>OW204029.1:7820000-12820000 GCA_934048045.1 Polygonum aviculare
TTCAAGAAGTTTAAGTTTGACCCCCAAAAATTTCAAATTTTTCGGATTATGCAACAGAGTAAAATTCAATTAATATAAGCCCCCCCAAAAAAACAAAAAAATGAGAGGGGGGGTCGTTTTTTGATCTGGGACGAATAGATTCAAGAGATGAGAGAATTAAGAATACCTACCAGAAAGACTAATCCAATCCATAATGATGTACCGGAAAATACAAAATTTTTGTTACTTGACCAACCGTCAGGAGACGCAAATACGACAGGTACACTAATCAGTAAGATTGATGAAGTAGCAATTAATGCAAAAACAGCCAATTGGAAAGCTAGAGTCATACTTATAATCCTCCAAATTACCAACAAACGAACTATACCATTTGATCCCTCTATCAGTCAAAAAATGCATTATATAGGGATTTTTTTTACTATGAAATTTTTCTATATACTATGACTTATTACCACCCTTTATCACTTTATTCGAGTTGAATGCAAGGAATTTTTTTATGTCACTAAATGGGCAGACTAGATCATACCTCTCTCTACTATATATGGAGATAGTTACATCTAAATAGATTAGATGGACCTATCGATTTCAGACCGGATATTTCTCTATAGATAGGAATGGTATCAACCCGATGGGAGAAGGGGAAGGAGTATTAGGAAGTACACAAAAGAGGTAGAAGATGTGACCTTGGGCGACCTCGCTCGGGGTCGCTTGCAAACCATCTCGATCAACAACAAGAACCGGAGAAGGGGCAGAGGAGGTCGGGGCCGACCATAAGGTGGTCGCAGCCGACCTACTCCAGGAGCTTCCTTCTCGCGACACTTCATTGCATTGAAGAGTTTTGTCCGGGCGGGAGTCATTAATGGGGACCACGACTCCGGGCTCCGTGATGTGCTCGATTGGTAGCCTTGAAAGGTGATCTGCCACAAGGTTTTCCGCCCCTTTTTTGTCTCGTATCTCTAGATCAAACTCTTGAAGGAGGAGCATCCACCGGAGCAAGCGTGGTTTGGCGTCCTTCTTGTCCATAAGGTAACGAACAACCGCGTGGTCGGTGTAGACTATCACCTTCAAGCCCACTAAGTAAGAACGGAACTTCTCAAATGCGAACACCACGGCTAGAAACTCTTTCTCCGTTGTTGTGTACTTGCTTTGGGCCTCATCAAGCGTCTTGCTTGCATAGTAGATGGCATGAAGCTTCTTCTCCTTTCTTTGCCCAAGAACCGCGCCCACGGCATAATCACTTGCATCACACATGATCTCAAAGGGAAGTGTCCAATCCGGCGATTGCATGATAGGAGCCGACACAAGTGCATCTCGGATCCTGTGAAAAGCTTCAAGACACTCGGAAGAAAACTCAAACACCACATCTTTCATAAGAAGGTTAGTCAATGGCTTGGAAATTTTCGAGAAATCTTGAATAAACCTCCTATAAAGCCCGGCATGTCCTAGAAAGCTTCTAATTCCTTTTACGGAGGTGGGGGGTGACAATCTTTCAATCAATTCAATTTTAGCTTGATCCACTTCAATTCCCCTCTTAGACACCACATGGCCTAAGACTATCCCTTCTCGAACCATAAAGTGACATTTTTCCCAATTTAGCACTAAGTTGGTTTCTTCACATCTTTTGAGAACTCTAGCAAGATTGGCAAGGCAAGAGTCAAAAGTGGTACCGTACACCAAGAAGTCATCCATGAACACCTCCACAATGTCCTCAATCATGTCGGAGAAGATGGCCATCATACACCGTTGGAAGGTGGCGGGTGCATTGCACAGTCCGAATGGCATTCTCCTATAGGCAAACGTTCCGTAAGGACATGTGAAAGTCGTCTTTTCTTGATCATCGGGGTGTATTGGAACTTGCCAAAAACAACTATAGCCATCGAGATAACAAAAGTAGTCATGAAGAGCTAATCTCTCTAGAACTTGGTCAATAAAGGGCAAAGGAAAATGGCCCTTCCTAGTGGCACTATTGAGTTTCCTATAATCAATGCACATGCGCCAACTAGTATTAGTCCTAGTAGGAATCAATTCGCCCTTCTCATTCTCCACCACGGTGAGACCACTCTTCTTGGGCACTACATGAACCGGGCTCACCCATTTGCTATCCGAGATCGGGAATATGATTCCCGCATCGAGCATCCTTAAAATCTCCTTCTTCACAACATCCTTCATGTTTGGATTGAGTCGCCGTTGATGCTCAATGGTTGGCCTATGTCCTTCCTCAAGCAAAATTTGATGCATGCACAAGGAATTGGTGAAAGTCCACTCAAGTCCTCAAGCGAGTACCCGATGGATTTCCTATGAGTCCTAAGAACATCAAGCAACTTTCCAACTTCTTCAGCATTTAGATTTGCATTTACAATAACCGGAAAAGTGGAATTTGGGCCAAGAAACTCATACCTCAAAGACTCGGGGAGAGTCTTAAGCTCCGGAGTAGGCGGTGGTGGTGTAATAATGTCATCGTCTTCATCCGCCTTCAGAAACTCCTTTGCTTCACCGTCTTCATCTTCACTTAGGCACGTTGGCGAGATCCTGTCGGGGGTCGCGGGCGACCTAGGGGTGGTCGGCTGCGACCTACGACAGAGGAGGTCCACTTCTTCTTCGTCATCTTCACTCGTGTACTCTCCGAGCAACGCTTTGACCTCCATAACTTCACCGGTCTCCTTCATGGTAGGGTTGAATCGGAACTCTACCACCTCTTCTCCAATCTCAAAAGCGAGGAGACCTTTCTTCACATCAATAACCGCACCAGCGGTGGCAAGGAATGGCCGTCCAAGAATGATTGGGACGACGGGATCCTCTGGCATTTCCATCACAATAAAGTCGTTGGGTACAAAGAACTTGCCGACTTGAATAAGAAAGTCGTCGACAATGCCGGTGGGTTGCACACAAGAGCCATCCGCCATATAGAGCCTCATGTTTACCGGGACCAAAGGACCCATGTTGGTCTTGGACCATATAAAAAGAGGGAGAAGGCTAGCACTTGTACCAAGATCACATAAAGCCTTGAATCGGTGAGCACCTATGCCAATGGTAATAGCAAACTTACCCGGATCACCATGTTTTTCCGGGAGCTCTATAGACCGCACATCATTGGTCAATTCGGACATTGACCTCTTCTTTGACAAGATTTCCTTGAGTAATTTGGTGTAGGCGGGAATCTCGTTCAAAGCTTCGGCAAAGGGAATGGTGATGTTGAGGCCTTGGAGAACCTTCACAAAGCGTTTGAACTTTCCCTCCGTGAAATCATTAGCCTTTTTGGACGGGTAGGGAAGTACCTTCGTTGTCGGAGGTAAGGGGACGGACGTCGGGATTCTCTGAGGAGGGCCGGCCGCGACCTGGGGGTGGTCGGCTGCGACCTCCTCTGTAGCAGGGACAGGGTCGGTGGAGACTATTGGTGGGTCGGCCATGACCTGTTCCAAGGGAGTCTCATCCTCCTCGTTCTCCGTTTCTTCACTTGCTACTCGGTCCGGCAATTTCTTTCCGCTTCTTAGGTGAACTGCGGCAATATTGCCTCTTGGGTTCTCATCGGGGTGACCCGGTAAGCGCCCTTGAGGTCGTGGGATTTGAGCCGCGAGATCACCGAGTTGGGAGTCAACGTTCTTTCTCCATGTGTCAAGATCTCCCAACCTCGTATGGACACCTTTCAACTGAGTGGTGAGCTCGGTTCTCACCCCTTGCATCAATCCTTCTTGCAACTCTTGGACCCATGATGGCTCCGCTTGATAACCGGGAGGTCTATAAGGAGGAACCCTTTGTTCTTGCGGGGGAGGTGGATAACCTTGACCTTGGCCATGGTTATTCCATTGAGGATAGTTGTTGTTCCTCCCCGCATAAACATTGTTTTAGCCTCAGTAGGGTCCTATCATATAGTTCGCCTCCGCATAAGCCTCGGCGGCCCGGACTTGCTCCACATTAGTACAAGAGGCGGCGGTGTGAGATTGAGAACCGCACTCTTGACAAGGTGGGCCGGCGGACTTGAAGTAGCTCACTTGCTTCTTGAACTTGTTGATCTCATCTTGCATAAATTGGAACTTCACGTCTTGATCAATTGGCTCACTATTAGGATCATAGAGCCTCTTTGGTTGGATCCGATGGCTTGTTGGGTCCCATACATGGCATCATAATTGGTGAGTTTGTCCATGAGATCCCATGCCTCGTCGGGATCCATCTCAATAAAGCCGCAATTTGTTGAGAAGTTGATGCGGTCTTTCGTTGCGGCGTTAATCCCTTGAAAGAATATTTCTTGGAGGACATAAGGAGGTTGTCCATGGGTTGGACATTGCCGAAGGAGCTCCTTAAATCTCTCCCAAGTTTCAACCAATGTCTCGTTGGGAAGTTGATGGTAGGAGGTGATGCGCTTCCTTAGTTCGGTGGTTTTGGCCGGTGGAAAGAACTTCATCATGAACAAGTCGTGCAAAGCCTTCCAAGTAGTGATGGATCTAGCGGGCAAACTTTCAAGCCAATGAAGGGCCTTCCCACATAAAGACCATTTGAACGCCTTGAGGAGAACATACTCAAGTGAGACACCATCGGCGGCGATAGTGTCACAAAGATCGGTGAAGTTCTTGATGTGCTTCATGGGGCATTTGGTGGGCTTGCCTTCATATTGAGATCTTTTGATGAGAGTGATGAAGTGGGACTTGATCTCAAAAGCACGCTCAATCACCGGGAGCACGATAGCAGACTCGGGAACTCTAAGCTCAGGATGCATGTATTGTTTAGCATTCCTCGGAATAGCATCAAGTTGTTCCCGGAGGTGGGCGGCTTCCTCTCTTTATTGCCGCGCGGCCGCGGCTTGAGCATCTCGCTCCATTTGCATTTGCTCCATTTGAGCGCGAAGTTCAGCCATTTGATGAGAAAGAGCCTCAGCGTCGGCCATTGCTTTTCGTTCTCTTAGTCTTCGGCGAAGGGTTCTCTCTATTTCGGGATCAAAGGGGAAATGGTCAATTACCCTTCGAGAACTAGAGGGCATACACATGTGTACAAAGCACTAGAGAAACGAGTTAGTAACAAAATAGGGGCTCGGGCTAGCCCCTCACCCAAAAGAAAGCTAGACTTGGAAACTAAACTAACTCGCCGGCAACGGCGCCAATTTGTTGGGAGAGTTTGTACCTTAACAAATAAATTTGTCAAGACCCCGCTGAGTATAGCGAAGTCAGGATCGTCCACGGGAGCTAGTAGTTCTATAGTCTAACAATCATGTTACGAAAGTAAAAACGAAACAAAACGAACCAAAACAAGCAAACGAACACAAATAACAAGCTTCGGGAAGAGGTCGCGGCCGACCCTAGGGAGGTCACGGCCGACCTAAAACAGAACTTCACAACACACGGAAAACAATTACAGAGGGGGTCGCAGCCGACCTGCAACTGGTCGCGGCCGACCTATTCTGGGCACGAAAGTTTTGTTTCGGGAAAATCAAGGAAAAACAACTAGGGGTGGGGATTCACCACAACACGAGCATGCATTCAAACAACGATAAAGGACCACCTAACTCATAATCTCATGGGTGACTTTCGTCACAAAAGAACACATCAAAAGCATCCACTTTCATGAAGGTGTTAACATGCAATCCAACTTGTTCTTCTAAGGGTTTCGACTTTCATCTCAACCCGGATAGTCCACATCCACAACAAAACCTTTCAATTAGGTTGCAAACAAGAACATTCCCCACTTCTTCAAGGGTTTTAAGCACACAAGAGGGATTTATGGGCAGAGATTTCAAATTAAGCATGGATCCAAACATCAAGGTCATGAATGCACTTTCATGGTGGGTTTCACCCCAACCCTAGCAAGCTAATTACTCACACATAATCAAGCTCACAAATAACAAGAGGGAAGAGGGAAACATCATCCAAAGCAAGCAACTTCAATTAATTTCAAGATTCAACTTACAAACTTAAGGAAACCCACAAGGTTCCTTCACACCATTGTCTTCTTCTTCCTAGACTCCAATAACACAAGCCTTCTTCTCTACTACTTCTCCTTACAAACAATCTCTCTCTCACACTCAAACTCTTCTTTTCCACCGTCACTTCCTTCTTCTTCAAACTCTCAACTCCTCTTCTTCTTCCTTCTCCCCTTCTCAGCCCACTCTCTCTTCTCTCCTTTGAGCCTTTTCCAAGAAGAAAAGCTGATTTAAAAAGGGAGACAAAGGGGTCTTTGTAGCAACCCACAAAAGCAAGAGAAGGAAGCTTCCTCCCCTGCCACAAGTCTGCACAGCCGCCTGCCTTTTTCGGGTTTCGAAAATTCCGGCCAAAAGCGTTACTTGCGCAGCACGGATTTTTCTTCGGGTGCTGAGAGGGGTCGCGGCCGACCATATGGGGGTCGGCGCCAACCACCTGCAGGGGACGTGAACTTTTCTCGTTTTTGTTCCGCTCTTGCTCCAATTGGTCGGACTTTTACTCGACGTTTCTGCCTTTTTGCTCCTTGATTTTCTTTGAGAATTTGTCACTCCTTTGAGGCTCCTTTGGTTGCAACTTTGGATCTTGGTTCTTGAAACTTTGACTCTCGAAAACTAACGGTTCCTAGAAAGCTCCGAAAATGCATGAAATACTTCTCCAAAAGGCTCCAAATACCTACACAACAAGAAACAACACACAAGGGACTCCAACCCTCGAAAGAGAGTCGGAATCTTATGCAAAACACACAAACACAAAGGGAAAGCATGCAGAACAAGCTAGAAAACTACCTAGAAAATCAACTAGAAAGCATGACATCAACTTCCAATAACCCAATCTAAAACTAAATTAGCACGTGAATATTCGTTGATCCGAACCAAAGTCTTCCTTAATATATTAATAAAAGTTGAACATTTTATGGATTACTTTATAGATTCAAACAGTGTGGATATATATATATATATATGCAATCTCTTGTACATGTGACGAGTAGTCTCTAGACGCTTATATTTTGACAATAATCGAATGAACCCCAAAATTTAACATTTTGCGCTCTATTCAACGCTTCAGGATAAGATGTTTTTTACGTGCATTGCATTGACATGTATAAAACTTTTACCATGAACTCTAGTTGTTGTCTTTGCGGAGCTTAAGGGGACTCCTATGAGCATATATGTATGGAGCCTATCCTCATGTTAATTATTTCTATTTGGATCAGTTTAAGAGTGACATTGATCTTGTTTTTTTTGCAAGACCCTTTCGCTTGTCAGATTAGAAGTAATATTTTAGTGAATAGAGAGGTTGATTCGGGTGTATGGGTGGACGAAGCCAATCCACCATCCACCAACGAAAAAAATACCTTATGATGCGACTTAATACCCTGAGCCTGATTATATCATAGCCAGTTCGAGACGTCCAAGACTAGGGCTGTTCACCAGGCCAAAACCAAATCTAAATGTAGAAAACCGAACCGAATCGAAAACCAAACCATAAAATTTAGAGGAATTTGCACAAAACCAACCATTAAATACCAAATTTTACAAATAAACACCCATTATACACGATTTTAATATAAACCACCCAAAACTGTCATTTTGTTAACAAATAGCCACCCATGAGTTAATTCCATCAAAACTTCCGTTTTATCCCATGAGTTTACCATTTTTGCCCTCAAATGTCCTAAAAAACATGCTCCTCCTTCCTCATGCCATTCTCATCTGAATTGAAATTCCAGATCTCCAGATCTCCAATTTTCCCAGGTGGAATTCCATCCTCACCCGCCTCTCTCGCCTTGCCCGTGACTCCGATAAGAAATACGCCCTCCTCTCCTCCCTCCCCAACACCCGCAACATCCTCCTTTCCATCCTCTTCTACCCCAACTCCGACTTCGACTCGTTGCCCAGGATCGAGTCCCTTGCCCTACTTGCCTTGTTCCAATTATGGGAATTCGACTACAATTCAATCGCGTCCGATCCAGATCGAGTTGCCTTCCTATTCGGGATCCTGTTCGAACCCAATCGGGTCGACATCCAGGTCAATTCGGCGGCGCTACTTGAATCTGTCATCGCAGGGACCAAATTAGCAAAGTTGCGCTCGTAGGTGAGCGGCGCCGATGTGGTTTTCGAGGGCGCCATCAGGGTGATTCACAGTGGTGGAAGAAGAAGAGGATGAAGAAGAGGTTGATGGAGGAAGAGTGGAGGACGCAACAAGGGTGGCGAATGAGGCAACAGTGGAAGATGACATCGGCGAGGGCAAATCAGCATAATTGAGCGCAAAATGGTCAAATCATAGGTGGCTATTTGTCAATGGAATTAGAGTTTTTGGTGGTTTATAATAAAATCGCGTACAATGGGTGATTATTTGTAAAATCGGGTATTTAGTAGGTGATTTTGTGCAAATACCTCTAAAATTTCAAGAACTGAGAACCGACCCGATGTAACTTGGTTCGGGTTGGTTCTTTTTCGGTTCTAAATCGAATTTTTTTGACTGAAATACAAAATTACATTGATATGATACACCATTGTTCAAAAACCCATTATTTAATAAAATAAAATTATTTATTACTTAACGGATTAATATGGACCTGAAGCCTAACTTAATAGCCACATACTAAAACACTCTTGAAACATATGTTTTTTATAGCACTTCAAGTCCCCATTTCCTCCAAAATTTCGATATGGGAAGCTATTTCTTGGCACTTTTCATGCATGCCACATCCCACCTTCTTTCCCACATCAAAAAAATTCAAATTGGAGAGAATTAGATTGAATTATACAAGTTTTGGAATGTTTGAGCTGATAGTTTTATTACGAGTTTAAAAAATATAGCCTTAAAAATCTTTTAAAATTATATAATTGAAGTTTATATAAATCAAGCTTAATAAGTATTTTTTAGTTATAACGGGTATGTGTTAATTTAGTTTGGTTTACCCCAACCAAACCGAGACTTAAACAGCGCAAACTGAAAACCAAAGTAGTCTAAAACATGAACCAAGGACCGAAACCGACCTAGCTTGGTTTCGGTTTGGATCGATTCGGTTTTTGGTTTTTTGGATTCATTAGAACCGATGAACAACCCTACTCGAGAAGATGGCGCCCCCCTTGGGCCCTTGCTAATTTTTTATATATTTCCATATTTACTATTTTTAGCATATTTATTTAAAGTCTTTCTATTAATGTTCTAGCTTATTTTAGTATTATCTTGCATGAGTAAGTGGCTCATTCAATTAGCTAGGTTAAAGCCGTTTGCCAATATAAGGCCGAGCCTTACTCTAGTACTAGGTTATGTATCATTTTAATTCAAGCTTAAGTTGAGAGATAATTCCTTCTTGTTTGGATCCTTGCGTCACTCCATTGGTCTCATTGGTCATTCATCCACTTTATCTCTTAACTTAGAGATCGAGTATTGTCAAGACCATCACGTTGCACACCAAACTATCCATCAACGACTCTATCTTCATTGCTTCCTCCATCATCAACCTTAGAAGGAGGCCCATAGCACAAGATATAGATTGGGAGTTCACAAGGCCAAATCTATCCATAGATGAGGTCGCATCAATTGGCATCATAACCGAGGAATCGTGTGAGTCTCATCCATTTCACTTTGTTTATTGTCTTCAGACTACCATTTTGCTTCCATTTCCTTGCTTTGCAGCCTAAGAAATCATGTTCAAGGGTGCCAATTTTTTTTTTCTTGTTCGTAAAAATCATTAAAAAATGCGCAAAGAAATTTGTTACCCTTGTCTTTGCTCGACAATGCATTCTTTGATTGATATTTTTTCATTTTTTGTATATTGATTGTGTTTGTGAATTGCATGCATAATTGATTTCCTTCCAATTGCACCGTGCCAATCAAACCTCACGCATATCTCCATTATCTAGCATATCTTCATAATTGATTTTGTGTGATTTGTTTGGAAGAGGATACAAGTCATTCCATAAAATTGCTTGTTTTTGGCAAGTTTTGAATGAGGATAGAATCTATATCGAATCTTCCTTGATTGCATTTAATTTAAAAATATCAAAATCAAATTGGAGCACAGGCCAAAATAAGACAAGAATCCGATTTCAAAAAAATAAAATATAACTGTGTCTTCACAAGCTAATATACGAAAAGAAGTATATAAGGCAGTGTTTCTTTTCCCTTCATCCTTGAATTGTGGGGACGTGTCTAATATTCAATCAAGGTCCCACAAATCATTTTTTTTTAAATTTTTTTTATTTAAAATTTAATGTAAATAATATTTATTGGATGAAAATGGGTTTAGATAGAATTTTGGTTACAAAAAGAAAATTTTATAAACCACAAGGGTATCAAAAAGAATAAATTTTTTTTTTCGGTCGAAAGAAATACAGTAACTTTTTTTCTGAAACACCAAAATGAATTATCAAGACCTAAAAAGTACCAAAAGGAGTTTCCCAAATTTTTTTTTTAACGAAATTACTTTAAATGGTATAATGATGTACAAATGTGGACCCGGGCCAATACCGCAGCTGGATCCATCACATAGAGGAGTATTTGGTGGGCTGTGTTGGCCTAGCCCGCCTGCTTTAAACTCTTGTCCATCCCTCCCTCCCTTTTTGTTTTGTAGGGCGGGCGGGCCGGGCCGACGGACTAACCCGTTATAATGCAGCTTTAAACTTCTCTGATTATCTCCACTCGTCAATTTTCAGAATTTCAACCCTCTATTTGCCGTTGAGAAGGGTTGGACTTGAATTTGTTTAATCTAGTTTGAGTCTTTCTCACCTTGGTATAATAAAAATCACAAACCCGTCTCCTTATCATAACTATATACTAAAGCGGAGTTTATAAATAATATTTAGCTCGACACGTGTCACCTTCTCATTGGTTAGCATCACTCATCTTTATTAAAACAATTTAATTTGTTTAATTGGTTGAAATTTAATTGTAGGCCCCACATTAGCTTTCTAATTCTTATCTATTAATTATCATTTTAATTATTTAAAAAAAACTACATATGCTAAAACAATTATCAAGAGATTTTTTTTCCTTGAAAAAATCTATCTAATCCAAATCTACCAAACATATGTTAAGTAATTCATGAAAAGTTCCAAATCTATTAGGAGTTTCGTATGCTATACAATAATTGTAATATAATATGTATGATACAATTTAGCCAAATCTTTAAAAAAATCCATCTTTCCAAATCTACTACGTAAGCATAACAGATTTTGTAAACAAAAATATTAATTACAAAATAAAGAAACTTATTGATTAAAATAAGTATTTAGTCTATATATGACAAAATTATAATACTACATACGATTAAGAAAATGTATTATAACATAAATAATGTATCATCAAAATCAATCACAAAAAAAAAACAAATTATTATAAGATAAGTAATGTATCATTAAAATAAATCGCAAAAAAAAAACAAATTATATAATATAATACAACATTTTATATCAAACTATTCTTTTGAATAACTTTATATAACAATTAAGTAAGTTTTTGGTTAAATCAAATCGTGCCTTGAAGGCACGGGAACTGATACTAGTCTATGTGAAAAGAGAATCTTTTGTTACTAGTTACATTGAAGGAAGAAATCCTCCAAACGAGGAGTTGAGGAGCATGTAGAGCTGTAGTAAAGAATTCGATAGAATGGTTGTTGTGGAATAAGAAGCCACAACAATAACATCAGGCATTGAAACCACATTAGGTTTAACGAAAAGTCTATATCTTCGTTGAATAAAAAGGAACTAAAAAATATCTACTCAATGATAAGCTCAGTCCCTACAAGAAGGAATGCCTGAACTTGAAGTTGTTTATGTGGATGCTTCAGAACCCGAACCTTGATTTGAACTCAATGATGTACAAGTAACCTAAAAGTTATTTGAACTTTGCACTAAATGCTGTAAATGAGGCTTTGAAAGTGACTTGATTCTTCAAGGATGTGAAAACTGAAAATTAGGCTAAAAGTTGATCTTAAGACTGCCTTTTTGATTGGTCTCTGTCCTCATGCCACTCCATTATGATGAGCCAACCAAGCACCTGTACATTAAGGGTCATTCAATATGTGAAAATGACAACTTGTCTTTACCGGATACACATCTTAATTGTTTTCCTGATTCCTGATCCATGTGATATACAACTTAAAGTCTTGGGCCATATATGTTCACCATTGCAGAGCACAGAACAGATTGCAAAGAGGCCATAGCTTGTCCAACAATAATGTTCTTTCCTCCATTTTTCCTTGCAATTTGTGAATATATTCTGTTGTGTTCTGTTCATTCTTGTGGTATTCATGTGTACGTATAAAAGTTGTTGTGGAAATAGATTGTAGCGCTAAAAGCGAGAGTCATTTTATTACACTATTGTCATATGATCATGGCATTAAAGTACTCAAATGAAAACATATAGCTCTGGTAATTACACAAAGTGACACAATACATAGAACACATACATATATGAATAATGCTACTGTGATAGATAGTACTGAGAGACTTAGCATAGGGAAACCGTATGATCAGATGATCAGTCAATACTTGCATAGCTGAAGTTCATATTTGGTGAGTGATGAAGAAAGCCTGAGCATTTGGTTAATGGTGCAAGTCCATGTCCTGCACTTCTGGTAGTCGTCTCCCATGTCCAATCTTATGATCCCTCTGGTTGTCGTCAGCGAGATCTGATAGCATGTTTCGTCTTCATCCCCCTCGGAGTCTCTGTATAACTCTATGTGCTGATCAAGCACAATACCTTTGGCACACAACACATTTATGGTACTAGCTCAGATTAAGAGAGTTTTAAAATGAACTAATATGTAAAGGAGGATGAATGAAAGGAAGTTTCTGACTTACTTTCTTTCTTGCTTGTGGTAACTTTGAAGAAGTTTAGCTTCTTTATCTTCAAGATGATCTGCATCGTTCAGATTAAACTAAATGATTAGACTCTGGTATGCTCATGTATATAGCTCAGTAGGAAGCACAAAAGTAAGGTCTAACCTTGGTTTCATTGTTTAGATGCAGGGAAACCACCCTTACCATGCATCTGCCTGTAGAATGTCAACAAAACATCATATAGTAATGTATACAGTTTTCCTACATCAACATAGTAGTATATGTCACCACCATTTCACTTACCTTCTGCTGTCTCGACGGTGAGGCGTGCGCCCCTGGCAAGCACCAATCTGTTCTTCTCAAAGTCCAAGTCCACATCCTTTGTATCCTGAATGGGCAGTACAGGTACGCTTCGCCTGTTCACGCATCCTCCTGTTCTCGCTTTCAGCGCGTGCGCCCCTCTTAGCGCTGCATCATAAACGGACAGCAACCCATCAACTCTCTTTCTTGAAAACATACATAGAGAAGTAGAGAAATGATGTTACATGTAGCCGCAGCTGCTGTTAGAGTGAGGATATCAGCTGTGTTGGTGCCAGTGATGGCTGAGCCTATGACGGTGCTGAGCTGCTCCCTTTTTGCACCCATCAGCTCAGCCATCTGGGCACACTGGGCAGCCACCAGTGTAGCTGCAGACGCGAGGGCGGTCTCCCTGTCCTCGTCGTCTTTGCCCTCATCAGGCTTCTCAGCTGCAACAGCTGCAAGTGCAGCTGCTAAACCTGCAATTGACACAGCCGCGTGCACCTCTGCCCTCTCTAGCCTCTTCCCTTCTTTTCTCTTCTCTTTGATCTCTTTCGCCCATTTCTTGATCTGCTTCACGTTCTTCAGTGGCGGCATCTTCCACGAAAACGGCTTCAATATAGTCACACCCACAAAGGAATGGTAAGCTCATTTGATCTAGCTAGAGTTGGAGTTGAGTGGTAACAACTGGTATGGGAAGAGCCTTACCCATTTCTTTTTGAAGCCAGCATTGTAGTTGAGCTCCGGATGCATAGCTTGTTGCATCCATATCCATGACTATAAGAAAGAGGTACACAAAGAACACAAGTCCTTTTTAGACTTGGAAAGTTGAGGTTGTTAATTACTGTTAAAAAACTCGAACCCGGAACTTCCATTAACATAACTCCAATGCTCGGTTTTTCTCATACAACACACAAATTATATTTATGTGTGTTTACACAGGCATTTCATTCGCCTATAACTACCCGGGAGACATTCCTTCGCCCCCGTTACATTCCGAAACAATACCTTCGTTCCGATCACTCGAGAGAGTGCCTTTCCCCACACCCCCTAAATTTCCCCATTACACGTAAATGCATATTTATAGTGCAATATTTGTAACTGTCATTAACTAACTTAATTAACCGCCTAGAATGACAGTTTTATAACTAATTAATGTGATAATTAATCATAACCAAGTTTAATTTCCAACAATTACTACTACTGTTGCAGATGTACTAGCTTGCTTCATAGATTATCCTTAAAGGATAAGATAAGAAGACATGATTCATTAAGTATATATTTTTTTTACCTTGAGATCATTGGATTGCCATTGGGGCATGGGACTAGTATCTTGATCCTCCATGCTCACACTCCTTTCCATCTTCTGCAAATGTACAAGGGACAAAAGAAACAGTCATGCCCACTGTGTTTATATAGTCTTACCACAAGGAGTAAGAACCAGCACATATATATAAATATGATGAGGTCACCATAGTCTTAGTACTATCTATACCGGGACCATTGGTTGCGTGTCGTCGACGGATCCCTTAGCTGGGAAATCCCTCAAAACAATGGCGTGATCTTGCAGCTGCTCTGGTTGGAGAGTTTGGACCGCGAAGTTGCACCAAGCACGAGACAAGAAGTCCATCGTCTCGGGATGAGCTTCGGAAGCTGTAGAGAGGCGATTGGGATCCATGTTTAGTAGAAGATTAAAATGAAGGTCAGCTCAAAAGACGTGCACTTGAGCACTAAGCAAGAATGGAGGAAATAAATGGGCAAGTTGGGATTTCTGACAAAGCAACCAATTAAACACTCTTGGTGCCACCCATTTGTGACATACTTATACTAAAACTCAGGAAAAAGCAGTGGGATGATTAGTTTATCACTAAAAAAAATCCACATTGAGTGCAATTATGTAATCCCTTTTGCCATGATGTGGATTAGCAACCATATGGGGTCCATCCCTTGCTTAATTAAATGGGAATTCAATTCACAGATGGTGAAGTAAAGGACATTCTCTTTATATCATTACCATCACTTGGTCCACACACGGACATTTCTTACTTTCCAAAGATTTTTACACCTAGCAAACTTGAAAAAGCAACTACACATGTGTGCAAGTGATTCCAGAATGTGGGTAATGTGAGCTTTGCACGGTTGGTATTGTTCCTTTTGCATAGTCTGTTTAAAAGCCAGAACCTTGAGGAAGAGTTGGAGGGACAATTGAGAGATAAAGAGGCAAAGAAAAGACCCTTCTTAGGACTGTCATAAGATACCAGGACACAAAACAAATAATGGTTAAAAATTACATCATTGAAGCAAAGGGGGATGCATATTGCCTTACCCCCAACACTTTTGGGTCTTGTTTTTGCGATCATACACGATAAGGCACTACTGTCTTGTATCATAATGTTTTATAATGCATAACCAAATAATGTTTTATAATGCATAACCAAAAATGAAGAGATGTCTTGTATCATGATGTTTTATAATGCATAATGTTTTACGACGCAGAACTTTATAATAGTGGGGGCACAATTTATATTTTTTGACTTAAGTAAAGTTGTCGTCGATCGATGATAATGATATCGTTCTTGCTATTTATTTCTTTAATCTTCATTTTTGTTATTAATAACAAATTCTAAATCAATAAATTTTACAATTTATTAAAATAGTCTTTGGTTTATAGTGTACCTTTTAAAATTGCATTATTAGCATGGTAGAGATGGAAGACATATGTAAGGTATAATTCTTATTAATGCTTTGGAAAAGGTTATACAATCCTTACGTAGAGACGGACTACCTAACACCGTCTACAACTATCTAGGCAATCCACATCGATGCTTGAGCAGGCTAAAATACTAGGTGGACCCTAAGCGGAAAGAAGTAGTTTAGTACCTAGGTGAGGTTTAGACGAGGTTTTTAGAGTAATGATAACTGATACCTAATGTCCGGTAAAAAATAAAAGAATCGATGAGATTTGAACACTAGACCTCTTTGGAGCAAAAATTTAAATTAAACCAACTAACTTTTATATACGTTATTTAGAAATTTTAAATTATATATTTTACGAAAAAACTTTCAAAATAAAAATAATAAATTACAACCGGGACGGGAGTGGGGACATGTGCCCCCACAGGCCCCCGCCTCGGTCCGTCACTGTTTATGTATTGGATCTATCTTGCATATGCGCTAGCACCAACGTGTGGACCCCTTAGGCCTTGTTCTTTTTCCTTTTAAAAACTACTTTTCATCTAAAATCCACTTTTAATCTTATCAAAATTCGTGCCTTTCTCTCTATTTTTTTATATTTTTCGGTATACCAAAAACTACTTTCTCATAAAAATTACTTTTCCAATCAGAGGCCTTGTTCTAAAGCATAGTTGTCTTAGGCCATTAGGAGGGGTAGAGTTTAGGTAAGGGGTTTGCAAAGTATGATAACATACATGTATGAGATTGAAAAGTTAACAGACATGCATGATTGGAGTCGAGGAATCTTTGTTAAGGGTCATAATTAGGAGATGCTTAAAATAATTCTAAATGGAATTCAGCTTTTGAGTAGTATTTAGAATGTCACACATACAATTCACTTTGAGTGTGATCGTTTTCTTCCTTTCTAGCCTTTATTGATTCTTTGTTTGTTTAAGCAAGTCTTTTGAGCCCGTTTGAAGCTTTTTCTGCAGTGTTAATTATAATTAATCTTACAGTTGTTTATAGGGGCCATAATTAGATCATGTGAGGAGGTGGAACATCTTAGTTTGATGGTTGGTTTATACAACAAGTTGGTCAGTCTTGGGATCTCCTTCCACCTCGTCTCCTGTTGCAAAAAGCTTATGACATAGTTAATTTGCATAAGATAATCAAATTATATGACTTGAAATTTCTTTTCTTTTTTTTTTTGTAATTTTTTCTTTCTTGGGTGTCATTTTACTTGAATGTTCCATGCAAAGAAGCTTTTGAGAGGCTTTCCTAGAAACCCACCTAAATTAAAGAAAAAGCACATTCATCAATTCTTTAATTAAGCAAGAGTTATAGCAAATGCATTATCAGTATCAAAATGGGCTCCCCATGCCCACTTTGAATTGCGTAAGATCGGATTTGGAACTTATATATGTAACGTTCATGGGTTCATGCCTTTGGACATATATCAATGTTATCTGCTGATAAGAATCTACAGGAGTTTCCTGCATCTGGATGAAGATGGTCATAATTTGGTGGAAAAAGACATTCAATTGAGTCCAAACACCGTCACTTATGAATCCAAATTCATAGAATCGAACCATCTTACCAAACAGAAGAGCAGCTGTTGCTCATGTCATACATCGAACCTCTAATCTATGTTCTTCGCTCCACAAACAGTCCATTTCTTACTTATTTGCGACTCTAGGAGGATATCATGTCAATTGATATCATGTTTTTGTCCTAGCCCTTTTAATTTCAACTTAAACCTTGGACTTGGGTATATGTATAATATAGTACGTGTTGTCTGAACACACATAAGCCTGGTAAATTTCAATTCGGAGCCCACTAATGGCAGCAACATAAGCAAAAGGTTTCAATGCATCCAAAAGAAGAGTGATTGTTGTAGCTCTTGCTTAGGCCATTAGCCATTGTTAAAAACTCGAACCCGAAATTCAATCAACACGTTGATGTGAACACTATATAACGAAGTACTATTTTCAACACACATAAGTTCCATTTATACATGTGTCATCACTCATGATCCTTTTACAAACCAACACACAAATTTACTCTTATTTTGTGTTTACATAAGGGACGTTACCTTTGCCCCACCTCCATCTCTGGAACAGTACATTCGTCCAGACCGGGACAGTATCCTCGTCCCATATACGTGAGTGTGCTTTTCCCCTTACACTTAAAAAACCACTAACACACGGCTGGTATATATATACAAATATATTTAACCACTCTACTTTGCAGTTAATTAATGATAGAGGTATTTTAGTCGCCTGAATACCTATCAAAATAATCCAAACTACCTACTAGGAATGTAGTAGGGAAGTAAGGGTCGACCCCACAGAGACTTGTGTTTTTATGTATTTAACTTGGATACTCAGAAGAATGTAAAACGGGGGTTTTCGAATGTTTTCCTATCAACTAATGAATTGAACATGCAAAGCTAAGATGATTTATCAAATATGAGAAAGATATGCTTAACCAGTTAATATCCATTGCGAATTCGATTATTGATCATTGATTATCAAAATTCTCTTTTTACCTTGACTACTCTATTGCGGAATGCTAACAACCCAACTTCATGGAATTATTAATCCTACTTCAATTCTAGTTATTAGCCCGACCGGTACTAACAACCCTAATTATCGAATAACCTAAGAGACCTCCTAGATTCAATTCGACAACAACATTAAGATCCAAGCATCAATAGAAACATGCATTCAGAGCAACCAGACATCCAAATAACATGCAATTGAATTCTCTTCTCTAATCAACCAGTCCTACCAGTCCTAGATTGATTAAAGGTTCTACTCATGATCTAATTAATTCCAACCGGTAATTAGAAAGATCTAGTTGTAATTCAACCTAGAGATTAAATTAGATGGCCAATCTAACAAAACCCTAAATCAAACTTATTCAATCAAGCATAGAGAAAACAATCTAATCAAGGCAAATTAAGAACAATCAAATCTCACAATAATTCTTAATTCACAACTTCAATTAACTAGTTAAGCAAAAGAGGTTTAGTTGTTCAAAGACATTGAAAAGCTTACAATTTTTCCCAAAGGTTTCTTGTTCTTCTCAAACTTCGACAACAATCAAATCCCAAATCAAAATCAAGAGTTATGAGAATATATACCTAGAAACTACTAATATCCAAAAATATATCTAAAAAGGTTTCTAAAAATAACAACCAAAACAAGTTTTCAGCCCAAAACCCAAACCCAATACAAAACGTCATATTTTCGGACACGCGAGAGAAAACGCGGCTTGGTGTTGAAGCGCGGTCGCGCTTTTGCCTTATGTGCCCCGCGTTTTCACTCCTGAACGCCAAATGTCAAAGCGCGGTATGGGACTCCAAAGCGCGGTCGCGCTTTTACCTCATGTGCCCGCGCTTTCACTCCTGAAGCTCGAATCTCTCTAACACTTTGTGCACTTGATTTCTTCCTTGGCCTTCGTCCTTGCACACTCCTTAGGCACCTTCAAGCTCACCTCCATGTCCACCGTCACCATGATCCGGCACTCGATAACTCATATCTGCAAATATCAACCAAACGAGTGTAGATTCCGAAACTTCCAATGCTAAAGCTAAACTACGAAACTAAGGAAAATCTACCTAAAAATGCATGAAAAACTAATCAAAACATGTCCTAAATACTATAACCTATATGCTCTATCAATTAACCACCGCTTAACCACTAATTAACCATCATGTTAATAGTAGTTACACGCGTACACATTGTAACATTTAAATCTAAATACGTAACATATAAATTTAAATACCAAACCAAGTTTAATCCAACATTCACCCCTTTAAACTTGGCTTATCGATCGATCACAAGTCCGCTCCTTTCTCCGCCACTGCACCACCGTAGCACAACTCCGCGTCGTCTGTATCATCGGCGGCGATGCCTACTTCGGCGTCCGAGAATTTCCTCTTGTTTTTGTTGTTCGATTATCAATCGATCTTTGATCGGAACGCCTAATTTTAACTTCCCGATCTTCTCGATCTGTTCTTCTATCTTACTTTTCGTATCTCATCTTCTCCATAGTGCTCAACATCCTTCACCGATTTCGGATTCTACAAGATCTTCGTCTCGGGCTCGGATACCAATTGTTAAAAACTCGAACCCGAAATTCAATCAACACGTTGATGTGAACACTATATAACGAAATACTACTTTCAACACACATAAGTTTCATTTATACATGTGTCATCACTCATGATCCTTTTACAAACCAACACACAAATTTACTCTTATTGTGTGTTTACATAAGGGACATTACCTTTGCCCCTCCTCCGTCTCTGGAACGGTACATTCGTCCAGACCGGGACAGTACCCTTGTCCCATACACGTGAGTGTGCTTTTCCCCACACACTTAAAAAACCACTAACACACGGCTGGTATATATATACAGAATCACGATCAAGTGAACCATCAAATTATGGTGAACCATGAGTCATAATCTAGACCGTTAGATTTACTTTAATGGATGGTCAAGATTAAGAAAAGATAAAGATTTTATTGAATATCTTTTAGATAATTATTCATTGTTATTTAGGGTTTAGGGTTGTAGGGTTTTAGGATTAGGGTTTTAGGGTTGTAGTTTTAGGGTTTAGGGTTTTTGATTTAAGGTTTAGGGTCTTAGGTTCAAGGTTGAGAGTTTCCTAGAACCTCGACGAGTTGCACAAGTTCTCTTTTGAGTATGAATAACTACGAAGAAAGGGTTGAATAATTCTGTACAAACTTGAACAAAAAGAGCAGTAGACGGCCTGAACACTAAGAGCCACAACCGATATGTATATTCATCTGTGTGGATCCGACCCCAATTTCCAATTTCCATCCATATATATACACGTGCTTCCAAGTCGGGAGGGAGATTGGGGGCGGATACATTGGTGGTTGAACAAGAGCCACCACCGATATGTATCTGTGTGGATCAGCCCCCAATTTCCGACCCTATATATAGGCGTGCTTCCAAGTCGGGAGGGAGATTGAGGGCGGATACATGGGGGGCTGAACAAGTGTGTGTGGAACCTTGAATAAGTACCGCAGACGGCCATGAAAAATAAGAGCCACCACCGATATGTATCTGTGTGGATCAGCCCCCAATTTCCGATTCCGTCCATATATATAGGCGTGCTTCCAAGTCGGGAGGAAGAGATTGGGTCGGATACATGGGTGGCTGAACAAGTGTGTGTGGAACCTTGAAGAAGTACCGCAGACGGCCTGAAAAATAATTGCCACCACCGATATGTATCTGTGTGGATCATCCCCCAATTTCCGATTTCCGTCCCTATATATAAGCATGCTTCCAAGTCGAGAGGGAGATTGGGGGCGGATACATGGGTGGCTGAACAAGTGTGTGTGGAACCTTGAATAAGTATCGCAGACGGCATGAACAATAAGAGCCACCACCGATATGTATTTGTGTGGATCCGCCCCCAATTTCGGTTTCAGTCCCTATATATAGGCGTGCTTTCAAGTCGGGAGGGAGATTGGGGGCGGATACATGGGTGGCTGAACAAGTGTGTGTGTGGAACCTTGAATAAGTACCGCAGACGGCCTGAACAATAATTGCCACCACCGATATGTATCTGTGTGCATCAGCCCCCAATTTCCGATTTCCGTCTCTATATATAGGCGTGCTTCCAAGTCGGGAGGGAGATTGGGGGCGGATACATGGGTGGTTGAACAAGTCTTTGTGGTTCCTTGAATAAGTACCGCAGACGGCCTGAACAATAATTGCCACCACCGATATGTATATGTGTGGATCCGCCCCCAATTTCCTATTTCCGTCCCTATATATAGGCGTTCTTTCAAGTCGGGAGGGAGATTGGAGGAGGATACATGGGTGGCTGAACAAGTCTTTGTGGTTCCTTGAATAAGTACCGCAGACGGCCTGAACAATAATGGCCACCACCGATATGTATGTGTGTGGATCCGCCCCCAATTTCCGATTTCCGTCCCTATATATAGGCGTGCTTTCAAGTCGGGGGGGTAGTTTGGGGGCGGATACAAGGGGGTTGAACAAGTGTGTGTGATTCCTTGAATAAGTACCGCAGACGGCCATGAAAAATAAGAGCCACCACCGATATGTATCTGTGTGGATCAGCCCCCAATTTCCGATTTCCGTCCCTATATATAGGCGTGCTTCCAAGTCGGGAGGGAGAGATTGGGTCGGATACATGGGTGGCTGAACAAGTGTGTGTGGAACCTTGAATAAGTACCGTAAACGGCCTGAACAATAATTGCCACCACCGATATGTATCTGTGTGAATCAACCCCCAATTTCCGATTTCCGTCCCTATATATAGGCGTGCTTCCAAGTCGGGAGAGAGAGATTGGGTCGGATACATGGGTGGCTAAACAAGTGTGTGTGGAACCTTGAATAAGTACCGAAGACGGCCTGAAAAATAATTGTCACCACCGATATGTATCTCTGTGGATCAGCCCCCAATTTCCGATTTCCGTCCCTATATATAGACGTGCTTCCAAGTCGGGAGGGAGATTGGGGGCGGATACATGGGTGGCTGAACAAGTGTGTGTGGAACCTTGAATAAGTACCGCAGACGGCCTGAACAATAATTGACACCACCGATATGTATCTGTGTGGATCATCCCCCAATTTCCGATTTCCGTCCCTATATATAGACGTGCTTCCATGTTTGGAGGGAGATTGGGGGCGGATACATGGGTGGTTGAACAAGTCTTTGTGGTTCCTTGAATAAGTATCGCAGACGGCCTGAACAATAAGAGTCACCACCGATATGTATCTGTGTGGATCCACCCCCAATTTCCGATTTTCGTCCCTATATATGGGCGTGCTTTCAAGTCGGGAGGGAGATTGGGGGCGGATACATGGGTGACTGAACAAGTGTGTGTGGAACCTTGAATAAGTACCGCAGACGGCCTGAACAATAATTGCCACCACCGATATGTATCTGTGTGGATCCGCCCACAATTTCCGATTTCCGTCCCTATATATAGGTGTGCGTCCAAGTCGGGAGGGAGATTGGGGGAGGATACATGGGTGACTGAACAAGTGTGTGTGGAACCTTGAATAAGTACCGTAGATGTCCTGAACAACAACAACCACCACCGATATGTATCTGTGTGGATCCGCCCCCAATTTCCATCCCTATATATAAGCGTGCTTCCAAGGCGGGAGGGAGATTGGGGGCGAAATGTTTTTCATACGCTTGTACAGAGTTATTCAACTTGTTTTAGTTTACATATTCATATTCAAATGAAAACTTGTTCAATTCGTCGAGGTTCTTGAAAACCCTCCTCCCCTCCCAAATTTGAAGCATGCTCATATATAGGTTCAGAAATTGGGGGCGGATACATAAGTGACTCTTGTGCATGTCGTTTAAGATACTTATTCAAGCAAGCAAACACACTTGTTCAGTAAGAAGTTTTTCACACGCTCGTATAGAGTTATTCAACACTTTCTTGTATACTTGTTCATATTCAAATAAAAACTTGTTCAACTCGTCAAGGTTCTATGAAACTCTTGAACCCTAAACTTAAAACCCTAAACCCTAAACTCTAAACCTTAATCCTAAAACTCTACAACCCTAAATGAGGTTGAACAACTTCTTTATTTATTCTTAATCTTGACCGTCTATTAAAGTAAATCTAACGGTCTAGATTATGACTCATGGTGCACCCTAAAAGATGGTGCACTTGAGCATTCCCCTATATATACAAATATATTTAACCGCTCTACTTGCAGTTAATTAACCACCTCTTAACCACAAATTAACCATCATGTTAATAGTAGTTACACGCGTACACATTGTAACATTTAAATCTAAATACGTAACATATAAATTTAAATACCAAACCAAGTTTAATCCAACAGTCATCCCCATTGTTGGAAAGCTAGTGTTTCCTTGGAACACTAGGACTGTTACCATAAGAACAGTACGTAGTAGACGTTTTCTTGTGTTTTGATGATAACAAACGCTACAGGACTTGATGGTTTGGGTGTTTCTTGAGTGTTTTAGGTGAAACAAGTCTAGTAGGAAACAAGAGAAGTCATCAAGAGAGGAAACCATGTGAGGGAACAACATTGTTACAGAGGAAGGGAATAGTCCGAGGGAACAACATTGTTACCGCGTCAAAAAATAGTGTGAACAACACTGTTATAGAGTCAAGGAACACTGTGCCAACACCACTGTTACCGCGCCAGGGAATAGTGTGAGGGAATAACAGCATCTGCGTGAGCATGTTTGCTAAATAAGGAAAGCGATGGAGCGCATATCCCAATGTCGCGTTTTAACAGCTGACTTAGGTTGTTATTATCTTTAGAAGGAAGATAATGTCTTGGAGAATCAGATCACATCAAATCGGAATCCAAGGAGAGAATGATCGATTATAACAACAAGATAAGATTGTGTTGTGATATAATTGAGTAAATTTGAGTATATTAGGATAATCACATACATGGAAAAGTATTATTCTAGGACAGGAGAATAACATTATATCAGACGTAGATAGTTCCTATATATTGGATTAGGTTATCCTAGTTTTGCTATGCACCGATGGAGAGAAAAGTGGTACTAGAAGAGAATCAGGAGCATCCATTGAAGGGCAACGTTAAGGAGCTTTTGGAGGTTTCTTATTAGTACATTGGAGAAGAAAAAATCAGTCGTTGGAGTTCTAAACCTAGATCTTCAAGGTGATTGCATATGGGAACAATGGCCATAACAAAGGCGTTTTTACCATTGGAGAAAGACTAGAACTTGTGAAGCTTGGCGAGTGGCTAGGTTTTTGAGGTAGTTTAGGTTGAATTTTGTTGTATTTGGGCTAATAATACGTTGTTGGTGATAGGAAGTCTAGGAGAATGCTACAGAGAGTCTAGTGTACGTTGGTATCATTGCCTTCCTTGTATATTTCGTGAGTATTAATAACAATAGTACGTGATTCAAAATCCTTCTAAGGAAGGTAGAGGTTTTACTAGAGCAACTAGTTGGTTACTTTAGGTTTCCTCTCTAAATATCGTGTATTGTTATTTTCCCCTTATGTGAAGGACTATTACCTAGAGGGAGCAGTGCTTGCTCTGCTACTAACACATACCTCGGTCCAACACCCGTAGAATCTGACAACAGAGGTATGTACTACTAGTGGTGGTATTAGATGGTGCCTAGACTGGGATTTAAAAAAAATAGATTTTACATTTAAACACAAATTTGATTATTCTGTTTCTATCTCTTTTTTTTTTTTGATTTAGGTTTTAAAATCAAATAATTTGACTTTTCATTTTTTACACTGATCAGACTGAAATTCATGGTCGGTGATTTTATTGCTTTTGGTGATTATTATAATACTTGTATTGTCAATTTAATGTTTCCACTTAAGTTTGATTTTGAATGTCTTATATTTTAGATCAATGTTTCTTTTTATCTATTATATCCATTTGTTTCAACTATTTTCATAAACAATGATTTAATTGATTTGTTTTTTGTTAGTTTTTTGAGTGAAAGATGGACACACTAGAAAATTAGGTTTCTAAAATTTTTGAAAAATAAATATACAGGTTTTAAATCTGTTTGATTTTTGTTTACTCATAATAGGACTAATTGTAGACTAAGATTAAACAACTTTGAAAATGAAGACATTATTGAGACAATTACTATAAGGTGCATTGAAACTGAAGACATTATTGTACGATTTAAAGATATGACAAATTGAAGAATGTTATTGTAAGAAATAGATGAATGTAATTTTAGTATTTTTTATATTTAGCCTCCTTTGACACAAATTCCTGGTTCCACCACTGTGCACTATTGTACTAGTTTAGTGTATAATTATATATATGAAATTATTATTAGTAGATTTTGGTTCAAGTGAGGACTAATCTTATGGTATGAACAACTCATAGTGGTAATGAGTAATCTCATCCATTAGATTTACTTCCTTACCATGGAAGTAAAACTTTTTCGATATTAATTTTCTTTTCTCAAGAAAAACTCAACTACGATAGTTCAATTTTATACATTAAAAGTTCAAATTAATATACTAAAACTTCATTTTTATAAATACTATAAGTTTAATTTTCAATATTATATGGGTTCACTTTTTTATAATACTAGCTCAACTATTTGTTCTATAAGTTCAATTTTTATATATTTCAAGTTCATTTTTTTATATAATTTGATTTTTGCAAAAACAAGATTATTTTACTTTATTATACAAGTATTCGGTCTTTTATTTTACATAGGTTATGCTTCACTTGGAATAAGGGTGTGGGAGCTCAATTGGTTGCTCGGCTCCCATCCAACTATTTTTAAATAAGCTACATTGATATAAAATTCTTATTTTAGTATTAATTCAAAAAAAATTTTTGCTACAGAATAAAAATTGTAATACATGTATAAAAACTAAAAAGATAAAAAAAATTAACAAAATAAAAATATCTATCTTCACAAAATAATAATCTTCACAAAATTATCTGGTCCACTAATCCGATCCGATAAAATCAATATCTAATGGATAACTTGGCTATGTTATCGATTTTCGATCCGATCCGCTAATTTTTCCGGATATTTGGATCAGATACGGATAGGGGTTTTGAGAAAAACTGATATTCGAAAATATCCGATATTATATATACTATATATGTTTTTAGAAAGAGAATATATGTTCCACATATCATAATTGATTTAAAAGACATTTTTAGATAAATACATGTACATATAAACATACGAAATGAATCTCTCCTTTAACATTCTTTTAGTAATCAAATTTTCTTATTTCCACCATGTCATTTCGATGCTTTTGAGCTTCAAATTTTGCTCTTAATTCCTAGCTGACTAGTAACAACTAGGTAAGTCACTTACAAATTTTCATATAATTTTTTTATAATGTTTTGTAGCTAGATTTTTGGACATAAATGTCATTTAAATTGGGCTTATATAACTGCATTTATTTTCTTGAAATAGATAGTTTGGATGTCTGAGATATCCGATCCAAACAGAAAATTTTACCGGATATCCGGCTGAAACGGATCGGATACGGATCGAGGTTTTTGTCATTTTTTTGCCAGATATCCGACATTTCGGATCGGATCGGATCGGATTATCCAAATGTTCAACCTTATTGATTATAAGGCTTAAAAGTGGTAGTTCAATTTTTATAAACCAAAAGTTCATCTTTATCATGTTAAAAGTTCAATTGATGTGTACTAGAAGTTCAATTTTGTAATGTATACGGGTTCAATTTTTTGTACAATAAGTTCACTTTTCCTATTGTTAGTTCATATATGTTTACTATGAGTTCAAATTTTAATTTATTCAATTTTTTGTGAAAATGAAAATAAATCAAAAAGGAAAAAGATTTTTTTTTGATTTTTCTAAAAATAAAAAATTTAAAATAATATGAACCGTCCATTATATGTTAAGGATGTAGATCCAAAGACTCTCCTCATCGGAACCTACCTCATTAATAGCATTCACAAAATATGACCAATTGCAACATTATAAAAGGGAAACTCTTTAGGGCAAAGGCACTTTCCAAAAGTGTCGCACTAAAGAAGAAGTCCCAACAAGATTTGGGGAATTACATAAAGGTGATTGTGAAAACCATTCAAGAGGATGAAGCTTCTCGAACCAAGCTTTGAAGCAAGGATACTCCTCACCAATTGTGCATTGAGACACATTAGAGTACACTCATTAGTTTGACAGATGGAATTATTTAGTGTACTTATGAGGAGGGATCTATTGTGTTTATGTGTGTGTGTGAGGGGGGGGGGGGGGGGTTGCACACATATTTTGTTTTTATTTTTGTAATAATGCCACATGGCCATTCATCACACTGAATATGTTGTTGCATCGCAAAGTTGTTACACATATTTTATCGTCTAGTGCGTGGTAAAACCAAACACCAACACAACCCTATAGACTGGGGTTCATCTCGATGAAACCGTGGTCCAACATGATATTTTTCATGCATTTTTTCATTGCTTCGAGGGTTCGCTGTTAGACCTAGGTGAAGGAGAGGGTGGGAGTTCTAATGGGTCGGCCCAACTATGAGCCCTTATAAGAGGGATAGGGTGTCCGGATCCTATGCCATTCCACCTTTGTCTTCCTCCCACTCTCTTTGAAAAAAACACCTTTGTCTTCCCAAGCACGATGGTTTGCCTCCTTTCAACATATTTTAGCCTTTTTTCTTTCAAGAATCATCACGCACCAGGTACGCTTTTTGATCCTTTGTCTCCTTGTTATCCACTTCAGTTGTTTCGGTTTCCGACGATTTCTCGAGTTTTTTATTTTTTTTATGTGGCATCGCGCGCCGCTAAGTGGTTGGTCATGTGGCTCACCAGTGAATAATGTTTTTCCACCTTTTATGTTTTCTTTCTCTCCTTTTCATTATGGTCTCGTTTTGTGTAAGATGAAGTGTCATATCAAGAACACATAAAGAGGATATAAGGCACCCCAAATTTTAGGTTTGGGTATGAGACCAAACTTTCTTTAGCCACACTAGACAAAATAGCAATTAAGCAACCTTGGCCCAAGGGTGTCGATCTTTTATTACATGGGGACGGGGGCAATATTTTTGGGTTTTTACGACGAATGTCTTGTCATCTACACGTAGAACATGAATGCGGGTTTTGACTTCCCCTTCCCGACCACATCGTCGGATATGTGTAATAACCCTCTCTTTTGAGAAGGTTATTATTGTAATGTCCCTTAATAAATTTTTTTTTCTTGAATAAAAGTGTTAGCATTATTTATTAAAAACGAATATAATAGGAGTCGATAATGCCATGATAATACTGTTGAACTCTTATCAATAGGCCATGTACCTATTAGCCTATTCTAAAGAAAATGTTTGAACCCTTATAATAAAACTATATAGAATATCATTTGAAGATAAAAATGTGTATATATATATTCGCCTACTAAGTTATATCCAATTAAAATAGGTCTTTTAAAATAAGAAAATGAGAAATAAGCTTTCACTAAAAGAGAGATTTTTATGTTTGGATCTTAGAAAATATTATTAAGGAACACAATGATATTGTAAAGGGCATTTTTATCTTAATTTACAAGTTATGGGCAAAATTTATAATTAACCCTAAAGACAGGGTCAACAGCCACATTTTCATTCTTCCCCTTCCTTCTACTTTCCTTCTTTAAACAAACTTTAGAACCATTTGAACCGATTTTTCACACAAAATATTGCCTCGATTGTGGCCTAACATCCAAGGAAAGCGTACAATTCGAATCGTTGCATCCCAGTCCACTTGAATCCTTATAAATTGAAGCCCAATCCCTTCACAAATTGCACACACATTTAACCAAAAACCGGGAATCCTACATGTGATTTGATTTTGGACAGCTCGTTACAGTGGTTCAAGGAGGCGGTTCGGTGTGGGGTCTGCGACAATTGGAAGTGGGCATCATGGCCTGCTTGCTACTGGCAGTGGTGGCGGTTCTCGTGGTCCGTCGACGGCACACCATGCATTGAAGTTGCTTCGTCAATACAATTATGCTCTGTTTTTGCTGAGCAGGTGCGGGTTTTCGATCGGGTGTTCGAGGCACGAAAACTAATGGAAGGTTGTCATTATCTTTATAAAAATCAAATCACATGTATTTTAGAACTTAATTTTATTTTTGATCTTAAGTTTACGGTCATGATCACATAAACCAAAATTCGTCAACAATTTATAAGGTTGTCATTATCTTCAATTAGTTTTTTAGCAATCGGGCCAAATCTGAAATTATATATGCATGTATTGTATGACACATGCATACTTCACTCATAACTTTACTGAAGATTTACATGCTTATACCCTCATGACACTAATTAGGGACTTAATGAAGTAAGCCCATCAAAAGGGTCCGCTTATCTCAAAAAGTTAAGAGAAACCCAAAGCCTGATTTGGATCAAAATTTGGATAAATACATGCCATGTACTGCTTTTGTTCTAAATTATTTGTCCATAAGGTACAATTGACCGATTCAAATCTTCCTTCCCTTAGCACGTCCCACTCCCGTGTCCCTCCCTTCCTATTGGTCGAAACTATGGACCCCCCTATATTTTCCCTTTAATTCTACCGAAATAAATAACATCGACCAATAGGAAGGAGTGGGACGTGCGGGGGGACAGAAGATTTTCGTCCACAATTGACACGGTAATTAATACAAAGTTCAAAAGTTTAAAAGTTGAATAACTAGATTAATACTAGCAAAGTAGCAAATGATCCGCACCTTGTACAAGGGCATTTTTTTTGTTTATATTATTTTATACATGAGTTCATTATAATAATTATAAATATTATCACATGTCCAATTTCATTTAAAATGGTGCATAACTTTTAGATTATAAAATAACATTATTCTCATATATCATCAAATATTTATCTACAAATATTGTCTTTATATAATAATTTTTTATACATACATAAACATATATATATACACACTGTTACGCTTTGTTTTTGTTGAGATATATTATTAAATTATATAAAAAACTGAAAAAAATCTTTTGAAATTTAAACTAATTTGCATAAGCTAATTTATATAAATAAATAAACAATTTAAAATAAAAGTTTGTATTAACACAATATCGTATATTAAAATATAGAAAATATTAAATAAGATAAAAAAATAAAACCAAATTGTTGTGTATATATGTTATATATTGTTGTAAACATTAATTAAATAAGAAGTATATAAATATCAAATAAAAAAATTAACGAATCATTATCGTAATAGAAAATCTATCTTTTATCTAAAACATATCCAATGTGTAATGTTATGGATATCTTTAGGCTAGATATATCATCCAATATTTCTATTAATATTATTATTATATTTCAATATAATACGATAGACAAAACATTTAATACATTATTTTAGTAAACAAATGTGGCTTAAATATAGTGGTAGAATACTAATGATGATTTTTAGAAAACCTTAGAGCAAAATTATGAAAATAAAATTTATTATTAATGTAATATTTAAGTAAATAGGTAAAATATATTTTTTAAAATAAATAGATTTAGGATAAGTAAATATATTAACCAAATAGGTAACCTTATAATGATAAGCTTGAGATTTATATATTAGGATAGAAATCAACTCAAAACTTAAGATAAAACTAATACTTTTATTAAATATGTATGAGATTAAGCTTAAAACTAAGATTGATAAGATAATATTTTTAATAAGGGGGTGTTGTGGCGCAATATGTTGACGGAATTTGATTCAGCTTTAGTATATAGTATTAGATAAGTAGATATAAGAATAAATTAGGGTAATTTTATAATTTTATAGAGGTAAAAGTTTTTAAAAAGTGATAAAGTTGTTGGTAAAGGTGATAACTTGGGGTAATATATAAAATTGGATTAGGGTAATTTTGTAATTTTATAACTTTATAGGAAAAAGTGATAAAGGTGATGAAAAAGTTAGATAATAAGATAATATATGAGATTGAATAAGATAATATAAAATTGGATTACGGTGGAAAATATCACGCGCGTGATACAGTTTTCTCACGTACGCGTCTCCCCCCCCCCCCCTTCCCGGTCTATATTACACGAGCTCTTGTAATTCCCTCGTAAAACCATCAACAATCAAATCAGTTCTTCTTTTTCATCTCTCTCTCTCTCTCTCTCTCTCTCTCTCTCTCTCTCTCTCTCTCTCTACCTTTTCTCTGTGGCAATTCACTTTCTTCCTCCGACGATTTTTGCTTCTTCCCTTCATTCTTCATCTCTCTCTGCTTTCGCCTTCGATTTCGACATGTCTTCTTCTCGTAGTTCAAGCAAAAGTGAATATTGAGTTCCTTGGTAGGGTTTTTGATTCGTTTTGAATTTGTTCTCCATCGTTTTCTTATTACATTCGATTAAGAGTTGAAGTAGATGTTCGAAATTAGGGTTTTAGATTATCTAATGATGTAGATGTTCATTTTGCTTTATGTTATGAAGCCGATGTTGCTGAATCAAGTGGTGTTTTGTCGGATAGAGAAAAACGAGCCAAGAGGAGAGAAGATCGTCGGTTGCATACTAAACCTGGTATTGATTTTTGTTGTTTTTTCCTATATGGTGTTGTGGTGTATAATGTGTTGCATGTCGAATATTTGTGTTGTGTGTTTGTGTTATTTTTGAACTCAAGTGAAACTCATGTGTGTGTATTTCAGTTTGAATTTATGTGTATTCCAGATCAAGTGTTTGTGTATTATAGTATAAGGTGTTTGTGTATTGTGTTTTCCCATGTTGTACATATTATACATTCTTGTGTTCGTGTATGTGAGGTTCATTATGAAGTGTTTGTGTCTATTATTACAATTGTTTGTGTGTTCCATATAATGTGTTTGTGTATTGTGTTTTTCTAAGTTGTACATAGTAGAACTATGTATGTTATTTCGAATTCATGTCTGTGTATTCCAGATTAGGAGTTTGTGTGTTTTCTTAGGTGTAGTGTATGAATACATGTCTTTGTTTTAAGTATATGTGTAATTCAAACAGTTTATATTTGTCTGTTTATTTTCAGAAACGTCAAATGTTGTAGTAATCATTGATGATGAAGGAGTAATCAAATCTCCAACTGAATCCCAAGTTGTTTTCTACAACTGGGTCGTTGGAGATAATGGGTTGAAAGAGTGGCTTTTTATATTTTGCTGTGTTGATTAATCTTATATTTTGGATGTAAATATGTCTTTTGCTTTTGTTTATTAGGGATTTGCTTTTCAAAATGGGTTCAACGAAGCTATCAAGGAATGATCTAGCAGTGATGAAGGAGCATGTTTATATTGATTCGAACATGATTGATGCATAAAGTGCTTTCATGAACGAGAATGAAGAAAATAGAAGTCCCTCATCCCCAATGAGGTTTTTCACATCAAGAAATCCTTTGATATGTGAGATCAATTTTTTTGTTTGTGTTTGTTTTTATAGACATTTTTTGAATATGTAATTTTTTCCTTTAATACTTGCAGACTCTCTCTACTGTTTATAAGTTTGGTGAATTGAAAGAAAGAAGCTTGCTCTTCATCGAGGGTTTGGTTGAAAATTTTAATTCTTGTGCCTTCTTCAAGAACTCTAAGAAAAAGTTTTCTGATATGAACGTTGTATTAAAATTTGATTATGATCTTTTGTTAATTATGAATGTGCACCCTCTATTTATTAAGTGTGTGTTTTGTTTATATGTATGGATGCAATATGTCTTCCCAATCATCCATTCAAAACATTGGTTTATCATTGTCATTGATGTGTTTAAACTAAAGTTCCATATCATTGACACTTCAGATGTCAAGATTATTGTCGAAGACAAATATGGTGGAATTCCAAATCGGTTGGTAAGTTTAAATTTTTGTTTTACCAATGTTCATGTGTTGTGTTGCTTTTTAAACATGTATGTGTGTTGTTGTTTTTGTGGTGAGGATGTATGTGTGTTGTTTATAAGCATGGATGTGTACTATTTCAAGTTATGTCTGTGTTGTTTTTAATACTTTTGTGTTTCAAATGTTCATGGATTGTGATTCTTTTAAAAACATGTATGTGTGTTGTTTATAATAGTGTGTGTACTACATAATGTTATGTCTGTGTAGTTTAGAACTATACATGTATGTGTCTATTTTAACATGATTGTGTATTTTCTTGTAAAGTGTCTATGTGTTATTCATAATGATGACTGTGTGTTTTCTGTTTTATAGAAAGAAGTGTTTGTGGAGTTCCTCGTGACTCAAAAGATGTCTGTGTTGGCTAAAGCTTTTAGAGATCCAACGCAAACTCCTGCTATGAGAATGATGATGTCGTGGAGGAACAATAAGAATTCCTCCGATTGTGGTATATATGTCATGAGGCACATGGAAGCCTTCAAGGGAGAAGATCTGGTTGATTGGGAAACGGGGTTAAAGAGAGACGAGTCCAACACACAAATGTTTTAGTTGAGGCAACTATACTGTCATCGTTTGCTCACCAACAATTTCAATGAACTCAATAACAACGTTAATAGGTCTTTTGTTGAAGACATGAAGAAGAAAGAAAGGCCTAAGTTGAAGAGGAAAAGGGATGAAGTTAAGATGAAGAAAAGTAGACCAAAGAGGTCTAGGTTGAACTGATAATGTATGGGTTTTTAAAAACTTTGTGTGGTAGTTTTGGAACAAACTTGTGTGTTGTATTTTGAACAAACTTGTGTGTTGTGTTGTCAAACTTTATGTTTGATAATTTAAAACTGTATGTGGTGAATGTCTATGTTTGAATATTATGTATGAATGTGCATTACGTACAACAATGTGTGTGTTTCAATATTTAGTATGAATGTGCATTACGGACAACAATGACTGTGTCCCAAGATTAAGTAGGAATGTGCATTGAGTACATAAATGACGGGATTGTGTATTAACTACTACAATGAATGTGAATCAAGATCAGGTACGAATGTGTCTCAAGATCAGGTACGAATGTGTATCAAGATCAGGTACGAATGTGTATTAACTACTACTACGACTATGTATCAAGATCAATTATGAATGTGTAATAACTACACCAATGACTAACAAGATATAATTTGTATCTATATTAAGAGCTCATATTCTCATCCAGTTGTTGTTTCCGTGAGCATGTCCTCTTGTTGTGTCCTGGTTTGAAGCAAATATGGCATGTCCTTGTCTCAGTTGTGTACTTTTCCATTCCAATCTCTTTCCCACCTCTAATATGACGTTTTTCCCTCCCTTTGTTTTTTGCATGTGGTGGTGGCTGCATGATAACTGTACTTGGGCGGTCACCAACAAACCTTTCAAAAGTAGATCCCGACGTTCCTGACGGTAGAATTGTTGCAAACTTTTCCCTTTTCTCCTTCATCACATTTATTAATTTCTTCATCATATCGACATTTTCATGTACGATATTAATGCAACCATGCATTTATGTAAACACGTCCAAAAGAAGCACCTTCTTCTCATCATGCATTTTGCTTGCATCATAGACGGAACCATCAATCACAAATATAGGCTTCAGTATCGTGTTCTTTGTCCACCGAAGATTTATGAACCTGCTTCGTAGCTTCTTAAATCCAATGTTTTTTAGTACCAAAAACAGATGAGAGTAAGGCAATCCAACAGTCAAGAACTTGTTGCAAGAACAATGTAACTCATCTGTTTGTATTGAATGTTTGAACATACATACCTTCTTGTTGAGTGAACACCTAATATGGTAATGGTGAACATCACCTTCTTTCTTAAACTCTTATATCACACAGTCATATAATACATCAGATATCTCCACTTGCAACTCGTAGAAGACATTGATTGTGTAAATTAATGAGCAATGTTTCTCTAACTCTATAGATGTTTTCAAAGTCAGGAAGCAAGTGGTTGAATCTAAATCCAACTTCTGTTGAGTGTGTCTTTTGCTATCTATTGCACTGTTGTATTGCATCATAAACTCAACAGCGTGCATTCTGTCCAATGAAATGCCCAAAAAAACTATTCTGGCTTTCTGACCGTAACATTGTTCGAAGAAGTCCATCCATTGCCACATCCTGGAAGAATGAAAGGATCCAATAATGTCATAACTCAAACAATAGAGGAAGCCAAGGAATATCCTCCTGTCCGAATTTGATTATGATCGAATACCATGCTTCTTCAAACTCTTGGGATGTCAATTCTTTGCTCCAAACAGTTGAACCAAACTTCTTCGAGAATTGTGCATTGTTCTTTGTTGTAATCTTGCAGGGTATCTTGTACATTATATGCCACATGCAAAAGCGATGCACGGATCTGTCAAATACTTGTTCAACAACAACTTTAACAACCCTGTCCTGATTTGTGAGAAGCACATACGGTTGATTCCCCATTGCATTCTTGAATTTTTGGAACAACCAAACATAAGATTCAATATCCTCTTTTAGTAACAATGCAGTTGCAAAATTAATCGACCTCTTATGGCTGTCAACTCTAGTAAAAGGTATAAACACCATATTGTACCTGGAAATCAACATTTTATACGGATGATTGTGTGATGTTATTATATATGAATGTGTAAACGTTATAGGCATGACTATGTGAAGCTACACTATATGTTTGTGTATTAAGTAGTATATGGAATGTGTACTGAGAATAAGCATGACTGTGTGATGTTAAACAATATGAATGTGTATCATGGGAAAGCACGAGTGTGTACCTAGGATAGTAACGACTGTGTAATGGGATATGGAATGTGTATTAAGTAGTATATGAAATGTGTACTGAGAATAAGCATGACGTTGTGTACCTAGGATAACAATGATTGTGTAATGGAATAAGCATGATTGTGTAATGTTTTACTATATAAATGTGTAATGGGATAAGCATGTCAGTGTGATGTTTTAACATATGAATGTGTAATGTGGATAAGCATGACTGTGTGATGTTGTAACATATGAATGTGTAATGTGGATAAGTATGCATGACTGTATCTATTCATTTTGTAGGTAGCATCTGCTACCACAACATCTCTAAAATATGAGAAGCTCTTTCGACTAATAGGATCACACTAAAATAGACGACATAGTTTCTGCTCTTGATCAACTTCATAACTAAATTGAAAGGCTTCACACACCTTCTTTTTCTTGTAGAAGTCATTAATAATCATTTGAGCATCATAGTCAACCATAAAGGCAATCAAATCGCGTTTGAAGTTTTTGAAATCAACAAGCGTTGCACCAATTCTGGAATAAGAACCAACTAGCTCCTTGTACACCTTGTAAGAAGAACTCAAAGCAATATTTGCGCTAATGCAATTTATTATGAAATCCTTTTGAAAGTTGGACACTTTCTTATTACTCTTTGCAAAATGCCTAACAAGTAACAACATCATGTAGTAATGGGTGTGTGTATCTCTCTACAAATTTTCTTACAACGTATCCTTCACGTCCTACATATCGAACACTCAGTCTTGCATCACAGCCACACATGTTGAAGATTGTTCTTCTTTGCCTCTTTGTTGATGATTCTTGGTCACCAGGCTCTGTTTCAACTTTTGGAACTACATTTCTAAATCCTTCTCGATTACAAACAAGGTATTTCCAGATGATGAGGTCATGATTTTTTTCATCTCTTTTGATTGTGCTCTCCCTTGCAATAAAGCCACACATTGTAGCATATCTCTTATAAAATTCAACAGCATCAACGGGGGTTTGGAATTTTTGTCCTATGTACAGCTTAAATTTAGGGACGCATCTTGAAATATAATACTCTGTATTTCAAGGAGAAATAGTTATCACAGAGTTGTTCTCTTCTTCTTCAAGGCATTGAAGCTTATTATGATCACCTAGATAAAAAGGAAAGACAAAGACATACGCAAACGTCATACACAGTCAATTTAATGTACAACACACAGTCAAGTGAATATATGTTACTCAATGATTATTATATTTGATAGACATCCATAATATAACTCTCAAACGGTGAAATTTTACGCACTCCGAAATTTCGGTTGCGCACCCTCATATGGACAGATTCAGAACCCGTACATTATTTTTCAAAAAAGCCGGATTTAATATGGACAGATTCAGAATCCGTCCATAATTTGAGAAAAAACCCGGTCCCGTGTGCGGGTTTAGGAAATGTAGATACGGACCGGAATTTGCCTGGACGAGGTTTGGACAGGTTTAGAACCCATACAAGTATGGACAGTTTTAGAACCCGTCCATATTAAAAAGTTAAAAATATGAACAGTTTTAGAACCCGTTTATAAGTTTTATAACCCTCAAAATTCATCCACCGTCATTCATCCGCTTCATTCATCGTCATTCAACGACATCGTCATTCATCCGCCGTCCATGGATCGAGCGAGAGAGGAGGAGGAAGGCCGAGTCTCGACGGCGGCCACGGTTCCGGGTGGCTCGGAGGAGGTTGCAACCGCCCAATTTTCGACCGGTGTGGATCCCGCACAAGCTTCTTCAACGGGTCTCAAAACCGTTCAAGGGTCGCCGGGTCTCCAAACCGTTCAAGGGTCGCAGGCAGAGGACGACAATCTCGACGGGTCCAGTATCGCAAAGGAGCGGGGAGGGGCGGTGGTCCGGAGCGGGGAGGGAGGTGCGGCGCTGGGGAGTGTGGAGGGTACCCGAGCGGTTGTGGGGAGCGGGGAGGGAGATGCGGCGTCAGAGGGGTGGCGGGCAGCGATGGACCGGATGGTAGTCCGGCGGCGGAGGTTGAATTTACCATTGTATCATATAAAATAATATATTAAATACATTACTATTGTATCATATAAAAATATCAATAAAAAAAGTGGATGTTGAATTTATATATATATCGCAAATATAGCATAGTGATTACGCTTTAGGGAAAAAAGATCGATTTCTTAATTAAGATAATAATTCATTATTATTTTCATTACATATTTATATATTTATTATTTAATTATTTTTTCAAAAACAAATAACATATATATGAGATAATATGGTTTTCTATAGCTTATTAAATATTATCTATATCTTTAATATTATAATATATTAATCCGAGTTTTTATTTAAACTTATTGATTTTATTATAAAAGTTAGTTTACATAATTTAATTAAATACCAGAAGTTTTGTATCAATTGTTAATAAAATGTGATAATGCATCTTATCTTATGTCATTCTTCCTCAACTATTTAAATATATATTTATGTATGCATAAAAAGTAACTATATAAATAAAATTTATTTATATATATGATGATATACAAGAATTATGTCATTTTATACTCCAAAAAAAAGCATCGTTTTAGAACAAAGTATACGTATAGTAATATTTGTAATTGTTAAAGTAAATTCATACACAAAGCAATAAAAATAAATAAATAACACCCCTGTACAAGGTACGGGTCATTTGCTAATTGTATTCTAAAATTAGACTATATCAATTGCTATGTTTATATTTTGCAATTTGTTTGTGTTGGATCGTTAGTATTGAGGAACGTCCTTTACTTTGGTAAAGGCGTCCTAAGGTTAGGCGTCCCTACGAGGTGTAGGGGCGTCCTTGAGTATTGCAGCGGAAGTTAAGTACTAAACAGGTAAATAGTGAACGCAATGAATTATAGAGGAACCACTCAAGACCAAGTAGTCCTTGAGTGTTAACCTCTACCTCCTTGGAGGATTTTTGAATAGATCTTTCCTTTATATTGAACGTTCTTACAGTTGTACTGGCGAGTCTTTACAGTTCTCCGACACTTAGCTTTTCCCTAAGTTCACTTGTAAAGAACTCCTTTGAGCCTACAACTTAAGCTATAGTTCAATCTACTAAAGGACTCTATTCCTACGTTCTGCAGTACTTCGCAAATCTCTCTTTCTCTTTTTGGGTTTTCTGGTTACAAACTGTTTTGTGGTTTGGGTACAAAATCTCACTCGATCTAACACAAGTCCTAGCACTGTTCTTGAGTTCTTGAGTTAGTTCTTCGTGTTCTTGAGTGAGTCGCTTTCTTCTGATTCTCTCTGAATATTCTCTGAAAGCGTTAGCGTCACAATAAATGCCTTGGGCTATTTATAGGACTTGGGGAAGGGCGTCATTCTCGTTCTGACGATCATGCCCTTCAGGTACGTGACTATAGGATCTTCTTCCACGAGTTTGGCGGTGATTAGGAAGCTTCCTGTATCCAACTGTGTGTGATGAACTCCGCTACAGGATCGGCCTCCACGTGTTGATGAACTCTGCTACAGGATCGTCCGCCACGTAGTGTTGGACTCTACTACAAGATCGGTCTCCACGTGTCCTTGGATGATCAAACATTGTCGAGTGATGTCATCCTGTCGGCTAGTGAGTAAGGACTCCTTTCTTGCGTTCCTACTTGCTTGGGACTCCGTCCTTGCTCAAGTAGTCTCTTGTTGGTCCTTACTTTCTGTAAGCTGGCGTCCCTAAGCCTAGGGAACGTTCACACACTTGTTTGTCCTTTGTTAATTGGCGTTCCTGAACACTTGGACAAATTTATTAGAATCAAAGTGAGTTTGTCATATCAAAACTAAGGGACGGTTTGTGTGGGCACACTACCAAGTACGCAGGCGTCCTTGATAGCGTCCCAACAGTTTGGCTCAAATTTGAACTTATCGATTTTTGTTTAGGTTGTTACTCGTTCATGAACGGATCCGTAACCCGTCCATGAACGGATTCGCCTTTAAACTTACACTTACATATGTTATAATATTATGATTAATCTCACATATTAGCCCTTCAACTAGCAAACGACTTACAAGAAGTCCTCATGGTACTTGACGAGTTGAACCATCATAAAGATATTCATGGTATATGACAAGTACTATCATAAAGGTCTTCATGCTACATTACGAGTCCAACCATTGTGCAAGACTTTATGGTATAAGACGATTTCAACCTTGTAAAGGACTTCATGGCTCATGGCGGGTTGAACCATCATCAAGGTCTATATAAAACATAAGAGGTCCTAATAGCTAGTGGCTAGCGCTTAACGATGAAGTTCCTCATGGTCGATATAAGCTATATGAGGCATCCGATTTGTAACTTAAGATTTTTTTATGTTTTAAATGATAAGACGTTGAATTGTTGTAAAAAAATGGATATAATAAGTTCTTTAAAAAAAATTCAGAAAAACGGCCATCAGGGTATAAACCCTATGTACTAGTCCAGAAACTGTCTATAGGGTTTAGGGTTTAGGGCTCAGGGTATGTGTATTGCCCTATGGACGGATTCGTAACTCGTTCATGGGAAGTTTTCACACCCACCTATGGACGGATTCGTAACTCGTTCATGGTCAGTTTTCAAACCCGCCCATGGACGGATTCGCAACTCATTTGTGGGCAGTTTTCAACCTCCTCCGAGCCACCCTTCTCCTATGGGATGAATTAACAATTGAAAAGTGAATAGTGAAAAGCACGACGCCGCATTAAAAGCCGAAATCTGTCGGCCGCATAACTGGATTTATGGACGGGTTCAGAATCTGTCCATAGGAGCCGTTCAAAAACCCTAACTTGGACGGGTTCAGAATCTGTCCATAGGTGCCGTTTTTTTCAAAATTCAAAATTTGTATTTGTGCGGGTTCTAAACCTGTCCATAGAAGCTGGTTTTTTTATAAAACTTGAACATTTTCAAAACCCGTCCATATGGGCCATTTTTTAAGCGAACCGGATGTTCGTTTATGGACGGATCCTGAAACTGTCCAAGGTTTCCAGAAAACCGGGTTCATCTTGGACAGTTTCGTAACCCGTCCATACTGGAGTGTGCGACCGAATTTGAGGAGTGCGCAAACGAGCGGCCCTCTCAAATGAAACAACACACACGTGTAATGATTCGGCCTATTTTGTATGGGTTAACTTATGTATTTTAGGAGTATTATTATGAGTGTTTAGGTTAGATTTGAGTGTTATTGTAATACGAAGACCAAAGACATGAGATGTGAAGAATCAAGAGTTCTTAGAGCTTAATTGAAGACAAGTTCGCCACTGCATGGATTGCGCGGTCGCGGTGGAGCCAGGCAACGATGATGAAGACCCTTGAAGGCCACGATCGCGCCGCCATGGACGCGGTAGAAGCCGACTTAGCCATCCCAAGGATAGATTGCCGCGGTCGCGGTGGAGACGACGCGGTCGCGGTGGTGTCGGATTGCGAGACGGATAAAATCTTTTCCTTTCTATCTTGTTTCCTTTTCTATCTTTTGCCTCTTACCTTATCTATATCGAGGAGCATGTTCCTTGGGTTATATAAGGAGGAGCCAGCCTTAGGTTTTTAACACCTCTTACATTCAACATTCTACTTCCTACCTTCTTCCTCAATTAATTCTTTAGTTTAGTTTAGTTATGGAGAGCTAGTCTCCTTGGGTTTGTTCAAGGGAGAAGTTCTAATGTATGAACTCGTGAGGTTTTGGTAATTGGTTTCCATCCTTTGGTATATTGATTCTCTTGTGCTTCATCTTATGAATGTTTATTGTTTCTCTAGGAGTCATGAACCTATTGAATTGATTTATGTTCTATTGTTGGATTAGGTTTGGACCGTGGACAAAACTAATCTGTGAAAACAACTTAACCTAGACCTGTTGTCTATGCAACTAGGATTAAGAAGAGAATTAATTGTTTTATCTTGCAATTGACTCGTAGCTTGATGTTTGATATTATATCATGCATATCCTTGTTCTCTATGCTAATTCTAAGTTAAGCGTCCTTGCCTAGGGTTATAGAATTGCTTGGACAGTGGACTTGCGATTGTTAATGATCAGGATAGGAATTAACCATAGGTGTGAATGAAATCAATGGATGAATCTATGATCGAGTGATTATTTCATGAGTGGATCTTTTGAATGAACCTGCTTCTTATCTATTCGTTTATTTGTTTGTTATTTGTTTCCTAGGTTAGTTTACTTTAGATCTTTCTCTTAAATCCCCTTATCTTTGGTTGGTAATTATATTAATACTAGAAGTCATAGTTCTCTTGGGTTCGACCCCTTACTTGCTTACTATACTAGTTTGTAGTTTGGGTTATTTATCTTTGATCTTGACACGACGACGTTAGCCGAGTCATGTAATCTACTACGCATTCATGCATAACATCAACACACAGTCATGTTGAAAGTGCTTACACAGTCAGAAACTAATGTTATGCACAGTCATGTTTTTCAAACTAAAATTAAAGCACACACTCAAATGTAATATACTACACAATCATATGCTATTACAAAATACATTCAAGTAACGATTTATCACACATTCATTCTCAATGATATACTCAGTGTAATTTACTCCTTGTTCCCAACCAAAAACATGATTTGCACTTGTTAAGAAGTTTATAACATACAAACTTGATCGAAAAAGTTAGCATGGGCATGAGTAGACAAACTAATGTTATGTATAGTCATATTAAAAGTGAGAGAAAGTAAGGGGAAGTCAGCGTGAGAGTTTTTGCGAGAGAAAGCCAGCATGAACATTGATCGCAATAAACTTTTGTAGATTTGATGTTATGTTTGAAATTCAAATTTCAATTGTAAAACGATGACGATCGAGTTGTCTGTGTAGCGTATTGGTTCTCGATCTCAAAAACAGAAATTGGAATTCATTATGCGAGATCAAAACAATGAATGAAATTGAAAGTACACAATGATATTCATCATATGCATCACCTGTTTCATTAGATCGTAGTACAATTTGATTGTTTTCTATGGGAGATCGAGTTTGAAATTTGAATTGATTGTTGTGCACGAAACCTTCACTTTCGCTCAAAACAAAGAAGAAGCTGTTTTTTTGGAGGAAGAGCTTATTAAAATCGCGTACTTCTAGGCAAGTTTGACACGCTTTACACGCGTGTTCCATGCTAGTGCTACCGCGCCGTTGGATCTGGAAGATCCAATGGTTGTTATTTGGTCTATATATATAAGTCTTAATTATACCCAACTTGATCTAAGTAGAGGATGAAAGCAAATAAACTATATATTCTAACTCACAAACCCTTCATGTACAGGCCTTTCAAATTTGACATTTTCTAATTCATACATATGCATACGAACTTGTTCCATTTTCTAATTCTGATCATTCACCCAATACGCATAAATTTAGAACCTTGTACTCTTGAGATCCAATAAACTAATTAATCCAATGAGCACATGTGTTATTCGAGGGCCCTCAAGAAAAACAAAATTTCGTGAAAAGTGAAAACTCTTATTGGTGTGGTTTCGGATCCACTTAGTTCTTTTTAGACCATTGATTAAAAGACATGGTGTTCGGGTCCACTCGGTTCCTCTCAAACCATGACATTAATCAAGTTTCAAATAAAAATATGTAATTATATTTTAAAACACAATCCATTTTCATAGAGTCTGGCATTCGGATACACTCGATTCCTCCTAGGCCAAAAAATCATGCAAATTTAAGTAAATATTACCATGTGAATGGTTTTTTTTTGATAGAAGAGCTACTAGCTCATACAAGCAAACATTAGACAACCTAAGTATTACAAGGTCAGCCTAAATCATCACAACGGATGATCTTACAAAAATGAAACAGCCCGGGTTGTTGACTCAACAACCCTTTAAGTTGGATTACAGATAAAGAAGGAAAAAGGTGAATTGAGGTAGAAAGATCAGACAAGGCGTTATTGAGAGAAATAAGATTAACTTGACGCTTGGCAAGAAAATCGGCCGCTTGATTGCACTCCCTGAAACAATGTAAAAAAAACAACATGAGGAAGATGCGAAAGAAAGTTTCTGATGTCGTTTATAATAGATAGAATTTCCCAAGGGATTTTCCAAAGACGCTTCAAAGAATTAATAACTGTTAAATTATCACCTTCAATAATCAGTTTAGGGCAAGAGGCAATATTTTTATTTTGAAGAGCAATAAGTAAAGCCGAAGCTTCTGATTGGATAACAGAGAGGTGTGACAGTTCAGTTCTACCACATTTCAAAATGTGGCCATATTCATTTCTAAGGATGTAACCCGCAAAGGAGTTACCATTTCCGTGTTTGGACGCATCAAAACTTAGTTTGATCAAATGTGTAGGAGGTTTCTTCCAAACCCCTTGAATTTTCCTCCGTGGTCTTATATTTACGTTATTTTTGTTTTTTTGTTGTGCACTCTCCCACTCAAGGGACTGAGAGAAGGCAAGATTTGAGGGGAGTTTAGCCGGGTTAATTCTGGAAGGGTCAAATAGTATTGCATTTCTATGTGCCCATAGAAACCACCAAAGAAAACATAGAGGGGTTTTATACGTCTTTTGCTTTAAAGTGGCCTGGATATTACTTGCGAATGAATGCGATGTGGTCAGTTAAAAAGAGTATTTTAGCAGATTTCCCAAACGATTTATCATAAATTGTGTGAAGGAGCATTTAAAGAAAAAATGGTTGAGGTTCTCATCTGCTAGGTCGCAAAGTGAGCATCGGTTTGGGACACAATTGACAAATCTGTTAAGCCTATCAGTAGTTGGAAGACAATCAACACAGGATTTCCAGAGGAAGTTATGAATTTTAGGGGGAAGTTTTGTTTTCCAGATCCAAGAAATGTCATCCCTAGGAGCCGATCTCGGTGTTGAAATTAATGTTGAGGTTGAGCGGACCGAAAAGCATCCATCATTAGCCGGAAGCCATAAAAGGCGATCCTCAGAAGGGGTAATTGGAATTCTTATTTGGGAAATGATGTTCACAATTTGTGGTGGTAAGATTTGATTTAAAGCAATGAAGTCCCAGGAATAGTTAGGCAGAGTAAAAGCTGAAACTCTTAGATTCATGTCTATATTGTCAAAAAAGGAGAGAAGTTCAGTATTGGGGACCCAAGGATCAGACCAAAATTTAATAGAGGCTCCAGTTCCAAGCATCCAACGGACCCCAGGGAAGAATTGGTCTCGTAAATTTAAAAGTCTGCCAAACTGCCAGGAGCAGTTCTTTTTTTGATAGTGAGAAAGGGATTGGTTACTGAGATATTTTTCAGATACAATTTTAACCCAAATGTTTTCAGGTTGAGCAACAAGTTTCCATAATAGTTTCATTTGTAACGCAAGGTTTATATTAAGAGCAGATTTAATCTTAATCCACCCTCTTCTTTAGGAAAACAAATTTTTTCCCAGCTCAGAAGAGGATGATGATTAGAATTAAATTTGTTCCAGAAGAAGGACCTTGCTACTTTGTCGATTTGGTTTAAGATTCCTTGAGGAAGTAAGAAACTTTGCATTAGATAGTTAACTTTGCTTAACAAGCAGGATTGGATAAGCACAACCCTTCCAGCTTGAGAGATTGAGTTAGCCTTCCATTGGGAGAGTTGTTTTTGTAAATTGGTCACAGTATTATTAAACATGCTGTTTTGCACCCTGCGTTTCAGTATAGGAATTCCAAGATACTTTTCCATTGATGATGTGACCTGGATATTAAGGATACTTGCGAGGGAGGCAGAAGTATCCCTTGAGATGTTAGCAGATGTTTGAAAGGAACTTTTGTGATAATTTATTGAAAGACCAGATAGTCGGGTGAAGTTGTCAAGAAATTGTTTAATGTATGGCACGTTTTCTGCAGAAGCTTGAGCAAAAATAATAGTATCATCAGCAAAGTTGTGGAAAGGAATTACGGTTCCATCCTTAACAAGTTGGACACCAACATGTTTAGTAGTAGATGAAGCCTCGTTTTGTAGAGTCCTAGAAAGAAACTCCATAGCTAATACAAAGATGAAAGGTGCAATTGGGTCCCCTTGGCGAATGCCACATTGGGGAGAGAACTCAGTTCCCGGTTCATTGTTAACTAATAATGAGGAGGAGGATGTCGTGATACAAGTCATGACCAAGTGGATCCATTTGGGATGAAAACCAAACTTAGTCAATATTAGCCGAATAAAATTCCAATTTAGTTTACCGTAAGCTTTCTCAAGGTCTAGCTTAATGGCCATCCAACCAAGACGGCCTTTTTTCTTTCTACGAAAAGAATGAAATATTTCATGGGCTATAAGAATATTATCTTGAATGAGTCTACCTTTAATAGAAAGCACTTTGGAGAGGATGGACAAGATTTGGTAGAATTTGGGCGATTCGATTCGATAGTAGTTTAGTGATAACTTTATAAATAGTGTTGCATAAACTTATCGGACGGTAATGGTTGATAGTTTGTGGTGCGTCTGTTTTTGGAATTAAAGCGATAAATGTTTTATTCATTGATCTCAACATAAGTTCTGAGTGGAAGAAAGCATTCACAACAAGGGTAAGTGATGAGCCGACAGTCGGCCAAAATTCTTGAAAAAACTCAGTAGTAAATCCGTCTGGACCTGGCGTTTTATCAAGCGCAAGGTCAAAAACCGAACTTTTAATTTCTGCTGGCGTTGGTGATTTTGCAAGTTGTAAATTGTCTAGTGTGGTTACCATTGTCGGGATGATATCTAGATCACCCGGGCTCTGGGTACAAGCTGAATTGATTTGGAACCTTTTAGTTAATTCCTCTGTAATTTTTTATGAAATAGAGTCATGACCCGTAATATTTATTCCTTCAGCAGACTGAAAGGAAAAAATATTTTGTTTGAATCGTTTAATTTTAGTGATAGTTTGAAAATATTTTGTATTTTTATCAACATTTTGGAGGTGCGTAATTTTAGCACGTTGCTGCCAAAATCTATGGTGAAATTCAATGAGAGCATTATATTTATTTAGATGTTGTTGTAGCTTATTTAAAATCTGGGTGTTTGAAGGGTCTTGAAGTAGGCTTGTTTGGAGATCCTGGAGTTGTTGTTCCGAGATCTTCAATTGTTCAAAGTTATTGTTAATGTGATTTTTAGCCCAGTGTTTTGAGTATTTTTTAAACATAAAGGATCCATTCATTTTGTAACGCCAAACCTTTTTGACGAGATCTAAAAATTCTGGTTTTGTGATCCAAGCATTCTCAAAGCGGAATGGGTATTTAAAGTATTTTTTATGTTTTTCAAGATTGAAACTAATTAGGCAATGATCTGATGTAGTAAAGGGGTGATGATGTGTTTGAATATTTGGGCAAGTTGTTAATAAAGATTGGTGTATTAAGACTCGGTCTAAACGTTCAAATGTATTATGAATTGAATTAAGGCTCTTACGCCATGTAAAAGGGAATCCAGTAGTTGTAGTATTAAGGACACCTAACGTGTTTTGGATAGCAAGAAGACAGTTAAATCTGGTAGGATTTGGGGGAACCCCGCCCATTTTATCATTACAACAGTCGATTTCATTGAGATCTCCAACAAGGATAAACGGGCAATTAAGAGAGTTAAGCATGGTAGTGAAAGATTCCCAAAATATAGTTTTATCTTCTTCACGGGAAGGAGCATAAACAAAAGCTATAATGAGCGGTTTAAGCGGGTCATGATTTTTGATGATAAAATAGTTAGTTGATTGCAATAGGAGCTGGAATTTATTAGTGAACTCGTTTCTTAAAATGAAGAGTGCAATCCCCCCTTTTGTGCCCAACGAGGGGGAAAAAATGCACTGGTGGAACCCTGTTTTTTTTAATAACTGAGTCGGTAGGTTGAACTGTCGTTTTAGTCTCAGCAAGACATAAAAAGTCGATTTTGTTGAGTTTTCGTAGGAAGGCAATTTCCTCCCAGAAATTGGTCCTCCTAATCCCCCTCACGGTCCAATAAGCAATAGTCATAATAATTTGCGTTTTGAGTAACAGTCAAATAAGTGTGTAAAGAGATAAGTGGTGAGATTAAAAAAAATGAGTAGTTGTGTGTGTTTTATTGAGGTGACCTTTGTAGGTAAAGTAAGCTGAGGACAACCACAAGATATTTTTTTAACAATGAAACTTGAATGCTTGTAATCAACGAAAATAATGTGTTGAAAACAAGCAGGAATTGTATCATCAAAAGGATTACAGTTCTGAATTAATACATTAGTTGAAACACGTTCATGTCTCAGTAATATAGGCATACATAACATTTCACACTTTTCAACAGAAGCATTGCTGAGAAGCCAGCAAAAGCCCCTGTGCTAAATACAATCAAAACAAGTGTGATCAAAACGTTTACAGTTCTGCTTGAATACATAAATTGATACTATTACAATACTTGGCAGAAAAATTTTGGATAAACTTTCATAAGCCCCAACAGAAACACTGTAGAGAAGCCTAACAATCAGAATAAGATTATGAGTGAGTAGCCATAAGATGAACATTTTGTCAAGTAAGTGTATAGAGTTAATGGTAATATGGTGATCAACCCCTGGGTGATCCAAAGAGATCAAGCATAAGCAGGAGAAACCACATTGTTGAATAATTTTGATCCTGCAGTAGTACAGAGAATTTGAGCATATATGATGAACATGTAATAAGCAGTGGTAACCTAGGATTAGAGAAGTAGAGTTGTGAACATGGTACTTACTGAATCAGCATGCACAGGATGTATTAGTTATGCAGATTTCATTGAAATTGACAGGAGCAGTTAAGTTTAAGAAGTGCAGCAGAGAGATGAACACAAAGTAGTAATAGAAAAGCTGGTATATTATACATAGGATGGAAACTTCATCATCAGTTACAAAAGTAGCATAAGTCTGGAAATTGAGGCATACAAAATAAGGTTCATGGTTGAGCCTTTCAGTCAGTTTCAGAGAGCAGTAGTTGAATTTATGAGCTATAGTTTTTGTGTTAATCCAATTATAATGAAGATAAGTTTGAGCTGAAATGGTAAAGCTGACTGTGAAATGGAAAAAACTGTAAATCTGGATGTAATAAAGGATGTATTTTTTCAATAAAATAATGAAATTGTGATTGTGAGTTCGATGAAACTTAGTTTTGCAACGTTGATGAATAAAGTGAATGGCACATAAGTTGATAATTGATATGAGAAAGGAAGCATGGTCGTGGCAATTTGTGTTTTGTAATTGGTAAGATGCAGTTTTTGGTTTGTAATTGGTAGGATGAGTTGATACTTGCCAATTTTCTAGAGGTCTCAGAAAGCATTTTTGGAAAACCAGAAATACCCATTTTTCATCATTTGACATAGAGTGTAATCCGTAGGAAATTAACAGCAAAGCTACAACCTCAAATGAATGAAGGAGCCTAAACCAGAAGTGTCCCAAAACAATTACAAACTGGCAAAGGTAGCAAGTGGCCCATGTAATTGAGAAGTTTTCAATAACCAATGGATACAACACCTCAACCCTAGGAAAGCAGCAAAAGAGCCATCCAACAGGGAGCACTTGAACCATTGAGTTCGTCATATTTTGCATAGTCATGACAAGCCTCATTTTGGTATGATAAGAATTATGCATCAAATTTTGAAGTGAAGTTTCAGCCCTCAGGGGCAAGTGGTTTGGATCCAAGATGTCAAGATAGTTGGTGTGTAAAGTTTCAATCATCCTGAACCCGCCTTACCACAAGCCCTCAACTCTGCTAAGATGCTGAAGCGAATCAAAACAAAGGAAGGCAAGTAAGAGAGGAGAGAAAAGGACGATAAGTTTCATAAAGTGATCAAGGTAGAAGATATTACCATTGAGGGAAATAGTAGTAGAGGGAGGCCAAAGACTGGGGGCCAAACCATAAAAGTCACAAAAAGAGGACCAACTCGATCTCAACCAAGATCCAAAGAGAGATGCCAAAACCTGCAACAAGCCAAAGCAGCAAACCCACAGAAACCAAAGCCAACCAAGGAAGCAAAAGAACCAGAGCAAATTCAGCACAAAAGAGAGATCACAAAAAGGAATAAAAAATTGAGAAAGGCAGAGACAACAAAAAAGATCAAAGAAGTTGTAAAGGGAAATAGCACAGCAGGTTACAAGCGAAAACTGAAACAGAAAACCAGTCAGAGAAGATTCATTCAGGTAAAGCAAATCGAAATCACCAAGCAACACAACGAAAGGAAGCATCACGAAGCAATCACCAGACAAGAGACTAATAAAAGCTTTACAAGGATGGCAACAAAGAGAGGGGTCATAGAGCATATATAAAAGAAGAAAGGGTTTGAAAACAGCATGCCAAGCAAACACCCAGCAACTATAGATCTGAGAAGAGAAGAGATAAAGAGTATAGAGGGGCGTTGAGAGAGAAAGGGTTACTATTTGGAGGAAAACCGAGATCAAGGGAGCCAGCAGAGGGGTTGAACAAGGCAGCGCCAAGGCCAGGAGCAAGCAAAGGCCGGAAACCTCCAAGCAACACCAACGCCACACACCCAGAGCCCCTCAAGGAAAGGACGAGCATGAAGAAGGAGCACCAGGCAACCATAGCGGCCAAGATCCACACCAAAAAACCGCAGGAAGGGAAAGCCAACATAGCAAGTGGGACGGGGGATTAAGGGAGAGGGGTCAGACCAAGCCACAAGTAAATTGAAGCAGAGGCCAAGGTTCAGGGTAATCGGGAGATGGGAGAGGGTTAGAGAGATGGGAGAAGGAAGGCGGCTGAAGAGGCAAGAATTAGGGTTGTAGTTTGAGGGAAAGAGGGCAAAGAGAAGGGAGGAGAGAGAACGGAGATAATTCATTTTTACAACTTACGATCTTTAATCAATTATCATGTCCTATCTTCCCATGTGAATGGTTATTGAAAGCAGTAACACTGCACGTTTCTTACTTTTCTCTGTTTTGCGTTTTGTTAAGTTCCCTCCGTGTTTCTTCTTTTGCAGGACAATAGGCTTCAAATTTTAAGATTCTGGGAACCCCTTCACCATAACACGTTGGTGAGCATATACTCCCTCCGTCCCCGAAAGTTTGTCCGTCTTTCCTTTTCGGGTGTCCCGGAAAGTTTGTCCATCTCTATTTTATTTCCATTTATATCCCTATGCTTTACAATCTTACCCTCATACAATCTCATATATTACCCCCATTATCCAACTTTCCTCTCAACTTTATCATTTTTTCCTATAAAATTACAAAATTATCCCCAACCAATCTTACAAATTACTCCTTGTATACCCTTTCTATCCATTTTAACACCTTTTTTTATCACTTATCAAGCTTTTTTTAACTTTTCATTAATCCGCGTGCAAATATGCTTTATGTACAAACTTTCCGAGACGAAGGGAGTAGTAGTGAGTTTTGAAATGGTTAATTAACCACCCACACTAAATTGCCTTATTTTCCTCTTTCTGATTTTAATTTGTTTTTAACTGGATTAATATATACCACTGTACATATGCATGATCTTCCAAGCATAGGTGTCCCCCCTTTCACATATGTACCCGATGTTTGAATGGTTTATTAAATTTTTATGGTAATCACCTCCATCTTGAGATGGTTCAAAAGTTCATGCATTCAATCCCTCTTTCTCATACATATCTAAAATCATACAAATACAGGAGTTCATTTCATAAAATAAAAAACAAATAAAGTTATTAAAACGTACTGAAAGCACTACATAAATACGTAAACGATCTTGAATTCTCATCTCCCAACTAACAACACATTGTTTTTACACGTTATACCTACACTCCATATGCTACTTTTTTTTGTATTAATATCAGTCAACATCAATATAGGAAATGAATACATTTTGGTTCAATGCATATGATTGTATATTTTCATGATTAAAAATATCCCATCAATTCAAAGTGCATCTCGCTATCGACTTACAATTAATCGATTTATCTTTAAGTTACGAGTGAAATGTTTTATATCTTCTTTATATATTATAAGGGTTGATTCAAGTGCATATGGTCACTAGAGTGTAACTTATAAATAAAGGCAACGACGTTTTGCACACTAGTAAATTGATTTTTTACACCACACAATAAAAGACGCCGTCACTTATTGACGTTCTATTTTAAAATAAGAAAACAATTGGCGGTACTATATGTCACCCAACGAGGTCGACGGGCGCCACGTACCGGAGTTCTCATCAATGGTAAGTATTTTTCCTTATACATACTTGAGATTCAAGGATCAAATCTTTATAGTTTCAAATGCCGCTGTCGTCACACCAAATTTTTAGATATTATTTTATTGATTTTACATTTAGGCGCATTGGATGGCGTCTCTATTAAATGACGTGGCGCAAAAAGATAAAAATCAGTGTGCAAAACACCCAAGAGTAAATAAATTGTTGTAGATTAAATTAGGGTATGGAGGGCTATGATTAGAATATACAATGACATAATGGTAATAGAGTATAGATATATATATTCTAGGATATATGTATATCTTCATTGATATTCTCCTTATCTTGGCAATTTGTACTAATCTTTGTCACCAAAGGTTATCATCTGGATACATTTGGGAGCACATCCCTTAATATTACATTGATTGTTCAAAAGAGTTGTAATAGAAAAAAAAGACATCATTTAATATGTAAAAACAAGTGGAACCCAAAACACGATAAAAGTAAAAAGATGTTTAAAGACCTCTTTCGTTTCCTTCCTTCCTTCTCTTCCATCAAATCTAGTGTTTTCGCTCTATTCCTCAATTACCTTCGCTTACCAATATGATATTTCAATATAACACATGAAATATCAACCAATAAAGTTGGAAAAGAAAGAAAGTATGTTAGTCTAACACAAGACTAATCATGTTATAGGAAAAGATCGATTATTAGAAATAGGCCAAACATGATTATGTCACAACCTATTGGTAGTTGATGGAAAATAATAGTTAGGGGTTTAAGCGTAGAGTATGGTCGTTTGAACAAGAGATGTGAGGTGAACAAGGCTCAACAAACGACAGTAATAGAAGATTCAGTTTTAGGAGGTTTGAGATTTCTTAGAAGTACGGCACTACATGAAAGTAGTGTCTAAATAAAATTATGTTTAATGTTTGTTGAAAACTTTTATAATTCAAGTAATGGTTGAAGCTTTATCATCGAGTAAACATATCTATAACCACCCTCATAGCATCTATGTTGTGCATGTCCAAATTGAAAAATAGAATCTTTCATAGCAAAGACCCGAAAGTTCTTTTCCAAGTTGTACTAGCCACCCTACGTTCATTAATTACTAAGTACTAGAAACTAATCTTTCATTAGTCATAATTATTGCACATCACTTAGTGACTTTTTTATTGTTGTATGCCCTAATGAGGGATGCAGACGATAGATAAGGAAACAAAATTCCAACTCTTGCTCCTCTCTTATTCTCGGAGCACGTAGGTCATGACCAATATATATTAGGAGTTGGTAATAGATATACCTCAAACTACAGTTATAATTAAAGAAATATCGGAGTAATATTCTGCATATCCTTATCTTAATTATTCCAATCCAAAGTCTCGAAGAGAGACTTAAATTAACCAAAGGGCGCACATGTACCATAATAATAACACATGTCGTTATTTCTAAGCATAATGAACCCTAGTTAGATTATAACCAAACAATTGTGTTCCAACACATAAGATAACAAAAACCAATTTCATGATTATTGAGAAAAGGGAGACCCATTGACTAGTGGCGGAACCAGAGCTTTTAAAAAAAGGGGTCACATTTCGAATATATATGGTATTAAAATTAAATAATAAATACTAGTAGTAATTTTTTAAACAAAAAATAATAGTGTTTACATGGAGGTATGATTTACTATCTTTTCCTCATATTAATTTAAGCTCAACATGAGAAATGGAAGAAAAAAAAAAGGGATGGTAAAATGAATTAGGAAAGAAATAAAACACTTATAGAAGATGGTAAGTTAACATCATGCTCGTTTACAAATAAGAAAGTTGATGTTTAATTAGACCGAAAGAAATAGAGTACAAGAAAGACGATGTAATGGGCCCACCAAATTTAAAACCAAAATTTTAAGGGAATGGTGATACCAAGAATCGAACATGGAACGTCTTGAAGAACCACTCAAAGCTTATCAGTTGTGCTAATTGATTTATGTGTTCTTTCATCCCCCAATTCAATACATAATGCCTCCATTTAATAAAATTTTCATACAATTACATATAGACTGAGCTGAGGAGAGATGGGTCACCGGACCCCTCAGGACCCTCCCCAGCTCCGCCCTTGCCACTGACTCGAGCAAAGTCGTTATCCCCAAATCAAAGATAATAACTCAAATAAGACAAGCAAAGTATAGCAAGTAAGTAAGCGGGTCGAACCCAAGAGAATCAGTTTCTTAAGTTGATTTTAGTTCGGTCATGCAAACAAAGCAAAGGTGGGTTTGAAAAGAGGTTTTCAATCAATATTAGCATGCAGAGTTCATCCAATCAATTCCACTTTATTAATTCATTGATCATCAATTCATCCACTTCTTTATATTCCTAGGTCAATTTCAATCCTTATCTTAATTATTCGTTAGTCCACGGTTCTAGCAAAACTATAATATGAACAAGGACGCTTAATTCAAATCATGCAATGGACACAAGGATAATATGAAATTGAATCATGCAATCAAGCTACGAGTCTCGTGCCTAAAACAACCATTGAATACTCTTCCCTAATCTAGTCCACGGTCATAGAATAGAGTTGTTTCGAGAATACGAAAGATGCATAGACAACAACCAATCCTAATTCAAACAATAGATCTAAGCCAATTAGACAATTTGATCAGGCTCATATAATCAAACAAAGATCATGGGATGAAGCACAAGAGTATCAATAAAAACCTAAGGATAAAGAAGTTACCAGAATTTCAAGACTTCATAATAAAGCTTCCTTGATTGAATAAACTCCAAAGGAGTTTAGTTCTCCTTTACAAAGAAAGTAAAGAGTTTTATTTCATATGAATTGAGATAACAATTGGATACCTAAAACCTAAGGCAAGCTCCTCTCTTTAAATAGACCCAAGGAACAGGCTCCCCGAGATATATAAGGAAAGAGGCAAAAGAGAGAAAAGGAAACAAGATAGAAAAATCTCGCTTGGCTCGGATCCGGACACCACTAAGCCCGCGGTGTATCGGGATTCAGGTTCTTCTAGACGGCTTCTACCGCGGTTGCGGCCAAGGCGGCGCACTTGCAGCCTTCTTAGGAATAGATCGTCGTCACCTCCTCTTCACCGCGACCGCGGCTCGGACACCGCACCTGCGGATCTTGGTCACTGGCGAACTTCGCTTGAAACTTAGCCCGTAAAACTCTCGTATCTTCAAATATTGTGTCTTCGGTCTTCATATTACAACTACGCACAAACTCTAACCTAAACACACTCACTAAAGCCCTAAAATATCAAAGTTAACACATACAAACTAGAGCATATCAAATTCCCCCATAATTAGATCTTGCTCGTCCTCGAGTAAGCTCAAACAAAAAATAACAAGGAAGATCTCATGAAATAAAAGGGAAGACAAAAACACTCACCTCTCAACCCGAACCCAAAATAGAGAAATCACGAACGTAAACAATAAAGCTCAAACACACACCTCACAACATGATAAGACACTCAAGCTCTAAAAAGTGTAGAGCAACCCAGGATCTACCCAAATACCTATGATGTAAGCCCCAAGGTCCCCAAGCAAGAATGATCCCAAACACTTGAATTTTTTCACTCAATTCTGCTTAGGCACCCCTTCGGGTTTTTACCTAACCGCTCTTTTCATTTTTCTCAAGGTGTGCTCACAAAATCTCACAATCACTCATGAACCTCATATTACCACAGCCGAATATTGGTCCGGGTTACCTGCTTATTACCTGAGCCGCCCTTTTGGGTTTTCGACTCATCCCATGATTTATATGCCCTTTTCAAACTTTTTATGGCTTTTTCTATCTTTTTCTTTCTTCTTTATTATGCAAAAATATGGTGCAAGTGCTCTATGAAAAGAAGAAAATAAAAAATCTGAAGCAAATCTCTATCTACACTAACTAGGATAAGCGAATGCGAGTACTCCCTCCCCCATACTAAAATTCTTCATTGTCCTCAATGAAGCAAAGAGAAATGATAGAAGCAAGGAAGAAGGTATATTGTTGGATCGTTAGTCTGAGGGACGTCCTTTACTTTGAGCAAAAGCGTCCTTTGGTCAGGCGTCCCTACGAGGTGTAGGGGCGTCCTTTAGTATTGCAGCGGAAATAAAGACTAAACAGATAATAGATGAACGCAGTGAATTATAGAGGAACCACTCAAGACCAAGTAGTCCTTGAGTGTAAACCTCTACCTCCTTGGAGGATTTTTGAATAGATCTTTCCTTTCTATTGAACGTTCTTACAGTTGTACTGGCGAGTCTTTACAGTTCTCTGACACTTAGCTTTTCCCTAAGTTCACTAGTAAAGAACTCCTTTAAGCCTACAACTTAAGCTTGCCCAATCTACTAAAGGACTCTACTCCTACGTTCTGCAGTACTTCGCAGAACACTCTCTTTCTTTTTGGGTTTTCTTGATACAAACAGTTTTTGTGATTTGGTTACAACTCTCACTCGATCTAACACAAGTCCTAGCACTGTTCTTGAGTTCTTGCGTCAGTTTTTCGTGTTCTTGAGTGAGTCGCTTTCCTCTGATTCTCTATGAATATTCTTCTGAAAGCGTTAGCGTCACAATAAATGCCTTGCGGTATTTATAGGACTTGGGAAAGGGCGTCATTCTCGTTCTGACGATCATGCCCTTCAGGTACGTGGCTACAGGATCTTCTTCCACGAGTTTGGCGGTGATGAGGAAGCTTCCTGTATCCAGCTGTGTGTGATGAACTCCGCTACAGGATCGGCCGCCACGTGTTGATGAACTCTGCTACAAGATCGTCCACAACGTAGTGTTGGACTCTGCTACAGGATCGGTCTCCACGTGTCCTTGGATGATCAAACATTGTCGAGTGATGTCATCCTGTCGGCTAGTGAGTAAGGACTCCTTTCTTGCGTTCTTACTTGCTTGGGACTCCGTCCCTGCTCAAGTAGTCTCTTGCTCGTCCTTACTTCCTGTTAGCTAGCGTCCCTAAGCCTAGGGAACATTCACACACTTGTTGTCCTTTGTTAATTGGGCATTCCTGAACACTTGACAACTTTATCAGAATCAAAGTGAGTTTGTCATATCAAAACTAAGGGACGGTTGTGTGGAACACTAACAAGTACGCAAGCGTTCTTGATAGCGTCCCAACATATATCAGAAGACTCACAAACGAAGAAGAGAGGTGGAATGGAAGAACTCTTCAAAGGTGGTAAAAGAATGGGAGAAAAGGAACTTCGGAATACCGTTCTGATGGCAAAGCACATGTGTATTATGGATGGCGCAGTCGCGGAAACAAGGGAGAGAGCAGAAGTCAGCAATGGATGGACCACCGTGGGCGCGGTTTTCGAGCAGTGATGAGCACGTGAGTTTGTCTCGAACAATGTGATGTGCAAACACCATCGGATCTCGGCTCGTCTCTTGGAAGATGGAAGAGTACTTGAACTTCGGGCCGTGGTGAAAAGAACGCGGGAGAACAAAGCTCCCCCATACTTAAGCTTTTGCACATAGTCAAAAGAATGGTATCTAAAGGTGATGAATGTATAAAAATAAAAATAAAGGGTGGACAGATAGAAGATGGACAAAATGGTATAGATGGATGAAAGATATATAGATAGAGTGGGACCAAATAGTCATCTTTTTTTTCGTTTTTTTACAAAGAAAAACAACGAGCAAAAATCGAGAAGCAGTATGGTTGCTGCGAGCATGATAAGCGTATTTTAGTCGCTTTAATACCTATCAAAATAATCCAAACAACCCAACTAGTATAGTAGGGAAGTAAGGGTCGATCCCACAGAGACTCAGGTTTTCAGTGTTTGTTGTTGTATTACTCAGAGGTAGAAAATGGGGGTTTTTGAATATGAATCTAAGAACTAAACTAACTAGACATGCAAAACTAAGATTGACTTGTAAAATATGGGAGAAGTATGCTCAACTAGTTAATATTCATTGCGAACTTGATTATTGATCATTGATTATCAAAATTCTCTTTTTACCTTGACTAATCTATTGTGGAATGCTAATAACTCAACTTCATGGAATTATTAATCCTATTTCAATTCTATCTATTAGCCCGACCGGTACTAACAACCCTAATTATCAAATAACCTAAGAGACCTCCTAGATTCAACTTGACAACAACATTAAGATCCAAGCATCAATAGAAACATGTATTCACAGCAACCAGACATCCAAATAACATGCGATTGAATTCTCTTCTCTAATCAACTAGTCATACCAGTCCTAGATTGATTAAAGGTTCTACTTTTGATCTAATTAATTCCAACCGGTAATTAGAAAGATCTAGTTGTAATTCAACCTAGAGATTCAATTAGATGGCCAATCTAACAAAACCCTAAATCAAATTTCTTCAATTAAGCACAGAGAAAACAATCTAGCCAAGGGAAATTAAGAACAATCAAATCTCACAATAATACTTCATTCACAACTTCAATTAACTAGTTAAGCAAAAGGAAGTTAGCTACTCAAAGACATGGAAAAGCTTACAAAGTTTCCCATAGAGTTCTTGTTCTCCAAGTCTCCAATAACCAAACAAAGATTCAAATATAATCAAACCTAAAACTAGGGCTAACTATATATAATATGTCTTCCAAATATATATCTAAAAACATAACCCAAAAGGGCCCACAAAAATCTCGTACAAATCTCGGACATAACTCGGACACGGGCGAAAACTCAGGGTAACCCCCAGAAACTCAGGCGAGTTTTCGAAGCCTCATCCCGCGTTTTCACCCCAGAGAGTCAGGTCACGAAACGCGGTCTGAAACCATGAGACGCGGCCGCGTCTTGAACACCCTTGCCCGCGTCTCACGCACTGGTTGACAGGTGACACTTTAGAGGTTGTTTTGACACACTTAGAGTTGGCATTTGGACTCAGAGTAAAAAGATGAATTGTAGCTCTTCAAGTTAGTTTTCCAATGAAACCAAAATCAGCTCAATCCGACCTCCATAGCTCCAGATCCAACCCTTGCAAGCAAGAGGTGTCAAAACAATAACTCCAATACATAGTCCGGACCCAAGTGTGCTTTTCCCATCACCTCTTGGGGCTAATCTCATGGCTTAGTTCCCTTCTTGCCTCCTCCAATGCTTCGGCTTCACCTCCTCTACACTTGTTGTCTTCACATCTACAATAAAAAACCACAACAAAGTGTAGATATCCGAATCTTTCTACAATCTAACAAAACTAGCAAAACTAACTAAAACTAAACCAAAAAAAATAAAAATCCTAACTAAATATGCTCTAAAACACTACCTAACATGTGTCTATCAGAGCACGGATAAGTACCTGTTCATCGGGGCGTCACTGGTGGTCCACCACGGTCGCGGCCGAGGGGGCGCGGGCGCGGTTTTACACCAAGTTGTCCTTTCGGACCAAGTGTCTGCATGTTAGCTCGAAAACGAATCAAATCCTAAGCTAGGAATGGGGAAAAAGAAGCTATCTAATCATTGGGTTGCCTCCTAAGCAGCGCTTTTGTTTAACGTCGTTGGCTCGACGTGGATACGCTCAAAACAAGTCCTCATTGAGGTGGAATCGGGTCTCGTTGCCACCGTGAGATATGAAAAGTAAACTATTGGCAACATCTATAAGTGTCCTGGCGGTTTTCATGAACGGGTGACCAAGTAAGAGAACTGGGTCGTAGCGCCCTTCACCTATCTCCATCACGTAAAAATTTGCAGGGAAAATCAAACCATCGACTTGCACTAGAACATCCTCCACTAACCCTTTCAGGTGCACATTAGAGTGGTCAGCCAATTCAATAGAAATATTAGTGTCTTGTAAAGGATTTAGGCTTAACTTCTCATATATGCAAGTGGGAAGGACATTTATAGCAGCTCCTAAATCTAGCATAGCATGCTCAATATTAGTTTCTCCTACAGTGATAAGGATGGTGAATCTACCTGTGCTTTCCCATCACCTCTACAAACTAACAAAACTAGCAAAACTAACTAAAACTAAACCAAAAACCATAAAAATCCTAACTAAATATGCTCTAAAACACTACCTAACATGTGTCTATCAGAGCACGGATAAGTACCTGTTCGTCGGGGCGTCACTGGTGGTCCACCACGGCCGCGGCCGAGGGGGCGCGGGTGCGGTTTTACACCAAGTTGTCCTTTCGGACCAAGTGCCTGCATGTTAGCTTGAAAACGAATCAAATCCTAAGCTAAGAATGGGGAAAAAAAAGCTATCTAATCATTGGGTTGCCTCCCAAGCAGCGCTTTTGTTTAACGGCGTTGGCTCGACGTGGATACGCTCAAAACGGGTCCTCATCGAGGTGGAATCGGGTCTCGTTGCCACCGTGAGATATGGAAAGTAAACTATTGGCAACATCTATAAGTGTCCTGGCGGTTTTCATGAACGGGTGACCAAATAAGAGAACTGGGTCGTAGCGCCCTTCACCTATCTCCATCACGTAAAAATTTGCAGGGAAATCAAACCATCGACTTGCACTAGAACATCCTCCACTAACCCTTTCAGGTGCACATTAGAGTGGTCAGCCAATTCAATAGAAATATCAGTGTCTTGTAAAGGACTTAGGCTTAACTTCTCATATATGCAAGTGGGAAGGACATTTATAGAAGCTCCTAAATCTAGCATAGCATGCTCAATTTTAGTTTCTCCTATAGTGATAAGGATGGTGAATATACCTGGGTCTCCACATTTTTTAGGCAAAAGTTTTTGGAGAAGTGAATTAACCGTTTGGCTAAATAGCTGAAAACCACCCCTATAATATCCGATATTCTCAGTAACCACCCCTTTAATGCGAAATTCCTGTAAACCACCCCTTTAATGAGCTCCGTTACCAACTCACCACCCATCGTCCCATTGTCGTCAAAAATAGCTGACGTGGCTTGTTTTTTAGTGTTTTTTGCGAGAATTGTTTATGTGGCTTCCATTTGCTGGCCACCCAAGCTCCACCTCAGCTCCAATTTACCCATCTCTTTTTTTTTTATGTTATACAATTTACCATTTATTTGGCAAACCAAACACGAAGTGGTGTTCTTTGTCTGAATTGAATTTCCGCCATTGAAGAACTAGTTGCCTGCGGAAATAATAAAGGCACAAAAAATTCAGAGCATCACTCTGCTTTCTTCAATGGCGACCCCTTCCATCCAGCAAGCTTAGCTCTCACTCCATCTCCCCCCAGACCCAGACCCACCAATGGCCACCCTCGCCCCCATTCCTCCTCCGACACCCCCAATAGCCGCCCTCGCCCCCAAATCCTCGGCCTCCAAACCCACCACCACCTCCCGCTCCCCATCCGCCTTCCTCTCGACCCACCTGGCCATGGTGGAGCTCAAACACCGCCTCCCACCTCTCCCGCCGCCTCCGCGACCCCGACTCCTCCGTCCGTGACGCCTGTCGCTCCGCCCTCGCCTCCCTCTCCGCCACCTACCTCGACGGCCAATCCCCCGAAACCGCCCTCGTCTCCGTCTTCCTCAAGCCCCTCCTCGAGGCCTGAGCGCCCGTGGTCGGTGGCGGTTTCTTGTGGCTGAGCCAGTGGCGTGGCGGAGGTCGACGCGAGACGGAGGATGGAGAAATCAGATCTGAGCGCTTGTGGTCGGTGGCGGTTGCGGTGTGATGGCAGAGAGGCTCGGGTTCGTGGCGGCATGGAGGAGGCGGAGGCGTGGAGGAGGAAGTGGTGTGGCAGAGGCGGTGGTGTGTGGCATTCATGGGCAGGACGGGGATGGGCAATTTTGCCCCAAATTTTGACCTAATTTTGCCCCAAATTTTAATCTGGTGAAGAGGGGTGGTAAAAATTAAATGGGTAAGTTATTAAGCTTATGTGGAGCTTAGGTGGCCAGATTTTGTATGCCACGTAAGCAAAGCAAGCCAAAAAAACGAAAAAAACAAGCCACATCAGATATTCCTAACGGTTTCAAACGGAAAGGGGACAATGGGTGGTGAGTTAGTAACGGAGCTCGTTAAAGGGGTGGTTTACAGGAATTTCGCATTAAAGGGGTGGTTACTGGGAATATGGCATATTATAGGGGTGGTTTTCAGCTATTTAGCCTAACCGTTTTGGTGTTGCTATCCTGAGTCTTTTCAACTAGAGCTACCTTTTCAGTTTTAGATTTAGACCTTTGTTTCCTTTTAATGGTACATAGCTCTTTCATGAATTTAGCAAACCGGGGGGTTCCTTGAATGAGATTGAAAAGAGGTATATTAACCTGGCAATTGGCGAAGGTCTCGAAGAGTTTCTTGTCATGAACAGGCTTCCTCGTATCTAGAGCGTATCACCCATCCACTTGTCTTGAGAGTTTTGACACACAAAATATCAGATCTTACACGGACGGGTACGTCACAAGGCAATGGGTCGGGCATGGGTACTAGGAAGGCACAAGAAACAAGCGTGAGGCATGAGTATGGGCACAAGGCATGCTGATAAGGTATGGTCACGATATTCTAGTCACGGTCGTAGTTTGTCTGGTTGTCGAGAAGGCAAAAGTTGAGTCTTCTCTTGACCAAATGGCTCCACTCTTGGGGGCTTAATTGTGAATTGAGAACTCTATTTTGAGAGAGAGAGAGAGAGAGAGAGAGAGAGAGAGAGAGAGAGAGAGAGATGACCACTTCTATTTAAAAATATGCAATAAAGCACTCTTCATAATAAAATCACGACCAAAGGCTAGGGAAGGGAGCTCACCTCTTGTAGCTTGTGGAGGGGACAAAGGTTAGGTGAATTGGCAAAGGAGAAAGCAAAACCATTAGAGCCGCCCTTGGGATACGCCAATGTCGCATCGTCCACTTGCATATATAGCTATCGTGGGCATTGTTTTGGCAGTCCCGATCTCAACCCTCGTGGACGGCCCTAGTCCTGGGTAATCAAGTCACGATTAATTCTCTTTTTAAGCCATCTTGAGTTATAATGTGTCATCTTTAGTATGTGAGATTTCACTCCTATTATAAGATGAGTTTAATGATATCGAGAATTGACCACCTTATAAACTGGTATTAATCACATCATCTAAAGATGAACTCTTTAATCTTTTTATAAGTGTTATGGACATTACATTACCAAAACCAACAATGATCATGTATACATACAGATTGCATCACAGACCCTTTATATTTAATAAGTAATGCTAAAGTCAAAAAAATGAAGTTATAACTAGAGTGCATAGCCCATTTCGAGGACGAGCAAGGTTGATGTAAGGTTCACGCAAAAGCATATAACATTCACGAAAAATCAAACTACATTCACATAAAATTCAACTGATTCAACTTATCTCTTAGGACTTTCATCAAACATGTTATGTACATCTCAAAACCCTTTCTATCAAAAGATCATAGAAATTGAAAAAGAAGTATGAGAGCAACAAAATATCAAACATACTCACAAATTGAAATTGGTTATAGATTTCAACCAAAAAGAATTATACCAAAGTTGAAGGCTAACCAAAAATAAGAAACTGGACATAAAAGTCGAAAATAACAAAGTGCATATCGGCATTTGAATTCATTAAGATGAAATACGAAGAATCAACAATTTTAGTTAATGTTCTTGGAGGTCATGATAGGTTCCTGGTGATGGCGGTTATGGTTACGAGTGGCGGTTATGGTTAAGGTTTGTAGTGCTGGCGGATATGGTTACGGTTTTGGTTGTTATTTTGAAGACGGCTACCAATTACGAAAATTCTTATTTCTAACTCATCACACAAAAAAATTTTTTTGTCATAGAAAAAATTTAGGGTAGGAGGAGAGTACTCTAATCTAAAGACAGCTCATTACACTAATAACATAAAGCACGGGGTATGATATTTCAAGCTCATCAAATTAATAAGACCTCTCTGAAAAGGCTGTCACATTTAAAAAACGCTCTCAATGCCTACAGGAGATACAAATGCCCCTCCACGCCAAAACTCACCAGACTCGGTTATTAGCCGATCGGCAAAAAAAACTAAACAAGCTAATGATGATCATGCTGGTGCTTCTCAGTTGGGGCTGGATTTCCCATCCCTTGCGGAAGCCACTAGAGTTGCTGATGGTGCAAGAAGTGCATTCTCATACAAGGATTCAGTCACCGGAAATAGGTCTGATGGAATGGTAGTTGAATACTCAAACCCGTTTTGGGACGATGGTTCTTTTGAAGAAGAGATTTTTGACGACACGTTGCCGAAAGGGTTGGAGCCAAACTGTCCGGTTATTCTGCTCTCAACAGAATTGAAACATCGAATTCGAAAGCCATGGCGGGATGCTATAATCATTAAAATTTTGGATCGGAGTGTAGGATATATGTATTTGAGGAATAGTCTCACTTTGAAATGGAAACCCAAAGGGGAATTTTCGATGATTGATGTAGGCAACGACTTTTATGTCGTGAGATTCAACAACGTGGAGGATCTTCACCATGTTCTGAATGACGGCCCATGGATGATTGGCGAAAGCTACTTGACAATTCAACGTTGGAGACCGAACTTTATAGCTTCAGAGGAGAAATTGAGGTCGGTGGCGTCCTGGATCAGGATTCCAGAATTAGCCATGGAGTACTTCGATGGTGAGGTTCAAAGCATCATTGGAGTTACTCTAGGAAAGGTTCTAAAAGTTGATAGAACAACTAGTGCTGCCATGAGAGGAAGATACACCCGCTTGTGTATTGAACTAGACATCACTCAACCTTTACAATCTAAATTCTGGATGGATGGGAGGTTTTGGAAGATCCAATACGAGGGGTTGAGGATGATTTGTTTTGAATGCGGTAAAATTGGTCACAATAAGGAACAATGCCATGCTTTAGGAAGGGACGGCCATGGAGCAGCTGACAGTAACTCTCAAAATTCCAATCCCCGCCCGGAGCTTGTAGAGAATTTTGGTGAATGGATGATTGCTAAGAGAAATAACAGAAGAAGAATGCAGAAGGCGGAGCCGGTCAAACACGCAGCGAGCTCTTCGGAAAAGCCATCGGAGGGCAAGCCAATGGAAGCCGGAATTCCTCCAGGAAAAGAGGGTTCCAAGAATGTTGAACCGGAACCGATTTTGGGCGTCATGATAAATCACACAAACCGGACCGAACCGGTTCTTTCCGGCTCCCGGTTCAATGTGCTGGAGATTGAAGCTGCTCATTCTGAACCGGTGGAGGATTCCACGATTGAACCTCGTTTGGGGGCGGAAATTAAGGCCGCTAATTTGGCTACTCTCAACGGAAAATTCAAGGCTCAATCACAGGAAGACAAGAAAGGAATTTCAATGGCGGAATCAGTGCAATTCAAAAGTAGAGGTCAAAGTCAGGAATCAAAAGGAATTGATTCCCGTATTGAGAAACCTAATGGTATTAAATCCAGGGATATCACTAAGACGAATTCCACGGGAGGAAATCAAGCTGGTTTGCCTAAAGGGCAAGGGAAGAAATCAATGGTCAATCTCACAGGCAAGATTAAGGAAAGTTTGCAGAAGGGGATCACCAAAGAGGATTTTTTGGAAGGAAAATTCGACAGAGGAGTAAAGGGAGGCGTTTTTGGAGGGTTTGAGGGCAATAATGCCAAGGCGATTTCCCTGCGACCTGCTTGGGCTGCACAGTCTTCTTCGAGTGATAAATACTAGAAGAAGGTGGTGGATGAGCCAACACAAATTCTCCAACACAAATCCATAGTAAAGCCTTCAAAGGATCCGCCTTCTCTCAATGACGGGCCAATGGAGGATGTTGAGGCCTTTGTCTGCTCCAAGGATCGGCTGCATTCGCCTGTGGACACCAGAATGGAGGATGCTGATCAAAGGGAGCACCCAAGGAGCCAGGAAGTCTGCAATGGCGTACAAGATCGAGATGCCGTCATGGTCGACAACCATGTCGAATGACCTTGCCAGGTGGTTTTTGGCTGACCCCGACCTCTATAATTTTTTTATTATGCTAGTCCCAACTATCAAAATCATTACTTGGAATGCTCAAGGTGTTGGTAGCAGGGAGTTTCTTCTTGCCCTCAAAGACTTGATCCGTAGGCATGATCCAGCGGTCCTGGTCCTATTGGAGACTAAGATTAGCGGAGCGCGGGCTGACAAAGTTTGTGATAGCATTGGCTTTGATGGTCGAATTAGGTCGGAGGCAATGGGCTTCAAAGGCGGGATTTGGATGCTCTGGAGGCAAGACAGGGTCCATATTGATGCTATTGATGTTCACTAGCAGGTGGTTTCAGTGAAGGTGAGGTGTGTGGGTGAAGTGAAATGGGTGTTCTCAGCCATCTATGCAGACCCCAAGCCTGCCAGCAGAACAGAGCTATGGTCTTGTCTCTTGGAGTTCAAGGACTCTATTCACCAGCCGTGGCTCTTGATGGGTGACTTCAATGAAACCAAGACTATGATGGAGCGTACAGGGGACTCTGAAGAGCTTCGTCGAAGGACTAGGAACTTCAGGGTTTGGATTGAAGACAAGATGGAATTGTTGGATCTTGGCTTCTCAGGATTGAAGTTCACTTGGTCTAGGGGAAGAGACCCCTCCACCCGGGCTGGTGGTCGCCTAGACAGAGGCCTCTGTAATGTGGAATGGAGAGAGTTGTTTGAGAATGGGGCCATCCGGCATCTCCCTGCTTTCCAGTCAGATCACGCTCCGCTTTTGCTGTCCTCGGATGGGTTTGATGAGGCCCCTCACCTGCCAAAACCATTCCGTTTTCAAGCTGCTTGGCTTACTCATTCGGAATTCTAGAGTTTCTTGGTTGATCATTGGGAGAAAGGTAGCCCTTTGTGCTCTTCTTTATCTAATCTGGCCATGCAGCTTAATGAGTGGAACCGAAGTGTCTTCGGAAACTTGTTTCGCAAGCGAGACAGGGTTTACAACCGCATTGAAGGAGTTCAGCGGCAGTTGGCTAGGGCGCCCACGCGAAGTCTCCTAGAGTTAGATAGAAGGCTTCGGAGGCAATTGGAGGTGGTCCTTGATCAAATTAATATTTTTTGGGTCCAAAAAGCGAGATCGGAGGTGCTCATTGACGCGGATCGCAATACTAGGTTCTGATCGCAATACTAGGTTCTTTCACGCTAGTGCAGTAGTTCGTAGGAGGCAGAATAGAGTGGACGGGCTGCTGAATTCGGATGGGGAGTGGGTGTGGGATCAACAACAGCTTCATGCCATGGTCTCTTCCCACCTCATGTCCTTGTACTCTGAGGAGTCTCCGGGTGATGGCCCGTTTGATGTTCCCCGGGGGAAGTTTCCGACTCTCAATGATCAAGACCTGAGTGTTCTCTGTCGGGAGTTTAGTGCTAGTGAGATCAAGGAGGCGCTCGACGGTATGGGGCCACTAAAAGCCCCGGGACCCGACGGCTTTCACGCCTTGTTCTACCAAAGAAACTGGGAGTGTGTGCGGGAGGATGTGGAGAGAGAGGTTCTAGGTGTTCTTAAGGGCCAGGTTATCCTTGTCGAGATGAACGAGACGCTTATCATCCTTCTGAACAAGGTTGAAAACCCGGAAACTGCCAGCCAGCTTAGGCCTATTAGTCTCTGTAATGTGGCGATGAAGATTGCCACGAGAGCTATTGCTTCTAGGCTCAAGCCGATCATGGGGTGTCTAGTGGCGCCATCACAATCCAGCTTAGTTCCAAGGCGTCCGATTACCGACAATATCGTGATCACAAAGGAGGTGATGCACTTCATGAGAGACTCGAGAAGTAAACCGATCATGGCGATCAAGATCGATCAGGAGAAGGCTTTTGATAAGGTCAGGTGGGCTTTCCTTCGTGACTCTTTGTGTGAAGCAAGGCTCCCTAGCTCGTTGATCAAGGTTATTATGGATTGTGTCACTTCTTGCTCAATGAAAGTGCTTTGGAATGGTGGCGTTGGGGAACAGTTCAGGCTGACGCGTGGCGTTCGGCAAGGCGATCCGATGTCTCATACTTGTTTGTGTTGTATATGGAGCGACTGGGTCACATCATTGATGAGGCGGTGGATGCGGGAGCCTGGAAGCCAATTCAGCTCTCCGAGGGAGGGCCCGAGATCTCTTACTTATTTTTCGCGGATGACCTCATTCTTTTCGCGGAAGCATCCGAGGAGCAAATGAATGTCATAAGGTTCTGCTTGAACAAATTCTGTGCCGCTTCAGGGGCTAAGGTTAGCTTTCACAAGTCCAAAGTCTGCTTTTCCAATAGCGTGGGGCAGGAAAACGCTCAAAACATCAGTGCTCGTGGTGGAATCCCCTGCACTGAGGACTTGGGGATGTATTTGGGCGTGAACATGACTAAGCAGTGTGAATCCAAGGCTAACTATCGGCACATTCTGGAGAGAGTGAAAACTAAATTGGCGGGTTGAAAGTCTCGGACTCTCTCCTTGGCAGGTAGAGTGACGCTTGCAAACTCTGTTCTTTCCACAATCCCTTATTACACTATGCAAACCTGTAGCTTGCCTGTTTATGTTTGTAATGAGCTTGAAAAGAAAACTAGGGGTTTTATTTGGGGCTCCACTGATGAAAAGAAAAAGATTCACTTGGTGAATTGGAAAGTGCTAAACAATCCTAAAGATGCAGGTGGAATCGGGATGAGGAGCATGAAACAAATGAATTCCGCTTTCATGGCTAAGATGGGTTAGAAGCTAATGACGGATTCGGATTCTCTGTGGTCGAGGGTGGTGCGGGGAAAGTATTGCCATGGGAGACAAGATCGAGACATGTTTCAACCAAAAAGAGGGGCCTCCAATCTGTGGTCTGGTGTTGTTAAAGCCAAAGCTCCTCTGTTGCAAGGTGTTGGCACGAGAGTTGGGGATGAGCAAATGACGCTGTTTTGGGACCATCCTTGGGTGGTTGCCAAGCCGCTGATCGAGTCCGCCCTATCCATTGTGAGCGACGAAAAGCTGGGACGGACCATGGCTGAGTATTGGGGGGGTGATGGTTGGGCCTAGGATCAATTCGCCCACTTAATTCCTCCGGAGATCCTCACTGACATTGCGCAGATTCGGCTCGTGGAAGAAGGGATGGGCGACAACTTTTACTGGAAGGACGAGGCTTCGGGGTAGTTCACAATCAAGTCTGCCATGAGGATTATCCGTGAAGATCAAAACTCAACAAGTGATCGTCTTTTGAAGCTGATTTGGAAGCTCAAAGCGTCGGAACGGGTTCGCGTCTTTCTCTGGCTAGCTGCTCATGGTTCGTTTATGTGCAACTCAGTCCGCCGAAGGCGTCACTTGTGTGACAACGACCTCTGCACCGGCTGCAATGAAGCTGCAGAAACGCCCATCCACGTTCTCCGCGACTACAAGCTTGCTAAGGAGGTTTGGAATTTGTTTCTTATTGACTGCAAGAAAGCTATCTTTTATGAAGGAGACATGAGAGCTTGGCTGCAACGTAATCTGGAAGGGGAGGGGCTATGGTCATCCACCTTTGCTTATGGGGTGTGGTGGTTGTGGAAATGGTGTAATGCTAGGATTTTTGATGCTCAATTCCAATTTACTGGTGAGAAACACAGCTTCATCCTTCAAAGGGCTAGGGAGTTTGCCGACGTGCTCAAGCTCCGGTCTGGTCTTGTGGGTGCGTCCTCTCACTCGCATTGGACAAGGCCTGCGCAGGGATGGACCAAACTCAATGTTGATGGTGCGTATACAGACGGCCAGAACGTGGTTTATGATCTTGGTCTTTTCAGGGACGATGGGGGGAACTTCATAAAAGGTTTCTCCATCAAGTTGCAGGGGAAATCAGCTATCAAAGCTGAGCTGCTTGGCCTCTTACAGGGGCTCAAAATTGCCAGGGAGTTGGGTATTGCCAAACTTGAAGTGGAGCTTGACGCTTTGCAAGTTGTTACTACCATGACGGCGGATGGAGTGGTTCCCACGATGCTTTGGGATTTCGTTTCCTGATGTAGGTCGCTCATTCAGCTTGAAGATTGGACCGTGAAGATCAAGCATGTGGATCGTAATGCCAATCAGGCAGCCGACTGGCTCGCAAAGCATGGACAGGAGTGCCTTAGTAATTTTAGTGTTTTTGATGTTCCGCCCAATCGGCTTGTTCCGTCCATGGAGATAGACTCCTGGATGAGTTACCATATGTAATCCTTTTATGATTAATAAAACCGGTTAAAAGCCCTCCGTTTGGATAAAAAAAATTAATAAGACCTCTCTAAACCAAGTTAAGAAAGTTACCAACCCCCGAATCTCATCATTTATGAGCTTATAGATTTGATATGCTGGCCTATTTAAATGCTCTATGACGGTGGATGATGATGACCGACGCCACATGGAATTGGCCACTAGTTCCCGTAGATAAAATGTGGGCATGAATTGCACCCTTCGAGACTAATTCTTTTCTCTCCCTTTTTCTTAAAAACTAGATTATTGTCTGTATCCTATACGGGACACGATAGATAATATTTTTTTAAATATATTATTCAATTAATAAAGGAATACATTATAATTATAATATTATTAAAAATTAGATATTGAGAATTTGAGATCATCTTTTTTATCCGATATCGTTACAATATTTTGTTAATCAAAATCTTGTCATGATGTTAACTTGTTAAGAATAGACTTAAATTTAAAATTATATAATTTGACTTAAAAAAGTATAGATAAAACAAAATCATATTATTTCAAAATATATTTGATTGATTAAAAAAATCACATGAGATACGATATGAAATCTCAAGTGAAATATTTTATCAACATATATATATTTTATAATTAATAAGATTTTTGTATGATGATAGAAATAAAAAATTAAGTTAGTTATGAACTATTTGAATAAATCTTTTATAAAAATAGTCTTGTATCAGTAATAAGTAATAACACTTTTTGAAATAAAATGAATACTCTAATGGATTTATAAAATTATAATTAATTTAATAATAGTAGAGTTATAGACTTATAGATCATTATAATTTATAAATGAATATTATAACAAAAAATTTGTTTATTAATTTTTAAGATATTTTTCAAGGATATTTTTAGATATCTGTAGCTTAAGTTAAAATTTTATGGGACAAACAAATTGACAAAGAAATATGACGAATGTATATGATTATAAAAATACAATAAAAATAAAAATTTAGAGTGAAAAATAAGTTTTAAAAATTAATTATTATTTTGATTTACGAAAAAGAACGTTTAAGCAAATAATTGAAAAAGATAGAAATTAGGTGAAAGAAATAGAAATTAATAAAAGAAAGAGATACATGATTGATGACAATTAATGAGAATAAAAGAGACTTTAAAATTATTTTTCTAAATTTTATTTTCTTACCTCGAGTGGAGCCATAATTAACATAGAAGCTCGAAAAGTCTCGACTTTAATAATAATAATAATAATAATAATAATAATAAGGGAAAATTAATTCAATAACCCAAACTTTTGATGGATGTTAATGAATAGGCCAAAATATTAAAAGTAAGCAACCTAACCCAAACTTTTGATTGGGTTTAAAAAATATCCAATCTCTGAAGTAAAATTTTCGACAATTATCGATGAATTGACATCGGATAAATGACATGACGCTCTTCGGAGCAAATTTTAGCTCTGGGTACCAATTCATTAACGGTGGAAACGACCTATCTTAGAACAATCAATTTGACTCGCTCGTCGACTCATTCTACGCTGTTATGGAGAAGGCGGGCAGCGGCGGTGGTGGACTCGTGGTCTCCAAGAGTGGTTGGCTGTCTCGAGGGGCGGACGCGGCCACGTACGCTAATGCGATCATGCACTACAAGAACTTGTTCTTCATCCGATATGTGGCCGGCGGCACCCCCAAGAAGCAGAGGCAACCATTGAAAATCCACCTTAAAGATATTTTTATAACACATCTTATAAGTTTGAGTTATTTTGCATGTGCTATTAATTTAACACTCACAACAAATTTCGGTTATTTGAATTAATTTTCAAAAAATAATAATGCGTTTACTTGATTTGATTCAAAATTTGACTACTAGAAGCCCGAGGACTACTGGACTACTAGAAGCCCGTGTGTTGTGTGTAAAACGGCGTACGAACAAAACGAAACGAAAAGTCGACGATATGACAAGACTCGTCTTCCTCGCTTTTTCAAAATCCTTGTCCTCCACCAAATTACCCTTCTCCCCTCCCCTCTCTCTTTCCCCATAAAAGCACACTCCAACTATCCCTCCGCCCGCCGACTACCACACGCAAGAATCACTCTAGATTTTCCGTTCTCCCCTTGTATCGCCGTACTTACAGTCTGATTAGTCTCAGAACAGCCGTCGGTGTTTCCGTTCCCGGTGCTGAGTGCTCTACTTTCACAGGAAGCCAGCACAGAGAGAGGGAGATGGAGTCCCCGGAGGCGCGTGATCAGACTCGGATCGCGGCCCGTTCGTCGATGATCGACTCGCTGAAGGGGTGCGGGCTGTCCGGCGTCCGGATCGACAAGGACGATCTCAGGCGGAGGATCTCCATGCCAGAGTATCTCCGCCTCGCCGTCCGCCGAGCAGTCGACTCCAAAGACATCTCCGCCGGCGTTGCCTCCGCTGGAAGCGACGGCGCCGGCGAGCCCCCCGAAAGCCCCATGGTCGTCTTCGTCAATTCCCGGAGCGGCGGTAGGCATGGCCCCGTCCTCAAGAACCGCCTTCAGCAACTCATGGGCCAAGAGCAGGTACTCTCTCTCAGTCTCTCTCTCTGTCTGTCTGTCTGTGTTTGGTGGATGAGATTAGTGGGCATTAATAGTGTTTTACTCGATTATTTAAGTGAATGAGAGTTGTTGTATTTTATCCGCGGTGATTTCGTGTTCTGTGTGGGAGCATCTTTGCAACGCTGTAGATTTGGATTGCACGTGGTCTGGCCTTTTCCTGGAGTGGTCCAAATTTGATACCTAAATGTAGTTAATTTTCTGCAAAGCTGGCGTGGTCACAGTATCTGTATGTTTGCTCAGCGTTGACAGATGCGTTTTTCTAAGGCTCATTAAACTTGACTTACCACCGACACTTTCACTTTTGAGCATGAAGATGGGATTCATGGAATATAGGGGAGGATTGCTGTTAGATCACAAGTGGTCATTTCTTCTCATGGATGGTTTTGTTCATGCTGAGTTGTACTCAGTGTACCTATGATAATTCTGTTGGTTTGTAGGTGTTTGACCTTTCAAATGTCAAACCACAAGATTTTGTTCAGTATGGATTGGGCTGCTTAGATCAATTGGCAAACAATGGCGATCTTTGTGCCAGACACACTCGTGACAAGCTCAGGATTATGGTAATTTACTTTCTTCCTGCACTATCTCCTTCCCATAATTCTAATTATTTCATCTGTGGAATCTTAATGATTGCGAGTTATAGGTTGCGGGAGGAGATGGTACTGTTGGTTGGATACTTGGGAGTCTGGGTGAACTTAACAAGCACAATCAACCAGTTCCGCCAGTAGCAATTATTCCGCTTGGCACAGGGAATGATTTGTCTAGAAGTTTTGGCTGGGTCAGTTACTTTGCTCTTGCTATAAGGCTTTCTTTAGATAATTTCTTATTGTTTCTTACGTGTAAATTCAAATTTAATAGGGTGGATCGTTTCCATTTGCCTGGAAATCTGGAGTTAAAAGATCTCTCCATAGAGCTACTACAGGTCCTATTTGTAGTTTGGATAGGTAGGCATGTGAACCGTAAATTAAATTGTTCAGCATTTGTCATTTTCACCTTCTTCTCATCTCTACAGGCTGATCTTTAACAATCGTATATTTAAGAATTTAGCAGTTCCAATTTTCATAAGTTTGCAACCTTTGCTTGCTGCATTGTGCTTACTTTAATATTGTATTTTTTTTTTCGTTCCTAAAAGTTGCATTTAATTTCTGCAGTTGGCAAGTTAAAGTAACAATGCCTGCTGGAGAAGCCGTGGATCTGCCACATAGTCTGAAGCTTTCTGAAGAATGCTCCCCTGATCAGGTTTTGTTCCAATCCTTAAGCTGATCTTGTTGCTATGGACTAGTGAATTGCAGACTCTATAGCATGCATTGGAACATTATTTGGAAGTATTTATCAAGATGATGTAATGATATTTTTATGATAAATGAGCTAGGACAATCAAGTCACGCAGAATTCATGTCTGCATTGTTTGATTAAGGTTCTGATTCTGGGATAGATGATTATTTACGTTTTTGAGTATACCAGTGCACTAAACAACCAGCACTTGCTTCTATGTAAATATGCTTAGTGGAGCTGCTCTGTATGTTAACTCATACTTTCTGTAAGTCCTTTTGCATTGGTGCTCTGGGAAGTGTTTCATTAAAATATAAAGAGTTAAAACATTCTTGATCTGAGAAGGGTGTAGCCCTTCTTGATAATATTAGATTTTGTCTAATTAATTGATGTGCTAATGAATGTGGTCTGTTTTTGGCAATCAAAGACTGATACGTATGTGCTCGTGAGTTGTGACTTCCCAGTTCTGGGTTTTGCTCACCTAATGCTCTTACTTAGTGGTTCTGAAGTGAAATTGCTGAAAGTTGTTAAATTCAGAACAAGATTTCTGTAAAGCTTTATACATTTTGATCTTTTATTATTTTTTTACCCTATTCAAATTTGTGCCATCTGCTCTCCTCACTTGCCACCTGAAATTGTTGCTGTGGTTTTAAAGTATGTCCTTTATTTTTTAGCAAGAATGCAATAAGTCTAGGTATCTTGGATGCTGCAATTTTGCATAATCTGATAATCTCCTTTATATTTGTTCAATAATTATTTGGTCTATCTTTTATGGACTTGCAGGACTTGGAAGTAGAAGGCTCACTGCCTGAGAAAGTGATTTGCTATGATGGAGTATTCTATAATTATTTCAGTCTAGGTAATAACTAGTGGATCTTGTTATTAGTACACCGTATTATGTTCTTGAAACTACTGTCTGATATGATGTTGTAGGCAAACATCCCTGTAATATACTGTCTTAGGTTACTCTTTTGCCTACTTTGCCCAAAGGTTGCAGGCAATGGCTGTGGGTTTGTCATGACCCTGGTTCATTTCCTTTGCAATGGAAATTGCAGATATTCTTAATCTAATACTTTGGCTTGCAGGAATGGATGCTCAAGTTGCTTATGGCTTCCATCACTTGCGTAATGAAAAGCCTTACCTGGCACAGGGGCCAATTACAAACAAGGTGTGTAAGTGTGTTTGTAATTCATTTTCCAGCTATGGATATGATGTCTGATGGAACTACAAGGGTTATACTAAAAAAAATGTGTTATTTTAGACTTCTTATAAACTGAAAGAGCACCAACTTTTCCCCTACGTTTTATCTTTTTTTTTCTAGATGTGGCTCGATCTGATTTAATTCTTTAACATGTGGTCAAATGTGCCTTGTTCCAGTGCTAGTTTGATCTGATTTAAGAATTGGCTGGAGTAGTGTTAGTGTACATCCACTACTTAGCTTTTGCTTGACTGTTAAGTTGAGATGAAATAACAGATGCTCTGTTTCTGACATCCCCCTCTGGACTCACAACGTCTTTTTGAAGTGAGTAAAGCCAAGCCACTAATAAACTGTCTTGTACTGATATTGTTGGCTACTTTAAAAATGTAAGAGATAGATGTCTAAAATTTTGAGGAATCTAACAGTGTCACTGTATGGTGTCTGAATAGTTACTAAGATAACAAGTGACCTTAAATAGGCACACAAACCTAGAATCCTAGAAACCTGGTGCAGCCAGGTGGCACACATTTAGTAACCTTCTAGAATAGACAATAATGAATAAATTAAATACTGTGTGTTAGTTATCTTAGCATACTTCTGTCATCTTCACTGCTCCCGAGTCCCGATGAAAGGTTACTGAAAAGCTTGGGCTTTCATCATTTAACTTAGTCAAAGTATAACTTAATGCAGATCTAAATCTCCAACATAAACGATGTTGAACGTGTCATATTCTGTTATTTCGTTCATGTGATGAATCTTACTTATGGTTGACTAATATTTAGCAAAAAAACTGTGGCAGCTTATTTACTCTGGATACAGCTGTACCCAAGGATGGTTCTTCACGCCTTGCACCAGTAATCCAGGTCTAAGGTAAGTCCCTGGTGCTGTATCTTTGAAAAACAAAGTCTGAGGACATCTTTAGAAAGCCACTATAATTATGGAATTTTGTAATTAACAACACTGAGAATCAGAAAACAAATATTTGATTCAGGAGCCTGAGAAACATTCTGAAGATCCATATTAAAAAGGTCAACTGCTCGGACTGGGAGGAGATTCCTGTTCCATCAAAGTATGCTTTAACTTTTTCCTTATCTCCTATAGACAATAGAATTTTTTAGATAGTGTCCTTTAAATTGTGACATAGTGAAGTGCTTCGACTTTACCTTCCTGGTTTTAAAAGAATGATTTTATTTCCAATTCCTGTATTCTGGTGCTGATTGCTGTTATATTAGCTTCTTTTGTCCGTACGATACATATATATAGCTCTTTTTCTCCTCAGATAAATCAAATCCATGCATTTAATTATTAAAATATATCAAAGATTTGGAAGGATAGTTAATAAGTTTAAAGTTCAGATACTACTTCTGTGCTCTAAATTATGCCTGGAAAGTGCTTTTGTGATAGAAAGAACAATTGATCAAACAAGTTGGAAGTCTTTGGGAATCAAGACTTCAACATTCTTAGTAAAATGATAAACCTGTTTTAGAGTCTTAGACAGTAAAGTAACTTCTGAAAACATGTAAAAGACTGACTGCTATTGATCCTCTGCATAATTTTGCATACTTTTGCAGCATAAGATCAATTGTTGCTTTGAATCTTCATAATTACGCTAGTGGAAGGCATCCATGGGGTAATCTTAGTTCAGAATATTTGGAAAGGGTAATCTCTCAAACTTCCTCTTAATTGCCCATTATGTGCCAATTTTATCCTGGATCCTTCCTCATTCAATGTAGTTTAAATGTGATGGGTCTTTCATCTGACTGCTGAACCAAAACACTGATTGTAATCTATCAGAGAGGTTTTGTTGAGGCCAATGCTGATGATGGCATTATTGAAATTTTCGGCCTCAAACATGGATGGCATGCATCTTTTGTTATGGTGGAACTCATTTCTGCCAAACACATTGCCCAGGTTGGTAAAATTAAGTCATAAGTTGTCGGTTGCTCAAACTATGGCCATAGCTTTCTATCAAGTGGACTGAGATTAATTTTGTCTCTCCAGGCTTCGGCTATTAGATTTGAAGTTCGAGGTGGGGAATGGAAACAATCATTCATGCAAACCGATGGGGAGCCATGGAAACAGCCACTGAATGAGAATTACTCTACATTTGTGGATATCAGGAGGGTTCCCTTTCAGTCTCAAATGATCAGGGGTCACTCTTAAGTTTTAACTATGTAGTTGTTATTGTGAAATTGTTGATATTTGTTTGTATTATTCTTAGCATTATTATTATTATTTATTATCAGGACTGCTTTATTTTGTGTATAATAATAATCATCTGTTGTCAGCTTGCATTTATAACGCAGGGTTATAAGCGTGGGGCTTGCTTGTTTGCTTCAAGAGTTCTTGCCTTTGTGATGTAATTTTTTAGCACGGAGAAAACATTTGTTTCATCGGTCTGTCAAGATTGTGTTTGTGGTTTGCTAATATTTGAGCCCAAAGGTTGTCTTCTCTATTTGTGCAAAAACAAAGTGCAGCCTTCCAGCTTTTCTTATTGGCCTACACTACATGGCACATTTTTTTGTTCATCTCAGTTAAAGGCAATGTTGGAAAAAGTTAGAGGTGTATGTAATCTCAGTTGATTTAGTCCTGGCTATCCTTTCATTCAAAAACTTTTTCTTAAAATAATAACTTTGTAACCGATTAATCTGAGACACAAGAGTAGAAGGATACTATTTGGGTAGTCATTGATTGACTCACCAAGTGCGGCCATTTCATTCCTATCAATATGAATTGAGTCGTCCAGAAGTTGGTGGAGGTTTTCATTCATGAAATCATCCGTTTACACGGTACTTCGAAGACCAATGTCTCTAATTGAGATGGCCGATTGACCTTGAAATTTTGGGAGAAGCTGCATAAGACATTGAGATCTGACTTTCTGAGTATATAGGCTTTTAGTATTGCTTTCCATCCTCAAATCGATGGCCAATCCGAAAGGACAATTCAATCTCACGAGTCACGACGGTATGCTATGAGCATGTGTATTGGACCGTACACCTAGTTTAGGGAATCTTGAGTTTGATAAAATTTATTTATAACAATAGTTGACATACCACTATCCAGATGGCTGCCTCTGAGGCTTTATATAGTTAGAAATGTCGTTCACCAATTTGTTGAAATGACAACGCTGACAAGATTCTTCTCGAACCCAAGTTAATTAGTTGAGAGGACTGCTGTTGATATCGCTCTCATTTGACAAAGGATTCGGCTGAAGTCATATGTCGATTTGATACTTGGACGTAGGCCTACACGATGTGTGGCATTTTCTTATCAAGTCTCTCTTCGAGACTTTGCTATGGACTAGCTTAAGATAGGATAGACGGAATAGTGATCCGATGTCTCATTATAACCATATTAGGAAGTATATATATATATATGTATGTATATATATTATTGAGTCTTGATATAGGGCCATGACTCTGCCTTCTTTCCGAATAGAGGGACAATACACTCTTGCTAAGTGTTGGAACTCTATTTCCTTATCTATCAGCTTCGTCATTCTTTTGGTCTTGCCAAGATTTAAAAGTTACTAAGTGAAGTGCAATATTTTATGATTAATGAAATACTAGTGTTTCGTGCATAGTAATAAATGAGCACATGTGGTTAGTATAACTTGGAAAACCACTTTGGCTCCGCGCGCGTTATGAAAGTTTAGATTTTCCACTCTGGACATGCATAACATGTATCTATGAGGGTGGCTATAAATCTGATTAGTCCATTATATCTTTTCAACTACTACTGGAATTATGAAAATTCCCAGCAAATGTTAAGCACATTTCATTCTATGCGCTACTTTAGTGACCTATTGTTGAGAAACCTGGTATCTCTTAACCCTCAAACTTCTATTATCATTTGGTTGTGATGTCATCATATCTGACCATTTCTATTAAACTAATCTTGTTCTTCCACTTGTTTAGCCTCGTGGTAGACTAACATTTCTTCTTTGTTTCCCAACTTGTTTGGCTAATATTTTTTGTCTTCTATAGATATATCAACTAGGAAGGGGAAGGTTATCTAGGACTAGACTGAAGACCAGGATTTGATAGAAGGAATGTAAGGAATGAGGTTTCTAAAACGTCATTTGTCTTGACCATGTTTTAGGTCACATATGCTTTTTCCTTTCAAACAATGTCTTTTATTATTCCACTGCAACTCTTTTGAAAAATCATTTAATATTAAGGGAAGTGTTACATGATGTAATCAACCTCTTCTTATTTTATGAGATTGGTTGTTTTCTATTATTATGTTATATTATCCTAGCCTTAATTGACTTTGGATGGAAAAATCCAATGTTTCTGGCGGTAACACCCAAAGTTCCAAAAATAGTGGTGTTACAATATGGGCAGGGAAGTGGCATAATTGGGAAGAAAGACAGTTCGTCTTCTTAAACAATCGAAATTGTAAGAAAGAGGAAAGCAAGAGAAACCTCTAAGGCCCTTTAACGACGTTGAACTACATGGATTGTGGCTGGCCACTAGGCGACGATGCCACGAATGCCCGTAAAACCTAAACTATCACTTGCCCCATACCTAGAACACTGAAAGCAAGCAACAGAAGGAAAGAGAAAAAGGAAGAATTAAGACGTGTCCGATCGCGTGACGAAAAAGGGACGACTCGTCGGTGCTAGGTAGCCTCAAGGGATTGGGGCGTCTTCTACCAAGTGGGAAGCTAAAGGTTTCTTTAAGAGAGGGTGGAGGGAAGACGAAAACGAAATGCCGTTTGGGTCGGACAATGGGCCTTTTTATAAGAGGTCATAGTTGGGTTGGCCCATCAAGTGACAACTCATCTCATTGTCGATCTAGCCCAAAAATGAGAATTTTTATCCTCAACACCTAGCAAATAATTGCAAAAATGTTACGTGTTGGAGCACGACTTCATCACAATGAAACTCTGGTCCATGGGGTAGCTAGTCTAATCTCTTTCCTGAATAAAAAAAAAAAAAAAAAAACTCTGGTCCATGGGGTAGCTAGTGTTGATGCACGGTCTTTCAATACGCTATACGACAAAAACAATTATGTCAAAAAATATCTTCTCCGCATCAGAGGTCATGAATAGTGCACGTTGTTGCCTATTGAACAACGCAGTCTCCTTCAGAGTTCACCACCCATCAAAACAAAACATGCCCCAACGAATGGGCTCACCCTCCCTTGCATCGTGTTATAAAGATACCGAGAAGAGCACTCAAATCTTAAATGGAGTTTTAAAACACTTTGTCTTGTCCCATAAGCGAGTATCCTCAAAGTCCTTCTTCCCTCACAAAAGAGTGCACATATGGAAAGGGATCTCACCTCGTCGTTTGGATAATTAATATTTCTTCTCATTATTCGCGTCCGTGATTTTCAGATTTTAATTCTCGTAATACTTCTCCATATATATTTTCGGATCTTACCGTGTGAGAATGTTATTACTTTAATTTTATCATACTAACTTAAAATTATAAACTAGCTTGATTTTTCTGAAACTAGCTTAACCTGTCGTGCCATGCACGACTATTTCACTTAAAAAATATTATATAAGTTTTATTGTATGGAAATGTTTTTTATCTTCTATAAAGAGTGATATTGTTTTTGAAATTCATATAACCCAATATATATATGGCATTTTTTCACTCATTTATGTATTTTTATAAATAAGTAAAAATTATTGAGAAAGATGTACGTTATCAAGATATAAGTGAACAATATTATTTGGCTAAAAAATCAAATTTGTTATCAAGATATAATGAAATAAAATATAGTGGATAAAAAAATATAGTTGATCGTGTAAATAAAGAAAATAAATTAAGCTTTAAAATGCTAAATTTATTCAAGTAAATCAAATAATAAAGTGAAAAAATGAGTTTTTCTATTAAAAAATAATTTAAAATTTTAGTTTAAAATTTCTAAATTTATTTAAATAACTCAAATATAGTTAGTTCATAGTAATTATCTTTTGCATAAATAGATAATAAGAAGTATAATTATATTAATTGAAATAACATAAATAGAAGATATTTTTTTATCGAATATGTAGTGGGGTCAGAATCAACGCGGTGGCTCGAAAACGGTCGGCTTTTATAATATATATTGAATTGATTGATGATTTGTTCTATTGAGAAGGAATGCAAAGGAAAAATAAGTACTATTTGAATGAAGGAAACTAATAACGTGAATTCGATAATGTGGTGAGTAAAAAAATTTGCCTATCAAGTATAAATTTGACAACCTGAATTAATTTGCTTAATTAGTTGTTTCTTAATTTGTGTTAGCTTCTTATCTTTTAGTGAAGGAAAATTTAAAGACAGATAGTATAGTTTTAAAGATAGATATTAGATGAATTAATAGCATGCCTTTAAAGATAGATATTACATGAGTAGGAAAAAAGATAAATTTAAAAAAGATAAATAAATATAAAAAAGATATAAAATTGTTAATAAATTGAGTTGAAAAAAAAATTAAAAAATCAAGAGGGATCAGAATCAACGATCTATTTGAATTAATAAATTATTTGCTCTAGTGAGAAGGAACACACACGAAAAATAAGTACTATTTGAATGAATAAAACTAATAACGTAAATTTTACAATGTGGTGACTGGTGAGTAAGAAAATTTGCCTATCAAAGATAAATTTGACAACGTGAATTGGTTTAATTAGTTAGTTGTTTCCTTTGTATTAATTGTCTATCTTTTATAGAAGGAAATCTTAAAGATAGATACTACAATTTTAAAGATAGATATTAGATGAGTAAGAAAATATATAAAACTAAAGGTTGGATAATTAAGGAAATTTTAAAGATAAATAGTACGTCTTACAAGATAGATATTACATTAGTAGGAAAAAAGATAAAAATAAAAAAAAGTAAAATCGTTAATAAATTGAGTTGAAAAAAAAATTAAAATTAAGTGGGGCCAGAATCAACGTGGTGGCTCGAAAACGGTCGACTTTTATAATATATATTGATTTAATTTTATGTAATAGCTTAATGGACTATTTGGCCAAGATCCGTCCTCCTTGATATAATCCTCAATTCCCCACAAGTTATTCAAAACCTCTACCTTTAAAGTCGAATTATTCTCACATTACCGATGAACAGACTTTGATCAAATTCTCTCGTTAGGTTGCTCACCTTGCATGCACGTTTAGATTGATTCAACGGATGACGGGTTAGGTTTTCTTAATAAAAAAACAATCTTAAAATCATTTGTACGTTGTAATGTCCAAGCTAGGAAACAGCTTTTGAGACTTAAACCACGAGTAAAACCTTCCTTAGCAAAACATGAGACTGGTTTCTTGTTTCCAGGTTCAGTAGGAATCAGCTAGTAAACAAGATGTACACATTAATGCTTATTTTTATGATTTGAAGGGCCACAAGGTTCCAACTTGCCCACTTGAGCTAGAATTTGTACTCTTTTCCGTTTTTTTTTTGTTTTGAAGGTGGGAATGGCACCCAACACTTTATCTTCAAACATTGTGTGATCATTCGTGAATATTTATTTATAAATTAACAAGTAGATAGACATTGCTATTGTGCTAAATGAAAATAGTTACTAGAAGTATGATTAATGCTGTTATATTTCATTTTGTAGCAATATTGCATTGAAGAGTGTGTTCTCTCTTATTAGTTTTTTCTTTTAGGTCATATAGTTCTAAAACTTTGTGATATCAAACATTTGCATGGATTACTTTTTGATTTGTGGTAAAATATATGACCTAAATATACTATATGCCAATACAACTTGGCTTCTGGCTGGATTATAAAACTATATATAATATGCATATCTTCTAATGCGCCTAATAAATACTCCGTAATAGCTAAAAGACATGACAGCATTTTTCAAGTTGGCTACTAGCTTGCAGGATTTATAAAGAATAAAAAAATTGAAGTGCTCAACTTGCATTTGAAATAGACATGTAAAGATCGATTCGGTTTCATTGTGCACAGGTTTAATCCCTTCCGGTTTGGGTTATCAATTAAACTAGAATTCATGACCCGTGCTACGCACGGGTTTAAAAACTATTTTGAAGCTTTATTAATCAACTTTAATTGAAAAATTGCATAAAATTGCATGAATGTGAAAAATGGACCAAGTTATGATAATATAAAATATAATAGATTATATTAAGCATAAAATAAATCAACATTCCATATGAAATAAATCAATTGAAAATATGATTCACTTGCGAGAAAATATGATTCAATCGAAAAATTTGTTTATAATGAACATATGTACGTGAAGATAATGAAAACATAATGAGACAATATATTTCATTGTGTGCAAAAAACAAATTACCCGTACCAATATTTCATTAACAATATATACGTAAACATATGTAAATTACCGTACCAATATGTATACGTAAGCTTTTAGCATTTAATTTGTTTGTTTAGGTTATGTATTTAGCTATGACATTTCATAACAATATATACATTTTCATATATACATTATCATTTAAACTATAGGTAGTTAGATATATAGGTTTTAAAAATATTTGAACAAAATTTGAACAAAAATGTTGCTAAAGAGGATTGAACCCCAAACCAAAAGGTTAATGGCTTAAAACATATGCGGCCCCCTATACTTGCACACATTAGTCATTTTAGCACCTCAATTCATCGGGTATTCATTTTGACACTTGAACTCAACATTTTGTGACCGATTAGACACTTATACGCTGACGGGGCAAAAAAATTTGTCAGAGAGTGCCACATCATATTGCCACCTCATTATTTACATTAATAAAAAAACTCAATAACAATTATAATTCAATAAAAAAAGAAAAAGAATAAATAAACGGGGAATCTATGGGCACACGGAAAAAATCCTCCGCGCACAGGAAATACCACTCTTCGTAAAGAGTGACGCTTCACGAAGAGTGGTCTCCACTCTTCATAAGGAGTCACTCTTCTTGATGAGTCAGAATTTTCGGGTATCCAAGCCCAAAACCTACGCTTCGTGACGCGTTAGAATTTGTATCCTCATAAAGCGGATCGTTGTAAGAAGCGAATTATGGCATTTACTCACTCGTCGTTTTTCGTCAATTCCCCGCCATCGTTCTTCATCAATCCCCCCAGTTCAGGCAGCCATTGTTCTTCGTCAATCCCCCCAATTCAAGCCTTAGGACTATACATATACCCATATAATTGATCATTCTGGTGATTTAATTTAGGGAAATTCCTTTTGGTACCCCCGAGGTATCGACTATTCCTTTTGGTGTCCCACGGAAATTTATTTTCCTTTTGGTACCCCCGTAGTTTATATATGTTCCTTTTCATACCCAAAAGTGTTTAAAGATCATATTTCCATCCAAAATAATTATTTTCCGTTTAAAAAAAAGGTAGATAAAACTACTTTATATTATTACTATTTTATTACTAACATATGTATATACCCTTATACATAAAAATAAGGAAAAATAAAATAAAAACAATCTGCTTTGTATAATAAAAACAAGAAAAAAATAAAATAAAAACAATCTGCTTTGTATAAGAAAAAAATAAAATAAAAACAATCTACTTTATATTATTACCTTTCCCAATCTCCATCACGTACAATGGTACAAAGCAGATTCTTTTTATTTTATTTTTTTCTTGTTTTTATATATAAGGGTATATACATATGTTAGTAATTAGTAATAAAATAGTAATAATATAAAGTAGTTTTATTTATCTTTATTCTTCAAACGTATAATAATTATTTTAGATGGAAATATGATTTTTAAACACTTTTGGGTACAGAAAGGAAAATTTATTAAGTACGGGGGTACCAAAAGGAAAACAAATTTCCTTGGGACACCAAAAGGAATAGTCGATACCTCGGGGGTACCAAGAGGAGTTTCCCTTTAATTTATTAACTACAAGACAAGCTAATTAAGTTAAGTATAGATAATAAAATTAAATAATAGAAAATTCTCATTCATGTATTAACATATATTATTTCATACCTCATCTGTATCGTTTTTTTCTTGTGATTCTTCTTCTCCTTCTTCATGTTGCGTTTGCGACTCCTCCTCTGAAAAACATTCTAAAGGTCATAGGGCTCATCCGAAATCTCCGACTCGATGGATGAGTTTTCTTGATACGATGAATCTGATTCACTAGATGACATTGTTTCTTATGCTTTTTTTTAATGAATTATGTTCTGAATGTGGTGGTATTATGATTTGTTTCAATATATAGAGAGATTGTCATATGATATGGATAATTTTTTTTTGAGATAGATAGTTTTAGGAATATTCCGCATGGTAACCACAAAGTTTTGTGAATTCCGCGTGGTGCCCAAAGTGTTTTGAGATTCCGCGTGGTAACCATGAGGTTTTACAAATTCCGTGTTATAACCTCGGCATATTCTAAAAAGTTAAAAATATATAAAACTCACTCCTAATATTTACTTAATTACATAAAATCACCTACACTATTTTTTCAACAAAACTAGCAAATCTTTTTTCTTAAAACACTTAATTTTATAATTATACGATCATATATTTTTATTTAATCTTTTTCCATGTAACTATATGTTATTATTTTTAAAAATTAATTTTTGTTATTATAAAAAGAACTGCATTTTCCAAAATTTATAATAGTTGATATTTTAAGGGAGTGTTTTTTTTAAGTAGGAGCACTAATTCAAGTAATTTATTTTCAAAATAATATAAAATTTGTTTTTTAAATATAATGTACATATACAGTGACATGAAAAAATGTGCAAAAAAAATGATGGAGTTTTTAATGACATGTACAAATTTAGGCAATTTTTTATAACATTTAAAATAATAAATATTATGTGTATCAAGTGATAGTTATTGTATTAAGTGTTTTAAGAAAAAAGATTTGCTAGTTTTGTTGAAAAAATAAAATGTAGGGTGATTCTATGTAATTAAGTAAATATTAGGGGCGAGTTTTATATATTTTATACTTTTAAAAATATGTCGAGGTTATAACACGGAATTTGCAAAATCTCAGGGTCACCCCGCGGAATCTTAAAAAACTTTGCCCACCACGCGGAATTCGTAAAACCTCGTGGTTACCACGCAGAATTTCCCTAGATTTTATTTTTAAGATAGTTACGAAATACGAAGGGTCTTCGGTCGCGGGCGTGCCCTGCGCGGCATTCCCACGCTTTAGAAAGCGTGACGCTTATATCACTCCTCACGAAGAGTGGCTCCTCACGAAGAGTGGCTCCTCACGGAGAGCGGACTTTGCGGTCTTTCCCGAGACGGTTACCCGGTGCTCTGACGCTTCATGAAGCGTTACGCTTTACGAAGAGTGGTATTTCCTGTGCGCGGAGGATTTTTTTTGTGTGCCCATAGAATCGGCCTAAATAAATCGCAAATTTTTTCGATCCCCCTCAATCTGGCGCCGAACGGCCTCCTCGTGGTTGCCGTCTAGACGGTGGCGGTCGAGCGAAGGGCGTTGGCTGCCAGCTGTCGCCAGATCCGGGAAGGTCGAGCGAAGGGCGCGGGCGGCTTGCCGTCGCGTTGGCCGGGTAAGTCCCAGATCCGGAGCCACCAGGGAAGCAGGGAAGGGAAAAGGAAGCAAAATCCACCATGGTCAAAGCTTCATCACTGTCGACTTCCTCCTCCCTCCACTTACACTCACAACAATGGGCACTTTCCTCCACCATGATGAGGGGTTCCCCCAAATCGGAAGCTCCGCCCTCGGCCACCACATCGTCTCCCTCACCTCCACCACCTACGGCCTCCTCACCCTAGATCCGCCTGCGCCGGCATCGTCACGCCCCTTCCATTCTTCCCCGACCGCTCCTCCGCCGCCGAACCCTCGTTTCACCGCCGGATCCCTCAGATCCGAAGCAAAGGGCTTCTTCTCCGGCGAAGTATTCCCCTGAGCTATTGTGCCCGCCGGCCGGCGAGCCAACAACTTCGGCGGCCGGGCTCTGTGAAAAGAAATCGGGGCAGAGAATGGAGGGGGAGGGGGCAGTGTGAGAATTTAGGGATTTTTTTTTTGAATTATATTTGTTATTAAATTTTTTATTTATATAAATAATGATATGGCATGTGATGTGGCACTTTCGTGGCACTTTTTTTTGCCCCGTCAGCGTCCAAGTGTCTGATCGGTTACAAAACGTTGAGTTCAGGTGTCAAAATGAATACACAATGAATTGAGTTGCTAAAATGACTAATGTGTGCAAGTATAGGGGGCCACATATGTTTTAAGCCAAAGGTTAATTAGAAGGAGGGTTTACCACTATGCTAATGTGGTTGTCTTGATTATAATTGCATAGTGTTTATTATATAGAGAAGATTGCAATCAACACTAAATAAGAGCAATTAATGTGGACACCACCTAACTTTTATATATATATATAGATTATTGATAAATTTGGTCAGATCATGACATATATTGTTGTATATACCTTATTTAATGTTTATTAATAGTTTTGTTACGGGCAAAGTATAAACGGAAACCTTTGTATTTGTGAACGTATTTTCAACATGCCCTCCCTTTTTTGTCCCATTAAGAGCCTATACAAAATGTTATTCTATTGAGCACTTGCAACCTAGCTAATTTGTCTTTACGTACATTTTACACGTCCGTTTATTTGCCATGTAATTAATGTCCACGAAATACATTTTTAGCCATGTCATCCATATTTTTCGATGTAAGCCGTACATTAATTCCACTTCATCCCCTAACCTAAAATATTAAATTAAAAGCACAATAAACATAAGAATCGAGAACGGGCCGGACAAAAACAACTTTGAAGGTCTAAGTGGGCTCATAGCTGTCGCTGCCGCTTGTGGAGGTAGAGTCGAGTTTGGTGGAGGTCCTACGACATTCTTGCCTAGGTGGGCGACGGCATCGAGGAGCCTCTTGTGCAGTTGTGGGGTCCACATGAGGCAGGGCCTCTTGAGGGCGTCGTCGGTGAAGGTGAAGTCGAGCTCAGACGAAGAATTTGGAGAAACTAGTATTAGTTCTCGTGTTATGAAGATGTAATTTCGATTTGTTTGGAAAAAAATCATTTTTTTTCATGAATTTATCCAAAAATTAGATAGATATAAGATGTAGTTTTATTTATTTTATTTTATTTTATTTTATTTGCTTCATACGAAGTTTATTTTAATTATATGTTCTTTCTGTTAGTCAAACAAATATCTGTTGGATAATATTTTTTCAATAAGAATTGAATAAGTATTAATTTCATCAATATAAGTTTCTTTATTTTACAATTACTTTTTATTTTATAGTTATTTTATGACAAAAGCTGAAATCTAAATTATATGGATATGAATAATATTTTCTATATGTGAGGTTTACAATAAATTTTCAACCAATAAAAAATAAGTCATTTAAATTATAACCAATATGTTAATTTAAAAAATAGCTAGGTGGTTTAATTTAGAGGTGACATGTGTTGTTTTATATTATTATTATTATTGTAACCTTTGATTTGGTATATAATATGGTAAGATTAATTATATTTTAAAGAAAACCTTATAGATAAAATATTTATTGATCTTCAATAAAAAAACTATTTATTGATCTATTTTTTTAATATTTTATATACATATGGGGTGTACAATCAACTTTAAACTAATAAGATCATTTTAATAAAGACGGGTGATATGTTTTAGCATGAAGTTAACTAACACATGTCGTGTTAATTATTATTTTCAACCTCCACTTTAATATATAGTTATGATGGTTATTATAAATTATTTTCAATGACAGACCTTATGTTTTTTTAAATAAAATTATACTGTAGTTTTTAAGACTTTTATCCAAAAGTCATAGTAAAAAACAAGTGCTTCGGATCTATTTTGAGTCCTTAGTTGATCCCAATCCTTATTATTTGCTTGAAATGCACAGGTGTATTCACTGTTTGACTATTGTGCTAATCTTGGAGGACAATTTACAATAATTTACAATACGTTAACAGGTGTGATATGTTGATCATCGGGTACCACATTGCAAGTTGTGATCATATTATTTTAGAGGAAAATTGTTTATGTGAAAGACAAAATTAAGGATGGAATTGAGATAAGGACGTGCCTTGTTCCGGGGCATGAACCTCAACGATGAGGATGAATGTCACAAAAACTCGTCGTTTTCAACTTTGCTTGTATATGTTGTATTGCCATTTCAAAGTCAAATAATTAATAAGAAACAAATCTGATAATAATGTTGTCATCCGTCTATGCTTTACAAGCTGTCCAAATATGCAGCGTAAGACGATTGCTCATGACCGGGCCCAGTAATGAATTAAGTGTGTTCATAAAAAGAAAAAAACACTCCAAATTAATGGATAGTATAAAGATATGTAATGGTGATACAATAATCCCACTTGTCAAGTGGCATGGATATATATTAAACTTAACAAACCCGGTCCTTATATAACAGCCATAGCTCAACCTTGTTTCCTCCACACCTTCCTTCCATTTTCTCATCATACATATATTTCCAAAGAACCTATAGCTTCTACGTACGGAGAAATTAACTTGGTGGTTCATTCATAGATCGATAGAGGACGTTTGAGCAATGTGTGGTGGTGCCATTATATCTGACTTCATACAGGTGAGGGGCTCCCGTCGCCTCACCCCAACCGATCTTTGGTCTGATTTCGCCGGAGATGCCAACAAGAGCGAGAAGAAGAAGGAGAAGACAACGACCCCGGTGAGATCAGAGGTCATCGACCTCGACAAGGACGACGATGAAGATTTCGAGGCTGATTTCCTCAACTCCATCAATTCTGCTCAAGGTTAGCTCCATCTTTTAGTATAAAGTTGCATGTTGTAATTGAGTTGAGTTGATAAGAGACTCATTTTGGACACATATATATATAAATGTTTTAGGCGCATTGAAGTCACCCAAGTTCACTAACCAAGTTGAGAAGCCGTCGGCCAAGAGGAAGAGGAATAACCACGGATATCGTGGTATCCGGCAACGCCCCTGGGGCAAATGGACGGCTGAGATCCGTGACCCTCGAAAGGGTGTTCGGGTTTGGCTTGGCACCTTTAACACCGCTGAAGAAGCTGCTAGAGCCTATGATGCCGAGTCTCGCAAAATCCATGGTGCCACAGCCAAGCTCAATTTCCCTCGGCATCCTACAACTGTCCCTAGGCGCAACGTCAAAGTCGCTTCCCAAAAGCACTTGATTACAAAAGAGGCTTACTCGAATCCTTCCGCTCAAGAATTGGACATTCCCACCTCCATGGAAAGTATGCCCTTGACATTCATGGAGGAAGGTCAACTCCTAGAGGAGAGTCACCCGAATAAGAAGCTTAAGAGTGACTGCTCTTTGGAAGACTGTTTCGGTCATGTTGATGAGACGAACGCAAGACTTCCGGGTAATGATATTCTTGATTTCGATGCTGAGATGAAGCTTCTCACGGCTCCTATGTTCGACGAGAGTTGGGCAGTTGATGCTTTCCTTGGAGGAGATGGGACTAATGACGATTTCAATTTCATGGACATTTGGAACTTCGACTATGGAGTCCTCTAATATCGTCTTAGTTGCCACAGTCTGTACATCTTCATGTATATTAGTGAGCTCGTTACCTCTTTTAATCTGAAATAAGATTGTTGCTATATATTGCTGAAAGATCGACAAATTGTCTATCTTTAAAAATGTTCTCTATAAAAACGGTCTTTAATTTCTAACTTGAAACGACAAGTGTTTTAGCTAGAAATTACCAGATGCAAGCGATAATAACTAAGCCAAAATCGGGCAATGATCTAATAGTATAAAAGAGATCGCTCAATACTATATACAGCATTAGGGTTCTTTTCTTAATAAATGGATAATCTCCTTTGCCAATCTTATATTCCTATTTATACACCCCTCCATCTATCTATCTTATTCAGTAAATCGTTGAGCACATCTTACATCTAGATACGATATAACTGTTGAATCTATGATATCCTTTAACATTAGACTTCGTCATCTTCCATGTTGGGCCTAATCACACACTGGGCTTATTCATCTTTGGGGCACAAGTACATATGGGTCCAACAAAATTGAATAATGAATTCACTTCACCCAGGGTATAACCTGATAGATATATATTCCGATCGAAAAAAAAAAACCTGATAGATATATATCCCTTGGAAACCGGAATGTCTGGTATCCTTGCCTATATTACCACAACTCATTGCATCAGTTGTCCCATCATCTCTCTCTTGGTTTTGTTGGGAGTGTCCCAATATCAAATCTAGGCCCAAAACCTTCAATCCGATTAAAGTAAGACAACCGATAAGAGGATTGCTAGTCTTTGCTAGAGGAAATTAAAAGAGCGTTTCTAGCGGGAAGTATATCTTGTGGTTATAATAGATAGAATATTTTGAGCCAGAGGGAATAGATAAATATTTTCTTTTGTGATACGATTTGTGTGTATAAATAGAAGATCCTATATATGTATAATAAAGGACATGTTCCTCCAATTATCAAATACAAGATTCATAGTTTGTGTTACATGATTCAATCTCTCTTGTTATAAGCCTGATTTAGGTTGAAGGTTCTTACCATCTAGATAGCTTTCAACCAAAATAATTTGGCACCCACCGTGGGGCTGAAGAATGAGAGACCTTCACGAACCAGCAACCGACCAGTTTGAAACCATGCCAAACCTTGAGGATCCCACCAACCAGTCTTATGGTTTGGAGAAGAGTCATGCCAAAGGAGATTCGTCAGCCCGGATCTGTAGCGAAGAGATGGACGAGTTCTGCTAGAGGCTCGGGTTCTCCAGAAGGAGCTCGGTGATTAGAGAAGCTTCTACAAGGCGCACGTCGAGGGCTTAATAACGGAGAATGACCAACTCAAGTCCCAAAACCAACGGTTGATAATTGGACATCAGTTGGCCCGAGTATCCAAAGAAACTAATGGCCTTTAGACAAGATTGCATCTTGGAGATGAAGGTAATCCGTGGGGCGTAGCGGCCACAATACCAAACCAAACTACATTACCATGCCATCCTCGTTGCCAAGGGTTCCTCAGTCCATTCACGAGAGAAACCCCAAGCACAACACAACTCCGTCCATCCCCCTTATATCGGTCAATGAATGTTCTCTTCGCCCACGGGATCTTAGCGGATGGAGCTGAAAGAGACAATGTCGAGCATTGTCAGACCGAGGACCTAGATGAATTCATCCAAAGGAAGGTTGTTGAGCAGATCGGTACCATCGTTGACCAGATCGGCTGGCCGATACCAACCGATAGAGCGTGAAGCTCCGGATGGATATGACGAGCCACCCTTCACTCCTTGGATCAGTAGAGTGGAAGATCCTTGCAAATTCTCCGTACCCTCCATGAAAACTTACTCCAGGATCACAGATCCCAACGAGCACGTCACCATCTACAAACGTAAGATGATGACTAGTGTGGTACCACGCAAAATTAAACCCTACTCCAATAGTACACCCCTACTCCAAAAAGATAATATATATATAACCTTGTTCATCAACATGCTCAGTTGGTTAACAAAAAGTAAACCCCTACTAAAAAATAACAATTATCTTTAGATGAAAAAAACGAATCATAAAACAGAAAATTGAGCAGGGTCATAACACCATGACAAAGTGCAACAAAAGAGTTGGGATGAAAGCCTATTGAAACAAGGCCAAAAGCCACATCATAATAAGTAGGTATGCCTTTGGAATGGGAGAGATATGAAACCGTCCTTGTTTTTTTACGGAAGTCAATATTATGTGTTGTCTACAACAAATTCAAGTCAATACTCTTGTGGAAACAAAAACACAATACCTTCAGATAATAAATTTTGGGAAAGCCAACTTCCATTCATGTATTTGTTTTGGACAAAAATGCACAAAGCACTCAAATGTCCTTTAATGGGGGTCGATAGTCAAAGGTGTACGATTAGGTTATGTTGTTGGGAGATCGAGTATAAAATATTAATTGAAAGCAATAGAAACACAATATCAAGCTAGAGTTTTTTGATCTCGAAAGGTGCTTAGAAAGCTGTCGGACGAAGGGCGGCGATTTGAATCGACGACGATGACCTTAACTACAAAGCTATTAATTACAAGCAAGAGTGGGAGTTCCAATTGTAGATCATGGCTGATGTGGTGTGTGATGAGATGTGTGCTGTGCTCTAAGATCACTTGCCTTTTTGTGGCTGAGAATTTGTATTTATAGATACCAGATAGATCAGAGTTGAGGATAGTTGTTTGAGCTAGAAATCGACCAAGCAAGATTGGTGACCCCTTAGCCTAGATCGGGCTAGAACAAAGCAAAAAGAACGAAAGAATTGAAGAAGAAAACGTGTAAATTTGTATTCATGTATGTGAATGTGTATATCGTGTACAATGTGTGCAATCTCGTCAACCCCCTCTATGTATATATATGGGATACCTAAAAGGATAGATATTTACAATATCTCATACAACTAGATAGATGTGATACAATAGATAGGATATTCTCCTAGATATGATAAGATATTCCTTGATATGGCAGTTTTATCTTGAATAACAACTTCGGATCTTGTGGGCCTATCTGGATACGCGTACGGGTTCAGTAAGGATTATGGGCCCCCAGTCTTGGGTCCAACAATAGCCACACTTAAAAATGTAGGTAACTCTCTTGACTTGTTCTTGTTGAATAACAACTCTTCAATCATGAGGAAAATGTGGTTAAATAAGGTAAAATAGTTTCCAAAGATCTCGGGATCTCGCTGGACTGAACTTGGTCAAATCTGGTGAAAGCTGCTTCCGTAGATCTCAAGATCCGTTGCAACTTCCGAAAAGCCAAACAAGAGAAGATAGCGGGCGTTTGGTGGGTAACGATGGACGTTTGACGAACGAAGACTGATGATTGACTGATGACTGACTAAAGACGATGGATGATGATTGGCGACGATGAACGTCTAGTGGACGTCCGACGGACGACGACGGGCATCTAATAGATGATGACGGACATCTGACGGATGTCTGATGGACTCTTGATGTTTGACGATGAATGAAGACCGAGAACTAATTGATCACGAAGGACGACTGTTGACTTTTGACGAACAACAACTTGTGATGATGGACGATGATTGACAATGAGCAATGACTGTCTGTCGTCTCTATCCATTGGAGCTTTCCGTGAGAGATTTCTATCGTCAGTTTCTCGTGATTGTTGTCTATGATGATGGTCTTGGAAACATTGTTAAAATTTAGGTTCAAACAGTATCCCAACAAGAAGCATTTATGCTCTTTGGAAAAGACACAAAATAAACTAATGAAGCACTGATCACAATACTTCAGAAGATTGATCACTTACAATACTCTTGAAACACAAGATCAATTGACCCTTATTTTTGCTTATGAACCACCAAGGGCCCAAGATAAGGACCTTTTCTAGTCAAAACAAAAAATATTCGGCTACTACACACAATACTAGTGTATCTTATGGTTGATGTAATCAAGACCTTGATGAAAAACAAGGAATCCCTAAGCAAACCCGCTTTGAGAGACTTATCAATTCATAAAATGAGTGCGATCTTAACAACATCTCATCTATATGAAACAAATTCAATTAAAGAAGATCTAAAATTATGGAAAATAATCCGTATGAAAAACTAGATAGAATCCTAAGTAGTAAACAAATAATAAAATGTTAATCTTCCATTTTCACCAGAAATCACTCATATTCATCTTCCAATCACTCATATTAACAAATTATTAAAGGCTCAAATCATAAGTAGCCCCCTGTACTTTCACAAAGTTGTCACTTAGACACCCCACCTTTGAGTTGACCCTATTGAACACTCGAACTTATGATTTTGTACCCATTGAACACCTCGTGTGCCAACTTGTAATACACGTCACTTGATTTAGCCAGATAAGCACGCCACATAAGCAACTTTAAAAAAAAAATTAACACAAAATGGAAACCCTAATCCCCCAAATTAAACACCAAATAATCGAGACTGGCTGGAGAGCTCTGGAACGATGATACAACAGACTGAGAAGCATCTACAAATGACAACGGTGAAACAGCCGATAGTTGATCTAAAAGAATGGTCACCAGCTTTTCCCCGTAGGAGGGCGTGACTGGAAGGAAGTTCTCGGACACAGCCAGCAAGAAAACCTTGGAAATTCTTGAATTGTCAGAGCCGTTGTTGCTCTTCAGGGCAGTTATCAGCACCTCGCCCATGAACTTTGCCACCACCTCGGCCAGCTCTGGCGACAATTGAGGCCAGAAGGACGTCGAAATTGATTCTGGCCGGAAGGACTTGCGAAAGGACGACGACATCGAGCGAAGAAACTCGATGACGGTGGATTGGGGTTGGTGATCGGGGGAATTAGGGCATCTGGAAAGGAACCGAGCAACGGCGAGAACGACATTAAGCTGAGAACGGGAGGCTCTGGAAGATCTGGCATGGAGAGACTTTGACGAAGGGCACCTGCTGCAAATTCACGCCAATTTGTCGGGGAAATGTGACCGAGTAGCCTGCGTACAACTCCATAACCCCATCTTTCTCTAGAATCTTGACCAAAACCTCCCACGACCTGCCTTTCGCCCCAGCCTGCATTCTCTGGGTAATGAGCTCTCGACTTTGGACAGAATTGACTTGTCCAACTCGCAGGTTCCGAAGTAGACGGTGGAGGAGAAAGTGGAGACAACGATCATGGCTGAAATCCCGCTGTAGAAGCCCCAAATGCCCTTCGATTGGAAGGTCTTGGCGACGGCGTCTAGGGCGCCGGTGTACAATTGGCTGTCGACTCGGGTCTGGAGCTTGGTCTTGATGGTGTCGAGCGGGTGGAGGCACACTTAGGTGAATGCGCTGCCCGCTCCGCCAGCGCCGGCGCCGATTAGGGCTTGTTCCAAGACCGTGGTTTTCATCACGGATTGGGGCTAGGGTTTCTATTTTGTGTTTAATTTTTTTTAAAGTTGCTTATGTGGCGTGCTTATCTGGCTAAATCAAGTGACGTGTATTACGAGCTGGCTCGCGAGGTGTTCAATGGGTACAAAATCATGAGTTCGAGTGTTCAATAGGGTCAACTTAAAGGTGGAGTGTCTAAGTGACAATTTTGTGAAAGTACAGGGGTCTACATATGATTTAAGCCAATTATTAAAACAAACTTTAAATTATACTTAATTGATATGGTAGTACAATTGATGGTTGGGATTAATTACCACTAAAGAGTTGTAAAAACTTAACCCGACCCGAACCGACCGAGGATTTTAGGATTAAAATCCGACCTGAAAAGTAGCGGGCAAAGGGGAAAAAAACAAACTCAGTTCACTTGAATCCGATTGGGTTGAAACCCGAATCTTTTGGATTGACACGGTTTTTCATATACGTAGGATAGGTATATTTCATTTTAAATATTATAATAAATTTTATCATATAAGTAATATTTTATTATTGAATTATAGTATTATTTTAATAATCATCGAAATTTTAAATTCTTAACCCATTTGATTGACATGCACATCTTCGACAACCCTCCGGGACCTGACCCATGCTCAATTCAAACCTGGAATAAACGAGCCCGAACCGACCCCGTTTGACCACTCTCTCTAATTACTAGGCTAGAGATCGTTTTGCCTTGTTTCTATTGAAACATGGGGTATAGTGTGCTAAAATTTGCAATTCGAAGTGTGGCGAAGGGCCAGACTTGACCAATGTCAGCGGGGTCTGACGGACTTTGCTGGTGCAGTTTCTAGGCTCGTTCGACTTCAGCGGCCGGCGGACTTTCTTCGTGCACTAGGTGGGTGCTCTATCTACTTTCGATTTCAGTTTTTCTTCTAAGTTGCTATCGAAATTTTTCTATGTTTCTTGGAGATTAAGTGGGGTTTAATGTACCGTCCTTAAGTTCGGATGAAGTTTCTGTCTGATTAACTGTGTTCAATAGCTGCAATCCCCTTATTGATGCTTCTGTGCGTAGTGAATCTGATCCGTGCTTTGTTTTTGCTGCCCTAGATGAAGGTCTCTGATCAATAGTTTTCAATTACTTTGTGCTGAGTGTTACTCCTCATTTCAGAACTATTGCCCTATTGGCCATTAGGTGCTTGCCCATATACTTGTTTAGTTGATTTCCAACCACTCAAATGTGACCAGAGGAAACAACTCACCATTTGCCTAAGTAACATGTTCTCACACTCAACCAAACAAAAGTCTAAAGGTCATTAGTTTAAACCAACTGATCGATTACAGTTTCACAGTAAGATATGTGTTCTCTGAATGTCTCTGTACTGTGCTTCATCAAAATCTCACTGTGATGATTTGTTTTAAGTGGTGCTAAAGGCATAAAGAATCTGATGGATGGATGTTCTTCTCTCTTTACATAATATCAGTTTCTGATTCTGCTTGTTTTGGAATATGTGATCATGATAAATGCTTGTACATACTACACTGAGTGTGTGAATGTTACCTGTGTGAAGTTAAAAAGGTTAGATTGAGCATTTGACATGGCTGCTGATGTATTATAGCTTGTAACTTTATCTATCTTGCTAGATTTCTCACCCCATGGATTGTATGGAAACTCAACTGTATAGCATTCCATTTAGTTCTACTACCTGACTGCTATGCTGAATTTCATTTCCTGCTATGGTGCCTGTTGCTGTACTTTTCAGATTAAATTTGAATGGATCTAGTGTTGTTTTTACTGTCATACTTAATGTAATTTTTTTTGCTTCCAGGATTATGTTTGGTTGCTCCAGAATTGCCCTTGTATTCGATTGATTAACTCAGTCAGATCTGAGATTGAGTGTGAAGGGAGTTTATTGGGGAAACATAAGATTAAGGTGGGATTCCAGACTTCAATTGTGTTGGACAATGGTAGAGCAGTTTTTCTCCATCCCCACCACCGCCACCACCACTGTTCTTCCGGCACTGTCGCATAACAATGCTCCAACTCCGATTACGCTTCTATCAGGGCCTCCATCCTCGTAATTGTCTCTCTTAAATGCCGCTTCTGAGGCCTTTGTTTTAATTACATACCTGAGTTGAATTTTGCAATTGCAAGGGGGAAGACGTCGCTTGCGTTTCAGTTTGGATTAAATGCTGCCGCTTCAAATCCTGATAGATATGTAGTCTTCCTCTGCAGAAAATCTAAGCTTCTCAATACACCTCCTTACCTTTCTCAGGTTAACCTTAGCTAATCCACTACTTACACTTTGCATATGTGCTTGTGTCATTTATCATTGGTTACTCTGCTGCAAATTTCAGGGCGCTGATTCCTCTAGCTCCATATTCCATCGCATTCAGATCAAGTATCACCTCCTGATTTCTTTCTCTTTTTTCGCTATTCTGGCTGGTCTTGCTGTCAGTTTCAACTTTCATACAGCATAATTCATGTTTCATGTGATTGTCACTCAAAAAAGGTATATGGATGATGAGCAAGGTTTGAAGAGATACTTTGCTGCGTTTCATCTCCTTGCTAGTTTTCCGGTGGCTGTTGTGGTTGATGATTTAGGTGAACTGTTTGATGATAGGTAACTACAGAGGCTTGCATTGTTTACTAATCAAAGCAGATTGGTAGAAGCAGAAACTAATTGATTTTGTCTGAACCTGTGTCAAGGATTTGTCAGGAGAGATACGGCAATGCGCGTGGACGTGAGTTGGCCATGGTGCGACTCCTCTCTTTATGCCAAAACGCTATCGCTCATGCAAAGTAAATATGCTTTAGCTGCTCTCGTTGGAAAAGAAATTACATTTTAAATCAAATCAGCTTTTGATTCGAAATAATTCTCTAATCTTTCCATATTTGTTAGCAAAACTGCAGCCTGTGAGCTATTACTTACCGATACTCACCATGGTGATTCCCCTAAGCCGTTGTTCATCTACAAGAGGTGGATTTCCTCCATGTTTATTGCTAAAGGTATATGCTTAACCACAGCCCAATCTTCTGTGTTTTATTTTTTCAATATTTTTGCTTTGTGCTCTTAATGTGCTGTTGATCCTTTGTCGATGCACTTGGAATGCAAGGTGATGGCTCGGGCTCATTCCTTCTCCAGAACACGGTCCATCCCAAAGCTGGCACCCTTAACACATCAAACATCGCAAAGTACTCTATTGCGCTTCAATACCTTCTTCTGGAACGAATCCTACAACCCTCTTAACCATGATTCTCTTATTCTTACATAAACCGAGGCAAGGCAGTTTTCTTCAAGCCTCAGTACATGCTAATACCTAATGCACTTTCAGCTCTGAACTGATGTAACTATGTGACTGCGTGCTAACAATTTTAGACTGAGTTTAGTGAGTAGTTAACCTGGTTTGTTACTAGGCAGTAGTTTACATGTTGCTTAACATACTCCTACCGCTAGGTTGGAGAGGCTTCTAGACGGATCAAGCGTAGCTGGTCCGGCTCGGATGCGCAACGGTTGTCTAGGTGAAGAGCTCGTAGTATTATTGGCTCCCAATATTAACGGACCTAGGAGCTCGTAGGATTAATGGCACGTACTTCAACTCAAGTTCATGCTATTCAAGACCAACTCCTATCTTTTCAGATATTCTTTTATCTGGGCCATCAAATTAGTTATTTTTCGCAACCACCATGGCTCCTCTTTCATGTCTGCTTTGTAGTAGCATCATTTACTTTCAGTGTTCCTACATTTCTTCATTGTTCATCATTGTCATCAAAAAGCTTTATCGCCCTACAATATTCGAAAATCCAACGAGATATCCCTTTAATATGATATTTAAATCATCTCTAGCTAATTCATACTGGTACTAAAATATTACGACCACCTACTAGCTTTTGAAACCAATGTCAATTACCCATTAGGAGTTTTCAAGACAAGACAGAATTAGGGACATGATATATTTCATAAAGAAAGTAGTAGTTGGATGTGTTGTTGTGGCATGATGTGATTTAATGGAAGAATAAGGCAATTGAAGAATAGGATGAAGAAGTGGCCATAACTTTTTATTTTTTATTTTTAACTGGTGAGAATTAGGAGATTCCCTCGAGGGGAACGTCCTAGAGCATCCAATTGGACGAGAACTTTAAGTTCTGAGATATTCTTAATGCGTTAGTAGAGATGCTATGACCCAATGTAGCAATTTTGTCGGCCACAACATTACACAATCTACTCACATGGGTAACTAGGACAACCTCGAACCATCTTAACGAGACTAGGATATCCGCAATTACTGTTTCGATGTACCATGGGGTTTGTCCTTTTTTGTTAACTACATTAATACTACAAGATTTTTTCCCTCTATCTCCAGTTTTCTTACTCTCAATTCCTTCGCCATCCTAATTCCATTTCTCAAAAGTCCAATATCAATGCTTGGTACTGATAGACTTTCATATTGCTTCGATCTTATTTTGATTAGTTACTACATTTGGATTACGAATTACCACACCCGTAGTTGTAGATCCCTTAGCTAGCTTAGATCCGTCAAAGTTAACTTTGGCAAAACGTGGTCTTGGTTTTTGCCAAGTGGTTGCTTTCCTTTGTTGACATTGTCTCCTTGGTCGTGTTTGTAGTTGATCGTTTTCTTGTGTCGTCCAATTTTTGGCTTGGGCCTAGCTATAAATTCGGGATTTTATAAACTGGACTAGGTTAACTATGAAATCATTATCTAATTGTTGGAATACAAGTCTATCTTATTAGTACTAGATTCCTCAACATGCAAAAACCAATTCTGTAAATTCCATTGTTAAATTATTTGTCCAATTTCATTAATGACCTGTCTTGGCGATTTATTTGAGGAGTTGTAACTCTACAAAACACCGACGGTCTTTGAGTTGATCTTCTGAACTACATTACGGGCGTGGTCACACTTGACAATAAGGTGTTCAATATCCTCGTACTGACAATTACCGTAAGGCATCCACCTAGAACAATGACGTTTTTTCTTCTTATTATGGCCTTTGTTAGGAGACCGTCGGTGTCAACTTTCCATCAAAAATTTTAAACTTTCGATGAAGTGTCTAGTCTCCATATCCAAGAGTTTATTGTACGGTTGTGGTTCGTGATTTTAGTGATGTGATCAACTGCTGAGGAGGTTGTGAACCAACCATGCTTAGTAGGAGCCTAGTATAACCAATCTATGATTACATTTTCCCATATGGGAGTATTATCTATTTGTTCAACTTTTTCAGTTGGTAGATATCGTCTTAGTTTCTCAGATCTCCATTTATCTTCCCTATAAATAAAGGCATGAGCTATACAATTCGTATTTATCCAACGGTTTGTTGCCCACCCATCAATCTGTCCAGAACTTAACCATCTTGCCATCACCAATTTGTCAAATAAGCCCTTGTTCAAATCCATTTCTTAATTTATTAGGTTTTAATAATTGTTAGGGTGTGTTAGATTTGGTCTCGTATGAGAACAGGTTGTCTTGTTTAAGGCATTTTTCCTTGATTATTTCTACCCAAATGTTGCAAGCAACTGCGAACATTTTCCATTACAATTTGTGTTGAAGTGTTTTTTTCATGTGTTCTATTTTTCTTATACCTAATCCTTTATAAGCTTTTGGTTTACATATATATTATCCGACCCTATGAAAGGTTTATAATTTTCACCTTTGTTCCAAAAGAAATTCTTATTTAATTTGTCTAGTTCTTCGTGGACGTTAGAAGCGAGCATAAAGTTTTGCATCACATAATTTGGTTTTGAGGTCAGATTGGATCTAACTAGGATTGTTCAACCTTCCTGTGATACTGCATTTACCTTCCATTTTGACAGTTGGGCCTTCGACTTTTTGATCATGTCGTTGAATATTTCCTTGTTCACTTTCCCATTAATGATCGGACACCCTAAATACTTTTCTAAGTTAGCCATGGTGAGGATTAGTGAGGGACCTAGGAATTCATCCCAGAGAGGGCTAAATAGCTTAATCTAAGTATAATTATTAGAAATTTGATCAATTTATTAATCATTAGAACTTGGAATGAACCCGAAATAGCTTCACCTATAATTATAAATTTGGCCTTTATTTGAGTAAAGAAAATGAAACAGAATTAAGTTTTTATTAAACGCAAAGTGGATTTTAGGAAACATTATGATCTAATTGACGAGTTCAAAGTTCAAACAGATAAAGTTTGGATACAACACAAGTGGCTCGTGTTTGGACGTGTGGATGGTGTCACCGTCATGGAGGTGGGCGGAAATGTGTGAAACGGTTGGCGGACAGAGGCGGGTAGATTTGAGGTAGATAAGGTCGGTCCTAACAAATTAGAGGCTCTGGGGGGAAACTAATTAAGAGCCTTTTTGTATACATTTTCGTTCATTATTATACATAAAAATCCCTCTCTTTTTTAAAAATGAACTAATATTAATATTTTCTACTAAACGTATGATTCACCATCGTTGTTTACGCCAAAAAAACTTCATTCGAATTATAGTCTGTGACTATGTTTGCTTATATATATGTGTGTTTTTGTAATACTCCATTTGTTTGAAAATAGTTGTGTGTGCTGTCAAAACCTGACCGACCCAAAAAATCAACCTGAACCGACCGAAAATTTTAGGGTTCAAACTCGAACCAAATAGTAGCGAGCAAAGAAAAAGACCAAACCCGATTGGGTTGAAACCCGAAACCGACCCGACCATGCCCGATATTTTATATATATATATAACTAGAATAAGTATATTGTCTTGTAAATATTATACTATATTTTATCATAATTAATATTATAAATACAATGTTATTATAGAAATCTATTAAAAATAATATTTTTTATAAAATATTATTATTTAATCATAATATTATTTTAATAATCATTATAAATTCAAATTCTTGCCTAGTTAGGCCGACCCGAACCTGCACAATAACCTGTCAAGACCCGACCTGACTTGACTTGTAACCCGATTGACCCGAACCCGCACTCAACCCGAACCCGAAAAGACTGGATCCGAATCCACCTAACCTGACCCGACCCGTTCGATACTTCTAGTTGTGTGTATAACCATTTTTTCTTGTTTCTCAACACTTGTCAATTTCACATTTTTTTCCATTAATCTACTATAATATAGTAAAAAGTAGAGCCCAAGTCAGTGTAAAAAATTGCGCAACGTAATCAACCTTAAATAAAATAATGACTTTATTTTTTTCTATTATATTTTCTAAAAATAACTTATATATCTACTTGATATCTTATCCAATTACCATATAGAGTATTTACTTAAATCTTACCCAATTTTTGATATCTTAAGATTTTTTCCTAATACAATTTTTTTTAGTTATATCTTTATATGAATAAAAAAGTCAAGTGACTTTTTTTATATCTTAATACTTTTCTTTAGTAATTAGTATATGTTTTTATCATCGGTTTTTCTATTGTGTGCCCTAAGGGCACATGATAAGCATACCTAAAAACAGAAACTAAAACCCTAAAAAGGAAAGAGGGAACCCGTCACAAAAAAGATTAAAAGATAAAAAAATTAAGATTTACCAAATATTTTCATTATTAGTTGCTTATTGTGTGCCCTTAGGGCACACAATAGAAAAATCGTTTTATCATTATTAAAATTTGAAAAGTAGTGAAAAAACTTTCACATATGTGAATAGCATATTAAATAATAATATGAATGTAAAAATTGAACAAAATTATTATAAAATTAATATTATATAAATAAAAGTACATTGATAAGTCAGTAGGTTCAGGAGGGATTGTGGTGGAAGGGGTTGTTTTTGGATGAAATTGAAGAGGTTAACCCCCCCAAAAAATTAATGAAGTAAGTAGGTTATTCCTCTTCTATAAAACACCCAAATTCTTTCCAATCCGTCTCTCTCCTCCTTATTTTTTCTCTCCTCCCTCTCTCCTCTCCTCACTCTCTCCTCCTCCCTCTCCTCTCCATTTTCTTTCCTCTCCCTCTCCCAATCTCACCGCCCTCTCTGACCACCTATGTCACCGCTGTCGCCGTCACTGCCCTCTCCGACCACCACCCCACCGCCCGCTGCCACCGCCGTTAATTTCAGGTTCGTCGCCCTCTCCTTCTCTCCCTCTCCTCCCTCTCTCCCGGATTTGGGCTCGTACGAGCCGGATCTAGCCGGATCTGGAATCGTACGAGCCGGATCTAGGCTCGTACGAGCCGGATATGGGCTCGTACCTGCCGGATCTAGCCGGTTGGATTTTTGGGTTTTTCTATTTTTGAGGTTTTTGGATTTTTTGGATGACAAGTTTGTTTTTCGGATTTAAGTGATGATAAGTTTTTTTGTGGGTTTAGGGGTTTTGAGTTTGTTGGTTTTTTGGATGAGAAGTTGATTTTAGGGTTTTTGGGACGATTTTATGATTTGGGGTGATGACATGTGATTTTTTATGAGTTTTGAGCAATTTAAGTTTGTTCTACGGATCTGATTGATGACAAGTGCGTTTTAAGGTTCTGGGTGATGACAAGTTGTTTTATATGGTTCTGGGTGATGACAAGTTCGTTTTTATGGGTTTTGGCGATGACAAGTCCGTTTTTAATGCGTTTTGGTGATGACAAGTTGTTTTACGGATCTAGGGGTGATGACAAGTTTGTTTTAAGGTTTTTTGGATGATTTTATAGGTTTGGGTATGTTTTTGGATTTTTTGGATGACAAGTTTTTTTTTTCGGATTTAAGTGATGACTAGTTTTGTTGTGGGTTTAGGGGTTTTGAGTTTGTGGGTTTTTTGGATGACAAGTTCATTTTAGGGTTTTTGGGACGATTTTATGATTTGGGGTGATGACAAGTGATTTTTTATTAGTTTTGAGCAATTTAAGTTTGTTCTACAAATCTAAATGATGACAAGTGTGTTTTAAGGTTCTGGGTGATGACAAGTTGTTTTTTTATGGTTATAGGTGATGACAAGTTCATTTTTATGGGTTTTGGCGATGACAAGTCCGTTTTTGATGTGTTTTGGTGATGACAAGTTGTTTTACGGATCTGGGGGTGATGACATGTTTGTTTTAAGGTTTTTTGGATGATTTTATGGGTTTGGGTATATATTTGGGTGATGACAAGTTTGTTTTACTAGTTGGGGGTGATGACATGTTTTATTTTGCATTGTTAAATTTGTATATATATTACTTATAATTATGGCCTAATAGCTCAAATGGTAGAGCAATGTGCTTGATGCACAATAATGTGGGTTCAAATCCCAAATATGTCAATTTCTTAACTGGTCATCACTATTGACAAGTTTTTTACGTGAATGATGGGTTTACCTCAACTTGTCATCTGATGACAAGTTGAGGTAAACCCATCATTCACGTGAACGATGAGTTTTATCTAAACTGCTCATCACTGATGACAAGTTTTTTGTACGTGGACTGATGACAAGACGGTCAACACCGGTCAACGACTAGTCAACGCCGATAGTGGTAAGGGGTGCTGACGTCATCATATGCCATTGATGACGTCATCTTGTAAATTTAAAAAAAAAGATAGGGGCAAAATTGGAAAAAATCCTATGGGGGCTCATTTTTTTTTTCCTTTGTAGCCTATTTGTTTCAATATTCCCCCCCCCATGGGTTAGAAACCCATTTTCGTCTAGGTTCAGACTTCGGTCTATCGGTTCTGGATAATAAATTATCGAGTTAAAAGCGTATTCACATTAAAATTCGATCTCGAACCAGTTAATCCAGGTTTATATTTACATTACCCGATATGGTAAGGGATTTGTACTAGTTTACATTTATACGCTTAATAATTAAATCTATCATAATCATATATGACTTTCCATGTTTATATATTTACACTTATAATTAACTATATAATTAGATGGGTAATATAGGAAATGTAATTCTTTCTTAACACATGTGCAAATGCTATATGCACGACTATATTAATATAAAGGGAATGATATATTACAATATTAGTGATTTTATTATAAAATTATAAAATCCCAGTTCAACCACCACTTGGCACCATGTCGGTTTACTCTTGGTGGGGATGCTTAGAACTTGTTGGATTTGTTGTTTCTAATTGTTGGTGACAAATTTTGAAGTTTGGAAGACAGATTTGTGATAATTTACTTTTTGTCTTGAAATAGCACAATAATTGGTTACAATATTTTTATTATAACACATGCGTTGTGTGTGGCCCTAGCAAAGATAATAATGTCGTCATTGCAAATGAAAGGAATGAGAATTTTGTTCCACCTCTTGCTAAGGCAGAACCGATTGTTTTGGATAAGGTGTTAGTCTCTTGTTGGAGTGGTCTTGCTAGAATTTCTACATCAATGATGAATAATTATAGTGATAAGGGATCTCCTTGTCTTAGGCCCCATTCAGGATGAAAAAGGTATGTAGGTCCATTGTTGACTAGTATTGAGTACGAAACTATTGTCATGCATTCGCGAATCCATCCAAGAAATTTAGCATGGAAACCAAAATTTTCCATTACTGGTAGTAAAAGTTCCCAATCCATACTATCGTATACCTTTTCCATGTCTAGTTTTATGGCAACCCATCCATCTTTATTCTTTCTTCCACTAAATGAGTTGAGGATATCATTGTTGTAAACACATTGTCTTGGATGACTCTCTGAGCTACAAACGCTCCTTGTAGGAGATGGATAATTTTCACAATTACGTTTTCAATCTTTCGGCAATTAATTTTGATATTATTTTGTAGATTAATGTGCTACGTACACAGACTAATAGGTCGGTAATGATATATTGTTCTGAGGTCCTCCTTTTCGGAATTAGAGATATGAATGTATGGTTGGTTTGTTTCAAGAGTTTGCCCGAGTGAAAAAAACTTTTGACAATCTTAATTATTGTAGGGCCTATAATATTCCAGTATTTTTTATAGAATTCAGTTATCATTCCAACAAGGCTAGGCGATTTATCCGTTCCAAGGGACATACTTGTTTTCTTGATTTCTTCGTTAGTGACATCTGTGTTGAATTTGCTATTATCATCGATTGTTATCTCATTGGCGATCAAGTTAAGGTACTCTTGTAGGAGCGTGAGATTGGTAGGTTCCTTCATATATCGTTTCCGAAAGTCCGTTCTAATTTCTTCTTTGATGTTGTTTTCTCCAACTATTTAAGCGCCTTAACTAGTTCGGATTTCTTTTAACTACTTGGTCAAGATTAGATGTTTACCCATCTAGACTAGTTGGTCTAAGTGAGGTTCCTCTATAAATCATTGTATCCGTCCTAACCTGTCTTAATCCTACTTTTACGCTTAAGTTTATGCTGCTTAGAATGTCGTCCTTATCCGAGTTCTAACTATTTAGGATCAAACACCCCCTAATTAATTTCGTCATTGGTAGCACCACCTACTAAACAAAGGTGGAGGAAGAAGATTGATGATGACAATTCCTACGAGGACGAAGAAGATGGGAGAAGACTAGTGTCATTATGATGGTCTGGATGAGGAAGGAGAGAAGCTTCAATGTTATGTTTGAGAAGGACAAGTTACAAAGAAGATGGAGAAGAGGAGTTTCAAAGCTATAAGAAGAAAGATCGAGGAGGATGACTAAAAGAATAAAATGACAAGATTATCCCTCGGTCTATAAAAGTAGAGAAAAATAAAGTTACATCTAAGTCATGCGTTTCACTACATCCGATGGCTATTATACATTTACAGTTCACAACTTAAGAGGTATTAATTATATGTGATTCACATCCTTATTTTAGGCTACAACTTTTTGCACACAATGTTTTTGACTTTATGCACCACGCCGTTTAAAGACGTTAAATATAATAATAATAAATTTAAGTCGCGAAAAATAAACGCCGTCGTCGGACACCATTGGAAGGCGTGGTGGGGCGCCGTTCGACGGCGCGCGGAGGCGCCCCGACTGAAGGCATTGGGTCCTAATTTTGTATGTATATATATTTAATAGAATAAGAAATATCACATGTTTTCATTAGCACAATTGGTAATTGACCTTACTTGATTGTGTTACATGGTACTCATGGTTCGAATCTCAACTCCTACACTTTTTGCACATAAATGATAGTAAATAAGTGCAAATGCAGTTGAGAGGATTTGAACCTTCAACCTATGAGTAGCTTTAAAAAAGCAGGTGAGTAATTGCCAACTGGGCTAAATGGACTTTATTAAGTAATGGGTATCTGGAAAAAATATATTTTAATTCTCCACGCCTCCCACCGGCGTCCCTCCACGCTGCCCACCGGCGTCCCGTGACGCGAGCAATTTTTCGTACTTTTACTTTCGCATAATTTAATTAATATAATAATCTTACGCCTTTAAATGGCGTGGTGTAAAAAGTCAAAAAAACGATGTGCAAAAAGCCGAGGCGTTATTTTAATATATAAGAAATGAGACTAGATTTCTCCATAAGAGTAGATTTCTCCATAATAGGGCTCCAACAAACATAGACTTTTGTATGAATGTATGATGTTTTAATATATTGTCCATATATCGAATTTGGACAATCTCGAATTTGGACAATATCTAAAGAAAGCAAACCAAGGGTTGCCCTTAGCTTAACATTTCTATCTAAACTCTCTTACGTATTATGGCATAGACTTTTTGCACACACATTTTTTACTTTGTGCACCACGCTATTTAAAGGCGTCGCCGTTTAAAGACGTCTGAATATAATAATAATAAATTGCGGTCAAGAAAAATTGGTAGCGTCGTGGGACACCGTTTGGAGGCGCCACGGGACGCCTTTCGGAGGCGTTGTGGGGCGCCGCACGGAAGCGTCGTGGTTTATATATATTTAATAGAATATTACATATCACATGTGTTTGTTAGCACAATTGGTAAGTGTCCTTACTTGTGTACATGAGGTTCATGGTTCAAATCTCACCAGCTACACATTTTTTATCACTTAAAAATGATAATAAATATAGTTGGGGGGATTTGAACCTTCAACCTAGGAGATTGAGAAATGAGTAATTCTCAACTGGGCTAAAGAGACTTTATGTATCAAAGAGGTTTTGGTACAAACATATTGTAAACCTGGTAAAAATGCTGACCGGTGTCCCGCAACGCCGTTGACCGGCGCCTCTCCACACCTTTAACCGGCGCTCCACCACGCCGTTGACCGGCGTCCCGCCGCGCAACATTTTTTTCGCGTTTCTGTTTTCCTGCAATTTTATTAATATAATATTCTAACGTCTTTAAACGGCAACGCCTTTAAATGACGTGGTGCAAAAAGTCAAAAATTAATGTGCAAAAAGCCGGGACGTATATTACTATAATATTTTCATCAATGAGGCTTAATTAACAGAAGCATTCATAATACATGTGAACGTACAAAAGCAAAACGATAAGAATGAGGTGGTGATCAATCGATGATAAAAACATGACGATTCATGAGATAGAAGCCGGGCCCAACATGCAAGATGAGTGTTGTACCTGTCTCATCATCAAATCCTGCATCTTGGTATGATCAATACTACTCCCCTCTCTCTTTAAAAATAAAATTTCCACTCCCCTAAAATTCTGCATCTTGGAATTGAATCGAAGGATATATAAACTAATGACATTATAACATATATATATTATTTAATTAATTTATATATCCTTGAATTCAATTCAATTCCCCACTTGCTTTTTTGTTTGTATAATAATTTCGTATTGTTGCTGTTGCAAAAAAGGATCTGAGTTGGACACGAAAGAAACAAAACAAAGAATTAAAAATGGAAGAAATGAACGTAAAAGCAAGTCCAAATTATCACAATTGTTAACAACTCGTAATGCTTTTTGCATACGTAATGGTCTTCCAAACGTTATCTACAAGGCCATAGAACCCAATCATGCAAGCTAGCACCTAGCAAGTATCTCACTCTTGCCTTGCGAAATTCAATCAACTTTTCCCCACTCACTTACTATCAATCAATCCCCCTTATATAATTGGTATATTTTTTGTTATTCATTTACGCTATATATCAATTATTCGTATTTTATTTAGTATGTAAAGCGCATTCATACGATTTCGTTAAAACTTCTAAGTGTACACGTAATTGAGGTTTATAATTTCCACGTATCGTAAAACCCGTTCACGAACTCGAGTTTCTCAGCAAAAGCATACCCCACGTACATTAATTTTGTTTGTAGTGATCACAAATTTTCATACAACGAAAATATTGTTTAATCTCATTACAGAAACCGTATTCATAATTAAAAAAAGAACACTATAAGATCTTAAATGAACAATCAATTCATGGGTAGGATTTTGTTTAATAATACTCGATCACGCTATATTTCGGTGTAAAGAGATTGAATGAAAGATGTCTACCGTACTCTATCCGGTTCATACGTCATCGGTTACATCCGGTTCGGATGTCGTAGATCGGTTTTTGATCGGATCGAACTGGACGAGACACCTAATAAATAAATAAATAATAGTGATAGGAATAGGTAAGACTAGCATTATGATGTTTTTTGGTGTGTCCACTGTCCACCTTTATAAATAATGCACACAACATCGTCAATTTCCGCATTATATGTATGTCCTTCCTAAACATACACACACACTAAGATATTTTCAACAATAAAAAAACAAAAGAAACATGAGGGTACGGGTAACACTAGCGTCTCCGGCGGCGGTGGCGCACGAGCAGGCAGTGTCGGGGCAGCACTCGCCGGTGCCCTACCTCTTCGGGGGGCTGGCGGCGATGCTGGCCCTCATCGCCGCCGCCCTCCTCATCCTCGCCTGCTCCTACTGGAAGCTCTCCGGCCGCCTCGACTCCGGCGCCGGCGAGCGTGACGCCGGAGAGAAGGAGGTCGAGGTGGCCGAGGCCGCCGGATCACGGTGGGAGAGCAAGGTCTTGGTGATAATGGCGGGGCAGGTGGTCCCCACCTTCCTGGCCACGCCGTCGACCAGCAGAACGTCGTCGTTCGGGGACACCAGCAGTACCGGCGCCGGGCGCGGCCGTGCTAGTGATGAAAGTGTTGATGATGGTGAGAGCCATGACAAAGTGGTTGTTGACGTGTCAGGTGGGGGGGGGCCTGGATCAGATGCGGCGAGGCTGCACGCTAGATGATCCATCATCATGATGATTCATTGGATTTCGATCCCCAGCCCGGCCCGGCCCGGGCCCACCGTAGGGTCGAGCCGGTCGGTCGTGGTTTATGGTTGTGGTTTTAGTGTTTGCTGATGGAATATTTTTGTAGACAACATGTAAATTGTCAAGTCTTGTTGAACTTTGAAATTCAATGATATGAACGGTCTTACAATTGAAGTTGTTGACAGAGTATGGAACGAATGGGAACAATACTTAGGAATGTATAGAATGATTCATTGTGTGATGTTTTAGTTTGTTGGATCCGTAGTGTACATGTGTCGCACTCTTCTAATGAGTTAGTTGTTAGAACAGGGGAATCATTTTGTCAATTTTCTCCCTAAAATTAGACTTTGTATATTTTTTATGCAACCTTGATTCTCACGCTACTATACATTTTCCCTCTCAATTTCTATCGAGTTAGATTAACATCTACTCCTCCAACAATACTGAGAATCATATATAAGGTAACATAGATATAAAACAAAAGCGTACCAACAAGTTTTAAAAATGCATCTCCCACTTTTGATGTGTTATGATTCATTGTGATAGTACTCTTTAGGAATGCACTTTTAATACTTTTTGATACACTTTTATTCATGTTTATTCGCACAAAATATTTGTTCGGCACGATATTCAAACTCCCTCCATAAGAATCTTAAAAGGATTTAGTTGTAATTGTTTTCAAGTTCCTTCGATCTTGCTTATTTTTTGTATAAATATTTTTTTTCTCCCAAAATAAAGAATAAATTTTCAAAAATAATGGATATAATCCCCTTTCACTCACCCAATGGGCCTTAAATAATGTAATCATGATGATTTATATGGTCATGATAGTGAGCAGGTGTCTATAGTTAGATGCATGGCGGCGACAAGGGTGGTTGTGGTGGTGGCGCAACATGGGTGGTTGTGGTGGAGTTTGGTGGTACAATGGTGATATAGGCAGTGTTCTAAAAATCCCTTCTAGGCCTCGTCTAGGCGTTAGGCAGTCTCTATTCGCCTAACCGTTCAACCCGCCTAGGCAGTGACTAGGTGTTCGTTTAACCCGCCTAGGCAACCGTATAGGCCGCCTAGGCGCTAGGCGGTCCCTCTCCGCCTAGAGGCCACCTAACATTTTTAGAGCACTGGATATAGGAGGTGATCTCGACAGAGCTAGCAGTGTGCAAGGATAGTTGGAGGGAGAAGATTCACGTCATCGACGGCTAGACCTTGTCCTGATTCAGCAAGCTTTAGTTTTCGGGTCTTACCTTTATTCTGTTTGCGCTTTATTTTCTTTAATTTTGTGCATGTAGGTTTTTTTTTGGCTTGGTGTTTTTTTCCTGTTGGATCTTTTGGACGCCCACCTCTGCGTTAGCCAGGGGTGCCCCCATCCTGACCCCCCAGATTCCCCATAGGGGAAATACACTGGGTATATAGTTGTTGTTGTTGCTGTTGGATATAGGAGGTGGTGATGGTGTAGGCGACAATGGTGGTGGGAGCATTAGTGGGGGAATTGGTGGCGGAGGTGGAAAAGATTGTGGTGGTGGTGAGGTGGTGATGACAATGGTGGTAAATGTAATATTCAAGGAAATTTTGACATTTTTTTTCGATTTCTCGAAATTCGTGTGAGGGTTTCTTAGCCATTAAGTAATCTCGTGAAGTCTCGTACTACTAAAACTATATTTACATGAGAATACAATGAATGTATTTTTGATATTTTGATCTTCCTCAAAAAGCGTGCCTAATTTACTTATCCTTGAAGTAATCTCGGTTAACCATGTTTTTACCGAAGTATTAAACTATGAAATTCTTTTATTTGTCTAAGTTATCCATGCGTCGATTCTTAGTGGCAAAGAAAGACTGTTTCCTTGTTAAGTTTAAGATAGACGTCATCTTGAAGTTTGATTTTATCCTCATTGAAAGACATTTGATAGACATCATCTTGAAGTTTGATTCTACCCTCATCAAAAGGTGTTTGATAGACACATCCTGAAGTTTGATAAGGAAGACAATTTGGATTCTTCTATATCCTTCTTTTCTCCCTATATATTCATCTCGCCCTCTTCTTTGAGGAGGGGTCTCTCTCTCTCTCTCTCTCTCTCTCTCTCTCTCTCTCAAACACACACACACACACACACATCCTTGGCTGGTTCAACCACCATAGCAACCTCTTTCCGCCATCTTTCTTGTGTGGTTTCTTTGCCTCGTTCCATCAGGAGTCAAGGTCTTTGCGCTCTCCTTCTTTCATCGTCTTGAGCATTGTCTTAGAAAGTTCGGGTTCCATTTGAGTGGTTGAAGGTTCAACTTGGAGGTAAGACGATTTTTGGCTTACTCGGTTCTGTTCTAGCTTGTTAGGGTTTCCACTATGGTTATGAGATTGATTTTGAAATACTTTTCATGATTGTTGTGTTATGAGTGAACATGTCTTATGAATGATTTTTTGATTTGATTGTGAAAATGAGTAGTTCCTGATTGCCAGTTTAAAATGAGCAACAGATGTTGCCCGTTTGTGTGCAGGTTTGATGTGTTGTGGGTTTGTTATGAATGTTGTGATGGTTTGTATGACTTTGTTTGATCATTGTCTCTGAGTGTATTATTACAGATTGCGAGATTGCGTTGTAGCTTGTGAAAGTGTGATATTGTGTGCAATGTTGTTTCTCTATGTATAAGAGAAAGGTTGGGTGCAATGATGGAGAAGGGTTGCATCGACAGGTAGAAATGCAATGATGGAAAAGGGTTGTATCGTCAATTCGGTTTGCAATGAAGGTGAAGGGTTGCATTGCCGTTGAATGGACATGAGATTTCAGATATGTGATGGTGTTGGTGAAAGTATGTGTGGGGGAAGGTGAAGTGAAGCATATGATCGCGTGTTTTAAATTGATGAATGTGTGGATTTGTGAATGTATGTTTAAGTATGCTGTGTGTGTATGAGTCTGTGGATTTGTGAATGCGTGTGTAAGAGGACTTGTAATTGTGATTATGATAGTGAATTGAATGATTGTGACTAAGTGGATTTAGGAACGGACTAGAGTTATGTGTGTGTTTATGGACACTTGGTTGCTGACTTTAGGAAAAACTGTTTTGAAACGTCTCGTGATTGCTTTGCTTATTCTAGCTTGATAGAGTAGGACCTGACCCTTCGTGGAACTATTTTTCAATTTAGGTGATCTCAAGATGTCATGACCGAGCCTCGAAGGAGTGGTGATGCGGAGAAGGAGTGGTGATGCGGAGAAGGGATGCACTTTCACTAGATAGTCGAGTGTCCGTTATTGCCTTTGTTTTCTTCCTTTGATATTTATGTTTTATTGATTGACTATTAGTTAGTTGTGGGAGTTTTGTTGTTGTGAAGATGTTGTATAGATTAGGTTCATGATGTTTTACTTACTATAGTTTTTACAAAATACGAGTTGGATGCTTTCTTGTTTTTTCGCTGTGCCTGCGTTGCAAGATCTAGATGTTCAATTGTCAAACTAGCTTTGTAGTGCCTCGTGAGGTTTACTACCGAGTAACGCCTTGTTAGAAAAGACGGGGTGTTACAATAAAGGAGGTAGTGGTGGTGATGTATGTTGGTGGTGGATGGGAGGTGACAATGGTGATTGTGGTTGTTAGGGTTGAATACGGTTTGGTTAGAACCGAAAAATTAGACTAAACTAATCAATCCGAACTGAAACAATGGTGTTTGATTCGGTCTTTATTTCGATAATTTCTAAAGATTTCGATTTCATTTCATTTAAAAAAAACCTTATATTTATCGAAAACAAAAGCCCAGATCTTGCGCTATGCGGGATACACTGGGTAGAATGATGTTGATGTTGTATCGAAAACAAAAAAACTAAACCGAAACCGAATTGAATCGAATTTTTTTGATTTGGTTTTTGGTTCACCAAATTCAAGAATTAAGGTGTATTAATTAATTTATAGATGTTCTACTTTATTATACAACTATACTAGACCTCTACCCCGACGTTGTTCGGGACATTTATTCATTATTATTTTGGTAGCTTTATATGATTGTTGTTTATATTCATGATTTTAATTATTTTTTTATATTCAAACAATATATTGTCTTGGTTAAACAATTGAAATGACATTATTATATTTTTTTTTTGTATTATTAGAATATCAAAAAATTATACCCTTAATCTATAAGTTTTTAGTTATAATACTGAGATTGGAAATTCAAAAATTAACTAAATTAATAAATAAATTATGAAAAAAATCATAAGGAGTATATATTTTTTATGATATAACATTTACCTTCTAATGAGAAAAAGTGATATCTAAATCATTATGATGGAATTAGTTGCCATAAAATAAATTTCATAATTCATACAGATATAATACAATTCAATAACATATATAGTCTAAACTTATATTAAGAAAATGAATAATTATAAAATAAGTAAATATAATCTTTCAAATTGTGGGCCGCATCATTTAATAAAAATCTTATTCAATAAGATAATATATAGAATATTATAGAATAAATTTCTTGTATTCTCTTAGATGTTTAAATATTATAGAATAAACTATTAATAACAATAATAAATATTATAGATAGATATGTAGGATATATAAGATAGATAATATATAATGACATAATAATTTTTCATTTAGATAGATAGATACATATCTATATATATATAAAAGTTAGGTGGTGTCCCCATTAAATGCTCCATTTAGTCTACATTGCAATCATCCCTATATAATAAATACTATGCAATCATAATCAAAACAACCACAATAGCATAGTGGTAAACCCTTTCTCTAATTACCCAAAGGTTTGGGGTTCAAACCTCTCTAGCAACATTTTTGTGTTGTTTGGATATTTTCTTAAAGTGTACTTTTTTTAATGTATATCATAAAATATGTGAATACTATAAATAATAAAATATGTGTATTTTTGTACCTAAATCACAAAAATATATTTATAGCCTAAATCATAAAACATGTGTATTTTTTTAAATGTGTTTTGTGTGTATTTGTTGTATTACTTGTATATATGATTCAAGTATATAAATAAATCAATAATTTTTTTTAATGTAAATCACAAAATATTTTTATACCCTAAATCATAAAATATGTGTATTTTTTTAAAAGTGTTCTGTGGGTATTTATTGTATTATGTGTATATATGAATACTTTCCTAACGTGTATTTTTGTAACGTAATTCACAAAAAAATGTGAATACCATAAATCATAAAATATGTGTATTTTTTTAACGAAAATCACAAAATATATTTATACCGGTATTTTTTCATTAAACTTCTATAGTTTTCATGTATATACAAATATTTTGATTAGCCAACAATAATATTTTTAATCTTTCATATGCTTTGTATAGTTTTCTATATTTTTCATATGTACGTAATTGCATTTAGAAACAAATAATGAGTGATAGGCAAATAAATATTTAGTATTATTAAGTGACTTTTGATACTTATAAATTACCATACATATGATATCAACAAAATAGTTGAACAAGGCCCCTAAAATCCCTTGAACGACGCTATTATATCGACAACTCTACAACCATTCACTTCGTATGGCTCATTTGAAATTACAATAAGGTCTGCAACATGTTTAGAGGCGGATGGATAACATTAAGCAGGATATCAGCTTGGCCATGTTCAAAGGCGGAGCCCGGACGTGGTTATTAGGATGTGCGAGCAGTTGGATTTAAGAGCATGCTAGAGGGATAGAGGTCGCTCGAAAAAGCGTTGGATGAATAACGTTAAGCAGGATATCAACTTGTTAGGGATCTTTGGGGACCTGGCACAGTGTAGAGAGAGTTGGAGAGAGAAGATCACCATGTTAGACGGCTAGCCAGTTGGTGGAGCCTAGTATTCTTGTGTTGGTCGATATTTTTCTCACTTGGTTGTCTTTTTTGTGTTAGTTCGAGTCTCTTCTTCGTATCTTGTCCTTTTTTTTTGTTCTTTTAGCCTTTGTAGTAGTTTTTTGAGTGAATTGATTCAAGGTTCTAAGGTTGTATTGGGCACATTGCATTTAGGTTTAAAATGCAACCATCTTGACCCTTAGATCCCGCTAAGGCGGGATTTCTCTGGGTAAATTTTGTTTCATTGCAAGATGTTATAATAAACTAATAATAGCTCTGGGTTAAATTGCACTTGACACATCAGCCTCATGGGTATACATTGGGTATACCTTGACGACTCTAATCCTTGTCTAATGAATCTTGTGTTTAGTTGTTAAATTCAAATTCCTCGAGTCGACCTTATGTATATTCCATCACTATTACCCTTGTAGATTTGTTCGTGTGTTCAGGGGAGAGGAGAAACTATGTTTTTTGATAAAGGACGGCTTTGTTAATTGGATAAATTAGTGTTTTATCATTACTTTTGATGTGCTATGAATAGTAGTTTTTCTTTTTTCCCGTTGATGGGAAATGTTTTTATGGTTGAATGTAGATGCGAGAAAGGGTAAACGGTAAGCCAAACTCTCCCACCTCTCTCTTCTTCTAGAGAGAGAAACTGGGATACATAACCACTTACGGGTAACCCCCAACCACCACCAAACCAAAAGGTTACCACCAATACACAAGAAAGTTCCCTCAAAAATTACACGACAACTATGAGCAGTACAAATGTTGATATGTTCAAAGGAAAAGGAAAAGAAGAAAAACTCTACTTAATCTTACAATATCGTCTCAAGCCGCCCACCGACCTTGGGTTTTAGCGCCCTCCTCCAAGCAAGCCATACCAGATCCCGTTAAATCTAACCCATTTTGAGATTGATCGATATATTCATGGCACCTCCAAATTTGAGTGTATTCTAATTTGATCTTGCCCTTCAAATATTGATCCTTAGCCAACTCTTGAACCATATCTAACGAAACTATTGCTTTTCGGCTCTACCCAAACCAGTTGCGTCTCCTTCGGCTCTACCCACACCAGTTGCGTCTCCTTCGGCTCAACCTTGACCAAATCCACTACCTACCGGTGCGACCCGCACTAGATCTACCGCCTAATGGTGCAACCCGTACTAGATCCACCGCCTTCCGCGCTACTGGCGCAACCCACATCAATTCCATCTTTGACAACACATCCCTTGCTTGAACTGTCGTTAGCTTCGATCACCAGTCCCTTTGGTGTGTTTGTGAGAATGAAGAAGATGAAACAAAAAATAAAAAAATAAAAAAAAGGTGAAGTTTCACCCAATTACCAAAGGGCATTTGGTCTAGTGGTAAGACCTCAAGGGGGAGAACCCGAGGTCCCCGGTTCGATCCTCATTGGCGACGAATCCACAAATTTGAATTTTCAGAGCATAGCTCTCACCTGCTCACAGGTGCTCTAGGATAGTCCGAGTAGTACTCGGGCTACCCTAATTCTCACGAGTTCAAAAAAAAAATCAAATCTTTAAGTGGGGAGTCAAAAGAGAAAAGCGTACAATCTACCAAGAAAAAAAGAGAGAAAAACCTATATTATTTACCGATTAAATTTGAGTTAGATCCAACCACACAAAATCTCTTTCTCGTCAAGATCTGATTTGCATGAAATTAAAAGGAAAAACTCTGGGCAAAATACCAAATACCAACATTACAAGAGTTGATCTTTCCCAAAGGCCAAAACTCTCAAATACGATGTCTTTTCAAACCAAATACCACGTCTTTTACCTCTTTTCTAAATTAAAAAAAAAAACAAAACAAAAGAAATCTCAAGAAAGTGCTTAAGCCCTTTCAAGCTTGTCCGGATTTTAATTTAGATGTTCAAGAGGTGGTTCGGATTATAATCGTGTTGTGTTTTGTCGAGGTCGTGTTCGAGCTGGCTCCCGAAGATCCCTCATGCAGGTGAGGGCAACATCACGGTAGCCATTTGTGCACTGCATAGAAGAAGATGACTTGTTTATTCCTGAGTACCAGCGGTACTGATTTCTTCAGTGCTTAGCTCAAGCATCATTACTCGACTTTTGATCGCTTCGTTAAACTTGTGTCCTGCTTGATTAGAGTTACATAGCTGAATAGGTGCGGGACTATTTTAACTCAAGAGTTGTGTACAAAGACGCTTTGGGCCATTTATTGCGGGCTAGATGTTGATGTTCACATCATACCCACCTGCAAATTCAACCGCCGTTTATCGCGACATCTGAGATAAACGTTTTACAGTACTATGTTCGATATTCAATTGAACTAAATAATCCGTGTATAAGTACATTTGCTAACATCTTATCTTGATCTCGGCAATGACGTCTTTTTTATTCATCTAATAAGCCAACTTGATACACGATAATGTCTAATAAGGGGTTTTAACTTGGGGAACTTTTTAAGCTTTACAACTGGCTTAAACATCATTTTGAGTCCGATTCCGAGCTAGTCATTAATCTACTAGAGTGTTGTCTGTTCCAATGTATTTTTTTTGGGTAATATCAAATAGGTCACTTGCACAATTTCTCTCTTATGTTTAGAGTAAGAAAACAAGTTGTAAAACAACAGGCAATGAAAATTAAGTGAGAAAGAGCATAAAAAACGATCAAACATCTGCAACATTCGGACTTGAACAATTGATTGTAGATATCAAACTGAGTAAAGACTAGAGCCTATATAAGGATTCCTACCACTGCCATTATTGTGGAAAATGTTTGCACTTAATATATACTACCGACTGAAATTGGGTTTGTTATATAGAAGATGCAAATATCATCTCAGCCAACTCCTGCTTTGCTGATGCAACCTTTGGCTCTCCCCATTCCATCACCTTCTTCTCCAGCACTTCAAAGTCTACCTTGCCAGCCTGATTCATCATTCACACAAAAATTCATAAGCTACTCTTGTTTCGAAACAAGACATCGAAGAGATTGGACCGTATTCTACCTCTATCTCTGCACCCAATTCGGTATCAAAGCTTTGGTACCGCTTCTTCACAAGCTCGGCCAACGATCCATCCTTTTAACAAAATAAAGAGATTGTAAGCACAAATTAATCTTGACATCAGAAGAGGTATTTACTGAAGTAAATCTGTTCAGGTTACAATATTCACCTCGATGATCTTTGCAGCATTGCGGAGTCCACGAGCCAGAGTGTCCATGCCAGAAATATGGGCAATGAACAAATCCTCAACATCTGTACTCTCTCTTCGCCTGAAGTACAAAGGGTTAATTTAGTACACGGTTTCACTGATTAATAAGGGAGGGTAAAAGGTGAAAAGCTTATAAAGCAGGAGTCTGTAAACAGAGAAAGACTGACAGTTTAGCGTCGAAGTTGAATCCTCCAGGGGCTAACCCTCCCTGTTTCAGTCCATGGCCAATGATTAGAAGCTATCCACATTTTTAATGATCAAAATAATAATCCCTAATTGTTATAAAGCTTACATTTTTAATCACGCTAAGCATGACCATAGTCGCCTCTTGTATGTCAGTCATGAACTGATCAGTATCCCAACCTGCACCGGTTAATTGTTATAAAGATGAGCTCTGTGGACAGCTTTTGCACCTTAAGCAAAGACAATAAACGAAATTATTACCCGTCTGTGGGTCTCCTGTGTTGGCATCAATATTGCCCAGTAGCCCATTAATTCTAGCAGTTTCAAGCTCATGATGGCAGCTGAAACAAAAACCAAATTATGAGATAATGTAAGACAAACAAATATATGCAATAATATTAAGGAGTGTTAGAATTCAGCACACCTATGGCCAGATAAGGTCGCATGGTTGCATTCAATGTTAAGCTTGAATTCATCTGCAAAGGAAAATTAACTCATCAAACAGCATATCATTGAACAGCATATGTGCACAATCTGGTTATGAAGGAACTGAAGTGTTTCATCACAGCTTTATTGAATCTTCACAGAAAAGCATATGGAAGAAATCCCTTTTCAACACAAAGAATCCAACATATTTCTCATCATAGATTACCTGCAAGACCGTATTTCCTCAAGAAATTCGATGTTGTAGCAGCATCCCAGTCATACCTGTACCATTAGCATTCGTCAAGTGCTGCTATAATAGATATGAAATTCAGCTAAATATTGGGAGAAGAAGGACAAAACATACTGATGTTTGGTAGGTTCTTGAGGCTTGGGCTCAATAAGCATAATTCCTGTAACAATGTGATATAGCATGTTTGTAGTTAACATTTTAGTATTTAAAAGCTTACTATAAATCGTATAATGGCATTGCAAATGGAAAAACAGATTGTTCAAAGAGGGGAAAAAAAGTACAATAATTTGTGTGATAGCATTACCATTGAATCCAATCTTCTTCTTATAGTTAACAGCAGCTTGAAGAAATCTAGCCTGTCAACATAAAATCAGACTTCATAAATAAATTACCCTCTTGTGTGCAAAATAACAGTTGATCTCTCAAGAATATAATACCATGTGATCAAGCTCTCTTTCCATATCAGTGTTCAAAAGAGACTGATAGCCTTCACGGCCACCCCAGAATACATAGTTCTCTCCACCAAGGTAATGTGTAACCTGCAACACAGATTATACTTTTATTGAAACATACAGAACCAAACTGCTAAAGCTGATAAATATCATCAGAGACAAGAGACTCTTCACACCTCCATTGCTTTCTTGACTTGGGCAGCAGCGTATGCATAAACACCAAGCTCGGGACTTGTAGCACCACCATGCATGTAGCGAGGATGCATGAACAGCTGAGCAGTGCCCCATAAAGGATGAATCTTGGAACCCTATATTTTGAAGTCAAATAAACAAAGGAATAACATTTAGTAAGCTGTAAAGTTGCAAATTTGTGGCGTCCAAAAAAATTATTAAAAGAGAAACCTTCTGAAGCTCCTTGGCAAGTTTCACCACTTCATCAAGGTTTTTGTTTGTTTCCTGCATCAAACATAACATTTAGGACCATGAACAGATAACTATTAAGCGTTTGCAAAAGAGAATCAAAAAGAGTAATTTTTTTCCAGGGCAGGAGTTGAAAAGACTCACCTCCAAGGTTTTGCCCTCTGGAGCTATGTCCCTGTCATGGAAGCACCATAACTCAACACCAAGCTTCTCGAGGAACTCAAAGTTGGCTTTCACTGCATCAAAGAGAAGTGTAAGTTTGTATCAGTTAAGTTTGAAAAGAAAAAGGGGAAATGTATAGGAAAAAGCATTTAGAAGTGATGATACTTCTAGTCTTGGCCATTTCAACTGAGTTGGAGCCATCTTCCCATGGCCAGAATTTCGTGGCAGAACCAAAGGGGTCACCTCCTGTTCCACGAAATGTGTGCCAAAATGCAACGCTGAATCTCATCCAATCCTTCATTTTCTTTCCAAGAACTACTTCTTCAGCGTTGTAATACTTGTATGCCAAAATGTTCTTGCTTTTAGGTCCCTAACAACAACATAGCATTGAAGGATGACAAATTAATTAATTTTACTAAATATGTGCATCAACAGTGAAGAATATTTACAATGTCTGGCAAAGTGATGTTATCTTACTTCATATTTGATCTTGGGAATTCCAGGAAAAAACTCCCCTTTTGATTCAGCATCACCACATTTGGCTCCATTTTCAGCCGGGCAAGTTTCTGGACTGAGTGAATGCTGCACATAACATTGAGATATTCAAAGGTTTCATCAGCATAAATGAGCAAATTCACAATCAAAGGGGAAATTGGAGAAATATGTTGTTGTGTTACCACTATAGTCCAGGCCAGACAAGAGGAAAGTAAAAATAGCAAAATTTTCTGCCTCATGGTGCCACTCATAATTGTTTAGCCTCAAATTCCTCCTACAAGAATAAAATCAGACAAATTCCATCATAATTAGCAAAGTCCATCATAATTAGTAGATGGTAAGCAAAAAATATAGAGTTAATCTACAAGTAGCACATCATATTATGAAAGGGGCAAAGACAAAACGACAAAGTCCTTATTTAATAAAGAATGAAGAATTTGTCCCTAAATCAACTTCTTTAATCACACAGAACATAGGATAATTAATGAGAGAGTGAGCATAATCAATGAAAGAATCATAACATAATCCAAAGGGTAGTTGTCGTAATTTAGCAATACAATCATCAGAGAAGTATTATCATCAAACGAAGAAATTCAAGATCATCTACCGGAAACTGATGATCTACCTAGAACAAGTTCCCAAAGCTATGAAAGATGATGAATTGCAAGGAAACAATCAAAATCATAAAAATTTTGAGCAAATCAAATCCAATTTAGGAATCATGTACATACTCTAGACCCATCAAAGATAGTCACAAATACCCTCGAATGAAACGTCTAGGAGCAAATCCAACACAGGAATCGACTGAGAATATTTACACAGAGAACCAGTATTCCAAAATAAGCCAACAGAGGAGCGCAATCTAACAGTAGCAATCTAACATAGAAACAAATTGAATGCTAAAACCACATCGTATTCGTAGGCCCATATCTAAATAAGGATCACTTAATTAGAGTCAGCAGTAGACTACAAAACCTAAGAATAAGAAAGACAAGGAACTCACCCAGAACGACGACGATGATGAAAAATATACCAAGCTGAGGCTTTATAAAGAGAAAAAAAAAAGGTCACACGAAAGCTGAGAACGGCGAGATAATCCGCCGCTATCTTCTATAGGATTTGACTCAGCGGATAAAGATCATCTTTTTCTACATTTACGCTTCTTTTTTTTCTTATCCGCAACAATATTGGTTATCCAATTCCCAACTTATCAACAACAAATAACGATAAGAATATTTGTAGTGGAAGTAAATTTTGAAACCATACTGCGTCATATTATTTCTTGTTAAAAAACTTATATTGTAAATCTTAGTTTGATAACATATAATCTTATACTTATACTTATTTACCTAAAACATTAGTTTTATTTTAGATTTTGAGATGTTAAATTAAATATTCTATCGTAATATATTAAATCTTATCACTATACTCATTTATTTAATAAGTATATCTATCACCAATTTTTATTTAAAAAAATATTTTTATTTATTTAGGTCATAACTTATAGTCTATAGATCATAATCTTATCATTTTTACCCATTTAATATAATAGTAGATTAATAATAAGTTATCTTTCATAATTTTATTAGAAGATTTATTAAAAATCATCAATGTTAACAAATTATACCACTATATTTATGTCTTATCATCATTTTATTAAAAACAATATATTAAATAAATTTTTAATATTATATCATATGAAAGTACCAACAAAAATGTTAATAAAAATATTGGATCATGTATATAACCTAGAAATATAAACATCTATATATTAAATATAATTTTAACTTCAGCGAAATTTCTGTTTAAACTTATTGATTTATATGTAAGTTAGTTTATACAATTCAATTTAAAATGTCAAAAAGTTTTTATCGATATTTATAAAACTAAACAATAGATTTTACTTCATTCTTCCTCAATATTTAGGTATATATTTATATAAAATAGACATAGGTTGTTAATGTTTGTATTCATTATAGTAAATTCATATACAACAACAACAACATACATCCAGGAGTATTTCAAACCTAGATGAAATACGCCCAAAAACGACCCAAAGGACAAGACTAGACCACTCAACAACCTACTCCGAAGAGTTTAAAACCAAGAGCTAACCAAAACTACTACTAAGGCTAAAAGATATAAGAAAGAAAACTAATCAAGAAAAGAATGACCAAGCTATAAAAATGCTATACATAAACAAGCCTACACAGCGAGAAACTGTCGGTCAACAAAAGAACGGATGGGTCCACTTGGCTCCACTAGCAAGCTGACTAACTGTCTACCACACTGATCTTCTCCCTCCAACTCTCTCTGCATTGTGCCAACTCCTCTGAAATCCCTAAAAGCCTGAAGTCTTGTCATATACAAAATAATCAATAATTAATAAACACCCCGTATAAGAAGCGGGTCTTCTCCTAGTATCTCTATCTATCTATTATAATCATCATAACTATATACTAAAGTAGAGGTTAAAAATAATAATTATCACAACACGTGTCAATTTCATATTGGACCACATCACTCGTGTTTATTAAAATAATTTAATTGGTTAGTTTTGATTGTAGACCTCACATGTATTTAAAATATAAAAGAATATATATCAAGGAAACTGTATCCATAAGATTTCCTTATATATAATTAATTAATTAATCATACTATATACTAAGATTAAAATAAAGAAAAATGACTCAAAATAATCTCAAGTATCAAGTTTCAACCAAAAATAATCCCAAGTTTGAACATCATTACCAATAATACGAACTATTACAATATTAACCAAAATCGATTTGGAAGCCTTTTCCGACGAGTTTTTCAATAGAATAGATGAGACGACAATCAAAAAAATTTTAACCAAGTGTAAAATGTTAAGTTGTTATGTCAAATTTTCGATCCTCGAAGCATCGATTCCATCGAAAAACTCGTCGTAAAAGGCTTTCGAATCGCTTTTGGTCAATGTTGTAATAGTTCGTATTATTAGTGATGATGTTCAAACTTGAGATTATTTTTGGTTGAAAGTTGATACTTGAGATTATTTTGAGGCATTTTTCCTCAAAATAAAAATATAGAACAACATAAGTCAACTCCATTTAAATATATAATTAAAATTATGAACCATCAACATTTAAATAAATCCTACAAATCTTAGGAGTATTCAATCCTTATACAAAAATTTGAATCCTATAAATCTTGGTTCAATTAAAAGAATATATTATAGCAAAACTACCGTGTCACTATAGAAATCTCATAAGAAACAATTTAAATAAAACAATACAAGAGTTATATCAACCTATTATTTTGCATAACTTTATATAAAATTTAAACTAAATTTTAAATTAAATCAAAGTCGTGCCTTCAAGGTACGAGACTAATATACTAGTTAATATACACTAAAGCGTAAGTAATTCTACCACCATATTGCGTCGCATCACCCCCTTAATAAAAATATTATACAATTATATATTAGATTTATCATAATATATAATCTTGATTTTACATACATACTTAATTAAATTAATAACATACATGGTACAAGATAAATTTCTTAATTAAGATAATGATTCGTCAAAATTTTTATTTGATATTATGTACTTCTTATTTCATAAATTTAAAATTGTTTTATTTACTTTATTTTTTAATCATTTGCTTACTTGATCATTATAGATATAAAAATAATCATTTTTTTTATCTTAGTACGCTACCTCTTACTTTTAAATAATTATTTTTTTTCCATTCTATTTTTTAAATGTTATAATTTTCACAATACTTTTCAAATTTAAATAAAATATATATTTAATTTATACTTTTTACATCATATTAAAATTAATATGTTTTAAATTTTATTTCAAAAAATCCTGAGCAAAACCTAGGGTTATAACTAGAGGTGTCAAACAAGTCGGGTCGGGTGGATTCGGGTTCGGTCTTTCGGGTTCGGGTTGAGTGCCAATCGGGTTCGGTCTTTCAGGTCAATCGGGTTATAGGTTAAGCCGGGTCGGGTCTTGACAGGTTAATGAGCGGGTTCGAGTCGACCTAACAACTAAAGAATTTGAATTTTTAATGATTACTAAAATAGTATTATGATTAAATAATAATATTTAATAGTAAAATATTATTTTTAATAGATTTTTATAATAATATTTTATTTATAATAGGTTTTAGGGCGATCATCGGGGTAGGGCGTCGGGCTTCCTTAGGGTTCCGGCTGTGGGGTTCTCCGGTAAGGGTTTTCCGGCAGGGGCGTTCACAGGTTGGGTGTTTGTTGGTGGGTGCTCGTCGATCAGTTTGGCCGGTAGTTCGGCCCAGTTTGTTGGCGGTTGTTGTGCGGTCGTGGGCTCCGGTTGTGCAGTTGTGGGCTCCGGTTTGCTGGCGGTTGTTGTGCCGTCGGTTTGGTTGTGTTTGTGATCGGTTGTGCCATCATTGTTGTGTTTGTGGTCGGCTGTTTTGTGTTGGGTTTTGTTTGCCTCTGTCGTGGTTGTGGATTGTGATATCGGCTGTTTTGGGTTGGGTCGTGGTGTTCCCGTTGTGTGGTGCCGTCGGTTTGATTGTGATTGTTGTGTCATGTTGCTGCTGTGATCGTTGTGTGGTGCTTTCTGTGCTGCTGTTGTGATCGTTGTGTCGTGGTTTCTTTGCCAGTATATTGTTGTGCTGCTTGTTTAATTAGGGGTTGACAACTGTCTCTTGTTGCTAGCTTTAGTACTCTGGTGGTGTTGTGCTTTGTTTGGCTTTCGGATGTCTAGTGTCGGTTTTGACCGTTTTTCGTGCCCCCTTGAAAGGCTTTGATGGGTGTAATAGTGGAGGAGGCCGAGGGCTTTCCAAGAAGTATTTTATTACTGATTTGAGGGTGCGTCATTTTAATTCGGTGGGTTTGGTAACTTCTCAGAAAAATCTGATTGCTAGTGACCTGGGCCTTTTTTCTGCTTTGGATTCCGCGCTTCATCAAGCTGGTATCTGGATCTGTGGTGAGTGTTTTTACACTCATACATTTAGTAAGAATTGTAAACATGTTGATGGTGTTGTGGTCCATGCACCTAGTTTTGATGACGTTGCGATCCAAGGTATTTCCAAGCCTTCTAGGCCTGTTGTGTTGGCTTCTGATGGTGTAGTTGGGAGCGTTTCTGTTGGTCCCTCACAATTGCCTGTTTCTAGGGATGCTCCTACTTGTTTCGACATTCATCTCCTTAAACGTATTTTCTCCAAGAAGTTGCGAACTGTAAAGTGTATCCCCCCTAAGTTGAGGCTTGGCTTTGCTAGAGTTTTCCTTAGTGCTCTTGACAAGGTCCTGGTGAGCCCGAGCGACATATCTGCATGGGTGCATCTCCTTTTTCTGCCTAGCTGCGTTTTGGCTTCTTTTGTGCCTACCAATAGGGTTCAGCGGCGCTCAGAAGAACGGGAGCGTTGCCAGTTTGATTGTATTTCTCGCGCCCTTATTTGGTGGAGGGATCCTTGTGAGAGGTTGGGTTTGGTGCTTGATCGGTTGTCAGAGGTGGTGACTCAGTCTAGGGGTTTGGCAAAATCAAGAAATCCTGACGAAATTAACCTTTCCTAGTGTAAGCATAAGATTGGGGACGGGCACTTCTCTGTTTTTATTAAGGTCCTCACGTCCTCTAGAGTTGCCCCTTCTTGCACTGAGACCCTTCGTGATTTGGAGGACAAGCACCCCTATGGCCCCCCCCTCCGGTTCTTCCATCCTCCATGTTAGTTGAGGATCCTCTCTCTCGGGCTCACCAGGCAACGGCAACGGCAACGGCGCCAAAATTTGACTCGGCTAAAGTCGTCGTTCCAAGATCAAAGATAAATAACTCAAACTACAAACTAAGTATAGCATGCAAGTAAGGGGTCGAACCCAAGAGAACTGAGGCTTTTAGTATTAATATATTTACCAACTAAGGATATGGGGATTTTGGAAGAAAGATCTAAACTAAACTAAACTAGAAAACAAATAAACAAACAAACAATCAAATATGGGAAAGCAGGTTCATTCAAAAGATCCACTCAAATATAATCACTCGATCATAGATTCATCCATTGATTTCATTCACACCTATGGTTAATTCCTATCCTGATCTTTAACAATCGCAAGTCCACGGTCCAAGCAATTCTAAAACCCTAGGCAAGGACGCTTAAACCTAGAGTTAGCATAGAGAACAAGGATATGCAGGATATAATATCAAACAATCAAGCTTCGAGTCAATTGTAAGATAAAACAATCAATTCTCTTCTTAATCCTAGTTGCATAGACAACAAGTCTAGGTTAAGTTGTTTTCACAGATTAGTTTTGTCCACGGTCCAAACCTAATCAAACAGTAGAAAATCAATCAATTCAATAGGGTCGCGAAACCTAGAGAAACAATCAACAATCATAAGATGAAGCACGAGAGAATTAATATCAACCAAAGAATAGAAATCAATTGCCAAAACCTCACGAGTTCATACATCATAGCTTCTCCCTTGAACAAACCCAAGGAGACTAGCTCTCCATAACTAAACTAAAGAATTAATTGAGGAAGAAGGTAGAAGGTAAGAGGTACCAAAAACCTAAGGTTGACTCCTCCTTATATAGCCCAAGGAACAAGCTCCCCGAGATAGATAAGGAAAGAGGCAAAAGATAGAAAAAGAAACAAGATAGAAAAATTTTGGTCCGCTTCGGATTCGGCATCACCGCGGCCGCGTCGTCTCCACCGCGACCGCGTCGTCACCACCACGACCACGTCGTCACCACCGCGACCGCGGTGATCTATCCTTCGGATGGCTAAGTCAGCTACTACCGCGACCGCGGCCATGGCGGCGCGACCGCGGCCTTCAAGGGTCTTCATCATCGTCGCCTAGCTCCACCGTGACCGCGTCATAGACAACGCGACCGCGGTTAAGATCTAAGAACTCTTGATTCTTCACATTCGTGTCTTCGGTCTTCATATTACAATAACACTCAAATCTAACCTAAACACTCACAATAATACTCCTAAAATCTAAGAGTTAACCCATACAAAAATAGGCCGAATCACTCTGTTAGCAAAGACGTAGTGCTTGCCAGGATCCATAGCTTCCCTAAAGGGACTTCTTGTGGTCGCGATGGGCTTAGGGCCCAACATTTTTGTTGATATTCTAGGAGGGGTTGCATCTGCGGTGGCTGATGATGTGTTAGTGTCTATCATTGTGGTTGTTAACTTGTTTCTACGAGGTCAGTGTCCGAGCCAATTAGGTGACTTCATTGCTAGTGCCCCTCTGATTGCCTTGGTTAAGCCAGGCGGTGGTTTACGCCCTATTGCCGTTGGCACTATATGGAGGAGGCTTGTTTCAAAGGTTGCGTCGTCTGTGGTTGGCCCCTTTGTGAATCGTTATTTGGAGGACTTTCAGTTTGGAGTGGGTGTTCTTTGGGGGTGTGAGGCTGTTCTGCACTCTTTGAATAGACTTGTTGAGTCTAAGGGTGAGGAGGTTGGTCTATCTATGCTTTTAGTGGACTTTAAGAACGCTTTCAATCTTGCCGATAAGAGTGTCATGCTTTAGGAAACTAGGCTGAGGTGTCCGTCTATTGCTCCTTGTGTTGAATTTTGTTACTCTCAGCCTACTAGGCTCTATTATGAGGATTCTGTCCTTTGGTCTTGTCTAGGGGTCCAGCAGGGTGATCCTTTGGGGCCTTTACTCTTTGCTTTAACTTTGCATCCTTTGGTCCAGTCCATTAATTTGGCTTGCAATCTCACTCTCCAAACTTGGTATCTTGATGATGGCAATATTATTGGGACACACTTATGGTGGCCAAGGCGCTTGATATTATTAAGTCTGATGGGCCCGCATGTGGTTTGTTTTTAAATGTTGATAAAACTGAGCCTTTTGGGTTTGTGGAGGACCCTAGAAGTTTGGTGAAGGGTGTTTTTCCTTTGAACGTCTCTCGCCCACGTAGTGGGGTCAAACTTCTTGGTGGGTCAGTCAGCTTGGATGCGGGTTTCTATCGGGACTTGGCGTTGAAGAGGGTCTCTAAATCTATTGCTTTAATGGAGACGGTCAATCGGCTAAATGATCTTTAATGTGAGCTCCTTCTCCTCCGTAGTTGCGCCGGGTTTGCCAAGTTGTCCTATGCCTTGAGAACTTGCTCCTATGTCTTTCTAGGATGCTCAAGTTCAGTTTGATCATGCTTTGCGACTCTCTTTGGAGAAGGTTGTCATTGCGTCAGGACCGGGATTTGGGGATTGGCAATGGCGTTTGGCCACTCTACCCATCAAAAGAGGTGGTCTTGATATCTTTGCTGCTGGGGATCTTATCCGTTATGCTTTCCTTGCTTCTTGGCTTTAGATGAGCAATCTACCGGCTAAGATTCTATTGCATACGGGTTTAGCTTTTCCCGACTCTTCCTTTCAGCATGCTCTTAATGATTTCAATACCTTTTGCAACGTCGATGCTACCTCCTTCACCAGTGTTTCTCATTTCCCCCAATTCATGATAACCTTGGCAAGGTGCTACTTTGGTATTGTTGAGAACAGTCTCGTTGATAGGTACAAGCTTGGCCCGAGGGAGGTTGCCATTCTTAGTAGTATTCGTGCTCCTCATGCACAAGATTTTTTGTTCACTATCATTATTGATGGTTTGGGACAGAGGATAAATCATTGGCAGTTTCGTTCTGTGTTATGCTACAGACTTATGGTACCTCTATTTTTTGATGGTAGTATTTGCTCGAGTTGCAATGCTCCCAAAATGGACAAGTGGGGAGACCATGTTGTCCACTGCTCTAGTGAGGTGGGTGTGAATTTTAGGCATAACCTGGTGCGGGATATTTTTATTGATGTTTGTGCCAAAGTCGGGGTTGCGGTGCGTAAGGAGGCTCCCATGGGTTTCCTCTCGGAGAATGGGCAAGATCTTAGGCCCGCAGACCTTTTACTATTTGATTGACATCAGGGCAAAGACACGTGTGTGGATGTAACCGGAGTCTCTCCTTTTGCTGGTATGGGTGTAAGTTCTTGGGCGCCTAGCTTGGCCTTGCATAACGCCATTGATAGGAAAAGGAGGAAGTACGAATCCAAATGTGATGAGCATAGATACAAATTTATCCCCTTTGCTTTTTCTATATTTGGAGAATTCGAGAAGGAGGCTTTGGACACGCTGTCACGTATTAAGTCTCTCACAATTAGTCACTTTAACAATGTTAAGAGTGGTACTTTTATTTTTCATAGATTGAGTTTTTGCATTCAAAAGGGTGTGGGAGCTCAGCTTGTTTCTAGGCTTCAATCCAACTTTATGTAATTTGTCATCTATATTCCACTAATTAAAAGTAGTTAATTCCAAAAAAAAATAGGTTTTACGATAAAATATAGTATAATACTTACAATAAACTATATTTATTCTACATATATATAATATATCGGGCCAGTCTCGGGTTTTAACCCAATCGGGTTCGGGTTAATCGTGTTCGGTTTTTTTCTTTGCTCGCTACTATTCGGGTCGGGTTTCAACCCACAAATTTTCGGTCGGTTCAGGTCGATTTTTAGGGCCGGGTCAGGTTTTGACAACTCTAGTTATAACTGATCTTAAATCCTCTTTGAGAAACATCACTGAAAAATCTGTTGATCCTTGTAATGCTTGTTATGATCTTAAAATTGAAATCTTGAATCCGAAAAGGACTAATGATGATCTTGCGTTAGATATTCTTGCCTTAAAAGGGAAAAAGAAAATTTGGTATAAGACTTAGAAGAAGCTAAGGCTACTAGTAAGGGGGAACAAATTGATATTAGTCTCACTTTTGTTCCTCAGAGGTTTAGAATAGGGTTTATTGGAGATAAGGATAAGGATAAGGATCACATGAATTTTTATAATGTTGAATTATATGACCAACGTACTAGGGCACTTCAAACCTTGAAAGAAAAAAACTTACACTTCATGAAAATAATTCATGTTCTAGAACAGGGAGAAGAGAAGAATAAGGAGGATCATTCTTAATGTTGGTATGTAGGTCAACGAGCACATTTAATGTTCATTAAGTAGTCTAAGGGTAGTTGTGAGAATGGGGAATATAGGAAGAAGGGTTGTAAAAAACATAACACCCAATTTGAAAAAGTTAGGGCTATGGTCAATAATGAATATCAGTCTCACCAAGGTCCTCCCATGATCAACTATCGTAGGTCCGGATATAGTCATCACTCATGAATATCCAAAGAATAAGGATCGGTACTAGAGAAATAATATGCCACCCTGTGAACAATAACAATGCTAGGTTTAAGCAAGGAAAATATGCTACACCTAATGAGGTTAAAAGTCATGATGAGAAAATGACTAACCACATCCAATTTAAGGAAAGAAGGAGTATTGATCTGAACTTGCTTGAATACTATGTTGCTAGCCCCAAGGATCAACATGTTTATTACGAAAGACGACTAGGCAAGGGTAAGTTGGAGCGAGGGGGAATAAGAAGAGTTGGAGGAAACATGGACAACCTCCACTCACTTCACAAAAGGGTCGAAGCAAATGATTTCCTTTGGTAACAAGAGAAAAGGAAAAAATTGTGAATGGAGATGCAATAATAAAATCAAGGATCTTTCGATATCTTAAGGGGACCGACATTTTTTGTCTTTGTTACCCTAGGATCTTTGACTTTGATCTTGTAGGCCACACAAACATTGACTATGTTGGTCACTTGGTGGATCGAAAAAACACTTCGGGAATAACTCAATTCATTGGTCCTTGTCTTGTTTCCTGGGGATCTAGAAAGCAAAACTCGACAGCCTTATCCACGACCGAAGCTAAGTATATGGCGACTGTAGCATGATGTTCCCAAGTACTTTCCATGAAGCAACAACTTGAGGATTATGATGGATCATTACAGGACCGAAAACTATGTGGTAGACATTTTCACCAAGTAATTGGACATAAAACCTTATGAGAATTTGAGGATTCTCTTAGGCATGATCACTATGAACTAGTCAAGTTTCGGTCCACTATTCCCTCAATGATTGGCTAGAATAATTCTTTGATGCAAGGGGGAACAACATTGAGAAGTAATACCTTCTTTGATTATAATCGTTCATGATGATATGCATGTTTTTATTATTGATCGATCCCTGGTGCATTATTTTTCATAATTTGAGATATCATTATATGAAGAATGAAAACTCTTTTTTGTGACCTAAAATGACTAACTTGATCCTTTTATCCCTCGTTAAAATGACAGTTAGTCATCAAACCTATCCCAAGTTTTGTTCCAAGTAAACGTTTCCTATGAACCTACTTTGTTGATACCTTACTTTACATCATATACTTGTTTGGATCAATTGAATTCTCCTTGCCTTGTGTTTTTGTTTGTTTTGGATATGCTTGATTTCGCTTTTTACATACCTTATATGTTATCCAAAACTAGCCTTTTTTGTTCCATTCGTGGTGATGGTAAAGATTATGATCCCGGAGCTCAAGAGAAGAAGCTATTTGCTGATTGATTGATACCAAAGGATCAGTGAGTAAAAGTTTGTTGTTTCAATTACAATAAGGAGAATTTTGATTGAGGAAACAATTGCAAGGAAAGAGGTGTGGTGCAAAATTTAAAAGAATTTTGGTGCTTAATCTAAGAAAGTTGGAGATCAATCCCTTTGCATTAGTAAAAGAAAAGGAAGGAGAGGAAGTAAAAAAAAAGAGAGAGATTATAACAAAGGGAGAGAGAGAGAGAGAGAGAGAGAGAGAGAGAGAGAGAGAGAGAGAGAGAGAGAGAGAGAGAGAGAGAGAGAGAGAGAGAGGATACATGGATGAATGATAATGGATAGTTCGAGATGGTATAAGTGCTCGCATTCTTGAAAAAAATGGAGAAGATGAATGATATAACATAAGTTCTTTTTAATCACTTCCTAACCAATGAAGGGAATAATGTCTCTGATCTAGACTCATGAGTGGATCCCCTTTCTTTGATCTCTAGCCCATAATTCCCTGTGTTTTCTGAATGCTTGATTTTTCTGTTTTTATATTTTCTGATTTTGATGTCTCTGATTACATCTTTTGTTTGCTCCCTCGTGATGTCATCCAAAATTTATTAGTATTAAATGAACTGTTTTATCTTCACTGATGTGTTATGTGCTTAAGTGTTTTTAAATTTACTTCATAAGGATCAAATTAAGTTATTTGATGATGCCAAAAGGGGCACTTTTGAAAAATTGTAAGGATGAGACTAGTTCTTGGTACTAAAGAATCAACCACGTGCTGGGGGGATTTTGCTGACTTAGGTAAGAGGTGCGGAGGTCCTACTCAAGGGGAATTTCTATTATACTTAATCGCTATTTACATATATTTTATTTTAAATTTTCCCAAGTGTTTATCATCATCAAAAAGGGGAAAATTGTTGGGATGATGATTGATCCCGATATTGATTCCAACGTGTTTTGATGATTTTGAACACTTTTGAAGCCTTTAATGTAGTTTGTTAAGTGTTTTATGACCATTTAAGCATATATGAGCAAACAAACAAAAGTAGGATCAATCGATGTTGAAAACTTAGGGGACAAAGTATTAGCTAAAAAGCTCATTGATTCTTGATAATATCACCAAGGGATCAACACAAAGGTTTGAAGCTAAATAAGGAAAACTTGACCAAACACGTGGAAGTCATGGGCAGAGTTCTATATAAGCAAAGACGCGTTTTGGAGGATCGATTGAATAGAAAACCTATCTTTGGAGATTGAAGATGTTTTATATTAAGGAGAGATTTTAAGATATGATAAAATCTAATTAATCCATATTTTGTATTATTTAGACAGAATTTCTTCTAGCTAGTAGTATAAATAGGGGTTAACGCTCTAGGTTATTTCCTAACAAGCTTATACAGTTATAGAGAGCTTTGTATGATCTAGGAAGAACACACGGAGAACTTTAATCTAGTTGAGTACGAAGATTAAATGTGCAGGTCGATTCACATTTTCAAGTTGCAAGTGGTGTTCGACACTGAGGAATCAGAGTAAGGTATTTAGAAGTTGTTTCACATTTGCAATAGAGCAAGTCCAACTACAAGGGCAACATGGGCTCGAGCCTAGGGCCCAAGTTCATTAGGAGGCCAATTCTTTTTATATATTTATATATGTATATTAAATATGGGCAGTAAATTGTAAGATAAAAAAGGAAAAAAAAACTAATTGCTAGAGCCTAGAACCCCATAAGCCCATTCAACCAAGAAAAAAAGAAGTCCATAAACCCATTATTAAAGCCTACAATCACACATTCACACTCCCAAAAAAAAGCGTAAAAAAATCGATCTGATCAATTCGAAGAGGAGAACAAAAATTACCATAATTAATCATTTAGCATACCTACTCTTTGCAAACCTATTGTTTCATCTTCACACGTCTTCTCACAAATCAACAACGTTCTTCATTTGAAGTTGAACAATCTCCCTTACCCCCAATTCAATGATGAATTCGTTTCTCTATACATCCGATCTTTTTTCTTTTCAACCTATTATCCTTAACCGTGTCTCTGAAACCAATTTTCTCATACTTTCCCATTCCCCAATTTCCCTAATTTCTCAATTAAGTAATGCCATATTTACAAAACCTCACTTTTGTAGTGATAAACAAGCATCATCAACATACATGTAACTAAATTTCTTTCTTTTGCTATACTTTATACTACTTTTATGAACTTTTTGTAGTATAGGAATTTGGAAGTTTTATTGTAACTATTTTCAACTTAAGAACAAACAAAGTGGGAATTGGGGGTTCTTGAGTAGGGGTGGCAATTCGGATAATCGGTCGGGTTTCGGTTGGATAATTCGGTTCTAGGTTATTCGGATGTGAACAGTATCGGATATAAATAGAAAATCGGGTGCATTCGGGTCAGGTCAGAACGGGTCGGACATTCAAAGTATCGGATAACTCGGGTTAGCGGGTTATAACCGGTAAATTTAATTTAGGTTTCGGTTGAGTCGGTTTCGGGTTGAGTCGGTTTTTTTAATTTTCGATTGAATCGGATTCCGATTGAAGCAGTTTTTGGTTGAATCGGTTTCGGCTGAATCGGTTTCGGCACAATCAGTTTTTGTTAAATCAATTATTGATTGGATTGGGTCTCAATATAAATTTGTTTGTATAACTGTTGATACCCGGAATTGTCACCACGTTGGTGCACGAGATGATAATATCGACATAAAAGATTAAGGTGCTAAGCACACTTTTAACGCGCTAAGCACGCTTTTAAACGCGCTAAGTACACGAATAACTAAAATGAATAAGCGTACGCGTAGCGAAGGTAAAGTTGTAACGGAGGCAACTATGCCACGTCACCATGCAACAATTTGCAACGTTGCAAATGGGCTAGTGGTTAGCTGCTTGAGAATGAAATTGGGATTTGTCCCACATCGGAGTAGCGGAGGGTAAGCAAGCAGCTCCCTCCGTTATATATAGGGTGGTGGTGGTACGTAATAAAGGATCGGAAAAAAGCCGAGTCTTGAGACGTGTTCTCGAAGGACGGGCTCCGACGTGTTTGAGTCTCCGAGGAGCTCGCACTATTTTACGGGAAAGACCTTAAAAAATCTTATAAGCCTCCAAAAATAGAATAAAATAATACGCGGGGGGTGGGAGAGCTCGAAGCAAGATGAACCGGTTTCTAGCGCGCCGAAAGGCCCGAGAGTTTAATAATTTTGTCTCGTAGTTAGTTTGAGATTTTCGGATTTCAACATTGGCGACGTCTGTGGGGATCTTCTCATCCTTGGAATGTCATGCTCTCGGGTCGTCGGTTAAGAATCGCGCAGGTTAGTGTATTTTTTGCTTATATAATTAGTATGCATTTTTAATTAGCATGGATCGCGATGGACGCGCGGCCCCATCGCGCTGCCGTGGCCTTGGCTCTCGGCCTTGTCCTGCGGCCCCATCGCAGCTTATGGCCTTGGCTTGCGGCCTTGGCCCGTGGCCCCATCACGGCCCGTGGCCTTGGCCCGTGGCCCCATCACGGCCCGTGGCCTTGGCCCGTGGCCCCATCGTGGCCCGTGGCCTTGGCCCGCGACCCCCATAATAATATCTCCGAAAAGAGAATAAACTAACAACCCTCAGAAACGAGAATAAACTAACAAGCCTCCGCCGTGTCTTCACCGGCCCGCCACCGCGCTCTTCCGACCTCTTGCCGTCGCGCTTATCTCTCCAGCGTGGTCAGTTGCCGTGGCCTGTGGCCCCCTTCTGGACATCGCATTGCCGGAGACGCGGGGGCTCGTGACTGGAGTGCGTGACAAGCTTCACTGATCCTGTTGCACGTTGTCAACGCACTAAGCGCAAAAATTGACGTATGTGTAACTCCGATCGAATTCGGGTTGCTCGTGTTGTTCTTGTTGTCAGGATTTGTTGTTTTAAGGTTTTGTGAACTTGTCAAATATCTTGTAACGCGCTTGCTTGGTAGGTCATAAGCACTAATGAAAAGATCTCTCTTTTTGGTTTAGGGGAAGAGGCTCGGGGTTTTATTTTGCACGCGCTACTTTCACTTTTTGCATTCTAGCGCCCAACGAACGCCTTTAAATGAACCTTGAGATATTAGCAATTGGCTAATACAGGTTTGTTATACACAAGTTTAATACCAAACTAAATAGCCTCCGAAACGAGAATAAACTAGATAAGCCTCATATGGCCCGCGACCCCATTTAGACAACGGCTGTTTTTGAGCTTTGCTCACAGTTACCGTTAACGCGCTAATCACATTCTATAAAGCAAAACGCGCGCGATGCGCATAGGCGCACTCGAGTCGGTTACGCCGCTCGCAGCTGCTTAAAGCCTTAACACATCAAAACTCCACAGTCGTTAGGGAAAACCCGAGTTGCCGTCCTCGCTCGGGGTTGTCCGCTAACGCGCGCGATGCGCATAGGCGCACTCGAGTCGGTTACGCCGCTCGTAGCTGCTTAAAGCCTTAAAACATCAAAACCCCACAGTCGTTAGGGAAAACCCGAGTTGCCGTCCTCGCTCGGGGTTGTCCGCTAACGCGCGCGATGCGCATAGGCGCACTCGAGTCGGTTACGCCGCTCGCAGCTGCTTAAAGCCTTAAAACATCAAAACTCCACAGTCGTTAGGGAAAACCCGAGTTGCCGTCCTCGCTTGGGGTTGTCCGCTAACGCGCGCAATGCATATAGGCGCACTCGAGTCGGTTACACCGCTCGCAGCTGCTTAAAACCTTAAAACATCAAAACTCCACAATCGTTAGGGAAAACCCGAGTTGCCGTCCTCGCTCGGGGTTGTCCGCTGATGCGCGCGATGCGCATAGGCGCACTCGAGTCGGCTACGCCGCTCGCAGCTGCTTAAAGCCTTAAAACATCGAAACTCCACAATCGTTAGGGAAAACCCGAGTTGCCGTCCTCGCTCGGGGTTGTCCGCTAACGCGCGCGATGCGCATAGGCGCACTCGAGTCGGTTACGCCGCTCGCAGCTGCTTAAAGCCTTAAAACATCAAAACTCCACAGTCGTTAGGGAAAACCCGAGTTGCCGTCCTCGCTTGGGGTTGTCCGCTAACGCGCGCAATGCATATAGGCGCACTCGAGTCGGTTACACCGCTCGCAGCTGCTTAAAGCCTTAAAACATCAAAACTCCACAGTCGTTAGGGAAAACCCGAGTTGCCGTACTCGCTCGGGGTTGTCCGCTAACGCGCACGATGCGCATAGGCGCACTCGAGTCGGTTACCCCGCTCGCAATTGCTTAAAGCCTTAAAACATCGAAACTCCACAGTTATCGTTAAGGCAAACCGCCGAGCTGAGCTCGGGGTTTGGCCTGCGTTGGACGCAAGGGCGCGCTCGTGTTGACTTCATCGCTCGTAGCCGCGATAAACCCAAATATCCAATTACTTTATAAGGCAAACCGCCGAGCTGAGCTCGGGGTTTGGCCCGCGTTGAACGCGAGGGTGCACTCGAGTTGACTTCATCGCTCGTAGTCGCGATAAACCCAAATATCCGAATTCTATAAGGCAAGCCGCCGAGCTGAGCTCGGGGTTCAGCCCGCATTGAACGCGAGGGCGCACTCGAGTTGACTTCATCGCTCGTAGTCGCGATAAACCCAAATATCTGAATTCTATAAGGCAGGCCGCCGGGCTGAGCTCGGGGTTTGGCACGCGTTGAACGCGAAGGCGCGCTCGAATTGGGTTACACCCCTCGCAGTCGTTTGAAGCCTTAAAAACATCAAGTACCAAAACCATCGTCGGGGAACCTGCCAAGCTATCGCTTGGGGTTGTCCACTAACACACGCGACGCGCGTAGGCGTGCTCGAGTTGGTTACACAGCTCGAGCCGGTTACAACAACGCGTTGACCATAAGTATGTGCATCAAGTGAGTGCCTCGTTTGTCCTTGAAATACTAAGGACATCCGAGTCACGGGGTTGTGTTGATACCCGGAATTGTCACCACGTTGGTGCACGAGATGATAATATCGACATAAAAGATTAAGGTGCTAAGCACACTTTTAACGCGCTAAGCACGCTTTTAAACGCGCTAAGTACACGAATAACTAAAATGAATAAGCGTACGCGTAGCGAAGGTAAAGTTGTAACGGAGGCAACTATGCCACGTCACCATGCAACAATTTGCAACGTTGCAAATGGGCTAGTGGTTAGCTGCTTGAGAATGAAATTGGGATTTGTCCCACATCGGAGTAGCGGAGGGTAAGCAAGCAGCTCCCTCCGTTATATATAGGGTGGTGGTGGTATGTAATAAAGGATCGGAAAAAATCCGAGTCCCGAGACGTGTTCTCGAAGGACGGGCTCCGACGTGTTTGAGTCTCCGAGGAGCTCGCACTATTTTACGGGAAAGACCTTAAAAAGTCTTATAAGCCTCCGAAAAGAGAATAAAATAATACGCGGGGGGTGGGAGAGCTCGAAGCAAGATGAGCCGGTTTCTAGCGCGCCGAAAGGCCCGAGAGTTTAATAATTTTGTCTCGTAGTTAGTTCGAGATTTTCGGACTTCAACAATAACTAGGTTTTGATAGTTGGAACAATAAATCAATCTAATTTTGATTTAACTATATTTTAAACATTTTTTTTTCTATATTTCAAGTGTACAACATAAGCATATACCAATATAATGATATTAATATCTACGAGATTTTGTACATTCTCAAAATCGTATCCATTCTCATGATCAGATTCATATACCAATAAATAAGATTTTATATTTTGTCAAACAAATATATCTTTAGTAATGAATGATAGTATTAAATTATAAATGTTTGTCAGATTACGATCAATAGCTTTAAAGTAATATAAAAAAGATAACAGTTCAGATAAACATGATTATACAATCATGTTTGTCAGATTACATTTGCAATTTTGTATTACACTTTATACTAATAATATATTATGTTTTATATCATATTATATAAATTATCATACTATGTTCGGATTATTTCGGATATCATATATAATTATCGGGTACAATCGGGTTCGGGTTGTTTCGGATGTCGGGTAGAATCGGGTTCGGATTGTTTCGGGTTTCGGATATAACTCGGTCGGGTATTTTCGGGTCGGGTTATTCAGGTTTCGGTTTGAAACCGGATTGAGATTTTCGGATGTAATCGGGTTCCGGGTCATTCTTAATCGGGTTGCTTATACTTCCGGGTCAAATTCGGTCGGATTGAGTCGGTTTCGGATTTTATTTGATAAAACAAAAATTCGGGTCTCGGTCGGTTCTCGAAACGGATAATTCGGTCGGTTAATTCTGATCGTGTCAGAATTTGCCACCCTATTTTAGTTGAGAAGGGACCTATGAGAGGGATGAATCTTGTTTTTCCTCTAGATAAATATTCTTGCAACTTCCCATATGCTTCACATGTGTACAAAATTTATTGTTTTTGTTGTAAGCTGTTCAAATCTGTTGGTAACAAGAGCTTATTAGCAAACGATTGATATAATGATTGGAAGCATCTTAGTGAAGGAATTGCACAACGTGAGAATAGTGTTGAGCATATGACTAACATGAATTCTTGGACTGCATTGCAACTAAGGCAAGACAAAAATCAAACAACTGATAAAGATCTACAACATGATATTACGAAGGATAATTTATGTTGTCAAATGTCTTGCAAATCATACTTTGGCTTTTCGAGGATCAAATGAGAAACTTTATCAAGAGAGTAATGGTACTTTTTCACAAATGATTGAGATGATTGCTAAATTTGACATGATTATGCAAGACCATATTAGATGCATACAAGATCGTGAAATTCATCGTCATTATTTAGGTCACAAAATTCAAAATGAGTTGATTTCTCTTTTGGCTCATGGTGTTAAAAGTTCTAGAATACAAAAGTTATCAAAGGAGCAAAATATGTCTCTATAATCCTTGATTGTACCCTAGATTCGAGTCATCAAGAGCAAATGACTTTAATTGTTAGATGCATGAATATGCCAAACAATAATATACAAATAGAGGAGTACTTTTTAGAATTTTTGAATGTGAATGATACAGCTGGATTAGGACTTTTTACTAATTTAATTGGTGCTTTTAAATCCCTGGATCTTAATATTGAGGATGTAAGGGGGTAAGGTTATGACAATGGCTCTAATATGAAAAGAAAACACCAAGGGGTTCAAAAGAGATTACTTGAAATTAATCTAAGAGTATTATATATGCCATGTGCTTGTCATAGTCTCAATCCTACAATTAGTGATATGGCTCATTCTTGTGTTAAAGCTATTTCATTTTTTGGATCTGTACAACACATATTTACATTATTTTCGAGTTCTCCGAAAAATGGACGATTTTGCTTGATAATGTTCTAGGCTTAAGTGTGAAATCTTTGTGTAATACTAGTTGGGAAAGTCGAATAAAGGGTGTTAAGGCTATTAGATTTCAAGCTCCACAAATATTATTGGCCTTATCAAATTTATGTATATCTTGTGATAATGCTAAGTCAAAGAGTGAAGCTGAAAGTTTGGTTAATGCACTTGAGAATTTCGAATTTTTAGTAGGTATGGTTATTTGGTATGACATTTTATTTGCCATTAACATGGTGAGTAAAAAGTTAAAATCTAAATCTATGTGCATTAATAATATGGTGATAGAATTGGATGGTGTAATGTCATACTTCAAAAGATATAGAAATTAAGGGTTTGATTTTGACATAGATATTGCTAAGAGTCGTGCATCAGATTTGAACATATGGAGCCTACTTTCCAAAAAACAAAATGAAGAATATTTAGGAAAAAACAGTTTGATGAGAATGCTAATGAGGAAGAAATGCAATCAGTTGAGGAGTCCTTTAAATATAATTATTTTTATATTATTGTTGACATGGCTATTGGTTCATTAAAAAATAGGTTTGGGCAATTAAAAATTTTTGAAAGTTTTTTTGGGTTCATATTTCATTCAAAGAACTTGAAGATGCTGGATAATAATGAACATAGAGAATGTTGCAAAAAATTCCATGCTACTTTTACTCACAACCATGTGTGTGTTGTTGATTTAGATGATCTTTTTTCTGAATTGAAAGTGTTAAAAATGTGTTTACCTAATGCTTGTATATCAACTATTGGAAATCTTAAGATCGTTAAAGCTTCGAATTATTATCCAAATGTTTTGCTTGTCGTATCTTATTAAAAATACCTATGACTGTATTATCAATTGAATGGAGTTTTTCCAAGTTAAAATTATTGAAAGCGTATTTAAGGTCATCTATGTCACAAGAAAGATTGAGTGGTTTGGCTACTTTGAGTATTGAGAAGGATATATGCTAGAAAATTTAGATATTGATACACTTATTAATGACTTTGCATCTAAAAATGCTAGAAGAAATCGTTTTACATGATCATTTATCTAATTTTGTTTTTGCAAGTCAAAGATGGTGAGCTTGAAGATGAATATTGATATTGTTGTGTGTTATTGTTGTTTTTTGATGCTCATGTATTACATGAGACTATGTGGAATGTCAATGTTATTGAACTATCTTGTTATTCCAACTCAACTCTACTTTTGTTTTTATTGTTCTGGATTTGTTGTGTACTGTTAGGCATCAACTAAATGATATTGAAGTAGTAAAAATGTATCGTTTCAAGTGAATATATATGAGTTCACAGGATATATTTCACACTCAAAACGTTAAGGGAAGGGACTCTTAATTTATTTTCGGGCCTCTAAAGTATTAGGACTAGAGCTAGTTCACAGGTTAACACTTGATTAATAAGAATTACAAAATTGATTTGGAATTGCTCATGTTGTTATTTACTACTAGTTTGTTCTTTTATTTCCACTGCCGAGTTCTTTATCAACGCCTATATAATATACTAACGTATGTATACATCCAACAATGAGAAATGAGAGATGTGACAACGAAGCAAACCTTCCATTCAACACGTGACCCTTACTTGCCCAATCCAACAACTTGCAACGGAATCATCCGTCCTTCCATGCATAATATTTGCATCTAACACCATAATCCCTTCCCACAATTATGCTCCTCGTTCTCTTCTACTATTCTTCTTGCAATTGACTTTCTTTAAAAAATACAACCACAAATGCACATGTTAGATATAATACTAGTAATTACTAAATATTCGCCAACCAATTTCACCGTCCACAATAAGCTATATGACTAACAATAATATGAGCCTTAGACAGCAACAATCTGTCTCCAAGCTTGCTCTTTCTTCTGCCATTGCTGAAGCTAGCAAGCTCCATATGTTTATATATACAAAGGATGCCAGGGGTTGATTCAGAGCATTATAAGCACGAGCAAGAACGCGATTTTTACTCAAAAGTGTGGATCAAGATCCATATATAGATTGATTCATCCATCAAGAAATACATAATTGAAGTACCCAATTAATTCCAGGCATTTTGGGTTACGGAAAGGAGATGAAGTTTCATGGGATGATTGGCAAGTATAAGATGGGGCCGACGATCGGCGAAGGCGCATTTGCAAAGGTGAGGCTGGCCAAGAACATGGATAACAACGGCCAGCAGGTGGCTGTTAAGATCATAGACAAGAAAATGGTGATCCACAACAAGCTCATCCATCAGGCAATTCAATTTCCAACTTGTATTTATCCTTTTTCTTCTTCCGAATCGTATCGAGTTCCAACCATACATTTACATATGCTTTCGCTATCCCGGGTTCAGGTTCAGAGGGAGATCAGAACAATGAAGCTCTTGAAACACCCGAATATCGTGCGGATACACGAGGTTCTTGGATCAAAGACCAAGATTTACATAGTTATGGAGTATGTGTCAGGAGACCAGCTTGCTGACAAATTGGTGATCACTCTAAACTCATTCAATTCAATTCCTCCTTGTAATGGATTGTATAATGTACCTTGTTTCTCTGAGCAGTCATCTGTAACAAAGTTGGATGAGGATGAAGCAAGAAAGCTGTTTCAGCAGCTAATTGATGCTGTTGAGTACTGTCATTCAAGAGGGGTGTATCACAGGGATCTAAAGGTACAACACACAAAACACTGAGCATTTTCTTTACCAAATCACAAGCTGATTGAGTTTAGATGAGAGCTGAAACTCATTCATTGCTTTGCAGCCACAGAATTTGCTCCTTGACAGCAAGGGAAATCTAAAGATTTCAGATTTTGGACTCAGTGCATTGTCAAAGGTACTTGCTTGCTCAATTGGAACTTGGCAAAGGCATTTGGATCATGAAATTCTAACATCTGTTTACTGTTGAATCAATGTTCCCAGTTACAGCCTGGATGTTTGCTACTAACAACATGTGGCTCTCCCAGCTACGTCGCACCAGAGGTGCCGAGATTACACATAATGCTGCTTAAATTTCGAAAAGACTCTGAGTTGATTAGAGAAATAACTGATGGTATAAGATGATAGAGTTAGTATTTTGAATTGTTATCTTTATGTAATAAAATGAGACAGCTTATTCGGAATAGAGGATATGAGGGTGCAACAGTGGATGTATGGGCTTGTGGAGTGATCTTGTTTGAGATACTATCCGGGTACATGCCATTCGACGACCAAAGCCTATCAAAATTGTATAAGAAGGTAGGATTGTTGATGAAAACTGTGATGTTTTCCTTTCTTTCTGGTTACAAGATTCAGCTTATAACTGAATAGGATGATTTGATTCTTAGATTTTGGAAGCCGAGTATAAGACCCCGGAATGGTTTACAGCAAGCCAAAAGAGCTTGCTCTCTAGAATTTTTCAAAGTGATCCACACCAGGTAAGAGCTTGTTAATCAAATCTTAAATTGCACAAGTTTATATTTACTCAGGTCATAGCTAGTCAAAGGTTACATTGTCTTTGTAGAGAATCACAATCCCAGAGATCATTGAAGATGAATGGTTTCAAACTGACTATAAGCCAGCAGTGTTGGAAGATTTTTCAGAGCAAGTGAGCTCAAATGATGGTCAACCAGCTTTCGTTTCCGTTGAGGTATACAGATTAATAATATATAACTGCTACACAAATCTGTGCTTTCTTGAGATAGATCTAGATAAATAAGTTTCTAGATGACTCCAAAACTACATTGACCAAGTCCTACATGAGGCGATTAACTTGCTCGAAAATTCCTTCTTGGCTCATATTTTAAAGCAGGAAGCTGCTATGGATGTGGTAGTAAATAGTTCATCTGGTTTCATCAATGCCTTCCAACTCATAGCCATGTCAAAAGATCTAAGCTTATCAGGCTTATTTGAAGAGAAGGTAACAAGAATCACTCTAACTATATTTGTATATTCTAAATTTTCATGGGATTTTAAGATGCTAGATTAATGAATCAGAAATTTTATAGGATGATGACAAGCACAGAATAATGCTTGGGTCCAAGCACACAATTACTGAAACCATGCAAAGAATAGAGGCAGCAGCTAAAGATTCATGCCTCTTGGTTGAAAGGATGAACAACTCTAAGGTATTTTAACTATTCTAAATTTTTAATCATAATCCTGTTTTTCAAACTACTAATTAATGACCCTGCATTGAAGAAGGGACTCTTGTCTGATGTGCTTATCTCTTGACTTGATGACCCAGATCAAAATGCAGGAACCGCGGAAAATCAAGGCGTCTAGGTCATGTGTAAATCTAATGGCTGAGGTGAGTTTCGCACGTTTATGTCAGGTGATTGTTCTAAAGATGATGACATTAAGATTCAGTGTGTGGAATCTATGTCAGGTGATTGAGGTGTCTCCAACAGATTGTGTTGTACAAGTATCAAAATCAGCAGGGGAACTAAGAATGTACCAAGAGGTAATGAATGCAAATCCTAACCCCTGAATGCAATGTAATATATGAAGCTGAGAATTCAGTCCAATTTTTGTAAGTACTAACTCTCATAGCTCCTGTGAAAAATAGTTCTGCACAAGCTTGACAAATCTGCTTGAAAAAAGAAGCAGGCAACTCACAAAAATGATTTCAAAGGATGATACACATATTCAACTGGCGAGGTAATTAGGCAAACTAAAAAGTAATTATACGGCTTAGAAGTTGACTTATAGATGATGTATGTGATGCTGAATCTGGGTATGTTTTTTGGTAATGTAAAATGCAGCTCCAAGTCAGTGGAGAAAGCTGGTTTTCGCGGGTACTTGTCATCATAACACCAAATATACACTAGATGCATTAACGCATGTTATTAAAAGCAAGCATATATTTGAGAGTGAGTATAGTGTGTGGACAAACCAATTTTATTTTTATTTTTTCACATGTCATTTTTTAATGAAGAGTTGCAAGAGACAGGTGGAAATCTACGTAAAAATGGCAGCTCACACATCCCTGAAACTCTGCGCATCTCTTGGGCCATATTTTTTAGTTTAATATCATCCATACCGGTTGCAAAGACGGTTGTAATATAATTCAAGCCTTACACTTATTTATTGGGAAATTTCTTTGGAACCTTATCATTTTGTTGGGTTGATGAGAACAAATTCAGGTTTTCATAGACCAAGGATTGTACGTAGAGTTCTAGACACGTGTTGAATACTTTGTGAAAGGCTTAAACTTGGTATAATATAATGTTACTCTCAATGATATTGTACGGTATGACACAATACAATAATGGTTATAGATGTTTCGTTTGCAGATTGTTATAAACTGAATATGTTCAAACAAATGATACGAAAGACAATGGTCAAGTCTGAGAATTGAATACATGGATCTTAATTCGTTACAACCGACAAGGACATCAAATGTTAGTAAAACAATATGAGATAACCGAAACGACTAGTTACCGAAGATATGTTGGGCTGTCGAAAACGAAGGTTGAAAAGCAGAACGCTGTGGCACGGTATGGGAGCCGCTGCCTTAGAAGCGATTTCGCCCGGACCGGTGGTGCAAGTCCGCTTAGGCGTCGCCCCCCAAGGATCACACAACTCTCTCGATCGCGTGCACTCGCCAAGGAGAGATTGGAACCACTGGAATTGCTCAGAAAGGAGAAGAGGAGAGAAAGGGTTTGCATTGGTGTGTCTTCTGAAGGGAGAAACTGGCGTCCAATTTATGGACTTAATTCCCCAGTCAGTTACCAAAATTTCAGAGAAAATCTCGGAATTAAATAAAACGTGGAGGAAATCAAGGAAACTGATAAGATTAGTTGAAGATATCTTTTGATCAATTCAAAATCGAATTTAAAATTCAAAAAAGAAAATCGGAAGTTACGGATAAGCAATCGGTTTACTATCCGAGACTCCGAACGCCCAAAAGTTTATATAGTTCGTAAAATTCGGCCCCACCGCGCACGTGCCACGATGCCCGAGACCGAGCCGACCGGACGGCGGCGGCGGCGCGCGCGTGGGAGAGTCTCCTCCTCTACACAACTAACCATGCACTAGAAAAGGGGTATATATAAAGTGCCCAATTTCCTTCATGAGTACCGATGTGGGAGAAACTGGCGCACGTCCCACGATGCCCGAGATTTGTGCCGATGTTCGGAGTCTCCGAGATTCGCTCTATTTTGTATAGGTTAACTCTTTTATTTTAGGTTATTATTGAGAGTGTTTAGGTTAGATTTGTGCGTAATTATAATATCTAGGCCGAAGACACAAGGATTCAAGAATCAAGAGTTTTAAGGCGTTTTGAGTTGTCTGCACGACACCACTTGCTTGCGAAGGCTATATCTGGAGCTATAGAGGTCGGATTGAGCTGATTCCGGTGCCATTGGAAAGCTAACTTCAAGGGCTTCAATTCATTTTTATCACCGAAGTCAGATTCCAAGCCGAAGATGGTCAAAACAGCCTCCGAAGTGAAACCAGAGGTTCTGTCCGAATACCGCGACCGCGGCCTAGCCGACGCGACCGCGGTGGCTGCCGAGACCGACCTATTCTTCTCTGTTGCGATAGCGCGACCGCGGCCTGGCTGACGCGACCGCGGTAATGCCGAATCCGAAGCGGGCCGAAATCTTTCTATCTTCTTTCCTTTCCAATCTTTTGCCTCTTTCCTTATCTATCTCGTGGAGCTTGTTCCTTGGGCTATATAAGGAGGAGCCAGCCTTAGGTTTTTAGTATCTTCAATATTTCAATTCATAATTCAATTCTTCTCTTTTAGGTTTTAGTTTAGTTATGGAGAGCTAGTCTCCTTGGGTTTGTTCAAGGGAGAAGCTCTGATGTATGAACTCGTGAGGTTTTGGTAATTGATTTCTATCCTTTGGTTAATATTGATTCTCTTGTGCTTCATTATTATGAATGTTTATTGTTTCTCTAGGAGTAGCTAACCTATTGAATTGATTGATGTTCTACTGTTGGATTAGGTTTGGACCGTGGACAAAACTAATCTGTGAAAACAACTTAACCTAGACCTGTTGTCTATGCAACTAGGATTAAGAAGAGAATTGATTGTTTTATCTTACAATTGACTCGTAGCTTGATTGTTTGATATTATATCCTGCATATCCTTGTTCTCTATGCTAATTCTAGGTTAAGCGTCCTTGCCTAGGGTTATAGAATTGCTTGGACCGTGGACTTGCGATTGTTAATGATCAGGATAGGAATTAACCATAGGTGTGAATGAAGTCAATGGATAAATCTATGATCGAGTGATTATTAAAGAGTGGATCTTTTGAATGAACCTATCTCCCATATTTGTTTGTTTATTTGTTTGTTTTGTTTTCTAGTTTAGTTTAGTTTAGATTCTTCTCTTCAATCCCCCTTATCTTTAGTTGATAATTGTATTAATACTAGAAGCCATAGTTCTCTTGGGTTCGACCCCTTACTTGCTTACTATACTTAGTTGGTAGTTTGGGTTATTTATCTTTGATCTTGGTACGACGACTTTAGCCAAGTCAAATTTTGGCGTCATTGCCGGGGAACTTAGGTTCTATTTAGCGTGATATTTGTGTTGACTATTGTGTGGACCTATCTTACGGTCCACACCCTTGCTACTAATTATTTTCCAAAGTGCTGTCGTTGGTTTCAAGAGACAGGATGGCCGATCGAACGATCAGGCAGCAACATGCTCCGAATCTCGAACAACAACACATGACTGTTGAGTACCCCGCGCTAGCTGAGGGGGTAGACTTTGTGGTGAAGCCTAGTCTGATCGATCTGTTGCCTCGGTTTGGTGGGCAATCTGATGAGGATGCAGTCAAACACCTTACGGAGTTTGAGTATGCTTGTCTAAGCATGAAGCATGTCGGAGTCACTATGGATCAGGTTAATATGCGAGCTTTTCAGTTTTCTCTGACCGGATCAGTCAGGGACTGGTATTCCTACATACTACACAATCCACACTCCCAGCCAATCACAACATGGAGTCAATTGAGGGTTGCATTCTTGAATAAGTACTTCCCTATTTCAGTGAGGGTAGCCCGGAAGAAAGAGATCTCCGATTTTAATCAACAAGATGATGAAAGCTTGTACGATTGCCATGAGCGCTACAAAAGGCTCCTTGCTAGGTGTCCATGCCATGGGTTTCCAGATGCCGAAATCGTATGGTACTTCATGAATGGTATTGATCGTCAAGTCGAAAATCTGATACTAGCTTCATGTGGAGGTTCCTACCAAGACAAGTCCTGCCGTGAAATCTTTCAAATAGTGGAGAACTTTGCTGAAAGTACTCGAGATCGGGAACCTCCTCGCCTTAACACCCCATCATCTGAGGAGATTCTCGCCAAGACTTTGCAAGAAAAGAATGAGGCTCTCGAAAGGCAAAACCAAGACTTAACCTCTGCTCTCGAGATGTTAATAAAGGAGTTGTCGGAGAAAGCCAACAGCTCTCCTCCGGCGCTAGTGAATGTAAGTGCTATTTCATTGAGGAGTGGACGAGAGCTAGGCACAGAAAATAACTCCCCAGGCGAATCACCGCGACCGCGCCAGCCATCCCGCGGCCGCGAAATCCTTACAGAAGCTCAAACTGGTGATTCAACGGAAGATCCGCGACCGCGCCCATCACACCGCGCCCGCGGAATTCCTACAGAGGATGAGTTTGATTCCTTGGAATGTGAACGCGACCGCGGTGCACTAATCCGCGCCCGCGCTTGCGGAGACCCCGGAAATTCCGAAAAAAGTGATGCACCGCGCCCGCGTCAGCCGGGCGGCGACCGCGGAATTTCTCCAATAGCTCATGCTGAGAAGCCTGTGGATGAGACGCGACCGCGCCCAGAGGACCGCGACCGCGGTATTACTCCAGAGCCGGTGGATAATTATGTTAGGCCGTATTTTCCACCACTCAACTCTTACAAGCCACCTCCCCCATTCCCGGATGCTCTCAAAGACACAAGGAAGCTAGCAAGTGACAAGGACATCTTCGAGACGTTTTCCAAATGTGAGGTCAATATCCCTTTACTCAAACTTGTTAAAAGTGTTCCTCGCTTTGCTAAATTTCTAAAAGAACTCTGCACCATTAAAAGGAACCAAAAATTGAAAGGGAAACCTAAGGAGTCTGTCAAAGAAACTGAATGTGTGTCTGCTGTCTTTCAAAAGCGCATGCCTAAAAAGTGTGGTGATCCAGGAGTGTTTGCTATTCCTTGTGTTATTGCTGATACTAGGATAGAAAATGCTATGCTTGACTTGGGTGCTTCAATTAATGTCATGTCTCATGCGATATATAAATCTTTAGGTCTAGGGCCTTTGCAAGAAACCGACATTATAGTGCAATTAGCTGATAGGTCAACTATTCGTCCTAGAGGCTTGGTTGAAGATGTTCTTATCATGTTTGGTTCTTTGATTTTTCCTGCTGACTTTTACATACTTGACATGAATCATGATTCGCATGCTACTCCATTGGTGCTTGGTCGACCTTTCATGAAAACTACTGAAACATGCATTAATGTGAGTAAAGACACGCTAACTATGGAATTTGAAGGAGAAAAAGTTGAATTTAATGTCAATGAAGCAATGAAATTCACATCTGATGATCCCTTGCTATGCTCTGTTGATATCCTTGATCCTTTAGTGCAAAATCACTTTGATCTCAATCATGAGGATACATTAAAATCTGTTATAGAATATGATGTGAAACCTTCTAATGTGGAATTTGCATTGTCTGCTGAAATGAATGATGTTGTTAGTAGCATGAATAGGAATGAACATGATGTATTGGCCATTGGGCCCCCGCTACTAACACCTCAGAAAGAGGAGCTTGTTCCTTCTGTTGTGCAGGCACCTGAGATAGAGTTGAAGCAACTTCCTGACCACCTCAAATATGCTTTTCTGGGAGAGAACGAAACACTACCTGTGATAATTTCTAGCAAACTCTCTACGGAGCAAGAGGGGCGATTGGTGAAAGTACTTCAAGAGAACAAGACTGCACTTGGATGGACCATTGCGGACATTAAGGGGATCAATCCCTCTACATGTATGCATCTGATCCTATTGGATGAAGGAGCAAAGCCATGTCGGCAACCGTAGAGGCGATTGAATCCTCCCATGATGGAGGTTGTGAAGAAGGAAGTTCTCAAGCTCTACAACGCAGGCATGATTTATCCTATCTCTGATAGCACTTGGGTAAGCCCCACCCAAGTGGTACCTAAGAAGGGAGGAATCACCGTAGTGGAGAATGAGGATGGAGAAAAATGCTTGAGCGACAGGGTGGCGAGTATCCACTGATTATAGGAAGCTTAACGCAGTCACTCGCAAGGATCACTTTCTTTTGCCATTCATTGATCAAATGCTTGAGCGACTCGCAGGCCGTGCTTACTATTGCTTTCTGGATGGTTATTCGGGATACTTCCAAATTGCTATTGCGCCAAAGGATCAGGAGAAAACAACATTCACTTGTCCCTTTGACATTTTTGCATATCGTAGGATGCCCTTTGGGTTGTGTAATGCCCCCGGGACCTTCCAACGGTGTATGGTCAGTATTTTCTCCGAGTACATTGAGAATTTCATTGAGGTCTTTATGGACGACTTTACGGTTCATGGGGATGATTTTGACTCTTGCCTAAACCATTTGACACTTGTGCTTCAAAGATGCGTTGAGACCAATTTGGTTCTCAATTCGGAAAAGTGTCACTTCATGGTTGAGCACGGCATTGTTCTGGGACATGTAGTGTCATCCATGGGTATTGAGGTTGATAAGGCAAAGGTTGACACCATCAAATCATTACCTTATCCTACTAATGTCCGCGAAGTGCGCTCCTTTCTTGGTCATGCGGGGTTTTACCGCAGGTTCATCCAAGGCTTCTCCAAGATTGCAGCACCTCTCTGCGAGCTCCTCAAGAAGGATGTTTCTTTTACCTTTACAAAGGAATGTCGGGCAGCGTTTGATACACTCAGGAAAGCACTCACTAGTGCTCCCATAATTCACCCCCCCGATTGGTCTCGGCCATTTGAGATCATGTGTGATGCCAGTGACTATGCTGTGGGAGCCGTTCTTGGTCAAAGGGAAGCAAGAGTACCATCCGTCATATATTACGCTTCTATGACTTTGAACGACGCTCAGAGAAACTACACCGTCACAGAAAAGGAGATGCTTGCAGTAGTTTTCGCTCTTGAGAAATTCAGGCAATACCTTTTGGGCACCAAGGGGATCATCTACACCGATCATGCGGCTCTTCGTTATCTTATGACGAAGAAGGAGACCAAGCCACGCTTGATAAGATGGGTCCTCTTGCTTAGTGAATTTGACATCGAGGTGCGAGACAAAAAAGGCGTTGACAATGTGGTGGCTGACCACTTGAGTAAGTTGCCGAACGCAGTGGAACAATCAGAGAAACATGAGCAGATTCGGGGAGACTTTCCCGATGACACTTTGTTTGAGATGCACTCTGCACTGATTTCGCGCCCGCCTCACCCACACCGCGGCCGCGCTTTCGATGCAAAAGTGGAGGAAGAAATTGGAAACGAACCGCGACCGCGCCAGCCGGGCCGCGACCGCGGAATTAATGCAGAAGCAGGTGTTGATTCTCGCAGCGAACCGCGACCGCGCCAGCAGGACCGCGACCGCGGTAATTGCCCAGACCCGGAAGAGGACACTTGGAATGAGGAATACGTACTCGGGATTCAAGATTTCCAACCTTGGTACGCCAACTTAGTGAACTTCCTCGTCTCGGGAGCATTTCCACCTCACTACACCCACGCTCAGAAGGATAAGGTTCGAAGCGAAGCACGGTTTTATGTCTGGGATGAGCCATACTTATGGAAGTATTGTGCGGATGGAGTTATCCGACGTTGCATCCCGGATAACGAGGTAAATTCAATCCTTGCTTTTTGTCATTCTTATGCATGTGGGGGGCACTTTGGTGTTGATAAAACTACTAGGAAAATTTTAGAAGTTGGATTTTATTGGCCTCATATCTTTAGGGATGCTCATGCTTTCTGTAGATCTTGTGATAGATGTCAGAGGGTGGGAAATATTTCTAAGAGACATGAAATGCCTCAATCTCGCATGATCTTTTGTGAAATTTTTGATGTTTGGGGTATAGATTTCATGGGACCCTTTCCATCCTCCTTTGGGAATCTCTATATTTTGCTTGCGGTGGACTACGTTTCCAAGTGGGTGGAAGCAAAGGCCACCAGGACTGATGATTCAAAAGTGGTTGCAGATTTCCTTAGGAACAACATCTTTTCCAGGTTTGACATTCCAAAGGCCTTGATAAGTGACAGGGGTACCCATTTTTGCAACAAGACCATCAACGCTCTTTTGAAAAAGTATCACGTCACTCAAAAGGTCTCCACAGCTTACCACCCTTAGACGAATGGGCAGGCGGAAGTGTCTAATAGGGAGATCAAATCTATCTTGGAGAAAACGGTGGCCCCGAACCGGAAGGATTGGAGCTTAAGGCTCAATGATGCTTTATGGGCCTACCGAACAGCTTACAAAACTCCCATTGGCATGTCCCCTTTCCGATTAGTCTATGGTAAAGCCTGTCATCTTCCTGTGGAACTTGAGCACAAAGCGTACTGGGCTATCAAGAAGTGCAACATGCGCATGGCTGAAGACGGTGCTTTTCGGAAGCTACAGATCCAGGAGTTGGAGGAACTACGGTTGGACGCTTATGACGATGCTGTGAGTTTCAAGAACAAGACCAAAGCCAAGCATGACAGGAACATCCTTCGGAAGGAGTTTAAGGCGGGCGACAAAGTACTCCTCTACCAATCCCGCCTTATACTTTTTCCAGGGAAACTACGTTCTCGATGGGCTGGTCCGTATGTGATCTCACAAGTATTTCCACATGGTGCGGTAGAGCTCTTTGACCATAGTGGCAAACCTTTCAAGGTCAATGGTCATCGATTGAAACCATACCACGAGAGTGTACCCCAAGAAGTATTGGATGAGCAAGACCTTGGTGAACCAACTCCGGAGCTGGACTCATGAGCATACCCACGTCGAGCTAACGACGTTAAACAACAGCGTTGCTTGGGAGGCAACCCAAGGATTAGATAGATTGTTTTTGATTCATAGCTTAGGTTGTTTTTGCATTTGGCGGACTAATGAGCAGGTACTAGGTCCGAAAGGACGTTCTGTTGCGAAACCGCGGACGCGGTATGGTTGCCGCGACCAACAGAATCCCGGCGTACAGGTACTAGACCGACGCGGTCGCGGTCCTCAGCCGCGCCCGCGGAGGCCCCTTGGTTCGAAAAAATAAAGAACAAAAAAAGAAAAAAAAAAGAGGATTTCTTGGTCCCATTCTACCTCTATATTTTCCATCCATCTATATCCATTCTATCCATCTTCTATCTTTCCATCTTCTATTTCTTCTTTCCACTCATCTTTGTACTTTCCATTCTTTGGCTATGTGTCAAGCCTAAGTATGGGGGAGCTTTGTTTCCCCGGGAGGATCTCTTCTCCACGGCTCGAGTTCGAGTATTGATCCATCTTCCAAGAAGACAAGCCAAGATACGAAGGTTGCTTACACATCACGTTTTTCGAGATGAAGTCAATACATTGTTCCTGCACGAGAACCGCGCCCGCGCTTCATCAGCCGCGCCCGCGGTATGACCCTTGACGATGACTTCCCTCTTTGCATTGATTCCGCGCCCGCGGTTTGCCATCCGATTGGAAATACGAAGCTTTCTATTCTACCACCTTTGAAGAGTTCTTCCATTCCACCTCTCTTCATCGTTTGTGAGTCTTCTGATATACCTTCTTCCTTGCTTCTATCCTTTCTCTTTGCTTCATTGAGGACAATGAAGGATTTAAGTATGGGGGAGGGAGTACTCGCATTCGCTTACCCTAGTTAGCTTAGTTAGAAATTTGCTTCAGATTTTTGATTTTCTTCTTTTCATGGAGCACTTGCACCATATTTTTTGCATAATAAAGAAAGAAAGAAAAAGAAAAAGATAGAAAAAGCCATAAAAATTGAAAAAAGGCATATTAAATCCTGGGATGAGTCGAAAACCCGAAAGGGCGGCTCAGGTAATAAGCAGGTAACCCGGACCAGCATTAGGCTGGGGTAATATGATGTTCATGAGTGATGTGAGTTTTTGTGAGCACACCTTTTGAAAAATGAAAAGAGCGGTTAGGTGAAAACCCGAAAGGGCGCCTAAGCAGAATTGAGTGGAAAAAATTCGAGTGTTTAGGATCATTCTTGCTTGGGGACTTTGGGGCTTACATTTAGATTCGGGTAGATCCTAGGTTGCTCTCTTTCATGTTTTTAGAGCTTGAGTGTTATATCTTGTTGTGAGGTGTGTATTTGAGTTTCATTGTTTTATGCTCATGATTTCTCTATATTTTGGGTTCGGGTTGTGAGTTGAGTGTTTTTGGTCTTCCCTTGTATTTCCTGAGATCTTAGATGTGCTACCTTGTTATATTTGTTTTGAGCTTACTCGAGGACGAGCAAAGATCTAAGTATGGGGGAATTTGATTCGCTCTATTTTGTATAGGTTAACTCTTTTATTTTAGGTTATTATTGAGAGTGTTTAGGTTAGATTTGTGCGTAATTATAATATCTAGGCCGAAGACACAAGGATTCAAGAATCAAGAGTTTTAAGGCGTTTTGAGCTGTCTGAGCGACACCACTTGCTTGCGAAGGCTATATCTGGAGCTATAGAGGTCAGATTGAGCTGATTCCGGTGCCATTGGAAAGCTAACTTCAAGGGCTTCAATTCATCTTTTTACACCGAAGTCAGATTCCAAGCCGAAGATGGTCAAAACAGCCTCCGAATTGAAACCAGAGGTTCTGTCCGAATACCGCGACCGTGGCCTGGCCGACGCGACCGCGGTGGCTTCCGAGACCGACCTATTCTTCTCTGTTGCGATAGCGCGACCGCGGCCTGGCTGACGCGACCGCGGTGATGCCGAATCCGAAGCGGGCCGAAATCTTTCTATCTTCTTTCCTTTCCAATCTTTTGCCTCTTTCCTTATCTATCTCGTGGAGCTTGTTCCTTGGGCTATTAAAGGAGGAGCCAGCCTTAGGTTTTTAGTATCTTCAATATTCCAATTCATAATTCAATTCTTCTCTTTTAGGTTTTAGTTTAGTTATGGAGAGCTAGTCTCCTTGGGTTTGTTCAAGGGAGAAGCTCTGATGTATGAACTCGTGAGGTTTTGGTAATTGATTTCTATCCTTTGGTTAATATTGATTCTCTTGTGCTTCATTATTATGAATGTTTATTGTTTCTCTAGGAGTAGCTAACCTATTGAATTGATTGATGTTCTACTGTTGGATTAGGTTTGGACCGTGGACAAAACTAATCTGTGAAAACAACTTAACCTAGACTTGTTGTCTATGCAACTAGGATTAAGAAAAGAATTGATTGTTTTATCTTACAATTGACTCGTAGCTTGATTGTTTGATATTATATCCTGCATATCCTTGTTCTCTATGCTAATTCTAGGTTAAGCGTCCTTGCTTAGGGTTATAGAATTGCTTGGACCGTGGACTTGCGATTGTTAATGATCAGGATAGGAATTAACCATAGGTGTGAATGAAGTCAATGGATAAATCTATGATCGAGTGATTATTAAAGAGTGGATCTTTTGAATGAACCTATCTCCCATATTTGTTTGTTTATTTGTTTGTTTTGTTTTCTAGTTTAGTTTAGTTTAGATTCTTCTCTTCAATCCCCCTTATCTTTAGTTGATAATTGTATTAATACTAGAAGTCATTGTTCTCTTGGGTTCGACCCCTTACTTACTTACTTACTATACTTAGTTTGTGGTTTGGGTTATTTATCTTTGATCTTGGCACGGCGACTTTAGCCAAGTCAAGTTTTGAAAGCTTCATTGTTGCACAAAATTTGACTCGGCTAAAGTCGTCGTGCCAAGATCAAAGATAAATAACCCAAACAAACAAACTAAGTATAGCAAGTAAGTAAGGGGTCGAACCCAAGAGAACTATGGCTTCTAGTATTAATACAATTATCAACTAAAGAAAGGGGGGATTTAAGAGAAGAATCTAAACTAAACTAAACTAGAAAACAAAACAAACAAATAAACAAACAAATATGGGAGATAGGTTCATTCAAAAGATCCACTCTTTAATAATCACTCGATCATAGATTTATCCATTGATTTCATTCACACCTATGGTTAATTCCTATCCTGATCATTAACAATCGCAAGTCCACGGTCCAAGCAATTCTATAACCCTAGGCAAGGACGCTTAACCTAGAATTAGCATAGAGAACAAGGATATGCAGGATATAATATCAAACAATCAAGCTACGAGTCAATTGTAAGATAAAACAATCAATTCTCTTTTTAATCCTAGTTGCATAGACAAGAGGTCTAGGGTAAGTTGTTTTCACAGATTAGTTTTGTCCACGGTCCAAACCTAATCAAACTGTAGAACATCAATCAATTCAATAGGTTAGCTACTCCTAAAGAAACAATAAACATTCATAAGATGAAGCACAAGAGAATCAATATTAACCAAAGGATAGAAATCAATTACTAAAACCTCACGAGTTCATACATCAGAGCTTCTCCCTTGAACAAACCCAAGGATACTAGCTCTCCATAACTTAGCTAAAAACCTAATTTGAGGAAGAAGGTAGAAGGTAGAATGTGAATTTTGTGAATGAATAAAACCTAGGGAGGACTCCTCCTTATATAGCCAAAGGAACAAGCTCCACGAGATAGATAAGGAAAGAGGCAAAAGATAGAAAAGGAAACAACATAGAAAGATTTTGGCCCGCTTCGGATTCGGCATCACCGCGGTCGCGTCGCTCTCACCGCGCCCGCGCTTTTACGACAGAGAAGAACAACTTGTCTCGGCGGCCACCGCGGTCGCGTCGGCCAGGCCGCGGTCGCGGTATCGGGACAGAATCACTGGTGTCACTTTGGAGGCTGTTTTGACCATCTTCTGCTTGGAATCTGACTTTAGTGTAAAAAGATGAATTGAAGCCCTTGAAGTTAGCTTTCCAATGGCACCGGAATCAGCTCAATCCGACCTCTGTAGACCAAGATATAGCCTATTAAAGCAAGTGATGTCGCGCAGACAGCTCAAAACGCCTTAAAACTCTTGATTCTTGAATTCTTGTGTTTTCGGCCTAGATATTACAATTACGCACACTCTAACCTAAACACACTCAATAACATCCTAAATTACAAGAGTTAACCTATACAAAATAGGCCGAATCAAATTCCCCCATACTTAGATCTTGCTCGTCCTCGAGTAAGCTCAAAACAAATATAACAAGGCAGCACATCTAAGATCTCAGGAAATACAAGGGAAGATAAAAACACTCAACTCACAACCCGAACCCAAAAATAGAGAAATCATGAGCATAAAAGAATGAAGCTCAAACATACACCTCACAATAAGATATATCACTCAAGCTCTAAAAACATGAAAAAGAGCAACCTAGGATCTGCCAAAATCTAACATGTAAGCCCCAAAATCCCCAAGCAAGAATGATCCTAAAACACTCGAATTTTACCGCTCAATTATGCTTAGGCGCCCTTTCGGGTTTTCACCTAACCGCTCTTTTCATTTTTCTCAAAGGTGTGCTCACAAAAACTCACATCTCTCATTAACCTCCTTTTACCCCAGCCTAATGCTGGTCCGGGTTACCTGCTTATTACCTGAGCCGCCCTTTCGGGTTTTCGACTCATCCCAGGATTTATATGTCTTTTTTCACTTTGATGGCTCTTTCTATCTTTTTCTTTTCTTTCTTTCTTTATTATGCAAAAAATATGGTGCAAGTGCTCCATGAAAAGAAGAAAATCAAAAATCTGAAGCAAATCTCTAACTAAGCTAACAAAGATAAACGAATGCGAGTACTCCTTCCCCCATACTTAAATCCTTCATTGTCCTCAATGAAGCAAAGAGTAAGGATAGAAGCAAGGAGAAAGGTATATCAGAAGTCTCACAAACGATGAAGAGGGGTGGAATGGAAGAACTCTTCATAGGTGGTAGAATAGAAAGCTTCGTATTTCCAAACGGATGGCAAACCGCGGGTGCGGCTCATGTGGCACGGGCGCGGGATTGATGCAGAGAGCGAAGTCATCACCGAGTGGTCACCGCGAGCGCGGCTGAGGAAGCGCGGGCGCGGGTCTCGTGCAGGAACAATGTCATGACTTTGTCTAGAAAAATGTGATGTGTAAGCAACTTTCTTATCTTGGCTCGTCTTTTGGAAGATGGACAAATACTTGCACTCGAGCCGTGGAGAAGAGAACTCTCGGGGGAACAAAGCTCCCCCATACTTAGGCTTTTACACATAGCCATAAGAATGGAAGGTACAAAGATGGATGGAAAGAAGAAATAGAAGGTGGAAAGATAGAAGATGGATAGAATGGAAATAGATGGATGGAAAATATAGAGGTAGAATGGGACCAAGAAGTCCTCTTTTTTTTTTCTTTTTTTTTCACTTTTTTTTTTCTCTTTTTTTTCTCTTTTTTTTTCAAAAATAAAAACGAGCTAAAACCGAGACGCAGTATGGTTGCCGCGAGCACGGGCTAGTACCTGTTCGTTGGGGCGCGGTTTCACGTCAGACGTGTCCTTTCGGACCTAGTACCTGCATGTTAGCTAAAAACACAAGCAAATCCTAAGCTAGGAATGGAGAAACAATCTATCTAAGCCTTGGGTTGCCTCCCAAGCAGCGCTGTTGTTTAACGTCGTTAGCTCGACGTCTTCAAGATCGGACATCGTCAATGACCTGAGCATCAAATCAAAGTCTTGCACAGCTATCTTACAACAGGACAAAGTACATGTTGACAAATTAACAAGAAATAAGAAATAATTCAAACTCCTTTTTAACCTATCAAACATGCTTGAGCAATTAGGGTGAGATTTTCTAGAGTAAAACCAATTAGGTGATTTAGGCGATTTTTCAAAATATTCTGCAAAGCATGCAAATCCCCTAGTTGAATTTTCACTATCATCAAATAAAATATATAACTCATCATCTACCTTAGCATGCTCAAAAATAGAATCCTTAATGAAAGATTGACATGTAAGAACAAAATCAGGATCAAAAGAGAGAGAAGAAGTGGAATAAAGGATATATGGATCGTCAAGGCTAACTTCAGGAATCTCCATGGAGGGGGATACGAAATATTTTGACGGTGAAGAAGAAATCTCCATAACATCATCTTGAACCTCCTCTTGCTCCAAACCATCCCAAAATTCACCAAATATTGCCCAATCAACTTCTTCTTTAGTCCTCTCATTCTGAGTGGATTCTTTCGGCCTTGTGGGAACGCGCCTAGGGAGCCTCTTGGGGGGAACAGGCTTGTGCCTGAGCACCGGCGGACAAGCCTCCTTAGAGGCTACGGGCGCGGTTTGTGGGCCGCGGTCGCGGTTTTCCTCCAGCGGGAAATCCTCCGCTTCCTCATCCAAAACAGGGGTTGAACTACGAGGAAGGTAGTAGTGCCCTTCCACCGTAGCACATTCAAAGCAAGAGGCACCGAAGACCTCGCGACATGAGTTTCGCGCTCGCCTTTCTCCGGAGAAATCGAGGGATGCCACTGGGGTATTTCCGCGGGCGCGCTCAGAGGAACGCGGTCGCGGCTCAGGGGACCGCGGTCGCGGCTCTTCATCCGAAGAAAACTCCGTCGGTTCTGTTGAATTTCCGCGGGCGCGGATTGGTGAGTGCGGGCGCGGATCTTCGACAAAAGCTAGCTCCTTGACCTCGTCATCTCGGATCTTACAAAGGAGCCTCCATTTTTCTATGGGGTCCACGCCTGGGGCAAAACAAACTCCTTTGGACTTGTTAGACACCATTATCTCAGTCTCAAGGTTCATTCCAATGAAGATGTGACATCAAGCCTCCCAAGTATGAAGGTTGAGCAATTCTTGTTGGCCCCTAGTGAAGTACTCATGAAAGGGTTCCTCCTGTAACTGACAAAACCTACGGCAAGACATTAGACTATACAAGTGTGGACCGTAAGATAGGTCCACACAAAGTCAATAAAAATATTAATACTAGAAAGAAACCAAAGTTCCCCGGCAACGGCGCCAAAATTTGACTCGGCTAAAGTCGTCGTGCCAAGATCAAAGATAAATAACCCAAACAAACAAACTAAGTATAGCAAGTAAGTAAGGGGTCGAACCCAAGAGAACTATGACTTCTAGTATTAATACAATTATCAACTAAAGAAAGGGGGGATTTAAGAGAAGAATCTAAACTAAACTAAACTAGAAAACAAAACAAACAAATAAACAAACAAATATGGGAGATAGGTTCATTCAAAAGATCCACTCTTTAATAATCACTCGATCATAGATTTATCCATTGATTTCATTCACACCTATGGTTAATTCCTATCCTGATCATTAACAATCGCAAGTCCACGGTCCAAGCAATTCTATAACCCTAGGCAAGGACGCTTAACCTAGAATTAGCATAGAGAACAAGGATATGCAGGATATAATATCAAACAATCAAGCTACGAGTCAATTGTAAGATAAAACAATCAATTCTCTTCTTAATCCTAGTTGCATAGACAACAGGTCTAGGTTAAGTTGTTTTCACAGATTAGTTTTGTCCACGGTCCAAACCTAATCAAACTGTAGAACATCAATCAATTCAATAGGTTAGCTACTCCTAGAGAAACAATAAACATTCATAAGATGAAGCACAAGAGAATCAATATTAACCAAAGGATAGAAATCAATTACCAAAACCTCACGAGTTCATACATCAGAGCTTCTCCCTTGAACAAACCCAAGGAGACTAGCTCTCCATAACTAAGCTAAAAACCTAATTTGAGGAAGAAAGTAGAATGTAGAATGTGAATTTTGTGAATGAATAAAACCTAGGGAGGATTCCTCCTTATATAGCCAAAGGAACAAGCTCCACGAGATAGATAAGGAAAGAGGCAAAAGATAGAAAAGGAAACAAGATAGAAAGATTTCGGCCCGCTTCGGATTCGGCATCACCGCAGTCGCGTCTCTCTCACCGCGCCCGCGCTTTTACGACAGAGAAGAACAACTTGTCTCGGCGGCCACCGCGGTCGCGTCGGCCAAGCCGCGGTCGCGGTATCGGGACTGAATCGCTGGTGTCACTTCGGAGGCTGTTTTGACCATCTTCGGCTTGGAATCTGACTTCGGTGTAAAAAGATGAACTAAAGCCCTTGAAGTTAGCTTTCCAATAGCACCGGAATCAGCTCAATCCGACCTCTGTAGCCCAAGATATAGCCTTTTCAAGCAAGTGATGGCGCGCAGACAGCTCAAAACGCCTTAAAACTCTTGATTCTTGAATTCTTGTGTCTTCGGCCTAGATATTACAATTACGCACAACTCTAACCTAAACACACTCAATAACATCCTAAATTACAAGAGTTAACCTATACAAAATAGGCCGAATCAAATTCCCAAAAATGCAAATTTGAATTTGAAAGGTCCCACACACTAGTTCACAGCATTTTCCAACAATCCCCCACAAATGCAGAGTACAGATTTTAAAACAGTTTAAAAACAAGTTCTGAGCAATTTTTAGAATTGATGCTTAAGTATTGGTATATTACGATTTGAACCAACACATAGTGAAATAGGGTAATTCTTTCATCAAAAAGTGACCAGAGTCTTGAACTTCTTGATTCGAGAAAAGTTCCCAACAACACACATCTCTTCTACAGTTCCAGTGATTCCGCGATATACTAACAGTTAGCCAATTTTTGCCTTGGGATGCTAAGGAGTGCTCTAGAAAGATCACCCAAGTTCTTTCATAGAAGGAGGCTATCCCTTCACACTCCAGTAGGTGGTTTCATCAAGTCCGTCTCAAAGGACCACCAATGTTAGGGCTATGAAACCATTAAGAGTCCTTGACTCAACCTTTCATTCTTATCGGTGAGTTCATCAAGTCCGTCTCAAAGGACCACCCATATCCTGGGCTATGATCTCATTAAGAGCTAATGCTCAACCTCTTCGTACACCACATCATAGAGATGGGAATAAGTGTACTCTCTTATGAGTCTTTTCATGGCTTCGTTTGACCCTTACGGGTATCCACCACGAATTCCTCATCTCATGGGTTTGAGTCCCATTTCCCTCGATGTATCTAGAACCAACCTTCTGTTTAGTCCTTTCGTTAATGGATCAACAATGTTCCTCTCAGTTCTCACATACTCCAAACTGAGGACTCCATTCGAAATCAGTTGTCTTACAGTTTCATGCCTGATTCGAATGTGCCTCTTCTTGCCATTATAGGAATTACTGTTAGCTACACAAATAGCAGATTGTGAGTCACAATGTAGAGAAATAGGAGTTGGGCGCCCCCACAATGGTATGTCAGCCAGTAAGCTTCTTAACCATTATGCCTCTTGGCCAGCTAAATCTAATGCTATGAACTCAGATTCCATAGTAGATCTAGCAATACAAGTTTGTTTAGAAGACTTCCACGAAATAGCACCACCACATAAGGTAAAAACATAACCACTAGTGGAGCTAACTTCATCATTATCGGTTACCCAATTTGCATCACAATAACCCTCTAACACTTGAGGAAATCCAACATAGTGCAGACCCCAATCTAAGGTGCCTTTAAGATATTTCAATAATCTATTAAGGGCACTCCAATGGTCTTTGCTAGGGTTATGAGTATACCGACTAAGTCTACTAACAACATAAGCTATATCAGGCCGAGTGCAGTTCATCAAAAACATTAGGCTCCCTATTACTTTAGCATATTCATTTTGAGATACACTATCACCACAATTCTTCTTTAATTGTAAGTTGGGGTCATAGGGAGTTCTTACTGGCACTACATCAAAACTGTTAAACTTCTTTAACACTTTCTCTACATAATGTGGTTAAGACAAAATGAAGCCATTTTCAGTTCTAGAGACTTTAACTCCTAGAATCACATCAGCTTCACCTAAGTCCTTCATTTCAAAGTGAGAGGATAAAAATTGTTTGGTTGAGTTTATCACATTAATATGTGTCCCAAAGATTAACATGTCATCAACATAAAGACATATAATCACACAGTCAACACCAAACAACTTTGAATAAACACATGCATCTGACCCAATTACTTTAAAGCCAAAGCCAAGAATAGTTCTATGAAATTTTTCATACCACTGCTTTGGAGCTTGCTTCAATCCATAAAGTGACTTCTTTAATCTGCACACTTTGTTCTCCTGTCCAGGAGCTATGCAACCTGGAGGCTGTTCCATGTAAATTTCCTCATTTAGATCACCATTCAAAAATGCAGTTTTAACATCCATTTGATGCACTAACAATTTGTAGCTCGAGGCTAAAGCAAATAATGCACGACTGGTCGCAATCTTAGTTACAGGAGAGTAAGTGTCAAAGAAGTCAATTCCATGTCTTTGTGTGAAACCCTTAATAACTAGTCTTGCCTTGTATCTCTCTACAGAGCTATCTATTTTAAGTTTTTTGTTAAAAATCCACTTGCAACCTATGGCTTTGTTCCCTTTAGGCAAATCAACTAGTTCCCAAGTATGGTTTGACATAATAGAATCTATCTCGCTCTTAATTGCATCTTTCCAAAAACTGGCATCTAAAGAACTCACAGCTTCTTCATATGTTTTGGGATCATCTTCTAACATATGGAGGCTAATGAATGTCTCATTTAATTCACCATAGTCATTGAGTTCTATTATAAATGCAGTCACAAAATCAGGACCAAACGAAGTTCCTTTCCTTTGTCTTTTACTTTGCCTAGGTTCTATGTCGTTATCATGCAATGATGGAGAAGACATAGATGATGATGCAATTGAAGGAATAGAAACATCATGATGCACAACAGTTTTCTTCAAAGGAAATATATGCTAAAAAAACATCACGATATTCACACAAAGAACGATCACTCAAGTTCATGAATCGATAAGCAACACTGTTTTCAGCATAACCAATGAATACAGCATCAAAGGTCCTAGATCCAATTCCATCAACCTTAAACGAAGGCAGACCTACTTTAGCTAGACACCCCCACACTTTTAAGTATTTCAGGTTAGGTGCATGACCTTTCCAAAATTCATAAGGAGTCTTGTCTAACTTTTTATGAGGAACTTTGTTAATAATATGGTTTGCTGTCAAAACAGCTTCCCTCCACATGTTATCAGACAAGCCAGAACTAGCAAGCAAGGCATTCATCATTTCCTTTAAAGTTCTATTTTTCCTTTCAGCTATGCCATTTTGCTGTGGACTATAGGGAGCTGTAAATTCATGAATAATACCATTTTTCTCACAGAATTCTTTCAAAGAGTTGGTGACATATTCACCTCCTCTATCGGAGCCTTTTAATTTTTTGATTCAATTGGTTTTCTACCTCGGCTTTATAAATGTAAAACATTTGTTCAGCTTCATCTTTGGATCGCAACAAGTATAAATTGGTGTATCTCGAAAAGTCATCCACAAAGGTGATGTAATAACGTTTTCCACCTCTACTTTCGGTGTTTCTAAAATCAGCCAAATCAGAGTGAACTAGATCCAACAAATCAGAAGTCCTTTCTTTTACAGAATTAAAGGGTCGTCTAGTATATTTGGCTTCAACACACACTTCACATTTTTTATGACTTTTATCATCCAAATTCAGAATTAAACCCATAGCATGCAATCGATTCAAAGACTTAGTATTTAAATGTCCAATTCTAGCATGCCATAAATCCAAAGACTCAGCAATATAAGCAAAAGTAGATGCATTCTCATTATCAATCAAAGTCTGAAGAACATACAAACATCCAGATCTATAGCCTTTTCCTACGAATTCACCATTCTTAGTCAAGACTTTTTTCCAGATTCTATCACTTGTTTTATTCCAGCAATTTCAAGCAAACCAGAAGAAATCAAGTTTCTACGCAGGGAAGGAACATATAAAACATTCTGCAGTAAAAGGGATTTTCCAGAGGTAAGTTTCAGAGATACTTTCCCTTTTCCAAGGACCTGGGAGACGCTGGAGTTGCCCATGTAAACCTGATCCACTTCAGCAGCTTCCTCAAACTCAGTAAACATCTCCTGGTCAGCACAGAAATGTTTTGTGGCTCCAGTGTCCAGCAACCATTCAGCTTTGCTGGCCACCAGGTTCACCTTAGAGATCACCGCTATCAGCTGCTGGTTTTCTTCAGTCAGATTGGCCTGCGGTTTGGGTTGATCGCCGTTGGGCTTAGGGGCATTCTTCTGGTTGTCAGCCCTGCGGTAACACTGAAATGCAGTGTCCACCTTGATTTTTCTCTTGAGGTTTTCCCTGCTTTTTGAAAGGTTTTTTCTGTTGGATTTTGTCTTTCTTCTGGAAGGAGGAGTCTCCCTTTTTGAACATGTCAGTTTTGGAAGAAGACTCAACCAGATTAGCCTTGACTGAATTATCAAGAGTTTTAGGTTTAGGCTTATCTTTGAGGCGATTTGCCTCCTCAATCTTCATGTGGCTGGCGAGCTCCAAAAGAGTCATGTTCTTCTTCTTGTGCTTGAGATGGTTGCGGTAGTTTGCCCAGGACTCAGGCAACTTCTCGATCAGAAAATTTGCTTGGAGGATCTCGCACATCTTCATCCCCTCAGCCAAGATGTCAGCTACCAGATTCTCGTATTCATGGACTTGTTCCATGATAGGCTTGTCGTCCACCATCTTGAACTGCAAGAACTTGCCACAAATGTATTTCTTTTTCCCAGCATCGTCAGTAGAATACTTAGTTTCCAAAAGATCCCACATAAACTTAGCAGACTTATTTTTCGCCAGTAAATCAAATATAGTATTGGTAACATGACTGAGTAAGTGACCACGAACTGTTTTGTTATCAATTTCGTATTTTTGCAGAACATCGTCACTTACAGTCTTATTACCATCCTGTTGTGCTTCTGGGTCAGGAGTGACTTGCTCTAGAGTTTGGGAGTCCGCAGAGGAGTTCTGAGCAGTAGACGAGGAGGCGTTGGGATCTGGCTGGAGCAGGACATAGTCGACCTCCAACTGCTCAAAAAATATCATCATCTTCTGGGACCAGTGCTTGTAGTTCCTTCCATCGAGCGGTTCAAGTTTCAACAGATCCAACAAGGGCTTGAAGTACGGGACGGTAATCATTCTGGAATCTCACAAAATCGCTTCTAAATTGTTAGTAAAACAATATGAGATAACCGAAACGACTGAGTTACCGAAGATATGTTGGGCTGTCGAAAACGAAGGTTGAAAAGCAGAACGCTGTGGCACGGTATGGGAGCCGCTGCCTTAGAAGCGATTTCGCCCGGACCGGTGGTGCAAGTCCGCTTAGGCGTCGCCCCCCAAGGATCACACAGCTCTGTCGATCGCGTGCACTCGCCAAGGAGAGATTGGAACCACTGGAATTGCTCAGAAAGGAGAAGAGGAGAGAAAGGGTTTGCGTTGGTGTGTCTTCTGAAGGGAAAAACCGGCGTCCAATTTATGGACTTAATTCCCCAGTCAGTTACCAAAATTTCAGAGAAAATCTTGGAATTAATTAAAACGTGGAGGAAATCAAGGAAACTGATAAGATCAGTTGAAGGTATCTTTTGACCAATTCAAAATCGAGATTAAAATTCAAATAAGAAAATCGGAAGTTACGGATAAGCAATCGGTTTACTATCCGAGACTCCGAACGCCCAAAAGTTTATATAGTTCGTAAAATTCGGCCCCACCGCGCACGTGCCACGATGCCCGAGACCGAGCCGACCGGACGGCGGCGCGCGCGTGGGAGAGTCTCCTCCTCTACACAACTAACCATACACTAGAAAAGGGGTATATATAAAGTGCCCAATTTCCTTCATGAGTACCGATGTGGGATTGCCCAAAAATGCAAATTGGAATTTGAAAGGTCCCACACACTAGTACACAGCATTTTCCAACATCAAAAGTTTATAGCTCCGCATATTCTGAGTTTTAAGATACTTTTCGTTACAGATTTTCACCCACTGGTTTTCTGGTTTAGCAATGATTTTCCGTAAAAGTTTCATTTGAAATGCTTAATTCATTTCCTCTGTTTTGGCAATACTTAACCCCCCATGTCTCGTCGGTCGATAGATAGAGTTCCAGCTAATTAGGAGTTTGAAGCCACTGGGTTTGTTGCAAAAGAGGCTATGATTGATTTTGTCAAGATCATCGTGAATTGTTTTTGGCAGGCAAAAGGACAACATTTGGTAGTTTGAATGCGCTGAAAGATTTGCTCCGATAAGTGTTTTTCTACCTTCTTGGGAAAATGTGTTAGCTTTCCATTTGGCTAGCTAGGTCCCTCGTCTTGGTTGTTAGCGCGTTAAATGTATTCTTGCTAACTGAGCTCTTTCATTTATAAGGACGCCCAAGGTAATTGTATAGGGCTGAAATATTTGTTATGTTAAAGGTTTGTTTGATTTGAGTTTTTATCGAGGCGTTGATGTTTTTGGTTGTTTGAAAAGCTTTCTTTATGGAAATTCAACTTCTGTCTAGATGCTTAATTGTCAATAGTGGTCAATGGTGTTTTAAATTTTATTAATTCAAATTAAAAAAGGCTAATTGAAAAAATACGAAAGCTTAGAGATAATAATCTACGAGACACAATAGTATTGATGTGTTTTTTTTTGGTTGAAACAATAGTATTGATGTTTAAGCTCTTGTTTACCAGTGGTGTGACATGTGAATAATTTTCATTTACTTCTTTACATATATGTGTTCCCACTTTTCGATCATAATATATATACATATATATATATATAGGAAGGTTCAGGTAAAACACTTGCTATAGTGAAACGGGAGAACAATCTTAGAACGTTAGATTACAATAGATGAAGGGCTAAGATTGAAGACTTATACTAATAATGGTGGGCTGAATATATCTAATTATAATTGCTACCAATGATTTTGGAAGCTCCTAAAATTGAGGGATTTGTTTCCCAATAAACCTTACACTTAAAAAACGTAACAAATCATTGCGATATTGAAAAAAGAAATTTGAAAATTCATATTCAAGCATCAATTTTTTTTAAATTAGAACCGTAAATTAGAAAAAAAAATAACACAAATCCAATATATGCATTCGTCCGTCGTTACAAATTCGACTATGTTGCTACAAAATTCGATAATATTAATCCGATATTCGACAAACAAATAGTTGACTTTATTAAGTACATGTTTGAATATGATTTCATATTTTCTGAATATTATTCAAAGATTATTGTAATTTGGTTTGGTTTGAATATGCAGTTGACTTTGTCGAATTCAAATTATAGTAGCCTATACGAGGTAAAACTACACTGAATATAAATACACCAAACATTGAATATGTATATAATACATTGAATTTGACGAAAATAGATAATTTTATATTCTCGCTATAGCTTCATGAACGAATACAATTGAATTGAATTTGAATACTTCGTAAAATAACTACGAACTTCTTTAGTATTCGTTGTCGTCTTTGATCTCTATGATGCTTCTTCCATTCTCTTTAAACTTCTTTATGTTCTTTAATCATCTCGATATATTCCAACCTTCAAGACTGCATATTCCACAAACAAAATATTTAGAGTGAAATGATTATGATTCAAATTTTTATCAGATTTAAATCATACTTCATAATATGCTATATTCAGATAATTCATAAGAACTTTCATGTGATTATCTTACAAATTTTGAATATGTTACCTCGAATTCAATTAATTACTACATAAATTTAAAATATATATTCACACACCATTGCATTCGAAAACTATATATTCATAATTCAAAACATATATAGCTACATTCAGGTTACTACATCACCGATCCAAATCATACTTCATAATATGTTATATTCAAATATTTTATAAGAACATTCATATGATTATCTTAAAAGTTCAAATTATGCTACCCAAAATTCAGGTTATTACATCAATTCGAAACATAAATTCACAAATATTCAATTCAAAAACCATATATTCATAATTCAAAACGTACGTAGCAGCATTCAGGTTACTACATCATCGATTCAAATAATTCTTCATAATATGCTATATTCAAATAATTCATAAAAAGATTCATATGATTATCTTAAAAATTCAAGATACAATGCACTAAATTCAAAGACATTCCACAAATTCACTGATGTGCCACCATTATGCTTCATATATTCGAATACAAACATTACAAATTCAAGACGATACGCGTATAAATTCAGAAGTAATATCTACAAATTCAATCCATTATTTCAACCCACTATCAGGTTTCTTATATTCAGAAGCATAGATAAACAATTCAAGATGATATGTGAGCAAATTCAAATCTAATTTCTCCAATGGACTCACTACTTCAATCACCCGTTCACCATATATCCACATTGAATTTTGATGTTCTGAGATTAAAAAAAATCAGTATATATGCCTTGGTAAAAAAAATTATATATTCACGTCGAATCAAAACGCTCCAAGATATAATCACAAAACGCATCACCTTTATCGAGTTTCCTTTTGATGTTTTACTTGATCTTTGGAGATAATACACAATTCCTAACACAAAAAGCCGAAAACCAAATTACATTTACTGAATCACTAAATTAAAGCTAAAAAAATACACATTTAAACCCTATAATTTGAGTGCACAAACACACAATTTTTTCCGTCAAAAAACCCTAAATTTATTTTGTATCATGAACAATGATCATATTTCTTACCGAGAGTGTCTTGCGATGAAGGCGTTGATTGAGTAGGGTTTCTTCGATCCTTCATACGGTTTGAGATGGATGTGTTTAAGTTGGATTGTTGAAAGAGAAAGTAGAGGAAGATTGATGGAAGATGAAACATCGTAGCTTAAATAAATAAAAGGAACTAATGTGCATACTAAAAGTAAATTGAGCAAATTTTTTGAAGCGTGGGAAGATAATCAATATTTGATTTTGGACTTTTTTTTAAAAAGATAATATGTGATATGGAGAGAGAAACGGTTAGGATGGAAATGATTTGGTGTATTACAATAATTTTATCCACATTGCACCCTAATTAATCAAATCTGGAACGTTGATTAATGTTAATCTAATGGCTGATATTATTGCACTAGTTATACTATAACTAAAGGTTTTACTAGATCTTAATTCTATATATATACATATATATATATGTGTGTGTGTGTTCCCACATTGACTCTTTTTCCTTTTAAAATCAAGTAGGTGGATCCGACCAAAAAAAATCAACTAGGTGGATGTTTATCTTTGGTTATTATTTTGATTGATAAGGTAAGAGGTTAGGGTTCTCATTAAGAACTAGTTAGAGCATCTCTAGCAGCTTCTCTGTTATAGAGAAAATGAGAGACTTGGGGGATTGTAGCTCATTTTTCTACCTCAACAGTTTCTCCATCTCATTCTCTATAATGGAGAAAGGGAAAAAATGCACTTCATTCTCTAAATATAAGAGCATCCCCAACAGATGTGTTTAAAGTTTTTCTAAAATGGAGAAGCAAAAGCAATATTCTCCAAATTTTTTCTACTTCAAGAATATAACTTTTCTAATTTAAGCCAACCACTTATCTATTTTGAAGAATTCAATGTTTATTAGTTCTTACTTTTATTTAACTGACATAAATGAAAATATAATACAATCTTACTTTAAAAATACTTAATTTTTTATTTAAATAATAAAGAAGTAATTACACTAAAGAATCATAATGTAAATAAGGAAATAATGCATTCACAATTAGTTGTTGGAAAGACTGTGTATTATTGTTTAATGGTTTTAGGGTCGATACCGATCGACTAAAATATTTATGACTTATATACACATAAACTCAATAAAATTAGGACTTATGTGAGCAAAAAAATTCATGCATTCACGAGAAGCTATAATAATTAGAAATATATATTTTATAATATATATGATGAATTTGCATTATATATTTAACAGTAAAGGGAAAACTTAAATTTTACACTAAATTTATATATACCTTCTACTATTAGCATAAATGCATTTTCAAGAAATGAATAATTAATTACCATAAATGTATTTTGGAGAATCCCCTACATTTAGAGAATGAAGTGCAATTTTTTTCCTCATCTCCATTATGGAGAATGAGAGGGAGAAGCTGTTGGAGTAAAAAAATGAGTTATAATCCCCCAAATCCCTCATTTTCTCTATAATAGAGAAGTTGTTGGGGATGTTCTAAGAAATTCTCCAAAATGCATTTATGGTAATAGTTCATTTTCATCAAAATGCATTTATGCTAATAGTAGAAGGTTTACATAAATTGAGTGTAAATTTTAGGTTTTGCCTTTAGTGCTAATTTTTTTTTATCACTTTAGTGTTAAATATATAATGCAAATTCATCATGTATATTATAAAATATATAGTTTTAATTAACATAGCTTCTCATGAATGCATCAACTTTTTGCTCACATAAGTCGTAATTTTATTGAGTTTATGTGTATATAAGTCATAAATAATTTAGTCGATAGATACCGACCCTAAAACCATTAAACAATAATATATAGCCTTTCCAACACCTAATTGTGAATGCATAATTTCGTATTTCCTTATTTACATTATGATTCTTTATTATAATTACTTCTTTATTATTTAAATAAAAAATTAAGTACTTTTAAAGTAAGATTGTATTATTTTTCATTTCTTTTAGTTAAATAAAAATAATAATTAATAAACATTGAATTCTTCAAAATAGATAAGCGGTTGGACTTAAATAAGAAATGTTATATTCTGCAAAATGGAGAAACTGTTGAAGTTGAATTAAAAAAAATTGGAGAAAATAGCTTTAACTTCTCCATTTTAGAAAAGCTTTTAGCACATCTGTTGGGGATGCTCTTACTAACCAACTCTAAAGAGAAGAGGGCAAATCGCCGCCGTCTAAGAATCTCAAGCCCGAGACCTCGTGGTACATCCATGAGTACTGAACCAGTGAGTTAATGCGCCAAACGCATTTATCTTCGGTTATGTTTTAGATCTTATCTTTCCTTGTTGTAAATTTACATCTTTTGTCATTTGTTTTGTTGAATTACAATTTTTATCATTGAATGCATGTAAGTGAATTCAATTATATTAAATGTAAATTTTTTTTATCATTATCTGTAATTCATATATAATATATCATCCTATTGTTTATGTTGATACCCAAATTAACACATAGAGAAGAAAGCACGCTATCGCGCGCCTTCCCCCGAACGGCCAGCGTGCTAACGGCCAACCCCAGATCTATCGCCCCCCATAAAAAAATTACAACCGATGTCGCAGGACAGGCAACGATATGAGCGCTGACAATCCGTCCAAGTGGACGACGGGTCATCCAGGCCGGTAAGTCGTGGGTGGCAGGTTGAGGCCCACACGCGCACCGCACAAACCAGCCAATGAGCAGGCGACACGAGTGCAAAGCCCGCCGTTCCACATCGGGGCATTCAATGACTTCAATGTTGGGTTTTTAGTATAAATAGCACGCATTACGCAAAAAGGGGTCAAACAAGAGACATATTAAGATAACAATTAACGTACAATGAAAAAAATTAATTAATTTTGAAAAGTTTTCCATCATAACTATTTACTAAAGTAGAGGTTAAAAATAATATTTAGCATGACAAGTGTCAACTTCCCATTGGACCGCATCATTCCTCTTTACTAAAACAATTTAGTTGGTTAATTTTGATTGTAGACTCCACATATATGTAAAATATAAAAGAGTATATATTATTTAAATTGTATTTATAAATTTTTTATAAAGGTATAGTTAATAATATTGCTGTATACTAAATTCGATATTAAAATTAAAATATAGAAAAATATATGTCAACTTCCATTAAAAATGTAATTAAAATTTTAACCCATAAACATTAAAATAAATCCTACAAATCTTAGGAGTATTCAATTCTTATACAAAAATTATAATCCTACAAATCTTTATTCGATTAAAATAATAGATATAGCGAAAATATAGTATTATTAAAATAAATCTTGGGCGCTTTGGAGCATTAGTAAAAACAAGGCTCCGGGGCCGCATGGGGTTAAAGCGCATTTTTATAAGAAAGCTTGGAGCATAGTTGGGGAAGAGTTTACAGAAGTTGTCCCGGCTTGGACTTTTTCGAAAGTGGAAGAATGCTAAAAGAGGTTGGGAACACTGTGATTGCTCTAGTGCCCAAGATTGAGAACCCTTCTGTCATTGGAGATTTCAGACCCATATCCTGTTGTAATGTTATTAACAAGGTAATCTTGAAAATGATTGTGTCAAGGATGCAACGGATTCTCCCTAATATCATTTACTAGTCACAAGGAGCGTTTATTAAAGGAAGAAGTATCAAGCATAACGTGGCAGTGTGTCAAGAGGTTGTGAAAAGCTATACATAAGTCTTCGATGTGCAATCAAGATTGATTTGAGGAAGGCTTATGACAAGGTAAATATGAGGTTCTTGTTTCAGGTTATGGAGGGGATGGGCTTCCATCCTAGGCTTATCCACTGATTCAGAGAGAGTGTCTCAAGCAGTCAGTATACTTTGAAGATTGGCAAGAGCTTCCATGGTCATTTCAAGGGAAAGAAAGGGCTTAGGCATGGGGATCCCCTATCCCCTTACCTTTTTGTTATTGTTATGGAGTATCTGAACAAAGCGCTCAAGAGAATGGCTTCATGCTCGAATTACAAATATCATCCGGGATGCGCTAGAGTTGGTGTTACAAATCTCAGTTTTGCGGATGATTTATTTATTTTCTCTCATGGAAGGATTAACTCAATTCAGGCAATGAAAGACGTGCTTTTGAGTTTTTGCAGTGCTGCTGGCTTGCAAATTAATCAGTCAAAATCAAAAATCTACTATGCAGGGTTGCATGAGACTGAGGTGGATGAGCTTTCGGTCTTGCTAGGGATGAAGACGAGAAAGCTACCAGTGAAATATCTTGGTGTCCCTCTTTGTAGTTCCCGGCTGTAGAGGAAGGACTATGATGGACTGATTCTTAAGCTGAAGGGCAAGATAAACTCGTGGGCTTATAGACAGTTATCGTATGCGGGTAGGCTGGAGATTCTCAAGGCTATGTTGTTTGAGATTCTTAACTATTGGTGCACTTTATTCTTGCTCCCGAAGAACATTATCAAGACAATCACAAGTGTTCTTAGGAACTTCCTTTGGAGTGGGAGATGTGATGGCCACAAGGCACCGATTGCCTGGGACAAGCTGTGTAAGCTCAAAGACATTGCCACGTGCAACAAGGCGTCCTATGCTGAGTTACTTTATGATTTCTCTATGGAGTCGAGTGCTGGTTCCATATGGTAGAGATGGGTCCATAAAACTCATCTTAGGGACAATTTGAATATTTGGAATGCTCGCTGCAATCAGAATGCGAGTGCGTCTTGGAGAGCGTTGATAAATATCAAGGACAATCTGCTTGAGACTCTAGAGGATTGGAGCAGCCCTAGGGTTTTTGTTTCGAGAAATGGCAAGCTTTATGTGGCAGAGCTGTACAACAACTTAAGGGAGCGAGGAGAGAGTTGTAGCTGGTTCAGCTGCATATGGCACAAACTTAGTACCCCTCGAATGGCATTCAATTCATGGAAAATAGCTAGGGGTGGAGTGTACACTAAAGACAGGCTGCAACGGATGGGTATTGTTCAAGACAGCTTGTGTGTTTTATCTAATGAGAAGAAGATGAAACTTGTAATCATATTTGGTTTGAGTGCAAGTATACGCAGCAGGTGCGTTGAGGTGTTTTGGAGTGGGCCAAGATGGGTCGTGATGTTGCTAACATTTAGGATTGGCGGAATCAAGCTGAGAGCTTGAGGGGCAAGAAGTCGTTGAATTTTTGCCTTTGGAACAATTGCTTGTGTGTGGTAATGTGTTATGTATGGCAAGCCAGGAATGGTATTATTTTCAAGGATGAGAGAATGGGTGTTGAGTTGTGCACTAGTGTAAACATCAACATGATTTGAAACTGACTTAGAGCTAGGTGGAGAGCCAACAATAGAGAGACTAGAAGAGTTTTGGGAAAGTTAGGAATTGAAAAGATGTAATCTATTAGTTAAGCTGGCAATAAAATTTTGTAATCCCACTTTTTATGAATAATATTACCCCTTTTATTCAAAAAATAAAATAAAATAAATCCTATAAAAAAAACAAATTAAATAAAATAAAACAAGCGTTTATATCAAACTATTCTTCTGAATAACTTTATATAAAGTTTAAGCTAAGTTTTTTTTTTTTTTTTTTTGAATGAAAGGCAATTCATTCATTTTGGGTAATAAGGTTACAAAAAGGGCTAGATTAAACTAGCTATTACAGAGACATAAGTCCCAATCTCTCCATCACTTTCCTTGAACTACTACTCCTATCTTTCCATTTTGCAAGTATGCAATTTCTAATGTGTGAAATGCACACAGACGTGCACTCCACTAGTCTACACTCTTCTCTATTGAAAACAGCTCTATTCCTAGCAAGCCAAACATAGTAGATAACTGTTGACCAAAAAAAAAACATAGTAGATAACTACCGCATGACACGCATTCCATAACTGAAAGGCATTAAGCTAAGTTTTTAAGCACGGGACTACTAGTCCCGTGCCTTCAAGACACGAATATTTTTTTTTTGGGGTCAAGTTCAAGACACGAATTTGATTCAACTAAAAATTTAAGTTAAGTTTTTAGTTGAATCAAATTCGTGTCTTGAACTTGACCAAAAACAAATATTCATGTCTTGAAGGCGGAGTATGTTTCCATACCAAAAAAAAAAATATTCGTGACCAAACTAGTAGTATGTTTCCATATCAAAACCAGCCACCATGTAATTTACACCGGAGGGCGGAGTTGCTATTGCATTACACCTCTTTGCAAAGATATGCTTTAAAACTTGCAGTGAAGATATATATATAATATATCCGTTTATACATGAATACACATATATTACATATAAAACATCCATCTATGCTACCTCTCGCTAGCTTATAGCAAAGTTCAACCCCATTCATATTGGCATTATTGACTAACATAAATTGCATATTTGCATTTCATTTTATACATGCGCCTGAGCCTGTCTAGGTACGTAAGAGTCGATCAGTAGTAACCTAGCAGATAGTCCTCAAAGACAACGTCTGAGGAGGTTCGGAGGGAAGTTGTAGACGAACTCCATTGCATCACGTTAAACTGATCGTCACTGATCCACGAATTCATCATTGGCATGACCTCTTTGGACACCTCCGTCGATTTGAAGCAATCAAGTTCGTGAGCTCCCACCTTATTATCATGATCCAAGTTGGCACCATGGTGGAAGGTAGTCATCATTGAGTTGTCGGACAATGTTGATCCATTGAAAGAGTTGTCCACCTCTTCCGGTACTTGTAGATTGTTGGCTCCGGTCTTGGATTGATCGTGGAATTCGGCCTTAGCCTTGCCTTTTGTTGGGTTAGGGCAGTAGTTAAAACTAGGGTTTGCATTTGTCGTGGCTTTACCAAATGAAGATTGGAGATTGTGGATCATCTTTTCTTGGAGAGGGTGCAACTTGGGCCAAAGGTTAGAATTGTCATAGTTTTGAAGGGTTTGGAGTTGTACATGAAGTTGAAGCCTCTCAAGGGCTGAGTTGCTTAGCGTGGGCGTGTAGGATGCGCTGTCTTCTCTGTCTCTTGCTTCGTGCATCTTTGGTTGCTTCCGTCGACCCAACAACTTCTTCTTCAGCTTCGTGTTCCAGTAGTTCTTGATATCATTATCCGTTCTCCCGGGCAATTGGGCTGCAATAATAGACCACCTAACATACCAGAACAAGATATTATTAAGTACGTAAGAACTATATATATATTGTCTAGTTGGGAAATTAATTAATGAATTACTTATATCTTCAAAATACTATCTATATTCATCGAGAGTATGACAATGTATTAATGCTACGATCCCAAGACAATGAGAAAGGACAAGAGAAAGTTTGCAACCAAAAAAACATGCAAGAGCTATTTTAATTTCTTAACTAGGTCCGTGTTTAGCGGTGTACTAGCTAGTTGTGTACGTTATCCCCCAAGGTCTTGTTTCATTATTTCTAGACCGCAAGATAGCGATAGACATTAGTATTAATTAACTGAATTAATTACCTGCTCCCAATGCTAATATAGAGGCTAAGTATGGTGTTGTCTTCTTCGTCGGTGAAATCTCCATGCTTGAGGTTTGGCCTCAAGTAATTCAACCATCTCAGCCTGCAACTCTTCCCGCATCTCTTAAGCCCTAATAAACATATTACCATGTTTTTTGCTCATTATTAGTTTGACAAACCCATTTAATTTGTACGTAAACAAACATGCATTTATTACATAATGAGTATGTAGTAGCGTAAAGGTGATCGATATGAGGTAGCTGGAGCATACCAACTTTCTGAGGAAGGGCGATCCAGTTGCCACCGGTGCCATACTCGTCAATGTAAGCCTTGAGCTTTGCATCCTCCTCGGGTGCCCATGGCCCCTTCTTTACATTTGCCTTGTCACAACATGGTGCTCTTCCCATGTCTAATGCTTGGATTAGTTTTCACGTACACGGTTGATGTTCTTGTGCGTTCTTCAATTCAACCAACCCACAAAGGAAATAATGGAGGAAATAGTATAAAGGATTTTCAAAAAAGAAAGTGTTTTTTGGTGTGGTGAGATTGATCATTTGGATGAATTGAAAACGAATTGGGAGAAGACCCTACTTTTATAGGTTGAAAAATTATAGTGTGTACAAAAATGATGCCTTAAATTAATCCCTCCCTTTGGAACCCTCATTTGTTATTTTAATGTTAATTTCTCCCATCCTTGTAGGGTTTTTGCTCTTTACTTAGCTGCCCTTGCCTTTCATTGGATTAGTTAGCTTTGATTAATTTATATTTCAATTTTATGATCACAATTCACATATTTACCAATCACAAGTGGACTCATTGGTACGTCGTGGAGTAAGACTTCAAGATTCAAGTTTGATTCTTTTGGTGACGTGGAGTTTTTTGTGAGTGGGATTTATCCCTTATACGAGTCACATACTCTCGAATGGATATATAATGTTCTCATGTCCTAGATCGACCCCCGTAAGGTGGACCCGTCTAATTCTTCCCTAATAAAAAAAAAAGAATATATATATATAGATTAAAGTTCAATAGTGGACAATTAAATATGAGTGAACAAGTGAACAATTGTGTAGGCCTTTAGATGCTATTCCAATGGATGGTCCAGATTACGTATAGAAATTTGGCCCAAATTCAAATTTGAACCTCATCCCTTAATTATAGGGAGTGTTAATTAATTTTTGGATTTATAGAAAAATCACAAAAAAATCCCTTAATTATAGCAAGTGTTACTTAATTTTCAAATTTCAACTCAATCTCGTAATTATAGCAAGTGTTAATTATATATTGGATATTCACAAGTCTTGTACGAATTATTAAATATATATAATGTTATAGTCTTGTATATACATCCTGTGATCATTATATACACTATATTTACAGTCTTGTAATTTTCGGATTTATAGAAAAATCACAAAAGGGATCCCTTAATTATAGCAATTGTTAATTAATTTTCAAATTTCAACTCAATCTCGTAATTATAGCAAGTGTTAATTACATATTGGATATCCATATGTTATGTACGAATTATTAACTATATACACATGTTATAGTTTTGTATATACATCATGAGATCATTATATACACTATATTTACAATATTCCGGCCGAATTGATTAATGTACGATTAAACATATGAATACAATAGATTTCATATATACATTTCTTAGGTTGTTACATATAGTATTACTGTACATATATACATATTGATTTGTAGAAATAGGTCACATAAACAATCTAACCACAAGAAATTCCGTATATACATGCCTTACGTTTTCATATACAATATTACTATACACATATACATCTTGATCTGAAGAAATAGGTCACATAAACAAATCAACCACAACAAATTTCGTTTATACACCCCTCAGGTTGTCATATACAATATTACTGTACATATATACAATAATTGGTGTTAGTACACAAAATATGCCGTGTACAAGTTTCAACTCCTTCTTCAATGACCTTCTTCTCCAAGCTTCTTCTCCCAACCTCTTCACCTTCAATGACCTGCAAAACAATGGACCAATGGGCGAGCGACCCCCAATCCACCTCCGATGCTTAAGTCAGAATAGGTACAATGTCAATTAAAAGGCGTCAGGCAGAGCGATGGCTTCGAGCTTACCTTCCACATGGTATACATGTGTATTTATAGAGGAGAGGGACAAGAGGGGGGCGCGCCTCTAGGGGATCGGCCCACTAGGGTTAGGGCGATGCCTTGCTCCCTAAGTCAACCAAATATCCTATCTCAGGCGAAGATAAGATTCTCCTCCATAAATAATATCCTAACTAGAGTAACTACCCTATTAAAGGATAAAGCATAATAAATATGGATAGCAAAATAAATAAGATAGGGAAATAAATGCTAACTAATTGATATGGAATCATGCCCGCCTACAATTGGCAACGTGGTGGTTGGTGATGGCTTTGGCGACATAGTGGTTCAATGTGGTGGTTCCGACGAGACCTTCCAGCGAATTGGTGGTTCTGACGGCCGGCACAATGGTGGTTCGATGTGGTCGACGCAATGGTGGTGACCAGCGAAATACGGTGGAGATATACTAAATCAAATCAATCATATACATAATGAAAAAATTATATACATTCCTCGGGTTATCATATACAATATTATTGTACCTATATACATCTTAATCCGTAGAATTAGGTCACAGAAACAATCAAGTGGAGACAAATTTAGTATATACATTCCTCGGGTTATCATATACATTATTATTGTACCTATATACATCTTGATCTGTAGAAATAGGTTACGTAAACAATTTACACAGAAAATCACGCCATATACTAAATCAAATCAATCATATACATAATGGAAAAATTATATACAAAATTACCTTATGCCATATTTATACGATTAATAATGCGCAACATGGTGGTTCGTGGTGGCTTTGGCGACATGGTGGTTCGATGCGGTGGTTCCGATGGGGGGTTTTGCGCAATGGACGGCGAACCAACGGAATACAAGCCGGCGAACCACCACGACGACGGCGAATGGGGATTGCGAATGGGCGTCTGCGCAATGGACAGCTCACCACAATACATGCTGGAGATCACCACGATCGGTTCTGCGTAATGGACGGCGAACTACCGCAATACAGGCCGGCGAACCGCCACGACGACGGCAAATGAGGGACTACGAATGGGCAACTGCGCAACGGACGACGAACAACAATGGAGGACGGTGACGTGGTGGCCGGCGAAGTGGTGGAGGCAGCAATGGAGGCTGATGATTTTTGGGAGCGTCTCTTCTGGATCTACAATGGAACGTAAATTCTGATTTTACAGAATTGTATTTATGGTAGTTATAATTGGTAGATGATGGAGAAAATCTCTCCTATTTAAGATTTTTTGTGATTTTCTTTTTTTTTTGGATATTGTGGACTAATATATCACCATCCACTTGTTCTCTATAAAAGGTTGTTCACTATAGAAACTACCTCTCTCTCTATATATATATATAATGAAGTCATAAGCTGGTATAGTGTGTGTAACGAATTCAAGGAAATGAGGTTTAACCCTATATTATACGGCTGGCATGATATAATATCATACGGCTCTAAAATCGTGATAAGCTAGGTATGTCATGTAGATCGATAAGTTAGGGGTCATGTGTAAGCTCGGTGAGTTCGATTTCTCCTAAAATATATTGGCAGAAAGAATAGCCAATGGGTTTATATACTCGTCTATTTAGAACTCTATGTTTCAATTTTGGATCGATTATTCCAAGTTCCAACACTCCTACTCGCGTAAACGGCCTAACCTAGTTGACACTTAGTTAACTGGGTCTAACAATTCACTCTCTTTAATAGGTGGTGACATGTCATTCACTTTGTAGCTAACACAAGGCGAAAAAACTAATAACTATTATATGAGCTAAATGTCACACCCCCTATTTTGAAATCATGGGTGTTACCATCAGTAACCTCGGATTTTCCCATCCAAGGTCACTTAAAGTTGGAATAACATAACACAATAATGTAAAAACACCGAACTTTGATTAAACAAAAGGATTCATATTACAATTGGGGATAAACCCATAATATTACATGATAATTTTTTCGAAAGTGTTGTAGTGGAAATACAAAATATTGTTTTATAATGTGGAAGCATGTGAGACCCCAAAAACATATATAGTTGAGTTAAAAAAACATTTAAAGACTTGCTTCTTATCCTTCCTTCGTATCTGGTCTCCAACCTACTTTTGGATGAGCTTCTACTTCCTATTTGATATTTCTATAAAAGACAAGAAACATCAGTCAGCTAAGTTAGAAAAGAAAGAAGGAATGTTAATCTTACTCGAGACAAAGAAAATGCGAGAATAAGATTGGTTCGTAGAAATAGGTCAAACATGATGACATCACAACCAAATAATAAATTGGTGGACGTGCAAAAATCAAGGATTCAAGCAGACAGTATGACTTTTTGAGTGAGAGACATCAAGCGAACAAAGCTCAACAAAAGACGATACTAGAAGCTTGAGGATTAAGAGGTACAAGATTCCTTGGAAGCATGACACTATATGGGTGTAGCGCTTAAGAAAGATATGGATTTAATGTTTTGTTGGGAGCTTTCATAATTCAAGTAATAATTGAAAAGCTACAATCAGCCAATCGATCTATAAATACCCCCATAACATACGTTTTGTGCACGTCTAGAGTGGAAAATAGAATCTTTTATATTGAAGAACCAAAGTTTCCAAGTTCTACTAACTATATTGCGTTCATTAGTTACAACACATGAGACACTAATCTTTCATTATTCATAAAATGTGAGGCATATATTTATTTTTCATTTATATACATGTATTCGTGATTCATATATATATTTGTAGCTCACATTTTCTTTTTCTAGTGCACATATTTCTTTTTATGTCAATGGATGCATGTTCAACATCATGCATGTTTGTTGCACTTGAATTGAAATTGAGGAATCAGGTAGAGAATAAGAAAGAGGAGAAGAAGGGGAAGATGGAGATGGAAGCATGAAACATTTTTTTAAGAATCAAATCAATAAAAAGTTGATGGAAAACCAACAATAAATTGTAGATGGATGTTGGATCGTTAGTCAGAAATACAAGGGCGTCCTTAACAGAGTTAAGGTCGTCCTTCACCAGGATGTCCTTAATAAAGATCAAGGACTTCCTTGGTTCGCAGCGGAAATCAAAAGACTAAACAGGTTAAGGCAATAAGTAAGGAACGCTTTTGATTTATAGAGGAACCACTCAAGTACCAACTAGTCCTTGAGTGTAAACCTCTACCTCCTTGGAGGATTTTGTAATAGCTTTTTCCTTTCTTATTAAGTTTCCTTACAATACACTGGCGAGTGGTTACACTTCTCTGGCACTTAGACTGGCATCCCTAAGTCCACTAGTAACAACCCCTTTAAGCCGGTAGAGTAACCTAACTTAATCTCTAAAGGAAACTATCACCTCGTCCTTACAGTTCGTCGTAAGGACTCTCTCACTCTTTTTGTTCTTTTCTATTACAAACAGTTTGTGGTTTTGTTGAACGCTTCTCGCTCGATCTAACACCTAAGTCTCACTTGTTCTTGAGTTTGTTCTTGGTGTTCTTGGTGTTCTTGAGCGACTCGATAAATTCTCTGAATATTCTCTGAAGCGTCACATCACAATAAATACTCTGGGGAGTATTTATAGTGACATTGGGAAAGGGCAACTTTAACTCTGACAATCATGCCCTTGGGGACGTTGCAACAGTAATCGGCTTCCACGTGTTGCTCTGATGATCAAGGAAGCCTACTGGCAATTCCGTTAAGCTTGGATGCGAGATCTTCTTCCACGTGGAGATCATGATCAAAGCTTGTCTGGTGATGTCACTTTGTCGGCCAGCTTTGAAGGACTCCAGTGTAATGATTAAGGACGGTGTCCTTGTTTGTATTTTACCAAGCCGTTCACTGAAGGATGTAGCGTCCTCACTTCCTGAGGACGGCTACCTAATCCTCAACTTGTTGTCCTTTTCAACATGCGTTCCTGAAACACTTGGACAACTTTATTAGAACAAGGCGAGTTTGTCATATCAAAACTAAGGGACGCTAGGCACAATGTTAATTACTGAAGGCGTCCTTAACATTGTCCCAACAGTTTCCCCCTTTTTGATGATGACAAACTCTGGGTAATAAACATTTTGCACTTAAGCTCTAGCATGCTTTGAAAACTTAAAGAGCGTCCTTTCAACACTTAAGAAAAATCTATAGGCACAAGTTTTCAATAATACTTGATCTAATCTTCCTTTTGGATTTTTAGGGAAGGGACGGCTTTCTAAATCAAATATTTCTTTCTTTCTTAAATAGCGTCCCTTTTAAACTTAGTTCCTTTCACTGAAATTTCTCCTTAACACTTGCTTATTCTAGATAACTATTAAAAGCGCATCTCTGCAAAACTACACTTCCCCCTTTTGGCATCATCGAAAAGGATAACAAGTTAGCTTAAGGACGATAGCACAAAATCACAATTAGAGGCAAGAGAACGCTTAAACACACATATGCACACAAACACAAGAATTGCCATTGAAACGAAATGTAGTCATTACAGACAATCAGACGAGTGTTTGAAAATCAAAAGAAGCACAGGCAAAATAATGAGGGAATAAAGGGTTAGGTGGGAGGTGATCCAGCAGGACGGCTTTGATCATTGACATTGGCGTCCGTCGCAGCAGGTTCCTCTTCTTCTTGGGTGTCTCCCTCTGTACTATCCCTGTGAATCGACTGAACTAGCATCTTAATCAAGTCGTTCTGAGTCTTAACGGCCTGAAAATAGTGGTAGTTCTGTTGCATGGCAGCGTTATTCTGTTGAATGATGGCGTTCCCTTGTTGCGCTAGAACATTTTGATTGTTAAGGATGAGGGCGTACAGCTGCTTTTCAGAGTAAGCTTCTGTGTTGGACGGAGCAGGAGAGCACTGAAAGTAGGACGGCTGTTGAATAGGAGGAAGATGAGAAGGCGAGAAGTTGAAGTCCATCTGATCAGCATGAAAGAAGGACGATAACTGATCAACCTCAGCATAGCGAGCAGCACGTTCTTCCTCAGTATCAACTATCAGGGGAGGCTCAGAAGCAACAGTCTTCCCTTTCTTTGCGGCTTCTTGTCGAGCACGCTCGTCCTCAGCAGCTTTCTTAGCAGCTTCCTGCCTTAGTCTTTTCTCTTCAGCTCTTTTCGCGGCCTCTTCTTCTTTCTTTTTCTTCTCAGCTTCTTTTCGTTCCTTCTCTAGTTGTTTTCTGATGGAGGGAAGCTCAAGGCTGTGCTTTATTTCAACAATGCCGTACTTTTGATCCCATGGCAAGCCCAAAGTGATTTCCTCGCCAGGTGTGTAAGCATCATTTTCAACTAGCAGAGCTTTCACCAAACCTGGATAGGGAAGGGCATGGTTCTTCTTTGTACACTTGGCCATGTGCTCAATCATGATTCTGGCTAAGTTGATTTTACGTCTTTGAAGGAAGGCGTCCAGCAACAAGCAGTCTATAGTCTGAACAATGGATTTCTTCTCCTGCCTGGGGACGATAGTCCTGCAGATCAGATAGTGAGCTTGAGCACCGGTACGAGAAAGGACGGAAGCCACTCTATCCTGGGAATCCGGAGTCTTCCCATTAAAAATTCTTTTGAACAGGGCTTCAAGGTCTTCTCCTTCGATGCCAAAGCCGCTTGCTGGAACTCTGTGCAAGGCCTCAGTTCCAGGACGCTGTTTATCAAGCCCCATCAGTTGACGGACTGTCTTCTCAGAGAAGGTAGCAGATTCGCCATTGGCCAAGAACGTCCCTGTACCATTCTCTATGTTGACGTTGAGAGAATCGTAGAAGTCTTGCACCAGCTTAGGATCCACTGTCACATTCTCCTCTGATAACTTTAGCCATCCTTGAACCTTTAGGAGCTCAACAAGATCCTTGGCCTCAGAAAACTGGCTAAGGAAGGCTTCATCATAGACGAGTGGAGGAAGAATCTGCTCAGATTTCTTGCTTTTCTTCTTAGGCGGACCAGAGGTACCGTCCTCATTCTCTTCTTCTTCATCATCGTCTTCCTCTCCGTCATTATTATCTCCTTCCTGGAGATTTTCATCAGTTTGTCCCTCAGATGGACCAGCTGCGTCCTTGGACGCCTTTGTTTTCCGTGGACGCTTTCCACCTTTTCCTTTGGGAGCAGACTTGTCTCCCGCGTCCATTGGGACGGCTTCCCATGGGGGTGTCTCAAGAGCGTCCGCAGAAAGTTGCTCATCGAGAGAAAGAGCGTCCTCTTGTACAACATTGTCGCGTTGATTTGCAATTTTGCGACACAGCTCTTCGTCCTCAGCAATCTGTTGTCGTGTGAGCTCATCCAGGACGATAGTTGGAGAGATCTCCTCAGAGTGAGCAGAGCCAAACTCCGCTTCTATGGAGTCGTCCCTCTCAGCTGAGTGGCCCCTTGATTTGGGAGTGGGAGGGGCAGAGGGAGAAGGGGAATTTTGAGGAGATGGGGAAGGGGAGATGTCTTCATCAGGGAAGGCCTGCTGTAGTTGGAGAAGGGTAGGGTCAGGCATGGATGGGTCGAGAATATCGATTGGTGAAGGTGAGGATGAAGGGGTGTCAAGGGGAATGGGATTTGGCTTGGCCTTGGCGAGCTTTCGCCTTTTGAGGGGTTTAGGGTGGGGACGGTCATGTTTGAACTTGGTTCGCTCCTCCACATTAGAAGGAAATCTGTCAAAGATTTTTGTGGGTTGGGAGGAGGAAGCCTTTTGAGGGAGAGAGGAGTGGATAAGACGAGATGGAGGGGGAGTAGATCGGGGAAGGGATGAAGGAGAAAAAGGATTGGACTTTGGTTTTACTAACCGTTTCTTCGATGATGTGGCGGGAAGATCCACAAATCGAGCATTGGAAAGATCGGGGATGGATTCAATCAAGGGGATCCTCCAGTCTTGACCTTGGAACGCCTCTAAGAAAATATTGGTGCCTCCACAGAAAGGGGCGTCCATTCCCCCTGTCTTCCTTAGAACGGGCACCACAAATCGATCCAAGAACGTCCTCAGATTGCGAAGACGGACTTGATCCTTGCAGTCCTTCATGTAGTTGACCACAGCAACATAGAGAGTGCGTGGCTTTGTGTCGATGAAGTCCTTCAAGATCTCGTCAATCTGAATTTCTGGAGGACCTTCGACGTAAAAGTTCCTCTTAGCAAAACGCTTTCTCTTCCCACTCAAAGACGAACCAGAAGAATTCATGACGCTTGACATTCTGATCTGATCTGAGAGAGGTCGTCGGAAACTGATCGGAAAGCTAGAGAGATGTTGCCGGAAGTCTAGAGAGAAGTCAGAGCAAAACGGAGCTTTGAGATTTTAGCGTGCGAAAGTTCTGACAGCCGTTTCAATCAATGTATATATAGGAGGTTGATGAGGGGCACGCTGGTAACTTCCTCATTTCAAAATTCAAACGGCAACTGTTCAACTTCCAAAAAGGGCGCGTTCCGAATGAACCTGTACTGGCGTCCTCAACTCAGATTATAACTGGCGTTCACAGAATTTACACATCCTTCCTGGGATCACCTTAGGAACCAATTTGAAAACTATGCAAGTACGTCCCGTAAAAGAAAAGTGAAGATCATAGGACGCTTTTGCAAAGTTTTCGGCTAGGGAAAGCTTAGAGTTCCCATCATTTCGGCTTATAATGAGGGTTGGGTGATCAGGGTAACTCTTTTTCAAGACAAATAGAGAAATTCAAAGGCGTTCTCATGATATGCACACAGTAGTTTTAGACTAGCGTTCTTGCAAAAGTGAAATTTATGTATAGAGTACTTAGCAATTATGTAATCAACTAAACATAGCCAAGCATTGAGGGAATAGCAGAACGGGACTTGCTACTTAAAGGTTATCATCCCTAAGAGCAGCCTGAGATGCTCAAAAGGACGTCTATCAAGTGCTTTCGTAAAAATATCAGCTATTTGGTCCTCAGTCCTTACATGTCCCATGCTAATAATTCCTAGTTCCACATTATCACGCAAGAAATGATGTCTTATATGAATGTGTTTTGTGCGAGAATGAAAAACGGGATTCTTAGCAATTTCTATGGCACTGGTATTATCACACAAAATAGGGATAGTTTCAAGAGATATACCATAGTCCTCAAGTTGATATTTGATCCAGATAACTTGTGAACAGCACGAGGCAGCAGCAACGTACTCAGCTTCCGCAGTTGAAAGCGCCACAGAGTTTTGTTTCTTAGATCCCCATGAGACTAGGCATGAACCAAGAAACTGTGCCATTCCTGAAGTACTTTTTCTATCAATGACATGTTCAGCATAGTCAGCGTCAGAGTAGCCAACTAGTTTGAAGGACGTCTTCCTAGGATACCAAAGGCAAAGATCGTCCCGTCCTTTGAGGTAGCGAAAGATCCTCTTGACTTCTTGCATGTGGGACTCCTTTGGATTTGCCTGGAAACGTGCACACAAGCAAACTGCAAACATGATGTCTGGACGGCTTGCGGTCAGATAGAGCAAAGAGCCAATCATTCCTCTGTATAACTTCTGATCAACGTCCTTCCCTTGTTCATCTGCATAAAGACGTGAATTTGGGGAACAAGGTGTTGCCATTGGCTTGGACGTATTCATCCCAAATTTCTCCAGCATTTCACGGACATATTTTTGTTGATGAATGCGCGTCCCATCTTTGAGTTGGTTGATTTGAAGTCCCAGGAAGAAGGTGAGTTCTCCAACAAGAGACATTTCAAATTCACTACTCATTAAGGACTTGAACTCATCTACAAGTTTCATGTTAGTACTACCAAAGACTATATCATCAACATAGACTTGGGCAATTAAAATGTCCTTGTGAACTTTCTTAATGAACAAAGTTTTATCAATTGAACCTCTTGTGTAGCCATTAGACAGAAGAAAGGATGCAAACCTGTCGTACCATGCACGAGGAGCTTGCTTGAGTCCATAGAGAGCTTTGTCTAAGTAGTACACATAATCTGGATGAGTGGCGTCCTCGAAACCAGGCGGTTGAGCAACATACACCTCTTCCTTGAGTTTTCCATTTAGAAAAGCAGTTTTGACGTCCATCTGAAATAGCTTGAATCCTTTGTGTGCGGCAAAGGCAATGAGAAGACGTACGGCCTCAATTCTAGCAACGGGAGCAAAGGTTTCATCATAGTCAATGCCTTCCTCTTGCTTGAATCCTTGAGCCACAAGTCTTGCCTTGTTCCTTGACACACGACCACTTTCATCGAGCTTATTTCGGAACACCCAGCGCGTCCCTATGATATTTTTCCCTTTGGGACGAGGGACGAGTGTCCAAACTTTGTTCCTTTCAAACTGGTTAAGTTCTTCTTGCATTGCTTGGATCCAATCAGCGTCCTGAAGTGCTTCTTTGATATTCTTTGGTTCCACCATAGATACAAAGGCGTTGAACGCACAAAAGGCTAAATTTGCACTTTGGGACTTGCTTGCAGCTGATCTGGTTTGAACTCCTTGAGCTGGATCGGAGACAATCTGAGAAGTTGGATGATCTCTTGAGAAACGGGACTCCCTTTGAAATAGCTGAGCAAACCTAGGATCAATTTCATCATCTGAAGAGGCGTCCTCAGTGTGTTCCCCCTCAGAGAGAGCGTCCACACCTTGACCTTGCAGACTTGATTCAGCCACATCTTGTTGAAATGGAGATTCACTTCGAGAGAGAACTCCTTCAAAAATACTAGGAACGTCCACTGAGACTTCTTCAGGATTTGGAGTGGCGTCCTTAGGAACATAATATTTTCCAGAGGACTCGAAATCAGCTTCGTCTTCAGAATCGTCCTGCTATTGTGAGGAAGAGCGTTCTTTCTTACTTGGTTTTTCTTTATGAGAAACGCTCTCCTTGAACACAACATGAATACTCTCCTCAAGCTTTAGAGTCCTTTTGTTGAAAACTCTATATGCTTTGCTGGTTAGAGAGTATCCAAGAAATATAGCTTCATCACTCCTTGCATCAAACTTTCCAAGTCGTTCTTTGTCATTGTTGTGAACAAAGCACTTGCATCCGAATACTCTGAGATAATCAATGCGAGGCTTCCTTCCATTCAACAATTCATAGGACGTCTTTTTGAGTAGCGGACGGATCATGGCACGATTGATGATATAACAAGCTGTAGCAATAGCTTCCGCCCAGAAGTACATAGGAACGCTATTTGCTAAAAGCATAGTCCTTGCCATATCCTCCAGCGTCCTATTCTTTCTTTCCACAACACCATTTTGTTGAGGAGTCCTTGGAGCTGAAAAATTGTGCGAGACACCATGTTGATCACAGAAGGCCAGGAACTCTGAATTCTGAAACTCCGTTCCATGGTCTGATCTTATGGCTTTAAGAGGCGTCTCCAGGGCAACTTCCACTTGTTTGATGAAGACTTTGAACGCATTAAAGCAATCTGTTTTGGAAGCTAAGAAAAGAACCCAAGTGAAACGAGAAAAATCATCTACAAGAACGTAAATGTACCTCTTTCCACCATGGCTCAACGTCTTCATTGGCCCACAAAGATCCATATGAAGGAGTTCCAAAGGTTTCTTTGTGCTGACTTCGTTCTTAGATTTGAAGGACGTTCTTGTTTGCTTCCCTTTAATACATGCTTCACATTGTTCAATCTTCTCAGGATCAATTTGAGGAAGTCCTTTCACAAGATTTCTTTGATGCAGTTTGAGGATTGTGCTTAGTCCAGCATGTCCAAGACGACGATGCCAGAGGTCAGCGTCATCCCTTGAAACAGATAGGCACAGCTCAGATTTTGGCTTGAACTCTTGATTGAAGATGTAGACATTGTTCTGGCGAACTCCTTTGAGAACAACTTTGTTGGACTTCTTGTTGATCACGAGACACTCCTTTGAGTCAAATGTGACTAAATTTTCACCTTGGTCACACATTTGGGAAACACTCAGGAGATTGAAACCAAGTCCTTCAACAAGACTGACATTTGTTGCTTTGATGGACGGATTGAGAATAGCAGTCCCCGTCCCTTTGATCTTTCCCTTGCCCTTATTGCCAAACGAGACCGTTCCTCCCGTGGCACTACTCTGGATAGAAGTGAGATGGATCTGCCTTCCTGTCATATGATTTGAGGCGCCACTATCAATGATCCATGGGCGTCCCCTCACTTCCACCTGTCAAAACAAAGTTAGTTTTTGGCGACCCAGGCAAGGTGTTCCTTACCTGGTTCGTTACAGAAATAGAACTCTGATTCTGGCATGTAGTCGTTAATGTTCACATCATTTGAAGTAGCATATCTGCGGAAGGAACTCCTAGAACGTCTAGAGCGCCTAAACTTAGTCTTAGGGACGGACTCTTCATTTTCAATGTTAGTCCTAGCAGCTTTTCCCTTTTCAATGTCGTCCTTCAGTTTCAAACACTCATACTTGTAGTGATCTCCTTGACCACAATACCAACACGTCCTATAGTAAGTACCAAGGTAGTACTTCTTATTGGGACGTTGGATCCTGTTTTGTTTCATCTTTTGAGGGTTGCAAACTTTAGAACCTTCCTCTTTAGCAATTTTCTTGTAAATCCTATGACCAGTGGAGTTAGTATAGTAGTCCTCTTGACCTTTCTCTCCACTCTCTAGGACTCTAATTCTATCAAGAAGATTCCTGGTTTTCTCCCTCTCTTGTTCAAGTTCTGTGGATTTACTAGCCTCAAAGTCACTTGGAAGAGAGTTCTTAGAATCAGACTCATATCCTAGTCCCCTTTTGGCTGGGACAAACATCATAGGTCTAACTTCTTCAACTACAGGACTCTTTCCTAGCACTTTGATTTCATCCCTAAGATTAGCGTTCTCTAGCTTGAGACACATTACTTCAGTTTTCAGGGATTTAACTTCTTCATATGAGGACTCTAGTTGAATAGACATAGTACTGTAATTTTCACATTCAACAACAATGTTTTCATTTTCAAGTTCCAGTTCATCCATTCTCTTTTGCATTATCACACTTTCTTCCATGATTTTTCCAATGAGTTTTATGAGTTTAGTTTTAGAACAACTTTCTAAGGATTTCATCATAGACTCACGGGTTACCTCATTTTCAGATTTAGGAGCGTCCTCCTCATCAACTGTGGCGTCCTCCATAGCCATGAAAGCCACTTGATCATTTTCGAAGGCGTCCTCAAGAGCAATGTAGGCCTCTTCTTCATCGGGTTCTTCATCATCAGAACTCATGTCATCCCATGCAGAAGCAAACGCTCCAATGAGTGCCTTTGTCTTCATATCTTTTGAAGACATTCCTGTTGTACACTTTTTAGCAAAATGTCCTTTCTTGTTACATTTATAACAAGTAAGTTCCTTCATCTCTGCCTCTGTGTACTTGGGACCTTCCTTCTTGGGCATTTTGTGCTTGTTGAAATATTTGCTTCTTTTTCCAAAAGAACGCAGAACTTTGTTAAAAAGAACAAGTCCTTCCTCTTCTTCAAGCTGTTCCTTAGACTTGCTTTCTCTTTCTTTCACAGCTTGAACTCGCATCTTTTCACGGTTCTCATTCTTATTGGCTTCCACCATCATAGCAAGTTCTTGTTGACGACGAAGAAACTCAGCGTACTCTGGTGTTGAGGTCATCAATGCAATATCTGTTTGAGGATTTCTTGCCAATTCAGCCAAATCGGCTTCCCTTCTTGCTTCATAACCCCTAAGCTTCCCATAGATCTCTTCCATATCCAGGGTCTTGTTAGCGGTGTTTTCCTTGAACGTGGTTCTATCAAAGTTCCACTTTCCTGTGAGTCCATCAATGACTATTCCAACTCTGTTCCTCATTGAGACTTCAGCTTCTGGGATGCCCAAGTTTCGCATTTTGGTCACAAGGGCTTCAAAGCGACTTGAGTAGTCCTTTACAGATTCATTAGGCAGCATTCTGAAGGCATAGAACTCCTTTTTAATTTCAAGCTTGACATCTTCCTTCATTTCAGCTGTTCCTATGTGGTACTTTTCGAGAGCTTCCCACTGTTCTTTTGCCGTAGTCAAGTTGCTGACTCTGATGGCGTCCCTCTCACAGAGAGACGCTTGAAGGAAGCATATAGCCTTAGCGTTCGTTTCCATAAGCTTGAATTCATCAGGACCCCATTCATCCTCTTTATCTTTCTTGTCTTCAGGGACTGTGAGATCACCCTTCATAATTACCTTCCAGCATTGATAATTTGTGCTTCTGCAGAAATTCTCAAATCTAATTTTCCAGCGGTTGAAGTGGCCGTCCGTCAGGCGCGGAGGCTTCACGAACGAGATTCCAATGGGTTCCATGTCCATCTTAACCTGCAACTCAGTAAGAATCTAGAGCGCCTGCTCTGATACCAATTGTTGGATCGTTAGTCAGAAATACAAGGGCGTCCTTAACAGAGTTAAGGTCGTCCTTCACCAGGATGTCCTTAATAAAGATCAAGGACTTCCTTGGTTCGCAGCGGAAATCAAAAGACTAAACAGGTTAAGGCAATAAGTAAGGAACGCTTTTGATTTATAGAGGAACCACTCAAGTACCAACTAGTCCTTGAGTGTAAACCTCTACCTCCTTGGAGGATTTTGTAATAGCTTTTTCCTTTCTTATTAAGTTTCCTTACAATACACTGGCGAGTGGTTACACTTCTCTGGCACTTAGACTGGCATCCCTAAGTCCACTAGTAACAACCCCTTTAAGCCGGTAGAGTAACCTAACTTAATCTCTAAAGGAAACTATCACCTCGTCCTTACAGTTCGTCGTAAGGACTCTCTCACTCTTTTTGTTCTTTTCTATTACAAACAGTTTGTGGTTTTGTTGAACGCTTCTCGCTCGATCTAACACCTAAGTCTCACTTGTTCTTGAGTTTGTTCTTGGTGTTCTTGGTGTTCTTGAGCGACTCGATAAATTCTCTGAATATTCTCTGAAGCGTCACATCACAATAAATACTCTGGGGAGTATTTATAGTGACATTGGGAAAGGGCAACTTTAACTCTGACAATCATGCCCTTGGGGACGTTGCAACAGTAATCGGCTTCCACGTGTTGCTCTGATGATCAAGGAAGCCTACTGGCAATTCCGTTAAGCTTGGATGCGAGATCTTCTTCCACGTGGAGATCATGATCAAAGCTTGTCTGGTGATGTCACTTTGTCGGCCAGCTTTGAAGGACTCCAGTGTAATGATTAAGGACGGTGTCCTTGTTTGTATTTTACCAAGCCGTTCACTGAAGGATGTAGCGTCCTCACTTCCTGAGGACGGCTACCTAATCCTCAACTTGTTGTCCTTTTCAACATGCGTTCCTGAAACACTTGGACAACTTTATTAGAACAAGGCGAGTTTGTCATATCAAAACTAAGGGACGCTAGGCACAATGTTAATTACTGAAGGCGTCCTTAACATTGTCCCAACAATGGAACATATTGTTGGATTGAGGTTCGTTAGTAAGCGTCATAGGGACGGCGTCCTTTAGTAACGGAATAATAAAATAGAAAATGAGTGCAATAATTTAAACAAACTTAAGGACGCAAGGATTTATAGAGGATCCCCACTGAGACCAACTAGTCTGCATAGAGGATTTCGAATGACTTCTTTTACTCGTATTATGTGAGAGTCATTACACATGCAAAATCTACGCTTCTCTAAACTACAAGAGTCCATCATTACAGTTTACTAGTGTACTGTATTCCCTTTATGCCCTTGCTCTGCGTAGCCTAACTCAATAGTGACAAGTACAAAGAACTCAAACCTCACGTGTTTTCTAGTCCCTAGGAAAAACACACTTTTGAGGTTAGAAACTGATTTAGTTCTTGGTGGGCTTTTCCTTCTAAATCAAAATTGCTCTCACTCACTTTTCACTTTGGTGCTCTGCGTAGCCTAACTCAATAATCACAAGTACAAAGAACTCAAACCTCACGTGTTTTCTAGTCCCTAAGAAAAACACACTTTTGAGGTTAGAAACTGATTTAGTTCTTGGTGGGCTTTTCCATCTAAATCAAAATTGCTCTCACTCACTTTTCACTTTGGTGTTCTTGGAGTTCTTAAAAGTCTTGGGAGAAAAAGCTCAAGAGAAGATATACCCGACAAAAGTGACCCGAACCCAGATTCCCAAACTAAACCGAACCGAATCCGAAATTGGACCCGAACAATGAAAAATGAACAATCCGAACATGACTCACACCCGATCTGAATCCAATCCGATCTGAAACTGACCTGAACCGAACTGATCCGAACTAAATTTGACCCGATCCAAAATGACTTAAACTAAATCTGACCCTATATGACCCGATCCGAAATGAACCAAAGTTATCCAAACTAAATCTTAAGAGTAGATATACTATTAAAAAAAAGTAATGGTACAATATATTAGAATGGTGCACACAAACAATATATAACAAAAGGCCGAACAAGTATGCCTACACTTTTAATAGCAACCAAATTGTGTCTCAAACGTTTCACTTATCAAAATAAAATAAGAAATATATAATATTACATGTATTATATTATGCATTAATTTAATACATAATATAATACATTATATCTATTAAAATGAATTAAATTATTACGTGTGCAGATCAGGTAAACGAGTCAAATCGGGTCGAGGTCTCAGACATATTGTCACCCGAAACTGAACTCGATCCCTCGGTAAATTCTCCTGAGAAACCGTCTTTAAATAATTTATCTAGAAACCGACCTATGCTTTTAAGTAAACCATTGACATTGTTACTCAAACAAATATGTTGTTAAGTTATTAAGTTTAGCTTTTGCATATTACAATAAGTGTTAAATATATATCACATTAATCAAGAAAGAGTATATTTAAAACATAAAGATATTTCTCAAAAAAACATAAAGAATAATGTTTCCATCTAAAGCAACGTTATCAAACGTGTTAACTATCTGATTGGCCAAATCAAGAAATTGATTTAAAACATAAAGAATTAAGTTTACATTTAAAAAAATTGATTATGAAATACTTTTAGTAAGTAAATAATAAATTACTAAGAAAAACATAGAATTTAAGGAAATAAATTATATAAAGGCTATGATATAATAATTATTCCTTATATCATTATATGTAAACAGTGAAAATATCTCCGTAAAAGGTACGCACGGGTCACTGACTAGACGGCTAGTAAGGTTTTACGAGTAATGTGTGTTTAAGTTCTTAAATCGTAAGACCTAACATACTAATAGATAGTAGTTACAGACCTATATAGTTTAACAAATGAAACATATCATATTATTAGAATATCTTTATAAATAGAATGGAAATAGGATATGATATAGTTTGATAAATAGAATATGGGTGATAAACACATGTACAATAAGATAATACATTTTAATGTAATAACATATATACTATAACACATTAAGATGAATTGAAGTGTTTGTATTTAATGAAAATAATTCAAATTTATAAGCAGATTAGATAGATGAGAAATAAATTTAATAAGATAATATATAGTCTTAAATAATAATTATTACTTTATAAACTAATAATAACAATAGCATATTACATTGAACATAATAACTTAATTAAAAAGAAATCAGTTCAAGATATTTAAGGGGAGAAAATCCAAATTTACATGTATGTTAGATAGATAAGAAGTAAATCTGATTACATAATATCTGGTATTAAATAATAGTAATAATTTTATAAACTAATAATAACAATATCATATTACATTAAACATAATATAATTTAATTGAAGTAAATCAATTCAAAGCATTTAATGTCAAAAAATTCCAACTTTACATGTAGATAGATAGATATCTCTATATATATTTATAAGAAACAATTAATAATATGCTCATATACACATACAAAATCTATATAAAATTGAAATATATTAAGTACATAAAAGAAAACTTGATTTTTATAATGTAAACAAATCAACATGGATTTAAGATGAAATATAAACTTAAAAGAGTAATATTTTTTACTTAAACTAACTAATGCTTTGTAATCTAGTATAATTAGTGTACTTCCTCAAAAAAAAGTATAATTAGTGTATTTTAATTATTAATTACGGAGTATATTCCTAAATTTTGTAGGATTCGAACACGTGATGATTTGATGTAAGAATGTGCAGCGTGCCACTTGGCCAACAAGGGTTTCTTTATCACTCTTGAAACAATTATTTTAAAATACTTGTAATATTTCTATTTTTACTTTAGAAAAGAAATACTTTATGCATTGTAAATAAGATTATATTTATGTGGACTCATCAAAAAATACAATTAGTCAAACATATTTACATTTATCAAAAGATATTCAATTATACATACACTTAAATAAGGGTGTATTTATAAATGATAAATATGGACATTAAGTATGAATACGAGCATTCTAAGAATACTCTTGTGTCTCGTATAAGTGTAGGCCAATCCGAAATAACCGAAATAACATGAAGCATTATAATTCTAAAAAAACTCCAATCCAAATAACACCTGAATCCAAATTGACACGATCCAAAATTATCCGATTCTAAGCAATCTAAAGAGGACCCGAACCGAACTAGACCCACAACCGAACAACATCCGATCCAAATTAATCCGATCCGAACTAATCCAAAATATTACAGCCCAAAAACGTCCCGAATCCAAAATAGACTTGATCCCGAACAACATCCGAACTCGAACCAAACTGAACTGAACCGAACAAGACCCGAAATAACTGTTTGACCCAAACGAATCCGATTTGAATGACCCGATCCAAACGACCCGTTTGACAGGTTTAGGAGAAGTCACATCGTAATAAACACATGTGGATGTATCTATAGTATATGTGATAGTAGTTCTTCCTTTGACGTTTTTGCCCTTCTAGCGTCCTCATAGTCTATCCTCAAAGGTTGTCCCTTTCAGCTACGTTGTACTACAAAAGTTTGTCCTCATTCGAAAGTCAGTTCTACCTTTGTTGGGGTGTTTCCACGTGTTTCGTGGGATGAGTCTGAGATAGCGACATCTTGGCTACATGCGTTTTTCTGACACCTGAAGCATCTGAGGATATGACCACCCATGATGTCATCTTTTCGTGCAACATTGACTTTGTTTGAATGTTTGAAATTTTGAGTTTGAGCAACAGTTCCCTTCTCGAAAGGGACGGACTCCCTATCTCACAGGAAACTCGTTCCCGGTCGTGTGTTCAATGAAGTCTTGGGCGTCACTATGATCTAGGGACGACATATATATGCTTATTGTGCTTTTCTGTTGATGAGCGTCCATGGGAGTAGCACTTGGACAAACATTAAATCTCATGAAGTTTGTCAATATCAAAATCAAGGACGGAGATCACTGATTCAGTGTTAATGACTGACATCTCCTAGCATTGTCCCAACACATATAACATTAACTTAATATCATAGCATGTTCCAACATATAAAAGACTAGCCCTAAAGTCTGAAATGTTGAAAAGCATAGCGTGTTGAAAGCGATCAAGATTAACATGTCTTCTAGTAAGGAAATCAAGATTCGAATTATACTTCCAGAAACAATGAAAGAAAACCACATGAGGAATATGTGAAATGAAGAATCAAATATCGTTCACAATTGATTGAATTTCCCAAGACACTCTCTATAAGCTTTTTAAAGTATTTATTAGTACTAAATTATCTCCTTCAATAATTAAATTTATAATTTTTATAGATGTCGCCGACCTAACAACCTCCTAAAGGGAAACAACTTGTAAAATTGACACTAATTGTAACCTCACCCTATCGCACTTTAGGATCTTATTATTATGATCCCACGGTAAGAAGCCAGTAAAGATTGTCAAATTCGATTGTTTTGAGGTATCAAAGTTAAGCTTAATCGAATGAGATGGTGGCTTGATTCAAGCTGCATGATTTTTCCTTTTACAGTGAGGTCTAGGCTTATTACTATAATCTTTGTTGGCTAAACTCCAAACCAAATTCTGAAATTTTTTGAATTCGGATGATCCCAAATAAACCGCCAAAGAAAACATTATGATTGAGCCTTATCGTTGATAGTAAGGTATCGTTAATTAAAACCTACGGAAAGGTCATATTAATTAACCAAAAAAGCTATAAGTCTAATATAAGCAAATGTGAACTTGGCATACGTACACAACATTGTTTACGAAAAACAAAGTAAAGCAGAGCTCTTCTTCTCTTCCACACAGGAGTTGGTGGCATATATATATAGATGCCATGGCTCACTCAAAAACAAACAGTACGTGCCCAAGAAGAAACCCATGCCAACGCTGCTTAATTTCCCTAAGCTAGGTGTCAATACATTAATTACGACGACTTTTTGATTAATCTTGTTTTATGTATGGTACAATTATGTACTTTTGAATAGTGAATACTACTACTACGTAAACAAGTAGGGCAGGAAATCAAAAGGGATTTAGATTATGCATAAAGGCCCGTAGTTGCTGAGCTAATCGCTGTCGCAATCTCTTCTTCCCTTCTTTTTTAATTAGGTGGTTTTTAATTGTCAAACCCAGAGACGGAAAAAGTCAAATCTTTTTGGATGCTTATGTTGATCTGTGTATAATTCTTCATTGTTACTCGTTTCAGTGTTCTGGGTAACAAACCCATTACGTTAAGTCGTATTAGTATAAGTATACAAGAAAGAATAAATTAATGTTGACTTAATTAACTAAGGAGCCATTGATTTGTACAAATTATTCGATGGGAATCGTTCTGGAGCGGAGCTCGAGAAGATTGTAATCAACTACGGTTTTATAACATGCATTTATATACGCAACATGTACAAGCCCACATTTTAACAATCAACTTTATTTCTTTGTTTATACTCGCATCAGATGGGTTATTACAAACTGAAAGGCATTTTTTATCAAAAAAAAAAAAAAAAAGGCATTTGGTTTCGATGTATTATATGAAAAATATGGACTACCAGCTTAAGATACGGCATTTGATTAGGAATCATAATTTGTAAACTATTTCCCTATATCAAGCAAAATTAATCCTACAATAAGATTTATAAAATATCAGCATTATATTGAAGAAATAAATATCAGAAAATTATTTTCAAAATGGATTCTTAGTTACTAAGAGTGAAAATTGCCGATCGACAAAAAGGGGAGGGCATATGATGGAAAACTTTCCAGCATGTAACCTCCAAATTATATATGGATGTGGCTATGAAAGCCTATACGTTCTTTTGTCATATGGCCAAATTAGTTAATTGCTAATTGATCAACTAAATGCGAGAAGTCAACGAACTAAATGACATTTTAAACTATACGGAAATTTCTTGAATGATAGGGGGACCAGGAAAAGGTGTGATACATGTACAGAGTATGGTAGTTAGACATTACTAGTAGGATGTGACATTGTGACCATTTGTATTTGGCTGGTTCAGACCAAGTATATTCTCATAACCACTCCATCCCTCTGCTAACCCGCTACCCACGACTTAATCACAGCTTCAAAACAAAATTATCCATACATGTTTAGTTATAATATACTGTACAAAGACAAATGCAAAGCATCAAGAACTTGGACCTACAAAACAATTGCAAGAAACTAATGTGTCGTGGCAAAAGGTGTGTACAAATGAAACCAGATGCCAGACATTCACCTCCGAGTTATACCCCCAAAGAGGGTGGTACTTGTCATTTTTTGCTCGCCACCGACATAAGTAATGGTCGGCCCATTTCCACGATAATTGCCCGCGCTCCACCCTCTTATCGCGGTACCCGTCTTAGCTAAACAACCTTTCCGTATTTTGACACATGACATCAAATCTATATGACACTTGTTGCACATTTGTCACCTGTTAACCACATGCAAGAGAAAGCTAAAGGTCGATAAATAGGGTGGTGTAGGCACATTTTAGGGGTCTTCGGTTCGGGTTTCGACTCTGAAACCGAGCCGGGGATTGTCGTGTTTAGGATTGAATCTAAGAAACCATTACATATCCACAAATGAAACTCGAGGAACAAGGGGGTGATCATATCCGTTCATTCGATCTTCAATGTGGTCCGGAAACGTCACCCAAGGATTTAACCGCCAATCTAGAAGCGCCGAAGGCAGGATCACCCATTATTTTGTTGTTAATAAACTTCAACATGGCTTCTGCCCGTTCTATAAAACCAAAAAATAAATCTTGTAGTGCATTTTACCGGTTTGTTTCAAGAATGGATATGCATCTTCTTTCAAACCAGGTATATTTGTGTACCAACCCACTCTGATATATGGCAAGGAATTCAAACAAACGAACATTAACTTGCAAATTCGGCTATTCATGGCAAACTTTACAGCATATATATATACCCAAACATCAAGGCACCCAATTTTGAGCCAATAATTGTTTCCAAATTTTGCAGTGGTTAGATGTACTGGATTGAACCTCGCACTAATAAAGAAAAGGGATAAAATTGTGCACCATGACATTTTACCAACCAAAACAAGGCCCCTCCAAACATACAAGTCCAGGAAGCAACACCAAACAAATTGAGGCAGGAGTAAGAACATCTTTACAGCCAGGAGGTTCTCATATGAACGAACTCTCATAATGAATCCTCTCGCAGATCTGAAAAACAGAAGTAAAACGAGCTTTCAGATACCGTTTTGTTTCTACCTTTTCCTTTATGCGTTTATATACACTGGCACTTTCCCTTCCCTTCTATGATAATAGAGCTTCGGACATGATGGAACGGTAGGATAACTGCTTCTCATAAAGATCTCGAAATATACGATATTTGGCATCATGGTATTTCTTCACCCTGGGATCTTTGGACGGATAAATTACCTGGTTCAAAATATAGAAACGTCATTATAGATTGTTAGATGTTGACACAGAAGCTTAATTAATAATAACAGCCTTCCTTCTGCCTTGAAAGATTGCTATAAACATTGTTGTGTGTGTTCATTTATAGTATGTAGTATGGCAAGACTATTTTTTCATTTGTAGGAGGGACTTGGGGCATTACAAGAGAGAGGGAGGATTCAAACACCCAACTTAATGGCCAAGGATGTCATCACCTACCAGCTAGGCTGGTGAATTTCAAAGGGTTCGAAAAACATAAAATGATTAACAAAAGCCGTATGTTCGACCTTGATATCCACACTACACAAGGGTGAATAACTGTATAAGCAGAGCAAAGTGTACCTGCCCGGCTGCACTGAGTGCTTTCATGGCCTCATGCAGGCTTGAATATTTCTTTGCAGCAACTGCCCCAAGAATGGCAGCACCCAGGAGCACAGATTCCTTTTCTCGTGGAAGAATAACCGGATACCCTATTCCAATCATAAAAATGATAAATTCTTCATTCTAAAGTATGCATTAAGTAATTGAGAAAAGTTGAGTTTAAAATCAAGCATATTTACTTTTACAAAATGCCGCCAATAACACAAGTTATGTACAGCTAGTTTCAACCTACAATATACAGCCTGCAAGAATACAGCCAAGGCTAACCAGCTAGATCTAAGTAGCGTTTTATTGAAGGAAAGACAAGACTAACCCGTAATATCTGCATGCTCTTGAATGTACAAGGGGTTCTTTGCTAGGCCACCACATGCAAGAAGTGTGTCAATCTGTCAATTATGTACACAAACATAGGATAAAGCATGGTGAAGTCAATTCACTGAAGCATGGACTAGAAAAATCCAATAAACTTTCTGCCCTTAATTTGAAGGAAAAGGAGACAAGAATAGCAACTTTCTGCCCTGAATTAGAAATTTTCCATTCAGAGATAAGATGTGTAAAGGCTAATAGGAGACCTGTCACATATCTGATGGGGAGAAATAAAAGCTAATCTCTTACTTTGTGACCATGGGAATTGCAATGCTCCACAATATGACGCGTGCCATATGCAATACCCTGAATAGTGGCAAGATACTGGAGAGCAAGCTGTTTTTCACTGGTGTCAAGTGTCAAGCCACAGACCATTCCTTTTGCTGTTGGATCAGCAATAGGAGACCTGTCACATATTAGAGGGGGAGAGGAATACAATTGTAAGTTCCTTTACTAAACTTATCTCCTAGCAAAATTCATGCCAGCACAGATCAAATCTAGAGAACTGCTTACCTATTCCCATGAAAGTCAGGAAGAACATGCAAATCCTGGGTCAAAGCAGCAATGAATGGAGATTTCATATCCTGCATCATTGACTCTAATGTCTTGTTAAGAAGTGCGAACACCGATGTACCTGCAAAATTAGATAGTTAGTGACTAGAACATATTTTGGAATGATTACACATCATATCTGTTGAATCTTTAGATGTCATACCACGTGAAGCAGCCTTGTTTGCAAGGTGGGGAGATGCCACATGGTTCTCAACTATATGATCCAATAGTGCCCCAGTAGCACTTTGGCCACCTTCTGTAAGCCAGTATTCAGGTACCATGGCTACAAACAAAAGAAAGCATGCAGGTCAATGAACAATAAATTCTTTAAATTGAATCTCACCGCAATAGAATATAGTTCAAACTTCAAGTATAGAGAATGCAGAAGAGGATATATTTTGCTGAAAGGCTTACCAGACCAAAATGGTCCCCAGATTCCAGGAATGAACAGCTTGCTCTTAGATATGGCCATATGACATGTTGATGTTCCACATACTAAGACCATGCGATGGCAAATGGCGTCCTTGTCATCATCTGAACATACATCGATATGTGGTGAGAAACAAAGAAAATCAGAGGATTCTTCAATATAACAATCCGATACATACAGAACTCATACTTTGAACTTGAAAATCTGATGAAGGTACACTTTCCATGACGCCAACACCGCCAGCATGAGCATCAATTAAAGAAGTTCCTACTGGGGTTCCCTCCAGCAAACCAAGCTCCTAAGAGAACAGATCTTGCTAATTAGTATTTGAAGAATTTCAAATGGCATATATAGATTCACAAACAATATTCTGAAAGGTTAAGAACTTAAAATAAATGATGTTCACTTGATAACTACAAAAGATTCGAAGGACGTTAAAGAATAAACACTTGAAATCAATTTAAATACTTTCAGTACAAAAAGTCTTACCTTAGCAGCAGCTGGTGTTAGACCAGAACCCAAGGGATGCCCAGGGAAAGCTACACTTCGTCCTGTAAAGCAATGCAAAAAGTTGTTTCGATCCTATTATAGTAATACAATGATAGATGAGTATTTCTATCAAATGTGATGCTTCTGAATTTCTGTTGCTGGACTAACAATTGTCAGTTACTATCCTTATACACACATTATTATACATAATGTTAATTTTGATACAACAGAAGAAATTTCACAACGGTTGGAGTTCAAGCTAATTTTGATACAAGATAACTAATATGTAAGGTTAAGAGCTTAATGGAAATTGATAAGGTTCATGATCAATTGTTGACTACTTTTTCTCTTAAAGTCAAAAGACTCAAAACCAACGGATTACTAATACTAAGAACAACTTTTTGTATAAATTTTACATATACTCCACTTGAAATTGTCATACGAGTTCATTTCAGGGAAAAATCATACAAGTTACTCGATGGTGTCTCTATAAGCATTTACCTATCTTCGTATGATGTCCATCTACAAGATCACCCAGTCCAATTTCCTGCCAAAATTCATCATCCCAACCACATGCTTCCATACTCCGGGAAACTTTCTCGCTTCCTTTATCCATATGAGCATGACCAAGATAGGTCCACTTACACACTGTGGAGCACAAACTCCTTGTATCATCACCAGAAGCTCTAGACAAATCAACAAAAACACTCACGTGAATAATTAGCTACTAAAGAAGAAACATGGATACACCACACAGCATTTTTAAAAATAATTACTCACTTGTATGATAGCCAGTCACTTAAATCCATCCAGCGAAATGCCATTGACCAAGATTCTTTAAGATTTTCTTTCACCCATAAAAGCTGCAAAATTAACATGAGAATGAAAATAAATCACCAAAATGGCACTGTATAACTGGACTTTTTTATTTCTATTTTTATTTTTAATACAATTTTGTCCTCAGAAATTGATGACACAGTAATACAATATGCTCAGGATTTGTTAAGTGCACAGTTTTGGTGGAACCATCAGAGGGATGCAAAGACAAATTTTATTAATTTACAAAAAAAAAAAAAGGTTGCTTTAACTGAAGATATGGTGAAAGCAATACTGGAATATGGATAAAGTGCACACTTTAGGAGGCTCCATCTCGGGTGAAAGAGCTCCTCCACAGTACTGCAACACTGGTGAGTCAGATGAATTAATCCTCTCAGCTTGCTTCACAGCTCTGTGATCCATCCACACAATAATATTCCTCCTTGGATCACCACTCCAGGAAACGGTAACTGGAGACCCATCAGCATCCACAGCAACTGCAAACATTAACAGTGTTATTTGCAATACTGTAGCCTGCTAGTAAGACACAGCATATGCATTTAGCAACTCAAGTGATCATTTTGTATAACTTCATGCCCACAGTATAGAGCATCAGACGTGTTACATCCAAGGGATGGAAGGTGTAGTATAGGACGGACCAAGAGAGCATGTAGCCGCAAAGCCGATTCCAGTTACGTCTTCTCCGTCAACATCAGCAAGAGAGCAAGCAGACCTCACTGCTGCACAGACAGCAAGCCAGATGTCCGTGGAAGATTGCTGGTCCGTTTAAGGAAGGAAAAGTATCGCAAACATGATTAAAAACTGCTTAACGAGTATCATAGAAAGGCAGTACATTATCCATCAGTCATCATTCATATTCACTGAAATTTATTTCAAGAATCATGTCCATTGACTAAAACACTTTTCATTCAGATCACTCACTGTACTCTCCCTATTTAGCATAGTAGAGCATAATAAATTCGAGAAAGGCAGAGCAACATCTCATTCATCATCCATATGGAAGTGCAGATTAAAATCAAAGTTCAAGTCTCACACCTCAATGCAATCACCCTCCTTCCAAATCTGTATTGGACTACTAGCAGAGCCCAAGAGCTTCCCGGTTGCATCGAACACGCCTATACAAAGTACCATAAGTCAATCAAATTTTGATAATAAAACCCTTGGACGCCGAAGACAACTCTATCCTAAAATAGAGTCAATTGCGCGAGCAAGAAAACAAAAAGGTACTAAACCACTTCGTATTATCAGGTCGACAGCCATTATTTACACAAAAGACGAAAGAAATTGAGGCTGATTATCCAAACCGCTACGGATTCAAAAAGACAATTTAAGCAGCAACGTTTTGATTCAAATTGAACAGAACAACAGAGAACGCGAAATAGAGAAGCAGACCGGGAGATTAAGAAGAGAGAGAAGTAGAAGATTCATATGAAGACGAAATGGAGAAACCGGAACAATAAATCTCATGGTGGAAGCTGAATGTCGATCAAAGCAAATGAGAGCAGGAGATAAAAGAGAAAGAGAAAGAGAAGAGACCAGCGCGTGCGCTGCCGGTTCCGACGTCGACGCCGAGGAAGACAGGGCGAGCAGAGGAAGAGTGGTTGGCCATACTCGAAGGAACAAAGAGGCAGAGTGAAAGAGAGACGACTGCCTCCAAAACTTCAACAATCCTTCGCCTCCAGACGTTTTTCTTCTTTTTCCTTTATTTCTAAATTTCGTTTAGAGCATCAATATTAGCGAACTCGCCCCTCAACAGCACTTTATTATTGTATAGTTTTATTTCTATTATTCATTTATATATCAGAGGCGTTGGTTCGGCCATGTTCAGAGGCGGAGTCCAGACGCTACAGTTAGGATATGCGAGCGTTTGGATTTAAGGGCGTGCCGGAGAGATAGAGGGCGCCCAAAGAAGCGTTGGATGGACAACATAAGACAGGATATCAAGCTTTAGGGATTTCAGAAAAGTTGACGCAGTGCAGGAAGAGTTGGAGGGAGAAGATTAGCGTGGCAGGCAACTAGTTTAGCCCTTTTCTTTATTCTTTACTCTTTTCCTTTTCTTTCTTCTTTCCTTTAGCTTTAGTAGTAGTTTTTGGTGAGCTGTTGGTTTTTAAATTTTTTCGGGTTAGTTTGTTGTGCGGTCCGGTCTGTGTCCTTTGGGTCGTATTGGGCGCATTTCATCTAGGTTCTGGAATGCCCCCGCCTTGGCCCCCCAGATCCTGCTCTTGCGGGAGTCCTTGGGTATATGTTGTTGTTGTAGTATTCATTTATATATCAATAAAGCACATGAATTTCATAAACCCAAATATCAATTTAATTTTTAAACAATTTAAATATATACTCTTTCTGTCCAAAAAAATTGTTCCATAGTGCAAAAATCTCTTGATTAAGGCAAGTCAAAGTACAAAAGCACAATTTCTACTTTCAATTCTACCAAAAGCACACATGCAAATCTGGAGTTCCAAAAGAACAATTCTGGACATTTATTCTCAACCAATGATAAGTTAGAAATAATTTTGGAGGACCAATTAGAACTGATTATTCTTTTCACATGGATAACTCTCACAAACTACATTTTGCACAACATTTACTCATCTTTAAATACAGCAAACGTCCACAAAGCTCCTTTACAACACAACTCTTTTTCTACAGTTACAACAGCAAAAGGGAACAGAGGACATTTACTGCATCTTTAACTTCTTCAACCTCTTCACTGCATCATTGCTTGACTTTGATGGCTTTAGGCTTCGATCTCAACGAGGAACCTCTTCTTGACGGTGAAGGCCCACACCTTTTTTGATTTTAATGAACCAGTAGAAGGGAGCATGGAAGAGGAGGCAGGCCAACACATAACAGATGTAAAAGCATCAACACAAGCACATCATCAGACATCAAAAGCTAGGCTCAGTAGTGAGAAAAGGGTCCACATTCTCATGAGGCTTCTACATGCAGCAAATGGGGGAAAACTAAAAAGGGGTGCAATGAAACAAATTGCAGCAGAATTCAGTGTTACAAGAAGGACAACATCCAGAATATGGAGACTAGCTAAGCAACAAACAAAGGCAAAGCAGGGGTCAAATGTTTCCACAAAGCATCATCTTTTTGGTAGAAAGAGACAGACAGTGGACACGGCAACAATTGAAGCAATAAATATGGGGGACAAGTCTTGCATAAGGGACCTAGCAGTCCAACTACACATGTCAAAGAGTGCAGCTCACAGGCTCATAAAAAGAGGTGTCATACGCCCACACACAAATGCATCGAAACCAGGATTAAAGGATGCAAAGAAGACAACAACGATGCATTGGATTTTAAGTCTACTTCAAGGAGGGACACCATAATCAAAGAGACAATACTATCCTATGTTTGATTTTGTACACATAGATGAGAAGTGGTTTCAGTTGAGCAAGAAGTCACGGAGGATATATCTAGCACAAAATGAGAAGGGCAAATATAGAGCAACAAGTTCAAGTAAGTTCATTCCAAAAGTTATGTTTACAGCAGCAGTGGCAAAGCCTATGTTTGATTCACAAGGGAATTGCACTTCTGCTGGAAAGATTACATATTTCCATTCACATATCAAGAACCAACAAGAAGAAACTCAAAAAACAGGCAAAAGCGAACAGTTGTAACCAAGCTTATTGAATCAGTGAACCAGAAGGTAACAAGAAGCATGCTCATCAATCAAATTGTTCCAGCAGTAAGAACAAATAGCCACAAGATGGAGAGGGTGAGAAGATTATGTTTATTCAGCAAGATAATGCCAAGGCACATATTTCACAAGAAGACACAAAGTGGCAGCAGGTATGAAAACAAGATGGGTTTACATTTATCTAAATTCCACAACCTCCAAACAACCTAGACTTGAACATATTAGATTTAGGGTTTTTTAGAAGCATTCAGTCATTAATGCACAAGAAAATGCCTAAAAACATAGATGCAATGTTAGATGTTGTAAATGAGGCCCTTTATGAGCTACAACCAAGAACCTTAAGTAATGTGTGGTTTTTATTACAATATGTAATGAATGAAATACTGAAAGTGAAAGGGAGCAATGATTTTGACCTGCCACACATCAACAAAAAGAAATTGCTAGCTCAGGGAACACTACTAGGATAAGTGGAAGCACCAATGTGGACAGTAATTGAATCATGGGAATTGATCCATGGTATTACACCAGGAAAGACAGAACACGTGCAGACTCAAGTAACTCAAGCAACTCAAGACACACAAGCAAGTGAAGCAATGAATGTGGACACAGAAAGACATGAAGGTGCATTTGAGGATGCTCACTACTTTTAGCTTCTTAGTACAAGTACAAACACTAACTTTTGTGCAGTTAAATGACTTTTGTAAGGTACATGTAATACTTTTGTGTAACTAGCAATGAAGAATGGAGCTAGGCTTTTGAAAATTAAGAGCCAAAAAAACATAAGCATGAGTAGTTGAATTCAAACGGCAAAATACATATAGAGGCCCCCGTACTTGTACAAAATGTGCAAACGGGCCCTCGTACTTTTTTTTGTTCTATTGAATCTCTGTACTTGTCCAATTTTGTTCTATTGAGCACTTGTGTCCCAATTAGTGTCTACGTGCATTTTACGCTCTTTGTTTAATTGCCATGTAATGGTCATATAACACGATTTTTGACATATAATGTTCACGTAATGCAAATTCAAGCCATGTAACATTGTGTAACGTCACGAAACACCGTAAAACACCACAATCAATTTTATTTTAATTTTTTGTTTACGGTGTTTCGTGGCATTACAAAGTGTTATCTGGCTTGAATGTGCATTACGTGAACATTACATGGCAAAAATCGTGTTACATGGTCATTACATGACAATCAAACAAAGGGCGTAAAATGCACACAGACACTAATTGAGACACAGGTGCTCAATAAAACAAAATTGGATAAGTACAAGGGCTCAATAAAACAAAAAAAAAGTACGAGGGTCTGTTTGCACATTTTGTACAAGTACGGAGGCCTCCGTATGTATTTTGCCAAATTCAAACACAATAAATGCAAGTAATGATCACAGGTACTCAACATCATTGAAAAAAAGGGTAATCTCAAAGCTCCCTAGTGCATCATAGACACAGGTTCATCAACAAACCATTAAGAAGCAATGGTCATCCCAAGCCATATGCATGACTGGTTAACTATTGCATAGATTATGAAAGTTGAATAACAGAACATGCATCTCAACAACACTAGGCTTCATCTCAGATAAAAAAAAAAAGCAATCTTAGATTCCCCCAATTCATCATAGACACACATTCATCAACAAGACATGAGCAAGCAATGGTCATCCTGAGTCACATGACTGGTTATCTATGCATTACTATCAATGACTGTTGATAAAAGAACATGCATCTTAGGTAAAAGTGGGCTTCAACATTGATTAAAATAAAAATATGAAAGAAAAACCAATCTCAGAGTCCCATATTCAACCACAGACACAAGTTCATCAACAACACATGAGCATGCAATGACCATCCATAACACGTATACAAACTGAACATACATGTGAGGTTGCATGAATGATCAAGCATTGGAAAATAAAATAAAATTAATCTCAGAGTTCCCTTTTCCATCACAGACACAGGTTCATCAACAAAACATGAGGAATGAATGGTCATCCTAAGTGTTAGATCGTAAGTCAGTTAGTAAAGGTGTCCTTAACTGGGTTAAGGGCGTCCTTAGGTGCAGCGGAAAAAAGACTTAACAGGAAACGCAATGAGATAATGGACACGAGTATTTATAGAGGAACCCCACTAAGACCAACTAGTCTTATGGGTGATGTCTCTCATTTTGGTGGTGTTTTAGTAGTTAATTTCCTTTGTAAATATGTGTCTTTAGTCCCTTTTATTGTGTGTTTTGTCTCTTTTTAGCTTAGTTCCCGGTTTTCTTCTAGATTCGGAAACTATGCGAGTTTGTTATGTTTTGTAGGTAAAATGGCACAAAAGAGGATGTTTTGGAGGAGTATCTAAGGAAGAGCTATGCAAAGAATGAAGAGGAACTCAAGGAAAACCAAGAAGAGAAGAAGGACCGAGGCCCAAGACCGATGTTCCCAACGTCGGGCCCGAGGTTGCCCCGTGTCGGTCCAAGTTGGCGATTGAGATGATTAGGCTCCAAGGCACAATGTTGTGATCTTCAAAGTTTGCCCTTCTTCTAAATTGGGAATTCCTTGGTCCCCAATCCATGAGAGGTTATAATTAGAGGTAATTAGAGAGCATTAAGGGGGAGCCTAAAACACACACACCAAAAATCACTCTCAGAGGCTCAAAGGAAGACTTGGAGAGCAAGGAGAAGAAAGGAGGAGGAGAAGAGAGAGGAAGTCGGTGGAGAAGAAGAGGAGATTAGTGAGTTTGTACTTGTTTAGCTTTGATTAGAGAGGAACCCCTTTGGATTTGAATGCAATTGAGCTTTGATTTGAGTTTGATGATTGAGATTTGCTTGCTTTGCCATTTGATTGATTTTTACTCTTGCTACATGGAGTAGATTCCATAGTCTTGGGCTATGGGGGAAACCCCTAGCTAGGATTGGGTGTGAACCCCCAATTCCATAGCCTTTGAGTGCTTGATCTATGAATCCTCTCTACACTAAGCTTCAATTCTCTTGTGAAAGCAAGGGACCTAGGGCTTGTGATTGGTAAGAGTAGCGAAAGTGATCTCGGACCCAATTACTAGACCTAGCATCGAAGGAGAGTGAAAGATTCCTTAGGTCGAAGTGTAGAGTGGAGAGATCGAAGGCGAACAACCTCGATCTCACTTGGATCAACACTTATTGGTTGAATTGGGGTGGAATTACCCAAGTCTAGTTAGGGAAGGAACCCAAAAACCCAAGACCGATCTACTATTTTTGCCTAATCGAAGTACCCAGCACATCGGGCCCGACGTAGTGTGTGTCGGTCCCGGCCAATCTAACCTCGATCCACCCTCGGACCGAAGTGACAAGTGTCTGTCCGAGGTGATTCCTTTTGAATTTCCTCGTTTTGCCTTTCTTTTACCTCTTTTTAGTCTTTTCGGTACACTCAACACACGAACTCCCGTGTGTTCGACACCCTACCTCTTTACTACAAGTGAGGTTCGGTTTATAAATTTAAATTTTGACCACCACTCCCGGACCGATCAGAATTTTGGCGCCGTTGCCGGGGAGTTCTACTCGTTTGAGGTACCATCTTTTGTTGAGTCTTTGATTTTGTAGTAATTAGGGTGAGGGACTAGCCCAAATCCCTTGTTTGTTTTGATTTGGTTTTGTTTGTGTCTTTGGTTATAGGTGTATGCGAGCACGTTCCGTCCGAGGAACACTTGAGTTCGACTTTGTGTTTGATCCGGAAAACATCATTAAACAAGCCCGAAAGAAGAAGAGAATGGAGAATCAAGCTTGTGATGAGGAGTTTGAGAGGATGAGGGACGACATGGCTCGAATGCAAATTGAGATGGCAAACCGAGATGCCGAGGCTAGAAGGGAGCGTGAGCAAAGGATGAGATTGGAGGCTCAAATCAACACCCAACCCCGGAATGCAAGACAATACATGCATCCGGAGTTGAAGGTGCCGGAGCCGGCCATAGTCTTGCCGGAGGTGTCAAAGAATTTTGAGATCAAGACTCAATTCATTTCACTCATCAAGAGGGAGCAATTTCAAGGGAGACCAAATGAGTTCCCGATCGAGCATGTGAAGCGATTCAAAGATCTATGTGAGACCATCTCGACGGATGATGAGATACTTGAGTATGTGTTACTCAAGGCCTTCAAGTGGTCTTTGGGAGGCAAGGCGTTGCATTGGTTGGAGAGCCAAGCACCTCGATCCATCACTTCATGGAGGGCTCTCAATGAAGCATTCTTGATGAAGTTCTTCCCACCCACCAAGATGACGGAGCTTAGAAAGAAGATAGCAAGCTTTCAACAAGGAGTCCAGAGCCACTCTTCGAGGCTTAGGATCGGTTCAAAGAGATGTTGAGGGCATGTCCAATGCATGGGCAACAACCTTATGTCCTTCAAGACATTTTCTTCCAAGGAATCAACCCCGCCACCAAGGATAAATTGAACTTTCACACCGATTGTGGGTTCATTGACTTGCCTCCGGAGCAAGCGTGAGAGTTGCTAGACAAGCTCTCCGACTACGAAGCCATGTACGGGGTGAATCAAGTGAACAAGGAAGTGAGAATCCATGGAGACGGTCCGAAGAGGATCTACGATCCAAAGAGTGAAGAGGTGGATAAAGATGTGAAGATTCAATTCTTGGAGGATGAGTTGAACAAGATGAAGAGGCTCTATCACCAAAAGCAAACCGCAAGAGCTTGTGAAGAATGTGGTTCTTTGAAGCATGGAGCCCAAGAGTGTCCAAATGAGCGCCAAGTTCGGTTGGCCGAGCAAATTGAGGAGGCACACTATGTTCAAAGAAACTTTGGAGGACGAGCCAACTTCAACAACAATGGAGGAAGGTGGAACCAAGGCCAAGCCAATGGCTACAACAACAACTACAACCAAAACGAGCAAGCTCCAACCACAACCATACCGACCTCCGGGTTTCTATGAGCAAGCTCCACAGTGGGCACAAGAGATGAGAGGCGAGTTCAAGGATTTGAAGAATCAATTTACCAATGTGGAGAGAAGAGTTGATGAGATGGGTGCCCAATTCAAGGAGTTTGGTGCGTGGAGAAGGTAAGTGGACAACCAATTTGTTCACATGGCGAATCAACTTCCAAGAGAAGAAGGGAGACTCCCGGGTCGACCCGAGGAGAATCCCCGTGCCCCACAACAACAAAATGAAGTTCGAGCCATAGGATTGAGGAGTGGACGGAGCTTGCCCGAGCCACACATTCCAAGAACAAGAGAAGAAGATCGGACCGAGTTACCCAGCAACTCAGGCCCGATGTGCCACAACGTCGATCCAATAGATGGAGGAAGTCCCTTGAGTTGGACCAAGGAGGAGCAGAACTCGGGCCCGACGTGCCCTGTAGTCGGCCCGATGATCCCAGAAGTTCCCTGCCCTAGGACCGAGGTTCCTGAAGTCGGTCCCGACGTCACTCCAACGTCGATCCAAGTTGAAAATGTTGAGAAAGATCAAGATCGGTCCAAGGAGGTGGATCCAAGCAAGAAACAAGAAGGCACAACTCTTCCTTACCCTTTGAAGAAGCCCAAGGAGATTGTTGAGGGCAAGTTCAAGAGGTTCTTGAAGATTTTGTAAGGCTTGAACATCACCATTCCATTCACCGATGCTCTAAGTGAGATGCCATCCTATGCAAAGTTCTTGAAGGAAATTTTGAGCAAGAAGAGGTCAATTGTGGAGATGCAAGATGAAGTCAAGATCCTAGAGCTACCTCAAAAGCTAGGTGATCCCGGAAGATTTGCCATCACCGTGGGGATTGGATCCCAAAACTTCAAAGCTCTTTGTGATTTAGGAGCGAGCATATCGGTTATGCCCATGAGCATATGGAGACGGGCTAACCTCGGAGATATGGAACCGGTTGATATGAGTCTTACCATGGCCGATGGATCATCTACAAAGGCCACCGGAATCCTAGATGACGTACCGGTTCGAGTTGGGCGATATTTTGTCCCCGATGATTTTGTCATCCTCGACATGAAAGAAGATCCAATGGTACCCCTCATTCTTGGAAGGCCGTTTCTAGCTACGGCGGGTCCCAAATTTGACGTAAGGAATGGGAAAGTGGCTTTCGAAATTGGAGAAGAAAAAGTGAAGTTCCATTTCAACAAAGCTCTCAATGAACCGGATGCTTTGGCAATCTTGAAGTTGGAGGAAAGTGCCAAACGTAAGAGAGAGGAGTTGGAACCCACAAGAGAGGAAGAGGCACCTTTGAGAAGTCAAGACATGATCAACATTCATGAGCAAGAAAGGGAGTTGCATAATCCACTTGGGAACCATGAGGAGCTAGGAGATCGAGATAGCCCGAGAAACCGTGAAGAGTATCCTTCTTCGTATCCTTTTGACGTGGGAGACTCTTATATTTGCTTAAGTGACTTGAAAGAGGATCTAGAGGATAGTTTCATTTGCTTAAGTGATTTGAAGGAAGATTTGAGTTATAATGTCATTGAATCCCCTAGAAAGTCTTTAGATGTTTTTGATGTTTGTGATGTAGGGAATGAAGATCAAGTGGAGAAGATGCAAGAGATGCCACCCTACCTTTAGGAGAATGATGGAGAAGTTGGATGCCCCACTTTCATCAAGCATAAGTGGTGGTACTTTGGCTATGAGGAGTGTGGAGATGCATATGATAAGGATGATCAATTCACCATTTTTCACCCTCCTTGAAGGGTAGAGGTCAAAAATCAAGCTAGTGACCTAAAAAGAGCGCTCCTTGGGAGGCAACCCGAGTTTAGTAGGTTCATTTTCGTAGTTTCTAGTTTGTTTTCTTTGCCTTAGCTTAGATTCTTTCTAATCTGTCTTTAGCATGTGTTTTGTGGAATTGTGTGTTATGTGAGCTTCATGATCATGTGTAGTATTGGTGGAAACAATAAAAGGACTTATAGTTAGAGATTTGCCAAGTCAAGGGATTTTTAAGAAGCCAAAACGGGTTAGACCGAGGTACCCAGTACCTCGGGCCCGAGGTTAAGACGTCGGTCCTAGCTAGCCGAGTCAACTTAGGTCTTGATTTTGTGAAATGCCTATTATGCCCCCCTGACCTAACTTTGTCTTCTACCCCATTTAAGGCCTTCTTCCACATACCCACCACCCATGACCCTCATAATTACCTTCCCAAAATACCAATTCCTCTTCAAAAACCCCCTAGCCGATCGATCCCCCTCACCATACTCGATCCAAGCCAAACCTCACCCACAAATCTCGATCTATACCTCTATCAACCCCAAAAGTCGATCCAAAGCCAAAAATCCCAACAAAAATCCCATAGATCTTCATCTTTCTTCTAGATCTAGAAGGAGAATTTGAGTTTTAAGAGTTGATTGCTAGAAGTCTTTGTTCTCTTCAAATTTGGTATGTGAATCTCTATCTCTACTTGATTCCTTGTGAATTTCATGCTTTCATTGCTAGATTTGAGATTTGTCATGATTGAATGAGCTTAGACCTTGAGCATCCATGGTGATTTGCATGAATAGTAGAATTTGTGCTTGAATATTGATTATGCATGCTAAAGCCTACTTGGAACTTCGATTGATGATGAGACATGGTTGATTTTGGATTTTAGGAACATGATAGAGTGAATTTTGGGTGAATCTAGGAGAAGAAATCGAATTATAGCCGGCCCGAGGTACCCAGTTTCTCGGGACCGATGTTGAATGTCGGTCCAAGACTCGGACCGAGGTTGAGAACCTCGGGCCCGACGTCTCGAGTTGGTCGGTCTTGAGCAATTTGGCTTTTTCTTGTGTGAGCTTTAGGATTCATGAGCTTGAATGTTGGTTAAAGCATGATTATCATGATGTATCTTGTAGCTTGACCATTGATATGTGATTCTTTGCTCATATGTTGGATTTTGTGGAGTGTGTCTTAAGAGCAAGTATGAGGTCATTACTTTGCATGATGAGCTGTTTGTTGTGATAACATGTGATCTTGAGGTGTTTGTGTAGATTTTATCTTGGAGTTATTTGCTTGATTGTGTGTAGGTACCATGACTACCCGAGCATCTTCTTCAAGGATGGAGAAAGCAAAAAGAAAGTCTAAGAAGTCGTCAAAGAGAGTGCAAAGGATGGATGATGTGCGCTTCGAGGACGATGATGTAGCTAGTGAGTATGAGCGACTCATGGGTCTATCTCACCACACTCGGTGGGTAGATTGGGAGTCAATCAAGAAGATATTCATGGATGAGGCTCTTGTTCGGTGCTACTCGAACATTGGGCTAAATGTGATGCTAAGGTGGAACAACAACCATTATCCGGCTTTAACCTCCGAGTTTATGGCTACTTTCAAGTGCACATATGAAGGAGTTGAAGATTAGGGCATGATCTCCTTTCAATTGGGTAATCAAGCACAAGAGATCTCTTTGAGGAATTTGGCGGTTTACCTCAGATTCCCTTTTGCTAGAAAAGAAGCTTCGGTCGACAATGACAAAGTTAACTACCTTTGGAAGTATGTGGCGGGCAAGAGCGAGATGAGGAAGGGAGCCTCCACCAATGAGATCGCTAGCCCGCTATTCCGAGTCATGATCCGCATCTTGGGGTGCACGATCTATGCCCGACATGAACTTAGCAAGCCAATGAAGGAGGAAGCCATGTTACTTTACGAGATGTTTTTCCAAAATGAGAAGCCGATGAATCTTACATGGGAATGGGTGAAGATGGTGAGGGACTTCCAAAGTTCCTCGTGGATATACTTCGGAGGCATGATAGCTCGGTTGGCCCGGGCACTTGATGTTGATTTATCCTTGTACACACCGGCTCCGAATGGTGTGGAGCTCATGGATCTTAAATATTTCAAGAAGGCAAACATTGTCAAGGAGAAAGTTGTTCCCGGCTTCATCGACCGACTCATGCCTCATTCCAACTTCGGCCAAGTACAAGTTCCTTTGGGGCCTCGCCTCTTCGACCTCACAAACTATTACAATTGGTATCAAGTATGGGCGGGCAATGTGAACCCTTATGGCGAGCCGGAGGGGACACTTGAGGTTAGGAGACGAGCACAACATATTCGTTTCACTACTCCTCAAGCTTCCCCGGACACCGAAGAAGAGGAGCCCAACCAATTTGAGTTCGTGAGAAGTGAAGACATGGAGGTTGACCCACAAAATGAAGAAGAAGAAGAAGATGATGGTGGATATCACAACATGTTCACCGACCACTCACCCACACTATTGGACCGAGGTGCGTCCCATGTCGGGCCCGACATCCACCAACGTCGGTCTGACACATATTTGCCCGATCCGGTCCCGAGCCAATTCGAGAGGGGTGAAGGGAGTGGAGCAAGACAAGAGCCACCAAGCTATGGAGGATATTAGGGGTATGCCCAATGGTATGGCCCCGGAATGGTGTTCCCCGAGCCAAATCAAACAGTGGACATGAATTTCCTTGCCAACCAAATGGTGCATCTCCAACTTCAACAATAAAGTATGCTCCAAGAGGCACACCAACTCAACCTTCAACAACAACACCTCAACAACCAACAACAACAACTTTTCCACTACCAAGAAGACTTCCAAGCTCAATTTGATGAAGTGAACCGCAACATAGCCTACACAAGACGTGACGTGGACGACTTAAGGGCGGTCGAGGACCAAAGATGGAGCGTCCAAGAGAGTTTCAATGAATGGATGACCGGGAACTTCTCTTCCCGTGAAGATCAATGGATGCGTCCCGCCCCACAAATTCAACCGCCAAGTCAAGATCCTTTCCACGACCATGTGTATGAGCGAGAGCAGCAAGCTAGACTCCAAAGAGGTCGACATCGAGGACATCCTTCCAACAACTAAGCCTCTACATGCCATGAGCAAATAAGAAATTGTGAGTTTCCTTTACTCTTCTCTTTACTTTTAAGTTTTGGTTTCTTTGATGAGGACATCAAAATTTTAAGTATGGGTGGGTTAGTAGCTCATAGTTTCATGTTTAGGTTTGTTGTGTTTTCTCTTGTTTTGTTAAAGGGATGTTTCTTTTGGATTGTGGTATGATGTAGTGCATGAATGATGGATGAATTTGATGGCATGTATGGATGAGTTTGTTTTGATTTTGAGAAAATTTTTGAGGAAATCCATAAAAATTCGAAAATCGTGTTGAAAAGAACAAAAAGATTTTATTTTGGACTAGGAATTCCCATCTTAGATGTTCATATGAAGGCTAATAATGATGTGAGCATGTAAAGTCTTTTGCATATTTTTGGATAGTTTAGCCTCAAAATGGATGTTGCTTTTGATGTGATGTGATATCTTGCATGTTTTTATTGAGCACATGAGTTCTTGGATGAGTTGATGCAACTAAGCTAGAGTGAACCTTGTGAGATTATTTTTGGCCATTTTAGGGATGTTTGTACATTATTGCATATCCCTCATTTTCTTGTGTGATTAGCTCAAGCATGCTAAGTAATACTTCTTATTGAAGTGTTTATCTATTTTCCAAGACCAATATGAGATTTGTTCTATGCTTTGTCACATTGATTTTAACTTTATTTCATTTAGTCACAAAATATTCCATATCCTACCTTGAAGAGAAACCGTTGTTTGTAGCCCCGTTTTAGCCTTAGACCTTTGTTTGAAACTCCTCAAACATATGATTCCTAGCCTATATGACTTGATCCTAATGGGATTGGACTTTAGTGAGTGGTTTGGAAGAATATTTGGAGAGTTGAGATTCTCTTTGGTAAAGGGCAAAAGAATGGAGTTATAAAATCAAGTGGGTAGTGCATCTTTGTTGAAAAAAAAAAGAAAGAAAAGTTGGAAAAATAGTGGATTGAAAAGCAAAGTGCTTAAGTGTAAAAAATGAGTTCGGACCGAGTTCAAAAGGACCTCGGGCCCGATGTGAGTTCAAAGTCGATCCTAGTGGAAAAAGTGTGAAAAATCCAACAAAAAGTTTAGTGCAAAGATGAAGTGGAATGTTTAGTGAAAAAGTGGGTTGAGAAAAGAAAAAAAAGAAGAGAAAAAAATCAAAGTCTTTTGGATGAGTGAAGTTGAAAGTGGAAGAATTTGGTGAGTTTGGTGAGAGACTAGAAAGTTCAATCCCCGTTGTAAGCACCACAAGAACAAAGTAATTCCTACCTTATGAAATACCAAAAACCCCATTACAACCCGGCCGAATGGAACCTCTTTGAGGACCTCCATTGAGCCAAGTTCATATTCTTTGTGTGCATTGTAATAGGCATCTCTAGATGGAGGAATTGGTGATATTAGCTTCAATAGTAAAGTCTTTGCTTGCATGATTTTTGAGTATGAGTGTTCACTTTCAAGCCTAAACACATGATGAGTGATACACATTTCCACATACCTAGAGTGAGGCTTTGTTGCATTAGGCTTTATTCCTTGAACACTTGATCATGTGTGATGATGTAATCTTGCTAGCATGTCTATCACTTGTGCTTACTTGATTTTTCATATGAGGCTTTACTTGAAGATTGTGCTTCGGTCTTGCTTACATTGTTATTGCTTGAGGACAAGCAAGTTTAAGTATGGGGTATTCTGATGTCTCTCATTTTGGTGGTGTTTTAGTAGTTAATTTCATTTGTAAATATGTGTCTTTAGTCCCTTTTATTGTGTGTTTTGTCTCTTTTTAGCTTAGTTCCTGGTTTTCTTCTAGATTCGGAAACTATGCGAGTTTGTTATGTTTTGTAGGTAAAATGGCACAAAAGAGGATGTTTTGGAGGAGTATCTAAGGAAGAGCTATGCAAAGAATGAAGAGGAACTCAAGGAAAACCAAGAAGAGAAGAAGGACCGAGGCCCAGGACCGATGTTCCCAACGTCGGGCCCGAGGTTGCCCCGTGTCGGTCCAAGTCGGCGATTGAGAAGATTAGGCTCCAAGGCACAATGTTGTGATCTTCCAAGTTTGCCCTTCTTCTAAATTGGGAATTCCTTGGTCCCCAATCCATGAGAGGCTATAATTAGAGGTAATTAGAGAGCATTAAGGGGGAGCCTAAAACACACACACCAAAAATCACTCTCAAAGGCTCAAAGGAAGACTTGGAGAGCAAGGAGAAGAAAGGAGGAGGAGAAGAGAGAGGAAGTCGGCGGAGAAGAAGAGGAGATTAGTGAGTTTGTACTTATTTAGCTTTGGTTTTAGTAGAATTTGGATTTGGATATTGTGAACCCCTTTGGATTTGAATGCAATTGAGCTTTGATTTGAGTTTGATGATTGAGATTTGCTTGCTTTGCCATTTGATTGATTTTTACTCTTGCTACATGGAGTAGATTCCATAGTCTTGGGCTATGGGGGAAACCCCTAGCTAGGATTGGGTGTGAACCCCCAATTCCATAGCCTTTGAGTGCTTGATCTATGAATCCTCTCTACACTAAGCTTCAATTCTCTTGTGAAAGCAAGGGACCTAGGGCTTGTGATTGGTAAGAGTAGCGAAAGTGATCTCGGACCCAATTACTAGACCTAGCATCGAAGGAGAGTGAAAGATTCCTTAGGTCGAAGTGTAGAGTGGAGAGATCGAAGGCGAACAACCTCGATCTCACTTGGATCAACACTTATTGGTTGAATTGGGGTGGAATTACCCAAGTCTAGTTAGGGAAGGAACCCAAAAACCCAAGACCGATCTACTATTTTTGCCTAATCGAAGTACCCAACACATCGGGCCCGATTTAGTGTGTGTCGGTCCCGGCCAATCTGACCTCGATCCACCCTCAAACCGAAGTGACAAGTGTCGGTCCGAGGTGATTCCTTTTGAATTTCCTCGTTTTGCCTTTCTTTTACCTCTTTTTAGTCTTTTCGGTACACTCAACACACGAACTCCCGTGTGTTCGACACCCTACCTCTTTACTACAAGTGAGGTTCGGTTTATAAATTTAAATTTTGACCACCCACACCCGGACCGATCAATGGGTAAACCTCTACCTCCGCTTGGAGGATTTTCAATAACCGTCCTTATCTTATTAAGAGAGAGTCCTTACAACTTAGGCGAGTCATTACACTTCACTGAGCTAAGCGTCCGTCCTTAGCCTCACTAGTAACACTCATTTCCACCTAACAAAGTAACGTAACTCTCTTAGCTATAAGGAAGCTATCACACACGTCTCTCACGGTTCGTTGTGAGAGACAAACTACAACTCTAACTAATTTGTGGTTTGATTTGGATTTGATGTGGTTGGACTTTCTTTCTCTTGCTTCAAACTCACTTGATCTTCTTGATCTTCGTTCTTGTTCTTGAATGCTTTGGGAGAGCTTGAGAGAAAGTCTTCAAAGTCCACACCGTTATGCATACCCCTTGGGGGGGTATTTATAGCGGAAGTGGTTCTTGTCCTCTAGCGTCCTCTGAGACTTGGCAGGATCCTTGATCTTCCATCAACGGTGCGATGAGCCTCTTGAGGAAGTCAACTCTGTTGACGCTTGGGAAGCCTCCGCGTGGATAGGGGACCATTGCTGGGAAAGCAACATCTTTGGAATTGTCTACACGTGCCCAGACAAGGGAAGCTTCCTTCTGAGGACTACGGCCGAGTATGATGTAATCATGTTGGGGCGGCCTTGATTTAAATTTGAACTTTGTCCGTATTTTGGCGCGCGTCCCTTCTTGATGAGGACGTCGTCCTATCTGCGCAGGGACTTTGCCAATTACGTTTAGCTTTGGAAGATCTGATGACGTGCGTCCCTACAGAGTTAGGGACTGCCGTTCACTTGTTGTCCTTTTCGCTCATTTGCGTCCGTTGGACTTACCTGAGATCAACACTTGGACAACTTATTAAATACTTTTGAGTTTGTCATTATCAAAACAAGGGACGATCATTATTGGTTTAGATATTAATGACTGGCGTCCTTGATATCGTCCCAACACTAAGCCACATGCATGACTGGTCAACTATTGCATTCATCAAGTAAGTTGAATCATAGAACATGTATCTCAACATTACAAGGTTTCATCATAGATAAAAAAAAAGGGAAAAACAATCTCAGAGTCCCCCAATACATCATAGACACACATTCATCAATAAGACATGAACTAGGGTTTCGGACGACGCCCAGATTGAGGGTAAAGAAGGCAACGGAGCCAGCGTGGTTGGCGATTGGTGGTTGTGGTGGCGGTGGATGGCCGGAGTGAGAGGCGGAGGAGTGGTTGGAGATTTTGTTCGTGTGGAGGTTTGTTTGGCCATTACAGTGAAGATCTCAGGAAATTGAAAATTTGGAGAAAAGATTGGAGGTTTCGGTTTTGTTTGGTTTGTATATAAACCGAACCGCCCAAGTCGAAACCAAACCGAATTGAATCGACCATTTTCACTTCGGTTCACGGTTCACAATTTTCTAAAAACTCGGTTTCGGTTCGGCTCGGTTATCGTCGGTTTGGTTCGGTTTTGAACCGATGCTCTGCCCTAAAACTGACAGATTATCTTTTATTAGTGTTTTTCGGCCTTCTTGCGATAGCGTGTTTGCTTTTGATTTTGATAATTGATTTGTGGTTTTATGAGTCACTTCATTGAACATATTTTTGGTTACTTGTTCGTTGATAATGGGACAACCTAGGTTTTTTGTGGTAATTGACCTTTTGTCTAGAGATTTCACAAAAGTCGTCCATGATTTGTTTTATCTGTTGACATGTTTGATTTTTTGTGTTTGCAAAGATAATAAGGGCATCTCCGATAGATACTCTATAATTTTCTCCAAAATAGGGAAAGAAGTTCCACATTCTCCAAATTTTTTATGTCCTAACTCCGATAGATACTCTATGAAACTGAGGAACCCCCCAATTTTCACTTATAATTTATTGGATAAATTAATTCAAATAACTTAAACTTTTGATAGGTGTTAAATGAATAATCCAAAATATTGATAGTTAGCAAAATAACCTAAACTTGTAAGATGTGTTAAAAAACTGTCTTTGAGGTAAACTTTTTGGGCATTATCGATGATTTGACACCGGATAAATGGACAACGACAATATAAAAACATAATCTAGATCTTATATATATGGAGAAGTTTTGAGAAATTATTACCGATAAATTTCAAATTATAACCATTCGAGCTCAAATACAACGGTCGGAATTTCAAAACGAATCTCACATAACCGAATTCCGTGAGATTCCATAGAACTGCATTCCGTAAAAAGTAGTATAAATCATAGTTATGATACGGGTAGCCGTAAGAAGGGCGTATAGACTCGCGTAATGGCGTTGCGTGGGAGTCTCATGGAATGGGGTTGCGTGGAATGGCTTATTCACTCACTATCCATCACATGTTTCTACGAAATAACATTCCGTGGGATTTTACGGAACCCAATTCCGCGTGTAGTTAATCACTATTCACACGTACAATTAGCACCCTGCACCACCCTAAATATATTTTCTTCCAAGGGATTGCTCAGTGACCTCTGTCATTGGGATATTAACCGCGACGTGGTAACGACCGATACCGGGAGACCAATGAGCGAGAGCGAGGGAATGAGCTATGGCTATAGGCTACACCCCAAACACTCTCGCCAACAAAAGTCTCTAGTCTCGACCCCTTTCATCATGGACCCATGGTATGTGTTAAAGTTCGTTTATATGCATCACCTCTGTTTGTCCAGTTTAGGCTTGTTTTGAGTTTAATTAATTAAATTCCCTAAAAACCCGGTTCGCCAGTAGGAACTTGTAAAACCTGGTTCATGGCTTGCCCCTTTGCTTGCATGATTAACATCATGCTACTGATGCTCTATGTTACACTGTAGTTCTTCAATGTGCCCAGATGCTCGTCTTATTGATTCTTCAATGTTCCTTTAACTTTTGTTTATTAAACCTTCTTCTATGCTTTAAACCTTGATTGCTCTACACAAATTTAGGTCCTCGCCTAAAAGAATCGAAGGTTTGGATGGAAGGATTTTACAACTACAATTCAGGTCCAATTTGTCACTTCCCCTTTTCACTGGTGGAAAGGTTCAAGGGGAGCAGGGTGTTTCTGTGCATATTGTACTAGTTGATGCTAGCATGGGTCATGTGGTGACATCAGGGCCTGAGTCACTCTTGTGCAAAGCTTGATGTTGTTGTCATTGAGGGTGATTTTAACAAAGAAAAATATTCAACCTCATCAAAAAAAAAAAAAAAAAAGAGAAGTATTCAACACTCATTTAAAATTTTTAAACCATACGCAACGACAAGATTAGTAATGTATGCAGTGCAAGGACGGAAGATGAGTTTTGCCCATCAACATGTCCAAATGTAAAGATCTGGCCACTACGGAACTATCCTAAAAAACTGTATATTTATTATTTGACAGATCCAGAGATCAATGATAAAAGAGAGAAAAACTCGTGAACAAACAGCTTGAGATGCCCCACAACTCAAATTTAGGAGGGTGATAGTTTATTTGGAGACAGTTGTCTGAAGAGGCAGGACACTTTCGACTTCTTGGGCGTTGGAGTTCCTCTCGGCAACTATTTTTGACATCCCAAACATCTGCGTTGATGGAAAATTGGATGCTCCACAAATTAGTTACTGAATCTCTTTGGAAATCTTGTTTGTAAATATACTGTATGCACAGACGGACTCACCTTCTGAATGGTTTTCTTGAAACAAGTCTTGTGTTCATCCATGGAAGCATTGATGAATTCATCAATATGATCCTTGACATCCTCGAGGAAAGTTGCATCATCTTTCTTCTTCCTACGGCATGATGTAATAGCAGGGTTTGTGGGTGCAGTCGATGACGCCTTAGTATCAGTTGGACTCTGCTGTGGCTCCATCTTCAAAGTATTCTGAAACAATTCAGATTCATAGAAATTTGATTCACCGATATAGGGCACCCAAGTCTTATTTTTTACCACAGGCAAACAAAAACGAGATTGCAAAGAATAAGACATATGTATCTTGTGCTTTCCATTTGGCATAACAGCAAATAAGGAAGCATTCTCAGTGAGGCATAACAGCAAACACATGGCGTGCGCCTAACTACACTAAACCTACTAAACCGTAACAACATACAAGAAAGGTGCCCTCTGAAAGTTGGGAATTCATAGGCTCACACACCAAAATCACTTGCATCAACAACGAAGAAATTATTCTAGCAATTACGAATGAATCATTCGAACCAAACACCAACAAACACACCGCAATTGAAACAGGGGAAACCTAAATACGGAACAAATAGACTTGACAAAATCGACAGAGAACTGGAGTAAACGGACAATCTGAACAGAAACAGAAATAGTCGAATTGACCTTACCACGATCGAACGACAAATTCAACAAATATTCCTGACAATTTAGCGGGGGAGCAATGGAGAACGTACGAGTTCGAAGTGGGAAGAGGATGGTGGTATTTGTAAAGGAAACTGGAGGAGCAATGGTAGTGGATTGTTGGGCAAGAAAAGAGACTTGCAAAACCAGAAACCAAACTACCCACCGGAACCACAAACGGGGTTTGGGTCTTATCACTTTGGGCTTCAGGCTTCACTCTTGTCTCCTCCGCTACTGGGCCTTCACAATAAATTCATATCTATATACAAGACTTGCCAGCAAAAGTCTCGAGTCTCGACCCCTTTCATCATGGTATGCTACTCTAATAAAAAACAGCTTTCCCTTTCCCTTTCCCCCCCTCTCTCTCTCTAATGATGCTCGCACCAAATCCTCTCTCGTAGTCTCCCTTTTCTCCCCTCCAGTATCAATCCAAGAAGAAGGCTCTGCGAGGTGGAATTAGGGCTTTTTCCGGAGCTGCTGAAGCTGAATCCCGAGCTCGTGTCCGAGGGTTTTTGCTGTTGATCATGTACTGCGTTGTTTTAGGGTCTTGAGAGCGGGGAATTTGATCCAACTGCAACGGAACAAGCGAATTTTAACTCAGCAATCCTGTAGTCGTCAACAGATCTGCGAATCAGGCGAGTTTTGTTTGCCTGCTAGTTAGTGGAAGAATGCAGAGGCAGACAAGGGCGATGGAAAGATCGAACAGCATCAACAGAGGGAAGCGGAGCTTGGATGATCTTGGAGGCGGCGCCGATGATCAGCCCGGGCGCAAGCGGCCTGCTTTGGCCAGGTCCCTCACTCCTTCTCCTTTCCTCTTTCCATTTCCCGCTCAACTTTTGCTTCGAAATCGGCATCGATTCTCTTATTCTTCCTGTTGATTTCTTTTGTTTCTTCTTCGATTAGATTGAGCGCTAATTTAGCTTGAAAACGGATGGAACTTGAATCTAGTTTGAATATGGAGTGTACTATCTGTTTGTAGCTTGAAAACGGATGTTTGAATAGTGCGCATGATTTTGTAACGGAAAAACGGTTTTTATTGCTTTGCTTGATGTCCATAAACATTTACTAGAACAGTGTTTGAAACTGTTTTATTATCTCTTGCTCAAACATTTGTGTTCTTGCAGTGTGATTGTTGAAGCCCTCAAGGTGGACAGTCTGCAGCGTCTTTGCTCTTCTTTGGAGCCTATTCTTCGTAGAGTTGTAAGATCAATTTTTTTTTTTCTCTTCTTCATGCTATGTCACTGCTACATCTATCAAACTCCATGACTTTGCGATCCTTGGTACTGAGGAGCCATAGTCGGTAGTCGCGAGTCATCGCTCTTCTGTTGTAAGTTGTTTTTTTGTTTGCTTTGATATGGCAACTTTAGCAGATCTCTGTATTACTTTTATTCTTCCTATTAGATGTGTGAGCTCCAGTTTTCATTTGGAAGTATAAATTTATAGTATGATATCTGTAAAATTCCCAATAGTAGATTACTAGATACCAAAGTTAATAATAGATTCTTCTAGATTAGGTATGTTCTTTAAGTCTACAACCAGGCAACTGTATGAAATCTGTATCATTTATCAACCATTGTCATGTAATAGAAGAACAGTGAGTAGGACAAGTTATCTTTCATGACTTCTTTATGTTTGGTCTTCTGAATAATTGTTCCACTGGCAATATAGGTTAGTGAAGAAGTGGAGCGTGCATTGGCCAAGTTGGGCCCTCCCAGACTCCCTGGAAGGTACAAATATTGAATTCATTTCTAACAGAGTTGAATTTTCTGTATCACTAAATCAATGAAATTGAATTCTCCATGCATTTATCACTTTTCCCCAGAAATGTGCTGAAGTCTTTTGCTTGCTTTCTTCCTTGCTTGCATGACTAACATCACGCTACTGATGTTCTATGTTACACTGTAGTTCTTCAATGTGCCCAGATGCTTGTCTTATTGATTCTTCAATTTTCCTTCGGCTTATATCTTTATTAGTTTTGTCATGAACAGCTGACTGTGTTTTGGCATCCTGCTTTTGTTTATTAAACCTTCTTCTATGCTTTAAACCTTGATTGCACTTCACAAATTTAGGTCCTCGCCTAAAAGAATTGAAGGTTCGGATGGAAGGACTTTACAACTGCAATTCAGGTCCAGATTGTCACTTCCTCTTTTCACTGGGGGAAAGGTTGAAGGGGAGCAGGGTGCTTCTATGCATATTGTACTAGTTGATGCTAGCATGGGTCATGTGGTGACATCAGGGCCTGAGTCTTGTGCAAAGCTTGATGTTGTTGTCCTTGAGGGTGATTTTAATAATGAGGATGATGAGGATTGGTCTCAAGAAGAATTTGAAAGCCATTTGGTGAAAGAACGGGAGGGAAAAAGGCCACTTTTGACTGGAGACTTGCAGGTGACACTAAAGGAAGGGGTAGGCACATTGGGGGAGTTCACATTTACTGACAATTCAAGCTGGATACGAAGTAGGAAATTTAGACTTGGCCTAAAGATGTCCTCAGGAACTTGTGATAGCATACGTATACGAGAGGCTAAAACAGAAGCATTTACTGTTAAGGATCATCGAGGGGAATGTAAGTTCTTCTTAAGTACTCACTCTTCTTTTTGTCTTCTTTCCTGTTTCATATTCCTCATCTGTTCTTGTCGTTGCCAGTGTACAAGAAGCACTATCCACCAGCTCTAAATGATGATGTTTGGAGATTGGAAAAGATTGGGAAAGATGGTTCCTTCCACAAGAGGCTAAATAGTGCTGGGATCTACAGCGTTGAAGATTTTCTCCGTGTTGCTGTTAGGGACTCTCAAAAATTACGAAGTGTTAGTTTTCCTAATTGGCTTCAGAATTAATTTGCATTGACTGATTGTCGAGTTTTGTTTACTTTGAATCAACATTGAGTATCTAACTGATCTCTCCTGGTACTTCGTAGATTCTTGGAAGTGGTATGTCAAATAGGATGTGGGATACTCTTATGGAGCATGCTAAGACATGTGGATTAAGTGGGAAGCTCTATGTTTACTATGCTGATGACACAAGACATGTGGGTGTTGCATTTAACAACATTTATGAGCTTAGTGGTCTCATTGCAGGGGAGCAATACATCCCATCTGATTCACTTTCTGATGATCAAAAGGTTGGTCATGTTTGTACCCTTTTTTTGGTATCATATAACTGTATTTTTAGCATGTTTTTATATTTAATTTCTTGATAAAGGTGGCATTATATTCATATGTCCCGTTTGTTCAGAAGGTCACATCCTATAGGGCTTAGGTTTCTTGAAGTGGACAACGTAAATAGGACAATTTTATCTCAAAGCATTTTGTTATTCTACACCCTCATGTTCGATTCATTTGTGAAATAGTAAGAAGAGTCATGATAGTGGATGGGTATCGGTTTCTAATTTGATGTCTGCAATCTTGTTTACATTAGTCTTAGCATCCATTCAAACTTGAAGGAGTGAAAATAAATAAATCTGTATACAAATTAATGGAGGTCAAACTCTTGAAACTACACACTTATTCTCCCTCCTTTTTGTACTTCCTTCAGGTCTATGTTGACACACTTGTGAAGAAAGCATATGAGAATTGGCATCAAGTTATAGAGTATGAAGGCCACTCCCTTCTAAATTCAAAGCAAACCAGGAGGGTCACAAGATCATCTAGAAATCAACTCCCAGCGGGTTCATCTCATTTCACTGATATTGTTGATCATCAGCTAGCTCTTCTTCCTTTGCCTGGTTCAGTCCCTTCATCTGAGCAGCCTCTCATGGAAACCACCTTACCTGCAGGTTAATCTTGTCCTCCTGCTTTGTTTCCCGTTGCATATAATAAAAAAGGTTCTAGTTCAAATCTTTTGTTGCCTAATTGTATACCCGAATATGCTTCATTGTTTTAATTTGTTGGCTTGAACTTTTATCAGTTTATTAATGGATGAAACTATATTGAGTTCCAGTTTATTCAAAAAGCTAACATGTGTGATCTTGCTCTCGCATATGCAGGGTTCACATATGACAGCAACAATATGTTCTCCACACAACAAAACCATGCAATAAGGAATGACAATAGTTTAGGACTAGCACCGACACCTTCAGAGTCCTCATCCTCAAGATCATCACCAATGTCATTCCAATCTCTAAATACGTCGGTTCAGCAATCCAGTCTCAATCCTTACCAGGGGGTGGATGATTTCTTGACCGAAGAGGAGATCCGTCTGAGGAGCAATCAAATGCTCGAGGATGAAGATATGCAGCAGCTGCTGAGGCTGTTTAGCCATGGTGGCTCCATGAATGCGGTGCCAGAAGACGGGTTCTCCTTCCCGCCTTACATGCCTTCTCCTGCACCGAACTTCGACTTTGATGAAACACGTGGCGGACGCTCTGGAAAAGCGGTTGTCGGGTGGCTGAAGATCAAAGCAGCAATGAGGTGGGGATTTTTTATTAGAAAGAAGGCGGCTGAGAGGAGGAGAGCGCAGCTTATTGAGTTGGAAGATTAAGGATTCAGCTATTGTACAGTCACCTGCACAGGGTTGTTGTTTATATGGTGAACTCTTGATGCCAATGGTTGCCTTGTTCACACGTGATTTGTTAATTAAGCGCTCTTGTAAAATAGTTTTGTGGTTTTCTACACCATGTAATTTGTATCAATTAACGGTTAAGCCTGTAACTAACGTTGATAAATCCCCCCCCTGCCTTCATTTTCTTTCATAGCTGCTTGTATTGTAATGATTTCATCCCTTTAAACTTTTAATTTTGACTTTGATTTTTCTAATTAATTGGTCCAAGGCCTTGACGGTCAAGGAGACTGTAGGTACAATGCAGATTATATTGGGTTCTCCGAGTGTTAATGGTCAGTTGAGCACACCCTAACACAACAACAACAACATTTCTCCAAAACGACGGGTGTGTTGAGCACAAACACACCCTAACACATGATCGGGATTATCTTAGTTTGGGATTTTAGATCTATCTATATGCAAAAAAAAGTCATAAGATCGTAGCTATTACCTTGAGCCACTTATTGTTTGAACACGGATCATTTCTATATTAAACTAGTTGCACCCGATTTGTATTTTTAAATTTATTTTTGAATATTTAATAAATAGAATATTAATGTGAAATGTTTATTTAACATAATTTGGTTTCATTTAATATTAAAAGTTTTTAATTGTTATACGATTGATTGTGAGTATGTTATTATGCAAATCCCGTACTTGTATTTTATAGTCAATAAAATACATTATTATGTAATTTATATTTACTTATATTTTAGTATGAAAAACACCAACTTGATATACCTAAATTAAACATGTAGTTATTTTAATCATAATATTTAATGAATAATATTTTACCTCTATATGTATGAATAGAACAGAAAAAATATCTTACTAAAATAAAATATATTTTATAGAAGAAAATTAAAGATAAAATTAGTTAAGGAAAACAAAATTAAAGCAAGATAGTATGGCTTTATTAAAGATAAATTTGAAGATTCGATAATTAAGGAAAATAAAAGATATAAATTTGTTATTATCTATTTGAGTTGGAAAAAAAAATCAAGCGGGGCCAGAATCAACGTGGTGGCTCGAAAATGGCTAGCTTTTATAATATATATTGATGATTCGCTTATGTGTCATTTTGTCGTATTCTAAATGTCTTTATCTTTACCAATAATTTGAGTTCCACTGTTTTTATAAATTATTTTTTACACTAATAAATCCACAGCATCAATTCACGATTCCATCTTAATTTGTTTAATATTGATTAATTTATCAACTTTTAAATTTAAATCAACTAATAAATCTTTTACAAATTATGTATCATTCTCTTAATTTATTTCATATACTTACAAATTTATACTATATACTAAGTTGTCTCTTTTCAAGCTACCATAATGTATATATATACATATATATCTTGTTAAGTCATATGATATTATATCGAATCAATTTTTTATTTAGACGATTTCTTTTATAGAATAATTTATATGTTTTTATTTCATTAATGATCCTTATTTTTGTATGTATAATATCAATTTAAATTTATTCTTTACATAAAAATACAATCTCGGATAAAAATACGTTGTCAATATCGGAATACTAATAATATTAGTATGCAAATTAATTCTACACGGGCATATGCATTTGCCCTACGAAAGGGAGTGTCACAACCAAAAAACATAATGGGCATATAATCACCGTTTTTAGGTTACATGCATCCAATTAACTGAATGCGTAATCATCGTAACTGTATATTAAAGCGGAGGTTAAAAATAATATTTAGCACGATACGGGTCAACTTCTCATTGGGCCGGATCACCCATCTCTATTAAAATAATTTAACTTGCTTAATTGGTTGAAATTTCATTGTAGACCCCACATTAAATTGTGCACATAATAAATCTATCCAAATCATAAAAAAATCTATCAAAAATTGTGCACATAATGAAAATCAACTATATTTTTATTTAGTTATATTTTTAATCTAGAATCTATCTGATATGTTATGTATCTTATCCTTTCATTATACAATAATTGTAATATACATGTCAATAATAAAAGCTAAAAGTTATGATCGGGAAATCCAATGTTCTATGATATTTGATTTCTCTTTATTTCCTACCAAAGTTTGAATTGCATATTTGAAGAAATCCAAAATTTATATGGTATTTGAATACGTATGTCAACTATTGTAGAATCTATCCAAAATTATGATCGAGCATTTCTTTTGAATAACTTTATATAAAATTACAACTAAGATTTTAGTTAAATCCAATTCGTGTCTTCAAGGCACGAGATTAATACTAGTATATTCTAAATTAAATGGCATGAATTAATGCAGTTGGTTGTTGGCCTCAAAAATATAAGAGTACTTTGCATAAAACCGCTTCTTAAATTTCCTATATTATAAATAACCACCAGTTGTACTCGAATTTATTTAAAACCACCCAAATTTATCCTTTTGTTGATATTTATATACTTTTATTATAAAAACATTGCTTTTTAGTATTTTTCTATATCAAAATGATAAGGAAATTATGTTTTTAGCTTCAAAAGAATGTTGACTAAACCTTTGGTACCAAAAATTAGATAATTATATAAGAATAATCATTTAGAATATTTTTTTCAACTTTTAAATAAATAAAAGGAATATAGAGGGGTGGATATGAGGAAGTAAAAGATCCTTTAAAAATATGTGATATCCAGAAACTGACTTCTTACTCTTTACTTTTTTTAAATATTTGACCTTTTAGTTTGATTTTGATGTTCAATAACATTTTCATTTGGTATATTATATTATATTATTTTTTATATTACCCTTGTTGATTAATGATATTTGTGACTTTCAATTTTTTAAAACAAAACTAACGTAAATTTAAACTTTTTGATAACAGATTTTGTTCCTAATCACACAGATAGAGGATTTAAATAGACTGGGAATTCATTAAAAATAGTTATATGGTCAACTGATGAAGACATGAATTCATGTACGAGTACGAGACATATCGTTAAGTATGCAAACATTGGTTAAAACCTACTCCAATTGGAAAGCCTTGACAGACAGATCTCATAAAAGAAATAGGAAGTTAGAATCTCATACCCTCTATTGGCGAAAACCGGAAACGGATGGACAAAAATAAATTTTGACGCCTCAACTCGACCTGATGGAAGCTTTTTCAACTCCTTTATCTTTCATTCCCAAGAAGGTAAGGTGCTCTCCTTATCCATGCAACCGTGTTGTGCCAAAGACGCATTGGAAGCAGAAGCATTGCCTCTTCTTGATGTCGTCCAAATAGATAAGGTGCTCCGAATCGACAAGATTATCATTGAAGGTGATAACCTTACGGTGATCCATGCTTTAAAGAAAATTTGGAAGATCCCTTCAATCGACAAGATCATCATTGAAGGTGATAACCTTACGATTATCCAAAAACAACTTGCTCTTAAAAAAGTTTAGTCAAATCATCTACCAGGATGATCTAGGATATATTGACCTTATCTTAGAATAGCCTAAGGTTTACCTTGTTTAAAAAATAGCAAACATATTGGATCGCTTTTCTTTAAACTAATTGTTGGATCATAGTTCATTAGTAGACAGATAGGAAAGGTATTACGGACGGCTTCCTAAGCAGCGGAATAGTATACAAATATACTTAACTGCAGGAATGAAAAAGGCTAGGGATGTTTTCCTTATACAGGAACTCCGTTTGGAGGATTTCTTAATGACTTCTTTTCTTTGATTAGTTAAGTCCCTAAAGAAATTACAAAGGTGGAGTACAAACTTCTCTAATCCATAAGAGTCCTTCCCTACAGAATCACTAATTAATGCACTCCCTCAGCCTAGCTCTCTAAGGCAACTCAATAGTATCATAAACCTAAGTCAAACATCACGCGAGTTCCCTTCCTCTCATGGAACTCCTTTTATGGTTGTGGGTTCAATTGATTGTTCTTTGTGGACTTCTTCTTCTTCTTCTTCTTCTTCTTCTTCTTCTTCTTCTTCTTCTTCTTCTTCTTCTTCTTCTTCTTCTTCTTCTTCTTCTTCTTCTTCTTCTTCTTCTTCTTCTTCTTCTTCTTCTTCTTCTTCTTCTTCGATCAAGCTCTCAAACTCTCTATGTGTTATTGGTGTTCTTGAGAGTTTTTGTGTGGAAGAAGTCAGTTTGCATGCTATTCATCGAGGTGTATTTATATGCAAACTTTAGCCAACTCTTTTTGGACACTTTTAGCCTTCTAACATCCTCAGAGTCTACCTCGGACAACTTTTCGCTTTCCCAGCATTGTACAACACAAATCCTTCGTCTTCTAGCAATAGTCAACTCTGGCTTCCCTGGTGAAAGCGACGTTTATGCATTGGGTTGTGTTTGTCGAAAGCGACGTCTTGGCATCATGTGTTTGTTTCCTGATATCTGAAGCTTATGAGGGACTTCCACAAATCTTTTTTGTTTTGTGTTTGCAATCTTAACTATTTTGAATTTGAATCGAATTCCCTGAGTGTAAGTTTTCTTTTTAACTGAAGACACCTTCCCTATCTTCACAAGAATTATTTCTTGTGATTTTTGATGATGTGTTGAACTTCTAGGCGTCCCTACGAGATAGGGATGACATTCACTTGTCTTCCTTTTTCATTGTGTAGAGTCCTTGGAAACATTCCTGGAAATGACTTGGACAAGCACTAGTTCATAATGAGTTTGTCATTATCAAAACTGGGGAACGAGATCATTGATCCAGTGTAAATGAACTTGGTGTCCTTAACATTGTCCCAACAATTTTTCCATTTTTGATGATGACAAACTTACAATAAAAAATTACAACTCAGAAAGCATGAAAGCACACATGAGAACTCTGTTTCCTTATTAATTACTTGGCTACAAATCCCTCCTAAGCATATGCAAGTCTATGATCACTTTTAACAATGCATCTTTTTTGTACTATACTTTTCTTTTTTAACATCATCGAAAAGCAGATCATGTGAAGGGAATGCGAGTATAAAATTTGAAGTATTCTTTCCCCTTTTGGACAAACATTAGTTCATAATGGGTTTGTCATTATCAAAATTGGAGACGGAGATGACTGATAAATGGTTATCCATGGCCGGCGACATGTCGAGAGAGGTACAGAGGGAGTCTGGGTCAGAGAGGAGGGCTGGAGCGTGCAAATATCTTTCACTCGATCTAAAAAGAATCAATTTTTTAATTGAAAAAGGCTTGAATAAGAGATGGACCCACCTCCACGTCTTGATTTCTCGCGAATTCAGCGAGACAAATAGCAAAGTCCATCCCAAATAGACCCGGCAAAAAGTGACCCGACCCGACCCGAACCGAACCCGAAATTAGCCCCGAATAACAAAAAATGAACCATCTGAACATGGCCCAGACCCGATCTGAATCCGATCCGATCTGAAACTGGCCCGAACCGAAATGACCCGAATAAAAAGTAAACCGAACTAAACCGAACCAATTAAACTGACCCGAACCGAACTGCACCCGAACCAAAGTGACTTGAACTAAACCTGACTTGAAATAACATGATCCGAAATGACCCGATCTAAAACGACCCGAACTAATTCTGATCCGAAATGACCTAAAATCATCCAAACTAAATCTTAAGAGTAGATATACTATTAAAAATATAAGTAAAAATTAAAAAGTCATGATATAAAATATTAGAATGGTGGTGCACATAAACAATGTATAGCAAAAGACCGAACAAGTACATCTACACTTTTAATAGCAGCCAAATTGTGTCTCAAACGTTTCACTTATCATAAACAAGTTCTAATGGTTAAACAAACAATAATCATTTCATTTTACTTTGCCTGTCTTAGAGAAAATAAGCACAAAATGAAAACCCAACATTTCTTTCTTCAACAATAAGCTATCGTTATGTAATCTTTGTTCCCAAATGCAAACATGCTATCAACCATATTTGTTCCAATCCACCTCAAAACCGATGTTTTCTTCTTCATCCATTGTTACAAAAGAATAAAATAAATAATTATACTGTGAATCAAGAAAACATAACTACAAATATAAGTAATATACTTTTGTACTTAGATATATAACTTATTTAATTATTACTCCTCCTTTACTATAAAGTACATAGGATACAACAATTCAGTATACTATATACGAATATACTTTCCGAAATAACATTAACCATTATATATAGTTTAATAAAAAAAATTTAAATTAGGGCTTGTTTAGGAAAACTATACATAAGAAAGAAAAAAAAGAAAGCAAACTAACACGATTAGGAAATAAAGGCAAAAGAGTAAAAAAATTAATTCTTTAAGAGTCATTTAAAATTAAAAAGCTAAGCAAGATTTTAAAAAAACTAATAAACAAACAAAAAAAAAAGGCCTCACTTATTATACTTGAGGTTCAATTGTGAAAGAAGAAAACTTTAGGGTCCAATGACCCACACAATAAGAAAATAAAACAAATGAAAAAAAGGGAGAGATAGAGTTTCGAACAACCAACCATTTACAACATTTCTAAACTCTACACCACCGAGTAGGGGTGAGCAAACGGATTATCCGATACGAAATAGCGGATATCCAAAAAATTTTGGTCAAAACTAGCGATCAATATCCGATCCGTTATTAGCCGGATATCTGGTAAGAAATATCTGTTTGGATCGGATATCCAAGACCTTTGGATATCCAAATTATCCGCTTTAGCATTATTTTTCAAATTATATTATTAAAAATAAGAAAATTAGTTATGAATAAAACAAATATAGTTATCCATATTATCCGGATTTTATAGGATCGTATCGGCTAGATCGGTGGACCAGATCGGTCGGATCGGATCGACGGATCGAATATTTTTGTTCACTCTTACCACCAAGCCAAGTTGTATCCCTAAATCTTATGTAAAACATTTGATATATAAGTAATTGGGGCCCCGCTCCATCTTACCGGTTGAACAAGATAATTAGCCGGGCATAACACTAATTAACATAGTTGAATTGAGACGCGTGTTAAAAAATATAGATATGTCTTGAATGTGTCAATAATATGTTATCCAATCTAATTAATGATATAAGATATAAGATAAGCCTGATAAATTATTTTAACCGTGTAAATAACATAAATATACAAAAAGTGAAATAACACTATTTAAAATTTTAAATAAAAACATGTGTACCGGTTCATTGGGTTTTTGTAAATAACACCCGAATCCGAATTAACCCGATCCGAAATGATCTGATTCGAAGCAATCCGAAAAGAACTCGAACCGAACTAGACCCAAAACCGAACAACATCCGATCAGAAACGACCCGAATCTGAATTAATCCGAAATATTACGATCCGAAACGACCCGAATCCGAACTAGACCCGAACAACATCCGAAATAACTGTTTGACCCGAACGAACCCGATCCAAACTACCAGATTCAAACTGATCCGAACAACCCGAATTGCCAGATCTAATCCCAAATACATCTGTCATAAAAAGACGTAAGTATGATTGTGACATGACTAAATATCAAATGGACATAGCAAGTTGAAATTAAACGGCGGCTCTTTGATGATCAGGATTTGGATTTTATGTGCATGTTTAAGCACCACAAGTCCACAATCAAAATAGCAATCATTCGACCACCAATGTCATCGTATCTATATTTTGAATTAGAAAAATAGAAAAAGAAAAGATAAAGATATTTGACGAACTTAACTAGGAGGAGTTAGTTTAACCCTACTAACAAGTGTAATAAAATTTATTTAAAAATTACGTTATGATAAAGATTACGTTTTATTTAATAATAGTAATATTTATTAGAAGATTAGAACTAATTCTTAGTAAGGGATAATTCATGATTATAGGTAATTTTTAAGCATTTTTTACAAGATAAGATTATATGAAATTCTAACTAACTAATTTTCATAAAGTAGGCCCAACTGATTATTTTATTATACAAATACTTTGTAAAGACATTGACTCTGCTTATAGTAGTATAGATATCGATGGAAACTCAAAAGTTTACAATTATAATTGTTAAAAATTAGGTGAAACATTTCCAATTATAATTGTTAAAATTAGGTGAAACTTCTGAAACCATACAATAACCATAATTTATAAGCTCAAATTTCGGTGTCATAATGGAAAAATTACTTAAAACGATATCAAATTTGGACGTGGTTCATGTGAAAATGTGCCTCTAAGTGAGAAATAAGAATGAATCTCAATCACTAGTTACACATGTGAGAGCTACTCAACGCATGGGACAATTTTGTATTCTTTCACCTTCGGGGTGCAAGTCTCGAAACATAACTATGCAGTCCCATACAACATGAATGTATATTTTTATACACAATGACGGTGTATGCCAACATTAAAGACTATGTATATATTTTCGCTAATTGTAGAGGATATTACATTTGAAAAAAAGTCATCAACAATTAGACATAGGCATGCAAAGTCATGTTAAATGCAAATACACATTCAAGGTAAGTTAAAATATACTATCATCTTATTTAAAACGAACATAGTCATTTGTCAATTATACTCTTATATATTTCGACCAAAAAAATTATACTCTTATATATATATGAAAAAAGCAAATACAGTGCGATATAGAGCATGTACATTCATATTAATCGAAAATACACAACCATGTTTTTGAACATACACAATCAAGTTGAGTGAAAGCACACAATTATTCTTGTCACATTTTATATTCTTATTACACATTAACATGAAAAATCACATACAATCTTTTGTGACCCATTAAACACTTAGATGTTGGCAAATCCGTGCATACGTTATACACGCTTGACATGGAGCCACATCATTGTATAAGAGGATCCATGTCATTATTTTAAATTAGAATAATACTTAAAATATGAAAAAGGTGTAAATGTAGGACATACGAACCACCAAATTTCAAAACCCTTATCACTTTCATATTTTTAACTTTTGCGCCTTTTGCAAATAACATGATTTTGTTTTTTTCATATAAAATGATTATGTATGTTATTTTATCTCATTGTGTGTGATTTCTTTTTATTTAAATGTGCAAGTAACGAATGATTGTTTCTTTTCAAATAACAAAACTGCTCTTTTTCTAATTTAACACGAATGTGGATTTGTACTTAACATGATTATACATATCCATATTGCATTTTATATGACTTTTTTCACATGTAATACAATGTACGTGAAAATGTATACATAGTTGTTAGTTTTGACATACAAAGTCATTATAAATGAAAATGCACAATCATCTTATATGAGGCTAAAGAATCATGTTTCAAAACTCACACCGAAGATAATTTTCTTTTTACCGATATGTGACGCAACACAACACCCACACGTATAGCTAGTGATTGAGATTCGTTCTTATTTCTCTCTTAAAATACCATTCTCCCCAAACTCACTGAACATAATTATATTTTTCTCCCACCACCACTAATTAGTAAATTTATTTATTTTTTTGACTAGGAAAGAAATTAGGGTCGCCACAACTACTGCCTGATTACTAACCAACTCTAAAGATAACAGGGTAAACCGCCGCTTAGGAGCCTCGAACCCCAGATCTCATGGTACACCCACGAATGTTCAACAAAGACCTGATGCGCCAATAGCATAAATTTAACATTTTAATCTAACCCGACATGTACTATCAGACTATATCTACTAATCTACCAAACTCCATAATTATCTATTTATTTATCTGCAATCAAACTCGTATAAGATACGAATGCCTTTACTAGTTGTTAAACTATTGTGACAAATACCTCCATTTAAAACGTCTAATGGGCGATCGTTTATACAAACATCTATCTTCTGTACAACACTTAAAATTCTCCCTCTCTTGTCACATTAATGACTTTTCTCTAATTGTTTTTATTTTGTTTGTTTTGGGTGAATTATCTATCTCTACAACTCTTATTTTTCTTTTCCTTGTCAAATAAATGCATGTTTTTATTTTTTATTTTTTTTTTTTGTTTTTTTTTTTTGTAATTGATTATGAATGTATGCTACTATGTCTTATTCTTTACATACATATATCATGTTATAATATTGTAATTTGAATGCAAAGCGTTATCATTTTTTCTTTTTTAAGCGAGAATGTAAAGCCTAAAGAGCTAACCATATGCTTTCGATTTAAATTTCCTCAAAAATGTCTATAAAATTATGTAGAGTAATCCCTACACATGTTCATTCGGCTAAAAAGCTTAATTGTAATGGAAAAGCCATATTATCAAAATAATTCTCATAAGAAATTAATAAAATCAAATCAAATAATTTCATTTCTTATTATTATTTTATCTACTTTTTTTGGACAATTCAATACAAAATATTTACATAACTTATTAATTGGAACAAAATTGTGTTATAACGAAGATTATAATTTTCACCTTCCAGAAAAATACGATGAAAGAAATTGTCCATCCATTGGACGGACAAGCTTTCTAGTTTTAATGATTAGGCAATCTTTCTTTTTAGTTACTAATAGTTTTGTTAAACTATGCAGTGTTCTTTAATAATTCATGTTTTAATTAGTAAGGAAATATAGCTTTGGATCCACTAGTCGGCAGTTTGGAAGTAGAAATTGATGGAAACAGGACAGATTGAAGAGGCAATGAGTAGATTCCAACGCATGCATCCAAAGACGAGAGTCTTGGGCCCTCCGGAGTTCTCCTGGGATAATAAGGATATTGGATCCACGCATTTCTGACTCAGCAGCCCCCCCTCGTGCTTCTTTTATTACCATTTCCTTGGTCTTATTTGTTGATTGGATTTTTCTATCATATGTCCTAAGACACATTATAAGAGGTTAATAATAGATTTTTTTTGTAAAATATAGAATTTTGGTCTTTTAATATCTTTTGTGACGGGTTTACTAATTCCTTTTCAGGATTTTAGTTTCGGTTTTTGGCATGGTTATTATGTGCTCTTATGGGGGATTAGGACAAATAATCGAAAAACCGTTGTTTATTATAGAAAATGTGCACTTCCTTGTTCTCCATCACTCTCTCGTGATGGCGCGTGGCTCACACTTCCTCCCATGGCATGTTCTTGTGTTTAATTGTCTAGTAGTGTCGTGGCCTACATGAGCCGCAAATTCAGATCAAAAACTTTGGACCTGAAAATTTAGATTCGAAACCTAGTTTCAATCCGATCCGATTAAACCTGAACTTAATTTCAACCCGATCTGATTGAATCCAAACTCATTTGGTTGAAGTAATTTATTATATTTTAGAATACACAAAATTTATTTTTAAAATTATATTATGTTTTATTATCAAAATATATAAAAGTAATATTGTCGTATTATATCTTATTATTTAAACATACTAATATTCAAATAATGCTAAAAAATTTGATACTCTTGACCCATTGGATTGATCCGATCTAACCCGAAAACCAATAACGGCCCTACCCGATTGACCCGTGACCCGTTATCAAGCCAACCCAATGGACTTATTACTGACCCGAATCCTTTTCAACCTGAACGTGAGATAACACAACCCGAACCCGACCCGACCATCCCAGTTGACAACTTTTATTCAACTTTTCTCTTTAATTTATTTCTATACAACTTTTATCTTTACTAAATTATAATATTATCCTCGTCCAATCTCATATTTTACTTCTATTATACAACTTTTGTTTATCTCCTTTTAACTTTTTTCATATTTGTAAGATTATAATATTATCCTTAACAATCTATTTTTCATCCACATCATTCAATTTTTTACCTACTTTAATAATCATAAAAATTATCCTTTTAGGCAAACTTCAATGGAAGAAAAGAGTATTAATAATTGATGGATCTGTCAGAACATATGGAAAAGTGTCGGTTCTAATGGCAGAAACATTGGCATTATGGGATGGCTTAAGAAAAGCGAAGTAAATGAATAGTAGAAAGTTAGAATTAGAAGGGGATAATATAACATGGGAGTAGACAGTGCAACTTTGTGGTTGATAAACATGCATTTTTGGGCCACAGTCTCGCAAGGAAATCTATTTGGAACCATCACAACCTTTTAGCTCTCATCCGAAAGGATGTTCTAGGTATCGCGTCGTAAGGCGAGGTCTAATTCTCACCGTTTCAAAAATTGAAATGAACGACTGATGCAAAAACCAATCTATACAACATGACTTTTTATTCTTCATACAACATAAATGCTTAGCTTTTATTTTTCTTCAAAAAAAATATTATTTATTCAACCCCAAAAGTATACTATGCATCTTAACAACATCTTAGCATTGTCCCTCTAGGTCTAATAAATGAATTTTTATTTATTGCTTTTTTTTGTTTTGTTTATTTATTTATAGCTTTTTTGTTTTGTTTTGTATTTCCTATTATTTATCATAATAATTTTTTTTATTATCTTACTAATAGATCCCGCAAAAAATAAACGAGGAAGGGAGTGATTTAAGATGATAAAAAATCTTACTTTTTATTATAATAAATGACAATATATTAAAGATGAAACTTTAAAAAATAAATGTATAGTCAAAATGGTGACATGTAATTATGATTTTATAAAACTAATTTACTACATGTAAACTAATGTTATGTTATTTAAACAAAAGATCTGGAACTATATTTGGTCTAAATGTATATAAGTTTTGAAAACCTAAACATCTATAAGTGTAATATTATTTGTTAATAAAATTAAGATCTATGATTACACACACACGTATACACTTAAATCTCTTCCTCAAGGTTAAATAAACTTTTTTTTTTCTTATTTTGATATCTAATTTTTTAGAGCATATAAGTTCACAATCTCAAAGACTTCATTCTATTTAAAATTACACATAATAATATAATTTAAAATTTTAATAAAGACATTTATATATTCTCTATAAATTAAATGTGATATTATTTATTAATAACATTACAATTTACGATTACACTTATCCACTTAAATCTCTTCCTCAAGGTTAAATAAATATTGTTTTCTTATTTTGACTTCTAATTTTTAAGAGCATATAAGTATACAATCTCAAATATTTCATTCTAATATAAACTTGCACATAATAATATAATAATAAACTATAATAAAGATATTTATGTATTCTCTATAAATGTTTACCCATCTAGAGGGCGGGCTATACACCCCTAGCATATTCCGGGAATTTTTTAAATAAAATACTAAAAAACATATTAATTTACAAACTATATAAATATTATAAATTGAATATATACTTTATTTGAATTCGACAGGTATTGTGAAAGCCATAGCATTTAGAGTCGCTTAATTGGTTAATTTTGATGACTCGATGTTTGTGCGAGAACTCTTTTAAATAAATGTAATAAATATTAATCTTCATATGATCTATAAATATCATAACTTGAATTGATGTCATACTTCCAACTATAAAATTGCACATATAAAAGTATTTAAATATAAATATATATTTTATTGTTAAAATAAATAATAAAAATAACTTTTATTAGTCGTCAAACTAGTCCAAAATGTTGGTGTTAAACGGAAGTATAAAATAACCAACTTTTTTCACCAATTGGTCAACCTAAATTTGCAAGAAAACAATAATGACTTGGAGCCTACTAACATATTAAAATCATGACGTTAACCTATACTCAATCCCGAACTAAATGGACTAACCCGGACCCAACTAAACCAAACTTGCAATGACCTTACTCAGCTGACATGACCAACGTACGGAATCGAGTCCATCAATAGGTTTATTCTCCATAACTAATATCTCAACCTTGTACTTAATCCGAAATCAAAGTGATTGAATCACCAATCTGACTTAATTAATAATAGTTTTATTCATGATACATAATATAGAACTTTTTCATAACATTTTCACTTGTAAAATCATCTCTCTACATATTAAATACTTCAAATTATGATAAATGTGCATATTTAGGATTATGAAATATTTAGAATCTTTTACGCTACTTTTTATTTCTTAAAAGATTAATATGATGTATGTTATTTACCAATTTGGTATATGGATAGATTAAGGGCCCATTTGGTATTCAACGGCGGAAACGGAAACGGAAACGGAATGGAATGAAATGGAATGGTAATGAACCTAGTCCAATTATGGGTCACTATACATTAATTGAAAAAAAATAATTTAATTTCAAACTTTGAAATTTGTGTGTCTAGAGAAGGGATGAAGGGAATGATTGAGGTGTTTTGTTACCCCACCCTTAGATTAGGGGATAATTGAGGTGCCACAAGGGTACCGCAAGCCTCCTTGTGGTAGTTTTTGAATAAAAATTGAGTTGACTCATCATTTATCATGATACTAATGTGGACTAGGTTCGTTTTCATTCCATTCCATTCCGTTTCCGCCGTTGGATACCAAACGGGCCCTAATTGTAATCAAACTAAAAGTTCGTAGAAATATGAGATTTTGTATAGATAACAAAATATTTTATAGATGGATATTTAATACGATCAAGAAAGAAAAAAATATGGATATCAATCTGAATCATACACACATTACACAGAAAAATGATAACAATAAAAAAGAAAAATATACATAATCATGAGATTAGTATCTATTTGCAGTAGATACTCCATGTTATATCACTATTAGATGAAGGGTGAACTTATTAAGCTCTTAGACCAACGTTTTCCTTTTTCTTGATAAAAAAAAACTTAGATCGACTCGACTACAATGTTTTTATACCGTACATCTTTTAGCAAACAAATAATTAATATAGAGCTTCAATTCGACCATATAAAATAAATATTTTATAATTTATTAATTCCAAACTTTCTTTTATAAAACGGCCTGTCATATATATTTTGTCTTAGACTATGCTGGTTATAAAAGAATGAAAGTTTCATACAATAGTAATATAGCAATATAAAGAATCTTCTTATTGGAACATATTATTATAGGTAGAGATATGTGTAGTTTTTGTTATTGATATAATATCTTATTTATGTATTAGTTTAGTATTTATTCTGAAAATTAAGATAGAAATTACTACATAAATATCTATTTGTAATATATTAAATATATTATGTATAAATCAATATAAAATTAGAATAAAAGTCCGTTATTAAAACTAAGGTGGTTGGTTTATAAAATCTTAATGACAAAATTGCCCTTAACTACTTTAAGTTTAGAAGTATACTAGCAAATGACCCGCACCTTGTACGGGATGTTTTTTTGTATTATCTTGTATATGAATTCAATAGTATAATTACAAATATTATCATATGTCTAATTTCTTTTAAAACGGTAGAAATCTTTTAGATTATAAAATAATATAATTCTCATATATCATCAAGTATTTATATAGCAATATTGTATTTATATATTATTTGTTTATAAATACATATATATATGTACGCGGACGAATGCAATAAGATGCGCATTAATTGTCTATCCTCTATCTTCTAATTTCAATCTTTTTCCACCTAATATCTATATTTTTCAACTATTTACTTAGACATTCATTTTTAAAACAAAAGTATAATGAATTTGTTAAACTTATTTGTCACTCTAAAATTTCGTTTTTATTGTATTTTTATAATTACATATATATGGATAGACTCATGTAAGATTGAGTCTTACGGTGAGAATGTGAGAAGACTCTTCCATAAAAGAAACGTTTACTAAATACCCTGATGTAAATCTAACACCCGTCATCATCATAACCCTAATTAAACTCCTCAAAACTGATACTCCCATCGCCATCAACGTCAACCCCTGAAATCATCCACCGACAATCAACGATCGAGCAGCTATCCCCCAAACTCCTCATGATCTCTATCAGCTCGTTGACGGATATTGATCCGTCGCCGTCAATGTCGTAGACGCCGACTGCAGCCTGGAGATTGACCAGGATCTCGTCGGAACCGACGCCCTTGGTGTTGAGCTCCACGAATCCGCTTAGATCTATGAATCCGTCGCCGTTGGAGTCGAATTCGCGGATCATCGACCGGACCTCCTCGTCGGAGACGCTCTACCCAAGGCTCGATATGATCGATCGGAGCTCCGAGGACGAGATCTTACCATCGCCGTTCGAGTCGAATTTGTTAAAGACGAGTGTCAATTCGTCCAGGTTCTGGTAGCGGTTCGACGGAGAGGCTGGTCTCGTCTTTCTCTACTACCTCTTCTCTATCGTAGCTAGGATTCGTACTCTGGAACTTGTTGCATTTGCTGATTTTGAGATTTCCGTTGCAATTGGTAACAAGTTTGACTTTATTGGGTTTTCAGTGATGGATACTCAGATTAAGGATGCGCTCAGATATTAAGACTCAAAAGCCTTGCAGAGTGGCTGGCTATGACGGACTACAAAACCTACAAAAACAAGTGGCTAGCCAAATCCACCATCGTCCAAGCTCACATCCCGACCTCGGCCAAGCGGAAGGGGTTAGCCACCAAGCATTGGCTTGTCGTCTCCGAATCAGGTGAATCGCACCTCGAGGCCTTGAAAAAGAATGCGATTATGCGACGGGCCGGCCTCCCCACTTGCGATCTCTTGCTTTTGGATCCGGCGTTGTCCTATTTGGCCACGATTCTCAAGGGAGAGAGAGAGAGAGAGAGAGAGAGAGAGAGAGAGAGATTGTCGTCATTTGAAGCATATAAAGGCAATCGTCACCTCTAAGGAGGTTTTGATGATCAATTCGTTGAATCCCTTGTTCGTCAATTTCGTTGGGGATTTGTAAGATAAGATCTCGTCCAAGGACCAGGTAATCGTGATCGATGAGTGCTGAACTGGACTTGGTAGAACTTTCTCATGTTATGACTGATTGAAATCCAAATTTAATTAGTTCAGCTCCTCATTCTGAGCTTTCCAAGCTCAGTATTACACTAGAAATCTGTTGTTGGTGGTAGATCCAAGTGAAAGGTTTTGTGGAAAATTTGTCATTTCAAGGCTCTAGAACGTAACAAAAGTGTTACTTATTCCTCGTTTTGGTTGAATAAATGGACCATAACGTTGAACAAATTGACAATAGAGCTGAGTAAACCATACACAGTTCTATTGCTATAAAATATGGATGAACAAATTGACCATAGAGGAGAACAAATTGACAATAGAGTTTAACAAATATGGATGAACAAGTTGACTATAGAAGTGAACAAATTGCCAAAGAGTTAAATAAATTATACAAAGTTCGTCTGCTATAAAATTGGATGAACAAATTGATCATAGAGGGGATAAAATTGGCAATAAAGTTGAACAAATATGGATGAACAAATTGACCTGAGAGATGAACAAGTTGCCAAAGAGTTAAACAAATAGCCAAGATGCAACATGCCTAGACACACTCTTCGGTCTTAAGAAAGAAGAAGACGAGAGCTTGCGTCGCTTCTCGAATCGTTTCATGCAGTGGTAAGCCGAAATTGAGGAGTGCGACGAGAAGACTACAATTACCGCTTTCAAGAGAGCGGTCCCGCTTGAATGCAGATTGAGAGAGGAATTGGCACTTCGTCTTCCCTCCACCATTGATGAACTTTGAAAGCAGGAACTTCGTAATGGAGGAACACTCGTCAGAAAGCCAAGCTAGAGCAACTTAGACCACATTCAACATCCCAATCTACAACATCTTATCGTGCATCAAACACGAGAAGTACCTCCACTTTCCTCCAAGAGATAGGTGTGCCGAAGATGACCGCCGGAGTCGGAAATACTGCATGTATCACAAAAGGCGGGGGCACATGACTAAGAAGTGCGAATCATATAAGAAATTTCTCGAAAGCTTGGTCTAAAAAAGGTACTTGCATGAGTACCTCAACCAAGACGATCCAAAAGACCAAAAGGAGCAAGGGAATGAGCGATTTGAAGTCCTTCAAGTAATCTCAATGTCGTACGAACGCAAAGACGAGTCGAGGGAAGATGACCAGGAGCCTAGCCGCGATCATGGGCCCAAAACCGCGACTGCGGATCCCAAACCGCGACCGCAGGTTCCAACGTCGTGACCGCGGGTCCTAACACTGTGACCACGGATCCCAAATCGCGACCGCAGGTCTGGTTCAGATCGCAGAACCCCTTCTTTGGGGGTAGAACCACTAGCGCGGCCCTTTACTCCGCGAATGCGAATTCACGCCAGGGACAGTCCACCTCGACGAAGATAAATCGCAACCGCAACCCATGCGGGCACGAGCACGGGTACCCGTTTTCCCTAGTGCAGGGATTCCGGGATTTGGAAATGCATATAGGTTGGGGCACTTTGTTTCCCATGTGGTTTTGACGAGGCCTCTAGACTTTTATTTTTCAATAACTCAGTCCTTAGGATCATGTCAATCACGTTTATTTTTGATAAAAGTCATTTTTTGCGTTAGTTTCAGTCTTGCATGAAAAAAAAATGCACAACGTTAGTTCATCACACTAACAGATTTCCTCACACATTAGTTCATCACACTAACGGACTCCTACATTTGCTAGCTACGTAGGGGGCTCCCACGATATTTGCTTGCAGATGTATGAATATACGAATACACGAATACACGAATATATGAATGTACGAATATACGAATATACGAACACGCCGGTCCTCTAATCTGCATGACTACTTTGAGTCAGACCTATTAGACCCTACGTTTTAATCGCGTGACGAAGACGTAGGTGGGGCATCTGTGAGCAGGTAAAATTTCGTCATCTAAATTAAAGCTCGCTATCTTCCGCCATAGAGGTAAGTTTATTTATTAAGTTGTTTTCTATCTTTAACCGTTTCTTTATTGCTAAATTGCAATAGTTATCGGTTATATGGAAGATTCTATCTTATCGTAAAGATAGAATTATCGTTGGATTGGGTAGCAAGTAATCGCTAGGGATAGCTAGAATTATTCTTTCTCTATCCTCTCTCTTCCACTATAAGTATATGTCTTTGCCATGTAGAAGAATCATCCAAAAAACTACCTTGAATACGCTAATATTCGATCAGCGTTCTAGCCCTATTACCTTTTCGTGTTCTTTACCCTCAACGCTCAATCGACGATTGCTCTTCTGACTTAGGCATCGGAGGTGGATTAGGGGGTGTCCACCCCCTTTGTCCATTGTTTTGCTGGTTCTAGGTCAAGGAAGCGGTTGAAATTGAAGGTGAAGGAAGGAGCCCCCTTTAGTGCATTAAAGTCGAACTTTTGTGCACTAACAGGACAGATGTTGTAGAGCAGCACCCATTTGTATTGGGGTTTTAATTAAACGAGTCCCTCTTCAATCATAATTAGAGGAGTATGAGTATAGATCACTTTGTTGAAGATGATTTTTAGTTCCAAATCTCTTCACTTCTTGTTTTCATCTATGAGGTCGGCTACTCGGAGATCTGAGTTCGGTCCCAGCAGGAATCATGATGAATTTTTTATCATGTTTTTTGATAGCTGAAAATTGTTTGCCTATGTACCTAAGAGGTACCTCAATAACACAGTTGGGGTATGTTCGGTGCAGATCCATTATAAATTATAAAAGCTTATTTTTGCATTGGGGTTTGTGCATAAGAGGGGAGAGAGCCATCTAGAAAGGAAAATAAGATCTTATAGTGCATTATGTTCAATAAGCTGCTATATATAAACGAACATGACCTTGATTTTGCAATTCTTTTGATATAATAATCATCTACAATTTTCAAATTGGTAAGACACAACTAGTGGAATTTCTTCCTTCAAAAAAAAAACTAGTGGAATTTCTATAACATGTAAATTTTGTTTTAATTGAATTTCTAATTAGATACACGTGGAAGATTATATAGACATATAGCTTGAAAATTGAGTTTTTATAAACAGTTATATTATATAAAAAAAAATTATGTGAATTTTTATATTTATAATGATTTGAAAGTACTCTAACTTATCATGTCAAATAAATAAATAATATAGTAACATACTCACATGCATATAAAAGAATGGCTGGCTCATTCTTTAGCATGTAAACAAGTATGTATATGCAGGAAAGCTAATGGAATAATTGACAAAATGAAGAACACTTAGTTCACTTATCGTCATTCTTTCAAAGAGAAGAAAGGTACTTTATCTCTATTGTCGGTATCTTAGAAAACTAGCCACTAGGATGATGAGCTAATTACGTCCAAGAATGGATAACTAATTGGATTTTGGACAGTCGTACATATATACCTAATACCTGGTCCATTAAAAAGATTTCGTCTCATCATCTACTTCTAATCTAATTCTATACGCGCTTGAGCAGAACGTTGGGTCTATAATCTATATTAATGGCCTACTTGTCGATCTGAACGTGGTGGGGACTTAGTAGGGATTTAACGGATCCAAATCCTCCGTCCCGCAAACACGTCCCCTTGCACCTCTCGTAAACCTTTATTGGTGAAAATTTCAAAATTATACTCATTTTAGTGTGTTTTTAAAGTCAAAAAGTGAAATTTCGACCAGTGAGGGTTTGCGGGACGTGTGTGCGGGATAGGGATTTGAATCCGGATTTACCCATATGAACTTTCGCTTTTAGTTTTTAACTTATAAAAATAAAATAAATGATCGAAAACCAAAACCCCTTTATGTTTTTAAAACTCAATTATCACTTCCTCCGCCACCTTCGCCACTACCACTTCCACGACGACCACCACCTCCAGCCTCATCAACTCCACCACCACCACCACCACCCCCGGCATAGCCACCTTTGATCCACCATGTACAATCGTCACCACCTCCACTATGGTCATAACCTCCTCATCACCATCACCACCAACATCACCGCTTTCACCTCCATCACTACAAATAATTTTATTATTATGTCAAATTTTAACTAAGACTATTAGGTCGGGCTTTACTATTATTAAACCAAAATAATTTTTAAATAAGAATATTTAATAACAATAATATTTCTTAAGTTTTTATAAAAAAGTATATTATTATATTCAAAAGAATGTTTACTTATTATGCAAATATAATAAATCGGGTCAACCTAACAGGTTTTGAGTACTTAATCGGGTGTGGTTTTTCTTTAGCTTTTTTTATTTTAGGTCGGGTTTCAAATATGAAAATTCTTGGTTTGTTTTCGGGTTAGATCGATCGAGTTCAGATAGCTATAATGGTATGAATATATAAGTCATACTATGCATCTATTGAATCTTTATTTTTGTTTCATCTATAGACTATAACTATAATCCTTATTTATACATATTACATGTAATATAATTTATTTTTATTTTTAACATGATAAGTATAATCTAAATTTATTTTAAAAGGTGGCTTTTGACAAATAAAACTCTTTAAAAAATACCAAAAAATTAAGATACTATATTGTATTTTAAAAAATAATGTACATTATTTGTAATATCAAACAGATATGCTTACATTGTAACTTTTGTTTATCATTTAGAGGAATATGTTTTGACAATATATTATGTTTATAAATATATATATATATATTTAATTAGAAAACTCACATATTTAATGTAACACTAAAACAATTATCAATATCGAAGTAATAATATTATTACTATCCATTATTTTATTAATTGAATTTTACATAAAAATTAACCCTATCACTTAAAAGGTACCGACGAACAAGAAATTAAGTGCTTGTTTGGTTGGCTTTTAAAATCATGGGAGTTTAAAAATCCCAGGAAGCGACTATAAATTCATGTATTTGGTTACAATTGTTTCATATAAAATTTCCACGACTTTAAATTCCTAGGAATTGCATTTCCTCCAAAGGGGGAATTGCAATTACCATGGAAGGGGTGGGTAAGGTGTACTTCTCCTATATGTTTAAAAAATATTTTTATTTTTAAATTAAAAATTCCTTTTTTGTCCTTAATTTACATTATTGTTTTTAATGGATAAAGGTTGTTATGGTAATATCAAATAAATTCCAATGATTTATCACTTCACACCAAACAAATTGTAGGAATTCAATTACTAGGTAATTGTTTATAACCAAACACTTTTTATCGAATCATGTGAAATTCAATGTATGAGAATTAACTTCATGTAATTCCTATGAATTTAAATTCCTACGTTTAACCAAACGAGCACTTGCTATATAAGTTGAAACAAATGGTGATGATTGATGAATAATCAAGTTGTTGAAAAATGATTTGTTAGGAACATGGGGATGGAATAGAGATATTTATGGATAGGGGGCAGTGCCGAAATTTCGCATAATTTACTATCCTCAATTTATTTATAAGCAAGGACACACACACATGACACAACAAGTGAAAAAACGAAAGAAGGAAAGGCTGTGGTTTTTGATATGAAGGACTTCACCCACTTCCCTATTTACAAGCTAGGACGCTAAATTGTTAGCAGACGAGGACTTATCCGTTCCTCCTATTTTCAAGCAAGGACACGCGTTTTCCCTACTATAAATAGCCTCCATTTTCTCCCTTGGATCTTGTAACTACAATTCATATATCCACCCACATATTCATCATTCATTCATTCATTCCTTTGAAATCATCATTAGCAATAAACCTAAGCTACTTTACATCGTTATTAATTAGCAATATTAGTACGTTATTAATCTAGCTAGCTCCATCCCCTTTCGTTCCTTTGCCTAAGGGGAAAATTGATCAAACATGACGGTCATCGTCGAGCAAACGGTTCTCGGTATGTCTATTGCATTTCTCTCTTCTTACATTGTTTTCCAATCTCTCTCGATCGAGCTAGCTAGGGACATGCTTAATTAGTTATGTGTTTGTATGATCTAAGACTGTATAAGGCGTTATTTTGATCGATTTAATAGACCACCGTTTTTGTTGTATGCCTGGATACATACATAAACTACATGTTTTCATTAGCACAACTGGTAAGTTTCATTACTTGTGCACATCAGATTCATGATTCATGATTTGAATCTCACCGGCTATACATTTTTCGACAAAAAAAAGATACATACATAAACCAACATATATATTATTAGAACGATAAATTTCACCAATTAATTGATTGAAATGATGTACGTACGGACGTAGACCTATCACGGATATTTCATTTGGGGAAAGTTGAATTGAAATTGAACATCAAGATTGCAACATGAAGACGTAACGAACTTTGGAGCCATTTTTGCTGATTTTTTGTTTCTAAGTTGGTTGAAGGAGAGCCATTGTCATTTGTACAACAGCTATTTACTAAATAATTTTATGGGTAAATAAATAAATAAATATTATCCTCACTGCATATCATCAATGATACATAGGATAAGGATAAACTCTGCCCGAGCAAAGATGACTCTAGCAAAAAGACATGACCATGCAACCAATTAATGAGACTTGCTCTACCAGTTGGCCATCTAATTTGGTCATGAAATTAAAAAAATAATATCATGAAGTATTTGTATCACTTTTTATTGTTGAGTTTGTGTTTTTAATGCACATGTCAAGCTCTTATGGAAAGACCAAATACTCATTTGGCTATCACCCTAAACAGAATTTTACTTCTTTCATCCACAGTTGCCTTCTTTAATACTTTTTTATTACATTTTTCTAAGTGAATTTGGCCAACACGGCACTACCATGTTTTCTGAACTTATAGAGGTGGAGACTAAGCATTATTTTAACAAACTTGGCCGCCTGCAACTATTAGCTTATTATAGCAAACTAAGAAACACATATACAATCAAGCTAGAGAGCATATATATATATGCACTTGATGGGTTTGTTCTGATTTGTGCATTTCATATTTGTTAATGCAACTAATTAAGACGAAACCCAAGTGGAGGAGAAGGCAACAGAGGAAGTGAAGGAGTTGATTTTGGACGGTGGATTCAAACAGCCTTCTAGCCCCAGCCATTGTTGTGGAGCAACAGATCAGGAAGACATTACAATGACGTCGACCGAGGCGGATATGGTGTCGTCGGCCCAAGGGTTCGACGCCCCAGACACCAACTCCTACGGCAACACCTTCAGGGACTACTACGCCGACACTCACCGGAAGAAGAGCGTCGAGGAGTTTTACCGGAAGAACCACATCAACCAAACCGTCGAGTTTGTGAGGCGGATGAGGGAAGAGTACAGGAAGCGTGATAAGGTGGAGATGAGCATATGGGAGTGCTGTGAGCTGCTCAACACGGTTGTCGACGAGAGTGACCCTGACTTGGACGAGCCCCAGATCCAGCACCTCCTCCAGACGGCCGAGGCCATCAGGAAGGACTACCCGAACCAAGACTGGCTCCACTTGACCGCCCTCATTCATGATCTTGGGAAAGTCCTGGTCCATCCGGGCTTCGGTGGCCTCCCACAGTGGGCTGTCGTAGGGGACACGTACCCCGTTGGCTGTGCCTTTGATGAGTCCATTGTCCATCACAAGGTTCTGCATGCCTATACTAACTCATGTCATACTTAACTTACATGGCTAAGTATATATGTTGCTTAACATACATGTACATTTGAGCAGTTCTTCAAGGAAAGCCCTGATTTCGAAAACCCAAAGTACAACACCAAGAACGGTATCTACTCGCAAGGGTGTGGCCTCGACAACGTCCTCATCTCTTGGGGCCATGACGACTACATGTACTTGGTATGTCTCTAATGGTTAAGTGTTCCATTTATATACTGTAACATTAACTAATTAATCCTGGGCTCTTCTAACCTGTACTTAATCTGCAGGTTGCCAAGGAAAATGGCACAACTCTTCCTCCAGCTGGATTGTTCATAATCCGATTCCACTCATTCTATTGTAAGCCTGCCTAATAGTACTTTGCATCAAGGATCAGGGTTCAGTTGATGAAATTGAACTTCATTAACAAATACTTGAAATGCATTTCCAGCTCTGCACCAAGAAGGAGCATACCAACACTTGTTGAACGACGAGGACAAGGAGAACTTGAAATGGCTTCACATTTTCAAGTAATTAGTCCATTCCATACTCTTCTCTAATGGGTTGGTTAAGACACTTATCATCAAAACTAATCACGTGATTAACGTATGTATGATTGGCAGCAAGTACGACCTATACAGCAAGAGCAATGTCCGGGTTGATGTCGACAAGGTTAAGCCCTATTACCTTTCACTCATTGACAAGGTAATTCCTAACCTCTACTCAATTTTGTTTCATACTAATACATCTACCTCAGCAACTGAACTCTAATGACTAGAATTAATGGTATGCAGTATTTCCCAAGCAAGCTTAGGTGGTAGATTCATGGTGAAACTGTATGATTTGACGGAAAAACGAATAAGAGATGGATTGAGCTCAAAGAAGATGGAATATAATATATGCCATGTAATGTAATTGATCTGAGTTTTCTTACCGCTTGAATTTTCTTTAAAGTTGCCATCATCGTTTGTAAAATCCTTCCATATGTATGATGCTGTATCATTTCAAACTTCGTTACATAATGTAAGTGCTGTTGTATTTACGAGATCACCTGCCTTTATCATCAACCAAGGCCTTGATTAACATCATAACTTGGGCCAACCTCCCTCCAGCCCATTCTTGATCTAACCATTTGCTGTCTTTGATCCTGCACACATGTAAAACAGAGCTCATTATTTGATGAGTCCTTTTGAAATGTTTGTTTGCCCAAGCTAATTTATATATGTGAATGTGCTCTTCTCTGATGAATACTTCTAGTATCAATATGGTGTCAAGAAGCTAGACAAACAAGGATTACACAAAGTGATCAGAAGATCAGTTTACTCTTGCAAATTGAACATTTGCATGGCATAAATCATTGTTTATTTCGTATATTTCACTAACTGAAAACTCAAATGTATTCCTTATTTATATACATATACAAGGAAAACAAAAAATCAATGTCTTCACTCTTGATCAATCAACCAATACAGCACTTCCTCCTCAGAGTCAGAAGCCATTGCACGCTGGGCTGCTAATCACAGGCAGCTCGTTTGTGTAGCGTTCTGCAACGCTAATCTTTTTCATCTTCTCTTCAATGGATGATTTGCTCTCCGCATCTGCTTGCCTGGGCGACAAACTTATCTCCTGCTTCGCCATGGTGGTGTGGAAGGATGGCTGGTTTGTCGAGGACAGGAGACGAGCCCACATTCGGTCAGTTATAACCACATGGTTGTGTTTCTCAATGATGTGCTGCACAAGGTATTAGAGAACAGTTAATGACGTACTTACAGTTTTTGAGGGTTATAAAATCCATATTACATGACACATGGTGTGTTGTGTATCCATATAGGCACTTACATGGAAAGGTATATAGCATTGTCTTCCATTGACCTGCCCAACAGTAAATCCAGTGTAACCGGCCATAGCTCCATGAACCGCGCTCTGAGCAAGAAGGGTGCAATATACATTGTCCGATGCGTTACTTGGAATAGCTCTTATCATATATGTAGGATCTGCAAAGTGCATATAATTAACCGAGGAAGGAAGATCTTATCAGTATTCTGATCAGGCCAAACTCTATCAGATATTTATGAATAAAAGGAAGGGTAACTTACCTATGTACTTGAGAACTATACCCATCTTTTTCTTCTGAAAGTAAGCCTGTAAAAAGAAAAGGAAAAGAACAAAGGCGTTCAACTTTCTGATGCATCCAAAAGAGAAACAATCAGATTCTCAATCAAAAAATAGTCGAGGAATGAGAGATTTGTGTACATTGATCATATCAGACAGCCACTGGCCAACATCTTTATGAAGGGCGTTTCCTGACTGATCAACTTGCCCACTGCTCTCTCCAGCACCCTCGGCAACCACGATAACCATGTGGCCATTCTCCTTGAGGCATTTCTCTATGTATTCGAAAAGCCCGCCTGGCCCTTCTAGGAAAAAGGGCGACTCTGGAATCAAGCAACAATCTACATCTCTGTTGGCAAGTGTAGCATACATCGCAATGAATCCTAAAAACAGATAACATCTTTTTAGTCCACCCAAAAGTTTCATATAATCTTTTCAATAACATATATGAGTATGATGCCACAACCAAACTCAATGAATCTTATGACCTGTCATGATTCTTTGCTTAGCTCTTATACGGTTTTTCTAGCAAAGCTTACTCATAACTTAAGGGTAACTTTTTGAGGTTTGTTGTTATGTAGAAAGTTATCAGAATGTTAACCTCAAAATGCTATCATTGGAGTTATCACTTATCTAGAATCTATTCTGCAAGGTTTATGTGAATGTGATGTAAGTAATTGGCTTAGGTTTGGTTACGTGTGATTGATCCTTATTTTTTAACTCTAACAACATTTGTCTATGAGGTTAAAATTCAAAAAGCATACCACTGTGGCGACCCATAAGCTTGACAAGGCCAATCCCGTTCTCAGCACTCTCGGCCTCAACATGTGCAGCGTTGATAGCGCGTTGAGCCTCCTCCACCGCAGTATCAAATCCAAAAGATTTGTCAATAACCTGAATACGGGAAAATACAAGCAATGTTAAGAATCAGGCAAAATATAGGATTCAATGGGAGGAATGGACAGCTATAGACTTAATTACCGGAATGTCATTATCTATGGTCTTAGGAATGGCTGCTACCGAAACCTGAAGACCTCTCCTCCTTATCTCCTGCAAGTTGGATGTTTACAATCATAATATGTCACCGAAAAATGGCATCTTAAAGTATGTGGACTAGTAAGGAATTTATACCTCATATATTACGGAAGCCCCCTTTTGTGTTCCATCTCCTCCAATGATATAAACCTGTTTAGTCATTCAGCATAATGATCAGTAAAACAAAGAAATAGAGCACTCAAATTGACATCTTTGCACAGATCATATTGTTCTTCAGACAATAAGAAATTTTTACATGATTGATTCCACGATCTTGGATGCTATCAACAATTTTTGAGGTAACATGGCCTCCTCTTGACGACCCGAGTACCGTGCCACCTCTCTTGTGGATGTTATTCACAAATTTAGGACTCAAAGGAATCGTGTCTCTTGCATAGAAGCCTCTGTACCCTCCCTATGAAACCACAACAAAAATCCCAACATACATCAGCATGTACACTTTCAATGGATTTTGGTAGAATTAACTCAGCAAAAGAGATTTTCATTCACACAACATGTATCATATATGAAATGTATTATACCTGGATGCCCCAAATGTCCTTGACACCATACATGTGATCCAAGCTGCAAACGATTTCTCTAATGACGGTGTTGAGCCCCGGACACAGACCTCCACAGGTAACGATACAAGCTCGTACGTCATCCGATTTGAAATACACCTGATATAATAAGACAAGAGGCTCCAGCAGTTTAGCTTCATGCTTATTGCTGAGTTGAAGTTTTTACAAGGAATCTATCTACCTTCTGACGGGGACCTGCTCGTCGAAAATGCCTCCCTCTTTCCCCATGTTTGTGTTGAATTGCCTGCAAGTGCTTATTAGTCTTAGTCGGACGAACCAGTTTGATCCATGACAGATGTACAGAAAATGAGAGGTGGAGAGATTTTACCCTTTGCACCACTGTGTCTTCATAGTCAACAAAATATTGCCTGAGAAATTAGTACACAAAGGTGTCAATCAAAGTGTATAAATTTACTAGGGTTTGATGGTAACAGACCAACATGATTCTAACTTACTTGACACCAGAATAAGCAGGGTTTTTCTCTAGTGGGTTGGAATAAAACTGCATGCACAAATCAAGAACGAACCCAGATCAGTATCGAAGATTTCCAAAATACCCAAATTTATGATAGGGAAGAGAAATTACAGGGAGAGCAGGAAGGTAATCAGAGAGGTGAGGAACATCATCAAGAAGATATCCGCATTCACCATTGCTGAGCTTGAGCTCCGTGTTCCCAGACAAACCCATCTCAGATGCACGAATTGAAAGAGCTAGATCGACGATTGTGGGTGTTTAATTTGATAGCTGCAATTGAATTAATGGGTTAGACAAAGACAGGGTCGGAACCCAATTTTATACGAATTTAGGGGGCGTGTTCGTGTTGGAGGGTTTGACCATCTAGAAACGAGACTGCGAGCGCTGCTGAAATTTTGAAAAGAGGAAGCAGGACAGTTTTGAAACTTGGGAGCGGTTGGAGAGGAAGACAGCAATTGCAATACAATGGATTACGTATTTAAGTGTATTAAATTAATTAGCGCAAACCGAAAAGGGGTAAACCAAAACAGGAGGTAGTGGTAAGTTGTATTCTTGGATCTGGTGGGTTTTTTATTTCTTGGGGAGGAGGAGTCTTCCTGCCGTGCACAATAAGCAGTGTGCACAAACAGGAAAGTGAGAAAAAATTATGTGAATCCTTGCAGTATCTTTTTTTTCCCTTTTTTCGTTTGTTTATTAATGGACAAGGATCACTACATGTACATGTGTGTGAATCGGTGCAGATTTATGCTCAAAAGCAAGATGGAAATCTTAAATGATGTGATGACGCTTATCATGTAATTATATTGCTGTAACTTTATGTAGTTTGACGTCCAATATCAATTGTCATAGGATTAGAATTTAGTTTGAATCTAGAAGTCAAACTAGTACAAACCCCGTACCATGTACGGATAATGTAAATATAAAATCGAATTAACTGATTTGAGATCGAATTTTGATGCGAATACGTTTTTAACTCGGGAACTTATAATCCAAATCCGATAGACCAAAGTCCGGACCTATTGACCTATATATGTATTTTTATTCATACAATTTTAATTCTAAAATAGTTCTATTCAAATTTTCAAATTTATATTATTAATGAATATACTATTGACACATGTGAAATTTTTTCACTATTCAATAATAACAAAATTGTATACTAATTAATAAGAATTTTTTTAAAAGAATATAAAAGAAAATCACTTGAATTTCCTTATTCGTATAAAGATGTATAATTGTGTAAAATATTAAGTATACATAAGGAAATTGGATAAGATATCAAGAAGATATATAAGTTATTTTTTAAAAATCAGTACAAAAAATAAAATCATTATTTTATTCAAGATTGATGACGTGGCGCAAATTTTAACAAAGACTTGGGTTCCGCTTTATACTGTATTATAGTAGATATCCCATAATTCTAGAAGTTATGGGTATTCTTTTCACTTTGAGGCAAATGGAAGGGTCTTCTTTTGGTCAAAGAAGAGCAACCTCAACGACATGGGTGGAATAATATGTTTGTTAACTTTTCCCAACTCTATTGTTATTAAATTTTGTGTTTTTATTTTCTTAGCAATTTGTATTTCTATCAATTGTTTCGGTCTTTCAAATTTCCAATCCTATTTCAGAATGTAAATCTCTTTTCTTATAAAAATGATTGAACTCTCAAAATAAATTTGGTAGTCTCGTATAAAAATGATATGCGACATCAATAGTGAGGCGGGAATTGATATGTAACCAAACATGAATTGAGCCCTCACAACAGGTCTTGTTGGTCAATCGAGCCCTCAAGACATGTTTTTGTTGTTGCTTGATTCTTGTTAGACTAGTTAAATTGATTAGGTGGATCGGGTCCATATTCGAGTCAACCAAGTCTGTGATGAAAATGTGCTCGCATAATTGGGATCATAAAAAATTTAGGTTGATCTTAGGTTTGGTCTGACCTTTGGATCGTCCCATTGAGTTAAGTGCATCAACTTTTAGAGCCCTTATAATGATAATTGAAATAATATCTAAAATAATAATAATAATAGTTTAATAAAGATTATGATTTTATATATTTATTAATAAAATATTTTATAATATTCCATACAAATGATATTGTTCATTAAAACAATATTTTTATCCACCAAGTCCACAGTTGTAAGGTGACTAGGTACATTAAGTTGTGTCACTCTTTTTGCTTCATTGATTTTTGTGGGTTTCTCCCTTCGATGAACACAGACAGATCAACCACCTCACAATGTATTAGAGATAGTGTATCTTGTATTTTTGTATAGTCTATTATAAAAGATATGTGAAGATATGATTCTACCTTGTAATCTTCTATAGCCTATTAATACGATAACCTCTGAATGATCAAAATCATCAGAGTTGACATCTTTTTTTTTTTTGATCTGGAGAGTTCACATCTTTTATGGTATGCAGAGCAGGTTTTTCGTTCCACAAATTTTCCACGTCACAACCCTAGCCACCGCTGATGACTACCGACAGTAACACCAGCGCCGCTGGCAACACCAATCAGTCCGTCTCCCCCAACGATGACGCGTCGTCATTCCGTTCCAGTGGCGCGTCGCTACTGGCTGCTGCCCTCGGCACACAGTCCGTGTCGTCGTTCAACCTTCAACTTCCGGTGCTTCCCGTCAAACTTGATCGAAACAACTACTCGATCTGGCGACCCAACATTGTTGACAGCCTGGACGCCTTAGCACTGCTGGATTTTATCTTCACCGACATTCACCCACCACCGTCGGCCGTTGCAGGTCAGCCACCGGTCGTCTCTCCCAATCCCGATTTTCTCAAGTGGAAACAACGGGACAAATTCATTCTCATCTGGCTCCGAACCACCGTTATGCCCGCTTTGTTGCGTGAAGCCTGGGTTACAGTTGAGCGTATGTTTCAGGCTCAATCACGTGCCCGAGCCATGTATCTCAAACAACAACTCAACTCTCTACAGAAGGGCAACATGTCAATGCTCGACTACTTTGAGAAGAAACGAGGTATTGCAGATTCGTTGGTTGATTGCTCACATCCCGTTTCTGATGACGATTTCATATCGGCTGTTCTCCACGGTCTCGATCCATCCTATGGACCTGTCCGAGCAGCACTGAATGTGCACATGGCTACACTAGAGCCGAACGATCTTCTCGGCTTTCTTCTTCGCGAGGAGGAGCGCCTCACCGAGGATTCCCGTCTGCTTGCCGGAAACCAGCCGGCCGCCCTTTATGGCCAAACTCGACGTCGTGGGCAATCTGATCGTGGTAGCAACCGCTATGCCCAGCCTCGTAACCAGCAGTGTTCGGCTTCCGAACGCCAGTCCGGTCGCCCTACCGATCATCAATCCGGCGACCGCAACCCCGCTGATATCTCTGATCGCTCTGGAGGCTCCTCTCGCGGTCGACCTCAGTGTCAGATTTGTGACCGCCCCGGCCATTATGCTAAGGACTGCTACAGTCGTCTCAACGTCCAAGCGTTTCCGTCTCGTCATCCACCGGAGCGCCTAAATCAGCCACCTCCCAGTGGACCGTCTGCATACTCTGTCTCCTCGTCGTCCATTGAAAGCCCCTCTTGGTACTTTGACTCGGGGGCTACGGATCACGTCACCGGTGACTTCAGCAAGGTTTCCATCAATTCGGAATACACTGGCGGTGACCAACTCGCTCTTGGCAATGGTACAACCCTTCCTATTACTCACTATGGCAGTGCTTCTATTTCTACCAGTTCACGTCCCATTAACTTATCTAATATTCTTATTGTTCCATCCATGAATAAAAACCTTATATCCATTACCAAACTAACAAGAGATAACAATGTTTTTCTTGAATTTCATCCAAATTTTTGTTTGATAAAGGATATGCATGGTCGAGTTCTTCTCAAAGGGGTGGTTAGTGATGGCTTATACAGGTGGCACCCATCAAAATCTGTGGCTTCCAAATTGGCTCTGGTTGGTGAGCGTGCATCTCCAGCACATTGGCATAATCGTATAGGTCATCCGAGTCAAGCTATTTTACAATATATGTTGCGTCATTTCCATTTACCTGTTGCGTCAAATAAGGCTTCTAGGCCATGTCAGTCTTGCTCGTTAGGCAAAAGTCAGCGTCTTCCTATTGTGTCATCTCATGTTCCTAAGACATCTCCATTTGAATTGGTTTATTCTGACGTTTGGGGACCTGCCCCTAGTTTATCTATTAATGGTTGCAGATATTTTGTGTTGTTTGTTGATGATTGCACTCGCTTTACGTGGATATATTTTCTATCTCACAAATCACAGGTTATTGATTACTTCAAAATTTTTCAGAACATGATTAAAACACAATTCAATGCCAGAATAAAGGAACTGCAAACAGATTGGGGTGGTGAGTACCGCTCTCTAACTTCTCTTTTACAACAACAAGGTATCATGCATCGCATTTCATGCCCTCACACTCCTTCCCAAAATGGAATGGTTGAGCGACGAAACCGAACCATACAGGAAAAAGGTCTTACACTTCTCGCTCAATCTCGTCTTCCACCTGAATTTTGGGAACATGCTTTTCATACTGCCATTTATTTGCATAATAGAACTCCAACGCCTATCTTAAAATTTGACTCTCCCTTTTAACGTCTTTATAATCGTTTTCCAGATTACTCCTCTCTTAGAACATTTGGTTGTTTATGTTTTCCATATTTAGGTGCATATAGGTCAAATAAACTTGAATTTAAAACTCTTGCATGCATCTTCTTAGGATATAGTTCATCTCATAGAGGTTACTTATGCTATCACTCTACATCTAGGAAAATGTATGTCAGTCGTCATGTCATTTTTCATGAGTCCGAGTTCCCATCCATTACTGAGTCTTTGCGTGAGAGTCCCGCATCATCTAGTAGTCCGCCATTGTCAGCTGATTTATTGTCGTCGGTTCTCCATGTGCCGACTTCAATACCGTCACGCTCGCCAAACAGTCCACCTGTTTTGGAACCGGCTGTCGCGCGCTCCCCCAGCGAGGATGAACACGATCATGCCCCGATATCGGACATTTCAAGCCCCTCCTCATCCACTTCCTCCCCTCCTGTAGAAGCACTTGCCCCAGCTCACCTTCCACACCTACGTCCTGCAGATAACAGTTCTCATCCCATGACCACTCGTGCTCGCACCGGAAATCTCAAACCTAAAGCCCTCAATTCCACAAAACACCCCTTACCGCTAGATCCTATTCCCGAAACTGAACCCAAAACGTACCGCCAAGCGAGCTCCACCCCTCATTGGGTCACTGCCATGAAAGCCGAATATGATGCCCTCTGTCGTACAAGTACGTGGTCTTTAGTTCCTCGTCCTCAAAATACTAATGTAGTTGGTTGTAAATGGGTCTACAGGATCAAGAGGAAAGAAGATGGCTCCATTGACAGGTATAAGGCTCGCCTTGTTGCCAAAGGATATCACCAGGAAGAAGGGGTCGACTTCTTTGACACATTTAGTCCTGTTGTTTGACCCACCACTGTTCGGCTTGTTCTGACGATTGCATTATCTCTTCAGTGGCCTATTCGTCAGTTGGACATCAATAATGCATTTCTGAATGGTGATTTATCTGAGCAGGTTTACATGGAGCAGCCTCAGGGTTTTATTGACAACACTCGACCGTCTCATGTCTGCCTCTTACAGAAGGCTCTCTATGGCCTAAAGCAGGCCCCACGAGCCTGGTTCAGTAAGCTCAAATCATTCCTACTCTCATCTGGTTTTCGAGCATGTCAGTCTGATTGCTCTTTATTTGTTCATTCTACTCCCGTGTGCACCATTTATGTTCTGCTATACGTCGATGACCTGATTGTGACAGGCAGCTCTTCCACTCACATCAGTCGCTTCATTCAGCAGCTGCACAGTACCTTCTCTTTGAAGGATCTTGGTGATCTTCATTATTTTCTTGGAGTTGAGGTTACTCGCTCTGCTGATAGACTCATGCTATGCCAGCAAAAGTACATTAGAGATCTTCTTACTCGCTCCAAGATGGCAGACGCCAAGCCGGTTTCCACTCCAGCTGAGCCTCATTCTCATCTCACACAGTCTGGCGATCCTATGAGTGATCCGACTCTTTACAGGAGTATTGTTGGTGCTCTTCAGTATGTCACGATCACACGGCCTGAGATTTCCTTTGCCGTCAATCGTGTATGTCAGTTTATGCAGCGCCCTACTGAGCTTCACTGGTGTGCTGTGAAGCGTATTCTGCGGTACTTGAAAGGTACTATCTCTCATCAGTTCACTCTAAGACCCACCTCTGAGTTCACACTTACTGCCTATTCTGATGCTGGGTGGGCGTCTGATCTGGATGATTACCGATCACAGTTTGGATACGCCATTTATTTTGGCTCTTCTCTTGTGAGTTGGACGTCTCGTAAGCAGAAGGTGGTTGCTCGTTCTAGTATTGAAGCTGAGTATCGAGCCGTTGCTGCCACGGTTGCTGAGCTCAGCTGGATTCAGTTACTTTTTCTTGATCTTCGTCAGAGTCTTGCTCGTACTCCAGTTCTTCTTTGTGATAGCCTTAGTGCCACTTTCATAACCCATAATTCGGTTCTTAATAGTCACTCTAAGCACATCCATATTGATTTCCACTTTGTTCGAGAAAAGGTGGACGCTAGTGAGCTCATTGTTCGACACATCAACACTCATGATCAGACTGCAGACATCTTCACTAAACCTCTTGGCACACGTCGCTTTGAACTTCTTCGGTCTAAGCTTCATGTCAGTCCCCCTCCATGAGCTTACCGGGGGGTATTAGAGATAGTGTATCTTGTATTTTTGTATAGTCTATTATAAAAGATATGTGAAGATATGATTCTACCTTGTAATCTTCTATAGCCTATTAATACGATAACCTCTGAATGATCAAAATCATCAGAGTTCACATCTTTTACAATGCTTCTTCTTGCCAAGCGTGCTCTCAAAGTGTTGCAAAATCATCTCTTAATCTCATGCTCATCATTAACAACAACACCATTATCAGATATTTGACCCTTAGCTACTTTATGCTTAATGTTGTTGTAAAAGTAATGGTTCCAGCTATCCAGATATTTGAGCCAATGGATCTTCGCCTGTTGTTGCAATATGGTTCTTGTGTTCCTCAAATCACCTTAGTTTATCAAGCACTTCCTTCTCCAAATTCATCATACCCCTGTCCAATGGCCCTCTCTAAAGCTCTACTTGGACCATCCTCAATTTACTATGTCCCTCCTCACCTCCTTCATCTAGTTTGTCCATGATGCCACTTTGAATCTTCTTGAGGGGTTTCTTTGAGCTTTTCAGCTTGCTCACCTCCTGTACATCTTAACTCCTCTCACCTTCTAGTTGTTCCAGACCCCACTACTCATTGAAAATTGGATTGGCCAGCCCAAACACTATTGAATCTAAATGGCACCTTCTCCCTCACTTTATCTCCATAAATCTTCAGAACAATTGGGATTTGATATGAGCATTTAGGCTCACCAAAACTAGCTTCATATCTCGGGTACTCATCAATCCAAACTCTTGGTTTGCCATGATTCTATCCAGCTTGCACATAATTTTAGTTCCATCAGTGTGTTTATTAGTCCAAGTATAAAACGCTCTAGTGAATTTAAGATCACTGGTCCTATTTCTACTCAAACAAGCCTCAAACTCCTTACTATACCTTGTGTTCCTTTCCTTTTTTGAAAATTTCTCACTCGTCTCCTTAACTTTCTCTGCCAATTAACTACACTCTTCTTGCCACATTCTCTATGGAGGTGTCCAAATGCTTGACACTCATCACATATGTACAATTACATCATTATAAAAGCAACTAATTATTAACGGCTATAAAAAAAAATTATTTTAGTTTAAATGTCATATATATACAGATTGATTTTAATCAGATATTCAATCCGTCCTAAACAAATATTATTATTCAATCCATTCTAAATACAAACTATCAAGTTCTAGTTGGCTAACCCTTCTATCTCTATAACCAAATTATTCTAAATTCACCAAAAGTTAAATATGATAAATTTTTCTTATTCTTATATACTTGGGGGAGATTATTTATTATATTCTAAAGCCTAAAGAGTAACCAGATGAAATAACAATGAATAAATTAAATATACATTCATACCTAATTGTTTTAAATAAAAATAAAATTTTATTATCATATGTCTAAATAATATATTAAATATTTAGTCTTGAAAATAATAAAACTACGACAAAAGTCATCATTTGAAATATGACCTCAATCAAAATTTGACCCGAACCAATCCGACCCGACCCGACCGATCTACACCCTAGTTAATACCAAGTACGAAACAAAAGTGGTAGTGTGAACATATATTAATCTACATTTTATTCTCCTTAATCGGGTATGCTATGCATCATGCATGCATATGCGTATGAGCGTATCCAAATCCATCTCAATTCCTATCCCACTTCCATAAGATTGCTTACATTTTTATATTTATTTTGTTTCCCATCCTTCTCACGGCCAAAGCAAATCTCTCCTGATATCCCTTGAACGCCAAGAACTCTCCATTTGTGTATGTCTGTTCTTTCACATCACACCAAAGTTACATTTAGAATATAATAATAATAATAAACCAAACTTCTTAGTATATCACATCAGAGGACGGTTTTGATTTTACAGAAATTAGGCCTTGATAATATATAACTCATCCATTTATAACTAGCCTTAATTTCTTTTTCTTCAATAAAATCAAATTCAATGCGAATGTCCAATCCATGCGTTAAGCATGGGCAAGTTAACGGCTCTAGACAACGTGCAGGTCAAAATCTTCAAGTGTCTCTCTATGTTTGCTCATGAAAAATGTACTGCTTAATTAGAGCAAAAAAGACACGAAAACAAACTTCAAAAGAACCTCAGAATTGCCCCTCAAATTACACAATCCTTCTCTTCGCTTTAAAGGGTGTGCTTTCGTGCCATTAAGCTCTTCAGTGCTCCTGTGTAGCAACCAACTCTGTTATATATATAGCTGACAAGAGTTTGCAGAGATTTATCGATCTAGGCCGGTATCATCATGGAATTTGTTGGTAGAGTTCTTATTCTGGCACTAATTTTAGTGCTCCCTAAACAAAGTCTTGGAGATGATGTCTTGACAACCCAAGACTTATTTGATAGGTAATTGATGTGATCAAAACAAAATATATCATTTATCTCAAACTGCTGATCCTAATTGAATGTTGTTGTTTTGTGCAGTATGGTTGAAGCTGAAAGTAAGCAAGAAGAAGCATGGAGTATGGTGAAGAGGCAGGGAAATCAGTTCATGGTGAATGATCATCCGTTCTACGTAAACGGATTCAACACGTATTGGCTGATGGTTCTTGCAGCTGATGCATCCACTAGAGGGAAAGTGAGTGAGCTGTTTCAACAAGCATCCTCTGTTGGCCTTACAGTTTGCAGGACATGGGCCTTCAATGATGGCCAGTGGCGCGCCCTTCAGAAGTCCCCGTCTGTTTACGACGAAGACGTGTTTAAGGTGCTACAAAACTAACTAATTCTCACCTGTATGTTTGCTCAAATTGACAAGAGTCTGACTCGATTCTCGTATGCACAGGCGTTGGATTTTGTTGTGGGCGAGGCGAGCAAGTACAAGATCAGGCTTATATTGTCGTTGGTCAATAACTGGGAGGCTTATGGTGGAAAGCCTCAGTATGTGAAATGGGCAATGGCTGCTGGACGAAACTTGACTTCAGAAGATGATTTTTTCTCTGATGCACTTGTTAAGTCCTATTACAAGAATCATGTCAAGGTAAGGATACATCTCAAGATCAGTTCAGTCCTTCTTTTATTGTGCTCACAGATACTAATTGTGTTTGGATGATTTTGTAGACTGTCTTGAACAGAGTTAATACTTTGACGAATTTGGCGTATAAGGATGATCCCACGATTTTCGGTTGGGAGCTGATCAATGAGCCACGATGCACGACTGATCCATCAGGAGACACACTACAGGTTTGCCACCCTTGAAAAGTTAGCTGTTATTTGCCATGACGATGGAAATTCATGTACTTCAAAAAGTGTTTTTTTTTTTGTGTTAGGATTGGATTCAAGAAATGGCAGCTTATGTGAAAAGCATGGATCCAAAGCACTTGCTTGGAGTCGGGTCAGAAGGATTCTATGGTCTCTCGACTCCAGCCAAGGCGTTGGTTAACCCAAACAGTTACGCGACTCAAGTTGGAACCGACTTCATCAGAAACCATCAAGCTGTAGGAGTCGATTATGCATCAGCACACATCTATGCAGATTCATGGTAAAACTCAACCACATACAATCAAAATGTATGATTCCTAGGAATGTTGGCTTACCTTCACATTTTGATTCATTGAAGGATTTCAACAGCAATATCAGATGCACACCTCAAATTCTACAAGGATTGGATGCAAGCCCACATAGACGATTCGGACAAGGTCTTGGGGATGCCTGTTGTGTTCGGCGAGTTTGGTGTATCAGCTAAAGACCAAGGATTCAACACATCATACAGAGATGCTCTTTACAACACGGTATATAAGGCGGTAATGGACTCTGCAATCAAAGGAGGAAGCTGTGGTGGGAGTCTGATGTGGCAGTTGTTTCCAGATGGCACCGATTACATGGACGATGGCTATGCTGTTGTACTTTCAAAGTCGAAGTCGATGTCAGACATCATCTCTCTTCAGTCCAAGAAGCTTACCACGGTCTGCTCAAAGTGTGCGTGGCACAGGCGTTGGACTTGCAACAGACGTGGTATCGAGTAATGTGGATTGGAATTGTGCATTTGTGTGGCGGAGTAATTTTGAAGAAGGTAATAAGGCAAAGTAAACACAAAGAACATGCTAAATGTGTGTAGCTCAGTTAAAAAGAATACCTGCTCATGTATCTGACTTTTCTAAGTCAGTCAATATGCTGTATCGGTTTATGCAAAACTATATCTTTAAGTTTGCATATTGTTACTTATGAAATAAGAAAGTATGTGACTTACTTTGCAGAGTAATAGCTGATACTGGATGAAAAAACGTATGCGATGCAATATGTTCTATGATCAAAAAAAATACGAGAGGCAAACCTGTGTAACATAGCATGTTCCAACCAATCAATCATAAATTTGGCTGCAAATTAAAAGCCACAAACAAAGGCGAACAGGTACAACTAACCCTTAATGTTACAGGTTGTGCATTTGCATGCCAATCAAATGAGAGAGTTTTCATAAAATGTAATACATAGGATTTGGGAGTTTAAATGATCTTTCAGCAACGGCATACCCTAACAAGTCGCTCCATTGATCACCCGAGTTCCCACGTATCCTGTAGCCTTCTGCCTCCAATTCCCGTCTCTTCTCAGACTTGTACACGATTGCTGGTTTTCCATCATCAGATGGCTTCCTGTGTAACATAACATGTTCATATCACAGTAAAGTCATCGTCTTCCAAATTGCACAAATGATTTACAGAGTTAACTCAGCACAATGATCTAGTTTCTTACAGTGTTCTGTTACCATGTGCACAAAGGAACAAATACACCAAACAAGGCCTTAACTGATGCTGAAACTGAAATGGTATTAGTACCTTAAAATAAGCCTTTCCCAGTTTCTGTAGCCGGCATTGAGCATATTTTTCTCCGTAGCATCCCTATGAGCCTCATTCCTTCCAGTCAACAGAAATATAGTGAAACCAAGTCGGTGAAGCTCCTTGTAAAGACTGAAACTTGCAGATAATGCAGGTGCCTCAGCCAGCTCTGACCATTCGTAAAACAAGGTTTCATTGAAGGACTCTGACCTAAATTTGATAAACATGGAGAAAGCAATCAAGCATCCTGGTCAAACACTATACTAAAAGGAGCCAGAACTAAATTTGATCCAAAATCTGTTTCACACAAATGTAATGCACCATTTACGGTGATAAGGGCAGCCAAAATCATACATAGGTTAAAAGGTCCAGCACTATGTAAGATTGTAGATTGAAGATTGAGGGACTACTTAAGGTGGTTTGGCAAAGTAAGTCCAAATTTCTGTATAAAATTTGGGAATCAAGAAATAGATCGAATTTGGACATCAGAGACATGCCATATGGAGATTTTCCATTGTACACAAGCATGGAATGTATCATTGACATAATTCAAAGTTCCCATGGACACGAAAGATGGTTCCACCTTCAAGTACTTTACTCATTTCTTCCACTTATAGCAAAGAAGATACAAATCTTGAACAGAGTAGCCTGTATTTCTCAGTAATCAGAGCAGGGTAATAATGCAGCATCAATACAAAACTAGCAACAAAATGGGGCTATGTTGAGCAAGAGACCTCAGACAATTTAAGTTACTCTATTTCAGTATTTGAATAAGCTGATGAACATCATTGGACCAGTTGACTCTATTTCAGCATATCAAAGCTTCAAAATGAAGCTCTCTAGTTACAGCTTACTTACCTGAAGCAGAAGACAAAGTTGCAAAACTAAAAATAGCCATGATTAAGCAAACAATACAAACCCCTGCCTACATTGCCTAAGTAGTTGGATCGTATACTAATAGATTCACAAAAGCAATCATTAAAGAAAGAAGAACCAGCCAAAAGTTAGGGTTAGGGTTAGGGCTAGGAAAGGAGGGAGAGCGAGAGCGCACCCGAAGCCATGGACGGCGTAGAAGGGGAGATTGGAGAGGAGCGTCTCGTCGATGTCGAAAACCCAGCAGTCCTTGCCGTCGGCGGCGAGGGGCACGCTCCGAGCGAAGGCGAGCGAATCAGCGGCGACGAACTCGGAATCGGAGAGATAGCGGTCGCCGTTAACGTAGTCCTCCACGTAGCGCATACACCGTTGGGGGATTGTGGGCCAGTTACCGGCGTCGTTGGTCTCCACGGTGAAGCGCCAGCTCTCGCAATACAAGGCGTCGCCGTCGTCGTGTACCTTCCTAATTCCGTCGCCGGTGCTCGATCGATCGGAGAAGGCGGGGTCTTCCGTGGGGAGCTTGAGGGCCGATCGGGAATGAGCGTCGGGGAGAACGGAGAGTATGGCGAGCAAAACGGCGACGTATGGGTACAGAGCCATTGCCGGGGAAGGGAAGGGGGGAATGGGGGTTTCCGGGGGCTTTGCTCTGCTAAATGGTGGGTGGTAGAAAGCTTGAAGAAGGAGAGAAGGCAATGGAGAGTGAGTTTTGGACTCTCCTTTTTGTTTCGTCGTGTAGTCAATTATTATATGTAACCTTTGCTGGTTCGGATCGGACGCTTGGTAGCCGGAAGCGTATATCGATAGGCTAATCGAACAGCTGGAGATTATATTGTCTCCTTTCATGTTTTGTTAGTTCTATCAATTATTTTGACAAAATATATACGGAGGTCCGCATTTCTACGTAATGTGCAAACAGGCTCCCGTATTTTTTTGTTCTATTAAGCACATGTGCCTATCCAATTTTGTTCTATTGAACACTTGAGTCCCAATTAATGTTCGTGTACATTTTACGTCCTTTGTTTAATTGTCATGTAATGACCATGTAACACGATTTTTGTCATGTAATGTCCACGTAATGCAGATTCAAGCTGTAATGTCACGAAACACTGTAAACCACCACAATTAATTTTTTTGTTTACGGTGTTTCTATTAAACCCCCCATCATTGATCTTTCGTTATATAAAACAAACACATGCTTATTTGGCTCCATAATTGATGAGTAATCGTCATTTAATCCAATTTTAAGCCACATCAGACTTTATAGTCACAATTACAACAATAAGATAGGCTCAATACAGAAATAGAACCACCGTATCTGATATATTATGTTATCATACGTGGTTTATATAGCTAGTGAAGTCGTATGTGATATAAAATTGGATACTAAAATTATTAGTCATTAATTATGAGATTCAAGTCACTCTTCAATTGTTTTACTTAACATATGATTAGTGATGAGGAGTTCAATAGAACAAATTCATATTAGTAGAGGGGTCTAATAGAACATTTTTAAGTAGAGCGGTCTGTTGGGAAAAAAACGTTAAAGTACATGAGTCTGCTGATGTATTAAGCCTATGATTTTAACATCGACGTATATAATACAACACAACTACAACGTGATTTCATGTCATGATAGTTTAACCGAAAAAAAAAGATGGTATAGTAGCCATTTTAATTCTTTTTTTTATGAAAAGAAAAGTCAATATATATGAAATTTGTTCATGAGTTTTGTGACATATATACATCCATGTACCCCAATTTGACCGCCTGTATGTCTTTCTTTCTATTGGACTTTTCTACTTTCACCTATCCATTATTTTTACCCGATTTTATAAGATTTAGGATAGTTCCAATACTATGACTAGTTTAGAGTACTCGTAAATAGGTGAAAAGTATAAACAATTGTAAATGATTTGATTCATGAAAGCAGTTTTGCGTGGTTCTACAACATAAAAAGAACAAGCCCCTACGATGAGTCAACCTCAGCAGGATTTGTTCTAAGAAACCATAAAGCAGAAGTGATTAGCATGGGGGCTATGAAGTATGGACATAAGATCAATTCTAATAACTGAAGCTCTCGTCTACAAGATGAAGTCAGGAAAGTCAAACAACTTGGATACAAAAAGATAGAAATCGAAGGTGACAACTTGATGGTTATTGAAGCTACCAAGGTTACGAGAAAGTGTCCTTGGCAAATTGACCTGCTGATTTCGGACATCTTGGTTTTCCTCCAAAGTTTCGAGTCAGTTCAGATCAAGCATGTGAATAGGGGTCTTAATGTCGTGACTGATAAAATCGTGAAACTAGGTCAAGACTTCCCTATTGATCGCATTCAGAATCATCAAGAACTTAATGTTCTCATCCGAAAGGATGTTCTAGGTCGTCCCCCCATAAACGGGATACCTAATTATTACCTTATTAAAAAAGTGAAGATGTATGCATGTGAATCATGTGATGTGATCTATTGAGTATGGTACCGGGGCCCAAAAAAATAAAGAAAAACGAGTACAAGTACCAAAAACAAGTTTAAAAAAAATAAAAACATTAGGGGCATGTCCCATTCTCAGACTAAGGCATGTCGACGCGCATCATGGTCTCCCTCTGGTATTTTTTTTAGATAGAAGAGAGAGGGTTGAGTGAGTCGTTATAAGGATAATAAAGTCATCAATCTTCATCATTTATGAATTCATATTTGAGTTTGTAATTAAAAATAGACACACGGTTAGTAATTGACCAACAACCAATAATTTTAAATATCAACCTAAACATAAATCAACATATTCAAATTTCAACCCAAGAAAGGCAAAAGATAAATTTGAAATTGCAAAATATACAATGCAATCGCCAAATTCAAATGTGTAGTAAAAATATGAATTTATCGATATCGATTTTGTACTCCAAATTATACACGAGGCTAATAATTGACCAACAAACAATAATTTCAAGTTCAACTTAAATGAAAATCGATAACTTCGAATTTTGATCAACCAAAGAAATTGCAAAATATATAAACAACACAATTACTATAGTCTAATTTTAGGATTCAATTTGTACTAACCAGCTCATTATCTAGAAGATAAACATTGCCCACAATAGAGGATGACTCCCACGAATATGATGACCAACTAAACAATGACATCTTTGTGGTCCCGCTACTCGAAGTCGACATCTTATGAAAACTATTTGTCATATATGCTCTTTAATTTTGTGGGATGGATTAACAATTGACAAGTGAATAGTGAAAATACAGAGAAGCCGTAAAAACAAAGTTTGTCCATGTTAAATTGGGGCGCATGTGCAGGTTCCAAACCCTCACAAAAGTACCATATTAGAATACCTAGTTTTTGGGTAGGTTTAAAAGCAATGCAGGGGTCATTTTTTCAAATGAAAATGCACAATCCTATAAAACTAGAGAGCAATCTTAGCTTTCAAATGTTTTATAGAAGAGAGGATGTTAAACAAAAACATCAAAGTATTTTGTATTTTTATTGAATTTAAGAATCCAATGCCATCGTTTTTGATAAATTTAAGTAAATTTATTGAAATTTACTCCCTTTCATAAAATATTGAAATTACTATATAATAGTGCATAAAGCAAATATAAATTATATATTAAAGTATACATTGAAACTCAAACTAAAAGTAATTATTTCACATAATTAGTTCTATGACAATGTAACTATCAAGTCTCCAGTACGGATTACCTGAATACTTGGAGTTTGAAAAATAGTTTCCTGAGGGCTCGACTACTATCTTAATTCAAACTAGAAAACATACGACACTAGAAGGACGTTTTAAAACGAGTTGCGTTAGATTCGTAAACAAGTTTGTAAAAAATCACACATATAGCTCTAGTCTAATCCTAAGTCCAGTTAGACACACACATTCAGTTCACAAGTATAAGCACATTTTTAAAATCCTCTTAACGTACACAATCACACGCACACACATAGTCCTCAATGAAGTAGTGGTAATGGCCTCCACCCACACTACCCGCCTCTAAGCCTTAGGGTTCTCCTTGCCATACGACCATGCATCAAAAGTCTCTTACTCCACCAAAATCCAAGATAATGCTATATCGGTAGATGTCAGCATACAAAAATCAAGCGGAAAAATCATCATATGATAGAACCCTTTTGAAAACCCGTTGCATAGACATCATCAATACGATCACACATATATATATATATATATATATATATATATATATCAACACAATATTTTACTAAAACAATATTTTAGGGACTAATACTCCAAAATCAATCCAATTAGTACAACATGAAATCCAATAAGAACTATATAGAGTTGAGCAAGTGACAAAACGACTTACCTTAAATGAAAATCCTCTATCTAATATCGAATGATTGTCGAATGAATGAATCACGAGTTCCCTGGATAAGATTTTTAAGGGAAATGCTATACTTCACACTATTTTACTAAATTTCAAACCAATAAATTACAATAATATACGTATTTCAAGATATATATACTAACAAAAATAAAGGAAAGCATGTATCTTAAAATCTTTTTATGTTTGTATGGTTTCATATATATGGGATGTATTTCTCAAGAAAATTTTAGACATTAAAAGTTAAGTAGAAATATTATTTAACTCCTATTAAATCGAAAATGTTAAATATTAAAACCCAAACCTAATCTCTTTTCACTAATCCTAATTAATTTCTCAATATTACTTCAATTTAAAACAAAAATCATCCATATCTATTTGTTGATGTAGAAAAAACAAAAATAAAACAAAATACAATTTTATAGTATACAGAAAAGAGAATAAAGGTACGAAATAAAACGATTCAACCAAAACAATATAGGATAAGAATATAATTAATAATTTACAAGCATTAAACCCCATCAAAATAATAATAATTTAAATAATTAAGACATTAAACCATAGAGAAAGTTTTAGAAGTATTATGCAAAGATGGTAAGATAAGAAAAAAAATTAAGGAAATAATACATTACGAGTTTTTTTATCATCTTCTCTCAATAGTGCTCAATATTGCTTTAGGCAACTTTGACATTTGCTAAGAAAATAATGAATGGTATTATAAGAAAAACTTTACCAAAGTGTGATATGAATAAAATTTATAGTGTCTTTATAAATATATCCTTGTTTTTTTCGATTTGCAAAAAAGTCTAAAAATATTGTAAAAATACCTTAAAATATTACATGCATGCCCAAATGGCAAATTTTGTCAAATAAATGAAAAAACTAACCTTTGAAAATGAATTCGAAAAAGTATTTTTTTTTATTTATACTTTTTCGGAAAAATAATATATTTTAAAAGAATATTTTTTTCTTCCAATTTGAAAATGTTTATGGATAAAAAAGATCTGACAAAAAAATTAATAATAAAATATAATCTTATAAAGATTTCTTTGATTGATAACAAGATTTTAGAAATATACTATCCGTTTTGAAAATTGAAGAGAATTAAAAAATAAATTGAATTCTAAAAACAAATATGCAAAAAAATATACCTTCTCATATTAAGAGAGATAGAGTTGTTGTATCCGATCCATTCATGTCTTAATTTCCAAAAACAATCGAGTGTCTTTCTCGTTGGCCATCCCGACTTTCATGGAGTATGCACATATTGGATTGTCGAATGACTACGATGACCGTACTTAACAGGAGAAGGGTGACAATATTTGGAGTGTGGATGAAAGGATTTTGGACAAGGGTGACAAGATGAATCTTACAAATAACATAAGACTCCAACAATCCTCGAAAACCTTAGCTTTGTGATAAACCTTAACTTCAAAAATCATAGATATTTATAGAAATGACGATAATCATGCATATATGCTTGAGAATATTATTGGATGAAAATCTTAACTATATCTTCCACAATATCTTATTTTTCCAAAAAATCTTAATTCATTAAAAGTCTTTTCTTTTTCTGTATTTTCTTTTATTTTTGTATTTTCAGTCTTGTATTCAGAGATAACATTAAATAAATGCTCTATGTTTTATCAACTATTAGTGTGGTGTATCGTTTTTCAATTATTTTATTTTTAAGTAGTTTTGTGCATATCGAGTTTTATTTAGATACTAAATAAAATAATTTGTGTTGGACCCAGAAATAATTCAAGCAGGAAGCTACCCTTTACCTAGAGACTACAAGAAACTAGGGTTGTTCATTGGGCCAAAACCGACCCGAACCGAGAAAACTGAACCGAACCCGAGAACCGAACTCGGCAAAACCTGGAACCGAAAACCGACCCGAATTGGATTGGATCGGTTCGGTTCGGTTTCGGTTTTTTCGGTTTGGATTCGGTTTTGCCCGACTGGACCGAACTAGATTTTTCTTGTGGCCCAAATTAAAAAAAAAAACCGAAGCCCACACAAGCACTTGTTATTAGGGTTGTTCATTGGCCGTCGCTCGTCAGTCGTCTATGTCGGACTCGTCGCCGGCGCTCGTGAAGGGCTGAAGGCTGCAAAGGGCGAAGGCCGACTAGGTCGAGGCTGTCGAAGGCCGACGAAGGTGAGTAGGGGACGGCGGAGGGCTCGGGGTGAGGCCGAACTGCGTGGGACTCGTCCTCGTCGCTCGTGAAGGGCCGAAGGCTGCGAAGGGCGAAGGCGTACGAGGTCAAGGTTGTCGAAGGCCGACGAAGGTGACGGCGGAGGGCTCGAGGTGAGGCTGCGACTGGCTCGAGGTGAGGCTGCGAGTGAGGAGACTTGAGGTGCGGCTGGGTGGCTAGGGCTAGGGCTGCGGATTTCTCAACGAAGGAAGTGGGAACTGGGCTGGATTTCTCAACGTAGGAAGTAGGAACTGGGCTGGATTTCTCAACGAAGGAAGTAGGAACTGGGTTGGGTATATTTTTTTTTATTAATTCGGTTTGTTCGGTTCCGAGGCTAAAATGAACCGATCCAAACCGATCCAACCCGAAAACCAAACACGGGAAACCTTGGAACCGCGGCCTGACCCGAACTGTAGTGGATCGGTTCGGTTCACCCTGGATTGGTTCGGTTCCTCGGTTCGGTTCGGTTCCCATGGTCCAATGAACAGCCCTACAAGAAACTGTTGGACCCAAGTTTTAGGCGAAGAAGTATCATTACATATCTAGAGAATCTTCAGTACATCTTTGGGCAGCGGAAGATCTTTAGAATTGGCTAAGTCGGTGGAAGGAAGGAAGGTCCGATATATGGTTGTTACAAGATATAATCTTTCCAAGATATCATCTTATATATGATATATTCGCTGCCAAATAGGATAAAGAATATCCAAGATATAAGATAGATTTTCTGAAGGACTTGTTGGTTAAGATAGATTTATATCTTGTATAGGATATAATTCCTACTTTTTGTCTATATATACTCATGCAACCCACGAAATTGGGGAAGATAGATAGAGGATCATAGGATATCACATCAGAACACACATCATAGCCCTCGCCAGAGGCATACACTATAAACCCTAGAAGGGGGGTCATACCTTCATACATCCATTGTAAACCCTAGAACGGGGTACCATTTTTTAGACATTCATACGCTTTTCTCATCAATGCAAACACAATTTTCGTCCTTCTCTTTGATTTAACTCGATCTAGGCCCGATTTAGGTCAAAGTTTCCTTTGTTAAATTTTGGCTCAAACAATTTGTATTTATATTTTAAAAGAATTAAGAACCTTTAGTTCTTTATCTATAAATTTAATGTTTCAATCAGACATATTATAATATAGTATTTCAATCAGATATATTATAGCAAAGTTTAAAATAGAATATCTACATAGATGAAAGATTTAGTAAGTTTTTTAAAATACTCAAGTTCTTTTTCTGGAATATTTTAACTACATAGTGATCAAATTTAAACAAAAAAGACTCAATCAAAGATTTGATAGTTACTAAATTAATATTTTTCGCTATTTTGTTGTAGTAATATATTTTTTCCTTTATATACCCCCTTTATTTCAGTAAATTAAATCATAAAATTGTTCATATATGTGGGTTTATAATTACATTTCAACCTGAATTACTCTATTAGATTTTGAATACTTATATTAGTTTTAATAAAGATGTGTGATATAGTTTTAATTTGGAGTTGACATGTAGTGATGTATCTGTTATATTAACCTCCGCTTTAGTACATAGTAAGATATTTATATAAATAACTTAATAGATTACAAATTAATAAAGGCAAAAACTATGGATCAAATTATCATGCATTTGGAAAAGGAATATCGAATCATTCATAGGTTAGTACTTAGTAGTTACCGGTCACAGGATCATCCTATTACATCAGATTAAATATTTTTATTATTTTATTTTTAAAAAGACTATTATATTTATTTATACTACTTCTGTAGTACTATAGTATAAAGCGGAGCCAATGTCTTCACAAAACATTTTTCCACGTGCCATTTATTTAATAAAATATCCACCGGACCCTCATTTATATGATAAGCTGCAATATTCTAATAAATATTATTATTTCATAAAATATAATATTTTCACTCAAACAAAAAATAAGATTAAATCAGAAAATAATTTCTGATAGATAAACATCATCTTTTAAACAAATAATCTAGACTATCTCTATATATATATAGGATTTTCTATTCAAGAATCTATATTTATATCAATTAAACATCATCATTTAAATTAAGATATGTAAATTTCAAATGCTTTATAGGATTTTACCATACCTAATAATATTTATTAATTGAAATCTACATATTTATTTTGATGGTTTAGACTTTAAATCATGTACTCGGACCTCTCTCTGCTCATCAGTACAGCACCCTAGCTAGCCCGAACCAATTATTACCTTATCCCCCCCCCCAAAAAAAAGAAGCAAAAACAGGGAAACGGAAGGTGCAATAGATAGAACAGAGGGTAGAGGGATGTGACTGCTACCCTCTCCAACCACCAAACATGCCGATTTAATGTATTGGAAGGTGTCCTCATCCCTCCATTAAATGCTAGCTTATCCTAGCTATATAAGCCCACATCGATCCCCACACACTAGCAGCTGTATTATTAATTGATTCTGTTGCAGCTATATATTGATCGAAGAGCACCATGATGAGCAGCAGAAGCGTTAGACTCCTCCTATGGGCGGTGGTGGCGACGGCGGCGGCGTACGCAGCAGGAGGGGATGAGGCGGCGCTGGCGAAGGCGAAGCAGGAGTGCGCGCCGCAGCTGGCGGGGCTGGCGGCGTGCCTGGGGTACGTGGGGGGCACCGCCAAGACCCCCACCATGGACTGCTGCTCCGGCATGAAGCAGGTGCTCGCCGCCAGCAAGAAGTGCGTCTGCCTCCTCGTCAAGTACAAGGACGACCCTTCCCTCGGCGTCAAGTTCGACATCAACCGCGCCCTCTCCCTCCCCTCCATCTGCCACTCCCAGGCCAAGCTCAACGAGTGCCCCAGTACGTGTATATATATATTTTCCCTCACTAGTTATTACTCCGAATATATACTTAAAACCAATGTTCTAAAAGACGCTAGCCCACCTAGACGGGCCAATAGAGTTGCCTAGGCACCGTCTAAGCGGGTTAAATGGCTAGATGAAATGATTCTATTTTTGGGTGGCAGCTCTTTTGCACTTGCCTCCCAACTCTCCGGAAGCAAAGATGTTTGACAACTTGGACAAAAGCAGCACCAAAAACGCTTCCACTCCTACCCCTTCTGCTTCTGCTAATGCTACTGGTACGTAATTTAATCTCTTTTCAGTACCAATTAGTGCTTACTTAATCGATCATTATTCTGTCAATGAACTAAAACGCGCGCCTGTTGTACGCACTGTGTTGATTTTTTCCACCAGCCACACCCACCAGCAGTGATGGAAGCAGCAGGGGCACCGCTGTGTTTTATGGGATTCTTATTGTTGCTCTAGGGTTTCTTGTTTGTTGACTTGTCTAATTATTAAGTATGTATTCCTTCCGCTCTGATCCCGGCTTTTATCATACTCCATCACTATATCTTTTCAAGTATTGTACACTGCGGTAGTAATTTATTTGTTACATGGAGGTCTGAATTGATCATTGTGGTTGTGGACGTGTCAGCTGATCGATTTTCAACATCGGTCAATTCCAATATTTACCAATAATCTTGCATCCATCATCATCCATTACTACAATTTTTTAATTCACAATATATGGCTGTTCCGTTGCGCACACCGTTTTTTAATGTTCGCACACTGACTTGTGCGGATCGCGGATCCGCACATGTTAAACCCGGTTTAACGTGAACCATGTGCGGATGGACAAGCCGCACATGTAAGGATGAGCGGTTCGGAAAAAAAAACCGGCCCATTTGTGCGGATCCTGGATCCGCACAAGTTGATCACCCACAGATAATGACTGCCCCTCTTGTGCGGATCCCGGATACGCACAAGGTGCTCATCCTACACCGTACCCTAAACCCTATGTGCTCATCCTGGATCCGCACATAGGGTTTTAGTTCCAACCCTAAACCCCATGTGCTCATCTTGGATCCGCACATAGGGTTTTAGTTCCAACCCTAAACCACATGTGCTCATCCTGGATCCGCACATAGGGTTTTAGTTCCGACCCTATTTGCGCATCATTAAACCTTTCTTATGTCGCTAAACCCTAAACCCTCGTCCTTATTAAATGTTTTGGATTATGTTTTATACTGTGTAATACTAGATTAATATGTTATTTCACATTTTCATATCATATTGAATAACTAACTTTTAAACTACCTTACACATGTACAACTCTTAAATTATCATATTATTATTTTAAAAGAAGCATAATATATATTTTATTTCGGGTTAAGAAAAAATATCATATTTTATTTTGATAAATTTTTTCTTGATTTGAAATTTAGATTTGAGCTATCACGGTGAGAATTTGGGCTCGAAATCATATGAATCCAAAAATACGAGCTACGAGTCAAGAACAAACAAACAATCCAAAAGTCAAACTACGAGTCAAAAACAAACTACGAATCCAAAAATATAAACAAACTACGGATCCAAAATATAAACAAACTACGAATCCAAAAGTCAAACGACGAATCCAAATAAATAACAAACTACTCATCTGCCCACTCAGGTCTGCTCTCAGGTGGTTCACGATCCTCGCCCGCTGTGTCACATCTCGCCCTCTCCTCCGCCATCCTCGTCGCCTCCCCTCGCTCATAAATAGAAGGGATCCGTTGCTCGGCCGCCCTCGACAGAATCATAATACTAGCTGTTTAGAACATTATCTTGAACAAATAAAAACTCAATACCCGATTCCTAATTTATAATTACAGTATTTTTTAATTTATATTTTCATAATTTTTACCGCCTATTATTACTAGTTAAGAACATTTTTTATTTCTTATTACCTATTATTACTAGTTTAGAATATTTTTTCTTGCTTGTCTATTCAATATTTTTATAAATTAGGAATATTCAATATTTTATAAATTAGGAATATTTTTTATTGCTTGTCTATTCAATATTTTTATTGCTTATTACCTAATATTTTTATTGCTTGGGAAATTTCTTTTGGTACCCCTCTATTCTTGACAATTCCTTTTGGTGCCCTAAGAAAAAAGTTTTTCCTTTTGGTACCCTTGTGGTTTATACATTTTCCTTTTTGTAGTCAAAACTCTATTTAAACCCATTTTTCATCCCAAAAAAATACAATTTTCGTTTAAATTTTTAATAAAAACTAATTTGGAAAATAAAATTATGAATTCTTATCCCACTTGATTTTTTGTTAAAATTTAAACGGAAATTGTATTGAATAAATCTAGCCATCTAGCTTTCTCCACTCAATTTTTTTAATGGTTGGTCAAACTTTTTTTTTTTAACAAATTTTTTGCCTAAGTTTTTTTGTTTTTAATTTTCTAAATTAGTTTTATTTAAACAAAACTTAAATGAAATTTTATTTTTTTGGGATGAAAAATGGGTTTAAATAGAATTTTGGTTACAAAAAAAAGAAAATATAACAACCACAAGGGTACCAAAAGAAAAAACTTTTTTCTTAAGGCACCAAAAGGAATTGTCAAGAACACAAGGGTACCAAAAGGAATTTTCCTAAATTTTTCTTGATTCGAAATATTGTTTAAAATAAAAATATATATAAGATATTTGAATATATCATAGTTATGTTTTTCACATAATTATTCATTTTCCTTTTAATGTAGAAAATTATATAGCTTCATGATCAATTGTTCATCCATCTTATTTTTCATTATATCATTTTTAGACAATGTTATAAGATATTTGAATATTCTTTAATGTACAAACTATAATTTATAACACAAAAGTTTATTATGAGTGAATTTTATTTTATTATAATATGAGAATTTAGGTGGACTAGGTTTTTCACATAATTATGAGTGAATTCTACATTAAAAGGAAAATGAATAATTATAAGATGAAAAAAAATATGTTTTAATGCACAAGGGTATGTTTTTCACAGATTATTCATTTTCCTTTTAATGTAGAAAATTATATAGCTTCATGTTCAATTGTTCATCCATCTTATTTTTCATTGTATCATTTTTAGACAATGTTATAACATATTTGAATATGTTTTAATGTACAAACTATAATTTATAACACAAAAGTTTATTATGAGTGAATTTTAATTTATTATAAGATGAGACCGCTCGGCCGACCTCGGTGGAGACCGAACGCCCGACCCCTCACCCAACAAAATTATCGATTCTTGAGCGGAACCCGAAGCCGTCGACAAATCTAGTTTGTTAGAATCCATATTAGGCGAGAATAAATCGAAATTGGATTGTGAATGGAAGAATTGGAAGACAAAAAAACCGAAATCGAATTTTGGGTGGATATCGCTCGACGGCGGCCAGGTTTATATCTAGGTAAGGTTGAAGACGAAGACTTTGATTTTGGGGGCTCTTGGGGCCACCTTTTTCCCGTTTAGTTTTATTTTTCAAACTTCTGGTTATGCCGTTGGCTTCGGTCGAAGATGGGGCTCTTGTGCGGATCCGAGATCCGCACAAGAGGGGGGTTATTTTCCATGCCATTTTTTAGTAATTTCTTAGAATTTGTGCGGACATCTTGTGCGGATCCCGGATCCGCACAAGATTACACCGGTTCAAAAATAAAACCGGGTTTTTTGAAAAACCTTGTGCGGATCCGGGATCCGCACAAGAAAAACCCGGTTTAAAAAAAAAACCTTGTGCGGATTGTGGATCCGCACAAGTCGGTGTGCGAAAATGAAAAAACGGAGTGCGCAAATCTTGAATCCATATAGTACATACATATGCTTGTATGCATTATATTTCTACAGGTCGGTAAAACAAGCTAGAGTTGTATAAAGCTCATGTAAGTTTCATGAATCAATAAATAATAACCATAATTTTACACTAAAATAATTCTACTCCAACTTTAGATCTACGGACTACGGTGGATATGCTTGGGCATATTTATACGCGGTGATTAGCTAGACTACTGTATATGACCGACCAATGGTCCGAAAATCCAGCCATTTCGTTACCCGATCGTTATCAATTGGAGTTGACATATGCCTGCCGCCTTTATATCTCAACTGCCAACAAACTTTCAAGTCGGTTGAGTACGTGCACATTTATTGCCACCCTTTTCACGTACGGATGTTATTACCCACCTTCACACTCGATCACCCACCCACGATGCTATCGAGGTTATGTTACCACAAAATCTATTCAACCAACTTTGCATCCTCCATCTACTCAATAAATCTCCCGATCAAAAACAAAATCTACTCAATAAATTTAATGGTTATCAACTTTCACTAAGGCCTACTAAGGCTCCGTTCGTTAAATTAGTTGAAAGCTGTAACTGAAAGCTCACAACTGTTGGGCCTCACAAAATCAAGGTCATGAGGAGTTAATGAAGCTCATAAATCAGTATATTTTGAGAGATAATGGCCAGAGATCTCGCCCACTCCAACTGTAATATTCAAAGATTGCCATAACTACAAAGGCGAAAATCAAGAGATTTGCTCATTAATTGTCAACGGTTAATTTGGAAGCATAAAGTCAAAGACGAGATCTTAGGGATTGCCTCATTGATTGCCAACGGCTTGATTAAGGGAAGAATAGGCAGCACTATAAAAGGCGAGAAGCATACAAAGGATTGGAACAACTCTCGACGCCCCAAAACGCTCCCAAATTCATATGTTCTAGCTATTTCTTTTGTTTTAAGGAGAAAGACGATCTTTTGTATCAATCCAAGTGTTCAAGCAATACAAACAATCCTAAGCATTCTTCGCATCTCCTTAGGTTTATTCAATTTATGTTTGTTATTTCTTCTTGATTTACGTCTTATTCGTAACTTGCAACGCGTTGTGACGACTTTGTGACAAGGATTCCCTCATTATAGCGAAGTAACATGTTTACGTGGTTAATTCGCCCAAAACAACAGTTGTAACTGAAAGCTGAATCCGAAAAGTAGCTGAGACTAAATTAAGTAACGAAATGGAGAAAAACTTGAAATGGGCGTTCGGTAAGATACCTAGTTGAATCCTGAAAAGTGTAAGCTAAAAAGACCAAAATACCCTCACATTTTAAAACAAATAATATAATAATCATACCCTCACTTACCCTCACTACCCTCACTTTACCCTCATTCAATTGCTTTCGGTGGACCGACCGAAATCAACCCACACCTCCGCCCTCATCTCCATCGATGACAGCGAGGTTCTCTCGTCCACCGCATGGTAAGTCGTCCTGTCGTTGTCTCCCTCGTCTTCTCACTATGTTGTCGTCCCTCGTGCTCTCGTTGTCAGCCGTGGTTCTCTCGTCCTGCGCAGGTGGTCTCCAAAGCTTCGTGGGCAGCAACTCCAGCTGCGTTTCTGTCGTCCACGCCGGCCGGTAAGTCCTGAACGTGCTCTCTTTCTCTCCCTCATATTCCCATAAATCTGTTTTCGTCTTCATTCACATCCTCGAATTTGACCTAGAACTCACATTTTGCGTCCAGCTTCGTTGTCATTGACAGCTTCGTCCAGCTCCTGGAACTCACATTTCGTGCCCGCCGAGCCTTCAATCACTCCTGGACACCCATTTCCGGTATTGTACTTCTTCTCTGTAAAGTTAAAGAATTTGTTCACGTAGCCCCTAATTCGATTTGGAATAGTGTGTTATAGCCTTGGATTCTCATTGATCGCTTGTGAATTCATCATCGTTTTGTTCTCTGTTGCTTGTGAAGTGATCATACAATTTGGAATGAAGTTTTGTTCTCTGTTGCTTGTGAATAAGGTGTTATGGACTTGGATTCTCCTTGATTGCTTGTTAATTTATTTTACAATTTTAGGGTAGTGAGTGGGTAGTGATTAATTCCAAGTAAATTTTGAATTGTATCTTTGCGAGACTTGCTATGTTTTTCTTGTGTGAATTGTGGTACTTTGATGGTTGTAGTCTAGGTATGTATGGAATATATGTTGTGTGTACTCTTTGATGTTGGTTAGGTTCATGGAAAAGAATAGGCCATAATGTCTCAGGCCATTGACGTCGACGCAATTGACTTTGAATCCAACGAAAAGGGCGCGACATGGAGTTCCAATGAGTCCAAAGCACTCATCAGTACTTGTCAGGAGTACCATAAGCCAAATGGAGTACCCACTTCAATTGGGTCGAGATTGCGGTTAAGCTTATGAAAGAGTTCAAGAAACCGTTCACGAAAGATTCATGTAAGAACAGGTTCGACTACATGAAAAAGATATGGAAGTTATGGTGTAAGCTCAAACATGATGAGACCCGATTGGGATGGAGTGCATCTGAGGCAGCAGTTACCGGAACGGATGAATGGTGGGATCGAAAAATCAAGGTGAGGAACTTTGAAACACATTCGTTTTGAACAAATTCATACACTCGTGTATCGTAGGTTATTCGTGGCTAATGTGATTTTTCTACAGAAGGACCCGGGGCTAAGATGGTTTAAGTCTAACCCCCCTGACCCAGAACTCAGTGAGCTTTGGGACCCACTTTTTGGTAGCATCGTCGCTACCGGGAAGCGATGTCGGTCAGCCAGTGTGAGTGTTCCAACAAAGTCTACCCAGTCACAGTCACAATCGACGATAAAGGCTCCGACACAGTCACGGTCACAAGCACAGGATCAAACACTGCCGCCGCCAAGTCGTAGCTTCGAAGACCTTGTTCAGATGGATGACGGTTTAGATGAGAACGAGTTACTCCAGCAGTTTAGGGAAGATAACCTCCTCAATCATTCCCCTCCTGAGACGCAATCCGTGGAGATAGTGGACAAGACGACCGGAGATGGATGTAGTGACGAACCAAGTAAGCGTAGGAAGAAAGCATCCGAGGGTGCTGCGTATGTCAGAGAACGGGATGAAGATATTGGCAATGAGTGCACCTGAGTGATCTCATTGTTGGAGGGGTCATTGACGAGCAAGAACAAGGGTACCAGCTGTACAACCGTTCCGCTTGACGAGGCTATGAACGTGATTTACCGGATGGTGGATGAAGGGAGGATGAAGAATCCGTCTAACATCTGGTGCTATGTTGTGGATGAGATGAATGACGATCACCAACGCCGCCTCTTCCTGATGTTGAAGACCGATGCCGACAGGTACACTTTGCTGAAATTAAAGTACGAGAAAGCAACAGGGTACCGCTTGAGTGACTGATTTCGAGGGGATTGTGTGTTACAAATGCAGTTTTTTTTTCCTATGGACATTGTTATGTGTGTTTGATGTGTGATGCAGACATTGTGTGTGCCCTTTGGGTGCATGTGTTGGTTGTTGTTGGGGTGTTGGACCCCGTACTCATACACCCGTATAATGCTTTGCGGGTTAACTTGACTTGAATATACCTACTCATTCATGATATGAGTTTTCGGTGTATTGTGATATATGTGTGTGTGCTCTCTTGTCGTGTATTATGTGTTTCGGTTTGCATATGTTGTGCATCCAATGCCTTGGGTTGCATAGTGTTCATATTTCTAGCCAGATCATGATAAAGACATGTTTTGGTTTCATGAATATAGGACACTATGGAAACCGAGGTGACTCGGCTAAAGTCGTCGTGCCAAGATCAAAGATAAATAACCCAAACTACAAACTAAGTATAGCAAGTAAGCAAGGGGTCGAACCCAAGAGAACTATGACTTCTAGTATTAATGAATCTATCAACTAAAGATATGGGGAGAAATCAAAGAGATATCTAAACTAACCTAGGAAACAAATAACAAACAAATAGATAAATAGATAGGAGGCAGGTTTATTCAAAAGATCCACTAATGAAATAATCACTCGATCATAGATTCATCTATTGATTTCATTCACACCTAGGGTTAATTCCTATCCTAATCATTAAGAATCGCAAGTCCACGGTCCAAGCAATTCTATAACCCTAGGCAAGGACGCTTAACCTAGAATTAGCATAGAGAACAAGGAGATTAGGAAAAATCAAATCATGCAATCAAGCTACGAGTCTCATGCACAATTAAACCATTGAATACTCTTCCCTAAACTAGTCCACGGTCCTAGAATAGAGTTGTTTCGAGAAATAGGAAAGATGCATAGACAACAAACAATCCTAAATCAAATAATAGATCTAAGTCAATCAAACAAGTTGGCCAGACTCATAAAATCAAGCATAAATCATGGGATTAAGCACAAGAGTATCAATATATTAACCAAAGGATAGAAATCAATTACCAAAACCTCATGAGTTCATACATCAGAGCTTCTCCCTTGAACAAACCCCAAGGAGACTAGCTCTCCAAAACTAAGCTAAAAACCTAACTTGTAGAAGAAGGTAGAAGGTAGAATGTTGAATGAATAAAACCTAGGGAGGACTCCTCCTTATATAGCCCAAGGAACAAGCTCCACGAGATAGATAAGGAAAGAGGCAAAAGATAGAAAAGGAAACAAGATAGAAAGATTTCGGCCCGCTTTGGATTCGGCATCACCGCGGTCGCGTCGTCTCCACCGCGCCCGCGCTATCGCAACAGAAAGGAAAAATTCGTCTCGGCGGCCACCGCGGTTGCGTCGGCCAGGCCGCGGTCGCGGTATTCGGACAGAACCTCTGTTGTCACTTCGGAGGCTGTTTTGACCATCTTCGGCTCGGAATCTGACTTCGGTGTAAAAAGATGAATTGAAGCCCTTGAAGTTAGCTTTCTAATGGCACCGGAATCAAGTCAATCCGACCTCTGTAGCCCAAGATACGGCCTTCGCAAACAAGTGGTGTCGCGCAGACAGCTCAAAACGCCTTAAAACTCTTGATTCTTGCATCCTTGTGTCTTCGGCCTAGATATTACAATTGCGCACAACTCTAACCAAAACACACTCAATAAAGCCCTAAAATACAAGAGTTAACCTATACAAAATAGCCCAAATCAAATATAGAGATGGATGCACAAGAGGAATTGTTTCGTGCCTTTTATGGCTAACATAATTTATGGGATTGTTCATGGCCTATGTTTTCGTTTTATATTGTGCGTGTAGGGTGTTATAGGGTGTATTAACGGAACTCACATTTCATGTACTGTGCCATGAGCCGATCAATTGCCTTATCAAAATCGAAAGGGAGTGTGTTCCTTCAACGTCATGGCCATGTGCGACTTTGACATGTCATTCACCTTCGTCTCAGTTGGGTGGGCAGGAAGTGCCCACGATGCACGCGTATTTGACCATGCTCTTAGCACACCCGAAATGAACTTCCTACACCCTCCTCCCGGTAATTGGTTCAATTTGCTTGACCGAGCCTCAATTATATAGCTACATTTGTGGGTACCAACAGGTCCTTGTTATGTAGGGAAATACTATCTTGTCGACAAGGGATACCCCGATCGTGAAGGTGATGTGATCTCACTTCCAGGATCGGTCGAATTTCGGGTTCGACTGAGCGTTTGTGGAGGTGTTCGTGTAAGAAGAGTATAAGAAACTCAAACTTGATTTTTGTATTAAAAATAGGTGGCGAAAGTATCGTTACAAGGTTCGAGTATAGGCGTTTTTGATGGAACAAAAGGGATGGAATGGAAAACAAGAATACAACTAGGAGATCGAGAGCTTGTAGCCACGAGGTGTGGTTTCCTCGGCCCGTTCTCCCTTGAGGAGAAGAGACCGAAGAGTAAGGGCTAAAAAGCTCTCTTTACTCAATTTGAATCTACCAAATTATGAAGGCTTGCTTGTGCTTATATAGGCACGAAAGAGGGGAGGGGCGGCGTGCTTGATGTGGATGCCAAGCAACATGAGGAGGTGGGGAGGATTGGCGGCCAAGGCAACATCTTGGAGTGGGCGCCAAGTTCTTGTATGGAGGTGGCGAAGAGTGGCGTCCAAGGCAGCCACTTTTATTAAGGTTCCTTGGCGGCCAAGCTAAGGCTTTAATTGCGTTGTAGAGGCAAACTTGGCGGACAAGGAAGGAGGTTAGTGTGGCAGCCAAGCCTCCTTCAAAATGGGCTTGGGCCGTCCCTCTTCAAAATGGGTTTCGGGCTTGGAAAGGCCCTCGCTTGGGCCGAGCATTTGGAGGCTAAAAAACGTACCTCCGGGCCGGGTTTGTGAAACGTAGGGCATTGCCAAGTGAGCCCGAAGCTGCTCCTGTAAGACCTTAGTCCGTCGCCTCGTTATTGGCCCGGGAATGTAATTTATTTCCTTGGAAGTAACGACCTTGTAACGGGTCGTGTACGACCCTTGGGCGGTTGCCCCCGAGAGGCACCGGGCCACGCCTTGACTTCGTTGGCACCGAGAGGCACCGGGGTGCCGGTGCCTTGTGGTGTCCTGAGAGGCACCGCGGCGTCGGTGCCTTGATGGGCACCGGGCGGCGCCTGGGCGTCGGTGCCTCAAAGCGTGCCTAGAGGCACCGTGGTGTCGGTGCCTTGATGGACAACGGGTGGCACCGGGGCGTCGGTGCCTTGAGGTGTGATGAGAGGCACCGGGGCGTCGGTGCCTTGATGTGACCCAGGCGCGGTCACATCATCCTCCTCCAGTTGAGAAAGATTCGTCCTCGAATCTTCTTGATCAGACTCGGCACCATTTGAGACAAAGGAATGGAGATCCGTCACATAAAAAATGCCATGGTCACCGTAGCCTTCTGGTAGCTCCCGACAACAGGCATTGTCGTTAATCTTCTCGAGAACTTGGAAAGGACCGTCGCCTCGGGGTTTTAACTTAGAACTGTATAGGTTTGGACACCTCCCTTTACGGAGACGCACCCACACGAGGTCCCCGAGTTCTAAGATCAACTCTTTTCGGCCCTTATGGGCGTGCTTGATATATTGATGGGTGCTCTTCTTAAGGCGCTCTCGAGTTGAGCCATGAAGAGCTTTGATTTTCTAGGCGTAGTTAACTCCTTCCTCGCTCTCCTTGTCTTTGATGGCTAACTGCATAAGATCTTGTGGAGTGAGGGAATGCTTGCCGTTCTCGATCCCGAAAGGTACCTTCCTTGTGGCTCGGTGGCCGTACCCATCATAGGGAAACTTTATGAAAGCTATGCATTCTTCCCACCTACGCAAGTTAGTTTGCGATATAGAACAAAGCAAGGCACTTAAGGTTGTATTATCATCCTCGGTTTGTTCGTCCGTTATTTTAGAGTCGACAAGGAGTGACTCTGTGTAAATGAGATTTAGGCACGTTGTTCTCCCATGGATAGTTCGGTTCACTTCCTTGCCCCGGACCACCATGAGTTGTTTGGAGTTGCCCTCATGGGTTTGAAGCTCCATTTTCTTTTTGGGACCTTTCTTCCTTATCTCCCTCGCTTCTTGGTCGGCGATCACTTCGTGAGGGGCTAAGGGATGTAGTGTGAATTTCTTTCCATCCATATGGAAGATGTATTCATTAGAGACCCCTTGGTGGATAACAGCGTGGTCAAACTGCCATGGTCAGCCTAAGAGCAGATGACAAGCCGACATGGTCATGACGTCACACAGGACCTCGTCCTCATAAGGCCTAATGGCGAACTTAATCTTAGCTTGCTCCTTAACCATGACAGGGGCGTCGGAGTTAAGCCAATGTAGCGAATATTGTACCTTGCGGGGTGTCGTCTTGAGGTTAAAGTGAGAGACCACCTCGGTATCGATTAAGTTGCTACAAGATCCACCATCTATAATAACACTACACACTTTGCCTTGGATAAAGCATCGTGTGTGAAAGATGTGTTCCCGCTGTGAAGGCGCCGAGGGCCGTTCATTAGTGAAGAGAGCTCGTTGAACAACAAAGCACTCTCCACTAACGGAGGGTACGTCTATTTCCTCCTCGCTTTCGCTTTGCTCTAACTCTTCTTCGGACTCATAGTCACCAGCTTGGTTGAGAAGCACTTGTTTCTTGTTAGGGAAATCACGGGCATAGTGGCCCCGCCCTAAGCATTTAAAACACTGGAGGTCGCGCGTACGAGAGTCAGCGCCATCCTTCGGCGCGGCGGGAGCTGGCAGGGTTTCCCACCTAATCGGAGGAGTACTAGCTTCGGGTTTCGGCTCCTTAGCCTCACTCCTCTTAGGTGGTGGATTAGAGCTCGAAGAGTCTGAGCTCCATGTGCGGCCACCCCCACCACTACGCCGTCTTTGCAAGTTTTGGTATACTTGATTAGTGTAGTGGAGCACGTCGGCAATGGAAGCTTCCGTGCCAAAACATTGCATTTCCACATAAGCGGCTACTTCTGGGCTTAGACCCCCGATGAATTTAGAGATAATATATCTCTCCGGAAATCGAACTCGGGACCGGAAAACAAGTTGCTGTAGCTCCTTGTAGTATTCGTCGTGACTTCGGGCGCCCTGCTTGATCCGTTCTAGTTTGACTTGAACGCGATCAAGGTAATCCTCGGGTATAAACCGATCACGCATGGCCCGCTTAAGCTGGCCCCACGTGCGAATGGGGTCCTCGCCTTGGTACGCCCGATCCTCTTTCTCCTCTTGCCACCAAGAATAGGCAAAATCAATAAAGCGAATGGTGGCGATCGCGACGCGTTGGCGATCCGGGTAATCATAATATTCAAAGACCGCTTCGGTCTTAGCCTCCCAGTCGAGGTAGGCCTCTACATCCGATGTTCTGGCAAAGGGTTCCACCGTAAGTTTAATTCCATGGTGGTGGTCCCTTTGTTGATCCAATGGGTGATTAAGGCCGTGCTCATGTGCCCGATCTCGAACCCGGATCTCTTCTCGAGGCACAAAAAGGTCCGGTAAATTGCGCCGTGGTCCGAGGGGAGCTGCGAGCGGCCCTCGGTGTTGTCGGTGCCGGGGCTGCCGTTCCTCATGGTCTTGAAGTTCAATCGGTGGCCTCCGAGGGGGAGGAATAATAGCCTCCAAACTAAGAGACTCATCCTTGTGGAGGGCAGGTTTCTTTTGTTCAAGGGCCTCAGGTAGAGACCCCGAATGTTGTCCTTCCTCGAGTTGAGGGCTCGGCGAACGCTCATGCCGTGGAGACATGCTAAGGCGTTGCTCGATCTTATCATCCATGGCCCGGAGCAGCTCGTCACGGGACTTCTCATAAGTTTCCCGAACATCCGCTCGGGCTTCATCTCGGACCTCCTGTAAGAGGCCGCGGAGCACCTTCCAAGAGAAAGTGTTATCCGCTTCCTCCGTGTCGTCGGGAAGTTTCTTGTTCTTCGGCGGGTCCTGAGACATAATTAAATAAACAAACACGGAACTTGGTAATGGTTAGATAAATCCAATGACCCACTTGTGTTTGACTCGAAAAACCTTTTTTTTTGTTCTTTTCTTTTTCTACAAAAAGCGATCAAACGAGGAGGACTGACTCGTGTTTAGACTCGATGTTATGTGGCTTTCGAATTCACACACTCGACTTTAGGTTCGTTTACTCCGCCACCAAGGTCCTTAACACAACGCTTTCCTCCACTTGCTTGAGAGAGAGCGGTACCAATCCGGGAATCAGAACAAGCGACCGGAGCTTGTGGGCGAGTGTTTACTAGCCCCACAAGTCGGGACTTCAGTTGCTCGGTCAAGGTAGGGTAAAGGCTAATAAAATTCACGTCTTGGCTGGCCCCTTTCGAACTTTGCTTGTTCGACCTTCTTCGCAATTTTTTTTTTTGCGAAATGAGAGATACTATCTCTCTTTTGTTTTCTTTTCGCTAGGAGAAGTAGTACTTCTCCTTGTTTTTTTTTGAACAAGAGTTACTAACTCTTCTTGTGTTCTTTCTTGGACCAAGAGAAGGTTTCCTTCTCTTTGAATTTTTTTTTTTGAGCAAGGCTAGCACACTTAAAGATTTTGTGCCTCGTCAAGATCAAGCTTCCGAGGGTCGAAGAAAAACAGGGTCGGCCAAGATAAAGGGCTCGACAAGAGGATGGTAACAAAAGGGTTAGGCTCTTTTTTCTTTTAAAAGAGATCGAAATCGGTCAAGGTAAGGGAAGGGGAAGAAAAACGAGGCTAATTTGGGGTAGGAAACGAAAAGGGTTTCGAGCAATTGAAAACCTGACTAGTAGGGTAGTAATTCGTACCCCCACAACTTGAGAAACTCAAGCCGACAGGATCTGATACCAGATGATGTGATCTCACTTCCATGATCGGTCGAATTTCGGGTTCGACTGAGCGTTTGTGGAGGTGTTCGTGTAAGAAGAGTATAAGAAACTCAAACTTGATTTTTGTATTGAAAATAGGTGGCGAAAGTATCGTTACAAGGTTCGAGTATAGGCGTTTTTTGTGGAACAAAAGAGATGGAATGGAAAACAAGAATACAACTAGGAGATCGAGAGCTTGTAGCCACGAGGTGTGGGTTTCCTCGGCCCGTTCTCCCTTGAGGAGAAGAGACCGAAGAGTAAGGGATAAAAAGCTCTCTTTACTCAATTTCAATCTACCACAATATGAAGGCTTGCTTGTGCTTATATAGGCACGAAAGAGGGGAGGGGCGGCGTGCTTGATGTGGACGCCAAGCAACATGAGGAGGTGGGGAGGAATAGCGGCCAAGGCAACATCTTGGAGTGGGCGCCAAGTTCTTGTATGGAGGTGGCGAAGAGTGGCGTCCAAGGCAACCGCTTTTGTTAAGGTTCCTTGGCGGCCAAGCTAAGGCTTTAATTGCGTTGTAGAGGCAAACTTGGCGGCCAAGGAAGGAGGTTAGTGTGGCAGCCAAGCCTCCTTCAAAATGGGCTTGGGCCGTCCCTCTTCAAAATGGGTTTCAGGCTTGGAAAGGCCCTCGCTTGGGCCGAGCATTTGGAGGCTAAAAAACGTACCTCCGGGCCGGGTTTGTGAAACGTAGGGCATTGCCAAGTGAGCCCGAAGCTGCTCCTGTAAGACCTTAGTCCGTCGCCTCGTTATTGGCCCGGGAATGTAATTTATTTCATTGGAAGTAACGGACCTTGTAACGGGTCGTGTACGACCCTTGGGCGGGTGCCCCCGAGAGGCACCGGGCCACGCCTCGACGTCGTTGGCACCCTTGTGGTGTCCTGAGAGGCACCGCGGCGTCGGTGCCTTGATAGGCACCGGGCGGCGCCGGGGCATCGGTGCCTCGAAGCGTGGCTATAGGCACCGTGGTGTCGGTGCCTTGATGGACAACGGGTGGCACCGGGGCGTCGGTGCCTTGAGGTGTGATGAGAGGCACCGGGGCGTCGGTGCCTTGATGTGACCCAAGCGCGGTCACATCAGAAGGCTATATGGTGCCGTACAACAAGGTCAAATACCATTTGTCGGAGTTCCAAAACGCGACCCCGAAGACTGCCCAACAAGCGTTCAACAAGGTTCACTCGTCATTGAGGGGGTGCATTGAGCGGTCTTTCGGCGTCTTGAAAAAACGGTTTCGTATGTTGGTCTGCATGCCTAGCTATGAGCCGGACACCCAGATCGACCTTGGAACACAAAGCATAACAACTTGGTCTAGTCTAGTTGGATGGGGTCAGATGCGGCACCTGTCCCGCCGCCATGCTCATTGTACTCCACCGCAACAATCTTGTCCCCGTCATCCATCCCGAGCTACAAAAAATTAAAGCCAAACAACCAACATCAAGTTAAACTGGGAACTTGCCCAGGCACAAAAATAAAACAAAGCATGACTACACGAAACTTTCAGAAGAAAGAACTTACAGAATTAGGCGTCGATGTGTCGAGTAGGTGAGTGAATTCTTCTCCTTCGAAATAGAATTTCACCCTGTCACAGCGCCGGCTACGTCGCCGAATATAAGTCCTGAGGCTTTTCCTGAGGGGCACATTTGGTCTGCATTTACCTCACTGGCGCCATCCTCCCTGCGTATTGAAGTAAGGGACTGAATTAGGGCCCGGAGTAGTGCAAAAAAGACACCAACCACATACAAAAAAAAGGACAACTTACCGGACCAACAATGGTTACATTCAGTGGCGGGATCTCCACTGTCTCATTGCTGCCGACCGACTCATCATGGCTTGACATATTGCTGAGATTAGTCTGCTGCAATAGGTTACACGAAATCAAGGGAAATCACATACACTTAAATAGGGAAATCAAGGGCATAAATATGGAAATCAAGGAAAATCAAGGGAAATCAAAGAATATCAAAGGCATAAATAGCGTAATCAAGGGAAATCAAGGAATTTAATAGGGGTGATGAATCCAGACCTGCATAGATTGAGCCAAGCGACGCATGCCACTAAACATGTTGGACCTGCCAATCCTTCTAGCCGCCATTTCTTGAGACCTAACCAGTTGGCCAAAGAGACCCAGCTCTTCTGACCTGCAAGTATATTACCTCAGTTGTACCAACCATAATTTCACATACATTTCCACCAAAAAAAATATGTTGAAAGCTGAATATTACAACATTCACTAGGCGGCAATAGATGAGTAAAAACCAGCTAGATCAACACATTAAAATAAGTTAAAGTTCACGATTCATCCTCCATTGCAGATTAGGAAGAAAAAAAACATCAGTTTGCAAGTTTAGGTCCACCATAGAACACATATTAGTCCACAATATTTCACACATATTAGTCCAACATTACAGACTACTACTCAGTAAGAAAAACACAACATTACAAACAACATTACTCCGAGGTTGGGTCGCCAGCTGGCCAAACATCATTAACGGCAGCTGGTTCCGGGATCACCAACACCGAAAATTGCATGTTGATTCCTCCATAGGCCTCCTCCCACATCACAATACTCTTGCACTCAACATTCCTCCTCCTGAATTTTTTCGCTATTTCTCCAGCAACCTAACAAATACTCACATTAGTTGTAGACAGTTTGGAACTCAATTCACCAAACATTATAGTTTGCAATCGTCAAAAAAATAAACTCAGTTTATAAACAAGGCCTCAACAAGTGCATGATGAGGAAGGTGTTGGGCCTCACAAAATCAAGGTCAAGAGGAGTTAATGAAGCTCATAAATCAGTACATTTTGAGAGATAATGGCCAGAGATCTCGCCCACTCCAACGGTATTATTCAAAGATTGCCATAACTACAAAGACGAAAATCAAGGGATTTGCTCATTAATTGTCAACGGCCAATTTGGAAGCATAAAGTCAAAGGCGAGATCTTAGGGATTGCCTCATTGATTGCCAATGGCTTGATTAAGGGAAGAATAGGCAACACTATAAAAGGCAATAAGCATACCAAAGATTGGGACAATTCTCTACACACCCCAAAACACTCTCAAACTCATATATTCTAGCTATTTCTTTTGTTTTAAGGAGAACGATGATCTTTTGTAACAATCCAGGAATTCATATGCATATATGTTGGGACGCTATCAAGGACGCCTGCGTACATGGTAGTGTGTCCACACAAACCGTCCTTTAGAGAAAGAGATTCCAATTGGTTCTATGTCCATCTTTTACCTGCAACTCAGTAAGAATCTAGAGCGCCTGCTCTGATACCAATTGTTTGATCGTTAGTACTGAGGGACGTCCTTTACTTTGGTAAAGGCGTCCTTTGGTCAAGCGTCCCTACGAGGAGTAGGGGCGTCCTTGAGTAATGCAGCGGAAAAAAATACTAAACAAGTAAAGATGAACGTAGTGAATTATAGAGGAACCACTCAAGACCAAGTAGTCCTTGAGTCTAAACCTCTACCTCCTTGGAGGATTTTTGAATAGCTTTTCCTTTATATTGAACGTCCTTATAGTTGTATTGGCGAGTCTTTACAATTCTCTGGCACTTAGCTTTTCCCTAAGTCCACTAGTAAAGGACTCCTCTAAGCCTACAACTTAAGCGAGTTCAATCTCTTAAAGGACTCTATCCCTACGTCCTACAGTACTTCGTAGGACTCTCTTTCTCTTTTTGGGTTTTTCTGAATACAAACTGTTTTGTGGTTTTGGTTACAAATCTCACTCGATCTAGCACAAGTCTTAGCATTGTTCTTGAGTTCTTGAGCTAGTTCTTCGTGTTCTTGAGTGAGTCGCTTTCCTCTGATTCTCTCTGAATATTCTCTGAAAGCGTTGGCGTCACAATAAATGCCTTGGGTTATTTATAGGACTTAAGGGAAGGGCGTCATTCTTCTTCTGACGATCATGCCCTTCAGGTACGTGGCTACATGATCTTCTTCCACGAGTATGGCGGTGATGAGGAAGCTTTCTGTATCCAGCTGTGTGTGATGAACTCTGCTACAGGATCGGTCGCCACGTGTTGATGAACTCTGCTACAGGATCGTCCACCACGTAGTGTTGGACTCTGCTACAGGATCGGTCTCCACGTGTCCTTGGATGATCAAACATTGTCGAGTGATGTCATCTTGTCGGCTAATGAGCAAGGACTCATTTCTTGCGTTCCTACTTGCTTGGGACTCCGTCCTTGCTCAAGTAGTCTCTTGCTGGTCCTTACTTCCTATTAGCTGGCGTCCCTAAGCCTAGGGAACGCTCACACACTTGTTGTCCTTTGTCATTTGGCGTTCCTGAATACTTGGACAAATTTATTAGAATCAAAGTGAGTTTTTCATATCAAAAGTGAAGCCTCCGCACCTGACGGACGGCAAATTTAACCGCTGGAAGATTAGATTTGAAAACTTCTGCAGGAGTCAGAACTATCAATGCTGGAGAGTGATCATGAAAGGTGATCTTACCGTTCCTGCTGACAAGAAAGATAAAGAGGATGAGTGGGGTCCTGATGAATTCAAGCTCATGGAAACAAATGCTAAGGCAATATGCTTCCTTCAAGCGTCCCTTTGCGAGAGGGACGCCACCCGAGTCAGCAATTTGGCAACAACCAAACTACAATGGGAAGCTCTCGAGAAGTATCACGTGGGTACGGCTGAGATGAAGGAAGACATTCAGCTCGAAGTTAAGAGAGAGTTCTGCTTTCAGAATGTTGCCCAATGAAACAATTAAGGACTACTCATACCGTTTTGAAGCTCTTGTCACCAAAATGAGGAACTTGGGTATCCCAGAAGCTGAAATTTCAATGAGGAACAGAGTTCAAGTGGTCATTGATGGACTAACAGGAAAGTGGAACTTTGATAGAGCCACGTTCAAGGAAAATACAGCTAACAAGACTCTAGATATGGAAGAGATCTACGGAAAGCTGAGAGGATATGAAGCAAGGAGGGACTCCGATTTGGCTGAGCTAGCACGGAATCTTCAAACAGATCTAGCCTTGATGCCATGAACACCAGAGTACGCTGAGTATCTACGTCGCCAACGAGAACTTGCTTTAATGGTGGAAGCCAATAAAAATGAGAACCGTGAGAAGATGCGCGTTCAAGCTTTAAAGGAGAAAGAAAGCAAGGCTAAGGAACAACTTGATGAAGAAGAAGAACTTGCTCTTATTCACAAAGCTCTCCGTTCTTATGGCAAAAGGAACAAATATTTCAACAAACACAAGATGCCCTCCAAGAAAGAAAGTCCCAAGTACACTGAGGCAGAGATGAAAGAACTTACCTGTTACAAGTGCAACAAGAAAGGACACTTTGCTAAAAAGCGTACAACGGGAATGTCCTCAAAGGAAATGAAGACAATGGCCCTCATTGGAGCGTTCGCATCTGCATGGGATGATGTTAGTTCTGATGATGATGAAGAACCTGATGAACAAGTGGCGTACATGGCTATGGAGGACGCCACAGTTGTTGAAGAGAACGTTCCGAAATCTGAAAATGAGGTAACTCGTGAGTCTATAATAAGTTCATTAGAAAATTGTTCTAAATCCAAGCTTATTAAACTCATTGGTAAAATCATGGAAGAAAGTGTAGTCATGCAACATAGAATGAATGAACTTGAACTTGAAAATGAAAATATTGTGGTTGAATGTGAAAACTGTAGTTCTATAACCATTCAACTAGAGTCCTCATGTGAAGAAACTAAGTCCGTAAAAACTGAAGTTATGTGTCTCAAACTTGAGAATGCTAAGCTTAGGGAAGAAGTAAAAGTGTTGGGTAAGAGTCCCATAGTTGAGGAAGTCAAACCAATAGTCTTTGTCCCAGCCAAAAGAGGTCTAGGCTATGAGTCTAACACTAGGAACTCTCTACCTAGTGACTTTGAGGCTAGTAAAACTTCAGAACTTGAACTAGAAAGGGAGAAAACTAAGAACCTTCTTGAGCGAATTAGAGTCCTAGAAAGTGGAGAGAAAGGTCAAGAGGACTACTACACTAACTCCATAAGTCATAGGATCTATAAGAAAATTGCTAAAGGGGAAAGCTCTAAAGTTTGTAACCCTCAAAAGATGAAAGAGAACAAAATCCAACGTCCCAATAAGAAGTACTACCTTGGTACTTACTATAGGACGTGTTGGTACTATGGACAAGGAGACCACTTCAAATATGATTGTGTGAAACTAAAAGAAGATATTGAAAGTGGAAAAGCCGCTAGGACTAACAATGAAAATGTTGAGTCCGTCCCTAAGGCTAACACTAGGCGTCCTAGACGTTCTAGGAGTTCTCTCCGAAAGCATGCTATTTCAAATGATGTTATATAAATGATTACATGCCAGAACCAGAGTTCTATTATTGCAACGAACCAGGTAAGGAACACCTCGCCAAACACTAATTTTGTTATGGCAGGTAGAAGTGAGGGGACGCCCGTGGATCATTGATAGTGGCCCCTCAAACCATATGACAGGAAGCCAGATCCATCTCACTTCTATCCAAAGCAATGCCACGGGAGGAACAGTCTCGTTTGGCAACAAGGGCAAGGGAAAGATCAAAGGGACGGGAACTGCAATTCTCAATCCGTCCATCAAAGCAACAAATGTGAGTCTTGTTGAAGGACTTGGCTTCAATCTCCTTAGCGTCTCCCAAATGTGTGACCAAGGTGAAAACCTAGTCACATTTGACTCAAAGGAGTGTCTCGTCATCAACAAGAAGTCCAACAAAGTTGTTCTCAAAGGAGTACGCCAAAACAATGTCTACATCTTCAACCAAGAGTTCAAGCCTAAATCAGAATTGTGCCTACCTGTTTCAAAGGAGGACGCTGACCTCTGGCATCGCCGACTTGGCCATGCTGGACCAAGCACAATCCTCAAGCTACACCAAAGAAATCTTGTGAAAGGACTTCCCCGAATTGATCCTGAGAAAGTTGAACATTGCGAAGCCTGTATCAAAGGGAAGCAAACAAGAACGTCTTTCAAGTCCAAGAACGAAGTTAGTACGAAGAAGCCTTTGGAACTTCTCCATATGGATCTTTGTGGACCAATGAAGACGCTGAGCTACGGTGGAAAGAGGTACATTTACGTTCTCGTAGATGATTTTTCTCGATTCACTTGGGTTCTTTTCTTAGTGCCAAAAGCAGATTGTTTCAATGCTTTCAAAGTCTTCATCAAACAAGTGGAAGTTGCCCTCGAGACGCCTCTCAAAGCCATACGATCATACCATGGGACAGAGTTCCAAAACTCAGAGTTCCGGGCCTATTGTGATCAACATGGCGTCTTGCACAACTTCTCAGCTCCAAGGACTCCTCAACAAAATGGAGTTGTAGAAAGAAAGAACAGGACGTTGGAGGATATGGCAAGGACTATGCTCTTGGCAAATAGCATCCCCAAGTACTTTTGGGCGGAAGCTATTGCTACAACATGCTACATTATCAATCGTGCCATGATCCGTCCTCTACTGAAGAAGACGTCCTATGAGTTGTTGAATGGAAAGAAGCCTCATATTGATTATCTCAGAGTTTTTGGGTGCAAGTGTTTCGTCCACAACAATGATAAAGAAAAACTTGGAAAGTTTGATGCAAGAAGCGATGAAGCCATATTCCTTGGGTACTCTCTCACCAGCAAAGCATATAGAGTTTTCAACAAAAGGACTCTAAAGCTTGAGGAGAGTATTCAAGTTGTGTTCAAAGAGAGTTCTTCTCACAAAGAAAAACCAAGTAAGAAAGAACTCTCTTCGTCACAACAACAGGACGACTCTGAAGACGAAGTTGAAGATTGGTCCTCTGGAAAGTACTATGTTCCTAAGGACGCTACTTCAAATCATGAAGAAGTCTCAGTGGACGTTCCTAGTGTTGTTCAGGGAGTTCCTTCTCGTAGTGAATCCCCAGTTCAACAAGATATGACTGAATCAAGTCAGCAAGGCGAGCAACGCCAAGGTGTGGACGCTCTCTCTGAGGGGGAACACACTAAGGACTATGCTCAAGGTGATAGTGATGATTCTGATGGAGAGAAGAGAGGACTGCTAAAGATAAGGCACAATGAGGAACTTCCCTCAATCAAGAAGCAGTTAGAAGCTGAAGCTGAGGAAGCTAGGAAGAAAGCAGAGCAAGAACGCCTAGCCGCTGAAGCTGAACATGAACTACTTTCATCTATGCATCATAAGCCCGTTCACGAGGAAGAGCCCGCAGTAAATCTCGCAGCTCTTGATCAGATGTTGTTGGCCTCTTCTCCTTCCTTGCCTCACATGGACGCTCCTTCTTCTAGTTCTGGTCCCGCGCCCATTCTTGCCCCCGCTAATCCTGCACAACATCCTCCGGCAGAACTCATGGGTGCTATTCTGAACAACCAGTGCCTAATCCTCTCTACTCTCAAGGACTTGTCCTCGGCATTCACTAAGTCGGCAGAACTTCATGAAAAGCTTCTAAAGTTTTACCAAGACCAGAGTCGTCCCCATCGCCGTCCTCAACCCCTTAATCCCTCATTATTTTGCCTTTGCTTCTTTTACTTGACAAACACTTGATCTTTTGATCGTTGGTCTGTAATGACATTTATTCTAATTTCTGTTTGAATGGTTATTACACTGTTTGCTTGCATTGTGTTTGTTTAAGCGCTCCACTGCTTATAGTTATGTGTTTGTGCTAATGTCCTTATCACTTGTTATCCTTTTCGATGATGCCAAAAGGGGAAAGTGTAGTTTTGCAGAGATGCGCTATAAAATAGTTATCTAGAATAAGCAAGTGTTAAGGGGGAACTATTAAGTGAAAGGTCTAAGGAACGTCATGCTAGAATAAAAGAGGACGCTTAGAAAAGTTTTCTAGGACGCGACTCTCTCCTTAAAATCCAAATGTTAGAGAATCAAAGGATGAAAACTTGTGCTTACTGAAATTTTCTCTAAGTGTTAGAGGACGCTTCTAAGTTTTCATGCATGCTAAGTTCCAATGTCAAAACTATTTTGCTGAAGAGTTTGTCATCCTCAAAAAGGGGGAAATTGTTGGGACGCTATCAAGGACGCCTGCGTACTTGGTAGTGTGTCCACACAAACCGTCCCCTAGTTTTGATATGAAAAACTCACTTTGATTCTAATAAATTTGTCCAAGTGTTCAGGAACGCCAAATGACACAGGACAACAAGTGTGTGAGCGTTCCCTAGGCTTAGGGACGCCAGCTAACAGGAAGTAAGGACCAGCAAGAGACTACTTGAGCAAGGACGGAGTCCCAAGCAAGTAGGAACGCAAGAAAGGAGTCCTTACTCACTAGCTGACAAGATGACATCACTCGACAATGTTTGATCATCCAAGGACACGTGGAGACCGATCTTGTAGCAGAGTCCAACACTAAGTGGCGGACGATCCTGTAGCAAAGTTCATCAACACGTGGCGACCGAGCCTGTAGCAGAGTTCATCACACACAGCTGGATACAGAAAGCTTCCTCATCACCGCCATACTCGTGGAGGAAGATCATGTAGCCACGTACCTGAAGGGCATGATCGTCAGAAGAAGAATGACGCCCTTCCCCAAGTCCTATAAATAGCCCAAGGCATTTATTGTGACGCCAACGCATTCAGAGAATATTCAGAGAGAATCGGAGGAAAGCGACTCACTCAAGAACACGAAGAACTAGCTCAAGAACTCAAGAACAGTGCTAAGACTTGGGCTAGATCGAGTGAGATTTGTAACCAAAACCACAAAACAGTTTGTATTCAGAAAAACTCAAAAAGAGAAAGAGAGTCCTACGAAGTACTGTAGGACATTGGGTTAGAGTCCTTTAAGAGATTGAACTCGCTTAAGTTGTAGGCTTAGAGGAGCCCTTTACTAGTGGACTTAGGAAAAAGCTAAGTGCCAGAGAACTGTAAAGACTCGCCAGTACAACTATAAGGACGTTCAATATAAAGGAAAAGCTATTCAAAAATCCTCCAAGGAGGTAGAGTTTTACACTCAAGGACTACTTGGTCTTGAGTGGTTCCTCTATAATTCACTGCGTTCATCTTTACTTGTTTAGTATTTTTTTCCGCTGCATTACTCAAGGACGCCCCTACTCCTCGTCGGGACGCCTGACCAAAGGACGCCTTTACCAAAGTAAAGGACGTCCCTCAGTACTAACGATCCAATAATATACACGAGCAATACAAACGATCCTAAGCATTCTTCGCATTTCCTTACGTTTATTCAATTTATGTTTGTTATTTCTTCTCGATTTACATCTTATTCGTAACTTGTAACACGTTGTGACGACTTTGTGACTAGGATTCCCTCATTATAGCAAAGTAACACGTTTACATGGTTAATTCGCCCAAAACAATTGGCGCCCAGCGTGGGGCCCTAGCCAAAAAGGAAGCCATGCCGGAGCAAGTTGCGAAATCTTCTTGAACATGGATGCAACTCTTAGCCAAGTGTTATCAAAGCCGCGACATGGGGGTCAATTCCCCATACATTATGTGAGTAAAACTCTACTTGATGCAGAAACCAGGTCGGTTAACGAGGTGGCTAATTCACTTAAACGGACACGAGATCACGTACGAGCTTAGGACAGCTATGAAGTCACAAGCATTGGCAGATTTCGTGAACGACTTCACCCCTACCCCTTACGAGTTAGAAGAACAAGACGTGTTACAGGACTGCGGGTAGTCTTGAAATCACCACTGGGGGTAGCTCAAAGCTATAACAAACGCGTTAACGCAAAGGTGTTTACGAGTTAGTGTCGCATGATGGGAAAATAGTGCCTAGAAGTAGAACGCGATGAACTTAAAGCTATATCATTTCTAAAAAAGGTACATAACAAAACCATTTGTTCAACATCTTTACACTCTTCCACATATACATATTGTCCAATCGCAAAATTCATAAAGAACGCTCTTACACGTACATGAAAAATTCATAAAGAACGCTCTTACGCGTACATGACATCGACAATATCTTACGAAAAACTAGCAAGGGACGGCTTGTGACGTTACTGGCCAAAACAAAGGCCCCTGTCTAACAATCAGGCAACAATGTGCACACAACGACTAGTCGAAAAAGGATGCAAGAGACAGATTACGGCACTTGCAAAACGATTTCTTACATCAATGCAAGTGTTTACACCTTACACATTTTGCTCTCTATCCTACGCATCCTACACAAAAAGCGCTATACAAATACTACATGCGGAAGCACGTTTATACACGTTCCGCCACAAGTACTTCACACGGAAACACGTTTATACACGTCCCATTACGAGTACTACACACGGAAACACGCTTATACACGTTCCGCCATAAGTAATTCACACGGAAACACGTTTATACACGTCCCGTTACGAGTAATACACAAGGAAAAACGTTTATACACGTTCCGTCACAAATACTACGCGGAAATACGTTTTTACACGTTCCGTCACGTATACTACACGCAGAAGCACGTTTATACATGTTTCATCTCAAACACTACATCATGACATGATACTTACGCAAACGCGTTTAAACACGTTCCAATCTTCAACTCTAAACCCATTTTGGAACCAGCAAGAAAGAGACAAACAAGACACAACACAAGAAAGTTGGACAACGTCCAAGCCCTACCGTTAGTGGCCAAAAACAAGTTTCAACCCCAACACACTGGGGGTAGGATAAACAGTTTCAAAAAAGCAAGTAGCGACGAGATTATTGCGCGGGAAATAGGTCCGTGATTAGATTCAAGGAAAGAAGATCAAAAACCCTGAAAAGTCGGGGACTTTCCCGAGTTTTTGATGGGGGTATTGTTGGGCCTCACAAAATCAAGGTCATGAGGAGTTAATGAAGCTCATAAATCAATACATTTTGAGAGATAATGGTCAGAGATCTCGCTCACTCCAACGGTATTATTCAAAGATTGCCATAACTATAAAGGCGAAAATCAAGGGATTTGCTCATTAATTGTCAACGGCTAATTTGGAAGCATAAAGTCAAAGGCGAGATCTTAGGGATTGCCTCATTGATTGCGAACGGCTTGATTAAGGGAAGAATAGGCAGCATTATAAAAGGCAAGAAGCATACAAAGGATTGGGACAATTCTCTACTCACCCCAAAACACTCTCAAACACATATCTCTAGTTGTTTCTTTTGTTCTAAAGAGAAAGGTGATCTTTTGTAACAATCCAGGAGTTCATATACATATAAACGAGCAATACAAACGATCCTAAGCATTCTTCGCATTTCCTTACGTTTATTCAATTTATGTTTGTAATTTCTTCTCGATTTACATCTTATTCGTAACTTGTAACGCGTTGTGACGACTTTGTGACTAGGATTCCCTCATTATAGCGAAGTAACACGTCTACGTGGTTAATTCGCCCAAAACAGAAGGCTGAGAAGTTTTACCTCGATGGCATTGGTCGACCACTGGTCATCAGCCTCCATCAACCCAGTTTCTCGGTTCCACGAAAACTGGATCCCCATTGACACTAGACATACACAAAGCCTCCACGTTTTCTTGTTGAAATCAAACTTGTTCTTCATCAAAGAGGGAGTAGCAATCAGTCTAGTCCTCTCGGTAAAGAGTGTCACCACTCGTCTCCAATTTGTATGTTTGGTTTTTCCCATCGCCATCCTCTCCTAAACATATTTGTTGTAGAGGGCCTCATCATTCTCTAACGTCCAGTTAGCGAGCGCCATCCTTTTCCTATACAAAACAAGTTCGGGTTAAATAATCATGGTATGCAAATCATGATTAATAAGTGTTGAAATAAGAAGAATATGTAATGATGCAAACCTCAACAAATACAGATGAAGTGATGAAATAAGGGGTTGAGCAGTCGTGAAATAAGTGACAAAAAAACATGAATAAAAATGGCAATAAAGTAATGTTGTTTGAATCTGCTGCATTGAATGACCTAGCTATGTTTCTGCGCATGAGAAGATGCATCAACAAATTTGGATTGTAGCAGACTGATATGCATGCATAAATGCAGCTGGGTAATCAAGCTATATGGCATACTCCTATGCACTAGTCAATTGTAGGTTGGTATGCATGCATAAATGCATCAATAAAAAGCATGGCAGGCTGATATGCATGAGTCAATGGTTGGTTGACTGATATGAGTAAAGCATAGCATAAAAAGCATAAAAAAATTTGATTGTAGTGGCATTGAAGTGGCAAGTGAAGAAGTTGACAAACAGGAGCTGGAAAATGACTACTCAACAAAGTGAAAAACACTACTGCTCAGCTAGGAAAAGACAACACAACATGTCCCTATTAATGTGGCTAAAATATTCTTTCCCTATGTATGTAAAAATGTAAGATCTTCAAGGAATCTGGAAAAATTTAAGAGCAAAGAAATCACCAAAATTAGACCATACCCAGATAAATCTTTTTTCGGTATAGAATACATACTTCATACAGCAGAGTGAACCTTGTTCCAAAAATATTCCAATTCACTTTTCCAGTACATTCAAAGCACAAACTGCATGAATTATGCAACTTCTTCCAGTAAACGTGATTAATATGCAATCAAATGTAATCCTAAAGCCTGAATTATGCAAGTTTTCTTTTCACATACACTTAATTTATTCAAGCAAATGAAAGCAAACAACACCTGTAATATACTTTTCAGATATAATGTAAAACAACAAACTTGCTTGATGTCAAATGCAGTATCATTACAGTTAGGAGGTGCAGTATAACTAGGTTGGTAAGGCTGGGGGGAAAAGGACATTTTTAAGCTTAGTCAGTTAATAAGCATAGAACTATATTGAAATGTGAGAGTACCTCAATAATATAGATCATCAGAAAAGTGATTCACAATTGTTTAGTCAATTGTAAGAGGATGGAGTTACAGAATAGTCAAGTAAAGGCCAGCATCAAACATAAACATGAGAAGAAAAAACAGACTAATACCACCTCTAGTTCACTATATTATCGAGCATCACAGCTGAAGAAGCATTTTAGGGCCAAACCAACCTTTTTTTTAAATCAGCATAATGCACTTTCTTTAAAGCCCTATCTTCATTATAGTTTTAGGAAACCATACTACCTAAACTAATAGCAATGTCATAGAAAATGCTCATAATAGTTAAATTTCTAAAACATGGCATTTCATAATTTTACAAAGACATTTATAGGTAACATATATACAGAAGCCTTTATATAAATCATTGCTATCAAGTAACCATAGAATTAAATTGCCTGAATGTATTCGAAACATTCATGCATTACAGTACCTAGTACATATTTTGATGAATATATGTAATATCTATACATTATTGGCTATATTTTATCAAGTTACTCTAAACTGATCATAACATTACAACAACCTTTAATATTTGTTTTCTTTATCTTGCCATTTTTACTCCTCACATCAAATATAAACAAACAACACATGCCTTAACACTGATACGTTTTCAAACAAGCCTATAAGTGCATCATCATGATATAGTATATCCTCACACAATAAATGTGACTAAACAATACATGCCCTGACACTGTCACAGTTCAAGTAATTTGGAAAATTTATGCTTCATAAATTAGATAAAGGCAAGCTCTAATAATACAGACCTCCCATATTAGATAAGAAAAGTGACATGTCAGTCACAATGTGTAATTTTGGTATCGACCTATAGCTGCACTCTTAAGCAGTAAAAGGAGGAAACTTACATGCATGGAGGAGGGCATTCACCTTCTGACTCTAACTTCCTCCACCATTCATATGGTTTAGCAGCTGTGACCAAGGCCCAAACAATAGGCCCATGTCGCTTTCCTATAAACAAGTCAATATCAAACCCGACATCTCAACTATACAATGTGAACATAATTTTATCAGAAAAGTAACTAACCATCATTTCAGCATCATAACCATGAGATATCTTTGTCCCACAAGCGCCATAACATGTCCAAGGCCCTGGTCCAGGACCAGGGCCTTGGACAACAACCCTACGATAGCAAATGCAAACATTAGCTATATGAACTAGTTGAAATGCCAAAACAATTGCATATTATAGAAACTTAACTAGGACAAGAATTTTCAAGAACCTAACCTATGCCTTCGAGGCCTTTGTTGTGTTAGGTCAAGAACGTGAAGATCCTCAGTAGACAAACCTGTTGGACCAATGCCATCCTTCCAAAGAGAAACAGAAAACATTAGTTATTAGTATTTAAAAAAAAGTATATGCTACTGAAGTGGATAATTAAGCACACCTGGATAACCACCATAGTTCCAACAACAGCCTGGTGTGGGCGGTTCTCCAATAGGAGTAATCCTATACATGACAGTAACAATTACATATCACTATTATGGAATCCAATCAGATTAATCCAATAGAAAAATTCCAAAGCAATCACATACCAGTTATGAGCCTTATTCATTGGTACATCCACCAACAAAGCCAGACCTGTTTCAAACCAGGTAAGACCAAAGTAAGCAATCATGATTCCCAATTTAAAAATGAGGTATTAATATAAAGTATGGAAAAGTATGATGACACTAACTTGGGACTAAGGCTAATAAGATACAAGTCATGATGTTCTTGCTTCGCAAGAGTTGAAGCCACAAAAAAATTATAAAGCAGATAAAAAAAACCAGAAAGTAGCATGCAAACTAGAGAATACAAGTACATCATAACATCCTACAAACATAACATCCAAACATAACATCCAAACATAACATGCAAACTAAGTTTCCATCCAAACATCAGCACAACATTCATAATATCCATAACCCCAGCAAACAATCACAGTGTTTAAAATATACCACAACAGTTTCATTAACGGTGTAGGAAAAAAGTTGCACCTAAACTCCCAAGGAACGCAGCTACGAAGAAAATCGCAAAGGGCTGAGTATTGGCTGGTGCAAGAAGTCCCGTGTTATCTTTGTCGCTTTCACCAAGTCTCTTCGCCAGCGCCTTCACAGTAGCCTCCAGCTCCGCCTCTCTGCGTTCCAGTCCGCGGGTCTGCCGGTGAAAACCGTTGCACTCCTGACACAGCTCCTCGATGTAGTGGATCAGCTTTGTCCCGAGCTCATCACACACCTCCCCGATCTGATCGAGTTCCCTATCAAGGCATATATCATCAAAAAGCATGCCAGACCTCTGTTGGAAATGGTGTTCGTATTTCCTCATGTCTCCACTCTGGTAACTTTCACTGGAGTCAGACATCCTACATGAGAAGAATTACGTTATTTGACAACTGATTTGCAAATAAAAGAGTGACATCATCCATAAAAAACCAAAGGGGGTGTGAAAGGACCCAAGAAAAAGGGGGGAAATTAGGCTAGTAGCTACTTGCCTGTATCACAACTTCAGAAAGAAAAAAATCTACAATCTCCAAGCTGCCAGTGGAAACTCCCTGAAATGGCAAACCTTCTGGATTTTAGCCACATTGGTATGAGCATAACTGAAGCTTTAAGAACCTTTTTGTTTAGACAAGCAAACACAATTTAAAAATGTTAAATCAAACTCATTCAAATGGCAAATTTGATTGGCAACAAATATCCAATGTCAATCTATAGTTTCAAACAAGCATTGCCAAATTCAATCCTATCACATTTGTAATTCAAGACTAAAGACATCTAATCTCTGACCCATCTTCAGCAGATCAAACTAGGAGCCTAAATCGAAAACCCTAACAAAAAAATGAGGACTAAAGACATCAAATTCAATCCTATCAACCTATCGGAGCCTAATCGAAAACCCTATCCAACTCGAATACCTATCACATTTGTAATTTAGGACTTTGAATCAAATTCAATCCTATCAACACCGAGGAGCCTAAATCGAAAACCCTAACAAAAAAATCGAAATGTAGTTCATCCAATCGAAAACCCCAAATCGATAACCCCAAATCCTAAACCCCAAATCGAATACCCCAAATCGAAAACCCCAAATCCAAAACCCTAACCCAAAAATCGTATATGTAGTTCATCCAATCGAAAACCCTAACCTAAAATTCACAACCCTAGAAGCAGAAAATCGTATCTGTGCGCACGAAATGAGAACGAGGGGGTAGTGTGAGGACGACGATTACCTTCTCCGACGGCGACGGCCACCTGCGTGCGGCAACCTAGGGCGACGGCGTCCTTCTCAGCTCGGCGGTACAGAGCGAACTCCTTCGCAAAATCGCAGCTCTAGGATCCAGATCTGAAATGTTCAAAGAAAGATATGAGCGAAGGGTAGGAGGAGGGAAATTTTGTGCAAATTTGGGTAACTAGCGGGCGGGAAAAGGGCCGATCCGCTACCGGATCCGCTGTCCCCTTGGGGGTATGAGGGGAGAGATGACAGCGGAAATCCGGAGCGGAATCGCCGTTCATCTTCCCAACGGGCACTCGCCGAACACTCCACACGCGTAGCGGAATTGGAAACTTTACGCCCCCGCTAGTCATGCCCGCTACTAACGAACGAAGCCTAAGAGCACTCACAATGGGGTGCATGGGTGCATAATGTCAGACTTTATATTAAACATTTTGAAACTTCACATGTCCCCATAAAACAAAGTGCATTTTTTGCACCCCAAATAAAGAGTTGCATGGAGATGGAAGAGTGTCTGTGTACCCAACACAACAATCATTAGTCCAATCATGTAATGCCACATGACATTCATTTATTTTAGAAAAAGTTGTATTATAACTTGTAATTTTGGACAATTTATACATTATATTTATATATATAAATTATCTCATAATTCATAATATTTTTTTATCTATCCATAAACATCAATATTGCATATGTTTGATTAAATTTATAATAATTAATTTTTTAGGTTGTTACGTGTGTTTGTCATGATATATATTTTTCTTAATTTGATATACTAATAACCATTTAAAATAAAGATTAGTAATTAAGTTTTCATAAACTAACAAAAGTATTTTTTCTAAAATTCAATATTTAGAAATTATTTTATTTTATCAATTAACTAAATATTTATACTAAGGGTAGATATGTAGAATTATTAAAAGATTGGGGCAAATGTGTAATTGTATATGAAAAGAGAAAAAAATATTAAAATTTGAAAAATATGAGTTTATGGGGTGCATGGATGTGGGTAAAAAATAAGATGAGGTGCATAAATATGTGGCAAAGAAAGAAATTGAAAAAGTAGGGGTGCATAACACTATAGCAGTTGTATTGTTGCAGATGGTCTAAAAGGCTTGCTCATGGACGAGCAATTTGGTTTGTCTAGTTCTTTTAATAACATTTGTTTGTTTTCAAATTTTTTTGAGACACATTTACTTATTTTCAGGTGTTATTTGTTTATGAAAATAGCGATGTGTTATTTGTAAGAAATAGTATTGTAATATTAGATGCTCGAACATATAGGAAACACTTATCTTGTATTTTGATCTTATCTTATCTTAGGATAGAATATTATTCTAGAGAGATTTGATCTTATCTTGTAGTGTCTTGGCTCTAAGGAGTATTCAATATCTTGTATAAATACTCTTTCAATCAATGAGAAAGGTAAGCAATATTTCACAAAATCATTCACACTTATTGTTAATATGGTATCATCCTAACAATCGATCCTATCCTTTGCCCTAATTTCCACCGCCGGTGGCCATGAGTCATTCCGGTGCCGATCACGAGGAAGAAATCACTGACAGCTCCAACAACAAAAATTCTGCCGGCGATATTCTTGCCTTCGCTTCTGGTGGTTCAAGCAACATCACCATCCAACTTCCCAAGATCAATATTACTCTTGATCGCAACAACTACACGCTAAGGCGTCATACAGTGAAGTCCGCCCTCGAAGCTTACGAGCTCGATCCCTTTCTCAATGTGGCGTTTATGCCGGCTCCCATATTACCATCACCGGTTGAATCCACTGCCTCCCAATCCGGCGTATGCTACCTGAAAGAAGAAGGACAGACTTATACTCCTCTAGATGCAGTCCCATCTCTCAGCAAGGTTCATTCTTCTCTACGTTCTTGTATTGAAAGGTGTTTTGGAGTCCTAAAGAAACGCTTCCGCGTGTTGAGCTACATGACAAGTTACCCCATTCACATTCAAATTGTGTTGATCTTTACATGCTTCGCCATCCACAATCACGTATTGAAAGAGAAATTCAATGATGGGTATTTGGAGGAGGACTATACGGACCCGGATCTACCCCCCCCCCCCTCCCCCGCGAGTCCCGGAAGAAGGGCAAGACAATGAACCGGGTGGGATGAGGGAGCTGCGAGACGAGATAGCAACACGTATTTGTAACAACCGCAGGTTCTAGGAGATGTCTCGTCCTTTTTTTGTATGTATGTTTGGCTTAGCAGTTGATTATGTAGATGTGTTTAGGGGTTAACTTGTGATTTGGATGGCATGCTTTTGTAATGGGTGTACGTAATATTAGGTTAGTATAACCAGTGTTTTGTGGAAATTTTTGGTCATTGGTGTCTTGGTGGACCTGGAACCGAATCAGGAAATCCGAAACTGCAACAATCTTGGCATGGATTGTGACGTGTTATGGTTGGAATATATGTAAACACTATGTTTTCAAGCAAGGGTGTTAAACGACTTTAGGTTCCTGCTGCTTTGTTTTTGCTCACATAGGTTGTTGTGAAATAATATGGTTATGAAGGGTAAATGGTCTGTTGCCCAAGTTATGTGCTAGAGTGAAGTCGTAACGAAAACATAGGTGCGAAGCGAGGATTAAAAATAAAAGATGTTGCCTTATATGATTAGTGGTTGTGTTGTCTTTGGCGTATTATAAACGCCCATGACAACAACACACGAGGACCCATACCACTCAGTGTTTACACCATCAAACACAGCATTCCAAACACAAACATACGACACAACAAATGACATAACTCGAAAAGAACACGAACCAGGCCAAGACAACACAATACATCATAAAATAAAATAGTAAAAACACATAAGACGACCTTATAGCACTGACAAGCCCCGACATCCAACTTCTACCCTCCGATTTTCTACTCCATTGCATTGATCTCGTCCCCGTTGTCGACACCAAGCTAGCCATGAAAGATACGGATTAGCATTTGTGAAATAAACATGGACTAATGAGTGGACGATTAGGACCATGAAACTCACAGAATTTGGGGCCGCCATCATGTGGGTCGTGGCGATGCGTGCTCCATTGTGGATGAATTTGGAAATATGCTATGTGGGTGAACATGGAAAAAAAACCACTTGTAATGTTGTCGAGCACTAATGGGGAGCCCTCGAAGTCTCAATACTATGTGGGATCTGATGACGAGGCTGCATATGAACAATTTGGCGAACAAGTTGACCCCACGGTGCAGCAAAGTGGCAATTCACCGCTACCAGCAGCAACACAGACTCTGACCACGTAGAAGAGGGCACCTGTGGGTCAGTACCAGAACGACGCCAGAAGGGAAAGAGCTCGCGTACCTCTACTGCGACCGATTACAACAATTGCATGGATTCCTTTGAAGATATGGAAACAAGAATATTGTGGGTCTACTAAAGGGTGAATTGGGTTGCATAGGGAGCACAACGAAGACTACGGCCTACCCATTGAAAGATGCCATTGACATTATTGATGGAATGGTCGCTCAGGGAATGTTCAAAGTGGTCGATGATGTGCAGTGTTACGCGGTGGACGAGTTGACCAATGAAGGTAGCCGTGAGTTGTTCATGACCCTTAAAAGTGATAGCTAAAGGAAAGCATGGCTGGATTATAGGTTCAAGAATTAAGCATGAATTGCTTGAGGAAGCCGTGCGCTAAGTACCCCTGAGTTTGGTGAAAACTTTATTATTATTTCTGTTATGCAAAGTTTGTGCTTTGAGACACCTAATACGAGGCAAATTTCAGTAGGATTGACATTATCATTCCCCTTTGTGCTCAAGTTTCATCCTCTGAGCACAATTGTGTCTTGTAAGCTAACTCTGTATTGTCGCTCGTGTTTTTTAAGTGTAGGTTTATGACTACAAATGCGTGTGAGTGCTACTGTTATGGTTATATGTTTATGCTTCTGATTTGAGGGTGGTTAGCGTTCTAGTGATTTCTTCTAAATGTTTTGCACATTTTCTTGTGCAAGGGTTTAGGTACAATGCCTCGGAAGCCATTGAAGAGGCGTGTCAAGGTTTTAGTTTTGTGTCATTTGTTGTTATGGAATAATGTTGGGTCTATGACTACATACTACCATAGGTACACATTCTTATTAGTACGACGTCTAGGAATCGTTTAATAAGGTTCTGTTGTGTGCTGTGTTTGTTATGGGGTATGTTAGCTAGCAATTTTGGTAGGGCCATAACATGACATTAAGTATATGTTGAGGAATTGGGTAGTTTCTTAAATGGGTGAAATTTGACTATGTTTTTAACTTTTAACCCCAATATTGAGGTCATCGTGAGCAAATGTTGTTCTTATGACTTCGGGCTATACGGATGCGTGAAATTATGGCCTCGGGCTCCAAAGCGAGGTGTATTAATCCGTTTGAAATGGAGAAACATGTTCTTCGACGTCTTTGTCAAGAGCTTCAAGAACACCATGGATTGAGGCCGTCTAGAAATATGTTGGTATTAGAAAAAGTTAGGATACTTATTGCTCATGGATCGTCTAATAGGGCTACATCGGAACAGTTTCAAAGGTCCGGGGACACGATAAGTCATGTCATTCATGGCATTCTAGATGCGATCATGGGTGCCAAACCCGGCGTCGAAGGGCTAGCTAGTCGTTTGCTTAGGCCGTGCTATCCAACGTTTTCTAGGGTACCACAAGGGTGCAAGCCGTTGAATGTTACCGACTCTTCCCGGTATTCGTTTGTGATTGTGTTCATTGCTTCGAGTTATTTCCATGAAGTTCAATAATAACCATGTGTCCGTAGGGTGCAATTGGTTGCATCGACGACACACATATTGCGGCGTTTATCCCTAGAGCCGAACAAATGTTGTTTAGGAATCGCAAGCAAGTGTGCTCATTCAATATAACGGCAGTTTGTTACTTCGATATGTTTTTCAGCTTCATCTCGGTTGGTTGGGAAGGCAGTGCACATGATGCTCGTGTCTTCGACCATGCACTGAATAATCCGTCGCTGAATTTCCCATTTCCTCCATTAGGTATTATACAATGTTCGACTATTTATTGCGTTTCTTGTTTGGGTGTTTTCATGTGTAACGACTATCTTTTTATTGGAAGGTCGATACTATCTTGTTGACAAGGGCTATCCGGACAAGCAAGGGTACATGTTTCTGTACTCGAAAGTCATCTACCATCAATCCCAATTCCAGAATAGGATCCCGAGAACCACGCTTCAGGCATTCAACAAGGTTTATTCTTTGCTACGTTCTTGTATTGAAAGATGTTTTAGAGTCCTAAAGAAACGCTTCCGCGTGTTGAGCTACGTGACAAGTTACCCCATTCACATTCAAATTACATTGATCGTCACATGTTTCGCCATCCACAATCACATATTGAAAGAGAAATTGAATGATGGGTATTTGGAGGAGGACTACGAGGACCCGGACCTACCTCCCCCCGAGTCCCGGAAGAAGGGCAAGACAATGAACCGGGTGGGATGAGGGAGCTGCAAGACGAGATAGCAACACGTATTTGGAACAACCGCAGGTTCTAGGAGATGTCTCGTCCTATTTTTGTATGTATGTTTGGCTTAGCAGTTGATTATGTAAATGTGTTTAAGGGTTAGCTTGTGATTTCGATGGCATGCTTTTGTAATGGGTGTACGTAATATTAGGCTAGCACTAGTACAAAAACAACTTTTTATCACCTTTATTTATCACGGTTTAGTGATAAAATTACTTTTTATCCCGGTTTTTCAAATACCCGTGATAAAAAAATAAAGCAAAATACCGGAAATTTTGTAGGTACCCGTATTTTACCCAAATATCAAAAATTCCCAATCGTCCCTCTCGCCCTAGCCGTTCCTCACACCTTGTTTGCCCTAGCCGTACCACACTCGTGATAGTGCCCCTCGTCGGCTGCCTCCTCTCCGGTCGACTCGCCCTTCTCGCGTCCCGTGAGTCATCACCGATTTGCCTCCTCATCCTCGCCGTCAGCGCCTCCTCGTACTCGCAATGCCTCACCCTCTCCCGTCGGAAATCACGGGCTGCCTCTTCTCCGGTCGTGCCTCACCCTCTCTCGTCGGAAATCACGGGCTGCCTCTTCTCCGGTCGCGCCTCCTCGTCCTCGCCGCCAGCCCACTACTTCTCTCCGTCAGCCCGCCTCCTCGTCCTCGTTCGTTTGGTATAAGGTATCAATTGGTTATTCAGAATCGTTCTTATGTCGGTTTTTCCTTTTTTTTGATGTTGCGATGTGTGTCTGAGTTTGAATCCCCACCTTAATTGTGTTTCAAATCTTAATTGAGAGATTTTAATGAAAATGAGGCTTGCAGATGGATCACAATGTTGAATAATGTCAAAGCCCTAGTTTTTTGTATGCGTATACACTGTGCTACTAATTTATTTTTGTGTGTTGGAATTCAATTTTGCCTTTGCCTTCCTCCTAATTAAATTAGCAATTGATTTTGACGAGGTTGATGTAATAATGGTTCAAGAAGATGGATCATAGTGTTGAATAATGTCAAAGCCCTTTTCTACTAATTTTCTTCATCTTAACTTCATTTTCCTAGATCATTCATCAGATGCAGATGCACTTGGGTAATGCATTGTTACTTTGTGAGCATCTTGTAGAGTGTGACCCCTCATTTTTCTTTGGGTGGTGAAGTATTCTTGTCTGGACAGCAGACAAAGTCTGGTGTTGGATATGCTGCTCGATACTACACAAACAAGATGGTCAGTTGAATATGCTAATTAAGTTTTCCCTTTATATTTTGTTTTAGAATATACTCTTATGAACATGGGGAGCTTGTTCAGAATTTATACTTAATTATATCAAACTTTACAAGATTTGCATGTAAACAAACAAAACTTCTTCTCTATAAGTGGCGTGATTCTACATATTGTTGTGCACTTTTTAACATGAAATGCATTGATCTGAGTGATACTAACACAATTTCCATCCACTTACTATGTCGATTTCGCCTACTTTCGATTTTTACGCTGTTATTGTGGATGATGCTCTATAGCAGTTGCGATTGTGGAGTTACGGTTCAACGAAGCCATGGTGGAGGAAGCCACGACAGTGGAGGAGATTAGCCCCAACTTCAACGTAGAGCCAGTAATCACTTTCTCTCCCTCTATAATTTCTTGTTAATGTATCTTTTTTGTATGAGATCTAGGTTGCTATCAGCTGAGCATGGCGGTAATCACATCAGTCTAGATCCAGTCAATTCTCCACTTTCTTCTTCTTCTATTTGTACTTGTCTCTCAACTCGCTTTGTTCTTGAGGACTCTTTGTGCTAGGCTTGGCTATGTTTGTTCAGCTGTTGGGCTAGTTAAACACCATCTTGCACTAATACAAAGGGGCGGGACGGACCGCGGTTATTTTGTACTACGGACCGCGTTTTAAAAAATGAGGTGTACATGGGGTGTGGTCCGAAACTCGGACCACGCTTTAGTGATCCGCGGTGCAAAATTTGGGACCGCGTTTCTTTTAAAAAATGTGGTCCAACTATGGTATTTTAAAAAAAAATAAAAATAAACTGGGACCGCAGTTAATTAAAAAAACGTGGTCCCAATATCTGATTTTTCAAAAAAAATTGCTTTTCGCGATTGTATACAAAACTATAGCAATAAAAGCTCACAAACTAACAACAATTCTTCCTTTCATGTACTATTTTCACAGGACCACGTCCACAAATTTAAAATGAAACTTTCTATTATACACAACTACAAATATAAAACAAAACTTTCACTTTATTGATGAGATTCTTCTAGTACACAATTGGTATAGTAACTTGAACCATTGAACCAGACTAGCAGTAGTGGATTTTCCTTCAGTTCATCAAGATGCAACCTCCTATCATACCACCTAGAAATATATGACAAAAAATTTAGTACATGCAAATCAACATGAAAAGGACAAAGGAGAAATAGAAATATGTGCCTCAGAATCATTTCAATGCATATGAAGGATGGATAACACAAAAAGGACAAATAACATGATGTCATATATATGAACATTACAAATTTGCATTATTGAGTTTATATGAGAATTGAGAAGAGCTTACTGTGTTAGCTTGGATTCCAAATAGACCAGTGTTATTGTAGAGGCTATTGAATGCAGAAAAAGCCTGAATTTGTGGATATTCATTCGGCACCCACATATCTGATTATACAAAAGAAGCAATCTTGTTCATAAATGAATATTTCAAATACAAACAGCATGATCTGAATGATATATTGAACTAAAGCTAACAGCTGTACAGAAACTACATGATAAAAATAGAGAAAAAAATTACAACTTACATAGTTGAGAATACATTCCCTTTCCAGGACCACCAACTGAGAAAGATCCACCACCTCCCATAAGCATCTACAAGTTAAAACTCATTATTGCATCTTAGATGTACTCCAAGAAAAGCTACAGGTGAATTAAGCAATAGATGCACAACAAGAAAAGCTTATATAATATCATTGAAATAAAAAGCAATACCTGAAGAATAGTCAAACATATAGCTTCTTTCTCCTTCAACCAACCACTAGGAGCCTTAAACCCAAGGGCAAAATGTGTTATCTGGGCATAGAAGATCCGACTTTGAGTTAATCAAGATTCAACAGGAACTTCAAATTGGAATATTTAAGATGAGAGTAAAGCAAAATCTCAATGTCTTAGATGTTCAAAAGTTAGAACAGATGTAGAAAAAATGCAGCAAACTTACAGTAACAAAACGATTAGTGTTCAGTTGATTGATAGAAGATTCTGAAGCCAAGAGAGGATGTGCCAGGGCACCAGAGTAACAAAACAAGACAAAGAAGTGGCTAACCTAACCTAATCTAATATTAGTTGTTTTATTTCTATCCAACCAATGACAACAGAATAAAAACATATAATCACTGATTTTTTTTCTACTTCCTTTAATCTAATACAGTAGCAAGATTTCCTTTGAGCATTCATTTGCAGCTTCTGATTTGAAATTAAGGGGTTACACAAAAAATGCAAATCCCCTTAAAATTCATTTTATTAAACTTAATTGTGATTAGGCATGTTTATTACTTTTAGATGAACCAAGTGATTCATGAAATCTCTAAACTGCAGAAGAAGACAAGTCTAATTGCATTAATAGTTTGGTCCTTGAAATTTGATTAAGCTAAATTAAGATTGTTATAATCATTCATGATAGATTAGAACAATCTAACTGACGTATATAGTAAATATGAAATAGACAAGCAGTAGAACATATTTTAGGGCAGAGAACAAATATAGTATTTGAGCGCAATTTCAACATTCTAACATTCAAAGACAAAACAAAATATACAGAGAACGATGAATAGTAAAATAAAAAATATAAACAGCTTGATAGGCAAAACACAGGCTTAAACAGATCAGACATGGTGATGCTCATTCAGAGAACAACACTTTTGAAAACAAACAACAGATTTGGAAGGGAATGTGCAACTCAATTGGTCTACAGACAAATTACACCAAAACGCCACAAATCTTATGCTAGAAAAGAATCTTACGCCAGAAAACAAGTCTATATCAATCGCAAGTGAAATTCCCTCGACCTCCAAGATCAAAGCAAATATTCATAGAAGTTAGCCGCCTTAATTCTACGGCAAATTGCAGAAACGACTGACATATATATTTGATAGACAAATGAGTACAAAAAGAGAGATTCTAATCGCAGATGAAACCAATAAAACCAACGAGATAGAAGCCAATATAAAGCTCGAGATTCTAGCATGTCAATTCAGAGATCCCGTTCGAGTGCAAAGGCTCAAGAATAAACTGAATTGAAGATTCCATACCAGTTCCACCATCGCCAACGATCATAAGCTTGAAGCTGGGGTAATCGACGGTTTGCTGATTGGGCTATGCCTGTAACAGACCAAAAACCAAAAGATTCAAATTCCAGAATAGAAAATTTGGAGCAGCAAAAGGACTAGGGAATCCAAAGCTACAGTGATGAGATATCGTTAATCAGAGAAGAGAAGACGGAAAAACGGATAGAGAATCTGTACCATTGCGGAAGGGGTGTACACCGATTGTTAGTTCGTGAAAACGAATTCGTGAAAAACGGCTTTTGAGATGCCATTACCGCCACCAACAGGGGTTGTCATCATCGATCACCACCGGTCATCTTCTCCACCGTAGACTGGGCTTGAATCTGCGCACCACCAACCGCCAGATCTGGGCTCTCCACTCCCGAACACTGCTTATACCACCACCAGAACCGCCATCTCACCACCTATCGCCGCTGCTACTCCTCGCCCATTCCACTCCTCGTCGCGATTCCAGATCTGCAAAGGCTTCGCCCCCTTCAACCACCAGCGCACCAGATCTGCGCTCGAGATCCGGCTCAGTCGTTCGCAGATCCTCGCTCGTCGTGGCCCCTGGTTCCGCCGCCGCCTGTCTTGGCTCGTGTCAACCGCCGCCGTCAGAGCCGGGTTCTCTTTCGACGAAAACCCTAGATCTGGCACCACCGTCCCTCTCACTCACCACTGCAGATCGGCTCGAATAAATTAGAGGAGGCCAGAGCTGGCGGAAGGCTCCGATTTTTAATTTTATTAACCTAGCTAGATCCCTCAATTAAAATTGATATGGTACTCATACCGCATTCCATTGATTCAATCGTGGTCCGGGAAAAGTTTCTTAACTCGTACTGCATTTTTTTTAAATTATCGTGGTCCGACATCACTACTTCTTTTAAAAAAATAATTCAGCACCTCGTTTTCTAGTAAAAATGTGGTCCGAGTATCATATGCACCACGTCTAATTTAAAACGCGGTAAAAATTGTGTGGTGCATGTCCCTATTGTGTACTAGTGTTGTGCATCCTGGTTTTTGACAAGGAATTATTGCTCCAATTGAAATGTTAAACTACTGGGGCCTTGATTTGACATATTGGAAATCAAAATTGTATGACAGAATTTAAGCTAATCTTTCAACAAGTGGCTTGATATTAGTCAAGTAATTTTGTTTGTTTCAGACGTTGTTACACGAGCACCATTAAAATTGGTACGGCAAGAGGCTACCAGCACATATACTTGAAAAGCTCTTCACTTTGGTTTTTGGTTTTGGAATTGATTGATCCCAATGAGAATCGTACTTCTAATGGAAGCTATTGCATTGTTGTAGGATTTAAGCAATGGATGAATCCAGTGCAAGTACTCTCTCTCTCCCAAAAAAAAAAAAAGATTTGCCTTGTGTGGCAGGTTAGTGAAGTATGCGCTTACCTTCAGGTTGAAGTATGCTCTTACATACAATGAAGTATGGTCTTACTTCTGTCTTCTATAGTTTAATATTGAAAAATTAGATGCCTATGACGTTATAGAACTATTGCTCATGGTAACTTAAAGCATTCAAGGTGCATGGCTTATATTAGGCTAAATTGAACAAAACTGTTTGTTATACACAAAGTTGCATTCTAGTCACCCATTATCATTACTTTTGTAAATATGTGATCATTTTACTTGTTAAAATAGTAGAGAAAGGCGTAAATCTTCGAAAGATCCTTTGTATATGTTGGCTATGAGTTCCCTAATTTGTAAATGAGTTAATTTGTCCTATGAAACTAAAGTTGCCTTAGTGATAGAATGGTAGTTTCTGCATTTCCCATTAATTGAGATTGAAAGATGGACGTGAAGGATGTTTAATTGATATTTGCGTGAATTAATCTCATTGTTGATGTAAGTGGCTAGTGCTGTTTAATTAGTTGTTTAATTAGCCTGTGTTTATCTAATAAGTAAGTGGCTAGGAAGATTCCATCTCCACTTCTAATTGAACGCTGACAACAAGCGCACCGTGACGATCGCCACCTTGAGCAACCAGAACCCCGGGGCCATCACCATTGCTAATGCCGCTTTCGGGTCGAAGCCCCTGATTTTAGCTGCTCTTAAGTCTCTCTCATTAATGGCATCTCCCAAACAAGATTTTCCAATCATTTCTACCTCTTAAATACCTTCTTTAATGTAAGTAATTCTATATAAATATTTCAGTTTAAAACTTCACTTTTTGGTATGTTGGTCGATGTTGAATTGGATGGTTTCTTTACAGTTACAAGACAATTTGTTGCACATGATACTATCGAGGAGAAGTCCAAAAGCAAAAGGTTCAGCTTTGCCTTCACATTTGATAGCCAAATATTTTAAGTGATTTTCCATTTAGAAGTTCTTTCTTTTTTAAATTAAGAAATGAAATGTAAGGAGAATTCTTTCATTTAGAAGGTCTTTCGTTGGATCATAGTGCTTGGAAGTTGTATTATTTGGATGATGTAGTTTGTTAATTAATGAAATGTAAAGAGAAGTTCTCTCTTTTTTGCTTCTGTGTATGTGCCATGTGGTGGGATATCTCATCCATTCCGGTTCTGAGAAAACTGGGATGGCCATTTTTTTTATTTTTTTAAAAAGGGCTTTTTATCACGGTTATAGAACCGGGATAAAAATATCAATTATCACGGTTCCATAACGCTTGTTCTTTTATCACGGGATTTATTATCACGGTTAAAAACCATGATAAATTAAGGCAGGGAACCGTGATAAAATTTTGTTTTTGTACTAGTGTAGTATAACCTGTGTTTTGTGGAAATTTTTTGGTCACTGGTATCTTGGTGGACTTGGAATCGGATTAGGATTTCTGTTAATACAACAATCTTGGCATGAATTGTGATGTGTTATGGTTGGAATATATGCAAACACCATGTTTTCAGGAAAGGGTGCTAAACGACGTTAGGTTTCTGGTGCTTTGGTTTTGCTCACATAGGTTGTTGTAAAAAAGTATGGTTATGAAGGGTAAATGGTCTGTTGCCCATGTTATGTGCTAGAGGGAAGTCGTAACGAAAACATAGGTGCGACATGAGGATTAAAAATAAAATACGTTGCCTTATATGATTAGCGGTTGTGTTGAACACATAGGTTCTTATAACAACCAGTAGTTTGGCGTATTATAAACGCCCATGATAATGACACACGAGGACCCATACCACATAGTGTTTACACCATCAAACACAACATTCCAAATACAAACATACGACACAACAAATGACAGAACTCGAAAGAACACGAACCAGTCCAAGACAACACATTACATCATAAACTATAATAGCAAAAACACATGAGACGACCTTATAACACCGACAAGCCCCGACATCCAACTTTTACCCTCCGATCTTCTACTCCATTGCATTGATCTGGTTCCCCGTCGTCAACACCAAGCTGGCCATGAAAGATACGGATTAGCATTTGTAAAATAAATATGGACTCATGAGTGATGATTAGGACCATGAAACTCACAGAATTTGGGGCCGCCGTCATTTCAGTCTTGGTGATGTGTGCATCGTTATGGATGAAATCAACGCTCCCCCATGTCCTCTCTCGACAATAGCAGTAGGATTCCAATAGCTTCACAATCGAGGTGTCCTTGGCCATCTTAAAGTGTCTTTCCCCCCATCTATCGTCACACAATATTAGGTCAGAATTTGATTAACCCAAAATGAAACAACTAGAGCAAACTTTTTGGAGCATTGGGTGAGAGTACACATACCTGATCAACAATGACAAGGTTGATGAAAGCAGAAGTCACCCAAGGCTGAGAGTATGCAAGCATGTTGCTTGACACTTGGGAGATGGAACCCGAAGCCACTCCGGACTTGGAACCCGAAGCCATGATGGTAGGAATAGGCAGGAAGCAAGAGTTGGAAAACTGAAAATAAAGAGAACTTGATACGATTAGTTGTTGATTGTGAAAATTTCCACAATTGTGCATGCTTTTGTAGACACCAAAAAGGAGGGATGGGTATATATGTAAACACACATAATAAACAACCTAAAAATATCATCCACCATCACGTGAAGGAATAGGACCGAATCTACATGCTTCCATAAAAAATACTATTAAAAAATGAAAGTTACTCTATTGGGAGGTCTTTTAAACTTGCAATTTTTAATGTGGTAGAAAGTCACTCTATTGGGAGGTCTTTTCCCCCAACAGTCCATGCATTAGCTACATCAAACGGATGCCTTTTGAAATAGTCCATGCGCCGCCAAGATCGCCTTCGACGGAACCCCCAACGCTCGCTCGCTCCTTCGATTTTTGTTTCTTCCAGAACCTCGGGGTATCGGGATGTCTTTTGTCCCGCCCTTGTGCTTGTTTTGCAAAAAAGCTGGCCGGGGAAGCTCGTAAATTCGAGGCTGGATTGACATTCTCACATCCACAGTCAGCCGCTTCAACCCTGGTACAAGTTCCGGCACCGAACGCGTCTTTTCTAGCTGGGGAAACGGCCACCAGCCGCGGTCAGCCACGAAAAGTCGAAACAAGGTGGAAATGAACGGAGCCTAACACTCAACTTGTTTAATTGAACATTTTCCATTCGAAATGATCCAACCTATTTTGAAGTACTCCTGAATTAGAAAGTGAAACGATTCGACGTGAGCCCGACTCACCCGATTGCCACCCTAAATAACATGTCCTAAACAAGAACAACTACGCTCCAGCCAATCTGTATAGGGCTCAAATCATACATAGCCCCTCGAACTTTTGCAAATTTGCCACTTAGACACCACACCTTTGATTTGGACCTATTGAACACCTAAACTTCTTATTTTCGACCTATTAAACGCCTGTCAAACAAATATTCTGGTGAGTGTATTACACGCATTGCCACCTCATTTACACGTCATTAATATTAAATTAATTTTAATCCACCTAATCACCTAGACTAATGACATGTATTAATTTTTTTCAATAAAAAAGGAAATTAAAAATAAAATTTAAGTAAATGGGGGGGGGGTGTCGAGCCAACCCCGGGGAAGGAAGGAGAGGGTAAGAAGGTGAACGGAGGTTGCCAGGGCCAGAGGAGGACCAGCCGGAGGCGGAGTTGTCAGAGCCGGGAGAGGAGTGGTTTGGTCTGGGCTGGATATGCCGGAGGAGTGCTCGCCGGCGAAGGAGAACCGTGGTCACCGGAAGCGGAGAGGAATGCGGTGGTTGTTGGGCTGCCGGTGTTGGCGGAGGTTGGCCGGTCGATTTGGCGGGGCGGTGGCTGGCGTCGGAGCTTGGGTGGCGGTCGGAGTCGGAGGTGTCTCGGTGGCTGGCGTCGGAGGAGCTAGGTGGATCTAGAGGAGGAGGGGCTGGTGATAGAGAAGAAAGAAGAACAAGAACAAGAACAAGATGGAAGCCAGAAAAAGAAGAAGTCCAGGAGGAGGAGGAGCTTAGATCTGGGAAGAAGAAGAAGAAAAGTAAAGGGGAAGTTTAATTAATTGTTTTTCTTTTCCAAAATTTAAATGTAACTTATATTTCAATAGTTCAATCGCTTAAGAGATGCGTGCATTTCACACATATACCACATCAGCTTTAAGGTGTTTAATAGGCTGAAAATACAAAATTTAAGTGTTCAATAGGTCCAAATCAAAGGTAGGATGTCTAAGTGACAAATTTGTAAAAGTTCAGGGGCTGGATATGATTTGAGCCATCTGTATAGCCCGTAAAGACAAGCCCAACACTTTGGAATGCTGGATTGTTGAGCCGTAAAGTACACATGCCCCATATGGTGAAATGGTATGATGAAGAACAATTCTTACGAGTTAAGCGTGACACGTCACGCCTTCCGCCAAGCGCATCCCAAATCCTCCCCAATTTCCCCAAAAAGATCACTCTCTGGCATTGCGTGTCGTGGTCTCTCTTTTGGCTTTGGTCACACGAATCAATCCTCCACCCAATCCAATGGCCTTGGCGCCCTAACAAGCAGTAGCCATGGAAGACTGAAACCAAAAGAAAGACAAAAGTCAGAATGGGAAACAAGATCGCCCGGACAACGCAGGCTTCGGCGACGGAGTACTACCTCCACGACCTCCCCTCCTCCTACAATCTGGTGCTCAAGGAAGTCCTCGGCCGAGGCCGATTCCTCAAGTCCATCCTCTGTAAGCACGACGAAGGCCTCGTCATCGTCAAGGTCTACTTCAAGCGTGGCGACCAGATCGACCTCCGTGACTACGAGCGCCGTCTCTTCCGCATCCGCGACATCTTCCGAACCCTCGATCACCCCCACGTCTGGCCCTTTCAGGTTTGGGGCTCCTCTCTTTCTTTTCTTCCGCTCTTTAGGGTTTCTGTGTCTCTGGCCTGTAAATGTCAATTGTTGATCTTGCTCTCAGTTCTGGCTGGAGACTGACAAGGCTGCGTATCTGCTGAGGCAATACTTCTTCAATAATCTTCATGATCGCCTCAGCACCAGGCCGTTTCTCAGCCAGGTTGAGAAGAAGTGGCTTGCTTTCCAGCTGTTGTATGCAGTTAAGCAGAGCCATGACCATGGGATTTGCCACGGTAATCTGCATTCTTGAATAGGAATTTCTTCTCTTGGTTTGTTTCGATTTCGATTGAATTCAGTACAGAATTGGGGGGTTTTTGTGTAGGTGATATTAAGTGTGAGAATGTCCTGGTCACTTCATGGAATTGGGTTTACCTTGCCGACTTTGCGTCCTTTAAACCAACTTATATACCTGATGATGACCCATCGGATTTCTCCTTCTTCTTTGATACTGGGGGAAGAAGGCTTTGTTATCTTGCTCCCGAGGTGGGTTTTTCTTACTTGTGGTTTCTTATTGTTCATAATACATGGTTTTGGAGCTTGTTAAGTAAACTCAATTAGTACGCTATGCTTAATCAAAGACACCATCAAGTGAATATAATTTCTATATTTCATCCTAATTATGGCTTTGTCAGCTACATAACTTACTAGGAGAATCTTTTTACTATACCTATATTTGTTTCCAGAGTTTGGACTGGAAGATTGTACCAAAAAGCTAGCCAAATGAATTTTGTATGGAAAAGGATACTAAGTTTACTGAATTCACTCTATGCTTTTCTTCTCTTACTCCTGCTACTTTCTACTTTCTACTACTGTTCAAGATTTATGTTTTTATGATGCCTTTGTTTCTCTAGAAAACAATTTGGTTTCAGTTGAAAATGTCTTATCTTCATGTTGCTATCTCAATGATTAATGATACTCCACTTCTTTTCTCTCTTAACTAGTATGACAAATTTATACCTCATTTTTTAAATTACTAGTACAACAACATTTTGGGTTGGTTGTGTAATGCATGACATTTTAGGCTCCAATTATGGTATGCACGTCCACCGTGTACATTTTTCTGTGTTACTATGCTACTCCAGTATATGTATATTCATTTTGAACTTGTTTCTCTTGTCCAGAGATTTTACGAGCATGGAGGTGACATGCCAGTTACACCTGATGCACCCTTGAAACCATCAATGGACATCTTCTCTGTAGGGTCAGTTTTATCTGTTGTTTTGCTGAGTTTTTTTCCCCTCAACAAATATTTGTTTTAGTCTGAATGACTACAAGTGTTATAGTCTGTGTGAAAATACTGAGTGTTTTGCTTAAAGAAAAAGTACAGATTTTTCTCCCGATATAACATTATGTAGCTGTTGATATGGTTTTTAATAACTTAATAGCACAAGAACAAATACTCTGTTTCAAAGACAGCTGATTTATCAGGATTGTAACTTGTTTTCTGTATGATTACAATTTTTACTGTCTCTATATCATTAAAATTTGCCTCCTCTATGGTTAGCAACTTTGCACTGCTTGCCTTTTTTTTTTTTTTTCCTTTTACTCTTTATATATGTGCTTTAGGTTGTTATTTTCTACCAGGTGTGTAATAGCAGAACTTTTCCATGAGGGTCAGCCATTATTTGAACTCTCACAGCTTCTTGCATATCGTAGAGGGCAATATGATCCTAGCCAGCATCTTGAGAAGGTAAGGAAAGTACAAATCAGAGTCTGTATAAAATGTGCATATGCAGGATTTCATGCATAGATCGGTTTCCATGTCTGGTAAATCTGTAATCTTAGTACTAGAAGTAGGTATGGTATTAGGACATGAAATGTCTATACTATCCTTGATTTGATGTAACAATCCCATAGTAATCTCTTTGTTTTTCTTTTTCTTGTATGGTTGTATCTTGAATGGGTATGGTAACTCCAGATCCCTGATCCTGGTCTTCGCAAGATGATTCTTCACATGATTCAACTGGATCCAGAATCAAGATTGTCTGCTGAGGGCTATCTTCAGAGCTATGCTGGATCAGTATTCCCCAATTATTTCTCTCCATTTTTGCATAACTTCTATTCATGCTTGAATCCACTGGATTCTGACACAAAGGTATTAAATTTTTGACTTGACAAAATAAGGTTGTTAATTGCTGTGGACTTTGTTCAAAGAAAAAAAAAAAGAGGATGTGTGATATGCTTGATTGGAAATCTTGTAGGTTGCAGTGTGTCAAGGTGCCTTTCCTGAAATCCTTAAGCAAATGACGAGAAGTGGTTTGGGCGAGGAGATATCTAAAACTGCTGAAACTCTTCAGACATCACAAATAATGGATCTAGAAGACCACAGTAGTGTGCCAGATTCTTCTTTCAAGAAAGATGCTGTGTCAAGGGTCTTAGCTCAAGATCAGTTTGAGCTTCTGGGTGATATAAACTCCTTACTCAGGGATGTAAATCACAGTAACCATTTTTCTTCTGACAAAATGCTCCAGCCAAATAACACTGTCAAATCTGAGTATCTGCAGACTTTGCAGCATGAGGCCTTGCAGTCTCCCAGTCAGCTATTGCAAACCATATCCAATGTGTTTAAGAAGCGTGAACATGCCTTTATGAAAAGGATTACACTCAATGATTTAAAGAAATTGATCTCAGAGTATAATAGTGAATCGGATTCTTACAGCATGCCCTTTTTACAGTTGCCTCCAGATGGTGTGAGCTGTGGAGGTATGGTTCTTATTACCTCACTGCTTTGCTCTTGCATACGCAATGTCAAGTTTCCTCATCTTAGAAGAATATGTATACTTCTCCTGAAGTCATCTTCCTTGTATATCGATGATGGAGATCGTCTACAGAGAGTGCTTCCTTATGTCATTGCAATGCTGTCAGACCCAGCGGCTATTGTACGCTGTGCTGCTTTAGAAACTTTATGTGATATTTTACCTCTAGTTCGAGAGTTTCCACCACGGGATGCAAAAGTTTTCCCAGAGTACATTCTTCCAATGCTTTCCATGATCCCTGATGACCCAGAAGAAAGTGTTCGTATCTGTTACGCCAGCAATCTATCAAAACTCGCACTGACAGCCTATGGTTTTCTAATTCAGTCCATGAGATTAACAGAGGCTGGAGTGCTTGATGAGATGACTTTGCCAGAGAAATCTACTGCAATATCTAGTGATGGCCATAGCCAGGTGCCAAAAATGAATGTTTCTGCACAGCTATTACAGCTGAGACGATCCATAGCTGAAATTGTTCAGGAACTGGTAATGGGTCCAAAGCAAACACCTAATATTAGAAGAGCGCTGCTGCAGGATATTGGAAGTCTTTGCTGCTTCTTTGGTCAGAAACACAGCAATGACTTTCTCTTGCCCATCCTTCCTGCTTTTCTAAATGATAGGGATGATCAGCTCAGAACGCTTTTCTATGAGAAAATTGTTCATGTCTGTTTTTTTGTTGGAGAAAGAAGTGTTGAGGAATATCTTTTACCATATATTGAGCAGGCGTTGAGTGATACTACAGAGGGTGTTATGGTGAATGCATTGGATTGCTTGGCTGTGCTCTGTAAGGATGGTTTCTTAAGAAAAAGAGTGCTAATAGAAATGATAGGGCATGCATTTCCTTTGTTTTGTTACCCTAGTCAATGGGTGAGAAGATCTGCAGTGTCTTTTATTGTTGCCAGCAGTGAGAGGTTAGGAGCAGTAGACTCCTATGTCTATCTTTCCCCCGTCATTCGGCCTTATGTCCGCCGACAACCAGCATCCTTGACTTCAGAGAAAGCTTTGCTTTCATGTTTGAAGCCTGCTGTATCAAGGCAGATATTTTACCAAATTCTAGAAAGTGCCAGAAGTTCAGACATGTTAGAGAGGCAGAGAATGATTTGGTACAATCCATCAGCACCTCCTAAGCAGTTAGACAACACTGAATTTCTGAAAAGAGGTGTTGAGGAGCTTCTTTCATTGAAGGATTGGCCTGACATGCAACAAGAAACTCAAAATGAGAAAGGCGTGGTGCATTCAGAACATCATCAGGAAAAGACAGATCGTAATGATACTGATGCTAAGTTAAAAGCAATCGGGGGCTATTTGTCCAATGGTAACAGTATGCTGGAAAGTCGCGATCATATTTCTTCAGAAAAGCTACAGTTCTCTGGTTTGATATCCCCACAAATTAATGGTATGAGTGGCTTTTTCCGAAACAGGTCTTCTGAAAATATACCGTTATACTCTTTCTGTATGGAACAACAAGCAGTACAAAATCAAGCAGCATCTGAATCTCCTCTTCAGCTAAATGCCCTCACTACAGGATCATCATTTTCACCTTGGATAGATCCAGCCAACAAATCATTGGGTTTGGCTAGTTCTGTTCCCGCCCCTAAGCTTGTGTCTGGGTCTTTCAGCATAAATAGTGGCTCTAAGCAGTTCCACAGAGTGGTACATGAACCTGATGGTAGAGAAAATGATCAAGTCTCTTCTATAAGCAGCAAGTTTCAAGATGTAGGCTTATCAACCTCCTTGAACGGTAGTTCAATATCTTCGAGGGAAGGTTCATCCTCAAGTGATACGATTCGGTCGCCGTCTCTCTCAATGACATCATCAATGCCTGATTCAGGATGGAGGCCACGTGGAGTGCTGGTTGCACATCTTCAGGAGCACCGCTCTGCTGTCAATGATATCGCTGTTTCAGCAGACAACAGCTTTTTTGTGAGCGCTTCAGATGATTCAACTGTAAAAGTGTGGGATTCGAGAAAATTGGAAAGAGATATATCATTTAGATCAAGGCTGACCTACCCACTTGAGGGACGCAGAGCACTTTGTGCAGCAATGATGCGGACATCTGCTCAAGTAGTTGTTGGTTCATGTGATGGGAAGATTCACATGTTCTCTATTGATTACATATCTAGAGGATTAGGCAGTGTTGTTGAGAAGTATTCAGGCATTGCAGATGTCAAGAAGAAGGAAGTTGGAGAAGGTGCAATTATCACTATTGTGAATTACTATGGTGATGGCTCCCCTAGTCAGACGCTAATGTATAGCACCCAGAATTTTGGAATTCATTTGTGGGATACTCGTAGTAATTCTAGTTCATGGACCTTAAAAGCTACTCCTGAAGAGGGTTATGTTTCTACATTGGTGACTGATCCCTGTGGGAATTGGTTTGTGTCTGGGTCTTCCAGGGGCAGGCTAACTCTTTGGGATCTGAGGTTCTTGATTCCTGTTAATTCATGGGAGTATCCTCGCCCATGTCCTATAGAAAAGATGTGTCTCTTTGTTCCTCCTCAAAACTCATCCTATTCTGCTATGGCTAGGCCTCTTGTATATGTTGCTGCTGGCTGTAATGAGGTCTCCCTATGGAATGCAGAGAATGGAAGCTGTCACCAGGTAAATACCGAATATAACCTCCATTCAATAATACTACTCATTTGTTAAAAAATGTTTGTGCTACATATTTTGGACAAAATCTTCTGATTTTATTCCTTCCATTCGATGAAGAGAAACTAGATTTTTATTAATTTCAACACCAGTGTGAGAGATTAAACTTTGAACCAAGGTCATCTTGTATAACTTGAAACTTTCTTGATGTGTGTTCGGTTGTAAAAGGACAAACAGCAATGGACGGAGGGTATATGTTTCTTATGATGCTTCATAGTAGCATAATTCCACATGTTTATTTGATTGATGCAGTTTTACTATATCTGCCAAGAAAAAAAAAATCATATTTCCTTTTTGGGCAGGTTTTTCGAGTGCTGGGCAATGACAGTGATGCTGAATTGCCTGATTCACCTTGGGCTTTGACTAGACCTGGAACAAAGATAAGTCCCAAACCAGACCCAAGAAAAAATATCAATCCCAAGTATAGGGTCGATGAGCTTAATGAGCCCCCTCCTCGTATCTCTGGTATTCGGTCTTTGCTTCCTCTACCGGGGGGAGATCTATTAACTGGGGGAACTGACTTGAAAATTCGTCGGTGGGACCATTGCAGGCAATCTCCTGACTTCTTTCTACTTTTCTGCTCTGTAATCTGAAAGTAGTGATTGATACTAAATGTTTTGTTTTCTTTACCTGGCTTGCAGACCTGAGCGGAGTTATCGCCTAAGTGGGCCAACTATGAAAGCAATTGGCAACAACGACACTTATGAAGTTAAATCTGTTTATGGGGTGCAGGTGGTTCAGGTAGGTTGAAACAATCCAGCATGCCATAAGAAATGCTTTCACTACTCATATGGGTTATAAGCATGTTCGTTGATAAATGCTTTGAGATTCAACTCGTTTGTTTAACCTAACATATATATGATGATTAATAATGTTTTAAACTCAGAAAATATCTCATTTTTTAAATGGATATAGAGGCTAATTCCTGTATGTATGGGCAAAAAATAGCTAGGATCTGGCCTACTATAGTGTGTTCTTAAAGGTGCATAGGAATAAGATATTTACATCGAGTCACCTATTGCTCCTTACCTTTACATGTCTGCTAGTATGTGCCAATTAACAAATTGCAAAATTAAAAGATGTATTTGGCTTCTGTAGGAGGCAAGGAGGCAGCCTTTGACGACCAAACTGACAACAAAAGAAGTTCTAGCTGCTGCTGCGACTGATCCTGCTGGCTGCCACCGTGACTCTGTCGTGTCTCTGGCCTCTGTCAAGCTGAACCAGAGGTTCTTGATATCCAGCAGTAGAGATGGTGCCATTAAGGTATGGAAGTGAATGGCCTGGTTATGTTCAAGAGAGCAGTGTACATTCTCCCTCAATTCTAGGTAAATTGATAGCTTGTATATTAGTTTCTACAGTTAACTAGAGAAAAAAAGTGTCACCTTTTAGATCATCACCTTCTTCACTTGTACGCTTGCTTCGTGTAGTTGCCTTGGACTAAAAATTCTGTGTGAATCTGTATAGCGATTTGAAAGCATACTAGGATAAGTGGTAGGAAGTAGGAACTGGCGGCCTACTTTCATGTGCCTAAGCTGTCCTTAATTTATAATTTGATGACAACACTGATCGCTTTGACGGGCGTAAGTTATGTCACCTTCCACGCCTGATTACAAATACCTTTGTAGTTTGTACATGTCCAATTTGATATGGAAGTTCTCTTAGTCACGGTTTCCAGATGCCAAGGTGGTCTTATATGATAGCTGTCTGTTGTGTGTCTGTTATGCACGGGTCTAATACCCAGCAATTTTATTTTGTTTAATGTAATCAAAGCCGATATGCCAAAAAAAATAAAAATTAGGATCGCCATTGCACTGTTACGCTTCATTCTGAATCCGCGAGGATGGGACTGTTGGGAATCGACCCTCCTTGTGGATCCAAGGTTCTATCATCTATGTAAGTTATGCTGGACATATAGAATATTGTAGATAAACCAGTGAAAGTTGGATCATCTATGTAAAATAGTTTTGGATTATTGGGAGATTCTAATAGTTTTGGATTAATTCGAAGAATCGTTCGAGTACTAAATGAAAACAGTGTGAAAGACAGATGCCATCAGTGGTTCACTCTCAGGATTTTCCCTCAATGGTATATCACAACAGTTACAATAATCAAACTAAATATAAATAGAAAAGTAGAGATTAAAATTAGATAGATTAGTTTCCAAGTAAATCATATATCCGAAAAGGATAGAATCTTCGAATGAAACCGTACACACAAGCCATCACATGGTCAACCTGCCTGAGCCTCGCACCCATGCTTTAATGTGCCTCCAACGACGCGGCCGTGTCTTGGGGCCGGGGTTTCAGCCATCCCACGTTATTCTTCTCTATTGCTGTTGTGTCCTTTTCCCGACTCGTTCCGCCTAATCCTAAATCAGGCTCCATATTCAACCTGTACCAAATTGTTGATAAGGTGGTGCAGCAGGGTTGCTATCGTTATTATCGATCTTGTTCTCCTAGAGAAGAAATCTATATCCTTATCTGATACATCAAGCATAGAGGAATGTCAATTGATGTCTTTATCTTTCTCACTGGGATTTTTAAACTATTGGGCCATTGGCTACAGCTCTGCTCCAATCTTCTTGTGTGTGTGAGGTTTATCCTCATTCGGAGTGTAGTTGCTTATGAATTGACGTAACGGTTTAATTTGCAGCATTTGTGTGTACTATAGTGCCTGCTCTGAGTAAAAAAAGGTATATATCACGTACAGATACAGTTGTGGGGTTTTGTTCTGTAGTCTCGTTCAATGCAGGAATAAAGCAGGTAAATGTTTAGAAAGGTGGAGGGAAAATGGGGTTTTCACTGTCATTGGTTAGTTTACTGAGGTTTAGAATCTACTTTTTACTATATGAACCTTCTGAGTTGGCTAGCATGACTATAATACTCTATTTTATAAATTTCGTGGAATATAAGATCTCTCTATAATTTCACATGATAAGCTTAAGCTTTTACAAATTATGTCTAATAACCTTAAAGTACTATAAAAAGATTAAATACTTGAAATGTACCCACATTATATAACTAACTTTATAAACATAACACAATTACACCATAACATAGAATAGCACTACAGCCTATATATATATATATATATATATACACATACCAACAAATAATGAGGCTAGGAATGATAGTATTTAGACATGTAAAAGTTGATCCAGCCTGTAAACCAAACCCAACTTGATTTGCTTGAAAATTTCAAGACTTCAACTCGAAAGTTTGAAGCCGGAACCTGGTTTAAACCTGATCTAAAAACCTGCAAAATTCTAGGTTACGGGCAGGTCAAACTCGATGGTAAAAGAAATTTATAAGACGAAAAACTTATTTTAGATTGGACTATAATATAATAAAATGACAAATTGGGGGGTAATTGGGTATTCAATTCTTAACGAGCTTAAAGGTGTATCATACTTTCCATAATAAGACCTAAATCAGTCAACTTTATCTAACCTCTCCACCTTCATTGTTGCGGTCTATAGGCAATTTAAGAGCTTGGAGAACTGTCACAAGGCAAACTCACCTTTGCTAGCTAGTATCCTATAGGAAGAGGATGAATAACTCTTTTTTATAGTCTGGTTGTCATGAATAGAAAAAAAAACATTATACACAATGTACATAGGGTATATGTAATGGCAATGAACTTAATATATAGATGAAAAAAATGCATGATTTTTTATATATTGGTTTTCTTACACAAGTCGGTAGGGAACTAAGCACCAATAAGCATTGTTATAGTTGGTCATAACTTGTTTTCAAATGGAGTGACTTGGAATTAGACATTTTTATAACTATCAATAGAATTGAGAGATGAAATTTATATCATTATATGACAATTCCACACTTTATGTTGTTATGACATCGAAATAGATATAGTATACAAACGGACCAGTGCGCCCATCTTTTTTCAATATGATTTTCTTATCAATATGAGTATTAAAGGTCACAAAACATGATAATTTCTTCATGCACGGTAGCACATATTACCAACAAAATAGCACACTTCTTCGATATCTTGTTATCGGGATGGAAAAACTTGATATAATGATATGTTTTGTGATTACAAAGCTAACCAATTTATTCAAGAAATCCATTTGTTCAAATAAGACCAAGTATTTCTTATAATCTATTTGTTCTCAAAGTTTTTGCACAAACCTTCAAATTTATATTTATATTATATAATTTAATGATGAATGTTTTTATTAAAATAACGTTATTGACCCATTGATCAATTTGAACCCACTCGTTAACCCAATATGACCTAGGACCTAGTTGACCCGTATACGGACTCAACCCGAGCCCGGTTCGACCCGACCGGATTGAGAGAACTAATAAGATTCAATCTTAATGCAAATTACATAAATCCTCCACCACCAAAGGGAGTTGGCTCAGGTGGTAAGCGGCATGCTCCACATCCACGAGGTCTGGGTTCAACTCCAATGGATGTTAAAAAATTCCCTTTGGGAGACTCACCCACCAAAGCCAGGTGCGCGACCCAGATCGAACTGGATGTAGCCAAGACGAAGCTTTGGTGAAGCAGTAGTCAAGTAAAAAAAACATAAATCCTCCACCCACTTTAGCCATTTTGATTGCCTCCTCGTAATAATGTTTTGTAGAAGATTGCCTCTTCATAATTAAACGTACACAAACTGAGTCTTAACCATCCAATGCCTAATTACCTAACATTATTCATTACTCGGTACCAAAACACTAGACCAGACCCATCTATCATTTGTCCATCATTGATGCAAAATCTGTAGATTTACGATTGGTGATTCGTGTAAACAGTTTTTTACTCGTGTAATTTGCCAGTAATGTTTTACTTTTGGTTTCGATTGTGCTAGTATATACCAAGTCTACATTTTTTCTTTTTTGGAAAAAGTAAGAAGAATAGGAAGGGGGTTCACGAGAGTGTCAGAGGAGCTGAGAAGAATTGTTGGTATCTTTCCCTTTATAAGGACACGTCGCTCCATAACTCCAATTATACAACCGACAGCACTTCTTTGGACCTTTTCAAACACCCTTCTTTCAAAATCTTTCTTTAAAATTAAAATAGTATAAATCTCTTGTAAATATCGATCCGAGATCGAATTTTGATCCAAATCTGCTTTTTATTCGAGAATTTACAACTCAGGCCCGCCTGATACTTCCAAGTTCGAACCTATTAACTTATTTATATTTTATTTCTTTTAAATTCAATTATGAAATCTGTTATTTTAATTATGTAGAATCTTCATAAAAAGAAAAAAATTATTTTTACCTGAAATAAAATATATTGTAAATAAAAATTATATTTTCATATCAAAATTAAGAAAAATATCAAAGATATCTAAAATTATTTTTCCTATTGATTCTAATAATATTTGCTATTGATTTTTCCTATTAATTATATAATGTAAATAATACTCCGTATTTGTTTTTATTCAACATTGACAAGATAAAGCAAATTTTATCAACTACTACAATAGATTAACTAAAAAAAATCCCATTTGCAACTCCCTCTCAAACTAATTTGAGTACATTTTAATTTTTAAGTGAGTGAGTGAGTGAGTGAGTGAGTGAGTGAGTGTGCTTCTTTCTTCTTCATGCAATTCCCCCTTCATCACTCCCTTTCGCCTCCTCGTGGGTCTGTCTCAAAACGCTTCAATTTATTCTTCTCATTTTCCATGAAAACAAATACAACCATTACCACTACTATTACTATATTCCTTCAAACTCAACTAAAGTCTTTTCAAATTGAATTGAATTGCTCTGTTTTGCATCTTCTTGCAATACTATAATAATAAACCATACCCACTTCTTCCGTTTCCAAAATTCCTCGCCGTCGCCGTCGCAGTGGCCGTACGTCTCTCTCCATGAACCCCCCACAAACCTTTTCAAAATAGTATTACTATTATTCAGTAACCATTTATTATAATATCATCACTTTCCCAAATACATATACTCTGTTTCCTGGCCTCCCCTGTTCTCACTTTCCCGTAAACCCACAAAATGGGGAAAGCAACGAGGTGGCTTAAGGGCTTGTTTGGGATCAAGACTACTACTACTACTACAAAGCAAACGCCGGCCAACGGAAACTCCGCCGGCGCCGGAATTTACCATAACCCTGCTACCATCCCCCCCAACATAACTCCGGCCGAGGCGGCCTGGCTCAGGTCTTATTACCCAGACGGCGACGGCTCCCAGACGGAGTGCAACAAGCACGCCATTGCGGTGGCGGCGGCCACCGCTGCTGCCGCGGACGCCGCCGTGGCCGCCGCCCAGGCTGCGGTGGAGGTGGTCAGGCTCACCAGCCGCGGTCGAACCCGGAGCAGCTCCAACAGCAACGGCTACTTGTACTACGGCGGCCTTGATGGGGCCGCTGTTAGAATTCAGACCAATTTCCGGGCCTATTTGGTAACCTTCTCTTGCAACGTTATTTATTGGTTTCATTGTTGTAGCAGCTAATGACAAGTTCTCCTGGTTTGAAATTTATACTGTATATTAAAATGGAGACCTTTGTGTGTAGGCAAGGAAGGCGTTGAGGGCGCTGAAAGGGTTGGTCAAAATACAAGCCCTAGTCCGAGGGTATCTCGTCCGGAAGCAAGCCACGGCCACCCTCCACGGAATGCAAGCCCTCATCCGAGCCCAAGCCTCCGCTCGCTCCAGACGGGCCTCCAGCGGGCCCCTCAAGGACGAGCGCCTCATCTGGGCCCGCCCATCCATGGTACGGCCCCTTCTTTCTAAAATCAAAGTTACTTGATTATAGTATCATGTATATGTTCTTGGTTGGTGTCTTAATTTGTTGGTACGGTACGTAGATGGAGGCGCAGAGCAAGAGGGTGTCGGCTTCGGCTTCGTTCGAAGCCCGGACGCTGAGCCCTGCAGTGGCGGATCAGGCCGACGCGGACACCCCAAAGGTGGTGGAAGTGGACGTGGGGCAGACCGGGTCCAGGTCGGCCCGTAAAGGGCCCGGCTCCAGAACCTCGTTCTCCGAGCTGGGCGAAGACCCGGCTTCCTACCAGATTCTCCCGCCACAATTCCAGTTTGAACATTTCCAGTTGCGACCACATCACCCCTTTGCACCGGCCCACATATCCGTGCCCAGCCACCAGCAATGCTGCTGCCACCACTACCACGACACCGAGTGGGGGCTCACCGCGGGGTCCACCACCGCCCAGACGACCCCGCGGTTCGAAACCTGCAACCGGATACCGCCCCTGACGCCCACGAGGAGCGGGCCAGAGCCCGTGCCGGGCATTTTGCATCACGCGGGATGGGGAAGGCAGGAGTTGTACTACTACGACTACCCGAATTACATGGCCAAAACGATGTCGTTTAAGGCGAAGGTGAGGTCGCATAGCGCTCCGAGACAGAGGCCGGAGCCGGATGTGAACCCAAGTAGTAGTACTAGTAGTGGTAGTAGTAGTAGAAAGAGGATGTCGTTGAGCCAGATGATGGAGGCTAGGAATAGCTTGAGTGGTGTGAGGATGCATAGGGCGTCATGCCCTCAAGTGCAAGATGTCATCAACTTCAAGAATGCTGTCATGGGCAGGCTTGGAAGGTCTCCCTCGTGATTATGTATCTATAATATTACTAGTGGGTGTATCATGAATCATTGGTTTGTTGCATGTATTTGTGCAAGGATGAATTGAGATGCCTTGTACTATTATTTAATTCTTGTAATTTGCCTAAGACAATTCTATATCAATCAGCCTCTAGCTAAGCTACTTTTTTTTGTTGGGTCGAAAGCTAAGCTATTTATTTGTACGTTTCACGGTTTTACCTTTTAGATGTAGAAATAAAACATTGCATGGAAAACAATTAATAGAAGCGTAGGCCGATAATTTGATGTCAATGTTGTTGCTGCGTCGTGGAGAAGATCCACTGCCTTAGAAACAAATACGCCCTGACTCCGGTGCAAATAAGGTAACGGCGCTCGGCCCCCCATGGTTACCACAATGTTCACTCGAACTAGTGTACACCAGTAGGAATGGATGAGATCGCAGGACTTAGAACGGATAGAGCTAGAGCATCGGGAATTTTGAAAACAAAGAGGAGAAAGTGTTTTCTAATGTGTCAATGGAAGAAAGCAAGCCACCTTTTATGGACGAAAATCAACAACTGCTAGTAGGAGATGATCACCACGTTTTTGCTAAAATCTCTTAATTTTACAAAACCACCGGATTACTTAGTCAAAATTAGTTGTCTTATAAATCGGGATAATAACAAACAAATTTATCAAAACGATTTTATTTGGAAAGGGGGGTTGAGTGAGATTTTTCTCAAATTTGTGATTAGTGTAGGGTCTAAAATTCGGATGCAAAATAATGCTAGTAGCCGGTAGTCGTTAGCAAGTCATTTCAACCATGGTTTTCCTAGTACTAGCATTTAATTAGTAAATGATTGGTGATTGATTTTGATGGAGGATATTTGAAATCCATCCATCAAATCTACACTAAAAAGTTTCCCCTTAATCTAATGCCTAGTAGCACGCAACTAGCTCGAATATACTGTATTAAAATGTGCGTTGTGTATGGTATAGTCATCGTCAATAGAAGAAGAAGAAGATATTTCGTGAGGTGTGCTGTTGTTCAGCATCTGGTGAGAAGGGAAAAGGGAGTTTGGGTTGAGAGTAACGAGGACTTTAATTTGGCTTCTCTGCTTGATCGAGCCCTGTGTTCATCTTCATTTGCTTTGCTTTTCTTTTCTTTTCTTTGGACCCTATAGTCTGCGGACATATATGCGCGCTCTTTCAAAGACACATCCACATTTTGGCTTTAGTTATATACTAGTAATTGACCCGCACCTTGTACGGGATGTGATTTATTAATTTGTTACTTTATGCATTGAATTTATAATTAATATTTATAGATATTATTATATGTATAGTTTGTTTTAAAATGACAATTATCTTTTAGATTATAAAATAACATAATTCTCGTTTATAATTAACTATTTATAAAAATAATTATATACTTTATTTATATATGAACCATTAACAAATATATAAATATATAATTAAATGATCGTGGATAAATGCCATGAGATAATATTTATTATAAACTTTATTAAACAAATAGAGGTAATAAATAGTAAAGATGAAAAAAATAAAACCAAATAATCTTGTATTTGCGTATTATGTTTTGAAAAACGAATAAAATAGGAAGTAAATAAAAAATAGGGATTGAATTATCCAAGCATGAATTTTATTTCCCTATAAAAAAAATGAATTTAATTTTATCCATCAAGTTTGTGGTTGTTCAATAAGAATAATATAGGTAGACAAACCGTAAAATAAAGGGAAGATATGTAATTGATTTTGTTCGTAATTAAGAAAGTGACATTGATGAGCGTAAGTAATATGTAATTATTATTTGATGAGATAGATAATATAGGTTTGCAATGAAATTAATTTTGGCGTTCATAAGTTTATTCAAGTAAAAAAAGATAAGATAAGAAATTCTACCAAAAAAAGATAAGAAAGAGAAAATTTTGTAGAAATTATAACCTATATGGAGGATAAAAGATAAATCTTTCAAGTAGTAGAAAGATAAATTTTCTAATTCAATAGATGACAAAATAATTTATACAAAATATAGTGTTTTTATAAAAGGGGTGATGTGGCGCAATATGGTGGCGGAATTTGCTTCCGCTTTAGTATATAGTAATAGATATATTTTTTTGGTCGAAATATTTAATGTTTTCTTACACAACGTTACTACATACGGAGTATTGTAATCTACTTGCATACAAGCGGGCCCAAAATGTTTTCTTACACAATTTGGCTTCTCTGCTTGGTCGAAATATTTATCCCACGTCATTAATTTACCTACTATTTAACTACATAAATTACTTCCGTCCTTATTCAATTTATGATCGTCGAGTTGCATATACATACAATCTTACCAATTGAAATGAAGAAATGAACTTATTTCCAAACAAGAAAAGGCTAATGATCATCTTTGCATGTAATTGCACGAGTATACAATCTATACTATATATTAAAGCCGGAGAATTTCGAGCCTCCACGTTAATTCTGGCCCCACTTTATTAACAATTTTATATGTTTTATTTTTTCTAATTATCTAATCTTTAACTTTATCTTTTTTTTACCCATCAAATATCTATCTTTAAAGACATACTATTTATCTTTAAAATTTCTTTAATTATCTAATCTTTAATTTTATCCTTTTTCTTACTCATCTAATATCTATCTTTGAAACAATATTATCTATCTTTAAAATTTCCTTCTATAAAAGATACATATTAATTAACTTAACTTTTCAATTCTCATTTTAATCTATTTATATATAAGAATTAATATATAGTATAAATTATAGTAGATCGATACACAAATTAACGAAAAAAAATGACCATTACCCATACATGTTACGGGTCTTCAACTAGTAATATTAAAGGGTGTGGAATTGTGTTGCTCTACCCTAGCATAATATTTTATCAATATAACAAAGTGAAAGTATTATAATCAATTGTTTTATAAGTGATGATATAAAGACCAAGGTTCCGAGCTACTTAGGGCCCATTTAATTTCCAACTTCAGAAATGAAATCTAGTTTCCAATTACTCATCATCATACATTAACAAGAAAAATTAATTATCCTACCTTGAAACTTTAATTTTGTGTGTCTATGTTATCACACCCATGCTTAGATTCGAAGAAAAAAATAGAGGACCATGAGATGACTTGCGATCATTTTTGTATGAAAATTGAAATGACTAAAACATTGTGATTTATGTATATCATGATATGAATACAAACTGAGTTGAATTCATTTTTAATTACATTTTCTGTTAGTGGAAACCAAAATGGTGCTTAATACCAAGCAAGTAAGAAGTAGTAGTTTTTTTTTTCTCAACCAAAAAAAAAGAAGTAGTAGTTTTTTTTTCTCAACCAAAAAAAAAGTAGTAGTTTTTTTTTGTTTCTTAAGAAACTATCTTATGTAGTTATCAACCCAGCATAATCAAACTTGAAATTTAAAAGTCAAAATTACATAGCCTTATCATGAGAAACTAGAGAGGATTGCTCAAAAAAAAAAAGAAAAAAAAGAAGAGAAACTAGAGAGGATGTTTCCAAAAGAACCAAGGTCCCGTTTGGTACGATTCCCTGGGAATGAGGAATGGGAATCAGGAATGACTGATTCCAGTATCCTGTTTGGCAGAGAGATATCTGGAATCGATTTCATTCCCTGGAATGACTCATTCCAAGTCTGCAGGCTAATTTGATTCCAGCAGAAATTGGAGGGTATCGCCCATTCCAGACATTGCAATTCTTCATTTTGAATCTTAAACTTTATAAACCTTATTTTATGAATTCTAATAACTATAAACTTGTAAAATCATAATTAAGAACTCTAAACCTTAATAATTTCAAACCAAAATTACCTGGAATGGTTCATTCCGGCAGTATACCAAACAACATGTGTGAGGAATGGTCCATTCCGATTCCTGATTTCATTCCGATTCCTGATTCCAATCCGATTCCAATAGAATACCAAACAGGGCCCAAATATACCTAGAAGTACACCTTCAGCTGCTATGGAATGAACAAATTAGCCCAAGTAGAGAGAGATGGGCCTACAAACAAAGGCATAGCCCATCATGCTGGGCCCTTCCATAAGCCCAGTAATGTAGAGTATAAACCAAATATGATGCTGCTGTCATGGTCAAATTTGTCAAATAAAGCGCCGAAATCCTATATAGTATCTATTACTATATACTAAAGCGGAAGCAAATTCCGCCACCATATTGCGCCACATCACCCCTTTTATTAAAATAGTAAATTATATATAAATTCGTTTATCCTTTATTGAATTGGAAAATTTATCTTTCTCTATCATATTAATTTTTTCTACTACTTACATAAAGATATATTGTAGAGATATAATATAACATATAAATATATCATTGAAAAGGTATAATACGTGACATGTTAATTAGAGGAGCATGTTAATATATCATTGTATACATTACGTAAAAGCATATTAGTTTATAAATTGTAAAGATATAATATATCATGTTAACAAATTTAGCTAAGATATATAATATGTAATGTACTATATATGGTATATCTATATCTACAAATAATTATATTTTTATTAAATCTAACTATTACTAATCTATCTATCTTATTGTACAGGGTAAGGGTCATTTGCTAGGGGTCATTTGCTTTTATTAGTTTTATATCATGTGTCATTTCCACGTTTCTCATCTTATTGTACCACTATATTTAAGCCACATATTCATTCTATTAAAATAATATTTTAATTTTTTTTACTATCATATCATATTAAAATCTAAATAAAAAGATTAGATGTTATATCAATAAATAACACCCCGTACAAGGTGCGGGTCAATTGCTAGTTAGTAACTACGTCGGTACATCGGATAAAGAGTACACATATTTTACAAGATGAAACTTCTATACACGGGTTTACGTTTTTTCTCTTTAGGCTAATTAACTACACGGGTTTACGTTTTTTTCTCCTTTTAGGGTCATTTTCTAGTTTAATTGAGTTAGCTCGTGGTGTTTAATTTGTCATCCTTAAAGCATGATTGGAGTTCCAGTTCAACTTTAGCTAACCACCTTAAACACGTTTGTCAACAGTCAACTATAATCGTTGACACTTGAGGAGGGCAGAACGGTCCGGATCACGTATTTCCACTTGTGTATCGTCTCCTGTTGCATTCATATTATTGGTCCATGTGGAATTTATTTTTAAGCTAATTTAATTAAGTCAAGTAATTAAATAAGAAAATAGTTACCAAATCAGAAACAATCTAATGTTTTCTTAATTTTTTATTCCTAGTTTACTCTCTCATTAACCTCCTTCTGCCTCCTACTTATCTTTTGCTCTTTCAAGTCATTTAAGTAATAATTTAAAAACAAAGACATTTTTTGACAGCAAAATCCCTCATGTTGAAGTGTTGAAGCGTGTTCATATAAAATTATAGACATAACCAAATTTTGCATAATGCTCATTGGAATCAAAACGTGAGGAGCTTGTGTATAGTTAAGTGTGAGACACACCATTTGGTTTATGTTCACTGTAATTCGACCACGAAAGCAAAAAATTTTGGATTTACTGTAAGGTACTAAGGTCTATGTATGTACTCTACCATAAAGCTTATGTATATATCATATTTTTAGTGATGAATAGCATAATGCTCTTTCCGGACTCCCATTAATTACTTTTATTAAAAAAAACATTTACAAACAAAATTTAAAAATATATTCATATGCTAGATGATTATTCTTATATAATTATCAATGTTTTTGGTGTAAATTTCTAGTCAATATTTTCTAAATCCAATAATATGATTATTTTACATATTTAAGTTAGAAAAGTATTAATTAATAAAAATATTTATAATGAAAATTATACAAATATGTGAGACTTATCATTTAAAATGTACATACGGTTTTTAAAATTTTATCATTAAATAATTAATTGGAATACGGCGAGTTATAGGATATTGTTATAGATTATATGTTAATGGATTGGTGGTTGTGAGGTAGAGGCTTTACCATTCCTTATATACTAGTGGATTTTTGATATCTTTGTTCCATGTGACTAATGGATAAGGGTTTTACCATTCCTTATATACTAGTGGATTTTTGATATCTTTGCCCGACGTGGGACATTTCTTTCCAGCAGTGACTAACCACGTTGACCTCCAAGGTTAAGCTCTGAAAATAGGATTCCGTTAAAATTGTAGGGAAACCTTCTACCTTCTTTTTATTGAGTCTACAAATCTTGTACAATGCGAAAGTACATGCATCTCCAATTTGGAACATATGTACAAAATAACCTAGACCCAATGGAGTTATTATTCGTCACATATAGTAGGTAATCCTATTTTGCAAACAACATCACACCCAAATCGCTATATCATGATCGATCACCAACCCCTTTTTCATTTTTTCTTGATAAGGATCAATCTAATAAAATTTTTGATAATAATTATACAATTGGTAATGTTAGAGCTGGATCCATTCGGATCCATCAATGAAGGCGAGCGAGACGAACGGCTTGGCTTCCGCATCGGTGAGCTCCCTCGACCAAGCCACTCTGCCCGCGAAGCTCGCCCCCGGGCCCGTGCATTTGTACTGCCCGTAAAACACAGTCCTACAAAATAGTAACAGAGTACAAATCAATAATAATAATAATAATAATAATAATAATAATAATAATAATAATAATAATAATATTAATAATAATAATGAAACTAGAGAAAACAAAGTCTGGAAACAAAAAAACAAAGAAGAAAGAGCAAAGTAGGCATAAATCGCATAATGTTAGGTTTGATGACGAAGCTAGCACTAAAAAGCTCTAGTAGTGGATGCATGCGCGTGCTAGCCAAGGTATGAAATGAAGCAAAGTGCTTCTGTGGACTACTCTATATAGTGTAAGCCTCCAAAAAATAAAAGATAGTAATTTTTAGCAATTTTTGGTACACAAGAGATGGAAGGTGTGTGTGGAAGATACTACTCTGGATAGGGTTCAGTGTGCACTTGGACTTTGGGTGGATTACACGTGGGTTTTTGCAGGCCAACATGTAGAAATAGAATATTTAAGGACGGAAATGGTTATGTCATAATTTGTTGATCGCCTTTTGGAGAATCAAATGGAGCACAGCAAGAATCCAAGAGTATGTGCTCCTCCAATCAGATGACAAAAAACATACATAATGGGCTTTCATTATACTGGAAAATGTTTGAACTGGAAATTGGTTAGGTGGAGTTGGAGGTGGTGGTTTTTTTATTTGTAAAAAAGGGTCTGAACAAAGAGAGCTGTGGTGAGAAAGTTACAGACGGTGGCCGTCCAATTAGCCATTTGTCAATATAATTCAGTTCTGTGGATATAATCAGTTCTGAAGCCATGCATATTTCTAAAACATAACTGCTAAAGTAAGTGGGAAACAAACTTATATATATACTCGATCTGGGATTGTGATATCTTAGATAGTATAACTTATCCTCAAATCAATAATACAACGTCACATTTTAGTTATAGAAAATGAAATCCTCTTATCTAAACCGGCCATTTAAGTTTTACCCTATTAGTGGTTCTACTTTCTACTTTGATCCTTACCATGTACAAAACAGAAATAGACAATATTAAAGAGAGCGTTAAATTTGAAGTATAACGTACATTTCGCGAAGAGGGTCGCCCCAATTGTACCAGCCCTTGGGAAGGATAATGTTGTCCATGTAGGTGTAGGCAAAGATAACCCTAGAGAAGGGACGCCACGCCCTTCCTAGGTACAACACTCCCGACCCGGTCACCTTGCAATTCACGAACGCGAAGCCCGTGTCTTCCAGCATGCTACTTCTCCCCTGCGCCGTTAGGGCGCCTAGGTTTTGTGCTATTGCATGCACATGGCATCCCTGTTAAGTTCAACAACCAACACAAGACACAAAGCAACCATATGGTATCAAATCTTAAAGTACAGTTGGTAGATGGGTAAAACGTACTATATGTAGGTTGCTAAATTGCATGTGAGAAAGTGAAATGCATCATATGCTACTATTTATTATGTTGCATTAAATAATATTGCATTTCTGGTGGATTTCCAACTTGAACCATGGTTTACCTAAGAAAACCGCTAATCCGTATACCAATTATAATATTTATAAGACATGCAACTAACAAGTTGGCAATTCTTTATACCCTTGCTTTCTATAAGGAAAGGGGCAAAGAATAGAGGGCTAAAGAGAAGGTGACAAAAACATAGTGTGTTAATACCTAGTCATATTACACTTGTGATGGCCGGCCAAAATTTTAGAGGCATGGAGGCTCAACAATAGCTAAGAGAAAAGGTAGACTAGCTATACATAATTACATGTAGCCAGTGGCGGAACCAGAAATGTTGGTCAGAGGGGGCTTGGGAGCAAGGCGATGATATGAAAATTATTGACATATATTTTGAATAATAAAATATTAATATATAGTGGGAAAATATTTAAAATAATTAAAATAAGTAAGTAAATTTAACCACTCTTTTTCCGAAATAAATAATTAAAAGTCTTTTATGTACAAGAATGAACAAAAAGAATAGTTATATAATATATTGGTAAAGAGAAGGGATGAAAAAAATGAAGCTAGTAGGATTTGAACCCTGGATGCATGAACAAAAACACTATCTAGTACCAATTGCACTAACTTTATTTTATGTCCTATTTAATACTACTAAAAAATATGTAAAATGTCAGAGGGGGCACCAGCCCCCACTCGCTCCTATGTGGTTCCGCCACTGCATGTAGCATGGAGATAATGGAGTATAGTTCTAGTGAAAGAGGACAACAAAATGCACGCAATATGTATTATACTTACTCTACAATTCAAATGTTTGAGCAAGTGGCCTTTTGTAGCTTAAAAAAGGTCAGAAGAGAAGGTGGACTAATTGTTAATAATCGACCATATTACTTCAAAGCATATGGTAGTGAATTGGAGGAGGGATGACGTGTAACTAATCAACGTAATGGCTTCCAAGTTGGAATTAACTATTATTCCTTTTTCTTAAACCCAAGTTAATTTATACCAAAAAAACTGTACGGCAATGGTCTTGTTAACCTGCCATTTATGGGCCATGCTTACAATGCCATTGGCTTTACCTAACTAATACCCTGCAGGTTTATGACACTAGTTTATTAATAGACAGCCAAACATGACTAAATTGTACTTGTTTATGGACATTACTATATACAATGAAAGAAAAAAAACAGTTATACACATATGAAAATGCACCAATATTAACCATATATTGATTGGTTTATAGGATGATTTGTATATTCCTTTGGATAAAGCAAGAGAATAAACTCAAAAAGAGATTCACTTCAACTACCACTCAAATATTGAATAATCATGCATTTTAAATAGTTAATTGAAGGATCATCCATATGGGAGGAGAAGCATTTGAAGTGATCAGAAGAATCTAACCTCAAAGAGGGAAAGCCCATTTCCAAAGATGAAATCAACAGAGCCTTCAATGTAACAGTCCTTGTAATAATGCCTCCCAATGTGATCATAAAGAGTGTCCTGTGCTCCCAAGAACTTGCACCCGTAAAAGGCAGCCGTGTCCGCGGATATCCTAAACGCCACGGCTTGAACCCCGACTCCTCCCGGTGGTGGAACTGGTGTTGTATTCTGCAATGCAAAGTAAATTCAGCATTTCAGTTCACTCTGAACAGTTCAATTGGATATATAGTACATTGATTGTGTTATATAAATACCTTGAAAGTAATGTTCTTTGCTATGAAGTACGGCGAGTTTACGGCAAAAGTAGCTGATCTTAAGGTCCCCAAGGGAGTCCCATCAGGCCCCATGGTTTGAGCCGTGTCTCCCCATTGGACGACGGTCTTCTCCGCACCTTCTCCTTCTATAGTTATAAAGGACTTCATTGTTGGTATGTTAACTTTTTCCCTGATAGGCAAATAAATTGAGCTTGTTAGGATGATCACTGCTGATCAAGGCCAAAATTCAAATAAAAACACACGAACGGATACTCACAAGTAAGTCCCCGCCTTGACCTTGATGACAACTCTGACAAGGTTAATGAGAGGCAGAGAATCAATGGCGTCCTGGATGGTAGTGAAATCCCCATTCAAGGGGCTCTTACTGACAGTGAGTGAATAGGAAGCGAAGATTTTGTTCTTGGCTTCCTTGAACATGGTGTGATTGAGGCTGCCAACAAACTTGACCCACTTTAGGAATTGGAGCTCTGAATCATGGGTCTGTGTCATATTGGTGACAAATTGCTTTGTGTGGGGTCTTTTCCTTGTCCTCTGTTTCATGTGCCTCCCATTGCATTGCAGAAGCTGGGTTGCACTGAGGAGGAGGAGGAGAAGAAGAAGTAGGCCATTTATTTTAGACATGGCTTCTAACGGAGAGTTGGGAATGAGAGGAAACAGAGAAAGGAAGGAATTTTGAAGGTGGTGGAGAAAATGAGAGGTGTGGCAAGGCATTTATACAGGAGTTTGGCTGTTTGTAGTGCGTGGAAAGCTAGTTTTGTGCTTTTGGGTGATGGGTGGGGTAAAGGGATGAAGTGAGAGAGGTTCACGGGTGTATCTCTAATGACATAAAACTGCACTGTTCACATCAAACAATATAAGCCACAAAGAAAGACAGCATCCTACCTTTGAACTTTGTAGTTCTTTCTTTCCTTCCTTTTTTTTTTTATTCAGTCATTGCATTTTTGTTGTGACTTGTGAGCTGCCAAGTCCCCGTGAGTATCCTTCCTGTCAGTATTTCCTTGGTTATATAATATAGCAGGCCCAATGGAACTATACTCTAAACATAATAATAAATGGCTCACAAGAATCTGCAAACATACTATATGCTAATTTATCATAGTACGCGTGTTTCTAGCTTCCCTTTACTTAATGTCCCGTGATCGTTTTTTTTTTCTTACCCTTCTCATTCTGTTGTTTCTACTAGTGTACTACTTTACATAGAAGATTAAAAGTGATGTTTTTTTTAATCAAGTCTAAGCAAAATTACAAGCAATATAGAGAAGTGAAAAGCATGAAAGTCAGTTGACATGCACATGAGGAGTTGATCACAAGCATGACTATGGACACAATAAGAGTATCATTGAACCTCTTGTAATCTGACAGACATTTCACCTACTACTGAATGTTAGTTGGTTTTGGTCTGCAGATTACAGTTTCAGCTGTCAAACTTTTCAGTTCACATGATCACCAGGCAAACAGTTTACAGAAAGCAAAGAGAGGGGTTAAAGACATGTATTCAAGAATGATAATCTAGCTCACATGAACCATAGAGGAGAAGAGAAAACAGAATTGAATAGAAAGGAGATTAAGTTAGTCTTTCATCGAGGAAGAGAGCAAGTTTCCATTCATGAATCAAACACAAGTACAGAGATCTTATTCTTATAAATACAACAAACAATTGGCTAAACTGAAATCAGCAAACTACCACTCATATAAGGTGAAACCCTGCCATTGTCTCATGTAAAGTGGCAATCAGTCTCTGAGGTGTTTTGTCTCTACTGAAGCCAATGCAATTCAACCGGCTGAAGAGGTTGAACTCCCAATAGACAGACTGACCAACCAAATTACCTCAGCTCCTGCTGTGCTATGCACAAATACGTGAAGGTGTCTGTGCTTTCTCTTCAAAACTCCATTTTATTGAGGAGTTTCAACACAAACTTGTTTGGTTTAACATACCCGCTTTGGCATATAAGAGATTAGCACTACATTAACAAAATTCCGTTGCATTATCAGAACAGATGATTTAGGTTTGGAACAAAATCGAGCCTACTACATACGGTAATATTTTTTCTGAATTGTTTGAATTTAGGAATGAGTGTGCAACTATAAGTTGTCTTACTAGACCATGAAATAACTAATAAATTTCAATTGATCAAGGATATATGCCTTAACATACAATTTCATAACTATGGACAAGTTTTCTGACAAACAGAACCAGGCGACCAAGAAACAAAGATAGCATCATTTATTTCTTAATAGACAAAAATGCAAAAATTAGAAGAAGATCTTACAAGATGCCAAGCAGAAATAATAAGTACTGTGTATACTTACAGCCACTTAACACAAAGATTTCAGTCTGGAACATACAAATCTCTTTTACTTCTTTCTTCTTGAGATGGTCCTGAATACAGAAAATTTCACACGTGAAGGGGAAATACTAGATGACAAATGTCTAGCCAATTTACCAAGTAAATAGTCATACAAAAGGACAGGTGGGAACACGCAAGATGATGGTGAATATGATATGTGTACGAGCTTAATGGTTTGTCATTTAACAATGAGCACCAAAAATGGCAATCAGTTCCTTGTTCAAGTTCATATTCATTCTTCGACACGTGTATTGAAATGGTAGATGTCTGTTGATGACATGTCACATCTTTCGCGGGTTAATAAAGGAAATGAAATGAAGCATCTATTCCCGATATAATTGGGACAAGTGAAAACCAAACAAGAAGTTACAAGCTGCATTTTATGCTTAAAACTGCAACATAGGTAAAGGTGGAGAGATGAATTAATCATCTACTATATAACTTTTAATCTGCTGTAATAGGTTATGAACAACATGGTGATCAAGAATACGTTCCACAGAGTGGTTATCTATGCAGAAAAGGAGAGGACTTCAGTGGCCGTGTTCTACAATCTGAGCATGATCAAGGAAATCGGATCTGTCCGTTAACTGGTGACTACGGAACGATCCCAAATGTACAAGAAGACGAAAGCTATCAAGTACGCACGGCTGTACATGGAATGCAACCCAAAAGGAAAGAGACCCCTTTTAGAGTTGAGACTAGAGTTAGGGAGCGTACCTTTATGGATAAGTGTAGATTAAGGCATTGGTAGACTAGGATCAAAGATTATGAAAGTAAATATGATGACGCCTGGATGCAGACTAGTGAAAGACAGTATCATTCATCCTCTTGTAGTCTGCAGATTTTGTTTCAGGCATTTGCTAGATGGAATCAAGCAAGGTACAATCGGCAAGAGCTAGACCAGAGTCAGAAAGGTATAATGCACGACGACTTGCTGATGTTTACTATTGTTCGTTCCAAATTTTCATAACTAATATTTAGTACATGAAAGCTATTCGACAGCACGTATCCCTTGTCACACCCAATCAATCAGATAAGGTGCTGATAAAGTCATTACACTGTTTCAACAGTACCCAACAGACGGTGTTAAGCAAGGGCCAAAGCCAGATGAGCAATGTAGCTCTGGCGACGAGCATGACCACAACCAAATCATCTGGGCCTCTGCGGTAAAGCCTGAAACGAAAAATTACGAAATCCACTGGTTAACTGATCACAAGCATCAGTATGGTGGCTAAGATTAATCCAGTATCCTTCACCCTCTTATAATCTGACAGGCATTCTCACCTACTACTGAGTGTTAGTTGGTTTTGGTATGTACATTAAAATTTCATTTGTCAACATGTGATCACTTGCAAACCCATTTCTGAAAGCAAAGAAAGGGATAATAGTCATGTATTCTAGAATGAAAGAAATATGATCAAGGTTACATTTGAACCATATAAGATAAGAGAAAAACAAATTGAATTGACAAGATAATAGGTTTTCTTTGATTTAGGAACAGAGGAAATCTACTATTCCATTTCTAGAATCATCAAGAAATAGAGACATCCAATTCCTATTTGACAAAATTCTGGTGAGCCAGTATTAAATGGTTGACATGTTGGGCAAAGGAGATTAGCACTATGATACAAAATTCTATTGCATTATCAGATCAGATGATTTAGTTTTGGAATGAAATTGAGCCTACCCGGCTTAAGAAGGGATACTGTAGTACTTGTGAGACATTAGATAGGTCCAGGATGATCTGGAGCAATTGCCTACTAACGAACAAAAATATTTAATGAATTGTTAAGATTGAGGATAGAGTGTGACACATATGACTAGGCTTGCCAGAACCACTAACAAATATATGCCTTAACCTACAATGGCAATGCTGTGGACAAGTTTTCAGACAAACAGAAGAGCAAGCAGATGGACGAGAAACAGCAGTAGAAAGTAGAAACAAGCAGGTGAACAAGAAACATAGGGTGGCATCATGTATTTCTTAGACAGAAAACTGAGAATTAGAAAAATCTTACATAATGCAGAGTAGAATTGTTAGATTTTTGTCTAGAACACACTCTTTCTACTTCTTTACCAATCACCAAAGGTTTCATTGTCTCGAATTCCTGAATAAAACAAAATTCGTAAGTGAAGGGGCAATGTTAGTTGATAAATCTCTAGCCAAATTACTAAGTAAATAATCACTAAAATGACATGCGGGAACACGCAAAACAATGGTTACTATGATATGTGTATAAGTATAATAGTTCCAACATATTGCTGTAGTGACAGGTTTGTCATTTATCAATTCAACGGGTACCAAAAAAAGGGTAAACAATTCCTTCTTCAAGTTCAAGTCCATGCTTTGACACGTTTATTGACATGGCATATGTTCATTGATGACATGACACAATTTCCAGTTAATAAAGAGTTGCAAGCATCTATTCCAGGAGCATGCTACCTAGGACAGCAGTAACACTAGTACAAACCCTTCTTGATCATATGCATATGCCTTGATGCGATATTTTTCTCTTTGAAAGTTAATATTGAATCATGACAAGAATGAAATGGCTCTATAATATAAAACAGACACATTGTGGACATTTGTTTCAAGTCCGAAATCCATCCAAACTAAAAAAGTGTTGATCTTCAATGTCAAATCTCAGGACAGAAACCATCTGAAGAAAATTCCAACATGAATACTTCCGTGGCACAATCAAGCCATGAACACTGACAAAACAAGCAAATTCCGTGTTGTTTTGACAACACTATTGCAAAAACCAACATGCTACAAAGTAACAAAGTATATATGTAGGATAATGACAATTGACAACCAACCAGGCACATTTCCACAAGACCTAGGATTAAGAAAAGTTCAGTTGTTGCGTAGCCCAAAGGTTGCTGTTCTTGGGTGACCTGGACTAGTGTATTAATTAAAGACTCACCCTCATTGAAACTGAAAATTTGGCATATACGGAGTGGAGTAGTTAAGATGGTATAAATAAGATAATAGGCAAGATTTAGCAAACAGAAGAAACAAACCGACAAATACATTAAAAGTAACATGATAGGGAGCCGTCTCATCAGTTCTCTTGGGGAATTGAATTCATAAATGATATCCATGATACAAGCATTATATGTAGATGATGGTGATGATGATGCTACAACCAAAATACAGCTAGCACATTCATAGCTCTTCCCAATTTCAAAACCCCAATGGCTATAAACAAATCATATCAATCAGTTCAGACAGAGAGGCAGTTGACCAAAGCCTATTAGCTACTACTACTACTATAATTTGCTGTAACCTAAAAGCCGGAAAAATGCTCCCAAATCACTCCGTAAATCCAGAAAAGTAGTCGAGGTTGGAGAAATTGACAAACCTGTTGACGTCTACTCGAAGAACTACACACTATATCAACATCGCTCTCCTTCTGGATCTCCCAAGGAACGATGGATTCTTCAAGCGATTTGTCATCGACTCTCGTCCAAGAGATCGCAGCTTCGCTAACGGACCAGCCAATTCCGGACAGATACATCCACAAAGACGGATTTCCTCCGGCAGAAGGGACAATCGCCGGCGACATTCTGATCGATTGCTCCCGCCTTTCGGCCGGAGACGAGCTTGCTAAGCTCCGATCCGCTCTCTCCACTTGGGGATGCTTCCTGGTGAGTTTCGTTCTTCTCTCGTTCTTTCCAATTGCGCTCTGAATTTCGGCCTAATTGATGGGGAGTTTTCGCAGGTAGTGAACCATGGAATAGAGACGGGGCTTCTGGAAGTTTCGCGACAATTCTTCGCCCTTCCGTTGGAGGAGAAGAAGAAGTGGTACGGAGGAGCGTGGATGTATAATGGATACGGAAACGACGGCGAGCTGTATGGAGATCAGACTCAGATTTGGAACGATCGGTTGTACCTTAGGCTGGGTTCGAACGATCCCGCCAATCTCCGGTTCTGGCCGGAGAATCCGCCGGAATTTAGGTAATCTCTACGCTTCCAATTTCTTCAAATCCGGGTTCGTTTTATTGTGGGTTTCGGGTACAAGGGTCCAAAATAATTATTGCGATCCAACAATTTTTCCATGTCCATAATTTGTCGTGAAATAAGCGGGATTTTAAACTACTTATTCGGTTCGTTAGTTTTGTTAGAAAGTAGAAACCTGATTCTCATTTGGTTTATTGCGATCCAACAATTTATCCATCTCAATCGATCGCATAGAATTAAAAGGGACAATTTCATAATATTTGACACCTCTGAAGGAAATTATCTTGACTGTGTGGGGAATAAATAAGTTTACTGTTCATAGGACTGATCTTCGGTCTAAAATCAAACAGTTTTTTGATTTTGATAAATTTAAGGTTATTTGTTGGAAAATTACCGAACGGAAAAAAATCGAAACTGAAATTCTTGAAATTATGAAATCAAGGATCGAACTGAACACAATTGGTTTCAGTACGGTTCGATCATTTGGTCTAATTTTTCGATTCTAACCAAGTGCACTCTGTCCTACTTGCAGAGTCATTTATCCTTATGCAATTTCTTAAGACGGTTAAATTAATGGATACACCTTGTATATTTGTACCTATAGTTATGTGATTTTTTGTATTGCTAATCTACCAAAGTGCTATTTTTCACACCTAAAACTTATTCATATCACACTTTAATTTCTTTCCCTATAATACCCTTCCTTATCTTCTTAGATAAGGTCAATACTACCATGACATACAACATTGATGAGCTAGTTGTACTAAGTTGAGACAATTGTACATAATTCAACCTAATTCCTGCCAAAACTATTGGACAACCTTTCAGACAAGAATACCAAAATCCAAATGAATAATTAGCTAATCAACGCTCTATGTCATGGTAGTATAGACCGAGAACACATGATGATGTTAAGAATATTGTTGCAAATGGCAATGCAGGAAAACCGTGGGTGAGCTAGCTGACAAGATACAGGAAATGCCGACGATGCTTCTCAAGGCTATGGCCCGATCACTTGACTTGGATGAGGATTGCTTCTTGAAACACCATGGTTTGGACGGCGGATACACCATCAAGTTCAATTTTTACCCTTGTTGTCCAAACCCTGGTAGTGTTTTAGGGATCCCTCCACACTCGGACGGATCCACCTTTACCATGCTCTTTCAAGATCAACAAGGCCTTGAAATCAACACAAACGGTTGTTGGTTCAAGGTTCCTGTCATTCCCGGAGCTTTATTCGTCAACGTCGGAGACCTAATGGAGGTACACTCTTTTCTGGTTTGCATCTCTTTTTTATGGTGGAGAACACTGTCCATGAGAGTCGAACTGGTGAACTCTGGACACTACCTTTAGAGGTTTAATCATTTGACTAGATTCCCGAAGACAACTTACATCTCTTTAAATAGTTAAGCATTTGTAAAGAGTTAAATAGAAATTATTTAAGATCAAAATCTTAGATTTCATATGTGAAATTTGTATCATATAGATAATGAGCAATGGCACAATCAAGAGCACATTGCATAGAGCGGTTACGAATTCAGAAAAGGAGAGGGTTTCGGTCGCCATGTTTTACAACCCGAGCACTTTCAAGGAAATTAGCCCCATCGATGAGCTAGTAAGCATTGAGCGGCCACGGTTGTACGAGAAGACCAGCATTATGAAGTATGGTCAACTGTACCGAGAACTCAACCCTAAAGGAAAGCGAACTCTTTCGGCATTCAAGATGTAGATCTATTGTAAATCTCCTGATCATGAGTCTTTTACATATAATTGATCACGTCCCTAAAATTAGATATCATTTTCCTACAAAGTACTATAGTTGAATATCTACTTGTTCAATAATTTGTTTTTTAATTTTACATGGTTTAATAAAAATGTATAAAGGTGTTTTTTTGTCGGGAGTCGATAATCGCTAGGTCAATTGATGGGTGATCGATGACATACGTGACCTGACCATCAGGTTTAAGTTTTAGAGCTCATATGCTTAACTTTGATATATATATATTATACTATTAATTAATATAAGTAAATATCAAGTTATTTACATATGTATGTTATAGTATATTGTCAAATTTAGGTATAATTTCTATAAGAATGGGTCTTTAAAAGAAACATAATAATGAATTTCAACCACTAGTTACACATGTGGGAGCTGTGCGGCATGCAAATAATTTTTTTACCTTCAGAGTGGAAGTTTCGAAACAGTGTAACATCATAATATATGACTGTGCATTTTCATAGATAATGGTTGTATATGACATTATTAAAGAATGTACATACATTTTCGCTAATTATACATGTGAAAAAAGTGATACACAATTAGATTTAGACATTCACAGTTGTGTTAAGTGCCAATGCACATTCAAAGTAAGCTAATATACACGACCATTTTTATTGAAAAAAGCCTAGTCATTTGTTAACTAGAAACTTATATGGGAAGGTAACGAGACATCAGGCAAGGTGGTTAGAGGTGTGTCGTATTAAGATTTGGCGTCGAGGTAGCTACATCCCCTGATGTCTCTTTGTTTCCACCAAGGTCTAGCCTTGTAGCCAACCCATCGACTTCTTTGGTTGTCTGGCAGCCGATAGCAGGCGACTAGTTCTGCTTGCTCCTAAAGCAAGGTGTCTAGAGGGGTGTCATAAATAGATGTGGTATCAAGGCCGCTGCATCCTCCGATGTCTCTTCGCTACCACCATGGTCTAGCCTTATAGCCAACTTGTCGTCAACTTCTTTGCATTTTCGTGGCGTTTGGCGGCCGATAGCAAGCGACTGGTTCAGTGATCCTTTGGCCGAAATCAACCATCTTAGCACCATGAGTCCTCTGGGGAAACTCAATCGTCTTCAATGCCACAAGTCCTCTGGTGGACCCCTCTAGCGAACCCCATTAACAGCGATGGGCTCTTAACATCCATGGGGGTAGATACAGCTCTTCTTGATTGATCATTCTGTCAAAAGCTTCAATGGTATGCGGTCCGAGTGAATCCCTTGAATAGGGCTCCACGATGGAAGTCAAATTGTTTTGGTAAAAAAATCATCTACTTACTAGCGAATTCTTCACCGAGATTAGAGCTGCTATCAAGGACGATTCGAGTTGGATAATCATGAGTATAAGAACTTGAACTTGAATGGAGAGCAAAAAAGGAGCTTTATTTTACCATAAGTTTCTTGTGTTACAAGGCATGTATGAGAGTAAGAGGCTAATTTTCTAGAAAGTGAGGGGGGAAACCCTTGTATTAGCTATCCCTTAGTGCTAGAAGTCTCGTGTATTTACAATATCCAAGAGGCATGATGATGATATGAGGGTGGAGAAATCGTTGGAAGAAGATGAAGGTTTGGATTGGATAGCGATGTGTTTGCTCGGATACAACTCACCTTGCAATTACAAAAGTCATACGACAACTCGTTGAAACTCACTTTGATTTGGATCTTGATATGTGATTCGATATGACTCGCGAATCAGGTTTCTAAGAACTCAAAGGAACTTTTTTAAGGGAAAAAAAATCTGAAGAACAAAACATAATGAAACACATGGAAAACTCAAGTCAAGTCAATGATCAAATTCTAAAGAGAACTTGCCCCCTTTTATAGAAAAAATAAAGCCTATTCACTTGGCCTTCTAGCAACCCTTCAAGTCTTCATTAACTCAGACTTTGAAAGCCCAACAACCTAAGACAAATGACATTCAATATTGGACTTAAAGGCCAGACGATCTTGATACAAGTCTAAGCACTTTGTTCGGGGAAGGCATGCCCAGTAGCCACCAACATGCACATAAGGATGCCTTCACACTTGTTCGGTGCTCCTTGGGTCATAAGACTTGTTTTGAACTCCTCTTGTAAGGCACGAACCCGTGCCTGAGTGATTTGACCGAAAACTGGTGAAGTGCTTGAAGTCGGCTTGGCCGTTGTGGTGGTATCAACTACATTAAGGAGTGACGGACACTCATTCCCTTCCATAGGTTTTTGGTCGGTGTTCTCGAGGTTTTCTTGCTCCATAGGATCCGGCAAGTCTTCACCCAAAATAAGATCCAAAGAAAGTGATGAGAAATTGGTCGTGACCTCGTCCAAATTCTTATGTCGTGCCCCCTCGTTGTAGCACACATGCTCGCCTTTTGTCTCAGAGTTAGCCTCGTTGTTGCTTGTATTTTGGCCTTGATGTGGTATAGTTACATTAATAAAAATGTTGATATAAATAGAATGTTATAAAATTAGACAAATTTTTAGAACGACTCAAAAGACTATGAGAAAGAATGGAGGTAGTAGTAATGACTTGGCTATTTGGACCGCATCACTAGGCCTATAAAGAGTAGTAGGCAACACAAGTAAAGTACGACTCATCGTCCGACCAAAAAAAAAAAAAAAAAAAAAGTACGACTCATCGGAACAAAATATATCTCTAACATTTGTGACTTTTTCTTTTTTCTTTTTTTTTGATCAAGGAAAGGGCTAGGCCCTTAAGGAGGGGGGACTAGACCCGTGCAAGGCGAGGGAAAGTCCGACCCTCAGAGTTTTCGGACAACAACGAAATAGAGGCCACAGGCGGCTCAGAAAGTACATGTAAACCAAGCGGAAAGTCTAGAGCAAGACGAGCAAGGGAGTCAGCGACTGCATTCGCTTCCCTGAAGATGTGAGTGATACGGGTATTCCAATCCCGCGCAAGAAAGCCTTGGCACTCCTTTGCCAGGCTGAAGAGGGGGTGAGACGAGCAAGGCAGATTCGAAGCAAGATGGACCGCCAAAGCGGAGTCGGATTCCACCCACACATTCCTGAACCCCTTTTCCCATGCAAGAGCAAGGCCATCCCGGATACCCCAAAGTTCCGCCATCGGGACCGAACAAATGCCCAAGTTATGCACAAATCCACCTAACCAGCTGCCCGTCTCGTCCCGGAGGGCCCCCGCCGCAGCAGCCCTGCCATCACACGCGACAGCGCCATCCGTGTTGAACTTCACTTGACCTTCCGCTGGCTTGCACCACGTCACCAGCACCTCCTCCTTCCTCCCGCTTCCAGCAGCCCCACGCCGCGCCAGCCACGCCGCATGATACTCTCTCGTCGTAGCCAACACGAAGCCTACCGGGTCCAGGACTTCTCTCGATCTCCCGAACACGACTTCATTCCGCCACCGCCACGTCCACCAAATAGCGTTGCAAAACACCGCGCTCCACTCCGTGCCATCGGCCAGCTTGTGTCCCGATACCACGTTCATTCTCACCCAAGCTGCAAAAGGAGTATCAAAAAACTCATTAAAAACAGTAGGCGGATTCATTTTTTGCCAAAATCTAATCACTTTAGGGCAATCGCGAAAAAGGTGAATAAAGCTTTCCACTTCCCTGTTACACAAGCAGCAAGCTCCATCATTCGAAAGATGCCTCCGTCTTCGCTCCTCGTTCGTCAGCACCCCACCATTGATCGCAAGCCACACAAAGAGCTTCGCACGCTCCTGAACCTTAACCCGCCATATGGCCTTGTAGACGAGGCCATCCATACTTGACAGTTCCTTAGTCTGTATCAGGTGTTCGTAAGCTGAAGTGACAGAATAGTCCCCGTCCAGGCTTGGTTTCCACACAATTGTGTCCTCTGAGCCCTCGACGAGACCGATTGCCGCCAACCGGAGCACGACGCTCATGGGAAGGAGCCCCTCGAGCTCATTCCATTTCCACCCGCCGTCGCTCTCCCAGTAGTCCCGAGCCTTACACTGCAGAAACGAAGGATCAATCGGCCCACTCGCCTGCTCCAATAAACAACCCTCCCCGAGCCACTCATCCAGCCAAAAACGAACTGTTCGACCATCCCGCACGATCCACTTCGTGCCCGATTTGAGGACTTGATCAAAGCCCTTCTTCATACTCTGCCAAATATACGACGCACTCCCGGAGAAGGAGCCATTCGGGCGCTCATACTTAGCCTTTAACGCTCTACTCCACAAGTTCGACTCATCATGGAGAAACCGCCAACAAAGTTTACCCAAAACAGCCAAGTTCATAGTTTTCAAAGGCCTGATGCCCAGCCCACCGATTCCCTTTGGCTTGGCAATCTTGTCCCATGCCACGAGATGCATCTTACGGTTGCTCGTGTCATGCCCCCAAACAAAACCACGAACCACCATATCAATCTTCTCACATAACTCATGGGGAATGGCGACAGTGCCCATAGCGTAGAGTGGTATTGAAGACAACACCGAACGGGCCAAGGTCACCCTCCCCGCCATACTCAGGTACTTGCCCTTCCAAGCCGACAACCTGCCCTTCACTTTATCCAACAGCGGAGCAAACGTTTCTTTCGTAACTCTCGAATGCAGAATGGGCATGCCGAGGTAACTACCGAGATCCGATGTTACCTCAAACTCGGCTTCATGCCGCAGATTATCCATCGTCCTAGCATCAACATTAGGTGAGACAAACATTTTGGACTTGCCTGCATTCACTTTCAGCCCTGATGCCCTGCAAAACTGACCCAACAGCTCATTGACAATCCTAATTTGCCTCACCGAGGCCTCCGCAACAAGAACCACATCATCAACGGAGAAGACGTGGGAGACCTCTGGTCCATTCCTCGTTAGCTTAGCTGGCTTCCAATCCCCACTATTCACTGCGTTCAATATCATGTGGCTTAACCGCTCCATGCACAAGATAAAAATATACGGCGAGATAGGATCCCCTTGTCGAATCCCCCTCTTAGGCTTGAAACACTCGGTAACCTCACCGTTCCACAGGAGACGAGTCGAAGTGGTAGAAATGCACTCAAGAATCCAATCCGCCCAGCTGCTCGGGAAACCAGCTTCTCTAACCGTTTCCGTAACAAAATCCCAATCCAAACGATCATAGGCTTTCTCAAGGTCGATTTTCAAAACCATCCAACCTAAATCAGGATATAATGTGAAGAACGGTAATTCCATGACAGACAGAGACATTCCTTAAATTTTATTTTGATGTACGTTTTTCATTGTTCTCATGCATGCATGTGAACTGACTTTTGCAGATGTCATATTTCTTCCAATCTGTGGCATGCATGGCATAAACATAAAGACAAGAATGAGAGATGTATGCCCATGGTGGGATGGTCCATGTCTGCTTGATGTTTTGGACTCTATACATATACCACCAAGAGACCCCGATGGCGCCTTCAGGTAATTAAATACACGTACAAAAGAGACCCCGATGGCGCCTTCAGCTTACTAGCTTGCTTGAATTGCTTACTTCTTTCGCTATCTTCTTATGGAAATTTTGGCTTGTAGGATGCCCATAAATGACAAATTCAAATGCAAGGATAGCTCGATGACGTTTGTTACGGGTAAAATAGAATCTGGCAGTGTCCAGGAGGGAGATTCATTGTTGATAATGCCCAATAAGGTATATATGTAATTTCTTTCTTGTTGGGTTTATCATGCCTTTGCTTACAATTCTTCTTTTTGGTCTTTAGGTCAAGGTTAAAGTCATTGGCTTATACATCGAAGGAAAAAAAGTTCATAGTGCTGGACCGGGTGAATATTATTAGTACACGAAATATGTCGGTGTACAGGTCTCAATTCCTTCTTCAATGACCTTCTTCTCCAAGCCTCCTTCAAAGACCTATACCTACAAAACAATGGACAAAGGAGGTGGGGACCCCCTAATCCACCTCCGATGCCTAAGTCTGTAGAGTATTCGTAAAGGTAAACTGTAGAGAGAAAGGCGCAGGGCTAGGGCTGAGACAAGCGATATCACCTCCTCTAGAGTCAGGGCGAGCGATTATCAACCCCTCTAGGGTAGTTCTTCCCCCTCTTCTCCACATGGCCAGACTATGTATTTATAGTGGAGAGAGAGGGCTAGGGTTTCTTCCTTAGAGCCCAATCAATAATTCTATCTTCTTAAATAGGATAGAATCTTCCAACTACCGGATAACTACCAGGATTTAATAGGTTAATAAAGATATTTATCAGATATACTTACCTGGCTGGCGGAAATATTATCCTTAATTAATAGGGTGATTTTACCCACCTACAAATATCTTCAAATTAGAGTCTTGGCTATTGAAGATGAAGGTACATTGTTGTTGGCTTTTAGATCGTCGGGTTCTGTCTTGTCTAGCCTATGTAAGTTTCTTAAAAAGTTTCCTCCTAATTATATTTTTATATGTAGTCATTCTCGTTTAATACTGCTATTTAGTACGTACTTGATTTAATTCTAAAGTTGACTCTAACAAGCTTGTTGCGTTAATTTTGCAGCGAAGCCAATCGGTCTTGTAAAGGAGTTTGTAGCTAAGTTGCAGATTTTGGAGTTGCAGCATAAAGTACGTACACTTTAGAACTTTCAAGTATAGTATATGTTTCTTACAAACATGCAGGATTGTTAGCGAAAGTTTTTTTAACTTTTGACATGTATATATGTTGGTACCTTTTCAGGAAGTCTTTAGCGCAGGATACAAGGTAATGTTGCACATTCACTGCGTTGTAGAGGAATGTGAGATCACAGAGTTGTTTCAACCACAGATTGATCCTAAAACGAAGAAACTGATGAAAAAGAAAGTTTTTTTTGTCAAGCATGGAGACGTCGTGTTTTGCCGTGTTCAGGTTCCATGTCAAATAATTTCTTTTAGTTTAATTTGCTGTATATAATATTTATGAATATATCATTTATATATACATAACGGAGTGTACGTGATTTATTTTTTGTAGGTAAACAAGTTGATATTCGTAGAGACGTTCTCAGAGTTTGCACAACTTGGCAGATTTACTCTCCGTAGCGAAGGTAATCAATAGACTAGCTAGCTAGCTAACTAAATAGTTAACCCTACTAGATTGAATAAACGAGTTCCAGTACTAAGTATTTGAGTGGCACTTTGTTGTGACTTGCAGCCGCAGACAAGACTGTTGCGGTAGGTATAGTCACTGATGTTCTGTCTTAGAAAGTCGACACCAGAGGAATGTACAAGCAGTGAAGAAGGCCGCGGGTTGAGGAGATCGAGGATGCCGGAGAAGAGAGAGCTTGAAACTGTGATACGCCGCTAACGAGTGATTCGACCACGAGTTCGAGACCCGTTCGGGACCGCCGTAGACCGGCTCGTTTGGATGACTATTATATTATAAGTATTTTTTATTTTGAGTTAATGTATTTTTAAGAACACTAGTTCTTCATGTGATATAATAGGTGCCGGCCGTGTAATGGCATGGAGTCTGCAAATATATAGTAGTTTTTACTTTTTAGGCTTTTCAGCTCTTTTCGTCTTGGAAATTTTCTCTTTTGGAGGTGGTAGCTAGTGTAGTGAATAAATCTTACTCCCTCTGTTCTCACAAGATTGTCCAAAAGCAGATTTTGCACTGTTATTTATGCAGGATTTGATTGTTTGAAAAGGGGAATGGAAGCTTCATTTTTAATTGTTAAAAAGGCAAAGTGAGCACTGCTCACTTTTTGATTGTTCTGTACACGTGCAAGGGAAAAGCAAATGGATCCACAACTTTCCATTTCAGCCAATCACAGTAGAGAATAAAATCTAAGGGGACCAATAAGATTACAACATTACAATCACATGGATCACTCCCAAAAAACCCATTCAAGGCTTATTTAAAGCCTCCATTGCAGAATTTTACAGGGAACCTTTTAAGCTTACATTCATTTCCATCACAACCACCAACAAAAAAAACAGAGCACTACAAAAGCATTCAATACAGAAATTAAAGAGGGGATCTTCACTTGCTAGCATCATTGCTTCATTACTATGGCTTCAGGAAACATTAGTGAGGTCGAGAGTCAAAGCCCACAGCATCAATCAGGATTTGCATTTGATTTGAACCAACCACCAGGGGATTGGGAGGAAGAAGGGGCAGGGCTTGACACAACACTAGATGGGGAACAAGGAGCCAACAGTTCACATTATCAGCCACAGAAATGTAAGCTCAGCAATGAGAAACGCTTTCAAATTCTAATGAAGCTTCATCAAATACCAACAAAAAATGGAGTGTTAAGAAGGGGATCAATGAGACTAGTTGCAGAGGAGTTTGGTGTGTCAACCAGGACAACAGCCAGGATATGGACCACATACAAGCAACAGAGAGAAGCAATGCAACCCATTAATGTAAGCACAAGGTACCAACACAGTGGCAAGAAGAGGAAAGAGTACACAGAGGAGCAAATCAGTTCCATCAAAATGGGAGACAGAACCACAATAAGGGATCTTGCAGTCCAACTGGACTGCTCAACAAGCTTAGCACATAGATTAATCAAGAGGGGAACAATCAGGCCACACACAAATGCACTAAAGCCAGGGCTCAAAGATGCAAACAAGTTAACAAGGTTAGCATGGATACTCAGTCTACTATAAGGGGATACACCAACAACAAAGAGGTTGTATTACCCTATGTTTGACTTTGTGCATATAGATGAGAAATGGTTCCAGATGACCAAAAAAACACAAAGAGTCTACCTAGCACAGCATGAGAGGGGGCAATACAGGGCTGCACAATCATCAAAATTCATACCAAAAGTCATGTTTACTGCTGCAGTTGCAAGACCAAGGTTTAATGCAAGTGGGGAATGCACATTTGATGGGAAAATTGGCATTTTCCCATTTAGTTACAAAGAGGCAGCTAAGAGGAACTCTAAAAACAGGGCCAAGGGGACCATGGTGACCAAACTGATTGAATCAGTAAAGAAGAAAGTGACAAGACAAATGCTTATTGAACAGATTGTTCCAGCAATCAAGCAGAAATGGCCACAGGAAGGGGATCAAGCACACAAGGTTATATTCATACAGCAGGATAATGCAAAGCCACATATCACTCAAGAGGATCCAGAACGGCAACAAGATACAAAGGGACACGATGAACCTCACCTCACCGAATAGAAGGAACAAAACAAGGACATTTAATGTAATTGCCATCTCGTCAGCGCAATTGAGCATGAACTACGTATATGATTATACTGTTGACAGCTAAACACTCATTTAAGACAATTCTAATATAATGTAGTGATGCAACTACAATAAAAATATTGCATGAATTCATGACGATGCTAAAGTTGAAAACCAAATGAAAATAAATTTAGAGTCTTATAAAATCATAAATTAATCTAAATACTTTTTTTTTTTGAGCGAAATCTAAAATACTTCTAGTCACAAAATGATTGTAACTTTAAATAGTTTCATATTAAAAAGATGTAATATATCTTTATTTATTGTTTTAATTAACAACTATTCCCCTCATGTAATCTTGATTCTAAATAATTAATTGATAATTTTAGCCTATTAAATAAATCCACAACTAAGTAATCAAGGTGGAGAGAGATTGATGATCCCATCAGTTGACTTTCTTCCTTGAGCTACTACTACTCTGTTTCGCTCCCTGCTGTTGTTGTTGGATCGGAGTAGTTGTAAATACAAAACTGAAAAAGATCAATGGAAATGGATCCTTCACCCACCGATTTGGCATCCCGTCTCGTCCAAGAGGTCGCAGCTTCGCTGTCGGATCAGCCTGTTCCGGACAGATACATCCAGAAGGACGGCTTCCCTCCGGCCGAGAAATCCCTCGCCGGCGACATTCTCATCGATTTCTCCCGCCTGTCCACCGAAGACGAGCTCCGAAAGCTCCGATCCGCTCTCTCCACATGGGGATGTGTCCAGGTGACTCAATTCATTAAGATTGAAAGCGAATCGAATTCTAAATTCCCCAAATACAGTGCGCTTTTGATCGAACTTGGCCCGGGAAATGTTTCTGTTTGTTTGCTTTGTAGCTGGTGAACCATGGGATTGAGCCGGAGCTTCTCGAGAAGGCTCTGGAAGTTTCCAGAGAGTTCTTCGCGCTTCCCCTGGAGGAGAAGAAGAAGTCGTACGGAGCTCCTGGCACATTCAATGGGTACGGCAACGACGGCGTCCTCCGGGGTGATCGCACGCAGAATTGGAACGATGGCTTGTTCCTGAGAGTCGCTTCTAATGATCCCGCCGATCTCCGCTTCTGGCCCGAGACTCCACCCGATTTTAGGTACCCATTTCTTCCAACAAGCCTTTCTATTAGTTGTGTTGATTGAACAAGTACACTAGAAACAGTTTCTGTTGGACTATAGTTTTCTTTTATGGAAAAACTATGTATATGGGTCAGTATACAGTGAGGAACTGAGGATTGGGGGTGTGATCTGCAAGTATATATTACGTTGCAGGAAAACAGTGCGAGAGCTGGCCGACAAGGTCCGATTGATGCCGGAGATGATACTTAAGGCCATGGCACGCTCATTGGACTTGGAGGAGGATTGCTTCTTGAAGCACCATGGCTTGGACGGCGGATATGCTGTCAAGATCAACCTCTACCCGCGGTGCCCGAGTCCTGATCGGGTCTTGGGGATCGCACCGCACTCGGATGGAACCACCTTTACGATGCTCCTACAAGACCAGCAAGGACTTGAAGTCATGGCAAATGATCGTTGGTTCAAGGTTCCCGTCGTCCCCGGTGCTATGTTTCTCAACGTTGGAGATCTCATGGAGGTGATCCATCAATCTTTCGTTAAACTTCTGTTCTCTTCTTCTACAGGGCAACACATGTATATGATATGTTTATGCTTGAGAATACATGTACACTTACGCAGTTATGCATACATATTTGAACAGGTTATGAGCAATGGGGCACTCAAGAGCACGTTACACAGAGTGGTTACGAATTCCGAAAAGCATAGGGTTTCAGTTGCAATGTTCTACAATCCGAGCCATTTCAAGGAAATCGGCCCTGTCGATCAACTGGTGTCCGCGGATCAGCCCCCGTTGTACAAGAAGACCACCATTATCAAGTACGGACAGATGTTCAAGGACTGCATCCTCAAAGGGCAGAGACCTCTTTTAGCCTTGAAACTCTAGTGTAGGCTTGATCACAAATCTTTTGATCCCATCCCTGCCTTTTAAAACAACTTTATTTGGGATGTAAGATAATATAATACAAATAATTTGCACTGGCTAAAAATAATATGATGTCTGGTTTCGACCAAAAAAATAATAATATGATGTCTGGTCCAACGTTTAATACATATAGACCCCTTATCTTTTGTAAATTAGTCATTATAAAACCTCACCCTTATTCAAATACCCGATTTTCTATAATAAGCTCCTAGGGCAAATAATAAGCAACCAAAATTAGTAATCAAATCAAATCTCTATTCTCTCTTTCTCCTGTCACTAATTAATTATCCATGGTAACTTCGAAATTTTTTCCAAACTGTGCACTTTTTAGATTTTATTTCTGTAAATAGGCTGGGAGAAATTTATATTCCGGGATAGGCACATTCAGGCTCGGAGATGCTGAATTAATATAGAGAGACGCTGGCCAGCCAGCGTCTCTCTATATTTTTATTTTTTTTTTCAAAATTTTGTATTATTTCGTTGTTTCCAAATTTTAATATCAATTTAGTAAAAATGAATTAATTCAAATTATATGCCTAAATGATTTAATAATTTTTTTGTTACGGTTTAGGAGAAAGACCGATATACTTACATGTCTGATCAAAAGACGTTATCTCGTTCGATTATCTACCTCGTTAAAATACCTTAGCTTGTGTATATCTTTATATATATATTATTATTATTATTATATATTTTAGAGGTGTTAAACGGATCGGGTTGGGTGGATTCCGGTTCGGGTTCAGGTTGAGTGTGGGTTCGGGTTATAGGTCTTGATAAGTTATTGCATGGGTTCCGGTCGACCTAAAATGTAAAAATTTGAATTTTTTAATGATTACTAAAACAATATTATGATTAAATAATAGTATTTAATAATAAATTATTATTTTAATAGATTTTTATATTAATATTTTATTTAAAATAGGTCTTGTTATATTTAAAATATAATATTATATATATAAAAAACTAATTAATTGTATCAAATATTTACAAAATAGGTCCTATTCATTCGTTAATTGTATATTAGTTTTTCAATTTTAATATCAAATGTTTATAAAATTAAAACTAATTAATTCAGACTATTTAATTTCAATATTTTGTGAAAAACATATTTAGTTAGGTAGAGGTTACAGAATCTTTAATTGTTCACACAAATTAAAAAAGAGTTTAATCATCATCTTTACTGTCTTTATGGTCGTCTTCACTTTCTTCCTCGTCTTCCCCTTCTCCACCTTCCTCGCCTTCTTCATAATCGTCTTCGTCTTCCTCTTCATCTTCCTCGCCCTCGTCCAGAATACCTGACAACGGTGGCTCGAAGGCAGCACGCCCAGGGATGGCATCCCTGGACACCGGCCTAGTAGGGGAAATGTACCGATACGACTCACCCGTAAATATATTCCCCGAACTACGAGGAAACCTTGTGAAATCACTAACCACACCGCCCGAAGCACTACCAGACCCAGAAGCACCATAGTACCCCGAAGAGGTACCTAAACCCGAAGAAACAGCTAACCCTGAACCACCGTAAAATCCAGTAGGACAACCTGACCCTGAAGCACCTCCTAATCCCGAAGAAAAATCTGAACCCAAGACACCGCCATACCCTAAACCGCTACCGTACCCTGAACCACTACCATACCCTAAACCACTGCCATAGCCCGAAACACCACCACCAAACCCTGGAGAAACACCTGACCCAGATAAAGATGGTTGCGACATATACATGTGTGGTTCCTGTCTTTGAAGTGAGCATTAAAATTTGAAACAACATGGCGCACGCAAAACCTGTGGATTGCATTCGGTTCTTTCCACCGAGGGAGTTCCCTCATGGCCTTCATGATACCTGCATGTCTATCTGATATAACGCACAAGCCTGAACGCTGTGTGACACGACTACCAAGTATCTCCATAAACCAAGACCAACTCTCTCCATTTTCACTCTCTACTATGGCAAAAGCTAGAGGAAATATCTGTTGATTTGCATCGACACCGAGTGCAATTAGGAGTGTTCCTTTGTACTTACCGTACAGATGAGTGCCATCAATGGTAATCAAGGGCCGACAATATTCAAAACCTTCAATACATGGCCCAAATGACCAGAAAACACGCTGGAAGATCCGCTCTCTGACATTAACTCTATGAGTCGTACACCATTCCACCACAGAGCCCGGATTGCGTTGTTGAAGTACAGCCATGAAGCGAGGCAACTCAGCATATGATTCCTTCCAATCACCAAAAATCTCTGCAATAGCTCGTTGTTTCGCATCCCATGCTCTCTTGTATGTAACAACCACATCGAATTGCTTCTGTATTAGCTCTACAATGGCGTTTGGTTTCAAAGTTCTGTCCACACGAACAAGAGACAAAATCTCCTTTTGGATGAACTCTGCGGTCACATTACGATTATCCATGTGCATAAGATCTCTCACACAGGTTGGAGTATGTGGACCTTCATATATGCTTACTCTCCACCCGGGAAGATGTTCATGGACTCGATGAGCTGATAATCTCCACGTGCAACCTTGCTCTTTTTCTCTGCAAACAACAGTGTACCATCGATCTCTTGCCTTTTCCACTATATATTCCTTCCCCCTTGATACAGAATACACAGTGATTTCCCTCTTTAGATCGTTCAATGAGTCAAAATACTGACCACGAGCAAATTCACCTCCAGTTGGGAATGGATTTGTTGCATTCCATGTTTGCCAGGAGTTGATCCTTTCAGGATCGGGTTCTTCAATGACATTCCATGAGGGGGTTATAGCAGCCGCCTCTCTTGCCATCTGAACTACTGCAACATCATCTATAGTCGCTTCACCATCCTCTTCTGAATCATCCATATCATCCTCATGATCTACCCCAAACTCATCAACGTGTACATTATCAGTCATTATATTTTCATCAGCAAGTTGTTGGCTTGTGGTGTCTCTCGATAATTGCACAGGATTTACAGTTTCTGCTGTCTGAGATCCACTAGCATCATACTCTGTTTGCATTGAGCTCATGTAAGCCCCAGAGTACGGCTCTTGACCATGCTGAACTATATAGGGATCTTGAGCATGCTGAACGGCATAGGTATCTTGCCCGTACTGAATAGGATATGGACCTTGAGCATACTGAACGACATAAGGATCTTCACCATACTGAATACCCGTCAGCAAGCTCGTAAATGACTCCATTCCATGTGCCCAAGGATTATTTCCATGGTTATCCATATCTACCTTAAACAATGCAGAAATCAACCAAATCCATATCATTTATATATTAATAAAACAAATATAAGGTTTTGATCCATTTCTATCTTCATATCTTTTATTTCAATTAATTTAAAAAGAGATAGACTACATCTATAATTATGTTAACTGTTTTGTCCATTTTCTTGATTACGTCATCGTTATGTAAACATCATGTATTAAAATTATGAAATACAATCATAATTAAATATTTTTACTCAAAAAAATTGTTAACTCGTTACTTTAGTATAAGTTTTTTTATCTACATTACTTACAATTAATCAAAAACAAATATCCATCAAAAACAAATATCCATCAAGTAACTCATTTTTGCTCAAAAAAAATTCTTAACTCGTTACTTTAGTATATTTTTTTTTATCTACATTATTTACAATTAACCCAACACAAATATTCATCAATTAAATCCAACACAAAAATTCTTAAATGGTATATCATGCAAACTGAACTCATATCAACACAAAAATAATGCAAACTTAATCCAACCCAAATATCCATAATTAAACTAATCCAATGATTTTGGACAAAAAAAAAACTAATCCAATGATTTACTATGAGACTCAAACTTAACTCATATATCATGAAAACAAATTGATATCAATAAAATGGTATATCATGCAAACTTAATAATTTTAAAATTAATTAAGTGGTAGTAATAACTCAATAAACATCAATTTTAAACGTGTATATCATGTAAACATACTAATTATATAATTAATTATTTGGACCTAATAACTTAAACATTCCGGTGGAGATTTAAACTTGCACCAAGTTTTTTGGACGAAGGTGGCACCAAGATTTGAACGGAGATCCGAATAAGTGGAGGCTCACCAAGTTTCTTTCCTGATGGAGGTACTAAATTTAAATTAATTAAATAGACTGAGTTTAAATTAATTAAGTGGAGGTAATAACTTAAACCTACCGAAAGCTTTAAACTTGCATGCAACTTCGACGGGATGAGCTGCTGAAGAAGAGGGAGAGATTGAAGAGGAAATTTGTTTCAGATCTAAAATGGAGTGAGGGAGAGATTGAAGAGGAGGTAGGAGATAGAGTGAGGAGGTGGGTAGAAAGTAAATGCAGAGGCATGCAGACGCAAAGGAGTGAATTCGGTGCAGCGCTGCAAAAGCTGAAGATTCGCGTTTGACCCACCAAGTGGACAAAGGCGCTGGACGGGCCAGCGTTTTACAAGGAAAACCGCTGTCCAGGCCAGCGTCTTTGCTTAAGACGCTGAGCGGGACAGCGTTTTACACGGAAAACCGCTGCCTAGGCCAGCGTCTTTATCCACGTGTACCCCGCCATTTGTATTTCACCAATTTAAAAAATGTAACATATTTAAAATTTAAAATTTTAAGTAACTATTTAATTTATTTAAAATATACTTGCACAAAATAATTTTTTAGTAGTACGAAGATAACCGAACAAGATAACGTCTTTGATTGTACATGTAACAATATCCGTCTTTCTCTTAAACTGTAATAAAGAAAGTTATATAAAATTTATTAAATCATTTAATCTGAATTAAAATTTTAAATTTTATTCTTAAATAATATTATTTAGTCATAATATTATTTTAATAATCATTAAAAAAATCAAATTCTTGACTTTTTAGATCGACCGGAACCCACACAATAACTTATCAAGACGTGTAACCCGATTGACCCGAACCCACACTCAACTTGAACCCGATCCGACCCGTTTAACACCTCTAAAATATATAATATTAATATATATAAGATATACACAAGTTAAGTTATTTTAACGAGTCAAATAATCGAACGAGATAACGTCTTTTGATCAGACATGTAAGTATATCGGTCTTTCTCCTAAACCGTAACAAAAAAAAATATTAAATCATCTAGGCATATAATTTGAATTAATTTATTTTAATTAAGTTGATATTACAATTTTTAAACAATGAAATAATACCGAATTTATTTTAATTAAGTTGATATTACAATTTTTGATATTTATTTTAATTAAGTATATCGGTCTTTTGATCAGACGTTGGACGGACCAGCGTCTTTCTGGCAAAGGCGCTAGCTGGGCCAGCGTCTTTGTCCGGGGCTGACACAAGGCGAAAGACGCTGGCTGGGCCAGCGTCTCCGAGCCTGAATGTGCCTATTCCCGGAATTTATTTCCTTCCCAGCCTATCTACAGAATTAAAATCTGTAAAGTGCGCAGTTTGGAAAAAATTTCGGTAACTTCCATATTAACCTTTTCTCTTGAATTAATTAATGTCTCCATATAAATTTTTTTTCCCATATCTACCAATTGAGTAGTTCTGCTAATACCGAATCAACGATTTGCTCATCTTCTTCCTGTTGGAACTCCCATCTCTGTGGCTTCTTCAATGCTTTTGACATTACACAATAAAATAGCTATGTGAAACACCTATTTTGAATGGTTTTTTGATAGTGAAGTTATAACTTGTTTACTACTTTTTTTGCTACTCTTTTCATGGATTTTTGGACAATGTTTGCTTTCTCGTCAATGTACTTCGTTTTTTTTATCAATGATATTTCTTCCTTTCTCTATGAATTGTGTTGGCTTTGAGGATTTTTTTTATCTAAATGAGATTCCAAATGATTGTGATGACTTTCAGAATGATGTGATTGATCATGGCATTGTTAAAAATTCTCTAAAGCTACTTGGAGAGAGTTATAAAGACTATGAAAAGGATACTACAGATTCGAGTGAAGGTGAAAATGAAAATCCGTTTGAACCTTTCATTGGACAATGTTTTCTTAGTGGTGAAGAAGCATTTAAGTTTTACGAGAACTATCCTAAAAGAAAAGGATTTTCCATTCGGAAATGTCGATTCATTAAAAAGGATAGAAGGATGGAATGGCAAGATTTTTTTGTCATCGAGAAGGATTTGCAAAAAAAGAAACATTTGTCAACCCTACTAAAGAGCAACAGAATAAAGAGTCTATGAGATGTGCTTGTAAGGCAGTGAGGAGAATCAAATTAAAGAGAGCTTTTGACATTTTTCCCGAAGAATGACATGTTGTTTGATGTGTCTCAAACCACAACCATGAGTTGCTTCCTATTGAGCAAGTGAGCTTTCTTTCATCATATCGAACCATTTCTAAGGAAAATGAACATCGGATTCTGTTATATAAAGAAGGAGCTCTTTCATTTAAGCAAATAATGTGTGTTATGGAGTTGCAAAAAAAACATTAAGCATGGGGATCTTCCATTTCTTAGTAAGGATGTCTTTAACTATTTTAATAAAATTCGCAAAGGCATTCTAAGTAGTGATGCAATGAATCTTCTTCATTGTTGTAAGTCTGCTAAGGAGGAAGAGTCAAGGTTTCAATATGCTTATACAGTTGATGAACAAAACGGTTAGAGGATATTTTTTGGGCAACTGCTCATTGTTTTGACTGGTACCAACAATGTGGAGATGCAGTTGCATTCGATACTACATACAAGGTAAATTTCAAAGATATGACTTTTGTTATGTTTGTCGGCGTGGACAAAAATGGAAGGACTATAATGTTTGGATATACTCTCCTTCGAAATGAAACTATGGCTACATTTTGTTGGTAAATGAAGGCAAGTGAGTTTTTAACCCATAGTTTTTTAACTGATAACAAATTTGTTTGTTAGCATCATTCTTACATAAAATTGATATTTTGGACAAACTTTTACTACACTTATGAAGAAGCCACCTAAGACGATCATCACCGATCAAGATCCATGAATGACACAAGCCATTATTAAGGATATGCCACTTACGAAGCAGTCTTTTTGCATTTGGCATATCACTGCAAGATTTAGTTGTTGGTTCACTTCAACTCTCAAGCACCTATACTTAGCTTAGTGTGCTGATTTCTATAGGCTATACAGACTTGACAATCGTGATGATTATGAAAAAGAATGGCCACTTGTCTTTCAAAGTTCAATCAACAAGAATATAAACATGTAATTGGATTATACAAAGTCAAGCAATATTGGGTGCCTTCTTATCTACGTGAATACTTCTTTGGTACTATGTCAACAACTGGAAGATCTAAAAGCATCAACAGTTTTTTGAACGTTTTTACATCCAATCGATCTTGTTTAAACCAACTTTTAATAGTTGTAAGTGTATCATTCTTCTCATTACATTTGGCTACACTTATTTGTAGGATGATTTTATTGATATTGATAGTTAAATTTGATTTTATTTTTAGGTTGATCTTGCCATTGAGGATCTTTGTCATACAAAGTTACAACATACCATGTTGGATTCATATAAGGGGTCTTGTTTGAGAACTTTGTCGCCCTTAGAGGAAGCCCATAAAATGTTCACAAATTTTGCTTTCAAGAAGTTCTAGGAGCAATTTGAGAAGGCCACTCAATACTATGATTATGTGTATCCTACAATATTCGTAGTGCAACATTTTAAGGTGTCACACTTCCAACAACATAAGGTCTTTTGGTATGGAGATACAATTACTTATACTTGCAAGCACTTTGAATTTTGGGGGATCCTTTGTCGACATGTCGTGAGCTTGTTTCTTCAGAAAGATTGCTTCCAAATTCCGATTACATACCTACCACTGTGTTGGTGTCGTGATGAATAATACAACATTGAAGTTGATTCAATGCTCAATGTGGAGACATCTTTAGTTGAAAGAGCAAGTAATGTCATTGTTAGCAAAGGAATGGATGATGTTATTCAACCTCCTCCGACTCCAACAATAAAGGGCCGCCCAAAGCCAAAGCGTGCAATAGGTGGCAAAACAAGTTAGATCATGTGGATTTTGCAAGAGAAAAGGCCACAATATCACTACTTGTCTTGAAAAGGAGAACATTGATCTTGTAGATAACTTATCAACAATTGCATGAAAGAAGAAAAAGGGCACTCAAGAATTTGAAGATTTAAATCCAATTTATTCTGTAAAGTTTTCCGATGTCATTTCCAACATGTGTTTTCCTTCTTGTTATTGAAGTGTAGTTTTGTGGCTTGTTTCACTTCTCTACCAAAAAAATTTTTCACCCAAAAATTTCATTTATTTTTTTCTATACAAACATCCTATCTCTACTTTTCACATTTCCCATTAAAAAAAATTTCATCCAAACCCATACTTTCCACCCAAAAACATCTTTTCCTCAATAAAAAGAACAAGCCCTATATTTGGTTGACAAATATTTTTCTTATGAACTGCATTTGTTTGCTAACTCTAATATGGCTGGTTTTTTTGTTGTCCTTGTCTCGTACATAAAGAGGAAGTTCAGAACATAAACTAATAACAATATGCATGTTTCTTATGTCTTCCAACCTTGATTAAACTTCAATATCTTTTTTTATAACAAAATTCAATTGAAATTTTGATCAGAAGAAGATGGCCAAATTAGAAGTGAAAGGTACGGTCAAATATTTGAATAGGAAGAAACGGAAAAATCTTTGTATCATCTACAAAAAAAAAATATATGGAGATTTTAATTAATTCAACAGAAAAGATTAATATGGAAGTTGTCATGGATAATTAATTAGTGACTAGAGAGAGAATATTACATGCATTTGAGATTTGTTTTGCTTACTAATTTTGGTTGCTTATAGAAAATCCATATATATTTACTGAACATTTGAATTATACAAATTGAGATATATTGAACACCTCATCATTGATGTGCTTTTTTACATATAAACCGCCCTTTTTTACACGAGTGAGGGACTTAGGGTCGTTAATTCTCTCTCTCTCTCTCTCTCTCTCTCTCTCTCTCTCTCTCCCTCCCTCCCTCCCTCCCTCCCCCTGACATTGAAGCATCGTGAGAACTCCACGTCTCCTCCTTTTCATCTTCAGATTTGGAGATAGTGAGAGCCTCCATTCCAATTATTTTCAGCCATCTCCGATGCAATTTCCTCCCACTACCCACAAAAACATCATTGTGATTCCATCTCAAATCCACAACCACCTCTTCCTCGTCCTCCCGATGTTGGATCTAGGGCACTCTCAGAAAGTTTAGTTTTGAATTTTGATGGGTCCAAAACTATAGAGATGTCGAGGACACAAAAGTTAAGTAGAATGTCATTAACATCAAGTTTTGTGGAAAATAAAAATTTTGTTCAAAAGTTTGAATTTGACGGTTCCAAACTCAAGAGAGGTTGGCGACACAAAATTTCAACCGATAGTAAAAAGGACAAAGAATGTTTCGATCAGAACCAAAAATTAGATTGAACCGAACTGAATCGAAACCGACGGTGTTTGGGTTAAAAATTTCCAAGATTTCACTTTCAATTTGGTTTGAAAATTTCAAAGCAGAAACCTTATATTTTGTCAAAAACTTAAAAAACCAAATCGAACTGATTTGGAAAAAATTCAGTTTGGTTTTTGGTTCTCTAAATTCTTGAATTTCTATTTTGGTTTGGTTTAGTTGTTTTTAATTCTATTCGGTTCTAGACTGATGCTCAACCCTAGCAACAAAGAACTAAAAAAGGAAAGCGTGGAGGAGATTTGATTCAGACTAGTTGAAACTTTTATTTAAGGATAGAATCAACACAAAAAAGAGTAAAAACCAAGCAAAATATGTGAATATCATCGGCTAATGTTATTACGAGTTTTTCATGTACATTAGGAGAGTGTGTAAGACTATGTGGAGCAGTATTGTAAGGTCCGGTCTCATTTCAGTTCAAGTATCGTCTCTTGATCGATAAGATACGAGTTTATATTGATTAATACTTCTATTAACGAAGTTAAAAGATAAAGGAAAAGAAAAATAAATAAACAAAACAATAATAATAAGGAAAAAAACATATATAAGTAGGGTTGGGCAAAAAAACCATAACCGAATAACCGATAACCGATCAAATTTTTCGGTTAATCGTTCTGGAAAAAACCGAAAAACCGGTTCCGGTTAACTGACCGAAACATTTCCAGTTAAACGGTTTAGTTACGGTTACTAGTTGTTAAATATTTGGTTAACCGAATATATAATATACATACTTTTAAAAAGAGAACATCATAATTAAGCTAATCTAATGATATTAGACATATTTTGATAATATATATAGTTGTAGGTTCAAGTTATGAATATTATTTATTCATTACACACTCTATTACAGCCAAACGAAATCCTACATGCCTTTTCATGGATAGTTTGGTGGTTTTTTCATTTCTAAAATTGTCGGTGATTTATGAAGGTTGTATACTTGATTCTTTCCGTACTGCATTGACGCTTAGAATGGTAAAAGCTTAAGTTTGTGGTCAGGATTGGATGCACACTTCACGTACACATTTTACAACCGAAGAAAACATACTTGAATTAAAAGTTATGAAGAAGGTTAATTTATTATATTTGTTATTTTTTTATTTAAGTATAACGTTTTATTGTGTCTTTGATCTTTGTTATAATTTATAGGAATGAAATGAGATAGCTGATAATTTTGGAGCACTCTTTAATAGAAATTGACGAGCCCATTTCGATTGAAGGTTGAAGATGTATTTGGACATTGATAAGCTATGAAAAAACAATGTTTGTTTTTGTGTTTTATGCATTGTCACCTAATATTAAGACTATGTATTTTAATTTTGTATTTTGGTATCTATTAAAGATGTGTATATGTATTATACATGGTGTTAATGATCTATTAAATACTTCAATTTATAAATTTTTTAGAAATATGGTTATTGGTTAACCGAACCGTACTAATTTTTTTGGTTAACCGGTAACAACCGACCGATACGGTTACGATTATCGCGATTCAATAACCGAATTTTTGGTTAACCGGCGTGCCCACCCTTATATACAAGTATGGATATATTTGAGTTGTGGCATCAAAAGGTATTTCTTAAATGTTAAGTTCTTATCAATTTATTTTCAATTTAAGCAATATCCTTCTGTGGATATAGATATACGTGACTTTACCAACAAGCTATTCATTTTCCGGTTGGACTCGAGCGATGCCACAACTAATGATATTAGACATACTTTGATAATATATATAGTTGTAGGTTCAAGTTATAAATATTATTTATTCGTTACACACTCTATTACAGCCAAACTAAATCCTACATGCCTTTTCATGGATAGTTTGGTGGTTTTTTCATTTCTAAAATTGTCGGTGATTTATGAAGGTTGTGTACTTGATTCTTTCCGCGTACTACATTGACGCTTAGAATGGTAAAAGCTTAAGTTTGTGGTCAGGATTGGATGCACACTTCACGTACACATTTTACAGCCGAAGAAAACATACTTGAATTAAAAGTTATGAAGAAGGTTAATTTATTATTTTTGTTATTTTTTTATTTAAGTATAACGTTTTATTGTGTCTTTGATCTTTGTTATAATTTATAAGAATGAAATGAAATAGCAGATAATTTTGGAGCACTCTTTAATGGAAATTGACGAGCCCATTTCGATTGAAGGTTGAAGATGTATTTGGACATTGATAAGTTATGAAAAACAAATGTTTGTTTTTGTGTTTTATGCATTGTCACCTAATATTAAGACAATGTATTTTAATTTCGTATTTTGGTATCTATTAAAGATGTGTATATGTATTATACACGGTGTTACTGATCTATTATATACTTCAATTTATAAATTTTTTAAAAATATGGTTATTGGTTAACCAAACCGTATTGAATTTTTTGGTTAACCGGTAACAACCGACCGATACGGTTACGGTTATCACGATTCAATAACCGAATTTTTGGTTAACCGGCGTGCCCACCCTTATATATAAGTATGGATATATTTGAGTTGTGGCATCAAAAGGTATTTCTTAACTGTTAACTTCTTATCAATTTATTTTCAATTTAAGCAATATCCTTCTGTGGATATAGATATACGTGACTTTACCAACAAGCTATTCATTTTCCGGTTGGACTCGAGCGATGCCTCTTCACCTTGCCCGTCGTGACCCGCCCTTACTTTCCGTCTGTTGCCGAGAGCACCATCGGACTCCTCGGAGTTCGCCGTTGTCGAGCACCCATCTTCTGTATTGTATACCGTCGCCGATCGTTCCTCTCGCCAGTAAGTACATCGACCTCGCCTTAAGTTTCTGCTCGTGCGCGTCTCGGGGTTATAGAAGTCGGGCTATTGTCAGGACGTCGAGCGGGTCATCGATGGTGGTGCCCTTGCTGTTGTTGGATGGAGATCAAGGTTAAGTAAGTATTGGTGTGGCCATCGGGATGGGGTGAGCGAGCCCACGAGGAGGAGTACTGTAGAGGAGGGGCGGTGTGGGGTCCGTAGCCGGTGACTATACTTGCAATCGGGGGCTTAGATGGGGAGTGTATAGAACAAGGGATTTGGGCAATTCGAGAGTGAGGTCCGAGATTTGCTTTGCCAAGGAAGAAAAGGGAAAGAAGTAGAATGGGAAGATTACAGGCTGCATGGAGATTAGCTCGAGTTGGAGATAGAGCCTAGAGGCTAAGGGAAAGGTGGTGTTAGCCATCAAATTTTTATTTTATTTTTGATCGAAACCATGAATCATGCATTAACCAATATCATTGTCAATTACAATAGAGAATTCAACTAGGAAACACGAAACATCAGTAACAAGAATTGGGCTCGTGGGGCACCATTGACTAAGCCAGTCGGTCGCCTCATTCGCTCTTCTCTTCGTGTATCGCCACAGACATCGGCCAAAGGAGTTCTTAAGCTGCTTAATGCGCCTACCAATCTCGCAAGGGAAGAAGGTGGGAGCACATCTTTTTGGAGTAACTGGAAGACTCTAAGGGAGTCCATTTCCACCACCAAGCTGTCCAAACCCCGATCCTTGCACACCTGAACTGCCCACCAAACAGCTTCCGCCTCCGCTAGGTCCACACTACTTCCATCTTGGATCCTCTTAGCCCTAGCAAATAGAACACTCCCATGTTCATTACGCCCGACAATTCCAACACCCCTGAGAGAGTCCTTCACAGTTGCGTCGACGTTCACCTTGCACCAACCCGCCTCTGGCTTTTGCCACTTCAACTGAACAGACGCATCTGCCGGTATACGGTTCCGGGCTTGGCCAAGCATGCACTAAACTCTTCCCAAAGCAGCGTGCCTTTTTCAACAACCTCCACAGCCCCCGAAACCTCACCCGAAAACACACCCCTGTTACGAGCTCTCCACAATTCATTGCAAACAAAAGCCCAAAGACCGATCATATCATCAGGCAGCTCAAGAACACACTCCAACCAATCCATGAACGTCCGAGACGACTCGCCCAGACAGCCCAGAGCAGGGAACAACTCCCAAACCGCCACAGGAAGGCAACAATTAAATAAGGCGTGCATAATCGTCTCCTCCTTCCCACAGAAGTGGCAATCGGGGCCATCCACCACCTTCATCCGCAAGAGATAGCTCATGCACGACAAAAAATCCCGACTTGCCCGCTAGAGAAAAGAACGAATGCGAGGAGGGATATTCAGCCGCCATACATGCTTCCACAGTCTCGACACACTCCTACCGTCCGCCTGCTCTCCCCTCCCATTATCATCCAGACGCCTCTGATCCAACATGTGACAAGCTGTCTTCATCGAAAACTTGCCGTCTTCCGTGTAAAACCAGATCAACCTATCTCTGACTTCCTGATCCACAAGGTGAATGCTCAGAATGGCATCAACATCAATCGGGCAAAACAATCGGCGCACTTCAGCCTCCCTCCACCTCCGACAATCCCAATCAATAATATCATGGACCCTAAGATTAGGATCACCACTGTAAAAAATTACCCAACACCCTAAACGTATTAGGCCTCGGAATCCAGGGATCCTCCCACACCCTAATCTTCCGCCCATTCCTCACCTGTTAGAAACTCTCTACCTTAACCACCTCCCGAGCCTTGCAAATGCTCCGCCAACAGTAACTGGGATTAAAACCAACCTGAGCCTTCAAGAAAGTTGTGCGTGGAAAATATCTCGCCCTATACAGCCTCGTAATGAGTGAGTCGGGGTTTTCCATAATACGCCAACATTGCTTAGCCAACATAGCTAAGTTAAAGTCTTCCATTCTACGGAAACCCAGAACCCCTTTGTGTTTAGGAGAGCACAACCTTTGCCAGCTCATCCAATGTATCTTCTTCTCAGAGCTCTCCCCTCCCCAATAAAACTTACACATCAATTGCTCGATGTCCGAGCACAGACTAGACGGAAGCAAGAAACAAGACATAGAGTAGGAAGGTATGGCTTGAACCACCGACTTCAACAAGACCTCCCTTCCCGCTCTAGATAACATACTCGACTTCCATCCCTTGATCTTCGTCCAGACTCTCTCTTTAGCATTAGCAAAAATCACCTTCTTAGATTTCCCCACAATTGCCGGCAGCCCCAGGTACCTGTCATGACGCTCCATTTCGTTTACCTTCAAAATCCCCTGGAGTCTCCCCCGAACATTGGCCCCAACATTCTTGCTGAAAGTGATCTCGGACTTGCTTAAATTGACTTGTTGTCCTGAAACCTCTCCATAACGCTGGAGGATACTAACCACTTCATGCGCCTGTTGACAAGTAACTTGAGCAAAAAGAACACTGTCATCCGCAAAAAAACAAATGAGACACGACGGGAGCAGACCGAGCAATCCTAATTCCCTTCCAAAGCCCTGCCCGCTCACTTGCCTTAATAAGAGCCGAGAAACCCTCCGCCACAAGAATAAATAGATACGGAGAAAGCGGGTCTCCCTGACGTAATCCCCTGGAAGGAACAAAAACAGCCGATGGACTACCGCCGACATGAACCGATAACGAGACCGACGTCACACACCTCATAATCAGTCGAACCCAGCCCTCACAGAAACCCATACTCCTCATAATCAGTCCCACTCCACCCTATCATAAGCCTTCGCCATATTTAACTTAAGAGCCATATACCCTTTCCTGCCCCTCTTCTTATGCTTCATGAAATGGAAAACTTCAAATTAAATACCTACAAAGACTACAAATTATGATCAGTAGCATGAAAAAAATTATATAATGTCTAGAAAGTATGCCACACTAATCTGTGTGTCAAAATTGGACCGGGTGTGATGGTGTGATGGACTGATGGTGGTGTTTGGCTTAGTTAGTAGTGATTAGGATTATGGGTGGTTCTGGTTGGTCGGATTTGGTTATGGGTTTATTCGAGTTCTTATATACATATTTTTAATACATGCCTTAAGCGAAGAAGGCAGTTAATAACATTAATTATCGTTTTAGGAGATTGTTCCGTGGGGCCGTTGTCATTCCTCGTTTATAGAGAAACTCCTTTGTCTTCCAGGTAAGTCGATTTTCGACTTGCTCAATTCTATTTTAGTTTGTTAGTAGACCTCACGAGGCACTACCAAGTTAATGACTTTGGACGATCCGGTTGACCACCTCACCATGTATGAAGGATTCTAAGAAAGAAGGGATGATCATCTAGAAACTAAAAAAGTCAAAAAGCTCGCTCTTAAGGTTGAAAAGGCGTTTGATCTGGCTCATGTTGATCAAGATTTAGAAGAGATTCATAATGACATTGACATCATTACAAGAGCCATGAAGAGGTTGTTGAGATGTAGCAAGTCACCAACTAAAACCCTTGAGACTGACACCCCCTTTTTAAGACCAAGGATATTACCACCAGTGACCTCGGATTCTACCAACCATAGTCACTCAATGGCCAATGCTTATAAGGTAATTCTTGGTGTTTGGAAATCGACTCTCCCATGGGCCATGACACTTGATAAAGACACAATTATACAAATGTGAATTCGTATTTTATAGTGGAAAGGTATAAGACTAATTTATACGGATGACTCAAAACTCTTTAATATGGGACACTTCACTCAACCTCACATGACTACAACTCTCACACACAACACTTGATCGACTCTTATTAATCGATATACAAAATAAGCTACATCAACCCTTATTTACATGCTACTTAATCTTTCTCTAATCTAGTGTTTTATATAAGAAAATCTCTAGCATCATGATGGCTTGCATCTAGCATATGTTTAGAGTGCATATTAGGTCATGTTTCATTTGGTTTCGGTTTGCTTTTCTCTCTTTTAAGTTAGGTTTTTAGTTGTTTTCGGTTTAGTTTTTCCGTTCGGACTCTACGCCTTGTGGTGATGGGAGATCAAGAGGAGCTTAAGAAGACGACATTAGCTCAAAGACGGAGTCAAGGAGAGGCCCGAAAAGATGCCACAAGAAGCAAACCGAAGACCGACCAAGACGAGAGCCAAGACGTCGAAGCAAGGAAGCCAAACCGGGCCTCCAGGCTCCGACCCGACCGGGTCACGGGCCGGGTCATGGCCCGGGCGGGCTCCCATGCCAAACATGGCCGAGCGAAAAAAATTAGACCCAGACCCGGCCGGGTCACGGCCAGGGTCGTGGTCGGGGTTTCTATTCATATGTATGCGCGGTTTGCCTTCCAGACTCGGATCCGGCCGGGTCACGGCCCGGGTCGGCCCCCGGGTCACGCGACGGCGCTCCCGATTTCCTCTTGTGCCCCTCTTTTCCTTTTAGGGTTGTATAAATACATCTTCTTCCCCTTGGAAGACAAGCTTCTTTCCCCCTTTTGGGGACTTTTTCCCATTTTAGAACTTTAGTCTCTTGTGAAGAATTGGAGAAAGTGTTGGAGATTCTTCCCTCTTTTCAATCAATTGAATGAAGTTTGGTATGAATTTCCTTATCTCTTCTTCATTTCCTTTGTTTATGTTTAGCTAGGTTCCTAAATCCTATGGTTTGAGGAAAACCCTATGGGTTCTAGGTAGTGCTTTGAATGCTTGCTTGAATTGAGATTTGAATTGTGTTTTGTGTCAATCCTATGTGCCTAATGCCAAATTGATTGTGATTTGATACTTGTTGATGATTAGAACCGCGAGGTTAGGTTGTCAATAGAGAGATAGGTTAGGGACTTGTGTTGAGAGACCTCTTCCCTAGCTTGAACCATAAGATTGATTGATTGATTTCCCTTAGAAATGAGAATTGATTTGGGAACTCTTGAGAGGTTGACCTACCGATAGAGGGTTGAGTTAGACGAGATCACTCAAGCCACGACGGTGGATGAGGGCTTGAACCGATTGAGCCCCTATTGAGCCTAAAGGGCCTAGTCTTGGATCAAGCCACGAAAGTGGATGATTATCATATTGTAGGTACGATTTGTTTGATTCAATAGGATTAGACAATGATTCAAGGTAGATGCCTCCAAACCATGATTTGATTTTGATTTATGTATGCTTGCAAAGTGCTACTTGGATCCATAGTGTTAATACTTCGACTCTAGGATTGTTTTTTCCCTTATTCATATTTGCATCATCTTGTTGCTTGTTCTATTTGTTTGCTAGTTGATTAGTTTAAGTTTCTTCCATTCTTAATTGTCTCATATTAGCCTAGCTACTTTGATTGTCGGTTCACCAACTCTACTAAAGTCCTAGAGATCGACACCTTGGTACTACGTGACCCGTACACTTGTGGTATTGGTCTAGTAGCCTATCACATCATGTTGTCTCCCACGTCTACACATTTATGGAAATATCTTGATCTTCTACCTTTAGTTGAATATATTGGGCCATTTGTGATTTTGGGCTTATATTTCCTATAGTCCAATTATATCATTTTATTTATCAAACCAACCTATGATGTATTTGGATTATGAATTAGTCATAACACTTGGTCACTCTTAACCTATATGTGGGAACTCACACTCTAGTAGTATAGTAATGAATTGACAAAACTATGTGTGAGTTGTGCTACAAGGATCAACAATTCAGTTAAAGTGTGACAAAATTATAAAACACTCGTGTGTTTCTCTGGTGGCCTTACCGCCTCTGTCTCATATGAATCTTGATTCGGTCGATGGGTGTTTAAGGTGGTGCTATGTAGCAAAAAACATCCATTGATAAGGATTTCTTAAAGGAGAAGATGAAAGTTATTTTCCTGGATGGAGACCCAACGGTTTCAATTGCTGAGGGCGTGATGGACGCTCAGTCCTCGATTTGGAAGAATTCTATTATGGTGAAGTTTTTAGGGCCTCCGGTAGCATTCCATATCATGGAAGGAAAGATTATTAGGTTACTTGTTGAATAATTATTATCTTTTGTTGTTAATATTATTTAATTAAGTTAGTGAGATGAATTATGGACCAATAATTCAGATTAATGGTAGTTCTCCCCAAGGTTGTTATCAATGAAATCAACAAGCTACTCAGGAACTTTTTGTGGAGCGGGAACAACACTGGAAATAAGGCGCTTGTTGCATGGAAGCGAGTGTGTAAACCTAAGGAGGAAGGTGGGTTAGGGCTCAAGGACCTTGCAGCCTGGAATTAACAAGGTTAATGTTGCTGAGTTGATTTATGATGATACTGCAGAATCTGATTCGATTTGGCACAAGTGGATTGATAAAACATATACAAGTGGGCATAACTTTTGGGAAGTAAGGTGCAAGAAGTCCTCCAGCGCAATTTGGAAATCTATCCTTGGATTGAGGGATGACCTGATTGCTTCCCTTCATGGTGATCGTGCTCCTAGCATCATTATGGCCAAGTTTGGAAAATTTGACTGGAAAACTCTTTATGACAACATTCCTACTCATGGGCGGAGGGTGAACTGGGCTGAGTTTGTTTGGAATAAGTTTAATACTCCTAGAGTTACATTTATGACTTGGAAGATTGCTAGCAATGGCATAAATACAAAGACCAAGCTGCTGCAATTGGGGGCTTGCTCAAGATGACTTGTGCGTGCTTTGTGAGGACTCCATGGAAGAATCTATAAACCATCTGTGGTTTGAGTGCTCCTTCTCACCTAAAGTGCTCTCGGGAGTGTTGAGATGGGCTTGTCTGTGCTGGAGAAGTAAGAATATTGAAGATTGGTTCGGCCAAACTAGTCACTTGAAAGGTAGGAAGAAGATTAAGTTCTCTATTTGGAATCACTGCCATAGTGTTGTCACCTACTTCACTTGGAAGAAAGGAATTTACTGATTTTTAGCAACCAAACCACTAGTGTTGAGGATTGTACTAGCATGTGCATTAGGCATATAAGAAATTGTATTAAGGCTAGATGGAAGGAGAGTTCGAGAGGTACTTGCAAGTACTTGAATAAGATTGAGATTGGAAATGTTGTAAATAGCACAAATGTTGTAAATAGCTAGCTTCGCTAGCAAGTTTTGTAACCACCTTTAGTAATAAAACTAGTGTATTACCCCGCGCCTTGCGCGTAGTTTTATAAAATTTTATATGTAAAATTAACAAACTATTATATAGTTTTTTAAATCTAAACAAACATTATTTATTCATTTATTTGTTATCAAGTTCCACAAATCGATTACTGTATAACTAATTTTTAAAATACAAATTAAATGCGGAAGTATTATATATATAATTAAACTTTGAAAATTGGTTAATGCTTTTGGTAGTTTTGTTAAGATTTTTAGATTTTTATAATTTTCTTAAAACTAAAAAGTAAAATAGAAATATAAAATCAGTTTTTCTAACCTATGTTCTAAGGCCATATGCTAAGACTACTAATAAAAGAAACTTCAACTCTAATCGAAAACTAATAAGCCCGTCAAAAGAAAATATAAATTCAAATTAGGAATATGTTTCTATTATTGGGAGTTTAATTTATGCCCTAATAGGTTAAAAAATCGATATGAAATAAAGAGAATAATGATATTGTATGGGTTTCAAATTATTAAAATCGGTACTCAAAATTTTGCCTAATTATAATAAGTCAAATATTTAAAAGTAAAGTTAGTTCACTCTATTGTCATTATAAAAACACTAAATATGGTAAAGTATATAAACGTCTATAACATATTAATATGCCATACAACATATTGGAGAGATGGAAATAAATAATTCTATTTTCAATTAACAAAAAAGTAAGGTAAATATAATAAAAATAAATATGATAAAACAAAAGATAATTTTACTCCATAGTAGTTAACAAACCGACAATTTTCCTCAATCCAAATGTTTTTGAGGATCAATTACTTATTAATTTTTAATGATAAAACCAATACATTTGTGGTGGTTAAAAATTGATTCAATAATCATTTTCATTAAATATATCTTAATATATCAGTTTTTTTAGGGAAATCGTTATATATCTAAGATAATTTCACATATATGTTTGTTATAATGTCCTCATGGAAAAGTACGTACTTCGTATTTTGTTAGGCATTTCTCCTCATACATTGACTAAGGAGTAATTGAAGTAAATAATTTGAAATGTAGTCCTTAGGACTTTACTTTCTCATTCAAATGTAAACTAAAATATAGGCTTAAAAAATTTGATAAACTTTGGAAGCATAAGTATCCATAATAGCATGTATTTAGTAGAAGACACGTAAAAAAAACTTGAGATAAAGAGTATCCGATTGATTATATTCAAATTCAAAAATCATAACCAATTTTGTTTTTTAATTTGCAAACATATATTCATTTTTTCAAAAGCCGAATAGATAGTAGTTTTATATTTGTGTAAATTGCCAAAAAGAAAAATCATACTCAAATCTTAGAAAGCTTGCTAGCTACAACTTAGAAAATTGTTTGTTTTCCAACGTTGACTTTATTTTCCACATGCGTAAATGACCCGGAAGTCAATGAATCTTACAACCGGTCAAGCAAAATGTTCCTAATATAGTAAAAAATTAGGTGTACAATCAAACTCCTATTATTTGCGTCGTTTGCTATATCAAATGTCCGGAAAACAATATTAATTCCGTTATGAAATTCTCCCCCTATCCATTGATTTAATTCGATTGTTTACATGGAGTCATGATATCTCAAATCTTGATTCATTAAACTTCAGAAGGATCACACTCAATAAAATAGAGAACTTTTGCTTGAGCGCAATTTTTGGATGTGAATTTAGGATTTAACTTGGGGCAGGAGAGATTAGTGTGACGTTCTTGAGAGTTCAGACAATAGGAAGTCACAACACGTTTTGGGTTAACCCATAAAAAAATTACATTTGAAGGATAATTGTACGTGAAAAGGAATAGAGAATTATTACAATCATTCAAACTAGTTGTCTATGAACTGTCATAATCATACATTTCTAGAAGATTTCAGAATTGTAAAACAAAACATTCTAATATAACATCATATCACGCAAGAAAATTATTACATATGATACCATATTGGTGCTTGGAATTAATGTTCATTCCCCTCCTCTTAATTGAGCAATCAGCATAGAAACTCTTACATATAACCAATCTGCAAGGTATTCAGCAAACCGGAAGAACACATGTCTCCACCTTCTTTTAAACACTAAACTTCCAATCACACACCAAAAGCCAGTTGCAAAACCTGACATGATGACCAAGTAGAGCCACATCTTCTCATGCTTGTTGTCTCCATTTTCATTTTCAACGGTCGTGCTCGATGGGGGTTGGGAATTGTTGTAACCGAAGCACTTCCTCGGCAACGGGTCTCCGCATAAGCCTGGGTTTCCCATATATATGGATGGATCCTGGAGAGTTTGAAGCTGGTTGCCTGTTGGAACTTGCCCTCGAAAGTTGTTGAATGAAAAATTCAACGAGGACAAAGAATTTATGGAAGAGATGCTCTTTGGAATTGGTCCTGAGAGATTGTTGAATGAAAAATCAAGGGACTCCAAAGATTTCACCTTTCCTATGTCGTGTGGAATTGCTCCTGTGAAATGGTTGTGTGATAAGTTTAGATTGTGAAGGAGGGATAAGCGTGTGATTTCTGCAGGGATGGTGCCTATTAAGCTGTTACATGAGAGGTCCATGTTCACAAGTAGGTGTAATATCGTGGTATACTCTCTTTCTGCTCCTTTTATTACTTGCACAGCGCTCCACTCATCAGGATTCATTGTTGGTACAGGTGCTTCAACTGATTCAACAAGTGATTCACTTGGTGTTGCAGCTGGTGCAAAAGTAATCACTCTCTCCGAATCATTTGATTGTCGAGCAGAACTCATGCCTCCAAAATGTCCAAAACATGGAGGAATATTTCCGACCAAATTATTGCTTGCAAGGTCAATGATCTGAAGCGCTTGTAGCAAACATAGATGTGGTGGAATTATGCCACTGAACCTGTTTTCTCGTAGTATGAGAATCTGCAAAGAAGGAAACTTTGCACCAAACCATGCTGGAATTTCACCATGAAGATTATTCTTACCCACATCTAAAACCATTAATTGTGCACAATTTCTCAAGGATAAAGGGATCTCTCCTTGGAGCAAATTGTTATTCATGCTCAATAGTTGCAATGTGCCAGAGATTGCCAACGAGCTAGGTATGTGGCCAGATAATCTGTTTGAAGATAGTTCCATACCTTGAATTTCAGAGCTAACCCAACAGTTTGGAATACTCCCTGACATCATATTATGTTGAAGATCAAGCAATTCTAAGCCTGTTAAGTTGCACAATGATCTCGGAATTGACCCATTAATGCTATTGTGAGCGAGTCGAAGAACCGACAAAGATGACATTGCATCACCAATGTTATTTGGAAGAGGAGCATATATCCCAGTATCAGACAAGTCCAACTCAGAGATCATCCCTTGACTTAGAAGCCACATAGGAAATGGACTGTTCAATTTGCATGGTAATGTACTCAAAGAATAGAGTTGAAATGGAGGTAGCCAGTCCGGGGAGAGATCAATATCTAGAGAATTTTTGCTCATATCAAGGTCCCTTAAACTAGAGAGGCTAGCCAAGTTTTCTTGACGTAGAATACTTAATTTGTTATCTGACAAGTCTACAAATTCCAAGGACATCAATTTCCCAAAGGATTCAGGGATAATCTCAAAGCCATTGTGTGATAGATCTAAATATCGGAGGGAATGCAAACTCTCAATTGTTGGCAATTGTCCACTCAAGTTGTTGTTTTTCATATCCATGTACTTCAAGTGATATCTACTACACCTAGAAAAGTTGACATGTGACTCTAAGACGTTTTCTTGTAGTTGGTTATATGAAAAATCTAGATTTACTAAGCTACAAAGACGGCCAATGGTGCTCATGATCCCATCGTCCACACGGTCAAAAAGGTTGTTACTAAGATGAAGAAATGTAAGATAGCTCTTGTCAGCCAACCAAGATGGAATGGAAGAACTAAATTGATTGTCGGAGAGGTCAAGGCTTGAAACAAATGTCAAGTTTTCCACAAAATGGGGAAACGAGCCATTAAACAAATTGGAACCAAGATTGAGATATTTGAGGTCTTTTTTGTTACCAAGCCATGATGGAATTGGAGAATGGAAACTATTAACTGAAAGATCAAGAGACCTAATATAAGTCAAGTTTTGTATGAAACTGGGAATTGGGCCACTGAAAAGGTTATCTATGAGGTATAGATGTTGAAGGACGCTAGAAGAAACAATAGTGTGATTTTTGAAGACTAGCTGAGCATTTCCAAGTGCACAATGACACAACTTCAACACCAACAAAGATGGAAGGTTGAGGAGTATATAAAGACTTTCATGTGCTTGACTCAAATCTATCCAACTCAGGTCAAGATATTCCAAATTCTCAAGTTTGGATGCCAATTCTAGGTTGTTTTTCCCCGTTTCATTGAATCCATTTGATGAAAGATCAAGAGACTTAATAGAACTCAAGTTTTGTATGAAAGTGGGAATCAAGCCAGTAAAAAAGTTATCTCCGAGCTTTAGGTGTTGAAGGGGGCTAGAAGAAACAATAGTTGAATTTTTAAAAACTAAATGAGAATTTCCAAGTCCACAATGTTCCAAGTTCAACACTAGCAAAGATGGATGGTTGAGGAGTATATAAAGACTTTCATGTGCTTGACTCAAATCTATCCAACTCAGGTCAAGGTATTGCAAATTCTCAAGCTTGGAAGCCCATTCTAGGCCTAGTTTTCCCATTTCATTGAATCTGTTATATGAAAGATCAAGAGACTTGATAGAACTCAAGTTTTGTATGAAAGGGGGAATCAGGCCAGTGAAAAAATTATCTCTTAGGTTTAGGTGTTGAAGGGGGATAGAAGAAACACTAGTGGAATTTTTAAAAACTAGGTGGGAGTTGCCAAGTAAACAACCCTTCAAGTTCAACACTGACAAAGATGGAAGGTTGTGGAGTATGTGAAGACTATCAAGTGCTTGACTCAGGTCAGTCCAACTCAGGTCTAGGTGCTCCAAATTTGTCAACTTGAATGCCCAATTTAGGGTGTTGGTTTCCAGTGATATGATTTTGAAGTAGGAAGGATCTTGATTAAGATCAAGGACAACAAGTTTGGTAAGATTGGCTAAACTGTAAGGAACTCTTCCAGCAAAATTAGCATAAGAGAGGTTTAGATACCGTAGTTGCCCCATTGACCCAATGAACTTAGGAATTCTAGACCCATTAAAGGAATTACCACTCAAGTCTAAGTATGTCAAGTACTTCAACTCAAGTAGAGTAGGGTTTATCTCTCCGGCTTCTAAATAGAATAGCTCACTTACTTCATAGTCAAGGTCTAATAGGTAAGGCATTGCAGCCATTCTCCAATTACCTCTCAAATCAAGCTTGATGACGCGGTATGTAACGTTGTCACATCCCACTCCTCTCCAGTTGCAACAATCTTCCCCCACCCATGAACCAAGAAGGTTGTGTGGGTCAATGAAACTTTGTTTAAGTTTGAGCAAAGCGTCTCTTTCAGCTTCTTTGCAAGCGGAGCCCAATGATTTCACACTTGCGTTGCATAGACAGGCTATAAGAAGAAGTAGAGTGATTCGTGATCGCTCCATGAAGTATAGTGGGATTGAAGGTACGTATGTGTTTAATGCAGACTAGGATCAACAGGTTGGATATTGAAGGCTTGGGTTACTTACATAGTTACATGGAGGGGCATACCCGTTTTTATAACAGGGAAACTTAACAAACACGTCTGTTTTAGTAGTAAATAAATACATGGCTGCCATTTACACAAGACTTGGAAATCAACGCTTGATCGGTCACAATAAATCCTTTTTTATCCACCCCATCTAAACAGTCAACAAATCAAATCAAATCACTTTTGGTGTTGCCCATTTTTTAGCATTAATCCATGGTTGTTGCTTTCAATTATCGTACCGGCCAATATTCATGTATGAATTGTACGTGCATGTTGCACCATTTTTTCTTCAACCCATCTATCAAAGTAAACGAGTCTACGTATAGGTGGAGTACTAATTTATCTTTGTTGTTTTCAATTATGACCGTTCTAACTGCCCATTTAGATTGAGAATACTATAAGTATTCAAGTCAACAAGTCTACTGGTATGAGCGGTGGCAAAATAGGATAAGTAATTAAAATTTGGAGTTGATGAGACTGATCATTGGTCAATGATCGATCTTAATAAATTAAGCAAGGTCATATTTTGTATGGAATGGGGAAAATTGGGGGCATGCGAGCGTGGCTTTTATTTCGTGGAAAGTCCTGAATGAGGGAGTCACCACCAGGGCCAAACTTAAGGCCTGGGGCATTTCTCCTAGTGATCACTGCTTGCTTTGCAGCTCCCAGCTGCAGGAAAACACTCACCACTTGTGGTTTGAGTGTAGATTCTCCTACAAGGTACTTTCTAATGTGCTGAAATGGGCAGGTTTTGGCAGAAGAAGTAGTAATGTGGAAGAGTGGATCATCAACACTAGTGGGTTTCAAGGGAGGTCATCCTTCAAATTCAATCTTTGGAACCATTGCCATTGTGTTGTCTTGTATTTCATTTGGAAAACCAGGAATGCTATTGTGTTCAACCAGCAGAGATCAAGCTTAGAAGAGTGCTTCATTATGTGTATTAGACATTTAAGAATTGCTGTAAAGCAAGATGGAAGCAAAGGTCAAGAGACCTTAGGAAATTTTTGGAGAGAGTTGAGAATGGAATTCATGTAAATAGCTAGCCAAGCTAGGTGTTGAAGAATGATGAAAAAAACTTTGAATTTTATGGCTTGATGAGAATTTCGTAGTAGCTTGATGTAAAGTATACCACATATAATAATATAAATTTTTAAAAAATAACTATATATAATTGAATGTAAATTGATCGACCAAAAAAAACAAAACTGAATGTAAATTGAAAAATCAATGTATAATTGAGCATTTGTCACAGAAGATCTAATATTATCATTCATTAATTAGAAAGAGAAAAATACAATATGACGATCAAATACAAAATGATTATTATGATATTATACTCTTTTTATTTCACTCCTTGGAGCTAAAATTATCAAAATGATTCAACTTGAAGAACCAACTCAATCTGCTTTCTCTAACAATAGCCGTTTTGGAACACCTTCAGCTGAGCCTTTGCTTGCTATAGGGCCTTAAAAGGTGGCTCCGTAGTAGTTGAGAGTGCCACGCTTTTCAACTCCACTAATGCAAGGCATTTGATTGTACTAGATGATTTCAAGGACAATATATGTTCCACACCACATCATATCCCACCAAATCTTAAGGACCGAACCGAAATACTCGGTTTCGTTCGGTTTTGCCTAGTACGGTTCAGTTCTCGGATTTGGATCGGTTCAAGTTCAACAGGCCATAACCGAACCAGACCGTAAAACGAACCGAGAACCAACCAATTTTAATTAGGTTATGTTCGATTTTTTGTTGGTTTTGGTTCGTTTCAAAACTGAATGAACCAAGTTTTATTGAATAGAATACTAAGGGCCCGTTTGGTATCCAAAGGCGGAATCGGAAACGGAATGGAATGGAATGGAATGGAAAGTGCTATGTGGAAAACGATGAGGTGGCGTAATAGAATGACTCTAGTCCTTATTGCTTTTAAATATATAGATAGTTTCCCAAAAAAAAAAGAAATTAATTCATGATAGTTTTATTCATGATTGTATAGTACGTAATTTATTTTGTGTAAGATTTGGTAACAATGTAAATAATTCACATGGCGTTCATTATTTACATTTTCATTAAGCCATGTCATATTATTTTTTGATTCATCACTTTTTGTAGGTAACTTATGACATGTAAATAATGAAGCAAAAAATACTATTATGTGGCATATGACTTGTGAAAAATGATATGACATGGCTTAATGAAAATGTGACATGCGGCCAAATTCAAGGTGGCGTAATGTATGAACGCCATGTGGATTAAGCTGAGGTGGCGCATTGAGAAGACTTTAATCCTTAGTGGTTTTAAATATATATAATAGATTTAACCTTTTAATAAAAAAATATGTCTATGAATAATCAAACATTTAATGGGTGTTTTTTTTGTAAATGTGGTCTTTTAACGTGTGGTAATACACAACCTGACAAGGTTATACACAACCTACTGACAACCCCTTGTTGAAAATGGACCAAGTTGGCTATAAAAGAACACATACAAATGTAATATTGAAACTTATGAGTCTCGATCCAAATGCATTATGACTTGTGAGGCATTTATCTGTGCAAACCCACTTGCTACATTAATTTCATATGTTCTTCAAAATTATATTTGTTGGCTGTTTGTATATCCCAGTGGGCATGCCTGGATCGATCCATACATTTCCTACGTATATGCATTATACTATTTGTATGGTGTCCACACCATACATCAATATATCCAATCGTCCTGTGTGCACATGCATTGTTGCCATAAGTACCAAGCACCTTCTATAGGAAAATACTTTGGAGTACTATATATTTTTCCCCCACAAAATGATAAAACAGTAGCAATATACTATTATTTTTGTCAGAATCTGATAAAAAATAAATAAATTATTTTTGTCAGAAAACAGTCAGGTGGAACCACCACACAAGGGTTAAAAAACGAAAATTAAATCTCCATCGATCTCCATGTGTGTGTAAGTTCCTCTATGGGGAACATGTCATGCCAATTTGGAGAACTAAGCAAACAAAAAAGGCTCAAGTTGCAAACGAGAAGGAAGAAGTAGAAGAAGAAACCCTTATACTAATAGATAACACAAACTCATTCGGCCGCACATTGTAGGAAAACAACACAAGATAAAAAGGAGAAAACCCATTACATGATTACATTCCCACATCATGATAAAAGAGCTAGCTATTTCACCAAAAAAAAAAAAAAAAGAGCTAGCTATATTTAATTTGGGAGGTGGCTAGTGGTTGCTTCGTATAAGGTGGACAAAAATGTCTTTTAACCCTTAAAATTCAGCATATATCCTAGCTTGCAGACAGTGTGCATATATGGCTCATAACAAAAGACCTTTTAAAAACTTAGTTTTCAGTGCTTGAAGCCACATATGTACTGACATCCACCGTGATACATTTTTGGAAGCTGGCTCAAGTGGGGTTTATCCGGTTGAATTGGAAGGCTTCCAAGTCGCAAACAACAATTTACTCCCTGTATGTATATATGGATTTAGCATAAAAGCTTAGTGAAGAAATCAACAACAATAGTGAAGAAATCAAAATAATAATCTTACAAATTTGTCTTAGATTAAAAGAATATACTATAGCACAAATAATTTATCAATATTATAAATCCCATAAGAAGCAGATTAAATAAAATTAATACAAGATTTTGGTATCAAACTATTCTTTAAAATAACTTTATAAAATTTAAACTAAAATTTTACCTAAATTGAATCGTGCCTTGAAGACACGGGGATTAATGCTAGTTTAATTCCTATACCAAAAAATCTAAAAAAAAAAACACACAATGCCCTCGACAAAGGGACAAACAACTACAAGTCCTTAAGGACCTTAACTTTTATTTTCTCCCTCGAGACGACATCGTGCCTCTAAAAAAAAAACACAATATGCACTAAATATGTTTGACCCATGGCTAGCTTATCCGGCCATTTGAAACCTCAAGATTAATTAATCACCGGAATGCGGATAAAGGCGTGTTTGAAAATGGAGATATATACATAAATAAAAGATGTAGGGGGACAAAAGAGATCTAGCTGGAACAAGGACTGAAGGGAATGGGTTCGTTCTTTGTGGTTGCACCAAGAGAAGCGTAGCCATGTGCGAGGAATGATGGGTTCCTAAATCATGTTGTCTTAGCTTTAATATTTAATTTAGTGATCGAAAGAATTAGCATATAGGATAAGAGCAATTAGATCTATGTTAGCCATAAATAGATATTGGATGAAATCGTATTTTAAACAAAAAAGTCTCGATCAGTTTTATATATGTGAATGTGAGGGACGGAATGATGGATAATGAAGGAAAAAGAGAGGTTCGATCTGTTGCATGGATGGATGGCACGAGTTGGAGCTACTAGGTAGCTGCATGTGGTTGCATGTATTAATTATACCTCATTTTTCTATTCTTTAGGTTCATGAAAGATCTTTTTTGGTAGGCTATTATATATGTTAGTACACAAAATCAAAATATGTCGGTGTATAAGTCTCAATTCCTTCTTCAATGCCCTTCTTTTTCAAGCCTTCTTCAATAACCTAGACCTGCAAAACAATGGACAAAGGGGGCGGGGACCCCCTAATCCACCTCCGATGCCTAAGTCAGTAGAGTAATCGCAAGGGTAAACAGTAGAGAGAGAGGCGCATGGTAGGGCTATCACAAGCGATGATCAGCCCCTCTAGAGTTAGGGCGAGCGATGATCAGCCCCTCTAGGGTAGTTTTTGTATATCCTTTTTACATGGCCAAGCCATGTATTTATAGTGGAGAGAGAGGGCTAGGGTTAATTCCTTGGAGCCCAATTAATAACTCTATCTTCTTAAATAAGATAGAATCTTCCAACTACTTGGATAACTACCAGGATTTAATAGGCTAATAACGATATTTATTAGATATGCTTACCTGGCTGGCGGAAATATTATCCTTAATTATGGCGGTAAATTTACTCACCTACAATATATATTTAGACGGGAGAACAAAACTTCAAAACTTGTTACCTGTTGTAAGCCATGAACGGATGAGATGTCTGCACTTTTTGGGTGAGAATGAGTCTCTGAGATAAAGATAAGAATAAGTCACGACCACTAATTATATCTGTGTGACTTACACGACATCTAGGTAATTATTTTTTTTGTTTTTTAACTTTATCTCAGGGGTATAAGTTTCAGAACATGACTGTATAATCTCAATACAGCATGATTGTGCATTTTCATGCATAATGATTGTGTATGACAACGTTAAAGATGGTGCATATATTTATTTACATATGAAAAAGTCATACGCATTTAGAAATAAGCATAAACAGTTGTGTTCAATGCAAATGCACATTAATTGTAAGTGAAAAGTCATTTTTTTTGGAAACGGTTGTCGGGAGTACGCGCCTCACGCTCGACAAAACGATTTGTTTTTTTCCGGGGTTCCTGCATCCTGTCAAGGCGGCGCCGCCAGGCCGATCCGAGAAGATGGCCAAGGGTAGGGCTGCTGGGCGCGGTAAAAAAGGGAACCAACCCAAAGGCAAGAGCTCCTCTGTCTCTCTGACTAAGAGTGTGGATGTGATCTCGGAGAACACCATCAGAGCTAATAACAGAAGACTCTTGCGTAGCTCTGCGAAAGTTGTGTTGATGGAGTCCTTTGTGCCGGCTGCTAGTGAGAGCGTTGAAGCAGTACATACCGGTGATGGAGAAGATGAATCCCATGAGGAGGCCCCGAACCCCATAAGTCCCGAGAGGGCTTCTTCCTCGACCAAATCCAGTGAAGTGAGGACACGGTTGTGGTGAGTGAAAGTGTTCAAGGTCTGGAAGAGGGTGAAGTGGACACTACTGCTAATCCTACAAGCACCAATGCTCATGACAGCGTGAAAAAAGTCTCCTTTAGGGATGCTCTGGCTGGCAATCGAGCCAACAAAGAAGGAAGGAGACTGAACTACGTCGAGGGTTGTGAGGATGGCTTAATCAGATTCAAAAAGAAAGATATTCAGAAGAACGTGGAGAAATGGAGGACAACTCTCATTGGAATGATTGCAGGAGGCTCCTCCTCTTTTTACATTGTTCAAAACTTTGTCAATGCCAGGTGGACTGTAAACAAGGATCCAAAAGTCATTCAAACTGATAATGGCATCTTTGTGTTCAAGTTTGATTCAGAAGATGATATAGACTTGGTTCTATCTAATGGCCCTTGAATGGTGGGGGGAACAAGACCCTTGCCGCTCAAAAGGTGGAGTGAAGGGGTTAAGTTAGACCCTTCTTGCTTTGAAACCACCCAAGTTTGGGCCAACCTCCCTGCCTTAGATGTCAGGTTTTGGGATGATGACTTCTTTGAAATGGTTGGAAGTGCCTTAGGGAAACCAGTCATAGTGGATAAAGTCACCGAGCAACAAGAAAGACTCTCTTTTGCTCGCCTGCTTATTGAGATTTCAACTAGGAAACCACTGAGGGATGAGGTGGTGTTTCTAGGGGAAGATGGGGAAAAGGTGGAGCAAAAAGTTTTATATGAGTGGGTTCCAGATAAATGTGACAAATGTGAAGTGTTTGGCCACATTGAGGGTGATTGTGACAAGAAAAGAACCACAAGAAGCTCTGTGTTCCACAGGTTAGGCAATAGGAGGCAACCTTTCCACCAAAAGAAGGCCTGGGTGAGGAAGCCTCAACCTCACACAAGCCTAGCTATTCCAAGGACTAGCAAAGCTGCTGAACAGAGGACTGACAACCAGACTGTTAGGCTTCAGAAGGCACAAGTTGATAAACCAAGACCTGTATAGGCCACAAGTGCAGCTCCTAGAATTGAGGAGGAATGGGAAACATGAAAGGAAGAAATGCTACAAGGAGTGCAGATAAAAGAGCTGTAGATAAGGGCAAGTCAGTTCTTATAGAGTGTTCAAAATTTGCTGATCTTGATGGGCAAAGTGAGGATCTGGAAAATGCAATGGAAGAGGCAGACAATGACACCATTGTTTCCCATGGATAGTCTCTCTATTACTGCATGGAACATTAGAGGCCTTAATGAAGCCTCCAAAAGTGACTTTGTCCATAATTTATTGCTTTGCTTGAGACTAGAGTTCAAGAGAATAAAATTGAGGAGGTCTCTAAAAATCTTCTCAAAGGTTGGAATAGATGCACTAAATGCACTGGATCGAATGGTAGGATCTGGCTTTTTTGGAAATCCCACGGCAAGATTGATATTAGTATTCTTAAGAAACAACTCAACTTCTCCACATATCCATTTCCTCTCCTATTTTACAAAGTTCTATGCAAGTTTCTTTATCTATGCCTTGAAGGATGAGAAAGGCAGACTTGATCTGTGGCAGCTTATTGACCAGATTGCTCTGACAACGGGTGATTTTCCTTGGACTCTCTTAGGTGACTTTAATGCTGTCAAATCTGCAGATGAAAAACTTGTTGCTAGAAGTCCCAATGTTAGCTTCAGTAAAGACTTCCTTGACTGCCTGAATAGGAATGGCCTCTCTGATCTTCAGTACTCAGGGGCTCATTTCACTTGGACCAACAATCAACAGGGGGATGACCTTATTTTATGCAAGCTTGATAGGATTCTGGCCAACCAGAAATGGATGGATGATTTCATCAGGTTCACAGCCAAGTTTGACACTCCTAGATTCTCTAATCATGGTCCAGCTATTTTGAAGATTGAAGGAAACAAGGCTATAGTCAAGGCTCCTTTCAGATTCAACAACAACTGGGCTAAGCACCCGGATTCTTAATGTGGTGCAAGCAGGCTGACACCATAATCAGCTAAGAGGATTCAAAATGTTCAAACTGGTGTCTAAGTTAAAAAAGTTGGAAATCCCTTTGAAAAGGCTCATATCAAGAAACTTGGATAAGAAGGAGGATGAAATCCAGGACCTCCAAAACAGACTCAAGATGGTGCTAACTGCTTTGCAAAGTGATCCAAATGACCCTATGCTTGCGTGTGCTGAGAAGGACACCCTGTAGAAACTGAAGAGTGTGTTCAACTCTAAGAGGACCCAACTTCAGCAGCTTGCAAAGCTACACTGGTTAAAGTACCAAGACAGTTGTTCCAGTTACTTTCACAACTCCATCAAACAAAGAAGAAATTTCAAGCCTATCACTTGCCTCATGGATGAAGATGGCAATAACATCTCTAATGAGCTTGAGATCAAAAGGAAAACAGTCCAACATTTCCAAGAATTCTTGGGGATACAACATAGAGCAAACGATCTGGATTGCTCAGTAGTGCAGAGAGGCTTGGTCCTGGAGAACCAAGATAGAACAAACATGATCAGTGCATTCAGTAGAGAGGATGTCAAGACTGCTCTTTGGAGTATAAGCAAGAATAAGGCCCCAGGCCCTGATGGGTTTAATGCTCTATTCTTTAAACAAGCCTGGCCTATTATGGGAGATGAGTTCACTGACGCCATTCTAGAATTTTTTGCAAGTGGAAAGATGCTCAAAGAGGTTGGCAACACAGTTATTGCTTTGGTGCCTAAAGTGGATAACCCTAGCTCCCTCAATGATTATAGACCCGTCTCTTTTTGTAATGTTATCTATAAGGTCATCTCCAAGATGATTGTTGCTAGAATTCAGAATATCTTGCCAAAGATCATGGACAACAACCAGGGAGCTTTCATAAAGGGCAGGAGCATTAGGCACAACATTGCAGTTTGCCAGGATATTGTCAAGAGTTATGTAAGGAAATACATTAGCCCGCGCTGTGCAATGAAGAGTGATCTTAGAAAGGCCTATGATACAATGAACTGGAATTTCTTATTCAAGCTTCTTGAAGAGTTAAATTTCCATCCCATTATGGTGAACTGGATAAGGGAATGTGTTGCTGCCAATTCACAATCAAAATTGAAAGTGAATTATGTGGGCATTTCAAAGCTGGGAGAGGACTCAAGCAAGGAGATCCCCTTGCTCCCTACCTATTTGTCATGATCATGGAGTATCTTTCAAGGGCTCTTAAGCAGGCTACTGATAGGACTTCTTTCAAGTACCATCCTGGTTGCAAGACAGTTGAGATCATTAACTTGTGCTTTGTTGATGAACTCTTCATTTTCTCTCATGGTAGCGCCAACTCAGTTAGCATTATCAAATGTGTGCTCCAAAACTTCAGTGAATGCTCAAGCCTAGTGATGAATACCTCCAAATCAAAACTCTTTTGTGATGGCACTAGCAGACCAATGGAGAAGTATCTTTGCTCTATCATGAACATGGAGAGTGGAGAGTTCCCTGTCAAATATCTAGGGGTGGCCTTATGCAGCTCACGAGCCCAAACTAGAGACTATAATGACCTTATTTGCAAAATTAGATCAAGAGCAAATGCCTAGGCTGCAAGGCACCTTTCATATGCAGGGAGGCTTGAAATTGTGAGAGCAATTCTTTATGGAGTGATCCAATATTGGATCAAAATCTTCCTCTTTCCCAAGGCTGTCATCTCTGAAATCAACAAGGTGCTCAGGAATTTTCTATGGAGTGGTAGTAGCTTTGGCCACAAAACACCTATTGCATGGAGGAGAGTTTGCAAACCAAAGAAGGAGGGTGCCCTTGGTCTTAGAGACTTAGTTGCTTGGAACAAAGCTAATGTAGCTGAATTAATCTATGATGATGTGGCAGATTCTGACTCCATCTGGCACAAGTGGATTGAGAAATCTTACACCATGGCCAGAGCTTCTAGACTGTTAGCTGCAGCAACTCTTCTAGTGCAGTATGGAAGGCTGTGATCAAGCTCAGAGATGAACTTTGTGCCTCTGTCCAAGATAATGTGATGCCGTGTGTGATCACCTTAAGGTATGGCAGAATGGATTACAAAGGTCTGTACAACTACATCAGAGAGAAGGGACAAGAAATTCAGTGGGCTGACCTGGTTTGGAACAGACTTAATACTCCTTGAGTGGCGTTTATGGCTTGGAAGATTATAAACAATGGCATTAGTACAAGAGTCAAGATGAAAAGTTGGGGTCTCACTTTGGATGATGAATGCCAGCTGTGTGATGATCATAAGCATGAGGACATGAACCATCTCTGGTTTGAATGCTCCTACACCTCTAAAGTCCTTGGTGGTGTTCTCAAATGGGCTCAACTTGGAAGAAGAGCTAGAAATATTGAAGATTGGCTTACCCAAGCTGCTCAGCTAAAAGGGAGGAAGTCAATAGAGTTTAGAACTTGGAACCACTGCCATTATGTAGTTGTTTACTTCACTTGGAAGGCTAGAAACCAGTTGATGTTTAGCAATCAGGTTATAAGCATTGAGGAACAAGAGATGGAGAGGTACTTGCACTAGACACATTAGAAATCGTTTGAAGGCTAGATGGAACAAGAGATGGAGAGGTACTTGCAACTTGCAAGTACATGGAGAGGTTAGAGATTGGAGAAGTTGTAAATAGCTAGGCTTGCTAGAAAAAATTTTGTAACCGTTTTGCTGCTTCTATAAAATTTACCCTTTTAATTAAAAAAAAGTCATTTTTTTGAAAAATGTACAATCATTTGTCACTTATACACTTATATGAAAAATAAATCACACACAATGAGATATACACATATTGACATATACAATCGTTTTATACGAAAAGACACATTTATGTTATTTTAAAAAAGACAGTCATGTTAAGTCAAAAAGTACAATCATTCTCGTCAAATTTTGCACACTCATTACACACTCAGATGAAAAAATCGCACACGATGCGAAACGGAGCATGCACATTCATATTAATCGAAAACACACAATCATGTTACTTGAAAGGGCATATTCAATTTTATTGAAAGTACACAATCATTCTCATCACATTTTGCACGCTCACTACACACATGAAAAAATCACATATAATGCGATTCAGAACATGCACATTTATATTAATCGAAAATGCACAACCATGCATGCTATTTGAAAAGGCATTATCAAGTTACATAAAATACAAAATCAAATGTTTACATTTGCATCATCGAATGAAAAAACAATTTGCACGCATGCATGATCTAAACCTTTGATATAACAGAAACAAGTTGACGATGTTCATTCTCATTTCTCTCCTTTTCCATAATATAAATAGGTTAGAGATAAGCGGTATTTTAGCCGCCCTAATACCGATCAAAGTAATCCAAACAACCCAACTAGGAATGTAGTAGGAACGTAAGGGCCAGTCCCACAAAGATTCAAGTTTTCAATTTTATTATTATGTTACTCAAAAAGGGGTGGGGTGGGGTTGAAATCAATCTAAGAACTAAACCAACTAATGAATGCAAAAGTAAAGATGATTTGTAAAATATGAGAGAAATATGCTCAACGAATTAATATCTATGTCGAACTTTAATTATTGATCATTGATTATCAAAATTCTCTCTTTACCTTGACTACTCTATTGCAGAATGTTAATAACCCAACTTCATGGCATTATTAATCATACTTCGATTCTAGTTATTAGCCCGACCGGCACTAACAACCCTAATTATCAAATAACCTAGGAGACATCATAGATTCAACTTGACAACATCATTAAGATTCAAGTATCAATAGAAACATGCATTCAGAGCAATCAAATAACATACGATTGAATTTTCATTTCTAATCAATTAGTCATACCAGTCCTAGATTGACTAAAGGTTCTACTTTTGATCTAATTAACTCTAACCGGTAATTAAAAAGATCTAGTTGTAATTCAACCTAGAGATTTAATTAGATGATCAGTGTAACAAAACCCTAAATCAAACTTATTCAATTAAGCACAGAGAAAACAATCTAGTCAAGGAAAATTAAGAAGAATCAAACCTCACAATAATACTTTGTTAACAACTTCAATTAACTGGTCAAGCAAAGAGGTTTAGCGATTGAAAGACGTTAAAAAGCTTACAAAATTCCAAAGGTTCCTCTTCTTCTCAAAGCTTCAATAACCAAAGTCAAATATCAACATTCTAAAACCTAGAACTAAAGCTATCTATATATAATAATGTCTCCAAAAATATATCTAAAAATGCAACCCACTAGTCCCAAAAAGATCTCGTACAAAATCTCAAACTTAACTTGGACGCGGGCCAAACCGCGGTCTAATCACCCAAAACTCGGTCGCGCTTTGCCTATATTGCCCGTGGTTTCAAGACTCGGAACGAGGTCAGAACACATGGGACGCAGCCGCATCTTTCTAACAAACTACAAAACTAGAAAAACTAACTAAAACTAAACCAAAAACCATGAAATACTTAACAAAACATGCTCTAAAACACTACCTAATATGTGTCTAGCTATCAGTTAGCTACACAAGTGACGATTTAATTTTAACCATTGATACACCTATTATTAGTAGCATGTTTATAATAGATTGTAAATTTACTTTCAAATCAATATTCTCAAGAATTATTTGTCATTTTTCAAGTTATAGGTAATGAGTTAATGTAATTAATGATCATCTTATATTATAGACATATAAAATTGTGTTTTACCATCATTTATTGCTCTCATTTAGTTATGTTCATAAAAGTCCATATATAATTAATTAACATTTTTAAAATGAGATCAACAAAAATATATATAGAAAATTCTTAATAATATGTTTTTTATTTTGATAAGAAAATGAATTAAGGTCTTTACAAGTACTACTTGGCCCCTCTAAAATGAATAGGGCAAACTGCTGCCCTAGAGTCTCGAACCCGAGACCTCATGGTACTACAAAGAGTGCTCAACCAATGAGTTGATGACTCGACACATTCCGATACGTTGATGTTAGGCAATGGATCGATAGCATATGCTACGGTGGAAGCCTCCTCCATAGCTTTCTCAAAAGAGGATCCCTCCTCCACATAAGATGGAGTAGAAGTGCCTTAGTAATCACTTCCTTTCATAGAAGCTTGCAGTAATATTTTTGAGCAATTCTCACCAAAGCATACACATCGTCTCTTGATCACTAGCGTAGTCTAGCTTATTGATGTTTTCAAATATATATCGAATGGAGAATTCAAACCAGCCAAAAATCGTGTAGAACAATGACTTGGTGTATTCTGAACTCCAGCATTAACCATCAATTCTTGAAGCTACATGAAGAAATCCAGTGGAGACCTAGAATCTTTGTAGCAACCTTCAAGCATAGTCATCCGTCTAGAGTGTTCATGGGGAACTAACTCATGACGTAAAAAATAAAAAACCATGGATGATCATGTTAAATACTTGCATGTTGTTTTTGAATGTCTTATGAAAGAACAATTGTATGCTAATCTTTCCACCATATATCTTGGTTTTGTCGTGTCTCATAATTGCATTAGTGTCGATGATAGAAAGGTAAAAGTCATCCAAGAGTGGCCCCAACCGACCACTCAAACGATGGTTCAATGCTTCCTAGGGCTAGCCAGTTTCTATAGCCATTTTGTGCATGATTTCACTATAACTGTTGCGCCTTTATATGATCTAACCAAGAAAATTGCAAAAATTAAGTAGAAAAGGCAACATTAGAACACCTTTGCCACTTTTAAAGATATAGTTGAGCCATGCCCCGTTGCTCCAATTACTCTGACTTCACTAAAACCTTTGAGGTTGAATGTGATGCATCCAACATTAAATGTTATCGGGGGCGTGCTCATTCAGGACAGGAAACCCATTGCATACTTCAGCGAAAAGCTAAGTGGGGCCGAGCTCAATTACCCTACCTATGACAAGGAGCTTTATGTCTTAATTAGGGCGTTGAAAACTTGGCAACACTATCTTAGGCCCAAAAAGTTCTTGATTCACACGGATCATATGTTGGGTTATGGAGCCTGATTCAGGAAAGAGATAGAGAAAAGGAGATTACTTAGAGTACAATTAAACGAATTCCTAAAGTTTCTATATTTTTTTCAATAGAAGAACTTTTTTAGAGAAAAAATATATCTTCTAAGAATCTAGTTTCTATATATACTCAACTTGATTATTGTAATTTGTGTGCTTTACCATTGAGAGAATATCATGTAGAGAGAGATTAAGAGGTTAGACTTAGGAAGATCTTGATCAAGGTAGATTAGAAGATCATTGTCCTTGGTTACTTTCTTTTCATCTACTACTAAAACGATCTTTCAAATTTTCCCAACATCATAAAGCGCTCAAAAATCCTAAAGGCCAATCACGCCTCAGTCGGAGACATGCATGATGGGTGGAGTTTATGGAGACGTTCCCATGTGTTTTAAAGCACAAAAAAGGAACATAAACTATGGTAGCCGATGCTCTATCATGCAAGTACATCCTTCTAGCTCATCTTAGTTACCTAGTTTTTCCATGTTGTATGAAATATATGCTAATTGAATAATTTAGGAACTTTTAATCTATACTTATTGCATTGAATATGGTGAATATGACTCCTATTTGGTTCATGATGAATTTTTATACAAAGCTGGAAAATTATGCATACCTTCAACATATTATTGTAGGTTATTAGTTCATGATGTGCATGAGAGTAGGGCCCATGGTTGCTTAGAAACGACTCTTTGAGGATGAAAGAAAAACTTCGTCCTAAAATATCTAATTTCGTGCTTAAATTCATTAAAAGTTTGTTGAGAGGGTTTTACCTTAACAAATAAAATTTGTCAAGACCCCGCTGAGTATAGCGAAGTCAGGATCGTCCACGAGAGCTAGTAGTTCTATAGTCTAGCAAACAACTACGAAAGCGAAACAAAACAAAGCAAAGCAGAACAAGCAAACAAACGCAAAGCACACGTCTCAGGAATAGGTCGTGGCCGACCCTATGGAGGTCACGGCCGAACTAAAACGGAACTTCACAACACCAAGAAAACAACTACAGAGGAGGTCGCGGCCGACCCTACAACTGGTCGCGGCCGACCTATTCTGGGCACGGAAGATGGGTTTCATAAAAATCAAAGAAAAACAACTAGGGGTGGGGATTCACCACAACACGAGCATGCATTCAAACAATGATAAAGGACCAACTCAACTCACAACCTCATGGGTGACTTTCATCACAAAAGAACACATCAAGAGCCTCCATTTACATGAAAGAGTTAACATGCAATCCAACTTGTTCTTCGAAAGGTTCGACTTTCGTCTAACCCGGATAGTCCACATTCACAACCAAACCTCTCAATTAGGTAGCAAACAAGAACATTCCCCCTTCTTCAAGGGTTTTAAGCACACAAGAGGGATTTATGGGTAGAGATTTCAAGCTAAGCATGGATCCAAAACAATCAAGGTCTCAAATGCACTTTCATTGTGGGTTTCACGCCAACCCTAGCAAGCTAGCTACTCACACATAATCAAACACACAAACAACACTAAAGAAGAGAAAACCATCATCCAAAGCAAATAACTTCAATTAATTTCAAGATCCACTTACAAACTTAAGCAACTTAAGCAACTTCGAAAATCCCGCCCAAAAGTGTTACTTGCAGCGCACGGATTTATTTTCGGATGCTGAGAGGGGTCGGCCGCGACCATATGGGGGTCGGCGCCGACCTACTGCAGAACGTGGAGTTTTCTTCGTTTTGTTCCGTCTTTGCTCCGATTGGGTGGACTTTTGTTGGGTGCTTTTGCCCTTTTGCTCCTTGATTTTCTTGAGTTCCTTGTACTTCTTTGAGGCTCCCTTGGTTGCAACTTTGGATTTTGGCTCTTGACTTCTTGACTCTCGACAACTAACGGTCCCTAGAAAGCTCCAAAAATGCATAAAAACTTCTCTAAAAAGCCCCAAATACCTACACAACACGAAACAATACACAAACGACTCCAACTCTCGAAAGAGAGCCGAAATCTTATGCAAAACACACAAACACACAGGGAAAGCATGCAAAACAAGCTAGAAAACTACCTAGAAAAACAACTAAAAAGCGCGACATCAAAATACCCCATACTTAAGCTTGCTTGTCCTCAAGCAATCACTCACATGCATCAAGACCGAGTAACAAGTTCAAAGAATGCCTTCAAGGAAAATAATCACAAGTAGAACAATGAGCAAACAATTTCAATATCATAGCACACATGTGTAAATTCTAAGCAACAACAATCCAACCTCACAAGGGAAATGTGTTTCACTCATTTTCAAATGTTTAGGATATATCAATGAGCACTCAATCTCAATTCCGAAAGCAACACCTCATAGACAATGCAAATTATATTCAAAATTCTCCACCGAAGAAATCAAAACAAGTCAAATCATCAAAAGAACTTAAGGTGGCTCAATGAAGACTTCAAAGAAGTTTCATTCGGCCGGGTTGTAATGGGGCTCGGTATTTCAAGAGGTGTGGAAAGATTTGGTCTTGTGGTGCTAATGAATCCGGGAACCTAGACTCCTAGACTTCAAAACTCAACTACACTCAACCAACTTCTTCTTTCTTCCTCCAAACACCAAACACATTTAACTTTCAAGCACACTTCACTTTACCTACTTCTTTGTCTTTCTCTTATAAGGAAGCCTTGGCTCTAGCACTTATTCACCTTTTTTTTTTGGGCTGGTGTGGGTCGGCCGCGACCACTATATGGTCGGCCGAGACCCACGGCAGAGGGCCATTTTTCCTACACTTGTGCATCATTCGCCAACACTTCATCTTTCTCAGTTCTTTTTCTTTCCTTAAGACAACTCCTTCCATCTCCACCTTTACAATCTCTTCATCTTCACCACTTCATCCACATCAACATCACCATCCATTCTAAGTCCTAATTCCCGGATTAATGGGGGTCAAGCTTATAATGGCTAGGATACTTTTGTGGGGCTAGAAATAAGGCTTTAGGCTCAAACAAGGGGCTTCAAATCAAGGGATTATGCATAGGTAGGATGAAAAGGAAAGAAATAGGATAATGAAAATAAGTTCAATATCATTTGATCTAACAAGTAATGAATATATTTCCATTGGTTTCAAATTTCAAATAAGCATGCCATTGTCAAGTGATAAATGCATATGGAAGAGTAAAAAAACACACATGAAAAACCAAGGAGTAAAGCATACATTCCTTGTGGCCAGAAGATTCCTTACTTAGGTTCAAATTTGTTGGATTGCTTTCACTAGAATCATGCATGCTCAATTTTCATTATGTGCTCAAAATTCGAAAATCAAAGTCATGGTGGGCAATCTTACAAAGCAAGTTACAAGGAATTACATGATGATGCTCATAATCACTATCCTAGGACATCTTAGCAAGGGTATTCATCCATCATGAAAATCAAAACAAAAAGACTCAATCATGCAAACACACACAATCTTGCAAAAACACACACAAGCAAGTAGCATCTCCCAGACCACCCCATACTTAAAACATCAATGTCCCCATTGATTAAAAAGTAAAGAGAGGGAAAAAAGAAACTAACTTGGGTTTGGAGCATTGTTGGAGAAGGTTCACCTTTGAGGAGGTTGAGGGAACGGAGAATCCGGGAACATCTTTTGGGCAAGCCAAGCATTGTAAGCAAATTGGGCTTGGCGGTCTTCATAGTACTCACCTCGGAAGTTGTCGAAGCCTCTAGTTGCATCTTGGAAACGGGCCAAGTTTTGATCGTGGTGAAGTTGGATTTTGGAATGCAAGAAGTTTTGTTGAATGTCGAGGGCGTCCATCTTGGCGCTGAGCATCTCCATGGTTGGGGGAACTTGGGTGCTAGACTCGCCACCTTGAGGCTCGAATTGAGGACCACCGGACCACTCGAATCCCGAAGGATTGGAGGAGTACGGGAACAACCCGGGTTGGGGACCCATCGTGTAGTCCATAGGATCATTGCCTGTCTGCCCTGCCTCGCCGCCGACCTGATGTTGTCCGAAGTCGACCCCCTCTTGTGAAGAATTACCATGCTGGAAGTGGTCGCGGCCGAACTCAGGGTGGTCGGCGCCGACCCCTTCCAGGGAGTCACGTCTTCCTCGCTTTTGTCTTGTGCGCGTGGTTGGGCCATCTCTCGGGAACCGACTCAGCTGTTGTCGTACGTGCTCATCTTCCGAGAGGAGTTGATAGTAGGGGGAGGGATCTTCCGAAGGTGCCCAAGCATCATACCAATTAGGGAGGTAGAACAACTCACAATTTTCGTCGTTGAGGCGGACTTTGTGAGTTACTCCGGCGGTGTCGACGAAGTTGTTGTGGTAGCCAATCGCCTCAGTCCACTCAACCACCTTGGTGTTCAAATAGTACCGGACATCCATGCGGGTCACGGGCTTGGATTTGTAGCGGGCAAGATCAACCTTGAGGGCTTGGGCAATGAGGACCACCAACCAACCACACATAGTAAATTTCGGGTTCCTTCGTTGGTTGATGATGTTGTGGACGAACTCATAGGCAAAGTTCATTGCGGGAGCATTGGTGAAGAGGATGGAGGTCAAGCACGCGAGCTCTCGCAAGGTGGGGCGAGAGAGCTCGTACTTGCACCAAATAGCGGCACCAAGAATGCGCAAGATCACCTTGAAGACCGGGCTAGCTATGTCCCGAGCGTGTGGGTTGCTCGTGGTTTCTCCTTTGCAAGCTAGGTAAGACCACATCTTTTGGACGGGGAAGTCCTTTAAGGCGTAGGCTTCCGATGGTGTAGGAAGGCCTAGCATCTTGTTGAGCTTGGTAATGGTGGTGGAATACTTCTTCCCGCCCATTTGAAATTCGATCTTAGTCTTGCCAAAATCTGCCGGGTGTGGTCCCGAGATGGTGAGAGTGGTGGCGAATTCACAAGTAAGCGCCGGGTAATGTCTCGGGACGGGGTCCTCAAGGAGTCGTTCGGCTCCAAGTAACCGAAACGCCTCCTCCGCCGCCGAATGCATATGGAGGCTTACATGCGAATCGGGGTAGTAGGACCGCGCCTTCACTGTCTCCGCCATCATGTCCACATAAAGTTGCATTTGTCCTTCATCTCGGATCACAACGTCGTCCATCACCGCCACATTCTTGCCCTTCTTTTGTTTCTTGGTCGCCCTTGAAGATGATGCCATTTTCCTACAAAACCAACAAGAAACTTCCAAGGTAATTTCCAACTCAAACGACACAAACACCACACAAGAGATACACAACCAATTTCCAAAAGGGTCACCCCATACTTGCAAGAAACACACACTTTCAATTTCATAGGAAAAATTCTCAACCAAGCATGCATAATCATAAAACGCAAGCAAGAAATGGGAAGGACTCATGCTTTAATCAATCAATTCATGGCAAGATCGAGCAACTCAAATAGCATGTTTTCAAAGAGATTACGAGGCGTCCGGGGTCGGGGACGACCCATGGGAGCTCGTACTTACACAAGTACGCGCCAAAACAAGCAAACAACGAAATTCAAATTCTGACGGTGGTCGGCCGCGACCAGGGAGTGGTCGGCGCCGACCTGCTACAGCTCATCCCATACAAAAAATTCAGCATTAGCCCCTCTAATGGCTACCAAAAATCCTAGAAAAATTTGATTGACCCAAAATCACCCAAATAAGCATAGATCAAGCAAGAAAGCATGCCAAAACTCAAGAATCCTCAACCAAACATGTAGATCTAAGTACATACAACCCAAATTTCAACATTCAAGCTCAAGAACACTCAAATCTAGATTTCAAACTAAACCCTCAAAATAACCAAAGTAAACTTGAATTTAAGAGCAAGGGAGTAGAAGAACATACCAAAAGAGTGTTAAACAAGATGAATGCAAGCAAAATAGAGGTCGAAGCCGAGGTTGTGGGAGGTCAGGGTTGTGGGTTTTGGGTATGGGGGGTTCGAAATTTCTGGGTTTTTGTGGGGGATTTGAGTAGAGGAAGGAAAATTAGGAAGGATTATGGTGGAATTTGGGAGAAAGGAGCTAGATCTAGTGGTTATGAAGCAAGAGGGGTTGGATGAGAGCTTGAGGGAGGTGAACAATGGGGGAGGTCGTGGGTTTTGGGGCTGCTAGGTCGTGGGAGGAGAGTAAAAAGAGGTGGGAAGGGATAAAAATTGTAAAGAAAAAGTTCAGGGGCTTACTTGTAATTTCCCGAAATTTTTACACAATTTCTACCTTTCGCCAGAGGGGGTCGGCCGCGACCTACAGGGGGTCGGCGCCGACCAGTTCTAGGGAGCTTTCCACCACTTTATTCTTTCGTCTCCATCTTCATGCACCTGACCAAAGCCTCGGGTCCCTACAAAATACTTATGGAAATGCAAAGCAAACTACCTATCTAGACCAAGTAAGGGAAAGATTGGGTTGCCTCCCGAAAAGCGCTTTCTTTAACGTCTTTGAGCTAGACGAGTGGTACTTGGGCTAGGTGACGGTGATAAGAGCCCATGTGGCTCGGATTTCTTCATCGGGGTCCACCTTCTCATAGTACTTCCTCAACCGGTGGCCATTGACCTTGAAAATTCCTCCATTGTCGTCTATGAGGTCGGCCGCTCCGTGAGGGTACATACGATGAACCGTGAACGGTCCACTCCATCGGGTTCTCAATTTTCCGGGAAAGAGGCGAAGCCGAGAGTTGAAGAGAAGTACTCGGTCACCTTCTTTGATGTGCTTGGGCACAAGCTTCCTATCATGCCACTTCTTTGTCTTCTCCTTGTAGATCCTTGAGTTCTCATATGCCTTGAGCCTCAATTCCTCCAACTCTTGCAACTCCAGGAATCTTTTTGCTCCGGCCGCGTCGAGGTCCATGTTGAGCTCCTTGAGAGCCCATAAAGCCTTGTGTTCAAGCTCGACGGGCAAGTGACACGACTTGCCATACACTAAATTGAAAGGAGTGGTGCGGAGTGGTGTCTTGTATGCGGTGCGGTATGCCCACAAAGCGTCATCAAGCTTGGAGGACCAATCTTTCCTTGAGCGGGTCACCGTCTTTTCAAGGATAGCCTTGATTTGCCGGTTGGAGACCTCCACTTGACCACTAGTTTGAGGATGGTAAGGTGTGGCCACCTCGTGAGATACCCCATACTTGGTCAAAAGAGATTCAAAGCTCCTCTCTATGAAATGTGAACCACCATCACTAATGAGAACTCGGGGTACAACAAACCGGGGGAAAATGTTGGTCTTCATGAACTTAGCCACCACTCTTGCATCATTTGTTCTCGTGGCCACGGCTTCAACCCACTTGGAAACATAGTCAACCGTCACGAGTATGTACTTATAGGGACCCGAAGAGGGGAAGGGTCCCATGAAGTCAATACCCCAAACATCAAAGAGTTCCACCTCTAAAATTCCGGTAAGCGGGTTCTCGTTTCTCCATGTAATGTTCCCCGCTCTTTGGCATTCACCACAAGTGGTCACATAAGCTTGCACATCCTTGAAGATAGTAGGCCAATAAAATCCACTTTGAAGAATCTTCGCGGTGATTTTGAATCCTTTAGCGTGGCCTCCCGTTGGAAGAGTGTGGCAATGACGAATTACTCCTTCTATCTCTTCATCCGGCACACAACGTCTAAAGATGTGATCACTTCCTTGCTTGAACAAGTAAGGGTCGTCCCAATAGTAGCGCTTGACGTCGTGGAGGAATTTCTTCTTGGCTTGGGAAGTCAATCCATCCGGAACAATGCCACCTACAACATAATTGGCAAAATCCGCAAACCACGGGGCTTTCACCCCCTTAATAGCATCTATTGAGTGCAAAATCGAAGAAGGGGAAGGAGGATTAGGAAGTACACAAGAGAGGTAAAAGATGTGACCTTGGGCGACCTCGCGCGGGATCGCTTGAGAACCATTTCGATTGCCACCAAGAATCGGAGAAGGGGCAGAGGAGGTCGCAGCCGACCTAATGGGGGTCGCAGCCGACCTACTCCAGGAGCCTTCTTCTCGCAACACTTCACAGCTTAGGAGAGTTTCGTCCGGGCGGGAGTCGTTGATGGGGACCATGATTCCGGACTTCGTAATGTGCTCAATGGGTAGCCTTGAAAGGTGATCCGCCACAAGGTTTTCCGCTCCTTTCTTGTCTCGTATTTCTAGATCAAACTCTTGAAGGAGGAGCATTCACCGGAGCAAGTGCGGTTTAGCATCCTTCTTGTCCATGAGGTAACGGACGGCCGCGTGGTCGGTGTAGACTATCACTTTCGAGCCCACTAAGTAAGACCGGTACTTCTCGAATGCAAACACCACGGCTAGAAACTCTTTCTCCGTTGTTGTGTACTTGCCTTGGGCCTCATCAAGCGTCTTGCTTGCATAGTAGATGGCATGAAGCTTCTTCTCCTTTCTTTGCTCAAGAACCGCGCCCACGGCATAATCACTTGCATCACACATGATCTCAAAGGGGAGTGTCCAATCCGGTGGTTGCATGATAGGGGCCGACACAAGTGCATCTCGGATCCTATGAAAAGCTTCAAGACACTCGGAAGAAAACTCAAACACAACATCTTTCATAAGGAGGTTAGTCAATGGCTTGGAAATTTTAGAGAAATCTTGAATGAACCTCCTATAAAACCCGACATGTCCTAGAAAGCTTCTAATTCCTTTTACGGAGGTGGGGGGTGGCAATTTTTCAATCAATTCAATTTTAGCTTGATCCACTTCAATTCCCCTCTTAGACACCACATGACCTAAGACTATCCCTTCTCGAACCATAAAGTGGCATTTTTCCCAATTTAGCACTAGGTTGGTTTCTTCACATCTCTCGAGAACTCTAGAAAGATTAGCAAGGCAAGAGTCAAAAGTGGTACCGTACTGATTCGGGCTATTTTGTATAGGTTAAATCTTGTATTTTAGAGCTTTATTGAGAGTGTTTAGGTTAGAGTTGTGCGTAAATGTAATATCTAGGCCGAAGACACAAGAATTCAAGAATCAAGAGTTTTAAGGCGTTTTGCGCTGTCTGCGCGACACCACTTGCTTGCGAAGGCTATATCTTAAGCTACAGAGGTTGGATTGAGCGGATTCCGGTGACATTGGAAAGCTAATTTCAAGGGCTTCAATTCATATTTTTACACCGAAGTCAGATTCCAAGCGGAAGATGGTCAAAACAGCCTCCTAAGTGACACCAGCGATCCTATCGAGATTCCGCGACCGCGGCCAGGCCGACGCGACCGCGGTGGCCGCCGAGACAAGTTGTTCTATTCTGTTGTGAAAGCGCGGGCGCAGTGATGGCGGCGCGACCGCGGTGATGCCGAATCCGAAGCGGGCCGAAATCTTTCTATCTTGTTTCCTTTTCTATCTTTTGCCTCTTTCCTTATCTATCTCGTGGAGCTTGTTCCTTGGGCTATATAAGGAGGAGGAGTCCCTAGGTTTTATTCATTCACATTCTACCTTCTACTTTCTTCCACAAATTAGGTTTTTAGTTTAGTTATGGAGAGCTAGCTTAGTCTCATTGGGTTTGTTCAAGGGAGAAGCTCTGATGTATGAACTCGTGAGACTTTGGTAATTGATTTCTATCCTTTGGTTAATATTGATTCTCTTGTGCTTCATCTTATGATTGTTGATTGTTTCTCTAGGAATTGCGACCCTATTGAATTGATTAGCTTTCTACTGTTGGATTAGGTTTGGACCGTGGACAAAACTAATCTGTGAAAACAACTTAACCTAGACCTGTTGTCTATGCAACTAGGATTAAGAAGAGAATTGATTGTTTTATCTTGCAATTGACTCGTAGCTTGATTGTTTGATATTATATCCTGCATATCCTTGTTCTCTATGCTAATTCTAGGTTAAGCGTCCTTGCCTAGGGTTATAGAATTGCTTGGACCGTGGACTTGCAATTGTTAATGATCAGGATAGGAATTAACCATAGGTGTGAATGAAATCAATGGATAAATCTATGATCGAGTGATTATTAAAGAGTGGATCTTTTGAATGAACCTATCTCCCATATTTGTTTGTTTGTTTGTTATTTGCTTCCTAGTTTAGATTAGTTTAGATTCTCCTCTTAAATCCCCCTATATTTAGTTGATAATTGTATTAATACTAGAAGCCATAGTTCTCTAGGGTTCGACCCCTTACTTGCTTACTATACTTAGTTTGTTTGTTTGGGTTATTTATCTTTGATCTTGGCACGACGACTTTAGCCGAGTCACGTACACCGAGAAGTCATCCATGAAAACCTCCACAATGTCCTCAATCATGTCGGAGAAGATGGCCATCATGCACCGTTGGAAGGTGGCGGGTGCATTGCACAGTCCGAATGGCATCCTCCTATAGGCAAATGTTCCGTAAGAGCATGTGAAAGTTGTCTTCTCTTGGTCATCGGGGTGTATGGGAACCTGCCAAAAACCACTATAGCCATCGAGATAACAAAAGTAGTCATGAAGAGCTAATCTCTCTAGCACTTGGTCAATAAAGGGCAAAGGAAAATGGTCTTTCCTAGTGGCACTATTGAGTTTCCTATAATCAATGCACATGCGCCAACTAGTAGTAGTCCTAGTAGGAATCAATTCGCCCTTCTCATTTTCCACCACGGTGCAACCGCTCTTCTTAGGTACTAAATGAACCGGGCTCACCCATTTGCTATCCGAGATCGGGAATATGATTCCCGCATCGAGCATCCTCAAAATCTCCTTCTTCACAACATCCTTCATGTTTGGATTGAGTCGCCGTTGGTGCTCAATGGTTGGCCTATTTTCTTCTTCAAGAAAAATTCGATGCATGCACAAGGAAGGTGAAAGCCCACTCAAGTCCTCAAGCGAGTACCCAATGGCTTTCCTATGTTTCCTAAGAACATCAAGCAACTTTCCAACTTCTTCCGCATTTAGATTTGCATTGACAATAACCGGAAAAGTGGAATTTGGGCCAAGAAACTCATAACTCAAAGACTCGGGGAGAGTCTTAAGCTTCGGAGTAGGCGGGGGTGGTGTAATAATGTCATCGTCTTCATCCGCCTTCAGAAACTCCTTCGCTTCACCATCTTCATCTTCAATTAAGAATGTTGGCGAGATCCTGTCGGGGGTCGCGGGCGACCTAGGGGAGGTCGGCTCCGACCTATAACAGGGGAGGTCTACTACGTCTTCGTCATCTTCACTTGTGTATTCTCCAAGCAATGCTTTGACCTCCATAACTTCGCCGGTCTCCTTCATGGTAGGGTTGAATCGGAACTCTACCACCTCTTCTCCAATCTCAAAAGTAAGGAGACCCTTCTTCACATCAATCACGGCACCGGCGGTGGCAAGGAACGGCCGTCCAAGAATGATTGGGACGACGGGATCCTCCGGCATTTCCATCACAATAAAGTCATTGGGCACAAAGAACTTGCCGACTTGGATAGGAAAGTCGTCAACAATACCAGTGGGTTGCACACAAGAGTCATCCGCCATATAGAGCCTCATGTTCACCAGGACCAAAGGACCCATGTTGGTCTTAGACCATATAAAAAGAGGAAGGAGGATAGCGCTTGCACCAAGATCACATAAAGCTTTGAATCGGTGAGCACCTATGCCAATGGTCATAGCAAACTTACCCGGATCACCAAGTTTTTCTGGGAGCTCTATAGACCGCACTTCATTGGTCAATTCGGACATTGACCGCTTCTTTGACAAGATTTCCTTTAGAAATTTGGTGTAGGCGGGCATCTCGTTCAACGCTTCGGCAAAGTGAATGGTGATGTTGAAGCCTTGGAGGACCTTCACAAAGCGTTTGAACTTTCCCTCCGTGAAATCATTAGCCTTTTTGGACGGGTAGGGAAGTACCTTCGTTGTCGGAGGCAAATGGACGGACGTCGGGATTCTCTGAGGAGGGTCGGCCGCGACCTGGGGGTGGTCGGCTGCGACCTCCTCTGAATCTGGGACAGGGTCGGTGGAGACCATTGGAGGGTCGGCCACGACCTGTTCCAAGGGGGTTTCGTCTTCTTTGTTCGCCGTCTCTTCACTTGCTACTCGGTCCGGCAACTTCTTCCCGCTTCGGAGGTGAACGGCGGCAATATGCCCTCTTGGGTTCTCATCGGGGTGGCCCGGTAAGCGCCCTTGAGGTCGTGGGATTTGAGCCGCGAGGTCACCGAGTTGGGAGTCAACGTTCTTTCTCCATGTGTCAAGATCTCCCAATCTCGTGTGGACACCTTTCAACTGAGTGGTGAGCTCGGTTCTCACCCCTTGCATCAATCCTTCTTGCAACTCTTGGACCCATGTTGGGTCCCGTACATGGCATCATAGTTGGTGAGTTTGTCCATGAGACCCCATGCCTCGTCGGGATCCATCTCAATGAAACCGCAATCGGTGTGGACGTTGATGGGGTCTTTTGTTGCGGCATTAATCCCTTGAAAGAATATTTCTTGGAGGACATAAGGAGGTTGTCCGTGAGTTGGACATTGCCGAAGAAGCTCCTTGAATCTCTCCCAAGTTTCAACAAATGTCTCGTTGGGAAGTTGATGGTAGGAGGTGATGCGCTTCCTAAGCTCGGTGGTTTTGGCCGGTGGAAAGAACTTCGTCATGAACAAGTCGTGCAAAGCCTTCCATGTAGTGATAGATCTAGCGGGCAAACTTTCGAGCCAATGAAGGGCCTTCCCACATAGAGACCACTTGAACGCCTTGAGGAGAACATACTCAAGTGAGACACCATCGGCGGCGATAGTGTCACAAAGATCGGTGAAGTTCTTGATGTGCTCCATGGGCCATTCGGTGGGCTTGCCTTCATATTGAGATCTTTTGATAAGAGTGATGAAGTGGGACTTGATCTCAAAAGCACGCTCAATTGCCGGGAGCACAATAGCGGACTCGGGAACTCTAAGCTCAGGATGCATGTATTGCTTAACGTTCCTCGGGATGGCATCGATTTGTTCTCGGAGGCGGGCGGCTTCCTCTCTTTCTTGCCGCGCAGCTGCGGCTTGAGCATCACGCTCCAGTTGCATGCGCTCCATTTGAGCGCGAAGTTCAGCCATTTGACGAGCAAGAGCCTCAGCGTCGGCCATTGCTCTTCGTTCTCTTAGCCTTCGGCGAAGGGTTCTCTCTATTTCGGGATCAAAGGGGAAATGGTCACTTACCCTTCGAGAACTAGAGGGCATACACCTGCGTACAAAACACTAGAGAAACGGATTAGTAACAAAATAGGGGTTCGGGCTAGTCCCTCACCCAAAAGAAAGCTAGACTTGGAAACTAAGCTAACTCCGCGGCAACTGCGCCAATTTGTTGAGAGGGTTTTACCTTAACAAATAAAATTTGTCAAGACCCCGCTGAGTATAGCGAAGTCAGGATGGTCCACGGGAGCTAGTAGTTCTATAGTCTAGCAAACAACTACGAAAGCGAAACAAAACAAAGCAAAGCAGAACAAGCAAACAAACGCAAAGCACACGTCTCAGGAATAGGTCATGGCCGACCCTAGGGAGGTCGCGGCCGACCTAAAACAGAACTTCACAACACCAAGAAAACAACTACAGAGGAGGTCGCGGCCGATTCTGCAACTGGTCGCGGCCGACCTATTCTGGGCACGGAAGATGGGTTTCGTAAAAATCAAAGAAAAACAACTAGGGGTGGGGATTCACCACAACACGAGCATGCATTCAAACAATGATAAAGGACCAACTCAACTCACAACCTCATGGGTGACTTTCATCACAAAAGAACACATCAAGAGCCTCCATTTACATGAAAGAGTTAACATGCAATCCAACTTGTTCTTCGAAAGGTTCGACTTTCGTCTAACCCGGATAGTCCACATTCACAACCAAACCTCTCAATTAGGTAGCAAACAAGAACATTCCCCCTTCTTCAAGGGTTTTAAGCACACAAGAGGGATTTATGGGTAGAGATTTCAAGCTAAGCATGGATCCAAAACAATCAAGGTCTCAAATGCACTTTCATTGTGGGTTTCACCCCAACCCTAGCAAGCTAACTACTCACACATAATCAAACACACAAACAACACTAAAGAAGAGAAAACCATCATCCAAAGCAAATAACTTCAATTAATTTCAAGATCCACTTACAAACTTAAGCAAAACCCACAAATTTCTTCAAACACCATTGTTGTCTCCTTCCTAGAACACAACCTACACAAGCTTTCTTCTCCACTATCTCTCCTTATAAACCACTTCTCCCTCACACTCACACTCTTCTTCTCCACCGTCACTTTCTTCTTCTTCCAACTCCACTTCTTCTTCTTCAGCCCACTCTCTCCTCTCTCTTCTTTCTTGAGCCTTTTCCCTCCTTGGAAAAAGCTGCTTTGGAAGGGAGACAAAATGGGTTTTGTAGCAGCCCACAAAAGCAAGAGAAGGAAGCTTCCTCCACTGCCACAAGTCTGCACAGCCGCCCTCCTTTTTCGGGTTTCGAAAATCCCGCCCAAAAGTGTTACTTGCAGCGCACGGATTTATTTTCGGATGCTGAGAGGGGTCGGCCGCGACCATATGGGTGTCGGCGCCGACCTACTGCAGAACGTGGAGTTTTCTTCGTTTTGTTCCGTCCTTGCTCCGATTGGGTGGACTTTTGTTGGGTGCTTTTGCCCTTTTGCTCCTTGATTTTCTTGAGTTCCTTGTACTTCTTTGAGGCTCCCTTGGTTGCAACTTTGGATTTTGGCTCTTGACTTCTTGACTCTCGACAACTAACGGTCCCTAGAAAGCTCCGAAAATGCATAAAAACTTCTCCAAAAAGCCCCAAATACCTACACAACACACAAACGACTCCAACTCTCGAAAGAGAGCCGAAATCTTATGCAAAACACACAAACACACAGGGAAAGCATGCAAAACAAGCTAGAAAACTACCTAGAAAAACAACTAAAAAGCGCGACATCAAAGTTGTGTTTCTTGTGCTATAGGCAAATCTAAGTTTTTTAACCTTGGATTGTATCAACATTTGTCTATTCTTACGAGCCCTTGGGAAGATATTTCCTAGGATTTTGCTGTTTGTCATGCCTATGACTAGGAAAGGTCGAGATTCCATCTTTGTAAAAGTAGATAGATTTTTGAAAATGGCTCACTTTGTTCCTTGTCACAAAACCAATGATGTTGTGCATGTTGCTGATTTGTTCTTTGCTAATTTGGTGAAATTACATGGTATTCCTTGCTCAATTGTTAGTGATAGTGATGCTAAGTTAATTGAGTTGTTTGTGGAAGTCTTTATGGTCTAAACTGGGTACTAGATTGTTTTATTCTAGTACTTGTCATCCTCAGACTGACGGTCAAACTGAGGTCACTAACCAAACTTTGGGTGGGTTACTATGCACCATGATTAAGTCCAACCTCAACAAATGCAATAGCAGGTTTGTTGCCTTTTGTTGAATCTGCTTATAATAGATCAATGCACTCCGCGACTAAGATGACTCTCATTAAGGTGGTGTATGGCCTCAACACCAAGACATGAATCGATCTCACATCTCAGTGCATGAAGGATAAGGACTCATTCGAGGCAAGCAAGCGGGCTGAGTTTGTGAAGAAGTTGCATGAACGTACTCGGATGCACCATGAGTTCAAGACTACTCAATATAAAGCCTAAGCTAACAAAGGGTGCAAAAACATTCAATTTGATGAGGGTGATCTTGTGTCGGTGAACCTAAGGAAGGAGAGGTTCACAGAGAAGGGCAACTCCAAGATCGACGCGTTTGGAGATGGCCCATTCCGAGTCATTAACTGTGTCAGGCGTAATGGTTATTGGTTGGACCTCCCTAATGATTATGGTGTTCACTCCACCGTCAACGTGGTTAAGTTATCCCTTTATGTTCACAATGATGACTCCAACAACAAATTGTGGATGCTTCATGGACATGTGGAGGAGAATGATGCAGCCCATATACTCATGACTCCGAAAGTGATCGAGGACTTAGCTCATGTTCCTTTCAATGGACTAATCACAAGAGATCAAGCTAAAAAATTGAGACAAGCCACGAGAGCTCTTCTAGCCCAAATTACGACATTGTTGGTCAAGCCAATGGAACCAATGTGGATGACATCACTCACTCATGTTCAAGGCTGAATTTGAACATGCTTATCATACATACTATTGTTAGACACTTCTATTATTAGTAATGATTTGTGTTGGCACTTATCGTTTAAAGGTTTCTATTTTGGGTCGATATTGTTTGGGGTCAAAGTAAGACAAAGGCCCTTCTTCCTTTCATCCATACTCGTCCAAGCCCCTCTTATAGAATGGGTGGATGCATGCCTTGGATTGCAAGACACACCTTTTCTAGTTTATCTTATCTTAGCTAGTTTCTTATCATTCAGCGAGATTCTATCTTTCTTCTAGGATCACTTTATTAGCAAAGATAAAATTATTGCCTTGTCTTCCTTAAATACTCGAACCGTTATTGAATAAAATCATATATGAACCTTGGAATGAACTTGTGAAAAGTTTGTGCATAGGGTTTTAGGTCCGACAATTTAGTGTGTTTTTGCACTTGCAAAACAATCAACGATCTTCTTAAACTTCTCTTCATCCGAACATCAATCCAAATCTCTTCTTATCTTCCATATTTCCTCTCGTCAATATGCATATGAATTAGTTTATTTTCATGATAACTTCAAAGGTCAAATTAAACTAAATTGTGTGTTTAATTGTTGTATTTGTAGGTGGTTTGAAGAGTAAACTAAAATAAGTGTTTAAACCAAATTAATCCAAATTTCTTCTTCTCTTCCATATTTTCTCTTCTCTTCATTCATGGCTTCTCATCCAAGTCAAGTTGTAAACATTGTTGGATTCCATCCAATCCAAAGGCAAACCTGTCTTCTCACCTTCAAGTCTTTCGTCTCTATTGTGGTGGTGCGAGTGATTGAATCAAAGAAGTACTTTGACGAACTTCCTAGGCCAACGTGGGTTTGTTATAGACTAATTGATGGCATTCAAGTGATTACCATGCAATCATGTATCAATTAGTATCAGAGCTCAATGGTTTCAAGTTGAACGATCAAGTTGATTCCTTGGAAGCAATTTTTTTCCAAGAGAAGACATCTACATACTATTGTCGAACGTTTTGGTCATATTCAATTTTTTTTGGAAGTATAGTCTGGGATCTGATTTTATGCTCTTGTAGAGACCTTCGGTATAAGTCCGTACAATATTAGCTTACAATCCTTACACGGATGTTTAAACAATAAAAAGATGAAATTTATTTTTAATAAAATTATCAAAACTTTAATTATTTGTAAAAACATGATTTTGTTCTCAACCTTGTATTGTATTCTCTATGTAATTCTTTTTTCACCCTTTCGACTTTTTTTTGCCTTCACCACTTAATGGATTAACATTAAATTGTTAATGCAATTTGTTCACATAAATCAAACACCTTGGTTCATAAACAAAAATCGAAGTTCATCATTTCATGTCATCCATGTTCTTCACTACAATTCATGATATTGGATCGAGTTTGAACAAATGGCCCCTGAAGTTTTAGGGCCTGTTTGGTTTTCATCTATGCAAATGTCAAAGGAAAGTAAATAGACCTAACGTATATTAACATCATGAAACATAAATCATAGATTTTGAGTCATCTCAAATTTTATATAAAAATGACCGCAAGGGGTTATATGAATAAAGTAGTGTAATCATCATTGATGCATAATGTCTAACTCCAAATAAACACCATAATTCACAACAAATGGCTAGACATGCCAACTCTACTTTCGTTCAATTTCCATCCAACTCAACCACCAAAATTATTTTGCATGGAGAAGTGTCACCTTCAAGGCCATCGAAGCTTTCAAGGTTGATTCCTATGGTATGACAGAACCTACCAAAACTCCTATTGAAAAGCTCAATGATGTTGTTGTGAAATCCTACAATGATTGGAAGAATACTAATTATCCTTTTCTCGTGTGGCTCCCATCAACTCTAAGAGAAAAACATGTTGCCTACTCAACCCATGTTGGCACCTCGTATGATTTCTGGTCTATGTTCTCTACTATCTTCAAGTCCCACACCAAGGAACATATCATGTAGTTCAAAAACGAACCCGAAAACCTTATAAAAGAGTTGGGGTGAGCATCACTTCAAAACCGGAGTGGGGCCAAAATAGGATTGATTTCCCCAATTCTATGAGGAGAGGATCAAGCAAAAATTTACCTATCTAGTCACGGTCCTGATTCGGTCCACTTTCGTTTCGCTTTTGGGCCAGATTTAGCAAACAAAATATATAAGTTGAATATTATAATATAAAAACTATATTTTTAAAGACATTTATATATTTTAAATAGTCAATCTGGACCAGGAACCAATTTTTAAAAAATTATGTACAAAGGACCAAACCGAAAGCGCCTCGAACTAGTCCGGTCCAAGGTTTGTCCAACCCGATGCAAAAATCTGATTCGAATCAGATTTTGCTCAGGCATACTAAAGGGTCCCTTGTAATGATGGACTATTATCAAGAAGAGATGCTCAATTGTCTACTTCCATTATTGAGTGTGGCTACATCATAAGTGATGATGATATTGTTGCTTGCATTGTTAATGGTCTAGATTCAAGTTGTGGTAACGTTAGAGCATCTATCAATGTTTGATTTGAGGATATCACCCCCTACGAATAATCTTGTTTACTCTTACAAGAAGGGAAAAAAAACTCGATGGGAACACCAAATCCCTTATTTTCATTGTGATTCCAGTCATCCATTAGGTAACACAATTACTACAAGTCGAGGTGGAATACAGTCTCAGTCATGGTTCCAACACGAAGTGGGTGACGATGCAATTTGTTGATGGTTCTTATACTATTATCTGTGTTAAAAATAATACTTTTAAGTTATACACAAATGATCTATTATAAAGCTCTAAAACATGTTAGCTTACATGAAAGTTTAAACAATAGAAGGATGAAATTGATCTTTGATAAATCAATTCTCAAACTATATTATCAAAATTTATTTCTAAAAGTATAATTTTGTTCTACCTAGCTTGTATTTTCTATATATGTAATTCTTTTGTCACTTTTGGACTTAATTTCGACTTCGTCACTCCATGGAATGGACATTAAATTTCTTATGCGTATTCATATAAATCAAAACACCCTGATTTTCATAAACGAAAATCTAAGTTCATCATTTCATGCCATCCATCTTCTTCATTGCAAGTCATGATATCGGATCGAGTTTGAACAGATGGTCCCTTGACATTTAGGGTCCGTTTGATTAGTAAATATATGAACCTAATCTATATTAGCATCATGAAACTAAACCAAAAGATTTGACATTATTATGGTTGTATCAAGTACTATTATTAATCGAAATTACTTATACACCAATATCGATCACGTAGAGGGCACGGATCTTAAGCTAGCAATTGTCCCGGATTCATTTCTTTGATGTTATATTTCCGAGGTGGGAACCAAACGGGACTTTATTTTATCTTGTTTTTGTGTTCAATTGTTTTGGAGGAAAATACTGCAGTATATATTATCGCCCACATCATCATTCCCAAAGGAAAACAGTGTAGGCTGGCCTCCAACATCTAATAATTAACGTTACCATCCTCTCCTAAATTGATTGATGAAGGGTCGAGAAAACACCGTGGGTCAATAATTTGTTCGATCATTGATATGCAATTCGTACTTGATTTTTTCAGTTAATCAGTCCTTGTTGTCCAAGTTCTTGTAATTTGAGATATCAATAGAGGAGACAACCAATGTACTTGAGTTATACAATTGCTGGCTTTTTAAAGTATTAAAATCGAACACTCCAAAAAAACTTAGTGTTCATGATTATACATCTTAGCTAATGGTACGAACCGAGATTCAAGAATATTGTGCAACATATTGCATATGAATTTGAAGAGGACAAAGCAAGGTAGCATTCCCATGTTAGATCGAATCTCGTTGATCAGCTATTAAAGCTTGTCCAATGCAAAATTTTGTACAGATGTACGTGTAAAGCATTTTTCCTTAAACATAGAAGAAGTGCTTCACAAATTTGCAATTATCATGCCTCTACACTACAACGTATTGATCTTTAACAAGGTACATGATCATATATCTTTAATGGGTTATTCTTTTTAATTTTGGTTGCCCGCTGATTCATCAAAGCTTCGTCTTAGCTACGTCTAGTTCGACCCAGGTCACCCACCTGGCTTTGGCGAGTAAGCCTCACAAAGGAAATTTTTTACATCTAATAGAGTTGAACTCAGACCTCGTGGGTGTAGAGCTTACCGCTTATCACCTTAACCAACTCTTTTTAGTTGAATGGGTCACATATTGACTCCCTAAAATGGAATCAATGAACCACTTTACAAATATTAATTAACTAACAATAGTCATCATATCGTAATTTGTTATTGTTATGGGCACATATTAGAAAAATCAATTCAAAATATATAGGGTAGTAAAATTTGACAAACTCAAAAGTTTAACTCAGATAACCTCAAAAATGAACAAAGAAGAATCACTTTTAAAATCAAAGGGCCCGTTGTTTTTAAAGAAGTTGAGCAAATCAAAGGTACTTACCAAGTTCTTGAGCGATATAAGGCAAGTTTTAGGATCAACAAGTTTTATTTTGACAGTTCTTGAGCGATATAAGGCAAGTGTTTTAGCCACATAGCCTCATAGAAATCTGGATAGTAGTTGATTTAGAAACAAGAAGATGTAAAACAATCTGGATAGTAGTTGATTTCACAATAAGGATGAATATAGCCTCATAGAAATCAATACCACCCACCTATGAATGACCATCCACAATAAGAATAACAACAACGACCAGATAGTCCCGCAAGATTTGGGGAGTCAGAATGGGGATATTCCAGACCAAAATGGAATACACCCAGTACAACTTAAACAAAAAATGACTAGTTATCCACCATCTTGATCTTCTCCCTCCAACTCTCATTGCACTGGGCCAACCCCACCGAAATACCTAACAAGTTGATGTTTTGCTTTATGTTATCCAACCAGCGCTTCCTTGGGCAACCTCTATCTCTTTTGCAAGCCCCAAGCTCCAACCGCTCCCACGTCCTAACTACAGCATCTGGGTCCAGCCTCTAAACATACCCAAACCAACAAAAGCCTCGATTCTTGAAGCTTGTCTCCAATACTGGCCACCCCCAGCTTGCTTCTGATCTCCTTATTCCTAATTCTGTTGAATCTCGTGTGCCCACACATTCATCTGAGCATTCTCATCTCTACAACAACGAGTTTTTGTTCTTGAGCCTTCGTCGTCGACCAACATTTAGCTCATTTACAATAACACTTGCCTTATATCGCTCAAGAACTGTCAAAATAAAACTTGTCAAAAGAACACATGCATGAAACAACAAGTGTTGTAGTCGTACGAGGCACTAGGGTAGCATTGTTTTGGGAAATGAGAAGAAAGAGGGTTGTTTATCGTTCACTTAACAAGTGTTGTAGTCGTACAAGGGTTGTTTCTTTTGGTATTCAAGACGTTAAAGTTGAATAAGGCGATAGGGTTTTGTAATTTCTTACTGAGCTCATATAGACATTGGATTTGTCAAAGCTATAGATGGCGGACCGGCGATGAATCACACAACATGGGGAACCTTTATGATGGAGTCGTTTGAGTGCTAACAATAGGGTCAAAAAGTTGTCATTGGTCATGGCAGTGCAATCACAAGTCATAACGATAGGGTTGTGATAGGGCCAAGTCCATTACGACTCATGGCAATTGGGTTAGTGGTCATAGTGATCGATTAGCCACTGAGAAGGAAGAATCGGGGAAGTCAAAGGAAGATGAAAGCAAGGAGGGGTAGGAAAGGGAAAAGTTTTCTCGTCAAAAGCCGCATGATGGTATAGAATAACTTCATGGTAAGAGAGAGGTCATGGCATTTGTATCATCTATGATCTTTCAGATCGATATTCGAAAAACGGATATGATGTAGATTTAGGCTATAAAGTTTATGAGAGGGCACAATTGAGAACATTTTACAAACATATAAATAACCAAGGGTTGGAATAATTAAGATGCATAAGTACTAAACATCACTCAGTTTTAACTACAGCATCACCATTTATATACACTTTTACCTAATTGTCCTTTAATTTAGTAAATAAACATCATGAAGATAAAAAAAATGTAAAAATATAAAAATAAATAAGCAAAGCGAGTAGCATCCATCTCTATAACATTCCTACTCGATGACCCTCACAAAAAATCCTGTCATCCACAACCAAAATCATGTCACCCATTCTTCTGTGCCAAGGTTGTTAGGATCGGGATTCTTGAATCAGATCGTAAACGGGTAGTAGGATCGAATCGTAGGATTGGATCGATGAGATCATAAGATCTTATTATACTAATATAATTCTAAATAATTCAACTTTAATATATGTTACATATCAATTAAACAAGAAAATAAGTTATCAAAATATGCATTTTCCACATCCACCATTCCATATCACGAAATAATTTAGCATAATATTTTCTTATGCCAAGAAAATACGTGAAAATGAGAAGAAAATGATGTCATTTTGCCTAATTAATTGTCCATAATTAAAAAGAATGACGTGGTAACGATACCATTATAAAGAGCAATATCAATCAAAGGAAACTACCACAAGAACAATGTAGCCTAAATAAGTTTGTAGTAGCTAGAATATAGGTCCTATGAGTATTAATAAGCTAATAATAAAGTTCAACTTTATCAAAAAAACATCAACTACTAAAAATAAATATCTATAAATATAAAAATTTATGAAATAAGTAATAAAATTAACTTTTATACTTCCACCTACAATGAAGACAAGAGGAAGAATAAAAGAGAAGGGGATTGGATAGACATTTAAAAAAGATTTAAATTAAAAATATGATATAGCTTATAATTTTTTCCTTTTTAAAAAATATTAGTTTAGAATGAGCTACTAAGTAACCATTTTAACCATTCAAATGGGTCTAAATAGCCTAAAATATGAGAATTGTACTCTACAACACGTATTTATGGGATCTTACGTTCCTATTTGGGATCCTACGATTCTACGATTCAACCGATCCTATACGATCCTATGTATGATCCTACTTGATACGATTTTGTATACACGATCTGTACGTTTAGTGAAATTTAAATCGTATGATCGTATGATCATACAATTCGAATCGTGATCCTAACAAGCTTGTTTTGTACAATATTGTTAATCATTTTTCTGTAAAAGAATGTCTTCATTTTTCTAAAAAGCATTTAGTTTTCCTTCTAAAAAACATGTATAGAGGGGGTTCAAATCTAGTTTGATCTATTTTTTTGCTTTTCTGTTAGAATTAAGTTTGATTTTTTTTTCTCTTTTAATTTTCGAAATGGAAAGAATACTCCTAAAATTTTGTTACTAATATTCACAATCTTTTTAAGATAATATTTTAATATAATATAAAATATAACTATAAAATCATTTTATCACTTTCTATTTTCAAATTGGGAGAAAACATTTATTCTTTTCATACATATTATTTTGTAGAACAAATAAAAATATTATTTTTAAACTTTGTCTATAATTTCATTTTTGTATTTATTAAGCGAAATTTAGTCATGTTGGACATTTATGTAATATTTTTAGACATTTCTACAATATTTATGGGATTTTGTTGCTAATCGTAAAAATAACGATATTATTGTAAGTTGATTATCAAATAGGGGTACGAGGTACTAATTCCTGATGAAACAAAGTACTATAACCTGGTTGGTTCTATCAAGTGCATTTTTTTTTCTTTCATAATTATGGATAGAAGATTTTACAGAAATTTAATATATTAGTAAATTTAACTAAATCAAAACTTGAATCAATGTCTAAGGAACCTTACATGGTATTAATTATGGGTTTGTTCAATTAATTCGGTGTATATTGTTTAATTATCTAATAAATTGTGATTTTTGTTATTAATCTATCATTACTATATACTAAAGCGGAGCTTAAAAATAATAATTATGACAACATGTGTCAACTTAATTCATATTGGACCAGATCACCCATCTTTACTAAAATAACTTAATTCGATAATTTTGATTATAGACCCCACATGTATGTAAAATATGAAGATTATTATTTAAATCATCAATTTATAATATATTAAGATTTATTAATTATATATATAAAAACATATGTCAAATCCAATTTTATATATAATTAAAAGTATAATCCATAAATTATAATCCTACAAATCTTTATTCAATTAAAATAATATATTTTATCAGAAGTATTATATCATTAATGTAAATCTCATAAGAAACAAATTAAATAAAATAATACATGATTTTATATCAATCAGTTCTTTTGAATAACTATATATCAAACCTAATCTAAGTTTTTAGTTGAATCAAATCCGCACCTTTAAGACACGGGACTAATACTAGTACCGTTAACTAAATACAGTAGTGATATTAATCTATACTATTAACTAAATCGTGTGTGACGTCACTCTAGCATTAAATTAGTTGATTTATTCAATATTCAAAATTTCTATTTTTAGTTTGCAATCTTAAAATTTTAATATTTTCATTTTAAATTAATTTTAATATCTTTGTTTAGTAAAAACATTGGATGTATGCTTTTATACAAATTTTGAATTTTATCTTTTTACTGCATATTTAATTTTTTTGGTAGAACTGTATTGCATTTTTATTTAGTCATTTTTAGTTTATTGAGCTGTATTAAAATTTAAATCTTCAATAGATAGATGATTCTATTTTTCATGTTAGAATATTATATGTATCTTTCAAAGAATTAAAAAAAATTATTAACTAACTTGAATGTACTTTCACTTGTGTTATTGATTTATCTTTCAATGAATTAACTTGAATCCTATATTTTTTATAAGATCATGCATTTGCATACCTATCAAAAGCTGACCCCACCGACCCGATTCGGATATTTTAAGGTTTCAACCCCAAAATTTGAACTTCAAACCCAGTTTAAATCCGACTCAATAAACACGAAAATTTTGAGGTTGGGGTCGGGTCAAACCCGGCTGGACACAAAATTTATGAGGCGGGAAACTTATTATACACTTTAATATAATAAAATGGAAGATTGGCGGGTAATTGGAGTACACCCAATTTTTAACGAACATTTCGCAAAAAAAAACAAAAACTAAATCATACACTCCGACTTTCTTCAACCTCCCCTTCTTCCTTGCTCTTGTGTATAGGTAGTTTTAAAGCTTGGAGAGCATAACCATGACTGGTAATTCACCTTTACTAGTACCTTGAAAGAAGAAAATGAATAAATCTTTTCTAAAATCTAATTGTCATGAATAGAGAAGGAAAACATTATATATAATATATGTAGGCTATATGTAATTAATTTCTTTTAAACGAGGGATGAGTTAAGAAATCAGTATTTACAGAACTATAAGTAGAACTGAGATCAAAAATTTATATAATTGTATCTATATGTATAGTTTGAGTTGTTATAACATCTGAATACGTGTAGAATCGTATTGTGTATTTAATTAGTCATTGTTAGTTTGTTAAGTTGTATTAAAATTTTAAATTTTCAATAGATAGATGATTCTATTTTTCATTTTAGAATATTATATGTATCTTTCAAAGAATTAAAAAAATTATTAAATAACTTGAATGTACTTTGACTTGTGTTATTTATTTATGATAAAATATGACTTGTGTTATTGATTTATATATCTTTCAATGAATTAACTTGAATCTTATATTTATTTATAATATCAACACATGCGTACCTATCAAAAGCTGACCCGATTGACCCGATTTAGAAATTTTAAGGTTTCACGTCGAAAATTTGAACTTGAAACCCAGTTTAAACCCGACTCGATAAGCACAAAAAAATTTAGGTTCAAGTCGGGTCAAACCCGGCGGGACACAAAATTTATAAGGCATGAAACTCATTTTACACTTTAATATAATAAAATAGAAGATTTGCGTAATTGGAGTACACCCAATTTTTAACCCACATTTTGCAAAAAAAAAAAAACATAAATCATACCAATCCCACTTTCTTCAACCTCCCCTTCTTCCTTGCTCTAGTCTGTAGGTAGTTTTAGAGCTAGGAGAGCAACCATATGGTAATTCACCTTTACTAATATCTTCAAGGAAGAAAATGAATAAATATTTTCTAAAATCTTATTGTCATGAATAGAGAAGGAAAACATTATATATAATGTACATATGGTATATGTATTTAATTGCTTTTAAATGAGGGATGAATTGAGAATTTGGTATTTTTAAAACTATAAGTAGAACTGAGAGCCCAAATTTATATCATTGTATAGTAGATGCATAATTTAAGTAGTTATAACATCTGAATACGTGTAGTGTACAAACAAAATTATGCATCATTTCTTATTAATATGATTGATCATTCTTTCTTATCTACATGAGTATTAAAGACCACAAAACTGTTATAATTTGTTAGTGAATGGTACTCTGAAGGATATATTGACTTTAGCTCGAACATAATCCAATGCGCGCCTAGTATACTACCTTTCGTACAAGAACGAAAAAGATCTCCTCGTGAATAAGAATAAAATATCTCAACAAATTAGGAGTTCTGGAATGCATTCTTTTTGTTTTTGTTATGTGTTTGATCCATTTCTTTCTTTTTAATGTCTCAACTCTTCACACTAGAACTTAGAACTTCTAAATACGAAACAATAACTCGACATACGTGAATAATATAATGAAAAAATATTTATAGATATGAGAAGTTTGAAACTCCAAAAAAGAACATTCCGCCATCACTTTCTCCTAATATTTGGAATTTTAAATCTTCAAAAAAAATTAAAAAAAAAAAGAATGATATTCCCAGCACGATAACAACAATAATAAAGGTCGCAATTACTAAGTAGCAACCAGAACCGCGAGGAAGGAGGAATCATGTAGATCCACAGTCTTGCCAGCATCATCCAACAAGGGCGCTTTAACAACCCCAAGCCCATCCCGTTCCCCATCATCCCCACCACCCAAGCCACCGCCCGCACACGTCAGCATCTGGGCCCTCTTCGCCTGCCTCTCCCAATCCGTGGTGCCCACCACATACAGCATCAGCGCTGCACACGTCAGCTGGGCCGCCAGGAGCCCGATCCAGAGCCCGCAAAACCCGACCCCAAGCCAGAACGCGAGCCCCACCGCCACGGGCGTCCCCACCAGATAGAACGCGCCCAGGTTCACGTTCGCCGCCGTGCTGGGCCTGGCGCTCCCCCTCACCACCCCGCACGCCACCGTCTGCGGGCAGTTCCCGAGCTCGCAGAGCCCGAGTATGGGCAGCGCCGCCGCCGTCAGCCGAAGGATGTCGGCGTCCCCCGTGTACATCCTCCCCCACTGCTCCCTCATCACGACGGCGAATCCCGCCGCCGCCACCCCCATGCACGACCCGATCGCGATGGCGGTGGCGGCCGCCGTCCGGGCCCGGAGAGGGCGGTTGGCCCCGAGCTCGTTCCCGACCCGGGTGGAGACGGCGAAGCCGAGGGAGCTGGGGAAGTTGTAGAGCAGGCCCGTGGTCTGGATGAGGACCCCCATGGACGCCACCGTGGCGGTGGGGTCCACCAGGAGCCCGCACAGCACGATCATGATCTCGTACCACCACCACTCCAGGCAGACCGATACGCAGCTGGGCCCCGCCAGCCTCACGAGCGGGCCCCACCCTGAGAGGCAGTCCCACGTCGGGCGGGCCCACTCCGGGCCGTGGAGCCCGACCTGGCCCACCAGGACTGCCAGCGAGATGGCGTTGGAGGCGGCCGCGGCGGAGGCCACCCCCGCGACCCCGAGGCCGAGGCGGCGGACGAGGAGGAGGTTGGCCGGGACGTGGAGGAGCGTCCCCGCGAGGGCGGCCGTGGTGAGCGGGCGCGTGATTCCTTGGGCGCGAAGGTAAATCTTGATTGGGTGGAGGAAGGCGTTTGTTACCAAATCGGATAAGGAGTACATAATGTACGTGTGCGCCAGCCTGGCAATGGAGGGCTGCTGGTGCAAGAATCCGAGGATCCTCGGGATCTGGAGCCAGAGGAGCGAGATTGGGAGGGACGAAGCCAAGAGGAAGACGACGGCGCGATGGAGGGTTAGTGACAAGAGCTTCCTGCGGCCGGCGCCGAAGGCTTGGGTGCAGAGCGGCTCCATGCCCAAGGAGAGGCCCGAGAGGACGGAGTAGCCGGTGATGTTGGCGAAGGCGATGGCGAGGGCCCCGCCCGCCAGCTCGGACTCGCCAAGGCGGCCGAGGAAGAGCATTGAGAGGAGTGCGCGGGAGTATAGGATGAGGTTTGTTAGGAGGATGGGCAGCGCTAGATGGAACAGTGACTTTGACTCCACGATCACTTCTGCCAATGTGAAGCCGCCGCCGCCGCCTTCACTGACCGGTGGGGGTGGTGGTATGGGCTTGATCAGGAGATGGAGCAACAGATGATGCGATTGCGGGTTTTGGATTTGGATTTGGTTTTGGCTTTGCTGGATGGTGGGTACGGGATTGCACATTGTGCGGATATTGATCCGATGAACTGAAGAGGTTGGCAGAATTAATTGATAGAAAGTGGAGTGAAAATTGATTAGGACCAATTTGTAGGTTTGGGAGTGGGAGCGCCAGTGGAGTGGGCAACTCTGCTTTTCAGCCTCCCTCTCTTTTTAATGTACTCTTTTTTTCTCACTATTTTTGGTGTTAGATTCCAGCAGATCGGGGTGTATAAATAGACGCCTTGCCACGGCCATGGGGTCCAATCCAGCCCGGACAAAAGTGGGGTTCTCGTACTCGCATGAACGCTACCCTTATTTGTGCCATCTTTTGCGTTTTTATCTTTCTTTTCTAACAATCGTGATATTGCTTGGACTTGTCAAATGGGTCGGATAAGTAAAGTTCGGATTTGGGTAGATTGTATTTGGTTCAAAACATGTCTTGGCTTGTTCAGTTGAAATTTGGATATTAATATCTTTTTTTTTTTTTTTAAGTCTATCTATTAGATTTCAATTAATCAATGATAAGAAGATACAAGATTGGAGACATGTTTAGGGGACAAAAGATTTGGATAGTCTTTTACCGGGACATGACTTAATGTGTTGGTGCAAGATTGGATCGACCTAACGGATTACTATTATTAATGTTGTTAATCTTTATTTAAATTAGTACAAATTATGTACCATGTACGGGTAATGTAGATGTAAACTCGACTTATTCGACGTCACATCGAAATTTGATCTGAGCATTTTTTATTCGATAATTTACAATTCATGCCCGATGTACCCGAGTTCGAACCTATTAACATATATATATATATGTATTTTATTTTATTTTAATTTCAATATTGAAATTTATTATTTTAATTAATTATGTAGAATCTTCATAGAACAGAAACAAAAATCATTTTACCTAATATATAAAACATTTAAATGAAAAGTATATTTTCATATCAATTAAGGAAATATCCAAAATCATATTTTATTAGAGGGAATGGGGTTGTGGGGGGTTGTTTTGGGATGAAATTGAAAAGCTTAACCTCCCCCCCAAAAAAATGAAGTCCCTATAAAACACCAAATTTCATCCAACTCCCTGTCTCTCTCCTCCTCATTTTTTCTCTCCTCCCTCACTCCTCCTCTTGCTCCTCTCCATTTTCTTTCCTCTCCCTCTCCTTCCTCCCTCTGATCTCCGTCGCCCGCCCGCCAACGCCCGCCCGCCCGCCGACGCCCGCCCGCCCTCCCTCTCTGTTGTCGCCCTCCCTCTCCGTCGCCGCCCTCCCTTTGCGTCGCCGCCCGCTCTCCCTCTCCGTCGCCGTCGTCGCCCGCCCTCAGGTTCGTCCGCCATCTCTCTCTCTCTCCATTCTCGCCCTCTCTTCCCTCTCTCCTAGATCCGGGCTCGTTGGAGCCAGATCCGGGCTCCTACGAGCCAGATCCGCCCTCCCTTTGCGTAGCCGGATCTGGGCTCGTACGAGCCGGATCTAGCCGGATCTAGGCTCGTACGAGCCGGATCTAGCCGGATCTGGGCTCGTACGAGCCGGATCTAGCCGGATTTTGGCTCGTACGAGCCGGATCTGGGCTCGTACGAGCCGGATCCAACCGGTTGGATTTTTGGGATTTTTGGGTTTTTGGACTTTTGAGGGTTTTTGATTTTTTGGATGACAAGTTTGTTTTTCGGATTTAAGTGATGACAAGTTTTTTGTTTTGTGGGTTTAGGGTTTTTGAGTTTGTGGTTTTTTGGATGACAAGTTGAGTTTAGGGTTTTTGAAACGATTTTGTGTTTTGGGGTGATGACAAGTGATTTTTATGAGTTTTGAGCAATTTAAAACAAAACTGATGACAAGTGCGTTTTTAGGTTCTGGGTGATGACAAGTTGTGTTATATGGTTTTGGGTGATGATAAGTTCGTTTTTATGGGTTTTGCGATGACAAGTCCGTTTTAATGTGTTTTGGCGATGATAAATTGTTTTACGGTTCTGGGGGTGATGACAGGTTTGTTTTAAGGTTTTTTGGATGATTTTATGGGTTTGGATATGTTTTTGGATTTTTTGGATGACAACTTTGTGTTTCGGATTTAAGTGATGACAGGTTTTGTTGTGGGTATAGGGGTTTTGAGTTTGTGGGTTTTTTGGATGACAAGTTCATTTTAGTGTTTTTGGGACGATTTTATGATTTAGGGTGATGACAAGTGATTTTTTTATGAGTTTTGAGCAATTTAAGTTTGTTCTACGGATCTGACTAATGACAATTGTGTTTTAAGGTTCTGGGTGATGACAAGTTGTTTTTATGGTTCTGGGACAAGTCCGTTTTTATGGGTTTTGGCGATGACAAGTCCTTTTTTAATGTGTTTTGGTATTGACAAGGTTGTTTACGGATTTGGGGGTGATGACAAGTCTGTTTTATGTTTTTTGGATGATTCTATGGGTTTGGGTATGTTAGATTTGTATATATATATATTACTTATAATTATGGCCTATTAGCTCAAATGGTAGAGCAATGTGCTTGATGCACAATAATGTGGGTTCAAATCCCACATAGGTCAATTTCGTAACTGGTCATCACTGATGACACGTTTTTTGTGTGAATGATGGGTTTTACCTCGACTTGTCATCAGATGACAAGTTGAGTACGTGAACGAAATGACAAGTTTTCTGATGACAAGTTACTTGCCATCACTAATGACAAGACGGTCAACGCCGGTCAACGGCCGGTCAACGCCGATAGTGGTAAGGGGTGCTGACGTCATCATATGCCATTGATGACATCATGTTGTAAATTAAAAAAAAAGGTAGGGGCAAAATTGGAAAAAAGCCTAAGGGGCACATTTTTTTTTCCTTGTAGCCTATTTGCTTCAATATTTGTCTCCCATGGGTTACTTACCCATTTTCGTCTATTTTATATTGATTATAGCAGTATATGTTATTGATTTATATTATGAAAATAAATTAACCTATCAAAAATTGGATAAGATATTATAGTAGATCTAAATGCTAGTTACCATTGTTAAAATAAAATCATTATTCTATTAAGCATTAATTACATGGCATAAATATTATTTCTTTATTCAACGTTGATGAGGTGGCGCAAAATTTAACAAAGAGATATGTTGTGTTTTATACTGTATTATAGTAGATTGTCTTTGTCTATCATCTATCTACTTCTTTTTCTAATTTCTATCTTTTTTCGCCTAAAATCTGTCGTTTTTCAACTATTTGCCTAGATATTCTTTTTTTATATTTCAAAATTATAATTAATTTGTTAAACTTATTTTTCACTTTGAATTTTTGTTTTTATTGTATTTTTATAATCATATTATACATTCATCATATTTTTTTTCCAGTCTTTTTTTGTCCCTAAAAATTAAAATTATGGTTACAAATATCTAAAAATATATTTAAAGCATAAAACTAAATTTGTGTTATAATGTTCATTTATAAATTATATTGATCTATAACTCTACTAATATTAAATTAATTATACTTTTATAAGATCTATTAAAATATTCATTATGTTTCAAAAATAAATATTATTATTGATACAAGTCTATTTTTCTAAAAGATTTATTTAAATAATTCATAATTAACTTAATTTTTTTTGTTTCTATCATCATTCAAATATCTTATTAATGATAAAAATATACATGTTGATAAAATATTTCACTAGAGGTTTCGTATTGTATCACATATGATTTTCTAATTAATCAAATATATTTTAAAATAATATGATATTATATTATCTATGCTTTTTATTTGAGTCATATTATACAAATTTTAAATTTAAGTTTATTCTTAACATAATATCACGATTTTGGATTAACAAAATAGTATAATGATTTTGGATAAAAAAGACGAATTCGATATCTAAATTTTAATAATATTATCATGGATTCCTTTATTAATTTAATAATAGGTCAAAAAATTATTATCGATCGTATCCCGTATAGGGTACAAGCAATAATCTAGTGAGAAAGTTATAGACGAGAATATAAATTTCTTATGTTTGGATACATGTGGGTTTTGACGAGAAGATGTGAATTAATTTTATTTCTACTTTTTTTTTACTTGAGAGTGAAAATTTCACTTTCCCCCCCAAATCCCACAAATTTGCGGAGTTTCATTTTCCCTTCATTTCCTTCTAAATTTTCTTATAAAATTCCACTAAATCTCATCTTAAAACTCAACCAAACAAGAGAAAATTACTTCCAACCATTTCTTATCTTAAATTTCCCATCCAAACATATTCTAAGTTTGATTTAGGGAGGCGAAAGGGATCTTGAGGAATCTTATGGAAGCTTTTTATCTATACTACAATATATATTAAAGTCGAGACCTTTCAAACATCCACGTTAATTATGGCAATCAAAAGTATAATTAATTTGTTAAACTTATTTGTCACCATGATGTTTTTGTTATTGTAGCTTTATATCATGCATATTTGTCATATTTATGTCAATCTTTTTTTGTCCCATAAACTTATAATTTAAGAAATTATTATTGGAAATATCTAAAAAATCATATAAACTAAGTTTGTGTTATAATATTCATTCTTAAATTGTATTAATCTATAAATCTAATATTATTAAATTAGTTTTAATTTTAGAAGATCTATTAATATTCTTTTTTTTCAAAAAATACTATTACTAATTAGTGCAAGTCTATTTTCTAAGAGATTTATGTAAATAAGTCATAACTGACTTAATTTTTTTATTTCAATCATCATATAAAAATACTATTAATTATAAAAATTTATATGTTGATAAAATATTTCACTTGAGATTTCATATGACTTTTTTAATTAATCAAATATATTTTGAAATAAAATGATATTATTTATCTATGATTAAATTATATTATATAAATTTTAAATTTAAATATATTCTTAACATCAAATCAAGAATTTTGGTTTTACAAAACATTATAATGATTTCTGATAAAAAGTCTGATATCAATACTTAGTTCCTAATAATATTATTAGGCATTCTTTTATCAATTAAATAATATGTCAAAAAAATGTTATTGATCGTATCCCGTACAGGGTACGGAAAATAATCTACTTAATACTAATATGGGTATTAGATTGGAAACCATGTAGCAAAATTAAGCAAATGTAGGCATGTGGTACTAGTAGAAATGCTCCTCGTTGAGACAAATTTAGATGTACATATATAACTGATAATGATCATGTCATGTGTTAATGGATGTATGTTAAAGTTTTTTTGTGTGTATGCTGCTACGATATTGTCAACTTCTTTGAAAGTCTAATAACATAAGGAAATGAAGGGAAGAGTTACAATAACGTTGTTGTTGTGACCAAGGCATATGGGCTGGTGAGAGAGATTAACATTGTTCGTGGTGGAGAGGTGTCCAAATACACTGATGGGGATGAGGCATGTACTATATATAGTGCGCGTACTAATGAATTTTAATTTATATAAACTAAATAGTTGCATGTTGTTTATTCTTAATTATATTTATAATGTTATGGATCGTGACTAGAAAAGAGGAGTTAGATATTACATATGGATTTCAATAGATGCCTAACTAGAGGCTCGCACGGACAAGTGGAAGACAAAGATTTGAATATTAGGATGTATACACTGGGCAGGGATGTTATAGCGGACGTAGTATGGAAATCTACGGTTGCTAGAACCCAAGTTGAAGTACACAGCATATATATATATAGTTTTATTGATTCACTTGTTAGTTAGATTACTAATTACTAGACATGAGTTGTACACAATATAAAAGTCTATAAAAAATACTCCTATCTTAGAAATACTCCGGTCTTAAAAATTTATTGTGTGCCTTTTAGGGCATACACTTGAGTCAAATAATAATAATAATAATAATAATAATAATAATAATAATAATAATAATAATAATAATAATGTTTTAAGGTGAATGACATAAAGGAAGCAACCGATTCAAATGAGACCAAATGGTTTACTTGCATTTAGTTTGTACGTAAACATATATCAATGACACATGCAACCTAGCTCTTATAATCAGTACATTGATCGGTAATCGTGAACAACATAATCGTCATAGTTGACTGCTGCAAGCTGAAGTTCTAAGGTATGCCAAGCGAATTATATATTAGTTACAAAGGAGAGACTCGATCGATGATCAACTATAATTAATTAATATTGTACCTAATATTTAAACTTCAATTAATTTTAATTAGAGCTTACTTGGATGTGAACACCTCCTATCATGTTACCGGTTACTTTCCCGGTGATGTAGGCATAACCATATCATTAAGAATAGAAATGGTGATCGTGTGCTCCTCTACATATCCACCTTCGTGGTTTACTTTTATAGACCCGGTTAAATTCTGAATGTGTAAGTGTCGTGGTCACTATACTTTAATATAAATGTACTATGATCAATAATAAATATATATATATATTTAAATCGGTATAGCTCGCTCGCTGGCTCTAAATGGAGAGAGATACGGTGCGAGCTAGTTTAATTGGTACCGAGTTTGGATAATCTATGCCTCCAATGTGAGGACTTTGTAGGCACCCTGTTGCGCTAATGATGCGAATGCACTTGCAAGTCTATGTTTCAACGAGAACAACGACAACAATCTCATCTAAAACGTTTGATTGATGAAGAACAACAATGACATGCACCAATTAATAAATTTAGGGCTTAACTAAGTGACAAGATTTGAAGATATATTGATGTCACTTTAAGTACGTACATAGTTATTGTAACGGTGCAATTTCCTTCCAACGTCTTGAGCGCAAAATGTAATATCCCTTGGCTACTTTTAACCAATAAGCACGAAAATTTATCACCTTATTGAAACGCACATACTTACGTTTGATTGGTACTAAGTCATCAATAGACTCGACGACACATTCATTTGCAAGATTGACATAAATAATCGGTAGGACTTCATATAAAGATTACGTTGATAGGGTTTGCCAATAGGAGGCGCCGGAGGAAAAAATACATGAAGTTGATATTGAGTAAAGAGGATAATATGCTGCATAAATATTCATTGGCCTTAAGACAAGGCAAAATGAAGTTGTTTCAAGCCAAACAAGTGGGAAAAACATTAAATACTGTATCACGCGCGAGCGCATAACCAAGAATCGTTAGTGATCATCTCAAATGTTGTAAAACAAATATGTCAAATAAATAGTAAACCATACGAGTTAGCTACGAACTTGAAATTCATTTAAATGGAATCAACAAAAACAACGGCTTACCTTAACCCTATCCTCAGGCATCAACGAATGGGTCACATGTTTACTATAGTGTTCGATCCCCCATCATCACCAGCTAAGACTACCATCGCATGAGAAGTGGGTTCTGAACGAGAATAAATATCACTAATAGAAATAATACTCAGCGGGCCGACCTCAGCCTCAGTATAAGTCGTGCTCACCCCATTATGCGAAATGGAGGCCTCCGTGACATTTCCATAACCACTAATGACGTTTATTTCAGAAAAATAATTTTCGATTGTAATGTTGAGAGCTCGCAAAATGCAATATCCGTTGCCTACTATTAAGCAATAAACCCGACAATTTGTCGACTTAGTGAAACAGGCAACCGTAGGTTCTATTGGCACTAGTTCATCAAAAGACACACCAATCTGTTCATCTCCAACATCGACATAGATAAAACTACGTTGGTAGGGTTTTCCAATGGGAGGATCAGAGGGAAAAACATACGAAGTTGATATTGAGTAGAGAGGAGAACGTGCTGCAAAAATATTCGTTGGTCTTTAGACGCAGCAAAACGAAGTCGTTTCAAGCCAAACAAGTGGAAAAAACATTCAATGTCGTGCCACACGGTGAGCACATAACCACTATCGTTGCCTTTCGCTTATCCATCATCCAAAATTTATTCTTAGCAATGGATAATGAAATTAACAAAAAGCCTAATTTAGGCATAACTTAAATTAAAAAAAATTATACCAAAATTCATATATTTGTTTTTGGTTGAAACCAAAATTCATATTTATTTATCTACACATAGAGTCCGATATTACATATATTTTGACCTTTATAAAAACAGATATATTTTTTTAGCTTATTATATGTTATAAAAAATACATGTACATATATATATATATATGTATGCAATGATTACCCATTCTTTTATTTCAAAAAATTGCATACAAATTCATGATTTCCTTTTATATATCTATACATGTTAATTTTATAATTTTTGTATTCTTTTTAATCAATTATGATTTTTCAACGTGTTTTAATCACAAAAATACTAGAATTATACCGCCTTTGATTTTACATGTACTAGATTTTGATCTACCCATGGAATTTTAACTACCTATTGTTTTGTTTTTAATCGGTATGGAGTACCATTATTTTTCGAGATGAGATTCGATCTAATCGGAAAACCCCTACATTATTTACACCTATAAGACCACACATTTCTACCTTATTCTCAAACTCTCTCAACTCTCTTCCACTTATTTTTTTTGTGGGAACACTATGGATCCAAATGATCCTAATCGCCCACCACACCATCCATACAATTACCAAAATATTATAGCACAAAACTTTGTTGTTCATACAATGAACCCGTCAATGGCCCCATATAATCATCCAGATGCACAACCAATATGCCCGACCCAAAGGGTGGGGTAGGCGTAGGCCAATGGCCTATAATTTTTAGGGGCCCAAAATTTTTTAAATGTATTATATATGAAAAGAAAGTGTTTAAGATATTACATAATGTAAGTTGATCTAGTGGAATAGTGTACTTACCTTTAATAAAGAGGTTTTGGGTTTAAATCCCATCACTTTAACCATTTTTATTTTTAAATCGGGACCATACTTTATATCTTTTAATTAATTTATCTTTCTTGACTATTAATCAATTAGTGTATTCATGTTTTATTTTTAAATATGGGCCCTATTTTATATCTTTGATTTAATTTATCTTTCTTGACCATTAATCAGTTAGTGTATTCATATATTACTATACTTATTGTAAATGAATCTTATTTATAAAATTGTATATATTGATTACTTTTTATTAGATTTAAAATATACGATATATGCATTTTAAAAAGTCTAATTTCTTTTATTCATAGATTGCTATATGATCATAGGCTTGATAGCACCCAATTTTACATATGTAATTAAGTTAAATTTAGATAAATTATTATTAAATTTTATAAATTCTCCGTATATTAATATTATAACAAGAAAAAAAACTATGCAACAGTATTATAAATGTTTTTGAAAAATGTCTAAAAATTATATAAAAGGGACCCTTTTATTGTAATTCGTCTAGGGCATCTATAATGTCAAGACCGACCTTGACAACCAATATATTCATATGAAGATCTTGTGTACCATCAAAATTACCACCAACATGCTTTTGGTAATCCATATCCCACTATCAACCATCCAAAAACTTTGTGAACTCTCAACAATCCATAAACCCCGCACTTTCCTCAAACTCTTTCCATAATCTTTCTTATTCATTTTATAGTATACAATATATGTATTTTTATCTTATATATATAACATGCTTTTTATTTATTTTACATAAAAAGTATAATTATCTTTATCTTTTAAATATAGATATGTTATATCAAGATAATATTTATGATCTCTATTTATACTAATTCCATCAATAGATATTACAATAATAATATTAAATCAATAATATTTGTTTTATATTTATATTATATAATACCAAATCAACTTCTACTTAGACAAATCTTATATATTGAATAAAATCTTATTCATTTATCTTTAATATCATAGAAATATAAATATAAATTTATTTTTAACATCAAATCATGATATTAGATTAAAAAAATACTATCATGATTTAGAATATAAAAATACTATCAAAATATCTAAATCCTAACAAAGTTATTATATATATTTTTTTTATTAAATAGATCATATGTTAACAAATACTAGTTTTACCCGTCGCGCCATGCACGACAATTTCACTTTAACATATTAAATTGTAATTAGATATTTTATTATTGATTGGGGTGGAGGGGGTTGTTTTTACACAATAATGTACTAGGTAGTCTCCTCCTAAATTTATTTCACTAATTAATTTAAATCATACATAAAAAGCCTTTTTTCTTTATCATCCCCTCCATTCTCAGATCTGGATCTGGCAAAATCTCTCTCTCCCTCCTCCATTCCTTCACAGATCTACGCCACCTTCCTTCAACCTCCATTCCTTCATAGATCTCCGACGAGATCTCCCGGCCATTTGCAACCCCCCCGGATCCAAGCCCTCGACGGTCCTTCCGCCTCGTTCGAAGTCACGCACAAGTAGATCCGCCACCTTTTAGATCGCCCGTTCGAAGCCGCGCACCACCAGATCCACCACCCTCCGCCCCATATCCGGCGACGTCTACTCTCATGGTCTATATTAGAATCCAACGGAATCCGATCGATGATGCACAATTTCGCAGTTGAGATTATGATCTGCCGGTAATGTATGAGAATTACCAGGTACGAAGCTTCAATATCCATACATCTGCTCAAAATTGAAAATCAATCTAAATGCTTAAACGTATACAACACAAACCCCACTCACATATGAAGTTTGCTTGTTTGACTTTTGAGATGTCCAATAGATTGTGATTTTTTTTAATTATATCTTGATCTTTTTTTCTATATAGACCTTAATTAATTTTTTTTGGGTACTTTAGAAATGAAGTTTGCTCAATTTATTTTATTCAAAACTTCACCAGATCTAGGCTCGTACGAGCCAGATCTAGGGTCCTACGAGTCAGATCTAGGCTCCTACGATCCAGATCTACGCTCGTTCGAGCTAGGTCTAGGGTTGGGTGCTCGTTGGGTTTTTGAATGACAAGTTGATTTTTTGGGGTTTGGGATTATTTTATGGGGTTTGGGATGATTTTGTGGGTTTGGGTGATGACAAGTTATTTTTTATGTGGGTTTTGGGATCTGGGTGATGACAAGTTTTATGGATCTGGGGGGAGGTGTCGATAATTGTTTGTTTTACGGATCTGGGTGATGACAAGTTTGTTTTACTGTTTTTGTGACGATTTTATGGGTTTGGGTGATGACAAGTTTTTTTTATGGGTTTTGGCGATGACAAGTTCGTTTTTTATGTGTTTTGGTGATTATAAGTTTTTTTACGGAGCATTGATGACAAGTTTGTTTTAAGGGTTTTGGGATGATTTTATGGGTTTGGGTGATGACAAGTTCGTTTTTATGTGTTTTTAGTGATTATAAGTTTATTTTACGGATCTGGGTGATGACAAGTGTGGTTTAAGGTTTTTGGGATGTTTTTATGGGTTTGGATGATGACAAGTGTTTATGGGTTTAGCTGATGGGTTTGGGTGATGACATGATTTATTTTGCATTGTTAAATTTGTGTATATATATTACTTATAATTATGACCTATTAGCTCAAATGGTAGAGCAATGTGCTTGATGCACAATAGCGTGAATTCAAATCCCACATAGGTCAACTTCTCAACTTGTCATCACTGATGACAAGTTTTGTACGTGAATGATGGGTTTTACCTCATCTTGTCATCACTCATGACAAGTTGACTATGTGAATGATGGGTTATAACTCAACTTTTCAACTTGTCATCACTGATGACAAGTTTTGTATGTGAATGATCGGTTTTTTGTACGTGGTCTGATGACAAGTAACTTGTCATTAGTGATGACAAGTTTCTACCTCAACTTGTGAATGATGGGTCAACGACTGGTCAATGCCTGATGCTAAGAAGGGTTGCTGACGTCATCAATGACACATGATGACGCCATCCTTTTGATGGGTCAACGACTGGTCAATGCCTGATGCTGAAAAGGGAAATTCCTCTTGGTACCCCTGAGGTTTCGACTTTTCCTTTTGGTGTCCCACGAAGTTTTTTTTTTCCTTTTGGTACCCTCGTAGTTTACAAATAATTCTTTCCGTACCCAAAAGTTGTTATACACTACTTTTCCATCCAAAAAGTACAAATTTCCGTTTTAAAAAAAGGTAAACAAATTTTAAATCCTACTATTTCACCCATTTACAGTTTTACCTAATATTCATGAAAAAATAAAAAAATAAAATTAATTTAATTGTAGGAAGGAGAACCAAGAATGACGGACGAAGGAAGAACGAAGGATGGAGAGCAAAGAACGACGGGGCGGTGGGGGCATCAATGGGTAAGACAATGTTCCAGACTCTCCTTTTCCCGCCGCCGCCTTCGGCGTTCGTGACGGTGATGACAGCGGTGAACTCCTTTTTTCGATGGTCATCAGATCTCACAGGCTTCAAGCTCCTTCAAATTGAAGCAGAGAAGTTTCCTAGAAATGCTAGATTGTGTGCATAATGGCATCTGGCTCTTTTCACTAATTTTACAACCAGATAAATTGGATCAATTTCTTCATACATCTAACTGCATATCGAAAATGAACCTAGCAATAATTCCAAATTCAGCAAAATTAGGGATAAGTTAATTTTCCAACTTTCAATTTCTAAATGTGTAAACCTAGGTAGTGATTCTAGTAACAAAATTGGGAAGCAGACGAGTAACTGGACCGAATCGGAAACCTCGAGAAGGTGCTTGAGGAAATGGAGAGTGAGAGCTGATTGGAAGATGACCCTAGTGTCCTCGTAGGCCGGAAAGACGAAGAAGGAGGAGGCAATGATGAGGAAGGCCGGCAATTAAAAGAGTGTCATGCCTGCAACTCTCCAAGAGGCTTCGCTCACCTGCAGCCGCCAAGAAGGCCGTCGTCGCCCCCACCTGCCTGCAGCTCGCCGCCTTCTCAGGCTCTTCGCTCGCCTGCCTACAACTCGATCACCGCCCGGGCGTCGGTCGTCACCTCCTCCTCGCCGCCGTTGTCGCCCGCCGCCGTCAATAGCTGTGGATGCCCTCGCCGCCCCGTCGTTCTTCGTTCTCCTTCCCTCGTTCGTCTTTTGTTCTCCTTCCTACAATTGTTTTATTTTTATTTTTTTCATGAATATTAGGTAAAATAGAAAATGGGTGAAATAGTAGGATTTTTGTTTACCTTTTTTAAAAAACAGAAAATCTGTATTTTTTGGATGGAAAAGTAGTGTATAATAACTTTTGGGTACGGAAAGAACTATTTGTAAACTACGGGGTACCAAAAGGAAAAAAACAAATCGTGGGACACCAAAAGGAAAAGTCAAAACCTCAGGGATACCAAGAGGAATCTCCCTAAAAAAAAGATAGCGGCAAAATTGGAAAATAGACTAGGTCACCCAATTATTTTTCCTTATAGCCTATATCCCACATTCTCTCCTCCCTATAGCCCACATCCCCATTTTCCTCAAAATATAATAGACATTTTAATGTATGAACATGTTTAAAAAAAGAGTGACGTTGTTTTTTGAAGCTCTTATAACTCAAAAAATACATAAAAAAACATAATATTTATACTTGATTACATTTTGTTTTCTAAAATCTTATGGTAATAGTCTAAATTGATATACCTCATATTTAAAAATAATATTTATATCATTCACATTTATTGTTTAATAATAAGATATTATCTTAATGTATCTTATTATTAAAGATAAATTTATTTCAGTAAATCAAATAATAAAGTGACAAAATCAATTGTCTTTTAAATATGACATGAGACCAGAATCAATATTAAAAAGATAAGTGATATATTAAAAAAAATATAGTATCTTACCAAAATTGATTATATCTTTTACATAAATAGATATTAGAAAATTTAATCAGATTAATTGAAACATCACAAATGAAAGTAATGTTTTTTAACAAATATGCATTGATTATGAAAATAAAAATGAGGGAAGGGGGTGGGGAGGTCGGTTTGGAAAATTTGGGTTACTAATTAGACTAAGATAAAAATTAATGTGGGAATTAGTCGGTTTATAAACCCCGCTTTTTCCACTTTCTCGCTTTTCACGGTCATTTTTTTCTTCTCCCTCTCTCTCCTCTCCCTCCCTCTCTCTCTCTCTCTCTCTCTCTCTCTCTCTCTCTCTCTCTCTCTCTCTCTCTCTCTACGTCTCGCCTCTCTCCCTCAAATCTCTCCCTCAGAAAGCCGAAAACTGCCATTGGAGATCTCTCACAAGCTTAGTCGGCATCTCTAAATTCTCTCCAGATCTAAAGGTTAGTCGTTCTCCAGATCTCTTCATCTTTTTTTGTGATTTTGGTATTTCTAGGGTTATATGTTTTTCGGGTTTGAAATTGATGAAGAGATCTTGATTTTTAGGTTTTTTGAGTTTAAAGATCTAGATCTAGATCTAGATTATGTAGATCTTGATTTTACTTTCACGGTTCGATTTTTGATCTGTTGGGGATTTGGTTCTGATTTCTTGTTTCTAGGCCCTCTGATCCTGCTGCTATGATTTTACTAAACCTTCAATCTTTCCTCTTTATTTTTCTCAAATTGCTTCTCGTTTCATGGAAATCAGTGAGCAACGGTGTTGAATCTATGATTAATTTTCTGATCGCAGTATGAACGTGTACATGCAAGTTCGAATTCTGATATTTATTTGCGTCATCCTCATTGCTAATTATGATATGTTTTGTGATTTTATCTTAAGTTTATGAAATTGTGCAAGCTTCCACTTGATTGAAAGAAACGTATACATCATGCTGACTTATTTTCTTGTAACTGATGTCATTCGTTAATGGCCGAATCAAAGTTTGGAATGAGGAAGCCAATCTTCACTGCCAGAAATGATCAAGGTATGACTTTTCATTGTGCAAGGAGATAACCTATTGTTGCTGTGTTTTTTGTTAGTTCAATGGTTGCAACAATGAGTTTGCTAAGATTGTGGGATCAAGGCTCATGCCTGTTCTATTAGGATGTTACGATCATCTACGTGTTTATAGGGATAATAATATAGGCTAATACATGTCCTGATTGTGTAGAACGATTCTGGCATGCGGTGATTTGGAATTATTTGTGCTTACATATAATGATTCATGCGTTTACCTTGTTCTGCATTATAGTCAAATATTTGGAGTTGTAAAGTATTTGTTACTTTGCTTATTCTTAGCTCATGCCTCATGGTATGTTGACTATGCTCCTAGGTATCTTTTTGTTGTATGATTATGTAATCTGGTTTACTGGCTTTTTTTAATTGACTTCAATGTAGTTGCTTTGGTTGTTGTCATGCATGTACCATAGCATTTGTTGTCCACTCATGACTCCTAGTCTATTCAAGAATAATTTTGCTTTGTGCTTTGGCTTCTCAATATGAGGCATGTATCCCAAAACTAGTATTGAGTTCTTGGTTCAATGTCCTTAAAATGATCCTTATGAATACATAATATAGAATAATTCTTTTGTGTTTTTGGTTATGGATTTTGTTGGTGACAAGATTTTTGGTTTATGGGGTTTGTCGGTGATAGTTTTTTTTGTTTATGGGTTTTTTCGGTGACAGGTTTTTTTGTTTATGGATTTTGTCGGTGACAAGTTTTGGTGTTGACAAGCTTTTTGTTTATAGGTTTTGGTAGTGACAATTTTTTTGTTTACTGGTTTTGGTTAATTTGTTCATATATTAAACTTAATTATGACCTATTAGCTCAAATGGTAGAGCAACGTGCTTAATGCACGGTAATGTGGGTTCAAATCCCGCATAGGCTCAATAATAATTTTTGATAATGAGATTTTTGTACATGGTGACAAGTCTTATGACAAGATTTTACGACAATTTAATCTCGATGACAATGCTTATGACAAATTCAGTGATATTAAAATAGGTGATAATACATTAACGGTGGGACGCGGATGATAAGAGGACGAAAAAAATAAGCGATGACAGGGTTGATAATAGACGAAAATTTGGGATGGTGACAGAATGAGTTGTGATAGGATGGGTGGTGACACCATAATGACGAAAATTGGAAGCGGTGATAAGATGAACGGTGACAAGATGAACGACAACAAGATGAATGGTGACAGGATGACATGATGGACATTGACAGGTAACAAGATGAACGGTGACAAGATGATCGGTGACAGGATGGTTGGTGACAGGTGACAAGATGGACGGTGGGACGTAGTGGCACACGCATAATTTTGGATTTGAGATGGGACGCGGTGGCAGTCCGTAATTTTTTTTTTGCTAGGGGTAAATTTGGAAAACCGCTTAGTTACCACATTTTTTTTTTCTATGGGCCTTTTGCTCTATTAATATTTCCTAATAGGCTAGTTAGCCTTTTCCCTCAATAAAATTTAATACGTATTGAATGTATTGCATGTATTGAAGAAAATTTGTTGTATGTATTGTACAATACACAAATAAAATTGAATGTATTGTACGTATTGAAGAAAATTTGTTGTACGTATTGTACGTGAATGTATTGGATGTGAATGTTGTATGTGAATGTATGTTGGGTATCTTTTATAAAAGAAAATTGATGATAAAACTATTTGAGGAATACAAAATTAAAGGTAGATAGTATGAATTTAAAGATAAAATTGAGGATTAGATAATTAAGGAAAATTAAAGATATAGAGTAATTATCTAAGGAAAATAAAAGATAGAGAGGTGTTATAATCTATTTGAGTTGAAAAAAAAAAATAGAAGCAAGTGGGGCTAAAATCAACGTGGTGACTCGAAAATGACCACGTTTTATAATATATATATTGATTATATTTTAATGCAAAGGATAATTTTGTTGGTTGTTCGGGTCAACCCAACCTTTTTATTTTTGGATCTATCAAGTACGGGTTGCTCTTGTGCCTTAATTAATTAACCTAAAAAAAAAATTTATTTTACCCAAATTGAATTGGGTGAATTTTATGTACTCATATATAAAACAAAAATACTTACTATTAATTAGAATTAAAAAACCGTCATTAATTAACTTTAGAAAGTATCTTAATAAATATTCACGCTTATATATATATATTAAAGTTATAACTATATCGCCACTCTATATTAAATTGCTTATATCTTAACTATAAAATATTCTTAGTTATTTTACAAAAAATTACAAGCATCTTTATCATATCCTTATACATTCATATCAAATTTATATCTATAATCCTTATTTAATATTATTTCTATCTATCTACTTGTAAAGTCATAATTTTTGGCATTAAATGTCATGAATTGAATTCCTTTAATTATTAAATTGTATTATATTCAATGTAATATGCTATTGTTACTATTAATTTATAATATAATATTTATTATTGTTATCAATACTATTTCATACTATATATCATTTCAATAGCCTTTATTTTGGCTCATATTATTATTATTATTCTTGTTGAATATTATTTGTTATTACTTTATACTATATAATACACTTTATCTGATTAAAGTATTATTATCAATTGAATCTATACTACCTATAATATAAAGCGGAGACAATGTCTTCACAAAAATTTGCGCCATGTGTCATTTCTATAATAAAATAATCAATCGGGCTCTACTTTATACAAATTCGGTAGTTAGAATCTCATACAATCTTATCCCGTAAAAATTGCTTAAAATTTACCAAAAAATATGAATTATCCCGAAAATTATGAATTATCACTTACTAAGAATTAGTTATAATCTTTTGATCAATATTATTATTTAATAAAACGTGATATTTATAGTAAAATAATTTTTGAACAAATCCAACTTATTTATATTATCAGTTGATTTACTATTGGTAAAAAACACTAATCACAATACGAAGATGTATATATGATTCTATAATATTAACGTGATCATTGACATTACATATCTATATAAAATTAAATTTATAATCACTTCACCCGTACATGGTACGGGGGTTAAACTAGTTACCATTATTAAATGTAATATTTTTCTCTTTATTGATAAGTACATATATATATATATATTGTTGCTGAATAAATTTTTAATTAAATGAAATTTCTTGAAAATGAATGATTTTATTTGCTTATTTTATAATCATTCATTTTCTTATTATTAGTTTAGACCATATATGTTATTAAATTAAGTTATACCTATATGAATTATAACATTTTATTTTATGACGATTAATTTCCATAATAATGATTAGATTTTCTCTTATTAAAAATTAAATGTTCTACCATAAAAAAATTACAATTTTTTTATTATGTAAGTTTTTTGATAACCAATGTCAGTGTTATAAATAAAAACTTATACATTAAGGATGTAAATTTTTTGATATTCAGGGATTTATAATCTTAATAATATAAAAATACGATAATAATGTCATTTCAATTATTTAACGAAGACAATATATTATTTGAATATAAAACACAGACAAAACTATAGATGTAAACAATAATCATATACAACTACCAAAATAGTAGTGAACAATTGTCCCGAGTAACGCCGGGAGTAGATGTTTAGTTGTACATATAATAAGAATAAATAAAAAGTTATCATCATATCTATTTCACTCATATTATATATAACTACAATAAATCTCGTATCATGTGTAACTAATGCGAATACAAACCCAACATAACTTATCTAAGATCGAATTTTGACCCCGCCTACATTTGACTCGAGAATGTACAACCCAACAAACTCAACAAACTCGAGTCCGAACAAATTGATCCATAGACATATTTTATTAATATATTAATATAATTTTAACTTTAAAATAATTTTGTTCAAGTTTCAAATCTATATTATTATATAATAATCTTAAAATAACTTATCTAAGATCAAATTTTGACCCCCGCGTACATTTGACTGGAAGTTCCTAACTAAGTCAGTGGAAAAATTCGGATTCCGTATCACCTACCTTAGCTGGATACAAGAATATAATGTACCCAAACAGTATCCTTCTCGATACTCGCTAACAATAGACCAACTGAACCATTTATGTCCACTCATAGACAGAAGGAGACCCCTTATCATCCTACCTCTTTGATCGGTCCGGATCGGAGGGTCTCAAAATTTAAAATTATAACCGAACCTAGTTGAAGTACAAGGTAGGATGTCGAACGCTCGGGAGTTCATTCGTTGAGTGCACCAAAAAGACTTCAAAAGGGAAAAGAAAGGTTAAAAAACAAGGAAAATAAAAGGAAACCTCTCGGGACCGACATGGTCACTTCGGCCCGAGATGGATCAACGAAGGTTTACACGAGATCGACACTGAAGTAAGTCGGGCCCGAGGTCTGGGTAAGTCGAACTAGGCAAAATAGGAGAGATCGGTCTTGGGTTTTTGGGTTCCTTCCCTAACTAGATGTGGGTAACTCCACCCCAATTCAGCCAATAAGTGTTGATCCTAGTAGAATCAAGGTTGTTCGCCTTCGATCCCGCCACTCTACATATCGACCCTAGGCAATTTTACCTCCCATTTCGATATAAGTTCAAGTGATAGGCAAAAGATTGCTTTCACTCACTCTTGCCAATCACAAGCCCTAGATCCCTTGCTTTCACAAGAGATTGTAGCTCTATGTAGAGAGGATTCCTAGATCAAGAACTCAAGGCTATGGAATTGGGGGTTCACACCCAAACCTAGCTAGGGGTTTTCCCCATAGCCCAAGACTAGAGGAATCTACTCCATAAGGCTAGAGTAAAAAACAATCAAAAGACAAAGCAAACAAATCTCAATCATCCAAATCAAAGCAAAGCCAAATCTCATTCAATTCAAAAGGAAATCACTAGATCTAAACTCAAATCCACAAATTGCAAATCAAAACAAGTTCAAACTCACAAATTCTTCCCTAGATCTAGCTATCCTCCACCGAATTCTCCTCTTCTTCTCCTCTCCTTTCTTCCTCCTTGCTCTCCAAGTCTTCCTTGAGCCTTTGAAAGTGATTAGATGTGTGTGTGCTGATCTAGCCAAGGGTTTCTCTCCCCTCCAAGGAAAGGAATTCACCCAAATCCTCCTCTAGATCCTGGGTTCCTTCCCTCCCTTGGAGAAGAGTCCACCCCCTAAAGTTGTCTAGATGATAGATGATAGATCCCCCCCTAAAGAGAGATTACAAGGGTTTAAGTAGAGATTTCCCCTCTAAACTCCTTGGGCTCCAAGGCTTGTCCTTGACCTCCAAGACTTCTAGATTTCCTTGATCCCCAAGGCTTTTAGACTCCTTGATCTCCAAGGAAACAAATACAATTATGGGAATTAACAAGGAAATCCCCAAAAAAAAGGAATTCGGAGCCACAACCGACATGGATCGACACAGAGAACCTCGGGCCCGACTTGCCACACCTCGGGCCACCATGGTACCTCGGGCCCGACATGCTGGGTACCTTGGGCCTAAGGCATTTTTCAACTTGTTTTGCTCCGTTCTCTCTCTCGTTTTAGCTCCGATTGACTCGATTCTTTCGCCATTCTCTTCGTCTTCACTTGAGGCTTCTTTCCATGCATTGTTAGCTCCATTTTGGCTCCTTTTCCATCCTTGAATTCCTTCATGATTCAAATTGCTCCAATCTCCATGATTCTTGCTCCAAAACGCCTATAAAACACACAAATCGCGCATAGTCTCCGAATCTCATAGAAAATCGGAATCTAAGCTAAAAAGGGACGAAACACACAAGAAAAGAAGGAAAAAGGACTAAATTTATCAAGGAAAAAACACTTAAAACACTACCAAAATGAGAGACATCACTCTTTATCCTTGGAATGGAAATTCTAACAAAAATGCAACAAGATAGTAACAAACCTGAGGCCTCGATTGGATTTTCTCTTGCTCGTGGAGGCACAAGAATCCTATTTATTGCGTTTGCAAACAACACTATTATTTTCAACAAAGCCAACCAAAGCACATGCGACCAAGTAAAACAAATGATTGAAGAATATTGTGTTATTTCATGTCAAAATGTAAACTTCCACAAATCCACTTTCCACCTCTCTAAACCAGTAGACAATCAAGTAAGAATAAGGATCCAACAAACACTTAACATAAAACAAATGTCAAACATAGAGAAATATCTGGGTATGGTTGTCCAATGATTAATGACAAATTTAACAAGAAAACATTTAAGGACATTGTAGTAAAAACCAAGACACAATTAACCAAATGGAAAGCCAATGGTCTGTCCCAAGAACGGCGAACTACCCTAATTGGTTCAAGCCTAACACCTAAATCAAATTACATAATGCAAAGCTTCATGTTACCCACCACAACGAACTTGAAAAAATAAGTCAATGCTTCCTATGGAACAAGGACCGAAACTATAAACCCTTGATTGATTAGGATCCAATTTGCAAACGAAAAGAATACGGAGGCCTAATAATAAGAAAGTCAGAGCATACGAACAAAGCTCTATAAGTGGAGTTGTTATGGAAAATACATATTGAACGAAACAACATCTGGGTGCAACTAGTTACAAAAAAGTACATCAAAGGACATTTCATTCTCACGTGTAAAAAAAACAAAGCAAACATGTCTTGGAATGGGTCGCAACTAATGAAACTACAACCCAAATTCAAAGAAGGTCTGATTTGCCAATTTGGAGAGGAAGAGTCAATATATTTTTGCATGAATAATTGGCCAATTAGTAAACCATTGAAGAACTATACCATAGACTAGAAAACATTAATGAGGAAACGAAGGTGAAAAGTTTCATAACCAATAACTAGGAGTGAAACTACGAAGAACTCACTCAAATACTCCCACAAGATAAAGTAGACAAGATAATTTTAATCCAAATACCAAAAAACCCTTTATGAGACCTCCTACACTAGACTTTGAGCAAAAATGGGTGGTTTTTGACCACCTCAATTGTGAACCTGGTGGCTACAACAAGCATGCTTAATGTGAGCCAAAACAACCCGGTTTGGAAACTAGACACTTTCCCACTAGTCAAGAACTTCCTATGGGAAATATACAAGAATAGATTACCGACAAAGGATAGACTACAAGGTAAACACGTAGTAGTTCCCCAAAATTGTACTATGTGCAATGGCGCAAATCAGGATATTGGCCGCCTACTCGTAGAATGCCTAGGCATGGTAATGGGTCGAATCGGGTACGGATTAACTGGATCCATGACCTGACCCGACATTGAAAACCACCAACCCAACCCAACCCATAAATCGTAGGGTGCAACCCAAAACCGAACCAGTTGAAATCCATCTGTTTTTAGGTCGGATTGGGTTATTTTTCGGGTCGCTATCGATCACACTTTATACAATTGAAATACCCGTTAAGATCAAAACCATGAGACCATACAACTGATACAAGTATACAAAACTTAATTTTTTATCCAAAATCAATCAACATGCTCAAATTCAAATAACCTGTTGAAATTTAGTACAAATTAAAACCAAATGGAATGAGGACGATTCTGTAGAGGAGGAAGATGAACGACCGACAGTTGGAGATGAGAAGCGACCTACCAGCACTGGAGATGAGAACTGTTGGCCGACGGTTGGATGTAAGGTTGGGTAGTCTAGTGGAGTCGAGATATCTATGGGAAGGCGGTCGGTGTGAATCTGATTATGCAAAATATAACATTAGGGTTGTATAAATGTAGTATATTTATTTAAACCAAAAAATTATCATATTAAATATAGCGGGTAGGCGGTTCGGGTAGGTGGGTCGGGTAGTCGGGTCAGATTGGCGGGTCGGGTCAGAAAGTGATAACCCTAAATCTAGTCTGAATTGTAACCCGATAACCCGTAACTCGTTTCAATCCGCATCTTTTTTAGATTCTTGTCCACTTTCTCGGGTCGGTTTTGTCGTATATGTATCGGGTTCAGATCTAATTGCCATGCCTAAGAATGCCCACACATGTAAAACATCATCAAGCAAATTTTAACTCCATAACAACCAAAGTGATAATGAATTTTGTGGACACAATCACACACTATCATGCGACTTTTCTACTTGTTCATATTATCAGAAAAAAATAAGTTAAAAAAACTTGATATTGGTTGGGAATGTATTACTCCCTCTGTTTCAAAATACTTGTCCATATGATCACTTTATCTTGTTTTATAATACTTGTTCATTTCACATTTTTTCTCATCTGGCTTTCCATGAATTTCCCGTTTCTCATTCAAGGTTTTTCCATTTATACCCCTAATAATTATCTTCATCATAATTAGACCTGTCAAAAGCTGATCCGACCCGACCCGCCTGAAAATTTTAGGGTTTCAACCCGAAAATATGAACCTCACCTTGTAAACCCAAAAAATTGTAGATTAGGGTCGGGTCAAACCCGATGGGTCAAGAAATTTACAAGGCGTAAAACTTATTTTAGAATGCCCTATATTATAATGAAATGGCAGATTGATGGGCAAATGTGTACCCAATATGATCTTAATATGCTTGAAGCTAAATCTGACTTTCAACAAAGAAAACAACATAAATTAGTTCATTTCCGGGCTTTCTACAACATCTCCATCTTTCTTGCTCCAATGTATATGGAGATTTAGATCTTGGAGTATAGCCACGACGACAAATTCACCTTTGCTAGTATCTTATTCCAATCTATATAAAATGACTTGCTTTCAAACGGGGATGACATGAAAATTAGACATTCATAGAATTATCCATAAAATTGAAAGCAAAAATTTATATCATTATGTGATAGATACATAGTTTGTGTTGTTATAATATCTGAATATGTATATTCTCTGTATACAAATGATAATTTGTCACAAAACATTTCTTATCAATATGGATCATCGTTCTTTTGTTATCTATATGAGATTAAAGGTTACAAAACATGATAATTTGTCAGTGAAGGGTAGTATATAACTATATGTTACCAACAAATAAGTACACTTATTTATTTAAGGAAGACCAATTATATGTTTCTTACAATCTATTTGTTTTCCAAAATTCTTATCCAAATCTTCAATTTTTTTATATACATCTTTATAATTTAATATTAAATGATTTTTTTATATGACTTCATTGACACGTTTGTCAACCCGAACCTGTTTGGTAACTCGCCATCACCCGACCAAGTTTGACACATGACCCGATTAACCCGAACCCGAACTTAACCCAATCCGAAACGACCCGATCCAAACCCGCCCAACCTAACCCGTTTGACAGGTCTATTCATAATCATTACACTATTTTCATATTTTTTTAAGCAAATAATAAACTCTACATTTTATAGGGATAACATAAGATTAACTTTTTTTTCTTAATATGTGTGCAATGTCCAAATTTACAAGTATTTCGAAACAGGAAGGAGTAATATTTATTCTTACAAGCAACAAATTATTAGTATTTTAAGTGAATTTTATGGTGAGTACTGAGTACTCTGTTAGTCTGATTCTGTTCTTAATGTGGAATAAATGCCAAGTGGCGGGTTGTGATGAATGCACTTGTAAGAACATACTTTTAGAGGCACTAATCTGTTTAAGTAGATTTACAACAGGCTGTTTCAATGCGCACCTGCAAAAGTTTGTAATTACACCCGAATTTGCGCGCATTTAGGGCTCGCGCGCATCCAGGGCTCGCGCAAGGGCAAAATAGTCATTATGAAAAACACCAAAAAAAGGAAACCGGGGCGGCACAGAACACGAGGCGCGCACCCAGGGCTCGCGCGAGCCCTGGATGCGCGCCACCTCGATATGCACGCATTCAGGGCTCGCGCGAGCCCTGGGTGCGTGCCTCGGTTTTTGTGCCAGCCCCGGTTACCCTCGAAATGTGGCCCCTGTTACCCTCGAAATGTAGGTCACTTTCCCGAATATGGCCCCTTTTGTCCCAGCCTTATAAGAACAAAGCTTAGTTTTAAATATGGGCCTTTGTTTTAATATGGGCATTTAATTAAAATAAAAGCCCAAATAAAAACACTCAAGTATCTCCTTATGCCTAGCCTTTTATAATAACTAAAGCTCCTTCCCCCTTTTCAAAATTTCGATGTGGGATGGGAATGTGGGATGGGGAGAAAGCCAATACTCCATCACTAATTCTCCCACATCGAGTTTTGGCTAAATCTCAAGGCCGAATGCTACTATAAAAAACATACTCTAGTGAAGCTTAATGCATATGTACTTAATATTTGGACAATAAATTTTTTAAGTCCATTTGCAAACAATGCATATTATATTTTTAATGGTTTTTTCAAAGTTTAGATTTAAAATTTTAAAATATTTAAGTTAGGGATATGGGTTACGGACCGGAAAAACGGGTCGGACCACGGGTCGGTTTTTTATTTACAAATCATTGGGTTGACCCGTAACCCATAAAGGGGTCGGGTCGAGTTGACCCGAATTTTCACAAACATGGACCGGACTCGACCCGGAATCCCGGTCCGGTCCGAGTCCGGTCCGGTCCGAGTCAGACCGGTTTCATTTTTTTAATTTAGTATAATATATTTAATTGAAATTTATTTTGTTGATTTTTATATTAAAAAAATTATTTTATTAATAAAAATTATTTTTAATAGGTTTACATGTAATTTAAATACATTTTATAAATAAAATTTATTAAAAATAATCTATAATCATATTAATATATGTACTTTTTATAAGTAATAATATATTCTGGTCCATTCCGGGTTTGGACCGGACCCGACCGAAACCCGGAATCATAAAGGACCGCGATCGGATCGGATACTTCCGGTCTGGTCCGGTCCGATCTAATATTGCACAACTCTAGTAAGAACATAAACCAAAATGATACACGAACACGATGAAGAATCGAAACTAAGGCCCGAACTCGAGTTAGGCGTATGGGCCCATTAGGCCCAATACAATCCAAACCGAATAGAACTCTTGATCTAATGCAACGTTCATAAAAAAGTAAGAATATAAACCGAAACAATAGTTGAACTTGATGAAGAACCGAAACTAAGGAATCGAACTCGAATTGGGCCTATCGGCCCATAGGCCCAATACGATCCAAACCGAATAGAACTCTTGATCCAAGGCAACGTTCATAAAAGAATAAGAACATAAACCGAAACAATAGTTGAACTTGATGAAGAATCAAAACTAAGGAATCGAACTCGAATGGGGTCTATGGGCCCATTAATCCCAACACGATCCAAACCGAATAGAACTCTCGATCTAGGCGAATGTTTATAAAAGAAGAACATGAACCGAAACGATAGTCGATCTAGTTCGATTCCTTAGTTTCAGTTCTTCATCATGTTCGACTATCGTTTCGGTTTATTTTTTAATCTTACATGAACATTACCTTAGATCGAGAGTTATATTCGGTTTGGATCGTATTAGGCCTAATGGGCCCATAGGCCCAACTCGAGTTCAATTCTTTTGTTTCCGTTCTTCATCAGGTTGGACTATCATTTCGATTTATGTTTTTACTCTTACATGAATGTTACCTTGGATCGAGAGTCCTATTCGGTTTGGATCATATTGGGCCCATAGGTAGGATTGAGCATCAGTTCAAGACCAAACCGTAATCGAAACCAAAATTTGGGAATTTGGTGAACCGGAAAAATTCAGACCGGTTTGGTTTTTGATAAATATAAGGATTTTCTTTGAAAAAATTGAACCGAACCAAAAAATAACCGATACCGAACCAAAATCTAGAAATGTGTTGAACCGAAAACCGAACCAAACTCCGTCGGTTTCGGCTTGGTCAATTTTTTCGGTTTTGGTCCAACCATGCTTAACTCTACCCATAGGCACGATTCGAGTTCGATTTCTTAGTTTCAATTCTGCATCATGTTCGACTGTCGTTTTGTTGATTTTGGACCCTTTTTTTTAAAACAATTTAATTTATTATAAGAATAAATCATTTTTTATGTTTAATTATGTGAAGTGACGCTGGTTGGGTGGTCGTCACATAGTGGTGGCATTGGTGGTGGAGCGTCGGTTGGGGCCGAAGCTTCTCGTTCGGTGTCGGGCATTATCGTTCGTTGCCGAATTTGACCTAGTCATTGCGCCGCGCAACGTGCCTATGCACGAGGTAGGGTTGTTCATCGGTTCCATCGAACCGAAAAGGACTGAACCTGACGGTAACCGATCTAGTTCGGTATAGTGCTCGATTCATGTTTTAGACTACTTTGGTTTTCGGTTCAGGTCGGTTTGGATCTCAGTTCGGTTCGGATAAACCGAACTAAATTAACACATACCCATTATAGCTAAAAATAGTAAAATACCTATTAAATTTAATTTACATAAATTTAAAACCGACAAAGAACCAAGCTTAACCAAATTACATTGGGTTGGTTCTCAGTTCGTTTTGCGGTTTGGTTCGGTTATGACTTAATGAATCGCTCAAGAACCGATCCAAACCCGAGAACCGAACCGAACTAGGAAAAACCAAAACAAACCTAAGTATTTCGGTTCGATCTAGTTCGGTTTGGGCCGTATCAATTTTCGGGTTGGTTCGGGTTTGGATCGGTTCCGGTAAACCGAACAATATATATTATAAAGCCATATATATAAAATATCCTATTAAATTTGTAATTAATTTTACTTTTTAAAACCCATTTAATTTTTTAACTCATTATTTGTCAATTATACATACAACCCAAGCCTTATATAATACCAACTACTCTCCTAAAGTTTCAAATTTTCGATGTGGGAAGGGAGAATGAATGATTTGTATGTAAAGTGTGTATCAAGAGTACCAAAATACATCCCACATTGGAAGTTTGGAGCTAGGGAAGGTAAGAATGAAATTATAAATACACAACTTCTAGGAGTTTTACTAGTATATGGGCTAATAAATTGGGCTTCTTTTGAGCACTACTACTAGCCCAATAAGTTACAATTTTCAGTTGGCATACCTAAAAATTGGGTAATGTAATTTTTTGTCGTTTCATTCGGTTAAGACCGAACCCAAACCGAAAATGCCGAATAAGAGCCGAACCGAACTACTTCGGTTGGGCTCTTGGTTCCGTAAATGTTCAACAGTCGTACCGAGAGGTGGGCCAGGGTGTGAAGTGGGCCAGCGCGTGTGGTGGGCCAGCGCGCAATGGGCCTTCGCGCACGTGGGCCAGTGCGTTGGTCGGTTGGCGTCGGCTCAACCCTAATGGGCCGCGCGGTGGGCCTGCGCGCGAGGGCAACCCGAGTGCCGCCAGCCTTCTTCCGTGCTTCTTTCCGAAATTGCCCTTGCGCGAAGCCTGCCATCGCGCGAAGCCTCCCTGCACGCAAGGTGGGTGCGAAAACGAAAAAAGCAAGTGCGTAAGTAAGCCACGTACAACTCGATATTAGTTTTGGGTTATCAAGTTGGCTTTCGGCTGATAAATAAACATAATAAAAGGGAAATTATAGAAGACATCAAGTTGGCTTTCGGCTGATAAATTTTGAGGTGAGAAACGATGAGACTTTCCAAAGAATTATTAAAATAAATCTCAAAAAGTTGGTGAAATTGGTAAAAAATAGACGCACATACTTATAAAAAAAAACTACAATTTCTCATTAAAACCTTGCTCGAAATATACATTCTCACATCCTGTTTCCTCTTCATTTATCATTTTTACCACTGGTTCCTTTATCACCAATTCCCAATTGCCCAAAGTAGCTCGAATGAACCCAAATCTATAAGCAAGCTTGTGATTCGACAATTAGATGAGTAGGGGTGAAGAACCGTTTGAGGTGCCTGAGAAACAGACGCTGCTGCACCTCTTCTGAAACAATCTTTAGTCTTCACTCGCACACAGGTCCATCCAGTAGTTCAGCTCTGTATGCAGATGCAGATAAGCAACTATCAAGCAATAGCCATAAGAGAATACAAGCTTAAAAAAGACGCCACTGCTTAAGAAGAACACAACGGAAGAGGAACTCGTAACAGACAAATAAGAAGAAACAGATCAGGAAGCCCTGCTGGCCGGAAGTTTATGGCGACATCAAACAGAAAGCATCGCATGATGGTGACTAAATATTGGATGCTTATGTGCTCGAGCTCATCTACTATAATCATTAACTGAATAAGCAACATAATATCTGAATATCAAACTTCCTATCATCACCGTAACAAAGATTTGATTCTAGCTAGCCAAGGAAACATCAAGCTATGAGATGCAAGGCGAACTCAAATCTAAGGAAATGCATACTAGACAATGATGATAGATTTTACAATCAAATCCTCAAAAACAGTTGGCAAACCTGAGCATTATTATCCAGTGGGTTACATGATAGAAAGAAACATCATTATGTCCTGTAATTTAGGGGTAACACACTTCTCTAATCATTTGAATCTTTATTCACACAATTGTGAATACGGCACACAATGTACGCTCTTCAGGATGCACTAACAAGTTTAAGAAAATCAAATCTGAAAGTATATCTTATCACTCCTGTAACAATGCTCTTAAAATCCGGCCTCGATTCTTCAATCCTAGCGATTTCACGATCTGACATCACCTATGATCCTAAATCTACCAATGATTGTCACGAGTTTAGTCATTGCACAGCAGAAACTCACCTCAACTTTGATTGCTACACATCCTTCTGGAAGATATGATCAGCACCAACGGTTATATAAGCTTCCAACAACAAAAGATTTGGTTACAAAACCACGGATCTCCCAACAGAAGCTGGAACTTTGGCCAACTTCCTCTGTTTCATAGCTTCTCTCATTCCCCCAACCTCTGTCCACATATCTCTACCCGCATAAATATTAGATAAAACAACATAAGCTCCATCATCCCAGGGCTCTAGCTCAAGCAAATGCTCAGCAACCCACTCGCCCATCTTAATATTGCTATATTTTTCACAAGCACCCATCAAACAGCCCCAGATCGCCACATTTGGCTCCATGGGCATATTTTCAACCACATTTCTTGCTTCTTCAAGCAGCCCTACACGGCCAAGCAAGTCCACCATGCAGCCATAGTGCTTCATTTGGGGCTCGATTCCATAAACATCACTCATCAAATTAAAGTAATGCTTACCTTTTTCTACTAGCCCTCCATGGACACAAGCACATAGAATGCCGAGAAAAGTCACATGATTTGGCACCACCTGAGCTTCGATCATACCATGAAAGCATTCGAGAGCTTCCTCCACATGCCCGTGTGTGGCATAGCCCACAATCATTGATGTCCACGAAGACACATTTCTATTAACCATCCTAGAAAACACCTTATCAGCCAAGTCCATCCTTCCACACTTCCCATACATATCCGTGACCGAATTCATCATCAAGACCTCATTTCTTGCACAGCTCTTCACCTGAATAACACATTTATGCAGTTGAAGGGCTAGAGTCAAGTCACCCAACCTCCCACAACCCAACATTACACTCATCATCATAACATCATCTGGCATAAACCCTTCCCTCTTCATCCTCACAAACATCTCCACAGCATCCTCGGCACACCCACACCGAGAAATCCCCCCTATCAGCGCATTCCAAGAACCCAACTTTCTCTCAGAATTTTCATCGAACACCTTACGGGCACTATCAAAATCCCCCGCTTTCACATACATACTAATGAACCCACTCTCACAAAACCCATCTAACTCAACCCCACGACGAACCGCGACCGCGTGGAACTGGCGCCCAGTCCGTATCGAGTAGATTTGAGTGGCCGCCTTTAGAGTGATTGGGAGCGTGTACCGATCGGGCGCAAATCCAGCTTGTAGCATATCAAGGTAAGCTTGGACCGTAATGAGCTGCACTTAATTAGTACTTAATCATGTACTCTGACTCTTTGTATTTTGCTCAAACGGTTGATGTACTGCTGCACTTATTTTCTGTGCTTCTACATCTTCTTGTACATGTGTATATATTGGGGCTCCAGATAATGGAAAAAGGCAGATTTGCTTTGGCCTCTTTTGCCTCTCCTTTGTTTCATGGTATCAGAGCTATATCAAATCTCACCGAAATTCCCTTTTTTTAATCAAAGCCATGACTGGCAAAGAAGAGACCTCCGACCTGACCACTAAAGATTCAAACCCTATGAACTCCAGTTCGCAAAATCGCAAAATTCCTTCTCCTTATGATCTAAACTCCAACGATAATCCTGGGAATGTCATTACCCAAGTTCAGTTGCGTGGTGAGAACTATGAAGAATGGGCCAGGGCTGTACGTGTCTCACTGCGTGCAAGAAGGAAGTGGGGGTTCATTGATGGAACCCTTACAGAACCAGTAGACGAAAGCTCCAAGATGGATGATTGGTTAACAGTGAATTCAATGATGGTGTCGTGGATTCTCAACACCATTGAACCGAGTCTTCGTTCTTCAATCTCTTACATGGAGAATGCGAAGGACTTGTGGGAAGATATCAAAGATCGTTTCTCAGTGGTCAATGGGCCACGAATTCAGCAATTGAAGAGTGAACTTGCTGAATGCAAGCAAAAGGGACACACGATTGTGTCATACTATGGAAAACTGAAGTCACTTTGGGAAGAATTGGGTCACTATGATCCAATACCAGTGTGCACTTGTGATGGTTGCAAGTGCGACATCAGATCGATGCACGAAAAGCGTCGTGAAGAAGGGAAAGTTCATCAAATGCTGATGGGCTTGGATGATGAGGCCTACGGAACTGTTAGGTCTACTTTGTTGGCCATGGATCCTTTGCCATCGGTTAACAAAGTGTATTCGACTTTGGTCCAAGAAGAACAGGTAAGGAATATGAGTCGTGGGAACGACGAGAAAGAAAGTCAGATGGCTCTGTTGATGAAAACGGGGCAGCGAAACCGATCAGACACGAGAAATCGTGGTGAGTTCAAAGACCGGAACATGAATTGCAGCTATTGCAAACGACCAGGGCATGAAGCAACCAATTGTTTCCGCTTGATCGGGTATCCAGACTGGTGGGGAGAGCGTCCCAGGGACGACGGAAAGGCAAAATCCAAGGCTGAGGCTGGAATGAGTCGTAACAAGAACCCTGTAAAAGCCAATGCTGCTAAAAGTTCAGGAAGAAGCGAGAATAGCGGGGCGAACCTAGAAACTGAGGCTCGTAACATCCCAGGTCTGAGTGGTGATCAGATTCAAGTGTTAATTGACATGCTGAATTCTCAGAAGTCAGGTGCACATGAACGAATGACTGGTAAGCAAGCTATTGATATGTGGATTATTGACAGTGGTGCGACTAATCATATGACAGGAAGAAGGGAGCGTTTTAGTTCTCTCAGAGATATTCCTGGCACTTCTGTCGGCTTGCCTGATGGGCAACAAGCTTTGGCCACTATGGAAGGAACGATTCAACTAGATTTGAATCTGACTTTAGACCATGTTCTTTATGTTCCACAGTTGAATTGTGAACTAATATCAGTTACGCAGCTGTTCGATGAGGCAAACTGTAATGTATTTTTCACTAAAAACCTTTGTGTTATTCAGGACCGCACTTCGAGGATGGTGATTGGTGCGGGTAGACGCCGAGGTGGGCTGTACTACTTCCTACGAGTGTCACAAATAAAGGCATTGAAGGCAGGAGGAGTGGAACCAACTGATCTGTGGCATAGACGTTTCGGGCATCCTTCGTGGGAGGTACTCAAGCTGATAACTAGGGCTGATGGATGTGGTAGCAGCACTAAGAATAAAAAGGCTTGTGATGTATGTCAACGAGCTAAACAAACTCGAAATAGCTTTCCGCTCAGTAATAATATAGCAAATGAAAGTTTTGATCTAGTTCACTGTGACTTATGGGGACCATATAAAAAGGCATCATCTTGTGGAGCACATTACTTCTTGACTATCGTTGATGACTATACAAGAGCTGTGTGGTTTTATTTGTTGATTGATAAGAAAGAAGTAAAACACACTCTTTTGAAATTCTTTGCGCTGGTTGATCGACAATTTGGGAAGAAAATCAAAGTGGTTCGTAGTGATAATGGTACTGAGTTTACTTGTATAAATGCCTATTTTCGTGATCATGGGATTGTATTTCAGACATCTTGTCCAGGAACACCGCAACAAAATGGTCGGGTCGAACGAAAACATCGGCACATTTTGAATGTTGCCCGTGCACTTCGATTTGAAGGACATCTTCCTCTTGATTTTTGGGGTGAGTGTGTTTTGACAGCTGGTTATCTCATCAATAGATTGCCGTCGTCAGTGTTGAAAGGGAAGACCCCATTTGAGATGCTATATGGGAAGGCTCCGACTTACGAGCATTTGCGGGTATTTGGTTGTCTATGTTACGCTCATATTCAGTCCAGAGGACGTGACAAGTTCTCTGATAGAAGTCGTAAGTGTGTTTTTTTGGGATATTCCTTCAGTCAGAAAGGTTGGCGGCTGTATGATCCTGTTCTGAAAGTATATTTTGTGTCACGTGATGTTACATTCTTTGAGGAAGAATTCTATTATGCTTCCATATCTACTCCACAACTGTCAACCTACCAATTTCCAAATCTCAGTGATGAGGATGAAACTGAAGTTTCTGCAGGAGCGGAACCTTTGACTGAAATGGTTGTTCCCAGCTCAGAACAGGTCATGCCTAGTGATGGGATAGACGACAATGTTGATTCATCTGTGACAGAATCTCATGTAGACATTGCTGACTCTTCTATTCCAATTCTTCCTGATAATGAGTCCGAACCAGCTGCACAACTGGGTCGTGGTCAGCGCACTCGACAACGTTCTATATTGTTGCGTGACTTTGTGACAAATAAAGTCAGCGTTACTCCTCAACCCGCAGCAGGTAAACCATACCCGTTGAATGATTATGTATCTTGTCATCGGTTTTCTTCTCCACATCGCAGCTTCTTGGCGTCTATCTCCACTGCGACAGAACCTTATTCCTTTGTCGAGGCCATGAAAGATGAGAGATGGAGAGATGCTATGCGGCTGGAAACTCAAGCTTTGGAGAACAATCACACTTGGGATCTTACTTCGCTTCCCGTCGGGAAGAAAGCTCTCGGGTGCAAGTGGGTTTATCGGATCAAATACAAATCCGATGGGTCTGTGGAACGCTTCAAGGCTCGATTGGTTATTCTTGGCAATCATCAAGTTGCTGGGGTCGACTACTCCGAAACTTTTGCGCCGGTTGCTAAGATGGTGACTGTTCGGACTCTCTTAGCGGTTGCCGCTACACGCCGTTGGGAGATCCATCAAATGGACGTGCACAACGCGTTCCTTCACGGCGACCTCAGCGAAGATGTCTATATGAAGCTTCCACCTGGGTTTCGGGCTCCACGTCCCGGAATTGTCTGTAAACTACGGAAGTCTATATATGGACTGCGTCAAGCTCCGAGATGTTGGTTCTCCAAGCTGTCCACTGCTTTGAAGCGATATGGATTTCGTCAATCCTACCATGATTATTCTTTATTTTCATATGTTTGTGACAACATCCAAATACATGTGTTGGTATACGTAGATGATCTTATCATCTCAGGCAATGACAAGTGTGCAGTGGCTAAGTTCAAGACATATTTGAGTACATGCTTCCATATGAAAGACTTGGGCTCCTTGAAGTATTTTTTAGGGGTTGAGGTTTCTCAAGGTACTGATGGTATTTATCTTTGTCAAAGAAAATATGCTCTTGACATAATTAAGGAGGCTGGGTTGCTTGGAGCTAAGCCAGCTCATTTTCCTATGGACTCGCATCACTCATTAGCACTCTCCACCGCTCCACTCATGAGTGATCCGGAGGCCTATCGCCGCCTTGTTGGACGGCTCATCTATCTCTGTTTTACTCGGCCCGAGCTGTCATATTCAGTCCATATTCTGTCACAATTTATGCAACAGCCTACAACAGATCATTGGCGGGCTGCTTTGCGTGTGGTTCGGTTTCTCAAAGGGAGCCCAGGCCAAGGGATTTTGCTTCGCTATGATTCTGCCCTACGCCTCAGTGGGTGGTGTGATTCGGATTGGGCAAGTTGTCCACTTACTCGGCGCTCTTTATCGGGTTGGCTGATTTTCCTTGGCTCATCTCCTATCTCTTGGAAGACTAAGAAGCAGCCCACCGTGTCTCGTTCTTCGGCTGAAGCGGAGTATCGTTCTATGGCCTCCATCACATGTGAATTAAAATGGTTGAAAGGAGTCTTGTCTGATCTTTGTGTACGTCACTCTTCTCCAATTCAGTTGTTCTGTGATAGCCAGTCCGCTCTCCATATTGCGAAGAATCCCGTTTTCCATGAGCGGACCAAACATATTGAGGTCGACTGCCATCTCGTTCGTGATGCCATTACTGATGGAACTCTCCTTCCTTCCTATGTCTCTACAGGTTCTCAATTAGCAGACATTTTCACGAAGGCCTTGGGAAGAGCACCTTTTCATACGTTTCTTCGCAAGTTGGGCGTTCTTGACTTGCACGCTCCAACTTGAGGGGGGATAATGAGCTGCACTTAATTAGTACTTAATCATGTACTCTGACTCTTTGTATTTTGCTCAAACGGTTGATGTACTGCTGCACTTATTTTCTGTGCTTCTACATCTTCTTGTACATGTGTATATATTGGGGCTCCAGATAATGGAAAAAGGCAGATTTGCTTTGGCCTCTTTTGCCTCTCCTTTGTTTCAGACCGCCTCCTGAAATGCTCCTAGTCTAGTGTAGGATCTGATAAGGCTGTTCCAATGGAGAGTATTGTGCTGAGATTCCAGGAAGCGTGTTTTGGTGTAGTGGGCATGGACTCTGGTGAGATGGGGTAAGCTGGTGAAGTTTGGAGATTGGGTTGGAGCATTTGGAAGTGTAATTGCTTGTGGGCAAGAATCACTACGAGTGTGGCCGGTGATCGTAGAGAGCATACAGAAAGACGTTGCATTTGTTTTTACAGAGGGAATGCGTTTCAACCGCTCTACAAAATGTTTTGCAGGCATTGATCACTGACATGCTAGAAGAAATTGAAATTTTGTGAAAATAAGTAGAATGTGCAATTAACGGAGCTCTTCATAAGATTAGACACTAGGGGGCGGTGTTTCGTTCAAATTGGAGCATCGGGTTAGGTATCTGAACGAGATGTGTAGTGGAGAAATTAGTCTATTGGCCAGCAGCGAAGTGCACAAACGAGGGAGACACGATTGGTCCGATTTGTGAAGAGCCTTAACATCAAAAAGGAGACGAAAAGCTCCACCAAAACGAGAGAGGCGGGTTCGGGTTTTACGTATTAGGCTCCGTTCGGACGTAGGAGTGTAACAAGTTTTGTTCATTTAAAAATATGTGAACTCGAATTCGAGCTCAGACTCGCTTCGAGCTCAATATTTTGTTTGGGTTTGGTTCGCTTAAGTGTTCATCCAGCTCGAGCCTGGTAACAAGTCACTCATCTAGTTTGTTCGTGAGCAAACTAAGCGAGTTAACATATTTACATAAAATTAAATGCAAAGAATTAGGTTATAACTTGTACGATTTTAGGTAAAAAAAAAAAATAAACAAACAAATAAATATGTATACATGATATGTAGTGTTATGAAAAATAGTTACCCAAAAAAATCTAACAATATTATGTATATTTTAGATTGTTTATGAATATTTGGACGAGCTTGTTCATAAACAAACGAATCGAGTTTTCATGTGTTCGAGTTCGGCTCGTTTATCTTTTCGAGTTGTTTGGGCACGACTCGTTTACAAATTAAGCTGAACACGAACAAACTTTTACCGAGTCGAACGCCGAACATCGCATGAACGACTCGGTTCATTTAAAGCCCTATTCGGATGTAATGTCTTGTGGGAGTTGGTTCTAGAATCACCGCGAGACACTACCATAGATGAGTGTTCGGCGACCAAGTAAGTAGACCAACCGAAGCGGGTCAAATAGCGGAGTTTCGTTGTCTGCTACCCCCTCGTACCCCCAGCTTGCAGTAGTTTGGAGAGCGTTTTGGGGCATTTTCTCTCGTCGATGGTGTCAAATATTCCACCCTATACCCTTTTTATTTTTTCACATATCGAGTCATTGTAAAAGGATTTAGGCGGCGACTTTAGAAAGGGTTAAAGAGCGACGAAGGTCTTGGGGCTTGAGGGAGCGTAGATCTAACCATAGTTTACTTCCTAGTGAAGGTATATAATGTTATTTGAGTAAACCTATCAAGAAGTGTACTATTCAATAGAGGTGTGGTCAATTTCTTGCAACCTATCAATAATTGTATTATAGACTTGTGACTTTTGCCTTTCTTTTAATTGATTTCATATATTGTCTACATCATGGCCGTCCGATGACATTTGGGGTCTTGTGCAAAAGTTAAACGAGTGTGTAAAATCAATTATACATAAATTTAGTTATTATTTTCAAACAAGAAAAATTTATGATTAGAATACTTATCAAACCATAACCATTAACTATATGTCTAATTTGTAATTGTCATTTAAAATAATTTAGTTTATAGATATCATGCATAACTACAATAGAAACTTCATAAACTAATACTTGATAAATTAATAAATACGGTAAAAATTAATATTTTTATCCGGTCCCGACTTATGCTAGTGTTAAATTTGATGATTTTCGATAAGATAAGAAGATAATAAATTTTAAAAAGACTACTATGGAAATATAAGGTCCCAATAAAATCATATATTAATACTTATTATATAAGGAATGTAAAATAATACCAAACATTCAGAATTTGGTCAGAAGTTGTCCATATTTTATTTTTAGTAAATCCATTAATAGTTTGTGTATACTTTTATGACTTTTGCAGTTGGTGACAATACTTGGTATTATTTAATTCGAAGTATTTCTATCACTAAAATCTCTATAAATTAATAGAGTTTAATTTATCGATGAATTAATATCTATATAAAATAATAAAATACTCTGGTCCCGACTCTATTAATTTATAGAGGTTTAGCTATATAGAAAAAACTAGAAAAAAAAATTATACTATATATGTATTTCATAAATGAAAATAAAAATAGTTAAAAACATAATAGGTGTAAAAAATACATGCAATTATACAATAAATCACTAATTAGACAAATTTGAAAACCACCAACCCAACCTGAACTAGAAACCGTTGATGCAACCCTAAACCGAACCACTTGAAATCCATCGGTTTTCGGGTCGGGTTGGGCTATATTTCGGGTTGTTATCGATTACACTATATCAATTGAAATTTAATTCAAATTAAAACCAAATGAAGTACATCTAGTTGTTCAAAACCAGAACATCATTACATCATTGAGATTTCAATGACCAAATCCAAAAAACAAAATATAAGAAGGTAAATAATAAGTCTAAAATAGTAGTATTGTCTGCATCTTCAATTCTTCACCCAAGATGGAGATAAGTTGTTCCTCCTTCAAAGAGAAAGTCCTATCATTCAAGAAAAACATTAGTATACGGTTAAATAAAAATGTTAAAACGATGAAATATGATATACAAAAGCTAGTAGCTACTTCACTAGCCATATAAATGAGTAGAAACATCACATGTTTGAGGCTTGCATTGACACCTTCACTAGTATTATCGACTTCCTCTTCATCATCAATATTAGTACCACATGCTTGAGATTTTTCGAATTGTAATCATTGTAAAAATATATGAACATTACTACATGGTATAATAAAATGATAGAATAATATGATATACAATCATAAATATTATATGGATGAGAAAAATTTACCATTGAACTCATCTATAGCCCAATTTTGTAAACATGACAATGCTTCCACAATATTCGTATGAAGGTTAGCACGATGAGGGCTGACCAATCTACCACCCGCACTAAAAGCACTCTTAGAAGCAAAAGTAGAAGTTGGAATTGCTAAAATATCCTTAGCCAGCTTTACGTAGAGTTGGATATTTCAAATCAAGCTTCCAGAAATAAGAACATCAAAGCCATCACTAGGAGGGCGGGGAGTCACCTCAAGATATAGATCTAACTCATGTCTAGCTGACATCACATTGTTTCTACATGCATTCCTACTCGCCACATCCCATCGAGTAACTACAGAGCTCTTGCTAGATGGAGCACTAGTCACTTGTCGCTTTGCAGACACAAAATCAGCAATAGGAGTAGAAGCATTAACATTCTCCTATAAAGAATTCTCTTCTTGATACTCAGTCACAAGATCATATAACAAAGACCTTATCCTCTGAACTTCAATCTCAATCGTATCAGGATAAACATCTTTCAAGTAAAAATGCACACAAGCAAGTTTTTTCTCAGGATCTAAAACAGCGGCAACGGCTAAGATATCATTGACAATCTCCCAATACTTCTCAAACTTGTCCAGCATAGAAGTAGCCATTTTCCTAATGATTTCGGGTTCATGAACACCATATAACCACTGCTGCAACTGAATCTTAATCTCACAAATATGCGTGAAGAAAAGATTAGATGTTGGATACTTTCTTCCAGAAAATAATTTTGTCACAAAATGAAAGACCTCGAGCTTATTACACACAATGGAAGCAAACTTCCATTCTTCATCATTAGGAAGATCAAACTAGGATCATGAATTTTCAGCTTAGCAAAAATATCCTTGTAAGGCAAAGCACTTTGCAGCATAAAAAAGGTAGAGTTCCATCTAGTTTTACAATTGAGAGCTAATTTTTTCGAACAATCAAGTTTCATAGCTCTTGCTTTTTCTTCAAACTTTTCAACCCTTTTTGATAAAGCTGACCAAAATACTACATAGTTTCTTATCTTCTCAATGCTCTAAAAAATCACATCCAAACCATCTTGCACAACCAAATTTATACATGTGCACTACAACGAACATGTAGAAATTTTCCATCCAATATAAGAGATTCTGAATCAAGACGGTTTCTTATCAATCCTATCATAGCATCATTAACAATGTGATTGTCCACGACAACAACCGAATTTTTTTCAACATTAAGGTTGTTTTCGGTGCACACTCCTTATCAAAAAAATATGCTATTATGTTGGGAAAAAAATTTCAGTCCAAACAGCCCATAGCCTATCAAGTAAAAAAAGTGGGCCAAGTGGCCCATTTTTTCACACTCATCACATCAATACATATGCCTGGTTTGGTTTAGATAAGGACTTTTAAAAAAAAGGCATTATTGGGCATAATACCCTATGCACCGAACAAGCCCTAAGAGATTTTAGTAAGACTTGAGTCAAAACCTCTTTTGTGTGAGGGGAAGGAACATAAGCAAACCTGAAAAAAATTATAACTTTATATTTCAATACGTAAACAATCATAAAAAAAATCAAAGAATTCAAAATATATGAACAATTAAGTGAGTGCATACTAAATGACATAACAGTTTAATCAAGTCAGTGCATCAACCAATTCAAGTGAGTGCATCAATTAATTTGAAATTGGGTCAGTACCTAAATTTAAAAAAAAAACAATCTATAGAGAAGTTACCTCAAATCTTTGTTATGCAAAATCCACTGGTCATCAATAAAATGATCGAGGTGATCGCCATATATCCCTAATTCTTTTAGTGAGATGTCGTCCACATATCCGTTCTTATTGCAATCCTCCCTTTATGCTTCTCACACGTCTTTTTTAGAACAGCTTTGTTGCTTTCAAAGTTCTTCATGATATCACTCTTCAAAGTATTACGAGAAATCATCTTGAAGTTTGGATTCAAGCTTGCCATAAATCTTCTAAAGCCAATATGATCAACCATTTCCAGCGGATACTCGTGTATGACAACCATATGTGAAGCAACAACCGAGATCTAATACACCTTTAAGAAACTAATTAAGTTGAATTTCTCGCCAAGGAGACAGTTGATGCAAAATAAATAAAAACAGTGAAGATGAGAACGGGCGCCGGAGGAGGAGGCGACCTTACCGAAAGGAGTTGAGAACGGGCGCCGGAGGAGGATGAGGAAGACCGAGGACCGGAAGTTGACAAAGGAATGGGTGGCGACCGAGCAGGAGAGACCGAGCGACGTTGAGAACGGGTGGCGATGTTGGACTGCACCCAACAGGTTCGACCGAGCGAGGCGGGCCGAGGCATCGCAGATGCGAGGGAATAGAGGCGTCGGACCACTCAAACGTCGAGCGCCCGGAGGGCTGCTTGGTCGGTTGTGTACTGGGTAGTTGGGGTTACTATTGGGTAGGGAGTGGAGGCGGCTGGTGAAGTGAAATTTGGACTAGGGTAAAACTAAAGCACGAATACTAAAATACACTCACAAGGTAGAAAATAGAAATATAGAATTATTATTTTTTAAGTAAAAAAATTAATATATAGTATATTTTTTTAGTATATAACGGGTTGGCGGGTCGGGTTGGAGGGTTGAGTCGGGTCAGAAAAGTTATGACCCAAAACCGAGACATAACCGTAACCCGATTACCCGCAACCCGCTTCAACCCACATTTTTCCGGTTTTTTGTCCACTTTGTCGGGTCGGTTTTGTCGCGTACCCATCGGGTTTGGGTCCGATTGCCATCCCAATCTCTGGGTGCGTTATCTTGCCCTCGTTCTAGCCTCAACAAAGACGGTTGGTTAGAGTCTTTGTAATCCTCCTCCAAGTACGTATCCTCAACCTTGTACTGGATAATGAAGTTGTAGATGTAGAAGCATAGTAGGATAAGATCAATTTGCATGTCGATGTCATAGCTTGCAATATTGGTCAATATGCAAAGCCTTTTCTTCAACACACCAAAACACCTTTCAATATAACTCTTGAGCGATGAATGAACTTTGTTTAAGGCTTGTTTGACATTCCTCAAAAGACCGTTTTGGAATTGTGACAAGTGATACTTGACTTTGTTGTATGACATCATATATCTGGTCTTATCTCAAAATCCTTGATCCACGTGATAATGCTTGCCTACACAAAATTGTATTCATCTTTTGTCAATGTTAAACAATATAGTAATCATTACATAATAAAGAAAGTGAGTTAATTTCTATACCCGGAAGAGGGTGCAAAAAGTTCATCTTTGGTATCTTAAGGGTAAGGTCGAACACATGAGAAACATCGGCACTCTCAATCTTCCCACCCATTTGATAACAAAGTGAATGACATCTTGAATTCACAGACTTCCATCACATTGAACGAGCACACACCTTTTCGATTCTGATTTGGCAATTTATCGGTCCAGGGTATACAACATGAAATATGTATCCATCAATACACTTAATCGAACACTACATGTGTTGGTAAGTCTGAAAATCAGGCTAAGAAAATTATTTATCTAAATCAGAAATTTAATTTCTAGAATAATAAAACTGAAAGAAAAACCGTCCAATTGTTGTAAGTGATTTTAACTTTCCCAACTACTTTGAATTAACTGTCTAAAATATTCAGATGAAATAAACTATAAATACAGATCTCTATAGTAAAAATAAATTAAGAGAGAGTTTTCAGATTTATTGTTTGATTAATCTAGGGGCTATGTTGTATTTTGGGAAGTGAGTTTGTCTTAAATCCTACAACTTTCTAATAGAGGACAAATATCACTTTTAAGAAAGTGATCTTTTCACAGCTCAAAGGTAATAAATACCTAGATTTCCAACAATTTTAAAGTGATATTTTGTCATGGAGGCGGGATCACAAGCAGCAACCCTAATGCTTATGAATCAAGATTTCTTCAAACTTGATCGGTTTGATGGAACAAATGATAATCGCTTGAAAGACCAGATGAAATTCCTGTTGATTGCTCTAAAGATTTCCTATGTTATAGAAGTAAATCTGGCGGTTACCCCTGAACCAACCAAAGGAGAAAGCCAGAAGATTAAATAGCAAAGGAAAAAGAGAGAGGAAGATGAAGTTGTCTACAGATGCCACATTCTATATTATCTTTCTAACAGGCTGTATAATTTGTCTATAGCCATCAAGTCGCCTAGAGAATGTATGGGCTACGTTGGAAACGAGATACAACAACGAAAAGCAGGAATAGATAAGTTTTTTATCATGAAATACTTTGATTTCTCCATGATGGAGTTAAAGCTCGTGACGCAAATGAAGTACATGCCTCTCCATTCTAATAGCATTCATACATCTAACCTCCGCACTCGATTCCATTATGTTTTATTTTCTTATTATTTTAGACTCTTAGTTTAGATCTAGATTCTCTTCTATGGAGAGCTAACTCTTTTAGGGTTTATTCAACGGTGAAACTTTGATGTATGAATTCATGAGATTCTGATAACTGATTTCTATCCTTTGGTTAATATTAACTCTCTTGTGCTTCATTATTCATGAATGTTGATTGATTTTACTTGAGTTGCTAACTTGTTGAATTGATTAGTTTTCTATTGTTGGATCTAGGTTTGGACCATGGACAAACCTACTCTTTGAAAACAACTTGATTGCCTAGGACCATGGACTATGAGTTAAGGAAGAGATTTAATTATATGTTTCTGCAATTGACTCGTAGCTTGATTGTTTTGGCATGTATCCTGCATATCCTTATTTGCATTGCTAGTAGTAATTTAAGCGTCATCTGTCAGTATTAAGATTTGCCTAGACCGTGGACAAGCGATTAAATAAGATCAAGATAGGAATTAGCCATAAGAGTAAAAGGAAGAGAAATTTGCCGGAAACCACCCGTATGATAGACCATATTTCGCTAAACCACCCTTTTGTTTCGATATTATTTTGAGCCACCTGTATGATACCCTCCGTTAACAAATGACCACCCCCTCCCAGTTTCCGTCAAAAATCCGTCCAAAGCGCGTGGCCACGTGGATAATAATTTTTTTGCCTTTTTTTATTTCAGCCTTTTACACACAAAAATAAAATAATAACCCCTAAAATTCAGAAAATCCCCAAAATCCCAATTCAGAGCCCTAATTTCCCAAAATCCCCAAATCCCGACTCTACAATGGCGATGGCGAGGAGCGATGATTGAGCTTCATTCGTGCTACAACAACAACATCAATAACAAATTGGAGTTGGGGCAAGCTGCGGTTGAGGAGGGGAGATCTTGAGGGAGCCGAGAGGAGGGAGGACGAGGTGAGCGGAGGATCGGAATTGTCGGACAGATCCGGAGGTCGGGGGAGGTTTCAAGTCGTCGTTGGGGGCCGGGTTACGGCCGGCGAGCATGGGCAAAGGATCTAGAGCAGAGAGAGATGGGCGAGCATAGAAGAAAGGGTCGAGGCGAGTGGAGTCCGGCGGAAGGAGGGCAGCGAGAGGATTGGCGAGGGAGAGCAGGCTCGGGAACCGCCGGCCGGCGGGTGTGTGGCCAGAGAAGGCGGTCGGGGAGGCTATCTCCGAGTCGGCTAGAGTGGTGTGCGAAGGAGCTGTGGCCGGCGTAGGATAGAGAGAAGGAGGGTGGTCATCGGTTCTTGATTACAGTGGCCGGGCCGGGGGAAACGAAGTCGAGCGGGTCGTAGATGGTGGTGGATTTGCTGGTGTCGCCGGGTCCGGTGGAGTACAATTTCGCCGGCAAGCGTGGGCAATTCAGATTTGGAGGGAGGTCGGGAAATAGGAGGGTGGTCGGGAAAAACAGAGGTGAGCAAACAGAGATTGGGGGAAATGAAATTGGGGGGAAATTGATGTTTTTAATTTATTTTTTGTATTTTTTTAGTGGTTTAAGTGTTTATAAGAAAAGAGAAAATAGTAAAATGCCACATGTCACGCGTAGTTAACAGTTTTTTGACGGAATATGAAGTGGGGTGGTTCTTTGTTAACGGAGACCATCATACAGGTGGTTCAAAATAATATCCAAACAAAAGGGTGGTTTAGCGAAATATGGCCTATCATACGGGTGGTTTCCGGTAAATTTCTCTAAAAGGAATTAGTGGATGAATCTATGATCGAATGATTATTCCATGGTGGATCTTTTGAATGAACTTGTTTGTCTAATTGTTTGATTAATTGTTTTGCTTGTTTATAATTTGATAGTTCAGTTTAGTTTAGATACTCTCTTTAATTCCACCTTTTCTCTTTAGTTGATAAAAATAGCAATAATAGAAGCCACAAGTTCTCTTGGGTATGACCCCGACTTACTCGTTATACTAGCTTGTATTAGGGTTATTTATCTTTGATCTTAGCATAACGACCTAGGTCGAGTCATCGTTCTTTAGAGATTTCAATCTTCAAAACAATGGCCATCTCTTTCTCAAAGGCTTTATCCTTCTCCCTTTTGTCTTCATAAGCGCACAACTTCCCAACGATTTCACTCACTTGAAGAGCCTTGTTGGTAGGGTTTTCCTTGAAGGACATCCTATCAAAATTCCACTCTCCAGTCAGTCCATCAATGATCTGTTGGACTTTTATCTTTTTGGTGATCTCTTCATTAGTGATTCCCATCTGGTTGATTTTGTTGCATAGGGCCTCAAAGCGATAGGCATAGTCCTGGACAGACTCGTCTATCTCCATTTTGAAACAGAAGAACTCCCTCTTGGAACTCATCTGTTAGTCCTCCTTCATGTCCGTCATTCCTACGTGAAATTTTTCTATAGCATCCCACATATCCTTTGTTGAGGGAAGGTTCCCAATCCCGGTAGCGTCCCTTTCACACATAACATTTTGAAGAAGGTTGACAACCTTGTTGTTTGTCTCCATGAGCTTGAACTCTTCTGGACCCCATGTGTCTTCCTTATCAACTTTATCAACTGCAACCTTGAAATCACCTTCTTAATGACTATCCAACACTGGTAGTCTTGACTCCTTATCCAAGAACTCATTCTCTCTCTCCAACGGTCATAGTTTCCTTGCATCAGGCGTGAAGGCTTGTTTTGGTTGTTACCGGCTGGCTCCAAGTCCATTCACCTGCAAACTACTAAGGATCTAGAGCAACTTGCTCTGATACCAACAATTGGTATCAGAGCAACAATTTGAAAGATGCGTTCCTAATGCTTTCCTATAGATATAGATACAATTTGAAAGATGTTATCTTGATTTTATTTTAATTATTCCAAAAAATATATAAAATAATATAGAGATATATGTTGTTAGATAGAAATTTATTTTTAATTAGATTATTTTCAAAAATGATTACAACTTATTTAATAAAGGAGGGTCCAGTTGATTATTTATTATAGAAATGACACGTGGTGAAATGTTTTGTGAAGACATTGATTCTGCTTTATACTATAGTAATATAGATTATTAGATTATTTTCAGAAATTAAGATTACAACTTATTTAATAAAAGACGGCCCAATTGACTATTTTACTATAAAAATTGCACGTGGTGCAAATTTTTGTGAAGATATTGATTCTGTTGTATACTATAATAGAATAGATATACAATGGTTTAAAGTAATTTCAAATTTAGGGATGAACTAGTATTAGTCATGTACTCATGTACCTTGAAAGCACGATTTTGATATAACTAAAAACTTTCTTCAGGTTTTATATAAGGCGAAATTAATTAAAATAACCCAAACTTTCAATGGGTGTTAAATGAATAACCCAAAATATTGATAGTAAGTAAAATAACCCAAACTTTAAAAATGTGTTAAAAAAATATTTCTGAGGTAAATTTTCCGGATGACTTGGTACCGAATGGATGACATATCAATTTAAATAATGATAACGTGGCAATATTTGATAAAAAAAATTAGAAATGAATTCAAAATTTTGACAGCACAATACATACTCTTGGTTGCTTCTATTTTGACGGCAAAACTGAAACATAAACGGTTCTTGTTAAACTGATTAATTCAACATCTTTTATCATTTCTAGTAAATCAAAATAGCTTAGGTAATCTAAATCAAGTATTTCTAAACTAGTCTCACATCCTTTGTACGTAAAGTCTGCATTTACACCTATATAGTTATGCATAACACCAAATCATACCTTGTAAAAAAAACAATTGTACACTTCTTAGTTGTAAACCCAAACCCAAACCGGTTTAAATTAAAAAAAACAGAAATCAATCAAGATGAATACATACCTACTATTTTTTTTGTTAACACCACACAACTTCATTCAAAAAGAGACAAATCATCCTCCAACAAATTATATAAAGTAACAGGAAAAGATGAATACATACTTACTATTAATTTCTTGTTGATCGAATTGTTCGAGAATTTTTAGTGGTTTTGCAACACCAGGCAAATCTCTTTGCTTTCAATTCATGGTGCAGGGTTTCTTCAATGAATACATACCTACTATTTTTTTTGTTAACACCACACAACTTCATTCAAAAAGAGACAAATCATCCTCCAACAAATTATATAAAGTAACAGGAAAAGATGAATACATACCTACTATTAATTTCTTGTTGATCGAATTGTTTGAGAACTTTTAGTGGTTTTGCAACACCAGGCAAATCTCCTTGCTTTCAATTCATGGTGCAGGGTTTCTTCAATGAACGAACTGCAGTAAATTTTTATCAAGCGTGCGTACGCTTTTGTTAATTAATAGTGCCAAAATTAATTTTTAATTTTTTTAAATCAAATATTTCCATGTCATCATAATTTCAATTGACATGTCATTCATCCGATGCCAAGTCATCCGAAAAATTTACCTTTGAGATAATTTTTTAACATGTCTTAAAAGTTTGAGTTATTTTACTTACTATCAATATTTTGGGTTATTCATTTAACACTCACTGAAAGTTTAGGTTATTTGAATTAATTTTGCCTTTATATAATGTTATTCGAAATGATATTTTATTTTTAGAAAAAAAATTAACGTGCAAATGTTATGTGGGGTTTTGGGCATAAAACGTTTAAATTTTGATTATTTTATGATTAGATTTTTTAATGAAAACGAAAAAGTTGTTTTAAATGAAGGTACGTTTTATATGATAACTTTTTATAATAAGGAAAAGACTCAGGTAAGAATGAGTCTTACGGTAGGAATGGTAAGAATGAATCTCATCCCTTAGATCATGCCTCTTACTTCCCTAAAAAAAATAAAAAAATCCTGAAACTATGCGTACGCGGTATGCGTGTAACACCCCGTCTTTCTGACAAGGCGTTACTCAGTGGTAGACCTCACGAGGCGCTACCAAGCTGGTTTGACAGCAGAACATTCGGATCTTGCAACGCGGGCACGGCGAGAAAACATTGAAAAACATCCAACTTGTACTACGAAATAAAACGTTTACAAAACCTTTCATGATCCCAACTCAACACAAGACTAACAATTACAAACTTCTAAAACCCCAAGTACACCAACTAACAACTTACGTTATGAAACTATACAACATAATTCAAACAATAGCATGAAATGAAATAACAATAACCCTTCCCAAAACCCCAAACCATTCTATGACCCGCATCGCCGCTTCACACCACCAATCAGCCAAGTCCCTACACGGATTCCTAGATACCTGTAGTCTGAAGAATAGTTCCCCAAGGGGTCAGCTACTATCCTAATCCAAGTCAAAAAACATACAGTACTAGTAGAACGTTTCAAAACAGTTTCCTAAGGTCAGCAAACAAGTCCGCAATCACACGCATAGCTCTAGTCCAGTCCTAAGTCCAGTTAGTCACACGCATTCAAATTCACTAGCAGAATCCCAATAATAGATCCTCTTACACAAACATTCACAAATCCACACATTCACACACACACACGCACAATCCTAGGCGGGGTGTTAACGGTCTCCACCCACAGCACCCGCATCTAAGGCATCCTCCAGCCAATCCCTTTTCCAAACACACTTCTAACCCCTGGTCGAGCCCCTACTAGAGCACTCGCCAAAACATTTTTGTAATTTTTTGAAGGGGCTCTCCTTGCCATACGACCATGCCTCTAGAAGTCCCCACCTCGAAAATCCGAGAACAAGGTCATACCGGTAGATGCCAACACACAGAAAACACGTGAAAAACTTTTCATACGGAAAACCCTTTTAAAAACCAGTTGCACACAGAAACGCATACGATCACACACACAAATATATATATTAATAAAAACACTTTAGTAAAAAATAATATTGTAGGGACTAATTCCCCAAAACCAATCCTACCAGCACAGCATGCAATCCAACAAGAATAGAATACAATCACCTAGCCGAGCAAGTCGTAGAACGACTTACCTGGAAGACGAAGAAATTTTACTACGAACGAAATATGGCGACAGCCCAACGAAATCAACCTCCTAGAAACGATAATTAATAAAAATATTAAAATATGATTTATTTATTAATAAAGTTAGAGCCCGAAACAGAACCGAACCAAACCCGACTGAACGACCCGGACGGTGACCCAAACCGACACCAACGATTCCAACCGACTTAGGTGCTAATTAAAGGATTACCTACAACACTAACTAGCTAGCCTGACTAAGGTATCCTAATTAACTAATTTCCTAAACCCACTATTAAAGCCACCTACTTAATTAGACTAACTCAAATCCCTTTTACTTTACGTGGCCACCTACAAAGTCTCCTTCTTTACGCTAGCCCTCCCGACCTTCGCTCAACGGCTCACTCACATACGGACGCCTCACGCCTTTACCACAACTCACCCCTTGCAGGCCAACGACGACCTTACACTTCCCAAGACACGACTCCGACCACCGACTCGAAACACCCCGGCATCACCCGGCCCACAACCTTACGACCCACTCTTGACTCGTCCTAGCCTTGTAGTGGCCCCGCTACCCACCGGTCGATCGACACGACACGACACCACCCATCCCCGATGCCTTCGATTGTCCCGGCCCAAACACTCACCCTGGCGCTCTCGACGTTGATGGCCCCAGCCCGTCGACGACCCCACCCCTGCAACTCTACAAGGCGAACTACAAGAGAAGGACACTTACCGGAGTTAAGCGAAAGGAAGGAGGACAACGACGAGGTCGAACCGCGATGGCACAAGCAAGAACGGGACGGATGAATGACGTCTTGAATAGGGTGAAGATGACGAAGACAAAAAGCCACGACAATGGGAATTCACGAGGATTGGGACGGACGGATGAAGATGATGAAGACACTCGGCTAATATAAGGAAAAGCCAAACGGAAAGGGTTTCTTAAATAGGGTTTCAAGTTTACGTACGTACCTAGCTTGCAAGATAAGTTAAAAGAAAATCTTATCTTATTAATAAGATAAAAGGCTTAATTAATTTCTTTGCTATCACGATCATATGGGACTGGAATTAAGATTTTAATAATATCTGTTTTTAATTCTCTATAATCAAAACCCGAAATATTTTTCAAATCGAGAAACGGTAAACGGAACGGAACCGGGCATTACATACTACCCCCCCCCCCTTAAGAAAAGTTTCGTCCCGAAACTTGTCCAAAGAAGAAACGAGAATTAGCGGAAATTCGAAAATATAATCGACCCGACACCCGAGATCTCACAGAAAGTGAACATCATACACAATCTTTGAAGATGTAGACAACCTGGTGTTGAGTTTATGAATCCACAAACAAGCTGATTTGCTTAACCATCATGCTTTCATTCCTCACATGGTTTTTGAATCCACAAACCTGTTGTTATGAGTTTATGAGAAATTCACCAAAAATGTGTATGTCAAAAGCATCCTTTACCTGATGACTGCATATATATGATGCATAGTGTTGTATATAACATAGCTGTTTTTGTTTTATAAATGGAGAAGGATATTACCAATGGTGTCTCAAGGCTCAATCCGACAAGAGGATGCTGATATCGATGGCCTCCCGACAGATCTGTGGAGCTCGGATCCTAGCACACCTCGAACACCGCACCCATCGTCGGAAGAGGTAGAACGCTGAACCTTGGAAATTATGATGTGATCTAATGTGGTGTGTTGTTACTGGGTTGTTATGTGTTGTCTTATTATTTTGTTTGCAAACATGAAATGAAAACTCAAAATCGATGAGACCTCTCATCAAAATCTGTTTGACTGCCTTTGATTTTAATGTTGTGTTCCTTTATCGACCTTTATTTGTGTTGTGTTATTCTGTTATGTGTTGTGCTATTTCATACACATTGTGTTGTAATGTGCAAGGTGACCATAGTTCGGATGACAACCTCATGTATGAGGTCTCCGGATGCCCGATGATTAGGCGTCTGCAGCGTGTTGCATTACGCCACAAGAATAGGAGTAATGGACTACAGATAGAGGTGGATATTGCAAGGGCTGATGCTGCAACGTTGGAGGCTGAGGCTGACCGGCATGCCCACCATATCTCAGAGTTGTTGACCTACCTAATTACCTTCGCTCTGGAGAGGGACCAGGACAAGACCCATGGATTCCGTTTGAAATTATGCGCTTTAGCGCTCGGGTTTGTTGATTTAATTTGTATGTTTGTTTAACTAAGTATTCGGTGCTTGGCTGTGACTAGGGATTATTATCTGCTAACTTTTTGTGACACTATGACTTTAGCACTGTGATGTGATTTTTTGCTGTGATGTTGTGATGTTGCTATGGTTATGTCATGCATTGTGGACAATATATTATGTGTCTAGGAATCTACGTTTGTGTTATGCAATATTTTTATTATATTTTATTGTCACCCCTTTCTGTTGCGCATTTATGAAGTATTTGGGTTATCTGTATAAATATGTGTCCATTGGGTGCTCATTCTATCTCATAAAGTTGCCCTACTACCTAAGTTTCTGATCTCTGAAGGTGAGAAAATGTTTTCCAAATATTCTTTCATTTTCATTTTTAGGTTGGTATCTTCACCTTATTATAATCAAAGTATGTTGGGTTGTCATTCGTTTATGTGTTTGGATGCTGCGATTACCATGGGGTGATGATGATAACAAGACTTTGTTGACCCTTTACCGACATGAGCTGCGGAGGGCTTATCCAGACCCGCGACCGGATTGGAGAGTTGTGGCGAATGCATATCAAGGTGTGACCGGGAATGCAATATTACCAAAAGTTGTGAAGCATAGAGTTGAGTACAATAAGTTGCAGTGGCGGTTGTGGAAAGATTTCAGGAGAGTTGCTTAATCTTTCGGTCCTTTTCACCATGACCCTACATCCGGTGTCATTAATGGTGATGCAACCTGGTTGAACCGTATGATCCAGGTTATGTCTTCACATAAGCACAATTTTGGTTAATAACAGGTTCGACTATTATTAATGGTGGCCTTGTAATTCATGTGTTCACGACAGGTTAATTAGGCTTTCAAGACATTTAGGACTGCTCCTCTACACTACGACACCACATTCTTGTGGGAGGAGATATTTGATGACGCGGAGAGCTCAACACGTGGAGGGAATAATGAGACCTTTGGTACGCAAACTACAGCGACAACCATGAATGGTCTAGGGCCGTCGGACGACGATTCTGCTTAGAGTGTTGAAACTGAAGTGTTAGTTAATGGGGTTTAGACATTTGGGGCTTTCTGTGCAGTTATGTTTGGATTATAAATGTTATGTGTACGCTTTCGTGTTTGAACGGTTATGTTATGTTTGGGTAATTATCTAGTCACGTGATGTGCATAGCCTTTACCAATTTTCTGTTGGATACTTGAGTATTTACTAATCGAGTATTTTGCCTTTTTTTTCCGCAGGTTGTATTCTGGAGAGCTCAGGCTTTTCCCTGATGGCTTTGCACCTCTAATCAATCTCGGTTTTTTATATGTCTTAGGATTCCAAGCTTTGAGGAACAGCCTGTAAACAGGGGCGGTGGGTGTGGAGGTATACAACTAAACTATATAGTTTGTAGTTTATTAAATTGATATAATAGTGTTCTTCTATGGCAACTATATATATTTTCGAATGCATTTATTAATTTACCCTATTTACATTATCGGATGCATTTAATTGTTCACGAGTACATTGCCCGATTTGACTTATCAATTTTTCCCTCGGTTTTATGTGTGCCGATTTGGGTGACTTGTCAATTTTAACCTAATTTCCTTCCATCATTTAATGTGGGCCGTTTTAACCCTAATTGCCTTCCACCGTCGCCTATAAAAGGCATGCATCATCGTAATTCCGAGGCCACAACAACCATAGACATCAAAAGTTTTCTTAAACAACGTTTGTTCCCTAATCAAGAACAATGTCTTCTTCTTCTTCTAAGACTTCCGTTTCGAGCAACATGCCGGCATAGTCTCAGCCATGGGTGCCGAGCAAGAAGATCACGATCGGGATTGTGGATCAGGTTTGTATGCTACGATCCCATATACGCGACATATTTACATGAGAAAGTGAGCAGTTTTAACGTTGTTATTTGTGTGACAATAGGGGGACAACAAGACTTGCTTTGCGATGGGCCCTGACACCCCTATCCTCAAGCTGCTCCAATCGTACTACGACGCCAAGGGGGTTGAGTTGGGGGCCATTGTTTTCCTCTACAACGGAAAGCGTATCTCCCGCACTGACGACACCGTGACCCCGAAATCCGTAAGATTATCTCCATTCCCGATTTAGCATTTCATTTTTTGTATTGACATTTGTTATAATCCGTTCCTTATAATGGACAACTTGGCATCGACACCGGGGATGAGATCAATGCAATGGAGCACATGGTTGGAGGGTAGATGTTGGACTCGTGCGGTGATGCTGCTGCTCTACCGATGGTTTAACTATGTATTGTGTTTAAGTGTCTTTTTTTATGTGTTTTTATGGACGATGCCGTGGAGCACGTGATTGTCGGGTTTATTTGTAATGTTTGTGTGTCATTGAACTTTTATTTCACATGATTGTCGTTGAACTTTTTATGTGTTTGTATGGGATGGCAGTGTTCATTTTGTAATGTTGGTTTAGTTTCCAATCTAATGCAGTCATGGTGTGGTTTTGTTTTGGACTTTGTTTACTTATTTGAGTACATGTTTTTGTGTAGGGTGGTCTTCACGAAAACATGTGTCTCGGGTCTTTCTGTCGTGCTCAGTAATATGCACCATGCCAGGTGCGTACTCTACTCTTCTAGTTCATCAAATCACGGTGTTTAAGAACTTAATTTGGCGGTTGCACTTGAATCCACAAAATGAAAATTAGGAACAATATTACTAAAATGTTTGAAATACGGCTAGGATGCAACTGCAAATGGCTTCTGAAACTAATAAAATTGTATTCATTCAACACTTAGTTCAGTTTGAATGGATAGTTTTGCCAACCAACCCATAAGAAACTACTAGTTGGCCATGGAATAACTTCACATGTCGGTATGCACTCAAGAATCTCACTATTCATAATAAGATGCTCAATATGTGTGGTAAATGTCATGTATCTGTGCCTTGTTTGATAGGAAGTACTAGTATTAGTACTCTAGCATTGTAGGTGTGTCATTATAATTCTCTACACCATGTTCCAAATATAGATATGATAATGTCAAAATTTTGCTGTGTAATATATAATCAGGTTGCACGTTTCATTTTGGGTAAGCATTAGTTGGGCTTTGGGTAAGCATTCAGTTTATTTAGGGACATTGTACACGTTTCATCCTCCTTATAATTATCACAAAAAGGACAAAAAATAACCATTGTAGTTTTATACTGTTTTTGTGCAGTAGTCAATGTTCAAAATGAGTGAATGAGGACGGGAGTTAATGGCCTATTTTTTTTTGGCATCCGTGTGATGTTGCCAATGCATGGCTAGTGAGGGAAAAGACCTCACAATGGAGAAACAATCTGACCAACTTCCACTTGAAAGGACCTCCTAATGGGTAAGTAATAGTATGAGTACTAGGGTAACTAAAGTTGCCTTTTTCAAATGGGGTTTTTAAGGGAGCATGCAAGTGATGGTGGATTCCATTTTTGGGTTATTTTTTATGTGTGTTCGTGTATGTTTACATATATGTCCCTACCGTCTTTTTTGGGGTCCCTACCGTCTATATAAGATATCACATATTCACAATTGTGGAAAGCAAACACAACAAACACCTAACGATAGACTTGTCTTCATTCTCAGTTGTCCTAGAACTAACCACACCTCTACCATCATGGTGTCGGGGAGCAAGTTCGGAAAAGCATCGGGGTCGAAGTCTAGAGTGGGATTGGGATCTATCTCCTACTAGTCAAGCAACATGGCTGCATCCGCTGAGTCATGGGTAACGTCCACTTTCATCAACGTTGTGATTACGGATCAGGTATGTGCACTCTCACCCGATGCTCGACCAAGTTTGCGCACGTTCTTTGAGCTTCGGTTCATCAAAGTGTAATAGCATGTTGTGTGACGATAGGTGGGGGGAAGGACAGAGTTCAGGATGGCAAAGGACACCCCGATCGTCAAGCTGCTTACTAGCTACTGCATTTGTCGCGAGAGGACATGGGGGACAGTTGATTTCATCCACAACGGTGCACGCATCAACACGGAGGACACGAATGTGACCCCAAACACTGTGAGTTTCATCCTCCTGATTTTATGTTGTTAACAAAAGTTTTGTTGTCAATGTTTTTGCTAATCCGTATCTTGCATGGCCAGCTTGGTGTGGACGAAGGGGACGAGATCCTTGCAATGGAGCAGAAGATCGGAGTGTAGAGGTTGGACGTCGGACCTCGTCGGTGCTACAACATTGTGTGGTGTGTCAGAAAGTCTAATATTAAGATGTAATGTGTGCTGGCCTGTTTCGTGTCGTTTTCTATTTCAATCATTGTAATGTCGTTTCCTCATGTTTGTGCTCCTATGTTTATGTGTCTTACTATGTCGTTAGTGTTTCGTCGTGTGTCGTTGTCTTCGGCGTTTGTATTACGCCCAAGGAATGGTTGTTATGTGAACCTATGTGTTGAACACAACCCCTAATAAATTTGAAGGCAACGTTTGTGTGTTTACAATCCTCTTCTCACACGAGTACACGACTCTTTCTATCAACTGTATATATATATATATACCTTTGTCCAAGTCAAAACTATCTTTATGCAAGCAGCAAAGCACCTTTAATATTGCCTTGCATACACCAAATCCAATATAAACAAACCACTTAATGATAGTGGAAAACAACCTGCTCCTTAACCGTATGATGACACTTCCAAAGCAAACATTTCATGAACCAACTTATGAGTTGTACACAAGCTTAGGATTGCAAACCGAATTACATACACAAGGTTAGGATTCTAAAGCGAATAATAGTTAAACATAACCATGTTTCACCACCCACTTCATAAGGGCCTTATTAATTTGACATTTCATGCATAAAATCCCCAATTAATAATGTAAAACGTACAAAAGAATTAGCCACACCTATAGTGTAACCTCCAAAAAATGACCATGCTAATCACCCTATTACTACAAAAAATTACTTGCTTCAAGAGTTGCCATTGAAACACTACAAAAGCATGCTAATCACCCTATTACATACAAAATAATTACATGCTTCTTCATTGTCATGTAGACACTACAGAACCATGTTAATGCCATTTCTAAGCTCAAAATATCAGGGCCTTACTACCAAAACCTTCGGGTCTCCCATATACGAGAAGCTATTGCGTCTCTTAACTCCCTCATACCCCCAGGTTCGTTGTCTTCCCCTTCTTCTAGGACCTGGGGCGGAGGTAGGTCTGAGTCCTCGTTCAAGTACCCATCATGCAATTTGTGCTTAAGTATGTGGTTGTGGACGGCAAAGCAAGTCACGATGAGAGCAATTTGTGTTTCGATCGGGTAACTTGTCATGAGAGATAGGACTCGGAAGCGCTTTTTTAAAACTCCAAAGCACCTCTCAATACAAGAACGTAGAGACGAATGTACCTTATTGAAAGCTTGTTGGGCGGCCCTTGGGAGTGCATTTTGGAATTGTGACTTGTGATAAATCACCTTCACGTAGGACACCATGTATCCTTGCTTGTCCGGATATCCTTTGTCCAAATAGTATCGCCCTTCATATAATGTTAGCTTGTAAGCCATCTCCCCAACGACAAACAATATGAAGTTGTGGTGTACTACCTAATGGAGGATGCGGAAAATTCAACGAGGGCGTCTTCAGTGCGTGGTCGAAGACACGTGCGTCATGTGCACTACCTTCCCAACTAGCCCTGACGAAGGTGAAGAACATGTCAAAATCACACGCGGCCATAACATTGAACGAGCATACTTGTTTCCGGTTTCTAAATGGCGTTTGCTCAACTTGGGGGATGCACGCGGCAATATGTGTGCCGTCAATGCAACCAATTGCACCCTAAGGAGTAAATGGTTGTTTAATATAGTGTGTGAAGTCGTCAACCATGACATGTACAGACACGACATCGTATCATACCTGGAAAACACTGTAACGCTCATCGTCTCGGACCGCTCAAGGGGTCCTGCTGAAAGTAGGGTCGCGTGGCCTAAGTAAATGGCTTGCAAGGCCCTCCATATCGGAATTGGCGCCGGTGAATGCATCTAGTACCTCGTGCAGGGTTCGGCTTACGGTGTTGCCGGATCTTTGAAACCTCTCGCACGTCGCCCTATTCGAAGCCCCGTGGGCAAGTGTGTGCAACAATATACCAACTTTTTCCATTACTGTCATATTTTGGGTTGGTCTCAAGCCGTGGTGTTCCTAAAGCTCTACATATAGACTTTGAAGAACATGTCTCTCCATCCAGAACGCATTGATACACCTAACCTCCGATCCAGAAGCCATGATTTCCCTCATCCATTTGATCCCGGTGAATGGAGAGTTAAAGCATGGAGTCCTCGGTTAAACCTATTACGTAAGCCATCATCACCACCCAACCCGGGACAAACATATTCACGAACCCTAGACTTTATGGAAATGTTGGCCAAAGACATTGGACTAGTTATGTACCTATTGTGGAGTGCAGTGAAGGCCCAAGCATGAATCCTTATCACTTCATGCCACAACACTAAAATCCTGACCCGCCTCTTCAATGGCTTCCGAGGCATCTCGGTACCTGGACCCTAAACGAACAAGACGAAAACTTGTAAGCAACATCCCCACTAACGACACCCTAAAAATAAGACACAAACACAACTACTATAGTAGATAACATACAACCTAAGAAAACACAACAACAATTGAAGAAATAAGCACAATTTCATACACATTGTTTCCATCACAACCATACCCCCCCACAACATCAGGGAGTTTATTTAAAAAGTCATAAATAACTCTTAAAGAAATGTAAATGTCCACCCCCCAAACAACAACATAAAACAGTTTGTCAAATTGCGGTTCTCCCACCCAAAGTTCATCACACTCAAGCACTCAACCCTGTTTGCCAAACTTGTACTTCAGCCACGCCATCCTTTGATCATCCGTTTTAAAAGTCATGAACAGATCACGACTTGCTTCATTTGTCAGATCATCCACTTCATAGCACCACATTGGTTCACAAACGGGAATTTTCCCCGCACTCACCAACCGATCCACAACGTCTATAGCATGTTGCAGTTGAAATCCCTTTGCCTCGGTTGTGCTCCCCGTTTCACCTATCTCACCCTCAAGCAAACTAACAACTTTAGTGTTTGCGTCTTTAAAAGTGGTCATCACATCATCGTAATCACTCGCAGCTGAATTACGCCCCCGCTTCCTCTTCTGACCCGCTGCGGGCCTCGCTCTCACACCTGACCGCTTTTGTAGAGATTGGGGTGCACTAGAACAACATATATTGCTAGACTTGTCCACTCCAGGGTCGACTTGTTCGCCAAATTGTTCATATGCAGTTTCTTCGTGGGATCCGACTTAGATTTGACCATCGCCCTGCCCCGCATCAGTCTTAGCCTCCGTCCCACCATCAGTTCCAACCTCAATCCTACCGTCAATCCCCACATCGGTCCCTGGTTCTGCTTGCGACCGACTTTGACTTTTATCCATGTTGGCCGACCTAGCATATTGGCCGGTGGCATAGATGCTTCCGTAGACCGCATCCCACAATTCACTAAGCTCTAGATCAACTATTTTTCCTTTGAACCTCCTATACTTGTCACTTTCCTGCATATGAAATAAATTTACACAGCACATAGTTAATGATTGCATAGAATCTCGACCATATCACAAAAAAAATCAGAAATAAGTCTTACCCCAAGCTTCATGTCCCACCACTCAGGGGTCGCGGAAATTGTTCCTTCTCTCAGATCCCACCCAGCTCCGGTTTCATTGAACCATATGTCCGTCCATGCTCGCCATATAGGCTTCATGTAGTCGAACTTGTTCTTCGCCTCTTTCCACGTAACTATCCTCCCACCCAATGTCGTAAACTTCTCAGCTATGTCGGGCCATGAAAAGTGTGTGGCAGTTCCATTGCTTTTGTGATACTCGCGGTAGATAATAAGGAGATCCTTCTGCTCCTTATCGCTCCAAATAAACTTCTTGTCCTTTCCTTGGCTCTGTTCGGATGTCATTTTCCTACTAGTGTTTTCCCAAATACTTTCTGAATTTCTGACCTTTTGCATGCCCATCCATTATCCAAAACCACATACATATACAAAGAACCCAAATTCTAATTACCACAACTTCTCCTGAATCAAATAACTTGCATATGGACGCATGCATATGGAATGGAAAACATATAAACCGCATACATATACAAAAAACTGAAACAACACCCTAATGAATCAAATAACTAGCACATCATGACTAATGTTCTACATACCCCTACCATAATACAACTCAAAAATCATAATAGCGCCACCAAGTCCGGACTACGCCTCTTGCCTACTAATCTCTGACAGTGTTCAATCGACCCTAAAGATAAACTTAATTTTAATTTATCACCAAACTCGAACAACAAAGGTGTTCAATCGACCATCCCTAATTTCATTTATGAGTTCCATCCATCCCTAATTCCACCCATAATTTCGAAACCCTAGACCTAAATTACCCTAAACAACCACATAATTGCTCAAGAGTGTGTACCTATTGGGTTCGGCCACTGTAACAAGCCCTCCGTCGCCGTGAATGATGTGGTCCTCGACCACCAATGATGGGTTCGCCGTCTATCGATCTACACGATGCTTTTAGGTTACGATTTGGCCTCGAAATCGCCCAGTCCTACCGGTCCTCATAGTGCAGGTCGTACTTGTCGAACCCGTAGAAGGAAGAAGCCCTTACCGTTAAACGCTTCGAGGAGGTCGACTCGGAGGGGCCACTGTCCACGGAATCGCCGGGATCGAGAGAGGGGGTTGGACGAAGGAGATCTGCTTCCACCCTCCCCATATAGGGTTTTTCACGAATGCACACGAGTCACGTGCCTCCCACGTGACACAAAATTACAAGGGCAAATATATTTTAATGTGAGGGTATAAGCGTCATTTCATGTCCTTAGTTGAGGTCCTTTTGGTAATTTTGCGTCTTAAAATTTTTTACACAGCTCGGTCTACCGAACGCAACTTATCCATTCCAGCTCATAAATGAAATTCCAGCCCCAGCTAGTTAATCCAGTTCCAGTTCATATCCAGCTATCACAAAACGCTCCAGCTCCATTCTAGTTTGGTATTACCGAATGGAGCCTAAAAATGTATGGACATTATTAACTTGTCCAACTGTTTTCTGTTGACATGTATGAACCGTCAATCCCTTTATAATGGACGGAGGAGGAGTGCGCTATAATAAGATTCGGGGGTGCGTGAAATCGAAGAGCCGAAATAAAAATCCAAATTTATCGTGAAATATAAATAAAATTCCATTTTTACCCTGCTTCTTAGCGTCTTGAAGGGGGACCGTACTCAGTTCAGTAACAAGTCTTCCATTTGCAGTCGTCGCCTTCACAAAACTCTTCACAAAACCCTGCGATCGTCTCCCTCTATCACATCTGAATTCCATCTAGCTATCAATGGCGGCCTCAGAGACCGCTAAAGAATCGTCTCTAAGGCACGCGTTTGGGAATGTTTTCGCCTTCTTTATCCTCATCTTGATTGGAGTTCTCGCATTCTCGATCCGGCTCTTTTCTGTGCGTCTTCTCTCTCCAAGATTTTTCCCGATTTCATTAGATCTGATCGTCTTTTAGGTTTTCTAGATCTGTGCTGATCTTGTGCTTGTTCGATTCGTAATTACTGCTAAATATATATGTGTCGTGATTTTTCCTGTTAGTTGAATTGTTCTCACAGGCTGTTAAAAATTGGATCTCTAACTTTTTTGTTTAATTGTACGTTGCCAGGTTATCAAATACGAGAGTGTCATCCATGAGTTTGATCCTTACTTTAATTATCGAGTCACTCAGGTCACAATCTCACTCTTCATTGTGCTTCCTTTTATGCAAATTTAGCCTCTTATCTTGTTTGGGCACACGTTATACTTAATGGATTTGTGGTGAAAGTGGTGTATTTAGCTAATAATGTGCATGATCTAAACTTTGTAGCTAACCAAGTACTCCGAGCATGAGTTGAGGAGACTTTTGTCTCGTATGGTTTGAGGTTTAGCAGTGGGGATGCTTTTGTGTGAAGATTTTTCAGTGGTTTTGATGATTTTTTTGATGGCATTGGAGGTGCTAATTAGTTTTTATATGCCATTATTCAATTGTATTGTAAAATGGCAGCGCCTGGTTCAACCAGTTTTCTAAAAAACGTTAGGTAGATCCTTGGTAAAAAACGTTAGGCCAATCTTAGACGGAGAGGGACCACCTAGCACCTAGGTGGCCTAGATAGATACCTGGACGGGTTATAAGGCTAGGTAGATGGGGACCGCCTAGCTCCTAGATGCGGCCTAGATGGGATTTTTAAAACAGTGGGTTCAGCTTGATGTATTTTGCTGTATTTGCCACTTAAGGTTAAGGACAAATGAGATTGAATATATAGTGAAATTCTGTGCTCTAATTCCACAATGGTGTCTTGAAGCTGAGCTGAGATAGGGCATCTGACTATCCAAATATTGCAAGCTGAATCTCAAGGAATTATGTGTAGTAATCCTGGCCTTGAACACTAGGACCATAAATAGTTGAAGGAAGTTTTGCTCTGGGGTTTTCAGTTTCTTGTTTAATTTTATATTCACCAAACCCTTGCCCTTGCATTTTATACCTTTTGTCAGAGTTAAGTCGGCCCATTTCAGACAGTAGTCTTCATCTGGGTTTTCGAAAAATAAAACTGCCAATAATATTACAGTCATTTGTTTTCTCATAAAATTATGATTTTATAAAATCTGAACCTTGAGTATAGAAGAAGCATTAAACCGTTTCCACTAATGCTGTTACTATATCTTTCTATTTCACTGCATATGTATCTGGCAACATAATTACTTATATGTTGGTTTAAACTTTTAATTGATAGCTATCTGACAACTGGCTAAATTTGGGCATAAATATAGTCTTCATATGCAATGATCTATGGTTCATGTTCCAATTCCTAGTTTATCAATCATTCCTTAATTTGCCAGCTCTGTAGGAAAATTATAGCTATGTGGTATCTCTAGTGTAGCAATGCTTCGTTTGACCTTCTATTTGCAATTTTCTTGTTGGTTTTCACTTCGCCCTAAAGTGAGATCGGTCGTCAGTTGTAACTATGGTGAAGTAGGCTACATGATAACTATCTTTCATGGCGGGTTCTAGCTCTTTGAAACTTGATACGATCAAGTATAATTTATTTTCAGATGAAACATTTCCTTCTACAGAACTGTGTGTTTCAAAATGATAAACTACAAACAGGACTTGTAATCATTATTTTCTATTTCAGTTCTTGACGAAGAATGGAATATATGACTTTTGGAACTGGTTTGACGACAGGACCTGGTAATTTTTTCATTTGTGGAATGTCTCCTTAATGCTAAAATTGGCTGTTTACTCTGATTTTTTACTTATTGGTGCTCTTGCATGTGTCAAGGTATCCACTAGGTCGTGTGATTGGTGGAACCGTGTATCCTGGATTAACATTGACAGCAGGGACACTATGGAGGTAGGTTAATACATGCAGTAGGTTTCTGATGCTTTCTCAATGCATTGAAGGTGTTGAGGCTATATGGTTACTTTTATTTTCTAACTTATTATAGATCCTTCCAGTATGGTTTGTTTAATTTCATGAATGTATTCTGGTTCCAGGGTTCTCCATTCTCTGAACATTCCTTTGTCTGTGGAAACTGTTTGCGTGTTTACTGCTCCGATATTTTCGGCTTTTGCTGCTTGGGCTACCTTCCTTCTTACAAAGGTTGATTTCTGAATCTGTTCATTGCTTTTGCCGCCCTACTCCTTTCCCCACCTAAAGACAGAATGAAACAACAGAAGTATCTCTTGCAAATTTATTTATATTGGAGTGCATTTTGTTGTAGGAAGTGAAGGGTACAGGTGCAGGCCTGACTGCAGCAGCTCTTTTAGCTATGGTAAATATGCAATTTTTTGATATGCACCATGTCTTGGGTGTTTGTAACAAATTTAACTGTCTAGGCTCATCCTTTCTATTACTCTTTTTCAAACACAAAATAACTGTCTTTTAGTCACATAAATTTTTCAAGAGAGCCGACTTGTGAATTTAATCATAGCTTAATGAATAAATTAAAAGGTTGTATCTAAACAAGAGAACAATTGCAATTTGTCATTAGATTTTTTATTGATCAGGGATAAACACGTCTCCATCTTAGTTTTTCTTGTAGGCCTATATATTGGTGCTAGACTACTTGTATTTTGTTTAGTCAACAGAATCATGCATTGCTCTAATAGAACACTGCATCTTTTTGTTTTCCATTGACAACCACTTCTCTTCTCTATATAATGACAAAAAACTAGTTTGATTAGCTACTCTATTGCAGGTCCCATCTTATATTTCTAGATCTGTGGCTGGGAGCTATGATAATGAAGCTGTAGCAATATTTGCATTGATCTTCACATTCTATCTCTATGTAAAGGTGCGTTGAATAAGATGCTCAAGTGTATCTCGACTGATGCATTAAATAGTTGATGTGTGGTGAAATGGATTTCCTTTTATTTCTGTAATTATGTTCTTTGTTTTATGCCTGAGGAATTGACTGTTAGACATGAGAGAAGGGATCTTGTCTCTCTAACTTTTATAGATGTGATGGAGAGGGCATGCCTCTTTTTGTAATCAAGTACTGAGGTTTTATATGTGTGTAGTTGGGGTAACCACCTCTTATGGATCATTCATTTGCATATATGAAATATGATGCCATTTCCCACATAGTATTATGAGCTCTTAAAGTAAATCCTCAATAAGAGTTTCCCTATACAGATATGGTTGTCTCTCTACCCCTGTCTCTCTATTTATTCTTTCTGTACTATATTTCCGCTATTTTTTGTTGGAGAATTTTTTTCCTTGGTGTTCCAACAGAAACTATTAGCTTCCTTTATTTTCTTGTCTATTCTTGTATTTTGACGCTTTTTACCAATTGCAGACCTTGAACACAGGATCTCTGTTTTATGCCACTTTAAATGCCATAGCATACTTCTACATGGTAAGTTCATGTTCAATTTCACCTTGTTTGTTTTCATTCCTGCCAATAAACTTGTAATTCCATTTTATGTTTATTTTTGTGCATAATTTATCTATCATTTTTATTATAGGTTTGCTCTTGGGGAGGTTATACCTTCATAATTAATCTTATACCCATCCATGTGCTTCTCTGCATCGTAACTGGTCGGTATTCGTCTCGGCTATACATTGCATATGCTCCTTTTGTGAGTATCCTAACCTCCTTGTGGTTTTGTTTAGTACTGTATGATGTAAAAACACTCATGCATATAGAAACTTGTTATGTTTTATTAAACTTCACAATCTGTTAGTTGATTCTCAGCCTAAAGCATTTTGTTGAATGGCCAGGCTCTTCATACTTTAAATCAGATAATGATTGGAACTTATATCTACTACTGCAATTTTCTAAACAAATATTTTTCAGTGTCTCTGTATATTCGGTCTTCTGATTGGCTCAGGTCAATCTATGATTTTCCGCTTTCAAAGGCTGTTGTATTTTATCATGAAATTCAGTCTTCATAGCATTTGCACATCTCAGGGATTAATCCTTAACTTATTGGCTCAGCTCTAGTTCAGATACATGCAACTCTTTCACATGCTGAAACAATCAATATTTAGAATTCTTGAACAACTTTCTTGGTTCCCCTTTCTATGATAACTATAATACTTCATTTTTTTTTTCTGTTCCCTTTTATCTCTGGAGTCTGCAATCTTTGAGATTAACTTTTCCAAGGAGTCTATAATCTTTGGGATGAACTGTTGCCAAACCGTATGTGCATAGGTTAACACTTTATGGAAGCCAATTTGGCAAGTTATTAGGAATTAAGTCGTGCTGCCTTCAATTATGGGATAAGTACAAGTCACTAGGTTATAGCATATAACAGAAAACCCTTTATGTGCCCCTTTCTTGTGTTTGTTGGGTAACTTTGCACTTTTATCTATTTTTTTGGTTTTGTTGCTGATTTAATACTCTTGCCTTCTGAAATGAGCTTGACCATTGTAGGTTGTTCTGGGTACATTATTAGCAGCATTGGTTCCAGTGGTTGGATTTAATGCTGTTATGACATCGGAACACTTTGCATCATTTTTGGTAAGTTTTTATTTAAAGTTAGTCTTCTCTAGCTATAAGCTATCCAATAATCTGTTAGTTTTTGTTCATGACACTCCTATCATTGCTCATTGTTTTATTGTGTTGTATTTCAAGAAATTATGTTCCTGGGAGGCATCTCCTACACTGTTACACTTTTATTTTTTTACTCTCCATGTATTGAATTGGTAAGCCCGTGTGATAGCGACGTTTTGAAATTAAGGTAACCTATATGCTTCACAGAGCATTATAATATACCTTTCCACTTTTGTTGGTGAGGTATGGTTTTCATGGACCATTTTTATACCACCTCTTGAATCTGAATGTCTTTTAGCACAGACTGTGATTGTACCTCTTTTCAAAACTCTTGTGTATAATTTGCGGGAGTTTGTATGGTCCTTTCAACACACTTCGGCTGTATACTACGAAATACAGAATTGATTGCTATTTCCCAACTGCCAATGGAGGCAACTCATAACATTGAGATTCAAGTAAATGAACTTTTAAAAAGGCTATTATCTAATAACTTGTTATTACATTTTGTTTTGATTCAGCTTTTATTCCCTGGAGTTTAACATATATAATGTATTTAATTGGGTTTGTCATCAATTTTTTGAATGCAGGTGTTCATTGTTCTCCATGTGTTTGCTCTTGTGTATTACATTAAGGGTATTCTTTCTCCAAAAATGTTCAAAGTTGCTGTTAGCGTTGTGCTTTCTGTTGGCCTGTAAGATGTCATTGCCTTTTTTTTTCACAGTTATCACACTATTAATTCCAGCTTCTGAGTTATGACCTCTTACTTTATGTATATGTACTATGTTTATTTATACTTGAAGGTTTTAGTTTCTTATGATTTTTTTATGTGGGCTGCACAGGGTTGTATGTGCAGCTGTGGTGGTTGCACTTGCGATGTTAGTGGCTTCTAGCCCGACTATGGGCTGGAGTGGAAGAAGTCTAAGTCTTCTTGACCCGTATGTTGCTCTTTTTCTGCTTCTGTGTAATACTTTTTGCTCTTCTTGTTTTTCGGTCTTAAGATAGGGGGAGTAGAATTTCCATGAGATCATTAACTATCAATACATCACATTCTTCTTGGTTGATGTTAGTCTTTTTTTTAATAGCGACACATGGACTTCAAAAATATCTATATGCAGATTGGCATTATGTGAAGGAGATGAGCTTCAATATTCGATAGGTCTTTAATGAAACGGGTCATCCATTTGAGTCCCCTCAAGCTCTAGAGCTGACCTGTCATGTGGGTTGGACTTTGTAATCATTGAACTTGTTTGGGTATATTTCGTATTTGATCAATCCCTCTGCCTTCCCGCTCACTGTAGTCTCTCATTACTTCTTAAAGATTTTCGGTTCCTTCGTTTGATTATTTTACCCTAGATGCTTGAAGTTTTATCGAGTTTTAAGTTTTGGTGTGCATTCCACATTTTTTGTTATCCCCTTCATGAAACAATTATATGGAAATATTCCAAATTTCATTCGGAAACTTTGTATATGATGACAAGACTTTGGTTGTATACTATACAACCATTTTCTTATGACAACCTGGTCTCAACCATTTTATTTTGATGCTTTGAAATGTTTCTAGGCTTCTTATCGAAAGCAAAGATTGGACTCTTATGTTAATTTTCTAAATTAAAATTCTCAAGCTTATTCTTATCCAAGTCTGAAGAGGTCGAAGTATCAAGGCAACTATGCAATAGGGTGTGTCGGTTGGGTGGGGATTTACCCAGTCCTGTAGGCAAAATTCTCTTCAAATGTGGCCATCATTGGTATCCAGTTTGTCCTATGGTACAAAAGACTAGGGATAAAGGCCTTCTCTACATCATCTGCTTTACACCTACTCTTTCTTTTTGTTTGCTTCATATAGCCTATTGATCATAACTCTTGTCTCAGTGTAATTGCGTATATATCAGTATGCTTGGATTCTTCTTTTTGTTTGCTTTCTTGAACTATTGAAATGATTTCTGTATTTCTTATCATTAGTGAGGATATACGAATTTTCATTTAATAATATATCTTTGGTTTCATGTAATAGAACATATGCAAGCAAGTACATACCTATCATTGCTAGTGTTAGTGAACATCAACCACCTACTTGGCCATCATACTTTATGGACATCAATGTGTTGGCATTCTTGGTTCCTGCTGGAATAATTGTAAGTTATCATATACTATTACATCCATGTGACTAGTATCTTTTCTCTTTATACTATTGGGATTTTGTGGCTAAGAATGTTTTTCCTCTTTTGGCTACTGTCTTTTGTAGGCATGTTTTTTTCCACTGACTGATGCAAGCACCTTTGTGCTCCTCTACATTGCAACGTCAGTTTATTTTTCAGGGGTTATGGTGAGGAGATCATATAAGACAGATGCTTCTAGTTCTTCCTTTTCACAATAATCAATTCTCATCGCTCCTTGTGGGATGCACACGCAGGTTAGGCTTATGCTTGTATTTGCACCGGCAGCATGCATAATGTCTGGAATAGCCCTGTCAGAAGCTTTTGATGTTCTTACGAGATCATTCAAGTTTCAGCTGCTTGGAACATCTGAAACTTCGGATAATGATGTGAGATTAGATTTTCTCTTCAGTATACAGTATACAACTAATACGAACTAGTGATGAGCTAAAATATCTTATCTTGACTAAATGGTATATGGTTTTAATTGCAAAGGCTGGGGAGACCAGTTCAGGCAGCAATCAGAAACAAAATGATGTAGCTAAGACTGATTCTAATGAAGAGGTGGTAAAGGAGCGGCCTTCAAAGAAGAACAAGAAAAAGGATAAAGAGAAGGATTCTGTGGAGAAACCTAAGTTGAGGTCACGGATGGCGAAAAGACTACTCGTTTTGCCATTGGAGACATCTATTCTAGCTCTATTATTCCTGCTTACATTATGCGGTTTCTACGTGGTATGCAAAGGCGTTCTTTATTTCTTGTACTCCTGTATGGTATAGTAACTGGAGATTAGTACCTAGTGTAGATTTCGTTATAAGAATGGAGATTTAAACAGCTGCTCTCCTGTCTCCGAAAGAGAAGCAGGAACCTGTTCCCTCTCGCGAGTATGGTTGAAAGGAAAAAGTGAAAGTATCTTGCTTACTGATGTGATGGATGCCTAGTGTAATCAATCGAATTCAGTAGAATGTATTTAATAGGTAGTAAGCATTAGTAACTCAGAAATATAACAACTGGAAAAGGATTTCAAGTTTAACCTATGCAAATTAAGAATGACCATTGAGACTAAGCTTTTGGTGGTATATAAAATGATATCATGCCTTTTTATCCTGATCATGGATATTTTATTTCATTTCATGTGCAGATACACTGTGTCTGGGCAGCAGCTGAAGCTTACTCTGCCCCTTCAATTGTTTTAAGCTCTCATTCTCATGATGGAGTGCATGTTTTTGATGACTTCCGTGAGGCTTATGCTTGGTTAAGTCATAACACTGAAGTTGATGATAAGGTCAGTCATTTCCTTCCACTCCATCATTACAGTAATGTCCATTCAAAGTATGCATCCTGTGTGTTGCATCTCTTTTGTTTATAGACCGCTCTGGTTGATGTTAATGGCTCCTTGAATTTTTGAAGAATGACAGTGGGGCCATTTGGCCCACTCCACTGCATTGGTAAACGTTACTTGTGACATACTCTCTGAATGACGTGGTCAGTTGACCATAGATTTAACTCTGTAGCTTCTGTTGCACCAGTGACTTATTCCTTGTAGGGTTCAAGAGTATCTATCCATAGAATCTTAAAGCAGCTTATTGCAAACACTTCTTAACATTAAGCTTAACGGCAGGTGGCATCTTGGTGGGATTACGGTTATCAGACAACTGCCATGGCTAATCGTACTGTTATTGTTGATAACAATACCTGGAATAATACTCACATTGCTACTGTTGGAACTGCCATGTCATCTCCTGAGAAGGCAGCTTGGGAAATTTTCAACTCTTTGGACGTAAAATATGTCCTTGTTGTTTTCGGAGGTTTGTTTCTATGGACATGATTATAAACAAGAGTGCCACCTTATCATTCTTACTAAAATGAATAGATTCTCAGTAGATGTACATATTAGCATTTACTAAAACATGGTGTAATCTTTTGGCATTTTTACTGCAGGGCTTGTTGGTTACCCAAGTGATGACATCAATAAATTCCTATGGATGGTTCGTATTGGAGGTGGTGTATTTCCTCACATCAAAGAGCCTGATTATCTGGTAAGGGACAAGGGTTGAATTATGATACTTATTGTGCTTCTTTCTAAAGACAAGAAGAATCGTAGACCCTTATTCATCATTCCATTCCACTTCCATTGATAGAAGATGCTGCTGTAATAGTAGCCAATTGCGATTATTAATCTATTGCTTTTATATTAAAGTTAGAAATCTTCATCTTTTGACCCAACCCTCACAAAAGATAATGCCAATTCTCAAGTCCTCAATATATCTATTTTCCTCCAAAAGCTGGTATATTTCGCATTGGTTTGCAATTAGCTTTTGCACTTCCTGATGAGATTTTCTTGGACCAATTATTTAAAAAATCTTCATCTTCTGCCCTACCGAAATCCCTTTTGCATTAAAGTGTTTATATATTTTCCTATGGATGACCTGTTTTTTTTTTAGTAAGTTTGATTCGCTTCAACTCAAAGTTTCTTACTTGCCTCAATTAATGAAATCCCTGATGTTTGGAAATGGCCCTGCATGTGCTGTTTTGGTCAAAATTTGGCTGTTCAATCTAATTGCAATTCACTTCTGCAGAATATAACCGCTTGTCAATATGACATTCAAGATTCTAGTTGAGCTTTTATAAAGTACAAATATGCCTATGGTGGATACCTTGATTTATACACAACTAACAAGTTTGGTAAATATCTTTATCTTTGGCGTTCAAAAGAGGGATGGACAATACCGGATTGACTCTCAGGCCACTCCAACCATGTTAAACTCCCTGATGTACAAGCTCTCATATTACAGGTATGATGAAGTGCTTTGGATTTGTCTACAATCATGCAATGTTTCTGTACTGCCTTATGCAATGATTAAAAAAAGCAAACATAATTATTTGCTTTGCCCTCTACTTCAACATACTCACATGGTTTTGCTGGGTGTAGATTTGTGGAGACAGATGGTAAAGGCTTTGACAGAGTAAGGCGGACTGAGATTGGGAAGAAACATTTCAAGCTCACACATTTTGAAGAGGTCAGTATATTTTTCTTCTCGATTTGTGAATTCTGCATTAAGATTTAACCTACAGCGATGTTGGATTATCTTAAAAGTTCAATCCATGTAGTCTACAATGAGATAACCAAGGCAGTTAATCCTGGATTCCTGCCTAAAAGTTAGCTGCTGAAGCCGGTTTCCTCTGATTAGTAGTTTTTCCATTAATTTGTGTTTTCTTTCTGGCAATATATGTAGGTTTTCACTTCTCACCATTGGATGGTCCGGCTCTACAAACTAAAGCCTCAAAAGAACAGGATCCGCGGAAAAATCAAGAAATTAAAACAAGTAAGCTACATTTATGAAATGCCCTCTTATCATATATAATCATAAAGTCATCTACAAAAGTTCAAGTTGTTTCTAATTTGTTTTTTCTCCCCCCCTTGTTACATCGACAGAAGTCAAGCGCAAAACGAAGTGGAGCAAAGAAACAGAATCCCTGGCATTAGCTTTCGCCTTGCTTTTTATACTGTAGCTTTGAACCCTAGTAGACATTTTTGTACCCACAGCTTCATAGTAGGTTTTTGACGATAGCTTTCTTGTCTGAATGCCACATAAAAGTATTCAGGGATGTTTTAGTGAGGCTGACGACACAAGGATGTTCAAGCATAATCAGGAACATGGGCGCTCTCAGTAATTCATACTGTCGTTTTGTTCTGTCATTTCACCGTTCTATGCATTATGGGTGTTTATTTTACAGGGCCTTTATTTGACGCATGGGTAAATCTTGTAATAGCGCATTATCCGTGTCCATTAAAAATAGATGGACGGTTTCTGATCGTCCATGAAAAATAAGTGGACAAGTTTGTATTGTCCATCATAAATGCATGGACAACTCTAGATTATCCATACTATATTAATGGACGAATGTATCATTCTTAGTTTAAAAACCTTGTCCATAAATTTTTAATGGACAATTAAATATCGTTCGATAAAAACAAATGGACATTATTGACGTATCCATTAAATGTTTATGAACAAGTGTGATTTGTCCTATTATACGTAATACATTTAAATATATTACGAATGAAAGCAGTTAAGGGCAGTTTTGTCATTCAAATTTTATAAACCACTTATCCTATTTTTAATAACAGATATTTATACTAATTTTCTTTTCATTTGTATTTAATAGATTACAAATACATATTTACCTGATAGTTTCTATATTGATTTTCTATAGATAAAAACAAATCTTAAATGTGGATTAACATATCAAAAGACAATTTATCTAGATTAATTAACCGTGGATGTGTGACACTCCAATTATGTGCATGATGTTCCATTAAAAAGATTATAAAATCTTTTAAAAAATATTTATTGAGATCAAAGTTAATATCTGATTTTAAATAGTTGACTTTTATACTAATTTTCTATCCGATTATACGTAAGAAATTTAAATATATTACAATTAGATATTTACTTGGTAATTTACATAATATATTCGGTGGAGTCCAACTAATAATGGTATAAATTGCAATTAGGTTATGAGAACATTATATCTATATGTTTGCACGTTTGCAAGATTTGTATCCATTAAGATTTGTTTTTTTGGGTAATCATGTCATTCATAACTTATTTTCATATTATCGAGTACAATTTGCATTTTGCATTTGTATATAATCAATTATTTTATTTTGAAAGGGTTTTGTGTATGATTGATTAAATAATACGAAACTTCAATATTAAAGTTTAGGCCCCGGTTTTGTGTACGAGTAATTTACTACTTCGTATACATATTTATATTTCTTATTTGGATTTATCAAGTTAATATTGATACATTAAATTTTTTTTAAATGAAATTAACATTATTAACACGGAAATATTTAATTACACAAAATATTTTAAAATTTCTTAATATTAAATATGCACTTTATCATAAAAGTATAAAATATCGAATGTGTATGGAGATGATTTTACAATTGAAAATTATTTTTTTTATAAAAAGTTATCAATATATCCAGAACAAAACTATTTTTGTTTTAATAAAAAATATTTATACTAATTTTTTTGTCATCAATATCTGTTATTATTATATACTAAAGCGAAAGCAAATTCTACCACTATATTGCGCCACATCACCCCCTTTATTTAAAAGTTTATCTTACTAAATCTTAGAATTTGAGTTGTTTATTTAATAATTCTATCCATATTTAAAATCTCTATGGTATCATTATACACATTTAATTAATACATATATCTATCATAAACTTTATTTAGAAAAAATTTCTTTCGTCATAATGTATAAATCATAATCATAATATTTTACCCATTTAGTTAAATATCATATTAACTATAAGTTATTTTTTATTATTTTATTATGGTAATTTTTTAAATCATCAATGTTAGCAAATTCTACCACTATATATGAGAAAATATTATTATATTAAAATAATATATTAAATACATATTTTTAATATCATATCATATTAAAATAACAAAAAAAAATTAGATTCTATATGTAATATGTGTTTACCATATATATCGCTAGAATTACATATTGATTAATCTTTAGAAAAAAAGGTAGATTTCTTAATTAAGATAATGGTTCATTAACGTTTTTATTAAAGATTTCAATATTTATTATTTAATTTTTTTTTTCAAAAAACAATAACATATATGAGATAATTTGGTTTTGTAATTAACTTATTAAATATCATCTATATCTTTAATACTATAATGTATAATCTGAGTTTTTATTTAAACTTATTGATTTTTATTATACGTTAATTTACACAATTTAATTTAAATTTCAAGATTTTTATCGGTTTTTAATAAAATGTGATAATGCATCTTATCTTATGTCATTATTCCTTAATTATTTACATATATGTTTATGTATGTATAAAAAGTAATATATAAATAAAATTTATATATATATATATATTATGATATACAAGAATTATGTCATTTTATCAGCCGAAGAATAAACATCATTTTAAAATAAAGTATGAATATGACAATATTTGTAATTGTTATAGTAAATTCATACATAAACTAATAAATAAATACACAACATTCTCGTACAAGGTACGGGTCATCTGCTAGTATACTTCTAAACCTGAAGTAGTTAAGGGCAGTTTCATCAATAAGTATTTCTGAACAACTTATCATGTTTTTAATTAAGTGATTTATTATGAAGATATTCTATCCATTTATATATATAACATACTATAAATACGGATTCAACTAGATCACATATATTTTATACTAATTTTCTAAATAAATATATTAAACTTACCACATATAAGCGTATGAAAAATTGATGTATAGCCAAAATAAGTAACATATATGATAATTGTATCTATTTATAGTTTTTAAATTAAACAGTATTTTTAATATTCAAGACATAGGAGTTTAAGATCTCAATCATAGGAATTTTCAATACGACTCCCAATCTGTCTTTTTTGTGCAGATAACTTTCTTTTTTGTGGTTGTACCTGCTCTTGATCGTTGTGGCATGCGCCGCATAGTTGGAGTATCATTACGTCTAGGCCAGACATGCAGTATCTAGAGTCTACCAAGAGAGGAAGGTCCGCTCACACGTTTGAGGGTCGGACAAAATGAAGAGGCAGACTTTTGTGCGATCTGCTGCGATGTTATGCTCAACAACCAGTACGTAAAAACAATGAAGGAGGATTATCTTTCATTTATTCACAACAACAAGGATTTTCTCGAAGAGGTAAGAGAGTGTTAAGAGGATGATAAATCCTTATCCTTGCACATGCTCTAAGCCACTTGATCCATATTTATTGAGGTCACTTTATTCAAATTTGGCAAGCTTTGATAAAAATATAAAAGTAAATAATCATTAAATGTTAATCTCCATTTACTAATTCGCAAAAATAAATACACACAAAACCCACACCAATATACTAAAACACGTAAGCGGAGGTGCGTTATAATCTTTGTTACTCATCGTTATTACATAGTCATTGCTCATTATATATTTAAAGAGGAGGTGCATTCATGCTTGCAAAAACCAGAAAAAACACAGAAGATCATCGAGAAGAGGTGGGCTCACGCCATAAACTTCATTCCACAAAACACACAAAAGACATTTGCCGATCTGCAACAATGTACCACTTATTTTAACCCAAGTTTTAACCCAAGTTTTAACCCAAGTTTTGTACTGCTCTTGATTGTTTATCTTGGTAGAATATCACTTTGTCAGTCTAATTATACAGTATATATCAGCCAGTTTTGTCTCAACAGATTCCTTCATTTTCCAATGGTTCAATCTGTTTTTTTGTGTGTAGAAAACCTTTCTTTTTTGTGGTCGTACCTGCTCTTGATCGTTGCGGCATGCGCCGGATACTTGGCGTATCATTACGTCTAGGCCAGACATGCAGTATCTAGAGTCTACCAAGAGAGGAAGGTCCGAACCACACGTTTGAGGGTCGGACAAAATAAAGAGGCCGACATTTGTGTGATCTGCTGCGATGTTATGCTCAACGATCCGCACATAAAAACAATGAAAGGAGATCCTCTTTCATTTATTCACAACAACAAGGATTTCCTCTAAGAGGTGAGAGAGTGTTAAGAGGATGATAAATCCTTACCATTGCACATGCTCTAAGCAACCTGAACCATGTTTATTGAGGTTACTTTATTCAAATTAGGCAAGCTTTGATAAAAATATAAAAATAAATAATCAATAAATGTTAATCTCCATTTACTAGTTCGCAAATGTAAACACACAAAACCCACACCAGTGTACTAAAACACGTAAGCGGAGGAACTTCACTCTTCATTACTCATCGTCATTACTCATTATATAGTTAAAGAGGAGGTGCATTCACAATTTATTTAATTATTCAGTATATATCATGTATGAGATTTGTCGATCTGCGACAATGGGTAGCATGAGGCCACTTATTTTCACCCAAGGTTATTACTGCTCCTGATCGTTGATCCTGTTAGAATATCAATTTGTTATTCCTATTAGCCATTATATATCAGCCAGTTTTGTCTCAACAGATTCCTTCATTTTCCAATGGCTCAATCTGTCTTTTTTGTGTAGAAAATCTTTCTTTTTGTGGTCGTGCCTGCTCCTGATCGTTGCGGCATGAGCCGTATACTTGGCGTATCATTACGTCCAGGCTAGGTATGCAGTTTCTGGAGTCTACCAAGAGAGGAAGGTCCACCCCCCACATTTGAGAGTCGGACAAAATGAAGAAGCCGACATTTGTGCGATTTGCTGCGGTGTTATGCTACGACCAAAACATAAAAACAATGAAAGAGAATCCTTTTTGAAAGAGGATCCACTTTCATTGATCGAATTTTATAATCCAACTGTTTCTTATAAACATCAAAATGAATGAAACGGTTGCTTAATTTGCACAAAGTTGACAGAATGTGTGTATCAATAGGCCATTGATCCCTAGAATAATTACCTGAGCCGCAGTTAATCCCTTGATTTGAACCACATTGTTTTTCTAGAGGTTGGGGTTGGTGAGTTGTACATGAATGTGTTTTAGTCCTTCGATTTCGTTAATAGGCCATTGTAGCAATTGCCTCCCATTTGGGTCCAGCCGTATGTTTCTTGGGATTGCCTGATATTTCGTTATTACTTTATTACAGATCCTATGTTTATTAGCAAAAAAGAAGTACGGAACACTACATTGATGAAATATTGATGATAGATAATATATAGTATCTGAATACCAACCCATCGTTTCTTCACATCCTTTGATACGGAGTCGGATGTTCATTCACCCAACCCCACAAAATCCTACGGTTCGTCTTACTATCAATGAATGTCTTGGATGCGTAAAAGTTTCCATAGTCATACACTAATCATTTTTTTAGTCATGATGTATAAATCTTGATCTATCATACACTAATCATTTTACCCATTGGCGCATCAGCTCACTGGCTGAGTACTTATGACAATTCCATGAGGTGTCGCGTTCGAGACTCCAGGGCAACGGTTTCCCCTATTTTCTTTAAAGCTGGTTAGTAACCAGTTCTCATCCCTTGTGGATGCTCTAGGCAAACACAAATAGTACTTTTGACGACCCTAATCACTTTCCTTATTAATATTAATAATAGTAATTGCATACTCCCTCCATCCCATTATTTCGTTCCCATTTCACATTTTGCACAACAATTAAGGAGAAAGGTAAAAAGTGGATAGTATAATGATTGGATGGTAAAAAGGAGGAGATGGGGATAAAATGTAGGTAATTTGAAGGATTTAGTAGGGGTAATATAGTAAAAGGAGAGAAAAAAGGGATAAAAAGTAGGTAATTTGAAGGATGTAGTGGGGGTAATGTAGTAATTTTGGCAATCTAAAAATGGAAAGAAATAGAAATGGGAAGGAAATTTTGGGACACTTTTTATGGAAAGTGGGAAGGAAATAATGGGACGGAGGGAGTATTAAATATAAATTATTTTTTTCGTAATTTTATAATGGTATTTTATCCATTTAAGTATAACTTACATATTGATTAGCTTTAGATAAAAAAGATAGATTCTTGATTAAGATAATGATTCTTTAAAATTTTGTCAAATATTTGTATATTTCTTATTTAATTATTTTCTAGAAAATAATAACATATATGTGAGAAAAAATTTGGTTTTCTAATTTGATAATGCATTCGTATCTTATACAATTCTTCATCAATCATATGAATATATGTTTACGTATGTACACAAAATTAATATATAAATAAAATATATATTATAATATAAATATTTGATGTTATTTAATAATTATGTTATTTTATAATCCTAATAAAGACACATGATAATATTATAATAAATTCATAGATAAAATAATAAATAAATAAATAACATCTCGTAAAAGGTGCGGGTCATCTTTAAGTGGAGGAGAATGACAACAAAGAAGATTACAAATACATATATACTTGGTAGTTTCTATATTGATTTTCTAAAGATAATATCAAATCTTAAATGTGTATAAATATATCAAAAGACAATTTATCTAGATTAATTAACCGTGAATGTGTGACATAGTCGTGTGACACTCCAATTATGTGCATGATGTTCCATTGAAAATAACATAAAATCTTTAAAAAAAAAATTATGGAGATCAAAGTTAATATCTGATGTTCCACGGCGATATTCCTACAATCCACTCAACTTATAACACTTTTTTTATTTCCAGTCTAACACCACCAACTCAATTCACATATTGGTATATGTACACAAAACCATCCTTGTTTCATGCGTTTACTCAAAATCTTTCAAGTTCTAATCTTGGGTCTGGTCTGGAAAACTCTGTTATACCAGATTGAATGCAGGATCATATGAAAGAGATCATATTTCAAAGGCCTAGCATGCCATAGAAAATGCCTCTGGACCTTCCTCACTGCAAGTTGCATCTCCAAATACCTTTCTTCCGGAATTGACACGAGAATCTCCCTCAGCCTTGGCACATCCTTCTCAGCCACCACAACCGAAAATGCCTCCCAATTCAACACCTCGAAAAAGGGTGGGACAAAGTTATCCGATATAATAACAGGGACGCACTCGTAGTACACGGCTTCCACAATCCTAGGGCTATTCACCTCAAACCCCTTTGGACAAAGGCAATACTTGCTACTCTTCATGTGCTTGATGTAACTCATCTTCTTGGACACCGTTTGGGGCAACAGACCATATATTTTCATGTCCGGGTAGCGGTTATTCCAGCGTTTGAGGAGGATGGGACGCAGGTAGCCGTGGTTGTTACCTGAGTAGAAAGCAAAGATACTCCTTTTGGAAGGTAGGTTTCCGCCTATGTCTCGGAGCGGGCTTCTTGCAAACCGAATGAATGTCTCCGGGAGAGAGACGTCTCGTCCTATCTTGAAACCGATGGTTATGTCTGCGTTGCAGAGCACTTTGATGCAATTGTCCATGTGGTGCCGTGTCTCATATAAGGCCTAGAAGAATACCATGAAATTATTATCCACAAGAAGTTGTCCATCAGAAGTATCTGCCATAAAAAGGAAAATGTACTATCCCCATTCGCAACACTTGACTTTCTTGGTTTGTACTCACTCCTTAGGACGATATGAAAAGTAAACTATACTTCAAGTTAATCTTTCTACTTTCTTCAAATCTACTGCTTAGGATTTCAACTTCTTCAATGAATAATGCTTCTATTAATAACATGGCCAAATAAGGAAAGTGCATGATAATTGAAACAAAATTAAGTTGTACATAAAGGCATGTATTGAGAAATAGAGGAAGTATCGAACCAAAAAACTAGGACTTAAAGGGGAAAGGATTCTAGCATGTACCCAGTCATGGCATGCAACAAGAAAATGATCCATTCCACCAGTTCTGTTCCAAAAGGGATATTTTGCAGCAATTTTTTCGGAGTATTCCTTCACAAACTGCCGCAAGTTTGAGCGGTTGTGAGAGTTAGGTACATACAAAGTGTGCTCCAGCATCCTTGAACTGAAAGGCATGTAAAACAGGTGGGCTTTATTGGGATCATGTGCTACAAAATGCCTGTTCTCTTCCAACAGCTTCATGAACCACCCCTCGGAAGCATAAAGTCCTTTCAATATCGGGGTATGAAATATTGGCTTTGTTCCATCTTTGTAAATGTAGACTTTCAATGTACGCTCCATCAACTCATAGCTCCTGCAATTCCACGGCAAAGAAAGTTCGAATTTTTAAGGGTGTAATACTGCATAAAAGCAAGCAAAATCTGATATACCGACTGCTAACAAGACCAAGCTCATTAATGCAGCTACAAATGTGCAAGGCTATACTTGGCTACAGATTAGATGTGCCTTTTTCTTATAACAACTCACTATGTTATATGTTGGCAATTCTTGCATTTTGATTAGGAAGGTTGCATTGAAAAGGTAAAAATCTCAACTAGACCAAACATAGATTATGTCAGGTCTTTCAATCTTTCTATAATTAGTGACGGACTTACCGCATGAACATAGAAAGATGCCTGAAAATAGGGGCATAGAGTTCACTCTTTTGGGGAATATGAGCACTCATGATCTTCTCCTTTGCATCAAGAATCTCCATGTCCTGTGGTGAGGTTGCCCATCGAGGCTTCTATTTACATCACACGTATAATCCATCAGAAAAAGACGTACCAGCCTATCAGAAATTACATTTCAAAATCATTGAAAGAAAGGCATCCATACCATTGAGCGCGGAGATTTAAAATGCCGTGCCAGTATTTGATTCATTCTATCTATAGTCACAACTGATTTTGGTGGTATTTCACTTGGCATCCTTTTCCTCGCATGGATTTCCTTCTCCATGGAAGCGTTGTCTTCAGAACCAACATCACTATACAGAAACTCTCTTTCATTCTCAAATCTTACCACTTCTGTACCCCTCACCAAAGATCTGTTATTTTCTCCAAGGAGGGAGCCTTTGTCGAACTTGGCATCATTTTGAGTTGTATTTTGAATCAGCAAATCTTCTCTATTCAATATAGATGCCTGTAATTCCAAATGAACCTCAGGGGTTCCATTGTTATAAGAGACAAGACGTCCACTCAAATCTGAATGATCAACTGACGGATTTCGATTCTTTTGCTCTAAAGTCTGCTGTAATGAACTCTGCCCATCCTCTTCCAATACGGAAGCCTTTTCCAGATTTGTGTCATTGTCTGTTGTAGCACTAACAAGCATACCAGTTACATTGTCCTTTGAACTGTTTTGTCCATCAAAGGGGTTTTCACCATGATCTATGTCTTCTAAGGCTACACTATCCTCTATCATTCTATCTACTCTGCTCCATTTTAGCTCAGGATTATACTCATTAGTAGGGAAAAATGACCGAAGAGCACTTCCATAAGGCAGTGCAAGAAACTGGAAAAACAGGTGAGTTAGAGCTATCAAGCATACGGCGAAAATGAATCGCTTGGCCTCAAGATGGCATAGCCTTCTAAGCTGAACTAAGAACTCCATTATCCAGAAACTCAAGCACTCTTGTCAGAAGGCAGAACCCAAGTTGGAAATTCTAATATCTCCTGGATTTGCCTAATGTTCCATTAGGGTTTGATGAAGAATTGCCCAGAAAAATCCAAACACAGCCAGAATGGGAAAGCAGATACATAGACCTAAAATTCACATCTAGAGCCAGCAAGAATGGTGAAAAAATAAGGATTAACAGAAGCATCAGAGAGAAGAACAGTTAAGCAAGCACAATAAGCAGCAACACCAGAAAAAATGAAATTTTATGAATTTAGAGCTCAGCTTACAGAACAACATACATGCAAACCAAAATGGGTAGTGGGTGACAAATTGAGATTTTACCCAGAAGTTCGAAAGTGCTTCCGCTCCAGAAAGCTCAATCCAAGATATGATGAGTTGAGCATTTGTGGAAATTTCATAACTGAGCCTCAAAACTGGGGTTCAAACTTCAAGGAGGGTTCGATTAAATGGTTGTGCAGTATAACCAGTACTTCACAAAAGGCGCACTATGAATTAACATAAGTTTGATATTAAATAAAAATTATAATTTTATTTACCAATAAACTTGTAAAAACCTTGATCTAATGACTAAATGTTAAGGGAAGGTGTAAAACATATTTTTGCACTAAGATTTTGGGCTAATGACTAATAATTCACACTTTCTTTTGTTATTATGAGCTGCATATTTACTTCGCTTTTTGAAGTACAGCTGACTAAAGTTGTCTTGTGGGGTATGCTTACATGAAAAATGCATTATATTGCAGTACCAATTCTTTAAGATAAATTCTTTAAGATAAAGAATTACAATTACAAATATATCATCAGGTTGAATCAGGTATGATCTCTATACCAAACACTACATACCTGGGTTGTGATTGCAGAATTCAAAATGCAACAATAAGATTCACATCATCCAATCCAATAATATAGTAAAAATCGTAGTTTTTGCTGAAACCACAATTAGACCAAAGAAAACACAAAGCTACACATTATTAAACATGTCCAATTCAATCGTGTCCTTTTGCTAGCAATCTAAATCAACCTACGGTTCAGGCTTGGTGTTGGTGGCGCCTGTGTACGCCTTGACGTCTTCCTCCCTGACATAGCGCTTCCAGAACCAGTGCTTTCTGAACAACAGAATCACTTCCTCAATCGGGACCTGCTTCGTCTCCGGCAAGAGGAAGAAGATGAAGGTGCTCATCACAAAGATGAGCCCTCCAAACAGCAAGAAGATCCCAAACTTGAGGTAGCACAATGCTGAAAGGAATGTCTGTGCAATGATAGCTGTGAAAATCATGTTAACACAGACCACAATACTCTGCCCAGCAGACCTCGTCTCTAAGGGGAAGAGCTCGCTCGGCACCAGCCACCCCAGTGGGCCCCACGACCGCCCATAAGCCAGCACAAACAAGAAGATGCAGAGCACTAGGAAGTATCCAATCCCCTTTGGCAGATCTTTTCCGTCTCCGAAGTAGAACCGCAAGCATATGCCAACCGCTATCTGCACATAATAAACACAAAAACATAAAGGGTTAGCAACTATAGTAGCCAAATGGCCTAGATACCAGTGATCAAAAGGCTTATTTGCCCGAGAATTGCAATTCGTACGATTTCTAAGAACATCTCGACGCCTGCTTCAAGGAAGAAGCTCCTTCTACCAAACTTGTCGACCAAACACATGGAGATAACCGATGCAAACAGAAGTGCTCCGTTGGTAATAGTCGACGACCACAGGGAGACGTTCGAGCTGAATCCCAACGTCTGAAAGAACACAGGCGCATAGAAAAGTATGGAGTTATTCCCAGTAAGCTGCTGGAATGCAGGGATGCAAATGGCTCCAATAACCAGCTGAGGCCGGTTCCTCCTCTTAAGAAGGTTCCTGAACGGGTTCTTGACCGAACGCGCCACCTCACTCGCATCAATAAGGTCAGCGAACTCAGCGTCCACATTCGGTGTGCCTCTGATCCTCTCCAAAACCCTTCTCCCTTCCTCCAGCTTACCGCGCTCCACTAGACTATTCGGCGTCTCTGGCAAGATTAGACCTCCACAGAACATCAATGCAGCTGGCAATGCAGCCAAACCGACCGAAAGCCTCCATCCCCACGGGTGAATCTTTGCAGTCCCATAGTTTATGAAGTTTGCTACCAAGATTCCTGCACAGGTTGTAAACTGAAACAGCTGGTTAACCGCTCCACGAACTTTCGCAGGCGCCATTTCTGAGAGGTAGAGTGGGACGGCTTGGTTCCCGAAACCGATGCCAAACCCGAGAAAGATCCTGCCAATGATCAGCATCACGACGTTTAAGGCAGCCGCGTTTACCAACCCGCCAATGAAGAAGCTTGTGGCTCCGACGAGAATGCTGATCCTTCTGCCGTGGTTTCGGGTTACGTAGGAGGCAGCAAATGTGGAGACTAAGGCAGCGTAGTAGAGCGATGAGGTGAACAATGTGAGGATTTGGTCGTTGTATTTGCAGTAGTCGGTTTCGTGGAGATGGGCGTGTTTCCTCTCGTACACTTTTGGGAAGAACTTTATCAAGAAGTCGTCCATGGAAGTAACTCCGCCTGGATTCAAGGTGGAACAATTTAGGAACCAGTTAGCAACAAAGTAAGAGCAGTTTTCGAAATAAGTCATCCATGTGAGTAGCTTCACTTGAATCCCAAGGCAGAAGGATTTATGAACCAATTAGCAAAAGCATTACTTGCCCAATTTGAGATTTGGGTTAGATTAGTATGTAATATAATGTGCTCATTGAATTTATTTCTTAGAGAGGTTACTCAATGCTTGCAAAAGCTATATATAAGGCCCTTTTAGGTAGTTTTTATGTATGATCATCAGACCATATCATAGAAGATTAAATACACTTCTGAAAGGGGAAAAGGGCTAAATTTCAGTATTGGGGGAATCCCCAATTTTCCAATAGTGAAATGAATTGACTTGATTCTTTCAAAATTCAGGATTGAACTTTCTGACATCTGAGTATGTACAGAGTACAGGTGGTGTTCTTATTCGAGAATCGTGGTTGTTCTTATCCAGAACAAAAGTGACCTTTTCGGCAGGAGAGGAGACCAAACAAAATTGAGACCACAAAGTTGCAGATAAGACAATAAAATTAGTGGGAAATCTGTGATTAATTGCAAAACCCAGATTAGATGAGATTAGAGAGGAAACACTAACCAGAAACACCGAGATCATAGCCAAAGAGTGAGCCTCCAAGACCAGCAATAATACAGGTGAACACGAAGTAGCTTGTGATCTTGTACTCATAGTAGGCTGCTCTTCCTGACGGCCCTCCATTCACAAATCCACCCCCTGCCATTCTAAATCCAAACCCTAATAATTCCCACTCAACCCAAGAAAACAAAAATCCTCTTTTACGAACTATGAATTCGGATGAGGGGACAGACTAGATGATGATCTTCAAGTGATGGGCATTTAAAGAGTCTCCTCCACTCTTGCTAATGCTTTGACGAAAATGTAGGAGATTGGACTTATTATTAAAGTCTGACTCTGACTCTCTTTTGGATTTATGTCTTCGAGTTGCAGAGTTGGGGGTGTGGGGGAGTGGGCGTCTTTGATTCGTTTTTCACACTCTAAGCAAGACGACGACAGCTAATATATATATACTATACGCAACGCAAGCAATGAAGATAATTACGGTTGGGATTTGGGCTAAGATGTGTAATTTGGTTTTTATTTTTTTGTAGATAATGATGCTCAACAAATCTATCTATACGAGAAAATTATTATTTTGATCTTTATTCGTCCGATTTAGATAACTTTGACGCTTTGTTGGAGGAAACTACGGTTTTTGGTTGGCAGAAAGCAAAAAACGTTGACGGATTATTAATACGGGGAAGGACTTATCCACTAGTAAGAATGTGACGTTATCCTGATTGTTTTTCTTTTGTTTAATTGTTTTTTTTTGGCAGAAGACATTATCACGTAGTTGACTAAATACAAAGCAGAAAATGATACAGCACTACTGTATACCCACTAGTGGTGCAATACCGGGTGCAAAGCAGGAAATGCACAGCTTGGGAACAATTTAAACTCAGCTTCTGGTCGGTGGCGGAGCCGGAAAACATTTAGGCCCCGTTTGGTATGTTGTTGGAATCGGGAATCGGAATGGAATCAGGAATCGGAATGAACCATTCATCAGACATGTTGTTTGGTATACTGCCGGAATGAACCATTCCAGATAATTTTGGCTTGAAATTCTTAAGGTTTAGAGTTCTTAATTATGATTTTAAAGGTTTATATTTATTAGAATTTATAAAATAAGGTTTATAAACTTTAAGATTCAAAATGAAGATTGCAATGTCTGGAATGGGTGATACCCTCCAATTTCTGTTAGAATCAAATTAGCCTGCAGACTTGGAATGAGTCATTCCAGGGAATGAAATCGATTCCAGATATCTCTCTACCAAACAGGATACTGGAATCAGTCATTCCTGATTCCCAGGGAATCGTACCAAACGGGGCCTTAAAGGGGTGAAGTCGACTTCGTGTATTGATAAGTAGGAGAACACATTAACATTGATATATATATATATATATATATATTGGTTAGCTTGTAAGAAAATACTTTAATATAATAAGCAAATACAAATTCAAGTATGTTTGAGAAATCAAATACTTATGTATAACCTAATTGGAAAAAAACCTAGAAAAAAATAGTTAAATGTCACTATTAAGTAGTATTAACTATTTACATTTAACTTTACAAAAATGATAATATTTTAAACTTATGAAACCAAGTAGAAAATATAATTTAACATATCTAACTAGTTATAAATAAGACAGAAAAAAGAAGCTAATAATACCATTGTTGTGCCATTGCATAAAAGTTAATAATTGCAAAAAGAAGCATATTGGACACTATAATTGACCTAAAAAAGCGGCTACAAAAATTCACTAAAAAAGATGTTTTTACTAGGTTTTGAATGCTCAACCTTTTGAAAAGTGAGTGGCAAGGTACCAGTATGTCAAGGACTTTTACAGTCGTACTGCTTTTCTTTTGAAATATACTATATATAATAGTGTAATCAGAGCGGGAGAGAGGGGGCAGGTGTTGAGTTTAGGGTGTACATGCATGGAAAATATGATATAATATAATGCATTTAATCATATTGTTTTGGTTGAAGGAAACGACCCTTGTAGATCCTAAAAAAGGATAGTCAAGGTTATATGAGTAGACCCATTTAAGGTTAGTCTCGTGGGTAGACTCATTGAAGAGTAATAGGAGTAGACTCCCATGGAGTAATCACCACCGTTCCTTAAATAATAACTTGACCTAGATATCGGCAACGAGTCGTGTGCAAGGCACTTTCCTTCAACGTTATTTGCCCCTATTCCATGTCAGGGTACGTATGCAAATAAGTTGTGAGATAAAACGTTCCGGAGAAACCCGAGGAATGGCGGCAAACCCAAACCTCGATGTAAATACATACCTGGTTCGTCCTTGACTCTTGTGGTAGAAAATCCCATGGAAGATGACGTTTTTCCTTCCATCCTCGACTTGTCTAAAGTCTCCTTATCTTTGGATAACGTCCTTGAACTTTGCAAGGAAAAACCGAACCTCTTATTTGCCCTTAGTCGACAAAACACACAAACAACGGTGTGCTGTCCTCCTCAACTTCGTGAGTTCACTACGAGAGATTACCTCTGAATCTCTGGCTGAAATTTTGTGACTTTCGTGGGCAATATCTCTTCTGAATTGTGTCCAAAAATGGGCTCAATCTGAGCCTTATATAGGCCAAAGAGGGGCGGTTAAATGGCGGTTACTAGAGGATAACTTCCCCTTAATTTTAGGAGTTTGTTAAAGGGATAACCACCCTTTTAAGTGTTGGAAGGGGCCGGCCCTCATGGCCTATATTCAGCCCATCCAATGATCAAGAGAAGGCCCAAAAATCAGCCCAAAAGGGGCCTAAGGGAGCCAGCCAAGTTAGGCCCAAAACTAGACTACAATGTAGTCCATACAAGGCCCATACCTAGCCAATGTAGGCAGCCCACGTGGGGCCCAATCCATGTCCCATGGGCCTAGCCCATTGGGGGCCCATGCTAGGTACCTACCTAGGTAAGGTAACTAGATACCAAGCTATCATAGATAGCTAGGTAGTTAGCTAGCTCAGCTAGACAACTTAGCTAGCATATGAAGCTAGATGGCGAGCAAGCATATGGAGCTAGCATCTTAGTTAACATATGGAGCTAGCTTCCAAGCTAAACTCTTGAGCTAGGATATCGGTACTGAGCTTTCATCCTAAGCTAGCTTCTTGGTGCCCGGTGCCAAGCAACTCTTAAGCTTGGAGTCCGACAAGGACGTTCCATTAGTGCGAGGAGAAGCTTTCATACTTGCGTATGAGGTTGCACCAAGCTTCCGTATACCAACCTTTTCACTCAAACCATATATCAAGCTTAAGTAAACTTCCAATGAGCCATCGCTGCTTATGCCACAGCCTAGGCACGCTCAAGCGCGCCCCGTAACCAATCGAGAGCTAGCGCTCATCGCTACGGCCTAGGCACGTCGCCGCTCAAGCTGCGTCCGAGCTAAGGTGCACCCTAGTCAAGCTCCAAACTTGTGCCTTACCATGCGACTCTCACCTTTAGAGGTTTCCCGAGCTTAGGCACTAGCACTACAAGCTTCAAGATTAGTCTCGAAGCTAGCCTTATCTATCCTTCTTCACGGTTTCTCTTCAACTTTACCTCTTAGCACACCAAAGACAAGTCACCACATATCCGAGCTTCCAAAAGTTGCTCAATGTGATCCTTATTATCAACCATCAAGATGTATCAACAAGCAGGGGGACCGGAATTTGCGCAAATCACCAACAGCGGGTGCCCCCTTCGCACCGCCAATACTTCTGGTGCAATATCGCGTGCGATCTATAGAGGTTGTAAGCGTGTTGTCCTCATTAGATAAAACAAAACCTTTTGTAGATAAACCACACGCGTAATAAGGGAGCCATGCAAGCGGAAATGGTAGCTTGGACGGAGTCATATCTTGGCTACACCGCATGCGTGGTTGATGGAGCACAAACACGGTCAGGGCAACAACGAACTTGAACAATATCAACGAACACAACACTTGAACGAAACTTCCGAACTCATCCCAAGCACTACAATGTAGCATGAAACTTGAAGACGAAGACTCCCCTATACTTGAATATCACCACGAAGAGTATGAACAACTCCGAATAATGGTGGAGAAGAGATGGATGGTTTTTTTAATATTTTTTTCGAACTCACATGCGACCGCACGAGCGGAACAAGTTCCACATGCGTGTTACTCGTACTTGTACGTCTAGAAATTCTTGGTATCAACGCGTGCGCGTTTCCGCACCATAAACGACCTTTTGGACTAGTACCTACACGTTAATCCTAAGAACCAAAAGAAACTAAACTAACTAAAAAAACAAGGGAGAAGAAGCTCTACCTACCCTCGGGATGCCTCCCGATCGAGTAGCACCTTGGTTTAACGTTGATGTCTCAACGTCCTTAAGTTCAAAAGGTGTCCTCATCGATGTGAAACTAGATCTCCTTATTATTATGTGTCGTTAATAGAAGTCCATTGGCAACATCAATTACGGCGCTTGCCGTTGTCATAAATGAACGACCCAACAACCAAAATTGGGTTGTATCTCCCTTCTCCTATATATCTCCATGACATAAAAATCTGTAGGTAATATTAAGTTGTCTACCTACACTAAAACATCTTCCACTATCCCTTTCGGGTGCACATTAGAATGCTCAACCAATTCAAATGTAATATTTGTTTCTTGCAATGACCCAAGACCTAACGTTTCATACATGCAAAGCGGCAAAACATTAATAGAAGCTCCCAAGTATTTCATGCCGCCTTAGAGAGAGATCCTAATTTTCACCGGTTCAAAAGAAAAAAAAAGCTCATAAGTCAAGCATAGCATGCTCGATCTTGGTTTCCCCAGTAGTAACAAGTATAGTAAATCCTCCCGGATCTCCTCATTTCTTTGGCAATTGCTTCTCAATCATGGACTTAACATTTTCAATATTGTAGATATTCTCAGCCTTAGACACATTCTCCACTAGAGCTACCTTTTTAACCTCTCTCGTTTGTTGTTGTTTTCTTATAATAGTTGATGGCTTGCATTTAGCGCATGCCTAGGATGCATTTTAGATCATGTTTAATTATGTTTTAGTTTGCTTTTCTCTATTTTAGGCTAGAATTTTAGTTGTTTTTGGTTTAGTATTTTGGTTCGGACTCTACGCCTTGTTTGTGCATTTTTTAGGATAAATGGAGGAGGATTGAGTGTTGGGGGATCAAGAGGACTCAAGGAACAATCATGAAGCTTAAAGACGGAGTCAAGGAGAAGCCCGAGAAGACGCCAAAAGAATTAATCTGAAAGCTGAGCAAGACAAGAGTCGAGAAGTCGAAGCAAGGAGGCGACCTAAGGGAAACCAGGCCCTGACCCGGCCGGGTCACGGGCCGGGTCCCAACCCGGGTCGGTTCCCCTACCCATGCCGAGCCAAAGCCAACAAAACAGTGGCTGACCCGGCCGGGTCAGCCCTATTTTCTGCGTAGGAGACAGGTGCGGTTTCTAATCTCCGACCCGGGCGGGTCACGGGCCGGGTAGAGGCCCGGGTCTCCTGCGGCGCCCCTCTTTACCACTTTTAGATCCCTTTCCTTTTAGGGTTGTATAAGTACTTCTTCTTCCTCTTAGAAAATAACTTTTTCCCCATTTTAGAACCTTAGACTTTCCCTAAAAGTGCTCTTTAATTTGTGAAGAATTGGAGAAAGTGTTGGAGATTCTTTCCTCTTTTCAATCATATAAATGAAGTTTGGTATGGATTTCCTTTTTTTTTCTTCATTTCTCTTGTTTTCCATGCTTAGCTAGATCCCTAAATCCTAGGGTTTGGGAAAAACTCAATGGATTCTAGGTAGACTTTAATTTGCTTGCATAAGTAGAGATTAGATTGTGGTTTGTTTCAATCCTATGTGCCTAATGCCAAATTGATTATGATTTGAGTCTTGTTTATGATTGAGACTGAGAGTTTAGATTGTTGATAGGAAGTTAGGTGTGGGAATTGTGTTGAGAGACCTTCTCCCCCACTTGAAAGATAGGATTGAATGATTGAGAGTTCCTTGAAATGAGAATTGATGTGGAATCCGCTTGAGAGGAACACTTACCAATAGAGGCTTGAGTTGGATTGCTCACTCAAGCCACGATAGTGGATGAGGGTTTGAACCGACCCTAATCACCTATAGTGCCCAAAGGGCCTAGTCCCGAGTTGTCAAGCCACAAGAGTGGATGATTTACTGTATTCTAGGTACATTTGTTTGGTCCCCTAAGGATTAGACCAATAGATTAGGTAGTTGTCTCCAAACCAGAGTCTAATCGAAAATCATGCATGCTTGCAATGTGTTGCCTAGGTTCATTATGTGAGTATCGTAGCTCTAGGATTGTCTTTCCTTATTAAATTTGCATCATCTTGTTGCTTGTTCTTCCTTTTGCTGGTTGTTAGATTAAGTTTCATCCATCCATTCCATATTTGCCCTCTTTATGCATAGCTACATGTTTCTTGTTTCAACCATTGCTACATAAGTCCTAGAGATCGACACCTTGATAATACTACAACCGAACCGTACACTTGCGGTGCAGGTTTAAGGACCTATCAATAGTGCAAAGCTCTTTAAGAAACTTAGCAAATCTAGGAATGCTTTTAATCAAATTAAGGAGAGGAACATTAACCTCACAATTCACAAAAGTTTCAAAGATCTCCTAGTCATTACAGGCCTCCTTGTATCCTTAAGAGCTTCAGGGAAAGAGGCGACGGACTTGTATGAGCTAAGAGGTGGAAAGTATGACCGTACATAATCACCGTCAGTTTATGGGGCTTTATCGCGAGCGCGGTCTTCCAACTACGAACGCGAATCTTCAATTCCGAAACCTCCGTCACAACATGCGTGAGGCATGTCGCCGCTAGTGCGTTCGTCCAACAGAGACTCGAACTGTTCTCCTAGATGTTCAGCGCGTGAGCGGTCTTCTTTGAGCAAAATTTTAGACCTCTATGGAGAGGTTTCGCACGTGCGATCTTTTATAGCGTAAGCGCGGTTGCTCTCTAGAGAGTCCTCGTTACACTCTATAACTCCTCCGGGAGCATACTCCTCAAAGGGCGTGTTTGGTTCGTCCTCAAAACCAACACTTTGTCTAACAACTTCCTTATCACTCCTCAATTGCATAGCACTTATATTTTCCTTGTGATTTATGGGCTGAGATGAAAATTTCCCCCAAGTCCTTAGCTTTGAGATGACCAAGTGACTCGACTAAAGTCATTGTGCCAAAATCAAAGATAATAACTCAAACAATGCAAACACAGTATACCAAACAAGTAAGGGGTCGAACCCAAGAGAATCAGTATAGCAAACATAGTATAGTTTTTTTCATGCAAATCAAACAAAGGGGATTTTGAAAGAGGTTTCAATCAATATTGGCAAACAGAGTTCATTCAATCAATTACACTTTATTAATTCATTGATCATCAATTCATCCACTTTTTTATATTCCTAGGTCAATTCCAATCCTTATCTTAATTATTCCCTAGTTCACGGTCCTAGCAAAACTATGACATGATCAAGGAGACTTAATTCAAATCATGCAATACATACAAGGATAATAGGAAATTGAATCATGCAATCAAGCTACGAGTCTCATGCATAAAACAATCATTGAATACTCTTCCCTAATCCAGTCCATGGTCCTAGAATAGAGTTGTTTCGAGAATAGGAAAGATGCATATACAACAACCAATTCTAATTCAAACAATAGATCTAAGCCAATGAAACAAGTTGATCAGGCTCATATAATCAAATAAAGATCATGGGATGAAGCACAAGCGTATCAATAAAGACCTAGAGATAAAGATCATGGGATGAAGCACAAGCGTAGATCTAAGCCAATGAAACAAGTTGATCAGGCTCATATAATCAAATAAAGATCATGGGATGAAGCACAAGCGTATCAATAAAGACCTAGAGATAAAGAAGTTACCAGAAATTCACAACATCATAATAAAACTTTCTTGATTGAATAAACTCCAAGGGAGATTTGCTCTCCATTACAGAAGAAAGCAAAGAGTTATATTTGATATGAATTGAGATACCTAAAACCTAAGGCAGGCTCTTCCTTATATAACCCAAGGAACAAGCTCCCCGAGATAGATAAGGAAAGAGGCAAAAGATAGAAAAGGAAACAAGATAGAAATGATTTCATCCGCTTCGAAATTCGGCATCACCGCAACCGCGGCGCAACCACCGCTCACACGGCGGGTCTATCTTCGGGTCGGCTATGTCGGCTTCTATCGCGGCTACAGTCATGGCGGCGCGACCGCGACCTTCACAGGAGTAGATCGTCATCACCTTCCTTCACCGCAACCGCGACATAGGCACCGCGCTTGCGAAATATGGGCAGTGACGAACTTCTCTTCAACTTAGCTCTAAAAACTCTCGATTCTTCACATCTTGCATCTTCGGTCTTCATATTATAATAACGCTCAAATCTAACCTAAACACACTCAATAACGGTCTAAAATACAAGAGTTAAGTCATACAAACTAGGCCGAATTACCAATCAATGTTGCTTTATGACTTAGTTGAGTCTCTAAGCTCTTAATACCCGCCTTTGTCTCATGATTCTCGTTAAAGAGATGATTGAGGGTGTTGGTATTATCATTGGGAGCTTGAGGCCTTTGAGGATAGTTAGGCCAAAACTGTTGTTGATGACCTTGTTGAGCATATTGATGTTGTGGAACCTCCGGCTGCTATTGATTCCATCGAGAATTAGGATGATTAGCCCACCTCGGATTGTATGTGTTGGAATAATGGGATCATTTCGGGGTCTAGATGGACCATAATTCCCGACAACGTTCACATTTGCCATCGTCTCTTGCATGGTAGGGCACACATCTGTATGATTGCTTGCATTAGCACAAATTTCACAAGTTCTCACATGTTGAACTCTCTTACCATTCAACAATTGCTTCATCATACTCTTCATTTCCCTTACTTTAGCACTAAGGGAGTCATCCACATCATTAATGGACCGAGTGTTGGACCGTTTTTTTGATTGCTTGCCTATTTAGCCAAAATCTCAATTTTCTCAAAAGCTTGCCTAGGAGTCAGATTCTCATAGCTTCCACCGCAAGAAGCATTCACCATGCACTTATCAGCATCACATAAACTCTCAATGATGTAGCAAATCAGATCCAAATCGAATTCATTTGTTCCCATTATTTTCACAAAAAAGTAGTGTGATCATGTTCTCACTCGCCAGTCAACCCTTCGATGATAATAGTTACCTTGGTCTTCAAGGGAATATCCTTCTCATTGGTCCCGAGACTCGTCATGTGAGTGTTGACAATCTCGAATCTGGATTGGTACAAGGAAACTATTTCTCCTTCATTCATGGAGAAGGTCAAGAACTTTCTTTTAGCCTGAAGAATCAAGGACTCCTTTATCTCTGTGGTGCCATTGAAAATATTTTCTAGAGCATTCCACATGTCCTTGACAGTTGTTGCCAAGTTGGACACTTTGCACCTTGACCAGGCTAAAGTCGTTATGCCAAATCAAAAGTAAACATAAATTATAAACTAAGTGTAGCTAGTAAGTCAGGGTCAAACCCAAAAGAATCTAGGCTTCTAGAGCTAATACTTTTATTAACTGTAAGGTATCACAGGGGGCGGGGTTAGGGTTTCAACTAAAGTTAAGAATAAAACACGATCAACATAACAAATACATCAGGGTTTAATTCAATACTTGGGAAACAAGCTCATCCATATATGCATATCATGTTTGATAGGTTTGCTCAATCATTGGTATTTCAGTAAATTATTTTTCTTCCTATGGTTAATTCGAGTCCTTTTCACAAGGGGGTGTGGTGTCAATTCTATAAATAAGTGAAAATTACTTATTGTGCACTGTTACGTGAAAATTACAACGGTAACTCAAAAAAAATGCACCGTGAAAGAGCAAAAATAAAGTGCATCGTTATTCGGTTTCTTCTTGAAAGTTTTTAATTTCATGGTGTACTTTTTCGACTTACAAGTGCAGTTTTACACCGACAAAATTTCCGATTGTTTACAAAATTGTCACAACGTGTCTTTTCTCCACTTGTGATCTAGACCGCCTAGTCGTCGTATTGGATTACTAGGATCCTTTCTCACTTTACACCTTAGGAACTCCATCATGTGATCCTAAATCAGTCCTTAGGTTGCTAATCAGTTTTTAAACACTTGCCTGTTAGGCCATTATTTATGTTTATCTCCCCATAACAAAATTAGTAAAAAAACCGAGTAATATGAAATGTAAGGACTAAGGAGTATGTGTTTTGACCCATGTTTCTGCATACAATCTATATATATATAAAAGTTAGGTGGTGTCCCCATTAAATGCTCCATTTAGTGTTGGTTGCAATCTTACCTATATAATTAACAATATGCCTACTAAATTCAAGTAACCTCATTAGCCTAGCGGTAATACCGGCCCCTTCCCCTATAGACCATAGGTTTAAGGTTCAAATCTCCCAAGTAGCATTTTTTATAGGTTTATTTTTTAAGCATAAATGTTTGCCTCGATGAAGCAATAATTTTGTATACATGTTTTTAGACAATAACGTTTGAAAATTTTCATTTTGAAATCCAGTATCCCGGTAGTTTTATTTTCAATTCCATTAATATCTTAAATTGTTTACACGAATAGATTAAGTTCATGAATAATACTGTATCATTATTATTTGTTACGATTTGTTATATATAAGAATCACCATATAAAATATTAACGGTCATATTCTCACGGAATGTGATACCAACTTCTTCATTAAAGTCTAAGTTATGGGAAAGGACTAAAATAAAGAATTGAATTTTGAGTACTTAAAAAAATTTGATGTCGGTATGTAGTTATATATATATATATATATATATATATATATATCAATATGTAAATTTTCAAGACGTGCATAATAATGGAAATAAATACCTAATCTTTATTAGAGTTTTAATATCATTTTTTAAAATTTGTCTGTAAGCATTAGGAGTTTTATTTGCAATTTTTTTAAAACTAATTTACACCTTTGATAAACTTTTTTTTTCTTATTTTCCTTGCTAAATAATTATCACACTTATTAATTTATTAAATTACAAAATAACATGTATGGGTAATATTGGTTAAGAGAAACTTGATTTCTATATTGAACAAGTACGTAGTTTTAATTAAATAGTCATTTAGCTGAAAAGTTATGAGAGTGGTACATTAGCTATTCAAAAATCAAAAGAAAATTAAAAGGACTATATCTCCAATTTGGTCGATTAAGTGAATTAGTTATAATTAACGTAAAAGACTTTTTAATTAAAGTTGATTAATAAAGCTTAAAAATAATTTTTGAACCCGTAGCACGGGACATAAGTTCTAGTGAATAATAAAAGTTGAATTCCTCGCTTTTGTTAACTGTAGAATCTATATCATTGGTAGTTTAATGCACATGGCACAACAACGAAGCCCATGAGACTAGGGTGGTTTATTGACATACAAGTATATTCACAATTGAAGGCTATATGGAAGTTGCAATTAATAAAGTTGAATATGGGCCGTATCCGTATGGCGTTATTGATCAACTTGCACTCAAGTGGGGCCCTAGGCTGTGACAAACACAGGTAACCTGTCCGAATCCACCTATCTGTCAATTTTTGGCTCATATAGCTATTTTTTTTGTTTTTTCGGTCAAGTTGGCTAATAATAATATACCTATAGTCCAACTCAAACAATGGTTATACGGAGTATTATATTATTATATTTATAGTGTTTGACTTTTACTACATGATGAACTTTGAGTTTAAATATGGATATTTTTTTCAACGAGGCATCAAGCTATTACGGACTACTATTTTTTCAAACTAATTGTTTTTTCAGGTTCGGGATAAAAGCTGCACCGTATATTAAAAAACGTAGAAAAAATTCATTAAGAAATAAAAAAATTACGAAAACATGGTAGTTTTGTTTCTACAATTAATTTTATTGTTTTGTCAAACGTGAAGTAATTTTTTTTGGGAATTGGGTGGGAGGGTCTATTTTGGTGACAAAATGGAGGAAATAGGCTCAACATGTAATTAATGGGGAAAATGGGCTTTTTAACTCTATAAAACACTCAACCCCCATTTCCTCTCTCATCTTTTCATTTTTTCCTCTCTCTCTCTCTCAGCTACCACCCTCTCTTCTCATCTCTCCCTATTTCCTCTTCCCCTCACTCTTCAAATCTGTGGTGACAGGCTTTTCGAGGTGGCCGACGAGGGCGACGGGCGACTGAAGAGGGCGACGCGGCGGCCGACGATGGCTACGAGGCGGCCGACGAGGCGGTCCAAGGTATGTATATCTCTAGATCTAAATCTAGTTTTTTTTTAGATTTTTTAGATCTAGGTTTTTTTTGAAACTTCTAGATCTAGAATTTCTAGATCTAAGTTATTTTTGAAAGTTTTAGATCTAGAAATTCTAGATCTATGGTTTTTTGAAAGTTTATATTTCTAGATCTAGATCTACGGGGCTATCATCGGGGTTTCCATTGGTGTTTCTTGATCATAGATCTAGATCTATGACTTTTTTTAGATCTAATGTCAAAATCTGTACGTGGTGACAAGCTTTTAGGTTGGTAACAAAACTATAGCAATGACATGTTGAATCTAACCAAGTTTTCTTTGTAATGACGAAAATTGTACGCGGTTTAGAGTTTTTTGTGTTTGTCACCAAGTTTTGTGCGTAATCTAGGGTTTTCTGTTTTTCAGTTTGGTGACAAAATCTGCACGCGGTGACATGTTGAATGTAAGCAGTTTTTCTTTGCGGTGACAAGATCTGTACATGATCTAGGTTTTTCTGTTTGTCACCAAGTTTTGTGTGTGATCTAGGGTTTTCTGGTTTCCTTGGGTGACAAAATCTGTACGCGGTGACATGTTGAATGGAATTCAGTTTTTTATGCGGTGACAAAATCTGTATGCGATATAGGTTCTCTGTTTGGTTTAACATGTCACCACATTTTATGCTTGGTGACAGCTTTGATTGCTAGGTGATGATAAGTTTTTATATATTACTTTTAATTATAGCCTATTAGCTCAAATGGTAGAGCAACGTGCCTAGCGTACGATAATGTGGGTTCGAATCCCACATAGGCTTACTAATAAATTTTGATGACAAGTTTGAGTGCAATTTGGGGGTGGTTCTAGGTAAGGTGACAAATCTTTGTACATGATAAACAAATTAGAGTGCAATATTGGTGATACTAGTTTGAGAGGTGACAAGTTGTAAACGCGATGACAAGGTTTTGTATGGGGGGGGGGTTGTACGGGGTGACAAGGTTTTGTATGGGGGAGGGGAATTTTTTGTACGCGGTGACAAGTTCATATACGTTAACATGTTTGGTGGTAACAGGTTTGGGTGTGATGACGTCATGTTCTGGGATGTTTTTGTAGTTGTCACCAAAAGAACCTATTTACCTCATTTTTTCACCGCGCCGTCCACTTACTTCATTGTTGTCACCATTTGCGTCCATTTACCCAAAACCTTTTTTTTTTGTCAAATTAGCTAGTATTGAGCTGGTGAAATGGAATAAAATAATTAATGTTTGAATGTTGGGATTAGAAGAGTCAGACTAAGCCTTTAAGTATCTAGTCAAACGATTAAATCTTCCGACCTAATATAAAGAAATCAGCGATTCAATTATTATGGACAATACATCCCACAAAATAAAGTCAAACTCGATCAAGTAGATTTGTATATATTTACATACCAATTGTGCTAGATAGATATAGATAAAGTTCTTGGTTTCAATCTTGGCGTGCGTATTTGTATTCTTGGGGGCCGGGGGTTTTCAAATCACGCTTTTAATGTTTATCCTTGAATCATGTTATCTACTTCCTATGTTGAAGGGAAATTGTTAACTATAAAATCTGGGTTATCTTTTTCAACGTTTTAATCGTCATCGAATCCCTATTGATTTTTGCAACAATATATATAATAAGTCAATAATACACTTTATGGTATTCATATTGTAGCTAGTTTGAATTTAGTTCTCCAATTTAAAATATTAACATATATACCAGGCGGAGAAGAAAATGTTCAATCAAATACGTATGTACGTACGTAGCTTATTGCTAGATTAACAGCATAAGAGATCAAGGTTCATGGATTCCTTGTGATTCGTTGAGCAACACGTATCCATTAAGTTCACGGTGATCATGCAGAATCTAGCTTAATTATTATCAAACATGCATGCAATCTAGCTACCATCTAATTTCATTAGTTATTATCAAACATGCATGCAATATTTCTGCCGATCGATAGCTTAATTAAGGTTGCGTATTAGCTGACTACCATGAAAAAATGGGTTATCCTCTTCTTCTATTAGCTAATGCTGTTTTATGGAATTGGATGGTAAAATTGGAGATCAGCAGATATAATACCCTAGTTTTTAAATAGGGACGTTACAACATCGATCTTCAAATGTATGAACCAACTTTAATACTAATTATTAGGAAATTCGCTCAAGTAATAAGATGGAAAGAAAGAAAACTAAAGAACAGATGAATTTGTTCACCCAGTTTCTCAATAAGAACTATATTTGGGGGCACTACCAAGTACCAACTAAGGGATTTTTCACTAGATTTGGCCACTCAAGGGTTACAACGACTTGATCTTGGGATCTAGTACACTGATCAGAATCATAAGATCAACCTAAACATAATCTATCGGTCTTTTTCTCCAAGATCTTATTGAATGCATCTGCGTTGCACACAATTGCAATAGTCAATATGAGTATGTATAGAAGAATAGAGACAAAAGATAGAAAATCCTAACACGTTTACTTGTATTCCACGTAATTTCCTTTTCTATTGATTCTAGTGGATACGCTATATTAACGTGGGCACAGACCCAATGAGTCAATGACATGGTCACATCTTGCCTGTGTCTCTTCCTAGAGCTCTCTATTGCCAGATAGGGACAAAGCTCCCGTGGCGTGGTTACGTCATTCAAACCGCACTTGCGCCTCCGTGTCCTCGAAAAATTTCGCGGTCTACTTTTTTGCTTTACCGTTCGTTGTCTTTCAGCCTCGTGCCATCTTTGTTCAGCCTAATTCTAAATCACACTTCATATACCCAACAATACAATGATATTATATATGGTTTATTTGTTTAGTTATACAAATAAAATATTTATATAAAGAGTCTATTGTTTGTTATATTTCAACCGTTCTAAAATATTATTGAAGTTCCAACAATCATATTGATTTTAAATTTTTTGGTGATGTGCTTTAATATGAAATTTATTAGCATATATCATTGTATATATTTTTTTGGATGGAAATGAATCATATGTAAATGATATCATTCCCCATGATTCAATTTCATCCAAAAATACGTTGGAAAAGGCTTTCAAATCGTTTTTAGTTAATTTCGTGATTATTCGTATCATTGGTAATGATTTTCAAAGTTGAGATTATTTTTGAATGAAATTTTATACTTGAGATTATTTTAAGTCATTTTTCATTAGAGTGTATTTGAAATAGGTTTTCCGCCATATAAATTTTGTGATCCATCGGGTTTGACCCGACCCTAAACCTGAATTTATCGAGTTCACCGGGTCGGGTTTAAGCCGAGTTTCAAATTCAAAATTTTTGTTTAAAACCCTGAAATTATTTGGATCAAATCGGATCGGGTTTACAGGTGGGATCAACTTGACATGCTACCTACTTTAACTTGGAGCATTGTGCGAACTCTTAGAATCATCTTCAAATGACATATCTAGCGCAAAAGTGACAACATTGGGCTCAACGATGAAAGGCATGCCTTATGGGCCTTAGTACCACGTCTGAATTTAGAAAACTAAACCCACTAGCTGTAGACCAGCACAATTACGTACATAGTATTAGAAGTAATAAAATAATGTATAAGAACATCTTCTGTTGCTTCTTTAAAAAATTCTTCAAAGTTAAAATAACTAGTTTTAGACCCGTACCATGTGTGGGTTTCTGACCGTTTATGCATTATTGTGTAGACGAACGTATGTTAATGAATTATTTTTATGTTGAGCATGTTATTCAATCATTTATATATTAGAATATTTATATTTTTTACACGAAACACTTCTCAACCTTGATATAATTTTTTATATTCATAAGAAATAAACTTTTGTGTTTTTGAGTCTCCCTCTACGATGAATTAAAAAACTCTTAGAAACAATATTGTGTTTTATCTCTGCTTTGGTGTTTTTCAGGCTCCCTCTACTGTCTTTACGTTTTACGCTTGATTAAAAAAAAACTTGCTTGATTAAAAAAAAATTTACGTTTTACATACCGTACTTAATTTCATTTTTCTAGCTTTCGTCTTAGTAGCTAGGCTCGAAAAAAAACATAAACTTACATTACAATTGTGATTCGGCAATGACCAAAAAATAAATAAAATAATAAATAGAAAAAAAGATGGGACCTACATCTAATATTAGTTTAGATTCTATGTTAGAATAATAAACATAACTACTACCAAAAAAAAGATTCGGTATGTTAGAATAATTAACATACAATACATCAATCGTGGCTTTCAAATTCAATTGATAATAATTTTTAACCGTATATGTTTACCCGTATAATTTTGATGCCACCTAGGGAGAACATTGTTTGATAATAATAACGTACGGGTAATTCTTCAATTGTGCTAGATATCAAAAAATATTTTGATAGATTATAGATATAGATATTATTCTGATATGTCAATATATGGTGAATAGATAGATACATACGAGAATAGATAATTGATTTATAATGGTGGGGCCAGAATTAACGTGGAGGCTCGAAATTTTCCGGCTTTAATATATACACTACTATAGAATTTGTCTAATACCTCGAGAGATATACCCCGGGCGTTTATATTACGGGGTATATTGTGTCACTTTAAAAAAGTATAAGTCCTAATACACCGGATCGCAAACGCCCGGTGTATTTATACTATATTACGACTATATACGCCGGATGATCAAGGACCCGGGGTATTTGTACGATATAAATACACCGGATCTTAAACGCCCGGTGTATTTGGCTAAAACGTCTAACAAATATCTCGGGCGTTTGAGACCCGGTGTATTTGAGGCTTTTAATTCAACCGATTATAATTTAGTTATTTTCTTAACCCTAAAACGCAAATGTACTCATTGCAATTAATTCGGCAGTGATCCATAACTACGTAAGTCTTACAATTAAAATTAAAAAATGAAATAAAATAAAACCACTATTATGCTGGGGCGGGAAGTTGAACCCAGATTGATGTTCATTAATTATAAACTACAAAAGGATATCAACCACTGAGACAGAGTTTGCATTGTGAATATAAGGGAAACCATATATTGATAAACCGTAACGGTCTCTTATAAACCGGTGATTGCAGTCCACTGTTGGGTTAAGGTGCAAGGCTTGAGACATCGGTGGAAAACGTGATAACTTTCAACTCAGTGATCCGTTCGAGCTGTGGGAGTAAAGGTTCGAAGGTCTCGACGTAAGCTACAAGGTAGAGTTGTTAGTTCAGGGTTTCTATTCTGGTATACATCTCAAATCAAGGGAGAAGCAGATTTCTATTCAAGCGCCCGACGAGAATAAATGTGTAACTTTGCGCTCGGAAATCGAATTGGGGCGCATTTATGTCGTTTCGAAGGTCTCGGCAAAACAGGGCTATTAACAAGACTGCAAGCTTGTTTGGTGGGGGCTCTCCCAAAAAACCACGTTTGAGTGCTCCAAACGGCCTAGCTAGCATCACATTTTGAGTCATCCTTGCATCTGGGCTCGTCGTGGCGCGTTCGTCCCGCTGGTCCAGGCGATGGGAACGCCCAATACTTACCTTCAAGACCTTCGATTACTAACATCTTACTTCATATATTGTTATATGAATAGTTCATGATATATGACGTATTCAGTCTAGAACTTTATCGTTCATTAAGGCTATATTAAACTAAAATTAACCAATTATGTAGTTCATTAGTTTAAGTACACTAGTATATAGTTTATTGGATATCGACTTTAATTGACCAATTATGCAGTTCATTAGTTTATGGCCTTGCTACACTTCATATGGAAAGTATACTTTCTACATGAAGTGTATCAAGGCCTATGTAGTTTGATTAATTTATTAAAAATATTATCTTTATCGACTTTGATTAACCTTAAATTTAACCAATAAAAATTCATAACTTTTGAAAATCGAAATAAATGTAGAGAGAGAAAATTTATAGAGTACATGATATCATATACATATGTTCGTGGGAACGAAAATGTATATGGCGGGAGTACTGAAAAAGTACAATTTACAAGATAAATTTTAAAAGAAACAAAAACCCTAACTTACCATCATCCCTGCCCAATTCTTGTTCAGCGATTTCTCTCTGCCCAATTCTCGTTCATAGTCTCTCCACCGCCGGTTCAACGAGAGGTAGTTCCGCCCGCCTCTCCACGCTTCTCCACCGTCGGCTTGGTAGTGCCGCCCGCCTCTCCACGCACGCCTCTCTGCCGCCCCTACTATCGGCCTGGTAACCGCCTCGAGTACCCTGCTAGAATTCCTCTCAATTCTGTAATTTTTCGAATTCTGAATTCGTGTGCGAATTCACGTGTGAATTCCTGTGTGTATACCTCTCGCTGTGTTCCATCCAGCAAGACTGATGTGCTGTCAATTCCTATGCGTATGCAACTGCCTATCGTTTTGAATGCTAAATTTTAGTACTAATGTTTACTGCAAATCCATTAATGATATAAAACTAGTTGGTGATCGACAACACAATCTGGTTATAGTTTTTGTGCCGGGATTGAGTTTTTTGTCTACTCTGCTCGCATTTGTTTTTAATTGCTGTTTGAGTGGGATGCTGATTTGATCCTGATTTTCTTTTTAAGTTCTAACCATTCTATCTTCACCAGGCTGAAAATGGTTGAGGCGCAAAAAAATTTCGCCGAGGACGATGGAAATCTGGAGATGGGATGGGTAAGATGCTTTGATTTGATCGGGTTGTCGATAACTCAGATGCTACTATCTACATGTACATCGTCATGATCGATAAGTCATATCATGTGGATTAAGCTACTTTTATTGCTTTGATCAGACAATAAGAACTTTGTTGAGGCTGGACTTCTTTGTACATAAGTATGTGGTCTATAGAAACTGGATTCAGTTATTCTCTGTAATTCAAAAAGCAATTTAGATGCTGTAGAAATCTTATTCTTCCTGCATCTCTTGCATTCTTTTCTTTCTCCTTTTAGTGTCCACTAGAAATTGATTTTTATTGATTTGATTTATAATGGTAGTATCAAGCTGATTTCTTAATGATACATGAACTCTGAATTCGTTAATGAGCATCGACGGTTCAATTTATGTGCACAGAATATAGAACTGTTTCTGGAGTTGTTGGATCACTGGTTATACCGGAAAAAGTCAAGGTAGCTTTGAGCTTCTATTTCTTCCGTTTTCCAATATGATTTTGGCCTTTTTTTTCTCTTGTAAATTCTATGCCATTTCAACATCAATTAGTTAACATCAATTTCCACATCAATTAGTTAACATTTATTTCTCTATCTTATTTATTTTGCTATCCATATTTATTATGCTTTATCCTTTATTAGGGTAGTTACTCTAGTTAGGATATTATTTATGGAGGAGAATCTTATCTTCGCCTGAGATAAGATATTTGGTTGACTTAGGGAGCAAGATATAGCGAAACCCTAGCCCTGGTGGGCCGATCCACCTAGGGGCGCGTGCCCCTCCCCCTCTTGTCCCTCTCCTCTATAAATACACATACATTCATGTGCATGGTAAGTCATGTTCTAAACTATCGCTCTGCCTGACGCCTTTATTCGACATTGCCCTTACTGACATAAGCATCGGAGGTGGATTCGGAGTTGCTCGCCCCTTGGTCCATTGTTTTGCAGGTCTTTGGAGGGAAAGAGGCTTGTAGAGTGGAAGAACATTGAAGATCATTGAAGAAGGGATTGAGACCTGTACACCGACATATTTTGTGTACTAACATTTGGCGCCGTCCGTGGGGAACGGTAGAACGTCCTTCTCGTTGATTATCGATCCGAGAAACGTTTCCCGCTAAAGGAGATGACTTTGGGATCTATCCCAGAGGAGGAGGTTACAATGTTTGTTGATGATGGTGAAGCCCTAAACGCTGGGGGCAAAGCCATCGCTGACAACCAGGCCGACGACGCCGGCCACCACGTCGCCCCCGCCATCCAGGGCGCGACCGTGGCCGAGAACCACGCCGGCGACCGCGCAAAGAGCCGCGAGGCTGCGCGCGGCAGTCGCCAAGGACAACCCGCGATCGCGGGCGATACGCGGGCCGCGGGCGCAAATCCGAGCCCCGCGGTCGCGGTTAACACGCAGACCGGGGATCTTCGCGATCGCCTCGGTCGCCGCGATCACCACCCCCCTGCTGAGGGCGCGGGTGAGGGTTACGAGGAGCCTCGTAATCTCCAAGACGCGAACAACGCTTTGCGGTTCGAGCGTGTTGGTTCGAATGTGGCGAGTAGTTCGGGTCCACCTGTCGAGACTCAGGCTGACCTCGACTACTTATTCCAGCCCGAGTTGATGGCGATCAGGAGTTCGCGTGACTCCATTCCCGGAAGAAGGCATGATCGCTCGTCCCTTCGCATCCAAGAGCCTTCACATGACCACGATAGCTCGCTAGCCCACCGAAGCGGTGCGTGCGGAACGAGTGAGAGGGTTGGGCTGAGGGATGTCGCGGGACCAACAAGCGATATGACGGGAAGGGATCGCGAGGAGGAAATGCCTCATCTTCAGTCTCAACTCGAGGAGGCCAGGAAGGAGATTGCAGCGTTGAAATTCTCCTTAGAGAAGATGCAGGGAAAGCGCCCGGTCGACGAAAGTCACCAACCGCAGCGTTTGACTAGTGTCATCCAGGTTCCCGATGACCGCCAAACCCCGGAACCTACGGGTGACGGAAGCGACGGTTCGGACAACGACCGGAGGGCCCCAAAGGGCCGAAGGAAAGACGGAGACCGCGAATGGGATAGGCGTACTTGGAGTCGGGACCCGTGAGAGGACTCCCGCGCCACCGAGCAGGAGAGCTTGCGGGACCACAACCAAAGTGGGTACGAATCCCGGAGGATAGGTCGCGGCAAACGAAAGCCCCGCAGGAGGCGCCGCAACCGCGGACGCGGAAGCGAGCCCCGCGGGCGCGGGAACGATCCAACCCGCGGGCGCGGGAATGAGCCCCGCGGGCGCGGATCGCCGCCAGCAACGGACGATTCCGCGAGCAGCTCGACCCGCGACCGCGGGTCCATCAGCCGCGATCGCGGGACAGAGGGTCAGCGCGGAAGAATTCGCGATTACGATCGGTACCGTCTTAGGAGCCGGCGTGACGAGGATGATGACAGATTTGACCGCGACGAGCGTCGCGAGATCGAGGCTCAAGCCGAGCAGCGGACCGAGAAGAGGTTGCTCCACCTGCTCAAGAGTCATGGAGGACTGCGGCAGTCGGCTCAGGACCAGGTGAATAGGAAGTTGGCTTTGGTAACTTCTACACCATTCCATCGAACTATTCAGCAGGCGGAGCCGCCCAAGAAGTTCACACCACCAAGCTTCACGGTCTACAACGGTGCGTCGGACCCAGTGAACCACATCGCCTACTACACACAAGATGGCGTTATGGACTTCTGACAACGCCATCATGTGTAAGATGTTCCCCGGGAGTCTCGGGAAGGGCGCGATTAGATGGTTCCAAAGCTTGGAGGCCGGGTCGATCCGGTCATGGGGGCAGCTGGCTTCGGCTTTCGCCAAGCGATACATTGCCAACAGTCGAGAAGCGATCTCATTGGACACGTTGCTCAGCCTAAGGCAACGCAAGGATGAGGGCCTCCGTCGGTTCACAAACCGTTTTATGGAGTGCTACGCTCAGATCGACGGGTGCGATGAGAAGACCGCTATAGCCGCCTTCCGCCGGGTTGTACCGAAGAAGTCCAAACTCCGAGAGAGCCTGACTCTGCGCCTGCCCTTCACACTCGACGAGCTGCAGGATCGAGTCCATCAATACGCCAAGTTGGAGGATGAAGATGACGGCGATCGGTCCCCTACACTTTCCCGCCGAGCGCGCGGCTCGCCTAGGCCGAATGCCGGGAAGCGAAAAAGGGTAGACCAGGGCGTGTTTACCACGTTCAACATTCCGATCTATCGTCTCCTGACCCGGATTCAGATTTATGAATGGTTCAAACTCCCGCCGAGAGGGGATGCGGAGGACAACCAATGCGGGCGTAAGTGGTGCATGTACCACCGAGCTCGGGGGCATATGACCGAGAATTGTGAGCCCTTCAAAGAACATCTCGAGGAGCTCGTAAAGAAAGGATACCTCAAGCAGTATATTAAGACCTCGGATGACGAGGGAACGAGTGCTAAACAGACTGAGGTAGTCCAGACTATTATGGCTCTCTACAAAGAAGACGATCCGGAGTCGCGAAGTCGGTTTCACAGGGAGTGCCTCGAGCTAGAGGTGATGCGCGTCCAGCATGCCGAGCCGCGCCCCCCACTCGGACCACGCGGACCAGGACTCGTCTTTCGCGACGAAGACTTGGCAACCGTCCAGCACCCGCATAACGGCCCGCTTGTCCTGACGGTGGAGCTCGGAGAAATCAAGATCCACCGCGCCTTAGTGGATTCCGGCAGCTCGGTCGACGTGATGTACTACGACACACTCAAATCACTCGGAAAATCCAAGAAGGACCTTGAAGAGGTCAATATGCAACTTTCCGGACTCGGTGGATACCCCACTTTTCCACTTGGAGTCCTAAAGGCTCGAGTAAGTCTAGCCGGAAAGGAGCAATACACCGAGTTCGTAGTCGTCGACGTCCCAGGGCCGTACAACTTGATACTCGGGCGACCTTGGGGATCCATGGCATGGGAGCGGTACCTTCGTCCCTGCATCAAATGGTCCAATTCATGGATAAAGGCGCAATCGTGCGGGTGTGGGCTAACCAACTTCAGGCGAGGCTATGCGCGAAAGGAGTCCGGCCCAGTGAGAGGATCGCAGATGGCGACAAAGGGCTCGGGCGAGTGGACATAGTCACCGGCACCGACCAAGACCACCGCCCGGATCGCCGCGAGCGCGGCCCCGACCGCCGCGAGCACGGTGAGGACGGCCGTGAGCGCGGCCCACCTCCCGCGGGCGCGAGCGAGACTCCGGCGACTTGAGGTCCTGCGCGGCCCTAGATAAGTCAGCCGAGACCTAGGATTTCATGTAGTGGGGGCGGTACTCTTTTTCCCACGCGGTTTTGATGAGGCCCCCCTTTAGGTTTCCATTTTTTAGTTTGTCCTTTGTTCATGACATTTCATATTTGAATTTTAATTAAAGTTTGCATTGTCTTGCATTAGATTGAGTCTTGCACAAAAAAAAATATCAACGTTATGCGACGCGCTAACGGAATAACTTGGCCAAGGAAAACACCCTATGAAGGCCCTACGATACGCATGCGCGTAGGAGTTGCACGGATCCCGTATTTATGGAATACGGATGTACGAATATACGAATATACGAATATACGCATATACGACTGTACGAATGTACGAATATATGAATATACGAATGAGAGCACCCTAATCTGCATGGCCACTCACCGCTTAAGCTCCGGTCCCTATACCCGGGATAGTACAAGGTACACGAGTATACGGGTCCCGGAGGGGGGCATTGTAGGCGGGCAAATTTCCACATCAATTAGTTAGCATTTATTTCTCTATCTTATTTATTTTGCTATCCATATTTATTATGCTTTATCCTTTATTAGGGTAGTTACTCTAGTTAGGATATTATTTATGGAGGAGAATCTTATCTTCGCCTGAGATAAGATATTTGGTTGACTTGGGGAGCAAGATATCGCAAAACCCTAGCCCTGGTGGGCCGATCCACCTAGGGGCGCGCGCCCCTCCCCCTCTTGTCCCTCTCCTCTATAAATACACATACATTCATGTGCCTAGTAAGTCATGTTCTAAGCTATCGCTCTGCCTGACGCTTTTATTCGACATTGCCCTTACTGACATAAGCATCGGAGGTGGATTCGGAGTTGCTCGCCCCTTGGTCCATTGTTTTGCAGGTCTTTGGAGGGAAAGAGGCTTGTGCATTTCCATTGTTCAGTCAGGATATATATTGTGGAGTTGTGAATCTATCTTGGTGTAATTGCCCTATTTACAAAGAAGGAACAAAATGAGAATGTAATTCTAGTTTATATTTTGGTTGGTTTGTATTTTTGGATGGATATAATGTTGAGTAATGTGATGGACATCTTTGTTTTAATTGATTTTTGACAATATCCAACGATATTTAGCATTATATTATATTATATTATATAAATATATATATAACATTGATCCAATTGTGATTCTTTACATTACCTTAAGCAATTAACTCAAACATCATTAATCCGGTATATATATACAATAATATTATTCGCGCTTGTACCCCGGACTCAATACGTGGTGTATATAACCTAAATAATATACCAAGACTTCAATAACCGGGGTAAATTCTATGAACTTTATACTCCGAACTTTAATATCCGGTGTATATGCCCTAAACTTTATACCTCGGATATCCATAACCGGTGTATTTACATTACTAATATTCCGGATCAAACACAACTCAAATATACCCCGGATAGGGATCTACCCGGTGTATTAGTAATTCAAATACACCGGGCTTGAATATTAGAGAGAATTTTCAAGAGAAGCAATTACCTCGGACTGGACCCGGTGTATTATGTTATTAATTAAATACCTTAGCAACCTTTACCCCGGGCATCATCCGGTTTATTTGGTGTGAAACGCCCGGGATATTTAAATCATTTTGTAGTAGTGATAGTATAAATTGTAACTTACATTTTATATAAATTTCTCGGTTTAGTTGAACAATTCTCTAGATTTAGGGTTGCTCCGCTTGTGTCATTTTGATGAATATGACAAAAAATTTGTTGGAGTAAAGAATACCCCAAATAAGCTTAGGACATCTAGTAAATGGGTTTATCAATGTCTTTGGTCAAGAAAAGGGGTAACCCCCTGCGATGATATTATTAAAAAACTAAGAAGAAATTTGCCCAATGTGGGCTACATCCCTCATCTACCAGAGTAGGAATAGAGTTAGGCATTACATTTAAAATAATAAGGGAATCATAAAAAATGAGTGAAAGATTGGCGAGCTTGTGTCAACCGGCCGGTTTATTAGCTGATCTAGGAGTATGAAAGATAACCTCATCCCTAAGATTAGCGTTCTTAAGTTTGAGACATATGATTTCAGTTTTTAGGGACTTTGCTTCTTCAATTGAGGATTCTAGTTGAAAATTCATAGTAGTACAGTTTTCACACTCAACTAAGATGTTTTCATCCTCATGTTCATCAAGCCTTTCATTCATTGCATAGCTTTCTTGCATGATTTGAGCAATAAGTTTAATCAACTTAGGCTTTGAACATTTGTCTAAGGAACTTATCATAGAATCATGAGTTACCTCTTGTTCAATCTCAGAGGTGTCCTTCTGAACAACTAGAGTGTCTTCCATAGCCATGTAAGCGACCTCATCGGACGGTCCTTCTTCATCGGAGTCGATGTCGTCCCATGCAACCTCATATTCCACAACAAGTGCTTGCTTCCTCAAGTCTTTTGCTGACATTCTAGCTTTACAGTTCTTAGCGAAATGACCTTTCTTGTTGCATTTGTAACATGCCATTTCTTTCATCTCAACCTCTAAGTACTTGGGACTCTCCTTTTTGTAAGGCATTTTCATCCTTGGGACTTTGCCTCTTTTTGCTCATGAACGCAAGGTTTTGTGTAAGAGAGCAAGTTCTTCTTCTTCATCAAGTTGTTCCTCTAACTTGCCTTGACATTCTACCAAAGCTTGAAAATGCAACTTTTCACGATGCTCCTTTGTTTTGGCGTCCATCATCAAGGCTAGTTCATTTTGCCGACGAAGATACTCTGTGTGTTGCCGACGAAGATACTTTGTGTGTTCTGGCGTCCTTGATGCCATAGTCAAAGCGAGATCAGTTTGAGGGTTCCTACCAAGCTCAGCCATGTCTGCATTCCTTCTAGCTTCATACTGTCTTAGCTTCCCAAAGATCTCCTCCATTTCAAGACTCTTGTTGGCCTGATTCTCTTTGAAGGTAGTCTTGTCAAAATTCCATACTCCTGTTAAACCATCAATTAACACTTATACTTTGTTCCTCATTGAGATCTCAACATCAGGAATTTCCAAGTTCTTCAACTTGGTGATAAGAGCTTCAAAACGGAAGGAGTAGTCCTTGATTGTTTCATTTGGCAGCATTTTGAATGCGTAGATGTCCCTCATGACTTCTAGCTGGACGTCTTCTTTCATCTCTGGTGTCCCTACGTGGTACTTTTCAAGGGCTTCCCACTATTGTTTAGATGTAGGCAAGTTGCTTACTCTGGTAGCGTCCCTTTCGTAGAGGGACGTCTGTAAGAAACATATTGCTTTCGATTTGTCTCCATCAGCTTAAACTCATCAGGACCCCATTCTTCTTCCTTGCCTTCCTTGGCAGCAGGAACTTTGAGATCACCATTCTTTATCACTCTCCAGCACTGATAATTCTGACTCCTCACAAAGTTCTCAAACCTTGTTTTCCAGCGATTGAAACTGCTATTCGTCAAACGCGGAGGCTTCATGCTACTAATTCCAATAGGTTCTATTTCCAACTTTACCTGTAGCTCAGCAGAAATCTAGAGCGTCTGCTCTGATACCAATTGTTGGATCGTTAGTCAAATAAAGAGGGCGTCCTTAACAGAGTTAAGGGCGACCTTGACCGAGGCATCCTTAATAAAGATTAAGGACGTCCTTCAGTAGCAGCGGAAAATTGAAAGACTAAAACAAGTAAAGACAATAAGTAAGGAACGCTTTTGATTTATAGAGGAACCACTCAAGTACCAACTAGTCCTTGAGTGCAAACTTCTACCTCCTTGGAGGATTTTGTAATAGGTTCTTTCCTTTCTTATTAAGTTTCCTTACAATTACACTAGCGAGTAGTTACACTTCTCTGGCACTTAGAAGACGTCCCTAAGTCCACTAGTAACAACCCCTGGTTCTTCTAGGTTCTTGGTCTTTTCTCTCTCAAGTTCTAGCTTTGTTGTTTTACTAGCTTCGAAGTCACTAGGAAGGGAGTTCTTTGAGCTGGACTCATACCCTGGTCCTTTATTGGTTGGGACAAAAACAACAGGTTTAAAGGTTTCGGTCACAAGACTCTTTCCTATAACTCTTAATTCATCCCTAAGATTAGCGTTCTCTAGCTTAAGACACACAAGTTGAGTTTTAAGGGACTTTGTTTCTTCCAGAGAGGATTGTAGTTGAAAAGACACAGTGTTGCAATTTTCACATTCAATAACAATATTTTCTGATTCAAGTTCATACAGCCTTTCTTTCATGGCGTAGCTTTCTTGCATGATTTGAGTGATGAGTTTAATAAGCTTAGGCTTAGAACACTTGTCCAGAGAACTTATCATGGAATTGTGGGTTACCTCTTGTTCAGTATCAGAGGCGTCCTTGGGAGAGTCTGAAGCGGTCTATATGGCCATGTAAGCTACTTGGTTGGACGGCTCTTCATCGTCTGAATCGATGTCGTCCTATGCAGCCTCATAAGCACCAATCAGGGCTTTCTTCTTGAGTTCTTTTGTTGAAAGTCTTGAATTGCAATTCTTGGCAAAGTGACCCTTCTTGTTACACTTGTAACATGTCACTTCCTTCATTTCAGAATCTAACATCTTGGGACTCTCCTTCTTGTAAGGTAATTTCATCCTTGCATTGGGACTTTGCCTCTTTTAGCCCATGAACGAAGAGTTTTGTGCAAAAGGGCTGACTCGTCTTCTTCAGCAATTTGTTCTTCCGACTTCCCTTGTCGTTCTATCAAAGCTTGAAGGCGAAGATTTTCTTGATGCTCTTGAGTCTTGGCCTCAAGCATCAAAGCTAGTTCCTTTTGCTGTTGGTGATATTTCTCATGCTTTGGCGTCCTTACTCCAAGAGTCAAAGCCAGTTCATTTTGAGGAATCTTTCCCATTTCAAGCAAGTCTTGATTCCTTCTAGCTTCGTACCCTTTGAGCTTTCCAGAAATTTCCTGACAGTCCTTTGTTGGCTTGATTTTCCTTGAAGGTCATCCTATCGAAGTTCCATACTCTCGTGAGCCCATCGATCAACACTTGAACTTTCATCCTTTGAGTGATCTCCGTTTCTTTGACACCCAAGTTCTTCAACTTGGTCAACAGTGCTTCAAAACGGAATGAATAGTCAGTGATGGTCTCACTTGGAAGCATTTTGAATTTGTAGAAGTCCCTCTTAGCTTCCAGTTGGACGTCCTCTTTCATCTCAGGCGTCCCAACGTGGTACTTCTTGAGAGCTTCCCACTGGAGCTTAGCGGTTGATAGGTTGCTCACACGAGTAGCGTCCCTTTCGTAAAGGGACGTCTATACGAAACAGATAGCCTTGGCGTTCGTCTCCATGAGTTTGAATTCCTCAGCGCCCCATTCATCCTCTTTGCCTACCTTGGCAGCAAGGACATTAAGGTCTCAATTCTTTATCACCAGTCAACATTGGTTGTTTTGAATCCGCACGAAGTTTTCAAATCTGGTTTTCCATCTGTTGAAGTTTTCGTCCGTGAGGCGAGGAGGCTTCACACTTGAGAAACCTATAGGTTCCATATCCATGTTTCCTGCAACTCAAACACAATCTAGAGCGCCTACTTTGATACCAATTGTTGGATCGTAAATCAGCTAGAGTGGGCATCCTTAAATGCAGCGAAATAAAATGACTTAAACAGGAAATCGAATAAGATAATGGGTAAACCTCTACCTCCGTTGGAGGATTTTCGAATAGTCGTCCTTAACTTATTCAAAGAGAGTCCTTACAACTTAGGTGAGTCGTTACAATTCACTGAGCTAAGCGTGTGTCCTTAGCCTCACTAGTAACACTCCTTTGAGTCTAACAAGTAATCTAACTCTCTTAGCTATAAGGCAGCTAACCACTCATGTCTCTCACAATACGTCGTGAGAGACAAACTAACTTTCTAACACTTTTGTGGGTTGGTTTGGATTTGATGTGGTTGGACTTTTCTTCTCTCGCTTCAAGCTCACTTGATCTTCTTGATCTTCGTTCTTGAACTTGAATGCTTCAGGAGTGAGCTCGAGAGATAATCTTCAAAGTCCACACCGCTATGCATAACCCTTGGGTGGTATTTATAGGGGTAGTGGGTCTTGCCCAGTAGCATCCTCTAAAGCTTCTACAGGATTCGCTGTCTTCCTTCAACGGTGCGATTTGCATCTTGAGGAAGTTAACTCTGTCGACGCTTGGGAAGCCTCCGCGTGGTCAGAGAACCATCTTCTGAAAAGCGACATCTTTGAAAGTGTTACCACGTGCCCAGATATAGGAAGCTTCTTTCTGAGGACTCCGGCCGATTATGATGTAATCATGTTGGGGCGGCCTTGATTTGAATTTGAACTTCTTCCATTTTTTTGGCGCGCGTCCCTACTCGATGAGGACGCCATCCTATCTTCGCAGGGACTCCATTCTTCTGTTCAGCTTTGCAAGTTCTGATGGAGTACGTCCCTACAGCTTAGGGACTCTCGTTCACTTGTTGTATTTTTCACTCATGAGCGTTCTCTAGACTTACCTGAGATCAACACTTGGACAACTATTAAATACCTTTTGAGTTTGTCATTATCAAAACTAGAGACGATCATTATTAGTTTAGATATTAATGATTAGCGTCCTTAATATCGTCCCAACAATCCTCTAGAAAAAAAAAGATAAAAGAAAAAAATCTGACAAAATCAAGATTTTGCAAAGAATAGTGTAGAGAAACTCTCTATTGCAAGAAACAAAATAAGAGAGAGAAGAAGAATTTCTCTGATTTGTCTGATACAAATCCTCAAATGTTTGATTTTAGCTTTATTTTAATTTCTAAGAAATGGGGATAAGTTTCTTCATTGTGGATGCTCTAAAGGATGGTTTTTGCGGTTTTTAATGAATGACATAAAGTGGTATTGGAAAATGAAAAAATAAGATAAAGTGGGTAAAATATATGATTGAATTTATATAGTTTTATAGAGGAAAAAAATTAAAACGAAATAAAGTAGGTGTAAAAGTTAGATTATAAGGGTAAATTTTTAAATTAGATAAGGGTAAAATTGGAAGGAAAAATTATTGATATAAATAAAATAGATAAATATTTTAAGAGGACGAATTTATAAAATGGATAAATATTACGAGACGGAAGGAGTACGCCCGATCACATAGAGCTCTATATGCCGGATTTTTTCTGGGTTTATTTAAATTTGCACCGGCGTATATTGTCGTTTTTGTAGTAGTGCAAATAGGTGAATCGTAGTAGTGCCAATTTAAAGTCGGCCAAATTGGAGATGGGATCCAGTTGGCCGGTGTTTAGCTGGAGCAAAGAGATGATCAAATTAAATATTTCCTGTGTTTGATGTGCTAACAAAAGTATGTTGGCTTTTTGTGATGTCGACGGGCTGCTCACTCACTTAAGCTGGCCACACAACCAGTTAATCAGAAGACGTAACTCTTAAAAACAATATTAATTTATTCCACATGAATCAAACTCCGACTATATAGTACTAATATATATTTGTCTTGTGTATTGCACGGTACATCAATTCATTGATTGAATACTCATGAGTTTGTCATGAGATCGTGGGTTCAAGACTCTAGAGTATTGGTTTGTCCCTTTTTTTTCCAGATACGGATGCTTTAGCCAAACCTAAATAATACTTACGACAGCCCGAATTCCTTTCCTTATATATTTATTTGTTGTGTTGAGAGGTGCACTTGGCTAATTATGGACCATTATGCTATATAGAAGTCTCTTCTTCGTGGTTGTAGTCAGTGGCGGAGCCAGAGAATTTAAAGAGAGGGGGCAGTGACGGGTAGAGTTGATACGGTTGAAATGTATAATTATTATAATTATTATTTTACATATATATTTTTATATTATTATTATTATTATTATTATTATTATTATTATTATTATTTTTGTTAACTTTGTATTATTATTATTATTATTATTATTATTATTGTATTTTATGTCCCTAGATATAAGATAAGAACATATAATTTGAAACCATTATCTAAATCCTCCAAAAAGAAACCTAAAGTTAACAATTTTAAGAAATTATTATCCTCTTAAAAATGAATTCTTAATTTAGAAAAACATTATATTTTTACTATGTATTTTTAGTAAAAAGAATCTTTAATTTTAGAAACAACATTATCTTTTGTAAATTAACCAAAAAATTAGTTTTGACAAATATTATATAAATCTTGATTACACTTCCCTTTCATAATTAAGCTTGTTGTGTTAACGAACTAATTAAAGCTTGTTGTGTTAACGAACTAATATCTGTAAGAAAATTTCATGAATTAGCTAGATTTTTCTCAAAAATGAATGACTACGTTACTATTCCAAACAATGAATTTAAATCTAAGAAAATGGAGAAACCAGAGGTGGGGAATAATTATATGGGATGAGGGATAGGTGGGCCATAAATGAAGAAAAAATATATTGAAATCTTGCTAAGCCTGCTACAGGCAGGGATCGAACACGGAACCGGGAGTATATATGCAGGGGCAAACAACCACTGGGAGAACTTGAATCTGTGTGTTTTATAGCAAACTCTACTATTATATTTATACATAATTTCAAGAGCAGGAGGGGCGACCGCCCCCCTTCGCCCCTCCCTGGCTCCGCCCCTGGTTGTAGTGGAATGCTTAAAAGGGGGGAGTATAGTGATGGTGGAGTAGGGCAAATTTAGCAAGTTCGGTATTTGTTGTAAAGTCGGTAGTATTTGTTTTCCTCCCCGGCCCCACAAATAATGCGGGAGAGTATCAACACGCCTACAAAAGAGTTACGGGGTTCGTATATCCTTCTTCATGCGATATACTCATAAGTTGATGTATGTGTGAGGACAAAACCAAACTGAGTTTGATTAATATAAACAATTTTTTTAATTGGAGAGCTACTAGCTGATTAATATAAACAATTGAACCCACATCCATTGAACGACATACAGATTTGGTCATAACTAAATAAGGGGAAGAAGCACAATTAAATAAAGTCTTAAGCTTTGCACGTATAGTCAAATGACCGGTTAAGTCTCTAGGATAGTATCCAAACAATACTGTTTCATCTCTTATCAAAGCCTCACTCCCACAATTACGTACTAAGCTAAGTACATTTTTACAAAGGTTCAAAGAGTACTAAATCAATGTAAGTGAAAAAATATGTATTGCTCTACACGAACGCCAACAAACATTGGACGTTCTGACCAAAAAAAACAATCAAACATTGGACGATAGAGGAGATTCAAAAACACCTCAATAATGAATGATAAAAGAAAATTACTATTATTTCCACTTCGAAAACCAAATACCGTACAAACTCTGTTAGGGACTAAGAAGAGTGGGTGATCCTTAGCAGGCCGTTCAATGTTTTTATGGGACCATGTACAAAAGGTCAATTAGATTTTGAAATTGATTAGATTAAAAATTAATCACTAACTTTTAGCTAACAAAACCTTATGATAACAGAATATATTGCATATGTTTGGATGATTTGTAATCTTATTGAATCATAACCCAATCACTAGTTGTGATTGTTTCGTAAAATATACTTTAGTTTAATTTCTAAAAATGTAATGGTACAGAGAAAAATTAAATTCAACTAACTAAAAGGATATTAAATCATAATATGTTTTACCCATACCAATAAAAAAACTAACAATAAAAGATCCTAAAAACATTATAAATTGCACTATTAAGCAACTAATTAGACAATAATTTAACACTTATTTAATACTCCATAGATGATATTTTAACTAGTAACTATGTACAATATTGATTGAAAACAAAATAGAAAACATTTCCACCTAAAAAAGCCCGATTATTGATAGGGTTATAATTGTTTTCGTCTTTCCTTTAAAAGATGAGCTTAAAAAATCTCACTAGTTAGTACAGTAAAAAAAGTACTCCAATATTTAGAAAGAAAATAGGGGGACTCACGTGTTTAAGTTTGAAAGTGAATGAAGAAGGGGGATGTGAAATGTTAAACCCGGGATTCGAACACGACCCAAAATACAATAATGAACCTGTTTCACCATCTGTACTAGCAAACATAGTGTCCTACTATTCATGCTTAGTTTATATAATAACTTTTCAAAATTTTGAGGCCCCTAAAATTCGGAGACCCTGTTCTGTTGGACTGTTTGCACACCCTCATGAACGAGACTGATTCTTAATATACTCAAATAAGGAAATAATTAACAACTAAAAAATAGTTCTAATCGCTAAGCTTAAGTGGATCTATAAGCTATATATACCAAATAAAATAAAGAACCGTCATCTTGAAAATTGTCAGACTTGGACTCCCAATGACATCATGACTCTTCGAGCCTACAATATATTTGCAGTACTCTTAATTTGAGGATAGGTTAGAAAATCATTATTGTTAGTATACAAAATTTTGATATGGTCCCTCTAATAAGTGTTCTAACTTTGAATACGAAACACATCCTCTTTTTTAGACTTGTAAAACAATAGATAAGGGGGTGTGGATCCCTGTAATCCCTCCGATGTATAAGTTAGAAGGGTGTAAAGATGAGAACTCATTGAGGTAAAGCGATATAAAACAAATATCCAATCTAGAATTGAATACTCTAATCAATCTGTTTCTGGATGAATGAACGCGGCCATGCTCTTTCATATGGAGATACCATATGTATTTATAGAAGAGCAAATGAGGAAGGGAAATCGAGCATAGGGCCAATGGTTGAGTCCCAGAAAAGGCCTAGTGAGGCAATGACTTGCACTCCAAGTAAGTTAATGCTTTATTTTTAATTGAAGATATCATCCTTGCATATATTCCCCATTCCTCCATACTTAATGACCATTAAATAATAAAAAGATAGCAACAAATAACTTACTTGTATGAGCGAATTTCATACCAAATTAAATAAGAATTTTAGACAAAAAAAGAGTAATAAATAATATAAAAGCCTAATTCTTGCTAGCTCACAATTGCCCCTTTGAATCGGGTTGCATAGTGATTGCATTTCAAGGCGTTTAAATCCTTTAGGACTTCATTGTGAGTGGTCATTCGGAGTTCGGGGTGTTCACCTATTCATATATTCGTATTTTCATTTTGTTTTCGTTGATACTGAATTCTTCCGTCGAGGTGAATTGTCAATGTAGTTTTTTTTTTATGCAAGGCATAAGCTAGTGCAAAAAACTGGGCTTAATTTTACTAGAATAATAACGTTAATATCATGATCTCTATGACAATCTAACAACAGGAAAATGCAAAATATTAGTGACTCATCAAAATTGCATGGGAAACAGAGTGCCCTATATCCAAATCTAAGGATTGAGCTTCATGTATGAGTAGACCCAAATCGACGTTGTCATGATCGCGGTTGCTCTTGCACTACTCAATCTTCAATCAATTGCTCGCTTAGTAAGTACTCTACCTTAGGTCGACTACCTTGCATGCATAGTCGCTTTTCAACTTGGTTGGACAAAACTCTATCCATTACATCCCCGTCCATGAATTGATTTGTTTGATGAAGGCATGATGGTACCGCTTTCATCGCATGAAACCATATGCATCTTAGGATCATGATATAAGAGGAGGGGATGTCAACAACCACAAACTCTACCCCTAACTTCTTCTTTGCGAGCCAGACAACCTCTTATTAATACCGAGTAGGAACATCAGCCATTCTCCCAATCCGGTGAGTTACATGGTGTTTGGAATCAAATTGTTCTTCCCCTTCCTCATTAACTTGAAGATGTCGTAGTAGACGATGTTGAGTAAGCATCCAGGGTCCACTAATTCTTGGGGAATTTTGATGTCTTTGAGATTCACGAAGTTCTTCACTTGTTTTTTTATAACGAAAGAGAATAGGGTCGCCACAAGTACTATTTGGGTTTGCCTAGAGCATCCACAAGGGATAACAACTGGTTACTAACTTGTTCTAAAGAGAATAGGGCAAATCGTCGTCTTGGAGTCTCGAACTCGAGACCTCATGCTACACCCATGAGTGCTCAACCAGTGAGTTGATGCATCAAGCACAAATTCTTTACTTAGCGACAGCTCAGTGAACCCACGGTAAATTTATTTTAATATTTTTCACGCGTAAATTTATGGTGTGGAACATTTTTTCTCCCGCGTGGTAGATGATCTACCATTATTACTTCACACTACTGTAGCTTCACACTATAACTAGACATCTACTCTCGGCGTTGCTCGAGACGGTTATTCAGTATTATTTTGACAATTTTATACGGAGTATGATTATTGTTTATAACTATAGTTTTGTTTGTGTTTTATATATATTCAAATAATATATTGTCTTAGTTAAACAATTGGAATGTCATTATCGTATTTTTTGTATTATTAAGATTACAAATCTCTAAATATCAAAAAAAATAAAATCCTTAATCTATAAGTTTTCAATTATAATACTGACCTTGGTTATCCAAAAACTAGCGTTATTATTAAATTACTAAAAGAATCTTATAATGTTTTTTATGAAATAACATTTAATTTTTTATAAGAAAAAATCTAAATCACAATTATTGATTTAATTTCCATAAAATAAAATCCTGTAATGTATATAGATATAAATTAATTTACTACTCCGTAACATATATAGTCCAAAATAATAATAAGAAATTGAATGATTATAAAATAAGAAAATAAAATCTTTTACTTTTAGGCGGCTTCATTTAATCAACAATTTATTGAATAATATAATATTTAATATATATATATATATATTTATGTACTTATCAATAAGAGTAACGTATTACATTTATTAATGATAATATAATTAATGATACCACTTTAATCAGAAATGAATTGAATAAGACATAGTATGTTATATTATGTAGCTAGTATAAAGTAATAACATACAATATTCAATAATAAAAATTATAGTATAAACTAATAATAACCATACTATAATAGATTGATTTCGACCCAAAAAAATAGTATAATAGATTGAATATAATATAACTTAATGCCAAAAAAAACTACAACTTTACGTGTGGATAGATTATGTGACTGATGAAGGGTTATGAATGACGTTTAACGACTTAATTACTTTATGAGATGAAGATTGGCGTGATCTTCATATATACTACTAATCGCTGCGAGTTTTATGAGGACTATGTGCATTTTCATTGTATTCTTACTGGTAAGTTTGATTGGTTGTGTCATGTGTGAATTTAAATTTCCAACATTTCTAGGAATTAAACAAAATTAACAAGAACATCTTAACTCATGCATGTAGTCATGCATCAAGGTAAACTAAGCATCAGACTTAGTAAAATTAAGTAATATTGCAGTCCATGCATAAAGTTACACACAGCTTTAATAAAAAGGAAGGTCTATGAGAACCTGCCCTACTCATAATTAAGCTTCTTCTGTTTTCCTCAATAAGCGGAAATTAAGCAGAGCAAGCAAATTAAAAATGATTGTAAAAGACGTTGTCTTCTTACATACGTACGTAGTATGTACATGAAGATCTTGCTTGGTACTTTAGGGCGTTACTCAACACAAATAGTCACCAAAGAATGAAGGATGAATATATCAAAGGTGAAGCTCCAGATCTAAGTTGTGATGGTGGGAGGATCCTGCGTCTCGTGGGCCCACCCCGCCTTGGTGCAGGCTACTCACGAGCGGCTGCTGGTTGAGGTCAAGATCAGCGCGATGAGCAACCTCCATCATCTGAATCGGCGGCTTGTAATACTGCTTACTAAGCATCGACGTCATCTCGGTTCTTTCGCGCTTGTGCGCGTTTTGGTGGCCGCCCAGAGCCCGCGAGCTGAAGAACTTTCTCGTGCAAAATTTGCAAGAAAACGAGCTCAGAGTCGTAGCAGGGTTTCCGTAGCTTGACCCTAACAAGTGCTTCTTGGAGGAGGAATCACTTGGCACCCCACTTTTCATGTTGTTAATTATTACACTTGACTTTACTTTGAATGGTACGTTCAGTTTATCACGTTTGTAGGCCATATAAATAGGCTCCTACAAAAGATAAGGAAGGTTGCTTCGTCGACCTAATGCCAGATAGCTAGAGGTCTTTTTTTTCTCTTTCTTTGAATTATTTTATTATTGTTTTTGAGCGCGCTTGTCCTACGAACAATTTGTCCCTCTTTTAGTCTGGACCGCAAAAGCATGCAATGAGAGGCACTTTGGCCCTCTTTTAGTTTGAACCACAAGCATCACAAAGTCATAGCAGTCGGCGATTGTGATTGGATGGAAATCTTTCTACTCTCCATTAGCCAATCAATACATCTTTTGTTGGTTTCTTAAGTCTTATAATCAAATAATAGTTTTCATACCGATATTTTTTAGGGTTTTCGTGTAGATATTTTAGACAAGATAACTTGAATGCACCAAACCTCAACCTCTGTTCTTCCTGTTCACATTGAGTTTAACACAAACTTTTTCCACTTACACCACCCGACGCACTTAAGTGCAATTTTCTAGCTGCATTTAGTGAGGCCACATACATAAAATGATAATTAGCTCATAATTTCACTAAAAATAAACTTTAAATACAACAAATTTACAAAATAGTGCCTCTTCAAAAACAACAAATTAAATCAAGAGAAATTCCGTCTAGTACCCCTTAGGGTCTGTTTGGTAACCATACGAGTTTTAGTTGTAAGTTTAAAAAAAAAACTCAAATCAATTTTTAGTTTTGAAACTTCAAATTTTAAAAACTGTTTTTGATTATGTTTAAAAAAATAAAGTGATAAAAATCCATAATATTTTATATCCTAAAAATTAATATAATATATGCCAGATAATGTAATAATGATGATTTATATGATTGTGGTGGTGTAAAGGGAAGTGGCAGTGGTGACGACGGTGGTGGATGTGGTTGCCACAACGGTGGTGGATGTGGTTGCAACAACGGTGGTGGATGTGGTGGAAACGACGGTAGTGGTTTAGGTATAGTAGTGGTGGTGGAAGTGGTGATGACGACAATGGAGGTAGTGGGAGGTGGTGGTGGCGATGTTAATGGTGGTAGCGGAGTTGGTGGTGATGATGGAGATGAAGTTAATTGGTACGGTGGTGGGGGTGGAGGTGGTAGTGGCGACGGTGATGGATATGGTGGTGGTGACGACCACAGTGGTGGTGGTGGTGTCGGTTGTGGCGGAGGTGGTAGCAGCGGTAGTGGTAGTGGTGGTGACAGCGGTGGTGGTGGTGGTGGTGGCGACGGTGGTGGTGGCAGCGGCGGTGGTGGTGGCGGAGAAGGCGGCGGTGACGGCGACGGTGATAGCGGTGGTGGCGGTGATTGCGGTGGTAGTAGTGGCTGCGGCGGCGGAAGTGGTGGCGGCGGCGGCGGGGGTGGTGGCGGTTGACCATCAATGTGATATTGATGATAGTATCGATAAAAGTGAATATGATTTTACTTTTTCAAAACATGTACTGTATTATGGTTTTAGGTTTTGAGGGTTGAGTTTTGAAAACATAAAGGGATCTTCTTTTTCACAATAGTTTTACCAAACAGGTTTGTTTTATTTTTTAAGAGTTGAAAACTAAAAATAGGAAACTCATATGTTTACCAAACAAACCCTTAGTTTTTAGTTTTTAGTATTTAGTTTCTTCGGATGGTGCCTTGTAAAAACATATTTCGGGTGATGTTCATATTTTGGATGGGCTTTGACCAAAAGGATTTGAGCTTCTTGAATCGTAGATCTAGGATTTTAGTGTTGATTTCCTTTTGATGTCAAAATTAATAATTCAAATTGAATTATAGGGTTTCTTAGGCTTATGACCTATCAACTTCTAAATCATGGTTTCTATTAGGGCTAGAAAAATTACATGGTTCAATGAACTAGAAGCCCAATATAATTTGTCATGTACTCCAATTAGCTGGTAACTAGAAGAACGTGACGGTTATCCCATTGATAGATGGATGGCAGTTAGCTAGAGAAACGTGACGATTATCCCAATCTTTCAAGCGTAGTGTGACTTTTAGTAGTATTTAACGACTTCCCCTAGATAGTGGTCTTACCCTCGGACAAAGGAACCACCCAACAAGATTTTTTTCGCCCATTATGGGGCCTTTAGTCAAGGGAAACGCCGAGATATTAGTCAGTCATGACTATTGTCTCAATGGCTCATTCTGGTTATCTCTTCCCGAGCCATGAGGATCCACGGTCCTCACAACTTCTATCAAGAACCAATCTAATGACCTTCATGGCATCATCTAGAAGGTTGTTGTTGAAGCTTTCCTCCAGAGGGTACTACCGGATGATGGACTATATGAAGAGCTGACCAAACATTCATGTCTTAGCTTTGAAGACGTCCAAACCAAGGCACTAGCACAAGCACCATTGGAAAAGAATTGTATGTTGAGAAAGCAACGTAAAAAACATGACTTCCATATTTATGAATCTGATCACCAGACCACGACGGATAGTGAGTGTGATCGTGATTCCTAGGATAATGACCACGACAGTGACAATCATAGCCATGGTCAAGGTCTAGTAATGCATTATCTAGAGAAACACATGATTCAATTGTATCATTTCTAAAGATCTTCCCCATGACCAACCATACAAGCTCCAAGATCATGTCTTACAAAAGCACCCAAGGCGTTAATCACGCGCCACAATGATGCACTCTAGTCCTCAACAAGGCTTTGAGTGAAAAGGATCGCTAGAAGATTATTCGAAAAGTCTAAATGAAGTTGCGAACGCGGTTTGATATGCAATCACCAGTGTTATAACAATTGATTGTGAGGTTCGAATCCATGTCAGGACACGAATTGGCTTGATCATCGTGATGATCAAGGAAGGCAATGCACGTTAGGAATTCTAAGGATGAGCTCGGCTCGATTGAAGCAAAGTGATGCAATTTGATGTTAGGAGAAAACTCAACTAAGCCAAAAAGAATTGTATTCAAATTATGTGTGATAAATAACGTTACAAGGCTTGTCTTTAATAGAAATGAAATGCTAATTATCCTATCTCGAAGGAAATTCCATCTTGTTCAAAGGATAGAAACTTTGCCTTCAAGTTTAACTAATCCTATTAAATAAAATAATATAGAAAATAAATCAACTAACTTAATCCATAAGAAAATAGCTAACATTAAGCCTAGGAATTTCGTGTGAAAAGATAGAAAAAAAAATCAAGGTGAAAACTAGCTAATGGACAGAGCTTGGGCACTAAGGCAAAGGCCCGATCATTGGCCACGACTGGCTCATGAAATGGGGCATAGGACTTTCGAGCGCATGATATAGGCCTTGGACATGGGTGGTGAGGACATGAGGACACGGGCGCGCGCTGGCGCATGCATGCAAGGAAGCGGCCTAGGCTGGCGGGCACACACTAGGAGTGAAGACATGGACAATGGGGTGCACACGTCCATTACGAAGTGGGGCGAGCGGTCTTCAGGCTGCGATAGCTTGGAAAAGGGGCCGACCTCCATTTGGCCAAGCCTGCAGCCTATCAATGGTGGAGCCTGGCCCGATAGAGCGAGCGGTGCCGCCTGAGCTCCGGCATAGCTCAATGGTGGCTCGATGGCTTGCGATGGGCCCATGTGGGCTTGTTCTTAAGGTTTGACGTCAAGGCTTGATGGAGTGATGAACTTGGAAGCTTCCTTGGATCCTACACTTGCCATGGCATGATGAATGAGTGATTGAGTGGCTCGGGCCACTTGCTTGGCTCAGCTCCTCGTGATGGGGATACTTGATTGGACTTATAGGGTGTCCACCTCCTCGGCTGCGATCATGGGTGGTGGGAGCGCATGACATAGACACTTCCATAACACTTCGTTAGACCTCTCGAACACGCACTGTCTATTGAGAGCCTTATCCACCCCTTAGCGCTCCATTTGACCTCTCGAACACAAGTTGTCAGCTGAGAGTCTTCTGTTCTCCATAACGCTAAGTTAGACATCCTGAACGCACATTTATCTCTTATGAGTAGGGGTGGTAATTCGGATAATCGGTCAGATTTCGGTCTGATAATTCGGTTTTAGGTCATTCGGATATGAACAGTGACGGATATGAACGGATAATCGGGTACATTTAGGTCGGGTTGGATTAGGTCGGATATTTAAATTGTCGGATAAATCAGATTATCGGGTTAAAATTGGTAATTTATTACGGGTTTCGGTTGAATCGATTATGGGTTGAGTCGGCTTTTTCAATTTTCAAATGAATCAGATTTCGGTTGTATCGGTTTCGGGTGAATCGGTTTTGGTTGAATCGGTTTCGGTTGAATCGGTTTTTATTAAATCAAATTTTGATTGAATTGGATCTTAATCATATTAGGTTTTGATCGTTCGAATAGCTGATCAATTTAATTTTGATTTAACTATATTTTACGTAATGCATTTTTTTTCAATATTTCAAGCATACAATATCAATAAGCATATATCAATATACCAATATTAGTATATCTAACTCGTATACATTCTTCAAATCATATTCATTCTTAAAGTGTCATATGTTATTTATGTGTATCTATCTTTTCTAATCCTTATTAATTGTTGTACCACACATCCACATTAAACATAAATCATGATGTAAAAATCATTTAATGAATAAAAAAAGAATTCATAGTTTATATTTATTTTATATTATGCTCGAATTGTTTCGGGTATTATATAAAATTGTCGGATATGATCGGGTTCCGGTTCTTTTGGATATCGGGTATAATTGGGTTCGGATTGTATCGGGTTTCGGATGTAACTCGGATTGGTTATATTCAGTTTGGTTTATTCGGGTTTCGGTTTGACACTAGATGAGCTTTTCGGATGTCATCGGGTTTCGGGTCATTTATAATCGGGTTGTTCATACCTCCGGGTCAGATTCGGTCGGATTGAATCGATTTCAGATTTTATTCTATAATTTTTTTCCCAGATCTCGATCGGTTGTCAAATCGGATAATTCGGTCGGTTAGCTCGGATCGGATCAGAATTTGCCACCCCTACTTGAGAGCCTTCTCTGAGCTTTAGCGCAAACACATCATGTTTGTTGAGAGCCTTCTTTATGCCATAACCCTCCATTAGACCTCTCGAAGCCACACTATTTGTTTAGAGCCTTTGCCGAGCTTTAGCTCTTTGTTAGGCCTCTCAAACACACGTTCTTTGTTGAGAGTCTTCTCAGAGTCGTAGCGTTCCATCAGACTTATCAAAGCATCTTCTGTAAGGGTTCCTTGTCCATTCAAATCGTCAACTTTTGAGATGAAGATTCTCAGCTTTTGGGAAAAAAATCATTACTTTTTGGACAAAAAATCCTCAACTTTAAAGATGAAGATCCTCAAATTTCAAGACAAACATCCTTAACTTTCGGGATGAAAATCCTTAGATTTTGAGGCATCTAACGGTGGAGTATCGTGACTAGTGGTGGAAATCCACGAGCCTCAAGCCCTCCGCCGCACTACCCCACAAACCTCTAGTCATTAGAGCACCATCTTATCCACTACTGAAAGCTACTACTCCCTCCGTCCCTAAATGTTTGTCCAGTATTCCATTTTGGGTGTTTCCTTTCGTTTGTCCACCTTTAACATCTTTCAATTTATATCATATTTTTCTTACAATGTTACCCTTATTCAATATCCTAAATTACCCTATTATCCAACTTTTCCATCAACTTTATCACTTTTTCTCTACAAAAATACAAAATTACCCCTATCTAATCTCATATATTACCCTCATATCCAACAATCCCATCAACTTTATCACTTTCTCACTCTTTTTCATCAACTTTTTACATACTTTATAAATTTTTTAAGAACGGCAAAAAACGTCCTTTTGGACAAACAAATAGAGACGGAGGGAGTATGCGGTTGCATTTTCAAATATAAGACAGAAGTTTCATGCCTTTGGTTAGCAAGTTCATCATGAAGACAGCTAAAAACTATGTTGTCATCACGAAATCTATCTCGTCCACCTCTTCAACTCAATGAGCAAGATGAATTTGGGGTATTGTTAGGCCCCACATGGTACAACGGACTGGGAGCCCAAAAGCCCAATAACATTTATGATTCAATAACATTTTCGGATATCCGGCATTTCGGATCAGATCGGATCGGATTATCCGGATGCTCAGTCCTACACAATGGTAGGTGCATAGGTATTATTTATGGAGTAAATATGCAAAAAAAATATTACAAAAAAATAAGCTAGGGATGTACCGAGAAAATAAGGAGCATATTTTGCTCCCCAAACATGTCAGGATGCTCCCCAATATATGTCATGTGTCGCACAGTGAATGGGACACATCTAACCAATGTACGCACGACACGTGGCATAGGTAATTTAAGTTTTTTTAATTGTGTTTTTTGATATTTGGGGTATTTATATATAATAAAAAAATAAAAAATTATACCACATTCATTACTTTTTTTCCTTTATCTATAGACACCAACATTTTATATTTTTAATTAAGTTTAAAATTAATTACATATAATCCGGTCATATCTTGCGGAAAACGGGCGTTTTAAGTCAGAATGATTACTATTATACCTTTTAGGGTAGGGAATTCGCTCACGAGTAAAACTCACAGCTACGTCGTGACCAAAGGTATATTTAATATATAAAATCCATAATTATGTTTTTATAAATTAACGAATTAATTTTTTTATGAAGTAGTAGTAGTTACTTACATTTTATATATAATTTATACTATAAAAGATGATATATGTTTAATTATATATGGAGAAAGAGAAAACTATTGGAAAAGAGAATTAAGAAAAGTATGAATTAGTGGAATGCATGGATGTGGGTTCAAATTAGAATGGGGTGCATATATGACGTGGTAGAAAGAAAAATTGAAAAAGTGAGCTGCATAATAGTGTAACGGGGGCATGGTTGCCAATGCTCTTAGAGATAGATTTTAATCAAGGGCTTATATTTCTTTTCTAGTGTGATGTCCTCTTTGAAGTCTATGGGTAGAGTTCAGAGTACTGAAGCCGGGCCCAACTACGACCCAAATTGGTACTGAAAAATGCCCATTGTGCATCGATGAATACACAGCTAAATATTTAACTTTTGCTACGATGGGCAAGGTTAACAATATAACGTATGGGCCAGAGTGCAAGGAAAGATCGTCTCATCCTGCAGTTTCTCTCCCCTGGTAAGGATTACAATTTACAAACAAATTATGACATGCATTGGATCCTGGCATCCTGCTATAAAGAGATAGCTAAACCAAAATAAAAATGGGTTTTCAACGTATTAATATCTCTTCACCGGGCCACATAAACACAAGTCATTATCATCCTACAGCCACATTGGTAACGTTTATTATGCTTCTCTAGCTGTCCTTTCAAGCCCATTACCAAAATACAGCAGTGTATTCCCACACGGGAAACACGAAATTATTACAGTTCAATGGCTTTCATGTTCCAAAGCACTACGATACCATTATAACCCGACATTTGGATGCAACCGTCTTGTTGCTGTCTTATACTGGCAGCTCTGCAACCCCTGGAAGAGGATCCAATAAAGATTCCACTTCTCTTGTGTCCACTTCTTCTATGTTTGCTGGCTTCCATTTTGGGTTCTGCGAACCGGTAAATGATTAGATCGATGTTATAAATCATGGGAAGCCATTTTGGCTCTCATCAGGGCATATAGAAACGTGGTAACAAAATATCCTTTGGAACAACAGAAAGAATTATGATTATGGGGTAACTAAATTCAAGGACAATCACCTGATCCTTGTCTACCAATACTGCTCGCACGCCTTCCACAAAATCATCTCTTAGGGAGGACCTCAGAGCAATTCTATATTCAGCTTTCATAACTCCATTCAGCTGAATCAATGGATTTAAAAAGGTGATTAGAGTATTGTGGGAATGAACAAGAGTGCCAAAGTAAGAGTGGAGGCTCAGCAAAGAACAACTGCAAGACCCACATTAGACAGTTCATTGTCATGCTTTCCTTGTGCAGATGCAACTTTTGAGAAATATTTCTGAGTAAGACACAATGAAAATGGAGCACCTTTTGCAAGCCCTGCCAGGGCTTCCTTCGCCCACTCAGCCACTGCAGATACAGTACCCCGATTAAGATGAAGAAAATCAAAACCAAGCTACTACTCATCATCATTATAGCTTGGATTTAGATGGTCAAGTTTAGCAAGAATTTATATATCAGAAAAAACAATAGTATTAAGAAAAAGGACTTACCTGTGTTATCAGATGACTGCTGGTGCTTCTTCAGATCTTCCACTATCTCAGTTAGTGGCTTATTTGCTTTGAAGGTTGAAACAACATGTGGCAAAAGGAGCTTCAGTTGTGCCTCGGACTCGGGTTCAATGCTGTATTTTGACAATAGTGCTGCAGCATCCTGGTGAGCATCTGCAGAACTGCAGAAAGCAACCAGCATACATTAGATTATATATGCTTCATAGAAAGCATGGTCCTTTTAGTAAAGCATACTGAGAAAGATATAGGAAGAGTAAATAGATTTTCAGACACAGGTCCAGTAAAATAGAAAGTCCTGTATGCATTACTGATTCACAAAGCATGTTAAAACACAATGACGTTGAACATAGCACAGTATACTTGTAAACTAGACGTAAGTTTCATAAGCTAAGGTCTTCTTATCTTTCCTACTGACTTCACATGCTAAAAAGTAGGCAATAATGGAGATGACAGAAAATATTCGTCGTGACCATGATGTTCCAAATCTACCATGTAGCACATGACGATACATATGTCCGAAGAAATGAGTTACATGGCTAATGGTCATACAATGTTGCTTCCAGGAGAGCATCCTTCAAAGATGAAAGATTTCCTGAAGGAACATAATGTGTTCCAAGACCAACATAAAGGGCATCTGCTGGTGTACTAATTCTCTTTCCAGTCAGACCTAGATAAGCACCTGCATCCAAGAACCTAGCTCGTGTGAAGAGGTAGTCAATTGTATAGCAAAGCAACAAGACAGTTTCTCACTCCTATGGTTATAGAATGAATACTATTCCATAGATGATCGAAAATTTAATTAGAATAGACTCTGATCAAGATCAAGTTTGAGATGCTAGTGGCATAAATGTCAAAGAAGCTTACCTAAAGATCCTTCCCCGGGGCTCTTTGCTGCTATATATGAAAACCCAACATCAGGGAACAACCCAATACCATTTTCTGGCATGGCAAGGAGAGTCCTCTATACAAAATATTGAGAAAACATAGCAGTCAAAAAACAAAAGTTGTAGTTATTTGGCTATCACAAACCCATAATACAGATTTTGAAACATTGCACTACCTCAGTTATGATACGATAACGACCGTGGCCTGAAAGACCAATTCCAAAGCCCATGGTTATACCATCCATCAAACTTATATAAGGCTTTCTGTACTCTGATATCTTGCATATCAAAGTATACTCAGCTGTGAAAATCTGCAAAAAAAGAAAAAAGATTGCATTATCTGGAATAGAAATTATATGTAACAAAAGAACTGTAAGCCAAACAACGTATGAAACGGATTCAAGTACAGCAACAGACTGACTTTCACAAAAGAGGGAGGAAAAACCCTCATATGAAAAAGAATTGTCAATCAGAAAATAAGATTAAATGAAATCATATCAAGAGACTTGGTTTATAAACAATAAATACCATGCTAACTCTCCACCAACAAATGACACAAATATCAAAGTAACTTCATCAGATAGTATTGGATAAGCATTTCAGAAAAACCTTCAGGTTCTGGTAATATTATAATCTATGCCAATACCACAGTTAATAACGTCAATTAGGAATTCCTTATATAGACATTGGGGAAAAAAATTTATTACCCTTTTGTAGGTTGGTGGTAATATAGACATTGTGCTATCACAGCATGTATGTAGTAGATTTCAATTTGCATATCACAACTTGAGAACTACAAAGTTAGCATGAAAATGGAACTACTTTTCAAGTATGAATCATGAGATTTTTTGCAAGATGAGTGGGCCTTATTATGACTGTTTTTTACAAGTGTTTCTTACAGTTGGTATAAGTTCTACAGCTCCCTCAGGGAGCCTAATTTTAATAAAAATTTGTCACATCGCCACATGAGGAACTAATGCTTAATTTACCAATGGAAGTAACTGTCATAAACTGCAGCAAAGAGAAACATAAAAGATAAAGTATGGAAAGATCAAAGAGAATGCAGTAATGATGGAAAATTAAGATAGAAGGCAGTGAGAAAAGAAAAGAAGGAAATAGAAGAATGAAAGAAATCACAGTGCAACAAACATAAAAATCGGTAACATAAAAGTAATGATAATGTCACCTTCTGGACAAGTGGAGTGCTCTTGTCTTTTTTAATTTCAGCAACAACCCCCTTAATATCCATTCCTGCATTTGTTGAGATTTAGTTACCCTTGGATTCCTCACCAGTTAATCCCAAACAAAAAAAGATACTGAAAGGAAAAAGTAACTACGTAAGGAAATGGAAAATTGACCTTTGCAGATAGACAAGTAACATCAGGTTAATAGATGAAATTCTGATTCGTGAAATATAACTAGCATTTTTCTTCAAATTACCAGCACAAAAGGCACGAGGTGTACTGCCCTCAACAAGGACGCACTTTACTGATGGATCCTCTTCCCATTGATCAAGAAAGCTTTTGTACTTAATGTCCATGTCTGCACAATGGCCAAAGTTTAATTTCATTACAGAGCACATAAGACCATCAAAACCAATATGATACTAACAAATGCTACACGGGATGATAACGCCGACACCCAGCAAGGCAGCATGCATCCAGAGGCTCAATCAAACTTAATCAACCAAAAGGGGAATTCCAACGATTTCATGCTAAAAGCCCCATAGGCCACTACATGCGCATAATATACAAATGTTCCTTACACGAATTAAACCAGGCCTAAGCTGTATCTGCAACTCCTGATCCAACTAGAAAACCCTAATTCAGGCTCAGACTACCCCTCACTCATCAACCATCACAAACAGCAGGATCACGCCTATCGGGGCTAAGATAGAAATCACAAGTACTCACAGAACGAAAAAATAACCCTAAAATTGATCAATCCCCCATCATAAACCCTTAATTCGGACTTTTCTGACTGTAATTAAGTGAAGACCTGATTGAAGGGAATTATAATTGACGAAAGCCTCAAGATCAGACCTAAATTCATAGCATTGAGAGCTTTGGTGCGATCGAGAGTGAGGACGGCGACACCATTAGGGTGGACGCTTCCCTTGACGAAATCGTCGGCGGAGGAGGACATGGCGGCGAGAAAGGTCCGGCGAGGAGAGGGAAAGGCAGCAAGGAAGCGGAGGCCGGAGGCGGGGGAGAGAGGAACGGAGCCGGAGAGGAAGTAGTTGGTAGTGGCAGCAAAGAGGAGAGAAGGAGAAGATCGGTTCAGATAACGAGAAGGATCGACAATTTTGAGCATGGCTTGCTTTCTGGGACCAGTGATGTTAGCCAGCCATCGGAGCAACTAGCAATGGAAAGCCCACATGTTCATTTTTAGCAAAAACAAAAAAGGAAATTCCGCGTGGTAACCACGAGGTTTTGCGAATTTCGCATGGTGCCCAAAGCTTTTTGAGATTCCGCGTGGTGACCCTGAGGTTTTGCAAATTCCATGTTATAACCTTGTTCTATTCTAAAAAGTTAAAAATATATAAAACTCACCCCAAATATTTACTTAATTACATAAAATTACCCAACATCAAAAATAGAAAATCTATTTTCTTAAAACACTTAATGATAACTATCACTTGATACACATAACATTTACTATTTTTAAATGTTATAAAAAATTGCCTAAATTTGTACATGTCATTAGAAACTCTATCATTTTTTTGCACATTTTTTCATTTCACTATGTCTTTACATTATATTTAGAAAACCAATTTTATATTACTTTAGAAATAAATTATTTGAATTAGTGCACCTACTTTTAAATAAACCCTCCCTTAAAATATCAACTATTAAAAATTTTTAAAATGAGGTTCTTTTTATAATAACAAAAATTGATTGATTTTTAAAATAATAACATATAGTGACATGGAAAAAGATTAAATAAAAAATATTTGATTGTATAATTATAAACTTAAGTGTTTTAAGAAAATAGATTTGCTAGTTTTGTTGAAAAAATAAAATGTAGGGTGATTTTATGTAATTAAGTAAATATTAGGGGTGAGTTATATATATTGTTAACTTTTTAAAATATGTCGAGGTTATAATACGGAATTTGCAAAACCTCATGGTCACCACGCGGAATCTCAAAATACTTTGGGCACCACGCGGAATTCGCAAAACCTTGTGGTCACCATGCGGAATATCCCAACAAAAAATAATACTATCTATAATCAAAATAAAATAAGGTATCAACTCTAAACCCGAAATAGATTTATAACCTTCAATGGCTCATATTTGTCCATTTAAATTCAAAAAAAAAATAAAAATGATACTATTTTTAATAACAAAAAGTTGGAAGGGGGTCGAGCAACCAATTGAGCTCCAACACCTTTATTCAAGGTAACATAATCCATGGAAAATAAAGGATCGAATATTCACACTGGATGACCCTAGCCAAAAAATCAAGAGCATCACTTCCCAAATCACCAAAGGTGGAGAAAGCGAATGCAATAAAGCCATACCCATTATCAACACATTTGACAGCATATTTACTCTTCTTTTTAGCGACAGCCTTAGCAACTGCAGCCCCAGGGACGAACGCGTCAACTCCAACACCAGTGAAGGGAGAAACACCGGTGACATCCAAGCAAACGTTTTTACCTTTGTCCCAGCCATAGACAAGGAGATCCTTAGGCCTGAGGTCAGTTCCTTCATCAGAAAAAAAAAACCTAAGGGCACCTCCTTTTGCACAACGACACTGTCTTGGGCACATATATCACCCAATAAATCTCAGACAAGGTTATGGCAAAAATTTAATGTCAATATCATTGGCAGAATGCACAACATGATCCCTGAAGGAATCCATGATCTTAGATGAGCAACAAGGACAGGTAAAATCAATAAGATACAAAGGAATCACAAGACAATAATATCAAACACACCTAAACTACCTTAGATGCATCGTCTGACCCAACCCTTCAATTGGAATTGTCCTCAAGAAGTCCAAAGAGTGTGCTGCCCAATTGCCAATAAGGATGGCCTTTTCAAGAGCACTAGGATTGTAACAACCTACTAAACCTATGTCCACCATGTCAAAGTAAACTGTAGCCAATTATTTCATAAACGAGGGGGTTGGTACTTCATGACAAAGGTCACGAGGGTCAAAGTTGCACAAGTTCTAAAAGTTGTTCAAGGCTGACTCACAAATAGGACCCAACTAAGTAATACCACAAAAGCGAAGCAATCTGTTATGGAGGGTGAGACTATCGCTTTCTCTCTTTCCATATACTCTATATCAAAAGATCATTTTTCTCTCTCCAAATCAAACTATTCTTAACTATTTTGTTTTCTACGTCGAAACTCTCTCCCTCTTTCCTTCATCTTCGATCTCATCAGCATCATCCCTCCTTCTTTCGTCATCTACTATTGATTTGTCTTTTTTATGTTGTTCTCAGATTCATCTCAATCGTACTCCCTAAATCCATTAAAAGTTCATTATTCATTATGAATTTTCTTAATTTGTGTGAATCGTTTTGAGTGCATTTGAATTTGCACAAAAAGTAGGTTTAATCTTCATTGGTGTCAATTTTAAAGTTTTAACCGTTTAGATTTGAGTTATTTGAAATCAAAGGCGCAATTTTTGAAATTTATATAGCAGTTAAACGAATTGGCATCTAAACGCTTGAATTATTTTCAAGATCGAGACTGTAATTTGATAGTGATATTCTTGAACATAACAAAGTTGAACTCGAATTTGTTTGAAAATCTACGGAAGTTGTATTGTAAATCCTTATTTTCGGGTTAATTGTCTATATTTCAATTTGGAACTTGAATTTGTCTTATGATTTTATCTGAATGTACATGGACAAATGCTGCATATATTCATACTTGTTGGTAGTTGATTTTATCTGAGGTTTTGAATATGCATTCTCAACAGTTGTTTATGGATAAACAAACATTAAATGGTAGAACTCTCCTCAATATTCTTGAATGTAAGATATGTGCATATTTTGTTTAAATTCTTAGGTAGTATACCGTGAATGTCTATGTGTTGTTTGCTGAATATACAATCTTGAATTGATTGATTAAACAAATTAATGTTCATACTAAATGAACGGACATGAATATCGAATATACTTTCCTGAATATGCATTTTGATAATCTGAATGTGCATACTAAACGATTGAATATGCATATCGAATATATTTTCTTTAATATGCATTTTGATACCTTGATAATTAATTCATAACAATCGAATATCAGGTTAACAATCTCAAACTACCATATATCTTATTTGTGAATGATAGATAAGCAAATTGAATTTTCATCTATTTTACTCCGAATGTTTTTGTATTGTATGTTGAATATGCAACACTAAATGTCGGAAAATATCGAGATAGTTGAAGAACATAAAGAAGCCTAATGAGTATGAAAGAATGATGATAAAGATCAAAGATGACTATTAACACTATAGAGGCGTCATTTTGTTTTGAATGTTGATAAGTGGTTTGTTGAATTCATACTGATAAGATGTGAATCAAATACTGTACCGTAGTTTTTAGTCATGGATGAAATTACAATCGGAATAGAAATTTTCTGATATTACAATTACTTATTTAATGTTTCACCATATTTATATTTAGTATGCATTATTATTGTAATAAGATAAAAGATAGTACACATTTATCAAAGTAGATTGCATATTCAAACCATAACAAATACGAACAACCTTTGAATAATATTCAAAAAGTGCTAAAGCATATTCAAACATGCACAAGGAAAATTCGGATATTATGCACTCGTATTTTTAAGTAGCTAGTGCAATTGAATTTAGAATGAGTAATAATGAATATGTACGAGATTTTGTCTATTTTTGTGTAAAATCTGGTTAAATATTCGAATTTTAATAAAAAAAGTTATACTCCTTAAACCTAGCCATTGATTTTATCAAATCTAATGACTCTTATTATGACTTCCATTTCTCCATAATTTCTTCTAAGCATGCCCCACTAGAAATAATAGTACACCTTTAAATTTTGTAAATTTATTTGCAAATTATGTTTTAGAAAAGATTAAAAAAAAGAGAGTAGCCATTTACAAAGTTAGGCCTAAATCAAATTCATAATGTGAGTGTGTGTGTTTAGGATATCAGCTCACTGGTTGAGCACTCATGGGTTTACCATGAGAGGTCTCGAGTTCAAGACTCTAGGATGACGGTTTGCCCTTTAGTAGTACTTGCAATAATTCTAATCCCTTACCTTATCAGTGTGTGTGTGTGTGTGTGTGTGTGTGCGTGCGTGTGTGTGTGTGTGTGTGTGAGATAGAGATTCATAATGTGTGTGTGTGTGTGTGTGTGAGATAGAGATTCATAATATGTTTAATAGAGAGATGTTTAATATCATGATTTCATTGGTCACAGATTTACAAAAATTCTAACCACATATTTAATCTTGACTATCTCAAACCGTTAGATCACCAAAATGTTTGAGATGAGTAATCCGATTTCCCAATGGCACTTTTTGACGTTCCCATAGCTGGATTGGTGATGGTTAAGGTGTCATATTTAATGAGGGAAGGGGGTGTGGGGTGCGGGTTTGTGTAGTTAATGTGGTAACACTACAAAAAAACTGTCAATTACCGACCAAGTTTTACCGAGAACGTGGGGTTCTCACTATTTAGCGAGAACTTACCGAGGACAAAAAAGCATATTATCGGTAAATATAGATTTTTTAGGTAATCTTCTCTTAAAAATTATTCACTAAACAGTCACTTCAAATAATATGAAAACATTATTTTCCATATTTTTCTCTCTCCATCCCTCTCTTTTCTCTCTCCCTTCTCTTTTTTTTTCCAGATCTAGGTTTCCCGGATCTAGTCGAGCTCCTTCTCGCCGTTGCCATTGGAGCCGCTCTCCTTTCAAGCTCTCTCTCTAGCGAACGTCGACGGCTAGATGTGGGCCCTCCTTACGCCTGTCCTCTAGTGGCCGTTTAGATCTAGGCCAGATCTGGGAAACACGATGTGGATCCAGATATGGCTTTGAAAAGCCCCGTTTAAAGTCGTGCACCAATAGATCCGCCTCCCTTTAGATCAGACTCGAGTCCTCATGCCCGTCGCCAAGTACCTCGGCATTTCCTTTGTCTCCAACGAGTTCTCCGTGCCGCTTTTGCTTTTCTCGCTCTAGGGGGAGCCGTCTCCGAGAACGGGGTTTCTGCTTAGGTATTTCAAGCTCAGAGGAGGGAGGAAGAGTCCATAAGAGCATGTGCTCCAGTCACTTGACCACGTCGTCCACATGACCAGAGCGTTCATCGGAGAGATTACGTATTGGTAAACGCTGATCTGTCATGGAACTCCAATCTAATTTTGGCCAATCTGTCGAAATTTTGCTTGTGATTTTGTCCGTATTGCTTGTGATTACGTATTGCTTGTGATCTTTCACATGCTTGTGATTTTGGTCAATCTAATTTTGTGCTCTAGTAGCTCCAATTTTGCTATATAGACTTGTATTGATTCCTCTAATTTAGATGGATTTTGGGACCTTTGGTGACTAATTTGATATGCTTGTGGTTAAAAATTAGGGATAGAAGTATATTAATACTTGAAATGGAATTCTTGACAAATTGTTTGTGCATGGCAGGTTTTGTGTGTAACATGTTTTTTGTTATGGTTTTTGTGTGTGACATTGTTTTGTGTGTGACAGGTTTTGTGTGTGACGGGTTTTTTGTTATAGTTTTTGTGTGTGACAGATGGTTTTGTTTGTGGGATTTTTGTTTATGGGTTTTGTGTGTGACAGATTGTTTTGTCCGTGATAGATTTTTTGTGTGATAGATTGTTTTGTTGGTGTTGGTTTTTTTATTTATGGGTTTTGTGTGTGATAGATTGTTTTGTTGGTGATGAAGTTTTTGTTTATGGGTTTTGTGTGTGATTGATTGTTTTGTGTGTGACAGATTGTTTTGTTGGTGATGGGGTTTTTGTTTATGAGTTTTGTGTGTGGCAGATTGTTTTATGCGTGACAGTTTTTGTATATGACAGATTTTTATGACAGATTGTTTTGTTGGTGATAGGCTTAAATTGTTCATACATTAATTTTAATCATGGCCTATTAGCTCAAATGGTAGAGCAACGTGCTTAATGCACAGTAATGTGTGCTCAAACCCGCATAGGCTTAATAATAATTTTTTCTAACAATTTTTGCATGTGGTGACAAGTTTAATTTCAATTTGGGTGGTACTAGTTCTACTGGTAACATGTTTTTTTTATGTGGTGACAAGTCTTTTGTATGTGGTGACAAGTATTGTGACAACATTTAACCGATGACAATTTGTATGACAAACTCGATAATGTTAACATAGATGATAACATATGATCAGTGACAAGATTTAACCTCAATTCCTCTATTGACAAGATTGGACAAAAAAATAAGCAATGACCGGGTGGATAATGGACAAAAATTGGGGGTGGGACGCGGTGGCAGGTTTTGTGTGACAAAAAGGGAGGTGGGACGCGGTGACATAGGTGTATTTTTTTTACCAGGAGACTTTTCGAAAAAACCGACTAGTTAACACATTATTTTCTCCTATGGTCTAAGTGCTATAGAAAGAAGACCATAAGGTCTAGTTACCATTTTTCTTCATATTTAATTTCAAAGCCTAGGTCATCCGAAACAGTCAGCCATGCAAATTCTAGCCTATTGTCAAGTTTTGTAGATGAAATCCAGTAAAAGTGCACAATAATTTAAAACTGCACCATATATATATTTAAACCATTCTTTCTCCCCAAATCCATTCTAGAGTTTAGAAACACTTATAAGAAAATCATATAAATTTGTGATTCATTTTGTTTGATATGCATGTTTTTTTGCCCTTTTCAAGACTTTTCATGTGGGTTGTCAACATATTGCAATTTCGTGTTGTGATTTAGCTAGGATTTGCCTCGTGTTGTGATTGACATTGGTATAATTAGTGCTTCTGCTTTGTGTTTTACTGTTTACTCGAGTCTTGCTTCTTATGACAAATTAGGAGTTCTAGATAAAGAGATAAGTTTCATGGTCGTTTTAAGACATTTGTTCTTCATTCCATTCACCGAGACGACTCGTCGGTTAAAATCATCAATGATGAATATCTGAAATCAATAAATCTATGGAACTATAAAAAGTAAAGTAACACCTCTTGGCAATGGTCTAAGCTCATGAGTCTTTGAGAACACTTTTTGACGGGCTTATTATGACAGGTTGGTGATGGAAAGACGATTCGTTTCTAGAAAGACAATTAGATCACTAAAACAAAAAATAAGACCCAAAAATGATTACCAACAAATGTTCGATGTTGATGAAACGGTCAATAATTACATAAATGGAGGCAAATCATGGGACGTTGATAAACCTAGGGAGGTCCTCAATCCAATTAATGATGATGAGCTTGCCAGAGTCATAATTGCTCTAAATTACTTAATTGACATGTTCCATTGAAAACCAAGTAAAAATCGATGGTTCTCCACCAATCTTCTCAAATCCCATTAATTTTTTCACATACTAGTCCTTATTTAATCTCTTCCTAACTTACTTTTGCAAGGATTTTTTCATTCTCAACTTTTAATAACTACCACTTTTGCATTTTTAATGGTTTTCAATTTTTGAACTTCTCGTAACTACCACGTTAACTATTTAAAAAAGTAGTTTACACTTGTATAATATATATATATATAAATATATATAGTGAGAATATTAAAATAAATCCAAGTTGTCAAACCAATATATATGGTAGAAATTTATCAAGATTAATTTTGATTAATATATCCATCTTTAGATGGATATTTCCAAACATAAATTAAGAAATGATATTATCGTGATCTTAAAAACAATATTACTTATTTACCATCAATCAAAATTGTCTAAGCCTTATCCCATGGTTAGCACGGGACTAACAAAGGCTAGTGTATCATTAAAATAAATCTCATAAAAAGCAACTTAACTAAAATTATACAAGATTTTATATCAAACTATTTTTTCAATAACTTTTATAAAATTTAAAGTAAGACTTTAGTTAAATCAAGATCGTGAATTCAAAGTAGGGGGACTAGTTCTAGTTTTATTTATTTATGTTATATACGGATTGCAATATAAGGTATTGCATTATGTAATATAGATTTCCAAATATTTCTCGACTAAATAGTATTTCAAAATATTTAGATAACTAGTATTGTTTAATAATTTCTATAACGGGGCTTATTTGCGCACAACAAATTTTGGTAATTAAACCACATTTACGCGCAGCCTAAACTCGCGCTCAGGGAAGCTTCGCGCAAGGGTAATTTCAGAAACCAGCTCGAAAGGCTCTGGCGGCAGGCAGCACGCAGGCTGCCCTCGCACGCAAGGAAGCTTCGCGCGCAGGCCCACCTCGCGGCCCATTGGGGTTGAGCCGACGCGCATCGTCATCTTCGCGTATATGTATCGATCGAGCGACGTCGTCACCTCGAGTCCCCCCACTGCACAGTAAACCCGACATCCCAATACCACCACCGACGAACCGAGCCCCGGTTGTTACCGCCACCGCCGGCCCTGTACCCGTTAGCTTTCCCCGCCGTTCGTAACCGCCGGCGACCCCTTCGCCACCTCTCTCGTGCGCGAGTTCCTGCAGATTGGTGGCCAACCACCATGTCCGGCGAGCCACCAGCATTGCCTAGATCGGTCGGACACGCTCCACCTTGGCCATCGAACCAGTAGCGTCGCCCAGATCAACGACCAACGTTGCCGCCGGTCACCCACAAACCGCAAACCGCCGATTGTTCGCAAACTGAAATCGCCGCCATAGTGCCGCCGCCGGAACAGTGGGGCTAGAAGAGGAGGCGCGGTCCACCAATCCGACGTTTTCGGATGCATAACGGTCGCTTGGCGACGGCGGCTCCGACGACATCCGAGCTTCCAACGACTTCCAAGGCTCCTCTGATAGTTTGTAGCCCAATTCGCACTCGAAAAGATTTACGAAAACGGTATGTAGTTTCCTAATTAAATAAAATTAGTTGTAATTCATGTTTATTTATATTTATAAAAAATGAATTTTACAATTTGGTAGTGCATGATTATATAAGTCGGATGAAATTAAATTTAGATTTTAATAGTATTTTCATATTAGGAATAATATTCATGTGTCAGAAATAGAATTTAAATTTAATGTATGTAGTTAGGATTAATGTAGTTACAAATTCTAATGCGTATACTATTTGCATTTACATATCGTATTTCATATTCATATTCTCAATTGGTAGTTATGATTTGTAATAAAAGTATATGTAGAATTTATATTTAGATTTCATCGAATTCATATTTAGATTTCATATGGTTGTTAATGAAAAGTTTTAAAATTTTATGCATATATAATTCATATTTAGAATTCATATGGTTGTTATTGCATAGTTATAATTGAAATTACCATAGAACTAATATAAAATAAAAAACACTAATTCAATCTAAAGTTAAAAATACATCATATCTTAAACTAACATAAAATGTACGAAAAGATAATATTAAAAATCTAAAGTTATAAAATGTACGAAAAGATGACATAAAATAAACAAATTTGATTACTTTTTTGTTATAAAGTACACACTAGACACTAGACCCTAAACCATAAAACTTAACCCCTAAACCCTAAACCCCAATGTTGAGCATGTATAAGGTAAAAAACATTTATTCTAACACTTACTAATTAAATATAAACTTGTCACGTAAAGGACTTTCACACTAGTCTGAGTGCCATCATACTCGAGAAGAGGAGGAAGAAGACGGCGCCCAAACCTACGACCCACGACATCGCACGGACTGTACTTGCCGGAGGTGATCGAGCAGTCTCCTCAGCGGACAGTAGGAGGTGATCGAGCAGTCTCCTCAGCGGACATTAGATCAGCCATTGGATCCAGAGCCCTCATTTCACAGCGATGTCGTTTATATGGATGAGGACATTGATGATGCATTACCCAATGCCGATGCGAGTGCTTTCTTAGACACTGGTCCAGTTGGTACCACGGCGGATTTATCGACGGACGATTACCCGATATTTGAGCCGTGCCACTTTGTTCCACCTCACCCTACATTTGTCGCACCATCTCTTGTGTTTTCCAGTTTTCCTTTGACCGACCCCGACCCCGACCCCTTGTCACTTGTGTCTGTTCCTTTAGGTCCTCCTCCACGATCTACATATATACCCCGCCTTACACGAGCTAGGTGTACTTCTGCCCGTACGTCTGGTCGTATCCGTACACGATCTACCCCTGCTCCAACTGGGCCTTCATCTCCACCAGCTCCAGCTACACATTCACCTCCACCTGCTCCAGCTGCACCGGCCCCTCCACCTGCTGGCGCTGATGACTGCCCTCCTCTAGTTGAGGGCGAGTCGGGAGCTCCCATGATCGGGATGCTTTGATGTCCACATTTTAGGTAGATTTTTAGGGTCTAGATAGGTTAGTATAAGTTGATTTTCGTAGTTGAGTCTTGTGTTTTTGAGTCTTTTTGCATGAGTTTTCGTATTTCCTTGAGATTCGGAAACTACGCATATTTGTGTCGTTTTGTAGGTGTTTTGAAGCTTGAGAGCGAGTTTGGAGCGAGACTAGGAGAGGATGGATGAGCTAGGAGGAAGATTCAAGAGGGAGAGTCAAGAAGAAGAGCTAAAGAGAAGCAAAATCAAGAAGAGAAGTGAAGACATCGACCCCAGGATCGAGCCCAAGGAGGTCGAGCTCGAGCCATTTGACCGAACTTGGAGCACAAGGAACCAGAGCCTCAGGATCGACCCTATAGGGGTCGATATCGACCCCCCCTATGGTCGATCGCGCGTCACCGAATTCCCTTGTTCCGGATTGAATGGTCAAGTTTCCTAGTTTGTATTTTAGGAAGGTGTTTTGTTTGTGTTTCCTAGTTAGATTAGGACTCCTTTTCTTCTATAAAAGGAGGTTGAACCTTTAGTTTTATTCATATCATATCATGCTATGCTGTAATTCAATTAATCATCAACCCTTCAACAAATTTGGGAGAAGACTTGGAGGACAAGTTTGAGGTTTGTAAGATTGTTCTTTGGTTTTTAGTTGAATTTGAGTTTGGTTTGATCATGTCTTCTTCTTCTTCTTCCTTGTTCTTCTTTGCTATGTGTGAGTAGTCTTCTTAAGTTCTAGGGTTGGGCAAAAACCCAACACAATCATGCATGTTTAAAACTTGAATTCATGACTTGAATGCTTGATGATCATATCTAACCTATCTTGTGCTTAATCCTTGGTGAAAATTGAGGCATGTCTTGTGATTGACTATAGCGAAAGTGAAAAGTTAGTTGCTTGATTAGTTCTAATAGGATTATTTGCGAAAGTTGATATTCCTAGGTTGAAGGATAGGTAGAAAGTTGTTTGATTTGCGAAAGTTGATTGAAAGGCTTGAATTGTTTGCGAAAGTTAACTTTTCTATGATCTAGATTGCATGATAGTTGTGAATTCTTGTCGAAAGCATGTATGGTTGTTGTTGTGGTAGCCCTTGCCCTAGGATTTGCTTTTTATATTGATTGAAATTCGTGATTTTGCCTTGATCTCGACCTCCCCTAGGTCGTGTTCGAGCTCTTGCTTGTGGTTCGTGTGCGTTTTCGCTAGTTTGCTCTCAGGTTCGACCCCCTAAGGGTCGAGATCGACCCTCCTCTGGTCGATCCTGACTCTGTTTGTTTGCGTTTCTTTTGCCCTTTTCGTAGTTATCAATTAAACTTAGCACTACTCTCACTCCCGTGGACGATCCTGACTTCGCTATACTCAGCGGGGTCTTGAATATAAATTTATTTGTTCAAAAAAAAACCCTTCAACATGCTTCTTGTCAGTTATTCGACACACGTGGCCCGCAAGATATGGCACGATTGCACCGTACGTAAACTTTTCCCAACCATTTTGCTATATCTTTTTTTCAAATCAATACTTGGAGTTTCTAACTATTTTTGTTTATCGTTTTAGGAGGTTAAGGTAGTATGGTCTCGTAGCCTTAGACTTGTTAGGCAGTTCCGACCATATATGCAGGGGGGCGCGATACTTGGTGGGGTCTCATGGAGAGGAGTGGTCTGACATGAGTACTGGATCTTACGTTTTCGAGGACGGACCACGTGCTTATATCTGCATTTAGGGAACGTTAGTATCCAGAAACCAACACCTTTCACTTCCCCTGGGGTGAGATCACCGTGACCCTGCACGATATGCTTCGTATTTTCAAGTTGCCTATCGATGGAGAGCCTCTTGTATCCCCCTTGTCAGTCGAAGAGACTCAAGATTGCATGAACAAGATGCTTCATCTAGAAGCGAAGACTAGTGAGGCGTGGAAGACTCGTGCCCCAGTACAAATGTATGGAATATCTTGCTGGCCATGATGACCGGTGCTCGACCGGCACCCTCAGAGACCATCGCGACCATGTTCTTATGGTACATGCTCGGCATAACGACATTCGTCGACAAGTCGGGGAGGTGTATCAAGACGTGGGTATTGTCATTCTTATTTGACCACGAGATGACGGGTCGTTATGCTTGGGGTGCGGGTTTACTCATGGGACTGTACCGTGAGTTGGGGATGACATCGCATCGTAATGCAGCCGGCGTTGCGGGATGTGCGCTTATTCTCAAGGTACGTCCTTATGACTTTATATATGATTTGTCGATTATGGTTCAATTTGTCACAAGTGTTCGGTTATACTACAGACATGGATCCAGATCTACTTTGAGCATACACGAGGTCGGACGAACTTGGACGAGAACACGCTGGGCGATCAGGTTGTAGTTGCACGATTGGCCACAAATCGAGCCCCCATCCAAGATGAAGGGTGATTGTTGGCTATGCGCCGTGTTCTCGACGGGTCCGGGCGGATGAGGTAAATCTCGTATGTGTAAAAAAATTTCATTTTTCCTGACGTTGTTTTTGTGTGACATTGACAGTTTGTTTTTCGCTTTGTAGGTATGCTGGATGCCTTGGGAGGCTGATATGTCGTTTGATGGTATATATTTGATGTCTTGATTTAGGGGCATTTTGGTTCTGGACAACATCCAGGAGGCATACCATCTAGAGCGGGTTTTGAAACAGTTTGGTCGCATCCAGACCATCATGCCGGAGCCAATCCAGCCTTCCCACGTACTCCGCAACCACTTGAACAACCGCGCTTACTCTGTCAAGTATGATGCGACAGACCTCCACTGGGCAGAGCGGGTGGACCATCTGATCGCATTGAGTCCTGAGCGTGTTGAGTACTCGTGGCAGGTATCGCCGGACTACTTATCATGGTTTAGGGTCCGATCTCATGTGTATGTCGACCCCGATTCTCCGCAACACGATGACCCACATCCTTCGCATGCTCACCCGATACATGCCGTTTTCTGATAGAGTGGTAAGAATTTATCTTTTGCAGGTTGTATGTTTATATATGTTTTTAACTTAATGTTATAATTGTGCTTTTTTTTTACAAAGGAACCAGCGTGTTGTGGGATATGCTCGGGATCAGCTGCTTCAGTTACCGCCGGATGATCCTCGCGTGGAGGCTTATACTCATATGCTGGCGATCTTGGATTCAGATGCACTGCCTCTACAGCCGATGCCGAGCCGTGATCGGCTCTTTCGGGATTCTCAGCATGAGCGCGGTAGTGGTAGCGGTACCGCTAAACTTAGTTTATTTATGATGTAGACTACTTTATGCGTATCATTTTGGATTTGCGACTGACCTAATTTCTGATGTTTTGATGATTATTAACATTTCTGGCGCATGTATACGTTGGGTTGTTTTGACAAGTCATCATTAGTTGAATTTTTAAACATAGTCAGTAAAAATATAATATGAACCATATAAATACTTCAAAGTTCGTACACAGAAGATTTTAAACACATAAGTTCCCTAAACTTAAAAACCATGCAAGCGTCTCTGGATTTTGACCCATGGCGATGCGATGCGTCTTCTAGTTTTCGATCCTCGGGCTAAGGGCGTCATGCCAGAAGTCAACGCTGGGGTGGTGAAATTGGACCCAAGCGTGAGGAAGTGGAGGAATAGATGTGTTGTCCATCAACCATATCTACAAACATAATATGTTTAGCATCAAGTTAGACTTGAACAAAGTACAAAAGACTTAACAAGATAAAACATTCATAAAATCCTACCGGTATGCAGTGATCCCGCCTACCAACGTGAGCGATAGCGACGACTGAAGGGAGTGCCCCAAAGACTTGGTTGAATCCAACAGTCCTCAGTGGTAGGCACGTGTGCGCCCCCCGATCCCTTGATAACAACACAAGTGGTACTTGGTAAACAGTTGCAAATATGAGGTCGTGTACCGGCATGTCTAACCAACATGTAGACGGGCAAGGAGAGTCCACATAGATGAGGTTATCTAGAAGTTGTTCGAATGCTGTAAGGCCCACAAAGTCAAGAATTCAAACAAATCTCTGTTCCGAAGCAAATCCCCTCCAAGGTCCCATCGAATATAGGGGTATTGTGATTGATCCCTACCCAAAACCTCTGTAAGAGACCAAAAGCCACAATGACCGTCTCCCTTGACCTCTTTGGCGTGATGTACGGAAACGTAAAGCCGTCCAAATTCCTGATGCCGAAGTTCACACCACGCCACACGACGGGGGCAGGAGGTGCAACTGTGTGAGGAGGTACGACGGGGGTAGGAGGTGCAGCTGTGTGAGGAGGTGCGGGTGTGTTAGGAGATGATGTGGCACCCGTCGGTGTAGCATTGTTGGTCTTCTTCTTATTCTTTGAGCCTTTAGGTACGGTCTTCCGTGTGCTCGTCTTGGTGCTTTAGTATAGTGTTTTCCGTCCATCTTTGTTGCTCCCTCTCGTAGTTGTCCATGGAATGCTTAAGGTGTGTCCTATCTCGAGTTGTCGAATACTGATTCTTTGCAGAAGGTGTATGCTGAGGCGTCGGCTCAATAAGGAGTGTATCTTCGGGATACTCATGATCATTGAACGTTGAAGCGATCGCATGGTTGGTCACTAGACATCGAACCGCTCGTAAGTTTTTCCATAATTATGTTGTCAGTGACCTCATCAGCACTCAATGGTACGGTGGCAAGTGCAAGCTCGTCGTCATCTCCTACGTCATCCCATTCCAATTGTTGCCAAAAAGGATGTACCTCGTGCAGCAAGATGGGCTCGAGCATGCAGATAGCTTCTATAATTCAATGTTTACATGGAAGACTATGACATTCCCTCCAATAGTAGTCGTGTCAATCATCCTTCATTACACCATTTCCCATCTCTTCTACCAAGTCATAAAACATGTCAACCAACTTACCAATGCATTCCCTTGACACGGAACCCCGTAACGGTCGAAACAACGCTCTAAGCTTTGATTTGAGAGTCATGAGTTTCGTTGGTCTCTATATTTTGCTTTTCTCCATGACCGTCCTCAGAGTATTGGTTTGAGAATCCATATGGATGTGGATCCTTAGTATGACGGTGTTAAAGCCTCCTCGGGAAGAATTCAATATCTTTTTCAACACAGCATGAATTCCTTCTACCCTGAAGTACACATAGCAATGTGTAAATAACGATTACATGTTCTAAGTATTCGGAATACATTTAATCTTAAAACTGAAATTACATATCGGTGGTTCTCGTTTGGAAGTGGAGGGTATGATCGGTCCAAGCATGAACTATATTCTTCTTGTATTTATTGAGCCACACCTTCTCCAAGTATGCAATAAGCGTCGGTCGCCACTTTGTCTTCAAGTCTGCATATCTTTCTTCGAACGAGGCCTCTGTGGTGGACGAAAATAACCCCCAACATGAATTTGCAAATGAGCGTGAAAGGTCCGGTGCATTATCATATGCGGCAAACACTTTTAGACCGTATGCCAAGAGTTTGTGTCTGATGTGCACCCAACACAATAGATGTTGTACTCCTTCCACGTAGACTAGTTGTATCGCCTTGATGAGAACCTGCTCTCGATCAGTCATAATGGCATTCAACTTGACTCCCAACTTATCATAGATGAATTTCAATTCGGTTAAGACCCATCTATAACTAGCAACGTCTTCGTTTGATATAAATGCAAACCCGATGCTGAATGTATTACCGGTGCAAGTGAAGCCAACCATTGCCAATAAGGGCATGTTGTACCTAGGTAAAAAACTTGCTTTAAACATTATAGTGAAAAAATATAAATCAACAATACAAATTTATAAGTAAATAGCGTACTTGTTGGTCTTGTATGTAGAGTTCATAATGATGACGTACGGAAACTTCTTAAGCAACCGCAAACTTGTAGGGTGTACAAAAAAACAAGGCATTGATAACATCTGAACCCCTTACTTGTCTAGAACGGACACTATACTCTCGGTCTTTCAAGAAATTTAAACACCATTGCGTCATTGTCAATTCTCCGCAATCCTCTACCATTAATGTCTCCCTCATATTATAGATTTGTCTAATTGAGGTAACATTTCCAGGATAGTTCGCCCTCAACTCTTGAAGTATCATCTTAAGAGTGGCTAGATATAGAAACTTCTCTTTGACAAATTCCTTTTGCTCAGCTGTCAATCTGCCCGCATATGGAGTTAGGAGGGCATGATTGTGTTGTCCGCATGCTACCGTTCAGACCCATCCTTTTTGAAATTTTTTCCGCACCCCATTCATTTCAAATGGACAGCTACACTTCCTTGTTGGAGTATCGGTGGCTGGCTTATAAATGCTCCTATTTTCAGCTCCGGGCAATACCCTCTTGCCATTTCTATATTTACCGGCTAGGTCACAAGTCACTACGACCCTACTTCGATTCGATCATTTTATGACTAGTACAAATTTCTCTGACACTGCAAGATGCCTAGCCCAATCAAGAATTTCTTATTGACTATTCCATATGGTATCGTTGTGAAAAGCAATAGAAAAATCTATTCCGAAGACCTAAAATGGTACAATATTTCAAAATCAAACATCTATCATTGTCCTATTATCATACACTACAACTCACAAAATTATGCAATTTAATTAGAATTACCTCGCTCGCTCGACGAATCGAATTCGGTTGCATACTCTTCTCCCTCCATCTCTTCCTCCTCGTCAATATCGCTTGATGACACCACATTCACGAAATTGTTTTCGCTCCATGTGGGGTCTTCCTCTTCGGATGACATTTTCTATAAGACTTTGGAAGAGAGAAATTTTGTTGTAAAATAAAATGAGCACCCACATACGTATTTATAGGAAAAAATTTGACCGTTGCAGATCTGCGCATCTAGGGCTCGCGCTCTAACGGTCGAATTTTCCAACGGTCGGATTTTCAAATGGGCAGAAACCGGGGCGGCACAGAACACGAGGCACGCACCCAGGGCTCACGCGAGCCTTGGATGCGCGCATATCGAGGTGGCGTGCATCTAGGGCTCGCGCGAGCCTTGGGTGCACGCCTCGTGTTCTGTGCCGCCCCAATTTCCTTTTTTCGGTTTTTTTCATAATGACTATTTTGCCCATTTTGCCCTTGCGCAAGCCCTGGATATGCGCGAGCCCTAGATGCTCGCAATTTCGGGTGTAATTACAAACTTTCGTGGGTGCGCATTGAAACAACTTTTCTATAATACAATCAAACCGCCACAATAAATTTAATATAATTAAATAAATTAGAAACCGGTACGATAAGGTACTATGGATGTCACAAAAGACTAATACAACCGCCACAATAGGCTGAAACAGTGTTAGCATGTATTGTTCAAAAGTGTCGACGTAAGTATATTTGCAACGGTTTACCCAACGATTTTATGTTTATCCTTAAAACCACCACAATAGGTATAAAAACCGTCAACATAGATCTATCGCAATGCCCGCAAACGTACGTAGTTGTTTATAATTGCCCCAATTAGTCTTTAGTAGCAGCTTTAACTTTATATGAGCGGATTCGACCGCCATCATATGTCATTTTATATTATTTTTTTTACTTTTTTGATTATTCAGGAGTGTGCCAGAGAGCGTTCATGAGGATGAGAACATTAAGTTCTAGATTATTTAAAATGGTCTCATATGGGAGGTTGTGGCTCATTTTTGCAATTTTGTCCGCCATAGTGTTCTTTTCTCTGCCCACATGAGATATTCGAACCATCTCGGATCCTTGTATGAAAACAAGTACATCCGAGATTATTCTTTTGATTTCTAAAGGACAATCTTGAGTCCTTGGGTGGCCTTGATGACTACTAGGTTGTCACCCTCAATCTCCACTTTCCTTAGATGTTTTTCCTTCGCTTCTATCAGTATGTCCCGTAGTGTCATTGCTTCCGCTTTAGTAGATGACATTTTTCCATATTTCCTTGTGGTAATGGCTACCACTTCTCCATTTTGGTCTCTTAAGACCCTACCACCCGACGCTTCTTCATTATCTAGCTTGGATTCGTCTAAGTTTATTTCATACCACCCTTAAAGTGGCTTTTTCCAATTTGTTAACTTCTTCCTTTTCTGGTTTCTTTCCTTATCTATTGTCACTTCTTCATCTTCAATCCATAGTTTTGCCCTCTCCCAATTATGTAGGTGTGTTCGAATATACCCTGGAAGATCTTGGATAAAGTCGTTTGTGGTTTGCTGAAAGGTGAGTTTATTCCTTTGGTGCCACACACTGCACCAAATCACTAACAGTTCTGTAAAGTCCTTAGTTCCAAATTGTTTTTTTTAATTCTTGCATAAAAACTCTAGGAGAATTATTTGCGTTGTTATAGTTGCGGAGTACGTGTTCCGTGTTGGCCAGCTTGATGTGCTTGGTCATCTGAAGTACGTGTATGTGGACACTTGATATATAAATGTTCCGAGTTTTCGAACAGGATGCATTCTTCCGGTATCATATGTCGTTATGTAGTAGTGTATTATCTCCATTGTCCAATTCTTCACCTACTTTATAGAGTTGTTTTAAAAGTCTTAAAATTCCTCAATTTGGAATAACTTTTGAAGATGGAGGGAGTATGTTGAAAAAATAAACTACATACCACATTTTTTTAACATTCTTCATTTAGATATATGTATATATAGACTACTTCATCGTCTTTTTCGTTCTAATAACGGACAAGCCAAAATTTCTACTTCCTTAATATATTCTTTTTTCGGAAATTTCGGGTGGTAACCTTGTAATTAAGCTAAATTCGTGTGGTACCCTATTACTTTCTAAATTTCGCACGGTGCCCTTGAGCTTTTAAAAGATTTCGCTGTGTGACCTAGCCGTCAACTTTTGGAGAAAATACGATAAAGCGAGAAAAAAAGGAGATTTATGCTTGCCGTTCTTCTTCTCTTATCTGATTTATTCTCTTTGAAGGGCCGTCGATTGGTGATTGCATCGCTCATGTAGGTCGAACAGAGGACGATGAAGACAGATTAGGATGTACTAGGGCCACCGCGCAGGCCACCTCCATCTTCCACAACGCAAGCCTCCTCTTCTGCTGAAAATCGTCATTTGTTCAGACTAGCAGATGGACCGGTGGACTATGGGGGCAACGAAAATAGTGTCTAGGACAAGACAGAGACTTTTGATATACGAATTTCAGGATTCCTACATTCAATTTAAGAAATTTGAAGGTTTGAACGTGTGATTATTATGCGAATTTTGGCCTCCTGTGCTTAATTTGAAAAGAAGAGCGCTATTCAGTAATTGCCTTCAGCTCAACAACAGATTTAAAAAGGGCCTATTTGGATCAAGGATATAAGTTAGCAGCTAGTGGCGTACATGCTGATGAAAGAGGCATGGTTAGGTACATGTTGATGAGGAGATATGGCTTCTTGGGGTTTGTTTGATGAATCAAATTCGATCATTTGGATTGACATTGTAAGAGATATGACTTCCTTTTCCGATCAAAATCGTCATCGTCCGCAGCGCAGGCCACCGCCATTAATGTCGCTCATGTTCCGGGTTGTCTCCCATTAACGCTTCTCACGCTAAATCAAGTCATAGGTCACACAGCGAAATCTTTTAAAACCCAAGGGCACCGTGCGAAATTTAGAAAGTAATAGGGTACCACGCGAATTTGGCTTAATTACAAGGTTACCACCCGAAATTTCCGTTCTTTTTTTACTCCTTTATTTAATTTTTTTTTGAACAAGGTAAGAATTAGATGGACATCCTTACGGAGGCCGATCTAGAGCATCCAGCTGGGTGAGAACGCTAAGTTCTTGGTTATTAAGAATGTGGGACATAGGGAATACGTGGCCCATTTTGGCAATTTTATCAGCCACAATATTGCAATCCCTAGTCACATGACGGATGCGAATGTTCTCGAATTCGTGGAATAGCACCCAAGTCTCCGCGATGTGCATGTCAATTTCCCATGGACCTGGCCCTGTTCCACAAGCAGCATTAATGACTGTTTGATTGTCTCCCTCGATTTCCAGATTTCGTAATCCCCTTCTCTTAGCTTCTTTAATACCTTCTTTGAGAGCACGAACTTCAATCTGTACTATGGAATCGAAATTGTTTTGAGTCGATCCCATGCTAAGAATTTCTCCTAAATGGTCTCTTATTACAAACCCAGTAGAGGTAGACCTAGTTTCTAATTTTGACCCATCAAAGTTTAGTTTAAACCACCCTCTTTGTGGCTTTTCCCATGATTTTTGCCTGTTTCTTCTTCTTACCCCACATTTGTTCGGTTTTCGAAGTTTTTCCTCGTCTTCTTCCCATTCATTGGCTTTGTTCCAATGTCTAATTTGGGATTGAATGTATTTTGTCAGGTCTTGGATAAAGTCATTTGGTTCTTTCTGGAAAACGAGTTTGTTCCTCTGTTGCCATATACACCACCATACGATTGATAGTTCAGTGAAATCTCGCGTTCCCAAAATGTTGTGTATTTCTGTTATAATATTGGATGATGTTTTACCTGTAGTATTAATTGCACGTAACACGTTCCCAATTTTAGGATTGATTTTATCCGTGATTCTAATGGTATGAGGGCATTCTGTCATGATATGGATTGAATCTTCGTTGAGGCAGTTACACATTAGGCAGCCCGGAGGTGTAGATACATGTTTTTCTCTTAGTCGAGCTTTTGTTGGGAGACCATTTACATCAATTTTCCATAAAAAATTCTTCACCTTTGGAAAGACATCCAGTTTCCATATCCAATTGTTGGGTTTCGGTGTCTGATGGTGTGTTTTTGTGATTAGTTCTATAGCTGAGGCCGTCGAGAACCAGCCATTTTTGCTAGGTGCCCAATAGAGCATGTCCCTAATACCCCTTGCTGGTATTGGAATGTTGAATATTCGTTCTGTGATGTCTGGCGGGAGTATTTTTGTCAATTCGTTGATGTTCCATTCATTATCTTGGGTTATAAATGTTTTAACTCTCATACTTTCGTCGCAAGTTGTTTGGTTTAATGCATATTTTTTTAGTGGGACTTGCATAGCCCAGTTGTCAGTCCAGAACTTAATGGTTTCCCCATCGCCTACTTGCCAGATTAGTCCTTCCTCAAACTTTGTTCGTAGATTCATGAGTTTTGTCCATTGCCAAGACGTGTTTGTCTGTTTTTTGTATGTGAGTAGGAAATTATTATGCATGTATTTATCATTCATTAGGCGGACCCATATGTTGTCTGGTTCAGCTAATAGTTTCCATAGTAGTTTCATCTGGAGCGCTTTATTCATTTGTTCAGACTTTCTTATCCCTAGTCCGCCATGGGATTTTGGTTTGCATATCTTATCCCACCCAATGAGTGGTTTATGGTGGTGATCCTTGTTCCATAGAAAACATCTATTTAGTTGATCTAATTCCTTATGGACATGTGTTGGAAGCATAAAAGTTTGCATTGTATAGTATGGCTTTGTGGCTAGGTTTGATCGTATTAAAGTAGTTCGGCCTTCCTGGGATAGGTTGTTCGCTTTCCACTTTGTTAGCTGCATTTTAGATTTTCCGATTGTTTCTGCAAAAGTGTCTTTGCTTACTTTTCCGCTGATTATTGGACAACCAAGGTATTTCTCAAGATTAGTCATCGTTGTAATACATTGTTCACCAATACTGACATTGATACTGTGGTAACACATTCTTTTATCCATTCTATGAACTTACTACAGAATCCAAAATTTTCCATTACTGCAAAAAGAAATTTCCAATTAACCCTGTCATATGCTTTTTCCATATCGAGTTTGATTGCCACCCTTCCTTCTTTTCCTTTCTTTCCGCGGAAGGAGTGGAATATTTCGTGTGCAATAAGAACATTATCTTGTATAGTTCTTTTAGCCACAAAGGCACCTTGTAATGGATGAATTAGTTTGTTCATGGTACCTTTTAATCGTTCAATTAACTCCTTTATTTAATTAGTTAGAAAGGTATTAGTATAACGTAATAAAAACAATCTAATAAATGAGATTCAGATCAAAAAAATCTAATAAATGAGATCACTGTAAGGATTGTCCTCGCTAGCTGGACCAAAACCCACAAAAGTAGCTCTGCCATCTTAAAGGTCATTGTATACGTAAACATATGGTCTTGCAAATGCACAAATAATTCTTTGGTCCAAATTAAGCATACAGTTATTACGTCTAGTCGAGTAGGCAACGCTTTCAAAAAAAAAAAAAAAGTCAAATAGGCAACGCGGGTGGCTTCTCATGACCATGTTGTAACGTCATCCGGTACGAAAATATTGGTCTATACTTTGGGAAATATAGCTGCTAGGGGCCCAGGATTGATTTCTAATCTGTTGATTGGATGACTAGAATTAGTGAGGATGTGTTTGAGAGTTTAGCTGTGTTTGAGAACCCCCGAAGGTCTAACTTCCTTCATAGAAATTGATAAGTGGACGAGGTGAACGCATCTAATTTCAATATTATTATTTAAATAAGTGGGATAGGCCCTCATATTTTACCAAAAAAAACTATCGCAGTGGACCAACAAAAAATAAGGAATTCATACAAGTCGACTAGGATTAATTAATGGACTTTCTTTAGCACAAAAAATAAACTAATTGAGTTCCACCTTTTGTGTATTAGGCTACCCAAACAGTGCCTTGTAGACTAACTATAAATATATGATCGCTAATCATCACATTGAATTGTATAGATCCAATTCATAATTAAGTTGAACCCTGATAACCCCACGCCCATAAACACGTAGATTACCTCACACAAATGGCCAGCCTCAACAAAGAGCAAGCAAATGGGAAGACAGAGCAGAGCTTCAAAATCCCAGAAATCAAATACACAAAGCTGTTCATCAACGGAGAGTTTGTGGATTCCGTTTCAGGTATATATGTACATGTTAATACAGAGTTTGATGGGTGTAATGGTATGGTACGTAATAAAAATGTTTGGAAAGGAAAGTAAGGTTATAAAACATGGATTTCAGGGAAAACGTTTGAAACCATAGATCCGAGAAACGGAGAGGTGACCGCAAAGGTGGCGGAGGGTGACAAGGAAGACATTGATCTGGCGGTCAAGGCTGCCCGTCAAGCCTTCGATCACGGCCCTTGGCCTCGCATGTCAGGCTACGTAAGTCTCGATCTCTTACTCAACTTGAAGGGAAGAATGCCGCCTCTTCTTTTTAATTAACTTCGAAAAAGAAGTCAAAAAAAAATGTGTCTGTGTTTATGAATTTTTGGGCAGCAACGGGGACGGATATTGATGAAGTGGGCTGACTTGGTGGAGGAGCACGTGGAGGAGGTAGCGGCGTTGGAGGCAGTGAACGCGGGGAAGCTGGTGGGGATGACGTCCGGGTTCGAGATTCCGGTGGGGATATCGAGCGTCCGCTACTACGGAGGGGCGGCCGACAAGCTCCACGGCGAGACGCTCAAGCTGTCGGACCAGCTGCAGGGGTACACGCTGCGGGAGCCCGTCGGAGTGGTGGGCCACATCCTCCCTTGGAACGTCCCCTCCCTCCTCTTCCTCGTCAAGATCTCCGCCGCCTTGGCCGCCGGGTGCACCGTTGTTGTCAAGCCCGCCGAGCAGAGTCCCCTCACTGCTCTCTACTTGGCTCATCTTGCAAAGCTGGTACGTACTGTACATACAGTGTTCTAAAAAACGTCAGACGGTTCTGAAGAAGGACTGCTTAGGCAGCCTTGTGACGTGCTAATAATAGCATATGTTGTTGTGCTGTTGTGGTGGAATAGGCGGGAATCCCGGATGGCGCGTTGAACGTGGTGACAGGGTTCGGACCCACTGCTGGAGCGGCCGTGGCCTCCCATATGAACATTGACAAGGTCAGTTTCACGGGCTCCACCGAAGTCGGGCGCCTCATTATGCAGGCGTCAGCCACCAGCAATCTCAAGGAAGTCTCACTCGAGCTGGGAGGCAAGTGCCCCATGATCATTTGCGACGATGCTGATCTTGAAACGGCTGTTCAGCTCGCTCTTACCGGCAGCTTCGTCAACAAGGTAGATATGATACAATACAAGGAAGCATCTGGTGTCTACGCAAGTTGTGTAACTATAGTTTTCACTTGTATCTATTTGTGTCTCACTACTTAAACTCGTCGTTTTCATAGGGAGAGGTCTGCATCGCATCTTCTCGGATCTTCATACAAGAAGGCATCTACGACCAAGTCATGGAGAAGCTAGTCGAGAAGACAAAAGCTTGGGTGGTTGGTGATCCCTTTGATCCCAATGTCCAACAAGGTCCACAGGTACTTCATTTGCAATCCAATTTAGTTCACATTATTTTATGGCTCGTTATTATCACGACGATATACTGAAGTAACTGAACACAATACATGGGTATGATATCATGATATCAACCCCAATCGACTGAAACTTGCTCTTACATATTATTGTTAAGCGAACTCCATCATATTGTGGTTTTCATGTGTACACGATAGGTTGACAAGGCCCAATTCGAGAAGGTGTTGTCTTACATTGAGCATGGAAAGCGAGAGGGAGCTACACTATTGACCGGTGGTAACCGTTGTGGTGACAACAAGGGCTACTACATCCAACCCACCATTTTCGCCGATGTCAAGGTATACATTCAGTTAATACGGCTGGTTGGAGCATTATCCATACACATAGGTAGCTGTATGAAGCTGAATTTCTCTAATGTTTTGTAGGATGACATGCTGATTGCGCGAGATGAAATCTTCGGACCCGTTCTATCGGTTATGAAATTCAAGTGAGTAGTGTATATGATCACACAATCGTGCCACTTGACTTAAGCGTTGATCAATAACATGGAAAACTGACAATTGTAACATCATTTCAGGACCATTGAGGAGGCAATACAGAGAGCGAACAACACCCAATATGGGCTAGCAGCCATGCTGGTGACAACCAACTTGAATGTAGCCAACACAGTGTCGAGATCGCTCCAAGCTGGGCTGATCTGGATCAACTGCTACTTCGCACTGAGCCCAGATGCTCCATTTGGAGGATTCAAGATGAGTGGCATTGGAAAGGATCTTGGAATGGATGGCATTTACAAGTACACTCAGCTCAAAACTGTTGTTACCCCCATTTTCAACTCCCCTTGGCATTAGTGCTTTATTTATACCCATACTCGCTACATTCAATAAGGAACCAGAGCAACAGAAGAGATGCTCAATTGAATCATTGACACATGTATTTTGGCTTGAACAACTCAAATAATGGAAAATTCTTTTTATACGTCCTTGCGAAATTTAACACAAAAACCACACTATCTTGGATATCATCAAACTAGACATTAACATTCATAGGCTTTCATCACATATTCACATCAGATCACAGCATTTCCACCATATCACACAGATCCAGAAACAAAAGAGATCATCGGACGAAATCAGATGAGATACTATCATACTAGTACTAGCGTGTATCGGATTCACTTGTGTGGCTTGATCCCTCTGAGCTTAACGCCGAGAGCTCTCTCCAACTTTGCAAGAATGGCCTGGTTGGGAACCGCCTTTCCGTTCTCGTACTCCTGAACCACCTGTGGACGCTCGTTGATGAGCTTGGCGAGGTCGGCCTGGCTCATCTTCTTGGCGAGGCGCGCCTTCTGGATGGCCTGCCTGACGTCCGCCGAAACCCTAAGCAGGGCGTCGGGCTCCTCGGCGGCGTCCAGCTTCTTGGCGCTCACCACCGTCGACGACGACGACGCCGCCGCCTTCTTGTTGGTCCCGCCTTCCGACTTCTTGATCGTCTGGACGGCGCCGCCCGTCCTCAGCGCTCGGTTCACCGCCTTCGGATCGCGCAGATCCGAAGACTTGGGCTTCGATCTGTGGAGCACCACCGGCTCCCAATCCTGCTTGATCGCCCCTGGGTATCTGCTCGGCATGATCTTGAAATCGGAACAGAGAAATCGAAGAATTGGTAGGAATAGTGAAACGAGAATGATGAGTGAAGAATCGGGTTATGGTTAGGGGGTCTATATAGAAGAGTGAGTCTCTCGAATGTTCTTTCTTGAGTAGTTTCTACAATTTTCCTTTTTCCTAATTTTACACTGGATATTTGTGGATGGAAGAATCTGGAGACGGGAGAGAAACCGTGGGAAGGAAGCAGATGGAGTTTGAACTTTGAACGAATCTATTACACATAAAAGCATTTTAATTGGGCTTTGGTGGTATTCATGAAGTTGGGCTAAACGAGATGGCCCAAAACTCTCCTCCGTTTCTCATGTTGGTGGAAAAAAACGGTTGAGTTGGGCAATTGAGGCTGAGCTGTAGTGCCAGTTGTCGCTTACCAAACCAAATCATTTCTTGTATATCACACCAACACGATGGATGGATGCAACATTGATTTTCAATTCTTTTCTTTCCTTGTTTCTCTTCTACTTCTCAATCGGGCACTATTCACCGCAAGTTTTGGGATCAGAAGCTAAGTTTGACTAATTTCGTCATTGGATCAATCGTCTTCAGTTCGAATCGTTTGTAACGCACTTTCTCTTGCTACATTTTTAGGGCTTCTTTTGTTGTGCTATGAGAAATCAGATGGATTTCATAGATCTGTTTATATTCTGCCACATTGAGTTGATCGGGTTGAACTCGTGTGATTTGATGAATTCGGATGCTTTTAATGGAAAATGTGTGTTTAGTTGTTTACCAGAGTTGATTTCGTTTTCCTTATTCATGGATTGTGATAGTACTGAATTCTGGCGATTAATGTAGATTTTGAAAAAGAATGTAAGGATTCAGGATGTTTGCTTATTATGACTCCTGACAGTGATATAATTCATGACTGCTGCTGATGAGATGCATTTGCCTTTGCTTGTAGTTATTAGCTAAAGTAATGGCGAGTCGGTTGAAGGAAGACAAGAAGAGTGAGAAGCTAATCCGCGCCCTTCTAAAACAACCAGCTAATAGCACATGTATCAACTGCAACAGTCGGGTAAGCTGATCGCGTCTTTGGCTTTGTACCTCAATGTATTTCAATGTGCTTAATTGGACTTTTGGAGTTTGCCCTGTGCCCTCTCTTTATCTTGTTGTGGATTATGCATTACATTTGGGCACTACATTTGGTCCTCTTTGATTCGCAATTTGCTTCTAGTGTTGTCCTTGTGGCATTACTATAACTGTTAGCAACTCAGCTTTACTTTATCTGAACAAGCAAGTGACACACTTCTCTCCCGCTACCTGGCATTGTCAATAGAAATTCTTGGATTGGATTTGGCAAAGTGAAGAATAATGTTTTTGTATATATAACCTGAATCGGTACATACCAAGCAAATTGTTAACGTTGGTGAAGACTATATAAGAATACTCTCTTCTCACCGACTAGTATGTTTTCCCATACACTTGTTCACAATTGGAATCAATTGTTAAGTGACGTTTTCAAGAGCATTTCAATGCAAATGTTCTGATAAACTATCTTTTATAGCTTATTGTCCTTACACTTGTTTGAAGATGAAATACATCATAAAGTTTCATGCTGTCTGTATAAGTTATATCCAAGTATTGCTCTGAAAGAAGTGATTTTTCTTTTTCAACTAGGGGCCACAATACATATGTACTACTTTTTGGACATTTGTTTGTGCAACCTGCAGTGGGATTCAGTAAGTATAGATCTCTCATCTCATGTGGCTCCGATGAAGGAATTTGTTAGTTGGTCATCAGATTTTCTTGCCACAAGGCACAAGCTGTCAGCCTAGCTAATGTGATACTATCTTTGTATTTTCAGCCGCGAGTTCACTCACCGTGTAAAGTCAGTATCAATGGCCAAGTTCACTCCGGAAGAAATCAATTACCTCCAGGCCGGAGGAAACGAGGTAAGCATGCACTTCATTTTTTTCGTTTATGATCAAAAACATGTTCATTTTAGGTGCTAATTAACACAAGTCTGCTTTTAACATCTTCAGCGCGCAAAGGAAATCTATTTCAAAGAGGTTGATCTGCATCGTGTGCCAGACAGCAGGTTAGTCATTATAAACGTTGCTCGACGTTATCCATGTAAGTGTAATAGCTTATAGTCATTTGTTTTCTCCTACAGCAACCCGGACAGGCTTCGGGACTTCATCAAGCATGTTTATGTTGATAGAAGATACACTGGTGAAATGATTACTGGGAAGCCTGCAATAGTCAAAATGGTTAAGACTTTCCCCTTGAATTCATCTGGCTATATGTCTTTACTGTTGGGACATTCTGATTTAAGTGCAAGTTTAATGCGTATCAAGCAGGGTAACAGGGAGGAACCATTTGATCACAGGAGAAGAGATTCCCATCAGGGGAATCAACAAAACAACGTTAACAGAAGAAGTCCTGCTCCTGCTGCAATTGTTAACAATTGGAGACGAGAAGATAGATTTAGCAATGGGAATAGGTCTGAAGAGGGTCTTAAAGCTGGGGCTAAGTCATCTGACAGAAAAAGTGATCATAATGGGTCCAGCCCTCCTACAATTCGGCCGATTACAGATATTTTAGGAGAGAGTTCCATGTCTCTTCGTGTCGTTGAGCCTCCAAGAACAAGCAGTGAAAAAATGGCTGATGCTTCCTCTCATATGAAACAGGTTAGACTGATGGGGTGCATTTTAGTTTGTAAAATCTGATTGGAGTTAATTGATTGGAATTCTTGTTGTTCCATTTCTGATTCAAGTTAAGGAGCCGTCCCTGTCATCGATGGATAGATAATTATGTCATCTTAATCATAGCATGCCAAATTCTTTCTATTCAGTCCATCTCTGCGGATTTTATCACCATGTTGAACTAACAGATATGAGTAACTTTGATGCTTTTCAGCCAGCTGCTTCATCTGAGAGCTTGGCTTCTAGTAATGGGAATGCGTCGGAAGTTAAGGCAGAGGTCTCTTTGATAGATTTTGATGCTGATCTTCCAGCTCCTCCAGTAACTGCAGCTGTTGCACAACCACAACAGGCAATGAAATTAACCACTGCAGTTAATAGTGATAACTGGGACTTTTTGCATAGTGCTCATCAGGTAACAGCTCCTCAACAGCCGTCGAATTCGAACCCATTGGATTCTGTGCTCACTCAGCTCTCTACTAATGGTGTATCTGGCAGTCAGGTGAGGCTCGTAAGATGTTGAACTATATTCTGGCTTCCATATTCTTTTTATGAGTTTGATAAAAAGGTGTTGCAGTAAGGAAATTTCATCATTTGGTTAATCATGAAGGGCATTGTCACAAAACCTGAGGTCGCTGTGCAACCTGTGGAAGTTAAGCCTACTGGAAGAAAAGAATTGCCAGCGGTATGGCAAAGCTCACTTCCCTCCTTTTTAAACTACAAATCCAAGATGTCTATTTTTGTTCGTCTAAAAATTTGAGTTATTTCTTCCAGGATTTTTTCACTGCTATGTACGTCCCACAACCTGTACGCGCTCCTCATTGGCATACTGGTTTGGCCCCCGGCGTATCATTTCCTGGGCAATATAACAATGCCATGGTACATCTTCTGTTTTTCTCTACCCTTGCAATGAATCAGTAGAGCTTTCAGTGTTCCCTGTTTAAATCATGTATTATGCAATTATAATCTATTGTTTTTCTTGCAGGCAATGCCAACTTTTCCACACTCAACCCAATCAGCAAATCCATTTGACCTTGGCAGTAACTCTTCTCCTGCTCTAGTAACTGAGGTATGTCTATGATTCATGAACTGAACGACACACGTACGTACATTCTTAGATGGTGATCATGGTCTGACTTAACAGTTACGGTAGATGGTAATCATGAAAATGCATTTACTGCTACTAGAAGGTGATCATGGTATCAGTTACTAGTTGCTCTGGTACATCTGCACTTGAGAAGTTTGGTCTGCTGCTTGAATCTAACAAAACTCATTTCACCAGCTAGGAATTTTCACTTGTGACTAGATCAGAGTGAACTTAAATGAAACTTTTTTTTTGGTGCCCAAGACATTTTTCTTGAATTGTTTTTACATAAAACCTACCTTTGCAATTTTGTTGGTGTAGTGTAACACACCAGACAAAGTTTTTTTTTTAAGTACTGAGAATTTGAAAATTTTGCTAGAGAAAAATGCAACTCATACTTGCACCAATAAAACTACCCTGACAGAGATTGCTCATAACATGTATATTATATTGGCTGATTTGATGCAGTTTCTTCCCATGGCATCCATGCAACATGCTCTGCCAAACATGTCAAATCCAACAGAATTGATGCACGCATCATGGATGGCATCTCAGCCTCAGGCATCACCTTATCCATCAGGAGCCCCTCAATTCCCACCCTCTTTTGGGGCTAATGTTATGCCAACACTCGCTCCTTCAAACCCTTCAGTAAACCCCTTCGGATAAGTACTGTCGTATCATGTATAACGCCCACACGTCTTGTGAGGGCGAGCATCAGTCTGCCACACCCCTTTCAAATCTTTACCATATCAAATTTTCTGCCTTTTCTTACGATACGAGCAAAATATGATACGAATGCATAGGCTTGTTTGTGGTCATGGGTTATGTTGCACATACAGTTTACAGTGCAGCTTGTTCATGTATACAGAGAGCAGTAAAGAATGTAAAAGAAGCACAGAGCTACAAAGAACCTCATCTGTGTAGATCTTATGTTAATATCAATTATCGTGTATAATTGTGCACTTGATCAACATTTGGAACTTGTAAGTTGATTCACTTTAACTTCCATTTCTTTTGGTCTGTTTTGCGAGGAGCCATGTCGAAGAGTGTGACTTCTTGAGTGAAGAACAAAATCATTGTAATTTTTAAAAAATCTGCTGATAAATGTTCAATTTGAATAAACAGAATGATGCCTAGCTTGCATCTCAACCAACTGACCTTCATATTTCTAAGGCTGATTACGAAATTTATGATCGCTTGTAAACTCGCCCTGCAATTATGCAAGACATGAGGTACATTGAGCTTGAATCCTGGTTAAAAGTATCACTGAATGATACATTATCAGTAACAAGAATGTGTGGGTTACTTGGACCTTTGTTGCTATATACTTGCACAAAACTAAATTGTGTATGATTAATGGGGACACAATCACATTAATAGTCTGATCATATTGTATCTGTAGAAGCTTATTATATACATGTATAATGTATCATCTACTTATGAATATGTTGTGACATGCCGAACTTTACTGCAACTCAATGGGGCCGTTCCTTCTTCAAAGATAACGGTGTAACAAGAATCACAACGAACAAGAATAGGGTTGCTTTTGATTCTTCACCTTCGTCATGGAAACTCACCCACTTGTCTACTCCTAAATATCACCGGAGCCACCAGCATCCATACTGCAACACAAGTAAACACACATTTGCTTTGTGTATTAGTTTGAAGATGGAAAAACAAACGAACCTTGCGTTATTACATAGCCCAAAATGTACAAGATACTTACTATACACACAAGCTGCTAGCCATACGTTCACTATCTTCACCCAAGTGCTTGTCCATCCTACATCAATGGTCCACCTACATAACAAAAAGAAAAAAGAAAGTCACATTGATTCAATTTGCTTGTGAGATTTCTTAGAGATTTCTTGTTTGATTGTGCAATTTGGAGGACTCCTTTACTTGAGACTTACTTCTTCATAGAATGGTGGGAGTTCCAACTGACGAGAAGCATTGCAAAGTACATTGCTCCGGCAGAAAAGACTAAATGGAAGAAGCCATAGCCATAAGGAACGTCGTCCTCATCCTTACTTTCTGTCTTTCTAAACTGAAAGAGAAGCTGTTCGTTAGGTTTGGTAGTTGAGTTTGTCTCTATAGTAGTTTAAAATGTCAAATCACATTTCAGCGGTGGAAGGCGAAAACTAGAAACAGACCTGAAAACACTGCGAATCAATGCCTGTCGAGAAAGTTGCAATCACCATTGCTAGCATTGCAACAACAAAACTCTGCATTAAGTATGTACAAAATTGTTAGTGACATATTCATCTTATAGAAGATCAATCCATTTGTTACAGTAATTCCTCTGTTTCTAAGAAGATGTTGAGTTAATGGAACGTAGTAGATTACTATGATGGTAAGCCAATCAGTCCTCCTTGAAGCTTCTGCCTTCCGATTGCAGATTGTCCCTGGCGGTTCACTGTGGGGAAAAAGAAGATAAATGATCATTTTTAATTTCTTGACCATCACCTCAAAATGTATTTGGAAGCTTGTCTGATTTATCTTTGAGTTTCTAGTTCTCCTATTTTTTGGTTTTCAAAACTAGAAGAAAGACTTTGAAGACACCTTTTCATTTAAGGTGACTACTAAGATATAACCTGTTTTATAACAAGTACCATGTTGACTATAAGAAAATGAAAATCCTGTAAAGCTAAAACCAGAAGCTCAGAAACTGAATCAAAATAGCATAGTGTGTAAAACAAGACAGAAATAGAAGAGCAGCAGTGTATTTCACACCTTCTGATGGCACACCAGCATAGGAAAACCACATAAAGTCCCACTAATCCAGGAGCCAAGAAACCAGCGTTAACCTGTTGCGAACACAGCACAATATATGTCAAACAAGATGCCCAATAGTATGATTAAGTATGAGAGACTAAACACTATGATCATAACACAACAGCTCACCTTGGGATAAAGAGAAACACTAGTCATCACAAAGAGTAGAACCAGTGTGGAGGTGATGAAAAGAATGTTCATCACGCAGGATGCTTCGGGGGCATACCATACATATAACATTATGATACCCACAAAACATATGACATGTGACGCCGTTGCAAGGGAGATTGCCTGGATTCGGCTTTACAAGCCAAAGAAATGATAACAAAATTCATGTTAGCAGAAATTACATAAGGCAATAGCTGGGATGATGAATTTGGTTCAGTCTTGCATACCATCTTTCTGCATACTTTTCTGAGAGGGAGCAATCATTCAGCCATGTGATGAAACTCATAACACTTACAAGCTGAACTAACAGGAAGACCCTGTAAGAGGTACAAGTAAAGAAGTTAATAATAGCTCAAAACTGACAGTCAAAAGTAAACGGATCGTACCAAACAGACCCTAATGTTAATTTAAGTCATACCCTGCGCCAAGATGTGCAATTTCCCCTGCAAAGATATATGCAGGTGTTAATTTTCAACTAAAGGTGAAAAGAGTTGGTGAAAATTGTGTAGGATGTATAGAGAATGCGGACATACCATAAAAATTGATAACTGCATTAGGAACCAGGAATGGCAAGATCATGAATAGAATAAATAGAAGAGCTTTAGCTGACCACCATTCGGAATGCCACGTATCTCTTCGGTCATGCAGCTTTGAGGTGCCAACTGTTGACAGGAACATGGCAAAGAAGAACAGCTAACATGTTCGTTAAGGAAGACGAAGAACAAGACCAAAATGAAGCCAGATGTTTTTGAGCTTTCAATCCTCTGATTCAACTAGTATCTTAGTATTATTCACAGGTAAACCGTATTATTACTCAACCTATGGATAGAGTTTCTAGAAGAACACAAAAGCGAAGAAGAGACCATCTACATAATGATACATCAGTGAAAAAAAGAAAATCATGATAACATATTGATTCTATTGCTTCTTCATAATAGTCAAAGTAGCATTTTAGGATACGAAGCATCCCAAGCTCACACGCAACACTCCTACTGCACCCAAACACTCCAAACTTCCTTCACATCCTTTAAGGTTTAGTCCTGCACCAAAACAAAAACACAAATTTCATATCAATCTCAAATTACATATCATATAATCCATCCTCTATCATATTTTCTAAGCAAGGAGTAACTGAGAAGGCTTACTTTGCAACGCCAACGCACTTTGCTCATAATCACGAACAGCCCATGCGAGAAGATTCGTTATGAGGAATAAGAAGCCGTAAATATATCTCGCCATCCAAGGGTTGGGTCCATATATAAATTGGCCAAACCAAGTGACTTCTTTGAGTCCAGGGTACTTGACTTTCTGATCGCTCATGTTGATCTCCATTTGTTCCCAAAGTTTACCCTCTCAAGACATCCATCGATTAGATCATTGACTATAGATGTGAAATGAACTTACTTTCTCTTAGGCGCCTTGTGAAGATTGAACTTGCTCCCTACCTTATAGTTTAGAAGCTTTCAATTGCTAAACAAGGGTGTAGATTTTTTTCCCCCATGCCACTAAGAAAATCTGCCTAATATTGTAGCCCAGAGATGGAGTTGAAGCATGCCAAAGCCACTAAAAAACAAACTCATTCTCTTTTGAGAGGATGGTAGGCAATAAGTACAAGAACAAATTGTCATCTTTCAAAGAACCAAACAGAACATTAAAGAATCAAACTTTAACACTTTTCTTCACAGAATCATACCGGCCAACCAAAAAGATAATCAAAAAGAGACTTTGACTTGTAATGAGACTGAGACCATACATAAATGAACTAGACCCATTTCTGAATTCTGTGTGATGTCAATAAATTTGGGTTTCACTTTCTGAATTGCACTCTATGGCTTAAAAATCTCAAGATATATTCGAACCAAGCAATAGGCCGAATAGGTGGTGGGTGCATAAATGCCCACAAAACAAAAGGCGTCTATGCTTATCACAAACGCTGGGAAAGGTATCAGATTCATCAGCAGGCTAGGGAACTTTTTTTACCACTTGTTTGAATTAAGATACTCAGCAAAAATGAGATGAATTTCAATGGAAGGTCAATTGGCATATGATTTGGATTACACTACCAGTAAATCAGTAATAAAAATTAGTCTGTAAAGAGAAACATTACCAGGTCAAAATGGGAGAGATTGAACATTCCCTTTGACACCACATCATCTCAAACTTAAGCGTTTGGAAGATGAAAAGAGAGGCTGGCTTTATGCTTTTTGGGTTGCATCCTATTTTGCAGGAGAAGTAAAAGCAATCGGTCACTTTTTGTTTTGGTTAGAGTAATTTGTTCGATCTGTTTTGGTTTTCCCGCCATAAACAAGAGTACCCAGAGGCCGAAGCTTTGGCTTGGGCGATCGGGAACAAGGCCAGGGCTGTTGTGCCTTGGAAGGAATCGAAGGGCGTGGCGTGATCATAGGAATCAACCATGGTTGCGTATTTGGGTTGTTTAGGGTTACAATGAGTTCCTTAAAAGCATTTTCTTCTCAAGAACACAAATTCAAGATCATGTGTCTTGCAAGTTACAACGCAATCTTCACATATACAAACTGGTTGTACGGCATGGAATTGTATATTTGCATATGTTAGTACATATTTACTGTATTGACTTTGTAGTGTGGCTGCCTCCTCTTTCCTTCGTTTTCAGTACTTCTTTTGGATTTGCTCAAAAAGTACTTCTTTTGGATTAGAAAACTTTATTTCTATTTCATCCAAAACAAAACTTTATTTTATCGATAATAATCATTTAAATTTTGTTCCCATCCACATATTTATTTGACAAACTTTGTAAAATGCATGAAAAGGAATGAGCATGAGAATTTACGTGTAGAGGAATTTTGTTATAGTGTTACAACTATTTGTCATGTTACATATGATAACTACACTTTGTTGGTTTGGTCGGATTGTATCAATTCGGTTTTACATTAAGTACGGATCGTTAATAGTTACAGGTCAATCTTACCAGGTACTTGGGTATTCTAGTCGACCATTAAGGACATCAATTATTTTATAATTATTAAAATAATATTAATAAGATATATTATATAATTAATATATATTATATATTTTGATAATAACAAAGTATAATATTTAAAATAAGCATTATAATTTCTTGGAAATAACATGGTTGGTCATGCAAGAAGTTTTCAAAGTTCAATACAATCAAATTCGAATTGTTCATTAAATCATTAATTTTCGAGTTGGATCGGGGTTTGAGCCGGGTTTGGCACGTCCACATAAAACTAACAAAAATATGACGAAAATGGGTAAGTGGGCTCTATGGAGGAAATATTAGACATTATAGGTGGGCCAGAATTGTTATTAGCTCCCCTAGTCGAAATCGCAAAAATGCCACCATAGGATTTGCGGAAATTACGACCGCCACCATTAAACCATACATACGCGATCTGGAGCGAAAATCCTAGCCAAAAAAGACAACATCAAGTGACGGTGGCGAACGAGCAAAATCAGCAAAAAACAAACTGATTCCCGAGCGGCGATGATCGATGGAGTGATGACGAGCTGCAAAACTGATTGATTTCGGCGGGGAAGGACGATGGCAAGTATCTAATTGATAGGGATCTACAAGTCGAGAATCGCACGTATTAAAACAAAAATCGCATGATCGAATGGATGGCACGATCTACTATGTAACGAAACTCGGGGATGAATAGATGAATGTGATATGATGGATGAATGGATGAATGTGATGACAAGGTCTTGCAAGATCTAGTTGGTAAAGGTGGACATCTGATGGCATGTCTTCTTTTACGAGTGTGATGATCAGTGTGATGGGAAAGTTGATGACATGTTAATTTTGGAATTGATGACATGATGCCATATTAGCTGACATTGATGAATGAATGACATGTTTGCTATTATTAATGAATTGAAAATAATGATCTGATCACTTGTTGTTTCTGTTTTTTGTGATTTTTTGGGAATTGATGACTTGATATCTGGCTAGCTATGAACGATAAAAAGAGAATGGCATACAGAGAGCCGGCCAGATGCAAATATTGTGGGAACACTTATGCTTTTGATCCAAAGAATGGTAACAAAAGTGTCAAGTATCATGTTGAGACATGTGAGAAATAATTCTGATAATAAGGGCAAAGGTACACAAACTCAACTTATTCTGGATAATATGGATGATAAAGAGAACGTCATGAAATTGAAAAGTGAAAGTATGATGAGAAAGCTATAAGAGTTGTTGTTGTTGAAATGGTTATTAAAGATGAAATGCCTTTTAGATCGGTAGAGAAGCTAGGATTAAAACATGCATTTTTTTGTTGCTTCTCCACTTTTCCCCATGCCTTCACGCACTACTATAAGATGAGACTCCTTTAAACTCTTTACTGATGAACGAAAAAAGTTGAAAGAGTTTCTTAAAGATTCATGTCAAAGTGTGTGTCACTACCAATACTTGGACCTCTTTACAAAAGTACAATTATATGTGTCTCACTGCTCATTTCATTAATAATGATTGGAAGTTACAAAAGAGGAAGCTTAATTTCTGTCTGATTTCTAGTCATAAGGGAGAGACTATGGGTAGGGTTGTTGAAGTTATTTGAACTTTTGGGGTTTGAGTAAAAAGCTTCTAACCATGACTGTTGATAATGCATCTGCAAATGATACTGATTGTTCTTATATGATTGAAATGGCAAAAACTAATGGTTGTATTAGTGAGGGTAAGTATTTGCATATGAGATACATGACACACATTTTGAATTTGATTGTTCAAGATGGTATAGCTCATTGTGGTAAACATGTTGATAAAGTTAGAGCTGCAATTACGTATGTTAGAGGCTCTCCTACTAGGTTGCATTCTTTCAAGGATCTGGCTAAGAAATGCAAGGTTGAGTGTAAGACTTCTTTGGTGGTTGATGTGTGTACTAGGTGGAATTCCACTTATTTAATGTTGAATAGTGCATTGCCTTACAAAGTTGTTTTTTCTCGGATGGATATTCGAACTGTGGATAAATCTGATTTGGGTCCTCTTAGTATTTTTGATTGGAATAAGGTTGAGGTACTTGTGACCACTAGTACAAAATTCAACATACAGTGCGAAAATTTTAAGGCGTTTCTAAATAGCGCACTTATTAATTAGAAACGAAAGGCGCTTTTCAATTAGAAGCGCACTATAGGACTAAACCTTTTTATTAGAAATAATAAAACTATTTTAAAGGACGCTTTTATTGAAAAACGCCTTAAATAATAAAAAACGGAGTGCGCTTTTATTAAAAAGCGTCTTCCATATTTCTTTATTAAAAAACCAAAAATAAGAGCCAAAATCTAGGGTTTACTATCACCTGCCTTCTTTCTTCCGTTTCCCGACCTCATCTCCCTCCTCACTGCAGCTTCCTTCCTTGACCTCATCTTTCATCCTCACTTTCTCCCTTTGCTCTCCTTCTCCGGCCACCGTTTTCCACCTTGACCTTCCTTTCCGTCTTTTTCCGTGTCCCTTCATCGTTCACTCGAAATTGAATCCAGATCTCAAACCTCAAGCCAACAATGGAGAACGGAAGCTTGACGACGACAAAGAAGCTCTACACCGGGGTAATCTCGTTGGAGCCAACGGAGGTCAAGCTGGAAGAAGAGCGCGACCGAGCAGAATCGAGCCACGCTGGGAGCGAAGAGTCGGAGGCGAAGCCGATTGGGAATGTTGTTAGGGTTTTTGGCTCGGGAGAACGAAGAGTGAACCATTACAAGGCCTTCGAGTACGTTGGCTGCCAATGTGAACTCGTAAGGCCTTTCGGCTTCTTTCTCTAGGTTTAATTTCGGCCGACTTCTTGCCAATTGCAGATGTTGGTGGCTTGAAGTTGCTCGATGTTGTGCTAGCTTCGTAAGTAGGTCGATCGTGATCTTTACCTTTAGTTGCCGTTCTTGCTAAAATGTGGTGTTTGTTTTCTACAAGAAGATCCTGTGTTGATTAGCCCCGAGTCTGAGACTCAGAAGCCTTCTGTCGTAATAATCAAGGTGAGTTGATTTTTCCTCTCGATGCTCTGCTTTTGCGCGCTTGCTCCAATCGCTTTGGTTTCGTTTAGATTGAGAGCTTTCTCTATTGAAGGTGATTGACGATGACTGTTGGATTTAGTTGTAGGATGTTAGGTTTGCTCGTGTATTGATCTGGTGATTGTTTCGATTGTTTCGATTTATCGAGCTTTGTAAGATTTACGCATCTTCGATTTTTTTTGGTGTTTGTGTAGGTGGAAACTGATTTGAGTTTGGTGTTGTTTTTTGCAAAAATATAAAGCAGAGACGTTGAAGCTCAATGCCATTCATCAGGTATGGACTTCTGATATGTTGAGTTATTTGGTTTTGGATTGTCCATTGGAGAAGTTCAACTGAACTTTTGCTTTTGTATTTGTGTGGTTTCAAGAAGAGGCAGAGGTGAAGGAGACAGTTCTGATGGAAGTTTAGAGGAAACTAAATCCGATGGAGAAAGCATTGATACCAGTAGCTTTGGAAAAATAGGTTGGCATCTAACTACATTCATCTTCTATTATTAATCACTTCTGTGATACTCTTTTCCGCAGTGTACTGACTTTAGTTTTCTCAACTTGTTTGCCTAAGAGTAGAAGTAGAATATGTAGAAGATCAACAGAAGAAAGTACCACCTTCTTTGAGTAGTCAGGAGAAGGAAGTGTTGTCAACTATGGGCAAGGTAATTATACTGGGAAATCTGGCATGAACCCTGTTCTCAAGTTGGTCTCTAATTTGATTCCGTAATACTAATAATGCAAGCTTTTACAAGGTGTGAAACAGATCAGTGGAATCTTGAATATATGTAAGCTATATTGCTTAGTTAGGTTAGGCTACTTGTTAAAACCGGCTAAAAAGAAGCACAAGAAGGATGTGCTATAATTGATTAGTGCATTGTCTGATTGGATCTATATCCTATGTTCATGCAAATAATGCAGCCAGGACATACCTTTGAACTAATTTATTCCTCGTAAATACGGAGTATAATTTAGCTAACTTTCTAGACCTCAGCGGCTCACGTGTCAAAGTTTCTTGTTTTCGAATCTGACGCGGTGTTTCGTTTTTGCAGGTCGTTGCAAACTTGCAATTGAAATTGAAGCGATTGTCGGAGGAGCGTGAGCAGTGTTCGACCGAGAATGGAAGGAAAAGAAAGGAGGAGATGGGCTTGGAACCTGCACTTACGTGAAAGGTGTGGAAAATATGTTTAACTTTTGAATCTGTAATGTTGTTTTATTTTAAAAAAATGAGCTCCTTTCTAGTTTAGATGATTATCGTTTTAATTTTTAGTGTTTTTGATTGTTACTAGGTAGGCGTATCCTATTCGAGAAACAAGGGAAAATTAATGAAGCATACAAGAAGCTGCAAGAAAGCTGGCTTGAAAATGGGGACAAAGTTCCACCTGCTGAGTTTGCAAAGGTATATGATTAAATATACTACTTGGTATGTTTGCATTCTTCATAGGCCTGTAACTAATCATGGTTATAGTTGATTAAGATAGCTTGGTTTTACATTCTTCTTGATTTTGTTGGTTTTACTGTTCTTTTGCTTCTTTTTTTTTTTTTTGAAGAAGGTAAACATTAGGAGCCTTATCTGACATAAGGCCATCCTAGATCATCCTTGCGGATGATTGTACTAAACTCCCTAAGGAGACATAAAATGTCTGAATTTCGGGAGTCCGGGTGTGAGGTTGGCATATTATCCCGGCAGTAATTGTTGTAGTTTTTGTGAAGATCGAGGAAGTTAGCTGGAACGTTGTTCCTTGCTAGAAAATCCGCAGCCTTGTTGCAATCAAGCAAGTAGTGTAGGATCTTAACTTCCGAGAAATTCCGAAGAATAAGGTTGATATCTTGGATGATGGGCCCAATTTGCCAGGGGACCTTCCAGATACGTTTAATGCTATTGATAACCGTCAAATTATCGCCTTCAACGACAATTTTGTCTAGGTGGAGAATGGCCGCTTGCTTTACAGCATCAAGGAGGGCAAGCGCTTCTGCTTCAAGAGCTGTAAGGTCACGACACGGCCTTCTAGATAGGGCAAGCACCTCTCCATCTGCAGAACGAAAGATAAAAGAGGAGAAGGAACTGCCATCCGATCTAACCGAGGCGTCAACATTGATCTTGATCCATCCAGATTCGGGTTTGTGCCAGAAATAAGATTTCGGCCGGGATCTTTTGGTTTCTTTTTTCGGTTCCTCCAAAGCGGAAATCCAGGTGAAATATGTTTGGAAAATGATATTACTTAAGCAGGTCGGGTCTTTTGCAGTTTCATTGCGAAAGATGACAACATTACGTTGGATCCATGTTTGCCACCAAGCAAAGCACAAAATATCAAATTTGTCACTTGCCAACCGAGTCTGGTTCATGTTGGTTCTGAAATCATTGTGAAAGAGGAGAGGAATTGAAGTCTGGAGCTTCTGTTCAATCTCATGCACGAGCGAGGTGGTGAAAGAGCATTCGAAGAATAGGTGGTTTTAGTCTTCATTTGCATCACCGCAAAGGCAACACTGGTTGTAGACTGAGTGATAATATCTGTTAAGTCTTTCAGCGGTCGGGAGGCCATCAGAGCAAGCCTTCCAGAGAAAGGATTTGATTTTTGCCGGCAGCTTTTGGTGCCAAATCCAAGAGCTATCAAAGTTATTACGAGGTCGTAGCTGGTTCAGAAGTTTCGTTGCTGTCTTAATGAAGAAGGTCCCATCAGCAGAAGAAGTCCAAATGACCCGGTCTGCAGTTTCCGATATTGGAATGTGAATATTACTAATACTATTGACTATGTCCCTTGGTAGAAAACGGAGAAGCTTCTCAGTGTCCCATTGTTTCTCTGAAGTGATGAAATAAGAAACGACAGAGTTAATGTCCTCACCATTGTAAAAAGGTAGCAGAGTGGTGTCAGAGGCCCACGGGTCGGTCCAAAAACGAATGTTTTGCCCCGTTCCTAGCTGCCAGCGGAGGCCTTTCGTGAACGTGTCGCGTAACTGAAGGAGACGGCTAAATTGCCACGAGGTATTTGGTCTTTTATTATACTCTAGGATATTTGATGCACGAAGATATTTCTCAGTAATTATCCGAACCCATATGTTTGTAGGTTCAGTAAAAAGTTTCCATAATAACTTTAATTGGAGGGAGATGTTTACAGTTTCTGCCGTTCTAAAGTTCAGACCGCCTTGGTCTTTCGGAGAACAAATACTATCCCAGGCGATTAAGGGACGATAGCCTGGGGAGTACTTGTTCCAGAAAAAATCCTTATTGACTTTGTCAATTTGATCAAGAACTCCTTTGGGAAGGAGAAAGCACTGCATGAGAAAATTTGTCTTGGAGGTTAAATTTGCTTGAATTAGGACACTTCTTCCCGCTTGAGATAGAGAGCTAGCTTTCCATTTAGCTAGTTGTTTTTTAAGGTTTAGAATTGCCTCGTCAAAGATTTGGGTCCGAACTCGACCGCGGACAATTGGGATCCCTAAGTATTTCTCAAGATTCGTTGTCAGAGGAATGTTTAGGAGACTGGCCAAGGAAGAGGCAGTTGGTCGGGGTATATTGTTAGAACATTGAAGACTACTCTTCTGGAAGTTTATAACTAGGCCGCTCTTTTGCGCAAAAAAATCAAGGGTTGATTTAATGAAATTCATATTGTCCTGGGAAGCATTTGCTAGAATCATAGTATCATCAGCAAAACTTAGAAAGGGGATACACGTACCATTTTTAGTAAGCTGAATCCCAACTCGACGCGAAGGGCTAGCTGCTTCCTGGGTAAGTAGTCTTGCTAAAAATTCCATAGCAATGAGGAAGATATATGAAGCTAAGGGATCACCTTGTCTTATACCTCTCATTGGTTTAAACAACGGACCTGGTTCATCATTTACTAAGACAGAGAAAGAACAGGTGGTAATGCATGTCATGACCCAATTGATCCATTTCTGGCCAAAACCGAATTTCGCGAGAATTTTTTGTAGGAAGATCCAATCGATCTTATCATAGGCTTTTTCCATATCAAGCTTGAGGGCCATCCACCCTTGCTTGCCTGTTCTCTTGCGATGAAAGGAGTGAAAGATTTCATGTGCGATTAAGATATTGTCTTGAATAAGATGGCCTGGAAGGAAGGCCCCCTGCAAGGGGTGTATGATTCTTGGCAAAATACCTCGGAGTCTATTGGCAATTAGCTTGGTGATAGCTTTATAGATCGTATTACAAAGACTAATCGGTCGGAAGTGATTTATGTTTACGGGAGTTTCAACTTTCGGGATTAGCGCAATAAAGGTATGGTTAATTTCTCTAAGAAGAAGGCCCGAGTGAAAGAAGGACTTGACAGCCAAGCAAACAGAGGGGCCAACAATATTGTTCTTTTGCTTCTTAGGCCTGTAATATAATCATGTTTTTTTGTTTTCCACATCATATTTAAACTGGATATTTCATTTATTTCTGTTCATTTACAGGAAAGTGATTATGTGCCAATCAAACGTGGTTACAATGTTGCTGTTATGATTAATGGGTATGAGGACAAGCTCTTTGCTCTTCAAGCTGTCACTTTGGCCAATATCTAAAATCCTGTTATGTTATCCATATCTCATGCATTTGTAAGTAGTCTTCCTGTATTGGTGTTTTGCTTTCTAAATATACGATGTATACTTGGTGATGGTGGAGATGATACTTAATAACGCATACTTTGCGTTCTTACTTGTATCATTTCTTAACTAAGGCTCATGTGATTGTATATTTTAGAAAACTAATTGATGATTCATCTTGTGTATATGTTATTTAATTTGTATATAAAAATTAAATCATTAATTCTTCTGAATTATTAAAAAAAATATCACGCAATTTTTTTTTAAAATATATAAATTGTACAAGTTTAGGGCGCTTTTTCATGAAAAAAACACACTCCGTGTCAATCAATTTAGGGCGCTTTTTCTGGAAAAGTGCACTCCACGTCAATCAATTTAGGGCGTTTTTTCTGGAAAAGCGCACTCCACGTCAATCAATTTAGGGCGCTTTTTCTGAAAAAGCGCACTCCGCATCAATCAGTTTAGGGCGCTTTTTCAAAAAAAGCGCACTCCGTTTTTTAGTTATTTGAATATCTAAAAAACTTATGCAGGTCGCTTTTAAAAAAAAAGCGCACTCCGCTATTGAGTTCATGGCGCTTTCAAATAAGCGCCCTCCGTACCTTTTAAGGCACTGGGGCTAAATGCACTAGGAAAAGCGCACTCCGCTTCATTAAAAAAGCGCATTGTATAGCGATTTTTGTACTAGTGGACTTACTTGAATGATTTCTATGATTTGACAAATTGTATTTCTGGCTCTAAGTATGTCACAAGTAACTACATGATTTTTCATATACTGTATTTGCTACTGCAAAGGTGTTAAATAGCTTGGCTGGAAACAAGGATACTACTTTGTAGAAGATGGCATATGAGATGCAAATCAATTGTGATAAGTATTCGGGTTCTTTTGAAAATTTAAATATGCTGATGTTTTTGCCTACCATTCTTGATCCCTTCCATAAGATGTGTGGACTAAAAGTTGTTTTTCAAGGAATGTTTCCTAGAGATGACATAGATTGTCTAATTTAAATGGTTAAAGATGTAGCTTATGAGATGTTTGATAATTATGTGAAACGTTATGCTCCACCAAAAGGTCAGGATGTTGAGTCAGTTTCAAATGCATCGTTTGTTGATAAAGATGAAAGTGAATTGTGGATGGAACAATTGAAAGATGAAGTGACATGAGGGTTTAGATCATGATAAACTTTCAAGGTCTGAGTTTGATTTGTTTTAACATGAAAGGTGTGAAACAAAGGAAAATAATGTTTTAGTTTGGTGGAGTTTGAGTTGTCATAGATACCCCATCCTTGCACTTATGGCTCGCGATGTCCTAGCTATTCTGATTACTACAGTTCCGTTTGAGTTAGCATTTAGCACCGGAGGTCGTAACCTTATAGAGTATATAAGTTGCTTGAAGCCTCAGTTTAATTAGTACTAGCCAGTTGTGCCCGTCCGATGGACGGGCCTTGGGCAAAGGCTTACGTTGTGTGGATTTGTAATGTGTGGTTGTTATTTGTGAGAGTTTGTTGTTGTGATGGAAATATGTTTTGGTAGAACATTTTGGTTGTCATTCTCGTTAGCGGTTTTGTGGTATTGTAAGCGTTATTTAATAAATATGAAGAGTACACTGAGTTGATGAATAAGATAATAAGGTTTTAGACGTAGCGTATAACGTTTGCAATCTTAGGCCTAATGCCATGGAATGTGTGGACGGATGCTTATTTGCCTTCATTTTCTATGAACATGAAGGAGTACCAGTTTTTTTAACTTTAGATTTTTTTTTATACTTCAATCCTACATTAGGTTCAAAGTAACTAATTAAGTAATAGGGCAATGACGATTGCAAAATAACAAACTTCCAATAAGAGACATGGAAAACTCACAAGAGGTAAAAGCTGATTAGCAAACTATGAACACATTCATAGATATCAAGCTTGCCGGAAGATAACAACACAACGATGATCAGGACTTGCACTTAAAAACTAAGCTTACTGGAACACATTAATATCACCCAAAATTGTTTGCTTTGAATTAGTGGAAACGGATTGCACTTGCTACTGTTGAAGACCATGGAAAAGCTTCGAACTTTGACCATGAATTGACGCAGAAATACGTTGAACTGATTCAAATCCTTCAACAGAAGTGCTCAAGATGATGATATAAATCGACTCCTCGGCACCAAAAGCAAGACCTTTTCCTTGGCTTTTAGCAATTTCAGAGTCGATCTCTCCGGTTCCCGTTGCTTTTGCATGGTTAGCCAAGCTGATCATCCTAGAAGCCCTAATTGGCGGCCATCCCACAACCTGAGTGCTCAAGCAATTCACAAGAAAGCATCATAAGCCTACACAAATTCAAACTCACCTATCATTAATCAGTTTGGAACCTAAAGCAAATTGAATCCAACAACACACGCTCAAAGTTTTCTTTTTTCTTAAACTGACAATAGGCTCATAGAAGAGTATTTCACATCAATGATCGCTTGAATCAATTGCAACAAGACTTATACTTTTGACCCTACAAAATACAAAGGCTTTATTGAAACAAACAACAACAAGAAAGGCAATTCAATTCTCTCCATTCCTGAGAGTTGGCTTTGTCTGTCCAACATGATCAATCAAGGAACTAAGCTTCAGCATTAAGACAATGGACTTAAATATGTCAAGAAAAATCTGACAACAGAGAGAACACACACAAACCTGTTCAAATGCAGGTTGTGGCTTGCCTCTGCAGAAGTTCGATAAAGTCCAACAATGGCGCTAAGGCACCATTTTGTAGGACAGGGTCACGATGATTTGGTGAGTCACCAGCAATGTTTCCTAATGCCTAGACTGCCTCCCAAATTCATTCATCAGGAAAGAAATTAGGGCTTACCGATGGTACCCATTGGGCAGAAACGCTTTTCGAATTGAATCAAACAGCGAGATCGAAGAGGAAGGAAAGAATAGGCTAGCTCTTCTCTGCAATCCGTCCACACCAATTCAAACTCTTAAAAGCAATCCCATAACATCAAATTGAAAGAGGCGAATTCGTCGAAAGTTAACAAGTAATCACCGCCAACAAGCAAAGACAAGTAATTCGAGATTAACGCAGTGAAATTGGAGGTTGTCCTTCGCAAACCCTAACCCTAGAAACATGAAGAAAGGGAACAAATTTGGGATGAATGTACATGGTTGTCGTGTAGAATAGTGAGAAGAACAGACCTGTTTCTTCGGTAAGTTTGCGCAAATATCCCGTCGATAGTAAGAAGTGAGAACGAAGTGCACAGACGACGAATCGTAACCGAAGAAAAAACGCCAAACACAGAGTCGGTGAAGAGGGGGAAGCGACATCGACGAACAAAACTCATCCACGGGCATATATACGGAAACGAAGATGGATCAAATCAAAGATGAACGGAAGTAGAACTACAACAACGGCATATATAGGGAAACGAACAAGGGGGGAACCTCGAAAGCCTGCGAACTGAAATGGGGCAGTAATGGACACAGCCGAAGGGGCGAATGGTAACGGAAGAGAAACGCCAAACGCAGAGCCGACTTAGAGGAGGAAGAGGCATCGACTAACAAATCTCATCAACGGTGAGGCCAACACGCAATAAGACAGGGGAGGCCAAACAATTGAGACAGGCAACCACAATTAATACCCTAATAAGGTAAAAGGAAAAGGAAAATTTTAATTGGAAAAAGAAAAGTGAAGAATGACATTTAAGCAATTGGCAAAGTCGCTTTTTTCTATAGATTAAGATTTTTTATTGTTATAAATGCAAAAATTTTATTTTAATTATTATCTAATAAATAACAATTTTCTTGCAAGAATGGTACAAGTACTTGTTTGCAAATCTAATTGGTTAAGGCTCAGAACACATAATGATGTCAAGAAGGATAACTTAGATGGGAATGATGAAGGTGGACACTTTAAATGCATTTATAATGTTCTATATAACTTTTCAACTCTTTGACATTAATGTCTACTGTAATATAATTAATATCTAAAGTTTTTCATGTATGTTTAGATTTAGAAGACACTTTGGTTGATTTCAACAAAAGCACATTCTTTGCTTAAGTGCTTTGATAGTTTGATCTAAAGGTAAGAAAAGTTTGCTTGTTTTGTGTTAAAATCTTTTGTTGATTTAGAAGAGACCTTTGTTGATACCAATTGAAGATTTAGAGGATATTCGGTTTGTTGTTTCATTTTGGCCTTATAATGAGTATTCAATATTCTTGTGTTCCTACGTTAATCGGCATTGCATATGATGACTTAAATAATCTCTCTTGCGTTGATTTGAGGAGTGATGGTAATTCAAGTGTCTGGGAACACTTTTAGAGTTGACAAATTGAGGAAGACATACGAACACTAGTTTTTTTAGTTTGCTCATTTATATTTTGCAAATTAATTTTTAGTTTGAATCATTTTGTAAGTTCATTTGAAGTTTGAAGAGATATTGACTACTTTAAACTTTCTTTTTTGGGCAAAGACTACTTTAAACTTTTAGTCTTAGAAAGTGTTTTGATATATGATATATTATAACTTGGGGTTTTTCAACTTTTATTTAATTATTTTTACAACTTGGTTTACAATAATTAAAATAGAATGATTTGGTTCAACTGCAATACTGTCCAATAAAAGCTATTATTGGTCAACGATTTTGACATGGTTATAAATTCGGCCCAAGGAGTCTAAATCTAGGACCTGATCGTAATGGTCCGGTCCATACTTTTTATAAATTATGGTTCACCGGTTTGGACCGGATCGGATACACAACCCTATACCAGGACTGTGAATTTTTTTTGTTATTTTTTTTTTCCTGATCATGTTCCCCAGTTTGAACTAGGGGTGTTCAACGGGCCAGGTCGCCCGCGACCCGCAGTGACCCGACCCGCGAATTGCGGGTCGGGTCGGGTTAAACCCGCGGGTTTGCGGGTCGACCAGCGACTTGTTAGATTTAAAAATATATATACATTTTTATTGTTTTATTAATATTAAAATGTATTTTTAAGAAAAATATATGTTTTGATACTAATATTTATTGTTTTATTAATATTAAAATGTATTTTTTAGAAATAATATGTCTTTTAATAATTTTATTAGTATTATAATATATATACTTTTTGAAAAATTCATCGTATTTGGGGTCGATCTACAATTTATTTTCATATTGTAGAAAAAATATAAATTTGACCAAGTCAAACGGGCCAACGGGTCGACCCGCGACCCGACCAGCAAAACCCGCGGGTTTACGGGTTGGATCACGGGTCGGATCGCGGGTCACTTCATAATTTTTTTGCGGGTCGCGGGTCGGACCGCAACCCGTACTGCGGGCCGCGGATCGACCCGACCCGACCCGTTGAACACCCCTAGTTTGAACCGAATTAAACCATCTGTACATCTACGGATAATCCATTCACACTTGATCTCTCTCCCTCTCTCTCCTAGGGTTTTGTTTCTCTCTCCTTCAGCTGAAATTCAAAATTCTCTTCCAAATCCCCACTCCGTTCAGGCGTTCACCGATCTCGTATCGAATTCGGAACCCTCAACCTTGGGCAGATCGCTCTCTCCACTCCCACCATGAACCACCGCTCGAGCTTTCCGTCCTCACAACGCTCATCCAAAGCCCGGCCTCCTAGCCGACGCAATTTCGGGGAAGACGACGAGGAAGACGAGGACGAGTACGAAGACGACTACGTCGAGCTACCCGAATCCGACGACGAGGAGAACGACAACGACGAGGATTACACCGGATATCAGCGCGCCGTCGAGGCCAACTACCGGAATCGGAACCCTAAGAAGCGAAGAGTCGAAGAGTTGAACCCAACCTACGAGTTTCGCCCCCGAGGGGTTCATTCGATTAGGGCTTCCCAGCCGGAGTGGAACGAGCATTCGACCTATGTGCTTCTCGATGCGTGGGGAGAGAGGTTCTTGCAGTTGGGGAGGAGCAGTTTGCGGAGCGACGATTGGAGTGAGGTGGCCGAGAGGGTTTCGGAGGTATTGGGCTCCGATTTCGGGGTTTCGGAGTGTAGGACTAGGTTGAATGTGCTGAAGGGCAAGTACAAGAAGGAGAAGGCGAAGTTGGAGGCGATTGGGGGTGGGAGTAGCAATTGGGTTTACTTCAAGAAGATTGACATGCTTATGACTTTGCCTCCCAGGCTGCAGCAGCAATGTGGGCTCGCCTGCGGGGTCGATTCGGGGGAGTTCGTGTTTATGGACCCGAAGGTGTATTTGGAGCATTCGAATGCGCTTGATGAGATGAGGGATAGTCCTGGGAATTCGGATTCGGAAGGAGAGGAGGACGAGGAGGATGATCGGCGTGGGAGGCGGAAGGGGGAGTTTGTGGATGAGGTTGAGGACTTGGAGTCTTATAGGATGCTGTCGGAGTCGATCAAGAGGGTCGGGGAGATATACGAGAAGATTGAGGACAGTAAGAGGCAGCACATGATGGAGCTGGAGACGATGAGGATGGAGTTTCAGAGGGATATGGAGTTGCAGAAGAAGGAGATGGTCGAGAGGACACGTGCTGAGATTGAGAGGATAAGGCTGGCTAAGGAGGAAGAGGAGGAGGAGGAAGAGGAGGAAGATGAAGAGCAGGAGGAAAATGGTGATTGTTCAGCTGACACCACTAGTTAGAGTTGTAGGTAAGTTAATTTCCTAATTCTGGCTTTTATCTAGTCTTTGGTTTGGTTTTAGCTATAATGCCAGTGCTATTGGTTTGCTTTCTAAGTTGGCTGTATTTACCTACATTATGAAGAACATAAGCTCAAGAAGCTTATTTTTACCTATAAACTCAAGATGAAACAACAGTTGAGTGGAGCGGAATATCCAAGAACTAGAAATAAGAAGTCTAATTGATGATTCTTGGTTGGCTATTGTCTAGTTTTTTAAGACCTGAAATGCTTATCAAGAATCTTGTTTAAGCTGTTTACTATCAATCCTTAAGCTTGAAAGTCTATACTTTTATCTTTTGTACTCTGCCTTCAGATGATATCTAGTATGAAAGTCCTCATGTCTTTACATTCCTTTCACTTTCGTCTGGTCTTTTTGGGAGCGGGAAGGATAGCGGCCGTGCATAGGTTTGGTTCATTCTTGTTGGATTGGTTCACATTGAAATTGATGTGACAGAAAGACTAATGAGTTTGATTATACATTTCTTATTGTTAATTTGCATATAAATCGTTTTTCCTGTTCCAAGTGCTAAGTATGTGACTACTATTTTGGATCTTGTCTATGCATGTATCCTGGGTAGCTCCTTTGCATGATTTAGAGGAGTAAACTATCAACATAAGTTCTTATTCTTCCTTTTTCAGATTCGGATGATTACTGGATGAAATGAGAATAATATAGGATGCTGCCTGCTATTCTACAAGATGGAGAATGCGGGATATATGTGAAGCTAGTAAGGTGACTATGCAGGGGCCGTTTCTGGATGTAACCATGACCTAAGAGCCATGGCGCCTTTGTATTAATATTCCGTGTGAGATATTTTCCTCCGTATTAGTGTTCTGTGTGAAACCGTCAGTGTAACTCATATGCATTATGTTGATGTGGCTACAAGATTTGAAGTTGTTTAGTGGTAGTATAAATGTCATCTGGTTTGGAGATGTTACAATCTCACCTCTTACTCATGCCATGTTTAGGCAGACACTAATTGATAGGCAATGGAACTCAGATCTCTACTAATATTCCTCAGTCTTGTTTTGGTGTTATGTTTGAATTGGACTAGTGGAATCAAGTCATATGCTCATTGTAATTTGTGGCCATTTGTTGGTTTGCTATGGCATGGGCGTGGAAGAAGAGAGGTGTGATTAATTGTGCATTTGTGCCGTGTAGGCAATAAGTTTAGCAACATCAAAAATAGGTTTAGCAACATCAAACATTATGTCTTCAGACCAATTTGACAAATAAAATAAAGTCCAATTATTTCATTTTACAATAAACATCTTTTCTATAATACTGTGGAGTCTGAGGTGCGAAGATAGTCTGGGGTGACGACAACCCAATCACATTTAAAAATAAGACAATCTCTGAACCTTTAATTAGCATTCATGTACAGATACACAATGACGATCCTAACATACCAAAATCATTGGTATAAAATGTAAAATGACCTTACTCAGCTTTCCCTCCAATCAAAACTGCAGCTTACAACAAGATTCTCAGCTGTCAGTAATCCAAGCTAGCCTAATTCATATAGAAAAAACATGGGCACAAGTAAATCCCGTATTTAGCATTCTATCAAGGTTGGTAAGCAGGCACAGAAGAAAGACCATAGTCATAAGGGTTATAACTAGCCTGAGCTCCATAAACACTGCTTCTTCCCTCCAAATGGGAACCGACAACACCCACATTGTCCAGTGGCAGAGAATAGTGAGGAGGCTGTACCGGAAGCACAGAAGAAGACGAAGCAAGAGGCTCACCATAGACTGAGGAATAGGGATTAGCAATAGTCATAGAGGCATCATAGGCAGTCTGAGTTGGATATTTGTAAGACCCATGATATGATTGATATCTTGTTACAGGGCTCTGCTGGAGTCGTGGAGAGGGATTTCTGTGAGCAAAAGAGGGATATGAGTTTGAAATCTTGGAAGCCTTGGCAGGTCTAGAACTTGCTTGGTGGCCTGTTCGAATTCCATGGGCCCGCTTATTTGATGGCTTGTTGGGGGCAGAGGAATTTTTCTTGTCTGCCTTCGTCTTTTCCATATCAGCCAGTCTTTTTCTCAGATCATTGAGAGGGAACTGATCTTCAATCGCCAGATCTTCCACACATTTTATGACGGCTTTGATAGGATTCATTTCTGAGTTGATGGATTCATCCTGAAATGTTACTGGTTAGCAAGCTAATTGCAAATATTTTTACGTAAAGAATTGCAATTTTTTCTTAGAAAAACAAGTAGAACGCACCATGGAGGCCGCTGATTTACTGTTTCCCTTCTTTGGTGTGTCTGCTGTATTCCTTTTACAGTTATTCAAATAAGTCTCCAGCAAAGAGGCTGGTTGAAACCTTTGGGTCAAGCCAGCCTCAGTAGCAAAATAGATTGCTTCGATCTCCATACCATTTTTCACCAGTTCATCTATTATATCTGCACAGAGTAAAATGCATATAACAGTTATGTGCATATATATCAACAAAAAGCAATGTGATTGTACACGTGTAATGTAAAATTGATGTGATTGTACACATAATTGAGAAGAACTTTTTTAGGAAATCATCCTTGCCTAGCTTTATAAATCGCTCAAGCGCATCAAGTGACACCCAACAAATCTACTGCATAAGGATGATGTGAATAACTGAATATGTGATGTGATGACTGATTAAAGGATACCAATTTCGAATCAGTGTCATACTGCCTCTAGTTTCTTCATCTCTTCCTTCCCATCCTCCATCTTTCCATGTTTTATTCCAACATCATATTCATTCAATAGACTACAACATCATTGATCCATTACTGGTGTCACTAGACTCAATACAAAATTTCAATCCTCGAAAGAATTGCAGCACTTGAGCATTCAATAAAATAAAGCCCAGCTAGCCTATCATCTCTCAACCGCTTTTCCAAAGAGTAAACTACCAAGTCAGCAGAATTGGAAGTTCTAGCCTCTTTCCGAGGAAAACATAAGATAGGATTGGTAATTTTCCAACAGAAATATACCCGAAATATATATGTTTTTGCCTTGAAATTTCTCAGCATTAACCAAAGACCTTTCCACCTTCACAAGACCAAGCTAAAACAAAATTACAGATAGTATAGATGTCTTTGTGATTATTCAGATGATAAATTGCATCTTATAAGAGCCAACAGCATTATCAATGAACTGATCTTTCTTCTAGATACTAGATATTTGGAGGCAAAAATTGGTTTACTTCGCTTGCTTAACCCTTAACGAAACTGTAGGATCACCAGTGATTACTTTCAGCTACAGCTCTATCTGACCAATGGATATATCCATGACAACATCATCAAGTTTTGCAAGGTCATAGACATGCGTACTGTAATGCCAATTACACACATGGCACATGTGCCTGATCTACAACATCTTTCTATGTATTCGACACCCTCATTCCAATAGGAAAGAATACATCTGCCTCTGTTTAGAGCACTAGGATAGCTTTAATAGCCACCTGGTCAGCAAGGAAGCAACTTTTGAAGATTATATACAGGCCATATAAGGTCACCTAGCTTATTAACCATGCAAAAATTGTTCCATTGTACATGACCGAATCTTATCTTAATGAACAAATGCCAAACGCAAGAAATGTAAAACACATACCTCCAATATCATCCTCAAAAATCTGCACAGCTAGCTTGGGCATGTCCTTTCTTAGAGCAGCAAACTCCAAAACCAGCTTCCTGAGGAACTGCTGATCATACTCCTCTTTCAACCCAAAGACAATCACCAGCTGCAACAACATGGCCACCTCCGCCGGCCCCACCCGATTCAACAACAAGCTGCTGTTATCCACCATCTTCTGCTTCCACTCTTCAACCACATTTTTCGCCCTCTCCACTATTCGCCCCGCGAAAGGCGGCCTGCCGCCGTCTTCTTCCCACCGTCTTTCGAATCGTCTAGGGGAAGCAATCCTCCCACCACCACCGAGCACGCCCACCGCCAATCCGTCAACCCGCCACCAACTCGGTTAGTGGACGGCTTCTTGGCGGCCGCTTTCTTGACAAAGGCCTCCACCGCATCCAACACGAGCCTCGGGGGATCAACACAATCCCCTAGGAGGACGCTCCCAACGATCTCCCTAACCGCTAGTGACTCCCTCCTTTTCAGCACCAGGAAATTCAGCAGCCCGGGGGCGTCCATTCGCCGGACAATAGACCGCAGATTCTCGACGAAGCCGGCGTTCTGGTGCACCGGAGTGCCGATTTCGGAGAGCGCGGCCTGTTTCCGGGCCTCGATCTCGGCGGAGAGGGACTCCCGGCGTTCCGGGATGGAGTGTTCGCGGAGAGAGAGGAGAGAGAGGCTCTCGTGGGATTCAGATTCGAGGGATTGGATTTTGGAGTCTAGGGTTTGGGATTGTTCCGAGACGGATCGGTCGAGGGAGGAGAGATGGGAAGTTAGGGCTATGTATAGGTCTGTGCAGGCGGAGAGAGCGGTTTTCCGAGCTTCGAGGTGGTCGAAGAGGCCTTGAACTCTTTCTCCGTCGATCACCTCCATCGCCATGACCGGACCAGTTTTCGTGAAACTACTGAAAGAGGGAGGAGAAGGCCCGGATAGGTGGAGATCAAAACGCTGCGTTATGCTAGAATTTCTTTTTTAGGAAAAAAGAGCGATAACATTCTTTTTGTCCGAAGGGCATACAGGCATTAAGCCTCCGTTTGGATACAACGTTTTTACCTAGCTGAAGATGGAGATGGATGAAGACGCTGGTTGACAGTGGTGTTCGGCAGCTAGCGGGCGACCGAGATAGAGTGTGTTGGGTAGCTGAAAATGGCCAATTTTTGCACCCTTGTACCCCCCAGATGGCAGATGAATTTGTAGCGTTTTGTCCGCTAGCTGGTCCTTATTTTCCACCAATTCCCTCGGTCCATTCTTGTATGTGGTGAAGCCTACTTCCCCGAATCTCTCTATCGAAGGCGGTACAAGGCTAGCGGTGGCGACCTTCGAAACCCTAGAACCCCTTCACCCAGCTCCTTCTTGTTCATAGGATCGACGGCGACCTTCCTCGTCGTCCTTTCTTTTGCTTTGTTGAAGGCTTTCATCGATGGCGCCGACGTAGAGGTGTTCGTCCTTGGAACCCTAGATCCAGTTCTCTGGCAGTGGCAACCTTAGTCCTTGGAACCCTAGATCCACTTCTCCGTCGACGACGCCGATGTAGAGGTGTTCGGAGGCTCGCAGCGTGGCTTCAGTTGGAAAGGTGGAGCATTCCGCCGGGACCGACAAGGGTCTGGGAACACGAAATAGATCCAAATTGGGTTTCAATTTGCCAAATTTGAGTCACGTGTTACTCACGTGCTATAATAAAAAGATCTTTTCTAATGAATCGAAGGGTATTTACGTCCTTTTCCGTTAGCCATTTTGGGATTCAGCTAGTTATAATCCCGAACACTTATTTAATTTCTAGAGAAATTTGCACTAAATCACCCGTTAAATAGGCGAATTTACACTTAACCACCCGTTATACAAAAATTTGTTTTAAACCACCCAAAACCCTCATTCTGTTAACAATCAACCACCCCCGAACTTATTCTGTCAAAAATTCTGTTAAATACTACAAAGTTACCATTTTACCCTCCTAATTACTATTCATCGTCTCCTTCATCACGCTGAAAAAAAAATTCTTCATTGCCTCTTGCTAGCGGCGCCGGTGAGCGTCAACGACGACAAGGCTACGAACCCAAATCTAGTCGTGAGTTGGTGAGGGATTGCAAGTTAGCACCTGGTGGCGGTGAGACCGGATCTAGTCGCTGTCGAGGACTAGTCGGGACTGGATTTGGGGCGGCGAGACCAGATTTGGGGATGGCGAGCCTTGCCCTGTTTCTCTCGCCAGAGGTCTCGTCCGCCGTCGGAAAGGCGACGTCAGTGGCAGATAGGGCGGTGGCAAGATCCTCAACATCATTGCCTTCTTGAACCGCCCATCAAGGAGTCGGCCTACTCCCTCCTCTTCTACCGCACCATCGGTTTCGCCCGTGACTTCCGACCCCTACTGGCGCCGCCTCCCACATGCTCAACCCTAAACAAACCCCTTCCTCCATCACCCCCAATCTTCACATGGTTTTAAAATCCGGGAGAGATACCGGCGAGGACTAGAATTGGCGAAGGTTTCTTCACATTTGAGATCCCTAATCCAGATCTACAACCAAAATTGATTTTTTTTTATATTTTTTGTTAAAAATGCCAAATTGGCAGCCTAACATGTAATATTTTGAAATAGTTGAGGGCAAAGTAGTAATTTGTACACAAGCTAACGGATTTTTTGACAGAATAACGCCATGGGTGGCGATTTGTTAACGGAATTGATGTTTTAGGTGGTTTAAAACAAATTTTTGTATAATGGGTGGTTAAGCGTAAATTCGCCTATTTAATGGGTGGTTTAGTGCAAATTTCTCTAATTTTTACTGATTCCGCTACCTAATTCAGTCCCAGCTAGACACAAAAATCCAGCTGCCAGTTCCAGTCCCAGCTAGTCACTACTCCCCAGTCCCAGCTTACACTACTTGTGCCAAACGGAGCCTAAGTTATCCTTGTAATCTATGAGCTTGTTCTTTTTTGTGGGTGAAAGATCTTTTTGAGGCAAAAATATAGGTTTGGGTGAATTTTTTTATTGGGAAATGTGAAAAGTAGAGATAAGATGTGTATGTAGAAAAAGGTAAAAGAAATTTTTTGGATGGAAAATTTTTGTTGTGTATAAGTGAAACAAGCCCTATAGCTCTATGGTCAAAAAAAAAAACTCTCTCCAAACAACTTTTTTCTCTAAAAAGTATATTTTATTTTTTTATAACATATATATCATATTTCAATTTTAATTTGAACATTTTTTTGGATTTTTTTTATTAGGGTCGTCTAGTAATACCCTATTTGATTAGAGTTTTTCTTTAGAAATTGTTTTTGGTATTCCGGTTGTCTCGCTAATTCCTTTTGGTGTCCCACGATTTAGTCTTTTCTTTTGGTACCCCGGGCGTTGGTAGGGCATCGATGTGGGTCAGGTTGAGCGGGCGGTAGGGCGATGGGATCGGTCCGGCATGGATTCCATGTGGTTGCAGCAGTTTTGGTTTCTGACTGGGTGGTCGTCCGTTAGTCGTTTGTGCATGGGCGTTCGTGAGGGTGCAATCGTGTGGCCGGGTGTTCTGCCGGTCCGGCGGTGGCGTTGTCGTCGTTGGTTTTCTTGCCTGTTGTCTGCTTGGGTTTGTGGTGTTTTTGATGTTGTTGTTTTGCCTCTGTTCGCTGGTGTTGGTGATGTTCGTTGTTGACGCTCGTTTGGCTTTTTTTGAACGTTGCTGTTGTTGATCTTTGCTTTGTTACTGTTGTGTTTCTGTTTGTTGTGGCATTTGTTTTTTTTTTAAATGGAAAAGGGTTGTTTTGGATGGAAAATGAGTTTGTAGAGACTTTTGGGTAGGGAAAGGAATTTGTGTAAACTACGGGGTAACAAAAAGAAAAGCTTTTTTCGTGCAACACCAAAAGGAATTGGCGAAAAACACAGATTCCCCCCTTTTTACTTGCGTACTTACTTGCAATTTGTATGAATTTTATTAAAATTATCTTTAATAAAATTTTACATGATGATTAACAAATTTAACATATACTCTAAGTTTTGATATATCTTTTGCATTTTTTTTAGTATACTATTTTAATTAATCATATTTAAGTGGAGAATATATAAATCTTAATAAATCTTGTATAGATTGTAAGAAACATACAATTCAACTGTAAATCTTTAATCAAGAAAAAAGACTAATTGATGTATTCATTAATAAATTAAAGATTATGACTATTGGATAAGAATATCTTTTGACATATATACTTATTAAAATACTTCTTTTCTTAACTAGTATCTTAATTAATATGTTGTAGATAATATTTGCAGAGCTATAAAAATCTCTGCAATTATCTATTTGGCTGAAAAGAATCTCTACATCTGCCTAATTGAAAGAAACAAAAATTTTTATTTATCTCTTTGGTAGGAAAAAAAATCTTACGTGAATAAATAAATATATATATATATATATATATATATTACATGGATAAATAAATATGATGTGGCGTGATAGAAAAAACTAGCCTATGTTAAGGAGTATATGACATCAAGCTTAGGAAAAATGCATCGTCCGGAGGTATAACGGAATTCTCCAAATCAGAAGATGGATTACAAGCGAGTCCGCTATCCATATAGTTCGATCTTGTCCCAAGGGTTAGGTTCGGCATTTGTTCAGAAATGGATGTCTCCCATGCATTATGATAATTAGGGGTAGAGATATGTTCTTGGTTAGATGATAGGGTATGGTGTAATGGATCTAGAGTACTAGAGAAATTGATGGGTAGTTGGAGGTTAGTACCCTCGGACGATTGTAAGAACCAACTAAGGACCCTAGGATCATTAGGGAGTTAGGAGTTGCTCAAGTACGTATCAACATATAAATAAATTTTTTATAGTATTGCAATGAAATATAATGTAATTCCATTTTCATACGAGAGTATATACTCATCCGTACAAAATAATATTTAAGAAAAACTTGAAATTCAATATTAATGCATAGACTAAATTTTCATTATATCATAATAAGCTAGATATTGTAAATTTTTGAATAAAGTAATGTCCAATAAAACACTCAACAATATGCTTTATTACTAAGATATTGTTATGAATGCATGATGAACTCATGAAAGCCATAGTACATTATCTTCAAATTACCCTCTTATACATGTTGAAGGGTTTTCTTGAACAAATAAAATTTATATTCAAGACCCCGCTGAGTATAGCGAAGTCAGGATCGTCCACGGGAGTGAGAGTAGTGCTAAGTTTAATCGATAAACTACGAAAAGCAAAGAAAACAAGGACAGAACGACTCAGGATCGACCAGAGGATGGTCGATCTCGACCCTTAGAGGGTCGAACCTGAGATCAATCACACACGAACACACACAAATCACAAGCAACTAACTCGAACACGACGGAGGGAGTCGGGATCAAGGCAAAAGATACGAATTTCAATCAATAAAAGTCAAATCCTAGGGCAAGGGCTACCACAACAACAACCATACATGATTTTGACAAGAATTCACAACTATCATGCAATCTAGATCATAGAAAAGTTAACTTTCGCAAACAATTCAAGCCATTCAATCAGCTTTCGCAAATCAAACAACTTTCTATCTATCCTTCAACCTAGGAATATCAACTTTCGCAAATAATCCTATTAGATGTAATCAAGCAACTAACTTTTCACTTTCGCTAAGGTTAATTACAAGATATGCCTCAACTTTCGCAAAGGATTAAGCATAAGATAAGGTAGATATGATCATCAAGCATTCAAGTCATGAATTCAAGTTTTAAACATGCATGATTGTGTTGGGCTTTTGCCCAACCCTAGAATTTAAGAAGACTACTCACACATAGCAAAGAAAAAGAAGGAAGAAGAAGAAGAAGACATGATCAAACCAAACTCAAATTCAACTAAAAACCAAAGGTCAATCTTACAAACCTCAAACTTGTTCTCCAAGTCTTCTTTCTAGCAAAGCATCCAAAAGTATTCCCTAAGCATGAATTCCTAATTGATTGAATCCCCTTTAAAACTATAGGTTCAACCTCCTTTTATAGACAAAAAAGAGTCCTAATCTAACTAGGAAACACAAACAAAACACCTTCCTAAAATACAAACTAGGAAACTTCAACAATATATCCGGAACAAGTGAAGGCGGTGACGCGCGATCGACCCCTTCAAGGTCGATCCTGAGGCTCTAATTCCTTGCATTCTAAGTTTGGTCAAGTGGCTCGAGATCGACCTCCTTGGGCTCGATCTTGGGGTCGATTTTCTTCACTTTTCTTGTTGATTTTGCTTCTCTTAAGCTCTTCTTCTTGGCTCTTCTACTTGAATCTTCCTCCTAGCTCGCCCATCCTCTCCAAGTCTTGTTCCAAACTCGTCTTCAAGCTCCAAAATACCTACAAAACGACACAAAAGTGCGTAGTTTCCGAATCTCAAGGAAATACGAAAACTCATGCAAAAAGACTCAAAAACACAAGACTCAACTACGAAAATCAACTTAAACTAACCTATCTAAACCCTAAAAATCTACCTAAAAACGCGGACATCAAAACACCCCATACTTAGACTTGTTTGTCCTCAAGCAATAATCATGCAAATCAAGACCAATAACACAATCTTCAAGCATAGCCCTTGTCAAAACATTTTAAACACTAGTGAAAAGAAGACAAGTAATTTTAACGTCATCACATATGTAAGAGTCTCAAGCTAGGCAATCACAATCCAACCTCACAAGGGATATAAATGTGTTTCTCTCAACTCTCTTGTGTTTAGGCTTTCAAATCAACTCTCATCTCAATCTTTATGCAAAGTCTACTTTATCATTGAGATTTATATCACCAATCCCTCTACCAAGAGAAGTCAAAACACATCAATCTTCATAAGAACTTAGGCTCAATGAAATCTTCATAGAAGACTCCATTCGGCCGGGTTGTAATGGGGTTCGGTAATAACAATAGGGAGGGAGTTCTTTGGCCATGTGGTGCTAAATCCGGGAATCAAACTCCTAAATACAACACTTCAAACCAAGACAACTCACTTCTTCACTTTCCAACTCATAACCAAACACTTCTATGAAACTCATACCCATCAATTTCTAACCCAAACTCCCAAAATACAACTTAAAAACACTAGGAATTCTTGGCTTTGCACTTATAACATTTTTTTTTTCTTTTCTTCTTCTCTTTTTTTTTTCCTGCTCGAGCTTACTTATGGTCGGGATCGACCCCTGGGGGGGGTGAGATCGACCTACAGGGGGTCGATTCTGAGAGTACTAGCTCGAGCTTCTTCCTTACTTCTCTCTTCAATTTTTCAACAATGTGCAATCCAAGCCAAGAATCCTATTACACTACACTTCAACAAGTTGTTTTCTACCCTTTAACCATGTCACCACTTTCAAACCCAACCAAAATGTCACTCTATAAAACTTATTCCCAACACAATCTAAGTCCAATTCCCGGAATAGGGTCAAGCTAATATAGGCTAGGAATAATTTTTGTGGAGCTTCAAACAAAAGGCTAAGGCTAGAACGGGGCTTCAAGCAAAGACAATTCAAGGTAGGAATGGGAGAATATGGGCTAAAAATATAAGTTCTTAATCACAATCAACATGCATGAACAATCTCATGTCGGTTTCAAGAAATAGATAACCATATCAATGACAAGAAACATATGCATAAAGAGAGCAAAATCACACAAACAAAGAAGAGGGAATCAATGACGTTCTCCCTATAAGGCCAAAATTCTCACTAGGTAATAATTTGTTGGATTGCAACTACCTTCACTTAAAACACATATGCTCAATTTCATCACAAGTCACATTCACAATCAAAAGCAATTTCTCATAAACTTGGGCTACACTATCCAATTATGCCAAAGGAATTACATGACAAGCATAAAAATTAATTTTCATCATAGGACATCTAAGATGGAATGCTCTTCTATCCTTAAACAAACAAGGAAGCAAATATATTTTTTTGGTTTTTTCGACATTTTTCAATTTTTTTTTGGGTTTTTCAAGATCTTTTCTTAACAAGCAAACTATCAATCAAACAAAGCAAGCAAAGACTCAATTATATACAACATGTGAGATTTCTTCTTCCCCACCCCATACTTAAATCATGCAATGTCCCCATGCATGAAAACATATGAAAAAGTAAAGAGAAAAGAAGAAGAAAACTCACAATGAACTCTTGGAAGCTTGGAAAGGAGGTGGAGCTTAGAAGGCAAAGTGTGCTGGCACGACCCCCTTAGGGTCGATCCTGAGAGGTGAGTAAGGAGGAGGGCAGAGCAAGGGGGGGTCGTGATCGACCCTCATAGGGTCGATCCTGAGGGCTCATGTACCTCATATGAAGTTGTCTTTTCCCGTCCTTTTTGAGCTCGCATTTGAAGCTTAGCACCTTGCAAAAATCCCACAAAGATCCTATCCCAAACAAATGTATATCCTATTCTAATATAAGGAAGGTTAGAAAAATCAAATCTAAACAAAATCAAAAACAAAATAAAACAAAGAATCTAATCTAAAGACCGGGTTGCCTCCCGTAAGCGCTTGTTTAACGTCGTTAGCTTGACGAGAAATTCCTTAGCTCAATCCCTATGATCGGACATCGTCAAGGCTCTAAGTAACCTATCAAAGTCTTGTGAAGACACCTCATGAAAGCATAAGTAGCATATTGATAAATTGAAAAATAATGATATAGCACTCAAACATCGTTTCAACTTATCAAAAGCGCAAGAATAACTTTTATGAGAAGGGTTAGGATAAAACCAATTTAGTGGTTGTGGGGACGCCTCACAATACTTAGCAATGGCATCCTTGTAGGTCCATAGCTCCTTGCGTCCTAGCTTGAAGGGAAAATGATAGAACTTGTAGGCACCCTCAAGCCTATGGACCATGATTGACTCAAGAAAGTCGGAAGGAACTACGGTGACGATCTTCATCTCTTCATGCTTTGCCCATTCTTTGCTAGCATCCGGGGTCAATGAAGGTCCAAATCCGACCACATTTTCTTTACTTTCCTCCATGAGTGGGTTTGGTTTCAACATTGGTAGCAAAGACCCCGTACATCCTTCATCCTCTTGGGCCTTAACCTCCTCAATTTCGCCTTCTCCTAGAAAGAGACTCTCATTCGCCCCTTGGGTCTTGACTTTGTTTTTCTCGGCCTCATCTAGCAAGAAATTCTCTTTCGGATCATCCTCCAAATTCTTCATCTCCTCTTCATGGACCTCTTTCAAAGCATTGTCGAAACGGACCTCTACTTTCTCTTCACCACTAGAATATGATACGAGTCCCTTCTTAAGATTTTTGCAAGGAAGGTCGATAACGACTAGAGGAGGCTCGCTAACGAGCTCTTGAAATTGATGTTGAGCCAAAGCGTCCTCTTGGAAGGCGTTGAGTTGTGCTTGGAGGTATATTCGGGTTTCTCGTGCTCTTTTTCGGTCATCTCGTGCTCTTTGAGCCGCATAAGCCTTGGCATCTATTTCTCTTTGGAGGATTAGCATTTCGAGACGAAGATCGGCCAACTCTCTAGCAAGGGTCTCATAGGTCGCCATGGATATATCTAATCTAAAGACAAAAACAACACAAAACAAATCAAAAACACACAAAGGGTTTGGGCTAGTCCCTCACCCAAATATCAACTAAACTAGGCACTATTGCACACTCCCCGGCAACGGCGCCAATTTGTTGAAGGGTTTTCTTGAACAAATAAAATTTATATTCAAGACCCCGCTGAGTATAGCGAAGTCAGGATCGTCCACGGGAGTGAGAGTAGTGCTAAGTTTAATCGATAAACTACGAAAAGCAAAGAAAACAAGGACAGAACGACTCAGGATCGACCAGAGGATGGTCGATCTCGACCCTTAGAGGGTCGAACCTGAGATCAATCACACACGAACACACACAAATCACAAGCAACTAACTCGAACACGACGGAGGGAGTCGGGATCAAGGCAAAAGATACGAATTTCAATCAATAAAAGTCAAATCCTAGGGCAAGGGCTACCACAACAACAACCATACATGATTTTGACAAGAATTCACAACTATCATGCAATCTAGATCATAGAAAAGTTAACTTTCGCAAACAATTCAAGCCATTCAATCAGCTTTCGCAAATCAAACAACTTTCTATCTATCCTTCAACCTAGGAATATCAACTTTCGCAAATAATCCTATTAGATGTAATCAAGCAACTAACTTTTCACTTTCGCTAAGGTTAATTACAAGATATGCCTCAACTTTCGCAAAGGATTAAGCATAAGATAAGGTAGATATGATCATCAAGCATTCAAGTCATGAATTCAAGTTTTAAACATGCATGATTGTGTTGGGCTTTTGCCCAACCCTAGAATTTAAGAAGACTACTCACACATAGCAAAGAAAAAGAAGGAAGAAGAAGAAGAAGACATGATCAAACCAAACTCAAATTCAACTAAAAACCAAAGGTCAATCTTACAAACCTCAAACTTGTTCTCCAAGTCTTCTTTCTAGCAAAGCATCCAAAAGTATTCCCTAAGCATGAATTCCTAATTGATTGAATCCCCTTTAAAACTATAGGTTCAACCTCCTTTTATAGACAAAAAAGAGTCCTAATCTAACTAGGAAACACAAACAAAACACCTTCCTAAAATACAAACTAGGAAACTTCAACAATATATCCGGAACAAGTGAAGGCGGTGACGCGCGATCGACCCCTTCAAGGTCGATCCTGAGGCTCTAATTCCTTGCATTCTAAGTTTGGTCAAGTGGCTCGAGATCGACCTCCTTGGGCTCGATCTTGGGGTCGATTTTCTTCACTTTTCTTGTTGATTTTGCTTCTCTTAAGCTCTTCTTCTTGGCTCTTCTACTTGAATCTTCCTCCTAGCTCGCCCATCCTCTCCAAGTCTTGTTCCAAACTCGTCTTCAAGCTCCAAAATACCTACAAAACGACACAAAAGTGCGTAGTTTCCGAATCTCAAGGAAATACGAAAACTCATGCAAAAAGACTCAAAAACACAAGACTCAACTACGAAAATCAACTTAAACTAACCTATCTAAACCCTAAAAATCTACCTAAAAACGCGGACATCAAAACACCCCATACTTAGACTTGTTTGTCCTCAAGCAATAATCATGCAAATCAAGACCAATAACACAATCTTCAAGCATAGCCCTTGTCAAAACATTTTAAACACTAGTGAAAAGAAGACAAGTAATTTTAACGTCATCACATATGTAAGAGTCTCAAGCTAGGCAATCACAATCCAACCTCACAAGGGATATAAATGTGTTTCTCTCAACTCTCTTGTGTTTAGGCTTTCAAATCAACTCTCATCTCAATCTTTATGCAAAGTCTACTTTATCATTGAGATTTATATCACCAATCCCTCTACCAAGAGAAGTCAAAACACATCAATCTTCATAAGAACTTAGGCTCAATGAAATCTTCATAGAAGACTCCATTCGGCCGGGTTGTAATGGGGTTCGGTAATAACAATAGGGAGGGAGTTCTTTGGCCATGTGGTGCTAAATCCGGGAATCAAACTCCTAAATACAACACTTCAAACCAAGACAACTCACTTCTTCACTTTCCAACTCATAACCAAACACTTCTATGAAACTCATACCCATCAATTTCTAACCCAAACTCCCAAAATACAACTTAAAAACACTAGGAATTCTTGGCTTTGCACTTATAACATTTTTTTTTTCTTTTCTTCTTCTCTTTTTTTTTTTCCTGCTCGAGCTTACTTATGGTCGGGATCGACCCCTGGGGGGGGTGAGATCGACCTACAGGGGGTCGATTCTGAGAGTACTAGCTCGAGCTTCTTCCTTACTTCTCTCTTCAATTTTTCAACAATGTGCAATCCAAGCCAAGAATCCTATTACACTACACTTCAACAAGTTGTTTTCTACCCTTTAACCATGTCACCACTTTCAAACCCAACCAAAATGTCACTCTATAAAACTTATTCCCAACACAATCTAAGTCCAATTCCCGGAATAGGGTCAAGCTAATATAGGCTAGGAATAATTTTTGTGGAGCTTCAAACAAAAGGCTAAGGCTAGAACGGGGCTTCAAGCAAAGACAATTCAAGGTAGGAATGGGAGAATATGGGCTAAAAATATAAGTTCTTAATCACAATCAACATGCATGAACAATCTCATGTCGGTTTCAAGAAATAGATAACCATATCAATGACAAGAAACATATGCATAAAGAGAGCAAAATCACACAAACAAAGAAGAGGGAATCAATGACGTTCTCCCTATAAGGCCAAAATTCTCACTAGGTAATAATTTGTTGGATTGCAACTACCTTCACTTAAAACACATATGCTCAATTTCATCACAAGTCACATTCACAATCAAAAGCAATTTCTCATAAACTTGGGCTACACTATCCAATTATGCCAAAGGAATTACATGACAAGCATAAAAATTAATTTTCATCATAGGACATCTAAGATGGAATGCTCTTCTATCCTTAAACAAACAAGGAAGCAAATATATTTTTTTGGTTTTTTCGACATTTTTCAATTTTTTTTTGGGTTTTTCAAGATCTTTTCTTAACAAGCAAACTATCAATCAAACAAAGCAAGCAAAGACTCAATTATATACAACATGTGAGATTTCTTCTTCCCCACCCCATACTTAAATCATGCAATGTCCCCATGCATGAAAACATATGAAAAAGTAAAGAGAAAAGAAGAAGAAAACTCACAATGAACTCTTGGAAGCTTGGAAAGGAGGTGGAGCTTAGAAGGCAAAGTGTGCTGGCACGACCCCCTTAGGGTCGATCCTGAGAGGTGAGTAAGGAGGAGGGCAGAGCAAGGGGGGGTCGTGATCGACCCTCATAGGGTCGATCCTGAGGGCTCATGTACCTCATATGAAGTTGTCTTTTCCCGTCCTTTTTGAGCTCGCATTTGAAGCTTAGCACCTTGCAAAAATCCCACAAAGATCCTATCCCAAACAAATGTATATCCTATTCTAATATAAGGAAGGTTAGAAAAATCAAATCTAAACAAAATCAAAAACAAAATAAAACAAAGAATCTAATCTAAAGACCGGGTTGCCTCCCGTAAGCGCTTGTTTAACGTCGTTAGCTTGACGAGAAATTCCTTAGCTCAATCCCTATGATCGGACATCGTCAAGGCTCTAAGTAACCTATCAAAGTCTTGTGAAGACACCTCATGAAAGCATAAGTAGCATATTGATAAATTGAAAAATAATGATATAGCACTCAAACATCGTTTCAACTTATCAAAAGCGCAAGAATAACTTTTATGAGAAGGGTTAGGATAAAACCAATTTAGTGGTTGTGGGGACGCCTCACAATACTTAGCAATGGCATCCTTGTAGGTCCATAGCTCCTTGCGTCCTAGCTTGAAGGGAAAATGATAGAACTTGTAGGCACCCTCAAGCCTATGGACCATGATTGACTCAAGAAAGTCGGAAGGAACTACGGTGACGATCTTCATCTCTTCATGCTTTGCCCATTCTTTGCTAGCATCCGGGGTCAATGAAGGTCCAAATCCGACCACATTTTCTTTACTTTCCTCCATGAGTGGGTTTGGTTTCAACATTGGTAGCAAAGACCCCGTACATCCTTCATCCTCTTGGGCCTTAACCTCCTCAATTTCGCCTTCTCCTAGAAAGAGACTCTCATTCGCCCCTTGGGTCTTGACTTTGTTTTTCTCGGCCTCATCTAGCAAGAAATTCTCTTTCGGATCATCCTCCAAATTCTTCATCTCCTCTTCATGGACCTCTTTCAAAGCATTGTCGAAACGGACCTCTACTTTCTCTTCACCACTAGAATATGATACGAGTCCCTTCTTAAGATTTTTGCAAGGAAGGTCGATAACGACTAGAGGAGGCTCGCTAACGAGCTCTTGAAATTGATGTTGAGCCAAAGCGTCCTCTTGGAAGGCGTTGAGTTGTGCTTGGAGGTATATTCGGGTTTCTCGTGCTCTTTTTCGGTCATCTCGTGCTCTTTGAGCCGCATAAGCCTTGGCATCTATTTCTCTTTGGAGGATTAGCATTTCGAGACGAAGATCGGCCAACTCTCTAGCAAGGGTCTCATAGGTCGCCATGGATATATCTAATCTAAAGACAAAAACAACACAAAACAAATCAAAAACACACAAAGGGTTTGGGCTAGTCCCTCACCCAAATATCAACTAAACTAGGCACTATTGCACACTCCCCGGCAACGGCGCCAATTTGTTGAAGGGTTTTCTTGAACAAATAAAATTTATATTCAAGACCCCGCTGAGTATAGCGAAGTCAGGATCGTCCACGGGAGTGAGAGTAGTGCTAAGTTTAATCGATAAACTACGAAAAGCAAAGAAAACAAGGACAGAACGACTCAGGATCGACCAGAGGATGGTCGATCTCGACCCTTAGAGGGTCGAACCTGAGATCAATCACACACGAACACACACAAATCACAAGCAACTAACTCGAACACGACGGAGGGAGTCGGGATCAAGGCAAAAGATACGAATTTCAATCAATAAAAGTCAAATCCTAGGGCAAGGGCTACCACAACAACAACCATACATGATTTTGACAAGAATTCACAACTATCATGCAATCTAGATCATAGAAAAGTTAACTTTCGCAAACAATTCAAGCCATTCAATCAGCTTTCGCAAATCAAACAACTTTCTATCTATCCTTCAACCTAGGAATATCAACTTTCGCAAATAATCCTATTAGATGTAATCAAGCAACTAACTTTTCACTTTCGCTAAGGTTAATTACAAGATATGCCTCAACTTTCGCAAAGGATTAAGCATAAGATAAGGTAGATATGATCATCAAGCATTCAAGTCATGAATTCAAGTTTTAAACATGCATGATTGTGTTGGGCTTTTGCCCAACCCTAGAATTTAAGAAGACTACTCACACATAGCAAAGAAAAAGAAGGAAGAAGAAGAAGAAGACATGATCAAACCAAACTCAAATTCAACTAAAAACCAAAGGTCAATCTTACAAACCTCAAACTTGTTCTCCAAGTCTTCTTTCTAGCAAAGCATCCAAAAGTATTCCCTAAGCATGAATTCCTAATTGATTGAATCCCCTTTAAAACTATAGGTTCAACCTCCTTTTATAGACAAAAAAGAGTCCTAATCTAACTAGGAAACACAAACAAAACACCTTCCTAAAATACAAACTAGGAAACTTCAACAATATATCCGGAACAAGTGAAGGCGGTGACGCGCGATCGACCCCTTCAAGGTCGATCCTGAGGCTCTAATTCCTTGCATTCTAAGTTTGGTCAAGTGGCTCGAGATCGACCTCCTTGGGCTCGATCTTGGGGTCGATTTTCTTCACTTTTCTTGTTGATTTTGCTTCTCTTAAGCTCTTCTTCTTGGCTCTTCTACTTGAATCTTCCTCCTAGCTCGCCCATCCTCTCCAAGTCTTGTTCCAAACTCGTCTTCAAGCTCCAAAATACCTACAAAACGACACAAAAGTGCGTAGTTTCCGAATCTCAAGGAAATACGAAAACTCATGCAAAAAGACTCAAAAACACAAGACTCAACTACGAAAATCAACTTAAACTAACCTATCTAAACCCTAAAAATCTACCTAAAAACGCGGACATCAAAACACCCCATACTTAGACTTGTTTGTCCTCAAGCAATAATCATGCAAATCAAGACCAATAACACAATCTTCAAGCATAGCCCTTGTCAAAACATTTTAAACACTAGTGAAAAGAAGACAAGTAATTTTAACGTCATCACATATGTAAGAGTCTCAAGCTAGGCAATCACAATCCAACCTCACAAGGGATATAAATGTGTTTCTCTCAACTCTCTTGTGTTTAGGCTTTCAAATCAACTCTCATCTCAATCTTTATGCAAAGTCTACTTTATCATTGAGATTTATATCACCAATCCCTCTACCAAGAGAAGTCAAAACACATCAATCTTCATAAGAACTTAGGCTCAATGAAATCTTCATAGAAGACTCCATTCGGCCGGGTTGTAATGGGGTTCGGTAATAACAATAGGGAGGGAGTTCTTTGGCCATGTGGTGCTAAATCCGGGAATCAAACTCCTAAATACAACACTTCAAACCAAGACAACTCACTTCTTCACTTTCCAACTCATAACCAAACACTTCTATGAAACTCATACCCATCAATTTCTAACCCAAACTCCCAAAATACAACTTAAAAACACTAGGAATTCTTGGCTTTGCACTTATAACATTTTTTTTTTCTTTTCTTCTTCTCTTTTTTTTTTTCCTGCTCGAGCTTACTTATGGTCGGGATCGACCCCTGGGGGGGGTGAGATCGACCTACAGGGGGTCGATTCTGAGAGTACTAGCTCGAGCTTCTTCCTTACTTCTCTCTTCAATTTTTCAACAATGTGCAATCCAAGCCAAGAATCCTATTACACTACACTTCAACAAGTTGTTTTCTACCCTTTAACCATGTCACCACTTTCAAACCCAACCAAAATGTCACTCTATAAAACTTATTCCCAACACAATCTAAGTCCAATTCCCGGAATAGGGTCAAGCTAATATAGGCTAGGAATAATTTTTGTGGAGCTTCAAACAAAAGGCTAAGGCTAGAACGGGGCTTCAAGCAAAGACAATTCAAGGTAGGAATGGGAGAATATGGGCTAAAAATATAAGTTCTTAATCACAATCAACATGCATGAACAATCTCATGTCGGTTTCAAGAAATAGATAACCATATCAATGACAAGAAACATATGCATAAAGAGAGCAAAATCACACAAACAAAGAAGAGGGAATCAATGACGTTCTCCCTATAAGGCCAAAATTCTCACTAGGTAATAATTTGTTGGATTGCAACTACCTTCACTTAAAACACATATGCTCAATTTCATCACAAGTCACATTCACAATCAAAAGCAATTTCTCATAAACTTGGGCTACACTATCCAATTATGCCAAAGGAATTACATGACAAGCATAAAAATTAATTTTCATCATAGGACATCTAAGATGGAATGCTCTTCTATCCTTAAACAAACAAGGAAGCAAATATATTTTTTTGGTTTTTTCGACATTTTTCAATTTTTTTTTGGGTTTTTCAAGATCTTTTCTTAACAAGCAAACTATCAATCAAACAAAGCAAGCAAAGACTCAATTATATACAACATGTGAGATTTCTTCTTCCCCACCCCATACTTAAATCATGCAATGTCCCCATGCATGAAAACATATGAAAAAGTAAAGAGAAAAGAAGAAGAAAACTCACAATGAACTCTTGGAAGCTTGGAAAGGAGGTGGAGCTTAGAAGGCAAAGTGTGCTGGCACGACCCCCTTAGGGTCGATCCTGAGAGGTGAGTAAGGAGGAGGGCAGAGCAAGGGGGGGTCGTGATCGACCCTCATAGGGTCGATCCTGAGGGCTCATGTACCTCATATGAAGTTGTCTTTTCCCGTCCTTTTTGAGCTCGCATTTGAAGCTTAGCACCTTGCAAAAATCCCACAAAGATCCTATCCCAAACAAATGTATATCCTATTCTAATATAAGGAAGGTTAGAAAAATCAAATCTAAACAAAATCAAAAACAAAATAAAACAAAGAATCTAATCTAAAGACCGGGTTGCCTCCCGTAAGCGCTTGTTTAACGTCGTTAGCTTGACGAGAAATTCCTTAGCTCAATCCCTATGATCGGACATCGTCAAGGCTCTAAGTAACCTATCAAAGTCTTGTGAAGACACCTCATGAAAGCATAAGTAGCATATTGATAAATTGAAAAATAATGATATAGCACTCAAACATCGTTTCAACTTATCAAAAGCGCAAGAATAACTTTTATGAGAAGGGTTAGGATAAAACCAATTTAGTGGTTGTGGGGACGCCTCACAATACTTAGCAATGGCATCCTTGTAGGTCCATAGCTCCTTGCGTCCTAGCTTGAAGGGAAAATGATAGAACTTGTAGGCACCCTCAAGCCTATGGACCATGATTGACTCAAGAAAGTCGGAAGGAACTACGGTGACGATCTTCATCTCTTCATGCTTTGCCCATTCTTTGCTAGCATCCGGGGTCAATGAAGGTCCAAATCCGACCACATTTTCTTTACTTTCCTCCATGAGTGGGTTTGGTTTAAACATTGGTAGCAAAGACCCCGTACATCCTTCATCCTCTTGGGCCTTAACCTCCTCAATTTCGCCTTCTCCTAGAAAGAGACTCTCATTCGCCCCTTGGGTCTTGACTTTGTTTTTCTCGGCCTCATCTAGCAAGAAATTCTCTTTCGGATCATCCTCCAAATTCTTCATCTCCTCTTCATGGACCTCTTTCAAAGCATTGTCGAAACGGACCTCTACTTTCTCTTCACCACTAGAATATGATACGAGTCCCTTCTTAAGATTTTTGCAAGGAAGGTCGATAACGACTAGAGGAGGCTCGCTAACGAGCTCTTGAAATTGATGTTGAGCCAAAGCGTCCTCTTGGAAGGCGTTGAGTTGTGCTTGGAGGTATATTCGGGTTTCTCGTGCTCTTTTTCGGTCATCTCGTGCTCTTTGAGCCGCATAAGCCTTGGCATCTATTTCTCTTTGGAGGATTAGCATTTCGAGACGAAGATCGGCCAACTCTCTAGCAAGGGTCTCATAGGTCGCCATGGATATATCTAATCTAAAGACAAAAACAACACAAAACAAATCAAAAACACACAAAGGGTTTGGGCTAGTCCCTCACCCAAATATCAACTAAACTAGGCACTATTGCACACTCCCCGGCAACGGCGCCAATTTGTTGAAGGGTTTTCTTGAACAAATAAAATTTATATTCAAGACCCCGCTGAGTATAGCGAAGTTAGGATCGTCCACGGGAGTGAGAGTAGTGCTAAGTTTAATCGATAAACTACGAAAAGCAAAGAAAACAAGGACAGAACGACTCAGGATCGACCAGAGGATGGTCGATCTCGACCCTTAGAGGGTCGAACCTGAGATCAATCACACACGAACACACACAAATCACAAGCAACTAACTCGAACACGACGGAGGGAGTCGGGATCAAGGCAAAAGATACGAATTTCAATCAATAAAAGTCAAATCCTAGGGCAAGGGCTACCACAACAACAACCATACATGCTTTTGACAAGAATTCACAACTATCATGCAATCTAGATCATAGAAAAGTTAACTTTCGCAAACAATTCAAGCCATTCAATCAGCTTTCGCAAATCAAACAACTTTCTATCTATCCTTCAACCTAGGAATATCAACTTTCGCAAATAATCCTATTAGATGTAATCAAGCAACTAACTTTTCACTTTCGCTAAGGTTAATTACAAGATATGCCTCAACTTTCGCAAAGGATTAAGCATAAGATAAGGTAGATATGATCATCAAGCATTCAAGTCATGAATTCAAGTTTTAAACATGCATGATTGTGTTGGGCTTTTGCCCAACCCTAGAATTTAAGAAGACTACTCACACATAGCAAAGAAAAAGAAGGAAGAAGAAGAAGAAGACATGATCAAACCAAACTCAAATTCAACTAAAAACCAAAGGTCAATCTTACAAACCTCAAACTTGTTCTCCAAGTCTTCTTTCTAGCAAAGCATCCAAAAGTATTCCCTAAGCATGAATTCCTAATTGATTGAATCCCCTTTAAAACTATAGGTTCAACCTCCTTTTATAGACAAAAAAGAGTCCTAATCTAACTAGGAAACACAAACAAAACACCTTCCTAAAATACAAACTAGGAAACTTCAACAATATATCCGGAACAAGTGAAGGCGGTGACGCGCGATCGACCCCATGGAGGGTCGATATCGACCCCTTCAGGGTCGATCCTGAGGCTCTAATTCCTTGCATTCTAAGTTTGGTCAAGTGGCTCGAGATCGACCTCCTTGGGCTCGATCTTGGGGTCAATTTTCTTCACTTTTCTTGTTGATTTTGCTTCTCTTAAGCTCTTCTTCTTGGCTCTTCTCTTGAATCTTCCTCCTAGCTCGTCCATCCTCTCCAAGTCTTGTTCCAAACTCGTCTTCAAGCTCCAAAATACCTACAAAACGACACAAAAGTGCGTAGTTTCCGAATCTCAAGGAAATACGAAAACTCATGCAAAAAGACTCAAAAACACAAGACTCAACTACGAAAATCAACTTAAACTAACCTATCTAAACCCTAAAAATCTACCTAAAAACGCGGACATCAATACACATCTACAAGTTAATCTTCTTACATCTCTGTTGCTTGTATGCGTAAGTATTTGAACATGAACTATTTGTATAGTGCATGATTGATGGGTAGTTGGGGGTTAGTACCCTCAACTATAAATGGGTATTTGTGCGCAAACGAAATGAGAAAAACGAAATTGTAAGATATAAAGCAAGACTTGTTGCACAAGGTTTTTCTCAAATACTCGGAATCGATTATGAGGAGACATACTCTCCAGTAGTTGATGCAACTACATTGAAATTCCTCATTGACATGACTGTCTTTGGGAAATTAAAAATACGCCACATGGATGTCGTTACTGCATATCTGTATGGAACACTTGATACTAACATCTACATAAGAGTCCCAACATGACTAAAAATGCATGAGGCCAATGATCGTGGACCTAAAGAAATATTCTCCATAAAATTGAGAAGGTCTAAAACAATCTGGGCAAATGTGGTACAATCGCCTCAATGATTACCATCTGAAAGAAGGGTATAAGAACGATATTGTTTGTCCATGCGGTTTCATCAAACGATCCGAAAACGGATTCGCTATTACCGCAGTTTATGTTGACGATCTAAAAATCGTTGGAACTTCAAATGAACTTGAAGATGTTGCAAAATATTTGATGAAAGAATTTTAAATGAAACCTTGGACAAACAAAGCTTTGTCTTGACTTACAAATTGAGCACTTAAAGGATGTAATCTTTGTCTACCATTCTAATTATACTGAGAAAACTCTTAAGAGGTTACACATGGACAAAACACACCGTTTGACCTCTCCTATGGAAGTTAGATCCCTCAATGTAGAGAATGATCAATTGCATCCTCGAGAAGAGGACGAAGAGATTCATGGTCCAGAAGTACCATACTTAAGTGCAATTGGTGCTTTAATGTTTTGAAGTAACAATACAAGACCTGATACTGCTTTAGTCGTGAACTTGTTGTCCAGGTATAGCGTTGCTCCTACAAGGAGCCATTGGAATGGAATCAAACACATATTTCGCTATCTCCGAGGTACACATGATCTTGGGTTATACTATCATAGCCAGAGAAATGCAACCATGGTTAGATATGCAAATGCATGATACTTGTCTGATCCACACAAAGCGAACTCATAAAATGGCTATATATATGTTCATGTATGGAGACACTTCCATCTCATGGAGATCAACAAAGTAAATTGTTACTACCACATCATCAAACCAAGCCGAGTTGATTGTTTTGTATGAGGCAGGAAGAGAATGTGTTGGACCCGCTTTTTAGCCAAAAAATTATCAAGACCTAAGTGGCGATTCTTAGACACTTCTTCGGAGCAAGACAAGAATTGCGGCGAAGGAAATTCGGTTGAAGAAGATAGATCCGAAGCAATAAGATAGAGTTTTTCTAGATTACGCCGTTAGGATAAAGATTAGATAGAATCTTGTAAAATCATATCTTTTGTACAACATAGATCGTCCTTCAGGGGAGCTATAAAAGCAAATTGTAACCCTAAACAAGGACACATTTACACACGCACACATTCATACGTTCAATACAATACTCAGCTTTCAATTCTTTGTTGGGGCCCATTTGGTTCCATTCCCATGGAATGAGGAATGGGAATGGGAATGGATCATTCCAAGTTTTGTGTTTGGTTAGAGAAAAAATTGGATTCAGATTCATTCCATGGATTGGCCCATTCCAAGCCCAAAGAACAATTTGATTCCAACAAAAAAGCTAGGGTATGACCCATTCCAATTGCAATACAAGTCACGTATCTCTACCTCCCACCACCTCCAACCATTTCACCATTTTCACGTTCCGCCTTCCACCGCTCGAGTCCGACCGTGCCCGGTGTCTCCGACGTCTTCTCCGGCGACTTTCCGGCACCACCCCTTCTACCTTCTTTCTCGTCCTTCTCTCCCAACGGTGACTTTCCGGCGACTATTGTTTTAAATAGTCGACTTTCCGGCAACTACTGTTAGTTATGCTTGCTCCGCTGCCCGTGGGTTCCGCCGTTCCCGAGACGTTCCGGCAAACACAAGTTGATTTTTTTTTTAGATTTTCTCTTCAATGTGATCCGGCAAATGTGTTTGGGTTGATTTTTTTAATGAATGTGATCCTGCTTACGTACTTCAATGTAAATGGATTGATTTTTTTTTGAGTTGTGTTTGTTTTCAACGTGATGCTCATAAATCTTCATATTATCCATTAGAATGTTTGTATTAACAATCTTCATGATATGTATGGATAACCTTATGGTAAAAAAAAAAATCTTGATTGAAAAAAAAACCTTATGGTAAAATTATAGAGATGAATTATAAAGAATTTATTAAACAAGTATTATGCATATATCTTTTGAATTTTATGTATTTTTTCCATTAGCTTGTAAGGATTATATGAACTTGATTTTTTAGGAATCACTGTTTCCAACAGCATACCAAACAACTCACCTCAGGATTGACTCATTCCGATTCCTGATTCCATTCCGATTCCAAAATGTATACCAAACAGGGCCTTAGTTCTTCGTGGTTTACATTGATCAGGCCCGATTTAGGTCAAAGTTCATCCTAAGGAGAACTTTGGCTCAAACAGAATGTGTGTCTCTACGAGAAATGATCCAATTCATCCAGAAAGAAAGTGGGATGATGCCGATCACTAATGATCCAACAACATTATTTGAGGACAATTCTGCTTGTGTTGCTCAGATGAAGAAAGGCTACATCAAAGGAGACCACACAAAGCACATATCTCCATAGTTCTTTTATACTCGAGATTGGAAGAAGGCAGTGAAGTGGACATCCAACAAATTGATTAAATGACAATTTGGTTGACCTAATCACAAAGTCTTTGATCCTTAAGAAATTTGGGGAGCTAATATCCAAATTGGAATGTGCAGACTTCGAGACATATGTTGAAGTCAAGGGAAGCATCATACGCGCTTCATTCATTTTCTCTTGGATTAAGTTTATTCCCACTAGGTTTTGCTTGACAAGGTTTTTAATGAGACAACTCTAAAGCGTACAATGGGTTTCAAGTTGCACTCTTTTTCCCTTCATTCAGGTTTTTATCCCACTGGGTTTTTCCTGACAAGGTTTTTAACGAGGTAACGCACACCCATCTCCTATAACATGAAAGAAGGTGAATATTCAAGGGGGAATGTTATGAATGCATGATGAAAGCCATCATCTACAAATTACCCTCTTATACACATCTACAAGTTAACCTTCTTACATCTCTATTGCTTGTATGAGTAAGTGATTGAACATGAATTATTTGTATAGTGTATGATTGGAGGTAAATTGTACAAGGTGAATTATTCTCCTTCTTCAGCTTCTTATTTCCATGCTTAAATCATAGAAATTTACCTAGGGTTTTACCTCACATTTCTCCTATAAAAGGAGGTCATCTATCATTATAAAAGTTGCACCAAAGTAGAGAAAGAAATACATCTCTAAAGTACTCTCTCTCTCTCTCTCTCTCTCTCCCCCCCCTAATGATCTAAGTATTTTCAAAGTTTATTGGTCTTTTTCAAGAAGCTTTGAGTGCCCTTGTCCTAATCTTTTTATAACAGATATTCAATTATCATCTAATCTTTTATGTAATTCATAAATTAAAATATCTATGCACTATAAATTCGTTTTCGTATTTTTAATATTACAGATTATCTACCCAAAATATTGTTTTGTATTTTTTAACAAAATTAGTTTTCTACTTAATAAGTACAATTATCTACCCGATATAATTTATTGCTTCTAATAAATCATATTATCTACTTAAATAATTCAAAGATCTATGCATTAGCAATTCTTTTTTGTTGTATTTTTAATAAACCGAATTATCTACACAATTGTATTGTATTTTGTTAATAAAGTGCATTATTTACTTAATAAATCTAATTATTTACCCAATAATCTATTTTTAATTTATATTTATATATATATATATACAATGTAATTCAATTTTCTAATAAAGTGAATTATCTACTTAATATAAATTTTTTTTTGTATTTTCTGTAACTTAAATTAAGTACACAATATAACTTATTTTTTGGAATATTTACAAAAATAAAAAAATCTACTTATTAAAGAATCAAATTATTTACCCAATGCTATATTATTGTTTTGCATTTTTAATAAATTGAATTATATACTTAGTAAATCTTAATATATACCCAATATAAAATTATGTTTTGAATCCTTAGTGAAAATAACTATCTTCACAGCATAAATTCATGTTTTTAGCTTTTCTTATATTAATTATCTATGTTCATTTTTGTTAATGGCATGATATTAAGTACATTTTCAAGTGCATTTTTTGTCCATTTATGTAACAACTTTAATATTTTACCTAACACAAATTTCCTTTGAAAATCACTATAAATTGAGAAAACAACAGGTCCATTTTAGTTTCATTTATTTGTGCGGAAAAAGTAATTCTTATCTATATTTCATACAAAAACATTATACAAAAGAATTATACATGCATGTAAACCCCAACTTATTATATAATAATTTTTATAAAAATGTCATTCAATAACCTTAACTACGTGTACGCTTCATTGAAAATTATAATGATATGATTTGTAACATAAGAAAATGTAAATATAAATTTATAATAAGAAACTTACTACACGTAACATCAAATTGTGACACGTTTGGCGCCGTTTGTTGAATAGGAATTTCTTCTTGTAAATGCTCATGGCCAACGGTCGCATTCGACGTCGTTTGGTTTAGATCTATTTGTACCGACCATGATGTCTCAGAGTTACTCTTAAAACCTCTGAACATACGACGCCAACCACTAGGTATTTTATTTCTAAATTATTTTCTTTGACTCTATGTACGAAATCACTCCCCTCACCAAATTTGTTCCTCCCCTAAAAATCTCAAACTTGCTTCCATGGATATTTCTCCCTCCCCTATTTTTTTTTTTTTGGTACAAGGTAAACATTAGGCTCCCTATCTAAAGTAGGGTTAGCCTAGATCATCCTTTTGGATGATTTTACTAAACTCCTTTAGGAGAAATAATGTTTCCGGAGTCCAAGCATCTGGGTTTACAGACGTCCTTGATGAGGGGGATAAATTAATGAAGCTGTTGTAGTAGTCCAGGAAGGAGTCTGGAATATCATGTTTGGCCAGAAAGTCTGCGGCTTGGTTACATTCTCGAAAGCAATGGAAGATCTTGACTTGTATGAATCCTCGAAGAATGTTGTGAATGTCATGAAAGATTGTACCAATTTCCCAAGGAACCTTCCAGATACGCTTAAGGGCATTGATGACTGTAAGGTTGTCACCTTCAATGATGATTTTGGAAAGATGAAGCTGATGAGCTTTGTTGATAGCCGCGAGAAGAGCCAGTGCCTCAGCTTCTAGAGCACAGCTCGCACAACAAGATTGTCTAGTAATGGACAACACCCTCCCATCTTGTAGCCGAACAATAGACGAGATGGATGCCCTCCCATCAGATTTGAAAGAGGCGTCAAAATTAATTTTTGCCCAGTCAGCTCTTGGCTTCTGCCAGTGGAGGACTAGTGTGTTGGATTTTTTCTTGTTGTTTGGGGGAGCTTGTACAGAAGAAAGCCAAGTGAAGTAAGTCTTGGTAGCTGTGTTGCCAACCACCCTGGGATCAACATTTGGAGCATTTCTAAAAATGACAAAGTTTCGAGAGAGCCAAACTTGCCACCAAGCAAAACATAGAAGATGAAAGGAATCACTTCCAGCGCGCGTAAGCTCCAAGTTGGTGACAAAATCATGGTTAGAGATGAGCGGGAGAGATTTTTGTATTATTTGTTCCATGCTCTTAAGGGTATTAATAGTAAAAGGGCATTGGAAAAAAAAGATGATTTAAGTCTTCATCTGCCAATCCGCAAAGGCTACATTTGCTAAAGACTCTATGGTAGTGTCGATTAAGGCGCTCTGTAGTAGGAAGGGCATCCGAGTAGGCCTTCCAAAGAAATGTCTTAATTTTTGGCGGTGTTGGGAGCTTCCAAATCCAATTCCCACCAAAACAAGGACGGGATCCTTATCGCTGAAGGAAGTTCGCAGCAGATTTGACCGTAAAATTGCCATCGGGTGATGGGGTCCAAATTAGTCTGTCCGGGATCTCGAAAATTGGAATACGAATACGACATATATGATTTACAAGGTTTTGGGGAAGTATTTGAAGTAGTTTCTCTATGTTCCATTGTCTAACAGGTAAAATGAAGTCAGAAACCTTTGCATTGATATTCGAGTCATCAAAATAAGGAAGCAGGGTGTCTTCAAAAGCCCATCGGTCCGTCCAAAAGCAAATGTTTTGGCCAGAACCTAATTGTCATCTAAGGTCCTTCTGGAAAGTGTCTCTGAGATGGAGGAGACGGCTTAACTGCCAAGAGAGATTCGTACCTTTCTCATAGTCTAGGACATTAGTAGAGCCAATATATTTTCCAGTAACGATTTTGACCCACATATTAGAAGGTTCACTTAAGATTTTCCAAAGAAGCTTCATTTGGAGGGACTAATTAGTCACTTCCGCCGATCTAAAACCCAGCCCACCCTCAGCTTTCGGAGCACATAGGCTTTCCCACGAGATCAAAGGGTAGTAGCCTGGGTTGTGTTTGTTCCAAAAGAAATTCTTGTTGACTTTATCAATCTGATCCCAAACCCCCCGAGGCAGTAAAAAACTTTGCATCAGGAAGTTGGTTTTCGATGTTAAATTGGCTTGGATAAGGACTGCTCTCCCGGACTGGGAAAGAGAGTTGGCCTTCCATTTAGAAAGTTGTTTCTTGAGGTTTGCAATTGCGTCATCAAAAACATCGTTTTTGACCCGTCCACGAACTATCGGAATTCCAAGATACTTCTCTAGGTTTGTTGTTAGTGGTATGTTAAGAAAACTGGCTAAGGATGAATCAGTCGTCCGGTTAATGTTTGTAGAGCATTGGAGACTACTCTTGTGGAAATTAATACAAGTCCCGTTTTTGTCGCAAAGGAGTCTAGAGTTGATTTTATAAAGCTCATATTCTCATAAGTTGCATTTGTCAATATCATAGTGTCATCCGCAAAGCTCGGAAAGGGCAAACAGGTACCATTCTTTATTAGTTGAATCCCCACTCTACGAGTGGGGAGCCTCGCTTCCTTATCCAAAGTTCTGGCTAGATACTCCATTGCTATAATAAAGATGTAGGGAGCTAGAGGGTCTCCTTGTCGTAATCCTCTTGTTGGCCTGAAGACCGGCCCTGGTTCATCATTTACTAACACCGAAAAGGATGCAGACGTTATACATGTCATGACCCACGTGATCAATTTGGGATGAAATCCAAATTTGGTGAAGATTGGTTGTAAGAAATTCCAATCAACTTTATCATATGCTTTTTCCATGTCAAGTTTAAGGGTCATCCATCCTTTCTTTCCTTTTTTCTTACGATGAAAAGAATGAAAAATTTCATATGCAATCAGAATATTGTATTGGATAAGGCGCCCTTCAAGAAAAGCACCCTGAAGTGGGTGAAATTTTCGGGAGTATGTTACGCAGTCTATTTGCAATCAGCTTCGAGATTATTTTGTAAACATTGTTACAAAGACTGATGGAACAACTCAGCTTTGAGAGGGTTATCAACCTTTGGGATTAAAGCAATGAAGGTATGGTTAATTTCCTTAAGCATCATAGATGAGTGGAAAAAGGATTTAACAGCTAGGGTGACCGACTTTCCAATAATACTCCAATATTTTTGGAAAAAATCAGTTGGGAAGCCATCAGGGTCAGGCGTCTTGTCAGAAGCCAGTTCGAGTACAGTCTCCTTGATTTCAGCTGTCGTTGGTTGTCGACAAAGACGCTCGTTATCAGTGTCCAATATCAATCTCGGAATGATTTCTAGATCTTGTTGAGATGTAGTGTGTATTTCAATGCTAAAGAAGCGGGTTTTAAGTTCCTTTGTAATCTCCGTCTTTATGAGATCATGGTCATGGAGGATTACCCCTTCTTGGGTTTGGAAAGAGTTGATTTTCTGCCTGTAACTCCGAATTTTGGCTATGCTTTGATAGTACTTAGTGTTTTTATCTGAGAGTTGTAGATGATTGACTTTTGCTCTTTGTTTCCAATACCTATGTTGAAAGTCCAGAAGACCTTGAAACTTCTTATTATGTTGTTGAAGCTTTAAATAAAGAGCAGGGTCTTGGGGGTGCTTTAGGATGTCATTTTGGAGCTTAGCTAAATGGTCTTCTACTTTCTTGAGCTGTTCATGATTATGAGAGAGCTTGGAACGAGCCCAAGTCTTCGAGTACCTTTTAAGTAGCTTGAGTTTTCTAGAAAGACGAAACATATATGACCCTTGCATTCTAAAGCGCCACACTTTTCTAACCAAATTTTCAAAGTCAGGTCGTGAGGTCCAGGGATTCTCAAAACGGAAGGGTATATTTCGACGACATTTATCATTCTCTAGTGAGAATGTAATCATGCAGTGGTCTGATCCCTCCCCTAAAACTCCCCTAAAATTTGTTCTTGTGGGTTTGAACCCTTTTAGATAGTAGTAGTAAGTATATAGAAAAACAATTACCGAGAGGTGTTGTAATTGTTGTTTGTTGTTTCCCGAGGCAGAAAAAAGATATGGAAATTGGGTCAAAAACTGCCCACATCAATCGTTTTGACCGATGCGCATGCCTCTTTTCCCATTCTCAAGCCTTGCATCTTATCTTTTCTAGGTATGTCGTTTGACTTTATTTTATTTTAATTACAAATGCACCATTGGTCATTATGATTGATGCGATGCGTTTTCGGTCTCCCCAACCGATGATAAAACTAGGATGCCCTGACAATCTGACCGGGGCATCTCGTATTGCCCGCAAATTAAGCATTGCCCGTTGCCTAATGGATGCCATTGGTATTAGGATGAATTCTGAGCAATTTGGTCGATATTGCCTCCACATCCAACCGACGTCAACACAGCAAGTCCGACTACTCGTTTCAATTCGACCCAATCCAATCAGTTCCCAAACGCGTGATCCGAAATTGGACCGTCCCTACAGAGCAATGCGCCGAAATGTGAATCGACCAAAAAAAATTAATTGACTTGAGGCCAAAGAAAAAAGAAATGACCTAAGCCCTGATCTCATCATTTGCATCCCTGCATTTCAAAGAAGGCGACTCCAACCAAACAAAGCTTCCCACGTAACACCCGTAACAGGTTTTTCTTGCAGCAAGTGTTAATCGCTGAGGATTTTTTTGTTGTATAAACGAAATCCTCTTTCCTATAAGAAATATCCCGTTTAGGTTTTCTTATCATTGCCCAATATCCTGGGTGAACAAATCTTCTCAGGTAACCATCCAATCCGACTCTTCTTTGAAAATTGCCCTTCTTTTTTCTTTGCCCTCCTGTTTTGCTGCTGTGGAGGTGTTCGGAAACTGTGATTTGGGTTATGAAATTTGTATGGGGTATTGAACTATTGATTCTTGTGTTTGCCATGGGGATTTTGGGGTTCAGTTGAGCGCTTGCGGTCTGTGATTTCTAGCTGGATTTGTTTTGTACTATACACTGCACATGTTTCCGTGATTATCTGATTTCACTATCATGTGGTTGTTTCGCTGATGCTTGGGTTATGAGCTCGTGACCTCAAGTGATTATTGTTTCATTGCTGATGTAGCATCTGTGTTATATCAATTTTGTGCATTGAGTTGTCGAACAAACTGAATTGTTTCTAGAGGGTAGCATATAGTAAACAGAGAACGGGGTTTTCAGTCTTTCCCTTACTTTCAATTTCCTTGAGAAACAATGATGTGAAAACAGAAATGTAGCTAGGGAGAATCAAAATGTAACAAGGGGAAATGGTAAGTCTTTGAAAAGCAACAAACCATGTGCTTTAATAGCTTTTAAGAAAATTAATCTTGCTTTACCGTTCTTGCTATAATTATGTATGGATTTAGATATGTATGTAGGTCGTTCAAGAGTTGCCTCGTTAAAGAACTTTTATTTAAGGGAACAACATCCCAAAATTAACCAAGAATCTGGAAATTGTAACAAAAAAAACAAATTATTGTCAGATTTGAAGTTGTTTCCTAAAAACAGAGAGATTTGAGAAGAAGCTAGGTTAAAACGAGGCCGGTGGTGGATGAGAGCTTCATTCTATACGTGTGATTGAGAGTATTATCACGATTCACGAGTTGTTTGTGCTGTATGCAACTGAAACTCCCAGTTGGTGATAGAGTTGAAGTTCGTTAGCAAAAACTTGTAGTAAAAAGAGTACTCTATACCCGATTGATTCTTATATAGTTAGTTTGTTCTTTTCCTGTTTTCCCTATGATTCTTTTGTCCTCTACATTGTAGAGGCTTTTCTAGATGCATAGGTTTTTTCTTGTTGATCTTGTATCTCCAAGACTGCTTTCTATAATTTCTGCTGTGTGCTCTTATCATTTGTTGTCTCGTGTCTCGTGTTGATTCTATTTTGATAGATTCGTTATTTCTGAGTGCTGTCACCTTCCCCCCCCCCCCCTGTTACTTCCTTAAAAGTTGGTTGAGATAGTCCGAATATGATTAGCTAATGTAGCGTGTACTTGGCCGTCTCCAAATCTGAAGCAGTCAAATCCATATACACAATGATTTGGTATTACAAGCAGGATATCTATCTTGTTCTGTATATATTTATTTTATTATTACAGGTTGTACTTGTGAGAAAAGCTAACATATGTATATTCTGTTTGACTAGGAGAAACATGAGTTCTCCGCAACTGCAAATATGGTGTCATTCTGCAGTTCTGCTGTTGATCACTTTGCCATTGCTTTCGCTGGCTGTAAAAGATGAGACTGACCTAAAAACATCAGTTTTCCTATCTCCAAAGTTTGTAATGACTCCCGGATCAGTGGTGAATAGATTCTACCGCAATATCAACTTCCCAAGGGGTCACATTGGCATCAAAAGCTTCAATGCTGAAGTAGTCGACAGTTCAGGAAATCCCGTTCCCCTTCAAGAAACCTATCTTCATCACTGGGTGGTTGTGAGATACTATCACCGTAAAGGCGCTGCCGAAATAGATGCTTACACCCCATCTCACTTCAAAATACATGATCAAGCTCACAACTCATCAGACCACATACCTGCGAGGAACAGTGGCATATGTCAAAATCTAGGACAATATTTTGGCCTTGGATCCGAGACTCGTAAAACTCTCACAGACGTTCCAGATGGGTATGCAATTGAGACAGGTAATCCTGATGAGATACCAGATGGGTATGAAGAGAGATGGCTCCTCAACGTTCATGCAATTGACACACGTGGTGTGGTTGACAAATTGGGTTGCACAGAGTGTAGGTGTAATCTCTACAATGTCACTGTTGATGAATATGGCAGACATTTGAGTCCAGACTATGTAGGAGGCTTGTATTGCTGTTATGACCAGACACAGTGCAGGCTGAAGCCGGGTTTTCAGACTGCCTCAAAGGAGTTGTTTCTGAGATACACTGTCGAGTGGATGGACTGGAACGTCAAACTATTACCGGTCAAAATTTACATTTTTGATGTGACGGATAGTTTGAAAGGGGACGATGGCCAGCATCACTGCATGGTAGAGTACGGAGTTGAGCAATCTGACTCGGGTGTGCACTCTAAGAAAACAAGCTTTACTATGCCAAGAGGAGGGCATGTTGTTTATGGTGTTGCTCATCAGCATTCAGGAGGGATTGGTTCAAGTCTGTATGGGGAGGATGGACGGGTTATATGCTCATCAATCCCGACCTATGGAACAGGCACAGAAGCTGGAAACGAGGCTGGTTATATTGTAGGAATGTCGACTTGCTATCCACAACCGGGGTCTGTGGAGATATCTGACGGGGAGAGACTGGTCCTCGTGTCCAATTACAGCAGTACCCAGAAGCATACTGGAGTGATGGGGCTTTTCTACATATTGGTTGCTGATCAACTTCCTACGCCAAGAAACCATCTCAGCACCTACGATCCGAAGCATATGATTCAGAGGGTGGATTCTGAGTTTATTGCCTCAGGGATACTTATCCTGGGAGTGGTAGTGGTTGCTGTTGCTTCTGTTATTGGGTTGCGACAGAGGATAGAAGGCGAGGATGGTTATAGGCCAATAACAATGTGAATGTCTTATCCTCATCGAAACCATGGTGCCATTGGAGTGGCAGTTCACCTTGGGGAAGAGTCTTGTTGATTGTAATGTATAGTATTATGCTGTGTTTTATAGTTGCAGTTTCTAATATATAATGGTTGTGTCATGTATGCCATGAAAATGTGTTATACGTTCAATAAATGATATGATATAATAGCGTATGTAGAGTGGGATCAACGTGTTGAAGGTAACACAACCATTATCTATATTAATTTTTTTTCCTGTTTCTTAGCATACCGACGAGGGAACAACAGAAGAAGAGAATTGCATGGTGCTGATTCCAACTCTTGAGTCCTCAAAAAGAAAAGAAAAATGAGCTTCCTGCAGAGATCATGGATGTTATCTCCCTCCAGAAGAAACCTAAAAAGACTAAGGGTCGCCCTAAAGCAAATTAAATGACTAGTCCTACTAAGCTGTTCGTTGTGGTACTTTGTAAAATACCTTTTTATCATGTAATGTTGCCTCTTTTGTCTAAGTTATGTTGTTGCTCTGCCAGTTATGGCCTACTGATCTTGAGCCCTAGGTTCTTCTATGAACCAAGTTTTGTATACCTCAAGTATCAGCCTAATGCAGCCCCTGTAATGCAGTTTCTTCCTGCTTATCAATGTATAATACAACTTCTTGTCTACTTTGGCTTTCAGATCACTCGTTCAAAGAGCTATCACTTTGCTAGTTAATCAAGTCCCTCACCCCCTATCAAAATTTTGTATTTCGTTAACAACTCAGGGGTCTATGACCATTTGTATAATCACTTGTATGATAATTTGTTCCTTCCACTTCAATAGTAGCTTTGTAATAAAACACGATCAAACTATGTTGTCTTTAAGCACAACCTATTGCTTGATTCTTTCCATACATTATATAATAAATTCTAATTATAAATTATAAATTTCTATCAGTGGTACCCCCGACATTTTTTATTATGACTATTGCCTATTGGAATGTGCGGGGGATTAGGCGGGCCAATTTCTGGGATGAAATTGCCTTCCTACGAAAACTTAATAAAATTGACTTCTTATGCCTATCTGAAACTAAAACCATGATTAAACCGACTGACTCGATTATAAATAAAACTGGGTTTCATGAATGTCTTTTTTCCCCTTCGGTTGGCACTAAAGGGGGAATTGCACTATTTATTCTTAAAAATGAATTCACCCGTAAATTCACACTTTTAACTCAATCAACTAACTACATCATTATACAAAACAATGATCCTCTTCACACAATTATATTAGCCTTTGTTTATGCTCCATCTCAAGAAGACGACAAAAATGAATTTTGGGACCGCTTTAAATTAATACTGACTAATTTAAATTGCCCTTTCCTCATAATTGGAGACCTTAATGAAATTGATCGTCCAGCTGATAAATTAGGGGGTTTAACCCCTAACCCAAACAGATTCAATCGACTTCTCTCTATCCAAAACACTCTTGGCATGCTAAATACTAAAACTACTGGTTTTCCTTTTACATGGAAGAAAAGTCTTAACTCTGACCATAATACTTTTGAACGCCTTGATCGCGTTTTAATCCATCAAGCGTTAACCTCAGAATTTCCTAATATACAAATTCACCACCATCCCTTTACCATCTCGGACCATTGCTTAATTTCATTCAACTTAGATAAACATAAAAAATATTTTAAATATCCCTTTCGCTTTGAAAATGCTTGGATTGATAAACCTGAATTTTCAAACCTTGTTAAAAAAGTTTGGAGTTACAAAATGAATGAATCATTTATGTTCAAAATTACACAAAAAATGAAACTTCTTAAAAAAATATTAAAAACATTGGGCAAAAAAACATATAAATTATAATTTTGAGCAACTAAAAATTTCTGAGCAACAGCTTCAGAATCTTCAAGATTCTCTACTCCGAGACCCTACTAATATTGAAACTCTAAATAAACTCCAACAACATCTAAATAAGTATAATGCTTTTATTAACTTCCACCACAAATTTTGGCAGCAACGTGCTAAAATTACACACCTTCAAAATGTTGATAAAAACACAAAATACTTTCAGACTATCTCTAAAATCAAACGTTTTAAACAAAACATATTCTCTTTTCAAACGCATGATGGCTTAATCATCACAGACCACGACTCTATTTCGCAAAAAATAACGGAAGAATTAACTAAACGTTTTCAAATTAACTCGTCTTGTGCTCAGACTCTGGGAGACCTTGATATTATTCCTTCTCTGGTCTCATCACAAGATAACATTCAACTTGCTAAATCTCCCACGCCTTCAGAAATTAAACACTCTGTCTTTGACCTTGCACTTAACAAAACTCCCGGACCTGATGGTTTTACTACAAAATTTTATCAACATTACTGGCCAACTGTTGGCTCCTCTCTTATTCTTGCAGTTAATGCTTTCTTTCATTTTGGCCTTATGCTCAGCTCCTTGAACAAAACTTTTATTGCCTTAATTCCGAAAATTGATGCCCCTCAATCAGTTAATCATTACCGCCCGATTAGTCTATGTAATACTATATATAAGGTTATTACAAGATTATTAGCTAATCGTATCACCCATATACTACCAAATTTGGTTCATCCACTTCAGAGTGCCTTTGTGAAAGGAAGCCTTATTCAAGATAATATCCTAATAGCACATGAAATTTTTCACTCTTTCCACAAAGGAAAAAGGTCGTATTGGTTGGATGGCTATAAAGCTTGATCTCGAAAAGGCTTATGATAAACTAAACTGGAATTTTATTCAATTAATTCTTATTAAGTTTGGTTTTGACACTAGTTGGATCCGCCTAGTCATGACATGTATCACGACAGCCTCAGCCTTTGTGCTTGTCAACAATGAACCTGGAAATGAATTCTCTCCTCAGTGTGGTATGTGCCAAGGAGACCCAATAGCTCCTTTTATTTTTGTACTTGCAATGGAATTCTTGTCAAGAACCCTCCAAAATGAAGCAAACTCCAATTCAAAACATGTAGGAATTCAGCTTGTCAAAAATGGTACACTTATCCCTTTCCTTAGCTTTGCTGATGATACGATCGTTTTTGCACAGGCCTCGATTGAAAATGTATAATTTATTAAACAATTTTTGGATAAATTTACTCTTTTATCTGGTCTTTCTATTAATTACCACAAGAGCTCCTTTCAAGCATCAGCAAATATCTCACGAGACACCTCTATCTCGCTTGCTAGCATCCTTAACATTCAGGTAACATCCTCGATGGAAAAGTATCTATGAATCCCAATTTTAAAAGTTAGGGTTCAAAATAGCATGTTTAACAACACTATAACAAATCTGCAAAAACAACTCTCCCAATGGAAGGCCAACTCAATCTCACAGGCAGGGCGGGTTATTCTTATCCAATCCTGTCTACTGAGTAAAGTGAACTATCTAATGCAAAGTTTTCTCCTTCCCCAAGGAATACTTAACCAAATAGATAAAATTGCTAGATCTTTCTTTTAGAACAAATTTAACACTAATCATCATCCCCTCCTTAGTTGGGAGAAGATTTGCTCCCTAAAGGAGGAAGGCGGTCTTGGTTTAAGATCTACACTCAACATCAATCTTTCCTTACAAATGAAACTACTTTGGAAACTTGTCTCTCAACCTGATAATATTTGGGTTCGGATTGCATCTGAAAAATATCTCAAAAACAAATCCATTTTTCACTATCAAAAAAACAATTGCTCATGGCAGTTTGGACGACTTTTAAACATTAGGGACCAGTTTTCCAAAGGGATTCGTTGGATGATTGGAAATGGTTCCAACATTAAATTCTGGTCTGACCCTTGGGTCCCAAATATTGAGTTAATCTCATTTTTTGACAATATTGATATTAATACGATTGTGTCCAAATTTATCCTACCTATTTGACAATATTGATATTAATACGACTGTGTCCAAATTCATCCTACCTAATTACACTTAGGACTTTCTGGCCTTAAACTGGATTCTCCCATCCCATATTGTTAACATTATATCCCAAATAAGAATTCCCGTTACTTAGGTAGTGGACCGCCTTATTTGGCTCTTTGCGGCTGATGGGAATTTCTCTGTTAACTCAACCTCATCATTAATTTCCCCCACAAACCAAACACCTAACAACAACATTTCATGGATTTGGAAAACGAAATTACCACCAAAAATAAAAAACTTCCTTTGGAAATCTTGTGCGGACTACTTGCCAACTACTGATAGACTTAATTGCTTTGTAAACTGTGTCCCTAACCGTTGTTCCTTATGTGACCAATTAGATGAAAACCTCAATCATCTCTTCTTTGAATGCTCTTTCACTAAGCTAATTAATGATCACTCGACTAGAAAAACTGCTAAACATATCATTTAATCTTACCACTACAAACACCTTTGTCATCAACATCCAAACAACGTTAAGCCAAAATCAGAATAATAACCCACTTTGTTTCCTATGGTAGTTCATTTGGGCACATAGAAATGCAAAGTTATTTGACCCAACTAGAATAAATCCGGCTAGAATTCCATTTGAATTGGCCTTCTCGCAATCTCTTGAATGGGATAGTGCAAACACTGAAAAAACAAAAACAAACTATATTACCAAGCCACATAGAACATTACTCGGGATCTGGAAAAAACCTCCAAAAAATTATGTCAAAATTAAATTTGATGCTTCTAAATACACTAATGGTTCCTCCTTTGCTGGATTTATTCTTCGGAATGAATTTGGTCAGATTTTAAAATGTGGAAGATCTCAACTTCAGAACCTATCTGTAATCCAATAAGAAGCTTCAGCCTTACTTATAGCTCTTCAGAACATAAACTTAGAGACATGCTCAAAACTAATTATTGAAGGTGATAACTTAACGGTTATCAATTCATTAAAACGTTTGTGGAAAATTCCTTGGAAGATCCTTTCTATAATTAACGACATCAGAAACCTTGTTTCACATATTCCTCATGTGGTTTTTTTACATTGTTTCAGGGAGTGCAATCAAGCGGCTGATTTTCTTGCTAAGAGACAAGTTAATCCGAGTAGTCTAAATAATCTTATTTCTAGCCTTTCCTCTTCTTTAAATCTCTTGCCTTCTTTATCTGTAATCCAGCTTAAAGGGTTGTTGAGTCAACAACCCGGGTTGTTTCATTTTTTTAAGGTAATCCGTTGTGATGATTTAGGCTGGCCTTGTAATAATCTGGTAGCCTAATGTTTGCTTGTATGAGCTAGTAGCTCTTCTATCAAAAAAAAAACAGAAGAAGAGATTTCAACAAGCGCGTAAAGGCTTGTGGCTATTGAGAATCGCCTACGGATGCAAGTTCCAACTACTTTCAATAGAAACTTGTGTTTCAAATGGATACAAACGAAAATAAAGAACTTACGGTGCAAATCTACATATGTGAATAATTCAAAAACGTTGAATTCAATACCGACAAACATTGATTTTTATGAATGTGTGAATAATCTCATAAGAGTTGTGAATAAATCAATTGTTTGATTATAATTTAATTTTGTAGAACTAATACTAATAAATAAGTTATCATCATTTACTGAAAAACTATTGAGAACCCATTAAATAGTAACGAGGTGGTTGTGTAGATAAACTTACTTTTTCTTTTTTCCTAATAAGAGTATTCTATATTTTACGTAAGTTGAAATCAATGCTGAAAAATTATGATATTTATGAATAAGTAAATAGTCTGTAGAGAATAGTTATATATGCAATTATGAAAAAGTCAGATATGCGCTTGTCGCATCAGCTCACTGGTTGAGCACTCATGGTAGTACCATGAGGTCTCGGGTTCGAGCCTCCAAGGCGGCGGTTTGCCCTATTTCCTTTAGAGCTGGTTAGTAACCAATTCTCATCAAAAACAACAAAAACATACTATAACTAACGAAAAAACAACAAAATATATAAAAGTTGCTACATAGAGAAACATAAGGTGGGCAACACACAACTATAGTATCATACGGTTTATTATTCAGATTTGGAATGAATTAAAGATATAGAGAAACTGTTTATAGCAAATCCCTAAAATTATGTTATAAAGGTTATTTAATTGTTTTATTCATTTTTTCACATATAATATGTATGAAAATGTATACACGTTCTTTAATGTTGTTATACACAATCATTATGTATGAAAATGCATAGTTATTTTGTATGAGACTACAAATTTATGTTTCGAAACTTGAATTTCGATGGTAAAAAAATTTGTATGAGACTACTTTTTTTTTTACCCGCACGTTGTGTGGCTCTCACACGTTTAAGTAGCGACCGAGGTTCATTTTTACTTTTCTCTTAGAGACTCATTGACACCTAAACTACCCCTATTATATTGTACTCGATCATCATTTGACTAGAGCTGCAATTACAAGAGTTCATATGGGCCTATGGTCATTCGAAGCTGTGATTACTAAAGACTAAGGAGGCACAAATGGGAAAATACAGGCACGGTTAAGAGATAGTGGGTGTATCCGGGGAATCTAAAAGAAAATTAACTAAGATGAAATCCTATCGAGTGATTTAAGTCTTTAGAGTAAAAAGGTGGATATGAACATATACTAAAATTATTAATAATTCTCGACCTCGGTGAATTATGGCCCATGGTACTGGGGTGGGAGATTGGGGCGTACCGAGATTGGGGCGTACCACCGGCTCGGGCCTGCCCCTTTGCAGCCACCGCTGCCGCCTCGCGATTTACCTCCTCTTTCACGCCAAGGGCAGGGGATGGCCGCGTTTGGTCCGTTATCCAAACATATACTAAAAATATTAATAATTACCGATGTAGTTCTCCACCTTGGTGAATTATGGCCCATGGGGAATTTGACAGGCACGTACAGTTATTTCCTTGTTAAGTATAGCATGCCAGTTTTGAGGATAACAGGTAACACGAATAACCTGAGGACGAAACGGATGAGTCGGATAAAAGATGAAATGCTTCAGGGTAGCTAAGTTGGGATGACCTTTAATTAGTACCATTCAATATTGGTCGATCAGGACTTAGGTGGTAAAAGGGTTGCAGCTACTAATTAAGAACCCAATGGACCCATGACCAGCCGGTCCAAACGGCCTACCTTTCATCAATTCATAGACTGTTTTACTACTCAATTGTCCTTAATTGGAAACATAACCAATATATATATATAAATCTCACGATTAAAATCCTAACATCGCCCGAAAAAAGACAACTAAATCTGCACATCAGGAGAAGAGGATAAAAAAAACAAAGAAAGGAGCGACTTGTTTGTGGCTACATATATATATATATATATATGTATGTGCATTTCCACATCATTCATGCATATGGATCAATCGAGCAGACCCAGTTGGTGGGTGAGCAAGCGCAATCTCGACGGATCCGCGAACCTCATGGAGAAGGATCTGGACAGGTTCTCGGGCTCCTCCTCATCCCACGCCCTCCCCTGGTCAAAGTTCTGCGCGTAGGTGTACGCGTCGTAGCAGTGAGCCTTGCGCGATCTCGATCTGCGCTCCGACATCCTCGTACGCCCCACGAGCCTCTTCCACCACGACCGCTTGGCAAGGAAGACGACGCCTGGGTAAGCGGGTCGTTGGCCCAGCCGGATCACGTCCTTCCCGGAGCAGCTCCAGCTTCTAATGTCCATTCTTGGGAGCTGCCTAGCTAGATTATGAGTTGGTTTTTTGTAGTACGGGTAAAGTGAGGAGATGATGAGAGAGTTGGTTTTGTTTGGGGCTAATTTATTGATCGAGAAGGCCGTAGTAGCTAGATGGAGCGGCCTTGTGATGGGCTCAACCGTCACGTTTGACTATCCGCCAAGATTGACTTTGCTTCCAAATCCCTACCAATCATAACGAATATCCCCGGTCATTAATTAAGTGTTTGGATGATCCAAATGTTTACGATATGGACGAAGATGAGTGTCTTTTTATTCTTAGGAAACACTATATATTATATAGATGTACAACTATTATAATAATGATACATTGTGAACAAAATATTATATATATATCGGTGGATTTGAAAAAAATAAATGAACCAGATTTAATCTTTAAATTATATGAAAATAGAAAATCATAAAATTCTGAAATTACAAGAAATAAATTTACATTATGTATATGCATGGTTATAAAACATTATATATACGATGTTATCACATTATGCATGATTATAAAGGTTATATGCATTATGTTTTAGTGGTTATATACATGAATACACAATCAGTAAAATGTCATGAATATGACATCTTATGATAATGCTTAAGACATAATATAATTATGCATATAATACATGTTTTTTCGATCACTTTTCTATAGCTACGAAATTTTCTAAATCTTCTCTTTATAATTTTAAAATTAAATCTTGTCCATTTATTACTTTTAGAAGTAATAATTTATAATTATCCACTATATTTACTATAAATTAGTGTATCAACGGAAACTAAATCTATATAATAGAACCTAAATCTAAATGTATATAGTATACTTGCATCTACCGTTTGTTTGTTGTTCACTTGTAGCTGGCTGGCTGGAGGGCCGCTTTGGTGATTAAACCGGCCACTGATTGCCTATCATAATTAAGCGCCTTATTTAATAGCTAGTTATTATTAAGAGGCTGTTTGATTTAGAATAATGATGTGGGGCCGTAGTGTGGTTAATCAGGTGTGATGTTATGCTTAATTGTAGACAAAAACTTCTTTAGCTTGCACGCCAAACGGAACCATCAAATCGCGATGTTTATAATTATAACTTATATATACATAAGAAATGCATGTTGTATCATATTCTGAATTATTAGCTAGCTAGGCAGGTACGCATACAACAATTAACAAGTTCAATATACATATATATGGCGCTTTAATGATGATATGGACTTTTTCTTAAGTTCCTACATTTGTCTGTATTAGCACACCACATTGACATGGTCATCAGCCTAACCAGTAATCAAAACAACGGAATACTATTTGGGGAAGCTTGGTTTGTGAAAGTCTGATGTTCAGCAGTAGAAACACAAGAAACAAACTTGGAGCAGATTGAGTGATTCCAAATATGTATTCAAGACATCATGATTCATGACAGAGAATGTTCTTACAGCCATGAAACGGCACAACCGAAAACCCACCAACCCTAGAGCATCTTTTTTTGAGAAAGCCTTTGGAGCGTCTTAATGCTATTTATGTTATCATCATCGTAAATATTGACTATACACGGAAGTTAAAAATAATATTTAGCACGACACGTGTTATCTTCACCTATCTTTATTAAAACAGTTTAATTTGTTTAATTAGTTGAAATTTCATTGTAGATCCCACATTAAAACTCTTCTTATCTACTGTCTTCCATTTTAATTTTTTTTCTAAAAAAATAAACTTGAAATTTTATATATAATTTTTCTTATTTACTAAAAACTATAAAATTTTGATCCAATATTATAAAATTAAAAATGCTACCAATAGATAGAATTGCAAAATTAAGATCATAACTGTATACTAAAGCGGAAGTTATAAATAATATTTAGCCCGACACGTGTCACCTTCTCATTGGATCACATCACTCATCTTTATTAAAACAACTCAATTTGTTTAATTGGTTGAAATTTTATTGCGGACCCATATTAGATTTCTTCTTATCTACTGATTTTCATTTTAATTATTTTCTTAAAAAAATAAACTTTAAATTTATACATAATGTTGATAGAATGACATTGTAATCAATTTTGTATATTATAAACCTATTTCACTTTTCTATCTTAATTTATGATTCTGGAGACAGTGTAATCAATTTTTGACCGCACGCTTAATTATTTATGTAGTGTTTTTGTGATCTATGAGGATTGAGGTATGATCTATCCTTTTTTCCGGGCTAATATTTTCAATATACAATTATATTTCAACTATTTGTTTGCAATCATCTATGCGATGATGTTGTTGTGATCTAGTTTTAATAAAATCATATTAGAAAATATATGTGAACCTGAGATAAGGGTTTACAAATAGAAAATATTAAGATTTGATAAATAAAAAATAATCAGTTTCTCTTCCGTATAATGACTAATTGCATTTACTATGTGTTTTTTTAAGTATCTATGCTATGTTATTCGATTAAAACATAAAAAGTTAGTTCAGTCTATACTATATATTAAAGTTGTGATTTTTTGAGCCCCTAAGTTAATTTTGATCTCACTTCATATTAAATTAATTATATTTTAACAATTATATACTCTTATTAAGTTAACCATAAGAAATTAATATCTTTTTCAAATTTCTACATACTAATATCAAAATAATATATATATATATATATATATAGAGAGAGAGAGAGAGAGAGAGTCTGCCAAGATAATATCAACATTTATATCTATATATTTTATCAATACAATATCTTCATTCTAATTAAAAATACAATATATATTGACCATTAAATAAATATAAATATCATCATAATTATATACTAAAGTGGATGTTAGAAATAGTAATTATCATGACACTCATCTTTATTAAAATAGTTTAATTGGTCAATTTTGATTGTAGACCCCACGTGTATATAAAATATGAAAGAATATATAACATTAAAATTGTATTGATAAGTTTTTCTTAAATATATAATTAACTAATCTTACCATATAGTAAATTGGAGATTAAATAATAAAATAGAACAACATATGCCAACTCCAATTAAATATGTAGTTACATAATCATTAAACTAAATCCTACAATTTTTAGGAGTATTCAATTTTTAACAAAAATTATAATCCTCGATTAAAAGAATATATCATAGCAAAATTATTGTACATTAAAATAAGGGAAATTTCGGATGGTACCTCTGAGTTTTGGACTTTTCCGGATGGTGCCCACAGAATAAACTTACTCCTCGAAATGCCTCTGAGGTTTCAAAAAAGTTTGGACCGTGCCCTTTAAACCTGTCTCCGTTAAACAATGTACGTAGACGATGCAGATGTCTACGTCGTAGCCGGGTTGATCTCCGGCTCCGACGAGCCTCTGGCTTTTCAATCGAGCGGCTTCACTTCTTCTATATACAGCAATCCGACTTGGAACTTCCCGATCCAATTCCCCGTCTCCGACCAAATCGCACCGAATAGCTCCCCAATCATCTACGGTCTACCTCAAATTGCGATGCTACCACCAAGGATACCTCAACTACGGGGAGGAGATCGGCGAAGTGTACCTCCCGATCCGACTCGGCGGCGCACCTCCTCCGTAGGATCTTGTAGGCCGATCTCCTCGACTCCGAAACCCTAGGATCCACGCAATTCATGACCTACAACATCCCGGACCAATTCGGGACTCTAGTCGGGAAACTGAACCTCTCGTACAAGTTCTCCGGCGAGGATCGTCGTAACTAGAGGACGCCGATGCCAAGCGCGCCGCCGTTGCCTGATTTTGAGGCTTCGTAGCTACGGGAGAGGGGGAGAGCGAGGGGTTTCCCGGTGATGGCGGCGATGGCGGCGGCGCTTGAGGCCCCGCAGATGGTGGATCCGGTGGCTAAAGTGCAAGAGGTGGTGGCGGTGTCATGAAGATCGGAGGGGGAGAGCGTGGAGGTGAGGTCGCCGACGAAAGGAGTTGGTAGTCCGTCACTTGAACGGGGGCTTCGCTCTTTTTTTTTACTGGAGTTAATTGAGATAGGTTTAAAGGAGGGCACGGTCCGAACTTTTTCAAAACCTCAAGGTCATTTTGCGGAACAAGTTTATTTTGAGGGAACCATCTGGGAAAGTCCAAAATTCAGGGATACCATTCAGAATTTCCCTTTAAATAAATATCATAAGAAATAATTAAGTATTATAATACTAGATTTTATATCAAACTATTTTTTAAAGTACTTTATATAAAATTTAAACTAAGTTTTTATTAAAATCAATTTTGTGGCTTCACGGCACGGGAGTCATACTAGTACTCCTTACTAAAGGACTAGAAAATAAACATTAAAAGAATCAAGGAGCAAGTTACAAAAATAAAGTGTGGTCCACATGCCACCGATGTCGGGAAATGTCCTCACTCCTTGCTTACCTTTTCGAAACACCCGCTATATATCACATCCCCCTTAAGTTGGATTCATTGAAGGATGAATGATTCCCAACTTGAACATGAGAAATTTAGTTTGTTCTTCTCCAACGGGTTTGGTTAGAACATCCGCTAGTTGAAGATTGGAGCGGACTTGGAATGTAGATATGAAGCCGGCTTGTACTTGATCACGTATGACGTGATAATCAATTCTAATGTGCTTCGTGCGTTCATTAAAGACAATATTGGTGACGATGTATTAAGCGGATCTATTGTCACAATCTAAGGGAACGGGAAGAGGAATTGTGACATGTAAGTCCTGGAGAAACTCATGCAAACACACAAGCTTACTGCAGTGGCTCACATTGTATTCTAACTCTACGAAAGATTTAGAAACGGGTTTCTTGGTCTCCCAAGAAACAAGAGAGGGACCGATAACAACACAATGACCTGTAAATGAGTGGGCAAAGAAAGTGTAGAAACACCAATCTGTATCACTGAAAGCATCAAGAGTGAGCACAAATTCTCTAGGGTAGTTAAAGCCCAAACTGACGGAGCCGCTGGTGTATTTTACTACATGTAGCGTGACTTCCATATACATGCTGGACTCTTAGACCGGACATAAATTGACTAAGATGTTGTACTGCGTATGATATGTCTGGTATGGACAGATTTAGAAAAAAGCAATCGTCCCACAAGTCTTCTATATTGCTCTAGATTTGAGAGTAGCTCATCTTGATCAATAGACAACTTCATCCCTTTTGGGAGGGGTACCATGCTAGATTTACAAGCCTCCATGCATCTTGCAATCTCTAAGGATATCCATCACATAATTACGTTGATGAATTAATGTTCCATGAGAACTTCTAACAATATTTAGACCAAGGAAGTATCTGGTTACTCCCAAGTCTTTGATAGTGAAGCTAGGCATTAATTGTACAAAGATTTCTTTAAAAGGTCAATTTGAAGTGTGTGATCCCCACACTTTGTAGATCGATCATCAATATAGACGAGGACTACGATGATACCTGAAGTAACTTACTTAGTGAATAGAGAATAATCATGCTTGGATTGTGAGAATCCAAAATCTAGGAGAAAATTCAGACCACTCGGGCTCGAAACCTCACCAATTAGGTGGGAGAGCAGTAAGTAGTTCTCTAAACTCAAATAATTCTACTTCTGAAAATGATCATGATCGATGATGCAGATTGTATGACTAATTCTATTATTGAACATGATTTGAATGATGAGCATGATGAAGTAGAACAAGATATGCATGAAAATGAGATTGATAATAATAATATTCAAGCCCATGATCTAGCAGATTATCAATTGACTAGAGATAGAGAATCGAGAATTCGAATCCCTAGTGCTAAATTTGTAAGCTTTGTTAATCTGTATGAAATTCATGAAATTTATTTGACATAGAACTACAATCGAATTGTTGAGTATGCTTTTATCGTGGCTGAGGTAGTTAGTAACTTTACTCCAAATACTAATGAGCAAGCTATTAGTTGTAAAAATGCAAATGATTGGCTTAAGGCTATGGATGAGGAAATGCAATCCATGTATGTAAGTGAAACCTGGACCTTAGTTCCTAAGCCTAGCAAAGCCATATTAACAGATTGCAAATGGATCTATAAGCTTAAGGAAGGAGCTAGTCCTACTGATCCCCCCAAATTTAAAGCCAAATTAGTAACCAAAGGATTTACCCGTAGAGAAGCAATATATTATAACAATATTTTCTCGCCTGTTGTTAAATATAAAATCTCTAAGCTTTTAATTGCTATGGTTGATGTCTATGACTTGGAATTGGAACAAATAGACATAAAAACTGCTTTCTTGCATGAAAACCTAGTTGAGACGATCTATATGAAACAACCAAAAGGATTCATAGACAAAAACAAACCTGATCATGCATGTTTGTTGAAAAGATCCATATATGGCCTAAAACAATCTCCTATACAATGGAATAAGAAGTTTGATTCTTTCATGCTTTCTCTTGGTTTCAAAAAACAGTCAATTTGATACTAGTCTTTATTTCAAAAATACTATGTCTCGTCTAGCTATCTATATTCTGTTATATGTTGATGATATATTGCTCATGATCAAATCCAAATCCGAAATAGCTGGTGTAAAACATGACTTAAAGGAGCATTTTGATATGAAAGACTTAGGCGAAGCAAAAAATATTCTTGGTATATACATATCTAGGAACCGTGCTAAGAAATTAATCTTCTTATGTCAAATTGATTATTTGAACGAGGTGTTAGACAGGTTTGCTATGAAGGATTCCAAGGCTTCCCCAATCCCATTAGGAGGGCACCTTTAGTTCACTAAGAAGAATTTCCCTAAGACTGCTACTAAGAAGAAGAAGATGGAAAATGCATGTTCCATATGATGTGGTTGTAGCCGTTGGTGTATGCAATGTTATGTACCTGACCTGATTTAGCTTTCTCTATTAGCATTCTTAGCAGCTATATGTATAATCCAAGTCCTGATCACTGGGTTAGTATGAAGTACTTGTTAAGATATGTAAACGGACTGTTAATATAAGTTTGATCTATACCGAGCATTGTCGGAGAGGCACCCTAACTAGGTATATTGACTATGACTATGCAAGTAATAAGGACATTGGGAAGTCTACTCCAACTTATTTCTATACGTGGGCTAGTAATTGTGTTTCCAAGAAAGCACAACAAGATCGCCTATTGTGGCCCTCTCCTACACTAAGGATGAGTAATATATCTCTACAAGGACCTAATACTTTATTAGAGAGAAAAGCATATAGACGTGACATATCATTATATTAGACTGAAAGTTGAATCCCAGAAACTAAATGTGAAGAAAATACCTCAAGATGAGAATCCTGCTGACTTTGGGACGAAGGTCGTTTTGAGTATGGAGCCTAATTCGGGTTGAACGGAAGAAGACGGAATGAGCCAAGACCAAAAGACGAGGAATAGAAGTCGAAGACGAGTTTTCAAGGGTCACCCCGAGTTTTCAAGCATACGTGGGATTCAACGCGTTGTTCGAGAGGATTCCATATGTTGGATCGTTAGTACTAAGGGACGTCCTTTACTTTGGGTAAAGGCGTCCTTTGGTCAGGCGTCCCTACGAGGTGTAGGGGCGTCCTTGAGTATTACAGCGGAAATAATGTACTAAACAGATAAGTAATGAACGCAATGAATTATAGAGGAACCACTCAAGACCAAGTAGTCCTTGAGTGTAAACCTCTACCTCCTTAGAGGATTTTTGAATAGTTCTTCCTTTATATTGAACGTTCTTACAGTTGTACTGGCGAGTCTTTACATTTCTCTGACACTTAGCTTTTCCCTAAGTTCACTTGTAAAGAACTCCTTTAAGCCTACAACTAAGCTTGTTCAATCTACTAAAGGACTCTATCCCTACGTTCTGCAGTACTTCGCATAACTCTCTTTCTCTTTTTGGGTTTTTCTGATTACAAATTGTTTCGTGATTTGGGTACAAACTCTCACTCGATCTAACACAAGTCCTAGCACTGTTCTTGAGTTCTTGCGTCAGTTCTTCGTCTTCTTGAGTGAGTCGCTTTCCTCTGATTCTCTCTGAATATTCTCTGAAAGCGTTGGCGTCACAATAAATGCCTTGGGGCTATTTATAGGACTTGGGGAAGGGCGTCATTCTCTTCTGACGATCATGCCCTTCATGGACGTGGCTACAGGATCTTCCTCCACGAGTATGGCGGTGATGAGGAAGCTTCCTGTATCCAGCTGTGTGATGAACTCCGCTACAGGATCGGCCGCCACGTGTTGATGAACTCTGCTACAGGATCGTCCGCCACGTAGTGTTTGACTCTGCTACAGGATCGGTCTCCACGTGTCCTTGGATGATCAAACATTGTCGAGTGATGTCATCCTGTCGGCTAGTGAGTAAGGACTCCTTTCTTGCGTTGCTACTTGCTTGGGAATTCGTCCTTGCTCAAGTAGTCTCTTGCTGGTCCTTACTTCTTGTTAGCTGGCGTCCCTAAGCCTAGGGAACGTTCACACACTTGTTTTCCTTTTAGGTATATTGCGTTCCTGAACACTTGGACAATTTTATTAGAATCAAAGTGAGTTTGTCATATCAAAACTGAGGGACGGTTTGTGTGGGCACACTACCAAGTACGCAAGCGTCCTTGATAGCGTCCCAACACCATATCTTTTGGGGGATATTTTGTTTCCTTAGGAAAATTATATCTTGTAGCTCTAGTTTTCCTATTTATACTCGACTTGATTATTGTAAGTGGTGTGTTACCAAAAAGCATCTAGAGAGATCTTGAAAGCGAGATTGAGAGGTTAGGCTTAGGAAGAATCCTTGCAAACCCTTGAGTCCTCTGATCTAGTGAAGAATCCCTGGCTTGGTAGTGCCCCCAGACTTAGTCCTTGCCATAGGCGGAACTGTGTTATGGCCAGTGGGGGACATGACCCCCCCCCAATCCAATTTTTTTTGGGTATATATGTTCTTCTTTTTGAGACCTTCGTTTTGATATATTATACGCTTAAATTTGACATCTGAGTAAAAAGTTATGAATATTATAAGATTGAACTTATACAAACCACTTTTAAAAGTTATTTACTTGTTCTAAACATTTTTTTCTTTTCCTAAACCTTATACTTTCATATTAGTTTCAAAACAGTATATTATTAGTAAGATATATTGAATCATACATGCTATTTTTTTCTGAAACATGTTGGTATCTTTTTAATAAAAATGATGATAATTATACACAAGTGGTGATTAAATGGTGATAATATATTTTAGGTTTTTACAATGAAAACGAAGAGAATTATGGTCCTAGTTAGTATACAAAAGAATTGAGATATAATCGATTTTTTACAAAATTATTTGGAGATTTTGATAGAGTTAAAAAATAGATTGCTCTCTATGATATGCTAAAGTAATTTTTTTGCTAAAAACTAAAGTAATTATTATGTTCTTATTATAAGTTGTAAGTCTGCTATATTTATTTAAAAAGATTTGGCCCCCTCAATATGTTTATTCTGGTTCCGCCCTTGGTCCTTGCGACGAACTAGGTCAACAATTGCTTGTGTTCTTTGTCTTGGTTTTGCTTACTATCCATCAATTTGCAGGAACGATCCGAAATTTCTCCAACAACTGGTATCAGAGCGCAAGGTTCCTGAAGTTGAAAGATGGATGTGAGTAAGATTCCCATTGAGAAGTTTGATGGCTTAGACTTCGGGTACTATAAGATGCAGATTAAGGACTATCTCTATAGGTCTGGATTGCATCAAATGATGGGCGAGAAACATGAAGACATGAAGGAGGACGAGTGGAAGCTGCTGGACAGGAAGGCGATGAGTGTGGTGCGCTTGTCGTTATCCAGGAATGTCGCTTGTCACACGATCAAATCGACAACGACGACGGAGATTCTCAAGACCTTGTCTGATCTATACGAGAAGCCGTCAGCAAGTGAATAAGATGCATATGATGAGAAAGTTGTTCAATGTGCGAATGAGAGAAAACACACCGGTGGCAAATCACTTGTAAGGACTCAATATGATGATGGCTCAGTTGAGTTCAGTGAAGATCGACTTTGAGGATAAGGTACAGGCTTTACTTTTGCTTTCTTCTCTTACCGGAGAGTCGTTGGAGTAGTACCGTTACTGCCTTGAGCGCAATGGTTGGAAAGGGGAAGTTGAAGTACGAAGAGGTGTGGGACTCGGTGATTGGTGAGGGGACTCGCAAACAAGAGACAAGTTCTACATCAAGTTCGGCCATGAATGCTGGAAGTAGGGACAAGTCAGGTCATGGGAAGTCGAAGTCCAAAGGGATTGAGGAAGTCTTCTGGGGACAAGGGTCACATCAAGTGCTGGAATTGTGGTGTAAAGGGTCACTATAAGAACGAGTGTGAGAATTCGCAGGGGAACAAAGGAGATGCAGACTTCGTGGGAGATGCATTGTTTCTCAGAGCGGTAGAGTATCCAATAGGATTGCAACCAGGTGGGAGCAAGACTGAAGAGAAGCAGGGAGAGGCTTCTGATGGCATAAGCACGTAAGCTTGAGGGCTGGCACTACCACTACCAGAAGGGAGAATAGTCAGGCAGACGATGTGGGCGCTCTGAAACATTCTTCAGGTGGGAGTTTTTTGAGCGTTGGAAGATTCAATTACAGTTGGAATCAGTCTCTAGGTGGGAGATTGTTGAGTATGGAGCTTGATTTGGGTTGGGCAGAAGAAGATGGAATGAGCTAAGAACAAAAGACGAGGAAGAGAAGTCGAAGACGAGTTTTCAAGGGTCACCCCGAGTTTTGAGGCGAACGCGGGATTCGACGCGTTGTTCGAGAGGATTCCATATCTTTTGGGGGATTTTTTGTTTCCTTAGGAAAGTTATATATTGTAGCTCTAGTTTTCCTATTTATACTCGACTTGATTATTGTAATTGGTGTGTTACCAAAAAGCATCTAGAGAGATCTTGAAAGCGAGATTGAGAGGTTAGGCTTAGGAAGTATCCTTGTGAACCCTTAAGTCCTTTGATCTAGTGGAGAATCCCTGACTTGGTAGTGCCCCCAGACGTAGTCCTTGCGACGAACTGGGTCAACCATTGCTTGTGTTCTTTGTCTTGGTTTTGCTTACTATCCATCAATTTGCAGGAGCGATCCGAAATTTCCCCAACAGGTCGTACATCCAAACAAATTTGTCTTTAGCGGGAATGCTCTCCGCATCAATGATGTAGTATGAGATGTGGGGATTGAGTCAATGAAGAGCAAGACTCACGTTGGAATCCTTAGTAATTTCTTGCATAAGTTCTTTAGCTTTGTATTAGACTTAGGAGGGCAATTTGTTGTATCTAACTCTATGTATAATAGCTAAGACATAGATAGTGGCTTAACAAAATTGTAACTTAGACTTAAGAATTTATGTATGATCGAAAACCGGAGTCGAAGTCTAGTAAACCGGGCTTGATCGTCTATTCGAAGTTTAAGTTTGTAGCTTCATAGTTTAAATAAAATGTTTTGGAAGTAACAACTTAATTGAAGAATGGACTTGAATTGGGTCTGGATTATTGGGCTTCGATGAAGGCAAAAAGAAAAAGATCCAAGTGGAAGCTGCAATGTGTCTACTTCATAAGTGAAACGGTGAGTTTTGAAGAGCTTAATTACCCTAGCTATGTAAGCTTAGAGCTCCTTAGAATACACGAGCGTTGTTTTTCACATCAGAGAAAGAGAGAGAACGAAAAGAGAGAGGAGGCGAGATAGAAAAAAAAACCTAGTGCCTTTGGCAGAGAGAATGACGACAAGTCCGATGACGTTCCATTCTCGCTAAGATCTGAAGACGATGACGACGACAAGAGCTTCAACTCGAGCTCTTCTGAACGCCTTGAAATTATTAGTGGATCCTGACGAGTCTTCAGTACTACCTCTAGACGTTAGATTATCCCGAACTGGGTCACCAAAACTTATGTGTTTTTTTTGCTTTCGTTTGAGTTCGTATTTGCATGTTTAAAATCGAATATGAAAGTATATAGTAGAACATATTCGGATCCGTTATTTCACTCACAAAGGTTCCTACTTCCTAGCAACATTAGCAATAATTTCAGAAGTTATAACAACTAGTAGTCAGAGCTTGTTAGAGTACAAGTTGATTTATTTGAAATTTGGGCTAGCCCACTTCAAGGCAAAGAGAGCCCGTATTTGTTTTTGGTCGGAAAAAGAAAGCCCGTATAAATCTGTTGCATAAGTAGTTGGTGATATATCGACCCTCCTCATCCAATTATTCGTTCTGAAAGCATAAGTTGAGTTCATATGAATCTCCCCAACGTGGAGACTTAAAAGTCACTCATTTTAATTTCGACCAAAAAAAGCCACTCATTTTATTTCACCTTGTTGATTATACGAAAACAGCAAGGATGATGAATGCAAGGGTTATAGAGAAATGGGTACATTCCAAATCTAACAAACGCAAAGGTTTATTTATAGAATATATGGGGGCCTAACAAATACAATATGTAGGAGCAAGAGGGAGAAGGTATATTACATAAAGAATAACGTGAATCCACGATTTTAGTCTAGCTAACGTACATGGTAATGAATCTAAGGTTAATTTCCTCGTAGACGATGGACGAATTCAGCCATGGAACACCACGAAACATGGAGTGTTGTATTAGATGAATTAGTGGACGAGGTAGGTGACAGCAAGAGCCACCAACATCATAGCGTAAGCAATCCCTTGGTCAATGGCCGTGCCTGCAAAACCAGCAATCAAACCCTGTTTCAGCTCCCCATTTCCTTTTCAGTTTTTTTAAGTTGCAAGCATATCAAAACAGGCTTGATTTGGATGATGCTTACCGTCGCTGGAGGCCGGGCCCTGGGCGGCCGGAGACGGGGCCATCTGGGCGCTGCTCAGCTGGAGAAGCGCCAACAGCACCAACCCCATCATACACAAAGTAGTAGATCCCATGGATGTCATCGTCTTGGCAGCCTTCACTCTGTTTTATCTCCTATTCAATTGGGGCTGATTGAATTTGGAAAGGGCAAAGAGGAGGAGGAATTGGGTATTAGTAATTTGTACGTGTGTTGGTCGGTTGGGAATTGAGAATTTGGATGCGCTTTTTATACAAGGTGAGAATGAGGGAAAGAGGATGGCGGGCTCTGCAACTTCCCACGAAGCGCAATTTGAGGGTACAAATAAGGGAAAGTGGTCGGAAATGAGGGTCTTCCACGGCTGCGTGTGCGCGTACGTGAGTTACGGCTTACGTGGGCGGCTCATGACTCGGCGACTGGTTGACTCCATTAACTCGGACAACAAGAAGCTTCTAATTTGATGGCTTTGCCAATAGTCAATAGTCAACCCCAAAACACAAGCTTCTAATTTTCAAACCAACAAACCAAAATGAAGCTTCTTCTCCTTTCCCTTCCGCTCACGTTGTTAAACTAGAATGATCCACAAAATCGTCTTCACTTAGACATGTCAAACCGGTCGGTTCAGTTGAGTGTAGGTTCGGATCAATCATAACGTGGGTTAAGCTCGGTCGGATTATTATAGGTTATCGTGCCGGTTTAGATTAGTCAACGGGTCAAGAATGTCAAACTTTTTATAATAATTAAAATAATCATGATTAAATAATAATATATAATAAATTTGTTTTTGTTTTTGTTTTTTATAGTAAATTTTATTCCGATCGGGTTTTAACCAAATCACATTCGGGTTAATCGGATTAGGTTCATGTTCACTTTTGCGAGTTTCAATCCACTAATTTTCAGATGGTATCGGATAATTTTATCAAGTGTGGTTAAATATAAGAGAAATTTGTCTTATATATAAGAGAAATTTGTCGAAAACCACCGTATGATATGTCATATTTCGCTGAACCACCCGGATGTTTCGATATTATTTTGGACCACCTGTATGATGGTCGCCGTTAACAAAAAAACCACCCCACTCCATATTCCGTTTAAAAACTCAGCTGCGCGTGGCCATGTGGCATTTTAATATTTTTTAATTTTCTTTTACACATTTTAACACTTAAAAATCAGCAAAAAAACCCACAAAAAAAATTTGATAATTTTCTTTTCTTTTATTCCGTTTGAATAACTAGTTTTCTTATTCTTTTTTCATTTTTAATCTCTAAAATTTTGAAATTAATTTTCATTTTTAATCGAGACGGAGTAGGGTGAGCGAAGTGGTGGTTGGGGAGGCGGGGAGGGGGCACGAACGAGAAGGGCTCGGGAGGAATTGGGGTAGAGGTTGAGTGAGCAAGGTAGTGGCTAGGGGGAGGGAAGAGGGATTTACGGGCCGCAAAGTCGCGAACTGCGGTCTTTTTGTTCCTCAAGGACACCATGTCAGAGGTTTGGGCGGCCACCAAGGCATTTCCTCTATTTAGACCTCGGTGGTGCTCCTCTCTCAACCCGGATCGGCCGCCCTCAGATCGCGCCACAAGATCTTCGTCGTCGTCGTAGGCCGGGGCGAGAAGGCGTTTCCTTTATTTTTTGGTGGAAAGGGTTTTATTTATTTTTTTGGTGAAAATGGAGTTTTCAAAATTTTAAAGATTAAAAATGAAAAAAGAAAAAGAACAACAACAACAACAACATTTACCCAAGTAGTCCCGCAGATGCAGGAACTGGGGGTCAGGATGGGGTAATCCCAACCTGGATCGAATACGCCCGAAATAACCCAAGACAAACGCTCGAAACCATCCAACACTACAACCAACAAGCTAGGAAAACTCCAAAAGAAACTAAAACAGACGAGGAACTAAAGTAAAAAACTTAAGGAAATTCAAACTAGCTATCTAACACCATGATTTTATCCTCCAGATTAAGAAAGCCTGCTCCACCAACCTGACTACGAGCTATCCACCACCTTGATCCTCTCCCTCCAGCTCTTTCTGCACTGAGCCAAATTCACTGAAATCCCTAGCAAGCTGATATCCTGTTTAATGTTGTCCATCCAGCGTTTCTTCGGGCGACCTCTACCCCTCCGGCAATCCCCAAACTCCAAGCGCTCACACCTCCTCACTATAGCGTCTGGTTCCCGTCTCTGGACATGACAAAACCATCAAAGTCTTGTTTCCCGAAGTTTATCTCCTATGCTAGCCACCCCCAACTTGCTTCTGATATCTTCATTCTTAATCTTGTCCAACCTCGAGTGGCAAAACATCCATCTGAGCATTCTCATCTCTGCAACTGCAAGTTTCTGCTCGTGAGCCTTTGTCGTCCGCCAACACTCAGCACCATAGAGGATCGCCGGCCTAATAATAGATCTGTAAAATTTTCCCTTAAGCTTTAGTGGCACCTTCCTATCACAAAGAACCCCTGAAGCTGCCCTCCATTTCTGCCAACCTCTTTGAATACGCGATCTCACATCTTCTTCAATGCTCCCATCGCTTTGCAAAACCGAACTCAGGTACTTGAAGCTATCCCTCTTCAATGATCTCATCCCCCAGTTGCACCTCACTATTCGAAACAATTTCTTGCCCGAAACTGAACTCCACAATAATTATTTAAACACAATAAAAGAAAATAAATTTTTTTTTTTTTTGGTTTTTGGTATTTTTGAAGTGTTAAAATGTGTAAAGGAAAATAAAAAATATTAAGATGTCACGTGGCCACGCGCAGTTAACGGTTTTTAAACGGAATATGGGGTGGGGTGGTTTTTTTTGTTAACTGAGACCATCATACAGGTCGTTCAAAATAATATCCAAACATCCGGGTGGTTTAGCGAAATATGGCCTATCATGCGGGTGGTTTCGACAAATTTCTCTCTATATAAAAGAGTTTATTTATTAGTCTTATATGTGTTGTCTATGATGGACACATAGGTAGAAAACTTTACTCCGTGCACTAACTAAGGTCACACGAGCGAAATAAAAGATTTCAAGATCGATTGAGATGATTCGATCGAGACCTTTATTGTATCCTGGCCCGTTTTTGGAGTTAGAGCATCACCTCGTACATATATCAAATGATGGACTCTTTTATTGGTTTGAGGAAAACTCTTATTGCCCTCGGTGGATACGCTCTAAGGGTATGAGGTTGAGAAATAAAAATTCATACCTTGCTTATGTTTGTTTATTTATTTTTTAGTTTTCACACTCACACTTCATACCTATAATCTTTGATACCCTAGTACTCCTTGAGTATGGGTTAGAGTGAAGAAAAAACAAATAAACATCCTTTAAAAATATTATTCTCAAACACCCTTTCAACCATATCTACTAGTACTATATACCTTTGTTACCTTATTCTTTATTCATATCAACCTTTTATATTATTTTTATTTAATATTATTTTAATTTTAATTTACTTTTAACAAGTTCACTCATGAGACCCTACTAAAAGGGGGTGACAGGCTAGGCCTAGGCATAGGGCCAAAATCTTATAAATATAGTATATACTTAATGAGTATATATTTAGATATTAATTCAACTTGGTTTACTGAAAGAGTATGAAAAGTTATTTTTTCATTATTTATAAGACCGTTTTTATTGGTAGGCCAAATTTTTGGCCACCATAATATTATATTAAATTTATTATTTTTTTAATCCTTTCACAATCTTCTATTAGTGCCACATGGCATCATTGCATTCAAAGACCAAATTGGAATTTGGCCATAGTGAAGACTTGGCCTTCCCACTTTTTCTCCTCCTCACTCAATATTTAATAGTTATTTATTCATTTTTATCTTCTAAGGCCAAATGTTGGCCAATGGCTGTGCATACTCTAAGAGGGTTTGGGTTCAAATCTTTCTATATAACTTTTTTTAAATCAAAGTACAACTTTTAATTTTTATTAGCACATTACTAGTATTAAAGTCTTATAGTTGTCCATATAGACTAAATCACATGAGCCTTGTATACTTATGAATTATATTAAAAATATTAATTATTATTACTTTTAATCATTCCTAACTAGTCTTATCTATGAATAATTTAGTTATTAATTACTTTTAGTGTAAATTGAATATAACTATAGTATCGCTTTGTTTACTTAAATTACATAAGGTTTAATTATTTTTTTGAAAGTTTAAGGTAAAGATATATTAAGAAAGAGGAAAATTTACATCAAAAAGGAGCACTCAAAGGCTCTGAGTATGCCAACAATCACCAAAAGGGCAAAAAAGAAGAAACATAAGAACACTAATAGTAAATGAAAATCAAAAAACAGAAAGTCCAAGCAAGCTTCTCCAAGAGTTAAGGTCAGCACTGTTCTTGTTCCAAATCGTATGAGCACGCTCTTTCATGGCTTAGATGATGGTCTGGCTACAAGACTAAGCAGAGATTAGGGAGTTTTGATGAATGGAGACATTCCTGATGCGCCAGATGTGATAAACCAAGTTGGTGATGGTGCTGCAGCGGAGTCGGAAGCTGAAGGACTTTCTGTTGCGGCAGCTAGAAAGCCAATCAAGCGAAGTAGTGAGGTCCGGGAAACTGATGCCGATGCGTAGCCAGGTGTTAACTAGTTGAAGGACCGATTTGGTGTAAGAACAGTCATTCAATAGGTGATCTTTAATCTCTGGGAATTGTTTGCAGAGGGTGCAACTGCTGTTAGGGATTAGACCCTAGTTCGCAAGTTTCGCCAAGGTCGGGAGGCGCTTGTGGATGGCGAGCCACGATATAAAGCTAAAACGCGGGGCATTGAGGCCGCCCCAAATGCAAGCGGGCCAACTGAGGGTAGGTCCAGGGCTATTGATAACGGTATTTTAGTCGCCTTAATACCTATCAAAATAATCCGAACAACCCAACTAAGAATGCAGTAGGGAAGTAAGGGTCGATCCCACAAAGACTTGTGTTTTTATGTATTTAATTTGTATACTCGAATGAATGTAAAACGGGGGGTTTTTGAGTATGATTCTATTAACTAAGAAATTGAACATGCAAAACTAAGATTAACTAATCAAATATGAGAGAAGTATGCTTAACCAGTTAATATCCATTGCGAATTCGATTATTGATCATTGATTATCAAAATTCTCTTTTTACCTTGACTAATCTATTGCAGAATGCTAATAACCCAATTTCATGGAATTATTAATCCTACTTCAATTCTAGTTATTAGTTCGACCGGTACTAACAACCCTAATTATCAAATAACCTAAGAGACCTTCTAGATTCAACTTGACAACAACATTAAGATTCAAGTATCAATAGAAGCATGTATTCAGAGCAACCAGACATCCAAATAGCATGCGATTGAAATCTCTTCTCAAATCAATTAGTCCTACGAGTCCTAGATTGATTAAAGGTTCTACTTATGATCTAATTAACACCGACCGGTAATTAGAAAGATCTAGTTGTAATTCATCCTAGAAATTATATTAGGTGATCAAGCTAATAAAACCCTAGGCTGAAATTAATCAATTAAGCACAGAGAAAACAATCTAGTCAAGGAAAATTAAGAGTAATCAAATCTCACAATAATACTTCGTTCACAATTTCAATTAACTAGTCAAGCAAAAGAGGTTTAGTTGTTCAAAGACATTGAAAAGCTTACAATTCTTCCAAAGAATTCTTGTTCTTCTCCAAGCTCCAACAACCAATGTCAAAGATATGAAGATAATAAACCTAGAAACTAATATCCAAAAATACTTCTAAGAGGTTTCTAAAAATATTATCCAAAACATGTTTCAACCCAAAAACCCAAGCCTATACAAAAATATCAATCTTCGCTGACGCGGGCAGAAACGCGGGCAAAGCCATGAAAACTCGGGCGAGTTTCTGAAGCCATGCCCGAGTTTTCAAGCCAGAGCCTCTGCTGTGGAAACGCGGCTTACGACACTGAAGCGCGGGCACGCTTCTAGTTCCTTGCCCGAGTTTCTGGGCTTTTCTACCGAAATGCTTCAAGAACTTTGCACACTCGATTTGTTCTTTAGCCTTCATCCATGCACACTCCTTTGGCACCTTCAAGCTCACTTCCAAGTCCACCATCACCATGAATCCGACACTCGATCAATCATATCTGCAAATATCAACCAAACGAGTGTAGATTCCGAAACTTCCAACACTAGAGCTAAACTACAAAATAAGGGAAAATCTACCTAAAATGCATGAAAAACTAATCAAAACATGTCATAAATACTACAACCTATATGCTTTATCAAATTCCCCCAAGCTTGAACCTTGCTTGTCCTCAAGCAAGAAATAAAATTAAGATCACACCACAATTAGCAAGTTAGAGCATCCATCTCAATATTAGTCCACATTTCATCAATAAGTTAAACATTGACCAAGATATCATTGCACACATGTATGAGAAGCTTTCAAAATCAAATCATTCATCCATTCTAGACCTCACCAAGACAATGTGTTTTGCACTCTTCACTCAAGTGTTTAAGGGATGTGTTTCGCTCAAAATCAACTTTGAAAACTAGACTACCATAGGCTTGCATCAGTGTTCTAAATCTCCACTACGAATGATCAAACACACAACAAAAATCATGAGGGCTTTTTTTTAAGGGTTGTAATGGGGCCAAGGTATACACAAGTAGGTAGGGAATTATTTGGTCTTGTGGTGCTAAAACCGGGAACTAGAACTAGCTAACTACCCAACTTAAACCACTTCTCTTCATATGTTCACCAACTTGTTTCACATTTTCTCCATCACTTTTGTGAAATTTTTTCGAAACTGGGCACTTTTCAACTTTTAATTCTGAAAATGAGCTCGGTAAAATTTTTATTCCGGAAATAGGCACTCCCAGGCTCGGAGACGCTGGCCAAACCAGAGTCTCTCGCCTTTTTCTGGCACCAGACAAAGATGCTGGCTGGGCCAGCGTCTTTGCCAGAAACACGCTGGATGGGCCAGCATCTTTGCCAGAAACATGCTGGATGGGCCAGCGTGTTTACATAAGAGACGCTGGCTGGGCCAGCGTCTCTCTTATTTTATTTTATTTTTTAAAAATTTTGTATTATTTGTTTTTCAAATTTTTAATATCAATTTTTATTAAAATTAAAATAATTAATTCAAATTATATGCCTAAATGATTTAAAAGAATTTTGTATAATTTTTTTTGTTGCGGTTTAAAGGAAAGACCGATATACTTACATATCTAATCAAAAGACGTTATAGCCCGAACCCACACTCAACTTGAACCCGAACAAGAATCCACCCGACCCGTTTAACACCTCTAATATATATATATATATATATATATATATAAGATATGCACAAGTTAAATTTTTATAACGAGGAAGATAATCGAACGAGATAACGTCTTTTGATTAGATATGTAAGTATATCAGTCTTTCCTTTAAACCGCAACAAAAAAATTATACAAAATTCTTTAAAATCATTTAGGCATATAATTTGAATTAATTATTTTAATTTTAATAAAAATTGATATTAAAACTTTGAAAAACAAATAAAACAAAATTTAAAAATAAAATAAAATAAGAGAGACGCTAGCTCAGCCAACGTCTCTTATGTAAACACGCTGGATGGGCCAGGGTGTATCTGGCAAAGACGCTGGCTGGGCCAGCGTCTTTGTCCAGTGCCAGAAAAAGGCGAGAGACGCTGGCTGGGCCAGCGTCTCCGAGCTGGGAGTGCCTATATGCGGAATAAAAATTTTACCGAGCCCATTTTCAGAATTAAAAGTTGAAAAGTGCCCAGTTTCGAAAAAATTTCCACTTTTGTTTCTACACTTTTGCTCATTTTTCTTTTTCAACTCACTTGAGGCTTATCAACTTGATTTCACACTTTAATTTATCTCAATCAAACACTTTTTTTTCTTTCTTTTCATCATTTTTTCTTCTACTCCTTATCTTTTTTTTTCTTTCAACTCTACACAAATCCTTTCTTTTCAACCAACTCACCCAAGAATCATCTCCAACTACACAAAAGTAACCTAGCTAAATCCTAATTCCCGGAAAGGGTCAAGCTTATATATGCTAGGAAATTTTTGTGCAGCTACAAAATAAGGCTAAAGGCTCAAAAATAGGGGCTATCAAACAAAAGATCATGTATAAGGTAGATAAGGATATAATGAGCTAATAAAAATGCCTCAATCATTTTAATGTCATACATTCAAATCATGTAAATGTTGCCTTAAAAAAGATATCTAAACGCAAGTTCTAGAGCTAGCAATCAAAGCGATACACTCAAGAAAAATATGCAAATATGCAATAAAGGCTCAAAATGATTCACATGGTATAAATGTCTACAACTTCATAAACAATTCAAAACTTCAACTTCCTATGCATGCTCAATCCTATAATCAAGATTAATAACTTAAGAATCATGCTTCAATCAAAGGAAACTTCAACCAACAAGCTAATCATGTGTTAGATAATACTCTTAACTTAGAGAGACAAGTGGCCAAGTAGGGAAATTTGGATCCTAAAATGCAATATTTTTGTGATTTTTCAATTTTTCAATTTTTTTTTTCAATTCAATTTCTAATCGATGCAAAGCAATAATGTAAACATGCAAGTTCAACTATATGAGTGCAAAGATGAGATGACTCAAACAATAATCCCCTCCCCCAAGCTTAAACTTTACATTGTCCCAATGTAAAATAAAAGAAAGAAGAAGAAAATACTAACCGAGTCATCCAAATGGGAAGGAAGTGGAATCTACTCCGGTGGTGGTGGTGGTGGGAACTGTTGTGGGTAGCCCGGATATGGATAATACTGATAAGCTGGGAATCCACCCTCCTGTGTCCAACCATCCATGCGAGTGTGAAGCTGCTCATCGTGGTACTGCCTGTAGTGGTCCATCCTCTTCTCCTGATAGTCAAATCACTGATCCACATGAGCCCTAAACTGAGTCATCTGTGTAGTGAGCCCTCCCATCATGCTCACCAACTGGTCAAACTGGCCCTGAGGATAGCCACCAACACCCTGAACATCCACTACATCAGCCTCAGCATCCTGATCACCAATCTCGGGCTCAAGCTCCTCCTCAGCAATGAAATCATCATCACCCTCAGAATCCTCATCAGCTGTAGCCTCATCCTCCTCAACATTCATTTGAATCTGACGCCTCTTGCCCCGATGTCCCTCAACCACCTCAAGCGGGAGATCACCATCTCGAGGAGTGATCACCCAAGTAGCAGCATTATCTCGTCCAGTTTCTATGACAACTCTCTCCACATCAGGGAGCTGCATCACCCTCTTGGAATCTCCGATCGTCTAGTAATAGTGACCATAGTGGAAGTGCAGGGCACCCATCTTGTTGAGGTAGGCGAAGTCCATCGGTACGGGCTCAATCATTCCGCCATACTGAGTCAAATCAAGCTGATAGTATCTAGCCAAAACAGTGACGAGGGCTCCAATCGTGATAGGTCCTGTGCCCTTCCTGCTGATGTGAGCCAAGTTGTTCATAAGAACTACAACATAGTTCACCATCCTCTTCTCCAAATACACAGTCAAGAGCATCATATCCTTCTTTGGTGCATTACCCTCTCCGTCTCCCCTTCCTGTAATAGGCAGAGCATAATAACGCTGCAACACCTGGAGCACAGGATGGGAAATAGAAGAAGCCTTTGCTCTAGAGGCCTTGTACTCTGGCTTTCCTGTCATATGTTTCCATTGTGAATGATCGAGCCAAAAAGCTTGACTTTCCCATCTCACCTCATGATCAGCAACACGGAAGAAACCAAACGCTATATTGACTTCATCTAGCGTGATTCTCCTTCCCACTCACCCAAGCTGGAATGTGCACTCTCCCACTCTGTTATTTGCCCCGGAAAGAATATGTGTTTCCAGAGTACTCAGGAATTCCAAAACAAGACCCTTGTAAGCAGGCTGCTGTAGCCAGAGAAAATCTCTCAAGTGCTCGGCATGCTCACATTTCTTAAGCTCATCCTTCAAACCCAATTCTTTCAGAAACTCCCAATCCAAGTACCGAGGAGCATGTATTGGTCGTGGATGGAGGAGATTGAAACGAGCAAAGTGCACAGGGTCGCTCAAACTGAACCCGAACTGAGATGGGGTCACTTCCCCTACAACTGTAGGCGGAGAGAGATGGCCACGGGGGCGAGCAGAAGATGAACTGGGCTGAGATGACTGTGAACGGGCACAAGAAGATGAAGCTCTAGAAGCGCCTCTACGGTTTGTTGGACGGGGAGGCATTCTGTACCTGCTCCTGCACCACAAATCAACAAAACAACACCATAAGCAAAATTGATTGTCCCGGCAAGGACAATCTCACAACAATCCAACAATTATGCAAATAAAACTCTCAAACACTCTCTTCCCCCACTACCTAGGTTAGTTTAGGCAAAATCAAACACAATCCAAATTTCACAAGAATAAGCAAGGAAATCAAGGAATCATGCTAGAATCATGCAAAGGAACTAACAATTAGCAATTAATCATGCAAATTTTGAGTTGAAATTGACAAATCTAGAGAATTTAGGCAAAACCTAGATCTACAAGTTCAAGTCCAAAAATCACAAATTAATCCAAGAAAAGAGAGGAGTAGAGAAGAGATTACTTGATGATTGATGAAGAGGAGTGGATTAGGGAGAAGAATCACTTGATTTGGTGTTGTTTGGGGCTTGGAATGCTCAACATGGGGGAGGGGCGCGTTCTTGTGTAAAGAAGGGGCTGCTCGACCGAGTTTTTTGGTGAAGAAGAGTGAGGAGAAAAGGGTCGGCCGCGTTTTAACCCTTGCTGTAATCGAACGAAAACGCGGGCTGGCGCGAGAACTTGGGCGAGTTTTCGCCTTCTTGCCCGCGTTTTTGAGGCCGAGTCTCAGGAGGCGTAGCGCGGGGTTGGTCTCTGAAAACTCGGGCGAGTTTTCACCATCTTGCCCAAGTTTTTGAAGCAGCACTTCTGGATGCAAAACGCGGGCTGCGTCACCAAAACGCGGCCGAGTTTCTAGGGCTCCTCACCGAGTGTTTGGACCTGTACGCCGAGTTGAAACACAAAAAACAAAGGGCAAAAAAAACAAAACAACACTACACTACACTAATACTAATCTAGCACTAAAAATCAAAAACAACTATCCTAATACTTGGGTTGCCTCCCAAGAAGCGCTTGGTTAACGTCGTTAGCTCGACGGTCCGCTGCTCATGTCGTTGGCTCGGGTTCCTGTAAAGCCGTTTCATCAAGTATAGCATCGCTAAACCCATCGAAATAAGGCTTCAATCTCTGGCCATTCACTTTGAAGGTGGAGTGAGTAGTACTATCGTAGACATCAACCGCTCCATGTGGATATGTGTGCGCCACAACGAATGGTCCCGTCCATCTCGACCTTAGTTTTCCTGGGAAAAGCTTAAGACAAGATTGATACAACAAAACTTTATCTCCAACTTTGAAGTGGTTGCGCCAAATATGATTGTCATGCCAAGCTTTGGTCTTCTCTTTGTAGATGGCGGTATTGTCATAGGCTTGCATCCTTAGCTCCTCTAGCTCCTGCAGTTGTAGTTTCCTTAATGCACCACCCTCATCCAATGTCATGCTACAATGCTTTACCGCCCAATATGCCTTGTGTTAGATCTCCACTGGAAGGTGACAAGCCTTACCAAACATCAACCGAAAAGGAGACATTCCAATCGGTGTTTTGTAAGCTGTCCTATAGGCCCAAAGTGCATCATCTAACCGGATACTCCAATCCTTCCGGTTTGGTGACACCATCTTCTGAAGAATAGACTTGACTTCTCGGTTGGACACCTCGGCTTGACCATTTGTTTGGGGGTGGTACGCTGTAGAGACTCGGTGTGTGACATGGTACTTCCTCAAAAGTGCACTCACCGTCTTGTTATAAAAATGAGTTCCTTTATTACTAATGAAAGCTCTAGGGATCCCAAATCTGTTAAAGATGTGAGTCTTCAAGAAATCTGCCACAACTCGGGAATCATCAATACGGGTGGCCTTCGCTTCCACCCACTTGGAAACGTAGTCCACCGCTAATAAAATATAATAGTTCCCAAAAGAGTTAGGAAAAGGTCCCATGAAATCAATGCCCCAAACATCAAAAACTTCACAAAAAATCATGGGAGATTGGGACATCTCATCTTTCTGGGATATATTCCCGACTCCTTGGCATCGGTCATAGGATTTACAAAAAGCGTTTGCATCCCGAAAGATGGTAGGCCAATAAAATCCTACATCCAACACCTTCCTAGCAGTCTTTCTAGCGCTAAAATGCCCCCCACAAGCATAAGAATGACAAAAGGTCAAAACAGAGGTTACCTCATTCTCGGGAAGACATCTACGAATGACCTGATCTGCGCAATGCTTCCAAAGATATGGATCATCCCACACATAGTACCTTGCTTCACTCCTAAGCTTGTCTCTTTGGGCTTTGGTCAAAACCGATGGAAGCTCACCCGCAGCGAGAAAATTCACCAACTTTGCATACCAAGGCTGAATAACGCACACTGCGAACAAGGTATCATTCGGGAGCTCTTCTCGAATAGGCGAAACTTGTGGACCGCTCTCCCCTTCACATGTCAAGCGACTAAGGTGATCCGCTACCATATTCTCAGCCCCCTTCTTGTCCTTGATCTCAATGTTGAACTCGCTCAACAACAAGATCCATCGTATCAATCGGGGCTTAGCTTCCTTCTTCGTCAACAAGTAACAAAGGGTTGCATGATTGGTGTAGACAATCACCTTGGTCCCTAGCAAGTAAGACCGAAATTTCTCCAAAGCAAACACCACCGCCAATAGCTCCTTCTCGGTGGTGTAGTAGTTCCTCTGCGCCTCATTCAAAGTCATGGATGCATAGTGGATCACATGAGACGCCTTCCCAACCTTTTGCCCCAATACCGCCCCCACTGCATAGTCACTTGCACCACACACGATCACAAAAGGTAGAGACCAATCCGGGGCTTGGATAATAGGGGCGGTGGTGAGACGCAATTTCAACTCATAAAAAACTTTCTTGCACCCATCACCAAAATCAAAGGTTGTCTCCTTCTTGAGTAAATCACATAGAGGTGAAGCTGTCTTTGAAAAGTCCTTAATGAACATGCGATAGAAACCTGCATGGCCAAGAAAAGAACGCACTTCGCGGACATTAGTAGGATAAGGCAAGGATTGAATTACTTCAATCTTTGCCTTATTGACCTCAATACCCCTAGCGGACACTATATGACCTAATACTATTCCTTGTTCAACCATGAAGTGACATTTTTCAAAATTTAGGACAAGATTAGTATCCTTACATCTTTTAAGCACAAGTGTCAAGTGATTTAAACAAGAATCAAAGTCATCCCCATGTACAGTAAAATCATCCATGAAAACCTCAATGAAATGCTTTATGTATTCGGAAAAGATACTAACCATACACCTTTGGAAAGTGGCAGGCACGTTGCACAACCCAAATGGCATCCTTCCGTATGCGAAAGTACCGAACAGACAAGTGAACGTCGTCTTCTCTTGATCTTCGGGTGCAATGGCTATTTGGAAATATCCGGAATATCCATCCAAAAAGCAATAGAAAGGGCGAACAACAAGTCGCTCAAGCATTTGATCAATGAAGGGCAAGGGAAAGTGATCCTTCCGAGTAACCGCATTGAGCTTGCGGTAATCGATGCACACACGCCATCCGGTTTGGATCCTGGTAGGAATCAATTCACCTTGCTCGTTCTCCTTGACTGTAATACCGCCCTTCTTGGGAACAACTTGGGTAGGGCTCACCCATTGGCTGTCAGAGATGGGATATATCATGCCTGCTTGGAGAAGTTTGAGAACCTCCTTCTTCACCACCTCCATCATTGGCGGATTCAACCTCCTTTGAGGTTGTCTTGAGGGCTTTGCTTCCTCGTCCAATAAGATTCTATGCATACATGTAGAGGGGCTAATTCCTTTTATGTCTGCAATAGTCCATCCTATGGCGGTTTTATGCTCCCTCAAAACCTCAATCAACCGGTGTTCTTGATCTTTCGTGAGTTTGTTAGAAATGATCACCGGTAAGGTCTCTCCATCACCTAGGAAGGCATATTTAAGATGATCCGGAAGTTGCTTCAACTCTATCACTGATGCCTGCACAATAGAAGGAACAAGCTGCTCGCTTGGCAAGGTTAGTAGCACGGGCTTGGAGCCCGGTGGTAAGAGTGGACGCTCATAGTGAGTGTTCAACTCAGCCACAATTTCCTGCAGGTTAGCATTAAGGTCAAAATCCAAAATATTGTTCACCAAAGAATTTTCAAGAGCAGATTGCAACTCATGTATGCCATTGACATTAAAATTTTCTTGAACAAGAGGTTCAATCACATCAATTGCACACAAAGAGTTCACATCAGCAGGGTATTTCATAGCATCATAGATATTGTACTCTACCCTTTCCCCATCAAATTCCATGGTGAGAGATCCACTACAAACATCAATCCTAGTATTAGCTGTCTTCAAGAAAGGTCTACCCAAAAGAATAGGTGAGGCATGCTTATCATGTTCCATATCTAGCACATAGAAATCAGCAGGGAAAATCAATTTATCAACCATAACAAGCACATCTTCAACTATACCCTTAAGATACACATTAGATCTATCAGCTAATTGGATCACAACTCTAGTATCACGCAAAGGTCCAACCTCAAGAGATTTGTACAGAGAATAAGGGATAACATTGATGGAAGCACCCCAAACCTAGCATAGCCTTATCAATTTTTGTTTCACCAATCACACACGGGATAGTGAACATACCCGGATCTCCGCATTTCTTGGGCATACGCCTTTGAAACACAGCTGAGATGTGTTCACTCACTTTGACCTTCTGCTGTCCCTTTAGCTTTTGAGTTCTCTTAATCGTGCAGAGCTCCTTCAAGAACTTAGCATAGCGAGGAATACTTTTGATGAGTTTGAGTAGCGGGATGTTGACCTCGCACTTGCTAAATGTCTCGAAGAGCTCCTTGTCATTCTCAAGCTTTCGGGTCTGTTTGAGAGCCTCTGGAAAAGGTGGAAGTGGAATAAGAGGTGTCGGTGAAGACTTGGGAGAAGTCTGGGGAGAAGTCTCCCTTGTGATCGGAAACGCGGGTGACTCGGGCAAAGTCGTTGTTCCCTTATCAAAAAAAAATCCCAAACATGCAAACAAAAGTATAGTAGGCAAGCAAGGGGTCGAACCCAAAGGAATCAGTTTTTATTCAGATTTTAGTGTTTTCATGCAAGTAAACAAAAGGGGGTTTTGAAAGTTGGTTTCAATCAAAGGTTATCAAGCAGAGTTCATTCAATCAATTCCACTTTATTAATCCGTTGATCATGAATTCATCCACCTCTTTACATGCCTAGGTCAATTCCAATCCCAATCATTAGAAATCGCAAGTCCACGGTCCAAGCAATTCTATAACCCTAGGCAAGGACGCTTAACCTAGAATTAGCATAGAGCACAGGGATAATAGGAAATCAAATCATGCAATCAAGCTACGAGTCTCATGCACAATTTAACCATTGAATACTCTTCCCTAAACTAGTCCACGGTCCTAGAATAGAGTTGTTTCGAGAATAGGAAAGATGCATAGACAACAACCAATCCTAATTCAAACAATAGATCTAAGTCAATCAAACAAGTTGATCAGGCTCCTAAAATCAAACATAGATCATGGGATGAAGCACAAGAGTATCAATAAAGACCTAGGGATAAAGAGATTACCAGAATTTCACAACTTCATAATAAAGCTTCCTTGATTGAATAAACTCCAGAGGAGAGTTAGTTCTCCATTACAAAGAAAACTCTAATCTTTATTGAAATACAATTGATTGACTAATTGGATGATATCTAGAAACCTAGAAAAGGTCCTCCTTATATAGCCCCAAAGATCAACCTTTTCGGACTAAATAAGGTAGGTGACCGAAAGATAAGAAAGGAAACAAGATAAAAACGGTGAAATCTCGTCCGCTTGGAAGTCGGTCACACCCGCGACCGCGGCACCATAACCGCGCCCGCGGCGGCCTTCAAATTGTCAAATCCGAGTTGGCTTCTACCGCGACCGCGCCCTGGGCAGCGCGACCGCGGCCTTCATGGTCTTGGTTGGCTCGCTCCTCCATGCCACCGCACCCGCGTCACAGACAATGCGACCGCGGCCTTCATGCAGTGGCGAATCTTCGTCTTTAAGCTCTTTAACTCTTGAATCTTGATAACTTGTGTCTTCGGTCTTCATATTACAATAGCGCTCAAAACTAACCTAAACACTCTCAATATAGCCCGAAAATACAAGAGTTATCCTATACAAAATAGGCCGAATCAAATTCCCCCATACTTAGATCTTGCTCGTCCTCGAGTAAGCTCAAAACAAATATAACAAGGTAGCACATCCAAGATCTCAGGAAATACAAGGGAAGATAAAAACACTCAACTCACAACCCGAACCCAAAATATAGAGAAATCATGAGCATAAAACAATGAAGCTCAAACACACACCTCACAACAAGATATAACACTCAAGCTCTAAAAAGTGTAGAGCAACCTAGGATCTACCCAAATCTAACATGTAAGCCCCAAAGTCCCCAAGCAAGAATGATCCTAAAACACTCAAATTTTACCACTCAATTCTGCTTAGGCGCCCTTTCGGGTTTTCACCTAAACGCTCTTTTCATTTTTCAATAGGGTGTGCTCACAAATACTCACATCACTCATAAACCTCTTATTACCCCAGCCTAATGCTGGTCCGGGTTACCTGCTTATTACCTGAGCCGCCCTTTCGGGTTTTCGACTCATCCCAGGATTTATATGCCTTGTTTTCAATTTTTATGGCTCTTTCTATCTTTTTCTTTTTCTTTCTTTCTTATTAAGCAAAAAGTATGGTGCAAGTGCTCCATGAAAAGAAGAAAATCCAAAATCTGAAGCAAATAGCTAGCTATACTAACTACGATAACCGAATGTGAGTACTCCTCCCCCCATACTTAAATCCTTTTGTGTCCTCAATGAAGCAAAGAGAAAGGATAGAAGCAAGGAAGAAGGTATATCAGAAGACTCACAATCGATGAAGAGGGTTGGAATGGAAGAACTCTTCATAGGTGGTAGAATAAAGAAGCTTTGTATTTCCAATCGGATGGCAAACCGCGGGCGCAGCATTAGGGGCGCGGGCGCGGAATTGATGCAGAGAGGGAAGGCATCGTTGGGAGGTCACCGTGGGCGCGGGTCTCGTGCAGGAACAATGTCACGACTTTTGTCTCGAAAAACGTGATGTGTAAGCAACTTTCATATCTTGGCTCGTCTTCTTGGAAGATGGATCAATACTCGAACTCAAGCCGTGGAGAAGAGAACCTCCCGGGGAAACAAAGCTCCCCCATACTTAGGCTTGACACATAGCCAAAGAATGGAAAGTACAAAGATGGATGGAAAGAAAAGAAATAGAAGGTGGAAAGATAGAAGATGGAATAGAATGGATGTAGATGGATGGAAAATATAGAGGTAGAATGGGACCAAGAAGTCCTCTTTTTGTCTCTTTTTTTTTCAGAAAAACGAGCTAAAACCGAGACGCAGTATGGTTGCCGCGAGCACCGGCTAGTACCTGTTCGTCGGGGCGCGCTGACGGTCCACCGCGGGCGTGGCCAAGGGGGCGCGGGCGCGGTTTCACGCCAGGCGTGTCCTTTCGGACCTAGTACCTGCATGTTAGCTTAAAAAAACAAGCAAATCCTAAGCTAGGAATGGAAAAACAATCTATCTAATCCTTGGGTTGCCTCCCAAGCAGCGCTTTTGTTTAACGTTGTTGGCTCGACGTGGATACGATCAATACGGGTCCTCATCAACATCAATTCGGACCGTGTTGCCACCATGAGATATGGAAAGAGATCCATTGGCAACGTCAATGACCGTGTTGGCGGTTTTCATGAATGGGCGACCAAGTAAGAGAACCGGGTCGTACCGCCCTTCGCATATTTCCATCACATAAAAATTTGCAGGAAAGATCAAACCCTGCACCTGCACTAGAACATCCTCAACTAACCCTTTCGGGCGCACGTTAGAGTGGTCAGCCAATTCAATAACAATATCGGACTCCTTTAAAGGACCAAGGCCTAACCTATCATACATGCAAGCTGGAAGGACATTTATGGAGGCACCTAAATCTAGCATAGCACGCTCAATTTTAGTTTCTCCAATAGTGACAGGGACGGTGAATCTTCCTGGGTCTGAACATTTTTTAGGAAGCTGCTTTTGGAGTAGAGAATTACAAGTTTCAATTTTGCTATCCTGCGTTTTTTCAACTAGAGCGACCTTTTCAATCTTAGGACTAGTCCTATTCTTTATTTTTATGGTGCAGAGCTCTTTCATGAATTTAGCAAAACGAGGGACACTCTGGATGAGATTAAGGAGAGGAACATTTACCCGACAATTAGCGAAGGTCTCGAAGAGTTCCTTGTCATGTGCCGGCTTCCTTGTGTCCTTGAGAGCATTGGGGAATGGAGGAGAGGGCTTGAAAGAATCCAATGGTGGAAGGGGTTGAGCCACATATCCATCGTCCTCTTCTGCTGCTGGGGCTCGGTTCCGTCTAGGAGAGCTCGGGCGAGGAGGCGCATAGTTCTTGAAAGCATAGTCGAGTAGAGCTTTAAAATTCCGCTCGGCCTCCTTACCGCGGGCGCGGTTCGGACTCCGCGGTCGCGGGTTGTTACGCCTTTCGTGCTCCATGGGCTCTGTTGGAACTTCGCGGGCGCGGAGGAGGGAGCGCGGGCGCAGAATTCCCACAGAAGATTGGTCTTCATGTGCTGTCGCCCCGGCGCGGTCGCGGTCGCGGTTCGTCACTAGTGGGTGATTCCCGACTCGCCAATACTCTACCGCTCCTGAAATTCATGGCACTGACATTCTCCTTGTGATTGAGCGGTTGAGAGGGGAGTTTCCCGGAATCCTTAGACTCGAGCCTATTGATCATGGTGGCAAGTTGGCTTAACTGAGTCTCAAGGTTCTTTACAACAACTCTCGTCTCTTGGTTTTCCTTCAAGAGGGCGATAATAGCATCGTTCTGAGACGGAGCAGGCGCTCTCGGGGCATAGTTATTGGACCGAAATTGTTGTTGCTGGCCCTGAGGAGCATACTACTGCTGCTGTTGTGGTGGATCTTGTTGCTGCTGATTGTTCCACCTCAAGTTAGGATGGTTCGCCCACCCCGGATTGTAGGTGTTATAGGAGGGATCATTCCGGGGCCGGGGCGCACCATAATTGCCGATAGCATTGACCGATTCCTCGGTCTCTTGAATAGTAGGGCATTGATCCGTATGGTGGCTCGCATCATAACATAGACCGCAAGCATTGACTTGCTGGGCTATCCTCTTTGTGAGCAGCTGCTTCATAAGACCCTTGAGCTCCCTTATTTCAGCATTCAGGGATTCATTCACCATACTAAGGGACCTCACATTGGTTCTGGACCTTTGATTGCGGGCTTGTTCCGCCAAGGTCTCCACTTTTTGAAAAGCTGCAGCGGGGGTCAAGTTCTCGTAACTACCCCCACAAGATGCATTCACGAGCCTCTTGTCGTTATCGCAGAGTCCCTCAATGATGTAGCAAATAAGATCCTTGGCTTGGTAGCCATGGTAGGGACAACTTGCGATGAGCCTCTTGTAACGCTCATAATAGTCATAGAGGTTCTCGTCTTCCCCTTGCTCCAAACTGCTGAGCTGCTTCTTAATAGATGTTTGTTTGGAAGCGGGGAAGTACTTCTCAAGAAACGCCTTCTTCATGGCCGCCCAAGTAGTGATAGAACCCGGCACCAAATAAAGGAGTCAGTCCTTGGCGGTGTCCTCAAGAGAGAAGGGGAAAGCCCGGAGCTTGATTTGATCCTCCGTTACATCAGTGGGCTTCATACTCACGCATACCGCGTGGAATTCAGTGAGATGCTTGTTCGGGTCCTCACCGCTCAACCCGTGAAATTTGGGCAAGTGGTGGATGAGGCCAGACTTTAGTTCGAACTTCACACCCTCCCCGAGTTCGGGGAATTGAACAGCGAGCTGCTGTTGCTGGAGATCAGGTGCCGTGAGTTGGCGAATAGTTTGCTCCGCCATGGCGTCTTCTGGTTCAGAATCAGAGAGAGAGAGAGATTCAAGAAGGTTGTAAGATGTAGAGGGTCTGGGGGCACTTCTTATCTTCCGAAGAGTCCTGCTAATTTCTGGATCAAAACGAACAGGGGAAGTATTAGTAGACCGGGTACGGACCATGTGTTAGGCCCGCACCCAAAGGATGGTTCTGCGTACGAACCACGGGCGCGCCGAGGGGGCCGCGGGCGCGGTTTGGGCGCAGAACCCGAAAACACACAAAATCAAAACAAGAAAAAGGATTCCCCGGCAACGGCGCAAAAATTTGACTCGGGCAAAGTCGTTGTTCCCTTATCAAAAATAAATCCCAAACATGCAAACAAAAGTATAGTAGGCAAGCAAGGGGTCGAACCCAAAGGAATCAGTTTTTATTCAGATTTTAGTGTTTTCATGCAAGTAAACAAAAGAGGGTTTTGAAAGTTGGTTTCAATCAAAGGTTATCAAGCAGAGTTCATTCAATCAATTCCACTTTATTAATCCGTTGATCATGAATTCATCCACCTCTTTACATGCCTAGGTCAATTCCAATCCCAATCATTAGAAATCGCAAGTCCACGGTCCAAGCAATTCTATAACCCTAGGCAAGGACGCTTAACCTAGAATTAGCATAGAGCACAGGGATAATAGGAAATCAAATCATGCAATCAAGCTACGAGTCTCATGCACAATTTAACCATTGAATACTCTTCCCTAAACTAGTCCACGGTCCTAGAATAGAGTTGTTTTGAGAATAAGAAAGATGCATAGACAACAACCAATCCTAATTCAAACAATAGATCTAAGTCAATCAAACAAGTTGATCAGGCTCCTAAAATCAAACATAGATCATGGGATGAAGCACAAGAGTATCAATAAAGACCTAAGGATAAAGAGATTACCAGAATTTCAAAACTTCATAATAAAGCTTCCTTGATTGAATAAACTCCAGAGGAGAGTTAGTTCTCCATTACAAAGAAAACTCTAATCTTTATTGAAATACAATTGATTGACTAACTGGATGATATCTAGAAACCTAGAAAAGGTCCTCCTTATATAGCCCCAAAGATCAACCTTTTCGGACTAAATAAGGTAGGTGACCGAAAGATAAGAAAGGAAACAAGATAAAATCGGTAAAATCTCGTCCGCTTGGAAGTCGGTCACACCCGCGACCGCGGCACCATAACCGCGCCCGCGGCGGCCTTCAAATGGTCAAATCCGAGTTGGCTTCTACCGCGACCGCGCCCTGGGCAGCGCGACCGCGGCCTTCATGGTCTTGGTTGGCTCGCTCCTCCATGCCACCGCGCCCGCGTCATAGACAACGCGACCGCGGCCTTCATGCAGTGGCGAATCTTCGTCTTTAAGCTCTTTAACTCTTGATTCTTCATAACTTGTGTCTTCGGTCTTCATATTACAATAGCGCTCAAAACTAACCTAAACACTCTCAATATAGCCCTAAAATACAAGAGTTATCCTATACAAAATAGGCCGAATCAACGGGCTGGCGCGAGAACTCGGGCGAGTTTTCGCCTGTCATAGGCCGCGTTTCTCAACCTGTAGCTCGGGCGGAGGAGCGCGGGCTCTCACTTGAAAACGCGGGCGCGCTTCGGGATGTACCTGCCCGCGTTTATGAGGATTCTTCTCTAGAGGCGTAGCGCGGGGTGGGGCCGGAAAACGCAGGCAAGTTTTTGCTGTCTTGCCCGAATTTTCGTAGCTGTACACCCGAATTGGATTTCTCTCCTGCGTCCTCTTCTTCTAAGGCCTTCTCTTCTTGTGTAGCATGAGGAGCTCTTCCTGGGGCATCTTCACCCACATCGTAAAGTGATGGCATTCACATTTTGCCTCGGGTTGAGCTCGGTTTGAGACGGCAGTTTACCAGAATCCTTGGCCTCCAACTTGCTTACAGCATTAGCAATTTGGCTCACCTGCTTCTCTAAATTTTGGACACTTGACTTGGTCTCCCGCTGAAATTGGGTCATAGAACCTTGTATCGTAGTCACACTTTGAGCAAGAGCCCGAATCATGTCCTGTGTTGACATCGAGTTTGAAGCAGGAGCTTGAGGCTTCAGATTGAAAGGAGGCTTGTAAGCAGGTTGACCACCTTGTTGATTGTACTGCTGTTGCTGATTGGAATTTCCATATCGAAGGCTAGGATGATCCCTCCATCCAGGATTGTAAGTATTAGAAAAGGGATCATATCTCTGCTTTTGTGGACCATATCCACCCATTGCATTAACTTCAGTTTGCGGCTCCTGGAGTGTAGGGAAAGCATCTGTTGGGTGCATAACATCTAAGTAGATTCCACATGCCTTAACCTGCTGTTGCCCACCAGACATTGTTAGCTGCTTCACCATATTCTTCAGCTCTGAAACTTCCTCATGCAATGATGACTGAATAACTGCAGAATTAACTGATCTGGTAGACTTGTTGAATTGCCGTGAACCTTCAGACAGCTCATCAAATAATTGGAATGCTCCTGCGGGAGTCTTATTAAGGATGTAGCCCCCACAAGCAGCATTAACCATTCTCCTCTCATCGTCCAGAATACCTCCAAAGAGATACAAGATGAGATCCTCGTCAGAATAACCATGGTAAGGACAGCTAGCAATCAACCTCTTGAACCGCTCATAATACTCGTACAAGGTCTCATCAGATGCCTGCTCAATATTACTGATGTTATTCTTGATGCTGTTAGACCTCGTAGCAGGGAAGTATTTCTCCAAAGAATGCTTTCTTCATCTTGTACCAGGTGTCAATACTACCAGGTGCCAGATAGTAGAACCAGTCATTGGCTGAATCCTTGAGTGAGAAAGGAAAAGCCCTCAGCTTGATCTGATCCTCAGTAACCTCTCTAGGCTTCATGCTTGAGCAGACTGCATGAAACTCACTTAGGTGCTTATTAGGGTCTTCTCCACTCAACCCATGAAACTTAGGAAGAAGGTGGATCAACCCTGACTTCAGCTCAAAACTGACTCCATCGGCTAGCTCAGGGAATTGCACCGCCAACGGTTGTTGGGTCAGATCCGGTGCAGTCAGCTGCCTCAAAGTCTGTGCCACGTCATCCATCTCGTTAGACTCAGATTCAGAAGCAAAACGCAGCTCGTGAAAGGAATTGCGAATCTCCTTCCTCAACCTGAATAAAGTCCTGTCAATATCTAAATCAAACAACAAGGGTGAAGAGTTAGTAGCACGGGTATGAACCATATGACAGGTTCATACCAGACAAAGTAAACAAATTAAATACACAAAGACGACGAAGTCCCCGGAAACGGCGCCAATTTGATAACGGTATTTTTGTCGCCTTAATACCTATCAAAATAATCCGAACAACCCAACTAAGAATGCAGTAGGGAAGTAAGGGTCGATCCCACAGAGACTTGTGTTTTTATGTATTTAATTTGTACACTCGAATGAATGTAAAACGGGCGGGTTTTGAGTATGATTCTATTAACTAAGAAATTGAACATGCAAAACTAAGATTAACTAATCAAATATGAGAGAAGTATGCTTAACCAGTTAATATCCATTGCGAATTCGATTATTGATCATTGATTATCAAAATTCTCTTTTTACCTTGACTAATCTATTGCGGAATGCTAATAACCCAATTTCATGGAATTATTAATCCTACTTCAATTCTAGTTATTAGTCCGACCGGTACTAACAACCCTAATTATCAAATAACCTAAGAGACCTTCTAGATTCAACTTGACAACAACATTAAGATTCAAGTATCAATAGAAGCATGTATTCAGAGCAACCAGACATCCAAATAGCATGCGATTGAAATCTCTTCTCAAATCAATTAGTCCTACCAGTCCTAGATTGATTAAAGGTTCTACTTATGATCTAATTAACACCGACCGGTAATTAGAAAGATCTAGTTGTAATTCATCCTAGAAATTATATTAGGTGATCAAGCTAATAAAACCCTAGGCTGAAATTAATCAATTAAGCACAGAGAAAACAATCTAGTCAAGGAAAATTAAGAGTAATCAAATCTCACAATAATACTTCGTTCACAATTTCAATTAACTAGTCAAGCAAAAGAGGTTTAGTTGTTCAAAGACATTGAAAAGCTTACAATTCTTCCAAAGGATTCTTGTTCTTCTCCAAGCTCCAACAACCAATGTCAAAGATATGAAGATAATAAACCTAGAAACTAATATCCAAAAAAACTTCTAAGAGGTGTCTAAAAATATTATCCAAAACATGTTTCAATCTTCGTTGACGCGGGCAGAAACGCGGGCAAAGCCATGAAAACTCGGGCGAGTTTCTGAAGCCATGCCCGAGTTTTCAAGCCAGAGCCTCTGCTGTGGAAACGCGGCTTACGGCATTGAAGCGCGGGCGCGCTTCTGGTTCCTTGCCCGAGTTTCTGGGCTTTTCTACCGAAATGCTTCGAGAACTTTGCACACTTGATTTCTTCTTTAGCCTTCATCCATACACACTCCTTTGGCACCTTCAAGCTCACTTCCAAGTCCACCATCACCATGAATCCGACACTCGATCAATCATATCTGCAAATATCAACCAAACGAGTGTAGATTCTGAAACTTCCAACACTAAAGCTAAACTACAAAATAAGGGAAAATCTACCTAAAAATGCATGAAAAACTAATCAAATCATGTCCTAAATACTACAACCTATGTGCTCTATCAGCTATGGAGCATACTATAGACATAGGCAGTGGAATAGTTACCTGATGGGGAGGTCATCATTCTAAGGAGATTGTTTGGGTTGGTGAGGGCAGCCAACTCGTCTTTGATAGTCAGTGTGGATCTCCAAAACCTGCTCGCCATCGCCTTTGGACGGCTCTCCCAAATGAAGGAGGTCTTGAGATGATAAGTCTTCGTCCAATCAAGCCATAAACTGGGTTTCTGCACTGCAATCTCAAAAACCAACCTAGTGAGACATGCCTTGTTCCATGACAGATGTTCATTAAAGCCCAATCCCCCGACGTCCTTGGGTTTGCAAACTGTCTCCTAAGAGACAAGGTAACAACACCCATTCTCTTTTCCAGTCAAGAGAATGCTTTTCATGATGGACTCTTCCAGACGACAACATCAGGCAAAGCAAAGACATTGCACCAGTAGGAATTCATGCTAAAGATAACAGTTTGAAGAAGTTGAAGTTTGCCGGCGTAGGAGAGATTCCTCGAGAACCAAGACTGAATACGGCTAGTAATTTTTGAGATTAGTGGGTTGTAGTCAGCAATTACGAGTTTTCTGCTGCCCATAGGGAGGTCCAAATAATTCATGGGAAGGGTGCCTTTGTTGAAGTTGAGAAGGATGATGATCTCTTCCTGATCGCTTGCAGTGACGCCAGCCAGATACACACTCGACTTGGAATCATTACAGAGCAAACCAGAGATACCGCCAAACTCATCCAATGTGTTTTTCAAGATCTAGACAGACTGGATGTCTCCTCTACAAAATAGCAAGAGATCATCGGCATAACAAAGGTGGGTAAGCTTGACTTTAGCATAACTCGGTGGAAGTTGAAGTTGGGGTCCTTTGTTACATGCTTGATGATTCTTGAGAGGTATTCTACAGCAATGGAAAAGAGGTATGGCGAGAGAGGACAACCTTGCCTTAGCCCACGAAAGCCCGGGAAGAAACCGTCAAAAGAACCATTGATGTTAATAGAATAGCGAATGAAGGTGATGTAGGTACTGACCCAATTGATGAATTTTCAGGGGAAACCAAACGCGCCAAGACCTTTGAGGATGAACTCGTGGCTAATGGTGTTGAAGGGTCTCCAAAGGTCAATCTTGATGGCACATCAAGGAGAAACGTTAGCTCTTCCATAGTGCTTTAGAAGTTCCTGGCATAAGAGAGAATTGTGTCTTATAGAGCGCCCAACAATGAAAGTTCCCTGACTACCGTCAATGATGAGAGGGAGGAAGTTTTTGAGGCGGTTGGCAAGGATTTTGGAAATGGTTTTATAAAGGGTGGAACAAAAAGATATTGGTCTGTAATGAGAAATGGTGGAGGGGTCGGTTTGCTTGGGGATGAGCTTGATGATAGTGTGATTGAGATGTCTGAGGAACTTTCCGTGGAGGAAGAAGTCCTGAATCGCGGTGGTGACCTCCTCTCCAACAACGTCCCAAGCTTTCTTGAAGAAAAAGGAACCGAAGCCGTCAGGGCCGGGGGCCTTGTTTATGCCTATGGAGAAAAGAGCCTTTTTGATTTCCTATAGTGATGCTCGATCTGTGAGATCTGTACTCAGATTGGGGTCCAACATTGGGCCTTCTTCAACATAAGCTTGATTGAAGGGGAGGTAGGAGTGTGGGAAACCCAAGAGGTTGAAGTAGTGGTCAAGAATGGATTGGGAGATCTCTTTAGGGTCAGAGATTAGGGAACCATCAGACCGGGTGAGGTGGGTGATCTTAGAGAAACCCCTGCGAGCTTGGATGCTCTTGAAGAAAGGGAAGAACACTAATCAGAGAATTTAAGCCAATGCATCTTGGCAATCTGACAAATAGAGGTTTTAAGGACTTTCATGTTGATGTCGAGATCAGAGAGAGCTTAGGCTTCAGCCTCAATAAGGGATTGGGAGAAAGGTTGAAGTTGAAGTTGGGCTTGGATGTCAGCTAGGTTCTGACGATTTTGGGAGATAAGGTGGTGAATTTCTTCAAGCTTTAAGCTGCCAAATCTTTTCAAGCTCCTCTTGAGAAGCTTGAGCTTTCGCATCACTCGAAACATAGTTGGCCTGGAAGCTCAGCTCTCCAAGTGCTAGTGGCGGTAGCCCGAAAAATTTCATGGTAGGCCCAAGCATTATTGAAGAGGAAAGGGATGGTGCCAGAAGTATGGTCCTGACTAGGAGAGAGGAATGTCGGCGAGTGGTCAGAGATGGTAGGTGACCCAAAAGAGCTTGTGGATGCCGGAAAGGAGTTGGCCCAATGCTGATTAATGAGCACCCGATCCAACTTACAGTAGATTCTTCTGTGGGAAGGTTGCTTGTTGGTCCAGGTGTACATGCAGCCAGAGAAAGCATGGTCCTCAAGAGAGGCGGTGGCTAAGCAATTGGGGAAGTCTTGAGGGATAGTGAGCGGGTGAGTGACTTCTCCGATCAGTTTTTCAGAGGGGGAGAGAATGGCATTGAAATCTCCAAGGAGGGTCCAGGGAGAGGTAGTGTTATAGTGGATGGATTGGATGGTTGTCCAAATCTCAGCTCCGCTAGAGGAGTCATTACTAGGAGGCCAGAAAGGGGTTTTAGGAAGAGGTGGGGTTGATTTCTGTGTGGACGATTTGGTTGGTAGCAAGAAGCGGGGTGATGGAGATTTTTGTAGGGTCCCACCACAGCCAAATGCGACACTTATGAGAGAGGTGGCTATTGGAGAAGTGAGACCACCCAATGAGCATACCGAGGCGAGTTTCTTTGTCTCTTCTAAGGTGAGTTTCAAGGATTATATTAAATTACTATTTTATAAATGAAAAAATCCAATAAGATTATATTATTAAGAGACAAAACAAAATAATTTTTTTTTATCATTAACTCTTCGTCTTCCTCGTCAACTCCGCCGGATGAAATCACTCGAGCAAGATCTCATCAAGCCTCCTCGACTCCCACTGAAACACTCTCTCTCCACCACCGCCGGCGTCCACCTCCGGCCGCCCGCCACCGCCACCGCCACCAAATCTCATTCCCTCTCTCCCCTGGAAGCGACTACACCCTCTCCTTCAGCCTGGGCTCCCAAACCCTCTCTCTACATGGACACCGGCTCCGACCTCGTGTAATTCCCCTACTCCCCTTTCCAATGCATCCTCTGTGACTGTGAGAGTGTGAGGGCAAGCCTCCTCCTTCCCCATTCAACGCCTCCTCCGCTTCCTCCCCCCTCACATGCCAATCACGTGCTGCTCCTCCGCCCACTCCTCCCTCCCCACCTCCGACCTCTGCGCCGTCGCCAGCTGCCCCCTCGACCGTATCGGAACCTCCGATTGTGCACCCTTCCCCTGCCCCTCCTTCAACCAAGCCTTCTTCCCGGATCCAATAAATCAGTAACACTGCGGGCCGCTCTTCTTCCCGGATCTCATCAATAGTTTCAAGCATAGGCTTGATGAGATCTGGACTGGATGGGTGAACGGAGGCGACGGGCTATCGAAGGAGTCGGGGTTGATGGTGGGTCAAACAAGATAAACGTACCAGGTTGTAGAAGAAAGAAGAGGGAAAAATAAAAAAAAGTGAAAATAATACTTGCTGGCTGCTGCACATGTTGGAAAAAAGTAATAAAACAAAATAAGAAATAGGATAAAATGATAACAATATCTATCTCACTCTCTTGTATGAGCTTGTGTTGTACGCGTTTACCACGTCAGCTTTTAGGTGTTTAATAGGTCGGAATATTTTCAATAGGTCCAAATCAAAGGTGAGGTGTCTAAATGACCAATTTACACAAGTTTAAGGGGCTGTGTATGTTTTAAGCCGTTTCAGGATCATTCGAGGTTACATGAGCAATGAAACATGAGCAGGAACAATCGTCACAACTATCCAAGGGAATAGAGCTATAGCCGAAGTGCTCGTTGATTCCTTATTGTAATACCACGGGATCAAGCAAAGGCCGGATACTACATTTGGAAAGATGGATCAACGTGTGAGCGCCAAGAAGGGATCTTTCCCCATTTGAAAAGACGTGTTTATGGACGATTTTGGAGAGAAGTAAAGATCTTTGTGGATGATGTGATCTTCTCTTGTTAGGATATTTATATATTAGGTAATCTTATGTATCTTTAGATAGAATTATCTTAAGATTAATCGTTATCTTATACTAAAGGATAGAATTGTTTCTAGGCTTTAGTATATATAGTGGTGATGTTTTAGGAAATACTTAACCAAGTACAGAGAGTGCAATTGAGGAATCACTTTTTATCATTTCATACATAATTTTATATGTGTACAGACACAGATACACCTATGAATGATCCAATCCAAATATAAATCTCTTTTTACGTATTTGAAATTGTGAAGAAATTGTGAAGATATTTTTTCCATGTTAATTTGGAGTTACATATATGATATTGTAAAGATATTGTGATTTATTTGGATTCTAGATATATCGAGTTTAAATATAAATATACGTACGTAGACATTGTCCAAATAATTCTAACATTGATTTTTTCTCCTCCATCACCTACATGGATGTACATATTGATAATTTTTTTTTGTTTCTCTACCTTAAGTTAAATTCTATTTACATTAAGGTTATTTTGTACTTTTGAAGGATTTGAAGATGGGATCTATGTAAGATGATATTTCTAGTATTGATGCCTGCAAACTGACATGGAAAATCTAATGTCGAATTATTCGCCAATGGAGCATATCGATCATACCCACTCGGGTACAATGGCGGAACCAGGATTTTAGTGTAAAAGGGGCTAAATATGCTTAATCTATAAGTATAAAATTAGTCCTACTCCGAGTAAAGAAAATGAAACATTATTAAGTTTTTATTAAAACCAAAATGAATTTGAGGAAACATTATGATCTAATCGACAAGTTTAAAGTTAAAACTGATAAATTTTGGATACAACAAAGGTGGATCGTGTTTGGACGGGCGGAAATGTGGAAGTAAAACGGTTAGCGGACGGAGGCGGGGAGATCTGAGGCAAACAAGATTGGTCCTAAAAAATTAGAGACCCTGATCGAAAATAAATTAAGGGTTGTTTTGTATACATTTTCTTCCATTATTACACACAAAAATGAAAAAATTCATATCTTTTTTAAAAATTAGCTAATATTTAACATTTTCACTAAACATATGTTTCACCATCTTTTTTTACGACCTAACTTCATTGCAACTATAGTGCATGATGATGTTTGTTTAATTATGTGGTTTTTTTTAATACTCCATCCGTTTCGAAATAGTTGTCTATATATATAACCAATATAACCAACCACCTTTTCTTGTTTCATCGTACTTGTCAATTTTATGTTTTTCTTTTTTATCATAAGAGAGAAAGGGGTCGAGAGTCCGCTTTCTAAACATTTGAAAACAAATTAGCCGCCTCCTAAAAATAATGAACTAATTAGTCGATATAAAATCCTTTTTTCTCTCTCCTTCTTTCTCTCTCCTCTGTTTTTTTCTCAATCTGGATCTGAGATCCCATCTCTCTCTTTCTCTCTCTCCTCCCTTCTTTCTCAAATCTGGATCCGTCTTCCTTGTCTACTCCCATGCTCGCATCTCCATCGTATCGAACGTCGTCCTTTCGGTGTTCGTCGTCTTCAATTTCATCTTCTCCGACAGCTCGTCACTGCGATCGCCATCTGGCGGGGGGTGGGGGACGCCAGATACGTTCGCATAACGAACCATAGAAATTTGGACGACCTTCACTGTCACAAACACACCGGGGAAAGATCTCGCCTACTGCTCGTCGGGGCATCTCAGGCGCTTCGCCGTCGCCGGATCTAGGCAATACCTCGCCGCCTTTCCTGGAAACTCGGCCGTCCTCTCCCTGATAGCTCACGACGGGATAGCCAACGATGCGATCGAACTGAATGCCATTCAACGGCGCTATTTGAGAGTTTCGAGGGGCGATGTGATCCTCTTGCCTAAGTTTGTTCCGCCGGAGGATTTCGATCTCACATGGCTGACGGTTGAGTTGGAGTTTCTCAGGAAAGAGAGTAAAGAAGAGTATATTGACGCTGCTCTCTTGTCTCAGCAGATTAAGAGCAGGTTCTCTAATCAGGCAAGGCTTTTCTGGTTTGCTTTGTTTTTTTTGTTTTCATTGCAGTTGATATTGTGTGCTTAGGTCTGTTTGATCGGTGATTTGTGCATTTTCTCGTGAAATCTGTTTCCAAACGAACATGAGTGAGGATCTGATTTGAGCAAACCGTACAAATTTGGTGGTGTATAAAGGTTGTGTGAATGTTGAACACCAAATTCTATGATGTGTTGATCTTTCTTGTCGTTATGTTTCTTTTGCATGAAAATGAGTGGATTAACTAGTAATCCTCTTTGTTGTCGTTATTTATTTGTCAGTATCCTAATTTAAACTATAAAATTTGGAGAGCAAGTTTAAGGGGATCGTAAGTTCGTAACCAACTTTTAGTAACAAATGGTCATAGTTTTGTCTTCAACCACTCCACCCCCCCTTCTTGCTTTACATATATTTTATCATAACAAATCCTACAATACAATGGCTTAGCTTTCAGATTATTTGCTCTATGAAAATTCAGAACTAGAGATATGTGATACGTTTGCATTGAGGACATTGATTTGCTCTATGAAAATTGATTTGTTAATTAGACTCAAGTAGTGTTGATTTGTTAATTTAATTAATACAGTAGAAAGTAGTGTTGATTTGTTGATCTGTCATCCACGCTTTGACTTTATAAGTTGGGTTTACGGGTTTTGTGATGACAGTTGATTTTACGGTTTTTAGGGATGACAAGTTGAGTTTATTGATTTTGGTGATGACAAATTGAGTTTACGGGTTTAGGGATGATCAGTTGGTTTTTGAGGGTTTTGGTAATGACAAATTGGTTTTACGGGTTTTGGTGATGAGAAATTGAATTAATTTTGTATTGTTAAATTTGTCTATATATTACTTTAATTATAGCATATTAGCTCAAATGGTAGAGCAACGTGTTTAACGCACAATAATGTTGGTTCAAATCCCACATAGGCATACTAATAAATTATGATGACAAGTTGCATACATGATGACAAGTTTTGTACGTGATGTTAGGTTTTTTGTACGTGATGATTGGTTTTTTGTACGTGACGATAGGTTGAGTGATGACAAGTTTTTGTACGTGACGGCAAGTTTTTTGTACGCTATGACAAGTTTTTTATAAGCGATGATAAGTTTTTTACGCGATAACAAGTTTTTCTACGAAATGACAAGTTTTTCATAAGCTATGACAAGTTTTTATAAGCGATGACAAGTTTTCTACGTGATGGCAAGTTTTTCTACGCAATGACAAGTTTTTCATAAGCGATGACAAGTTTTTCTAAGCGGTGACAAGTTTCGGAGCAATGACATGTTAGTCATAGCCGGTCAACGACTGGTCAACGCCCGGTCAATGGTTGATGGTGGTAGACGGTGATGATGTCACCATTTTCCATTGGGGATGTCATCATTTAATTTTCATATTTTTTAAGGGTAATTTTAGAAAAGTGACTAGTTAGCTCCTTTTTTTTCTTTATAGGCTAGTTACTTCACAAACGTGCCAAAATAGGCTACTTATCAAACTTTCTCATATCATAATCGCATATGTATTTCCATATTTCTTTACCTGAATAATTAACTCTATAACAATATAGGTAATATAGGCAAAATAATTCTTTCTTATTATATATACAAATACTATTTGGACAATTATTATAATACGGAGGGAATAATATATTACTATAATAATAATTTTTAAAAAAAATTATAAAATCCCAGTGGGGGCTGCACTACCTAGTACCGCCGGTGCTCGGGTGGGATCGATAAAAGTCAATTAGTTTTAATAGATGAAAAATGTACGCATTTTCAATCTACTATCCTTACATATCTAATTACTGAATATTATGTAACTAATCATGGAATATGTAATTTTCGGGATATAATTTATTTATAAATAAAATTACAATTTATATATTTTATTTAGCATTATTTCGAATTGTTGAATTCCTAACATTAAGTTATTTATATTATGTATTAGTGTGACATTATTTACAAACATATTTGGTTTGTCGAATTTATTTATTTGTTTCAATGTCGGCTCGTTTGAAATTTATTCTCGAAGCAATTAAGTCAGATTTGTATTGACATTACACGTATTTGGTACGGGTCTTCAACTAGTCCATAAGAAAAACAAGTTGATTTGAATTGTGTGTTGCGAGTACTTGTTTGATTCGTTATTCTGCTGCCCAGTTCGTTGATCCCTCCAGACGATCAACGTCTATATTCTCACACTTAGATCCTACAATTATTCTAGTACGCTAGGATATTGATGCATGAATAGTGCAGCTGTGCAGGTGTATGATTGTTGAATGAGGCTACGCCATGCAATAACATGAACCGTCGTACACCATGCAAAGCTGATCGTCCCCTTCTGCACATATTGTCCATACAAATATTTTCCACCTACCGGCTACCATGCTTCAAATTGCACAGTTTATGCATACCATAATAATTAATTAATTAATATGACTAGCAATATATAGAACTCCATTAACAGTATAAAGAATTTGTTAGGCTATCGATTGAAAACCAAAGTAACTAGACCTAATTAATAATTTTGCTCAACTAAGTCACGTATATTATTTGGTAAAACTCTGTGTTTACAATTAGTGTGGAATTACTGTTCCAACAAAGGGGGTTTTCTTTCTCTTCAACGAATTTCCGGAAACGAAATACGTTCGATCACACAAGCTGCTTAAGTACTTTGGGAAACTGTGCATAATAACTGTGACCAATCTCCATTCACAGACCTCAAATAAGAGTGAAATTAGATGCATGAATTATATTTAAGAGCATAGCTAGAATACTAAAAAAGCCATAATCGGAAAAACGTAAATGCAAATAATGTTTTAACGGGAACATATATAGGCACGGCTGCAAGACAGCTAGTACTATTGCTAATACAAGCAATGAAGCAAGTACTAAGCAGAGTGAAGTGACTTAGGAGAAAGAGGAGTCACAAAACGTTCCTTTGAATTGGAGCGGTGATAGCGGCATCGGAACGAGCCCTCGTGGGTCGACGGCGAGCAAATGCACGTCAGCTTCCGCTTCCCCGGAGGTGGTGATGGTTCTCCGGCGGTGGCTGCTTTGGGGGAAGTGCTAATACTCGCATGGGGTTCCATATCTGCTTCTGTTTGTGAGGTATCTTGAAGAAAATTTAGAAAGGTGGACCAAACCTCAAATAAATTTTATATCATTGGAATATAATGGGATTTGTGTGCCACTTGTTATGGATTTAGTTAAGATATCTATCTTTAGTGGTTTTGGGTAATTTTGGGTGCAAACTAAATCAATTGCCAATTTTCGACCAAACAAATCAATGAGGCCACCAATGGATAAGATCGTGAAGAGTATTAAGTGGTGGGTATATGGTTATAAAATGGATGCACAAAAGGGTTTTAGATGCTTATAAGTGTAAATTTGAGAATCTCGTATCTAAATATGGATCTAACCCATTCTTATAAGTGTAAATTTTAGAAATTAGCCTTGTAAAACACGCTGGAACGCGCCTCACGCGCGCGACATGGAATACGACAATCCAGGGTTTGTGCAGGTGTGTCAGCCGCGCCGTCGGGGCCGATCCGAGGCCATGGCCAAAGGGAAAGGCACCGGGAGAAAGAAAAAAAGCGCTCACACGTCACCACATGCTGATGCGCCCTCCATACCAAGTGCTATCGCGGTTTCAGACGACACCATTCGAAACAACAACACTCGTATCCTTCGAAGCTCTGCAAGAACCAAGACCTCTGATTCTAATTGCTCTTCCTCGGAATCTAATGAAGCCTCTAGTGAAGCTGGAGCTCAGTCCCATGGTCAAGCACAAACTGAAGTTGAAACGAGCTCCCCCAGCTCTGTTTCCCCATCCATTGTTCCTGATTCCAACAGTTCCCTGGAAGGTGCTCCCCTACAAGAGAAGGTTGTGGAGGATGGTGAATTCATCCCCCCTGCTCAAGGTGACAACCAAGATACAGTGGCTCAAGTCACACATCAAAAGCTCTCGTTCAGAGAAGCCTTAGCTGGGATAAGAGCAAACAAGGGTGGAAAAAGACTAAACTATGTTGCAGGATTTGAAGATGGGATCATCAAGTTTAGCAAAAAAGATGTAGCAAAAAATGTTGAGAAATGGAGGAATGCTCTTATTGGAATGATAGCAGGGAGTAGAGCCTCTTTCAATGTGGTCCAAAACTTTGCTAATGCTAGATGGGAGGTCAAATGCCAACCAAAAATCATTCTCACAGATTCAGGAGTCTTTGTGTTCAAATTTGAGAATGCAGAGGATGTGGATTGGGTGCTTGCAAATGGTCCTTGGATGATTGGAGGCACCAGGCCCTTTGCTCTTAAGAGATGGACAAAAGGAGTTAAACTAGACCCCTCATGCTTTGAAACCACAAGTGTGGGCAAGCTTCCCGGACCTGGATGTCAGGTTCTGGGATAAAGAATTCTTTGAAAAAATGGGTAGTGCCTTAGGTAACCCAGTTATAATAGACAAAGTCACAGAGAATCAGGAGAGACTCTCTTTTGCCAGAATATTGGTGGAAATATCAACTAGGAAGCCCATAAGGAAAGAGATTTCCTTTCATGGAGAGGATGGAGAGAAGGTGGTCCAAGGTGTACAGTATGAATGGATGCCAGATAAGTGTGATGCCTGTAGTGTATTTGGTCACAAGGAAGGAGAGTGTGTGAAAAAGACCTCTTCTGTGTTCCAGAGATTAGGTCCGAGGAAGCAGCCTCATTACCACAAGAAATTGTGGGCAAAAAAGCCTCTCTAGAAGCAATATGAACAACCTGAAACTAGCAAGGCTGCAGAGAGTAGGCCACAGATTCAAAGACTCACCAATGCAGCTCCTTCTGTTGTCAGACCTATGAACAACACTTCTTTAAGAATAAATGAGCCTTTTGAGTGGGAGACTGTCAAAAACAGAAGCCCAAGGAGAAGCATGAGTTCAGCTGAACATTCAAAAGGCAAAGAGGTGGTCATACAGAAATCTAAATTTGCAACTTTGGATGGTATTGCTGAAGGAACTGAGGAGGCAATGGATGAGGATGATAGTGAAACCATGGTTTCCTATGGATAGTCTAAATATTTCAGCATGGAACATAAGAGGCCTTAATGAAGCCTCTAAATGTGACTTTGTTCACAAATTTGTAGCTGATAACAAAATTGATGTTCTAGCTTTATTAGAAACTAGAGTTAGAGAAAATAAATCTGAGGAGGTGTCCAGATCCTTGATCAGAGGCTGGCAAAGATGCACTAAATGCATTGGAGCCAATGGTAGAATCTGGTTGTTTTGGAAACCTAATGGCAGAGTTAATGTCAACATTATGATTGAGGAAGCTCAGCTTTTACATGTCTCTATTAGCTCCCCACTTCTCCAGCACAACACTCAAGCATCCTTCATATATGCTTCCAATGATGAGAAAGAGAGATCTGAGCTCTGGCACCTTATAGACCAAATTAACACCACAGTTAGTGATCTCCCCTGGATTCTGCTTGGAGATTTCAATGCAATTAAAGACCCCAGCGAAAAAGAGTATGGCAATTATCCCAATGTATCCTTCAGTAAAGAGTTCCATGACTGCCTCAGTAGAAATGGTCTTGATGATGTAAGATACAGTGGAGCATTCTTTACCTGGTCCAATAAGCAAAGTGATGAAGATCTTGTAAGATGTAAGCTTGACAGAATTCTCTCAAACCAGAAGTGGATTGATAACTTCACTAGTTTTGTTGCAAGCTTTGAAGCATCTAGATGTTCTGATCACTGCCCTGCAGTCTTGAAAATCTATGGCAGCAAAGAAAATTCAAAACCTCCCTTTAGATTCAACAACATATGGGCTGATCACCCTGAGTTCTCCAAAGTTGTGAATGATTCCTAGAACAACTCTTTTTTTCTGGGCCATAAGATGTTCAGAGTTGTCAGTAAGCTCAAGGCCCTGAAAGTCCCCTTAAAGAACCTCAAATCACAAAATCTTGACAGTGAAGAGAGAGAGATTACTAAGCTCCATAATGATCTCAAGAACATTCAGTATAATATTCAGAGAAAGCCTTCTTGTCCCATTCTCCACTCTAAAGAAGTTGATGTCCTAAACAGACTCAAACTTGCCCTCAAAAGAAGAAGAACTCAACATCTTCAGCTTGCTAAGCTGCATTGGATCAAGAATCATGATAGTTGCAGTAGCTTTTTCTACAATTCTATAAAGCAGAGGAAAGCTCACAACAGGATCAGTTCTCTCACAGACGCCAATGGATTCACTACTTCTGATGAACAGACCATTAAAAACAACATTGTTCAACACTTCTCTGAGTTTCTAGGAGCCCCTACTCATTGCAGGCTTGCTGACAGAAATATTGTCTTGAAGGGTCCTATTGTTGACAATGAAGATAGAAGCATCGTGATAGACAAATTCTTCAAAGAGGATGTGAAGAAGGCCCTCTGGAGCATCAACAAAAACAAAGCCCCAGGCCCGGATGGATTTAATGCTCATTTCTTCAAAAGAGCCTGACCAACTATAGGTAATGAGATCTCTGAAGCCATTCTTGGTTTCTTCTCTAGTGACAGAATGCTCAAGGAGCTTGGCAACACTATTATAGCCCTCATTCCAAAAGTTGATAATGCCAGTACTATCAGTGAGTACAGACCAATATCATGCTGTAATGTTTTATACAAAATCATTTCCAAGATGATTGTGTCCAGGTTGCAGAATATTCTTCCTAAAATTGTGGACAAAAACCAAGGTGCCTTCATTAAGGGGCGCAGCATTCGCCACAATATTGCAGTCTGTCAGGACATCATCAAGAGCTATGGGAGAAAATATATCAGCCCTAGGTGTGCTCTTAAGATAGACCTGAGGAAAGCCTATGACACTGTGAGTTGAGATTTTCTTTTCAGCTTGCTTGAACAACTCAACTTACATCCTATCATGGTTAATTGGATTAGAGAATGTATCACCAGCTGCAGGTACACAATCAAAGTTGGCCAGGATTTTTGTGGTCACTTCAAGGCAAGAAGAGGACTAAGACAGGGGGATCCAATGGCTCCCTATTTATTTGTTCTTCTCATGGACTATCTGACAAGAGCCCTCAAGAACTGTGATACTGCTAGCTCCTTCAAATACCACCCTGGCTGCAAGAAAGCAAAGATTGTTAATTTGTGCTTTGCTGATGACCTGTTTATTTTCTCTCATTGAAGTGAAAGCCCACCTAAGGCTATCAAGTACATACTGAATGAGTTTGGCTCAGCTACTGGTCTGGAGATGAACCTAAACAAATCTAAAGTCTTCTGTGTTGGTGTTAGCAGAGCTCAAGAGGATGACATTTGTAACACCCTTGGAATGACAGCTGGCTCTCTCCCTGTCAAATATCTTGGTGTTCCTCTGTGCAGCTCTAGAGCTCAAAAGAAGGACTTTGTGGATCTTACCAAAAAGCTCAGAAACAAGGCAAACTCCTGGGCTGCAAGACACCTGTCTTATGCTGGTAGGTTGGAAATCATCAGAGCAATCTTCCATGGCACAATTCAATACTGGATAAAAAAAATTCTCCTGACAAAAGCTGTCATAAATGAGCTTAATAGGACCATGAGAAACTTCCTGTGGAGTGGTGGAAGTATTGGTACTAGAGCACCTGTAGCTTGGAAGAAAGTTTGTAGACCCAAGAATGAAGGAGGGCTTGGGATCAAAGATGTGTTTGCTTGGAACAAAGTCAGTGTCACTGAGCTTCTCTATGATATCTGCACAAACACTTACACAATCTGGAGCTACTGGACCAGAGTCAACTACACACATAGCCAGAGCATTTGGGAAGTGAACACTAAAGCCACCTCAAGTGCAATATGGAGGTCTGTTATTGAAATGAGAAATGAACTCAGAGATTCCATAAATGATGACACAAATGTCATGGTGATCACTTCTAGACATGGACGGTTTGATTCAAAGGGACTGTATGACTGTAAACGTAACAGAGGGGAGGAATGCAAGTGGAATGACCTTATTTGGAACAAACTGAACACCCCCAGGGTTGCTTTTATCAACTGGAAGATCATGATGAAGGGGGCAGTCACGAGAGACAAACTGCTTGCCTGGGGCCTTAGCTCTGATGATCATTGTGTCCTTTGCAACAATAACTCTCAAGAAACCATGGCTCACCTCTGGTTTGAGTGCAGCTTTTCTAAGCAGGTTCTTCTCCAGACTTTGAGATGGGCTAATCTGGGTAGAAACTGCTCCAGCCTGGATAACTGGATTGATCAGGCAAATGGACTTAGTGGCAAGACGTCTTTCAAGTTTACTCTGTGGAACCACTGCATAAGTGTAGTCATCTATTTCGTTTGGAAAGCTAGGAACATGAAGATGTATAACCACCAAGATTTGAGTATTGTTGAGTGTAGTGTCATGTGCCAGAGGCATATAAGAAATTGCTGTAACGCAAGGTGGACTAAGGGGTCGAAAGACCTTAGGAAATTTCTAGAGTGCTTAGAGAGTGGAGACTATGTAATAGCTAGTGCAAACTAGCTCTTGTAATTTTTTCATCTTAATACAATTACCCGTTTTACTTCAAAAAAAAATACATCTTGATGCGTGATTAGGGTTCTCTTCTTCGAGAAAAAAGTTTCAATTGTGACATCTTCAATCAGTTCACACGAGCACGAGATCAAGATCTCCTTCACTTTCGATTGCAATATCGAACAGCCAGAGGCTAGGAAAAAGTAGAAGAAGAGAGTTTTCTTTCTTACCTAACTCTTATGAAAGACTCTAACTCTCTTCTTTCTTTTCAAGGGTTTATATATTTCTGATAAAAAAAAGGGTTTATATATTTCACCAAATAAATATATCCTCTTTTTTCTCAATAAAAATATTCATTATATATATTGATTACTATCTCCTTTTCTTATTATAGCTAAACATCTATGTTTAATAAAGGTCTTTCACCTCGTTGGTTCAGCCCATCAAGTCAATGTGCGTCACCTCATATGACCCGTTTATATATAATAACTATGTGTTGAAACTATTCAGCCCATTAATCGTAGTTAGTTTCTAGCAAAAAGCTACGGCTCAAAAAATAACCGGATTGAATCTCTCTCTCAATCGTCCAATTTTATATTAAGTAATTGCAACTTTTATCAAAGGATCCACCAAATTCCTTCAATCTCTAGCTCCCACTTATCGTTGAAACAAGTGTGCAATTTTAAGATACCTTTATCTCTAAATGTCTTATTTGATGATATGGTGACATTAATATCTTTTATCAAATATGTTTCTCGATTGAATTCCTGAGTTTGAACAGTCAAATAACGAATGATTACAATTAATCCATTTGAGCATAACCATGCATTTTCAATTCTTGCTCTTCACGTGGCCTAGACACCATTCTTTTTCATGCATCAATGTATACATGAATAAGGAGGACTTTTCCAATCTTGTATAACTATGGCTCCCACTCAACTATTAGTAATCCCAATAATTGCTTTTATAATTAATCTGAGTTTGCGGAGAGCATTAAACAATATTAAAGACGTACCAATCATTAATAGAAAACATAGCACACTCATGTTTAAGGAATCCACTAATCAAGGCTAAAGTTAAAACTCTAAAATCCCTTTTGGAGAGTCTTAAGGTTGGTCTGTCCAATATGTATCATCTATAAAAATCTATATAACTGACTGGACATCTCTATGTCCTTATAGCATATGAAACCTTGAGCTATAAGTCAATATACAATATAGTCAAAAATGAAATCGGCTATATCCTATTTAATGATTCAAACTATGAACGTGCAATAATTCATAACTATAGTACACTTAATGGGGTTTCATTCACCAAAAGACTTATGATGAGCCCATTTACAAATTTTGAATTATTCGGACATATTATTCAACTTTAATTAAAATGTATAATGTATAAATAATAATGAAACACCATATATTATCATAAAGTCAAACATAATAAAGTGTCCATCACTTTAAACAAAAATAATATAATACAAAGCAGCCATGTGTTTGAGACCCTTAGCCCTAATGTAACTATCATGCTTAGCCCTAGGCATTAGGCTTAGTCAAAGGATCTGTAATACTAACATTTGTATGCATCTTACACATCTTAATGTTATCTTCAATAACTATGTGTTGAATAAGATGATACTTCCTCATAATGTGTCTAGATTTATAATTAGAATCCAACATTTGTTAATTTTTTTTTTATCTATATAATTTCCTTGCATATAATACAAGCTATCTCTTAGATCTATCCCTATAGATTTTTATTCCAAGTATGCACTCTGCCTCTCCCAAGTATTTGATTGAGAAACATCTCTTCAACATTCCTTAATGTCATTCCCAATAAGAAGTATGCCATTAACATACAAGATTAGGAAAGCCACCTTACTCCTACTAAACTTCCTGTATACACAAGGATCTTCTTCACACCTAATGAAATCAAACTCTTTGAACTTTTCATCAAAATGAAGATTCCAACTCATAGATGCTTTCTTGAGTCCCTAAATAAATCTCTTAAGTTTAAACACCTTCCCAACATGATTTGGATCTTCAAAACCCTATGGTTATGTCATATACACATCCTCTTCTAAACTTCCATTCAAAAAAGCGGTTTTAACATACATTTGCCAAATCTCATAATCGTAATAAGTGGCAATGGCTAGGACTATCGATATGGATCTAATCATGACAGTTGGTGAAAATGGTTATCATAGTCAATATCATGAATCTGTTAAAAACCTTTAGTAATTAATCTTGCTTTTTATACAAATACATGTCTATTTTTTCTATCACTCATAAGTTTGAATACCAATTTGCATTCTATAGGTCTACCCTATCTGTCAAGTCCATGACTTGGTCGAGTGGTCAAGCATCCTACCCAATTTGAATCAGAGAAGGCCTGGAGTTCGATGGCATCAACAAGTTAGAAGAGAAGACCAAAGTGAGTGGTCCCTTTAACATAGCATAACAGAGATCTTGTTAAGTCAACTTTGTGCTAGAAAGAAAGAATAATAAGCCAGTTTTGCAAAACATTTGGTCAGGAAAAACGCTCTTTAATTAAACGCTCTCTTTTTCGAATAACTCTTGTTTGCGACTCCGGCTCCATGTTGGAGCAACCCCAAGCGGTGGGGGTTGCCCGGCAACCACCAAACCAACCTTCCAACCCTCCTAGACAATTGTCCCTTCCTCCCAGGCCCCTCTGGCCGGCCAAGCCGCCCCGGACTTGGAAAGATCTTGTGGTGAACGACGTTGGAAACAGAAGGTCCCGTTTGGCGGCGAATTTCCTTGATAACAGAATGAAGGTGTGTTACCCAGGGGGTGAACACAATGACCCGGTGATTATGGTGACCCCAAATGCTGTCCAAGTCATTACGGACATCTAGAAGTCGTCGCTCATTGTCATGACTCTTGGAGGGCTCGTTCCCTTTCATGTTACGGATAGGAAACTTCGTGACTTGTGGAATCCTGCTGGTAAGATGATGTTGGCGGACCTCCCAAATGTATACTACGTGGTGAGGTTTAAGGTGGGACAAGATTACATGACGGTTCTCATTGGTGGTCCGTGGACTATCTTCGGTAATTATCTGATTATCAAATCTTGGACACCGTAGTTTGATCCGGAAACGGACGTGATCAACACAGCTCCAGTTGGGTGAGGATAGCAAAACTCACTCTGGTCTGGTATGAAGAAGACTTCCTCATGAGAACTGGGGCTACTTTTGGCAGATCTATTAAGGTTAATATGCGGACCCTCTTCTTCGACCGGTGTCGTTTCGTAAGGGTTTGCGTGGAACTAGACTTAACAAAACTGCTAAAACGCACGGTGACGATTAACGAGAAAAGATACAAGCTTGAGTACGAGGGCCTGCATTTGGTCTTTTATGGATTCACCTGTTTGCGTTCCTGATTTTTTGTTCTTTTGGTTTTGTAGAGTGGTTTCGCAGGAATGTGCTTAACGCGAAAAGAGGGGCGTGACGGTTGGGATGGCCGACGATCTTCACAACTGCGTTGTGATGGATATGGAAATGGAGGAATGAGGTGGTCTTCGGCAACACAAGGAGGAATCTTGCGGAGGCTAATTTTATTTACAACCAAGCGGAGGCGTATGCGGTGGCTTGGACTGCTAGAGGAGGCTTGTGCACGTTATCGCCGGTGATGGAGATCGGTGTGTCCTGGTCCAAACCGACAGACCCGTGGGTGAAGATCAATTCTCGGACGATTCTGTCGGGTCGGACGGTACGGCTACGGTGGCTGGAGTCATTCGTGGTGCAGATGATGTTTGGATCTAGGGATATGCCCGGAAGATCGGTCGGTGTTCGGTTCCTTGCGTCGAGCCCTAGGGCATCCTTGATGGCCTCCAGTTGGCGTGGGATTTGGGCTTTAGATATGTCCTCGTCGAGTCTGACTCGGCCCTTGCTATTGAGATGATCAGCAAAGACCCTTGCCCCTCACATCCTCTCGTCAATTTGGTTACCCATTGCCAAGTTCTCACTAGACGAGATTGGAGTTCTCCTCAAACACATCTTTAGGGAAGCGAACTCAATCGCCGACTCCCTCGCCAAGCATGCCCATGCCTTACCTCTTGGCTTGCACATCCTCTCGGTTCCGCCCATTATTTCCTTACCTTTCTTGGAATATGATTTGCTTGGGCGCGCCACTGACCGCTTTGTAAGACATTAGCTTCGGCCCCTGGGCTTTTTGCCCATTTTTATCCACCAAAAAAAACATAGCACAACAGATGAGTCAAGGCTTTCATATGAGACACGACTGGCTTCTGGAGAAATTGGCTCAAAATCTGAACAACAAACGTAATATTTGGACGTGTACTGGTGAGGTAATTGAGTTTATCAACCAGGCATGAAGTGAATTGGAAGTGGAGTAGCTCTGGAGTGTAGATGTTGAATCTGTCCATCCTCAATTAGTTCCTTAGTATACCTTGATTGATTAAGAACCAAACAATTATTTCGATGTAATATTTCAATGCCAAGAAAGGAACTCAATTTGCCAAGATCCTTAATACTACACATTGTATCTAAAGCCTACTTGACTTTCCTAATAAAGACATGATCAAAACCTATAAGAAGAATGTCATCCACATAGATAGCCAAAACAGTCATACGATCTTATGAACGATGAAGGAATAAAGAAGAGTCATGTTTGGACTGCACAAAATTCAAATTCACCAAAGTAGTAGTGAATTTATGAAACCACTGTCTTGAAGCCTGCTTCAGACCATATAAACTCTTCTTGAGCAACCAGACCTTATTAAAAGGATTATCAACACCGTATGGAATTTTCATATAAACTTCTTCCATCAAATCACCATGCAAAAACACATTATTTAAATCAAGTTGAAAACTTTTCCAATTTCTGTTCAAGGCAAGAGAAATCAGTACCCTTACTGTGGTCTATGGTCAATCGAGCGATTGGAGAAAAGGTTTCATCAAAATCTAAACCATGTTGTTGAATGTACCCTTTAGCTACAAGACGAGCTTTATATCTCTCAATATTCCCATCAGCTTTGAGTTTAATTTTGTACACCCATCTACAACCAAATGCTCTCTTACTTGTAGGAAGATCTACAACAGTCCAAATATGATTAGTGGATAAAACATCTAGTTCCTTATTCATGGCAAGTACCTAGTTCGGATCTTTAGCAGCATGAAGGTAGGTTTTAGGCTTAGAAAGGGAAGGGGATAAAGATTTAGAAAAGACTTTAGGGGGAAAGAATGAATTAGAGAAGCCATCCATGAGAGGAAATTGTGTCACAGCATCAGAAATATTGGCCACATAGTCTTGCAATTAAGATGGTTGTTTGTGAAGTTGTTAAGACCTTCTAGGTGGTGGTACAGAAGATGATGGTGAGGAGTCTAAAGTGGTAGGAGATGATTGGGTAAGAGAATGGTCAGTGGTAAGGACATCATCAAGGGAAGCTGGTAAGAAATGAAGTGGGTCAGGTGAAGGGATTTTAGGATTTGTAGGATTAAGGCAATCATCAGGATTAGGAAGGGGAAAAGAAGTTGAAAGTTTGATGTTTGGTATGTCAAGAGGGAAAATTAGTTCATGAAAATGAACATCTCTAGAAGTGAACATTTTTTGTGAGTGAATATCAAGGACTTTATACCCCTTTGTGCCAGTAGGATAACCAAGAAATATACAAGGGGAACTTCTAGAATCAAATTTGTTTCTTTTTCTCTTGAGAGTAGACACATAACAAAGGCAACGAAAAGGTCTTAATAGAGAGAAATGAGGAGGCCTCCTATACAATTTCTCATAGGGGGTCAAAAAATTGATATTGGCCCAGGGAAAATGGTTGATCAGAAATGTGGAGTTAGAATGCACTCTCCCTAGTAAAGCTTTAGGGAATATAGATTGAAAGATAAGAGCCCAAGCAGTCTCAAGTAAATTCTTACTTTTTCATTCAACCACACAATTTTATTGACGTGTGTAAACATAAGAAGTTTGATCAAGAATCCCATGAGAAGAAAAGAAAGCTTTCACATCTAAACTACATAATTCCCCTCCATTGACAGATTTGGCAGTTTTAACATGATGAGAGAGTTGGTTCTGAACAAAAATGATGAAATCTTTTAAAATGGGAAGAGCATTGCTTTTGTGAGTTAAGAGATGAACCCATGTAATTCTGGTGAAATCGTCTATGACACTAAAAAATAGCTGAAGTCATTATAAGTCTTGACTTTGTAAGGTCCCCAAATATCTGTATGAATGATTTGAAATGGATAAGTAGTTTGAATTTTACTAATGGGAAAAGAGGACCTTTGTTGTCTAGCTTTAGGATTGATGGTACATATCTGATGTTGTTTGACACATTTAATATCCCTATAATAGGAAAAACGATTCATAGATTCAAAAGGAACAGGCCCAAGTCTCAAGTGTAAAATCTCAAGTGACATAACACTATTAGAATGAACAAAACTGGAATTGGCTTGGCTTTTATTACAAATGTTGGAAGTAGAATTAGCAAAACTGGAATCATGTGGCTTGAAATTGGAGATCTCTTTACCAGCATGGTTATGAGGAGTGGTTGTAAGATAAAGAATCCTTGAAACTTTACCAAGCACCTGAGGCGTGCTCATTGAATGGTCATGAAGAAGACATTCATTAGGAGTAAAAAGAACATTGGAATGAACGTCATTAGCAAGTTTTCTAACAGACAGTAGGTTGAAGGTAAATTGAGGAACATGTAAAAAACAATTTGTGAGTGATGGTTGGAGAAAGCTGTATAGTACCAATATTAGAAATCTTGGCTTGTTTATTATTCCGTAAGGTAATGAAGTTGGTCTCGGTATAAGGTTCATCGATGGAAAACAGGCTTAAATGAGGACAAATATGGTGTGTAGCGCCACTATCAATAACCCAAACATTAATATTGCCATAAATTGAGAAACAAAATGATTTACCAACTAACATGCATGACTTGTTGTCCAGTCTGCTATTGGTCCAAAAGAACCATCAATCTGTCATATTGTGCCTTATTGACCATGATGCCTTCGTCTGAATTTTCTTTCCCTTCTCCTCCAAGTGGTGTGTTTCCAGCAAACTTTCTCTCCCTATCTTTAGGATAACCATTAATCTTGAAGCACCTACTCAATAAATGTCCTAGAACTTTGCAATGATCACAACAGTAGTTCACTCTTCTTATGACAATGCTAGAATTTCCACCAACTAAATTGTTTGAATTAGAGTTGTGCTGAGTGCTATTGTTGCCTCCTCCTCCACCTGAGTTGTGCTGATTTGGTTTTGGATTGAAATTCTGGCAAGTTGTTCGGTTAGAATTTGAGGAACTCTACTTAGGCTTAGGAAACACACTCAAAGTTGTTGAGTCACTATAAATATTAGCAACACGGTTAGACAAACCTCTTTGTTTCTCTTCTTGCAAAACCATTTAATACATCTCACCAAAAGTAAGAGTAGGCTTCATCATCAATATATTAGCATGCACAGAAGCATAAGATTCATTCAATCCAACCAGAAATTGTAAAATTTGTTGATTCAAGACCATCTTAGAAGTGCTAACCATTGTGTTACGCTTTCCATACGTAGGAACTTCAGGCAACACCATGTACTCATCCCATGAACGCTTGAACATAGTATAATAAGAAGGAGTCAGTACATTGCCTTGAGAGATGGAGAAAATCTCCTTCTGAACTTGATAAGCTCTAGCCAAGCTTAGTTGTCCATATCTCTCTCGTATTTCAGTCCAGATCTCAATTGTAGTGTCGTAGTAGAGCAAGGTCTCAGCAATACCTTTCTCAACAAAGTGCAAAAGCCATGCTATCACCACACTATTACATCGATTCCATTGCATCACTAGAATCGATCCAACCGTTGTCTTCTCGTGTCCCTCGGTAACAAAAGTAAATTTGTTTTTCTCCATCAAGGAAACCTCAACAGCTCAACGCCATTGATGGTAATTGGTTTCATTGAGAATTTGCGTAGATAGGGAGTAATTAGGGTGGTCAGAGTGATGAAGGTATAACCAGTGATTCAGATCTAAAATTTCCAACTCCCCTTTGCTCTTTTGATTTGAATCTGACTACGATTCCCCTCTTCCAAAAACCATTGAATCCATCTGCTCATTCCAGATTGGCCATGGCCATGAGAGAAACAATCAATCGAACAAGAAAAATCGAGAAGATCTTCGCTGTGATACCATATTACAAGGTGAATTGAAATATCTGTAATTCGGAGTGGGAGAGAACAAGAGAGAAGTAGCGTAAGAAATTGAGCAATATCATTCAGCTTGTCAGAGTTTGTTACAGAGAAAAAAGGCTTTATGTATTAGTCTCAAAATAGTAAGAGCAACGACCAATTACATCTGATTTTGACTTTGACCAAATACAATACAAGAGCAAACTATATATTGCAACACCATCACCTACCCATTAGTCTATTCAGGTGTATCCAACCATCATCCATTAGGCGATCCTAAAGAGTCATGTCGTTTATGGATGATCGAAGCAATGATTTCATTCAACATATAATGTACGTTTAGTGTATTTTTGCAAATGTAATACAAACTTCTTATGTGTATCATAATAACATTTTACAAGAAAGGTATGAGAAAATATTTGTAATACGCACATAAGTAATATTAAATTGGAAACAATTGGAACAATACCCACTGTTGGATAGTCATTTGTTCTCATGGGTAACAGTAACTGTTACCCTATGGGGGAACAGTTCTACTGTTATCAAGTTAACAATATTACTATCCACAAGTTCACGTTGTAAACAAGGGACAGTTGCACTGTTACCTCACAAGGGAACAGTTAACTGTTACCATGTGTTCAACGTCATCATTCTCCTGTTTTGACGATGACAAACTCTTTATCATTTAACCTTGTGTTTGAGTGTATTGATTAAAAGAAAAATAACCAAGGAAGAATGAAAGATGATGTGAGGGAACAACGTGAGAGAACAACAACATTTGCAGAGCAATGCCTTACTATACTTAGTAAGCGCGTAGAATATTCAACGGAAACCCTAATGAGCCGTATTTATGGGCTTAAATGGGCCTGGAAACACGTGAGAATATCAAGAATATCTCATCCAACAACTATGAAAAGATGTGGGAACAAGATAAGATCAAGAGAATATATGATAGAGTTATTGAAGAAGATCAGATCAAGAGAAGATATGATAGAGTTGTTGAAGAAGAATCTGATTATTTATGGGATAAACACACGTGGATATATGAGTATGGGATCATATCTCACGTGGGATTAGACTATACATATGATTGAGTTGAGGTTGAGAAAACCGACCGATTACACCGATTACGAAAAGAAGAGAAGAGACAAGCTTGAGAAGAGAAGTGCTCGAGAAGAGCGAAGAAGAAGAAGAAGAAGAAGGCCTCGTTGAAGGTTTTAGTAATCACTCTTAGTTTTTGTTATACTTGTTTCTTTTTCTTAGGCTTAGAAACTAAGGTTTGTAGGTGAATAATCTTGGGATTGGATTAGACTATTTCAAGTCCTTGTTTGCCTTGAAGGAACTTGTAATTGGCGTTAATAAAAGTAATTGTTAAAAGTCCTCTAACGAGGGAGTGGTTTTATTCTTGAACAACTAGTTGGTTATTTGAGGGTTTCCACTATAAGTAATCGTGTCAACCTACTGTTACCTGCTTGTGTTAGTATTGTTTTACTACTTTCCGCTTCCCAATTCACTGTTGCCCCCTAGGTAACAGTGTCAATATACTAATGCCGATCCTAACACCCACAAATTAAAGTACACGTAGTAGTAGCTTTTATAGATATCTCACACAATTCTACAGATATTCGGATGTGTTGAGGTGGGCGACAACCTTGATCTGATCTGTACCGATCCATCACCTTACTGTATTCAGGTTTTCACTTGTTTTCTAGGTCAGATGGATCAGATATTAATCGATTGCAAGTGAGATTGATATTCCTATCTAATTATCACACAAGATCTTGTGTGATAATTGAGTATCTCAACAAATTAAATGATCTTTTAACATCTTGTAAAACAATTTTAAAAATCCAACTTACAAAGCTAGAGATTCAACTTCAATGGATTTAGCTATACATAACTAGAGCATCCAATTCTAACTGAGCAATCCAGTTTAACCATCTTCAACTACACAAATAATTATTACAAGAAATAGCTTAGAGAATCAAATATAACAATTGATTAGATTTCATTGATGATTGCAGAAATTACAAAATCATTAAAATAATAATAATTTGTTCAAAGATTGTAGCCATAAGCAACTGACCAAGAAAAAGGAGGTGCCTCCTTGATTATGTTGTCCAGCTCTTTTGAGCTAAGCTGTGCCTTTACCGTCTGTGCAAGCTAAAACAAAACGGTTTGACTAATATTCCATTTTTCTGGTATCCGTATACTAATCCAAACTTAATGTGCATAAAAAATATAGCGTAAATATAATCTCTTTTCAAGTTTGAATATTCTACTCAACTAGACATGCGTTAGTTTTTTCAAGGTTTCTTCAAATTTACTTTAAAACAGATCATCGATCAAGTTGCAATAAGCTAGTAGTTAATGGCGCATAGAGCTATCAAAACCTGACCCGACTTGAAAAATTGACCGAAAATTTTAAGGTTAAAACTTGATCCGAATTGTAGTGAGTAGACCTGTCAAAAGCTGACCCGACCCGTAAACCCGACCCGACCCGACCCAAAATTTCTGGGTTTCAACCCGAAAATTTGAACCTGAAACCCAGTTTGAATCCGAACCCGGTAAACCCGAAAGTTTCTGGGTTAGGGTCGGGTCAAACCCTCTGGGTCAAGAAATCTATAAGGCGGAAAACTTATTTTAGAATACACTCTAATATAATGAAATGACAAATTGACGGGTAACTGTGCACCCAAAGGTTTTAATTATACTACAGTATATAAAATTTATTTAGAAAATTATGACATATATGTTATTATTAAAATATTTAAAAATAATATTTTATTATTATATTTTATTATTTAAATAATATTTTATTTAAATTTTGGTCAAAAAATTGATACTCTTGACCCGTTGGGTTGACTCGACCCGACCCGAAACCCGAAGCGACCCGACCCAGTTTGACCCGTAACCCGATTGACCCGAACCCGAACCAGAACGACCAGACCCGAACCCGCCCGACCCGACTCGATTGACAGGCCTAGTAGTGAGAAAAGAAAAAAAACGAACCCGATTAACCAGAACATGATTGGGTTGAAACCCGAAACCGACCCGACCAACCCGATTCTTTTATATATGTAGAATAAATATATTTTCTTTTATAATGCAGTTTATTATAAAACCTATTATTGTTGAAGGGTTTCTCGAACAAATAAATTTGTATTCAAGACCCCGCTGAGTATAGCGAAGTCAGGATCGTCCACGGGAGTGAGAGTAGTGCTAAGTTTAGTCGATAACTACGAAAGAGCAAAAGAAACGCAAACAAACAGAGTCAGGATCGACCAGAGGAGGGTCGATCTCGACCCTTAGAGGGTCGAACCTGAGAGCAAACTAGCGAAAACGCACACGAACCACAAGCAAGAGCTCGAACACGACCTAGGGGAGGTCGAGATCAAGGCAAAATCACAAGTTTCAATCAATAAAAAGGGCAAATCCTAGGGCTAAGGCTACCACAACAACAACCATACATGCTTTCAACAAGAATTCACAACTATCATGCCATCTAGATCATAGAAAAGTTGTGAATTCTTGTTGAAAGCATGTATGGTTGTTGTTGTGGTAGCCTTAGCCCTAGGATTTGCCCTTTTTATTGATTGAAACTTGTGATTTTGCCTTGATCTCGACCTCCCCTAGGTCGTGTTCGAGCTCTTGCTTGTGGTTCGTGTGCGTTTTCGCTAGTTTGCTCTCAGGTTCGACCCTCTAAGGGTCGAGATCGACCCTCCTCTGGTCGATCCTGACTCTGTTTGTTTGCGTTTCTTTTGCTCTTTCGTAGTTATCGACTAAACTTAGCACTACTCTCACTCCCGTGGACGATCCTGACTTCGCTATACTCAGCGGGGTCTTGAATACAAATTTATTTGTTCGAGAAACCCTTCAACAAATTGGCGCCGATGCCGGGGAGTGTACAATAGTGCCGAGTTTGGTTGATATTTGGGTGAGGGACTAGCCCAAACCCTTTGTGTGTTTTTGATTTGTTTTTTGTTGGTGTTGTTTTTAGGTTAGATGTAGCCATGGAGACCTTTGAGGACCTTGAAAGAAAGTTGGCCGATCTTGAACTTCAAGTGCTAAACCTCCAAAGAAAAAGAGAAGCCGAGGCTTATGCAAGTCAAAGAGAATGGGAAGCCCAAGCCTACCCCAATTGGGGTTATTATGAACCACGCCATACTTATGCAAGTCAATTTGAAGAGGCCAATTATACTTGGGATCCCTATTGGAGGAGTGATGATTATCCCAACTGGGGTTATTATGAACCTCCTAGCTATGAAGAGCAACCATCATGGGTGCAAGGGCTGAAAGAAAAACTCATGGAAGGAATCCATGAAGTCTTCTCTGACCTTAATGGAGTTCAAAACAGAGAATTTGACTCATGGAGGAAGGATGACAACTCCCAGCATGGTGATCTAGCGGCTCAAATTCCACAACCTCAAGGGAAATTACCGGGCCACCCCGATGAGAACCCGAGAGGCCACATTGCCGCAATTCACCCAAGGAGCGGAGAGAAGTTGCCGGAGCAAGATTTGAGTAAGAAGACGGCGGATGAAGAAGACCGACCCAGCCCAGGGGAGGTCGTGTCCGACCCTCACATGGTCGACACCTACCCCCTCCCCACTATGGAAGAGGTTGTCACCGACCATCATCAGGTCGTGGTCGACCCTCTTCCCAAAGTCCCGAAGTCTGTTTCTTCTTCTTCTTCGACAACAAAGGCGCTTCCTTTCCCATCCAAGATGGCTAGGGAATCTTCCATTGAGCATATTGAGCCTTTATCCGAGTCAAGTCCTCCACTCATTCTAAGCCAATCATTCTTCATCACGACCGGAGCTATCATAGATGTTAAGAAGGGACTCATATCATATTCTAGTGGTGAAGAGACAGTAGAGGTCCGCTTCGACAATTCTTTGAAAGAGAATCGTGAAGAGGAGATGAAGAATTTGGAGGATGATCCGAAAGATAATTTCTTGCTCGATGAGGCCGAGAAAAACAAAGTCGAGACCCAAGCTAAGGAAGAGAGTCTCTTGCTAGGAGAAGGCGAAATTGAGAAGGTTAAGGGCCAAGAGGATGAAGGATGGACGGAGTCTTTGCTACCAATGTTGAAACCAAACCCACTCGTGGAGGAAAGTGAAGAAAAGGTGGTCGGGTTTGGACCTTCATTGACCCCGGATGCTAGCAAAGAGCGGGCCAAGAATGAAGAGATGAAAATCGTTGCCGTGGGTCCTTTCGACTTTCCTACGTCAATCATGGTCCCTAGGCTTGAAAGTGCCTACAAATTCTATCATCTTCCCTTCAAGATAGGACGCAAGGAGCTATGGACCTACAAGGATCCCTTTGTTGATTATTGTGAGGCACCACCGCACCCACCAAGTTGGTTTTATCCTAACCCTTCTCACGGAAGTTATTCTTGTGCTTTTGATAAGTTGAAACGATCTTTGAGTGCTATATCATTATTTTTCAATTTATCAATATGTTACTTATGCTTTCATGAGGTGTCTTCACAAGACTTTGACAGGTTACTTAGAGCCTTGACGATGTCCGATCATAGGGCTTGAGCTAAGGAACTTCTCGTCAAGCTCATGACGTTAAAAAAGCGCTTACGGGAGGCAACCCGGTTTCTAGATTAGATTTTTCTTTTCTTTTGATTTTCCGTTTTCTAGACTAGATTTTTGTTTTTTCTAACCTTCCTTAGATTAGATTAGGATATATTTTGCTTGGGATTTGTGATGTTTTTGCAGGACTCTAAATTGCAAACATGAGCTCAAAAAGACGGCACGTCGTCCTCCTCCTCCTCCATGAGGATCTCCACCTCCAATCAAGCTTCAATAAGTCCTTTGTGAGTCTTCTTCTTCTTTTCTCTTTACTTTTCCATATGTTTTCATGCATGGGGACATTGCATGATTTAAGTATGGGGTGGGGAAGAAGAAATCTCACATGTTGTATATAATTGAGTCTTTGTTTGTTTGCCTTGCTTGTTTGATAGTTTGCTTGTTAAGAAAAATCTTGAAAAATCCAAAAAAAAAAAATTGCAAAATGTCGAAAAATCCAAAAATATTTGCTTCTTTGTTTGTTTTAGGATAGAATAGCATTCCATCTTAGATGTCCTATGATGACAACTAATCTTCATGCTTATCATGTAATTCCTTTGGCATAATTGGATAGTGTAGCCCGAGTTTATGAGAAATTGCTTTTTGATTGTGAATGTGACTTGTGATGAAATTGAGCATATGTGTCTTAAGTGAAAGTAATTGCAACCCAACAAAATTATTACCTAGTGAGAATTTTGGCCTTATAGGGAGAACATCATTACTTCCCTCTTCTTTATATGTGTGATTTTACTCTTTTTATGCATATGTCTCTTGTCATTGATATGGTTATCTATTTCTTGAAACCGCTATGAGATTGTTCATGCATGTTGATTATGATTAAGAACTTATATTTTTAGCCCATGTTATTCCATTCCTACCTCGAATTGTCTTTGCTTGAAACCCCGTTCTAGCCTTGGCATTTTGTTTGAAGCTCCACAAAAATTATCCCTAGCCTATTAGCTTGACCCTTTTCCGGGAATTGGACTTAGATTGTGTTGGGAATAAGTTTTGTTGAGTGACATTTGTGTTGGGTTTGAAAGAGGTGACCTTGTTAAAGGGTAGAGAACAACTTGTTGAAGTATAATGTAATAGGATTCTTGGCTTGGATAGCACATTATTGAGAAATTGATGAAAAGAATAAGAGAAAAGGCAAAGAAGAGATCGAGCAAGCTCGAGTCTAAAAAAAAAAAGGAAAGAAAAGAAGGAAGAAAAGGAAAAAATGTTTAAGTGCAAAGCCAAGAATTCCTAGTATTTCTAAGTTGTATTTTGGGAGTTTGGGTTAGAAATTGATGGGTATGAGTGTGATCATTGAAGTGTTTGGTTATGAGTTGAAAAGAGAAGAAGTGAGATAATTTGGTTTGAAGTGTTGTATTTAGGAGTTTGATTCCCGGATTTAGCACCACATGGCCAAATACTCCCTACTTTATGTTATTACCGAGCCCCATTACAACCCGGCCGAATGAGTCTTCTATGAAGATTTCATTGAGCCCAAGTTCTTATGAATATTGATGTGTCTTGACTTCTCTAGGTAGAGAGATTGGTGATATAAGTCTCAATGAAAAAGTAGACTTTGCATAAAGATTGAGATGAGAGTTGATTTGTTAAGCCTAAACACATGAGAGATGAGAGGAACACATTTATATCCCTTGTGAGGTTGGATAGTGGTAAGTATAGCGAAGTCAGGATCGTCCACGGGAGTGAGAGTAGTGCTAAGTTTAGTCGAATAACTACAAAAAGAGCAAACAAAATGCAAACAAATCAAATCAGGCTCGACCTGAAGAGGGTCGATCTCGACCCTAGGTGGGTCGATCCTGAGAGCAAACAGGCACGAACGCACACAAAACGCACTCAACCACAAGCAAGAGCTCGAACACGACTTAGGGAGTCGGGATCAAGGCAAAAGATACAAATTTCAATCAATGTAAAAGGCAAATCCTAGGGCTAAGGCTACCACAACAACAACCATACATGCTTTCAACAAGAATTCACAACTATCATGCCATCTAGATCATAGAAAAGTTAACTTTCGCAAACAATTCAAGCCATTCAATCCACTTTCGCAAATCAAACAACTTTCTACCTATCCTTCAACCTAGGAATATCAACTTTCGCAAATAATCCTATTAGAACTAATCAAGCAATCAACTTTTCACTTTCGCTAAGGTTAATCACAAGACATGCCTCAACTTTCGCAAAGGATTAAGCATAAGATAAGGTAGATATGATCATCAAGCATTCAAGTCATGAATTCAAGTTTTAAACATGCATGATTGTGTTGGGTTTTTGCCCAACCCTAGAACTTAAGAAAACTACTCACACATAGCAAAGAAGAACAAGGAAGAAGAAGAAGAAGACATGATCAAACCAAACTCAAATTCAACTAAAAACCAAAGAACAAATCTTACAAATCTCAAACTTGTTCCCCAAGTCTTCTTCCCAACTTCTCCAAGTCTTGAATGATTATTGAATTGATGATGCATCCAAAGCATAGCATGAATAAAAACTATAGGTTCAACCTCCTTTTATAGACAAAAATGAGTCCTAATCTAACTAGGAAACACAAACAAAACACCTTCCTAAAATACAAACTAGGAAACTTGCACTCGAAATCCGGATAGAAGAGAAGTCGGTCACGCGCGATCGACCACAGGAGGGTCGATATCGACCCCTATAGGGTCGATCCTGAGGCTCTGGTTCCTTGCGCTCCAAGTTCGGTCAAATGGCTCGAGATCGACCTCCTGGGGCTCGATCTTGGGGTCGATTTTCTTCACTTCTTTTCTTGATTTTGCTTCTCTTAAGCTCTTCTCCTTGGTTCTTCCTCTTGAATCTTCCTCCTAGCTCGTCCATCCTCTCTTAGCATTGCTCCAAACTCGTCTTCAAGCTCCAAAACACCTACAAAACGACACAAAAGCGCGTAGTTTCCGAATCTCAAGGAAATACGAAAACTTATGCAAAAAGACTCAAAAACACAAGACTCAAGCACAAAACACAACTCAATCTAAACTATCTAGACCCTAAAAATCTACCTAAAAACACGGACATCAATTATACATAAAATATTATTATAAAAATCTATTTAAAATATTATTTTATTATTAAATATTATTATTTAACCATATTATTATTTTAATAATCTATTTAAAGTAATAGTCGATCCCACAAGGAGACATATTATCTTTCGCAGTAAAGTTTGTGTCAAACTTAAAGTAACTATGGGGTTTTGGAGATTAATTGACACACTAGCATACAATCCTAAGAGTTCAAGAGTTTTATTAATTAGTATTTGGAAACACTTAGACAAACAAATATTTGCATTCGCTTGATAAGTTGATCATTGATTTTAATTAATATCTATGCAATGAAAATCCAAATTTCATTTCATGTATTATTAATAGCACAACCAGATACTATTAACCATATCTAGTTAAATAATCATGAAACTATCAAGATTCAATCTAACTAGCAGCATTCAATAACATGAATATAATTGGATACAAATTAAGATAAAAACAACACGCTTTTACCCTAGAATGCAAATCAGTTCTCTTATGCATACAACTAAAACAACCAGATATTAGCAGAATGCAGTTGCTACTTAAGAAATAGAGATGTTCAACAAGAAACACTCTAAATCTAGCAATAACCTATTAGCAATAAATCCTAAATGATCAGACTAGAAATTGTTGAAACAAGTCAATAGCAATTCAAGCAAGGGAACAGATTAAATCCATACAATAGACAAAGAATTAGAAATCTCACAACTTAATCAAGACAAACACTTCAATTGTTTGTCTAAGCAAAAGATGTTTAGTTCTCCATAGATCTCCAAACTACAAAATAATTTCAAACTCAAAAACTAGGTCTAAATAGAAGGTCTAAGGCTCCTTAAATAGGAGAAACAAACTATCCAAATCTAAATAAAAATTGGACCAAAAACAATATCCAAAAGTCCAATAAATAAAACGCAACGTTTAAAGAAGAATTTCGCCTTGGCACTGGTAGCGGTCGCCGCCTCCCACAGAACGCTTTTCTTCATCGTTTCTTCACTTCAGCTCCAAGTGGTCTTCATGGTACCTTGGTTCTTCCTTCTTCAACGCTCCAAACTCCATCTTAAGCACCTAAATTATGACTAAAAGTATGCTAAAACCCAATCTAAATACACAGCATAATTTTGTATCTCAAACAACCTACTCACACAATAGTTACCCATTCTATGACAAGTAACCTAAAAACAATTTTTTTTATAGCCATTAAACATTCTCTTCCACCACTTGATAATCCACTCCTTGAACCAAAAACATATAATCATGCTTAAAAATCACCTCAATGACAACATGCATGCAATCCGAGTATGATGCCCTTTTACGTTGTAGGACTTGGGTACTCATGCCAAAATTTTCTAAAGCTAACATTGTTGGATGTATGCATTGTAACAAGATAAAACAAAAAGTAGATGGTAGCATTGAGCGGTACAAAACTCGACTCGTTGCAAAAATCTCCAATTAGGTGGAAGACATTGATTATTTAGATACTTTTAACGTAATCATAAAACCGACTACAATTTGTATCGTTTTGTCTATTTCTCTATCTTCGAACTAGGTTATTAGACAGGTTGATATTCATAATGACTTCCTTAATGGTGATCCCACTGAATGATTCTTTTTCTCTACAAGTTTTTGGGTAATATTCATTGTTTGTTGGGCAATTGTGGTTTCATGTACTGATGACTCTATTACTATCTCATAGAATATATACAACTATATCAAGGAACTCCATACTCGTGTTAAGATGTATGATTTCAAGCCTATTAATTCACCAATAGAACCTGACTCGCATCTAATTCTAAATGGCTGCCCAATGATTGATCCACATCTTTACATATGTATTATGGGTTCCCTTCAATATGACAGAGGTTGCTTATGTCGTTGATCATGTATGTCAATTCATGCATAATTCCACAAATGTATATACATTAGTAGGTTGTTAAACACTTATTACGTACCTAAAGGCATTATCACATTCAGTATTGTCTTTTTGTCGAATAGAAACACGTACCAGACTTGTTGCTTTCTGATTGGGCTTCAGATTCTAATGATTGCAGATCTCATCTCATCGTGATTTTGTCATTTTATATGGCAGTAACCTTATCAATCGACCTTTCAAGAAGCAACTAGAGTACCGAATTGTTGTTAGTGCTTCTATTGAACTTATTTCGATCAAGCAACTCATTCAAGTACTACATGCTCCCATATAGTTGTCGTCAACACTTCTATGTGGTAATCGCAACGGCACCTACATGTCAACCATTCCTATCTACCATCAACATTCGAAACACATTATGACTGATTATCATTTCATTGGTGAATAGGTCGAGGATGGCTTTGCCATTGTACGATGTTTACATGCTATTGATCAATTGGAAGATATCTTCGCTAAAGCTATTGCATGTCGATACACCTCAGTTTCATACTCTTGGCTCCAAGCTACATGTTCACTCTTCTCCATGAGCTTCTTGGTTTTATTAAGGCTATAAACTTGTATATTAAGATAGAATGAAATATTTAATCTTAGATATGAAAATATGTCCTTTTATGTATTATATTGGGATCCAAGAAGAATCCAAAACACTTGTATTAAAAACCCCAATAGCAATAGATGATATCAAGTGAGATTTACAAAATCAACCGTACTCTTCAACGCTTTTGAAGAATTAGCGTCATTTTTAACTTCATCACACAAAAACTCTAATTTTCTCACTTTGTTCTTTGCATTCTTGGTGTTGAGAGTATGAGTGAGAGAATATGTGAAAGAAGTCACATCACCCGTAATATAGAAAGGTGCATATATAAGAGATGTAAGACAAGCTCTTCCTCAAACGCTTTTGTCCGTTTGGCGTCCTTAGAGTTATCCTCAGATAGGTTGTTGCTTTCCCAACATTGTACAACTACAAATCTCTTGTCTTCTTCTAAAGTCAACTCTTCCTTTCGCTAGGAAGACACCACATGTACATCGGGATGATTTTGTTGAAAGCGACGTCTTGGCTTCATATGATTTGTCCCTAACATTTGAAGCTTCTGAGTATTTATACCATAGTTGTTTTGTTGTGTTTTGTGATGCAACCTTGACTTGGTTTCAATTTTTTTGAGCACTAGTTTTTCTTATAGGGATGGCTTCCCTACTTTGTAGGAAACACATTCTCATTCACATAAATGTTGGATTAAAAAACAAATTATCTTGTATATATGCTATGAAAAGTTATTTAAATGAAGTGTATAATATCAAAGAAATATATTAACGAATCATGATCTCAATTAAGTAAATCTATCTTTTTAGCTAAAACGTAATCGGTATTTAATGTTACAAATATTTTTAAGGTAAATATATCATCTAGTACTTTTATTAATGTTTTATATGAATTTAGTTGGGACAGTGTTAGAGACGCCAGTCATTAACACTAGACCAACGATCTCTGTCCCTTATTTTGATAATGACAAACTCCATGTGATTTAATGTTTGTCTAAGTGCTACTCCCAACAACGCTTCTAGGGATGCTCGTCATAAAAAAAGGACAACAAGTGTATGCAATCCCTAGACTTTAGGGACGCCCAGGACTTCAAGGAACAAACAAATAAGAACAAGTTTCATGTGAAATAGGGAAGCCGTCCTACGAGAAGGGAATTGGCGTCAAAAGATTTCAAGTTCAAACATTATTATAAAGTCAAGGCTGGCAAACACATGAAGACATATGTCCGTGGCCGTAGTTCTCAGAAGCTTCAAGTGTCAGAGGCAAATTTCATGAAGCCAAGATGTCCCTTTCTCAACTCATCCCAAGATACACGTGGAAGCTTCCCAACGAAAGGAAGGTTATCTCCAGGATCAGAACAGAACTTCGTATTTGTACAACGTCGGTGAAAGTTATAACCTTTGAGGACGCTAAAAGGGTAAAAGCGTCCGAGGAAGAGTGACTTTTCACATCACCTATAAATACAGTTTAGTGTGTTTTAGGTGATGTGACTTCTTCCGAATACTCTCTCCCAAAGCCTCAAGAACACCAAGACCAGAGTGAGTGAGAGTAATCTTGATCGAGAAGAAAGAGTCCACCAAAGAACTCCAATATATGTTTACATTCAAGAGTGTCTGCGTTTCCTAAGGACTAGGAAACACTTGAGGTTTGACATTCTTTGTACTTAGGATTATTGAGTTAGCCTATGTAAAGCTAGGGATAAAAGGGAGTGCATTAGTAACCTATAAGGACAGAATCTTGTAGGTTATATAAGTTTGTACTTTGTCTTGTAATGATCGTAGGGACTCTCTTATAATACAAGTAAAAGAAGTCATTCAGAAACCCTCACCCTCAACGGAGGTAGAGGTTTACCCACGAAGACTAGTAGGTGTAAGTGGGGTTCCTCTATAAATCACTTGCGTCCCTAGATAGTTTATTTCCTCCATTTGATATTTGCTTTATTATTCCGCTGCATAAGGACGTCGTCCCTATATGACATCCTTGTCTGTTACTAACGAATATTGATCCATTAGAGATCAATATGATATGATTGTAAAGAAATAAATTTAATATATTATTTTAATAAAAGGAAGATGTGATATAAATATAATAGTAAAATTTACTACCATTGATGAATTTAAAAAAACCTTGTAAAAGCATCCCCAACAAATCTCCAATTTATCAATTTTCGAAAATATTGGGGTGTGTTGAGGTCCAAGAGGATCCCCCATTTCACTCTTCAAAATAAAGATGTAAGATAAAGAGCTAGTCCTTCCCAAAATTTGGAATAAGGTCTCCATTCCCCGAAATTAAATTCTTCTTATATTTCAATATAAACTTTAATTTACAAGTACAATATATATGACACTTTTTTAATATATATTTCTTTTTAGGTTTGATTGGTCTCTATGATGGAGAAACTGTTTGAATTTAAACATAATCTTTTAGAGATTTTGAACAATAATTCTCCATTTTGGAGAAGTTTTAAAAACTCTGCTGGAAATGTTCTAAACAAATTATGAAAATAACTTATATTTAATATATTATTTACCTAAATGGGCAAAAATGATAAGACTATGATCTATACATTATACATTGCATAAATAAAATTATATTTTTTTTTTAATAAAAAAGTTTAGGATAGATTTATTAAGTAATTAAATGGGTATAAATGAATGAAATTTATATAATAGGACCTGCCAAAAACGAGGTCACTAGTATCGGCCCGATTAAATACGACCTGCCAAAAAATATATTTTCATCACACTTGTTTGCCTTTAACTCATCTTGTGAAAATAAGGGTTCATATTCTTACATATACATATATACTCCTGCATAGAGGTGTTAAACGGGTCAGGTCGGATGGATTCAGGTTCGGTTTGAGTGCGAGTTTGAGTTAATCGGGTTACAAGTCAAATCGGGTTGGGTCTTGAGGGTTCGGGTCGACCTAACAGGTTAAGAATTTGAAATTTTAATGATTATTAAAATAATATTATGATCATATAACAGTATTTAATAATAAAATATTACTTTTAATAGATTTTTTTAATAATATTTTATTTATAATAGGTTCTATGATAAAATATATTATAATACTTACAAAAAAAATATTTATTCTGCATATATATATATATATAAAATATCGGATCAGTTTCGGATTTCAACCCAATAAGGTTCGGGTTTATCAGGTTTGGTTGTTTTCTTTGCTCGCTACTATTCGGGTCGGGTTTCAACCCAAAAATTTTGGATCGATTCGGGTCGGGTCAGGTTTTGACAGCTCTACTCGTGCCTGATTACTCAATTGATGTGCATAATGAGTGATGAATGGAATTGGAGTTGGGGATCAGAAATTAAATTTTCAGTTTTGGTATAACCTAACCAGGTCTACTACTAGTGAATGTACGTAGGTAAACATGAGGGAACTAGTGTATGTGTATCTGCCTCACTTACAAGGACACATACAATGCGTAGGCACCCCCACATTCACCGTATACATGCCTACAAACAAATAGAGCATTAGATTAGGAGTAGAAAGCAACGTAATAAACCAGTATTTCACCTCTTTCCTATTAGAGAGAGATTCAGATAATTACAACAACAAATGAAGAAATTAATTAGCGATAGCAATTTGGAATTGAAAAGCACTACTAACTTTAAAAAGACGATTTGGTTAAAACTTAAAAACGTTGAAATGGAATTTCTACCAAAAAAACGTTGAAATGGAATTAATTTTTTTTTTAAATAATGTTCTTAAGTAATGTCATTACCATTTTTGCTAATTTTTGAGTCTTACAACTAAAAAAGCACAAGTGGAAAAATATTGTACACTTTGATTTGGAGATACATGTAAACTTGGTAAGAACTAACAACGTAAATCAGCAAATATATTACGATTGATACTATCAGTATAATAGAAAAAGACACATGAAAAGTCGTATCTTCCACAATCATCAACGATATAATCAAAACAATAATACTCCCTATTAATTACATTACATATATATATATATAGACAGAAAGACAGAGCGAGATTAAACATGTGCTAGAATCGTCTAAGCATTCAAAAAAGTAAAAATGAAGAGCGCCATATCAGCAAGATCAACCAAGGCTCTGCGGATCAGCCTCTTGGGCCTTGCGTGGTGGACGATACTCGGCGCCATCACACCTACAACGTCGGGTGGGGGCGGTCCGAGGCTGAGCCCGGATGTTGTGGCCCGGCAGAAGGCTGACCTTGTGGTCGGGCTCCCGGGCCAGCCTCGGGTCAGCTTCAAGCACTACGCGGGCTATGTAAGTGTCGACGACGGGAGGGCGCTGTTCTACTGGTTCTTTGAAGCTGCCCATCACCCTCACAACAAGCCTCTCCTCCTCTGGCTTAATGGAGGTATTTTTCCATTGCAAACGTTGTACTCTTTTCTTTTCTTTTCGGTGATAGGAAAGTGCAATTTCTATGGTATTCAAACTTCGTCCAAATTAAAGTCACAAATCTTCTTACATTATTGGGTTTTGATGTAATTAAATTGACTCTACTAATTAAACCGGACGTACGACTGTACGAGAGATTAAAAAAAAACTGTACAGTATCTTTTTTATCTACGGATTAACCGTGCAAATTAAATTTGGCTTTGTTTGATACGGTAGCAATATGACATGCATTTACCTGTTAATTGGCATCATTGTATTATTTTTTTTATTTTTTTTTTGAGCAAACATCATTGTATAATTGATGTGGAGTGAGCCACTAAGCTGGATCCAATTAAGTATTCATTTTATCTTGTAACGTATGAGCTAATAAAGCCAATATAATGCCAATATAATGCTTATGCGATAATTAAGATTTAGGCACATGTACAGGGCAGGATAACCTTTTGAATCGGCAAAACTAGCTAATGCGATTACCATTATCGGATCAAGCAGTTGAGCAAATGATCAATATAATCCAAAAAATATTATTTAATTAGTTAGTTGTACACATGAAATATTGATCATTTAATTTGGTCTTCGTATGACCCAAGATCACAATATTCCTGTGTTTGTTAGCGTATGTATGTTTATTTAAATAATCATGCAGGCCCAGGATGCTCCTCGATTGGGTACGGCGAAGCAGAAGAATTGGGGCCCTTCTCCCCTCAGAACAATACCAAACACCCTCTCAAGCTTAACAAATTTAGTTGGAATAGAGGTATCTTTTTCCAATTCGTCCTAAACTCGTTAACAAAAATGAATTATATGAGATTTAATTTATCTTTTAGAAATAAAATTAATAATCATAAGTTTATGCGCTAACAAATTAAGTTTAACCACTTCAGCTGCCAATTTATTGTTCTTGGAATCCCCCATCGGCGTCGGGTTTTCGTACACTAACACCAGCTCCGACATTAGTAACCTCGGTGACAAGATTACAGGTATGGAAACTTTCCACACTAGGTAATTGTTATGATGAACAAGATGTCCACATTATAAGCAATTAAGCATGCCTACATATTTGATTTTGAATTCTCATTGGGTTGGATTGTATATGATTTTTGTAGCCAAGGATTCGTACACATTTCTAGTGAATTGGTTCAAGAGATTCCCACAGTTCAAGTCTCACCACTTTTACATCTCCGGGGAAAGCTACGCAGGTATATGAAACTAATTAAGCAGGGGAAACAAATTAATTAAAAACTGAATTTTCATTGAAAGAAATTGACGATTAATTGTTTTGTACTAACGTTGTAGGTTTTGTGTTGCTAATTATTAGGGCACTATGTTCCACAACTCGCGGAGATCATATATGATAAGAACAAGGTGGTTTCTAGGGAGCATCACATCAATTTCAAAGGTTTTATGGTAATAACTAATGCACTTTCTCAAATTTTACACGCACATTCTTAAACTTTTACGGACCGATGGATCATGCTCTTTAGATTGGGTTAACTTGATCGCATTGTAACGCATGCATGCATGCAGATTGGGAATGCATTGTTGGATGATGAAACTGATCAGAAAGGAATGATAGACTACGCATGGGATCACGCCGTGCTATCTGACCGAGTGTACAAGCAAGTGAAGACGCATTGCGACTTCTCTAAGAAAAACCAGAGCACAAAGTGCGATCATGCCTTGGACGAATACTTCGACGTGTACAACATCATTGATATGTATAGCTTGTATGCTAAGACCTGCACCATTCCGGATCAGCAAGCCACCAAGCACCGTCGTCTGCCTATCGTGAAAGGCATCGCGCCCCACTCCTTCTCCAAGTTTGTGAGTATTCGTATTCGTATTCGTTTGTACTCGGACACTAGCTATATGTACTTGCACGTTCTAGCTAATAAGGTAATGTGCGTTTTTCGGGTTTTGATAGGAATCTTGGCATAAGAGGCCAGCAGGATATGACCCGTGCGCTTCCTCGTACACTGAGGCTTACTTGAACCGAGACGACGTTCAGAAGGCGCTACATGCCAACGTGACCAAGATTCCATATCCGTGGACCCATTGCAAGTAAGTTACGTACTAATTGATATTCTGTGTCCATATACACACATACGTATGTCTCCTTGCAATATACGTACATATGTTACCAAGACTCCCTATCCATCGATATATATATCATGCTTGTAATAATATTGAATTTGCAGTAATGATATTACCCTTTGGGATGACTCTCCTTCCTCAATACTTCCGCTCATAAAGAAGCTCATATCCGGAGGTCTTCGCATTTGGGTTTACAGGTATATTAATCTGCATGTATGAATTGACGATGTCACATACGTGTACATTTGCGCTAAATATATATGTATTTAGTGCTAAACATATTTAAAACTTCAGTGGTGATACGGATGGACGAATTCCGGTGACAGCAACGAGATACACGCTTCGAAAACTCGGCTTAAGAACTGTACACGAATGGAAACCTTGGTACACCCATGATCAGGTACCTTCCTACTTCACTATTTTCCACTACATCATATATATGTAGAGATAGTTATGAACCCTAGTATTAATTTTTGTTTTATGTATTGATTTAGGTGGGAGGATGGACGATTGGCTATGAAGGGCTGACGTTTGTGACAATTAGGGGTGCAGGGCATCAAGTTCCAACTTTCAAGCCAAAGGAATCACTTGAGTTGGTCAGGCATTTCCTCGCTAACAAAAAGTTGCCCTCCAAACCATTCTGATCACACGCTCAAGTTCTTCATTCCTTTAATTTATATTATGATCGATTGATTGGTTTAATTTGATGTTTTAAATTTCGTTATGATAGGGTTAAGGTTGATGCATGATTTATCGTTCCATTCGAGTTTGTGAAGATTAACCTTCGAATCTGTAATAAGACATCTTTTAGCGATTGACCATGCATTATATTGTCCCGGTTTCATACAGAGCCATATATATCAAACAAGGTTGAGCTCGAGATTAGGCATTAATTACTATATATTGGATCGAATATAGTTAGCACAAACAAGGAACACCAAGAGAATTTCAACCAAAAAAAAAGGAACACCAAGAGAATTGTTCCTTTGGCAGCGAAATAATCAAAGAGAAGAACGTAAACAGATATGCAATTCTTTATAGAGAAACCTCAGAGCAACCAAGTAGTTGTATGGATAAACATGTACGTTGAAGGATTTTTGAAGGATAATCTTCTTTTATTAATTTTGTTCCATAGTGTTGGGACAGTGCTAGAGACGCTCAGTCACTAACATTGGATCAACGATATTTGCCCCTAGTTTTGATAAGGACAAACTCTATGTGATCTAAATGTTTGTCAAAGTACATATCCCATCAACGCTTCCAAGGACGCTCATCATGAGAATAAGACAACAAGTGTATGTCCTTCCTAAACGTTACGGACGCCCAGAACTTCAAAGTACAAATGAACAAGAATGTGTTTTCGACAAAATAGGAAAGTCGTCTTTATGAGAAGGAAACCAACACTCAAACTCTCAAGTTCAAACATTCAAATAAAGTCAAGGCTACCAAACATAAGAAGACAAAGGTCTATGGCAACAGTCCTTAGAAGCTTCAGATATCAAAGACAAAATGCATAAACCAAGATGTCGTTTTCTCAATCTCATCCCAAGCATCACGTGAAAGCTTCCTAGAGAAAGGAAGCGCTGACCATCGGATGGAGACAAACTTCGTAGTTGTACAACATAGGAGAGCGTGATAGCCTACTAAGCATAGCTCGGAGGGTGCCAAAAGGGTAGAAGCGTCCTAGGAAGAGCACCCCATCACATTGTCTATAAATATACCCCTGTGTAGTGTACGTAGATGATGTGACTTCTTCCGCACTCTCTGCCCAAAGCATCAAGAACACTTAGAATATCCAAGAACAAAGTGAGGAAGAGTGATTTTGATCGAAAAGAAGAAGTCCACCAAAGAATTGAACTTCAATGTTTACATTCCAGAGTGATTGTATTTCCTAAGGATTAGGAAACACGTGAGGTTTGACGTTCTTTGTACTTAGGATTGTTGAGTTAGACTACATAAGGCTAGAGCTTATAGGAAGTGCATTAATAACCTGTAAGGACGAAATCTTGTAGGTTAGAGAAGTTTGTTCTTTTCCTCGTAATAGTTGTAGGGACTCTATAATACAAGTCATTTAGAAATCCTCCACAGAGGTAGAGGTCTACCCACTAAGATTAGTTGGTCTAAGTAGGGTTCCACTATAAATCTCTTTCATTCCTATTTAGTTTATTTCCTACATTTGATATTTGCAAGGACGTCGTCCCTAAACAACGTCCTTGATTGATTTTTAACGAATTTCAATCCAACATATAGGATATGCAACAAGCAAGACTCACACTTCTCTGTTTCCAATAGTTTTCAACTTTCTAAGGAACACCAACAAGACTTCTCATCCTAAAATCCTAAACCAACATACTTAAGTAAAACAAGAACGATTAAAACTAGTTGTTTCCTTCACACTTGGAAACTGCTCCACTTACATCGTCGAGATCGAACACTCATCATCGGAGACTTCTTTTTCCTCGTTCTCACTTTGATTTCATTCTTGGGTTTTGATGTTTGTAATTCAGAGAAGTGGTTTGCCCTCTTGATGTTGCATTTGCTTTATAGGCAACCCTTTTGCATGGGTCAAAATCCAATCACTGCGATGGTGGATGGTTGATCATGAACGCCTCCAAGAGGCAAATAGTTCAGTAAAATCTACATTAATTGATTGATGAGTGGATGGTTTGCAAGGTCGAGCTCCAAAAGTGGATTATGTTGTCAATGGGCACTGATATAAGATGGAATACAATCTTGCTAATGGAATATATCCACAATGGGATACATTTATCCAATCAATTTGACTTCCTCAAGGTCCTAAGGCGACATTATTTGCTCAAAAGCAAGAATCAGTTTGAGACGATGTCGAACGAGCTTTTGGAGTTTTGCAATCTCGATTTGTTATAGTCCAAAGGCCTGCACGTGCTTTGAATATACAAAAAAATTGGGAAGGTCATGAAAGCATATATGTATTATATTGCACAATATGATAGTCGAAGAAGAACGAGATAAATACACTCAGACTACTCAGTATGATGTGTCTCCATTCCAAGAAGTAAATGGCGATGAGAGCATGCCAATGGAATCTATGTTCTGTACACATGAACCTATCAACATGGCCACATATCTCAGTAATCGGGTTAGAATTCGTGATATGAATGTGCACCGCCAATTGAAAGTTGATTTGGTTGAAAACTTATGACAAAAGCTTGGTACCACGACTATTGAATATTAAAGTATTGTTATTTTATGTTTAATTGTGTTTATTGTATTGTTTTTCATTTTCTGGTATTTTGGTGTATCCCTTTTATGAATTATGTTGTGTAATTTTATGCTTAAATATTTTGTTTAGGTGAATAAAATATTTCTATTATCTTTTTTTAATGTTATAACTGTGCTTTCTTTTAAAAATTAGTCACTACTTATTATAATATATTATATAGATATTATTTAGGAAATAAAAGACTATTATAATATCATTTGAGAATGTATATATATAATTTGACATAAAATATTTAAAGTTAAAAAAAATATGAGAGATCCAATAGATTCCTACTAATGAAAATATGAAAACCCAATAGGTCTTTCAAAATAAAATAACTATAAATATAATATTGTTTTAATGATGAGACCACTAATGTGTGTGCTCTAATGCAATTTGGCATGGGTATTAAATGAAAGTATAACAAATTAACTACTAAAAGATGAATTTGAAATTGGGTCAATTTTGAATCCATTTTTTTGGTCAATTTTGAATCCTTCATGTCCTATTGGAAGATTAAGTTAACGTACATTAACCCGCACAAAAACAGATATGATAGTTTATTTTTCACTGATATTGTTTAACAATAAATCAACACCCTCCGTCACCCAATCAATGATCCAACGAACCGATTTCATCATATTCTACTTTAATGAATGTAATGAATGTTTTCCTGTATGCCATCTCTGCAAACATAAATCAAATATGCTTCACTGCAAATACCTGTACCACCACTAGGGGTGGGCACGGACGGGACACCGAAAATGCGGTTAATCGGATATCGGTTAATCGGAAATTCTGTTGTCAAATTATGATAACCATTACCGAGCCGTTATGTACAAGTTAACTGATATCCGTTAATCATGAACACCGGTACGGTTAATCGGTTAACCATTATTTGAAAAAGAAATTATTTATTTTTAATACATGCATTTTGACCGATATATGTTGAAATACATAATCAAAATATATAGTCGAATACATTGTTGAAATACGTAATCGAATTACATACCAAAACATCGAATTATATAATTTATAGAGTTTCACAATATACAAACATCTGGTCAGTGGAATCATTAAGATCAAACTACATAACTAAACTCTGAAAAACTATTTCATACTTTTTCATTCTTCCATACCTTCATTGATTTGTATTGATGGCTACTCTAACATAAAGAAGAGAAAACCTTGTCAAAGTCAGTTGAAGTCGATTCAAGAACATATAGGAATCTAAGGAGGAGTGTTAGTGTGGGATTAGATGGAATGGATGGATCGAAATAAGTGGAGTGGAGAAGGATATAAGATATGAGAGTGACAAATGCGTCTGTGCGGGCCGTGCAGTTGTGCAATACGTTTGTCTGTCTGTGCAGGTGCAAAGTAAGGGTGAGCTAGGTTGAAGATGGAATATCGGTATAAAATATCCAAAATAACGGGTGGAATGTAATAATTAGTTATTAATTAATTACACTTGCTATTTGGGGAAATAATAGTATTAAACATATGTAATTAAATGCATTTGCATTAAAGACTTACGGGCTTATTAAAAAAGCCTAATATGTAGTTTCAAACTGGCTTATTTATATTATTTATTTCTAAAAAATATATATTAAATTATCGGTTTATCGGTTAATCTGTTGGAAAAATATGTATAACCATTACCAGACCGTTAAACCGTTCAAAGTTTTGGATAGTTAACCATAACCGGTTTTTCGGTTAGTCTCGATACGGTTAACCGGAAAAAACAATTGGTTACCGGTTACAGTTTTTTTGCCCACCCCTAACCACCACCACTCACTACTTATGTATGCTCTTGTTATGAAACTCATCCAACAAACCCCTCCCAAAACCCTCCCAATCCTCCTAATAGGTCTCTCAATATATTATAACTATAAATATAATATTATTTTATAGTTCAACATCATCGTCGTCATCATCATCACTCCCAAAATCCTCCCAACAAAACCCACAATGTTGCCCACCATGAACATGGAGATGAAGAAACTCCCCCCAGTGAATACGGTGCTATAGGTGGCAACCTCGCTGCGGCCTCAATGGTCCTGATCCGCTCCATCGCCAGAGACTTACTCCCCTACGAGATTCACCACTTCTTCCGCCAGAAAATCACCCTATTTTTGGCTCCATTTTTCTCAGATCACTGTCACCATAGATGAGCTTGAAGACCTTCATGAGAACAAGCTCTTCCAGGCAGCTGAGCTCTACCTTGATGCCAAACTCTCACCCTCCTCCCGGAGATTGAAGGCCTCTATGCCCGCCAAGGATACCAAGGTCATCCTCTCCATCGACGACAACCAAGACCTTGAGGTAAAATATGTTTAAAAATATAAATTTTTTAATCTTTTATCCGAACTCGGAATTAACAAAAAAAACTAGTTATATCTTAATGTATTAGTCTGATTTAAATCAATGTTCGAAATTACCCAATACAAAATCATCTGAAAATCCAAAGTTACCCGACCCAAGTGCAATTGAAAAATGTAAATTTTCCCGAGTCAAAAACACTCGACCCAAAATAATTCGTAATCTTGAATTTAATGAACAAATTTACATGAAATTATCTCATATATATAGTCATATGTACTTTTAGAAAAATGCAATAAAATTTAATTAAATAATTTAGATACATTAAATATATATATATAAATATTCCAAAAATAGATATTTAATTTTACAACTTAGTAATAATAGATATTTGTTATGGTTATATTTTGGAATTTAAATTTAATTGCAGTAAATATTTTGTTTCAAAGTTATTTTAACCAAGATCATTATTCAAAATATGGTCAAAATCGAAATCCGAGTCAACCCAAAATCTAAAATAATGTATCCCAAAAACTCATTTTTACCTAATTAAATGAAAAGCCGATACGAATCGGTCTAATCTCATTGTCAAAACAGTCAAATTTGAATCAAATTCAGATTGGGATGAACCCAAAATAATCGGGCCCGAATTCGTCCCGACCCACCTTGATTGACAACCTTAGCTACTCCCATGACCTTGCTAAAAAAAATTCCTGTATTTTATATATTTAGTCCCTGCTCGATGAAATTCTTGGGTCCGCCACTAATTACAACATAGGTTTTTAATTGAATGAAGATTTATAAGGTTATTTTTTTAGGATAAGAATTGTATATGTGCTTTTATCAAGGAGTTCTTTTGTGTAGAAAACCTTAAAAGATAGAATTTCAATGATATAAAATTTTTACATATTTTATTATATACATGTGAGATCTACAATTAAATTTCAACAGATCAAGTTATTTTTGTATAAATTTGTGATATGATTCAATGTAAATTTGACACATGTTTTTTTAGTTATTCTTTAAACATCCGCTTTAGTATACAGTTGTGATTAAAGTAGAATATAAATTTAATATAGATATTGTTAAACGCGATCATATTCGAGCCATCACGTTGATTCTAGCCCCACATTGATTTTTAATGCTTTCTTAATCGATTCAAATGGATTATAACAACTCTATATCTTTTATTTCCCAAACTGTCTAATCTTTAATTTTATCTTTTTTCTTACTTATCTAATACGGAGTATCTATCTTTAAGGTCATACAATTTATATTTAAAATTTCCTTAATTATCTACTTTTTTATTTTATTTTCTTACCATCTAACATCCTATTTATTTTTCAACCCATCCATATTTCAAAAAATATCTTTCATGAACAAATTTTTCAATCTACAAAATCACAAGAGTTGATGAATTCCACGTGAACCTATCGTATCCTATCTAATATAATTATTAAGGGCAGAATACATCAATAGACCCCCGTACTTACAACTTTTTTCCCATTGGACCTCTGTAAAAAAAAATGTTCAATTAGACACCTGTACCGCCTCTGGATTTGCCTATTGAACATTTTTGCTTGCGTGGACAAACACGTTATTTACAAACGCGGGTGAGGCGCGTCGTTCCAATTGTATGGGCTGACTGGAAAAAAAATTAAAAGTTAAAAGGGGAAGAAACCCATTTGCTAACCCATTGGTTGACCCACGCAAGCAGAGCCGGAGCCGGAGGGCGGGATGGGGACGGAACGGGGCGGAATTGGGCGCCAAGGACTGGGCGGGATGGGGGTGTGAACGGGGCTGGAGCGGTGGAGCCGGAGGAACGGTTGTCGGCCTCGCCGCCGCCATGGATGCCCCGACTTTCTTCTTCGTCTCTCTGCGTTCTCCCTGTTGAGTTTGTGTTATTGGTTTTGATTTGCATGATTATTGCTTGAGGACAAGCAAGTCTAAGTATGGGGTGTATATGATGTCCGTGTTTTTAGGTAGATTTCTAGGGTCTAGATAGGTTGGTTTAAGTCAATTTTTGTAGTTGAGTCTTGTGTTTTTGAGTCTTTTTGCATAAGTTTTCGTATTTCCTTGAGATTCGGAAACTACGCGCTTTTGTGTCGTTTTGTAGGTGTTTTTGAGCTTTAAGAAGCGTTTGGAGCAAGACTTGGAGAGGATGGACGAGCTAGGAGGAAGATTCAAGTGGAAGAGCTAAGAAGAAGAGCTAAAGAGGAGCAAAATCAAGAAAAGAAGTGAAGACATTGACCCTAAGATCGAGCCCAAGGGGGTCGACCTCGAGCCATTTGACCAAACTTGGAATGCAAGGAATTAGAGTCTCAGGATCGACCCTGAAGGGGTCGATATCGACCCTAGGAGGGTCGATCGCGCGTTACCGACTTCACCTATCCGGATTACTTGTGCAAGTTTCCAAATCTGTATTTTAGGAAGGTGTTTTGTTTGTGTTTCCTAGTTAGATTAGGACTCCTTTTTGTCTATAAAAGGAGGTTGAACCTATAGTTTTTATTCATGCTTTGGATGCTTTGGAGGCTTTGGAATTCAATAATTAATCAAGACTTGGAGAATTTAGGGAGAAGACTTGGAGAGCAAGTTTGAGGTTTGTAAGATTGATTTTTGGTTTTTATTTGAATTTTAGTTTGGTTTTTGATCATGTCTTCTTCTTCTTCCTTGTTCTTCTTTGCTATGTGTGAGTAGTCTTCTTAAGTTCTAGGGTTGGGCAAAAACCCAACACAATCATGCATGTTTAAAACTTGAATTCATGACTTGAATGCTTAAGGATCATATCTAACTTATCTTATGCTTAATCCTTGATGAAAGTTGAGGCATGTCTTGTGATTGACCTTAGCGAAAGTGAAAAGTTAGTTGCTTGATTACATCTAATAGGATTATTTGCGAAAGTTGATATTCCTAGGTTGAAGGATAGGTAGAAAGTTGTTTGATTTGCGAAAGTTGATTGAATAACTTGAATTGTTTGCGAAAGTTAACTTTTCTATGATTTAGATTGCATGATAGTTGTGAGATCTTGATTGGAAGCATGTATGGTTGTTGTTGTGGTAGCCCTAGCCCTAGGATTTGCCTTTTACATTGATTAAAATTCGTATCTTTTGCCTTGATCTCGACTCCCTTCGTCGTGTTCGAGCCCTTGATTGTGATTGAGTGTGTTTTCGTGTGCGTTTCGTGTGTTCCGCTCTCAGAATCGACCCCCCTAGGGTCAAGATTGACCCTCTTTGGGTCGAGCCTGAGTTGTTCTGCCCTTGTTTTCTTTGCTCTTTTCGTAGTTTTCGACTAAACTTAGCACTACTCTCACTCCCGTGGACGATCCTGACTTCGCTATACTCAGCGGGGTCTTGAATACAAATTTATTTGTTCAAGAAACCCTTCAACAAATTGGCGCCGTTGCCGGGGAGTGTGCAATAGTGCCTAGTTTAGTTGATATTTGGGTGAGGGACTAGCCCAAACCCTTTGTTTGTTTTTGATTTGTTTTTTTTTTTGTTTTTTTTTTTAGGTTAAATGTAGCCATGGAGACCTTTGAGGACCTTGAAAGAAAGTTGGCCGATCTTGAACTTCAAGTGCTAGCCCTCCAAAGAGAAAGAGAAGCCGAGGCTTATGCGAGTCAAAGAGAATGGGAAGCCCAAGCCTACCCCAATTGGGATTACTATGAGCCACGCCATACTTATGCAAGTCAATTTGAAGAGACCAATTATACTTGGGATCCCTATTGGAGGAGTGATGATTATCCCAACTGGGGTTATTATGAACCTCCTAGCTATGAAGAGCAACCATCATGGGTGCAAGGGCTGAAAGAAAAACTCATGGAAGGAATCCATGAAGTCTTCTCCGACCTTAATGGAGTTCAAAACAGAGAATTTGACTCATGGAGGAAGGATGACAACTCCCAGCATGGTGATCTAGCGGCTCAAATTCCACAGCCTCAAGGGCAATTACCGGGCCACCCCGATGAGAACCCAAGAGGCCACATTGGCGCAGTTCACCCAAGGAGCGGAGAGAAGTTGCCGGAGCAAGACTTGAGTAAGAAGACGGCGGATGAAGAAGACCGACCCAACCCAGGGGAGGTCGTGTCCGACCCCCGCATGGTCGACACCGAACCCCTTTCCACTATGGAAGAGGTCGTCACGGACCATCATCAGGTCATGGTCGACCCTCTTCCCGAAGTCCCGAAGTCCGTTCCTTCTTCTTCGACAACAAAGGCGCTTCCTTTCCCATCCAAGATGGCTAAGGAATCCTCCGTTGAGCATATTGAGCCTTTATCCTAGTCAAGTCCTCCACTCATTCTAAGCCAATCATTCCTCATCACAACCGGAGCTATCATAGATGTTAAGAAGGGACTTCTATCATATTCTAGTGGTGAAGAAAAAGTAGACGTCCGCTTCGACAATACTTTGAAGGAGAACCGCGAGGAGGAGATGAAGAACTTGGAGGATGATCCGGAAAAGAATTTCTTGCTAGAGGAGGTCGAGAAAAACAAAGTTGAGACCCAAGTTGAGGATAAGAGTCTCTTTCTAGGAGAAGGCGAAATTGAGGAGGTTAAGGCCCAAGAGGATGAAGGATGGACGGGGTCTTTGCTACCAATGTTGAAACCAAACCCACTCGTGGAGGAAAGTGAGGAAAATGTGGTCGGGTTTGGACCTTCATTAACCCCGGATGCTAGCAAAGAATGGGCAAAGCATGAAGAGATGAAGATCGTCACCGTGGGTCCTTTCGACTTTCCTAAGTCGATCATGGTCCCTAGACTTGAATGTGCCTACAAATTCTATCATTTTCCTTTCAAGCTAGGACGCAAGGAGATATGGACCTACAAGGATCCCTTTGCCGAGTATTGTGAGGCCCCACCACAACCACCAAGTTGGTTTTATTCTAACCCTTCTCATGAAAATTATTCTTGCGCTTTTGATAAATTGAAACGTTCTTTGAAAACTATATCATTATTTTTCAATTTTTCAATATGCTACATATGCTTTCATAAGGTGTCTTCACAACATTTTGATAGGTTACTTAGAGCCTTGATGATGTCCGATCATAGGGTTTGAGCTAAGGAACTTCTCGTCAAGCTAACGACGTTAAACAAGCGCTTACGGGAGGCAACCCGCTCTTTAGATTAGATTCTTTGTTTTTGATTTTCTTAGATTTGATTTTTTTCTAACCTTCCTTAGATTAGATTAGGATATATTTTGCTTGGGATAGGATTTTTGTGATGTTTTTGCAGGTCTTTAAGATTGCAAACATGAGCTCAAAAAGACGGGACGTCGACCACCTCCTCCTCCATGAGGAGCTCCATCTCCAATTCAAGCTTCTAGAGTCTTTGTGAGTTTTCTTCTTCTTTTTCTCTTTACTTTTTCATATGTTTTCATGCATGGGGACATTGCATGATTTAAGTATGGGGTGGGGAAGGGGAGTCTCACATGTTGTACATAATTGAGTCCTTGTTTGTTTGTTTGCTTTGCTTGTTTGGTAGTTTGCTTGTTTAGAGTAAAATCTTGAAAAAATCAAAAAAAAAATGATGAGAAAAGCTCAAAAATCCAAAAAAATTGAAAAAAAATGTCAAAAACCAAAAATATTTGCCTCCTTGTTTGTTTTAGGATAGAAAAGCATTCCATCTTAGATGTCCTATGATGAAAATTAATCTTTATGCTTGTTATGTAATTCCTTTGGCATAATTGGATAGTGTAGCCCAAGTTTATGAGAAATTGCTTTTGATTATGAAAAGGACTTGTGATGAAATTGAGCATATGTGTTTTGAGTGAAAGTAATTACAATCCAACAAAATTGTTATCTAGTGAGAATTTTGGCCTTATAGGGAGAACTTCATTGATTCCCTCTTCTTGTTTGTGTGATTTTGCTCTCTTTATGCATATGTCTCTTGTCATTGATATGGTTATCTATTTCTTGAAACCATTATGAGATTGCTCAAGCATGTTGATTGTGATTAAGAACTTATATTTTTAGCCCATATTCTTCCATGCCTACCTTGAATTGTCTTTGCTTGAAGCCCCGTTCTAGCCTTAGCCTTTTGTTTGAAGCTCCACAAAAATTATCCCTAGCCTATATTAGCTTGACCCTATTTCGGGAATTGAACATAGATGAAGAAGTGTTGGGAATAATTTTTGTTGAGTGACATTTGGTTGGGTTTGAAAGAGGTGACATGTTTAAAGGGTAGAAAACAACTTTTTGAGGTATAGTATAATAGGATTCTTGGCTTGGATTGCACATTGTTGAAAAATTGAAGAAGGGAAGTAAAGAAGCTCGAGCAAATAGCCTCAGGATCGACCCCCTAATGGGTCGATCTCGACCCCATTGTGAAGAACACTAAGTCTCAGGTTCGACCCCCAAGGGGTCGACCTCGACCCTATCTAAGCTCGAGGCTGAAAGGAAAAAAAAAGAGAGAGAAAGAAAAGAAAGAAAAAAAGAAGAAAAAAATACAAATGCAAAGCCAAGAATTCCTAGTGTTTATGAGTTGTATATGGGAATTTGGGTTAGAAATTGATGGGTGTGAGTTTCATTGAAGTGTTTGGTTATGAGTTGAAAGAGAGGAAGTGAGTTGTTTCGGTTTGAAGTGTTGTATTTTGGAGTTTGATTCCCGGATTTAGCACCACATGGCCAAATAACTCCCTACCTTATGTTATTACCGAGCCCCATTACAACCCGGCCGAATGGAGTCTTCTATGAAGATTTCATTGAGCCTAAGTTCTTATGAATATTGATGTGTCTTGACTTTCTCTAGGTAGAGAGATTGGTGATATAAGTCTCAATGATAAAGTAGATGTTGCATAAAGATTGAGATGAGAGTTGATTTGTTAAGCCTAAACACATGAGAGTTGAGAGAAACACATTTATATCCCTTGAGAGGTTGGATTGTGATTACCGAGCTTGAAACTTATACATATGTGATGACGTTAAAGTTACTTGTCTTCTTTTCACTTGTGTTTAAAATGTTTTGACAAGGGCTATGCTTGAAGGTTGTGTTATTGGTTTTGATTTGCATGATTATTGCTTGAGGACAAGCAAGTCTAAGTATGGGGTGTTTTGATGTCCGTGTTTTTAGGTAGATTTCTAGGGTCTAGATAGGTTGGTTTAAGTCAATTTTTGTAGTTGAGTCTTGTGTTTTTGAGTCTTTTTGCATAAGTTTTCGTATTTCCTTGAGATTCGGAAACTACGCGCTTTTGTGTCGTTTTGTAGGTGTTTTTGAGCTTTAAGAAGCGTTTGGAGCAAGACTTGGAGAGGATGGACGAGCTAGGAGGAAGATTCAAGTGGAAGAGCCAAGAAGAAGAGCTAAAGAGGAGCAAAATCAAGAAAAGAAGTGAAGACATCGACCCCAAGATCGAGCCCAAGGGGGTCGACCTCGAGCCATTTGACCAAACTTGGAATGCAAGGAATTAGAGTCTCAGGATCGACCCTGAAGGGGTCGATATCGACCCTAGGAGGGTCGATCGCGCGTTACCGACTTCACCTATCCGGATTACTTGTGCAAGTTTCCAAATCTGTATTTTAGGAAGGTGTTTTGTTTGTGTTTCCTAGTTAGATTAGGACTCCTTTTTGTCTATAAAAGGAGGTTGAACCTATAGTTTTTATTCATGCTTTGGATGCTTTGGAGGCTTTGGAATTCAATAATTAATCAAGACTTGGAGAATTTAGGGAGAAGACTTGGAGAGCAAGTTTGAGGTTTGTAAGATTGATTTTTGGTTTTTATTTGAATTTTAGTTTGGTTTTTGATCATGTCTTCTTCTTCTTCCTTGTTCTTCTTTGCTATATGTGAGTAGTCTTCTTAAGTTCTAGGGTTGGGCAAAAACCCAACACAATCATGCATGTTTAAAACTTGAATTCATGACTTGAATGCTTAAGGATCATATCTAACTTATCTTATGCTTAATCCTTGATGAAAGTTGAGGCATGTCTTGTGATTGACCTTAGCGAAAGTGAAAAGTTAGTTGCTTGATTACATCTAATAGGATTATTTGCGAAAGTTGATATTCCTAGGTTGAAGGATAGGTAGAAAGTTGTTTGATTTGCGAAAGTTGATTGAATAACTTGAATTGTTTGCGAAAGTTAACTTTTCTATGATTTAGATTGCATGATAGTTGTGAGATCTTGATTGGAAGCATGTATGGTTGTTGTTGTGGTAGCCCTAGCCCTAGGATTTGCCTTTTACATTGATTAAAATTCGTATCTTTTGCCTTGATCTCGACTCCCTTCGTCGTGTTCGAGCCCTTGATTGTGATTGAGTGTGTTTTCGTGTGCGTTTCGTGTGTTCCGCTCTCAGGATCGACCCCCCTAGGGTCGAGATCGACCCTCTTTGGGTCGATCCTGAGTTGTTCTGCCCTTGTTTTCTTTGCTCTTTTCGTAGTTTTCGACTAAACTTAGCACTACTCTCACTCCCGTGGACGATCCTGACTTCGCTATACTCAGCGGGGTCTTGAATACAAATTTATTTGTTCAAGAAACCCTTCAACAGTATAAACTCTATGCATTTATGTATCACGATGAATATATCAAATTATATTAGATTTTTTTAATTATTATATTATTTATTCTATTTTTATAATATATTCATAATTGTTATAAAACAAGAGAAAACAATATACAAGCAGAGAGAATGAGGGAGGAAGAGAGATCAGATCTGTATTATTAGGTCACCCATAAGGGTCTTTATATAGAGAGTACATGAGATGGGATAAGATCAAATCTAGGGTTTTAAGCTTATCCATGTACATCCATATCCGATAATAATAATATTATAACACTCCCCCTTGGATGTACATCCCTAACTGCCTCGTTAAAAACCTTGTCTGGAAAACCCAATGGGACAAAACCAAGACGAAGGGAAAAAGAGTGCAGTGTTGGTGTCTCTCTTGACTTGAAATTTATCTTCCATGCTTGATTGAATTGAGCATCCATCCAGCCTTTGAGTTGAATCTTGAAATAGGATAAACTTGTCAATGACATATGTTGTGTCGTATCTCCTTTAATGATCATTCTTTGATTTGAGCAATACAAGCTTCATTATCTTCATATACTTCCACTGGATCTTCTTCAACTTGATTCGATGACAAATATAAGATCTCATTCTTTCGCGTGTCTCGAGCTTCAGGTCGAGATTGTTTCATCATGGACCTTGTATGACGAACTGCCTCATTAAAAACCTTGCTTAGAAAAACCCAGTGGGATAAAAACCAAAATCAAGGGAAAAGAGTACAGTCGTATAATAATGCTCCCCCTCAATTAAACATACACTCTTCACTTCCACATATATGCCCTTATGTGTCTTCGTGGAAGATTTGGTACTTCTAGACCAACAATCTTTATTGTATGTTTCGGGAGACAGATAATTCACCCATTCTATATATGCTTGAACTACAGGCCGAGACTTAGTAGTTCATAAGTCCTGCATATCAAATTCTCTTTTCATGTAATCGGTTAAATCGGACCTCTTTTGAAGATCAACAAAAGTGACTACATGAACATAGGACTCATTTGATCACTCATAAATCCTTTCCTTAGTAGATATTCACTAAGGCGAATCTTACCACATTGTATCTGATTGCTTCGGTCCATATATGGATCATTTGAGCTTAACCGAATGCACATCATGTGGTTTTGATTCAAATGCTTCAGCCAACTTCAATCCCTGTGAGATTTTTCATGTATATGTTGGTACTTAATGACCTACATTGACGAGTCATTACCACATTCATAAGTTGCATCTTAAGTCGCCCATCGACTTAAACAACAAGAATCTGAGCGTGAATGCATCCATAAGGTGTGAGAACATTCCTATGTACTTCACTTGAGACTTTATAAATCTCGTGCAATCAGTCAAACTTTGAATCCGAACACTACATTGTGTTCGTTTCATTTTCTTATGAACAATCACGAATGTATAGTTGACTGATTTTATAATCTATGGTGTTGGAACTTCATGCCCAAAACACCTTGTTTTTATAGCAAATGTAGCTATACTCAAATAGCTTCTTTTTTTCCAGCATTCTTAATTTATTTGAATAATTGAATCATGGTTGTTTAATCAAATCAAAATTTTCAAGCCAGGGACGCCAACACTAGTATATAGTAAGAAATAATAAATGAATAGATGGAACAGATAGATTTCTATCCTCGACTGTTTAGATAAGTTAATCTAATAATTTCACATATTTTTTCGAATAGTCTAATCATTTTATCAATAAAAAGTGTCTTTATCTTCTTTTTTACAGTATATTTTTTGGTGGAAAGAAATAATTTATCGTTATTTTATTGGTTGAAGAAGTAATCTATCTTTGAGCAACACTTTTTTTTTTTTTTTGAGCAATGAGCAACACTTTATAATGCTTTTGTTCCTCTATAGATAAACCAACCAACTCATAGTCAAACACGGAGAGAAACCTACAAGTCTTGTCCATCGCTCTGTCGATCATCTTTGTCCATCTTTGAACGAAAACCCCGAGTTAAGGTTTCTCCATTGATTTGAAAATCCAAGCATCCCTTAGCTTTTATTTTCGATTAATCTCCTTAAAAACGCGACCTTTCGGTTCTCCATCCATCCATCCATTGTCTCCCTTCTTGAGTTTCTCAAGTTGAAACTTTACTGGGTTTTGCTTCATTCATCGAATGGCGGCCAACAGCAAGAACATACAAGCCAAGCTGGTAGGTATGCCTTCCTTTTTGTTTCCTGTTTTGCCCAAATAATGGAATGGATGATTTAATTTGTAATTGTTGGATTTTCAGTAGCAAATTAGGTATTGTTTTTGGTAGGTAATGACATAATTTGGTCGATTGCTATGTATTGTGCGATTGTCCTTAAATTGACTTCATGGATCCATGGAATCAACTTTGACCATGATGAGTTCCATTTACATAACCTTGGCAGAAGATTTGAACAAATAAAAGTCTTGTTTGGTCTCTATTGCATATCAAATTACGGTCTGTGCCAATGCATCCATCATAATTAACTGTCTTTCTGGGTATTTCATTCCAGGTGCTTCTAGGGGACATGGGTACAGGGAAAACAAGCTTGGTATTGAGATTTGTCAAAGGCCAGTTCTATGATTATCAGGTTTCCCTTCCTTACATCCTGCAATGTGCTTATCATGTTGGCCTTTGTTTTTATTTTTCTGTTACGATTTCCGGGTCTGCGGCCTCCTGAATGTTAGTGTAATCTGTAGGAATCAACTATTGGAGCTGCCTTCTTCACGCAAGTCATATCCCTAAATGAAGGCACTGTGAAATTTGACATATGGGACACTGCAGGTCAAGAGCGATACCATAGCTTGGCTCCTATGTATTACCGTGGTGCGGCTGCAGCTGTTGTGGTCTATGACATCACTAGCATGGTGTTTTCCTAGTTTCCTTAACTATATTTTCATCTTTTTTTCTTGCACTAAAATGTGCATTTTAGTATATGAATAAGGTTGCATCTGTTGATAGGGCTTTTGTTTGTATTTGAAGTGAAATTAGAGTTGGAATTCTACATTATGTCAAAAAGAATGGAATCAATGGATATGTGTTGATCTTTGGATAGTTAGGATTGAGCGGGAAATCAAAATAGTTGTAGACAGAAACTGATATCTTATAGGAGGAGTGGAAGTGGAACTGCAATTCTAAGTTCATCTACGAATGTCAATTTTATCGTCATATTATTTCTTTTTATGTTTCTCTTTTAGTTGATGAGATAACATCGAGACAATTGTTTAATTGTTGTGCTAGTTATGTAATGAGTGCTACCAGATTATCAGTGCAATTATCATATCAGATAATGTATGTTTTCATCATTAGTATGGACTTTGCCCTTTTTTGCTCTTTCACGAACTACACAACTGGCTAACCATTATCTTCCTGCTTGAAGTGCCAATGTATGTGATTGAAGTTTACCAACAAAGTTTTGAGCACAGATTAACTCAATAAATTATAGAATACTGGTGTTACTTTGTTGCTTTAGCGTCTAAAAATATCGTTTTAAGGCATTGTCTTTATTTGGGTTTATGCTGAAACTCAATCTGACAATTTCATTTTGCTGTCTTTGCTGTAGGCATCGTTTGAAAGAGCTAAAACATGGGTCTTGGAATTGCAGAGGCAAGGTAATTGTTTTTCTATTATTGGACCATGCATATATATTCTCTATATGTCTTCCTTGATAGTATCACTAAATTAGTCTGAAGCCTTGTATGAGTTCTTTCTGTGAAATTCGCTTTTGTGGCCTTAGAAGCTATTTGCAATGTGCATGTTGGTCCAGATTTGTTTCCAACTTCATAGCATTCTATATATTTTTTTAGTAGATGGAAGAAATCAGTCAAAAACCTTTCACACTTGTACTCTACACTTGTCTACCTTGTATATACTTGGCTCAGAATTCTACAGAAAGCTCAGATTTGTTGTTTTTTTGAACTTATTTGGTGTGTTACCTAGCACTGATGCTTGTGCTTACTTCTTAGATGTATTTTGTTCATAATTTCTTTTGTTTATGTTATGTTAGGAAATCCAAACATGTTTGCAGTGCTGGTTGCAAACAAAGCAGACCTCGATGCTAGAAGGCAGGTTGATAATGAGGTAATGCAGTTCAAGTCATTGAAAAGACACCTGTATAATGATCCATGTGCTATGCTCACTCTTGAGTTTTTGTTACGCGATGCAGATGGGTGAGCAATATGCAAAAGAAAACAACCTGCAGTTTTTCGAAGCATCCGCTAAAACAGCACAGAATGTGAATGAGCTTTTCCTCGAAATAGGTAAAGATTGTATTTTTTCTTTTTCTATTTAGTTTGGGATATTACTGGTTCCCTTGTGTGTCCATCGTAAATTAAGCTTCGTTTTTTTGTATATGGCTGCACTTAAACTCGTATTCCAGCTAAACGATTGGCAAGAACTGCTCCTTCTCGTCCAAGTGGAATGAAGTTGCAAGGATCACATGAACAAGGCAGAAGAAATTCCTACTGCTGTTCTCTCTGATATTTCAACATATTTCCGGTGTAAGTTCCCATCTCTTCAAGAGGAAGATGAAATTGTTTAAATACAGGGCCATTAATCTCATCAGCAAGAGACTTATAAGTAAGGCTAATACATAATTCTTTGCCTTGTGGCAGGTTTAAAACTGCTCCAAGTGGATGCAACTCAAGAAGAACGGAGTTGTCTTCATCGTCTTTGGTGCCCTCACTGATTCGCGTGTATATTCTGTTGTTGAACTCTCAGAACAAAAGTGTATGCTATCTCATTGTTTTGTTCTTTACTGTAATCTAAAACTGAACTATTGCAAGCTTGCAACTCCAAATAAGTTATATGGGATATCTTTTAATTGCAAGAATTCAGTTGTATTTTTTATTACCACTTCCATATTTGTTTTCACACAGTTGCAAGAAATCCCATCCCAACTCTAAGGGTTAGGGCCCCATTTGGTTGGAAAATCGGGGAAATGGAAATGGAATTGAAATGAATTTAGTTCATTCTAGTGTTATGATACATTGACAATTCAAAAATATCTTCTCATCTCACTCAACCTAAATTTGAGTGTCATCTACCTCAATCATTCCTCTACTAAATTGAGGGGTAATAAAATTGGGAAATTACTCCCTTCCACCTCACATTTACACGGACTGAGATGTTAGAAATTTTTGTTACATAATGTACCATGACACTAAAGATTATCTAGGTTCTTTTTCATTCCGTTTATGTTTTCATCATTTCCAACCAAACAAGACCTATGTAACAGTATGGCTGCCCATTTTTGCCCACTTCCATCCACAGATCATCAAGTAGACCTGGGTCCAGAGAATCGGAGGTTCCGGAACCGGGTCAAAACCGGCTTAAACTGGAACCGTCGGTTCGATTTCGACGACGGTTACGGTTCCGGTTCCCCCTCCCCCGAAACTAGGGAACCGGCGGTTCCATCTAGTTCCAACCGTCGGTTCGGAACCGCCGGTTCCGAACTGTGCCAAACCGCCGGTTTTTCCTCTTTTTAACGAAAAAATATACATAAGTTATACCAAACATATCAACAAAAACACAAATCTAAGTACTAAATGTTTATATATAATAATCAAAACCAAATTTATAAATCCAAAGAGATTAAATATACCCAATTATAACAACATCATATTTTTAAAATAAAAAATAAAATTAAAATCTTAAATTTCTAATTTTTAGCCAGTTTTGGAGCCGGAACCGGATGGAATCGGCTTCGGAACCGCCCGGAACCGGAAGCGACCTGGAACCGCAACCAGAAAATTGGCTAAGGATCGGTTCCAGTTCCGGTTCCACGAAATTTGGAATTGGGAACTGGCAGTTCTGGAACCGGAATCGCCGGTTCCGGAACCAGACCCACGTCTATTATCATCGGCCAAAACCGTCCTAACAATTATGAGATGAAAACTTCAGACACTTTAAACCCATGTAAACTTGACTATCAAATTGATGCCTCATTGATCTAGTATGTAAGACCATGTATAATGGGGAGTTCTTATGTGTAGCACTTAAGGATACTTAGGTATAATTATAACATTTTTTTTCATTTCAATGCTAAACAAGCATCCATTTTTTTCTTCCATTCCAGTAGAGCAACTCTATATGTACTTATAAGCACCCATTTATTTCTTTTTTACTTTTAATTTTTCAACCCAAAATATAAATATGCATTTCTATCATAAGTATATATCTTATACTAATGTAAAAATAATTAATTGATAACTTAAAATAAATCATTACGCTCAAGAAATACATAAATAAATTATATAAGAGAAGACAATATTGTTAACTTAAAAAATAAATTATTATGCTCAAACAATACATAAATATAATATAATTATTTGATAACTTAAAAATTACACTTGTAGATATTATCCATAAAACATGCATAAAAAAGTACAATCATCTTAAACTTAATAATGATTATAGTACAAAACAATAAATATTTCACAGTACATAAAAAATTACTTGTACTGTATATTTTTTATTTCAATGTTGGTTATTATATGTAATGTTTGGGATTTTTTTTTTGTCGGAATGTAATGTTTGAGGTTGCATGCATGTAATGTTGGCTATTTAATATATTGTGTTTTAAATTAATTATCCCATTATTTATTTGAATAAAATCATACTTTTATTACTACATAAGGTTATACAGTAATAAAATACAAACTTATATAATAATATGAACTTAATCATATGTAAATACCATCCAAAAATTAAATATTTTTTAAAAATATACAAAGTGCATACAATATTGGTCCTATTGGATAGATAATACTATTTCATAAAGTTATTATATATAATAAATTTTAAATCTTACAAAAATTATGATCAAAGGATTAAAATTTAAAATTTACATCTAAACATACAAATAAAATGGATTCATGAAATAACATGTGGCAAACAATTATTGAATAGAAGTTAATAGTGAGAGTTCTTAGCCAAAGGGCATTTGGTCTAGCGATAAGACCTCAAGGGGGAGAATCCGAGGTCCCCGGTTCGACCCTCACCGGCGAGGAAGCCACAAATTTGAATTTTCAGAGCATAGCTCTCACCTGTTCATAGGTGCTCTATGCTAGTCCGAGTAGTACTCGGGCTACCCTAATTCTCACCAGTTCAAAAAAAAATAGTGAGAGTTCTTAAGGAATGCTTATACAAGCACAAGTCCATGGGGTGCTTAGCATTTTTCTTTTTCTTTTTTTGTCCAAAAATTTAACAAGTACCGTTAAGGGCTCGTTTGGTATCGATATCAGGATATTAGGTATGAGTATCGATATAAGTCATAACCATATCTAGTGTTTGGCAAATCAGATATGAATATCAATATCCATACCTAGACCCGGCAATAAGTGACCCAACCCAAAATCCGAACCAAGCCGACCCGAACCGAACCCGAAATTGGACCCGAACAACGAAAAATGAACAAACCGAACGCGACCCAAACCCGATCTAAATCCGAACCGAACCGAAACTCACCTGAACTGAAATGACCCAAATAAAATGTAAACCGAACTGACCCGAACCGAACTAGCCTGAACTAAACCTGACCCGAAATGACCCGATCCAAAACGACCCGAACTAATTTTGACCCGAAATCATCCAAACTAAATCTTAAGAGTAGATATACTATTAAAAATATAATTAAAAATTAAAAAGTAATGATACAAATATTAGCATGTTGGTGCACACAAACAATGTATAGCAAAAGACCGAACAACGGAACAAGTACATCTACACTTTTAATAGCAACCAAATTGTCTCTCAAACGTTTCACTTATAAAAAATTAAGTTCTAATGATTATAAACAAGTAATAATCATTTCATTGTACTTTGCATGTCTTGAGGAAATAAACACAATACAAGTTCGAATGATTAAACAGGCAATAATCATTTCATTCGTATGTATGTGTATATAATATAAATAGTAATTAATTTTTTTAATTACATCTAAATCTTTGTCATCAATATGTAGTAACTACAGTATGTTTTATTACAACACATTAAAATACTCATTAAAGTAGCCAAACTTTCTACGTTAAAAACTCACCGTTGAAGGTGGTCTTATAATTTTTTAAAAAATTGAATCCAATTAACACCCGAATTCGAATTGGCCCGACCAAAAAAGATCTGATTCGAAGCAATCCGAAAAGGACCCGAACCGAACTAGACCCAAAACCGAACAACATTCGATCCGAAATATTACGACCCAAAACAACTCAAATCCGAACTAGACCCGAACCCGAATAACATCCGAACCCGAACCGAACCGAATGGAATAAGACCCGAAATAACTGTTTGACCTGCACTAACCTGAGCCGAACAACCCGATCCATACTGTGACGCGAACAACCCGAATTGCCTGGTCTATCCACACCCATTGTTTGGTAAAACTAGATATAGATATCAGTTGATATATAGATATCAGATTTATCAAGTTTTGATTTACCAAAAAAATGGGGGAAAACGTGATATCTTTGTTCTCATTTTTTCTATCTCCCCAACTCTTTCCCACTTTTTGTTGTTCAAGTTTGTCGACAAAGGTAGTTTTATTTTTATGACCAAAAAAAGTTTTATTTGTTTTGGTCAAAAGTAAAAAGTAGTTGTTTTGGGTTATAAATATAAATAATATTCTTTTATTTCGATATCTAACAATTGTATATCAATACCAAAAAAGTTTTAGGGCTCGTTTGGTATTGATACCCTCTAGGTAATTTACTTGGTCATCAAAAACAAAACATACAATGGAGAGGTGACGTCGTTTATAGGTAGCACGAAATACTTGTTGTTGGCAACTTGGCACCATTGATGAACAAAAGGCTAGATCCGATATGTAATCAGATGTTGTCAGGCATTAAATGCAGCCAGCAAAGTGTGTCAGATTTACACCAATTCGGCCAACCCAAAATGACAAGCCCATTAACAATTATAAAACTGGCCCACTTTCTCTTTTCGGCAACTAAGTGGCCCATTTCACACAATTACTGTTGCAGCTCTCTTTGTACTTCTCTTTTTTTTTTTTTGAGCTCTCTTTGTACTTCTCTTTGGTTTAACGGATGATTTATTTCATATTTTTATGTTTATCGGGTAGCTTATTATAAATATTGATTTAAAGGATGATTTTGTGCAAATGATAATGTAAATGGTGGTAACAATTGCAAAAATCAGGCTTATGCATCTTCAATAATCTACAGAACCTGTGATTCAAAAAAAAATAAAAAAAAAATAATCTACAGAAAATAAACTTGGTCCAAGAGTGAAATATTGTACAAGTATGATGAAATACTTCTACAGCTAGATTTCGGGTCTAGTTCGGGTCGGGTCATTTTAAATTTGAGTCAATCTGGATTCCGATCAAAGTTGGATATTTTAACAATCGGGTCAAGTCGGGTTGGATCAGTTCGGGTCGGATATTCAATTAGTCAGGTAATGTCCTTTTTCGGGTCAATTTCAGTCGAGTTATTCATTTTTCAGTTCAACTTGATTTAGGGTTGAGATTATTTTCGATTTTGACTTTATTTTGATGATGATTTTGTCCTAGTATCATTACCAAATTCAAAAATGTAATTATAATAAGAATCGTTATTTTTAATTTTTAAAATAAAATATTAATTTCTAAATATAATTATATATTTAATTTAGCTAAATTATTTTATTACGTGATATTGTGTTTTTTACAAGTATATAGGAGATATTTCATGAAAATTTGGTCATTGACTTCAAAGTTACGAGTTATTTCGGGTCAAATGCCCTTGACTCGGAAGAGTTCGGTTTTTCGGTTGAAACCGGGTCAGATAACTTCGGGTTTTCAGATGATTTTGGGTCAGAATACTTCAGATATCAGGCTAGTACACTTGTATATAATCGATTACGGGATAATTTAGGTTTCGGTAAAATCTCATACAAGTTCCCTTTTTTCTGGTGACCGATTGGGTTGGTTCAAGTTTTAAGAGCACTCTAAAATAGTAGGGAAGATAACTTCGGGTTTTCAGATGATTTTGGGTCAGAATACTTCAGATATCAGGCTAGTACACTTTTATATAATCGATTACGGGATAAATTAGGGTTCGGTAAAATCTCATACAAGTTCCCTTTTTTCTGGTGGCCGATTGGGTTGGTTCAAGTTTTAAGAGCACTCTAAAATAGTAGGGAAAGTGGGAAAGTGCAATACATAAGCCAAGAGAAAAGAGGAAAAGCTGAAGCAAAAGAAAGTGGGAAGGAGGCCAACTCAAGGATTGATGACCTAACAAATTGCATGCAGTGGAAGAAGAAGGGCAAGTAAATGAGATGATATGCTCTGGGTTGATGCAGAACGAAGAAGAAGTACTGATCGAACAACAAGAAAGGCAGTGGAGCGGAGTGGGGCCCACAAATTAATCCCCACAAGAATTCGACCCATTGAAAGGCAATTGAAATTGAATGCGCACCCTCCCTCCATCAGAATTCAGAATTCAGAATTGTCTCGATTTTGGTAGTGGTGGACGACAAATCATATATATGCCTCTGTTTGTCTTGTGTTGTGTTTATGGCTCTTTGTACTACTTGTACATTCTTTGCCAGCTTCATTAAAACGAACTACATATATATAGAATAATAAATGAAAATATATATATATGGATAAAAAAATGACAAAGAATTGAAATGCCTAAAGATATTATATTATTGCTCAAAATGAAAAATAAATGAAAAACAAATTCTGAAATTAAATTCAAAAAAAAAGTTTTAATATTTTTCGGAAAAATAATATATTTTATAAGAATAAACTTTTTCTTCCAATTTGAAAATTTATATGGAAAAAAAGATTCATAAAAATTTTAATATTAATATATTATCTTATAAAGATTTTGTGGATTGATAACAAGATTTTAGGAAGATTCTATCCATTTTGAAAATTGAAGAGAATAAAACTTAAACGGAAATTTCGTATGGTGCCCTTTAAGTTAGGCCAATTTCACTTGGTACCCAAGAAGATTTTATATTTCGTCCAATAACCCTCTCAATTTAAATTATTTTGTCACATGCCCATTCTGTCAAGTATAGCCCATTAATGTTGAATTTGGATTACAAAACATAAAAAACTAAAGAAATGATTTGATGATGGCTAGGGCTGGACAAAAAAAACCGTAACCGAATAATCGATAACCGATAACCGATCAATTTTTCTAGTTAATCGTACCGGAAAAAACTGAAAAATCGGTTATGGCTAACCGACCGAAACAGTTTCTGGTTAAACGGTTAGGTTACGGTTACTAGTTTTTTAATGGTTGGTTAACCGAATAACCGAATATATAATATACATATTTTTAAACAGAGAATGCCATAACTAAGCTAATCGAATGATATTAGACATATTTTGATAATAGATAAAGAGGTAGGTTCAAGTTACATTACTTATTCTTTATACACTCCATTACAAGCCTAAACTAAATCCTACGTACCTAATCATGGATAGTTTGATGGTTAATCATTAGACAGATTATGTTGTTCATTTAATCTTATTATTTGCTATAATTAGACTATTAATGGATAGTTAATTTGGTGGTTTTTTCATATCTAAAATTGTTGATGATTTATAAAGGTCATATACTTGATTCTTTCCCATACTTCATAAACGCTTGGAATGGTAGAAGTTCTAGTTTGTGGTCAGGATTGGATGTGTACTTCATAAACACATTTTACAGCCGAAGCAAAAAATACTTGTATTAGAAGCTGTAGAAGAAAGTTAATTTATTATATTTGTTAATTTGTTTTATACGAGTATAACGTTTTACCGTGTCTTTGACTTTTGTTACAATTTATAGGAATGAAAATTTTAATATTGGATAGCATTTGATGGAAATTGATGAGTTCATTTCGATTGAAAGTTGAATACGCATTTGAACATTTTTAAGTTGTGAAAAAACAATGTTTGTTCTTATGTTTTATGTATTGTGAAAAAATATTAAGATTGTGTATTTAAATTCTGTATTTTGGCAACAATTAAAGATGTGTTGATGTGATCCGGCCAACGCCCCTCTCCCTCACGCCGCGTAGTGCCGGTGCCTCTTTTGGGCACTCGCCTAGGCTGCGCCCCGAGCCTCTTTCGTTGGCAACCCAAGTGAAGAAAAGCACAACTTTCAAGACCAAGGTGGGCCGGCCCTCTCTCTCCAACGAAGTCATGCTTGGGCCAAGCCCAGGGTGCCACCGCCTCACCAATTCAGCCCAAGTCGACTTCACCTCCTCCAAGATACTTGGCCGCCAAGCACGAGCCATGAATGAAGTGTGCCTTCCGCTCCAAGCAAGACGACATTAATAAGACTCCTTAGAGCCTAAGTCAAATAGTTATGTCTTCCTTAGTTTTGACCCTATATAAAGGGATGTAATTTGTTGTTTTGATAGATTAAGATTTAACTTAAACTCAAACTTAGAGACGTGTTGTCCGGGATTTGGGTTTTGGGCTGTTCCGGCTCTCGTGAGACTCGAGGGCTGGATGGCGGGTTGTGGTTCGTGAGACTCGAACCTTGGCCTCATACCCTATCGTGGTCTTCGAGTGACTCGGAGGCCCGAAGGGCAAGCTATGGCTCATGAGACTCGAGCCCTAGCCTATCCTTCCTTGCGTCTTTAATTGGTGCAATGCCGAGTGAGGGTGTCTACTTATCCCACGGGTATATGGGTTTGTAAGGGTTGGTCCCTAATCCTTGTATCCCTTAGTTGTTCTCTCTCGGTGAGTTGACCGAATGAGAGGGATCGACTACCTATCCTTTATAAATAAAAAGACCAAAAGAATCCGTTCTAGAGGAATTCCACACATCCCAAATTCTAATATTTCGATCAAATACCACAAGTTTGGTAAGAGGTCTCATCAATGACGGACGACGTGAAGTCCCTCGAGCCAGAATCAAGTCTGATCCTAGGTCGAATCACATCATGTGTGATATGTATTATACACCGCGTTAATGATCCACTAAATACTTCAATTTATAAGTTTTTTTAAAGATATGGTTATTGGTTAACCGAGAAACCGTACCGAATATTTCGGTTAACCGGGAACAACTGGTACAGTTATGTTTATCGCAATTCAAACCGAATTTCTGGTTAACCAGAAATTCGGTCAACCACCCGTGCCCATCCCTAACGTTGGCCATTAATCAACAGAGATTTAGTCTCATTTATGTACTTATAATGCTAATTCTCAATGTAGGGGATTCTAGTAACTGTTTGAGGCTTGATCTTTTCCTCTTTACAATCTCATGAAAGCATGAACTCCCCTCGAATAGATGAAAACATGAAATACCATGAAAAAAAAAATCAAACACTAAACAAGTACAAAGTTGATGTGTGTAAGACACATTGCTTTTCCGTTAAGCTGATAGGCTAAAATAAAACAAGCAAAAATTGCATCACTTGCAACATCAATGCTACTACCAGATTGTATCAGTCAATGAAACATTACGACAAAAAGCGAATTGGCATGTATACCCCAAAATAAGTTAATAAAATGAAAAATGTTCTGCTTTAGGTTAAATGACAAGAATAACTCATTTTGGATATTTTGTGTAAATAATATAAAAATAAATTAATTTCCACAAAATAAATATAGTATAATAGTCTGCTAAACAAATTTGCTTATAAAGAAAATCATTCCAATAATTATTTATATTAGTGGCTAGAATGTTTCTTGGGTGGCCGACCCCATTAACATCAAGCTCAAGCAACAAATGAACCTCAGGGGGAGGGGTACAAAATACATGATTTCCTACCGGATGGGAGTGAGCGAGACCGGCAAGCTTATCGGCAACTGAATTTGCCTCTCTAAATATGTGTCGAAATTGGAGATTCCAATTCCTATGAGTGAAGCCTTGACATCTCCGGGTCAGGCTGGCAAGCGGATGGTGATCAGGAACTTTGGATTGGAGGAGCTGGGTCACGAGCAAAGAGTCGGTCTCGACAATGATGTTGTGGCGTATACGATTCCAGGCGATGTGCAGACATTGGTAAATGCCCCACAATTCAACCGCGGGGACTGTTGTGATTCCCAGGTTACAAGCAAAGCCTTCCACCCATCGACCTTGGTCATCACGGAGAACCCCCCTGGTTGTGGCCCTTCCTTGAGCGACTGACCCGTCGGTGTTGAGTTTATACCAACCACTGTCGGGTTTGGTGCAAGCAATGATGGACTCCATTCTAGTATTACCTATGGAGTTCTTGGTGCCTTGGGTGTCGTGAGCCTCCTTAATACTATCGACAAATCGGAGAATGAAAGTGGCCTTGTCCGTCGGGGTGGAGGCCCCACCAAATATCCTGATATTTCTCCATCTCCACATCCACCAGACAGCGATTGCGAAGACGACAGCGCTGGCTTGATCACCTCCCAGAGTGTGCAGACCTTGGAGGTTGTTGATTGCCAAATCGATGAGAGAGGTGTCGTAGAAGCTCTGCAACTCATCTTGAGGCATCAGATGATTCCAAACCTCTCTCGCAAGCGGGAAGTCGCGAAGGACGTGAATGACAGTCTCATCGGAAGTACAACAGTGGTTGTAGGTTGCCGATCTAGACAAGTGGAGACGAAATCGCTTTGCATTAGTGAGAATCCTTCCCCTAACAACGAGCCATAAGAATGTTCGAGTCCTTTCGGGCACCTAGATCTTCCAAATGAGCTTGAATAGGAGCTGGAGCTGCTGCGGGGGCGGGGGATCGTCGTGTTGGAACCGGTAGCAACTTGAGACGGTGTAGTTGCCGTTCGCACTCGGTCCCCAACTCAAATTGTCCTTATAATCTGCATCATCCACAATCATAACATTAGCAAGTTTAAGGAGGGAGTTTGGAGAAAGAAGATTGTTAAGAGTGGCCCAATCCCATCCTGAAGATGGAGACCAAAACTCCCTGACTGTTTTGTTGCGTAAGGCCGGAGTTGCATTGTTTCCCACTTCGGAGGACAACGGTTCGGGGTTGAGCTAAGATCCTCCCCAAAACAAACCGATTCACCATTACGAATATTCCAGCGAATGCCCCTGTACACAACTTCCTTGAGACTCCATCTGATCCTTGTCCAAAGAGTCGAAGGCAGCCTGCTAGCCGATTGAGCCAATTTACCGTTGGAGATACGCAGGCCATATTTGGCAAGGATAATGTCCCCCCATATGCCCGCCGTCCCCGTCAATAGGTGCCAACCTAATTTCCCAAGAACGGCTGCGTTCATCTCCCCTGCGGAGCGAATGCCCAGACCTCCGTCCCTCTTCGGTTTACAAACATCCGCCCATGAGACGAGGTGAATTCTCTTAGAGCCTTGAGTGTTTTATCACACTCATTCTATATTGATGAAGGGAGCTCGAAAGATTGCATCGAGTAGTAAGGGAGAGTTGAGAGCACCGATCTGGAGAGGGTGACTCTTCTCGCCAGGCTTAAGGACCGACTTTTCCACCCTGCAAATTTAGCATTCATCCGGGTCAGCAGGTTATCGAACATGTGCTTGGAGATAGGCTCATGAATTGAAGGTACTCCCAAGTAACGTCTTAGGTTTCTAGTGACTCTAAAACCACTAATAGCCTCTAACTCATTGGCGGTGTCTATTGGCCGGCACAAAATTCTGGATTTCTCATCTCTGATTTTCTGGCCCGAGGCTCAGTAAAAACGGTCCAGGCAGTCCAAGACAAATCTAATTTGAGCGGGCAAAGCCTCTGCCATGACGATGATATCATCGGCGAAGAAGAGGTGAGATAGAGGCGGAGCATCCCTGCACAGGACGATCGGCTTCCAGGCTCCACGCTCCACTTCTACATCAATAATATTGCTGAGTCTGTCGAGGGTAAGGAAGAAAAGACAGTGAGAGAGGGGATCGCCTTGCCGAATGCCTCTCTCTGGCGTGAATTCCCGAGTGACTTCACCGTTCCAAAGGAGTCGCATTTTCGGGGTAGTAATGCACTCTTTAACCCATCCCACTCATTTCGCAGGCAACCCTGCGTCTTCAAGAGCTTCCAAAGTAAAATCCCATCTTAGTTTATCAAACGCCTTCTCAAGGTCCAACTTAAGTAACATCCATCTCTTCCCCGACAGCTTGGACTGCATAGAGTGAATAATTTTGTGGTAGAGAGTGGTGTTATCGGTGATCGATCTGCCTTGTATAAAGTTGTTCTGGCAGGGGCTGACTAGCTGGGGCATAAACAGCTACAATGTATCTGTGAGGATCTTCGTGATCAGCTTGTATGTGACATTGCATAGGCTTATGGGGCGAAATTGAGTGATCCTTTCCGGAGAGGCCACCTTATCCATCAAAGAGATCAAAGTATCATTGATCCCCGCCACGAGCGTGCTACTGATAAAGAACTCATGGATAAGCTGAACTATAGTCTTTCACGGTGTCCTAACATTGTCTTGTAAAAGACGGGCTGGAACCCATCGAGGCCTGGTGCTTTGTACGAGCCAATCTGGTTCAAGGCACGTTTTACTTCTGCGTGGGAGACCTACGCCGTCAATTAGTCCGCTTCAGGCCCTTGAAGCGGAGCGGACGCTCTTATTGGAAGCTTCACAATTTTCCTTATTGATTGTTGTATTGGTTTGTTGCAATATTTGTAACAAACTAGCAATCAACAAATCTGCGTAGGGAAGTTCAGCTCTTGTACAAAAGAATAAAGCATATGTACTTGAATATGCATTCTCTCTCTACTTCTTTTGCTCTTCAATACATTTCTCCCAAAGTTAAAGCTACTTCAAATTTCGTCCCATTCTTTTGCTTAATCATACACAATTAGCTAACTCTTGGGTGTAGCACAAGAAAGACAATAGTCTTTATCAACACACATCTTATAACCTTCAAAAAAAATAGTTTAAGAATGAAAATGAGATTTAGGAAAACTAAGAAACAATGCCCGGTCTAAACCTTCAATCACGACTCACGATCATGCCAATGGTTCACGTTGATAATAGAGATAGAATATAGATCAGACATGCAATCGAGTTCCATGAGAGATGTAATTGAGAACAAGAATCAACAATATGGTGATTCATTCGAATTTTCATTGCACTTTTTAGGGTTTTGGGAATGGAATTTTTTGAGTGATATAGGTATTTAGTTTATTTTTTCATTTCTAAGAAAGTGTAAAAATGTTGTTAGTTTTGTTCTAATCACTAAATTTATTTTGTTAAGCAGGGAAATCAAAATTGAGAATTAGTTTTTTTTTAAACTGAGAATTTTGTGATTTTGGGCATTGTTGTAAATTTTGGACATTTTTATATGGGTATTGATGCAACTTTAATAAAATGGAGGCATTTTTACCACTAGTAACCTTTTTTGAGGCATGAACTGCTATAAACACATTTTATTATAGGGGTTGGACTTAAAGAAATGGACATGGAGCGAAATATTTTAAATGGAGAGGGTTATTAGGCGAACTATAAAATTTATTTGGGTACCATACAAAATTGGCTTAGTTTGGAGAGTACCACACGAGATTTCCAAAAATTAAAAAAAATCAAATCGAATTCTAAAAGCATAAAAGAAAAAAAAATGCCTTCTCCCATTGGGGGAGATGGTTGTTGTATCCATTTACCCCATAATTTCCAAAAAAAATGACGGTGTTTTACAAAAGAAGGTTGACATGCTTTGGATTATGGATGACAAGATTTCGGATGAGGGTGACAGGATATGAATCTTACGTATAGCGCAAAACTCAAATAATCATCGAAAACTCTAACTTCAAAAATTATAGATATTTATAAAAACGACTATAATCATACATATATGTTTCATAATAGGCCAAACACATGTACGACCCCCTGACCTTTTGCAAAATAGTCACTTTAATACCTCACTTTTGGTTTTTACCTATTGAATACCTGAACTATATAGATTAGGACATATTAAGTACCTATGCGTTGACTTGTAAAAAATAAAATTGCCGCCTATATGTCAGAAATACATTATAATTTTCCTTTAATGAATACAAGAAATTTTAAACACTAAAAACAATAAAATAAAAAGATAAAATAAAAAACAAAACCCCATCGGCAATACGCATCGTGTGTGTGCAGATGCACTCCATCGGCGTCAACTACGGCCGGATCGCCAACAACCTCCCGTCGGCGGCTAAGGTGGTCGGCCACCTAGCATCCCAAGACTTCAACCGCGTTATTCGATTCGTTTCACAACCCGTACGCGTCAACTACGGCCGGATCGCCAACAACCTCCCGTGAGGGGCATGCCCCCAAATCCACCGTACGCGTAATTATATGTGCACTTGCACTTCACACACACACACACACAAGACAACTTCATTAATGAAAATGAAATCTTCTTAATTGTGTTCCTGGCTGGTTTGATTAATACTAATATGCATTATAGCACAATCCGGGCGGTTGAAGAAGAAGGGCAGGTGTTGATGGAATGGGGGCCTTTCATCAATTTCTTACTAAAAGTAGAAGCTAAATATTTGTGGGTTTATGCAGAAAAAAATAGTGTGTGACCATGTTTATGGATGTTACATAATTATGATTCCATTATAGGGAGTGGTAACCGTAACTGGTAGGGGGGGTTGGGATTTTAAATTTGAAATGCAGGTAAGACAGACAGAGAGCACAAACAGCATGAATGCATGCATGTGACATTGTGACACATTCCACATTCCTTATATATGTATATATATGGATGTGGAGGAGCCCTTCTTTTTCTCTCTGTCTCTGCCCAAACAGAATGAAACACATCCATCAGTTTGAAAGGGTAAATCGAAATTCTCCCTCCTGTTATATATTACAGTAGTAATTAATAGTATCTGCAAAGCATTCATATATAGGGCGCGAGAGGTGTCTGGATGGATGAGATCCCCGGCCTGGCCGGCCATGAGATCGATGATGAACATCTAATTAATGCGAAGAGAAGCACTTGTCACTTTCTGACCTCGTTTTACTTTTCCCCGCGCTTCAAAAAAGTTACCCACTTTTCATTTTCATCGATCCATAGCCCCTACATATATTACAAATTCACCAATCACATTACATATACGTACCAAGTACACACACATATAGAGAGAGAGATAGGAGAAGAGGCGGTTTCATTGATGCAGACGTATCACCATGATGACACCATTATTGCCCTATTAATGCAATTACAGATGAATTCTGGGGTCCCCTACGTACACTTGCATTTCCTGTATAGTCTGTACTAAGAAGGAAGCTTGTTTGTAGGTCTGTTACTCTGCTCTGTTTCACTACTATCAACGGAGTACTCTATTAATTACTACTGTAATATGCTATATTCATAGTCAATACCAATAGTACATCAGAACCTTGCTTAGTACGTACGTGTTAAAGCTCTTGTGGCTTCCCTTTCCATGTTTGCCAGCTTCGATTCAATTCTACTGTCACAGTGTCACTCCTTCTAATTTATACCCTACGTGTAGTAACTATTTACGTACACATTTTAGGGTTTTTTGTTTTATTCAACCATAACAATAAAGAAATGTATATTTGAATTGGTCTGCCATTACAAATTAATTAATGCGGTTTTGGGGCTAGTTGAATCATTCTTGTTCAATGCTGAGTAGTAGTAGTAGTAGTAGTACGCCATCAAACATGATTTAAAACAAGAAAAATTAAACCCGAATAATAAGATAAGGGTTTATAGCATCTTCTTTCAATAATTTGGCAAGAGAATGGAACAAACAGAATTAAATAGCTTCTGTTTGGAAGCTGTTGGAAGGTGTTGCATTGGGATTCTTTGTATCGGGTCCCATGGACATCACATTAAGATTCAAGTAATGAGGCTCTGTTTCAGTTTCAATCTTTTGATGCTATTGCTGGAAATGTTTATCCAGGGAAAACACAAAAAACAAATAAAAGAAATAAAAAACAGGAGGTGCAAATGTGTGTCATATTTGTCAATATATCATCTTCAATTGAAACCTGAAAGGGTCCAAGAAATTGACCTATACCTACCTAACAAGTTTTTGATGCATTATGACACCCTAATCATCGATCTACAGATCCGTTTTTACATTGGCAATTCAAATATATACACAATCCACTAAAAAACATGTCTTGTTACTCACGTGAATGAAGAAAAAAAATACAAATAAGTAAATAAAAGATATCTCCTTGTTCTATATTTGTAAGCCCATGTCCCCTAAGTTATAGAGGTTTTTCAATGTTTCTATTTTATACGGCTGTGGGTGTTTGGTATTACAATATCAGAAGACGGGGTTAACCTTTGTAAAATCTTTATTGCAAGAAGTTAATTAAGCATGTCCAAAATGGACTGCAATAAGCAGGTTTAAAACAAAGCTAGGAGCACTTTGATGCAAAATAATAGGATGGATTAAGGCCTTGCTACACTTTGTCCATGAAAATACCTTTTATTTAATATATATATATATATATATATATATATATATATATATATATATATATATATACACGCGCGCAACTAGTGCTATTTTTGACTTATTGATTTATATCATACATGTCATGCACATAACTAGAGCTATTAAACCTAACCCGAACCAAAAAACTGCTCGATAGCACCTAAAACTTAGTGGGTTGAAATCCGTAAAAATGAACCCGAAACCCGATAAAAACCAAACCTTGTTAATCCGAATGTAGTTGGGTTCGAACTTGAACTTAATGCGATTTGTTATATATTTTAAAAATTATGGTACATATTATTGTAAAAAACTATTTAAAAATTATATTTTTGTCTAATACTATTATTATTTAATAATGATATTATTTTAATAAACTTAAAGTATATATCAATCTTGACTCGTTCACCAATGCGAACACGCACAATAACCAGTTATGACTCGTAACTAGATTGACCCGAACATGAAAAAATCAAACCCGTATCCGAACTAACCAACCCGTTTGATAGTTCTGCACATCACTAACAAGTTGCAATTGTTTGTAGAAGTTTAAATCGCTGTGAGTTGCCCCACATTTGATCATATAGAACGAATAATGAATAAATTATGATTAAGGTTGATCACCCTTTTAGCCTATAATCTCATTCTTACTCAATCATGTTTTAACAAGTTATGTCAATAAACCATCTACTCTATCTAAAAAGGTTCATCTATTCAAATTTGTATTGTAAATATAGTCCTAAGATTGGACACTTGAGCCCCAAAAGCTGCCAATCCTAGCTTGCAAGTCAAAAAAGGTAACACTAACACTGGATTGATAATTAGTTTAAATAAAGCTAAGTTCAAATCAAGAATTCAAACATGCATCTCTCATTTTGAATTAATGTGCAACCACATTTAGAAAGTCAAAAAAGTGATTTGTTTGGAATCAAGCAACAGCACTAATCTGATCAAGCCTCAAACTTCAGCCTAAAATAGGGCTTTAATTCAAACTTTTTTGCACATCTTACAAAAGCTAAAAAGAAAAAACATAATTAGTGCTTGATGATTTGTCTCCTTGCTCTGATTTCATATTCTCTTTGTAGTTTTTTTTTTTTTGGTCAGGTATTCTCTTTGTAGTTTGTACTGGGCTCTAGAGTAGCAAAAGCTAAGGTAAGAATTACTATTCATTATTCGAAGGTCATTGTGGAAAAAACCATTTCCGAGAAAAGAAGAAATTCAGAATCCCTTACACGCTCGCTTATTTTGCTTTTCATAGTCCCCAAAAACTTCGCTTTTTCCATTGAAAGGCATTCATCATCTTTGTTCTTCATCTTTTGGCAGGAGAAAGGCATTCATCATTCTTACCAAAAGCTTATAAGAACAACAGCTTATTAATAAAAAGCGAAAATAATAAGTTAACTTGATTGAGTGATTGATCGGTTAATCAACAGCGGATTACAGTTAGTAAGAAGAACAAGGCCACCACTCCATGATCCACTACACAAAAGGGGATAACTAAAAACCAAACCCTAGAAAAGTAGAGTAAAATAAACACGAAACAGTTCGGTCAACGGAGACCGGAAAACAGAGCATCACAGATCTCAGCAAAGACCTGGACAATAATGGGGTGATGGGTGACGGGATTAAGCGACAGAAAGCAGTTAAGAAGCTGATGCAAGTCCTTGGCCCCGAAGATCTGCTTCTCCATGATCATCTCAACCATGGAGCTCCTGAAGTCGGTGTAGGGGTCGCTCGATCTCTTGACCACGGCGAAACTCCCCTTGACCTTCTCGTCCAACGGCGGGGGGCTGACGTCAGCGGGTTTGAACTGCTTCTTGCGTCGGTCGTCCCTCCGGTGGGCGCTGGGGGGCCTCCGGCGGGTCTGGATCCGGCCCGACCCGATTGAGTCCGGGTCGGAGGAGAGCGAGATGAAGGACCGGGAAGAGGAGAACAGGGTCTCTGTTTCGACTTGGTGGTGGTCGTCCTCTCTCTCGTCGTCGCTGCTGAAGAGGTCGTCGTCTGAGGAGCTCAGCAGCGGGTCGGGTCTCTCCTTGCCGAACCGGGTTTCCTTCTTCTTATGGTTCCTCCTCTGTTTCGGGTGGTTGAGCGGGGAAACAGGGGAGACGGGGCCGGAGAGTTTGTGATCGAAGGTTTGGAGGGATCTGGGTCTGCAGATTGAGGAGTGGCGAACAGGGGTGGACATGGGAGGGGGAGGGGGGAGAAGGGGCTCCATTGATGATGAGAGGGAGCCGGAGAAGGGGGTCTCTGAGGGGCTGTTGTTGTGGATGACGTCGGAGAGGAGGTTTTGGGTTCGGCAGGATGTGAGGAAATCCGAGAGGAAGGAGCGTCGGAACCGGAGCAGTTTTGGTCTCTTCTCCATTTTTCTTTCTTTCTCTTTCTTTTGTTTGTGAGTGTGCACGAGGAATTCTGACTTGTGTGGGAGAAAGAGTGAGTGAGTGAGTGGTGGGAGGGTTTTGGATTTTGGAGGTCCACCCATATATAATGATGCCGATTGTGACTTCTTATGATTATTAATTCCATTAAATCAATAAATGAATAAATATTTAACTGTGGGTAAATGAATGAATAGTAGTATGATTCTAGGAAATGGACCAAACGAAGGTTATAAGAAGGGTCTAATTTTTGGTTTAGGCTCTCAATTCAATGCACTTGGTAATGAAATGTACGATTGTGATTTGTAGAACACACAATCTTTCAATGCAAGGAATAATTCGGGCATGCGAATATTGCACATTTTGGACTTACTAGTGTACAAACTCCCCATAAGCATTATTGTGATAGTTTAAGAATCTTTTCATCCAAATCATAATATACAATTACTCTTAATTATTAGGTATTTTATCAGTTTGTAAAGTAGTTTGTTTTGCTCCCTTTTCATTCTTTATAATTGCAACATATGTGCGATAATGAGATATCTAATCAATCCTATCTTGATATATAGTGGTTTGCAAATAACCTTATAAAATAAACATATATATGACTATTACAAATCTACTACCATGTATGGGTAGTGTAAATATAAACCTGAGTTAATCGAAATGATAGAACACGATCGCCAAAGACTAAAGGCACTATCTTTCTACTCATACACCGTTGTTCGGAAGACTCGTATGCATAGCGGCGTCCAATCCACATTGCACACCAGCGACCGGACATCCCACTTCCAAAGCAATGTCTCGCCGGAGCATAAGGATAACATCCTTTCTTACTTTTCCGGCCGGTCCTCGACTATCACAAGTATGACACCTAGGACCTACAAATTGGAGGTGTCCAACGCACAACAATGGCCTTTTGAGACCCCTCTTTTGAAATGATGATCCACATGATTAGAGCCTACACGCCGTCTTCCCATCTTGTGGGCATGCTTCTTGTCTTCAAAAGTTTGTTGCTCCTCTTGGCATTATGACGTTTTTTGATGAGTGGTTTCAGGACATAGGGGTAAATGATCATGAATTATTAACAAAAAAATGTTCAATATAACTAAGTGGAAAATGAAAACTACAATGGGACGGGCAAAGGCCAACGATGACTTGAGAAAACCCTATGGGACAAACCATGCCGACTAGAAAAGACTACCTTCCTAGTTCCTTCTTACAACAGATCCTAAATTTAAAGTAAAAAAATTTATTACAAGAATCCTGTTGAACCCAAGCATTGCCTTGATGTTGATTGACTTGCCTCGACTTGAGTTACCCTTACGTCATGCGGGAACTCGATCATTTGATAAAGTGTGGAGGGAATCACTTTCGTTGTATTAATCTTAGGGCGCTAAAATATGAGATTGTGGGCAAATGGCACATCCGCAATTGCAAACTCCACGTCTAATGTCTTCCCAACCAAGGGTACTTGAGTATGATAAATCCTGAGTGGATAGACGAAATAAAATCCAAGCCCCACCAATTGCATGTTGGCTCCTTCAAGATTCGTTTATGTCAATGCGAGTCCTTGGAAGAGCTTATAGTACATGATATTGATGGAACTTATGTCGTCCAATAATGCTCTCTTCATATTGTGTTTGTGGATTTTGATTTTAAGCTCTAGCTGATCGTTATGTGGGATTTGGAAGTCTTGTAGATGGGCATTGGAGAAAGGCGTAGAATTCGAAGGTGTGGTGCTCCATAGATGGTCAATCTCCTTCATGCCTGTCCTCATTACTTCTAGCTACTGCATGATTGTATGATAGTTGCTTCACGTATCGTCATATTTTTGTATAATTCCCCTACAACCTGGATCATATGTCGGTAAGCTTTGAAGGAATTGTTCTACAATGAATTTTTTTAAGTGTCCCTGGTTGATTAGTTGCTCTAGCCTCTAGGTACTATAACCATTCTTTGTACTTATTAATGTCGTGCCCTTGAGTTTTGTGGTAAGTGCAGTATTAACATAATTTGTTCCCCGAAGCTTGCTTGGGATACTTAAAATAGGAATGACCCTTGATTTTTTTATCTAAAAGACGATTCAATGGAACGTTGAAGGTAGTGGATAGAGCCTTAGTCTGTAGTTCATTTTCTTAGTGGTTTTCCTCACACGCGTACTGGCTTCACCAGCTGACCAGCCAGTAGGTGGAGCCAGTACGCGTGTGTTTCCTGCTAGTTTCTTTTAGTTTCTTTTAGACCCGGCTTCCTTGTCTTTTAGATCTAGTTTTAGTGTAGTTTGCCTCGTCGCATTTTTTGGGGCTTGTCTTTATATTTTTTCAGTAGTTTAGTTTTGTTTTTGCTTGGGTTTTATTGGACGCATTCTATCTAGGTTTGGAATGCCCACATCCTGACCCCCTAGATCCTGCTGATACGGGATTTCCCTGTGTTAATGTTGTTGTTGTTGCTATTGACCTCAACTTTGTTGGAGATAGTGGCTTCACCTTGCCCCTATTCATATCTTCCTCTAATAGTGCGTATTATCTTATTCACTCTTGGAGTTTCGACATAGTCAACGACGTTTAGAGTGTTAGACTTTCTTTGACTTTGCTACCTACTAGAAGGGCTAGTCAACCGATACTACAAACTTGTCATCGCATCCCTCGATCTCAACATGTAGTTTTATAAAGCGAGCTGTAAAACTCTTTAGACTATCTTCCGTGTGCTTTTGGCGGGTAAAAAGGTTGTTGATTAAAGTGGGCTCACAATTGCTTGCGACATAACGATTGATGGATTCATATGTTAGGTGATGCCAAGAGTAGACAAGATTTGCAAGGATAGAGTGAAACCATCTAACTATGCTTCGTCCTAGACTTGTAGAGAACATCTTACACATGAGGCCATCGTTGAAGACAAATAACGCCATTTTATGCGTGTATGACACAATATGATTGATTGGGTCAATCTTTCTCTCGTATAGTTCGAAGGTAGGTGTTGAGGATTTTGGCGAGGGGTCTCGTCTCCCAATTAATTTCCCCACTAAAAGTTGTAGAGGTCAACCTGGCCAGCTTCTGCTTGGCGTATGCTTGAACTGAAAGTACTGCCTTTCCATGATCGTTTAATAGTATCTTTAGTCTTGTTTCTATCATAGAACCTCAAATTCTGTCATATCCTTCGTATAGTGTAGTGTTCCCTATGTACTCATGATGGTGGCGTAGAGGTCATGCTTTCGGGGAAGGGATTCGTCTCTGTCTCTCATGAAGGCATCAATGACTTCGCTTGCCCTTGTTTCGTATTCTACTTCCGGAATATGCTCCTCTACCTCATAGTCGTGGCCATGTTGGCAATGATGCGAGTCCTTGTCGTAGAAAATGTCTTCTCGACGGTTTGGCTCATCCTTCCTGGTTCTTTGTTCAAATTGTTGGAGTCGGCACCGCTTGATCTATTGTGAACATTGGATATACATATCCATTTACTCCCTCGATAACGCTAGTGAGCAGTGGCTAGCGAGCGGGAGATCACGGCTGCGAGTGACGGGCAAAGGCCAACGACGACTATCACTAGTGAGGATGGTAATCGGGCTTGACGGAGAAGATCTCTTCGGTTCCCTTAGACGGTGCCAATTGTAGTACAGATTTTTTATAATAAATAAAAGGTACTAGGCTTTCTTGGAAGCCGAGGAAATCAATGTTTCTTATTCATGGTAGGGATAATCCTTTTTATTGAGATTTATATGCAAAATATTCCTGAGATATTTATTTTCCTTTTTTATGAAATAATCTATCCATTTACATTAAATATAATATAAAATTAGTAAAGATAAAAAAATAAATAAAATAAAATATTTAAACCAACGGAGTATGATCTATTAATAAAAATAGTTTCATAATTTATTAAAAAACATTAAAATCTATTCTTATACCAAATATATTTTTTGTTAAACAAGAAATTTGTTACACTCCATGAGTGTGGATCATATAAGGCGCAACATTTATATGTAAAATTTCAAAAAAAAAATAGGTATGTGTAATATGAGATATATGATTGACCGTTTGATGTACTCCATCTACAATTCGGATTAAAAGTTCATCGCAAAATGTCACAACTGCATTTGCAATTATTTTGTTTTAAAGTATAATTTTAATACTTGACGATGTGTTGGAATAATATATCATTTATGAATGCACTTTTGAAACTTTACTATTCATTTATTCCACGCAAGATTAATACTCTACTATTCATTTTTCATTGACGTATAGCTTGTATATCTATTTGCGTAAATACACTCTATGGAACTTGTTATATGGAGTATAATATCAAATTTTATAAATGGTGTTTGCTTATACTAATTATATAATTGATTTTGAACACGTTTAATTTAAATATACCATTATATAATACATAAATCGGAAATTAACAAACAATAGAGTGAAGCATTATTTTCTACAGAATTAACTGCATTTACCAATTCCTTCACGAATTTTCCACCAAAAAAACAAAAGAATTTACTTCACGACTTGAATTTCCCCCCCTCTGTACTACTCTCATGGCGGTATTATGCTGTAGTGCTTTCCCCTGTAACGTACGGATTTTTTTGTAGTGATGGATTTTGTATAGTGATGGATATATTGACCATATTTGTTTCCTGCCCTGAAACGTACGGCATTTGATGTCAAAAACAATTATACTACTCCGTATACTCTAAGATTTTACTATCTGTTTAGCCTGTTCTTAATATGCTAGCTGTTCTGCAAACTTCACATGAAAAATACAGTAGTATGCTTTTTTATATGGTGAACAAAACAATACAAAATGGCAACTTGTGTAAAAAATAATCGATTGCTCTATAAGTATAGCTAATATCCATGAGAGTTGATTAAGATCAGAATATAATTTCGTTAACACTTTCAACCTTAAGCCCGTGACTTAATTTCTAGTAAACTATTGTTAGAGATCTTGACACCCTTTCCCACAAATCACGATCATTGCATTAGGAGTACTAATTTTCTTAAATGTTGTTTATGATACTGAAATAAAGAGTATATTCTAGAAAAAAGTCTCCTGCCATGTAAACGTACTATAAACCAATGAACCACAAAAAGAAACTCATAGATCCAAAACAGAAATTCCTGAATTACAAAAAAGGGCGATAAACATACACCTCCACGACTCCTTATTCATCGATGGTAGTTCTTATATTTATTTTTATAGCTCACATACTTATATTTATGGTTTATGGTTTACAAGATAAGGAAAGCTTCATTTGATTCCATTCCTTTCAATAAAAATATCTTTTTTCTTAAGTTTTAACATCTCTATTTTCAAAATGTTTAGAATTGAGGTTTTCTAAAATGTCATAAGTACATGTATAACTAGTACAAATTTCATACCATGTACGGGTAATGTAAGTGTAAATCGACTTATCGGTTCGAGATCGAAGTTTTCCCCGAGCCTGCTTTTTATTTAAGAATGTACAATTCAAGCACGATAAATCTAAGTTCGAACCTATTAACATATGTATATATTTTATTTTTTATAATTTCGATTATGAAATCTATCATTTTAAGTAATTAAATAGAATTTTCATTTTGGCACTTTTACCTAAAATAAAAAACATCTAAATGAAAATAATATTTTCATATCAAAATTAAGTAAGATATCAAAAATCACTGTTTCAATTGATTCTAGCAAGATTTGCTATTTATTTATATTAGGAAAATAAATAACCTATACAAAATTAGACAAGATATTAAATTGGTATACATGTTAGTTACCATTAGACCTGTCAATCGGGTCGGGTCGGGCGGGTTCGGGTCGGGTCGTTTCGGGTTCGGGTGGAGTTCGGGTTCGGGTCAATCGGGTTACGGGTCAAACTGGGTCGGGTCGTTTCGGGTTTCGGGTCGGGTCGGGTCAACCCAACGGGTCAAGAGTATCAATTTTTTGACTAAAATTTAAATAAAATATTATTTAAATAATAAAATATAATAACAAAATATTATTTTTAAATATTTTAATAATAAAATTTATCATAATTTTATAAAATAAATTTTATATATTGTAATATAATTAAAACCTTTGGGTGCACAATTACCCGTCAATCCGTCATTTCATTATAATAGAGTGTATTCTAAAATAAGTTTACCGCCTTATAGATTTCTTGACCCAGCGGGTTTGACCCTGACCCTAACCCTAAATTTTCGGGTTTATCGGGTTCGGGTTGAAACTGGGTTTCGGGTTCAAATTTTCGGGTTGAAACCCTAGAAATTTCGGGTCGGGTCGGGTCGGGTTTACGGGTCGGGTCAGCTTTTGACAGGTCTAGTTACCATTGTTAAAATAAATTTATTTTTTTAGTCAACATTGATTACGTGATGTAAATAACATTTTTTATTCAACATTAATGAGGTGACGCAAATTTTAATAAAGACATAACTTCTGCTTTATACTTTATTATAGTAGATTAAAAAGAACATGTACAAATTGGCTTCGAAAAAAGTCAGTCACTTAGCATATACTATACGTTAAGAAATACATGTCGTTTTAGAATTTGTCTAAAAAATTAAGAAACCATACATATATGTTAACAAAAAAAGAAAAGAAACTAGACATATAATTTACCTTAAATATCATTAATTTGTTAAGATTTTCACCATCTATTATATTTTATTAAGGATGATATTATCGAGAAAACCAGACAAAAAAATATGAAGCATGAATTAGCAATAAAATAATACTAAAATGATAAATCATACTCCGTATTTCTTAATAGTGGGAGTAGTATTTTAGTGATTTTACTTAATTACTTTCATGAGATTTAAACTTACAACTTGAAGCTTATAGCATGTCATAATACCCATGGAGATTAGATACCCAGAGAACAAGAAGACAAATAGGCCAGCACTAATCTCCACCTTTACCGTCCAAAGTTTCACACTCTCTTAAACCTGACTTTTCGTTGACTATTTTAAACAAAATCTCCATATTTTGAAAACCCCCATAAACAACAAATTACCCTCACTCTTTTCCAAACCCTCATAGTCCAAACAGTTTTGTCATCACACGGATGTCGAGTTCGAAGCCCCGACTTATTACATGACAAAAAAGAGAAAGAGCCCACAGGCCCATTAAGCCCAAATTCACAAAATGGGCCCAAAACCCCGCAATTTCAAGGCCCAATCAAAATCAGGATTCTGAAATTCAAATCTCCAAAGAAGCTTCCAACAGCACACAAACAAGAACATTTAAACCTCACTTTCAACTGCCACCTCCAACAACAAAATGACAATTTTGCATTTTGAAGCTTTAAAGGTTGAAAATTTGAACACCAGGACAAGTGGAAGAGTTCTACTAGTCGTTGTGCGTAATCATCTTTGTTGCATTTTGAAGCTTGCTTACTACGATCATGACTTTTTTCTTTATTTAAACAGAAATATATAATAATTAATTCAGGGAGTGGTTCTGAAATTTTCAAAAGAAGCATGAATTTCAAAGTGGAATCTGAGTTTCTCTGTTAATTGTTGTCTTATGCATTGGCTGTGTTTATATGATTGCTGAAATTTGAACTTTGCATTATGTCATGGGTTGCAGCTTCAAATACAAGCTACTTTTTGAATTCAGGGAGATCTTTAAGATTTTATCAGTACTACTTTTAAAAATCATAGTAGGACATATGTTATCATACCAAAATGATGAGCGTATGTACTATTGTTTACTTTTAGTGGTCAACTTGCATTGCCCCGAATGTTTGATTTCTTTCAACCAAAAAATAGTATCAGGATTTTACTATTTCTAACACACTAAAAAGCCTAGGTTAGCTCAAATTTGAACTAAAAAACTAGTAGGAAATTACATCTTTGGTGAAATTGGCTAAAGAAAGACGTTGAGAAATGGTAGATGGGTAGAGCCAGGGGCGGACATATGGTGTTCCGAGTGGGGCTGTAGCCCCCACTCATTTTATTTTTGTTAAATTAAAAATATTTAATTGTTAACCATTGGTCCGAGCCCGAAATTAACCAAAAACTAATTATATCTTAATGTATTAGTCCGATATAAATCAATGTTCAAAATTACACAATACAAAATCATATGAAAATTCAAAGTTACTTGATCCAATATCATTTGGAAAAAAAATCTTCCAACTCAAAAACACCCAATCTGAAATAAACCGTTATCTTGATTTTAATGAATAAATTTACATGAAATTATCTCATGTAATCATATGTACCTGTAGAAGAATGCAATATCATTTGATCAAATAATTTAGATACATTAAATATATATAAATATGTTTAAATAAATATTTGTTATAGGTATGTTGTTAAATTTAATTACACTAAATATTTAGTGTCAAAGTTAATTTAACTAGGACAAAAATCATCATTCAAAATATGGTCAAAATTGAAATCCAAGCCAACCCAAAATCTAAAAAATTGGATTGAAAATGACCCCCAAACCCAATTTTATCCGATTAAATGAAATCTAATACGAAATTGTCCAAACCGATTGTCAAAATATTCAGATTTGAATCAACTTCGGATTGGTCTGAACCCCAAAATGATCGCGCCCGAACTCATCCCAACCCACCCGATTGCTAACCTTAGCTGCTTCCACGACATTGCTTAATAAAACTCTGTATTTTGCATATATAACCTCCGCTCGGTGAAATTTCTAGGTCTGCCACTGGGTAGAGCATTTCAACAAGATACTATTTTTCCAACTCTATCAAAAGGGAATCTATTCTAAAGATATATGTCATGGTTCTTTACTTCGACAGGGTACTAATATCAAAATTTAATATTTTTAGATATTTTTTTAGATGTATTGTTGATGCTAAGTACTAGTCACAAATTTGTATCCAATTTTTATGTCGCTCTCCTCCCTTCTTTACAAAACTACAACATGATGAAAAAACTAACAACATAAGCTCCTTGCAATTTATAAACTATTCAAACAATACTTGATGTTGATTGAGATCTAAATTTAACATATTTGATGGTAGAACGTTAACTTCAAAATTAATTGATCATTTTTTAAATATGGGTCGAAATTTAATTATTAGGTTTTTTTAGGTTTGTCTTGATTAATATAAAATTGTATAAATTGATTGAGATTATTTGTATACATATATATATAGAATTACGCTCTAGTGGAACAAGAAAATAGGGTGAGCCATGAGTCAGAATATTGACCATTAGATTAGAGTAAATAGACGGTTGAGATTTAAAGATTTTGGGTGTAAAATATTGAAAAAGGTGAGATGCACTGGATTATAGCCATATCCTGCGTTTACCCAAAAAAAATTAAAATATCAGTCAAATCTTTTCAAAATCTTTCTCTTTCTCCGTTACTTTTTCATATCTGGTTAAAATTATTTTTATCCTTTTCTTCAACCTAAAACCCTTCACCTTCCCCCTATTCATCCGCTCAACTACAGGATTCTTCAAACCTCAGCCCACCGTCGTTTCTCTTCAACCTTCCACCCACAATCGATCGTATTCAATTCGCCCACAACATCCCATCTTCAAGCTCTCGCCCTCTCGCCCACAGTCGGTTCGTCTTCAACCTCTCGCCCACAGTCGGTCCATCTTCAAGCTTCCGCCCTCAATCGGTCTCGTCTTCAAGCCTCCGACCAAAAATCGCTCGAGTTCTATCCAAAGGCGTCTTCAAAATCTCGCTATCAACTAGAACAAAGTCCCGATGTTGGTTAGTTTGCCGGAATTTCGCTCTTGTTAAATCCATCTTGTTTTGCCCTTTCTTTTAGGTTTTTTGCTCAAAGTCCCGATTTTGATGTTTTTCGCCGAGATCTGGTTTAATTTTTGTATCCGGGAATGGTAGAAGTCTTATAGCATATGTCCTTTCCAATCTCTTGCCAATCTGGTTTGATTTGTATCTGCTCATTCGACTTATTTTATCCTTGTAAATAATCGATCTAGTTTGATTTTTTTTTCTGCTCATTCGATTATGATATTATTTTGAGTCGCCAATAACAAATTTCACAAACGATTCCAGTTGTTGTTCACACCCGATAACATTGTTATTCTTAAGATAAATATATATATTATTCAGAACCCACAAAGATATTATTCTGAGTCGCCAATAACAAATTTATATTATGATATATCATGTTCATGCAAATCAATTTTTCAGACTAATACTAGCACTTTTGCAGACTAATAGTATCACTTTTTCGTGGTATAATTTAGTTCAGAACTAGTTTTGTCATGTTCATACTAATGAACTAGTTTTGTCATGTTCATACTAATGAACAACACATATGTATTAGGGATAAATTGGCATTGCAGACTAATGCGCATACTAATCAATTTTTCAGTCTAATACTATCCCTTTTTCAGACTAATAGTATCAATTTTTCAGTCTAATACTATCATTTTTTCTTAAGATAAATATATATATTATTCAGAACCCACAAAGATATTATTCTGAGTCGCCAATATTGGTTATTATTAACAACAATACATATATTATTCAGATCTTAGAAAGATATTATGCATGTGTTGTTCACATATTTTTCATACTATTTAATGTTGATGAATAGTGATTTTCAGACTATCATGTTGTGGTTTGCATGTGGATTGTTCGGATTATATATTTTACATTATGAAAAAGTCCATACCACTAGCAGAACGCACGAATTATTTACAATGATGCAATCAAAATTAAAACACAACATTCTTAATAGGTTGGTCACAATTTGTATGGCTCAATAAACCTACCAATAAACGAGTATCCAAAAAATTGTTCAGCTTAAACACTAATCATAAACAAAAAATACTACGGTTACACCTCAGTGCAATTCCGGCTATTATGTCCTTTATATTGTCCACACTTTCTGCATTTCCTTTTACCTTTGTTTGCAACCTTATTCTGAGCTTTAATGGATTTCTCCTTCCCGCCCTCAATCCTTCCACCTTTAGGTCTCCCACCGCTACCACACCCTTTGTTCCTGGCTTTACCTGGTGTAAGTACATCAACCTGACCCAGCACACCTATTATGCAATCGGTTCCATAATCAAAGTCGGGTTCTTCCTCAAACTCTTCTTCCACTTCATCACCATCAACCTCAGATTTTGGTGGTTCATCATCATCTTCGAAAACATATTCAACACATTTACTAGATTCAACTGTGCAATCAAAGAAACGTAAATATATGAAAAAAGTGGTGTAACAATTATTCATTTTTCAACTAGTAGCGATATGTTATTCAAACAACTTAAACAACTACAATAAAACCAATAGCGATATGTTATTCAAACAAGTTCTGTCAAATTGTTCATCAACTACTAAAAACTTTTTCATATTTACGATTTTAACACGTTACTCAACAATATTGGTACACAATTAAGTAAATCCTGTTCAGGGGATACATTGAATTTACGTAATACCAATATTATCCCGTTGTTCATACACCTAATGGGTTTGACATTACACATGTCAAACCCATTAGGATGGTTTTTCATACACCTCTACGTAGTTGTTCAGACAAATGTTAATAAAAGTGCAATGCAATCTGAATACTTTTTCATGAAAAATTTACGGGAAATTCTGAATAATTGTTCAGAAAAATGTTAATAAAAGTGCATGTCAAACTATTAAATACTTTTTCATTCAGAATAATTGCTCAAACACATGTAAATAAAAGTGCAATGCATTCTGGCCCAATTGTTCAGAACTATTAAATACCCATTAGGATGTCCATGAAAAATTTACGAGAACATTCTGAATAATTGTTCAGTTTTGTACAATTTAGTTATTCAGAAACAATTGCAATAGAGTCAGCAACAATATGTTATCCTAACAGTTATTTCCATGTTGTTCATGCACTATTAAATACTTTTTTCATATACAAGGTTCAAAGACGTATTAAAAGAATGTTGATACAATAGTTATTCAGATTGCAAACAGTAGTGTTATTCAGAAACAATTGAAATAGAGCCAACAACGATCTCTTTTCAAATAGTTATTTCCATGTTGTTCATGCACTATTTCAAAAAATTTCATATTCAAGGTCCAAATACGTATCAAAACTGTCGGTACAGTAGTTATTCAGATTTATAACAGTAGTTGTTCATTACATGTCAAACCCATTAGGATGGTTGTTCATACACCTCATCGTAGTTGTTCAGCTAAATGTTAATAAAAGTGCAATGCAATCTGAATACTTTTTCATGAAAAATTTACGGGAAAATCTGAATAATTGTTCAGACAAATGTTAATAAAAGTGCAATGCATTCTGGACCAATTGTTCAGAACTATTAAATACCCATTAGGATGTCCATGAAAAATTTACGAGAACATTCTGAATAATTGTTCAGTTTTGTACAATTTAGTTATTCAGAAACAATTGCAATAGAGTCAGCAACAATATGTTATCCTAACAGTTATTTCCATGTTGTTCATGCACTATTAAATACTTTTTCATATACAAGGTTCAAAGACGTATTAAAAGATTGTGGATACAGTAGTTGTTCAGACTGAAAACAGTAGTTATTCAGAAACAATTGAAATAGAGCCAACAACGATCTCTTTTTCAAATAGTTATTTCCCTGTTGTTCATGCACTATTTCAAACTTTTTCATATTCAAGATCCAAATACGTATTAAAACTGTCGGTACAGTAGTTATTCAGATTTATAACAGTAGTTATTCAGAACAAATTACACTAGAGGCAAAAACGATGTGTTTTTCAAACAGTTATAGTCAAGTTGTTCATGCACCATGATCAACTTTTTCATATACACGTTCCAAACACGTATTAAATCGAAAAGCCTAAAATACGATTAGGGCATTGTCTATCTGCTTGATTTTACGCTCAATTTTTTTGCTACCACAACCAAATCAATCAAGATCCTTTGCTAATACGAAATTGATAGAAGAGTTCGATCAACATTATTCATTGCAAAGAGTTCGATCATGAGGCAAGCAATAATCATTCATCTATACCAATTCAGTTCACAAGAACGCATGACATAAATCACTGCAGAATTGTGTTAAAACCAGATAGTGGACATACCTCTATCCATTGTTGATCGATTTGCAGCGTTATCTCGTCTTCTCTATGTGTGCGTAGGAAGCAGGCGATAATCCAATAGGGGGACGATGATGGAAAGAGACGAGCAACAGGTTGAAGGCCAGGTTGTTCTTCAGAGCGTTAAACCTAGAAATCTGTAACTACCATAATCATCGTGGGAGAGGGGATACGGTTTTTTTTTTCATATTGTTTGATTTGATTTTTGAGATTTTACGTAAATCACAAAATCCCATAGATATCTCCCTGTTGACTTCATACCCTATTTTTGAAAATCAGTTTCCCTATATATGGGCGTTTTTTTTTTGAATTGGATGCTGGATAATTATCACCCTATTTTACAGCCTAATACTCCTACCATGCTCCCCCATTATTGGCCATTGATTAGTATTAATCCAACGGATAAGAAAGTGACTCATGGTACACCATAAAACATGGTGCACCTGAGCGTCCCTATATATATATATATATATATATATAGAGAGAGAGAGAGAGAGAGAGAGAGCTAGCTTGGGCTCAAATATTTTTGTGTTTTCCGAAATCAATTTGAACCACATTTGAATGCAAACAAATTTGGGGGTTTGAACATCGAATAAGTGGATTGAACATGTAAAATTGTATACTTTTTGGGTTGAAATTAAGAGTGAGCGAGAATGACGATGTTTGACGTACGACTGGGTGACCTATAGTATTGATGTCGCAATGGTGAGCCACGAGCACGATCAAGAGAAGAAACGGGTATTTGAATTTGGATAATGGACCAAGTTTTAATCTTTACAACAATTATTTTTCTCCCTCTTAGGTCAAATAAATACATGCTCTTATTTTATTTTATTTGGTTTAGGGCTTTTAAGTGATGTCGCAGAACATGCAATGTAAAGGTTTCCAACAAGAAAACGTGATTGCATTAGTAAACCTTTTAATATTTCTTGCCATTATTATTCACGAGATTTATTTCACTATTACTTTTTATTTTTTAATGATGATTTTTATATTTAAATTAAGTAAAATAAAAAGGAATTTTGATGGTTTAAACTAATTCATGTAGCAATTTCATCCGATAGATTTTAGTTTTTAAATAAATATTAGAAAATTATTTATATTTAATCATAAATCAAATCTAAGAGAATCCAAACATCTACAAGACTATAAAATCGAAATTTTAAAATTTGAGTGATTTATCAATTTTAACGTGTTACGAATAATAGTTATGAAAAAAATACATGATGATTTCTTTTCAAACTATGACTGCCATAATGATGATTGATGAATTCATATTAATAATTTAAAGTTTCAAAGCTTTGTTACCCAAAAAGCTTAAAATTAATAATATATCAAATCCTAAAGGTGTTGTTTCTCATTCTCTAAAACATTATATTATACTCCATATTAAAGTTGAGTTGGCATTCTTTTTTGTCAAAAAATATGGGGTACTTGACTATAGTAGATTAGACCACATTTGTCAAATATAAAAGAGTAAATTGCACATCATTTGTAAAGTAGAGGTTTGTACACAAAATCACCCACTAAATTTGAAATTGTAACAAAGCACTCGTGAAATAGAAGTTGTGCACAAAATCACTCGTGGATTTTAAAATTGCTTTAAGGAATGCACAAACTAATTTCATTAGCATATAACCACCCACGAATCTCAAACTTCGTTCAAGGAAGTCAATGATGTTGACGAACATTGATGTTGAAAATGCAAGTATCCAAGATATACTACCTGTAAAGTTGTTTAGGTGTAGACTGTCGGATATGAGTAAGAATGAGTGATTGAGGAAGTTTTTGGAGTGACAATTGACTATGCGATCCTACCCGCAATCGAGTGGTGCCATTGCGAGCCAGAGTCAACTACGACCCTAGTGGCCTAAGGCCTCCATGGAGCATCTCGATAGCCTTCTGATAGTCAAGGTAGAGGAAGACTATGATTTCATCATTCCATCACCATGTCTAGAGTTAGTGTCCATGTTACCATTGACGGATCCACCGAAAGATTTATTTGAATGTATGGAGTCGCAATCGGTGCCTAAGCTAGCACTTAAAGATCTATCCACACCCATGGTGTCATCCCAAGAGCCCTAGGACATGATGGCTCAAGTGCTGCATGAGCTTGCGCATATGGAGTTGTTCGAGTCCAAGATCGCAAGTTTGAGTGTTGTACCTTCACCAATGACGGTTCGACTCTTTTGTATGCCTTTGTCTTCAACTCCAAGCAAGCAACAAGACATGACTTTGTTTTTGACTTCCAATGCAAAGACTAGGGACGAGCTCGAAGTTAAGACTAGGACTTTATCGACACCATACATGTTGCTTTTGAGAAATCCAACTTCAATGTCAAGGTTTATGTTTTTTCTATTCTATGCTATTTATCCATTGTTGCATCGAAGAGAGGATGCTTCGAACCCAAACGATTTGAGAAGGCTAAAAATGTGTAGATGAAAATGGAAAGATTTGAGAGATGGACAAACTTTTTGGGACAATGAAAATGGAAAGACGGACAAACTTAATGGAACGGAGGGAGTAGTTTTTATTTCAATCTATTTTTATTTATTTCTTTTCATTGGAGTGCAATATCTTATGCTTAATATATCTAGCCTATCTGTCTAAGATAGATTTTTCATTCAAGTCTATTTAAACTCAAGTTTTATTCTTTATTTCTTATGCACGGTATTGAATAATGACCTTTGATTGTTAAGTCTAGTCTTTCTTCTTCTCTTGGTTTGTGCATTGCCCCTATTTTAGCCCAAGCTCACCCATTTCAAGACTCATCACGTTGATTCTCAATGTCATCATGTTGGCCTTGTTTTCTTTGTCCATCATGTTGGATGTCGCTTAACGTTCACCAAATCCACTTCTGTAACCCTTTGAGAGACTCCCTACATGATCTAGATCGTCATCCTAGCATTGTTTTCTTATGACATAGATGATGACACATCACTTGATAGCGAGGTTGAGATTCTTGACAAAATTGCAATTCGGTATTCGAGTCTTGGAGACAATACGAGTATATGACACTCACTATGGAGTGGAATTAGTTCCAAGAATGTTTGGAGGAGGAGGCCTTATCGAGTGAGCGGGTGTATGTTTGTTGATGACTCCATCTAAAATACAATAGGGGCAATCCACCATGAGAGGAGCCAAATTACTTTAGTTAGTGTCCAGATATGAAATATTAAGTTAAAGGAAATTCCTCTTGGTACCCCCAAGGTTTCGACTTTTCCTTTTGATGTCCCACGAACTTTTTTTTTTCTTTTGGTGCCCCCGAGGTTTACAGATAGTTCTTACCGTAACCAAAAGTTAATATTTACAACTTTTTCATCCAAAAATTCTGATTTCTGTTTTTTTTTTAAAAATATCTAAATTAAAATCCAATTTATTTAACCCATTTAATCTACTAAATTAAAATAAAAAAATCCAAAAAATCCAATAGCATATACTACATTACTATTCATTTAGTAGATTACTAGTACACATCAAGCAAAGATAATCAGAGGCACACTATTCATTTGCTAAATGAAAATTAAAAAATTAAAATTCAAAAAATACGATAGCATGGAGTACTACATTACAGGAGGTTAGAGATACAAGAAAACTTGTTATCGGGTTTGAAACAATCACAAAAAAAGCATATACTACACACTAGTTACGACCTATGCATTCTCATATAAACTTGCTATCGTATTTTTTGAAATTTTTTTATTTTTATTTTTATTTAGTAGATTAAATGGGTTAAATAAATTGGATTTTAGTTTAGTTTTTTTATAACAGAAATCAGAATATTTTGGATTAAAAAGTGGTAAATATTAACTTTTGTTACGGTGAGAACTATTTGTTAACCTCGGGGGCACCAAAAGACAAAAAAAAAAACGTTTGTGGGACACCAAAAGAAAAAGTCAAACCTCAGGGGTACCAAGAGGAATTCTCCCTTAAGTTAAAGAGGTTTTTACTAGAAAGCAACTGTACGATTGCTCATATTGTCCTAAATTACCCGCTCAATCACTATTTACTAGAAACCATTTCTATAATCATTTTTGTAAAAAAAACCACCAATGGACATATGCTGTTACAATTCTATCAAGCGCATGGCTTGATTTTTTATATTTTCCTTTTTTTATTTCCCTATAATAAATAGTACTCCCTTCGTCCCCGAAAACTTGTCCATAAAGCACATTTGCACGCGGATTAACGAAAAATGGAAAAGTTTGATAGGTGATGGGAAAAGGTGAAAAAGTTGATAAAAAAGTTAATAAAATGAGTAATATATAAGAATGGATGGGGATAATTTTGTAATTTTGTTGAAAAAAGTGACAAAGTTGAGGGGAAAGTTGGATAATGGGTGTAACATATGAGATTGTGTGAGGGTAAGATTGTAAAAGCATAGTGATATAAATGGAAAGAAAATAAAGTTGGACAAACTATTGGGGACAACCGAAAAGGAAAGGCGGACAACTTTTCGGGGACGGAGGGAGTAGCATACAAAAAATCTCACTTTACTTTCTACAAGAAACAAGATTGAACTCTTGGTTGGCAATCAAACCGACGAAGACGAAGGTTAGCGATCGAATTGGCTCAATAGCTCAATTTGTTTGCACACACAGTCATTGACAAAGACGAAGATTGAATGATTTAGGCTTGAGCGATTTGCACGAACTACACACCCCGTAAAAGGGATTGGGGAATTGGCTTGATTTGGGAGAAGATCGATCTAAGAGTATTTGTCATAGTAGACCTTCTACACAACATTAAAGGACATTAATTAGGTATGTTTCGGATTAAATATAGTATTTTGTGTTGATTTAATATGAATTTGATGAGTAGGGGTTGAAGAATTAGGGGTTTTTAGTTGTGTTTTCTTGAGTTGTTGAAGAATTAAGGTTTTTTTTGTTGAAAATTTGTAGTGCATCCATCGTGAGTTGGTTTATCTACATTTGAGCCAATTTTTGATTTGCTTATAATGTGAAATGATGATATTAGGTACTTTACCCTACAGGAGAATGCTTGATTGTGGTTGGAATGGTGTGAATTGGATGATACTTGATGAATTGGACATCGATGACTAAAGTCAAAGGAATTCTACTAATAAGTTATGTGTTGTAACACTTGCTTATAAATAGGATTTCAATTTCTTGTCAAAACCGTTTACTTGTTTGTCAATTGGATATCTACTAAAGCTTATAGTCTTGAGCTGGCAATGGTTAAATGCTGAAATAAATCTACTAAGTTTATCGTATAAGGTTATCTATGTCTTGCTCAAGCTATACCTCAACAAGTTCACAACCAAAGGCTTGCTTTTGTGGGCTTGAAGCGAAGGTATCTCTTGCACATAAAAACATGAATTATGCCAAAAGGTGTGAACAAATATAACTATTTCGAATGGAGGGATGAGCCATAGTTGTCTATGTTATAAACAAACTGGTAAATGAGAAGGAAATTTTGAGAATAATAAGGTATTGTTCTATTAAACAATAGAGTAGGAATATGAAACTCGTATTTATGAATATCTAACTTGATAAGTTGATGGCTAAAAAGGAGGCAAACATAATTAAGTTTGAAGGCAAATTAAATAATTTTGATCAGATTCATATTATTTGATGGTTTTTTGTATGTTTGTATTCATGTCCTTGAATGTTATAATAATTAGATGGGTAATATAAGTTGATGTTTGTTTATATTCATGCGCTTGAATGTTATAATAGTAATATGATACATTGAAAATTTTAATGGTTAGTTCTAGCTTGATGTTGTAACGGATGATGTTCTAAGGTAACTACCATTGTAATGCATTGAGCTAAAGCACATGTATACCTTTGTAGTCATCATATTTTGTATAAAGAAAAATTATGCGTTCAAAACATCAACTTTGGATTGCTATAATATTGCACAATTATGACAACATAATGTATAACATTCAAATCAATCATCATATTACCAATATGAGATGGAGAGACCATTCAATACAAAGTCATTAGGGCATCTCCAACATCATTTCTGAATTCTTGAAAGATGTGAATTTGGAAATTTATGGCCTAATTTTAGCACCAACAGCTTCCCGAAAGTGATCCCCAAAATGGAGAAAACCGTTCCCCAAATATAGCGATGTCTCCATTTGTGAAGTTTAATTAATGTTTTTTCCTTTTATTTTTTCTAGTTAATTAAATGTAAAAGTCTACTTTTCCCTACATGTTCACTCCTTCGGTCTAATTTCTCCCGTTGCCAGGTTGAACTCCACGATTGCTTCTACTTCTAGTTTCTTCAATTCACCGTTCAAGTAAGGTCTCATCTACAAGCAAGAATTCTATTTAGTGTTCAATCATCTACTTTCTAGGTTTCGGTTCATGTTTTATACTTTCAATGACGATTGAGTTTGCTAGGTTTATATTGATATTGATGGGAAGTATTGTTTGTGCGTTTTGCAAAATTTGATTCTTATCTTATGTTTCTATATAGTCACCAAATACTGAATGAGATTTCATTAAGACCATCGTGAAGAGTGGGTGTAGACATGTACTGTGCTATAGATTTCCTGTAGATCCCCTTTTTTTTGATGATTTAGTTTTCTCTTTTGAAGGCCAACTTATTACAACTTTTATGAAGGCCAATGTGTTACTGCTTGTAGATCCCCTTTGTTGCACTTTTGATTTCATCAAGACTAACATATTCCAGCTTTTTTGATGGAATTGCCGATGTGTTTCCTTGAGAAATTTTAGCTCTCTGCTTTGATGTAGGGTCTAATTTGATCACCAAATTATGTCCTTTCAAGAACATCATATTTGTAAAGTAAAAGTGCAAAAACTCTTCTTTTGTCTTATCTTTCTTGTATATATGAATATATAGGAGTCTCTTATTCTAGCATATTGCAAAAAATGGAACAGTAGTTGTAATATGATTTGTGTTTGTCTAGGTTTGGCATTTGATTGAGCTTTTGTAATGTTGTTGTAATACATATTTTTGCAGATGAATTTTTCAAAGCTCCTCAATAGTGGATCGTCCTTTGATGATCTCACTAAACTAAATGTACCAAATGATTTCTCATTGAGCCAATACCAATTCGATGGCTCTAATTTGGAAGACACGTATACAAGTGAAGTTGCTACTAATGAAGGGACACCAACTGCACCTTGTAACAAGAGATCACAAAAACAATCTCAAAGAACTTCAAATTTCACTCATGAGGAGGACAAACTCCATGTATCCGCATGGTTGAACACAAGCTTAGATCCAATTAAAGGATCTGACCAAAAGAAAAACAAATTCTAGAAAAGAATTATATCTTACTAGAAGACTTGGCCGTATGAACAAGATGAAAAATCACTAATTAATCGACGGTAAAAAATAAGCTACGACGTCAATAAGTTTACTGGATATTACAATGCAGTAGAGAAACCTTATAAAAAGTGGATATACAGAGGCATATAAGGTGAAATCTATTACCATAATGAGGTACTCCTGGTTGTTTGTTTGCTATAATAACAATTTTGATATTTTGATATTTTAGCTTTTTGTTTGATGTTTGCTTGTTTGTTAGATCTTTTGCTGTGTAGCGCCATGCTATGATCTTTTCTTTTCTTGAAGCCTTTCCTGAAGCATGTGATTGCTTGTTTTGTTGCTATTATGCATCAATCCATCATGTTTGTGTCAGTCAACACAATATTGTTACAGACTTTTTTTTTAATGTTGTTATATAGCAAATGATATTATGCTATTACCCATCATGTTCAACACATTACTACTACCTACTCCTACCTTTTACTTCTTTTTTGTTTATTTCGATCAAGACATCTTTTTTTGTTGCTATATTGTTATCCCAAAGCCTCGATGGCTTTCGAACAATTGCAAAACGTGCTTGAAGCACTCCAAATGCACGCTCAACATCTTTTCCTGCCCCTTCCTGTTCCTTAGCAAAATGTCGATGCTTATTTCCTTACGGGGTTGGAATGGTCTTCACTAATGTTGCCCAGGACGGATACATACGATCGGCAAGGTAATATCCTATATTATATTCCCTCCCATTGACTTCATATGTAATGCGAGGGGCACGGCCATCATCGAATCCAAAGAAAGCATGCCTTATCCGCAAGTCATATGAAGCTACACCTTCTAGAATAATAGTAGGCTCATGAATATGGCCAGTAAGCATACCATGCCAAGTAGTAGGACAATGTTTCCATGTCCAATGCATACAGTCAATGCTTCCGAGCATCCCAGGAAAGCCACGTTCTTCACCCTTTGCAAGTAATCTCTGAAGGTCACTACTACTTGGCACACTTAAGTACTCATCGCCAAACACTTCAATAACTGTTGTGACAAACGTTTTTAGACTTTCAATAATAGTATTTCCCCCAATCAGAACATACTCATCAACATAATTAACTGGTGCACCGTATGCAAGTTGTCTAAATGTAGTAGTTACATTTTAAAGCTACGACAAGCCAAGACGTACAACCACATTTCTCTTTTGAACAAAATAAGTATCATGTGCGACAACAACATCATGAATGCGCATTAATAGTGCTTGCCTCATCCTAAACCTCCGTCGAAATAGATGAGGCTCATATTTTGGAAGACCGGAAAAGTAAATGCGATAAAGCCTTTAATTTCATGAGCCTTAACTGGATCACGATTAATAGTACGATGACCTACAATAGAACCACTATGGCCTCCTCTCGAGCTTTGATCGACATAATCTTTTTCTTCGATACGAGCAAGCAACAATTCTTCATAATAGTCGTCAATATTGTCATCATCATTCATGAATGTATGCACTAGATAACGCTCTCCTAAAGAACGACGAGCCATAAAATATAGTTTTAGTGTGAGATAAGGATGAAGAAGAGCACATGAAAAAAATAAAAGTAGTAATATTTATAATAATAATAATAATATGTAAGATATTTATTAGAATAAGATTGGCAAAAAATTTATTTCCTCATTGGTCAAATAATATAAAATTTATTAGTGTAAGATATTGCATATTTTTTTATTTCCTTAATAGTGAGATACATGTAATATTTTATTTAAGGCAAATTAAAGAAAAAAGTTTATTATTTATTAAGATAAGATTGTATAATAAATGAAAGTAATAAATACTGATTCTCCAAAATGGAGAAACTGTTGGAGTTGGAACAATAATTTTTTGGAGAATGTAGCACTTCTTTCCCCACTTTGAAGAAAGTTTCGAAACTAGTCAACATAAAGCATACCAAATTATATGTATTTTGGGTAGTAGGTTGTGTTAGTTCAGTAGAATGGGCAGTTGATGTAGTATGCATAACAAATTAACAACACGGTGACATTGAGTTGATATTAGTTTCAACTAATTAAGCACCATTAGAAAATTTCACAATCTGAAAAATATTGCACCTTTTTAGTGTATTGCCTTTTCTTGCAACCAAATTGCGTAGTCTTCGGAGTTGTAGGCATATATACCTCCTTCATTCTATGTCTTTGGTGGCATAGGAGCTTTAGGTCGATTTGTACATTCTCTTATATAGACCCTTGACCACAACTAGAGCACTTAAACTCTTCAACAATGCTCCTTTGGCTTACTTGGGTTAGCTCCTTCTCTAACCTCTCTTCTAGACTTTTTTGGTCTCCAATGTTTTACAACACGTTGTGGTGATCGGGAGTTTGGTAGGTGCTAGGTAGTCTTTTCCCATTGATCTTCTAAAAAAAATACATTAATGATGTTGTTGTAAGCCCTAAGGTAGATCTCTTTAGTAAAATAAGGATGAGCAAAGTTTCCAACATAACTTTCATGTATGAGTCAACACCATTGTAGATGGACTTTTCCTTTTCTGTAGCATATTTATTTTGTTTGAAATGTATAAATTGACCCTCATACTAATATCTGAAAGTTAAACTCAGGGTATAAATACACATCATGTCCATACGTTGCATTAACAGTTGTTTTTGTAATATGAAACGCTAACAAAAAAAAACATGTCGAAAAAACACTTCAGCACATCATTGATGACTACACCATCCTAATGAATCTTTCAAAAAGAAATATTGTAACTTTTTTAAAAAGGAATAATGACTTATAATAATGTCAAGTATCCACTTTCAAAAAAAAATAATCCCAAATATTTAAATCGTCACTAGCGAACCGAACTATCGCGATATTAACTAGACATGATTTCCTGGTATGTTTTCCGACGAGTTCGATGACATGGCGATCAGAAACATGATGTGGTAAGACCAGCTTTTTTAAAAGTTTTTTATATGCCATGTCACTATTGCCCTATCATAATTTTATCTTAATTTAATCTAAATTAAAACGAAACAATCAAAACAACACAATTAACACAAACAGAATCAATCATACTTCAATTAAATTTAAAACAAACACACGTGAGAGGAATTGGAAAAGGAGGAGGAATATAAGAAGACATGATCTCACGAAGAACGAAGCTCGACCTTAAATCTGCAAAATTGAGAGCTCATATGTAACTCAATCTTCGAATCCTAACGTGATTCGTTCGAGACGAGTGTTTAGCCCTAAGCCGAGCGTGGTTATTGCAGAACATTTAGCCCTCAACCCTAAGTAGAACGTGACTGTTTCAAAACGTTTTGGGATAGGTTAATTTACTACCGAGACGAATCATTCGAAATTGGGGCTTAGAAAAAGTAATGTTGGCATGGATTTGGTTCAATTGCTACCTAAACTTCCTCCATCTGATTCAATTGGAACTTTAGGGTTTCACGTTCATGCTCTCACTCTCCAACCTTGTCAACTTGTAAATAGCTCTTATCTGTTGGGATGATTCACTAGGAACTTCCTCAATCATGGATTTGATTCAATTTCCTTAACTTTATTTGATCTCATTGATAAGGCAAGAGTTGCACTAGGATACAGCCGGACTTTGAGTTGTATATGTTGATTCAGTTGGACAGCTGATTGAGTTGGACAAATAAGGTGTAGTAAATTTTTTTGGTCGAAATAAGGTGTAGTAAATTTGAGCCTTTATTTTTTGCTCTCTATTTGCTAGTGACATTGATTGACAATAGTGTGATTCTGAGCTGAATTAATTTGGCTTCTTTATGAATTGTAGATGGGTGTGAGAATTGCAAATATTTCAAAGGGGAGGATGAGGTGTATGGATTTAGAGTTGATGCACGTACTTCAACAATGAGATTTCACGAAGACTATGGAACGCCTACAGACCATAACTTGCATCGGTTGGATTTGAGAAATGACATTATGAAGATCCCAACGTGACAATTTATTCATGAATTTGTAATGGGGTTTGTGGTAGTTATATTTCTCATTGTGTTATTGAGAATTGAAATTCTAGAGAAGCTTATGTAATGCCTAAGAAAAATTGTTCTGTTTGAATTACTAGGTATGTAATGACATGGAGCTAAGAAATATTATTCAATTTTAATGGCAATATGGCTTTTTTTTTTGGGGTTTCCTTGTTGTAAGTTATTCATGAAAGCTATTGTTTAGACCTAGTTGGTTATTTGCTGTTGCTATTGGTAGTTGTTTGACTTCCAATTTGTTGTTGTTTGTAGGTACTTCTTGTTTTTTAACTCTTAGACAAGTGAAAGTTTACTATTAGAAGTTGCAATTGAAAAAAAATTCAAGAAACAACATAAGTTGGAGGAGGAGAATTCAGAAACTTGCATGATTTTTTTTAGAAGTTTAGCAAATGTGCAGTAGAGAAGTGCAGGAATTTTTTCATACGTTCAACAAATTTGCAGCAGCAAACATGCAGAAAAATCCAGGTAGTGTGCAGCAGAGAAGTGCAAGAATGTCTTTTCATAAGTTCAACAAATTTTCATCAGAAAACGTGCAGAAAAAGCCAGCACATGTGTAGGAATAGAATTCAACATAATAGAATTTTTTTCTGGTGATTGTTTTCTACAGGACAAGTTTTCTGGCCTTAAGGAGGCAAACCATAAGCTGGAAGAGAAAAACTCAACAAATGTAGATGTGATATTTGGTAACAAAACATGATATTCATAAATCATTCCAAAACCACTAAAGAACTTGCAAAAAGCATAATAGCAGTAGCCATAAATAATCATTAAAAAACCAAAGCTCCTAGTCAGAAGCATAATAGAATTTTATTCTTGTGAGATTCATCTAAATCACCAACTTCATTCTCAAATGCTTCTTCTTCATCACATTTATCCTCATCAGAAGCATCATCGTTACAATCTTCCTCATGAGACTCATATTCATCAGAAGCATCATCATGAATCTCCTTCCAGTCCATGTCATTAGGATTTCTTCCAAGGTTATTTGGAGCATCCATACCAAATCAGTTATATTCATGAATCTAAAAAGAAACAAGAAATTTATATAAGGCCATATACATATACAGCTAACAAAGGAATAGTTCAAAAACTCTGACTCCTCAACTCTGACACATCATTCTGATTTTATCAAACAACACATAATTCAACACTCTTGCAAAATTCTGGAACAACAAATCTCTATTACTAAAGTAGTTTGATGAGAAGGAGTTTCAAATGATTCATCTCGGTAGTACGTACATACCTAGTCGTAGGAAGCCATGAACGTTCTATAACAGCCACGTTCTACTTAGGGCTGAGGGCTGAATGTTCTGCAACAGCCACGCTCGGATTAGGGTTGAATGCTCGTCTCGAATGAACCAAGTTTGGATTCAAAGATTAATTCACAAAGAAGCTTTGACCAAAAAAAATAATTTACGTACAAGCTCTTGATTTTGCAGATGGGCTTCGTTCTTCGTCAATCGTATCTTCTTCTATTCCAATTCATCTCACGCGTGTTTGTTTTATTTAATTTAATCATGCTTGATTTTGTTTGTGTTAATTATGTTATTTTGATTGTTTTGTTTTAATTTAGGTTAGATTAAGATAAAATTATGATAGGGCAATAGTGATATGGCACGCTAGGTTGACATGGCATATAAAAAAATTAAAATAAAAAACTGCTCTTGCCACGTCATGTTTCCGATCGTCATGTCATCAAACTCGTCGGAAAACATACTGGAAAATTTTTTTTAGTAGATAGTTCGGTTCACTAGTGAGGATTTAAATACTTGAGATTATTTTTGTTTAATGGATACTTGAGATTATTATAAGTCATTTTTCCTTTTTAAAATGCATGTTAGGACAAAGATGGCAAGACCCATCAAATACACACCAAGGTGAGGAATCAATGAATTTGGTGGAGCACACCAACCCATTTATTCTAGCACATAAAAGCAAAGCTTGTACTTATAGTTCCTATAGTTCAAACAAGCCAACAAAAGTTTTTCCTTTTGCGTACATTTCAAAAAAATAGCTCTTTGAATTAGTTGATGACGTTCTTAGAACTCCAAACAAGCCAACACAATCGTCACTTCTTCCCAATTCGTTTCTCGTTGTTGTAGTGGAATTGATCCCTAGTTCGTCAATTGACTCCAAGCCCTAGTTCGATCGACTTCTCAAAACTCCAAAGAAGCTTTGCTTGATGCTCATCCTAGTTCCTTGATTTCTCAAAACTCCACTCCAAGCCCTTGTTCCCTAGTTTCGGCTTGGTTCAATCAATGATTTACATGGTTCGATCGGTGTGTGAGGATTTTCAAATTGTAAATCGGTCGCTCATCAACTAAAACCACATGTTTCCTTTTCTTTTATTTTTTTAGGAAATTGGTGGAAAGTAAAGTGAGTTTTTTTTTACTATTTTTTACAAGGAAATTAGAAGATTAAATTTGGGGGAAAAAAACAATCAAGCCACGTTCTTGATAAAATTTTAACGCCCCATGGGTGGCTGTGTTTTAAAGGAAATTATCATAGAGGTGGTTTTGGTAAACAGTGATTGAGCAGGTGGTTTAGGGCAATATGATCAATCATACGAGTGATTTATGGTACAAACTTTAAAATTAAACATATCTAGATACAGGAGTATTTTTGTTGATTTTTAACAACATGTGTAGTTATATGTTGACATAGTTAATTTATGAGTGATTTGATAGAATTTTTTTTTGATTGCGGAGCTACTAGCTCGAACAAGCCAAAATTAGGCTACCTTTTAGTTACAAGGATAACCTAGATCATCACGTCGGATGATTTTTAAAAAATCAAGCAGCAAGGGTTGTTGACTCAACAAACCCCTTGACTGTGTTACAGATTAATGTGAAAGCGATAAGGACAAAAGATGAAGTGGTAGAGCTGCATTGAGACTTTGAAGATTGATTTTTCTTCTTGCTAGGAAATCATCAACAACATTTGATTCCCTGAAACAATGATAAAAAACCACAGAGGTAATACTAGAGAGAATATTTCTAATGTCAGCTAAAATAGAGTGTATTTCCCAAGGAACTTTCCAGGTACGTTTTAAAGAATTAATTACAATCAAATTATCCCCTTCAATAATAAGATTGTGAATATTAGAGCAGTCAATATTTCTAAGGGCATGGAGAAGGCTAGACGCTTCAACTTGCACAATTGTCATGGGTTGAAGTTGCTGATGACCTAAGGAAGTGATATAACCATTGTGGTCTCTAAGGATGAACCCAGCATGTGTTGATCCAGTTGTAAGTCTGGATGCGTCAAAATTTAATTTGGACCATTGAGTGAGCGGTTTTTTGGTTTAATTTGTCTTTTTAGTAATTCTTGATGGGTCAAAATTTTTGCATTTCAATGTGCCCAAATGAACCACCAAAGAAAATCAAGGAATGTTATATGATCATTATTTTGAAATGTTTGTTGAATATTTTGGTTGAAATGACCGTGTGATATGATTTTGAAGTTGTAATTTAGTAATTTTTGCAGTCTTAGTATCACTGACTTGGTAAACGGACAATGAAAAAAGAGATGATTTAGGTTTTCATCTTGCATTTCACATAGTGAACACAAATTCGGAACTGAATTATAAAACCGATTAGTTCTATCTGTTGTTGGAAGGCAATCTGCACAAGATTTCCAGAGGAAGTTTTTTATTTTTGGCGTTAGTTTAGATTTCCAAATCCAGTCATAATCATAATTGAACGAATCCGAAATTGGCGCGAATAGAGACGTTGTTGATTGGACCGAGAAGTTCCCATCTGTTGCAGGCAACCAGATGAGGCGGTCCGGTGTATTTGTGCAGGGAATTCTAATTGTTGCTATAATATTGACTATTTGTGATGGTAATATTTGTTGTAGTAGTTGAATATCCCAATTTTTATCGGGGAGGATAAAACTTGAAACAGGAATATTGGGATTTGAATTATCAATAAAAGTTGATAATTGTACATCCTGAATCCAAGGTGCCATCCAAAACTTAATATTTTCTCCATTACCCAAAACCCATCGGAGGCCTTTAGAAAATGTATTTCTGAAATTTTTTAGTCTACCAAATTGCCAAGAACAATTATTTTTGTTATAATCAAATAAGGAATCATTCTTAAGGTATTTGATAGAATTTTGAAACTTAGGCATGATTTTGTGCACAAACCCCTTTTCACATGTGGTTTAATGTAACTTCAGGTAATATAGGTGGTTTTGTACAAAAACCCCTATTTTGTTGGTGGTTTTGTGGAATTTATCTAAAATAAAGTTAGTGTGTTCGACCAGAGAAATTTTAAAAACTTATAATCACCTTGTTTCTTATTTGCATAAATAAGTATCTGATGGTTATCTTACGAATAAGTTTTTGGTATCAGCATAAGAATCAACATGTAATATCTGCATTAACTTACAATTACTATTAACACCAAATTACTAAAGGGAGCATTAGTACAAGTCAATCACATAATTCCGAAAATAAATTTCTACCAAAAATAAATAAATGAATAACAAAGTTCAAAATCAGGGAGATTGGACCGATACTCGGGTTTTCGATTTTAGTTTGGTTTCAAGGCCCAAGTAATAAGAAGACTTTTATCCTGACAACATTCATTGCCAACTTGGTCACAACAACACAAACGGTGAAAGACGTGCAAGATCTACTAAAGATGACTTATGCCACCTCTTCCTATGGCCATAAGCTACAAGTCAACAAAAGCACGGGTCCATGAAAAAAGTCAACATGTCAATGAAGTCCATGAAGGCCTCAGCTGGCCTACGTGCATCCTCACAAGCACCAACTTGCCAAGAAGATCAAACTAACATCGTGCTAAAAGAGCCAATCTGTCATTGATGGCTTCAATGCACGAGATACACCAATCTTGGTTCTAGAGCATCATGAAAAACTCACCATCAGGGTGTTGGCCTTCAAATTTGAAACACAACAAGACACATTCCCGAGAACTAAACTCGCGACACAAGTAAGATTAGGCTGGAACAAGGGCAAGGCGCCAATTATTCCACCAACTTGGCATTCTACCGATAACCACCAGAAACATGGAACACCTCGTTATCAATCTAGTTCCGACCCCGCCACCGATTGCACCAAATTACATGCAACTATAACAATAGAAACCATCCAAAAGACAATATTGGTGTGTCCAACAAAGGGTCACGTCCTAACCCAGTAACCCAGTGTCCCACTATTCTCTAGCAACATCTGAGCTTGAAGGAGGATGAAAGGAAAGATAAAAGCCTAAGCTTTACCGTGGTGAAAGTTGGTTCAAAACTTCAAATATTTGCTGAATGGATGTGAATCATGTGATTCGGTCAATAGGCAAAATACTTCACTTTTCTATCCATGTAAGACACGTCAAGGAACAATATCGCAAGTGCCGTAATGCATGATGCCACAGACCACACGCAAACATAACAGACCTTAGAAGGGTACGGCACTAAACCTTACTTGTATTTGCCTTGTTTTTTGAAACCTTACAAGGTACACAAGTTGTAGACCAAAAACTTCAAAATCATGTCTGGATTATGCATTACGGAGTACAAGCTAAGCAACCACAGACAATCTCAGTACACAAAATATCTCATGAAAGAATAGTTAACTTCATGTTAACCGGTTCAATACTTGAATTATGTGGAATTGTATTATGTACACTGAATGTGCAGATGGGATTTACCATTTCTCTTTCTTTTTTTCCTTTTTTTTTTTGTCTGGTCCCCATAACGTATACATGTTGTAAATACCTTGCTTTTAAGCTAACCTGATATGTGGAGCACCTTTAGTTCATCACTTGAGTGAGATGAAGGTACTGGAGAGCCTCTGAACCACCCTGAGAGACCCAGTTGGCTGCAGTGTCAAAGAAGAGCTCCCAAAACCAAAGATCCAACGCAAGCACAGACGAGAATATGAGCAAAGCCAAAGTCTGGTACCGGTTCAAAGGCCAACCTGAGACCTCAGCCATTGTCTTGAGGAATGGGAATGCATTGCTCTTCATGTTCTGTTTTCTTATTGACCATGCTGTTACCCACTGCACTTGAGAGGGAACAAGGTCAAACTCCTCTTTTAACCTCCTTCCTAGATCTGGCATATGACCTCCTCCATAAAGTATAGCGATTCTATTGTGGCCTTCATCGATTGCTCTTTGAAGTGCCTCTGTTGCCGCTTTGTTTCTCTCACCAATGATTACCGATTTGGCCTCCACATCTGATGTCAGTTGGGTGAACCTTCATACAGTACATTTGAATCTTCAGGTAACAATATAAATTTCTTCATACACATGGATGAAGTATGAAGTACCCATTTACTAGCAAAAAGTACGAAAACCAGTTGACACTACAAGTATTATGTATGTACGACTGCATTCATGAAAACCGCAAACAAAGGGAAAAAGAAGTCATTGTTCAGCATATATTTTAGTGCTAAAATGCACAGTCACAGATGCATTGGCCCAAGTTGTTGAGCATCATTTGCCTGTGCTAAGTGAATCTTTAACTTTTCTCTTGCTTTAGTTGAAAACTCAAATTGATAGACAGCAGGGACTAGGACTAACTAAATAGTTCAAATTTCACAATTCTTTCCAAAAAAAAAAGAAATGATAAACTAATCAGCTCAGTAGCTGAAAGAGAAAGGGCATAGAGAGTTTCTGATCCTCCCCAAAACGAGGAAGGAGTACCACAACAATATCAATGTATCCAGAATAGTGCAGGATAACATAACAATAACGTGCACTTCAGTTGATTATTAAGAAAGCTTCAAGGTTCATTCATGTTTTAGTTTGCAAATACTTACTCTGAAGTGAGGCGCTTCGCAAGGAAAAGCTTCATGGCAGCACCAAAATCAAGCCTGGATAAGGCTTCCAATTCAGGATATTCAGAAACACCAGTTCCAGTGTCAGCACAAACACATCCGATAATAAGCAAGCCCACAAGTGGCATAGGCAGCACCCTAGAAGCCCATAAGAGCTTGGACCTCCAAGGGCCAAGATTTTCAGAAAACACAGGCTGCACCATTGCTTTTGTTGATCTAATTGTCATATCCCTTGCAAAAGAAAATAAACTCTCTCCTTTTTCGAGCTGAAACGTTTGATAGAGAAAAGTAATCTTAGTAAGCTGATGTAGACGTAGGAAGCTCAGGCTCAAATGAGAACAATATATCTCATGAAGTCATAGCTACACACTCAGCAAACTCTAGCATTACACTTCAAGTAAGCTGAGCTAGAGACTATACTAGTTATCACTGTATTTAAAATTTACATCCAACAGGAACAATCAAAGCATATCTTTGATATAATCACAAGATTAAAAAAAAACACATAAGAAGTTTGAAAGTATAATACCTGAAGCATTTTGAAAGTCTCAAAATCCAAATCTGCATGGTACCAATTTTCAGCTTGGTAATCCATACAGTCTAACTGAAAATCAAGCGTAAGGGTTCGAGCCATCTGTCGCTGTATACATCCAAGAATGTTGAAACCTCGTGAACGTGTAGCTTTCAGTCTCGTGGCAGCCGCAGGATTTCTACGTTTTTCTAAACTCTCTCTGCTAGCCACCATCTCGTAAAGGACGCAATCATATGTCTCAAGCTCCTTTTGAAGAGTCTGAAAGTACCTGCTAGCAAAAACTTATGTCATAGAAAACACAAGAGAGGCCAAAGAATTGACATGATATAATCCGAGTTCAGTAATACAGTAGGTAAGCATCAAAATGGTTCAATAGCCAAACCCTTTCAGTAGTCTGTTGCTCATTTTCTATATCTCTTTTCACTTTTCTATATTATACTAGTATCAGTACAGATATTTGGATTGATCTGCACAGCAAGAAGAATGTATAACTCTCAGCAAACAGAGTTTATATTTTATGGAAACAATGCACCAGTGCAAAAACTCTCAGTCTTATATCCTCTACGAAAGGCTATGATCGATCTGTCAATCCTTGGACAGAGTCACAGAGGATGTACCATGAAATTTTCTACTTTCTAGTCTTCATCAAGGCAATATTTCTACTTTCACAGCTCCGTAGCCGGAGAAACACAACAGAGAAAATCGATTCAAGCAAATAGGTTCAAACAATAGCGCGAACAGACTTACTCCTTATCTCCAATATGTATCGTGGAAACCAAATCAACCTGAAATAAAACATCAGAGGATGATAAAATTCACCAGATGAATCACACATAACAGATAGATACAGAAATTAGGAGAAGTTTCCAGTTTCCACACCTGAAGAAAAGGCTGGAGAAGAGACCAAGGGAACCTCTTGCGATAGCTAACAACAGCAGTCTGGAGGTCGCCGTTGCCGACTTCATCGGCGCCCTTTCTGAACCTCATGAAATCGGCAATCGAATTGTTCTCTGCAAACTGCTCCGGCGATCCATCCTCTTCCGCCGCCGACGAGAACGGCGAAGGAGACCGCGCTCCGAAGAGCCTGGGAAGAGAGAGAGAGGCCGACAGCGGCTTCCGAACCTTGGAATTCCGGGGAGCAGGATAGGATTTGAAGAGGCGGAAAGAGAGGATTCGAGCATGGACGTTAGGGCGTGGAACGGAGGAGGAGGAGGAGGCAAGGGATTCGGAGGCGGTGGAGGGAATTGGAGAGAGAATTGGGAGAGAGTGGGAAACCATGGCTGAGGGTGAGACAGCGAATTGGATGGTCTGGTTTGGCCGTTCCACCAGAAATTTGGAGATCACTCTCTCACACTATCATCGTCTTCACAATTTTTCTCCTTGATATTTTGGACATCATTCACTACTACAATCACTCTTTTTTTTCGCATCCGGTCCAGACCGATGAACCCGTATTTTCAAACTTCTGGACCGGAGATTAAAATGAACTTTTGGTCCAATTCGGACAAATATATTCATAATTTTGTAATAAAAAATATCGAATTTTAATTTAATTATTTTACATGAAAATTTAGATGTTCACATATAATTTATTACTTACCATTAAGACTGACGTGATTTATAAATGTATATCATAATGTCGTAAGAGCAATGATAAGATTAGTTATGAATTCTTGCATCTCCAATTCAGAGAGTCCAATTGCATTTACTTGACGCCTTAATTTTTTTTTTAAACTACCAGATTTAGCCCACTACTGATGCGCCCTTAATCACCATGTCGGCCCTAGGAGGAGGATGTCTTCTAATTGTGCTCAATAGGGCCCATCACTTGAAGTCATGCCAAGCAAGTGTCTTGAGCCACTCAATCATTAGTCATTCAAACCATGATGTGCATGGGGTCAACACAAGCTTCCAAGATGGTCACATATTCAAGTCTAAGTGAAGCACCTTAAGATGGAGCCATTTCTATCCTATTGAGCCTAATCGAGCCATCCAAGGCCACCGCCAAGATCACGAGTGAACCACAAGCTCCATCAAGCCAATACAAGTCATTGTCATGCCATTCATCGGGCCAAGTTGAGGTTCGCCGCCCAGGATTGTGTGCGCATCCGGAGATTGGTGCTCACTTGCACTAGCGCATAAGGCTAAGGCCAAAGCCAAGCCTTTGCTCGTGTGTGCGCCTCAGGCGCTAGGCATTGACCTTGCGCATGCGTGCACGCCAGGCTCGCCCGACCACGAGCGGCCTTTCATATACGCCCAAGCTTGCTACAAAATCTGTCCCTAAGATTTCTACACTTTTTGTGTTGATTTCTTCTACTGTTTAAATTGTTCTACACATTGTTCCTAGGATTAATGTTAGTTATAAACGTGTAGAGTTTGTTAGATTAACTATTTTATTTTTATTTAATTAATTAATGGAAGAAGTTATCCTGTGACAAAGATGACTTTTCCTTGAAGATAGATTCTTAACTAGATTAGTTTCTATTTAAAGCAAGCCTTGTAACCCTTTTAACTCAAGCATCATACAAACACATTAATTGGTTTGCTGAGAGAAATCCTAACTCTAATTTGTCATTACCCCTTACGAGAGCTCTAGCTCGACTTCTCCAAGTTCTTCACATAAAACTTCATTCAAAGGTCCTAACATGATCTTCCCTCGATTTTTCATCACGTTGATAAGCGACCAAACCCTAGTCCTAACTTGGATCAAGTCACCCCTTCGATATCAAGCCAACTTGAGTTCACATATCCAACCTCAACTTCCGCTTCCGCATCAACGTTGAGACTTCCTACCACTATCTAAATGTAGAACCTTGTGTTTGAAGCCTAGTCGAGGACAAGGACGTATCAACTGGTATCAGAGCTAAGGGATCGTGTAAGTCTCATCTCAATACATTCGTTCTTCACACGTGTTCCCCAAGTTTCATAACCCTAGCTCCATAATTCCCTTCGACCACCCTAGGTTTTCACCATTTTTTCCCCTTTGCATCGTAAAATTAATATATAAAATCTTACCTTGCTCGACTTTTAATTCTTTCTAGTAAGATTGCATATTGTTCGCTAGCTCGTGTTCAATGTGCAAGTTGAGAATGAAGTAATCTTTGAACTATCTATCTTGCTTCTCGCAGAGGATAAAATCCATGACGTTGATTACAAAGAAGAGGTCGATTGTGAAGTCAAAATAAGGTAACACCTTTGATCACAAAAAAAAAGGTTTAAACGTGGAAAGCCAAAATAAGTCAACCAAGTTCATCAAAAACAAAATCAATCTTCTCTCGTCTCTCATCAATTCTAATCCCTCCATTGTCCTACTTGTTAGTTTTTAACTCTAAAAGCTTCGAGATTGCCTAAGCCAACATAACCCTAAGCCAAAACACCATGTGTGCTTGAACTTTTGGGTTTGACGTTACTTGGTGGGCATCTCAAAGCAAAGGTCCTTTTGTACTTTTTGATACTCACAATGGCTCACATTGAAATAGGTTTGCTTTTGAAATCTCAACAAGTGGGAGGCCACAACAACCAAGAACAAAATCCCCTAATCATTCCACCATTTCCACCACCAGTCGATGCTAGTGTCCAAGAGATGGCGGGAGAGCAATATTTGGTGGAGCAAATCAAAGCATTTGAAGATCGAGCACGCCAAGCCAAAGAGCGCAATGAGCTCTTGGCTCGTCAAATGGCCGAGGCTAACACAAGGCTCACCATGAGCGCACCTCCACCTAATTATCAATTCCGCCATTTAACGCCAAGCATCCGAAGCGGCTACACAACTCCAATGAGCCCTCAAAGACAAGGACCCTCTCCACCCTCATCACCATGGGCCCTTGCATCATATGAAGTCCATAAGAGAATCTAGCGGTGTGATCCATAGTGGGTGAGGACACAAGAGAGGTCCAGGCTCATGACCTCAATACACCATCCATGATGTTGAGGTTGTAGACGAAACCGAGGAAGAGGGATCTGAGGAGGACAGTCGACCATCAATCAAGCCTAATTCTTCTATATGGTCGAAATCGTCACCAACCCGCCACCAAACCGACGTATGTCCACGAATCCTACAACTTCTCAGTCTCCCTATACTGCTAACCAATTCATTGCAGAGGACTATAGAGGCCACCAATCCATGGTGTCTCCATATGACTCGTATTCACATGAGAGGGATGAAGACTAGACTATGACTCGTTCAATGAGTACAAGACTTTATTGATTGTTCCCTCAGTGTTCTACATTCAAGATGGAGAAGCATCAACATATGCAGATTGCATCCATTGGATCCTCATAGGGATCAATATCAAAATCCAACAATCGAAACCAAAATTTTTGATCAATGACGTTTGTGTGTGAGATGATAATCGGTTTAAAGTTGAAGGGGAGCAATGGTACTTTGGTCATCCTACAAAAGAACCCAAGATCTGATGGAAATTGATCCATGTTTTCTCATGCTTGATTTTGAGGAAAAAAAAAATTTGCCTCAAGTTTTATCATTACATTTGATTGCAGGTTAATGATGAAGTCATTAGATATGTATGAGGTTCATAATTATGTTCGGATCAACAATGGTGAGAATTGCATAATGTTGCAAGGTTTTATTTACTCAAGATCAAGGAAAGTTGTTCTACAATGGTTTTCCTAAAAGGAAAATGAAGTGAATATCTATTTTGACATGCTTATTCTGGGAACAAATGCATATGTAAGATGTGTGTTGATCGTGTTATTGATAGGAACAAGACAATTATCTATGTGATGATATCAAATATTAATGTTGTATGTGTAGCATGTATAAGTACAAGATGTATGGTTGATTTTCTATGATGGGCATGGGGAAAGTTAAGGTGGTCCTTATAATTTGAATTGAAAACGAGGTTGAGGGATCAATGTCCTTGGATAGGATTGGAAACGTGTCCTTTGGGATTGATTTCTCTTGACATGAATAATTGTTTCATACATAGAAATGTGTCCCTCATTTCTTGGCTTTTCTCATGGATTTAAGACTATAGATTATGCTAATTGGGCATGATGGTATCTCAACTCAAATTGCTCACGAGTTAGTCAAATTGTAAGTGTATATGGAAATATACTATATAATACACCGTGTTAATTGGTGTGTGATATGTAGTTGATTACTTGGGAAGGACCATGGTGTGTGGTCTTGGCAATGTCAGTATTTCCTTCAATATAAAGGAAATGTTGAATGTAAGTTGGATCAAGTTAGAGAATTGTTTTTTGAAACGTGGATGGATAATTCTACTTGGGATCAGTTCCAAACCATTAGATTGTGGAAAAGGATCTAACATTCTAGTTTGATAATAGGATCGAAGTTGGTAGTGTGAGTTGTATCCTAGATTGAGGTAACAACTATGGAATTGTATCTACCATCTTTCGTTATGGCCGAAACTGATTTCAACTCTATGAGCATAGTAACTCTTGCCAAAGGGGATCGATCATGCTTGTTGATACCAAGTCATGTCTTTGATGTGAGGTATAGCATGGTCCGTGGATTCATTACACATAGTGTGATTTTGGTTGGTTGAATCGGTGAAAGACATGTTGGTTAATCACTTGACGAAGTGGTTGTTCCTAAGGGGATGATAATGAAAGGCCTAGATTGCTTTCTAGCGATGGGACACTCAATTCCTACATAATGAAAATTAGGACATAATTCAATGTGGAAAGTCCATTCCTAGAAAATGTGAGCACAATGGATCAATCCCCAATGTGTTCGCTACCCTAAATGATCAAAGGTTGAAGATTCTATCTTCTTAATAGTTCCTTTGAAGAAGTGCAATGTAGGTGTATGACTAAAGGGTATACCTATATGGACGTGGAGTTTGGTCGCTTCATGAAGTTTTGGGTTGACTGTACATACGCTCATGAATGGATAGGGACTCAAGGACCATTAATGAAGTCAAGTTAGACTATAGAAGTGTATAGTGACTTATGTGTGTGTTATCTTCATGCATCTAAAGAGTTTGATTGGTTCAATCCATAAGACACCATGATTCCGAGGTGTATGAAATGTGTAATTATACTAAGATACGAATTCAATCGTCATAACATTTGTGTTTATGCTAAAATGGGGGAGGATTGTTGGTGACTTTAGTGTCATCAATGGTTGTTCCCTTAGGGATTAATGGTTCTTAAGGGATCAGTGATGGTTCCTGAGAAATCGGTGCCCTAGGTATCAATGGCCTTTTAGTGTTATCAGGATTCATGCGACTATATAGGGTTTCATTCAGCTTATTACAAGTTTGGGGATGTGGAGTACATACTTGTGTAAGTATTATTGAGATCTAGTGGGAGATATTATGGGTATATGTTACTCTGTGATATTCTTATGGGATCAGTAGTTCAAAGAACAATAGTTCTAATTGGTACCTACGGGATCAACAATTTTACGGTTTGGATTTTAATCACGTGGATTAACCATCTTTATAACCGTTGAATAATCACTTGAGTGACCTCCTTTTATGATTAATTTTTGTCAGGTCGACGTGTTTCTCCAAGAGAGAACCGTTGATAGCAAGGGATCAACGGTAACTGCTGGTAACTGGCATAGTAACCGCCTAAAACTTCTAGAAACAGCCCTAGGCTTTCTTATGACCTATATAAGGACAAAGTGAGATAGGGTCGTGACTAGGTAGACAATCTTACTCAAGATTAAACCAAGTCAATGTCATACATCCATTTAATACATATTCTATAGTTTGATCCTTGTCAAAAACCTTGAAAAGGACTAGAAGATTTGTCTTATCTTACTTCTGATTTTGTGGATTCCCTAAGGCATGTAAGAGGCAAAATTTAGATTTCGGAAAGTGTTTACACTATTGTGATTATGCTTAGTATATTATGTTAGTATATGTTGTGTAATGTCATTATGTAAAGACTGCATAAATAAATCAGTATGTGTAACATGTAGTTAGTGGCGTGTAATAGGATCAAGTTACAAGGTAGTTACTTGGCGCTAGTTAAATAACTGTCAACAGAAGTTAGTTAAATGACAGTTATGTGTAATGCTATATAATGTTGTAAAAACTGTTATTACAATTATCTGTTGAATACAAGGAGTAACTTTGTGTTCAGTATAATCTATCGTTGACTCTCATTCAATAAAACTGTATGTATATATGTTGATTCATGGCTTGAAGTCTTTATTTGGTATCAGAGCATAATTGAAGATAACGATGTCTACAGAATCAAGTTCAACTTATAGTTCCATGAATGCACTAATGAATAACAATCCATTGATAAACGTTGGATTGGTCAACAATGAAACCAGAAATTCTAGTGAGAAATTTCTCTCTATTAATTACCCTACGCTTACTAAGACAAACTGTGCGGTGTGGTCCATCAAGATGGAAGTCTTGTTGACTGCACAAGGTTTGTGGGACTCAATTGACGGCACAAAAGTTGTTGATACAAGAAACGACAAAATGGCACTAGTGTCCCTGTAGAAAGCAATTGGTGAAGAAGTTCTTGTTCAGCTTGGTGCCAAGAGAACCGCCAAACAAGCATGAGAGATAATTAAAACAATGAATGAAGGATCCAACATAATTAAAGATGTGCAGAAACAAACTCTACTCAAAAAGTATGAGGGTCTGAAAATGAAGAAAACGGAACTGATTGAAGAGTTTACCACTAGATTGATTGTATATGTGAGTAAGAAGTGGTGGTAAAAAAAATTGTTGAGATCCACATCATTGAATCCAAATTTGTTCAACCATGGAGGAGTTCTGTGACTTAAAGACCAAGAGAGTAGAAGAGGTAATTGGATCTTTAAAAGCACATGAAGAGAGATTAAGTGAGCTCAAAGAAAAAGGACTAGAGACTACACTTCTTGCACGTGCAGAATGGAAGGAGAGGAAGGAGAGGAGGAAGAAGAAGCAAAAAGAAAAGTCTTCCACAGATGAGAGGTCTAAGTTTAAAGAAAAGGGAAAGGGCCAGTTTGAATCTGGCAGACTGAAAGGACAGAAAAGGTTTGATAAGGCCAAGATCAAATGCTACTCATGTGGAAACATGGGGCATTTCAAGTATGAATGTGATGGAAAAGAAAATAAAGAGAAGGTTAACCTTTCAATGAAGAGGAACCAACCTTGTTAATGCTCAAAGATGATCCTGTCAAGAGGTTGATGGCGGCTGAATTTGCACAAGGAAATGATGTAGAGAAATTTAGTAAATGTTATCTTGACTCGGGAGCATCCAATCACATGACTGGTGATCAAACCTCGTTTGCTACACTTGATAAATCTTTCAAAGGTAACGTTAAACTTGGAGACTCATCTTATGTAGAGATTCAGGGAAGAGGAACAATTATATTCTCAAGATAGAATAGTGAGCATGCTCCACTAAGAGATGTTTATTACATTCCTAAATTGAAAGCTAACATCATAAGTATTGGCCAACTTGATATGAATGGAAGTAAGTCAGTTTTCAAGAATGGTGAATTGTGCATATACTCGAGTGGAGGTAGGTTGATTGTAAAGATTAAGAGGCAATCCAACAAACTATACATTCTCTACTTGAGGTCTGTAAAGGAAGAATGCCTGTTGTCACAACTCTCTAATGTAGATTGGGCATGGCACGCAAGGAATGGACATCTCAACTTTATATCTCTAAGGAAACTGACTCAGAAAGAAATGATTGTAGGCGTTCCAAAGATAGAACAAGTCAACAAGGTGTGTGATGGATGTTTGGTAGAAACACTACACAAGACTTCTTTCCCTCACTCCTCAGCCAAGAAGCCTCTGGAATTGATCCATGTTGACCTCTATGGTCCCATCACACCACCAACAATAGGAGGTAGCATATACTTCCTTCTTTTAGTTGATGATTATTTACGTTTAATGTGGATTAAATTGTTGAGAGGAAAGGTTGAAGCTATAGAAAGCTTCAAGAAGTTTGAAGCTGGTGTCAAACTTGAGAAAGATGCCAAGATAAAAGTGCCCAGGAGTCAAGACAGATCGTGGAAGTGAGTTCACATCCAACAAATTCAAAGAGTTTTGTGATTTTGAGGGCATTGCAAGGCACTTGACAACACCTTATTTCCCTCAACAAAATGGGGCGGTGGAAAGGAGAAATCAAACCATCATGGAGATTACAAGGAACATGTTTTAGAGCAAGAACATCCCATCAAGATTTTATGGAGAGGTTGTGAACACAGCCGTGTATGTTCTAAATAGAGCGCCAACAAAGAGCCTAGATGATGTCACACCATATGAGGCGTGGTATGACAGGAAGTCAGGTGTTTAGCACCTTAGGATCTTTGGCAGTTTGATGTATGTCAAGAACACTACTCCAAATCTATCAAAACTGGAAGACAGAAACTCTAAGATGGTGTTCATGGGCTATGAAGAGGGATCAAGGGCATATAGAGCACATGATCCTAAGAAAGACAAAATAGTAATGACTAGGGATGCCATATTTGATGAAGGATCTATGTGGAAGTGGAAGAAGATCCAATGAATAAAAACCCTATGCTATGTATCTTTAGTGTTGATATCTCAGATGGTGGAAGTTCTTCTCATGATGAAGAGGGTGAATCAAGTCAGACAGCTTTCTCTAGTAGCCCACAGACGCCAGTAAACATGATTCAAAAGAGGAGTGAAGAAACTCCAAGTGGCTCTTTGTTTGTTGCAACCAATACTAGAAGTGAAGACTGTGAGGAGGTGACAAATGTGTTTGATCACGCTCCATTAAAGTTTAGGTCTTCACAGGAGATCTATGATGAGACATAAGAGCTTTAAGAGGAAGTATGGTTGTGCTTTATGGCAGAGGACGAGCCAACTGACTTTGAAGAAGCCATCTCATGTAAACACTAGAAGACAACAATGGACTTGGAGATAGATTCCATCAACAAAAAGAAGACATGGGCCATGGAGGATCTTCCAAAGAATTCTAAGGCCATTGGATTAAGGTGGATCTTCAAGCTTAAAAAGTAACCTGATGGAAGAATCAGTAAGTACAAGGCAAGATTGGTTGCAAACAGCGGCAGATCTAGGGAGCGGCCGCCCCCCATCGAGCCGGAGCGCCACTGTGAAGTATCGAGGAGCGGGCGGCCGGAGCGACGAGAGCGGGGCGGGACCGGTGCGGGATTGGTTGCCGGGTCTGGGGCAAGTTGGGGCGGGAGGAACCTTGAATGAAAGGGCTGGAGCTAGAGGAACGGCCTTCGACGTCGGACTTGACTGTCTAGGGAAGAAGAAGAGAGGTAGAAGAAAGAAGAGAACCTTAAAACTAACGACGTCGTTTTCACAATTAAAAAAAAAAGCTGGTTGCTGAACCAATTTGAACGTTTAGCTTTTTTTGAAAATGTACAAGCTGCTGAACGAAATGTTGGGCCAAACGGCCCAAAACCGGCATCGATCTTGTTTTTTTTTTTTTAAATTGGGCATAAAAAAGGGAAGTATAGTTGTTTAGAATGGGGGCATTAAAGCCTAATTAAGAAGAGAAGGGTTTTACCTTTTAAGCATCAATTTTGTTTTTTTTAAATATTTGGGCAAAACAAATTTTCAAAAAAAAAAAATTCTAGGTCAGCAGACATTGAACGAATTTGGGTTTTAACTAGAGAGCAATTGAATTCGACGAACTGCCAAGGCAATTCCGAGTCTCCGGCGGTGAGGGAGCAATCACGATTGCGAGTTACCAACGGCCGGCCAACTACTAACCCACTAGCTTAAAGTTTGCCCCCCATTGAACCAGTTCTGGATCCGCCACTGGTTGCAAAAGGGGTATGTTCAAAGGCATGGGATTGACTGTGAAGAAGTCTTTGCCCTAGTTGCAAGATTGGAAACAATCATAATTCTCATAGCTTATGCGGCGTCTAAACGGTTTAAGATCCATCATATGGACGTCAAAACAATATTCCCGAGTATAGAACTAAGTGAAGATGGAAGTCTATGTGAGGCAGCCATAGGGGTATGAAGACAAGAGTTGCCCACAGAAAGTGCTAAAGCTCTGCAAGGCCCTGTATGGTTTAAAACAGGCGCCAAGAGCATGGAATTTTAAGTTGCAAAAATGCTTGAAGAGCATGGTTTTGAAAGGTACAAGAATGAGCATGCCTTGTACGTACACCAGGTTCAGCAAAAATGCATCCATGATTCTAGGAACTTATGTAGATGATTTGATCATCACTGGTTCAAGTAAAGAGACCATAGGCTTAAAGTGGAAATGAAGAAGAGTTTTAAGATGAGTGATCTCGGCCTATTAAGTTATTATTTGGGTACTGAAGTCAAGCAAACTGAGAGAGAAATCTTCATTCATCAAGATGGGTCAACAAAAAAAATTGTGCAGAAATTGGGACTCCAAGAGTGTAATCTAAGTGCTATTCCCATGGAGCCAAGACTGAAGTTATCTAAGTTTGAAGATGATGAAGATTTGGTGGATGGAACTTAGTTTAGAAGCTTGATTGGAAGCTTGAGGTACTTACTAAACACACGTCCAGACTTATGTTTTAGTGTTGGAGTATTAAGCAGGTTTATGGAGAATCCTAAGTCTTCTCATATGGAGGTTGTTATGAGGGTTGCTAGATACATCAAAAGTACTCTAAAGTGGGGATGTTCCTACAAGGAGAACTCTAGAAATCTGTCTTTGATTGGCTATTCAAATAGTGATTTGGTTGGTGATGTTGATGACAGAAAGAGTACTAGTGGTGTGAACTACTTCCTTGGGCAGAAACCTATCACCTGGACATCTAGGAAACAAATAATTGTGGCTCCCTTTAATTGTGAGGCAGAGTATGTTGCAGCCACCATGGGAGCATGTAAAGGGATATGGTTACAAAGCATAATGCAGATGTTGGAGCTAAACAAAACTATTGTGTTAATGCTTTATGTCGATAATAAATCTACAATTGCGCTTGCAAAGAATCTTGTGTGCCATGATAGGAGTAAGCATATAGACACTTAGTACCACTTCATAAGGGATCGTGTTCGGAAGAACAGGATCATGATGGAATTTGTGAGAACCAATGATCAATTGGCTGATTTTCTTGCTAAGACCTTGGCAAGACAGAGGTTTTCCCGTGAGCTAAGGGACAAAATAGGCATAAAACTACCAAACTAAGCTTAAAGGGGAAAATGTTGTAATTAAGCTTAGTATATTATGTTGGTATATGTTATGTAATGTTATTATGTAAAGATTGCATAGATAAGTTGATCGGTTCGGATTGCGAGGGTCTCAAAATTCAATTTATAATCCGACCTCGTAGTAGCACAAGGTAGGGTGTCGAACACTCGGGAGTTCTGTCGTTGAGTGCACCTAAAAGTCTTGAAAAAGGGAAAGAAAAGCTAAAAACAAGGAAAATCAACAAAAACTACTCGGGACCGACATTGGTCACTTCGAGCCCGAGGTGGATCGACGTGGAAAAGGCCGGGACCGACACTAGCTAAGTCGGGCCCGATGTATTAGGGATGTTGAACTTGCAAAAATGGAGAGATAGATCTTGGGGTTTTTGGTTCCTCCTCTAGTAAATGTGGGTTATTCCACCCCAATTCAGCCAATAAGTGTTTATCCTCATAGGATCGAGGTTGTTCGCCTCGGTCCCGCCACTTCTACACATCGACCATAGGGAATTTGACCTCCCTTTCGATGCAAGGTCAATTGATGGACAATTGACCACTTCCGTTCACTCTTGCTAATCACAAGCCCTTGATCCCTTGCTTCCACAAGGAATTGTAGCTCTATGTAGAGTTAGTTCCTAGATCAAACACTCAAGGCTATGGAATTGGGGGTTCAAACCCAAACCTAGCTAGAGGTTTTCCTCATTGCCCAAGATCAATGGAATCTACTCCATAAGGCTAGAGTAAAAAGCAATCAAATCACAAAGCAAATCAATCTCAATCATCAAACTCAAAGCAAATCCAAATTTCATTCACTAACAAAGGAAATCCACAAGATCCAATCCAAAGCAAAGCAAATCAAAGACAAACTCACTAGTTCTCCGTAGATCTATCCTTCTCATACACCAATTTCTCTTCCTTCTCCTCTCTTCTCCTTCTCCTTGCTCTCCAAGTCTTCCTAGAGCCTTTGAGAGGTGATTAGTGTTGTGTGTTGTGATCTCTCTCTAGCCAAGGGTTTGTTTCTTCTCCAAGGAAAGGAATTCACCCAAATCCTCCTCTAGATCTTGGGTTTCTTCCCTCCCTTGGAGAAGAGTCCACCCCATTCTTCACTCTCAATTCTCTCCCCCCAAAAGTGTCTATATGATGTCTAATGAGAGATTACAAGGGTTTAAATAGAGATTCCCCCCCCCCTATTACAAAGATAAGATTACCTCTCTAAACTCCTTGATCCCCAAGGAAAGTCCTTGACCTTCAAGGCTTCTAGAACTCCTTGATCTCCAAGGCTTCTAGAACTCCTTGATCTCCAAGGAAGCAAATATAGTTATGGGAATTAATAGGAAAATCCCAAAAAGAAAGGAATCCGGAGCTACGACCGACATGGATCGACACGGAGAACCTCGGGCCCGACTTTGATTCTACCTCGGTCCAAGGGCATACATTTCAGGTACGTCGGGCCCTACTTGCCACACCTCGGGCCACCATGGTACCTCGGGCCCGACTTGCCCAGACCTCGGGCCTAAGGCAAAAATCAGCTTTCTTCGCACTGTTCTCTCTCGTTTTAGCTTAGATTGACTTGATTCTTTCGCCCTTCACTTGGTCTTTACTTGAGGCTTCTTCCCATGCATCCTTAGCTCCATTTTGACTCCTTTTTCATTCTTGAATTCCTCCATGATTCCATGATTCTCCATGATTCTTGCTCCAAAATGCCTATAAAACACACAAAACGCGCATAGTCTCCGAATCTCATAGAAAACCGGAATCCAAGCTAAAAAGGGACAAAACACACAAGAAAAGAGACAAAAGACACATATTTACAAAGGAAAATAACCTATAAACACTACCAAAATAAGAGACATCATAACTCAATCTGTATAACATGTAGTTAGTGGCGTGTAATAGGATCAAGTTACATGTTAGTTATCTTGATCCTATTACACGACACTAACTACATATCACACATGTTAGTTATCGATTGAACTACCGAAGCCCTTAAGCCCCGTTGAGGTGAAGTCAGCGTGCGAAAACCAAAAGTGTTTATAGGGTTTTCTTCGCCGTGACCGGCGGCCGCCGTCGTTCTGCCACGCCATGGCCAAGGCCAAGGCGACGGGAAGGATGAAAAAGAAGGGCGTGAAGCTCTTTCCCCTGGCTACCTCCACGTCGTCCTCGAGTGGTTCGCCGATGGGAGCTTCTGTGGACACCGTCCGAGCTAACAATGCCAGAATCCTTCGCAATGAAGCCAAGCTTGACGCCGGCAGAGACTAGATCTTGTGGACGGTTCCGAGGCCATCTCGGTGGTTACAGAAACCGCCGAAACCGCTGAGACTAACCAGGAAGCAGCTGCGGCTATGGATAGCGAGAAGAGCGACAGTGGAAAAGAGGTTAGTGTAAAAAGTTAGAGCAAGAATGCCCCTTCAGCAGGAATGGAAGGAATTGGTAGAGAAGAGGCCGGAGGAGACGCGCGAGCTGGAATACAGCATGCAGTTGGAGAAACCGTAACCAATGGCAGGGTTAAAGCTTCATACAAGGAAGCACTAGCTGGAAATAGAGCCAATATCAATGGCAAACGGCTGACGTTCGTTGAAGGGTGTGAAGATGGCATCATTAGATTCACAAGAAAGGAGGTGGAAAAGACCATTGCTAAATGGAATCTTAGAGTGATGGGAATGGAAGTTGGTGTTAGAATTCCTTTTGCTATGATGTAGAACTTTGTGGCTTCAAAATGAAATCACATTAAGGCCCCCAAAATCATTTTGACAGACTCATGAGTGTTCATCTTCAAATTTGAGAATAAGGAGGATATTGAATGGGTCATGAGACAGGGGCCATGGCTAATTGGAGGAATCAAACTTCTGGTCTTGAAAAGATGGTCGGAAGGGATGAAGCTTGACCCGTCATGCTTTGAAACGACCCAGATATGGGCTTCCTTGCCTAATCTTGATGTCAAATTCTGGGATGAATTGTTCTTTGACAGAATAGGGAGTGCATTAGGCAAACCTATCTTTTTCGACAAAGTCACCGAAAATGAGGAAAGGTTCTCATTTGCTAGGATTCTTGTTGAGGTTTCCGCTGCCACGCCTCTCAAGTACGAAATCCAATTTCATGGGGAGGATGGAGAAGTGGTTGTTCAGCCAGTCATATATGAATGGATGCCCGTTAAGTGTGAGGATTGTAAAGTGTTTGGTCATTCCTTTAAGGAGTGCCCCAAGAGGACCAACACAGAAGCAATGAGAAGGAGCAAGCATTGGGCCAAACCGTCAAGGCAGTGGGTGAGAAAAGAGAAGGACAAGGCGCCTTTTCAGATTGCCAACACTAAAGTCATCGGTATGCAGGAGGCGAATGTTGTTAAGAAAGGCAAGTTAGTTGTGCAAGAGCCGAGTGCAGCTGAACGGAGTCAGGTCCCATCAACGAGTGTTGGAGTTATAAATAGCAAAACAAGAGCTATAACAGAGCCCTCTGGCAGCAAGTAACCTGTGGTTGAACCTCCGAAAGAGCAGCAGTGGGTTACAGTTGTTAAGAGCTAGAAAAGCAATGTTAAATCCTCCACAAATGGGCAGAAAGCTTGTGGTGCAACTATGCTAACTCGATCAAGATTCACTATTCTGCAGAGGCAAGCAAATGGAAAAGGGTCAGACATGGGGACAGATTATGAATCAATCTTACCCCATGAGTAAGCTTTCCTTAGATAGTTGGAATATTAGAGGGCTTAATGACCCCTCTAAATGTACTTTTGTTAATAGCTTTGTTTCTAGACATAATGTAGATATAGTAGCTATTTTGGAGACTAGAGTTAGAAGCTCTAAGGTTGATGCCGTCTCTAGGCATATTTTGAGAGGTTGGGATAGGAACACTAAGTGTGTAGGCTCTAATGGCCGCATATGGGTGTTCTGGAACCCAACCACTATTAATAGTATTAATTTTTTGGTGGAAGATGCCCAGATTTTGCACTGCACCATCTCCTCTCCGCATATACATAAGCAACTTTTGGCCTCCTTTGTGTATGCCTCTAATCACTTGCAAGAGAGGGTTGCGCTGTGGCAGACCATCGATCATTTAGCCTTACAAGCTGCTACAAACCAGGATGCTTGGATTCTTTTAGGTGATTTTAACGCCATAAGACAACATAGAGAGAAATATTGTGAAGATGGCTCTAGTTTCCAAGTCAATGGAGAGTTAGGAGACTGCCTAGACAGAAATGGTCTGATTGATGTGAACTTTAGAGGACCTCTTTTCACCTGGTCTAACAAGAACACAGATGGCATTAAAATTCTCTGCAAGCTGGATAGAATTCTCGCCAATCAAGAATGGATTGACTCGTTTGCAAGTTTTGAAGCAAGCTTTGAACCTCCTGAATGCTCTGATCACTCCCCTACTCTGCTGCATATTAAAGATGCTCAAGGAATAAAGAAAAGAAGGAGTTTCCGCTTTAACAATACTTGGTGCAACAACCCTCAATTTGCTCAGACTGTTGATGATGTTTGGAGAAGCAGTACAGTTAATGGTGTAAAGATGTTTCACTTCGTTTCCAAGCTGAAGTTATTGAAAGGCCCTCTTAGAAAGTTGAAGGGCAGCAGTTTAGATAACGAGCAGAGAAATATCGAAGAGCTTAGTGGCCAACTGAGAGATATCCAGATCGAAATCATTGCTTGACCGTTTGATCCTTTGCTGCTCGGCCAAGAACAACATATCTTCACTGAGCTTAGAAGAGCAATTCTTAGCAGAAGTATTATCTTGCAGCAACTGGCAAAGATTCATTGGCTGAAATATCAAAACCACTGTAGTAGCTTTTTCTACAATTCAATCAAGTTGAGAAAGGCCAGAAACTGTGTGAATGCTATCCAAGATGATAATGGTTGCCTGCTGTCAGAAGAAAACGATATTAAGAGATTTGTTCTCAAGTATTTCAAAGAGATCCTAGGAAGAGCTGTAACATGTGAATCATGTGAATTTGCATCTTTTGAGGAAGGGCCTTTGATCACTGAAAGTGAAAGAGATTCCATGATCATGCCTTTTTCTAAAGAGGAAGTGAAACAAGCTCTTTGGGAAATTGGTACAAACAAGGCTCTTGGGCCTGATGGCTTTAATGCCAATTTTTTTCAGAGTGCTTGGCCATTTATTGGGGAGGACTTCACTGAGGCTGTTTTGGATTTTTTCAGAAGCGGAAAACTCTTGAAGGAAGTGGGAAGTACTGCAATTGCACTGATCCCAAAGAAGGAAAATGTAACGACAGTCAATGATCTCAGACCTATATCTTGTTGTTCTATAATCAGCAAAGTGATTTCTAAGCTCATTGTGAAAAGAGTGCAAGCTGTCCTCCCAGGGCTTGTCAGCAGTAATCAAGGTGCATTTATCAAGGGTAGAAACATCAAGCACAACATAGCAGTTTGCCAAGAAATCGTCAAATGCTACGCTAGGAAGTATATTAGTCCTAGATGCGCCATCAAGATCGATCTTAAAGGCGTATGACACAGTTAGCTGGAATTTCATGATTCAAGTCCTGAATGGCTATGGTTTTTACCCTGTTATGACTAACTGGATTAAAGAAATTACGACCAAGGTCTCTTATTCAGTGAACTTCAGCGGAGAATTGCATGGCTACTTTAAAGGGGAAAGAGGTCTCAGACAAGGGGATCCACTTTCCCCTTATTTGTTTGTTCAAGCAATGGAATTTCTTACCAGAATGGTTAAAAGACTGCAAAGGAACAACATATTTTAAAATGCATCCAGGTTATGCAGTAGTTGGAATCACAAACTTGTGCTTTGCAGATGACTTGTTTCTCTTTGCTCATGGTGATGAAGAGTCTTTGAAAGAGATGAAGAGAGTCCTTGATAATTTCTGCTCCATGTCTGGCTTGACGGTAAATGTTTCCAAGTCTAGATTGTTCTATGCTGGTGTAGATAACTATAAGTCGGAGAAGCTTGCAAGCATTTTCAACCTTGAGTTAGGCGAACTTCCAGTCACCTATCTTGGGGTTCCCTTATGCAGCGCAAAAGCAACATCCAAAGATTACAAGACTCTGTTGTCTAAGATTTCAGCGAAGATTAATGGATAGGATTCTAGGCATCTTTCCTATGTTGGAAGATATGAGCTGGTTAGAGCTGTCCTGTACAGTATCTTGCGTTACTGGTGTAAAATCTTTGTCTTCCCCAAAGGAGTTATTAATCAGATTAATAGGCTGCTCAGGAGCTATTTGTGGTCTGGAAAGGAAGGAGGGAAAAGAGCTCCCATCGCTTGGAAAAGAGTGACCGGACCTCGAGATGAAGGAGGCATTGGCCTTAAGGAGATACTTGCATGGAACGAAGCGAGTTCCTCTAAACTCATTTTCGACATCCTCTCGAATTCTGGCACCATCTGGCACGATTGGGTCCATGTTGTGATTCCGAGAGGTGAGCTGTTTTGGGAAGTGAGTAGCAAATCAATATCGAGTGCAATCTAGAAGTCAATCATTCACATCAGAGAAGAGATCAAGGAGAGAATTGATCAAGAAGGTCATCAAGCCATGATTACAAGCAGAAACGGTAGGTTTGATTGGAGAATTCTCTATGACAGTTTCAGGAATCCAAAGCCAAAGGTCAAGTGGAACTGTTGTATTTGGGGAAAACTCAACACTCCGCGAGTTTCATTCACCGTATGGATGATTGCAAGCAATGGAGTTATGACAAAGGACAAGCTCAAGGCCATCAATGTGTTGCAAGAAGACTTATGTGAGCTGTGTGCGGATAATGAGCAAGAAACTTTGGAGCATCTATGGTTTAACTGTAGGTATTCTAAAGAGGTCATACACAGGGTCTACTCATGTGCCAGACTCAATAGGAAATACAGCAAAATGGAAAATTGGCTTAAAGTTGTGGAGAGAATGGGCAAGAGGAGAAAATTTACTTTTAATTTGTGGATGACTTGCTTTTGTGTTGCCTGCTACTTCATTTGGAAAGGTAGGAATAGCAAAATTTTCAGGTTAGAGGAGTGTAGTGCAGCTGAATGTTCTAACGCGATTATTGAGCATGTAAGAAATAGTATCAAGGCTAGATGGAGGAAACACAATAGAGAGTATAGGAGATGGTGCTCCAAGGTGGGCATTTGAAACTCTAATCTAGGCTTCCTAGAAGATTGTTTTTGTAACTAATTAATTTAATGAATGAAAATTACCTATTCATTAAAAAAAAGAAGTTACATGTTACTTACTTGGTGCCAGTTAAATAACTGTCAACATAATTTAGTTAAATGATAGTTATGTGTGATGTTATATATAGTTGTAAAAACTGCTATTACAGTTATATGTTGAATACAAGGAGTTACTTTGTGTTCAATATAATCTCTCGTTGACTCTCATTCAATAAAACCGTGTGTTTATGTGTTGATTCATGGCTTGAAGTCTTCATACACGATTTAAATCTTATCCGAAGATAGACATTATTGATTGTCCTCTGGTGTTCTACATTCAAGAAGGAGAATGATCAACAAAGGCAGATTGCATCCGTTGGATCATTGTAGGGATCAACACCAGAATCCAACATAATCTAATAACATTAATGCACTTGTTGCTCTTGGTTATATATGATAACTAGGATTTAGTGAGATCCGCATAATACTTGTGAATCCATCCTTTGATGACCTTCACCTCTTGCTTTCTTTGGTGGATCAACCATGTTGGATCTGTTGCATTGGCGGGAAGTATGTCCAGGCAATGAGATCCTATGAAAAATAATACCAATTTTATTGTTTATACAACTTACGATTCATACACTTGACAAATCAATTAATATATATATCCCTCCTTTAATTATACAAAATGAAACCTACCTTTTTCTGTTTTGATTGCAACAATAGTATCCGAAATGTCCTCCAAAACCCTGTTAGAAAACGAACAATTATGAACAAGCAAACAATAGTAATGGTCCCCGAAAAGCAAAAAAATCCAGACTGCAAATTTTGAATCGATGAATTATGTACCCAGCGCTACTGTAAGGGTCTCTGAGCCCGTTGGAAAATATGATGTTGCTACCAAATCTTTTGAGAGTTAATTTGATGTCCTGTAGAAAGCTTAAAGCAATTAATGGGCAAATTACTTGCAAAACTAAAAAAAGTATAGTTAGTAGGATTATTATATAGCACATTGGATAAAAATTAATAAAATCAAGAAAGTGAGTGAAAATGAAAATGAAAATGAAAATGAAAATTACGTGGCCACCGAAGTAAGTTGTGATCCAGTGGGGACGAGGTAAGACCCCATACTGGCTCTTACAGTAGGCGAGGGATTGGGTCAATGAATAGGGCTCAGGTTCGAACATAGGGTTCTTTGGTCCGATCCCGATGGGCATCACCATGTCGCTGCACGACTAAATCAAAATAACAACCAACACCAAAGGATAAGCCACACATACGATACAATTATGACCTTATACACTTGTCGCTAATAAGTACTTTATTGCAAAAAATAACTAAAATGCATACATTTGTAAAAAAAAAAAAGATCCTATTCTTGTAGAAAGTACTTTTTAGCAAGCAAGTATATCAAGGCCTGTGGGTCGGCCCAAATAACAGAATTGGGGTGGAATTAATAGTTGGGGGTTACCTGCCAACCCCAACCAAGATTGGTTTGGACGTTGAAAGAGGACTGAGTGGTGTTGTAGCATGTCTTTTGGGGGCCGTAGTAGGCCACCACGCCCGAGAAGATGCGGTTGAGGATGTCCGGATCAGCGCGGGACCTGTCGATGGCGTCGCAAATGGCGGCGGCCTTGTACACGGGAGGCCTCCCGTACTGCGCTGCTGACGCGTACTTGTCCAACAAGAAGTTCTTCAGCTCCCCCACGTCACTAAGCTCGCTGTGTTGTATAACAAAGCAAGCAAACTAAGTACGTCAAACAATTGTAATTAACTAGATAATTAATTAGTTCATTGGTTTTGTATATGAAGGGAATACGAACGAGCAAAGCTTGAACTTTTTGGTGAGGTATGAGAGTCCGTTTTCCCTGGTAGCCACTTTGTTCATCTCTCCCCACGAGTCTCTTATGGTTTCGTAGCATGTCTCGCTTGTTTCCTGCATTACATTTGCAGATGTGTTGGGAAACAAATACAAAACCAATCCCACATCGAAAGTTGGGCACAAAATTGCCTAGTATATAAGACGGTGGGCTACTCCTCCTATTGCCAATTGGTTTTAGGATGGAACCCTACCGGGCTTGTATCTGGGTCACCCACACGCATAATAAGATGGATGGAGGTCCGATCAGCTTGTCCGATACGTGTATAATTCAATTGACAACGACTAATTTCATCTCCAGGAATCGTTCAGCATAAGCTAAACTGTATCAGCCAAAAACGTATACGAAATAGCAACTTAAGCTATACAATTGAACAATCCATCCATAAAGCTAGAGGGCCCGAACGTGACATAATAGTGGACAATTGGACATAAGTATAAAAAAATCAAGGGACCCTACTATACCCAAGAGAGGCCAATAAAGCAGAGGAATGCTTAGCTGGATATAATTAGTAGCAGGATATACATGTTATCTTGTTTGACACACGATTTTACAAATATGGATCTGTGATGTCGATGTTACAAATACACATTTTTTTCTATGTAACATCGCTCTTATTCAAAATTATAAATGAGTACCAAAGAAGAAAACAACAGGGCCCGGGGACGGATCGATGGACCCACCCTACATGAGTGTTGTTGAAGTTGCACTATCGAATATATATAGTAGTGAATTCCAATATCATATCATTGGGACTATATAATAGAATAGAGTTTAAAAATAATAATTATCATGACATGTGTCAGCTTCACGTTGAATCACGTCCCTTAATTTTATTAAAATGATTTAATTGATTACAATTCAATAAAATAATATCAAATTTTATATCAAATTATTATTTTTGAATAAATTTATATAAAGTAAGTTTATAATTACATCAAACGGAAACTAATACTAGTTATGTTATATAATCAATTATAAGAGGCGCGTATTTCAACCAAAAAATTAAATAAGGTGCATATGTACTTGAGTAATTAGTTAAGTAAATGAAATAATATATAAAATAATTACCCGAAAGTCCTTGGTAACAACCGAGTAGTAGGCATCTTGAGGAGTGATTTGGTCAAAGTACAAGATGGGAGCGGAGGAGGCCAGGGCTCCTAACGCCACATGTGGGTACTTGAGCCTGAACCACGACGCTAGCACTGCGCTCCAACAATAGTAATAAGCATTTATATGTACTATATATACAAGCCGGCCATGATGGATGCATATATAGAAGGTGACTAAGCTTACTTCCACCATAGGATCCTCCAAAGACCACCACCGGCGAGTGAGGGGCCCGCAACTTCTCCTTGACGTGTAGGATGACCTCGGCGTAGTCCGCCAGCGCTTGGGCCGAGTTGAAGTAGCCTCGCACGCTTGCGTTCACCACCACTTGCTCCATCGTCATTCCGAATGGGATCGATTCACCATAGAATCGATGCTACTCCATAACACGCAAGTCGCAACCACCACATAATTTAGTACACAAGCCAACAAATTACTAATAATTCAATGGTCGGCCAACATGGACTACATTCCTACATACCTCTATGAAAAGGAGGAGAGCACGGAACTGGCGAGCGAGATCATCAAGCAAGTGGCCCGTGGTCAAGGGCGCCTCGGCTCCCAAGTACACGAACATGGGAGCCATACGGCCGTGGGCCCCGCCCCAATGCTTTGAGTTGATCATGTACTTTTGATTGAACATTGCGTAGCTCTCCGGATTGTAGTTGAAGTGATCCAGCGTTTGTTTGTAGTAGAACGTCTCGAAGTCCGTCGCCGACGCATTCTGACTCTGAATCCGATTTGCGTGCTCTGCTTCGTCGGGGTCGTATACGCTAAGCCTCAGAGGAGAGTAATTCTTGGAGTAGTAGTAGTGTGCTTGTGCAAAGGAACTATTAGGTCTATAGGAAGGGAAAACAACCAACACTAACACAAGCGGGAGTAATACTACTAGGACTAGTGTTTTTGGGTCTGTGCTAGTAGAACCCATATTGCTGTTGGTCATACTTGGGAAACTCCAACGAGATATATAGTTATATGATCAATAATATATTTATGTGTACACGCCGGACTATTAATTATTTTTGTATCGACAGGTTAGAAAGGTCAAAAAAACGGTGTTGATCGATGTTGCTTGGTGATAAAGCTAGCCAGGGCAACCGTCCAAAATCTTGACCCGCAAGTGTACGTGGTCCTTTTATTTGTAAGATGAGTGGAGCTCGATCTAAATCAACTCGGATCATGCGTTTAAAGGGAGCACCAAAACTGGCACATACAATAATGCCAAAGCATTTCAATCCATCATCGATCAATATACACTAGTGGTAACAGACCAATCGAGCATTCTCTGTGCACACTCAACTACGGGTTGTCATAGGCTGTGGTGAGATGTTTTAGGAAACCAATCGAGTACTTTGCACAATATCATGCATGGCTGAACCCTAAAAAGTGATGTTTTGCTCCTTTATATGGACGGTTAGTATTATCACACTTTTTTTTAATACGGAAAGCAGGTAGGCTAGTTTTATATAAATAGGCATCTTTGCGGATGAGACCATCGAGGGTCGGATCAGACTCGAGCGGTGAAGTAGAGACGCCACGAAACGAGACAGCTTCATAATCAACAACCACATTGGCTTCTCTAAAAATATGGGAGATACGCCAACTCTTGAACTGCCTCAGCAGGGATTGAATGTCTGTGCGAATAAGCTTTACTTCCCAAAGGCAACTCCGGTCACCCAACACTGCATTAATTACCTGCATGTTGTCACCTTTAATACATAAGCGAAAAAAGCCACGACAAATAGCTTCAAAAATCCCTTGTCGAAGCGTCAACGCTTCGGACTACAGCACGGACCGACGTCCAAGAAAGCTACCATCCAACAACACCGGTTGACCCCCAGAGTCCCTGATTACAAAACCAAAAGACGCAACCCATTTGGTATACTTTTTTTTGGTTGCATTTCTTGCTTGTTTGTCACCACCTAGTTCGTTAGAAAACCCATTGGCGTGTTTCCATTGATTAGTTTGTTTCTTAGTGATTCGGTCTATTTTGTATGCCTTATCTTGGTAGGTTTTAGGATGTTTTTGAGTGTTCTAGGCTAGTTTTAGGCATATTTGTTAGATCAAGGCCGAAGACACAGAAGTTGATAAAGTGAAGATTTTATGAAGATTAGAGTCGTCTGAAGAAGAACCGCGGGTGCGGAGCCCCTGGCGCGACCGCGGAATGCTAGCTTACAGAGACAAAGAGAAGATTTGAAGTGAAGGCCGCGACCGCGGGTGACCAAGCCGCGGGCGCGGTAGAAGCAGCGAAGACAAAGTTCGAGAATCGCCTGACCCGCGACCGCGGGTGGCGCCTAGCGGGATTTCCCGCGTGATTATCTTGTTCCTTTTATCTTTATATCTTTTGGGTATTTTCGGATATGTGTTTTCCGAGACTATTTATAGGGTTTTTAGGTTGTATTTTGAGAGAACTCATAACTCATAATTCATAGTTAGGTTTTCAATTCTTCTTTAGTTATGGAGAGCTAGTCTCCTTGGGTTTGTTCAAGGGAGAAGCTCTGATGTATGAACTCGTGAGATTTTGGTAATTGATTTCTATCCTTTCGTTAATATTGATTCTCTTGTGCTTCATCTTATGATTGTTGATTGTTTCTCTAGGAGTCGAGACCCTATTGAATTGATTAGCTTTCTACTGTTTGATTAGGTTTGGACCGTGGACAAAACTAATCTGTGAAAACAACTTAGCCTAGACCAGTTGTCTATGCAACTAGGATTAAGAATAGAATTGATTGTTTTATCTTGCAATTGACTCGTACCTTGATTGTTTGATATTATATCCTGCATATCCTTGTTCTCTATGCTAATTCTAGGTTAAGTGTCCTTGCCTAGGGTTATAGAATTGCTTGGACCGTGGACTTGCGATTGTTAATGATCAGGATAGGAATTAACCATAGGTGTGAATGAAATCAATAGATAAATCTATGATCGAGGGATTATTTTATGAGTGGATCTTTTGAATGAACTTGTCTCCTTATCAATTGTTTTCCCCCATATTTGTATGTTTGTTTTATTTGTTTGTTTTGTTTTCTTAGATTAGTTCAATATAGATTTATCTCTTAACCCCCCCCCCCCTTTTCTTTAGTTGATAGATATATTAATACTAGAAGCCTTAAGTTCTCTTGGGTTCGACCCCTTACTTGCATGCTATACTATCTTTGTTAGTTTGTAGTTTGGGTTATTTATCTTTGATCTTGGCACGACGACTTTAGCCGAGTCAAATTTTGGCGCCGTTGCCGGGGAACTTAAGTTTCTTTCTAGTATTAGTATTTTTATTGACTATTGTGTGGACCTATCTTACGGTCCACACCTTTGCTACTGATTATTTTCCAAGTGCTGTCGTTGTTTTCAGGAGACAAGATGGTTGTTAAGTACCCTGCGCTAGATGAAGGGGTAGACTTTGTGCTGAAACCCAGTCTGATTGGTCTTTTACCTCGATTCAGTGGGCAGCCTGATGATGATGTAATTAGACACCTTACAGAGTTTGATCATGTATGTCTGTGCATAAAGCCTGCCAAGGTCATTGAGGATCAAATCAAGATGCGAGCTTTTCCGTTCTCTCTGACCGGATCAGCCAAGGAGTGGTATTTCTCAATATTAACCAATCCTCACTCTCAGCGGATCACAACATGGAGTCAGTTGAAGGTTGCATTCATGGACAAGTACTTCCCTATTCCAATAAGGGCAACTATTAAGAGGAACATTGCCACTCTTCAACAACATGACGGGGAGAGCCTTTGCGATTATCTTGATCGCTACAAAAGGCTCGTTTCTAGTTATCCAGGCCATGGGTTCACAGATCACGATCTTATTGAGTACATCATGTTTGGCATGCACTATGAGAACAACATATTCGTGAACGCTTCATGTGGAGGCTCTTATCTAGACAAAGCTCCCCAGGAAGTCTTCAGAATAGTGGAGAACTTTGCTAAGGAGAGTAGAAGCACAACACCCTCCTGCCCGGACAAGCCATCAGCTGAAGAACATGTTTCTAGGAAACTGGAGGAGATGAATGAGCTATTTGATAGGAAACTCCAAGAGATGAACTTGGCCATCGTGATGAGAATGAGGGAGATTTCTGAGAAGATCAATATTACTCCTCAAGCACTGGTGAATGTAAGTGCTATGTCATTACGGAGTGGACAAGAGTTGGGCGTAACGAATGACGCTCCTGTTGCTATTCCGCGACCACGTCAAGCGGATGATCCGCGACCGCGTCCACCATGCCGCGCCCGCGTATTCTATGCAGAAGCGGTGAAAATCCAAGAACAGACGACCCGCGACCGCGGATCTACTACCCGCGACCGCGGGTGTGTGGAGGCCGAAATCTCAAATTCTGTCGACGATCTGCGACCGCGGCCCAATTTCCGCGAGCGCGGATCTTCTGTTGTCGACAATGATGTACATGAGCAGCTGAACCTTCTTCCTCTGGCTCCCCAGAAGCCAAGTCCACGTTTTCCAGAAGCACTCAAATACTCTATATGGGATGATGAGATGGATGATCCTGATTGTGTCACGACGGAGGAGCCTGACGATGCTGTGGAGGTTTCCCTTCCGCCTGAAGAGATGTCTACGTCTCCTACGGTGGAACCCTCGGTTGAGATCGATCATGATCCCTGTATCCTTCCCTCTTCTCCCTTATTTTCCATTGATTGTCCTTTGGGTGCTGACATAGGTCTTGAGCATGCTAGATTGCCTAATGAAATCTCACTTTTTAGTCCTAAAATAGGTGATAGTGCTAAAATTGAATTTGTCTCTTTTGATGAATACTTTGAAAAACCACCTAATACTCCAAATTGGTTCCATCCTAATCAGCATGATCATAACTTCTCTAGCTACTTTGATAAATTGAAACGGTGCCTTAATGATATATTATTCACTTTCAATTCATCTTTGGGTTATGTATGTTTGCATAAGAATTGTTCGCAGATATTTGATAGATTGCTTAGGTCATTGACGATGTCCGATCATGAGTTAGATGAGTTCGTCGAGCCATCGTCGTTAACCAAAGGCGCTTCTCGGGAGGCAACCCGAATTTGAGATTCTAGTTGAAATTGAAAATAAAATTTTTTCCGAGCTAACATGCAGGTACTAGGTTCGAAAGAACATTCTGTGGTAGAATCGCGCCAACGGGGTGCGCAACCGCGGTCGCGTTTCGAAAGGAGAAGATCCAGACGTACAGGTACTAGAACCGCGACCGCGGGTTCCGTCCCGCGATCGCGGGTGTGTTGCTCAGAAAAAAAAAATCCCATCCCGGGACCTAAAGGTCGCGGATGGCTCCTCTACCATTCCTCCATCACCATCTTTGTCCAGCACAACCGCCGGCCCTACCCACCCTCTTCCGTCCAAGTCGCCGGCCGCTCGCACCACCACAAGCATCACCGTCGGCCGCTCTTCCTCCTCCTGCGCCGTCGGCCCCCTCTCTCTTTCTTTTTGGTTGTTTGCTGTCGGTCACCCCCGGATCCGGATCTGGGTTGTGTGACTCACGCCTCACCGGCTCGTTCGCAGTCCCGCGCCGCCCGCTCTGTTCTCGTCAGCCCCATCTCCAGCCTCTCTTCACCATCCCCACCAACCGGAGCCGTTCGAGAGTCGCCACCGCCACAGTTCGTGAAAGGCGCAGATCAGCGAAATCTCTAGGACCCGTGACCGCGGTTTTGCAACCCGCCCCCGCGGGTGGTTCGAGTTCCCAATTCAGGCTATTTTCTCACCCGCGACCGCGGCCCGTACACCCACGCCCGCGGGTCAGCTCCAGCAGCTTCCATCCGTTCTGTCTTTATTCCGCGACCGCGGCCCGTACACCCGCGCCCGCGGTTCATCGACAGAAGGTTCACTCAGTTTCGTCATTCGGTAAATTCCTCTTCTGTACTCGATTATTTTCACTGCATTATGTCGCATCGAGTGAGGGATCTTACTAAGGGGCAGAAGAAGATTTGGGATGATTTGAAAGACAGGGATATTATTTCTACCAAGTTCTTCCATGCTCCGATTCTGAGTGCGCTCGGGATGTTAGACTGTACCCAGCGTATGCTTGTGCAGGGTGGTCTAGGGGGAGTGATGCAGCTGTCTGAGGTGACTTACCGAGGTCTTGTGCTTGAGTTTCTGTCTACATTGCTTATTAATGGCGATGTGCTTTCTTTTCGGGCTTGTGGTAAGCCCTGTATGGTGACCAAGGAGCAGATTAGAGGATTGTTTGGTGTCACTGCCCCGCCTACTGAGGGGTGGGATTCTTTGACGACGAGTCAGGAGTTCTTTGATTTCTGGTTTGCTATTACTGGATGCCAGTTTAACAACCTGAGTGGAAAGTACAACTACAAGATCCCGCACCCATGTATTCGCCTTTGCCACAAGGGGCTTGCTATGACGTTTCTGGGTAAGGGTGAGGTGAACAAGGTTCCTCTTCATGATGCTCGCTTGTTGTGGTGTTTGATGCCTACACAGCCAGTAGTGCCTGATTGGGTGGAGCTTTTCATTGACACTTTGAAGAAATATCCCAAGAAGGCTGGACGAATTGGTTTTGGCGGTCTGATTACTCGTTTGGCATTACCTCATGTGACTAGGGATGAGATCCAGATGTATCATGGTATGCCTTTGACTGATGATCATGAGTATGATATCGCTCAGCTGAAGAAGGCGAGATGTTTGAGTGGTTCTGCTGAGTCGGGGTGGTTCTGGATGTTTGGTTCTCCTGCGGCTCGTTATTTGCGTCTTCCACGCCCATTTCTCTATGGTCAGCAGAACCATGATTTCTTTATTGCTCCTGAGGTTTTTGAGGAGGTTGCTGTTGATGATGCTTCTATGCCTGATGCACCGCCCGCTGGTGGAGATCCTACTTGGGATGCTTATGCTACTGCTTATGCTTCTGGATCAGGCTGGAGTTCTTCTGTTGGTGCTAGTTCTTCTGCTCGTGATTTTGGATTCTATGATCAGAGTCAGGAGTCCCGGATGCAGCGACTTGAGTCTAGAGTTGATGAGATGTCCCAGGCTGTAGCGGGGATGGTTGAGTTTTAGAGGAGGCAGGAGGAGTACTTTCAGGGTATGTGGCCAGGTTATCCTTCTTACTATTTTCAGCCACCACCTCCACCTCCTGATCAGCAGTGAGTCTTCTGATTCCCTTCTCTTTACTTTACTTCTTTGTTCTTAGCTTCATTGAGGACAATGAAGAGTTTAAGTATGGGGGAGGGGATTCACTGCTGTGTTTATGTACAATTTCAGTCCTGATTTGAAAAAAAATGAAAAAGAAAAAAAAGAGCCAGAAATTGAAAAAAGGCATAGAAAATTCTAGGATGAGTCGAAAACCCGAAAGAGCGGCTCAGGTAATAAACAGGTAACCCGGACCAGCATTAGGCTGGGGTAATATGAGGTTCATAAGAGATGTGAGTATTTGTGAGCACACTTTTGAGAAAAATGAAATGAGTGATTAGGTGAAAACCCGAAAGGGCGCCTAAGTAGAATTGAGCGGTAAAATTGGAGTGTTTAGGATTTCGTTCTACTTTGGGGCTTGGGGATACATTGTAGATGCCGGGTAGATCCTTAGGATTGCTCTTTCATTATTTGGAGCTTTGAGTGATTTGATGTATTTTTGTGAGGTGTGTGCTGAGCTTTCTTGTTTTGCTCATTATTTCTCTACTTGGGTTCGGGTTGTGAGCTGAGAGTTTATGGTTGTCTTGTTTCCCTTTACTTCCTGAGATCTTTAGACGTGTTGATTTGTATATTTGCTTTGAGCTTACTCGAGGACGAGCAAGATCTAAGTATGGGGGAATTTGATTCGGCCTATTTTGTATGCCTTATCTTGGTAGGTTTTAGGATGTTTTTGAGTGTTCTAGGCTAGTTTTAGGCATATTTGTTAGATCAAGGCCGAAGACACAGAAGTTGATAAAGTGAAGATTTTATGAAGATTAGAGTCGTCTGCAGAAGAACCGCGGGTGCGGAGCCCCTGGCGCGACCGCGGAATGCTTAAAGAGACAAAGAGAAGATTTGAAGTAAAGGCCGCGACCGCGGGTGACCAAGCCGCGGGCGCGGTAGAAGCAGCGAAGACAAAGTTCGAGAATCGCCTGACCCGCGACCGCGGGTTGGTGACCCGCGATCGCGGGTGGCGCCTAGCGGGATTTCCCACATGATTATCTTGTTCCTTTTATCTTTATATCTTTTGGGTATTTTCGGATATGTGTTTTCTGAGACTATTTATAGGGTTTTTAGGTTGTATTTTGAGAGAACTCATAAATCATAATTCATAGTTAGGTTTTCAATTCTTCTTTAGTTATGGAGAGCTAGTCTCCTTGGGTTTGTTCAAGGGAGAAGCTCTGATGTATGAACTCGTGAGATTTTGGTAATTGATTTCTATCCTTTGGTTAATATTGATTCTCTTGTGCTTCATCTTATGATTGTTGATTGTTTCTCTAGGAGTCGAGACCCTATTGAATTGATTAGCTTTCTACTGTTTGATTAGGTTTGGACCGTGGACAAAACTAATCTGTGAAAACAACTTAACCTAGACCTGTTGTCTATGCAACTAGGATTAAGAAGAGAATTGATTGTTTTATCTTGCAATTGACTCGTACCTTGATTGTTTGATATTATATCCTGCATATCCTTGTTCTCTATGCTAATTCTAGGTTAAGCGTCCTTGCCTAGGGTTATAGAATTGCTTGGACCGTGGACTTGCGATTGTTAATGATCAGGATAGGAATTAACCATAGGTGTGAATGAAATCAATAGATAAATCTATGATCGAGGGATTATTTTATGAGTGGATTTTTTGAATGAACTTGTCTCCTTATCAATTGTTTTCCCCCATATTTGTATGTTTGTTTATTTGTTTGTTTTGTTTTCTTAGATTAGTTCAGTATAGATTTATCTCTTAACCCCCCCCCCCCCTTTTCTTTAGTTGATAGATATATTAATACTAGAAGCCTTAAGTTCTCTTGGGTTCGACCCCTTACTTGCATGCTATACTATCTTTGTTAGTTTGTAGTTTGGGTTATTTATCTTTGATCTTGGCACGACGACTTTAGCCGAGTCACTTAGTAAGCTCTAGTAGAGCGAGTTAGGGGTTGTTAGATTCCTCAAGTCTCCATCAAAAACATTTTTGTTGCGAACCACGCACACCACAACAGGCAAATAACAATTTCCATTTCTTCCTTGGTCAACATTTTCCTGGCCTCCACAATATCAAGAGGGTGGCGAATGCGTAGTCTTATTTGACTATATTTGATAAATGATTGGGTTAATGGAAGTTAGAGCATGACTCATAGCCTGTGAATTTGTTATCTGATTCGTTGATCCAATCCGAGATATTCGTCGATCCGGTTTGTTTTATCCGTATCCAAATCAATTCGTTTAAAATTGATCTGTATCCGATGCGATCCGCTATTTTTTCCGGATATTTGGATCAGATACGGATCGAGGTTTCAAATAAACGAATATACGAAAATATCCGGTATATTTATATATTAATATATATATTTTTAAAATTTAATGCATAATGTAAATAATATAATGAATTTGATTATTGTAATTTATAAATAATACTTTAATTTTAACTTTAAGTATGTTTAAATTAACTTTGTATCTAGTAAGTACAAGTTTAATTGGAATCCGAATCGATTTCTCGTTAATCTACTTCTAGTTTTGGCTTAAATTAATTTATTGTTTTATCAAAATGGATAGTTCGGATATCTGCGATATCCGGCATTGGATATCCGAGGGTAAAAATGGATCGGATATTGATCACCAGTGAACAGACCAATCGAGCATTCTTTGTGCACACTCAACTACGGATTGTCATAGGTTGTGGTGAGATGTTTTAGGAAAACCAATTAAGTACTTCAAAATATCATGCATGGGTGAACCCTAAAAGGGGTTTACTTTTTCTTATTCAAGTGATGTTTTGCTCCTTTATATGGACTTTAAGCATCATCACTAGGGGTGTCAATCGGGTGGGTTGGGTCGGGTTCGGGTCGGGTCATTTCGGGTTTGCGTCAATTCGGATTCCGGTTAAATTTGGATATTATTAATAATCGGGTCAAATCGTGTTGAACAATTTCGGGTCGGGTATACAATTAGTCAGGTGAAGTTTGATCTTCGTGTCAATTTCGGGTGGGTCATTCAGGTTTCGGTTCAACTAAATTTTGGGTTGAGTCGGGTTTCGGGTTAGTCGGGTTTCCGGTTTAGTCGGGTTTCGGATTAGTCGGGTTTCAATTTTATCATATACTGAATGGTAATTTTTGTCCTAATATCATTACCTGTAACACTAAATACTAAATGTAGCACTTAAATTCAAAAATATAATTATAATAAAAATTATTAATTTTATTTTTTTTTAAAAATATTTATTTGAGTGTAAACATATGTTTAATGTATCTAAAGTATTTTGTTAAATGGGTATGTTTCTTTACAAGTATATATATGAGATAGTTTGTGAAAATATGGTCATTATCTTCAAGGTTACGGGTTATTTCGGGTGAAATGTTATTGATTCAGGAGAGTTCGGGTTGTCAGTTGATACCGGGTCGGGTAAGTTCGAGTTTTCGGATGATTTCAGGTCGGGTTAGTATACTCGGATATAATCGGTTACGGTTTAATTTCGGGTTCGGGTTGATTTCGGGTTCGGGTCAAACCGATTCGGGTCAGAAAATCTCGGGTTCACGCATTTCCCCCTCTTTTCGGGTGTTGGGTCGGGTTCGGTGTCGGTTGGATCGGGCGTGTTTCTCGGGTCGGGTCAAGTTTTGACAGCCCTAATCATCACACATAACTAGGAGATGATTGATCATGGTAAAAGTATAATAATAAAAAAATTCATTGAACCCTTCATTGTACTAGAAGTTGTGCTGTTTTAATTAATAATTAGTTGATTGCCCTTACTTGTTCGAGACACAATTAATAATGCTTTTTTTTATATAAAAATAGATTGATGAATATTATATTTAGGAAAATTCGTAAAATCATTCTTGCAATAAATGGAAAGAAAGTTCAAGACAAAAACAACAAGATTTGTTCACCTAGTTCGTCACAAGGATTACGTCTGGAGGCATTACCAAGCTAGGAATTCTCCACTAGATTTGAGGACTCAAAAAATACAATGACATTGATCTTTTCATCTACTGTAATCAAGATCTTCCTAGCCTAACTTCACAATCTCCCTTTGTAGGATTTTCTTTCAATGGAAGAACACACCAATTACAATAGTCAAGTCGAGTATAAATAGAGAAACTAGAGCTAAGAGATAAAATTTTCCCTAAGAAACAATCTATCTTGAAAAGCATAAAATCTTCGGATGGATCTCACATACACGGCCCAAAACACGGCCAAATAGCCCAAGACGTTGCCGCATCTCGGGCGTCTAGCCCACGCTTCGGGCACAACCCTTCTGTTGGCGAGACACGGCCAAGCGCCCTCAAAGCGCACCCGCGCTCCAGTCACCCTTGCCCACCCTTTCGAGTGCTACTTTGTTGTGGCATGCTCGTGCCAAAGCGTGGGTGCCTGGCCCAGTGCACGCCCGTGTCTTGGTGCCTTCTGCCTGATTTTTCATGCCTGCGACCCGATTCGCCCCTTCTCTTCTTGTCTTCGGTCCTTGGCTCGTTCCATATTCTCCCAGACTAATCGAATCAGGCTCCATACTTAACAATCTCCCACCTAGAGACTGATTCTAGTTGTAATTTACAGCTTCCACGCTCAATAAACTCTCACCTGAAAAATGCTTCAAAGCGCTTACATCATCCTCCCGATGATCCTCCCATCTGGTAGTGGGAGTGTCACGCTTCAACTTCACGTTAGGCCTTCAAAAGCCTCAACCAACTTTAATTCTTTCTTGTCACTAAGGGTTTTTCGCACTATTCCTGACACGTGTCGTATGGTCGTCTTCTCCTTGCAAGTTTCTTTCTTTTTGCTCCCACCGGATCTTAAGCCACTAGGATGATCGTCAAATCTCCGCATCACATACTCTACGATTGTATCTTTTGACTCATTCTTTGTCTTCGCGTTAATCGTATGGTACACGACACTTCCAAACAATAATGTGCTCTTCATCTTCATGTCCAACATCCTCCACGTGCAGTCCTCCATGCCTTCTCCTCTCCAAGACTTGAAATTCACACTTTTGAACTTCTCAATGGATCTGACATCCATCGTCCACTACAAAAACCTCGCTCTAATACCAGTTGTTGGGGAAAATTCGAATGATCGTTCTTGGAAAATATTGAAAGAAAGTACGAAGACATAGATAACAGGATTTGTTCAAGGATTCAAGGATTATAAGAACACTAATCTTCTAAGCTACCTTGATTAAGATCTCCCTAACCTAACCTCTCAATCTCTCTCTATAGGATTTTCTCTTAATGATAGAACACACCAATTACAATAATCAAATCAATTATAAATAGAGAAACTAGAGCTAAAAGATAGAATTTTCCCTAGGAAATAATCTATCCCGAAAAGGATAAAACGATCACGATAGTTGAGCTATCCATTTTCAAAAAGTATTTGATTAAAAATATAATAAAATGGCCAAATAGTATAAATGTTAAAACAATAGGATATGGAAATATTTTTTTAACATTATAAATAATCTATTATTACTTTTTGAAATCAGTTATAATTAGTTAATTCTTTTTGGAAATTGGTTATATTTTATGAAGGTATATTGTAATAAAATTTATTAAATACAAATTCATTTCGTATTAAGAAAAAAATAAAAATTAATATATACATGATATATTGATATGACTTAAATAAGGATCATACACAAAATAATAAGTTTTGTTTTATCCCATAGAAAAATTTAAGTTAAATATAAATTTATTTGATATCATACAGTATGAATAAATAAATACGGTTATCATTTAATATATTATTTTAATATTTATAGGTTGAATTGATATCAAATAATGAATTTAAATATCATTTTGATAGTTTTATACATGAACAAGATAAAGATACTAATAATAAGATTGTCAACATTGTCATCACATATTATATAAGATGATACTTGATTGATTATGTGATGACACTTTGTTTTGTCACTTGTGATGATAATAGAAGTGTCATTATTGTCATTGATAACAACGAGTTTGATCGAATTTCATATAGTAGTGATGACATATATTATCATTTGTGATGATAATTTGGAGTTGTGTACATAAGTCTTTTTATAGCTATACTTATTTGGTGTAATTACTATAATCTTGAAATCTTCTAGTTATAAACTAAATATTGTCACTTGTGATGACAATTAGATATTATCAAGAAGATCTTTTGATAACACGGGTGATAAGACATTTTCACTTGTGATGACAATTAGGTATTATCAAGAAGATCCTTTGATAACATTGGTGATGACATATATTGTCACTACTTATGATGATAATTTGGAGTTGTATGCATAATTCTTGCTTTAGCTAAATATTGTCACTTGTGATGACAATTTGGTAAATATTGTCACTTGTGATGACAATTTGGTATTATCAAGAAGATCCTTCTTTTTTCTATTTACCTAATTTTATACATTTGCTTACAAATAACCAATTAACTATATATTTATTGCTACATATTTAAATCCTTCTTAAGATAAGTGATATATGAAAATAAAAGGATATATTACCGAAATCTGAAAATATCTTTTTCGTAAATAAATAATAAAGAATTTGATCGAAATAAATTAATAAAAAATATTATTATTTTTAAATATGAGGTACATGTTTAAGTAAATAAAATATATTTAAGATTTATTATATTGTGAAAGATACCTAAGTTATTATGTAATTATAAAACATAAATTAATTAAAAGATAATAAATATAGTTGATTTAGTATCAAAGATAAACATAATATATTCTAAAAAAAGGGATTCAATTTTTCAAAATCAAATTTCTAAAAGTAATTCCTACATAATTAGATTAAAAACACAATTAAAAAGATAAATGATATACTAAAAAGGATTGAATATATTACCTAAAGATTCAAAATATCTTTTACATAACTAGATGATAAAAAATGTAATCAAACTAATTCAAATAATATGAAGAAAATTTAATCATATAAATGTGAGATGAGGTTAGAATCAACATGATGCCTGAAAAGTTATACATGTTAAAACCATATCCGATCTTAGAAAACTGATCCGATCTATCCGATTTGTAACTCGTCCGAAACCAAAAAAATTAAAAACCAAATTAAGTCTGGAACCGTACCAACATGTCCCGATTAAGGGCCTGTTTGGTACTGACTTGTTAGAGCTAACCGCAACATGATAAGGCTGAGTTTTTTTTCCCAGTTCCACTTTACCTGTTCGGTGAAAAAGTGGTGGCTAGTTTGAGAAGTTGAACAAAGCTTAAAAATGGTACATTTTTGAAGCTCCTCCCCCCAACTTCTTGAAGCTTAATAAAGTTGGATTTTAATTTGTCCAACTTTACCCTTTGTTTCTCTAACCCCCATCATCGATCCATGTCAACCTCTTGTGTCCACCATCTTCCTCTGAGTTGCAACCTGACCACTGACTCGGGCAAAGTCGTTGTTCCCTTATCAAAAATAAATCCCAAACATGCAAACAAAAGTATAGTAGGCAAGCAAGGGGTCGAAACCAAAGGAATCAGTTTTGTTCAGATTTGAGTGGTTTTCATGCAAGTAATCAAAAGGGGGGTTTTGAAAGTTGGTTTCAATCAAAGTTATCAAGCAGAGTTCATCCAATCAATTCCACTTTATTAATCCGCTGATCATGAATTCATCCACCTCTTTATATGCTTAGGTCAATTCCAATCCCAATCATTAGAAATCGCAAGTCCACGGTCCAAGCAATTCTATAACCCTAGGCAAGGACGCTTAACCTAGAATTAGCATAGAGCACAGGGATAATAGGAAATCAAATCATGCAATCAAGCTACGAGTCTCATGCACAATTTAACCATTGAATACTCTTCCCTAAACTAGTCCACGGTCCTAGAATAGAGTTGTTTCGAGAATAGGAGAGATGCATAGACAACAACCAATCCTAATTCAAACAATAGATCTAAGTCAATCAAACAAGTTGATCAGGCTCATAAAATCAAACATAGATCATGGGATGAAGCACAAGAGTATAGATAAAGACCTAAGGATAAAGAGATTACTAGAATTTCACAACTTCATAATAAAGCTTCCTTGATTGAATAAACTCCAGAGGAGAGTTAGTTCTCCATTACAAAGAAAACTCTAATCTTTATTGAAATACAATTGATTGGATGATGAATTGATATCATTTGTATGATAAACCTAGAAAAGGTCCTCCTTATATAGCCCCAAAGATCAACCTTTTCGGACTAAATAAGGTAGGAACCCGAAAGATAAGAAAGGAAACAAGATAAAAACGGTGAAATCTCGTCTACTTTGGAAGTCGGTCGAACCCGCGACCGCGGCATCACCACCCGCGCCAGCGTCGGCCTTCAAATCGTCAAATCTTGAGTCGGCTACTACCGCGACCGCGCCCAGGGCAACGGGACCGCGGCCTTCATGGTCTTGATTGGCTCGCTCCTTCACGCCACCGGGCCCGCGTCATAGACAACGCGACCGCGATATCCATGCCGTGGCGAATCTTCGTCTTTAAAACTCTTTAACTCTTGATTCTTCATAACTTGTGTCTTCGGTCTTGATATTACAATAACGCTCAAAACTAACCTAAACACTCTCAATATAGCTCTAAAATACAAGAGTTAACCCATACAAAATAGGCCGAATCAAATTCCCCCATACTTAGATCTTGCTCGTCCTCGAGTAAGCTCAAAACAAATACAACAAGGTAGTACATCTAAGATCTCAAGAAATATAAGGGAAGATAAAAACACTCAACTCACAACCCGAACCCAAAATATAGAGAAATCATGAGCATAAAACAATGAAACTCAAACACACACCTCACAACAAGATATAACACTCAAGCTCTAAAAACATGAAAGAGAGCAACCTAGGATCTAACCAAATCTAACATGTAAGCCCCAAAGTCCCCAAGCAAGAATGATCCTAAAACACTCGAATTTTACCACTCAATTCTGCGTAGGCGCCCTTTCGGGTTTTCACCTAACCGCTCTTTTCATTTTTCAAATAGGTGTGCTCACAAATACTCACATCTCTCATAAACCTCTTATTACCCCAGCCTAATGCTGGTCCGGGTTACCTGCTTATTACTTGAGCCACCCTTTCGGGTTTTCGACTCATCCCAGGATTTATATGCCTTTTTTCAATTTTTATGGCTCTTTCTATCTTTTTCTTTTCTTTCTTCCTTTATTATGCAAAAAAGTATGGTGCAAGTGCTCCATGAAAAGAAGAAAATAACAAATCTGAAGCAAATCTCTAACTAAACTAACTAGGATAACTGAATGTGAGTACGCCTTCCCCCATACTTAAATCCTTCATTGTCCTCAATGAAGCAAAGAGGAAAGATAGAAGCAAGGAAGAAGGTATATCAGAAAACTCACAAACGATTGAATAGGGGTGAATGGAAGAACTCTTCATATGTGGTAGAAAAATGAAACTTCGTATTTCCGATCTGGTGGCTAACAGCGAGCGCGGCACTAGGGGCGCGGGCGCGGAATTGATGCAGAGAGCGAAGTCATCGTCAGGGTTCACCGCGGGCGCGGCTGAGGAAGGGCGGGCGCGGGTCTTGAGCAGAAACAATTTCTTGACTTCGTCTTGAAAAGTGAGATGTGTAAGCAACCTTAGTATCTTGGCTCGTCTTCATGGAAGATGGAGCAATACTCGAACTCGAGCCATGGAGAAGAAAACTCCCGGGGAAACAAAGCTCCCTCATACTTAGGCTTTACACATAGCCATAAGAATGGAAAATACAAAGATGAATGGAAAGAAGAAGTAGAAGGATGGAAAGATAGAAGATGGATAGAATGGATATAGAAGGATGGAAAATATAGAGGTAGAATGGGACCAAAAAGTCCTCTTTTTTTCTCTTTTTTTTTTACAAAAAAACGAGCTAAAACCGAGACGCAGTATGGTTGCCGCGAGCACGGGCTAGTACTTGTTCGTCGGGATGCGCTGACGATCCACCGCGGGCGCGGCCAAAGAGGCGCGGGCGCGGTTTCACGCCAGGCGTGTCCTTTCGGACCTAGTACCTGCATGTTAGCTAGAAACACAAGCTAATCCTAAGCTAGGAATGGAAAAACAATCTATCTAATCCTTGGGTTGCCTCCCAAGGAGCGCTTTTGTTTAACGTCGTTGGCTCGACGTGGATACGATCAATACGGGTCCTCATCAACATCAATTCGGACCGTGTTGCCACCATGAGATACGGAAAGAGATCCATTGGCAACGTCAATGACCGTGTTGGCGGTTTTCTTGAATGGACGACCAAGTAAGAGAACCGGGTCGTACCGACCTTCGCCTATCTCCATCACATAAAAATCTGCTGGAAAGATCAAACCCTGTACCTGCACTAGAACATCCTCAACTAACCCTTTCGGGCGCACATTAGAGTGGTCGGCCAATTCAATAACAATATCGGACTCCTTTAAAGGACCAAGACCTAATCTATCATACATGCAAGCTGGAAAGACATTTATGGAGGCACCTAAATCTAGCATAGCACGCTCAATTTTAGTTTCTCCAATAGTGACAGGGACGGTAAATCTTCCGGGGTCTGAGCATTTTTTAGGTAATTGTTTTTGGAGAAGGGAATTACAAGTCTCAATTTTGCTATCCTGCGTTTTTTCAACTAGAGCTATCTTTTCAATCTTAGGACTAGACCTATTCTTTCTTTTTATGGTGCATAGTTCTTTCATGAATTTAGCAAAACGAGGGACACTTTGGATGTGATTAAGAAGAGGAACATTTACCCGACAATTGGCGAAGGTCTCGAAGAGTTCCTTGTCGTGTTCCGGCTTCCTTGTGTCCTTGAGAGCATCGGGGAATGGAGGAGAGGGCTGGAAAGAATCCAAGGGTGGAAGGGGTTGAGCCACATAGCCATCGTCCTCTTCTGCTGCTGGGGCTCGTGTCCGTCTAGGAGAGTTCGGGCGAGGAGGAGAGTAATTCTTGAAAGCATAATCAAGTAGAGCCTCGAAGTTCCTCTCGGCCTCCTTACCGCGGGCGCGGTCCGGACTCCGCGGTCGCGGGTCGCTACGCCTCTCGTGGTCCATGGGCTCTGTTGGAATTTCGCGGGCGAGGGCGCGTAATCTCCACAGAAGCTTGGTCTTCATGTGCTGTCGCCCCGGCGCGGTCGCGGCCAGGGTAGCGCGGCCGCGGTTCATCACCAGTGGGTGATTCCCAACTCGCCAAAACTTTACCGCTCCTCAAGTTCATGGCACTGACATTCTCCTTGTAATTGAGCGGTTGGGAAGGAAGTTTCCCGGAATCCTTAGACTCGAGCCTATTGATCATGGTGGCAAGTTGGCTCAGCTGAGTCTCAAGATTCTTTACAGCGGCTCTCGTCTCTTGGTTCTCTTTCAAAAGAGTTGTAATAGCATCATTCTGAGACGGAGCGGGCGCTCTCGGGCCATAGTTACTGGATCGAAACTGTTGTTGCTGGCCCTGAGGAGCGTATTGCTGCTGCTGTTGTGGTGGGTCTTGCTGCTGCTGGTTGCTCCACCTTAAGTTAGGATGGTTCGCCCACCCCGGATTGTAGGTGTTAGAGTAAGGATTATTCCGGGGCCGGGGCGCACCATAATTGCCAATAGCATTGACCGACTCCTCGGTCTCTTGAATAGTAGGGCATTGATCCGTGTGGTGGCTTGCATCATAACATAAACCACAAGCATTGACTTGTTGGGCCGTCCTCTTCGTGAGCAGCTGCTTCATAAGATCCTTGAGCTCCCTTACTTCATCATTCAGGGACTCATTCACCACGTTAACGGATCTCACATTGGTCCTTGACCTTTGATTGCGGGCTTGTTCCGCCAAGATCTCCACTTTTTGAAAGGCTGCAGCGGGGATCAAGTTCTCGTAACTACCCCCACAAGATGCATTTACGAGCCTCTTGTCATTGTCGTAGAGTCCCTCAATGATGTAGCAAATAAGATCCTTGGCTTGGTAGCCATGGTAGGGACAACTCGCGATGAGCCTCTTGTAGAGCTCATAATAGTCATAGAGGTTCTCGTCTTCCCCTTGCTCCAAACTGCTGAGTTGCTTCTTAATAGATGTTTGTTTGGAAGCGGGGAAGTACTTCTCAAGAAACGCCTTCTTCATGGCCGCCCAAGTAGTGATAGAACCTGGTACCAAATAAAGGAGCCAGTCCTTAGCGGTGTCTTCAAGAAGGAATGGAAAGGCCCGGAGCTTGATTTGATCCTCCGTCACATCAGTGGGCTTCATACTCACACACACCGCTTGGAATTCAGTAAGATGCTTGTTCGGGTCCTCACCGCTCAACCCGTGAAATTTGGGCAAGTGGTGGATGAGGCCAGAATTTAGTTCGAACTTCACACCCTCCCCGAGTTCGGGGAATTGAACAGCGAGCTGCTGTTGTTGGAGATCGGGCGCCGTGAGTTGGCGAATAGTTTGCTCCGCCATGGCGTCTTCTGGTTCAGAATCAGAGAGAGAGAGAGATTCAAGAAGGTTGTAAGATGTAGAGGGTCGGGGGGCACTTCTTATCTTCCGGAGAGTCCTGCTAATTTCTGGATCAAAACGAACAGGGGAAGTATTAGTAGACCGGGTACGGACCATGTGTTAGGTCCGCACCCAAAGGGATGGTTCTGTGTACGAACCGCGGGCGCGCCGAGGGGGCCGCGGGCGCGGTTTGTACACAGAACCCGAAAACACACAAAATCAAAACAAGAAAAAGATTCCCTCGAAGCACTGCGCAGTCCCTCAAAATTTGAGGCCATTCCGATAAGTATCGAGAAAGTTATGGCAATTTTACCGAAGCACTGCGCAGTCCCAGAAGGGCAGCGGGCGCCGCCAACAGAGGCAGCGACCGCCCGCCTTCTGCAGACGCAAGTTAATCGACGGGACTCTTTCATTGTGGGTGCCGTGGTTTCACCTTCTGCTCAAGTTTTACTTTGGGTCACTTCTCTTCACCTTTACCTCACTTCACCATTAATGTCTGGCATGATTATGCCCAAGATCATCATCACTTTCAGCTGAAAGTCAGCTTGAGAAACTCTATAAATAGAGCTGTGTTGGTGAAGGAAAATCACACAGAAATCTCTCCTCTCTCCCTCTGAAACCTCTTCCATTGTAAAGATCTCGTGTTCTTCTTGCTACTGTTGGCAAAAGCTCGTCGAAAGGTGGCCGGAGTTGATCAGAGGAAGCTTGCGAAATCGCGCCGTCGTCACTGCAGGAGGCAACGACCGCCGACAACAGGGGCAGCGACCGCCGCCAAGGGCAGCGACCGCCGCCAGTGCATATCTTGCACTTTGTGTCCGAGCGTCGTCCTAAGTGTTGGGACGCTATCAAGGACGCTTGCGTAATTGTTAATGTTTCACATAACCGTCCCTTGGTTTTGATATGACAAACTCACTTTGATTCTAATAAAGTTGTCCAAGTGTTCAGGAACACCAGTGACCAAAAGGACAACAAGTGTGTATGGGCGTCCCACAAGCTTAGGGACGCTAGCTAACAGGAAGTAAGGACCAGCTAGAGACTACTTGAGCAGGGACGGAGTCCCAAGCAAGTAGGAACGCAAGAAAGAAGTCCTTACTCACTAGCCGACAGGATGACATCACTCGACAATGTTTGATCATCCAAAGACAAGTGGAGACCGATCCTGTAGCGGAGTCCAACACTACGTGGCGGACGATCCTGTTGCAGAGTCCATTAACACGTGGTGGCCGATCCTGTAGCGGAGTTCATCATACACAGCTGGATACAGGAAGCTTCCTCATCACCGCCCTACTACGTGGAGGAAGATCCTGTAGCCACGTCCATGAAGGGCATGATCGTCCCAGTGAAAAGACGCCCTTCCCCAAGTCCTATAAATAGCCCCAAGGCATTTATTGTGACGCTAACACTTTCAAGAATATTCAGAGAGAATCAAAGAGAAAGCGACTCACTCAAGAACACGAAGAACTAACTCAAGAACTCAAGAACAGTGATAGAACTTGTATTAGATCGAGTGAGACTTGTTACCAAATCACAAAACAGTTTGTAACAGAAAAACCCAAAAAGAGAGAGAGAGTTCTGCGAAGTACTGCAGAACGTAGGAATAGAGTCCTTTGGTAGATTGAACTAGCTTAAGTTGTAGGCTTAAAGGAGTTCTTTACAAGTGAACTTAGGGAAAATCTAAGTGTCAGAGAACTGTAAAGGCTCGCCAGTACAACTGTAAGATCGTTCAATAGAAAGGAAAGTACTATTCAAAAATCCTCCAAGGAGGTAGAGGTTTACACTCAAGGACTACTTGGTCTTGGGTGGTTCCTCTATAATTCACTGCGTTCATCTATTATTTGTTTAGTCTTAATTTCCGCTGCAATACTGAAGGACGCCTCTACACCTCGTAGGGACGCCTAACCAAAGGACGCCTTTACTCAAAGTAAAGGACGTCCCTCAGACTAACGATCCAACAATTGGTATCAGAGCAGGCGCTCTAGATTCTTACTGAGTTGCAGGTAGAGATGGACATGGAACCTATTGGAATCTCTTTTGTGAAGCCTCCGCGTCTAACGGACGGCAACTTCAACCGCTGGAAAACGAGATTTGAGAACTTCTGTAGAAGCACAAATTATCAATGCTGGAACGTTATCAGAAAAGGTGACCTCAAAGTTCCAGATGACAAGAAAGACAAAGAGGACGAGTGGGGTCCTGATGAATTCAAGCTAATGGAAACAAATGCTAAAGCAGTGTGCTTTCTTCAAGCGTCCCTCTGCGAAAGGGATGCCACAAGAGTTAGCAATCTGCCCACAGCAAAACAACAATGGGAAGCTCTTGAGAAATTTCATGTGGGGACTGCAGAAATGAAAGAGGACGTCCAGCTGAAGATCAAAAAGGCGTTCTATGCTTTTAGTATGTTGCCAAATGAAACGGTAAATGACTACTCGTACCGTTTTGAAGGTCTTGTCACCAAAATGAAGAACTTGGGCATTCTAGAATCAGAAATCTCCATGAGGAATAGAGTTCAAGTAGTCATTGATGGGTTGACTGGAGTCTGGAACTTTGATAGGACGACTTTCAAAGAAAACACAGCCAACAAAACTCTAGATATGGAAGAGATCTATGGGAAGCTCAGGCAGTACGAAGAACGAAGAATCTCTGACATGGCTCAGCTAAGAAAGAATCCTCAAACTGATCTTGCTTTGGCGTCCACAACACCAGAGTACGCTGAGTACCTACGTGGCCAAAGAGATCTAACATTGATGATGCAAAACAAAGAAAAACTGGAGAACTTGCGTCCCAAAGAGAAAGAAAGAAAGCCAAAGGAAGAGATTGACTCAGATGAGGAACTCTCTCTTATTCACAAGGCTCTCAAGTACTATAACAAGAAGAACAAGCATAGCAGCAAGAGCAAGTTCTACAAAAAGGAGAGTCCCAAGTACACAGAGGCTGAAATGAAGGAACTCACATGTTACAAATGCAACAAGAAAGGACATTTTGCCAAAAAGTGTACTATGGGAACGTCCTCCAAGGACAAGAAGAAAGCTCTCATTGGAGCATGTACAGCTGCATGGGATGATCTCAGTTCAAGTGATTATGAACGTGACGATCAAGTTGCATACATGGCAGTGGAGGACGCCCCAGTAGTTGAAGAGAACGCCTCCGACAATGAACAAGAGGTAACTCATGATTCCATGATGCGTTCTTTAGAAAAATGTTCAAAACCAAAACTTCTTAAACTAATTGGAAAAATAATGGAGGAAAGTCTTGCTATGAAAAGAAGAATGGATGAACTTGAAGATGAAAACATTGTAGTTAAATGTGAAAATTGTAGTACAATGACAATTCAACTAGAGTCCTCATGTGATGAAACTAAGTCCCTAAAAACTGAAATCATGTGTCTCAAACTTGAGAACACTAAGCTTAGGGAAGAAGTAAAAGTGATGGGTAAGAGTCCCATAGTTGAAGAAGTGAGACCTATGGTTTTTGTCCCAGTTAAGAGAGGTCTAGGTTATGAAGATGACACTAATAACTCTCTTCCTAGTGACTTTGAGGCAAGCAAAACTTCTGAACTGGAACTTGAAAGAGAGAAAACTAAAAACCTTCTTGAAAGAATTAGAGTTCTAGAGAGTGGAGAACGAGGAAAAGAAGACTACTATACTAATTCCACAAGTCATAAAATTTATAAGAAAATTGCAAAAGGGGAAGGTTCAAAAGTTTGTGATCCCCAAAAGATGAAGCAAAACAAGATTCAGCGTCCCAATAAGAAGTACTATCTTGGTACTTACTATAGAACGTGTTGGTACTGTGGACAAGGAGATCACTTCAAATATGACTGTTTAAAACTTAAAGAAGATGTTGAAAATGGAAGAGCTGCTAGGACTAACAATGAAAATGATAAGTCCGTTCCTAAGGCTAATCCTAGGCGTTCTAGACGCTCTAGGAACTCTTTCCGCAAGCATGCTATTTCAAATGATGTGAATATTAATGACTACATGCTAGAACTAGAGTTCTACTTTTGTAACGAACCAGGTAAGGAACACCTTGCCTGGGTCGCCAAACACTAACCTTGTTATGGCAGGTGGAAGTGAGGGGACGCCCATGGATCATTGATAGTGGCGCCTCAAATCATATGACAAAAAGCCAGATCCATCTCACTTCTATCCAAAGTAGTGCCACGGGAGGAACTGTCTCGTTTGGCAATAAGGGCAAAGGAAAGATCAAAGGAACGGGAACTGCCATTCTCAACCCGTCCATTAAAGCAAAAAATGTCAGTCTTGTTGAAGGACTCGGCTTCAATCTTCTTAGCGTCTCTCAGATGTGTGATCAAGATGAAAATCTAGTCACATTTGACTCAAAGGAGTGCCTAGTCATCAACAAGAAGTCCAACAAAGTTGTTCTCAAAGGCGTTCGCAAGAACAATATCTACATCTTCAATCAAGAGTTCAAGCCTTAAGCTACACCAGCGAAATCTTGTGAAAGGACTTCCCCGAATTGATCCTGAGAAAGTTGAACAGTGTGAAGCTTGTATTAAAGGGAAGCAAACAAGAACGTCCTTCAAATCCAAGAACGAAGTCAGTACAAAGAAGCCTTTGGAACTTCTCCATATGGATCTGTGTGGACCAATGAGGACGTTGAGCCACGGTGGAAAGAGGTACATTTACGTTCTTGAAGATGATTTTTCTCGATTTACTTGGGTTCTTTTCTTGGTGTCCAAAGCAGATTATTTCAATGCGTTCAAAGTCTTCATCAAACAAGTGGAAGTTGCTCTTGAGACGCCTCTCAAAGCCATAAGATCAGACCATGGAACGGAGTTCCAAAATTCAGAGTTCCTGGCCTACTGTGATCAACATGGAGTCTCTCACAACTTCTCAGCTCCAAGAACTCCTCAACAAAATGGAGTTGTGGAAAGAAAGAATAGGACGCTAGAGGATATGGCAAGAACTATGCTCTGGGGCAAATAGCGTTCCCAAGTACTTCTGGGCGGAAGCTATTGCCACAGCATGTTACATCATCAATCGTGCCATGATCCGTCCTCTGTTGAAGAAGACGTCCTATGAGTTGTTGAATGGAAAGAAGCCTCGCATTGATTATCTCAAAGTCTTTGGTTGCAAATGCTTCGTTCACAACAATGAGAAAGAAAAACTTGGAAAGTTTGATGCAAGGAGTGATGAAGCCATATTCCTTGGGTACTCCCTCACCAGCAAAGCATATAGAGTTTTCAACAAAAGGACTCTAAAACTTGAGGAGAGTATTCATGTTGTGTTCAAGGAGAGCTCTTCTCTCAAAGAAAAATCAAGTAAGAAAGAACGCTCCTCGTCACAACAGTAGGACGACTCTGAAGACGAAGCTGAAGATTGGTCCTCTGGAAAATACTATGTTCCTAAGGACGCTACGCCAAATCCTGATGAAGTCTCAGTGGACGTTCCCAGTGTTGTTCAGGGAGTTCCATCTCGTAGTGAATCTCCAGTTCAACAGGATGTGGCTGAATCAAGTCAACAAGGTGAGCAAAGTCAAGGTGTGGACGCTCTCTCTGAGGGGGAACGCACTGAAGACGATGCTCAAAGTGATAGTGATAATTATGATGGAGACATTGATCCAAGATTTGCTCATTTGTTTCAAAGGGAGTCCCGCTTCTCCAGGGACCACCCAACTTCTCAAATTGTCTCAGATCCTTCTCAAGGCGTTCAAACGAGGTCAGCTGCAAGCAAGTCCCAGAGTGCAAACTTAGCTTTCTGTGCATTCAATGCTTTTGTCTCTATGGTAGAACCAAAGAACATCAAAGAAGCACTCCAAGACGCTGACTGGATTCAAGCAATGCAAGAAGAACTCAATCAGTTTGAAAGGAACAAAGTTTGGACTCTTGTTCCACGTCCCAAAGGCAAAAATATCATAGGGACGCGATGGGTGTTTAGAAATAAGCTTGATGAAAGTGGTCGCGTGTCAAGGAACAAGGCAAGACTGGTGGCTCAAGGATTTAAGCAAGAGGAAGGCATAGACTATGATGAAACCTTCGCTCCTGTTGCTAGAATTGAGGCCGTTCGTCTCCTTATTGCCTTCGCTGCTCACAAAGGATTCAAGTTATTTCAGATGGACGTCAAGACTGCCTTTCTCAATGGAAAGCTAAAGGAGGAAGTGTACGTTGCTCAGCCGCCTGGCTTTGAGGACGCCTCTCACCCAGATCATGTGTACTACTTGGACCAAGCGCTCTATGGACTCAAGCAAGCTCCTCGTGCATGGTACGATAGGTTTGCGTCCTTTCTTTTGTCTCATGGGTACACTAGAGGTTCAATTGATAAAACTTTGTTCATAAAGAAAGTTCACAAGGACATTTTGATTTCCCAAGTCTATGTTGATGATATAGTTTTTGGTAGTACTAACATGAAGCTTGTAGATGAGTTCAAGTCCTTAATGAGTAGTGAGTTTGAGATGTCCCTCATTGGAGAACTCAATTTCTTTTTGGGACTTCAAATCAATCAACTCAAGGAAGGGACGCGTATTCATCAACAAAAATATGTCCGTGAAATGCTTGAGAAGTACGGGATGAACACGTCCAAACCTGTTGCAACCCCTTGTTCCCCAAACTCGCGTCTTTACGCAGACGAACAGGGAAAGGACGTTGATCAAAAGCTTTACAGAGGGATGATTGGTTCTTTGCTCTACTTGACCGCAAGCCGTCCCGACATTATGTTTGCCGTTTGCTTGTGTGCACGCTTCCAGGCAAATCCAAAGGAGTCCCACATGCAAGAAGTCAAGAGGATCTTTCGCTACCTCAAAGGACGCGACGATCTTTGCCTTTGGTACCCCAGGAAGACGTCCTTCAAGCTTGTTGGCTACTCGGACGCTGATTATGCGGGTCATGTAATTGATCGGAAAAGCACTTCAGGAATGGCGCAGTTCCTTGGTTCATGCTTAGTCTCTTGGGGATCTAAGAAACAGAACTCTGTGGCGCTTTCAACTGCGGAAGCCGAGTACGTTGCTGCTGCTTCGTGCTGTTCACAAGTTATCTGGATCAAATATCAACTAGAGGACTACGGTATCAATCTTGAAACTATTCCCATTCGTTGTGATAACACAAGTGCTATTGAAATTTCTAAGAATCCTGTTTTTCATTCACGCACAAAGCATATTCATATAAGGCATCATTTCTTGCGTGATAATGTTGAACTAGGACTCATTAGTATGGAGCATGTAAGAACTGAAGACCAAATAGCTGATATTTTCACTAAGGCGCTTGATAGACGTCCCTTTGAGCATCTCAGGTTGCTCTTGGGGATGATAACTTTTAAGTAGCAAGTCCCGTTCTACTATTCCCTCAATGATTGGCTATGTTTTGTAGATTCTAAGTGTTTAAGGACTGTTATGCATTGAATTCATATTTGCAAGGACGCTAGTCTAAAACTTCATGTGTTTGCTACTTTGGAACGCCATTCAAATTTTCTCTATTTTGTCTTGAAAAGAGTATCCCTGATCACCCAACCCTCATTATAAGCCGAAGTGATGGGAACTCTAAGCTTACCCTAGCCGAGAACTTCGCAAAAGCGTCCTATGAGCTTCATATTTTCTTTTACGGGACGTACTTGTGTTGTTCTCAACTGGTTCGAAAGGTGATCACAGGAACGGTAAGTTGGTTAGTGTCAGTGTTTGCTTGAAGAAGAAAATCTTTGCTAAGTTGGAGAGGACGCTCAGTGTTTGTTGGTAAGAACGCCAGTTCAGTTTTTTGAGAAACAGTTGAAGAGTCAGAATTTTGAACTTTTGAAAGTGTGAACAGTGACCGTTGCTTTTGCTCAATGCTTAAGGGGGAAGTTTCGCCACGTGTCGAACAGTGAAACAATAGTAATTACCGTTTGTGCCACCGCTTCCTCTATATAAGGCCAGAACAGTCGCAATCGAATTTATTACGCTCAACCACTTTCTTGCTCTCAAATTTGCTCTGACTTCTCTCTAGAACTCCGGCGACTTTCTCTCTCTACACTTCATCTGAAAACATTTCTCAAAGACAGTTGAACGTAGCCGGATCTTCCACCGGCGGGAAGCGCAGAAAGCTGGTAAAGTCCCACTACATTGAGAAACCCAAGCCTATCGTTCTCAATGAGTCTCTACTGGACTTCATCAACAAGAAGCCCAAGACGCTGTACAATCTAATCAGGGAACGGATGGAACTGCCAGAAGTTAAGTCCGATGAAGTTAAAACAAAGAACTACAAGAAGTTCATTGAACGCTTCATCGTCCCAAGCCTCCACAACACAGACTTCAAAGATCTACCTGGACGGATGGACGATGTGCTCTTCTTCTCTCAGTTCGGAGGTGAGAATCTTGTCCCTCTTCTTGAGCTTATCCCAGACTTGCCCAATGCAGTCTTGCCCGAGTTTCCTATGTACCCAAGGAATTCCTTAGCCTTCCAAATGACCAAGAATCGTGTACCAAGTCCCTCTCCACCTCCTCCTGCCGTCCCCACAATAACCACCAAAAAGTTGCTGAAGCGTCCTGCTCCTTCCTCTCCCCTCTCAAAATCTTCCCAACCCTTCTCCACTTCAAAACCAACGGAGATTGTGGATAAGTTTCCCTCACATTTCAAGGAGGGACGCTCAAAGAAAGTCCACGACCCAAGGCCCCTTAAAAAGGCCAAGACTTCCAGCGTCCCATCCTCTAAACCTTCCACAAAAAGGCCTAGCACCACAAAAAGGCCTAGCACCACAAAAAGGCCTTCCAACCTCTCCAAGGAATCCACTCCTCCCCCTCAACAAATATCAATCGTTCAACTCCCCACCCCTCCTCCGTCCCCCCAACCTTCCAAGAAAAATGCTCTCATACCCTTCCCTCCCAAACCCTACTCTCCTTTAAACCTTGCAAACTTCCCAACAACTCCGGCTCACATCTCCCCCCCAAAAGATCCCGAAACTCCCAAATCTCGCCGTCCCTCCTCCGAAAGTGGACCAGAGGACGTTGAGAAGCGTCCAGCCCTTGAGCGCACCTTCAAATGCCGCAAAGCCGGTGAATCTCCCAAGGTGCTCATGGTTCAAGCTGCTCCAGAGCCCGAGCACATCTCCTCCTCCTCCTCTAGCTCATCTGAGAGCAACAGAGGAACGCCTCAAGCCAATGCTGAAGGAGTTTCCCCTATCATTGACGTTGTTGGGGACTCCGACGACGAGGCTGAAGGAGTTGAGAATGCTCCCGCTAAAACACAAGTAACTGAGGACGCTGGCGAGCACCAGGTACCTCAAAAGGATGCCGAGCCAACCCTTTCTGAAGAGCTCGAGCGTGATGCTCAGGAAGTCCCTCCCTACAACCAATCCCTCCCCATCCTCAATCCCTTCCAAGCTCCACATGAAAACCCCTCCCCCTCAATCCAAACAGAATCCCAAGTTCCCGCGGGCGTTGAGCCAACAACAACAGAAAATCAGATAGAGGCTTAGGACGCCGAGGGTACATCCCAGGGTCAGACCTCCGGTGCCGATCAAGCCACACCTGGTGGCGATGCAGAAAAAGAACAAGGCACAGAGGACGCTCCTTCAAAGGACGCTTCTGACAGTGACTCGGAGAAAGCTGAGGACGAGTCAGATGATGATGAGGACTCTGAGTCCCCCAAGGGCAAGCGCAAAAGGAAGAACGTTGATGTGCCCGTTAAAGTCCTTAGCCCTCTCATTTACTCTGAAGAGTGGCTAGCCTCCTTCGACGATGACTCAGTTCAGGAGTTTCTTGATCTTCTGAGATTTCAAGGATGGCAGAACGTTGGACCAGCGCCGACCATTGTTGACAAAGAACAGGTCAAGGCGTTCTACAGGGATTTGCGCTACAAGGCAAAAGATGACTCTCTTCACTTCAAAATTGAAGGTGAGAAAGCTTCAGTGACAGAACGCCAAATGCGCTCCTTCCTTGGTCTTGGTCCACGCAAGCCACCGTCCGATGCTCTTAGCTCACTTCCCGAAGGCGGTTTTGAAACGACAGATCAGGAACTGCCTCTGGTCGAGCACGTCTTTCAAGGAAAAAGGCCGATGGGACTTGATAGGGTAGCCCACGTTTTGAGCAAGGTTGGCGCCATCATTCATTATTTTATCTGTCGCGCCATTCTTCCAAGGCAAGAAAAGCGTTCAATTGTGCAAGCACACGACATCATCCTTATTGACGCTATCCTTGAACGCCGCCCAATCAACTTAGCCAGAATTGCTATGCAACACATGGCCAAGTGTGGAAGGAAGAGGCACGCCTTGCCATACCCTGGTGTAGTAAAGGCAATATTGCAGTCCCAGGACGCTTATGATGAAAGCCGTCCCTCTGAAGAACTTGGCCTAAAATGGAATGCCAAGAAAGGACTTGTTGAGATAAGGCATAACGAAGAACTCCCGACCGTTCTGAAACAGTTAGAAGTTGAGGCTGAGAAAGCACGACTGAAAGCCGAGGAAGAACGCCTAGCTGCTGAGGCTGAGGCCGCAAGGCTTGCTCCTACGTCTCAAGAGTCCCCTCAAGATTAAGAGCCCGCAGTAGATCTTACAACCCTTGATCAAATGCTCTTAGGGCCCTCTTCTCCTCCAACTTTTCCAATGGACGCTCCGTCTTCGAGCACAGGTCCTCTGCCCCGTTCTGCACCTGCAAATATCGCCCAGCATCCTCCAGCAGAACTCATGGGCGCTATTATGGACAACCAGTGCCTAATCTTCTCTGCTCTAAAGGATTTGTCCTCTGCATTCTCCAAGGCAGCTGAACTTCAAGAACAATTGCTCAAGTTCTATCAGGACCAGCGCCGTTCTCAGTGATTGCCATAACCCCTTTCATCCCCTATTAAATTGCCTTTGCTTCTTTTGAACTTCAAACTTATGATCTTGGTCTGTAATAACTCTAATTTTGTTTGAATGGCAATTTCATTGTTTGCTTGCATGTGTTTGTTTAAGCGTTCCACTACCTTTAGTTATGTGTTTGTGCTAACGTCCTTATCACTTGTTATCCTTTTCGATGATGCCAAAAGGGGGAAGTGTAGTTTTGCAGAGATGCGCTATAAAACAGTTATCTACAATAAGCAAGTGTTAAGGGGGAACTATTAAGTGAAAAGTCTAAGGAACGCTCATGCTAGAATAAAAGAGAACGCTTAGAAATCTTTTCTAGGACGCGACTCTCTCCTTAAAATCCAAAAGCTAGAGAATCAAAGATTGGAAACTTGTGCTCACTGAAATTTCTCTAAGTAATAGAGGACGCTTCTAAGTTTTCATGCATGATAAGTTCCAATGTCAAAACTATTTTGCTGAAGAGTTTGACATCATCAAAAAGGGGGAAATTGTTGGGACGCTATCAAGGACGCTTGCGTACTTGTTAATGTTCCACACAACCGTCCCTTGGTTTTGATATGACAAACTCACTTTGATTCTAATAAAGTTGTCCAAGTGTTCAGGAACGCCAGTGACCAAAAGGACAACAAGTGTGTATGGGCGTCCCACAAGCTTAGGGACGCTAGCTAACAGGAAGTAAGGACCAGCTAGAGACTACTTGAGCAAGGACAGAGTCCCAAGCAAGTAGGAACGCAAGAAAGAAGTCCTTACTCACTAGCCGACAGGATGACATCACTCGACAATGTTTGATCATCCAAGGACACGTGGAGACCGATCCTGTAGCGGAGTCCAACACTACGTGGCGGACGATCCTGTTGCAGAGTCCATTAACACGTGGCGGCCGATCCTGTAGCGGAGTTCATCATACACAGCTGGATACAGGAAGCTTCCTCATCACCGCCCTACTACGTGGAGGAAGATCCTGTAGCCACGTCCATGAAGGGCATGATCGTCCCAGTGAAAAGACGCCCTTCCCCAAGTCCTATAAATAGCCCCAAGACATTTATTGTGACGCTAACGCTTTCAAGAATATTCAGAGAGAATCAAAGAGAAAGCGACTCACTCAAGAACACGAAGAACTAACTCAAGAACTCAAGAACAGTGATAGAACTTGTATTAGATCGAGTGAGACTTGTTACCAAATCACAAAACAGTTTGTAACAGAAAAACCCAAAAAGAGAGAGAGAGTTCTGCGAAGTACTGCAGAACGTAGGAATAGAGTCCTTTGGTAGATTGAACTAGCTTAAGTTGTAGGCTTAAAGGAGTTCTTTACAAGTGAACTTAAGGAAAATCTAAGTGTCAGAGAACTGTAAAGGCTCGCCAGTACAACTGTAAGATCGTTCAATAGAAAGGAAAGTACTATTCAAAAATCCTCCAAGGAGGTAGAGGTTTACACTCAAGGACTACTTGGTCTTGGGTGGTTCCTCTATAATTCACTACGTTCATCTATTATCTGTTTAGTCTTAATTTCCGCTGCAATACTGAAGGACGCCCCTACACCTCGTAGGGACGCCTAACCAAAGGACGCCTTTACTCAAAGTAAAGGACGTCCCTCAGACTAACGATCCAACACTAAGCCATTGCCCGGGCCGTTCCTTGCTCGTGCCTTGTGTTTTGCCTTGCCTTAAGCCTTGTCTAGTGCCTTGCTAGCCTCGTCTTCTCGCCTCGATTAGCGTTCTTAATCTCGTTTTAAGGCAAGTGGATGGTTCTCCTTTTTCATTATTCGATAATCATGAAATTGCTTTCCGTTATCAAATTAATCTTTGGGAACAAACTTGTTTGCTAATAATTGATTAGGGTTATTATGCTTAGAAATAATGACCATTGTTATTATTATTTATCGAATATTAGACTTGGACTTAGGACTCCGATGATGTGTGGCCTTTGATTGTTTCAAGTCTCTTTTCGAGAGTTTGCTCTGGATTAGCTTAAGTTAGGGATTGCCGGTTTAGTGATCCCATGTCTCTTTATAACGTATTAGGAGGTATATCTCGTTATCGGCTCCTGATACTGGGTCATGACTCTGCCTTTTCTCCGAATAGAAAGGCTAACACTCTTGCAAAGTGTTGAGGACTTTGTTCCTTACTTTGGTTCGTCCCTCCTCAGGGGCTTACCTATCTCTAATAAGTCGCTAAGTGAAGTGCAATGATTTATAACCAATGAAAAGATTAGTGCAATCGTGCATAGTAATCAATGAACACAAGGTGATTAGTACAACTTGGAAAATCACTTCGGGTCCGCATTATTGACAATCGTCTATCTAAACTGAATGCATGACTCGAGTTGTTAAAACGCCTATAAAATGGCAAGATGGGTTCAGGTGTATAAGCGTCCTTGTGGCCACCTCCCTGTCGGCATCGTTGAGCTGTGATGAGGTTGATACGATTTTATTTATATTGGATGCTTTTCAAACTCTTGAATGATTAAAGTTCCCAACAAATCAATAAACACATTTCTTTCCTAGGCGTTATCTCCTAATAACGTCCTATTCCCGAGAAAACTCTATCTTCTCTTCGAATATCGTACCAAACACCTGAAAGCCTCTCGCTCAGATTGCTGCTTCGCTATCATCATGTTGAACCTCGACAACTACGCACCTACCAGTTATCATATGGTTAAGGATTGCCGTTATGTCCGACCTTTTCTCAGAACCGAAATATTATTCTGCCACTTGTTTAGTCTCGCGTTAGACTAACATCCCTTCTTTCATTCCGAACTCTGTTGGCTGGTATTCCTTGCTTCTATGGGGATATCAGATAGGAAAGGGAAGGCTATCCAGGAGCAACCGAAGACCTAGGATGGAAGGAAGGAAGGAAGGAAACAAGGATGCAAGACGTTTTAAAATATTTTGTTTACTTTATGGTCTCCACATGCTTTCGTCTCTCTCTGAGACTTGTATTGCCGCTGCAAAACTCTTTAATCTTGCATTACTAAACAATTAAGGACGTATGAGCCTTTGTAACCGAATTCATCTTTTGTTATAAATATATGAATTGGTTTTGTTATTATCGTGTTGTGTTACCCAAAAGCCTTAAACGGCTTCGGACCGTGAAATCCGAGGACTTTGGCGGAAATACCCTTATGCTTGTGAAATCGGGGTGTTACACAGATCGGGTCGGATATTCAAATTGTCGGATCACTCGAGTTAGCAGGTCATAACCAGTTAATTAATTCAGGTTTCAATTGAGTCGGTTTCGGGTTGAGTTGGTTTTTTCAATTTTCGATTGAAGCGGTTTTCGGTTGACTCGGTTTTCGTTGAATCGGTTTCAGCTGAATTAGTTTTTGATTGAATTGGGTCTCAGTAGAATTGTTTTTGTATAATTAGGTTTTGATAGTTTGAATAGTGTATCAAACTAATTTTGATTTTAGTATATTTTAAATAGAGGAACGCTCAGGTGAGATACATATTGTGGTGCAACATGTAACATGATGTGGACTGTTAGATTAGGCTAAATAGAGGGTGAGATTTGAGGGTACACTATAGCATTATTTTTAGAAGGTGGATGTGATCAATTTGGCGTGGCTGCAAACATGGAAAGAAACGTAATTTATGGGATTTTCAAGAGAGAAAATCAGGGGGGGGGGGCAATTCAATTATGGTAACGATCAAGCTAAAAATATTTGATTGGATTTTTGAAAATCAAAACAAGAAAATCGTATTCATCGGCGTTATTTTGGGTCGATTAGAGGCATTGTCAAACCCTAAAGCTGTAGACGAACATTGTTCAACGAGTTATATGTATTAGAAACTTTCGCCATTGATGAGCAACGATAGCTTCCATGCTTCTGTGAAAAACATCCTATATCTTATTGAACAACTTTGTAATCTTAGAACATGCTATATTTGATTGAACAACTTCGTAATCCACCTCCGAAAAACGTTGTATCTTTTGATGAAAACGTTGATATATTTGTATAAAATTGACATGTTTCAATGACAATAACTAACTTATTCAATGTGCTTTTACGTTTGTCCATATGATGACTATATTGCTCAACGAAAATCTGCAAGTTGTTCAAATTGAACTAAGTGAACAATATATCGTAACATGTAGAAAAAGTTTATTAGTATTGCAAAAGTGTTTGGAAGGCTCTATCGTAACACCTGAAAGACGAAAATCAAGCAGAATATTTTTCTACCCAAAAAAAGGGATTTGCAAAATCTTTACCATACTAGGGCGGAACTTGCGGGATACGAGATATAATCCGGTGTGTCTCCACCCAAACCCATCAATGCACCATCTTTTGGATAAATCTGGTCCGTTTAACTAAACTGATCCAAAGTCCCTCATTAAGACTCATGTTACACTCTAAGAGAGTGTTTTACTAGAGCATTTTTCATTTTAAATAATGTATTTTTTTCTATATTTCAAGTGTACGCCATAAGCATATACCAATATAATGATATTAATATCTACAAGATCTTATACATTCTCAAAATCATACCCATTTTCATGATCATATTGCTATACCAATAAATAAGATCTTACATTTTGTCAAACAAATATACTTTAGTAATAAATGATAATTCTAAATTATAAATATCTTTCAAATTATGATCAATAGTTTTGAAATAACATAAAAAAGACCACAATTCAGAAATACATGATTATACAATCTCTTACATTCACAATTTTGTATTACACTTTGTTTTATATATTCTATTATATAGAATATCATACTAAGTTCAAATTGTTTCATATATCATATAGATATAATTATTGGGTAAAATCGGGTTCGGGCTGTTTCGGATGTCGGGTATAATCGGGTTTAATTAGATTGTTTAGGGTTTCGGATATCACTCAGTCTGGTATTTTCGGGTCGGGTTATTCAGGTTTCGGTTTGAAACCGGATTGAGATTTTTGGATGCGTGTAATCGGGTTCGGGTCATTCTTAATCGGGTTGCTTATACCTTCGGGTCAAATTCGATCAGATTCAGTTGGTTTCGGATTTTATTTTATAAAAAAAAATCCGGGTCTCCGTTGATTCTCGAAACGGATAATTATGTCGGTTAGTTCAGATCGGGTCAGAATTTGCCACCCTTAGTTAACTATTTCAAAATTGTATAGCAATTAGGGGGTTCACTTTCAAGTAATTTAACTTTGGGCTAACCATCGAGTTTAATTTCGAATTTGAGAATGAAACGAAAGCTTATGTTACAAATGCAAGCTAAGTAGAATAATACTGTTAATCATTATCTTGCTAGTCGGTCAAATTCTCATGTTAGATTTTTATGTCATTAGAATCTTACTATATTAAAAAACATCAGAAACTCTCGTAGAAAAAAGACAATAGGTTAAATCAAACTACACTACCAAAACTTTTGATTCAACAACTCAAAATTCAAAAATACTTATATCCACCAAACAAATTTAATAAAATTGAATATCTATTACTATTTATTATTGACTCGGCTAAAGTCGTCGTGCCAAGATCAAAGATAAATAACCCAAACTACAAACTAGTATAGCAAGCAAGTAAGGGGTCGAACCCAAGAGAACTTACGGCTTCTAGTATTTTTAATATATTTACCAACTACAGAAAAGGGAGTTTAGGAGAGAAATCTATACTAAAACTAACCTAGAAACAAAGAACAAACAAATAAACAATCATGCAAATATGGGGAAACAATTGATAAGGAGACAAGTTCATTCAAAAGATCCACTCATGATATAATCCCTCGATCATAGATTCATTCATTGATTTCATTCACACCTATGGTTAATTCCTATCCTGATCATTAACAATCGCAAGTCCACGGTCCAAGCAATTCTATAACCCTAGGCAAGGACGCTTAACCTAGAATTAGCATAGAGAACAAGGATATGCAGGATATAATATTAAACAATAAAGCTACGATTCAATTGTAAGATAAAACAATCAATTCTCTTCTTAATCCTAGTTGCATAGACAACAGGTCTAGGTTAAGCTGTTTTCACAGATTAGTTTTGTCCACGGTCCAAACCTAATCAAACTGTAGAACATAAATCAATTCAATAGATTAGCTACTCCTAAAGAAACAATAAACATTCATAAGATGAAGCACAAGAGAATCAATATTAACCAAAGGATAGAAATCAATTACCAAAACCTCACGAGTTCATACATCAGAGCTTCTCCCTTGAACAAACCCAAGGAGACTAGCTCTCCATAACTAAACTAAAAACCTAACTTGAAGAAGAAGGTAGAAGGTAGAATGTAGAATGAATAAAACCTAGAGAGGACTCCTCCTTATATAGCCCAAGGAACAAGCTCCACGAGATAGATAAGGAAAGAGGCAAAAGATAGAAAACGAAACAAGATAGAAAGATTTCGGCCCGCTTCGGATTTGGCATCACCGCGGTCGCGTCGCTACCACCGCGCCCGCGCTATCGCAACAGAAAGGAACACTTCGTCTCAGCGGCCACCGCGGTCGCGTCGGCCAGGCCGCGGTCGCGGTGTTCGGACAGAACCTCTGGTGTCACTTCGGAGGCTGTTTAGACCATCTTCCGCTTGGAATCTGACTTCGGTGTAAACAGATGAATTGAAGCCCTTGAAGTTACTTTTCAATGGCACAGGAATAAGCTCAATCCGATCACTGTAGCTCAAGATATAGCCTTTGCAAGCAAGTGGTGTCGCGCAGATAGCTCAAAACGCCTTAAAACTCTTTATTCTTGAATTCTTGTGTCTTCGGCCTAGATATTACAATAATGCACAACTCTAACTTAAACACACTTAATATAGCCCTAAAATACAAGAGTTAACTTATACAAAATAGGCCGAATCAATTATCTAGGTTTAAATGGTATGTGGCACATCTAGGATCAAAACTTAATAGGAATATACCATACATTTATAATTTTCTATACAAAAATACTTAATTTTGATTAGATCTCAACTACAATTGAAATATATATATATATTCTAATCACAATACAATTCCTCCCAAATTGACAAAAAAAGAAAGTTTGACTCAACCCCTAATAACAGTATCTTAGTCGCCCTAATACCGATCAAAGTAATCCAAACTACTCAACCAGGAATGTAGTAGGGAAGTAAGGGTCGATCGCATAGAGACTCAGATTTCAATGTTTATTGTTATATTACTCAGAAAAGGGGAGTTTTGAATATTGATCTGAGATCTAAACTAATTAATGAATATAAAAGTAAAGATGAGATGTAAAGTATGGGAGAAACAAGCTTAACTAGTTAATATTTATTTCGAACTCGATTATTGATCATTGATTATCAAAATTTCTCTTTTTACCTTGACTAATCTATTGCGAAATTCTAATAACCCAACTTCATGGAATTATTTATCATACTTCAATTCTAGTTATTAGCTCGATTGGCATTAACAACCCTAGTTATCAAATAACCTAAGAGAGCTCCTAGATTCAATCTGACAACAGTAATACGATCCAAGCATCAATAGAAACATGCATTTAGAGCAACCAAACATCCAAATAACACGCAGTTGAATTCTCTTCTCTAATAAGCTAGTCCTACGGATTGATTAAAGGTTCTACTTTGGCTTAATTAATTCCAATCGGTAATTAGAAAGATCTATTCGTAATTTAACCTAGAGATTCAATTAGATGACCAATCTAACAAAACTCTAAATTAAACTAATTCAATCAAACATAGAGAAAACAATCTAGTCAAAGAAAATTAAAAACAATCAAACCTCACAATAATACTGAAGAAGCTAATAGTTATAATCCAATGAAACAGTAGTAAAGCAACAAGTTTTAACAATTTGGATAAAGACATTAGCAAACTTAATAGCTTTGTATTGATGGAATCTAAATGGGGAAATGAGATGACGGTTGTTCATTGCAACGTATTCAGGGTTTACATGACAACTTTTATATGTTGATTTCTAGGAAGGCAAATTGGCAACATTTACAATTTAGACCCCAAGTTTTCACTATATAGCAGACTTTACTTCAGTTATAGCACCCCCCCTCAAGTTGGTGGGTGAGTTTGAACCATTCCTAGCTTGGAGAGAAGAAATTGTTGCTGATCTGATGGAAGAATCTTGGTGAAGACATCAGCTATTTGAGACGAGGAATGAACAAATTGGAATTGAAGAAGACCTTCTAAGACTTTGTCTCTTGTGAAGTGGATGTCAATTTCAATATGCTTGGTTCTCTCATGGAAAACCGGATTTTGCGCAATTTGTATAGCTGATCTGTTGTCACAACAAAGTTGTACTGGCTTAATTGTTGAAACACCAAGTTCTTCAAGGAGTCTCACAAGCCATGTGATTTCAGATGATGCTTGTGCAAGTGCTCTGTATATAGCCTCAGATGAACTTCTGCTTATAGTAGACTGTTTCTTTGATTTCTAGCATATAGGAGAAGATCCTAGGAGAATAAGATAGCCGCTTACTGACCGTCGTGTGACTTGACAAGAAGCCCAATCAAAGTCTGAGTATGTTGTCAGCTTTGGACTGTCAAAACCATTGAGAACAATGCCTTGCCCATTGTTGCTTTGAGATATCTGAGAGTGTGATGAAGAGCTGCTAGATGAGGAGAACGTGGAGATTGCATGAATTGACTCAGGGATTGAACATTAAAGCACAAATCAGGACGTGTGTGAGTGAGGAAATTAAGCTTTCCAATCTGTTTGTAGAGAAAAGCATTATCTAGAAGTGGTCCATCTGTGTTGTTCAACTTGATGTTGTGTGGCAAAGGAGAACTGACAGGTGTATCATTGACAAGATCAACATCTTGAAGAAGTTCTTTGGTGAATTTGTGTTGAGATACGGCGATACCAGAGGACAGATAACTGATTTCCAAGCCCAAGAAATAGTGCAATAAGCCGAGGTCCTTAATGTTGAATTTCTTGTCCAGAAACTGTTTCAGTTGAGCAATGCAGTCTGGATCTGATCCTGTAACCATTAAATCATCAGCATATATGGCTACTATGGTAATTTTGCCAGAATCATGTTTGATGAAAAGACTGTAATTATTCCTGGATTGTTGGAAACCAAGAAGAAGAAGAAGAAGAGCACCAGTCAATTTGTGAAACCATTGGCGAGAAGCCTTTCGTAAGCCATAAATTGATTTATGCAGCTTGCAAACTTTGTTTCCTGGATTAGAAATTCCCTCAGGGACTATCATATAAACCTCCTCTTTTAATTCTCCATGTAAAAACGCATTATTAACGTCAATCTGATATGATGGAACGAATCTGATGCAGCCAGAGCTATGATGGAACGAATGGTTGTCATTTTAACAACCGGTGAGAATGTTTCATTAAAATCGATGCCCTCTTGTTGTGTGAAGCCCTTTGCAATGAGGCATGCTTTGTATCTCTCTAGCGTGCCATCAGCCTTGAGCTTTACACGGAATACCCATTTACATCCCACTGGGCGTTTACCTAGAGGCAAAGAGACTAAAGACCAAGTGTGATTAGCTTGTAAGGCATCAATCTCATTTCGCATGGCAATAATCCAATTTGAATCTTTGGAGGCTTGAGAATAGGTAGAGGGTTTTGAATATGATAAAACTTAGGAGACAAAAGCATGATGCTCGGAGGGTAAATTATTTAAAGAAATAATGCCTAATGATGGAGAATTTAAGGGGCTGTATGAACAAATATAATCAGCTAAGTGAGAAGGTGGTGTTGTGAGTCTTATGGATCTTCTCAAGGGTGGAGGATCAGAAATTGGAGAAGCAGATGAGAAATCAATAGAAGAAGTGGGAGCTTGGGTGGAATCAGATTGAATGTCAAAGGTTTGTTGTGGAAGAAATATGGAGGAAGGAAATTCTTGAGAAATCGTAGGAAGAGGATTGGTGTTGATTGATGAGGGGATTAGACGAAAAGGAAAATGATGCTCATGAAAAACAAGATCTCTTGAAAAATGGACAGATTTGGATTGTATATCATATACTTTGTAAGCTTTCTTGCCAAATGGATAACCAATGAATATGTGTGGTTTAGCTCGGGGCTGAAATTTGTCTCTTGATCTGTTTAATGTGCTCACATAGCAAAGACAACCAAATGTGCGAAGGTGGTTATATTCTGGTGGTTTATGGAAAAGAAGTTCATAAGGAGACTTGTTTTGAAGGGAAGGCAATGGGCTTCTATTAATTAGATAGGTAGCTGTGAGAAGGGAATCACCCCAAAAGGATAAAGGGAGTTTGGATTGAAAGTAAAGAGCACGAGCTACCTCCAAAAGATGTTTGTGTTTCCGTTCAACAACGCCATTTTGTTGAGGCGTGTTGACACAAGAAGTATGATGATTAATACCATTAGTTTTGTAGAAATTTTGGGCAGTAAAACCACAAAACTCAGGGGCATTGTCTGAGCATATGGTTTTTATGTGAGCTGAGAATTGTGTTTGAACCATGGAAAAGAAGGTTTGTAATAAGGTAAAAGCTTGACTTTTGTTGGCCATGAGATAGGTCCATGTACACTTTGTGTTATCATCAACAATTGTTAAGAAGTATTTGAAGCCATTATATGTTGATTCCTTATATGGACCCCAAGTGTCAATATGTATAAGATCAAAAGGTTTTAAAGCTGTGGAAAAGCTAGTAGGAAAAGATTGGCAGGTGTTGCTTAGATTGAGGACATATTTGACAAATAGACTGAGATTTAAGCATGAAGTTTGAAGGCAAAACATGTTTCAGCTGTGAAAAAGGTATATGTCCCATACGAATGTGCAACAATTCAGGGGTTATCTTAGCAAAAGATGCAGTACAAGCGGTAGACTTAGAGTCACCAATTTTGGAATTGAAAGAACTATATGGAAAAGAGACAGGATCTTGAATGGATGAAGAAGGTGATGATGGATCAACAATGTAGAGACCTTTAGATTCATGGCCATTCACAACTTGCTTGTTCATCAAAGCGTCTTGAACAAGGCACAAAGAAGGAGTAAAAGTGATGTTAGAGGACAGGTTTGTGGCTAGTTTATGGATGGACAAGAGATTATATTGAAACTCTGGAACATGCAGCACATTTTGAAGGGTTATGGTGGAAGATAATTGGACAGTCCCGCTATGTTGAACATGAGCTGTTTTTCCATTTGGCAAAGTAATATTTATAGATTTATGGACATGATTATAAGTTGAAAATAAAGAGAGATTAGGTGTGATATGGTCGGATGCTCCACTATCAAGAATCCAAAAAGTATTTTTACCACTTCAAAAGAGAGAGTAAGACTTACTAGCTAAAAACGCAGCATGGCTGTTGTTCTCGTTTGCTCCATGGTTGTTCAAGAGGTTGATAAGCTTATCAAACTGTTGCTGCGTAAGTCCCATTGCATTTGTGTTCCTTGTAGCTTGATTTGGAGTGCTAGAAGCCTGAGCAGCAACTCTGTTTCCACGCCCTGGTGGATAACCATTCAATTTCCAGCATCTGTCAACAGTGTGACCCGGATTCTTACAATGATCACAAAAGAACTTGCTTTCAGAATGAGAAGGTTTCGATGATGTGCTGCTATTTTTTCCGACCTTCCAACATATATCGATCGTATGTCTGGGTATCTTGCTATGACCACAGTAATTTGGATTTTCTCCTGGTGGCTTTGGAGGATAGCCATTCAACTTCCAACACTTCTCCATAGTATGCCCACCTATTTTACAGTGGTCACAATACTTAGGAGGCCCTTTAGGAGCATCTTTTCCATTTCCTCTTTGAGCTGCAAAAGCGACAGACTCCACATCAGTTTTAGCACTTGCTCCAAGTTGCTTTTGTTCTTCGTCTTGAAGAACAATTTGACAAACTTCATCCAGGTTAGGAGGAGGATTGAACATCAGTATAATTCCTCGCACAGTGTTGTAGCTTTCGTTCAAGCCCATTAAAAACTGAATAACACGTTGATCTTCCATAACTTTGGTCAGCACAGTCCTAGAACCACAATCACAAGCAATATCTTCAAAGAGAATCATATATTCATCCCACAAGCACTTCATCTTGGTAAAATAAGTGGACACAGTCATATTACCCTATGAAATCAAGCTCAAGTCTCTTTGGACTTGAAAAATTCTGGTTCGGTTTGCCCTTCAAAACCTAGAATGAAGTTGGCTCCAAATCTGACTAGCAGTCTTGCAATACAAAACCGATTCAGCTATCTCCTTCTCTACCGAATGTAAGAGCCAAGAAATTACCATATTATTGACCCTTTCCCATTATCCAAGCAGCGGAGAAAAAGCCACTGGTCTAGGGTACGATCCGTTCACCATCTTGAGCTTGTTTTTCGCCGATAGAGAGACCTCCACTGAACGCCTCCAATGGTTGTAATTTCTTTCGTTGAGCAAGGTTGTAGACAAGACATAACTCAGGTGGTCCGAGTGATGAAGATAGAGATCCTCTGTATCACTTGAAACCACAACTGGAGGAATGATTGCTAGGTTTGATTGATTGGGATTAGCCATGACTCTGATAACATGAAGAAGCTAATTGCTATAATCCAATGAAATAGTAGTAAAGCAACAGGTTTTCACAATTTGGATAAAGACATCAGCAAAGTTAATAGCTTTGTACTGATGGAATCAAAATGGGGAAATGAGATGACGGCTGTTCATTGCAACGTTTTCAAGGTTTACATGACAGCTTTTATATGTTGATTTCTAGGAAGGCAAATTAGCAACATTTACAATTTAGACCCCAAGTTTTCACTATATAGTAGACTTTACTTTAGCTATAACAAATACTTCGTTCACAAATTCAATTAACTAGTCAAACAAATATAATTAGTTATTGAAAGACATTGAAAAACTTACAAAATTCTAAAAGTTTCTTCTTCCTTCCAAAGCTTCAATAACAATCAAGAGTCAAAGATATCAAGATCATCACACCTAAGGTCTCAACATCCCAATATAAAGAGAAAACACTAAATAACACTAAAAGATATAAAATAAAAAGAAAATGAAATGAAAGTTCGGTTATTTAAAACTCTGCCCGATCGGCCAAAACTCGGTTTGGCACCAAGACTTGGTCGCATCTTGAGCAACCAACCCAAGTCATCTCACCAGAACATCAGGTCTCAACATGCAGTCAGACACCACGGGACGTGGCTGCATCTCCCTGCTCTTGCCCGTGTCATGCGATCCGATCACGATTCCTCTTAGCTTTTCACTTGATTCTTCACTCGGGCGATTCTCATGGCTCGGTTTCCTTCCCGCCTACTCCAATGCTTCGGCTTCACCTCTTCTACACTTGTTGTCTTCACATCTACAATAAAAAACAACAACAAAATGTGTAGATATCCGAATCTTTTTAACAAACTAACAAAACTATCAAAACTATCTAAAATTAAACCAAAAACCATAATGGTCCTAACTAAACATGCCTTAAAATACTGCTTAACATGTGTCTATCAACCCCAAACTCGACATAGAGGAAATCCGACCAAGTTGAAATCCCACCGACCAAAACCCGACAACCACTATTTGAAATATTCGATTTGATTTGACCCAATAATCTTATTTAATCCGATAAAATATATATCCGACCCAACCCAAACCAGTCATATTTAACTTGTCAAAATATCTGACGTAAAACCAATCCAAAACAATTTGAAACTGAATCAACCTAATCCAAACCCGGCCCGATTAAACAGATTGACAAGCCTATTAAAAAGGGTCAACTTTTATAAATATAATGATTATAAAATAATTTATGTAATATACAGAGGGGCCATAATTAACTTGGTAACTCAAAAAGGGACACCTTTAAAATAGCATAGATAATTTTAAAAAAATATACAACAAATATGTTTGTACGTATATGATTCAAAGGCTAAACTCTCAAAACAACTCTATCAGATTTTGAATTAATAAATCTTATTAGATAATGTAAAATCTTTTAAATCATTTGAAATTCACCTACTTTAATAAATGATTGTTGTAATAATCGTTTATATTTTTGATAACATATTACTATTTATCCCCATCAAAGGTATTAATAGATGATGGTTTATTTGATAGGTCATGTAACTTTTGTTTAAAGATATAATAACATGTTCATGGATATTATTGAATAACAATTATATGTTTTGAATATAAAATAATATTACTCTAGCAACTGAGACCAGATCTTTTCAATATAAAATAGTATTATTTTAGTTAAAATGTTAGAGTCAACCACTTAAAAGCACCCGTAAGATAGGCCACATTCCACTTAACCACCCCGAATATGACTATTTATTTTTAACCACCCGTAAAAGACCCGTTAGCAGAACGCCACCTTTGAAACCTTTCCGTCAAAAAAACCGTTAAATCATAATTTATTACCCTTTTGCCCCTTCCACTACCTTCTCCAAACGATCGAGACCTTCATGTAGCCTTCCATGGAAGCTTACGCCGCCGATAATGGTATAGACTTCGTCTCAATCGATCCTCATAGGCCTCTCGCCTCCCAAGGGCCCTTCCACTACCTTCTCCACAAGTTCAAGTCGCCCGATTGGACCTCCAAATTGATTCATTTCATCTCCCAAAACCCTAGCCTCCCCGTAGTCGACCATCCGAGCTCGATCGAGCCACTCTACAACCGGACCTCCATGCTCGAGGCCGTGAACTGGATCATTCTCGGCCATTCCTCGCGATCGCTAACACTAGGAATCCCGAAGTCGCTGGAGGTGGAAGAGCCATGCGAAGTCGCCACCGTTAGGCTGCCAAGGAGGGAGTGGAGGAGCGAGCAGAGAAGGTCGCCGGTCGGGCGGCTGGTTGCCGTCGGGATTGGCCGGCGGGCTGGGGTTGGGTTCCAGATTTGGGCTGAGGCTGAAAAGAGAGAGAATGGGAGTTCGGTGGGGGTGTTGGCCAGCGGTGGAAGAGCCGTGCGAAGTCGCCGGTGTCGAGTTGTAGAGGCAGTAGCGGAGGAGTGAGCAGAGAAGGTCGGCGGTCAGGTGGGCTGGTTGCTGTCGGGATTGAGCCTAGGACTGGGGTTCGGTTCCAAATCTGGGACTGAGGCAGAAAAGAGAGCGGACTGGAGTTCGGGGGCGTTGCGGTTGGGTGTGAGGATGGAGGTCGGTCTCGGTCAACTTGGTGTGAGGAAGGTGGTGGTCACTGATTGACCGGCGGAAGAAAGAAAAGAAGGGAAAAGTAAAGGTGAGGGTAGAGTGGGGTAACATAACAATAAATCAAGGGTAAAAGGGTGATCTTGTATGATTTAACGGTTTTTTCGACGGAAATGTCTCAGAGGTGGCGTTTTGCTAACATATAGTCTTTTACGGAGGGTTAAAAATAAATAGTCATATTCGGGGTGGTTAAGTGGAATGTGGTCTATCTTACGGATGGTTTTAGGTGGTTGACTTAAAATGTTATCTACATTCGAAAAGTGATTCGTTTGAAATATAAATAAGGCTTTGCATCAAATAAAAACACCCCTTATCCTGTAAACTGTAAATGGTGAACAATAAATAAAAATATGTGAACATAAAACAGAAATATATGTGAATTCTGAAAGGATATATGTAGTTTTTGTTACCATGTTTTATTATGTTATCATGTGTAGTAATTTAATTGGTCTCTAACTAATAATATTTTGGAATTGTGTTATTACATCTGACATTGTACTACATTATAAATTGGAATTCACATATGCTTGGGGGATAAGTTAAGCCTATACAAAGAATAATATACCCTCATTATCTAATACTCCACCTCAAGTTGGAGCATGAAGATCAAGAATGCCCAACTTGTGAAGTAGGAGTTGAAATTGTTGTCGTCCCAAGGGTTTGGTGAAGATATCCATTTGGTGCAATTCCCAGTCCTTGATTGCTGCCGCCCAAAGAAAAACATCCATTGTTGCCATCTTAGCTACAAGAGCGAATGTCTCGTTGTAGTCAATGCCTTCGACTTGGCGGTTGCCAAGAACGACAAGACGAGCTTTGTGTTGCTCGATAGAGCCATCCGAGCGATATTTAATACATACCCATTTGCACCTGATAGCGGACTTATTTGGCGGAAGATCAGAGAGAACCCAAGTGTGATTTCATTCCAAAGCGGGAATTTCATAGGCCATTGCCTCACGCCAAGCAAGATGTCGGACAACCTCGTTTTAAGAGGTCGGTTCATGGCCAAAAGTGACAGCAGCAAGAAATTTGGAATGTGCAGCAGAGAAGTTAGCAGTAGACACATAAGCTGCTAAAGGATAAGGAGTACCTGAAGACGGTGATGTATGCGTGGAGATCGGATGAGCTGGGGGGGTATGGCGGCAATCAACAAGTTGCAGCTGTAGTCATTCAACTTTGCAGGAGGTCGACGCTGCCGTGTGCTCTGATGAACGAGAGGTGCAACCGGACTCCCCCTGACCTCATTAGGGGCTGCTGGCTGCAGAACCTGCACAACCGGAGGCAAATCGAGCTCTAGAAAATCATCAAAAACAATTGGATTTGTTGAGAGCTCAACAACAGTAGGTCTAGTCATGTCCTGAGATGTGGATTGATGGGGAAACTACTGCTAAAAATTTTTTACATCACGGTTGATAAATATCTGATTAGTCTCCATGTCGAGAAGACGCCATCCACGATGGCTGATGGGGTATCCCAAAAATATACATTTAGGACTTCTCACTCCAAATTTATTCCGATCCTTGGGTATTTGAGAAGCGTAACACAAGCGTCTAAAGACCTGAATGTAAGAGTAATTAGGAAGCCGATTGAAAATTACCTCGTAAGGAGTTTTGCCCCGCAACAATTTCAAGGGTGTCTTGTTAATAAGATAGTAGGCCATTTGCACGCATTCTCCCGAGAAAGCAAGAGAAAGATTGGTCTGGAAGCGTAGGGCACGAGCCACATTCAAAAGGTGGCGATGTTTTCGCTCAATGTAGCCATTTTTTTGGGGCGTGTATGTGCAAGAGTGTTCAAATCGGATTCCTTGTGCAGCCAAGAACAAAGCTTACAGCAAAAATTCGGTGCCGTTGTCCGTCCGAACACAATTTATAGTCTTCGAAAATTGAGTCCGCACCATAGCATAAAAGTTGACAAGAAACTTAGCAGTTTTAGTTTTTGATGGCATCAAATATACCCACACAGCACGAGAACAATCATCAACAATAGTGAGAAAATAAGACGCTCTAGAAGAAGACGTAGTACTATATGGACCCCAGACATCAGAATGTATAAGAGCAAAAATATGCTCTGCTTTATTATTGTTAATAGGAAAAGATTGTCCTGTCTGCCTAGCTTTGAAACAAACATCACAAGGATCAGTGTTAGAAATAATAGTAGACTGACGAAACATGGGTAAGTGTCTCAAGAGATCAACAGCCGGATGTCCTAGACGACAATGCCATAAAGGAGTAGAATCTACAAAGGGAACAGACGCGGCTCGAGCAGTCGAAAACGCTTGAAGCCAATAGACCCCGCCTCGTTGCTCATCCGCTCTAATCACCGTCATCGAGTTGAGGTCCTGTAAGATACATAACCGGCTAGTTAATAAAAAAAGACATCCGAGATCTGCTGTAAGTTGTGCAAATGACAGAAGATTGCAAGTGAGGACGGGAATGAAGAGAATATCAGGCACTCGCAAGGTGCCAAAGAATGAGCCATATGTAACGACCGTAAAGACCGACCCATTAGGTAGTTGAATGTTTATGGGAGCGATAGGAGACACATCCTGTAGTTGATCAGCATCGCCGGTCATGTGATAGGACGCACTTATGTCAAGAATCTATGGGCACTATTGATGTCCGCATTTTAGGTAGATTTTTAGGGTCTAGATAGTCTGGATTTAGTTGTATTTTGTGCTTGAGTCTTGTGTTTTTGAGTCTTTTTGCATGAGTTTTCATATTTCCTTGAGATTCGGAAACTATGCATATTTGTGTCGTTTTGTAGGTATTTTGAAGCTTGAAGACGAGTTTGGAGCGAGGCTAGGAGAGGATGGACGAGCTAGGAGGAAGATTTCAAGTGGAAGAGCCGAGAAGAAGAGCTAAAGAGAAGCCAAAGCAAGAAAAAAAGTCAAGGAAAAAGTGTCAAGATCGAGCCCAAGGAGGTCGAGATCGAGCAGAATCGCAAAACTTGGAGCGCAAGGAAAACAAGACTCAGGATCGACCCTGAGAGGCTCGATATCGACCCTAAAGGGGTCGAACCTCGTGACCGACTTCCCCTTATCCGGATTTACATGTTGAAGTTTCCAAATCTGTATTTTAGGAAGGTGTTTTCTTTGTGTTTCCTAGTTAGATTAGGACTCCTTTTCCTCTATAAAAGGAGGTTGAACCTATAGTTTTTAATTCATTCAATCAATTAATCATCCAAGACTTGGAGAATTAGGGAGAAGACTTGGAGAGCAAGTTTGAGGTTTGTAAGATTGGTCTTTGGTTTTTAGTTGAATTTTAGTTTGGTTTTGATCAAGTCTTCTTCTTCTTCTTCTTCTTCCTTGCTTCTTTTTGCTATGTGTGAGTAGTTTTCTTAAGTTCTAGGGTTGGGCAAAAACCCAACACAATCATGCATGATTAAAACTTGAATTCATGAATTGAATGCTTGATGATCATATCTAACCTATCTTGTGCTTAATCCTTGATGAAAATTGAGGCATGTCTTGTAATTAACCCTAGCAAAAGTGAAAAGTTAGTTGCTTGATTACATCTAATAAGATTATTTGCGAAAGTTGATATTCCTAGGTTGAAGGATAGGTAGAATGTTGTTTGATTTGTGAAAGTTGGTCGAATAACTTGAATTGTTTGCGAAAGTTAACTTTTCTATGATCTAGATGGCATGATAGTTGTGAATTCTTGTTGAAAGCATGTATGGTTGTTGTTGTGGTAGCCCTAGCCCTAGGATTTGCCTTTTATAGGTATTGAAATTCGTATCTTTTGCCTTGATCCCGACTCCCTTCGTCGTGTTCGAGCCCTTGTTTGTGATTGAGTGTGTTTTGTGTGTGTTCGTGTGTTTCTGCTCTCAGGATCAACCCCTCCTAGGGTCGAGATCGACCCTCTTTGGGTCGAGCCTGAGTTGTTCTTCCCTTGTTTTCTTTGCTCTTTTCGTAGTTTATCGATTAAACTTAGCACTACTCTCACTCCCGTGGACGGTCCTGACTTCGCTATACTCAGCGGGGTCTTGAATACAAATTTATTTGTTCGAGAAACCCTTCAACAAATTGGCGCGGTTGCCGGGCCGGGAGTGTGCAATAGTGCCGAGTTTAGTTGATATTTGGGTTTGGGAATAGCCCATACCCCTTGTGTGTTACTGATTCGTTTTCTTGTGTTCGTGATTGTAGGTGTATGCCCTCTAGTTCACGAAGGAAAATCGACTATTTTCCTTTTGATCCTGAAATAGAGAGAACCCTTCATCGCATGCTACGTGAACGACGAGCAATGGCCGACGTTGAGGCTCTTGCTCAACAAATGGAACAACTCCGTGCTCAGATGGAGCGCATGCAAATGGAGCGTGCTGCTCAAGATGCTGCTTTGCATCGAGAAAGAGAGGTTGCTGCCCGAGAGAGAGAGGTTGCTGCCCGTCTCCAACAACAACTAGATGTTATTCCAAGGAACGCTAAGCAATACATGCATCCGGAGCTTAGAGTTCCCGAGTCCGCTATAGTGCTCCCGGCGATTGAGCGTGCCTTTGAGATCAAGTCCCACTTCATCACTCTCATCAAGAGGTCTCAATATGAAGGCAAGACATCCGAATGCCCTATGGAGCACATCAAAAATTTCACCGATCTTTGTGACACCATCGCCGCCGATGGCGTGTCACTTGAATATGTGCTCCTCAAGGCGTTCAAGTGGTCTCTAACCGGGAAGGCACTTCATTGGCTCGAAAGTCTACCCGCTAGGTCCATCACTACATGGAAGGCTTTGCACGACTTGTTCATGACGAAGTTCTTTCCACCGGCCAAGACTACCCGAGCTAAGGAAGCGCATCACTTCTTATCATCAACTTCCTAATGAGACTTTTGTTGAGACTTGGGAGAGATTCAAGGAGCTTCTTCGGCAAAGTCCTACTCATGGACAACCTCCTTATGTTCTTCAAGAAATATTCTTCCAAGGGATCAACGCCGCCACAAAGGACCGCATCAATCTTCACACCGATTGCGGTTTCATTGAGATGGATCCCGATGAGGCATGGGCTCTATTCGACAAACTCACCAACTATGATGCCATGCATGGGACCCAACAACCCATCCGGATTCAATCAAAGAAGCTTTATGATACGAATAGTGAGCCAATTGATCAAGATGTGAAGTTTCAATTCATGCAAGATAAGATCAACCGGCTCGAGAAGCAAGTGAGTTACTACAAGTCCGTTGCCCCCACTTGTCAAGAATGTGGTTCTCAATCTCATACCACCGCTTCTTGTACAAATGTGGAGCAAGTTCGGGCTGCCGAGGCATATGCGGAGGCTAACTATATGCGAGGACCCTACCGAGGCCAAAACAATGCTTATGCGGGGAGGAACAACAACAATTATCCTCAATAGAATAACAATGGCCAAGGCCAAAGTTATCCACCTCCTCCACAAGAGCAAAGGGCCCCTCCTTATAGACCTCCCGGATATCAAGAAGAACCACCGGCTTGGGCTCACGGTTACTTTGAAAGATTCGACCGCAAACTTGATGGCGTTCAAGGCCAATTGGGAAACTTTGATGCGTGGAGGAAGAATGTCGATTCCCAACTTGGTAATCTAGCGGCTCAAATCCCACGACCTTAAGGACAACTTCCGGGCCGACCCGAGGAGAATCCTAGAGGCCGAGCAAGCAATGGTGAAATCCGAGCCATGAACCTCCGGAGTGGCAAAGCATTACCCGATCCACCAAAGCAAACGGTGAAAGAAGCTGCCTCAGGATCGACCCCACCTGGGTCGATCTCGACCCCCTCCATGGTTGAGCCTGAGACCGCCAATGATGAGGACGACGGGGCGATCGACCCCGCTGAGGTCGAGCTCGCCCACCCTGCACCCGGAACATCTTCCAACCCTTCTCCTCCACTCATTCCCGATCCCACTCCTTCTAAAATACTTCCTTACCCTTCGAAGAAACCCAAGGACGTGACGGAAGGAAAGTTTAAGCGCTTTGTTAAGTTGCTTCAAGGCTTGAATCTTTCTATTCCCTTCGCCGAGGCCTTGAATGAAATGCCCGCCTATACCAAGTTCTTGAAGGAGATTCTATCTAGGAAGCGATCAATGCCGGAACTAACGGATGAGGTGAGGTCGTTGGACCTTCTCGAGAAGCTCGGTGATCCCGGGAAGTTTGCTATTACTGTCGGTATAGGAGCTTATCGTTTCAAAGCTTTGTGTGATCTTGGTGCTAGTGCTAGCTTGCTCCCACTCTCAATTTGGTCCAAGACCAACATGGGGCCATTAGTACCGGTGAACATGCGGTTATACATGGCGGATGGTTCTTGTGTGAAGCCTACCGGTGTTGTCGACGACTTTCCTATCCAAGTCGGCATGCAAGTTTGTCGTACCTAATAATTTTATTGTCATGGATATGCCGGAAGATCCCGACGTACCAATTATCCTTGGGCGACCATTCCTAGCAACTGCTGGAGCTAAGGTTGATGTGAAGAAGGGTCTCCTTACCTTCGGAATTGGTGATGAGGTGGTAGAATTTCGGCTACCTATTGGAGGCATCATGGAGTCTAGAGACGTGGTACCCATTAACAACTTTCATCCGGAAGAGGACCTTTGGAAAGGCGAGGTGTTAAGGCTCGATATCGCCCATACAAGATCGGTCACGACCAGTCCTGGGTCAAGACCGACCACACCTCATGTACAAGAGAAGCTTGACTCCGGACAATGCAACTCGACACCGACCCGTCCTCCGGTCGATACAGGTCATTATTCTCACTCTACTTGCATGCTTTGTGGTACACCTCTCTCTACACCTACTTCCACCCTCTCTTCTCATTCTAAGTATGGGGTGGCGATGAGGACATCCGAGCCACCTTGGCACTCAGATCCTCCAACTAGTTGAGGTACTTCTCGTCAAGCTAACGACGTTAAAAAAGCGCTTACGGGAGGCAACTCGGTTTCTAGATTAGATTTTCCTTTTTATTTTTTTCATTTTTGATTTTCCAATTTCTAGACTTGATTTTTGTTTTTATTTTCTAACCTTCCTTAGATTAGATTAGGATATATTTTGCTTGGGATAGGATTTTTGTGATGTTTTTGCAGGACTTTAAGTTGCAAACATGAGCTCAAAAAGACGAGACAAGATGCACCTCCACCTCCATGAGGACCTTCACCTCCAATTCAAGCTTCTAAGAGTTTTTGTGAGTCTTCTTCTTCTTTTCTCTTTACTTTTTCATGTGTTTTCATGCATGGGGACATTGCATGATTTAAGTATGGGGTGGGGAAGAAGAAATCTCACATGTTGTATATAATTGAGTCTTTGTTTGTTTGCTTTGTTTGCTTTGTAGTTTGCTTTGGAGATCTTCAATCTTGAAAAATCCAAAAAAATGAGAAAAGTTCAAAAAGCCAAAAAAATTGAAAAAATGTCGAAAAATCCAAAAATATTTGTCGAAAAATCCAAAAATATTTGTGTGTTTTGTTTTAGGATAGAAGAGCATTCCATCTTAGATGTCCTATGATGAAAATTAATTTTCATGCTTGTCATGTAATTCCTTTGGCATAATTGGATAGTGTAGCCCAAGTTTTTGAGAAATTGCTCTTGATTGCGAAAATTGACTTGTAATGAAATTGAGCATATGTGTCTTAAGTGAAAGTAGTTTCAATCCAACAAAATTGTTACCTAGTGAGAATTTTTGGCCTTATAGGGAGAACATCATTAATTCCCTCCTCTTTGTTTGTGTGATTTTGCTCTCTTTATCTATTTCTTGAAGCCGTTATGAGATTGTTCATGCATGTTGATTGTGATTAAGAACTTATATTTTTAGCCCATGTTCTTCCATGCCTACCTTGAATTGTCTTTGCTTGAAGCCCCGTTCTAGCCTTAGCCTTTTGTTTGAAGCTCCACAAAAATTATCCCTAACCAATATTAGCTTGACCCTATTCCGGGAATTGAACTTAGATGATGAGTGTTGGGAATAAGTTTTGTTGAGTGGCATTTGTGTTGGGTTTGAAAGTGGTGACATTGTAAAAGGGTAGAAAACAACTTGTTGAAGCGTAATGTAATAGGATTCTTGGCTTGGATTGCACATTGTTGAAAAGTTGAAGAAAAGAAGTAAAGAAGCTCGACCAAAAGCTCTCAGGATCGACCCCCTAATGGGTCGATCTCGGCCTCCGGTGAAAAAATATGCTCTCAGGTTCGACCCCCCCAGGGGTCGACCTCGACCCTCTCTATGCTCGAGCGGGAGAAGAAAAAAAAAGAGGGAAAATGTTTAAGTGCAAAGCCAAGAATTCCTAGTGATTCTAAGTTGTAGTATGGAAGTTTGGGTTAGAAATTGAAGGGTGTGAGTTCCATTGAAGTGTTTGGTTATGAGTTGTAAGAGAAGAAGTGAGTTGATTTGGTTTGAAGTGTTGTATTTAGGAGTTTGATTCCCGGATTTAGCACCACATGGCCAAATACTCCCTACCTATTGTTATTACCGAGCCCCATTACAACCTGGCCGAATGGAGTCTTCTATGAAGATTTCATTGAGCCTAAGTTCTTTTGAAGATTGATGTGTTTTGACATAAGTGTTTTGACTTCTCTAAGTTCTTTTGAAGATTGCAAGTGAGGACGGGAATGAAGAGAATATTAGGCACTCGCAAGGTGCCAAAGAATAAGGAGCCATCTGTAACGGCCGTAAAGACTGACCCATTAGGTAGTTGAATGTTTATGGGAGAGATAGGAGACACATCCTGTAGTTGATCAGCATCGCCGGTCATGTGATAGGACGCACTTATGTCAAGAATCTATGGGCACTATCGATTACCAGTTAAAGTGTTGGCTGTAGAAGATGGCATGTTCGGAGAAGATAAGAGTTGTACCACGGAAGCCCATTGTTCATTAGTGAGACTCAGGCCAAGGAACTGTCGATCTGTGGGAGATGGTTGGAATGAACCAACGACGCCTAGTGCAGAGCAGATTGATGAGCGGTGTTGGCGACACCTGATGAGCCTCGACCACACCCAGTTGGAGTGTGATCAGACCTCGAGTCAGAGGAACCTGATCCACGACCTTTGTTGGTCTATGTGAGCCATGCTCGGCACCGTGACGTTAATAAACCAGTCCAGATATCCATGGATTTCGAAACACATAGAAAGATCATGTCCGAACCGATTGCAGTGAGAACAATGCAGGAGTTTCTTCTCATCTAAAGTGAGACTCGAGGACGAGCGAGCCGAAGGAGTAAAAGAAGGCGCCCAAGCTGCAAAAGCGAGAGCTTTAGAGAAGGCATCACGATCCTTGATAATCGAACGCTGACATTCCTCTTGATAGACAATAACATAAATACGAATCAAAGGTAAAAGAGGTACTTGTGCCATTAAGTTTGATCGAACGGTGCCAAAGGCGGCATCATCAAGACCCATGAGAAACTGATATGTGCGTTCGATTTCACGAACCATAGAGAGCTTGTGGTAATTCCACATTTATAGTGGTGCAATCGCAGACTTCAAGAGGGACATAGGTGGGAAGTTCCTCCCAAAGCTTGTGAAGACACCCGAAGTACACAACCACAGATTGCCCCTTTTGCCGGCAATTTGCGAGGTCAGAGCGCAGCTGCAAAACGCGAGGACCATTGCCGATGTAGAACCGCTGCTTGAGGTCATCCCATAATTCTTTAGCGGTTTCAAAGTAGGTGACTGAAGAGCGAAGGGAGGGATCCATAGATTTCACGATCCACCCAACAAGCATTGAGTTGACTAACAACCAAAATTCAGCCTCGGTTGAAGAAGCTTCTGGCTTTGTGATGGTTCCATCCATGAAACAAGGTTTGCGTTTCACATTGAGGGCGTTACGCATATTAGTGACCCACTCTTGGTAATTGTCTCCTTTGAGAATGATAGGGCAAATCGTCAGACCGGGGTGATTCGACGGATGTAAGTAACAGACAGAGTTTGGTTTGGGGTTTGAAGTAGACGAGGCAGCCTGAGCCACAGCAGCGATGACCTATTGGAGGACGGATAATTGCACTATAGTGTTGTTAGTGGCCGTGTTAGAGGTGCTAGAGTCGTTGGGGTTCACCATGATGGCGGTGAGAGGCGGCGACGAGAAGAATAGAGATGGCGATCAGCCAAAAAAATTCAAGAAAGTAGGTTTAGGTTTTGATCGTTTGCTCCGATACCATGTTCGAATGAGGAGAACACTAGTTGGACGAGGCAAAAAGTTTTGACATTCACATTCGTCATAAGCGTATTTATAGATTACATATGCTTGGGGCATAAGCTAAGCCTATACAAAGCCTAAAATACCATCATTATCTAATAACATCCAAGTTGTCATTCCTCCTTAATATTGATGTTTCCTTTGAATAAGCTTTATTCCATGTTTATAGTAGATCGATCAGTTTTTGTCGAGAAATGAGAGTAAAATTATGAGTTTTATTTGTACTATGTAAGGCGTATAATCGAGTTTGTCTAAGTTGCCTTGAGTTTATCAATGTTGAGGGGGCTCAGAAATCTTAACTAAATACGGGACAAATTATTACAAACTCTCGGGCCTTTCAGCACTAAAACCAGTCACGTTCAACGAGAGTATTCTCGAAAACGGATTTTTATCAACCCTTTAAATATTACCATGCACCCACTATATATATATAGAGAGAGAGCGCAAGATGCTTGACTAGAAATTGTTGACGTGAGACGCCTATTAAAAGCTTCCACCATAAGCAAAATGTGCTAGCAATGGTGAGGTGGCGGTACATGACTGGACCTCTTCCAATAATGAGGTGTCACTACAACATTTTGATTTGAGTCTTGCATGCATTTGATTCATACGTGCATTCCATTCGTTGTACACAATTATTTTATTCAATGTAAACATGCTCACTTTTTGATCAATATGTACATTTGATTAGAAAAACTCGGTGATTATGCGAAGTAGAGCACTGGTGATACAAGTCTCGAAGGAGTTCTTATAAAGAAACAACAAACTTGGCACATTCACCAGCAAAATGCCTTAAAGGCCTACAACATTTTCTAAGTTCGGATACAAACTAAAAACGATTTTGAAAATGTTGTTGACGGTAACACTAACGCTTTCAAATACCCTTAGATTGTAAGCCTTCCATATGAAGTAGACTGTGGCGCCCAAAGTTGTCTTCCGCATTTTTCTGTGGTGGGTTGGGCCTTGATTATTGGAAAAATTCTCTGTCATAGCATTAGCTAGGCTGGATGGTCCCCCGGGGAGATGAGTCCAAGATCAGATATATCTCCAAACCTTGCTAGATGAGCATTTGAAGAAAAGATGAGACTGATTTTCTTGCCCATAGAGACAGAGACTGCATGAAGGATCAATATGGGGAAGGGAACACTGAATTTTATCCCTCATAGGAAGCCCCTTGCAAGGCTGTGAGCCAGGACAAGAAGGCATGCTTTGGTACAATGTTGCGATGCCAAAATATCTTGTGTCAAGTTACCTCGGTGCTTCTTCTTTGGACCAGGTCATAGGCACGGCCCACCGAGATTTTCTCACACACTAAAAGCGCCTCAAGAGTTGAAATTGCGTGATCAACAGTCCCTTCTCAACCAACTAAGAAGTCATGGAACTTGATGATCCACTTGGTGAGAGGCATGTCACGGTTTCTAACTGTCCAGCTCCAAAACTCCAAATCATGAAGGAACTCACCATGAACCCATAAGACCCAAAGACTATCTTCTTTGGCGTGGATGTCCCGGAGCAATTTGACCATAAAAGCATCATTCCACTTGGATAGTTGCTGAAGGCCAATTCCTCCTTCGGACTTTGGTAAGAACAAGTCATTCCAAGCTACCTTGTTGCTCTTTGATATGCTCTCTCTAGGAATTGATAACTCTTGTATTTTAGGACTTTAGTGAGTGTGTTTAGGTTAGAGTTTGAGCTTTATTGTAATATGAAGACCAAAGACACAAGACATGAATATACGAGAGTTTTCCAGACAAAGTTTCAAGAGAAGTTCGTCATTGATCCAGATCCGCAGGTGCAGTGTCTGAGTCGCTGTCGCGGTGAAGCAAAGTGACGACGATCCATTCTCAACAAGGCCGCAGGTGCACCACCATGGCCGCAGCCGCGGTAGAAGCCGACATAGGAAACCCAAAGACCGTTACGCAACGGGTGCGGTGGATGTGCCGCGGTCGTGGTGGTGCCGATTCTGGAGCCGAGCGAGAATTTTCTATCTTGTTTCCTTTTTTATGTTTTCTCCTTTCCTTATCTATCTAGGGGAGCCTGTTCCCTTGACCTATGTAAGGAGGAGCCTGCCTTAGGTTTTAGGGACCTCTTATCATCCATTATTCTTAGAACATTATTGTATTTTGCTCTCTTGTTATGGAGAACTAATCTTCTTTGGAGTTTATTCAATCAAGGAAGCTTTATTATGAAGTCGTGAAATTCTGGTAACTTCTTTATCCTTAGGTCTTTATTGATATTCTTGTGCTTCATCCCATGATCTTTGTTTGATTATATAAGCCTGATCGAATTTTTAATTGACTTAGATCTATTTCTTGATTTAAGATTGATTATTGTCTATGCATCTTTTATATTCTCGAAACAACTTTATTCTAGAATCGTGGACTAGATTAGGGAAGAGTATTCAATGATTGATTTGTGCATGAGACTCGTAGCTTGATTGCATGATTAAATTTCCTATTATTTTTTGTGTTAGTGGCATGATTGGAATTAAAAGTCCTTGTTCATATCATAGTTTTGCTAGGATCGTAGATTAGTTAATTAAGATAAGGATTGGAATTGACCTAAGAATATAAAGAAGTGGATGAATTAATGATCGATGAATTAATAAAGTGGAATTGATTGGATGAACTCAGCTTGCTAATACTGTATTGATAGAAAACCTTCTTCAAAACCCCACTTTGATTGTGTTGCATGATTGAACTAAAATCCACATAGGAATTAGATTCTCTTGGGTTCTACCCCTTACTTACTTGTTATACTTGTTTTGTTTGTTTGGGTTTTTTTCATTGATTTTGGGAACAAAGACTTTATCCGAGTCACTCTTCAAAAGAAAGCTACGGAAATTTTTGGTGATATATTGGAACACGCCCTCATCGAAGGGCACAATAGGGAGCCAAAAACCAACTATACCTTGGAGCACGACCGTAATGAGCTCGAGCTTCCCCGCATAAGAGAGTGTTACTTCTACCGAGCGAGCAACCTTGGCACTGATTTTCTAGAGGGGTGCAAAGTCTAAGGCCTTGAGTTTCTTGGCTACATTTGGGATGCCCAGATACCTAAATGGCATTTCTCCTAGTTGGAAACCAGTTGCATCTATAATGTGACTCCGCTTAGGTTCTGAGACCCAACTATGAACACATTAGACTTGAGAGGGTTGATTGAGAGGCAAGAGCAGCTTGAGAAGTCATAGAGAGCTTTCATGAGGATCTGGATTGAGCAAAGATCTCCACGAGACAAGAGAATGATGTCGTCCGCAAAAGCAAAGTGGGTGATCTTAAGCCCCTCACACCGTGGGTGGAAATTGAAGTCGGTACCGGTTATGTCTCAAACATGCTCAATTTAATTCCATGCATGCAACTGTATACTTGTTGTGTGTGCGCGTACTTACACATATGAGGGATTGCTTTTGACTTTGACTTGAGAATAGGCCAAATTATGTACGACATAGCGCGACAAATGCAACCTAATGACACTAGGTTAACTTGTCATGCCATGCTATGCACGACTATGATTTGTTTTTAAAGGTTTTAATAATACTTTCATAAGTCACGATATGATACTTTATTGGATATTACCTTGTTATCTTATACGTGGAAAAAATGTTACATGAGATTAGTATAGCCATAGTCTTATATAAAACATACTCTCATAACATATTTAATTTTGACTTATGTAATTTTAGATCATCTTTTTTTTCATTTAACTTTCTCTCTCTTAATTCATCGTCCCTACGGTGATTATATATTTATAAGTAATAAAAAATAATAATGTATTTATAATTTTTAGACTCAAGATGGGTTTTGTATATATATATACACCTAACTATGTAAGGTGAGATAAGTTTTTGAAAATATTCTCTAATATGAGATTATATAGTGAAACAACGAATTTTAAAATCCAAAAGGCATACATGGTTGAGATTTCTACGGTAATAATTGAAAAGCTTACAACTTTGATATATGAAGATCAATAACTATAAAAAAATATAGGTAGATTTAATAAATATCTATCAAAGTGGGGTCAGAATCAATGTTATTAATCAATGTTATTAATTAGATATTAAATGTGCAAGAAATAAAATAAAATTAAAGATTAGATAATCAAGAAAAGTTGAAAGATAAAAAGTATAACTTCAAAGATAGATGTTAGATGAGTAATAATAAAATAAAATTAAAGATTACATAATTAAGGTAAATAAAAGATATAAAGTTGTTAATATCCATTTTAATTGATTAAGAAAAAATTAGAAATAATATATAAAATCGGGCCAGAATCAACATGGTGGCTACAAAATTGTAGGATCTGTGCTAGTACTTAGAAGTCGTCGACATCTACGATGTCGGCAACCAGAGTCAACAACAAGTGTTACGCAGCGGAATTAAAATACACAGGAAAGATTACGAAATACCAAATTGACACAATGATTACGAGTGGAAACACTTGTAGCCAACGTGTTTGCAAGGAGAAAAATCACCTGCCTTTCAAGCTCCTACTTGAAAGGACTTAGAAAAGCACTTTGCTTGCTATATTGATTTCTCGGGCTACAAAAGGTATTCCTACTTCAAGATGTGAATCCCACTTTTCAGGGAACCCCACGCCCTCTCTTGCAAGTACTCTTGCCTTTTATCTCAACCCTCACACTCTATAGCTCACTCATACTCAACCTTCCTAAGGACCGAATCTCACGACCCTCCTACACCACACACTCGCACCAGATACAAGTTTTCTCTCTTTCTCCCTTAGGTCCTACAATGTACCCACGAAATTATATATAAGGAACCAAGAAGATTGCTGCACAATTCATCTTTTTTTACCTAAGGAATGAATTGTACACAATCCATACAAAATTCTTCCTAAAATACCATCTAGGACACGATAAAATCTTCCTTGTGATCTCCGAATATCCCATGAAAATTTTCCTCTTTTATGCTCTTCTTCTTGCCTTAAAAACACCTAAGAATCATCTTCCGTGCCTTCCTTAAACCATTGACGCGTTTTGCCTTTTATAGAATTCTGCACGTTTTCGGACTTCTGGGCAGTGAGGTTGGCAGGAGGTCGACGACTTCTAATATCCTTTTTGTGAAGTCGGCGACTCCTATTTTGGATTCACCAAAACACACAGTATCTTGCCAAAATCCTCTAGGCAACCTTGGGTGACTTCTTGTAAGGTCGACGACTCATGCCAGCAACCTGTTTGGAACCATCAAAACACACACACAGATATTCTAACGAATCCCCCCCTTTTTGATGGTAAAAAACACCAATCTTTTATCTGTACTAAGAAGGGGTCTTCTGCAACCTGTCCAAATATCTAAAAAGGTGATCTATTGCATCTCAAGAAATCATCTCAAGCAATTTCCCCCTTAACTTTTCAAAAGTTCCACCTAAGTTCAACATTCACTCGAAATTCAACATATCCCCTCAATTAAGCATGCAACCTTCAGCTATTTCCCCCTTTTGGCATAATCAAAAAGATCATAAATCATAGAGAAATAATCAAGGCAAATATATTAGCTAATATAGGCAAAGGCATGCAGAAACCAAGTCAATGACCATGCAAACATGGCAATGTCAAACAGAACACACACAGCAAGAGTATTAATATCTTATAGCCATATCAAACTTAAGAAAAAGTTTTAGTGAGAGGAATAACGTGGTAGGGATAGAAACAGGATAGTGATAAAGTTAGAAGTGCACCAGTCAACGACTAAGTCATACTTTTTAGTGTTTCCTTGATGTCGTCAACATCTTCACCAACATCTCCCAGCAGCTTGAACATTTGTGCCATACCCTTTGCCAGCTCAAGATTCCGATTCTCCAATTCATCCACGTTAGCATGCAGAGTTGACAACTCTTCCCTACTCACCCATCTTTTTCTTTTTTCATTTTTTTTCAACTTCATTTTTCTTCTCTCCCTCTTGTTTTTCAACTCCATCAAACGAGTCCAACAACTTTTGGACTTCACCCACTTTCAACACTTCACTTTTTCTTAAGCACACACCTGAAAGAAATTTCCAAGTCGTCGACCTCAACTGACACACAAGAGAAGTCATCAACCTTCACCTGTTCTTACAATCCTGAGCATAATCAATCAGACTGAATACACATGACTATTACCACTTAAAGTAGCTTGGGGGTTGGGTCACACTGATTGGTGTCAAAGCAACCCAAGCAAAATAATGTTTTGTGAAATTTGTCAATCATGTTGATAAGTCTCAGTTTAAATGACATAAGCAAGCAAATGGGCTCATAGAGACTCTCAAGCATGACAGGTCGGGGACAGCTATCGAATCAACCATCATTTGGGCTTATAATGAGGATTCAAGGGTCATCAGGTTGATTCTTTTGGGCTCAAAGAAAAAGTTCAATATAATTGCAAGCATAATCACAACAAGCAGGAGGTCGTCGACATGCACATATAAGGAAAGTGTATCATGAATCAAAGCATGATTACCTCATTAGACTTACAACACATAAGCATGCTATTCTCACTTGATAAACAATCAGATTTCAACCAGTCATTAAGGGGTAGCATGTAAGGTAACAAGTTAATCAAGAAAGATCATACCTAGCTCCATGTGAAGTCGTTCAAGGGTTCACGATTTAAAGCCTTGGTGAAAATATCCGACGTTTGCTCATCCGTCCTGTAAAAATACATGGATACCATGCCTTTCTCCATACATCATCAACCTAGTCCGGGTTGACAACATTCTTTAATCTTGGAGTCTTCATGATCAAATTGCACGTAAATGACCTTCATTCGTTTGTCGGCGACTTTAGCAAAGTTGTCGACCTTCTCAGCAACCTCTTTAGCTTTCTCAAAGTCGTCGACTTCTTCGACTTTCTCATCGTCTTCTCCAACCCTCTCACCTTGAACTTCCTGACTTGAATCTCTTTCGGAACTAGCCTCAAAAACATTTTGATCCCGCATAGCATCTTCATTCTGATTCTAACTTGCCTCTGCATTTTGATCTGAGTCGGCGACACTGTCACTGTTGGCGACACCAGATCGACTTCCAGCACTACTCTTGCCATTGACATCCTCAAGACACAAGAAATAACTAGCACCTCTCTGTGCAATTTGATCAACAATTGCACGTTAGCATGACAAAACCGACTGTTGGGCCCTGCTACCAACGGCCCACGATAGCCTCTAGGAAGCATTCAGGATAGGAAGCCCATATTATCTAGTGCAGATATCTGGAAATGCCCACGAGGGGTTAAAGCCGAGTCGTCTGAATCTATCAAGATACACGGAAAAATCTATCTATTTGTTAAAAGATAAAAATTAGAATCCATTCACAATCGTCTAATTTCTATCTTATTTCGAGAATAATCTATCTAGTGAGCGTATCTATCTAGTCTATCTTGTAACAATATATCTTTTAGGCCCCTATAAATACATAGAGGGGGGTCACGCATTGTACGATACGGATTCACACATATTCACAATCAAATACACACAAGTTCAATACAATTTTCGCATTCTTTTTACTTGATTCTCGAGTTCGTATCGCTTAGTTCAAGCCCGATCTAGGCTAAGGGGTCACCAATCTTGCTTGGTTAATTTCTAGCTCTAACAATTTGGCGCCCACCGTGGGGCACAAAATTTGGCAAATTACGAACGAAGAATCGCTTGTTGTCCAAGTTTCCCATCTTAGACAATGTTAGAATCTGGAGAATTCGTGCCAGGGAAGAACGACGCCACCCAACAAGAAGAAATCTTATCCAAACAACGAGAAGACGAGATGGCGGACGTTCGGCGTCGCATGGAGCTTCTCCAGAAAGAATTCGAGCAGCAAAAAGACTTCTTTGAAGCCAGCATGGAACGTTTGACTAACGAAAACAACTAGCTTAGGAGCCAGAACCAGTTATTGACTACGGCCAGACAACCCGCCAACGTCACTAGAAACACTGAGGGTCTGGTGACTCGGCTGAACTTCGATTCCGGAGAGGGAACTTTGGGGGGTAACAACGGGAACGACACCCAAGGTGGAGTCTTGAACACTCAACAAACACCCGCCCCCGAGAATAATCGCGAGCAGGCCACGAACAGGGAGGTCCCCGGAATCCAAGTCACTCCTCCGGGTAATACCTACCGAACCCGCTCTGGAAACATATGGATAGCTGAGAACACTTACACTGAATGGCACCAGGAGGTGGACCTAGACGCTCTCATCAGGAAAAAAGTTATAGAGCATATCGGGGCCATTTCCGACCGGGTTGTTAGAAGCCACACCAGATACCAGCCGGTGCAACCAGAGGCCCAAGATGGATACGACGAATCCCCATTCGTCCCCAAGATTGCTCGGGCCGAGATTCCTAGAAAAGTCACTATTCCCTCTATGAACCCCTACAATGGCGCCACGGACACTAACGAGCACATAGCTATCTACAAACAAAAGATGATGACTAGCTCGGTTCCTAGTCACTCAAAAGAATCCGTGATGTGTAAGGGGTTTGGAACAACCCTGACTGGACCAGCCCTCACCTGGTTCATCAGTCTACCAAGAGGGAGCATCAAGTCTTTCGCTGACTTATCGGACACCTTCCGGAGCCAGTTCGCGAGCAATCGCAAGTTTGAGAAGCAGTCTAGCGACCTTTACCGGGTCAAACAGAAAAATCACGAAACCACAAGAGCTTTCCTAGATCGCTTCAACAAGGAGAAAGTAACCATCCCAAATTGCGACACCACTACCGCAATCGAGGCTTTCCAACAAGGAATCATACCGGATGGAGGGTTGTACCAGGAGCTAACCAAGCACCCATGTGCTACTTTCGAGGAAGTCCAGTCAAAGGCACTGGCGCACGTGCGATTGGAGGAAGATAGATCTCTCCGAAGGAGGTCGGCCGAACCTAGAAACTCCGACAGGAAAAGCGGCAATGATCACAAGAGGGAATATCCAGAGCGAAGGCGATCACCTTTCGACCAGAGAAGGGGTAGGCATGGTCGATCGTACGATAGACACCCAGCCAAACGGGTTAACGTAGCACGCAACAAGCCGCCAATGGAGAAGGAACGCGATCCATTGCCACCACCTTTGGAGGATTACAACCTCAAAATCTCGCCATCGCAACTGGTGAAGAACCTCACCAAGATGGGAGATCTAGTTAGGTGGCCCAGGAAAGATAAAGCACCCAAAGCGGGGGGTGACGAGAACAATTGGTGTGAGTTCCACGATAACCACGGTCATTGGACCAAGGATTGCATCATGCTAAGAAGGGAGGTGGCACACTTAATCTCAAAAGGTAAAATCCGGGAAGCGGCTCCAGACGCCAGAGTTCCTCGTGACCTTCTAGATAATCCCTATCGGAGCAAGACGACTGAGAGAACACCCCCTACTCCAAAAAGGGGGGTGAACGTGATAACCGGAGGATCGAGTGTTTGTGGCCTCACTTACTCGGCAACCAAGAGGCACGCACGAGAAGGGTACTTAGGAAAACCTGCCCATCTAGAGAGGCGACCTAGACAACCCACCGGGTTAGCAATCGTCTTTAACGACTCCAACATTGAAAACCAGGTTGGGCCTCATCACGACGGTTTGGTGATCTCCTTACACAGAGGAAACGTCCTTATGAGGAGGATACTGGTCGACACCGGTAGCTCTACCAACCTTATAACACGCACCGCCCTCAAAGAGATGGGTTTGTTTGAAAACGACATCCACAAGCAACCAGTCCCCCTCGTAGGATTCAGTGAAGAGGTAAAGCACACTAAAGGAAACATAACCCTACAAACCTTCGCCAAAGGAGTCAACTTGCAAGTGGAATTCATGGTGATAGATTGCCCATCTAGCTACAACGTAATCTTGGGTCTCCCTTGGTTACATGACATGAAGGCGGTGGCTTACACCTATCACCAGACGATGAAGTTCCCTACACCAAGGGGAATAGAGGAAATTCAGGGGGATCAGAGGCTAGCTAGGGAATGCTACAAGACTGCTCTAAAGCCTACGGCCGCTGGGCCGCAGGCATAGCAATTACAGAACGCTACCCCTCCTTCCCAGACCCGAGAGGAAGAAGAAGAAGTGGAGGAGGTAGCAATAAGGGAAGGACGGATAGTTCGGTTGGGCATTGGACTTGAGATGTCCATCAAGACAGAACTCGTGTCCTTTCTAGAGAAACACCAGCAGTGCTTCGCATGGAGCCACGAGGACATGACTTGAATCGACCCGGGGGTGATCACGCACAAACTTAACACCGATCCTAGCTTTCCGCCCGTGAAACAAAAGAGAAGAAGATTTGCCCCGGAACGAATCCAGGCAGTTGACGAAGAAGTGAGGACTAGACACAGGCAAAATCCGAGAGGTAAAATAACCAGAGTGGCTAGCTAACGTGGTGGTCGTCCCAAAAAAGAATGGGAAGTGGAGGGTTTGTGTGGACTTTACCGACCTGAACAAGGCTTGTCCTAAAGACTCTTTCCCACTCCCACACATAGACACGATGGTCGACGCCACTGCTGGTCATGAACTCCTAACATTCATGGACGCCTTTAGCGGCTACCACCAGATCCAAATGCACCCTGAAGATCAAGAGAAGACGTCCTTCATAACAGGACAAGGGACGTATTGTTATCGAGTTATGCCTTTCGGCTTGAGAAACGCTGGTGCAACTTACCAGCGTCTCGTTAACCATATGTTCCAGAATCAAATCGGGAAGACCATGGAGGTGTATATTGACGATATGGTGGTTAAAAGCACGACGACGGTTCAACATCAACAACATCTTGAGGAAGCTTTTAACATTCTCGAAAAAGTCAATATGAAGCTCAACCCTCAAAAGTGCACGTTCGGAGCTTAGTTTGGAAAATTTCTAGGTTACATCGTGACTAAAAGGGGGATTGAGGCCAGTCCCGACCAAGTGAAAGCAATAGCCTACCTGAGATCGCCCAAGAACATCAAGGAAGTACAGAAGCTCGCAGGGAAAATAGCCGCCCTTAACAGGTTCATATCCAAGTCATCCGACAAGTGTCGTCTGTTCTACAATATACTCAAGAAAAACAAAAGTTTCCAGTGGGACGAACGACATGAGAGGGCTTTTCAGGAACTCAAGGGTTATTTCTCCAATCCAATGTTTTTAGCCAAAACCGACTGTTGGACCCTGCTACCAACGGCCCACGATAGCCTCTAGGAAGCATTCAAGATAGGAAGCCCATATTATCTAGTGCGGATATCTGGAAACGCCCACGAGGGGTTAAAGCCGAGTCGTCTGAATCTATCAAGATACACGGAAAAATCTATCTATTTGTTAAAAGATAAAAATTAGAATCGATTCGCAATCGTCTAATTTCTATCTTATTTCGAGAATAATCTATCTAGTGAGCGTATCTATCTAGTCTATCTCGTAACAATATATCTTTTAGGCCCCTATAAATACATAGAGGGGGGTCACGCATTGTACGATACGGATTGACACATATTCACAATCAAATACACACAAGTTCAATACAATTTTCGCATTCTTTTTACTTGATTCTCGAGTTCGTATCGCTTAGTTCAAGCCCGATCTAGGCTAAGGGGTCACCAATCTTGCTTGGTTGATTTCTAGCTCTAATACCGACTATGCCAGAGGTTGGCGACCTCGGCCACAAACTTCAAGCACAAACTTTTTCAGGTTGAAGGTTGGGATCCACTTTATAGACATTGTCTCTGCATAATCCCTTCAGAAGCGTCCTACTTGAACTTATTTCAATCACCTAGCATTGCTTATCATCAAAGACAACTTGATTTTTTCCGTTAGCACACAGTTGAGCTACGGTCAACAAACTAAAACCAAGGTTGTCAACCAAGCTAAAATCATGCATAGGGGATTTTCAATCACAGTCTGAGGATCTTCACTTTTCCAATTCCAGAAACCACACCTTTGCTATTGTTTCTGAAGGTAATTTTACCTCCGTTGTGTTGTTGAAGTGAGACAAAATCCTTAGATTTTCCAGTCATATGAGCTCAGCACACGCTGTCGATGAACCATGGGTCGTCGACACTCACTTTAACCTGCGCAAACAAGATTAGTTTTTACAAACCCAGAGTTGTTTCACAACTCCTCTAGGTCGAGCAACAGATGTCATAGTATTACCAGAATCATTAGCATTAGGAGGTTTTGGGTTCTTAACGGAGTCAGTGACATTAGATTTCTTTTCACAGTCCTTGACTTCCTAGCCTTTTTATAATCTCTAGCTCTTTCAAAACACTCATGTTGGCAATGATCTCCTTTGCCACAATACCAGCATGTGATGTGAGATTTTAAACCTACATACTTACTATATCTAGGGTAGACAGGCTTGTTGTCGACCCGGGATTGGAAATCAATTCGCGAGGGGCCAATTTTTTGGACTTGGTTTTCCCACATGGTACGAACCTTTTGATTAGGGTACCACTTCTATTTCCCTTTACCCTTAGGATCCTCCACATGCGATGAGCAACTTGAGTTATGATCATGCATAGGGGATTTTTCCCTTGGATGTTTGGGAGTTAGAAGCGTTCCCCTTTTCATTCTGGTCTTTCCATAATCAAGACCAGGTCGCTAAACAACCTTCACAAACCTTTTTCCAAAGTCCTGCTTGACTTCTTGGACCTTGTCGGTGACAAACTCATCTTTCCATTTCTGTTTTTTAGCTTCATCATCTATCTTCAGATTTTCAAGATCACTAGACAACTTAGCATCTCCCAGTTTCAGCACGGGTTTTTCACCTGCAAGACTAGACACTTGTTTTTTAAGGTCATCGACCTGTTTCTGAAAGTCAACAACCTAACACGTCTTCTTCATCATCTATCATATCCCAGGTCGCGAACAAGCTTCTCCCAACCTCCTTGTTTGGAGATTCTTTGGCGAAGTGTCCCTTTTCTTTAAAGTGATAGCATATCACTTCTCTACTTGGCTCAGGGGCTTTAGATTGTGCCTCGTTGCGACTCCAAACTCTCTTCATAACTCTAAAGATAAGAGCAACGTCGCCGTTGACATCCTCCATGTCTTTATGACCTTGAGCAAGATCGAAAGCCTTTTCGACCTTATAAGCAATGCCCCTGACTCTCTTAGAGTCAAGTCTATGTTCCCTCCTTTCCTGGATTCCTTCGAGCATGGTCAATTGACCAACCACATCCTCCAAGGTCAATGACTTCGTCTCCTTTTGAGTAAGAAGAGAAGTCACCATCCTATCCCACTTCTTGTTGAGACCAGAAATCAAATTGTTGGTTTGCTTCCATTGAGGAAGCTTTTCACCCAGAAACTCCAGTTGATTGACCACCGATTGGAATCTTGAGTAGTAGTCGTGGATGGACTCACCCTTTTCTTGGAACAAGTTCTCATATTCACGCTCAAGGGTTATGATTCCGTCCTTTCTGACACCATCATTTCCTTGATGGAGAGGTTTTACAAAGTCCCAGATTTCTTTGGCGGTGTCATAGCCAAAGAACTTCTTGAGGTCACTACTAGAGAGAGCATGGTGGAGGACTTTCTTTGCTCTTTCATTCTTCTCAAGCTTTTTGAAGTCAGCATCATTGTACTTCGTGACTTCTTTCTCCTTGCCATCAGCTTTGAGAAACTTTTCGGGGCTTATGCATTTGAATTTCCAAAGCTGGCCATCAAGAGACCATATGTGGGTTCTCATTTGCTTAGCCCACTAATCATACTCTCCAGCCTTGAGAACTGGAGGTTTCCAGAAGGAGTCATTGATAGCGGTGTTGGTGGTAGACATCTTTCCTGCAAAGTACTAGCAAAATCTAGAACCAAGGCTCTGATACCAATTGTAGGATCTGTGTTAGTAGTTAGAAGTCGTCGACACTTACGATGTCGGCGACTAGAGTCAACAACAAGTGTTACGCAGCGGAATAAAAATATACTGGAAAGATTACGAAATACCAGATTGACAAAATGATTTAGAGTGGAAACCCCTTGTAGCCAACGTGCTTGCAAGGAGAAAAATCACTTGCCTTTCAAGCTCCTACTTGAAAGGACTTAGAAGAGCACTTTGCTCGCAATATTGACTTCTCGGGCTACAAAAGGTGTTCCTACTTCAACTTGCGAATCCCGCGCTCCGGCGAATCCAAAGCGTAAAAAAGGCCATATGAAGCATCATGGCCTTAGGATCAAAGAATCAAAGGCAAATTGGAGATTAGAGCTCATGATCATAATGCCCTCTCCGGATGTGTTCGCTAGGGTTAGATTGGGGGCGACGGGCTTCACTCCTTCTCAACGGTTTCCCTGGGAGGCTGCTTCAAAGAAAGACAAAAGGGTGGAGGTTGCTTATCCACTAGGGAATGATTCCAATCACATTCAAGTCTCGTACCTCAACAGGTGGTATCTCTCCTCCTTTCTTGCTTTTGGGTTGAAATCATCTTTAGATGTTCTTGATTTGATTTGGAATGTCCATGAATCGTGCTCTGGGTTAGAATTCAGGCTTGTAAATTATCATCACCTCTCCTCCTTTTTTCATTCATTCCTGTGTGTGTGCTTTAATTTGCACTATCTGTTAATCACTCACAAGTGGAACTGTTTTTGGGTAGTCTGTATTGTATTCATGGAGAAAGACAGTCGATCCCTTATGAAAATATTGTTCTTTGAAGGTAAACCTTATAAAGAGAAGTTTGATGTACGAATAACCAAAGAAAATGTTGATGTTGAAGCTATCTAGGTTGAGAAAACCCTTAAGGATAGCACCTCTACAACGCCTAATGAGGCAGATCCTTCGGGGAATAAGAAAGATAGCGGAAAGGCCAAATCTGAATCAACGCCCACCATGGTCAATGAGACCTTAAAGGGTGGTGATAATAAAAAGCCTTTTGAAACTGACCATCTAGGAACCAAGAAAGATAGAGGTGAGATTAAGGCCAAAATTGACATGGTAGTCTGACTCAACTAAAGTCGTCGTGTCAAGATCAAAGATAAATAACCCAAACTACAAACTAAGTATAGCATGCAAGTAAGGGGTCGAACCCAAGAGAACTTGAGGCTTCTAGTATTAATATAATTATCAACCAAAGATAAGGGGGTTTTATGAGAAAAGATCTAAACTAAACTAACCTAAGAAAACAAATAACAAATCAAACAAACAAATATGGGAGATAGGTTTATTCAAAAGATCTACTCTTGAAATAATCACTCGATCATAGATTCATCCACTGACTTCATTCACACCTATGGTTAATTCCTATCCTGATCATTAACAATCGCAAGTCCACGGTCCAAGCAATTCTATAACCCTAGGCAAGGACGCTTAACCTAGAATTAAAAGAATATAATATAAAACAATCAAGCTACGAGTCAATTGTAAGATAAAACAATCAATTCTCTTCTTAATCCTAGTTGCATAGACAACAGGTCTAGGTTAAGTTGTTTTTACAGATTAGTTTTGTCCACGGTCCAAACCTAATCAAACAGTAGAACATAAATCAATTCAATAGGTTAGCTACTCCTAAAGAAACAATAAACATTCATAAGATGAAGCACAAGAAAATTAATATTAATCAAAGGATAGAAATCAATTACCAAAATCTCACGAGTTCATACATCAGAGCTTCTCCCTTGAACAAACCCAAGGAGACTAGCTCTCCATAACTAAACTAAAAATCTAAAAGAGAAGAATTGGATTATGAATTGGAAATACCTAAAACCTAAGCCTGGCTCCTCCTTATATAGCCCAAGGAACATGCTCCTAGAGATAGATAAGGTAAGAGGCAAAAGATAGAAAAGGAAATAAGATAGAAAGGAAAAGATTTCGTCCGTCTTGAAGTCGGCCCACACCGCGACCGCGTCGACACCTCTGCGCCCGCGCTTTCTCAACAGAGAAGAACGAGTCGTCTCTAGCTATCCACCGCGACCGCGTCGCTCCTGCCGTGCCCGCGGCGATCTCCGTTTGGCATTACGCTGAGTCGGCTTCTACCGCGACCGCGCCATCGACAGCGCGACCGCGGCCTTCATGGGTCTTCATTGGTCGTCACCTTACGCCACCGCGCCCGCGTCATAGACAATGCGACCGCGGAAATCATGCAGTGGCGAACTTCATCTTCAATTATGCTCTAAGAACTCTGGAATCTTCACATTCGTGTCTTCGGTCTTCGTATTACAATAATGCTCAAATCTAACTTAAACACTCACAATAATACTCCTAAAATACAAGAGTTAACCTATACAAAATAAGCCGAATCAAATCCCCCCATACTTAGATGTTGCTCGTCCTCGAATAAGCTCAAAACAAATATAACAAGAAAGCACATCTAAGATCTCAGGAAATATAAGGAAAGATAAAAACACTCAGCTCACAACCCGAACCCAAAAATATAGAGAAATCATGAGCATAAAACAATGAAGCTCAAACACACACCTCACAATAAGATATATCACTCAAGCTCTAAAAACATGAAAGAGAGCAGCCTAGGATCTACCCAAATCTAACAATGAAGCCCCAAAGTCCCCTAGCAAGAATGATCCTAAAACACTCACATTTTACCGCTCAATTCTGCTTAGGCGCCCTTTCGGGTTTTCACCTAACCGCTTTTTTCATTTTTCTCAAGGTGTGCTCACAAATACTCACAACTCTCATGAACCTCATATTACCCCAGCCTAATGCTGGTCCAGATTACCTGCTTATTACATGAGCCGCCCTTTCAGGTTTTCAACTCATCCCAGGATTTATATGCCTTTTTTCAACTTTTATGGCTTTTTCGTTTTCTTTCTTTCTTTATTATGCAAAAAGTATGGTGCAAGTGCTCCATGAAAAGAAGAAAATCAAAAACCTGAAGAAAATCTCTAACTAAGCTAACTAGGATAAGCGAATGCGAGTACTCCTTCCCCCATACTTAAATCCTTCGTTGTCCTCAATGAAGCAAAGAGAAAGGATAGAAGCAAGGAGAAAGGTATATCAGAAGACTCACAAACGATGAAGAGGGGTGAAATGGAAGAACTTTTCAAAGGGTGGTAGAAGAATGGATGAAAGGAACTTCGGAATACCGTTCTGGAGGCCAACCGCGGGCGCGGGTGTAAGGTCCGGGGGCGCGGAATCAACACAGCGAGAGAAAACGTCAACTTCTAGAAGGAAACCGCGGGCGCAGGCGGTGTGGCGCGGTCGCGGCCATGGCGCAGTCTCGTGCACTTGACTTCTCTCGAACCAGATGATGTGCAATAAAGCCTTTGTATCTTGGCTCGTCCCACGGGAGATGGACGAATACTTGATCTCGAGCCGTGATGACATGTGGGGGAACAAAACTTCCCCATACTTAGGCTTTTGCACATAGCCAATACAAAAATAATTCCAAAGATGTATGAAAAGAAATATAGAAGGTGGTGGAAAGATATATGGAAAATAAAAGATAGATAGATGAATAGAAAGAATGATGGTAAAGATAGAATGATGGAAAAGATATATGGAAAGTAGAAGATAGATGCCCGAAAGTTTTTTTTTTTTTGCCAGACCCCGACCTCACCGCGGGCGCGGTATACCAGGCGCGGGCGCAGTATACGAGGCCCCGACCCCGACCTTTTTCTTTTTTTTTCGGAACAAACTGCATCACCACCGCGGGCGCGGTTTGTGGACCGCGACCGCAATGTCTAGTACCTGTACCTCGGGAGTTTCTGTGATCGAAACGCGACCGCGGTTGCGCACCCGCGGGCGCGGTTCAAACCTAGAACGTTCTTTCGAACCTAGTACCTGCATGTTAGCCCGATTTTTTTTACATAGTCAATAAAAATATCAATGCTAGAAAGAAACCTAAGTTCCCCGGCAACGGCGCCAAAATTTGACTCGGCTAAAGTCGTCGTGCCAAGATCAAAGATAAATAACCCAAACTACAAACTAAGTATAGCATGCAAGTAAGGGGTCGAACCCAAGAGATCTTGAGGCTTCTAGTATCAATATAATTATCAACCAAAGATAAGGGGGGTTTAAGAGAAAAGATCTAAACTAAACTAACCTAAGAAAACAAATAACAAATCAAACAAACAAATATGGGAGATAGGTTTATTCAAAAGATCCACTCTTGAAATAATCACTCGATCATAGATTCATGCATTTACTTCATTCACACCTATGGTTAATTCCTATCCTGATCATTAACAATCGCAAGTCCACGGTCCAAGCAATTCTATAACCCTAGGCAAGGACGCTTAACCTAGAATTAGCAGAATATAATATAAAACAATCAAGCTACGAGTCAATTGTAAGATAAAACAATCAATTCTCTTCTTAATCCTAGTTGCATAGACAACAGGTCTAGGTTAAGTTGTTTTCACAGATTAGTTTTGTCCACGGTTCAAACCTAATCAAACAGTAGAACATAAATCAATTCAATAGGTTAGCTACTCCTAAAGAAACAATAAACATTCATAAGATGAAGCACAAGAAAATTAATATTAATCAAAGGATAGAAATCAATTACCAAAATCTCACGAGTTCATACATCAGAGCTTCTCCCTTGAACAAACCCAAGGAGACTAGCTCTCCATAACTAAACTAAAAATCTAAAAGAGAAGAATTGGATTATGAATTGGAAATACCTAAAACCTAAGCCTGGCTCCTCCTTATATAGCCCAAGGAACATGCTCCTAGAGATAGATAAGGTAAGAGGCAAAAGATAGAAAAGGAAATAAGATAGAAAGGAAAAGATTTCGTCCGTCTTGAAGTCGGCCCACACCGCGACCGCGTCGACACCTCTGCGCCCGCGCTTTCTCAACAGAGAAGAACGAGTCGTCTCTAGCTATCCACCGCGACCGCGTCGCTCCTGCCGTGCCCGCGGCGATCTCCGTTTGGCATTACGCTGAGTCGGCTTCTACCGCGACCGCGCCATCGACAGCGCGACCGCGGCCTTCATGGGTCTTCATTGGTCGTCACCTTACGCCACCGCGCCCGCGTCATAGACAATGCGACCGCGGAAATCATGCAGTGGCGAACTTCATCTTCAATTATGCTCTAAGAACTCTGGAATCTTCACATTCGTGTCTTCGGTCTTCGTATTACAATAATGCTCAAATCTAACTTAAACACTCACAATAATACTCCTAAAATACAAGAGTTAACCTATACAAAATAAGCCGAATCAAATCCCCCCATACTTAGATGTTGCTCGTCCTCGAGTAAGCTCAAAACAAATATAACAAGAAAGCACATCTAAGATCTCAGGAAATATAAGGAAAGATAAAAACACTCAGCTCACAACCCGAACCCAAAAATATAGAGAAATCATGAGCATAAAACAATGAAGCTCAAACACACACCTCACAATAAGATATATCACTCAAGCTCTAAAAACATGAAAGAGAGCAGCCTAGGATCTACCCAAATCTAACAATGAAGCCCCAAAGTCCCCTAGCAAGAATGATCCTAAAACACTCACATTTTACCGCTCAATTCTGCTTAGGCGCCCTTTCGGGTTTTCACCTAACCGCTTTTTTCATTTTTCTCAAGGTGTGCTCACAAATACTCACAACTCTCATGAACCTCATATTACCCCAGCCTAATGCTGGTCCAGATTACCTGCTTATTACATGAGCCGCCCTTTCAGGTTTTCAACTCATCCCAGGATTTATATGCCTTTTTTCAACTTTTATGGCTTTTTCGTTTTCTTTCTTTCTTTATTATGCAAAAAGTATGGTGCAAGTGCTCCATGAAAAGAAGAAAATCAAAAACCTGAAGAAAATCTCTAACTAAGCTAACTAGGATAAGCGAATGCGAGTACTCCTTCCCCCATACTTAAATCCTTCGTTGTCCTCAATGAAGCAAAGAGAAAGGATAGAAGCAAGGAGAAAGGTATATCAGAAGACTCACAAACGATGAAGAGGGGTGAAATGGAAGAACTTTTCAAAGGGTGGTAGAAGAATGGATGAAAGGAACTTCGGAATACCGTTCTGGAGGCCAACCGCGGGCGCGGGTGTAAGGTCCGGGGGCGCGGAATCAACACAGCGAGAGAAAACGTCAACTTCTAGAAGGAAACCGCGGGCGCAGGCGGTGTGGCGCGGTCGCGGCCATGGCGCAGTCTCGTGCACTTGACTTCTCTCGAACCAGATGATGTGCAATAAAGCCTTTGTATCTTGGCTCGTCCCACGGGAGATGGACGAATACTTGATCTCGAGCCGTGATGACATGTGGGGGAACAAAACTTCCCCATACTTAGGCTTTTGCACATAGCCAATACAAAAATAATTCCAAAGATGTATGAAAAGAAATATAGAAGGTGGTGGAAAGATATATGGAAAATAAAAGATAGATAGATGAATAGAAAGAATGATGGTAAAGATAGAATGATGGAAAAGATATATGGAAAGTAGAAGATAGATGCCCGAAAGTTTTTTTTTTTTTGCCAGACCCCGACCTCACCGCGGGCGCGGTATACCAGGCGCGGGCGCAGTATACGAGGCCCCGACCCCGACCTTTTTCTTTTTTTTTCGGAACAAACTGCATCACCACCGCGGGCGCGGTTTGTGGACCGCGACCGCAATGTCTAGTACCTGTACCTCGGGAGTTTCTGTGATCGAAACGCGACCGCGGTTGCGCACCCGCGGGCGCGGTTCAAACCTAGAACGTTCTTTCGAACCTAGTACCTGCATGTTAGCCCGATTTTTTTTACATAGTCAATAAAAATATCAATGCTAGAAAGAAACCTAAGTTCCCCGGCAACGGCGCCAAAATTTGACTCGGCTAAAGTCGTCGTGCCAAGATCAAAGATAAATAACCCAAACTACAAACTAAGTATAGCATGCAAGTAAGGGGTCGAACCCAAGAGATCTTGAGGCTTCTAGTATCAATATAATTATCAACCAAAGATAAGGGGGGTTTAAGAGAAAAGATCTAAACTAAACTAACCTAAGAAAACAAATAACAAATCAAACAAACAAATATGGGAGATAGGTTTATTCAAAAGATCCACTCTTGAAATAATCACTCGATCATAGATTCATGCATTTACTTCATTCACACCTATGGTTAATTCCTATCCTGATCATTAACAATCGCAAGTCCACGGTCCAAGCAATTCTATAACCCTAGGCAAGGACGCTTAACCTAGAATTAGCAGAATATAATATAAAACAATAAAGCTACGAGTCAATTGTAAGATAAAACAATCAATTCTCTTCTTAATCCTAGTTGCATAGACAACAGGTCTAGGTTAAGTTGTTTTCACAGATTAGTTTTGTCCACGGTTCAAACCTAATCAAACAGTAGAACATAAATCAATTCAATAGGTTAGCTACTCCTAAAGAAACAATAAACATTCATAAGATGAAGCACAAGAAAATTAATATTAATCAAAGGATAGAAATCAATTACCAAAATCTCACGAGTTCATACATCAGAGCTTCTCCCTTGAACAAACCCAAGGAGACTAGCTCTCCATAACTAAACTAAAAATCTAAAAGAGAAGAATTGGATTATGAATTGGAAATACCTAAAACCTAAGCCTGGCTCCTCCTTATATAGCCCAAGGAACATGCTCCTAGAGATAGATAAGGTAAGAGGCAAAAGATAGAAAAGGAAATAAGATAGAAAGGAAAAGATTTCGTCCGTCTTGAAGTCGGCCCACACCGCGACCGCGTCGACACCTCTGCGCCCGCGCTTTCTCAACAGAGAAGAACGAGTCGTCTCTAGCTATCCACTACGACTGCGTCGCTCCTACCGCGCCCACGGCGATCTCCGTTTGGCATTATGCTGAGTCGAATTCTACCGCGACCGCGGCCTTCATGGGTCTTCATTGGTCGTCACATTACGCCACCGCGCCCGCGTCATAGACAATGCGACCGCGGAAATCATGCAGTGGCGAACTTCATCTTCAATTATGCTCTAAGAACTCTTGATTCTTCACATTCGTGTCTTCGGTCTTCGTATTACAATAATGCTCAAATCTAACTTAAACACTCACAATAATACTCCTAAAATACAAGAGTTAACCTATACAAAATAGGCCGAATCATAGTCCTCTTACAGAGGTTAGAAATTCTGAGAGCTTGGAAACATGTAAACAAGGTGGAATGGAGATGTTTGGAAGTGCTTTCACATTTTGCAGATGCTCATGAAATTGTCTTAGGCTGCCTTTGTTGTAAGTATGAAGATAAGTAGGTAAATTCCATTAAAGATACTAGGAGTTTGTCAAGTTGGAAGTGCTTTAACTCTATCTATTTGTATGTAAATTGGAAGCAATTAGTAAGAAATAAGCAAAAGTATCAAAATTGTGGCAAAAAAGAAAAAAGGATCATGCTACAAAATGGAAGAAATCATGTTGGGCTAGATATCTTATGTAGCTGTTGGTGGGATTAAGGGTCATGAATTTGGATTACCTAGAAGTTTGTGGTAGATGTATCAAAATTATGTATCCAGATGCAGTTTTAGACCAATTATGTTTGATCTTTCTTGTTGCCAATATATGCTTAATCTCTTACTTGCTCGACTATAGAAACTATTGGAAATTAGCTATAGATATAATTCTATGGTGTGTTAATTTGTCAATAAATCAAAATAATACCAAAAATGGATATTCTGATGTATAACAAGCTGATCATTGGAGGTGGTCTATTGTATTGATTGCAGGTGGGATTATACATGTACAATTAAGAGGGAATAGCCTATGCCCTAAAGATCAATTGATGCAGGAAAGACTAAGGATCAGTTTGTTGATGGATGACTTATATTACAAAGCTGAATTGGTGTTGCTAGGAGGAGATCAACTTAAAGAGATTAGGCACCCGGTTGGTGCATATGACAGAAAAAAGATATATGTTGAGACGATATTAAGGACTGCCTTGTACTTAATATTATGCCTATACAATCGTCCCTTAGTTTTGATATGACAAACTCACTTTGATTTAATAAAGTTGTCCAAGCGTTCAGGATTGCTAGTGATGAAAAGGACAACAAGTGTGTAGATGTCTCTGAGGTGAAGGGACGCCATCTCCTAGGAGTAAGGACCAACGAAGTTACTGCTTGAGCCAAGGACGCAGTCCCAAGCAAGTAGGAACGCGAGCTTCAACTCCAAGCGATCTTATAAGGCAACCCGACAAGATAACATCACTCGACAATATCTGATCATCCGGGACACGTGGAAGCCGATCTTGTAGATCAGTCTATCACCACGTGGAAGCCGATCCTGTAGCAGAGTCCTACACAGCTAGTGCCAGGAAGCTTCCCTCATCACCGCCATAACACGTGGAAGCCGATCCTATAGCCGCGTACCTAAAGGGCATGATCGTCAGAAGAAATGACGCCCTTCCCAAGTGCTATAAATACCCCCCTGAGCATTTATAGTGACTTAAGGTTTTAGAGAATATTCAGAGAGAATCAGAGTGAAAGCGACCTCGATAAAGAACACCAAGAACAAGTCAAGAACTCTCGAAGACTAGGTGTTAGATCGAGTGAAAGATAGAACCCAAATCACAAAGTGTTTGTAAGAGAAAACAAAAGAAAAGAGAAGTCCTTACGAAGTACTGTCAGGATGTGTGAGTAGCGTCCTTTAGAACATTAAGCTAGGCTACTGTTATAGTCTTAAAGGAGTTTTTTACTAGTGTACTTAAGACGTACTCTAAGTACCAAAGAAGTGTAAACAACTCGCCAGTATAACTGTAAGAACGCTTAATAAGAAAGGAAAAGGCTATTCGAAAATCCTCCAAGGAGGTAGAGGTTTACACTCAAGGACTACTTTGGTCTTGAGTGGTTCCTCTATAAATAGACGCGTTCCTTGCTTATTTACTCATTTCTTTTAGTTATTTTTTCCGCTGCAAATCAAAGGACGCCCTTAATACTTGTTAAGGACGCCTGACTCAAGGACGCTTTTATAAGAGTAAAGAACGTCCCTTATTCAACTAACGATCCAACAATATATAAGGAGAAAAAGGAGCCATGTCCATATCCATATTGTGATTCTGAAGAAAATGTAATAGGAGATGCTAATTATGTGCATTTTTATGTAATGAAGACCTATGTAATAAGTTGTAATAGGTGTATATTTAGGATGGAAAATGTAACTATGCATAATTTATCTATACTCATGACAATAGTTGCATTTCGTGCCAAGAGTAAATCGACCTTGTATCACGAGGATGCTGCCAAAATTAGTTGGTTGACTACAATTATGAACGGAAGCTATTGGATTGAATTTATTTCTCAATCAATAAATCCGAATAATTTTTGATGGATTTCCTTTTATAGCCCCTCGTTAGGAGAATCTCGTAAGTGTTTACTAAAAAGAAATTTATGGAAACTAATAAGAACAAGGTTTGGCATAATGAACATTGATTGCTATCTAGAAACTCGTAAATGTTTACTAAAAAGAAATCTATCGAAACAAATAAGAACAAGTTTTGGCATAATGAACACAGATTGTTACCAACTCTGAGGAGTTGTTGGTCAATCGTATAAAATAAGGTATAAATGAAAGTTGCTTTGTGGAATAGTAGAGGGATGGGAAGAAAATCTTTCTGGCCTGAGATTGATTCGTTTTGTAAGATTGAGCATATCCAGATTATAGCAGTTGTAAAGACAAAAACGGACAAGCTGTAGAGCGACCAAGCATGGAGACGCGCAGGGTTTGACAATATAGCATGGTCCCCGGCTGAAGGTAGGGTCGGGGCATATGTGTAATGTGGAAAGAGCACCAGTTCACCAGCGAGCACGTAGAAATTTTGATACATAAACCGAGATATATTATTATGAAGCATGTTAATCTACTAATGGGGTTGGTAATTGCGGTGTGTTTTATGTATGCCCCACCGAACGAGACTCGGAAAGATAGTTTTTGGGCAGAGTTTACTAACTGTGTACTCGAAATCGGCATTCCTATGGTTATCATAAGAGATTTAAATGAAATTTTAGAAACCGGTGACAAAAAAGGAGGTTGTATACCTACGTCTAGACCTGTCAATCGGGTCGGGTCGGGCGGGTTCGGGTCGGGTCGTTTCGGGTTCGGGTCGAGTTCGGGTTCGGGTCAATCGGGTTACGGGTCAAACTGGGTCGGGTCGTTTCGGGTTTCGGATCGGGTCGGGTCAACCCAACGGGTCAAGAGTATCAATTTTTTTACCAAAATTTAAATAAAATATTATTTAAATAATAAAATATAATAACAAAATATTATTTTTAAATATTTTAATAATAAAATATATCATAATTTTCAAAAATAAACTTTATATATTGTAATATAATTAAAACCTTTGCGTGCACAATTACCTGTCAATCTGTCATTTCATTATATTAGAGTGTATTCTAAAATAAGTTTTCCGCCTTATAGATTTCTTGACCCAACGGGTTGACCCTAACCTTGACCCTAACCCAGAAACTTTCGGGTTTACCGGGTTCGGGTTCAAACTGGGTTTCGGGTTCAAATTTTCGGGTTGAAACCTAGAAATTTCGGGTCGGGTCGGGTCGGGTTTTCGGGTCGGGTCAGCTTTTGACAGGTCTACCTACGTCCAATAGATTCGAAAGGCATCAAAACTTAAAAGACACATGTGACCTATGTGACATACCTACCACAGGGAATAAGTACACTTGGAGGAAGAAGAAAATAGAAATTGATAACATTTACGAGAAATTGGATCAGGTAATTGTTAGTGAAAGTATACTACAATGGTTTCCAGGAATTCGAACTCATAACCATGCTTTTACGACTTCTGATCACTACAAAATATCGGTTGATATTACAAATGGTAGAATAAGTAAAGTTGCGCCGTTCAAGATGGAGAAGATGTGGTTTATGAGAAAGGATTATAGGAATGTGGTGAAACAATCTTGGAGGGTCTGCTTCCAGGGGTCCTTTATGTTCCAACATATGAAGAAAACCCAGTTGCTTAAAGCACATACGAAATAATGGAAAAGGAAAACGTTTGGGAATATCTTTGAACAATTACGGGAAATAGATGACACACTCCTTGATTTGCAACAAAAGATTGTTGATTCCACGCAACCAGCACTCGTCCAAAAACAGCTTCGGTTTCTACGAAAGAAGGAATGCATTCTACAGATCCACAGAACATATTGGAGGCAAAGGGCAAAGACAATATAGGTAAAGCTAACAAACTTGAATTCTGGTTATTTCCACAACTCCACAAGATAGAACGGGGAGGCAAAACCGTAAAACTATAAGAACAATTGTGTTGAGCGATGGGGCCCAAATTATGGGGGAAGAAAACATCTGTCGAGAAATCAGAAATAACTTCTATAAGCGGTATAAAAAAGAACAGATAAATATTGCTATCCTAAAGGAAGACTTGACACTCATAGACAAGGAAATAACAAATGAAAATAATATCAGCTTGACAAGACCAATATCAAATGAAGAAATAAAGAATGTTGTTTTTCAAATTGGTTCAGACAAATCACCTGGACCAGACGGCATGACATCGGAGTTCTATAAGAAATATTGGGACCTTGTTGGCCCTATGGTAATAAAAGCGGCAAAAGGTTTCTTCCATTCGGGAAAGATGTTAAAACAAAGCAACCATACGTACATTTCGTTACTACCAAAAAATCCATCGACAAGTAACCACTATAGGCCTATTAGCTTATGTACGACAATATATAAAATAATTGCTAAGATCCTAACAGAAAGATTAAAGAAGGTTATTCCTAAAATTATCCACCCACTTCAAGGAGCCTTTGTTGCTGAAAGGGCAAAACAAGACAACGTGCTCATAGCACATGAAATTTTCCATTCCTTTAGAGGAAGCCAAGCAAAAGAAGGATGGATGGCCGTAAAATTAGATATGGAAAAAGCGTATGATAGGGTAGACTGGGAATTCCTCTTCCGTATCCTTTACCAATTTGGGTTTGACGACAAGTTTGTAGGATGGATTCGAGAGTGTGTATGTATTGTGTCCTTCTCACAGTCTTATTAAATAGCGGACCTACAACACCATTCGTGCCAGAACAAGGAATTAGAGAAGGAGACCCGTTTTGGCCATATCTGTTTGTAATAGGAGTAGAAATTCTTGCTCGTAAACTCCAAAGGATGAGTGAGAATCCAAAGCCACCAATAGGTTTTCCGATAGCTAGAGGAGGAAAGAGAGTGTTGTTTTTAACATTCGCGTATTATTTTTGCTAAAGAAAACCAGAGTGTGTGCAATCAAATGAAGAACATTATTGAAGAGTATTGTGCAGCTACACGACAAAAGGTGAATTATCATAAATCAACATTTCACGCCTCTAAGAAGGTTGCTAGCCAGTAGAAACAAAGCATCAAACAAACACTAGGGATAAGTACGATGAAAAGTTTTAGAAAAGTATTTAGGATGTTTGATCATCAACGGCAGAGTAAACAAAGATAGCTTTCAAGACATAGTTGGAAATACCCAACGACATCTAGCACAATGGAAAACTAATATGCTATCTCAAGCAGGACGAGCAGTGTTAATTAGGTCGAACCTATCCACGAAACCGAACTACTTAATGCAAAGCTTCATGTTGCCAAAACATGTAACTGATGAAATTGATGCCACAATAGAACGTTCTTTAGAATAAAGACAGACAACATAAGCCGCTTATCGGATGGGATCGAATATGCAAACCAAAGGCATTATGGGGGGCTAGGCATTAGAAAAACGGAGAATATCAACAAGGCGCTCCAAATGAAGCTTCTTTGGAAAATCCTTACTAAGGAAGAAAATGTTTAGGTACAAGTAATTAACGAAAAATATCTAAGGTGAAGCTCGCTTTCGGATTATAAAATAAAGCCAAACAGTTCATGGCAATGGAAGCAATTGAAGAAATTGAGGCCAGAATTTGAGAAAGGGTTGAGATGGAAAATAGGAGATGGTCGGGCTATTAGTTTTTGGAAGGATAGGTGGCTAACGAATGAACCACTTATAGAGTGGGCAACTACAAACGATGATGTTAACATGGCAACTAAATTCGAGCACTTTATCTCTATGGACAAAAAATGGAAGATAAATAAACTTCAACATGTGATTCCCAATGAAGTGATAGAGAAAATAATAAGAATCCCAATGCCAGAAAATGATATTGATGATAAATTGATCTGGGCCCCAAGCAGGATTGGATGGTACTCTACACACTCAGCGATAAGCCTAATAACTAAAGAAGAAACAATGTCATTGAACCCCAATGCTTGGATCTGGAAATTGGATACCTACCCAAAAGTAAAGAACTTTCTTTGGAAAATTGACATGAATAGGTTACCTACTAAACAAAGACTTATTGAAAAACATGTTGTTGTACCATAAAGATGTCTCATGTGTAATGCTACAAATAAGGACTCGATACATGTGTTGCTTGAATGCCCGCATACGTTGGAAGTAATAAAGAGCATAAATGTCAATACGGAACGGGTACTTAGAGAACATAACGCATTACAAATGAACCCTCGAAATGTATCATTCGAACTAAATAGAAAACTAAGGAAAGAAGAGTTTGTTGAGTTAGCAGTGGCCTGGTGGAACATTTGGCACCAGAGAAACAAGTTACTTTTTCAGCAAACACCCATCGACTTCATACAAGACCTTAAACTTTACATCCGCAGCCACATGATGCAATGAAAACAGGCTAAAGAATGGAAGAAGGCCAAAGAAAAGACTTCAAACAAAGGTAGTTGTCAAAGAGATCGTTCACGAAACAAACCACGAGTATGGAAGAAACCGTGTCAAAATTATTCAAAATTAGAATGTTGACGGATTTAAGCTTAGCAATGGTAATGCATTGGGGGCTCGATTATAAGGGACGAGCATGGCAATCCAATTGACGGATCAGCTATAACATATGGAAAAGTGTCGATTTTAATGGAGAAACAATGGCATTATGGGATGGAGTAAAGCAGGCCAAACAGATGAATATAAGAGAGCTCGAGGTAGAAGGAGGTAACATTATAGTTATCAAAGCTATCATACGGCAAATTCGCTACCCATGGGAAATAGAAAGGATGATTACAAACATTTTCGTATCGCTTCGAGGTTTCGAGTCAGTCTATATTTTTCATGGGAATAGGCAGTGTAATGATGTGGCCGATAAAATAGCGTTTTTGGGCCATAGTCTCTCATGGGAAACAATCTGGAGCCATCACAAGCTTTTAGCTCTCATCGGAAAGGATGTCATTCCTGCCCTAAAGCGAGATCCTAATTCTCACCGGTTCAAAAAAAAGACATGAAGAAATCACTTTCAATTGATAACTAGTGGACGTACATTAGATAAGGGTTCAAGCGATAAGTATGAATCTTTGAGTGAGAGGCATCAAAAAAATCAAGGATCAACAAAAAATGATCTTTAACCACCCTCATAGCATAAGAGTTGTATATGTCTAAAGTGGAAAATATAATCTAGCATAACAAGAAGCAATGATACGTGATTGCATGGTAGTCGCTAGAGCTCGCCATCAATCCGATTATAGCCCACGCCAGGCCTCGGTTTTTCATTGAAGATCTCAACTTTCCTCAATACTTGCACGTGAATGTCGGATTAGGCACACGAGAGCGTTGAAAAGGCTAGAGTTAAGCATGCCTTTGGATTAGAAGAATCTAAAATGGTTGCAACTTAGCTTGGATCGAGCGAAAATTAAACTCATCTTCTCTAGGGAAACTCTCTCGTCAGTCTACAATGACACACATGAGTATGCATAATTAGTCCAGGAAATACCAAAATTAATCAACAAATAAAACTACACAATCTTCATGATTAATTGAATGAACATGAGAGAAAGAAGAAGAGAGATTTTAGAAGATTGAAGGTTGAATGAATGTTCTATTCTAATGTAAATTGAATGTTGATAATACAAGAATATTTAAAGACAGAAGACTTGGCCTATCTTGCTATCTTGCTATCTTTCTAACAAACGTATCCTAATAGCAAGATAGAATTATACTAGAAGATAGAAACTTAGAAAATATAACCTAGTCAAACTTATCTTCTAAGGATGATGCTCAACTCTCCCCCTTGGCATGGGCTTGGACTCGAGCCTCATCTAGCCCAGGATGACTCGTTGGCCAAATACTAAAAAGCCTAAAACATAAGTGATAGAGCATGTAGGTAGTGTTAATTAGAGCATGTTTAAAAATGTTTTTCTTGCTTCTAGACTAGTTTTTCAATAGTTTTCTTAGTTTGTTTAGTTTATTTGAGATTCAGAATCTACACTAGTTTTTGTGTAGTTTCAAGTCATTCTGACGAGTAAGGATTCGATGCATAAAGTTCAAAGTGATATATTTGAGGATTCAACATTACAGATGTTCAAGTGCCTAATTTCAATATATATATTCAACCTATATTTAACGAGGAATAATCCTCAAGAGGTTATAAGAAAAAGAACACTTGGATCACTATGTATTGGAGATGTTGTTTCAACACACTTATCTTGCAATGCTTCTTTCGAGAGCCAGGATGGTCGTATGGCAGTGAATTTGGTGTCATTCTGGCTTGAAGAGCTACAATTCATGTTTTTACTCTGAGTTCCGATTCCAACTCTAAGTGGGTCAAACTAGCGTCTGAAGTGTCACTTGAATCCTAAGACCCACTCAAGACGCAACGAGAAGGCTTAAGATGTGACCACGTCTCTGGCTGTTTGGTTGAGTTTTGATACCAGGTATCACCTTAAACTCCCTCATGTGACAAGAAGAACAAGAGCAAAACTCTATTGTCATACAAGCGAAAACCAAGGACCGACCAGGGAGACGAGAGCCACCGAGGGAAATCGAAGCATCTACGAATATAAAATTGTGGATTTTGAACAAGACAATTGAATGATCGATGATTGACGATCATAAAGAGGACAGGTTATATTGCAAAAAAAACATGCACTATGATGTAGAAATCCATGCTTTGGGGGAAAAGTATGATAGGGTTTTGTTCGTGACATGTTTATTGTATTGGAGAATGTGATGGCGGTGACAGGGTTTTGGTGGTGACATGTCTTTTTATGAGATGATGCGATGAAACGTATTACATTGTTTGGGGGTGACACGTTTGTTTTAAGGTAAAATGTGACGACAATCTTGATGATCCATCTAATTGGTGACATGCTTCTTGTTATTTTTTGTTTTTCATCTGATGACATGAAGATTCTAATTGTTTCGTTTGGTAGAGAGTGGAACATGGAATGTGAATATGAAGTGGAATGTTAATATGTAGGTGACATATCCTCAAAGGCATTGGTACTAAAGGATAATATCATCTTAGAGGAATTGAAAACAACAATCAAGCAAAGGTGCAACATGAACTCGAAGGGAAAGAATCTCATCCTGTCACACCTATACCCATTTTATAGAATCGACAATGCTTGCACTGTGGAGAATAATGAGGATTTGATGTCATTCTTGGATATCAATGCATCTTTAGAAGTTGATTGGAAAATGTCACTTTATGTCACTTTAATTGACTCGAAAGTAAGGATTGGTGGCAACTTTCAAGATGATACAGAGCGGGTGCATCTACTAAGTCCTATAGAGCATCTAGTTGCAGCTATTGATGATGGAAACCAACCAATAGATGTGGAAGGACTCCTACTACTAATTGATGAATAGATGACAGATACAGATGAAAATGAATATGGTGGTCACATAAGTCTTGTCAGTGGTGATTTATTGGAGGTTGGGAAAATGTACCATTCGAAGAAAAATCTAAAAGTTGTTATGGAGCAGTATCCTACTCATGGTAAATTTGGGTATCATGTGACCAATTCAACAAAATACACATACAAACTCATGTGTGTGGATGATGAATGTTCATGGAAAATGATGGTTATTAGAATTAAAGGAATATAGAACTTTGAGATTAGATAGTTGATATACAAGCATACTTATTCATTCGACATCACATTTACAAAATACCATAATTCGTCATACATATGTATTGCTAACAATATTAGAACCAGGAATAAGAACATTTTTGTCATCCTATAACTACATTGAAAGTATTTGGTAGATTGGGTATGATGATATGTTGTTGCAGTGCATAATTGTAGGTATAAAGGTGTGAAAAATGGATCAAACGCACATCAAATCCAAAATGATGTCCAATAGGCCGGAGTACCATGAGTCAATCAACATGCATATGGAAGTTGTCATCTAGTGTGGTGAAAGTTGTTACCGCTTGTATGAATATCTTGTCCTCTGTTTATTTTCGGATAAGATTTGTCACCATATGGTTCCAAAAACATGTCATCCTTATATTGTACCCATATATTATAGGTTATATCAGTTGATGGAACATTCCTAGATGGTAAGTATCTAGGGAGCTTGAAAGTGATGTGGTTCAAGCATGGCTGAGCATCAAACCGAAAAAACCAAAAAATTTAACCGAACCGACCGAACCGAACCGAATCAAACCGAAACCGAGGATAGTTGGTTCAGTTATCGGTTCAAGTATTTCGAAATTTTCGGTATTGGTTCGGTTTTTTCGGTTCGGTTCGGTTAAACCAAATTTTAGAAAAAAAAAATAAAATAAAAATATGGGAGTTAGAGTTCCGTGTTTCACTTTCACATTTCACAGTTATCGGTTCAATTATGTGGGCCCCATCCATTTCTATCCTCACCTTCTTCCTACTTCGCTGAGTTCGCTGCTCTGTTCAATGAACAGATCTAGAGCTTGCGACCCGCCATCGCCGGCCACTCCCGATGGCCAGCCACGCTCTCCCCCTCTCCTTCGTGCCTCCCTCCTTCTTCCATCTAATCGAAGTTGCAGAGGACTCCGCCGAGCGTCGGCCCTATCCGACGACGGCCACACCCACAGAGACACCTCACGCCACCACCACAACTAGCTCCGCTCGGCCCTCGCTATTCCAGATATGGGATCGCACCCATTCGTCGACCCTTACCGTAGCTACTCCGACCCCGACGACCGCTTTGACTCTCTCGCGAGTCGCGACTCTGCCCAAACGCCGCCCAACCACCTACTTGGATCCAGATCTGGGTCCTCGCCCATGCACGCCGGCGGCCCCGACGACCTGAAGCTGCCCTCGATGCTCTCTCTCTCCCACTCTCCCTCCGCTCGCATCCGGCCGACTCTGCCTCGACACACCTCTCACCGCCCGGCAAAAGCCCCTTCTCAGTCGTGATTGTGAATAATTTGGTTTTTTCGGTTTTAACATAAACCGAACCAAATTTAACCGAAACCGAACTGACATATTTTGGTTCGGTTTTCGGTTCAACATATTCCCGAAATCGGTTTTCAGTTCGGTTCAGTTTTCGTCGGTTCGGATCGGTTTTGAACCGATGCTCAGCCCTAGGGTTAAGATAGAAATTAAGAAGTATATCCACTTGCCTTTGTTATTGTGGATTCCTAAAATGATAATGCACAAAATTGGTTATTTCAACAACTTCTTAATGTGGTACTGATGCGACCACACCCATGCCATCAGCAAAGGAGGAGGATGCCATGCACATTCGCACCCCGGGCCCAGTCACTCCGCCCGGGCCAAGGCCATTGCTCGTGCCACGACTTCCCTGGTGCTTAGGATGAGCACGGCACCCCATACCCCATAGGATAGACATGGCCCATGCTTCCTGGCCACACTCATGGATACCATGGCGTCGGACACCGTGCTCTTGGCCTAGCGTATAGGCCATCTAGGCTCGTCGCGGGCCATTGATGATTTTATGATGGACCTTTATGTTATGACAATTTTTGGCATTTTATTTTATTAATAAACTTGGTATTTTATGTTTTGGAGTGCGGCCAACATGTGCCTATGTGGCTGGCTCCCTTTGCTTTGGCGCTTAGGTTTAATTAAGGCCAAGCCTTGCCTCTTTTTTAGTTACATTGATTTTGAGGCTCCAGGATAGGAACATACTCTCCAAAGGCTGATTGGCGTCACCATTGATATCTTAGTTGAATTTCAATTCAATTTTATTCTCGTTTTTCAATTCATGTCCTTTAATTCATTGTCTTTCAATTCTGTCTTTTGTTTTTCATAGTGTTCTTATTCTCTGGTTTGATTCTTCATAGTTAGAAAGACCTTTCTCGTGCTTCTCATCAACAAATCCATTCATTGTTCAAGGAGTTTTCGAGGCTTCAAGGCGAATCCGAGGGTGGAGTTCATCAAGTACTACCATCACAATACTTAGTTGTCGTGTTAGATATACATAAGAGCATTAAACATGCAATAGAAAATGTGTAACCATCACCTAAGTATCTTTGTTGCAACAAAATCTGAGGACACGATTCCATGATGTTGGTGTACTCAGCTTGCTCTTCAAGGATGCAAATGCATACACAAAGACAAGGTTTGAGGGGCACTTCCGGGACATAGGAAAAAGTAATCAGGAAATGGGGAAATACCTAGCAGAAGTTGGCTTTGAAAAATGGAGCAGGGCTAACTTTGAAAGTGACAGGTACAAGATGATGACATTAAACAACTCTAAGTGTGTGAATGGACTTTTGAAGATTGCTAGGTCATACCAGCTCGTATCACTATTTGAGTTCATTAGGAATCCTATTAGGAAATCCAACTGCTTCCCAATATTGAAAATTGTTCCAAAGCATCCAGCACATAAGAAATTTCATTACTTTTGAGAGACCTTGCTCCTTATGGTAGTGATGACAGATACATTTGACTGAACATTGCATCTCCTCTTGAACTGAGGACTTGATGGAAAATAGTATTTGAGAGATGTCAATTAATCTAAGTCGAAATGAACCGGAGGAGCACATGCCAGCCTCATCGAAAATGGAAACTAAACATCTCATCATAAAACTTGTCATCCTAAAACTTGTCATCTTGAAACTTTACATCCTAAAACTTGTCATCATGTTTTTTTGAAAGTTATCAAAATGGAAGGGGATCAACCATCACATAACATGGACAAAACACACATAAAAGAAGAGAAAAACATGCCATCATAAAAAACTTGCACTGATACATATTCCGGCAAGAAACTTGCATAACATATGTTATTCATAACCAAAATCATCTTATCGAAATAAAGGAAACCTAAAAACATGCAATACAAAGCAAACATGGAGGTTAAAGAATACATACACCAATAATCGGAAGAAAAAACAATACTACATAAACCCCTTGATCAAAAGAAACTGAACATAAGGATTGTAGAAAATGAAGAGGGAATAATTCAAAAACCTAGATTCAAGAGCCATAACAACCAGACATTACACAGTAATGGTGATTCACCACATGAAACCCTAAATCTATAACATGACACTACTCAAGAAAGGCCTAATCTCTTGATGATGATCGGTGATGGAGTGGAGCAAGTCAGGATTTAGAGAACGAGAAAGATGAAATGCGATTTCGGATTTCGAAGATTTGGTGGAAGTCTTTCTAAAGGGCGAGCCGAGTCGACGGTTTTTCAGAGTGAGCGAGAACGAAGAGGTAAGAGAGAGAAAGGAAAAGGGGGGAGGGGGGGGAGGGGTAAATGGGGTTTGATACCAACTAACTCATGTATTTATTTTAAAATGGTATTAGGTAGTACCAGAAAGAGGGGAGAACAGACTCCCCACCTCCTTCCCTATGCATCAAATGCCTCTAAACTCAAATAAATTGCAAAATAGATAATATCCATTAAGGTTTTCTTCTTCGACCGCCAAATAGGTTTCACTATTTTTTCATTAGCTTTATAAATAGTTTAGTTGTCATGTATGTTGGAATCTAATGTATTTGTGTATCAGACGCCCTCCACCTATTTAGGGCATTCCTCATACTGGTTTCATTGAAAGGGTAGGTTCTCATGACCTCCACTTTCAACGACAAGAGAATTGAAATTCTTGGTCACTGGAACACTAACTATATCATCCATAACCATCCTCCGCCTCTAGTATTCGGGCATGCACTTATAGTTAATAAACACATGGATGCTACTAGAATTTAACGGATGGTTATGTTCTAATGTGTTTATTGTTAACCGATCATCAATCATACGCGCCTCAACAAATACTGGCCAATTGGTTGATTAAGATTGCTTGTACTTGTTTCATTTTCCATCCTTCAAACAATCTAATCTCAACCTCTTCATCACATAATATTGAGGCTCCAATTGGCCTTTTTTATTTCTGTATATCACCTAGTATTCCACGAATAGTTAGTCTGAGCGTGTATGCTACTGAAAATCATTATGTTATTCGTATTTATGAAAATATTTTGTAAATTCTTGTGCACTCTCAAAGAACATCCCTTATTTAGGATGTGTTATACAAACATCTGCATTGTCACTTGCATCGCATTCCTATTCTTTGTTTCCAGCTTCCTTGTTTTCACTATAGTCTTCATTCAGATCCAACTCCAATCCATTGATACAAAGACTGCAAAGTAGTGGAAGAAAATAGTGCAAACCAAACTAATTAGACATAAATTGTGAAATGCATACTCTAAAATCTCAAATTACACACCGACCTCTTTTGGTCTTGCAACTACGTATTCTTCATCTTCACAAAAATTACAATTGATGTTTAACACTTTTGAACCAATAAATTCCATTTAATAATTTTAACATACGAATATAACAGTTACTGCTCTACGACCGGGAATTTACCACTCGTCGATGGTACGGATTTTTTTATCGGCAATGTTTTCTTTTTAGTGCAACCCACATGGATAAAGGGATAAATGGATCAATTTCTTTTTTTTCCTTCTCTTTTTCCCACTAAAAATGCTCTCTTCTCTTTGTTGTTTTCCAATAGGTTAATAAATAATGTAAACGACTACACGAGTCAACTATCCGACAGTTGTTACTTTTGTTTTGGTGTAAGATTGGTAAGCATACATTTCTACCATTAGACGTGTGCAATAGAGAGGAATGACCCTTAAAATGAAAAAATAATAAGTTATGTTTAACTTTATTCTCTTTGTTTGGACTATGGATTGTATAATTTTTTCTACATTGCTTTGTGAGACAAATTTCCATAATTTTATTGCATTTAATGTTACTAAAATAGTATTACAAAATAACAAGTTTTTTTTCAGTGTGAAAAATGACATCGTTAAACACAATTATATAAACGGGTCAACCCGTAACCCAACCCATTAGTTGACTCGTCGACCCGTGACCCGACCCATGTAACCTGGTTTCAGGTTACGGGTGGGATCTCGGGTCACGTTATATCAATTTACGGGTCAATAGGTCCAGTGACGAACGCAGAAATTAATTGAAGGGGGTGCTAAAAAAATATTACAATTTTTTTAACTCAAAATATAGTGTGAAGACTTAATAGCAATAGAAAAATAAAAGTTCAACACAATAACACTAAAAAGGATCAATACTAATAAAAGAGTCTACTACAACAAATTGAAATTGAGTAAAAAGTCATCATGTATCTTTTGCATCTTCAACCGGTAGAGAAGGTAAATCCATCCTACGGGTTTTCATATTCTGGAAATGTTGAAGGATGACTTCATTATCTATGCCTCTAAACACATCCTTCTCAATATAGCACAATAAACAATCGTTGAGAAATTCATTGCCCATCTTGTTACGTAGATCTGTCTTAAGAAAACTCATTGCGGAAAATGCTCTTTCCACTGTAGCAGTAGCAGCAGGCAACACCAAAATCAATTCGATAAGGCGATATACCAAGTGAAAAGCATTTTGAATTCCAACATCAATCATCTTTTGAGCAAGAGTTCCAATATTCTGCAAACTTCTGATTTTGTCTCATCTCATAAATCCACACTTCCAGTTGCCCTTTAAGTTCCACTTAATCATATGCTGAGAAGTCTTGTGGATACAATTCTGCAAGTCGAAGTAGGTTTGACACGTTGAAATTAGAGAATGAATTCTTCGGATCAAGACATGTTCTACATGTAAGTAGTTCTGTACTTGACTCGCTGAAACGATCCTCCATCTCTTGGCCAATTTTATCAAGAATCTGGAACGCATCATACAATTTTATCGATTAATAAATGGAAGTATTTAAAATAGCTAATCATAGAAAAACAAACAATTAAGTACCTCACAAAATATCTCAACTCTAAAGTGGTTGATGTATGTCGGCGCGTGTCCAGCACGTCTAGGCTAAAAACGACCAGGAACATTATCATCCATATTAGGAATGGTGATATTATTCTTAACACAAAAACTGTTGACTTCTTCTATAAGCTCATCCCATCCATTATGCCTCACATTTTGCAACTTCTTCTTTGTGCTTTGAACCAAACTCACAGCTTCAAGAATATTTGATCCTTTTGTTGCAACAATTGCGACAAAACATTTGTCAAGCTCAAAGTTAACTTCATGAAATGAGCAATAAAGACGAATTCAAAGTTCTCCATCTTATCACACAAGCTACTAGCAAGGGCTCGACATTTCGGCTCGTCTGCATCATCATATTTTCAAGCACTTGAATTACTGAGGACCACAAAGTTAAAAGACGAACAATTGTGGTAAAGTGGGAACCCCAACGTGTAGCTTCTGGCCGTACTAAGCTACTTTCTTGATTCAATCCTGTCCCGTAAGAAATCTCACCATTTACTAACCTCTTCACCATGTCTTCATGTTGTGTTTGTCGGAGTTGATCTTTTCTCTTGCAAGAAGCTCCAACCATGTTTGCAATTATGGATAAGTACTCAAAAAAATCGGTCACAAATTGATTACAATGTGAAACCGCCACAACAACCAATTGTAACTGATGAGCAAAACAATGAATATACCGCGCACTTGGATTTTCATTCAGTATAAGAGCCTTCAATCCATTCAGCTCGCCTCGCATATTAGAAGCCCCATCATATCCTTGCCCTCTTAGTTTAGAGATTGATAATCCATGTCTAGCAAAAAACTCATCAACATCATTTTTTAAAGAGAGTGCGGTGGTGTCAACAACATGAACAACTCCAAGAAACCGTTCCATCACTATTCCACGGTTGTCTACAAATCTTAAAACAATAGCCATTTGCTCCTTTATCGAACAATCACGAGCCTCATCAATCAATATAGTGAAGAATTTATCTCCAATATGACGAAGAATTTCCTTTGTTGTCTCTGATGCACAAGCACTTATAATATCTTTTGAATGCGAGAAGAAGTAAGTTGATGATTTCCCGGAGCATTCAAGTTCACTAACTTTCCAACATCAACATTACATGAGCTATACCATTCAAGAACTTCAAGAAAATTACCTCTATTTAGTGAACTTGTCGACTCGTCATTCCCCCGAAAGGCCAGCCCTTGTCCAAGTAGAAATCTAGCAACATCTACACTTGCGGTCAAACGAATACGGTATGCATAACCCAATTCTTTCTTTCCAGAAGTCACCTTTCTTGTCAAACTTTGTCTTTGATCTTTGAAGGCAAAAAATGATGTCCGGGCATCATTGTGTATACTACCAACTGCTCCCACATGGTCTTTGAATTTATCACATGCCTTCTTCCAATTACAAAATCCCAATTTCACAAAAACGTCATCTCCAAATCTTTTGTTGTTATCTCCTCTAAATAGATAACACCAAAAACAAAATGCGGCATCCTTAGAAACACTATATTCCAACCATTCCCACTTCTTAAACCATCCAACTTGGAAACGCCTCGATTTTGAACCGAATTCACTACTTGGAAAATTATGAGAAGATGTTTGACAAGGACCCTTGAGAACATATTCTCTTCTAATTTCATCTCTAATTCGAGGCTCGTAGTCATTAATTGGTATCCTCAAAGCGGGATCACTAACAATTTCACCCTCAACCATGGTGTCGGTTCGAGACCTTTTACGACCTACTCCACCAACATCACCAACATTACCATCTATATTTTGAGGCTCGCTAACATTATTCGGAGTTTGAAGGCATGGAGTAGAAGAACTTCCGCCCCAAAGTTTAACAAATTTGTCCATAACCTAAACATGAACAATCAACTAGAAAACAAATTAATGAACTGTAGTGGTGTACTAAGATCAAATAGAAAACAAAGTTTAACAAACTGATGAATGTGGTGTACTAACATTAAAACAATCCATTTAATGAACTAGCTAGTAGACTAGATAGTGGATTTAGTGCGTTGAACAGAACCTTGTCCTATGATTAACTTAATCAAATCATAAACTAACTAATTAATCACATTACAATACACCAAATTCATAGACTTCCAATTACGAAATCCCGTTTTCACAAAAACGTCATCTCCAAATCTTTTGTTGTTATCTCCTCTAAATAGATAACACCAAAAACAAAATGCGGCATCCTTAGAAACACTATATTCCAACCATTCCCACTTCTTAAACCATCCAACTTGGAAACGCCTCGATTTTGAACCGAATTCACTACTTGGAAAATTATGAGAAGATGTTTGACAAGGACCCTTGAGAACATATTCTCTTCTAATTTCATCTCTAATTCGAGGCTCGTAGTCATTAATTGGTATCCTCAAAGCCGGATCACTAACAATTTCACCCTCAACCATGGTGTCGGTTCGAGACCTTTTACGACCTACTCCACCAACATCACCAACATTACCATCTATATTTTGAGGCTCGCTAACATTATTCGGAGTTCGAAGGCATGGAGTAGAAGAACTTCCGCCCCAAAGTTTAACAAATTTGTCCATAACCTAAACATGAACAATCAACTAGAAAACAAATTAATGAACTGTAGTGGTGTACTAAGATCAAATAGAAAACAAAGTTTAACAAACTGATGAATGTGGTGTACTAACATTAAAACAATCCATTTAATGAACTAGCTAGTAGACTAGATAGTGGATTTAGTGCGTTGAACAGAACCTTGTCCTATGATTAACTTAATCAAATCATAAACTAACTAATTAATCACATTACAATACACCAAATTCATAGACTTCCAATTACGAAATCCCGTTTTCACAAAAACGTCATCTCCAAATCTTTTGTTGTTATCTCCTCTAAATAGATAACACCAAAAACAAAATGCGGCATCCTTAGAAACACTATATTCCAACCATTCCCACTTCTTAAACCATCCAATTTGGAAACGCCTCGATTTTGAACCGAATTCAATACTTGGAAAATTATGAGAAGATGGTTGACAAGGACCCTTGAGAACATATTCTCTTCTAATTTCATCTCTAATTCGAGGCTCGTAGTCATTAATTGGTATCCTCAAAGCCGGATCACTAACAATTTCACCCTCAACCATGGTGTCTGTTCGAGACCTTTTACGACCTACTCCACCAACATCACCAACATTACCATCTATATTTTGAGGCTCGCTAACATTATTCGGAGTTTGAAGGCATGGTGTAGAAGAACTTCCGCCCCAAAGTTTAACAAATTTGTCCATAACCTAAACATGAACAATCAACTAGAAAACAAATTAATGAACTGTAGTGGTGTACTAAGATCAAATAGAAAACAAAGTTTAACAAACTGATGAATGTGGTGTACTAACATTAAAACAATCCATTTAATGAACTAGCTAGTAGACTAGATAGTGGATTTAGTGCGTTGAACAGAACCTTCTCCTATGATTAACTTAATCAAATCAAAAACTAACTAATAATTACATTACAATACACCAAATTCATAGACTTCCAATTACGAAATCCCGTTTTCACAAAAACGTCATCTCCAAATCTTTTGTTGTTATCTCCTCTAAATAGATAACACCAAAAACAAAACGCGGCATCCTTAGAAACATTATATTCTAACCATTCCTACTTCTTAAACCATCCAACTTGGAAATGCCTCGATTTTGAACCGAACTCAATACTTGGAAAATTATGAGAAGATGGCTGACAAGGACCCTTGAGAACATATTCTCTTCTAATTTCATCTCTAATTCGAGGCTCGTAGTCATTAATTGGTATCCTCAAAGCCGGATCACTAACAGTTTCACCCTCAACCATGGTGTCGATTCGAGACCTTTTACGACCTACTTCACCAACATCACCAACATTACCATCTATATTTTGAGGCTCGCTAACATTATTCGGAGTTTGAAGGCATGGAGTAGAAGAACTTCCGCTCCAAAGTTTAACAAATTTGTCCATAACTAAACATGAACAATCAAATAGAAAACAAATTAATGAACTGTAGGTGTGTACTAAGATCAAATAGAAAACAAAGTTTAACAAACTGATGAATGTGGTGTACTAACATTAAAACAATCCATTTAATGAACTAGCTAGTGGACTAGATAGTGGATTTAGTGCGTTGAAGAGAACCTTGTCTTATGATTAACTTAATCAAATCATAAACCAACTAATTAATTACATTACAATACACCAAATTCATAGACTTCCAATTACGAAATCCCGTTTTCACAAAAACGTCATCTCCAAATCTTTTGTTGTTATCTCCTCTAAATAGATAACACCAAAAATAAAACGCGGCATCCTTAGAAACACTATATTCCAACCATTCCCACTTCTTAAACCATCCAACTTGGAAACGCCTCGATTTTTAACTGAATTGACTACTTGGAAAATTATGAGAAGATGGTTGACAAGGACCCTTGAGAACATATTCTCTTCTAATTTCATCTCTAATTCGAGGCTCGTAATCATTAATTGGTATCCTCAAAGCCGGATCACTAACAATTTCACCCTCAACCATGGTGTCGATTCGAGACCTTTTACGATCTACTCCACCAACATCACCAACATTACCATCTATATTTTGAGGCTCGCTAGCATTATTCGGAGTTTGAAGGCTCGGAGTAGAAGAACTTCCGCCCCAAAGTTTAACAAATTTGTCCATAACCTAAACATGAACAATCAAATAGAAAGCAAATTAATGAACTGTAGTGGTGTACTAAGATCAAATAGAAAACAAAGTTTAACAAATTGATGAATGTGGTGTACTAACATTAAAGTAATCCATTTAATGAACTAGCTAGTGGACTAGATAGTGGATTTAGTGCGTTGAATAGAACCTTGTCCTATGATTAACTTAATCAAATCATAAACTAACTAATTAATGACATTACAATACACGAAATTCACAGACTTTTTACGAGCTTGATTGCAGTCCCCTTGCCTTGTCCTAAAGAATTCAAACTAAAGAATTCAATTAAAAAATCAAGCAAATTAGCAAATCACCAATTAACAGCAAGTTAGTAACCGAAAGTAAATACACTAAGAATAAGATCAAACTAAAACCATAAAATTTACAATCAATTCAAACCCTAAAGCTTTTATCTTTCAATGTATTATAATTTATAAACACCTAAAACACGTACAAATTGGTACAATGGTGAATTGCCTGAGGCCCTGATGATCGGGTATTCGGGTCGGGTGTCCAATAGCGGCTTGGTGGCGGTCTGGCGGTGGCAGTGGCCAGAGTCCAGAGAGAGATTTCGATCGGAGATTCGGAGCTTTCGGAGGAGATGAAGAGTCGTGGACAGTTGACTCGTCGTTGAAACAGGGGCTGCGTTCAGCTTAAATTGTTTTGGGAAGAATTTTTGCTTTGTTTTTTTTCCAAATAAAAGAATAAAAGCAGGTTTAAAATTTTTAACAAAACGACGTCGTTTTGGTAAGCCCAAAACGACGTCATTTTGATGTTTTCTTAAAATTAAAAAAAAAACCAATTGGGTCTTCTTCTTCGCGTGTTCAGCCGGAATTTCGGCAACTCTTCGACCTCCAACCTCGTCGCCGCTACATACCTACCAATAATTCGCCGGAGTGGAGGGGGGGCACCGGCCCACTCATGCCCCCCTGGGTTCGTCTATGAATAGGTCGACTTATGACCGGTAAATCGGGTTACGGGTCGGGTTAGGTCGACCTGCTGGACAACCCTAAGGTAACTACTCGATTTTCCAATTTCCTCTCTAGTCAAAAAACAATTACCTGCGTGCCACTGCTACCCTATTCGCACATCCTGTCACCACTCAACCTATCACCACCCCACTTGTCATTACTTAAATTTTCGTCCAATCTTGCTATCATCCAACTTGTCATCACTTAAATTATCATTAAATCTTGTCATCTTATCATCATTCACATGTCATCGCCTGTCTTATTATCACTAAACATGTTCTAAATGTTGTCATCCGTTAAATTTTCGTCAAATCTTGTCACCACTCAATATGTTACCACTAATCATCACGTAGAAAACTTGTTATCACATGAAGAAAATGTCGTCTTGTACCAACGGGCCAGGTTGACCTATTGGACATCCCTAAGGTAACTAGTCGATTTTCCAATTTTACCCCTGGTCAAAAACAATTACGTATGTGCCACCGCTACCCTATCCGTGCATCCTGTCATCACCCAAACTGTCACCACCCCACTTTTTATCACTTAAAATTTCTTCCAATCTTGTCATCACCCAACTAGTCGTTACTTAAATTATTGTTAAATCTTGTCATCTTGTCACCGTTCACATGTCATCGCCTATCTTATCATCACAAAACATGTTCTAAATGTTGTCGTCGGTTAAAGTTTCATCAAATATTGTCATCACTCAATATGTTATCACCAATTATCATGTACAAAACTTGTTATCACTTGAAAAACATGTCATCTTGTACAAAAACTTATCATTACGTATAAAACTTGTCCTCATTCATAAAAAAGATGTCATCGCATACACAATTTGTTACCACGCTTAAAAAACTTGTCATCACTCATAAAAGAAAATGTCACCGCATAAATACCTTGTCACTACGCATAAAAAACTTGTCATCATTCATAAAAGAACATATTACCGCATGCATAACTTGTCACCGCGCCTAAAGAAAATATATATCATCATTCATAGAAGAAATTGTCATTTTTTTTTGTGATAAGGAAAGGAATTAGGGTCGCCAAGTACTGCTTGGGTTCTCCTAATCAGTTATAAAGAAGTAGGACAAACCGCTGCCCTGGAGTCTCGAACCTAAGACTTCATGATACTACCATGAGTGCTCAAACCACTGAGCTGATGCGCCAAGTGCATAGAACCTGTTTTGTCCTTGGATAAACCGAAAAAAAAAAAAAACTGTTTTATCCGTGACAAGCGGAAGTGGATGATGCGTACAATACAAGGTGCGAGTTAGGCTTTGGACAAATTTCCATCACACGTGGCGCCCACTCATCGCGTTACCTCCTTTTCCTTCAACGTGTGGACGTCTCACGCTTCACGCTTCACGCTTCACGCTTCACGCTTCTCCCAACCCAACCCAACCTTCCCCCCCATATTCCCGTTCCGATTTCGGAGCTCCTTATAGTCTTTCCTTTTGATCCGGAGCTCCTTCCACCCGAAAAACAATGGCGACTGTCCCAAGGCTACACTCCTACCCTCAATTCCGTCTCCACATCCTGCCGGAGCTTCAACGGAGCTACTTCCACGATTCCAGCTCCGTTCAACTACTCAGCGGTTCTAGGGCTCACAGTCTTCGTCTTCGTCGTCGCCGGGAATTGAATAAGAGGCTGTGCGTCTCGCTCAAGGAAGAGGACGGGAAAAGCAGTGATTTGGAGGTGGAAGAGAAACCGGTGGCTGATGGTGGAAGTGGAATTGGGAGCAGAGTGCTAAGGTCCTTGAAATCCGCCATTCTAGGGCTTTCGAAGTGGCCTTCCTATTCCGCGGATAAGCGGAGGTGCACCTTGGACGAGCTCGAGCAGCTCTTCTCCCCGGTAAGCTAGAGATTTCCATACAGAGATCTGTTGATGTTCATTTAATGACTTCTTAAGCGTAAGAGATTGATCATCGCTCTTTGTATTTGCTAGATTGGCGTTCAAATTGGAAGGTACATAGTTACTATGATGAGCACTGGAGTTGTTCTTCTGATTGGATTCCAGATATCTGGTAATCATTCTTATATGTTATATACTCGACCTGTTCTATATAATATTTTATTAAAAAGTCTGTTGTGCTTGTTATTATTATTATTATTATAATGTATTATGATAATACGATGATACTACTGCTGTATAGAGACATGGCCGAACTCAAAATGAAGTTTGTTTTCTGTTTCGATATTCTGAAGGCGGTGACGAACAGATGAACAATTTGATTTGGTATAGTTGGCTTGGAGGGGTTATCATAGGAACTATGGTAGGTTCTAATATGGTTCTAGATGAGCACAGCCGAGCAGGACCAAGAAATGTGGTCATCACTGGGAGGTATTGATCTTTCATGTTCCCTGTCTCCCACCTATATCTAAAATCTGAGAAAACCGATGAGTAATATAATTTCACATTGCGGTTTATACCAGAGATTGCTGCTAAATATGATTTTGTATTGCCTTATGCAGCACACGGGGGCTTGGCAAGGCACTTGCTAGGGAATTCCTTCTCTCAGGAGATCGGGTGATTGTTACTTCTCGCAGGTTATGTCACTTGCCGATCACAATCCTATATGTTCACTTCTAGTTTGTGGACATTTATTTTGCTTTGAAATCTTTTGTCTGACAATTCCTCATCTTGAAACAGTGCTGATTCAGTTGAAGAAACTGTCAAGGAGCTTCAGCAGAACCTCACCGAATTGGTAGCTGCTAATGCGGTGAAATTAGACCATGCAAAAGTTGTGGGAATAGCCTGTGATGTCTGCCAACCTGATGATGTTAGAAAGTTGGCAAACTTTGCCATCAAGGAGCTTGGTTCAGTTGACATATGGGTGAGTGTTCATGATCGCTCTTTCGCACCATGTCATGTGAGAATATAATAGCGCATGTTATTGCATGATTGGTTACTCAATCAGTTGGTGCTCTCTAGAGTGTATTGGCCAGATTTGCTTCACACTTGATGTGGTCATGTACTCATGTGACAGGAGGGGCCGAGAATGTACGTATTCAAACTAAGTAACATGATGCATATAAAACTGAATAATGCAGCTCTCGAGCAACACAATCTGAATGAGATCTTAGTATCTTACTCATAGATTTATCCACCCTTTCACATGCATTGCACTTTCTGCCGTTGCTACATTCATATATCTTACCACTCTGCTCATAATAGTAGGTGGTTGTCAATAACATTGATTGTAATACCCTGACAAATATCATCCATGCCACTTTCTAATATAATAGGGATACAGGTATGGCTGATGTAAACATAACAATCTACTCCTGATAGGGTGAGCTGTGCTAGAGTAGTGTGGATTTCTATTCTGGGATGAGGGAGTGAAGACTAAGTAAAGTCGATTTTTATGCTTGGATGAGGGAGTGAAGAGTGTTAATCACTTACCTGGAATTCTCCCATAAAATATATTTCAACTACTTGTTGGCAGATAAATAACGCTGGAACCAATAAAGGTTTCAGACCCTTGCTGCAATTTACTGACGAAGACATTGAACAGGTACATCAGATTCTTAACTTCTTATTACTGATGCTTTTCTATGGTTTTGCAGTACTAGCGTTATGCTTGAAATATATAGCACATAAAGTCAATGTGTTAACATTTAACAGAAGGTGGCCTGAATTCTAATTATGTTGCAATTTTATGCTCCAGGACTTGATTACTTAGAACAAATCCGGGATGTGCAGATAAATGCGTATGAAAAGTAAATATGAATAGTATAATTTCAGCAAAATCTAATTGTTAACTCTTGAGATGTAGAATTAAGTTACATCAGAAAGGTGTCAGGTTGCTTATGCAGTAGGATATAACCATCTAGCTATGATCTGCTGATGACATTTTATCTTAATTCACTGTAGCGGAACGCATTTCTGAATTTATTCATTTACGCAGATTGTCTCTACTAATTTGATTGGATCAATACTCTGCACTCGAGAAGCCATGCATGTCATGGGACACCAGGATAAAGGGGGTCACATATTCAACATGGATGGTGCAGGTTCTGGAGGATCTAGCACCCCATTGACAGCAGTGTAAGCTTTTAAGGTTTAAATGGCATATATAATCTTGTTTGAAACTGGCTCGAACTCCAATCGAATGAGCTACAAGGTTTTAGCTAAAGTTGTTGGCTACATTGATATTCATCTTATTACCTTTTATCTTTTATACTGACAGATACGGATCCACAAAGTGTGGTTTGAGGCAGCTTCATTCTTCACTCCTGAAAGACAGTAGGCGTACCAAGATAGGTGTCCACACAGCATCTCCAGGAATGGTGCTTACAGAATTGTTGCTAAGGTATTTTACAATATAAACTATAACTTAGCCTTGTTATTTTATTCTAAAGACTGCGCAATTAGAGACAAACTAAAGTATAACCTAGCCTTTATATTTTATTATATTATGCCTGTTGCCTAAAGACATTTCTGCAGATTCCTTACATCAATTTTTTGCTTGAAGCTAATGTATTTCGGAAATTATTGTCTATCTCAAACTGTGATTGTATCTTCCATGGCAGTGGTTCATCTCTTAAAAATAAGCAAATGTTCAATATCATTTGTGAGCTTCCTGAGACAGTTGCTAGGAGTCTTGTACCACGTATGCGAGTGGTGAAAGGTAGTGGAAAGGCCATAAATTACTTGACACCACCAAGAATATTGGTGGCTCTAGTCACAGCATGGCTTCGGAGAGGACGCTGGTTTGATGATCAGGTAAGCTTATAATTGGCCAATATATTATTAAACAAATGGCATAAAAGCATGGACTGGCTTTTAGAAGCCAGCTTTAAAAAATTACATGAGATAAATTGTTTGTTAGGAATGAGGAATTCTTCTGTGGTATTAATTATTGGCGAATCCATGACATTGCCTCATGTCAGTTCCTATATAGTGCCTTCTTCTTAGGTAAGCTCTTGTTTATTGATTGCAAACTTCAGTTTAACCCCGTCCATGTTTATAGGGAAGGGCGTTGTATTCTGCCGAGGCAGATAGAATCAGGAACTGGGCAGAGAATCGAACACGGTTTTCGTTCACAGATGCTATGGAGATGTATACAGAGAACACCTGGGTTTCAGTTGTATCGCTCTCTATAGTTTGGTCATTCATCATTCTTTCAAGTACAGCCCACGCACACCCCGGCATGTGAACTCTCTTTAGAGAGAATCTGCTACTCCAAAAATGCCAACATTAAGAAGGGATGAAATTGTTGTGCCTTATATGTATATGTAGCTAAAAATTGATCACAGGGGACTAAGAATTTGCTTCTGTATATATGGTAAGCAAAGAGAAGTCAAGGACACTAGATACTATTTGTAATGTTCATTTCATCATTCCTCGGCTGATATATATAGGAGGGAGGAAAGACAGGGTGGGAAAGAATAGGGCAAAGCTTGTGTAGGAGGAATGTACACCAAAGTGCTGTGAACAAGATTCCATCAAACTAAGTTTTATTGTGTTTTCTAGTTGAAAGCATCATTCCAAACTGAATTGGGACAAACTGCCTAAGAGCATCCATCATACTTACTTCGTAAATCAACCGTGATAAACAAAACATTTTCAACGGCTCGGTAAAATATATTCAATAAGCTTCGACCAAAAAAAATATACTCCTTCTGTTCCATAATGTTGTCTCATCTGATTTTTTTCGTCTCAAAATGTTTGTGGTATCGTTTCTTCTTTCCTTTTCTATTAACTACTTTTTCACTTTTAATGACCACAATTTATCATTTTTTACTCTATCTACCTACTTTTTCATCATTTTTTTTTCTCTTTCCTCCTTTCATCCATTAGTCTTTTACTCCCTCAACCTTTTTACACTCATATTCTATCTCTTTCTCTCTTTATTTTTTTCTTCTTCTTTTCACCCATCAATTTTTTGTTACACAAACAAAACTTTTTTCTTTCTTTAACCTACACGTGAATACTGACATGAGACAAATATATTAGGACGGAGGGAGTATTCAATAAGCGAAGTCACTTTTTTGAAGCTTAGTAAAAGTTTCAACGCCTTTTATTTCCATCAACACCCGCGGTCTCAAGACTGCAAAAGGAGTTCTACTAAAAGATGAAAACAATTAAGCTCTATAGTGTAATAGTGAAAAGAAGCAAGCTTTGTTAAGTGTCATTTGAGCACCTTTCTTTCATTCACGTGAAGATGAAAATGCCTTGACGGCTACTGGGTTCACAATTGTGTGTATGGAAAGAAAAGAAAGCTACAACATATACTAGGTTAATGAGAAGCTAAAAGACAAGAAGGCTCCAGCTAGCTAATTAAGCATAAAAAGACTATAAAACCCCTGACTTCTAAGCCTATGTTCTTCATATCCCCTCCTCAAGTGGGGGTGTCAATGAAGCCCAACATGGAGATAAAATGGTGATGGAGCCTTTCTCTAAGAGGTTTCATCATGATATCAACTGGTTGATGTTGTGAAGAAATGTAGGTTGTTTGGATGAAACCTTGTTGAACCAGATCTTTGATGAAATGAAAGTCAATTCTAAGGTGCTTGGTTCTCTCATGGAAGACCGAGTTGGCTGCATTGTGTTGAGTTTCCTTGTTATCGCAGAAGACATGCTTTGATACTCCGATTCTGTTAATGACTTGGATGCTGTCTTTTGTTTCTTTGTCTTCCATGACATGAGGGATGAGCCCAAGAATACACAATAACTCGTCAATGAACAAGCAGAAAAAGCACAAGTGCCCCAATCCGCATCATTGTATGCAATCAGTTCAAGGCTAGGTTTTGCAGGATAAAAGATTCTAAAACTGATTGTGGACTTGAGATAAGGCCCGTCTCAAAGATTTTGGGGGCCTTGCTTTATATTAAAAATTGGACTCTTATACATTAATGTGATACACCACGTTTATGGCTGGGACAATTTTGTTGTCACTTTCTTTTATCTCACCTTAAAGTGTTAAAAATTTGTAATCACTTTGAAATTGGTAGAAAAATACATGAAAATCAGCATATGATTTGCCCATGAAAACTCTCTTAGTTCATCAAAGTGTTGTATACTTTTCATTGCTAAAAACAATATTGACAGGGGTTTTTGCTGTGTATTTTCTCTGCTATATGCCATACTGTATATATGAACCAGGGAATTAGTAGGTGATTACATAAATACCGTTCCAATAAAACTGAGATCAAAATAGCTTGTCCATGACCATGGAAAATAGGAGAAATATATGTGAGAGGGGAAGGATAGATTGTCTATGGTCAAATAGGAGAAATTAATGGAAAAAGGGTTTGAAAATTGAACAAATTGAAAGCAAAAGGGGGTTTGAAAATTGAACAAATTGAAACCAAAAGGGCTTGAAAATAGGGAAAAGTTTGATCGGGTGAGATAATAGAGAGAGAGAGAGAGAGAGAGAGAGAGAGAGAGAGAGAGTTGTGAGTAATTAATGCTCTCTAGTAATTACTGGAAAAGTGGAGAAGTGGAAAATGTAAACGTATAAATGGAAAGGTAATAAGCAGATATTTAATTATGGATTTTTTATATATAGTAGAAAAAAAATTGGGCCCTTGTATTTTTTTGGGGCCCTGATCTGTTGGGCTTTTTGCACACCCTTATCTACGGACATGCTTGAGATAACAAATGATATGTAGAGTTGCATCCATATGAGGTTGTCTTGGATCGGCCATGAACTGGCTCAAGTGTTGAACTATGTATGACAAGTCCGGTCTAGATAAGTTGAGAAAGAGGAGTCGTCCAATAAGCCTCATGTGCTTCCCTGGTTCGGCAAGAGCTTCTCCTACATTTGTACTTAGTTTGAGTCTCTTGGGTATAGGAAAGGGACTAGCTTTGCAATTGTGAAACTTGCAATCTTCAATTATGTCCAAAATGCACTTCTTTTGTTAAAGTAAAGTGTCAGCTCAACTTTTGTTGATTTTAAGACCTAAAAAATATCTGGCTCTTCCCATGTCCTTGATTGTGAACCTGTCCTGCAAAGCCATTTTGAGTTCCAATATACTATGTGAATCATCGCTTGTTAACAACATATCTTCAACATACACCAATGCTAGCACTCTTCTTCTATTTCCTTTCTTGACAAACAAGGAGTAATCTTGCTTGGACTAAATGAATCCAAACTTGAACTAAAAACGAGTCATTTTTGTGTTTCATTTTTTGGAAGCCTGTTTTAGGCCATATAGAGATATGTTCAATCTACATACTTGCCTTGGTTTGTTTGTTTTTATAGCCCTTTGACGGTAACATGTCCACCTCCTCATCTAAGTGACCATGAAGGAAGGTGTTGTTAATGTAAGGTTGGCGAAGATCCTAAGTGTTCATAGTTGCAACACTTAACAACACTCTGACTGTAGTTAACTTTGCCACGGGTGAAAAAGTGTGTTTGTAGTCCTTCCCTTTAACTTGATTGTATCCTTTAGCAACCAATCTTGTCTTGAACCTTTCAACTAAACCATATGGCTTGTATTTGATTTTATACACCCATTTGTAACCTATTGCGGTCTTGTTTGGTGGTAGCTCTATAAGAAACCACGTGTTGTTCTTCTCCTCGAGTTGCATAGCATCGACCCACTTAAGATCTACTTGAGCTTGTTCATAAGTAACTGGCTCAACATGTGTAGCCATATTAGCAAATGATTTAATAAAGGATAGATCAAAGGCTTGAAGATCGCCCAAAACATGTGTTCAGGACAATTGAGATTGAGAATTACTTGGAGTTTTCCTCTTAGGATGAACATAATCTTGCAGTCTGTGTGGCTGAACTGAAATCATTGTGGACTTATGAGTGGTGGAAATTCATTTAGGTTGTCTAAGACGACAGGACTAGCAGGACTTACGTCGTCATGGTCTATGATCTCTTGAGGTTGGAAATTATTGATTCAGTCTGAGTGCATGACTTTGAGTCGACGACATTCGATCGTGTATGGGAAAGAGTTTGGGCTGCTGAACAATCATCAAGATCATGGTTCTGATTTAGATTAATAATGAAAGGCTTCGGATCGTTGGTTGGACTCACAATAGGCAATCTAACATGTTATTGCGGTGGTGCTCGAGACTCATTGAAGTCACTTATTTTGAAAGGAAAAATGTGTTCTTAAAAGACCACATCTCTCGAGATAAACATTTTGTGTTTCTTCAAGCTGTACAGTTTGTAAGTCGTGGAGCCAAACGGATATCCTAACATGACGCACCTCTAAGCCTTAGGAGCAAACTTATCCTTGATGTGTGGATGTGATGTTGCAAAGCATAAGCATCTGATGGTTCTCAACTCATCATATGTTGGTTTTTCACCAAACAATGTCTCGAAAGGAGTTATCCAATCTAGAATAGCTATGGGCAACTTCTTAATTATGTGAGTTCTTGTGAGTATACAATGTCCCTAGAATATGAGTGGAAGCCCTGTGTGAATTCTCAAAGCTCTTATTGTTTCTAACAAGTGTATGTGTTTCCTTTACACTCCTCCATTTTGTTGGGAGTGTAAGGTGCACTTTTCTAATGCAAAATCCCTTTTGAAGCAAACAAGTTAGTGCATTCCCTTTGTATAATTTCTACCCCATTGTCACTCTGGATGCACTTTACATTCCTTTTAAAGTGTGTGACTATATATGCAAGGAACTTCAACAGACAATTGGGAACTTCTACCTTATCCTTAATGGGAAATGTCCATGCCATCTTGTTGCAGTCATCTACAATAGTCACAAACTATCGAGCACCTGAATGTGTAGGGATCTTCTAAGGTCCCCATAAATCAATGTGAAGCAAGTCAAACATTGACATAACAATCTTTTCACTTCCTGTAAATGACAATATGTGATGCTTAGTCAATGCACATGTCTCACAAAAGAGCTGATCATAATGCAGCTATTTTGTACTATAAATACGGCTTAATTTAGAAGCACTACCATCCCCTAGTCGGGCATGAATTACATACAAATTCAACTTGCTACTGGAATTTACAAAAGTAGAGGTACAAAGTTTTCCTCTAAAGTCTATTGGATTCAAAAACTGATGCCTCATCAGATTTTCCTACTTGATTTTGTATAAGCCATCTTTCTTCTCTCTAGATGCTAGAACTCTCTTACTTCCATGGTCATGAAAGAAACAGCCATCGGGAGTAAATCTAGTTGTTATTCCAATATCCTCAAAAAAAATTCCAACAGATAATAGATTGTGCTTAAACTCTAGTACAACCAACACATCGTGCAAGGTAAAATAATCAAAATATCTCAGTTTCCCAACTTTTGTAACACTTTTAATTGATCCATCAAGAAGACCAATCGTGATAGGAGATACCAAGCTATATTTGTTAAATAACCAAGATGAATCCGTGATCATGTGATCACTTGCTCCGGTTAATAACTATCCATTCAATACAATTCTCATCTCTAGTAACTGAATTTACAGCCGGGTCAAGTAATTTACCTACAAAATTAGCAGATGAAGATTCAACTCGTGCCTTCCCCTGCATAGCCCTCAACACCTCTTGAAAGAAAACGTTCACCAATGATTGATCAAGATACCCTTTTCTTTGTCTTACTCCTGTAACATCATCATCATCAAATGTTGTATTTTGCTCATGATCCACATTCCTAATCACATTGGTTGTGTTTGCTGCCTTCCTCACGGCATTGATGTCTCTAGAGCCATTGTACCAGCTCAAAAAACCAATAATGAAGAAGCACTGACAAACAACATGCCCCTTGTGATGACAGTGATGGAACATTCTTATGTCTGTCTTGACCTTCTTCCCCTCTCTCTTGTTTTGAAAATTTCTAGAGGAGTTCCTAACTGCATTTGACCTAGAACCACAGTTGTTATATCTACTCACGTTTATAACACTATATATTTTCATGGAGATTCTGATCTGAGCTTGGCTTGGTGATATTTTTCTAGCGTTCAACCTGCTGAACCATTCCATGTGTTGTCCTTAATGTAGGTAGAGGATCCATGGTGACGATCTGAGTTCTCACACCCTCATACTTCTCATTACGGCCCATTAGAAATTGCATAAGTATGTTTCTTGAATCACATTCAAGAATCTTCTTCATGATTTCACAAGTGCAATTCTTGAGATTTCCACACTGATGTAGGGAGATTGGCAGCCCGGTTCGAAGAGGATCTCGTTCGTCGAAAAGGCCGTAACTGGTAGAAGTGATCTCGGCCATCCGATATTGCTTTGGGGCGCACAACACCTTTTAGGGCTTTTAGTTAGGTTTTAGTTATTTTTGGAATTTTCGTAATTTTAGTTTATATCTTTTATCTTTTCTATCTTTTAGGTTTTTAGTTTATATCTTTTATCTTTTATCTTTTCTATATTTTTAGGTTTTTAGTTCCTTTATATATAGATCGATTGTAGCCCTGAAAAGACAACTTTCATTATTTTTATCAATTACAGAGTTTCTCTGAATTTTCTGGTGGATTTCCAGTTTTCTTGCATTAGGGTTTCGCGCTTGCGATTCCTTGTTCTCCAAGGCATGCGCTTGCTTGCCTTTCAAGCTTCCTGCTGCGTCACACACATACATTTAGGATAACCTTCTAATGCTTGCAGTTCATCACAACGCTTTTTGAGTTTCCCATAGTACTCAACCATTGCAAAGTCTCCTTGTTGTGTATTATTCAACTTCCTGTGTAGTTGGAAAATCAGTGGACTATTGACTTGTCCAAACTTGTCCTTTAGTTCATCTCACATGTTTTGTAGATTCTACAAATATGAATCCTTTAGAGAGCTCCTTTGCCTTGGAGTTCAAGATCCAACACCTGACCATATAGTCAACACGCACCCATTTCTACAGATTTGTAGACCCATGAACTGGCTTGATACAAGACCCATTTATGAATCCAAGTTTTAACTTTGCATCTAGAGCCATTTCAACTCCTTTGCTCCAAGCCATGAAGTTTGATCCATCAAACTATACTGAACTCAATTGAGTTCCAAGTTGGTCAGAATGTGAAATGAAAGAAGGATCTACATGAATCCCTTGGAAGTTACTAAGCTTGCAATCTCGTAAGGCGAGCTCACGCTCTTGTATCCACAATATTTCATTGTGATTGTGGTCACCCATTTGAATGAAGCAACCAAGAAGAAGATTTATGAACAAGGAGGGAGTTTTTTCAAGTTTATCACAAGAGCCGACTTTCCGAGTTTGGATCGATCAATCCGTAGGTTTTGATACCATGTGAAAAGATGAAAATGATTAAGCTTTGTAGTGTAACATTGAAAGGAAGCAAGCTTTCTTAAGTGCCATTTGAGCACCTTTCATTCATGTGAAGATGAAAATACCTTGGCGGCTACTGGGTTCACAATCGTGTACGTGTCTAGAAGGAAAAAAAAAAAGCTACAATAATATATACTAGTTTAATGAGGACCTAAAAGATAAGAATGCTCCAACTAGTTAATTAAGCCTAAAATGATTATAAAACCCTTGACTAAGCTTATGCTCTTCATAAGTTCCTATGACCTCTATATTTTATGATTCTTGTTCTTCTGATTATAATAAATTTGCAAAGTATATTGATGGTTCTTCCAATTTTGTTTACTCTTAGTACTTTATAATGCCACTTTCACATGGGGCATTTACCGTTTTATGACCTTGATCATGTACATTCAGTTGTGTATGCTAACACTCTAAATTGGGATGTATTTCCCAAATTTGTTCACAAGCTACACAATAAACGAAAATTTTCCCTACAAGTACCAATAATTAACTCTCTACTTTTCAATCCACATTGACAAGAGGGCTATATGAGCTTCCAATACAATATTCATACTATTGAATATACAACCTCAATAAATTGAATATACATGTTTTTCTTTTCTCTAAAATAGGTGAATACTTGTGTCTCTGGCCAGAAGTCAGCCATGCCCACTTTTGCACAACGAACATCTCGCCCATAGTATATTTGTATGATATAATGTACGTTTTACTACGACTAAGGCCTTCGCTGCCGGTGTGATTGATTAGAATAAAAGAATCATTATGACCATGGCCATCGTGGCCATATTGAATTTGGAAAAAAAAAATACTACTACAACCAAAGCCGAGATTAAAAATGAAAATATAAATAGTGTTATAACATGGTAAATGATCTACTATACATATCCAATCAAATGAAAGTTTTACGATGTAAGGCAAGATGAGATTTCTATCGAAATTTGATATTATATATTTTAATTGTTCTATTCATACAGTTATTTATTGCACTAATAAATATTATTCATGAAACTTTAAAATGAAATCTATATTTTGGCTTAGAAAACAGAAAAGAAAATTTAATTTGTGACTAACTATAATTAAGAGGGTTGATAATCTATAAGCAAAGATATCAAATGCCAAATAACATTGAAAAACAATAGTATATATTAAATTGTTATTAGTAAATCTTTTGTAAATTCTACATTCAAATCATTTATAATTTTATATATCTTTAAATTATAATTAGTCTTTAATGATCAGGGGAGAAAGTTCACAATCTGATGTTAATCCTCATTCTGCATTGACATCATGGACGACGGGGAGTTGGTGGAGTAAAACTTAGAAGATGAGATTCCAAAAATGCCGCTAGAAAAAAAGGGTGTTCCAAGTCAAAGAAGAGATGATAACATTTAATTTATTATTACTATCATTTCTTAATATTTGATCTTAATTTGATTATTTATTTATCATGTGTAGTTCAATTGATTACTCTAACCACTTTGTATAGCCGGATATAAATAGTATGGTAGATTGCGTCCGTAGAGAAGGATGAAAAGTGAATATTGTCTTGATTAAAGCAAATGTATGAGTGACCATGGTGATACTTTCATTCGAGTATCACCTCGGTCACCAAAGGTGAACTAGATTTTAGAATTCGAATCCACCATTTCCTGAACTAGATTTTAATTAAGACGCGGAGTAGGAAGACAAATTACCCGTTTTGTATCGGGAAAAGGGATAGAAATAGCTTCACATAGAGGCTAACAATAGACTTTGGCAAAAAGAATCAAGACCTTCCATCAATATTGTTAGGTCATTCTTTTTCCAGTAGGCTTATCACGGTAGAAAAAGAGAATTGAACACAGATGACTATTGTAGATGCAAATCTAAAGACTCTTTTAACATATCTTCGTAGAGATACAGTTCCAAGAAATTGTTTAATCCTTAAGATACAGATACCAAACGAGCCCCTCGGTATCAGTATCGATATCGATATGAGATATGGGTATGAGATTTGATATCAAATATCTTGTTTGGTATGATAAAGATATCAGTCATATCTGTATATATTATGTTTGGTGTGATAAATTGACATCGTATATCAAAAGATGATTTTGGTATAATAAAGAGTAATTTCAATTTTTCGAAAAAAAAAACCCTATGTTTTATTTACACTATAAAATGAAGATAGTGGGGAGTACGTTAAAACAAAATTCGACAAAAGGGAGTAATTATCAAGCGTTTCGTAAAATTAATTTTTAAGCATACTTCAAACAACAAATTTTAAGTGAAAAAAAAAGATAAAATGTTAGTGTAAAACTACAAAAGTAAACGAAATTCAGTTCAAAATTAACAAAACCTAAATCCCCCAACAACAAAGTAGAAGAGAAAGAGGAATCTTGCTTCTTCTTGGTGGTTGACATGCAGATCTAAAATTAGATTTGTTTGTGGAGAGATGAATTGGTGGTGGGTGATACTGTGATAGTGACGGCCGACAACGGCGGAGAGGGAGCGGCAGACAGAGGGAAGCGGTAGTGTTCCTCGTCAGATCTAGGCAAGAGAAGAAGTGATCTGCAGAGAGGGCTTGTTTTTGTGAAAGAAGGGAGATGGGAGTAAAGAGATATGAATGATACCGGTGTAATTTTCGGTATATCAAAACAGGGAGAATTGATATTCTGATATGGAATGATATCCTACTGATATCCATATACCAATTTACCAAACAAAAGATATGAGTATGAATCATACTGATACCCATACCTGATATCTATATATGGATACCAATTGGGTCTTTAGAGCATCTCTATACATTGGTATTTGTGAATTTGGAGATTTTTAACTCCAAGAGATGCTCCATCACATTCTCTAAAATAGGGATAGAAGGAAAAAACCTGGGGTGGTTTCCCCAAATTTGAGAAATTCTCCAAATCCATTTGAAGAACTTGTATAGACAATAAAATGATGGCTCCAAAACTTACTAGAAAAACTAGTATAAAGTTAATAATAATTTATTATTAATTAAATTTGAACGAATATAAAGTTATCGCATGTTGTAGGGGGCCTCCAAAATCAATTGGCCGGCTCTGTCTCCCGATGATTGCGTGTGATGTTGTAAACACCCCCGTGTGGTCATCCATAGTGCACCATTGCTCATCTTGGGAACCACTATCTCCCGGTATGCCTCCAAATTAAATTTCTTCTCTTGATTTTCTGTTACATACACTAATAGTTATTTTGCTATCGATGAAATTGTAATTTTAGGTTACATTTAATGTTGATGCTTTGAAATCTCCTGCTGCAAAGATGTGGACTCGTTTTCATGATATTAGCGTTCACGGATGGGATGACAAATATCAGGACCGTATGACACTACACAAGTGTCATCGAGAGGAGCGTGGGTTGCCTCCAAGCTTTTATTTGTTTGCGGTTCATGAGTTGTATGATTATATTTATTTCCATAATTTTCATTTATAAACTTTATTGGAGATTTTAGTTTGCATCATTACATTTTATTTGTAGTATACATTCGTAGTTAGTATTGTAGAATTCGTCATTTGTGGTCTCTAAGCTTTTATTAGTTATATGGTCCATTGGTTGGATATTTATTTGCATGCAATATCCAACAATTGTTTGACGGGTTTGAGGTGCCCTCAGATTATGAGCCAAGTGATGGTTTTCATATGCCAAATTTTGATCGTCATGAAGGCGATTTTGAGGCCTTTGCACAAGCCCATTCAAGCGGGCGTGATATTAAAAACCTTTCAAGCATACTCTTCAGCTCCCATGACATCACAAGCTCGGTCAGCAGTTGATTTAAGGCCTAGGACTTCCTAAGTCCCACTCTAAAGTTAAGCAAATAAGTGGTCGCTTATACATCTTTACGTGGGTATCGATAACTTGTAAATTTCTTGAATTCATTTCAACACTTATTATATATTTCACCCAAATTGCTCATTCATAATGTAGAACTAGATTTGGAGATATTTACCCCTATTTAGGGCTATTTGCCTAGAGACATCAATTATCCTCAAGGGGAGAAGTACCAACTAGATGCTCAGTTTAGACATAGGGATACAACTGAGCTGAAAGGAATTCACAGGTCACTAGACTTGTATCCTGTGGATAAGGTAACCTAGTTTAGACCAATTTTTTAATATAACAATCAAAGCGCGATTGCGTTATAAGCTAAGCTAGTAAAAAATTATGTAGGTGTTGTGGATGCCATATCACCCGAGACTCAACTTTGCTAATGGGAACCTTTCACTATCTTGGTACAGGTGTCTACTCACATGTTTGGACATCCAAGAGCCCTATCAACTAGAGTTACGTTACTGCTAATATTGCTACTGCTGAAGCATCCATGATACTGTCGTCAGTCCATATAAAGCGGTTCGAAAAGTCTTCCTTGCTAGAGGTTGCTATATACTGAAATTCAATATCTATATTGATTGATGGGGACAACAATCGTAACTTTCACTATACCCGGTGGGGGAGTATGTAGTCAATGCTTTGTCAGTTGATAACAATTATTAGTCATGGTATTAACAAGTTAGCCATCCATATCTGCTAAGGGACTCCGCCCAACGCTTAGTCGAATGGCCACCGGTAGCACCCGCTCCATTAGATATCTGTTTTGGACCTACACTTTTAGAAATTGTTATTATAATTATTTGTATTTTTTATTGCACATTCACTAAACTTACTCTTTTTTCAAAAAAAAAATAACTTGTATCAAGCGGTGTGTAGCGAGATACTCATATTTGAAACAACTTGGCAGCCCGGTGGCCGGCTTTGTCAATGAACTACAAGACCACTTAGGGTTGGAAACACCTCCAATGTCGCACATTCTGAACCCAACACATCATTCTATTCTCCGCTCTCGCACCTCACAGTTTTAGCTCAGTCGTCATTGTATTTGTGACGTCAACCCTTTACAATAAATAGGTGTTTCGTTGTATGATCAGCTCCACTCGATCTTAAAAAACTATTTGATTTCTCGTAGAGTCTACTATATGTAATTTTTGAATTTATAATATTAATCCTTGGTATCGATTTTTATTATGTTATATTCTTTTACTGAACAAGTTAAATTTAATCAAGTTAAATCGTTAAAAGAAAAAAACCGTAAATATAGAAGATCGTAAAAATTATTTTATATTATAAAGAACATGACTAATTCATTAAAATATTACATTAACCTAATTATACCTTAAGAAATATAAAAAACTTTAATCACGTATAAAATTGATGAGTTAAATAAACCCTAACCCCAACATTGGGTGGGCAGCTTGTTATAGCGTGTCACTATGGTCGGAAACGTTCCCGGTCATAGTACTCACTATGATCATTACAAATGTAGTCATTGTTCTTGAAATATGCAAATTTCCTTCGACAATGTCCACGCTCGCATTTAGACCTGGCAATTCGGGTTGTTTGGGTCAGTTTGGATCGGGTCGTTCGGGTCGGGTCCATTCGAATCAAATCGTCATTTCGGGTCCTGTTCGGTTCGGGTCTACTTCGGGTTCGGGTCGTTTCGGATCATAATATTTCGGATTAATTCAGGTTCAGGTCATTTCGGATCGGATGTTGTTCGGTTTAGGTCTAGTTCGGTTCGGGTCCTTTTCGGATTGCTTCGAATCGGATCATTTCGGATCGGGTCAATTCCGATTCGGGTGTTGTTGATGTCCGAAAATCTCGAACTAACTACGGGACAAAATTATTCAACTCTCGGGCCTTTCGGTGCGCTAGAATCCAGCTCGTCTTGCTTCGAGCTCTCCCACCCCCCGCGTATTATTTTATTCTCTTTTCGGAGGCTTATAAGACTTTTAAGGTCTTTCCGTAAAATAGTGCGAGCTCCTCGGAGACTCAAACACGTCGGAGCCCGTCCTTCGAGAACACGTCTCGGGACTCGGCTTTTTTCCGATCCCTTAAACTTTGCCTTGTAACCTGTATATATAGGAAAAGAGTGCTGCTTGCTATGTCTTCATATGTCGATGTGGGACAAACAATTTTGCCCATTTCAATTAACAATGCAAGCTTTCAACGCGATAGTGGCCAAAATCATGCCAAATTTTATTTAATCGCGATATTGGCCCTCCAATGGACCTTAATCGCGATATTGGCCTTCAAAAAAAGGCCAAATCACAATATCGTCAAGTTACGCCCCTCTCGTTATTTCTTTACCACTTTTCATCTAGTGCACCAACGCGGTGACAGATCCGGGTATCAACACAACCCCGTGACTCAGATGTCCTTAGTCTTTTCGAAGACAAACGAGGCACTCACTTGATGCACATAATTTCGGTCAACGTGTTATTGTAACCGACTCGAACACGCCGACGCGCATCGCGCGGGCCAAACCCCGAGCTTAGCTCGGCGGCTCGCCTTATAGGATTCGGATATTTGGGTTTATCGCGACTACGAGCGATGAAGTCAACTCGAGCGCGCCCTCGCGTTCAACTCGGGCCAAACCCCGAGCTCAGCTCGGCGGCTCACCTTATAGAATTTGGATTTTTGGGTTTATCGCGACTACGAGCGATAAAGTCAACTCGAGTGCGCCCTTGTGTTCAACGCGAACGGTGGAGTTTTGATGTTTTGAGGCTTTATGCAAAACTACGAGGGGCATAGACCAACTCGAGCGCGCCTATGCGCATCGCGCGCGTTAGGGGACAACCCCAAGTGAGGACTGCAACTCGGGTTTTCTCTAACGACTGTGGAGTTTTGATGTTTTAAGGCTTTAAGCAGCTGTGAGGGGCATAACCCAACTCGAGCGCGCTTATGCGCATCGCGCGCGTTAGCGGACAACCCCAAGCGAGGACGGCAACTCTGGTTTTCCCTAACGACTGTGGAGTTTTGATGTTTTAAGGCTTTAAGCAGCTGCGAGGGGCATAACCTAACTTGAGCGCGCCTATGCGCATCGCGCATGTTAGCGGACAACCCCAAGCGAGGACGGAAACTCGGGTTTTCCCTAACGACTGTGGAGTTTTGATGTTTTAAGGCTTTAAGCAGCTGCGAGGGGCATAACCCAACTCGAGCGCGCCTATGCGCATCGCGCGCGTTAGCGGACAACCCCAAGCGAGGACGGCAACTCGGGTTTTCCCTAACGACTGTGGAGTTTTGATGTTTTAAGGCTTTAAGCAGCTGCGAGGGGCATAACCCAACTCGAGCGCGCTTATGCGCATCGCGCGCGTTAGCGGACAACCCCAAGCGAGGACGGCAACTCTGGTTTTCCCTAACGACTGTGGAGTTTTGATGTTTTAAGGCTTTAAGCAGCTGCGAGGGGCATAACCTAACTTGAGCGCGCCTATGCGCATCGCGCATGTTAGCGGACAACCCCAAGCGAGGACGGAAACTCGGGTTTTCCCTAACGACTGTGGAGTTTTGATGTTTTAAGGCTTTAAGCAGCTGCGAGGGGCATAACCCAACTCGAGCGCGCCTATGCGCATCGCGCGCGTTAGCGGACAACCCCAAGTGAGGACGGCAACTCGGGTTTTCCCTAAAGACTGTGGAGTTTTGATGTTTTAAGGCTTTAAGCAGCTGTGAGAGGTGTAACCGTCTCGAGTGCGCCTCTGCGCATCGCGCACGTTTTGCTTTATAAATGTGATTAGCACGTTGACGGTAACTGTGAGCAAAGCTCAAAAACAGCCGTGGTCTAAATGGGATCGCGGACCATATGAGGTTTATTTAGCTTATTCTCGTTTCGGAGGCGTTATTTAGTTTGGTGTTAAACTTGTGTATAACAAACCTGTATTAGTCAATCGCTAATATCTCATGGTTCATTTAAAGGCGTTCGCTGGGCGCTGGAATGCAAAAAGTGAGAGTAACGCGTAAGAAGACACCACACCATAATTAACACCGCACACTAGAGGAAGAGCCGGGCAAAATAAAACCCCGAGCCTCTTCCCCCAAACCAAAAAGAGAGATCTTTTCAATAGTGCTTATGACCTGCCAAGCAAGCGCGTTACAAGAGATTTGACAAATTCACAAAACCCTAAAACAACAAATCTTGACAACAAGAACAACACGAGCAACCCGAATTCGATCGGAGTTACATACACGTCAATTTTTGCACTTAGCGCGTTGACAACGTGCAACATGATCAGTGGGGGCCACAGGCCACGAGCCCCCGCGTCTCCGGCAATGCGATGTCCAGAAGGGGGCCACAGGCCACGGCAACTGACCACGCTAGAGAGATAAGCGCGACGGCAAGAGGTCTGAAGAGCGCGGTGGCGGGCCGGTGAAGACACGACAGAGCCTTGTTAGTTTATTCTCTTTTCGGAGGGTTGTTAGTTTATTCTCTTTTCGGAGATATCATTATGGGGTCGCGGGCCAAGGCCACGGGCCCAGGCCATGAGCCGCGATGGGGCCAAGGCTGAGATCCAAGGCCACGGCAACGCGATGGGGCCGCGCATCCATCGCGATCAATGCTAATTAAAAATGCATACTAATTAAATAAGCAAGAAAATATACTAACCTGCGCGATTCTTAACCGACGACCCGAGAGCATGATAGTCCTAGGACGAGAAGGTCCCCACAGACGGCGCCAATGTTGATGTCCGAAAATCTCGAACTAACTACGGGACAAAATTATTAAACTCTCGGGCCTTTCGGCGCGCTAGAAACCGGCTCGTCTTGCTTCGAGCTCTCCCACCCCCCTGTGTTGATACCCGGATCTGCCACCGCGTTGGTGCACTAGATGAAAAGTGGTAAAGAAATAACGAGAGGGGCGTAACTTGACGATATTGTGATTTGACCTTTTTTTGAAGGCCAATATCGCGATTAAGGTCCTTTGGAGGGTCAATATCGCGATTAAATGCAATTTGGCATGACTTTGTCCCACATCGACATATGACGACATAGCAAGCAACACTCTTTTCCTATATATACGGGTTACAAGGCAAAGTTTAAGGGATCGGAAAAAAGCCGAGTCCCGAGACGTGTTCTCGAAGGACGGGCTCCGACGTGTTTGAGTCTCCGAGGAGCTCGCACTATTCTTATAAGCCTCCGAAAAGAGAATAAAATAATACGCGGGGGGTGGGAGAGCTCGAAGCAAGATGAGCCGGTTTCTAGCGCGCCGAAAGGCCCGAGAGTTTAATAATTTTGTCCCGTAGTTAGTTCGAGACTTTCGGACATCAACAGGTGTTACTAACAAAAACCTAATCAACCGGTAAGTTAGGTACACATTGTTGAAGTCCGAAAACACCGATTGTAGTGTAACGCGATGAGAGCAAAAGGTTTGAACTCAACCGAATCAACGAACAGAGAGATGGAAAGTGTTTGGTCGCTTGAAGTGCTTAGCGCGATGGAGGTAGTGTTAAGAATGCTTTTGTATTGACTGTGGGATTACAATAGTAAACAGATAATCTCTATCGCGTTTAGGTGTATCGGGTTACAACAATGATCTTAGCTCGAGATCTAGTGTATGTGGTTCGCGAGGTTTTCGATCCCTATTCTGGTGCGTTGAGCCCGCTATTTATAGTTGAGGCTCGAGCTGAGTTGGAGCAGGATGTCGATGTGGGACGAGCGCCGCACAGGTACGTGTCGCTCTTCGGTTGGTTCCTGGGGCGGTGGCCGCGGAGCTGACCAATCAAAGGCCGGGATGGGACGTTGCTGATGTCCGCGTTTTAGGTAGATTTTTAGGGTCTAGATAGGTTAGTTTAAGTTGATTTTCGTAGTTGAGTCTTGCGTTTTTGAGTCTTTTTGCATGAGTTTTCGTATTTCCTTGAGATTCGGAAACTACGCGGTTTTGTGTCGTTTTGTAGGTGTTTTGGAGCTTGAAGACGAGTTTGGAGCGAGGCTAGGAGAGGAGATGGATGAGCTAAGAGGAAGATTCAAGTGGAAGAGTCAAGAAGAGGAGCTAAAGCAAGAAGAAAAGTCAAGAAAAAAGTCCCAAGATCGAGCCCAAGGAGGTCGAGCTCGAACCATTTTACCAAACTTGGAGCGCAAGGAAAACGGATCTCAGGATCGACCCTTAGGGGGTCGAACTTCGTGGCCGCCTTCACCTATCTGGATTTACATGTTGAAGTTTCCAAATCTGTATTTTAGGAAGGTGTTTTGTTTGTATTTCCTAGTTAGATTACGACTCCTTTTCCTCTCTAAAAGGAGGTTGAACCTATAGTTTTTATTCATGCTTTATCATTCAATCAATTAACAATCAAGACTTGGAGAATTAGGGAGAAGACTTGGAGAGCAAGTTTGAGGTTTGTAAGATTGATCTTTGGTTTTTAGTTGAATTTTAGTTTGGTTTGATCATGTCTTCTTCTTCTTCTTCCTCCTTCTTCTTTGCTATGTGTGAGTAGTCCTCTTAAGTTCTAGGGTTGGGCAAAAACCCAACACAATCATGCATGTTTAAAACTTGAATTCATTAATTGAATGCTTAAGGATCATATCTAATCTATCTTGTGCTTAATCCTTGTTGAAAATTGAGGCATGTCTTGTATTAACCCTAGCGAAAGTGAAAAGTTATTTGCTTGATTACATCTAATAGGATTATTTGCGAAAGTTGATATTCCTAGGTTGAAGGATAGGTAGAAAGTTGTTTGATTTACGGAAGTTGATTGAATAACTTGAATTGTTTACGAAAGTTAACTTTTCTATGATCTAGATGGCATGATAGTTGTGAATTCTTGTTGAAAGCATGTATGGTTGTTGTTGTGGTAGCCCTAGCCCTAGGATTTGCCCTTTTTATTGATTGAAATTCGTGTTTTTTTGCTTTGATCCCGACTCCCTAAGTCGTGCTCGAACCGTTGCTCAGGTGTTTTGTGTGCTTTCGTGATAACTTGATCTCAGGATCGACCCCCTTAGGCTCGAGATCGACCCTCCTCAGGTCGATCCTGAGTAGTTCCGTTCCTGTTTCTTTTCCTCTTTTCGTAGTTTTCGACTAAACTTAGCACGACTAAACTTTTCCTCTTTTCCTCTTTTCGTAGTTGGCAGATCTTGAACGTCAAGTGCTAAACCTCCAAAGAAAAACAGAAGCCGAGGCTTATGCAAGTCAAAGAGAATGGGAAGCCCGAACCTATCTCCACGCACAACCTTACGGCTTCCAAGAGGACGCTCTACCTCAACATCAATTTCAAGAATCGTTGGTCGGACCTTACGCTTCGGATCCCTATTGGAGGAGTGATGATTATCCCAACTGGGGTTATTATGAACCTCCTAGCTATGAAGAGCAACCACCGGCTTGGGCACATAGTCTCTTTGGTGGACTCATCGATAAGCTTGATGAAGTTCAAAACAAATTGGGAGACTTCGAATCATGGAATGAAAATTCCGAACTTGGTGATCTAGCGGCTCAAATTCCACAAACTCAAGGGCGATTACCGGGCCACCCTGATGAGAACCCGGGAGCCCACATTGCCACAGTTCACCCGTGGAGCGGGAAGAAGTTGCCGGAGCAAGATACGAGCAAGAAGATGACGGATGAAGAGTACCAACCCAACACAGGGGTGGTTGTGTCCGACCTCCACATGGTCGACACCGGCCCTCCCCATACTGTAGAGGAGGTCGTCTCCGACCATCCCCAGGTCGTGACCGACCCTCTTCTCGGTATTCCTACATCCGTTCCCTCTTCTTCAACAACAAAGGTGCTTCCTTTTCCACCCAAGAAGGCCGAGGAACCTTCCATTGAGCATATTGAGCCTTTATCCGAGTCAAGTCCTCCACTCATTCTAAGCCAATCATTCCTCATCACGACCGGAGCTATCATAGATGTTAAGAAGGGACTCTTATCATATTCTAGTGGTGAAGAGAAAGTAGAGGTCCGCTTCGACAATACTTTGAAAGAGAACCGTGAAGAGGAGATGGAGAATTTGAAGGATGATCCGGAAGAGAATTTATTGCTAGATGAGGCCAAGGAGAACAAAGTCGAGGCCCAAGTTGAGGATAAGAGTCTCATTCTAGGAGAAGGCGAAATTGAGGAGGTTAAGGCCCAAGAGGATGAAGGATGTACGGGGTCTCTGCTACCAATGTTGAAACCAAACCCGCTCGTGGAGGAAAGTAAAGAAAAGGTGGTCGGGTTTGGACCTTCATTGACCCCGGATGCTAGCAAAGAGCGGGCCAAGCATGAAGAGATGAAGATCGTCATCGTGGTTCCGTCTGAATTTCCTAATTCAATCATGGTCCCTAGGCTTGAAGGTGCCTACAAGTTCTATCATTTTCCCTTCAAGCTAGGACGCAAGGAGCTATGGACCTACAAGGATCCCTTTGCCGAGTATTGTGAGGCACCACCACACCCACCAAATTGGTTCTATTCTAACCTTTCTCACGAAAGTTATTCTTGCGCTTTTGATAAGTTGAAACGATCTTTGAAAACTATATTATCTGTTCTCAATTTACCAATATGCTACTTATGCTTTCATGAGGTGTCTACACAAGACTTTGACAGGTTACTTAGAGCGTTGACGATGTCCGATCATAGGGATTGAGCTAAGGAACTTCTCGTCAAGCTAACGACGTTAAACAAGCGCTTAAGGGAGGCAACCCGGTCTTTAGATTAGATTCCTTGTTTTTATTTTGTTTTTGATTTTTTAGATTTGATTTTTCTAACCTTCCTTAGATTAGATTAGGATATATTTTGCTTGGGATAGGATTTTTGTGATGTTTTTGCAGGACTCTAAATTGCAAAACATGAGCTCGAAAAGACGGGACAAGACGCACCTCCACCTCCATGAGGACCTCCACCTCCAATTCAAGCTTCTAAGAGCTTTTATGAGTTTTCTTCTTCTTTTCTCTTTACTTTTTCATATGTTTTCATGCATGGGGACATTGCATGATTTAAGTATGGGGTGGGGAAGAAGAAATCTCACATGTTGTATATAATTGAGTCTTTGCTTTGTTTGTTTGATTGGTAGTTTGCTTTGTAAGGAGAAAAATCTTGAAAAATCCAAAAAAAATAGAAAATGTCAAAAAATTAAAAAAAAATTGCAAAATGTCGAAAAACAAAAAAAATATTTGTGTGTTTTGTTTTAGGATAGAAGAGCATTCCATCTTAGATGTCCTATGATGAAAACTAATTTCCATGTTTGTCATGTAATTCCTTTGGCATAATTGGATAGTGTAGCCCATGTTTATGAGATTTCGCTCTTGATTGTGAAATTGACTTCTGATGAAATTGAGCATATGTGTCTTGAGTGAAAGTAGTTGCAATCCAACAAATTTTTACCTAGTGAGAATTTTGGCCTTATAGGGAGAACATCATTGATGCCCTCTTCTTTGTTTGTGTGATTTTGCTCTCTTTGTGCATATGTCTCTTGTTGTTGATATGGTTATCTATTTCTTGAAGCCGTTATGAGATTGTTCATGCATATTGATTATGATAAAGAACTTATATTTTTAGCCCATGTTATTCCATGCCTACCTTGAATTGTCTTTGCTTGAAACCCCGTTCTAGCCTTGACCTTTTGTTTGAAGCTCCACAAAAATTATCCCTAGCATATTGGCTTGACCCTATTCCGGGAATTGAACTTAGATGATGAGTGTTAGGAATAGGATTTGTTGAGTAACATTTGGGTTGGGTTTGGAAGTGGTGACATTATAAAGGGTATAGTACATCTTGTTGAAGTGTAATGTAAAAGGATTCTTGGCTTGGATAGCACATTGTTGAAAAAATTGATGAAAAAAAAAGAAAGAGAAGAAAAAAAGAGGAAAAAAAGGAAAGAAAAGAAGAGAAAAATGTTATACGTGCAAAACCAAGAATTCCTAGTATTTATAAGTTGTACTTTGGGAGTTTGGGTTAGAAATTAAAGGGTATTGAGTTTCATTGATGAAGTGTTTGGTTATGAGTTGAAAGAGAAGAAGTGAGTTGTTTTGGTTTGAAGTGTTGTATTTAGGAGTTTGATTCCCGGATTTAGCACCACATGGCCAAAAAACTCCCTACCTATTGTTATTACCAAACCCCATTACAACCCGGCCGAATGGAGTCTTCTATGAAGATTTCATTGAGCCTAAGTTCTTATGAAGATTGATGTGTCTTGACTTCTCTAGGTAGAGAGATTGGTGATATAAGTCTCAATGATAAAGTAGATGTTGCATAAAGATTGAGATGAGAGTTGATTTGATAGCCTAAACACATGAGAGTTGAGAGAAACACATTTATATCCCTTGTGAGGTTGGATTGTGATTGCCTAGCTTGAGGCTCCTGCGCAGGCGCGTACTCTTGGTAGTATTGCGCGTGCACATACCCCTGGAACGGGGCTTGCGGCTGGAAACCCTGCTGGAAGCTGGGGTTCATGCCGGGCATAGCCTGTGGTTGCTGCGCGGGCGGGCCCCAGCCGGGCATGGGTGCAGCCTGGGGAATCGCGGGTGGTGACCCGTAATACCACGGAGGTGGTGGCTGCATCCCGAAGGCCGTGCCATCAGCGTAGTAAGCGTTGTTGCTGTTAGCGTCCATTACTCAGCGTTGGTTGACACGGTGCCTTGTTAGTTTGAGGAGTTCCCCACGGACGGCGCCAATGTTGAAGTCCGAAAACACCGATTGTAGTGTAATGCGATGAGAGCAAGAGGTTTGAACTCAACCGAATCAACGAACGGAGAGATGGAAAGTGTTTGGTCGCTTGAAGTGCTTAGCGCGATGGAGGTAGTGTTAAGAATTCTTTTGTATTGATTTTGGGATTACAATAGTAAACAGATAATCTCTATCGCGTTTAGGTGTATCGGGTTACAACAATGATCTTAGCTCGAGATCTAGTGTATGTGGTTCGCGAGGTTTTCGATCCCTGTTCTGGTGCGTTGAGCCCGCTATTTATAGTTGAGGCTCAAGCTGAGTTGGAGCGGGATGTCGATGTGGGACGAGCGCCGCACAGGTACGTGTCGCTCTTCGGTTGGTTCCTGGGGCGGTGGCCGCGGAGCTGACCAATCAAAGGCCGGGATGGGACGTTGCTGATGTCCGCGTTTTAGGTAGATTTTTAGGGTCTAGATAGGTTAGTTTAACTTGATTTTCGTAGTTGAGTCTTGTGTTTTTGAGTCTTTTTGCATGAGTTTTCGTATTTCCTTGAGATTCGGAAACTACGCGCTTTTGTGTCGTTTTGTAAGTGTTTTGGAGCTTGAAGACGAGTTTGGAGCGAGGCTAGGAGAGGAGATGGATGAGCTAAGAGGAAGATTCAAGTGGAAGAGTCAAGAAGAGGAGCTAAAGCAAGAAGAAAAGTCAAGAAAAAAGTCCCAAGATCGAGCCCAAGGAGGTCGAGCTCGAACCATTTTACCAAACTTGGAGCGCAAGGAAAACGGATCTCAGGATCGACCCTTAGGGGGTCGAACTTCGTGGCCGCCTTCACCTATCCGGATTTACATGTTGAAGTTTCCAAATCTGTATTTTAGGAAGGTGTTTTGTTTGTGTTTCCTAGTTAGATTAGGACTCCTTTTCCTCTATAAAAGGAGGTTGAACCTTTAGTTTTTATTCATGCTTTATCATTCAATCAATTAACAATCAAGACTTGGAGAATTAGGGAGAAGACTTGGAGAGCAAGTTTGAGGTTTGTAAGATTGATCTTTGGTTTTTAGTTGAATTTTAGTTTGGTTTGATCATGTCTTCTTCTTCTTCTTCCTCCTTCTTCTTTGCTATGTGTGAGTAGTCCTCTTAAGCTCTAGGGTTGGGCAAAAACCCAACACAATCATGCATGTTTAAAACTTGAATTCATTACTTGAATGCTTAAGGATCATATCTAATCTATCTTGTGCTTAATCCTTGTTGAAAATTGAGGCATGTCTTGTAATTAACCCTAGCGAAAGTGAAAAGTTATTTGCTTGATTACATCTAATAGGATTATTTGCGAAAGTTGATATTCCTAGGTTGAAGGATAGGTAGAAAGTTGTTTGATTTACGAAAGTTGATTGAATAACTTGAATTGTTTGCGAAAGTTAACTTTTCTATGATCTAGATGGCATGATAGTTGTGAATTCTTGTTGAAAGCATGTATGGTTATTGTTGTGGTAGCCCTAGCCCTAGGATTTGCCCTTTTTATTGATTGAAATTCGTGTTTTTTGCTTTGATCCCGACTCCCTAAGTCGTGCTCGAACCGTTGCTCCCGTGTTTTGTGTGCTTTCGTGATAACTTGATCTCAGGATCGACCCCCTTAGGCTCGAGATCGACCCTCCTCAGGTCGATCCTGAGTAGTTCCATTCCTGTTTCTTTTCCTCTTTTCGTAGTTATCGACTAAACTTAGCACTACTCTCGCTCCCGTGGACAACCCGAGTTTCCGTCCTCACTTGGGGTTGTCCGCTAACGTGCGCGATGCGCATAGGCGCGCTCGAGTTGGGTTATGCCCCTCGCAGCTGCTTAAAGCCTTAAAACATCAAAACTCCACAGTCGTTAAGGAAACCCGAGTTGCCGTCCTCGCTCGGGGTTGTCCGCTAACGCGCGCGATGCGCATCGGCGCACTCGAGTCGGTTACGCCGCTCGCAGCTGCTTAAAGCCTTAAAACATCAAAACTCCACAGTCGTTAGGGATAACCGAGTTGCCGTCCTCGCTCGGGGTTGTCCGCTAACGCGCGCGATGCGCATAGGCGCACTCGAGTCGGTTACGCCGCTCGCAGCTGCTTAAAGCCTTAAAACATCAAAACTCCACAATCGTTAGGGAAACCCGAGTTTCCGTCCTTGCTCGGGGTTGTCCGCTAACGCACGCGATGCGCATAGGCGCACTCGAGTCGGTTACGCCGCTCGCAGCTGCTTAAAGCCTTAAAACATCAAAACTCCACAGTCGTTAGGGAAACCCGAGTTGCCGTCCTCGCTCGGGGTTGTCCGCTAACGCGCGCGATGGGCATAGGCGCACTCGAGTCGGTTACTCCGCTCGCAGTTGCTTAAAACCTTAAAACATCAAAATTCCACAGTTGTCGTTAAGGCAAATCGCAGGGCTGAGCCCGGGGTTTGGCCCGCGTTGAACGCGAGGGCGCGCTCGAGTTGACTTCATCGCTCGTAGTCGCGATAAACCTAAAAAATCCAAATTCTATAAAGCAAACCGCCGAGCTGAGCTCGGGGTTTGGCCCGCGTTGAACGCGAGGGCGCGCTCGAGTTGACTTCATAGCTCGTAGTCGCGATAAACCTAAAAAATCCAAATTTTATAAGGGAAACCGCCGAGCTGAGCTCGGGGTTTGGCCCGCGTTGAACGCGAGGGCGCGCTCGAGTTGACTTCATCGCTCGTAATCGCGATAAACCCAAAAATACAAATTCTATAAGGCAAACCGCCGAGCTGAGCTCGGGGTTTGGCCCGCGTTGAACGCGAGGGCGCGCTCGAGTTGACTTCATCGCTCGTTGTCGCGATAAACCCAAAAATCTAATCATTATATGAGACAAACCGCCGAGCTAAGCTCGGGGTGTGGCCCGCGCAATGCGTGTAGGCGTGCTGATGCCCGGTCACAAACAACGCGTTGACCAAAATTATGCGCATCAAGTTGGTGCCTCGTTTGTCATCGAAAAGACCGAGGACATCCGAGTCACGGGGTTGTGTTGATACCCGGATCTGTCATCGCGTTGATGCACGAGATGAATAAATAATAAGAACAAAGATTAAAGCGCTAAGGCACGTTTTAAACGCGCTAAAGTAAGCGCTGTTCTGCAGTCAAAACATGAATCTACAATATCGTAATTAAGCCCTTTTTAGGGCCATATCGCGATTAATGCCCTTTGGAGGGCCATCATCACGATTAGCATGGATTTGGTTCTATCCCACATCGACAAATGAAAGTGTAAGCAAGTAGCTCCCTTTCCTATATATAGGGGGTGCAGGGCAAAGTTTAAGGGATCGGAAAAAGGCCGGTCTCGAGACGTGTTCTCGAAGGACGGGCTCCGACGTGTTTGAGTCTCCGAGAAGCTCGCACTATTTTACGGGAAAGACCTTAAAATGTCTTATAATCCTCCGAAAAGAGAATAAAATAATACGCGGGGGGGTGGGAGAGCTCAAAAGCAAGACGAGCCGGTTTCTAGCGCGCCGAAAGGCCCGAGAGTTTAATAATTTTGTCCCGTAGTTAGTTCGAGATTTTCGGACTTCAACAATATTCTACTTATAAAACTATACAATATGTTATTTCCATTCTATTTAGGGTTTATTGTTTAGGATTTAGGGTTTATCGCCCATATTCTATTTAGGGTTTAATTATATTTTTAATAGTATATCTACTCTTAAGATTTAGTTTAGATGATTTCGGGTCATTTCGGATCGGGTCATTTCGGGTCAGAATTAGTTCGGGTCGTTTTGGTTCAGGCCATTTCAAATCGTGTTATTTCGGGTCAGGTTTGGTTCGGGTCAGTTCGGTTCGGGTCAGTTTAGATCGGATCAGTTTTGTTTACATTTTGTTCGGGTCAGTTCGGATCGGATCAGTTTTGTTTACATTTTATTCGGGTCATTTCGGTTCGGATCAGTTTCAGTTCGGATCGGGTTCAGATCGGGTTTGATGTTCTGGTGGTTCATTTTTCGTTGTTCGGATCAAATTTCGGGTTCGGGTCGGGTCAGTTTGGTTCGGGTTCGGGTCACTCTCTGTCGGGTCTACTCGCATTCGTGAAAATAAACAGGGGCTTAGATGTCCGTTGTTCTAACCGCAACTCACTTCTAACCAAGGCATAAAGTGGACACTGGACACAATGTAAAGTAAGTGGCACAAAAGAAAACTAAAATGATAAATAATTTGAGATAAAAAAAAATAAGGTTAAAATGAAAAACATTATGATACAAGTAGAAAATAACAACCTCATTAAGACTATCTTTTTAGCAAAATTTATCCCTCCTGAGAGTTAGCGAGTTTTTTATGACATTGTAATAGCTTAATTTGATACACTACCCTCAATTAGGGTTTTGTTATTGGTAACACACTAAACAAAGATAACAAAAAAACACTAAAAATTTACAATATTTGCAAAAAAAAAAAAAGCCTTGGGCTTCATTCTTTGTCATCTGTTTCTCTCTCCTGCAATTTGGATTATTCTTCTTCTCCGAGCAAATTCATTAGACCCAAGCTTATTTTTCACAATTTTTTGCCAAATTTAATCCACTCTTGATGTGTTATATATCCAAGTTTATTTTCAATTAAAACTTATAAAATCTGGAGGAGTTTCGTGATTGAAGTTTTGTTTTTCAGAAATTTGAGTTTTGAAAAGTTTCGATTCAAATTGAATGAGGCCTATTTGTATTTGATGAAATTACGTGTCAGCTCTTAGCTCAAAATTATAGGCAATTGCTCAAAAAAAATTATAGGCAAAATACATATAGAGGCTCCCGTACTTGTGAAAAATGTTTAAACGGTCTCCCTACTTTTTTTGTTCTATTGAGCACCTGTACGGCTATACCTATTGAGCACTTGTGTTCCAATTAGTGTCCGTGTGCATTTTACGCTCTATATTTAATTGCCATGTAATGACCATGCAACACGATTTTAGTCATGTAAAGTCCACGTAATGCAAATTCAAGCTACGTAACACTGTGTAATTTTTTTTGCTACGTGGTTTGAATTTTCGTTACGTGGATATTAAATGGAAAAAATCGTGTTACGTGGTCATTCCATGACAATTAAACAGAGCGTGTAAAATGCATGCGAACACTAATTGGGACACAAGTGCTCAATAAAACAAAATTGGATAGGTACAAGTGTTCAATAGAACAAAAACAAAGTACGGGGGCCTCAGTATTTATTTTGCCCAAAATTATATGAATCCATGGTATTAATTTTGTCTGTTGTTTGCAGATGATATTGTTCTGGTGGAGGATTCCAAAGATGAGGTCAACAGCAAATTGGAAACTTGGAGGGAGAGGCTTGAGTCCAAGGGGTTTAGACAGAGTCGTTCCAAGACAAAATAAATCGAGTTCATTTTCGGGCAGGAAAATGAACCGAGGAGTGAAGTACGGCTCGGAAGCGAGGTCATTCTGAAGAAGGATAACTTTAGATATCTGGGTTCTGTTCTACAAAGCGACGAAAACATTGGCGAAGATGTTAAGTCTCGGATCCAGAGGGGTTGGCAGAAGTGGAGAGCCCCAACTTTAGGAGTATTGTGTGACAAGAAGGTCCCACAAAAGTTAAAGGGAAAGTTCTATAGATGTGTGATAAGGCCGGCGATCCTCTATGGAACAGGATGTTGGCCGACGACGAAGGCACAGGAACAGAAATTGGCGATTGTAGAGATGAGAATGCTTAGATGGATGTGCGGCCACTCGAGGTTGGACAAGATGAGGAACGAGGAGGTCAGGAACAAGCTAGGAGTGGCATGCATAGGTGACAAGCTTTGGGAGGCGAGACTTAGGTGATTTGGCCATGTCCAAAGACGGAGCCCAGATGTTACGGTTAGGAGGTGTGAGCAGTTGAACCTAGGAGCTTTTTGGAGGGAAAGAGGTCGGCCGAAGAAATGTTGGATGGACAGCATTAAGTTGGGTTTCAATGTTTTGGGGATTACAGTGGACTTGGCGTAGTGTAGAGAAAGGTGCAGAGAGAAGATCAGGGTAACAGACTGTTAGCTTTTCTTGTTGGCACGGTGCTTGCTTGCTTCTTATTTAGGTGTTTTGGTTCTTGTGCGGGTTTTTGGCTTTTTTTCTGCTTGTTAGCTAGTTTTCGTTCCTTTTAAGGTTCTTTTAGGCTTCCCCTAGTTTTATATTGTTGGTTGTTTAGTTTCGTTGCGTTTTTTTTGGGCGCATTCGATATATGTTTGAAATACCTCCATCCTGACCTCCTAGATCCTGCATTTTGCGGGAAATTTTGTGGTAATTTAACTAATTTCTAACAAATTTGGGATAAAATCTGAAGTTCAAAATTAGGGTTATGAATGTATTGACAAAAAGTTAGACGACATACATTCACAAACATTTATATCATCGTTATGTTGGAGGGAGCAACAAAAAAGGTCGTCGAAGAAGGGAGGATAACAAAGACCGACGATAGTGATGAGAGATAATGGACACCGGGAATTTGGTTAATGGCGGGGTGACAATGGTACTCGAGAGATAACAGGAGAAGAGAGGAGGAGCAGAATTTAGAGTGAGTGATTAATTTATAAAATGTATAACTTAGGTGTTTCTAGTATTAGTGAAGGCAGGATTTTGATTTAACTAAAAACTTAGTTTATATTTTATAAAAAGTTATTCAAACGAATAGTTTGATATTAAATCTTGTATTATTTTATTTAATTTTTTATAGGATTTATTTTCATAATACTGTATTTTCTCTATAATATATTCTTTAAATTGGAGAAAGATTTGTAAGATTATAATTTCTTGTGGGATTTGTAAGATTTTTTATAGGATTTGTAAGATTATATTTTCGCTATAATGTATTCTTTAAATTGGAGAAAGATTTTCGCTATAATATATTTTTCGCTATAATTTTTTATAGGATTTGTAAGATTATATTTTCGCTAGAATACTCCTAAGATTTGTAGAATTTATTTTTAACTAGCCAACGGGGTCCGTCCAATGGACGGGCATTATATAATATTTTTAATAAAAAGATTGAAACATTTCTATATAATTTTGTGGTTGAATTTGGGTTGAACCAAGACGAGGCCCGAACGGTGGCAGGGGAGGTCGGGCTTGATGTGGTCATCTACAAGCCGTCGAACAACTTTTCATTGCATGACGCGTACGAGCCCTTGCTACGCACTACGCAGGGGCTTTTTTAACTTTGTTTCTTGTAGGAATGTTCGATATTTGTACTCATAAATCGGGTGCAATCATATTGGATCAATATAAAATTAAATTTTATTGAGCACAACGCAAATTTCAATGAACAAAGGCAAAGAAGCATACAGTACAACGCAAATTTGAATTTACATGTTTTATATTGAAATTTTGAATGTAGTATTTTGTACCTTTATAATTATAGTGATATTATCTTTGAAAGTAAGTTAGCTTATATCTTTTAATTTAAATATTTCATATGAGTTATGATATGGTTTGTTTCTTGAATTAAAGAGATGGATTATAATTTTACCGAGAATTAAATTTCAAAAATTGATATTAAAAGATATGAAAAAGATACAAATATAATTGAAATAAAGAAAGATATGCGTATGAAATACGCATATCTTTCTTTAATGGTCACATTGGCAAGGCAAGAGACGGTTTCGAGGAGGTGCATGGAGGTTTCGGGTTTGGGATCAGAAATGAGGGGGGTCGAGCTTTGTTGGATTTCGCAGATGCCTTCAGGTGCATAGTGGTTAACTCTTGGTTTAGGAAGAGAGATGAGCAGTTGGTCACGTTTCAGAGCGCAACGAGTCAAACGCAGATTGATTTCTTTGTCGTGAGGAGAGCAGACAGAAGAGGGTGTAGGGATTGTAAGGTGATCCCTTATGAAGGTCTCTCAACGCAACACAAGCTGTTGGTTTTGGATTTTGGTGTCCTAGGCAAGCAGAGAAAGGTGATAAGTAGGCCGCAACCCAGAATTAGATGGTGGCGTTTATCAGAAGCTAATGGACAGAGTCTGAAAGAGAAGGTCTTCGATGAAGCCGATGCAAAAGGGGCTTGGCAAGAGGGAAGTGATGCGAATGTGATGTGGGGCAGGATGGCAGAGTGTATTCGCAGAGCAGCTTGTGGAGTGTTGGGTATCTCGAGGGGTGGAGCTGGTCACAAGAGATTAGTGTCTTGGTGGAATGAAGAGGTGTAGGAAAAAGTAAAGGATAAGCAGTTGGATTTCAGAGCTTGGTTGAGTAGCACTGGCCCAGATAGAGAGTTGAGAGCATCAGAGTACAAGGTAGCGAAGAAGGAAGCAAAGAAAGTTGTGTCAAGTGCAAAGGAGAAGGCGTATGAGAGTCTCTACAAGGCTCTCGATGAAAAAGGCGGGGAGAAAGTTTTGTATAGGCTTGCGAGGAAAAGAGATAGGATGAGCTCAGATTTGGACACGGTTCGTTGTATCAAAGATGAAAATGGAAACATGTTGGTGGATGATTTAGAAATCAAAAAGCGGTGGGAGAACTACTTTTGCGGTCTACTGAATGAGGGTTGTGTGCCAGCGGGGAGGCGTCATGTTTCAGGGAGTCAGAGTAGTTGTCTTGTCTTCAGGCATTTCACTATGGCAGAAGTCAGTGAGGTGATCCGTAGGATGGGCAGTAGAAGAGCAGTGGGACCCGATGAGATCCCGGTGGAGATTTGGAAATGTTTGGGCGTAAGAGGATTGGAGTGGCTAGCATCGCTGTTCAATGTTATCTTCAAGTCGGCAAAGATGCCAGATGAGTGGAGACTCAGCAAGTTAATCCCGTTGTATAAGAACAAAGGAGATGTACAACAGTGTACCAACTATAGAGGTATAAAACTGCTTAGCCATACAATGAAAGTGTGGGAAAAGGCAATCGAATTGAGATTGAGGCGGTTGGTGCATGTGTCAGAAAACCAGTTTGGTTTTATGCCAGGGAGATCGGCCACAGAGGCTATCCACCTCCTAAGAAGGTTGACAGAAGCCTATAAGGAGAGAAAGAGAAATCTGCATATGTTGTTCGTGGATTTGGAGAAAGCCTATGACAGGGTACCTAGAGAGCTGATTTTGGAATGTCCGGAAGCCAAAGAGGTGTCTCATTCATTTATCAGAGTCATTCAGGACATGTATGAGCGGTCGTTGACGAGTGTTTGCACGCAAGTAGGGGATACAGAATTTTTCGAAGTGGGCATGGGTCTCCATCAGGGATCAGCGCTGAGTCCCTTTCTATTCACTCTTATTTTGGATGTTCTATCGACAGACATTTAGGGGGAGGTTCCAAGGTGTATGTTAATCGCAGATGACATTGTGTTGGTGGAAGAATCTAGAGCTGAAGTTAGTGCCAAATTGGAAGCTTGGAGAGAGAGGTTAGAATCAAAGGGGTTTATGTTAAGCAGAACCAAGACAGAATACATGGAGTTCATTTTCGGTCAGGAGGATGAGTTTGGGAGTGAGGTGCGTCTAGAAGGTGAAGTGATTGCAAAGAAGAATATCTTTAAATATCTGGGATCAGTTTTGCAAAACGACGGGTGTATTGACGAGGATGTTAGGTCTCGGATTCAAAGAGGTTGGCAGAAGTGGAGAGCGGCTTCAGGGGTTCTGTGCGACAAGAAGATCCCGCTCAAGCTCAAGGGAAAGTTCTACAGATCTGTTATTAGGCCTGCGATTCTTTACGGAGCAGAGTGTTGGCAACGACGAAGGCCCAGGAGCAGAAGCTGGCAGTCGTAGAAATGAGAATGCTCAGATGAATCTGTGGTCTCACGAGGTTGGATAAAATTAGGAACGAGGAGATCAGAGGCAGACTGGGGGTGGCTAGCATAGAGGACAAACTCCGGGAAGCGAGACTCCGTTTGGTTTGGTCATGTACAGAGACGTAGTCCGGATGCTACAGTTAGAAGGTGTGAGCGGTTGGAGTTAGAGGTGTTCAGGAGAGCTAGAGGTCGCCCGAAGAAGCGTTGGATGGACAACATAAGACAGGATATCAGCTTGTTAGGCATTTCTGTCGAGTTGGCGCAGTGTAGAGAGCGTTGGAGGGAGAAGATCACGGTTTTAGACAACTAATTTGCTTGTTGGTGGCGCTTTGCGTGGTTTTGTTTAGTCTTAGTCGTATTTTCTCCTTTCTTTATATTTGTTTTTCTTTTTTCAATTTAGTTTTGTTCCAGTGCTAGTGCTTAGTTGTGTTTAGGCTTTTTAGTTTAAGTGTATTGAGTATTTACTCTTGGGTTGTTCTGGGCGCATTGCATCTGGGTCTGGAATGCCCCCATCTTGACCCCCCAGATCCTGCGTTTGCGGGTTTCCCCTGGGTAAATGTTGTTGTTGTTGTTGTTATGCGTATGAAATACATTGTAGACTTTATTGAAAATTTAGAGTAATTTCACACAAATATTCTATAAAGTATCCAATCAAACCTCAAACAGAGACACACTACTTGTGAATCTAAACAAAAGTGGATAATACAGGATACTTATAGATAAGCGTGATTAGGATGAGATCATCATGATTAATTATAGACTAATGCTTAATAGCTCACCTTTATGGGCTTATAGATAAACGAAGACCCTTAAACTCCTCAGGCATAGAATAATTAGTTTGAAGATAAATGAAGATCCTTAGACTAATACTTATTTTATAATTGGTTTTGGTTTGATATGAACGAAATATTATGTAGAAATGAGTTGTGATATGTGACGGATTAATTAGAGCGTATATGCTGTAGAGTTGGTAGTTACTTGTTTGCTTAGGATTTTGTGGTTTCGTATATGCAGTAGAGTTGGATTTTGACGGATTAATTTTTGAAATTTCCTTTCTACTTTATGTGTTGAGTAATGTTTTGTTGCAACTTTTTGTCTCCCTATATAACCTCTCCAATTTTCATGATACGTCACCAATTATTAATTTATTTTTTTGGCAATATATTACACTCTCTTGATAAGAAATAGAAAATCAAAACCCTGTTATTCAATGGCACACATATAGCTAGGATTGTTGCCATAAATTTGATTTTACCGTGCTCATAAAACAGTAACATGGAGAATACAGGAAGTTCATTTTGTTTAGGGGATCTGCAGAAGAGATCCCAAACCCTTAAAACAACATGACTGGCCAAACAGCACGAGGGCCCTTAAAACAACATGACTGGCCAAACAGCACGTATCCCTCGAGACCACGTACAACATTTTCCCAAAACAAAGCATAACTAAACCAAACATAGCCTGGTGGAGCATTGTCAGCTCCTCAACGGTCTTGCAAAGATCCTCCGCAGGAACGTCATCGCCTTAGAGATCTCCTCCATACGAGAGCGGTTCAGGTCCAGGAACGACTCGATCAGGTCGCCGTCAAGGAAATTCTTGGCGTCAACTGTCTTCTTCTCGTTATAAAATGACCGCCAGTGCTCATGGCTAAGTCCTCCCACGCCCTTTATGATCTTCCTGAGGTTGGCCTGGAGCTTCTCGAGGAACCCGTACTGCTCGGACGGGAGCGATGCGATGACGCCAATGACCCCGTTGATCTTCCCAAAAATGACGGTTTTGCTGTGTTCCAGACATTGATCTTTGGGGCTGAATCAATCACCTCTCAAAGACAACAAATATTTTTTTTTATCAAATTTTGCTATGTCAAGATTCCAAACTGCACAAAAATTCCCATCGAATCTGGAAGGCACAAAGGATTATATGTCAAGAATTCATAGTTCAGCAGTGTGAAACCAGACCTGCAACAAAACTGCAATTCATAACACTAATGGATTTCCGGAATGCCAAAATTTCAGAACACCTCTTAAATCAAACCGATTTTATTAAAATGCGCTTCGTCAAGAGTTCAAACTGCAAAAATTGTAGTTCATAGTTCAAACGACCAAAACAGCATGTAGAGCCCAGAATAGACCCAGTAGACGACTATGGGCACCACAGTGCCCAGAAAACAAAAAACTTCAAAAAAGAAAAACTGCTTGATGGGGGTAAGCATTCTCACTGATGGTTTGCAGGACTACACTTAAGATGGGTTTCAGCAATCAGATTGAAGATCCACTGTAGAAAAATAGCCACATTGAAAAGAAAATGCTTCTCTATCTTAAATAGTAGATGAAGCATACACAGGCACATCTTAACATAACCCACACCACCATTCCACGACGAGACCACTACGAAATTCGCAGCATGAAACAGCTGAATAGATTACTAAGCAGTACAGGATAGAAAAAATACCAACAAAGAAACTATTGCCAAGTTTGCAACCTTCCAAACATTAAAGTTTCAGGCATTTAAAGATGATTTTGATCGAGTACCAACCAACTGAGTTCAGAAAATGCCGAATGCTACCAGGTGCCAGCAGCAGCCGAATTTATTCATCAATGCTGTAGAAACAGCTTAAGATGGCCAATCACTGGAAATAGATGCCTTGATCAATGTGTGGAGGAATCTGCTTTATTTCAGTTCCTAGCTCTTGCTCAATCCTATACCTGTTATGGAGAAAGAGGAATTAAGAACAAATACAAACGGTGAAAGGATACGGTTTCTAATAGAGAAAAAAAAGACACCATAGAGACAGTATCTGGTACTCACAAGTTAACCTGTCTTCATAGGTAATCAACTTCACAGCTAATCCAAGATGTCCCTACCTTCCAGACCGACCGACCTAGATGAAACCACCACCACCACTATGCATTAGTATATTTGTAAAGTGGTAAATAATAAAAAATAAAGAAGCGAAAAGCGAGAAAGACAGTCAAATTAGCATAGCATACCCGATGAAGGTAGGTTTCTGTTCTTGGGAAAATCAAAGTTGATTACGACATTGACAGCTTGAATGTCTATTCCCCTAGTAAACAGGTCTGCAAGAAAAAAATCCACACTTTCAGAACTCAAAGGAATAGGTCATTGTTCAATATATACAATTCCAATATAATGTGTTTGTACAAAAACAAACTGACACTGTAGCAACTTTTTTGCCATAATAGTCAGTCAAGAAAAGAAAATCCAATCAGCGAAGGTAAATGCCCCCATGTCTGGAATTAAGAAGGTTAATAACTAATATTGCAAACGCTAAGCAAAAGAATAGGCAATGTTGAATATTTAGTAGACGACTATAGTATCATGCAGACATCTAAAAATAATGGAAAAACACAATGTTTAATCAACCATGTAGCAAGTGAGACATAACAGTGCAGACAAGATTCCTGCATGCACCATTACGGAAGTCATGAAAAACTCTGTTACGATGATCTTGCAACATTTTGGCATGAATATAGAAACAGGAATAGCCAAGCTCGGTGATCTTCTTGGCCAGTAGTTCAACCCGATTAACCGAGTTGCAGAATGTAATTGATTGGTTTATTTGAAGCTGAAATTTTAAAGAAATGCGTTAAAATTGAATTTGCACAACCAACCTCTTTTCCAGGAAATCAAGAGCAGTAAGTAATAATCAAACCTTGGAGAAAAGCGTGGTCAAACAGTGAATATTTTGCCTTTCTTCAACAAAAGCATAAAACTGTGTTATCCCTTTCAATGTGAGCTTGTCCATGAGGTTAATAACGTATGGCTTCTTTAGGTATCAGTCTTTAAAATCCTTAACAGTCACGGGAAATGTGGCAGAAAACATCAAAATTTGACGAGTTCTAGGCATGAAATGGATCAATTGTTCTATTGACAACATCCCATTGATTTGAGTGAGCAAATTACATCCCATGGATCAATTGTTGAAATTCTGGGGAGAGAAGTTTGTCAGCCTGCAAAACAACATCCCATTGATTTGAGTGAGCAAATTACATAACAATGAGGACCTGTTACTTGCTTCATTAAAAACTTCAAAGTCTGACCTTACTTATTCATACAACAGTTGTGATGTTGTATAACAGAAGGAACTTATAATGGCGTAAGAGTAAAAACTATACAGCTATCTATGGATAGCCATAAAAGGAAGGACTATAAAATAGGAAGTACAGTGAGATGGAGAAGGCAATCAACAAATGCAGTGGCATAGATGAGAATCATGAGCACTTGTCAAAACATATTCATAAATCTATTACCTACTCCATGACAAGCATTGAACAATCTTTCAATATGCATATTCCCTTGTTGGCAAGATCTAGTATCCTTCCTGGGATTCCTACGTACAAGCAAATGAAGATGGCATGAAGTTTTCTTGTCAATTTTCGAGAGTGGAAAATAATAAAACTGCCTTGTGGCATTGTTCAAGCAAAAACTGAACAACTTTGAGAACTTACATACATGATTCTAGAAAGTCATTTACCTGTGGATGATAGAAAGAAAAACAGACATGGGCCTTGTAGTACAACAAAGCGTGGAATCCAATTATCGATTTCACAATCATCAATCGGTGGTGGCTCTCCTGGCAACGCCGCCCATCTCTAAAAGAATAAAAAGAACCAAATGAAGCCATGAAGGACAAAACTGGTACAGTATATAAGAGAAAAAGTTGGGTAGTTCATAGGATGCATACACTACGGATATGCAATTAGCCCGACAGGCGAGCCCATTGCAGTATTTTGTCAAGATGCTCCAACCTGCACATAACAGGGCATTAGAAGGAGCACATAGGGATTTCTATAAACAGCTGAGTATGAAATGCATATTAAATAAGCCAAAAGTTCCTTACATGGCTTTCATTAGAGCCTCCTTTTCTTCTAAATCAGCAAGCTCTGAATGAAGAGACTCTAGTTCTACTGCAGATATCTCGACTTTCTCGTCGCCGTCTCCTCCAGTGAATGGAAGACCGCGTAGGCTAAACAGTTTCATCATGAATGCAGGCTTTCTCAATGTCCTTTGAGTCCACAGGCAACGACGGCCTAAGCTAGAGCAGAAAAGAGAGAGAAAACTAACAATTATTTCACAGCATTAAAGCTTTTGTTTCTTACAACATGATTTGGTACCTGCTTGAGCTTTCAGCACTTAATTGTGTGTTTGAATCATGCTGAGTTAATAAGCCTTCTTGTTGATGAGAATCTGTATCATACAAAGAAGCTTGAAAATAGTCGGGTATGATTTTTAACTTTCTAGGACCATCGCCCATGAAGAAGCTTGTCTCCCAAAGATAGCAATAAATCTGATGAAGAAAAGGTGAAGTCTTTTCACACAACCATACAGCTGAAGCAGATTCTAGACAAATTGACCACCACTAATTCGCATCGATCATGACTCACCCACCAGATTCCCAGATAATAATAATGCACTTGTTTAAGCTGTTGTGCTATACACAGAGGTTTTATTACACACCACAACCAAATAAAAGCTTGCCTATATTTGAGTTTTATGTTTCGTCTCTTCTTGCTCTTTCGGTATACAAAATCCAAATCACACAAAATTCTCCGTTTTCTAACACAAACAACATCCATTATCCAAAGAAACTATCTAGAGAGGATTGAAATTAAGTGCTTGAACCATCGAAATTGCGATCAAAATTCAGCAAAGAAACAAGAAAAATCCAGAAACAACACACGAAAATCACTGTTTCACGCGCGATTTACAGAGAAGCGGAAAACACAAATCAATGGCGAGTAAGTTGAAAACGAGGATTTCAATCAGCAATCCGGAAATCGCTCGGAACTCGGAATTGTAGCAGAATCTCAAATCTCCGCTTGAATTGTCAAACATAGATCTAAGTAATGGACACCAAGCGAAACATCAGCATCATCATCAATTTCATACGAATTGTAATTAGAGTAGAAAAAAGGATTGACCCTGAATTCGGAATCTGGAAGGAGCAAGCGAAATCTTGTTTAGGCGCCTCCAAACTGATAGGATTGGCCGCCTCCAGTGTTTTATCAGTGAATTCCGTATCCCTCGGCTCCAAATTGACCAACACCGAGGCAGCGCATCCCTCGGGCAGATCCCCGAGGCCAGTCGCCGACGCCAATTCCGGTTGAAGCTTCTCGAATCGAGGACGATCCAGCACCCATTGAGAATCGAAACGCCGGGATCGGAGGAGAAAGGGTGCGAATTTCGGGGCTTTTGCGATGGGCATGAGGGCTTAGCGGGATCAATCGTCCACCATTCACGTTTTCTGGGTGGCGGCGAGGCCGTAATCAGACGAATGCTCAGCGTTGGACTCCATGGGGGCCGTCAATATCAATAACGAAGCAGAAAGATAACGTGGAACAAAGATACCGAAGACGAGAACAGCGCGGGGTTATAAATAATAGAGTCACACGGCCGATGGTGTGCCAAGACTGTTGATGGTTGAAATCCAACCCATAACTGCGAATAGGAATTACGGGATTGGAAGGTCACGATAGATTGAATTCAACACATAAGTGCGAATAGGAATTGCAGAATGGAAAACAGGGAGCCGGAAGGGGTTAAGAGATTCGGACCAAACGCTTAAGTTTTATGGATGTGTAGCATTTTTAGAGTTGTAAAGATGTTTATGGATTATAATTTTAATTATAAATCTAATTGGAGTTGACATATACTTTTCTATATTATTTTTTAAGGGCAATTTGCGAAAATGCCCCATCTAGAAAAACGGTTTGCAAAAATGCCCCTTAAAACAAAAATATAGCGAAACATGCTGTTTTGGGCGTTTTTGCAATAAAATTTACATTAATTTGTATTTTCTTTTAAATAGAAGTTTATTAAAAAATCATTATAATTACAATAAAATATTTAGCCATAAATTCTGGAAATTCTTTTTAAATACAAAATTAAAAAATAGAAAAAGAAAAAGAAAATATAAAATAAGAAAATAGTTTTAGAACATTAAGATTTTTTGGAAACAATGATATATTGTAAAATATATGGTGGAAGATATTGTTGAAGATATTTTTTGAAAGTATAAAACGTAAATAAACGTGGAAGATTTTTTTTTTTAAGATTATCTTCGTTTCAACCTTCTTCGTGATTATCTTCGTTTCATCACAAAGTAGGGTAAAATTCATCCTGTCGCCCTAAGTAAACATCTTGTCATATACAACGAAATATCCTGTACGATAGAAAGTTTTTTTTCGGCGAGCGAGCGACAGGATTTCGGCGAGCAAGAGAAATTTGGTTGATTTTTTTTTTGTTTTTTAGGTAAGATTTTCTTCTTTAGGTAAGATTTTTTTTTCGGCCCACCGAGATGATTTCGGTAAGATTTTCAATTTTCCTTTAATTTTTAATAAAGGATAGAGAAAAAATGAAATACTTTTTAACATTAAAATATTTATAAAATCTTTTTATTTATATATTTTTTCAAATTTGGATAAAAAACAAAGTTTGTTAAAATATTTTATTTCTTAATAAAATATTAATAAATATAATAATTATTGGTTTTTTAAAAAATATTTTGTTTTTTATTTTATGTGATAAAAATTAGTCATTTTGGGCATGAATGTAATATTTTTAGGCATAATTGCAATATTTTTAGACATTTTTGCAAATCGAAAAAAAAAGGTCATATTTGCAAACGGATTATCAAATATGGGTATTTGGTACTAATTCCCCTTTTTTTAATCTCCAATCTAGTATATAGTAAGATTAATTAACTATATCTTTAAGTAAAACTTATAGATACAATTTCAATAATATATATTCTTTTATATTTTACTTACATGTGGGGTTTACAATCAAAATTAATCAATGAAATTGTTTTAATAAAGATAGGTAATGCGGCCCAATAAGAAGCTGACTCGTATCGTGTTAAATATTATTTCTAACTTCCGTTTTAGTACATAGTTACCATGATTATTAGGTTTAATGGGTTATGAATAGTGGTTATGCTGAATTATTCTACCAAAATAATACACCAGTCACCGACCTCAATTATTCATGTTTTTTTTTTGGTTGAAATTATTCCTCCTTTATCAAATCAATCCTTCAATCCTAAAAAAAATTATCAAATCAATCCTTTACTAGACAATATTTTATTTAACAGAAAATCATTATGGAGTTGAGAAGTACGGTCAACTGGCATTTGGGTGGGTGAAAGTCACGGCTTAAAACTTTATTTCTCCAAAGTATTAGACCCTTCTTCGTAATTCCAGCTCTCACGTTCTCTCTAACAAGCGAAGTCGTCTTCTGCATCTCAAAAATCCCCTCTTTCTCCGATCAACCGGAGCTCTCTACTCATTCCGATGGCTCGCCGGCGTGTCCTCCTCAAGGTCATAATCCTCGGTGACAGCGGGTTAGGATTCCCCCTTTTCCCTCTAATTCCTCCGTTTCTTCCCCCCTTTCCTTTCTAGCGTTCAGATTGCTGATCTTCTTTCATTCAAAATTTGATCTTTGACAGGGTTGGGAAGACGTCTCTGATGAATCAGTATCCTGTCGAATTGTCCAATTTACTGTTCGCTGCCTGTTTTGGTCCTCTATTTTTTAATTGCTGTTTCGATTATTGTGTTTCGCCTTAAAGACTAACTTAGGTTTGTGAATAAGAAGTTTACGAATCAGTATAAGGCTACAATTGGAGCTGATTTCCTGACCAAGGAGATCCAGTTTGAAGATAGACTTTTCACGTTGCAGGTATTGAAACCAATTTGTGCCTATAGATCACATCTCTTCTGAAGGGGGTTATTGTCCTTACATCTGTGTACCTTCACACGCACAAGATGGCTTTATCAGATCTTGTACCATCCGTGTATTATGATATATTTGCTGGGATTTACACGTATCTGATTGTATATGATAATGGAGTGATCATCTGGTGTTATTAAGGGAAAACTAGGGTTGGCCCCAAATTGTAATTTCTATTTAGGGTCTGAATCAGAGTTGCTATCTATTTCTAGCGCATTGCAATTTTCAATGTACTGAAAATACCATAATAGATAGTTGCATGTTCAACCCTGATATTTAAGTCAAGCTTAGGGTGGACATCTGTACTTTGTTGTCCTAATTTTGTATGTCTTCTTTGAGTCACAATCAGTTCACATGAAGATTTCAGATAAAAGCTTAATATTTTGATGGTCCTACAAGATTCTATTATGGGTTTAGATCAAATGAAGACTCCCTTGAGAGCTTGCTGAGGAAAAAATAAGTTGACAGTATTTACATGCTGGTAATGATAATCTGAGCCCTGAAGCACTCTTGAAGTCTGATGATGGAAGTCTAGCTTAGGTTATTTCAGCTTATCTAAATTCTTGAGTCTTCTTTTTCTTTTGTCCGTTGTAGCAAGTCAGTCCTATTTTCTAGCTAGGAAAGTCGGTCAGTTTCCTTTTTTCTGGAGCATTAGGCAGATTAGTGGGTGGTTAAAGGGTTAGTGGCCTAGTGCTGCAGCCGGTCAAGAATCTCCTCTATTTAAGTCCTTTACCTGTTCAGTTGTAATTAGCTTTTGATATTATGAATTGAAAAGAGTCGTAGGAGTGTTTTCCTGCAAAACTTCCTCTTGCAAACCTATTGCTAGAGTGGTATTCCTCTTGGGAGATTCTCCCTAGAGTGGTCTCTATCATCTGAAGTAGAAATAAAGCTAGATTCAAATACAAAATTAGCTGACTTTCACACTTTATCTATCTCATTTCTTTGTGTACTATTCCTTTCTGTGATCTGAAATTACATGAATTGTTATGGAGCTTTTATGATTTATTTAAATACAAATTCTGGTGTGTTTATGTTGTCATTTCAGATTTGGGATACTGCAGGTCAAGAAAGATTCCAAAGCCTTGGTGTTGCTTTTTACCGTGGTGCAGACATTTGCGTTCTAGTGTATGATGTGAACACAATGAAATCCTTTGAGAACCTAAACCGTTGGAGGGAGGAATTTCTTTTACAGGTATAAAGATCTAGTTATGGTCTGTCACTGTCTCTTGGTCTCAAAAGTAAAAGAAAATAAAAGACAACTTAACTCTTCTCTTGCTCTGTTTGATAGGCTGGCCCTTCAGATGCTGAAAACTTTCCGTTTATTGTGCTTGGAAACAAGATTGATGTTGACAATGGGAATAGTAGAGTGGTAAGTTTAAAGGGTTTTGACTCTAATTATTTCCTTAATCAGTATTGTTTAGTTTGTTCTATTATTCTAAAGATCAATGTATTAGTATGTAGAAAGGACTTTTTTAGTTTCGTAATTTTCCAATTTTCAGCCCGTGCAGCATCTTTGCTCTATTTCAGCACCCTGTTTCGCTAATCATGTGTTTCCTAAAGATACTTTCATTTCCCTGGGTTCTCATAGATTCATTGTATATCAGGTTTCAGAAAAGAAGGCTAAAGCATGGTGTGCCAGCAAGAACATCCCCTACTTTGAGACCTCTGCTAAAGATGGGACAAATGTTGAAGCTGCCTTTCAGTTAATAGCCAAGAATGCCATTCAAAATGAACCTGAGGAAGAAATGTGAGTATATTAAATTAGATAATTTTGTGTTCACTACGTCCTCTCTTATCCACTTCACAAATCACTATTTAAAGTTACATTACATAGATATAAATGACTATTAATTGTTTTTGATCTACAATAATATATTATAGGGATATGAATGTTATGCTCATAGTCACGAACCACATTGGAATTGTTTTTCCCTGAAAATCTGTCTCTCCTCAATATTCTTCGTGGAATTTAGTCAACCACTTGTACTTTTTATCAGCATGATTGAATTTGTACTGATTAATTCTGTGGTGCTTGTGTTTTCAGATATTTTCCTGACACCGTCGATGTGGCTGGTAGTGCACGCCCACAAAGAGCCTCAGGCTGTGAGTGTTGAAAGCTTAACTTGCTCTATTGAAAGCTTGTTTTCCGTTGTATGTTTCCATTGTGCAGTGAAGTTCAGGAAGACGTATTGAAACTGTCGTTATACAACATAATGGAAAGTTGCAAAGGGGAATTTATATCTATTTGGTGCAATGTATCTACTTACTTATCCGAATACCATCAGGGTTTTGTTTGCATGTGGAAATTTGTTGGTTGCCCGAACTGAGCCTGATTTGGCGATTATTGTGTTTCTTCATGTCTTAGAAGCTTGTAGATTGCACAGTTAAACATAGAGAGAGTGACGCTCGCAAATAGCACACAATTCTTCCTCGTTTATTGCTTAAGTTGAACCTGAAAAAAGCCACCACCCAATTCTTCCTCGTGGCTTTTTTAACCAAGAAAGATGGATGGCTCGTTATCATACAATTAAGTGTATATCCCTTTCTTTAAACCTTATAATGCTAAAAGTTTTACAACATTGTTTACACCAGTTGCAAGATAAGTCTGTTTCAACAAATACTCAGAAATTCAATATAGTATGAACATGGCCAACGGTAGATACCAAAGCTCCAAGATCTGTTTCATAAGTACTCAGAAATTCAAAATAGTATACCAAAAGCGTGGTCAATGGTACACCAAAATTCTGCTAATAGAGTAGCAAAATATTAAAAGGGCACCGCTCATTATGATGAGTAAAAACACTTCTTTATTCATTAAATGGCATAATGACAAGCCTCATTGGACAGAAGAGGAAAAAATTACAGAAAAAAATCAACTTGAAAGAGAAATTATTGTTTTAATTTGACGACCAAATTGTTTAGTAAAATACAGGGCCAATTTCACTGGAATCTTGTTGATTGAGTGATTGGTCGTAGTATCATCTTTTGCTTCTAACTAACCTATAGAGACTAAGGGCCCGTTTGGTATCCAACGACGGAAACGGAAACGGAATGGAATGAAATGGAAACGAACCTAGTCCACATTAGCATCATGATACATGATGAGTCACCTCAATTTTCATTCAAAAACTACCGCAAGGAGGTCTTGCAGTACCCTTGTGGCACCTCAATCATTCCCTAATCTAAAGGTGGGGTAACAAAACACCTCAATCATTTCCTTCATCCCTTCTCTAGACACACCAATTTCAAAGTTTCAAATTAAAATATTTTTTTCAATTAATTTATAGTGACCCATAATTGGACTAGGTTCATTTCCATTACATTCCATTCCGTTTCCGGCATTGGATACCAAATGGGCCCTAAAAAGTTGTCAGTTTTGGGCTCGAACAGCCACTAGCATACCAGGAATCCATGATGATTCATTTTAGAGTTTCCTAAAACTTGATGTGGATTGATGCGTAAAACGCATCTATAAAATAATTCTTCAACAAGACAATAGCTACGACCATATATGTTGTAGGTAGAAGAAGGCATTTGTAATAATAGGAGAGAGATCTTCATGATGCAAGAGTGCTAAGGTAGTCAATCTGTGTTAACCCAGAGATTGGCTATGTATCAACTATCTCTGCTCATTCCTTCAAAATTGTTACCTGACATCTTTCTTTCTGGAAGCTCTACACTGCATTATAATGCAAAAGCTTGTTCATCTCTTTCTAAGCTTTTGTTGGGATCTATTTTACACAAAAATGAAAAAAAAGAAAAAGAAGATTTTCTCCAACAATCTTCAGTTGGAATACCTACCAGGACTAGAACCTTTCTTTTTCCTACGCCGTCTTTGTCTGATTCTCCAAAAGCTCAGCAGCAGCAAAAGACCTGATTCAAGTTTCCCATCAAAAAAAAAGAAAGAACAAAACTTACCATAAAAAGCACGAATTGACATCTGTGAAGTACTAACCAGACACTGCAATGGCACCAGGGACAAGCCATCGGCCAGCTACTGGCATATCAAGCTGTGTCAACAGAAAGTACAATATCAATTATCTGCTTAAATCAAACAGCTAAGATGCACAATAAGATAGCGATACTTAGCAAGTGTTCTTACATCATCACCGTATAAAAGGCTCCAGTACTTGTTACTCAAAAAATCAGCCTTTTCCTGTGAGGTTGTATTGACAGTTTTATCATTGGAAGCATCAAGAGTAGAGTTTAAACCTCTACCTAGATCACTCACTGGATAACCTGGCAATCTTCTGTTTCTTCCTCTGACTTGTACATTGTAGCCTTTGGTCCCATATATCTCAAACCTTGAGTCACTTCTGCACACCATTTCCTTCCCCACAACAGCAGAGTAAGTTGAGAAGTTTACATCTGTCCTACGAGATGGCAATTGCTTGTCTTCTACATTTAAGGGTTTGGTAAGTCTAGTGGAATCTGAAAAGAGTACTGGATCTTTGACATTGGTGGTAGTAAATGCCAACATTTTTTTGAGAAGCCAGAAACAGTTGGTGACCATATGGCTGCTATCCAAGCAATTGGAATCACCATAAACTGAGATACGGCCTTTTCCCAAATCCAGAAAACCAAGAATAGAGGAGTCATCCTGCAGGAAGTACATGTTAAAGTTACGTGAAGTAGTGCAAACATTGTATAAAGTTAAACACATAATCTTGTACTTCTAATAGCATCTTTATGCCAGCAACAGCAAGCACCAAAAAACTTTTAATGGAAGGATTAATTGACAAAAAAAAAAAGCAAATGCCACGTATATACAGAGAAAATTTTCCCAAGTATCAGAGCAAGTCTCTTTTATTACAAACTATTACTTCCATTTATAAGATTTTGTCCTGCAACTACAGCTTTTTCTTGAACTTGGAGTATTTTTCCTCTTTTACATTTAAAAGAAAAGAAACCCGAGTTCCCTGTTAAAGATATCAAAACGCTGGAGTATTTAAAAAATAAAAGGCAACAGGTTTCAATTCTTCTTTTTAAGATTTTCAATTGAACCAGATAGAAGTCAACTAGTGCATTTTGGCATTGATGTAAAAGGAAATTACGAAAATACTGTACCTTTGTCACAGCAGAATTAAGTAGATTCTGAGTGGATGAACTATCTAAAGAATAGAGGTAGGGAAAACTGTGGACATAGCCACCAGTTGGAAACTTCAAAATGTTTGTTCCAGATGCGTATCGTGTATGTTCACCATCAATGGTAAAATCACCATTAAGAATCTGATCACCAAAAGCAATCCCAAATGGTGCCAGGAGATCATTTAAGGCCGGAATGTTTGATCCACCTGTAACAGGAGTCCACCAGCTTCTAGTGTTATCATCAAAAAACCTCATCTTTACCATTGTGTCAACGTTATACCACTCAGCAAATACAATTAGTCCCAAGCCAGTATTCAAAACATCATCTTTCAATTTTTCTATTTCCTCTTGAAAGTATTCCTCTTCAAGATCCACCAACAGAAGTGTACCATACTGGTGAGCATCAAAACAAGTAAGTGGAGAGCCTAGTGTCTCAATATAGTATCCCGCATCCCGTAACATGTTGAACATAGTATGGAAATTAGTGTGGAGGTGATCCCCATGCCAGTCCAGGATATCATTGCGGACATCCAAAGAATCTCTAGGGATGTAACCAGGTGGATATTTGATGCTGTGAAATTGATCCCACAAGATTCTTTTTGACCTTGGAGGAGTTGGCACCACTTTCAATCTCAATTGAAGAACACAACTGCTAGATCGTAATGCTTTTTCACCTTGAGCAGGTGGGCTATACACCTTAACAGTAACATTCCCTTCAATCAAGCCAGAAAATTGAGCACCTTCTTCTTTAATTTGCATGTGGATTGCCAGATAACCAGTCCATGGCCAGATTACTTCTGAATGAGTAAAGTGGATACTAAGGAGGTTTCCTTCTTCGGTTGAAGGTTGCCAAATTGGGGGGCCGTCAAGATAGCCAACTACCCCCATCCCATTCAAAATGGTAGCATTAAAAATTACGGGCATAGCACCAGCATAGAGTGGCTGGTGACAGAAAGGCCAAGTATATGGACAATCCATTAAATCTAAGACATCTGGAAAAATGGTTGCTCGTGGGCGGTAGTTCTTTAGCAATTCATACGATTCTAACCTGACAAAATTGCCAGAAATTAGACAAACGCAATGACTTAAAGAAGGTGAAAAGTTATGGGTGAGCATCACATCAAACGATCACATTTATAGTACCATTAATATTCTGCTCATTACAATGCAGACAAACTCATTGGACAGATAGTATGAAGTACGGTTAACTTACAGGTCCACTCTACCAGCACCTTGTTCATACATGTGTGGCCCAGAAAGTTTGGCAGCACCTTCCACCAAAGCTTGCTTCATGCTTGCCGGATTAAGAATTTGTTTTCTTTTGCTCTCTGGGACAACACTGACAAGCAGGCACACTATACCAGCAACAACTGGACTTGCAACACTAGTGCCAGATAATGTTTTACAGCCTGTACTGATCTTTGAACCCATAATGTCACGTCCATATGCTACTATATCAGGCTTCACACGACCATAACTGCAGGATCAGTAAGAACTTAAGAAACTCAAACAAGATGCTCAATTACACATTATGGCAAGCATAGTTTTTGTTTACCCTCAAATTTATTTCCTTCCATTGTGAAAAGTAACAATTAGAACAAGGATGACAAGACAAATCAACTACTAATGTCTTTTAGCATATATATTCAAAAACTCATTATATAGCACTGGCTTGCAAAAAAGTGATCCGAAGGAATCATGATAATGTATAATAACTTGGATAAGATCATAAGCCAAACTAATATGCTGTAGTGGAACATACTTTGAAGGAAATTGATACTATTCTGAATCAGCATTATGCATGAGGTGGTCATGTTATACATGAGCTTCGCAAGATACGATTCAAAATATGGCAAGTATAATAATAACTTCAAATTTAAAGAAATATGTCACAACTGCAATTACCCATGTGGGATCTCCCAAGTACTCATGCCGCGTGAGGAAAATGATGCAATATTATCACTGTAATCTATACCCCCAACTCCTATTACGTCGCTTTGATCTGCTGGGTTGTTCAAAGTTCCATAAAGAGGCCCATCATTTCCTATTGCTGAGACCATGATTATATTATTTGCAGTTAGTTCCCAAACCTGCATACAGTGGATTAAGACATTCAATTAACATCGTATAAGACTACCAAGAGGTCAAATTATCTGGGATGAGAAGAAAATATAGATATAATAGACTTGGAAGGGTTTCTAAAGGTGCCAAGAAAAAGTTCCTTGATTACAATGAAATAATTCGAACGGTTCCACATCCCAATACCGTCAAGAACTCAGAGTGTTTTTTAAACATTTCAGCCTGAAGCTAGAACCCCGAAAAATGACTTCCAAGAAACACACCAGACATCAATAATGTAGAATTGATAACAACAAACTTGTTAGACATATTAAATTGTTCAAATGCTAAGAAGATCCACTTCAGTGGGTGATATATGTTTGATCAAACCACAAATGCAAGCAGACAAGCAAGAACAAAAATGCACACGGGATTTGCGTTCGAGAACAAAGTTGGAAGCCAGAGTGATTTAACACTTCTAACGTATCCAGCCAAAAAAATGATGCACTTTGATGTCAGAAGGGCAGCCTAATTTATAGAGTAACCAGATGGAAAAGACAGACCCACCTTCTCAACGAAAGGAAGATCAAGATGATCTGGTCCACCAATGCTCAAATTTAGTACATCCATGTCAGTTGCAATTGCATAGTTGAATGCATCAAGGAACCAAGATGTATAGGATACCTGCAATGAGCTGAATACAAAATTCTCATAACCTACCTAAAGAAAAATAATCTCTACTAAATGTCAAAGAAACAGATTAAGATTGGTTGATGGATACAGATATTGGAATGAGCTCATTGCAAGGACAAATGAGATGATGATAACAAACCTCAAGCATTTAGGCTATGAATAAAGATCAGTGCAACATGAATCTGTTCAAAATAAACAAGAAAAGGAGCAAAATCCATTACCTGAGCATCAGTAAAGACACGGAAAGCATAGATCTCCGTATCAGGAGCAAAACCGCGACATTCAGGATCTTGACCAGATATAACTCCCGCAACAAATGTCCCGTGACCAAGATTGTCATTTAGGGTATTTTCATTGGTCCAATTTGTACGTTCCTGAATGAAATTCAAATATTAAATTGCATGGTATAGAACACAGAGATAAAGGAGCATATGTTCTCAAGCAAATAAGGAATTCATCTACACAGCAGCAGCAACACTAGTATTTAGCATCCAATACCTTTATGTTACGAAAATGTGGATGATTTGAGCGTATTCCAGTATCAAATATGGCCATCTTAACCTTTGCACCAGTGTAGCCCTTAGCCCAAAGGGCATCAGCTCCAAATAAGGAAGTAACTTGAGACCTCTACATAAATCAGCAAATACTATGTCACAACCTATGAATCAACTACAATCACACTTCAAAACAGTCATTAGCAGTAAACAAAGAGCTAATCACTCACCTGCGCCATCAGATGCCGTCTCCAGCTACTAGTGTCGTTGCTCGCCGGGACGATGAAATCGGCCTCTCCGGCTTCCTCCTCGAAAGACATCCGCGTAAAAATCTTACCAGGCCGCTTCTTGACATAGCAAAACGCATCACCTCCGTTCGAGCTGGCCGGTTTCTCCACGAACAAGCTCCGCGTGTAGCGCATATCAGCCGAAACGTCCTTGACTAATTCTAGCCTCTCGATCTCGCCGATGACCGCGTCCCTAGACGATTCGTCGATGGAGACGACGCCGAAATCGGTAGGGTAGCGCGACGCCGGATTATTGCGCTCGATCCAATCCCATCCATCGAATCTGGAGTGTTGTCGAAGGTATGCAAGGTGATCTCTCGCGTACTTGTACTCCGTAAATCGTACGATGTAGTGAAGATCTCCGGATCCATTCGGAGGAGGCGCGGTGGAGGCGTTGCAAACGGGCCATTGGTCGGAGGTGGTTAGGGTTAGGGTTAGGGTTTGGCAATGGAGAGAAGGAAGATGTGGAGAAGAGGAGAGAAGGAAGAATAGGATGGGGAGAATAGTAGAGCTTCGATGTGTGATCATGGCGATGTCGAAGTGGAAGGAGGAGAACAGAAGGATCTGGTTCTTCTCGTTGATAGACAATTGATTTGGCGGGAAACCTCCAACATGGAGCCGGGAGAGAGCGACTGAGCGGACGGTGAATTCGTTCAAGGAGAAGAAAACGAGGTTTTCCCCTACTGCACTCTATCCCCCTTGTCTTCTCCACACGCTTTTGCTGTGTTAATGAGTTTTGACTTTAGTCGTCCTCCTTTTGTAACTTTTGTTTCTCGTTCGAACCGGATTAAGTTGGTACTGTTATCAGCGTGCCATGATTATCATCTACTAATCACCCTTTTATACACGTATACAACTTCTATTGTTTGTATTATGTACTCCCTCCGTCCCAATTTGTTTGTCCTAAAGAACACATTTTGTGGTTATTAAGGAAGTGATAAAGTGGTATTGGGAAATGGGAAGGTGGGTAAAGGTTGAAATTAAATGAGGGTAGATTTGTAATTTTATAGGTATAAAAAGTGGAAAAGTGATAAAGTAGAAGGAAAAGTTGGATTTTGAGGGTAAAAAGTGAGATTGAATAGGGGTAATATTGTAAGAAATTAATGATATAAATGGAAAGAGGACAAACATTTTGGGACAACGGAAAAGGAAAGAGGATAAACAAAATGGGACGGAGGGAGTATGATTGAAGGTAAATTGTACAAAGTGAGAAATCTATCCATCTATCTATCTATCTATCTATCTATCTATCTATTACTATATACTAAAGCGGAAGCAAATTTCGCCACCATATTGCGTCACATCACCCTTTTTATTAAGATAAAGTATTGTATTTAAAAAAAAATTATCCTCTACCGAATTGGAAAAATTATCTTTCTATACCATGTAAATTTATTTCGCTACTTATATGAAGATATATATATTGTAAAGATATGATAATACATGTTAATTTCACTACTTACCCATCAAAGATAAGGTAGTGTACGTCTAACAACTTACGTATATTATACATTGCAACAACTTATGTATATATAAGGTATGATAAAACATTGTAAAGATATGATAATACATGTAAATTTATCTTATACATTGTAACAACTTACTTATGCTCATATGATAAGGTAGTGTCTAACAATTATTTTATATATTGTAAAGATATATATAAACATGGTAATACATTTAGCTAATATATATATAGATATATATATATTATGTAATATATTGTATATGGTATATCTATATCTACCAATAATTATATCTTTATTAAGTCTATTACTATATTACTATATACTAAAGTGAAAGCAAGTTCTATTAGCATATTGCAACCATTTATTTAAATTGTCTATTATTATCAGTTATTTTTTATAATTTTAGTATAAGTTTTTTAAATCATTAATACTAACAAATTCTATCACTATATTTATGCTACATCTTCCTTTCATTAAGATAATAAATTAAATATATTTACACTATCATATCATATTGAAATCCCGATAAAAATACTAAAATATTAGATGATATATTTACCCTAAATACACCCGTAGCAGTATATACTTATTATGTTTTAGATAAAAGATAGATTTGTTAAACCTTTTGTTTAAATTTTTTTCATAATATAATATCATATATATACAAGATAAAATGGTTTTACTTTTTATTTAACTAAATATCCTCCATAAGTTTAATATAATAATATATTAGTTTTTATTTAAATTTATTTATTTATATATATAATTTAGTTTATGCAATTTAATTTACATTCCATAAGATTTGTATCCATTTTTAATAAAAATTAATAATGCATCTTATTGTATACCATTCTTCCTCCATCATATAAACATATGTTTATGTATGTATAAATGTTAATACACAAATAAAGTATATTTTTATCTAAATGTTCGATGATATACGAGTATATATTATTTTATAATCTAAAAGATAAGCGTTGTCTTAAAACAAATTAGACATGTGATAATAACACCCCGTACAAGGTGCGGGTCAATTACTAGTACATCTCTAAAGTTCTTACTCCCCCTCTCTCCCTTCTTATGATCAAAGTGTTCAAAGTTTAATTAAAGTGTGCCTTTTAAGAAGACTAGAGTGACCTTGGTTTAATCTTTTCATATCACGTTATCAGCACAAGTATCTAATTACCAATTGAGCTTCCTAAGTACTAAGAGCATCCCCAACAGATGTGTTAAAAGGCTTTCTAAAATGGAGAAGCAAAAACTATTTTCTCCAAAAATTTTCTACTTCAACTCCAACAGTTTCTCCATTTTGCAGAATGTTTGAACCAAAATTTACCCAAGGAAGAACTTTGGCTTAAATCGGGCCTAGATCGAAATAAATCAAAGAGAAGGACGAAAATTGTGTTTGTATTGATGAGAAAAGCGTATGAATGTGTAAAAACATGGTATCCCGTTCTAGGGTTTACAATGGATGTATGAAGGTATGACCCCCCTTCTAGGGTTTACAATGCATGCCTCTGGCGAGGGCTATGGTGTATGATCTGATGTGATATGCTATTCTCCTCTATCTCTCCTCCACAATTTCGTGGGTTTACATAGGTATTTATAGACAAAAAGTAGGAATTCTATCTTATACAAGGTATAAATCTATCTTAACCAACAAGTCTTCCGGAAAATCTATCTTATATCTTGGATATTCTTTATCTTGTCAGGCAGCGAATATATCATATATCAGAGGATATCTTGGAAAGATTCTATCTTGTAACAACCATATCTCGGACAAAATCTATCTTGTTCGACCGACCGTCCTTCCCGCCGTCCTTCTCGCTGCGCTCTTAAGAGGTAGCAAAGAAGTACTAATCGGGTCTTGATACTTCTTTGACTATGTATTGATACTTCTTCGCCTAAAACCTTGGTCGAACAGTACCTTGTAGCTGTAAGGCATTGGGACTTCTCTGGTACTGGGTTGCTTCCTGCTTGGATTATTTCTGGGTCCAACAATACCCCAAATTCATCTTGGTTGTTGAGGCGACGAGACGGGCAAGATGGATTTCACACCTTTGATACGAACCTTCGTTATTTGCAGAGTTGTTGGTTGATATAAACGATTGAGTCTCTGGACAGCAGACGTCTTCGTGACAGAAGTGTTTACAAGAGGTGCGGACTCTATCGAAGTCGTCAACTATAGGCATGGACCTGATCGAAGTTGTTTACCGCCAGCGTAGGTGTGACCGAAGTTGTGTAGCCTTGGGCATTTTAACTGGACGATAACCATGAGCTTTGGGTGTTTAACCTAATCGTAGTCGCTAGCCCAGAGCATAGACTTAGGTAAAGTCACAAACCAAGAGCTTACACTCGTTGTTGTGCAAAGGTGATGCTTGAGAAACTGAAGGTATATGTCTTGGATGGAGAGCCTATGTCTTGGAAGCTATGTTCCGAAGCTACTCTTAAGGTAGTGCACTTGGTTGGTTTTAAGATCTGCATCGGAGATTCTCCGCGTAAGATAGCGAATACTCGATGAGTTATACTGTGCTCGGGAACCGAAGCTGTGAGAAGCTGTGAAGGTGACCCAGTGCTTGGTCAATCGTGGTGGTTAGATCGATTGCTTTAGTATTTGACGAACCCTTGCTTGGAGATTCTTCAAGACTTTTCTGATGCGAAGAACGACCATTGGGACTTAATGACGTAGTAAGATACCTTCGTTAAGTATTATCCACTCGGTACCCCAGCATTAGGATCTTCCTTTGAGGTGGTCGTGGAACTTCTAGATGACGTCGGAACGATCAATCATGAGGATAGGGTGATTGACGTACCTGATGCTTATGCGGTAATAAACCCCAGCCTCCATCGTCATGAAGGGTTTGATTTATGAGGTTGAGTTAACCCCATGATGATAGAATGATTCTTTGAACGCAGGATCTATGTGCAAATGTTCGTACGCTGATCGATTATTAACTAGGCATGGCTAGACAAAATCGTCATTTAACCAGAAAATGGCCAGAGAAGTACTGATGCGTGATTAGCGGGTTTATCTGAGCCAATTCTGGTGAATCTTCACGTAGGTTTAACCAGCGATGATGCCGGTGCAGCTAAGGAAGTCGATGGTGAGGAGCCTTCAGAAGAGGCGGCTTCTCAGACCCTAACCATTAAAGTGTGGCTCTATAGTCTTCCTTGTCATTCATTTGATTTAGGTTCGTTGTGGGAACGAATGCGAACCCCTGATTAGGTGTATGTTCGTTCCTTTGACACTTGATTACTCTACTTTGTTGCTCTGGTAAAGCGTGAACTTACGATCTTTTGATTTTAACCTGCACCTAATCAAGCAACTTTTTCATAACGTTAGTTTAATGAAATATCTAGAGAATTTCCAGAGAAATGTCACCCATTGGTACGGGGTGTTCCCTTTTTGTATTTTGTTTTGTTTCGACGCCCTTGTATGGCGCGCTTCTATGTCTTTCAATATTGTCCTGCACTCGAATAAGATAACTTTGCAATAATGTTAGTATAAGTAAATATCTGGAGAATATTCAGAGAAGCATCGCCTGTTGGTAGGGGATGTGAAGTTTACTCGTATTGAGTTTCGATGCCACGGTATGACACTTATATATATGTCGTTGTGTTAGTACCTTTTTATTTGCGTCAGTTGGCAAACTTTAGTGTAGGGCAGTGATCAAGAGATTCTCCAGGGATGTATTTGCCCATATGTGTATGAATGCGTTAGTAGATCAACATTCGAGAGGAAGTGTTATGTGCCTTCCTCCCATAGCGCATTAGTTCGATCCTGAATAGATGTCCAGGTCTTTGCGCTTGGTGTACTGCAAAGGTCCGTGCATAATTGCTTATGATTAGGCGTCCTTTGGATCCATAAGTTTAGTCCTTAGGATGTATTGTTTTCACGGCGTCCCGCGAATGTGGCCTCGGGTTATCGGTGCTATAGCGTTCCCCTTCCCGTACTAATCCAATGTGACTACGTTGATTGGACTTAGATGGGGGGTAACCAACTTATGGGTTACTTCACCACGTTGTATGCGTGACGACATCGCCATTTCTAGACGGTATAACCATGTATTTATACAGTGGTTTTTTGTGTGCTGTTTTTCGCGTATTTGTTTAGTCGATGAGACGTAAAATAGCGCGTAGGGTGCGTTTGAAGCGGTAGTTGAGTTGTGGGAGAGTTGTTTTCTCGCAAAACATCACAAATAGAACTGAAAAACTACTAAGCTATGAATTAAAGACAATGCATCGACATTGGGAGCTAGCACCCCGGAGTCGCTTATTGAAGAAAAATCAAAGAGGTCTTAAAGAAGTAGTAAACTAAAGCTAAGTGATGATCAGAAAGTTAATGAGACCAAACCGATTCAGAAGTAATACTTCTTCAGGTGGGTTGTACTTTAACGCGTGTGAGTCGTGATCAACTGTCGTTAGCGTTGGCTCGTGAATGAGCGGGAAGACATTATAGAATGTAGGAAGAATGAGAACGAGTAATAAAGTATAGATAGTAAAAGTAAGTACCTTAGTCGTGTAGCCAATGTTGGCGTATAGCACCTTGGGACTGTATTAGGGCCATGGCTGGCCTTTGACGTTTCGCATGGTTGGATAATGCATAATCAAGAAGTCAAAAATAGGTGATCACGGGTTTCCCCAATGATCCTCCAATGCTTAAGTTAGTAATGTCTTTGTAAGAAACCGCAAAGGGAAAGCAAAATGTAAAATAATAGTTTTGGGGAGTGATACGAATGAACCTGCATTTTTTCAGTGATTGAATCATGTTCGTGACAATGGTTATTGTCATCGTCGTCTTCTCTTCCGATGCTCTTGGACACCGGCTAACGGGATGGTGATTCTCTAGCTGCGGCCTGGCGGCTATCCAGCGATCAATCAGCAAGTGATCGACTGGGGTTGTTCCCAAAAAATGGGGGTCTAAGGAGTATCGTAGTTAGATTAGACGACCCCTGTTGTCTTCTTGCAACCATCAAGGTCTGGCCTTAAAGCTGTCTTCGCAACTTCTTTTGAGATTTTCTAGCGACTGCATAGCCGTTGTCTAGAGACTAACAATGAGCGACTGGCCTAGCTGGTTGCCCAAGCAAGGATGTTGGAGGGGTGTTGTAGCTTGCTCTAGTGTCGAGGTCGCAACACCCCTGACATCTTTTCGCGGATGAAAATGTTTGGCCTTGGAGCCATCTTCTAAACTTCTTTGGAGATATTCCAGCGACTGCCTAGAGATTGCCTAGAGATTGTCTAAGGGGATACCGACTTGTGCGATCTTCTTTGCAGAAAGCTGCTTGAACCTGATTTTTCTGAATCAGGGGAGTGACCCCTGACCATGGACAGTTAAGCCAATATCTTGTTTCTTCTTGGTTCAAGTAACCCCAGCTCGTGGTGAATTGGTACTTTGTGAACCGAACGTGGGCCGCTTCCTTGAGTTCTTGGACGGTGTCCGAACCTGACTCAAGTTCACGTTCGTTGCTTTCCATACTAGTGAGCCAGTATCTGGCGGTGGGCACTCTAATCTTTGTCGGAATGATGGCTTCACACCCATGCGCTAGGGAGAATGGTGTTTGACCTGTCGCTCCCTTCGGGTGGTGTGACTTAGTTCGATGTTTCACTCTTTACGGAAGTACGCGTCTTCTTGCTTCTGAATTGTGATCCATCGTTGCATGTAATCTCTTTTTGGTAATCCTAATCTTTTGACTTGTGGATGGAGGCAATTTTCCGTCAATGTCCATCCCCCATCTCATGAATGACCACGGGGTGATCGAGGGATGGAGAATCTCTAGTCATTGGTGTGGGATAGGTGTGTGGTGTTGACATGCTTCGTACGCCTAAGCGTACTTGGTTAAGTCTTGGAGAATAGTCAGCTAATACCACCCCTGCCTGAGGATCTTGTTGGCTAAGCTCCGACCCCTAGTATGGTTCCTGTAGTCTTCCTCGTGCATTTCGCACATGATTTTCTCGGCCTCTTCTTTTTCTACGCATCGCTGTAGGAAGCATGAGGTAGATTCGTGGAAGAAGATCCCATGTAGGATGGTGAAGCGTGTTGCTTTCGATCTTAGGGCTTTGGCTTTGATCTTGTCCTTCTTCGCCATGTAGGAACCAACTTAGGTATGGCCTGGTCTAGTGGTCGACCGAACCGATCCTTGGACTGGTGGATCTTTGAAGAATATCTGGAGCGAGTGGCTCGGGTGGTGATTCTTTAGCCTGTGCAGCAGATGTTTCAACTATGGCTGACTGTAGTAAGTAGACCAGTGGTATGTTGTTGAACTCTTGGGGATCTAGGGTTGAACCTAGCCCGGCTAGGGCCTTTTGCTCACGAGGGATTTGTTCAAATGCAATCGGGTCAAAGCTTTCGGATAGTGTTTTAACTTTTCCGAGGTAGCCGATCATCTTATCGTTTCTAGCTTTAAAGATGCCTAATATTCAGTTAATGACCAACAAAGAGTTGACTCGTACCTTAAGTCTCTTGATGGATAGAGCCTTGACTAGCTCTAGTCCGAAGATAAGAGTTTCGTACTCCGACTCGTTGTTAGTGGCGTCAAAATTACTTCTGACTGCTTGAGCTTCTCTTGCCCCCCTTGCCGATTTTAGCACGACTCCGAGACCTGCCTCCTTGCGTTCGAGTCTCCTTTGGTGTTCAGTAAACATTCGTGCTCTCCTCGAGGGTTGGGGTAAAGTCGGCAACGAAGTCAGCGAGCACCTGTGACTTGATTTCTCTCTGAGGTTCGTACCTGATGTCGTATGCGCTTATGTGGATGGCCCACTCCGCCATTCTTCCCAAGAATCCTAGCTTTTGCATGATTTGCCTGAGTGGGTACTTTTTCAGGACAAGTACGGTATGCGACTCGAAGAATGATCGGAGTTTATTTAGGAGAATTACGACCGTTAAGACCAGTTTTCCTGTTGGAGAGTAATGTGTCTTGTTGGAAAACATCATCCTACTCACGAAGTAGACTGGAACCTATTGGCCCTCTTCCTTTTTGACGAGGACTTAGCTTAGGGCGCTGTGCGACACAACTAAGTAATGGTGTGGTACCTCCTGTGGCGTTGGTTTAGCCAGTAGCAACTGATTGGCAAAGTATCCTTTCAGGCCCTGGAATGAGCCCTCGTGCTTTTCTATCTATTGGAAGCTCTTGTTCTTCTTTAGTACCTCGTAAAATAGTCGATACTTATCTGAGGATTTTGGCAGATGAACCGGCTAAGCGCGGCTATCTTGTTGATAAGCTTTTGCACATCCTTTATGCTTCGAGGGGATTTTAGTGAAGCAATCGCCCGAAATTGGTCAGGGCTAGCCTCAATCCCTCGATTGGTCACCACGTGCCCCAGAAAAGTACCAGACGGTACCCCGAAGATGCACTTCTGGGGATTTAGCTTCATGTTTTATTCTTCAAGGGTTTTGGATGCTTCTTCCAAGTGCCCCCTGGTTATGAAGGAGGTTTTTTGCATCGGTGTCGTCGAACACGATGACTTGTCCTAAAGATTTCTTGACGGCGTGCCCCGACGGTTGGGGTCGGCCAAGAATCGCTTTCTTTGTCATGGCGCTTCGTTGCTGAGTATGTCAACCCATGGACGTTCGATCCCCCAGATATCGCGTTGACCGCTCTGACTAGTGTTGGAGGATCTCGCCTTTCTTAGCGCTCGGGCTGGAGATTCTTCAGTACTTCTTTGGGCACTTGAGCGTCCGGCGCCATGTCCTTGATCCGCCCCTCAATGATTAAACGAGACAACTCTTTTCTTAGCATGATGCAAACGCGAGTCTGGTGTCTATGATACTCGTGGTAGTCACGCCACTTGGTGGTATCTCTATCGGCCTTTGGAGCCTTATCCTTTCTTGGACACCTCACGTATTCCCCAAGCCTGGTCATATTTCGTAGGAGTTTGTCCGTAGAGATGTTGAGCTTAAGGGGGTCTAGCGAAGGTGGTGGTGATGTCGCAAAACTAGATTAAGACTTTTTCGCGGTCGAAATGGTTTCAGGAATTCTCCGGTGGATCTTTGGGACTTCAGAAGTACCCTGTTGAGATCATTGGATTGCTTTCGACTAGAGGTGAACTGAGAGCGAAAAGTATCCGAATGATCCGCAAAGGACTGAATGCTCCCACGTGGGAGATTAGTGAATCAAGTTAGGGCTGGCCCTGTTAGGGTTGTGCCGAACCCTTTGTTCATCATAGCTTCTTGGGAATGATAGGGGACTGCGCTTGCCATCATCTTCGGCTTGTATATTGCCACGTGTTCGTGAGGATATGTGGTCCCATTGTACGTGGGCTTACTTGGAATGGAGATTCTTTAGAATTTCTTTGGTATTTCTTTGGAGTTTCTTTGGAATTTCTTTGGTGTTTCTTCGAAGTCGTCTGATGCTTCGGGTTTCACGGGCTGCAGTCCCTGGTGATTTGATCGAGTATGACGCCTATTTGCTCAGCATCCTTCTTTTTGATGGCCGTGTCCAGGCCGATCTACTGTGCCGTTCGTAATCTTCCTTGTTGGTGTCGTCACCCGCGATCCAAGTTAGGATGACGTGTCATGTAATTGAAACAAGTGAACAACCAATACGTATAAGTATAAAAGGTCGATATTTATAAGATGCGCAATTAAGAAAGAAAGTCTATCTTTTAACCGCATATTAGAAAAATTGTAATCAAACAAGGATAAAGGCAAAATCTAAACTCTTAGAAGAGAGAAGCAAAACACGGAATGAACTATGACATAAGGGAACGAGGAAACCAGTATATGAAGGATGGAAGACGTGATCCGGAAGGATCGACTTGACCGTTTGCGTCCAGGTTGCTAAGTACTAGTCCGTCCCGCCTTGTTGTTGCCTAGAGGCTCTCTAGCGGCCAACAACGAACGATTGGTTTTCCTTGCTGCCCTTAACAAGCCACCAGATTGTACTCAAGTATTAGCATGAGGTTTCCATAATCAAAATATAGAAACGTAGTACAATGAATTGAATGGGAAAAAGAATTCTCCCTGTCCAGAAATTTGACGAGGAGATAACAAAGCACATGGCTTTGATGTTTTGTAGATCAAATTTTAGTATTACATCATCCCTAGCTTTGTTTTGATGATCATCGATGTCGCTCTGATGATCGCCCCACTTCTGGCTTCGCTGATCGCTCAAAACTTCTTCGGAACTTCTTTGGGACTTCTTCGGAGTTCTGTCGTCTCCTTGTCTCGCGATCTGGTGCTTTGATTTTTGTGATTTCTGTTGTTCCCGTAGCGAGAGGGTCAGGATGGATGTTTTCCAGTCCTGATATTGTGTCTTTCGATCAAGAAAGGTGGAGACTTTTGTCCTTTTGATGATTGTATTGATCTTCGGCCCCACGGTGGGCGCCAAATTGTTTGAACCAAAATTTACCCAAGGAAGAACTTTGGCTTAAATCGGGCCTAGATCGAAATAAATCAAAGAGAAGGACGAAAATTGTGTTTGTATTGATGAGAAAAGCGTATGAATGTGTAAAAACATGGTATCCCGTTCTAGGGTTTACAATGGATGTATGAAGGTATGACCCCCCTTCTAGGGTTTACAATGCATGCCTCTGGCGAGGGCTATGGTGTATGATCTGATGTGATATGCTATTCTCCTCTATCTCTCCTCCACAATTTCGTGGGGTTACATAGGTATTTATAGACAAAAAGTAGGAATTCTATCTTATACAAGGTATAAATCTATCTTAACCAACAAGTCTTCCGGAAAATCTATCTTATATCTTGGATATTCTTTATCTTGTCAGGCAGCGAATATATCATATATCAGAGGATATCTTGGAAAGATTCTATCTTGTAACAACCATATCTCGGACAAAATCTATCTTGTTCGACCGACCGTCCTTCCCGCCGTCCTTCTCGCTGCGCTCTTAAGAGGTAGCAAAGAAGTACTAATCGGGTCTTGATACTTCTTTGACTATGTATTGATACTTCTTCGCCTAAAACCTTGGTCGAACAGTACCTTGTAGCTGTAAGGCATTGGGACTTCTCTGGTACTGGGTTGCTTCCTGCTTGGATTATTTCTGGGTCCAAAACAATTAAGTAATGTAATGAAATGTTCAGTTTTTAAACTATTTGAATTTTCAAATAAAAAAAATAAACTATCTGATTATTTTTTATTAATAAATTTAAAAGATAATAATATGAATAGGAAAAATAAATTTATTTTATTATAAAATTTAATATTAATATCGGTTAAAATTATACTTGAAGAATCGTCAAACCGTTTTCAATTTTCTTTTTAATTTCACAAATTTTAAGATTAATACAAATTTTAACCTTTTGGGCATGTGAATAATTTTGTATATATTGTAGGGTTATTCCATGAATTTCGTATAAATCTCAAGGTTACCGCATGAAATATGTCAAACTTCGGTATACTTCATGAATAATGTTAAACCTCGGGGTTACCACGTGAAATTTCCGTAAAAACAAAGCATTAGATTTGCTTAACTCGCTCGTTGATTAACTCGATTCCTCCTTGAAAATCTTAATTTTCACCGACCGGCTTGAAAATAACTCTTAAGCAAAACGATTATGAGAATGATGTTGGTAACCACAATAAGAACAAGGCAAATGAAAAGCTCGATGATAAATCTTTGATTTCCGGCTCTAAGACGACGCATAATCTCGTCGTCGGCCATGGAAAAGTCGAGAGAGTTATTTTTTGGTGGTGAAGATCGAAAATGGAGGAGAAAGAAAGAGATAAGAAAGTGAAAAAGTGAACGGTTTAAAAGATTACCGAATTATTTTTCAAGACTCTAAAGATTTTAAGAACCTCTTTCGGACATTTTGGACTTTAAGGACCTAAGGACTTTGAGACTCTAAAGACTTTAAAATTGTTAAATTATACTTCGTACGATTCTTTACTTTTGTCTTACAATATTGCATATGCCTACATTGTCTTACGATATTGTCTATGCCTACATATCAATTTACTTTTGTCTTGAATACGTTATCTATCTTATATGTATATCATCTACATGCATGCTAAGTTGATTGCTTCAATCTTCCCATGCACGATTCATAAATTATAATATTGTTTAATGTAGATCTCTTATGCATAGTAGCCAATGGCAAACATCGCCAAAAGGGAGTTCGACATCCTTGACTTGTCGGACCAAAAGTACCTCAAAAGGAAAGTCGATGTCATGGCTCACCTCAAGGTAAATGGCATTGAGAAAACAATCGCTAATAAGAATACAACTACCCCACAAGAAAAGGCGAAAGCCATTGTGTTCCTCCGCCACCACATTCATGAAAGTCTCAAAACTGAGTACTTGTTTGTGGAGGATCCAAAAGATTTGTGGGATAGCTTGGAAGAGCGATATGGCCATCAAAAAGAGGTCTTGCTTCCACTAGCACAATACGAATGGAACACTCTAAGGTTCCAGGACTATAAGTCCATCACTGAGTATAATAGTGTGATCCATAGGATTACATCTCAATTGAAGTTATGTGGTCGAGAGATCACACAAGGCGAAATGTTGGAGAAAACTTACTCCACCATGCATCTCTCCAATATTTTATTGCAACAACAATACCGAGAGAGAAAAATTACAAAATACTCTGAGTTGTTGAAAGTGTTGTTGGTTGCTGAACAAAATAATGAGCTCCTAATAAGAAACCACAACCTTAGGCCTACGGGCTCAACACCCGCCCTAGAAGCAAATGCTATGAAAAAGGCGTTCCATGATGGGAACGCTAATGAAAGGGGACAATGATCACGCCGTAATAATAGGCGTGGTCGAGGTCGTGGTAACTATTGGAGCCGAGGTAGCCGTGGTGGTAGTGGTGGCAATAAGCGTGGTCGAAACTACAACAAAGGCCATGATAACCACCATGATAACCATGGCTACAAGGGGGATGCGAAGTAAAAGGTCCAGACGGGTCCATCAGGATCCTCTCCAAAAGTTAGATCCACATGCTATAGATGTGGTATAACTGGTCACTGGTCAAAGGTATGCCGTACAGCTCCACATCTAGTGAAGTTGTACAAAGCCGAGAAAGATAAAGAAAAGGCTACCGAGACCAATTACATTGAGAATAATGGTGGAAATAGGTCACCATTGACTAACTTGGATGTTGACGACTTCCTTAACCATGATAATGGCGATGACTTTGGCTTTGATGCTTAGATGACTAGCATCTAAATAAATCTACTATCTTCCATGTTATTGTATAATAATTGTAGTATCTTCTATGCTTGTTCTTCACTTTAAATCTCGCATGACTTTGTATAATAAACTTTGAATAATAGACTATGTATAATAGGCTTTGTATAATATAATTATCCTTATGAAATATATGAAGCTTTTACTATTAATGCCTCATGCTTCTTTGTATGCATAGAAAATGAGCTCACTTAAGGTGAAGCACAATGGGAAAGAGCAATGTCTTCTAGACAGTGCAACGACACACTATTTTGAGAAGTAAAGAATACTTCACAAAGTTAAAAGCCTTTGAGGGCAATGTCGCTACAATATCCGGTGTGTCGAAACTCATTGAAGGCTCTGGAAGAGCCCTCGTTCTACTCCCCAATGGAACGAAGTTAGTGATAAATGATGCACTATACTCGAGCAAATCTCGAAGGAATTTGCTGATGTTGGGACGCTATCAAGGACGCCTGAGTACTTGGTAGTGTGCCCACACAAACCGTCCCTTAGTTTTGATATGACAAACTCACTTTGATTCTAATAAATTTGTCCAAGTGTTCAGGAACGCCAATTAACAAAGGACAACAAGTGTGTGAACGTTCCCTAGGCTTAGGGACGCCAGCTTACAGGAAGTAAGGACTAGCGAGAGACTACTTGAGCAAGGACGGAGTCCCAAGCAAGTAGGAACGCAAGAAAGGAGTCCTTACTCTCTAGCCAACAGGATGACATCACTCGACAATGTTTGATCATCCAGGGACACGTGGAGACTGATCCTGTAGCAGAGTCCAACACTACGTGGCGGACGATCATGTAGCAGAGTTCATCAACACGTGGCGGCCGATCCTGTAGCGGAGTTCATCACACACAACTGGATACAGGAAGCTTCCTCATCACCGCCATACTCGTGGAGGAAGATCCTGTAGTCACGTACCTGAAGGGCATGATCGTTAGAACGAGAATAACGCCCTTCCCCAAGTCCTATAAATACCGCAAGGCATTTATTGTAACGCTAACGCTTTCAAAGAATACTCAAAGAGAATCAGAGGAAAGCGACTCACTCAAGAACACGAAGAACTAACTCAAGAACTCAAGAACAGTGCTAGAACTTGTGTTAGATCGAGTGAGACTTGTAACCAAATCACAAAAACAGTTTGTATCAGAAAAACCCAAAAAGAGAGAGAGAGTTCTGCGAAGTACTGCAGAACGTTGGAATAGAGTCCTTTGGTAGATTGAACTAGCTTAAGTTGTAGGCTTAAAGGAGTTCTTTACAAGTGAACTTAGGGAAAAGCTAAGTGCCAGAGAACTGTAAAGGCTCGCCAGTACAACTGTAAGAACGTTCAATAGAAAGGAAAGAACTATTCAAAAATCCTCCAAGGAGGTAGAGGTTTACACTCAAGGACTACTTGGTCTTGAGTGGTTCCTCTATAATTCACTACGTTCATCTATTATCTGTTAAGTACTTAATTTCCACTGCAATACTCAAGAACGCTCCTACACCTCGTAGGGACGCCTAACCTTAGGACGCCTTTACCAAAGTAAAGGGCGTCCCTCAGTACTAACGATCCAACAATTGGTATCAGAGCAGACGCTCTAGATTCTTACTGAGTTGCAGGTAAAGATGGACATGGAACCTATTGGAATCTCTTTTGTGAAGCCTCCGCGCCTGACGGACGGCAACTTCAACCGCTGGAAGACAAGGTTTGCAAATTTCTGCAGAGGTCAAAATTATCAATGCTGGAAGGTCATTATGACGGGAGATCTCAAGGTACCCGCTGACAAAGCTGATAAGGAGGACGAGTGGGGTCCTGACGAGTTTAAGTTGATGGAAACCAACGCAAAAGCCATGTGTTTCCTTCAAGCATCTCTATGTGAAAGGGACGCCACTCGAGTTGGCAACTTGCCAACAGCTAAACAACAGTGGGACGCTCTTGAGAAGTTCCATGTAGGAACAGCTGAAATGAAGGAGGACGTCCAGCTAAAGATCAAAAAGGAGTTCTATGCTTTCAGTATGTTGCCAAATGAAACCGTGAATGACTACTCGTACCGTTTTGAGGCCCTTGTTACTAAGATGAGGAACCTGGGCATCCCAGAAACAGAAATCTCCATGAGGAATAGAGTTCAAGTGGTCATTGATGGATTGACTGGAGTTTGAAACTTTGACAAGACAACGTTCAAAGAGAATACAGCCAACAAGACTCTAGATATGGAAGAAATCTATGGGAAGCTCAGACAGTACGAAGAAAGAAGGATCTCTGATATGGCTCAACTGGCAAACAACCCTCAAACTGATCTTGCTTTGGCGTCCACAACACCAGAGTACGCTGACTATATTCGTCGTCTACAAGAAATTTCCTTAATGGTGGAAGCCAACAAGAGTGAGAACCGCGAGAGGATGCGCGTTCAAGCCTTGAAGGAGAAGGAAAGCAAGACTAAAGAACAGCTTGAGGAAGAGGAAGAACTTGCTCTCTTCAACAAAGTTCTTCGTGCCTTTGGCAAAAGGAACAAATATTTCAACAAACACAAGATGCCCAAGAAGGAGAGTCGTAAGTACACTGATGCAGAAATGAAGGAACTCACATGTTACAAGTGTAACAAGAAAGGACACTTTGCTAAGAGGTGTACAACAGGAATGTCTGCAAAAGATATGAAGACAAAAGCCCTCATTGGAGCGTTCGCCTCTGCATGGGATAATGGGAGTTCTTCTTCTGATGATGATGATGAAGAACCTGATGAGCAAGTGGCGTACATGGCTATGGAGGACGTCACAGTTGTTGAGGAGAACGTTCCGAAATCCGAAAATGAGGTAACTCGTGAATCTATGATGAGTTCTTTAGAAAATTGTTCCAAATCTAAGCTCATTAAACTGATCGGAAAAATCATGGAAGAAAGTGTTGTCATGCAACATAGAATGGATGAACTTGAACTTGAAAATGAGAATATTGTTGTTGAATGCAAAAACTGTAGTTCCATGACTGTTTAACTAGAGTCCTCATATGAAGAATCTAAGTCTCTAAAAACTGAAGTAATGTGTCTCAAACTTGAGAACGCTAAGCTTAGAGAAGAAGTGAAAATGTTGGGAAAGAGTCCCATAGTTGAGGAAGTCAAGCCAATAGTTTTTGTCCCAGCCAAAAGAGGACTAGGCTATGAGTCTGAACCTAGGAACTCTCTCCCTAGTGACTTTGAGGCTAGCAAAACTTCAGAACTAGAACTTGAACGGGAGAAAACCAAGAATCTTCTTGAAAGAATTAGGGTCCTAGAAAGTGGAGAAAAAGGACAAGAGGACTACTATACCAATTCCACCAGTCATAAAATTTATAAGAAAATTGCAAAAGGGGAAGGTTCAAAAGTTTGTGATCCCCAAAAGATGAAGCAAAACAAAATCCAACGTCCCAACAAGAAGTACTACCTCGGTACTTACTATAGGACGTGTTGGTACTGTGGACAAGGAGACCACTTCAAGTATGACTGTGTGAAACTGAAAGAAGATATTGCAAGTGGCAAAAAGGCTAGGACTAACAATGAGAATGCTAAGTCTGTTCCCAAAGCTAATCTTAGGCGTCCTAGACGTTCTAGGAGTTCTTTCCGCAAGCATGCCATTTCTAATGATGTTAACATTAATGATTTCATGCCAAAACCAGAGTTCTTTTATTGTAATGAGCCAGGTAAGGAACACCTTGCCTGGGTCGCCAAAAACTAACCTTGTTTTGGTAGGTGGAAGTGAGGGGACGCCCATGGATCATCGATAGTGGCGCCTCAAATCATATGACAGGAAGCCAGATCCATCTCACTTCTATCCAGAGTAGTGCCACGGGAGGAACTGTCTCGTTTGGCAACAAGGGCAAGGGAAAGATCAAGGGAACGGGAACTGCTATTCTTAACCCATCCATCAAAACAACAAATGTGAGTCTTGTTGAAGGACTTGGCTTCAATCTCCTTAGCGTCTCTCAAATGTGTGATCAAGGTGAAAACCTAGTCACATTTGACTCAAAGGAGTGCCTCGTCATCAACAAGAAGTCCAACAAAGTCGTTCTCAAAGGAGTACGCCAAAACAACGTCTATATCTTCAATCAAGAGTTCAAACCTAAATCAGAATTGTGCCTATCTGCTTCAAAGAAGGACGCCGATCTCTAGCATCGCCGTCTTGGCCATGCTGGACCTAGCACAATCCTTAAGCTACACCAGAGAAATCTTGTGAAAGGACTTCCCCGAATTGATCCTGAGACGGTTGAACAGTGCGAAGCCTGTATCAAAGGGAAGCAAACAAGAACGTCTTTCAAGTCCAAGAATGAACTAAGTACAAAGAAGCCTGTGGAACTTCTCCATATGGATCTCTGTGGACCAATTAAGACACTGAGCTACGGTGGAAAGAGGTATATTTACGTTCTCGTAGATGATTTTTCTCGATTCACTTGGGTTCTTTTCTTGGTGTCCAAAGCAGATTGTTTCAATGCATTCAAAGTCTTCATCAAACAAGTGGAAGTTGCCCTTGAGACGCCTCTCAAAGCTATAAGATCAGACCATGGGACGGAATTTCAGAATTCAGAGTTCCTGGCCTACTGTGATCAAAATAGTGTCTCGCACAACTTCTCAGCTCCAAGGACTCCTCAACAAAATGGAGTTGTGGAAAGAAAGAACAGGACGCTAGAGGATATGGCAAGAACTATGCTTCTGGCTAATAGCGTCCCCAAGTACTTCTGGGCGGAAGCTATTGCTACAACATGCTACATCATCAATCGTGCCATGATCCGTCCTTTGTTGAAGAAAACATCTTATGAGTTGTTGAACGGAAAGAAGCCTCGCCTTGACTATCTCAGAGTCTTTGGTTGCAAGTGTTTCGTTCACAATAATGATAAAGAGAAACTTGGAAAGTTTGATGCAAGAAGTGATGAAGCCATATTCCTTGGGTATTCCCTCACCAGCAAAGCATATAGAGTTTTCAACAAAAGGACTCTAAAGCTTGAGGAGAGTATTCATGTTGTGTTCAAGGAGAGATCTTCTCACAAAGAAAAATCAAGAAAGAACGCTCCTCATCACAACAGCAGGACGACTCTGAAGATGAAGCTGAAGATTGGTCCTTTGGAAAATACTATGTTCCTAAGGACGCTGCTCCAAATCCTGAAGAAGTCTCCGTGGACGTTCCTAGTATTGTTCAGGGAGTTCCATCTCGTAGTGAATCTCCAGTTCAACAGGATGTGGCTGAATCAAGTCAACAAGGTGAGCAACGTCAAGGTGTGGATGCTCTCTTTGAGGGGGAACGCACCGACAATGATGCTCAGAATGATAGTGATGATTCTGATGGAGATATTGATCCAAGATTTGCTAGAGGACTACGGTATAAATCTTGAAACTATTCCCATTCGTTGTGATAACACAAGTGCTATTGAAATTTCCAAAAATCCTATTTTTCATTCACGCACAAAGCATATTCATATAAGGCATCTTTTCTTGCGTGATAATGTTGAACTAGGACTCATTAGTATGGAGCATGTAAGGACTGAAGACCAAATAGCTGATATTTTCACTAAGGCACTTGATAGACGTTCCTATGAGCATCTTAGGCTGCTCTTGGGGATGATGAATTTTAAGTAGCAAGTCCCGTTCTACTATTCCCTTAATGATTGGCTATGTTTAGTAGATTCTAAGTGTTTAAGGACTGTTATGCATTGAATTCATATTTGCAAGGACGTTAGTCTAAAACTTCATATGTTTGCTACTTTGGAACGCCATTCAAATCTCTCTATTTGTCTTAAAAAGAGTATCCCTGATCACCCAACCCTCATTATAAGCCGAAATGATGGGAACTCTAAGCTTACCCTAGCCGAGAACTCTGCAAAAGCATCCTATGAGCTTCTTATTTTATTTTACGGGACGTACTTGCTTTGTTCTCAAATGGTTCGTAAGGTGATCACAAGAACGGTAAGTTGGTTGTTGGTTTGCTTGAAGAGGTAAATTCTTACTGAGGTAAATTTTGCTAAGTATGAGAGAACGACATGGTTTGAAAGGGAGAACGCCAGTTCAGTTTTTGAGAAGCAGTTGAAGCGTCAGAAATTTGAATATTTGAAAGTTTGAACAGTGACCGTTTCTTTTGCTCAATGCTTAAGGGGGAAGTTTCGCCACGTGTCGCACAGTAAAACAGTGGTAATTACAGTTGTGCCACCGCTTCCTCTATATAAGGCCAGAACAGTCGCTCTCGTTCATTTATTACGCTCAACCACTTTCTCGCTCTCAAATCTGCTCTGACATCTCTCTAGAACTCAGGCGACTTTCTCACTCTAAAGCTCACTTGAAAAATGTCTCAAAGACAGTTGAACGTGGCCGGATCTTCTACCGGCGGGAAGCGTAGAAAGCTGGTGAAGTCCCATTACATAGAGAAGCCCAAACCCATAGTTCTTAATGAATCTCTAGTGGACTTCATCAACAGGAAGCCAAGAACCCTTTACAATTTGATAAGGGAACGCATGGACCTACCTGAGGTAAAGGCGGACGCTATAAAGACAAGGAACTATGAGAAGTTCATTGAGCGGTTCGTCGTTCCAAGTCTCCACAACACCAACTACAAAGACTTGCCTGGACGGATGAACGATGTGCTCTTTTTCTCTCACTTCGGAGGTGAGAATCTTGGCCCTCTTCTTGAACTTATTCCCGACCTCCACAACGCCGTCCTTCCGGACTTTCCCATGTACCCAAGGGACTCCTTGGCTTATAAAATGCTCAAATCAAGAGTGCCAAGTACCTCTCCCCCTCCTCCACAAGTTCCAACCGTCACCACCAAAAATCTCCTCAAACGTCCAACCCCTTCCTCTCCCCTCTCAAAATCTTCCCAACTCGTCTCCATTTCAAATCCAACGGAGATTGTGGATAAGTTCCCTTCCCATTTGAAGGAGGGACGCTCCAAGAAAGTTCACGACCCAAGGCCCCTCAAAAAGGCCAAGACCTCGAGCGTCCCATCCTCCAAAACCACCACAAAAAGGCCTAGCACCACTAAAAGGCCTTCCAACCTCTCCAAGGAATCCACTCCTCCCCCTCAACAAATCTCAATAGTCTAACTTCCAACTCCTCCTCCGTCCCCTCAACCTTCCAAGCAAAATGCCCTAATTCCTTTTCCTTCCAAAACCCACTCTCCCTTAAACCTGGCCAACTTCCCTTCTGCCCCGGCCCACATTTCCCCACCAAAGGACCCCGAGACCCCAAAGTCCCGCCGTCCATCCTCTGAAAGTGGCCCGGAGGAGACAGAGCGCACGCTTGAGCACACTTTTCGCCGAAGAAAGGCTGGTGAAAAGCCCAGGGTGTTGCTCGCCAAGGACGTTCCTGTGCAAATTGAGCATGTTCCCTCCTCCTCTTCCTCCTCTAGCTCATCTGAGAGCCAAAGAGGTTCGCCCGCTCAGGTCTCCCCTTTCATAGATGTTGTTGGGGATTCAAATGATGAAGCGGAAGGAGAGGTGAACGCTCCTACTGAACAAATTGAGGACGCTGGTGAGCACCAGCTCACTCCAGAGAATGCTGAGCCAACTCTTTCTGAAGAGCTCGCGCGTGATGTTCAGGAAGTCCCACCCTACAACCAATCCCTCCCCATCCTCAATCCCTCCCAAGCTCCACAAGAAAACCCCTCCCCCACTATCCAAACAGAATCCCATCAAGTCCCAACGGACGCTGAGCCAGCAACAGAATATCATTCAAAGGCTCAGGACGCTGAGGGCACGTCGCAAGGTCAGACCTCAGGTGCCGATCAAGCCACAGCTGGTGGTGATGCAGAAAAAGAACAAGGCACAGAGGACGCTCCCTCATAGGACGCTTCTGACTGTGACTCTGAGAAAGCTGAGGAAGAGTCAGATGATGATGAGGACTCTGAGTCCCCCAAGGGCAAGCGCAAAAGGAAAAATGCAGATGTGCCCGTCAAAGTCCTTAGCCCACTCATTTACTCTGAAGAGTGGCTAGCCTCCTTCGATGATGAATCCGTTCAGGAGTTCCTCGAGCTTTTGAGATTTCAAGGATGGCTGAAAGTTGGACCTACGCCGACAGTTGTCGATAAGGAACAGGTGAAGGCGTTCTACAAGGATTTGCGCTTCAAAGCAAAAGATGGCTCCCTCCACTTCAAAATTGAAGGTGAGAAAGCCTCAGTAACAGAACGCCAAATCCGATCCTTCATGGGTCTAAGTCCACACAAGCCACCGTCCGATGCTCTTAGCTCACTTCCTGAAGGCGGCTTTGAAACAACAGATCAAGAACTGCCTCTTATTGAGCACGTCTTTCAGGGCAAAAGGCCAATGGGACTTGACAGGGTAGCTCACGTTTGGAGCAAAGTTGGCGCTATCGTTCATTACTTCATATGTCGCGCCATACTTCCAAGGCAGGAAAAGCGTTCAATTGTGCAAGCACATGACATTATCCTAATTGATGCTATCCTATAACGCCGTCCAATAAACTTAGCCAGAATTTCTATGCAACACATGGCCAAGTGTGGAAGGAAGAGGCATGCCTTGCCATACCCTGGAGTAGTGAAGGCAATCTTGCAGTCCCAGGACGCTTATGATGAGAACGCTCCTTCAGAAAAACTCGGCCTGAAATGGAATGCCAAGAAAGGACTAGTTGAGATAAGGCACAATGAAGAGTTTCCGTCTGTGCTAAAACAGTTAGAAGCTGAGGCTGAGGAAGCCAGACTGAAAGCTGAGGAAGAACGCTTAGCTGCAGAGGCTGAGGCCGCAAGGCTTAATTCTACGCCTCAAGAGTTCTCTCAGGACCAAGAGCCCGCAGTAGATCTTACAACCCTTGATCAAATGCTCTTAGGGCCTTCCTCTCCTCCAGTTCTTCCAACGGACGCTCCTTCTTCGAGTACAGGTCCTCTGCCCCGTTCTGCCCCTACAAACATAGCTCAGCATCCTCCAGCAGAACTCATGGGCGCAATTATGGATAACCAGTGCTTAATCTTTTCTGCTCTAAAGGACTTATCCTCTGCATTCTCCAAGGCTGTTGAACTTCAAGAACAACTGCTCAAGTTTTATCAAGACCAGAGCCGTTCTGAGTGATTGCCACCACCCCTTTTATCCCCCACTATTTTGCTTGTGCTTCTTTTAAATTTCAAAACTCTTGATCTTTTTGTGATCATGTCTGTGTAATAACTCTAATTTCGTTTGAATGGCTATTACACTGTTTGCTTGCATGGTGTGTGTTTAAGTGTTCATGTTGGAACGTTAGTCTGAGGGACGTCCTTTACTTTGAGCAAAGGCGTCCTTTTGTCAGGCGTCCCTACGAGGTGTAGGGGCGTCCTTTAGTATTGCAGCGGAAATAAAGACTAAACAGATAATAGATGAACGCAGTGAATTATAGAGGAACCACTCAAGACCAAGTAGTTCTTGAGTGTAAACCTCTACCTCCTTGGAGGATTTTTGAATAGATCTTTCCTTTCTATTGAACGTTCTTACAGTTGTACTGGCGAGTCTTTATAGTTCTCTGACACTTAGCTTTTCCCTAAGTTCACTAGTAAAGAACTCCTTTAAACCTACAACTTAAGCTTGCCCAATCTACTAAAGACTACTTGAGCAAGGACGGAGGAGGGGTGGGGAGTTGAACGATGGAAATTTGTTGAGGGGGAGGAGTGGATTCTTTGGAGAGATTGGATGGTCGTTTTGTGGAGCTCGGCCGTTTTGTGGAGGGTTTGGAGGATGGGATGCTCGAGGTCTTGGCCTTTTTGAGGGGCCTTGGGTCGTGGACTTTCTTGGAGCGTCCCTCCTTTAAGTGAGGTGGAAACTTGTCCACGATTTGTGTTGGATTTGAGGAGGAGGGTTTGGATGTTTTTGAGAGGGGAGATAAAGGGGTTGGACGCTTGGATGGGAGGATTGATTTTGTGGTAATGGAGGGGACTTGAGGTGGTTGTTGAGAAGGACTTGGTACTCGGGACTTTAGCATTTTGTAGGCTAAGGGGTCCTCAGGGTACATAGGAAAGTCAGGTAGGACGGCGTTGTGGAGGTCGGGGATTAGATCAAGCAAGGGAGCAAGGTTCTCACCTACGAACTGTGAAAAGAATAGAACGTCGTCCATCCGTCCTGGTAGATCTTTGAAGTTGGTCTTGTGAAGGCCGGGAATGACGAATCGTTCGATGAACTTTTGGTAGTTCCTGGTCTTTATGGCGTCTCTCTTCACATCAGGAAGACTCATCCGTTCTCTTATCAAGTTGTACAGGGTCTTGGGCTTCCTATTGATGAAGTCCACTAACGACTCATTGAGGACTATAGGCTTTGGTTTCTCAATGTAGTGGGACTTCACCAGCTTTCGGCGCTTGCCGCCGGTAGAGGATCCGGCCACGTTCTTTAGTTGTTGAGACATTGTCAGATGAGATTTTAGTGAGAGAAAGTTGCCGGAGTTCTAGAGAGATGTCAGAGGAAATTTGAGAGCGAGAAAGTGGTTGAGCGTAATAAATTCTGAGAGCGACTGTTCTGGCCTTTTATAGAGGAAGCGGTGGCACAAACGGTAATTACCACTGTTTTACTGTGCGACACGTGGCAAAACTTCCCCCTTAAGATTTGAGCAAAAGCAACGGTCACTGTTCACACTTTCAAAAGTTCTGACTCTTCAATTGCGCCTTAACAACTGAACTAGCGTTCTTACCAGCAAGCACTGAGCGTCCTCTCATACTTAGCAAAATTTACCTCTTCAAGCAAACCAACAACCAACTTACCGTTCTTGTGATCACCTTTCGAATCAGTTGAGAACAGCGCAAGTACGTCCCGTAAAAGAAAATATGAAGCTCATAGGACGCTTTTGCGGAGTTCTCGGCTAGGGTAAGCTTAGAGTTCCCATCATTTCGGCTTATAATGAGGGTTGGGTGATCAGGGATACTCTTTTCAAGACAAAATAGAGAAAGTTTGAATGGCGTTCCAAAGTAGCAAACACATGAATTTTTTAGACTAACGTCCTTGCAAATATGAATTCAATGCATAACAGTCCTTAAACACTTAGAATCTACAAAACATAGCCAATCATTGAGAGAATAGTAGAACGGGACTTGCTACTTAAAAGTTATCATCCCCAAGAGCAACCTGAGATGCTCATAGGGACGTCTATCAAGCGCCTTAGTGAAAATATCAGCTATTTGGTCTTCAGTCCTTACATGCTCCATACTAATGAGTCCTAGTTCCACATTATCACGCAAGAAATGATGCCTTATATGAATATGCTTTGTGCGTGAATGAAAAACAGGATTTTTAGAAATTTCAATAGCACTTGTGTTATCGCAACGAATAGGAATAGTTTCAAGATTGATACCGTAGTCCTCTAGTTGATATTTGATCCAGATAACTTGTGAACAACACGATGCAGCAGCAACGTACTCGGCTTCCGCAGTTGAAAGCGCCACGGAGTTCTGTTTCTTGGATCCCCAAGAGACTAGGCATGAACCAAGGAACTGTGCCATTCCTGAAGTGCTTTTCCGATCAATTACATGTCCCGCATAATCAGCGTCCGAGTAGCCAATAAGCTTGAAGGACGTCTTCCTGGGGTACCAAAGGCAAAGATCGTCGCGTCCTTTGAGGTAGCGAAAGATCCTTTTGACTTCTTGCATGTGGGACTCCTTTGGATTTGCCTGGAAGCGTGCACATAAGCAAACGGAAAACATAATGTCGGGACGGCTTGCGGTCAAATAGAGCAAAGAACCAATCATTCCTCTGTATAGTTTTTGATCAACGTCCTTTCCCTGTTCGTCTGCGTAAAGACGCGAGTTTGGAGAACAAGGGGTTGCAACAGGTTTGGACGTGTTCATTCCGTACTTCTCAAGCATCTCACGGACATATTTTTGTTGGTGAATACGCGTCCCTTCCTTGAGTTGATTGATTTGAAGTCCCAAGAAGAAACTAAGTTCTCCAATGAGGGAAATTTCAAACTCACTACTCATTAAAGACTTGAACTCATCGACAAGTTTCATGTTAGTGCTACCAAAGACAATATCATCAACATAAACTTGAGCAATCAAAATGTCCTTGTGAACTTTCTTTATGAACAAAGTTTTATCAATTGAACCTCTAGTATACCCATGAGACAAAAGAAAGGACGCAAACCTGTCGTACCAGGCACGAGGGGCTTGCTTGAGTCCATAGAGCGCTTTGTCCAAGTCGTACAGATGGTCCGGGTGAGAGGCGTCCTCGAAGCCAGGCGGCTGAGCAACATACACTTCCTCCTTTAGCTTTCCATTGAGAAAGGCAGTCTTGACGTCCTTCTGAAATAGCTTGAATCCTTTGTGAGCGGCGAAGGCAATAAGGAGACGAACGGCTTCAATTCTAGCAACAGGAGCAAAGGTCTCATCATAATCTATTCCTTCCTCTTGCTTGAATCCTTGAGCCACCAGTCTAGCTTTGTTCCTTGACACACGTCCACTCTCATCAAGCTTATTTCTGAACACCCATCGCGTCCCTATGATATTTTTGCCTTTGGGACGTGGGACGAGGGTCCAAACTTTGTTCCTTTCAAACTGGTTGAGTTCTTCTTGCATTGCTTGAATCCAGTCAGCGTCCTGAAGTGCTTCTTTGATATTCTTTGGCTCTACCATAGAGACAAAGGCATTGAATGCACAGAAAGCCAAATTTGCACTCTGGGACTTGCTTGCAACTGACCTAGTTTGAACTCCTTGAGAAGGATCTGATACAATCTGGGATGATGGGTGGTCCCGAGAGAAGCGGGACTCCCTTTGAAATAAATGAGCAAATCTTGGATCAATGTCTCCATCGGAATCATCACTATTATCTTGAGCATCGTCTTCATTGCGTTCCCCCTCAGAGAGAGCGTCCACACCTCGACTTTGCCCACCTTGTTGACTTGATTCAGCTACATCATGTTGAACTGGAGATTCACTACGAGATGGAACTCCCTGAACAACACTGGGAACTTCAACGGAGACTTCGTCAGGATTTGGAGCAGCGTTCTTAGGAACATAGTACTTTCCAGAGGACCAATCTTCAACTTCATCTTCAGAGTCGTCCTGCTGTTGTGACGAGGAGCGATCTTTCTTTCTTGCTTTTTCTTTGTGAGAAGAACTTTCTTTGAACACAACATGAATACTCTCCTCAAGCTTTAGAGTTCTTTTGTTAAAAACTCTATATGCTTTGCTGGTGAGGGAGTACCCAAGGAATATAGCTTCATCACTTCTTGCATCAAGCTTTCCAAGTTTCTCTTTATCATTGTTGTGAACGAAACACTTACAACCAAAAACTCTGAGATAGTCAAGGCGAGGCTTCTTTCCGTTCAACAACTCATAAGATGTCTTTTTCAGGAGAGGACGGAACATTGCACGATTGATGATGTAGCATGCAGTGGCAATAGCTTCCGCCCAGAAGTACTTGGGAACGCTATTAGCCAAAAGCATAGTTCTTGCCATATCCTCTAACGTCCTGTTCTTTCTTTCTACAAATCCATTTTGTTAAGGAGTCCTTGGAGCTGAGAAGTTGTGCAAGACACCATGTTGATCACAGTAGGCCAGGAACTCTGAATTCTGGAATTCCGTCCCATGGTCTGATCTTATAGCTTTGAGAGGCGTCTCAAGGGCAACTTCCACTTGTTTGATGAAGACTTTGAACGCATTGAAACAATCTGCTTTGGAAGCCAAGAAAAGAACCCAAGTGAATCGAGAAAAATCATCTACAAGAACGTAAATGTACCTCTTTCCACCGTAGCTCAGCGTCTTCATTGGTCCACAAAGATCCATATGGAGAAGTTCCAAAGGCTTCTTCGTACTGACTTCATTTTTGGACTTGAAAGACGTTCTTGTTTGCTTCCCTTTGATACAGGCTTCGCACTGTTCAACCGTCTCAGGATCAATTCGGGGAAGTCCTTTCACAAGATTTTTCTGTCGAAGCTTAAGGATTGTGCTAGGTCCAGCATGGCCAAGACGGCAATGCCAGAGATCAGCGTCCTTCTTTGAAGCAGATAGACACAACTCTGATTTGGGCTTGAACTCTTGATTGAAGATGTAGACATTGTTTTGGCGTACTCCTTTGAGAACGACTTTGTTGGACTTCTTGTTGATAACGAGGCATTCCTTTGAGTCAAATGTGACTAGGTTTTCACCTTGATCACACATCTGAGAGACGCTAAGAAGATTGAAGCCAAGTCCTTCAACAAGACTTACGTTGGTTGCTTTGATGGACGGGTTAAGAATAGCAGTTCCCGTTCCCTTGATCTTTCCCTTGCACTTATTGCCAAACGAGACAGTTCCTCCCGTGGCACTACTTTGGATAGAAGTGAGATGGATCTGGCTTCCTGTCATATGATTTGAGGCGCCACTATCAATGATCCAAGGGCGTCCCCTCACTTTCACCTGCCATTACAAAGTTAGTGTTTGGCGACCCAGGCAAGGTGTTCCTTACCTGGTTCGTTACAGAAATAGAACTCTGGTTCTGGCATGTAGTCATAAATATTCACATCATTTGAAATAGCATGCTTGCGGAAAGAATTCCTAGAGCGTTTAGAACGCCTAGGATTAGCCTTAGGAACGGACTTAGCATTTTCGTTGTTAGTCCTAGCAGCCTTTCCATTTTCAACATCTTCTTTGAGTTTTAAGCAATCATATTTGTAGTGATCTCCTTGTCCACAGTACCAACACGTCCTATAGTAAGTACCGAGGTAGTACTTCTTGCTGGGACGTTGGATTTTGTTTTGCTTCATCTTTTGGGGATTACAGACTTTTGAACCTTCCCCTTTGGCAATTTTCTTATAAATTTTATGACTAGTGGAATTGGTGTAGTAGTCCTCTTGTCCTATTTCTCCACTTTCTAGAACTTTAATTTTTTCAAGAAGATTTTTGGTTTTCTCACGTTCAAGTTCTAGTTCTGAGGTTTTGCTAGCCTCAAAGTCACTAGGGAGAGAGTTCCTGGGTTCAGACTCATAGCCTAGTCCTCTTTTGGCTGGGACAAAGACTATTGGCTTGACTTCCTCAACTATGGGACTCTTTCCCAACACCTTTACTTCTTCTCTAAGCTTAGCGTTCTCAAGTTTGAGACACATTACTTCAGTTTTTAGAGATTTAGATTCTTCAAGTGAGGACTCTAGTTGAACGGTCATGGAACTACAGTTTTCACATTCAACAACTATATTCTCATTTTCAAGCTCAAGTTCATCCATTCTATGTTGCATGATAACACTTTCTTCCATGATTTTTCCAATCAGTTTAATGAGCTTAGATTTGGAACAATGTTCTAAAGAACTCATCATAGATTCACGTGTTACCTCATTTTCAGATTTCGAAACGTTCTCCTCAACAGCTGTGATGTCCTCCATAGCCATGTATGCCACTTGCTCATCAGGTTCTTCATCATCATCATCAGAGGAAGAACTTCCATTATCCCATGCAGAGGCGAACGCTCCAATAAGGGCTTTCGTCCTTATATCCTTGGCAGACATTCCTGTTGTACATTTTTTAACAAAGTGTCCCTTCTTGTTACACTTGTAACATGTGAGTTCCTTCATTTCAGCATCAGTGTACTTGCGACTCTCCTTCTTTGGCATCTTGTGTTTGTTGAAGTATTTGTTCCTTTTGCCAAAGGCACGTACAACTTTGTTAAAGAGAGCAACTTCTTCCTCTTCCTCGAGTTGTTCCTTAGTCTTGCTTTCCTTTTCCTTTAAAGCTTGAACGCGCATCCTCTTGCGGTTCTCGTTCTTGTTAGCTTCCACCATCAAAGAAATTTCTTGCTGACGACGAATATATTCAGCGTACTCTGGTGTTGTGGACGCCAAAGCAAGATCAGTTTGAGAGTTGTTTGCTAGTTGAGCCATATCAGTTTTCCTCCGTTCTTCGTACTGTCTGAGCTTCCCATAGATTTCTTCCATATCTAGAGTCTTGTTGGCCGTGTTCTCTTTGAATGTTGTCCTGTCAAAGTTCCAAACTCCGGTTAATCCATCAATGACCACTTGAACTCTATTCCTCATGGAGATTTCTGTTTCTGGGATGCCCAAGTTCCTCATCTTGGTGACAAGGGCCTCAAAACGGTACGAGTAATCGTTCACAGATTCATTTGGCAACATAGTAAAAGCATAGAACTCCTTCTTGATTTTCAGCTGAACGTCCTCTTTCATTTCAGCCGTTCCTACATGAAACTTCTCCAGGGCGTCCCACTGTTGTTTAGCAGTTGGCAAGTTACCGACTCGAGTGGCGTCCCTCTCATATAGGGATGCTTGAAGGAAACACATGGCTTTTGCGTTGGTTTCCATCAATTTGAACTCATCAGGACCCCACTCGTCCTCCTTATCAACCTTGTCAGCGGGCACCTTGAGATCTCCCTTCATGATGACCTTCCAGCATTGATAATTTTGACCTCTACAGAAGTTCGCAAACCTTGTTTTCCAGCGATTAAAGTTGCCGTCCGTCAGGCGCGGAGGCTTCACAAAAGAGATTCCAATTGGTTCTATGTCCATCTTTACCTGCAACTCAGTAAGAATCTAGAGCGCCTGCTCTGATACCAATTGTTGGAAAGTTAGTCTGAGGGACGTCCTTTACTTTGAGCAAAGGCGTCCTTTTGTCAGGCGTCCCTACGAGGTGTAGGGGCGTCCTTTAGTATTGCAGCGGAAATAAAGACTAAACAGATAATAGATGAACGCAGTGAATTATAGAGGAACCACTCAAGACCAAGTAGTTCTTGAGTGTAAACCTCTACCTCCTTGGAGGATTTTTGAATAGATCTTTCCTTTCTATTGAACGTTCTTACAGTTGTACTGGCGAGTCTTTACAGTTCTCTGACACTTAGCTTTTCCCTAAGTTCACTAGTAAAGAACTCCTTTAAGCCTACAACTTAAGCTTGCCCAATCTACTAAAGGACTCTATTCCTACGTTCTGCAGTACTTCGCAGAACTCTCTCTCTCCTTTTGTGGTTTTCTGTTACAAACTATTTTTTGTGATTTGGTTACAACTCTCACTCGATCTAACACACGTCCTAGCACTGTTCTTGAGTTCTTGCGTCAGTTCTTCGTGTTCTTGAGTGAGTCGCTTTCCTCTGATTCTCTATGAATATTCTTCTGAAAGCGTTGGCGTCACCATAAATGCCTTGCGGTATTTATAGGACTTGGGAAGGGCGTCATTCTCGTTCTGACGATCATGCCCTTGAGGTACGTGGCTACAGGATCTTTCTCCACGAGTATGGCGGTGAAGAAGAAGCTTCCTGTATCCAGCTGTGTGTGATGAACTCCGCTACAGGATCGGCCGCCACGTGTTGATGAGCTCTGCTACAGGATCGTCTGCCACGTAGTGTTGGACTCTGCTACAGGATCGGTCTACACGTGTCCTTGGATGATCAAACATTGTCGAGTGATGTCATCCTGTCGGCTAGAGAGTAAGGACTCATTTCTTGCGTTCCTACTTGCTTGGGACTCCGTCCTTGCTCAAGTAGTCTCTGGTTGGTCCTTACTTCCTGTTAGCTAGCATCCCTAAGCTTATGGGACGCCCATACACACTTGTTGTCCTTTTGGTCACTGGCGTTCCTGAACACTTGGACAACTTTATTAGAATCATAGTGAGTTTGTCATATCAAAACTAAGGGACGGTTGTGTGGAACACTAACAAGTACGCAGGCGTTCTTGATAGCGTCCCAACAGTTCCACTGCTTTTAGTTATGTGTTTATGCTAACGTCCTTATCACTTGTTATCCTTTTCGATGATGCCAAAAGGGGGAAGTGTAGTTTTGCAGAGATGCGCTATAAAATAGTTATCTAGAATAAGCAGGTGTTAAGGGGGAACTATTAAGTGAAAAGTCTAAGGAACGCCCATGCTAGAATAAAAGAGGACGCCTAGAAAATTTTCCAAGACTCGACTCTCTCCTCAAAATCCAAATGTTAAAGAATCAAAGAATGAAAACTTGTGCTTACTGAAATTTCTCTAAGTGTTAGAGGACGATTTTAAGTTTTCATCCATGCTAAGTTCCAATGTCAAAACTATTCTGTTGAAGAGTTTGTCATCATCAAAAGGGGGGAAATTGTTGGGACGCTATCAAGGACGCCTGAGTACTTGGTAGTGTGCCCACACAAACCGTCCCTTAGTTTTGATATGACAAACTCACTTTGATTCTAATAAATTTGTCCAAGTGTTCAGGAACGCCAATTAACAAAGGACAACAAGTGTGTGAACGTTCCCTAGGCTTAGGGACGCCAGCTTACAGGAAGTAAGGACTAGCGAGAGACTACTTGAGCAAGGACGGAGTCCCAAGCAAGTAGGAACGCAAGAAAGGAGTCCTTACTCTCTAGCCGACAGGATGACATCACTCGACAATGTTTGATCATCCAGGGACACGTGGAGACTGATCCTGTAGTAGAGTCCAACACTACGTGGCGGACGATCCTGTAGCAGAGTTCATCAACACGTGGCGGCCGATCCTGTAGCGGAGTTCGTCACACACAACTGGATACAGGAAGCTTCCTCATCACCGCCATACTCGTGGAGGAAGATCCTGTAGCCACGTACCTGAAGGGCATGATCGTCAGAACGAGAATGACGCCCTTCCCCGAGTCCTATAAATACCGCAAGGCATTTATTGTAACGCTAACGCTTTCAAAGAATATTCAGAGAGAATCAGAGGAAAGCGACTCACTCAAGAACACGAAGAACTAACTCAAGAACTCAAGAACAGTGCTAGAACTTGTGTTAGATCGAGTGAGACTTGTAACCAAATCACAAAAACAGTTTGTATCAGAAAAACCCAAAAAGAGAGAGAGAGTTCTGCGAAGTACTGCAGAACGTTGGAATAGAGTCCTTTGGTAGATTGAACTAGCTTAAGTTGTTGGCTTAAAGGAGTTCTTTACAAGTGAACTTAGGGAAAAGCTAAGTGCCAGAGAACTGTAAAGGCTCGCCAGTACAACTGTAAGAACGTTCAATAGAAAGGAAAGAACTATTCAAAAATCCTCCAAGGAGGTAGAGGTTTACACTCAAGGACTACTTGGTCTTGAGTGGTTCCTCTATAATTCACTGCGTTCATCTATTATCTGTTTAGTACTTAATTTCCGCTGCAATACTCAAGAACGCTCCTACACCTCGTAGGGACGCCTAACCTTAGGATGCCTTTACCAAAGTAAAGGGCGTCCCTCAGTACTAACGATCCAACAGTTGAGTTTTAAAGATGTGCGTCAAAATGGGTTTCATATGGAAACCATGAATGAAAATGGGAGAGAATATTTGTGCATCATAAAACATGAATTTGGCCATTGTTGGATCGTTAGTCTTAACAAGGACGTCCTTTACTTGGGTAAAGGCGTCCTTGGGTCAGGCGTCCTTACTAAGTAAGGGCGTCCTTGAGTGCAGCGGAATAAACAAACTAAACAGATGAAAATAACAAGTAAGGAACACGTCGATTTATAGAGGAACCACTCAAGACCAAATAGTCCTTGAGTGTAAACCTCTACCTCCTTGGAGGATTTTCGAATAGACTTTTCCTTTCTTATTAAGCGTCCTTACAGTTGTACTGGCGAGTCTTTACAATTCTCTGGTACTTAGCATTCGTCCTAAGTCCACTAGTAAATGACTCCTCTAAGCCTACAGCTTAAGCAAGCTTAATGTGCTAAAGGACTCTATTTCCACATCCTACAGTACGTCGTAGGACTTCTCTCTTTTTCTTTTGGTTTTTTGGTTTACAAACAGTTTTTGATTTAGGTTACAATTCTCACTCGATCAAACACTAAGTCTAGAACAGTTCTTGAGAGTTCTTGGCTTGTTCTTCGTGTTCTTGATCGAGGTCGCTTTCACTCTGATTCTTTGAATATACTCTGAAAGCGTTGGCGTCACAATAAATGTCTTGGGGCTATTTATAGGACCTGGGAAGGGCGTCATTTCTCTGGGACGATCATGCCCTTCGAGGACGTGGCTACAGGATCTTCCTCCACGTGGTATGAGGGAAGCTTCCTATATCCAGCTGTGTGTGATGGACTCTGCTACAGGATCTGCCTCCACGTGGTGATGAACTCTGCTACAGGATCGGTCTCCACGTGTCCCGGATGATCTAATGTTGTCGAGTGATGTCATCCTGTCGGCTTATGATTAAGGACGCTCTGAGAGTTCAAGCTCGCGTTCCTACTTGCTTGGGACTGCATCCTTGCTCAAGTAGTCTCTTGCTGGTCCTTACTTCCTGCTAGCTAGCGTCCCTTAGCCTCAGGGACGTCCACACACTTGTTGTCTTTTTTGTCACTGGCGTTCCTAAACACTTGGACAAATATATTAGAACCAAAGTGAGTTTGTCATATCAAAACTAAGGGACGGTTTATGGGCACACTACCAAGTACGCAAGCGTCCTTGATAGCGTCCCAACAGCCATAAACAAATCCTTGAAAGGATGTCAATGCAAACCTCCGGATTATACCATACATATATTAATCCGTTTGAGGTCAATGCAACAGCTAGTAAAAGGTCGAATGACCAAGCTGTATTCACATTGTGGAATGACCGTTTGGGTCATCCAGGATTTGTGATGATGCACAAATTCATAAATAGCTCACTTTGGCACTCACTAAAGAACATTAAGGTTCTTTCAACCAGTGATTTTAATTGCACTGCTTGCTCACTTAGAAAGCTAATTATCAGGCCTTCTAAAAACAAAATTGCAAGTGAGACTCCTGCATTCTTAGAAAGAATCCAAGGAGATATATGTGGGCCAATTATCCCACCATGTGGACCATTTCAATATTTTATGGTGCTAATTGATGCATCCACACGATGGTCACATGTAAGCCTATTGTCAACAAGAAATGTTGCATTCGCTAAACTCCTTGCTCAAATAATCCGATTGAGAGCCCAATTTCCGGATTACGTAATAAAGAAAATCCGACTTGATAATGCAGGAGAATTTACATCTCAAACGTTCAATGACTATTGTATGTCAATTGGCCTTGATGTTGAGCATCCAGTGGCTCATGTTCACACACAAAATGGTCTCGCTGAATCTTTAATATAACGATTGCAACTACTTGCTAGACCATTATTGATGTAATCAAAATTGCCACCATCTGCGTGGGGACATGCAATATTGCATGCAGCAGCCTTGATTCGATTAAGGCCAAGTGCTGACTATGAACAATCCCCGATACAACTAGTATCTGGTAAGGAGCCAAACATTTCGTATCTCAAGATATTTGGATGCGCGGTTTATGTTCCTATTGCTCCACCCTAACGCACAAAGATGGGTCCCCAAAGAAGATTGGGAACTTATGTTGGTTTTGAGTCTCCCTCAATCATTAAGTACCTTGAACCAAGAATTGGCGATCTGTTTACAACAAGATTTGTTGATTGCCATTTCGATGAAAATACATTCCCAACCTTAGGGGGAGAAAAGAAAAATGCAAATCCACATGTTAAAGAAATCACGTGGAATGCAACTGCATTGTCTAATCTTGATCCAAGAACAAAATTGTATGAACAAGAAGTACAACGGATCATTCATTTGCAAAATATTGCAAATCAGTTACCCGATGCTTTTACTGACACAAAGAGGGTAACTAAGTCATATATACCTGCCGCAAATGCCCCTGCAAGGGTTGAATTACCCATTGGATTGCCTGATGCATCCATTGCAAGTGATCCTACAATACGCCGTAAGTGTGGTAGACCATTCGGTTCAAAAGATTTGAAACCAAAAAACAAGGGTACAAAAGGGCATGGCAGAAGAAGCTACGATGAATCATGATAATGATGATAAAGTCAATGATATTGAGAATGAGAATATCTCAAAAGAAAATGATATCCTCGACAAGAATGAGAATGTCGACAATTATGAGATTTCAATAAACTATGTGTCCACATGTACACAATGGAATCGAAAGGAAGTCCTTGTCGATGATGCATTTGCCTATTCAGTGGCTAATGACATTGTAAATGAAAATGATGATTTTGAGCCAAAATTAGTCAATGAGTGTCGACGAAGAAAAGATTGGCCAAAATGGAGAGAGGCTGTTCAGGCAGAGCTAAAATCGCTCGAAAAGCGAGAGGTCTTTGGACCCATAGCTCGTACACTAAATGATGTAAAACCAATTGGCTATAAATGGGTATTTGTGCGCAAGCGAAATGAGAAAAACGAAATGTTAAGATATAAAGGAAGGCTTGTTGCGCAAGGTTTTTCTCAAATACCCGGAATCGATTACGAGGAACATACTCTCCAGTAGTTGATGCAACTACATTGAGATTCCTAATTGGCATGACTGTCTCTGAGAAATTACAATTGTGCCTCATGGATGTCGTTACTGCATATCTATATGGAACACTCGATACAGACATCTACATGAGAGTCCTAAAAGGACTAAAATTGCCCGAGGCCAATAATCGTGGACCTGAAGAAATGTTCTCCATAAAATTGAGAAGGTCATTATATGGTTTAAAACAATCTGGGCGAATATGGTACAATCGTCTCAGTGAATACCTCATGAAAGAAAGGTATAAGAACAATATTGTTTGTCCATGCGTTTTCATCAAACGATCCGAAAAGGGATTCGTTATTATCGCAGTTTATGTTGACGATCTAAACATCGTCGGAACTTCAAATGAACTTGAAGATACTGCGAAATATTTGATGAAAGAATTTGAGATGAAAAACCTTGGACAAACAAAGCTTTGTCTTGGCTTACAGATTGAACACTTAAAGGATGGGATTTTTGTCCTTAAGAGGTTCTACATGGACAAAGTACACCCGTTGACCTCTCTAATGGAAGTTCGATCCCTGAATGTTGAGAGGGATCAATTCCGTCCCCGAGAAGAGGACGAAAAGGTTCTTGGTCCAGAAGTACCATACATAAGTGCAATTGGTGCTTTAATGTATTTAACTAACAATACAAGACCAGATATTGCTTTTGTTGTGAACTTGTTATCCAGGTATAGCGTTGCTCCTACAAGGAGGCATTGGAATGGAATCAAACACATATTTCGCTATCTCCGGGGCACACATGATCTCGGGTTGTACTATCGTAGCCAAAGAAATGCAGCCCTGGTTGGATATGCAGATGCAGGATACTTATCTGATCCACACAAAGCCAAATCACAAAATGGCTATCTGTTCACGTATGGAGGCATTGCTATCTCATGGAGATCAACGAAGCAAACCGTGACTGCCACATCATCGAACCAAGCTGTGTTAATTGCTTTGTATGAGGCAGGAAGAGAATGCGTATCTCTACGCGCAATGATCCAATTCATCCAGAAAGAAAGTAGGATGCGGCCGATCACTGACGATCCAACAACATTATTTGAGGACAACTCTGCATGTGTTGCTCAAATGAAGAAAGGTTACATCAAAGGAGACCGCACAAAGCACATATCTCCAAAGTTCTTTTCTACTCGAGATTTGGAAGACGTTGGTGAAGTGGACATCCAACAAATTCGATCAAATGACAATTTGGCTGACGTATTCACAAAGTCTTTGATCCCTAAGAAATTTGGAGAGCTAGTATCCATAATTGGAATGTGCAGACTTCGAGACATATGTTGAAGTTAGGGGGAGCATCATACGCGCTGCATTCTTTTTTCCTTCGATCAAGTTTTTTCCCACTGGGTTTTGCTTGACAAGGTTTTTAATAAGGCAGCTCTAAAGCGTACAATGGGTTTCAAGTTGCACTCTTTTTCCCTTCGTTCAGGTTTTTATCCCACTAGGTTTTTCCTAACAAGGTTTTTAACGAGGCAACGTACACCCATGTCCTACAACATGAAAGAAGGTGAATATTAAAGGGGGAGTGTTATGAATGTATGATTATATCCATAATCTACATCATCTACTAATCACCCTTTTATACACATCTACAAGTTAGGTTTCTTACATCTCCATTACTTGTATGAGTAGATGATTGAACATTTATTGTCTGTATTATGTATGATTGGAGATAAATTGTACAAGGTGAATTATTCACCATCTTCACCTCCTTATTTCCTTGGTTAAATCATGGAAATTTACCTAGGTTTTACCTCACATTTCTCCTATAAAAGGAGGTCATCTACCATTGTAAAACTTGCATCAAAGTAGAGTAAGAAATACATCTCTAAAGTTCTTACTCTCCCTCTCTCCCTTCTTATGATCAAAGTGTTCAAAGTTTAATTAAAGTGTGCCTTTTAAGAAGACTACAATGACCTTGGTTTAATATTTTCATAACAGGTACTCCTTTTTTTTGTTGAAAATTTGGTACTCCTTTGTCTCCTAACTAGTACAAATCCCGTATCATGTACAGGTAATGTAAATGTAAACCTGACTTCATCGATTCTTGAACCGACTATCCGAGTTTGCTTTTTAATCGAGAATTTACAATTCAAGCCCGATGATAGACCCAAGTTCGAATATATTAATCTATATATGTATTTTATTTTCTTAATTGTAAAATCTATTATTTTAATTAATTATGTAGAATCTTTGTAAAAATGAAAAAAATCACTTTTACCTAAAATAAAAAACATTTAAATAAAAGTTATATTTTCATATCAAAATTAAGAAAGATATGAAAGATATCCAACATTATTTTTTCTATTGATTCTAGGAACAATTGCTATTGGTTTATATTAGGAAAATAAGTTAACCTATCAAAAAACTGGATAAGATATTATATTAGATATAAATATTAGTTACCACGTATTGCTAAAATAAAATCATTATTTTATTCAAGAATAGATTACGTTACATAAATAACATTTTTTTATTCAACGTTGCTGAGGTGGCACAAATGTTAACAAAGACATGAGACCGTATTAGATTTGATTTGGTCGTTGAGTTTGTCTATTTTTTTCTTGAATAGAGTTACATTGGGACACTTTAAAATTTTCATACAATTTCAACAACCACTTTTTGCCTTTTTTTATTTAATGTATAATAAGACTCTCGAAATTTTGAAGAGTTTTTTCCCTGGTATACAAATAAAATTTATGATTTGACTTATTTCATATATTTTCAATTTTCGTTATGATAATTTAATAATCACTTAAAGATTGTGATTTCTCAATTTTTCTGTTTTAATATACACTATTGTTAAGATTAATCTGATTATTACTTCATGATAAAATGTTTGATAACAATTTTTTATAAATATATATATATTTTAGAATTATTTTATCTATTTGATTTATGCATTTGAATAATTTTCCTCCACTTTTTATTATTATTATAGTTTGTACAACTTTGTCAAGTATATGAAGCTCCTACATTTATATCATTATTTAGCTATACACATACACACTAAGATTTTGTGTTAGCCACCATTGTTAGCTTATATTTTTAGCTGAAATTCTTAACTGGTTTTAAAAGCTGACAATTTTTAGTAAGCTAATGAGTGTTCAGTAAAAAAAGATTATCTATACTACTATAGTACAAAGCGGAGACAATGTCTTCACATAAATTTGCGCCACGTGTCATTTTTATAATAAAATAATCAGGTGGGTACTCCTTTATATAAAATTTATAAATCAGGTAGTAGAATCATATAATCTTTCTCGTAAAAATGCTTAAAAATTATCGAAAATTATGAATTATCCCAAAAATTATTAATTATCTTGTACCAATAATTAGTTGTAATATTCTAAGAACTATTATTATTTAATAAAATGTGACATTTATTATAAATTAGTTTTTGAACAAATCCAATTTATTTATATTATTAGTTGATTTACCATCATTGGTAAAAAAAAATATTAATCAGAATAGGAATTTAATTTTAGTAGGTACGAAATTAGAAAATGTAGATATAGTATAATTATTATTTTTTTAATGCAAATTTTAATTCAAAATTATAAAGATTAAGATAAAATCAAAAAAATACAATTATGAGATTATTTTTTCGGGTTTTTTTATAATTTTAAAAGAAAATTTGGATTTTTTAAAACAAATAATTAGACTATATGTATGTTTCATAATTTCCTACCCACTAAATTTAAATTTCTTACAAAAATTGTTCAATGTTCGTTATGATAAATTTTTTCAATTTAGAAATTACTTATAGATTGTGATTTCTCGATTAATCTGTTTTAATATATGTTCTTTCTAAGATTTATCTGATTATTACTTCGTGATAAAGTGTTTGATAAGAATTTTTTTATAAATAAATATACATTTGTATTTTATAATTATTTTTATCTATTTGATTTATGCATTTGAACAATTTTCCTTCACTTTTTTAATATTATAGTTTGTACAACTTTGTCAAGTATAAGAAGCTCCTTAATTTATGTCATCACTGAGCTATACACATACACACTAAGATTTTGTGTTAGCCACCATTGCTAGGTTATGTTTCTAGCTAGCTGAAATTCTTAACTGGTTTTAAAAGCTGATAATTTTTAGTAAGCTAATGGGTGTTCGGTAAAAGAAGTTTATCGTTGATAGAAGTAGAGGATAAAATGACAATTTTTATAGTAAGTTTTGTCATGTATAAGAAACTTCTTAATTTATGTCATCATTTAGCTACACACATATATACTAAGATTTTGTATTAGCCACCATTGTTAGCTTATATTTCTAGCTGAAATTCTTAACTGATTTTAAAAGTTGACAATTTTTAGTAACCTAATGGGTGTTCGGTAAAATAAGCTTATTGTTGATAGAAGTAGAGGGTAAAATGACGAAAAGGGGTAATCGGAAAATATAGTATTTCCCTCCAATTTTTGATTTTTTTGGATGGAACATCCATTTAGTTAGAGTTTTGGTTATGAAAAGGAAAATGTATAAACTATAGCCCACCTTTGCCCCCGTGGCCTCTCTCTATATATCTCACTAGTCTACTCACTCTTGTTCTTGCACTCTCCTCCCTCTTCCATCTTTAGTCGGTATTCTTCTACTTTAGCTTTTTTAGTTTGATTTTTTACTAAAATCAAATCCGACCGATTGATCGAAGCAACCCATTAGGGCTTGTTTAACTTTTTGGCTAAAAGTATCTTTTAGTTGAAAAGTGATGTTTTTAGGTGAAAGTTTTATTGAAATACGTGGAAGTAGAGATATGGTATGAATGATAGAAAAAAGTAAAATAATGGTGGGCATTATGGTGTTTTGGGGATTTGGATTTGGTGATCGGTTGCTCTTGAGGTTGTGGGTTTCATGGGTAGTCGAATTATGGGGTTTGAAGACATACCTCCTTCCATTTTTAGCTTGGTTGTTGTAATTGATTGAGTCTCTGAAATGAAATCTCTTCTGCTCCGACTGGGTTTTCATGATTAGCTTTGTTTTCGATTGATTTTCCTATTTTTGGGTTTTCAATTTATGCTTTTCATGTTATAGAGCTTTTCTACTTGTTCTCCAATTCTGGGTTGTGCCTGTGTTTTTTTTCCCTCTGTTTGTCCAATGAGCTCTGTTTTTCAACTGGTAACCCATTTTTGGGCAGACCATTGCTCTGCGCCCCAGCAAGGCTGCTCAGCAGCAGCAGATTTTGAAGTGGATCACCAACGACATTGTCGGAAAGCAATTCGGGCTGACGGAGAAGGCAGTCGATGCAATGGCGGAGCTGGCCAAGGCCGGAGAGTTCAAGTCGTTCTCCGACGCCTACAACTATGCCAGGAAGGCCGAGGGTCCTCGAACCGGAAAAGGTCGGCAGGGTGTTTAGTGTTTTCGACTACAACCGGAAAGGGACGTTCTTTGGAACAAGTTTTTCCTAAAAAAATGTGGTTAGAATTTGACTAGGAAGTACTTGAGACTATAGATATAGTGAATTGTGACTCTATTAACTCCACAATCATAACCAAAATTGAAGTGAAATACTAGTTGACAATGTTTTGCCACTGGGCCGCTTGGCCAGGGCGTGGACCTCGACCCTTGACCGGCTCATCGCCAAGAGCACCCTTGTGACCCATAATATGTCCACAATAAAAGTGGATGTTCCATCCAAAAAAATCAAAATTAAAGTGAAGTATTACATTTTCCTTTTCACAGTCAAAATTCTAAGTAAATGGATGTTCCATCCAAAAAAATCAAAATTGAAGTGAATTACTACTTTTTCCGATTACGAATCCTAAAGGGAGGCCGAAGATCGAAGTGGGTTTCGAAAAAATCAAAATTGAAGTGAATTACTACTTTTTCGTTCGTCTATGGAGTTGATGTCGGCTATGGACAACTTATCAGTTGCTATCTCCATAGCTTGATACAGTCATTGAAATCATTTATTATACATATGTTTAAACAGAACCACAGCTTCAAAAATTACTAGTTATATGGACAACATTCCCTGTTGCCAAAGAATGGAAGATGTTTATGTTTTTCTTAAGAAAGGATAATCGAGCAAATCTATAATGTAATTGAAAAGTATCCATGGATGTATGCCTGTACCACATACAAGCCACTCTTATGATGCTAGCAAAGAGTAAACGGCATGCTTGATGCGGTCCGGATTGGAGGGTCTCAAAATTTAAATTTATAAACCGAACCCCAATGTAGTATAAGGGTAGGGAGTCGAACACACGGGAGTTCGTGCGTTGAGTGTACCAAAAAGGACTAAAAAAGGGGGAAAAGAAAGGCAAAAACAAGGAAAATCAAAAGGAACAACCCGGACCGACTTTGGTCACTTCGGTCTGAGGTTGTATCGATGAGAGTTGGGACGGGACCGACACAGTGGAAGTCGGGCCCGACGTTCTGGGTAACTCGGTCTCTGCAAATAGTAGATCGGTCTTGGGTTTTTGGGTTCCTTCCCTAACTAGACTTGGGTGATTCCACCCCATTTCAGCCAATAAGTGTTGATCCTTGTGAGATCGAGGTTGTTTGCCTTCGATCCCTCCACTCTACACATCGACCATAGGGGGGGCTTTCACCTACCCTTCGATGCAAGGTCAAGTGACGGGCTCGAGATCGCTTTCGCTTACTCTTACCAACCACAAGCCCTCGATCCCTTGTTCTCACAAGAGAATTGAAGCTCAATGTAGAGAGGATTCATAGATCAAGCACTCAAGGCTATGGAATTGGGGGTTCACACCCAATCCTAGCTAGGGGTTTCCCCCAAAGCCCAAGACTATGGAATCTACTCCATCAAGTAAGAGTAAAAAGCAATCAAATAGCAAAGCAAGCAAATCTCAATCATCAAACTCAAATCAAAGCCAAATTGCATTCAAATCAAAGGGGTTCACAAGATTCAAATCTCAAATCCACTAAACTCAAACAAAACAAGTTCAAACTCACTAATCTCCTCCTACTCTCCACCGAATTCCTCTCTTCTTCTCCTCTTCCTTCCTCCTCCTTGCTCTCCAAGTCTTCCTTGAGCCTTTGAGAGTGATTAGATGTGGATTCCTCCCTCCAAGTTGTCTTCTCTCTCTAATTATCCTCCATCTTAATTAGGGACCAAGGAATTCCAAAATTAGAAGAAGGGCAAAAGTGGTAGATCACAATTATGTGCCTTGGAGCCCAATCCTCACTTAAGCCGACTTGGACCGACGCGGACACACCTCGGGCCCGACGTCGCCAACCTCGGTCCTGGCCTCCATCGCGCCAACTCGGGCCCGACTTGCTGGGAACGTCGTTCCGGACCTCGATCCTCTTCTTTTCTTGGTTTTCCTTGAGTTCCTCTTTATTCTTTGCTTGGCTCTTCCGCTCCTTTGCTCCTTAGCTTTGTTACTCCTTAGAAACTCCTTCCAAATTTCCTCAAAACGTGCCAATTTACCTACAAAACACAACAAATTCGCACAGTCTCCGAATCTCATAAAAAATCGGAATCTAAGCTAAAAAGGGACAAAACTACAAAGAAGGGAATGAAAAACACATATTTACAAGGGAAATTAACTACTAAAACACCACCAAAATGAGAGACATCAATGCTTATGCAACGAGAAAAGGTGTTCAATCAGTTTTCCTTCATCCTGATCAACATCATGGATGTTGTTTCACCTTCAATTATCACTAAACATTAGCATGAACTTTCATACATGACCATGATCTAGTTGTGGATGATTTGTATGTCAATGTAACATATATGCAGAAATTACATATATAATTGCTTATATGTTAATCGAGTACCAATCGTGTCATTCGTGTATGCTTGAGTTGGTTCAAACTATTGTGCTTTATTTCTTAGATTCTCTTTGCAGCTTCTAACTTTCTGGTACTTTTTGGCTTAAAAAATTGCAATTTTTTTGGGATTTCTTAGGGCCGCTCTGGCTACATAAGGCACAATTACTTATATATATGCATAGAGGAGGAAAAAGGGTAATGTGATATCTATTTGATCTTCAACCAATTTGTATACGTCCATCAGCTACATTTCACAATGATAAGGTACCAGCTACTATAGACAAATTATCACCTTACCAGGATTCAAATAATCCATATATGCAACTACACATCTCTTCAAAGTTGCCCGTAAGAAGAAGATGACAGCGTTACACAAACCATTGCATTGCATGGTTTCAAGTTTAATGACACAATCAGTAAGGCACTGACATAGACAACCAATTAGCACCCCTTGATCATGCTCTTTCTCTGTGATTTCCCGAGCTTTCTAAAGATCTGAGCACGAATCTGTCTTCATTGCCGTTGTGAGACAGGCAGTTGAATCAATTAACATGGAGGAGTTGGAGGAACTTGTTTGTTTGTGGCATGAATGAGGAACCAAGAAAACTTAAGTTGGTGCTCCAGGTCACGCATATTCTTTGAGTTTCTATATATCTTTCTCATGAATGTCGGTGTTGTCTTCTTGAGCCCTATGCTCACCATCTTTAGCACTTACACCATGGGTCGTGCACTAACATTGTCAGCAACATCATGCCTGTACTCTAACAACTCGAAAATTAAACTCTCGTCTCGACCCGGATCAACAAACTCGTCCTTTAAAGAGGTGGAGACATAATCACCAAAACCAATGAGAAAATTTCCGAAGTCACTTCACATATCCAGAACCATCAATTAGAAAACATAATCACCAAAATCCTACCATCCTTTCCTCTTCAAAGCTCGGCACCATTCAAATTCTTACACACTTGAAAAAGAGTAGCCTTATGAGTGACTTATATCTAACAAAAGCGCAAACACTAAATCTAACATGCTAACCCGTTGATTAAGAACTTGGCGAATATTGCTCACATCCTGCCAATTTGATGCAAACAAAAACGCAAATGGGGAAAGCTATTGTTAATCTTTAAACCAAAACCAACACACTCAGTTTTAGAAAGGAGAAAATTATACCACCAACCTTGAATCTAAGCGGGAATGTGCAAGAAATAGTGCCACCAAACAACGGTCACTGAACATTCTGATCTGCAACCATCTCCAAATCCTTAAAAACACAAACAACATTTCCTTTTCATAAAGCTGACCTTTTACCTACACCCTTGAAATGTTCTCGGATGAAAGTATGTTGATGAACATGAGTGATGTTTGGTTTCAAAGCTGCACAATGGCATATCATATGTTGACAGGTACATCAGAACCAACTTATATTAGCCTCACCTTGTTCCGTATCATAGTTAACAAGTGCAATAGAATCTTCCGAATGTTTTCACTGACGATTCTGCTCGAAAGATATCTTTCATAGTCAAGTAAAATACGAGCAAAGAACAACACACATAGCACGGAAAGAAAAATGCACTCGCTCACCCTTGCCCCACCAAAAAGCACGGTAAGAGCACAAAAGGTCGATCACATGAACAATGGGCAAGAAATGTCAGATTGTTGATCCTTTTCCTCGTGGCATTGTTTCCCTATTGCCTTCGAAGCCCGGAAGTGAATGCCACTATGGTTTGAGCAAAATCGGGTCGGAGTATAAGATCGTTGTCATCGTTCACCATGGTCTTTCGTTTGCTTAGTCTACAACAGCCACCAAAGAAAGCTCGGCGGCGGCGAGTGGAGGAAAGTCATTGACTATAAACAAGGCCGCAAGAGGAACAACGTTGGCTATAGAAAGTCAATGGGCCATGGTTTGTAGGATTAACCTCGATTTCGAAGGCATATAATTCCGTAAATTCTTGGGGATGGAATGCACGCATCCTATCCTAGGTCGAGACAAGGAGGAGGAGGACGACGACGATGGTGTTAGCTAGCCACATCGAAATGCTTTTCTTTCAAGACGACGGCAACTTGAATCGGATCGTCTCTTGTGACAAGGATGGACATAAGGAATGTGGCTTTTCAGAACTTACAAGCAAGCAAATTTTGGATAGTCCCGGAATTTCGACTTATGAAGAGACCCTCGAGCGCCTCTAAAGAGTCAAGAATAGTTTACGTTACTAGTACTCCTCCCTAGCTAGCTATTTGCTTCGAGTGTTAGATGTTATTCTCTTGTACGTACGTACGTCAGTAATAAACTTTGGTGTATTCGTTTTTAATGTTCTTAATTCTGATAAGATGTTGCTTACTTTTGGTCATGAATCGTTCAAATTCATAGACCCGATTAGGCCAAGTTAGACCCTAAGTGCAATATGGTGTTGATCTGGTTGATGTTTGGGCTATAATGGAATATGGTGTTGAGAAACCTTGGGCCCTAGTTTTTGAAGTGTTCATCTTTTCAAGGGTAAATTTGGAAAACTTTTGGGGAAGGAAGACAGGCAGACTATTCCCGGATCCAAACGAGATATTAAACGAATCGATTTGATCATCAACTACACGCCTCGTACTTTATTTGTGAATTTGTAATGATTTCTCGGGTTTGATCCAAAAAAAGTCAAACCTTAACTCGAATCCTGAGTTGAGACTCAAACCAAAGACCACCTAAATCAGCCTACACGCCCTATTTAATACGCCTTTAGCTTTCTCTTGCACGTGGTTAACAAGTGATAAGGGACCACCTAAATCACCCTACACGCTAGGGCTGTCCAACGGGTCGACCCGACCCGACCCGTAACCCGGTTTACGGGTCACGGGTCGACCCGAGACCCGACCCGTAACCCGGTTTACGGGTTACGGGTTTTACGGGTTGGGTCCCGGGTCGACCCGTTAACCCGTCTAAACGCCCTCTTCTAAAACTCCCCAACTTTTCCACTCGGGAATCGCACACGCCTCCTCCCATGGCCTCCGAACCAGACCGGGATCCGTATCCGGCGAAGCTACTGGCGATGGAGCAAGCCGTAGTCAGATTTGAGCGAACGTCTTGTCCCTCGTTCTCGTCCCTCTCGGAGCCCTCGTTCTCGTCCCTCTCGGCCTATAAAACCGCCGTCTCGGAAACCCTCACCCGCCTCCGCAACGGCCTCCTCCACCCTTGCTCCGACGCCTACGAGCTCCTCTCCCTCCCCGAAACCCGCGAAGAGCGAGGTCAGATCCGAGCGAACGGACTCAGGCCGCCGGGACTCGAGCGAAGAGCGGGGTGCGGGGTCAGATCTGGGCGAACAGACTCGGGGTCGGGACTTTGGCTCAGGCCGCCGCCGACGGAGATGGTGAGGAGAGCGACGCCGATCGAGTAGGTGAGTGGTGAGAAGGTGAGGGTGAACTGTCGAAGGTGAGTAGCCTGAGCGGCGCAACACTGAAGTACTGAACTCTGAACACGCATTTAACAAGCAGCCAAACCCTAAAACTCTAAAAGCAACTATAGTATAATTTTTCTTTTTAAATATTATGGGTTTACGGGTCGACCCGTAACCCGGCGGGTCGACCCGTAACCCGCCCGTAACCCGTAATTAAAGATTTTTTTGACCCGTGACCCGACCCGTAAATTACGGGTCGGGTTGGTCCGGGTTACGGGCAACCCGGACCGTTGGACAGCCCTACTACACGCCCTATTTAATACGCCTTTAGCTTTCTCTTGCACGTGGTTAACAAGTGATAAGGGCGACAAGTGACATACGGATTTCATGTGTTTCGTATGTTTTATAATGTTGTTGAATTCTGCTAAGATGAAAATAGTTCTCCAATTCGACGTCCAATTGGCATGCGCATTGATCTTCATGTTTTGGCCGGGCTATTCTCTTGTACGTAGACGGATCCGCGAGATCGAGCTAGATGATTGGCCAGAAAGTATGCATATATCCAAGGGCACGGGCACGCTCTACTCAAGCCTCTAACGTCATTCGTTATATTGTTGGCCTCGGGATACACGAGACAACGACCATAACTAACTAGACCAATCTGCCATACCAACCGGGGGCAAATAAGCCCTCATCAAATTGAATGGATAAAGAATCCAAAGCGACAAAGCCCAATGTCATTAATAAGGAAAAACTGTTATGTTAGGGATTTATAGAACTATCCTCTTATATATGAGCACAGCTTAGAAATGCCATAACAAATTTAACCCGGTTCGTCACGTCCAAAACCTGCAACAATCTGTTTCAACGTGAGTCGTGACCCCTAACCACCAAAATCCAAAACCCAACCTGACCCAACCCAATTGATCGACCACTTAAAGAGTATGTATGGTAAATTCGTGATTAAATTGACATAGCTAATATTAGAACGATTTTTTTTGTGGTAAAGCTAATATTCGTATGATAGAGAGACACACATTTTACTCCTCTCGTTCTACATATAAAGTGTATATATAACATAACTTTTTTGTTGAGACTTTTTTAACTTTGAGGCTTGTATCTAATCAATTTGATTACATGAGTGTTTGACCAATTAGTGCATTTTAATTCAGATTAAGATCGATGACTTGAAAGCATATGTATTATCCTTAGCTCTGGCCAGACCTTGGTCTCTACTCTCTATGGTTTAAAGTTAAATTAACAAATAAACGAGTGATCGAAACAACTTTACTTTGGTGTCATGTTATAGCCGGTTATCGCGTCGTCATAGTATTTACTTTCCTCGTTTGTCAATTTCAACCCTTTCAAAGTTTGTATACAACTCATATGAAACCATTATGGACTAACACTAGAAAAACATCCACAATGCTCCACATAACTTTTTTTAAATTTGGTCAAGGATACGGTCTATCACAGCCGAAACAATGATCTCTAAATTTTAACATTTGAGATTAACCGTTTTGACTACACGACCCAAGGCTAAAAAGAAACAAAAATGATATGATTTGGTGTTACAAGTTCATCACCATCTTATCCAAACAAGGGGCAAAATTTTCAATCTTTCCATGTTTGGTGGAGAATGAAAAGAGACAAAATGATAATGCTAAGTTCACAGCCTTTGACCTAGTTAAAAAAATATATAACACCCCAAAATGAAAGTCTTAACTATCTTTTTTTCGAGTGCCCTTTTACGAAAACAATGATTGCTAAACTAGGGAGGCTGCTAAACCATGATTTCAACTTATCTACGGGAGACACGTTCCAACACAATATTCAGAATACGTTATCAGATAAAAAGTTCGATACACAACTATGCTTCCTTTGGTGGTATACCTAGGGCCATAGAAATGCAAAAATATTTGACCCTACAAGAATCAACCCTAAAAAACTGCCCTTCCAACTTGCCTTTTCAAGTGCGTTTGAATGGGAGAGCATCACCAACCCCGTCAGGAAAATATACAACAGCGGACCTAAAAGGAAAAATAATATTACTTGGAAAAAAATCCCCTCAAACCGGTCTAAACTAAATTTTGACGCTTCTAAACTAAATAATGGCACCACCCATGCTGGTTTTATACTCCGGAACTTTTCTGGAGCCATTGAGTCGCTTGGGTCGTGCAAGACTTCCAGCCATGTCAATAGTGCAAGCTGAAGCAACCGCCTTGTTACACGCCCTCTTAAATATTAACTATAACCAAATTTAAAATTTGATCATTGAAGGCCATAACCTAACTGTGATTAATTCATTAAGACGTTTATGGAAAGTTCCTTGGGAAATTCTTTCAATTATAACATACATCAGAAATATCATTTCGACTATCCTCTGTGTTTTATTTGTTCATTGTTTCAGGGAATCTAAAGTTGCTGCTGATTTCCTTGCAAGAAGACCGATCAGCCCTCAAAATCAAAATGCAGCCATTCAACTGTCATCTTCTTTTCAGTCCGCATCTAATTTGTTTGTAACTCAGTCAAGGTGTTTGTTGAGTCAACAACCCTTGCTGTTTGATTTTTTAAAGATCGTCCGTCGTGATGATTTAGGCTATCCTTGTAACAAATAGGTTGCCTAATTTTGGTTTGTTCAAGCTAGTAGCTCCTCAATCAAAAAAAAACACCCATCTTAATAAACAATTAACTCCACAATCATCATGCAAATCCACCACAACTCCACTAAAACCTCCTCTTTTTTTTTTGATACAGGAAAGAGATTAGGCTAGCTTTACACAGAAAGCTATCATATAGCATCCTTGCGGATGAGGTCCCGAAGGACCGAATCGGAACCTAAAGTAGTCGATGACACACGGCGAAACGAGTCTGCAATAAAATCAGCAACTGAGTTGGCTTCCCTAAAGATGTGCCTGATGCCCCAACTCTGAAACTGACCTAGCAGGAACTGAATGTCCGCACGCATTATCTCCACCTCCCACGGACAGCTCCAATCACCCAACACTGCATTCACGACCTGCAGGTTGTCACCTTCAATAAGAAGTCGGGGAATGCCAAGGCGAATGGCCTCCAAAATCCCCTACCGAAGCGCATAGGCTTCAGAAAACACCACGGAACGACGACCAAGAAACCCACCATCTAGCACGACGGGAATCCCCTCCGAGTTCCTGATAACAAAACCAAAAGACGAGAAACCATCAGAGTTAACTACACCGTCAAAATTGAGTTTACAATAGTTTGTAGATGGTGTTGTCCATCCGGAGCTTTTCCGTCTTTTAGGAGTGGTACCACTCCGGTTTTTAAAATCCTTGTTTTTTGACGCCATTGAACTTATCCAATAATTAATCTGTTTCTTTGCAAATTCCACTGTAGTTGCTGGGCTTGTTTGGCTATTGTTGCTTTGGTCGAAAACACTCTTGTTCCTGAGGAACCATGTACTCCACCAAAGGTTAACGACGTCTCAAATTGGGGCTTAGAGATTTTATCTCTGACTTTGTCCATGTACTTAATAGGGTGACGGTCATCATAAACAATACTTCTAAGTTTTCGTTTAAGGTCCTGGTCAAGGAGATCATACGCTTGGTTTATGTGGCTACATTCCAGAAAAATGTGAAAGGCGTCTTCATTTGTGTTGTTACAGAACGTGCAACCTTGAGGGACCGCAATGTGATTTAGCGCGAGCCTTGACTTAGTGGGCAACCCGTTTCGGCACATTTTCCATAGGAAATTCTTTTGTTTAGGGGGAATGTTAAGTTTCCATATCCAATCAAGATCGATTGTGGGACTACTTTTCTTATCCTGAATCCATTTCATGGTAGCATTCGTGGAGAACCAACCATTCCTACTTGGTCGCCAGTATAGCCTATCGGTGATATTGTTAAGAGGTAATACAACTTTACAGACTTCGTCTACCTCTTCGGGTTTGAGGACACGTCTCAGCTTCTCAATGTCCCAGGTTTTATCGTCCTTTATATAGTTGCTAACAGTTTCGTCCTCGTCCCATATGGGCAGATTATAAAATGTAGGTTTAAGCACCCCCTCGGTTATCCAGTTGTCTTTCTAGAAACGTATTGTTTTTCCATCGCCTACTTGCCAAGAAAGTCCGGTCAAAAAACCTTCCCGCAGGCTCATTAGTTTAGACCATTGTCATGATGTGTTACACTGTTTTTTATAGTTCCAAAGGTTAGAGGATTTTAGGTATTTTTCGTTAACGATTTTGACCCATAGATTTTCCGGATCTGCAATGAGTTTCCACAACAACTTCATCTGTAGTGCTTGGTTCATATCTTCAGTTTTAGCAATCCCAAGTCCGCCATGGTTTGTAGGTCTACAGATAGAGTTCCAACTAATGAGTGGTTTATATCCGCTTTGTTTATTCCAGAAGAAGTTGCGGTTGATTTTATCTAGCTCATCATGGGTAGCTTTTGGGAGGTAGAATGATTGCATTAGATAGTTTGGTTGAGCTGAAAGGTTAGCCTTGATTAGAGTTTTCCTTTCTTCTTGTGATAGGGTATTCGCTTTCCATTTGGCGAGGTGGTCTCTTGTCCTAGATGGTAATGCGTTGTAAGTATTTTTGGTGACTCGTTCATTAATAAGAGGGCACCCCAAGTATTTATCCAGCGCAGTTGTACTAGTAATGTGCAGTGTTTGTTTGATTTGGTTTTTGGTATGGTTTGTTATGTTTCTGGTTGTTTGGAATGCCGATTTGTGGAAGTTAACTTTCTGGCCTGACGAATTGCAATAGTCATCGATAATGTTTCTAGTATTTTGACATGCTTGGTGTGTTGCTTTGGCAAAAATGATTATATCATCAGCGTAAGCTAGGAAGGGGATCTTAGAACCCCCTCTAGAGATTTGGATTCCAATTCCACTTTTCGGATTCAGACTTGCCTGTTGTAATTGTCTTGCCAGCACCTCAGCTGCCAGGACAAACAGGTATGGGGATAGGGGATCGCCTTGGCGAAGACCTTTAGCTGGTTTGAACTGGTCTGTTGGGCCGTTGTTGACTAACACAGAGAATGATACAGTTTCCACACACTCTCTGATCCACCCAACGAATTTTGAATGGAATCCTAGTGTCTTTAAGACGTGGTTGAGGAATTCCCAACTGACGCGATCGTAGGCTTTCTCCATGTCAAGTTTGATCGCAACCCAACCTCCAATTCCTTTTTTCTTCCTGAACGAGTGCAAGATTTCATGGGCTATCAGAGTATTGTCATGAATACTTCTATTCTCTATAAAAGCGGATTGCATAGGGTGTATAAGCTTACCCATAACTTTTTTCAGTCTGCCGGTTAGGATTTTTGAGATGACTTTGTATATTGTATTGCAGAGGCTGATAGGCCTGTAATGGTTCGTTGAAGATGGGTTTTCGCATTTTGGGAGGAGTGTTATGAATGTATGGTTAATTTGTTTAAGCAGTTTACCCGAGTGAAAGAAACTCTTCACTGCTTTAGTAACATCCGGGCCAACGATGTGCCAGTACTTCTTATAGAAACAGGCCGTCATACCGTCTGGGCCAGGGGATTTATCCTCCTCTATACTAAACATCGTTGTTTTAATCTCAGCGTTTGTGACCTGTTCCGTCAAAGCTGTAGTATCTTCCACAGACAGTTCCGAGTTCCAATTCTGAGTGAGTTCAAGCATTTTATTTTTATTTATGTCAATGCCTTGGAATCTGGCTTGAAAGTCTTTCTGGATTTCACGCTTGATATTACCCAGTCCAGTAATAAAAGTACCTTCATGGGTAGTGATCTCTCGAATGTTGGTCTTATTTCTTCTTCCGCTTGCAATGCGATGGAAATATTTAGTATTTCTGTCGTTGAGCTGAATATGGTTGTTTTTACCTCTTTGCTTCCAGTATGTATATTGGAACTGGATCAGACATTCCCTTTTTCTAGAGAGTCTATTATTCTTCTGAATGAGGGAGTGGTTGTTGTTCTCAATAATTTGTTTTTGAACATCTAGTAGGTCTTCATTTACCTTTTTAAATTGCTCAAAAATATTTCCAAACGTAGTTCTATTCCACATCTTGGCTTTTGTTTTGAGCAATTGGGTTTTTTTAACGAGTTTGAACATATGCGAACCTTGAGGGTTATACCTCCAAGCTTGTTTGACAATATTTTGGAAGTCATTTCTGGAAGTCCACATAGCTTCGAATTTGAACGGACGAGCTTTGACAGGTTCTCCAGTAGGAATATCAATAGAGATTGGACAGTGGTCAGAAGAGGAGAAACTGTGATTTTTGGTGGATAGAGCAGGGAACCATTGCAAAACTTGGTCGCTCACCAGAACACGATCAAGTTTTTCCAATGTATTGTTGTCAAGTTCTTTAGAGCGTCTCCATGTGAAACGATTCCCGAAAGAAGGGATGTCCATCAGGTTACAATCACTTTTAAAATTAAGTAATCGATCAAATCTTGATGCAGAAGGAATGACCCCGCCACGTTTTTCGTTTGGACTTTGGATCTCGTTAAGGTCTCCCGTTACAATATAAGGTGTAGTAAGTTGGGTGATGAAGCCCTTGAGCTTCTCCCAAAAAGCATCTTTATCTTGTGCCCTTGGAGGAGCATATGCAAAGATGATCGTAATATCCTTATGATTTTCTAAGTTCACATATTTCAAGGCTATGAACCGTTCATCTTTATGGATAGTTGTGACTGATTCATTTAGCAACTGATGGTTTTTCCAGACGATCAACAGTCCGCCCAACATACCCGTTGAAGGGATAAACTCGAAAGCGTCAAAACCTGCTGAGGTCCATCTTTGAAGGGGTGGGAGTTGTTGGCATTTAATCTCCAATAACGCTATTAATTGAAATTGTTCTGTTTTACAGAGTGCATTGATTTCTGTCCATCTGTTAGGTTTTTTCAACCCGCGACAATTCCATGAGCATATCTTCATATACAACCCTTTATGTTCGGGCTTTTGACCTTTGATTCATTTTGTATTTTGAGTATTGTTTGACATTGGATTTGAATCCATATTTGCTGGTTTTTGCTACGAATAAGTTTAGAGCGTGATACATGAATAAGAGCTAGACAAATAACACTTTGTTTTAACAGGGTGACTTTTTTGCCATACAAAAGAGGGTTTAATACCAAATAAGAGGTATATCCCAAAATGGAATATATAGCTAGTTGATGGTACCTTATGGGTAGATAGCTAGTTGATGGTTTGTTCATGCCCACTTTCTCATTTTTACCCATCTGAACCACAAGAATGTAGTACCAGCCTGGACTAAAAACACAATTAAGATCAAACCGGGATGCAATCTCAAAGCTGAGAATACCTTTCTCGGCCTTTTGGCAAAGATCAAGAGTGGAGAATTCTTCCTTTAACCAACATACCAAATCTTAACAATCCTTTTAAAAAGGAGCAGTGGGTAGCACTTAGAATTTAACCAATCAAGAGCCCTCACTATTCCATGCCCACACACAGTGATGTACGTAAGGGCATGGACATCAGCAATACATATAAACAACCAAGTGCACGTAACACATAGATTTAAATCACAAAAGCAGGTTCTCTGCAGAGTTTTGTTAAACATCATTTTCATAGTCCTATTAACAGAGGTTGGAATATCACTAATTATCCTAGATTGCAAACTCCATATGCCACGTAAACTTGCCAGAAAACAAGCATCAGAGACATCCCAAAGAGACAGCAAGCACACATAATTAATGCACCAAAAAATTCTAGTCCGGACCTTTATCGCATTATTACACCCCCAAATACACGATATGGACATGTACATACCACGTCGAGAGCACTTACACATTTGTTTTTGTTTTGAAGTCCCAGTGGTCAGCTTTGTTTGCTGAATCGCCCTCCTCTCATCCATGTTGTTCCAAGGGCTTGTGTCAATTACATATTTGTTCGGCCAGGTGTTGCTGCAGATGAGGCCACAACGCATCCAACGAGATTCAAAACAAGAATGAAGGACCATCAGCAACCCAGCAACAGGGTGTCCATCCGACGGATATGTAGGAAGCCACCGATCACCAAAGGCACCAGCCGCCGCGCCAAAGATATCCACAATAGCCAGCCTTTGATTCTTCCTTTTGAGTCGCCACTGGAGACGGATACATCTAAAGCTTAGTGGAGCGGCCATAGAGCGTTCGACGTTGTCGATCGATTTTGTTGAAGTACGGGTTGGGACTTGCCTCCTCCGTAACCTTTGGAGGTGCAACGTGACGGCGAAATCCGCCAGCCTAACTTCATGGATATGCTGGTAACAGGTTTCCACGGGCCGAGTAGACTCTGCGAGGCATCGGAAGCCTTTTTTGATAGAAGGAATCCAGTCGGAAACGGGAACGGCTTGTGGCGGCGGCTGGGCAATCGCTAGGGTTGTGAGCAGGAAACTTGAGAAGAAAGAAGCGCGTGTAAGCGCGTTCTTTTTTTGCATTTTTAAAGTTTAAATCCAATACTAAAACCTCCTCTGATCAGATACTTCTCACCGTCCATGCACCCGCATCTCATCCCTTTAATCCCCCACCACGTGTCCAACTTTCAACGGCCACGATTAACCCATAAGGGCAAATGAGCATTGACCCTTATTCTACACCTCTAGAATTTGGACCTCTGCTAGAAAAAAATACATATATGAAAGGAATATTAACCCTTATCTCACTTTTCTCCTCGCATGCGTTCAAATTGAAATAAATTTAATTATTTCCAAACAGTAACTAACTAGTGTAATTCCCGTGCCCTGCACGGGATTAGGATAAAATTCTACTTAATATATTGATGCATAAAAAATGAGTTTTGATATTAAACATTAAATTGTGATGATATGAAATGAAAGAGAATGTTGCAAGTAATTAACATTAGTTTACAACATAAAACAGGTATCACTTAAACACCTAAATAAGTAAAGTGGTTGACCATATAATTAACAAAAAATAGATGCTTTAGACATCAAAAATAATTACAAATATTTGGAATTTTGTGAGCATGAAAATTTTAGATAAAAAACATTATCCATACTAACTAAAGAATAAAAAAAATAGGATGGATGAAATTCAAAAGCAATAAAATATCTACATTATAAAGATAATAAATAGTTAAGTGAAATACATAAATATAACATATCCAATATTGTTAGTACACAAAATATGTTGGTGTATAGGTTTCTGCTCCCTCTTCAATGAACTTGATCTCCTCGTGCCTCTTTGCCTTCAATGACCTGCAAAACAATGGACCTAGGGGCGAGCGACCCCTAATCCACCTCCGATGCTTAAGTCAATAGGTGCAATGTCGAGAAAGGCGTCAGGCAGAGCGAATAGGCTAGAACTTACCAGGCACATGGCGAATACATGTGCATTTATAGAGGAAGGGGGACAAGCGGAGGGGGGTGCACGCCCCTATGGGCCGATCGGCCTGGGCTAGGGTTAGGGCAAGTCAACTGCTTGCTCCCCAAGCTATCCGATATCTTATCCCATCTAAAGATAAAATCTTCCTTCATAAATATCCTAATCTAGAATAACTACCCTAATAAATAAATAAAAGGATAAAGCAGAATAAATATAGATAGACACAATTAATAAGATAAGGAAATAAATAAGATATGCTAACTAATTGATGTCGGAATCAATACCCGCCCACAAATACTTTCAAAAAAAGATCAATTTTGTGATGGGTTTTAAGCAAGCTAAACATTAAATGAAACATGTGAGAAATTATGAATCTTGAAGGAAAAAGTAGAAAACCAACAAATACGCTAAAATATAGTAGAAATTTCGGAAATTTCGCGTGGTACCCTCGAGTTTAAGACAATTTCACATGGTACCCAACTAGTTTAAAATTTTCACGTTTTGCCCCTCACATTTAAACAAATTTTGCCCCATGCCCTCTTGAAAGTTAAAATTTGTTTTTTAGTTGTTTTTGTTTTTGTTTTTGGATAAAAACATAAAATTTGGTTTTAAAATAATGATAAGTCTTCATTCTTTCTTATCAATTCTTTTTTTTATCATTATGCTGATTGAAAGTTTACTTTTTTTGGGTTTATCTTTTTGGATAAAAACATAAAATTTTCTTATAAAATAATGATTACTTTTCACTCTTTTTCATAAACTCTTCTCTTCAAAATTTTGGTTTTAAAATAATGATAAAAAAAATAATGATAACTTTTCACTCTTTTTTGTTATAAAATAATGATAAATTTTCACTCTTTTTTGTTTGAAAATAATGATCACTTATTTTTATTGTGTTTGTTTTTGGATAAAAACATAAATTTTGTTTTTAAAATAATGATAAAAATTATAATGATAAATTTTTGTTTTCACTCCTTCTTATCAATACTTCTATTCAAAATTTTGGTTTTAAAATAATGATAAAAACATGATGATAAATTTCACTCTTTTTTGTCATAAAATAATTATATTTTTTTTTGGATAAAAGCATAAATTTTGGTTTAAAAATAATGATAAAAACATAATGATAAATTTTACCTCTTTTTTGTTTTAAAATAATGATAGTTTTATCTTTATTTTGTGTTTGGAAAAAAAAATTCTGTTTTCATCCAAAAAACAAAAACAAGAAAAACAAAAATTAACTTTAATTAACAAGGTGGCCATGAGACAAAATTTGTTTAAGTGTGAGGGGCACCACACAAAAATTTAAAACTGATTGGGTACCATGCAAAATTGTTTTAAACTGGAGGGTACCATGTGAAATATCCGTAGAAAATTTTATTAAAATTGTATATTTCATTTTTCCAATTTTAAAAGTTGGTTACAATTACAAATGATACGTTAGTCAAATCATAAAATTTCAATTGTATATAATCTTGATTATATCATGTTAAGAGGCAATTTTTAGTCAACTTCAAGTTTTTTTAAATGTGTAAAATTCCATTTTAAAGTTCGTTGAACATACAATATTTGATAGAAATTTATAATCGTAAGATTTTAATATATAAGAGTTGGTTAAAGTCTTATTTTGTAAAAATCAATAAAATACTGATCATGCATGTCACATATGTTATTCAAAATAAATAGATCTACCCAAACAAAGTTTAATTATGTTTATTTATGATTAAAGAAAATCTCATTTTACGATATGGTGTATCTTAAGTCTTAACAAAAAAACCTATAAGGAAATTTTGTATATATGACATGGATAATGAATATGAGGTGGATTAATACAAAATAATTAAAATAAATATAAAAAAATTGTGACATGGTGCAACGATAGGTTGACACGTGGCGAAATCCTACGTCGCACATCCTTGGAGCAACATGTGGAAAAATCTGACGTGGCGCAACGTGGTGGCTCCAATTCTTACGGCTTTTATATATATATACATAGATGTTGTCCATTTTTTCATTTTGGTTGTCCTAAAAAGTTTGTCTATCTTTCCAATTTTCCATTTATATCACACTTTTTTTTTACCATATTACTCTTATTCAATCTTATATATTATCCTCATTGTCCAACTTTTCTCACCTTTATCATTTTTTCTTATAAAATTACAAAATTACCACAACTTGATCTTATATACTACCCCAATTATCCATCTTTCTATCAACTTTATCATTTTTTTTAACTTTTTATACCTTAATTATTCAACTTTTCAACATACTCCCTCCGATTCAAAAAAGTGTTATTTTAGCTTTTAAGAGAGTTTTAAAAAAAACATTCAGTGTACTCAAAATCATAAAGTTTTTTTCAATCTTACCATCCACCACTTTTTTAGCCAATAGATGAATGACAAAGTCAATAAAAACACATTCTAATAACAATTCTCATTACTCTAATTGCCTAGAAAAACGACACTTAATTCGAATCAAAGCTAAAGTGCTAAAACGACACTTATTTTGAACCGGAGGGAGTATTAATAACCGTGCCACTTGTACTTTATGGACAAACAATTTGGGACGGAGCGAGTATTATTATTTTGGAAAATTCCGAATGATGCCCATATATTTTATACTTTTTCAAATGGTGCCCAAACAAAAAACTTATTTTGTGTTATGCCCTGGGTTTTTGTTTGAGTCTGAAACGTACCCTTTATCAATTTTTTTCTTGCAATTTCTTCCTTTTAACATGCTCTTAATGATTTTAATACATTTTGCAACGTCGATGTTACCTCCTTCACCACTGTTTCTCATGCTCCCAAAATATATAAACTTTCGCAAGGTGCTACTTTGTTGTTGTTGAGAATAGTCTCGTTGGTAGGTACAAGCTTAGCCTGAGAGAGGTTGTCGCTCTTAGCAGTATTCATGCTCATCATGCACAAGATTTTTTGTTCACTATCCCTATTGATGGTTTGAGACAAAGGATGAACCATAGGCAATTTCGTTCTGTGGTGTGCTACAAACTTAAGGTACCTCTATTTCCGGATGCTCTTAGGTTGGACAAGTGAGGAGATAATGTTGTCCGTTGTTCTAGTGAGGTGGGTGTGAAGTTCAAGCATAATTAGGTGCGGGATATTCTTGTTCATATTTGTGTCAAAGTCGAGGTTGCGGTACACAAGGAGGTTCCCATGGGTTTCCTCTTGGAGAATGGTCAGCATCTTAAGCCCGCTGACCTTTTACTCTTTAATTGGGCATCTGGTTGGCCTTGCACAACATCGTTGAAGAAAAAGAAGGAAGTATGAGTCCAAATGTGAGGAGCACGGATACCAATTTATCCCCTTTGCTTTTTCTACATTTAGGTAATTCGAGAAGGAGGCTTTGGACACGCTCTTACGTATCGTGTCCGCGGTCCGACCACCCACGCCCACAGTTCCCTTGCAGGAAGCTCTCGGTTTCGTATTGTTGGTAACTTCCCCTTCTATAATCGGTTATTTTCATCATATTAGATCTCTCCACCAACTATGAAGGTCGAATCCTCAATGAAGATCAACGTTGGAAGCATGGGAGAAACCACCAAAGAGGAACGATTACAACCCAACATAATAAAGATGAAGGTAGTCTAAGTGAGCAGAGAGAGATCTAACACCCCAAATCTCACAAATATGGAGCTAGAAAGAGGTGAGAGGAATTTGCTAGAGGAGAGTGACCGAAGATGAGAAAGCTAGGGTTAAAGTGAATGGCCAATACTACGCGCACCGGCCGGTGCACTTGGCAATTTTGCAGTTTTTTGTTTTTTACCTTTATATTTAGCTAAATTACGAGATCTGTCCAACACTCTATGAACTATTCCAGATTTATCCTTTTCAGATGGTTTCTTAAATGTAATGACTTAAACTGGTACTTGCTACCATAATCTACTAACTATATCACGAATAATCTATTTTCTATGATCACAAGCCCACCATGCTCCGTAATAAAAGATAATAAAATTAGAGAGGTTTGACCGTTACCTGGACGTAGTATCACTCCACCTCCGGCGTTTCTGTAGCTTCCGGATTTCTAGGGGTGGCTAATCCTCAACCAGGACTCCCTTAGTCCAAGCACAACACAGATCTGTTTCGCTTCCTACCTCAGATCGTAGTCTCTAACTTATAATCTTTGAATAGGTGGATGGAAGGTTTGTAATCAAGAAAATGGTTTATTCAAGACATAGCTTTCGATTAAGTAGCTTTCCCTTTCTTAAAAACAAACTTTTATTGAACTTGAAAGGATTACAAGCACACAAACACATTGAAAAAGCACAGAAATCACTCAAACACTCAAACTAGAAAGATCCATCGAAGGATTTGATCTCTTAGAGTGAGGGAAACTCCGCTTCACTGGTAAGCTCAAAGCTTTCTCTTTCTCTTTCTCTAGATTCAGATTTTACTCTCTATTTTTCGGTGCCCCCTCTCAGCTTACAAGAGGGTGTATTTATAGAGCTGGTGAGAGCATAGGGTGCTCTCTTAGAGCTCTTGAAATTATAACCCGACAAAGTCTCAGGGAATCCACTCACATGGCAACAGTGCCATCACTCTCTGAAAAAGAAAAGCACTCTGAAAATAAAATACATTAATGATAAAAGTAAAACGACAAAGATCTTCTATGACCGTTTGAAGTGGAATGGTGACGTGGCCTTGACAAGTTAATCCATGCAATTATTGAGGTTATGCATGCCTTCATCTCCAATGTTTTCTTCCCAATTCTCTGCATCATATTCATCAAGCTCTATTTGCTTGATTAAGTTCTCTGAATACTCTGGATCCCATTCCATTAGATGATCCCAAAGGAACTCTTGACCCTTTGGTGATAAGTATCTTTCATATTCAATTTGTGACAAGTACTCTTGGATAGAATTGGATGACTCTATGGCTTCTAAGAAATAGGGTTTTAGTTCTTTTGAAATTATGACAGTAGTAAACCCAACCTTGAACATAATTACATCTTTCTTCTGATATATCTTGATGATTTCGTAGATGTAGAAGAACCCCCTGGCTCTGGCTTCAACAACTGTTTTGAGCGGTGGTTGATGTACTGGTAATGGATTGTCTGAAAAATAATCTGTTTTTTGGAGAAACATAAGTAGGTAATGTGGAGCTCTTGAATTCCCTCCTTCTGTTTCCATATTAGCAGGCTTCATGAAACTAATCAAATTGTCTTCTTCTTTTGATTTTATAATCCTGTTGAACACGTACTTCTGGAACTTAGTGAAATGTTTGTATAATGGACTCCATGTCCTAGGAAATCTTCCATATATCCCGTGGCACATCCCATAATCCCATGCTTTCAGAATTCCTGCATCTTCATCAGGACTACCTGGTAGACAAACTCCTCCAATTCTAGAATGGCCATACATAATTTGAGATCCCCATTCTTCCCATATGTCGTCGTAAATTCCTGAATTCCTGTTCATCACCTGAGCATACCAATCTGGAAAATCTTTATATTTCCAATAACCCTTCAGTTTTTCTTAGAGCTCTGAAGCATCTTGTTAGTTATTTCTAGCTCTAAAACTTTGGTACTAGATATACAGTTTGCTATCTGATATCCATAGAGACATCTTCTCTTACCAACTTCTTCTAAAAAAGAAACTACTAAATTACTGGGAGGTGACACCCATCCCTTATGATGCTTGATCTTTTCAGCGAACTTAGCCCTCTGTGCATCCGAAGGACGCACGGAGAGGAGAAACCCGACTGACTCTTTTATCTGTTCTGGAGAGGCATTCTCTAATCCATAATCCTGATACAACCTCATAATTGGTTGTTGCCCGCTTGTTATGTATCTGTTTGGCATTCCCATCACTTGCAAGTTCTCTGGTTAAGCTATTTGCCAAAGAGTTCTTTGATCCCTGCACATGTTCAATGTTAAAGGAAAACTGGTTAAGGGCTAATTGCCAACGCAGGAGCCTCCCTTGCGCTTTCATATTATCAAGATTATTTTGAATAAAACCCAGTATTCCCTTACAATCAGTTCTTACTGTAAAGGGTTTTGGAGCAAGAAAGATTATAAATTTATTAATTCCTTTTAAGATGGCAAGAATCTCTTTTTCCATAACTGTGTAGTTACATTCAACCTTGTTGAAACTTCCACTGTTGTACCTGCACAACTTATTATCCTTCTTTATCTTTAAAACATCACCCCAATGATAATTACTCGCATCAGTTTCAAGAACAAGTTCAACATCTTCATTGGGTAAAGTTAACACAGGCAAATTCATGCAACATTTTTTAAGCTCTCGGACTATCTTAGTGTCCTGACTACTCCAAGTCCATACTTCTTCTTTTTTTCAGCTTACTCTGTAATGGTTTCCTAAGTTTAGCCAAATTTTTTTATGAAGTCAGAGGCATAAGTGAGACATCCTAAAAATCTTTCTAATTTCTTTCTATTCTCTATAACATCAAGGAATTTTTCTACCTTTTCAAGGATATGATCTTGTAATACAATCTCCCCTGCCTTAATCTTCAATCCTAGGAATTCAATTTCAGGTACTGCATAGATACATTTTGTCTGTCCTAGGACGATACCATGATTTATGCACTCTTGAGTTATTGCTTTAAGGTCATGCATATGCTGCTCTAACGTCTTAGAAAATATTAAGATATCATCAATGTAAACAAGACAACAATGTTTAAGATCTTTAAAGATTTTGTCCATTCTTCTCTAGAATATCCGTGGAGCATTTTTTAACCCAAATGGCATAACTACCCATTCATAATGACCTTGAGGTGCACTAAATGTTGTTAAGGGTATACTGTCTTCATCCATTTTAATCTGCCAATATCCACTTTTACAGTCCATTTTGGAGAACCAAGTGGCCCTCCTTGTATCCTATTGAACAAGACCGTTTTATTAGGGATATAATATCCATCAAAGACAGTGTTATCATTTAATTTCTTATAATTGATAACCATTCTAGCCTTTCCTCTTTTTTCTTCAGCATGATTCCTAACCATAAATACAGGACTAGAATGAGGACACTTACTTTCTCTAATTAATCCTTTTTTCAACAGTTCGTCTATTTGTTCTTTAAACTCCTGTTGATCTTTATAGGTATAAACCATTTGCTTAACCCTGATGACAGTCTTAGAATCTATAAGCTCTATCTTAGCAAATGACTTATCCTTATCCCAAAACTTTAAAGGATCTTCAGAATATAATTCTCTACATAAATCCTTTTGTTGGGTTGTTATCTGTTCTTTTATGCCTACTTCATCTATAAAGGGCGCAAATTCTCTTTGCGTTGGAACTATCTGCTCCTCACCACGCTTACTGCGCGTGAATTCAATTTTTTGATGAGTATAGACATCTTTCATTTTTCTAACACAAGCTAAATCCCCATTAATAGTAAATATCATATTTTCTAAACTTTGAGTACACGGAGAATATAGCCTTTGGAAGTTATTTCCTATTATCATATCATGAGATGTTTGTTCCGTAGCCCAAATAATAGGAATTATACAAGGGTAACCCCCAAGCATAATTGGTAAATCTAAAATAACTTCTGAATGAACCATAATACTATTATCAACTATTCTAACTTGAATAGGTTTAGTAGCAGGTTTCCATATAAATTCAGGGAATAATGTTTTCTTTCCAAAACAAACAGAACATCTACTATCAACGAATGCACATAGCTCATAATTATTAAATCCTTCAATGCATATCGATATAGGAATGTAAATACTGTTTGGATTAGTGACTCTTAGACAAGCTTCAACCTGCATATTTACATCTTCTTCATAAACAGGTTCACTAATCGTTTTGGTTTTAAACCCTATTAGCTTTCTATCCGATCTAAAGTTCGAAGGCTCTCCTTGTAGCATTGGACGACCTTCTGGGTTTGGGTTAGAATTTGCCATTGACCCTAAATCTACGCTATGTCTAGATGGCTCATTTATAGTTCTACCAACGGTGTCCATTTCAAGTTTCTTATTCAAAGCTGCTAATAAACTAGCAATATCCTCATTTATCTTAAAAGGACTTTCTTCTTTAATTGTCCTATTTGGAGGAACTAATTGGTTTCTCTGAGTAAGATTCAAACTAGGATTGAACCTAGAACTTTTACTTCTTGAAAGGTTCCTATCCATTGTTAGGTTTGCAGGTGATTGAGATGTGGTATGAATTCTACCTTCCTCATCAACTGTTAATATTTTTTCATGCTTAGCGTTTGAAGGGTTCTCAAAGGCATTTATCCATATCGTTTTTAAACTGATTTGTTCGGGCTTAACCTTAACAAGAACTGCTATCTGACCTGGTCCACTAATTTCATATTTATCAACTTCTACCATTTGCATCCTTAGTGGAGGATTGGTAGTGTTTTCTAATTTGTATACCACCTTCCACTTCAACTATATAGGGCAAGTGCCCTTATGCATATTAATTCCTTCAGTTAGCAGCTTAAGAGCTAAGAATTTAGGTGCAAACTGATCTTCTAGGCTAACATAATATTTAGGCCTACAAATCCATGACATTGGTCCTTGACTTAGGTTGCATATGACTCCACTTATGGTCTGATCACTAAACTTCTTATGACTAGTATCGCAAACAAAGTTAATGCAATGCACATTTTTACCAAAGTCTTGTAGTGGAGTTATGAATATTTGGATACCACACACAAAGATATACTTATATCTCTTATCTTTGTTGTGTTTCTGGATATTTTTCCAGTTGATCAGATTGATTTCGGTAGCTTGAGTTTCGTTGTTTTTAATTACTATATCTCCAAGCATTTCTTCGCACACAAACTTAGAGAATGCTGGGAAGAAATGTCTCTTGAAGAATTGTTCTTTAGCAATCACAGGGGATTCTACTCTTGACTTACGCATGTTTTCAATTTGTTCCTCATCTATGGAGGATTCAGCTTCTTGGAGCTGAGCTAGCGTAGTCATTTCCCCTCCAGATTCGAATGCTTATGAGAAATCAGCGATGCTATAGCTCTCTCCTTGCATCATTTCATTAATTTCTTCACAATCCGAATCTTCTACCTCTTCTTCTTCCACTACTTCAACAACTCCTTTGTTGTTGCCCAATGCTAATTCTATAGCTTCATCCTCAGATATTTCAATGTAATCCATACTTCCTAATCCTTCTGCTAATTTATTATTCTTTCTATTCTTGCATTCATTAGCATAATGTCCAGTCTCTCCGCAAGCCCATCACTTGCAACTCTTTTTCTTTTCTGGACAATAAGAGGCTTTCCTAAAAAACCTTCTTTTCTAAACAAAGGGTTTTTTTATAATACTTCTTATGATATTTTTCACCTCTCTGCTTATTGAAACTCTTTCTTCTATAATGTATTCTTTGATAATCTCTCTTATCACAACCCCATTCGTTAGGGAATTCCCAACATGTTAGAAGCTGTCGTTTCATTTGTTGTGTTCCCTTAACTTCTCGACATTTTTTCTCAACCCATCTTTGAGATATTTCATTCCATTTCCTAGGGTATCTCTAGACATATACCTTTCTTTCCACTCATGGTAACCATCGCTAATTTCTTCATTAATTGGTTTGGGAAGTTTATCATAGAGCATTTGAAGATTAATAGGATTTTCACCAATTTTATAGTAGTAATGCTCAAATTAAGAAAGATAACTATCTAGGTATTTCATGTTACAGATTTCAAGGGTGTTGAGTTTTCTTTGCCATTCGATAATTTTTTTTATCATCCTCATCTCTTTCACCAATAAACTCCTCATCTATAGCCTCACAAAGGTCTTTGAACATAGATGAAGCTGAGTTATTAACTCTTAACCCTTCTTTGAAATCTTCTGGTACTCCTTCATACCAGTCAGCAACTATTCCCTCTAGACTATGCTCGATATAGTTCAGGAAGTTTGTTGCTCTCCAGTCTGTGTTGAGGTTTAACACGCTCATCATACTTTTCTTCCAGAAGTCCATTACCTCTTCACGTTTTCGGACTCCATCTAAGTTTAGCTTAAAGCCAGTTTCACTTATGGGTTCCAGTTTGAGTTCTTTCTTGTTAGGTCGGTTATTGGGCATAATCCTTACTCCAAATCTGGCTGTTTTCTCTAAAAACTCTTTAGGCTTAAAATAAGGTTTTCTATAGCTACAAGATCCTTCTTCATATCTCTTATAATAGGATCTATTAGCTTCATTAGTTTCTTCCAACTCAGTAGGTGTTATTTCCTCTTCCATTTCGTTGGTGTCTAACACCCTTTTACCCATAATTTTACTTATCTTGCGTTTTACTTCAGTTATAGGTATGGTTTCCATATCTTTTAACCTTATCAAACCCATTTGTTGATACATTTCATCCTCTTCTGTATCATATTCAAATTCTTCACTACAGATGATACCAGGGTCATCCATGGTATCTTCTCTTGGTTCCAAACTAGTCTTCGTTGTCTTTTTCATTTTCCTCAAGTTTGGTTTTTCCTTTTTCGTTAATATTTTTAACTGGTACAGAAAATACTTTTCCTGGATTTTGATCTTGGAATGGATACTTGTAGGGAAATTTGATTATTTTTTAACGTCTAGACCTTTTGCAATTGCACCTTGATGCCTAATTTCGTGAATAAGTTCGGTAGATATTTTCTTATTTTCTTCTGATAAAAGGTTACAATAGATTTTTAGTTCTTCTCTAATATTTTTGATCTTTTCACTTGATCTAAAGATACTACTTTTTAGTTCAACGATGTCATCAATTATGGTATTTAATATTGCTTCATGATGTTTATCGCCAATATTTAAATGCTTAATATGTGGAGTTTCTCTATTAATGCATTTTCCGGAAATCTCCAGCTTGTTAATTGATTACCTAGGCTCTGATACCAAATTACAAGACTCGATTATAAAACAAGCTAGTTAAAAACCAACTACTAAATAGTCTAAGGACAAAGAGAGTACATATTAAAACTTATAGAAAGACTTCGTAATAATATAACCCTAGGTTGACACAATCAATATTCTTAAATAATTGCCCGTTATCTAGTATGCCTCGGATTACGATTCCTAGGAGGAATATAAAGAGATCGATGTGGGTGTAATGGAAGAAAAGTAATGGAAATAAATTGGTCTTTTAAGACATTTCAAAATGAAAAAAAATCATAAACAGGAAAACAATTTTGGGACAACTTTAATTGAAAGTGGGAAGGAAAAACGGGATAGAGGGAGTAGTCAAATTGGTGAGTTTTTTTTGAAAAGATTTTTATGTGTAATTATGAACACATTATAATTTGTATAATTAAAACGAAAATATATTATCATTTATAAAATAATAACGATCGAATAAAATGTTGTACCAGATACCTATCATTAGGGGTGTCAAACAGGTCGGGTCGGGTGGATTCGGGTACGGTATTTTCGGGTTCGGGTTGAGTGCGGGTTCGGGTCAATCGGATTACAAGTCAAGTCGGGTCGGGTCTTGACAGGTTATCGTGCGGGTTCGGGTCGACCTAACAGGTCAAGAATTTGAATTTTTAATGATTATTAAAATAATATTATGATTAAATAATAATATTTAATAATAGTATACTATTTTTAATAGATTTTTATAATAATACTAGGTATACCCGTCGTGTCATGCACGACAATTAGACCTGTCAAAAGCTGACCCGACCCGAAAACCCGACCCGACCCGACCCGAAATTTCTAGGTTTTAACCCGAAAATTTGAACCCGAAACCCAGTTTGAACCCGAACCCGGTAAACCCGAAAGTTTCTGGGTCAGGGTCAGGGTCAACCCGCTGGGTCAAGAAATCTATAAGGCGGAAAACTTATTTTAGAATACACTCTAATATAATGAAATGACAGATTGACGGGTAATTGTGCACCCAAAGGTTTTAATTATATTACAATATATAAAGTTTATTTTGGAAAATTATGATATATATAAGTAGTATGTCTTCAAAGATAGATATCAGATGAGTAAGAAAAAAGATAAAATTAAAGATTAGATAATGAAGAAAAATAAAATATATAAAATTGTTGATAAAGTGGGGCCAGAATCAACGTGGTGGCTCGAAAACGGTCGGCTTTTATAGTATATATTGATTTTATTTATAATAGATTTATGATAACATATATTAAAATATTTACAATATAATATACTTATTCTACATATATATAATATATCGGGGGTTCGGTCGGGTCGGTCTCCGGTTTCAACTCAATCGGGTTTGGTTTAATCGGATTCGGTTTTTTTTATTTACTCGCTTCTATTCGGGTTGCATTTCAATCCAAAGATTCCTGGTCAGTTCGGGTCGATCTTTCGGGTCGCGTCAGGCTTTGACAGCTCTACCTATCACTAATTCACCATGGTGATTCTCTAATGTTATTCAAAAACCAAAATGTATTTTGATCAGGTTAATGATTATATCATCGTTCTCTTTCAAAAAAACTCCTAATAATAATATTTATTTATTTTGTGATCACCACGGACCACGGTGAAGTTTCCACTTCTAGTCTAAAAGCTAATTCAAATTGGTGTGAAATTTGCCACGTACGACCAATGGGGTTTCTTCACAATTACGTGTGGATAAGATTTCGCCTTCCAAAATGAAGAACCCAAATTATATGTCGCCTTGTGGCTCTGAACCTTCAAGGCCATGTGTGGCCACCACACCCTCTTCTGCTACTGTGTCCGAGTTCGATTGTTCCATAGCATCAGGTACACTTTTCAATCCCTAAAATTTGCTCCTTATAGAAACAGGAGGGAATTGGTCTAGTAGATTTCTTGGGCTTTTCATTTGTAGGGAAGTTTTGTGCTCGTTGAATGATGCTTCGTTGATCTGATTATGCTTGGTCATCTAGGCAGACGGGCAGTTAAGGCTTTTCACTAACTTGAAACCTTAAACTGCCAAAAATCCACACTCAGTATAAATACAATTATACTTCTTCATTAGGGTTGCACTCTGTCTTCTTTGATTTTCTGTGGTAATAATAAATAAGCCTTCGTTGCTGACCTTGTGTTTACTATGATTCGGCTTGTTGGAATTGTAACCCTAAACTGCGTTCTTTTTCATGTGTGGTTTCTAGTTTAAGCCATGGTTGCTCTTGAAATTGATTTAGGTACCTATCCAGAATACCACAATACATGGAAAATGAACATTCAGTTTGCATTTTTGATTGATTTTTTTTTTTTGAAGTTGTAACTCTTCCTTGAAATTGCACTTTTTATTATGCTCTCTACTGGGAGGAAGCTGTGTATTGAAATGAAGAGATGGTTGGCCGGCCTTCTTGCTATCTACTATACACATTTGCAGCCCATGCATTAGCTTTTAGATTGAAATAAAGAGATCTTTGGATTGTTTCAGTGTTTTTGATAATTAATCGAAGCACATGATGCCTCTTCTGCGCTGTGTTTACCTTCAGAAGCTAATCTCGTCCACTAAAGAAGTAATTCTTTGACATTACAAATGACTAGGGGGCTGCTTTCGAACCATATCACTATATCTCTGTTGCGGAATCTTACTTAAGCTGCTTCCTGTATTACTCTCAGACCAGGCACTGGCCTTGTTAGTATGATCTGACAGTGAATAAGTTGGGGTAATTTGCTCGGAATCATTTTTCGCTTTAATCGGATGGCTAAGCAGAATGAAAGAGCCAGTGTGAGGAAGAAAAGGCTACAAGCATCACCCACAGTGGTACCAATTTACCTAGCTATTCATCAAACCTACTATAAATATGTATTTGTAGGAAGCATAGTTGATTGTTCTTTGTTTTGTCCAACCTTTTCAGGAGAAATCGTATCCAACTTCCACCTCTACTGATCTACCCGTCCAGAGCCGCTGCCACATCTGCTTAAGGAACAACAGCTGCAAAACAGTGGTATCTAGAACTAAGCTGATGAGCAAATTGGTCCGAAACGGGAAACCCCAAGAAGTACTCACCATTTTCAACAACTTAATAGACGAAGGGCACAGGCCAACTCTTGTAACATACACCACCCTTCTTTCTGCCTTTACCCTCCAGAAGAAGGCGAAAAGTATTCCATCTCTAATCTCCATGGTCGAATCCAAAGGTGTGAAGCCCGACTCCATATTCTTCAATGCTGCTATCAATGCCTACTCTAGCAGTGGTGATATAGAAGGGGCCATGATGATACTCCAAAAGATGAAGGAAAGCGGATGTAAGCCCACCACAAGTACTTTTAATACCCTCATGAAAGGCTATGGTATTGCTGGGATGCCTGAGAAATCACTTGATTTGCTAGAAGTTATGTCAGAGGAGAACGTAAAGCCTAATGACATGACTTACAATATCCTGATTAGAGCTTGGTGTGGTAAGGACATCTCGGAAGCATGGAATGTAGTGCATAGAATGGTGGCCGCTGGCCTACGACCAGATGTGGTTACTTTTAATACATTAGCAAGGGCGTATGCAAAGGGAGGTGAAACTAGCAAGGCTGAAAGTATGATGTATGAGATGCAGAAGAATGGTGTGCATCCAAATGAAAGGACTTGCGGTATTATTGTGAATGGGTACTCTAAGGAAGGTAACATGTTTGACGCCTTGAGATTCGTCTATAGGATGAAGGAGGTAGGCGTGCATCCAAATCTCATCATATTTAACACTCTTATCAAAGGGTTCCTGGACATCACTGACTCCGATGGTGTTGATGAGGTAAGTAAGGGTTTGTTCGAAATTTGAAAATGTATTATATAATTTGAGATGTATTTTTGAAAGTCCAAAATAAAGAATGCCAAAATGCTTCATTTTTGGGGCATCCAAACACTTATTTTCCATCATAAGCATCATAATAACGGATACTTGTTTTAAACCACATGCTTTATGCATCCAAACAAGGGCTAATCTCTTTTCTGATATTGCATTACTCATGGTTTTGGACAATCTTTTTGACAGACACTGACCTTGATGGAGGAATGTGGAGTGAAACCAGATGTGGTAACGTTCAGCACGATCATGAACGCATGGAGCTCAGCTGGACTAATGGACAAGTGTCAGGAGATGTTTGATGACATGTTGAAAGCCGGGATTGAGCCAGACAGTCATGCATTCAGCATTCTTGCAAAAGGCTATGTTCGGTGTGGGGAGCCCGAGAAGGCAGAGTCTCTTCTCATTGCCATGGAAAAAGAAAATGTTCTCCCAAACATTGTAATATTCACCACAATCATGAGTGGCTGGTGTAGTGCAGGCAAGATGGAATATGCCATGAGGATTTATGAGAAAATGTGCCTTGTGGGCATTTCTCCAAATCTAAAGACATTTGAGACTGTAATTTGGGGATATGGAGAAGCCAAACAGCCTTGGAAGGCAGAAGAACTACTTCAGACAATGGAAGTCAATGGTGTTCTGCCTGAGAAAAGCACAATTCAGCTTGTTGCAGAGGCGTGGCGTTCTATTGGCCTAATTGGTGAAGCAGATAGGGTCTTGACAAGTATGAGTCGTGAAGATGAGAATGATGCGATATGCCATAATGAATATCTCAGCGAACGGTCTTTGCCCGAGATGTTTCAGTTGCCAAATGGATCATCCTCATTGAAAATAAGAAGTCAGAAAGTTCAGATGTTGAAATCAAGAAGGTTTGTTGGTGTCACAGATTGTAAATGCGGGTTTGGGTTTGGTGTCATGTCTTCATTTGCGTGGCCAAGGAAGTTTCTAGGCCAGGTTGAAGTTTCCAGGAAGCTCGTTTATTCACACACATTGATGGTTTGAACCAGTAGAACCAAATGATTTGTAAGTAGCTTGTATACGTTGAAGAATGATAAACCCGTCTTCTAAAATTCTTCATTGTTAAGTAGATGCACAACAATCTTATCTACGGTGCCACTGTTAGTAATATACAGACTGATTCCTGTGCTTATTCACCTGTGAGTGATTTTTCTGACGTGGTCGGTAAACTTGATAGCTTGAATCTCTTGACAAGGCAGTTAATGCTTTTACTGGGTTACGGCACATTGGATATACACCAGGTTCTATCAAGATCAGACTTGTTCAATCAGAAAAAATAAGAAGGTTGTAAACAGACGATCTCAATACATTCATCTCCTATGATATTTATGCAGCCGGGAAAAGAATCGTATAGTTTGTGTACAGAAAATACATATAATCCAGATATACAACAGGTCTGCCTGCTCTATTCCTGGAGAGTCAAAAGAAAGAAGCTCCAAAAATTTAAGTCTACAACCTGTTGAAATCTTGAATTAGGCTGGCTCATTACCTAGTTAATAAGACTCGTGAATACTCCTTGTGCTAAAATGAAGAAAAGAAGCTTGCAGTAAACATAACAATGCAAGTGTTAGACACTCACTAGATCACAAAAGAATCTCTTCTATCAATCCATCTAACACCATCTCTTGAACCACTCTTGTGATTCCTTGAATTTCGTCTGCAGATCCAGCATTCATCCACCCCATATCCCACATTCCACCAACCATTCCTTTTGTCCTCAAATCCCCCTTCACTAGCAATAAAACGCTATCACCAGTTGATTGGTGATTGTCTCCCTCAGCTGTTCCGTAGCGCCTCAAAACCTTAATCTCATCACAAACTTCATCCAAAAGCCGCTCAAAAGAAGAACAGGAACAACGTGTTAACGATAGAAATGCTGATCTTGAGCATCTAGAGTTATGCAGGCTAATGAGCTCGTTTGCAGTGTCTAGTAACTCTCTTGCACTGATCTCACCGTGATTAATGTCATCATAAAAAAGCTCCTCCACACGATTGATGAGTAGTTGCCTCTGATTACCATTTACAAGATGATCACAAACAGAATAGAGCTGTTCCTCCTCTTTAGGACTTGTGTTTTCTGTTTGAATTGTAGTATCAGTAGTAGAGCAATGGCTTAGGTTAGCATGATCTGTTTTTCCATACTCTTTCTTTACCAACAAGGTGATCTCGTTGTTTCTCTGGTTGCCGAATAATAGCGGAGTTTCACTTGGAGAACTCTGCTCATAATCTGCAACTGACAGCCAAAAAGCATATGTCAAATGATGAAGTTTAATGTTAGTATGTTATCAACAAAGTCTTTATAGGATAGCATCTTGATTTCAGAAACTGTTAACCTGAATGTAAAAGAATAATCATAAATCATGAAGAGAATCTTCTAAACCAGGTTTCCTCTTCGCAGGTAACGAAAATTTATCAACAATATGTAACTTTCCATATGGCTTACCTGTGATTACGATCTGAGACGCATCTTCAGTGTTTAGAGAAGAATCTGACATGACAGCTTTATATCTCTGATTACCAATCTGTATCAGAATTTCAGAACTCTACATGAGATTTGTGCAAACATTCAAAAGAAAGAATGCTGAGAAAACAAGATATATTCTTCAAAAGAGAGAATGAGAGGGCTCACTGATGCTAAAGAAGTCCTGTCAACCACTATATCTTTGCTCTTTGTTCCTTGTCTTCCATCTTGGGATTGCAAATGGCTTCTGGATTTTTTCTTTCCCTTCATTTCCCCTTTGCTTTCACTCATCTTCTGAACTGCTTCTGCATTCTTCTCTACAAACTCCTCCTTGTGTGACTTTGAGTTTGCAAGATAAGTCATTTCTCTTGCTTTGGCCTCCTTAAAGTTCAAAGCTTCACATTCATCTGTTTGAGCTAAAGGATTAGTTCTTACCCTCATCCCAAGACACATCTCATCATAAACCTCACCCCTTGACTTGGGTAGAACTGGCCGCTCCAAATCGGCACACGAAAACCTCAGAGGTCTCAAAATAACAATTGGTGGTATATCATCATTCCATTTCTTCTTTATATTAAAAGGTTGAGTATCAAATGTTGATTTTTTCTGCTTCAAAATCTTCTCATCCTTACTGAAATGCTTACTAGGCTTATATGGCATTGACCTCAAAGAAGCCTCCTCTAAACCCATCAGCTTTGCAATCAGATTAGGCCGCTTCGTCTTTCTATCCTTCTTCATTTGAGATGGTTTGACAATTGAAAACTGGCTCGAACTAGTGGAAGGTGCATCAACTGCATCTAATCTTCTATTACTACAAGATTCTTCACTTGAAAATTCATCTGCAACCACATTTTCCCTTCCAACACCATACCTCATCACTTTCTTCATATCCTCAACAAAGTCCTTGTCCTCTATCTTCAAATCATCATCATCGTCATCATCAAACAAACCCTTGTCTACCTTCAGCTTCTGTTGATGAAACCTGCTGAGAATGGCCAAGGACTCCCTCAGATCAAGAGCTCCTTCCAGCAAGTCATGGGCTATGTCTGTGCTATTCCTCTTGCTATGACCACTAGACCAAGAACTGATCACATTGTTCAGCGTCTGAGCTCCTCTAGAAACCTCCAAGAGGTGGAAAGAGGTTTGGCCTTTACCTTCTTCAACTCCTCCTTTTGCCAGATTCTTGTGTATTCTCCTCTTGTCAGATTCAGGCCTCTTTCCATGTCCCTCCTTCTGGGTTGGGGCTATCTTGGGCTTCTTGATTGTGCCATGCTCAGCAACACCCCTTGGATCCTCACAAGTGATGAATGCCCTATAACCACCAAGTGATCTTCTACTTCTACCTCTACTCTCCTGAGGCATGCTCTAATAATGACCAAAAAAGAACAGAACACCAGATGTTATGACCAAAGAGGACAACTAAACCAAAGAAATACAACACAACACTGCCAAAGGCCCCAAAAGGAAGACTCACAAGGAGATTGTCAGAAAAGAAGTTGTGTCTTACTAGTTTCTACTCTAATGGGAGAATGTCTGTTTGTTTGTAGCGCTGCAAGCACAAAGACAAGGATATAAAGGGATAAGCACCTGCCTACCAAGCTTGTGTGTGAGAATTCATTACAAAACAAAATCCATCTTTTGTAAAAACCCTCAAAAATATAAATAAAATCCAACAATTCTGAAGAGGTGATAGAGACAACTCATGCAAGGGAAGCCAAAGAAGAAAGCATATAATACTCTTTTGCTTACCTTCTCTCTAATCTTCTACTATTTCAGCACTAACCCAGAAACGAAGGCAAAAACCCACCAGCAATATTTCAACTTCACATGCCCTCTTCACCATAGTTGATGATGCAACTCCATCAAAGTGTGGATATTTTGTGTAGCAAGCAATGGCAGAGATCAGATCCGGAGGCTTTTTGTGTGAAAGAGGGAAATAATTGGCTTAGTGAAACAGGAAGTGTCACTACTAGCAGAATCTTCAGCATACTTGAAAATTGAAAGAAAAAGGTGTGCAGGTGAATATCAGAAGAGTATGATTAGGAGAAATGATGCAGTCTTGATTTGGTTGTGGCTACTTTGTGGGTTTCTGCATAGCAACCATGGAAAAAAGGCAGAATTCAACACATAAGTTGTGTTTTTTTTTTGCGGGGTTGGGACTTGAGATTATGAGTAAAATCTAAAAGAAAAGATTGTATGAAGAAACAGAGCAGCAGAGCAGAAGGGGAAACTTACCAAGAAACAGTAGGATGAGTGAAAGGGACTAGCTGAGTCCAACCACTTTAATGATTTTACCCTTTCTTGTTGGATAGATGTTTTTTTTTAGTAAAAATTTACTTGGTCTGATAAAATTTATTTACGTTTTGACTTTTGAGATATTTTGTAAGAACAAATTTATTTTACTATGTTTTTCCCATAATCACATATAGACGTGATCAGATTTATATCCTTGACAAATAAACTTATTGAATGAAATATTTCTGTTAAGTAAGAGTTAGAATAATACAGTTAAGCAGCTTGTTATTAAGGCTCTGTTCGGTAAAACTAACTGAAATCAAGCTGAAATGATAACTGAAGCTTTTTGTAACTGAAGCTTATATTTCTAGCTGAAATTCGTAACTGATTTTAAAGACTGACAATTTTTAGTAAGCTAACGGGTGTTCGGTAGAACAATCTGATTGTTGATAAAAGTAAAGGGTAAAATGACGAAAAGGGTATTGAGGAGGGAGAAGACAATAAGATGAGGGGTATGGACCCACCTATATAAATTTGGAGAAAATGGGAATAAGCTACCATAAGCTGGATAATCTATACATGAGGAACTTAAATTTATCACAAAAACTAAGCTACTATAAGCTAGAATAAGCTATCATAATCTACTCCTGCCGAACACCTCCTTGCAAGCTTATTTATTTCAATAAGCTATCATAAGCTCTAGTAAGCTCCAATAAGCTTTTGCCGAACACACACTAAATGCGGAAGTATAAGCAATTATTAGTAGCAAACTTGGTCTATATAGCTTTTTTTTTTTTTTTGGTATTAGAAAATCAGATTTCTTCCCTCTTCTTTTTGGTCCAGACCAAGATTACAATTATGATTAGGAGCACCTACAGTACTTAGAAAAGTGGTCAAACCCAGAAATACATATTTCAGTTTTACCATGGCCCACGTGCACAAAAGTAGCAAATAAGAAACAAGTTATAAGACCATCCGCAACCATGCTCCCGCTACAGTACTATACACTCTCACTTTTTCAATTTCTCTCTCTGCCACATCATCTATGCACCCCATTTTAATTTTCACTCACATCCATGCACCCAATAATTCACACTTTTTCCATTTTCAATATTTTTCTCTTTCTCCATATATTACACATATATTATTTTTTGTAATAAAAATTATATAAAATAATGTAATTAATTATTACTATTGTGAAGTTGTGAGCCCTTAAATGCCTTAAAAACAAATTAGGTCACGGAGAAGCAATGGAGTTTTACTCGTGAGCAAATTCCCTAGGTATAATAATAATCATTCCGACTTAAAACGACCATTTCCCACAACGTACAACCCGATTTTCACTCCGTGCAACCTAATTATGTACAATTAAATGTAAATTTAACTAAACATATACAATATGGGTGTCTATGGGTAGAAAAAACAAAATTATAAATTATGATATAATTTTTATTTTTTTTGAATATGTGCAAATTTCAAAAATTAAAAAAAACGAACTTAACAAAAAAATGAAATAACCAAACGCCACGTGTCGCGCTCTCATTGAGAGGAAACGGGCTTCTCAGAACGCGACACGTGGCACTCTCATTTCCTTCCCCTTCCCTCAACAAACCGTGTTTTTGTTCCCTTTTCAGTTCAAAACGACGCGTTTTGATAAATATCACGCGCATACACGCGCAATGCACCGGGTGCATACTGACATGGAACGGGTGCATAATTTGCTCCCCATTTTTTTGGTACATGCGCCCAACTCATTTTATATTAATATTTTAGTGGTTTTGCTCCCGCTACAGTTATTGTTGTGGATGGTCTAATACATCTAGATCCATGCACTTCAACTTTTTTTCACCTAAGGAGAACCGTTTACTTAAACACAGAGTACTTAATTAGATCCCTTTATTCAATTAAATTTGATTAATTGATTCCCCTATCACTAATTTTCGTTGCATGAAACAGTGCACGTTGATTCCACTCTCGTAATTGATGAGTAATTGTCATGTTATTTAATTTTAATTCACATAAGACTCTATTACCCACAATTACGACAACGAGATAGACTTAATACATAAAATGAACCGGGATAAAAGAGGATAAAAATTCAAGTTGTTTAGACTAGATGATATATGAATGATATCATAAAGTTTTAAACAAATAAAGCCTCCATTTATTTTAGCTAAATAAAAATCATGGACCATAACATATGAGTTCGGTTGGGAGGCATTAACTATATGCTTATAGGGCGGTTTCGCATTAATCGATCATGTGACTTGCCCATTTCGTAGATTTGTTACACTCGTTTACTTGCATCCTTAACATATATATTCCTGAAAGAGTAAAAAGGCCAAAAGAGGTCAGTACGTCTTCAATTAATTCCTCCTGGCCAACTAAGCCTATTGCTACTTATAGTTATTTTCGTTCTAATTTGAATATTTTAAAAAGTTACTAAAGTTTTTTTTATTAGTAAATATGTGAAGCTAACAGAAGCAAGCACAATGTTTTTCCCTTGAGATCGAGATTGTTTGGTCGACACGACCGTTGGTACAAAAAGCACATAAAAGAGGCACATAAAACACAATTGGGCGAAAGGCTCCCATGGAAAAGCTATAATAAGTGGGATTCACAAGACTCATGTTTTTGTTTCATAAGGTAGTACGTACGTGGTGCCCCATCGTCAGAATAAATGTACATGCAATTTAATTCTTCGTCTTCTACTTGTTGTTGTTCTTGCACTCACCAGCTACGTACATATATAGATGATATATAGATGAGATCCCCTTGTTCTCACGCAACTTATATATATATAAATGACACACGTCCACATCATTTGTTCAAAAATGGCCCGTCTTCAACAAGTGATCACTCCTTTGACCTTTCAAATGTAATTTGCAAAGATTTGGACGTTGTGACTTTTGCAACTTGGTTGAGTATCATTCAAGATGTAATTCGTGTCTCTTACTAGAACTTTTGCTAGTTTTTTCTTTTGTTTTCGAGCAAGAAAAGTTTGACGTTAATTTCACCTTATGGTCAAGAATGTTTGGCCAGCCAAGGCATATCCCTCGTTATTGATGGACTCGTCGTTGTTCACTTTAATCCATGTACTCCGATTTGGGTTTTTCCCAGGCAATTAGCTCTTCATGTCGACTTAGGCACCCCTGCTCTGGGCATCTTGCTTTCCATAGGGTTGTCGCGAACACTATAGAGTGATGTAATGTCAAATTGTAATTTCTGTTATATTGCTAAATGTGTAAGCACGTGACATGTGGGTGTTACATAAGAAATCCAAATTAGCAGCTCATGTATAAGGAGTTTGTAACAGAAATTCTGAATACAATTACACACAATCATTTCCCCTTTCTCTCTTGTTCTCGATCCTTCTTCTATATGGTATCAGAGCACGCAGGGAAGAACGAGTGAGATTTTTTCAATTTCTGTCTGATCAATCGAGCAGATCAAGCTAGATCCAGCTAGTTTTCGATAGATCATGTCATAAACAGAAGCGAATGGAAATCAAAACAATGCAACAGGAAATCAAGCGCAAGCACTCAACCAATTGGCACAATTCAGTTGATTATCGCAACAGGATCCATTGAATATGTCCAATTCAGATACACCTGGAGCTTCCTTGACGACAACACCTTTTAATGGAGGAAATTTTGTCACATGGAGCAAGCAGGTGAGGCTAGCGCTCGGATCTAAGATGAAAGTCGGTTTCATCAATGGCAAGCTTAAGCGACCGAGCGAGGATTCTGGAGATCTAGCACGTTGGGAGAGTTGTGATCAGATGGTGACGTCGTGGATCCTGAACTCTATGACAGCAGAACCTGCGAATTCCTTCATTTTCACAACCTCAGCTCACAATCTCTGGTGCGAGATCACATAACGATACAGTCAGAGTACAACTCCCTTAGTGTATCAATTGAAGCAAGAGTTGATGAAGATTACACAGGGAGATCTGTCTGTAACTTCATATTACAACAAACTGAAGAGGTGTTGGGCGGAAATTGACAACATGAATGGAATTCCAGACTGTGCTTGTGGTTTCTTAGCCAAATGCTATTGTAACATCATGTCAAAGTTTAGAGATCTGGAAGAGGAGAACAAGTTGATGCACTTCCTCATCAATCTCAATAGTAGCTTTGATCCAGTGAAGAGTAGTATCCTCTCACAAGATCCTCTTCCTAGCTTAAACCGTGCTTATTATCTGGTGATGCAATTTGAAAAGAAAAAACAGCTTTCACAAACTATTGTTGAGCCAGCAGCTTTTATGGTGCAACCTAATGATAATAGGAGCAGAAATTCTGGCGGTTCAGGAAGTAAAGGAGGAGAATCTTCTTCAAAGAAGGATTCTAAGAAATCAAAAGATGATAAGAGGCATTGTAGTCATTGCAACAAGGATGGATATCTTGTTGAGGGTTGCTTTGAGCTTATAGGTTATCCAGATTGGTACAAAGGCAAGAGAGTGCAATCAAGACAAAGGATGGCTAATCAAGCTGGCAGGGAGACACCTCTGGATGAGCAGGAATGTGAAACTTTTGGAGGAAGGCAGACTAGCTTTGATCCTGAAATGATTCAAGACTTTGTCAGGAGATGATGAATGCTTTCAAAGGCAAAATAGTGATGCAAGGAGGAGCTTCTACAAACTTTGCAGGTAATTCTCATGCTCACAATGCTTTGATTTGTTCAAATAAATTTGAATGGATACTCGATTCTGGTGCCACTGACCATATGCCACCTCATCTTGATTGTTTGATGAATGTTAAACAATTGAATGAGCCCATTCTGGTGCGTTTGCCTGATGGAGCTGTCATGAGAGTTACTCAGTATGGTTCAGTGGAATTACAGCCAGGATTTGTGATTTTCAGAGTGCTTCATGTGCCTCAGTTTCAGTACAATTTGTTGTCAGTTAGTAAGCTTGTTGCTCAGAGAGGATTGCTAGCTATGTTTGATAAGAATGCTTGTCACTTACAGGACCTTCAGAGTAGGTCTGTTATGACTGTTGGAAAGGAGATAGGAGGTCTTTACAAGCTATAAGGTTCAGGTTTACAGCATTCCAGTATCAACAATACTAGTTGTTCTTTTCTTGCAAATAAAGCATGCTTAGACTTGCACAACAGACTTGGTCATATATGTTATTCGAGGTTGCAATATGTACCAGGTTGTAAACCAAATTTGCATTCTCAGTTTTTGTGTGATACTTGCAAACTTGCTAAGTTTCATAGGTTACCTTTTCCTATGAGTGAGTCTAGAGCTGTCAATGCTTTTGATTTACTTCATATGGATCTGTGGGGGCCGTTTCATGTTGCCAATATAAATGGAGAGAAATATTTTTTCACAATTGTTGATGATATGAGTAGATCTACTTGGACCTTTTTGTTGCATGATAAGTGATGGCTTACATCTAGCTCATGCTTAGAGTGCATATTAGGTCATGTTTCACTTGGTTTTGGTTCGCTTTTCTCTCTTTTAAGCTAGTATTTTAGTTGTTTTCGGTTTAGTGTCTTCGTTCGGACTCTACGCCTTGTTTATGCGTTTTTAGGCGAAAATGGAAGAGTTTTGGTCATGGGAGATCAAAAGGAGCTTAAGAAGACGACATTAGCTCGAAGACGAAGTCAAGGAGAGCCCCGAAAAGACGCCACAAGAAGCAAACCAAAGACCGAGCGAAACGAGAGCCGAAAAGAAGAGCAACGGAGCCAAACCCGGGGCCACAACCCCCGACCCGGCCAGGTCACGGCCAGGGTCATGGCCGGGGTCGGGCTCCCTTGCCAAATCATGGCCAAACCGCAAAAATCAGGCCCCGAACCGGCCGGGTCACGGCCAGGGTCGGGGCCGGGGTCGGGGCTTTTCTTCACATTTTCTTTGGTTTGGCCTTCCCGACTCGGACTCGGCCGGGTCACGGCTCGGGTCAGCCCCCGGGTCACGCGACGGCACCCCTCTTTTCCTCTTTTATCCCTCTTTTCCTTTTAGGGTTGTATAAATACCTCCTCTTCCCCTTGGAAGACAATCTTCTTTTCCCCTTTTGGGGACTTTTTCCCATTTTAGAACTTTAGTGTCTTGTGAAGAATTGGAGAAAGTGTTGGAGATTCTTCCCTCTTTTCAACCAATGGAATGAAGTTTGGTATGGATTTCCTTCTCTCTTCTTCATTTCCTTTGTTTATGTTTAGCTAGGTTCCTAAATCCTAGGGTTTGAGGAAAACCCTATGGATTCTAGGTAGAGCTTTGAATTGCTTGCTTGAGTTGAGATTTGAATTGTGGTTTGTGTCAATCCTATGTGCCTAATGCCAAATTGATTGTGATTTGAGACTTGTTGATGATTAGAACCGAGAGGTTAGGTTGTCAATAGGGAGATAGGTTAGGGACTTGTGTTGAGAGACCTCCTCTCTAACTTGAACTATATGATTGATTGATTGATTTCCCTTAGAAATGAGAATTGATTTGGGAACTCTTGAGAGGTTGACCTACCGATAGAGGGTTGAGTTAGACGAGCTCACTCAAGCCACGACGGTGGATGAGGGCTTGAACCGATTGAGCCCCTATTGAGCCTAAAGGGCCTAGTCTTGGATCAAGCCGCGAAAGTGGATGATTATCATATTCTAGGTACGATTTGTTTGATTCGATAGAATTAGACAATGATTCTAGGTAGATGCCTCCAAACCATGATTTAATCTAGATTCTTGCATGCTTTCAAAGTGTTGCTTAGATCCATAGTGTGAGTACTTAGACTCTAGGATTGCTTTTTCCCTTAATCATATTTGCATCATCTTGTTGCTTGTTCTCTTTGTTTGCTAGTTGATTAGTTTAAGTTTCCTCCATCTTTAGTTGCTTCTTATTTGCCTAGCTAAAAGATTGTCGGTTCAACCAACTCTACTAAAGTCCTAGAGATCGACACCTTGGTACTACGCGACCCGTACACTTACGGTATTGGTCTAGTAGTCTATCAATAAGACACAAGTCTTTGCTACTGTCAAGAGTTTCTTTGCCATGATTAGAACTCAGTTTGGCAATCTTCCAAAAAGCATTAGGTCTGATAATGGTTCAGAATTAATGAATGCTTCTTGTAGACAGTATTTTGTTGATCTAGGTGTAGTACACCAACGTTCCATGCCATATAGACCACAACAAAATGGCATAGTGGAACGCAAGCATATACATTTGCTTGAGACAGCTAGAGCATTGAGAATTCATGCAAATATTCCTAAGAAATTTTGGGGAGAATGCATACTGTCTGCTACTTATCTGATCAATAAAATGCCTCTGGCTAGCATTGCATGGAAAACACCTTTTGAGTTACTTTTCAAGAAGGTACCAACCTATGAGAATTTAAAGACAATAGGTTGTCTATGCTATGCTGCAGCTATTAGAAGAGGTAAAGATAAATTTGATCCAAGGGGTAGGAGGTGTGTTTTGCTTGGCTATCCACCCAATCAAAAGGGGTATAAGCTCTATGATTTGGAGACCAAAGAAGTGTTCTTAAGCAGGGATGTTTTGTTTTATGAGACAGAATTCCCTTTTAGAACAGGTCCAGTCCAAACTAGTAGTGCAGGATAGTCATCAAGGTATACTTCCAGAATTACCTCAGATTGCAGAGGATGATATAGAAGTCTTGTTGCCTGTTGATGTTGATGCTACAGCACAAGATAATGTTGTTCCTCCAGTGGAGAATGTTGTTAGAGATGAGCCTAGAATAAGGAGATCTACCAGGGAAAGGCATGCACCTTCTTGGAGTTCAGATTATGTTATGACAGTTAAACGTGATTGTGTTCATCATCAAGCAGAATACTCAACATTCATGAGTCAGGTTATGGCTACATTGGAACCAAGTTCCGATGGTAAAGCTAAGGGCATACCAGAATGGGAAGAAGCTATGTCCAAGGAGTTGAGAGCTCTAGAAGAAAATGGAACTTGGACTCTCACACAATTACCTGCTGGACAGAAAGTTATTGGTTCCAAGTGGGTGTTCAAAGTCAAATATAAACCAGATGGCACTATAGACATGTATAAAGCCCGTTTGGTTGTCAAAGGATATAATCAGAAATTAGGAAAAGATTATAAGCACACTTTTAGTCCTGTTGCTAAGCTACCTACAGTGAGGGTAGTTATAGCTATGGCAGTTGCTAAGCAGTGGCCTTTATATCAACTAGATGTCAACAATGCATTCCTTCATGGTTACATTGATGAAGACATCTATATGGTTCCACCAGAAGGCTATTTTAAGGCTGGAAAGGATCAAGTGTGTAAGCTTGTCAGGTCTCTTTATGGCTTGAAACAAGCATCCAGGCAGTGGAATCAAGAATTGACACAGTTCTTGCTTACTCTAGGATATACAGTCTTGCCATGATTATTCCTTATTTGTGAAGGTCGAGGGTGAGTATTTTACAGCCTTATTAGTTTATGTGGATGATGTTCTCTTGACAGGGAATGATGATTTGGAAATCAAACGTGTGAAACTTGCTCTGGATAAGCAGCTCACTATTAAAGATCTAGGGACAGCCAAATATTTTCTTGGAATGGAGATTTTCAAAAATGAGAATGGTGCCTATCTTAGTCAAAAGAGTATATTTTGGATATACTCACAGATACTAAGATGTTGGAGGCTAAGGCTGCTAATTTTCCTTTCCCAACAGGGCTTAAACTCAAGGCAGATGAGGGCACTTTGCTTGTAGCACCTGATCAATTCAGAAGATTGGTAGGCAGGTTGTTGTATTTGTCTCTTACAAGACCTGACTTATCTTATGCAGTGCAGCATTTATCTTAATTTGTCTCTAATCCTAGGGTGCCACACATGCAAGCAGCTTTACATGTCCTTAGATACCTGAAAGGGACAATGAGCAAGGGTTTATTTTATCCAGTTCAACCAGATTTACAGCTTACAGGATTTTCATATTTAGATTGGGGGTCATGTCTTATGACAAGGACATCTTTGACAGGGTATTGCGTTTTCTTAGGCCATTCCTTAGTTTCATGGAAAACTAAGAAGCAATCCACAGTGTCACGTTCATCTGCAGAATCTGAATACAGAAGCATGGCTGCTACTACAGCTGAAATTGTTTGGTTGACATTTTTGCTCAAAGATCTTCATCTTGAGATCCCTTTACCTATCACACTCTTTTGTGATAATAAAGCAGCACAACAGATAGCTGCTAATCCTTGTTTTCATGAGCGCACTAAGCATTTGGAGATTGATTTGCATTTTACACGGCAGAAAGTTCAATCTGGGCTTTGCAAACAGCTTATATACATACATCACAGCAGCTTGCTGACATTATGACCAAGGCTTTGGGTCATCAACCACATGAGTATATGTGTACCACGTTGGGATTAACAGAAATTCCAACTTGAGGGGGGAATATAGAGTGATGTAATGTCAAATTGTAATTTCTGTTATATTGCTAAATGTGTAAGCACGTGACATGTGCGTGTTACATAAGAAATCCAAATTAGCAGCTCATATATAAGGAGCTTGTAACAGAAATTCTGAATACAATTACACACAATCATTTCCCCTTTCTCTCTTGTTCTCGATCCTTCTTCTATAAACACTGGTGGCCATTTGGTGCCCACTCTCGTGATGTGCTTGAACAACAAGTTTGTGTGTATCCAGCCTGTGAACGGGAGTACAATTCAGCAAGAATATAGCTCACAATAAGACATGAAGAGCTGATTGACTAGGAAAACCCCAACTCGGAGTGGATTATATTGAACACCGACGGGTCCATCGTGGTAGTATAATTCAAAAAGTAAGTTGGACCCATGGTGGAAGTTCGACCCATTTACATATTTAGCTTTTAAGTAAAAAAACACAAAACCACCCATTAAATATAAAAGTTTGCACAAAACCACTCCTAAATTTAAATTTAGTGTAAACCACTCATAAAAGTTTTAAGTTTATACAAAAACACCCATCATTAATTTTTTATTTATTATAAAACTCTTTATTATATTAAATAAAATGGTGTATTTCCACTTTCAAGTAATGGTGATTATGTTTTATTTAACTCTCTTTAAGTGTTAATTAGTATATTGATAAATATAATATATTTTTGTTTCAATTTTATTTAGGTTTCAATATCTCTTACTTAGCCTTGTAACTCGCATAGGCAGCCGAGGCAACCATTTATGCCGCCTAACGCCTAAAAGCAGCCTAGTGTTTTTTAGAACATTGGTTGTACATGATCAAAACAATTAAGAATGAAGCTAAGCCCTTATCGGAAAGCCTTTTGATTCCTTGTTGAACGTATATACCACATTATATGTTTTTTTGCTGAATGTGCATTCTATATCACTCTATGCTATTATTTAAAATCCATTTTAGTATATAGTAATGATGATATTTTACCTTATTTAAAATACTCTATATCTATAGTGTTGGGATTCAATATGGTCTTCCCACATCGGACAAGCAACAGAAAATCCAGTAGCATAGATAGAAGGTGAAACACCCACCTATTCGCTGAAACTTTTAGGTTAAAAGGTGAATCCGACCTTATATGCAAAGTGGTTCAATTTATCTGACTCGTCTTCATATTCAGCATATATGGGAAGTGAAACACCTACCCATTGACTATGCAAAATGGTTAAATTTATATCCAACTAGTACAAACCCCGTACCATGTACGGGCAATGTAAATATAAAATCGAATTAACCCATCCGAGATTGAATTTTGATACGAATATGCTTTTAACTCAGGAATTTATAATCTAAATCCGATAGACCAAAGTCCAAACCTATTGACCTATAAATGTACTTTTATTCATACAATTTTAATTCTGAAATAGTTCTATTCAAATTTTCAAATTTATATTAATAATGAATATACTATTGAAATATATGAAATTTTTTCACTATTCTTCAAGATTCATTAATGACAAAAATGTATACTAATTAATAAGAATTTTTTTAAAAGAATATAAAAGAATATCACTTGAATTTCCTTATTCATATAAGGATATATATTTGAGTAAGATATTAAGTATACATAAGGAAATTGGATAAGATATCAAGAAGATATATAAGTTATTTTTTGAAAATTAATGCAAAAAATAAAATTATTATTATATTCATGGTTGATGATGTGGCGCAAATTTTAACAAAGACTTGGATTCCGCTTTATACTGTATTATAGTAGATGTCACCCAGTTCTCTCATTTCACATATAGCTTTATAAGTTCAAAACATCGTCCCGATGAAACAACAAAATGTACACAAGACCTTACAAGTAATATTGATATTACGTCAACCAATAATTGCAGATCGCCAAATAGTAGCATCAAACCAGCTAATTATGGCATAGCGTCAAACAATGCTAAAATGGTAAGGCCTTGCAAGTTATAATGACATTGCGCCAAACCTGGTTCAAATAAAGGTTTGCTGCCTTGCTCGCTCCTCATATTTTTCACTCCTTAAAACACACACCAAATAGTACTAACACTTTGTATGACAGCAAACCGACGGTCTGCTCATTCCATCATCGCCCATTCTTCACCAGAAACCCTCCTGAATACACGCGCCTTCCCCATTGGAAAAGTCTCCTTCCAGTTTAAATGTTGAATCAAATAACCCCACTGCCTAAAGCCACAAAAGCATATTCCTCAATGAGAAAGGAAAATTGGCAGGGGCAAAACAAATAGCTCCCAAATCATATGACAGTAGTCAGAAGATTCTTCAACCTTCTTTGGTTATATATAAAATCCGGGGCCTCGGCAGAAGGTGAAGTAGAACATTTTTCAAGAATTTCCGAATCAGGAAGTTGTTGGAGTGCAGAAGCCATAAGTACCAATTGCATATTCCTGGATCAGCGGTCATAGATGAATCATGTCAGAGCATATGTTATGCATAGGACCACCAAACCAAAATTCAAAATGAGAGTCAAACTAAAATTCATCAAAAAGGAAAAGGTGTATATCACAATATTGATCATTCAAAAAGTATTTAAGATCAACTGAATCGTATTTCTACAGTATAATCAAATATAAGATTTCTAGGCTGTGCTCATGTATACCTGTGTTGCTTATGGATTCAATAAAACATGCTAATGATTGCAAGCTCTCTTCTTACTTTCTAACACATATGAGATCCCTCTATTGTCATCTACATGTCTTTGGATAGCTCGAGTTATAGTCCTCTGCCTCATACCGCTCAGGATGATTCAACGATGTTATGTTCCACACATAATAATGCACTCGTGCCCCTGATTCCTCTATCCACATCTATCTCTTAAATTCTCTCTTTTGTTGCCTTGTTGGGACTTGGGATAGTCTAGAATCAAGGTTTTTCACTCAAGTAAAGTCGAATCGTTTTAATGTTTACTTTTATCTTACAAACTCTGCATTTATAGATAACTATTTAAAAAGCTTTAACTCACATCTGTTTATGCTATAATTTTTCTTTTGATCCTTTTTACATCTTATGAATTTTTTCAAGCCAACGCTAGATGTTTTATACTTGAAAACAAACATAAGTTTCCGATCCGTATCTTTTTCTCTTTACGTTAATATTTTATGTTGTATGCTCATGCATTAAACATCACAAGAAATGATTACCGACTTGAATATGGCTTCTTGATGTAAGAATTTTCAATATTGCCTCTCAAATCCAAACAGGCTCCAGTTTTGCCAACTGCTAGTGAAGGTAAATAAATTTTGTCGGGAAAATATTTCATGATGATGTTTGACAGTTTAATCAAGTATAAGACTTTCTAGATAATGCTTACCAGTAACAAGGGCATATTACGAATTGATCTGTCTGAGTATCATATGACTCCAGTAATTTGCCCCTCCAACGAGAGTCCTGAAAAGAAGCTGAGATACGAATTCTTCTCACAAGTTCATCAGGAGATCTTGTTGTTGCATCAAATCTGGCTGGGATGATGGAGCCAGTTGCAGTTTCCATCTGAAATATTGCAGACAGTAATACTTCATTGCTTATCCAAACACTCTTCCCAAACAGGTTAACTACATAATCTTCACTAATACTTTCATTTCACACATATAGCTAAATGATTAAAGAACTGGAACATGGCAGACCACAGTAGTGTCTATTTGAGTGTTTTGTCATCAAGTATTCAATTTATGGTCCATGCTGAAAGGCGAGGGTGAAATAAAAAGGAAAGAAAAGGTACACAGTTTCCTATACCAAACTGGACTATAGAAGAACACGCTTCATATTCAAAAAAATGCATCATGGAAGAAGAAGATAAAGAGAAGGTGACTAAGAACACTCACTAATGTTTCCACTAGACCTGTGCAAAGTCTATGCTTATCACAAGCTAGAAATGACTAATATCCATAGTCCAAGTTAAAGGAGATTTTCAAACGTATTTATTTATTTCATTTTTTACAGTAGTTTTCTACAAGAGATGCAAGCAGACATTAGTGAATGCCTAATTAGAATTGGCCTTCTAACAATTTCCCTCCATCTTCCTCTAGCATAAGATGACAAAAATCATGCAGTACAAACTCCGGACATTCAAAATTTACTGTAAGTATGATATGTTAAACGGTGAGATGACAAAGGCAATAATAACTAAAGGCTTACAGGTTTTCATGCACTAAATGGTATGAAATCCCATTCAAAGATTTTCCCAGACATAGTGATCATAAAGATCAAATCATTCGTTCAAAAGGATATCAAATCAAAGCTAACCAGCAAACCAGTGAATATGGGGCATGAAAACCCTTTGGAGTCTCTTCTGGTGTTGTGCCCAAGGACAAACATTGTTTGAATGTGAAACTTTTCTTTTCTCTTCTTCAGAGCATTTATTATTGCTGCACATAAGGGACGTGAATAGCCATCCAAGTTTGGTTCACTGTGGGAGCTATTACTATGGTTTCCTTCCTGCATAGAATGTTTAAGGTATTCAATTAACTCTTTCAGCCATAAGATATCGATAATGTGCGTGGGATATTCAAGAGAATTCGGTTTATGGACAGACTTGTGAAGGTTGATCTTCAAAACCACCAATCAGATGCACCTACAAGATGCAGTCAATATACTCCATTAAAAAGAAGCAATTATTTGCTAAGCCATATATGAGGAAACAGGAACTTAACAATGAACAGTTATGTATATCATTTTGAGAAACTAATGTTGAAAGCAAAATCTCTTCGTGCAAGACTAGTAAGGAAATTTACATCCAAGTCAGAACCAACTGAATTCCCAACTACTTCTCCAAGCATTTGAGATAGACCAGCATCAACAACTTCTGGAGAATCCATATGAGCAACAGAGATCCTACATCAAGAATTTAAGAGAAAGTTGCTGAATCTAATAACAATAACCATTACAAAGATACTTAATATATATTTCAACTAATAAACCAATCTTACATTCCATTATCACGGTTTCGTATCACAAGGCCCACACAAGTTGTTGCTTCGTCTGTCCCAATGAACTGTCAATGGGGCAAAGTGGATAATGTTCAAAAACAAGTTAAAAGGTAAATCCAGTTCATGCCAACAAAAGAAAAAACAGTTGGCAGGGTATAGAGAGCTCTTAGCGACAAGCATTACGGTGTTTTGAAATATTAAACAGATTAGAGATTTATTTCTCTCTTGTTTTATAACTCAATTTCACAATATCATTTGTTTTCCTTAGAATCTGAGACCTGATGACTTTTACTCATTGAATGTTAAAATCAGTCCAAGACTGCTTTGGAGTTGGAGAACAAGATAATAATGTAACCATAAAAACCTAGAAGAAAACATATCGATGTAGTTGTGCAAAAACATACATACATCCACAAGCGCAGGGTCAACAGTGGCAAACTCTCTTTGAAAGACGTAAACGTGTTTGATTGGGGGAAAGCCGTTGGACCCCTGTTGTGAAACTGAAAACAGCTTCTCAGGAGTAGCCTTGAGTGCAGTGGCAGCAGCCACTAGAATTGGATGCTCCATTAAAGCAACAAGGGTATTGCTTTCCTGTTAAGAATATCAAGTTTCTGTTAAGGTCCAGCATTCAGGTAAGAGGACTGATATTCATATAGGAAAGTAATGCACGTACTATTTATAATTGTTAGGAAGAATATTCAGCCAAGGGTTCAGGCTAGTATTTACACGATTTATGCCAACTGATCCTATTCAATTTTCTACGAAAAATAAGGGCTTCAATAGTTGGCGGCATGATTGTTGTTCCAAACACTAACAAAACAACATGCTTGGTATGAACCAAGGATTTGGAAGTACACACAGCAATGCCATAAATCAAAGACCCGAATAGGCAACACTAATAGTGAAGTAAAATAAGTACCTGTTCAAGTTGAGATGAAATATCAAAACAGGATCCGCCCACAAAAATCATCTTCACTGGCTTCAAATTAGAAATAGATACCTGGAAACATCAAAATATGGTTTAGGAAGGATAGAATGTATGGAAGTAAATGCAATAATCAAGTAAAGTCAGCAAATGGCAATGTCTGACTGTGTTACGCCTATGAAGCAGAAGCAAGTCTCAAATTACCACAAGTGAACAGGAAAAGGCAGCGCGTGTTCGGACGGAGAGACAATTGGTTTGAGGAGAAATCGAAACGCCGTCGTTAGGAGTCGGGGTAGTGCAGGGGAGTCGGAGTTCGGAGGGCTAGTCGAGAGTCGGAGTCGTCAGCATATCAGAAGAATGAGAGAGCGGCGAGAGATGGCCGGCGTCGGGACAAAAGTGAATCTGATGGGGGTCACAAGTTTGACCGGGATTTTGGTTGCGGTTAGGCTAGTATGGATAAATCGACTTTAGTCGGGTTCGGTTTTGGGATTAAAATTCATTTAATAATAATGATCGTCTTAATTGAAAAATACATTTCATGGTAATATTGTTGTAACTAAGTCTGTTATACTATGTCTCAAAAAAAAAAAAGTCTGTTATACTAGCTAAGACATAGATAGTGGCTTGTCAAGATTGTAACCTAGGCTTAAGAATTTATGTACGATAGAGAGCCGGAGTCGAAGTCCATAGAACCGGGCTTGACCGTGTACTCGGTAATTAAGTATGTGGCTTCCCTGGTTTGGTTAACTAGTGTGGAAGTAGTAGATTAATTAAAAGAGTAGGCTTCAATTGGGGGTGATTTATGGGCTTGGATGAAGGATAAAGAAAGAGGCCCAAGTAAAAGGGAGCAGAGATCGCTTAACATATTGAAACGATCAGTTTCAAGGAGCCACTTCAACCCTTATATAACTTCAATCCAACGCCGTTTCAAACATCAAAGAAAGAGAGAGGAAGAAAAGAGAGAGAAGGGAGAAAGAAGTAGAATTTCGGCGACTTTGGTGGAGAGAACGACGACGACAACGACGGAGTTCCTTTCTCGCTGAGATCCAAAGACTACTGCGACGACGACAAGAGCTTCAACTCAAGCTCTTTAGACGCCTTGATTGGGGGCTTCAAACCCGATCTGAGACCCTTTCTTCCCTTTGCTTCTATTGTTCTTAGCTACTTTGTTAATGACGTTTCTTAGTCTCGTTTTGTACTAGTTCCATGCTTTAGGTTCTGTCTTGTAGCCAATCTTGAACTGTACTTGAGATTATTAGTGGATTCCAACGAGTCTCCAGTACTGAGACTCCGGTCCCCAGAGTGTGGTTATCCCGAACTGGGTCACCAAATTGCTTGCGTTGTTCTCATCCTTAAATCCTACTTAGTTTTTGTTTTTGTTAAATATCCGAACAGATCTGCAAATAGGAGTTGATTTCGTTTGTACAGATATTAATTATCGTTTCTAGGAGGTTGATTTCGTTGGGTCGTTGTTATTCCTCGTTCATAGAGAAATTTCTTCGCCTTCTTGGTAAGTCGATTTTTTATTTGCTCAATCCTGTTCAAGCCTGTTGGGATTTGCATGGTAGTTATGAGATTGGTTTTGGGAATTAGTGCCGATCGATCTTTGCAAATGTTTTGATATATGTGTTATGTACAAATCATTTTGGAAACTGGTTTTGAAGGTTGATATATATATATATATATATATATATACACACACATATTTTTGTCGTCGTTCTCTCTGTGTTAAATAGTGCTCTAGTAGAGGCTAATTGTGGACGGTTGGTGTTGAGATTGATGGTTTGATTGAGGATGGATGGTTACAAGATAGCCCGTATCCGAGTCCGGTGTGGGATGGATACGCCGTTGTGATGGCATGCAGTGTTATGGGGCAGTTTTGCATAGCTTAGGTAGCGTAAAGGTATGCGGTGTTAAGGGGCAATGTTGCATATCATCGGTAGTGTTTCTGATTGTGAGCCTTATATGGTGATAACTAAGTGACTAACTAGACCTAGGACTAAACTAGAAATATATGTGTGATTGTGGACTTTTTTTTGTTGGCCTTAGAAAAACTATTTTGAAACGTCTTGTAGCTGCCATGTTGATTCTGACTTGATAGGATAGGAATCGACCCTTCGAGGAAATTATTTTTCATTCCAAGTAATCAGGACGCTATGACCAAGCCTTGGCAAAATGGTGGTGCAGTGTAGTAATGCACGTGTCTAGTTTTGGGGTTTGGGTGTTTATAATTAGGTAGTTATTATTGTTAGTTGATTTCGGATAATGTTAAGTGAGTATGCATTTGTTTCTTTTCTAAATTTCTAAGATATGAGTTTGATATTCGAGTAATCATTAACGTTTGAATTTGGTATTGTTCTTGGGAATCATTTCATGACACTTTATTTTAAATTATAAATTTTATTTCTTTTACACGAGTTGGATATTTTCATGTTTTCTCGTCGTGCCCGCGTGACAAGATCCGATTCTTCAGTTGTCAAACAAGCTTAGTAGTGCCTCATGAGGTCTACTACCGAGTAACGCTTTGTCAGAAAGACTGGGTGTTAGAAACTTAGTGGCGGACCACCTATCACGGTTACCTATTGAGCACATCACGGCGTCCAGAGATGCCATACCCATTGACGATTCTCGCCCGGATGAAACATTGTTGCTCAATATGGCTTGAAGGCTCGACACAACTACTCTCTGTTATGAGCCTCTACCAACCCTCTAATAGCATTTATAGAGTGGTGAGAGAGTTTGTAACGGCTTGTGATGAATGCCAACGGGCGGGTAACATAGCTTGGAGGAATGAGAACCCACTCACGGGAATCCTAGAGGTCGAGCTCTTCGACGTTTGGGGTATTGGCTTCATGGGACCCTTTCCTTCATCGGGTCCCTACAAGTACATCCTCATGGCGGTCGATTATGTCTACAAGTGGGTTGAGGCCATAGCCACAAGAACCAATGATGCACGAGTGGTGGCCAAGTTCATGAAGACTAACATCTTCCCCCGTTTTGGTGTTCCACATGTCCTTATTTGATGGTGGATCACACTTCATCGAGAGGAGATTTGAAGCACTTTTTGGCTAAGTATGGGGTATCTCATAAGGTGACAGCACCTTATCATCCCCAAAGTAGTGGCCAAGTGGAGGTGTCTAACCGTCAAATCAAGAACATTCTAGAGAAGACGATCTCCCGATCAAGGAAAGATTGGTCGTCAAAACTTGATGACGCACTATGGGATTACCGCACGGCATACAAGACACCCCTATACACCACTCTATACAACCTAGTAGGGATGAGATACTTCGGTTCCTGACTATTTTTTGGCCTACCCGCAGGGTAAATTTTTTTTTCTTAGTTCGGTTTGGTTCCTATGAATTTTCATTAGGAACCATAATAACCGTACCCGAACTTTCTCGGTTCGGTTCATCGGGTAATTCAGTTAACCGAACTTAGTCATTAAGAAACATTTCATTAAGAAACCGTACGAATTTTCATTAAGAAATATTTATGCAAGAGATCTGTACAAAATGAGGCAACAGTAGCAAGGCTAACGTTTCCTCTTCTTTATGCACATACTAAACCTCATTTAAGTCTACATAACTTCATCAATCTCAGCTCAGACTACTCAAGGAGCTCAACATCAATCTCGACGAGGCCGGAGTTAAACGTTTCATAGAAGTTCACGAGCTAGAGGAGTTGAGGCTTAAGGTGTACGAGAATGCCAAGATCTACAAGGAAAAGATCAAAGGGCTTCAGATCAACTCTAGACTTTGACTTTTTCCCGAAAAATTGCACTCTCGTTAGAATGGGCCATTCGTTGTCCATCAAATCTATCCACATGGGGCGGTCGATCTAGTTGATGAGAATGGAGGCATCTTTAAGGTCAATGGTCATCGGGTGAAGCAATACTATGCAAGAGTCGAACTGGATGAATCCGAGCCACTTGGGCATATCCTCCGACTAATTAATGTACACCTTGCCTAGCTAGCTATAGACATTAAAGGTAGCGCTTTCGGGAGGCAACCCGCCCTTTTCCCTTTTTCTTATTATTTTATTTTATTTTTGATTAGTTTTTTTTTCTAGCTTAGGATAGGTAGAGATCTTGGTTAGATTTTCTTGTCAAAGTGTTGTAGGTGTTCGGGGTAAAAGACGAGCTCGAGGAGAAAGGAATGCATAGAGGCGAGGCAACAGGAACTTGCAGGAGTCTTGGTATCGACCTGTGTAGGGTCAGTACACCGACCCTCCCTCAAACCTCCATCCTCAACCTCCTTCACATTTTCTTGCCCAAATCTACCCCTTTTCGCCGGAAATCTCCACAAGTCCACCACTTTGCTGCACAAATCCATCAAAATAGACCCACTCCCCCCTCGGTTTCGACCCTGTTACTGCATTTCTTGCCCATGAACGACCCCCTTCATTCTTGCTCGAAATCAACCTTTTCCACTTTGTTTTTGCTAGATCATCAAGTCTTTGGTATGATTCTCTAACCCTACACTCATACATTCAATTATATGTTATTCATTTCTTATTTTGGGTGCGTGTTGAAATTTAACAACCAAGATTTGATTATTTTTAAGCATGAGTATGGATTTTTGTGTTGATTTTGTTGGGTAGATCTATTTGTTAGGATGAAGTTGTGTGGTTTCACGTGTGATAAATTGGTAGGGAATCAGATTATATGTTGAGAAAATTCCCAATCTAATTTTTGTTCATGCATTTCGAGTCGATAGTGTGCGATTTGTGTAGTCTTTTTCGTACAGGTGGTCGGTACCAACCTGCATAGGTTTATACCAACCCTAGTACTTAAGTGTTTTGTGTGTGATATGTTGTTGGTCATTACCGACCCCTTCTAGCTCACTACTGACCCTGCTCTGATGATATTATGTTACGTTCACTCTTAGTTACGAGCCTCTATAGGCTGGGACCGACCTCAGTAAGCTCGTAGCTAAGACCCTAAGTGTAAATTTGTGGTGTTTTCGGTGTTGAAGTGTGTTGTAAGGCATGTGTGTCTCTGATTATATCATGATCACCCCACTCCTACATTGCTTTATCATACTTAAACATGTTTAAATGTTATTTGATCATATATTTGCAACATGATCTTTGAAGTAAGTTTGGGTACCTTGTGTGTGTTTCTTTGAATGAACTTGAGTATACATGCCCTTCTTTTGTGTTTGTGGAAATTATTTTGTGAGTGTGAGCGGAGGAATGAGTAGACCTGCTCTGCTTGACGATGTGGCTCTAGGAAGGAAAGAAAAAGGAAGGGCAAGGGTGAAGTCGGGTGAGAGAAACAAGAAGAAGATGAAGGGAAGGAGGTGTTGTTCGGTGTTCGATCTCACCGAGCGTGAGTCCGGCCGGAATCGGGCGGCACTAGCTCTGGGATGGGTGGTGAGCGCGCCTGCGAGAGAGAAAGGGTCGATTGTGAGGGATAGAGAGAGAAATGGGGTTGAGACATAGGAAAAGTCGGAGAAGAGTGTGTGTGTGGGTTGCATTTGGTCAAAGGGGTTGATCATAGGGTTTATATTATTCAATAAATCAACTATAGTTGGGGATTGGTCAAAGGCGGTTTAAGTCGGGTTCAGATTCAATTCAATTTTGTGTTTGGGGTCGGGTCATAAGTAATTTAAACTTTCGAGTCATTTCTTTCAATGTCTAAGTCCTAAATTTCGTTATTTAAATATTCAGGAAATCGTTTTCGTTCGGGATCTATACCGTGTCGTATCGGTTAAGGAGATTTTTGACTTTTAATTAGGTATGTCGATTCTCGACTTGCTCGGTTCTATTCTAGCTTGATAGGCTTTGCACTGAGATTGTAGGATTGGTTTTGGGAACTTGTCCCGATCGATCTTTTGGAATGTTCTAATAATGTGTGCTTTGTGTGAAAGGATTTCTATACGATTTGAATTTGAATACAAGTGTTTCGATTGTGTTTTAACTATCGATATGTGTGTTGATTGTAAGTGTTTTCTGGACGATTGGAGAGAGCCGGTACGCAATGATGGTGTAGGGGTGCACCACCGGTTAGGAGTGCAATGAGAGTGAAGGGTTGTAGCTCTGCCTCACTAGGAAAGTGAGTGTAGATATGTGTTCGTGTGAGTATAGGTGCGTAAGTGAGAAGGTGTATGTTGTTGTGTGGAGATGGTCGTGTGTGAGAGTATGAAGACTTGAGATTGTCTTTGTCCTTATAACATTAAGGGTGCTACTGACTTGTTTGAAAAGTGAATTCTTAGGATAGGCTAACTGGTCCTAGATGTGTAAGTGAATTCTTAGGATAAGTGAATTCTTAGTATAGGTGTGTAAGTGAGGAGGTGTATGTTGTTGTGTGGATACGGTCGTGTGTGAGAGTATGAAGACTTGAGATTGTGTTTGCCTTATAATATTAAGGGTGTTACTGACTTGTTTGATAAGTGAATTCTTAAGATAGGCTAACTGGTCCTAGGACTGGACTTAGAGTTATGTGTGTGATTGTGGACTTTTGTTTGACGACCTTAGATCAACAGCGTTTTCAGCCGTCTTATGATTGTTGTGCTTAGTCTAGTTTGATAGAGTATCAGCTGACTCTTTGGGGAACTATTTTTCATTCCAAGTAACAAGATGTTGTGATCGAACCGCCGTGGAATGGTGGTGCAATGTAGTAGCGTATGTCACAATAGTTGGGATTTGGGATGTGTTGCTAATTATTTCAAGTCATGTTATTGTTTGATTATCATGTTTCGTCTTATATCGTAAGTTATTAGTTGATGTGCATGGGATTTTGGAAAGTTCATATTTGTTAGTCTTGTATTGGGTTGGAATCATGAATTGTTTTGTAAAAGTTTTATTTCGTAATACAAGTTGGATGTTTTTCAATGTTTTCTCGCGGTTCCCGTGTTGCAAAATCCGAATGTTCTGTTGACGAACTAGCTTGGAAACGCCTCGTAAGGTCTACTACCAAGTAACGCCTTGTTAGAAAGTCGGGATGTTACAATTATATGTTTTAGATGCATGATGTAAAGATGATTCTGGCATGATTTGTATTTAGCTTGTATTAATCTTTATCTACCCAACGATATACCCTTGTTTTGTAGCCCCTTTGTTTGAGCTTTAACCTTGTTTTTAGCTCCACAAAATGTTCCTAGCTAATTAAGCTTGCCCTTATCCGGGAATTAGGATTTGACTAGGAAGTTTTGTGAGATAATTGATTTACTATGGGGATTAATGAGAAGTTAAGAGGTGTATTTTTAGAAAATAATGAAAAGATGATAAGGATGTTGGGAATTCCATTAAAAAATCTTATAAGAGAAAGTTTGGAAAGATAGGTGATTGAAATGAGTTTGTGTCAAAAAGTTGCATATATGTCTTCTAGAAAAAAGAAGAGAATAATGAATCTCATATTTTGGAGAGTGGAAAGCTAAAAAAAAAGGAGCAAAAGAAATAAATGCTTCAATAAGAAGATGAATTTGAAAAGAAATGTGTGATGGGAAGAAAGATGATAAATGAGTTGGAGAATTGATTGAAAGAATGTTGTGAAGTTTGGCTATTAGTTGATTGTACTTCCCGGATTAGCACCACATGGCCTAAAATATTCCCACCTAGCCTATTTGTTCATTACCTTGACCTCATGATTTATGAGGTTAAAATATGTCATAAAAACGACATCGTTTTGAATAAATTTTTTTTCCAATGGGTTCCGTCCGGAATTTTAATTCAACGACACCATTTTTAACATAGAAAAAGTTGATGTAAAACCTTTTACTTTATAGGTATACCGTATACGTGTACACCCACTACCCAAAAAACCTCTTGCAATTTTTCTAAAAAGAAAAGAAAACAACTAAAATATTATTCCAATTTCCAAATGATCAAAACTTGCATCCGTAGCTTTAATTTTCCAAAAAAACGAAACTTTTTTTGTATGTGATGACTTCTTTTGTTATGTTTTTGTTGCTTTCACTTTATTATTTTCATGTTTTGTGACCCCTCTCTAACATTTTTTTGTGCCCACCACTGGCCTCGTGCGTCAATTATTTTGTAGATCCTAGTTATACGAAGTAAGCAAGGAGAAGAAGGAGAAAAGACGAATCAAGAGGAGCATTCATTAATTTATAAAAGGTGAATCTGTATACACTAACAAATATAACTGAATGGGTAATAAAGTTGACACTGTGCCACTTATGTGTCATGCTCTCTTGACGCTATCCAGATTCATCTAGAGTTTAAACTATCTATCTTGTTGGATGCACCATAACAATCCTCCTAAATTTTTATCGTTCTAAGTAATATCATGATTTTTTTAAATTTGTAGGAGTATGTATAAGTTACGTGCACAACACAACCAAAAGAAATACAACCCCGTTACTAAAAATGTATAGTCAAAAGAGTTTTATAATTCATATACGTTGTAATGCATTGTACAACTAGTACTTAATGTTTTGTTCATATGAAGCAATATCACAATTCATCGTGGACTTACCGCCAATTGTTAAACTCACCAAATAAAAACATTACCGGCGCACCATATATTTTAAAATACAATTGTCAATAGCATTTGGTGCGCGCAATATACGTATGGGCAATATGACTAGAATGGCTAAATTAGGCTTATCGTTGCTCCAAAGATTCGTGGCATCCCACCGAGTACTATAACTCTACGAGACCTAAACTCAAGTTGAAATTTGAATCCCATGTTATAAGTTTGAACCACGTAGAGCTGTTAAAACTTGACCCAATCTGATCACCTACAAACCCAACCCGACATCCGAAAAGAGGGAAATTATTGTACATCTGAGATTTTCTAACCCGAAACTAAAATTGACCCGTAATCGATCATATCTGAATGTGTTATTCCAATATTACCCAATATTCGAAGTTAGCATACTCAAGTTATCTGATCCGGTATCAATAGAAAAACCGACGTTTTCCAACCCGATGTCCACAGATGTATCAAAGTTCGACTTAAGAGCAACTTATACTTTGAAGACAATGACCAAAATTTTCATGAGCTATCTCATATACACTTATAGAAACCCATAATAGTGAATGATAAAATAGATTAGATACATTAAATATTATATTTATACTCAAATAAATATTTTAGTTTAAAATAATGATAATGATTATTATTATTATTATTTTAATTATATTTTTGAATTTAAATACTATGATAAATATTTAGGGTTAAAGGTAATTATGCTTGATTAAAAATCATCACTGAAAAATATGGTCAAAATTGAAATCTGACTAGACCCGAAATCCAACTAAACCCGTAATTAACCCAAAACCGGACTCAACCTGAAATCTAGTTAAATTGAAAAGTGAATAACTCGACCGAAATGGATCCAAAAACCGGACTTTACCCAAATAACTGGTTTTCTGACCTGAATTGTTCAACTTGATTTGACCTGACTGTTAAAATACCCGAATTGAACCTAAATACGGATTGAACCGAAGCCAGATGGATCTAACCCGAACCGACTCGGACCCATGGCACCCATATATATGTGCATGGTTGTGTTCCTCTTGAGGTCTAACTCACTATATATACATCATTTGGGTGTTACATAATTAATTTCATGTTGTCCGTCTGTTTTATAATTTAAGTGGCCATTTCGAAAGGTGCCGTTGACATTTGTAAGTGAATTCTATAAACAAGAAAATACTAAAAGTATTACAAAAAAATGATTTGTAAATAATTTTTGTCCCTTTTTAATAGAATCAATATATATTATAAAAGCCGACCGTTTTCGAGCAACCACATTGATTCTGACCCCGCTTGATTTTTTTTTTCTTCAACTCATATAGATAATTACAACTAATTACATGCTTTGTTATCAATTTATGTAAAAGATATTCTTTGAATTTTGATAAGATATTCTATCTTTTTGGATCTATTAGTTATCTTTTTAATCTCTTTATGTAAGAAGTAATTTAAAAATTTTGAATTTAAAATAGTTTTAAAATAGAAGCCCTTTTTTATAATTAAATTAATAGTCTTATCTTTAATATTAGATAAAATTATATTTACTATCTTTTACGTACTTGAATTATATATTATCGTTTTCATAATAACTTAGCTTATATCTTTCATAATAAAATAGTTTTTGATTAATATATGTTATTTATTTAAATATGTAAAGTCATTAGAATCATGTTGGTGCATTTTATATTTCTAAATTTTGATATTATATTTTAATATTTTCAACTCGATAACAATTCATAGTAATTATATCTCATACCAATAATATATAGTATTAAAATAAAAATACGATCACACTAAAATAATCAATTAAAACATCTTATTTTATATTATATTGACTTAATATGTCTCAAAATTGTGATAATAGGACAATGATATATATTAACCATTAGAGACAAATTTTGAAGGATGAAAAAGTAAGAAAATCTTATTTACTAAATTGTATTTTAATTAGAACATGTTTTATACTTTTAGAAGCTCATGCATGTGATACTACAAATATGAAAAAATAATCCCTTTCGTCTATAAAAAATAACATTTTCATATGCTAAAATTTTCCTTATATGTTTTCACTTATTAATATCGTATTTATAATAAAAATAATTTTAAAATGTGAAGTGTCAATCATTGTCGTGCATGGCACGACGGGTACACCTAGTAATGAATTAAATTTCACCGATTATATTCAGTGTAACTCTGTCCAAATTAAATTCATAAAAAAACATACTTAGCATGAATTTCCAATTTAAGTGAATTAGTGAAATTATCTTTGGTTTGCGGTAATCAACAACTTGTTAAATGTAAACATAGATTCAGTTTATTCGTAAGGACTATCAGGTTTACACATCTCAAGAAAGATTGTAGTTAATTGTATAATTTGTATATGTTTAGGAATTTTGAAAGGTTTTACCTGTGGAGTTTATATTTTTTGTTTTAGGATAAAAGTTTACTCAAAGTGATTGAATGCTGAAAAGTTTTTTTCTGTGGACAAATTATATTCAGGGAAGGTTATGTTCAATTCTATTTGTGTAAGACGGCCAAGATTAAGTCCTCTCTTCATTTTAAAATTGATGTTTGTGTGAGTTCTTTGATTACTTAGTGATTGCCACTTTGTATATAAAAATCCCAGCAAAAACAAAATACATGCACTCCACGATTTGTTAGCTATTGACTTGCCAAAACAGGCCACTTCTTCCTTCACCTCTCACAAATCACAATTAACTTCTCAAAACACATACATCGAATTTCTCCTATTCCCAACTCATCTTTGATTGAATCCAATTCATCCATGGATTTCGGTTCATTTGATCCCTCCACAGATTGATACATTATCGTCTGTTCTTTAGAAGTGATCGAGCAAGAAACCCAGAAAGTCAGAAGCAACAATTCAAAGGAGAAGTAAGCGCAGCTCACAAGCTGATTTTGATCTTCCCTCGGATAATGGTAAAATCCTTCGAGTTCCACAAATCAGCGTCGTTCAAGCTAAGGAAGATGTTTGAGCTAATGAGGAACAATTCAAATGGAGCAATGTCGCCTTTCGATGTTAGGAGGGGCGGCAGAGGCGACGCTCAGGGTGGTCACAACAAGGTGGTCATGTTGCGCCTCACCAAGGACACGGATGGTGGCGCTGCAGAAACCCCCGGGTCCTCGGCTCAATCCGGTAATTCCTTCACCTTGCTTGCATTGGCTAAGAACTCAATTTTTTTCTAGGAGTACTATTAGTTATTTACATGAGTCCCATTGATTTAGATATAGAGTTGATGAAGGAGAGGTTTGCGCGGCTGCTTTTGGGCGAAGACATGTCCGGAAGAGGCAAGGGGGTTCCATCTTCCCTGGCTTTGTCCAATGCCATCACAAATCTTGGAGGTACATACATAATGTTATGATTTTGATTGCTTCTTTTTATATCTTCATTTTGTGGATGACCAAATACAACCACATTACATGATATATGTAGTCAAATAGATATAGATATAGATTCGCCTTTTCGTTTTCTCTTGGTTTTCATACATTAAACGAGCCGCCTGTGGGCTCCATTGCTTTCATTTTGAACAATGCCGGGGGTAAGGCTGTCCCCCGGTCTATTGCATGTTAGCCCGCCTTTTCTTTCTATCTCTAAGGCTCTGCCCTTTTTCCGATTAAAAAAAACATATATGACATATTTATGAAAAATATTGTACCCTACGAAGAATCTCTAATCTAAGGGTAAACATAAGAAGAAAGCATATGTATCAGCGGACCAATCTTTGGTCATCAAGGGGAGAATGTATAAAAAATGATAAATTTGGGGGAAAAAGGGGGAAAAATGGTTGATGACCGGTCATCGTGGTAACCAAAAAAGGTTTTGGTCTTTCTTCTACCATTTGACAAATGTAATGGAGTATTATTTTATTGTTTAAATAATTATACTTTAAAGAATAAGGAAATAGATAATGAATATAATATTGAGATGGCCAAAACATATACAATGATTGCTCAATTCTTGGCCATCATTATAAAAAATGAATAAACAATAATATTAAATTGGAAAGAGGGGGAATAGTGGAGTAGTTTTGGTCGTCAACAAGGCCAAAATGCAACTTGGTCTTTCTACTAGATGATGACACTTGTAAGATAGTAACTTCACCAAAAAAAAAGATGATGACACTTGTAAGATAGTAACTTTTTCTTATTAAAATAATTCAACTTTGCATGAGTGTGGATAAAAGAGAGCAAATATTATATTTGATGGCCAAATAATTTGGTCCACCATTAACTATGCTAAATATACTAAGGGTATTGACAACTTGGAGAAATAAAAAAATTGCAGCATTTGTGGTTGGTGAACAAAGGAAGCTGGAGGCAATGAAGCCAGATAGGAAAGAAAGATGGAGAAAAGAAGTTGATTGGCTTCTATCTGTCACTGATCACATTGTTCAGCTTGTCCCCTCCCGACAACAAAAACCTGATGGATCATTCATGGAGGTTTCTTACAACATTGTTTCTCTTTTTCTCCCTCACCATTGATCTGCAAAGACTTTTTCTTTTGACTCATAGTTTCTACCATGATCATGGTTTTACTACAGGTCATGGCATCTCGACAACGACAAGATCTCATAGATAACATCCCTGCATTGCGCAAGCTAGATACCATGCTCATGGTAAGGATCTCAATCTACACAGTTTAATGCTCAGCTTTACTTGATATTCAGCTGTTAATCAAATTAACAAAAACAATTCATGAACAGGACTGCCTAGAGAGCTTCAGAGGCCAGAATGAGTTTTGGTATGTGAGTCCTCATGATGTAGACGAGTCAGCGAAGAGCAACAGCCAAGCGGATTGGTGGATCCCGGAAGTGAAGGTTCAGGCAAATGGTTTGTCTGAAATGACAAGAAAGTTGTTACAGCAGCACAAAGAGTCTGTAAATCAGGTCTTGAAGGTCGCCGTGACTATCAATGCAGAGATTCTATCAGCAATGGAGATCCCGGAAAGCTACATTGAAAGTCTTCCCAAGGTATACATATATGTCTTTTCTTCTTGGGCTTCTTTCTAAAGCTTGTTTATGAATGCAATCTTGATTTGTTTTTCCATCTATGCTGCTGGCAGAATGGTAAGGCGAGCTTGGGTGACTTGATATATAAGAGCATCACAGATGAATCATTTGACCCTGAGCAGTTTCTGGGAAGCATGGATCTTTCGTCTGAGAGCAAAGTGGTGGACCTGAAGAACAGGATTGAGGCCTCCATTGTGATTTGGAAGCGGAAGATGGTTCAGAAGGACGGAAAGGCTTCATGGAGCTCACTTGTGAGCTTGGAGAAGAGGGAGCTCTTCGAAGAGAGGTCTGAGACCATCTTGCTTATCCTCAAGCATTATTTTCCAGGAATTCCTCAATCCGCACTTGACATAGCCAAGATTGAGCATAACAAGGTACTAAACTGTTACCAGGGTTTGTTAATTAGGATGTCATGTAACATACAAGCAGAACTAATGCTGTGTTTAAATTGTACAACAGGATGTGGGTTATGCAGTGCTAGAGGGCTACTCAAGAGTGCTAGAAAGCTTGGCCTCTGCAATAATGTGCAGGATCGAGCAGGTCTTGCACGCGGACAGCTTGGCTCAAAACGAGTCCAATGAATCAAACAAGACAATCTCACTTGAGAGGACCAACTCCGACGCGCCAGCAGGTTCAGTGACTCTGCTGGACTTCATGGGCTGGAAGGTAGACCAGGCAGACGATCTCAAGAAACTGAGCTTGGCAGATGTTGATGGCGATAACGACAAGCATATCAGTAAAATACTGCCGCCAGAAATCAAAAGGATTTCGTACCTAGAAAGGCTCGAAAATTGGGGCGGGGTGAGAAGTCCGACAGCTAGGCATTAAGGAAATATAAGCTTCTGTTGGCTTTGTATGTATACATGTGTGTGTATATATATTTGTAGTAAGACCTGAGGGTTTAAATATGCTGAGTTAGATCATTTTTTTCTAGGGGTCCTGCCTTTCTTGGTTTTAAGGGAATGGTGAGATTTGTAACCACTTAATTTTAAATATCTTGTTTTGCAATGTTAAAGGAGATGTTTAACATGGCTTCTTCTTTAGTTGCCTTGCCTAGTGTGGTATGATTGTTTGAGGAAAGTTGCTCGTGTATTTAAACAGTCTGATTGATCTTAATCTCATTTTTGTTAACTTGTATTCCCTTTTCTATCAGGGTAAGTTCAGCAAAGGAGAACCTTAAACTGTGTACTGAGAGGCTGAGATTCATAAAGAGAGGTTTACTTTCCTCAACAGAACAAAACAAATTCTTAGAGAATTGTTTAGGAGATGAATGCAAGAAAGAGTTTCCTTTCCCAAATACAATCACTTTTATTTGGAGAGCCAACATTAACAATTGCAATAAGTTTAGTTGAAATTTCATTCTTTAATCAATTGTAGTTGTATTGACTCAGTGTACAGATATGTCCTCATGCTTTATCTAAATTATGATGTGCGCCAAACATGCCACATATCTGTTTTCAAGATCAAGCTTGCGTTTCAACTCTTTCTAAACTAGATCATATGTTTATGAATACAACAATATGGATTTGATTTGGTACCAGTTAGAACATTAGTTTTGTTTCTTCAGTGAATTTAGAAGTTGACTTCAACCAGCAACACTTCAACAGCGGGTGTGCTAGATGCCTAGATGTAATAACTAAAGCTGGAATTGCCTATATATCTTCCATATGGTGTGGTGTAATATGGAAGGAACACATATCAATAAGCAAATTTATATAAAACGATAGTCGAAACTATGACAAAAGGCGACTTCTGCATCTCATTTGAAGGCTAGAAACAAACAAAATATTCCATGGAGAAGTTGCTTCAGTTCAATAGAACTTTTTATTACAACAGAATCCTTTTTCCTAAGGATTCTGATCTCAAACATCAAAAAGAAAGAGAAAAGATGACCGGCTGTATCCCCAAGGGTTACGGAAAAGGGTCAACTGAGATCCTGTAGTTACATACCAATGAGGAGAACCCTAGTTTAGGTGCATTGAGTAACAGCAGCATGTATGGCATCTGCAAGATGAGGCACCTTCTGTGCACTCAGTCCAGCCATACTTATCCTCCTGCAACACATTTTCACAAGACCTTGCTAGTAAATAATTTGATCAAATTTAATTTAATTAAGTTTAAATCCAACGAAAACCCTATGTCTTGCATTAGAGATCAACTTACCCGTCAGATGTCATGAAAATGTGATACTCTTTGGTCATGAAAGCAACCTGCTGTGGGTTCAAGCCAGTGAAAGTGAACATTCCGATCTGCTTGATGATATGACTCCAATCTCCTGGTGTGCCTGTCAAGTGTGCAAAAAGCTAACAGGTAAACCAGAGGGAAGAAGAAAGCAGGGGTAGCAGGTAAAGACGCGGCAAAAATGTTTATCCACATACCCTTAGCTGTTAGAGCATCAAAGAGTTGCGTACGCATGCTGATTATACGATCAGCCATTGCCTTCAGCTCAACAGTCCACTCCTTGAACAAGTCACTGCAAACATTAAGAAAAACAGAAGCAATGATGAGAATAGGCATCCCTCTTGACAAAAATACAGATATTTAATTGACTGTATATACTATCTATTTAAAACTTCATCAACTTGAAGAAAAATAAGCTGGAAGCTTCGGTACATACTTATCCTTGAGGATGGTAGCTACGATAGATGCACCATGGATGGGTGGGTTAGAGTACATTGGTCTAACAACCAGTTTCAACTGGCTTTCAACCCTAGAAGCTACATCAGCTGTCTTACATATCTGAAAAAATGGCAGCTTATTTAGAAATTGAGGTAGTAAATGGACTGCATCTAGCAACGGCCAATCATTGAAATTAATATCATCAGCAAGATGTTGAGGTCCTGTGTTACTTTCAATGTTTTACACTAGGGTCACAAAAATGAACCTAAAGCTTGGCAGCAGCAACTTAAAAACTTTGGATATGAGTTTATTATTCAACTAAAAGAAGACACATGACCTGAAAAAGCTCATAGTTATATCTTAAATATTAGTATTAATTCTAGAAACGAATGACTAGCTATGTCCCTGGCATGTTGATCGGACACATCCCTCTCTTATCTTAAAAATTTGACATAAGAGAGTTCATAGATCAATGAATAGCTATGTAACCTTGCAAGATAATGTTCAGAGAAGACAACTAATCAGCAAACAATCAAAAACTTATTTTTACACCACAATCTAAGTGGAAGTACTTACAATGCTAAGAGCACCAACACGTTCCCCATAAAGTCCCAGGTTTTTCGCATAGCTTTGAGCAATAAACAGTTCACCTCCATCAGCAGCAAACATGCGAACAGACTCTGCATCTGCATCTAGACTGCCACTTGCAAATCCCTACAGTATTCATTACTGTTGTGTCAATTCCAACACAACTAATCGTTTGTCTATCAAATAAGATACTCCCTCCGTTTCACAATAAGTGTCATTTTAGCTCTCAACACAGTTTTTAAGAAAAGCAATCATTCACTTTAAAACTTACAACTTTTTCTTAATCTTACTACTCATTACATTTTTTTGGCCAATGAATGAACAACTTTAGTCAACAAATACACATTCCAATAAAAATTATCATTATTACCCCTAATAAAGCACTTTGAAAACGTAAAACGACAGATATTATGAAACAAATTTTAAGTTCTAAAACGACACTTATTGTGAAACGGAGGGAGTATACAGTAACGCTGAACATGGTGAAACTTAGCAGTTACCTGATAAGCACTGTCAAAGAATGGCAACAGTCCCTTTGACCTGATCAACTGTCTTATTTGTTCCCATTGTTCAAGAGTAGGGTCAACACCGGTTGGGTTGTGAGCACATGCATGGAGAAGCACTACTGCTCCAGAAGGAGCGGCTTCAAGATCCTCTACAAGACCTGCTCTCAAATATAAGCACAAATCATCATTTGATAGATCCAGACCATCTAAAATCTATGCACTACAAAATACTCTAGGAGCACAGAACAAATAGAAAAATTAAAGATAAAAGTTGAGCAGATTTGAAGCATAAAGTTTCAAACCTTGGAAGTCCAAACCCTTAGTAGCTGGGTCATAGTAGCGGTAACTCTTAACCTCCAAGCCTCCAAAATTAAAGATCTTAATATGGTTTCCCCATGTAGGAAAAGGAATATATATCGAGCGCTGGAATTCCAGAGAAAGGAGCCCAAATTCAATATAAAAAATTGAAGGATAGAAACAGATGAAAAAGTTTCAGATGTGCTGACTAATGTCAATGAAACTACAGGAACAAGAGTAAGATGTTTACATTATGGTGGTGCCTTGCAATAAATTCACTTCCAACCCTCAATGATCCAGTTCCAGACAAGCATTGGGCGGTGGCAATTCTGTTTTCCAAAATTGCAGGGCTGCAAGATACAATACATAAGCACAATGGTAGAACAAAGGAATTTGAAGAAGGAAAGGAAAAGGAACTCTACTAATGACAAGTGAATTTCACCACCAACCACATGAAGTGAAAAAAATCGATCATAGTCCGCCTATGTTACACAGAAGCAGAAATACGGACACAGGGAAACATATAGCTACCATAATTTTACACTAAGAGGTGAGTTTCAAACAGAAACAGGAAACTCTGTCTGATTAGATTTTCTAGGTAACATAAGATTCAGGAGGCCACCTCTTATGAAATAAACTATCAGAAAAGTCTACAACTAGACCATATACCAAAACCAGATATCGTGAGAGAGAATCCCTTGTAGTCTTGCAGAAGAAAAGGACTATATCTGGATCTATATTAGGGACACCAGCAAATATAGAGCTTAATTCCAATGTTCAGGACATATATCATATCCTGCTACTGCCCTCCAGAATAACCATAAGTTTAGTAAAAAAGAAAAGGATCCAGATTTACCTGTCAGAACCAAGAATGAGCTTTGCAGTCAATTTATTGAATTGTGCAAGTCCAAGAATGGGCAGATACTCCTTGACACGTGACCTAAGTCATTTACAGAGGGGCCATAAGTACCTATATCTCACAGACATGCTTCAGCATTAACAAGTACTACTAAAAACTTACGGATCATTCACCAAGATTTGCTCCGCCTTTCTGACTACATTCAAAACCAGAGGCTTTCCTTCCTGCCATACGAAGTATATACTAACTAGGTCAATATTAGCACTACATGGGTAGAACAGGTTATTTGCTATGCTTTGATCACATAGTTGCTGCAAGCGAATTAAAAGCAGTCAGAGTTGAATAGGCATACCTCAGTTCGATAAGCACCCACACCCAAATTGAGCTTGAGAGAACTATTGTCCTTGTTATAAGCAACTGTAACCTGTTTATTCAATGCAAATCAGATCAAAATTTTGCAAAACATGTAAAAAAGTTAAACAAACTGAAAGCAGCAGATGCTTAACAAATTTGGATTAAGTAAACAGAACACCTAAAGGAAATCCAGGAAAGTACATGATGCTGATGACAATTGGTCACAAGTATTTGGCTAAAAGTGAAAGGAAGAACAAAAATGCATCAGCCAATTTGATTCTCAGACAACAACAAGACCATTTTCCCTTTGTTTTAATCCCCCGGAAATATACGCAAGACTTAGAGGAAACAAAATGGAACAACATTCGATTCTGATACTAGTAGTAAGAGTTCACTTGTATATTGTGATAGTTGAACTTTCTCGGTGGAAAAGATGCACACTAATATCAAGGCTATCGATCTGGTACCAAGTTATGGAAGTTCACACATCATTAAGCAGAATGGCAAAAAGCACACTACCAAACCTACCAGAGGGAATCAATTGGCATATTATCCACATCAATCACATTTCGCACTATGATCCAGCCAAAAAAATGAATAAAAATTTCACTCCAAAGTTTGCACTTTGCAGACCGCGATCAAACGAAAATAAGCAAACAACAGGTGTAAGGACATTCTACAGAAGATCAATTGAACTAAGCAGATCACGATCGATGAAAAGCAACAAGATCTGGAGCCGGAGACACAAATTCGATCCAAAATCAAGAGAAATGAACATTCTCACCCTGAATCCAAATGCAAACAATACAAACACCGAGATAAACTAATCAAGAGAGAAAAAGGAAGAAACAAAGGGGAAATCTACCCCAAGAATAGGATCTTCGGGGGCCTGAGCGATGTTAGCGAAGGCGGAATCCATGGCAGGCAGAGAGGAGGAAGAGCGAATCGATCACGGCTAAAGTGTGTTCTGGTAAGGGGGTGATGACGACAGAGTAGTGGGACAGGCCCCTTTTATAACGTTTTGGGTTGGCTTTTTATACAAGCAAGAAACACTTGTGTAAGAACTCGTGCAAGCTGATGCCTGCAAACATAACAAAGTTGGAGCGTTTTTGATATTTTCCACGGAACAAATATAGTGGGCGCTTGAAACAGGTGCACCCCCCCTCAGTCAGTCAGAATCAGTGGGCGGCTTCCTACTCTAAACAAAATTTCCCCTTTTTCTGTTTGTGTTTACTTCATTCCCAAAATCATCCGATTCTTGCTATTTATGTTTATTTCTTTTGTTTTAGGCTCTACTTCATCCCATTTTATACATATATCTATCCTACTCTAGCCCAAGTTTTTATAAAATATTGAGTCACATCATCCAAATTGAATAAAATAATATTTTTAATAGTATTTATTCAAATTATCTTACTTGATTTTGATATCTCAAAAAAATTATTTAAATAATTGAAACCTTTTTTATTTTAGATAAAATAGATTTTTTTTACTCCCTCCGTCCTAATAAGTTAGTCCATTTTTGGGTTTGGCACTGTATTTTATGCAGTCCAAATGGAGCCAAAAATAATTTGCACTTTTCCACCCAAATTGTCCACACAAAGGTATGGAGGTCCAAATGGAGGCCAAAAAAATTTGTCCAAACCCCTATAAATCGGGTGTCATTTTGTTCAAAAAAAAAAAAGAAAATTTTTGGTTATTTAATTTTATTCTAATTTTGTGGTTTTTTTAACTTATGAATTGTTTAAGTGTAATGAATTTGTTGATTAGATTGATGGAGAGAGATTAGTTTGGTAGAAGAAGTTGGTAAGTGTGAAAAAGTATGGATAAAAATGGAAAGAATGAAAAGGTGGACAAACTTTTCGGGACGCCCGATTAGGAAAGATGGACTAACTTATTGGGACGGAGGGAGTATCATTTTCATGAAGAATCTAGATTATTAATTAAGTTAATGAAATTCATGGTTAAAGTGATTATATTTTATTTAATTATAAATAAAAGACGAATAAGCATATTAGAAAATATAAATGGAAATCTTAATAAATGAATGCTAAATATTGATTGAGAAACTAATCTTACTCAATAATCTTGATGTTAATGGAGTTGATTTATTTTTAGATAAAATATAAAAAGATATACTATCAAATAAGAATACATTCATCATAAACAGAATTCATAAACTTTTTTAGTAAAATTGATGGTCCTTTAAAATATTCAATCTAATAATATAAGATATTAGACCTTAAACTGGTTCGAGTTATGGAAGCTTTTCAACAAGGTCGGTTTAACCAACGGGTCAATATTGTCATTAATAAAGTCTTACATTTACTGTAAAGTTATCATAAAATTATTAAATATATATACATATGACAATTAAATAAAATTATTTTAATTAAAATTGTATCATTATGCTAATAAAAATACATATATAGGTCAATAGATTCCAACATGTTCTGTCAGATTTAGGTTATTCATTCTCGAGTCAAAAGCGGGTTCGGGTCAAAATTCGATATCTATTAATTAACTCAGGTTTATACTCATATTTTTCATACATGATATGAAATTTGTATTAGTTAAAGAATATTTTATTTTCCTAAATTGTCCCTAATAAAGTTAAAATCATAAGAGAACGTAATTGATCATTACTACTAAATACTAAGGGTAAAGTTAGAAATAAATGGAAAACAGTACTAAATAGAAAAACTTTATAAAATAAGAAAAAAAAAGCTTCAAAGATGTATATGTTATAAAAAGATTAAACCAAGGGCACTCTAATCTTCTTTAAAGGAACACTTAAATAACTTTGGAAACACTTTGATCATTAGAAGGGAGAGAGGGAGAGTAAGAACTTTAGAGATGTATTTTTTACTCTACTTTGGTGCAAGTTTTACAATTGTAGATGACCTCCTTTTATAGAAAAAAGTGAGGTAAAAACCTAGGTAAATTTCCATGATTTAAGCATGGAAATAAGGAGGTGAAGAAATTGAATAATTCACCTTGTACAATTTACCTCCAATCATACATTATACAAATAATATACGTTCAATCATCTACTTATACAAGTAATGGAGATGTAAGAAGGTTAACTTGTTAATGTGTAAAAGAGGGTAATTAGTAGATGATGTAGATTATGGCTTTCATCATGCATTCAACACCCCCCTTGAATATTCACCTTCTTTCATGTTGTAGTAGATAGGTGTACGTTGCCTCATTAAATGCCCTTGTCAGGAAAAACCCAGTGGGATAAAAACCTGAACGAAGGGAAAAAAGAGTGCATCTTGAAATGCATTGTACGCTTTAGAGTTGCCTCATTAAAAACCTTGTCAAGCAAAATCCAGTGGGGAAAAACTTGATTGAAGGGGAAAAGAGTGCAGCGCGTATGATGCTCCTCTTGACTTCAACATACGTCTCGAAGTCTGTACATTCCAATTCTGGATACTAGCTCTCCAAATTTCTTAGGGATCAAAGACTTTGTGTATAGGTCAGCCAAATTGTCATTCGATCGAATTTGTTGGATGTCCACTTCACCAGCTTCTTCCAAATCTCGAGTAGAAAAGAACTTTGGAGATGTGTGCTTTGTGCGGTCTGCTTTGATGTAATCTTTCTTCATTTGAGCAACACATGTGATATACACATTTATGTTGTGTATTTAGATGGGGTTTTACCATACTTTTAGTCATGTTTTAGGTGCTAAAGTTCGAGTTTGGAGCGTTAAAGAAGGAAGAGCCAAGGTACCCTGAAGACCACTTGAAGATGAAGTGAAGAAAACGAAGAAATCGCAGTTGGTGGCTGGCGGCGACCGCTGCCCATAGGTGGTGCCCGCTGCCTGTGCCGAGGCGGATTTTCTCCTTTAAACGCTGCGTTTTATTTATTAGGTTTACGGATATTATTTTAGGTCCGGTTTTTATGTATTTTTGGATAGATTGTTTTCTCGTATTTAAGGGCTTTGGACCTTTTGTTTAGACCTAGTTTTTGAGTTTGGAATTATTGTGTATTTTGGAGATCTATGGAGAACTAATCCCCTTTTCTTATATAGACAATTGAAGTGTTCGTTCTGATTGCGTTTTGAGATTTCTAATTTCTTATCGATTGCATAAATTTAATCTTTTCTCTTGCTTGAATTGCTATTGACTTGTTTGAATAATTTCTAGCCTGACCATCTAGGATTTATTGTTATTAGGTTATTGCTAGATTTAGAGTGTTTCTGGTTGAGCATCTCTAATTCATAAGTAGCAACTGCATTGTGCTGATATCTGGTTGTGTTAGTTGTATGCATAAGAGAATTGATTTGCATCATAGGGTAAAAGCTGGTTGTTTTATCTTAGTTTGTATCCAATTATATTCCTGATATTAAATGCTGCTAGTTAGATTGAATCTTGTTAGTTTCATGATTATTAATTTATCTAGTTAGGGTTAATAGTATCTGGCTGTGCTATTAATTACTTTTGAAAAGGAATTGGAATTTTCATTGCATATATATTGAATGAAATCAATGATCAACTTGTCAAGCGAATGCGGATATTTGTTTGTCTAAGTGTTTCTAAATACTGATTAATAAACTTTTGAATTCTTATGATTTGCATGCTAGTGTGTGAATTAAACCTAACAACCCCCTTGTTACTTCTGTTTGACACAAACTTCACTACTAAAGATAACCTGTCTCCCTGTGAAATCGACCCTTGCTTGCTTTATACTTTGGTTTAAGTTAGTTTGGTTTTCTTTGCATAATTGTGGTTTAAAAACGACTAAATCATCGTTATCAACATGCAGAGTTGTCCTCAAATAATATTGTTGGATCGTTAGTGATCGGGTGCATCCCACTTTCTTTCTGGATGAATTGGATCATTGCCCGTAGAGACACACATTCTCTTCTTGCCTCATACAAAGCAATCAACTCGGCTTGGTTCGATGATGTGGCAGTCACAGTTTGCTTCGTTGATCTTCATGAGATAGCAGTGCCTCCATACATGAACACATAGCCATTTTGTGATATGGCTTTGTGTGGATTAGACAAGTATCCTGCATCTGCATATCCAACCAAGGTTGCATTTCTTTGGCTACGACAGTACAACCCGAGATCATGTGTACCTTGGAGATAGAGAAATATGTGTTTGATTTTATTCCAATGCCTCCTTGTAGGAGCAACGCTATACCTGGACAACAAGTTCACAGCAAAAGCAATATCTGGTATTGTATGGTTAGTTAAATACCTTAAAACACCAATTGCACTTAAGTATGGTATTTCTGGACCAAGAATCTCTTCGTCCTCTTCTCGGGGACGAAATTGATCCCTTTCAACATTGAGGGATCGAACTTCCATTAGAGAGGTCAAAGGGTGTGCTTTATCCATGTAGAACCTCTTAAGGATTTTCTCAGTATAATTAGATCGATGAAAATCCCATCCTTTAACTGCTCAATCTGTAAGCCAAGATAAAACTTTGTTTGTCCAAGGTCTTTCATTTCAAATTCTTTCATCAAATATTTTGCAGTATCTTCAAGTTCATTTGAAGTTCCGATGATGTTTAGATCATCAACATAAACTGCGATAATAGCGAATCCCTTTTCGGATCGTTTGATGAAGATGCATGGACAAATAGTATCGTTCTTAAACCCTTCTTTCAGAAGGTATTCGCTGAGACGATTGTACCACATTCGTTCAGATTGTTTTAACCCATATAAAGACCTTCTCATTTTTATGGAGAACATTGCTTTAGGTCCATTATTGGCCTCAGACAGTTTTAGTCCTTTGGGACTCTCATGTAGATGTTTGTATCAAGCGTTCCATACAGATATGCAGTAACGACATCCATAAGGCGCATTTGTAATTTTTCTCCCAAATAATTTTTTCCTCTAAACATTTTATTCTATTTTTTTTATAACATTCGTATTAAATTTATACTTTGATGTTTTTTCAAGACAAAATTTTCACCCAAAACATCACGTTTCAACCAAAAACTACTCTCAATATCAAAAGTGAAACAAGCCCTTACTCTAGTTTTGGAAGAAATAAATATTGAGCTAGAAATGTCCAGATAAAAATGCCAGAAAATGTAATATATTTTAACCATTCATTTCTCATTATGTACCTTTTGTTTCCATTTTAATCATTCATTTCTCACCATAACTTTTGTTTCCATATTTAATCATTCATTTCTCATACTAGGGTTGTCCAACGGGTCGACCCGACCTGACCTGTAAACCGGTTTGCGTGTCACAGGCCAACTCGTTGGTCCGTAATTTAAAAGAATTTGACCCGAGACCAGACCCGTAACCCGGTTTTCGAGTTGTTAAAATCATTGACTCGAGACCCGACCCGTAACCCGGTTTACGGGTTATTGAAAAGAATTGACCCGAGACCCGACCTGTAACCCGGTTTACGGGTTATTAAAAAGAATTGACCCGAGACCCGACTTGTAACCCGGTTTACGGGTTATTAAAAAGAATTGACCCGAGACCCGACCTGTAACCCGATTTACGGGTTATTAAAAAGAATTGACCCGAGACCCGACCTGTAACCCGATTTACGGGTTATTAAAAAGAATTGACCCGAGACCCGACCTGTAACCCGATTTACGGGTTATTAAAAAGAATTGACCCGAAACCCGACCTGTAACCCGGTTTATGGGTTATTAAAATAATTGAGAATGTTTAAAACAATTGCTTTGCAATAAATGTCGAAAGTGAAATGTTGGGAAACCCCTCGTTTTTCACCTTAAAATGAACCCTTATTTACCCTTGAGTCCATGACCATGATATGTAACTGTATATGGGAAAGCTTACAAAACTAGGCTCAAGGAAATGGAAATACCCTCTGGGAAAATGGGCAACAGTACTTAAAGATGAGAGGCTTCACACACTGAAAAGTTGAGCAGCATATACAGATGAAGGGTTCACACATAATATTCAAATGCAACCAGCCTTTATATCAACTATCTATAAGGTACTCTCTTGATGGATATACTACCAAACGACAACCATGAAAATGCATGTCTGATCGATCTGGGTGTGTATTACTTGAGAAATTTGAGTGAGTCCTTCTTGCGCCTGCGAAAGAGCGACACCCTTGTCGTGGATCCTCCAAAGCAGTATCTTACGCCCATGTTTCCGCACCGTCTGCAAAACTCATTAGGCCAACATCATTTCACTACCATTCACTAGGCCCTCTGTTGTAAAGTAGTACAAGTATGAGAAACCTGGGTCACCTGGAAATGGAAGGGGAATCGTTTAGATTCTCGTGGAACGGAGAGTCCATCGCGAACCGGGAGCACTGCAGAGACCGCGTGCAGTTAGTGCAATACATAGATGGAACTCAAAGTCTTGGGAAGAACACATATTCACTGATTGATGATGAACATTTGCTTAGTTGGTACGTTACCTGAAGAAGTAAAGGTTTGGAGAGTGTTGAAGTGAGCAGCAGACATGGATGGAGATCTGTAGAGAGGGAAGCTGAGGTTGTTGGTTGTGCTTGTGTACACGAAAAGGGGCAGCTCTTCATCTATTATTCTCTGCTCACCAGCCTTGTTCTTCTTCTTGGTGCTTATGCTGTCATCATCATCATCATCAACACAACTCTCAGCTTCCCTGCAATCAAATCTCAGCATTTTAACTAACTAAGGTTCTGTCATAGCTGATTTGAGATCATGGGTCTAATTAGTACCTCCTAGATTGCTCCTCTGGGTTGTCCTCGTTTGAGATAGCTGCTGATCGAGGATGATGAACACAATCAATTCAGTTGCATTGAACCAAACAACTTGCAGAATTCAATAGTAATCAGCATCAGTAGGTAGTACAACTTACGCGGCGGTGGCAATAGGTAGCGCGAAAAATGCCTTGGAGGCACAACTCTTGGGCAAAGCCAGCTAGACATCACAACACTGTGGTTGTACTCGCCGTGTAAACTAACCTTCTAAGAAAAGTTACACAACAGATCAAGAAAAGTCAGCAGTCAGTTAAGCACAAGGTAAAAAACTGATCTCAACTTAGCAAAATTCAGATAAAACAGTGAGTTATGGCAAGTGTGACCTGTTTAAGGCAGGTGATCCGGAGATCAGCCTCGGAAAGGGTGTCGCATTCGCTGATTGTCGAGTTGAGATTAGCGGAGACGCAGCCGACATGATCCACTACGCTCACCACGGCTCTGCATATGTACTCCCTCGTGTCGTCTATCACCCTGCAGGCTCCAAGTCATGTTCTGATGTTCATGTAAATGGGATTAAAAACAATGAGTGCAGAGATTGTAGGTACGTTGTTTTGTCAAGGGCAGTCTTGAAGGCGGATTCACAGGAGTCAGCTGCATTGTGGATTTGAGACTGCAATTCCCTCAGCTCCTACATACATACATTAAGAGAAGACATAACCAGATTGTAGAAAGCTTAAAGAAAGAATTGCAAGATTGTGAGTGACACATGCACATACATTAAGAGAGCTGAGAAACTTGAGAGTTGCTTCCGATTCTGTTGCTGGCTCTAGTGCAACTTGAGGCCTACACCTCAACATTTTCAGGCTTCTGTTTCGTCCTCTTCCTCCAAGCGCAGGTTTTGGAAAACTTATCTCTTCTGTACTTGGAACCTCCTTTTGGTTTGGGTTTGGTTTGGGATGGTGCCAATTGTAAATAAATAATAGCAAAACAAAGAAGGTGATTTTTGGACACACAGAAAGGAAGATACAAACACCTAAGCAACATATTGCACCCGTGAGCTTTGTTGTGTGGTACCTCGTTGTTTAATGTAAGTATCATCAAAAGCGCATTCAAGTACTGAGTGCATTCAGTAGTGTACGTTGTTTCACTGCTCCATTCATTTCCACTGACAAGTCAAGCCCATGTTTCTATACATTGTATTTTTTTTGTCTTTCACCTTTTCAATTCAAATAATTGGGCGATGCATTTGCGTATCACCCCTAACAACTTTAAAATTGATCCAAGCAGTTGATAAAATATTAACAGCAACGACAGCTTACCAAATTTACAGAGATGCCACTAACCGCCATGCCCTTCTACACAGAATAATATTGCAAGTATTTTAAGCACTAGTGTATGTTGTTCCATCTCCTATTTGCCATATTAAACAAACCCACTTTAAAATCATTTCTAAAGCTCATCAGTTTTGTGCACTGCCATGAGGTGTTTGGTTGATTTTTGTTGGAGGAACTTATTATCCCACATCAACATATTCAACAAAAAATACCACTAACAGGAGATTAAACTCTGCCCATTGGTTAAAGCTTTTGGGTTAAAATATGGACCCTGACCTTATATACAAAATAGTTAAAATTTACCCAGCAGGGGCCTTCCAAACCAAGGAAAAAGAGGTGTGCTCTTTGGATGAACGGCTAATACTTAAGGTGAGAGAGGCTGCTCATACATTGAAAAGTTGAACAGCATATACATATATAATGCCAAATTATGATAACAAGGCTTCACAACAAGTAATCAAATTCAACCAGCCTTTTTCTCATTGTTATAAGCTACTCCCTTGATAAATATGCTAAATGACAAGCACGAGTGTCCATCGATCTGGGTGTCTATCTAGGACTTGAGAAATTTGAGCGACTCCTTCTTGCTTCTTCGAATGAGCAGCGAGACGATACTCTTGTCTTGGATCCTCCATTGCAGTATCTTACGCCCATGTTTCCGTACCATCTGCACAACTCAATCAACCAACATCACTCATTTGTAAGGCTCTTCTTAATTGTTGAGTAGTATAAGTTTAGAAAAGTCACCTGGAAATGGAAGGCGGCTCTCTTCGATTCCTGTGGCATGGAGAGTCCATCGCGAACTGGGAGCACTGGAGAGACAATGTACAATTAATATACATATGGAAGTCAAATTCTTGCAGGGAAACGTACAATTTCTTTCGTCGTTACCGGAAGTTAAGGATTGAAGAGTGTTGAAGTCAGCATCAGACATGGATGGAGATCTGTAGAGAGGGATGTTGGTTGTGTTTGTGTACATGAAAAGGGGCAGCTCTTTATCTATTCTCTGCTCAGCAGCCTTGCTCTTCTTGGTGCTTATGATGTCATCACCATCATCATAACTCTCAACTTCCCTGCAACCAAAGTCACCATAAACTCAGCATTTTTTACTAGAGAAGGGTCTGTAATTGGTATGAGTTCATTCAGTAATTAACTCCTAGCTTGGTTTCCACATCAGAGAGGCAGAAAAGTACCTCCCAGATTGCTCCTCTGCTTTGTCCTGATTTGGGTTAGCTTCTGAGGATGAACACAATAGATTCAATTGTCATGAACCAAACAACTAGAGCTGAATTCAATACTAATGATCATCATCATCATCAGGTACGTTAAAAAGGGTGGCAACTTACGCGGTGGCAATAGGTAGCGCGAGAAATGCTTTGGAAGCACAACTCTTGGGCTAAGCTTAGACATCACAAGATTGTGGTTGTATTCTCCATGTAAACTAACTTTCTAAGAAAAGTTACCCAACAGATCAAGAAAAGTCACCAGTCAGTAAGAGAACTTAAAACTCTCAACTTACTAGCTAGCAAAAATCAGATAAAACAGTGAGTTATGGGTGTGAATGTACTCAAGGGACCTGTTTAAGGCAGGTGATCCGGAGGTCAGCCTCGGAAAGCGTGTCGCTTTCGCTGATTGTCGACTCGAGATTAGCCGAGACGCAGCCAACATGATCGACTACGCTTACCACCGCCCTGCATATGTACTCCCTTGTGTTGTCCAACACCCTGCTCCAAATCCCAATTTTCATGTTCTATTCAGTTATTCATCCACAAATTCACAACAAACATCAAAAAAGCTGCTACAGCTAAATTCATGTTCATGTAATCATGTATATGACTAAAAAGGCAAAGGGATTAACAAGGATTGGAGATTACGTTCTCTTTTCTTGGGAAGTCTTGAAGGCAGATTCACAATAGTCAGCTGCATTGTGGATTTGAGACCGTAGTTCCCTCAACTCCTACATATATAAACAGGCAACACAAAAATGATAGTATTAACTTCAAGAAGAGGTAATTCAAACAAGAGAACACACACACACAAGCACAAGCACAAGCACAGACTCTCATTTATAAGAAAGAAATACAGATGTGAAGAGAAAGACAGATAGAATGGTAGAAAGCTTGAAAGAGTTGCTAGTGAGAATACACATACTTTAAGAGAGTTGAGAAACTTGAAGGTTGCATCTGAATCTGTTGCTGGGTCTACTAGAACTTGGGAGTTACACCTCAACATTCTTGACTAGTTTTCTTCTCTCTGTCTGTCTCTTCCTCTGAGCTTTGTTTGTTTGGCTTCTTCAATGGTTTGCAAGGTTTTGAAAAACTCTTATCTCTGGTTCAACTCAGTTGGAAGCTCTTTTTGGTTTGGAATTTGATGGGTGATGCTTATTACTATAAATACTCCAATAATAGAACAAAAAGAAGGTAATGTTTGGATGGAGAGAGAGAGGGAAAGAAACAAAAGATACAGACACCTAAATGGAGAGAGATGGAGAGTAGACATGGTGGTTTTTGTTTATCTCGTGATTCTGTGTTTGTTGTTTTGTGTTGTGTTGTGTTCACAAACAAACAAAACGGAAAAGGCAGAAACCCACTCTAAATTCTGAAAAGAAGATGGAGAGACACATACAAAATCCACTCAGAGAGCAGAAGAGATGCATAGACTGCACATTGCACCCGTGAATTTTCTTATCATGAGAAAGCATATTTCTGTATGCACTCAGGCTCGGTCATTTCACCAAACAACTTTCTTATCAACTAGGCTCCAAAATGTGATCCAACGGTTAATAATATAGTAACACTGACAACGGTTTTTCAGGTTTAAGCATTTGCCGAGATGCTACTACACAGAATGATGCAATTAGTTAATTAAGATATAATTTAGATTAGCCATGTGAACCATTTCTGAATAGTCGGCTATTTATTAGGATAAAACACAAACAAATTCAATTAAGGTAGACAAGATTTAGACTCACTTAAATCTATGCATGAGTTTTGCCATAATCCCAATTAGGTGCCATTTAGCTTATAAAATAGCATTCAAATTACATGTAAGCTGTAAAGATAGATTAAGGCGGATAACCGATGCTTAGTCTATTGGGTTGTTAATATAAGTCTAATTTAGTTTCTGAAACTTCTTCCATTTAAACAAGAATTTGTCAAACCTCATAGTTTAACATTAGGAACATGACCTATCTTTGGCATATACTCATAAATGTAAGTGCTGAAAGGGACGTTCTTGTAAAGAAGGGGAACTGAAACTCTGTTGGTGGTGGTGTCTTTAAGGACTGGTTAGGCAAAACCAAAACAAAGGGCAAAGAGTGAAGATTGAGCTTCTAAACAGCTTCCCTTTTTCTCTGTTTATTCAGATCAGATAAACATAAACTGCATTTTCTACCTACATGTTCTGCTGCTGGAAAAAAGTTATTTGATATGTTGTTCAAGTTTCTGTCCTAATGAATCCAAAGACAGTATTATCCATCCAACTGTTGGCATCTACAAACACTGCAACTCATCACTCAAAGGCCACTAGTCATTGTCCTAGCCACACATTCCACAGCCCAAACCAGCCGAAAAACAAAGCAGCCTCACAATCAACCAACTGACCTTGATCATTGCTCAATTAATTGCTTGTCCAGATCAAGGCTTCCAACTCATAACATGGGCATTCATTCCAGTATTGGAATATGTACATAAGAAAGTATTTTTTGTTTCCTTTTTTCTTCAAAATAGAATAGGCGACTTTCAAACACAAATCATTCCTATTTCGGACTGCTTACTAATCTAACAGAATTCCCGAGGGCTGGCCAATTATTCTAGTTGGACAAGGCAACAAGTTTAATATCCTATTACAATTGTACAAATTACAAACTACACTAGGAAATTATAAAAAAAAAATGATATACTGTGGTAGGGCCAGCAGAACAGAGAAAACAAAGGCATCTAGAATACAAGATGCCAGTGCATTTAGATGAGTATGCAATGTTTTTAATCTGTGCATAGAATGTGGTTAAAATATAGAAACTTTCTCTATTCTCAGCTACATCAATAGCTTAAAGATTGAGCTGTGCCACTCTCTGTTAGCTCTTGGGCAGTCACGATAAATATGATCAAATCATATACATGATTCGAATACCTTTCTTGGATTTTCCATCTTCAGATCCTTCTGTACAGTAACTTGTGGATTTTCAGGCTTTATACTCCCGCTACTGCTACAAGTAGACGTTGGTGCCAATATTCTAGAAACATTATTGAAACATCAGTTACCCTATTACTGGAGAAGTTTTATTTGGAGGCCGATGCACCTGATTTTACTGCCCCATTACTAACTGGTTCCTGCTGATTCCCGTTCTCAGGTCTTGATTTGCCGTTGCCAGCGCCATTGCAGGTTGCTTCTTTTTGGTTCACAGCATCAGATCGTGCTGAAGAGAAACATTTTGTTGTCTCTGTAATAAGTTATAGAAATGGGTCAATTAAGGGCAGATCACATGGATTTTGGGTGCATACCACATCAAAAAGAGTAAGAATGAGGACACTAGGATATTCATGAACTCTTTATCCTTCCTACAAAAACGGCACAGGTTCTGAAAAGCCTTTATTTTAAGTTTCCAATGATGAAAAGTACAGCAGACTCAACCCTTTTAAATCGAAAAATGTTAGTATCTAACTTTTTTTGGACATCTAGACCATCAGATTGTCTAAAAGAAACTCAGTGGAAGGACCCTTTGTCTCTATCGATTGTCATAAACAAACTAGCATGATGTCCAAGTACTTTTAGTAAAAATAAGGAGAGTTACCTTTGATTTCTCCAAAGGTAATGAGCCTTTTGAGACAATCTCGAAACTTTGTCAACACATTCCTTTCCTGCTCAATATAGACCTCTGTGATGCCTTGTTCAGACACTTGTGAGGAGCTGGGCAAGGTATGGGTTGCTATGTTGTTCGGGGAACCAGCTGCCATGAGCATTGTATCCTGTTCATCACACATTAATGCTAATGTTCCAGGTGACATAGGTCTAACATTTGACTCATCATCATCATCCAAATTGGTGTCCTTTGGCTCTGTTTTAATTGTTGGGTCACCGCTGCCACCGTCACCAGCAATAGTTTTGCCTCCCAAGTCTTTGTGATCATTTTCCCTCTCTTGACTTGATGAAGCAAGACAAGTGTCCTGTTGTGCTGCCGACCTTTCCAAGGCATTGGCATTTTCTGGATGAAGTTTAAGAAATGAGAAAATATCTAATCAATTGACACAGCTATGCAACATAACAATATTCAGACCGCATACGGCAGAGCGCAGTTCAAGTCGATTAGTACAGAGATACTATGCTATGTAGTTTCATGAAAAATAATTAATAAAGCATACTCTGTTTGCAATCAGAAGGATAAAGCGGTATAGCTATGAATAACTTATCAATCATGCCCTCTACTATTTTGTCATACCAATGCCCTTAAAAGGGCCTTTTACTAATTTAATATTCCAACTACGAGTTCAAGGGACAGCATATAGTGCTCTGCTTCAGGATCAGAACACCTGTTGTCAGAAACTGCAGACAAGGTTGAGTGTATAATTTCCCAATCCTGAAAAGCTTGCAGGAAATTCACAGCTTCAAAAGCACCAAGTAAGGAATCAAAATTCCACATTTTTTCATTTATCCCCACTGTTGCAATTCAACCGTTTACTTTAGTTGAATCATCTGGCCACATGTGGGCATTTTTGGAAGGGTTAATGAGTGGTTACAGCAGCCTTTAGGATAATTAGTATATTTCCATTTTCTAATGTTCCTCATCAAGGCCTTTATATGCATTTAATATAGACGAAAAGTCATCCTTACTTTTGATTTCAATCTCAATATGGGGGACAGTGAGTCAGCAATTTGTATTGTGTTAGAACCCTAACAAAGAAAGATAAAAGATAGAAATCTGAAAAGCAAGCGAGATTACAATCTGAGTCATCAAATCAGCCCAGTTACAATCTGCCCAGTTACAATCTGATGTCCCCTTTTATAGTAGGAGAAACAAGATGACTAGCTCCTAAACTATAAAGAAATAAAAATGGAAAGCATAATGAAGAAAGTGGGAAATATACCTAAAGAAACCTGACTAGAGAATAAAGAAACCTGACATTAAACTAATAATCTGGAATTGAATCATACTGCTAAAGAAACAGATACATTCTCACTAGTATGTTGCCTGAAAATTGACCAAATCGTTGAGTATCAAAAAAGATACAGACACATGAACAAAAGAAAGGGTGCAATATACTGACAGTGAAATTATGCACCTGACAGCCTTTATTTTGTATGAACATAATAGAACAAGCAAAGCTACAATGGGTATATACCTCTATATGTATTGGCAGCCTCTCTAGCTAATACTACTAGAACCGAGCAAAGCTCCTTTACATCTTGAGGGTGGATAATATCAGCTAGTAGAGACCTTCAAGTATGATAAACAGGTGAGTTATGCAACATATGGCATACGATAACTACTGGAATGCCCTCATCCATAGATATTGACGAAACATTTCTATGTAGTACAATCTATCAAAGAAACAAATAATATAGAGAAAATGAGTTGATACCTATATGTAGGCTTTGAAGAGCTAGGTGTTGATGAATTAACTGCACAAACTGTAGCGGGTGAAGAAACTGCAGAGGTTGCAGTTTGTTTGACATTGTTTGCCTGATAACACAAGACTATTACTAAGCCCGGGAAACAAAAACCGCAAACCTTCTAGAATCTAGATGGAAGCACCTAAAATTTTGAAATGGGCAAAGCCTACACGTAAATCAACAATCTTTGACAAATTTCCTGCCACTGCATTTACCTGTTGATGTCTCTGAAAGGAGGGTTCCTTTGTGGTCCCCGAGAAAACTTCTTGACCTTTTCTTTTCTTTGACATTGGAGTAGGTACAAATCCAGATAGTCCAACAGCTCCAGTAATAGCAGCATTTGCAGCTTGCTGGATATAGGCTATGTTATTTGTGTGATCTCCATGGAAGAGAGCTTGTCTCTCTTCACTACCTTCAAAATTCTTGCATTCGAGACATTTGCAGTTTTCGGAGCACAATATATTTGCTTGGAAACACTCACAATACTTCTTAAGACATCCTGATTTTTTGCAATGGCACCCCTTGTTATGTTTCCCCAACACAACTTCCCTAGCATCATCCTGGAAAATATAATCATGTTAAAGATATTCAAATAAAACAAGAACAATATTTATACATTGTAGGTACAATACCAAGGATATAACATAGGCATGGAAATGAAAGAATCAACTTAACAAAACCTTGTGCATTCTTCATCTTCTACTGTAATATATTTAGGCGTTGATGAAAAAAAGGACAAGACTGAAAAAACACAGATGAGGGAGGTAGGTATTTCCTCTGACAACGATTATTTTTTTGGTCCAAACAGTTCACACTTGAGACTATTAAGTCCTCAAACTTGAATTGCATGTACTGCTGAACACAAGATCATACATAAACAAAGACGTGCCCAATTAATACTGATCAAATCTGCATACCCTATTGTCCCGAATTCCATGTGGGCTGCTCGCAATCTTGGGCCTGAAGGCATTTGGATTACGCTCCAAAGTTGCCTCAACTGCTTCTCTCCTAGCAGCTTCATGTTCAACATTGTTAAAACAATTATAACAATTACAACCATCACAGTATACTCCTGACGCAAAGCATTCACAATATCTGCAAAACAGACCACAAACATCAAGCTCATATCCGGGATCTAGTAAAAAGAGATGAAAATAGGAAATAAAACCCATGTTACAAAGCATACAAAACTGAAGAGATTCAATACAATTATGGCAGCCAAAGCTTTCTACACATACTGGTCAAATATTAGAATGACACCTATGACAAATCAATTTTCCAAAATTTCGGCTACCTTAGGGCTAATCCATATATGTAATAGGGGAAAATATATCCTACAGTGACCAATGTATGAGTTGAGAAAACCATTGGCCTCACTGACTGAGATCTCAATCTTTAAGCCTATCTGAGATCTCTACAGAACCTTTCTAGTATGCCCAAGTACCGATATCTGTATTAGGAGGTGATCAGGCATACAACTTTTTTGAAAGCCTAGAATGAGACGTTATATTTATTTATTTTATTGACTATGCATATACCATGAGCTTTCAAAACTGCACAACTAAGAATGAGACACATGTCAACTTTATATAGTGCACAAGTAATGCAGAGGGCAAATGCTATAGCTTATATTGTTAAGAAGTTATAAATAGAAACTCTTATCACAAATGTTGAAACTAAAAATGAAACTATTTCCATGAGAATACCAACATCTCCACATGCTTGAACATGTTACAAAAACATGAATGATAAATATCAGTGAAAACTTGAAACAAATGAGCATTATTCATGTTCAAGCAACTGCTTTGGTGACAAAGATGAGCTAAAACACCAGAGTAAGATCCCTAATTGCATGGATAGAGCAAGCTTTATCATGCTTTGGTCTACAATACCTTTGACAGCTTATGAAGAACAATAAGTTGGTGGTATTTTAAAGAGGAGGAGGGTTAAGAAAGTCCAAAGTGATGCTAATCAGTAATAATGTTATCAGCCATATACATCACATGCTTGTGAATAATATCTTCCATCCAAGAAAGTTAATCAAATTACACCAGTGCCATTTGAACCAACATAGATGTGTTTTTCCACAAGCTAATTCTACCTAAATCCTAAGAAAATCTAATGTTCCAAACATACATGAAGCAAGAAGGATCTGAACAGTAACAAAATATGAATTCAAGTATAAAAGTTTGAATAGTTGAAAACATATACGTTTGTAGAACTTACAATTTTAAGCACCGGGAATGCTTACAATTGCATTGTTTCTGCCTCTTTGGTGTGCCATCTTTAACTTCAACAACTGGCCGTTGTCGTGCTTTTGGAGATTCAGGCTTCCTGCAATCAGCATGGTAGCAAGAAGAGGGGAATTAATTCCATTAGGATTCCTTAAAAGTTTGCTCTTCAGAAGGCATATAGGATAGGAATTGTCAATATAATACTATAATGTTATCCAGAAGTAACCAGTCACAACATGCAAACAGAAACATAATTAAGTTTTAACTTGTTATTGGTCACTTTATAGAAAGAATAGAGTTAAAAATCTACTCAAGGAAAGGGGGTTTTAGAACATACCAAACTATAAAGAATGACAAATGTCAGGATAAATAAATGGATCAATACGATTCAGTACTGAAAAAAAGAACAAGGAAGCTCAGAAGCTCAGAAGCACTTGCGTAGTTGTGTAATAGCAGGTAGCATAAGATCACAAGAAGGAACCAGCACATCGTCTTGATAAAACAGCAAACACTACATGATTTGGAGAGAATTGGCTACATGCTACAAAGTGATCAAAGTTCAGGACTAGGCAGGATAGAAGGCTAGGGCACACCTTAACTATTGAATAAAAAATCTTTAGTTCAATTGGTACTAAAATTTGGCTTTCAAATTCATATATCACCCTTGCACTTGTCAAGTTACTATTCCTCTTTCATCATACAAAGTTCACTCCTAGATAGAGGCAAGATGCAATGCATCCTCGGTCCCCGGCATAAACCAAGAGGAATGTGTTCATTGATGTTGCCAAAAGAGCTTGAATATGTTCACAAACCCAAAAAAGCATCAAATTTCTCCTCTTTCCACTATCAAAAGGTTCAAACTGCTAATCTCCCCACACAATTTAAGGCTTCACCAACCAATTTCAAGAAAAGAGATTCGTCATAGAGAAAGCTACCAGTGGCTGAAAACCCTCGCCTAAAGATGCAAAGCAATCAGCAAAATGAAATCAAGAAAGACAACTATAAACTCACACGACGGCCATTGTAGGATGAGCAGCCTGTGAGGACATTGGCACAGCCACGGAGGGCGGCCGAGCCGGCGCCGGCTGAATCACTGGCTGATTGTGATTAACCGACGACTGGCTCTGAATCTGAACCACCGAGGATGGCGAAGGCAGAGCTATAGGGAAAGCCTGAGACTGCGATTGAACCGGTTGCGGAGGCCGAACCCCGGCCCCGCTCGTCGACGTATTCGGAGCTCCGGAAGAAGCAGTGAAATCCAGTTGCCTCGCCAGCTTCTTCGCCGGCGCATCCGAAGCCGCCTTCGAAGTCCTCGCATCCGCCGTCGTAGTCGCCGTACTCGCTGTGTCTGGAAGAAGCTTCTTCTCCGGAAGCAAATCGCCTCCTCCTTCGAGCTCCATAGCTTCAAAATTGGGACAAATTGAGACCTGGAGGGGACTTTCCTAGAGCCGAATCAGTGCCAAATTCAAATTTGGAACTCGAATTCTCTCCCTCCTGAACGGAAACTATCGAAAGATGAAGAATTTCTGCCCCCAAAAGCAGAAACCAGAATTGGAAGTCTATCTTTGAATAGAGATGAATCAGGGGGATAATCTGGCCATTCTCGCCCCCGAATAGACAGAGCTCCGATCTCCAGCTACAGCAGAGATGGAATAATGGAAGGGATTGGAAAATTGCAGAGCTCTGGGTCGCGAATAGGGAGCAAAATTGGGCTTTCTCCTTACAGTCTCGCTCCCTCTCACCTCCGAGCTTTTGAAATTCAATTATGTAAATATTGGACGGTGGATGGGGCTGTTTGGCTCATCGGACGGTGTGTGTTCTCTCGAGATATCCGACGGCTTGAGTTCATAGGAAGTTAGATTGGGGACTGTTTTGACCGTCAGATGGGAACTTGGCTGCTCTGTATTGGACGGAACTTCGATAGTAGACCTGAGCAACACTTCAAATTGTACGTGGCCTAGTCGTGGGTCGGACTGCCCAGCCTGGATGAGTAAACGGGCCGAGTTTGGTGCTAGCCCCATTCAGGTTGGTTAGCTTCATTGCCAATCTCTATTATTTCTATTCTAATTATTTGTCGCTGAGCCGAGGTGTCACTTTTATGGGATGTACCGGTTTTAAAATACCGCAACATGTTCCCGCCGCTCACCAAAGGAAAATACCAGGGTGGCGGCGGCCACGACGTCGATCTACGATTGGGCGCTCAACGACTCTCATTCAATGGTCATGTATGATTTACCGTGTATAAATAGTCTCTCGTTTACGATATTTTACCGCAAATCATCCAACTCCAATTCAAAAATTTATGGCACGCAACTCATTGTACTCCCTCAAATCACTCACAAAATTCTCCATTAAATTCGTAAATAATTGGTCTTTTCTCAAGTTTAATGATACATTATTTTACATTGTAAGTTTTTCATTAAGTTAAAGTATTATTTATCTATTTTTCTTTATAGTTTTAGTCTTGTACAAAGTTATATAGTTTTATGATGATTATGTGTTATAGTCAGTCTTCTTAGAATGGGATACAAAACACAAATAAAATACGATTGATTTAAACGTGGAGTTCAGGAATAAAGATGTTGGTGATGAAACGATTGTGAGAATGTATTGAATCAATATATGTTTGAAAATGAGTTGATTGTTGAGAATGCGTATTAATCTAAGACGATGCATGATAATATATATCAATATGAGCAAGAACAAGAATCAATATTAGTTATTTGATTTTGTTTTAGCAAAATTTTATGTCATTTCGATTTATCTCATTTAAATTCAACTATCTATCTATACAACACTTATTTTTGTCCCTCTTGGGTCAAATAAATGCATGCTTTTAACTATTTTTATTTTTTTTATTTTGGCATTTTTATTGCTTTGTACATTATTAAAAATGGGTTTTAATGGCCCAACTATATTATGCCAAATTCATTCAAATTCAATTCGACTCAATTCAAATGCAACCCTTATTTTTCTCCCCTTGGGTCATATAAACGCATTCTTTTTTTCCTTTTTTTAAGTTTTAATTTTTTTTTATTTCTGAACACACACATTAGTTTTTTTTTTGAATTTCATTGTGTATGTCATAGTTTGTAAAATATGGAGTATTGATCAACAACAGAGATATATCTAAATTATAGAAATTTGTAATGGCTCCTCGTGTAAGCCAAAATAAGAATATGATTGTTCACTTCGTCACTCATAAATGGTTGTCTAAAGTCATGAACAAGTGTTTGCTTGAACCCGTATACATGTTAACATCTAGTCAATTGTTTTGTTATTACATATTTAATATTAAAAAAGAAATAGAGTATATCAGTTTCTATATGTATTGTATACTCAGTGTATATTCAGTTAAAATTTAGCATTTTTATAAATACAAAATTGTATAAATAAGAATATCATTTTAGCTCATTCTAGGGTCAAGACAAATAAGGATGAAATGTTGAGATTATGAACCAAAGTGTTGATTAATCATATGTCATAACATCCAAGAAAAATTGTTGCAAACCAATTTGCCCGTCCGAGACAAGCTTTTATTAAAACTTTATAGGTTAACATTGATCTCGTTTCATTTATGATGTTTGTTTAAATTTATGCACTTTAAATTTGTGTCATTTAAGATTATGGTGAAAGGGGCAAAAGATCAAGAGAGAGAGTTGAACAGTATGTTGGTTCTTCAAACCTCATGGGTTATAAAGTTTCGATTAGGGTATGCACTCTTTGGAGCGTACAAGTCGAAAACGTAGGGCAAATATGGGTTATTATGCCGAAATTGCAAGTGGGGGATGATTTAAGGGAAAAAAAACTACGTTCTAGACAGATTGGTTGCCTATTTGAGTTAAATAGGAGATGAGATCCACATAGCCACATTTGGCATCTAATAGCAAAATATGGTCACCATGACCTAGACACCTTGGAGGGGTTTGCATTTACTGATGATATGACTAAGGAGAAAAAAGAGGATGCAAATCAATTAACTCTTGCCCAAAGGCAACCGAAGTTTCTTATGACATACGTACACAGCAAGTTTCTGGGAATTACATCGATGAAACAACTAAACAGTTTTCGACATGAAGTGTTTAAGGCAGAGATGGAAACGATGACTATAACTCAATTTGCACTCAATTATCTTCAGAAAAAATGAGTATTATCTCGGTTATTATAATGTGGATGTTGGTGGTGAGATAGGCAATGTTTTCGTTGCCCATCCAAAATCACTAAAGTTATTGAAGTTGTTTCCATATGTCGCGATTATAAACACGACATATAAAGCAAGCTTTTAAGTAAACATTGAGCGCCTTGCACTTGGTAGATTAAGGTTAAGCACACATAAACTTTATTTAACTGATGGCAAGTATGATGTGCCTTTATGTAAGATGGTGTGATTTACTTTCATTGGACATACTTTCAACATTGTTTTTGCATTTATGGCAAGATTGCAAGAGAGATCTAGAACCACTACAGGTGGGTATTGTTTGAATTGCGGGAGCTCTTCAAATAGGTTGAGAAGGTGCTAGAAGTTATAGTCACAAATAGAGACATGGTTGAGATAAACTTTGTTTAGTTACTATTCCCCAATACCACTCATTTGTTGTGGCGAGTGCATATCCATCGTTGTTGTAGAGAGTATGCTCTCATACGCGAGTTTTTTTTAAAGCATTAGTGGATTGGTTCGCGAATAGAGAAACAGACTTGTTCAACGCAACGAGCATGGTAGAGTATTAGATATATCGAGGTAATATGAACAATTATGATGTGTATATAGACAGTATATGTTTTAGCATTGATTTAGTGGTACTTTAGGTTTCTTTGAAGGAATAGAGCAAGGGACTTGTTAGTTATATTCAAAAGGAAATTGAATTTCCATTATATGAAATATTACACAACATATGCATGAATATTTTGTTTTATAATATATATTATAAGATGGGAAAGATTCATATGAGAATGAGTCTTAGTGCTTGTTTGGTTGCTAAATGAAATCACATGAATTTAGAAAATCCCAGGAAGTTGCCAAAATGTATATGTTTGGTTGAAAATTTTGTATTGAAATTCCCATGATTTTCAAATTCCCTAGATTTTCAAATTCCTACATTTCTTAGGAATTTTTAATTACTTAGGATGGGGTGGGTAAGATTTTCTTCCTCCATAATTCCTAAGAAACAAAATTTTTAGCCAAACAAATTTTATCAAGAGAGAAAGAGGCCTCCCGGCCTCTTTTCAAACATTTGTTTACTAATTAACCCGTTCTTAAAAAAGAGGTAATATATAATCGGTATAAAAGCCCTAATTTTTTTAGATTCTCTCTCTTCTTCCTTTCCCTTTCTCTCTCTTCCTCACCCCTCTCTCTCGTCCGTCTTTCCCGATCTCAAAATTTGGCAGACTCGTCTCCATGAAGACGACGAAGGCGTCCATCGCACTACTCTGCGCGAAATCTCGTTGCTCCGGATTTCGAAGAAACACCTTCAATTATCAAGGTTTCAGGCCGATTGAGCGAGTCCGAGAAAGATTCCTTGCGATCGCTAACCCTAGGTGTTCCGAAACAGGTCGTTGTTTCGGCTTCAGGCAAATTGAGCGAGTCCGAGTCGATTCTCAACTCCCAAGGGCTCGAATTTCCCCTAATCGCGAAGGCGGAGTCCTCGCACGGAAGCTCGGACTCGCACAAGATGTCGCTCGTGTTCAGCGCCGACGGATTGAGGTAACTCACGCCTCCTGTTGTTCCGCAAGAGTTCGTTAAGCATGGCGGAGTGATCTTCAAGGTCTACGTGGCCGGCCTCCATGTGAGGTTCGTGAAAAGAAGGTTCCGTGGCCGAGCTGATGTGTTCTTCCAGGTTTGCGAAACCTTCATTCTCCTTCTATACTGTTCAATTAGATCTCAATTTGTCATCGCATTTGTTTCAAATTTTAGTTCGGTTTTTTCCCCCTCTCTTCCCCGCTCAGATCTAGCATTCGATCTCTATCGCTTTTTTAGGTTTTCAATCGAGTGAGCATGTATGTGGTTTGACGTGTATTTGTGTTCAAGGCTGATTTGTGTGAGTGGATGTTGGAGTTTTAAACTAATATTGTTGATTCGTTAGTGCAATAATTGAGTTTCATTGGTATCAATCTGTTAGTATTATTTTTTTATTTTTTTTGAGAAGGTGAGAATTCGGATTGCCAAACAAACTTGATAATCCGAGAGGCCGTGTTAAAACGGCAGCCGAAGACAGCTAGGAAATTCAAAAAGAGCAAGACTAGCTAGAAAAAGTACAAATTTCCGAAAAGTAAGAACTTAGAAGAGTTTGGGACTGGGGGAGTAAAACACTATAAGAATAGTGTTGTGGACAAAAGGTCAACCCCTCATGGGCGTGCCAAACGGACAACTGACGTTCCCTCCACCGAGATGAAGGATCTTCAGAAGTCTCAGAGCACAAAACGACCTAGCCCAACACAACTCGGTCCAATGCCCAAACCAAGCTCCAACTCCTCGGAAAAATAGTATATGAAAAAAGCCCTGAGCTATCCTGCAACCAAAGAAGAAAAACTTACTCCGCAAGAAAAACAAACATGTTTTACTTGCAGCGCAAGTGAAGACAAACTTGTCTCACAAGCACATATTGATATGCTTGCAAAGCAAGTAATTCTCAAAAAAATATCTTCATTCCTATGAATTAATTTTCTATTTTTTCCTTTCTTTTTTATTGCAATATTCCTTAAAGTGTTTTCAGTTTCTTTCTCTCGCTTTTTTTTTTTCTTTCTTTTTTATTTTTTCAACCAAAACTCAAAATTTTGGGAAATATGGTAGCACCCGTCAATGTCGAATTCCAAATAAAAATCGCACAATAGATCATTATCGAATAAGCACAAATAAGGTCGAACCATAATGTCAGCCAAGAGAATTAATTACACAATGGTTACAATTTCTTGTAGCATAATTCTTCTGCTTGATTGTTGAGCCTATTGCTGGGCATTCCTCACTTATGGTGGCTTTCTCTAGCAGCTTGCCTGTTCCTATCCAGCTTAATACTTTATCTACTTTATGCTTCGCCCTTCCCACTCTTTCATGTTTAAATGTAGCTGTCACAGCTGGCCTGATTTGACTCATTCCGGTGCTTGAACCACCCTAATTGTGTAAACAACAATAGCAAGTAAGTCAAAGGGGCAGTAGCTCATAATATTTGTATTAAGTAGATTCATACAATTTTGATTCCTGCACCTACAGTTTCTTGTTTCAATGAGAATGCAACCACAATGTGCATACTACTTACACCAACAATTGTGTTTCATGGATTTATATTTTCTAGTTATAGTGATTTTCTCATAACCAGTTTCATGGTTTTTATCATCATACCTTATCCACTCTTCTCCTTTGATCATGTAAGACACGCTCCAAGAGTGACTCATATTCAAACCACAGAGCATACATTATATAGCATGCATTATGATAACCAGTCCAATTTTATAATAGCAGTTCATTCACCATAACATTAATAGGTCCAAACAATTAAAGTGTATAGATTTTTAAGTTTCTCAAGCAAAGATCGCCTTGATTCAACTTAACCGGCCTATTGTGCATCACATCCTCTTTCTTACTCGCCTTGTTTGGCCCTATCCATATCAATTAGAGAAAGACATCCTTCTAGACATGATCATACCTATAATCCAGTTTAGTCATGGCAAGATCTATTGACAAATTATCCCCTTTGTGCTCAAAGTCTTCATATTTTAGCTTAGTCAAAGATGAAGATTTAATCATAACAGTCTTACTATGCTTAGTTTTAGCGTGAAGACATACCAATTTAGTCAGGATGGAGTTCTCTATACAAGCTTTCAACCAATTAATTATCAAACTTAAGGTCCCAAACTTGCTCAAATAATTCCTTCTTACGCTACAGTATGTGATAACGAGATCAAAGTTCCCATGTTTCATTTCTTTTGTTTCAACTCTAGATAGCTAGAGGGTCACAAAGGGATTTACTCCCGAGGGGCTAGCCTCATACAGCTTCTTTGCAACACTACCCTTTAAGGTCTCCTCGACCATGGTAGTTAGGGATTCAGGCCAATACAGGGTTCTTAATATCAGATTGTTCTTTACAAGATTGTTCATCAAACCAACACAAAAAATCTAGATCAAGTAATTTGAAGTTATCTAGGATAATAATAGATAGATCTAACCTTTGTGATCTTGAACGTCGCTGAAGTCGACTCTGGAAAGGAATATCTGAGATTTTCCACCCAAAAGTGGCTCGAAGAGATGTCGTTCGTTGTCTGACAGAGAAGGAGGCAAAGAAAGAGGCCGATTAAGCCATAGATCTTAAGGTTAGGGTTCGATTTTGGGGCTCAAGTTGGGAAGGGAAGGTACTGTTTCAGGACTAGGGAAAGGGGAAAGGGGGCGAGAGCGTTTCAATCTGTTAGTATTATATTAATTGACTAGCATTGATCCTTTAGTGCAGTAATTGACTTTAATTGCTAATAATCTGCTATATCTTAGAAGTGTAATATTGCATAAGGACATGAAGTATATAACAGAACTATGGTTGGATTTTTGAGTATAAGGATCGAATGTGATCTCGTTAATCAACTAATCAGCAAATAACTTGGATTCCTTGTTTTTGAATCATTCTTTATCAGTTTATCTAGTGGCTTTGATCACCAACTGAAGATCTCATTCTGGACCATGAAAAATGGATGAACACATTGTCCTTCCATTCATGCTTGTGATATATACATCTATACGTCGCTCTAAATATATAAATGCCATGTTAATTGGTTAGAACTATTTTATAGTGTTGAGATTCTGTTGGACACACACTTGGATTGAGCTCAAACTATTTTATAGAATTCTGTCCCAACAATTATACCATCGTTGGCTATGGAAAGTATATCTCAATGCCTCTATCATCCACGTTTAATTGGTTTTTTAATAAGACCCAAGAAGTAGTGTTGATTTGTTAATTTAATTAATATAGTAAAAAGTAGTGTTGATTTGTTAATTTATTGATCTGTCATCCACGCTTTGATTTTATAAGTTGGGTTTACGGGTTTTGTGATGACAAATTGGTTTTACGGTTTTTAGTGATGACAAGTTGAGTTTATGGGTTTTGGTGATGACAAATTGAGTTTACGGGTTTAGGGATGGTCAATTGGTTTTAAGGGTTTTGGTGATGACAAGTTGGTTTTACGGGTTTTGGTGATAACAAGTTGAATTTATTTTTCATTGTTAAATTTGTCTATATATTGCTTATACTTATGGCCTATTAGCTCAAATGGTAGAGCAACGTGCTTCACGCACAATAATGTGGGTTCAAATCCCACATAGGCATACTAATAAATTATGATGACAAGTTGCATAAGTGATGACAAGTTAGGGTAATGACAAGTTTTATACGTGATGATAAGTTTTTTGTACGTGTCGATAGGTTGAGTGATGACAAGTTTTTGTACGCGACGACAAGTTTTTGTATACGACGACACATTTTTGTATGCTATGACAAGTTTTTTGTACGCTATGACGAGTTTTTTTTATACTCTATGACAAGTTTTTTTATAAGCGATGACAAATTTTCTACGCGATGATAAGTTTTTTCTACGCAATGACAAGTTTTTCATAAGGGATGACAAGTTTTCTACGCAATGACAAGTTTTTCAATGCAATGACAAGTTTTTCTAAGCGATGACAAGTTCTTATGCATGGTGACAAGTTGTTTTCAATCTTCCGATGACAGGATTTTTGGATGACAGGATTTTCGATGACAAGATTTCAGGTGGGACGCGGTGGCACGCGTGTAATTTTTTTATTTACCAGGGGTATTTTCGGAAAACCGACTAGATAACTCCTTTATTTTTGTTCCCGCCTATCTGCTCTACAAATCTCACCAAATAGGCTACATACCAAATTTTCTCTTTTATCAATTCATGTGAAGTAGAAATTGTAGGAAATTAATTCACATGAATTAAATTCCCATGAACTATACTTCATCCATTAAACCAAACAAGGACTTAAGGTGAGAAGTGACAATACCTCACAAGGAATCCCCTTTCCTTTCTCCTTAACCTTTTTATATCTTTTTAAGTTCTCTCAAATCTCTCTCTCTCACACACAAATTTTGCCCTGACAACAACAACACCATCAACACCTCTCTTTTTATTGGACGCCTTCTCCTGCCTACTCTCCCTCCTCAATTTAATCGTCATCGACGTCATCTTTGTCTTGCCCGGTTTCGGCGTCCTCATCCTTCTCACTCAGGCATACACTCTTTACGATCTCGTCGCCGTCCTAGCCCCCAGTGGTCCGTTCAAGATCCTTGTCGAGTTGTCCCAATCTAGGGACAACAATCTCCCCGCCTTGGTCTACGAAGCTCGCCCTACCGTCTCCAATGGCGGACCTGGCAACGCTGACGAGAGAAGATCCAGATCCAATACCCTAGGGTTTCTAGCCGGCGGCGTTTCGGATAGCGGGTCCGTCCAAGCCCTAGCGCCTTCTGCATCGAACACCCACTAGATCCAAGCCGACATCAAGGACAACACATCTGGATCGGAATCGAGATCCAGATCCAGAGTGGAGGATATTGTAGTGGAAACTTTGCCGTCAAAATTGTGCAATGTATGCTAAATTTGTTCAACCCTATAATGCCAAATTCGTTCACTTGTATTAGGGATTTGTTGAACTGTATGCCAATTTTGATCAATCTTATTCCATGTTTGTTCTACCCTAAATTTTTTTATTTTCAGTTTATGTATTTATTTTCCATGATAATTGATGATGGATGAGATAGTTGAAGTCATTGTCAAGCACACAGTAGTGATTAGAACAATTTTTTAATTGATTATTATCCTTACCATATGATTTGGAGTCGTTTTCATCTCTACCACATGATTTCTGGTCATTTTTTTGTTATACAAGTCTATTTTTCATTTGGTCCTTCGACTTCATGTGTTTTTTCTGTTGATTTTTTTAGAATGTTTTAGATCTGAATATGTTACCATATTGTTGTTTCTTTTTGCAAGAATGTTTACTTATGCAAGTGGGTATGTGTGGTTATCTCTTCGATTTGTAATAGTTCCTCATGTAAGCCAAAAAGAGTACGGTTGCTATCTTTGTCACTCACAAATGGTTGTCTGAGGTTATGAACAAGTAGTGGCTCGAATTCATACTAACTTGATAACACCTACTTGCATTGATGTTAGATTTCTAATATTCAAAAAAGAAATAAAATATATCAGTTTCTATAATCATTTTGTAATATCCGCAAATTTTATAAAATGGATTATGAAATTATCCTTAGTTTTATGACTCAATTTTGTCTTTGGAACGACAAGAGAAAGGGCAATGGTCAACCGATTAACCGAATAGCGTTGGATAACGCTAAACGGATATCTTAACTTCCAAAATTCATAAAACCTTTATTAGTGCTCGCAATCGAGTGATTCCAAAGCCTAATGGTAGATAAAGGAGTCTTGTTTCATCCGTCAAAATTTGAAGCAATTCCGATAAGTATCCGAAAGGTTATGCCAATTTTACCAAGACGTTGCCCAGTCCCCAAAAGGCAGCGACCGCCACCAAAATGGCAGCGACCGCCGCTTTTCTGCAGACGCAAGTGGCTCGAAGAACACTTATATTGTGGGCGTCGTGGTTTTGAGCTCTGTTGTAGTATGGCTTGGAGAGCAATCTTAACACCTTTTGGGCAATGTCAACTATGCATTTGTCAACACCTTTTGGATTATTAGGCTAGAAGTCCACTCTTCTTCTTGGATTATTAGGGAGTTGAACACTATAAATAGGGGTGTGTTGGTGAAGGAAGAACACCCACAAATCTCTCCTCTCTCCCTCTGAAACCTCTTCCATTACAAAGTTCAAGTGTTCTTCTTGCTACTGTTGGCAAAAGCGCGTCGAAAGGTGGCCGGAATCGATCTGAGGAAGCTTGCAAAGTCGCGCCGTCGTCACTGTAGAAGGCAACAACTGCCGCCAACAGGGGCAGCGACCGCAGCCAAGGGCAACGACCACCGCCAAAGGGGCAGCGCCCGCCGCCAGTGTCCTAGCTTGCATTTTGTCCCGGGCCGTTGCCTAGCCGTTGCTCGGGCCGTGCCTTGCCTTTGCCTTGCGTATTGCCTTGCCTTAGGCCTTGTCTAGGGCCTTGCTAGCCTTGACTCCACGCCTCGATTAACGTTCGTAAGAACGTCTTAAGGCAAGTGGATAGTTCTTCGTTTCCTTACTCGATAATCGTGAAATTGCTTCCGTTATCAAAATAATCGTTGGGAACAAACTTGTTTGCTAACAATTTGATTAGGATTATTATGCTTAGAAATACTTTGATCCATAATCTTAGCATTTCATGTTCATTTGTCTCAATCTTGGAATGAGTTGAAAATAAGATTCTTATATCTATTTTTGTGTTTATGAAATACTAAATTTTAACTGAATATACATCGAGTAAACGATATGTACCATCATTTACGCTATCGTTTTTACATAATATAATGTTTCAATAGTTAAATGTGTAACACCCCGATTTCACAAGCATAAGGGTATTACCGCCAACAACCTCGGATTTCACAGTCCGAAGCCGTTTAAGGCTCGAGTATCATAACACGAGAATAACAAAACCAAATCTTATTTTTATAACAAAAGTTGGATTCGGTTACAAAGGCTCTTACATCTTTAGTTGTTTGATAACACAAAAGTAAAGAGTTGCAGCGGAAAAGATAAGTCTCAAAGAGAGACGAAATCATGTGGGAACCATAAAGTATGGTCAAAACAAAAGACGTTTTAAAGACTTCTTCCTTCCTTCCTTCTTGTCTTCCTTCCTTCCTGCAGATCTTGATGCCTCCGGATTCCTTCTGAACAGCCTTCCCTTTCCTATCTGATATCCCCATAAAGGCAAGGAATACCAGCCAACAAAGTTGGGAAAGAAAGAAGGGATGTTAGTCTAACGCGAGACTAAGCAAGTGGTAGAATAGAGTTCGGTTCTAAAAAAGATTTAGATATGAGGGCATCATAGACCAACGGAAACCGTCTGATGCCCAATAGTCACGGGTTCTTTATAGTGGAACGCATAAGGCTCTTTCAGCGAGAGGTTTAAGTGTTTGGCACGGTTTACGAAGGGTAACGAGAGAAGATAGAACTTCCTCGGATTAGGACGTTATTAGGAGATAACGCCTAAGAAAGAAATGTGTTTATAGATTTGTTGGGAACTTTAATCATTCAAGAGTTTGAAAAGCATCCAACATAAATCAAATCGTATCAACCTCATCACAGCTCGAAGATGCCGACAGGGAGGTGGCCACAAGGACGCTTAAACACCTGAACCCATCTTGCCATTTTATAGGCGTTTTAACAACTCGAGTCATGCATTCAGATTGGATAGGCGATTGTCAATAATGTGGACCCGAAGTGATTTTCCAAGTTGTATTAATCACCCCGCATTCATTGATTACTATGCACGAAGCACTAATCTTTCATTAGTTATAAATCAATGCACTTCACTTAGTGACTTTTAGAGATAGGCAAGCCCTAATGAGGGACGAACCAAAGTGAGGAACCTAATCCTCAACACTTTGCAAGAGTGTTCACCTCTCTATTCGGAGAGAGGTAGAGTCATGACCCAGTATCAGGAGCCGATAACGAAATATACCTCCTAATACATTATAAAGAGACAGCGGATCACTAAACCGGCAGTCCCTAACTTAAGCTAATCCAGAGCAAAGTCTCGAAAAGAGACTTGAAACAATCAAAGGCCACACATACCCGGAGTCCTAAGTCCAAGTCTAATATATATTCGATAATAATAACAATGATAAACAATAACAATGGTCATTATTTCTAAGCATAATAATCCTAATCAAATTATTAGCAAACAAGTTTGTTCCCAACGATTATTTTGATAACGGAAAGCAATTTCACGATTATCGAGTAAGGAAATGAAGAACTATCCACTTGCCTTAAGACGTTCTTACGAACGTTAATCGAGGCGTGGAGTCGAGGCTAGCAAGGCCCTAGACAAGGCCTAAGGCAAGGCAATACGCAAGGCAAAGGCAAGGCACGGCCCGAGCAACGGCTAGGCAACGGCCCGGGACAAAATGCAAGCTAGGACACTGGTGGCGGGCGCTGCCCCTTTGGCGGTGGTCGTTGCCCTTGGCTGCGGTCGCTGCCCCTGTTGGCGGCGGTTGTTGCCTTCTACAGTGACGACGGCGCGACTTTGCAAGCTTCCTCAGATCGATTCCGGCCACCTTTCGACGCGCTTTTGCCAACAGTAGCAAGAAGAACACTTGAACTTTGTAATGGAAGAGGTTTCAGAGGGAGAGAGGAGAGATTTGTGGGTGTTCTTCCTTCACCAACACACCCCTATTTATAGTGTTCAACTCCCTAATAATCCAAGAAGAAGAGTGGACTTCTAGCCTAATAATCCAAAAGGTGTTGACAAATGCATAGTTGACATTGCCCAAAAGGTGTTAAGATTGCTCTCCAAGCCATACTACAACAGACCTCAAAACCACGACGCCCACAATATAAGTGTTCTTCGAGCCACTTGCGTCTGCAGAAAAGCGGCGGTCGCTGCCATTTTGGTGGCGGTCGCTGCCTTTTGGGGACTGGGCAACGTCTTGGTAAAATTGGCATAACTTTTCGGATACTTATCGGAATTGCTTCAAATTTTGACGGATGAAACAAGACTCCTTTATCTACCATTAGGCTTTGGAATCACTCGATTGCGAGCACTAATAAAGGTTTTATGAATTTTGGAAGTTAAGATATCCGTTTAGCGTTATCCAACGCTATTCGGTTAATCGGTTGACCATTGCCCTTTCTCTTGTCGTTCCAAAGACAAAATTGAGTCATAAAACTAAGGATAATTTCATATTCCATTTTATAAAATTTGCGGATATTACAATAGTACCCCCTTAAAAATAGTTTCGACCCCGAAACTAGCCAGGGCCATAACAGCCTGTAAAAGGAAAGAGTACATCTTTAGAATATCCGATCTTGAAGAGGAAGTACAAGCTGTAGTACCCCCTTAAAGAACTCTGGTTCTTTCTTTAAGATGACATCAAACCTGGGAAACGAATTTGCTCCTGTTGCATGGTTCCCCATGTTTCTTAGGTTGTCTCTTAGTCTTGTGTACGACTTTGTTGATCTCCCAACATTCTTGTGTCGATTTAAAGTGATAACGACGTAGTCTTCTCGACATACTCGGGGCTGAGAAGCTCCTTATCTACGTCATCGCTCTAATCACTTGACTACGATGATACTAGTCATTCTTATCCCTATGACATTACGAATCGTTCTATATAAGCTTTTGGTAAGTGGACCTTATCAGCTTACTTCGCCATCCCAACCAGTGCAATCCAATACACGGGCTCGGGGCAAGAATTAACTTCAAGGATGATTGTCTACTCAAGCTTCGAGAGAAATTTAAGGGCTTTCCCACTTGAACTAGGTTTTGAGAAGACCAAATGATGAGAGTCGAAGATTAATAATGCGTCATTCACTTATGAACTTAGTACATTACTATAATCTGATTTAGTATTCCGAGAGATACATGATTATCCAAGATCATCTAACAGATTTCCAAAAATGCGATATCTTCACAAGGAATAATAATCGTCTTACAAGACCTAAGCAACCACTATGGTTCGGTACAAAAGGGTTTAAGGAAAGACTTAATCCTAGATTACAAGCTCCCTTAGCTTGGAAGAACTGAGAAGAGACTAATTATTCTTCGAAGACAATAGGCAAGTTGTACCGGTACATCTCATACCACTGTTGTCCCTGACTTGCAGATGGCATCAGTGTCTTTCCCTTATTTTTCACAGTAGATGGTACGGAATTGGTCGAAGTAGACCCAAAGGGAAGTCTATTACTCTGTGCAACCGACGTTGGCCAGACTGATTTGCCCATTCATTGTTCAAACGACAGTAGGAACGAACAAGTCCCTCCTTTCCACAGTTTAAACAAGTTTTCTTGGATTTAGTGCACTTTCGGTTGACGTGCCCAGGCTCACCACAGTTGTAGCAAACCACAAAGCCTCTCTTTTCCCCAGACTTTTTAGAAGAGTCGTTTAGGAATGGAATAATTTTGCTTTTCTTTGCCCATTCAGACACTTGCGGTGTTGTAGACCGCTTGGATCCTCCTTGACCCTGATAGTAAGGTATTCCCCCACTATCCTTCTTCTTTTCAGCTTTGCCTAAGGTGACCTCCAGTCTGTAGGCATGGTCAACATACTCCTCAAGCGATAAGAAGGTACGAGTCATCATCCATGATTTGATAGTATCACTCATCCAACTATGGAGGCGACAACACTTCGGATCCTCGGTGGCAAACTCCGGCCCGGCATATTGGAGCAAATGATCAAACTTCTTCGCCCTCTCCAGTACACTTAATCCCTCCACCTTGGGATTATACAACTCATCTTGCTTCTTGTCTTGCATTGCAGACGAAAAGAATCGGTTCATTAATTTTCCCTTGAACATTGCCCAATTTAGTTCAGGAAGGTTGAGGAGTTTGGAACTCTCCCACCATTCATTAGCTTCGTCCCTAAGTTGCAAGGCTGCAATTTGCACTTTTTCCACTTCGGTGCAATGTGTATTCCTAAGCAACTTCTCTATATCAGAGAGCCAGTAGTGGGCGCTAGCAGGCTCTTCAGCACCATTGAAGGTCTCGGGCTTGAGAGAGAGAAAAAACTTTAATGATTTGTAGAACTCAGATGTATGAAAACGAGCATGGTCGGCTCCTAGGTTCACAACGGGAACCGCCTCTGTGGCATTCTGCTGATTAACCACAATCTCAGGCATCGCTTCTTGAAGCATTTGATGGAACATGGTTTTGATCATAGCAGTGCTCGCAGCATCTAATGTTAAAGTCGGAGTTGCTACTGGTACTTGGTTGTTTCCACGAACTCCAAACTCCATTCCTCTGTCACCACCACCCTCCAGGGCATTGCCATTCGGGTTGGTATTTGTTCGAGTGTTCGCCATCTGTAGTAAAGAACAATTGTTTCCATTAATCACAATTGTTGCGCTAGGACGAGGAAACAACACAACTTCTAGATGTAGACAAAGAAAATCTGTAATTCTATATTGCCTGACGAAGGTTCCTGGAAGGAAAACAAAACCACTCCTTGAAGTCTGTTACAAGAAGGTTTTAATAACATCAACTTCTCTCGAAATCTGTTATGAGAAGATTTCGTAAAAGTCAACTCCTTGAATTCTGTTACAAGGAGATTAGAAAATTCGAAGGAAGTATCTTCTTTTTATGAATACTTGAAAGTAGGAATTTTAATGAATAGGAAAGATCTCGATTGATACTTCTTTTAAAAGCAACATTTAGATGTAAACCTCGCATTTTAAAAGTCACGGTTAGAAATAGTATTTCAAAACTTAAATCGTTTAAAGGAAGTTTGATAAAACTTCAGGTTTAAAATAAATCATTTTAGCTCTGATACCACAACTGTAACACCCCGATTTCACAAGCATAAGGGTATTACCGCCAACAACCTCGGATTTCACGGTCCGAAGCCGTTTAAGGCTCGAGTATCATAACACGAGAATAACAAAACCAAATCTTATTTTTATAACAAAAGTTGGATTCGGTTACAAAGGCTCTTACATCTTTAGTTGTTTGATAACACAAAAGTAAAGAGTTGCAGCGGAAAAGATAAGTCTCAAAGAGAGACGAAATCATGTGGGAACCATAAAGTATGGTCAAAACAAAAGACGGTTTAAAGACTTCTTCCTTCCTTCCTTCTTGTCTTCCTTCCTTCCTGCAGATCTTGATGCCTCCGGCTTCCTTCTGAACAGCCTTCCCTTTCCTATCTGATATCCCCATAAAGGCAAGGAATACCAGCCAACAAAGTTGGGAAAGAAAGAAGGGATGTTAGTCTAACGCGAGACTAAGCAAGTGGTAGAATAGAGTTCGGTTCTCAAAAAGATTTAGATATGAGGGCATCATAGACCAATGGAAACCGTCTGATGCCCAATAGTCACGGGTTCTTTATAGTGGAACGCATAAGGCTCTTTCAGCGAGAGGTTTAAGTGTTTGGCACGGTTTACGAAGGGTAACGAGAGACGATAGAACTTCCTCGGAATAGGACGTTATTAGGAGATAACGCCTAAGAAAGAAATGTGTTTATAGATTTGTTGGGAACTTTAATCATTCAAGAGTTTGAAAAGCATCCAACATAAATCAAATCGTATCAGCCTCATCACAGCTCGAAGATGCCGACAGGGAGGTGGCCACAAGGACGCTTAAACACCTGAACCCATCTTGCCATTTTATAGGCGTTTTAACAACTCGAGTCATGCATTCAGATTGGATAGGCGATTGTCAATAATGTGGACCCGAAGTGATTTTCCAAGTTGTACTAATCACCCCGCATTCATTGATTACTATGCACGAAGCACTAATCTTTCATTAGTTATAAATCAATGCACTTCACTTAGTGACTTTTAGAGATAGGCAAGCCCTAATGAGGGACGAACCAAAGTGAGGAACCTAATCCTCAACACTTTGCAAGAGTGTTCACCTCTCTATTCGGAGAGAGGTAGAGTCATGACCCAGTATCAGGAGCCGATAACGAAATATACCTCCTAATACATTATAAAGAGACAGCGGATCACTAAACCGGCAGTCCCTAACTTAAGCTAATCCAGAGCAAAGTCTCGAAAAGAGACTTGAAACAATCAAAGTCTAACACCATTCAAGGAGTTATTGAATGAGACCGTACTCAATCCCAATGGGTATCTTGCACCCCGAAGGGAATCTTACACTTGACTAACCGTTGAAAACAATCTTCTTCCGCTTTCAAAAGAAGGTTTCTTACAAGTGTATTGGAGAGCTTTTTTTATCACACTTGTTTTATTACCAATTTGAATAGTGGATTTTATCTTATATCCGATGATATGTGGTGTACATCTGCTCATGGAAACTCATACTCTCATCATGTTCTTGCATGCATCAACAATTGCACTACATGTTGAGCTTTCAATGATCCATGATTTTTGGAAGCACAATGACATTTTTCCGTTCTATCGCCTTAGGAGGGCTAGTGAACATTCGACTGGATGCCACCAACAAGGGATGATGTTTAAGAGATCGAAGATGATACAAGATTATTATGAAGGTAAGATGAAAGAGGATGTCCACCACCAAATAAGTCATATATATGTTGATCTAACTGATCCCAACCAGCCCACTTGATTGAGCCCAAACACGCAAAAATATAAGAGTACGTCAAAGAAGAATTCGAAGATCCAACTAAGGAAATTGACTAGTTTGGAGCATCTTCAACAATGTCCAAATCTGCCAAAGAATACATTGACCCGACTCCTGAAGGAGGATGAAGGAGAAGACAAAGAGGAGAGAGAGAGAGAGAGAGAGAGAGAGAGAGAGAGAGAGAGAGAGAGAGAGAGAGACTACATGATGAGTTTCGCAACCCCCTACTCACTAGCCAAATTTGGAGTAGACTTTAGTGTTCACGTGTCGGGGTTCATGCTTCCATTCATCAATAATGCTTCAGACGTGTGAGGAGATGGTCATTGCGGGTACAAGTCACTCGATAAGCTTATTTTGTGGGGAGAAGACGAGTCGACGAGAATACGGTAGGAGATGGTCCTTGAGCTGAAGACACAATATTAGCTATATGCTATTGTGCAACCTTATATTACTCAGATTGACATTCACTACTAGATTTCAGTGTGCATTGGTTGTATTATCTCATCGCGATTCACATACATGTCTCTTGTTGACCACAACCAATGCGCCAAGTACGCATGTGTGGTGATTTGTATTGTGCATTACTCATCTTGAAATCCACTATGTCTCGCTATGACGAAATATATCGACTAATTTCTGTAATTGAGTTTCTTAATAATCTTTATTATATTATTGACGATATTTTAATTGTAGCTTACGCTCCATGTTGATGCCCTGATATCTCTTACTATGAAGATATGGAGTCATTTCTATCACATCAATGCTTTGCGGATTAGATGCACAATCCATAACAACATGACACTGTAAGAGCGTTAATGTGAGGAGTATGAGTTGCCCCTAGCTTCAACCAAATCTCACACGATTTAACCCGAACCAACTGAATCGACCCAATAGACACGTCTAATGTCTTAATAGATTAAATATCTTCAATAACTATCAATTTTGTTAAAATAATTCATTAAGTTAATTTATTAAGATCTCTTATTTGATAAATGAATAAATTCAATATATTTGATTAAGATTATTATATAAGATTAGTTTTCCAAGTTATAATTATTGAAATATTATTATATTATTAAGGTTCCTATGTCTATATAATAATATGCCTATTTTTTTTATCTATAAATAAAATAAAATAGAATTACTTGAATTATGGACCATTATATAATTAGTTATCTTCGGGCGTATTTCATCTAGGTCTCCAATAGCCCCGTCTTGACCCCCCAAATCCTGCATTCGCGGGACTACCTGGGTAAATGTTGTTGTTGTATATAATTAGTTATCTAGAATTTTCTTAAAAAAGATTATAAAATATAAATTCTCTTTTACCTAAAGTACTTAAATATTTCAATTATTTATAAAGATTTTGATTTATACTATATTACATATGAGTCATCCATAGATATATACTAGTATACTAAAATGTCATTATTGACGCAAAAAAATAAATTAAGTACATGTTATTTTTCTCTAGATAAATTTCGTGGCATTTTCTACCCAAAATCAAACGGGTGTTCATCTCAAGATATATCAAACGGAAATATGGAATACATGTTTTCAGAGCTTGGCACAGAACAAATGAATTCAATTCGGTAAGGTGCAAAGTGCAACAAGTCAGAAATCAGAAAACCTACATGGTTTCATTTACTACTTTTAACTTGCACACAATCTGACTCCGTTAAAACACAAGGTCCAAACAGAATTGACTACAAATTAACTAATATGGCATAAACACTAGATTACTTACTTTTTTCCCTTTGCAGTTTGCACAAATTGACCACAATACTTCAAACACGGGGTACACCCATAATAACTCTGCATTACAACTAAGCTAACATAAGCCTATATCTTCCCTAGTCTGGCTAAACCTATAACAAATTTATACCCTCACAGCAATAGACTGCAGCTGAAAGGATAAAGAGAAAGATAGCAAGTTGGAATTACAAAGGCCTTCCTGTTCCTCCAAGACGCCGTGCCAGCTCCATGTCCTGTCGCACTGCAAAAATAATCATGGAACATTGAACATCATTGGTATTTAAATGAGCAATATATACAGAATTGATAATCTATTCACTTTACAAGTTTGGTAGTTCTCAATCTATGTCATGCTAGATTATATGCAATTTTGGTAGGTTTTTTAGTAGAGTCAGTAACTGCTAAAGCTAGCTTGTGGGTCATGTAAGTCCTGAGTCAGGATCATACCCACCAAACATTGAAGGAATGTCAGATTTCCTTTTAAGAGAACATACCACTTCAAACCAAGTGTTAAATTTCAATGTCAGAATGAAAACAAGTCTTACTTCATCCACTTATCCATCTGTCAAGACGAGAACGGCAGCAATGAATATGCTGTCCAATTAACGTTGCAGAAAAAACTAAGGCTTCATAATGAGCTTCTTCTTTTGCATTGCTCAGAGAGCTTTGGAGTATATACTACACTATACTCAAAGCAAATGACAATTCATTCTAAACAAAGCAGTTATGCTATGCAAACTGCTCAACTAGAAGCATAACATACAGTTAATGCAATGTCTGTAGCATACCCAATCTCCTTTGAGATTATACATTTGTGAATTATAGTAGTAAACATCCCATTGGAATGCATATTCCAGTGAACTTAACAAGACATATCTAGGTTTTCAAATTCTTACTATTCATCTATTTTGGCTTTAAATCATAGTGCCTTCTTAAGTATGCCCAGAACAATAGTTTCTCCCAAATGCTGCCCTAGACTTCAACCGGATCTAATAAAATGTTTCATAGATGTCTAAATCTCAGGGATTCGGAATTTAAATAAAACACATAAATTTGAGCCCTTGAGCAGAAGCCAGAACGAGCTCTAGCTCGATACAGAATGCTGAGAGGTAATCGAGGAATTAAAATCAAGTGGTAGAAAAGGCCACATGGGATGGAAAATATAGGTATCATTTTGAAAACTTTTGCCAGTAACATTAGAATTATCAATAACATTTGTTCCAAGAGATATCAGTAATATTTGAAAAGCTTTCATTACTTGTCTTGAATTCTATGTTGAAACACTGCTTCAGAGGACATCATGTATGAACTCAATATTTGTTCCAAGAGATATGATTTAAAAATAAAATATATGTCATATTCTCAAAGAAGAAGGAATACTTACTAAGTGTCACCCTCTTAGCATGACAAGCACATAGCATCGAATCTCTGAACAAGTTTGTAATAAAACTTTCTGCAGCCTACAATCAACCAAAAAGGCTGTATTATACTTTCGCATTTTGACCACTGACTCTAATTGAGAATCTATCTATAATAAAAAACTATCTATAATAAAAAACATACCTCCTGAAGAGCGACCAAGGCTTCAGCTTGCCAGCGGGCAACATTTGGAGAAAAATAGTTGCTAATCTCTTTAACCTTGAATATGAGAATAGTCAACATACCATCGAGTCAGAGGAGTATTATATATATCATTCAGAGTAGACCTGGACAAACACGGGTGGCCCGTCCGGCCCGTACCGCCCGCCCGAATAAATGAGCGGATATGGACAAGGATCCAAACCCGTTCGGGTAATTTAGCCCGGCCCGCCCGAATTCATGGGCGGGACGTGGACAATAATCCTAACCCGAATATCCCGAGTAGCCCGCCCTAATACCCGAATTATTTTTAATATAAGACTAAAATTTATGTTTATGAGTTTATATTTTATACATATATACTTGTAAAAGTATTATCACTTTAAACTTTAGTTTCAGTAGTAAAGTTGAGTACTGATCCAGCGTTAATTGGGCCTCAATTTCATATTTGAATTTGTTTGGCCTCAATCTCATCTTTTTCAGCCTCCTTCTCGTCAATGCTAGTAGAAAACTTAAGATTCCGCACTTTCGACTCCATATTATGTACTGATTGTCCTGGGCCCGAAACCCGACGGGCTGTCCGGGTCCGATTGTCCGGGCGGATCCGGACAACCTTGCTAGCCCGAATAGCCCGATTGTCCTGGGCCCGCCCGAATAAATGGGCATGATTTTTGGTAATGGCCCAGCCCGAATCCGGCCCGAACCCGGGTTTGTACAGGTCTAATTCAGAGACAGAAATCCAGTCATAAAACGCTTCCATACAATGCTATGACCGTAAAAGCAAGCAATGCTATGAACATACAAACAAGCAAAATGGTAGCTAATTGGGGGTTCTCGTATTTTCTATCACGAAATATGTTGCGAATATTGTCTATGTGCAATACTAATTCCGTTGGTTGGAACAGGAGTACAGTACTACAACAGCATCGGTAGAGTATCTTGGAGCAGACGATCCACATTGGCCAAGTGACCAGCATGAGAATCCATTCAGTGCAATGAGGAAGAAACATCATAGCTAAGGCAATATAACTGCCACTAACTACTAGCTCCAAATCACACCACTACAAGCACGCCCAACAACAAATAACACAAAATAAGCACAAGGTAAATATTGAAGCAACAGTCCTAGTTGGACACAATTCAAAGCAAGTATCCTTTCCATTTAAAAATATCAATTGGTACCCTAACATTTGAATTTTGGATCACCTGTAGACCACTAACTCCAGTCCCACACATAAACTTTTCATCCAAGTCCAGATAACCAGAACAAGAACTGCCAGGGGTCTTTAAGTTCAAAATTTTCAGGGATATAGTTAAGCAGCATTTGTCAGACAGTACAAAACAGTCAATCCTAGTGTGAGATCTAGATGCAGCAAACAAGCAAAGCCATAGAGGGACACAAACGCAGAATAACTTGACAAATTGAGGGAGGAGAATACAAAAAGAAGGTTACAGTTCGGTAGAAGGGGGCAGCAGGAATGAGGAGCTCGCACGACTTCTGATAACGCCGGATTTCCCTAAGAGCCACCGTCCCAGGCTTAAACCGCTTGGGTTTCCGGGCGGTGTTTGTAGCCGTGGAATCTGTCCAACATACGCATATAACAAAACAGAAACCCCAAATTAGCGGCGTAGAAGAAATTAGGGTTTGTAGCAGACAAGTGAACGCAAACGCAACTCGAACATAGAGGGAGGGATGAAATGAGGGAAATTAGAAGGCAGGAAAACTCGGAACTGAAAGAATGGGGAGGAGGAGAGAACCAGATGGACGGTTCTTGGTGCGCGGGCTGCTACGGACTGCGGTGTGCTTCGTCCTTGCCATGGCGGTGGAGTGATGATTTGGGAGAGCAAAGGACTGGACACGGAGATTTGGAATGGGGAAAGCGAGATGAAAGCAGGACTGTTGCAGAAAGATAGCCGTTACTCTCTGAAGAAGGGGAAAGCTATGGGGGGGTTTCTTATTTTTTTGGTGGAGAGGGACAACGGTTGAGGCAGAGCGTAGAGAGGTGGGGGGATTTTTGAAAATGGATTCACCCTCGCCCAATTATGCAACTACACTATTTTTCTTTTTGGGTTCAAATCAGGCTCTGGTAATGATTTCACCGAATCACATGTAACCACCGCATCAGTGCCCAATAGGGTGGGCACGCACGGGAAACCGGAAGTTCGGTTAACCGGATATTCGGTTACTAAATTATGATAACCATTATCGAACCGCTAAGCAACGGTTACTCGATATCGGTTAACCATGAAAACCGATCGGTTGGTCGGTTAACCACTTTTTTGAAAGTGAAATTATTCATTTTAAATAATTGCATTTTAACCGATAAATGTCGAAATATATAATCAAAACACGTAGTCGAATACATTGTTGAAATACGTAATTGAATTACATATCAAAGCATCGATCGAATTACATAGAGTTTCACAAATACAGACCAGACAAGCAAACCCCAATCGATTAAAGAGACTAGCAAACCCAATCGATTCGCAGACAAGCAAAAATAGATTCAGCAAGCAACCTTAATCAAAACTGAAAGAGGCAAATAGACATTAAACTTAAACAGGATCAAACCTCGTCAAAGCCTATACGACGAAGTTGAGAGGATACAGAGAGCCAAGGAGGAGTGTTGGTGCAGATTGGATCGTTCGAAAAAGGAGAGAACCAGAGAGGAGTGTAGGTGCGGATTGGATCGATCGAACAAGGAGAGAGCCAGGGAGGGAGCGTCGATGCGGATTGGAGTGGATGCGTAACACCCCCCTTTCAAAGCCAAAGGGTATTACCGCCAGTGACCTCGGATTTCACCGTCCAAAGTCACCCAAGGCTAAAAAGGTAACTTAACGAGATGATTCGAGAATAACCAATTTTATTTCATAACGTAAATCGGATTACAATGGGATAAGCTTCCCGTAAGGTTACAATAAACATTTAAAAAGAGTTGCAGCGGAATTTAAAAGACATTTCTTAAAATGTAAAGGCACGTGGGACCCAAAACATGGTCAAAACAAAGACGTTTTGAAAACCCTCTTCCTTCCTTCCTTCCTTCCTTCCGTCTTTCAGATCCTGATGTCTTCGGCTTCCTCCTAAACAGTCTTCCCTTTCCTATCTGATATTTCCATAGAAGACAAGAAATACCAGCCAACAGAGTTGGGAAAGAAAGAAGGGATGTTAGTCTAACGCGAGACTAAACAAGTGCTAGAATAGGATTCGGTTCTTAGAAAGGGTTAGATATGAGGGCATCACAGACCAATTGCAAACCAGCTGATGCCCAACAGTCAAGGGTTCTTTGATGCGGAACGCATATGACTCTTTGAGCGAGAGGCTTTTAGACGAGCAAGGATCAACAAAAATATGATAACTTTAGCTTGAGGCTTTATGAGAAGTGAGATTTCACGGAAGTAGGATACTACATGGAAGTAACACCTAGGAAATATATGTGTTTAAGATTTGCTGGGAACTTTATTAATTCAAGCAACAGTGAAAAAACCTCCGTCAACTAATCAGATCTATAACCACCCTCATAGCATACGTGTTGTGCATGTCTAGAGTGAAAAATAGAATTTTTCAAAGCCGGGAGCTAGAAGGGTTTTCCAAGTTGTACTAACCATCCTTGTTCATTGATTAGTGTGCATTAGACACTTATCTTATTAGGTCGTAAAACAAACAATTTAATTAACGTATTTTAAGTGACGGCTCATCGGAGCTTAGCCACGGATTAACAGGAAAGCAAGCGTCTCCTGAGCACTTAGCTAGAGTGCTATAGCCCATCGTAAGGAATGAGTATAGTCATATGCCCTTATTATTACGACTTCGACTCGTTTTTTTTTCCGAATCGGGTGAAATGGATACCCATTGGATGCGGGTGAAATTATCATCTGTAGTTGTTAGTTAAACAAATACGCCGTATTTGAATATAAAAAAGTTTATGGAAAAGCCCAGAACAAATGACGTAGTATACATTCGGTCGGTCCATCACCAGTCGTGGTGGAGTACGTCTTTGTCCGGGAGCTTCTCGCAACTTCCGACTTAGGTTTCAAGCAAACTTCTTGATTCCCAGGTCACAGCGCCAGAGACATAATCGATCCGTCCATCCTTCTACCTGATCTTCTTTGTGATGAACTGATCATCAGCGTCTTCAATCGATCAGTCCAGGTTCTTGAGCTTTCCCCGTAATCGTTCTCCCTTTCGATTTCAGCTGTTCACCTCATTCCTCTATATCGTAATTATAGCGGCTCGGCTGCATGTGGTCTTCTACATACAAGCGATTATCCTCCTCCAAAGATCATTCGGATCCTATGGAGGCCCAAGTGGCAGACAATTCAGCCGAGTCTGGTAATTTTTTCAATTTCCTTTTTCAGCAATATACCCTGTGTTTCACGATTGTTGCGTGATTGTGAGCTTTTCTTGTGTTTTTCTCAGGTTTATTACTGAATTCCGAGCGACAAGAAAACACCAAGCCTTCATGGAAACATTCCATCCTACACGTAATTGTGGCTACGCTATCCTCGTTCTTATTCGGTTACCATCTTGGGTATGCTAATATCTTTCCCAAATTGATCAGTTTTCTTCTATTTTGGATGGAATTTTTTTGAGCTGATGATAAATTTGCTTTGTTCTCTCTATTCAGAGTTGTGAATGAACCACTGGAAAGCATTTCTGCTGATCTTGGTTTCCGTGGCAACACACTAGCTGAAGGTTATTAATCCCAACTATCAGCTTCCACTTTTCATTCCACGCTAACCTCAATATAAGGTGTTGATCAAGCATGCTTTTTTTGAAGGTCTTGTTGTGAGCACATGCCTCGGGGGTGCTTTTGTTGGGTCTCTTCTGAGTGGCTGGGTTGCTGATGGGATTGGACGCCGTCGAGCATTTCAGCTTTGTGCTTTGCCGATGATTGCAGGCGCAATCATAAGGTGCTAGTTTGGTTTATGTTGTTCACTTCCCTTTTCCACTAGATGAAATGTCAATCTTGATGTACCATCTATAGAATATTTCAGTTCCACTTATTATGTTTATCTAATTGTCTCAAAATTTGTTTTTCTGTCTAGCGCTTCCTCCCATACTTTGCATGGCATGCTGATAGGCAGATTGTTAGTTGGAAGTGGAATGGGGATAGGTCCACCGGTGGCATCTCTTTATGTTACAGAGGTGCTACTCATTTCTTTCACTAGTATTTCATATGAATATTTATGGGTATATCACTAGGCCTTAGACCTATTCAAAGTTGGGGATTCTAATTACTGTCTGAAAAAACAGATTTCTCCAGATTACATCAGAGGTACATACGGGAGTTTTATTCAGATTGCAACATGTCTCGGCCTGATGGGGGCACTTGTTATGGGGATTCCTGTAAAAGAAATTGAAGGATGGTAACGACAGGATCTCAATGTTCTTGTTTCATATTTGTTTCTTGAGGCTTATTTAAGACGAGTACCTTGTATTGTCTTTTGAATACACTGTTGTATCATGTGATATGTTAAAGGTGGAGAGTGTGCTTTTGGGTGTCCACAATCCCAGCTCTTATGCTTGCCATTGCTATGGTGTTCTGTGCTGAAAGTCCATACTGGCTTTACAAGGTTTGCATCTATCATTAGCTCAACAGTTTAGCATGTTGATTTCTAATGGGCTTGACAAGTTGTGGTAACATATAGAATGCTTGCAGTTCTTCCTACTTCTGTTTACTTTGAGTTGATTTAGCAGGATGCAAAAATCTCAAGAAGGGGGGGAGATTCCTCTTCACATCTCTGTCTTTTAGATATATTATGGACCATAGGAGCATAACTTATGGATTTCTCAAACTCCTCTTTCTCCCTAATAAAAATTTGTATTATTCAGAGAAATGTAGAAACCCTCCAGTAAGAACATTAATTGAGAGCTGAATCTTAATGTATACTTTGTGGGATTTTATTGTTGGATGCTGGTTGTGTCTGATAAATCAGTATCATCCTGCTTTTTTTATTTCTTACGTGGTGCCATTTAGTTGTATTGACAACTTGACTTTTGAAGTTTTGTGACTTTTGAAGAATTCTTCATATATTTTCTGTTTGGAGTTTAGATATAACAAGCAGTATCTTTTCTTAATGTGATATAGAAAGGGAAGCTTGCAGAAGCTGAAGCAGAGCTTGGCAGACTTCTTGGTGGATCAAATGTTTTTTCTGCTATGATGGATCTGTCAAAGTCTGATGTAGGGAATGAGACAGGAAGTGTTAAACTCCTGGAGTTGATCCATGGTCGCTATTTCAGAGGTTACTTGAACGTTGTTTCACATACATTTCATTGCCAACATACCCTTTTATACAATAGTTTAATATTTATTCCTTCTTCCCAAATATTTGCCGTATTCACTCATTCCTTTTGCAGTTGTTTTTATTGGGTCAACCCTATTTGCTTTACAGCAGCTATCTGGTATAAACGCTGTTTTCTACTTCTCTTCTACTGTATTTAGAAGTGCCGGAGTGCCATCAGATCTTGCAAATGTCTTCGTGGGAGTAGCAAACTTGGCAGGTGAAGCATCATCACTCTTACTTCAGTTGATGTGTTTGGCATATTGTATCAACTCTTTTTTATATCCCAAATTTTGTATTAAATCTGTGTTGCTGATGAAATGTTTCAGGATCTATTGTTGCAATGACATTGATGGACAAAGTAGGAAGGAGATTGTTACTTCTTTGGAGCTTTCTTGGAATGGTAACTCTTGTCATGTTATATCATATTCACAAATGTATAACATATTGTAATTGTAATGCATCCCTGAAACACAGGCACTGTCAATGGGCATTCAAGCCACTGCAGCTAGTGAATATGTTCCAAAGGCATGGAGATTGTATATGTCTATTGGTGGCATGTTGCTGTAAGTATCTCCTTTTTATGTTAATTTAATCCAAGTCATGTTGGAACTGAATTGTGCATTATCCTGCCCTTCAAATGATCTCTTGCCATTGTTAGAAGAAAGGCCTACTTACATGTCTTTATCTCGTGAATTAACTCAAGTACAAGATGTGCCAATAATGTTATGGAGCTCATTATGCTATCTAATTTAACTAAATCAGCTATAGTTTTCCTGGGATCATTGTCTCCAAATAAAAACGTTTGGATTGGATGGCATATTCACATTTGTCAGTAAAGACACCCACATCTTGCATCTCCATTAGTATGAGTTTTCTGATGTCATGTTGATTTTTTAAGCTCAACAACTTTTTGTCGTAGAGAAGTCAGTGTCTTGATTCTTGACCAAACCAAATACTCCGTAACATTTTGGTTGGCCATTCACCCACATCTTACGGATTAAATTTGTACTTCTGCTGTGTGTAGTTTTGTCCTGACATTCGCAACTGGTGCTGGTCCAGTTCCAGCTCTGCTCCTGCCTGAGATATTCCCAAGTCGAATTAGAGCAAAAGCCATGTCAGTTTGCATGTCAGTGCACTGGGTAAGATGTTACTTTAAACATTGAACTGGAGAGATGAGGATAATGAATTTTCTCTGTCTGCCGAATGGATAGATCATAAGTAAAAGTTGATCAGGTCAAAGCTGTCTATCCATACATGAGTGGTGATGGATTTCAGTGAAAAAATTGCTCTTTTATTCAAACCATGTCATCAGCCTTCAACTGCATAATGGCAACTTTGTTTATGCCTATGCTAAAGGCCTCTCTATATCAGGGTCCAGTTATTTTGAAGACAAAAGTAAAATATTTAGATATTTGGAAGACATGTAGTATCACTTGGCTCTAAGCTATATAATGTTAATTTTTTTTTTCTGTAACAGCTCATTTGACATCGTTGGAATTAACTGCAGGTGATCAACTTCTTTGTGGGCTTACTGTTCTTGCGACTTCTAGAACAACTTGGTCCTCAGCTTCTGTACACCATCTTCTGTACCTTCTGCTTGATGGCTGTAGCTTTTGTCAAGAGGAATGTGGTTGAAACCAAAGGAAGATCTCTCCAAGAAATTGAGATTGCACTTCTTCAGCCCAATTCGCCCTAGATAGTTCGGGTTTTTGATGGCCCTTGTCACCAGAATTTCCTAGACGGGATTGTATGTATCCGGAGTTTCGTGCTTCATAGAACAGCCAACCATTTGGGATGGTATGTATAGACTCTATTCTATACAATGGGGAACGAATACTTGTAAGAATATCCTCATGCTATGCTAATGGCCTTGCCCTGTGGTTACGCTGCTAGTCATAAATTTACTATGTTAAAAATTATCTTCATTATGTTTTGAATCTTGATATATCACCTGAACAACAACAAAAAAAAACCCAGGGACGACGTATTGGCTGCAGCCTGCAGAGTAGATGTCGCATAATATATGTAGAACTGCTATCTCTGATCTTATAGAAATGACATTGAATGGATCGTCAGATGTCCAGAACTGGCAATTCTGATCTTACACACAAAAATGGCATTGAATGATAGTCAGACAAAGCTTGTCAAAAGAGTACAATGCAATTAGACCAAGGTTGGGTTCGGTAACTCAGTGTTGATACCGATGTTGATGGTATATTAGTTGCTGATATTGTTACTGAAATTAAAAACTTATTTGGATAATCACTTGGGTGTTCAATAAGATGGTTTGCTTATATTATATGGAGTGATTCAGATGCTGAAATTAATGGCTAATATTGTTACTGAAATAAAAAACTGATAATCAATTGGGTAATTCGGTGTTTGGTAAGACAGTTTGCTTATATTATATGAAGTGATACCGGTCCCGGAACCGGATAACCGGTTATTGGTTGGTTTTTGTAACCGGGCCCACCTCTAAACCCCGGCTGCCGACTACTCGATCTCCGCCATGGGCTATTGCCTCCTCTTTAATGGCCTCCAATACGGGCGATCCCTCTTCATCCAACCCCTCCCTGACAGTCATCCTCCTGCCCATCCTCCCGATCCTATCCCTCTATCACTCCTTCCCTTACGCCAGCTTGGTCAACTTCTTCGCCCTCTTCTTGGGCGATGTCCGAAACCCTAGCTTCTCCTACTACGTCCACTTCAACACTATGCAGGTCCATTGCAACGTCTGGAACCCTAGGAGCAAAGTGGAATTCTTGTTGCTTTCTTTATATTTGTTTTCTTATAATACAGCCTTATACGTCAGATGATATGAACAGCCATATAATGAGATTGTTGACATCATGTCACATGTACCCTTTCTACCAGCATTCTGTTGATGCTACAGCCTTTCTTTCGATTACAACACAAGGGAATGAAAACAAGGAAACGTTTTCACAAAAAATTACCGAGCTTATACAATATCTCAGTCCAGTAGATTTAGGAGCACCTCCTTGTATATTTTTCTGCTAACACACAACAACTCAAATGAAATAATCACTTCAAAACGGCAAAGAAGATGCCCTCAAAACTCAAGGATTCTATAATGTCGCCACCGGCCTACTCAGAGTCAAAATGAATTGAAAAACCAGTACCAGTTTTAGTGACATTTACACCTGCAAAATCTTCAAAGTCAGAATCTGAACCCATATCTCTATAATCACACCAATCTTGGCTCTGGTCTTCACTCGGCACACATCTAGTTGCAGGAACCCTCAATTCAGAAACAGGAACCGGCAACGGCTCTTCATTCAAGTACTTATCATGCAAAAGCTCCATTGCCGTGGCTCTGCTAGCAGGGTCAAACCGAAGAAGCTTCTTAACAATCAAAACTTCTTCAGGAGACCGATTGGGCAAGCTCGCTTCTAAGCCTACAGGGTTCTCCACACGGCCGAACGAAATAGTCTTATAATCAGGAAGATTAGAGCATCCCGGGTACGTTTCCTCGTTCAAATTCCCCAACACTGTAAAAATCCTGCCAAGCTGATCAATATCTGAAGTCCCAGGAAAAAGGGGCTCTAATTTGAAAAGCTCAGCGAAAATGCAACCCAATGACCATAAATCAACTTCAATTCCGTAGTTGGTGGATCCAAATAGCAGCTCGGGGGATTTGAACCACCGTGTTCCAACGCAGGATGTGAGGGGGCCGTAACGATCATCACCTTCGGCCTCCATCTCGTAGCTGTAGGAGCCCTTCAAGGGGTCATCATCTAACTCACTAGCCGTACATGTAGCCAGGCAGGAAGTGTCTCCATCAGGGATATACGAGTCCTTATCAAACTCCTCCATTGAAGGATTTCTAGCCTTGCGCTCAACTAACTCTCTGAAGAACTCTTGCTTACCGCTAAATCCTTGTTCCTGGGGCCTGAGACTGGAGCCATCAGCAGCAGGCGGGCAAGGATTTTCAGGCAGCTGAGTTGTATTATTATTATCATCGAAATCCGTGGTTGGGTTGCTTGATCCATCACCTTGCTGAAGGTCAGCTGGAGGAGCAACAAAATCAGGCTCTAGGAGGATTCTAGCCTGCAAAGATTAATCAATCAATAATAGAGAAATCTTTTGAAGCACTTGATTGATTATCTCTCCCCAGCATATTACTAGTAGACAAATACATACAATCTTCAGTCCAAACAGAAACAAGATTAGGGTTTCAAAACTTCAAGAACACAGAACAATTACTCTCAGATGGTATTATAAAGAATTGTTTCAGCAATTAGTCTCGAATCAAGAACGGATCCTCACCTGGCCAAAATCAGCCAACTTGAGAACACCGCCTTCGGAAACCAAGAGATTGGAGGGCTTCAAATCCCTATGGACGATGGAATTGCGATGACAGGCGTCGACGCCGAGCAAAATCTGGACCATCCACCGCTTGATCTCGGGGGCGGAGAGGCCTCCGCGCTTGGCCTCGGCGATGACGGAGGCGAGATCGGTGGGGAGGAACTCGAGGACGAGGACGGCATCCTCGTCGTCGGGGCAGAAGTGGTCGAGCAGAACGACGACGTTAGGGCAGTTCTGGAGGATCTGGAGAGCCTCGATCTCGCGGAAGGCGCTCTGCTGGTCGTGGATCTCCTTGAGCGCCACGACGAGGCCGTCGGAGCGACGGCGGGCGCGGTAGACGTCGGCGTAGGCGCCGGAGCCGATGCGCTCGTGGATGTCGTACTTTGGGGTGATGTCGTGGCGCCCGTAGATGCTCCAGCTCTTGCCGGAGGTCGTCTGCGCCGGCGGAGGCGATGAATCCATCTTGTTTTTCCGGAGACGCGATAGAGAATCTGAACCCTGGGAAGAGAGAGAGGGGAAGAAGAGTGGGGAGTGACGAGTGTTTCTACAATTCTACGAGAGAGGGAGATAGACTCTTTTTTTTTTTTGGCTTGAAAGTGAGGCTATTTTCTCTTTTTTTTTTTTTTTTTTTTTTTTTTTTTTGCTCAGTAGCAGTGTTAGCAGATCTTGGAATGTGACGCAGGTGAGTAGTCCAAGAGGATCTCTGTAGCAAGTCTTTGCATTTATGTCTTGATGGATTGTGGCGTTGTTTTGGATAGCTTAGAACACTTGAAGGGAATCAATTTCAGCATGAAGATGAGTAACCCCCAGCTGCAATCCAAGGATTACCTTTAGAGCAGGCATCGGGGACAAGATCTCGGGCTTGAACAAGTTGTAGACAAACCTGGAGCAATCTGATGGATGGATGGAGGCAGTATGTAAGCTTCAGTATTGGAGCAAACTGCTGCTGTGAGACCTAGAATGCCGTCAAAATTGTCAAAGCATATATGGCGCCGGAGATGAAGCGATCATGGCGCCTGAAACGATTTGCATTACACATCAAGGCCCCATGAGCTAGAATGTAGAGAAATGCTGAATTTGCCAAATACCTGACTTCACGCTAAAAACACCAGTGATAGCGTGACCCCAGTAGACTTTATCACGCTCGATCTTGGATGTCCCAAAAAAGTCGGATGGAAAGGAGTTTTGACTTTACAGACGTGGAAATAAACAGGTCTAACAAAGTCCAATTCCAGCTGTCATTGAGCCAACACTCTTCGACTGTAAGAGAAAGGATATCATCAAAAATTGCGAGCTCAATAAGAGGTTCACTGCCGAGCCACCTATGGAGCCAAAATAAGTGCCAAGATCATCACAAGCAGGAATATTAAGGAAACTGTTGATCTCCGAACAAACATAAGCTCGAACTTTCCGGGAGAAGACCATGGAGCTTTTATTGAAGTTCACTAGTTCACTAGAAATGTCACAAAAGTGTGTTAGACAGTCCTTAATGGGTCGCTTGTTGGACAGTTAGGTTTAGCATTAGCATTATGGTTTTATCATTTACTATATATATTTTGTAATCGTGTTATTTGAGAATCATTCAATTAATCAACAAATCTCTTTATCCCTAATTCTCTCTAATCCTATCTCGTCTACATCTCCCTCGGCCACCGACCATTCTTCCCTTTTCCCGAGGCCTCGTGTTGCCTCTTATCCCTATTCCGATCAATTTTCTTTGGTACGGTTCCGAGCTAGTCCATATCACTCTACAAAAAGGATTAAATCATCAACAAAAAAACAAATGTGATAGTTTGACACCTCCAATTTCAATAGGGATCCAAGAGTTACTAGCAACTGCATCTTGTATTATATGTGAAAGACGTTCCATAAAAAGAACAAAAAGATAAGGTGAGAGGGGGTCCCCCTGAGGAACACTCCTCGAAGGCTTGAAATGGCCAGCTTTTGAACCATTCCATAAGAGCTCAGTACTCCCTACTGTTTGGCACTTCATCACAACATTAATAAGATGCTCTGGAAGTTGTGCAAGCTGTAACACTTCTTGCAAGAAACTCCATCAAGTTCGGTCATAAGCTTTGGCTAAATCTATTGTAAGCATCATCCATCGCAAGGAACTCCCATGGCCCGACATAGTGTGGAGAACCTCTTGAGCAATCACGACATGCATTATCTATGATCTGTCTCCCAAGAATAAAACCAGCTTGAGAAGGAGAAACCAACGATGTCAGAAGAGGTTTAAGTCAGTCGATAGTCATCTTTGTCGCAATCTTGAAGGCAACATTCAGAAGACAGATGGGTCGAACATGGGCATCACTCTTATTTAAGGGCATCAATCTTGAGACTTTGTAAATATTTACTCTTCTATATATATTTTTTTCGCAAAAATGGCCACTCTTATTTAAGGGCTAATTACATAAGCAACCCTTAGGTTATCAGAGGGAAAGTACAAGAAAGTAAGGGAAAAAGAGAGAAAGTAAAGTAAAGTAGAGAATTTTTAATAAATAATGTTTGGATGGAAAGGAAAGTACAGGAATGGATTTTACTTAAATTGTTTGTTTAGAAGAGGAAAAGAAAGGATATAAGGCCAAAAAAAATCAAATTCTTTTTTAAATCATTTTATTTTAACTGTAAACACATTTGAGAATTTATCAAAATCCTTTCAGTTTTATGGGAATTCACTTTTCTTCCCAATCCCTTATACTTTTTCTTCTCTCTTCTGTCACTTCCTCTTAAAACCCTTCAATTAATTCATCCAAACACCCGGATAATTTTCCCTCCCCTTCCCATCCCTCCTTATTCTTCTCAATTCCCCTTTTTAAACAAAGGGTAAACTTTTTCAAAATAGTTACTTTAACGTCTTATTTTTTATTTTTATCTATTGGAAACAAATTTCTAAAGCCAATCAGAGCTAAAAACAATAAAACAAGAAGAAAAAAAGACGATAAAAGTAGAGTAAAAAAACAAGTGTGCTAGATGGTCTGACCAACCGACCAAAATCAGACAGTAAATACAGACATTTCAGATGGCAGGTCCCACCATCCGAAATCAGGGGTAAAAGCACAATAAAATCTTTTGGTTCTGGGTCTATCCTTATCTATCTAGGTCTGCCGCACACTATTAATCTTATAAGGTTTTCTAAGTCTCTAGAGATACCCATGAAATACCTCGTAATGTGTAATCCAAATTCAGTCTCTATAATAATATACTAGCGTATTTACCCGCGCACTGTGCGGATTTATTAAAATTTTGATTATATCATTTTACATGATGCATGTTTTTTATGTCAATAAATAAATAAATATGTGGATATACATTTTGTATATTAATTAGTCATGTTAAAAAGGCAAAACTTGTGTAACTGTATATTAGTCTATTCTCATTAAATCCTACTACTTACAAATTATTTATTAAAAAAATTACAATATGATTTTTCATGCTTAGATAAAATATTTAATCATCAATATTTATCTCCAAATAATTTTTGATGCTTTGTTTCCTTCTATGAATTGAAAAGAGAAAAATACACTTTTAAAGTTTATCTATATTGAAATATAGTATGGTTCAATTATGATACATCTCCCAAAGAAATTTATAAGATTTTCCCTAAAATATTACAATATATTTAATTAACATCAACCACTTTTTACCCTTCATAAATACTAAAATTGAAGCGTGTTACGTACGTACATCATGCATAATCAAAGGGGAGTATATTAATAATGAAAAAGAGAAAACTTGTTTCAAAGTAAATTAAAAAGTAGAAAGCTAAAATAAACCATGAAATATTTATTTTTTAGAATAAATCAACAGACTTTTAGATAAAAGATTTGATAAACCTGTTTAATTTTATTTTAATCAAATCTCTTGATTCGCTATACATTTAATGTGTACATTTTAGTCTTATTTAAGGAGATAGATGAAGAGATTTCATATGATATACATGTTTTACAGTAAATCAAGAGATTGGATGTACATTGGGTGAATAGGGATTTTATTAATCTTTATCAAATATTTCATTTAAGAAATTTCTTAATAAACATTAAAATTAAACATGTTTATTTAAGGAAATAGTACTTGAATGAAAAAAACTATTTCCTCGATGAAAGATTTGAATTTTTATTAAGGATCTTTGATGAAAGACTTGATAAAGATAGATAAGATAAGATTAAAAAAGTTATTATTTTTAAATAACATAAGGCATTTTGTTTTGGGATAATAATATGTAGAATTGAATATATCTTTTGGCAGCAGAGATTTAATCAAAATTTAAATGTAAATTTTTTAAAAAATATATTCCATTTGTCAAAATTATAAAATAAAATAGAAATGTCACAAATATTAAGATGGTACAAAATTAAATTACATTAAGTTTTATTAATATGTAAATATTAAAATCGAATAAAATAAATTTTTTTATATTTTCAATTGAATTTAGAATAAAATAATATAGAAAATAGTAATTTAATACAATATGTAATCATATCAAATTGAGATGAATAGATTATTGTAAAATAATTTAGAATAAAAATAAAATAGATAATTTTGTCAAATAATCTTCACTACCATATTAAAACAACAGGAATTATTTTATTTTTGAGAGAGAGAGAGAGAGAGAGAGAGAGTAAATGTGGAAAGGATGTAAGTGTTTTGTAAATGATTTAAGGTAATGTTCGATCAAAAAATGATTTAAGGTAATGCAAGGCGCCCCCGTCAGAATTTCAGGACACCCCGCTTTTTGTGACATTCGAGGCGAATGTCAGCCTTTTGACATTCACCTTGATTGTCACACATTTAATATTTTTTAAAAATAACTAAAAATCTGCAAGCTATAAATTGGTAATAAATTGTGTGACATTCATCTCGAATGTCACGCTCACAGTAAATTTGTAGAGTAAATTTGGGTAGTTGAATCTAATGCTATATAAAGAGGGAGGAGGTAAATCATGTATCGTGGATGCAGTAAAAAAAAATTGTGTGTGTGTGTGCGTGAGAGAGAGAGAGAGAGAGAGAGAGAGAGAGAGAGAGAGGGATAAAAAATTAAGAGAAATTGGGAGTGAAAAAAAATTGAGAGAGAGATTTGGAAAAAAAAAGAGAAAGATTTAGAGAAGGAAAAAAAATCAAGAGAGAGATTTGGGGAGAAATACAAAAATTACTTTGAGTAATTATAATACAATGTCATGGAGGTTTTCGGAAGACCGAGAAGTAAATCTAAGACACCATCGCCGCCGGGCTCAACTTCAAACCAAATTAATTTAAATGAGCATGTCGACGAGGTACCAATCCAACCCACAACTCCTAATACCGAAGACGGTATAGTCTAGACCTGGCAACTCGGGTTGTTCGGCTTAGTTTGGATCGGGTTGTTCGGTTCGGGTCAGTTCGGGTCAAACAGTTATTTCGGGTCTTGTTCGGTTTGGATCGGGTTCGGGTTTGGATGTTGTTCGGGTTCGGGTCTCGTTCGGGTTCGGGTCGTTTCGGATCGTAATATTTCGGATTAGTTCGGATCAGATGTTGTTCGGATTGGATGTTGTTCGGATCGGATGTTGTTCGGTTTTGGGTCTAGTTCGGTTTGGGTCCTTTTCGGATTGCTTCGAATCGGATCATTTCGGGTCGGGTATATTCGTATTCGGGTGTTATTTGGATTCAATTTTTTTTAACATTATAAGATCACCCGCAACGGTGAGTTTTTAACGTAGAAGGTTTGGACATTTTAATGAGTACTTTAGTATGTCTTGTAATAAAACATAGTTACTACATATTATTGACAAAGATTTAGATGTAATTTCTACTTAGTTAATTAAAAAAAAATTACTATTTATATTATATACATACACATACGTATGAGAAGAACAAATTACAACTCTAAAATGGGCCTAACAACAACTACGCATGAAACAAATCAATATATATTATAAAAGCCGACCGTTTTCGAGCCACCACGTTGATTCTGACCCCACCATATATTTAACCAATATAATTTTTAGATCCTTTTAATTAACTACCATAATTTTGCTACGTAAATTTTCAATCTTTTAATTAACTACGTTATCAACAATATCTATCCATACATATATTTAACCAAAATAACCAAAATTATCTATCCATAGTATCTATCCACCAAAAATAGCTACGTAAATAGCTTAATAGCTTAACCCCTTTGATTTAATAGCTTAATAGCTTAATCTTTGTAAATAGCTACCAAAAATTATCAACGTTCTTTGTACGTTGTGTTTCAACCCCTTTGATCTTTCCTAATATTTATCTTTGTATAACCTATAATATATGCTACGTAAATGTTCCACCAAAAATTGCATATTAATATTATCTATCCATATTCAATATATATAATAAAGTCGATTGTTTTCGAGTCATCACGTTGATTCTGGCTCCACTGCATATTTGATAAAAATAGCTTTTATTTATGTTATTTCAATTAATCTAATTATATTGTTTATTATCAATTTATGTAAAAGATATGATCAAATTTTCAAGTTTTAGTAAGATATTCTATCTTTTTAATATATTACTTATCTTTTCTAAAGTTGATTTTGGACCCACCGTATTTTTTATAAAAAAAGGTTTTTATTTGTGGTATCTCAATTAATTTGATAAAATAATTTTATCTATTTATGTAAAAGATATATTCAAATTTTTTAAATTTGGTAAGATATTCTATCTTTTTTAATATATCACTTAATTGAAAAACATGATTCTAATATATATCTTGAGTTTTTGAAATATAATTACTATGAGTTAGTTATATTTGATTTACTTAATTAAATTTAGAATTTTTAAGATAAAGTTTAAATTATTTTTTTAATAGAAATACTAATTTTGTTACTTTATTATTTGATTTACTTGAATAAACTTATCATTTTTAAGCTTAAGTTAATTATTTTCTATATTTACATGATCCACAATATTTGATTTTTTTCAATCTTGATAACAAATTTGCTTTTTTAGACAAATAATAATTTCGATTTATATCTTGATAATGTACATTTTTTTCATATTTTTACTTATTTACAAAATAATCCAACAATTTTTCTCAAGTTATACAAACGCCCTTTATTTTCCTAATACAAACATACAAGTGATCGTTTTTTAACCACCACATTAATTTTGACCCTACCTCATATATATAAAAGCTAATTTTTATTATTCACATTATACAAGATTTTCCTATTGTCTTTCTTCTTATCTACTTATATGAAAAATGTTTTGTTTAGTTATTAATTCGTAAAGCATTAAAGGGAAAAATCTTTCACAAACAAATTAAGAAAAATCTATGAATATTGGATTCAACTTATTTCTTTAATATAAGTAAATTTGTGGTTTTTGACATTTTCTATTAACTTTTTATAAACTTTATCAATTTAAGAGTGGATGAATTTTTTTACTTATATTTACATTTATGATAGTCGTTATTAAGCTATGATAAAAATTGTAAGTAAAATATCAATTTATATTTCTATAATTAGGTTTTATAAAAATATAAAAAAGAGTAAAAAAATCTGTTAAATAAATATATATATATATATTGAGTTATATGAACTTCAAAAATAATATCACTCTTTTGAAAATATAAAAAACATGGCCATATATTAAAACTTATATAACATTTAGATGTCATTCTACATTTGGGCTTTTTAGCCCACTTACAACTCCACCCTTTTACAATTACCCATGACCCATGAAACAAATTTTTATTTTTTCTTTTTAGTAATTTATCATTCGTAAAGTTACTATATTATAAACACCTTATTAATTTTAATTAAATATTTTAAAATTATCAATATGAATATTTTATTATGTAATACACCCTTTTAATGAGTGATCGAATTCAGTTTCGGGTGATGATGTCTCCAAGACTTTGACCCGATCTGACCTGCTTACCTGATTCGCACATAGATATTTTATATTATGTATAACATAGTATAAATAATATAGAGTGTAAAAAATAATTAAATGGAGGGACTAAAATTTAATGAATCACCATTCTAATATTTTGTATCATTATTTTTTAGTTTTTAATTACATTTTTAATAGTATATATACTCTTAAGATTTAGTTCGGGTGCATTTCGGTTCGGGTGAAGTTCGGTTCGGGTCAATTTGGTTCAGGTTTAGTTCGGGTCAGTTCGGTTCGGGTGTTGTTCGGTTCGGTTCGGATTCAGTTCGGGTCTGGGTCGTGTTCGGATTGTTCGTTTTTCGTTGTTCGGGTCCAATTTCGGGTTCGGTTTGGGTCAGTTCGGTTTGGGTTTCGGGTTCGGGTCACTTTTGGCCGGGTCTAGTATAGCCCAAATAACGCCTAGTTTGGATTTTGATATTGGTATGTTGCTTAATTGTTTTTTCTTAAATTTTATGAGAATTTATATAAATCGACATGCATTTTGTTAAGTAGAATATTTAAATTTGATAAATAATGCAACATTATTTAAACTTATTAACTATGGATGTTGAATTGAGTTTTATTATGTTTGCATATGTTCAAATTTAATCCATTTGAGATGAGTACAAATGTAATTTAAATTGTTTATCTATTTGGTTAAAATTAATTTTTCAATTTATGTATGAAATTAGTATAAAGTATTCATAGATTTAGTTGACATATATCGATGTATTTGGTAATTAAACTATCCGTTGTACTACAGTTATGTACCCATTTTAGATTATTAACATAGTAGTTGAACTCTTATTACTTTAATATTATGTAGTTAGGTGCATAATTGAATTCATGTATTAGAAAATTTGTATTATTCATTATTTAGTTAATTATGAAATTGAATATATATTCACACATTTATAATATATAAGTAAGCACCATATGACGTTTTTATATTCACAAATGAATCCATATTGTTCATATCGTTTTTTTCACATATTTATTTAAGTTGCCACTATTCATGCATTAAGTACTCAATAATTTTTAATTAAGTGTCATATGAATTTTATAGTGTACATACATCACTTAATGTATTGATTATAAAATTATGTGTAGATACATTTATGCGTTCATTTGGGAGTTCAAACCCTCAATTCCAATTCTCGAATCCCACCCATTCACCAATACCGACTCTTTGTTACCACAATGCTTGGGCTTCACCTTATACACCAATCCCGACACCACCAGTACCTACACCACTTACCCGTGATCTATATTCTGAATTTCATAATGTTGCTACATCACATAGCGACCAATCTTTTTTGGACATGATAGGGTGGACCCCTTACACAGGTCCATCAGATGTTGTTGAGCATTCCCACCGATATGCTGGTTCCAAGTTCAATTATTCTCCTCAACAACCTTATCCTTCCCAGCAGAATTATCCGACCCCTTATCATTGAATTTTCCCAATATACGTACCCTTCCTCTTTCCAAGCTGACCAGTTCCCACAGACATACCCTTCATCCTATCAAGATGGCCCATTCCAACAAACATATTCTTCCCTCCCTACACCATATCAGATTGGTCCTTCAAACCGTTCGCCACATAAATCTCCCAACCAGTCTAACCGCCATTATCATGAAGAACCTGAGATCCCTCGAGCAGGATATGCTGGTGGACCTAGTGATCCAAGACTATTGGTCACTTATGACACCCACATTACCAGAGATGTATGGGATAGTTTATCACGCGAGAAGCCTATGGTAAAAACAAGATATTATAATTTCGTATATTTTCTTATACATTTAACGCATTAATCGTCAATTATAATTTTTTTTATTGTTTGTAGGAGGATAAAGTATTACGGATCCATAAACGAGGGATGCTTGAGTGATGGAAAGGAAATGGAAGATTAGATCCAAAACATTGTGGTATGACCTCGTTCAGCGTAGCGGTTTGTCAAATCTACAAAGATGGACGTTTGATGAAACAGACGAAGCACTGGTTTCAGCGTTTGTTGAACGATGGTATCCGGAAACAAACAGTTTCCATTTCCCTTGGGGGAGATGACGATAACTCTTCATGATGTACACTTTATTGCTGATAACGACTGTGAGGACAATTTAGAGAGGTACAACCAGCTTGTCAAGAAGAATACGTCATAAACAAATTGCATGAAGTGCTCGAGCAAATGCTGGCTCTTCCAGGTGAAGAAAATGGCAAACTCACCGCGACTGGATATCTTCTTGAGCTACTAGGAAGCACACTTTTCATAGACAAATCTGGTGATTCAGCGCCAAATTCTAAAGATGTAGGTAAGACATTGTATCTCTAGGCTCTGAACCAATCAATGCCAAATGCTTTACGACTTCCTTCTGCTCCTCTGTCATCCGACCAACAAATGGATATCCCTCAAGACTTTCAGGGAGGGAATGATTGTGGCGTCCGCATTTCGCTCTTAGCGTCCAACTTTGGGTTTTTGAATTTTTCTTTCCAATCAACATAAACCCACATCCAATCTTTCTTGTCTTAGGACCGCTATCTAGATCATCCCTATTTGTATATTTCGCTCAATCTTGCGGGGTTTACCCATTTTGCCTGGCTTGTATTCCCCACCCAAGGCACACCCCAAGAGGATTTTTGTAGGCCATGAATTATGCGTGGTGATCACAAATTTCAAACTCTTTCCTTTTGCAATGGCCCACTCTCTCATATCATCACGCTCGTCCCACTCATAATCATTTGTAAATTCAACAGAAAAATCGGGAAATTGACTAGACTGAATATAAAAATTAAAGTATATTATAATTATTCAAATTTAAGTAAAATTTTGTTTATTTAAGAAAATGTGTAAAACTTGCATAACAATTAGTAAAATGTTACGTACTTGTCCTTCTTCAATAATATTCGGATGAATTTCATGTGCACTCTCAAAATAAGCATCGTCATTTGCGTCTTCATCAACATACTCTTCATTCAAATCAAATGGATGTGGCAATTATGCTCCTCTAATCGTAAGAGACTGCATAAAGTTACAAAGTTTTAAAAATAACTTATAATTAATATAGCAAAAAAAAGTACAAACGAATTGAATTTGAGATATTAATAAATTTAAACATTATTATATAATACTAACCTTAAATTTTCTGATCAACCATTTTCCCGGCTTCATTTCATACGAGGAAATCAAGCCGTAAAACAACTTTACGACCTCGACCGCGTATTTATGCTGCTACAAAACTTTGTCTTCTGGGGTGACAATCGAGGTGGCTATCACTTTTTTGTGACAATCGATGTGGCTATCAGGGGTGACAATCGAGATGGCTGTCACAATTGCTTTGAAATTTGAAAAAGTTACCCATGGGTGACAACCGAAATGGCCGACCGGGGCGCTTTGAAATAAAACGGGGGCGCCTCGACGACCCTATGATTTACTCCCTCCGTCCCGAAAAGTTTGTCCGTCTTTCCTTTTTGGGCGTCCCGGAAAGTTTGGCCATCTTTATTTTATTTACATTTATATCACACTCTTTTACACTTTTAACCTCACAATAACAAACAATTACAAACACTTTTACCATTTCCATCAACCTTTTCTTCTCATTCCTCTCTCTTCAATACCTTACATAAGTTACATTACATTATTTCATTTCATAAAAAAATGTTTGCATGTAACAATTAATTTAATTACACAAAAATGAAAGTATGAATACTTTTAATTTTTTTTCTCAACAAAAGTAGATTAGTCATGGCACAATAAAAATTTAAGCATGATTATGTTCTTAATCACATATTGGGCCAACCCAATTTCATGCTCAATTTGCTTAGCTACAAAAACCGAGACTTGGGTTTTTTCATTTGTTTTCTTTTTTTTGGTTGAGCTAGATGGGTGGCTGTGATGTATTTGCAATGATGCATGTAGTGTTGGATTTGACTTGTCTTAATCCATGTGCAATTGGTGCTTTTGGCCAAATTTTTTGGGACAGAGGGAGTATATGGCATGAAAATACCTTATAATGTGTAATCCAAATTCGGTCTCTTTAATAATATATTTGCTTCTTTGTGCACCTAAATCTCTGTTTCAAGTTTTACTTTATGGTTCTAGTTCGATCTTGTTACACCACCTCCTTTAATGAATGAGCCAATCAACTAGGTGAACCCTGCTACGTAAACCTCCTTCTATGAATGGGACAATCAGCTACATGAACCCTGATTTATGGGTAAAAAAACTTATGATTCTCAATAGTCATTTTATCCTTTAAAACACACTTTTGACAATCAATCCTTTTTTTTCTTTTTCTCTTTTTTTGGTAGGTCGATCCTTTTTTTCTTCCGTTACGTGTTAATGTTATTCAGATGTTTTTCTGACCAAAAAAAATCAGATATTTACATTTCACATGCTTCCCATTCAATTTTCTGTGTACTTTGAAGACTAACTGTTATGTTATCACACGCTGCATAACACTATACATCGATATACCACATCAATAAACTTATAAGAAAAGGAACCCGGCGTAATGAATGCTAAACATATTATACAAATTTGTATAGTTTTCATTTCATAACAAAGTGGAATTCTTAGCCCATTAATTATCCTAAGCAACCAATGCTACAAATAAAACTGTTCCGGTGATCAACCAACATTGAATGAAATTTTTATTGAGCCCATAAACTGCTGTGGTACCTAACGCTCGGATTTGGCCATTATCACCATTAGTGTATACTAATTACTGCAATTAAATCCTAAACTTCCGTTGAAAAATACTAACGGCCGACCCAAAATTTACTTTGTTAATACTAATGGGCTTTTGGAGTACGTGTAACGTGTTTCTTCCCTGGATAAAATACAAAAAAAAACCATACTCATATTGCCTTTTCTCCCCGCCTCCCAAATTCCAGATCTCGCAAGATTTCCCTCAACGCCGCCGCCGTCGACCGCCGGAACTCCAGAAGCCTCATCGAGGACGAAGGCGTCTTGGAAGATGAACTGCAGTAGCCCCTCCCTCGCCGTTGCTACTTACTCGACTTCCTCCTCTTCACCTTCTTCTCCCTCATCCTCTGGTACGACCGGCGGCAATTCGCCTACAAGAAGCCCCTCCCTCGGCCGTCGCTCGCCCTCAGAAGCCGATGGTCTCCGTCAAGGTACGCCAATTCGCCTCAATTTCGCTCTTCCGAATCGAATCGCTTTTCAATTGCGCTCTTCTCATTTGGATTTGTCCCATCAAGTTTTAGAGATTCTCCGTCTCTTCCGGATCCTATGCGACCGGCGTCGCCATCGAGATGGCCTCCGTGAACTGCACCTTACGATTCCTGTACCATGCACCTTACGGAGAACGAATTCTTCACCGGCGGCGGCTTATATCGTCTCTTCCTTGCCAAACTCGACTACAAAGGTAGGTTTGGTTTCAACTCCTCATTCTCAATTAATATGTTTTTTAGGGTTTCTGTCGATCTCGGATCTTCTTCTCCGATCGCCACCGTAGTTCTTTCTCTCATGGTAAGTTGCAAGGGTTAGGGTTTGTATTTCCTTTCTGCAAACATGTTTTGACGGGTTTGTTCATCCTTATATCAATGTAGGAACACTTTGAGGCTATGGACAAGATCTGGCCTCTTTGTTTGGAAGAGGTTATTTCTCGAGGTTACCTATTCCTTATATCCACCCCCTTCCAATTTCCAGGTAAAAACCATCGCAGATCTCTCAATTGAGTATCAATTTGGATCCAATTCCTATCATAGTGTTCGATATCCAATTTAATGGTATATCTTGGTGGTCAACTATTTCCATTGAAATGCAGACCTGTTCGAAATTAGCCCACAGGAATGGCGAAGTTTGCCGGCGGCCAAATGGTGGCGTTGATTCGGTAGGCTTCTCGGAAGAATGGACGGTACTAGATTCCAATCTTGAGGCTTAATTTCAATGTTGGATAGTCATCACAATTCTTCATACAGACTTTTCATTAATTTCAATTCTTCATACATTTCTGTTACAACATTCAACTTTGTTAGTTATCATGTCATCATAGTTTTACTTCCTTGCTCAATGAGTTCACCTCTATGAGTATGATTGCAGTCAATTATTATTATCATATTTATGTGTCGAGCTATGCTCATGAAGGGAACTCCTCTGGACAGTTGTTTCTTGCAATGCTATATAATCATGAATGTTTTTTTGGTTTGAACGTGATTCTTATAGGCTTATAGAACAGTTTTTCACTTTGGCTGCTGCTTGGTGATAGATTGAGAACTTCTGACTGGTGAACTTTCATTTTCAGTTGGGATGAATTGATGGGATTGACAGAATGATGAGTGGTTGTTATGATGACAATGTTCAGATTGCATGGAGTTGGAACAACCAATTAAGAATCGAATCTGGGGGAACACACATTGTCTTTTCTTGAATTAAATTTGCAGATTGTTGTGGTAGAAAGGCAGATTCAGTTGTGTGGAGAGGTCGTGGAGGACTTTCACTCATACATGTTATAATCATTGGCCCTAACTGGGTATGAAATTAAATAGTGGGACATATTTATGCGGTTATATATTAAATCTTCTCTCCCCCTGCAGATTTGCTGAAATAGGGGAATGTTCTACATTATTGTCTTGAGGCCAAATGGCATGTTCCTATACAGTACCGCACGGGACAGCATGAGATCATCAATCCTTGGGCACCTAGGATTTCAAGCAAAGATGTAACTTTGCTTGCCAGACCTTTCAATGTTTAGGAGGTGATTCTTATTGGTCAATCCCCATAATGTATATGGTATACTAACTTTGTTTATATGAGCTCAAGTATTATTGTTAATCCTGTTTCTTGATGATTGTATAACTGTTTGATAGAGTTTAAATGAGCTGATTTGGTTAAATTTGATGATCATTTGCTCTACTTTGCAGCTAACACCTTTGTTTACCAGTGCTTGAATCCGAGCCCGAAACGTTTCCATAACCTCTGCATTTGTTGGGCATCAAGGTATTGTCCGGACTTGCTGATTATATGGCCCAATTTTTAGCTAAATTTGTGTTGAATCCTATTGTCATTTCATAAAGGAATCAATTTAACTGGCTATATGAAAAGAACCATGTTCCTTTTTTCATGGGAATTTTACAAGCAAGCTTCATTTTACAGGCCAACAAGATGGCAGGTCAAAGCGAAACATGAGTGAGAAGAAGAGTCGGAAGGCGATGGTGAAACTTGGGATGAAACCAATCACCGGTGTCAGCCGAGTCACTGTGAAGAAGAGCAAGAGTGTAAGCTTATGAACTGATCAAAACACTTCTAATTCAGTTAAATTGGCAGCTGCAACATTAAACATTTCTGTCAAATTTCTGCAAACAGATCCTCTTCGTCATCTCAAGGCCTGACGTTTTCAAGAGTTCAAACTCTGACATATACATCGTCAACCTTGAGCATATGTAATTTTCCCTCCTTTAGAATTCAGTATCCTTCTGATATATAATGTTTTTGTGTTATAAACTTGCTGAAACTGAATTCATCTTAATTTCTCAAATTGCACTGATGAACCCTCCTTCATAATGGAAATTGTTTAGCCAACTGCGCGTTAAGTTTACTAACTATAAGTTCTTAGCGATTCAGGTTGATGTTGATGATCGATAGTTACAGTGTCATTCCATTGACTCTTTTTTATACTAATAAATCTGCTCTTCTGACTCCAGATTCCTTTGGAGGGTTTTCGAGCATTGCAAGGAATCTCTAGCCCTCAAAAATTCCAGATGCACAAGGCTTATTGTGCCCCTGAGCGTCTTCCATCAGTGCACACATGGTAAGCTCTTTAACTTCTGGGCAAGTTATTCTATCTGATTATGACTAAAATCATGGTAAGCGTCGGAAGGTGAATCCTATGATCGCTGGTTCTCTTGGATTTCAATTCACTCCAAGAGCATTGCACCATATTTGAAAGTAATAGATTGCTGGAATATTGTTGATGAATATAAAGTTGGTGAAGCATATGCTAGATTTGCCAGTACTACACCATCCAGGATCATTAAATAGAATGACGAACTGTTTTTTTCCCCTAAATTATTTATGGATCTTACATTTGCCATGAACCTAAATGTAGATGGAAACTGTTTAAAACTTCGTAAGAAAATCAAGAAAGTTTTTACCTGACTGGGGATGTTCTCTCATGCCCAACTGTTATAACAGATCAGGATCATGAACACATTTATTTGCTTTGCTTTTCTGAATGCTAAGCTAGGCCCTGCAATTCTGTTTTCAAGCTTCAGTCTTTCTTCATCCCAACAATATTCAAACTAAAAATTTTCGTGTAACAGGCCATATGATCAAGTTCGGGTCTGGTGATATGACACGCCTGAAGTCTAGCATGCCTCTGAAGATGATGATAACCAATACCAAAGTTGGAAGGAACACGAAAGCTTTAGTTGCAGGGGTCTCTGAGAGAACCATGAGGCACCAAGATACAATGGCTTTTGTGTTTAGTGCTGTTGACCCTAATCAGCAGCGAACTATCCACCATCATCCAGTCAACTGCTACGGATGAGGCATCTCTGACCGAGAAAGAAGAGAAGTTGGAAGAACTGATGGAAATGAATAGGATTCCAATGCATGGGTGTAAGCCATACGTTGATTGAGGCAGTTCTTAAAACCACATTGTAGTACAAGTTGTCATCTAGATTGACAGGAGCTGGCGGTGGAGGCTGTGTTTTGACACTGCTGCCAACCCGTATCCCTTTACTGAGCTTCTAAATTTCAGTCCATTATAAATTATGATACAAATTGGAATGAGATTCTATATATATTTTCAAAAGTGATGTTATAATATTTGAAAATTTGTGGGATATACTGTGCAGTTGTTGATGTATGTTACACTACCAGGAATGTTAACCAGAAAACGCTTTGAAAGCCTTTGTAAATTGGTGAATTTACGAAGAGGGATATATCTGCATATTTACTCACTACAAGCATCCATTCGCCTGTCTATTCATCTTTTTTCCTCTCCCCGTGTTTGTTAAACCACATAATTGCTCTGATTCCCTGTTCATACTATGAGCATATGTTTTATAACCAATTTTTGTTCATAGTAATCATCAGTGCATTGTTCTGTTCTTTTGGATTTCTTATTACACCTTCCTTTTCATGTGCGGATGCCCTTTTCCTTGCAGCCAAGGTGTGTGATTTCGATTTTTCTGCTATGTTTATAGGTGATGCAATTCGAAATCAAAGGTATTCATACAATTCCCAGCTCAGTCCAATTTGCTATGATTTTTCTGCTATAAATTTTCTGCTATTTTGATTTTGATTTTTCTGTCTGTTTAAGTGTTCTAGACAGATCAGTCCAATTCGAAATCAAAGGTATTCATACAATGCCCAGCTCTTAATTCTTTTTTTTTTCCCTTCAATGGAAAACAGTGTTGTCCCCTATTTTTCTACGTTGCTTGCATGTATAGTTTTGTGGCTACTATAAAAGGTTTTTTTGAAGCATTGATGTTTTGTGCATTCAAACACCACAAACCGTCAAATTGTGATTCTTGGCCTATTTTTAGAATTTAAATCATCTGTTTCTCAAATTGTTGTTGATTTTTTCATCTGTTTGTACAAATTGAAAATGGAGATGAACAGGTTGAATCGGGTATTTATGAGCACTGAAATTATGATAAAATAGTTTAGATTTGTGAAGGATATTTCATAGTTCCATTGTTTCTAGCTAATTGAATTTGTAACACACTTTTCAGCTTGAAATGGCTTCAAGGTTAGATTACTGGATGGAAAGCCTTTTTTTTTTTCATAATGTGCTAAACATATGGGGTTGAAAGTTGAATCGGACTGCACTAATGGGAAAAATTAAGTTGGAAAAAATGAATGGCAAATCTGATTGTGAATTTGAAGGATTTAGTTTAGTTTTAGTTTTAGGGGATTCAATGGTAGCATATGAAAAGGACTTAGCTTTGGATTTTTTTTGTGACCCTTCGAAGCTTTGAAGGGATTGTTGTTGCAGATTGTTTGTTGTTGAGATATTTGAGATTTCATCATCATTGGCCATTTAGTGTATCGAGTCCAACTTCCCTGTTAAAACAGTCCACTATGGTAGATGTAAAACTGTGTAGTCACTTATTTGTCTCAAGCCACGAAGGCATAATCTTCTCGATTATCCTTGAAAAACTGTTGAATGGCTTTGAGCGCTCAGGTTACCTTTGTTCATTCCATTTTGGTCAATTTAATATCTACTTTCTTCGGATGGATGTGCTTTTGAATCAGAAGAATTTGCATTCTTGCTTATGCATCTCCCTTTTATCTTTGCTTATCAACAGAACTTGAATAATTATCCAGGCATTGCAACTGGAAGACAAGTATCAGGGAATGCAGAAAGATGTGTTTACACGCTGAAAATTCCTCCTGCAAACACTGTGCATTTGTTAATCCCTTTGGACACCCTTTAGTGCACCTCATTGAGGCTGGATGCACAGTATTGCCAGTGCTACCCATCTCAATGGACAACAAGCTCTATCGTGTGGAAACATGACCCTGTTGAAGACGGGTGAATTCTTCTAATAGAAGTCCTCCTTTCTTACAAATTAGTCGGAGGGTAAATTAGTCTTCGGCCACCGCGACGGACTCGCCGGCGGTAAGTATCCTCCGCCGGTTCCGGAAGCAGAGAATCGGAAGGAGGAGAGAATCGGCCAAATTAGGAATCTCTGGTGCATATTATTGTTCAAATTCCCTACAATTGCGAGTCGTATGTGGTTATTATTGTTCAAAGTGCCATCCATTTTACATGTAAGTTGGGAACACTACGACTTGAAACTAATGTAGTAGTAAAAATCTTAACAAAATATTAAATCTGATTTTTGGCATCAATTTCCAAATTCAAACGCGGTTTGAAATTACACATGCACAATTAGTATTCAAAATTTCAAAATTATTTAATACAATTAGCATTCAAAATGTTCAAATCTGTTTCGATATATCACCCAAAAAAACAAATATATATATATATATATCATAAAAATAAGTAAAAATGAGATATTCTGAAATTAGTCTTCTATCATATATTGATATACACACATCCATAGTATGTATAAGAAAATCATCTAACACATACAAATCAAGTATTTTTTGAATAATATATAAAATAATAAGTTTAAGATAATATTTTAAAGATTATTCTCTTACTAATATATACATATACATAATTTATTTCTAAAAACCTATAAAATTAAAATAATCTATTGGTGAAGTCCATATAAATGAGGTATTATGAAACTTCACAAAATACAAATAACTTGAATGAAAAAACGACAATACGGGTTTGTGCATCGCACAGGATTCACCATCATTTATCATACAGTATATAGTAGATACGAATATTCTCATTCCATATCGGGTCCAGTCATACATTTACCTATTTTACAAGTTCTAGAATCAGATAACCGATTAATCTACCTTTCTTATTGTACACAACACCCATACTCATCAATATAATATATTCAGTTGTATTACCCTTTTCATGTCTTACCTTATATTTGACTAATGTTCTAAAGGGATGCCAACATACCATGAATAGTAATATATGCAGTTAAGCCTCTATAGATTAAAAGTATTGGGATCGGAGTATTTTGTTACTTTGTAAAGATATTAATTCAGCGAGTAATTAATGTTTATTAATTTATAGAGATTTAAAGATAGGAATATTTCCAATAAAATATTATCTTTTGTGACTAAATTAAATTTATTCACTCAAAATAATACCAATTATTGTCATCGAACCAAAAATAATTCCAGATGCAAAATTCGTAAAAGCATAGCCAAACTCAAAATAATACCAAATTCCCGAGCAAATTTAAGATGTTGGGTATTATTGCACGTTTGCTATATATAAGTTAGAGATATACTTTAAGTAGATTTAAGTTTTACGAAAAAACAATCAACAATAAGATCATATTTTATTGGGTTTTCAAAATTCCCTTAGTTACATTTATGTAGTTTTTCGCATTATATTACTCCCTCCATCCCAATATATGACACTATTCACGCGTAGTTTAAGGAAAGGAAAAAATTCTTTTCTTTTTTGTGAGAGAAAATGTTGATGGGTGAAAGGAAGTAAGATAAGTAAAGAAAGAAGAACATAAATTGTGAGTGTAAAAAGGTTGGACGCGTGTAAAAAGTTGATGGATGAAATGAAGAAAGAGAAAAAAAGAATGATGAAGAAGTAGATAGGTAGAATAAAAAGTGAAAAAACGTGGTTGTTAAAAGTGAAAAAGTAATTGATAGAAAGGAAAAGAAGGGGCGACAAGACAAACATTTTTGGACGAAAAAATGGAGATGAAACAAACATTAAGGGACAAAGGGATTAATTCATACTTTTACCGAGACCTTATATTTATAAGGTGGTAATTTATTATCTTATTATCTTATCGTAAATTGCCAAATTTTACACTGGCCCAAGTTAGGACCGGAGAAGAATATTAACTTATTGTGTATATTAATTTTACCTATATTTATACGATCAACCTAGAAGTATGTATAAAAAAATGTTGCCCCTGGACATGCGGCTTTCCGGTGGAAGGAGACCGGCGAGGGCGGAGGAGGCTTGGGATGCGATTTGGCGGAGAAGACGACGGCGGATGGCGTGGAAGCGAACAGCGGAGGCTTGAGATGCATTCAAGGTATCTGATTTTATGTGTATTAGCCCTTTTCGCTTTTTGCAATTGATGGATTTTTAGAGCATGAGTTTTGTTGTGGTTGTGATGGCAAGGAGGGGGCCGTACGGTCAAGAGGTCACCACAGGCCAGGATTTGACCGGCAAGGACATGTGGTGACCTCTCGGCCCGTCGTCGTCGTTCAATACCTCGATGGTCATCGCCATCACCGTCTTCTTCACCGTGCTCTGCGCGTGCGTCGTCATCGGTCATTTGCTTGAGTAGAACCGATGGGCCAACGAATCCATCATCGCTCTTCTTCTGGTGAGACCAATTCTGCTTTTCTTCTTCTTCCTAATCCGCGATTTCATCCGTTGGATTTCGAATTGAGGTGATTCTGATTTTAATTGTTGTCGAATTAGGGTTTGGTCTCTAGAGGAATTGTTCTGCTTCTGAGTAAAGGCAATAGCTCGAAGATACTGGTTTTTTAGTGAGGAGCTTTTCTTTATATATATATGCTACCTCCTATCATTTTTTCTGCGGGGTAAGGTTAAATATCTCTTCCTTCATCTTATCTGTGTTTTGTGTGTGCAAATGAGGCATCACAACATCCGATCCTTTTTCAGCTTTCAGGTTAAGAAAAAAACCAGTTCTTCAAGAATTTCTCGACAATTCTGTTGTTTGGAGTGTCGTTGTACACACACTCCTTCTCGCGCGATCTCTGCTCTCTTTCTCGACTTCTACCAGGTTCGTTTCCTTGCAATTCGTTTCTTGAACTCAATTTCTTCAATTCTTGTAGCCGTTGATTGGTTGGTACTGTGTTAGATCAGGAACAAGGAGGCCATCGAAAAGGAAGGGGCTAGACTGTAAGAAATTTCTGGAAATGGTTCGTGTTTCCGACAATTTTAGGGCTCAAATTTGAACAATTGATGATGTATGATGTTTCTTCTAGGGCAGTGTAAATGAGATGAATAGGGGTTACTTTTCCAACAGGTCTGATCTCAAGAAACATGGTGGTAAGGTAAAGTTCTCTTAATTAGGCCTTCCAATTTACAGTATTTCGTGGCCTCAAGACATCGACCACCCAAGATCTCTTCATTTCTAGGCAATCCAAAAAATATGCAAAATAAGCTTCATGAAACTGTTTGTTTGTTTGTGTTTCCAATTTTTGTGCAGGTTGCAAAACAAGCTTCAAATATTGTGTTAGCAGATGATAACTTTAGCCCCATTGTTTCAACAGTTGCAGAGGGCCGCTGAGGCTGTGTGATGCACGGGCACATTATTATTCGGTTTTGATATTCAAAGCCTTTATTACGTACTAATAATCATCAACATTGAATGTTCTTCAGTTTGGGACAAATCGGAAAGACTCCAATGAAAAATAATCCTTGAATAGCAAAGTATACGTGGACAACTCATTGTTAAAATTGAACATTAGCTGAGCAATGAGCATATGGCTGAAATCTGCATATATCATCAAATTGTCGTTGTCAGATTTGGGTTATCTTTTTACCAGGTGAAGCAATTGAATTATAATTTACATCACATGCTATTGTTGAATCAAGGGGGTTTATGTATACACATTTATCTGTTGTCCTTCGAATCATATGTTCTTCTTTCCCGGTAGTTTTTCGATTTCTCTAGATCTCGATTTTGCGAATTCGTGTTCTGAGATTTGGAAAGATCGCAGGTCAGTCTGTGAGCGTGGAAGCTAGATGCTGCTGGAAGGAAGAAGCTAGATGCTGCTGGAATTGATTATGAATGTCCAGAAATTGTAAGACTTCTCTCTTGGCATGAATACTGTTTTGTGTTACTGCCCTGCTCTGGTATGGTTTGTGCATGCAAAGAGAAATAGAAAATCTTTCTTCACTTAGGTTTTTTTAGCCTTTTGTTAATGCTATTAGATCTTTGGATTCTAGCAATATTGTAACTGAATATATGGAATTCCTACAATAAGTGATTGCTCAGTTGAGGTGTGGTAGAAAAAGATTGAATCTTTACTCTAGCTTCAACTGCAATCTGCTAATGGAATTGGCCATTAAGCGTTCACACTACTGTGATAATCACGAATTGAGATACAAATCTGTTTTTGATTTCTTTTTTTTTGTAAGAAAGAAATGTATCACATTCTTATCATCCTATTGCATTTTCAGGTGGGTGCTACTGCTGACCAACTGCCCTTGAAGAAGATCAAGGTTTTTTATCTCAGCTTTTATTGTCCATGCAAAAGAACAAAAAACGGCATGCTATTGCTAGCTCATGTAGCTAAAAAGTTTGGGCATCGTGTTCAATTAATCAAGCTAGCTTGTGGTGTTGGACTTTGAAAGAGACACAAAGTGGTAATTGATACGCGATGTGCTATGTTTGGCAATAAGCTCTTTGTACGTACGTGGGAGTTTCAGCACTACGTTGGTTTTGTTTGTAGTTAGCCGGGACGCGTTGGACTATATATGAGTTTTATACATAAAAAATCTATGACTAACATAGTGATTGAGTTTGAATCTTTGTACGAAATAAATGTGATTTATATGCATAGGGAGAATTATTTAAAGTTGTGTTGGTGATTTGCGTAAGTCACCGGACCATGTTGTGCTTGTTATGAATGGGAAGTGCGAGACTTGCCTAGAGGGTATCACATGGCTTTGGGTGTGCGGGAGGCACGGCCTAAGTGAGGGACCCGAGGCATGTCTAAGGTGTCTATGGAGGTAGACAACAAATAAATGTAAGGGGAGGTAGAGTGCCAAGAGTTCCAAGTAAGGGCATAGCCCGATACTCGACGCTCGGGTGCTCATACGTGAGTGCGCTCGTGTGCGGGCGCGCCTATGCGCAGCCGCAGGTTTGGGCACGCCCCTTGGGCGACGCCTAGAGCACTTACGCGAGGTGCCTTAGCTTGGTTGAAGCTTTCCTAGGCAAGAGGTATATGTCCTAGACATTTTACGTTTTGGGAGGAAAAACGTGCTCGGGAAGCTAGCTTCGAGCTAGCTCGGGACCGAGCTCCGACCTAGCTAAAGTTAGGGTAGCTAGCTCCATGCTAGCATGGGACCTAGCTAGGTAAGCTAGCTTGGTACCTAGCTTGGTATGCTAGCTTGGCACCCAGGTGGACCTACCTTGGGCTGGGCCTTAGGGCCTTGCTTTGGATTGATGTTGGGCCGGCCATGTGGGCCACATGAGGGCACACTTGGGCCTTATCCTTGGGTTAAAAATCAGGCCCATATTAGTGTTTAAATTAAACATAATTGGGCCCCCAATCCAACATTTATAAAGTGGATTAAAGAGAGAGAGAGTGGCGGTTACTTCCTTAATTTTAGGAGGTTTGTTAGCCCTCTTGGTAACCGCTTGTAACCTCCTTTTGACAGCCCATAACCGCCCCATTTGGCCTAGGATTTTCTTTATAAATAGAGGGCCAAGGGTGCAAGGAAAAGGGAATCCAATTGTGTGAAAATCACAAGGCAAATCCACACGAAATTCAAGAGTAATCGGTGGAGAGAATTGAAGATCAATTCGGGAAGTTTGATTGAGAAATCAAACGAGCACTTCAAAGAGAACGAGGTATGTATGTGCATCAATGATTTTGATTGCCACTTAATCATTGGTTGGAACGTTTTATCCCACAACCTTGTTGCGGAATACCCTTGGCAAATATAGGGGCAATAAGCGTTGAAGGAGAGTGCCACGTGCACGACTCGTATCCATTATCCAGGTCAGGCTATAAAGGATTAAATAAGTCGGTGGTGACTACCCTTTTTAGGGTCTACACCCGGGATTACCCTTTTTAGGGTCTACCCACGAGATTACCCTTTTAGGGTCTACTCACGAGATTACCCTACGGGGTCTACTCACAAAGCCTTGATTACCCGCAAGGGTCTACAAGGGCCGACGTCCTTCAACTTGCTTAAAAGAAATCAACAAAACTAACAAGTACTTGGCCGAGGATGCCTCGTCTAAGAAATTCCTCGTGTCTAACTTCAACAACTTTAAGATGTCGGAGTCTAGACCGGTGATGGACCAATATCATGACCTTCTCCGGGTGTTGGGTCAATTGAACCAACATGGAATCACGTTGGATGAGAACTTTGCCGTCTCGTCCATCATTGATAAGTTGCCCCTCTCGTGGAAGGAGGCTAAGCATCTCCTTAAGCATTCAAAGGAGGAGATGAATCTTGTTCAACTTGGCTCTCATCTTCGGATTGAGGAGGAGTTCAAGATGAATGAGAAGGGGAAGAAGTCTGAGGACAAATCCGCCCACTCTGTGAATACCATGGAGGCTGGAAAGGGCAAGGGTGGCAAGAGGGTAAAGAAACGCAAGCGCTTTGGCGAACCAAAGCCGAGTGCTAGCAAAAAGCCCAAAATCAAAGGGGACTGTTGGAAATGCGGCAAGCCCGGCCACATGAAGATGGATTGCAAGTCCAAGATAAGGGACAAGGACAAAGGTGCATCTACACCTGCGTCGGGGTCTGGCGGTCACGCCGGGCAAGGTAGTCCATTGATGTATGGTTTACAAAGGGATGATTCAATTTTTAGTATATCTAATATTGATCAATGTCTTGTCTTAAAGGATGAGAACATGAGTTGGTGGCTTGACTCGGGTGCCACCACCCACGTGTGCATGGATAAGAAGTGGTTCAAGCACATGAGGAATGTAGAGGATGGTTTAGTTCTCTACATGGGAAACGAGTCCACGACTCCGGTCTTAGGAAAGGGAGACGTGCATCTTCACTTCACTAGTGGGAAGGAACTTATTTTACATAATGTATTGTATGCCCCGTCCATTCGAAAGAATGTTGTAAGCGGTGGTGTATTAAATAAGTTGGGCTATCGATTAGTATTCGAAGCCGATCGCCTTGTAATCAGTAGGGCTGGAACCTTTGTTGGTTTTGGCCATTATAAGAACAATATGTTCCTACTGAATGTAATCAATAATAATAAAGGTATGTTTGATTACATGGTTGTGTCAAGTACTACTTCGTGTGATTTATTGCATGCGAGGTTGGGACACTTGCATTTGAAACGAATGATGGATATGGCGAAAGATAACTTAATTCCAGATTTCGTGGCTACTAGTGAGAAGTGTAAGACGTGTATGTTAACAAAGATTACACGGCTTCCTTTTAAGGCAATTAAAAGGGAGGAAGGGGTCTTGGGATTGGTCCATTCGGATCTAGGAGACCTACATGCGACCCCGTCTTTGGGAAATAAGCGTTACTACGTGACGTTTATTGAGGACCACTCAAGGTATTGCTACCTCTATTTGGTGCACTCCAAGAACGAGGCACTAGAAATGTTTAAGGCATATAAAACCGAAGTGGAGTTGCAAACCGGATATAAAATCAAACGGTTGCGTACTGATCGTGGTGGTGAGTACATGGATGAGGAGTACTTCCGGTCTTGTGGTATAATCCATGAGAGGACGGCTCCTTATACCCCACAACAAAATGGGGTGGCTGAACGTAAGAACCGTGTCCTTAAGGATATGGTGAATGCTATGTTGTCCTACTCCGGACTAAAGAGCTCGTTTTGGGGAGAGGCTATACTTACGGCTAACTATATCTTGAATAGGGTGCCAAGTAAGAGAAGCCGACAATCTCCCTACGAGTTGTGGTTCAAGAGAAAGCCTAGCCTTGATCACCTTCGGGTGTGGGGCTGCCGTGCGGTTGTAAGACTCACGGAACCCAAACGCAAGACGTTGGGAGATAAGGGCGTTGAGTGTATCTTTATAGGATATGCTCATAACTCTACGGCCTATAGGTTCTTTGTGATAGAGCCAAATCATGCGATTTCGGTTAATACCGTGATAGAATCGCGTGATGCTATCTTTGATGAAACTAGATTTACTTCTAGCCCGAGGCCTAGAGAAGTGGACCGAGAAGAAGTAGACCCATCCTCAGAACCTATGGAAACCGAGGAGGAGCCTACTACGGCGCTAGGATCAGTGCTTGGGCGTAGGGTCACAAGATCCATGGCCCGTGCCGGTGCGCCGATTATGCCAATGTTGGGTGCAAGTGCACCTAGAGAAGGCACTTCGGGCAAAGATGCACCAGGTGTTGGGGCAATAACCGTCTGGGGTAAGGAAAGTGTGCACAAGCACAAAGCCTTTGATACGGCTAGGGAAGAGGGCACAAGTCACAATGATAGTGGCAAGGTTGGGCACACAACGCCCTTGGGTGCTAGTGATGACGAAGATTCGTCCTACTCTTCAAAGAATAATCACTCGGCTCTTGTAATAGACAGAGTTTCCCATGAGCCTATATTTCAAGTGTTCTTGATAGAAGGTTCTAGGGAAGAGGAGGGTCAAGTCATTTCATATCTTCATATGGATGAGGATCCTAAGACATTCGAGGAAGCCATGAAATCCCAAGATGTCTCGTTTTGGAAAGAAGCTATCCAAGATGAGATGGATTCAATTGTTGGCAACAACACTTGGGAATTGGCGGATCTTCCACCCGGATGCAAGCCATTAGGCTGCAAATGGATATTCAAATGAAGATGAAAACCGATGGGTCTATTGACAAATATAAGGCTCGGTTGGTAATCCAAGGTTTTAGGCAAAGGGAGGGTGTTGATTACTTTGACACATACGCCCCGGTTGCTAGGATCACCACGATAAGACTATTGATTGCCCTAGCAAGCATTCATGGTCTGGTCATCCATCAAATGGACGTGAAAACGGCCTTTCTCAATGGAGAGTTGGATGAGGAGGTCTACATGAAACAGCCTGAAGGCTTCGTTGTAGACGGACAAGAGCATAAAGTATGTCGTCTTGTAAAGTCTCTTTATGGACTAAAACAAGCGCCTAAACAATGGCATCAAAAGTTTGATGATGTGGTCCTAAAAGATGGATTCAAGATCAATCAAGCGGATAAATGTGTATATAGCAAATTTGATCGCTCCGGTCAAGGGGTGATGATATGTCTATATGTAGACGACATACTAATTTTTGGTACAAACCAAGAAGTAGTTGACAAGACAAAAGAATTTTTGTCAACCAAGTTCTCCATGAAAGATCTTGGAGAGGCCGACGTGATCTTGGGAATAAAGATCAAGAGGGATGGGAAGGCTCTTACACTAACACAATCCCATTACATCGAGAAGGTGGTGAAGCGTTTCAATGCTGATAAATCCACCCCAGTGAGCACTCCTATGGAAGTAGGTGAGAAGCTTCTCCCTAGTAGTGGAGATCCTATCTCTCAACTTGAGTATTCTCAAGTGATAGGGTGCTTGATGTATGCCATGACATGTACACGCCCAGACATAGCTTTTGCCGTGGGCAGGTTGAGTCGATTCACAAGTCGACCTAGTAAATGCCATTGGAAAGCCCTAAGGAGAGTACTAAGGTACTTGTATGGGACTATGACATATGGCATTACATATGTGGGTACGCCTTCAAGCTTGGAAGGTTATACCGATGCAAGTTGGATCACCAATTTGGAAGACCACACTTCGACAAGTGGTTGGGTTTTCCTATTAGGTGGTGGCGCCATATCTTGGGCATCCAAGAAGCAATCTTGCATAACAACCTCGACCATGGAGTCGGAGTTTGTGGCGCTCGCGGCTGCGGGCAAGGAGGCTGAATGGCTAAGGAATTTGGTAATTGAGATACCATTATGGCCAAAGTCGGTTTCCCCAATTGCTATCTTTTGTGATAGTCAGAGTACGTTGGCAAAGGCCTATAGCCAAGTGTACAATGGGAAGTCACGACATCTTGGGGTGAGGCACAGTTCGGTTCGAGAACTAATCACACACAGAGTCGTCTCGGTGGTCTATGTTCGAACGCACAACAATCTCGCCGATCACTTGACGAAGAGTTTGGCTAGAGATTTGGTGCTTAGATCAGCCGAGGGGGTGGGGTTAAAATCCTATTTAAGACCTGTGGTTTGAACGCCCAATTCCCCCTTACCGAAAGGTGTAGGGCTGAATTCAATGTGGTAAGTCAATCACACGGAGTCTTGAGAGCACAAGAAAAGGCCCATCCAAGGAGGGTGCTCTGGCCTACAAAATAAGTAGTGTTGAATTAAGTTTCATTAATGAGTTTCGGTATTTTGCATTTGTAGGTGCATGGTAGAAACTCAACTATACATATGCGGAAGTTTAAAGGTTTCTTCCAAGGGAGTTCGAGGATTACTCGCCTACATGCATATGTGAAAGGATATGGGACGCAATAGCCTTGTAAGATAAAAGCGTCACTAGTGTACATAACATAGGGTAACTCATGTCGTACCATGCGGGGTGCACCTAGACAAGTTGAAGTGGTTCAATTCTTAGAACACCACAAAATTTTGGTGTATGATTGTATGACTACAAGTTGTAAATTCAAATCTACGGATATTTACTTCTATGACATAGAGTTTGAAATGTTCATTTTCGTGACTTGCACAAATGGGGGAGGAATGTTGGTGATTTGCGTAAGTCACCGGACCATGTTGTGCTTGTTATGAATGGGAAGTGCGAGACTTGCCTAGAGGGTATCACATGGCTTTGGGTGTGCGGGAGGCACGGCCTAAGTGAGGGACCCGAGGCATGTCTAAGGTGTCTATGGAGGTAGACAACAAATAAATGTAAGGGGAGGTAGAGTGCCAAGAGTTCCAAGTAAGGGCATAGCCCGATACTCGACGCTCGGGTGCTCATACGTGAGTGCGCTCGTGTGCGGGCGCGCCTATGCGCAGCCGCAGGTTTGGGCACGCCCCTTGGGCGACGCCTAGAGCACTTACGCGAGGTGCCTTAGCTTGGTTGAAGCTTTCCTAGGCAAGAGGTATATGTCCTAGACATTTTACGTTTTGGGAGGAAAAACGTGCTCGGGAAGCTAGCTTCGAGCTAGCTCGGGACCGAGCTCCGACCTAGCTAAAGTTAGGGTAGCTAGCTCCATGCTAGCATGGGACCTAGCTAGGTAAGCTAGCTTGGTACCTAGCTTGGTATGCTAGCTTGGCACCCAGGTGGACCTACCTTGGGCTGGGCCTTAGGGCCTTGCTTTGGATTGATGTTGGGCCGGCCATGTGGGCCACATGAGGGCACACTTGGGCCTTATCCTTGGGTTAAAAATCAGGCCCATATTAGTGTTTAAATTAAACATAATTGGGCCCCCAATCCAACATTTATAAAGTGGATTAAAGAGAGAGAGAGTGGCGGTTACTTCCTTAATTTTAGGAGGTTTGTTAGCCCTCTTGGTAACCGCTTGTAACCTCCTTTTGACAGCCCATAACCGCCCCATTTGGCCTAGGATTTTCTTTATAAATAGAGGGCCAAGGGTGCAAGGAAAAGGGAATCCAATTGTGTGAAAATCACAAGGCAAATCCACACGAAATTCAAGAGTAATCGGTGGAGAGAATTGAAGATCAATTCGGGAAGTTTGATTGAGAAATCAAACGAGCACTTCAAAGAGAACGAGGTATGTATGTGCATCAATGATTTTGATTGCCACTTAATCATTGGTTGGAACGTTTTATCCCACAACCTTGTTGCGGAATACCCTTGGCAAATATAGGGGCAATAAGCGTTGAAGGAGAGTGCCACGTGCACGACTCGTATCCATTATCCAGGTCAGGCTATAAAGGATTAAATAAGTCGGTGGTGACTACCCTTTTTAGGGTCTACACCCGGGATTACCCTTTTTAGGGTCTACCCACGAGATTACCCTTTTAGGGTCTACTCACGAGATTACCCTACGGGGTCTACTCACAAAGCCTTGATTACCCGCAAGGGTCTACAAGGGCCGACGTCCTTCAACTTGCTTAAAAGAAATCAACAAAACTAACAAGTTGTGCCTATTTAATTAATAAAGTTTAAACTAATTTTATGTATGTTAATTAACTAATATATGTTAAACTAATTTTATGTCACATTATTAGAAATTTTAATAGTCCAGCAATTACAATGAATGAATTAAAGGTGCATTTGTTTCTTGATTATCTGATAGATCTGTTACAAATGCATATTATGTATTTAATGACATATATATTTTCCTTTAACTGGAAATAAAACTGAATACAAAGAACCAAACAAAAGGTTTAAATATTTGTCAAAGAAAATTTAGATAATTCAGAAGTAAATTTCAAATATATATACAAAAGGCGCATATGATAATAAAAATTTCATAAATCAAGATGAAGTATTATTCCCCAAACTATGTTATATATATTTTGGTGTATATGATATATATATATATATATATATATGCTTAAAATTTGTTTACATTTTCTTGATAGTGATTTTTGCTGACATTTTGTATATCTTGATTGTTGTTATATTGCATTTTGTGACTAAGTTTAAAATAAATATCAGATATATTCATCTATTCTGCTGTAAACAAAGCCCGTGCATCGCACGGGCACTAACTCTAGTAATTATAAAAAAAAAATACTTGGATTTGCAGCCAATGTAAGTTAGGAAAGCTAGCATTTAAGTTGTCAGATAAAAGATAGGTGAGTGATGTCCCCCATCATCCCATCTTCTGTTTACATTAACTATCATCTGTCTGTCTCCATTAAATGGGTCAGCTAAATTCTGAAGCCAACCTCAGATTTCAGACCCCTGTTCTGTGCCCAACTGCCCAAACTTAAATGCTCCGTCAAACAAATCCCAACTGCATTTCAACTTCCTTTTCTTCACGACCCATCTTTGGAAGCAACTTTGCGTAGTTGTAACAGCATTAGATTCAGGCGTTTCTCGAAGAAGATTCAGGTTCAGATTTAGAGAACTTGTTTCCCATTCAAACTCATTTACTAGCATTGAAGAACTAGAAATGCCCAACAGTCACTACTACTACTAGTCTACTACTACTACTAGTAGCTCATTAAGGCATACAAGCTCACTACCACAAACCATAGCCAACCTTAGGTACATATATATTGCCTATAGATAGATAGATAGATGGGTGAAACTATGAGACTAAAGGATAGATAGCATTTTAGAATGCAAGAGTTCCAGGTCCACGTGAGCAGCAACCAAAAACTTGGACCCTTTTGATCCAAAGCTTCACCATAATTATATCATCACACGAGCCTTCTTCTACGTGGTAACACGACCACAGCACATCATCCCCCTGCAAGTACAAATCCAAGACATCAGCATCCATACTAAAGAGATATTGATTTTCAGCCAACAGATGAAATTTCATCACCAATGGGGCACTGAAAATTTGACGATAATGCGCATTATCTTGCCTTATAATGTATCAAACCCAGAATGCAATGCATCATAACGCAATATAATGTAGCAGCCAGTACTTATCGAGAATAAACCGGCAAGAGTAGACTCACCCAAGTGAGCAGCCAGACTTCCTGTACTTCTTCTTACGGTTCACTTCCTTCTTCCTTGGAGGCTGAAGAACAGCGTTGATTGCAGTGTCGAAAACAGCTTTCACATTCTGACGACGAACAAGTTCAAGTTTTCAAATGAATATATACTTTGGTAGGTGATATGAGGGTATTGGCATTCAAGAAAAAAGATTTCCTTAGAGAAAAACCTGCTGGGTCTTGGAACTGCATTCGATATAAGCAGCTGCTCCAATCTGCTTCCTCAACTCTTCTCCCTGGGAAAATGGTTGTTGCATAGATAGGGGTAAATCAATCTATGATGTTGAGTCCGTCTATTAACCATAAACTATCAACCCTTAACTCGTAATTACTTGCATAAATTAGATAGATGACAATGTTCACATACTTCAGTTGATCTTATGAAGTTGGCTCTGGAAGGATCAGCATAACCTCTTCCCTCGCGAAGATCTACAAAAGAGTAGGGTATTTTCTCAGTAGTGCTTAATATATATAAACTAGTTAACTTCTTCTACTAAATAATAACATCATTTAGAATCAAACAAGTGGAACAAAATGAAAAACAGGAAAATAATTACCAAGTTTTGTTCCAACAAGAATAATGGGAACATTGGGAGCGAATCGACGAAGCTCAGGCATCCACTACGAGTTCCAAAACGTACTCAGAGCGCATTAATATGATTGTAGAATGCTAATAAGTGTTGTTACATGCTTTGATTAGACATTAGAATCACAAGAAGCTTATTAATGGAATGGAGATTTCTTCCTTTTCCTACTTGCATTTGTTGGCATGAATTGAATCTCCAACATTTAGATGTCTACCGGCTATAAATAAAGAGAAAAAAAAAAAGCAGAGGGTGAACCTTCTTGAAGACATTCTCATAGCTTGGCCTGCTGATGAGAGAAAAGGCCAGAACAAAAATGTCAGCACCTCTGTAACTCAATGGCCTCAGCCTGCTATAGTCCTCCTGGCCTATAAGCATCATCATCATCATCAGATTGTCCAAAACAAAACAACATACTCAGTATAATATAAGAGGAGGATCTAAATAGAGAAGAAACTCCATATGTCAAAATGAGCATCAGCATACCAGCAGTATCCCAAAGCCCCAAATTGACAATGCTGCCATCAACAGACACATTTGCACTGAAGTTGTCAAACACTGTAGGTATATAGTCCTGTCACAACCACAACAACAACAAACCCTAAGCATGCATCCACAAAGCGCAACGCAAGAGAATCTAGGGTTTGCAATGACTGTAAGTACTAGTACTACCGCCAACAAACAGTTGCAATGCAAACACAACAGAAAGCACACACAGACCCATGTTCAAATGATAGAGTTGCTAAAAATGAGAGAGCTTTAATAGGAAACTTACAGTGGGGAATTTGTTGCTGGTATAGCAAATGAGCATACAAGTCTTGCCAACAGCTCCATCTCCAACAGTCACACATTTAATGAACTTGGATGCACTCATTTCCTCCCTCTAAAACAAAGAGAGAATGAACGAACAGAGCAGGAAACAAGTCACGAAAAACGCGGACACCCAGAACACAGCTCGGCTTTAGCCACCACCCACCAAATGAGCATATGAACAATAAATGGTGTGCCTTTATATTTCTACCTTGTAGAGGAAGATATAGGAAGGAAGAAACCGAGAAGAAAAGCTTTCTGACTCAAAGTGTAGTGGTTGGGGAGAAACCAACCAGGAAATAAATGCTCAAGGTAATACAGAAAGAGAACACAGTAAAAAGGGCAGATTTGGATGGGACAGAATCAGATTATTTTTTGTAATTTGGTCAACTTTGCTGTTTGAAATACGTGCAATTCAAAAGTTGTGTACAGTGTAGTATGAAAATTGATAATTCACGGATTTGCGTCAATTTGAAGAGGTTTAAAAAACAGTAGCTCCTATTTGTTATTCGGATTTATGGTGGGGTGAGTGGCACTACCATCCATACAGGTAGGGCTCAGTATTCGGATCCAAGGTTTTGGTTCCGGTAGGGACCAACCTTATGGTAAGGAGAGGGGCTTATAGTAGGAACTAATCTATAAGCTTTTGATCTTAAGAGAATCAACGCTCCAAAATCAATTTGACAGCTCACCCAAAAATAAGGCGCGTCTCTCCCCCATGTGTTTCTTGCATCGCACGATATCCTGCTCCTGCAATCCCGAACGATTTTTTTCTGCCCCTCTCCCGATCACAATCTCCTCCCGATTTTTTGCTACATTCAAATCCTGATTGATCGATTGTTTTTCTGTGCTGATGGTTGAAGGTTAGTGAGTTTCACGAATTTCCTTCAATTTCTGCTGATTTTTCAAGTGATTTGCGAATTTGACAGCAAATTCCTTCAATTATTGTGTTGATTTGCGAATTTGCTTCAATTAGTGTGTTGATTTGTGCTGATTTGCGAATTTGCTTTAATTAGTGTGTTGATTTGCGACTTTGACAACCAAATCCTTCAATTAGTGTGTTGATTTGTGTTGATTTGCGAATTTGACAGCAAATTCCTTCAATTAGTGTGTTGATTTGTTGATTAAGTGTGCTGATTGTGTGGCCTCAATTTGTGTTTTTCCTGTGTGGTTTTTACTACTCTTTGATATTGGTATTGGGTTTTGGTGTATGAGCTTATGAATGGTTGAATTGCTTGATGCTCAAGGCTTTTATGGTCTTTGGATGATGGCTTCTTTTAGTGGACAATTGTTGATTCCTTCACAAGTACTCTTTAACCCTGTTCTCTGGTTTGTGAGAGCTAAGCTTTAGTTTCTGGCATGGACTTGAACATTTATGATGGGGATTTGGATGGCAAGTCTGTCACATTCAGACCTAGGAGGGTTGTTTCTGAAAGGTTTGGGTTTCCAAATAGGGAGATTGGTGATGAGGATTCCAGACTGATATACATAAACGACCCAACAAAGACCAATGAGAGACGTGAGTTTTCAAGGAATTTGGTTAGGACAACGAAGTTTTCAGGGAGTTTGTTTGAGCAGTTTCATAGAATAGCGTATGTTTACTTCCTACATATAACCGTTCTGAACCACAGCTTGTTGTCTTTGGCCAAGGTATATCTCTCTTGCCATTGAATTTTGTGTTGCTAGTTTCAAATAGGGAATTTTGAGGTCATGCTTTTATTGTATCCGGATCCGACATATTCCATGTGATTTAGTCCTAGATCGTGTTTTGAGATTTTGTAGCTAGTACATACATTGTGACTCCAGTGATTTTTACTGAACTTGTTACACATTGGTGGTGGAGTTGCACCTAAATAGAAAAATGGCTCTAAAGTATTGCATAAGTTCAATTTTAGTGAGCTCACGATGGAGTTTGTGTCTTAGCTACGTTCTACTGAAGTTCGATTGTGCTTTATCTCATAAGTCTGTCATTTGGAGATGGATAGCTTTTTGTAATTTTCAATTCCAATTGGTATGGTTCAGACAAAAAAATCAGCTCACATATGTTTCATTATGACAGTTTTCTGTATATTGTCAAGTATGATTTTATTTAGGTTCGTATGACATGCTCTGCTTTTGTGCAACTTTTTTTGAACTCATGTTCTCAAGTTTTTGAACTCATATCACTATTTTTCTGAACTATGTGTTTGTCTTTTATAGATATTAAGGTCACTCGTTTGCGCACTCCTCAAATTCGGTCGCGCACTCCAGTATGGACGGGTTACGAAACTGTCCAAGCTGAACCCGGTTTTCTGAAAATCTTGCACAGTTTCAGAATCCGTCCATAAACGAACATCCGGTTCGCTTAAAAAACGGCCCATATGGACGGGTTCTGAAAATGTTCAAGTTTTTTAAAAACACCAGCTTCTATGGACAGGTTTAGAACCCGCACAAATACAGATTTTGAATTTTTTAAAAAACGGCACCTATAGACAGATTCTGAACCCGTCCAAGTTAGGGTTTTTGAATGGCTCCTATGGACAGTTTCTGAACCCGTCCATAAATCCAGTTATGTTGCCGATAGATTTCGGCTTTTAGTGCGGCCTCGTGCTTTTCACTATTCACTTTTCAATTGTTAATTCATCTCATAGGAGAAGGGTGGCTCGGAGGAGGTTGAAAACTGCCCACGAATGAGTTACGAATCCGTCCGTGGGCGGGTTTGAAAAAAAGACCATGAACGAGTTACGAATCCGTCCATATGTGGGTGTGAAAATTTCTCATGAACGAGTTACGAATCCGTCCATAGGTGGGTGTGAAAACTTCCCATGAACGATTTACGAATCCGTTCATAGGGCATTACACATACCCTGAGCCCTAAACCCTAAACCCTATGGACGGTTTCTGGACTAGTACATAGGGTTTATACCCTGATGACCTTTTTTTGAATTTTTTTTAAAGAACTTATTATATCCATTTTTTTACAACAATTCAACGTTTTATCATTTAAAACATAAAAAAATCTTAAGTTACAAATCGGATGCCACATATAGCTTATATGGACCATGAAGAACTTCATCGTTAAGCGCTCGCCACTAGCTATTAGGACCTCTTATGTTTTATATAGACCTTGATGATGGTTCAACCCGCCATGAACCATGAAGTCCTTTACAAGGTTGAACTCGTCTTATACCATGAAGTCTTGTACGATGGTTGAACTCGTAATGTGCCATGAAGACCTTTATGATAGTACTTGTCATATACCATGAATATCTTTATGATGGTTCAACTCGTCAAGTACCATGAGGACTTCTTGTGAGTCGTTTGCTAGTTGAAGGGCTAATATGTGAGATTAATCATAATAGTATAATATATGTAAGTGTAAGTTTAAAGGCGAATCCGTTCATGGACGGGTTACGGATCCGTTCATGGACGAGTTACAACCTAAACAAAAATCGATAAGTTCGAATTTGAGCCAAACAAATTACAAAATATAAACATAGCAATTGATATAGTCTAATTTTAGGATACAACTAGCAGATGACCCATACCTTGTACGGGGGTGTTATTTATTTATTTTTATTGATTTGTGTATGAATTTACTTTAACAATTACAAATATTATCATACTTATACTTTGTTTTAAAACGATGCTTATTTTTTGGAGTATAAAATGACATAATTCTTGTATATCATCATATATATAAATAAATTTTATTTATATAGTTACTTTTGATGCATACATAAATATATATTTAAATAATTGAGGAAGAATGACATAAGATAAGATGAATTATCACATTTTATTAACAATTGATACAAATCTTTTGGTATTTAATTAAATTATGTAAACTAACTTTTATAATAAAATCAATAAGTTTAAATAAAAACTCGGATTAATATATTATAATATTAAAGATATAGATAATATTTAATAAGCTATAGAAAACCATATTATCTCGTATATATGTTATTTGTTTTTGAAAAAATAATTAAATAATAAATATATAAATATGTAATGAAAATAATAAGACATTATTATCTTAATTAAGAAATCGATCTTTTTTTCCTAAACCGTAATCACTATGCTATATTAGCGATATATATGGTAAATTCAACATCCACTTTTTTTATTGATATTTTTATATGATACAATAGTAAAAATGTATTTAATATATTATTTTATATGATACAATGGTAAATTCAGCCTCCGCCGCCGGACCACCATCCGGTCCATCGCTGCCCGCCACCTCTGACAACGCATCTCCCTCCCCGCTCCCCACAGCCGCTCGGGTACCCTCCGCACTCCCCACCACCGCACCTCCCTCCCCGCTCCGGACCACCGCCCCTCCCCGCTCCTTTGCGATACTGGACCCGTCGAGATTGTCGTCCTCTGTCGGCGACCCTTGAACGGTTTGGAGACCCAGCGACCCTTGAACGGTTTCGAGACCCGTTGAAGAAGCTTGTGCGGGATCCACACCGGTCGAAAATTGGGCGGTTGCAACCTCCTTCGAGCCACCCGGAACCGCGGCCGCCGTCGAGACTCAGCCATCCTCCTCCTCTCTCGCTCGATCCATGGACGGCGGATGAATTTTGAGGGTTATAAAACTTATGAACGGGCTCTAAAAGTGTCCATATTTTTGACCTAAAAAGTCAAAAATATGGACGGGTTCTAAAACTATCCATACTTGTACGGGTTTTAAACCTGTCCAAAACTCGTCAAGACAAATTCCAGTCCGTATCTACATCTCCTAAACCCGCACACGGGACCGGGTTTTCTCTCAAATTATGGACGGGTTCTGAATCTGTCCATATTAAATCCGGTTTTTTTGAAAAATTATGTACGGGTTCTGAATCTGTCCATATGAGGGTGCGCAACCGAAATTTCGGAGTGCGCAAAATTTCACCGGATATTAATCAGGGTCCATCAACGGTCAATGGTGATGACACAGTAGCGCTTCCCTCCAGTTATGGTATGAATTTTGTGCTAAATTTTAAGTGATTGTACCGAACTTGATTATTATTTTTTATGTTCAAATACACTTGACAGCAAATTAAGTGTTGATTTTTTTTGTGTTCAATTTTGCTTTCGTATGATCTGATTATGATGATATTAATCAGTTGAGTGGTTCAATCCCAAGTCACCTTGCTGAATGCAAGAACTTGACACTCATTTATTTTAGCTCAAATCACTTCAATGGGAACTTATCTTCTAGGATAGGAGAGCTGTCCATGTTACAGACTTTAATAGTGTCCTCTAACAACCTCACTGGTCCTATACGAGGAAATCTAGCCAATATCATGTTGCTCTCACGGTTTGCAGCAAATCAAAACCAGTTTTCTGGTGCAATCCCATCTGGGATTTCAAAACACCTACAAAATTAGACCTGAGTTATAATCTATAAAGTGGGTCAATACCAGGTGATCCCATGACTAATATTATCCTAAGCATAACAAGCAGGCGCTAGATTTAACCCCTAAACTGCCAAAAACCTAAGCATCCCACACATGAATCAATAGCAATTTTATGAACTTCCATCCATAAAATTTTGAACTAGTCACATAAAAAATTGAACAAGAGCAAGAGAAAGAAAGAAAATAAATTTCACAACAGAAAAATGACGATCTCACAAATTTCATAGGAGTCTGCAATTGAAGGTAGTAAGAGTTCTCACCATCTCTGATTAGTTTACCTCAATTGTTTGAATTTAACTCGTTAGATTAGGAAACTAACTCATGACCAACAGATTAGATATTTGGAGGCAATTGAATGGTGTGAAAAGACCTTTACAAGCTATAACTCTTGTGCAATTTTCTAATGCAGATAAAGAATGTGAACAGACTGGTGAAGATGTTGCTGAGAGTGAAGACTTGAGGAAGGCTTTTGAAAATTGGAAGTTTAAGACATTTTTTTTGACAGTGCCTCTTAGAATTGTTTCCTTACGTGGCTTTGTACCTCCCTCTTGGATCAAGGTCTGTTCTATGGCCTTGAATGTAAATTATCCAAGTGTTATACAACTATTTATATATTCTGATTGTGCCAATTTTTTGCGTAAACCAAATAGATTTTTTTGAACTTCCATCCATAAAATTTTGAACTACGCACATAAAAAATTGAACAAGATCAAGAGAAAGAAAGAAAATAATCCTAGGACAAATTTCACAACAAAAAAATGACGATCTCATAAATTTCACAGGACGACAGAGCTAAGAGCAAGAGAAAATGGACAAGAGAAATCACAAAATCAGAAGTACTACTCTTATGAACAAGAAGTTCATAAGAGAAATCAGTAACAAAATCAGAGCAAAATGAATAGACAACTACAAATTATAACAAAATCAGAGCAATTTAGTCTTCGAAGGAATCAATATACATCCCCATCATCCCCATAAAAGCTGGGATCTTATTCATCATCCATTTCTTCAACATCATTATCGTCATCTACAATAGCATCTTCCAGCTCCTCAGATTCATCCCTAAACGAACTAGAATCTTCAGAGTGTTCTGGTTGAGGAACTTGCTTTTTGTTTCTCTTTTTGGGAATCATCTCAACCAACGTTGTGTCATCTACATTAGTTAGAAATTGAACAATTAGAACAAATAATTGAACGTTTTCAGATAAATTCTGAACTAGTCAAGCTTTAGCTACATTTTTACATACTCATCTTCATCAACAGATTGTCTTTTCCTTGGAGGCATTTTTTCTTTTTAGTGTATACCTGTTCAAGTAAACCCATTAGGTTTTAAATAAATCCAATACAAAATCATTAAAGAAAATTTTGAACTACTTACACACAAAAATTGAACTATCAGAACATCTAAGCCAACCACACCAACTAGAACATCATAACAACCACACCAATTTGATAAGTCTAGTGATCAGAACATCTCACACAAGCCAACCAAATCAACACTAGAAACCACACCAATTGACTCAAATTGTGACCTCATATCCACACATTAATATAAGCAGAATGTGCCTCAGAAATATCAGGCTAAATTAAACAATGATCGCAGAACAGAAAAGTATAATTTTCTAATCAAACAACCTAGTTACAGAAAAGTAGATGAGCATCAACTCAACAGGAAATTAGTACCAAGCGACTAGCTGAATGCTAGATTTTCTCCATTCTCCCTATCCCCTGAGCTACAATTCAAGATCCAGATTCAAACACCAGCTCAAGCAAATCTTGAGACACAAAAACATAACAAGCAAACGCTAGATTTAACCCCTAAACTGCCAAAAACCTAATAATCCCACGCAGGAATCAATAGCAATTTTTTGAACTTCAATACATAAAAATTTGAACTACTCACATAAAAATTTGAACTAGTCTCACTTGGAGTTCATTTAGCCCTATAAAGACGATGTGCATTATCTAGCTAATCAGGATAATCAAGGAAAAATCGTCATCAGACATTCAAACTAAGCGTCTTTCTCTAAACTACATGCCAGAGGAGTTGAACTGCAACAAAATCACTTCAAAGATAAAACTGAAACCGGAAACTAGAAGAAAGGATACCTAATGGTTCATACATCCAATCCAACTCCAGTCAAAAACTCTTTCCGGTCGGCATTCATCAAACCAATCCCAAAATTTTGCGAGTGAAAACCCTAGGACAGCTCTATGTCTCATTCTAATACATCACAGGAACACAAAAAATCACACGAATCAGCCTCAAATCCGCCTCTAATACATCTCAAAGGACAACTCTAGTTCGAAGAAATCAAAATTATCAAAGAAATCGAAGCAAAACAGAGAACAAGTCGAAGCAAAAAAACGAAGTAGAATGTCCATCAAAAAACGAAATCAACACAAAAATCAAAAAGAGCATCTACTTACTTGTTCGAATCAGCAAAGGAATCGAAGAACGAATCGAAACTGTTTGTTGTGGAGTCGAATTGATGAACGAAGGAGGATGCGGGATGAGAGAGTCGAAGTTTAAGAGCGTCGCAAGGGTTTTTGTCCAGCTGAAACAAGTTTTTTTGCCAAAATTACTATCTTGCCACTAAAAAAACTTTAAATTTTATTCCAGCGCGCGTCATCTCATCCGTCCATTTCTTATTATCAACAGTTATTACCAGTCCCTACTATAAGCCTTCTCCTTACCATAAGGTAGTCCCTACCTGAACTCAACTCTCGGATCCAATCCGATCCAAAATGTCGGATGTCCGGGAAAAAGTTCTTTAAAATCTCCGATCTGTTATAACCGGATATCCGTTTGAATCGGATATCCGATGGTGGATATTTCGGATATCCAAACTATCCGTTTTAAATTAATTTTTCAAATCACACTATTAAAAATGTGAAATTTTGTTAAAAAATAAAAACAAATACAATGATTATATGAGAATTTTAACCCATGATGAGTTGAATGTTAGAAAAACACACATTTTACCACTTATTCCACTCAAATATATTACCATTTATAAAAAAAATCCAAATTAATATATAAAATATCGGATCTACCGGATATCCGGTTACTCAAAACCCCGATCCGTATCCGATCCGATTATCTGGAAAAAATCCCGGACCGGATCGGATACGGATAATAAAGCTAAGCTACCCATTGTATACAGATTTTTTCGGATCGGGTCAACGAATATTTCGGATCGGATCGGCGGATCGGATAATTTTGCTCAACTCTACATACAGGTCTTTATCAGTGAGGATGTGAGGTCGCGGATTCAAAGAAGTTGGCAAAAGTGGAGGGCGGCTTTAGGAGTTTTGTACGATAAGAAGATACCGCTTAAGCTTAAGGGAAAGTTCTACAAATCTGTGATAAGGCCATCAATCCTTTATGGTGCTGAGTGTTGGCCTACGACAAGGCTCAAGAGCAGAAACTCGCAGTTGCTGAGATGAGAATGCTCAGATGGATGTGTAGGCACATGAGGATGGACAAGATTAAGAATGAGGAGATCAGAAGCAGTTTAGGGGTTGCTAGTATAGGAGACAAATTTCGAGAAACAAGGCTTCGTTGGTTTGGTCATGTTCAGAGGCGGAGCCCAGACGCTATAGTTAGAAGGTGCGAGCGTTTGGAGTTAGGGGCGTTCAGACGAAATAGAGGTCGGTCGAAGAAGCGTTGGATGGACTACATCAAGCAGGATACCAACTTGTTATGGATTGCGGTGGAGTTGGCTCAGTGCAGGGAGGGATGGAGGGAGAAGATCAAGGTAGCGGATAGCTAGACAACTGGTCGATGGAGCAGACCTTCGGGTGTTGCAGGGTGTCAGATTTCTAGTTCTAGCCTTAACTTTAGTTTAGTTTTAGTTTAGTCTCCTTGTAGTTTTATTTTACTTACCGTTTTAGCTTGTTGAGTTGGAGTGGTGCGTATCTCTTGGGTTGATCTGGGTAAATGTTGTTGTTGTTGTTGTTGTTGTTGTTGTTGTTGTTGTTGTTGTTGTTGTTGTTGTTGTTGTTGTTGTTGTTGTTGTTGTTGTTGTTGTTGTTGTTGCTGTTGTTGTTGCTGTTGTTGTTGCTGTTGTTGTTGTTGTTGTTGTTGTTGTTGTTGTTATTGCTATTGTTGTTGTTGTTGTTGTTGTTGTTGTTGTTGTTGTTGTTATTGCTATTGTTGTTGTTGTTGTTGTTGTTGTTGTTGTTGTTGTTGTTGTTGTTGTTGTTGTTGTTGTTGCTGCTGCTGTTGTTGTTGTTGTTGTTGCTGTTGCTGCTGCTGTTGTTGTTGTTGCTGCTGTTGCTGTTGCTGTTGTTGTTGCTATTGCTGTTGTTGTTGCTATTGCTGTTGTTGTTGTTGCTGTTGTTGTTGTTGTTGTTGTTGTTGTTGTTGTTGTTGTTGTTGTTGTTGTTGTTGTTGTTGTTGTTGTTGTTGTTGTTGTACTCCCTTAGGTTTCAAAATATTTTGTTGATACCGCTTGAGGCATAAGCTCACTGATTGTATACTCAATTACTCATGGGTGTATTACGAGGTCTCAAGTTCGAGACTCCAAGACGACCCTATTCTCTTTAGAACTGGTTAGTAATTAGTTCTCATCCCTTATCTAAAAATTTAATATATACTAGCTTAGTCCGTTATATATATATCCTAGCTTAGTCCGTCTTACCATGTACGACTATGTCTGACATAATAAAATTACTTTCAATACATTATATTATTGAATTTATGAACATTTAATTCCACTTACTAATAAGATACACCATGATACTACTATTATATTTAATTCGAATTAACTTATTATTTGTCATATAAATTTTGATCTTAGTATATTTTCTTATTTATATATTTTTTCTAATATCAATACTTGATTTGTCTTATAAACCAACCTAAAATATAAAATATACAAATTTATGTATTTCATGTGGATAAATTCATTCATGTAGTAATAATTATAGTTTCTTTTAGGGTAAATCTAAATATTTTCTTAATTGGAATGATATTCATAGATTCTATAAATATATATTTATGGATATATTATAAATATAAATATTATTTTGATAGCTTTTAAGGTAAATCTAAATACTTCCTTAATTAATATGATATTGATAGATTGTATAGATAGATAGTATTTGGATAGTTTATAAATACAAGATACTATTTTATATATACTATAAATACAAAATATAAAATACTATAAACTATTTTAATAGTATTTTAATACTATTTTAATACAAGATAGTATTTTATAAACTATTTTAATACTATAAACTATTTTATCTTGTACTTTATAAAATAGTATTTGGGGATCAAGTGAGATCTACCCTTAAAATATAAAATGAGATCAAATCTCATCCATTAGATCTCCAGAATTCAATGGTCCGGATTGCCTCCATTATTTTAAGCCCCTTTTATATGTAAAGGGTATTTCTGTCTTTTTCTACTCCCAATCTTCCACATCTTGCTTCTTGCGTTCATTCCCATCGTGCCTCAATCGTTCAATTCGATTCATCCATTGTTCTTCCCCTAAGTTCATCCATTGCTCTTTTTCAACACGATTTCCTTCAATTCCTTTCTCCAATCTGATTCCTTTGACCTCCAATTCCCTTCTTATGGATTTAGGTAGATGTTTTTTTGTGAACTTCTATCAATTGTGCTTGTAATTGTGAAACTCATTAATCTATGAATGTTTTTGCTTTAATCCACTCTCTTGTGTGTGAACTCGTTAAATTTGCAATGTTAGAAGGTTATGACAACATGTACAACTCAATTTTGATGGTTTCGATTGAATAACTATGGTGAAAGTTCATTCTTGTCTTGTTGCCCACCATGTGTTCGACAAAATGCCTCAAAAAACATGTCTTAATTTAAATGAACCGTTTAATGGCTTCCAATGAACCTTTACTTGAATAGTTATGAACCATAATGATATTCTTTATGAACCAAAAGAATACCCGTATTTGCCCATTTGTACTACTCATTATGTGTTTCATGTTGCTTTACTCATCGCTTTTACGTTTCTTTTGTAGATTGTTTATGTCTTTTACATTGTAGTGTGACAATGTCGATAGATTAGAGAGGTTGAAAGCGTATACTTGTTTGGTTGCCCATCATGTGTTCGACAAAATGTCTCAACACATGTGCCTTAATTCACATGAACTGTTTTATTGTTTTTAATGAACCTTTCTTTGAAAATTTATGAACCATAATGACATTCTTTGTGAACCAAAAGAAGAATCGTATTTGCACATTTGTAGTACTCATTATGTGTTTCATGTCGCATTACGTTTTTTTGTTGATTGCTCATCAAGCTCGGGTCATTCTACTATGTCTCATTCAAATGGTGATGCTTGTACTGATGGAGTTTCATTGAAGTATTTTCATAATAACACTAGTACCATTGATGGAGCTCCATTGGATGAGATGAGAACGATAATGATGCCTATATTTATCTATAATGCACTAACATTAAATAAACTGTATAATTTCACGACATGGACCTACAAGTGGAACACAATGAGCCAAATTCTTTTCTTTTACACAATTTACGCATTTTATCATATATGAACCGAGTGATTCAAATTCATGAACCATTACGTCGAATCCAATGAACCAAATAATTAAACTTCATGAACTTAAAAACAAACAATTCAATATTTTTCTTTTATACAATTTACGCATCTTGTCATATATGAACCGAGTGATATAAATTCGTGAACCATCACGTAGAAGAAAATGAACCAAACAATTAAACTTCATGAACCTACAATCAATGAATTCAATACTTTCTATTCCTTCGCATTCAGCAGAATGAACCCTATTCAACATCGATTTAAAGAGCAATCATTTGCATTGCTTGAAGTGTCTAATCTTCTTCAAACTGTATTGGAATCAACTCAACAATTTCAACCAACTCTATTAGTGCATGAGCTAAGTTCATCTTTGCTCATCGAATATTTGAATTCACTCCTGCATAAACATAAATGAGATCAAATTTATGAAATGTATTATTGTATACAATGATTGAATAACACACATGATATTGTTGTATAGCCAAAGAACCAAAAAACGACTAGTATGTACCAAAAGACATATACCATAAGTAGAATTAGCCTACGTGGGATTTGAACCCACATCTATGTACACAAGCACATAGCTCTTCCATTTGAGCTAGTAGGCTTACCAAACACATTCCGTTTACTCAATTTTTACATTTTGTCATATATGAACCGAGTGGTTCAAATTCATGAACCATCACGTCGAAGATAGTGAGCCGAAAAATTAAACTTTACGAACCGTACATTTGAACCTACAAGTTTTTATTGTTTACACAATGAACCTTCAAGTGATTATGAATAACAAGATTTAAGCATTTTACACAGTTTTCTTTCATCAAAGAATAGAACTGAGCCATGAACTATATCATGAAAAGTTATGAACTTAATAGGATAAAAGCATGAACTGTCACATAATAAGCACATCAAGTGCATCATATTCAAAAGAATTGAAATCTCGTAAAAAAACCAGCCAAAGTTGTATGATGCCACAAATAACTACTTTGATACATTCTTGTATTTCGGCTCCCACCGAGTACGTATCTGCAAACGCCTAGTTTAACAAGAATCCAACAGGAGACTTAGTGCAATATAGATCTCTTTTTAACATACTTTCATGAGAGTTGGAATTGCGTTTCAACAACATTTAGGTGTGAAGGTTCTTCATTTATAAATATGGTACAAAGACAAATAGTATAACCCAATCCAACATCTAAAGACAACAATTAAAAAAATCACACTCTGAATAGTGATGGTTTTCAAGTACCCCTGGCTCACAAACATACAAAAAACTGTGATCAATTCCAAGCAGAAAAACAATCAAATATACACTACTGATTCCAGAATGTCAAAAATTAAACCACGTACAAAATCTCAGCCTTACTACCTCCTCATCAAAACGGCATGAATTCAGGTGACACAAAAAACTCATTAAAGCACACCTCACTCAAATCACACTCATTAAGCACCAATAATCCACACAATCCAATCTATTATTTCTTACGCTAGCACTCATTTGGAGAAACCTACCTTACCAATTTTTCCAATTGCTACAAGTTTAAACCTCCAACTAGACAGCAATTCCAAATTAACGTAATTCATTCCACCATTAAAAAAAGAAGCAATCTCAACATCCACACTAAATCCAATGCCGAAATCGAAACACATCCATACCGGAATTGAGGCCTCGGTTGTTCCGTTGAGCCTTCCGGGAGGCGGAAGCCGGAGCGAATGCGAAGAGCGAGTAGAGACCGTGGTCGATGTTCGGAATCGAGCTACAGAACTCGTCGCAGGGTTGGAAGGAGCTCATGAGCGGAAATTTCTCCATATGAACAAAAGTGACGACGACGACGAGATTTTTACGAGATTTTGTCATGCCTAGTGGGGACGGGGACGGCCGGCGACGGATGAGGAGAGATGGTGAGGAGCAACGACGGACCGAAATCGTCCGAGAGAGAAGGTGAAGAGTGAGATGCCGTGGAAGATTGAGAAAGGGGATTAGGGTTTGTCCCTTGTGAATGAGGGTTTATTTGTCTTTTTGGCTCAAAATCAGTTTATTTACAAGTTTGCCACCGTGTCTGCCTTTTTCTTTATTTCCTTCTTTAATCTCTACCATTAGATCCGAAGGATCTAACGGTAGAGATTGTTTCTCATTTTACACTATAAGGATAAAATGCACCAGAACCAAATACTATTTAAAGGATATATAAACTATTTTGGATAAAAACATTCTACAAGATACTATTTTAATACAAACATCCAAATAGTATACAATTAATACAAGATAGTAATTTATATATACTATTTGGATAGTATTTGGATAGTACATATACTATTTTGGTATTTTAATATATGGTAATTAGATAAAAACATCTTTTAAAGGATAAATCTAGATTGTATAGATAGATTTTGTTTGGATAGCTTATAAATATAAGATATTACTTTGATAGACTATGGGTATAGATATTATTTTGATATAATATATGCTAATTAGATAAAGACAAAGAGAAATTTGTAATAATTGAATTATTAAGTATATATAATTGTTAAAATATGATTTATTTATAATTTATTCAATATGAGGTAGGATCATAACTAACGTGGAGACTCGAAATATCTCGCCCTTAATATATAGTATAGATTTGTCGATAAGTGATATATGATCACCTTTTCTTGTTTCACAACATGTTCATTTCATATTTTTTGACACATCTCTTTCCATTTAATCCCGACGAAAATGGGTATATGGGCTTTGGGTAAGCAAAAATGGAGTAAATAGGATACAAGGAAAAAAAATGAGGTCCCATAGGTTTTTTTCCAATTTTGCCCCTACCTTTTTTTCAAATTTACAAGATGACGTCATCATATGCCATTGATGACGTCAGCACCCCTTATCACCCATCAAGCGTTGACCAACGTTGACCAGCGTTGACCGACGTTGACCAGTGTTGACCGACGTTGACCAGCGTTGACCGACGTTGACCGGCGTGGCATTAGTGATGACAAGTGACGTGTCATCAGATGACAAGCTACTTGTCATCAGTCCACGTACAAAAAACTTGTCATCAGTGATGACCAGTTTAGATAAAACTCACTATTCACGACCTCAACTTCTCATCTGATGACAAGTTGAGGTGAAACCCATCATTCACGTAAAAAACATGTCATCAGGTGATGACGAGTTCAGAAATTGACCTATGTGGGATTTGAACCCACATTATTGTGCATCAAGCACATTGCTCTACCATTTGAGCTAATAGGCCATAATTATAAGTAATATATATACAAATTTAACAATACAAAATAAAACATGTCATCACCCCAACTCGTAAAACAAACTTGTCATCATCCAAAAACATACCCAAACCCATAAAATCATCTAAAAAACCGTAAAACAAACCTGTCATCACCCCCAGAACCGTAAAACAACTTGTCATCACCAAAACACATTAAAAACGGATTTGTCATCATCAAAATCCATAAAAACGAACTTGTCATCACCCAGACCCATAAAAAACACCCTATCATCACCCAGAACTATAAAATCATCCCGAAACCCTTAAAACAAACTTGTCATCACCTAGATTCGTAAAACAAACTTATAATCACCAAAACACATCAAAACGAACTTGTCATCACCCCAGACTAGACCTGTCAATCGGGTCGGGCGGGTTCGGGTCGGGTCGTTCCGGGTTCGGATTGAGTTCGGGTTCGGGTCAATCGGGTTACGGGTCAAACTGGGTCGGGTCACTTCGGGTTTCGGGTCGGTTCGGGTCAACCAACGGGTCAAGAGTATCAACTTTTTTGACCAAAGTTTAAATAAAATATTATTTAAGTAACAAAATATAATAACAAAATATTATTTTTAAATATTTTAATAATAAAATATATCATAATTTTCCAAAATAAACTTTATATATTGTAATATAATAAAAACCTTTGGGTGCACAATTACCCATCAATCTGTCATTTCATTATATTAGAGTGTATTCTAAAATAAGTTTTCCGCCTTATAGATTTCTTGACCCAGCGGGTTGACCCTGACCCTAACCCAGAAACTTTCGGGTTTACCGGGTTCGGGTTCAAACTGGATTTCGGGTTCAAATCTTCGGGTTGAAACCCAGAAATTTCGGGTCGGGTCGGGTCGGGTTTTCGGGTCGGGTCAGCTTTTGACAGGTCTACCCCAGACCCATAAAATCATCCTAAATACCTTTAAACAAACTTGTCATCACCCAGCCCCCCAAAAACAACTTGTCATCACCCAGAACCTTAACACAAAACTTGTCATCAGTTAGATTCGTAGAACAAACTTAAATTGCTCAAAACTCAAAAAAAAACCCACTTGTCATCACCCTAAATCGTAAAATTGTACCAAAAACCCTAATATCAACTTGTCATCCAAAAAACCCCAAAACTCAAAAACTAAAAAACCTACAAAGAAACTTGTGATCACTTAAATCCGAAAAACAAACTTGTCATCCAAAAACTCAAAAAACCTCAAAATCCAAAAACCCCAAAACCCAATCGGTTGGATCCGGCTCGTACGAGCCCAGATCTGACTAGATCCGGCTCGTACGAGCCCGGATCCGGCTAGATCCCGCTCGTACGAGCCCGGATCCGGCTAGATCCGGCTTGTACGAGCCCGGATCTGACTAGATCCCGCTCGTACAAGCCCGGATCCGGCTAGATCCGGCTCGTACGAGCCCAAATCCGGGAGAGAAGGAGGAGAGGGAGAGAAAAAGAGGGCGACGAACTTGAAATTGACGGCGCTGGCGGCGGGCGGTGGGATGGTGGTCGTAGACGGCGGGGGCGGCAACGGCGGTGGCATAGGTGGTCGGTGAGATTGGGAGAGGGAGAGGAAAGAAAATGGAGAGGAGAGGGAGGAGGAGAGAGGGAGGAGAGAAAAAATGAGGAGGAGAGAGATGAAATTGGGTGTTTTATAGGGAGGGATTAACCTATTTATTTCATTAATTTTTGGGGGAGGTTAGTCTTTTCAATTTCATCCCAAAACAACCCCCCCAACCCCATTCCCTCTTTAATCCCTAATAATTATCTCGGAAATTTGGCCTGGTACCCTTATAGTTAAGGCAATTTCACATGGTACCCACCCATTTACACTATTTCACGAGGTAACTTTGTGATTTTGGTAAATCTTGCCAAGTAACCCTACAATTATTCTAACCTCAAAGCTTTATATTGAATAAAAAATTAACAATTTTAAATTCTTGTTTATTGTCACAATTGATGGATTTAGGGTAATTAATTATTGTGCTTAATCTTAAAATATAGATATTTCTTGTGTAGAATCATATTTTGTCAGTGTTTGAAAAACCAAGTTTAAGTCAAAATAAAAATAAACATTTATGATATATTAAAATTAAATCAAGCTAATGAATAATTTTTGGAACGGAGCCCATGAAGTTTGAGGCAAGAATAGTATTTATGAAATTGAGCAAGTTTAAGTTAGAAGAAGCTCTATATCACATATAATGCGAGTATGTATATACTTCTGAATTTAAAGAATTTTTATTTCATCACTCATTAACTTGTTATTAGCCTTTTAAAATTTATACAACTAACAAAATGTAGAAATAAAAATATTATACCTGTAATAAGGTAGTTATTTTATATAATTATGCTAATGGAATCTAAAATAAGAAAAAAATAAAATAATGTACATATATGGAGAATATAATTATGATATATTCTAGTCATAATAACATACCTAGTAAAAAACATCATCTAATAATTCTTGCAAATATGAAATTTTTAAAAGAATGTTTTTAAAACAAATACAATTTCTTCTCAAAAAAGAAAAAAGAAAGAATTTAACTTTCAAAACTATAAAGTAACAGTAGGGTTACTTGGCAATATTGGTCAAAACTACAAGGTTATCTTGCGGAATAGTATAAATACATGGGTACCACACGAAATTTCCTTAACCACAGGGTTACCAGGCGAAAATTTTGTAATTATCTATATCATAATCATTATACTTTTTCATATTTCTTTGCACTGATAGTTAACTTTACATTTATAGGGATAATATAGAAAAAACATTATTTCTTAATGTGTGTGAAATGTTGAAATGAACAATATGGCATAAATATAATAAAATAATTCATTAATTTTTTAAACTAGATTTCACACAATTTACTTACAAAATAATCTATGCATGATTAAAAATATCTAGAAGTATTAAAGTAATTGATTTATGATATTAGACAATAACCTTCCTAAACAATTATCCAACTTGGTTTGAGTAGAAGTGAGGTTTGGATTCCATGGATTAAAGTTGTGGGAGTTCTAAACTTGGAGTTTTTCATTCTTAGTGATCTTATTTCTATAATTTAATTGTTTTAATTACTTTTATTTTAGTAATTTAATTAGACAAAAATAAAATGAAACTATTTTTTGTATAACAATATGTTCTTACTTTTATTCTTAGTGATCTTACTATTTTTTGTGCAACTAGTATATATAATTGTTCAACTATGTTATAAACACGTTATAACACATTTGTAATTTGACACGTGTTTTGAATTTTTCAACTATACATTTCATTTGTGCAACTAATATATGTAATTGTTCAACTATTTCAATTTTGTTATATGTAATGCTCAATTTGTTCAACTAGGATGCCAGCTCTACTCCAAGTTTTTTTTTGTTCAATTAAATGTCATATATGTGCATCTCTAATAACTATTTTCGAGTACAACAATCGGTTTCGACGACACACCAAATGGTTTTATCGAGCACCATTATGAATTTGTTCGAGAGAATCGAAGAAAGTTTTAACTACCTTGTTCCATTGCTTTCGTAGTGGATGGAGTTCGAATCGAAACAAGATCTGGGATTTGTTCGAAGTTTATTCTATTCGAACTGAGATTTGTTTGCAAAATCAGATCTGAAAACCAGATTTAGTAGAAGAGAAGGCGAAAACGAGAGATCCGTCGATGGGGAGAGATCTGGATGAAGAAGAGAGATTCGTTGAAGTCGAAAACTAGATCTGAGATGTTGTGCGATTCAATTTGTGCTGCAGATCTGAGTTGCGTTGAAGGAAGACAGCGATTTTCGCTTGTGAGCAGTGATTTTTGGCAGCTTGAGAGCGTTTAGGGTTTCCGCTCGTGAACAGTGATTTTCGGCAGCCGTTTTTTCGCGTTTTGGGCCGTATTTTGCCGTTTTGTTCGCCCGTGATCAACGACTGTGATTCAATCCTATTTCATACCGTAAGATCCATTCCTACTAGATCCGGTCCCATATTTCATATAATATATTTTGTATCTAAGGTTGGTGTATAAGACAAGTCAAATATTGATATTGGGATAAATTTTATAAATTTGAAAATATACTATAATCAAAATTTATATGGAAAAAACAAGTTAATTCGAATTAAATATAATATTACTATCATGGCGTATTATATCAGTATATAGAATTAAATGTGTATAAATTCAATAATATAATATATATAAATAACTTTAATATTTAAGACATAATTGTACTTGGTATCACGGGTGAAGCCAGTTTTATAAGACTTGTGACCCTTCTACCGGAATTCCCTAGTTCCGCTACTGCACCTATTCTTAGGTCTGGGACTTTGAGCCCATGGAACCAAAAAAATCCGAACCGAACCGCTCGGATCGGTTATTGAAAATTTGTAAGCCAAAACATTACGGTTCGGTTCCACGATAAAATTGGGGTTCCGTTTTCGGGCTTATTAAAAAAGAACAAAATACCCGTAATTGTAATAGAGACCCGTAATGAGAGTAACGTGCATCCATGAAACAAAATAGACCTCCAAAATCCCAATTCCAAAACCCCGTCGTGGCGTCCGAGCCCTAGCCTGCGAGTCCTTGCGCGCCTCCCGTCCTCGCCCCGAGCCTGCCTCCTTGTCCTCTCCGCCTCCACGTCCTCGACTCCTCGCCGCCCTCCTCGTCCTCGATTTCTCGCTGCCTCCCACTCCTCCTCTATAATCGCAGTGAGAAAAGAATAGCCATATTCTTTTCTCATCTTTCTCATAATGAGAATGGCGATCTTGCGTTCACGAAATTGGTTTGCAAGGGCCATGTCATCTATCTCCTCTCCTCCGTTGCGTGTTTGTGTCGTCGGCAGTGGCCCTGCTGGCTTTTATACCGCTGACAAGGTCCACATCTTTCATTTCTCTTTCTTTCTACTGGAATTGTTTCGTCGGTCAGTTGGGTAATTCCTATATGTATCTGGAATTTTTATTCTGAAAATAGATGTTGAAGGCTCATGAGAGTGCGGAAGTTGATGTTTTGGATCGATTGCCAACTCCATTTGGTTTGGTCCGTTCAGGAGTGGCACCTGATCATCCTGAGACTAAGGTATTCTTTCTTCAACTGTATTCTTACTACTACATTCTTCACTTTTTAGCTGGTTTAAACGTACATTTTCTACAGAATCTCAAAGAATGGAGAGTTTCAAGTTGGTGTGATGGCTTATTATTGCAATTAGGTTTACTTGTAAGCTAAAAGCTCCCTTGTAGCTTGTAAGCAACTTGCTAAACGAGTATCTGAAGCTATTGGCTATAAATAGTTTTATGGCATGACAAACCCAGCCTAAGGATGAGCCTAGATGCACAGACACCTCAACTATTTGCTATCTTTAACTATTTGCTATATTTTATAGTGAACCAACACATCTTGTGTGACTTCTAATGAGCTTTTGAAAATGCATAATGAAGTAGTAGGCTTAACTCTTTGGGATGCTTGTCTTTTGAACAAATGCCCCATGTTTATTATTTCTGATTATATAAATTACAGTTTTTGTGATATAAAAAGGCAAGACAATAGCTGCATGGTTTGCAAAAAGGTCTTAGTTTAGGTAGTGATTTCAGTTTTCCATGCTTCAACCACATCTCCTTGGAGCTAATGCTACTATTCTCTAATGATTATCTTGCTTCTTTATGTAAAGTTGGCTACACATTTTTCTAGTGAAGTACTTATATTAATCTAATTGTCAGCTTTTTGTTCTCAAGTCAAATTTGCAAAGACTGCTTATTTACTATAGAGTTTGCAACAGATTGTCATCAATCAGTTTTCTCGAGTTGCAGAAAATCAAAGATTCCAGTTTTTTGGAAATGTGACCCTTGGATCATCAGTTTCTGTGAAGGAGCTTCAAGAGCTATATCACGTGGTAAGAAAAATGTAATTGCAGGCTCAAGCTTGATTTAAAATTTAGGGTAAAGCATATGATATTGGGTTTTTTGTTGATTTTCGTTCATATTTGATGTTGTTTTGAACAGGTTGTTCTTGCATATGGGGCTGAAAGTGACCGTATTCTTGGTATACCTGGAGAGGTAAATTCAGGAATGATATTTTAGTAAAGGGGATACAATTTCACGCTATTTTGATTATGTTCTAGAATCCTATTGTTCATCTGCTTTTGGTCATTTGTTCATTTTATTTTACTTTCTTCTCTAAGGATTTGGAAGGAATATATGCTGCTAGGGAGTTTGTTTGGTGGTACAATGGGCATCCAGATTGCAGAAATCTGTCCCCGGACCTGCAAAGCACAGATACAGCTGTTATTCTTGGACAGGTTTGTTGCTAGAGCTTAGAAACACAATTTGAATTATTTTTCCCCCCGTTTTCTACAGGCTGGAGAGGTTAGTAAATCATGATTTTCTCTTCATGGTGTAGCATTCACCATGATCTAAACAAAAACTTAATTTCAAAAACAGATGATTAGTAAAATAATATCGCATATGTAATTATATATGGCAGGGGAATGTGGCTCTTGATGTTGCAAGAATTCTTTTACAATCTACATCTGAATTGGAAACAACTGATATCGCTAGTCATGCACTTGCTGCCTTAGAGAAGAGCTCCATAAGGTTTTTATTTATTTATTTCAATAAATTTATGGTGCATTTAGAGGTGGCCATGTGTACTCATAACTTTGAATTTTATTTTAGAAAAGTATATTTGGTTGGAAGACGTGGACCAGTACAAGCAGCTTGTACCGCTAAAGAACTACGGGAAATCCTTGGTAATTTATGCATCTGGATTTCAGTTGATACAATGCTAAACTGTTGACTTTCCATATTTTCTGCACTCAACTAAAAGTGAATATCATGCCATGCAATGTTTTCCCCCCCTTTTCTCATAATTTGTTCGTAATTGGCAAGTATAGTTATTTTTTCTTTTTGTCCTTGAGCAGCTCTGTTGTCTTCCTTGTATACATATGGTTTTGCTTTGGTATCAGTCATAGATCTAATATCTCCCATTGAGTAGAATAAATTATTAAAGAATAACATCACTGATATTCTGTAGATCATTTTCAGGTATTAAAAATCTCTTTGTCCACATTAAGGAAATTGATCTTCAAAAATCTTCAGCAGATGAGGTACAAATTCTGAAATCTTACTTAAGCTTGCTGTCTTGCTGCATGATCATAGATCTTTGGTCACTGACAACCGTATATTGACATTTCTCTTATATTGTGATCGCACTTTAATTCAAATCCTTTTTGGAAGGAAGAAATGAAAAATAGCAGAATCCGGAGAAGAGTGTACGAGTTGCTATGTAAGGCAGCAAGCTCAAGTGCTTCAAAACCTGAACCGGGTCAACGTGAACTCCACTTTGTTTTCTTCCGAAAGCCAGATATGTTTTTGGATTCCAAAGAAAGAAGAGGTCATATTGATGCAGTGCACTTGGAGAAGACTACCCTTTCAGGTTAACACTACCAAAATGACTGATATTCAAGTTTGTGTGCTCTAACTAGGATCAAATATTTACTAGTTGATGTTGGGTTGGACTTGAGTATGAGTATAAAATGAGGAACTTAGGTTTTATTGTATCCAATTGGAGCTCAATAGATGATTTGGAAAATTGTTAAGGAAAATGTTATTCACCACAAGTTTTTCATTTGTCTTTTGGTTAATAGTGATGCCACGGCATGAATGATGCACTTACATTTTGGTTGTATGTACAAGCAATTTGTTTATGCTACTGGTGGCCACATGAATCTTACTTTCCTAGCAGATAGAGGTATACAACTGACTACCAGTCTTTTTTTTAAATGCGTAATTAATATGAAAAAGTGTTTCAGGTAAACAGAGAGCTGTTGGCACCGGAGAGTTTGAAGATATAGAATGTGGGTATGTAGCTTCATACATATAGATATGGGTACAAAGTTTTTCTCAATGAAGACTTTCTGCTTAGTGTTTGTTGTCAGCTTTGTTTTACTGGTATTTTGCTAAGCATGCTCTTCCGTTCCTGTGCTGGCATGCCTCGTTTTCCCTAGATTAATGATGTAAAAAAGCAATAAAGTCAATTGAGGAAGTCATGATGATCCAAAGAGGGTGTGACACCATCAAATTATTCTGGGCTTTTGCAGGTTGTTGCTGAAAAGTATTGGCTATAGGTCAAAGCCCGTTGATGGTTTACCTTTCGATCATGAGAAAGGTAAAATTTGCTTGATTATTTGGCACATTCAGAAGCAATGGAAGATAAAAAAAAACAAGAAAAGAAAAAACATGGAATTGACAAAGATGTTTCTTGATATTCAATCATGTTGTGTGGCATATGGAATAACTATGTGCTGAAGAAGGTCAAAGAGAAGTAGAGAACCACTTTCAAATATTCTACTTGCTTTAATGACTAATAGATTATCTAAAGGTTGCATAGACTTGGCCTTTCGTTGTAGAAAGACAATTTTGAGGAATGTGACCAAGTAGCTGCTGCACCTGACTACAAAGGCCCAGTTTGCTCTTGCTGCTAGCCTAGGCTCTCAACTACAAAGCCTGTGGTTTCATATTTTACCCGACTAAGAATTTCCTGCCTTTCATTGAACATACATACAGGTGTGGTTCCAAATCTTGGAGGTCGAGTAATAAAGGCAACGAAGGGAGATGAAAAAGCTCCTGAAGTGGGATTGTATGTCTGTGGGTGGCTTAAGAGAGGGCCAACTGGGATCATTGCTACCAATCTGTTTTGTTCAGAGGAAACTGTAAGCTCCTAATATTGACTTTAATCGGCTTTCTCAGGTGGTAAGATGCAAGAATGACAGCTTATGTGTTTTATGATGTATAATTTGCCAGGTTGCTAATATTATGGAGGACCTTGAACAAGGAGAACTAGTGTCTGCATCAAAAGTGCCGAAGCCGGGTAGAGAAGGCCTCATGGAGTTGCTGGAGCAACGTAACGCTAAAGTAGTGAGGTTTGAAGGCTGGGAAAAGATTGACGAAGAAGAGAAGGATCGAGGGGCTTTGAAAAATAAACCTAGAGAAAAGCTAACTTCCATGGAAGAGCTCCTCCTTGTTGCTTCACAGTGAAATGCCAGCATATGCTTTGTTTGTTCCCAGCATAAACATTTGGAGAAAGCTAGAGATTAAATTCACGTTCTTGCTTTCAAATTATGATAAACTTATTGGTGTTTGATTAATAAAATATGAAGCTGTGATTGCTTTTATAGTGTATGCAAGTAATTACATTACATGTACAGTGAGTGATGGAAGATCCTTTGATTTGAATGCACCTCTTCATTCTTAAACCAGGCAGTGAAGAAAGAGAGGCCTTCCAATTGAGATCATTGAGACATGGGTGAACAAGTGTTAGCTTTTACAATGTTAAAGAAAGAGCAACTTGATTTTATTACCATTCATCTCGATAGTGGTAATTAGTGAAACAATCGTTTCAAACCTGAGAAGCTAGCTTTTTGATGAGGAAGCCGAATGGACTGTTTTGCCCCTGGCATATTTCCGATAGATTACACAGCTGCCATGGGTTGAGTGGACAATTCCATATTTCCCATTTCCGCCCCTATTGTAAATTATGCAGAGATTTTGGAGATAAGGTTTTATCTGCTTGCTCTCCCGCCATTGTCTCCCCCCTCCCTACTTCTTACATACAGCAGCAATCCGGGAAACAGAGGAGCGAGAGTCGCGGAGAAGTTTCCCAACCCAATTCAGGTACCATCATCTTCGTCTTCTTCTGTTGACTTGCGTTTTTCTCCTTGCGCCTTATTTTCCATTCTTTGAGTGCTGTTCCTGACTGTCTTTTGTATTGCCCACGCCGAGATTCAACCCGCTCACTAAGAAATTCGACTCTTTTTGCACAAAGCTCGCTACTTTACATCTGATTACCTGCTGGGTTTTCTTGAAATCAAGACAATTGCTTTGACTTAGGGCATCTCCTTAGATCTCCCATTTCTCTAATATGGCAATGGGTGTTCAGTGAGTGCTTAATGGATGGAAATAATGGTCAGCAACGAAAATTTTCTATGTTGTTACTTGATTAAAATGCAAAACTTGCTTGTTCAATGAGTATACATCAACTTGCCTCTTTCTGATTGCCATTGCTGGTAGGTAGGAGCTCATCAGCCTTCACCCACACCCAAAGAAAACCCTACAGTTTATACCCAACAAAGTCAAATTAATTTCTCTCAGTAGCTCTATATCATAGGGTTTCTAATGCTATGTACCTCCTGAATTGCTGGTTCCAGAAGGTGGTTCCAAACCCCTAGCCCCCTTGTCTATAAGTAAATTGATGTAAAATAAGACTTGTGATACTTATAACAAGACGGTGAAAGGAGCAACTTCGTAATATTATCTATGTTATATATTCATTCTAAAAGTTCCAGATCTAACTGAGTGACATTTTTACATTAGCTTCTGAGGTTTGTATATATATTGTCACATGTATTATGTACTAAACAATGATAATACTGGGAGGCATTTTACCTTTCCTACCTTGATGACCTTTGATGAACATAATGCTCTCGAGTAAACTAATAGGGAAACTGCTGAATGAATATCCAACAGCTGGGATTGATTTTCTAGGCAGCTAATTCTCCAGCTGCCTTCTACTATATTCACAGTTCGAATTTGTCCTAAAAAAAGAAACTTTCTGTTTTAGAGATGGCATTACCGGTAGTCTGCTAGATTTTCTTTTGTTGATCTGCTCTTTTAGGTTGCTTAATTTTTCTGTGGGGCATCTGGTTTTGTGCTAAGTCTAGTTGCAGTTCCGAGATTGTTGGTTGTTTCTTGTTTTTGCGAGAAGGAATAGTCTACTACTGAATTCAATATATTGTTTGTAACCTCACTACATACATACTTGGGGCTAAAGCCTTTTTTCAATCAGTTTCTTGAGATCTAAAAGTCATGCCTTTGTGGTTTTGGTTCCATCTTGTCATTTAGGTAGTCCTCCATCAAACGAGACCAAGAAACAAGATTATAATGGAGCATTAGTTTGACTTTGCTGAGTTTCGTCTGGCCTCTGTTGGCAGTGGGTTTTAGCATTCTTTCAATCTCAGACGCTACCTTGTACAATATCTCCCTGTCCAGCTACTCATCACCTGCAAAGCCATGATCATAAACCTTTCCCCCTCTCCTCCACACCATTCTTCATCTTTAATCAAATTAATTAGACCCAAACCACCCCTCTTTCTTTCCTCAACGAAAATCAACAACCACATATTCAAGCCTTTTCCATACTCTTCAATTTTCAGACCCACATCCCAGTACTGCAATTCTCAGCTCAGAAGCAGCTTTCTCCACAGTAATGTTGAATACCCACAAAGGAAATCATCAGATTTCAGGCTTTGTGCCCTTCCTGGATTTGAGAGTGCACAGTCTGTGTTAGAAGCTGCCGCCGTCCTCACAGCAATAGTTGTTGTCCATGAAAGTGGCCATTTCTTGGCTGCCTATCTTCAGGGTATACATGTAAGTAAATTTTCTGTTGGGTTTGGTCCAATTCTGGCCAAATTTAACTCCAAAAATGTGGAATACTCCCTCAGGGCATTTCCCTTGGGTGGTTTTGTGGGTTTTCCTGATAATGATCCAGACAGTGATATACCAGTGGACGATGAGAATCTCCTCAAGAACAGGCCAGCAATTGATAGGATTATAGTGGTTTCTGCTGGTGTAATTGCCAACATTATCTTTGCTTATGCTATAATCTTTACTCAAGTAGTGTCAGTTGGTTTGCCTGTTCAAGAAGCCTTTCCTGGTGTTCTTGTCCCTGACATTAGACCCTTTTCAGCTGCTTCCAGAGATGGCTTGTTACCCGGAGATGTTATAATCTCTCTTAATGGTGTAGAATTGGCAAACTCTGTGCCGGATTCAATTGCCGAGGTAGTTGATGTGATCAAGAATAGCCCAAGCCAAAAGGTTCTGCTTAAAATAGACAGAGGTGGTCAAAATTTTGAACTGGGTGTAACACCTGACAAAAGCTCGGATGGATCTGGTAGGATTGGAGTTCAGTTGACACGAAATGTCAAAATTTCCAGCGCTAAGCCTTCAAATCTTGGTCAGGCTTTTAGCTTTGCTGGTAAGGAGTTCTGGGGTCTGACTTCTAATGTGTTGGACAGCTTGAAGCAGACTTTTCTCAACTTCTCACAAACTGCTGAAAAGGTTTCTGGTCCGGTGGCCATTATAGCAGTTGGGGCTGAAGTGGCAAGGTCAAATGCCAATGGGCTCTTCCAATTTGCAGCTATTCTAAACATTAATCTTGCTGTGATTAATCTTCTACCTTTACCCGCCCTGGACGGAGGATCTTTGGCACTGATCTTGGTGGAGGCTGCTAGAGGTGGTAGAAAGCTGCCCTTGGAACTCGAACAACGAATCATGTCTTCAGGTATAACGTTTATTCTTGTGCTGGGGGTATACCTTATCATCAGGGACACCTTGAACCTTGATTTTATTAAAGAACTACTGTGAATCTGACTTGGGAATATATATCTGTATAATTCAAGGTTATACTGTCACCTTTTGTAAAGAACTGATTTTTGGTGCCATAGAGCTGTAAATTTGCTGGCAGTAAGAATGGGGATTACACAACGGATAGTCTTGTGTAATAGTGGGATCTGTAGCTGTTTGAGGCAGTAGCTCAAATAGGACAAGGATTCATCTGAGATATGTGGGTGAATGCATCAAATCAAGAATGTTGAAGTATAATCTTATTGCTTTGAATGATCTCACATTCTCACCCATTGTGTGCTATTCAAAGCCTTTCCATTTGTTGGTGTTATTGCTTATGGAGCTACTGATTTCCGTATCCTCTAAAAGCAGTGTGAGAAAAGCTGAAATCATTGTGAAGGATAAAAAAGGCATATGATTGATTTCTCAGTGAGAAAAACCCACCAAGCAATTTGCTAATATGGATGTTTACAAAAACTCTTACATGCATCTTCAAAACGTTTGACTCTATTCTTCTTCGGTTGGATGATCACATGTCTGTTACCTCCTGAGTCCTGATACATAATACTCCATATATTGGAGTAGGTGTGCAAATTAATTAAACAGCCGTCCATATATATAATACAAGACATGCTGCATGCAAGAGCAGCATTTAGCCTCTACAAGTTACGTTTCAAAGTGTGAATACCCTAAATGATAAAAACTTAATTACAATAAGGGGAGTGGGGGGCAACAGCCCCCCACCGGGATTTAAAAAAAAAACAAAACATTTTAATATGAAAAATACCTAAAATTACCATTGGATTTGGGGGAATAGAGGGCCAAAACTTTACATTATTGTCGAAGAAATTTGATTTTATCACAAAAACCTACATTTCATTTATGTTTTTTTTTCTTATTTATTGAATTATTATTATAATTATCACAAAAACTTGATTTTTATTTGTTTAATTTTATTTTTTTGCTTAATTTATGCTTAATTTAGGATTTTATTCAGATTTAATAATTAAAAATTGAGAATTTTATTGACTAAATAAAGAAAAATTTAAGAGACAACAAATCAAAATATTTCTTTATAAACCAATTAATGTGACTTCAGCATTTTATGTATTTAGCTCCCTCTGACTTGAATGTGTGAGTCCACCACTGATTACAATGTATATAGCTTATAGCTTGGGGTAGACCCGGCAAAAAGTGACCCGGACCCGAAACCCGAACCGAACTGACCCGACCCGAACCCGAAATTTGATCCGAACAATGAAAAATGAATCATCCGAACATGACCCAGACCTGATCTGAACCCGAACCGAGCCGAAATGACCCGAACAAAATGTAAACCGAACTAACCCAAACCCGAACTGACCCGAACCCGAATTGACCCGAACTCGAACTGACCTGAACCCGAACTGACCCGAACACATGTACAATATTCTTATAAATAGAATATGGGTAGTAAACCCTAAACCCTACCCTAAACCCGAATTCATGGGCGGGACGTGGACAATGATCCTAACCCGAATATCTCGCCCTAATACCCGAATTATTTTTTAATAAAATTAAACTATGATATATATATATATATATATCTATAAAATATTATAAATTTAGTTTAGAACAATTATCTCTAAGTTATTCTTGGGTTGTGGCGGTTATGAATGAGATCTCATTTATTGTCAACATGCCCATAATCTTTATCCATCTATCTCCTTAGTCCAATAGAGTACTTGAATTAAATGAATTAGGGTTGGAATAGAACATCCATCAATTTTATTAATGTATGAAAATGAGTTTAATTATTTTATGTCATTAAGTGGGCACAATGTTTGGAATTGTATTGGCCCTCGATTATGTCATTAAGTGGGCATAAGGATCCACGACGTTGAATTTTCTTAATGGATGAAAATGAGTTTAATTATTTTATGTATGTATGAATGACTAAATGTGCCCGCAAGTATATAATACAAATAGTAATTAAGTATTTTTAATTAACTAAGTAGAAATTACATCTAAATCTTTGTCAATAATATGTAGTAACTATGTTTTATTACAAGACACATTAAAGTGCCCAAACTTTCTACGTTCAAAACTCACCGTTTCGGGTAGTCTTAATTTTTTTTTAAAAATTGAATCCAAATAACACTCGAATCCGAATTGACCCGATCCGAAATGATCCGATTCGAAGCAATCCGAAAAGGACCCAAACCGAACTAGACCCGAACCGAACAACATCCGATCTGAAATGACCCGAACCCGAACTAACCCGAAGTATTACGACGTGAAGCGACCCAAACCCGAACTAGACCTGAACCCGAACATGAACCGAACCGAACAAGACCCGAAATGACTGTTTGACCCGAACGGACCCAACCCGAACGACCCGATCCGAATTGACCGGAACAACCCGAATTGCCAGGTCTAGCTTGGAGTGAGCCCATCGCCATTTGACCTCCTTACTCAACTTCTTAATATGGAATATGTATTACTTTTATATTCATGAAGTTAAGAATTGTCCGATCTTAGGTGTCCGTGAGATTTACTCCTACCCATAAAATTATTTCTTCAATCTCATTTCCTAGTTCTTAAGAGCACCCACATATTCACGGTAGAGGGAGCAAATTGGACAAAAAGTGAAAAATAATATTTGGAGTTGGGTGCATGTACCGAGAATTTTGAGTGCAAATTATGCTCCCAGGCAGGGGTTTCATACAAAACCGAATCCGAAAAATCAAGCCAAGAAACTGAAAAATTTGTAATTTTTTGGTTAACTGAACCGACAATATTTAAAAATTGGTTTGGTTAACCGAACCAAAAAAATTAACGGTTTTTGGTTCAGTTTCGGTTTATGATTCGTAATATCGGTTAACTGAAAAACTGATTTTTTATATATTAATACGCAGGTTTGATTTAAACGATTCATTTTTCAAATGATGATATTGTTCAATTGACCATTTTGAGTTCTCTTGGTTGCAAAGTTTTATTGTGGCTTGTAATTTCAATTTTACTTGTCATTGAACGTGTCTACATAAACCCTTTAAATTATTTATTAAATATGTTGTTGGAATGAAATACAAACAATAAAAGTTTAAGTATCATTTGGTTATTATAACTATCAAGACATATAAAATTAGTATATATTTTGAAGATCTAATCTAACTCGATTATATTGTTTAATCATATTCGATAATTTTACTTATCTTTCATGTATATTATGATAATCTAAATCACATAGATGGTTAATGGTTAACCGATAAAACCGAACCGAAAAATTGGTTAGCCGAGATTAACGGTTCGATTAAGGTTTATGATTTTAGTTAACCAAAATTATGGTTAACCGAAGTCCGATTAACCGAAATTACGGTTAACCGGGTTTGGACACCCTTACTCCCAGCAGGTGTCCAGATGCATCCGGAGAAAGGCGCGTTCGTTCACGTGCATCACACCAAAGCGCGTCGTTTTTGGTAAAATGGGTAAAAACGTCGCGTTTATAGTGTTTCATGCCAAACAAAATTAGTTAGTGTGCCATGCGTTGCTCCTTGAGTGGGGTTGTGCTTGACCAATGCGAGTGTGACACGTGGCGACTGGGAATTAAAATTTTCCTAAATTCATTTTTTTTAACATTTGGGAAATGTATACATATATATTAAAAAAATGTTATACCACAATTCATACTTTTTTAAATATACTCAAACCCACTACTATTGTATATATCTGATTGAATTTAAAAGTAATTGTACATAATTGGGTTGTACGTTGAATATGCGCAAAACGGGCATTTAAGTCGGAATGACTATTGTTATACCTTTCCTGGTAGGAAATTTGCTCACCGGTAATACTCATCGCTTTGTTGTGATGTAAGGTCTTTTTTGAGCGTTTGAAGTCGTTTTAGGGCTCATAATTGCATTTTTTCTATTTTTTGAGTTAAAATTCTATTCAAAATCTGAAACCAACCGTGTTTAGGGTTTGAACCCATTGTTTTCGATGTTGTGGTTTTGGGTTACAAAATCTTAAAGCTTAGAATATATATACATCATGTAGTGACTCTTCTTCCAACGCACTCCGTCTTATCTTCCTCATTAATCTCCAATATATGGATCCTTCACAAGATCCCTCACAAAATTCGTCCCAAAACTCCCTTCCAATTTAACTCCTAAGAGGATTTCTACAACTTCAAACAATTCCTTTCACAGTCTTATGGCATTCGAGATGCGTCATTTTTTTATGAATCCTTTGCCGATTTTGCTGTTCACCCAAATGCGCAATTTAACATGTCTTCCATTAGCTTAAATGGAAGTGTAAATTTATCGTCCATGTTAGTCATGGACACAAGTCGGGCTACAACCGGGCCGGGCCATGGAATTCGGAGCCAAGACCAGCTTGGTATAAAACCGGGTTGAGACAGGTCGGGCCGAACCCACACAAGGAAGCCCGGTCCGGTCCCACACAAGAAGGCCTGGTTTGGTCCCATGGCGGGCCCATCTAGGCCGGGCCAAGCTAGTCCGTTGCCAAATTAAAAATTAAAAAATATCAATCCGAAGTAGTTTAGTTCGGTCAATTTTCGGTTTCAAAACCGTTTTAAGTCAAATGAACAAAAAAGTTCTAAATATTTAAGAGCTTATTAGTAAGTATAATAATAAATACTTACTAATTAATGAGTTAACAAAGTGCTTCACTGGAGCCCAACTCAAAAAGGCCATATACATAAAATTCTTAAAGCATGTGTATTTGTAACACTACTTAACTCTTTCATTTCACAATAGTTCCAAAGTGAGAAACTTTTTTATCACTCCATGCACATTTTTACTCCACAAATGCAGTCTCACATCAGAAAATTTGAAAATAGTGAGGAGTTGTTGGTATTATATAACACCTGTACAATGTTTGATTCTTTTCTAAGCCTTTTACTAAGTTAAAAATTTATATGAGTATTGTTTGAAATAATATTGAAATTTATATACATTTAAATGTAATAGTTATTTTTAAATTAAAATATTTATACTTTTTTTATTTATTGTTATTGGGCCGGGCTATCAACCTCAAACCCAAGCCCGACCCATGGACCAGGCGGGTTTAGCCCGGCTGGCCGAGTCGAGCAATTTTGGCCCACATTTGCGAGTCGTTCCGGGCTGGGCTGGGCTTGCCCGCACTTCTGTCTATCTCTAGTCCATGCCAGCCTATAACACCCAAATAAAAAACACTAGGCGGCGACTAGGCGAATAGGGGCCATCTAGCACCTAGACAGACAATACGGTTGCATAGGCGGTAAAGACGGACACCTAGACACCGCCTATGCGGATTAAAAGGCTAGGCGAATAAGGACCGACTAGCACCTAGACGAGGCCTATAAGAGATTTTTAGAACAGTGACCGTGGTGGTCGATCTTGTGGACCTGATGGGAGTGCTAGTGCCGAACCGAGAGCTCCCATGGAAAAACATCATGGGAGAAAAAAAAGACGTTGAGCTTATCATTAGCTCTTGGGTCAACATTAGCAGCGACACCATCACGAACAACGGCCAAAAGAGTGAAAGGTTTTGCAATCGTGTTTAGGAGTTCTACTCTACTCACAAAAGTAGCAGTCAAGCTTACAAAATCACATTCATGCTGGAGACAAAGTGGGGAAGAATTAATAGGTCAGTCAACATGTTTTCTCTTTACCACAAAGTGGCTAAGGCGACTCAAGCTAGTGGTTAATCTAATCATTTGGAATCTAGTTCGTTCTTGGTATGCTAGGTTTATGGGAAATTTAAGCTTATGTAGTTTTGCACACTATCATTGTAGAAGATGAAAGAGATAAGTATGAGAGTAATGAATGGGTGGTTCCTCCGTATGATGAACTAGTAGGGATCGGTCGAATGGTCTCAACCGAGAGGCCGGAAGAAATGAGCAGCTATATCCAGAACAATCTTCAACTCCGCGATCAGGGAGTGCATAACCGACTGACGACAGACTTGGTGGAACACATCTGGACAACTTGGGCATCAATACGAATCAAATTAAGAGTTTTAAGTATTGTATTGTTTGAATTGGGGATCTCATATATGGTTTCTGGTTTATTTGCTTACATTTTCTTTTGATGTGATTGACGCTATGTTGTGAGCTTTGAATTGCATTATGTATCCATTCATGGAATTTACTTTCCTTAATTTTGTGTATTAGTAGCGAGCAAAGAAAAAAACCGAACCCGATTAACCCGAACACGATTGAGTTGAAACCCGAAACTGATCTGACCAACCCGATTTTTTTAATATATGTAGAACAAATATAATTTCTTTTAAATAGTATAATATATTTTATTATAAAACCTATTATAAATAAAATATTATTACCTATTTAATCATAATATTATTTTAATAATCATTAAAAGTTCAAATTCTTGACCTGTTAGGTCGATCCGAACCCGCACAATTTGCTGTCAAGACCCGATCCAACTTGACCTATAACCTGATTGACCTGAACCCGCACTCAATCCGAACCCGGAAATGCCTAACCTAAATCCACTCAATCCGACCCATTTGACAGCTGACCTCAAAATTTCAGTTTTCTGATAACTTCGAAGCTGGACAATAAAAAGTAGTAATATATTCTTTGTACAAGTGTACCTTCTGATAACTTCGAAATAACATGATTAATTGAGCTCTGGAGATCTACGTACGTACATGAGCATGATCATCAGAATGATGCACACTATGAGAAGAAGCATATACATGTAAGATGTAAGTTATAACAACACATGCTATATTATATATATGCATATGACGGTGGGTCATGAATGACTATATATTGAAAATTAATGGGTGGTGTTAAGTCCATCATATTCGATCATAATGTGATAAGGGATTTATGTAAAGAGAAGAGTACATATATATGTGGTTGATCCCATTTCCACCAGCAGGGCTTAATTGGCGGTGGTGGCGGATCCAGGAATTATACCGAGTGGGGGCGAAATATACAAAAGATACAATTGTTTTGAACAAGGTCATAGGAGCAGTTAGTGTTGTTAATCGGATGGGTCTGGATGGGTTCGGGTCCGATCATTTTGGGGTTCAGACCAATCCGAATTCGATTTAAATATGAATATTTTGACAATCAATTTGGATAATTTCGTGCCAGGTTTTTATTTAATCGAGTAAAATTGATCATTGAATTCAAAATTACGGATTATTTTGGGGTCGGGTGCTTTTGAATTGGGAGATTTTGTTTTTTTTCGAATGATATTTGGTCGGGTAACTTTAGATTTTTAGATAATTTTGCATTGGATAGTTTCAAACATCTATTTATATTAGACTAATACATTAAAATATAATTAATTTTGGATTAATTTCCAATTTGGACCAATAATTAACAAATACACAAAAAAAAATTACAGAAATTTGAGTGGGGGCAAGTGCCCCCTTTGGGCATGGGCTGGGTCCGCCCCTGCTTGGCGGCGACGATGTTGCATCCTGTGCTTGTGACCATGACTGTGTCTTAGCCTTCGTCGTCGACTGTGACTGGGTAGACTTTGCTGGAACACTCATATTGGCTGACCGACATCGCTTCCCGGTATCGACGATGCTACCAAAAAGTGTGTCCCAAAGCTCACTGAGTTCTAGGTCAGGGGGGTTCAACTTAAACCGTCTTAGCCTCGGGTCCTCCCTTAGAAAAATCACATTAGCCACGAATAACCTACGATACAAGAGTGTATGAATTTGTTCAAAACGAATGTGCTTCAAATTTCCTCACCTTGATTTTTCGATCCCACGAATCATCCGTTCCGGTAACTGGCGCCTCAGATGAACTCCAACCCAATCCGGTCTCATCATGTCTGAGCTTACACCATAACTTCCATATCTTTTTCATGTAGTCGAACCTGTTCTTACATGAATCTTTCGTGAACGGTTTCTTGAATTCTTTCGTAAGCTTAACCGCAATCTCTACCCAATTGAAGTGGGTAGAACCTCCATTTTGCTTACGGTACTCCTGACAAATACTAATCAGTGCTTTCGACTCATCGGAACTCCATGCCGCGCCCTTTTCGTTGGATTCAAAGTCAATTGCCTCAACGTCAATGCCCTGAGACATTATGGCCTATTCTTTGCCATGAACCCAAGCAACATCAAAGAGTGCACATAACATATATTCCATACACACCTAAACTACAACCATCAAAGTACCACAATTCACACAAGAAATTCATAGCAAGTCTCGCAAAGTTACAAATCAGAATTAACTCGGAATTAACCACTACCCACTCACTACCCTAAAATCATAAAATAAATTAACAAGCAAACAAGGAGAATCCAAGGCCATAACACCTTATTCAGAAGAAACAGAGAACAAAACTTCATTCCAAATTGTATGATCAATTCACAAGCACACTTGATTTGGACCACCTTATTCATAAACAAATCAAGAGCAAAGGCCATAACACACTTCATTCCAAATTGTATGATCAATTCACAAGCAACATAGAACACAACGATGATCAATTCACAAGCGGTCAATGGGAATCCAAGACTATAACACATTATTCCAATTCGAATTAGGGGCTTCATGAACAAATTCTAAAACTTTACAGAGAAGAAGTAAAATACCGGAAATGGGTTTCCAGGAGTGATTGAAGGACGAAGCTAGATGAAGCGGGCACATACTGTGAGTTCCAAGAGCTCGAAGAAGCTGTCAATGAGGACGACCTAGGTCAAATTCGAGGATGTGAATGAAGACGAAAACAAAGTTACGGGAATACAAGGGAGAGAGAGAGCACGACATGGACGACGGAAACGAAGCCTAAGTTGTTGCCCACGATGCTTCGGCGACCACCTACGCAGGACGAGAGAACCACGGCTGTGACAACGAGAGGACGAGGGACGACAACATAGTGAGAAGACGAGGGAGACAACAGGACGACTTACTAGGCAGTGGAGAGACGCGGTTTCCGGTGCCGGCCTCGCTGTCGTCGATGGAGATGAGGGCGAGGTGTGGGTTGATTTCGGTCGGTTGACCGAAAGCAATTCAATGAGGGTTGGGGCAAATTCAATGAGGGTAAAGTGAGGGTATGATTATTTTATTATTTGTTTTTAGAAATGAGGGTATTTTGGTCTTTTTATCATACACTTTTCGGATTCAGCTAGGTATCTTACCGAACACCCATTTCATATTTTTCTCCATTCCATTACTTAATTCAGTCTCAGATACTTTTCGGATTCAACTTTCAGTTACAGCTTTCAGCTAATTTAACGAACGGAGCCTAAATGGTTTGGCCTACTCAAAAAGTGTAAAGGAATAAATGTGCAGATTGAAAGATTCAACTTGTCTCACAATTCTTATTGGTTTTCATTTTTTTTTAAATAAAAAAAATTTTATGTCTCTCTTTAAGTCCATACTAGTACAAAAGAGTACCTACGAACATATACCATCTATCATGCATCATGGCCTCGTTGTGTACACTATGCTCGGTAGGCATATACATAGCATAAAGCATCTCGCTGAAATTACCTATACACTGTGTCCATGATTTTAGCTAAGAAAGTTGTGAAGAAACACTGAGCGAATGGAATCAATAGAAATATGATAGACAAAGCTCAATCCTAGAGTAGTTTTGTTTTGTTTATGAAAGCTTGAGCTGATCCAAACAGCTACAATAACTTATATATGACACGACACGGAAAATTAGGGCTACAACTAAACTAAATTGGACAACTTAAACTGAACCGGCTGGAGGAAAACCAAAATAAGAAATAACATAAAATGATTCCAAGACAAATCAATGGACGCAACTTCAGGACATGAATGATTCTTCTCCATTGTCTCCGTATACCCCCCTCAAGCGGGACTATAGATGAGCATGCCGAGCTTGCGAGCAAGGAACAAATGTTGTTGAGCTCCTAAAGGTTCGGTGTGCATGTCTGCTAGCTGCATATATACGAGATTGCACATGTGCTGTATGGAGAAATCCTTCTTGAACCATGTCTCAAGCGAAGTGGCATTCGATTCTCAAATGCTTTGTTCTCTCATGGAATACTGGGTTTTCGGCTAGATGTTATGCTGGGTTGTTATCACGATAGAGAGGATTTGGAAGGGGATCATTGATGCCAAAGTCAGATAACTAGTAAGAGTTGTAAAACTTGAGAGGAGCTCTCAGTCATGGCTTTAGATTGTTCTTGAAGAGAGCTCGGTGACCGATTCTCATTAGGTTTCCCTGGTAGCAAAGCACTTGTCAGAGTCGCCAATTGCTCTCCTATATGATCGGACTTATGTGACAAACCAAAGATGTCACTTTTTATTCCCTCAAATTGTTGGTCAATGGCTTTGAACCGTGCTTCAAGGTGGTCCTCCGCCACCTTAGGAATGCGAGGGTACTTTCGAACAATTCCCTCCTCTATGGCACGAGCCACAAAGTCTGCAATCTCATTAGAGACACCAAGATCCATAGGCTTGTTTTTAGCCATCTCGTCCGACATACCTATAAAGATAGCAACAGATCCAAGTAAAGTGTTCAAAGAGTAAACAACTAAAGCAACTAGTTAAGCCAAACCTTGTTCTTTATTAATCACAATTCACAAGTTTTAGTTCAAATAGGTGACTAGGCAAGCTTCCCTTAAGGCTAGGTAAAGGAAATAGATATCAATATGAAATCACAAGAAAATTAATAATATGCAAATGTTTATCAAGAGAATCGAATTCCTCTAATAAGACAAGTAAGCAAAGCAAAAATTGAACTACAAGCCAAAGCAAATATGCAAGTAGTCGAACAAGCAAAGTGACAATGCGGATGCTCGACTAGCCAGGGTAGGAATGATGCGTTTTGTTTTATCAAACACAAATTACTAAGATGTGTGCCGGTTACTAACTCGGATTTTTTTTATGCAACTACCAATGAGACTAACTAAGAGCTAATGAATGAAACAAACAATGCAAGATAAAACAAACAAATTGTAGCCATCAAGTTCCACATTAAGCAATGCAAATCAAGTCAAATTTAATCTACGGAACTTTCAAATGACAACAAGTGTAATAAAAGTTCTAAATTAAACTCATGCAATGCACTTTGTAATCGAAGGAATGGCACAAACTCGCAAGGTTAGAAATCCTAGTGTTGGGACAATGTTAAGGACGCCTTCAGTAATTAACATTGTGCCTAGCGTCCCTTAGTTTTGATATGACAAACTCATCTTGACCTAATAAAGTTGTCCAAGTGTTTCAGGAACGTATGTTGAAAAGGACAACAAGTTGAGGATTAGATAGCCGTCCTCAGGAAGTGAGGACGCTACATCCTTCAGTGAACGGCTTGGTAAAATACAAACAAGGACACCGTCCTTAATCATTACACTGGAGTCCTTCAAAGCTGGCCGACAAAGTGACATCACCAGACAAGCTTTGATCATGATCTCCACGTGGAAGAAGATCCCGCATCCAAGCCTAACGGAATTGCCAGTAGGCTTCCTTGATCATCAGAACAACACGTGGAAGCCGATTACTGTTGCAACGTCCCCAAGGGCATGATCGTCAAAGTTAAAGTTGCCCTTTCCCAATGTCACTATAAATACTCCCTAGAGTATTTATTGTGATGTGACGCTTGAGAGAATATTCAGAGAATTTATCAAGTCGCTCAAGAACACCAAGAACACCAAGAACAAACTCAAGAACAAGTGAGACTTAGGTGTTAGATCGAGCGAGAAGCGTTCAACAAAACCACAAACTGTTTGTAATAGAAAAGAACAAAAAGAGTGAGAGAGTCCTTACGACGAACTGTAAGGACGAGGTGATAGTTTCCTTTAGAGATTAAGTTAGGTTACTCTACCGGCTTAAAGGAGTTGTTACTAGTGGACTTAGGGACGCCAGTCTAAGTGCCAGAGAAGTGTAACCACTCGCCAGTGTATTGTAAGGAAACTTAATAAGAAAGGAAAAAGCTATTACAAAATCCTCCAAGGAGGTAGAGGTTTACACTCAAGGACTAGTTGGTACTTGAGTGGTTCCTCTATAAATCAAAAGCGTTCCTTACTTATTGCCTTAACCTGTTTAGTCTTTTGATTTCCGCTGCGAACCAAGGAAGTCCTTGATTTTATTAAGGACATCCTGGTGAAGGACGACCTTAACTCTGTTAAGGACGCCCTTGTATTTCTGACTAACGATCCAACAATTGGTATCAGAGCAGGCGCTCTAGATTCTTACTGAGTTGCAGGTTAAGATGGTGGACATGGAACCCATTGGAATCTCATTCGTAAAGCCTCCACGCCTGACGGACGGCCATTTCAACCGCTGGAAAATTAGATTTGAGAATTTCTGCAGAAGCACAAATTATCAATGCTGGAAGGTAATTATGAAGGGTGATCTCAAAGTTCCTGAAGACAAGAAAGACAAGGAGGATGAATGGGGTCCTGATGAATTCAAGCTTATGGAAACGAACGCTAAGGCTATATGCTTCCTTCAAGCATCTCTCTGTGAAAGGGACGCCATCAGAGTCAGCAATTTGACTACGGCAAAAGAACAGTGGGAAGCTCTCGAAAAGTACCACATAGGAACAGCTGAGATGAAGGAAGATGTCAAGCTTGAAATTAAAAAGGAGTTCTATGCCTTCAGAATGCTGCCTAATGAATCTGTAAAGGACTACTCAAGTCGCTTTGAAGCCCTTGTGACCAAAATGCGAAACTTGGGTATCCCAGAAGCTGAAGTCTCAATGAGGAACAGAGTTGGAATAGTCATTGATGGACTCACAGGAAAGTGGAACTTCGATAGAACCACGTTCAAAGAAAACACCGCTAACAAGACCCTGGATATGGAAGAGATCTATGGGAAGCTTAGGGGTTATGAAGCAAGAAGGGAAGCCGATTTGGCTGAATTGGCAAGAAATCCTCAAACAGATATTGCATTGATGACCTCAACACCAGAGTACGCTGAGTATCTTCGTCGTCAACAAGAACTTGCTATGATGGTGGAAGCCAACAAGAATGAGAACCGTGAAAAGATGCGAGTTCAAGCTGTGAAAGAAAGAGAAAGCAAGTCTAAGGAACAGCTTGAAGAAGAGGAAGGAATTGCTCTTTTTAACAAAGTTCTGCGTTCTTTTGGAAAAAGAAGCAAATATTTCAACAAGCACAAAATGCCCAAGAAGGAAAGTCCCAAGTACACAGAGGCAGAGATGAAGGAACTTACTTGTTATAAATGTAACAAGAAAGGACATTTTGCTAAAAGGTGTACAACAGGAATGTCTTCAAAGGATATGAAGACAAAGGCACTCATTGGAGCGTTTGCTTCTGCATGGGATAACGTGAGTTCTGATGATGAAGAACCCGATGAAGAAGAGGCCTACATTGTTCTTGAGGACGCCTTCGAAAATGATCAAGTGGCTTTCATGGCTATGGAGGACGCCACAGTTGATGAGGAGGACGCTCCTAAATCTGAAAATGAGGTAACCCGTGAGTCTATGATGAAATCCTTAGAAAGTTGTTCTAAAACTAAACTCATAAAACTCATTGGAAAAATCATGGAAGAAAGTGTGTGTATGCAAAAGAGAATGGATGAACTGGAACTTGAAAATGAAAACATTGTTGTTGAATGTGAAAATTACAGTACTATGTCTATTCAACTAGAGTCCTCATGTGAAGAAGTTAAATCTCTGAAAACTGAAGTAATGTGTCTCAAGCTAGAGAACGCTAATCTTAGGGATGAAATCAAAGTGCTAGGAAAGAGTCCTGTAGTTGAAGAAGTTAGACCTATGATGTTTGTCCCAGCCAAAAGGGGACTAGGATATGAGTCTGATTCTAAGAACTCTCTTCCAAGTGACTTTGAGGCTAGTAAATCCACAGAACTTGAGCAAGAGAGGGAGAAAACTAGGAATCTTCTGGATAGAATTAGAGTCCTAGAGAGTGGAGAGAAAGGAGAAGAGGACTACTATACTAACTCCACTGGTCATAGGATTTACAAGAAAATTGCTAAAGAGAAAGGTTCTAAAGTTTGCAACCCTCCAAAGATGAAACAAAACAGGATCCAACGTCCCAATAAGAAGTACTACCTCGGTACTTACTATAGGACGTGTTGGTATTGTGGTCAAGGAGATCACTACAAGTATGAGTGTTTGAAACTGAAGGACGACATTGAAAAGGGAAAAGCTGCTAGGACTAACATTGAAAATGATAAGTCCGTCCCTAATAATAAGTCTAGGCGTTCTAGACGTTCTAAGAGTTCTTTCCGCAGATATGCTACTTCAAATGACGTGAACATAAATGACTACATGCCAGAACCAGAGTTTTATTTCTGTAACGAACCAGGTAAGGGACACCTTGCCTGGGTCGCCAAAAACTAACTTTGTTTTGGCAGGTGGAAGTGAGGGGACGCCCATGGATCATCGATAGTGGCGCCTCAAATCATATGACAGGAAGCCAGATCCATCTCACTTCTATCCAGAGTAGTGCCACGGGAGGGACGGTCTCATTTGGCAATAAGGGCAAGGGAAAGATCAAAGGGACGGGGACTGCTATTCTCAATCCGTCCATCAAAGCAACAAATGTCAGTCTTGTTGAAGGACTTGGTTTCAATCTCCTGAGTGTTTCCCAAATGTGTGACCAAGGTGAAAATTTAGTCACATTTGACTCAAAGGAGTGTCTCGTGATCAACAAGAAGTCAAACAAAGTGGTTCTCAAAGGAGTTCGCCAGAACAATGTCTACATCTTCAATCAAGAGTTCAAGCCAAAATCTGAGTTGTGCCTATCTGTTTCAAAGAAGGACGCTGACCTCTGGCATCGTCGTCTTGGACATGCTGGATTAAGCACAATCCTCAAACTGCATCAAAGAAATCTTGTGAAAGGACTTCCTCAAATTGATCCTGAGAAGATTGAACAATGTGAAGCATGTATTAAAGGGAAGCAAACAAGAACGTCCTTCAAATCTAAGAACGAAGTCAGCACAAAGAAACCTTTGGAACTCCTTCATATGGATCTTTGTGGGCCAGTAAAGACGTTGAGCCATGGTGGAAAGAGGTACATTTACGTTCTTGTAGATGATTTTTCTCGTTTCACTTGGGTTCTTTTCTTGGCTTCCAAAACAGATTGCTTCAATGCGTTTAAAGTCTTCATCAAACAAGTGGAAGTTGCCTTGGAGACGTCTCTTAAAGCCATAAGATCAGACCATGGAACGGAGTTTCAGAATTCAGAGTTCCTGGCCTTCTGTGATCAACATGGTGTCTCGCACAATTTTTCAGCTCCAAGGACTCCTCAACAAAATGGTGTTGTGGAAAGAAAGAACAGGACGCTGGAGGATATGGCACGGACTATGCTTTTAGCCAATAGCGTCCCTATGTACTTCTGGGCGGAAGCTATTGCTACAGCTTGTTATATCATCAATCGTGCCATGATCCGTCCGCTGCTCAAAAAGACGTCCTATGAATTGTTGAATGGAAGGAAGCCTCGCATTGATTATCTCAGAGTATTCGGATGCAAGTGCTTTGTTCACAACAATGACAAAGAACGACTTGGAAAGTTTGATGCAAGGAGTGATGAAGCTATATTTCTTGGATACTCTCTAACCAGCAAAGCATATAGAGTTTTCAACAAAAGGACTCTAAAGCTTGAGGAGAGCATTCATGTTGTGTTCAAGGAGAGCGTTTCTCATAAAGAAAAACCAAGTAAGAAAGAGCGCTCTTCCTCACAACAGCAGGACGATTCTGAAGACGAAGCTGATTTTGGGTCCTCTGGAAAATATTATGTTCCCAAGGACGCCACTCCAAATCCTGAAGAAGTCTCAGTGGACGTTCCTAGTATTGTTGAAGAAGTTCTCTCTCGAAGTGAATCTCCAATTCAACAAGATGTGGCTGAATCAAGTATGCAAGGTCAAGGTGTGGACGCTCTCTCTGAGGGGGAACACACCGAGGACGCCTCTTCAGAAGATGAAGTTGATCCTAGGTTTGCTCAACTATTTCAAAGAGAGTCCCGTTTTTCAAGATATCATCCAACTTCTCAGATTGTCTCCGATCCAGCTCAAGGAGTTCAAACCAGATCAGCTGCAAGCAAGTCCCAAAGTGCAAATTTAGCCTTCTGTGCGTTCAACGCCTTTGTGTCTATGATAGAACCAAAGAATATCAAAGAAGCACTTCAGGACGCTGATTGGATCCAAGCAATGCAAGAAGAACTTAACCAGTTTGAAAGGAACAAAGTTTGGACACTCGTCCCTCGTCCCAAAGGGAAAAACATCATAGGGACGCGCTGGGTGTTTCGAAATAAGCTCGATGAAAGTGGTCGTGTGTCAAGGAACAAGGCAAGACTTGTGGCTCAAGGATTCAAGCAAGAGGAAGGCATTGACTATGATGAAACCTTTGCTCCCGTTGCTAGAATTGAGGCCGTTCGTCTTCTCATTGCCTTTGCCGCACACAAAGGATTCAAGCTATTTCAGATGGACGTCAAAACTGCTTTTCTAAATGGAAAACTAAAGGAAGAGGTGTATGTTGCTCAACCGCCTGGTTTCGAGGACGCCTCTCATCCAGATTATGTGTACTACTTAGACAAAGCTCTCTATGGACTCAAGCAAGCTCCTCGTGCATGGTACGACAGGTTTGCGTCCTTTCTTCTGTCTAATGGCTACACAAGAGGTTCAATTGATAAAACTTTGTTCATTAAGAAAGTTCACAAGGACATTTTAATTGCCCAAGTCTATGTTGATGATATAGTCTTTGGTAGCACTAACATGAAACTTGTAGATGAGTTCAAGTCCTTAATGAGTAGTGAATTTGAAATGTCTCTTATTGGAGAACTCACCTTCTTCCTGGGACTTCAAATTAACCAACTCAAAGACGGGACGCGCATTCATCAACAAAAATATGTCCGTGAAATGCTGGAGAAATTTGGGATGAATACGTCCAAGCCAATGGCAACACCTTGTTCGCCAAATTCACGTCTTTATGCAGATGAACAAGGGAAGGATGTGGATCAAAAGCTATACAGAGGAATGATTGGCTCTTTGCTCTATCTGACCGCAAGCCGTCCAGACATCATGTTTGCAGTTTGCTTATGTGCACGTTTCCAGGCAAATCCAAAGGAGTCCCACATGCAAGAAGTCAAGAGGATCTTTCGCTACCTCAAAGGACGGGACGGTCTTTGCCTTTGGTATCCCAGGAAGACGTCCTTCAAACTAGTTGGCTACTCTGACGCTGACTATGCTGGACATGTCATTGATAGAAAAAGTTCTTCAGGAATGGCACAGTTTCTTGGTTCATGCCTAGTCTCATGGGGATCTAAGAAACAAAACTCTGTGGCGCTTTCAACTGCGGAAGCTGAGTACGTTGCTGCTGCCTCGTGCTGCTCACAAGTTATTTGGATCAAGTATCAACTTGAGGACTATGGTATATCTCTTGAAACTATTCCTATTTTGTGTGATAATACCAGTGCCATAGAAATTGCTAAGAATCCTGTTTTTCATTCTCGCACAAAGCACATTCATATAAGACATCATTTCTTGCGTGATAATGTGGAACTAGGAATTATTAGCATGGGACATGTAAGGACTGAGGACCAAATAGCTGATATTTTTACGAAAGCACTTGATAGACGTCCTTTTGAGCATCTAAGACTGCTCTTAGGGATGATAACCTTTAAGTAGCAAGTCCCGTTCTGCTATTCCCTCAATGCTTGGCTATGTTTAGTTGATTACATAATTGCTAAGTACTTTATGCACTAATTTCACCTTTGCAAGAACGCTAGTCTAAAACTGCTGTGTGCATATCATGAGAACGCCTTTGAATTTCTCTATTTGTCTTGAAAAAGAGTTTCCCTGATCACCCAACCCTCATTATAAGCCGAAATGATGGGAACTCTAAGCTTTCCCTAGCCGAAAACTTTGCAAAAGCGTCCTATGATCTTCACTTTTCTTTACGGGACGTACTTGCATAGTTTTCAAATTGGTTCCTAAGGTGATCCCAGGAAGGATGTGTAAATTCTGTGAACGCCAGTTATAATCTGAGTTGAGGACGCCAGTACAGGTTCATTCGGAACGCGCCCTTTTTGGAAGTTGAACAGTTGCCGTTTGAATTTTGAAATGAGGAAGTTACCAGCGTGCCCCTCACCAACCTCCTATATATACATTGATTAAAACGGCTGTCAGAACTTTCGCACGCTAAAATCTCAAAGCTCCGTTTTGCTCTGACTTCTCTCTAGACTTCCGGCAACTTCTCTCTAGCTTTCCGATCAGTGTCCGACGAACTCTCTCCGATCAGATCAGAATGTCAAAGGTCATGAATTCTTCTGGTTCGTCCTTGAGTGGGAAGCGAAAACGTTTTGCTAAAAGGAGTTTTTATGTCGAAGGTCCTCCAGAAATTCAGATCGACGAAATCTTGAAGGACTTCATCGACACAAAGCCACGCACTCTCTATGTGGCAGTAGTAAACTACATGAAGGACTGCAAGGATCAAGTCCGTCTTCGAAATCTGAGGACGTTCTTGGATCGATTTGTGGTGCCCGTTCTAAGGAAGACAGGGGGAATGGCCGCCCCTTTCTGTGGAGGCACCAATATCTTCTTAGAGGCGTTCCAAGGTCAAGACTGGAGGATCCCCTTGATTGAATCCATCCCCGACCTTTCAAATGCCCGATTTGTGGATCTTCCCGTTACATCATCAAAGAAACGGTTAGTGAAACCTAAGTCCAATCCTTTTTCTCCTTCATCCCTTCCCCGATCTACTCCCCCTCCATCTCGTCTTATTCACTCCTCTCTCCCACCAAAGGCTTCCTCCTCCCAACCCACAAAGATATTTGACCGTTTTCCAACCAATGTGGAGGAGCGAACAAAGTTCAAACATGACCGTCCCCACCCTAAAAGGCGAAAGCTCGCCAAGGCCAAGCCAAATCCCATTCCTCTTGACACCCCTTCCTCCTCCCCTTCTCCAATCGATATTCTCGACCCGTCCATGCCTGACCCTACTCTTCTCCAACTACAACAGGCCTTCCCTGATGTGGACATCTCCCCTTCCCCATCTCCTCAAACTTCCCCTTCCCCCTCTGCCCCTCCCACTCCCAAATCAAGGGGTCACTCAGCTGAAAGGGACGACTCTATAGAAGCGGAGTTTGGCTCTGCTCAATCTGAGGAGATCTCTACAACTGTCGTCCTGGATGAGCTCACACGACAACAGATTGCTGAGGACGAAGAGCTGTGTCGCAAAATCGCAAATCAACGCGACAATGTTGTACAAGAGGACGCTCTCTCTCTCGATGAGCAACTCTCTGCGGACGCTCTTGAGACTCCACCATGGGAAGCCGTCCCAATGGACGCGGGAGACAAGTCTGCTCCCAAAGGAAAAGGTGGAAAGCGTCCACGAAAAACAAAGGCGTCCAAGGATGCAGCTGGTCCATCTGAGGGACAAGCTGATGAAAATCTCCAGGAAGGAGATAATGATGGAGAAGAAGAAGAGGACGATGAAGAAGACAACGAGGACGGTACTTCAGGTCCGCCTAAAAAGAAAAGCAAGAAGTCTGAGCAGATTCTTCCTCCTCTTGTCTATGATGAAGCCTTCCTTAGCCAGTTTTCTGAGGCCAAGGATCTAGTTGACCTTCTCAAAGTTCAAGGGTGGCTCAAGCTTTCAGAAGAGAACGTCAAAGTTGATCCCAAACTTGTGCAGGATTTCTATGATTCTCTCAACATCAACATCGAGAATGGCACAGGGACGTTCTTGGCAAATGGAGAATCTGCTACTTTCTCTGAGAAGACAGTCCGCCAGCTGATGGGGCTTGACAAACAACGTCCTGGACCTGAGGCCCTGCACAGAGTCCCAGCAAGTGGTTTTGGCATCGAAGGCGAGGCACTAAATGACTTATTCCGGAGAATCTTCAATGGGAAGACTCCAGATGCAAATGATCGGGTCGCCTCCGTCCTGTCTCACACTGGTGCTATGGCACACTATCTGATCTGCAGGACTATCGTCCCCAGGCAGGAGAAGAAATCTATCGTTCAGACCATCGATTGCTTGCTGCTGGACGCCTTCCTTCAAGGCAGAAAGATCAACTTAGCCAGAATAATGATCGAGCACATGGCTAAGTGCACAAAGAAGAATCATGCTCTTCCCTACCCAGGTTTGGTGAAAGCCTTGCTGATTGAAAATGATGCTTACTCACCTGGCGAGGAAATCTCCTTGGGATTGCCATGGGATCAAAAGTATGGCGTCCTGGAGATAAAGCACAGCCTTGAGCTTCCCTCCATCAGGAAGCAAATTGAGAAAGAAAGAAAAGAAGCTGAGAAGAAAAAGAAAGAAGAAGAGGCTGCGAAAAGAGCTGAAGAGAAAAGACTAAGGCAGGAAGCTGCTAAGAAAGCTGCTGAGGACGAGCGTGCTCGTCAAGAAGCCGCAAAGAAAGGGAAGACTGTTGCTCCTGAGCCTCCCCTAATAGTTGACACTGAGGAAGAACGTGCTGCTCGCTATGCTGAAGTTGATCAGTTGTCGTCCTTCTTTCACGCTGATCAGATGGACTTCAACTTTTCGCCTTCTCATCTTCCTCCTATTCAACAGCCGTCCTACTTTCAGTGCTCCCCTGCTCCGTCAAATACAGAAGCTTACTCTGAAAAGCAGCTGTACGCCCTCATCCTTAACAATCAGAATGTTCTAGCGCAACAAGGGAACGCCATTATTCAACAGAACAACGCTGCCATGCAACAGAACTACCACTATTTTCAAGCAGTTAAGACTCAGAACGACTTGATTAAGCTGCTAGTTCAGTCGATTCACAGGGATAGTACAGAGGGAGACACTCAAGAAGAAGAGGAACCTGCTGCGACGGACGCAAATGTCAATGATCAAAGCCGTCCTGCTGGATCACCTCCCACCTAACCCTTTATTCCCTCATTATTTTGCCTGTGCTTCTTTTGTTTCTCAAACACTTGTCTGATTGTCTGTAATGACTATATTTCGTTTCAATGGCAACTCTTGTGTTTGTGTGCATATGTGTGTTTAAGCGTATTCTTGCCTCTAATTGTGATTTTGTGCTATCGTCCTTAAGCTAACTTGTTATCCTTTTCGATGATGCCAAAAGGGGGAAGTGTAGTTTTGCAGAGATGCGCTCTTAATAGTTATCTAGAATAAACAAGTGTTAAGGAGAAATTTCAGTGAAAGGAACTAAGTTTAACAGGGACGCTATTTAAGAAAGAAATTTTTGATCTAGAAAGCCGTCCCTTCCCTAAAATCCAAAAGGAAGATTAGATCAAGTATTGAAAACTTGTGCCTATAGATTATTTCTAAGTGTTGAAAGGACGCTCTTTGAGTTTTCAAAGCATGCTAGAGCTTAAGTGCAAAATGTTTATTGCCCAGAGTTTGTCATCATCAAAAAGGGGGAAACTGTTGGGACAATGTTAAGGACGCCTTCAGTAATTAACATTGTGCCTAGCGTCCCTTAGTTTTGATATGACAAACTCATCTTGACCTAATAAAGTTGTCCAAGTGTTTCAGGAACGTATGTTGAAAAGGACAACAAGTTGAGGATTAGATAGCCGTCCTCAGGAAGTGAGGACGCTACATCCTTCAGTGAACGGCTTGGTAAAATACAAACAAGGACACCGTCCTTAATCATTACACTGGAGTCCTTCAAAGCTGGCCGACAAAGTGACATCACCAGACAAGCTTTGATCATGATCTCCACGTGGAAGAAGATCCCGCATCCAAGCCTAACGGAATTGCCAGTAGGCTTCCTTGATCATCAGAACAACACGTGGAAGCCGATTACTGTTGCAACGTCCCCAAGGGCATGATCGTCAAAGTTAAAGTTGCCCTTTCCCAATGTCACTATAAATACTCCCTAGAGTATTTATTGTGATGTGACGCTTGAGAGAATATTCAGAGAATTTATCAAGTCGCTCAAGAACACCAAGAACACCAAGAACAAACTCAAGAACAAGTGAGACTTAGGTGTTAGATCGAGCGAGAAGCGTTCAACAAAACCACAAACTGTTTGTAATAGAAAAGAACAAAAAGAGTGAGAGAGTCCTTACGACGAACTGTAAGGACGAGGTGATAGTTTCCTTTAGAGATTAAGTTAGGTTACTCTACCGGCTTAAAGGAGTTGTTACTAGTGGACTTAGGGACGCCAGTCTAAGTGCCAGAGAAGTGTAACCACTCGCCAGTGTATTGTAAGGAAACTTAATAAGAAAGGAAAAAGCTATTACAAAATCCTCCAAGGAGGTAGAGGTTTACACTCAAGGACTAGTTGGTACTTGAGTGGTTCCTCTATAAATCAAAAGCGTTCCTTACTTATTGCCTTAACCTGTTTAGTCTTTTGATTTCCGCTGCGAACCAAGGAAGTCCTTGATTTTATTAAGGACATCCTGGTGAAGGACGACCTTAACTCTGTTAAGGACGCCCTTGTATTTCTGACTAACGATCCAACACCTAGGTTTTCGAACCCCACAAATAGCAAGAACAAGATGTCGGTTCCGAGCAAAACAGGGTTGGTAACGACCAACAGTAGGGTCGGTCACGACCATTACTAGGTAATGGTTCGAGCTTTCTTCCCTGCAAAAACAAACTTGACAATCTGGTGGAGGATTTGAACCAAAAGTTGCAAATTATTAAGTAAGAACAAGGATTTATATGACTTAACTTGCACTCAAAGTCGGATGACTCCTGATACCACTTGATGCACGACAACCCGGGTAGATCGTCGGCCTCGGAAGAGAATGAAGGACCTAGACTTTGGACAAGAGCTCGTCACTCTAATTCTTGAAGATGCTCGCACAATTCAACTCACATGCACACAAGAATAAGAGCGAGAGCAAGAAAAGGCAATTGCAAATCAAACCAACAACTCTTGATTCAAACCAATCCAAGCAACAATAGTCTTCAATGGCGTAGGAAGAGAAACAATGTACTTTTCAAAATACGCTGAAAATAAAAAGAAGCAAAACTAATGCAATTTATAGAATTGCATAGTATCTAGGCTTTCTAAAATTCTATCCTAAAAATAATATCAAAGATACTCCTAACTAATTAGGTAACAAACTAACAACGATTTACAAAAATAAACTAAGGAAGAAATCTCGTTGCATCGGATCAATCCTTAGGACCGACCCATTTAGGGTCGAGCACGACCCATTTAGGGTCAAGCACGACCCATTTAGGGTCGTTCCTAAGCAAGCTGCTAATGGGTCGCCTCAAGACCGACCCATTTAGGGTCGTTACTAAGCATGCTGCTAATGGGTTGCCTTTGGATCGACCCATTTAGGTTCGAGCACGACCTATTTAGGGTCGTTCTTGAGGGTTCATCTTTCTGTTTGGGTCAAACGCGACCCTTGGAACTCTTCCCGGTTTTCAAGCAGCATGACATGTTTCTTCTTGGAGCTCTCTTCAAGCCTTGAAGACAAACACTCAAGGGAAAAGGTTGTCCCTCTCATGATCTTCTTAGCTTGACGTCTTTTAATCGGACCTTGAATTGGAGTCATCAAAAGATCTTTGACATCTTGTGAAGTATCGCCATCTTCTTTGCTACCAGACCGAGAGATCGATCTAAACCAAGGAAATACTGTGCTAGTATGAGGTCCTTAACTGTGAACACCTTATCCAAGTAAGCCTTTGTTGACGCAATATTCAACTCACTATCTCCCATGACTACCATATCATTAACGTACAAAAGTGTTGCAATCAGCTTCCCATGAGAGGAATAATTTAATGAAGAGAGAATAGAGACTCGGCTAAAGTCGTCGTGCCAAAATCAAAGATAAAAACTCAAATTCACAGGCTAGTATAGCATGTAAGTAAGGAGTCGAACCCAAGAGAATCTAGTATTCCTACGTAAATTAGTTCAATCGCAAAGCACACAATTAGGGGGATTTCAGAAAGATTTGTTATCAATATTGGGAAAGCAGAGTTCATTCAATCAATTTCACCTTTATAATGAATCGATCATCAATTCATCCACTTCTTTATATACCTAGGTCAATTCCAATCCTTTTCTCAATTATTCACGAGTCCACGGTCCTAGTAAAACTATGATATGAACAAGGACGCTTAATTCAAATCATGCAATGAGCACAAGGATAATAGGAAAATTGAATCATGAAATCAAACAACGAGTCTCATGCATAAAACAACTAATTAATACTCTTCTCAAACCTAGTCCACGGTCCTAGATAAGAGTTGTTTCAAGAATAGGAAAGATGCATAGACAATAATCAATCATAATTCAAACTATAGATCTAAGTCAATCAAACATGGTGATCAAGCTTATAAAATCAAACAAAGATCATGGGATGAAACACAAGAGTATCAATAATGACCCAAGGATAAAGAAATTACCGAAATTTCACGATTTCATAATAAGGCTTCTTTGACTGCACAAACTCCAAGGGAGTTTAATTCTCCATAATACAAGAGAGCTAATAAAATTGATTTTGAATGTAAGTTGAGATACCTAAACCTAGGACAAGGCTCATCCTTATATAGACCTAGAGAACATGCTCTCCGAATTAAATAAGGAAAGATGAACAATAAGAAAAAGGAAAAGAAGATAGAAATCGCCCCGTCTCGATCTGGCATCCAACAGCGCCCGTGCTTTGGAATCCATGCTCGCAGTCTTCATCGGGTCAAAGGCTTTGTAGTCCGCTTCTACCGCGCAACGTGTCTGGTAAACCACGCCCACGACCTTCAAGAGGATAGGATGGTCGACCAAGGCACAACCGCACCCGCGCTTTGTGGAACGCGCCTGTGGTTTCTCGACAGTGGCGGCCTTTGCTTGAATCTCGACTCGGAAACTCTATCTTCAAATCTTGTGTCTCCGGTCTTCATATTACAATTAAGCTCAAAGTCTAACCTAAACACACTCAATAAATCCCTAAAATACAAGAGATAACCTATACTAATGAGAGCATATCAAATAGTCATGCTTGGATTGCCTGAATCCCACCCACACAAGGTGCTTTGTAAGTTCAAAATTCCATTGTTGGGTGGCTTACTTAAGCCCATACAAGGACCGCTTGAGACGATAGACTTGAGAATGAGCCGCCTTAGTGTAACCGAGTGGTGGCAACATATACACCTCCTCATCTAGGTAGTCATGGAGGAGGAATGTAACCGAGTGGTGGCAACATATACACCTCCTCATCTAGGTAGTCATGGAGGAGGAATGCATTGTTAAGGTCGATTTGATGGAGATTCCACCCCCTTTTTTTTCTTGATCTGGTTGTAACCCTTTGCCACAAGACGCGCCTTGAACCTCTCTATCTCTCCATTCGGTTTGAACTTGATCTTGTACACCCACTTGGAGCCAATTGTCTTACTCCCTTCTGACAATTCAGTTAGCTCCCAACTGCAGTTTTCTTCAAGAGCTTGCAACTCCTTCTTCATAGTTGCAACCCAATTAGAATCATGTTTGTCCGGCTCGTACGAAGTGGGTTTTGAAATGGAGAAAGCATTATGCAAGGAATAAATATACTCGTTGGATTAATTTCCAAAGTAATGCAAGGACATGATATGGAAAGCTTGAGCGAATGAATCCACTTGATGAGAAGCCGGTACATCAGACTTCAAGTTTGCAACAGGCTAGCACATAAAATCTCCATATAAGGCTGGTACTTCGTCCTCTCGACAAGACATTTTGAGGGGTTGAACCTGATTTGGAGTACTCTAATCACCGTTATCTATATTGATGACTTGCTTAGCGGCTTCAATAGAAAATTGACCCGTTTGTAGGACATCAGGGAAAACGCTTGAGCCGGTATGGTGTGATTGTCTGGCTGCATCATGCTCTGAATGAGAGCTTATTGGAGCATTTTTTTGTGAGATTGAGGTGTTCACTTCTAGATGCTTTGAGGGAAACTCAAGGGCACAATCATCGGTGCCAAAAGGCAAATTCTGATCAACACTCTTGAAAGGGAAGGATGATTCCTTGAAAGTAACATCCCTTGATACGAAGATCTTCTTTGACTCCAAATCATAAATTTTGTACGCCTCTGGCTTGGTGTGTAACCCAAAAACACGCATCTCTTGGCAGTTGGATCGAATTTCAATCTCTGTGATTTGGGAAATCAGCCATAACAAAGACATTCGAGCACATAGAGTACTCTGTAGCCAGATTTTCGCTCATACATTCTGTAGAAAAAGGTCTCCCAATTTATGACAGACGCCGGTATCCTGTTAACTAAGAACGTGAGTGGCACTTAGGATGGAATCACCCCAAAATCATTGTGGGAGCCCTGCTTGTAATCTCATTGCCTTGGATAATTCTAATAAGTTTATGTACTTCCACTCGACCCTACCGTTTTGTTAGGGATTTCTAAGGGCCAATTTCTGTTGGATAATTCCCTTTTCACGCAACCGTTCAACCATTCTAGTCTGTGTAAACTCCGAACAATTGTCTGATCGTATAATTTGAATTTTAGTTCCAAATTGTGTGTTGGATCGTTAGTCGTTTAAGAGAGTTAAGGAAGTTCTTAGAAAGGGTGTCCTTTTGTTGCGGAATGCTTAAGTTGAGAAAATGCAGATAGTGAACAAGTAAGGATGGACACAATGATTTATAGAGGATTTTGAAAGACTTCCCTTTTACTTGTAACTAGTTATTACCCGGGCCTTGCCCGGGGCTTTTTTATTGAAATTTAAAATATTTTAATTCATATAAGATATATGTATTATAAATTCAATATATAATTTATTAAATTCGAAAAGTGTTGTGAAAACTCCAAGATTTAAAATTGACCAATTGATTAATTTTAGTGACATGAATCTATGTTGAGTAAACTCAAATTTGATTGTGTGAACATAGTTAATGATTTAGTGCTTGTCCAAACACTCTTTTAATTAAAAAATATAATATATTTATTTACATATAAACTATGATACTATAACTTAATGTCATATTCCTATAAAATTGTATATATTAAATTTTATACATTTTATACATTTTATTATTAAAATAAATAAATCAGTAAAACTTCCATTCTTCATCAAGCTGATTCAAAATATTGGTGTCAAACGGATGCGTAAAATAGTCAGTTCCCTTCACCAATTGGACTTGGCTCAAAAAATGATGACGTGAATCTATATCCAATCTCGAACTAAACTGACTAACCCAAACCCAACTGAACCAAATTTGCAATGACCCTATCAATTCGACCTGTAAATTTCAACGACTCAAACTTGTACTTAATCCGAATTCAAATGAACTACCTATTGAACCAACCTTATTAGTGAATATACTCTCCATATATAACATCCCAAATGCGTATTCAATGCAAACTCAAATTGATCAACCCATCAAACTAATCTTATCAATAGGTTTGTTTTCCATATATAACAAATGAAACTTGTACTCAATCCAAACTTAAAATGGACAACATATTGAACCTACCATAATAATAGCTTTATCCTCCATATGTAATTGCCCAAACCTGTACTCAATCTGAACTCAAAATGATTACCATACAGAAGTGACCCATAAATAGGTTTATTCTCCACATATTTTGAATTCAAATCCTATAATTTATTCCACTTTAATATATACCAATAGATACATATGAACCATCTTTATAATGCAATTTTATCAAGTACGTACGTGAATTTTATCAATTTTCGTCCATCTTTGTTAATATTAAATGATATACGCTCAAATAATAGATATGAACAATTTAGTATAAGATATCATATCAAATATGAATAAGTGCTCTACTTATACGTATGAAGTATGATCAAATTGTAACTACCTATTCAAGCTACATATTTGTTAGATATATTCTTTTTCAGCTTGATAAATTTTTGGATTTAGAAAATCAATATTAGGTGAGATCTTCACATATATATCTTATTTCGAAGATTAAGATAGAAACTACCATGTAAATATCTACTTATATAATTTGTTAAATATTAATGGATAGAAAATTACTATAAAAATCACTTATTAAAAACATGGTGAGTGGTCTATAAAACCTAAATGACAAAACTACCCTTAACTGCTTCAGGTTTAGAAGTATATATTGATGAATGAGTCCTTACAGCTATTACATAGACAGATTTCACACTTGCTAAACTATAATATTTTGTCACTATAGTTTACAAGTGAAATTCCTCTAAGCCTTAGTTTCATAACCTTACACTCAAATAGCAAATCACAAGGAAATCAAACCTCAAGTGTTTCATAGTCCTATTGGAAATACTACACTCGTTACAAACAGTTTGTGATTTGATTTTAACTTCTTCTTCGATTTGGAACTTGTTCTTCGTGTTCTTGACAGCTCTTGAGAGTGTGTGGAAGAAGTCACCTCACAAAATATTCAATGGTTTGTATTTATAGTGGGTGAGAGGGGGTTCCATTCCTAGAACCCATTTGCCCATTCTAGCGTCCTTAGAGACAAGATTAACGATGTCGCTTTCCACATGTTGTACAATGTTGTCTTCATCCAAAAGTTAGCTCCTTGTTTCGCTAAGGAGCTTCCACGTATTATCTTGGGATGAGTTGGAAAAGTGTCGTCCTGATTTCACGCTAATTTATCTTCTAACATCTTAAGCTTCTGGGGACTTCCCCCTCCGATGATGTTTAGACCTCAAGCTTTATTCACCGACATCATATCATGCGATTGTGGAAGAGCACCTGTCAACTGCTTCTCCACCTCGAGCTCCTAGCCGACTCATACGTATCCGACAACCCCATGAAAAATTGCATCAATCTCATGGTTAAGTTTCTATCAACAAATACCTTCATCAACATACAACCACACTGATTAGTTACCCCACTAGTGCACATAAGAATACTGTCAATAACATCAAGTTCATCCCAGGCCTTTTTCAAATGCCCATAGTACACTCCAACAAACGAGTTTTCATGCCGAATGTTGCTGATTTCCCAATGCAAGTAATCATCGGAGAGCTAGACTGACCATATTGTTCCTTTAACTCTGACCACAATGCTTGAGCACAATTCACATTAATGAAATGTTTGCGAAATCTCCTTCATCTTTGACTTTAGGATCCAACTAATAACAATGAAATCACATCTTTCCTATCTACCAAACTCATCGTAGTCTCTGTCAGGATTTAGGTAAGCTCCATTTATAAGACAAAGCTTCATCTTTGAAGCTAGGGCAAATCTAATAGCCTTGCTCCAAGTCGTAGAATTCGAGCCATCAAATAGAGCGGATACTAGCTGCATCCCAAGGGCATCAGAGTTAGACAAGAATAAGGCATTGATGTAATTACCTCCTTGATGGTCTCCACAAGCCTCTTGTGACTTTTGTCACATCGGATTCCATGACCCCCGCGTCGTCCTGGTCGACCGCCACGTCGAAAGGTGCCACCTTTGCTTCTGAGGACTCGTATCTCAAGGTGGATTCTCTGACTTCCGATAAATGAAGCGTTGCTTTCGTCCATGTCATAGAACAGAAAACGAGCTAGAACTTCAAGAGGAATGTTGCTACTCTGATACCATGTGAAGAACCACTCAATGAATGGAATCAAGAGAAATATGACAAACAAAGCTCAATCCTTGAGCTGCTTCATTGATAAAAACAGGAAACTTTCCACTTAGTTTTGTTTGTGAAAGCTTGAGAAGTAAATGGCTACAATCGCTAATATATGACAGGACACGGAAAACGAGGGGTACAACTAAACCAAACCGGACAAATTAAATCGAACCGATTGGAGGAAAACCAAAACAAGAAATAACATGAAATGTTTCCAAAACAAAACAATAGATGCAGCTTCTAACATGAATGATTCTTCTCCATAATCTCCATAAAAACTTCTAATTACTAAAAAAATCCATGCCTATTAAAAAGATCTCTTTAAAAATCTTGACCTCTTTAAAAACCTTGGTTTGTTGATCCGACCTTAATATCTTGGAATTATGAAAACCTAATTTCATGTGTAGATTTATGAAAATTCTCTCTTTTTTTGATTGAATGAGAGACGACATCTTTCGAACCCTCAATGGACGTTTTATTAGTTAATAAAAATAGGCTAAGTAGTACTCACACGGCACATCGGAGAAAATAAGTTAAAAATCCCATCCAACCAGGGCACAAAGCACACTGGATATCAATAGTAAAACTAAAGTTAAAGATGGAAATCACCCCTCCTTTCATGTCCCATCCCGATCGAGGATCGATCCACCATTTCAATGATTCATCACCCCCATCCTCCACTACTCACAGAAGGCGAAAGAGCAGTGAAGTTGACTTGACTTTTTTTTTTTTTTTGAGGCAAAGTTGACTTGACTTTAAGATAAAAGTGGGTGGAAAAGTACGTAAGTAATGTCCAACACACATTATTACTATTATAGTATATAGTAATAGTAGTAACACTATATATGCAGTGTATTATATATATTAACAATATTATTGTATCGTTTATAACATAAAAGCTTCTCATCCTCCAACAACAACTTCCTTCCTCCTCCTGTTTAGCCTATACAGTAGTACCACATGGATTTGAACCTCAGAACCACAGAGCTTAGGCTGGGCCCACCAGGTTCCGAGACGGATGATCTTCTAGGGACCTTCTCCGACTCGGGTTCGGGCTCGGATGTCGGAACCGGATCTTCCAAGAACCTCAACTCCTCTGCTGCCAAGTATGCCCTAGCTACTTGCTTAACTTCTCTGGTTTCTTCCTAATAAAGTTAAACTCCTTATAGCAACATATATAGAACAGCACCTCCAATTGTATTAGTCATCCTTCACAAGATGAAAAACTGCTCATGTTTCTGGATGAACTTGTGTTTTAAACCATGATCCAGACATGTTTTGAAACGTATGTTGTGTGTCTATGGTGATCCACAGGGCAGAGGCGGCAGGATGGCCACCGATCAGGTCGTTTCGAAAGAACTCGATGGTGACCACCAACCCCCACCACCTTAAAACGTCCTATGACAAGGTGCAAGAGGGTGGTGGATCATGCGTGTATGTGAAAGTGAGCATGGACGGCGCCCCTTACCTTAGGAAAGTCGACCTCAACGCATATACGTACACGCACCTGTCGATGGCTCTGCAGAGCATGTTCCCAGACAGAGATAGGCTGATCATGAGCGGGAGTAGGCTCGATGTCAATGATGATGGTTCCGAGCCCGAGCAGTGTGTTCTTACCTATGAAGATAAAGACGGCGACTGGATGCTTGTTGGTGATGTTCCTTGGCAGTCAGTTTTCCTACCCTCAAGCTTCAGAAATTCATTCTTGTTTCGCTAGCTCTCTTTTAACCAGGCTCATATATCATTATGTACATTCAACTCCTTGCAGAATGTTCAAAAACACGTGCACAAGGATAAGGATAACAAAGAGATCAGAAGCAACTGGCCTAGGTTGCTACTTTATATTATTGATGAATACATTAATTGCTAAAAGGTGGAGTTTTCCCCCCCCTAAGATTGCAACGAATCACATATGAAAAGTTTCCTTTTGTTGTCTGTGTTCAATGTTCATGCAGCACCAAGGGCCATGGACAAATGCCAGAAAGACGATTGATCGATGATATGGTCGAGCATGTCGAAGGTGACGACTGACGAGCGAATCCAGAATCACAAGGCTCCTTCCTACATATGTTACTCAATTGTGGATTTTGTATCATAAGATTTGTAATGTTTGCTTCCGCTTTTTATCTGAAGCTGTGTGTGTACTGCTTGCTGTGTTGTAATTTGCTCTACTAGATTTGACCATGACTCTGAAATCTTCCTTATTGTAGTATAAAAAGATTTGATAAACCTTGTGTAATTTTGAGTTACTGTCAATTTTGAAGTTGGAGTCACTCAGAAAGTCAGAAAGCACCAAGGCAATCAGCCTACAGAGGAACTGAAACTCTGATACAGTTCAAAACAATCACTTATGTTTTGAGCTTTGAGCTAAGAGTTCACTGAACTTTTGTAATGTTAGCCTATGCTGAGTCAAGCTGAAACTTGGATATTACCCTTAATCAAACTGAAATTTTTTTGGTGTACATAACTTGCAAAATGTGTCATTGACAGCTTTGCACATTAAGCAAACATTAACATACACACAAAAAAAAAAACACAGCAAAATTCATTTTGACAGCAGAGAAGAAGTGGAATATCTACACATATACAGCCCAAGATATTTGAGCTTCATCAACCCAGAAGGCTAACATTATTGAGTACTTAGAGGTAACAAGTAGGTGCTTAGCATCCTCTCATGTAGACACTTAGCATCTTCTCATGTAGACACTGCAGCATTTTGAGTCTGAAAACAACATACCTTTGCATATAGTATACTGTATACGTGTAACATATCATTTTTATACACAGATTGTCTTGTGCTGATTCTTGATGTTTTCTTCCTCTCTGATCTCATCTCCAGTTCTCCAGATGACGTCTTTCAATGCAGTAGTCAGGCTTTTGTAGAACTGATATTTACAACAACAAATTGTCACAGTTAGAAATCTCAGCATGACAAGCCAACAGGCCACAACTCACATACATGTATAAAAATTCTATAGAAAATTTCCTCTTATAGACAGAAAGCTAAGGGCTCATGCAGTATATCACAAACCATGGCAAAGATTCAGTTCCATCAGTCTAAGAAAGCACACCTTGTGAAACTCAAGAGTATCTCCTTTGGACTTGCAAACCTCAACCATATACAAGGAAGGGGCAACTTCAAAAATCTGCAATCAAGAAGATGTCACAAAACCTCTTGAAGGCTAGAAAGAAAACCCCCGAGACAAAAAGTATAGAGATCAATTAGTAGTGGCTATTGCACGGGTGAAAAATGTTAGCAAGCGTACTTCTGTTACAACAGCTAGCTGACCCTTGCGTCCAAGCTTCTCACTTTGAAACTTCATCTGAGAGTTAAAAGTACAGTGAATACTAAGAAGCAGAGATAGTTTTTTTTCTCTATTCAACAAATACCATATGCTTAGTGAATACGACGAGTTTTGGCATTAGAGATCCAACTAGAAGTGAAATGAAACAATAAATGTTTTGGTATCTTAATAATATGATAACCATAGTCCAAAATATACTGAACCTGACAACACCCATATGAGCAAAAAGTAGTTACAAAGCATATAATGCCTATAATTTAAGTGGAGATCTGTAGTTTATGCACAAAATTAATTGTTTATACTGAACCTCATAATCATAGTGCACATGCAATTTATTCCAAGAATTTAGTGTTAAAGTGCTAACCTTCTAACCAAGATTTTTTGGAAAGCAATGTCATATATTAGTGTTGAAATTTTGTTAAAAATATTGTTGTAGTCATTATAGAATATTAGAAGTATAAGGAAAAACTGCACATACTGATTATTTTCATGCAACCTCCTAATTCATTGACTCAAACGAGGATTGTATGATTAACAGTAAAATCTAGAAAGACTGTATAGTATTCTAGCTCAATTAGTGAATTCCTTAAATGAATTCCTGTTAAAGAGTAAAATGACATTCTTTAGTGAACACAGCCTACACAGGTAGTAAAAATATAGTGTTACCTAAACATATTCAGCCTAATAAAATATTCTGTCTCAATAAGAATAAGGAACTTCTACTGGAAGAAAACAGGCATGAAAAGATAAACTCACCTTGAAATTATTTTTCTTCACACCAAAACCCAATGGTCCAGCCATTTCTTCAATTTTGGAGATGATCATGTCTGCAGAACATTTGGCTGTAAACCTTGTTTCCCGCTTAGCAAATCCCTTAATAAACCAAAATGATATGTCAGTGATTGAATTCAACTTTAATGAACCCATCATTTAAATAAAAACAAATCTTTAATCGCACCATAACAAGTCAAAGTCACAACGTACCATGCTCTTTTCAAAAAGTATGCCAAGATTAAGACCCTGAGATGTAGATATGAGCTCAAAAGCATTCATAGTAAGGGGTGATGAAGGCGATGCTGGTGGTTGTTCGAGTCTCTCCACAACAACTTGGCCAGATACCTATTTGTCATGAGATGCAATGGGACCAAACATACAGAAGATCAATGATATGTTGTGAAACTTTGTGATGTAACATAAAACAAAACAAGCTCAAGATATTATGTTCATGCTAAACCCTTACCATTTGACCAAATATAGCATCTACATCATCAAGACTGATATTGGGTTCCTCAAAAACAGGTTGTTTGTAGCCTTTTTTAAACCATTCATTCTCAATCACCTCAGCTATTGTGATGCGCTGTTTTGGATTATCAGGTTAGAAGAATAAGATATCACAATTTAGTAAATTTGAGCACAAACATTGGAAAAGACTGTTACCCAGACAGCATGAAATTAACAGAAGAAGCAGAGAGAAAAACATACAGTCGAAGGATTTGGGTCTAAAATCCTCATTATCAGTTTTTTTACACTTGTTGAGAACCACGTTGGAAAAGTGAAGCTTGCCTTGTGTATCTGCAACCAGTTGGAGTGATAAAGCAGGTTTCAGCAAAAGAAAACAAAGACATAAAACTAAACCTTGATGTAGACAGAACCGACTTGGATTCAAGAATGTCAATCAGTCAAAATACATAATCCACAAACACGGATACTGAAATGGCTCTAGTTCAAGGAGAGCAAGCTATTCAGGGTAGTTGTGTTTAAGTTTTGTATGTACAGTCTTTATAGTAATTTTGATTAATGATATATAATCCAATACAACTGCAAGTAATGCATCCGACTGCAAGCAAATCTCCAAGCTCTAAACAATTAAACTAGTTTAATCTGACATCACCTTCTTATACAAGGCCATGAGGTTTGTATCTTCAAAAGGTAAATACCCCGCCATAAGAACAAACAAAATTACACCACAAGACCACAAATCAGCCTTAGCTCCATCATATCCTTTGTTTCTGATAACCTAAAGACCGAAAAACAAGACAAGTTAGTCGAAGAATATAAAAAAAAAAAACAAACAAAAACAAATGGCTTCACAAAGAACTGAGAACTTGAAGACTTAAATAAATAGTGAACCTCGGGAGCAACATAATTTGGAGTACCACATGTTGTGTGTAGTAACCCATCTTCCTGGAAAACGCCATTGATAAAGCATGTTAGATGGCAAATAGTGGCCACGTCACAGTGGTAGTATTGTGGCATAAATTGAGACATATAAGTACTAGTGGCACAATTTTAAAAATAAGTTATAGCTCCAAAATTTTCATTTGTCGTCTAACGAGTTCGTCAAACTCACCCGAACTTGCTGCGCCAGTGCACTCAATCCAAAATCTGAAACTTTTAGGAATCCATTTGCATCCAGTAATAGGTTCTCTGGCTATTACATAGGAAAAAAATACCAACACAAAATCACTATTTCACATATTCAAATAAGGCAATGACTATCAGACCAATAGAGAGAGCAGGGCATTAGATAATCAACCAGAGTTAGTCACCTTTAGGTCTCTATGGAAAACACCCCTGCTGTGACAGTAATCAACAGCATTTATTAACTGCTGGAAATACTTTCTTGCTTCATCTTCCTTCAATCTCCCAGTATTTGCCTGCCTCAAGCAAACATGACAATTCAAAGACAAATACATTACTATCCTAACAAGCCAGCACTTTACCAAAAAAGTAAATAAAAATGTTGGCTGATAAAATATTAATGACATTAGGCCACATGCCAGCTTACAATTTTATCAAAGAGTTCACCACCTGTGACAACCTCTAAAACAATATATATTCTTGTCTTGCTTGCCATAACCTACACAGAAAATACCAGATAATACCACTAGAAAAAAAAAATAGTGGTCATTCAATTAGGAAATGCAATTTGAATGATAAACATTGAAAATTGTTGTAACAGTATAGTTAATGCAAGTTACTCGCTCAAAGCGTAGGTGGCAGTGCTACTACATTAAAGACTTGACAAAAACAGGTCTGAATTTGTTAGTCTCACCTCATGCAAACGGACAACATTAGGGTGCCGAATTAGCTTCATGGTTGATATTTCACGTTTAATCTGCAACCAAATGAAAAAGATTGTTCTTATTTATTTCTTTTGTTTCGAAGAAGAGATGCACATTAAAGGAACAAGAGCAGAGGAGGAATCCCTAGATTATTTTACAATAAGTAAACAAAATTGGAGAGGTCAGTGTATGCACTATGAGCATCTGCAAGCCAAACCATGGAGAAAGATGCAAGCTATCAACAAGCTTTACCAATATTGGTTGTAAATACCACAGCTCCACAAGGCAAATTCTTATTTTCCTCTTTTAGATAAGTTGCAAGAGGGTGCCTTAATAAAGTGAAAGGCAATGTATATGCACAACAATTAACAATCAAACTATCTACTTCTGTTAGCTGACCCAGAAAGCTGAAAAGAGTTCATCCAAGTCATGATTAATTATAATGAAGATATGAAGATTTAAACCCTGTTTTTGAATACCTTACACGTAGAGAGTCATACAAATTAGAATTGAATAAACATTTTCTGAATAAATCAGATCTTAGTTTGACCATGATCATGAGCCAATTAGATCAAGTGAGTAAAACAAAGCCAATCAAACATAAGCGCATACAGAAAACTCAAAAGCTCAGACTCAGAGATGGACGATCAAATTCCCCATTAGCTACCTGATTGATCATCTTGTGCTTGAGAAGCTTCTCCTTATCAAGAATCTTGATGGCCACATGCTCTCCAGAGTCAACGTGCCTTGCAAACTTCACCTTTCCGAAATTGCCTTCTCCTAAGGTCCTCCCAAGCTCGTACCTTCCAACCCTCGTCTTACCTTTACTACTACTACCTCCACTTGCACCACCACTTGACTCTCCCCTCAGACTCATAGCTACCCTTTCAGATCTCACACCCCTTTTTCTGTTTCTCTGGGGAATTTAATCAAACAGATGGTGGGCAATGTTAAACTGCCTGTGCAAAACCGTAGAACAGAAGAGATCCGTGTCCTGTATGTCTCTGGCTCTCGCTCTACTCCAAATGCCAATTTGGGAAGATGACTCTGCAGAGGAAGGCGGAGCAGAAATTATTGAAATCTTCACAGAATATTATATTCTAACAAGACTGATTGATTGCAGTTAGAGACTAGCCGTTTGTAAAATATACAATATTATCTCTCAGGCACATACGAGCAAGGTATTATCTTAGTCCCTTTCAGAAAAGTCTACACTAACCGTTTTTTGTAATATAAAAATGCACCAAACAGGATTGGATAAAAATACACCCATAATTTAGGAATTTAAATTCAAAAACCATGTTTTTTATGTGTCATATAGCTATTGTAAATCATGATAGCTTTCATAGTAAAAAAAGGAATCTTGGTAAGCCGACGTTTAACAATTAACTAATATTTGATTAGAAATACTGGTTTCGTAATCCGAGGCTTATTAGATAATTGGTATTTATTTAAGAATATTGATTATGTCAACCTAGGGTTGATACTAGATTGTTTTCTTTGATTAAGGATATGGACCATTAAGAATACTAGATTATTGACCATTAAGAATACTATATTGTGGTTTTGTTTGATTAGGAATATATTTGTTTCTTTTCCATTTGGTTATCCTAAATCGTTACCATATGTTTTAGATCTTATAAATTTACAATTAATTTAAATATAGTAGATTTATAGATCAATAAAATTTATAAATGAAAATTATAATACAAATTTAGTTTTTATATTTTTTTTAGATATGTTTCAAATATAATTTTAGATATCTGTTACTCAAATTATAAATTTATGGGACAAAAAGATTGACAAAAAAATATGAATAATATATATGACTATAAAAATACAATAAAGCAAAATTTCAAAGTGACAAATAAGTTAACAAATTAATTATACTTTTGATCTACAAAAATGAGTGTCTAATCAAATAACTAAAAAAAATAGATATTAGTTGGAAAAATATAGAAATTAGAAGAAAAAAAGAAGATAGATGATAGACAATTAATAAAGATAAAAAAGACTTTAAAAAATATTTTTCGAAATTAAATTTTTAACATAAGGTGTGGTCAGAATTAACGTGGATGCTCAAAAAGTCTCGACTTTAATACATAATATAGATTGATTTGGCAAACCACGTTCTTAAATTTATTGTTTATTCTACCAAAAAAAAAAATTTGGTTAATTATTAGTAACTCATTTGATTTAAAACCACAACTAGTAGAAACCCCGTACCATGTACGGGTAATGTAAATATTAAATTAACCGATTTAAGATCGAATTTTGATACGGATACGCTTTAACTCGGGAACTTATACTCCAAATCCGATAGACCAAAGTCTGAACCTATCGACCTATATATATACTTATATTCATACAATTCTAATTCTAAAATAGTTCTATTCAAATTTTCAATTTTATATTATTAATGAATATACTACTGACACATGTGAAATTTTTTCACTATTCTTCAATATTCCATAATGAGAAAAATGGATACTAATTAATAAGAAAAAAATTTAAAGAATATAAAAGAAAATCACTTGAATTTCCTTATTCATATAAGGATATATAATTGAGTAAGATATTAAGTATACATAAGGAAATTGGATAAGATATCAAGAAGATATATAAGTTATTTGTTGAAAATCAATGCAAAAAATAAAATCATTATTTTATTCAAGGGTTGATGACGTGGCGCAAATTTTAACAAAGACTTGGGTTCCGCTTTATACTGTATTATAGTAGATAATGCAAATGGAAAAGAAACAAATATATAGTTAGATTTTGTGTTTGTAATATATTGATAGAAAATTATTGAAGCGTACACTTTAATAAGGCAAATCCTAAGCGTCCCAATCGATATTCTTAAGAACATCGTGGGCATAGTAAGTTTGTTCAAAAATGTACTACTATAACAACAGAGGCCATGATCATACGAGTGTGTTAAAAAAAATACTATGATGATCCCGTCATCTATAAACATGGGCATGAGCTGGGCTGGGCCAGTCTTGGACCAGGAAATCCAGACCCAAGATCGGCCTAGTTTTATACCGGGCTAAAGCGGGCCCACATGGTAAGGCTCAGTTCGATTTTGCTGTGGGATTGATGGGTCGATCCGGGTTAGACAGTTTGACAATTCTAGCTTGAAAAAAAGATGAAAAGGGGGGCTTGCTCGAAATTATTCCAACTTTGGTAGAAACTTATCAAAGTTTGAATAATTAAGACATATACGTATCTCGAAAGAATCGGAGCCTACATAGTTCTTTACTTACCTAAACTTACATTTTTGTGCTCATTCCAAGTCTTGGAGGAATCTTTGTCGGTTGTTTCGATCTCACAACTACCGGCATAGGAAGAGTAGTCCGTGGTCATCTGTTCGACATTGGCCTCGGTCTCGAACTTTGTTGCATGCATCTCGTACACTTCTTACTTCATTTCCTCTGCACGATCTCAATCCTTTTTGCATGTCAATAACTTGACGGTTTGTAGATTTAGTCAACATCTCTTATTTGAATACTCTTCAACCTGCGCTAAAATAAACTCGAACACAATGTTATACGAAAGTATAGCTAAAATATCCTTAGCTAATCTGTCAAGTACAAGATATTGGTCGCAATGGTTTCTCCTCCACTAAAGGACATCGCGTTCATCGAGGAGTTAATGTTCAATGGTTAAGAAATCCATAACAATAGATCTCGTAGGTGTAATAAGCTAGAAGATGTTTGAGGTTTTTCTGAAAATTAAAGATGCAAGTTTGATAATAGAAAAAGTAGAAGAGGAAGGGGGTCGGGTATTAGATGATGTAAGTGCAATGTATAGGTTTTCAGCATATCTATTATACAAATTAATTAATGATGCAATGTCATTTTCAATATCAACATTCCAATTGTACTAAAAGCTCAAGCATTGATAATAAAGTTCTTACAAGTCTTCTAAACCTTACTTCTTCGTAGTAGAATCCAATACACAACAATACAATATAAAGTAGGAAACTTAGTAAAATAAGATAACCATTTTGTCACATATTGTGAATAATGTAACCTAATGCGAGGTTGGTTTCCTTGCATTTGTTCATATCATTTACAATATTGCAACATTGAAAAATAACTTGATGAACATTAGGTGCATAAACTAGTGAAAAAAGTAAAGTTGCATCTTTAAAAGTTTTTAAAAGGGGTTATAACATGTTTATAAGTACAAGAAGGTTTAACATATCAAAAGTGGAGTTCCAATGAGTTGGTATATCCATACTGCATTTTCTAGGAAATAATCTTTGTTTCTTACACAATTTCTTATAGCCACATTTAATGGCATCGGTGTACTTAAGCCATCTAACACATTATCTAATCGCTTTAACCAAATCAAAAATATCTTTACATGCTACTTGAGCAAATAAGTTAGTTTTATGTTCAGCACATCTAATATGACAAAGATCTTCATTTAACAAAAGAGACATATGTCTTTTAAATGAATGAATACGATATAGTATTAGGAGAGATATTGTAGAAGGAAATGGAAAATAAATTCCAAACAAATTAAATTCTTTTGGAATTCTAACAATATGATTTTATAAATATATATATATATATATATATATATATTAGTTCCGGTGTGATTTTCAAAAATCACTTGAAAACCAATCACATGTTTTTGCATGTAATGCACACACGACCATCATATTGCTGGAAAAATTGTACCATTTTAGATTTAGCCTTTTCATATTGTGGACTGCATCTACGTTTAAAGGTCGTATGACTAATGGTTTCATAGAGTTGCAAAAAAAATCTAGTAAATTTTTGAATGGTTTTTTTAGATGTTGAAATATATTCAACCATCTTATCAATCATTTGATTTCTATTGTAATAGAAAAACTAACCTCCGTTAGGTTGAGAGGAGGCAAACCCACCTATCAGTGTTTGAGTCCTGCCACTTGAACCGCCGTGTTGCAATCCTTCAATTTGATCTTTACCATCCCTCAACAAGTGCCTACTCAACGTTCCCATTTCGCCATTTTTAATAAATTTGTACTTTGAAGTTTTACCCCTTCACCTTGCAAATTTGGCAAAAACATTGAAAATGACCTGGATTGTTCTCTTATTCAATTTTGTCGAAGTATTTCTAAACCCATGAGATCTTTGTTTTTGCTCTTGAGCTTCCAACCTCTTACGTAGCACTTGTTTGAGATAGGATCAAGCGTACAAAATAAAGTTTTTAAATATTTTAGTTTATAATAATTATTTACATTATAAGCAAAATAAGGAATTAATTTGAAAAGGGGAATAAAAATATTAGGTTGATCTTCAATTTGAGTCCTTCCATACTTCGTCAAACGCTCAAATCAATATATATTATAAAAACCGACCGTTTTCGAGCCACCACGTTAATTCTGGCCCCATTTTATTAACAATTTTATATGTTTTAATTTTCTTAATTATCTAATATTTAATTTTTTTTTCTTACTCATCTAATATCTATCTTTGAAAGCATATTATTTATCTTTAAAATTTCCTTAATTATTTAATATGTAATTTTATCCTTTTTCTTACTCATCTAATATCTATCTTTGAAACAACATTATCAGAATTTCCTTATATAAAAGATACATATTAATTAACTTATCTTTTTAATTACCATTTTGATTTATATATGTAAGAACTAATATAAGAAATTCGAATTTAAAAAATAATTTTAAAATGGAAGCCCATTTTTCTAAATAAATTATTACCTTTTTTCAATCTTTGATACTAAATCAATTTATATTTATTAAGTTTTACTTAAATAATATTTTCATGGTCCTAATAACTTAGCTTCTATCTCTCATAATTTAACAATTAATATTTTTTTCATTGTATCTAATTACATTCTTTATTATCAAATTATGTAAAAGATCTTTTTTTGAATTTTGATAAGATATTATATCCTTTTTGATATAATAGTTATCTTTTTATCTAATTATATAAGAAGTAATTTAAAAAATTTGAATTTGAAATAATTTAAAAATAGAATCCCTTTTTATAATTAAATTGTTATTCTTATCTTTAATATTAAATCAGATTATATTTATTACTCCGTATCTTTTACTTAACTTATATAATATTATTTTAATAGTAACTTAGATTTTATCTTGCAGAATAAAATAACTGTTGATTAATATATTTAATATATTTCAATATATAAAGCTATTAGAATTAGGTTAGACTCATTTTATAGTTCTAAAGTTTGATATTATGTTTTATTATTTTTAATTAAATAAAAATTTATAGTAATTATATCTCATACTAATGAATTATACTATTAAAATAATACAAAATAAGATAAAACCAAAATAATCAATAAAAACATCTATATTGTATTGACTTATAATGTCTCAAAATTGTGAAAATAGGGACAATGATATATATTAACCTTTGAAGGATGAAAAAGTAAGTAAATTTGATTTACTAAATTTTTCTATAATTATAATATGTTTTTTATTTTTATAATCTCATACTTGCGGTACTACAAATCTCAAAAAATAATCTTTTTCGTCTAGAAAAAAATAACATTTTCATATGCCTACATTTTCACTATATTATATGTTTTCACTTATTATTATCCTATTTATAATAAAAATAATTTTAAAATGTGAAACGTGAGTCATTGTCGTGCATGACACGACGGGTACAACTAGTTCTCTTTAAGTTGGACCCAAACCTTGAGCATCCTTTTTTTTTGGTAAATGGGGAATAAAATTTATTACAAATTATAAATAAACTAAAATTGTTAATGAGAGGAAGATGATAATAAAATGAAGAGGTTAAGACTTGAGAGAATGTGATTGAAGGGATTTAATTACTTAAGTAGCTTATTCTAGAATTAGGAAGTAGAAGAAGATGAGAGTTGAGAATATTGTGCGGAGAAAATGAATGAAATTGCTACATTCTAGAAGTAGAAAAGTGGAGTAAAAATTCAAATTTTATTAAAGTCTAACGGCTACATCGTAGACTAATATTTTTTATTATAGTGGTTACCAACACCTAGTTTCAATTAGCCGTTGGCAACCGGTCCGGGTTTTTGGCCCGTTGACCAGCCCGGTCAAGCCGGGCTATTTCCCCACCCCAGCCCGGGTACGTGGGTTTAGTCCGGCTGGCTTGCGGGCTGGCCGGGCCGGGCCATTTTGGCCCATTTGCACAGGTCGGGTTGGGATGGCCCTTAATTTTTCCCATCACTAGCCGTCCGTGGTTGTTTTTTTAAGAAAATCATAGTTATTCTGATAAGTCGTATTTGTAAATCGAAAGGACGGTATTGAAAAGTAAAGTATAAATAGTGTTATCAAACAATAGATTGTCCACTACAGAGGTAAGTTCTATAGAGAACAAGATCCTATATAGAACAAGAGAACAAATCTCATCCATTGGATGAGATTAGGATGAACAGTGAGATTAATGTCTACGGTATCCAAAAATAAGAAAATAGAAAAAAAAAACCAAAATTGGAGAGATCTTCTCCCATGATTTACTTCTTATATCCACCATATTTATTATTTTGGGAAAAAATAGATTGCGTCCTCATTCTAGTATTGTACGCAGTTCCAAATTATTGAAAACCGACCACCTCCATTGCGCAAAATCAAAAATAGCCAATATTGTCCATAACGCCGGCCTCCACCGCTAGGTATCGCCGGTCACCTCCTTTATGCCTATTCGCCGTCGCCGTCAGAACACAGGAACCACCTATTCGCCATCGGAACACAGGAGAATTATGTCGGCAACCAATGTAAACATTGTCCATTGTGCCGGCCACCTTGTTTCGACAAACCACCACGTCACCAGAGTTTTTAGCTGGCATCCACCGCTAGGAATCGCCGCTCACCTCCTTTGTGCCGGCAATTCACCGTCGGAAAACACCAATTCGCTGAAACCACCACATCAAACCACTACGTTATCAAAACACCATGAAACACCACGTTGCCAATTATTAATAGTATAAATATAGCATCACGTATTTTTTGTACATAATTTTTACATAAATGTATATGATTGATTTGATTTAGTATATGTCGTGAATTTATGTGTAAATTGTTTGTGTGAACTATTCCTACAGATCAAGATGTATATATGTACATTAATAATGTATATAGCAACGTAAGGAATGTATATATGAAATTAGTTGTGGCTGGATTGTTTGTGACCTTATGTACATTAATTTTGTATATAACAACCTAAGGATGTATACACGAAATTTGTTGTGCCTTGATTATTTATGTGACTTATTTCTACAAATCAAGATGTATATGTGTACAGTAATGTTGTATATAACAACATAAGGAATGCATATACGAAATTTGTTGTGGCTTGATTGTTTATGTGACCTATTTCTACAGATCAAGATGTATATTTGTACAATAATTTTGAGTATAACAACATAAGAAATGTATATATGAATTTTGTTGTGGCTTGATTGTTTATATATGAATTTTGTTGTGGCTTGATTGTTTTTGTGTCCAGGTTCGAGATCTGGAACAAGAGGTAGAGGAGAGGGTGAGAGAGAGTGTTTTTTCCAAAATTCTAAAATCAATCATCACTTAGATTGGTTTAATTTTGAAATTGTGTCAAATTTGTATAGGTAATCTGAGCCATCCATTTGATTATCATCCAAAGGCCAACAATTGTTTTCTTTTTCTCTAATACTTATGTATTCTCTATTGAATTTTAATCGTCCACTATATATATATATCCAATCAAATAAATGTGTTATGATATATGGGATGATGAGATTTCTATCAAAATTCAAGGCGTGTTACTTGCTCTCGTTTTGCTTGATCATTTATATTTGAAGGTATCAATATTAACGAATGATATTACAATATAAGGGAGGAATGAAAGTGTAATTATAGGGATCATAATTTATATACGAACATATAAAATGTCAAATAAAATTGAATACAAAGAGTATATATTAAACTGTTCTTAGTTAGTCTTTTTATAAACTCTACATCCATTTATAATTTTTATATCTTACTTTAAATTAGTCTTTTATGATTGGGGGACCAAGTCTACATCGTAATATTGATCCTCTTTCCACATTGTTATCATGGACACCTCCATCCAATTTGAGTGGGGAGTTAGTCGAGGAAGACTTGGAAGAGGAGGTTCAAGAGGCGCCCCAAGAAAAAAGGGTCTTTCAAGTCAAAAAAAGGTGATAATATATAATTTAATATTAATTTCATTTCAAGATATTTGAATTAGATTGATTGATTTATGTATTTATTATGTGTAGTTTTGTGGTTACTCTAGCCACTTTATATCGCTTATATTTAGACCTGTCAATCGGGTCGGGCGGGTCGGGTTCGGGTTTCGGTAATCGGGTTCGGGTCAAACACCAGGTCGGGTCATTTCGGGTCACAATTTTAACGGGTCAAAACGGGTCGGGTCACTACGGGTTTGTTGCGGGTTCGGGTCAACCCAACGGGTTAAAGAACCTGATTTTTCAAATTTATTTTTCAAATTTATCTATTATTTTTTTTGTTGATATTAATTTATAAATCTTTTATTTACTTATAAAGTTATAATATAATTTAATTGACACCTATATGTAAGGATTTAGATTTTTAATACAAGAGTTACACTTCGTCTTTGTACTCACTATTACAAATTTTTAATCATAACGTGATATCTACCTATTTTAACAAGATTTTTGTAATCAATCATGTGCTAGACTAAGTGGGATGAGTAACACAAAGACAACAAAAACAAGTTTCAATTTCACATTCATGGTGTTTTCTAAAAGAATTTCAATAAGAAATGATTAACCTTAAAGTTCAAATCCTAGAGATTCAAAATTGATTATGAAGAAAAAAAACAAACACGTTAGATAAAAAGTAATTTGTATGAAAACTTAAATATAATCCTAGAGTTCTTGTATGCATATATCATACTAGAAGCAGAAGCTTGTAATTTACATATTTTAAAAGTATAATATTTCTCATCGTTTACATATTTTAACTTTGATAAAACTATAAACATTAATGTAACCTAGAACAACTTTACAAATCAATTCAGAACTTAGATTCTAATTCAACAAAGCAAAAAAACATTCAAACCTTGAGAAGTATACATCAATTTAAGAGACACTAACTTAGTACATCTTTAATCAATTGGTATATTTCATGTTCAAAATCAATTACTCGAGTCGATTTTCTTTTTAAAGAATCATCTTTTAATCAATCAATTGGAGTTGAGTTCGGCTAATGACGAGAGGAAGACAAATCATTACAATCGAACCCAACAATGTGTGAATTTTTTTCACCATTCCCGTTTTTCGTTCGACCCAACGGGTTAACCAAAACCAAACGGGTTTGACCCAGAAATTTCCCGGGTCATCGGGTTCGGGTAAAATCGGGTTTCGGGTTTACTTTTCTAGGTTATGACCCAGACAATTTCGGGCGGGTCGGGTCGGTTTTTCGGGTCGGGTCAGATTTTGCCAGGTCTACTTATATTTGATCGAGTTGGCCGAATATGGATAGTATAGTGGATTGGGCCTATAGAGAACGATGACGAGTGATACCGTCGTGGTTAAAAAAAATGCATAAGGAACCAATGTGATATTAGCATGCAAGTATCACAGTGAATATGCGCCACAGAAAAAGGGTAAATTGGGCAAAGTTATAAAGGATCTAGCATTTCGTGAGCTAGATTTTATAACGCGGAGTAGGAAGACTGGGGTCCGCTTTTTAGGTAGGATTTTTAGTGTCTAGATAGATATGATTGAGTTGGTTTTCGTACTTGAGTCTTATACTTTTGAGTCTTTTTGCTTTAGTTTTTGTATTTCCTTGAGATTCAGAAACTACGCATTTTGTGTCGTATTGTAGCAATTTTGGAACTTGAAGAAGAGTTTGGAGCAATGCAAATAAGAGCGGACAAGCTATGAGGAAGATTCGAGTTGATGAGCTAAGGATGAGAGCTAAGAAGTGTAAAATCAAGAAGAGAAGTGAAGGAATCGACCTAAGTTCGAGCCAAGTAAGGGTCGTGCACGAGCTAAGTGAAGAAGTTTGAAGAAGGTGGAAGTGTACTCTCAGGACCGATCCTGGGAGGGTCGATCTCGAATATATTTGGATCGTGCTAGGACACCGGCTTTCTCCTTTTCCGAGATCTTAAGGATGTATTCTATCTTTGTATTTTAGGAAGGTTGTTTTGTCATGTTTTCTAGTTAGATTAGGACTCTGTTTCTTTTATAAAGGGAGGTTAAACCCTTTAGTTTTTTCATTCATTGGGGCATTAGGAAGTACTCTCTAGAGCGAAGGGGGGACTTGGAGAACAAGGTTTCAACTTCTGTAAGATTTCTTCTTAGTTTAATTTGAAGTTTTGTTTTAGTTTGATTATGTCTTCTTCTTCGTGTCTCTCTTTGCCATGAGTGAGTAGTCTTCTTAAATTCTAGGGTTGGATGAAAACCCAACTCAATCATGCATGTCTAAAACTTGAATTCATAACTTGAGTGTTTGATGATCATATCAATCTATCTTCTGCTTAATTCCTTGACGAAAGTTGAGGCATATCTTGTGATTGACCATAGCGAAGGTGAAAGTTGATTGCTTGGTTAGATCTAATAGGATTATTTGCGAAAGTTGATATTCCTAGGTTGAAGGATATATAGATCGAAAGTTGTTCAAGTTGTGAAAGTTGATTGAACGACTTGAATCGTTTGCGAAAGTCGACTCTTTTATGATCTAGTTTGCATGATAGTTGTGAGTTCTTGTTGGAAGCATGAATGATTGTTGTTGTGTTAGCCCTAGCTTTGATCTTTTATATTGATTAAAACCTTTGTCTTTGCTTTGATCTTGACCCCTAAGGCCGTGCTTGAACCTTTGCTTGTGTTTTTGAGTGCTCGTGTGTGTTTTCTCTCTGGACCAACCCCCTTAAGGTCGAGATCGACTGACTCGGCTAAAGTCATCATGCCAAGATCAAAGATAAATAACCTAAAATTACAAACTAAGTATAGTAAGTAAGGAGTCATACTATTGGGACGATATTAAGGACGCCAATCATTAATATCTAAACCAATAATAATCGTCCCTTGTTTTGATAATGACAAACTCAAATGTATTTAATAAGTTGTCCAAGTGTTGATCTCAGGTAAGTCCAACAGACGCAAATGAGAGAAAAGGACAACAAGTGAACGGCAGTCCCTAACTCTGTAGGGACGCACATCATCAGAACTTCAAGCGCTGAACGTAATTGGTGAAGTCCCTGCGCAGATAGGACGGTGTCCTCATCAAGAAGGGACGCGCGCCAAAATACGGACGAAGTTCAAATTCAAATCAAGGCCGCCCCAACATGATTACATCATACTCGGCCGTAGTCCTCAGAAGGAAGCTTCCCTTGTCTGGGCACGTGTAGACAATTCCAAAGATGTCGCTTTCCCAGCGATGGTCCCCTATCCACGCGGAGGCTTCCCAAGCATCAACAGAGTTGACCTCCTCAAGAGGCTCATCGCACCGTTGATAGAAGATCAAGGATCCCGTAAAGCCTCAGAGGACGCTAGAGGACAAGAACCACTTCCGCCATAAATACCCCCTCAAGGGTATGCATAGCGGTGTGGACTTTGAAGACTTTCTCTCAAGCTCTCCCGAAGCATTCAAGAACACGAACGAGGATCAAGAAGATCAAGTGAGCTTGAAGCAAGAGAAAGAAAGTCCAACCAAATAATATCCAAAACAAACCACAAAATAGTTAGAGTTGTAGTTTGTCTTTCACAACGTATCGTGAAAGACGTGAGTGATAGCTTCCTTATAGCTAAGAGAGTTAGGTTACTTTGTTAGGTGGAAAGGAATGTTACTAGTGAGGCTAAGGACGGACGCTTAGCTCAGTGAAGTGTAACGACTCGCCTAAGTTGTAAGGACTCTCTCTTAATAAGATAAGGACGGCTATTGAAAATCCTCCAAGAGGAGGTAGAGGTTTACCCATAAGACTAGTTGGTCTTAGTGGGGTTCCTCTATAAATACTCGTGTCCATTATCTTAACTTGTTTCCTGTTAAGTCTAATTTCCGTTGCACCTAAGGGCGCCCTTAACCCAGTTAAGGACGCCTTCACCAACTGACTTATGATCCAACAATTGGTATCAGAGCAGGCGCTCTAGATTAAGTTTGAGTTGCAGGAAACATGGACATGGAACCTATAGGTATCTCAAGTGCGAAACCACCTCGCCTGGCGGACGGCAACTTCAATCGGTGGAAGACAAGGTTCGAATGCTTCGTGCGTAGTCAAAACTACCAATGCTGGCTGGTGATAAAGAACGGCGATCTCGAAGTCCCTGCTGCTAAGAAGGACAAGGAAGAAGAGTGGGGCCCTGACGAGTTCAAGCTTATGGAGGCAAATGCAAAGGCCATCTGTTTCTTACAGACGTCCCTCTGTGAAAGAGACGCCACCCGTGTGAGCAATCTCCCAACTGCTAAGCTTCAATGGGAAGCCTTAGAGAAGTATCATGTTGGGACGCCTGAGATGAAAGAAGACGTCCAACTTGAAGCCAAAAGGGACTTCTACAAATTCAGGATGTTCACAAATGAGACCATCACCGACCACTCCTTTCACTTTGAGGCCCTTCTGACTAAGTTGAAAAACTTAGGTGTCAAAGAAACGGAGATCACTCAGAGGATGAAGGTTCTAGTCTTGATTGATGGACTCACGGGACCATGGAACTTCGATAGGATGACGTTCAAAGAAAACCAGGCCAACAAGGGACTATCCATGGAGGAAATCTATGGGAAACTCAAAGGGTATGAAGCAAGAAGGAACCAAGATTTGGCAGAAATGGGAAAGACTTCCCCAAGTGAGCTGGCTCTAACTCTTGCGGTTAGGACGCCAGAGTATGAGCAATACTACCAAAGGCAAAGAGAGCTGAACTCAATGCTAGAAGCCAAGACCCAAGAGCACCAAGAGAATCTCCGTCTTCAAGCTTCAATAGAACGCAAAGGAAAAACGGAAGAACAAATTTCCGAGGAAGATGAGTTGGCCCTGTTGCACAAAACTCTTCGTGCAATGTACAAAAGAGGCAAAGTCCCAAGAATGAAGATGCCCTACAAAAAGGAAACTCGCAAGCCTACAGATGCAGAAATGAAGGAGATAGTTTGCTACAAGTGCAACAGAAAGGGACACATGGCCAAGAAATGTACTACAGGGCTTACATCAAAGGAAATGAAGGAAAAGGCACTGGTTGGTGCATTTGAGAGTGCATGGGACGACCTTGACTCAAGTGATGAAGAGCCAAACAATCAAGTGGCTTACATGGCTATGGAAGACGCCCCGGAGGACGTCTCTGAAACTGAGCCAGAGGTAACCCATGAAACCATGCTAAACTCTCTTGAAAGATGCTCAAAACCAAAGCTCATTAAATTGATAACTCAAATCATGCAAGAAAGCTATGCCATGAAGCAAAGCTTTGAAGAAGTTGAATATGAGAATATTGTTGTGGAATGTGAAAATTGCAAAACCATGTCTTTTCAACTAGAGTCCTCTCAGGAAGAAGTCAAGTCCCTTAAAAGTCAGATTGTGTGCTTAAAGCTCGAAAATGCAAGTCTTAAGGACGAGGTCAAAGTTCTAGGAAAGAGTCCGATGACCGAAACTGTGAATCCAATAGTCTTTGTTCCAGCCAGAAAAGGACTAGGATATGAAACAGGATCAAAGAACTCTCTCCCAAATGACTTTGAAGCTAGCAAGACTACTGAACTAGAACTTGAGAGGGAAAAGACAAGAAACCTAGAAGAACGCATAAGAGTTCTAGAGAGTGGTGAGAAAGGACAAAAGGACTACTATACAAATTCTGTCAGTCACAAAATCTACAAGAATATTGCTAAGGGAAAAGGATCTAAGGCAGTGGACCCCGAGAAAATGAAAGAAAATAAAATTCAACATCCTAACAAAAAGTACTATCTTGGAAACTACTATAGGACGTGTTGGCATTGTGGAAAAGGTGGTCACTACCAGTATGAGTGTCTTAAGTTGAAAAAGGATCTTGAGAATGGAAAGAAGGCTAGAAAGGGTCGTGAGAATGCTAAGCCTAAAGTTGCTGATAGGACGCATGCTAGTGTGCAAAATGCTAAATCTCGATCTCCTAGGACGCATACTAGAAGATCAAATGATGTGAATGTTTATGATCATTTGCCTATGAAGAAGTTTTACCCATGTAACGAACCAGGTAGGGGTCACCTTGCCTGGGTCGCAAAGAACTAACTCTTCTTTTCAGGTGGAAGTGAGTGGAAGCCCATGGATCATCGATAGTGGCACTTCAAATCATATGACTGGAAGCCAGATCCATCTCACTTCTATCCAAGCAAATGCCACGGGAGGAACTGTCTCGTTTGGCAACAAGGGCAAAGGAAAAATCAAAGGGACGGGCACCGCAAAGTTAAATCATTCCATCAGTGCGTCCAAAGTCAGTCTTGTCGAAGGACTGGGTTTCAACCTCCTTAGTGTCTCTCAAATCTGTGATCAAGGTGAAAACCTAGTCACATTTGACTCTAAGGAGTGCCTGGTCATCAACAAGAAAACAAATCAAGTCATTCTCAAAGGAACTCGCAAAAACAACGTCTACGTCTTCAATCAAAGGTTCAAGCCTGCATCCAAGTTGTGCTTATCTGTCTCTGCTGTGGACGCCGATCTCTGGCATCGACGTCTTGGACATGCGGGACCTAGCACAATCTTCAAGCTTCATCAAAAGGATCTTGTAAGAGGTCTTCCCCGAATTGATCCTGAGCAAATCGAACAATGTGAAGCATGCATCAAAGGGAAGCAGACAAGATCGTCCTTCAAATCCAAGAATGAAGTAAGCACAAAGAAGCCATTGGAACTTCTTCACATGGATTTGTGTGGACCCATGCAAACCCAAAGCTATGGTGGAAAAAGGTACATGTATGTCATTGTAGATGATTTTTCCAGATTCACTTGGGTTCTTTTCTTGGTGTCAAAAGCAGATGCCTTCGGGATGTTCAAAATTTTCATCAAGCAAGTAGAAGTTGCCCTTGAGATGAGCTTGAAAGCCCTAAGGTCAGATCATGGAACGGAGTTTAAAAACTCATAGTTCCTTGACTTCTGTGACCAACAAGGAGTCTCCCACAACTTCTCTTCTCCTCGAACTCCTCAGCAAAATGGTGTTGTTGAAAGAAAGAATAGGACGCTGGAAGACATGGCAAGGACGATGCTCTTGGCTAGCGGCGTCCCCAAACAATTTTGGGCAGAAGCCGTTGCCACCGTAACCTACATTGTCAATCGAGCTATGATTCGTCCTTTGCTTAAAAAGACGTCCTATGAGCTCCTAAATGGAAGAAAGCCAAACATTTCACACCTCAAAGTCTTTGGGTGTAAATGCTTCATTCAAAACAACGGCAAAGACAACGTCGGCAAATTTGATGCCAGAAGTGATGAAGGAATATTCCTTGGATACTCCCTCACAAGCAAAGCCTATAGAGTCTTCAACAAACGGACTCTTAAGCTTCAGGAAAGTATCCATGTGGTGTTCAAGGAAAATGTTTCTCTCAAGAAAGAACCAAGTAAGAAGGAACGTCGCTCCTCTCCAAGGGACGATGATGAAGATGATGAAGAAGAACCAAGAAGCTCCTCCGAAAAATATTATGTTCCTAGGAACGCCCCTGAGTCTCGCGATGAGGTTTCAATGGGCATCCCTAGTGAACAACAAGAGCCTTCTCAAACTTGGTCGCTAAACCAAGTAGAAGCCGGCGAATCAAGTCAACAAGGAGAAAGGCACAGTGTGGACGCTCCAGCTGAGGGGGAACACATTGAGCCAACCAATGAAGACGACGGATTTGACTCCGATGAATCTGATTGGACGGACCCTAGGTGTACTCCTTCAAGGGACGCCACTCATAGGGGATCCAACCTTTCAAGACTTCATTCCACAGATCAAATCATCTCAGATATGTCAAAAGGAGTTCAAACAAGATCAGCTGTGAATCAGTCCCTCAACACCAACATAGCGTTCTGTGCCTTCAATGCCTTCGTGTCCTTAGTTAAACCTAAGAACATAAAGGAAGCACTCCAGGACGCTGATTGGATTCAAGCCATGCAAGAAGAATTCAATCAATTCGAGAGAAACAAAGTTTGGACTCTCGTCCCTCGTCCGAGAAACAAAAATATAATAGGGACGAGATGGGTCTATAGAAACAAGCTTGATGAGAGTGGCCGCGTATCGAGGAACAAAGAAAGGCTTGTGGCTCAAGGCTATAGACAAGAGGAAGGGATCGATTATGATGAGACCTTCGCGCCTGTCGCGAGAATTGAAGCCATTCGCCTCCTCATTGCCTACGCCGCCCACAAGGGGTTCAAGCTTTTTCAAATGGACGTCAAGACAGCGTTCCTCAATGGCAAGCTTAAGGAAGAGGTGTACGTCGCTCAACCTCCAGGATTTGAGGACGCTGATCACCCTGATCATGTGTACTTCTTGGACAAGGCTCTCTATGGACTCAAGTTAGCCCCTCGTGCATGGTATGATAGGTTTGCGTCCTTTCTCCTGTCCAACGGGTACACACGAGGTAACATTGATAAAACACTATTCTTAAAGAAAGTCCTTAAAGATGTTTTGATTGTCCAAGTCTAGGTCGATGACATAGTCTTTGGAAGCACTAACATGAAACTTGTAGAGGAATTCAAGAACTTGATGAGTAGTGAGTTTGAGATGTCCCTCATAGGAGAACTCAACTTCTTCTTGGGACTCCAAATCACCCAGCTCAAAGATGGGACGCGCATTCACCAACAGAAATATATTCGTGAAATGCTCGAGAAGTATGGGATGAACTCTTCAAAATCCATTGATACTCCCATCTCCCCCAACACTCGCCTTTACACTGATGAAGAAGGCAAGAGTGTAGATCAAAAGCTCTACAGAGGAATGATAGGGTCCTTGCTATACCTAACGGCAAGTCGTCCCGATATCATGTTCGCTGTATGCTTATGCGCTCGTTTCCAAGCAAATCCAAAGGAGTCCCACATGCAAGAGGTCAAGAGAATCTTCAGATACCTCAAGGGACGTGATGACCTATGCCCATGGTATCCCAGAAGGACATCCCTAAACCTGGTAGCGTACTCTGACGCAGACTACGCTGGCCATGTGGTGGATAGGAAAAGCACATCTGGCATGGCGCAATTCCTTGGGTCGTGCCTTGTATCTTGGGGATCCAAAAAGCAAAACTCCGTGGCGCTCTCTACCGCGGAAGCTGAGTACGTTGCTGCTGCTTCGTGCTGCTCACAAGTTCTTTGGATCAAGTACCAACTTGAAGATTATGGTACGTTCCTCAACACAGTCCCTATCTTGTGTGATAACACCAGTGCTATAAGTATTGCCAAGAATCCTGTTCATCATTCTAGAACGAAGCATATTCACATAAGACATCACTTTCTTCGTGATAATGTTGAACTTGGATTAATCAAAGTAGATCATGTTAGGATTGAGGACCAAGTGGCCGATATTTTCACGAAAGCACTTGATAGACGTCCCTTCGAGCACCTCAGGTTGCTTTTAGGGATGATAACTTTTAAATGATCAAGTCCCGTTCTATTATTCCCTCCATGATTGGCTATGTTTTGTTGAGAACTTGTGTTAAAGTGTGTTATTCATTTAAAGTCATCTTTAAAGGACGCTAGTCTAAGACATATGTTTTGCTTGTGTTTTTAAATGTCATTCATTCCGCTTTTCATCTCAAGAGTATCCCTGATCAAACTACCCTCATTATAAGCCGAAATGATGGGAACTCTAAGCTTACCTAAGCCGAGAATCTTGCAAACGTGTCCTATGAGCGTTCTTTGTTTTATCTTTACGGGACGTACTTGCTTGATTTTCAAAAATGGTTCTAAGTGATCAAAGGGACGCATGTTAAGAGCTAAGAGTTGTCCGTACAGAGTTCTAAGCTCAGAGTTTAAGATCAGTGGTTGGGACGCAGTGGTTCAGATCTTTGCAGTTGTGAGAAGTTTGAATTTTGAAATTGGGAAGTTGAAACGTCGTGGAGAAGTTGAATGCGGATCTCGGGATATGTGTACTGGATGCGCAACAGCTGTATTTCTTAGCAAAGAAGTAAGCCACGTGCGGGATTGCGGGTGGAAGAAGCCAAAGGAAAATACCCTTTTACCCTTGACCGTCCATCTTCGTCTTCTTCCTATAAATATGCCCCTACACAACCCTGAAAAACCTTCTTCGCTTCTCTGCATCTTACACCATTTTGGCAAACTCTCAAATTTGCTCAACCAGATCCCGAAATCACCTTCTCAAACCCTAATCTTCCTCTATAAATTCATTCTCTCAAAATGGCCAACACAAGAGCATCAAAGAACCCTTCTCCCTCCTCGGCGGCGAAAAACCCTAGCTCATCGAGATCTCCTCCGGTGAAAGGTCGCTCGCTTATGGACTCAAGAGGGCGATCTGCTGGGCGCCATGAACCTACTCGCCACCATTCCTCCTCTCAGGCCACCCAACACCGCCACCCCACCACCCCTCCCCAGCAACAACGCTCCCAACCTCCTCCTCAAAGAGCCCAACCTTCCTGTTCCCAATCCAAACCCGCTCCCAAACGCTTCCAGTTCCTTGAAAAGCCTTTCAAACCAGAGCCCGGGTCGGAAAACGTTGCCAAAGGCACCGTTCAAGGCTTCCCCGCCCAACCAAAGCGCCGTCCTCCTCTCGACCCACTCGTTGAGGACTGGCTAGAAAAGGAGCCGAGGACGCTCGCCAACATATGCCTACGGGCGTCCATAAGCGACTACCCTCCCAAAATCCAACGCCTCCTCCACTACTTCATGATCACATATGTCCAGCCCCGCCTCCGGGAAACAAATCACACCAACCCACCTTTCATGGGCCCTGGGATCATCTCCGACTCCTTCGGTGGAACCGTGGAGGAGCTTGCTAAGTTACTCCCCGATATCTTGGAGTTCTTAGTCGCTCCTGCGGGCTCCGTCCCTTCCCAGAAGCGTAAGAGGCCCTCCTCCCCTTCACCTTCTAAACTCCAAGTTAAAGGCCCTCCCTCCTCCTCCCAAGCCAAACCAACTCCTTCCTCCCCGCCTCCCGCTCCTAAGCGACGGTTGAAGACGTCTGCTCAACTTGAGGGCGTCATTGAAGAGCAGATGGTAGCTATCCACCTCTCTGAGCTGCAAATTGAGAAAGAAGAGAAGGCGCGCCAGGAGCAGGCTGAAAAGGACGCCATTGTTGCGGCGATCCAAACGAGTTTAACGGAAGTCCCTCTCCTCCCTCCTCCTCCACCAAGGGTAGAGGACGAGACTCCTGCTCCTGCGGCTACATCAGATCCGCTCCAGGCGGAAGTCGAGGCGGACTTGGCGAAGCCATTGCCAAAGGTCCACAAGGGAGTCCCTCCACCACAGGTCCCGGCCAAGGACGTTGTGCCAATTGTTATTTCTGTGGAGGACTCCCAAGCAAAGCAAATGCCTCCTCCTCCTCCTCCTGCGCCGCTCAAAGTCAAGCCCCTCTCCGTGGCACCCCCCAGCTCTTCCTCTGCCCCCGCCTCAAAAGCAAAGATAAGAACTCCCTCTCCCTCTCCTCCCAGAGCTTCAACTCCTCCTCCTCCTCCGCCCGCTCAGGTCGTCGAGAATATTGCTAAAGTCCAGGGGACGGCTCCTGTTAAAGTCCCCATTGAGTCCTTGGCAAGGACTCCAGCGGTGGACGCGCCTCCTACAGAACAGGCGTCCACTGCTGAGGACACTGAAATGGTCGAGTCCCATGAGCAAAGGGACGAGGCCTCAGATGAAGAGGATGCTCCTCACCAGGATGAGGACCCTGAGGACGAGGAGGGAGACGGCGATGAAGAAGACGCCGGTGATGAAGTGATAGTGAGCAACGGCAGTAAGCAGAAATGCTTGAAGAAAATTCTGTCGCCGCTCCTGTTCACCGCTCAATTCTTGGAAGAGAACCAGCGCCAAAAGTTTTTGGAACTGCTGGAGTTCCAGGGATGGACGCACCTAGGCGCCGAGGCCGCATAAGTCGACCCATAACAGGTTCTCCGCTTTTACTCAAAATTCGAAATATCAGAAGTAAAAGGGAAGCCTCAAGGGACGTTCGAGATAGATGGGGACGAGTACTCAATTGCTGAGGGTACCGTCCGCAATATGCTAGGCCTGCGTCCTTCTCCACCAGATGCTCTGCACGACCTTCCCAACAAAAATTTTGGTCGTTTCTCCCAGGAAGAGATCTTCCATCGCATTTTCAACGGGAGACAACCAGCGGCTAAGGACAGAGTCGCCCATTGCCTCTCCAAGACGGGCGTCCTTGCGCATCACTTCATTGTGCGCATGGTCGTCCCCCGCCAAGAAAAGAAGTCGATCGTCCAGATCACTGATAGTATCTTACTGGACGCCTTCTTGGAACGCAAGCCTATAAATTTGCCGCGGGTAATCTTGGAGCACATGGGCAAGTGCACAGGCGGTCGCCATTCTCTTCCCTTCCTTGGCCTGGTCAAGCAGATCATGAAGCAGCAAGGCCTCTACGTCCCCAAAACAGAATAGACCTTCGGGATCCATTGGGACGTTAGGCAAATCACCCTCCCTCCAGTTGGCAAATTGAGGTGTGATGAGCCACTTCCTTTCGTAAAGAGGCAACTGGCCAAGGAGAAAAAGGAAGCTGAACGCCAAGCTAAGGCCGCTGCTGCTGCTAGAAGTGCTCAGGGTGATCAAGAGACTGAAAATCTTCAAGTAGTTGGGACGCCGGTTGAGGACGCTGCAGATGAAGAGGACGAGCTCGATGGTATGAGCGTCCCTGATGAGGCTGAGAAGCATTCAACGAAGTATCTGATGGGCATGATGATTGAGAACCAGTGTATGATGATTGATCTAATTCAGCAGGTTCACGACACTCTCCACACCCATACAGAACTCCTTGAACGCAACAATGAGCTCCTTGCGCAGAACAACTATCTTCAGGAGCAACATCTCAAGGCCCTCGGCAAGCGTCCCAAAAAATGATCACCTCCCCCCTCTATAACCCTGAAACAGTTTATCGCTTGTTTTTGTTGTGTTAAGACTTTGGGACGTCGTCCCATTTGAACCTTTTATGTAATGATCGTACTCTTCATTATGAATGCATTTCATTACATTTGTGACTCATTTTGTCTAAGCGTTCCTTTCTTTAGTTATGACTTGGTGCTTGCATGTTTTTCAACTTGTTCTCCTTTTCGATGATGCCAAAAGGGGGAAGTATAGTTTTGCAGAGATGCGATTGTCTTTAAGTTGTCATAGAACGCATGTGTTTAGGGGGAATTTCGGCCAAGTCCAAAGGACGCTAGTTAAGAATAAGATATAACGCACTTAAAAGAATGTGTTGCATGCCAACCTAAGCTGAAAAGAAAATCAAGTGTAGTCTCTCTTGCTAAAAGCTTTACTTCTGTGCGCATTGTTTAAAAGAGTTTGTCATCATCAAAAAGGGGGAAATTGTTGGGACGATATTAAGGACGCCAGTCATTAATATCTAAACCAATAATAATCGTCCCTTGTTTTGATAATGACAAACTCAAATGTATTTAATAAGTTGTCCAAGTGTTGATCTCAGGTAAGTCCAACAAACGCAAATGAGAGAAAAGGACAACAAGTGAATGGCAGTCCCTAACTCTGTAGGGACGCACATCATCAGAACTTCAAGCGCTGAACGTAATTGGTGAAGTCCTTGCGCAGATAGGACGGCGTCCTCATCAGGAAGGGACGCGCGCCAAAATACGGACGAAGTTCAAATTCAAATCAAGGCCGCCCCAACATGATTACATCATACTCGGCCGTAGTCCTCAGAAGGAAGCTTCCCTTGTCTGGGCACGTGTAGACAATTCCAAAGATGTCGCTTTCCCAGCGATGGTCCCCTATCCACGCGGAGGCTTCCCAAGCATCAACAGAGTTGACCTCCTCAAGAGGCTCATCGCACCGTTGATAGAAGATCAAGGATCCTGCAAAGCCTCAGAGGACGCTAGAGGACAAGAATCACTTCCGCTATAAATACCCCCTCAAGGGTATGCATAGCGGTGTGGACTTTGAAGACTTTCTCTCAAGCTCTCCCGAAGCATTCAAGAACACGAACGAGGATCAAGAAGATCAAGTGAGCTTGAAGCAAGAGAAAGAAAGTCCAACCAAATCAAATCCAAAACAAACCACAAAATAGTTAGAGTTGTAGTTTGTCTTTCACAACGTATCGTGAAAGACGTGAGTGATAGCTTCCTTATAGCTAAGAGAGTTAGGTTAGTTTGTTAGGTGGAAAGAAGTGTTACTAGTGAGGCTAAGGACGGACGCTTAGCTCAGTGAAGTGTAACGACTCTCCTAAGTTGTAAGGACTCTCTCTTAATAAGATAAGGACGGCTATTGAAAATCCTCCAAGCGGAGGTAGAGGTTTACCCATAAGACTAGTTGGTCTTACTGGGGTTCCTCTATAAATACTCGTGTCCATTATCTTATCCAGTTAAGGACCCCTTCACTAACTGACTTACGATCCAACACATACCCAAGAGAAATGAGGCTTCCAGTATTAATAGTTCTACTAACTAAAGATATGGGGGGAAATCAGAGATAGATCTAAACTAGACTAAACTAAGAAAATAAATAACAAACGAAACAATCAAATCAAATAGAGAAGCATGTTCATTCAAAAGATCCACTCTAAAATAATCACTCGATCATAGATTCATCTATTGATTTCATTCACACCGAAGGTTAATTCCTATCCTGATCATTAACAATCACAAGTCCACGGTTGAAGCAATTCTTTAACCCTAGGCAAGGACGCTTAACCTAGAATTAGCATAGAGAACAAGGATATGCAAGATACATGCAAAAGCAATCAAGTTACGAGTAAATTGCAAAAGCATACAATCAATTCTATTTTTAATCCTAGCTGCATAGACAACAGGTCTAGGTTAAGTTGTTTTCACAGATCAGGTTTGTCCACGGTCCAAATCCAATCCAACAATAGAAATCAATCAATTCAATAAGTTAATTACTCCTAGAGAAACAATCAATAATCATAAGATGAAGCACAAGAGAATTAATATTAAACAAATGATAGAAATCAATTGCCAAAACCTAACGAGTTCATACTTAGAGCTTCTCCCTTGAACAAACCCTATGAGAATAGCTCTCCATAATACAAACTAAAACTAAAGAATTAATTGGATGAATAATGGATGTAAATTAGATTATGAGATACATAAGACAAGGCTCCCCATATATATAACTGGAGAACATGCTCCCTGCACTAAATAAGGATAGAGCAATGATAAGAAAAAGGAAAGAAGATAGAAAAACGCGCCGTTCAAATTTGTCCCGAAACCGTGCCTGCGCTTTTTAAACCGCACCCGTGCTTTGTAAACCGTGCTCATGGTTTTCAAAAGATAGAAATTCTGTCTCCGGCACCAAACCGCGCCCGCAGTTCCGAAACCGCGCTCGTGGTCACTATTCACTAATAACACTTCGAAGGTTGTTTTGACCCTCTTCGGCTTGGAACCTAACTTTGGTCTAAAAATGTGAATTGAAGCTCTTCGAGTTAGCTTTCCAATGACACTAGATTCATCTCAATCCGACCACTGTAGCTTCAGATCAAGCCCTTTCAAGCAAGGGGTGGCGGGTACACAACTCAAAACGTCATGAAAACTCTTAAAACATGAATCCTTGTGTCTTCATCCTAGATATTACAATTAAGCACAAAGTCTAACCTATAACACTCAATATATCCCTACAATATAAGAGTACGTTAACCTATCCTAAATAGAGCATATCATCAACCCACTTTGGTTCGGTCCTGACGTGGTTTGCTCATGTTTTCTTGGTTTTTCGTAGTTTGTCGAGTAATCTGGACGATCCTGACTTCGTTATACTCAACGGGGTCTTGAATATAAATTCATTTGTTTAAGAAACCCTTCAACAAAGACAAATTGTCATGGGACTAATGGGGGAATGTGGCAAGCATAATTACGACCTTCCTTTCAGCTTTTTAGGTCATCCCTTTGACAACGAGCTTACTGCGGTAGAAAAATAGATTTAAGGAAAACTGCTATGGCAGGTGCAAATTCAAAGACTCTATTGACATATCTTTATGGAAAGTTCCTAGAAAATGATTCATCAATAAAACATATTTACAACTTCCAGCAAAAGTTACTAAGAGAAGAGTTGGGCTCCATGAATGCAATGCAATTTGTAATGAACTTTTAAAAGACCAAGGACAGCTACCTCGATTGACGGTGGATGCTCAATGGCAATGAGATACAATACTTGTTATCCATCCCAAGTCCATACAACTGTTAAATTTATTTCTGCATGTCATTATTATAGACACAACATACATGCCTAACTTGTAAGTATTGATCATTAAGTATATTCTCCTCAATAAGTTGGTTAGTTTTTGTTATAAATATCTATTTATTTAATTTAATTGCAGCTACAACAGGTATTTGAGGGAAATGTTGGGATTCACTTACACGGGATACACATTTAGCATTGTGTTTTCTTTTAGGGAAATTCCTTTTGGTGCCCCTGAGGTTTTGTCTTTTCCTTTTGGTGCGCAAGAAAAAAACTTATTCCTCTTGGTACCCCTGAGGTTTTGGCTTTTCTCGTTCGTGCCCCTCTCCGGTTCAAATTAGCTAATTTCAAGCTTACCATTATGTTCATCATCCTTAAACTAGTAGGATTCAACTCTTAAAACACTTAAATTCATAACCAAACTACATCAATTTGGATTTTTAAACAATACTCTATTTTAAGGGGTTGTTTACAAAATTGTTTAAAAATTCAAATTGTCCTAGTTTGGTTAGGAATTTTGATGTTTGAATGGTCAAATCCTACTAATTTAAGGGTGTTGAACATAATGGTAAGCTTGAAATTGGCTAATTTAAACTAAAGAGGGGCGTCAACGGGAAAAGCCAAAACCGCAAGGGTACCAAAACGAATAATTTTTTTTCTTGGGCACCAAAAGGAAAAGGCAAAAACTTAGGGGTACCTAAAGGAATTTTCCTTTCTTTTATGGCAAGAGAGAACCGACAACACCATGAATGGTTGTTAGATCAGTGGGACTGGTTGTACTTATCAAAGGTTGAAAAAAGTTCAGAAACAATTATTACCGACAGGGATAATGGTGAAATGAACAACATCCGTAACCTATTTCTAGATTCACAACATTTGATGTATTGGGTGCATATAATGCGCAATTGTTGTGCATTCCCAATGGGTGGACGAATCTGAGAGGCAACAAGTTAGTATTTTGCAATGTAGGCCAGGATGTTGTTTGAATCTAAAACCATGGAAGAGTACGATGTACAATATTCTTTAATGCAAATCAATTGTCATTCTTCCTTATAGATGTACCTAGTTGAAAACTGGTTGGAGCCTTACCGTACTCGCATCGTTAGAGCCTATACTGATCACCGCTTCAACCTATTGATACAGACTATAAATACGTAGCTTAATTTGATTTTCTTTTTATTTGATTACATTCATGTTATAGATTTTGATTGTTTAAAGTATACATAGATTGAAGCACTTTTAATATATTACATTTGTGTAATAGATAAGAATATTTCATTCTTTGTGCTAACATTCCATACATGTGTAACAACTTACCAAAAAAGCTAATAACATTTATTTATTTATTAATTAAAATGCACATACACATTATTATTCTAGTTAGGGAACACTATGGACCATCTTATTGCTCATCATCTCTCCCCCTCAATAGCTCAATCAAGACATAGGGAATTAACCAACATTAAGTGGCTCTCAAGGACACTGACGTGCAGTGGCGGAGCCAGAGCTTTTATGAAGGGGGTCACGATTGAAATATATGATATTAAAATCTGTTTTTCTATTTTGTGCCATAAGGGCACATAATAATCATAAAAAAAACTAAAACTAAAACCCTAAAATGGAAATAGTGAACCCGTCATAAAGAAATTAGAGAAACCAAAAATTTAAAATTTATAAATTCTTTCTATTACTAGACTCTTATAGTGTGCCCTAAGGACACATTATACAAAAATCGTATTTAAAATTAAATAATAAATAGTAGTATTTTCTTGACATTAGTTTAAGCTCAAAACAAGAAATGAAAAAAAAATGATGGTAAAATGAATTAGGAAATAAATAAAAGCTTAGGGCATGGAAGATTGGAAGATGATAAGTTTAAAACATGGTTAGTTTACAAAGGGGATGTTTTTGCTAAAAAAAAATAAAGGGGGATTTTTAGAACAAAAAAATACTTTGTATAATATTTACATGGGATGATGGGACCAACAAATTATAAAAAGGGAATGTACCCTAATACACGCAGCAAGACAAAAAAAATTGCCCTCCGCCTCTACCAAGAATTGAACACGGGTGGATTTTAACAAATGCTTAAACACGACCACTTGTGCTAATTGTTCTATGGGCATATTTATTCCCCAACTATATATATAATACCTCCATTTAATAAAAATTTATACTATAATATATACACTAGGCTGGGGGGAGAGGGGTCACCCGACCCCCCAGGACCCCCTAGCTCCGCCCTGCCGACGTGTAAGAGATCGTGTTTTTACAATGTCACTTTTTGCACAGCAATGTGCTCTAAATAGACAGTTATTGAGAGGAAGGGACCATCTAGTCAAATCCAACAACTCGTTCATGACTCTAATGTGGCCAAAGAATCGAACTCACAAGAGGACATACATTGTAAAACAAAGTGGATTAACAAGATTGCAAAACTTGTCTTTCAAAGGAAATGATGAAGCGTTGGTGTACGCATTTGTTGAGAGGTGGCACCCTGAAATCAATAACTTCCTTTTTTCGTGGGGAGAGATGATTATCACTCCACGATGTAAGCCTTATACTCGGTCTGCTGATCACCGTGATACCAATGCATCCTTATATATCAAACCTAATCCACACGTATCTCTGAAATGTTTGGCATTGAACTATCCCCATAGATATCATCAAACCAAACAAAGGGGTTAGAAAGGCCTCCCTCTTTAGAGGTTGCCATGTGCTAAAACTCTCGCGTGACGATGATCAATAGGGGCAATAACTGGAACATTCATTGTGAAGTCTCGGGGAGTATGTAGTCGATACATTGTGGACAGATAATGATTGTCAATCATGATCTTTTCCAATTACTCAGCCATATTAAAAGATAAGGAATACTATTAATCCGATTATTATATTTCAAATCTCAAAAAATACCTATCACTATGGTCACGCCTTCCATAGTCATGAATTTCTAATTCAAACGAGATGTTCGTAATTTTGATCTGGGCGTTGACGACACCTGACCGGGGCACAAAGCAGAGGCGCTTGGATATATGTCTAGAAAATGAGAAAAATAAGATTTGCAGTCGTTTTTGTATTAAAAGTGAGATGACTTGTAGTGGCAGATATGGAACAAAGCAAAATTGATGGGACACAATCTGTTTGAAAAAATAGAAAAAACATTCAATTTGAATGTAAAAGAACTAATTATTATTATGAAAATACGAATCGCAAATTGGGTTAAGTAGGATCTTCAAACTCCAAGGCTAATCTCCAACTATACAATGACAACATTCCAAGGCTAATCTCCAAGGCTAATGCTGATTTTTTAATATATTGCAATGAATTTTTCATTATTGTGTCTAAAATAGAGTACATTAATTACAGGTTTGCGTTCCCCTATTTTAAATATAAAAATATTTGAATTTTTCAAATTGCTGTATTGATATACTCATTAGATATGATAGAACACAAAAGCTAAATTTTTTGTCCGTTACAATGACATTTTCATCACTACATATAAAACACGATTCATAACCTAGCATTCTCCATCATCGCTAAGCTTAATCATTGAATTTTTCAAAACGTTGTACTTATTCATTAGCTTGATATACTAAAAGCAAATTTTTCAATACATCTAGTGCTACGTATTTGTCATACGTCTTTTCCAATTCTCCAACATCTTCCTTAGTTGAGCTTGAGCTCTTGTTATCTTCACTCTACTCAGGGCCAAGATCAAAAAGATCGACATCATCATCCGACTCATCATGGTCCCTCATTCTTAGTCTCTTTGAAAAACTCAAAATAACGTTTTGAAAAATTACATGAATACGAAAAAGAAAGAAATAAACTTGGTCTCGCAAAAGCATACTCGTCCCATTTGTTGGTTCCAACTGCACAATCAAAAACAATTTAACCACCTCTTAAACGTATGTTAAAAACACAACAATGCATTTTTCAAATCGAGAATATTACATTTTCAACAGTGAGCCAATGTTAACCTAAGTTTATTCAAATACTCACACGTCGTTTTTCTCAACGAATTCATTTGTTTTCAAACGCCACATCAGTTTCTTTCATAGAAACAACAAACTATTACTATAATCGAATGGTATCTACATGGATTAAACACGTGAAATTTATTTTTTTAACTATTCAAAATGTAATTTTCATGTCAAGTAACATGATTGTTATTATTCAACTATACAACATTACTTTTTCAACTATTCATGATTAGTTTTCTTGTCAAGTAACATGATTATTATTATACAACTTTACAACACTACTTTTTCAACTCTTCAACGTGACTTTTTCTTGTAAAGTAACATAATTGTTATTATTCAATTATAGAACACTATTTTTTCAGCTCTTCGACATTACTTTTTCAACTCAAATATATTTGTGAACGTTTTCAATACGTTGCGAGTAATTATTCAAACAATTTCATGTAATTATTATCATACGAAAACATGTATTTCACGTACTATAAAACCTTGTATTATGCATCTCGTTTACCTAAATTATTCAAAAACTAGGGTTTAGTATAACTCAAGGAGTTCTACCATGATATAATACGATTAAACAAGCAAAAATTACAAATATCATTCGAACTCAATGATCAATCGAATCAACAAAGTAAACAAATGTGATGATAGCTTATTGCGATTGAACTCATATTCGAATCGAATCAACAAGCGAATCTGGAAAATAGAAAAACGAATTATTCAATCTAACCTCTCACGAAAGATGTTCGCGAATGAACGTTGGACATGTTATTGCGTTCTTCAACTATTGTGTTGTGTGTGCGATGAGAGGATTGGATGCTACGAAGAAGAAAGCTCAATGGTGTTCGTTCTTGGTCTGGGTAGCGTATTTTCTCTGAAGAATAGCGCACACGATTTTTGATTTTTCACTATGACAATTATAGTTTTTTCTTGATTTTTATCCATAATGGTTTTTTTTATCAAATCTCCCCCTGATATAAAGCGTACTTCATCCCTATAATTAAGGAGTTTTTTTCTATTATGGTAACTGGTATATTAATCCCATCCCCCATCCAAAATCATGGCTATTATGCACTTAAGATCATACCATTAATCTCCTCTAATCCAATGGTTAATATGGAGCCTAAGGAAGCATCCTAATTGCAAGCCTCTCTAGAGCGTAATTCTATATATATATATATACATATATAGGTTTTGGTTCAAGTGAGGACTACTCTTATGGTAAGGACTACTCCTTATGGTAAGGAGTGATCTCATTCATTATATTTACCTCGTTATTATATAATGAACGGTCCAGATTTTTTTTTTAAAAAAAATATTTTCAGGATAGAGTTTTTTTTTTTTCGAAAACGATTTTTTTTTTAACTATTAGTTCAATTTTTTGTTCTATGAGTTCAACTTTTATATCTTTTGAGTTCATTTTTTGTATAATTCGATTTTTCACAAAAATAGATTTGTTTTAATTTAATAATTTATGAATTCAAAATATTTTTTCTGTAATACATAAATAAAAACTAAAAAAATAAAAAATACCTTTCTTCACAAATACAATTATTATAACCCTGAAATGTGGTAGTTCAATTTTTACAACAAAAGTGTTCAATTTATTATGTTAAAAGTTCAATTACGTGTACTAGAAGTTCAATTTTGTAATTTGTAGTTTTGTACGGGTTCAATTTTTTGTACAATAAGTTCAATCTTTTCTTATTGTTAGTTCAATTTTTATTATAGTATGTTCAATTTTTATATTATTCGAAAATTAATTAAAAAATTAATTTTTTTTTGGTTTTTTTGAAAAATAAAAAAATTAAAATAATATGGACCATTCATTATAAGGTAAGGAGGTAAAACCAATGGATGAGGTTACTCCTTACCGTAAGGGGTTGTCCTTACCATAAGACAGTCCTCACCGGAACCTAACTCAACATATATATATATACATATATATATATACATATATATATATATATATAGGGGAGGGTTCAGGTAAAACACCTCTTATAGTGAAACGGGTGAATTAATAGTAGACGTTGGATTACCATGAAACCAAGGGCCTAGATTATGCTGAATTTTTTAAAATAATGGGTGAATTATAGAAAAATCACAATTAGTTGTAAATTCAATTAAGCTTCCATAATAGTAGGGAGGAGTTACGTCCAAATTCAAACTAGATTGTTCTCAAAATCAAAGTTCCTAAATTTAAGGGTTGTAATTTTTTTTTCGAAATTCAAACCAGATTTTAGAAAAAAATCACACAAATCTCGTATATGCATTCGTCAGTCATTGCAAATTCAATCGCGCTACTTCAATATTCGATAACATTGATTTAATATTCGACTGTACAAATATTCGGCTATATAACTTGAATATTCGACTGGATAATATTCGAGGATGCAACTTAAATATTCTTCTATACTACTTCAATATTCGACTACACAAAGGTTTGACGATGCAAGCTTAATATATTCAACTATACAACTTGAATAGTCGACTATACAATATATTCGAATTTGTCATATACATGGTTGAATATCTTCTAAATTTTTCTGAATTATTCAAACATTGTTAGAATTTGTCATAATTTGAATGTTCGACATGAAACGTACACCTTATACTAGATGGATAGCATTCAAATACATCGACTTTATATTCAGTGGGTAATAAGATATATTCAAAGTTGTTGAATTCAATAATCAGATGGTAAATTTCGAAATATGTACATTGATATTCATAAATAGCATACAACTTATACTACATGGTAATATTCAAACACATAGAGTTCATATTCAATGGATAATATTGAACATTCGAAGTTGTTGCATTCAATAATCATACGGTAATATTCGAACTATGTACGAATATATTCAAAACACAATACTTCCAAAATCAGATCCGAAAAAAATCCCCGAAAATTATATATTTGATTTGAAAGGAGAGAGAGAGAGAGAGAGAGAGAGAGAAGATCCCCAAAATCAGATTTGGCATTTTAATTTTTTTATTAACTATTTTATCTTTACTATAAAATCTAGAGCGTTAGATTAGAATAAATCCAATGGTTGATAAATGTTCACCGGTTACACTCTTATAGGGTGTTTCACAAGATCCAAATTCTATATATATATATATATATATATACACATACTCCCTTCTATCTCCAAAAGTTATCTCCAAAAATTTGTCAAATAGGACATTTTTTAGGATTATTAAGAAAAAGAATAAAGTAATAGAAAGTCAGATAGTATGATTAAAAGATATAATTGAGGAGAACGGTTATATATTTTTATAAAGGTAAGAAGTTGAAAAAAAAAGTAGATAGAAAAGTTGGATACTTGAGATAATATATAAAAATAAATAGGGATGATTTTATAATTTAGTGATGAAAAGAAGATAAAATAGGCATAAAGTTGAATGAGAATATATAATATACGAAATCGAATACAAGACAAACAACAAACTTTCGGAGATTTTTACCCACTATTTCCCACTCAATAAGGTTTTGGGGATTTGGATAAACACACCGGTTGGGGTTGGCACAGGTGGTTAACCAAAAATTCGGTTACTAAATTATGATAATTATAAGCGTGTCGGTTGTTTTCGGTTAACCATAAAATTTGGTTTGGTTAATCGGGTAACCGTATCTTTAAAAAATTTCAGATTAATTTATTAAAAACGCGCACATCTCCCCTATACTAATTAGTCTACAACATGAATATGTATTATCTTATCCACATTATCTCCAACCTAAATACTTTTTATATTCAATGTAAAATCTACTATGTATACACTATGATAGCATAGATCTACAGATGAGGTATAAATTTATATCTATATATTTATCCTAGAACTTAATTTGTTAACTAGTAGGTAGTTCATGATTTCATTATATATTACAAATCTCATACTATGTACGGGTAATGTGATTATATAAATCTGAATTAACTGATTTGAGATCGAATATTGACCCGAGACAATTTTTTCCTAAATAATGTATGTATAACTCAAACCCGACGGTCCCAAATACGAACCTATTGAACTGTTTATGAATTTTATTTTTTTATAATTTAAATTATGGAATCTATTGTTTAGATTAAAAAATCTCTTTTACCGAAAATAAAAAACCCTTTAATAATTTAAATTAAAATTATATTTTCTTAAGATAAAACATGTATGATATCAAAGATATCGAAAATTGGATAATAGACCAAGTGGATATAGAGATATATTTAAAAGATACAATTAAAATAAAATCATTATTTCATTCAGAGTGGATGACGTGGTGCAAACTGTAACAAACAAAGGCAAGACTAAGTAAGAAATTTTCAAACCACGTTCTAGGTTGCTTGATTTGGCAAGAGGTATCCCATTCAAACCGGATTTTTGAAGAGGTGATAAAAGGTCGAGGTTCATGGATAACGATGTCACTTCAACAAATGATTTAGCTAATTGAAAATGAAGACTAAACACTCTATAACCCTTTCTCATACCCTAAATTCGATCAATTAACAGTTTATCAAATCTAATAGATCTATTAAAAAAAAATCTCGTAGTTTTTCATAACAAGATTAACAACTCAACAAAAGTGAAGAGCATGAAGAGCTAGCTTAACCATGGTGAATCGGTAAATCTCTTGGAAAACCTCCCCATCTTTCTACACATGACTACAACAGCTATTACAATATCAAATTGTCAAGCTCTTGCATCACGAATATTTAGTCTACAAAAGTCATTTAGTAGGATCCATACTCTACTATTCTACAAACAAACCAATTAATCTTGACCTCTGACTTTATACTCCACCTCGATCAGGCTAGGGTCCTTGCTTCCCAGATCCGGATCTATACTAGTGCAAATGGAACTATGTCACCTTGATCACCATGCTTGCAAAACTGACCACCTCTCACCCGAACTCGGAACCCTACCAGATTCAAATTGGTCATTTTCTTCAACCATCCTAACTAGATTAAACCGTCATTTTCGAAGTTCATTCTTCGTTCCAATCCCACCCTCCACCTTATATAAAATTAGATCCAATCTTTGCCAACATTTGCACCATGTTCCATAGGGACGCTTCACGCAACCCTTTATATTCTTGGCACCTCCAACCTGGATTTGGGAAGACGAAGAGGCGATAAACAACAAAAAGATACAAGAAAGAAGCACTCATTTTTTTTTTGAGTAATAAAAAAGGAGTAATAAAAAGGTACAAGAAAGAAGCACTCATGATATAAAAAAAGGAGCAAAAAAGAAAAGCAAAAACTATGAATTGTTTGTTCGCATGTCAGAATATGATTAAAAAAAGGATGTGGCACAACAAGTTTCTATGTAGCATGTAAGCCTATTCTACATGCTCTCGATGTCCTGGTCCGGATCCTTTGTCTTCGTATTGTGTCCCCTTCAATTTAATTGGTTAATCTATATAAATTTATTAAATCAAAACCAATTTTGGATTAATTGAAGGGGGTGTGAACCAATAAGATGTAAGTGACACATGAAGGGGACACAATATGGAGACAAGGGATCTAGACCGTCGATATCCTAGGCATTCATAACTCCAATTGTGTCACTTAGGATGGAAAAAATAAATAAATAATTCTAACTCTACCCAAATTCAGTCTAAACAAGAATAAATCATCACTCATCCATGCTTTGTGAGGGAAAATGTTTTTTACTACTTGTCTAGAAGCTAGCAAGGCATATTACCCAAATATATATAAAAGTTTAATTAGAGGAATTTGCACAAATCACCCATTAAATACCTGGTTTTACAAACAACCATCTATTATACGCGATTTTAATATAAATCCCCCACAGCTCTCATTCCGTTAACAAATAGCCACCTACGAGTTAATTCCGTCAAAACTTCCGTTTAATCTCATGAGTTTCCCATTTTTGTCCTCAAATGCTCATCACATTTCCCTATAAACCATGCTCCTCCTTCCTCATGCCATTCTCATCTGAATCCAGATGTTCAATTTTTCCAAGTGGAATGAGAGGGCGGAGATCGATATTCCAGATCTCCAATTTCCCCAAGTCAAATTCCATCCTCACCAGCCTCTCCCGCCTCGCCCATGAAACCAACAAGAACCGTGCCCTCCTCTCCTTCCTCCCCAAGACCCGCGATGTCCTCCTCTCCATCCTCTTCTCATCCGTGAATTCCGTCGTTGCCGAGGAGCGAGTCCCTCACCCTCCTTGCCTTGTTCAAATTAGGGGAATTCGAATGTGATTCAATCGCATCCGATCCTGACCGGGTCACCATCCTGATTGGGATGCTATTCTACCCCAATCGGATCGACGTCCGAGTCAATTCGACAGCGCTGCTCGAATCGAGAGTTGCGGGGACTAGGTCAACGAAGTTGCGCTCGCGGGTGAGCAGCACCGATGGGGTCATCGAGGGCGTCGTCAGGGCAGTGCAATGGAGTGGAAGAAGAAGAGGATGAAGAAGAGGCCAACTGACTTGGCTAAAGTCGTCGTGCCAAGATCAAAGATAAATAACCCAAACAAACAAACTAAATACAACATGCAAGTAAGGGGTCGAACCCAAGAGAACTAAGACTTCTAGTATTAATACAATTATCAACTAAAGAAAGGGGGGATTTAAGAGAAGATTTAAACTAAACTAACCTAGGAAAGAAATAACAAACAAACAAACAAATATGGAAGATGGGTTCATTCAAAAGATCCACTCTTTAATAATCACTCGATCATAGATTTATCCATTGATTTCATTCACACCTATGGTTAATTCCTATCCTGATCATTAACAATCGCAAGTCCTCGGTCCAAGCAATTCTATAACCCTAAGCAAGAACGCTTAACCTAGAATTAGCATAGAGAACAAGGATATTAGGAAATCAAATCATGCAATCAAGCTACGAGTCTCATGCACAATTAAACCATTGAATACTCTTCCCTAAACTAGTCCACGGTCCTAGAATAGAGTTGTTTCGAGAAATAGGAAAGATGCATAGACAACAACCAATCCTAAATCAAACAATAGAACATCAATCAATTCAATAGGTTCATGACTCCTAAAGAAACAATAAACATTCATAAGATGAAGCACAAGAGAATCAATATTAACCAAAGGATAGAAATCAATTACCAAAATCTCACGAGTTCATACATCTGAGCTTCTCCCTTGAACAAACCCAAGGAGACTAGCTCTCCATAACTAAACTAAAACCTAAAAGAGAAGAATTGGTAGAATGTAGAATGTGAATGAATAAAACCTAGGGAGGACTCCTCCTTATATAGCCTAAGGAACAAGCTCCACGAGATAGATAAGGAAAGAGGCAAAAGATAGAAAAGGAAACAAGATAGAAAGATGTCGGCCCGCTTCGGATTCGGCATCACCGCGGTCGCGTCGTCTCCACCGCGCCCGCGCTTTCGCAACAGAAAGGAACAATTCGTCTCGGGGGCCACCGCGGTCGCGGTGGACAATCCGCGGTCGCGGAATCTCGACAGAATCGCTGGTGTCACTTCGGAGGATGTTTTGACCATCTTCCGCTTAGAATCTGACTTTGGTGTAAAAAGATGAATTGAAGCCCTTGAAGTTAGCTTTCCAATGGCACCGTAATCAGCTCAATCCGATCACTGTAGCTCAAGATATAGCCTTCGCAAGCAAGTGATGTCGCGCAGACAGCTCAAACGCCTTAGAACTCTTGAATCTTGCATCCTTGTGTCTTCGACCTAGATATTACAATTACCAAAAACTCTAACCTAAACACACTCAATATAGCCCTAAAATACAAGAGCTAACCTATACAAAATAGGCCGAATCACCGACGGAGGAAGAGAGGAGGATTTGACAGGGGTGGCAGATAAGGCAGCGGTGGAAGATGACATCGACGAGGGCAAATCTACACAAATCTACACAAATGAGGGCAAAATGGTCAAATCAAAGGATTAAACCAATTTTTTTGACAGAGTAAGCTCATGGGCGGCTATTTGTAAATGAGATGAGAGTTTTGAGTGATTTATAATAAAGTCGTGTATAACGGATAGTTATTTGTAAAATTGGGTATTTAACGGGTGATTTTGTACAAATTTCGCTAAAATTTATCATGCACCAAAGTTATCCTGCTTAAGTAAAGGAGAAAGGAATTATTTATACTCCTATGTCCAATTTCGAACAAATCCAATAGAAACATTTTATTTTCCATTCAAGCTCCTCCAAAAGTTTCTTTCAACGTTCAAGAGTTGATTTAGGATGGGATCACGCCGTGTCTAGTCAAGGCCGTGGTTAAGTTGGATCCCAAAGATCTCTCATTTAGATGATGTTAATGTTGAGGAGGCTTTTTTTGTAGTTCATTGAGGAAGATGACCCGTTTCATCTCATGCACTAGCGATAGTGGTTTCAAAGTGCTTGCCTCAAGCATTGTTGCTCGGTTTTTGTTCGTTTGCTAAAACACAGTCTTGTTGGTTTAGAGTTTCATGTATTTGTATTTGCTTGTGAGTTTGTCCAGTTGCCGATTGTTTCGACCTCTTGATCTAACCGGCCTGTCTGTTATATTGAAAGGCTTTCCTTATTAAAAAGACTAAAGATCAGAGTGATACACTAATACAAATAGAAATGAAAATTTTTGTCGATAAAAAATGAAGAGTGGGGCCTGGGAGAGGAGCTTAAAGCATTTGAATGTCATTCAGAATGTGTTGGTTATCGATCGGCTTTTCAGTATAGCGCACCCCCGGATTACTTTATAGCGCACCCCTTTGTCCATTAAAAAGGGATGGACAGTTCATCCATGTCCACGGAAAACTTGTGGACAACTTGGTACTGTCCAGACATTTTCACTGGCCGGTTGTGTCATCAGTTTTTGTTTACGAACCTTGTCCAGCATTTTGTAATGGTCATTAAATATTCGTCCATGGAAAACTTATGGACCTTTAAACGTTGTCCATGATATGTGTGTGGAAGTATCAAGTTTTGCCTTGTCTTTGTAATGGACGATTTATAAGTACGTGAAAAGTTGAAATTCGCATCTATATAGCATTACTTAACCCACCACTAACACATTTAAAGCGAGTATAGCATTACTTAACCCACAACTAACACATTTTAATCGAGTCATGTGTATGGTGTTATGAAAATTGATGGTACTTGTGTGTTCTTCTTCAAGACATTTTCAACCATGTAGAACAACATAGAACATAGAAGTCATATAACATCATAGAACAACATAGAACATAGAAGTCATACAAGAACATAGAACAACATACACATTCAACAAACAAACCACAAAATGTCACATAAGAGTCAAGTACCATCATCACACAACAACAAAAGCATTAACCTATTGTCCACAATAAACTAAAAAGACACCAAACATAGACGCTCACAAAGGCCTCAATTGTGTTCCACCGTAATCTTCACTTGTGTCTCCACTTCAACGTCTATATTAGTCGAGGGTTTCTAGTCTAACGCAACCTTGAGTTGTTCGACCTCGGTTTCCAACTCAGCAATCCTGTTACGAAGGATCTTTTCCTTGCGTTCAGCTACCATAAGCTCTCTATTCTTCTCCCACACTTGACGTCTTATTTCAGTCTTTTCCTTCCTCAAGTCTTTGATTACTTGTTCGAAGAGCTTTGGGGTATTACATTCAACACAACTAATCTCCATCAGCATCCGGATATACGAATCCAAGTCATCCTCCTTTTCTTGCTCTTCGTTACGTGGACAGAAGTGATGCTCATACTTTCGTATATCACCACTTTGGTAGCTAGAGCAATCGGAATCAGAGGTGTACATCCTATATACACAAAAAAGTAACCTAATTGGTTAACCAACTAATTACATACATCTCTGAAACAACAACTTTCGTAATAGATTGTCCCCTTAAACAACAACTCCCATAACGAAACAGTGGCACAAACACCCTTCACAAGCAAACAAATTTCTCCAGAATATCCAACGCATGGACAATAATGTTCCAAACAATGCAAGTATCCATAAAGCTAATGCAAATTTTGTTTCAGATTATGTGGCTTGCAATCGAAAACCCTAGGAGGAAAAATCTAAGGAAACCATAGCAAGCAAAAAAGGGAGCTTGACACCAAGGAGAAGCTATTTCACCAAACAAAAAACCAAACAATCAAATCCAAGGAGACCAATTTGAGCACAAAAATGCGAAATTCTAACCTTAGGGTTTATACTTGGAGGAGGTGGCTCGGCTGCTAGGTGGTGGCTAATGTCTGGGCGCGCGGCTCTGACTTGGCGGAAGAGCGAACGGAAGCCTGGCCGAATTGAAGCTGAGCGGCGGTGGCGTTGGAGGAGATTAATGCGTTCTCTCAAAGGGGCTGGAAGAGGATGAAGATTGAAGAGGGGAGGAGATCTGTGCGTGTGCGAGGATGAAGAGGGGTATATGTGCGTGAGAACGAGAATTTAGGCTGCGTCAATATGCCATTAAAAAGGGATGGACAGTTCATCCATGTCCACGGAAAACAGGTGGACAAGTTACTTTTGTCCATGGTATTTTTATGGACACATTGACGTTGTTCATATACTTATAACGGACGGTATGTCGGAGCGGGAAAAGTTGAAAATCGCATTGAATAACTAGACTTACCCACAACTAACACATTTATTTGTGGGTTAAAAGTGGAGATATTCTTCTACATTCTCTGGCATCTCTTCTACATTCTCTGGTTCACAACCAATTGGGTGGAAAAGAACTTTAGGTGCTTTTCTATATTCTCTCACAAAAGCATAGAGTGATATGTGGAGGTCCACAACAATATAATGTCGTACGAAGAGTTGAATGTCGGTTTGGAAGATATCTCGATTAATTATTCCCAAAATGAGGTATGTTTATGTTTTGCTATATAGGTGTAGCTTTAGTAATTTTTTGGGTTTTTAAGCTATGTTAAGGTTTAGGATTTAGGGTTTGATGTTAGGATTTAGGGTTTAGGGTTTATGCACAAAGTTTTAGTATTTGGGGTTTAGGGATTTAGGGTTTAGTGTTTAATGTTAGGGTATACACGTAAAGATTTATACTTTTGTTGTTCAGGGGTTGTGCGTTTGACGATAACATTTGCGTTCTAGCTTGTCATCGTTTCCTCCATTTAGTTTAATCGGACAAATATACTTTGTCCATCGGATTTATGTGGACGTTTATATATTGTCCATAGTAACCCTGTGGACAAATAAATTATGTCCATTATATTGTTGTGGACATGTACAATACACGTTTATTTTAACTTCGTTGATGTGTTTGAACCAGGCTGATGCTGAGGTATATATTGGGGTCGAGGTTGGGGATACAACTTGGAATGTATAACATGAGGACCTTACACAACAAATGTTTTATTCGTATGACTACTCTTGGGACAATGATGTCAGAACCCATATTGAGGGCGACTTTTCAAGTGGTTTGCATTGGATGGATAATGCGTTTCATCAAATGCAACAGTCCTCAGATGTGTATCCACCTTCAGCTGGTAATGATTGGGATGATATAAATAATCCTATTGAATTGGTTCAGTTTGAGAATTCCGATTATTCTGAAATGTTTGCAACAGGGCAAACGTTCTCTAGCCGTGATGAGTTACTTAATTTAGTGAGGTTTATGGGACGAAAAAACCAAATGTGCTTAGTGGTATGTCGTGTGCTCAAGAGTACTAGTTCTACGCTTGGAAAAACATGGATGGCGTGTGAAAAACATGGAAAATACACTCCAGTGAAAGGAGAGGATTAGACTATAAAGACAAAAAAATGTCAATGCCCTTTTAGGTTGCAGTGTTACGAGGCTACAAGAGGTACATGGAAGGTTAAAGTTGTATGTCGCAAGCATAACCATCCTCTTGAAAAAAGTTTACATGGGCATTCATTTGCCGGAAAGTTGAACAAGGTAGAGTATGAACTGACGAGAAGATTAACTCTCAACCAATGCTCTGCAAAACAAATCATGTGTGCACTAAAGGTAGATGAGACGAATCTCACAACGTCTAAACAAGTGTACAATGCTCGATATAAGATTGCAAAGGAGTTGAAGGGTGGTTGAACTGTGATACAACACTTTGACTCGGGCAAAGTCGTTGTTCCCTTATCAAAAATAAATCTTAAACATGCAAATAACAGTATAGTAGGCAAGCAAGGGGTCGAACCCAAAGGAATCAGTTTTATTCAGATTTTATGGTTTTTCATGCAAGTAGTCAAAAAGGGGGGTTTTGAAAGTCGGTTTCAATCAAAGGTTATCAAGCAGAGTTTATCCAATCAATTCCACTTTATTAATCCGTTGATCATGAATTCATCCACCTCTTTATATGCCTAGGTCAATTCCAATCCCAATCATTAGCAATCGCAAGTCCACGGTCCAAGCAATTCTATAACCCTGGGCAAGGACACTTAACCTAGAATTAGCATAGAGAACAAGGATATTAGGAAATCAAATCATGCAATCAAGCTACGAGTCTCATGCACAATTAAACCATTGAATACTCTTCCCTAAACTAGTCCACGGTCCTAGAATAGAGTTGTTTCGAGAAATAGGAAAGATGCATAGACAACAACCAATCCTAAATCAAACGATAGATCTAAGTCAATCAAACAAGTTGATCAGGCTCATAAAATCAAACATAGATCATGGGATGAAGCACAAGAGTATCAATAAAGACCTAGGGATAAAGAGATTACCAGAATTTCACAACTTCATAATAAAGCTTCCTTGATTGAATAAACTCAAGAGGAGAGTTAGTTCTCCATTACAAAGAAAACTCTAATCTTTATTGAAAGACAATTGATTGACAAGTAAGTTGGATATCGTAAAAACCTAGAAAGGTTCCCCTTATATAGCCCCAAAGATCAACCTTTTCGGACTAAATAAGATAGGAAACCGAAAGATAAGAAAGGAAACAAGATAGAAATGGTGAAATCTCGTCCGCTTGAAAGTCGGTCGCACCGCGACCGCGGCACCACAATCGCGCCCGTTGCGGTCTTCAAATGGTCAAATCCGAGTCGGCTTCTACTGCGACCGCGTCACAGACAGCGCGACCGCGGCCTTCATAGGTCTTGGTTGGTTCGCTCCTTCACGCCACCGCGCCCGCGTCCTAGACAACGCGACCGCGATATCCATGCAGTGGAGAATCTTCGTCTTTAAGCTCTTTAACTCTTGATTCTTCATACTTTGTGTCTTCGGTCTTCATATTACAATAGTGCTCAAAACTAACCTAAACACTCTCTAAAACCTCTTAAAATACAAGAGTTATCATATACAAAATAGGCCGAATCAAATTCCCCCATACTTAGATCTTGCTCGTCCTCGAGTAAGCTCAAAACAAATACATTGAGTATGCACATCTAAGATCTCAGGAAATACAAGGGCAGATAAAAACACTCAACTCACAACCCGAGCCTAAAAATATAGAGAAATTATGAGCATAAAACAATGAAGCTCAAACACACACCTCACAACAAGATATAACACTCAAGCTCTAAAAAGTGTAGAGCAACCTAGGATCTACCCAAATCTAAAATGTAAGCCCTAAAGTCTCTAAGCAAGAATGATCCTAAAACACTCATATTTTACCGCTCAATTCTGCTTAGGCGCCCTTTCGGGTTTTCACCTAACCGCTCTTTTCATTTTTCAATAGGTATGCTCACAAATACTCACAACACTCATGAACTTCATATTACCCTAGCCTAATGCTGGTCCGGGTTACCTGCTTATTACCTGAGCCGCCCTTTCGGGTTTTCGACTCATCCCAGGATTTAATATGCCTTTTTTCACTTTTTATGGCTCTTTCTATCTTTTTTCTTTTCTTTCTTTCTTTATTATGCAAAAAGTATGGTGCAAGTGCTCCATGAAAAGAAGAAAATCAAAAACCTGAAGCAAATATCTAGCTACGCTAACTAGGATAAGCGAATGCGAGTACTCCTTCCCCCATACTTAAATCCTTCATTGTCCTCAATGAAGTAAAGAGAAAGGATAGAAGCAAGGAGAAAGGTATATCAGAAGACTCACAAACGATGAAGAGATGTGGAATGGAAGAACTCTTCATAGGTGGTAGAATGAAAACTTCGTATTTCCAATCAGATAGCGAACCGCGGGCGCGGCACAAGGGGCGCGGGCGCGGGCGCGGAATTTATGCAGAGAGCGGAGTCATCATCGGGTGGTCACCGCGGGCGCGACTGCTGGAGCGCGGGCGCGGGATTGATGCAGGGACAATGTCTGGACTTCGTCCCGAACAACGTGATGTGTAAGCAATCTTCGTATCTTGGCTCGTCTCTTGGACGATGGATCAATACTTCGAACTCAAGCCGTGGAGAAGAGAACTCTCGGGGAAACAAAGCTACCCCATACTTAGGCCTTACACATAGCCAAAGAATGGAAAGTAACAAAGATGAATGGAAAGAAGAGATCGAAGATGGAAAGATAGAAGATGGATAGAATGGATATAGATGGATGGAAAATATAGAGGTAGAATGGGACCAAGAAGTCCTCTTTTTGTCTCTTTTTTTCATAATAACGAGCTAAAACCGAGACGCAGTATGGTTGCCGTGAACACGGGCTAGTACCTGTTCGTCGGGGCGCGCTGAGGGTCCACTGCTGGTGCGGCCAAGGGGGCGCGGGCGCGGTTTCACGCCAGGCATGTCCTTTCGGACCTAGTACCTGCATGTTAGCTAGAAAAACGAATAAGTCCTAAGCTAGAAATGTAAGAACAATCTATCTAATCCTTGGGTTGCCTCCCAAGCAGCGCTTTTGTTTAACGTCGTTGGCTCGACGTGGATACGATCAATATGGGTCCTCATCAACATCAATTCGGACCGTGTTGCCACCATGAGATATGGAAAGAGATCCATTGGCAACGTCGATGACCGTATTGGCTGATACGTGACAACCTTCGAGGTGAAGGCCGCCACGAGTTGAGGATTGCCCAAGGATATGGATCTCGGATTGGTATGCGCAGGATTGTTGATGAAGATGATGATTGAGAAGAGAAGTTGTTGTTGAAGAACAAGATTGCAGCAGAATTTGATTATTTGACTTGCTTGAGTCAAGAAGATAGTTTTCGGGATCAAAAACCTAAGGAATTAAACTTACAAGTTAATTCCCAGGTTCCAATCTCTCTGATTTTATTGAATGAGAAAATTGCTTTAATAGACAAACTAGGAAGCCAAAATTCTATCTCTAACAATGATCATAAGATAGAATTTTGCTTTGCTTGGAAAAGAAGCTATCTAATTAAATAAACCTAAAAACTCAAAAGATATGATAATAGTTAAAGATATATTTCAGCCCTAACAAACCTCCTACGACCGAAAATATCATAAAGAGAATATCTAGTTATAGATAGAATTAAAGCTAAAGATAAGATTCCCGTAAGCTAGACTTGACCAGCTCTCAGTAAATCACGATTTAGACCTCTTTGCAGTTGGATTCTGAATTCTCCGTAAACTACAAAGTTGTAGATCTTTTAATTATCTATGCATCGAAATTTGAACGGTGTTGAGATCAATCTTTTAGCCAAATTTATGGCTGTTTTACTGAACACTACTCAAGCTGTGACGGGATTTCAAACTTCCGAAAATATCTCCAAGTTTAATCCTTTTTCGGGGAGGCCTTGGACGTGTGACTTGATAGCATTGAAAGGATAATTTGCCATACTTGAAGACCTTCTTGAACTTGAAAGCTCGTGACCTACGGAAAGGCCTTGGCTTAGCTCGTCGATTGACCTCCAACTCCCTCTTCTTAGACATATATGTTATTCTTGCATCATTGGCGGTTTTCATGAAACGGCGACCTAGTAAGAGATCCGGGTCGTACCGCCCTTCGCCTATCTCCATCACATAAAAATCTGGAGGAAAGATCAAACCACGCACCAGCACTAGAACATCCTCAACTAACCCTTTCGGGCGCACATTAGAGTGGTCAGCGAATTCAATAACAATATCGGACTCCTTTAAAGGACCAAGGCCTAAATCTAGCATAGCACGCTCAATTTGAGTTTCTCCAATAGTGACAGGGACAGTGAATCTTCCTGGGTCTGAGCATTTTTTAGGTAATTGTTTTTGGAGTAGGGAATTACAAGTCTCAATTTTGCTATCCTACGTTTTTTCAACTAGAGCTACCTTTTCAATCTTAGGACTAGTCCTATTCTTTCTTTTTATGGTGCATAGCTCTTTCATAAATTTAGCAAAACGAGGGACACTTTGGATGAGATTAAGGAGAGGAACATTTACCCGACAATTGGCGAAGGTCTCGAAGAGTTCCTTGTCATGTGCCGGCTTCCTTGTGTCCTTGAGAGCATCGGGGAATGGAGGAGAGGGCTTGAAAGAATCCAATGGTGGAAGGGGTTGAGCCACATAACCATCGTCCTCCTCTGCTGCTGGGGCTCGGTTCCGTCTAGGAGAGCTCGGGCGTGGAGGTGAATAGTTCTTGAAAGCATAATCTAGTAAAGCCTCGAAGTTCCGCTCGGCCTCCTTACCGTGGGCGCGGTCCGGACTCCGCGGTCGCGGCTCGCTATGCCTCTTTTCGTCCGAGTCCTCTGTTGGAATTTCGCGGGCGCAGAGAGGGGAGTGCGGGCGCGGAATTTCCACAAAGGCTTGGTCTTCATGTGCTGCCACCCCGGCGCGGTCGCGGCCAAAAGAACGCGGTCGCGGATCATCACCAGAGGGTGATTCCCGACTCGCCAATACTCTACCGCTCCTCAAATTCATGGCACTGACATTCTCTTTGTGATTAAGCGGTTGAGAGGGAAGTTTCCCGGAATCCTTAGACTCGAGCCTATTGATCATAGTGGCAAGTTGCCTCAGCTGAGTCTCAAGATTCTTTACAGCAGCTCTCGTCTCTTGATTCTCCTTCAAGAGGGCGGTAATAGAATCATTCTGAGACGGAGCAGGTGCTCTCGAGGCATAGTTATTGGACCGAAATTGTTGTTGCTGGCCTTGAGGAGCGTACTGCTGCTGCTGTGGTGGTGGGTCTTGCTGCTGCTAATTACTCCACCTTAAGTTAGGATGATTCGCCCACTCCGGATTGTAGGTATTAGAGTAAGGATCATTCCGGGGCCAGGGTGCACCATAATTGCCAATGGCATTGACCGACTCCTCGGTCTCTTGAATAGTAGGGCACTGATCTGTGTGGTGGCTTGCATCATAACAGAGACCGCAAGCGTTGACTTGCTGGGTCGTCTTCTTTGTGAGCAGCTGCTTCATAAGATCCTTGAGCTCCCTTACTTCAGCATTCAGGGACTCATTCACCACATTAACGGACCTCATATTGGTCCTGGACCTTTGATTGCGGGCTTGTTCCGCCAAGATCTCCACTTTCTGAAAAGCTGCCGCGGGGGTCAAGTTCTCGTAACTACCCCCACAAGATGCATTCACGAGCCTCCTATCATTGTCGCAGAGTCCCTCAATGATGTAGCAAATAAGATCCTTGGCTTGGTAGCCATGGTAGGAACAACTTGCGATGAGCCTCTTGTAGCGCTCATAATAGTCATAGAGGTTCTCGTCTTCCCCTTGCTCCAAACTGCAGAGCTGCTTCTTAATAGATGTTTGTTTGGAAGCGGGGAAGTACTTCTCAAGAAACGCCTTCTTCATGTCCCCCCACGTAGTGATGGAACCTGGCACCAAATAAAGGAGTCAGTCCTTGGCGGTATCCTCAAGAGAGAAGGGAAAAGCCCGGAGCTTGATTTGATCCTCCGTCACATCAGTGGGCTTCATACTCATGCATACCGCGTGGAATTCGGTGAGATGCTTGTTCGGGTCCTCACCGCTCAACCCGTGAATTTTGGGTAAGTGGTGGATGAGACCAGACTTCAGTTCGAACTTCACACCCTCCCCGAGTTCGGGAAATTGAACAGCGAGCTGCTGTTGCTGGAGATCGAGCGCCGTGATTTGGCGAATAGTTTGTTCCGCCATGGTGCCTTCTGGTTCCGAATCAGAGAGAGAAAAGGATTCAAGAAGATTGTAGGATGTAGAAGGTCTGGGGGCGCTCCTTATCTTCCGAAGAGTCCTGTCAATTTCTGGATCAAAACGAACAGGGGAAGTATTAGTAGACCGGGTACGGACCATGTGTTAGGCCCGCACCCAAGAAATGGTTCTACGCACGAACCGCGGGCGCGCCGAGGGGGCCGCGGGCGCGGTTTGAGCGCAGAGCATGAAAACACACAAAATCAAAACAAGAAATAGGATTCCCCGGCAACGGTGCCAAATTTTGACTCGGGCAAAGTCGTTGTTCCCTTATCAAAAATAAATCCCAAACATGCAAGTAACAGTATAGTAGGCAAGCAAGGGGTCGAACCCAAAGGAATCAGTTTTATTCAGATTTTATGGTTTTTCATGCAAGTAATCAAAAAGGGGAGTTTTGAAAGTCGGTTTCAATCAAAGGTTATCAAGCAGAGTTTATCCAATCAATTCCACTTTATTAATCCGTTGATCATGAACTCATCCACCTCTTTATATGCCTAGGTCAATTACAATCCCAATCATTAGCAATCGCAAGTCCACGGTCCAAGCAATTCTATAACCCTAGGCAAGGACGCTTAACCTAGAATTAGCATAGAGCACAGGGATATTTTAGGAAATCAAATCATGCAATCAAGCTACGAGTCTCGTGCACAATTAAACCATTGAATACTCTTCCCTAAACTAGTCCACGGTCCTAGAATAGAGTTGTTTCGAGAAATAGGAAAGATGCATAGACAACAACCAATCCTAAATCAAACGATAGATCTAAGTCAATCAAACAAGTTGATCAGGCTCATAAAATCAAACATAGATCATGGGATGAAGCACAAGAGTATCAATAAAGACCTAGGGATAAAGAGATTACCAGAATTTCACAACTTCATAATAAAGCTTCCTTGATTGAATAAACTCAAGAGGAGAGTTAGTTCTCCATTACAAAGAAAACTCTAATCTTTATTGAAAGACAATTGATTGACAAGTAAGTTGGATATCCTAAAAACCTAGAAAGGTTCCCCTTATATAGCCCCAAAGATCAACCTTTTCAGACTAAATAAGATAGGAAACCGAAAGATAAGAAAGGAAATAAGATAGAAACGGTGAAATCTCGTCCGCTTGAAAGTCGGTCGCACCGCGACCGCGGCAACATAACCGCACCCGCGGCGGTCTTCAAATGGTCAAATCCGAGTTGGCTTCTACCGCGACTGCGTCACAGACAGCGCGACCGCGGCCTTCATAGGTCTTGGTTGGTTCGCTCCTTCAAGCCACTGCGCTCGCGTCCTAGACAACGCGACCGCGATATCCATGCAGTGGAGAATCTTCGTCTTTAAGCTCTTTAACTCTTGATTCTTCATACTTTGTGTCTTCGGTCTTCATATTACAATAGTGCTCAAAACTAACCTAAACACTCTCTAAAACCTCTTAAAATACAAGAGTTATCCTATACAAAATAGGCCGAATCACACTTCCTTGCTGAGACTACCAGACTAGGATAACATGAGCGACACCGAGTGGGACCGGGAACATCTAGCATAAGTGATATTATGTTGACTCATCCAGAATTATTAGCTCTGTTAAAGGCATTTCCAAATGTGTTGATTATGGATTCAACATACAATACAAACAGGTATATAATTCTCCTCCTTTTCATTACTAATTTAATTCCTTTTTTTTAATTTATGATTAATTTCTTCATTCTATTTGAGTGTGTTATTACTTAATCGTATTTCATGGTTCGATTCAAATTTACATAGGTACCATGTCCCTTGCTTTGAAGTAGTTGGATTTACATCCACTTGGAGGAACTTCAATATTGCGACTGCGTTCATAAGTGAAGAGGAAGAGGAGAATTACACTTGGGTTGTCACTCAGCTAAAAGAGTTGTACACAATCATAGTAGAGTCACCAATTGCGATTGTAACTGATCGAGAGATGGCACTGATTAATGCAACTGAAAAAGTCTTTCCAGATGCAATGCACTTACTGTGTCGCCGACATGTGTATAAGAATATAGAGAACAAAGCAAAAAAGATATGCGGTCATGATCCTTCTTGAACTGATTTTGCAAATGATTGCAGAAATTTATGGTTGTCAGCTACCGAGGAGTTATACTTAAAGCGTTTGGCACTTATTCAGTCAAAATGGAGACACGTGCCTAAATTGCTTGCATATCTTACGACCACTTGGCTCTACAATCATAAGAAAAGACTTGTCTCAGCTTGGAGGGACATTGTAGCTCATTTTGGCACTCACACCACAAATAGGTATTTCATGTTGAGTTATAAATGGGATGTCATCTTGTTTTTTTGTAACTAAGCTGACTTCCTTGCTACTTCGTTATGTTTGACTGTTTTAGGGTCGAAGGTGCTCATGTTGTGCTAAAAACGTTTCTAGGCACTCATACTTATGGCTTGGGTGGTGTCTTTACTAGAATGCACTCCTTACTTACCATGCAGATTGGTGAAGTTAAGGTTTCTTTCGGAAAGTCCCGGACAATCTCAATGTCATCTGCTTCAACTCTGGAAGTGTTCAAACTATTACAACACATTGTATCCCACAAGTGCTTGGAATTTTAATGAAAGAACACATGCGGTTGTCTGCCACATGTCAGTTCACTACGGATTGTGCATGCCTGCTGCCAGTTACACATGGACTGCCTTGTTTTCATGAACTTGCACGATATGTGGTTGCGAAGAAACGTGTTCCTCCTAGTGCTATTCATGGTTTTGGAGGCAACTAGAAATTAGTGTTCATGTGAGGAACGAGGATGACGAAACATGCAAGCGTCGGGTTGCAAGATGCTTGATGGACGATTTTTATCACAAGGAGTTCCCTAACCTACCAGTTGATGAACAACACCGGTATGCTAGAACTGTCCATGAATGGACGCATCCACAATTGACAAGTTTGGAAGAACCAAATATGGGCAAGGGCAAGGGTCGTCCCAAAAAAAACAAGGTTCCATGCCAAAGATGGCCTTCTTCGTGGGAGTATACTAACTCTGACACAACACCTCCCAAAAAATCTCGTACCAGGACTCCTGAGTCGCCTCGTACTCCAATTATTCCATCATCTCGAAGGTCATCATCTAGAGGTAATAGATAACTCGTACTGTTTAAACAAGTCCCGGTTCTACACATGAGTAGTAAACGTTAGCTTCTGACTTTATAGGTAGTCGGTTGGAGAGTATTGTACCAAATACTCCTTGCACGCTATCTCCCCTATCGTTCAGTGAAGCAACTTGCACGTTATCTCCCCTATCGTTGAGTGAAGCAACTCCAAGAGGTAAATTTATTTCAATAAAAATCAATTAATCTGAATGTCATTTTGCTAGTACAACAGAATATTGTCCAACTATAATGGTGGAAATGGGGTTATCCAATGTTACAGAAAAGACGTTTGACACGTCTCGCACATCAGCTGATATGCATGCTCATATATCCACCCCCGCAGGTGAGTTGAACAATGTATAAAATTTTGCAGAGAAGTTTGATCGTTCGTCACTATGGGCTTTTGACGGAATTTTAAATTGGTGCAGTTATATGTCCGTATGCATACGCCATACCCACATGCATCAACCCATTTGTGATTGGCTATGCTGATGTCATCAGTGATGGAAATAGTGGTTACAGATCAGTTGCACGTAGTTTAGGGTGGCCACAAGAAGATTGGACATTTGTCAAAACAACGTTATATAATGAGTTAAACAAGAGGAAAAGGTTGTATGCCCCGACATTCTTACATCAATCAGTTGACTACAATCTGGAGGCACTACAACATGTTTCAGAGGGTTTTGCTCCTATGAAGACTTGGCTATCTCTTCCGGAAATGGGGTTTTTGGTTGCAACTGCGCTTCAAAAGGCATTTGTTTCGGTGGGAGCTTGTAACCGCACATTTCTTCCTCTAACTTTGACACCTGGCTACACTTGTGCTGATATCGGAACAATCTCCATTTGTCTTCTGCCAGATGTGCCGCATTATATTTCGGTATGTGACCCTATATATTCCGTTTAAGTTTTGTATCAATATTACAACAATATTTTTCGTCCTTGTAGGTAGAGTTAGATGCTCGTTCACCATTGCTAGAATTGTACACATTATGGCACACAACTTCTCAAAGAAGTGCTTGGGGGTTGGACGAATATTTCAGATCAAGATTTGAACTCTACAAGGATGATATAACTGATCGTCGTGAAGTGTTTGGTTTTACGGTTATTCCGATCTCTGATGATTAAGGATTCATCTATGTAAACACTGTCTAAGCGTATTTTGCCTCCTCTCCACGAACTCGGTGGAGACGTTGTGTCCAAAGAAAACTAATGGACATTTAGAATTTATCCACAAACCACTAATGGACAAAACCAGATACTCCACCAAAATTTAATGGACAAAGATAATATGTCCATAGCATTCGGTGGGACATGTTTTAATTGTCCAAAACAACATAATGGACGTCAACCCTTGTCTCCAGACGTCATATAACTCGTTCCAGTCCCCACCCATAATCAACCGAGAAGTTTCTCGGGTTGCCCTCTGTTTTGGTGAGGAGCGTTCATATAACGTTGTCCATACTAAACTAATGGACATGTCCCAAACTGTCCACAACCAGGTAATGGACAACGCTAATGTGTCCATATGCATTGTATGGACAGTTTTGTCTTGTCCAGAAAAACATACTGAACCTGGGTCTTAACTCGTTCTATTCCCCAAATCTCGTGTCCATACAAATCGGGTGAATGTGCATATATAGCCCCAAAAATTTTAGCCAAAAAAATGATCATTGTAAACATTAACTACTTTAAAAGGTCGGTCTACCACCACCAACCTTACATATGATGTTCGATCCACATAACAACATGCAATCATGTTCCAAGTCTAAGCATAACCAAAAGAGGGATCACAATTTAGCCAAATCCGAACAATTCAAAAGTCTAAGCATAACCAAAAGTGGGATCATAGTTTAGCCAAATCTGAACAATTCAGAACTCAAAGCACTGCTAACATAATGTCAAGATCAAGTTGCATCATTTTCTTCCTCCCCATCTTCATCACCCCCATGACCACTAGCACCACCCACCGGGAAATCAAAGCGAAATGAAGGCTCTTCACTCCCGACAGTCGTGAGCTCTCGAACAGCAACCATAATGTCGTGATGTAGGTCAACGGGAATATCCGTTCGAGTGGTCGTATCTAACCATGGTTGAAGGATAGATGCAGCTCGATAGATACGCTTCACATACACAAGACATGTAAATAGAGATACCACGTTAAAACACTGAAATTTGAAATGAGAAACAAGAGAAATACCTTCGATTCAGCCCACTTCCTTCTAGAAGCGATGGCTTCTGGACTTATCACCAAACGCGTTCTTGGCTTATACCACGCAAGGTAGTTAGAAGAGCATTCAAATCCATATGTAGTCGGAGGACCCATTGCTTGTAACGAAATGCGATGGTGGGGGGTGGATTTCCATGCAAACAAAGATCCCTCGTACTCAATTCTGTAACTACCCACCTCAGCAACTCTTATGGCACGTTTTGGCATAATCATAGGCAACAGAATATTTTGGACACGTTGATACTGCCTACTCGACCTATCCGGCATATACAGCTCATGGATCTCCAAGAAAGATATCATTTCGTGGAATCTTGAAATAGCTAGGTGCCCTTTGAAGTCCAGCTTCCCGTAAGGAGACCAATCAACCTATCAAAACAAAAAATTATATAATGTATTCACTAACGAACAATATAATGTCATATCAATTGTTTTTATGCCAAGTGATTATCATGTTGTAGAATACTTACATCATATTATGTCATCTGATCAAGAGCCTCCCTATATATCGCCAACATCTTCTTAGGATCTGTCACCTTTAACGTATTGACCCACCGCATAGCACATGGTTCCTTGCTACTATCCCATGTCGAAGATTCCACAGGACGAAATTTCGGGAAGTAATGATAAATCCAAGACTGCATGATTTTTAGTGTACGATACAATATTAAACAATTGATACGATATATTCGACCAAAAGAGACAATTGATACAATATGAACTAATTAGAATATATTAGTTAAGCTATGATGCCTCAAATAAGGTCAGACATCCAACAATTTGTTTGCACTCTTTTCTTGAAGCCTTGCCCAACTGCTAATACAATTAAGATAAAGTCGTTGAGCCCCATGACATAGCTGACACTGCCTTAGGATCCTTAACAGCAAAGAAGTATGGAATCAACAACCGACATTGGGATTTGTCGGTGAACAGTGTAGAGCCGATCAAATACATGAGAAATCCAGAAGCAATAATCTCGGGCTTCCTAGCAACTATCCTACTCATACAATGCTCCTTCAAGGTAGAGTATGAAATTCCGCGTTTTCTGGCATCATCTTCAATGAGAACTTGATATTTCATATGAAGGAGTTCTGCAAATCGTTTGGCCTCAGCATCCCTTTTCAGTTTAGGTTCCTCATCCACAACTGCTTCTCCACAGATTCTCAAACCAAGTATGTAATAGACGTCGTGCAACGTAATCGTCATTTCACCCCAAGGCATGTGAAAGGAATTTGTCTCTCGATTCCACCTTTCAATAAATGCACTCAGAAGTGGATGGTTGATGGTGTCATACATGATATGCTGCAAGTGAGACAACCCACTTTCACGAACAATTTTGCACCAAGTTGCATTAGTCAACTCCCATTCCTTCAGTTGTGACTTTCTTTGTTGGGGGATTAAAGGATCACGCCCCTGTAAACAAAAGGTTAAAACATATATTATTTCACTATTGCCTATTACAGAACTGGCTAAACAAATCCTGAACAATCATAGAAAATAAGTGGACATTTAAACATTGTCCACCAAAAACTAATGGACACATATGATGTGTCCATCAGTTTTTGATGATGAACGTTGCTTTGTCCATCTATTTGTAATGGTCAGTGCAAAAATGATGGCTGCACAGATTTTCGGCTAGCCCTTTATGAAGAAAGCGCAATTAGGGTATAAAAATGTGTTAACTCACCTTATTTCTTCGAAAAGCATCTGCAACATGTGCTTCAAAACTAATAAGAAGCTCTGGAATTTCTGGGCCCCCCGTCACGGCCTTTTTCAACTTAGGCTTAAACATCTCACGACCTCTCTTCCGACCTTTAGATTGTTGTGCAGCTCCTGTTTCACCCTCTTCATCGGTATAAGAATCAGAGTCTTCATTAGACTCAGCTGTGTCATCTACGTCATCTTGCTGGGCTTCATGAGCATCTCCCAAATAGTCAGGATCATGACCATCACCTCCACCATCTTGTTGGCCTTCAGCTGCGTCATCTGCTTCAGCTGCATCATCTTGGCCATCACCTCCACCATCTTGTTGGGCTTCAGATGCGTCATCTGCGTCCTCATGAGTATCGCTCTCAACAACATCTCGCAATGGAACTTCAGTGCCTAAACCATCACCTCCACCATCATTATCGACAGCGTCATGTGGAGAATCTTGGCTCGGGAGACCTTCCTCAACTCCAGAAGCCACATGGGAAGCAACATCATTATCGACAGCGTCACGTGGAGAACCTTGGCTCGGGAGACCTTCATCAACTCCAGAAGCCACATGGGCAGCACCATCAATGTCTCGAGCAGGACTCCCCTTTTCTTTAGATGAGGGCCCAGAACCAGTCTTGCGTTTAGTACGACGCGTCCAAACAATCGTTGCTCGTGCTGATGCTGTGATTGGCTTACGCCCCTTAAGCCTCGATTCCTCCATTTCCTACAACAAAAAACAAAATAAATGAACAAGATAATACCGAATGCATAAGGCTTTCAAATCAGGAACACACGCCAAGTACAAGCCAAGTACACAAAACGAATTTGCTGATCTAACCTCATTTGTTACCACCATAGTTCAAAGCTTATACTACATCTATGACAGATTATATATGAAGCCACAACTACTATGGCAGAGTATCTATCCCTGATTTAAGAAATGTAGTACTTGGACAACAATTTTGCATTTTGCAATGAATATTACCATGCTTCTGCAGCTCAGTTAATCCAAGGAGCATTCGTTTGTCAATTTTATGTAACATTGTTTGAAAGGAAGCAAGTGCAACGATTTTATCCTAAAGGGATTTTTTTGTATATTTGGAATAGAGGTACTGGAGAAGGCTAAGGCTGATATAGACGTTCTCAAAAAGCTAATTAATCAGCCAACTTGCTGATATTCATCATGACTGTGCTGGGGAGTAAGAAAGTACCTCCATGACCACTTAACGGAGGGGGCGGAGACGTGGCAGGCGGAGGGGAGAGTGTGCTACCCGTTCTTGAACCTCTTATTAAACAAAGCTCTGATTAACCTGCAATTAGTTGTCAATGAATGTTGATTAACCTACAACCTAGATAATGATAATTGCATATAAAGGGGAGTTTGAAGAAGCAAAAGGTAACTTCTATCATCCCCGGATACAACAATCAAATCAGAGATCGCCCAAAATCATCGAAATTATACCGGAACCGAAAACCTAATAGAGCAAACTCACTCCCACTATGAAAGTCCACACTAAGAAAGGTCAACAAAAGAAGCAAAATTGGAAGATTACAGACAGCTGGAAGAGCAAAACAAGCAAAAGAAGATCAGAACAAAAGTTGGAAGATAAGGGCTTTTTTGCATACCCTTCAAAGAGTCAACATGACTCGGAACTCTCAGTAGAGACCCGCACGTTTCCCCCATTGTGCTTCCACGCTTGTGATTGAAGAAGTTGGGAACTCTAGTATGGCGGAATTAACAACAAAAACCAATAGAGTAAGCAGATATCGAGTAATTAGTAGGAATTTGGGTATTAAATTTGTCTGGTTGTACTGGAATTCACAATCGAGTAAGTAGATATCGAGTAATTTCTAGGGTTTTGGAGAGGGATTTTGGAGCCAATACCTCGTGACGGCGTCGGAGGAGCTCGAGATGAATTCGGAGGTGAGCAGGAGAATGTGCGAGATGGCGAGCGAAGGGAGATTTGTTGCGAAGGCGGAGGCGAAGGGAGACCTTCTGAGAGGAACGACGGCGAACGAAGACGGAGGAACGAAAAGCTGCTGAACGCAGGGCGGAGGATGAACGAAGAGGGCGGAGGATGAACAAAGTAGATGAACGAAGAGGGCCAAAAATCGCTGGATGCAGAAGAGGGACGAAGAGGGTGCGTAAAAATGAAGAGGGCAAAAGCGTCTATTACCCTTATTTTTAGTGCATTACAAAGCAATTTCACCATGCGTTAAAAAGACTCACCCTTATTGATAGTAGAGAACTTAAAGCATTTGAAATATGAAAATACTTTTTAGATTTAAATGGCATTCAAAATGTGTAATAATATGTTGAATGATAAAACGATGCCAATCAAAACTATGACCTTAACCATCATTAAAATGTGCCAAGTATCATTAGATTAGTTTATTTACACTATTCTCCTTAGATTAGCTTATTTACACTATTCTCCTTCTAAATATATGCATATTATAGCACTTACTCGATTAACCGAATGTCAGCAAACTAGTAACCATAACTTAACCGTTTAAGTTTCAGTTGGTTAACCGTAACCAATTTCTCCGTTTTCCCCGGTGCGATCAACCAAAAAAGTAATATGTTTTCAATTTTTCGGTCAAGGAAACCTTTACGAAATTAAATAACGCCTTCGGTAAATATAAAGGAACCATTAAGGAAATAAATAATGCCTTCAATTTTGCCAAGAAGAGGGGCAGTATGCAAGACAAGGCTAGGGTGCCTTATCTTCTAGTATGAGAAAATGCTCTTCAGGTCACTAAAAGTAAACAAAATAACATTCTCAACTCACTGAATAACGAAACTCCACTTTTTGAACCTTGACAAGCAACAGTTGATGACCAAGAAAAACAGGCTCACACAAAAGAGGCTCATTTCTTAGGCTGGGACGCAATGATGTTTTTGGTCAGCGTGTAGCAGTCAGGGGGGCTGATGTTTGTGTAGTAGTTCTGGATGGTCTCTGTGATTTCGAAGCCAAACTTCTTGTAGAAGTTGATGGCGTCGTCATTGTTTGTCTGAACGTGCAAGTAAATCTCAGACACGTTTTGCTTCGAGCAAAGATCGACAACGTGCGTCAAGAGCTTTGTCCCTGCCCAATTTTCCAGAGTATGATATACATACTAACAATTAGCAAATGCAGGACAAAATCATATCCAGAATTTAGAGGTGTTCCAGTAGAGGTACATTTCGAAGATTTAAAGCTGAGATATATACTATGCTAAAAGTCATGACAATCCAAGAAGTTCGATTGGAAATCATACTGATGCAAAGTTCAAGATAAAACGTGTAACAAGTCATGACAAACCAAGAAGTTCATTGGAAATCATACTGATGCGAAGCTCAAGGTAAAGTGTGTAAGAAGTATAAAAACGAACCAAACAATGAAACTGCTGTCTTTCTTCTTTTTGCAAATACTGAAAAAATACTGTAATATTGGTTGTGCCTAATGGGATGAATAGTGGCATAAGATAGCACACTAAAAAATTATCAGAAGCCAAATCAACAACACTTACGCTTTAAAGGGCACATGCGATGCCAATGGACATCAGGCAATACTTAACACAAAATAAAAGCACAAAAAGAAACACTTACCAAGACCTAATCCACGGTATGGGGCAAGAACGCCTAACGTCATGATGTAAACACGAAGAAGGCCACCTTCTTTCTTCTCAAGACGGCATGCAACTGCACCAACGCATATATCGCTGTAGTATACTGAAAAGTAGATACAACATTAGCCTTCCACATAAAAATACAAAGGGTGTTCCTTTAAGCAACTTGGTAATGATAATAAGTGTTTTGACCACAGTCCAGTTCAAAGGTTAGAAATATAACACAGTTACGAAATCAAACTAACAGGACATACTGAATTCAAATTAAGCCCAGATTAGCTAGTATATTAGGGACCTAATATTGGCAAAGAACTGCCTTTTGGAGTTTGTGGGGTGGGATAAACCTTCCTGAGTAGAAAAACTACTCTTCTCTCATAATCATTGTAAGATAGACCTTTGTTAACATGGTGAAATGCATCTTCTGAAACCTCATGTAGAAAAACTTTGGGAAACAAAATGAAGCATTGCATTTCTTACAGTAAATCCACTAACTACTACAAAGCAGTATATGAAACTATTCCCAAATTCTAACTCCCCTCTACCTTTACATGTTGCAGACTACTCCTATCTCCTTCTCTCAGCCATTCACAACATTCACTATCATTTCCATTCCAAGAGTAGTTTAACACTCATATGCCTCTTATACCATGACAAGCACAGGTAGGATGATGAGAATGCAATTGAATATAACATTTACTAGGGAGCTAATAGATTTCAAAATTGAGCCATGTTATTGCCACCCAGAAATTCAATTCACTACTTGAAGAGACCCTTATTGCAAGCTTCGGCAATTTAAAGTTCTAGGCACAATGACCAGTTCATATGGCCTGATAGGCAGTTGGGAGTGGGTATTAGGGAACCCATATTTTGGTTAGTGGCAACATTATTAAGGCATTATGAGAGAACATATGCAAGTGCATAACTGCAGCAAATACTGAAGAAACATATGTGCAATAAACAGTGACCTATATGCATGCACTATAATGTCTTCATTAATGAATGATCATGTCTAAAATACACCTAACTACTCTTGCATGCAATGCCCTTTACATGAGGATGGAGAAGTATAAAAGGTAGCATTTGAACCATAGATCAAACAAACGGCTGCATCCTAGATCCAAGAGTATGTTACATGTAAAGAAGAACAAAAAGATACAAAGAGAGCACAGCAAAAACAACATCATGTCAGAGGTTCAGGACACTCCATCAAAAAACTTCATAATACAAAAGACGGAAGAATGTGGCTTCATATTTAGGAAACGTGTTGATATAGTCAAAACCCATTTATCCTAATACATAAGCAGGATAAAGTTTGCCAAGTGATTGTCCGGAAAGTTTGCACTGTCAATCCTAGTGTGAAGGACCTGTTGTCACTAGGTCTAAAGCCCATACCACGGAGGTAAGGTGTTTGAATTACCAATGAAGTAGAGCAGCATGAATTTGTCATAATAGCGAGGGAAAAAAAAAGAGTCATGATGTAACTGGTATGTTTACATGTTATCCTGTCACACTAGAGCTATAACTCCCAGTCAAAGGTTTATCAAGTTGGCAATGCAAGTAGGGTTGAGTTTAATCCCAGCAAAGGCCACAGATTCATGATTTTGGCAGCAGTGAAGGAGAGTAGTTCAATTTGAACTTGCATTGCATTATACTTGCGTTGGCCATACAAATTCCAACAAACTTGTTCTTGTCTTTCCTACAAAAAAATTCTTACATGCAAGCAACCAAAAAGCTCTTTAGAGTTCTTAACCAGGTTCGCAGCGACGCTCCTCCCCTAAACCCTAAAAAGCCACAAGCACATAAAAATCTAAATGCACTGGGGTTGTTCTAGTCCAATTGAACATGCTCCAATTACGATGGATTACAATGGATGTTGAAATGCTCCACAACTGGACTGGAATCCCTAAAGCAAGCAAAATCGAAATCTTTTGGATGGGAAACCTAAAATCGAGAACTCGAACGAAGTCGATCGCACAGAAAGACGGGGGGATTAGAGGAGGAGGGAAGGGAAAACCTAATTTGGAAAAATCGCCAGAGGCGAGGGAGTCGGCGTAGTACTTGTCGTTGTAGCGGACGGGGAAGAGGGTGACGTTGAGCTTCTTGAGCTGCATTATGTTCTTGTCTCGGAGTCCGTCGAGGGATACCGGCACTGGTTTTCCTGCTCCCATCGCTCTCCCTCGAACCCTCTTTCGCTCTCAAACTGACAACACGAATATTAGTGTCTGCAATTAGATAGACAAGAACAAGGAGGAAGAGAGAGAAGGAGAGTTACTGGTGATGGTGGTCGGCGGAAGAAAGCGGCTCAGCAGGCGTGAGAGAGAGCGGCGGGACGAAATAGGGACGGCCTGCTTCGACGACAGACACAACTACCAAGTCTGGGCTCCGACTAGAAGAAGAGAAAGGGCAGACAATTAGACTAAACTACGTCGTTTCTCCCCATTATTCTCTCTCTCTCTCTTATGTTTTGGTCAGACGTGTAGACTAAAAGCTATCCTTAATACCCTAAGAAACACAACACTTGGGTTCAAACAATTTAGTTCTTGATGGACTTCATCTTCTCACTCAAGATTACTCCCGCTTACTCGTTCTTGATGGACTTCATCTTCTCAATCAAGATTACTCCTGATCACTCTGTTCTTGGGTGTTCTTGATGCTCTAGCGAGAGAGTATTCTGAAAAGTCACATTACCCATAATACATATGGGTGTATTTATAGGCAATGTGAAATGTCTATCTTCCTCGAAGGCTTCTGCCCTTTTGACATCCTCAAAGCTATCCTTAATAGTCTATCATCTTCTTCTACGTTGTATAGCTATGAACTTTGTCCTTATCCGATAGTCAACGCTTCCTTCCGCTGGGAAGGTTCCACGTGTTGTTTTGGATGAGCTTACGAAAGCGACGTCTTGACTTTATACGTTTTATCTCTGACTTCTGAAGATTCTAAGGATTGCTGCTAGAGACATTTGTCTTCTTGTGTTTGACATCCATGACTTTATTTGAATGTATGAATTTGAGAGTTTGAGCAACACTTTCCTCCTCGTAGGGATGGCTTCCCTACTTTGCAGGAAACATATTATTATTCGATTTTATGTTGAATGTTTGGGCGTTCCTACAGTCTAGGGACTACATACACTTGTTGTCATTTTCTCATAATGAGCGTCCTTGAAAGCGTTCTTGAGAGTAACACTTGGACAAACATTAGCTCGCATAGAGTTTGTCATTATCAATATTGGAGACGGATATCGTTCATCTAGTGTTAGTGACTTGGCATCCCTAACATCATCCCAACAGTTTCAGCCTTTTTTGTGATGATAAACTCATAACAAAACAAGCACAAGTTATAAAGCTTATAGCGCAAAAAGAACTTCAACGTCTTTAGACAAGATTTAACAAGTTAGTTAAATTGAGTTCTTTTCATTTTAGTGTTCCCTTTTTAATTAAGGAGTGTGGTTCTTAGTTCTTTGAATTTTCCGAACCACTTAGAGAAAATTCTCCCTAAGCAAATGCATTACTATGACAACTTGTAACAACATATCTCTATAGATACTATACTTTCCTCTTTTGGCATCATTAAAAAGGAGAATAAGTTGTAGAAGTGTTAGCACAAAATCATAAATAAAGTAGATAAGACAATTAAATAATGAATGCGAATGCAAGGGACTTTATTCATATAACCTAAAGTTCACACAGAAGTACAAGAGAAGAAAAGAAAAACAAAAGATGATAAGAGAAAAAAAAGAAAGGAAGGAAAGGGATCGGGTGAGTGATCATTCAGAGTGTTTCAATAGCATGCTCCTAATCTTCTGAAGCAGCGTGTTGGTGTAAAATAGAGCATCATTCACACCGTTTAGAGCATCGATTATGCTACATTGATTTTGTATCATCATCCCATACAACTCCTTGAATGGATAAGAGTTCACACCAGTAAAGAATGCACCCTCATCAGCATACTCAACATTCTACTCAGATGTCCCTAGAGGAAGAGTACCCTGGACTTGTTCATTTGCATTAATAACAGGAACAACATGTTACTCAAGACGGTGCTGTTTGATTTTTGACCGGAGATCCTTGTCGGATCTGATATGGCTAATGCTTGACTTCCGAAGCCGTCCCAAAAATAAGTTCTTCAACAGGCTCATATACTTTATCTTTTTGGATCAACCTTCTGACTAGTTTTGGGAATGGTAGAGAATGATCCTTTTTTTGTGCACTTCTCCATGTGCTCTACCATGATACAAGGAAGGTGGATTGACTCTCTTCTTAGGAAGCGTTCCAAAATAATGGCATCTATGACTTGGACCAAGGATTTCTTTTCCTGTCTAGGGATGACCATCCTCACTATGAAGTGATGAGTGATGGTGCCCGTCCCAGTGAGTGCATGAGCCACTCTATAAGTTGGTTGAGGTACCTTTCCATTGAAGATCCTTGAAAAAACTTCATCTTGATCAAAACGCCTAAAGTTGTTTTTTTGCGGACGTTGTGGAGTACGCCCTGAGGGGAAGTCTTCAGCTTGAGCAGCTTTCGTAAAGAGACCTCAGCAATCGAAAAGACATCGTCCTCAATGGAGAACGTCCCTTGTAGATTTTCCTCATTTAGTTGAGAGACTTAAAAGTTGGAGAAAAAAATCTTTAATTGCTCAAGGTCCACCTTGGCATAGTCCTTGCCAACGTGTTACTAACCATGAATGGCTAGGAGCTCAAGGAACTCTCCTGCATCATTGGTTTGCATCTATCCGGCTCCATCACACCATCACTAGGCCTTGCACAAGGTTGTTTGGAGGTTGGCCCCTAGGCAGTGCTCGAGCCCATCGTCCAAGAGTTCTCTCTCGGGCGCGCATGCCTAAATGCCCATGTCTTCACTCTTCTGTGCGCGCACACCCATGTGCACTATCTTGTGCCCGACCTCACCTGCACCCCAATTCGCATCGAGGCCATATTCATGCCTTGGCCTTTTCCTGCGCTCGTGCACCCCACTTCTCCCTTGCGCTCCAAGGCGCCTGATAGCCTGATGGTTTTTCCCTTTATCCATTGTTTATGTTAGCCTAGTTCCATCAATCTACCTTCGATCCATCAAGTTTTCACCTGAAAAGTTTTTCTTTGCATTTGTAAATTAAAACAAAAACCGACCTTGCTCGAATTCTTGTTCAGTTACTTGCATATCGTCGCTAACTTGTTGCTAAGTTGAGTTTCAATTTCGAGCCTTGTATCCATTCGATCATAGAGGATTAAAATCCATACGATTTTGCTTTGGTTTAATTAAAAAAAAAACATGTGCATAGCCAAAATAAGGTAAACCACGCGAGAACAAAAAAAAGATCAATTTTGGTTTGAGAAAGCAAAAATAAGCCAACTCAAATCACATCCATACATCAATTCTACTTGCTATGTGACTCCCTTACTTTCTACTTGTTGGTTGTGCATTATTGTCATGTTTTTTACTTGAGTTTCGAGCTCACCTTAGCCATCGTAACCCGAACCCTAACACGCGTGTGCTTGAACTTTTGGGTTAATTTGACTTAGGCATCTCAAAGCAAATGTCTTTTTGATCTTCTTGATACTCACCATGACTCATATTGAAATTAGACCACCTTTAGAGACTCAAGGAGGAGATGGTAATGATGATATCAACCAACACAATTCACCACGTACGACACAATCCACCATCAACTCTTCCACCAATCCCAAATTCTATGACGATGAATGGCATCCAATACCTTACGAAGCAGCTTAGGGCGCTTAAGCAATGTACGCGCTAGGCCAAGGAGCAAAACGAGCTTCTTGTGAGACAATTGATTGTGGCCAACGCTACGGTCTTTCCTAGCTTGGTGCCTCCCTAAATGCACATCGACCTGGCCATCCAAAGGCAGGCATCCGAGGCAGCCATGCACCTAAGGCGTGCCTTGAAAGGCAAAGGTCCCTTGCAACCTCAAAATTTGCCACCTTTCCAAAGGATGGACTCCATTTGTGAGTCATGCATACACCCGGTCGCCCCAAGGTAGCCAAGTGGCCATGGCTCGTGCCCACACCAATTTGCTCACAATGTTATGATCATGGTGGACATGGACGAGGAGACACTTGAGGTGGACAGCTGAGGCTCCACCATATCCCAAGCTGATACTTATATAGAGTGCCACACCCCATGCCGTACCCACAACAAGGTAACACTAATCCTAGCCAATCCGATTTTGATACTAATGATTTCAATGAGGAGGATTTTCAGGGTCACCAATCTACGGTTTCTCCTTATCAATTGTACTCATATGAAGCCACTGATGGCTATAACTCTTTTCACGGGTAAAATGAGGAGGAGGAGGAGGAGGAGGAGGAGGAGGAGGAGGAGGAGGAGGAGCCCGGAGAAGATAACAATTCCAATGACTATCACTCGCCTCTAATGGATCTTCCTAAGAATGAAGGGCGCTTGTCGGATTGGATCCCTCCACCAAGGATATTAGTCAACCGCAAAGATTCGCCCACAAGCGTGTGGCCCAGGTCATGGCCAACATGGCGGTCGAGGTGGTTGAGGCGGGGAGATGGTCCACCAAGAGGGGAGGAGACCTTAATGATCCTTTGGATGATGATGAGCTAGACGAGGTCGGGGAAACCAATGCCCATGGGGCCAAGGCCATGCCCAGGCACCAAATGCACACGATTCTCGCCGTGATGTCAAGGTCAAAATTGAGCCCTTTTAAGGAGAATATAATGGAGAAACATTATTGACATGAGTGCAAAAGACCGTGACCTCCCTCACTTATTTGCACTATGAGGAGCATGAAAAAGTGAAGGTCATCAACCTTCACTTTGAGGATGGTGCGCAAACATGGTGCGAACAACTTGTTAGTGATCGTGCTCGACAAAGTCAATCTCCAATTGTAGAGTGGCACCAACTGATGCACATCATGACACAAAAATATGTCATTGTACTATCGTGACCACGAGATCGCATACCCGTGCTAAATAAGGCTCGCTCACACCTGAGCAATTTTTCATAAACTTAGAGAATTTATATAACTAGGCGAACATGAATGTCTTTCCTAGCATGATACGAACTCGACTCATTGCAGGTTTAATCAACAAATACATGATCAATTAGAAATTTTGACCATCAAGGACATTAGCGAGCTCATCCATACGACAATAAAAGTCCATGAACAACTCGAGCATCGCAAGTCCTATTTCAAGAGGTATTTTCCTATTCCTATTCCATATGTTTTATCTAATAAGACATCTAATCTTCCTTCCTCAAAGTATTCTCTAGATCACAAGAGAGCAACCCTACCTTGGGTGCCTGTGTCATCTTCTCGGCCCAAACCACGTCATAACCTCATCGATTAGTCTTCTATATGACTTCTAATTCAATTTTTAGCTCGGTTCCTTCAAAGATGAAGAGCGATTGTGGTATCGTTGTTAACTAGACTGTTATGGTGATTCATCTTCTCCCTTTTTAATTGTCGCCCAACAAAAATGGGAAGAATAATTTTAGTTATTATGATATGTTACACTAAATGTTGGGTTTATATTTTATACGCGGGATTCTTAGGCACCCGTATTTTTAGTTTTCGCACCCACCTTATGCGAATCCTCAGTTCGTGTGAAGCCTTGTTTCGCGCAAAGGTAAAAATGTAATCTCAAAATGAGGCAGAAGAAGCGGCGCGGCACAAAGCCAGACGAGCGTGAGGGCAGGACGCGCGCGAGGGCAGGCTGCGCGCGACCTAGGATTTCCAAGCTTCGCATTGGGCAAGAGGGCTTGTTGTGCGCTGGCGCGAGGGCTCGTTGTGTGCCACCAGTCGGCGCCGCCGCCAACGCTCTGACGAGAGGTTTGAGGAAGAGGAAGCGATTTTGGATTATGAACGGTCGTTTGACGCATGTAGTTACGGTACCAAATCAACCTCAACCGAAAACCAAAGTAGTCTAAAACATGAATTGAGTACTAAATCAAACTAGCTTGGTTACGATGAGGTTCGGTTCTTTTCGGTTCGTTGGAATCGATGAAGAACCCTACCTTGTGCACATGCTCGTTGCGCGGCGCAACGACTAGGTGAAATTCGGCAACAAACGATAATACCCGATACCAAATCAAAGGCTTCGGACCCAACAGACGCTCCACCACCATTGCTGCCACAGCACGACAGCCACTCAATCGGCGGCACTCCACATAATTAAATATAAAAAATGATTTTTTTTCTTAAAATAAATTAAGTTTTTTAAATAAACATTGTTCCAAAATCGACAAAACGATAGTCGAACATGATGAAGAGTCGAAACTAAGGAATCGAACTCGAATTGAGCCTATGGGCCCATTAGGCCCAATGCGATTCAAAGATAATAGAACTCTCAATCCAAAACAATGTTCATAAAAGAGTAAGAACATAAACCGAAACGATTGTCGAACTTCATGAAGAACCGAAACTATGGAATCAAACGCGAATTGGGCCTAATGGGCCCATAGACCCAAATTCAAGTTCGATTCCTTAATTTTGGTACTTCATCATGTTCGACTATCATTTAGGTTTATGTTCTTACTCTTTTATAAACATTTGCTTAGATCGAGAAATCTATTCGGTTTGGATCGTATAGGGCCTAATGGGCCCATAGGCCTAACTCAAGTTCGATTCCTTAGTTTCAGTACTTCATCATGTTCGACTATCGTTTTGGTTTATGTTCTTACTCTTTTATAAACATTCGCTTAGATTGAGAAATCTATTCGGTTTGGATCGTATTGGGCCTAATGGGCCCATAGGCCTAAGTCGAGTTCGATTCCTTGGTTTCGGTACTTCATCATGTTCGACTATCGTTTTGGTTTATGTTCTTACTCTTTTATAAACATTCGCTTAGATCGAGAAATCTATTCGGTTTGGATCGTATTGAGCTAATGGGCCCATAGGCCTAAATTGAGTTTGATTCCTTAGTTCGGTACTTCATCAAGTTCGACTATCATTTCGGTTTATGTTATTACTCTATAATAAACATTCTTTTAGATCGAGAGTTCTATTCGGTTTGGATCGTATTGAGCCTAATGGGCCCATCTGCCTAACTCGAGTTCGATTCCTTAGTTTTGGTACTTCATAATGTTCGACTATCGTTTCGGTTTATGTTCTTACTCATTTATGAACGTTGTCTTGGATCGAGAATTCTATTCGGTTTGGATCGTATTGGGCCTAATGGGCCCATAGGCCTAACTCGAGTTCGCTACCTTAGTTTTGGTACTCATCATGTTCGACTATCGTTTTGGTTTATGCTTTTACTCTTTTATAAACATTCGCTTAGATCGAGAAATCTATTCGGTTTGGATCGTATTGAGCCTAATGGGCTCGTAGGCCTAACTCGAGTTCGATTCCTTAGTTTCGGTACTTCATCATGTTCGACTATCGTTTCAGTTTATGTTCTTACTCATTTATGAACGTTGTCTTGGATCAAGAGTTCCATTCGGTTTGGATCGTATTGAGCCTAATGGGTCTATAGACCCAATTTGAGTTCGATTTCTTAGTTTCGGTTCTCCATCATGTTGGACTATCGTTTCGGTTTATGTTCTTACTCTTTTATGAACGTTGTCTTGGATCGAGAGTTCTATTTGGTTTGGATCGTATTGGGCCTAATGGTCCTATAGGCACAATTCAAATGTGATTCCATAATCTCTCATCTTGTTCGACTATCGCTTCGGTTTATGTTCTTACTCTTTTATTAACATTGCATTGAATCGAGAGTTCTATTCGGTTCGGGCCGTATTGGGCCTAATGGGCCCATACGCCTAACACGAGTTCGGTCCTTAGTTTCAATTCTTCATCGTCTTCGAGTATCTTTTCAGTTTATGTTCTTACTAGGGTTGTGCGATATAAGATCGGACTGGACACGGACCGAAAGTATTCGGTCCGGTCACGGTCCTTCATTTTCACGGATTCCGGGTTCCGGTCCAGTCCGGTTCAAACCCAGAATGGACCGGAATATATTATTATTTATAAAAAGTACATATATTAATATGATTATTGAGTATTTAACTCTATTTTGAAAATGTAGTTAAATTACATATTGACTCAGACAAAATCGTTGTACCCAAAATCAAAGATAACCCAAATACACAAACTAAGTATAGTGAGCAAGTATGGGATCGAACCCAAGAGAACTTAAGGTATCTAATCTAATATTTATATCAACTAAGAACAAAGGGGGATTCAATTAGAGAATTTCAATCATCAAAGTAAGAAAACAAGTTAACAGTTTCACAAGATCAATCAGAGTGCTAAAGACAGGTTCATTCAACAAATACACTTTAAAAGAGTCGTTTGATCATTAATTCACACACAATTCCTTTTAATCCAATGGTTAATTCCAATCCTAATCTTGACTAATTTTCTGTCCACGGTCTAGGAAATACTTAACAATGATAGAGAACACTCAAATCAATATTAGCATTAAGAACAAGGATAAATAGGATGCAAGCAAGAGAAATTAAGCTACGAGTCAATTTCACAAGCAAACAATCAATTCTCTTCTTAAATCCTAGTTGCATAGACAACAGATCTAGGTTCTAAGTTGTTTTCACATAATAGGTTTGTCAACGGTCCAAACCCGTCCCAACAATAGAAGATCAATCAATTCAATAGGTTAATTACTCCTAGAGAAACAATCAATAATCATGTAATTAAGCACAAGAGAATCAATAATAATCAAAGGGATATGAAAAGGATTTAGAATCTCACAAACTCATCAAATAAAGCTTCAATGTTGAACAAACCCTAAAGAGGTTTAGTTCTCTATAATTCTCATAAAAACTCAAGTCTTTAAACAAAGGTCAAAAGATCCTCAGCAAAACAAGTTTCGATCCCATAAATATGTCTTGGGACGAAAGCAATATCCATAAATAAAACAAAGCACTAAAACAACCCAAAGATAAAATTACGCGACCCGCTGAGTTCGGTAGCACCGCGACCGCGCCATCACTTCCGCGCCCGTGGTCCACACTTGGTCAACGATTCCACAAACAACTTCTACCGCGACCGCAGCCAGTGCACCGCGCCCGTGGCCTTCGGATCTTCACTTCTTCTCTTCTGTCGATGAGCCGCGACCACGTCTAGCCATCCGCGACCACGGAAATCAAGCAGCAACGAACTCTTCAAAAATCTTCAAATAACAAACTTTTGTGTCTTCGGCCATGATGCAACACTTAAGCCTAAAACTAGCCTAAAACACTCCAAAGCTTCCTAAAACTACCAAGATAAGGCATACAAAAGATGGCGAATCAAATTCCCCCATACTTAGATCTTGCTCGTCCCCGAGTAAGCTCAAAGTATATAAACAAATCAACACATCAAAAGATCTCAGAAAGTAAGGGAAAACATGACAACCATAAACTCTCAGCTCACAACCCGAACCCAAGTAGAGAAATAATGAGCAAAACATGAAAGCTCAGCACACACCTAACAAAGAATACTTCAAATCACTCAAAGCTCCAAATCATGAAAGAGCAATCCTAAGGATCTAACCAACATCTAAAATGTATCCCCAAGCCCCAAAGTAGAATGAAATCCAAAACACTCCAATTTTACAGCTCAATTCTACTTAGGCGCCCTTTCGGGTTTTCACCTAATCACTCATTTCATTTTTCAAAGGGTGTGCTCACCAAAACTCATATCTCTCTTTAACCTCTTATTATCCCTGCCTAATGCTGGTCCGGGTTACCTGCTTTTTACCTGAGCCGCCCTTTGGGGTTTTCGGCTCATCCCAGGATTTTCTATGCCTTTTTTCAATTTTTTTGGCTCTTTTTTCATATTTTTTTCTGATTTTTTTTTTCTTTTCCTTTTTTTTAGAAAGGGAACAACAACTGTACATATAAACACCAGTGAATACGCTCTCCCATACTTAGACCCTTCATTGTCCTCAATGAAATTAAGAACACGAATTACAGTAGAGGGAAGAAACAAAAGACTCATTGAGAAGGTGGGGGGTAGAAAGGTTGACCGCCTGGTGGTGCTACAGGATAGGAAGGAAAGAGGTTCCTAAAGAACTCCTCGGTCCGCAGTTGAGTGGCCCAAATGTCATCGACCTGGGTCAACATGTCATGATACAGCTGGTTTTGGACCTCCTGCTCATGCCTCATACCCATCATCTCATACCTCAAACTAGACTAATACTCCGCCACCATACCCACAGCAGTAGACAAGCTAGACTGGCGGATCGACAGGTTGTGCAGCTGCTCATAAATATCCTCATCATAATATTGCCCATAAGAGGGCTGCTTAGCAGTAGAAGAAGTACCTGCACCGCCCTGAGCCCAAGCAAAAGAGGCTCCCCAACCAGTCATGTCATACCCCAACGCGTGGACCTGCTCATCCCAGTCTCCCTGAGGCTCAGCACCTACATCCTCCTCCATAGCCTCCTCATCAGCAGCAGCAGCAAATGGGTTCTCCTCCTGCTCTCCGTCAGAATGCAAACGAAAATCAAAGGCCCGAAACCCAATAGCAAGAGAAGACCTCGGAAGCCTCATTAACGGCTGAGGCGGACATCCAATACACCACATCCATCCCTCGTCTTCAGAACCCTCGAGGCAATGAATTCGGCGCAGAACAGGTACATCAAGCCGAGAACCATCCGGGAGCAGCCGCTCATGAACCTCTACAATCCGCTCAAGCGTCACAAACCTCAAAGCAAGCAGTGTGATCATCCCACCAAACCCGATCTTTCTATTACTCTTGCCCTTCACAAACTCACGCAAATTCTTCTTGAATAAAGCCAACCAATCAGAAATAGTAGTAGAAGTCGGAAAAACAGTCCACAACACCTTCATATCATTAGCTGGGACCTTGTTCACCTCCCCTTGCCCCAAAAACATCATAGCTATAACCTTGTGGTCAAACGCACAGCGGGATTCGGAATCCTGCTGTTCAACTCACCACCCTTCCTCCACGATTGTCCAGTCAAATAAACCCAGAAATCATACATACCCTGATCAGACAGAGGCTCAAGCCAATCCTCATGAGGCCGTCGAGTGAAACCAAAATAGCCTTTGATTTCTTGCTCAGACGTGGTACAAACTTGGTCACAAGCATGGAACTTGAGAGTTCCCTCATCATCAAACTCATATGTGGAGAAGAGCTCGATAGTCAAGTCCTCAAATGTCGGAGCATGCAACTCAAGAGTGCGCCCTAAATCTGCACCTCTCAGCATTTCCGAGGTGTACTCCGTCAAACCGAGCATATCAAGAGTCGGAACATCAAAGAATTTGGTACTCAAAAAAGTTCGACCCTCAAGCTCGACCCATCTCTTCTTAGCTCGAGCACTTAGTGTCTTCAACCCATTGAAACGAGACATGTTGAACAAATAAGGGTGTACGAAGTTACCGGGAAGAAGCTTTGTCGGAATACCGCGGGTGCGGGGGTCTGGGCGCGGGCGCAGAATTTGTCCAGAGACGGGGCTAAGCAATCAGCTGGTGGCGCGGGCGCGGCGTGAGCGTCGCGGTCACGGGATGACAATAGAGAGGAAGCTTGAGATTCTACACACCGCCGGCAGCGGTGCGAGCAGCACGGTCGTGGAGGGGCAACAGCGAAGTCGGAGAAGTAGATCCGCCAAGTGAAATTTCGAACCCTCCTTGAGAAGCCGGCCGGATCGGGGACTAAATCGGCCAAGGCAACACCACTTCAAAGGCTGAGGGTGACTAACCAAGGGAGATTCGCTGCCAATGGTGGTGGTCGCCAGATTTAGAGGTGCAAAAAGTCCCCGGAATTTCTTCAAATCGCGAACGCGGTATGAGAGCGCGGGCGCGGAGTTCATCGGCGTGAACAACGGTGGAAGATTCCTGCGAGGTGGGGCCTCCGACAATGGTGGCCGCGGGCGAGGTGGGGCCTCCGACAATGGTAGCCGCGGGCGCGGTGTGGTACCCTCGACTGCGGTTTTACACCAGAATATCCTTTCGGACCTCGTACCTGCACATTAGTCCGTATAAAGCAAAAACAACCTAAGCTATGAATTGAAAACAATCTAACTAATCCTTGGGTTGCCTCCAAGCAGCGCTTTTGTTTAACGTCGTTGGCTCGACGTGGATACGCTTCATGAGTCCAGCCTTGGAGTTGGTTCACCAAGGTCTTGCTCATCCAATACGTCTTGGGGTATGCTTTCGTGGTATGGTTTTAATCGATGACCATTGACTTTACAAGGTTTGCCACTATGGTCAAAGAGTTCTACCGCACCATGAGGAAAGACTTGTGAGATCACGTACAGGTCAACCCATCGAGAACATAGCTTTCACGGGAAGAGTGTAAGGCGGGATTGAAAGAGAAGTACTTTATCTCCTGCCTTAAACTCCTTCCGAAAGATGTTCCTGTCGTGCTTGGCTTTTGTCTTGTTCTTGAAACTCACAGCATTATCATAAATATCCAACCATAGTTCCTCCAACTCCTGAAGCTATAGCTTCCGAAAAGCACCATCCTCATCAATGCGCATGTTGCACTTTTTGATAGCCCAATATGCTTTGTGCTCCAGTTCCACAGGGAGATGACAAGCTTTTCCATAGACTAGTCGGAAGGGGGACATGCCAATGGGAGTTTTGTATTTTGTACGGTAGGCCCATAAAGCATCATTGAGCCTTAAGCTCTAATCCTTCCGGTTCGGGGCTACTGTTTTCTCCAAGAGAGATTTGATCTCCTTATTAGACACTTCCGCCTTCCCATTCGTCTGGGGATGGTAAGATGTAGAGACCTTTTGAGTGACCTGGTACTTTTTCAAAAGAGCATTGGTGGTCTTGTTGCAAAAATGGGTACCACTGTCACTTATCAAGGCCTTTGGAATGCCAAACCTGGAAAAGATGTTGTGCCTAAGGAAATCTGCAACCACTTTTGAATCATCAGTCCTGGTGGCCTTCGCTTCCACCCACTTGGAAACGTAGTCCACCGCAAGCAAAATATAGAGATTCCCACAGGAGGATGGAAAAGGTCCCACGAAATCTACACCCCAAACATCAAAAATTTCACAAAATATCATACGAGATTGAGGCATTTCATTTCTCTTAGAAATATTTCCCACCATTTGACATCTATCACATGATCTACAAAAAGCATGAGCATCCCTAAATATATAAGGCCAATAGAATCCAGCTTCTAAAACTTTCCTAGCAGTTTTATCAGCACCGAAGTGCCCACATGCATAAGAATGGCAAAAAGCAAGGATTGAATTTACCTCATTATCCGGGATACAACGTCGGATAACGCTATCTGCGCAATGCTTCCACAAATATGGTTCATCCCAGAGATAGAACCGTGCCTCACTGTGGATTTTATCTTTTTGAGCTCGGGTGTAATAAGGTGGAAATTCGCCCGAGACAAGGAAGTTCACCAAATTAGCATACCAAGGTTTGAAGTTTTAGATTCTGAGCATGGATTCCTCGTTCCGAGTGTCATCAGCCGGATCTGGGCTATCACCGCGGGCGCAATGGTCTTGGCGCGGGCGTGGTGTGATAGCAGAATCATGATCTGCTTCTGTATGGATTCCGCCGTCGCGGTCCATCAGACGCGATCGCGGCTCGTTGTCAAAATGTCCATCAGCTTTTGCCTCTATAACGCGGTCGCGGCATGGGCTCCGTGGTCACGGTATTGGTGCAGACGCTACCTCGAATAAGGTGTCGTCGGGAAAATCTACTCTGATTTGGTCGTGGCTTCCTGACTGTTCCACTTCATTTGGTAGCCTACTCAAATGGTCAGCTACAACATTGTCAACACCTTTCTTGTCTCGCACCTCGATGTCAAATTCACTTAGAAGGAGTACCCATCGTATCAAACGTGGCTTGGTCTCCTTCTTCGTCATGAGATAACGAAGCGCTGCATGATCGGTGTATATGATCACCTTAGTGCCCAAGAGGTATTGTCTGAATATCTCCAAAGCGAACACTACTGCAAGCATTTCCTTTTCTGTAACGGTGTAATTCCTCTTGGCCTCGTTCAAAGTCATAGAAGCGTAATATATAACAGATGGGACTCTAGCTTCTCTTTGACCAAGAACGGGTCCCAAAACATAGTCACTGGCATCACACATGATCTCAAAGGGCTGTGACCAATCGGGAGGTTGGATTATGGGTGCACTAGTGAGTGCGCCTTTTAGAGTATCGAACGCAGCCCAACATTCACTTGAGAAGGTAAAAGCTACTTCTTTCTTAAGGAGCTCACAGAGGGGAGTTGCAATCTTGGAGAAGCCTTGAATGAATTGAACCTGCGGTAAAACCCTGCATGACCAAGAAAAGAACGCACTTCGCGGACATTGGTAGGATAAGGCAAAGATTTAATGGTGTCAACCTTTGCCTTATCGACCACAATACCCTTGGATGAAACTACGTGTCCAAGGACGATCCCTTGCTCAACCATGAAGTGGCACTTTTCCGAATTGAGAACCAAATTGGTCTCAACGCATCGTTTGAGCACAAGTGTCAAATGTGGTAAGCAAGAGTCAAAATCATCCTCATGAACCGTAAAGTCATCCATAAAGACATCAATGAAATTCTCAATGTACTCGGAGAAAATACTAACCATACACCGTTGGAAGGTACCGGGGGCATTACACAATCAAAAAGGCATCCTGCGATATGCGAAAGTGCCAAAAAAGACAAGTGAATGTTGTCTTCTCCTGATCTTCTGGTGCAATGACAATTTGAAAGTATCCCGAGTAGCCATCAAGAAATCAATAGTAAGAGCGGCCTGCGAGTCGCTCAAGCATCTGATCAATGAAGGGTAGAGGAAAGTGATCCTTGCGAGTAACTACATTGAGCTTCTTGTAGTCGATGCATACACGCCACCCTGTTTGCAACCTTTGAGGAACCTTTTCTCCATCCTTGTTCTCCACTACCCTGATCCCTCCTTTCTTTGGTACCACTTGGGTAGGACTCACCCAATTGTTATCAGAGATAGAATAGATCATGCCTGCTTTGTAGAGCTTGAGGACTTCCTTCTTGACAACCACCATCATGGGCAGATTTAACCGTCGCTGCGGTTGTCTAGATGGCTTTGCTCCTTCCTCTAGGAGGATCCGATGCATACATGTAGAGGGACTGATCCCTTTAATGTCTGCAATGGTCCATCCAAGTGTAGTTTTGTGTTCTTGAAGAAGTTTCACCAATCTCTCTTCTTGCTCCTTAGAGAGTTTACTAGAAATTATCACGGGTAGTGTTTCGTTCTCTCCCAGAAAAGCATATTTGAGGTGTTCAGGAAGTTGTTTCAATTCAATCTCAGGTGCCTGCACTATAGAAGGAACAATTTCCTCTTTATGAGGTGTTAGTAGCGGGGGCTCAATGGCCAACACATCATTTTCATTCCTATTCATGCTACTAACAACATCATTTATTTCCGCAGACAAGGCAAATTCCACATTAGAAGGTTTTACGTCATACTTTATGGCAGATTTTAATGTATCCTCATGATTGTGATCAAAGTAGTTTTGCACTAAAGGATCAAAGATATCAATAGAGGAGAGTAAAGGATCATCAGAAGGAAATTTTATGGTTTTAGTGACATTGAATTCAACTCGTTTACCCTCAAATTCCATGGTTAACGTGCCTTGACTCACATTAATGCATGTTTTAGCAGTTTTCATGAAAGGACGACCAAGCAATAATGGACTAGTGTGCGAATCGTGATTCATGTCAAGCACATAAAAATCAGCAGGAAAGATCAAAGAACCAAGCATGATAAGAACATCTTCAATTAAGCCTCTAGGGTGAATAGTGGACCTATCAGCTAATTGAACTACTATGTCGGTTTCCTACAAAGGCCCTAGACCTAAAGATTTGTAAACATCATGAGACATGACATTGATCGAAGCACCCAAGTCAAGCATAGCACTTTCTACCCTAGTATCACCAATAACACAAGGAATAGCAAACACTCTTGGGTCACCACACTTTTTAGGCATGCGTTTTTGAGAAACAGCAGACACACATTCAGTTTTCTTAACAAACTCCTTAGGTTTCTCTTTTAATTTTTGGTTCCCTTTAATGGTGCACAATTCTTTCAGAAATTTAGCAAAGCGAGGAGCACTTTTAACAAGTTTGAATAAAGGGATATTGACCTCACATTTGGCAAACGTCTCGAAGATGTCCTTGTCACTTGCCAACTTCCTTGTATCTTTAAGAGCATCCGGAAATGGTGGAAGTGGCTTGTAGGAATTGAGAGGGGGGAAATCCGGCCTAAGATAGTCATCCACCAGCTCTGGAGCAATACTGCGGTCGCGGTCCATCGGACGCGATCGCGGTGCATCAGCATTCTCGGAATTTCCGAGATCTCCATAAGCGTGGGCGCGGCATGGAACGGCGCGGTCGCGGTCGGAGTCCAAGGACTCGAATTCATCCTCTGTTGGATTTCTGCGGGCGCGACTTATGGGACGGCTCGCGGTGCTTCCACTGAACTATCGATGTGAGCCTCTGTAAGGATTTCGCAGTCGCGGTCCATGCGCCGTGGTCGCGGTGCATCATCCGAAGAGTTATTTTCTATGCCTAACTCTCTTCCACTCCTTAATGACATAGCACTTACATTCACCAGTTCTTGAGGAGTAAGGTTGATTTTCGCGGAAATCTCATTGATTCTCATCTCGAGCGCCGAGTTCAAGTCCCAGAATTTCCTTTCAAACAACTCATTCATCTCCTCTAGTTCCTTAAAAAGATGCTCATCAGATGATGGCGTGTCAAGACAAGGGGGCGTCTGGCTTCTATTTTCCTCAGCAAAGTTCTCCACTATGTTAAAGACTTCAGGGAGAGCTCTGTCTAGAGAGGAGCCTCCGCATGAAGCAATAATCAGATATCTGTCCCCATAACATAGACCGTTCATGAAGAACCATACAAGTTCGTGAGCTGGAAACCCATGACATGGACAACTAGCAATGCGCCTTTTGTAGCGATTATAGTAATCGTACAAGCGCTCCCCGTCTTGCTGTTTGAGATTGGAGATGTCTTTCTTAAGGGCTGCCCTTACTGGAACAGGCAAGTACTTGTCTAAGAATGCAGCCCTCATCTGACTCCATGTTGTGATCCGCTGAGAGTGAGAATTGTGTCCTATGAGGATGTACCAATCCTTGGCTGATGCAGTTAAAGAAAACGGAAAAGCTCGCTCATTGATTTGATCTGTAGTGACTTCCGCAGGCTTCATACTCAGGCAGACATACTCAAACTCCGCAAGGTGTTTAATTGCATCATCTTCAGGTTGCCCACCAAATCATGGTAAAAGATCAATCAGGCCAGGTTTTACCACAAAGTCTACCCTTTCAGCTAGCGCGGGGTACTCAACAGTCAAGTGCTCTTATTCGAGATTTGGAGCACATAATTGCCTGATCGATTGATCGGCAATCCTGTTTCCTGAAACCAACGACAACACTTGGAAAGTAATCAGTAGCAAAGGTGTGGACCGTAAGATAGGTCCACACAGTAGTCAACACAAATATCACACTCGATAGAACCTAAGTTCCCCGGCAACAGCGCCAAAATTTGACTCAGGCAAAATCGTTGTACCCAAAATCAAAGATAACCCAAAAACACAAATTCAGTATAGTGAGCAAGTATGGGATCGAACCCAAGAGAACTTAGGGTATCTAATCTAATATTTATATCAACCAAGAACAAAGGGGCATTCAATGAGAGGATTTCAATCACCAAAGTAAGAAAACAAGTCAACAGTTTCACAAGATCAATTAGAGTGCTAAAGACAGGTTCATTCAACAAATACACTTTAAAAGAGTCGTTTGATCATTAATTCACACACAATTCCTTTTAATCCAATGGTTAAATCCAATCCTAATCTTGACTAATTTTCTGTCCGTAGTCCAGGAAATACCTAACAATGATAGAGGACGCTCAAATCAATATTAGCATTAAGAACAAGGATAAATAGGATGTAAGCAAGAGAAATCAAGCTACGAGTCAATTTCACAAGTAAACAATCAATTCTCTTCTTAAATCCTAGTTGCTTAGACAACAGATCTAGGTTCTAAGTTGTTTTCACAGAATAGGTTTGTCTCCGGTCCATACCTGTCCCAACAATAGAAGATCAATCAATTCAATAGGTTAATTACTCCTAGAGAAACAATCAATAATCATGTAATTAAGCACAAGAGAATTGATAATAACCAAAGGGATATGAAAAGGATTTAGAATCTTGCAAACTCATCAAATAAAGCTTCAATGTTGAACAAAACCTAGAGAGGTTTAGTTCTCATTAATTCTCATAAAAAATCAAGTCTTCAAACAAAGGTCAAAAGATCCTCAACAAAACAAGTTTCAATCCCTTAAATATGTCTTGGGACGAAAGCAATATCCATAAATAAAACAAAGCACTAAAACGGCCCAAAGATAAAATTACGCGGCCCGCTGAGTTCGGCAGCACCGCGACCGCGCCATCACTTCCGCGCCCGCGGTCCACACTTGGTCAACGATTCCACAAACTTCTACCACGACCGCGGCCAGTGCACCGCGCCCGCGGCCTTCGGGTCTTCACTTCTTCTCTTTTGTCGATGAGCCGCGACCACGTCTAGCCATCCGCGACCGCGGAAATCATGCAGCAACGAACTCTTCAAAAATCTTCAAATAACCAACTTCTGTGTCTTCGGCCATGATGCAACACTTAAGCCTAAAACACTCCAAAGCTTCCTAAAACTACCAAGATAAGGCATACAAAAGATGGTGAATCACATATAAACCTATTAAAAAAAAATCTATCAAAAAAATAATTTTTTAGTATAAAAAAAATATATATATATTATATTAAAAAATATATATATAAATAACTAAAGCTATTGAAAATTCGGGTCCATGCTATTGAAAATAAAAATATAAAATATATAAAAATAAAAAATATAATGTCAAAATAAAAAATATATAAAAATAAAATGAAACTGACCCGACCCGGACCGGACCGGTCCATGCTATTGAAAATTCGGGTCAACCTAACCTGACCCGTTTACGGGTTACGGGTCAACCCGATGACTTATAAATAAAAAAAATATCCCGTGGTCCGACCCGTAACCTGTATCCCTAACTTAAATATTTTACAATTTTAAAATTAAACTTAGAAAGATGCACTAAAAATATAATATGCATTGTTTTCAAATGGACTTCAAAATTGTATTGTCCACATAACAAGCACATATGTATTAAGCTTCACTAGAGTATGTGTTTTATAATAGCATTTGGCCTTGAAATTTTGTTAAAACTCGATGTGGGAGAATTAGTGATGGAGCATTGGCTTTCTCCTAATCCCACATTGAGATTTTGAAAAGGTGAAAGGAGCTTTAGTTATTATAAAAGGCTAGGTATAAGGAGATAATTGAATGTTTTTATTTAAGCTTTTATTTCAAGTAAAGGCCCATGTAAAAACAAAGGCCTATATTTAAAACAAAGCTTTGTTCTTATAAGGCTGGGGAAAAAAGGCCATATTCGGAAAAGTGACACACATTTCGAGGGAAACCGGGGCTAGAAACTAGGGCTGACATAAAAACTGAGGCGCGCACCAAGGTCTCGTGCGAGCCATAGTTGCACGCCAATCGAGGCGGCGCACATCTAGGGCTCGCGCAAGCCTTGGGTGCGTGCATCGGTTTTTGTGTCAGCCCCGGTGTCCTTTTCTTGATTTTTTCAGAAAGACTATTTTGCCCATGCGCGAACCCTAGATGCGTGTAACTTCGGGTGTAATTACAAACTTTTGCGGGTGCGCATTAAAACAACCATTTTATGTTGTATTGTATGGATAAGAGGGCACATTCACAAAGATTCTACAATTGCATAAAGGGATATAATGTCAAAGAAACTTCCCGAGTAATATCGGGCATAAACATCTTGTTTACTAAAGGATTATACATTGTTCACTAAGCCAATAATTTTAAGGGGTTTTCCTTGTTCATCAATCAAGTTACAACTAGTCAATATCAAGTTGAAAATGTCATTGAAACTTAAAAATCAATGTTTTTAATAGTAAGAATAACAAAAATAAAGCGAAAAATAGTTCAAAGTTAATAAGGAAATTATTAATATCTTACTCATTACTTTTAAATTTTATCCATCAATCTCAAATTTGTTTTAAAAAAAGAGAAGTTACAAACAAAAGGAAGCTTTTTGTTCAATCTAAAAATGAAAATTATGAAAAAGAATAGTCGAATTCACAAGACGAATAATGAAAATGAGAAGGAGATAAAGTATCTAGAGTATAAATGCTCTACATATACGGTAAATTCGAAATTTACACGCACTATGGCATAAAATTATTTTCAATCCACATAAGACCTCTCTTTCATACATTGAAACAAAAGTAAGAAGAAATTTCATGTCATTTTCTTGATTGGTTAGGAAAAAACACCCCTAGTCTCCTAGGATATGTTTGAATTAAAACATTATAATTTTATTTTACATTATTCCGAAACTTTTCTTATAATGTGTAATAATAAAATTTTGCATTATCTTATGTTATTTTAGATTCGTACTATTTTTTATACTCTATTACGACATGATATATAAATAAGGGTCTATAACATGTATCAATGGAACTTAATAAAAATGCAAATGCAAATATCTTAAATAGCTTTAATTAAACATGAAAATTTATTCAAGTAGAGTTTTACATTATAATCGAGCAAAACGCATCCTAATAAAGTTTTGTATTATAATATGTACGATCCAAATGTCCACACTAATTACCAACATACGTAACTTGTTAATGAATTCAAATATACTTTATGAGCCTTCTAAGATACTGTGGTTTAGTCTTCTCTTTCTAGAAGCCTAGTTATATTAAATATATATATTATGATCCCTTATCTTTCTAGAAGCTCAATTGTATATAATATTTGAGATATCAACTAAACGCAATATATGATTCATTAGCGTCCAATAAATCCATTAAACTGTACACGGTGACATAATAGTATACGATTGCCCAAAACTTGTACAAGAAGCTAATAGATCCATATAATATTTTTTTGTTGAATAATAGATCCATATTATACACCAATTAACAAAAAAAAATGTCATTAGATTCTAATAATTCCACGCGCGCTATATTTAAATAGATTTCCTGAGTAAAGCAAGAACCACGAATTCATCCTATTCTTTCGGTCCCAACACGAATTAAACCAAACATTTAACAATGTATAAGCGACTCCAAGATGCCATTTTACACGTAAGTAGAGATATACATCCGGCATTGTTCAGATCGATATTTCAGACTATAGATGATGTGCGGCGCTTTTCTAGACATTATCTCAGTCGTCCGATGTAGGGATGAGCATTCGTTTAAAACCGAACCGAATTGAAAAAAACTGAACTGAACCAAAACCGAAATTCATGATCGAATTTGGTGAATTGAAAAGAAAAAACTTGGTTTGGTTCAGTTTCGGTTCAGTTTTTTTGGCCATATTCGGTTTGTCGGTTTTCTTTGAAAAAAATGAACCGAACTGAAAAATAACTCAAACCGAACCGAAATTGAGACCTGAAATTTCTAAAGGCCATATTCGGTTTGTCGGTTTGTCGGTTTCGGTTTCGGTTCTGTTAATTTTTTCGGTTTCGGTACAACCATGCTCAGCCCTAGTCCGATGTGGAGAAATATACGATCCAAATCTAGTTTTCTAAATTCCAAAATGAACTAAAGGGAAGTGGGGACAATTTGGTAAATATTTGGAAGTTTCTGATTGTGCACCATTACGTAAAAAAAGCATTGCTAACTTTAAAATCTATATCGTTACGTCGAAAAACTGTACCATTAAACAACAAAGAAAGTGTATTTTTTTAACTTCACAATGTACTTTTTCAACATAACATTGCACTCTAGCACCTTTACCTTCGCATAGATGAAGACTCGATTTCTGCTTGCACTTTTGTTGTTTTGTGGTTCACTTTTTCAATTTACGAGTGCACTTTTTAACCTAAACATGTACTTTTTGCACAGTTACTTATGATGTGGGCTAGAACTTGATTTCTTTTTGCACTTTTACTATTTCGTGGTGCACCTTTTCAACTTACCAGTGCACTTTTTTAAGCTAGCAATGCCCTACTGAAACTTGCAGTTATTTACCAAATTACCACTACTTCCCTTTAATTCAAAAACTTTAAACTGTGAGATATGGGCTGCATTTTTCTCCCATCAGACGGCTAAGATGATGCCTCACTTTGGTCCATAGAAAAGTGCTAGATGTGATCTTAAGTTCGATGGTTTGACATTAATTTAGACTTTTTTTATATATGTCTATGTGTGGTTTGGATGGTTTTTATAAAATATATGTACTATTACGATTATAAATACTTATTTGATATTAAAGATGAAATTATACTTTTCTATCGATTTGGGCCGCAAGAATCGAATGAGAAGTGTTAAGTAAATGATATCCTACTGACATATTACTTTTACTCCAGCTGATGTCAATTGACCTTCTTCATAAGCTTTTAATTATTGGGATGAAAACATACAAAAAATAAAGATGTGAAACAAAAATGTAATAGTTTTAAAATATCAATGCAAGACAATATACAATGCAAGTGTATTATAATGAAAGTGAGATTTCGTTTTAAATTGTATTACACTTAGCTATATATCTCATTGTATGGCATATTTGATATTTTGTATTTGTTCTCGAGGAATGTGGGTAAAGAGGGTGTTTTTACATTTTAGTTTAGTAGTTAGTCACTAAAGAAAAATAAAGTAGTAGTTAGTCGCTATAATTAAAAACCCTAATTCCTATAACCCCCTCTCTCCTCCCCCTTTCATTTCTCTGTCTTCCTCAAAATGTGGACCTGAGCTCCTTCCCTTCCCCCTCTCTCTTTCTCCCTTCCCCTCTTCATCTCTTTAGATCCAAATATGCTCTCTAGACCACTCTTTAGACCTGACATCCCTAAGCTCTGAGACCACCTCAATTTTGCAGGATTTATACGCACGTGATGCTCGACAACTCGGATAGCGGGAAGAAGGTGCTTCCTCGGTGCCGACCAAAGAACGACGACTTTATGCCTCGGGTCATCAGAAGGACACTCAAGGCTTCATGAAATTCAACGACCGCCTCTAGAACGAGAAGCTCCCCTACTAGTTGTGGTTGACGGATCTCTAGTATGATGAGAAGCCAATTGGCAAGTAGGGAAAGCTTAATCCTCACTATGTGGACCCTTTTGTAAGTCTTAAGAAAGTAGGCTGACTATCTTACCGTCGTTTACACATCCCGTCCACAACGTTTTTCACGTGTCACTACTTATACAATATGTATCGAACGACTTTCATGTGCTCAACTACGGGGCCATCAATATCTTGTCCAATTGCATGTACGAGGATTATGACAATAAACTCGTCTTAATGGCATAGTTTTGTCTTTTAATGTTAAGAGAAACGCTTGGGAATAACCGAATGCTCGAATAATGTTCGACGACAACAACAAGTCTCTTAATTTCAAGAAAATGTGTAGTCTTCTTTAGAATGCATATTTGAGTGATCCTAAGGTCTAGAGGTAGATATGAAAGTCTACTTTCATCCCTCCAAATTTGAGCCATTTTAGCTAAGGAACTAGGAAGTTGTGTGAAGTTCCACCACAACAACATCCTTATCTTGAAGGAAGCACTAGAGTGCTAGTGTCGGATCGCGGGTGACCATTTCGCCGTCATAGATTTCCAAAAACACAAGTGGGGCAATGAGACACATTTGTTGTGGATGGCCTACGATTTTTGCGTTGGTGGTTTTACTTTATGTCACTTCTCCTCTGCCCCTCTACACATAAAATCTTTCTTGGCATTTAAAAATTCTATAAATAGCAAGTCATGCTCTAGGCAAGCCTCTCACATCTCTCTTCTCTCTCCTCACTCAAACACTTGATACCCTCAAAGTAGAGTTCCTTGTCTACCAATTATCGTCTAAAGTAACCCTATTACATATTCGCGGCCGAAACGGATCGGAGGAAAGCCAAAAAAAAACTTTTTCATCACCCTAAAGAATCACGATTGTGGATAAGCAGTCGCAACCATGATCATCACAGACACGACCTTTGTGCCCGAGACGTGCCTAGGTGCGTCTTGCCTTTGCCTTGATTCTTGATGAGTTGCATAGGTCTTTATGCAAGCAATCAACTTAATTCCCTAAATTAACGTTCAAGTATAGCATGCAAGTAAGGGGTCGAACCCAGAGGAATCAAGTGTTTCACGCAATTCAGTTCAATCAATATCAAAGACAAGGGAGTTGAAAGGGGTTTGTTATGAATAGTAAGAGAACAGAGGATATTTAATCAGATCAGCATAAAGAATCATTCGATCATGAGTTCATCCAGCTTCTTAGACTTTCTTGACTAATTCCAATTCTGATCATAAACAATCTCCTATTCACGGTCCAAGGACTCCAAGCAATACTTAAAGATAGGCAAGGATGTTTAACCTAGATCTAGCATGAAGAACAAGAATATGTAGGATATCAAATCAAGCAATCAAGGTACAAGTCAACTGCAAGATAAAACAATCAAATATCTCTCTCAATCCTAAATTGGTTCTTAATAGAATTGTGTTTTTAGAATTAAGATTTGGAGTCCGTTTGGCAAGCTCTTTTTTAAGTGCTTATAAGCACTTTTTTGCTTATAAGCACAAACTAAACAAATGAGACTTACCAAACGGGTTTTATTTTAAGTGTTTATAAGCACTTTTTTGCTTATAAGAAACAAAAAAAAACATGGGGAGGAATCCTTATCCAAATAAGCACAAAAATTATAAGCATTGCTTATCCCTCAATTTCCACCTACTACCCCTTTCTTCTTCGTGTACCTCTCTCACCCCCATTTTCTTCTTGTACATCCACGACTGTTTATGTTGGGACGATATTAAGGATGCCAGTCATTAATATCTAAACCAATAATAATCGTCCCTAGTTTTGATAATGACAAACTCAAATGTATTTAATAAGTTGTCCGAGTGTTGATCTCAGGTAAGTCCATTGGACGCAAATGAGCGAAAAGGACAACAAGTGAACGGCAGTCCATAACTCTGTAGGGACGCACATCATCAGAACTTCAAGCGCTGAACGTAATTGGTGAAGTCCCTGCGCAGATAGGACGGCGTCCTCATCAAGAAGGGACGCGCTCCAAAATACAGACGAAGTTCAAATTCAAATCAAGGCCGCCCCCACATGATTACATCATACTCGGCCGTAGTCCTCAGAAGGAAGTTTCCCTTGTTTGGGCACGTGTAGACAATTCCAAAGATGTCGCTTTCCCAGCGATGGTCCCCTATCAACACGGAGGCTTCCCAAGCATCAACAGAGTTGACCTCCTCAAGAGGCTCATCGCACCGTTGATAGAAGATCAAGGATCCTGCAAAGCCTCAGAGGACGCTAGAGGACAAGAACCACTTCCGCTATAAATACTCCCTCAAGGGTATGTATAGCGGTGTGGACTTTGAAGACTTTCTCTCAAGCTCTCCCGAAGCATTCAAGAACACGAACGAGGATCAAGAAGATCAAGTGAGCTTGAAGCAAGAGAAAGAAAGTCCAACCAAATCAAATCCAAAACAAACCACAAAATAGTTAGAGTTGTAGTTTGTCTTTCACAACGTATCGTGAAAGACGTGAGTAATAGCTTCCTTATAGCTAAGAGAGTTAGGTTACTTTGTTAGGTGGAAAGGAGTGTTACTAGTAAGGCTAAGGAAGAACGCTTAGCTCAGTGAAGTGTAACGACTCGCCTAAGTTGTAAGGACTCTCTCTTAATAAGATAAGGACGGCTATTGAAAATCCTCCAAGCAGAGGTAGAGGTTTACCCATAAGACTAGTTGGTCTTAGTGGGGTTCCTCTATAAATACTCGTGTCCATTATCTTATCTTGTTTTCTGTTAAGTCTAATTTCCGCTGCACCTAAGGACGCCCTTAACCCAGTTAAGGACGCCTTCACTAACTGACTTACGATCCAACAGTTTAGATCTGCCCCCGGTGAAGAACCCTAGCAACGGCTCCAGTGTTTTTCCAGCCCCTTCTCGACCATTCCGGAGTCCTGTTGTCCCTTCCAACATGTTTTCGATCTTGTTGAGGTACCTCGTTCGTCCTCTCGTCCCTTCCGACGGCACCCACTTCCTCTAACTTCGCCGATGGTTTGATTGGGGAAGGGGAGGCCGGCGTGGTGGCCGAGCTCAAACCGGAGGAAGAGGTCGTCGGGGAGGCCACGAGGGAGGCGGAAGGTCATGGGGTGGCTCTTCCAGTTGGGTGGTTGTCGCCGTCCGGGTCCGTGCAGGTGCACTGATGTTGAACGTTTGATGGAGATAGGACTTACAAATTGCAAAGCCAATGCCATGATTTCCATTTCCACCACCAAATTGATTACTATTTGTTTGGCTCAATTGCCTTGTCATCAGAATTGACAATGTTTTGAATTTGTGTTGTTTACTGTAACGTACAAGAGAAATTACCCATGAAACAATTATTTGATATTTGTACACCCACAATCTATGGCAATATACATTGGAAGAATGCAGGTCTACAACGGGGTCCGGGGAGTGGAGGCAGAGATCATCTAGATTGAATGGGTGAAAGAACGGGTGAGGGGTAGAAAAAAGGGTTTTTGTTTAATTGTGTTTATTTTTTAAAAGGGTAAATTAGTAAAAACATAATTAATACATACAAAATCAGCAAACCGTCTTACCAACACATTGCTTATCTAAAAAAAAAGTTTTTAATTTCAGCAACAATATCAACAATTTATATCAGCATCAGCAATCGATCAGCATCACAATCAGCAATGATTTGCCAAACGGACACTTGATAGTTGGAATATCGGATCAATCAAATTTTGATTTTACTATATTTTACATAATGCATTTTTCTAATTTCAACGGTACAACAACATTAAGCATATATTAATATAATGATATTAGTATAACCAAATTTTGATTTAACTATATTTTACATAATGCATTTAAAGTGTCATACGTTATTTATGTGAATCTATCTCTTTTTGATCCTTATTAATTGTTATACCACATATCCACATATAAGATAAATCATGTTATAATAATAATTTAATGGATAAAAAAAATAATTCATAGTTTATATTTATTTTATATTATGTTCGGATTGTCTCAAGTATCATATATAATGTCGGGTATGATCGGCTTTCGATTCTTTCGAATATCAAGTATAATCGGGTTCAGCTTGCTTCGAGTTCTGGATGTAACTCGGGTCGGTTATATTCCGGTCAATTTATTCGGGTTCTGGTTTCAGATCGGATTGACTTTTTTGGATGTAATCGGGTTCTCTAAGTAACAATCATTTTCATAAGCCCTAATAAGGCGCTCGCTAGAGACGCAAGCTAGGGATCGACAATGCAAACTAGCCTTCATCTAGCACTTCAGACGTCAGAAACTTCAATGGCGACTCAACTACCGCCAATTTTGTTGTTTTAGCCTCCATAGTTGTTTACAATTCCTCCATCCTAGTAGCCTAAGCCCCTTGGTTGAAGTGCCAATGAATTAGATTTTGGCCAGCCCGGGAAGCAGACTTGAAACGTGATACGAGGGTATTGTTGGATCTAACCCAAACGTGAGCAAGCAACCCATATTTGACAAAGGCCCACAGATTTGAAAACAACTACCTAGAGGACGTGTCGATTGGAGTTGGATGTGGGCGCGAAATGGTTAGGAATGGTAGATAGTGGGGTCATAAATCCGGGAGTTCAGATTTCAAGAAGTTAGCAGTACGTATAAAGTTCCTCAAGCAATGTGATTCGTCTTCTTGCAACCTCTATTGCGATTGCCCAACTCAAATCGGTCCTTGAAAGTTGTCCCGATCTTGACCGAAGATTCACTATTGCTTAGTTGATTTTCGACCAAAACATATACCTAAGATAAATGCCCAAAAAAAGAGCTAAAGTAGGGATGTATTTCAACGTACATGTAATTTCATTCTCTAATTTTGATTAAATAAACCCTATGAAATTGTTATAAATTAATAATCAATTAAATTTGATAGCATCACATGTCCATATACACTGGACCATAGTTGAAAGACGGTATCAAGCAATATATTGAAAGTAAGATCCCGTGCCTTCTCGATCAATCAAAAAGTACTAAAATATGATGAATTCTCTCCATTCTCTCTCCTCTTTTCAAATTCCCCTCTTCCCCTCAAACCCTAACCCTACCGCTTAGCTCTTCAGCCGCCATGCTTTTTTCCTCTCCTTCAACCTTTCCATTCTTCCTTTTTCCCTGAACCTTGGCCCTAGCTTCTTCCCGACCAAGCTGCGGTCTGATCCCTTGCCTTTACTCCTCTTCCTCCCTTGCTATGGTGTCGTTTCTCTCCTGCATGTGGTTGCTCTGGTTCTCGGTTGCTTTGGATGCCTGGCTTTGCTTCCGCCGTCGGTGGTGCTCGGTTTTGGCGTTGTTTGGTGGCTGGTCCTCTCTCGGAGCTGCTGTGCCTTGCCGTTGGTGTCCTCAATGCCTCCCCTTGCTTTTGCAATCTCGATCCCTAATGAACAGGTATCCCTACCTCTCTCAAAACCTCTCTTTATTCTTCATCTCCTTTCTTCTCAGATCTACTGCCGTCTATTGTTTGCTTGGCATGCTATTTTCACTTTCCATCTCCTATTTTATTTGATCGTTGCTCCTGGTGTTTGCTGTGTCTCTTGTGTGGGTTTTCGGCTTGCCGACTTCCTTATCTTTTTGCCCAGTGAAACTTTGTTCTACCGCTTGCCTATTTTGACTCGTTGTGTTAGGATTTGCTTAAGGTTTCTTCTTGCATGTTGTTTGGTTTATGCTTTTTGCTGTTTTCCCCTGAATGAACCTTCTCTGCATCATTATTTGTCCCAAATTTTGGTTTGTTTCTTGTCTTGTTGCTCCCTTCCTCTTTGTCTTTGCTCCCTGTTGCTTTCCTTGTCCCTTTCGAAATCCTCTTGTTGCTTGTGTGATCTCTTCCTTGCTGTCTGTTCTATGCTTTTCGTGCTGCTTCTGTTGGCTTTGGTCTCAGTGGGTGTGTTGTGTTTGCTTGTTGCAGGTTGTCCACTTTCTCCTTGGATTTTGGCTATGCTGGATTCGGATCCATCCCTGTATTTGCTATGCTCATCTCCCTTTACCTTGGCTTCCCTCTACTTCCTTCTCTATCAGTGGTAATATCTTCCACCTTTATCACTCTATCAAACTTATCATCCTCTTCTTTCCTCTCTCACCTGACTTCCTTTGTTTTGATGCTTCTCAGCATCTTAGCAGAGTTGAGGGCTTGTGGGTAGGAGGGTTGAGGGTGATTGAAACTTTGCATACCAACTTTGATGACATCTTGGATCTAAAACACTTGCCTAATAAGGCTGAAACTTCACTTGATACTTTGTTGGCTACCTATTATCACATCCAATTAAGGCCTGTCCTGACTTTGCAAAATTTGCAAATTATGATGATCCTAATGGTTCAAGAGCTCCCTGTTGGACAGTCTTACTATTGTCCTAGGGTTGAGGTGTTGTATCCATTACGGTTTGAAACTTACTCAGTTGCTTGGGCCACATGCTTCCTTTGCCAGTATGTGATTGTGCTGGGTCGATTTTGGTTTAGGCTCCTTCATTGTTTTGAGGTTGAAGCTTTGCTATTATTCTCCCAACAATTACAGAATAAGTCAAATGATGAAAACTGGGCAGTTTTGGGTTTCCAAAAATGCTTTCTGAGGCCTCTAGAAAACTGGCAAATTCCTACTTATCATACTAATTATGTTCCTGTTGTAACTTTTGATGAGGTTTCCACCTCCTGTATAACTTACCAGCTTATCTACTACTGCTATGTGTTCATCTTTTATCTCAATCTCCTAAAGTTAGCTAAACATGACTTTATCAGTATAACTTAGGCTTGCTGTTTCAGTAAGTTCTTCTCTTACAGCTTTAGTTTCCAGATTAAACTCTGCCTCTGTTGCATTCATGCTTCTCACTTTACATTAACATGTTTGCACTTATGCAGAAATATAATACAACATCCTAACTGCTTATCATGCCTCTGTTGCTGCTATTTCTGTCTTCCAGGCTCAGATCAACTTAAAAGTAATATTTTCTTGCATTCAATTGTCAAAACCTGTATGATATACCCTCTCAATATTACTCTTCTCTTGGTTTCCAGGTTTATTACCAGTGCTTCTGCTGAGATCTCTCAATTATTACGCAAAAAAGAGTCTCCTAAATCATATCAAAATATCAATTGATGTGCTGAATTGTAATCAAGCTCATGCTTGCTTTTATGCTGCTATTCATCACATTTACATTGAAAGACCTTACTGCAGTTTGCCTGTGTTGGTTTCGGATCAATTGTGTACATCTCCTTTGCTAAAACTTGCACAGATTACAACTCTTGTACTAATTCAGATCTGTACATTTTTTGCTTTTGTTTTTTTGCCCATTAGTATTCACAGAAATTTGTCAAGTTGTAATCAAATTGACTTCAAGGTTAGCTACGCTGTTTGTGGTGTTCAACCCCTTTCTGAACTCACAATGTTTGTTTCATTGTTAGCTAAACAATTACCTCTCTGCTCTAAATTCGTCAGCTATCTCCTTAAACATTTTATCGAATGTTACTCAATACAAAAATTAGCAGTTTCAGTCAAACAATTACCACTCATTTCTAACCTCTCCAGCTATCTCTTTAAACATTTCTTTCAATGTCACTTAAAACGTTATTATGACTATTGCCTATTGGAATGTGAGGGGGATTAGGAGGCCCAATTTCTGGGATGAAATTGTCTTCCTATGAAAACTGAACAAAATTGACTTCTTATGTCTTGTGGAGACTAAAACAACTATTCAACCTACGGAGGGATTGCACTCTTTATTCTAACAAACGAGTTCACTCGAAAATTCCAATTGCTTCTTCAATCAACCAATTACATTATCATCAAAAACAATGACACACTTAACCCGCTAATTTTAGCATTTGTTTATGCTCCTTCCCGCGAGGAGGATAAAACTATCTTTTGGGATTCATTCTCACAAATACTTAACTCCCTAAATTGTCCGTTTATCCTTATTGGAGATCTCAATGAAATTGACTGTTCTAATGACAAAATGGGTGGGGTTTCCCCAACTCCTAACAGATTTAACCGTCTCCTGAACATTCAAAACACCTTAGGTGTTCTGAATACTACAACTACTGGTTTCCCTTTTACTTGGCGTAAAAGTGGTGCCTCAGTTCATAACACCTTTGAACGTTTGGATCGGGTCCTAATTCACCAATCTCTATTAACAACTTTCCCACATATACAAACACATCATCACCCCTTTACCACATCAGATCATTGTCTGATTAGTTTCAATCTTGATAAACATAAAAAATACTTTAAATACCCGTTCCGCTTTGAGAACGCCTGGATCACAAAGCCAGAATTTTCGGACCTTGTCAAAAAAGTCTAGCGTTACAAAATGAATGGATCATTTATGTTTAAAATTACCCAGAAAATGCAACTACGTAAAAAATACTCCAAAACTTGGGCTAAAAAACACATGCATTATAACTTTGAACAATTAAAAATATCAGAACAACAATTGCAAGATCTCCAATCAAGCCTACTACGAGACCCGTCAAATTCCCAAATTTTAGTCAAATTACAACAACACCTGAATAAATATAACGCTCTCATTGAATTTCACCATAAATTTTGGCAACAACGGGCTAAAACGACGCACCTTAAAAATGTAGATAAAAATACAAAATACTTCCAAACCATATCTAAAATTAAACGATTCAAGCAGAACATCTTTTCTTTTCAAACATCTGAAGGAATAAACATTACGGATCATGATAATATCTCTTAGGAAATTACCGAAGAATTAACTACGAGATTCCAAATTAATCCAGCTTGTGCTCAAAGTCCGGGTGATTTAGATATCATCCCGACAATGGTAAATGCACTAGATAATGTACAACTTGCAAAATCACCGATGCCTGCGGAAATCAGAAGTTCGGTTTTTGACCTTGTGCTTGATAAAACGCCGGGTCTCGATGGGTTTACAGTTGAATTTTATCAACATTACTGGCCAACAGTTGGCTCATCACTTATCCTTGCTGTGAACGCTTTTTTTCATTCAGGACTCATGTTGTGTTCTATGAACAAAACATTTATTGCGTTAATTCCTAAAATAGACACGCCACAAACTATTAACCATTATCGTCCGATAAGTTTATGCAACACTATTTATAAAGTCATCACTAAAATACTCTCTAACCGTATCACCGACATACTTCCACAAATAGTTCACCCTCTTCAGAGTGCCTTTGTTAAAGGTAGACATATTCAAGATAATATTCTCATAGCACATGAAATTTTCCATTCATTTCACAAAAAGAAAAACGGCCGGGTTGGTTGGATGGCCATTAAGCTAGACCTAGAAAAAGCATATGATAAATTAAACTGGAATTTTATCCGACTAATTTTGAATAAATTTGGCTTTCATCCAAAATGGATCGACTTAGTCATGACATGTATTACGACTTCCTCTTCTTCGGTACTTGTTAACAATGAACCAGGTTCTGAATTCTCTCCCCAATACGGAATCAGACAAGGAGACCCAATGGTACCTTTCATTTTCGTTCTGACTATGGAATTCCTTTCTAGGACCCTTCAGAATGAGGCCTCATCCTCTACTAAACATGTTGGCATTCAACTTGTTAAGTATGGAACCGTAATTCCCTTGCTCAGCTTTGTTGATGATACTATAATTTTTGCACAAGCAAACAATGAAAATGTTCAGTACATTAAACAATTTCTTGATCATTTTCCCGTCTTTCGGGCCTATCGATTAATTACCACAAAAGCTCAATCCAAACATCTGAGAATATTTCAAGGGATTCTTCTGCCTCCCTTGCAAGTATCCTTAATATCTAGGTTACTTCTTCAATGGAATAGTATCTTGGAATTCCTATCTTCAAAGGTAGAGTGCAGAACATTATGTTTAATGACACAATAACTAATCTCAAAAAACAGCTCTCCCAGTGGAAGACAAACTCCATTTCTCAAGCTGGAAGGGTGGTCCTTATCCAATCATGCTTATTAAGCAAGGTTAACTATCTCATGCAAAACTTCCTTCTTCCGCAAGGAACATTAAACCAGATTGACAAAGTAGCAAGATCATTTTTTTGGAATAAATTCAATACTAATCATCACCCTCTTCTAAGTTGGGAGAAAATTTGTACTCCTAAAGAGCTGGGTGGATTAGGATTAAAATCTGCTCTTAATATAAACCTTGCTTTACAGATGAAACTTTTATGGAAACTTTTTGCTCGGCCTGATAACATCTGGGTTAAAATTGTGTCTGAAAAATATCTCAATAACCAATCTCTCTCTCAATATCAAAAAAAGAATTGTTCTTGGCAGTTTGGCCGTCTTTTAAACCTACGTGATCAATTTTTTCCCGCCGTTCGTTGGTTAGTCGAGAATGGAACCTCCATTAAATTTTGGTCTGATCCTTGGGTCCCCAACACTGAACTTATCTCATTTTTTGACAATATTGATATGAACCTAAGAGTCTCAACCTTTATTCTTACCAACTACTCCTGGGATATAACTGCTTTAAATCATATCCTGCCACCACAAATTGTACAAACTATTTCCCAAATAAGAATTCTAGTTACCGCTTTTGAGGATCGCCTAATTTGGCTTCCGGCTTCTGATGGTATTTTTTTCGGTCTGGACGGCCTCTACTCTAATAGCAACACCAAACTCGGCTCCTAGAGACGACATCTCTTGGATCTGGAAAACCAAACTTCCACCTAAAATTCATAACTTCCTCTGGAAAGCATGCGCTGATTGTCTCCCAACTACTGACAGGCTTAACAGATTTGTCAACTGCGTCCCGAACCGATGCTCGCTCTGCGATTTATCTGATGAAAATTTAAATTATTTCTTCTTCGAATGCACATTCACCCAGTCTATGATTGCTAGGTTGGGAATCCTTTTAAATTACAGCTTTCAACTTACTACTTCTCAATCCTTTGTAGATATTATTCCAAACACTCTAAAGCAAAGTACATATACTACCCCTCTTTGCTTCCTTTGGTGGTTTTTATGGGCACATAGAAACACTATACTTTTTTACCCTTCTAGAACTAACCCGGCTAAACTTCCCTCAGTTCTTGCTTTTTCACAGTCCTTTGAATGGGACAGTGCTCAACAGAAAGTCTCAAAAAACGTTTTTAATAAAAAACCGCTAAGGAAAATTCAAGGGGTTTGGAAGAAACCTCCTACACAACTTATCAAATTAAACTTTGACGCTTCTAAACATGGAAATGAAAATTCCTATGCCGGATATATCCTTAGAAATGAACATGGCCAGATTTTGAAATGTGGTAGGACTGAACTATCTAACCTCTCTGTTGTTCAATCAGAAGCTTCTGCCCTTCTTGTTGATCTACAAAATATTAATATTGCCTCTTGCTCTAAGCTAATTATTGAAGAAGATAACTTAACAGTTATCAATTTATTGAAGCGTCTTTGGAAAATCCCATGGGAAATCCTATCTATTATAAACGACATCAGAAACCGTCTTTCGCATCTTCCTCATGTTGTTTTTTTACATTGTTTCAGGGAGTGCAACCAAACAACCGATTTTCTTGCCAAGCGTCAAGTTAATCTTACTAGTCTTAATTACGCTTTGTCTACTCTATGTACCTCCATTCACCTTTTTCCTTCTTTATCTGTAATCCAGCTTAAAGGGTTGTTGAGTCAACAGCCCGGGCTGTTTCATTTTTTTAAGATCATCCGTTGTGATGATTTAGGCTGGCCTTGTAATAATCTGGTTGTCTAATATTTGCTTGTATGAGCTAGTAGCTCTTCTATCAAAAAAAAAACGTACTAAAATATTGAGCATGTCTTTGCACATTTTAATGGTTTATTAGCAATTAAGTTTTGAAAATGTTTCATCTTTTAAAGTAATATTACAATGAATTACAACATCTTTGCACAATGTTTTATAGGTTTTGTAGGCATAGGCGGAACTATGTTGTGGCCAGTGGGGGCCATGGCCAATCCAATGTTTTTTTTAGGTATATATGTTTCTCTTTTCTAGGCGTTCAATTTGATATATTATACGCTTTAATCCGACATCTGAGCAAAAAGTTATGAACATTAGAAGATTGGACTTCTACAAACCACTTTTAAAAGTTACTTACTTATTCTAAATATTTTTTTTCTTTTCCTCAACCTTATACTTTCATATTAATTCCAAAACAGTATGCTATCGTTGAGATATATTGAAGCATACACTTTATTATTTTCTGAAACGTGTTGGTATCTTTTCAATAAAAACGATGATAGTTATAGATAAGTGGTGATTAAAGTGTGATAATATATTTTAAAATTTTACAATGAAAACAAAGATAAATATGTCCTAGTTACTATGCAAAAAAATTGAGATATAATCGATTTTTTAGAAAATTATTTAGAGATTTTGATAGAGTGAAGAGATAAATTATTCTCTATAATATACTAAAGTAGCTTTTCGGCTTAAACTAAAGTAATCATTATGTTCTTATTATAAGTTGTAAATGAGCTATATTTATTTAAAAAAGATTTGGCCTCCTCAATATATTTATTTTGGTTCCGCCCCTGCTTGTAGGTGCAATTAAGTTTGGAAAATGTTTCAGAATAGGATTCATTTTATTGAAGTAATTTTAAAATTTAATTGAAAGTCTCAAGATTAGTTGATCCATGTATCTAACAAAAAGTTATAAGAGACAAACTAGGCCCACGGTATTAGACTAATTCTTTCTCTACAATTGTAATAATATTTTCTACAGCATGAAGTCTTAATTTTATGTCAGTCTAGCGTATATGGATGATAAATCCAACCGAAAGATAAGGCATAAATATGACTTCATTTTGAAATCTAAATCGGATGCACCGAAAAAACGGAATGTATCGCATTTATAATAGTCACTTTGTACATATATATAAACTCTGAATCCACCTTCTTACCCAAAAAACTTAAATTAATGAATAGGGTTTTACCCGTGGGTTTGTGCCTTTCTCGTGAACGTGGAAGTGCATTTTCATATTCCAACAACTTATGAGTAATAATCTTAGGCATTGGTTCAAATAAAAACCAACATTAACCTACAAACTCCGAACAAACAGCCACCGTTAGATTGTTTAAATGAACGGTCAAGATTAGAAGATCTTCTCCCTTTATTTTTATGGAAGCGGGGGCAATTTGGTCATTTTGCACATTATGTTTTATTTCCATCTTCTTCTCTGCGTGTTGGGACGCTATCAAGAACGCCTGCGTACTTGTTAGTGTTCCACACAACCGTCCCTTAGTTTTGATATGACAAACTCACTATGATTCTAATAAAGTTGTCCAAGTGTTCAGGAACGCCAGTGACCAAAAGGACAACAAGTGTGTATGGGCGTCCCATAAGCTTAGGGACGCCAGCTAACAGGAAGTAAGGACGAGCCAGAAACTACTTTAGCAAGGACGGAGTCCCAAGCAAGTAGGAACGCAAGAAAGGAGTCCTTACTCACTAGCCGACATGATGACATCACTCGACAATGTTTGATCATCCAAGGACACGTGGAGACCGATCCTGTAGCAGAGTCCAACACTACGTGGCGGACGATCCTGTAGCAGAGTTCATCAACACGTGGCGGCCGATCCTGTAGCGGAGTTCATCACACACAGCTGGATACAGGAAGCTTCCTCATCACCGCCAAACTCGTGGAAGAAGATCCTGTAGCCACGTACCTGAAGGGCATGATCGTCAGAACGAGAATGACGCCCTTTCCCAAGTCCTATAAATACCGCAAGGCATTTATTGTGACGTCAATGCTTTCAAGAATATTCAGAGAGAATCAAAGTGAAAGCGACTCACTCAAGAACACAAAGAACAAACTCAAGAACTCAAGAACAGTGCTAAGACTTTGAGTTAGATCGAGTGAGATTTGTAGCCCAAATCACAAAACTGTTTGTAATCGAAAGAAGAGAAAAAGAGTCCTACTAAGTACTGTAGGACGCAGGGATAGGAGTCCTTTAGTAGATTGAACTTGCTTAAGTTGTAGGCTTAGAGGAGTCCTTTACTAGTGGACTTAGGGAAAAGCTAAGTGCCAGAGAACTGTAAAGACTCGCCAATACAACTGTAAGAACGTTCAATATAAAGGAAGAACTATTCAAAAATCCTCCAAGGAGGTAGAGGTTTACACTCAAGGACTACTTGGTCTTGAGTGGTTCCTCTATAACTCATTGCGTTCATTACTTACCTGTTTAGTACTATTTCCGCTGCATTACTCTAGGACGCTCCTACACCTCGTAGGAACGTCTAACCAAAGGACGCCTTTACCAAAGTAAAGGCTGTCCCTCAGTACTAACGATCCAACACTGCGCTCTTCTTCTAGTAGCTTTTGGGGATTTCAATTGAAATTTGAGTGTAGCTCTTCAATCTATAGCTCTTTTGTTTCATCTCACATTCGATCTCTTCCCATGTCTACAGGTTCATAGTTTCATCATCCTCTTTCGATTTTGAATTTTCGTTCCATTAAAAATCTAGGTTTGGGCTCCGAATTCTCAAATTCGAATTGAAGGGGTTAGGTTACTTCTGTCATGAAAGTGGTTACTTCTGTCCTTCAATTTGGCATTTCGATCGATCTATGGCCATGATGGTCGGGCCCGGATCCTTGATCCGGCAGGACGCAGAGTTTACGAGTCTAGAGGTTGAGGCGAGGTAGCGAGCAAGCGGTCGTCGGTAGTGGGCGGTGTGGCCAGGCAAGCGGGCGAGGTCGTCGGCGGGGCTGGCTTGCCATCGGGATCGGCCGGCGGCCTTGGGGTTCCAGATCTGAAGAAGGAGACCGAAAGAAGAGTTGGGCTCGAGAGTTGCAGGGGGGTTGAATTTGGGCATGTAGAAGAAAGCGGGAGTTTAGGGAAGAAGGGGTATAGGAAAGGAGTAGGTGGTAAGAGTGGGGCCCAACAAAGAAAGAAAGGAAAAGGGGCGTGAGAAGATTAGTGAGGTAGGGGGGTGATGTGGCAGAGGTAAGGTGCCATGTTGCCATGTTGTGATTGAATACACATTGACATGGATCCGTTTGATTTTTGTTGTAGCAATAGCTGTTTGATGTGTTTTAAAGTTTGAGACATTAAACTAGAAGCATTAGGTTCATCAAGCAAACAAGAAAGGACCAAATTAGTTGAAAAGAAAACAAGCGTCCTTCTTGTCAAGCATAAAATGGATAGAAGTACATTTATACTGACCTATCCATAACTAATCAACATGATCTACCCAAAATATGTGAACATAACTACTTCATGTGTGAACGTACATTTAATATACTTGAACATGATACTCAAATACGTGAACGCAACTACTTTATATGTGAACGTACATCTAACATGATACTCAAATACTTGAACATGATACTCAAATACGTGAACAGTATACTCAAATATGTGAACGCACATCTAAAATACGTGAACATGATACTTGAATATGTGAACGCACATCTAAAATACGTGAACATGATATTCAAATACGTGAACATTATACTCAAATACGTAAACACACATCTAAAATACGTGAACATTATACTCAAATATGTGAACGCACATCCAAAATACGTGAACACATATGTGAACATAAAAAATCGTTTGTGCACTCATATACCATCTTTTATTAAGATGTGAACACCGACATGAAATATGTGAACAACTTCATCAAATATGTGAACATCTTTAGAAAATGTGAATATAAAAAACCCTTTCAAAATACGTGAACATGATACTCAAATATGTGAACATTATATTCAAATATGTGAACGCACATCTAAAATACGTGAACACATATGTGAACATAACAAATCATTTGTGCACTCATATACCATCTTTTATTAAGATGTGAACGCCAATATGAAATATGTGAACAAATCCATCAAATATGTGAACATCTTAAGAAAAAACGTGAACAAGATAATGAACATAAAAAATCATTTTTACATTCATATACCATCTTTTACTACGATGTGAACGCCGACATGAAATATGTGAACAACTCCATCAAATATGTGAACATCCTAAGAAAAAACATGAACAAGATGACAAACATACAAAAATCATTTCTGCATTCATATACTATCTTCTACTTAGATGTGAGCACCGACATGAAATATGTGAACAAATTCATCAAATATGTGAACATCCATGAGTTATATACAGATTAAATGGGCGGAATAGCCCATGGGTTATATACTAGGCCAGGTTACCAACTATATATAGACAATGTGTGCCTAATTAGTAGATGTGATATGCTCTTAATTATATGTTTGAGTTTAATTTGACCACGTAAAACTAACCAATGTGAAAATCTAACATTAATGAACAATGGGATAAATTAAAACGTACTCATGTAACGAAATACATAGTAATTTATATACTAGTGCTATACCAAAAGACAAGAGATCCCAGTTGTTTTGTTGACCAACTAAGCATATATTTTGTTGTATGTTTAGTGTCCTATAACCAATCAAGTTGATGAATTACAAGCTATCCCAAACAAGAGAAAAAGGAAAGACAGTACACAGATTGTAACTAGAACACATAGCAAGTACACAGATTGTAACCTTCTTCAGCAAGTTCCTTGTCCATTTGAACATCTACAAGATCTCTGATTGGCAAACTGAACTACAACAAGCTAGAAAAACACACACACAAAAAAAAAAAAACAAGAGCCAAAATTATATGTGGCACAAACAAATCTAGCTATAAGCAACACTTGAACTTTCAACTTGAAGCATTATTATGCCCATATGTGGCTCCAAGAGCTCCAATTTGCATACATAAATCAGACAATACAATCAGAGTGAAAGTCACCACCAATTATTTATTCAACACAATAGAACGGTTGACCACGTCAACACTAGCAAATTACATTCCTAAAATGGAGCATTTTCCCAACAATTCGCAAGAGGTAGCTGAGAAATCAGCAAAGCCCATCTCTAAAAAATTTCCACCATTAAAGAACCTGAAAGCAGCTGCCGTTCCAGTCCTGAGCTGAAAGTTATCAAGGTCTCTTCTAACAACTTACCGGAATGTGACTCCAAACAGAGCGCAGCTCACAAACGTGACCGAAAGAGGAAGTACCAATCGAGGAAAAACGGTTGCGTGCACCAGCGAGATCGGTAGGCTAGCTAGGGTTCCGACAAATGTCGAGATCAATGTTGCCTTTACAGACTCCAATCGTGGCGTAGATGTACCACGACGTCGTCCCGAAGGCTATATCCGATCCCATTTGCACGTTCCACGCCGATTTCTCCACTAGCAAAACGCTCATCAGATACACCATCGCTTCAATTCCCCTCACACACAACTAACTACGGAGCTCCTACCGATCGATTCAGAGCTTACTAACTCGATCGGAATGTCGGCGGCGACCTTAGTGATTAGTCTCTCAGGTTTTTGGGGTTTTCCTCCATGGAAAAACACTCAAGTTCAAAGATGTCTAAGCTAAGCTAATACGCGAGACAGTGAAATTGCAGGTAGGAATGAGGTGGCGAGAGAGATTTGATTCAAAATTGGAGATGAGCTAGAGGAGAGAGATCTGAGAAGTGAAGAGGCTCCCAGAAGTGGACGATAGTGCAGGCGGGGGCAAAGGACGATTATGCCATAATCTTTCCTATAATTACAAAAATATCACCGTGTCATTTTAAAACCTGATTCCCATATCTAACTTCTCTTTTGGATCTCAACCGTAGGATCTCCTAATCTAGTGCTTGTTATTTATTTAGAGTTTGTATCTTAAGGGAAATTTTTATCCGAATCAGCCTCATAATCTTATGGAAATCTTGCAAATGATAAATTAATACTAATATACAATTCCAGTCCATTGTCGAATTCACATGAAACGAGGAGATAATTAAAAACCTCGTCTAAATTGCACCAGTCCGCCTAATGGCATACCACCTGCTCAAATCATTGTTGAATTATCATTCAATGATTAAAGCAACCTAGAATAATCGTGAGCTTAAAAAATTACATAAATATTAAGCCTAATTAATATAAACTAAAAGTATTTAAAGGTGTACTTTATGTATGTACATTAGAGATGTCAAACGGGTCAGTTCGAGTGGATTCGGGTTTGGCCTTTTTGGGTTCAAGTTGGGTGTGTGGGTTCGGGTCAATCGGGTTACAGGTCAAGTCGGGTTAGTCTTGACTGGTTATTGTACGGGTTCGAGTCGACCTAACAGGTCAAGAATTTGAATTTTTTATGATTATTAAAATAATATTATGATTAAACAATAAATTTTAATAATAATATATTATTTTTAATAGATTTTATAATAATATTGTATGTATAATAGGTTTTACAATAAAATGTATTATAATATTTAAAAGAAAATATATTTATTTTACATATATATAAAAAATCGGGTCGGTCAAGTCACGGTTTCGGGTATCAACCCCGATCGGGTTCAATCTTTTTCTTTGCTCGCTACTATTTGGGTCGAGTTTCAGAACTAAAATTTTCTGTCGGTTCGAGTTGGTTCGAGTTGGTTCGGGTCGATTTTCCGGATTAGGTCAGATCATTCAATGTGCATTTTACTAGTGTTGATCCAAATATAAAGGAAATCTATGCGCTCCACACGTCTCTTGAACAAAATTTTGACATAAACATGAATAATTCAGAAGAACTATATCGGTTTCATTTCTTCTCCTCTTTAAAATTAAACTCGTACTAATCTCGTACCATGTACGGGTAATATGAATGTAAACCAGACTTAATTAATCCGAGATCGAATTTTTACTCGAGCTTGCTTTATACGTACTCGAGCATGTTCAATCCATACCCGATAGACCCAAGTTCGAACCTAATAACCTATATATGTATTTTATTTTTATAATTCGAACCTAATAACCTATATATGTTTTTTATTTTTATAATTTTTCTTATGAAATTTATCATTTTAATTAATTATATAGAATCTTCACAAAAATTGGAAAAATCTCTTTTACCTAAAATAAAAAATATTTAAATGAAAATTATATTCATATCGAAACAAAACTAAGTAAGATAACAAAGATATCAAATATTGGATAAGACATCATGTGGATATAAAGATCATTTTTAGAGGATACAACTAGACTTGTCAATCGGGTTGGGTCGGGTTCGTTTCGGGTTTGGGTTGAGTTCGGGTTCGGGTCAATCGGGTTACGGGTCGTTGCGGATTTCAGGTCGGGTCGGATCAACCCAACGGGTCAAGAGTATCAATTTTTTTACCAAAATTTAAACAAAAGAGTATTTAAATAACAAAATATAATAATAAAATATTATTTTTAAATATTTTAATAATAAAATATAACATAATAATAAATTTTATATATCGTAATATAATTTAAACTATACAAAATAGGGTCCGACCCAATAGGTTCGGTTTTCACCCAACGGATTCGGGTTTAAATCGGATTAGGTTGAAACTAGGTCACGGGTCTAGATTTTCGGGTTGAAACCCAAAATTTTTGGGTCGGGTTTGCAGGTCGGGTCAGCTTTTGACAGGTCTAGATACAACTAATGTGCAAAAAAGATAAACTATTAAGTAATTAACTATTGGAAATAAGTTATATGAGATGTGTGTAAAAGATAATATTCCATACTCATATATCTAATGTGTACAAAATATTGATTTAATCTTGTACAAATTGATTCTAGCGAGATCGCTATTGATGTATATTAGGAAAAACAATTAACCTAGTAAAAATTGAATAAGATATTAATTAGACATATATGTTAGTTATCGTTATTAAAATAAAAACATTATTTTATCCAGTATGGATTATGTGGCGTAAATGACAATTTGTTATTCAGCGTTGATGAGGTGGTGCAAATTTTAACAAAGACATATGTTCTGCTTTATATTGTATTATAGTATATTAATTGTAACTGGACCTTTGCCCCAGATTTTAAATAAGAATTAAAGTATATTAGTTTATATATGATATAAGTATTAAAAATTAAATACATGACCTAAATTCAATGGGTTTAAAAACAGCCGAACTTAATTGGCTTAACCCCAATTGGTATTGTGAAACCACAACGTTTAGAATCAACTAGGTCGTAAATTTTAATGATGTGAATCTATATAGAGCAAACCCGATAATTCTACCCGAAAATCAACAAGTCAAATAAGCCCGGACTAGTATTGTGAAAATCATAATTTTTCAGTTGAATTAACGTATAAATTTTAAGAATACAAACCTGCGTAAACCAAACCCAAAAATCTAACTAAAAAATCAATAAATGAAAAAGTAAATTCAATTGACTTAAAACAGACCGGTATTGTGAATAGGAAAAATTAGAAAAATTACGAAAGAATTTATGCATAAAGTATTATATATACTATGTGGTTAATAAAAGTTATAAGATAATCTTTAATTAATTAATAAAACAACCCTAGCTAAACACCATAAGTAGAAACTAGTATATGTTTTAGAAATAAGTCTATATATGTAATAAATTAAAAATATTATTTTTTTAAGAAATGGATTTGGAGATCATCAAACATGGTCTTAGGACATCACTCATTATGCGTGTGGAGTACCGGCGAATTAAAAAGTGAGGATGAGTAGTGGAGCCGCCAGCGAAGTTGTAACAGCCGATCAAAGTCAAATTGTCGCAACATAAATAAACACATCAAAATTACGCTTCTAAGAGCATTCATAATGCAGAAATTGTGGAAATTTCTTAATAAATTAAGAAAAAAGAAAACTAATTTTGTGTCAGAAAAATGATGGAATAATTTCCTATTTTGCAGGAATTATTTTTTGCACGAGAAATTTCTCTTCAGAGTAAAGAAATATTTCTCTGTAAAACTGGCAAAAGCAGATTTTTTTTATTATTTTTCTCTTATTTATTTATGGGAAGAAATGTTCAACATTTCTCCATTGTGGATGCTCTAACTTTGTGTTTATTTTCTTTTTCCAAAACTTTGTGTTTACAGATTTATCAGAGATTCGTCTTGGTAATATCGAGTTAAAAGATCAAGTCTCTTAAAAAGAATTTTTTACAATCATCGGACCTGAACCCCAAATCGCCTAGACGTGTAACAGAGTACTTATCATTTGAATCACTCTCTTTGGTCTAAACTTGTATATATTAATGTAGGCTTTATGGATTACAATTACAACACCAACATGACAAATTGGAAATTAAAGAGGGCCACGACGTTGGATATATAAAAACATTCAAAATAGAGATGCGACTTTTGTTATGATATAAACGAAAGGAGACAAACCCCCCATTTTCAACTTTCTACGAAACGGAGGGAAGTCAAAGTTGGTGTTCAGGTCAAGGCTACCTCCTGGAGTAATATATATCCATCAAAATACTGACAAATACTCTGTACTTAATTAAGAATTCAAGACTTTAATTAATTAATTAACTGCCAGCTTGCTTCCCCCACTAAGCAACCATTTGAAATCAACTCCTCAATCAAACTGGAGTACTCAATAATCACGTACAGCAAACTTTATAGATTCTCAATGCATTCTGACCCAAAAACAAAATAGATTCTCAATGCAAGCTGGCCGGAAATTCCAATACATATAGTAAGTTTCTCGTTGAAATTAATACTATAGTTTCTTCGGTCATTGCCTTGAATTTTCTCCCAACGAGACTCCACCTCACTTCGATCACCGTATCAAGACCTTGGAAATATTGCACTTTCATGTCTCCATAAGATTGATATATCATATGTATATTGGAAAAAAATTCAAAACCACAAACATATTTCAGTACTACATTTGTTTTCATAATCATAAAAATTATATTAAGTTTCCTAACTAAACTTGAAACTGGGCAGGACAAATACCTAGCTAGCTACCCAAATACTTAGGGTCTGCTCGGTGTAAGTTCATTATTGACAATAATGGCTTTTTTTTGGAAGAAAAATCTAGAACCAAACAAGAAATTACTACTGCACAAGAGTGGTAATAAATTAAGAAATAAAAAACAAAAAGATGGTACTACAAATCTGCAAGTTACGTTTGGTAGAAAAAAGCTGCTCTGAAAATAATATACTACAAGCTATTATTGCAATCGTTGCCGAACAAGGCCTTAAGCTAGCTCTTTAGTCATTACTTCAGTTTCACGTTTAACTTTTAATTGTTAACTAAGAATTCTTTTGATTATGGAAACCACAATTTGAAAATATTTTCTTTAAACCGGTTGGTGGAGCCAGTATTCGCGTGTTTGCCGCTGGTTTTCTCGCTTAGTCGGCTAGCTTCTTTTAGTTTGTTTTTATTTAGCTTTCTTGTCTTGTAGATCTAGTCTTAGTTGTAGTTTGTCTTATCGTTGTTGGAGCTTGTCTGGTTAGTTTTCCGAGTAGTTTAGTTTCGTTTTCGCTTGGGTTGTATTGGGCGCTTTCTATCTAGGTCTAGAATACCCCCATCCTGACCCCCCAGATCCTGCTGATGCGGGATTTCCCTGGGTAAATGTTGTTGTTGTTTGTTGTTTCTTTAAACCGGTCGAGGACATCTTCCATGAGAGTTGAATAGAAGATCTCTCTTAACTACTATTATCGGAGACTTAATCGAATAATCGTTTAACTGGATTGCCGAGGCGATAACTTGAAGATATGTTATATAGTCCTTCAAGACCAAAACTAACATCTCCCTTAAAATTACACTAAAATACCCATATTTTTAAAATGAATCAATAAAACTAAGCCTAGTTATGTCGACTAGGACTGATAAACTTGACCTGACTCGATAAACCTATTTGACCCAATCGATACTAAACCTGATCCGACATCCGAAAAAATGGGGAAATGTGTGTATATCCAAAAATTTTGAACCCGAATTGGTTTGACTCGAACACGGAATTAAACCTTAGTTGATTATATCCGAATGTTCTAACCCGATATTACTCAATACGTGAAGTAACCTGACCGGAAAACATCCAAAAATATGAATTTACCCAACATGGTATCCACAAAAAAAACCTAACTCTCCCGAGTCAAAAACACTTAACTGAATCAACATGTAACCTTGAAGTCATTGACCAAATTTTCATGAAATATCTCATATATACTTGTGAAAAAACATCATATCATTTAATAAAATAGTGTAAATGCATTAAATATAAATTTATACTCAAATAAGTGTTGTATTGAAAGAATAAAAAATAATGATTCTAATTATATTTATTTTTTGAATTTAAATACTACATTAAGTGTTTAGTCTTAAAGGTAAGGATATTATGACAAAAATCATCATTCAAAACATGGTCAAATTTGAGACTCGACTAACCCTGAAATCGAAATCAGCCCGAAATCTAGTTTAATCGTAATTGAATAACTCGATCGAGATTGACCCGAAACCCGGATTTTACCCGACTAATTGAATACTTAGCCCAAAATGATCAAGCCCGATTGTTAAAAATTAAAATATCCAAATTTAACCAAAATCTAAATTGATCCGATTCGAATCTGATTCTAACTCAACCCAACCCAGCCCACCTCAGTTATGCCTTTTCCTTAAGAATCGAGGTAATAATAAGTAAAAAAAAAGTTAAAAAACGTAGCAATCTCGATGAGAGGTAAATGGAACTTTGTTTATTTTTTGGTCAAAATGGAACTTTGTTTATTGGAAAGTAGTTCTCAAAATCCATATTAAAAAAAAAAGATTTTATCCGCTTCAACGGGAACCTCTGCTCCATTTCAATCTGTATAGAGGGAGACCGTTGAAAGTCAAACCTTGTTTTTTAATGAGTTTCGTAAGCTTGAAACGCAGACATGTTTGAACAATCATGCATAAATGCATAATGCCAATATTCCTTTTCAAGTAGACCTGGCCCCATGAATGATCTTCCTCCTACTTTATTATCAGATAATACAGCATTACGACAACAGTTAGCAGTATATATAAAGGCAGCTCTCAGGCGCCAAAGAACTTACTTTCCATGTAGTCATTCAACTACTAATCATCATAAAGCTAAAAACAAAAGCCACAGGTTCCTCTAATTATAAAATAACATACAAGGAAAGAAAGAAGCAAACAGAGAGAAAGAGTGTTCCAGCAGAGTGATCATGGATCAGGGCACAGCTGATCTGTACAGAGTGAGCAGCGCCCGGTTGGGGAGCTCCTCGGCCTGGAGGAACAGCGGCCGAGAGGTGTTCTCGGTTTCGGCCAGGGAAGAAGACGACGAGGAGGCGCTGACGTGGGCAGCTCTGGAGAAGCTGCCCACCTACAGCAGGATCAGGAAGGGCCTTCTCAAGGAATCCCTGGGCCCGGCACGCGAGATTGTCGACGTCGACAAGCTCGGGTTCCAGGACAAGAAGGACCTTCTTGAGAGGCTTGTCAAGATTGCTGAGGATGATAATGAGAACTTCTTGCGCAGGCTAAGGGAGCGCATTGACAGGTTAGCTAGTCTATTTAATGGTTGACTTTGGGTATCTAGTCAAACAGTTAAACCTCTAAGAATAGTATCCAGAGGTCACCGGTTGGATTAAGTTATTGTTCGATTGATTAGTTTATCCATGTTTTGTTGATTTGTGATGGCTGATCGGTAAGTGGCTCTGTTACAGAGTTGGGATCGACATTCCGACGATTGAGGTAAGGTTTGAGAACCTCAACGTGGATGCAAAAGTTCATGTTGGAAGCAGGGCTTTGCCCTCTGTGTGGAACTTCAATGTCAACATAGTGGAGGTAACCCTTCTTTTCAAAATACCAAATCAACATGACAATAACTCTAAATAATGAACTGATCACTTACCAACATATGTATCTTTCCAAGCTGAACTGATGCCTTCCTGTTGTTGTTATTGTTGTATCAGAGTTTCCTGAACCTCTTGCACATACTGCCCAGCAGGAAGAGGCCTTTGTCAATCCTTCACAATATCAGCGGTGTCGTCAAGCCTGGAAGGTACTACCTTAATAGTAGTAGTAATATTAATACACACAGCATTCTCATGTGTAAATCTTTGTTGTACAGCTATTTTCAGGTCAATTTTAACAAGTTTTGTGAGTTTGTAAGTCAAAACTTTGTGACAGAAACTAACATGGGTTGATCAACTTTGTTTGGCAGGATCACACTGCTACTTGGGCCACCAGGATCAGGGAAGACCACTCTACTCCTTGCCTTGGCTGGGAAGCTTGCTAGGGACCTTAAGGTTTGTGTGCTTCTCAGGATCAAATTATTTACATTTCTACTAACATTTTTTTCAAGAATGGATCTTTAGTAACCGTGGTGAAATGTTCAGGTCTCGGGTAACATAACCTACAATGGGCACACAATGGATGAGTTTGTCCCTCAAAGAACATCAGCTTATATTAGCCAGAATGATCTCCATGTCGGAGAGATGACAGTCAGAGAGACTCTGGCCTTTTCTGCCAGAGTTCAAGGTGTTGGGACCAACTATGGTAAGTCGGCAACACATCAAATAGTTCTCTCTTGAGATGATGAATCATGGTTGTGATCGAGTCATTTGATTGTGTTGTGTGGAATTTTGAGCAGATATGTTGGTGGAGTTGGCAAGAAGAGAGAAGGAAGCAAACATCAAGCCAGACCCTGATATTGATATCTACATGAAGGTAACAGATTTAACAGATTCTAAAGTGGAGTGAACAATTGTGTACTTATAATTATGTTTTTCAAAAATTAAAAATCTGAAAAAATTTCATCTTAATTCATTCTGTAGGCAGCAGCAATGGAGGGACAAGAGGCCAGTGTTGTTACGGAGTACATTATTAAGGTGAGTAGTTGATGTTAATCCATAAATATTGTAGAAAAAACAAACAAACAAAATGAAAAAGATCTGATCAACCTGCAATGCATCTGCTGCAGATTCTTGGACTGGATGTTTGTGCTGATACCCTAGTTGGAAATGAAATGATCAGAGGCATCTCAGGAGGACAACGAAAGCGGGTCACTACAGGTAATACAATCAAGATCCAAGGCAATGACAAGAAGTGGATATAAAAATGTTGTTCCAAATGTCTTCCATTTGGAGCCAAAAAATGATATACCAAAGGCTCAGAGTAGTTTTTTTGATAATGCAGGAGAAATGCTTGTTGGACCAGCAAAAGCCTTGTTCATGGACGAGATATCCACAGGGCTAGACAGTTCAACAACATACCAGATTGTGAACTCAATCAGGCAAACCATCCACATCCTCAAAGGAACAGCTCTCATCTCTCTCCTTCAGCCGGCTCCAGAGACGTATGACCTCTTTGACGACATCATCCTTCTTGCTGATGGTCAAGTCGTGTACCAAGGCCCCCGTGAGCATGTGCTAGACTTCTTTCACCACATGGGCTTCCAGTGTCCTGAGAGGAAGGGAGTCGCCGACTTCTTACAAGAAGTAATTACACACATTCAAATCTTATCTAATAATGCCAAATGGACTCTTATTCTTGAAATACACAGCAATGCTTATATAATACTTAATTTGTTGGTTGGATAGGTAACGTCGAGGAAAGATCAAGAACAATATTGGTCCAGAAGAGATGAGCCTTACAGATTCGTGACCGTGAAAGAGTTTGCAGAATCCTTTCAGTCTTTCCATGTCGGTAGGAAGGTAGCTAACGAGCTGGCTGTCCCGTTTGACAAGACGAAAAGCCACCCGGCTGCACTCACAACAGAACAATACGGCCTCAGCAAAATGGAGTTGTTCAAAGCATGCTTAGCAAGAGACGCTCTCTTGATGAAGAGGAACAAATTTGTCTACATTTTCAAGGGCATCCAAGTAAGAAAAATAATATGGTTTGCCGGATTTCACCACTCTGAAATCTTTTCACATGAGCTCACTAGTAATATAACCTTGCCTTTTGCAGCTCATTGTTGTGGCCTTCATCGTTGCCACTCTCTTTCTAAGGACTAAGCTACATAAGAACACTGTCACTGATGGATATCTTTTCATGGGGGCCATGTTCTTCTCACTCATTCAGCTTCTCTTCAACGGTTACGCAGAGATGTCTCTGACCATCATGAAGCTTCCTGTCTTCTACAAACAAAGGGACTTAAGATTCTTCCCGGCGTGGGCGTTTGCGATACCCACATGGATCCTCAAGCTACCCATCTCAATAATAGAATCAGCCATCTGGACTGTCATAACATACTACATTATAGGATATGATCCTAACGCCACCAGGTTTTTCAGACACTTCCTAGTCCTGCTCTGCATCCATCAGGTGGCTTCCGCCCTCTTCCGATTCAATGCTGCTTTAGGAAGGAACATGATCATTGCCAGCACGTTTGGAACCGGGGCCTTGGTCACCCTTCTTGTTCTTGGAGGATTCATCGTTTCACGAAGTACTTATTTTTTGATCCATCCATCTTGGCATTATGATATATTTCTCATGTCTTGACTTGCCAGAATGATTCATACTTGTTTTTTTGATTTTTTTTACTTGACAGAGGATGTGCACAAGTGGTGGATATGGGGTTACTGGATTTCCCCTATGACATATGCACAGAATGCAATTGCAGTAAATGAGTTCCTTGGACACAGTTGGAACTTTGTAAGTTTTTCTCTACTTTTTTCTCCTTTGCATAATTAAGTTAGATGAGCAATTCATGCTAATGCTAAACGTTTGTCAACTTCTATTGCAGTTGGTTGGTGGTTCCACTGTGCCTTTAGGGATACAAATACTGACGTCTCGTGGGGTTTTCCCCGAGGCACGATGGTATTGGATTGGTGTTGGAGGATTGATAGGATTCGTAGTGGTGTTCAACTTCCTCTTCTCGATGGCGCTTACAATTCTTGATCGTAAGCCATTTGCACAACAATAAATAATAATCTTGAAGCTCCTAATATGCAAGATGGTTGTATTAAATTCCATCCTACATTTTTGATGTACAGCTATTGGAAAGCCTCAAGCTATGCTAACTGAAGAAGCCTTAGAGGAGAAGGCAACTAATATTGGTGGGACAGCAATTGAGCTATCATCAAGAGGTCAAAGAACATCTGGTTAGTTTTCAACCAACTCCAAAACTGATCAATCAATGTCTCTGGCCATGATTTTCCATCTCTTCTTTAGGTGGGACAGCAATTGAAGCCTTACATGTTACATGTGATCAAAATTTGCAGGCAGAAGAGGTGAAATTCAAGAAGAATCAAATCCAACTGGGCAAAGAGGAATGGTTCTACCTTTTCAGCCACTATCAATAACCTTTGATGAGATCAAATATTCAGTAGATATGCCAGCGGTATGTCATAATGAAGACTTCAGTGCAAGGAAAATCAAAATTAAAATTTTCCATCTCTTCTTTAGCTGTTTTGTTTTTTTTATCCAGGAAATGAGGACTCAAGGAGTCACTGAGGAAAGGCTAGAACTCCTTAAGAAGGTGACCGGTGCGTTTAGGCCAGGGGTGCTAACGGCGCTGATGGGAGTGAGTGGCGCTGGCAAGACAACATTAATGGATGTTCTTGCAGGCAGAAAGACAGGTGGACATATTGAGGGGGAAATTAAGATATCAGGCTACCCAAAGAAGCAAGAAACGTTTGCTCGGATTTCAGGATACTGTGAGCAAGCTGATATTCATTCACCTCATGTGACGGTTCATGAATCTCTCGCCTTCTCAGCCTGGCTTCGGTTATCTCCTGATGTCGATGCTGCAACAAGGAAGGTAAAAATAAAGGCTAACTTAGAATGATGAGCCAGATAGAATAATAATTGTTCCTTAGAAGAAACATGCTTAATAATGTGATTTGGGAATGCAGATGTTTGTGGAGGAGGTGATGCAGCTGGTTGAGCTCAAGCCACTAAGAGACGCGCTTGTAGGATTGCCCGGTGTAAACGGTCTCTCAACAGAACAGCGTAAGAGGTTGACAATCGCGGTAGAGCTCGTTGCAAACCCATCCATCATATTCATGGATGAGCCCACCTCAGGGCTTGATGCCAGAGCAGCTGCCATTGTCATGAGGACAGTCCGGAACACGGTTAACACAGGAAGAACAGTGGTTTGTACAATCCATCAGCCCAGCATCGACATATTTGATGCTTTTGACGAGGTCAGTTCTGATTCACAAATAAGTACCTTTCTACTGTTGGATGGTTCAAGTTTCTAACATGCACTGAACTTGCTATAAACCTTGCAGTTGTTGCTTCTCAAGAGAGGAGGAGAGCAGATCTATTTCGGCCAACTGGGACGTCATGGTAACAAACTGATCAACTATTTTGAGGCAATTGATGGAGTTAGCAAGATCAAGGAAGGATACAACCCGGCGACATGGATGTTAGAGGTAACTTCACTGGCTCAAGAAGCTGCACTTGGGGTTGACTTCGCCGATATCTACAAGAACTCAGACCTCCATAGAAGAACCAAAGCACTGATTGATGAGCTGAGTGTGCCTGCACCCGGGTCGAAGGACCTATACTTCTCCACAACGTACTCGCAGTCGTTCTTCATCCAATGCATGGCCTGTTTATGGAAACAGTACAGGTCATACTGGCGAAACACCCTCTACAACGCGGTCAGGATCCTGTTTTCGGCATTCATAGCCATTATGTTTGGATCCATCTTCTGGGACATGGGATCAAAGACCACAAAGCAGCTGGATTTGTTCAATGCCATGGGCTCCATGTACGTTGCAATCATCTTTCTTGGGATAACGAACGCGGCCGGTGTGCAGCCTGTGGTGTCCATTGAGAGGACGGTGTTCTATAGAGAGAGAGCAGCTGGGATGTACTCTGCTCTTCCCTACGCGTTCGGACAGATCGTGATCGAGCTTCCGTACTGTTTTGTCCAAGCGTTTGTTTATGGTGTCATAGTGTACGCTATGATGAACTTCCAGTGGACAGCAGCCAAGTTCATTTGGTACATCTTCTTCATGTACTTCACCTTGCTCTACTTCACTTACTACGGAATGATGGCGATCGGGATCACCCCGAACCATCACATTGCTGCTGTCATCTCTTCTGCCTTCTATGGTCTCTGGAATCTCTTCTCAGGATTCATCATTCCTAAGCCAGTAAGTCCATATTCAACTATATATATGTACTGACATAGTTGTGCAAAATGACATATTTTGATTAATGTCCTGTTTGTGCTATCTTGCTTGTTGTGCAGAAAATACCAGGCTGGTGGACATGGTACTATTGGGCCAATCCCGTCAGCTGGTCGTTGTATGGGATGCTCGCCTCGCAATTCGGCGACATGGACACGCTCATGGACGGTGGATCAACATCAGTTAAGGAATTCTTGAGGAGTTACTTTGGATATAGACATGACTTCTTGGGTGTGGTTGCAGCCATGAGTGTTGTGTGGGCTTTGCTATTTGCCTTCATCTTCGCCTTTGCTATTAAAGCCTTCAACTTCCAAAGAAGATAAGTTATCCTTCTCGGCCCATGGATCGGAGAGAAACGACTTGGTTGTCACAAGTCACATTGTATATGTAGGTTTTGTTTTTACTCTTTGTATTTTTTTACCTAAATTAATTGTTTTAGGATTTGGGAGTTCTCTTCACAGCTTACCACCATCTTGGAATATGATATGATATGTACTTTTTTATAATTTTGATTTTGTATTTAAGTCTGAAAAAGGACTCGTTTCTAATCTTAAGCTTGATTTGTCCCATCATGACTCATGAGATGTACGAGGTAACAACTTTAAAGTAAAATATTAATATTAGTGAGTTTTTGTTTAGAATTTTTTTTTATAAGGAAAGGAATTTGACGTACCAAATATATATTGGATCGAGAAGCTAAAATGATCAATAATCATATAAATCGTTAAGTGAGCATAGCTACAAAATAACTCCTAACAACTTGTTAGGAGTTATAAGTGAAAGCATGTAACGACTAATGTCTGGGTCGGTGGCTCAATTTTATTGTTACTAGGGTTATGTTAGTGTATATACTACTATACATGTAATCACGATCTTAATGAGAATAGTAAACTTCTACCAAAAAAATGAGAATAGTAAGCGGCAGACAAAACCCACTTTTTAAATCCTAGGTGTTCATCACTTTACCCACAAAAGCTTCTATGGTATAGAGCCCCATTAGAGGACTAATGTTCTAAACTCTTATCCCTCTCAAATGTCAAATCCTCCCATTGTTTCACCTCCCACCTCCTCTACAATGTCAAATCCTCCCACTCTTTCTCTTCCCACTCCACCAGTCATGGCTGCTTCTCCATTGTCTTCTTTTTCAAGTTCTATCACTGTAAAACTCACACCAGAAAACTTTCCCTTATGGCGTGCTCAAGTCGTACCCTACCTTTGAGCTCATGGTCTCTACAACCTTGTTTATGGCTCTTCGGATCCACCTGATCCTAACCACCATACCTACTCCTAATGGATAGCTAAAGATCAACTTGTCATGGCTATTCTAACCTCCTCCTTCACCGAACCTGATACATGTGATTTAGTCGTTTTAAACCACAATTATACAAAGAAAACCAAACTAACTTAAACAATGGTATAAAGCAAGTAAGGATCGATTCCAAAAGGAGGCAGATTATCTTTCGCAGTGAAGTTTGTGTCAAACTGAAGTAACAAGAAGTTTTTTTTTTGGATTAATTCACACATTAGTTAACATGCAAATTCTAAGAATTCAAGAGTTTAATTAATTAGTAATTACAAACAATTCAGACAAACATATATCCACATTCGCTTCACAAGTTAATCATCGATTTCAATAAATACCCATTTTCAATGGAAATCCCAATTCCTTTTTAAATATAATTAATAGCATAACCAGATACTATTAACCCTAACTACTTAAACAATCATGACACTATCTAGATTCAATCTAACTAGCCGCATTCAATAACAAGAATATAATTGGATGCAAACTAAGATAAAACAACCAGCTTTTATCCTAAAATGCAAATCAATTATCTTATGCATACAACTAACACAACCAAATATTAGCACAATGTAGTTGTTACTTATGAAATAGAGATGCTCAACCAGAAACACTTTAAATCTAACAATAACCTAATAACAATAAATCATAGATGATCAGACTGGAAGTTATTGAAACAAGTCAATAACATTTCAAACAAGCAAAAAGATTAAATCCATGCAATATATAGAGAATTAGAAATCTCACTAATGAATCAAAACGAACACTTCAATTGTTTGTCTAAGCAAAGATGTTTAGTTCTCCATAAATTTCCAAAATACAAATTAAGTTCAAAACTCAAAAAGTAGGTCTAAAAAAAAGGTCTAAAGCTCCTTAATTAGGAGAAAAGAAATCACTCAAAAGTACATAAAAACCGGACCAAAAACAATATCCATAAGTCCAATAATTAAAACACAACGGTTAAACATGGATTCCCCTCGGCATTGGTTGCGGTCGCCGCCTCCAACAGAACACTTATCTTCGTCTTTTCTTCACTTTAACTTTGAGTGGTCTTCAACGTACCTCGGCTCTTCCTTCTTCAAAGCTCCAAACTCCATCATAAGCACCTAAAACATCACTAAATGTATGTTAAAACCCCATTTATATACATAACATAATTGTGTATATCAAACTCCCCCACACTTGAATCTAACTCGTCTCGAGTGAATCAGAAAACTAAAACTCAAATCAATAAAAGCCTAGATCATCAAGCATAGAGAAAGCTTACAACTAACGGTAATAACAATAATCATCAAAGCTCCTAACCAGCAAACCCATATCAAAATATCACATATTAAGCACAATCATCCAACAATCTTAACAACACAACTCAACAACTATAATCAACCAATCATCAATCTATCTAGCACCAAATCCACACATCCAGCATCATCAACAATATGCATCAAAAAGAGAATGAAAATCATCAACATCCTACACCTTATTCCTCCAAGTGAAAACCTACCCGAAAACACTCTTATACTCCGTTTCTTATGTCACCAGATCCAGTCAAAAGAACATCCTAAAACACTCTTTTTTCTTTCACTCTTTTTGCTTAGACGCCTTTTCAGGTTTTCACTTAACATCTCTCTTTTCATTTTTTTAATGTTGGACTCACCACCTCACATCACTCAAAAGTCTATTTTTTCCCAAGCCTAATGCTTGTTAGATTACATGCATTTTACTTGAATTGCTCTTTCGGGTTTTCAGTCCACCTCAGGATTTTTCTGCCTTTTACTCTATTTTTTTGGCTCTTTTTTTATAAAGTAGTAGTAATATAAATCCAACTCCCCCACACTTATAATAGACATTATCCTCAATGTAGAAAGATAAAAATAAAATAAGGGGCAGTAAAGAAAAATACCACTATTGTGAAGGTGGTGGTGACGGCGGGTAGTCAGGGTAAGATGGATATCCAAGCCAGTGTTGTTGAAAGAATGCCGCCTGCTACTAAAAGTAGTATGTCTGCTGGTCATGGTACTGGTGGACCCTATCCATTGAGCTAGCCAGCTCGTCCTGATGAACTGAAAGATGACTCATCTAAGCAACCATCTGATCCCGATATCCCGGTACCTAGCCCCAAGTAGAAGTCTGAGCATCGCACTACGCCTATTGTTGGAAGTAGTGCGTCATTTAATACTGCCTTTGATATGCCTTTGACAAGTATCCATGCTCTAAACCATCTTCCTAATATGCCTCTGATAGCCAATTGGATGCCTAATAAGTATCATAATCTAAGACATCGGGACGTCCTCGTCATCATATTCATCATCCACCCCTCTTCAAACACAACTTCAATAGGTGTATGGGCAACAAAAGTGGAAGAAGAAATAGCCTTTATATGGTCAATCGCTATGTAGCAAGGAAGAAAGAAGTGAGCAAAAAGATCGGTGGAAAAAAAATTAAATTTTTTTTTGTCGAACCTGAAAAGGCAGCGGTCACCACCATTTGTGAGAGGATTGCCGCAACTAATGTTGATTTGGCGCCGGTTGCCTCTTGTGGGGCAGCGGTCGCCGCCACGGATACTTACTTTTTGGAACTAAATGGCAGTGCCATCGAGTCATAGCCAACGTCGATATCCCGTAATTGGCAGCGGCCGCCGCTTTTGGGCAACGGTCACTGCTACTTCGTCTCAGCTTCTCGAACATCCTGCAGGTTAGTTCGGCAGAAGAAAAATAAATGAAAGGAAACTAACCTAAGCTAATTAAGGGGAAGAAATTACCTACATCGGGTTGCCTCTTGATAAGCGCCTTAGTTAGCGTCGTGGTTCGACACCTCGTATGATTTCTCAAGATTGGAAATTGTCAATGCCATTAACAACCTATCAAATTCCTACGAGCTCATCTCAAAGAAACATAAATAGCCCAAGGATAAATTGAAAATAAATGGCATATATATCTCGAAGAATCCGGTGCAACATTCAAAGACAAAGCATATTGAGATAAGGCATCATTTTCTTAGAGATTGCGTGGAGAAAAGCATGGTGTCCATGAAGTTTTGCAGGACAGATGAACCAAGGGCAAATATTTTCACCAAGGCTTTAAATCGTGAACCCTCTGAACGACTTCGCATGGAGCTAGGTATAATCTCATTGATTAACTTGTTGATCGTTCATGCTATCCTCTTATTGATTATCTTTTTGAGAATTTCATGCTTATATAGTGTTAGTCTAATGAGGTATGTGTACATTTAATCGATGAAATCTTCTGCTTGTATGCATGTCGGCGACTCCTGCATATTGTGTTTAAAATTGCATATTCAATTGAACTTTTTCTTTGAGCCCAGAAGAATCAACCTGATGACTCTTTAACCCTCATTACAAGCCCAAATGATGGCTGATTCTATTGATGTCCCCGACCTATCATGCTTGAGAGTCTCTATGTGCCTATTTGTTTGTTTGTGTGTTTTAAACAGAGACTTATCAACTTGATTGACAAATTCCACAAAATATTATTTTTCAATGCTTGATTTGCTTTGACACCACCCGGTGTAACCCAACCCCCAAGCTACTTCATGTGGTAAAAGTCATGGTGCAGTAAGGTTGTTGATTTGCTTAAAATTGAAGAGGAAAATAGGTTTGAGGTCGACGACTTCGGGTGTGACAGTTGAAGTTGACGACTTGACAGATTTCAGGTTTGTGGTTAGAAAGTTTGAGATTGAGGTAGTCGACAAGGTTGCCAACTAATCTGTGCAAAAAGCGCACGTGCAATTTTGGGGCAAAATATTTGACATGTTTTCAGTTTGAAATTTTTGGAAAGGGAAGATCTTCTAACGGGATCATGTACTCGAGTGGGTCTGCAATTAACTTAATGAAGAGATTGTACTTGCATAAAAAGAGATCAAAAAGGTACTTTTCTCATTCCTCTTTTGTGCTTATCCCGATTTCTCTCTCTTTTGCACAAAAACCCCAAATGTCATTACCGAGCCCCTCAAGCTTTTTTTCTTGCATCAATGGCGTCCCCAAACCAACCCCCCTGTCCGACCTTACCCCCGAGCAACTTCATTCTCTCTTGGTGTCTCGTCTTGGAGTGGAAGGGCTGAAGAAACTTGCAGCCGAAACCATAACCGCAAAACCCCAACCGGAAACCGCCATGGCCGAAAGCTCCAAATCCCAAAATCCCGACCCCATTGTCCTTGAATCTCCTCTATCCAAGCCCCAATCCCCTCCAAAAGAGCCCTCAACCGAAACCGAGCGCGCTCCAACAGAGATTGCGCCGGAAATCGCCCCAGATCTGGCGATTTCGGCCGAAATTCCTTCGACAGAGAAGGAAACTGAAAAGGAGACGGAGAAGGAGGATCCGCCCAAGGAGACGGCGGTTGAGGAAGGAAAAGAGGAAGAAAAGGGAGAAGAGGCCGAACTTGTGCATGGTTCGGAGTTTGAAGCCATAAAGAAGGTTGTGGATGCTTTTGAGGAAACAGTTCTTGTTCCCGCTTAGACAGAGAAGAAGGTTGAAGAATACAACCAGAAAGCCGAGAAGGTTGTCGACCTTGAAAAGCTCTCAGATGTTGTCGATAAAGTTGTCGACTCCGCTAAGGTCAGAGGCAAAAGGGTTGTTCATATTCCATCTGAAAGTGAAGGTACTGATTCTGAACCTCTTTCAATTATTCTTAGTAGAGATCTTGTACGATTCATGCCTTCCTCGTTTGGGCTGAATGGTGCACCATTGTTCTTAGTTCTATAGATACTATTTCGTGGGTACATTTTAGGAACTAAGGAGCAAGAGTGAGCATTGTAATTGTGAGTGTTTTGGTGAGTGAGGTTGTGGGATTCGATCTTAGGAGGTTGAGCGTTTGAGCGAGTTATTTTGAGTGAGGATTAGGCCAAGGTAAGAGTACTTGCTAGATTGTGTGGGATTCACATCTAGGAGTAGGAACACCTTGTAATCCAAGAAAGCAATACAAGCGAGTGAAAGTGCTCTTCAATTTCCTCTAGGTTGAAGCTTAGAGGATAAGTTGTTTTACCCTATACAAACTAGTTGGTTTGTAGAGGGTTTTCCACTATAAATCCTTGTTTTCAAGCTGGTAACATCTAATTAAGTCCTTCTTGCATTTTAATTCCGCTATGTAACACTTGTTGCTGACTCTGGTCGCCGACATCGTAGGTGCCGACGACTTCTAAGTACTAACACAGATTCTACACCTAGGAAACCGCTGGCGGGAGTTTCCCTAGGCTTTTGAGGGGGTATTGTTGGGCCTTGAAATATGAAGCCCAAAAAACATGCAGGGCGCAACCCATCAAGTTGAGCAACGTTCGAAAACAATTGCCGAAGAGGAAGGCGATAATCTCGGGTGTTGATTCCATGAAAGTTACACCATGAACGTTGAGAGCGAAATCCTTGGGATTTTCTTAATCAATCGGCAACAGTTTCATTAGAAGAAAAAACGGCATTATAAAAGGAAGGAGACCCATCCGAAAAACACACAATTTACACATGATAAATCTTGCCCATAATTCTTACATTCTAGCGTTTTTTCATTCGATCGAAGAGCAACACTAAGTTTTTTTTATTCAAGCTGAAGTCATTGTGGCGAAGAGTAAGCCATATATTTAATCCAGAGCATTTCTACATTTTCTCAATCATACTCAATTTACATTCGTCAGTTCTTCCTGGTGTTTTAGCTAGAATTCGATTATGAAGAACGAATTCTCTAACCAAGATCGGGCCGAAGAGAAAGTGTTCTTGAACGGATTGGTAACGGGGCGAGTTTCGGATGAACAAAGATAATTGTTTTGAGAAGAGAGCCAATTGTTAGTGTACTCCGGTTTTTAAAGATACGTAAGGTAGGATCTTTTTTCTATATCACAAAACAAATCCTATTTTTTAGTCCACGTTCTCCTTTGGTGTAACCTCCTGCTACACGATCTAAACAACTTTCACTTCTTCTAACAACTACAACGGTCCATTATGGCTTTTGGGCCTCCATCCTCATATCTGCTGGGCCTGATTTCCTCAAATGGGCCTACAATTTTCACCCATTTTATAACCTGTCCCAACACCTGGTTTACATTCTGTCCGTAGCGTGTAAAGTGTTCTGACGACTTTGTGACTAGGATTCCCGCATTATAGTGAGATTACTTGTACGTTACTCAATTGTTACCGTGATTGATACGGCTCGGACCGACCCAGGAGGGCCCAGCACGCGTCCGGCCCGTATCCAAAGACCGTCAAAACGTTATCTTCATTAGAGTTTAGATATTTAGTATTTATTTTTAGATAGAATTTATTTTATTTTTGGAACAATTTTTATTGTTAGAGTTTTATGCTCTCTTTCCAGGTTTTCTATCCGATTCTTTCCTGGATCGCTTTTTATTGAATCGGTAGGGCATAGCATAAATACCGACGTAATAAAGAGGAACTTAATCAGAAATATACTCCTTTGCCCTAATTCTTGTTCTCTACTCCAACTACGTACCAACGTATATTCCAAGTAGCTCTCACACCGAGAGCGTCTAAAACCTAGGCCCGTCCATGGGCATGTGCAACCAGCCCGATGGAACAGGGCCTCCAAATTTTGAGAAAAGCGTAATATATTAAATAAAGTGACAAATCGGTATTCATACTTAGTGCAGCCTTTGTTTCTTTGTAACACGGGGGACGGGGTTCAAATCCCTGTGATATCACACAGGTGTTTTTTTCTCTCCCTCTAAACTAGTGGGCCCCACTTCCCCTTTTTTAGCATTTTTTCTTCTCCCTCTAAACGTGTGGGCCCCGCTATTCATTCTCAATTTCTTTTTTTTTTTTGGTTGAAATTCATTCTCAATTCTTAACTTCACTTCTCGTTAAGTGGCCCCTTCCCCAATTTAACTACATTAAATTTGCACTCTAATTTAAATCTTTTTAGCTTTTAAATAAAATAAAATTTTACACTATACATTTTCACTAATTAGCAAATATTCTACAGTAATAGTTATGCTATTCTCTATTCCTAGAATAAGAAATTAATCTATTCAATACTTGGAGGAGTAAGGTAATTTTATATAAAATTAGATGGGAGCCTAGAAACAAGCTGGGCTGCCACACCTTTCTGAATACAAAAACTTAATCTATGAAAAACAAAAGTACCACTTCTCGCGTTGTTAGAAAGACTCATTGAGAGAAAGACTTAACACCCTTCTCTATTAATTAAGGGTCTGTTTGGATAGGCAAGTATAATGCATTATAATGTATTATGGATTATTTAATGTATTAAATAATTAAAATGTGTTTGGATAAAAATGATTTAATGAATTATTCTTTCATCCACCTTCTTCCTTAACCACTGTCACTTCACAACAACCACCCTCACCACTACATCTTGACAGGGGAAGGAAGGTGAAGGGGTATGTCGCATATAATGTAAACACGTTTTAACCATAATATATTACTTCAATAAATTCATTTAATGTAAATTAAACTTTAAAGCAAAATAATGCAAAATAAAACATAATGCAATTTAATGCACGTCTATCCAAACAGACCCTAATTGTTCAAAATGTCTGATTAGATACCTATTAGGTTATTACAGTAAATTTTATTTTTTAAGCTCTGTTATTTTTACATATTTTATTTGTACAAATAATATATACGATTTTAATTTTTTAAATAGTTATATTTTTAATTTTTCTTTCCTCAATTATACTGCTATTAATAAACTAATTTAATTTAAATCTGAGAATGACAAACAAGATTTACAATTATGGTTCCCCGAATTATCAAGCATGATACTTTAATACTTGAAAACCCATAATCAAATCACATATAATCAACTATGAAGGTACACTTACAAAACGAAAATTTTTGCACAGGGCCTCCAAAGTCCATTGGATGGCCCTGCTCAAACCCTCGACCAACGAGGGTCTTGTTGAGTATCAACACTGGATTCTTAGAAGTGAGATAAGTAGATAAATTGAGTGGCCTGTCATTTATCTAACAAGAGACAAACTAAGTCCAACTTGTTAGACCAGTAAACGTACGTAATAAATAAATTCGCCAAGAGGAAAAGTAGAATTGGGTTTCATTCGCGTAGTCGTAATCCGATCCTTAAGATTTTTCTCCCCCGATGGATACGGTTAGCCTGGCCTATGTTGTACGTATATGATGAACTTCTGAGTTGCTGCTAAGGTAATTAACTTGCTTACTTTTTACACTTTAACTTTGTTATGTTTTGATGGCAGTTGTAATTCACTCATTTGTCAGAGGCCATTCTGGAAAGTTTCGTTGAATTTATATAACGCTACTCTTGGCATATCCTTAATCATGTCAAACCATTGATCCTGAATTGTATTAGTACTACCAGCTAGTAGTGGTCCCTCAGAAACTGACCGCTCAACCTCTTATTAACTCTTAAACGGCGGTCAAATTCATGCAAATAGGTACACCGAAACGACAGACTCTAAGCAAGAAAACGACGTTGGGTACAGCTTTGAAACTCCACCACACAAATCTTAAAACGAAGTCCCGCTCGAGAAGAGACTCACAATTCCAACTTCAAACTTTCTAGAAAAGATGCAAGTCAAAGAATTGAATGTGTTCAAGGCCACATAATAGGAGCCTACATTTAAAGTAAGCACGGAAAAGAGAAACCGTTGGATGGTAAGTAAAGCCGTCAAAACTTTAACCAATTCGAGAAACCAATCCAAACCGATCGAGAATTTTAATATTAACGTTCGACCCAAAAAGTAACGAACGGAAAAAAATGAAATTAATTGACCCGAATTCGATTTGTTTGGAACTTGAACCAAACCCGAAACCGTTGATTATTATAATAAATTTTGTTATAAATAAAAAATTATTATTATATATTATTAATTAATTATAATAATGTTTTAAGAATCATTAAAAATTCAAGTTCTTGAACGTTGATTTATTGTAGTTTATAATGTTTTACAATATACAAAATTTAATCTGAAAATTATGTTATAATTTACTATTAGAATATTTTTAAAAAATTGTTGTTTTTGTTATTTTTAAATAATATTTATTAAAGTTTTGGTAAAAAAATTGATACTCTTGACCCGTTGAGTTGATCTGATCGAACTGACCCGGCCTGAAAACCCGTAATGACCCGACCCAATTGACTCGTGACCCGTTACCAACCCGGACCCGGGATAATCCGACTTGAACCTGATTGACAAGTCTAGCCACGAACCAACCCTTGACTTATAACCTGGTTGACCCATACCCAACCGAACCAACCCATTTGATGACTCTAATAGTAAGTACTTAGATTCAACGTTGTGAATACATTATAAATCAGGATTAGTCTTTGTTAAAATTTACGCTACATCATCTAGACTGAATAAAGTAATGATTTTTATTTTTAACTTTAAGCTTTAAAAATAGTATTTATATCCACTTGATATCGTATCTAATTTTGGTACCTTAAGAAAATATAATTTTAACTAAATATTTAAAATGTTATTTATTTTAGGTAAAAGAGATTTCTTTAGCATTTTTTATGAAGATCCTAAATAACTAATTAACATAATGAACTTGGTTATTGGCGTGATTGCATTTTATTTATTTATAGATAAAATAAAAAAATATATATTATTAAATATAAATGGAAATATTAATAAGTAAATACAAAAAATATCAATGAATATTACTTGGGAAACTAATCTTACACAATAATTTTAATAAATAGATTAAAATTATTTATTTATAGATAGAAAATAATATATATACATATACATTATCAAATAAGAATAGACTCTTTATAAATTAAGTTTATAAGTTAATTTTAATAAAATGATCTTCTTAAAATTGATCTTCTTAAAAAAAAGTAGTCCCCTAATTTAATATATAAGCTGCAAGGCAGTTATAATAGTGAACTTCTAACGCGGGATTCCATATGGAAACAATTTTAACAATTTCAACAATTTAGATGAGATGAAAAAGGAACTTAAATTATTAAATTTAATTTATTCAGAAAATAGATTCAAAATGCATACTAGAAAACTTGCTTTCCCTTCCTTTGGATCGACAAAGACGTTGTCTGCTCATTCCAAGTTTACACGAAATTGGAAAACTCAGGCTCTTGTTTCTGAATGGATGTTGAAAAATAAAACACATTACTTTGAGTATATAGACGTATTTTAGTCGTCTATTTGTTGTGACATTTTCACATGGACTAAGTGAATCACTCAGCTGGACCCCAAAAGATATAATTAGCTCAACAACTTGAGCGCATGTATATATATACAACTAATTAATTCAAGCTCAGTTATACTGAAGCAGAGCAAGAGAGATAAATTTTTTTTTTTTAAAAAAAACCCAGCATGGATCAGGGCACAGCTGATCTGTACAGAGTGAGCAGCGCCCGGCTGGGGAGCTCCTCGGCGTGGAGGAACAGCGGGCGAGAGATATTCTCGGTTTCGGCCAGAGAAGAGGACGACGAGGAGGCGCTGACGTGGGCAGCTCTGGAGAAGCTGCCCACCTACAGCAGGATCAGGAAGGGCCTCCTCAAGGACGCCATGGGCCCGGCACGCGAGATCGTGGACGTCGACAAGCTCGGGTTCCAGGACAAGAAGGCCCTCCTCGAGAGGCTCGTCAACATTGCTGAGGACGATAACGACAAGTTCTTGCGCAGGCTAAGGGTACGTATGGACAGGTATACGTTTTACAGACTTCACCCGAAAACTGCCCTTCACACACAAGCTTTAACATACTACTTACTAACTAAGTGCTTAACTTGATGTCCGAAGACGTCCACTAATATATTCTTTATTAGTGTGTTCCATTATATAATAAGGCTGGTTTCTCAAAAACGATACGTATAACTATATATATATATTATAGCTCATAATCGACTATTATAGTATATTTAGTTTAATTCACTATATAAGCAATCATGATTAATTAACAAATACAGTTTATAAAGAGCTAAAAATCTTTCATAATACTCCCTCCGTATCAAAAAACATGGTCTTTTAGACAATTTAGGTTGTTTCAAAATACATGACCATTTTATATTTTTTTCCTCTTCTTTCCGGATATGTCCATCATAATAACCTCAATTATTGAAAAAGTAGAACATGCAAGCATTCTTTTTCTTTTTGCTAAATAACATGCATGACTTTAAACAAGGGTAATTTAGGTAATATAAAAGTTCCTTAATATGCGTGAATTTTCTAAAAGACCATTATTTTTAAACGGGGGGAGTATAGTTATTAGAGTCAAATTCTTTAGGTTCTCATCTTGTACTCATGTTTATAGAACTTGTGTCCATAACTAGAATTTGTATTTAATAAATAAAATAGATGCTTTAATTATGATAACTAAAAAAGTATATTTCTAAGATCAGTTTTTACATGTTGATATTATTTATTCAAAAAATTTAAAATTACTTTACTAATAATTTTATTTTTCTTTAATAATATTATATTATATCGATAAATAAACTCACTTTAATTATGGTGATTATATGTTTTGAAAGCCAATTTTCCAAATAATAATATTATAATAAATTATTAAGGGCTTCATTTGTAGACACTCAAATATTATTTTCTTAAAATTAGTTTGTCATATCACATAATTTATTTAAGTACGTATCTAAATAATTTAGTAATACAACATGATATGGTGTCATTTTTATATATATTAAAATTTTATTTTATAAGATATTAGGATAGATATTGTAATTTCCATTAATTTTATGGTTGGTTCCTCAAAAGTGATATGTAAAATGATTCAATTTTTTTGCGAAATAGTTGAAAAGTCGTAGAAGCTGGATGAGGAGTCAACCGTTAAGTTGATGTTTTTAGTTGTCTAACTTTAGCAACATGGACTTTTATCCTCTTTAGCTACATAAATGCCCAATTTGTTTTTAGTATTACCCATTCAACCCCCCAAAAAAATCCTATTAATTATTTTAGTATTATTATTTTAGACAACAAAAAATTGAAGAGGAAGAGATTGATCAAAGAAAATCAAAGGCCATACATGTTTCATAATAAATAAATAAAATGTACAGATTTAATTTAAAAAGATAAAACTATTTTAAATGAATCACATGTAACTAGACCTGTCAAAAGTTGACCCGACCCGTAAACCCGGTCCGAATTTTTTGGGTTCTAACCCGAAAATTTGAACCCGAAACCCAGTTTGAACCCGAACCCGGTAAACCCGAAAATTTCAGGGTTAGGGTCGGGTCAAACTCGCTGGGTCAAGAATTTATAAGGCGTAAAACTTATTTTAGAATACACTCTAATATAATGAAATGACATATTGACGGATAATTGTGCACCCAAAAGTTTTAATTATATTACAATATTTAAAATTTATTTTAGAAAATTATGATATATTTATTATTAAAATATTTAAAAATAATATTTTTTATTATATTTTATTATTTAAAAAATATTTTATTTAAATTTTGGTCAAAAAATTGATACTCTTGACCCGATGGGTTGATCCGACCCGACCCGAAAACCCGAAGCAACCCGACCCAATTTGACCCGTAACCCGATTGACCCGAACTCAACCCGAAACCGGAACGACCCGACCCGAACCCGCCCGACCCGACCCGATTGACACGTCTACATGTAACTATATGTAAGTATGTAATCAAGAATTGTTTTTATACAAAACTTTCACAACATGTAAATTTATATTATTTGAACAGAAAAACCTTAGTCTAAACGAAAATAAACATTGTAAAAGTTTTTTATATTCCTAATATTCTTTATTTATAAAACTAACACTTCGTATTAAGAAATTTGCTGTCTAGGTTTACAAATATACAATTTGTAATAAATTTTATGATTTTTTGTTTCATTTCAATTGTGTAAACTATGAAGTGTAAACATAGTCAAAATAAACATATTATGATAGATCAACCTTAATCACATCTTAAGATATATTAGAATGATCTCTTTTATTATATATAAATATTTCAAGAGGTCAAACAAATTTAAACTTACGATGGAATAGTCCGTACATCCTCACACATTTCCTTCTGTGAAATTTTGGGATAAGAGACCATTGAATTAGGGATGAAAGGTAGACTTTCATGCTCAAAAAAGAAAGATAGACTTTCCAAATGGGTCGAGTTCGGATTTTACTCGATCAAGTTCGGATCAAAACCTGTCTCGAGTTTTGAGCCGCTAAATTTACAGGTTTAAACGGATTATAACTCAATGAATTGATGTGGGTTTACGTCGACTCAATTGGTCGCTATCATCACCTTTGTTAACCTTTAATAGGTGTACCCGTCGTGCCATGCACGACAATTAGATATGTCAAAAGCTGACCCGACCCGAAAACCCGACCCGACCCGACTCGAAATTTCTAGGTTTCAACCCGAAAATTTGAACCCGAAACCCAGTTTGAACCCGAACCCGGTAAACCTGAAAGTTTTTGGGTCTTGGGTCAGGGTCAACCTGCTGGGTCAAGAAATCTATAAGGCGGAAAACTTATTTTAGAATACACTCTAATATAATGAAATGACAGATTGACGGGTAATTGTGCACCCAAAGGTTTTAATTATATTACAATATATAAAGTTTATTTTGGAAAATTATGATATATTTTATTATTAAAATATTTAAAAATAATATTTTGTTATTATATTTTATTATTTAAATAATATTTTATTTAAATTTTGGTCAAAAAATTGATACTCTTAACCCGTTGGGTTGACCCGACCCGACCCGACCCGACCCGAAACCCGAAGCGACCCGACCCAATTTGACCCGTAACCCGATTGACCCGAACTCGACCCGAACCCGGAACGACCCGACCCGAACCCACCCGGCCCGACCCGATTGACAAGTCTAACGACAATGCCTCACACTTCACATTATAAAATTATTTTTATTATAAAAAAGTTATTAATGAGTGAAAACATGTAATGAAAATTTTAGCAATGAAAATGTTATTTTTTTCTAGACGAAAAAGATTATTTTTCAGATTTGTAATACCTTACGCATGAGATTATAAATATATAATACATATTCTAATTATAAAGAGCAATTTAGTAAATTCAATTACTTACTTTTTCATCCTTCAAAATTTGTCTCTAATTGTTAATATATATCATTGTCCATATTGTCACAACTTTGAGACATTATAAGTCAATATAATATAAAATGAGATGTTTTAATTGATTATTTTGGTTGATCTTATTTTTTATTTTAATATGTACTATAATTTAAGTATGAGATATAATTACTATGAATTGTTATTTAGTTAAAAATATTAAAATATAATATCAAAATTTAGAAATATAAAATGAGTTCAACATGATTCTAATGACTTTATATATTGAAATAAATAAAATATATTAGTCAATAGTTATTTTATTATGAAATTGAAAGATATAAGCTAAGATTATAAAAACGATACTATATAAGTTAAGTAAAAGATAGTAAGTATAAATTTATTTAATATAGGAATAATAGTTTGATAATAAAAAAGGTCTTCTATTTGTAAAATATTTTAAATTCAAAATTTTTAAATTAATTCTTACGTAAAGAGATTAAAAAGATAACTAATATATCAAAAATGATAGAATATCTTATCAAAATTCAAAAAATGTCTTTTTATAGAAATTGATAATAAAGAATGTAATTAGATTAATTAAAATAACATGAGAAAAATTTAATTGTTTAATTATGAGAGATAAGTTATGTGGAACATGATAATGTATAATTTAATTAAAAGTTAATAATTATAAATTGATTTAGTATCAAAGATTAAAAAAAATTATTTAGGAAAAGGTTCTATCATTTTAAAATTATTTTTTAAATTCGAAATGTTATATTACTTGTTACATAAATAGATTAAAATGATAATAGAAAAGATAAGCTAATTAATACGTATCTAGAAGGAAATTTTAAAGATAGATAATATTGTTTTAAAGATAGATATTAGATGAATAAAAAAGGGATAAAATTAATTTTCAATGGACAGCAGCCAAGTTCTTTTATTACATATTCTTCATGTACTTCACATTATTGTACTTCACTTACTATGGAATGATGGCGATAGGGATCACTCCAAACCATCACATTGCTTCCGTCATCTCCTCTGCCTTCTACGGTCTGTGGAACGTCTTCTCAGGATTCCTCATTCCAAGACCAGTAAGTTTGAGATTACCATTATCACTACTTACATACATATTTGCAAGCCGCTGCTAACATAAATCAATAGTTTTCAGTTTTTAGGTTCGACGGCTTTCAATTTCCTCTATGTAACAAAACAAGTGATCCAAAGTGTTTCCATTTTGTTTTACAGAGAATGCCAGTTTGGTGGAGATGGTACTATTGGGCCAATCCCATCAGTTGGTCATTGTATGGGATGCTGGTTTCACAGTTTGATGATTCGACGACGATGGATGGTGGAACAACAACAGTCAAAGAATTCGTAAGAAGTTATTTTGGATATAAACATGACTTGCTGGGTGTGGTTGCAGTCGTAAATGTTGTGTGGCCTGTGTTCTTTGCTTTCATCTTCGCCTTTGCTATCAAAGCGTTCAACTTCCAAAAAAGATAGTTTTCCTTAGCATCGTTCATATACTTCTTGTTGTACATGGAAGGGAGTATGGCACAGGGTAGGAAGCTGGGCGCTTGGTTTGGTATCACTTGGGGAATTGATTTGATCTGTCATGTCCCGATATGCGTATCCATATACTTCTTATTCGCATTTGATAGCATTTGTAATGAGAAGATTGTTTTGATATTTTAACATGTATTCTTATGGATTCGTTGCTACTTTCACGAAACTATATAATCAATCGATTAAGAGAATGGATCATGCAAAATGAAAATCCCGTCCGGTTGATGGCCATATATGAAGAACTTTCTCGGAGACTACCGTACTGGACGAAGCTATAAATTACATGACTATGTGGTTTTGATTAGTATGAATGTGCATGTTACTATGTAATAATGAGTTTAAAAAATGTGAGAGAATGATTGTGCAATGGTTTTTTGGGGCATGTGCAAGTTTTTTAAGTGTTCACAAATACAAATTTGATAACTAATTTACAACTATCATTATTGTATGATTAGTAAATATATTTAAACATAGAGTTTGGATCACTTGTGTAATAAAAATTATGTAAGAATACATGGCAAGTAAAGTATCCAATAAAACATTAAGGGCCCGTTTGGTATCCAACGGCGGAAACGGAAACGGAATGGAATGGAATGGAATGAAAATGAACCTAGTCCAATTATGGGTCACTATACATTAATTGAAAAAAATATTTTAATTTCAAACTTTGAAATTTGTGTGTCTAGAGAAGGGATGAAAGGAATGATTGAGGTGTTTTGTTACCCCACCTTTAGATTAGGGAATGACTGAGGTGCCACAAGGGTACCGCAAGCCTCCTTGCGGTAGTTTTTGAATGAAAACTGAGGTGACTCATTATGTATCATGATGCTAATGTGGACTAGGTTCGTTTTCATTCCATTCCATTCCGTTTCCGTTTCCGTCGTTGGATACCAAACGGGCCCTAAATGTGTATCATAAATGAGTCATAGTGCATTCATAAATGACACTATTATGATGAATTGTATAGTATTAAAGTATATCATAAAACATCAAAAGTGTCTTCCTAATTTACATACGTTTTTAACACTTTACAATACACCTTTATTCGGAATCATAGATATTATAAAGTGCATCTAATGACCAATAATACACTTTATATTACTAAGAACTTATATGATGCACCTAATTCACACTCTTAAATGTAACCACATTGTTTGTTTGTGATTGTTTAATCAAAATAATTTAGGTTTATTGATAACAAATGTAATTGTAGGAATAAAAATGTAGTGGCAACAAAGTTAAAATTAGATATCCATATAAACAAAACATAGTAAGTACGAGTATATAAAATTTTAAAATTATACTATTAAATAGTTAATTAGACAATTTTAACAATAAGTTGAAGATAATTTTTTTTTAATCTTGTTTTTCCAAGCTGAAAATAGTGGGAAATCTGGCTCACAATTTAAGAATTAGAATAAAAATCGTGTCTTCAAAGAAAACAAATGCCGCTACTAGCGAGAGTTGAACGCAGGGCTTATTGATCTCAAAGATAAGGCTTCCACTAGCCGATCCAAATCGTCTGTCACACTCCCACGTCCCCTTTCTGTGTCCCTCCCTTCTTATTGGTGAACATGATTTATTTTGGTAGAATTAAAGGGAGAATATAGGGGGGACCCATACTTTCGGCCAATAAGAAGGGACACAGAAAATAGATGATTGGGTATACTCCCTTCTTATGACTGTGTATTTTCGATTAATATGAATGTGTATTATCTGATTACATTGTGTGTGATTTTTTCCATGTAAATGTGTAATTGACAAATGAGTGTGTCTTTTTCATATAAGATGACTAAATACTTTCACTTAATATGAATGTGTCTTTTCAAATAATATGACTGTGTATACTCTAAATCTCATTGTGTATGATTTTTTTTTCATATAATTGTGTAATTGACAAATGATTGTACCCTTTTCAAATAAGATGACTGTATCTTTCGACTTAACATGATCATCTCTTTTCAAATAACATGAGTATGCATGCTCTATAACTCATTGTGTGTGATTTTGTTTTCATACAAGTGTGTAATTGACAAATAAAAATGCCTTTTTGAAATAAGATGACTTTGTATTTTCACTTAACAGGACTGTGCCTTTTCAAATAATATGATTGTGCATACTCTATATCTCATTGTGTGTGATTTTTTTGCATATAAGTGTATAATTGACAAATGACTGTCCTTTTTCAAGTAACATGACTGTGTATTTTCATTTTACATTGGCGCCTTTTCAAAATGATTGTGTATGCTCTATATCTTTTTTTCTTTTTTGCATATAAGTGTGTGATTGACAGAGGACTATATTTGTTTCAAATAAAATGACTATGTACTTTCACTTAGCATGACTGTTCATTTGGACTTAACACGATTGTGCATACTTATATTTAATAGTGTATGACTTTTTTCACGTGTAATATGATGATACAATTAGTGAGAACGTATACACAGTCATGTTGTATGAGACTACACAATCATGTTTCGTAACTTGCACTACGAAGGTAAAAGAAATAAACAATTTTTTTGCGGCGAGTGCGGATCCTACACGTGCAACTAGTGATTCAGATGTACTTTTATTTCTCTCTTAGATAGCCATTATCATATGAACCTACCCATCATTTAATTTCTATATTTCTTTGATGAGAGAATTCCACCCTCTGTTGCAAAAGTTGCGCGTGTGACAGAGGTAGGAAGGACTGTGAACGTAGACTGATTTGATTTGACCAGCTCAACTTAGTAACAAGAGAAATTGTGAGACTTCGTTTTTAGGTGTCTAGTGGCAAGATAAATTATGAGACTTAATTTTTCACCCAAGTGAAGGGGTGGAGGTATGGATCGAACTCAAGGACCTCCTAACATCCCCTATGTCCGTTACCACTAAGCCACCTCACACGGGGCGTTAAGGGTGTTAGGACAGTGTTAGAGAAGTTAGTCATTAATATCGGATCAACGATCTCCATCACTAGTTTTAATAATGAGAAACTCAATATGATCTAATGTGTTGTCTAAGTCCATATCCCAGGGATGCTTCCAAGGAAGATCATCAAGAGAAAAAGAAAACAAGTGATAGCTGTCCCTATGGAATAGGGACGCCAAGAACTTCATAACTATGAACAAGAATGAGTTTCTACGAGATAGGGAAGCTGTCCCTATCAAGTAGGAACGCGCGCCAAAATGCCAACGTTCAAATTCAAACGAAAAGTCTGCTCGACAAAGATGACTTCATCAGTGACCACCATCCTCAAAAGCTTCAAATGTCAGAAGAAAAACTACGCTGAAGCTAGCTAGGATGTTGCTTTTCCAACTCATCCCAAGAGAACAAGTGGAATCTCCCTAGGGAAGAAGGGAGATGACTTTTGGATGAAGACAATGTTGTACAACATGGAGAAATAAAAGCGACATCTCTGATCCTGTCTCTTAAGGCACCAAAAGGGCAAATGAATCCTAGGATAGGAACCCTATCTCATCCCTTATAAATACAACCTCTTGTATTTATTATGACGTGATTTTCTCCATACACTCTCGAGAGCCTTTAAGAACAAGAAGAACAACTCAAGAACAAGAGTGAGAGAGAGTGTCAGATCGAAGAAGAAGTCCAAATCAAACCACAAATCTGTTGAGTGTAGTGTTTCCGAAAGGACTGTGAAACACTTGAGGTTTGATTTCCTTATGTCTTGTTATTTGAGTGTTAGATTACGTGCTAAGGCTTAGAGGAATTTTACTAGTAAACTATAAGGACGGAGTCATACAGTTTAAGGAAGTGTGAAGTTCTCCTGTGTAATAGTTGTAAGGACTCATTCAATACAAGTAAAAGGGAAGTCATTCAGCATCCTCTTCGGAGGTAGAGGTTTTCCTATCGAGACTAGTTGGTCTAGATAGGTAAGTAGACAAGACCTAGTAAGAGGACTTCCCCGAATCGATCTTGATCAAGGTGAAACATGTGAAGCCTGCATTCAGGGGAAGCAGACAAGAAGTTCCTTCAAATCAAAGAATGTTGTGAGCTCAGAGAAGCCATTGGACATGGATTTGTGTGGACCAATGAGGATGCAAAGCTATGGTGAAAAGAGGTATATGTACGTTATTGTAGATGATTTTTTCTTGTTTTACTTGGATCCTTTTTCTTGCTTGCAAAGTAGATGCAGCATCCAGGAAGTTCGAAGTCTTCATCAAACAAGTAGAAGTTACTCTAGGGACGCAGTTGAAAGGAATCAGGTCAGATCATAGAATTGAGTTTGAAAATTTAAATTTCATGTGCTTCTACAACTAGAAAGTTGTCTCCCATAAGCTCTCAGCTCCTAGAACTCCTCAACAAAATGGGGTTGTGGAAAGAAAGAACCAACCTTGGAGGACATGGCAAGGACGATGATGTTGGCAAGTGGCATCCCTAAACATTTATGGGCGCAAGCCATTTCCACAACTGCTTATCGTAATTAAGCCATGACCTGTCCCGTGCTAAAGAAGACATTTTATGAGTTGATCAGAGGCAGAAAGCCAAACATTTCCCATCTAAGGACATTTGGGTGCAAGTGATTCATCCACAACAATGGGAAGGCAAATCTTGGGAAGTTCAATGTAAGAAGTGATGAGGGTATCTTCCTTAAATATTCCTCTCAAAGCAAAGCTTACAACGCTTTCAACAAAAGGAATTCTAAGATAGAAGAAAGCATTCATGTGGTGTTCAAAGGAGAGTGAACGCTCAAGAAAGCACCAAGTCAGATGAAATAAAACGCTCTCAAGCAGCTTCTAAGGACGTTGATGATGATGATGATGTTGCTCCTCCAAAGAATTACAATAATTACACCAAATGGGTCAAATCGTCAGAGTTCTAGTTCTGGGAACACTTCAGGGAATCGTGTCGAAGTTTCTTTGAAAGTTCCTAACACAGAAGAAGACCATTCTCAGACTTGATCTCTCAATCAACAAGGATGTGATGGAAATGAAGGATAAAGTCTTCAAGGGGAACTCAATGAAGATGTGGACTCTCCATCTCAGGGTGAACACATCGAATTTGAAACAAGAGAAGATTCTGATAGTGATTGTAATGGTCCTTAGTGCAATGGAGGTAGGGACGCCAGGAAAAGGATGCTCCAGCTTGCAAGAGATCATCCAGTGGAGCATATCGTTTCAGATAGAGATCCAAGAGTCCTTTGCCTAGAAGCTCGTCCCTCATCCTCACAAGAAAAATGTGATAGAGACTCGCTGGGTCATCCACAATAAGCTCGATGAATGTAAAAGAGTGGCTAGAAACAAGGCAAGACTTGTGGCTCAGGGATTAGGGTAAGAGGAAAGCTATCGAATATGATGAGACATTCTCACCTGCTGTCAGAATTGAAGCCATCCGTCTTTTGATTGCCTTAGCTGCTCACAAGGGGTTCAAGCTATTTCAAATGGATGTAAAGACCACCTTTCTCAACGGAAAACTCAAGGAAGAAGTTCGCAGACCATGTGTATCACCTTGACAAGGCGCTATATGGACTAAAGCAAGCCCCTCATACTTGGTATGATAAGTTTGCGTCCTTTCTTTTGTCAAATGGCTACACTAGAGGGTAATTGATAAAACTCTATTTATTAAGAAAGTCCATAAGGATATTTAAATTGTCCAAGTCTATGTCGATGACATAGTCTTTGGACCTACTAACCTTATTCTTGTAGAGGACTTTAAGAAGCTAATGAGCAGTGAATTTGAGATGTCCCTCATAGGAGAACTCAATTTCTTCTTGGGATTTCAAATCTCACAGCAGAAGGAATTGAAGGGACCCTCATTCACCAATAGAAATACATTAGGGAAATACAAGAGAAGTATGGAATGTACATATCAAAGCCAATTGACACTCCCATCTCTCCAAACACATACCTCGATGTTGATGAAGACGGTAAGTTTGTAGAGCAAAGGTTGTATAGAGGTATGATTGGTTTACTTCTCTATCTTACTGCTAGTAGGCCCGATATAATGTTTGCGGTCTACCTTTGTGCGCGCTTTCAAGCTAACCCAAAGGAGTCCCACATGAAAGAAGGGAAAAAGATTTTTAGGTACCTGAAGGGATGCAATGATCTATGCCTTTGGTACCCAAGGAAGACATCCCTTGATCTAGTAGCATACTCGGATGCTGACTATGCCGAACACATTGTGGATAGAAAGAGCACTTCAGGGATGGCTGATTCGCTCTACTTTGTATAGGATAACTCTTGTATTTTAGAGCTATATTGAGAGTGTTTAGGTTAGTTTTGAGCGTTATTGTAATATCAAGACCGAAGACACAAGACATGAAGAATCAAGAGTTAAAGAGCTTAAAGACGAAGAATCGCCATTGCATGGATACCGCGGACGCGTTACTTATGACGCGGGCGCGGTGGCGTGGAGGAGCGAACCAACCTAAACCGTGAAGGCCGCGGACGCGTTGCTTCCGGCGCGGTCGCGGTAGAAGCTGAACCGGGTTTGACCATTTGAAGGCCGCCGCGGGCGCGGTCTTGGTGCCGCGGTCGCGGTGGTAGCCGACTTTGGAGCTGACGAAATCTTGGCGTTTTTTATCTTGTTTCCTTTCTTATCTTTCGGTTTCCCATCTTATTTAGTCCGAAAAGGTTGATATTTGGGGCTATATAAGGGGAACCTTTCTAGGCTTTTAGAATATCCAATACTTGTCAATCAATTGTCTTTCAAATAAAGATTAGAGTTTTCTTTGTAATGGAGAACTAACTCTCCTCTGGAGTTTATTCAATCAAGGAAGCTTTATTATGAAGTTGTGAAATTCTGGTAATCTCTTTATCCTTAGGTCTTTATTGATATTCTTGTGCTTCATCCCATGATCTATGTTTGATTTTATGAGCCTGATCAACTTGTTTGATTGACTTAGATCTATTGTTTGAATTAGGATTGGTTGTTGTCTATGCATCTTTCCTATTCTCGAAACAACTCTATTCTAGGACCGTGGACTAGTTTAGGGAAGAGTATTCAATGGTTAAGTTGTGCATGAGACTCGTATCTTGATTGCATGATTTGATTTCCTATTATCCCTGTGCTCTATGCTAATTCTAGGTTAAGCGTCCTTGCCTAGGGTTATAGAATTGCTTGGACCGTGGACTTGCGATTTCTAATGATTGGGATTGGAATTGACCTAAGCATATAAAGAGGTGGATGAATTCATGATCAGCGGACTAATAAAGTGGAATTGATTGAATGAACTCTGCTTGATAACTTTGATTGAAAACAACTTTCAAAACCCCTTTTGATTATTTGCATGAAAACCATTAAAATCTGAATAAAACTGATTCCTTTGGGTTCGACCCCTTGCTTGCCTACTATACTTCTGTTTGCATGTTTGGGATTTATTTTTGATAAGGGAACAACGACTTTGCCCAAGTCAAATTTTGGCGCCGTTGCCGGGGAATCTTTTTCTTGTTTGGATTTTTGTGTGTTTTTCGGGCTCTGCGCCCAAACCGCGCCCGCGGCCCCATCGGCGCGCCCGCGGTTCGTACGCAGAACCACTCTTTGGGGTGCGGACCTAACAAATGGTCCGTACCCGGTCTACTAATACTTCTCCTGTTCGTTTTGATCTAGAAATTGACAGGACACTTCGGAAGATAAGGAGTGCCCCCAGACCCTCTACATCCTACAACCTTCTTGAATCTTTCTCTCTCTGACTCTGAACCAGAAGACGCCATGGCGGAGCAAACTATTCGCCAACTCACGGCGCCCGATCTCCAGCAACAGCAGCTCGCTGTTAAATTCCCCGAGCTCCGGGAGGGTGTAAAGTTCGAGCTCAAATCCGGCCTCATCCACCTCTTGCCCAAATTTCATGGGTTGAGCGGTGAGGACCCGAACAAGCATCTCACTGAGTTCCACGCGGTATGCGTGAGTATGAAGCCCACTGATGTGACGGAGGATCAAATCAAGCTCCGAGCTTTTCCCTTCTCTCTTGAAGACACCGCCAAGGACTGGCTCCTTTATTTGGTGCTGGGCTCTATCACTACTTGGGAGGCCATGAAGAAGGCGTTTCTTGAGAAGTACTTCCCCGCTTCCAAACAAACATCCATTAAGAAGCAGCTCAGCAGTTTGGAGCAAGGGGAAGACGAGAACCTCTATGACTATCATGAGCGTTACAAGAGGCTCATCGCGAGTTGTCCCTACCATGGCTACCAAGCCAAGGATCTTATTTGCTACATAATTGAGGGACTCTGCGACAATGACAAGAGGCTCGTGAATGCATCTTGTGGGGGTAGTTACGAGAACTTGACCCCCGCTGCAGCTTTTCAGAAGGTGGAGATCTTGGCGGAACAAGCCCGCAATCAAAGGTCCAGGACCAATGTGAGGTCCGTTAGTGTGGTGAATGAGTCCCTGAATGCTGAAGTAAGGGAGCTCAAGGATCTTATGAAGCAGCTGCTCACGAAGAGAACGACCCAGCAAGTCAACGCTTGCGGTCTATGTTATGATGCTAGCCACCACACGGATCAATGCCCTACTATTCAAGAGACCAAGGAGTCGGTCAATGCTATTGGCAATTATGGTGCGCCCCGGCCCCGGAATGATCCTTCCTCTAACACCTATAATCCGGGGTGGGCGAACCATCCTAACTTGAGGTGGAGCAACTAGCAGCAGCAAGATCCACCACAACAGCAGCAGCAGTACGCTCCTCAGGGCCAGCAGCAACAATTCCGGTCCAACAACTATGCCCCGAGAGCGCCTGCTCCGTCTCAGAACGACGCTATTACTGCCCTCTTGAAGGAGAACCAAGAGACGAGAGCCGCTGTAAAGAATCTTGAGACTCAGCTGAGCCAACTCGCTACCATGATCAATAGGCTCGAGTCTAAGGATTCCGGGAAACTTCCCTCTCAACCGCTCAATCACAAGGAGAATGTGAGTACCATGAATTTGAGGAGCGGTAGAACACTGGCGAGCCGGCCATCAGCCACTGGTGACGTACCGCGCCCGCGCTCCTCTGGCCGCGACCGTGCCGGGACGACGGCACAGGAGGACGAAGTCTCTGTAGAGATTCCGCGCCCGCGCTTCCCCCTCCGTGCCCGCGAAATCCCAGCAGAGCACATGGAGCACGAGAGTCGTAGCGACCCGCGCCCGCGGAGTCCGGACCGCGCCCGCGGCAAGGAGGCCGAGCGAAATTTCGAGGCTTTGCTCGACTATGCTTTCAAGAACTACTCACCTCCTCGCCCAAGCTCTCCTAGACGGAACCGAGCTCCAACAGTAGAAGAGGACGATGGCTATGTGGCTCAACCCCTTCCACCATTGGATTCTTTCAAGCCTTCTCCTCCATTCCCCGATGCTCTCAAGGACACAAGGAAGCCGGCACATGACAAGGAACTCTTCGAGACCTTCGCCAATTGTCGGGTAAATGTTCCTCTTCTTAATCTCATCCAAAGTGTCCCTCGTTTTGCTAAATTCATGAAAGAGCTATGCACCATAAAAAGAAAGAATAGGACTAGTCCTAAGATTAAAAAGGTAGCTCTAGTTGAAAAAACTCAGGATAGCAAAATTGAGACTTGTAATTCCCTACTCCAAAAGCAATTGCCTAAAAAATGCTCAGACCCAGGAAGATTCACCGTCCCTGTCACTATTGGAGAAACTAAAATTGAGCGTGCTATGCTAGATTTAGGTGCCTCCATTAATGTTCTCCCAGCTTGCATGTATGATAGGTTATGCCTTGGTCCTTTGAAGGAATCTGATATTGTTATTGAGTTGGCTGACCATTCTAATGTGCGCCCGAAAGGGTTAGTTGAGGATGTTTTAGTGCAGGTGCAGGGTTTGATCTTTCCTGCAGATTTTTATGTGATGGAGATAGGCGAAGGGCGGTACGACCCAATTCTCTTACTTGGTCGTCCATTCATGAAAACCGCCAACACGGTCATTGACGTTGCCAAAGGATCTCTTTCCATATCTCATGGTGGCAACACGGTCCGGATTGATGTTGATGAGGACCCGTATTGATCGTATCCACGTCGAGCCAACTACGTTAAACAAAAGCGCTGCTTGGGAGGCAACCCAAAGATTAGATAGATTGTTTTTCCATTCCTAGCTTAGGATTTGCTTGTGTTTTTAGCTAACATGCAGGTACTAGGTCCGAAAGGACACGCCTGGCGTGAAACCGCGCCCGCGCCCCCTTGGTCGCGTCCGCAGTGAATCGTCAGCGCATCCCGACGAATAGGTACTAGCCCGTGCTCGCGGAAACCATACTGCGTCTCGGTTTTAGCTCATTTTTTTATTAAAAAAAAAGAGACAAAAAGATGACTTCTTGGTCACATTCTACCTCTATATTTTCCATCCATCTATATCCATTCTATTCCATCTTCTATCTTTCCATCTTTCTATTTCTTCTTTACATCCATCTTTGTATTTTTCATTCTTTGGCTATGTGTAAAGCCTAAGTATGGGGGAGCTTTGTTTCCCCGAGAGTTTTCTTCTCCACGGCTCGAGTTCGAGTATTGATACATCTTCCAAGAAGACGAGCCAAGATGCGAAGGTCGCTTACACAGCACGTTTTTCGAGACGAAGTCAAGACATTGTTTCTGCACGAGAACCGCGCCCGCGCTTTATCAACCACGCCCGCGGTGATCCCCGATGATGACTCCGATCTCTGCACCGATTCCGCGCCCGCGCCCCTAGTGCCGCGCCCGCGGTTTGCCACCTGATTGGAAGTACGAAGCTTTCTATTTTACCACATATGAAGAGTTCTTCCATTCCACCCCTCTTCATCGTTTTTGAGTCTTCTGATATACCTTTCTCCTTGCTTCTATCCTTTCTCTCTGCTTCATTGAGGACAATGAAGGATTTAAGTATGGGGGAAGGAGTACTCGCATGCGCTTATCCTAGTTAGCTTAGTTAGAGATTTGCTTCAGATTTTTGATTTTCTTCTTTTCATGGAGCACTTGCACCATATGTTTTTGCATAATAAAGAAATAAAGAAAAAAGAAAAAGATAGAAAAAGCCATAAAAGTTGAAAAAAGGCATATAAATCCTGGGATGAGTCGAAAACCCGAAAGGGCGGCTCAGGTAATAAGCAGGTAACCCGGACCAGCATTAGGCTGGGGTAATATGAGGTTCATGAGTGATTTGTGAGTTTTTGTGAGCACACCTTTTGAAAAATGAAAAGAGCGGTTAGGTGAAAACCCGAAAGGGCGCCTAAGCAGAATTAAGCGGTAAAATTCGAGTGTTTTAGGATCATTCTTGCTTGGGGACTTTGGGGCTTTTATGTTAGATTTGGGTAGATCCTAGGTTGCTCTATTTCATCTTTTTAGAGCTTGAGTGTTATATCATTGTTGTGAGGCGTGTGTTTGAGCTTCATTGTTTTATGCTCATGATTTCTCTATATTTTTGGGTTCCGGGTTGTGAGTTGAGTGTTTATCTTCCCTTGTATTTCCTGAGATCTTAGATGTGCTTATTCGTCATATTCGTTTTGAGCTTACTCGAGGACGAGCAAGATCTAAGTATGGGGGAATTTGACTCGCTCTACTTTGTATAGGATAACTCTTGTATTTTAGAGCTATATTGAGAGTGTTTAGGTTAGTTTTGAGCGTTATTGTAATATCAAGACCGAAGACACAAGACATGAAGAATCAAGAGTTAAAGAGCTTAAAGACGAAGAACCGCCACTGCATGGATACCGCGGACGCGTTACTTATGACGCGGGCGCGGTGGCGTGGAGGAGCGAACCAACCTAAACCGTGAAGGCCGCGGACGCGTTGCTTCCGGCGCGGTCGCGGTAGAAGCTGAACCGGGTTTGACCATTTGAAGGCCGCCGCGGGCGCGGTCTTGGTGCCGCGGTCGCGGTGGTAGCCGACTTTGGAGCTGACGAAATCTTGGCGTTTTTATCTTGTTTCCTTTCTTATCTTTCGGTTTCCCATCTTATTTAGTCCGAAAAGGTTGATCTTTGGGGCTATATAAGGGGAACCTTTCTAGGCTTTTAGAATATCCAATACTTGTCAATCAATTGTCTTTCAAATAAAGATTAGAGTTTTCTTTGTAATGGAGAACTAACTCTCCTCTAGAGTTTATTCAATCAAGGAAGCTTTATTATGAAGTTGTGAAATTCTGGTAATCTCTTTATCCTTAGGTCTTTATTGATATTCTTGTGCTTCATCCCATGATCTATGTTTGATTTTATGAGCCTGATCAACTTGTTTGATTGACTTAGATCTATTGTTTGAATTAGGATTGGTTGTTGTCTATGCATCTTTCCTATTCTCGAAACAACTCTATTCTAGGACCGTGGACTAGTTTAGGGAAGAGTGTTCAATGGTTAAGTTGTGCATGAGACTCGTATCTTGATTGCATGATTTGATTTCCTATTATCCCTGTGCTCTATGCTAATTCTAGGTTAAGCGTCCTTGCCTAGGGTTATAGAATTGCTTGGACCGTGGACTTGCGATTTCTAATGATTGGGATTGGAATTGACCTAAGCATATAAAGAGGTGGATGAATTCATGATCAGCGGATTAATAAAGTGGAATTGATTGAATGAACTCTGCTTGATAACTTTGATTGAAAACAACTTTCAAAACCCCTTTTGATTATTTGCATGAAAACCATTAAAATCTGAATAAAACTGATTCCTTTGGGTTCGACCCCTTGCTTGCCTACTATACTTGTGTTTGCATGTTTGGGATTTATTTTTGATAAGGGAACAACGACTTTGTCCGAGTCAATGGCGCAGTTCCTAGGGTCATGCCTTGTGTCCTGGGGATCCAAGAAGCAGAAGTCCATAGCACTCTCTACAGCGGAAGTTGAGTACTTTGTTGTTGCCTCATGCTGCTCACAAATTCTTTGGATAAAGTACCAAAATGAAGATTAAGATATGTCCCTTGGCACTGTTCCTGTAAAATGTGATAACACTAGTGTCATAAACATTGCTAAAAATCATTTTCATCATTCACGTACTAAGTATATTCACATAAGGCATCATTTCTTGCGTCATAATGTTGAAATAGGATTAAAAAGTGTTGAGCATGTTAGGACTGAGGACCAAGTAACTGACATTTTCACTAAAGCACTTGGTAGACGTCCCTTTGAGCTAGCATCTTCGCGTACTTTTGGGGATGATAACTTTTAATTAAACAAGTCCCGTTCTATTATTCCCTCAATGATTGACTATGTTTAGTAGAAAGCATGTGTAGAGATGGTGTGCATTGAAAATCATATTCTTAAGGACACTACTCTTAAATACTTTGTTTGCATTGCATGCGACTTTCTTTCTTTTCTGTATTGATCTCAAGAGTATCCCTGATCACCCAACCCTCATTATAAGCCGAAATGATGGGAACTCTAAACTTATCCTAGCCGAGCGCCAAGCAAATGCGTCATATGACCTTCTTTGTTATTTTCCTCTATGGGACGTACTTGCTTGGTTTTCAGAATAGTTTTGTGATCATAAGGACCTTGCTTAGGCCATTTTCAAACTTCGAAAGCAAATCAGTGTAGGGACGCCATTTGACAGGTCAAGGTTACCGTCCTCAAAAGGTCAGAAGGGGAAGGTGATCAGTTGTTTGCCCAAAAAGGTGACAAGTTTAGAGAAAGTTTGAGATTTGAAAAAGGAAGATAATTGTGCCTCGGGAACCGTCAGGGTAAAGATCGTCTATTGCTTAGCATGCAAATAAACACATGGCGTTCATCGAGAAGCCCACGGTAATTACACCTATGCCCCTACTTTCCCTAATAGCCTTACATACATACATACATACACATATATATATATATTTATTAGTGGACCGGGTACGGACCTAACACATGGTCCGTACCCGGTCCACTAATATTTCTCCTGTTCGTTTTGATCCAGAAATTGACAGGACTCTTCGGAAGATAAGGAGTGCCCCTAGACCTTCTACATCCTACAATCTTCTTGAATCTTTCTCTCTCTCTGAATCTGAACCAGAGGACGTTATGGTGGAGCAAACAATTCGCCAACTCACGGCACCCGATCTCCAACAACAGCAGCTCGCTGTTCAATTCCCCGAACTCGGGGAAGGTGTGAAGTTCGAACTGAAGTCCGGGCTCATCCACCACTTGCCCAAATTCCACGGGTTGAGTGGTGAGGACCCGAACAAGCATCTCACTGAGTTCCACGCTGTATGCGTGAGTATGAAGCCTACTGATGTAACGGAGGATCAAATCAAGCTCCGGGCTTTCCCCTTCTCTCTAGAGGATTCCGTCAAGGACTGGCTCCTTTATTTGGTGCCGGGTTCTATCACTACTTGGGCGGCTATGAAAAGGGCGTTTCTTGAGAAGTATTTCCCCGCTTCCAAACAAACATCTATTAAGAAGCAGCTCAGCAGTTTGGAGCAAGGGGAAGACGAGAACCTCTATGACTATTACGAGCGCTACAAGAGGCTCATCGCGAGTTGCCCCTAACATGGTTATCTTGCCAAGGATCTTATTTGCTATATCATTGAGGGACTCTGCGACAATGACAAGAGGCTCGTGAATGCATCTTGTGGGGGGAGTTACGAGAACTTAACCCCCGCTGCAACTTTTTAGAAAATTGAGATCTTGGCGGAACAAGCCCGCAATCAGAGGTCTAGGACCAATGTTAGGTCTGTTAGTGTGGTGAATGAGTCCCTGAATGCTGAAGTAAGGGAGCTCAAAGATCTTATGAAGCAGATGCTCACGAAGAAGACGGCCCAACAAGTTAATGCTTGCGGTAGTTGCTATTATGCGAGCCACCACACGGATCAATGCCCCACTATTCAAGAGACCGAGGAGTCGGTCAATGCTATTGGCAATTATGGTGCGCCCCGGCCCCAGAATGATCCTTACTCGAATACCTACAATCCGGGGTGGGCGAACCATCCTAACCTAAGGTGGAGCAACCAGCAGCAACAAGACCCACCACAACAGTAGCAGCAGTACGCTCCTCAGGGCCAACAACAACAATTTCGGTCCAACAATTATGCCCCGATAGCGCCTGATCCGTCTCAGAATGATGCTATTACTGCCCTCTTGAAGGAGAACCAAGAGACGAGAGCTGCTGTAAAGAATCTTGAGACTCAACTGAGCCAACTTGCCACCATGATCAATAGGCTTGAGTCTAAAGATTCCGGGAAACTACCCTCTCAACCGCTCAACCACAAGGAGAATGTGAGTGCCATAAATTTGAGGAGCGGTAGAGCCTTGGCGAGTCGGGAATCACTCACTGGTGATGATCCACGACAGCGTTCCCCTGGCCGCGACCGCGCCGGGGCAGCAGAACGTGAAGACCAAGTCTCTGTTGGAATTCCGCGCCCGCGCTCTCCCCACCGCGCCCGCGAAAATCCAACAGAGGACTCGGACCATGAAAGGCGAGAGGCGCCGCGACCGCGGATCCCGGACCGCGCCCGCGGTAAGGAGGCAGAGCGGAACTTTGGAGCTTTACTCGATTATGCTTTTAAGAACTATTCGCCCCCACGCCAGAGCTCTCCTAGACGAGACCGCGCCCCAGTAGTAGAGGAGGATGACGGCTATGTGGCTCAACCACTTCCACCATTGAGCTCTTTCAAGCCCTCTCCCCTATTCCCCGAAGCACTCAAGGACACGAGGAAGCCGACACATGAGAAGGAACTCTTCGAGACCATCGCCAATTGCCAGGTAAATGTTCCTCTCATCAATCTCATCCAAAGTGTCCCTCGTTTTGCTAAGTTTTTGAAAGAGCTATGCACCATAAAAAGAAAGAATAGGACTAGTTCTAAAATTGAGAAAGTAGCTCTAGTTGAGAAACCGCAGGATAGAAAAATTGAGACTTGTAATAGCCTACTTCAGAAGCAATTGCCAAAAAAATGTTCAGACCCAGGAAGATTCACCGTCCCTGTCACTATTGGAGAAACTAAAACTGAGCGTGCTATGCTAGATTTGGGTGCCTCCATTAATGTTCTTCCAGCTTGCATGTATAATAGGTTAGACCTTGGTCCTATAAAGGAATCCGATATTGTTATTGAGTTGGCTGACCATTCTAATGTGTGCCTGAAAGGGTTAGTTGAGGATGTTCTAGTGCAAGTACATGGTTTGATCTTTCATGCAGACTTCTATATGATGGAGATAGGCGGAGGGTGGTACGACCCGGTTCTCTTACTTGGTCGCCCATTCATTAAAACCGCCAATACGGTCATTGACGTTGCCAATGGATCTCTTTCCATATCTCATGGTGGCAACGAGGTCCGAATTCATGTTGATGAGGACCCATATTGATCGTATCCACGTCGAGCCAACGACGTTAAACAAAAGCGCTGCTTGGGAGGCAACCCAAGGATTAGTTAGATTGTTTTTCCATTCTTAGCTTAGGATTTGCTTGTTTTTCTAGCTAACTTGCAGGTACTCGGTCCGAAAGTACACGCCTGGCGTGATACAGCGCCCGCGCTTCCTTGGCCGCGCCCGCGGTGGATTGCTAGTGCGCCCCGACGAACAGGTACTAACCCGTGCTAGCGGCAACCATATTGTGTCTCGGTTTTAGCTCGTTTGTTTTGAGAAAAAAAAGAGGACTATTTGGTCCCATTCTACCTCTATATCTTTCATCCATCCACATCCATTCTATCCATTTTCTATCTTTCCATCTTCTATTTTCTTCTATTCATACATCTTCGTATTTCCATTCTTTGGCTATGTGTAAAAGCCTAAGTATGGGGGAGCTTTGTTTCCCCGGGACTTCTTCTCCACGACTCGAGTCCGAGTATTGATCCATCTTTCAAGAGACGAGCCAAGATACGACGGTTCCTTACACATTACGCTTTTCGAGACGACGTCAAAACCTCGTCCCTGCACATGTACCGCGACCGCACTCCATCAGCCGCGACCGCGGTGACCAACCGAGGATGACTTCGCTCTCTGTATTGATTCCGCGCCCGCGCCCCTTGTGCCGCGCCCGCGGTTTGGCTACCGATTGGAAATACGAAGCTTTTCATTCTACCACCCTTTGAAGAGTTCTTCCATTCCACCCCTCTTCAATCGATTGTGAGTCTTCTGATATACCTTTTTCCTTGCTTCTATCCTTTCTCTTTGCTTCATTGAGGATAGTGAAGGATTTAAGTATGGGGGAAGGAGTACTCGCATTCGCTTATCCTAGTTTAGTCAGAGATTTGCTTCAGATTTTTGATTTTCTTCTTTTCATGGAGCACTTGCACCATACCTTTTTGCATAATAAAAGAAAGAAAGAAAAAGAAAAAGATAGAAAGAGCCAAAGAAAATTGAAAAAAAGCATATTAAATCCTAGGATGAGTCGAAAACCCGAAAGGGCGGCTCAGGTAATAAGCAGGTAACCCGGACCAGCATTAGGCTGGGGTAATATGAGGTTCATGAGAGTTGTGAGTATTTGTGAGCACACTCTTTTGAAAAATGAAAAGAGCGGTTAGCTGAAAACCCGAAATGACGCCTAAGCAGAATTGAGCGGTAAAATTTGAGTGTTTTAGGATCATTCTTGCTTGGGGACTTTGGGGCTTACATTTTAGATTTGGGTAGATCCTAGGTTGCTCTATTTCATCTTTTTAGAGCTTGAGTGTTATATCTTGTTGTGAGGTGTGTGTTTGAGCTTCATTGTTTTATGCTCATGATTTCTCTATATTTTTGGGTTCGGGTTGTAAGCTGAGTGTTTTTATCTTCCCTTGTATTTCCTGAGATCTTATATGTGCTACCTTGTTATATTTGTTTGAGCTTACTCGAGGACGAGCAAGATCTAAGTATGGGGGAATTTGATTCAGGCTATTTTGTATAGGATAACTCTTGTCTTTTGAGATGATTTAGGGAGTGTTTAGGTTAGTTTTGAGCGTTATTGTAATATGAAGACCGAAGACACAAGTTATGAAGAATCAAGAGTTAAAGAGCTTAAAGACGAAGTTTCGCCACTGCATGGATATCGCGGTCGCGTTGTCTATGACGCGGGCGCGGTGGCGTGAAGAGACGAACCAACCAAGACCATGAAGGATGCGGTCGCGCTGTCTGTGGCGCAGTCGCGGTAGAAGCCGACTCAGCAATTTGTCGATTGAGGACCGCCGTGGGCGCGGTGGTGATGCCGCGGTCGCGGTGCCGGCCGACTTTCACACGGGCGAAATTCTATCTTTTATATCTTGTTTCCTTTCTTATTATTAAGGTTTCCTTTCTTATCTAGTCCAAAAAGGTTGATCATTGAGGCTATTTAAGGGGAGCGTTTCTAGGTTTTTAGGATATTCAATTCATTAGATAATCAACTGTTCTTTCAATAAAGATTGGAGTTTTCTTTGTAATGGAGAACTAACTCTCCTCTTGAGTTTATTCGATCAAGGATGCTTTGTTATGAAGTTGTGAAATTCTGGTAACCTCTTTATCCCTAGGTCTTTATTGATACTCTTGTGCTTCATCTCATGATTTATGCTTGGTTTTATGAGTCTGGCCAACTTGTTTGATTGACTTATATCTATCGTTTGATTTAGGATTGGTTGTAGTCTATGCATCTTTCCTATTTCTCGAAACAACTCTATTCTAGGACCGTGGACTAGTTTAGGGAAGAGTATTCAATGGTTAAGTTATGCATGAGATTTGTAGCTTGATTGCATGATTTGATTTCTTAATATCCCTGTTCTCTATGCTAATTCTAGGTTAAGCGTCCTTGCCTAAGATTATAGAATTGCTTGGACCGTGGACTTGCGATTGCTAATGATTGGGATTGGAATTGACCTAGGCATATAAAGAGGTGGATGAATTCATGATCAACGGATTAATAAAGTAAAATTGATTGGATAAACTCTACTTGATAACTTTTGATTGAAACCGACTTTCAAACCCCCCTTTGAATACTTGCATGAAAACCATAAAATCCGATTAGAAACTGATTCCTTTGGGTTCGACCCCTTGCTTGCTCACTATACTATTGTTTGCATGTTTGGGATTTATTTTTGATAAGGGAACAACGATTTTGCCCGAGTCAACATGCGTTGAAGAAGACTCTAATCACTTGTTCTTCCAATGTCCTCTTACGACATTCCTTGTGTAGGAAATCCAACTAAAATTGAATGTGTCCATCCCTCTTGTCTTCTACAATGATTTTGCAACCAACCTCCTACAAACTCGCATGGGTACTGTTGGACCCAGAAATAATCCAAGCAGGAAGCAACCCTTTACCCAGAGAAGTCCCAATGCCTTGCAGCTACAAGATACTGTTCGACCCAAGTTTTAGGCGAAGAAGTATCAATACATAGTCAAAGAAGTATCAAGACCCGATTAGTACTTCTTTGCTACCTCTTAAGAGCGCAGCGAGAAGGACGGCGGGAAGGACGGTCGGTCGAACAAGATAGATTTTGTCCGAGATATGGTTGTTACAAGATAGAATCTTTCCAAGATATCCTCTGATATATGATATATTCGCTGCCTGACAAGATAAAGAATATCCAAGATATAAGATAGATTTTCCGGAAGACTTGTTGGTTAAGATAGATTTATACCTTGTATAAGATAGAATTCCTACTTTTTATCTATAAATACCTATGTAAACCCACGAAATTGGGGAGGGGAGATAGAGGATCATAGCATATCACATCAGATTACACACCATAGCCCTCGCCAGAGGCATGCACTGTAAACCCTAGAAGGGGGGTCATACCTTCACACATCCATTGTAAACCCTAGAACGGGGTACCATGTTTTTACACATTCATTCGATTTCTACATCAATACAAACACAATTTTCGTCCTTCTCTTTGATTTATTTCGATCTAGGCCCGATTTAAGCCAAAGTTCTTCCTTGGGTAAATTTTGGTTCAAACAGGTACTCAACATTTTGATCTTTTGTGTTTTCTTTGGTGGCAGGTCTTGATCTCTCGAAACTCTATTATCTTCGGCAGATCACCTGCTATGGATCCTGCCTCCCTTGTCAATACAGTTTTCAAGAATTACTCTACTTGGAAAATGACCATAGAAGAGACGACAAAAAAGCCCAAGACCTCCAAAAAGAAACCTCTCTTCTGGCTCAAACCAGAACCCAGATGGACAAAATTAAATTTTGATGCCTCTACAAAACCGGATGGAACTTCTTACATCTCTTACGTGATCCGTACAGCAGATGGTGGAGTCCTCTCTTTGTGTCGGCAACCCTGTCGTGCCCACTCAGCCCTCGAGGCTGAGACTCTTGCTCTTTTGGAAGGCATTCGGCGGGCGGCCGATCTCCACCTTAATAAGATCATTATTGAAGGTGATAACCTTACAACTATAAACAGCCTCAAGCGTGTATGGAAGGTCCCTTGGGAAATAGCACCTATTATCCACGATGTTAGTCACTCCCTCCGAAGCTTTGCACAAGTCAAGATATTCCACTGTTTTCGTGAATGCAACCAGGCCGCAGATTTTTTAGCCAAAAAAGCAAGTACGTCCCGTAAAATAAAATAAGAAGCTCATAGGACGCTTTTGCAGAGTTCTCGGCTAGGGTAAGCTTAGAGTTCCCATCATTTCGGCTTATAATGAGGGTTGGGTGATCAGGGATACTCTTTTGAAGACAAATAGAGAAAAATTGAATGGCGTTCCAAAGTAGCAAACATATGAAGTTTTAGACTAGCGTCCTTGCAAATATGAATTCAATGCATAACAGTCCTTAAACACTTAGAATCTACTAAACATAGTCAATCATTGAGGGAATAGTAGAACGGGACTTGCTACTTAAAAGTTATCATCCCCAAGAGCAACCTGAGATGCTCATAGGGACGTCTATCAAGCGCCTTAGTGAAAATATCAGCTATTTGGTCTTCAGTCCTTACATACTCCATACTAATGAGTCCTAGTTCAACATTATCACGCAAGAAATGATGCCTTATATGAATATGCTTTGTGCGTGAGTGAAAAACAGGATTCTTAGAAATCTCAATTGCACTTGTGTTATCACAACGAATAGGAATAGTTTCAAGTTTGATACCGTAGTCCTCTAGTTGATATTTGATCCAGATAACTTGTGAACAGCACGAAGCAGCAGCAACGTACTCGGCTTCCGCAGTTGAAAGCGCCACAGAGTTCTGTTTCTTAGATCCCCAAGAGACTAGGCATGAACCAAGGAACTGCGCCATTCCGGATGTGCTTTTTCTATCAATCACATGACCAGCGTAATCAGCGTCCGAGTAGCCAACAAGCTTGAAGGATGTCTTCCTGGGATACCAAAGGCAAAGATCGTCGCGTCCTTTGAGATAGCGAAAGATCCTCTTGACTTCTTGCATGTGAGACTCCTTTGGATTTGCCTGGAAGCGTGCACACAAGCAAACGGCAAACATAATGTCGGGACGGCTTGCGGTCAAATAGAGCAAAGAACCAATCATTCCTCTGTAAAGTTTTTGATCAACGTCCTTGCCCTGTTCATCTGCGTAAAGACGCGAGTTTGGAGAACATGGGGTTGCAACAGGTTTGGACGTGTTCATCCCGTACTTCTCAAGCATTTCACGAACATATTTTTGTTGGTGAATACGCGTCCCTTCCTTGAGTTGATTGATTTGAAGTCCCAAGAAGAAATTGAGTTCTCCAATGAGGGACATTTCAAACTCACTACTCATTAAGGACTTGAACTCATCTACAAGCTTCATGTTAGTGCTACCAAAGACAATATCATCAACATAAACTTGAGCAATCAAAATGTCCTTGTGAACTTTCTTTATGAACAAAGTTTTATCAATTGAACCTCTAGTGTACCCATGAGACAAAAGGAAGGACGCAAACTTGTCGTACCAGGCACGAGGGGCTTGCTTGAGTCCATAAAGTGCTTTGTCCAAGTAGTACACATGGTCCGGATGAGAGGCATCCTCAAAGCCAGGCGGCTGAGCAACATACACTTCCTCCTTTAGCTTTCCATTGAGAAAGGCAGTCTTGACATCCATCTGAAATAGCTTGAATCCTTTGTGAGCGGCGAAGGCAATAAGAAGACGAACGGCTTCAATTCTAGCAATAGGGGCAAAGGTCTCATCATAGTCTATGCCTTCCTCTTGCTTGAATCCTTGAGCCACCAGTCTTGCTTTGTTCCTAGACACACGTCCACTCTCATCAAGCTTATTTCTGAACACCCATCGCGTCCCTATGATATTTTTGCCTTTGGGACGTGGGACGAGAGTCCAAACTTTGTTTCTTTCAAACTGATTGAGTTCTTCTTGCATTGCTTGAATCCAGTCAGCGTCCTGGAGTGCTTCTTTGATATTCTTTGGTTCCACCATAGAGACAAAGGCATTGAATGCACAAAAGGCTAAATTTGCACTCTGGGACTTGCTAGCAGCTGATCTGGTCTGAACTCCTTGAGACGGATCAGATACAATTTGAGAAGTTGGGTGGTCCCTAGAGAAGCGGGACTCCCTTTGAAATAAATGAGCAAATCTTGGCTCAATATCTCCATCAGAATCATCACTATCATCTTGAGCATCGTCTTCAGTGCGTTCCCCCTCAGAGAGAGCGTCCACACCTTGACTTTGCCCACCTTGTTGACTTGATTCAGCTACATCCTGTTGAACTGGAGATCCACTATGAGATGTAACTCCCTGAATAACACTAGGAGCGTCCACAAAGACTTCTTCAGGATTTGGAGACGCGTCCTTAGAGATATAGTATTTTCCTGAGGTCTAATCTTCAGCTTCATCTTCAGAGTCGTCCTGCTGATACGATGAGGAGCGTTCTTTCTTACTTGATTTTTCTTTGTGAGAAGAACTCTCCTTGAACACAACATGAATACTCTCTTCAAGTTTTAGAGTCCTTTTGTTGAAAACCCTATATGCTTTGCTGGTGAGAGAGTACCCAAGGAATATGGCTTCATCGCTCCTTGCATCAAACTTTCCAAGTTTTTCTTTATCATTGTTGTGAACGAAACACTTGCAACCAAAAACTCTGAGATAATCGATGCGAGGCTTCCTTCCATTCAACAACTCATAGGACGTCTTCTCCAGCAGAGGACGGATCATGGCACGATTAATGATGTAGCATGCTGTGGCAATAGCTTCCGCCCAGAAGTACTTGGGGACGCTATTAGCCAAAAGCATAGTTCTTGCCATATCCTCTAGCGTCCTGTTCTTTCTTTCCACAACTCCATTTTGTTGTGGAGTCCTTGGAGCTGAGAAGTTGTGCGAGACACCATGTTGATCACAGTAGGCCAGGAACTCTGAATTCTGGAATTCCGTCCCATGGTCTGATCTTATGGCTTTGAGAGGCGTCTCCAGAGCAACTTCTACTTGTTTGATGAAGACTTTGAACGCATTGAAACAATCTGCTTTGGAAGCTAAGAAAAGAACCCAAGTGAATCTAGAAAAATCATCTACAAGAACGTAAATATACCTCCTTCCACCGTAGCTCAACGTCTTCATTGGTCCACAAAGATCCATATGGAGGAGTTCCAGAGGCTTCTTTGTGCTGACTTCGTTCTTTGACTTGAAAGACGTTCTCGTTTGCTTCCCTTTGATACAGGCTTCGCACTGTTCAACCGTCTCAGGATCAATCCGGGGAAGACCTTTCGCAACATTCCTTTGGTGCAACTTGAGAATTGTGCTAGGTCCAGCATGGCCAAGACGACAATGCCAGAGATCAGCGTCCTTCTTTGAAGCAGATAGACATAGTTCTGATTTAGGCTTGAACTCTTGATTGAAGATGTAGATGTTGTTCTTGCGAACTCCTTTGAGAACAACTTTGTTGTACTTCTTGTTGATGACGAGGCACTCCTTTGAGTCAAATGTGACTAGGTTTTCACCTTGATCACACATCTGAGAGACGCTAAGAAGATTGAAACCAAGTCCTTCAACAAGACTCACGTTGGTTGCTTTGATGGACGGGTTAAGAATAGCAGTTCCCGTTCCCTTGATCTTTCCTTTGCCCTTGTTGCCAAACGAGACAGTTCCTCCCATGGCACTACTTTGGATAGAAGTGAGATGGATCTGGCTTCCTGTCATATGATTTGAGGCGCCACTATCGATGATCCATGGGCGTCCCCTCACTTCCACCTGCCAAAACAAGGTTAGTTCTTGGCGACCCAGGCAAGGTGTTCCTTACCTGGCTCATTACAATAATAAAACTTTGGTTCTGGCATATAGTCATTTATGTTAACATCATTAGAAATGGCATTTCTGTGGAAAGAACTTCTAGAACGTCTAGGACGCCTAGAATTAGCTTTTGGAACGGACTTAACATTTTCATTGTTAGTCCTAGCAACTTTCCCACTCTCAATGTCTTCCTTAAGTTTTACACAGTCATATTTGAAGTGGTCACCTTGTCCACAGTACCAGCACGTCCTATAGTAAGTACCGAGGTAGTACTTCTTGTTGGGACGTTGGATTTTGTTTTGCTTCATCTTTTGGGGATCGCACACCTTTGAGCCGTCCCCTTTAGCAATTTTCTTGTAAATTTTATGACTGGTGGAATTGGTGTAGTAGTCCTCTTGACCTATTTCTCCACTTTCTAGAACTCTAATCCTTTCAAGGAGATTTTTAGTTCTCTCTTTTTCAAGTTCCAGTTCAGAAGTTTTGCTTGCCTCAAAATCACTGGGAAGAGAGTTCTTAGAGTCATCTACATAACCTAGACCTCTCTTAGCTGGGACAAAGACTATAGGTCTCACTTCTTCAACTATGGGACTCTTTCCCAAAACTTTCACTTCTTCTCTAAGCTTGGCGTTCTCAATTTTAAGACACACAAGTTCAGTTTTTAGGGACTTAGTTTCTTCACATGAGGACTCTAGTTGAATAGTCATTGAGATACAGTTTTCACATTCAACTACAATATTTTCATCTTCGAGTTCATCCATTCTTCTTTTCATAGCAAGACTTTCCTCCATGATTTTACCAATAAGCTTAAGGAGTTTTGGTTTTGAACATTTTTCTAAAGAACGCATCATGGAATCATGAGTTACCTCTTGTTCATTGTCGGAGGCGTTCTCTTCAACAACTGGGGCGTCCTCCACTGCCATGTACGCCACTTGATCATCACGTTCCTCATCACTTGAACTGAGATCATCCCATGCAGCTGTACAAGCTCCGATAAGAGCTTTCTTCTTGTCCTTGGAGGACGTTCCCATGGTACATTTTTTGGCAAAATGTCCTTTCTTGTTGCATTTGTAGCATGTGAGTTCCTTCATTTCAGCTTCTGTGTATTTGGGACTCTCCTTTTTGTAAGACTTGTTCTTGCTACTATGCTTGTTTTTCTTGTTATAATATTTGAGAGCCTTGTGAATAAGAGAGAGTTCCTCATCTGAGTCAATTTCTTCCTTTGACTTTCTTTCTTTCTCTTTGGGACGCAAGTTCTCAAGCCTTTCTTTGTTTTGCATCATCAATGCCAGGTCTCTTTGTCCACGCAGGTATTCAGCGTACTCTGGTGTTGTTGACGCCAAAGCAAGATCAGTTTGAGGGTTCTTTCCTAGCTGGGCCATGTCAGTGATTCTACGTTCGTCGTACCCCCTGAGCTTCCCATAGATCTCTTCCATATCTAGAGTTTTGTTGGCTGTGTTTTCTTTGAAAGTTGTCCTATCAAAGTTCCAAACTCCAGTCAACCCATCGATAACTACTTGAACTCTGTTCCTCATGGAAATTTCTGTTTCTGGAACGCCCAAGTTCCTCATCTTGGTGACAAGGGCCTCAAAACGGTACGAGTAGTCATTCACCGTTTCATTTGGCAGCATAGTAAAAGCATAGAACTCCTTTTTGATCTTCAGCTGGACGTCCTCTTTCATCTCTGCAGTTCCCACATGAAATTTCTCAAGAGCTTCCCACTGTTGTTTTGCGGTGGAGAGATTGCTAACTCTTGTAGCATCTCTCTCACAGAGGGACGCTTGAAGAAAACAAATAGCTTTTGCATTGGTTTCCATCAGCTTGAACTCATCAGGACCCCAATCGTCCTCTTTGTCAACTTTGTCAGCAGGAACTTTGAGATCACCTTTTCTGATAACATTCCAGCATTGATAATTTGTGCTTCTACAGAAATTCTCAAATCTGTTTTTCCAGCGGTTAAAGTTGCCGTCCGTCAGACGCGGAGGCTTTACGAACGAGATTCCAATCGGTTCCATGTCCATTTTTTTTTTACCTACAACTCAGTAAGAATCTAGAGCGCCTGCTCTGATACCAATTGTAGGATCGTTAGTCTGATGAACGTTCTCTACTTGAAGTAGAGGCGTCCTTTGGTTGAGCGTCCCTACGAGGTGTAGGGGCGTCCTTTCAGAATTGCAGCGGAAATAAAGACTAAACAGGTAAGCAATGAACGCAGAGAATTATAGAGGAACCACTCAAGACCAAGTAGTCCTTGAGTGTAAACCTCTACCTCCTTGGAGGATTTTTGAATAGTTCTTCCTTTATATTGAACGTTCTTACAGTTGTACTGGCGAGTCTTTACAGTTCTCTGGCACTTAGCTTTTCCCTAAGTCCACTAGTAAAGGACTCCTCTAAGCCTACAACTTAAGCAAGTTCAATCTACTAAAGGACTCCTATCCCTGTGTCCTACAGTACTTCGGAGGACTCTCTTTCTCTTCTTTTGATTACAAACAGATTTGTGATTTGGGTTACAAGTCTCACTCGATCTAACTCAGGTCTAAGCACTGTTCTTGAGTTCTTGAGTTAGTTCTTCGTGTTCTTGAGTGAGCCGCTTTCCTATGATTCTCTTTGAATATTCTTGAAAGCGTTGGCGTCACAATAAATGCCTTGCGGTATTTATAGGACTTGGGGAAGGGCGTCATTCTCGTTCTGACGATCATGCCCTTCAGGTACGTGGCTACAGGATCTTCCTCCACGAGTATGGCGGTGATGAGGAAGCTTCCTGTATCCAGCTGTGTGTGATGAACTCTGCTACAGGATCGGCCGCCACGTGTTGATGAACTCTGCTACAGGATCGTCCGCCACGTAGTGTTGGACTCTGCTACAGGATCGGTCTCCACGTGTCCTTGGATGATCAAACATTTGTCGAGTGATGTCATCCTGTCGGCTAGTGAGTAAGGACTCCTTTCTTGCGTTCCTACTTGCTTGGGACTCCGTCCTTGCTAAAGTAGTTTCTGGCTGGTCCTTACTTCCTGTTAGCTAGCGTCCCTAAGCCTGTGGGACGCCCATACACACTTGTTGTCCTTTTGGTCACTAGCGTTCCTGAACACTTGGACAACTTTATTAGAATCAAAGTGAGTTTGTCATATCAAAACTTAAGGGACGGTTGTATGGAACACTAACAAGTACGCAGGCGTTCTTGATAGCATCCCAACAGATGATATGATGAGAAATGTTGACATCAGTCATGAAGAGAAATCAGAATTAGAGATATACTTGGAAGAGCCGGTCACCCTTCCTAATGATGATGTAGAGGTGTCATTTGATGCCTTGGATTGGTGGAGGCAACAAACAGATAAGTTTTGCATTTTATCAAAGATTGCATGTGATATTCTTTCCATTCCTATCACGACAGTGGCTTCAGAGTCGGCTTTTAGTGCTGGTGGTCGTGTTATTGATAAACACCGTGCATCTTTAGGGACAGAAACTGTTCAAATGCTAATGTGTGGTGCAGATTGGTGTAAAGCTTATTATGGAATGAGTTCAAATGGAGAGGTAATGTATTCTTTATTTGATAATTTATCTAGTGCTTACATATATATTTGAGAAACAACACAATATTGTTGTTCTTTGTAGGATAAGGGTTTAGAGGAAGAAGAACAGATGAAGGAATTCTCTCTTTGATGACTTGAATATTTAATCGAGTGTGTTTTCTTATGAGAAAGACATTTTGTTTGTGTTTTGGAGACATTTTGGACAATGTTTGACTGGTTTGTTTTGTTTATGGAAAAGACATTTTAAGAGACTTTTGTAATTTTGTTAAGCTACGTTATGCTAGGTGTGTTTTGAATGAAAAAGTCGTTTTTAGATGAAAAATTAAACAGGTTAACGGTTAAACAGGCAAGAGTTCGTTTAGCGTGTTCATGAACGAACTAAACGAACCGAGCTCGAATAGTTCGCGAGCCGAGCTCAAGCTCAGCGAACCTCTTACCGAACCGAGCTCGAACAGCTCGAATCGAGCCCGAGCCCGAGCTCGAGCTCGAGCCTGTATATGTTCGGTTGAGCCGAGCTTGAACATTGAAATGTTCGGCTCGGCTCGGTTCGATTACAGCCCTAATTAGTAGTCATTAGATGTACATCACCATATATATGATTCAAATTAAAAGTGCAATATAAATTGTTAAAAATGTAATTTAATTAGGAATGTATTTCTGGTGCATTATGATATACTTTTCATATTAAACAATTCATTGTAATAATGTCATTTATGATTACATTTTGGCTCCTTTATGATACACATTTAAAATTTTATTTGCACTTTGCTTACCGTATATTAATACATAACTTTTATTACCCATGTAATTCAAACTCTATATTTAAATAGATTTACTAATCATAATAGTAGTAAATTAGTAATCAAATTTGTATTTAGATTGTGCACATTAAAAAACAATCCTCACAGAAACCATTACACGACCTTGCTATATATAGATTTATTACTAATCATAATAGTAGTAAATTAGTAATCAAATTTGTATTTAGATTGTGCACATTAAAAAACAATCCTCACAGAAACCATTACACGACCTTGCTATATTCGTATTTGAATTTATATGTATCAAACTCAAGTTTTGTACGTATCTGATTGTCAAATTTTACCAACTTTACTCTTCAGGAATTTATAGGTATTAAACTCAAGTTTTGTATCTTATTGTCAAATTTTACCAACTTTAATTCATTACGTACTTTTACTCTTCATGAGAAGTTATATCTCAAACGTTACGGACTCGTGGTGAGGTTTAATTGCTTATAAGTAACTTGTCAAAATCTGACCCGACTTGTAAATCTAATCTGATTCGTTTCGAAATTTCAGGGTTTCAACCCGGAAATTTGAATCTGAAATCCAGTTTAGACCCGAGCCAGGAAATCCGGAAAATTCTGATTTAGGGTCGAGTCAAATCCGATCTTGTTTTGAAATGCAATCTAATATAATGAAATGACAGATTTGCGGGTATTTGGACGATTAATTCTTAACTGTCCCAGAGCTAAATACGAATTAATATTTTATATAATTTACAATTGAATATTAATTTTTAAATGATGTTATTGACCCGTAGGCCAACCCGAACCCATCTAGTAACCCGTCATGTCACGATCTAATATGACCCATGGTCCAATTGGTCGGAACCCAAACTCAATCTGAACCCGGAACAATTCGACTTGAACCCACCGGGTCCGACCCATTTAACATATCTACTTATAAGTCCAGCATAGTTTTTCCCACGTTAGATACCGGAATTGTAATAAAGCAAATTTAGCCTTACAAGTCTCTTTATATTTGGGATTGAGATTTTTTCCTTATTTCCCTAAAGCACCTTAATATTGATCAGTAAACGACTAAACGCCAAACAATATTTGCATATATATTGGATCGTGAACGTTAGTAGTCAAGTAGGGACGTTCTTTGGTGGAGTCCCTTGGCAGTGGAAAATAAAACAAACTTAAGCACGTAAACAGATAAGATAAGGGACTTTGTGATTTATAGAGGAACCCTACTAAGATCAAGTAGTCTTATGGGTAAACCTCTACCTTCGAGGAGGATTTTCGAATAGTCGTCCTTATCTTATTAGAGAGAGTCGTTACAGAGTACAAGGCAAGCAGTTACAATTCTCTGAGTCTAAGTGTACATCCTTAATTAGCCTCACTAGTAACTCTCCTTTTAGTCTAACACCGTAACCTAACTCTCTTTCCAATAAGGTTGTTAAACACTCACGTCTCACAGTAGCTTCGTGCGAGACAAACTTTCTTCCTAACTTTTGTGATTTGTTTTGGGATTGTTGTGGTTGGACTTCTTCTTCCAATTCAAGCTCACTTGATCTTCTTGATCTTCGTTCTTGAACTTGAATGCTTCGGGAGTGAGCTAGGGAGAAATCTTCTAAGTCCACACACTATGAATAACCCTTGAGGGGTATTTATAGTGGTAGTGGCTTTTGTCCTGGAGCGTCCTCAGAGATCACTGCAGATTCTGTCGCTTCCCTTCAACGGTGCGATTTGCATCTTGAGGAAGTTAACTCTGTCACCGCTTGAGAAGCCTCCACGTGGTCAGGGGACCATCTTCTGGATATCGACTTCTTTGGAAGTATGCGCACGTGCCCACACATAGGAAGCTTCCTTCTGAGGACTACGGCCGAATATGATGTAATCATGTTGGGGCGGCCTTGATTTGAATTTCAACTTCTTCACAGTTATGGAGCGCGTCCCTTCTCGATGAGGACGCTGTCCTAATCTCGTAAGGAATTCATTCTTGTTCAGCTTTGGATATTCTGATGGAGTGCGTCCCTATTGCTTAGGGACTCTCGTTCACTTGTTGTCCTTTTCACTCATGGGCGTCCCTGGGACTTTCCTGAGATAAGCACTTGGACAAACATTAAATACAATTGAGTTTGTAATTATCAAAAATAGGGACTTTCATTATTGGTCAGATATTAGAGACTGACGTCCTTAATATCGTCCCAACAATTTCCCCCTTTTTGATTAAGACAAACTCTTTAAACAATACGCACAAAAATAAAGTTTTTGTATGAAGAACTACACTTGAGCGTCGTTTGACGGAGATTAGCATGCAAACAATTTTCAAGTGCTTCCTAATTCATTCTTATACTAGCGTCCCTTGGACTTGGCCGAAATTCCCCTAAACACATGCTTTCTATGATAACTTAAAAAGAAACGTGTCTCTGCAAAACTATACTTCCCCCTGTTGGCATCATCGAAAAGGAGAACCAGGGTTAGTTCATGGCAGCAAAAAGTCATAATTAGAGGTAAGGACGCTTACGCAAAATAAAATGCAATGCAAGGAATGGCATTCATTGAAGAGAAAACAATCAAGAGTGCGAATATTACAGACATTCAACCATTGTTTCCAAAACAAATTGTTCAAAATAACACCACAAAATATAATGTTTTTCAGGGATAGGAAGGGGAGAAGTGATCATTTAGGACGCTTGCCGAGAGCCTTGAGGACTTGAGCAAAGAGATCGTTGAAGCGTTCCATGAGCTCATTGTTGCGGAGAAGGGTCTCGTGAACCTGTTCGATGAGATCGATGACCATGCATTGGTTGTCGATCATCATCCCCAGCAATTCCTTGTTTGAGTAGCCTTCAGCCATGTGAGCAGTGTCCTCTTTCTCTTCTTCATTTTCTGCACTCTGCCCAGCTGGCGTCCCTATTACTTGCACATTTTCAACGTCAACATTCTGAGCAGCAACAGCAACATCGGCACAAGCCTTCTTTATAGTTGATGGATCGTTAGTATTGAACTGGGACGTTCTTTACTTAAGTAAAGGCGTCCTTGAGTGAGGCGTCCTTACGAGGTGTAAGGGCGTCCTTTAGTTGTGCATCGGAAAAGTAAACTAAACACGTGAACTTAGCAAATAAGGAACACGGATATTTATAGAGGAACTACTCAAGACCAAGTAGTCCTTGAGTGTAAACCTCTACCTCCTTGGAGGATTTTTGAATAGATTTTTCATTTCTTATTAAACGTCCTTACGTTGTACTCGCTAGTTTTTTACACTTCTCTAGCACTTAATATGTATCCTAAGTCCACTAGTACAGTACTCCTTTAAGCCTACAACTCAAGCGAGGTTAATCGTCTAAAGGACTCTATTCCTACGTCCTACAGTACTTCGCATGACTTCTCTCTTTTCTTTTTGTTTTCTGGGTTACAAACAGTTTTGGTTTGGGTTACAAGTTTTCTCTTGATCAAACACTAAGTCTAGAGGAGTTCTAAGCTTGTTCTTCGTGTTCTTGATCGAGGTCGCTTTCTCTCTGAATTCTCTGAATATTCTCTGAAAGCGTTGAGGTCACAATAAATGCCTTGGAGCTATTTATAGGACTTGGGAAGGGTGTCTTTCCTCTGGGACGATCATGCCCTTCGTGGACGTGGCTACAGGATCTTCCTCCACGTAGTATGGCGGTGATGGAAGGAAGCTTCTTGTATCCAGCTGTGATGGACTCCGCTACAAGATCAACCTCCACGTGTTGATGAACTCTGCTATAGGATCTGCTTCCACGTGGTGATGGACTCTGTTATAGGATCGGTCTCCACGTGTCCCGGATGATCAAATGTGTCGAGTGATGTCATCCTATCGGCTGCTGAGTAAGGACGCTCTTGTAGTTAAAGCTCGCGTTCCTACTTGCTTGGGACTGCGTCCTTGCTCAAGTAGTCACTTCGCTGGTCCTTACTTCTTTGTAGCTAGCGTCCCTAAGCCCCAGGGACGTCCATACACTTGTTGTCCTTTTTGTCACTGGCGTTCCTGAACACTTGGACAAAATTATTAGAATCAAAGTGAGTTTGTCATATCAAAACTAAGGGACGGTTGTGTGGTACACTAACAAGTACACAAGCGTCCTTGATAGCGTCCCAACACTTTCCCCCTTTTTGATGATGGCAAACTCTTCAGCAAAATAGTTTTGACTTTGGAACTTAGCATGCTTGAAAACTTAAGAACGTCCTCTAACACTTAGAAGAAATTTGATTCTCTAGCATTTGGATTTTAAGGAGAGAGTAGCGTCCTAGAAAACTTTCTAAGCGTCCTCTTGTTTATTCTAGCATGGCGTTCCTTAGACCTTTCACTAATAGTTTCCCCTTAACACTTGCTTATTCTAGATAACTAATGTATATCGCATCTCTGCAAAACTACACTTCCCCCTTTTGGCATCATCGAAAAGGATAACACGTGAATAAGGACGGTCGCATAAAAACACAATTATAGGCAGTGGAATGCTTAAACAAACAATATGCACGCAAACAATGTACTTGCCATTCAACAAAAGTAGATTAATGTCATTATAGACCCAGATAAGTGTTTGAAAAATAAAAGAAGCACAAGCACAAATGATGAGGGATTAAAGGGTGGGACGGCAATCACTCGGGACGTCTGCTTGAGTCTTGGTAGAACTGAAAGAGCTTCTCGTGAAGTTCTGCAGACTCAGTGAAGGCATTTGACAAATCATTGAGCGATTGAAGGATAAGGCACTGATTTTGAAGTATGGCAGCCATGAGTTCTTGAGGCGGATACTGCTCAGGATGCTCTGGAGGAGGAATTGGAGCAGGACCAGTGCTTGAGGAGGGGGCGTCCCTGTGAGGCAAAGAGGGAGGAGGAGAGTTAGCCATCAACATCTGATCAAGAGCTTCATAGTTGACAACGTTCTCTTTTTCGGTTTCTGGCTCTTAACGCATGGAAGCAACTCTTTGTTGTTCGGCTTCCAGAGCGAGCCGTTCTTGCCCTTTCTTCTTTGCTTCTCCCTCTGCCTCTAACTGCTTCAAGATGGACGGCAGCTCCTTAGAATGCCTAATCTTAAGCAGTCCTCGCTTCTTATCCCAGTTAAGTCCCAGCAGTTCAGAAGGAGCAGAATCATAATAAGCATGTTGGGACTTCAAAATAGGCTTCACAAGCCCGGGGTAAGGCAGGGCATGCCTCTTCCTCCCACACTTAGCCATATGTTGCATAGCTATTTGGGCTAAGTTGATAGGACGGCGGTGAAGGAAGGCGTCCAGCAATATACAGTCATGAGTTTGGATGACTGACTTCTTCTCTTGCCTTGGAAGGATAGCACGGCATATGAAATAACATGTTATGGCCCCAACCTTTGACAGAACGTGAGCAACCCTGTCAGTCCCGTAGGGACGCTTGCCACAAAAGATGCGTTCAAGCAGCTCAACCTCTTTATCAGCATCCATTTCAAATCCATTTTCAGGAAGAGAACTTAGATCATCGGATGGAGGCTTCTTAGAATTGAGACCCATGAAGGTACGCACTTGGCGTTCTGTGACAGACGCAGGCTCATTATCTATTTTAAAGTGCAGCGTACTGTCCCTAGGCTTGAAGCGTAAACTCTTGAAGAACGCTCGGATTTGATCATTGTTAATTTCTGCTTGCGAAGGTCCAACAAACATCCATCCTTGGAAACGCAAGAGCTCAAGAAATTCTTGTACGTCTTCATCATCAAAGGATGCGAGCCATTGTTCAGAGTAAACCAAGGGACCTAGAATGTTTACCGGCTCATCATCGTCCTTCTTCTTTTTCTTGGAGTGCTTGGGGGACTCAGAATCCTCATCCTCATCATCATCATATACGTCCTCAGACTCTTTCTCCTCTCCGTCCTTGGCACCAGCGTCCTCTGGTCCTTAGACGTTTTCAACATTAATACCAGAGGCGGCCTGTTCAGTTTGAGAGGGAGTCTTGCTTTGGGACGGCTCACCTGCGTCCTGAGCTTCGGTTTCTGTTTCTTTTGGGAGCTCAGCGTCCACAGAGAGTTGGGATTCATTTTGGATTTCGGGGTAGGGTTGTCTTTGAGGGATTGGGAGGGGGTTAAGGATTGGAAGGGTTTGGTCATAGGGGGTTACTTCCACAACATCTCGCTCGAGCTCATCACTAAGACTAGGCTCAGCGTTCTTTTGTTGAGCTACCTGGTGCTCACCAGCGTCCTCAATGACTTGTACATTTTCAGCATCTTGGCCCTCTGCCGGAGCATTCTCGACTTCTTCAGCCTCGTCGTTGGAGTCCCTTGTGATATTAACAAATGGGGAGGACCTAGCGGCAGGCGTTCCTTGCTTGCTGTTCTCAAATGAGCTAGAAGAGGAGGAACTTGAAGAGGAGACATGATCTGGCTCAGCATCTTCCTTCACTAGGACCTTTGGAGCTTCACCAGTTTTACGGTGTTTGAAGGTGTGCTCTAGAGCCAGACGTTTATCGGCGTCCTCTGGTCCAGATTCAGATGAAGGATAGCGGGACTTGGGAGTCTCGGGGTTCTTTGGTGGTGAGATGTGAGCTAGGGCCGAGGGAAAGTTGGCAAAGTTTAATGGGGAAGGACAATAGGGAATGAGAGCTTTGTCTTTGGTGGCTTGAGGGGAAGGAGGAGGGGTTGGGAGCTGAACAATCTTGAAAGATGATTGAGCAGGGACAAGCCTTGTTTTTGTAGGTTTGACGGTCGTTTTGTGGAGCTGGGTTTGGTAGAGGAGGGGACGGAGGATGACTTAGGCTTTTTGAGGGGCCATTTATCGTGAGCTTTCTTGGAGCGTCCCTCCTTTTGGTTTGGTGGAAACTTGTCCACTATTTGAGTTGGATTGGATGAGGAGATGGGTTTTGAAGATTTTGAGAGGGGGGACTGTGACGGAGAAGGGCGTTTTGCGGGCAGAATTGATTTTGTGGTTCTTTGAGGACGTGGGGGAGAAGGACTTAGCAGTCGGTTCCCTTGCATGCGGAAAGCCAAGGAGTCCTCAGGGTACATCGGGAAATCAGGCAGGACGACATTATGGAGATCGGGTATAAGGTCAAGGAGAGGAGAGAGATTCTCACCGCTATATTACGAGAAGAAGAGCACGTCCTCTATCCTTCCTGGTAGATCTTTGTAGTTGTTCTTGTGAAGGCCATGAAGGACGAACCTATCAAGAAACTTCTCATAGTTCCTTCGCCTTATAGGATCATTCTTGACGTCCTCCTTGTCCATACGTTCCCTGATCAGTCTGTAGAGAGTCCTGGGCTTCTTGTTGATGAAGTCCACCAACGATTCATCCAGAACGATCTTCTTGGGAGCCTCTATGGTGTGGGACTTTACAAGCTTACGCTTCTTCCCGCCGGCAGAAGATCCTGCCACGTTCCCAAGAAGAGAAGACATATTTTCAGATGATTTTAGAGAGAGAAACTCGTCGGAGGTTTTAGAGAGAAGGCAGAGCTATTTGAGAGCAGGGAAGTTGTTGAGCGTAATAAATGAATGAGAGCGACTGTTGAGGCCTTATATAGAGGAAGCGGTGGCACAATCTGTAAGTAAAACTGAGTTTTTGTGCGACACGTGGCAAAACTTCCCCCTTCAAAAACGAGCGGTTACAATTGCCTCTGTTCAAACGTTCAAAAATTCAAATTTCTGACTCTTCAACTTCTTCTCAAAACTGAACTGGCGTCCCACTCTAAATAACTGGCGTCCTCGAATCCAAGGGGCTTGACGTCCATCAGAAATAACTTGAATCCCTTGTGAGTGGCGAAGGCAATAAGGAGACGGACGGCCTCAATTCGAGCAACAGGAGCAAAGGTTCCATCATAGTCAATGCCTTCCTCTTGCTTGAATCCTTGAGCCACCAGTCTTGCCTTGTTCCTTGACACGCGTCCACTTTCATCAAGTTTGTTTCTGAACACCCAAGGCGTCCCTATGATGTTTTTGCCTTTGGGATGAGGAACGAGGGTCCAAACCTTGTTCCTTTCAAACTGATTGAGTTCTTCTTGCATTGCTTGAATCCAGTCGGTGTCCTGGAGTGCTTCCTTAATGTTCTTGGGTTCCACCATAGACATAAAGGCATTGAAAGCACAGAAAGCCAAATTTGCACTTTGGGACTTGCTTGCAGCTAGCCTTGTTTGAACTCCTTGAGAGATATCTGAGACAATCTGAGTTGTTGGGTGGTCCCTAGAGAAGTGGGACTCCCTTTGAAACAATTGAACAAATCTTGGATCAATCTCACCATCAGAATCATCACTATCATCTTGAGCATCGTCCTCAGTGTGTTCCCCCTCAGAAAGAGCGTCCACACCTTGGCGTTGCTCATCTTGTTGACTTGGTTCAACCACATCTTGTTGAACTAGAGATTCACTACGAGAGGGAACTCCTTGAGCAACACTAGGAGCGTCCACTGAGACTTCTTCTGGATTGACATTGGCGTCCTTAGGAACATAGTACTTTCCAGAGGACCAAACGTCAACTTCGTCTTCAGAGTCGTCCTGTTGTTGTGACGAGGAGCGTTCTTTCTTACTTTGTTTTTCTTTGTGAGAAGAACTCTCTTTGAACACAACATGAATACTCTCCTCAAGCTTAAGAGTCCTTTTGTTGAAAACTCTATATGCTTTGCTTGTGAGGGAATATCCAAGGAATATGGCTTCATCACTCCTTGCGTCAAACTTTCCAAGTCTTTCTTTGTCGTTGTTGTGGATGAAACACTTGCATCCAAATACTCTGAGATAATCAATGTGAGGCTTCCTTCCATTCAACAACTCATACGACGTTTTCTTCAACAGAGGACGGATCATGGCACGATTGATGATGTAACAAGCTGTAGCAATAGCTTCCACCCAGAAGTACTTGGGGACGCTATTCGCTAGAAGCATAGTCCTTGCCATATCCTCTAGCGTCCTGTTCTTTCTTTCCACTACACCATTTTGTTGAGGAGTCCTTGGAGCTGAGAAGTTGTGAGAGACGCCATATTGCTCACAATAAGCCAGGAACTCTGAGTTTTGGAACTCCGTCCCATGGTCTGATCTTATGGCTTTCAGAGGCGTCCCAAGAGCAACTTCTACTTGTTTGATGATGATTTTGAAGGCGTTGAAACAGTTTGCTTTTGACACTAAGAAAAGAACCCAAGTGAATCGAGAAAAATCATCTACACGAATGTACATGTACCTCTTTCCACCGTAGCTCAGCGTCTTCATTGTTCCACAAATATCCATATGGAGAAGTTCCAAAGGCTTGTTCGTACTGACTTCATTTTTGGACTTGAAGGACGTTCTTGTTTACTTCCCTTTGATACAGGCTTCGCACTGTTCAACTTTCTCAGTATCAATTTGGGGAAGTCCTTTCACAAGATTTCTTTGGTGTAGCTTAAGGATTGTGCTTAGTCCAGCATGGCCAAGGCGGCGATGCCAGAGGTCAGCGTCCTCCTTTGAAACAGGTAGACACAACTCAGATGCAGGCTTGAACTCTTGGTTGAAGATGTAGACATTATTTTGGCGTACTCCTTTGAGAACAACTTTGTTTGATTTCTTGTTGATTATAAGGCATTCCTTTGAGTCAAATGTGACTAGGTTTTCACCTTGATCACACATTTGAGAGACACTCAAGAGATTGAAGCCAAGTCCTTTAACAAGACTGACATTTGACGCTTTAGTGGACGAATTCAGAATTGTAGTGCCCGTCCCTTTGATCTTTCCCTTTCCCTTGTTGCCAAACGAGATAGTTCCTCTCGTGGAACTATTTTGGATAGAAGTGAGATGGATCTGGCTTCCTGTCATGTGATTTGAGGCGCCACTATCAATGATCCATGGGCGTTTCCTCACTTCCACCTATCAAAATAGAGTTAGTTTTTGGCGACCAAGGCAAGGTGTTCCTTACCTGGTTCGTTACAGTAGTAGAACTCTGGTTCTGGCAAATGGTCATTCAGATTAACATCATTGGACGTAGCATGCTTTCTAAATGAACTTCCAGAACGTCTAGGACGTCTAGCATTTGACTTAGGGCGGACTCATCATTTTCAATGTTAGTCCTAGCAGCTTTGCCATTTTCAATGTCTTTCTTCAGTTTTACACAATCATATTTAAAATGATCACCTTTTCCACAGTACCAACACGTACTGTAGTAAGTACCAAGGTAATATTTCTTGTTGGGACATTGGATTTTATTTTCTTGCATTTTTTGTGGATTGCAAACCTTAGAGCCTTCCCCCTTAGCAATTTTCTTATAGATCCTATGACTGGTAGAGTTAGTGTAGTAGTCCTCTTGGCTTTTTCTCCACTCTCTAGGACTCTAATGCGTTCAAGAAGGTTCTTAGTTTTCTCCCTCTCAAGTTCTAGCTCAGAAGTTTTGCTTGCCTCGAAATCACTAGGTAGAGAGTTCTTAGTGTCCGACTCATACCCTAGTCCTTTTCTAGCAGGAACGAAAACTACAGGTTTGACTTCCTCAATGATAGGACTCTTTCCTAACACTTTAACTTCTTCCCTAAGCTTAGCATTCTCAAGTTTGGGACACATGACTTCAGTTTTTAGGGATTTGTTCTCTTCACTAGAGGACTCTAGTTGTAAAGACACTGTTTCACAGTTCTCACATTCAACTATTATGTTTCATCTTCAAGTTCATCCATTCTGTGTTTCATAGCAAGGCTTTCTTACATAATTTTACCAATGAGTTTAATAAGCTTGGGTTTTAAACATTTCTCTAAGGAACTCATCATGGAATCGTGAGTTACCTCTTGTTCATTTTTGGAGGCGTCCTCTTCAACAGTTGGGGCGTCCTCCATGGCCATGTACGCAACTTGATCCTCATGTTCTTCATCATTAGAACTAAGATCGTCCCATGCAGTTGCGTACGCTCCTATGAGAGTTTTCCTTCTATTCATATCCTTGGAGGACGTTCCCGAGGTACACTTCTTAGGAAAATGTCTTTTCTTGTTACATTTGTAACAAGTGAGTTCCTTCATTTTTGCCTCGGTGTACTTGGGACTCTCCTTTTTGTTATTTTGGTAAGCTTTGTTCCTTTTACCACAGGAACGGAGAGCATTGTGCAAGAGTGCAAGTTCTTCTTTTTCATCAAGCAGTTCTTTTGACTTGCTCTCCTTTTTTTTCGAAGTTTGAACACGCGAGTTCTCACGGTGTTCTGTTGTCTTAGCGTTCATCATCAAAGCTAGATCTCTTTGCCGATGTAGGTACTCTGCGTACTCTAGCGTTGTTGATGCCAAAGCAAGATCTGTTTGAGGGTTCCGTCCTAGCTCAGCCATGTCAGAGTTCCTTCTTGCTTCACACTGCCTTAGCTTCCCATAGATATCTTCCATATCGAGAGTCTTGTTGGCTTGATTCTCTTTGAAGGTAGTTCTATCAAAGTTCCAGATTCCAGTCAGCCCATCAATGACCACATGAACTCTGCTCCTCATTGAGATTTCAGCTTCTGAGATACCTAAGTTCTGCAACTTGGTGACAAGAGCTTCAAAACGGTAGGAGTAGTCCTTGACCGTTTCATTTGGCAGCATTTTGAAAGCATAGAACTCTCTCTTTGCTTCTAGCTGAACGTCCTCCTTCTTCTCAGTAGTTCCTACGTGGTACTTCTCTAGAGCTTCCCACTGTTGCTTCTTGTGGGCAAGTTGCTAACTATGGTGGCGTCCCTTTCACAGAGGGACGCTTGAAGAAAGCATATTGCCTTAGCATTGGTTTCCATCAGCTTGATTTCATCGGAACCCCACTCTCCCTCTTTGTTGACCTTGTCATCAGGAATTTTGTGGTCACCAATCTTGATCACTAACCAGCATTGATAATTATGACACCTACAGAAGTTCTCAAACCTTATCTTCCATCGGTTGAAACAGCCGTCCGTCAGACGTGGAGGCTTCACAAAGGAGATTCCAATAGGTTCCATGTCCATTTTCACCTGCAACTCAACAAAATCTAGAGTGCTTGCTCTAATACCAATTAATGGATCGTTAGTATTGAACTGGGACGTCCTTTACTTAGGTAAAGGCGTCCTTGAGTGAGGCACCCTTTAGTTGTGCATTGGAAAAGTAAACTACAGTAAACAGGTGAGCTTAGCAAATAAGGAACACGGATATTTATAGAGGAACCACTCAAGACCAAGTAGTCCTTGAGTGTAAACCTCTACCTCCTTGGAGGATTTTTGAATAGATTTTTCATTTCTAAATAAACGTCCTTACGTTGTACTGGCGAGTTCTTTACACTTCTCTGGCACTTAGTATGCGTCCTAAGTCCACTAATAAAGTACTCCTTTAAGCCTACAACTCAAGCGAGTTTAATCTTCTAAAGGACTCTACTCCTACGTCTTGCAGTACTTCACAGGACTTCTCTCTTTTCTTTTTGTTTTATGGGTTACAAACAGTTTTGGTTTGGGTTACAAGTTTTCTCTCGATCAAACACTAAGTCTAGAGGAGTTCTAAGCTTGTTCTTCGTGTTCATGATCGAGGTCGCTTTCTCTCTGAAATCTCTGAATATTCAATGAAAGCATTGAGGTCACAATAAATTCCTTGGGGCTATTTATAGGACTTGGGAAGGGCGTCTTTCCTTTGGGACGATCATGCCCTTTGTGGACGTGGCTACAGGATCTTCCTCCACGTAGTATGGCGGTGATGGAAGGAAGCTTCCTGTATCCAGCTGTGATGGACTCCGCTACAAGATCAGCCTCCACGTGCTGATGAACTCTGCTACAGGATCTGCTTCCACGTGGTGATGGACTCTGCTACAGGATCGGTCTCCACGTGTCCCGGATGATCAAATGTTGTCGAGTGATGTCATCCTGTCGGCTGTTGAGTAAGGACGCTCTTGGAGTTGAAGCTCGCGTTCCTACTTGCTTGGGACTGCGTCCTTGCTCAAGTAGTCACTTCGTAGGTCCTTGCTTCTTTGTAGGTAGCGTACATAAGCCTCCGGGACGTCCATACACTTGTTGTCCTTTTTGTCATTGGCATTCCTGAACACTTGGACAAAATTAATAGAATCAAAGTGAGTTTGTCATATCAAAACTAAGGGACGGTTGTGTGGTACACTAACAAGTGCGCAAGCGTCCTTGATAGCGTCCCTACAATAGCTTCCTTGACTTAACTTGCCCTTTTCTTCCTCACAGAGAGGAGCTCTTCGTCGAAGCGCATCTTCCCAACTAGCGGCCCTACTATCTGCCTTACATCCCAATGAGTCCTAAATTGCCGTCTTCCTTTGGCATATACAGGCCCTACTGCGCCATGATCTTTTTCATGAGTGTAGGGTAGGGAAGAGAGTGTCGGCTGTTTGTGCACTTCCCCATGTGCTCAAGAATTACCCTGGCTAGGTTGATCAGCTGCCTTCTCAGAAAAGTGTCCAAAATAATGTTGTTTGTGATCTGGACGATGGACTTCTTTTTTGACGAGGGACGACCATTCTCACAATGAAGTGGTGAGCAAGGACCCCTGTCTTGGAGAGGACGTGAGCGACCATATCTTTGGCAGCAGCCAGCAGGTTGTTTCCCTTGGAAAATATGATCAAAAATTGCTTCCTCGTCGAAATGGCCGAAGTTTTTGCTAGGGAAGTCATGAAGGGCTTCCAGAGGCGAGGGACGGAGACCGAGCATGTTGCGGACGGTACCCTCAGCAATTGAGTACTCGTCATCGTTTATTGTGAACGTCCCTTGTGGCTTCCCCTTGACCTCAGAAACCTCAAAGTGTGAGAAGAAGAGTTTCATTTGGTCAGGGTCCACGGTAGCAAGCTCAGCTCCGAGATGCGTCCACCCTTGAAAATCTAGCACCTCCAGAAATTCTGCAAAGTCGTTGGAGCGTAAGAACTCAGCATAAAAAACGAACGGCCCTAGAATTTTCTTCAGTTTCTTCTTCTTGTTACCGTTGCCTTAATGATCACATCATCACCGGCATCTTCACCATCACCGTCCTCCTCATCATCTTCCTCATCTTAAGGATCACCGTCTTCCTCATTAGAGGCCTTATCCTCTTGATTTTGTGAGGGCTCGGCCATCTCTTCATCCTTTTCTCCAGACGCCCTAACTTCCACTTGGGCGGACAGAGTAGGAGCCTTTGTAAGGGACTCCTGAGGGACCTCCGCAGGGAGCGTCCCTTGGATATGCTCGCCCTACTCAATTTCATCAACAGGAGGAGGAGGAGGAGGAGGAGGAGGAGGAGGAGGAGGAGGAGGAGGAGGAGGAGGAGGAGGAGGAGGAGGAGTAGGTGAATGGGCGTTGGAGGGAGGAGACGGAGAAGGTGAAGGAGTGTGAATTTTAGCTTTGGACGCACTAACCATTTTTGAAGCTGGAGCAGTAGGAGGAGGAGGGGGCTTTTTAACGGGTGAGCCGTCCTTGATGACCATAGATGGAGCAGCGTCCTTGGCCTGCACCTGCTTGGAGGGAGCGTCCCTCGAGACCTTTAGCATTGGCTTGGCCAGGTCTGCCTCCATCTCTGCCTGTAGCCGATCTTCTGTTGGCACTTCCTCAACCCTTGGTGGATGTGGAGGAGGAAGAGCTAGAATCTTCTTTCCCTTGGAGGACGCCTCAGCTTCGGTGTCCTTAGCAACTCGATGGCGACCTCTGATAGTCTTATGATCGACCGCCATCTCCTCTTCAGATACCCCTTCAAGATGGGCAGACATCTTGAGGTTGCGTTTGCGAGCGGGAGGAGGAGAGGAAGGTAAGGGTTTGGGTTCAGGGTTGGAGGAAGAGGGCCTTTTAATTTTGATTGTTTGGTGAGGGGGAGGAGAGGATTGTCTCTTTCTTTTGAAGGGGACGGAGCCTTCTGGGGCGACTAAGAAATCCGTGATGCTTGGAAGGACATTCACAAGGTCCTCGACCGTCCCACCAAACTCGCTCCCAATAATAGAAGGCCCCATGAAGGGAGGATTTTCGTAGTTGGTTTCTTTGAGGCGAGGAGAGACGCACGTCACCATGAAGTAGTGAAGTAGCCTTTGGACGTCTTCAGGGCAATTATAAATGATGGCCCGGTGACATATATTGCCCAAGGTCTTGGGCTCCCGCTCTAGCTAGTCTTTCATTAGAGGATCTAGCTTAGGACGACATAGGGGTTTTCAAGGAATTTGAATCGTTTGGAAGAGGTGGTTGAAGATTGGGATGGCCGTTTTTGTGAGGATGGGGTAGTGGTGGAAAGGCGGCGATGGGGTTGAGGAGGAGGGAGTTGGGTGTTTCTAATGGGTCTCGGCCTCCGAATGTCTCTAAACGAGAATCCATCAGCGATCGCCCTTTCATCGGAGTAGTTTGCTTCGCCGTCGAAGACGAGGGTTTAGAAGTATTTCTTAAGTTAGCCATTAGGGAGAATGAGGGTTTATATGGAGAGGAATTAGGGTTGAACTTTGAGAGGAGAGAAAGCAGTTTCCAATTGTAGGCAAGATTATAAAATTGGAGAAGAGATGGAACAAAACTAGTAGATGGGCTTTTTTAGGAAGAAGACGAATTCAAAAGGCAGGGGTAACAAGGTCTTTTGGCTTCCTCCACCCGCTTCCTTACACGTGGATACTTAACCACGAAGAAACCAGCTGTTTCCCACGGTTACACGTATCCCGAGATCTGCTTAATTCGGCCTATTTTGTATAGGTTAACTCTTATATTTTAGGGCTATATTTTGTGTGTTTAGGTTAGAGTTGTGCTTAATTGTAATATCTAGGCCGAAGATACAAGGATTCAAGAATCAAGAGTTTTAAGGCGTTTTGAGCTGACTGCGTGACACCAGTTGCTTGCGAAGGATATATCTGGAGCTACAGAGATCGGATTTAGCTGAATCCAGTTCGATTGGAAAGCTAACTTCAAGGGCTTCAATTCATATTTTTACACCGAAGTCAAATTCCAAGCCGAAGATGGTCAAAAAAACCTCCGAAGTGATGCCAGAGGTTCTGTCCCGATACCGCGACCGCGGCCTGGCCGACGCGACCGCGGTGGCTGCCGAGAAGACTTGTTCCATTCTGTCATGAAAGCGCGGGCGCGACTATGGAGACGCGACCGCGGTGATGCCGGATCCGTGATGGGCCGAAGATCTATCTTCTTCTATCTTCTTATCTTTTCTCTTTCCTTTTCTATCTTTTCTCCTTTCCTAATTAGATTAGGTGAGCATGTTCCCTGGGTCTATATAAGTAGGAGCCTCCTTAGGTTTTAGATACATTCTCCCTTCTATCTTCTTTTTCATAATTCAATTATTTAGCTTTAGTTTAGTTTTGGAGAGCTAGTCTCCTTGGGTTTGTTCAAGGGAGAAGCTCTGATGTATGAACTCTTGAGATTTTGGTAAATGATTTCTATCCTTTGGTTAATATTGATACTCTTGTGCTTCATCCCATGATCTATGCTTGATTTTATGAGTCTGGCCAACTTGTTTGATTGACTTAGATCTATCGTTTGAATTAGGATTGGTTATTGTCTATGCATCTTTCCTATTTCTCGAAACAACTCTATTCTAGGAACGTGGACTAGTTTAGGGAAGAGTATTCAATGGTTTAATTGTGCATGAGACTCGTAGCTTGATTGCATGATTTGGTTTCCTAATATCCTTGTTCTCTATGCTAATTCTAGGTTAAGTGTCCTTGCCTAGAGTTATAGAATTGCTTGGACCGTGGACTTGCGATTGTTAATGATCAGGATAGGAATTAACCATAGGTGTAAATGAAATCAATGGATGAATCTATGATCGAGTGATTATTTCATGAGTGGATCTTTTGTTGAACATGCCTCCTATCTATTTGTTTATTTGTTTGTTATTTGTTTCCTAGGTTAGTTTAGTTATCTCTTTGATTCCCCCCCCCCATATCTTTAGTTGGTAATCATATTAGTACTAGAAGCCATAGTTTTCTTGGGTTCAACCCCTTACTTGCATGCTATACTAGCTTTGTTAGTTTGTAGTTTGGGTTATTTATCTTTGATCTTGGCACGACGACTTTAGCCGAGTCAAATTTTGGCGCCGTTGTCGGGGAACTTAGGTTTCTTTCTAGTATTGATATTTGTATTGACTATATAAAAAAAATTGGGCTAAGATGCAGGTACTAGGTTCGAAAGAACGTTTTGTGCTTGAGCCGCGCCCGCGGGTGCGCAACCGCGGTCGCGTTTCGAATACAGAAACTCCCGACGTACAGGTACTAGACACCGCGGTCGCTGTCCACAAACCACGCCCGCGGTGGTGATGCAGTTGGTTTGAAAAAAAATGAAAAAAATTGTAAAAAAAGAAAAAAAAAAAAAAAGAAAAAAAAAAGAGGACTTTTTGGTCCTATTCTATCTCTATATCTTTCATCCATCTATACGCATTCTATTCCATCATCTATCTTTTCACCCTTCTATATTTTCTTTCCATCCATCTTTGTAATTCCATTCTTATGGCTATGTGTAAAAGCTAAGTATGGGGGAGCTTTGTTCCCCCGGGATTTCTTCTCCACGGCTTGGGTTCAAGTATTAGTCCATCTTTCAAGGGAAAAGTTAAGATACGAAGGTTGTTTACACATCAAGTTGTTTGAGACGAAGTCAAGAACTCGTCCTTGCACGAGTACCGCGACCGTGCCACATCAGCCGCGACCGCGGTGGTTCGCCAGCCCATGACTTCTGTTCTCTGCCGGGTTTCCGCGCCCGCGGGTAGGTTGCAGAACGGTATTCCGAAGTCCTTTCCTTCCAGTCTTCTACCACCCTTTGATGAGTTCTTCCATTCCATTTCTCTTCATCGTTTGTGAGTCTTCTGATATACCTTCTTCCTTGCTTCTATCCTTTCTCTTTGCTTCATTGAGGACAATGAAGGATTTAAGTATGGGGGAAGGAGTACTCGCATTCGCTTTTCCTAGTTAGTATAGTTAGATATTTGCTTCAGATTTTTTATTTTCTTCTTTTCATAGAGCACTTGCACCATATTTTTTGCATAATAAAGAAAGAAAGAAAAAGAAAAAAGATAGAAAAAGTCATAAAAATTTGAAAAAAGGCATATTAAATCCTGGGACGAGTTGAAAACCCGAAAGGGCGGCTCAGGTAATAAGCAGGTAACCCGGACCAACATTAGGCTGCGGTAATATGAGGTTCATGAGAGTTGTGAGTATTTGTGAGGACACCCTTGAGAAAAATGAAAAGAGCGATTAGGTGAAAACCCGAAAGGGCGCCTAAGCAGAATTGAGCGGTAAAATTTGAGTGTTTTAGGATCATTCTTGCTTGGGGACTTTGGGGCTTACATGTTAGATTTGGGTAGATCATAGGTTGCTCTCTTTCATGTTTTTAGATCTTGAGTGTTATATCTTGTGGTGAGGTGTGTGTTTGAGCTTCATTGTTTTATGTTCATGATTTCTCTATATTTTGGGTTCGGGTTGTGAGCTGAGTGTTTTTATCTTCACTTGTATTCTCTGAGATCTTAGATGTGCTTATTGTTAAATTTTGTTTTGAGCTTACTCGAGGACGAGCAAGATCTAAGTATGGGGGAATTTGATTTGGCCTATTTTGTATAGGTTAACTCTTATATTTTAGGGCTATATTGAGTGTGTTTAGGTTAGAGTTGTGCTTAATTGTAATATCTAGGACGAAGAAACAAGGATTCAAGAATCAAGAGTTTTAAGGCATTTTGAGCTGACTGCGCCACACCACTTGCTTGCGAAGGCTATATCTGGAGCTACAGAGGTCGGATTGAGCTGACTCCGGTTCCATTGGAAAGCTAACTTCAAGGGCTTCAATTCATATTTTTACACCGAAGTCAAATTCCAAGCCGAAGATGGTCAAAACAGCCTCCGAAGTGACGCTAGAGGTTCTGTCCCGATACCGCGGCCTGGCCGACGCGACCGCGGTGGCTGCCGAGAAGACTTGTTCCATTCTGTCATGAAAGCACGGGCGCAACTATGGAGACGCGACCGCGGTGATGCAGGATCCGTGATGGGCCGAAGATCTATCTTCTTCTATCTTCTTATCTTTTCTCTTTCCTTTTCTATCTTTTCTCCTTTCCTAATTAGATTAGGGGAGCATGTTCCCTGGGTCTATATAAGTAGGAGCCTCCTTAGGTTTTAGATACATTCTACCTTCTACCTTCTTTTTCATAATTCAATTATTTAGCTTTAGTTTAGTTTTGGAGAGCTAGTCTCCTTGGGTTTGTTCAAGGGAGAAGCTCTGATGTATGAACTCCTGAGAATTTGGTAATTGATTTCTATCCTTTGGTTAATATTGATACTCTTGTGCTTCATCCCATGATCTATGCTTGATTTTATGAGTCTGGCCAACTTGTTTGATTGACTTAGATCTATCGTTTGAATTAGGATTGGTTGTTGTCTATGCATCTTTCCTATTTCTCGAAACAACTCTATTCTAGGACCGTGGACTAGTTTAGGGAAGAGTATTCAATGGTTTAATTGTGCATGAGACTCGTAGCTTGATTGCATGATTTGGTTTCCTAATATCCTTGTTCTCTATGCTAATTCTAGGTTAAGCTTCCTTGCCTAGAGTTATAGAATTGCTTGGACCGTGGACTTGCGATTGTTAATGATCAGGATAGGAATTAACCATAGGTGTAAATGAAATCAATGGATGAATCTATGATCGAGTGATTATTTCATGAGTGGATCTTTTGAATGAACTTGCCTCCTATCTATTTGTTTATTTGTTTGTTATTTGTTTCCTAGGTTAGTTTAATTATCTCTTTGATTCCCCCCCATATCTTTAGTTGGTAATCATATTAGTACTAGAAGCCATAGTTTTCTTGGGTTCGACCCCTTACTCGCATGCTATACTAGCTTTGTTAGTTTGTAGTTTGGGTTATTTATCTTTGATCTTGGCACGGCGACTTTAGCCGAGTCACCTTACCAATCCACAAACCTCTTTCGGAGAACTCTAACCCGGCGTCCCAACTTTGAGCTTAACATTCTGACTCTGAGAACTCTACATAGGCGTCCTTACAACTTCGACAAGCTTTCCTTTAATCACTTAGGACTATTTTTGAGAATCAAACAAGTACGTCCCGTAAAGTAAAAACAAAGAAAGCTCATAGGACGCTTTTGCAAGATTCTCGGCTTGGGTAAGCTTAGAGTTCCCATCATTTTGGTTTATAATTAGGGTTGGGTGATGAGGGATACTCTTGAGATCAAAAGAGAAATGAAATGTCGTTCAAGGCAAAAACATATCACATGTCTTAGACTACCATCTCTACAAGATCACTTTAAATGCATGACAATCCTTAAAACAAGTTCTTAACAAAACATATATAGCCAATCATTGAGGGCATAATAGAACAAGACTTGTTCATTTAAAAGTTATCATCCCCAAGAGCAACCTAAGGTGCTAAAAGGGACGTCTATCAAGTGCTTTTGTGAAAATATTGCCCACTTGGTCCTCAGTCCTAACATGATCCACTCTAACCAATCCTAGCTCCACATTATCACGAAGAAAATGATGTCTAATGTGAATATGCTTGGTGCATGAATGATGAACAAGATTCTTGACAATGTTTATAGCACTAGTGTTATCACATATGATAGGGACTGTGTCTAGGGACGTACCGTAATCTTCTAATTGGTAGTGGATCCAAAGGAGTTGTGATCGAGCAGCATGAAGCAGCAACAACGTACTCGGCTTCTGCAGTTGAAAGCACCACATAATTTTGTTTCTTGGATCCCCATGTGACAAGGCAAGAGCTTAGGAACTGTGTCATTCCCGAATTGCTCTTCCTATCCACCACATGTCCCGCATAGTTTGCGTCAGAGTACCCTACGAGGGATAGGGACGTCTTCCTTGGATATCAAAGGAAGAGGTCGTCTCGTCCCTTGAGGTACCTAGAGATTCTTTTGACTTCTTGCATGTGGGACTTTTTTGGATTCTCTTGAAAGCGAGCACAAAGAAACACAACGAACATGATGTCCGGACGACTCGCAGTCAAGTACAACAAGGATCCTATCATGCCCCTGTAGAGTTTTTTATCCACACTCTTGCCTTCTTCATCAGCATAAAGGCGAGTGTTGGGAGAGATGGGAGTAGCTATTGGTTTGGACGTGTTCATCCCATACTTCTCGAGCATTTCACGGATGTATTTATGTTGGTGAATGCGCGTCCCATCTTTGAGTTGTGTGATTTGGAGTCCCAAGAAGAAGTTGAGTTCTCCTATGAGGGACATCTCAAACTCACTACTCATCAATTTTTTGAATTCCCCTACAAGTTTCATGTTAATGCTTCCAAATACTATGTCATCGACATATACTTGGACAATCAAAACATTTTTGAACACATTCTTTAGAAACAGGGTTTTGTCAATCGTACATCGAGTGTACCCATTAGACAAGAGAAAGGACGCAAACCTATTGTATCAAGCATGAGGAGCTTGCTTGAGTCCATAGAGCCCCTTGTCAAGGAAGTACACATGGTCAGGATACTTCTCGTTCTCGAAACCAGGGGGTTGAGAAACATACACCTCTTTGTTCAGTTTACCGTTGAGGAAGGCGGTCTTCACGTCCATTCGAAACAACTTGAACCCTTTGTGAGCGGCGAAGGTGATGAGGAGGCGTATAGCTTCAATTCTAGCAACAAGAGCGAAGGTCTCGTCGTAGTCAATCCCTTCCTCTTGCCTAAAGCCTTAAGCCACAAGCCTTGCCTTGTTTCTTGAGACTCCTCCACTCTCATCAAGCTTGTTTCTGTAGACTGACTTCCTCCCTATATATTTTTCTTTGGGGGTCTAGGTCCGAGCTTCCAAACCTTGTTCCTTTCGAACTGATTTAGCTCTTCTTGTATGGCTTGGATCTAGTCAGCGTCCTGAAGTGCTTCTTTTATGTTCTTAGGTTCAACTAAGGACACAAAAGCATTGAACGCACAAAATGCCATGTTTGCACTTTGGGACTTGCTTGTAGTTGATCTGGTTTGGACTCCTTTTGAAGAATCTGAGACGATTTGATTTGTTGGATGATATCTTGAAAGGTTGGAGTTCCTATGGGTGACGTCCCTTCTAGGAGTACACCTAGGATCCGTCCAATTTGAGTCATCCGAGTCAAAGTCTTCCTCTTCACCAATAGGCTCAATGTGTTCCCCCTCAGATTGAGCGTCCACACTTTGCCTTTACTCTCCTTGTTGACTTGATTCCGCAGCATCCACTTGATTGAGTGACCAAGTCTGAGATGGTTCTTGCTCATCACTAGGAACTCCTATGGAAACTTCTTCTCTGTTTTCAGGGGCATTCCTAGAAATATAGTATTTTCCAAAGGACCAACCTTCTTCTTCATCGTCTTCATCATCGTCCTTTGAAGAGGGATGACGTTCCTTCTTGCTTGATTCCTTCTTGAAAGATGAGTTTTCCTTGAATACCACATGAGTACTTTTGTTGAAGACCAAGCTTAAGAGTCATTTTGTTGAAGACTTTATAGGCTTTGCTTGTGAGTGAGTACCCAAGAAATATTCCTTCATCACTTCTAGCATCAAACGTCCCAATGTTATCCTTGTCGTTGTTGTGAACAAAACATTTGCACCCAAAGACTTTAAGATGCGAAATGTTAGGCTTCCTTCCATTGAGCAGCTCATAGGACGTCTTCTTTAGTAAAGGACAAATCATAGCTCGATTGATGATGTAGGTAGTTGTGGAAACAGCTTCATCCCAAAAGTGTTTGGGGACACTGCTTGCCAATAGCATCATCCTTGCCATATCCTCTAGCGTCCTATTCTTTTTTTCAATAACACCATTTTGTTGAGGACTTCTTGGAGATGAGAAGTTGTGGGAGACTCCTTATTGGTCACAGAATTCCAAGAACTCTGAGTTTTTTAACTCCATTCCATGATCTGACCGTAGGGCTTGTTAGCGCATCCCAAGAGCAACTTCCACTTGTTTGATCTTGAAAGCATCTACTTTTGACACCAAGAAAAGAACCCAAGTGAATCGAGAAAAATCATCTACGAGAACGTACATGTACCTCTTTCTACCGAAGCTTTGTGTCCTCATGGGTCCGCACAAATCTATATGAAGGAGCTCCAATGGCTTCTCTTTGCTCACTTCATTTTTGGATTTGAAGGACGATCTTGTTTGCTTCCCTTTAATGCAAGCTAGCTTCGCATTGTTCGACTTGATCTGGATTGATTCGGGGAAGTCCTCTCACAAGATCTTATTGATGAAGTTTGAGGATGGTGCTAGGTCCGGCGTGACCAAGACGAAGATGTCAAAGATCGGCGTCCTATGATGAGATGGACAAACACAACTTTCAGGAAGGTTCAAACTCCTTATTGAACACATACACATTATTCTTCCGAATTCCTTCGAGAATGACATCTTGGGACTTCTTGTTGATGACTCGGCATTCTTGAGAGTCAAATGTGACTAAGTTGTCTCCTTGTTCACACATTTGAGAGACGCTCAAGAGGTTGGTTAAGCACAGAGAAAACAACCTAGTCAAGGAAAATTAAGAACAATCAAACCTCACAATAATACTTCGTTCACAATTTCAATTAACTAGTCAGGCAAAAGAGGTTTAGTTTCTTGTAGACATTGAAAAGCTTACAAGTTTTTCAAAGAGGTTTTCTTCTTCTCAAAACTCCAACAATAATCCCAAAGACAATAATAACAAGATAATAAAACCTAGAAAATAAAAGCTAACTATATATCTTAGAGTTTTTAAAAATAATAACTAAAAGATGCTTCAACCCAAAAGCCCAAAGGCCCGTACAAAAATATCGTTTCAAGTTGACACGGGTGAAAACTCGGGATAACACCCAAAACTCGGGGGAGTTTTGACTGCACGAGGGCGAGTATTCAAGGCCGAGCCTCAGCTCCCAAAACTCGGGATGTTCCTCCAAAACTCGGGGGAGTTTTGACGTCTTTGCCCGAGTTTCTAGACATTTTCCACCGAACTCTTCCTAGCTTCTTGCACTTGATTTCTTCTTTAGCTCCCATCCTTGCACACTCTTTGGCACCTTCAAGCTCACCTCCAAGACCACCATCACCATGGATTTGGCACTCGATCAACATATCTTCAAATATCAACTAAACGAGTATAGATACCGAATCTTCCAACACTAAAGCTAAACTATAAAATAAAGGAAAATCAAGCTAAAAATGCATGAAAAACCAATCAAAACATGCTCTAAATACTACAACCTATATACTCTATCAATAAGAAGAAGAAAACATACCAAAATTTTTGCACATAAGTTTTTTAGAAATCTTCTTATCTACTAATTTCCATTTTAATTATTTTTCTAGAAAATCTTCTTATCTTGTCATTAATTGATGCTTAAATTTTGCACATAATTCTTCTAGAAATCTTCTTATCCATGAATTTCCATCTTAATAGTTTTTGTAGAAATCTTATTATTTTCTTATATATGGCACGTTTAATTTTAAACATAATGCTTCTAAAATCTTTTTCTCTAATAGTTTTTATTTTAATTATTCTTCTACAAATCTTATTATCTTCTTATTTACTAATTTACATTTTAATTTTCTAAAATTGTACACATAATCATATCTATTTACTATTTTTTTCGATAAATGTACACAAAATCTAAAACTATTTTCTAGCCATATCAAAATCATGTCTTCAAGGCACAAACACGAACAAGGGTATACTTCTAAACTTGAAGCATTTGTCAGCTTTTTCATTAAGATTTTATATGCCAACCACCTTATTTTTAATAATTGATTTTAATACTAATTTTCTATCCATTTATACTTAATAGATTACATGTATATATTTGCCGGGTAGTTTCTATCTTAATTTTCAAAATCAAATATAAATTAAATACATATTCTTCAATTTTTATATTTTGAATTAAAAAATTCATATTAATAGTATTTATATGATTTGTTGATTTTTTTTGCCTACTTCTGAGTTGTTTAATTAATATTTCTATCCTTAATTTTTATTTTAACAATGTTTTTTTTATTTTTTTAGTTCATAATGTATAGATCATAATCGTATCATTTTTACCCATTTATTATATAGTATATTGATTATAGATTATCTTTCTTAATTTATTATAATATTTTTTAAAACCATCAATGATAGCTAGGTCTACCTCTACATTTACGTCACATCGTCCTTTTGTTAAAAAAATATACTAATATATTTTTTGTTCATATCATTTTGAAATCCCTATAAAAGCACGCAGGATTCTTGCGCACCCATTTTTTTTTATTTTCCACACCGTCTTTACACGAAACAAGGATACAAGCAAGGGTAAAAAAGTAAATTCGAAAATGAGTCGGGACAAGCAGCGCGAAGGCTCGGTGCGCGCGCGGTGCAAAACGAGGGCGAGCCGTTGAACTCAAATCGAGCTCGATGGCTCGCCCTCGAATTGGGCCCATAGGCCCAATTCGAGTTTTATTCCTTAGTTTCGGTTCATCATCAAGTTCAACTATTGTTTCGGTTTATATTCTTATTCTATCATAGGGTTTTCCAACGGGTCAACCCGACTTGACTTGTGACTCGGTTTATGGGTTACAGGTTAGCCCTATGACTTATAAATGAAAAAAAAACTAACCCGTGGTCCGACCCGTGTGCGCATTACAACAACCTACAAATATTAATAAATATAATAAGTGTTATATCTATCTATGTGTAAGGTTGGAATATTTTGACATTAAATGCCTTGATTTGATTTAGTTTCAATTAATTTGTATTATGCTTAATGTATTGTTATTATTATTATTATTATTATTATTATTATTATTATTATTATTATTATTATTATTATTATTATTATTATTATTATTATTATTACTATTATCATTAATTAAGTTTTATTATATTCAACGTAATATGCCATTGTTATTATTACTTTATAAAATAATTATTATTACTTAAGACTATATATTATCTTATTAAATTAGTTTCTCACCTATCTAATCTACTTATATATTTGAATTTTTTCCATTAAATACAAACACCTAAACTCATCCTAATTTGTTATAGTATATATGTTATTACGTTGTTATATATTATTCTATTGTAATAGTTATCATAACACATCCTTATTTTTTTATAGTATGTAATATTCTCTTTAAATATTACTATGATAATATGACAAACCCCTCGACATTATTTGCATTTAAGATGACATACTCACATTAGACTCAAGTCTCTTATAAATCTTAGCTACATGTATTTTTGCATTTTTGACAATAAATGCATACATTTGATGATCAAATTATCATTTTCATGTCATTATTGCTACACTATTTATATATAATAGTATATACTATATATTATGTTAATTGTTTGATTGGATTATATGATTTAGGGACAATTCTATAAATCATTTGATTATATTTGAAGTGATTTATATTTGAACCCCACCTATGGAGCCACAAATGGATAACATCATCTAACGAATTATTATTAAAACTAAGACAATATGTATATTTTTATATCAAGATATTAATCAAAGAAATTATATACATATTAATCAACGGAACTATAAACATAAACATACAGTGAAAAAACAAACTAATATTAAAGTACCGGTCTTGGCGATGCCGGAAGGAGGTGTCTAGTTCATCCTATATTTATAACATTACATATTGATTACGTTTTAAATATAAAATAGATTTCTTAATTATGATAATGACTCTTTACCTTCTTATTTGATATTTATATAATTCTTATTTAAATAGTTTTTCACAACTTAATAACATATATACAAGATAATTTAGTTTTATTTTTTGTATTTAGTAAATATTCTTTATATATTATTCCAAGTTATTATTTAAAATTATTACCTATTTATATAAGTTAGTTTATGCAACTTAATTTAAATCCAAAATAATTTCTCTCAATTTTAATAAAATTTGATAATGCATTTATATCATTCTTTATCAATCATGTAAATATAATTATATAACTTTTATGTATATAAAGGTAGAATATAGAGAATATATATATATATTAATTATATAAATGTTTGACAATACGAGAATTATGTAATCTTATAATTCAAAAGATAAGCGTTATTTTAAAACAAATTTGAAATATAATAATATTTATAATCATTATAAAAAAAGTTATATATGTATAAAGTAATAAATTATTTTATAACATTTGATATAAGATACAAAGTAATTATCAAATTGGTTAATTTTTTTCTTGGGGCTGCCGCAGCCATTAACAGGACGAAAACTGCTCAGGTTAATTTTTTGTCAATAGTCAATACCGACATGCTTGAGATAGAAGAAACTTCTTTCTTTGATCTCTTTATATACCTTATCACATTCAGATACTTGTACACATTACAGTGATTTCATTATTATATAGGCTAAAGACCAAGGCCCACAGACCCAGAGACCCAGTTAAGAAAAAGGTAATTAAGTATACTAGCTGAAGACCCGTACCATGTAAGGGGTAATGATCATTTTTTTCGTTAATTTGTGTATCTACTATAATCTATTCTATATATTAATTCTTATATATAAATAGATTAAAATGAGAATTGAAAAGTTAAGTTAATTAATATGTATCTTCTATAGAAGAAAATTTCAAAGATAATATTGTTTCAAAGATAAATATTAGATGAGTAAGAAAAATGATAAAATTAAAGGTTAGATAATTAAAAAAATTTTAAAGATAAATAATATGCCTTTAAAGATAGATATTTGATGGGAAAGAAAAAAGATAAAGTTAAAGATTAGATAATTAGAAAAATAAAACATATAAAATTGTTAATCAAGTGGGGCTAGAATTAACGTGGAGACTCGAAATTCTCCGGCTTTAATATATAGTATAGATTTTTCCCAAGTCCCTTGTTTTTTTTTCTGCGTTATGTATAGCGATCGAGAGACATTACTTTTGCTATTGAATATATATAGTTAAGATATAAGCTTCAATATTACAACTTTTATATAAGGTCATAATGATTAATTAGCTAATTGTTATATTTGTATGATGATGTTAATATTGTATGTTGTTATACAATTGTAATATAGGTCCGTATCAATCGTTTCATAGTTCTTAAGCCGAGATAAAATTTAGGGAACCTTAACAGGACAAAATAAAAATGAAAATTCCAAAGTAGAAAACTGATTATAAATAATTTTACTCTCCGCATATAACAATATATCTAAACTTGTACTCAATCTGACCTCAAATGACTAATCTATATATAGAACCGAACCTATTAATTAATTTATTGTCCATACACAACAATCCAAACTTTTATCCAATTTGAACTCAAAATGAATTACCTACTAAATCGACCTCATCAATAGGCTTATTGTCCATATGAACCATATACAATATCCAACCTTGTACTAATCTGAAATAAAAATGACCGACTCATTAAATCAACTTAATAGTTTTAATTCACTGATAATTTTTTATAAAACTTCCAATTATAAAATCACGTCCATATATATTCGATATTTTGAATGATTATGATAAATGTGCATATGTATATTTAAGATTATGAACATGAAATGATGAAATATTTTGGGTAATAAAATATTTTTATGTCAAAAATATTAATTCCATATGTAATCACTTAATTTATCAATATTATTTATAATTAGATTTGTCAAATAGGTTAGTTCGATCTAGTTTGACCATTTCAAGTTGATTTATAAATGAGTGGATGACACATCGAGCAAATCTAAATTTGATATCTGGTTAAGAGAGTCGATTGCTTTTCCATAACCATATGTCGTGTTCATGACTTAGATTAATTCATTTGGAGTAAGAAGATGATATAATAAATATTTTAATATTTATTTTATGTACCAACCTACCAATACCCCTAATCTTCATTTAATTAATTATTCCTAAGTGTATTTATATGTTATTCTTATAATATAAATTTTGAATTCCATATAAATAATGATTATCATAAATATTAAATGTTATACTTATTAAATGTTATCACAAATATTCAAATTGTAAAATTGTGGTACCTCTAGGAAAGGGACTATTTAAAATAAAGTTAAACCATAATGAATAAAAAAAAAGGGACAAAATGTATTTTTTTACAACTTAATGGAAATCTGGAAGGAAAATGAGTTTGGTGGTATTGGGATAACGGAAGTAATATTATGGATGATTTGTGATAATTAGATATTAAACGAGTGATTTAGTGAAATACGACCTATGGAACGAGTAGTATCGGGACAGATAACTCCTTAAATAAAAGGAAAGCAAGAAACAACGAGAGCCTAAACATAGCGTTTTATACAAGCTACCATAAATCTTGGAGAACATATATAGAAGGAACAAAGTTTATCGGCTGGAACGAGGCCATGAATCCTTTTTGAATGCTCATATATTTTGGATTAATAGAAAAATGTGTATTACTTGATATACATGATGAACTAATCTATGGGTTACGGTACGTGCGATGCTAATTAATCAAGACAGCTAGCTAGTATGGGAGAAACAGAGATGGTGATAAACACATCAGACCCCGAACAAGTTTCAAACTTCGTGATCAAGCAAGGCAACGGCGTCAAGGGGCTGGCAGACCTGGGCATCCCCAGCTTGCCCAGGCAGTACATTCATCCGGTGCCGGAGCGGCCTGGCTCCTTCTCCCTCTCCCCTCTCCTAGTCCCGATCATCGACCTCTCGGCCCCTGCCGCGGAGCTGCAAGGCTCCGTATGCGCAGCTGCCGAGCGGTTCGGTTTTTTCCAGGTGATCAACCATGGGGTTCCCTTGGAGGTGCTTGAGAGAGTGAAGGAAGCGACGTATCGGTTTTTCGAGAGTACCTCCAAGAGAACTCGCGGAGCAACCATGTGAGATACGGAAGCAGCTTCAACCCGGACATGGAGGCGGCGTTGGAGTGGAAGGACTTTCTCAGCCTTTTCTTTGTTTCCCGGGATGAGGCGCTTGCCTTATGGCCTTCCACTTGTAGGTACGTGATCATGCACCTAACCTACCTAATATATAACTATTAGTATAAACCATGTATCTCAATCTAACTTAATTTACTTTCGACCAAAAAAAAAAAAATCTAACTTAATTTACTGTTCATACATAAATGCATGCATGTACGTAATTTTACGTAGGGATGAGGTGTTGGACTACATGGACAAGTGCGAGTTGTTGATCAAAACACTGGTGTCCCTCTTACTAGAGGGCCTCGGCGCCCACGAGACCCGAATAAAGTCCATGTTGACCAGGTCAAGGCGCACAAACCTCAACTACTACCCTAAGTGCCCTGACCCTGACCTCACAGTGGGGGTCGGTCGCCACTCGGACGTGTCCACCCTGACCATCCTCCTTCAGGACAGCCTGGGTGGCCTCTATGCCTGCTCCCCGAATGAAGGACGAGACGGAGACGAAGGTGAGGGCTGGATCCACGTCCCCCAGTTGAAGGCGCCCTTGTGATCAATGTAGGAGATGTCCCCCATATTTGTGAGCCCGGGGATGGGTGACGTGATCGGTCCACTCGATCAGGTGTTGGCCAAGAACGGAGAGCAGCGTAAATACAGGCAAATGTTGTACTCCTACTACGTGTTAAATTTCTTCAGCAAGGCGCATAATGGGAAGGACACTTTGGAATATGCCGCCATCTGATTAATCATTGGCTGGTTAATCAATTTCAACAGATGTACGAGTTTGCCATTATTATATATTAATGAATAAAGTTCATGTGCGTACTGATACGGCATGCACCGAGCCATCACCAGCGAGATCACGACCAAGACGGGAGTGTAGGCCACCGATTAGGTTTAGGAATTAATATTTGATATTTTATGTAAATTTTATTGTTGAGGATATCTATAACCTCCTTCTCAGGTTTTCTTTCCGGTTCTTTCCTGAGTCGCTTTTTATTGAACCGGTAGGGCTAATATAAATACTCTTGTAATTCTCTTATGCAATACAAGAAAAATATTATGCCCTAATCTCTCCTCTCCCCATTCTCGTCCTTCTCTCCCACCTTTCACCTTCACGTGTTACTTGCTATGGGTCTCTAGCCCTATCTTGGTGATCAAGCTACTTAGGCTTGTACCACTTGGTCTCTTCATAGTTGAACTCTCTTCCGCCATGTCCAATGACGAGGAGACATCAAACACGACTATTGTTGATCCTAATATTCGTGAACTCCTCCAGACCCTAACCATGGAGGTGCGCCAAAATAGGATCGAGCAGGAAACTCAACGTCACTGTGTGGATCAAGTTTGCCATATCTGGGAGACTCGGAACATACTGAATGAGCATACCAGAGGCATCCACGTTGAGAATCCCTTCACAGATCAACGTCGCAATCAAGGGGGCGGCGTGCAACGACAACAGAACCCTGAGTTACAGCCGCCACTGCAGCAAGAGGGTCGCGTGCTCGCTGATGAGAATCAAGGGCAGGAGCATCACCCTAAAATTTGGATTGAAGCCCCTCGCTTTCACGGCTCTGATCCAACGGGTTGGGAGTATAAGGTCCAAACTTATTTCGATTACCTCCACATACCACTGCAGGAGCGCTTACAACTGGTCGGGATGCTCATTGATGCTCCGACCTTTGATTGGTTCCGCTATCAACGACGGAACAATTGCTTGCAAACATGGCTTGCTTTCTTGGATGCCGTTAAACAGAGATTCCACTCTCATCATTACGAGGATTACGTCGGGTTACTAGCCAAGTTGCAACAGAAATCCACCGTTCTTGAATACCAAACTAAATTCGAGACCCTGTTGAACAAAGTTGAAGGGTTATCGCAGCCAACTCTTGTCTCACTCTTAAAAGCCGGACTGAAGCAACCGGTTAAATGGGAGTTGAACTCGAGAAACCGGACGTCTACGGCTCAAGCGTTTTCTTCATCAAGGGAGTTGGCAGCTTCTTATTTAGACATTATAGGGGCTGTCTTGGGGCCACGACAGTCGTGGAACACCTCAGGGTTTCGACCGGGCACTTCTGGCACTTCTACTACAGCTTCAACATCCACTCTTTCCCCTAATGCTCCATCACAACCATCCAAAGGCCCAACTAATCTGTCTTCTCTACCCATATGTGGCCGAGCGAGAGGAACGAGCCAAAAAAGGACTTTGTTGGAATTGTGACGAGAGCTATGTTCTGGCTCACTATTGTAAACACCGCTTTTTGGCGCTATTAGGCAGTGGAGATACGGATAATGAGGACGTGACAGGGGTCGAGGATACCGAGCCGGCGGTTATTAGGGACGTGTCTACGGTGCTATCAATGGAAGGCCTGATGATCGGTCCGGATCGGAGGGTCTCAAAATTCAATTTTATAACCGAACCTAGTTGTAGCACAAGGTAGGGTGTCGAACATTCGGGAGTTCGTTTGTTGAGTGCACCAAAAAGACTTGCAAAGGGGAAAGAAAGGCTAAAAACAAGGAAAATCAAAGGAAACCACTCCGGACCGACATGGTCACTTCGGGCCCGAGATGGATCGACGAAGAAATGCACGGGGCCGACACAGTTGTAAGTCGGGCCCGAGGTCTAGGTAAGTCGAGCTTAGCAAAAATGGAGAGATAGGTCTTGGGTTTTTAGGTTCCTCCTCTAGTAGATGTGGGTCATTCCACCCCAATTCAGCCAATAAGTGTTGATCCTCGTGAGATCGAGGTTGTCCGCCTCGGCCCCGCCACTTCTACACATCGACCCTAGAGAATTTTACCTCCCTTTCGATGCAAGGTCAAGTGATAGGCAATAGATTGCTTCCGTTCACTCTTGCCAATCACAAGCCCTTGATCCCTTGCTTCCACAAGAGATTGTAACTCTTATAGAGTGGGTTCCTAGATCAATCACTTAAGGCTATGGAATTGGGGGTTCAAACCCAAACCTAGCTAGAGGTTTTCCCCATAGCCCAAGACCAATGGAATCTACTCCATAAGGCTAGAGTAACAAGCAATCAAATCACAAGGCAAACAAGTCTCAATCATCCAAATCAAAGCAAAGCCAAATTTCATTCAAATCAAAGGAAAATCACAAGATCCAAATCCAAATCCACAAATTGCAAATCAAAACAAAGACAAACTCACAATTCTTCCTTAGATCTACACTTCTCCACCGATTTTCCTCTCCTTCTTCTCTCCTTTCCTCCTTCTTGCTCTCCAAGTCTTCCTTGAGCCTTTGAGAGTGATTAGATGTGTGTAATGAGTGATAATCCTCTAATTGTCTTCTCTCTTTTTAATTAGGGGCCAAGAATACCCAAAAATGGAAGAGGGGCAAAAGTGGTAGATCACATTTGTATGCCTTGATGCCCAATCCACAATTCCGCCGACTCGGACCGACTTATGTGTACCTCGGGCCCGATGTGCTGGCACCTCGGTCCGATGTCCTAGAGTCGATCTCGGGCCCGAGTTGCTGGGCAACTCGGTCCTGGCCTCGGTCCACTCTTCTTCTTGGTTTTTCTTGAGCTCCTCTTCATTGATCGCTCGGCTCTTCCACTCCTTTGTGCTTGTGCCTTGCTCCTCCTTTGAGTCTCCTTTCAAACCTCCTCAGAACATGCCAAATTACCTACAAAATGCACCAAATTCGCATAGTCTCCGAATCTCATAGAAAATCGGAATCTAAGCTAAGAACGAACAAAACTAACAAGGAAAGAAACAAAAGACACATATTTACAAGGGAATTTAACCACTAAAACACCACCAATTTGAGAGACATCAGAATACCCCATACTTAAACTTGCTTGTCCTCAAGCAATAACAATGTAAGCAAGACCGAAGCATAATCTTCAAGTGAAGCCTCATATGAAAAATCAATCAAGTACAAGTGATATATATGCGAGCAAGATTACATCATCACCCATGATCAAGTGTTCATAGAAATCGAGTCAAATGCAACCAAGCCTCACTTTAGGGATATGAAAATGTGTATCACTCATCATGGGTTTAGGTATAGCAATGAACACTCAAACTCAAGAATCATGCAAGTAAAGACTTTACTATTGTAGCTAATATCACCAATTCCTCCACCTAGAGATGCCTATTATTACAATGCACACAAAGAATATGAACTTGGCTCAATGGAGGTCCTCAAAGAGGTTCCATTCGGCCGGGTTGTAATGGGGCTTTTGGTATTTCTCAAGGTAGGAATCATTTTGGTCTTGTGGTGCTTACAATGGGGATTGAACTTCCTAATCTCTCACCAACTTCACCAATTATTCCACTTGCAACTTCACACTCATCCAAAAGACTTTGAATTTTCATTTCTCAGCCCACAAATTCACTTAACATTCCACTTAATCTTTGCACTTAGACTTTTTGTTGGATTTTTCTCACTTTTGCACTGGACCAACTTGCATTACACATCGGGCCCGAGGTCACTTTGAACTCGGTCGGACCCTTTTTCTTCACTTAAGCTCTTTGCTTTCAATCCACTTCTCTTTTCAAACATTTCAAAGGGCTTCTAGGATTTAAGGACCCCATAACTAGGCTATGCATACAATGCCAATGAACTTATAATATCATGTTTTTTATCATATAAAAGTGTCTACTTTCAGCAACCATGGAAGGGTTCGAGTCAACCTTCATCAAAGTAAACACCTTTTCTACCTATTCGATCCTAGGAATCTCAAGTTTCGTTTCAAAACCTAATTATTTATATAATCCACAATTCTCTCTTTCAATCAAATTGCAAACTAAAATATGCCTCAAGTTTCATTAAGGAATTAAGCTCAAATAGGATAGATATGAAAAGTAATGACAAAGAACAATTAATTCATAAATTCATGGTAAAAAATGCATAACTTTGTTAGGCTTTACCCCAACCCTAGAATAAAGGGACTACGCAAACATGAGAAACATGCAAAGAGAATAGAAAGAGACATGGGTATTGAATGAAAAACAAATACTTAAATTAGAAGAAAAACCTTGCAAAACTTGTTCACAATCAAGCCTTCAAACTTCTTACAAAGCTTCTTCCTTGTTCTCTAAGTTCTCTATACTAGAAACCGCTCTTGAAAATGTCTTAAATGTGATATTGAATGATTTTAAGAAGCCTCCCTACCCATCCTAACATACTAAAAAGCTAAGATAATTTAGGCACACAAAATCTAAAACAAATCTATCTATTACCTAATAAAAACACTAAAAATATATGGACAGATTTCGCGCCGCTTACTGAGACGGGATGTATCGGTAACGACCCCCGTTAGTGTCCATAAGACTCACTTCCATTATTCTCTCAAATATCTTTTATAGGTGCCTCGTTAACGACCCTCCCAGAGTTGGTAACGAGTCATCTCTGGCTTTTTCCTTGGCTCTTTCTTCCTCTGGCTTCTCTTATGGCTCAATAACGGGTCTCTTAGGCTCGACTTAGCATATCCTTGTCGCATCGTACTTCTCCTCACCCCGATCGGCCTTTAATCTATTTCGGGTCTTCCTTGGCTCTTCACACCTCTCCTCAATGCTCCACAAACGCTCTAAATTCGCTTCAAAAACCTACAAAACACCACCAAAGGTTGCATAGACTCCGAATCTCAAATGAATACTAAAATCAATGCAAAAGACTCCAAACATGACACAAAACTATCAAAAACAACTCAGTCTATGCTACTAAGACCTAACAAAACCTAAATAAAAGGAGGATATCATTATGCCTCACTTCCTCCATTACCAGATGTATGTTCACATGTAAAGCAATAAGGGCAATCAATTAACTACGGAGCAAATTAACCATGAAAAAAACAATAATTCCCACAATTAACCATTGCAAACCTAGGTCCTTTCTCCATCACCATATGTGCCTCCTCTTACGCTTTTCCTAGCAAACCACTTGGTCAATAAAGCTTGATGCAACGTTGTTTGATGTTATTGTTGTAGATTCCCTCCCTTGTTAGGGCACTCTTTTTTGGTATGTCCTTATGTATTGCAAATTTCACAACTCATCACTCTTCCTCTACTTTACATTGTTTTTTCTGTAAAACCTGGGGTTTTTTGTACGTCATTGTGCACCCGTAGCATATCTACATCATATACATTTAAACTACTGGAAATATAATAAATTTTTTAAGGTACTAATTCATTTTTGAATTAAAATTATATATGTTTTAAAAGTTTTAAAGGTATAATTAATTAATGTTTTTGGGTAAGGTTTATAGCAAAAGGAACTTTAAGGGTGGAAATTGTGATTTTCCACAACTTTTGCCTTAGCCGACTTTAAAAAAAAAAGGAGCATTGGAGATTTAAGGGCTATAGAGAGGTTGAGGTGCGTCGGAGAGAGAAGGAGGAGCATGGAGAATTCTTTGATTTTAGGCAAATGTTTGTATAGGATGTTGATTTGTAGTAAAGGATTATTGTTGATAAGTTTTACTTAGTAAGTTTAATAAGATTTAGTCAGTTATTGTTTTATTTGAGTTTATTAATTTTCTAGATCTAGGTTTAGAATTGATATTGATTTGGAAACCGACTGAGTTATAGTTGTCCATGGTCGTTTTCAATGATGGTTATATAGTTTGTTAAAGATTTAAATATGATTTTAGGGTTTCATTTTGTAATGATATTTCGGTGGATTTCGGTCAAGATTTATAAAAGGTTTTCAACTATAAAGATGATCTTTTATATACCTGGTATATGCTGGTAAATTTTACAGTGTTTGGAGTTATATAGTAAAAATTATAATGCATATTGGCCTTTCATTGCATTTGGGGTTAGAGTTTGTGAGAGTTTATAAGCAAATATACATTGAGTTATATATATTAGAGCACGAGTGATAAATCATGATTAGGTAAAGGAGTCAGAGACAAAATATCCTTCTTAGTTGGAGTCTGTCCAGGTCCAAATTTGCAGCTCTAAGCTTAGCTCCTAATTCGATATCACTAGTATAAGGCAATTGTATTGGTTCCTTTTTAGCTCTTAATTTAGTGTGCAAATATTGGAATGTTTAATTCATGCTTGTTGGTTATTATACGAACCATTAGATACTACTCCCTTCGTTTTCAAAAAGTTGTCCATTTCACACATTGTGGAAGAATTTTTTTTCCTATAACCTTATAAATGTAGAGTTACTAATGTTTATGCTAGAGATAATATTAGGGGTATAAATGGAAAGATATGGGGAAAAAAGTGAAATGAACAAGTATTATGAAACAAGAAAAAGATGTCATACAACTATTTTAAAACGGAGAGAGTATATAATATATATCCATGATGAGAATCCTATAGTAAGCATTGTTGCAGAACGAGGTAGGTCGTTGATTCTCGTTGATTATATTAGTGAAACTGACCTCTACGTTGTGTTTGTCGCTACTTTTATTGCTAGCATTATTGGGATAGTCGTGGTACAATTGAGCTTAGGTTCGGATAATCGTGACCTTACTAATTGACATACTTGGTAGGAGATGTATATGGACTAAATTAGGTTAAGGGTGGGAGTTGTTAGCTTTCATATACCATCTCATGAGAACATTTAGGTAAAGAGTTATCATAACTTGAGATCGTATTATAATTTTTCATTCAATACCCATGTCTCTTTCTAGCTAAGTACTTATGCACTCTACACCCTGACAAATTAGTACCGCTCTGCATTCGAGAGAGCGGTACTAGCTAAGTACTTATGCACTCTACACCCTGACAAATTAGGCGGCCCACGCCCTGATAAAGTAGGCGCTCCGCGCCCTAACAAATTAGGCGGTCCACGCCCTAAAAACTTTGGCTCTCCGCGCCTGGAAGATTAGGCGCTTCACGTCCCATTAAATTTAGGCACTTCTTGCCTCATTAGAATTTGGCACTCCCTCCTTGGTAGGTTAAAGATAGTGTCGTTATCATTTCTTTGATCTTGGTTCATGACCATCGTCACTCTATTACGCTATGTACATTTGTACTCTAGCGGATTATGCGGAGCAAATTACTTTCTCACACTCCATCGACCGTAGTCGATATTCTAATAAAAGGATGATATCTCTTGGTAGTGTATTGCATGAAGATGTTTCTCGTATTCACCTACCGATTAGTATGTCTTTCCTTTAACATCTCGGTAGTTCTAGGACGATCTCCTTCCCCGTATGCTTTTATTAGTTAGGAAGTCTTCCCCCTAACTTTCGTTGTCTTAATGGAACATGTCGATTCTTGATTTTGTAGCTATGTGAATTGAGAAAATTTAGGATGCTTGGGTTCCTCGACGAGTGCCACGTTATCTTACCAAGTTTTTATGACATTGTTTAACGTCCCGTATATATTCATCGTAAGATTAGTATTTATTACACCTTGATTCATCTAGTTGGTTGAATTAACTCTTATTCTTGATCGTTGAAATTAATCCTAAGTAAGGATTATTTTGTAGGCGCCTCATAGTCGAATGTGGGGAGACCATTCGACATACTTAGCTTATTATCGATAGATAGTCTGTTTTTTCTCACAAGTTTCAAGACGACACCACCAGGATGTGTCCCATAAAGTTGGAACTTTTATTCTTCGACTCTCCTTGTTATACCTACTGATAATGGAACCCCTAGTCGTTAGCTATTCAAAGTTAATTTCATCGTATTGATCCCTTTTTTTAAGAACCAATTGTTCTCCCCACTTTCTAGTCTATTTTAGACTAACTCTTTTGCTTTCATCGTTTTTGCATAATTGCCTAGGGTGTTTCATTGACTTACAATGCATTGGAATTAAGAGACATTGGTCAAAGTAAGACGTTCAATATTGTACGCGATCGCTCTCAATCGTGAGGGTCTCGAGAATACAAATTAAACCGACCCCGTTGTAGCATGTGGTGGGTGTCGAACGCTCGAGAATTCTGTCCGTTTGATGCACCAAGAGACTTTAAAACTGAAAAGAGAAGATAAAACGAAGGAAAACAAAAGAAACGCTCGGGACCGACACTAAGGTCACGTCGGGCCCGAGGTTGGTCGACAAAGAAAGAGAGTCGGGACCGACATACAGCAAGTCAGACCCGATGTAGTTGGGGATGTCGAGCTTAAATTTGGAAAGATAGATCTCGGGCTTTTGGGTTCCTCCTCTAGTAGACATGGGCTTTTCCACCCCAATTCAAGCAATAAGTGTTGATCCTCATAGGATCGAGATTGTTCGCCTCGTTCCTGCCACTTCTACACATCGACCCATAGGGAATTTGACCTCCCTTTCGATGCAAGGTCTCGTGATGGGCAATTGCTCACTTTCGTTCACTCTTGCCAACCACAAGCCCTTGATCCCTTGCTTCCACAAGGAATTGTAGCTTTATGTAGAGTGGGTTCCTAGATCAATCACTCAAGGCTATGGAATTGGGGTTTCAAACCCAACCTAGCTAGAGGTTTCCCCCAAAACCCAAGATCAATGGAATCTACTCCATATGGCTAGAGTAAAAAGCAAACAAAACACTAAGCAAAGAAATTTTTCAATCATCAATCTCAAAATAAAGCCAAATCTCATTAACCAAACAATGGAAATCCACAAATCCCAATTCAAATCCACAATAGCAAAGCAAAACAAAGCTAAACTCACTAGCTGTCCCTAGATCTCCTTCTCCTCCACCGATTTCTCTTTTTCTCCCTCTCCTCTCCTTTCTCCTTGCTCCCCAAGTCTCCCTAGAGCCTTTGAGAGGTGATTAGTGTTGTGTGTGTTGATAATTGTCCTCCTCTTTAATTAGAAGATAAGAAGGCCTAAACTAGAATAGGGGTAAAAGAGGTAGTTCACAATTGTATGCCTCGGAGCCCAATCCTCCCTTCGACCGACTCGGACTGACACGGAGGCATGTCGGGCCCGAGGTGTTGGGCACGTCGGTCCAAGGTTGAAGCTCGATCTCGGTCCCGATGTTGCCTGGAACTCGGTCCGGTCTTCTGGCCACCTCTTCTTCTTGGCTCTTCTCTTGCTTCTCTTCATGGGTTGCTCTACTCTTTCGCTCCTTGCCTCAGGCTTTGCTCCTTCCTTGGGTCTCCTTCAAAATAGCCTCGAACCATGCCAAAAACACCTACAAAATACACAAAATTCGCATAGTCTCCGAATCTCATAGAAATGTGAGAACTACGCTAAAAAGGGACAAAACACAAAAGAAAAGGAACGAAAGACACATATTTACAAGGGAAAATGACCTATAAAACACCACCACTTTGAGAGACATCAAGACGCTGAAGAGCTCGTCCACCCAGTAGAGATTTAAGAAGAAGCTGAAGTAGGCAAAGATCATCGTCAACGCCAATCACCGTATTGTTCTTTTAATGTATTTCCAGACTTCATCTATCTTGCCAAGCTCTGATAGTATTATTGTTTGTTTATGTTTTGAACACAATTTTTAATGGCTTGAGTAGTCTCGGGTTGGTTAAACCCGAAATTACTGACAATAATACTTCGATACAAATTTGGGGGTGTTACATTTTCAGGCTTCTTTGCTTCATCCCTTGGTTCCTCTGCTTTGCTCTTCTATAGGTGGACACTCCCACATGCATCTTCAATTCAATTCCACAAATCTCTTGAATCTCCCACAACTTGATCGATGGTTGTGAGATGATTCTAGCCTCCAACTGTTTGGCAAGGAACTTGGAGTTGCATAAGTTGTTGGTGTTGAGCCTGCGACAGTCATGCTTAAGCCTATAGTTCTTTATCATAAAATTCTTACTTGCTTGTCAAAACTGGGATGCAAACTCCAATTACAACCTTCGTGTTAACATTTAATTACAACTCTACGTGGCTCATTGGGTTTGAGCTTCAACTTCACTCCTATGTAAACATCATATTTAGCCACAACCTCTCTAAACTAGCCAGCACTCTCAAAGACCATATATAACTCCCGTATTGGAACATCATTGTTAGGGTTGTAGACTACATGTCTACTCCTCCTCCTTTTTATCTCCCTTAGTCCTTCTTCATCATGACAAAACTCATAACTTTCCAAGTTGTAGTCGGACACCAAACCGTAATATGGTTCATCTCCACCAAGTTTTCCTCTGTAATCAGTATCATTCTCATTCCAATCTTCATAGCCTACATCATTGCCTGCCTCTCCCAAAGTGACATCCCCCTTTGCTTGTTCCTTCTGATGTGTCTTTTTCTTTTCCTTAGCTCTCTTACTGCTTTTCTAACCTCTCTCAATTCATCATCGATCTCATTATCATCAGTCATGTCCAATGAGATACTCCCAAGAGAATCAATGTCATCACTGTCAACATTGAAAGATTCATCATCACTCTCATCACCACTCTCATTTGGAGCACAATCCTCTACATTTATGTCTTCATGTCTCCTCTCAAAAGCATCTTCATCCACATCTATTTCTACATTTATCCCCTTTGGTGCAGCTTCATTAACATTGGTCTCTACATTCCCACCCTCTTATGTAGCTCCTTTTTAATTGTCTCTATATATCCCTCATGTGCATTTTCCTCCACGTATTTCCACCTACATTCCACTCTAGGGCAAGTTCAAACTAAAACTAAGGGATCAACATAAGCTTGAATTAACCCAATAGGAAGATCATCAACAACCTAATCGATCTCCTTGGTGTTCTAACACTTGAGGCTGGCTATCACATGATCAAGGTAGAAATGAACTTGCTCCCCCCATCCACCACTTTCTTTGCGAGCTCAAGTAGTGTTTCATATCTCATCTTTGTAAATTCAACATCATCTTTCCCCTTGTAATACACTACACAATTGTCGAGTTGATAGCCCAAGGATCTCACATACCAACACAGCTCAAAATAACTCAACAAATTTGTATCTATTTTTTCATTGTATGTCTCAGGAAATTGAGTGATATATTATTGGAAAGCTAGTGTTTCCATGGGAATAGTGGGGTTGTTACCATATAAACAATAATAGATGTTTCCTAGTGTTTTGATGATAACAAACGTCATGGGACTTGATGGCTTGAGTGTTTCTTGAGTATTTAGGTGAAACAAGAATAACATGAAACAAGAGAATCCATCAAGAGAGGGAACAGTGTGTGGGAACAACATTGTTACACCGGCAGGGAACAGTGTGAGGGAACAACACTGTTGCCTCATCAAGAAATGGTGTGAACAACACTGTAGTAGAGTCAAGGAACAATGTGTGGGAACAAAACTATTACCCCAACACGGAGCATTGTGAGGTAACAACATTGTTACTGTGTCAAATAATGGTGTGAACAACATTGTCACAGAGTCAGGGAACAGTGTGAGGAAACAACACTATTACTGCTGATGGAACCGTGTCAGGGAACAACAGCGTCAGTAAAGCCTTGCCTTACTATACTTAGTAAGCGCATGAGAGAAACGGTGGAAACCCTAGCGTGTCATGTTAATGGGCTTTAATGGGCTTGAAAGCACATGAGATCTTCTTGAAGATATTGTGCAACCGTATTATCAAGAAAATAAGATCCAAGAAGATAAGATAGAGTTGTTGGGATTATTTGTGGAATTAATCACGTGTGAAATATGGTTAAGATGTGAATCAGATTCCACATGAGTGATTCTATAAATACCTAGAGTTGATTCAGAAGCTTCTCACCGATTACAAAACACTTAGAGTGCTCGTGTGAAGAAGAAGAAGAAGAAGTATCGTTGAAGGTGTTGGTAATCACTGTTACTGTTATACAAGTTTCTTAGACTGAGAAACTAGGGTGTGTAGGTGCATAATCTAGTGATTAGGTTAGACTACTTGAAGTCTCTGTTTGTCTTAAAGTAACTTGTAAGTGGCATTAATAAAGTGATTGTTCAAACTCTTCTAACGTGGGAGTGATTTTTCCTTTGAATAACTAGCTAGTTGGTTGTTTGAGGGTTTCCACTATAAGTAATCGCATCCATATACTATTACCCTCTCTTGTTAGTATTGTTTTACTACTTTCCGTTACCTAGGTCACTGTTACCCCCTAGGTAACAGTGCTTGTAAACTAACGCCGATTCTAACATATATGCAAGCTCAATACTAATCACAAATGCTCCACTATGGTGTCAAACCATGTTCACAAATTTAAACGCCATTCTTACCAACACGATAAGCCAAAATACAAAGCATAATGGAGAAACATAAATATTCCAATTTAGTAAGCAGACCATAATTCGAGCCAAATTCAATTGAGTAAACAAAACAAACAGCGAGGAAAAACAGTGAATCCCTAACCCCTAAAACTCAATTCAGCAAGTTAAATCGTGCACCAAAAACTCATAAATTTCAAACCCAACCCCTAAAACTCCTAAATTTCAATAATTAGCCCCAAATTCGAACCGGTAAACATGGATTGAAAAGCCGAGCAAGAAAACCCTAAAACCTCTGATTCAAACCTAAGATTGCAGAACTTATAACTTAAAAGCCTAAAACCCCCAAATCAGAATTTAGAACTCACCTTGCTTCCAACCTTGATGAATTTCAAGGTGGAATCCTCCACCTTCTTACTTGTACGACGACGAATTTCGAGTCTCCTTCGATATTGTTTGACGAAGGCGCGAATGAAAGTCCCTAATCGTTCATCGCGTCGTCCTTCCCCCCATTTTCATGAGTTCAGGCCCTAACGGCTCCTACATTGTCCCGATATTATTTTTTTTGACTCGGTGACGATTAGGGATCCCTCTCAAGGTGAGAAACCTGCATTCAAATGGATGAGAGCTAAAAGCCCGTGGTGGTTCCAAATTACATCCCATGAGTGATTGTGGCCCAGACTTGCAATTTTATCGGCCACAACATTGCAGTGCCTACCCTCATGTGAAATGTGGACTGACTCAAATCCTTGTAAGGATACGAGAATATCAATTACAATCCTTTCAATTTCTCATGGACACTTGATTTGACTTCTGATGGCTTTAATAACCGTTAAATTAATTCCTTTAATTTCAATTTCCCGGATATTGCTTTGTTTAGCCTTTAGTATTCCATCCCATAGAGCTAGAGCTTCAGTCATCAAAACTGATACATTTCCAAATATTTTCACGGTTCCAGTTATCGGTTTTCCACCCTCATGGATTCAGGCTATTTTGTATAGGTTAAACTCTTAGATTTTGAGATGTTATTGGGAGTTTTTAGGTTAGTTTTGAGCATTATTGTAACATGAAGACCGAAGACACAAGTTATGAAGAATCAAGAGTTCGAAGAACTTAAAGACGAAGTTCGCCACTGCATGGTTATCGCGGTCGCGTTGTCTATGACGCGGGCGCGGCGGCGTAAGGTGACGACCATGAAGACCAATAAAGGCCGCGGTCGCGGAAGAAGCCGACTCAGCAAAAGCCAAAGGAAGACCGCCGCGGGCGCGGCCATGGCGGCGTGGTCGTGGTGCGTACCGACTTCCAAACGGACGAAATCCTGTCTTTTCTATCTTGTTTCCTTTCTTATCTTTTCGTTTCCTTTCTTATCTATCTCGAAGAGGGTGTTCTTTTGGCTATTTAAGGGGAACCTTTTCTAGGTTTTAGAGATCTATCTATCACTTTATAATCAATGATTGTTTCAATAAAGATGCGTGCTTTCTTTGTAACGGAGAACTAAACTCCCTTGGAGTTTATTCAATCAAGGAAGTATTGTTATGAAGTTATGAAATTCTGGTAACTTCTTTATCCCTAGGTATTTATTGATACTCTTGTGCTTCATCTCATGATCTATGTTTGATTTTATGAGCCTGATCAACTTGTTTGATTGACTTAGATCTATTATTTGAATTAGTATTGGTTGTTCTATATGCATCTTTTCTATTTCTCGAAACAACTCTATTCTAGGACCGTGGACTAGTTTAGGGAAGAGTATTCAATTGTTTAATTGTGCATGAGACTCGTAGCTTGATTGCATGATTTGATTTCCTAATATCCTTATTCTCTATGCTAATTCTAGGTTAAGTGTCATTGCCTAGGGTTATAGAATTGCTTGGACCGTGGACTTGCGATTGTTTATGATCAGGATGGGAATTGACCTAGGCATATAAAGAAGTGGATGAATTCATGATCAACGGATTAATAAAGTGGAATTGATTGAATGAACTCTACTTGATAACTTTGATTGAAACACCTTTCAAAACCCCCCTTTTGATTACCTTGCATGAAAACCACTGAAATCTTATTAGAAACTGATTCCTTAGGGTTCGACCCCGTACTTGCTTACTATACTTGTTGTTTACATGTTTGGGTTTTATCTTTGATTTTTGCACAACGACTTTAGCCGAGTCACTCATCCCTATTAATTGATCCACCCGCAACATTCCCATTGCTTATCTTAGATCCATCAATATTTAGTTTTACAAATTGGGATTTAGGTTTTTTCCAGTAATTCAATTTATGCCGTATAGTTGATTGTTTTTTAACCATCTTATCTTATGTCTGCTCTTCATCCTCTTGCCACCTCTTAGCTTGTTCTCATTGCTTCAGTTGTGCTCTAATATGTAAGTTTAGGTCTTGGATTAGGTCATTAGACGTTGTTTGGAAGATCATCTTATTTCGTTGATACCATATGCTCCACCAAATTACTTCTAGCTCAATGAACTCTTTCTTCCCTAATATTCTTTTAATATCATTTAAGACCTTCCTTGGGTCTTGCAGTGGGGGAATATATGCCCTAATTTCTCGCTTGGTATTTACATTTATTTCTCTTATCACCCCCAGTGTGTGTGGATAACTGACCATCAAGTGAATCGAGTCCTGGTGGGTTTCGTTACACATTAGACATCCTTGCGGGATTGCGACATGTTTTTCATAAAGCCTTTTGTTTCATGGGGAGTCCATTCATATCAATTTTCCATAAGAAATGCTTCACCTTTGGGTAAATGTCCCAAGTTCCAAATCCAATCATTTGGACTCGGATTCATCACATCCTCTTTTGTTACTAAGCTCACTACTGAAGTTGTTGAGAACCACCCGTTTTTGCTTAGTGCCCATATAAGTCTGTCTTTTATCTCATTATGCGGGATAGGTATCACTGATACTTTTTCTACTAGCTCTGTAGGGATCGCTCTCTGCAACTCATCTCTTTTCCATTCTCTAGTCGTTGAAATAAAATGTTCCATTTTCAATTGTATTTCTGTTTACAAACTTTTCCAACGATTCTTGCATTACCCAGTTTCAGTCCAGAAATTTACTGACTTTCCATTCCCTATTTGCCACTTAAGGCCTTTTTCAATTCCTGGTTTGAGTTTAATCAACTGTTTCCATTGCCATGATGTGTTAGGTTTACACTTGTACTCTACAAGCGTGTCTCTTCATATGTATTTTTCTTTCACCACTTTGACCCACACATTGTCATGCTCTATGAAAATTTTCCACAACAGTTTCATCTATAATGCCTTGTTCATATCCATCGCTTTCCTTATCCCTAAGCCGCCATATGCCTTCGGTTTACATATTTTGTCCCATCCCACTAGGGGTTTATAATGTCTGTCCTTATTACAGAAGAAGGTTCTATTGATCGTATCAATTTCATCGTGCACAAATTTAGGCAACATAAAGCTTTGCATCAAATAGTTTGGTTTTGTAGCCAAGTTTGATCTTGTTAGTACTGATCTACCTTCCTGAGATAGCGTAAATGATTTCTATTTTGATAGTTGTTGTTATGCATTTCCTATTGTACCTTGGAATATTTCTTTGTTTACTTTTTCATTAATGATTGGGTATCCGAGGTACTTTTCTAGATTTGTCATTGTGTGAATTCCTAACGCTTGCTTGATACTCTGTTTCTGTTGATTTCCCACCTTCTTAGAAGTGTGAAAAGCCGACTTGTGGTAGTTCACCTTTTGACCTGTTGCAGCGCAATAATCTTTAATGATATTTTTCATTAGGTTACATGCATTGTGTGTTCCTTTCACAAATAAAATAATGTCATCTACAAATGATAGAAACGGAATCCTCGTTCCTCCTCTTGTTATTGGAAACCCAATCAGAGGTTTTGGGTTTTCACTCACCTTTTGTAGCTTTCTTGCTAGGATTTCTGCACCAATTACAAAAAGGTAAGGTGACAACGGATCACCCTGTATAATTCCTCGCTCCGGATTAAACTGGATAGTGGGTCCACTATTAACTAGAACTGAGAAGGATACAGTACATACACACTAGCGGATCCACTCTACAAATTTTCCATCGAAACCAAACTTCGCAAGTGCTTGGAACAAAAATGACCAGTCCACCTTATCGTATGCTTTTTTCATATCTAATTTAACTGCCATCCAGCCATCTTTTGCCTGACTTCCTCTAAATGAATGGAAAATTTCATGCGCAATGAGAACATTGTCCTGTATTACTCGTCCTGCTACGAATGCTCCTTGTAGTGGGTGAATGATCTTAGGCATTACCCTTTTTAATCTTTTTGTCAATATTTTCGCTATTATTTTATAAATCGCCATGCACAGACTGATGGGGCGGAATTCATTTGTCGTCGAAGCATTGCCCTTTTTCGGGAGTAGCGATTCAAATGTGTGGTTATTTTGTCTCAGCATTTATCGAAAATGGAAAAAATCTTTGACTACCTTAATTACAAATGGGCCCACAATGTCCCAATATATTTTATAAAACTTTGTTGTCATGTCGTTCGGTCTTGGGGACTTAACCGAACCAATCTGGAAGACTGCATTCTTTATCTCATCACTAGATACCTGTTTGATAAGGTGCTTATTGTCTTCAACTGATATTTCTTTATCTTTGAGGGAGAGATATTGCTTAAGTACTGAATTGTTAATTTGTTCCTTGTTGTATCTTTTTCGAAAATCATTTCTAATTTCTCGACAGATGTTTTCTTCACCCATTATTTGAGTGCCATCATTTACGACGATCATTTTTATGGATTTATGGTTGCGCCTTCCTGTGGCTATCTTGTGAAAATAGCCCGAGTTGGAGTCTGCTAGTTTAACATGTTTCGTCTTTGCCCTTTGCTTCCAGTAAGTTTTATGGAATTGAAGAATGCATTCTTTTTTCTTAAGAAATCGGAGTTGCTTCTAGATAAGGACTGGTTGCGGGAATATAGTTATTTGTTTTTGTAACTCGAGCAGAGTGTCTTCAATTTCCTTGAGCTGTTCAAAGGTGTTTCCAAAGGTCCTGCGTTCCATTGTTTTGTATGCTCTTTTAGCAACCGAGTTTTTTTCATTAGTTGGAACATAAAAGATCCTTGATTGTTCACCCTCCATGCATGTTTTGCTACATTTCGAAAACGTATTTTCATTAGCCATATTTTCTCCATCTTAAACAGAGTTGCCTTAAATAGTTCTCCATTCATAAGTTCTATCGATATTTTATATTGATCAGATGATGTAAACGCATGATTATGTGTTCGGATGTCTGAAAACCATTGCAAGATGTTCTCACCTACAAGAACTTTGTACAATTTTTCATATATGTTATCAATCTCTGTTTTATTCCTTCTCCATGTAAATTTATTTCTTGTTGTTGGTATGTCTCGCAAATCACAATCGTCTTTAAAGTTTCTTAGACGTTCAAACCTACTTGTTATTGGAGCATTGCCACCTTTTTTATCTGTATACTCTTGGATTTCGTTTAGATCACCTAACACAATAATAGGAAGGTGAGTGTCACTTATACACTGAGAAAATTCAATCCAGAATCCGTCCTTCTAATTTTCATTTGGGGTGCATATACAAAGCATAGTGCCAAGCGGTATCCTGTGAGGTGGTTTACATATTTCAAAATGATGTATCTAGGTTTATGGATTAAAATTTAAACAAATTCATTTACGAATTGGTGTTCATTCCACATCACACATATTCCACCTGCCCTCCCTTCAGCCGGAGACCACACAATGTTATCGAATCCTGCACGCCTCCACATTTGATCGCTAGGCAATTTTTCTGTTTTATGTTTCCACCACTGCTAGGATCTGGATATGTTCAATTTTTTCAAAATGAATCAGTTTCTGGCTTGAACGATCTTCTGCATATCCCTCTACTATTCCAGAGCGCAACGTTTATTTATCTCTAATTTTTACTTGTGATCTTACAACTCCAGGAAGTTGGGAATCACCTTTTTCTTATTTGTCTATCCTTCCATCTATTATGGTTAATTGTTCTGTTTCGTGCTAGGCACATAGTATATGTCGCTAGATACGAAACCATATCCTTCACAAAGACAATATAGCTTATGAATTGGCTTTTAGGAATAGAGTATTGGACAAACCACATTCTTTTTGGTCGATTTATCTGTCCTAACTTCCAATTACTTATAATATCACAATTGCTTAAGAATAGAATCCATAATTTATAGTCCTTATTATAACAGTCTCTTTTGAGCATTCTATGCCTATCATTTACTATGTTTTCAAGAATATTACATTTGTACCTTAAGCTAAGACTAGTACATGTACTCTTTCTATTGCAATCATTTTCTAGACCTCTTAGGGATTGACCATCCACTGGCTCTTTCTCCTTATCACCTTGGTAAGAAATTTGTCATTTCTCCAGAGTAGGCTTAATTTCTCCATGGTTTGGTTCATTTTACTGAAGCTTTTCGTTTGTTGTGCTTTCTCTACCACATCCAATTGGGTGCAACCTATCAATTGCTTAGCTCCTTCATTAATCACTTCATACTCCGACAACACCTCAGTGTTGTTACTCGCCACTAAGCATATGAGTCTTAATCTTATGTGCCACTTTCTTTTCCAAACACATGAACTGGTGTTTCCTCCTTTCAGAGTACATTTTCTATCGGTTTGGTCTTGCCCAACACAGCACCAAACTCGTTGCAGGGGTTGTGAGTTAGAACACATTCTCATTTCCTGGATGCCGAATACACAATAACAACAATAAAGGCACATGCTTAGAGTACAACAATAGATCGATAACCCACCTTTATTCACTTTCCTGATTTTCATGCATTTCTTTTTACGCGAACAACAATTCAGTTTGGATTCACAAGCATTTGAACAAAAAATGATATCGTCTTTGCCCAATTTATTCACGACCAATACAACACAAAAACAACATATATTTTTTTATCCTAGGTTTCGCATTGGCCAGCACTAAGGTTCAACATAGTAAATCAATATCCATCCATGACTCATACACATTCTCCATTCTTCCACAAAGAATGACACCTCATTTATCATACAAGGAGGCGGAATAACATCTTCGAGTGAGATGATCATAACGGTTTGCTTCTTCATTACATCATCAAGCATAGTCTTATTATACATCGTCCCTTTTTTATCAAAATAATCCCAATTCCACTCCTTTATCTTAATTATCCATAGCATACTAACGTTATGATTCTGATCTCTTATTTTCTTTTCTTTGATTTCAAACTTTAGGTTATCCATACACCAAGACAACACCATCACAAACTTGCCAAGAAACACATTTAGAAATCAGTTATAGTGCACTATACTATAATTACTTAGGATTTTAGCAATAGCATCAAACCAACCATTCAACACATTGTAAAAGCACAAAAGTGACGCCTCACATACATGTTCAGTCCCGATAGGATTTTTGATTATTTTAGGCTAATTTTGTATTAATGTTTTTGTTTATGAGATTACGTGACAGTACAGAGTATTACATGGTCAAAAAATGCATTACTTGCACATGGCAAAAAGCGTGTTACATGGTCATTATATGACAATTAAACAGAGCCCGTACAACGTACACGAACACGAGTTGAGAAATAGGTGCTCAATAGAACCAAATTGCATAAGTACAGAGTAACATACGCAATTTAGAAATAGAAGGCGATAATGTGATAGTTATAAAAGCTGTGAAGGGGCTGAATAGTTGTCCGTTGGAGATAGAATTGATTATTTCGGACATTCTCGTATCCCTCTGAGGGTTTGATTCAGTTCGTGTCTCTCATGAGAATAGGCAGTGTAATTGACTCGTCTAAAGTCATTGTGCCAAGATCAAAGATAAATAACCAAAAATTACAAACTAGCTTGCAATTAAGGCTTCGAACCCAAAAGAACTAAGGCTTCTAGAACTAATATATTTATCAATTAAAGAAAGGAGGATTTGAAAGAGATATTTAAACTAAACTAATCTAGGAAAACAAAACAAAACAAACAAACCATCAAATATGGGAAACAAGTTCATTCAAAAGATCCACTCTGAAATAATCACTCGATCATAGATTAATCCATTGATTTCATTCACACCTATTGTTAATTTCTATCTTGATCATTAACAATCACAAGTCCATGGTCCAAACAATTCTATAACCCTAGGTAAGGACGCTTAACCTAGAATTAACATAGAGAACAAGGATATGCATGATACATGCAAAAGCAATCAAGCTACGAGTCAATTGCAAAAGCGTACAATCAATTCTCTTCTTAATCCTAGTTGCAAAGACAACAAGTCTAGGTTAAGTACGTTGTGATGAGGGACCATCCGTCAAGCCACCACCGAGCACGCCCATCCTCTTTGATGGTCCAATGACAAGGGCGCGAGCCAAGAAGCTTCAAAGGGACTTGTTTGCATTCGTGGCGTACCATGGAGTCAAGGAAGCCAAGAATGCCCCTGAGAACAAGCCATTTCTCATGAGCCACGCCTCCAAAGAGCCAAGCTTCGATGTGCCAGTTTGAGGCACCGGCGCCGCAGTGCCTAGCTGCGGCACAAGTGCGCGCGCGCCAGCGGCACTCCGCACATGTGTGCGTTGCTTGGGCTCATTAGGCCATTTTGGGCCACCCCTTTTATTTGTTTTATTGAGACATTTTCTAGTTATTTTCTGATTATTAGGAAGGCATATAAATAGCCTTAGCTGCTCATTATTTCACTTAGACAACCTTTATCATAAAACTTGAGTGTTTTCTCTCCATAGTGAGAATCGAAGACTTTGTTCTTCAAGTATTGCAATTTCAGCTTGGTTTGTCTTGATTGCATCAATTATCGTCCATAGTTGGTGTGCTAGTCGAATACGAGCATCTTCTTCGTGCTTTCAAGGCTGGATCCTTGATTGTGTGGAGTCGTACAAGGTTGGTCACTTGATCATTCAATTTGGTTCTCGTTTTCAAAGCAACGAGGGTCTCTTTATTGTTTCATTTGGTTGATCTTCATTTCCTATCGTTTTCATTGAATCTAGTCTGTTCTTATTTCCATTTCCATTTCAGTCGTTCATCCTTCATATGTTGCATTTCTGACCATTTGCTTGTTTCCTTGTTTTCGAGTCGTTGATTGTCGAAGATCGGGCCAATTCACGGCTAACCCCGTATCAAATTGGTATCAGAGCTGTGATTCCGACATTCAACTCGTCCACCATTGGAGTCCTCCATCAAAAAATCCAAAAACACCAAAAAGAGTCCTTCGAAGTCAGGTTTGGTTAATCCTATCTCGTTTATCATTCTCGAGGAGTTACTAACCGGTTTGTTGCCTGACGTGTAGTGGTTTGTTGCCTGAGCCACCTATTCAGCCACCCTACACCCACCACCACCACCAAAAACGTCCACCACCTTCATCAACACCCCAGCCACGAGTTTATTTAATTAAAGGATCATTTCTTTTAATTAAATTCAAATTCAAAACCCACCCATTTCAGCCTCCTACATTCAAGGGATATTATTCTCAAGCTGAAACGAACTCATTCCAGCTCCACAAACAATACCCACGCCTCCTACATCTTAGGGAGACCCATTTGAATTCAAAATTCAACCACAACCACCCTATTCTTCCTCCACAATATCAGCTTTGACCTTATCCCCCACGCCCCATTCAAAATTCAAACGCCAATTGCATCTTAAGTCTCGCATTTTATTTCATTTGCACTTTGTAATGGCATTTTATTTATTGCATTAATTTCTGATTATTTCTGATTAAAAAAAAAGAGATTCGAAAAAAAAAGAAAAAAAAAAGGAATTCAAAAAAAAAATCGAAATTCAAAAAAAAAATCAGAAATCAGAATTTTATTTTCTCTCATTCATATCATATTGTTGCATTTTATTCATATTGTGTATATTGCATAGTTTCATCTCTTCTTCTCTTCTCATCTCTTGGGGCATCATTGAAGCATACCTTACCTCCACAAAAGAGCCACCTTTGTCCTACAAACCACACATTAAGGTGACTTACTTGGAGTAGGTACTCGAGGCGAGAGAAAGCTTAACCAAGGTCTGATTTCTTTCTTTGTTTAAGTCCTTTTTCACCTCGTTGCTATTTTTCTTCATAACCCTCTTTCACTCTCTAAACGTCCATCGTCCAACTTCTTCTTTTCGATCTTGTGTCTAAACTTGATTTTGTGAGTTGAAGCTACCTTTGACTTTTGAACTTGAGTTTTTGATTCTTTCAAGGCAGATTGAAACAACGAGCATAATTGCAATACACGAGGGAGAGTGTGAGCGAAACACTTTGCGAGGTTGTTTTGGATTACACTAATCTCACGAGTTTGCTTGAGTTGTTGTTTATTGTTGTCTTAGAACCATGACGGACAGTAGCACCGAGAACACACCCAAGAGCCCGGAGCCAATCCATCCCGAGGTGTTCAAGTTGTTGACCTCACTCAATAGCAACATCACACGCCTCAATTCTAGGATGACGGCCTTGGAGACGAGAGCCTTGGCGTTGCCTCCGCCCGTGCCAAGCGTAGCTTTGGGCACCGATTCAGCGGCACACCAACAAGGCACCGGCGATGGCCAGGACCAAAACGCCAACAACACGGACCCTAACTTGGCGTCCACATCACAACAACATGGTTTTCAAAACCAAACCAGGGAAGTGCCTCACAACTCTGATCCATTGCGTAATTCCTCGGGCAATCTTCCTAGAAGAATGCCTATTGGTCCCCAGCTCACTCCCCTTCGGGATGAGCCTAATCGTGCTAATAGTTTTCAAGGATTTCAGGACCAAAGAGGATCGCCGAGCGATATGGACTTATATGATGATGAGTATGAAGGCGAGGCAGAGGATAACTGGGAGCGGTTCTCAAGAAGGGGAGGTAGGGAGCGCCGTGATGATAGGCGTCCAAGGAGACCCCGAGAACAGGAGCAGGATGGTGTCGGGAAGGTCAAGGTGAAAATACCCTCGTTTGAGGGCCGGTGTGACCCCGACGTATACATGGAGTGGGAGACGAAAATTGAGCACATATGGAGCTGCCACAATTTTCCCGAGACCAAGAAGTTGCAACTCGCTGTCCTTGAGTTCTCCGGTTATGCCCTCATATGGTGGGATAACTTGGTGAAAGAGAGGAGGCGCAACCTGGACGCACCCATAGCCAGCTGGGAGCAAATGAAGGCATTGATGAGGGGTCGTTTCATACCTCAACACTATGCCCGGGAGCTAAGACAGCGGCTGGAGAGTCTCAAGCAAGGATCGATGAGCGTCGAGGAAACCTACAACGCCATGCAAGTGGCGATGGTGAGAGCTAACGTGGTTGAGGACAACGAAGCCACGATGGGCAGGTTCCTTCGCATTCTCCATCCTTCTTTATCTAATGAGGTTGATCTTTATCCTTATTCTACTATGACTGACCTTTTGCATCTAGCTACCAAAGTAGAAAGGAAATTCAGGTTCAGGAACCAAGGAGGTCGAGGCGCGCCCAGCCAGCCAAGCAATTGGAGGAGCCAAAGCCGAGGGGCACAAGCTGGACAAGGAAGGGAAGCCACGCCTCACAAGGAGAAGGGAAGTGCAGCTGGCGCCCAAGGAGAGCAAGGGGGACGAAACAAGACCCCATGGAGCAATTCATCATCCAACAACAAGGGCAACTTTAAGGGAGCTTCCACAGCCCCTAAGGGGAGTAATTCTAACACCTCTTCTAGAGCTAGGGACATAGTGTGCTTTAAATGTCAAGGGAGAGGTCATTACATGAAAGATTGTCCTAATTCTAAAACTCTTTTGATTAACCATCTAGGAGAGTATGAATCTGAAGTTGAGGATGAAAATGATAATGCTTGTGTTGATGAATCTGATTTGCATAATAATAATGTTAATGACGATGAGAATGAAGTAGAATATGAATCTGGTGAGTCTTTGATTGCTAGAAGAACATTACATGCTAAACCTGCCCCATGTGAAGATAATCAAAGGGAAAATCTATTTCATAGTCGTTGTTTAGTTCAAGGCAAGGTGTACAATTTAATAATTGATAGCGGTAGTTGTTGTAACATAGCTAGCATGGAAATGGTACAAAAACTGCAGCTTCCTATTTTTCATCACCCTAGGCTTTACAAATTGCATTGGATGAATGATAGTGGTGAATTGAGAGTGAATAAGCAAACGCATGTTACTATTAAGCTTGGTCATTATGAAGATCGTATTTTATGCGATGTAGTTCCTATGCAGGCTTGTCACATCTTACTCGGACGTCCATGGCAATTCGATCGGAAAGTGACACATGATGGATTCACCAACCGCCACTCCTTTGTGCATAAGGGCTAGAATGTTGTGCTCAAGCCCATGACGCCCACCCAGGTGGCTGAGGCGTTCGACAAGGGCAAGGTAAGTAAGGTAAGTGGTGATGGTGAGGGGGAGAATGGGAAGAAGGGGAAAGCTCGGGGTAAGACGAGCCAAACCGACAGCCCTACACCCTCCTCCGTCCTATTAGCTTCCAAGAGGGAGTTAGTGGACGATTACTTGGACGGGGAAACAACGCTTATGCTCTTGTGCAAGGAGCTGAGCTTGTTAAGTGAGGAGCTTCGTGCCTCGCTACCCCCGCCCATTTTGGGGCTCATCGAGGAGTACAAGGACGTATTCCCCGAAGAGATACCGGCTGGCCTACCCCCAATTAGAGGAATCGAGCATCAAATTGATCTCATTCCCGGGGCGTCTTTGCCAAATCGGCCAGCCTACCGTATGAACCCCATGGAGACCAAAGAGGTCCAATCCCAAGTCCAAGAGCTTATGGATAAGGGATACATAAGGGAGAGTTTAAGCCCCTGTGCTGTACCGGTATTGTTAGTGCCTAAGAAAGACAACACATGGCGCATGTGTGTCGATTGCCGGGCAATTAACAATATAACGGTGAAGTATAGGCACCCCATTCCTCGTCTCGACGACATGTTGGATGAGCTGCATGGTTCCACTATCTTTTCAAAAATCGATCTTAAAAGTGGGTACCATCAGATTCAGATGAAGGAAAGGACGAGTGGAAAACAGCCTTCAAGACCAAGTTCGGTCTATATGAATGGCTTGTTATGCCATTCGGGCTTACTAACGCCCCTAGCACTTTCATGAGATTAATGAACCATGTTTTGAGGCATTACATAGGAAAGTTTGTAGTTGTGTATTTTGATGATATCCTAGTGTATAGTAAGTCCTTAGCTGAGCATGAAGATCATTTGCGAAATGTGCTTAACACATTGCGTCTAGAGCACTTATATGCTAACTTGAAAAAATGTGAATTGTGCACTACTTCCGTTACTTTCCTTGGTTTTGTAGTGAATGAAAATGGGCTGCAAGTCGATGAGGCTAAGGTGAAGGCGATCCAGGATTGGCCTACGCCTACATCAATCGGCCAAGTGAGGAGTTTTCATGGACTGGCCAGTTTCTACCGGCGGTTCGTGAGGGACTTTAGCACTATCGCCGCGCCATTAACCGAGATAACCAAGAAGAGGAGCGAGTTCAAGTGGGGAAAGGCGCAAGAGAGGGCATTCCAGACCCTAAAGGATAGGCTGACGCACGCTCCATTGTTGGTGATGCCGGACTTCACAAGGCCTTTTGAGGTGGAGTGCGATGCTAGCGGCATTGGTATTGGAGGTGTACTCATGCAGGAAGGTAAACCTGTAGCCTTCTTTTCTGAAAAGCTTAAAGGTGCATGTTTAAACTACTCGACTTATGATAAAGAATTGTATGCATTGTTTCGAGTGTTGAAAACATGGCAACATTACTTATGGCCTAAAGAATTTGTACTTAAAACTGACCATGAATCTCTAAAACATTTTAAGAGCCAAGATAAACTTGATAGGAGACATTATAGATGGATGGAATTCATTGAAACATTTCCATATGTTATTAAGTACAAAAAGGGCAAAGATAATGTAGTGGCTGATGCTTTGTCTAGGCGTCACACTTTATTGACCACATTAGATTCTAGGGTGCTTGGATTTGCTTATATTAAGGATCTATATGTGGATGATGCTGATTTTGGGGTTGCATATAAAGCATGTCATGAAAAGGGGTCGTTTGAGTCTTATTATGTGCATGATGGATTTCTGTTTCGTATGGATAAAGTTTGCATTCCTAGATGTTCATTGAGATTGTTACTTGTTGATGAAGCCCATAAGGGTAGATTAATGGGTCATTTTGGTAGGGATAAGACTTACAATATGCTGCGTGCACATTTTTATTGGCCTCATATGCTTAGAGATGTAGAACATGCTATTAAGAGATGCATAGGTTGTTTGAAAGCTAAGTCTAAATTGAAACCACATGGCTTGTATACGCCCCTGCCCATACCTTCAGCCCCTTGGGAAGACATATCCATGGATTTTATAGTGGGCTTACCTAGAACTAAGAGGGGGAGAGACTCTATTTTTGTGGTTGTAGACAGATTCTCTAAGATGGCTCATTTCATAGTTTGTCACAAAACCGACGACGCCACTAATGTAGCTTCTTTGTTCTTTAGGGAAATTGTTAGGCTGCATGGTGTACCGAAAACCATAGTTAGTGATAGGGATGTGAAGTTTCTTAGTCACTTTTGGAGAACTCTTTGGGGTAAGTTGGGCACTAGGTTGTTATTCTCTACATCTAGTCACCCACAAACCGACGGCCAAACCGAGGTCACCAATAGGACTTTAACCACCATCCTTAGAGCCATTATTAGAAAGAACCTGAAATCTTGGGAAGAAATGCTGCCTCATGTGGAATTTGCATACAATAGGACATTGCATTCATCTACTATGCTTACTCCATTTGAGTGCGTTTATGGTACTAACCCCCTAACTCCTTTAGATCTTACCCCATTTCCGATGAGGGAAAAAGAAAGCTTTGATGCAGGAAAACAGGTTGAGTTCATTAAGGAGTTACATGAGAGGACAAGGATCAAGCTGGAACAAAGGGCCGAGTATAATGCTAATCGAGCTAACAAGGGCCGGCGCAAGGTTGTTTTCCAGCCCGGAGATCTTTTATGGGTGCATTTGAGGAAGGAAAGGTTCCCCGAGCAACGGAAATCCAAACTGTCCCCACGTGGAGATGGGCCTTTCAAGGTGCTTCAACGCATTGGGGATAACGCATACAAGCTGGAGTTGCCCGGAGATTACGGCGTGAGTGCTACATTCAATGTGGCTGATCTTACTCCTTATCTTGCTGTGGATGAAGACCTTGATTCGGGGTCGAATCCTTTTCAAGAAGGGGAGGATGATGAGGGACCATCCGTCAAGCCACTACCGAGCACGCCCATCCTCTTTGATGGTCCAATGACAAGGGCGCGAGCCAAGAAGCTTCAAAGGGACTTGTTTGCATTCATGGCGTACCATGGAGTCAAGGAAGCCAAGAATGCCCCTGAGAACAAGCCATTTCTCATGAGCCACGCCTCCAAGGAGCCAAGCTTCGATGTGCCAGTTTGAGGCACCGGCGCCGCGGTGCCTAGCTACGGCACAAGTGCGCGCGCGCCAGCGGCACTCCGCACATGTGTGCGTTGCTTGGGCTCATTAGGCCATTTTGGGCCACCCCTTTTATTTGTTTTATTGAGAAATTTTCTAGCTATTTTCTGATTATTAGGAAGGCATATAAATAGCCTTAGCTGCTCATTATTTCACTTAGACAACCTTTATCATAAAACTTGAGTGTTTTCTCTCCATAGTGAGAATCGAAGACTTTGTTCTTCAAGTATTGCAATTTCAGCTTGGTTTGTCTTGATTGCATCAATTATCGTCCATAGTTGGTGTGCTAGTCGAATACGAGCATCTTCTTCGTGCTTTCAAGGCTGGATCCTTGATTGTGTGGAGTCGTACAAGGTTGGTCACTTGATCATTCAATTTGGTTCTCGTTTTCAAAGCAACGAGGGTCTCTTTGTTGTTTCATTTGGTTGATCTTCATTTCCTATCGTTTTCATTGAATCTAGTCTATTCTTATTTCCATTTCCATTTCAGTCGTTCATCCTTCATTTGTTGCATTTCTGACCATTTGCTTGTTTCCTTGTTTTCGAGTCGTTGATTGTCGAAGATCGGGCCAATTCACGGCTAACCCCGTATCACGTTGTTTTCATAAAACAAGTTTGTCCACGGTCCAAACCCAATCCAACAGTAGAAAATCAATCAATTCAATAGGTTTGCGACTCCTAGAGAAACAATCAACATTCATAAGATGAAGCATAAGAGAATTAATATTAACCAAAGGATAGAAATCAAATGCCAAAACCTCACGAGTTCATATATTAGAGCTTTTCCCTTGAACAAACCCTAGGACACTAGCTCTCAATAGAAAATAAGCTAAAGAATTAATTTGATGTGAATTTGTTATAAGAAAGATACCTAACATTTAAGCAGGCTCCACCTTATATAGACCAAGGGAACATGCTCCCCTAATCTAATTAGGAAAGAGGAAATATAAGAAAAAGGAAAGAAGAGAGATTTTCGTCCGTCTCGGATGAGGCATGCAATTACGGAGGATAAAACAAGTCGTCTCGGGCACCAAACCGCGCTCGCAGTACATGGGGCGCGCCCGTGGGATTGCGACAGAATCACTACATGTACTTCGGAGGCTTTTTTACCTTCTTCGGCTTGGAATCTGACTTCGGTGTAAACATATAAATTGAAACACTTCGAGTTAGCTTTCCAATGGTGCCAGAATCATCTTAATCCGATCACTGCAACTCCAAATATAGCCTTTGCAAGCAAGAGGTGTCGCACAGACAACTCAAAACGTCTTCAAAACTCTTGAAACTTGAATCCTTGTGTCTTCGGCCTAGATATTACAATTAAGCACAAACTCTAACCTAAACACACTCCATATAACCCTAAAATATAAGAGTTAACCTATCCTAAAGAGAGCATATCAGTAGTTCCGTGGCCGATAAAATTGCGAGTTTGGCCCACAATCGATCTCTCATGGGAAAATATACGGAACCATCACGAGCTTCTAGCTCTCATCCGTTTGGATGTTCTAGGATACCCTCCGTAAGTTGGTATCCTAACCCTCACTGAGTCAAAATAAAAAAAAATTGCATAAGTACAAGTGCTTAATAGACACAGGGTTCTCTTTGCTCATGTTTTACAAATACGAGGGTCTTCTAATGTATTTTGTCATTGTGTAGTAGAAGGTATGACCTTAACTTATATTTACATAATAAAAAATTTAGCATAATTTTCTTGTATAAATTTGTCACTATTTATATTTTCTTAATATTAATTTGACAATTTAAATGTTTGAAAAAAATAATTCAACAACTTATTTAACATGTACCCTTAACTGATAATTAAAACAACAAATAAATTAGTCTTTCAACAGTTTTCTGTTCAAATAAAAGACATATTTTATTATAGAGGAAAATAAGAGTATCCACAATGGAGAAGTACATAACACATTTCTTATAAATTAAGAAAAAAGATGAATTCAATAAATTGAGAGAATTTGTCAAATAAATCAGAGAATTATTTCTCCCTCTCTCTAGTTTATTCCAATAGTAGAATTTTTTTCTGTACATTTCATTACAAAACCTCAAAAAAGTTAAAACTAATTAATTAGTTTTTATTAATTTATTTGGAAAAAAAATCAACTAGCCTTTTTAAAAACCAAAGCTACATTTTCCCTCAGGCATGTCATGTGCGCAAGCAAGTAAAGTAAACAAATACGTATATATATCCATCCAAAAAAAATCAAAAAACAACTCTGATATCTTCCACAATTTTCTTTCTTTTTCAGCGCCTACCGCCAAAATTTCGCGCTACACGTTTCAAAAAATTTCATCTCCAAATTTCATGAAACCCTAAGCAAAATTTGAAATTTCAGAACACCGGAAGAATCTCATTCTTCTTCCTCATCTCTCAGATCTCATCTCCGCAGAAGTTTCACTTGAGAGCTCCAATTCCAATTCGCCCCCAATCTATGTCATTGCCAGCTCATCAATTTCAGGAATCGCCCTTTCTTCTTTAACCCCTCTCTATCCCTCTCCGTTCTAAAACCCTAAATTCCACCTGAAGCCATTGACGACCTAATCGGCCATGGTAAGGGAGCAACGCGTTGAATCGTTCTACGCCAAGCTTCGTGAATCCGCTTTGAGGGATTCAAGCTCCGGGGAATCGGGAGCTTCCTCCTCTCCGTTGCTAATTTTCCCTTCTACCTCCGACGTCGACGCTCTCTGTGCCCTCAGAATCGTCTTCCACGTCCTCGAATCGGATTCGATTCAGTACGCCTGCTACCCGGTCTCCTCCTTCAACGAGATCCAGAAATACATCGGGCCGGATTCGGGCCTCAGCTCCGATTCGCCCCTGACGATGCTGCTCATAAATTGGGGGTGCCATAGGGATCTGCGAAAGCTGCTCAATTTAGGGCCTCTGGTGAGGGTTTTCGTAATCGACAGCCACCGGCCCATCCATTTGCACAATCTGAGCGAGGCCAATGACCAGGTGGTTGTGCTCTACACCCTCGACGACGAGCACCAGGCAGATCTTTCGTACGATTTCGACGTTACGGCCTTGTCGAGCGCGTGCGATATAGACAGTGAGTGTGAAGGTGGGGAGGAAGAGGAGGACAGTGAGGATGAAGAGAATGAGAGTGACAGTGGGAGTGATGGGGAAGCGGAAGGCGATGGCGAGAGGAAGAAGAGGAGGGTCTCGGACGAGGGGGACGCTGACCCGGTTCAACTGTTCCGCAAGCTGAAGAAGAAGTACTACCACTCAGGTACTTTCCATGGCAAGCCTTCCGGATGTTTGTTGTATGATCTGTCTCATTCTCTGAGGAAGAACACGAACGAGCAGCTGTGGCTGGCTTGTGTGTCGTTGACTGACCAGTTTGTTCATGAGAGGCTCACGAATGAGAGGTACCAAGCTGGGGTTATGGAGCTTGAGCAGCATATAAACAGTCTGGGGAATCTGGATGCCATTACTTCGGTTACTTTGAAGGATGGAACTCAGATTCGAGCCCCTGAATCGTCGAGGATCGCTTATGAGGAGGAGCCTAGGTTGATGTTGTTGAGGGAGTGGAACCTGTTTGATTCTATGCAGTGCTCGTCTTATATTGCTACGAAGTTGAAGACTTGGAGTGACAATGGTCTGAAGACGCTGCAGCTTCTGCTAGCACGGATGGGGTTTGCCCTTGTTGATTGCCAGCAGAAGTTTCAGTACATGAGCCTGGATGTGAAGATGAAAATGAAAGACGAATTTGAGAAGTATTTGCCTGAGTATGGGCTCACAGAGTTCTATTACAGGAGCTTCTTGAGACTTCATGGCTATCAGTCAAGAGTTTCAGCTGCTGATGTTGTCTATGGTGTGACTGCGCTGTTGGAATCATTTGTCAAGTTTGATGGCACATGTGCTTCAAAACAGTTTGGAATAGCGTACGATGCCCTGTCTTTGAAAAATTTGGACAAATTGAGGACCGGTATGCAGAATGCCATTAAGGTGCAAAGGGCAATTCTTAGACAAGGAAGCACTGCTGTAACCAAGAGGGGCTCACTAAGGGGTGGAAGAAAGTTTCGTTGGGTGAAGCTTGAAGATTCAGCAGATGCCAAGCTTCTCGGGTACCCACAAGCGTTGACAAAATTCTGCTATTTTGTAATGGATGCATTGAGAGAAAGAGGCCTGAGAATGAAGCCTCTGCTCTGCGCTTGCTTAGCACAGGAGCAAGACAAGGTCTTGATCGTAGGTGTAACTGGAAAGCCGCGTCTGGGAGCAGTGCAAGGAAATGCATTTGGGCTAGCTTTCAAAAGTGCAGCTGAGGAAACTGCGGCTGATTTCTTCCATGAGCTCTTTGAATCATCCTGGATAATCTTGGATAAAGTTGCTGTTAATTCATTCATGGTCAGATTAACAGAGAAGCTATAGCTCAAGGTGCTAAACTTAAACCTATCTTTTTAGAATAACTAGTTATAGTACATAGCCTCTTTTTTTAGTATTCAATGTATGTTTCTTATTTTTTTAACATGTATGCAGCACCTGTATTTGACTCTTTGTCATTTGTATGAATAGCCCATTGTCATATGATTGTTTCTTTGAAGTAAACACTGATTTTATTATGGATTTCAGCTGGCCAGGAGGGAATAAATCTCAGTGTTTAATTCTGTATACACTTGTGGTACCTGTTTTGCAGTCTGGTGATATTCATTTTAATGCTATTCATGTGCCTTTATTCTTTTGATATGGTGGTAATTGGTAAGATAGTAACTGATAATGTCATATAGTAAAAGCCTTATACCACCAAAACACCCAAGGTTCCACAAGTGCACGATGTGTCTCTTGTTGTCTTGTTCAAATATAAATTGACCATATATGTATGTGCAGCAGATCATAGAACCTAAACTGTGTTAGAATGTATGTGCATGCATGCTCTAGTGCAAGGGAAGCTGAGCCTGTAACCATTTGTTTCCATTTGAAGTCATAATATCTGCAGAATATGTTACATTGTGAAGCTTTCAGTTTGGGCCCTGGAAAGTAAGCTTAGAATGCATTTCTATCTCCCAAATGCTATAGAATTTTGCTGTAATGACACATTCTTAACTGGACAATAAGCTGTTTTAACTTTGATCATAGGGTCCTGGACCCATGGTATTGCGTCTTACTTTTGGCGTTTGTTTTGCGAAACTGAACGCATCAGAAGAATGTGGTTCATTTCCTGTTTTTAGAGATAAAGAATTAAAGCGTTTCGCTGAATCATGTTTAATATCTTCTACTCTATATGTGCAGGACTCAGATTGTGTTTGGCTCTACCAAAGGTTGCGTTATGCATCACATAGCTGAGCAAGCAGTTTTATCTGATGCAGCCTTGTTTTAAAAGTACAGTTCAACTGCAAATGGATGCACGCGAAGCTGTCTCATACTGTAAGAAACAATGGAAGGTGATTTGTGAAATCGCTGATGAGTCGATCATGTGTATAGGCAGGCAGAGTAGAAGAAAAGAGGCAAGTGTTGTAGCGTTGTAGCATGCCTAAGAACATTATTAGAAGTTTTGAACTCTTGTTCCTTGGGGTTGTAATAATTACATCTTATATTGTTATTGTTAATCTGTCCAAAAATATGACCAAAACAATTCCAGGCTTCTTAGAAAGTGGAAGGCCTGTTGCAACAATATTGCCAAGTATAGTCTTGCACTCTTGCTCCATGTCAAATATAACGTAGTTATAAAACATGTACCACGGAGAAGTGAGTTATGAGTATATTCACTAGTGAAAACCAGCCACAAGTATGTGAAGTAACGAAGCACAAAACTCTCACATACCATCATAAATATAACTCCTGTTGTCAATTGCTAAACAAGGCCTTTTATGCTTTTCAATTTTTAAACATTTCGCTTCAATGTTGAAGTTGAACTAGGAGTCATTCTGCAGTGCTGATTTATATTTATTTACACCAGTACCATTCTTGCAACTAGCATGGTGCCTCCGTTCATAATTACAATTGATAAAGTTGTTTTCCTGCAGCAATAGCATTAAAGTGTATTTGATCCATTGCACACATTATTAATCAGCTTTGATCCAAGAGGATATCACTTTCATTTTGGGGCATTCCTTGAGAGCTTTCATTTGCTGCAGAGATTAACTCCTCAACCAACCATTTTTCTCTTTATACCAACAGCCAACAGAATTAGGCTCACTAATTAAGGCTTTATTAATGATTATTTTGATGTTGTGTAGTACAGCTACAGATAACTAAAGTGATCACTTGAAAACATGTATGATACAGAGAGGCTTTTCATATCAAATATCAATGTCTAGATTTGTGCATGATAAGTTCGACCAAGAACTCCATTGTTCAGTACAGGTCACAACTGTAACAAAATAAGGATGGTGTATTCCACAAAGGTGGTTGTATAACTGTTCAGGCATCACGTTCAAGTCAAGCAGCAGATTTATGTTCACGGCTAGATAATATCGGGGCACCGGGCTGTCGTTGCAGATTACTTGTGTTCATGGGTTAGCCAGGAAAGAGTGCTTATGATAAGGTCGAGAGATTACTGACACTGGTTTGAAGTCATATTGGTCAAGCTCGTTCTAATCGACAACAGTTCAAAGCACCAGCACATGACTCAGTTGCTAGTTTCTTCATCACCTGACAGTAGCCTATGTGTGCGGGTGATGCGGATCTGAAAGCAATGAACGAAAAGGACTGATGAAAAATTCATCTAATATTGGCATTTCCGCATACAAACACGGACTTGCAAAGTAGGGATTTTATGCATAAATCAATTTGAAAGGAAAGCCTACAGCCAACTCAAGACACTTTTTGACCATTTGTGAAAACACTCGAGACATTTTTTTAGCAAAATTTCCAGGTCTTTAAAGATTGAACCAGACAATCCAATTCAAGAAATCCACACATTTCATGCAATAAAAAGTTAGTCAATATTTTCGTTTATAAAAAGACATGTATTTGATTCAATAGAAATCCAAGAAAAAAAACAGCCTAAGTAGCCCTGGGCTTTCTAACCCCCTTTTGTTCCCTGACTGCAATGGAAAAAGTCATATTATCTACGCTGAATAAAGACTGTCTTATAGAAGGACAACACCGGTGATTTTACCCACACCATGCGATAATTTACATTGTTTTACCCTTGAGTTCTGCACTATCAACCTTACCTCAATGATGTTTAAGTATAACACATAACACGATGTCACTCCATTTGTTTATAAAAGCTATGACATCTACTAACTTACACCAAAGTCAGACTTCACACTAACACAGTAGACAAATAAGCTACACATACTTCTTTCTGCTGCCTATAACTAAGGAGTTGGATTTTCAGCTGTCATAGAACAAAGTATGTATTGAACGGCAATAAGTCGACGTTCAATCCAAGACAGCTAAAACCAGAGAAAGGCTGACTTCTATTTCAACTGAAACAGGCTACCTGGATCTTTGTATGTACAGTTATCTGAATAGAGAAGCTTGAACACAAGCCAAAACGAGTACAGCATAATCAAATGAACAGAAGAAAACAAAATTACCTGTGCAACCGCAAGGATAGCTCGTAATATTCTAGCATAATCTGTTCCCAGCATTTGAATGACAACATCAGCCAGAAATGTTCCCCATAACCTGATACCATACAAGCAGATGGGAACTTAGGTTCATATATCAACTCTCAAGATACATACCAAGCTCTCTCAAAATAACAAAGTAATTGAGCAGATACTTCATGGAAGTTTTGAAGAAGCTTAAATTGGTAGTGTGTGTCATGAAGAGGGGGTGACAAATTGATAGGCAATAGAGATTTTAAGAAAATGAAAAGCAGAGAGGAAAAAATAAAGTGGGTTTGATTTCATGGAGCAGTTAGATGCAGTAACAATCAAACAATTGAAAACCACATTTGCTTAGATATATTCTTAATAAATCATTAAATTGGTCATGTTGAAATAGTAAGAATATATCTAAGCAAAAAAAAATTATAATATCAAAAGGTGTTCCTCAAGCTAATTCTGCACAAGCCAGGGATCTTCACCAGCTGCAATCATTCTTTTGATATCAAACCAAAATGTTAAAAATGGCATACATTGGGCCAACAAAAGTCATCAAGCTACGGAGGCCAACATATCCAGATGCAGCTCTTGCCATACCCTGGACATGAATGACATTTGAATTTAGTAAGGATACTAGCAACCAAATAAGGTCAGGTATTGTGCGACTAAATTAATAACCACAGTTCCCTTCAGAACTAGATCACTGTATTCACATTGAAACGTATAGTTCATATTCATGTCTAACTCTCTTTCCAATGAATCATAAACACTTCAAATATAAGCTGTTTGTTCTTTTATTCAAGTGATTCATAGTTAAATTCTCTAGTGTATTTTCCTTATAAAATGCCTCAGCCATTCTGTCAATCTAGATAAAAAGAGGTAAAATGCACCTTTCTCGCTGCAAATAAAGCCACTTTCTTCTCCAGGTTTACAGCAGCTAACTGTCCTCCCTGGAAGAGAGAAAACATAGGTAAAGACTTGAGCTATTCCAGGATCCAATCGAAAAAATAATTAAAGCAAACGGTCGTAATAGATATAATAACGTTAACATCAACAAATGCGGAATTATTATCAGAATATAAAACAAATAAGTACAATGATAATTCAAACTAGCAACACTAAGATCAAGAAGCAGATGAAAAAATGCACCTTGGAAAGATGAAAAAATCATCTGTTTGGTGCCCAAACAGATGAAAAAATAAATAAATTCATTTGTCACTCATGTATGAATGAGTTTTGACATTTTGTACTAGCCTATACATTAGGTTGCTACGCTTAAACCTATTATTCTCAATAGTAGCCAACAACCTTTGATATGGAGCAAGATGAGCATGCCTAATTCAGTAAATTAAACAATCCTTATATGTTTTTTACTTACAATGCATGTAACCAAGATCTAGAGGGGGAAACAATTTATTGGAAGATACTTATACAATAAGACTCGATTTAAGACTGTAAGATGTAACCAAATAATACAAGATACTGCAAGCAAGCATAATAAGCACAGCAATTATAACCCTAACAATCTTATTTAGTGTTCTTTAAGGTTGAAGTGCCATTATCATGGGCTCTAAAGTGATAGAGTCAAAAGTAAGGTAAATATTCCCCAAACATATAAAATATATCTACTCAGCCTACTCTCCAATCCGCTGCTTCCTTCCAGGCACCACCAGTTCCACTTTCAAAGCCGCATTTTCGTAGTTTCAGAGCTTGACAACTTCAAAGAGCTGAAGGTGCATGCATGACTGCATGCTGCCAACTAGAAACCCACCTAACAGAGGGAGAGATGGAGGAGGCAGAGAAGGGAGTCTAGCAGAATGAAGAACAACTCCATAACCATAACTTGTGGTTTTGGATGTTTATTCTTTCCAATCAACACTAAAAGCAATAGATGAAGGTATCTGACAATGATATACCTAGAAAGTATGAATATAGGTTGAGCAGAACAAATCATGCATCATTTTGCCATATTCCAAGTGAACTAATCGGGCCAGAAAAAATCTGACCCAGAGATAACTTGTATCATATTCAAGCTAAAGGCAGTTCATTAGCAGATCGCTTGAAGTAGAATTTTTATACATTTAGCATGACTACATGACATAACAAAAACGGATCATAAGTTCAGCAAAATGAATATTATGAAAACAAAATGGATCCATTAATCAACACTACCTTTCTTATAATGTCCTTTTCCATCTGATGCTTTGCAGTTTCCAGAAATGCCTTCCCCAAAAATCTCCTTGCTAACTATCAAATAGGCCAGCAGCTTATGAGTAATGTAAAACCAAAAAGTAGCATGGAAATCCCTTCTCGTATATACATAAGCAGAACCAAGAATGCAAAAGCTATTTTGTGCATTGTAAAAGAAGCAACTGAAAAAGAGAAAGAAAAAAACCTTTAACTCGACCTAGCTTAACTTTCAAACCACATAAATACACCAGGAAAAAGAATGACTATTTTACACAATGAAGACATAACACAGCAATGGAAGATGCATTACTTTAAGAAGAGTTGATTGTAGTTCTGTTGTCCCAACTCTCAACGCTGCTGCAGAAGCTTGATCCATTGACTGACTGAGTTCCAAAAACATCAGCAATGAAAACCAAGATACAAAATAAGCCAAAAAGGAATTGTTGTAAGAACACACATTATTGTTTTAATTTTGGTAAGGTACTTGAGGTTGTAAGAATATAATATACATGTAAGACATCACAATCAAATGATCCCATTAGATTCAGTAGCCAATATGATGAAGCTTGTGATGCTCTCCAAGGAGTAAACATGGGAATGGGGTTGGACATGAAAGAACCAAATGATTCGAAAAATTACAAGAACAGAGACTAATATTTCTTACAATAGGCAATTATACGGAACAAGACTACCTTGAGTAAGCTTCCAGTAAATGAACAAAAATCTCAGCCTCAAGGTCTTCTGTTGGTAATTTACTTGAACAACGAACATTCAACTCCTTCCTCACACTGAGCAAGACATCTCTATACGAAGGCCTCCAACCCCTATAGTATGGGGAATTACCAGAGCAAAACTAAGTCTAATAACCAACAACAAATATCTTTGCATATAATTCAGTTATGCAGCACTATTCAGAGAATCAATGATGGAGTCTATACAACTACAGTTGCATTAGAAAATGACATTCAGGATTTCTAGATTCTCATTCCTTTCCTTCTCTGCAACATAGGTCAAGACCTCTAGTTACTTCTCTTATTCCAAAGAACCAGGTAATTATATTCGCAGCAATGAACATCTCCTTTTTACTCTCTCCTTCACACATTATTAAAACAATACCCTAAAGTCTAAGACTTGACATATACGTTAATCAATTTAAATAGAGGAACCATTCATATTTTTTAATCCAGTAACACTCTCCCTTCCCAGAAACAACTACAAAAGTCCTGCATAGTTTTATGCACTCAACTGTAAGATCCAATTTCTCATCATTCTTAGTTTCAAGGGTTGGGTTATTAGATACATATTAAGAATTCTAAAGTAGTTCAGAGAGGTAACTATAGATTGTATCACCAATCAGAAGTGTCATTTTTCCTATGTCTCTCATCATTCTTCTCTCCTCTAAGCCTTTTAAATAAACAATACTGCCTAGAGGATAATGTAATAGAACAAGCAGACCAAAAATGCCTAACACGGAAGCTTTATTCCTTTAATTTACTTTCAGGTACTCAACTCTTCTACTTTACCCGATAGAAATCACCTCTTCAAGTTAAACTCATCCTTCACTAAACTACAATAAGGGCCTGTTTGGATCGCAAGGACAATGACAGCATCCTGCATTAGTGCAGGATGTTATCATTATCCTTGCGATCCAAAAGAGTCCCTAAGCTTTCCCAAACAAATAAGGGTTCTACCAAACGATCTCCCATGGGCTATAAGGCTATGACAGTATTTAGAATGCAACACTGACAAATTGTCCAAAACTAAGCTTTACAAAATTGCTAGCAGAAAAGGGTGTTTAGCAAAAACAATACATTAGCTTACCTCAAAGTCGACCGTGCATCAGCAGCAAGGTACAAGAACTGTGACTCGAGAGCTCTAATAAATTCATCACGTTCTTCAAGGTCATATTCAATCATGTAACGATCAAATGGCATTTTGTTTGTTGTCACTGACTTAAGCAAAGGACTAAAGTAGCTGGAGAAGGAGGGGAAGTATCAGCTTGACAATGCTTGAAACATGAGATTTTTTTAAACATTTTTACACACAAGAATAAGCATACAGATAGAAGTTCATAACTCAATTCTTAGTAGCGGAATAAATCAGTACAAAAGGAAATTAACATTTACTCACACAAAGTGATAAGGTACGAGTCCAATCTGGCAATGAAATCAAGAAAACTTTCATATTTTATCATCATATGACAATGTGGGCAAGAACTAAATGTAATCAGATTCTCATCCTAGCACACTTTGCTAACATTGAACGAATACCAAAATTCTATTTATTTCCTTAACTGCTTAATTTAATATATTTCTGATCAGTGGTCCTACAATATTAAACTAAAACTAAATCCAGACAGACGGAAACTAGAATTATGATAAAAAGTGACCTGGGTCCAAAAAGGATGCTCTCGAGCTCATACAACTCAGCATTTGTGGCAAGTTGAAGCACCATGTGCAAATCATGGTCATGTGTACCTAAGGGGCGTATAAAAAAATTGATCCTCAAACATGGAAGGAAGTCACACACATATATACAAACAGAGAGCGGGTGTGCACCTTGGCTTTTAGGAGAATTTGAAGTTGAATGACAAAGACGAAGCGGGGAATTCATTGAATACATAGGATCAAGCTTGAGAGATCGCTTCTTTAATGTCGATGGAAAAGAAGAGGGAATGTGGCCACTTGTGTGGTACTGGTGGTAGAGATGGACTGCCAATGTAGTGCTAGGCATTGTATGTTTCTTTCTAGTCAAGGGAACCTCTCCTCCTAGCCCGGTAACACCAATATTCTAGCAGTGCCTGTTTGTAAATTATTGCAAAATCATACTGATTTCCATTCAGCAAACAGATTTCCGTTTCTTCAGAAATTTCTGCAATCTGCAAATGAAAGATATTCAGTTATCAATAAGTTTCCAGCAACAAACAAAGAAAAGGAGACACTACGTTATATGATTGGGAAGCTAATAGGCACTGCAGCGAAAGCAGCAACACGATGCGCGGATAAAAAGAGCAACATCATAATTGAATTCCTTCTTTTCTTCTTCTTTTTCCGTATAAGCTATGTTTTCATTACCAAATTTGTTAACTGGATTTCGGTTACTACACTTAGTAGCCGTTGGGTTGCACACATCTAAACTTCAATAACTTGAAACAACTACAACTTATTCAGAATGATTTACTAGAATTGGGGATATTCAGGTAAACACTATCAATGCAAGCAAAAACCTAATCAACCAAAAAGAAGCAGGAAGATGACAATTTAACATAAAAGATGCAAGGAAATACAGAAATAGTAAACACAACCCTGCATGGTTTAATGATAAAAGTGAACAGCTGGTTTTCCTAAAACGAAATAGAATGAGCCGAACTTGTGTAAATATCAAACCCAAGTGGAATAGCTTCCTAAACCTACGATTAATTGTTCAAGTAACTGTCGAAGCATGCACATAGTTCAGCATACATATGGAGCCCTACTGCCCTAGCATCTCAAATTATGGACAGAAAATTGTAAGCTATAACGTCTTACACCAAAACGCACCAGGAAAAATACTTCACAACCCAAACATCCCAAACTAAACAGAAAACATCAAAAACATGAAATTCCTAGTCACTTAAAATCAAATATATCGAATCGAAAATCTATCATCCAAATCGAAACCGGGGGAGAAGAACTCAAACCGGGATTGACAAAAGATACTAGAGCGAGGTATGGGGGCGTTGTTGTCGATTAGGATGGTTGGCGCGAAGGACGGGGAAATTGAACTACGAATTGCGATATGAAGAGAGAGGCAAAGATGAGGGGAATGGAAAGCTGTGAGACCAGTTGAGACCCGAGTGAGAAAGCCCAGATGTCTTCTTTTCTTTTCTTTTTTTTTTCTTTTTTTTTTGAGAGCGACCAGCGACGATCAGTCGTGAACTCGTCTTATACGACTTATGTATCATGAGTAGACCTGTCAAAAGCTGACCCGACCCGTAAACCCGACCCGATCCGACCCGAAATTTCTAGGGTTTCAACCCGAATCCGATAAACCCGAAAATTTAGGGTTACGGTCAGGGTCAAACCCGCTGGGTCAAGAAATCTATAAGGCGGTTAACTTATTTTAGAATACACTCTATTATAATGAAATGACGGATTGACGGGTAATTGTGCACCCAAAGGTTTTAATTATATTACAATATATAAAATTTATTTTATAAAATTATGATAAATTTTATTATTAAAATATTTAAAAATAATATTTTGTTATTATATTTTATTATTTAAATAATGTTTTATTTAAATTTTAGTCAAAAAATTGATACTCTTGACCTGTTGGGTTGACCCGACCCGACCCGAAACCCGAAACGACCCGACCCAGTTTGACCCGTAACCCGATTGACCCGAACCCGAACTCAACCCGAATCCGAAACGACCCGACCCGAACCCGCCCGACCCGACCCGATTGACAGGTCTAATCATGAGGTATATGGTTCTAGATTTTAGGGCGACAGTTTGTCCTATTATCTTTGGTAACCAGTTCTAGTATTCAATAGCGGAATCAGAAATTTTATTGGGGTTAAATGGGTTGTTCATATATCGAGTGAGTGGGGCTGGGTTCGGATCCGGTCATTTTGAGTCAAATGTGAATATTTTAACAATCGCGTTGGACAATTTCATCTCGGATTTTAATTTAATGAGGTAAAGTTGAGTTTTTGGGTTAATTTTGATTTAGTTATTTAATTTTGGGTTGACTTGGATTTCGATAATGGTCATATTTTAAAAAATATTTTTTTGTCTTAGTCTAATTTTTTTGGTTGAATTTGTCTTAGTCTAATTTTCTTTAACACTAAATATATAGTCTAATTAAATTTAAATTCAAAAATATGATTATAACAATTATTCATTATTATTATTTTGTAAAATAAAATATATATTCACATATATATATATATATATTAATGTATCCATTTTATTTTATCAAATGATATTGTATTTTTTTAGAAGTACATGTGATTATATGAGATAGTTTCATGTACATTTTGGTCATTAAATTCAAAGTCTTACATTATTTTGAGTCGAGTGCTTTTGAGTCGGGAGACTTTGTTTTTTAATATGATATCGAGTCAGGAGACTATTTTGAGTCTAAAGTACGTTGGTATCCTTGCTTACCTTGTGTAGTTCGTGATTATTAATAACAGTAGTACGTGAATCAAAATTCTTCTAAGGAAGGTAGAGGTTTTACTAGAGTAACTAGTTGGTTGCTTTAGGTTTCCTCTCCAAATATCGTGTCTTGTTGTTTTGTTGTTTTTCTTCTAGATGAAGGATTGTTGCCCCAGAGGTAATAGTTCTTGCTCTGTTACTAGCACATACCCTGGCCCGATCCAACGTATGGAGTATTAAATTAGAGAGGCACTAGCGTATTTATTAATTCATGTATTTGTTCATTAAATGCTCTTTACGCCTACTGCATCTCATGTAGACTCCATTCTCTGTTTCATATTTTCCACTTTCAGTTAATCTTGCATTCATAAATTAATAAATAATCTCATGCCTCATACATGAGCAATCTAAACATGCATATACAAAGCACATGTTATACCTACTTTACTTTAAAATGTGGAGCGTTACTAATGAACCTCTTACAAATTAAAACCTTTCATACTTGACATTATCTCCCACTATCACGCACATAATTACGCATCAAAAACAAGCATATCTTCCCTTCAACCATGTCTATCATCGCAGAAGCCCATGGATTTCTCCAAGTTTTCTCAGACGGATGTGTAAAACGTTTTGCACCACCCATAGCTCAAGCTGCATTTGAAGGATCAAACAATGCTTATAAGTCTAGGGATGTAGACATTGACCCATCTAAGCCTATAACGGGCCGTATATTCATCCCTACAAGCGCAACCAAGAGCATAGAAGCAAAGCTCCCGGTGATAGTCTACTTCCACGGCGGGGGCTTTTGTATTGGTTCAACGACATGGTACGGGTACCATACCTTCTTAGGAGACTTGGCTGTTGTGGCGCAAGCTATAGTTGTCTCCATCGACTATCGCCTTGCCCCAGAAAACCGACTCCCCACCGCTTATCTTGACTGTTATGTTTCACTCGAATGGCTATGCCACCAAGCCAAGGACGATGATGACTCATGGCTTAAGTTAGCTGATTTGTCTCGTGTTTTCCTATCGGGAGATAGCGCGGGGGGAAACATTGTACACAATGTCGCGATCCTTGATATTAGGAGAAAGAAACTAGAGTTGAAGATTGAAGGGCTTCTACTTATCCATCCCTACTTTGGTAGTGAGAAGAGGACTTTGAAGGAGGAGGCAAGCAAAGAGAGAGAGCATGTCGCGATGAATGACATGTTTTGGAAGCTAAGCATACCGGAGGGGTCGGATCGGGACTACTTTGGATGCAACTTCGAGTTCAACGATGTCGCGAGCGAGAAGTGGGTTAGGTTTCCGAGGGTAGTGGTTTATGTCGCGGGGCTAGATTTCTTGATGGAAAGAGGGGTGAGCTATGCAGGGTTCTTGCAAGGAAAGGGGGTCAAAGAGGTGGACTTGGTTGAAGTTGAAGGGGAAGGACATGTCTACCATGTCTATAACCCTGAGTCTGAAGCAACTCGTTCACTTCAAAAGCATATGGGAGATTTTCTTAAGAAATTCTAGCTATCTAGCTCTCATTAAAAGCAATTTCTAAAACAAGTAATTAAGGAGGCTGCCTTGTACGTCCTAAATAATTTAAAAATAATTACAAGTTAACATACAATGTCATAGTTACCTTATGTTTACTCCTCTCTAATCTACAACTTGTAAAATTCTTACCCGTGGTCATATAAATGCAACATATTTATGTATTGATTGTCACCGATATTCAAATTTATAAAAATGCAACTTTTTTTATTTTAGCTTTAAATTTATAGAAATTTCTAAATTATAGCTTTTAAGGAGTTAAAATAATATTATTTTTAAAAAATTGTAGGCCACCCAGCCCTAAGGGCGAGTATGGGCATAAGTATTAGGCCCTGAGGAGTAGGCCTAGACCCGGCCTGCCCGCATCAATGGGCCAAAAAATTGTCAGGCCCAATCCCCTAGCCCTTATTTTATCAAGTCTATTTCATGAACGAATGAAGCATCTCAAGTTGGATTGTCACCATGTTCGAGAATAATTTGTTCAGGATTTTCTAGTTCCTACTCATAGTAGGATTTCATTACAATTGGTTGACTTGTTCACTAAACCATTAGGAGAATGAGCTCACTCCCAATTCCTGCTTGTGAGGGATCTATGTTAGTATTAGTTCCTAAAAGTTGTTCTATAGCGTGTTATGTAAGCACTTGTTTGTTGACTTTTGGTCAATACTTGTAACAACTTATAAATAGCCAGATCTAGCATGAATGAAAATATCTTTGCAGCCTTATCATTCTGTTATGTGAGCTTTCCTTCTTCTGAGAGTCTCTAGATTTCGGTTTCATCCACACACACAATCAAGTGAGTGTTTCTTATGAACTCAAGAAATTAAGTTCATTAATGCTATTCATTTGTCTAAATTTCAGTCTAACTAGTGTGTGGATGTACATACCTCCTTATAAACGATGTGGAGTGCTTTGCAAGTACAATTCCAAAGTCTTCATGAGAGAGTTGTTGCTTGCATTCCTTTGCTTTCCGTAAATGCGATCAAACACGTACTCAAAAGTATGTAACACTAGTAGTATGTTGTATGCTGCTTATACTTGGAGGACATAGTTGATGCACTACCCTAAAAACCATCAATCTGACTCAACTTCCACTAATTTGCATGTTACAAATTTGGTCAAATAAAACTAAATTGGTTCCAGTTATGGATGACTGATAGACACATATTAGATAGTGTTTTAGGGCATGTTTAGTTAGGATTTTCATGGTTTTTAGTTTAGTTTTAGTTAGTTTTATTAGTTTTGTAGTTTGTTAGGAAGATTCGGATATCTACACCTTGTTGTGGTTTTTTATTGTAGATGTGAAGACAATAAGTGTGAAGGAGGTGAAGCCAAAGCATTGGAGAAGGCAAGAAGAGAGCCAAGCCATGAGATTACCCCAAGAGGTGATGGGAAAAGCATACTTGGATCCGGACTATGTATTGGAGTTGTTGTTTCGACACCTTTTGCTTGCAAAGGCTGGATCTGAAGCTATAGTGGTCGGATCGAGCTGATTTTGGTGTCAATGGAAAGCTAACTCGAAGAGCTACAATTCATCTTTTTACTCCATGTCCAAATTCCAACTCGAAGTGGCTCAAAACAGCCTCTGAAGTGATACGTGACGACCAGTGCTGAAAGCGCGGGCAGGAGGCCAAAGCGCGCCCGCGCTTTAGGGGTTCATCCCGCGTTTCGAGACCTGAGTCTCTGCCGTGAAAGCACGGGCAAGGCATCGAAAACGCGACCACGTTTCTGGGTGCTTGCCCGAGTTTTCGCCCGTGTCCGAGTTTTGTGCGAGATTTTTATGGGATTCTTTTTGGGCCCTTGTGGGTTACCTTTTAGATATATTTTTGGGAAGACATATTATATATAGTTAGTCCTAGTTTCTAGGTTTATTATTCCATAACTCTTGACTTTGTTTTGGTTATTGGAGACTTGGAGAACAAGAACCCTATAAGAAACTTTGTAAGCTTTTCCATGTCTTTTAGTAACTAAATTCCTTTTGCTTAACTAGTTAATTGAAATTGTGAACGAAGTATTATTGTGAGGTTTGATTGTTCTTAATTTTCCTTGATTAGATTGTTTTCTCTGTGCTTAATTGATTAATTTCAACCTAGGGTTTTATTAGCTTGATCACCTAATATGATTTCTAGGATGAATTACAACTAGATCTTTCTAATTACCGGTCGGTGTTAATTAGATCAAAAGTAGAACCTTTAATCAATCTAGGACTGGTAGGACTAATTGATTAGAGAAGAGAATTCAATTGCATGTTATTTGGATGTCTGATTGCTCTAAATACATGTTTCTATTGATGTTTGGATCTTAATGTTGTTGTCAGGTTGAATCTAGGAGGTCTCTTAGGTTATTTGATAATTAGGGTTGTTAGTACCGGTCGGGCTAATAACTAGAATTGAAGTAGGATTAATAATGCCATGAAGTTGGGTTATTAGCATTCCGCAATAGATTGGTCAAGGTAAAAAGAGAATTTTGATGATCAATGATCAATAATCGAATTCACAATGGATATTAACTGGTTAAGCATACTTGTCTTATATTTGATATCTCAATCTTAATTTTGCATGTTTAGTTTTGATAGTTGTTAGAATCATAATCAAAAACCCCCCTTTTCTAACTCTGAGTAGCGTAACAATAAACATTGGAAGCCTGATTCTCTATGGGATCGATCCTTACTTCCCTACTACATTCCTAGTAGGTAGTTTGGTTTATATTGATCGGTATTAGGGCGACTAAAATACCGTTATCAAATAGGCGCCCTTGTCGGGGACTCGGTGTTTTCTTGTGTTTATTGTTTTGTTACTCTTGTGTGGACCTAGCTTACGGTCCACACCCGTGCTACTAATCCATGGCTTTGTTTGAATGTAAACAGTTTCAGGATGAGAAATTTCATTGGTACTTCATTAGATTCGAAGATTATATGGATGGACTTGGTGCTCAGGGACTTCATATTGATATTGGAAGCTTTTGCATGAGCATTATTGAGGGTATGAATCATGAAACTCTTGAGTTGGCTGAATACATGAGCAATGGACGAATTCTATGTATGGAACCTATGGAGTGTTGGGATTTTTTTTGTTATATGGGCCGTCAGTGTTTGTTGGTCGGATCATCTTCATCAATACTCCAACCTGATGAGGCTTCTGACATGTCAAGAGCCCCTGAATTGGATACTCGAATCCATGTGGATGAGCAATTCCCTACACATGAGTTGGGTAAAGATGGTGACTTTGATATTCCATGTGATACTACTCATCTCGAGGAGACCATAGATGAGCCTTGTGGAGTCTATATTGCTAAAGAAGAGGCCACCAAACTCAATGAGCCGATTGCATTCCTTCCTATTGCTTATTCATCCGAAGAACCAAGTTTGCAGCATAATGAAAATTCTAGGGATTTCTCTGAGTTCATCTTGATTGAAAGTGGTATTTCTGGTAAGAGCTTTGATTCACTTCATACATATATTGAAAAGCCACCACTTGATTCGCATTGGTTCGAGCATATGCCATCTTATGAAAATTGGGCTCATAGGTTTGATAAGTTGAAACGGTGTTTGACTGACATGTTATTTAAACTTAACTTATTCTTGTGTTATTTATGTTTCATTAAGATGAGCTCGTAGGTATTTGATAGGTTATTAAGGGCATTGACAATGTCTGATCCTATGAAATTGTGCTCTTGTCAAGCTAAAGACGTAAAATAAGCGCTTCTTGGGAGGCAACCTAAGTGTTAGGATAGTTGTTTTTTAATCCTGAGTATTAGTTTAGAGTAGTTTTGTTTTTGTTTACTTTTTGCTTTTGTTTCTAGTTAGCCCGGCGTACAAGTCTCATAACTCGGGTTGCGCATGCCATAGCTCGGCTGTCGAGTGCTTCTCACCAGCACCTCAAGATCCGGATCAGTAGATGACTTGGTTAGTTTTTCTTTTCTTTTTACTTTTACTTTACATTGGGGACAATGTAAAATTTAAGCATGGGGGAAGGGATTTCTTGCTTAGTCTTAGATTGCATTCATATAGTTGCATTTGCATGTTTAATTTCATTGTTTTGCAATGATTAAAATTTTGACAAATTACAAAAAAATTTGAAAAAGTTATAAAATCACAAAAATATTGCATTGTAGGATTCAAATTTCCCTACTTGACTATTTGTCTCTCTAAGTTAAGAGTATTATCTAACCCATGACTTGCTTGTTTGGTTGAAGTTTCTTTGGATTGAAGTATCATTCTTTAAGTTATTAATCTTGATTATAGGATTGAGCATGTATAAGAAGTTGAAATCCTGAATTATTTATGAAGTTCTAGACATATATGCCTTGTGAGAATATTTTGAGCCTTTATTGCATATTTGCATCTTTTCTTGAGTGTATCGCTTTGATTGCTAGCTCTAGAACTTGCGTTTAGATATCTTTTTCAAGGCTACATTAGATGATTTGAATGCATGACATTAAAATGTTTGAGGCATGTTCATTAGCTCATATTATCCTTATCTACCTTGCATTATTCCTTTGCTTGATAACCCCTATTTTTGAGCCTATTAGCCTTATTTTGTAGCTCCACAAAAATAACTTCTAGCCGATATAAGCTTGACCCATCCGGGAATTAGAATTTAGCTAGAGTTATTCTTTGTGGTATTATGGGGATGGTTTGAAAAGAAAGAAAAGGAAGAGAGTTGTGTTGGAAAAAAGAAAACAAGATAAGGAGTTGAAAAAAAAATGTCTCTTATGAAAAGAAAAAAAAAACAATGAAGAAAGAAAAATATGAGAAAATGGATGAAGTGTTGAAAGAAAAGTGATGAGAAAGAGGTGAAATAAGTGGTGGAAGTATGAAGCTAATAGTGGTTTTTTGTAATTTGGGTTTTTGTTAGCACTAGTTCCCGGATTTTTAGCACCACATGACCAAATATTTCCCTACCTACTTGTTTATACCTTGACCCCATTACAACCCTTAAAAAGTCCTCATGATTTTTGTTGTGTGTTTAATCATTCGTAGTGGAGATTTAGAACATTGATGCAAGCCTATGGTAGTCTAGTTTTCAAAGTTGATTTTGAGCGAAACACATTCCTTAAACACTTGAGTGAAGAGTGCAAAACACATTGCCTTGGTGAGGTCTAGAATGGATGAATGATTTGATATTGAAAGCTTCTCATACATGTGTGCAATGATGTCTTGATTAAGGTTTAACTTGATTGATGAAATGTGGTTTGATATTGAGATGGATGCTTGACTTGTTGGTTGTGGTGTGACTTTGATTTTATTTCTTGCTTGAGGACAAGCAAGGTTCAAGCATGGGGGAATTTGATAGACACATATTAGGTAGTGTTTTAGGGCATGTTTAGTTAGGATTTTCATGGTTTTTAGTTTAGTTTTAGTTAGTTTTATTAGTTTTGTAGTTTGTTAGGAAGATTCGGATATCTACACCTTGTTGTGGTTTTTGATTGTAGATGTGAAGACAATAAGTGTGGAGGAGGTGAAGCCAAAGCATTGGAGAAGGCAAGAAGAGAGCCAAGCCATGAGATTACCCCAAGAGGTGATGGGAAAAGCATACTTGGATCCGGACTATGTATTGGAGTTGTTGTTTCGACACCTCTTGCTTGCAAAGGCTGGATCTGAAGTTATAGTGGTCGGATCGAGCTGATTTTGGTGTCAATGGAAAGCTAACTCGAAGAGCTACAATTCATCTTTTTACTCCATGTCCAAATTCCAACTCGAAGTGGGTCAAAACAGCCTCTGAAGTGATACGTGACGACCAGTGCTGAAAGCGCGGGCAGGAGGCCAAAGCGCGCCCGCGCTTTAGGGGTTCATCCCGCGTTTCGAGACCTGAGTCTCTGCCGTGAAAGCACAGGCAAGGCATCGAAAACGCGACCGCGTTTCTGGGTGCTTGCCCGAGTTTTCGCCCGTGTCCAAGTTATGTGCGAGATTTTTATGGGATTCTTTTTGGGCCCTTGTGGGTTACCTTTTAGATATATTTTTGGGAAGACATATTATATATAGTTAGTCCTAGTTTCTAGGTTTATTATTCCATAACTCTTGACTTTGTTTTGGTTATTGGAGACTTGGAGAACAAGAACCCTATGGGAAACTTTGTAAGCTTTTCCATGTCTTTTAGTAACTAAATTCCTTTTGCTTAACTAGTTAATTGAAATTGTGAACGAAGTATTATTGTGAGGTTTGATTGTTCTTAATTTTCCTTGACTAGATTGTTTTCTCTGTGCTTAATTGATTAATTTCAACCTAGGGTTTTATTAGCTTGATCACCTAATATGATTTCTAGGATGAATTACAACTAGATCTTTTTAATTACCGGTCGGTGTTAATTAGATCAAAAGTAGAACCTTTAATCAATCTAGGATTGGTAGGACTAATTGATTAGAGAAGAGAATTCAATTGCATGTTATTTGGATGTCTGGTTGCTCTGAATACATGTTTCTATTGATGCTTGGATCTTAATGCTGTTGTCAGGTTGAATCTAGGAGGTCTCTTAGGTTATTTGATAATTAGGGTTGTTAGTACCGGTCGGGCTAATAACTAGAATTGAAGTAGGATTAATAATGCCATGAAGTTGGGTTATTAGCATTCCGCAATAGATTGGTCAAGGTAAAAAGAGAATTTTGATAATCAATGATCAATAATCGAATTCGCAATGGATATTAACTGGTTAAGCATACTTGTCTTATATTTGATATCTCAATCTTAATTTTGCATGTTTAGTTTTGATAGGTGTTAGAATCATAATCAAAAACCCCCCTTTTCTAACTCTGAGTAGCGTAACAATAAACATTGGAAGTCTGAGTCTCTGTGGGATTGATCCTTACTTCCCTACTACATTCCTAGTAGGTAGTTTGGTTTATTTTGATCGGTATTAGGGCGACTAAAATACCGTTATCAATGACTTAGGATCATACAACAAAATTAGTTCCAATTCAGAATCACTACACTAATTAGAGGAATGAAAAAGACTCCCAAATCCGTAATCGATCGAGAAATTCAAGTTACTAAAAACTAAAATCAACAAGCAAATCTGTGATAGGGCTAATCAATTTTGTGTATAATTGCGGTCTGGACAGAGTAATAAAAAAATAAAAGTAGGGGGAAATTGGAAGATCAGAGAAAGGCATTGGTCACATACAGTGTTCTTAATGGTACCGGCGGCGACGATGTGGGAGTTGTCGTGGCGTACGTAGGAGGCGATGAAATCGAAGAGGAGGCTGACGGAGGCATTCCATTCGACGAAGAAGTGAGAATCATCACCGTCCCGCCAAACCCTCCCAACTCTGACCCTCTCCTTCCTTAGTGTTTTCTTGAATTCCAACAACTACCATATCCACATCAACAACACTACTGAGCATTTCCACACCCGAAATGGTTGGCAACTCCACGTCTACAATTTTTTAATTGTGTTTTTTTATTAAATTTTCCAATTAAAACCGTTATGCGAAAATTTATCTTTAAACAAAACCAATATGATGCTTACACGTCATCTACATAAAGCAAACAACAACAACAACAACAATAACCCAGTGTAATTCCCCTTTCAGGGAATCTGGGGGGTCAGGATGGAGGCCCTCCTGGCTAACGCAAAGGGAGAGCGTCCAAAAGACCCAACAGAGGAGCAAGAAGCCTAGCAACATACAAAGTGCAGACACAAACAAATCCAAAGCGAAAAAAAAACACAACACAATAATCGAAACAAACAAAGCATAGAACAAGACGTCAGACAGAGCCAAAAGATGGGTGAGTGCTTAAATGACACAAAAAAATTAAGTTAAGGGTTTATTTGAACATTCCAAAGTATAGGGTGGCGAATGAAAAAACGTGCAAGTTTAAGGAACTAAAGATACATTTTATCGATGAAACAACCTCTCCCTCTTTTTCTTTCTTTTACTCTACTATACACAATTTCAAGTAAAGGCACGCGAAGTAATTGACATGTACTTATAAATAAATTGGAGCAGTTAATATTCGAAGTTATCCATCCATACTCTGTAATAATTTTCTCTTAATTCGATCCCTAAATAAATAGTTTTTCTCAATTATTATCTCAAAATGTATTATCATTAGGTAGATGGCCCGTGCTATCGCACTAGACCTCATTGATTAGTTGTTATATTATTCAGGAAAATAACATATCAAGACCCGACCCGACTTGACTTGTAACCTAATTGACCTGAACACGTACTCAGCCCAAACTCAAACCCGTCCGAACCAATCTATTTGACAGCTCTAATATCAATGTTGTATGTATAAGTCTATCCACTTGGGTCATTATCTCTTATCATACACGAACAAAGTTTTTCATTTTTATATATTTTCTTTTTTTATATGTATTTAATTGAGCATGTGTCATAAATGAGCAAAAAATTTCAAATTTATATATTTTATAATAGATGTAGATGGATATATATATAACACATTGGGAGGTAAATGTTATTGGTTGTTAATATGTTTTAGAAATATTAAATTTGATGAGATTGTAATATAACACATTGTGTTCAACTATGTGTAAAGAGAAGCATTTAGTTTTCAATTTTATATGTTTTATAGATAGATTATATTCTTCAATCTACCCCAACATTCTGTTTTTTTTTTCTTCTTCATCAAAAAAACCCCGCGAGCTTTCATTTCACCCATAGTATTTTAAAATAAAATAAAATGTAATATATCATTGTCAAAAGTTTAAACGAGTAAGATATGTAAAATAAGGCTCAACATGTTTTGGGCCGGGTCAAATAAGGCTCAACCAACATGTTTCAGATGGGATTATACACTGTGTTTAATATATATCATGCAATTTGTAACCCTTACCTTCCTAAAATTTTGAATTTGATGATAATGTAAGCTTTAATACATATATATATATATTAGCGGCGGAGGCTCAACAACTTCAGTCTTTTGAATATGTAAAAATGTTGAAGTATTGAGAGATATGTATATAGATTTATTGTTGAACCGAGAGCTTTATTCTCTTAATTCACATGGCAATCAAACTCTGTTTAATCCCTCTGTGTTGGTTGTTGGAGTTTGAGGCTTAGGCTCACCTGCTCTTCTATACATTGTTGTTAATGCTTTCCGTGTTGGTAAGATATTAACTCCTTATGTCAGTTTGTTACATAGTGTTGACTTCCCTTGTCATGCTATCTTTGATGAATGGTTGCTACTTTAATATTGTTACTAAATCTTAATTTTCTTGTCATGTTATCTTTGATGAATGGTTGTTACTTTAAAACTGTTACTAAAGTTTGATATATATTGTTATGTTATCTTTGATGAATGGTTGCTACTTTAGTATTGAGTAATTTTTCATTTAAATGAAACATAAGCACAAGGTACATAAACTTTAACTTTTGACTCATATCTTAGTAAAAAAACATGAGTTAAGCCTAAGTAATGAAATTAAAGCTTCCAAGAATCTCTTGACAAATCATTCATTACATCACCTAATGTCTCATTTTCATTCTTATAAAAACATATTCATTAATCAAATAAAAATTATATATACATGGATATGTAGTTATCTACAAATAATAGAATCTTCATTAATTGTTTAAAATGTTGTTTATCTAAATTATCAACTCCAGTCAATATCTTATTAAAAATGTTTTAGTTATTTAACCGAAATTATATATTGCTAAAATATCAAGAATGGATACAATTTTACAGATATTTTTAGCTAGAATCTTTATTAGCTAGATACAATCTCTTTTACCTAAATAAAAGTTCAATTTAGTTCAATGAAAATCATATTTATAAGATATCAAAATCGAGTAAGCTATAAAGTGGATATTAGGGTTAGGTTTAGAGAGTAATATTTAAAAATAAACAATTATTTTATTTTAGGTTGGATGATGTGATATTATTTTTTATAAAGACTTGAATTTTATTTTATATTGTTTTATTGTAAATTAAGTAACCAAAAGAGGAGCAAAACCTTTGTACCACACTCACTACTTTTTTATCATGTTTCACAAAACCTTTCTCTAGTATAAGAAATGTCACCCTTTATTCCACCCACAAAAGACATATAAAGATGCTCCTTCCGGGGAGAAGTCAAACTCCGTGACACTAGCGAGTTTGTAATGTATATTTCTTAAATTGTGTGGCTAGAATTGAGGGGGGTAATTTTTTAAATTATAAGTATATATATATATATATAGAGTTGATATATATATATGGTATCAATGACAACTAATACAAGTTCAATAAATACCAAAAGCACTTTTAACCGAATGTTACCTAAGACCAACTTATGACACAATGGTCTTGATTTTCTTCTTTCTTTACTTATCCTTCCCATTAGGCATATTACCTTAGTCTATGATTTTCTTCTTCTTTTTTTTTTTTTTTACAAAAGCTTATATCACCCTCATGAGCATCTATCACAACATGAATCACCAACTGACAAAATATATTTCATGAGATAAATGTGATCAATTTTTAACATTTTTATTAGCAATATCACATCTCTAACAACCTAACACTATTCTATGTTTCTACCAAAAAAACACTAACCTATTCCATTCATGCCTTCCAACCAACCCATCAATTTAAATGCATATAATACTCATAGCTTGTTATAGCAAAATGACAACATCTTCGATCAAGTTTGTTAGTATTACCATCCTCTAATCTTCCTCTATTTTTGTGATGCTTACAATTTTGATAACTTAGAAATCTCTTATGCCATAAACACATCATTTATTTCATCCCACAAAGATATATGAAAATGGTCCTCGTCTTGAAAAAGCCACTCTCTTTAGTATTTTTGAGTTTATAATGCATATTTTAGTGGGTACACCCCATAAAAGACCTATGTTATTTTCGACATTGAAAGTTGTCTTTCTTGGGTGCAAACAATCAAATGCAACGAGACAGGGGTAGATGCATGTCGCAACCACATAAGACCATCTACAACTTTGAGAAGTCATTGACCCTTGAGCTGCTCCCTTGCCCTCATCAAATGTGTCAAAGTTTTGACATCCACAATAAGAGTGTTCTGTTTATAAGTAATTTGAATGGTGAAGACTCTCCATGTATATATGGAGTGGAATACTTGAATAAATCGAGATCAATTGGATTTTGTAGTAACAAACATCATGAGCTTCACGGATGGATCGGTTCTCATTCATTTGATGCTAGGCCTTGGAATCCATAATAAAAGATTTGGCTACTCAAAGAGATGTTCGATGTATCCATATATTCTTATTACATCCCTACTAACACCACAGAACTTTGTAACTCAAGGAGTAATGATTTACATTAGGCTTAAGGTAAGCTCATTGCCTATCGAACTCTACTTCATTTCCCAAGGTGATGTACCCAAACTCGGTGGTGTCAACAGGCTGGGATGCAATTAATAAATATGGATACTATACAGATGGAAAAGTCAAATACAACATGACTCGACAAGCATTCATAGGAGGTGATTGCTCTATTATGCTTTCTGAGGCCCAACATCAAAGAAATGGACGTTGATCCATCTGTGAAGCTCATGAGGTTTGTTGCTACAATTTTGATCCATCTCGAAAAGGACTCAACTCCCTACATACATGAAGAGTCTTCATCATTCGAATTACGTATATATATATATATAGAAGATTATTATCGCATATGTCAAGACTTTGGCACACTCAATGACAACGAGTAAGCAACTCAAGGGTCAATGACTTCTCAAAGTTGTTGATAGTCTCGTACGGCTGCTACTTGCATCTACCCCTGTCTCGTTACATTTGGTAGTCTCGTACCCCTGTCTTCAATGACAACGAGTAACCAACTCAAGGGTCAATGATTTCTCTTTGGCAGGGTCATTCATATATCTTTTTGGGTGTGAAATATAGGATGAGTTTTAGAGTTAAAGGGAAAGATTCTTGTAAAACATGATACCAAAGTCGAGTGTCACAAAATTAAAGGGTGGTAATAATAACAAACTTTATTGAAGAGGTTGCCCTAAACATGATAAAGGATATGGTCGTTAATAAGAATAGGAAATAAAAAGAGCACTTTGATGAGCATAAGTTCTCTAATGAGTGATGAGTATTCGGGTGAGTTCTTCACAATTCCATTCCTTGTTGTTAGTTATTAGGTTAGTCACCTTTATTTCCTCATCAATGTTGTCCGGGTGAGCTCTTACTAATTATATTAGTCAATGGTGCCCGTCCGTTGGTCAGGCATTTGGCATAAGCTTACGTTGTGTTGCTTCGTAAAAGAGGGACGACATCTACTGTACAATAATTAAAAGATAGCTTTTGATCCATGAAAAAGCCATACATGATTCTTGCAGAAATGGTAGTGTTTTAAAAATGTTCCTTTTGCCAAATTTTTGACTACACAAATCTAAAATAATTTATTTAGCCCGCGAGTGACCTAAAGGTGGCATAGATCATATAACTTCCCCTATGTTGAGATGCACCATCATCTAGTGCTACCAGCTGAATTCCCAATCAAAGACATACATATTTGTGCTTCTAGAGAAGTCAACTAAGTTAGACAACTCATAATCCTAGACCTATTGGGTTGAAGCTCAGAATTCAACAGTGGGCATTTTATAAGGGTTGTGAAGGACTTGTAACATCATAAGTTATCAACTTGATTTATAAGGAGCTGAATAGACTTATAAGGGCATAAGTTATCAAATTAATTTGTAAGGTCATGAGTTAATTCTTTTACGTCACTTGCATACCAAAGATTTTCCCTTGTTTTTAATTTGTCAAAAAAAATATTTAGAAATGATGAGCAACATTTATGCGGAGGAACCGTCTCTTTCTATAGATATAGATGTTTTCTTTTGTATTCATGACTTAGGAAGACAAAAAAAAATGTTGTAAAGATAGCAACTTATCAAGTGATTGTCTAACAATGGGTATTTTATTTCGCAAACGGGTGCACTCTGGATTACAAATTTCATCTTTCCTTTTCCCGGCATTATATTCCTTCATAATTTTACTCTTACAAGTTCCAAGCAAAAGCACAAAGGCAACATCAAACAAATAATCTGACCATGATTCCACCGATTTAACACCAAACAAATAATTAACCCAGAAAGACCAGCAGCACATCCTTGAAAAACGATACAAGAACTCTCCTAACCTAGGAATAATCATACAACGACACACTCTTATCATCAGAAACACTAGCCAGCCTTCCGCCAGCATTCGATCCAGACTCACCAGGGGGATGAAACGCGACCCCCCAAACCTGATCAGTGTGACTGCTCATCGTCTGAACAGCGGCCCGCATATTAAGGTCCCATAGCTTCACCGTCCTGTCACTAGAACCAGTGGCAACAGCAGCTCCATCAGGACTCACATCCAAGCTTAGTACCCAACTAGCATGCCCCGACATGGAACCGACCATAGTTTTGCCCTCGGAATCATACATGTGTATATGAGCGTCGTCTGATCCCGAGAAAAGCAGCCTCGGTTCAACTGGAGAATAGGCAAGAGATCTTACAGGCATATAGTGGCCTTCGAGGTGGTGGAGGAACTTGGAGCGGGCCACGTCGAAGACTGAGATCGTCCCATCCATTGACCCACAGGCTAGCCTTCTCCCATCGGGACTGAAGGCGACTGAGAGAACAAACTTCTTCCCTACTGCCTTGTCAGCAGGTTTAGAACTTTCGGGACGAGGGATTGAGAGTGTGCCTATCAGTTGCCATGTGGCGGTATCCCATAGCTTGACTGAAGCGCTGCTTCCGCCCGCCACTGCTAAGATCGTCCCCTAGAGATCACAAAAGTCAGTTCCATGTTGATTTTATTTATATATGTAACAAGCTCTACATCCACATTGTGCTGTTCAAAAGAAGAATTAACAAACAAAATCAAAATAATTTGTTCCCTTCTTAGATAGTGTTTCACTGGATGACGATGATGAAGAAAATTAAACTCCCTAAATAGTCGTTGGATGAAAACCATCATGATATACTCGTATCAACCTGCTTTCTATGGGATCCAGTCATGCAGATGAGAAGAAAGTGGATAAGTTATAGTAGTATACAGTCAAACAGGCAAAATCCTGAATAGAATTTGTCCTTTAATGCAGACACACAACAGTGTAAAGCATCAGAATAAGCACAAGATCAAACTCTATAAAAATAGTACCCTACCGAACACTCAATTTGATAGTAGTACCCTGGTACAGTTCTATAAAAATTTCGGATGAAACGTAATTTTTACACTCAATTTCAGTGTAAAGCATCCGAAAGCACAAGAACTGTACATCCTACCGAACACTCAATTTCAGCATCGGTATCAATTAACTTATTTGTACCTTAAATCAGTATCAGTATCAGTACCTAAAATCAATATCAGTATCAATATCATTTAACTTATCAGTATTTTACTTAATTTACCGAACACACCCTCAAACTGAAAAAATATAAAAAAAGAGCACAAGAATAAAGAAAGAGGAAGGAGAAAGCAGAGACCTTGGGATCGAACTGCATTTGCCAGACTTCAGAAGGAGGGGCCTCGAGAGTGGCGATGGTGTTGTTGGTGTCGACATCGAAGACGCGGACGAAGCTGTCGAGGGAGGCGGAAGCGGCGAAGACGCCGGAGGGATGGGAGGCGACGGAGACGACGCCGAGACAGTGGCCGGAGTTGGTGCGCTGGAGGACGAGGTCGTCGCCCCGCCACATCTTGACGGTCTCATCGAGGGAGCCCGTCAGGAGGAGCGACGGCCGAGAGTCCGTCGCCGGCACCCAGGCCGCGCACCAGATCGAGTCTTCGTGCGCTCCTTCCACTGATTTCAGGCTGGCGAGCTTCATCGTCCCTCTGGTTTGCAGTTAAACCCTAGAAAGAGCAGCGTAACTGGCGATTTTTGGGGGGGTTTTTGGATGTTTTGTGAATTCTCGGGTTTTGATTTCTCTGTTTTAGAGGAGCGGTGTAAATCGGTGTTCACGGTTCGGTTTAAAACGGATAACAAACCCAACCGAGCAGGACTGAACCGGAGACTATTAGGAAAGCAGTGTAATATGTGAATCTATCTATACATGTCAACTTTTGAGTGGGAGTTGTAGACCTTATAGTATTAGATTTCTTCTTATTTGATTTCCCTTTTAATTTTTTCTAAAAAAAAAACTTTAAATTTATACATAATTTTTCTTATCTATTAAAAAATTTAAAATCAATCTTATAGTTTTATAAAGGTGAAAAATATGAGGTTGAAGATGATAATACTTATCCAAATCTATACAACCATAGAATGATTTTATAATATAATCAACATTCTAAACAAATCTAGCAAAATTTTATTGTAGATTCTACATCTATATAAATTATATATATATGATTTTGATATGATTTTTTTCCAAAATAATCATAAAAAATAACAATATTAATTATAAAATAAGAAATTTATTGATAAAAACAAGTATTTAGTCCTTATATGAAAAAATTATAATACTAAAAATATTTATTCAATTAAAAGAATTTGTTATAATATACATAATGTATCATTAAAATTAATTACATAAGATGCAAATTACATAAAATAAAACAAGATTTTATATCAAACTGTCTTTTTGAATAAATTTATATAAAATTTAAGCAAGTTTTTAGTTAAATCAAATCGTGCATCCAGGCATGGGGAATGATACTAGCAACTATATACTAAAGTGGAGGTTAAAAATAATAATTAGAACGGCACGTGTCAACTTTCCATTAGATCGTATCACCCATCTCTATTGAAACAATCTAATTGATTAAAATTTGATTATAGACCTCACATGTATGTAAAATATGAAATAATATGTATCAATAAAACCATACCTATAAGGTTTCCTTTAATATATAATTAATTAATCTTATATATACTAAATTGGAGATTAAAATAATAATAATATAGAACAACGTATGTCAACTCCAAAAAAATATATATAAAATTAAATTAATAATAATAGTATGTTAAAGATATAATAAACCACATAACCAGTTTATTCAATTTGATTGACTTTTTTTATTGGTTGAGGCCTTTTTTATTAGCAAAGGGGTTGTCGGTTGTAGAATTAGGACATGAGAGTTTGTTAGCAGACTGTGGCTTAATAATGAGCTTGTTCGCGTGTGCAAACCGGTTAGCTTTCCTAAGGAGGGACAAACTGTGGCTTAATAATGAGCTTGTTCGCGTGTGCAAACCGGTTAGCTTTCCTAAGGAGGGACAACAATGGCATGATCGGTGTCGAAGGAGGAATCCTTGGAGGGTGGATTTGTATCTTTTGGAAGACGAGGACGATGCGCTCTTCTGTGAGGCTTGTATGTGCAAATTTGAATCCAAGTTCTTTTGTTGGTTCTTCTCTATATAGATGTTTGTAGCTTTAATTTGTTCATCAATATATTATAGCAATCAAACTTTGTATAATTTGTTTATATAGCTTCTATTACCAGTTTGTTTATCTCTATTTGTCAATTTGTTCATATCTATTTTATAGCAATCGAACTTTGTATAACTTGTTTAACTTTATTGTCAACTTGTTCACTTTTATGGTCAATTTGTTCATTCATACTTTATAGCAATTGAATTATATAATAAGTTTTAGATTGAAGATCTACAACTACAGTCAAAATTTATATTGAAAAAACAAGTTAATCGGATTCAATATAATACTACTATATATCATTGTATAATTCATTAGTGGGTGAAATTAAATATGTATAAATTCAATAATATAATGTATTCAACATATTTTTAATATTTAAGACATAGTCGTGCATGGTACGACGAGTTAATATAGTTATACTTATACACTAGGTAGATGCTTCGTGCTATAGCACGAGACCTCATTGATTGGTTTTTATATTATATAGGAAAATTTATAATTTTTCATACAATAGTTGTTTGTAGTTTGTGTATAATATTTTTATATGTCAAATAGAATTGTCAAAACCTGATTCGATTCGAGAAACAACTCGAACTAACCAAAATTTTAGGGTTGAAACTCGACATGAAATACATGTGAGGGAAAAAACAAAACCTGATTGATCCGAACCCGTTGAATTTACCCGATATATATATATAGAATAATATATATTTTATTGTAAATATTGTATAACAATTTATTATAAAAACTATTACAATTAATATTCTATTATTAAGAATTATTATTTAATCATAATATTATTTATATAATGAATCAAAATTCAAGTTATTGACATGTTAGATCAACTTGAACCTATACAATAACCTATCAATACCCAACCCGACTTGATTTGTAATCTGATTAACCTGAACACGCACTCAGCGTGGACCCAAACCCGCCCGAACCGACCTGTTTGACAGTTCTAATGTCAATGTTATGTGTATATTAGTGTAAAAGTTTATCCATTTGGGTCATTATCTCCATCATAAATGAACAAACTGTTTCATTTTCATTTTTTAATGTATTAATCTGAACATATGTCATAAATGAGCAAAATTTTCAATTTAATATGTTTTATAGATAGATGAACAAAAGTCATTGATTAGTTTAAAGTGTAGAAAATATTATTAAATATATCCAAAACAAAACTTAAAATATTAAAAAAAATAGTGAAATGTGTAATATTCAATAAAGAAGACTGTAGCTTTACTAGGGTGTGACATATAAGAAACTAATGGAGAGCCATAATTTGGAGACAACATGCGGAAAAGAGAAGATGTGGTTTAATTCAGACTCGACATGTGATTTAATTTGTTACTAGTCTAGTATTATATACTACATTTTTCCATAATGTTTGTCAATTTTTCTTTTTCAGTTGTTCCAAAACGTTTATCCACTTTTATTTTTGTATCAATAATATACTACAGAAACGATAATAGTCGGGCGCATGCTTAAATATACCCCAAAAGAGATCCGGCATATAGATTTTTGGTGTATATAGTCCTTGAGTCATATACATCGGATTTAAAATTTTCAAGCCCGGTGTATATACTCTTGAAAATTTTTCATTTTCTTTTTGTTTTGTAAAAATCATCCGGTGTATAAAGGTGGTATATACCCCAGATATAAAAAAAATCCGGTTTATAAACTAGTAAAATATCCGGGATATTTGGATAAGTAATATACCTCGGACATGCTCAGGTCCGGGGTATTTAGTCCATTTGAAGTTTAAAAAAAAACTACATTTGTTGAATAATGATACTCGATAAAACATTTACTCAAACAAATCTCAAAAAACATTTACAATAATAGGCATTTCAAGTATGTTTGGTAAATCATCACAATACCACTACTATTAGATGGCCTTTTATGTTTATAACTATAGGCAATTAAAAAGGAGTTACTAGTTTATAACTATAGCACTAGTACCAAGAAGAAATTCAAGTAAGCTTTCTCAACCTAAGGACCTACACTTTCCTTTAATACGGTTCAATGGAGTGAGCGATTTGCCCTCAAGCTATAATTTTAGAATACCACTTCAACCATCTTTGGAGCTAGCACAATATCACTATCCTCAAGATTAGAGTCTGCCATAATCTGCATTTTGCAAAGACTTGTACTAATAAGAGATTTATCACAATACATTGGAGCTAATACGAAGGTAAAATCTCAAAGTATTAGCTGTTTCAAAATTCATAACACATGTAGAACAATCGCAACAAACTTACAGCAACAAAGTCACCTAATTTTTTATCATTCAACTGGTTGATAGCAGATTCTGAAGCCAAGAGAGGAATGGCCAGAGCACCAGAGTAGCCAGCAGAGTGAAAGCCTCCAAGAGCAAACCTTGAGGGTTGTTTGAAGCCTCAGCTATTTCAGACTTCAACTTCAAAAGCTGCATGAAATACAAACTTGAATCACTTTACAGAAAGTTGGGAAGAAATGAAGAAGGCATAAAAAGAAGCATGTAAAGAAGCTTACCGACTCCTTAACTTCCTAGTCTAGGAATGCTGGATTTCTTACACAATCTACAAGCAACTCTACCATTTGCGGATAATAAAATGGCGGAGAGGGAGAGGAAAATGAAGACTGTCGGAGGGAGGAAGGGCCTGGACGGGCGAGCTGCAACAATGGCGGACTCATTCTCTATGCTCGATTCTGGGTTTCTCCGGAGTCTGAGGTGGCAAGGGTTTGGGAATCCATTGATGATGAAGAGGTTTTGTGGGATTGGATTGGAGAGGGAAGATGAATGTTGGATTTCTTACACAATCTACAAGAAACCCGCAAGAGTTTATCAAAATTGCCTCCACTGGCCGGACTATCTTCAGATGACTCTGGTTAGTTGTTGTCTTGAAAGTCATGCGCTCCAAAAGATGTGTCGAACCAAAGGATATTGGTATCTCATAAATTGAACCACAATCAACATACAAACCAATAGAAGCTACAAGGTTTTGAAGTTGCATAAGAAATGAGAATGAAACACTGTAGAGGAACGACATTTAATTCTCATGGACTACCAAGTACAATCTTGAATCCTCTAATTAATCCATTTCCATTTTTATGTTTTGTCAGCCCAAGGCAGGAATGGATAACAAAGAAATGTAAAATCAGGGCTATACGGCCAAAAAATCTTCTCCAAAAGAGATAAGAGACCGATATCTTTGAATACACCGGACGTGTATGTTATGGGGTATTTGCTTAAAAACCAATAATTTTTAATAACCATATACCTCGGATATGTATTATATCCGGTGTATATGTTTTTCTATTACTTTTGTCCGGCTTTATACCTCATAAATTGTAAGCCCGGTGTATATTGTACAATATATATTGTCATTTTTGTAGTAGTGAATTAATTTTCTTCCAATATTACCTCTAGTCTCATATTTATCCAAAAATTTATTTCATGGGACGCAATATTGAGAAGAAGAGCGAGATCTTCATAAGTAGTGACAATTGGAAATTGCAATGTCTGATAGGTCATGGAAAATTTTCTTCGTACCATGAGAAGAAGGTTCTCCCACGGGACCACACCTTGAGCGGGAGCAGGTGGGGCGCGATCGATCGCTGCCTTGCGAGCGTCCAAATCACGTGGAGAGCTCGAATCCCCCCGAGCTCTTCTTCGATGGTGCTCAATCGCCAACTGTAGCAACTTGACCATCTCTAGAACCTCCTTCATTCAGCGAAAATTCTCCCACGGGAAGCGAGCCATTGATGATGCTTGGGATGCAAAACGTCTCGAAAGTTGAAATGGTGAGCAGGGAGGACCTTGGAAGTTGGACCAGTAGTCTTGGGATTGGGGGGGAAGTCGGAAAGGGTTTGAATATTTTTTTGGTCCTGGGATTGTTTTGCATGGGTTTGTTTTTGTGGTATTTTATAAATGCTGAACTTGTTCTTGCCTAACAATTGGGGTTTGATATATTGGTGGTTATGATGATGATGATACGGTGTTGTGTCTTATTTTCAATATTTGGAGGTTTAAAATATATTCTCTAAGATCGCCTTTAACAAGTCAGGGGAAATAATCAATTGTGCTTTAAAAAAACTAAATCGTTGTTATCAATAGGCAGGAAAAGAGAAGATGTGGTTTAATTTAGACTCGACATGTGATTTAATTTGTTATTAGTCTAGGATTGTCGATGTGTTACATGAGACTACAATAATCTAGTGTTTGTAATTTAGGATCGTTTGGCATTGCTCTGTTTAGTGTAGTGGCTTTCACGCTTATCGTAAAGACCATAAGTAAGATTCTATTATGAGGAAGTAATCGGAATATCTCCACGTAGAGTTAGTTGATTTTGAATTGTTGATTTCATTAAACGGCATAGATTAGAATTACAGAAAGTAAATGAAAAACAAAGAAAATCATCTTGACCATCACCGATCAAATCCAACCCAACAATTTCCCCTGTCATAAACTCGCACTGCGAGGACCTCTTTCTCCCACACTGCAATTACATATAAATTTTCCGATTCAGGCATGCTGACACTTCTGATTACATGTGAACCCTACTGACACTTCTGATTTTTACACTATCTTCTCTTGTTAGCTTATTAAATTAACTTTTGTCTCCTTCATTAACTGGGTGGTTGATGATAATCACTACCATGGACGTTTTACTTTGTCTCGTTCAGGTGTGTTCTTATAACAACTTTTCTTTCTTAATAAGATAAGATGGAGGACAATCAAGATAATTGGGAAGAGATTCTAGTCCAATTGAGTGGATTATCATCATATCAAGATCCAGTAGGAAGAGGTGGCTCACCCTTCCGAAGTTCTTTTGCGGTGGAAGAAGGGAGAAATGTGGTTTATATTGTTATTTACTTTATGTAATTAAATTATTTTATTTACTAGTAAAAATAAAAAAATCTAAGCCGTTCAATGAAATTTACGGTTCAAAATTGGTTAACTCTATGTAGAGTTATTTGACGTACTTCACCGTAAGAGGGTCCATAAGTAACATTAGCATCGTTCGATATTTTCTTTTTAAATGATAAGTATCTTATCTTTTTTTTTTTGAAAAGTTAAGGATTTGGAATACCAAACAGACTTGGTAATCCAAGAGGCCGTCACAAGACGGCTAGAAGAATAAAAAAGCGAGCATGAATAGCTAAGAAGAATATACAAATCTCTGAAAAGCTAGAGCTAAGGCGTGTAAGGAGTTGGGTTGAGTAAAACACTATATGCATAGTGCCAAGGACAACAGGCCGACCCATCTTGGGCATGCGAAATGGACAACTGACGTTCCCTCCACCTAGATGAAAGATCTTCAGAAGTCTCTAAGCACTAAAAGACCTGGCTAAGACAACTCGGTTCAATGCCAAACACAGCTCCAACTCGTTAGAAAATTATACGGAAGAAAATAAGAACCATCCTGCAAGCAAAGTCAAGAAAAACCTGCACCGCACACAAAAGAATATTTGTATCGCAAGTATTGTTAAAGAAAGAGACAAACTTGAATTGCAAGGGACAAGCACTTCCAACACAAGTATCGGTCACCTCCTTGCCTTACAAGGCAACACAAATTCCTTGCACGGTGAGAAGCAAGGACAAAAATTAATAAAATTATACTCCCTCCGCCCCTAAAAGATCGTCCAAAAGGACGGTTTTTGCGGGTTTTAAGGAAATGTGTAAAGTATGTGAAAAGTTGGTGTGAAAAAGTGAAAAAGTGGTAAAGTTGATGGGAATATTGGGTATGAGGGTAGTATATGAGATTAGATAGGGGTAGTTTTGTATTTTTGTAGAGAAAAAGTGATAAAGTTGGTGAGAAAGTTGGATAATGAAGTAATATAAGAGATTGAATGAGGGTAAAAAGGGAAAAAATTAGTGATATAAATGGAAAGTTGTTAAAGATGGACAAACAAATGGGGATGCCCGAAATGGAATACTGGACAATCTTTTAGGGACGGGGGAAGTATTTATTAAAATAATTCCAATTTATTATACAATTATTTCTGTATTTCTATAAACTTGTTTTTTTCTTTATCCTGTTTCCTTTAAAAATTCATATCCCGAAAAAAGCCTTGCCATGTAAGGTGTTTTTTGATTTTTTCTTCTTCCCCCCCCCCCCCCACTCCCCACAAAAAAAAACTGATGGCATAGTCAAATTCATTTTTTCTTTTGTTCGAACCGACGTTGGAATGATCCAAACGCGTTCAAAAGAATCAGAATCTCTCCTGATGAGCTCATCTCTAATTCATCTTCCTCCAATCCAGATCGGAGGGAAGAAATCATCAAAAGTTTCCCTATTCAAGAATTGGGGCACAAGCAAAATATTGGCAAAAGATCTGGATTCAATTTTAAAGCAAAAAAACTCAATCTAGGGACATACAAAATATGTTTATGGCAATAAAGAAAATTGTCAAAAAAAACCCAAAATAGCTTTCTCAGCCAATGGGTTTGTATTCTTGTTCAATTTTCCATCAAAGATGGAAAAGGGGTCAAATCATGAAGTTCATATGTGGTTAGTCAAGGAGGGTCACCGGAGTTGTCGTAACAGAGGGATGCCCCGCCGCCGGACAATTTCGAGTTTAGCCGCCATGCCAACATAGAGAAGCACAAGAACAAAATTCATTACCCAAAGAAGGGGCTTGGGATATGGCACCAATTGGGACTTTAAATCACCAGAATTTGGAAAAAATAAAGTAGATTTGCAGGCTGTGAGTTGAGGTTTGGGGGGTTCAAAGTTGTTCATCTTGGTACCGTACGTTAGAGGGTTGGGTTTTGGGGGTTTTCAGAGCGTTTTTCGGGGGGGGGGGTCATTTTTTAGGACACAAACATAAGTATCATATCGTACTTATGTATGCTAATCAATCAATATATATATATATATATCTACACTACTATAAAAGCATGAAACTTTTGTAATCAGGGCGCTTCATTTATATAAAACAGAGCCCAAAATCATCTTGGCCATACGCTCTTCGTTCCTTCCACCTCCTTCTTCGCTCTCTCCACCTCCTTCATTTTGTTCCGTGTTGCTCTTCTTCATTGCAGTGTTCTAAAAAATTCTAAACGGCCTTTAGACGGAGAGGGGCCGCCTAGCGCCTATGCAACCTAAACAGTTGTCTAAGCAACCTACGGGGGTTAAAAGGCTAAACGGATGGGTACTGCGCCTAGACGGATCTTATATGTGACCTACAAGGGACTTTTAGAAGACTGTGACTTCTTTGTCAAGTCAAGCTCGTGCTCAAATAGGCGTACACCCCCTGCTCCTCATTTACTTTTACAACTCAAACTTTCATGTCCCTCATTCTTACTCTCTTTTTCTCTCTTGCTCAAACAAACTTTATAGATATAAACTAGATGGTGACCCGTACCTTGTACAGGGACGTTGTTTAACCTTGTTTATTACTCTAGTCTCTTAAAGATTTTTAACCTTGTTTATAAAAATCAAGTTTTCAAATTGAGTAAAGTTATTTTAACTAAAACTTACACAACCAAACAAAAAAGACAATAAATTTAAGAGAATAAAATTAATCATATTTTACATCAAAATTCAAGTTTATTAAATATCTTACATATATACCTAAAAAATGTAATGTCAATAATCATTATCTCATATTAAAATTCAGTTTAAAAGAACTTTATGGGAAAAATAACAAAAATATGAATTTTTGAACAAATACTGTAAGAGTGATAATATTTTAATACAATACCTCTAATTTTTTAGGATAAAAAAGATAAACATATATATAACAACTTATTTATATATAGATATTTGTGGATATCTATATAAAAATTTTAATATACGCATCATAGTATAAGTTATAGGTAAATGTAAAATTTTGCATAATCTACCTACAAATTTTATAATATTTTATATCATTATAGTAACATTGTGGCTATCGTACACAATAGATATCATGATACATCTCTAAAAGGATCTATCATATAATCATGTACGTAGTTAATATTAAGGAATTTCCAATCTTGTAGGGGATAAAAAGACTTAATCACCGATTTAATTAATGGGTGGATGATGTGGTGCAATATGGTGGCGAAATTTGCTTCCGCTTTAGTATATAGTTATGATGATAGATTTTAATTACCAATATGCATGACACATCTATTACCGTTATTCTTAGGGTTAAATAAGTTATTACGAAGTGAGTAACGATATAAGTATAGATGGATTGTAACATCCTTAAAAAAAACCTATACAATTTTAATGAGAACCGAACACGTGAAAATAAGATAACTTTTTCGAAAAACTGTATTTCCTAGTCATGTGATGCCAACTTAGGCTCAAGTTGTCACAAATTTGCTTGCCAAACAGAAAATGCTTCACCACAGGCCTCAACGCAGAAAATGCAACCATAATGCCACAAGTCGAAGCTCCTCTTGCTCTACACCAAGTCACCGGTGCCGATACAAAATCATCTTGTATGCCTTTCACCAAAAATCTTTACAAGAACAAATACCATCCTTAAAATGATGAAATCTCGTCCTGTCCCTCATCACAATCTCCCTATTGTAGATCTTAGATATATGTCTCATAGCAGCATGACAATCCTTACAAACCCTTAGATTCTTCACTAGCCGAATAGGCGAACCCGGAGGCACCCTAAGAAGTGCAAACGCAACCGCGAGCTTCTCACTATGTCTATTTAGAGCATCTTCCTTGTCCCCTTCATCAATATCCAACAACACTTCTGATGTAATAGGAGTGTATCCAGCCTTCTTCAACTCCACTCCCATTTCATCCAGCATCTCATATATCCTCTCACAATCTTCATGTGCCATGTCACCGGCTACAAACTCGTGTATCTTACCGTCCAGCTCAACCATTGTAGAGCCAGGCGTCTTCTTCATCCCTTTCTTGTTCATGGCTTCTCTAACCCCGTATTTCTTGTCCCAGCTAGACATTCTCCCGTATACATTCGAGAGGAGAACGTAGTTCGAGTCCCGCCCTGGCTCGTCCCCAATCAACTTCTTCATGATGGTCTCACTCAGCTTAAACTCTCCATCGGAACGGCACGCATTCACCAAGGTTCGTAAAATCACAGGGTTAGGCTCAATTGGCATTGTTTTAACAAACGCAAGCGCGTCCTCAAGAAGGCCGACCCTGCATAGCATGTCGACCATGCAGCCATAGTGTTCTATCCTAGGTACGAGACCATACGAGTTAACCATGAGTTCAAAGTAGCTCCGGCCTTGCTCAACTAACCCGCCATGGCTGCAAGCGGTTAGCAAGCCGATGAACACAACATCGTCGGGCTCTAATCCAGAGGCCCTCATTTCCTCAAAGAACGAAATGGCTTCAGGTCCACGCCCGTGCATTGCCAACCCGACAATCATGGAAGTCCAGGACACGAGATTCCTTTCGTTCATGCTCCTGAAAACCCTATACGCACTCTCCAGATCGCCGCACTTGGAGAACATGTCAATCAAAGCATTGTGGAGCTCAACGCTTGTTTGGAATCTCTGCTTATGAATATAAGACTCAACCCACTTGCCCAGATCGAGAGCGCCGAGATCAGTGCAGGCTGACAACACCGAGATCATAGTGATCTCGTCAGGCTGGACCCCTGCAAGCTGCATCGTCCTAAACAGCTTGATTGCATCACTAGACAGACCCGTCCTGACATACCCACCAATCATGGCGCTCCAAGCCACTGAATCCCGTTGGGGCATTTCATCGAACACCTTCCGTGCGGTCTGAGCCCCGCCCTCACAGCAACCATACATATGGATCACGGTATTACCCACGTGAGGATCCCCGGAATACCCGAATTTAAACACGGATCCGTGGACCTGGCGCCCCAATTCGATCTCGCCAAGGCCGGCAACCGCTTTGAGCACAAAGGGGTAGGTGAATTTGTTGGGGAAAACGCCCTGCCGGAGCATTAAAGCGTAGGAACTGATTGCAGAGGCCTTGGAAGAGTGGGTTTGGGCGAAGGCCCTGATGAGGGTGTTGAAGAGGAAGGCGTCGTAGAGATGGCGGTGGGCGTCGGGCTCGAAGAGGAGCTCGGAAGCGTAGTGGACGGAGCGGGCGGAGGAGGAGGAGGAAGCGGAGGCGAATTTGGTGAGGACGAGAGTGTTGCTACGGAGGCCGAGCTTGAGGATGTGGGCGTGGAGTTGGCGGAGGTGGCCCAGAGATCTGCAGAGGTGGAGGAGGGAGAGACATGCCTGCTCCGCTGCTCGTGGGTTGTTGGCGGGAACCCGAATACTCATTCAACGTTTCAAACACACTTCCTGTACGCACTACGCATGCATGAATTGTGTAAAACTGTGACTCACCTCCCCACTTTTCACCTTATACTCCGTATTTACTAGTCATGGACCATGGTTCGACGGTTATCGATGGGGATCCCAACAACAACCGCAATGACCTAGTGCAATTCCTCTTATTATATCAGTAGTTTGGGGTTGGATAGGGACACCCCTGACCAGGGACGGATCCAGCATTCCAAAATAGGGTAGGCTAATTATAATCAAAATAATTTGGTGGGTTAAATTACTGTAATTTAATTAATTTACTACTATTTTTACCTTATTTTTTTATTATTTTTATTATTTAATTTATCCTATTTTTATTGTTTCTATTTTTTTTTCTAATTTTTTATGGTGGGCTGGAGCCTACCCCATCCCACCGGTGCGTCCATGCCTGCCCCTGACTAAGACGGCATCCAAAAGACCCAAAAGAGAAGCACATTGCACACAAATTTTGTGGGAAGACATCGGGAGTAAGGAAACCCATTAGTATATAAGGATTGATAAAGCTCCTATTCATTGGATTGAGCTTTTGGGTAGAAAGGAGGTAAATCCCGAATTTATATACGAAATGGTTAAATTTTCCCTGACATCTCACTTTGTTTAACACAAAAATCAAACAAAACCAAAGTAAAAGAAAAACAAAACACAAAACACTTGCCAATCAGGATCTAGCCATCCATCACTAGAATCTATCTGATACTATCCTTCCAGCGTATTTGAGGGTAATGTACTCCTTGCTTAGCATTTTTGGCTTTGTTTTTGGCTTCATCATCAGAACTCCTTGCTTAGTAACGACATGAACTTCAAGCTATTTTAGAAAATGTTATCCAAAAAAAAGTAGCTTGAGGGTAATGTATTTGAGGGGGTATTTTCCTCTTTTTATCAAATGTTGTTTGACAATCCAATTTTTGTTTAATCAAAAGACTGGGTACACTTGCCAATGTTGAGTGCATTCGGTTCGTCCAGTAGAAGAGTCAAAAGATGAAACACTCGGTTCAGTTCTTGGAGATACATGGTCAATTGCCCAAATTAGGTGTAGACCACGTAGCAAAACAAAAATAGGTCTTCGGTGGAGGAAAAGGCCAGAATCTAAATAATTGGCCCTATTTCTTCAAAAATTGCTAATATATAATAAGTTGTAGATTGGAAATCTAACTAGACAGCACCATAAGAGAGATTTGAGTCGGGTTTAGCTCTGCTCCTCTCCATCTCCCGAGTCTGCTGCTGCAGCAGCCATCAGCTCGTCAAAGTTCTTCGACTTCTCCAGCACAATCTCGATCTGAATTAAGAGTAAAACGATCCCAGTTTAGTTCCAGAAACAGTATTCATCGGGTTCATCTACGATCAAAGATCTCAACTTTTGAGACTTCATCGCATGATTCACATCAAACTTAATGAAAATGCTAGCAGAAAAGTCAGTGACATACTGACATGTATTCCAATAGCAGGTTGAATAAGATATTAATCTGTTGCTAAGTATCCCAATTTTTAAAATTATGATCAGAAATACTAAAAATTACCTTTGCTTTTTGCACGGGACGCCCACCTGATTCATTGAGGTCAATTGTTGATGTTGTGATTTCTGTTTATGGAGGTATCAAATGGAAGAGGTTTAAGATGTTAGATAAAGTGTACAAGTATAGCAATCCAAGAGAAAAGAGAAAGCATTTCAAAAAGAGCCAAAAAATAAATAAATTGAAATGTAATGTCATGAGAAAACAGAAGGTAAAATAACTCACTCTTCTCAACAGCGAGCCCATTGTTCTTCAGGATCTCAGCAATAGTCACACCAGTAGCAATAGCTGCAATGCCAACACAACAAAACACCTTAATAAACTGTCTGATGCTGATACTTATTGTACCATGATGATATGGCCAGTGTTCCCCACAAGCCACATGAAATTTATATGCAAATATACATCCCTACACACCAATTCATGCTTTCAGCAAACATACTGAAGATTAGGAATGGGACTTGCAAACCAAGATTAGGTAGCATAATCAGCACAGCAGAATCCCTACGAACCATATCTCCTCATCTGATGAGTTTAAGTTTACTAGGGAGAAAGAGAGCTAGCCAATTATGATTTGAATCACAAAGGAACATGCTCTCTGAAACATAAACACCCAGCAAATAAAAGGAAAGAACCCACAGCCAATAATGGCATCTGCAACTTCATGCACGATTATCATCCATGGTTAGATGATGTATATCACTTCAAAATTAAATCAGCAACTCAAAGCTCAAATAATTTACTGCTGTTAAAAAAAGGGCATTCTCAAAAACATGTACCATCCAGAGTTAAAACAAGGACAGAAAAAAAAAGAGGCTGCGTTTTCAGGGTAACAGAAAATCACCCATTCCAAGAGCAGAGAGCTCCACCTCATTGTATTGCTGCATAAACCTCTGCATAGACATTTGAAAGGCAGTTACACATGCATTAATCTATATCTCTTTTAGAAAAGGATTCTAAGCTCTTTGGAATTGTTGCATAGCGCAAGCCGCATAAAAATCACATTTACACAATATCAGAATTTGCAGTCTAGAGCAGACTGTGCAAAAATTCATGTATGCACGATCTAATGATGTTAACCACAATCTTACAGAGGTGATCAACTCCAAATCAGCAAATCAAATAACAAAAATTGACTAACTCTGTCAATACCATAGTCATTTATTTTGATAAAAAATACCATAGTCACTAAGACCAAAAATCAACTACGCTAGTGTATGAGAAAGCTAAGGGGATCAATAGGCTTCATGAAATAGCATAACCTGTACACCCAATTCCATATATCCCACTCAAAAACATTGTCCCAAGTTAGATGTATACATACAAAAGAAATCAACAAAAATCAAGATCAAAATGAGCATACACTTGGAAAGATATACAATCAATTAACTCAACAAAAATCGCAACCAATTCGTTCGGACAAATGTACATTCAAGTGTCATTTTAAGGAAAAGAAGGAAAAGCATAAAGATTTACAAGGAGGGAAATACCTTGGCGAGATTGACATAGAAGAAGAGGGGTTTCTTGGAGTTAGAGACCTGGATACGGTTGGTCCTAGCCGGAGATGAATCTGCGATGCCGATGTTCTTCACACCCTCCGTTATCTGCTCCATGATTTCAATCGCTCTCCCTCTCTCTCTCTCTCTGGACTGTGGAGTTAGCAAGGGTCGGGAGTTCTGGTAAACCCTTGACCAGTTCTATCATACAAGGGTTTATGGTCAGCCACTCCACAGTCTCCACTTGTCTAGCAAAAACATTTGGAATTTTCCTCCTGACAAGCCAAAGGAAATAAACAATTTTATAAATAATTAGTTTATGTTTTATTAGAAAAATAACACATGCCTTATACAGAGTTATTTATTTATTTATTATTTTATATAACTATTTAACATAGCAATTATAAATATTATCATATGTTTATTTTGTTTTAAATTGATATACTTATCTCTTAAATTATAAAATGGCATAATTTTTCGTATATCATATTTATATAAAAAATATTGTTTATATATATATATATATTACCTTTTATACATGCATAAACATTTAAATGTAAATGATCAAGGAATAATGTCAATAAGATAAGTTGTATTATCAAATTTTATTAAAATTTGATAAAAGATCTTGATATTTAAATTAAATTGCATAAACTAACTTATATCAATTATATCAATCATTTTAAATAAAAGCTCGAATTAATATTGTATTGTGTTTAAAATATAGAGAATATTTCATAAGATAAAAGTCAAATAAATAGAAAGAAAAATTGCATAAACTATCTTGTATATATGTTATTATGTCGCAAAAAGATAATTAAAAAAGAAGTATATAGATATCAAATAAATATGTTAACGTATCATTATCTTAATTTAGAAAGACAAACTATATTGTATATATGTTATTATGTTGCAAAACATAATTTAAATAAGAAGTATATAAATATCAAATAGAAATGTTAACTTATCATTATCTTAATTTACAAATTATTTCGTATATATGTTATTATGTTGCAAAACATTAATGTAAAAATAAGTATATAAGTATCAAATAGAAATGTTAACTTATCATTATCTTAATTTAGAAAGAGAAACTATTTTGTATATATTTTATTATGTTGCAAACCATTAGTTAAATAAGAAGTATATAAATATCAAATAGAAATGTTAACTTATCATTATCTTAATTTAGAAAGACAAATTATCTTGTATATATGTTATATTGTTGTGAAAATCTAATTTAATAATTAATTAATAAGTACATAAATATCAAATAAAAATATTAACAAGTCATTATCTTAATTAAGAAAGCCAAATTATCTTGTATATGTGATATTATATTGCAAAAAATAAATAAATAAGAAGTATATAAATATCAAATAGAGATATCAATGAATCATTATCTTAATTAAGATATCCATCTTTTATCTAAAACTTAATTAGTATGTAATTTACGAATATTTTAGGGTAAATATATCATCTAATCTTTTTATTAATATTTTAATTGGGATTTAAATACTATATAGTAAAAACTATATTTAATACGGAGTATATTTTTTAACAACACAATGAGGTGGTGTAAATTAGATGGGTAAAAATGATAAAATTATGATCTATTTATTTGTTAATTAGGTATAATAATAAGATTCATATTTATATATTATGATAGAATTATTAATTAAACAACTCAAAATCTAAAATAGAACTAATATTTTAATTACATATGTACAAGTTTAATATTATACATTATGATAGTAAGAAGTCAGAATACCTCACGCGCTCCTTCCAAAAAAATCAACATACCATTTAGACCTTCATGAAATGGATAAAAAACGTTAAGGACAAATTATTTTTGTACTTTATGTGTATTTTTCGAATGATTCTTGTAATATTCGCATATTTTTCGAAATAGTCCCGTATTTTTTGCCTTTTTTTGAATTATTCCCGTATTTTTCAAATTATTCTTGTAATTTTCGAATTATTCCCGTATTTTTCGAATGATTCATGCATCCTTCTCGTGCTCTAAGGGGAACCGCCTTTATTGTGTGAAATTTTACAAGGTCGGTTCTTCGTCCATTCATTTGGGTTCTTATTGGTAAGGCAATAAGGGTTCTTTTCTTGTCTCGATTGGTTGATCTTATTGTTGAGTCTTGTTCTTTCCTTTGTCGTGTCTTCATTTCCAGAATTAAGTTGAGTCTTGCTGTTTTGAGTCGTGTTCTTCTTGTTCTTCGTTGGTGTCTTTAATTGCATTTCTGACCACTATTGTTTTTTTTCTTGTTTGAGTTATTGATTGTCGAAGATCGGACATCAAAGGAAACCCTGTATCACCATCTAAGCTTTCAACTTCTTTCAAAGCCTGAAGTGAAGCCTAATCAAGACTTCTAATGGGTGGAATCTCCTTGGAAGATCAAGGTCATGATGCAGGTTTCCGGGATAAGAGATTGATTAGGAGCAATAAACGCAAGAATCAATCGACAAGTCACCGAGGGTAGAGGGATTTGAGAATTCTACTAAAGAGTGAATCGAAAGAGAGTTTGTGAAGGAGTTAGAATCAAAGAGTTCGAGAGTGAATATACTTATTTCATTGATATCCCTAAAACATTATAGAAGAAGAGCTCATATTAGCTAGTTAGGTTTCCAAAATGGAATAAGTTCATTCAACTGGGATTTTCAAACAAAGGAGTAAACTTGGCTTTACATAAAATTAGGCAACAAACTAAAGCAGAGTTGAAGGGAAAGACAGGTTGCCATTCCAATTTGCACCGTAACAAGATCATGCACATTTCTTTGCTGATGCCTTGGCAAATCATTCAGGTGTCTTAGATGCCCCCTTGATTGAATATTTCTAATTAATGAATAAATAAAGCCGCAGTAGCTTTCCTCCATTTCCTGACCAAAAAAAAAAAAAGAAAAACAGATGCAAGACCTTGAAGTGAACGTTCTTCCTTTCCACATACATGCTACGAAAGCTGGCAATATTGTACATGTTCCACACCATTTACAAACACTTTATCCAACATAGCATTTGATTATCCGGTTGTACTTCAAAACGGTATGCCCAAATTACTTGAGCAAATAATAGACTTAACTATAGGACTGCTTGTTGGATTAAAGAGAGACGCATCCTACCCACTTTCAGAAACCTAACCTGGAGTCTATGAGGAAACCTTTCTTCAGTGCTTTATGAAGGGTCAACACTATTACGGATGTTGCTAAATCGTACATATGCTGGTTCAGAAGCCGACCTCTGAAAAGGGCGCCGTTGCTCAGGTACCCCATCCATAAGACGTTTTTCCTCAAACCATTTTATGATCTTCTTTCTTGGTAGATTCGTGACCAACACGATGCTGCTGATGATTGAATTCTGCACATCCATTAGAAAGCACATGCACAACTTTCAGAGTCAAATTTAAAATCACATGAACTAAAACGGACCTCTGCTAAATGCCAAATATACCCTTTAACTGGAGATATAGCAAGTTGTTTCAACTGGAGATACTCTTAACTGAAACTTGACCAATCTAGTTCCCATTTTGCTATTGTTTGATGATGGGGTTTCCTTTTTTCTATGTCCTTACTTCAATAGGTTGCATTTTTTCATTATGCTTTTTGCTTACCTAGCCATCCTGATATTGCTTTGGAGATTGTCTTCATGACTCACTAAAATTTATGATACATCCCAGGGAAAAAAAATTGCCAAGGTGAAGCAAAATAAAAAAATTCTTACCGTAGGACGTTTTGTACGTCTATAAACTCTTTCAAGGGTTTCAACATGCACTTTCTTTAATCTTTTTTGTGCAGACCAGCCTCTTTGCAGTTCATGGATCGGGGTTTTCATGTCAGTTTCAGACTTTGCAGAATCAGGAGTACCTTCAGAGGGAACAGATTGGTCAAGTTCATCACTTTGGAAATCATTGATTTGATTGTCAGGCATTGAGATAACTCGTTCAGGTTCGTCAGGTAATGCAGCACTCATCAACAAAAGATCTGGAGGTGGTTCACGGAGCAATTCAAGAACAACAGCTCTGTCAAGGCAAACCTCAGCAGCAAGATCTTTGACCTACACAACAAGCCAGACAGGTTCAGCACAATGCGCATGCAGGAAATATTATTGAAATTGAAAAAAGATCAGACGTTATTTAAGGAATCTTAGCAAGACCCTTGTTGCTAATAAGATAAATTGGTGAGATACCAGACTTAGACAATCACTTACGGGCTCAAGGTACACTTTGAACTGCAGTTAACTACGTCCTTAAATTCTTGAAGTGACATTCCTTTTTTTTTTTTTTTTTTTTAATCCTTAGCATCAAGAGTACTGGATGGAGAGCAAGACAAGTGCTATAGTGTAGATTTAGATTTAGGACTATGTTCATGTAAAACAAAATACTCACTTCATCTCATACCATGAATACCATTAGCTAAACCTAGCTAAGTGGGGAGAATCACAACTTGCACTCATTCATATGAGAAGATAACTGAAAAAGACATAGAAGAGTGAGTCGGAAAGAAAATCCATGATCCACGCCAAAATATTCATAGACTTACCCTAACTTTTCGTCGGCCTTTCTTCAAGGCATAGGCAATTCGTCTACGTTGCCAACCTTTGAGCTGCACTGGTGGCTCTATCTCGTAGTCATCAACATCTTCTTCCTCATATCCTTCCGTTTCTTCTACTCTTTCTCCACTAACAGAAACAGCTCCTACTTCAGCCTCAAATACTGTTGAATTCAACAAATCTGAAAGATTTTCATCTTGAGCCAATACTTCTTCCAATTCTTTCTCAAGCTTAGCAAGGTCTTCCTCAGTAAAATCATCATCAGCATCAACAACAGATTTATCATTCTTTAAATCTTCTTCAAGTTGCTGAAAAAGAGCCTCAAAAGCATCTTCATCAAGATCATCTTCTGAGCCGCGACCCTTCCTACCTTTCTTCTTTGAAAGATAATAAATTAGTAGTGAAGCAATTGAAAGTCAAAGCCACAACTAAGAGAAGAAGGTTTCAAATTCATATGGCATTAAAAAAATTAGGACTTAAAATGCAGCATATGGAAAGCTGCAACATAACGTTCTACACAATAATTTGTCTTCATATAGGGAGAAGAGAGGAAGGGCCTACCCATTTCAATATCTCTAGCATACACCTGCAGCATGTAGGTCTTATCGAATCCATGAATTCGAACATCAACATTCATATTATCAGTCCAAACGATAAACAGCAGTAAACAACTCAGATTCTCTTGACGTACGCTAGCATTGTTGTTCTACAAATGTTTTAACATCATCCTATACACTTTTTCTATTTTTCACTTGTATCATCTAGTCAAAAAACTGAAAACAAGAAGAAAACCCATGTTAACATTTGTAATTCAGTACTGCCATGGTCCATGACATGGGTTTTGTTGCCTACATATCTTTATTGAGTCTCGACCGGTTTCTGAGCGATGTTCTTCCCCTGCCACTAGTTTGGCAAGAGCTGTAGTTCACATCCCCCATTTAGTTAGTTTTCCACAAGGCTTGAACATCTCACACAGAACCCAATAGAGAAGATTCCACAAAGCGCATACTTTAATTTGTTCCAGAAAGGTATAAGCCCAACAGAGAAGCTTCATGGTATGGGACATGTAAGTTAGAGCAACTCAAGCAGGTATCAGTTAAAGACACAGTAAACAAAGCCAAAATCTCTTACAGCATTTCGTCCCCACCTAGCTCTTACAGAAGCAAAAACAGTTATAAGATTCATCGAATTGAAATTACGACATCATCTATGCTATGTATGGAGAGTAGCAGAGAAATTATGGGGGAAATGCAGTTGTAATACCATAATATATGTCTGGAATTGGATAAATCCTAACACAGTGAAAGGGTTTACCTTGTTTTGAGGAGAAGAAGAGATGGGCCGAGCCTGGCCGCTTCGACGGCGAGCGAAGCAGATGAAGGCGCCGCGGGATGAAAGGGGCGGCGGAAGCGACACGTAGAACGGCCGATGAAGCGTCGAATGCTGACCGGAGAAGATGTCCGCCCTCCGATTACAAGCCCAGCTCCGGGGTATCGCAGAAGCAGACGCCATTTTCTCCTCTCTATCCTAATGCAAAAGACCTCTCGCTAAAATAGCGAGGTGCATCCTCGCGTGCGTACGTGGAGTGGGACCCCCATCAGAAACAGATTTCTCCAGATCTCCGCCCTCCCTCCTTGTGCGACCTTCGACTCTCCGCCCTCCTTCGTCTTCGTCTCCGGAGCAAGCAGGCGGGTGGGTTCCTGACCAAGTTGCGTTTTCGGTGTTGTGTTTCGCAAAATTTCAAGGACCTCCAGACTTTCAATGACTTGCTAGATGAAGGCTGAATTGAAGGATTATGGGAAGAGGTTGATTCACATGCAAATTGCTCTTAAGATAGGAACTGTAAATAAATATCAACCGTTAGATTCGAGAATCTACGGTTGAGATTGAAATGGGAAGGTAGATAGGAGGATAGGGGTTTTAGAAAAAACGGTGGTAATTTTGCAATTGTGCAAAATTTTAAGGACAATATCGTCTTTGCCGTTTAAAACACAAAGAGACGCATTGCTGGCTTTCCCGTGTTCCTCCCGTATTGCTACTGAACCCTACCCCCATTTCCCCTGCTGAAAGAGAGAAATCGAGAGAGAGAGCAACCATGTCGATGGTGAATCCGGCTGAATCCGTTCAATGCTTCGGGCGCAAGAAAAACGCGGTCGCCATTACTCACTACAAGCGAGGTTGAGGGTTGATCAAGTGGAACGGAAGCCCAATCGAGCTCGTCCATCCGGACATCCTCCGATACTCGGCGATGGACCATCGACGAGCAGACGATGAAGGAGATCAAGGACATCCTTGGAAGGTATGACCTTAGTCTTCTTGTTGCTGATCCTAGGCGTTGTGAGCCGAAGAAGTTCGGTGGTCGTGGTGCTCGCGCTAGGTTCCAGAAGTCTTACCGTTGAAGAGCGAGATAGACGGGATGTAGAAGAAGAGGAGGAGTTTTGCGCTTTAGTTTCTAGTTTTGTTATTTTGATATTCTGCTTAATTAGTACTGGTGATGATGAGTTTTTGTTTCATGCCTTATTGCGTTTTCCTCTTCTGGAGTTGAATGAAACGAGTACTATGGATTTATATTGTTGATGTTCATTGTTCTTCACTTCTGCTTTTGTCACTTCCATTTCATTTTGAAAATATGATTACTTGTTCAATGCTTGATTGCTAGTCTGTAGTGAAATATCTTTAATTGACTAATAGGATTGTTCATATACTGCTCGATAAGTAATTGTGGTCACAGGAATATGTTGGTATACTGCTTGATTCCTATTTTACTGACTTTTTATTTTTTAGTATTTGATTCTCCTGTTTTGACTGATCAGTTACTTACTGTTATTACTTTGTAATCCATATTATCAGTTTAGTCCTTTCCCATACTCACTTTCATGGGGATTAGTCTTTCATAGGTTGAATTCTTAATGAAAATTCATGAGAACAGGACTTTCAAATTAGACTCGCTTAATAACATTGTTAGAATTGAAAGAGAGAAAGAGATAAGCTAGCCTATCTAAATTTGATCGATGTCCTGGTCATTGTTAGGAGGCATAAGTTGATGTCCTGGTCTTTAAGTGGGTAAGTTGTGTGATGATTTCACTATTCAGAATTTGTGTCCATTGTTTTCGTGGGTGGGGTCTAAAATTTATCTATAAAGAGAAAGCTAATAGTTTCGACCAAAAAAGAGAAAGCTAATAGCAATGTTGTTTAATTCTATTTCCTACTATTCAGAATTTGTGTCCTGGTCACGTATTTGAGTATAATGTTCTCATATTTTAGATGTACGTTCACATATTTGATTATAATGTTCACGTATTTGAGTATCATGTTCACGTATTTTGAAACGGTTTTTTAATGTTCATGTTTTTTCTTTGGATGTTCACTTATTTGATGAGGTTGCTCACATATTTCATGTCAGCGTTCACATCTTAATAAAAATTGGTACATGAGTGCACAATTTTTTATGTTCACATATTCGTTCATGATTTTTCTTTGGATGTTCACATATTTTATGCCAGCGTTCACATCTTAATAAAAGATAGTATATGAGTTCACATATTTTATGATGGTCGAGGCCGGTGAAATGAGAAAAAACCAAGTTATACATGAGGATATGTTCATATAAAATGTGCTTAGGTTCCTATAAAAAAAGCCTTATGTTCACAAATGATCACAATATTTTCATATAAAATTCAGTAAAAAAACGGTCTATGAATGTAAAAATAGTTTATTATGTTTGTTTACATATTCACGTGTTTTATTTGGTTGTTCATATATTTTATAAGAAATTTTACATATTTAACGGTAAAAACAACTTGGAAAACCACACATTTTAGTACGATGTTCATATATTTGAGTATTATGTTCACATATTTTAAATGTATGTTCACGTATGAAATAATTGTGTTCATGTATCTTAGATGTACGTTCACATATTTGAGTATCATGTTCACGTATTTTAGATGTATGTTCACACATTTGAGGATAATGTTCATGTATTTGATTATCATGTTCACGTATTTTAGATGTAAGCTCATATATTTGAGTATCATGTTTACGTATTTGAGTATAATGTTCGCGTTTATTAGATGTACGTTCACATATGAATTTGTTGTGTTCACGTATTTTAGACATACGATCACATATTTGAGTATAATGTTCACGTATTTGAGTACCGTGTTCACGTATTTTAGACGTACGTTCACATACGAAGTAGTTGTGTTCACATATTCTAGATGTACGTTCACATACGAAGTAGTTGTGTTCACGTATTTTAGATGTACGTTCACATATAATGTAGTCGTGTTCACGTATTTGAGTATCATGCTCACGTATTTTAGATGTATGTTCACATATAAAGTAGTTGTGTTCACGTATTTGAGTATCATGTTCACGTATTTTAGATGTAAGTTCACATATGAAGTAGTTGTCTTCACGTATTTTAGATGCGTGCTCACATATTTTAGTATAATGTTCATGTATTTTAGATGTGCGTTCACATATTCGAGTATAATGTTCATGCCTTGATAGGAATCCGGGAAAGACCGTGACATCCATGAGTGCTTTAGCCGAACTAACATAGCGAAGACACCATAGCATGGGATGTGCAATAGACCAACCGCTAAATACCTGCCAACTCCCGAAAATGGCCGTCAGATTGTGTTTGTCTTCATCTCAATTCAAATAATGAATAATTTAAGAAATCACTTACCACAAGGGCGCATAGGAAGACAATAAGTCAAGGAATGGGGAATGCCACCTGTGCAATAAGAAAAGGCTAGCTTAAGAAACCAAAAGAAAAAGCCTCTGCAAATTTAATAGCTCAAACAAGCACAATAATTACAAAGGTTTTCATGAGGTACCAAAATGAAATGCAGGTGATGACCCATTGGAAGATAACATATATGGTTGTCCAAAGTATGAAATATCTAAACCTAAGAGCTTTTGAAATCAATTGATATTCAAACAGAATTGTGGTGTAAAAAAACAATTATTATCATGAGAGCAACTTACTAAGCAGTTTAGAATTGTGTCACCAACTAGAACAACATTGACTGAATGCATACTGAAAACATACTGCAGCTCAGCATTTGAAGTTTTAAGTAAGGGTGGACAAAAGGATAGAAAAATACTTTATAATGAATCAAAAGGTCGAGCTCAAAGAGATGATAACCTTGCAAAAGTGAGCTTGTGATCTGCAAATGTCATAAATGGAAAAATCACAAGCCAGAAAACTACATCAGTGAGCACCACAACACTAGCACAAACCTATTTAAAGCCAACAAAAATGCATCAGAGTCCAAAAACTTAACAAAGAGCTTGAAGCCCCTCTAATCAACAAATCTACAGGCACCCAAATCTACAAAGATAAAACACTCCAATTCCAGTTTCTAGGTCACACAATCGATTCAATTTCAAATTCGCTCGTGGATTCAAACGCACTCACCTTCATATGGTACCGGACACCAATATTCATAACCAAACCCAACTAATCCCATTCAAGTATAATCAAAATCAAGTATAATACAATTCCTCAATAAACCCTGTCGAGCTCTAATTTTCCTTCCTCGTTTAGTGTACTACAGTAATTCTAGCTTCTATAGGCATCTCGATCGAAGAACGAAAACCCTAGATCCACTCACCCAATTCTCGAAGTTGAATCGTGACGGTGGCCGACGTAGATTGAAGGTGGCAGGTGGCCGGAAAACGAGAGGATACGGCGGCCGACGGGTTGCGTCGGAGGCCAAAACAAACGTGACGGTGGGGCGAGTGAGCAGGAAGGTTGAAGAAGACTGCGATGGCGTCGAGAGAAGGAAGACATGCCGTTTCAAAACAGACTTTACATCTCTCTCTTAAAGGAAAATTACAAAAAAGCCCCAGTTTATTTAAAAGTTTCCAGGGAAGCAACTTATAATCACGACCGTACATCTCTCTAATCGGACGGTCCCTGATCGTTTTTAGTTTTTAGGATAACTTGTGTTTTCATTTGAACCGGTGCCTATATATATATATAGATATAGATATAGATATATATTAATGAGGGGTACTTGGATTAATTATGGATAAATCTGATCTATATATACGTGTGTGTCTGGCTACTTCCACCATAAGCCCTCCTCATCCGCAATTCATATCCACCTGAATCACGTACATACTTGGATCATTTGCATTAATATTAGTTAACATGGTTGCATCCGACTCAACCCTAGTACTCACCGTACGTCGGGGTGAGCCCGAGTTAGTTAGCCCGGCCCGGCCCACACCTAGCGAGGTGAAGTCCCTCTCAGACATCGACGACCAACGGGGGCTCCGGTATAAGCAATCCATCTTCGTGCTCTACCCGGCGGGTAAAAGGGCCGAGGGCGTGATAGACAAGGATCCGGCCAAGGCCATAAGGGCGGCGTTGGCAGAGGCGCTGGTGTACTACTACCCGTGGGCGGGGCGGATAAGGGAGGGGCCCGCCGGAAGCCGGACGGTGGAGTGCACGGGCGAAGGAGTGGTGTTCGTCGAGGCGGATGCGGAGGTCCGACTAGAGCAGTTCGGGGAGGGATCTCCGCAGCCGCCCTTCCCTTGCATTCATCATCTGCTTTACAACAAAGCTGCCAACATCAACGATGTCATCGATTCCCCACTTCTCACCGTCCAGGTCAATTAACTACGTACTACTCTTACATCGTATTTGTTAGAATGGGTGAATCCCCCGTGAGGTTTGCCATATCATTGCCAGAATATATAACATTACAAGGATACATTATACAAGGAACATATCAAAAGAGATTCTCTAAATACGTATACTTTCCTAAATACAAATATCCTTGCTATCATCCCCCCGCAGTTGCAACGGGATCGGATCGAACCGTAAGACTGGACCGAAAATCAAGAAAGAGTTGACGTGGCAAACCCTTGGTGAAAATATCAGCATATTGATAGGAGGACGGGACATGAAGGACCCGAATCAACCCTAGAGCCACCTTTTCGCGCACAAAATGTATGTCAAGCTCCACATGTTTCGTACGCTGATGTAGAACCGGATTTCCGGCAAGATAGGCAGCTGAGACATTGTCGGTGTAGACAACTGATGCATGAGATAGAGGACAATGGAGTTCCAGCAACAAGTTGCGAAGAAAGGCACATTCCGCTACCACATTTGCGACACCTCGGTATTCCGCTTCAGCACTATACCGTGACACCGTAGGTTGTCGTTTGGAGGACCAAGAGATTAATGTGTCATTGAGAAAAACACAATATCCCGAAGTCGAGCGACGGGTATCCGGGCACCCACCCCAATCTGCGTCAGTGTAGGCGATAAGCTTTGGCGGTGTGCTTGTAGGAGTGATGGTTATCCCGAGGTCAGAGGTGCCCTTTACGTAGCGAATAATTCGCTTAAGAGCCGCAAAGTGTGGCTCACGAGGTGCATGCATAAATAGGCAAACTTGTTGGACCGCATAGCTAATGTCGGGGCGAGTGAAGGTCAAATATTGGAGAGCCCCAGCCAGACTCCGATAAAGGGTCGGATTGTTCATCAATGTGCCAGCCGAGGCACTCAATTTAGAGGATGTATCGACCGGAGTGGCGGCGGCCTTGCAACCCGACATACCAGCCCTTTCAACGATGTTAAGAGCATATTTTGCTTGAGACAAAAACAGCCCGGATGATGTTCGACGAGCGGTAATACCCAAGAAAAAGTTAAGGGGCCCAAGATCTGACATAGCAAACTTATGACTTAGAGCCAAGATGAGAGACCGTCGAAGAGTGTCGGATGATGCCGTGAGAATAATGTCGTCAACATAAAGCAACAAATACGCCATGTCAGTACCATTCTTGTAGATGAAGAGAGATGTGTCACTCTTGCTACTAACAAACCCGAGTCGAAAGAGATACGTGGCAAAGCGATGATACCAAGCATGTGGTGCTTGTTTAAGACCGTAGAGAGATTTCTTCAAGAGGCACACATGATGAGGTTTTGAGGAATCAACAAACCCGGGTGGCTGGAACATGTAGACGGTTTCGTTGAGATGGCCATGTAGGAAGGCGTTTTTGACGTCAAGTTGATGAATGGCCCAACGACGCGAAACGGCAAGATGAAGGACCGTACGAATCGTGGCCGGTTTCACAACGGGGCTGAACGTCTCATCACAATCCACCCCAACTTCTTGAGAGCGGCCATTAGCCACCAGCCGGGCTTTATACCGTTCAAGGCTTCCGTCCGATCGAAACTTGTGTCGGAACAACCACATACAATTCACAATATTTGCTCGGGCGGGACGAGGCACGAGAACCCAAGTATCATTACGCACAAGGGCTCGGTATTCATCAAGCATGGTTGCATACCACTTTGGATCTTGGATGGCCTTTTTGTGAGAGGTGGGTACGGGAGAGATAGTTGAAGGTGATTGTTGAGAGTTAAGGTTGAAAGGGATTTTTGGCTTAAAAATACCACTACGGCTACGAGTGTGCATGGGAGGAGGGGGAGGGGGAGGGGGAGGTACGGGTGTAGGGGTGGAGTTAGTATGAACTGGAGATGGAGATTGAGAAGGGGAGTGAGGGAGAGATACGGTTGGGCTTGGTAGAGGAGAAGAGGGTATCGACTGATGAAGGAGAAGGGTTCGCATCATATTATTGATTGTTCGGATTATGCGTTCCGCTTTTCCATTTTGGGAGGATGTATGAGGGCAAGAAAAACGAAAAGAGATGCCATTAGATGAGAAGAAAGAATGAAAATCAGAATTATTGAATTCACCCCCGAGATCACATTGGAACGACTTAATGGATCGTTGAAACTGAGTTTGAACAAATTTATGGAATTGAACAAACAAGGAGAAAACTTGAGATTTGTACTTAATAGGGAAGATCCAAATGAAGTGTGTAAATGCATCCAAGAAAACAAGATAATATCGGCATCCATCAATACTCAAAATAGGCGATGTCCATAGATCGCTATGTATTAGATCAAATGGAGCATAAGCTCTAGACAAAGAAGAATTAAAGGGAAGACGAGAGTGTTTTCCAATTTGACATGAGGAACACCCATTGGAGGAATAATCCTTATTACATTCAGGAAGAAATAAAGTACGAAACACATGAAAACTAGGAGAACCGGGATGGCCGATTCGAGCATGCCAAGTGGAAGCCGGGACCGCCGCAAGAGATATGGGAGAGAGAGACGAGGAAGACAATGGATAGAGATCACCGGTACTATTGCATCTCAGCCGAGTTGAACCCGTGGGAAGATCCTTCACAGAAAAACCAAAAGGGTCAAATTCAACAGAGACGTTATTATCTTTTGTAAACTTGCGAACGGAAATGAGATTTTTGATTATTTGAGGAGTGAGTAAGACTTGGTTAAGGGCTAATGGACGAGAGTTTGATGGTATGGTAGTAGATCCAAGACCCAAAGTAGGTATGCGAGAACCATTACCGACTACAACCGATGGGTGAGACCCGGAGTGCATAACGTTGGAAAGAATACCTGGATTATTTGCCATGTGGGATGAGGCCCCTGTATCCATGATCCATGATTGATCCGGCTGAGATAACCCCATAGATGCAAAAGCTTGATTAATATCTGTAGGGTAGTATTGTTGATCAGGAGAGGTCACAAGAGCATGCGACTGATTCGATCGAGGAGACGGTCCTAAGATGCCAGCCGTGGATGAGCTAGGGTACGGACATGGTGGTGGTGTCCATCCGGAGGGTGGCCATTGAGCAGCATTCGGCCACTGAGCATTAAGGCCCGGAACGGGCGCCCATCCGTAAGGAGGTCGAAAAGGGAACCATTGTTGTTGTTGAGGAGTGTTTCCGCGACCTCGAGCACGTCCATTTCGTCCACCACGGCCACGTCCACGACCTTTGGAATGACCACAGCTAGAGCCTTGTTGAGCATGACCATCTAAAGTGGTGGAGGAGTCAGAACTTGAGCCTTGATTAACATGAAGGGCTGGAGTCGCCGGGGGAGACACCGTGGATTGCTTGGCACGGCGTGTCTCCTCAAGAAGAAGACGAGATCGGGCAATAGAAAATGGAGGGAGAGGTTCGGATTGTTGGAGCATACTTGCCACGGTGTTGTACTCCGAAGAGAGACCGGAGACAAGTTGAAGAACCAAGCGGTTGTTGTCGACGGGGGCTCCAACATTAGACATCTGATCAGCAAGTGTCTTCAAATGTTGGCAATAGGCTGAGATTGAAGAGAAGTTTTCAAGGCGACAGTTGGTGAACTCATGAGCCAAGTACACAGCCCTTGAATTTTTATTGTCGTTGAAGAGGGACTTGATGCGATCCCACGCTGTTTGAGCGGTAGAGTCGGGCTCAAGAATAGTAAGCAAGAGATCTTGAGAAATGGTGGCGTAAATCCATTGAAGAAGAATAGCGTCAAGTTGATTCCAAAGTTCATTGTCGACATCACTCGGACGAGGCACCTTGGGGTCAATGTGATCAATGACCTTGTGGGCACGAGCTACAACTTTGAAAAGCTCAGCCCAAGATGTGTAGGGCCCTTTTTCAGCGTCAAGAACAATCGGGATGAGGTTCTTGATGTTCGAGACGGCGAGAGCGGAGTGAAACGATGACTTGGTTTTGGCTTGGTCGTCGGGCTGAGCACCAGTGATAGGAGTCTTGTCTCCGTTGGTCATGATGATGTCAAGAAGAGAGGAAGATAGACAGTGCCGAGGGGGCTCGGCAGGGATGAGGCTGGAAACTCAAGAGGAGTTTGAGTTTGAAGGGAGGTTGAGAGCGGAAGACGACGGCGGTGAGCTAGGGCAATAACCGAAAAAAAAAACTAGAATTTTTTTTTTCTATAGCTCCGATACCATGTTAGAATGGGTGAATCCCCCTTGAGGTTTGCCATATCATTGCCAGAATATATAACATTACAAGGATACATTATACAAGGAACATATCAAAAGAGATTCTCTAAATACGTATACTTTCCTAAATACAAATATCCTTGCTATCAGTATTCACGTACGAATTACACGGACTTCATGGTTGTTTTATTGCATATACGGTTACTTTTAATATGCATACATAAATAAAACTTAATTTTTTTTCTACCAAAAAAAAAAGTAAAACTTAATTTTTTTTCTACCAAAAAATAAATAAAACTTAATTTTTATGTGTATGTGACAATTTTTGTAACATTGTTCATCAACTTCAACTTTTTAAAAAATGTTTTTTAGCATATTTATGTACATGAATAAGGTTTTTGCACGTAGTTCTAATTAGTCGAAAACGATTAATATGAGTAAGTTGTAGTATGTTTTCGATTTTTCTGATGCACGCACATGAATAAGACACTTCTTTCGGGACACTTCGATGGACATGTGCAAGTTAAGGATATAGATGTGGACATAATTTTGATGCATAATTTCAATACATATTCAGCTAGTGTTATTGCACATAGAAATAAGGTATAATTTTTAGTTGTTTTTATTCAAATGCTATAGAAGAAAGAATGTTCAGTTGTTTTGTGTCTCATCTTCTTAAAACACAGGTTACTCGTCTACTATGCGGGGGTTTCATATTAGCCCTGAGCTTTGCTCACGCGATGACGGACGGCGCAGGCATCGTTCAGCTCCTAACGGCCGTGACAGAACTCGCACGAGGAGCAGACACGCCCTCCGTCCTCCCTGTCTGGAAGCGCGAGCTCCTGAACGCGCGTGACCCGCCACGCGTTACTTGCACTGACCCACCACGAGTACACCGACGACGACGACGATGACGACCACATCGAGCTCCCTCATATGGTACACCGCTCGTTCTTCTTCGGTCCGACCGAGCTCGCCGCCCTCCGCCGCCGCCTGCCGCCTCACCTCCGGCACTGCTCAAAGTTCGAGGTGCTGACCGCCTTCCTCTGGCGCTGTCGCACCGTCGCGCTCCAGTTCAAACCCACCGAGCAAGTCCGCGTGATGTTTGCGGTCAATGCCCGCACGAAGCTCGACCCGTCGTTGCCGGTCGGGTACTACGGCAATGTGTGCGCCTTCCCGGCCGCCTCCCTCGCGTACGCGTTGGAGAAGGTGAAGGCGGCCAAGGAAAGCGTGACGGAGGAGTACATGAGATCAACTGCCGACCTCATGGTGCTCCGGGGTCGGCCCTACTTCTCGCTGCCCCAAACCTACATGGTGTCCGACACCTCGATTTCGGCTGGGGTATGCCTGTTTACTCCGGCCCGATGGATGACGATACGATTCCTCATCTCTCGACCTACATTGTAGCGGGTAGGAATGCTCGAGGAGAGGATGGGAAGATGGTCAACATTTGCTTGCCACCAGAGGCCATGGAGAGGTTTGGGGAAGAAGTCAAGAGTTTGCTTCAACAACACATGATGTGGATTCCATCTACACTTTGATTAGCGAAGACTACAGTGTTTAAGCACACGGACCATCAAAAACTACTACTTTTCGCCCTAGCCATCCCAAATCTTAAACATTGATGTATTTTATTCGGTTGTTGGATTCCAAACAGACAAAATTCTTGGCAAAATTGAGGCACCCTAGGTCCTCAATTTTTCATTTTCATTTTTTTTTGTTGTTTTTTCCTTTAATTTCTACACCCTCCGTCCATGTTTGATTGTCCTAAAGCACATTTTTTGCGGTTGTTAAGAAAGAAATAAAGTAGCATTGGTAGAAGATAAAGTGAGATGATGTCAATTAAAGTAGAAATTAAATAGGGGTATTTTTGTAACTTTATAGGTTTAAAAAGTTAAAAAGAGATAAAGTGGAAGACAAGTTGAATAATGAGGGTAACTGATAAAATTTAGTAGGGGTAATATTGTAAGAAATTAATGATATAAAAAAAGGGGGACAAACATTTAGGAATGATAGAAATAGAAAGGGGACAAACATTTAGGGACGGAGGGAGTACTAAAGTACGAGATTGACCTAATACTTTGTGAATTATTACACATCTATCCTTCTTAGAATGTTTTATTAAATTTAATGACTTAAAAAGGTACTTGCTACCATAATCCTCAACCAGGACTCCCTTAGTTCAAATACAACACAAATCTGTTTCGTTTCCTATCTCGGATCGTAGTTTCTAACTTATAATCTTTTTATTAGGTGGATGGAAGGTGTGTAAACAAGAAAATGGTTTATTCAAAGCATAGCTTTCGATTAAGTAACTTTCACTTACTCGAAAACAAACTTCTTCTATTGAATTTGAAAGGATTACAACCACAGAAACACATTGAAAAACACACAAATCACTCAAACACTCGGGCTAGAAAGATCCATACAAGGATTTGAACTATTAGAGTGAGAGAAACTCCGCTTCACTAGCAAGTTCAAAACTTTCTCTTGTTCTTTCTCTAGATTCATACTTCGCTCTCTATTTTTCGGTGCCCCTCTCTGAGCTTACAAGAGGTTCTATTTATATAGCCGGTGAGAACATAGGGTGCTCTCTTAGTGCTCTTTTGAATTATGACCAGACAGTCTTAGAGAATCCACTGACATGGCAACAGTTCCATCACTCTTTAAAAACAAAAACCATGTTGAAAAGAAAATACAATAATGATAAAAGACAAAGACTTTTTCAAGTGAATTTTTTGAAGTCGAAGGGTGACGTGGCTTCAATAAATAAATCCATGCAATTATTGATATTATGCATTCCTTCTTCTCCAATACTATCTTCTTAGTTCTCTACATCATATTCATCTAGCTCTATATGCTTGATCATGTTTTCTTAATAGGTGATAAATACCTTTTATACTTAATTTGTGACAAGTACGCTTGGATAGAATCAGATGACTCTATTACTTCTAGGAAATAGGGTTTTAGCTCCTTTGAAATGATAGCGGTGGTAAATTCAACCTTGAACATAATTACGTTAGTTTTGTGATATTGCTTGATGTATTCGTAGATGTAGAAGAATCCCATGGCTCTGACTTCAATAGCTGTTTTGAGCATTGGTTGATACCGTGGTAGCGGATCTTCTGCAAAATAATATGTCTTTAGGAGAAATCTAAGTAGATAATGTGGTGCTCTTGAGTGTCCTCCTTCTGTTTCCATATTACACTGCACAAAACTAATCAAATTATCTTCTTCGTTTGATTTTACAATTCTGTTCAACACGTACTTCTGGAACTTAGTGAAATGTTTTTGAAGTAGACTCCTGATGTCTCTCATTTTGGTGGTGTTTTAGTGGTTAATTTCCCTTGTAAATAGGTGTCTTTTGTTCCTTTCTTTGCTGGTTTTGTTCCTTTTTAGCTTAGATTCCGATTTTCTATGAGATTCGGAGACTATGCGAATTTGTTGTGTTTTTGAGGTAAATTGGCATGTTTTGAGGAAGTTTCGGAAGGACTCTATAAGGAGGAGCAAGGCGTGAGCATCAAGGAGCGGAAGAGCCGAGCGATCAACGAAGAGCAGGTCAAGAAAGACCAAGAAGAGAAGAAGACCGAGGCCAGGATCGAGGTTCCCAGCAGGTCGGGCCCGAGATCAACACATGGAGACCCGGACCGAGGTGTGGCAAGTCGGGCCCGATGTTGGTCCGTGTCGGTCCAAGTCGGCAAAGTGTGGATTGGGCACCAAGGCACACAAATGTGATCTATCACTTTTGCCCCTCTTTCATTTTTGGATATTCTTGGCCCCCAATTAAAAGGAGAGGAGATTAGAAGACAATTATCCAAGTTTAGACACAATTAATCACTCTCAAAGGCTCAAGGAAGACTTGGAGAGCAAGGAGGAAGAAGGGAGAGGAGAAGAAGAGGAGAATTCGGTGGAGATTAGGAGATCTAGGAAGGAATTGTGAGTTTGAACTTGTTTTGTTTTGCAATTAGTGGATTTGAGATTGGATCTTGTGAATTCCTTTGATTTGAATGAGATTTGGCTTTGATTTGAGTTGGATGATTGAGATTTGTTTGCTTTGTCTTTTGATTGCTTTTTACTCTTTCCATATGGAGTAGATTCCATAGTCTTGGGCTATGGGGGAAACCCCTAGCTAGGTTTGGGTGTGAACCCCCAATTCCATAGCCTTAAGTGTTTGATCTAGGAATCCACTCTACATAGAGCTACAATCTCTTGTGGAAGCAAGGGATCAAGGGCTTGTGATTGGCAAGAGTGAGCGGAAGCAATCTCGAGCATATCACTTGAACTTGTATCGAATGGGAAGTCAATTTACCTAGGGTCGATATGTAGAGTGGCGGGATCGAAGGTGGACTACTAAGATCTCACGAGGATCAACTCTTATTGGCTGAATTGGGGTGGAATTACCCACATCTAGTTAGGGAAGGAACCCAAAAACCCAGGACCGATCTACCCATTTTGCCAAGACCGACTTTCCCAGACCTCGGGCCCGACTTCAACTGTGTCGGTCCCGTGCAATTCCAACGTCGATCCTTCTCGGGCCGAAGTGACCTATGTCGGTCCCGAGAAGCTCCCTTTAATTTTCCTTGTTTTACCCTTTCTTTCCCTTTTTAAAGTCTTTTTGGTGCACTCAACGCATGAACTCCCGAGCGTTCGACACCCTACCCAGTACTACTACGGGGTTCGGTTATTACTTTGAATTTTGACCCTCCAATCCAGACACCATCAACTCCATGGTCTATGACATCTTCCATATATCCCGTGACATATCCCATAATCCCATGCTTTCAGAATTCCTGCATCTGATCAGGACTATCAGATAGACTTATTCCTCCAATTTCAGAATTGCCATACATAATTTGAGACCCGCATTCTTCCCATATAAGATCAAATATCTTTCATCTTGAGATTCCAAGGCTGGATTCTCGCTCAAAGTTGGTTGAAACTGGACAAGAGTAGCGGTGTCCACGGATCAAGTTGAGGAGATAAAGGATCGAGCAAAGTCCAAGATCGTTGTCCAAATCGTTGAGACACCTCCGTGCGATTTGGGAAATCGTTGAACTTTGTTTTCAACGTTGGTTCCACATTGATAGACCACATACGTCTACGTGGATGATATAGTAGTCAAGAGCCAATTGACTAACATTTCGTATGAAGAATGCACGAAGCTCGACGGCGAGAGCCATTGATTTCGATATCGACATTGGCGAAAATATGTGAGTCCTAAAGAAAACATCCTAGGGCTAACAACCTTGTATCATTCAGAGCCTCGTGACCAAGAGTGTGACCACGTCCGCGAAACTGCACTAGAGAGCAAAACACCTTCATTGGGGCAAAATCGCGATCGCGGGGTCGATGGCCGCACGAACATCCCATTAATCTACGAGTGCGGATCCCCACCAGGAGCCGTTCTCTCTCAGAAGACAAATTGTAATCGCAACCCGCACGGACACGATCGCGGTATTGCTGTAGCGCACTCTTTATAGGGCCCTCGCGCGGATGTTCAGTTGTTAGATTACCCTCGTTTTTGTGTTTTCGTTTTCTTAAACAAAATCCTGGCCACAAATTTTTCTTTTTACTCATCGCACTAATAGATTTCTTCGGATGTTAGTTCATCGCACTAATGGATTTCTTCGCACATTAGTTTATCGCACTAACTGACTCCTACATATGTTAGCTACGTGGGGGTTCCATAGATATTTGCCCACGGATGTACGACAATACGAATGTATGAATGTACGAATATACGAATATATGAATATACGAATATACAAATATACGAATATACGAAGGCACTGGTCCCCTAATCTGATGGTCACTTCCAGTTAGACCAAATGTACCCTACGTCTTGGTCACACGACAAAGACGTAAGTGGGGCATTTGTGAGCAACTAAAATTTGGTCATCTTAATTAATGCTCGCTATCTTTCGCCATAGAGTTACATGTATTTATTACGTTATTTTCTATCTTTAATTTCTTATTTATTATTAATTTAATCGCAATAGTTATCCATTATATAGAAGGTTCTATCTTATTTGCTAAGATAGAAATATCGCTTAGAGTGGGTAGCAAGATATCGTTTGCTTAGGGATACAATTTTCGCATCCCAATCCTCTCTTTTCCACTATAAATACATGCCGTCGTCATGTAGAAGGAATCATCCCGAAAAATACCCTAAATAAGCTAATATTCGCTCAACCTTCTAACATTCTTGTCCTTACATGTTCTTTACCCTCGACGCTCAATCGACGACTGCTCTTCTGACTTAGGCATCGGAGGTGGATTAGGGGGTTCCCACCCCCTTTGTCCATTGTTTTCCATTTCTAGGTCCAGAAAGCGGTTGGATCGAAAGGTGAAGGAAGGAGTAATCAATTGGTGCATTAAATACGAATTTTTGTGCAGTAACAAATACTTCTACGGGTGGGATTTGCATCGGTCTTTACTAAAGTAAAATAATGTGGCAGAAATATAAGCCTCGAAAAGAGACGAAAGCATGTGGGAACCACAAAATAAACAAAATGTTATAAAAGTCTTGAACCCTAGATAGCCTTCCCTTCCCTATCTAGTATTTACGTAAGAGACAAGAGATACTAACCAACGGAGTTGGGAAAGAAAGAAGGGATGTTAGTCAAACATGAGACTAAACAAGTGGGAGAATGGAAGGAAGGGATGTTAGTCTAACTTGTTGCAAGTTGCTTCTCTGCCCTCGTGTATCATGTTTGGAAATGTAGTAATGACCACATCTTCAACAACATCTCTACATCCTCTCGTGACTGCTCAAGGACTATTATCATTGATCTTAAGAATTGTGAGGCCACTTTTATTTCCAAAATGCCCAGCTACTAGGGGCATTGGCCACTTTGAGCATCTTGAAAATTGTTTTGAATGCATCTTCTTCTTTGTTCTTTTTTGTTTTCCTTCTGTAGGCTCTATTTTATGCCTTGTTGTATCCTTAACCTTCTCATAATTTTGTAATCTTTCCTTTATTGATATATTTTGCCAATTTGAAAAACAAATGGGAGAATAAGATTCGGTTCTAAGAAAGGTCAGACGTAACGACAATCATAAACCAAATGATAATTGATAGGTGGACGTCAATTGGGGTTCATCATGGCGAGAGCAAAATAGCATTCGGTGCGAGAGGCTAAGCATTTGGCTCAACAAATAAAGGGTAACGAAGAAAGACGGAGCTTCTTCGGGAGTAGTACGTTATTTGAAGCTAACGTCTAAGAAAAAATTGTGTTTAATGTTTGGTGGGAACTTATTCAAACGATAGTTGAAAAACCTTCATCGATCAATTAAATTTATAGCAACCCTGATAGTATGTGTTGGGCATATCCAGACTGAAAAATAAAATTAGTAAGTGGTTTTCCAAGTTATACTAACTATCCTACGTTCACACTAGGCACAAATCTTTTATTAGTCATAATTCATGTTGCATTTTTTGTTGAACACATACAGTTTGGAGAGGATGCTAGTGTGATCGGATTTCAAATATAATGCATTTACTATGAAACGGTAATAGAGCATGCAATGGTTCGATCCGGTGAATCTAATTGGTGTTTAAGAGCCAGAGCAACGAGGCAAGATTGCAGTAGCAGTAGCCAGATGAAAAGCCGTAAAGCTCTAGAGTCTCATTCGCAAACAAAGGGCACGAGTAGCAAATATAAAATACATGGAAAGATCTAAAAATCACGACTCACACAACTCAGCCTGCATCGGGCACATTATCAAACGTCGACCAAATTCTAAGAATAGATCCACCAACAAATACCAAGGACAAACACGACGACAGCAATCCAAGAGACACCACACATCATGTGACGTAAAAGAAAAAGTATTCTAGAGTTGTACTATACTCTGAAAAAGGCTCGAAAATGGGAAGTACCAACACCACCTTCAATCACTCTGCATCCGACACTGGTGAGCCATCATCATAGGAGACAAGACCCTTCCTCCTGGGCTGAGGACTGCCTGAAGATGATCTTGACCTCGACTTTGACCTTGATCTTGACATGCTCTTGCTAGCCGGCTTTCGAGGCAAAGAACTTCTCACGGGAGACCGTGATATCGAACGGCTTTTGCTCGGGCTGCGGTTTCGCCTCACAACCCTTGGAGAATCACGGTATCGGGATGTATTGATTGGAGAACGGCTACGAACAGGACTCGGGCTGTAACGGCGGCGCCGATAAGGTGGGCTCCTTGAGACGCTAGGGCTCCTGGTTCTGCTTCGTCTACGGTATCTGCAACAGAAATCACCAGCAGCAGACCAGTTAAATTGTGAGCATTCCCACAAATCTCAACTTAAAGCTAATAATCTGGAGTTCAGGATAACTTAGAATCGAGGACATCAAGCAAAACGCAAACATAGGTACTACACGTGACTTGCTCTGAACTTATGCCACAGAGAATTTGATCAAATTCATCACTGGGAAAGACAGAAGGTGTAATATACGTTGGTATAGAAAACCAATGTAGTTAGCACAGAGCAAAGCCAATTTGCTTTCATCAATCAGATCTACAGCACATCCTAGTGGAGAGTTCATTAGAAATAATTACTATGCAAAACTGACAGTTGTTTCACAGGAAAATGCGGCATGTTGTAGATTGAAGCCTTAATAATGACAAAAGCAGTGAATGACATACCTTGGAGGAGTTCTTCTAGGACTCCTGTAGCGTCTGGGAGAACGATCAGAAAACCTTCTGTATCTCGAATACCTAACAAGATTATACGCCTAATCAGATAAATTAAATTAAAAACAGATAGCTAGTAAAAAGCTCATACACAATATGTTACCTCTCTCTTCCATATCCATATGATCTAATTGGAGAACGGTCAGGAGACGGTGTTTTATATCTCCGAGCATAAGAGTACCTCTCACTGAAACCCCTACCTCGTCTAACGCGCCCATCTGGAGAGCGGCTTCTAGACAAGCTCCTTCTACGCTCAGAGGGTGGTGACCTTGCCCGACGTACCGGACTAAGGCTCCTCGAGTAGCTTCTACGGTTGCCCCGTCTCACCGGACTCCTTAATGGGGGTCTCCCTGAACTCCTGCTCACACTTCTCCGCAAAGATCTTACTGGGCTTCCACTTCTCTGAGATGATCTTCTAGAGGAGGCTCTTGGAGGGCTTTTGCTGGGGCTTCTAAGAACAGGGGACATTGCTGGGCTCAAACTAGCACTTTTTCTGCTGTTGCTTTGTCTAAGATGCCCTTTGCTAACATTTCTTACAGGGCTTCTGCTGATGCTTCTTGCAGGGCTTCTGCTGATGCTTCTTGGAGGGCTTCTGCTGATGCTTCTTGCAGGGCTTCTGCTGACACTTGTACCACGTCTCCTGGGGCTTGAGCTGTGAGGGCTCCTGCTCACCATTGTATCAGGGCTCATACTAGGGCTCCGGCTCATACTCCTAGGACTAATGCTCTTACTTGTAGCCTTTTTAGGACTTATGCTTCTGCTCCTGCTTATTAGCTTCTATTATAGACCAGAAGAATCAGCAAGTGTGAGGTTAAGGATGGGAGAAAGATTAGAATCAAGATTTAAGTTTTTTTGGATGGGGGCATCTACCGCATCAGGTTGCCTCTCCTCACTTGTATTTGACTTCGCATCCTTTTCATACCCATTATTGTGTCGATCTCCATTTTCCTTGAGGAGATTGAAATCTTTTTGTCCAGTCATATCCATATCCATGCTTCTTGAGTGATGATTATCAGCATTTTCGTGCTCAGCAGTCACAGTGGTGTGTTTGGCTGCAGAAACCCAGACAATTAGGTCAACCATTTCATTTGATAGTTAATTAAATCATTAGAGCAAATATCATACAGTGAAATACAAGAATCAAGCTCATGTTTCCAAATGAATAATTGTAATCCAGATTTCCATAATAGAACTTGAAGATGTATAGTGTAATCATAATCATATCGACCCTATCTCATTGTCTCAAATATATGAAGGTCGGAAGTATTAATGAAGTTTAGCATTGCTTTATCATAATGTTTTCATCTATTATATCAAACAGATTAAAACTCAAGAGTATTAAGTGGTAACCCTGAGTATTTGCTCCAAAGAGAATAGCACCCGAATCTCTTTTATTCATCTACTATCCTACGGAATATGATCATATGTATAGAAAGAAGAAACTCATATATTTTACTTCTTCCATCACAATTAATTTCTAGATCAGGCATGTATCAAGGATGAAAGCTTGACTGCATATATAGAAGAGAAGAAGCTCAAAGATTTCAGTTCTTCAATCATCATTAATTTCTAGATCAGGCAAGTATCAAGAATGAAACTTTAAAATCATAAGTACCATAGCATTATACATATTGGCTAACTGTACTTTGCAACCATGAAATCCTTTGTTGACAAGATATAACATTATCTACTAAGAGCTTCATCTAACATGTTATATATGGATTTTCTCCATACCAGACACAGATCAGATTTTGCTCTCCAAACAGACAATGCTTAAATGTCCATTCTCAAATACAGTAAAAAATAACGGAAAGACTCACTGCATTAATTATGTACCGAAAAAAGAATTGTCCAAAAGCTCTTAGGTGTGTTGCAGCAAATCAAGCAGAATAATCAGAGCAGATGGATATTTGGAAAAGAGAAAGAAAGAAAACACAGCTCATAAAAAAACCAAGCAACAATGATCATTCCATATTCAAAAAAAAATACAGTGGCTACAAAGTACCTGTTTTCTGCATATTATCCTTGCGCTTCTGGTCACGATCTTTATGATTGATCTCATTGTCCTCAGAGCTACTCTCAGTTTCCTCACTTTCAGTATCAGTAAGGCTATTTGAAGACCTTCAAGAGCATAAAATGGAACATGATCATAATCTCAGAAATTTATAGCACACAATGGTCATTCTCAACAAGATAGAAGCAAACAAAAAACAAAAGGTCAAGAAACAGGATACAGTAGTAGTATGGAATTTATTAAGACACCACAATCACAGAACTCAGATAACAGATCCAAATCAGAGGACTCGGAGGAGCCCAATGTTGTATTCCACTAAACTACCGGCAGAAAGCATCTCTATTGGGCATAGGTAAATGCAATGGTACAGAATTAGATAGTTCTCAGTCACTCCTAACTTATATTTATACTAAGTCGAACCCTAAGGCCACCTCTACATTGCCTTAGCAAAATTCCCCCACCGCCATACCACATGATTCTTTAAGTCACATGAATGGTTACTGCCTACCCTACCAATCTATCATCTGGATTACATGCACGAAAATAACTTGACACGTGATCTGATCACCAGAAGACACAAAGTTTATTGGTCTTTTGCAAAAAGTAATTGGCTGAAGTTTTACTATAACATCAGAAAGAAATAATAAAGATTCCAAATATTACTTCCTAAAGCCCTATAGAATTACCCAAACACTACAGAATATAATAAATATATCCTACATGTCAGAAAACACACTATTCAACAATGTAATCTCATGAATTTGTAAGTGATCAATGAAGTAATCGAGTTTTTGGCATAATACCGATGATTGTGTCTCGAAAAGAGCATGAACCAAAACGTCAAGATGAATGATGATTCAAGAAGCTTTTGTAAGGAATCAAAGCTACACTAACACGCCCAAGTCTGAAATCTCAACAAATTACTTTGCTGCTTACCTTCTTGGTCTGTGTTTTGATCTTTTATTATGTCTTTTGTGTCTCTTTGGACGCCTTTTATCTTTCTTTTTTCCACTCTTGTATTTATCCCGCCTAGAAGTTCTTTTCCTTTTACGATGCCTGTCATCACTTGAAGAACTGGTATCAGTGGATGAGGATATTTCAGAATCGGAATCGGAATCTGAAGAGTCCAAATCCGAGTCAGACACACTGTCTGATTCAGATGAATAACGTTTTCTCCTCCTCTTTCTTTTATCCTTGGCTTTTCTAGATTTGCCCAGCTTCTTCCTGTCTGCACACCGACATATAGAGTCAACAAGTAGAAGTAAGAGACTCGCAGCATTATCAAACAAGGACCAGTGTAAAACTGTCGATACAAGTGAATCTGGAGATGATATATATTTTTTTACCTCTCTCATCACATTGACCAGAATTGATAATCTTGACCGTCACTGCTGGTCTACCTTCTCCATCATCTGCATTCTCAATTCTCTTGAAAACTTCATTCCCGTGGACAAGCTTGCCAAACACCACATGTTTCCTGTCAAGATAGATATTAACCAAATAAAATTTACACAATAATTTCCGCATGATCATGACCAAGAACGTAGCATCCTCATATGCAAATCCTGACAAAAATTCAATGCTTAATCATGCTGAAATACATTTACTTTAGCAGACCCTTATGGGACGAAGATCTTATGCAAATCAGAATTCTAGATGCAATTTAGATGTCAGTTTAAATTGTCATGTTTAGATTTTCTTAAAGATCCATGGACATCTATTAAGTAACAAGACTATGTTAGAATTGCAACGAATAGAATAAGTGAACAAACCTATCAAGGTGATGGTTAGGCTTAAAGGTGATGCTGAATATAGATCCGCGTGTGTCACGATCAGCAATAGACATAGTCAACAAACCACGTTCATCATGTTTCAATTTTGGCAGCTCATCTGGAAGATCGAAAGAGTTGTCATTTAATGATTATTATGCACATATTAAATTTTTTTGTATTACTGGATACTGTTCTCAGGGGAGATGGTCAGAGTAGTCTGGTATAGGACTAGATTCTGAAGTCTTTATGAAGAAAAGAAAAGCAGAATAGGGAAGTGAAAAACAATGTCACCTGGAAACTTATCACCATAAATGCTTTCCCCTACAGCCCCTGGATAAACAAAAGAAATGTACGTCAGTAGATGCTAGCAAAAAATGATATAAACAAGGATGTAAGCAAGAATGTTTGCTCGCAATTTCTTTAGCAAGTAAATGGTGGTGTAGCTCTGAAAGACAATCTTCTTGGAAGCAAAAGAAGAACATACAATGGAGCTGCTACTTAATGCATTAAATCAGGAATAAAAGGGTGAAACCAGGCATGTGCATTGCACCTAGATGATGGATAAACCACTCTTGCCTCAAATGTTAGCCTATTAGTGAGAAATTCTCGTTATATGAAGCAATTGTTTTTGTTATTAAAATAATTCATTATAGTTGGATAAAGATAATGTTAGGTAGAATTAATCAACCCGTATATCATCTTGTATATGCTCCCTATGACCATAAGCCATGTCCGACATGTAGCTGTAGTTACTTTACATTCATATATTAGATTTACAAATACATTATAGGACTTCGGGACTCCAATCTAGATGATATGTGCTTCAACACTTTGTTTCCCCCAATGTTCCCTCATTACGCATACTGCTTAGTGATCAATTACGGTAAAACTATCCATCAACTAAATAAAATAAGACTCCCATGAACTCCCCCTCCAACTATTTTACACCAATCTCACAAGTTTAATTTGAAGCAGTACTACATAAGCTCTACAAGGAATACAAAATACCGAACTCAAGTAAATTATGAATAGTGCACCTTAACCGATGCTGCATCTCAACTGAGATAAAAATGAAGAGAGAAAAGTACAAGACAAGAAAGATGGCCACAAAATCAGATAACTCATTAACAATTGAGAAAGATCATTTTGCAATCCCAACTACATAGAAATTAAATCAAAGATTATCATTACTGTAATTTATAATAAGAGTATTGATTTATTTAGAAGGCCCTTGTCATGTTTTAACAGCCTGTGCAAAGAACTTTACAGCTAAATGCTTTGAAAATTAACAGAAACAAAAAAAATGTAAGACTTAAGTGATAAAACAAACCAAGAAATACAACATTTATTATAGATTAATAGATAATGGAAGCAGTACATACCCTCCTGTCTGAGTAAATTGCCACCCTGTAAGAAAAACAAACATTATCAATTAAATAAATCAGCAAGGTAACAGCAAGTCAATGTTCCTAGGAGAATATATAGATATATTATTTCAGAACATCACAAATCATGCAGGATAATAAACTTGGCTAGCACAACCTTAAAACTACATCATTAGAAAAGCACGCATGATCATCTTCCCTGTATCCTACATCATAGACAAGGATAATCGACCGATGAAAGAGATCGACTACTATAGTTCACATCGAGCGAAGCTAAGTTTGAGATGGATAAACATAATTAAATTTAATGAAGTACATGAAGTAGGAACATACCTGAGCCACAGACCCTTTCACTATGCGATGAAAAAAGGTGCCCTTGTAATGTAAGGGTTTCCCTAACTTCGGTCCAATTCCCTTTTCTCCTGCAGAAATTTATGAGGCAGAGCAATAAGAAATTCACACACTACTGTAACTAAAACTCAGGACCAGAAACAAGCACAAATCAGCCTTAGTATTAGTAACCCAAGCTTATAAAACCTGGAAGGAGGGGAAATCACATTTGCAACTGCTGAAAGTGTAGTTAAGGAAAGAAAAAGGATTATTGAATGTAAACAAGTTAATAAAGGATTATGCCACTCCAAGATAGACAAATACGTAAAAGATCTTGTATGCGACAGTTAAAGTGAAATAAGCAACCGATTATCAAAAGAAAAAGGGAGTAACCAAAAGCAAATTGCAGAATAGAAAATTTACCAGTACACAAAGCTCGAAAATTCTCAGCAGTCCGTGGAGCAACATCTGAGAAAAGCTATACAACAAAGAGAAGCCAAATTATAAGCTCATTTTTGAGACGTAAAACAAAGTATGGGTGTCACTTGTCAATACCAAATAGCAGCAGAACGGATGTTTTCATAATACCGTGTTCAGCAGCATAAAAATTTCAACAAAATAATACCTCAAACGTCATCCTATCGAAAGGATCTCCATCGACTGAAACATCCATGTAAACTAGTGGGTTTTTTGTCTTCGCCATTTTTTCTTTCATGACTTAACTCAACCCAACATTTAAGAGATCTGATACAAAAAAAAAATTAAAAAGAAAAAAAAACATTAGATTGATCAAAACATACAAAGAATATCATACAGCAAATCTGTCAGCACATATTTTCAACTAACAGTGCTACAACATCCTTCTATATTAAGGGAAGTGAAATCTAGAACTCAAGTAGTTTGATGTGTTATTTGACAAACAAGAAAACAAACGAGAGTCATTATTTAACAGCTATACACAAGTGTTAACCCCTAATAGTGCTTCAGCGAAAAACAATGTATCGGAAAAAACATGTTTTCCACATGGACTTTGAACATAAAAACAATGCATCGGCAAAAACACGACACAGCAAAAGCGTATAAACAATATCTCCTTATTCTTTCTGTCTTTCTTCATTCCGCACTTCAATTGAACTGTAATTCGGAATACGTATCGCCAAATTTTATCAACGAACTAAAAAGAACAGTGAGCGAAAGGCGAATAAACAGCGGATGCAAGGAAAAACCCTAAACCCCAAACCAGAATACCAATTCCGACTGAGCTTGCCATAAGCCAAGGACAAGGCAGTACACATAGCGAGATTTTGCTATAAATCGGACTGGCAACAACAATAACATTATACAAACAGAACCGAATCAGCAAGAAAAATGAAAACAAAACTGTTTCAATAGTGTTCGCAACTCAAGAACAGATTCGCAGATTGATAAAGATAACGGATGAAGAAACGGCGAAATAATAACTGCGAGGGATCAAACAATTAGCGCTTACTCCGGATTTGAGGGAAAGAGAGAGCGCTGTTCGCTGCGTACAGCTGCTCTCAGGGGAATATTATTCCAGCGGTGAAGGGAGAATAGAGGGAGGGGAGTGTGAGAAATGATATATGGCGGATTCTGTAATGAAACCTAGTCGCCAAAATCAGCCTGTGTCACCATATAAGTCCGAATGTTCAATTCTAGCCAAAATAAAACAGTCACGCTCTTTACCTCGCTATAAGATATTGGGTTGGGCTATAGTTGAGTTGAGGTTATACACCCATGAAGGAATTTTTGGTGAATTTTTGGTCTATTTTTGGTCTATGGTTGTCTCCTTTTACACATCTTCCTTGTATGTCATCTTCCTCGTTAAGTTTTCTCGGTTTCTACTCATACCTTAAACATTACAAACCCCGAAAATAAAAACTGAATCCCCTTTGGTTTCTGTCTATTTTTCTTCTGCACAGCGTGCTCGTCTGTTATTTTATTCATAGGAGACGACAGACACTAATGGAGTAGGAATGAGTTACAAATCCATGTCGAATAAGAGATATGCGAACCCTATTCTCCCAGATAAGAAGAATTGATTTCAAGATGAAATGAGTAAGAAATTAAAACTAGGTATAATATTTCCATTCCGGGATCTTATACCTCATTACTCATGCTCTAGTACCAAATGCTCTTTACGTATTTTTATTTTCTAGTATATTTTGGTTCAAATATCAGGGGAGTGAGGTTAAAAGTGGGTAGACTTAGGAATTTTACTAAGATCTTATATAAGTAGTTAGATTAAAAGGTTGGATGGTTATGACTAGAAGAGGAGATAATTGACGAAGCAAATCATTTTTTTCATAATTTTGAGTTTTTTTTATACAACATTATTATTTAGTGCTCGCAAACATCTATATCTATATCTATATCTATATCTATATCTATATCTATACTATCTATATAATTTTGTGTACATGAGGGATATTTAATGCCCTTATGACACATTAATGAGTATAAAGAGTAACTACTTAAAAGAATAAACTATTATATTAAAAAATATAACAATTAGTATTTTGTTTTCTATAGAAAACTAAAAAGTAAATACAAAAGGTGATCATTTGAAAATTATATATATATATATATATATTGAAAACTATTTTTTTTGTCAAAAAGTGATCATTTGAAAGAAGAAATTATTATATTAGCAATGTATAACACTTGGTATTTTGTTTCCCATATAAAACTAAAAGGTGAATACAAAAAGTGATCATTTGACAATTATATTTATATTTACAACTATAGTTTTTGTCAAAAAGTGATCATTTGAAGAGTAAATTACAGTATTAGAATTGTATAACGCTTAGTATTTTGTTTTCCATAGAAAACTAAAAAGTAAATACAAAAAATGATCATTTGAAAACTTTATTTATATTGAAAAATATATATATATTTTCTTATAAAAATATTGTATATTTGTATTAGAATTTAGAAATGTATAACAATTAGTGTTTTGTGTCCATATAGAATTCAAATAACAATTTCATATTTAAAAAAAATCATACGTTTGTTATATTAACCATATATATTGAATTCAGAATATGTAACAATAATTCTACTTTAATTAGAGATGTCTAAAATAAGTCAAATTTATACTGTATTACATAAAGCTAATTATAACAATACACTAGTTGTACCCGTCGTACCACGTACGACTATGTTGTAGATATTTAAATTATTTTGAATACATTATACTGTTGGATTTAGACACATTTAATTTTACATACTAATAAAATGCATCTTGATAGTACTATTGAATTTATTCGAATGAACCTGTTTTATATAAAAAAAATAACATCATACATTCCATGTAGATAAATATGTTAAAGTATTTTATATATTTACATTTACCATATAATATAATACTAAAAATGTTTTAATATTTATAGTCTTTTAAGGATATTTGTAAATATTTTCTCAATTAGTATAGTATTCATAGATTGTAAATCTAAACATTTTCTTATTTAATATGGTATTTATGGATGCAATTTCATTTATTTAAAAATTTTTAACATATAAGGCTATCACACGGAATTTGCAAAACCTCGGGGTCACCATGGGGAATTACGGAAAAATTTGTTTACCACGCGGAATTTGTAAAACCTCGGGGTCACCATGCGGAATTATGGAAAGATTGTTTATCACGCGGAATTTGCAAAACCTCAGAATCACCACGCGGAATTTACCTAAAATTAATCAGGATATAGAATTGTTTATATATACTTTATTTATAATTAACTTAATACAAAGTGAGGGGAGGGATGAGTCTACATATCCCGACCTTATCATATATGTTCATATTTATATCAATTAATATCTCAACAAAAATCCACGTTTCAATTTGGATCAAAATTTTTTTAGTATAAATCTCAATCACGTATATATAATTTCATGCATTAGAAAAAAACCGGATTTGCTTTCCCAAAATCTTGTATAAAAAAATATCTTTAGATAGTATGCCTTTAAAGATAAAATCGAGGATTAGATAATTAAGAGAAATAAAAGATATAGAGTTGTTTTTTTTGGTCGAAAAAGATATAGAGTTGTTATTATCTATTTGAGTTGAAAAAAAAATAAAATCAAGCGGGGCCAGAATCAACGTGGTGGCTCGAAAATGGTCGGCTTTTATAGTATATATTGATTTTATTAATAACAATACACTACCAATTTGCATAGTAATTTTTTGATAAAAAAAAATTGCATACTAATTTAGTACTATCAAATACCAACTAAAATACATATAATTAAACTCCATTAATCCAAATTCAAATGCTTAGAATCCAAGGCAATAGAAAACGGTTACAAATACACTCAATTAGTACTATTAAATACCAACCTAAATAGATAGAATTAAACTCCATTAATCCTAATTCAAATGCTTAGAATCCAATGCAAGGTAAGAATAGAAAACGGTTACAACTATTATTACTCAAATCCATCAAAGTACTATATAACTACTTTTCACTATCACAAAACTCTCCTCTCTCAAAAATCAAATATATAGTCTTGAACATGCATTTTTCTTTTAGAAGATCAACAGTGTAAGATTCAAGGTTTATTACTAAACTTTTGAGTTTCTCCTATTTGTCTTGTGATGAATAGAAAATATTGAAGTTGTGAGAGTTCTTATCAATTGACGTTTGCGCTTGACGATTGGTTACTTTAAAATTCATGTTGCACTATATGGTAATTTATCTCCTCCCCTTTTTAATCAAATCAATGGGTTGTTATTTTCGAGCTTTATTTAACGGGTTGTTATTTTTGATATTTGTTTGAAGACTTGGAGAGCTTCGCAAAGGTAATCAAAAACTACCATCTCCCTCTCAAGTCTCAACAAAGGATACCTATATATCTTCTTTTTTCATCTAAATTCACTTTTCTTAATTTCACTAATATTAGTTTAATTAATTTGCACATAAAAATGAATTGCTATCCTAAAGTACACAGAAAATGAACAAATTTAGGAATAAATATTTAATCTATACAAATGAGATCGAATAAAGATGATTTTTCCATTTCAAACAATCTTCTTTGCCTTTAGGTGCTTAGTTAGAGAAAAATGTTGATATTAGAAAACCATTTTTCATTTTACCTATAAAACTCAATGCATAAAACATATTGAGTGCACATGTAGTTAGTTTATAAAATAGTTGTCATAATAATTCAAATAAATATGCACATAAAAATCAAAATATATGAGCACATAACAAAACTACAAATTTATTATGAAAATGTAAGTTGAAAATCTAATTAAAGCTATTAAAATAAATATGCACAAAAAAAACTACAAATTCAGCATTACATGTAAATAATTCAAGCCTAACATCTATTATACAAATCTAATAAATTAAAAATGATTCAATCTATATAAACTTCCATTAATCTCATTGTAATATATTAAAAACTATTAATTGAGTATGTGCATTGCAAATTGTAAACACAATAAATAAATAAATATAATAAAACCTATACTTATGATTCTACTAGATAAATATTTAAACTAAAAAATGCTCCAATCAAGTATGTAATACCTTATTTTTATAAGCATTTAATGGAGAGAAACTAATGTTGACTATCAATGTCCATATATACAGATAATTTGAAATCGTAACCTAATTAATAAGGGCCGTTATATTTTTTCAAAAAATAATAATAGTGACCACTATTCAAAGACATTGAATTTTAAGGCATTAAATATTAAATATGCAAATATTATCAATTTGAAACCATAGCCTAATAGTACAAAGTCTTTTGGCATTCCAATAATTAAATTGGAAATTTATTAAACCTATAAAATTAGCTGTTACCATTCTTAACAAATTTAAAAAATAAAAGTATCCCGTATGTACTATCATTTAATGCTCTATTTTAATTATTGTAAATTAGTTAAAGGTATTCCTAAAATATGTAACACACTTATGAAATACTAATACAACATACTATCTATATCTAGAAAGAAGACTAATTGCAATTTCGTGTTAGAAAATGAGTAAAATATCATCCTGAAAAAAAGTACCAACACTGTACGCTATAAAATATCTAATAAAGAATACATGAGCTAAATAGCTTTAATAGTTGTTGAAAAATTAGAAAAAAAAAGTTGATGTGTGATATAAACCTACTAAAAAAATATTTGAGAGATTTTTTGGGAAACAAAATTCAAAAAGTTTATACAGTATATGAAATAATTCAATATGCTTAAATTATGATTGATAATAAATAATTTAAAAATTCTATATATAAATTTTTTAATAATATGAACCCGTGCGTATGCACGGGCCTGATCACTAGTTGTACTTAAAATTCATATCCTAAGGCGGTGCACATTAATGCACCAAAAAATCATAAATTTTCACATTTAATACGTAACAATGAATGTCGCTAAAAAATGTTATAGTGCATGTTTATGAAGCGTAGCCCTATAATATACTGTATTAAATAGTGCATTCGTTTCTTACTTGATGAAAATTAAAAAACAAAATTTGTAAAAGTAGCCCTTTTGGGATATATTTGTATTAGTTGTGTTGTCACTACATCAAATTTGACTCTTTTATAATGTGTTTTCCTTTCTAAATTTATAAATGAATATAAAAGAAGGGTTCACAAAAGAGAGTCAACAGCGTAGATGCACTTTAAGGACAAAACACTTGGGATTGCTCAATTCAACTACCACCCTATACAAGTGTGAGCTACCCAATCATAACTATATTAAAGCAGATATTTAAAATAATAATTATCATGACAAGTGTCAACCCCTCATTGGGTTGTATCACCCATCTTTATCAAAACAATTTAATTGGTTAAAATTTCATCGTAACCACCGTCAAGTATCATCAACCAATCCCGCGGTTGGATGACATGCTCGATGAGCTTCATGGAGCCACGATCTTTTTCAAGGTGGATCTCAAGAGTGACTACCACCAAATAAGGATGCAAGAGAGCAACGAATGGAAGACCTCCTTCAAGACGAAGCACGGCCTCTACGAGTGGCTCGTCATGCCCTTTGGCCTCATCAACCCCCCGAGCACATTCATGCGCATGATGAACCATGTTCTTATGCAATTTATTAGCAAGTTTATAGTTGTATATCTACTATAATACAGTATAAAGCAAAATCCAATTCTTTGTTAAAATTTGTACCACGTCATCAATCTTGAATAAAAGAATTATTTTATTCTTTTACATTATATTTTCGAAAAATAACTCTTATATATATTTACTTGATATTTTATCCTATTTCTTTATATCTACTTATATCTTACCAATTTTTGATATGTTAATATTTTTTCTTAAGATGATTTTTTAACATTATATATTTATTTGAATAAAAAAAATTTAAGTGATTTTTTTAGTATCTTAACAAATTTTCCTTATTAACTAGCTATGTTTTTGTCATTATTAAATCTTGAAGAATCATAAGAAAACTCACATATGTCAATAGTATATTAAACTAGTAATATACATATAAAAAATTGAATAAAATTATTCTATAATTAACATTGTAAAAGTACATATATAAGTCAATAGGTTTAGACTCCGGTCTATTGGATTTGTATTATAAATTCTCGAGTTAAGAATGGACTTTATCAAAATTTGATCTCGAATTTGTTAATTCACGTTTATATTTTAATTACCCTTACATGGTATGGGATTTGTACTAGTTTTGATGACATATTGGTGTACTCTAAGACTTTAACTTTGCATGCCGAGCACTGTAGGAAAGTGTTAAGGTGCTTGAGGCAAGAAAAATTATACACCAACTTTGGCAAATGTGTATTTGGCTCGGACACGGCGAACTTTCTTGGTTTCATTGTGTCCAAGGATTGATTGCGAGTGGACCAAGACAAATTCCGTGGAATCAAGGAGTGACTCACGCCCACAACACACACCATGGTTCGGTCCTTCCTTGGGCTGGCAGGGGTTTATAAGCACTTTGTGCGTGACTTCACCACCACGACCGCTCCTTTGCATAATCTCACCAAGAAGGCCGCCACCATCAAATGGCTTCCGCACCACCAAGCGGACTTCGATGCTCTTATTGAGGCCCTTTGCAAGGCCCCAGTCATACAAAATCTCGACTTCACCAAATGCTTCGAGGTGGAGTGCGATGCTAGCGACTATGGCATTGGTGGCATTCTTCTCCAAGACCAACGCCCCATTGCTTACTTTAGTGAGAAGTTGATCAAAGCGACCCTAAACTATCCAATGTATGACAAGGAGCTCTACACTCTCATCCGTTTCTTGAAGACGTGACAACATTACCTATAGTCGACCGTGTTCGTGATCCACACCGCCTTGGCTTATCTTAAGAGCTAAACCACTTTGAGTCGACGTCATGCAAGATGGGTGGAGTTCATGGAGACCTTCCCGTACATCATCGCTCACAAGAAAGGTAAGGAGAACGTCGTCGCCGACACGCTCTCCTGCAAGTACATTCTCCTTACTCATCTTCAAAGTAGGTTGCTCGGATTTGCATTGATCAAAGAGCTTTATAAAAACGATAATTCTTTAGCCTCAATCATTGCAAAGCTCAAGCCTAGAAAAGAGCTTGATATGTATGTCTTGGATGATGGGTATCTATACCGACGGGGCAAACTTTATTTCCCTTTTTTCTCGGTTAGGCACTTGTTGCTCCAAGAGGCACATGATAGCCGAGACCATTTTGGAGTGGCCAAGACAATTGAAGCTCTTAGAGAGCACTTCTTTTGGCCCCGCATGGCCAAAGACGCTACCAAGTGTTGTAACTCTTGTATGACTTGCAAGATGGCTAAGGCCAAATCAAGCCCATATGGAGTTTACACTCCCTTGCCAATACCCGAGGCACCATGGGAAGATCTTTCAATGGATTTTGTCATGGGGATTCCCTTGATAAGGAAGAGTAAGGACTCCATATTTGTAGTTGTGGACCGTTTCTCCAAGATGGCCCACTTGATACCATGTAAAGGAAGCACAAATGTGACAAACGATGCAAATTTATTCTTTGAGTATGGTGTACAGTTACATGGGATCCCTAAACTATCGTCAGTGGGATACCAAGTTTGTGGGCCACTTTTGGAGAATGCTTTGGGGAAATCTAGGTGCACAACTCTTGTTTTCCACTTATTATCACCCCCAAACCGATGGTCAGACCAACATCACCAATCGGACTTTTGGCGCCCTCCCTAGGACGGTGTTCAAGACAAACCCATGTAGGTGGGAGGGCTTACTTTTCCATGTTGAGTTTGCTTATAACAAGACTATTCATTCGGCAACCAAAAGGAGTCCATTTGAGGTGGTGATGAAGCATTATTCAAGGACATCCAAGAAGAACCTTTGCAATGACCAAGATGCATATCTAGTAACCTAGTTGTGTTTTGGGCCATGCCTCATTTGGGCCGCACTTGCTATTTTGGGCCATTAGCACTTTATTAGCTTTTAATGTAATTTCCTTTATATAGCATTTTAGTATAAATAGTCATCGTTAGTTTTAGATTTCAGGAGCTTAGTTTTGGAGATATTGATTTAGAAAATCAGATTGGAGAGTCTTCTCCAAGGGAGGGATCGATCTCCCTTGATGAGGGAATCGTCTTTGTTTTGGCTTGGTTTGCACTATGTTATGTCAGCCCTGCGAGGTTAGGTGTTCATAGGCAATCACAATGCATCCTCTTGGTGCTTCAAGGTTGCGTCCTTGATTGTGTCAAGTTGTATAAGATGGGTTTCTTGATCTTTTGGGGTTGGTTCTTGTTATAATTGAACAAGGTTTTCTCCATTGTTTCAAGTGGTTCTTCTTCTATCCTTTTATTCACTTATCCATCTTCAATTTCATTTGTGTTTCATTGTTGAATCGTCCTTTGTTTCTTCATTTCGAGTCATTTATGAACATTGTTCCTTTATTTTCTTTGTTTGAGTCTATAGTGTTGAAGATCGGGCATCCGACGGCTAATCCCCGTATCAGGTGGTCTATGGGCGAAACTCACTAACATCCCTAGACTTGGTCCAAAGGCCCCTCAAAACTAGGGAGCACTATGACGCCTCCACTCGAGCCAACATCATGTGCAAGCTCCATGAAGGCAATCAGGCGTAATTCTAAAGGCGCGACAAGAAATATCAAGCGCAACACAACTATGGCTGCCGCCTCATGCTATTCAAGCCCGGTGACTTGGTGAGGCTCCATCTCAGGAAGGAGCGTTTACCCACCGTCCCCAAATCCAAACTACATCAACGTGGAGATGGCCCATTCCGCGTCTTGCAACGAGTCAGTCCCAACGCCTACAAGATCAAGTTGCCTGACTCCTACGGCGTCCATGCCACGATCAATGTGGCCGACCTCTCCCCATTCTATGAGGCCAAGTTCATTGGTGAGGAAGCGGAGACGCTTCGAATCTAAGGGGGGAGGGGGAGAATGATGCCACCCGGTCCCGATATCGGATCGATCATGGCTAGCTCAAGACCATGGCGTCCACCTGGGATCCCCACATGCTCATTTATTATATATAATTTCCTATTTAACATTGTTCATTTATAGTATAATGCGATTTCCGTATTATTACTATTTTGACGTGTGTATTCTTATGCATAAGAGACCAGCCCATTTAGCTAGAATAAGGCCCATCGGCCCATTAGGTTTAGCTTTGCTTCCTTTCATTTTCTATTTAAACCCTTCGATGTAATCATTTCAATTCATGTCAAATATAACCAAGCTAGTACAAGTTGAAGGTTCCTTCTTCTTTGGTGCGACATCACCAAAGCCCTCACAACACCCAAACCCAAGTACATCATGTTGGACTCCAAGCCGGACTCATCACGTTGAGTCCTCACCCGAGCATAAGCCTCGCTCCTCCCTCACCCACGCGAGCACAAGAGGCTCACGAGCCATAACGTTTGCTCGTTCCTATCTGATTCCGACACCTTAGAGAAGAATCTCGACCCTTCTAGCCTAGATCAGGCAAACCGTGGTCCGACCCGATTGCGGATCGCACCAATAGGCCACACCTTTTATAGGCTAATAGAGGGCGATTATTGGGCTGTTAGAAGGTGGTTAATAGAGGTTATCTTCTCCATGTTTTTAGGAGTTTGTTACAAGATGTAACTTCCCCTTTTAATGATAGAAAGAGCTAGCTGGTTTCCATCTTCCATTTACAACCCATGAATAATCCAGGAGAGATCCCATAGTTCTACGCAAACAAGGCCTTAAAGAGCCATCTAGGTTCAGCCCAAAGCTAGGCCACAAAGCAACCCTTGTAGGCGGCCCAAGGAGGACCGAAGCCAAGGCCCATATGGGCCCATGCTAGGTCCCAAGCTAGGCTAGGTAGATAAGTACCAAGCTAGCGTATATATGTAGCTAGGTGCCAATAAGCTTAGCTAGTACATGAAGCTAGATCGTGAGCTAGCATATAAAGTTAGATCGTGAGCTAGCATATAAAGCTAGCTTCTAAGCTAAGCTATATTCTTCAAGTAAATTCTAGATGATGAACTAGCTTTTGGAGCTAGCTACCTGGAGCTTAGTGCCAATCAACTCTCAAGCATGGAGTCCAACGAGGACGTTCCAATGAAGCTTAGAGAAGTTTGCATACTTTCATGTGAGGTTGCATCAAGCTTCATTTGCACTGATCTTTACTCAAACCCATATGCCAAGCTCAAGGAAGCTTCCAACGAGCTATCATTACCCATGCCAAGGCATAGAGCATGCTCTATATGTGCTCGTACCCACCAGATAGCTAGTGCCTATTGCAAGCGCATAGGTGCTCCACCACTTGAGTTGCACCCAAGCTAAGGCACGCCTCTATCAAGCTCTAATCCGTGCCTTACCATTTCGATGATCACCTTTAAAGGTTTCACAAGTTTAGGCATAGTCACTTCAAGTTTCACGATGATTCTTGAAGCTTCCCTTAGTTATCCTTACTCATGGTCTCTTCTCTTCTTACCACTGTGGAGCCAATCACGAGTTATCACATGCCCGAGCTTTCAAAGTCGCTTCAATAAGATCCTTATTCTCAACATTCATGACAATGACGTACACCTAAAGGGACCAGTGATATGCACAAATCGCTAACAAAAAATTCCAATGATTTCTGCCTATGAGGGTTGAAGCATTTCAAACCTTGAGGAGAAAACCAATATTGGTATGTCCATTAGGCTGATTCTTAGTGATTTTGAAACTTAAACCGTGCCAAAAAAGTATTCCTTAACATTCATTTGTGAGAAAGGTTTTGAGCATGTTTAGCATGCATTTTGCATGCTCAATTCATCAAGTGGTTTGATGTTATAGTTTTAGCATTTTAATAACTTTTCCTTTATTCTATTAAGAAAAAGTGACCAAGAATGGTATCACTTGACATGCCAATTTAGCCACATAATTATTTTTTGCATTAACAAAGCTTATATGTCTTATATTGTAGATGGCCAAATATTCACTTAGGGTTGGGCTGGGACATATGGTTCATTTGTTGTGGATGATCAATCTTCTACCGATCAATACATTTGTATCAAGGCCAATTTATTGGAGGAGATATGGAGATGTCGACTGGACAACAAACGACCCAGGACTACTCGTGCAGATGGAACTAATTGAGGCATGCTCAACAATGAAGGCAACATGGCAAAAAAACTTACAGCTCCCCCTATATATCCCAATCTCATTTTTTCAGCTTTGTGGTCATATCAAGGGAGAAAATGGATGACTCATGATGGTGTTGGGTCCTCTTATTTTAGCTTCATGGTGCAAGATTTGCAAAGATCTAGTTGGTGTTACAGGTAACCATATCTACCCATTTGTCTAATCTCTTAGTTTCAACATCATTTTTGTTGACATACTAAGTGATTATTCTCATTCGAGATGAAAATGCTAGGTTTGTTGATTGGTGTTTTATTCTTGTTCGGCCTCACTATATCTATGAGCCTAATATTATTTCAATTGGGAACACAAAGAATAATTAAAAAACAAAGAATAATCTTTTATTGGGAAAAAGAATCTAAAACGATAATTTAAGTTCTAAGCATACCCTAGCATCACATAGCAAGTAATTGGTTCCCTATTAGGTGTCATAGACATCGTAAAAATCTCATTTACGACAAATTATTGCCTTGATTTCATAGCTCATGCCCTCCCTTAACTTATTTAGGAACTTGAATAGGCATGTCATGGCAAGACCTTATGAAACATGTCTTTGAACTAGTTACAATTCAAAATTGAAGGTTGTAGTGTGGGGAGGAAGTGTTGGTTGAATTTCTGTTGGTTTTGGCTCTATTTAATTATAGGTTAATCAGTGTCTTACCACTATTTGTGCATTTTAATGGAACATTGACTATTGTGTTTCAAAATGTACATGGTGCAAAGCATATGATGATGTGTAACAGATGGGAAAAATGTAACGGAAGGAATGAGTAAAGAATGGAAAATCAATGATATTTATTGTTGTAATCTTTTTTTATCCAGTTGTTCACTTCTAGATTTTGAAAAATAATCTACTGGCATATCCTTTTCCGAGCCATTGTAGAGGTAATCAACCAATGAACAATGACTATAACTATTTTCACTATTTTTTTGTGTATAATGGTTGTAATATGAATGGTCATAATTTGACGATACATCTTCTTTATAATATACTAGCCGTTTGAGGCCCGTCCAACTGTCTTTGTTGAATGCTAATTTTGTATAGCTTTCTTTGGTGTATTTGTTTCATTTGGCCTCCCTGTCGATTGCAAGTAATCATGTCTTTATGTGGATGTTGGAACTAAGAAGCCATCACCCATGTCGGAAGTACTAAGTGTACGAAAGGCCTCAAAAAAAGAGGGAATTAAATGAACTTAATGAACCTTCCCCTTAAGAATGTATATCACGACCACTGGTTGCGTCCAACCTCGTTTGATTTAGATCTATTGGTGGCGTCTGAGAGTGACTCTTAAAACCTCCTCTCATCTACGCCAATGATTCAGCAATTTTTTAAAATTATTTTTCCTTTAATCTTTTTTTCTTACAAAATCTCTTCACTCTCTTGATTTGTTTCTCTCCCTCCAATATGAAAATGCACGTTAATATGGTATTATGACTTTCATGGGGTTCACGCTCTCTTGTGTGTGCTACTCCCTATTTATATAGAAGTTGTCCACATGCATGTGTCACAAGTGTAATAGTTGTCTTCCATGCACGGACAAATTTCTATTGCTTTTGGTCAAAGGCTGCCATCGGTCAAAGTGGCCGATGCACATGACCTTTGTTTTTCTTCCCAATTCTGACACAAGTACATGACTGTTTCTTTTATACTCCCTCCACTAAAAAAAAGGTGTTGTTCTAGGGTTTTTGCTTTGTTAAGAAAAAAGAGTCGCTCTAGATTTTTAACCACTCATGCTTCCAATTTTACCCTTAAAAAAAGTGAATTCAAGGTTCCCTAATCCCACGTAGCAGAGTATTTGCTGCAACTTTCTCCCGCCATTGCTAGATATGGCCAGAATCGCGCAAGTAGTTATAATTCGAATTAGGGTAATCGACAATGCCTCGGTTTGCACTTTCAACATCCTAACGATAACTGCTTCCTCTCTTCTTTACTTTTCGTCCACAATTTTGCTATTCGGAGAGAAAACTTAAGACTACTGAATTGTGTGTTGCTCCAACTTCATATTGGATAGGTTTGGGTATCACGTCAATTCGATCAATTAGAATAGCAATTGATTACAATTGTTTATTGATTTTGCATCAATTTGAGCAACTCTATCTAAATTTTATTTTTCTAATTGAAAGCTGATTATTTTTTGAATTTAGGTTTGGATAGAGAAAAGCAATGAACAAGGATAAGAAAGTTGGTTGTCATGTGAAGCATGACTTAAATTTGAACCTTATATACTAGTAGAGGAAAGTGAGGTTGATGTTGAGAATGACTTTGAATTGAATCTTCCAGCAATAAAGGAAACCGTTGTTGATGAGAAAAATGATTTTGGGTTAAACTTGCTACCGGAAGAGGCTCCCAATGTCGTATTTGATGATATACGCCATGATTATCGATTTGATTTGAATAAGAAATTTCATGTTGAAGAGGGGCAATTTCATCCTAACAAGGGAACTAATACAGATTTAATCTTTTTGCACTGGTTTTGGCCAGGTTTGTATTGAAATTTGGGATTAGTAATTTATTGTTGGTTATTAGTCGATGAAGGACATATTTCTAGTGATTTTAGTTAGTTTTATCTTCATTGTAGAACCGTTTTATGTATTCATAACTTGTTATCAAAGAATATGGAGTTGTACAGAGTATAATAAAACGATTAGTATTTGCTTCTTAGCTATATATAATGTGTGAAACTCATTATCTCAACAGAAATGTGCATACCGTATGTATGCTTTTCAAAAGTATTCGTCTCTATAAAGATATGGCAGATCATGAGCTATACAGTATTAGCATTTGAGATGTTAGCTACTTGCAATTGTATATCCACCTGTGATGCTAGTTGATTGCAATTGTCTTGTATATACTATCATTGTGTTAACCTTTTCACAACTTTGAGAAAATTATGCTGGTTTCATTGCTTTATGGGAATGTATTGGCCAATCACATTCCCAAAATTCAAATGCCCTAGCCTATTGGAGTTAAAGGCTTCCATAATTGTCAAAATTCAAAGAAAGAATATCAAGTGTATCAAAATTTCGTTTTGCATTTTACACAGTGTCTACTACAGTAGAGTTTAGAAATTATGAATGTTGCTTTCAGTAGCTTTATATTATTAGTATATCTACATGTATCACATCTTTTTTTCTCAGAGTGTCATTTCTTACACCTCTATTTACATATGTCGATTCTTTTATTCACTTGGAAAACACAAATACAAAAAAGAGCAGAAGCATTTGCATAAGGATTGGAAAAATTATATACATATGTTCTTCCTTATCACATAGCTGACGGTTGGATTGCCTGTGTAGGAATAAATGATTACGTAATTGTATTCACAACATTAATTAGCTATTGGAACCTCTTAGCCACATCTAGTAGACAGTAAGATCGTTGTTGAACGACAGACAACAACTGATTCTGCCATTGTAAACATCACCTCAAACACTTCAAATCATCTTGCACCGATGATACATGTTATTCAGGAACATGATTTAACTTCAGATGATCCATAATGTTGCTCAACACTAGACTAGTTCTTTTATTGTTGCATGTTATGATATAAGACTGATATTTGTTTATTTTGGCATGATATCTACCTCGAGGTTGCAAATTATACTAAAGTAACTGAGGCATATGTGTTTTCTGGTGTAAGTCCTTGGAATTAATATCTGATTCATTTTCATTACTTTATATATCATGATTGTTTGATCAGCTTCAAAAGTGGTGTGTAACCAGTCATTGTTGTACAGGAAAATGATTTTGGCTTGAGTAAAGACCAAGAGAGATGGTTTGTTGGATTCATGTTTGTTTGTGACTCTGGTGAAACTTCTTTTGGTTCTTTACTTTCACTCATTTACCAATGAGATTGACAAAGCATACGCTCAAGATCACTTTTGGTTCTTTCGGTTTTTTGACATGAAAAATCTTTTTTGATGTAACTAGTCATTGGTGTAATCACTTTTTGATGATTATTGGTCTCATTGTTGCTTTGCTGACCAACTATTTTCGTGAATGGATGGACCCTATTATAGTGAATGGATGCACGCGATCTAATTATCAAAGCCCAGAGTTCAAGCATTGTCCATATCAAAAGAGATGAATTTTAAAAGAAAAAGATGAAACAAATTCCAAGAATTACATAGTAAAGCAATTAATTTACAAGAGTCAAACTAAAGACAATAACAACGAAAAAAGGTATAAGTAATGCTCTTCACCCTAAAATTTTCAAGGTATATTCTAACAAAACAGGATCACACTTGAGAACAATTGGTAAGTTACCATTCCTTTCTAATTTTTTCTTACCCATATGAGGAATTTGATATTGGTTGGATCCTTGTACTTTCATGGTTTCCTCCATATAAGATTGCAAGGTTAAAAATATGTGGTTGATATCTTTTGTTGGATACTCTTCAAATGCCTTATGCACCGCATCAATTAGCTCATCCACTATTTGTGTGCGTTGTTTTTGATGTAGAGACTGGATTGCTCTAAAAAATCCAAGATTCAAAACATTCATGTCTGGAGAATTCGCCTGTTAGTAAAACAATCTAATATCAAACCCATTTTGTGCAGCCGCTCTTTGAAATTTCGCATCATCCGGTTGAACATGTGTCCTTGCATTGTGTTGCTAAATAAAAATTGTTCTTCCTCTATCCTCTTCTGGCCACTTTGCATGAATCGTTGGAATCACTTTTTCTATTAAAAAGGCCCGTACAATATCTTTTGTGTCGGATAATATCGGTTTAGTTTCCATGATCCCAACTTCTCTATTTCGACTTTTCCTTTGGGCTAGTTGCTTAGTCACTAGAGGAAACACCCCAAATTTTCAAGGAAATACTTCATTGCCATATTCATCAAATCTTGGTCTTGCAACAACAGTTAGGAACATCACTTTCATGATGAAAGTTTTGCTTTGGCATGTACGTAGATGGTCTTCATCATTCGAGACTAAGTAGTATGATTTTTTTTTCTATCATACAAAAGCATTTTTCATCAATATGTACAATGTTGTACATACCAATAAATATTGGATCACGAGGCAAGTTATGCGGGTCCAACATAGATATGCAAAGCCGAAGTCGCCCCACCTTGTGCTCTTTTCTCAAATATCACTTGATCGCATTTGAGTGACGATGAAGCTTTCCTTCCTTGAAGAGTGAATGTAAAGTGACATAGCTCACATCCAAAGAGTTAGCGAGAGATCTTAAAGTTGTTCTTTCATTTAAAGAAAGTGTAGCTATACGATTGAAGTCAACTTCTTTTCGCTTTCGACCACTTCGCTTGCGTCGTCTATCGGTCAAATCAACAGCACTACCGTTTGGGAACAATTTTGCTCGTTTCCAAATCCTTTGAACACTTCGTATTGAAACCGAAAATAACGCAGAAATTTCTTTAGTCATATTGCGTTTTAGTATTCCGTATCACATCTCTAGAGAAAAGAGTCATATATCATCTTTGTTTTGTCTAATAATATGAGTCTACGAGTATTTGTTTGTCCAACTTCACTTTGAGACGTGTTAAGATTTCCTACGTTAAAAAAACATTTAGTTAAAACAAAAATTGAATTTCATATTCAAAGGGAAATTGCAACACAACTTCAACCACTTTCTCATCAAATATATTGCTCAAATAAAACTATCATGGTATTCACTATGCACGTACTATATAGAATAATAAGTGAATGTGTGGTTGAATGTTAGCATATGTATGGGAGTATATAAGTACCGGTAAATGGTAGCATATGTATTCATGGTACTAGTACGACAATATATGTATTAAAATTGTGTGGCTGTCCATAATTTGAGAATGCCTTGTCATTCCTGGTGTTAGCTAGTAGTCCATCTGCTCAATTATTTTGATCCCATCTTTTCTACTCTAGTGATTGATCCCATCTTGCCTAGACTATTTGTCAATTTGAAAAAAATAGTGGTGGAAAATAGAGTTCTAAAGCACGAGCAAGGGAAATACATCAGCAAGAGAAATACATCAACAAGGAGAATTCTAATACAAAATATGAATCATAGAGTTTCAAAAAACACTAACCTAAAGAATTATCCATGGATTGATTGCTTTCTTCAATGGTGTCTCCATGTTCATTTGCATTACAAGTAACTTGACCAACCAAATCCACAATAAAGTTACTCAGTAACTAAAAACACAAGGATATTTTATTTGTAGAAAATAAAATAGTAAAAACTTACCAGGACTATGTTATGAAGGCAATACATTAAGATCAATATGAAATGTAAGAGATTCATTTGGAGAGTAACTGAGATCAAAGTTGTTCTCTAAAGTAGCCATGAACAACCCTTTTTGGTTAAAAAAACTACTCCTATTGTATGATGTTCATGGAATGTTGCTGATTTTAGGCATATATGGTGATTTTGGCTCCAAAACCTTAAATCTGACTTTTTTTCGCACGAGAGACTCACATCCACCAAATTTGATTTTAATTTTCATGCAAAATTCATATTGAAGCCAAAAAAAAATTGCCAAAACTTTTGACTATATACTCGTAATCTGTTACTTGTACTCAATCTTTCACCCTAGATATCATATTTTTTTTTTCACTGTACTTAAGGAACCAAGGATCAAATTGTACTCCGTAAAAACCTTATGAAGAAAACTGGGGAGTAGCCCAGAAATTCCACAATCATAATGTGATCTCTTATCTCTCAATTTCAATTCTTTTTTTTTCTATACTGGGGGAGCCAAAAGAATCCATCCATCATCTTCCCCGCGATGAGATGAGGAGGAATATATTCATGCCCATTTTGTTTGGCCATAAAATAAATTAGATGGGAATTTAGGTAAAATCAATTTTAAAGGGTATTTAAGTAAAAATGTACAACCTCTTAATTATTGAAAAAACCCTAGGACGACAGTGTTATCTTAACCGAGGGAATATTAAAAAGAGTCATTGGTCATGATGACTAATGAAATACATTTTCGGTCATAAAAACCGTTGAGAAACATAGGACGCTCCAAAATATCTAACCGGATCACCTTGATATTGCCCTAAAAAATACCCTCCTCTTCCATGAATTCAAACACAGATCGGCAGATCCTACTTTTTACTTTCACTTAATATAGCCTCGTGCGTAAATCATGTCAATTATGACATAGCGTGCCAAGTTATAGTTTAACAAACCCACTAACTCTGGTCTCACAACAACAAAAAAAAGAAACCAACTAATAAATTGGTGTAACAAATCAGTATACAGTAGTTCGTTTCGACTAGTTGGGCCCACTGAAGCTGTATTACCTTTTACTGTTATTATATGGAAACAACCGGCCCAAGAAGTGTACGCGGCCTTTGACTGCAATAAAAGTTTGACTAATTGACTGTTTTTTTTTTTTAAGCAAGACTAAAATTGACTGTTGAGCAACAAAAATTACACGAATTTAATAATATGGAAAAAGAAAAGTAAGTATATGCCTGCTTGGCTCCTCCTAGTCCTCTCTCTCATCTGAACCAGAGACTGAGTTGAATTTGCAGCGACCCAACTGGAAATCGTAGTTGAAGAGGGGAAAAAGCGAGTGGCTGCCATGGGAGATGCTCACTATTTGCTCTAGCTTTTCCAACCAGGTAAAGTTGTTCTTACTCTATCATTTTTGCTAAACCTATCATTTGTGTTTTCATGATTGATCATATATATATATGGTGTTAGGATATATCGGTGGCTTAGATCGAACCGCAAATTCGCTGGAAATCCACTTTTCCGTTTCTTTGGAATCTTTTTCTCCTTGAATAGTTGCGGTTTTTTCCTCCCATAGCGGTTGATACTTGAGAAGACAGTGGAGAAAATCATGAGAGGAGTTTCTGGAATAATTGTGAAATTCGCATTTTACTTGGTCTCTGTGTGTGTGGTGATTATTAGACTTGGAATTAGCACTCTGTTGGAGTGAGGATAACTGTTGAATTGTACAGTTTTTCTGCCTGATTTGGGGAATTGGATGTATAGGCCTAGACAAAATCTGTTAGGTTTAAGAGCTTTGTACAAGTAGGTGCTTCTTCTTTGTGTTGGTATCAGTAGCAAGTTTATCTAAACTACTATTAGTTTTCCCATTGCTCTGGATACGTCTATGAGATATTAACTCTTCTATTTTGCAGGTCTTGTATGTATATGCATTGAAAATTGGTTTAAGCTTATGAGAGATGGAACATACTTTCGGTGCTTTGGTATCCATCTGCTTGCTTTCTTTTGCCCTAGCTGACCAACAAGGTGTGCTACTGTCTGAATTAAATTGGCTGGATGCCGTGTATTTCATATAATGCATCTTATTCTTGAACAAAGTGGAACATTTGATTTGCGCTGTCTAATGCTTTTTGTAATCCTTTTGGCATTTCGAATGATTTAGTATAAAAACGATTTCCCATCCTCAAACTAAAATTTTCAGAACATCAAGATGGTTTTTGAAAATATTATACAAATGAAAGCGGCAAGAAACCCCACTGGTTAGCTTAATTTGTTAACCACTTAGAAAACTTGGCTGTAGGTGAAATAGGTAAGAATATAATAATCAAATATGATGACCTAAGACAAAATGATTGGAATACTACATGCTATAAATTGCCTAATAAGCCATGTGTATCTTAAAAGCACTATCACTCTGGCACCAGTATATGCAGAAGAGTTTCAGCTGTCACTTGATATTTGCCTGAACTCCTTGACATTTCCAGTGCATAGTTCAGTCTTTTAGTTTTGATCCATTTAAAAACAAATGTAGGTTTTAAACCAAATAATGAATGTTGATTAACTTCCGTTTTGAATCCAAAATCATTTTTGAGTCTATTTTAATACAATTTAAAGATGGTGAGAGGAAGTGCCTAGAAGACAGTGAAAAGGATAATTGATGATGTTGTAAGTGAGAGGTAAAAATGAAATGGAGGTAAAGGAAGAGGCAAAAACTAGAGAGAGAGAGGTGGAGGTTATGTATGAAAATGGAAAAGCAAATTAAAGGAAGTAAGGAGATAGGGTTCTATAATCATGTGTGTTGGGTCTGGAGAATCTGTTAGTTAATCGTAAACTAAACTGCAAACTCCCCGTATATTTGTAAGAGCTTTGGCCTTTTCTCATGCTATCTATGGGGGCATACTGATGAGAGTTTGTTAGGGAGAAACATGTGATTTCATAACAGCCTTTTTTTTGGAATTATCAGTTCAATTTCTGAATTCTGATTGATGATGTGCCAAATAAATGCATGAAACTTAGAGTGGTTGTGGTTTAATCTTAGTACCTTCATTTTAACTATGAGATAGAATTTGGAACTATTTTACCATCCAAAACCATGGGAGTATTGAGGAGTAGAATTTATAGACTATCCATGTCCACAGCAAACAGAAAGAGTAGTAGCTGAACTCCTATTATCTAAGAACAATTTTTGTGGTTGCATTATTTATTATGACAGTTCCGGATGTATTTGTTGTTTCAGGAGAGATACTTTATGAATTGAGACAATCGCTCAATGCTTCAAGCAGTCAGCTATCAGATTGGAATCCTAACCTAGTCAATCCATGCACATGGTCAAATGTTAGGTGTGATGCAAATTACAATGTCATTTCTGTGTAAGTGTCTTAATATGTCACTACCTTAATCAGTTAGAAATACCTTATCAGTTACCACAGATGTGACTTATGAACAACTTGAATCTATAATAAACTTGAGATTAGCACATTTCATTTGTTTGCAGGACGTTGTCATCCATGGGATTTTCTGGATCCGTGACGTCTAAAATTGGGAATTTGAAGGCACTTAATACTCTGTATGTGTTTGTTACCTTGGAGCCACTTACTTACTATTTTTTAAAGATATGTGTGTTATATCACTTAGTAGAAATCTTCATATCATTAATGACTTACATACAGTGTATATGTGTCATTCTTACGTTGAGAAGTAATACATTCTTTTTATTTTTCTTACCAATATAATGGTTCAAGATCACAAATCTTGCTCAATGCTGTGAGTAATTCTGCTCAAAACTTGTAAGAACTCAAGCTGTTCTTTTTCTAGTTATTTTCCTTTTTCGACATTTTCTATCATCTGATGTCACCCATACTTATTGTCAGTTTCTTAGGTTATGACAGAACCTTCTGTGTGTCTTAAGATATCTCTAACTTTTAATAGAAACCAATTTACTAGTTACTACAAACAGGAAGTCCAGGAAATTAATCCCTGCCATTCTATCTATGTGAAAGTGTCACAAAACTTCTTTCGAACAAATTCAGCTACAATTAATTGACGGCTGAATTATTGTTTAACATTGTATATATGAATTTGCAAGAAAAGCATATGTAAAGTTGTTAGCGAGGACTGACGAGTCTTCATTCAACTCACGAAAGAAAAATTCAACCCCCAAAATTTGCATCGATGACAGAAACAGAGTGACTGTACTTCCTGGGGAAAAAAAATCTGATTACAGCCCAAATGTAGACATTACACCAGAGCCCATACTATGCCTAATATGTAGTAGCACAATGTAGACACCAAAATCTTCACAGTGTGATCCCCCATACAATTTAGCTCTATCTTCTTATAGAACTTTAATAAAAGTATTAATGCTAGTGCAAATGATCATAAACATGGTCCGTCTTCCAAAGTAGCTTTCTATCCGATTTATTAGAACTCTCTTCCCTTGCCTCTCCTTGGCTCAACGATCCAGCTCTTGGATTTATCAACCTAACCTTCATTATGCTATCCTTGGACTACCCTCATCTTTGCCTTGCCTATGTTCGTTGTCTCAATGCTCGGATTGATTAGTGTTTCTAACATTTCCTTTGTAGAACAAGTGAGGTTTGATAATCTACTTGATATGCGTTTTTGTTATATCTTTATATCTTTCCTCAAAGATTCTTCAACGAGATGAACACAATATCAGGTTGATTTCTGGATTCAATTTATTTTTAAAGTCTTTCCACTAGCTCATTGATTGGCATTGAGTGTAGACTAGAGTAGGTAAGTAAGAATTAGTGTATATACTGTCAATTATCCTTAAACATGGTTGGAGTCCTTAAAATTGTTCTTTCTGAGGCTTTCATCCTAAACATTTTTCTGTAAGAAGGATTTAGTTTGGATTGATCATTAAGGCATCTATGTATACAGGTCACTGCAAGGAAATGGCATAACTGGCACAATTCCGGAGGAGATTGGAAAGTTGTCAAGTCTAACAAGTCTGGATTTAGAGAATAACAACCTCAGTGGTCAAATACCATCTTCACTTGGGAATCTTAGTAACCTTAAATATATGTGAGTAGGACTTTTTCTCTATAATCTTGCTAATTGTGAAACTTGATCTGCTGGATATTCATCAATCATCGACATATATTATATGTTCTTTGTTTAAGCAGGGTTTTGAGTAACAACAACCTCACAGGGACAATTCCAAACTCACTTTCCGGCCTTGCCAACTTGATCAGTCTGTATGTGAACAATACCTCTTTTCTGTTTGACCACTCTTTTGTAATATGAGGCTGTAAGGCGAATGAGCTTACAGGAATCTTTTCTACCACTTTTGCAGGCAGCTTGATTCAAATCACCTCAGTGGCCAAGTACCTGCTCAGCTATATACAGTATCAATTTATAAGTATGATCTGGTTTCCCTTTAATTTGATTCTAATTATTAAGCAATTTCAAGTATTGAACTATTTGAATGTGCATCAGTTTAATCAATTTGATGATGCACTCAAATTGGGTAATGGTTTCCACCATACATAAATGTTGCTATTTTTTGAATGTTATTCTTACATTTTGTGTAACAGTTTTACAGGGAACAACGTGAATTGTGGTGGAAACTCAACTCATTTATGTGCATCTGGTAGTGGCAATGCAGGTTGGCTTGATTTACTGTGCTAATCTATAATTACAGTGAACACAAGTCAAGTATGAATGACCTACTATCACCTCGGCTTATATCAGGTTCTTCACATAAATCAAAGCTCGGAATAATCTTTGGAGTCGTTGGAGGACTTGTTGGTGTACTTTTGGTTGTTGGCTTCTTGTGCTTTGTGTACAAGGTCAGATATAGAAGTCACAAACGTGAAATATATGTAGATGTTCCAGGTTTGTTTAACTTCTCCCTTCTTTTGCCGCTTCTCCTTGATTCATTAGAGCATATTTCTTGTGGGTTTGAATTTTCTTTTCTTGACCTCCGGAAGTGCTTTTGATTTGTGTTGATTTCTTAAAATTCAATTTGATCCGTACATTTTCTGATATGTTGATGTTCAACTTAAGTAGCTTTGGGAAATCTCAATTAGCACTAGGATTCCTTGTGATAAGTTGATGTTCAATTTTAGTAGCATTTTGTCACTTTGCATGCCTGTAAACAAGGGTTTTGTTCACTAATGGAGAGGATGTGTATACTTTTTCCCAAAATTAGAGCTTTACATGTTCATGTAATCATGTTCATGAATACCTTTACCCGTAACCCGTGAACGAAATCTATTTAGAGGTTCTTTTATAGCCTTTGTTTTTGTTATAACATGTTCTCGTTACTTATTTAGGTGAAGTTGATCGAAGAGTTGCTTTTGGGCAGCTTAAGCGGTTTGCATATCGCGAGTTGCAGGTAGCTACAGATAACTTCAGTGAGAAAAATGTTCTTGGCCAGGGAGGCTTTGGCAAAGTTTATAAAGGTGTCTTGTCAGATAACACAAAGGTAGCTGTGAAAAGATTGACAGATTGTGAAAGCCCAGGTGGTGATGCAGCTTTCCATCGTGAAGTTGAGATGATAAGCGTAGCTGTTCACAGAAATCTGTTGCGCCTGATAGGGTTTTGCACCACAGCAACAGAACGTCTTTTGGTTTATCCATATATGCAGAACCTTAGTGTGGCCTATCGTCTACGAGGTATTTACTTATGTGAATGTTGTGGTATAGGAGCTTGAGATGTCATTTTAGACGATGAATAAGTGTAGCATCTTCCACAAAACTGACAAAAGTACTGAAAATGTAACTGAATATGCTAGATATACATTATAGCTATAGTCAATTCCTTTATTGTTTAGTACACTGATATAGATTAATTATCCTAGCTTCAAGATGTCATGTTTTTTATAATCTCCCTTTGCAGTTCTCACGCTCCTCTTTCGATTGCCTTGTAGAGATAAAACAGGGAGAGGCTGTTCTAGAATGGCCTGCAAGAAAACGAGTTGCCCTGGGCACTGCTCGTGGACTAGAATACCTTCATGAACACTGCAACCCCAAGATCATCCACCGTGATGTTAAGGCTGCTAACGTGTTGCTAGATGAAGATTTTGAGGCAGTTGTCGGCGACTTTGGCTTGGCTAAGCTGGTCGATGTGAGGAAAACCAATGTGACTACGCAAGTACGCGGGACCATGGGCCACATTGCACCCGAGTACCTGTCCACTGGAAAGTCGTCGGAGAAGACAGATGTGTTTGGGTATGGGATTATGCTTCTTGAGCTAGTAACAGGTCAGCGTGCAATTGACTTCTCACGCCTGGAAGAAGAAGACGATGTTTTGTTGCTTGATCATGTAAGACTGACCGAGAATACAAAACTAGCTGATTGACTAGATGCTTACTACCTGAAATGGGAAACTTTCCTTTAAGATGATCAATTGTTTCTGTTTCCCTATGAAGGTTAAAAAGCTTGAAAGGGAGAGGCGACTAGATGCTATCGTAGACCGTAACTTGGCTCAAAACTTTGACATCGAAGAAGTAGAGATGATGATCCAGGTTGCACTGCTTTGCACGCAACAATCACCCGAAGAACGACCAATCATGTCGGAAGTTGTGAGGATGCTGGAAGGAGAGGGCTTAGCTGAGAGGTGGGAGGAATGGCAACACATTGAAGTCAGTCGTCGGCAAGATTATGAGAGGCTGCAAAGGAGATTTGACTGGGGAGAGGACTCCATTAATAACATGGATGCTATTGAGTTATCAGGCGGAAGATGACCTTGCAGGTCAAAGGTGCCATAATGCCTATAAGCTGTATTATTTCTTAGGTTTAGATCTGTTTATATGGCGGCATTGATGATGGTCATAGTTGAAGCAAATTGCTGTCTTTTTATCCTCATCTGTGCGGCGTTTTCTGCATTTTTTGTTATGATTTGTGTTTTTGCGGTTTATTGAGATTTGGATTTGTCTGTGGAAAGTGTGAAACAGTTGAGGAGCTGATATACTATTGACAATACGGTTTTTATATAGTGTGGTGTAAATTCGGAGATTGAGAATTCAGCTCATGATTCTAGGAATTGATTACAGTTACGAAGGAGTAATTAGTAGCTGTTACTATTGTTCATTACTTCTTCTCAGCTGGACGCTGGATATGAAGGATCTTCGGTTTACATGAAGTCAAGGCTCCAAGCTATGGACGAAAATCTTCTGTTTCCTCGCACGTCCCATTTCTTCCTATTGGTCGATGTTATTTATTTCGGTAGAATTAAAGGAAAAATATAGGGGGGATCCATAGTTTCGACCAATAGAAAGGGAGGGACACGGGAGCGGGACGTGCTAAGTGGACAGAAGATTTGAATCTCCAAGCTATAGGCGGTATTTTGCCATGACAAAGGATCCGACAGCTTAGGTATTATGCCAAAGCTCCTTGGGCCGAGGAGGATCTGAACGTCGATAACTTATTATTTTTACGGAAATTTCACGTGGTAACCCCGAGGTTTAACATTATTCATGAAGTGTACCAAAGTTTGACATATTTTATGCGGTAACCTTGAGATTTATACGAAATTCATGGAATAACCCTACAATATATACAAAATTTGTCACATGCCCAAAAGGTTGAATTTTCTATTAATCTTAAAATTTGTGAAATTAAAAAGATAATTGAAAAGGGTTTGACGATTCTTCAAGTATAGACCTGTCAATCGGGTCGGGTCGGACGGGGTCGGGTCGGGTCACCCCGGGTTTGGGTTGAGTTCGGGTTACGGGTCAAACTGGGTCGGGTTGCTTCGGGTTTTCGGGTCGGGTTGGGTCAACCCAACGGGTCAAGAGTACCAATTTTTCTACCAAAATTTAAATAAAATCCAATTATAAAATATAATAATATAATATAATTTTTAAATACTTTAATAATAAATATATCATAATTTTCTAAAATAAATTATTTATATTGTAATATAATTAAAACCTTTGGGTGCACAATTACCCGTCAATCTGTCATTTCATTATATTAGAGTGTATTTTAAAATAAGTTTTCCGCCTAATAGATTTCTTGACCCAGCGGGTTTGACCCGACCCTAACCCAGAAATTTTCGGGTTTACTGCGTTCGGGTTCAAACTGGGTTTCGGGTTCAAATTTTCGGGTTGAAACCCAGAATTTTCGGGTCGGGTCGGGTCGGGTCAGCTTTTGACAGGTCTATTCAAGTATAATTTTATGCGATATTAATATTAAATAATAAATATTATAATAAAACAAATTAATTTTTCCTATTCATATTATTATCTTATAAATTTATTAATAAAAAAATAATCAGATAGTTATTTTTTAAATTGAAAATACTGAAATAAATAGTTTTAAAACTTAACATTTCATTACATTACTTAATTTTTTTTATAAATAATTTCGATTGTAAATAAATTTCAAATTTTGATATTTTACATTATTTCTTTTATTAGAAAAGAAAACTTTTATAATATAAATAATGAAAAAAATTCAATGGTCAATTGGTCATTGATGAAAACTTTAAAATAGTTATCAACTGAAGTAGATGCATTGTATTGGCTATTATTTTGTAATAGATTAATAAATAAGTTTAAAATATAATGATAAAATTAAACATATTTGTTTAAGTATAGTATATAATCTTAAGGTAATAGATAAGGCTATATTACAAAAATCTTATAACCTTTTAAACTAATATTTATAAACAACCTTTTAAATCTATGTTATTAAATTAAATAAATGCATTACATGTTTTTTGAATTATCATTGATCACGTTGACTAGTAAATAGTTTTAATTATTCACATTACCAAAATTAATTTACCTCATAAAGGAAATAAAGTAAAATATCAAAATACTAAAATATTTACATTATAAGTTATTTGTACAAAACTTTCCTTAACTAAAACAATAGGAAATTTTAATTTTAGTTACTTATATCATCAAAGTTTTCAATGTAAAATGAAATTATATGATCATTCTTTGTTAAATAAAGAGGTTATATTATTTTTATCAATAGATTTTATTTTAAATAATAACTCAAATAAGAAATTTAAAATTATACGAGTACAATCTTGAATTTTTTGTATTTTCTAAATTTGTTTTTCATAAGTTTAATATTTAAAATTAATATTGAATTTTTTGGACATATGATAAATTATGTACATAACATAGAGTTATTAGTTATTACGTGAATTTTATATAAACCTCAAGGGTACCGTTTGAAATATGACAAACTTTCGTAAACCTTATGAATAACGCTAAATCTCAGGGTTACCGTGTGAAATTTCCGTTCTTTTTATTTTGTAACAAAGAAAGGAATTTGCCATTTTACCCAAAGACAATAAAAAGGTAACAACGAGTATGAAATGGTCGAGCCGAGCACTAAAAAAAGCAGAGCATGTTTGCCATTTACCTATCCTAACATTTTAGAGGCGTCTAGCGAAAAAGAATAAATGACTCCTTTTCTTTATAAACTTTACAGTTTTTTTGTACAATTTTGTAGTATGATGTTTTTACTCATAACTAGAAAGGAATTTTTCATTTGAAGTAGTAGATTCCATCTGGATAGAACATAGAAAAGACAGTAAATTATTAAGCAAAACCTTGAAAATTTTACAAGGTGCAACATACGGTGGAGATTATTATCATCTAAGCTATATACATTGTGAAGACCAAACTAGAGCTACGCATAAATCATGTCTTTTCCATCAACACACCCTCTAAACAGGACTCGTTTGTAAAGTCGAGAGCAAAATGATCTTCTCACTGACTGGCCACCTCGTCATTAGCACTTAGAAGGTCATTAGACCCAATAATCCATGTTATATTCATGCTGGTTTTCTTGTTGATCATAGAACAAGGCAGATTGTTAGCTAATCACAAAAAGAAAAGAGGTGTTTCTCCATTAGGATACGTCGTCGAGAGATCTCAACTTAGAACTCACAACGGGTTGACATTGTTGTAGATCAACCAGGGAAAACGATCTCCAATGGCAAAAACTCCTCAATGAAAGAGGCGACGACACAGGATCATCATTGCCACCAACTCGGCTAAGACCTCCCATAACACTAGTAGCATTGTTAGCTTTGTTGGGGCTGGTGTTGGTGTTGGAGTTTGCCATGGCAAGCGCCAAGGCTAAGGTGGCTCTGCCAGACGAGGATGAGGACGCAAGGGAGGCGGGTTTCTTGGAGATTCCACCATGGGTTTTGTTAAGGTGAGAGGCTCTCATGGTCCTATGATGGTGGTGGTTTTCTGAGAGGAGCGCATATGAAAGGAGGTTCCTACGCTTTCTTGAGTAAGGCGTCTCGGGCTTGACTATGGCATTCACTGATGGGCTTGAAGAGGCGTCTGCTAGACTTGTGAATGACTTTGATTTCCCATTATAGAAGCTTGAGATTCCTCTCCTACAAAACCCACATACAACTTCACCTTATTATTATGTTATCAAGATAACACACATGTATCATATCAAGGTCTAGGCGGCCTCTAGGTGGAATGAAACCGTCTAGCGCCACGGCCTAGGCACTGCCTAGACGGGTTAAAAAGGCTAAACAGACAAAGACCGACTAGCGCCTAGACTGGATTTTTAGAGCACTAGCTACAAATATTCTTGATTCCAATTTCTTCGTCTCTCTCTATTGCAACAACAAGAGATGATAGAAAGTGGAACCTAATAAATCTGTTTGAAATTTGAAAACAAGGCAATCAGACAAACCTCATGGGCAAAGCCTCTTCCAAGGAATCGAGAGAAGCATTGAATCCGCCTCGCAAGGGGCCCTGAACCTCATCCTCCCCTTCTTCTTCCCTCTCCTCGTCGCTGTTCACGCCGATTGAAGAAGAATCCGCCGGCGACGGCGGATCAAAGTCACGGTTCAGTCCCGATCCGATTCGCCCTCTATGCTCCAGATCGCCCGCCGAAGCAAACTTAGATACCAAATTCAGCTCGTCGCCGGTCTCCGACGACTCCATAACGGACAGGCAGGGCATTGTTTCTCGCATAACAAGATCCAGGCTGTAAACTTACTTATTGTTTCCCTTTTTCGGCGATTCCTGTCGTTCAACTCCGATCTGATCTGGTGAGAGGGAGATATGATAACATCCCACTTTTTCCTTGTTTGGAGGGGGGTTGAACAGTTCAACCACTCAAATTAGACGGCCACAGATTTCATCCGTTCAATCCAAAGAGGGGGAGGAGGAAGAAAGAGATGAGATTACTTATGAACTGTGCTAATTATAGACAGATCAATTTTTAGGATCGAGATAAACAGGGTACTGTCTTAAATTATTAATAATTAATAAAAATAGCTGTAAATTACACGGCAGAGGATAAGGGCCGAAGAATGTGGCATGTATTTTAGAGTGGACGACCTGGAGGTCTTATCCATTTCTTCCATTTTTGGCTATTTTCTTTTTCCTTTTAATGCGCAATATATTTGGGTAGATCTTTAGGAGTATTTATCCACTGTATTTAGATATGAATAGACCCGGGTCGGGCGTCCAAAATTCGGGCACATGTATGATCCGTCCAACCAGGCCTGTATGTCTGGGCAGGGCTTGACCCAGTCCGACCGAAATTTTACACTTGATTCGACCCAAGCCCGAGTATTTTCGGGTCTAATTGTATTGCTTTTTAAACATCAATCAATATATAATAGATTTATAGATATATACTAATTTTCGAGTCTCACAAAGCAAAATAAAGAAATATACTAACATCTAAAGTCTAAACAAAGATTTTAAATTAAACATAACTTTTTTTAATTTTTACGGGTTCCACATGTCGACTTGTAACCCACTTGATCAACCCATAACCCGACCCGTACACAGAAATTAGATGACCCGTAACCCGGACGCTGGTATACTAATTCAAAAAAAAAATTAAATAGCAAGAAAATATATTTTCATGTGTTAGATATAGATAAGGTTTCAAAGATTACTTCCTGATTTTATTTTTATTGTTCCAAAATATATAGAAATTAATCTAGATATATATTTTGTAAGAGAGAAATTCATTTCCTCATTAGATTATTTCTAAAATTAGTGATTAAAACTTATTCTATAAAGGAGGGTCCTATAGATTATTTTATTATAGAAATGACATGTGACACAAATTTTTGAAAATATTGACTCCACTTTATAATATAGTAGTAACCAAAGCTCTCAAAACCTGACTAGACCCGAGTCGACCAAAAATTTTAGGGTTGAAACTCGGCCCGATTAGTAGGGAGCAAAGAAAAAAACTGAACCTGATCAACCCGAACCTGATTGGGTTGAAATCCAAAACCGACCCGACCGACCCGATATTTTATATATATGTAGAATATATATATTTTATTGTAAATATTATAATATATTTTATCATAAAACCTATTATAAATACAATATTATTATAAAAATCTATTAAAAATAATATTAAATCTTATGATTTAATCATAATATTATTTTAATAATCATTAAAAATTCAAATTCTTGACCTGTTAGGTTGACCCAAACACGCACAATAACCTGTCAAAACCCAACCCGGCTTGACCGATAACCCGATTGACCCGAACCCGCACTCAACTTACCCGAAAAGATCGAACCCAAATCCACCCGACCCGACCCGTTTGATACCTCTAGTAGTAATGGTTTTTATTATAATAAGTACTATGGAAATATTATTAGTACCCCTAATACAGAAACTAAACCATACAAAGAAAATGATAAACTTGTTTAAGAAATTCTGTTAGGGTACACTCTAGAAAAATTGATTAATCATACAGGTGATGTTTTTAGTAACGCATTTTTTAACCTATGTCTACAGGATAAGTATTTTATTTTATAAAGGTTTGTTATCTATTATAATACAATTTAAAACTAAACTTAAATCTTTGTTAAAATCTGCACCATATCATCTAGCTTGAATAATTTTTTTTTTTTAGATGTACTCTCTAAAGATAAGCCTTATATGGACTTGAAGTGATACCCAATTTTTGATATCTTTAATATCTCACTTAATTTTGATATCTTGAAAAAATACACTTTTTATTTAAATAATTAAATGTTTTTTATTTTACGCAAAAGAGATATTTTTTTATCAAATAATAAAGATTCTACATATTTAATCAAAATAAGTTATTCCATAATTGAAGTGATTATATTTATTATTTATAGATAAAATAACAATAGGCATATTCTTAAATATAAATAAAAATCTTAACAAGTTAATACAAAAAATTTATGTCCATAAATATTACTTGGGAAACTAATCTTACATAATAATCATAGCCAAATTAATTAAATTAATTAATACAAAAAATTATTAATAAAGAATAGATTCTTCATAAATTAACATTATAATATTTTAGTAGAATTGATAGCCCTTACAATATTTAATCTAATAACATACTGTACATGTCATATATGTTGGTTCGGTTGGTTCGGTTCAATCATTTAAGGTTCGGATATCTACAAGTTCAACTCAATTAGTCAATAATGTCATTTTAAATCAGATCATGTTACAAAAGATTCTCATATTAGGTTAGTTTGACCAACCAGTAAATAATGTCATTTTTAAAAATTTACTTTCATTATCAAATTATTGTATATTTATTAGATAATATAAATATAAAAATTAAATAAAACTATCTTAAAATTAAAATTATATTAAGGGTGCGTTCGACAAACCTACATAAGTAACTTATTTGTTAAAATAAGTTAAATAATACTTATAAGTATCGAAGAGGTGCTCGGAAATTTAAAATTTAGATATGTCCAAATAAGTATTCTGTTAACTTTATGGAGCATCTCTAAGAGTTTCTTCAAAATAGAGAAAGAAGATACATATTCTTCAAAAAAATATTGATCAAACTCTAATGACTTAAGTAATATGAATAATACTCTATTTATTTTCTCTAATCAAAATCATAGATTTATTTCACAAGAAGAAGTAATAGAAATATAACTAGTGTAAGGGTTGGAGAAATTTGGAGATATCTCCATAGACGGGGACAGGGGCGGAGCGGAGGGGGTTCTCAGAGCATGAATATTGGCAGGTTCAGAGCGAGTTCAAGCACAAATTCAAGGGCAAAAGAAAAAAGAAAATAAAAATAAGCTGGTGAACTCTTGAATTGAGTTCCAGATCATGAACCCGTATCATGGGTATGGTTTGGCAAGTTATTAGGCCCCACCTCCTCACCCACTCACACACAAGTACATTATTTAGTTGCCTTAATTTGTAATTAATTTTTTTTGTAAAGTTTAATTTAATAAAATCAAATATAAATGATATCACAATTCATAATTTTTTTTTATCTATCTATAGACACTAAATTTATATATCTTTGGATTGTTTTAAAATTAAGTTAATATTTGGACTATATTAGAGCAAAAACACATCTAACCGCTTTTTAAATCAATTCATTCTCTTAACTTTACAAAAGTACACAAAATTAGTAATTTTTATATTACTTAATTTGCATAAATTTTGCATATATTTCATTTATTTGTTTGATTTGGTCGTTAATTTTTTTTCGTTAATTTGCATAAAAATAAGTAGTTGTTGAGAATTGAGAAAAGTAAAAAGTGGGTTTCATAGAGTTCATGGAGTTCATTGATATTTAGGTGAATAGGTGAAATAAAATTGGGGAATGAGAGAATGATGTGGATGAGAGAGAAATGATAAAAAGTAAGAGTTCGTGAGGTTCATTGGTATTCATGGCCTCATACCTCAACTAGATATCCAATAATTGTAACAGTTTCAAAAAAGGTTAAGTAAAAGAGCTAGTGGAGGTGGTTGCTGCTAGACCCGGCAGAGAGTGACCCGGACCCGAAACCCGAACCAAACTGACCCGACCCGAACCCGAAATTTGACCTGAACAAGGAAAAATGAACCATCTGAACATGACCCAGACCCGAACCGAACCCGAATTGAACCGAAATGACCCGAACCAAAATGACCCGAATAAAATGTAAACGAACTGACCCGAAGCCGAACTGACCCGAACTCGAACTGACCCGAACTGACCCGAACCTAACTGACCCGAACTAAATTGACCCGAAGTAACCCGATCTGAAATGGGTGAAAAAAGAAAACTTTAGGACTCAATGAGACGATGACCCGCACAATAAGAAAATAAAACAAATGAAAAAAAAAGAGATGGAGTTTCGAACATCAGATCATTTACAACATTTCTAAACTCTATACTAATATATTATAGACTTTACAGCCTACTCTACAGTCTACACCACCAAGTAGGGATGAGCAAACGGATTATCCGATCCGATCCGAAATAAAGAATATCTGAATTTTTGGCCAAACTTAGATCCGTATCCGATCCGTTATTAACTAGAGATCCGATAAGAAATATCCGTTTGGATCGGATATCCGAGACTGATATTATGGATATCCAAATTATCCGTTTTAGCATTCTTTTTCAAATTATATTATTAAAAAAAAGAAAAGTTATGAATAAACAAAAGATATAACTATCCAAATTATCCAGATTTTATCGGATCGGATCGGCCGGATGGACGGATCGGATATTTTTGTTCACCCCTACCACCAAGTCTAGTTGTATCCCTAAATCTTACGTAAAACATATGATAGATCGGGGGCCCCAATTATTTGGGGGCCCTACTTCATCTAACCGATTGAACCGGATAATTAGCCGGATCTGACACTAATTAACATAGTTAAATTGAGACGCGTATTAAAATATATAGATATGTCATGAATGTGTCAATGATATGTTATCCAATCTAATTAATGATTTATGATACAACATAAGTTTGAATGTGCCCGCAAGTATAAAATACAAATAGTAATTTTTTTTTTAATTAACTAAGTAGAAGTTACATCTAAATCTTTGTCAATAATATGTAGTAACTATGTTTTATTACAAGACACATTAAAGTAGCCATTAAAGTGCCCAAACTTTCTACGTTAAAACTCACCGTTGCGGGTGATCTTATAATTTTAAAAAAAATGAATCCAAATAACACCCGAATCCGAATTGACCCGACCCGAAATGATCCGATTCGAATCAATCCAAAAAGGACCCGAACCGAACTAGGCCCGAACCGAACTAGACCCGAACCGAAATGACCCGAACCCGAACTAACCCGAAATATTATGACCCGAAACGACCCGAACCCGAACTAGACCCGAGCCCGAACATGACCCGAACCCGAACCGAACCGAACAAGACCCGAAATGACTGTTTGACCCGAACGGACCTGACCCGAACGACCCGATCCGAATTGACCCGAAGGACCCAAATTGCCAGGTCTAGTTGCTGCCCCTCTATTCTTTGCACATTGTACAATGTTCGAACCTCAGGGGACGCAAATTTCTCCTTTTTTTTCCACTAGTACAATTTCTCATGCTTCTTTTTTACTCTTTTTTTTTTCGGCCAAACGTAATTTTACTTGGTTTGACTATGTAATTGTTTGATTAGATTTTTACATTTTCTCTAGTAAAGCAGGGATAAGAATACAATTTTACTTTGCATATTTAAATTTACATTTTAGTTATTATACATAACTATATAACTATATCATTAAATTACTACTCTATGATTATACTTATTTAAAATAGATATATATTTATATTTATATCTATATATAATCTTTCAATTTTACCGATCTATATGACTCGCCCCCTCTTTCATTTTTTTTCTGGCTCCGCCACTAGATGGGGATGTCTAACTCTTACTTTGGAGATTTTCTCCATTTTTGGAGAAGCATATAAAACGCCTTTAGGAGTAAAAAACACTCAAAAATCTCCAAAAATTTGTGTTTCTATGAATATAGAACATCTTTTGGAGATGCTCTAAGCACCTAGAAAAATAAGATGCTACCCGTATCTTATTTGAAAATAAGTAGGCTTACTTCATGAAAAAAACAACTAATTAGCAAACTTTCCTATCGAACACTCACTTTTAGCATCTGTATCATTTTGTTAATTTATCAGTATCCTAAATTAGTATAAGCATCAGTACCGAAAATCAGTATCAGTATTAGTATCATTTAACTTATCAATATCTTATCTTATTTGCCGAACGCACCCTAATACAAATACATATAGGTTAATAGGTTCAAACTTGGGCCTATTGGGTCTAGATTGTACATTCTCAAGTAAAAAGTAGGCTCAAGTGAAATTGCAATATCTGATTGATTAAATCGGGTTTATATTCACATTACCCGTACATGGTACGAAATTTATACTCTTTTTTTAATTTATATTTAGGGACTTAAATCTTTTTTGTTTTTTCATTATTAGTTTTGTCTTTAGGATTCATAACATTCATTTTATTATTTACTAAAAGTGGAGTCCTGTATTAGATCATCTCTTGCATAAAAAGAATAAACAATGTTGATTACTTACATTAAGAAAATAATTTGGTACCGAAGAAAACAAAAGTCGAAGCCTTATACGAGCCTGATGGGTGACATGGACCCCATGTTCTTGGCACATGGATGTACATATATGAGAACACTCCTAAATCTGCATGGCCACTTCTCTGGAGTATTTGAGTCATATTCCGACACAATGGAACACAATTTGATGCAAATGGAGCAATTATGAGCATTTATATTTTACAATTAATATTTTTAGTATTTTTATTAGTATTTCCTGTTTTCCTATCCATCTTATTTTTCTTCCTTTTTAAAATATGGTAATTTGTATATAGTAATTGTAGGAACGTTAGTACTTTGGAGTCATCGACACCTATGATGTTGGTGACCAGAATGAACAACTTATGTTATGCAGCGGAATAAAACACACAAGAAAGATATCGAAATATCAAATTTGACACAATGATTTAGAGTGAAAAACCCTCTACAAACCAACTAGTTTGTATAGGGGAAAACCACTTACCTTCCAATCTTTAACTTGAATGGACTGAGAAAAGCACTTAGACTCGTTGTATTGATCTCTGGGGTTACAAAGGTGTTCATACTTCAAGAAGTGAATCTCACACTCTCTTGCAAGTACTCATGCCTAAGTTTTAACCCTCACACAACACAACTCACTCGTGCTCAACCACCCGAAGAACGAATCTCACGCTCTCCTTACACACACACACATACACGATTACAAGATTATGCTAAAGCTCCTTAATTAGTTTTAGCACTATGCACACGAAAGTATAAATAGAACTAGGAAGATTGATACCCGATTCACTCTATTTGCACAAGGAACGAGTCATGTACAATCCATACAAAATCCTTCCTAAAATAGCTCCTAAGATACAATAAAATCATCTTCAATATCTTCAATTATCTCTTGATGATTTTCCTTCTTTATGCATTTCTACTTGTCTTAAATATACTTCTGGAGCATCTTCACGCTTCCCTTAATTAAATGACGCGACATTGCCTTTTATAGAACTTCACACCTTCTTTCCTGGAATACAAGTCGACTTCTGATGCATTTCTTCCATATCGGCGACCTTGGTCAGGTCGGCGACTTCAACTCCTTGTTTGTAACACCCCTATTTTGAAACCATGGGTATTACATGCCAGTGACCTCGGATTTTTCCCATCCAAAGTCACTCAAGGCGATAGGTAACACAACTTGATTCATAAAAATGAAATGTTGAACTTAAATTACATCAAAAGTGATCGATGTTTGATACTTGACTAGAAATCAATGATCAATGATACAAAGTATCGATGTTTGAGTGAAGAAGACATATAAATCATTTTGCAGCGGAAGTATAATGACGGTTAAAATATTCTTTACAAAAACAAAATAGGAACCTCCAAAATAACTTGTAATCTCTTGAAAATCTTCCTTCCTTCAGATCTTCGAGTCCTCGTCTTAAATCTGCTACGGTCTTGCCCTTGTTACCTGATATTTCCAAAAAAAGCAAGAAATACCAGCCGACCAATGTCGGGAAGAAAAGAAAGTGGTATTAGTCTAACGCGAGACTAAGCAAGTGGTAGAATGTGACTAGGTTCTTAAAAGGCTAAGTATGTCGGCATCAAAGTCCAAAGGGCACTGAGCGATGCACGACAAATCGGGTTCTTTTTGAGGTGAGAGTGTGATATAATTTAGAGGATGAGGCTTCATTCGAATATAACTTAGATAAAAGGGGCGGAACCGAAGGAAGGTGAATAACGAGCTTTCTTGTGAGAATAAGAAATCACAAGGAAGGTGATTCCTAGGAACGAAAGGTGATTAACTTATTGTTGGGAACTTATTTATGCACACCAAGATTTACGAAAAACAATTCAATTCCAACAATACACTTTATTCTAACGATTTTCGGATGTGGCAACTCATAAGAGTCAAGGGCCACACCCAATGCATCCTTCATTCATTAATTGTTGTGCATAGGGCACTTATCTTTCATTAATGACCAAACAGTGCATTCAGTTATCGATTTTTAGATGCAGCAACCCAGGACGGGTCAAGGGCCACATCAGAGAAGGACGGAGTCCTTAACACCTAGCTAGGGTGTTGTCACCTCTCTACGCTTGTAGAGCAGGAAGAGTCATGACTCGGTATTAGGGTATAGGTACATCCTAATACAAATTCTCAAGAGGTGTAGTAGAGACGAGTCTCTCACCCCTAATCCCTATTCTAGTCCATAACAAAGTCTCGAAAAGAGACTTGAAGCAATCAGAGGCCACAATCATCGGTCCTAGGTCCATGGACTAGCGCAGTGCAATAATATAAATAACAATGGAGTCATTATCTCTACACAGAAAATAACCCTAGGTTCATTTTATTTAGCAAACAAGGTGTTCCCAACAATTATATGACTAATAAACGGAATGGAAGGAAATTCACGTTTAAACGTAAAGAGCAAGAGAACCATCCACTTGCCTTAACTTGACGGGAATAAAATTCCTACGAAGGCGACGTCCTCGATCCACGAGCTTAAGGTGACTCAAGTACCCGACCTAAATTAGACGCGATTTTCATAACGAGCGAACACGAAATAAATTAATATTTGATTTATTTATGATCCTCGGGACTCATCAAATTATTATCCTCATATAATAATTTGTGAGGCTAGTATAAATTATTATCCTTTAATAATTTATAACTCTAACCTTTCAACTTATTAAATGTTAGAACGCGTTTAGGATTTCTGTAAATTCATTGGTTTACGAATATTTATCCTTCGTATTATCATTCCTTCTTTATAATAATTTGTAAGGCTAATATAGATTATTGCCCTTCAATAATTTATAATCCTAAGTTTTCAACTCATTAGAATGGTCGAAACGATATTAAGATTTTAATAAAATCATCGGTTTACGAATACCCGTCGTATAACTTCTATAAAAACGCTTCTCGAACGAATTAATTAAATACTTGATTTAAATTCATAAACTCCCAATTAAATTGATAATGCTATCATATTAAGTTATTTTATTTATTTCTTAGATTAATTCCTCAATTAAAATCAATTTCGAAATAAAATAAGTGCTTAATTAATTTTCAGGAAAAGAGCATTACAGTGGTGACGAAGGGTTTTCGGGCAGCAATTGCGGAGTCGTACGGAGGTGGATCTGGGCGGGAGTTGCGACAGTTGGTAGAGGGTGTTGCGGCCTTCCAACTGTTGACAACAAACCTCCGCTTGGTGGTTGGACGCCGGCGAACGAGTGGCCCAAAGTAGGCTTCCCGACCAGCTCTTTCCGGTGGTCCCTGGCCGTCACACCAACTTTGATGGAGGATTACAGCTTCAATACTCAACGGTTTTAAGCGAATGAGGTGTCATTGGAAAGGTATTGAAGTCTAGTTTATGCTGGTTTAAATGGTTTCGAGAATGATGGGGTGACGAAGGAGAAATACTCGATTTACAGAGGTGCTGCAAATCTGGCTTTCTGGGTAGATGAGCAACTTCGACGGAGCGTTACAGCTTGGATACTAATCGGTTTTGAGCGAAGGAGGTGTCATTAGAAAGGTCGTAAAGTGTAGTTTATGGTGGTTCAAACGGATCGAGAAATGGATGAGTAACGAAGACGAAAACCGCATTTTACAGAGGGGCTGTAAAGCTGAATTTTCTGGGCATGTTTTCGATCGAAACAAGATTAAATTTGGTGAGTTCGGGGCTGATTTTTCGGGCTGAGGTTGATGGGGGAGAGATAGGATTTTTCAGAGGCTTAAGAGAGGATGAAGATGACTTGAGTGTTCCCTCGATTGGTGCCGAACCCCTCAATTTATAAGCAAACTTTCACCAATGTCTCACGCCAATGGGGAAGGGGAGTAGAGATAAGGTGGCAGGAGTAGGAGTGAGGGGCTTGCCCGGATTTTCGGCTGCCACACGGCTTGACTGAAATGATATTGGCGTGATGCCGTGGAGAAGAGCAGCAGAGTTCCGCCCGTGACATTGGTTCTATGAGATCATTTGGGTTTACATAAAATGCCTTTCCTTTATTTAATAGGAGGTGGTCTTATCCCAGCTCTTCATTAAATTTTATAAATATAACAATTAATCCAATTTAATTAATTGTTGCTAATTAATAATATTAATCTTCTCAAATTACATGTCTTTTATTTTTATTATTTTTATTTCTTTTTCTTCTGAAAAGTACTAGACTTGTAAATTATTTATGAGTGAAAATACTTAACTTTATCTTTAGACTATAAACTTGTATTTTATCATTTAAATTATATTTTAATAAATACTGTTATCTCTTAAAAGTTTTCATTTATCGTTAATAAAACGAATTCATAAGAATATCATTTTACACTTACAATAAAACATACATTATTCAATATGATATTTTATATAAAAATAGCGGTTATTACATTGTTGGCAACCTGTTTGAAACCATCAAAACGCGACCAGTTTTCTAACAAATCCCCCCCTTTTGATGGTTACAAACACTTATCTTTTCTGAATGATTAAGGGGTCTTCTCCAACATGTTAAAAATGCCAAAAGGTAATCCAAACATGCAATCCATAGCTATTTCCCCCTAAGTTTAATATCCACACGGCATTCAGTAGATTCCCCCTTTTAAACATGAAACCCTTAGCTATTTCTCCCCTTTGGCATCATCAAAAAGATAAAAAATCATAAGGAAATAAGCAAGGAAAGTATACTAGCTAATTTAGACAATTCTGCAAACAACCAAGTCAACAACCATGCAAGTACACTATGATAATATCAAGCAAAACAATCAAGCAAGAGTAATTAAGTCTGACAACCATATCGAACTTAGAAAGTATTTTAGTGAAAGGAATATTGGGGTAGGGGTAGAAAGCAGGAGAGTAACAAAGTTATAAAGCACGACTCAATGACTATCCTAGGGAGTTGACAACCTCCTTGATGTTAATAATGTCTTGAACTAGAGGTTCCACAATCTGCAACACTTTGCTCACCACCTTGGCCAGCTATAAGTTTTGCTTCTTTAAGGTCTCAATCTCAGCCAGCAGAGTCATCGACTCTATTGTAGAAACACCAACCTTCATTTGATCCCCTTCACCAACAACCTCTCCATTCTTAGAAATCCATACTCCTTTGACCAACGACCAATCCATCTTCCTGAGTGTTTCCTTGTTCAACATTCGATGCCCATGAGTGATAATGGTGCCCGAATCCACAAAGTTGTCATGGTGATGTTGTTTACCAGCTCTCCATAAGGAAATGCAAGGCTACTACTCTCAACAATATTCATATGAAGCATGATAAGTTTGGGCAAACATACCTCTTCACCTTTGAAGATTTTGTCCAACACCAATATACTTCTTGAACATAAATTCAATGTCTTTTATGCTAACGAGGGAGGAGGTTGACTTCCATCTTGTTCACTAGCATTAGTCTTGTAGCAAGCTTAGAGCCATCGATTACAAGCTTAAACAGCTTCACAGAATTCACATTTCTGGCCAAGAGCCCTTGTGGTACTCAACAAAGCCTGCTTGAGGAATTTCTAAGAGGTTGGCGACATCCTGACTGGTGAACATGAACTATTTCCCTACACAGACATACTTTCCAACTGTCATGTTTCCAGAGTCCTCAATGGTCAACGGCTCATAAAATGTCTTGATATCCTCGGTTATGAACTTCTCCTCAACCATAGGCAGTAATGACCAACCTTGGATCTCAATCTAGTCCTTGAACTTAGAAAGCTTGTAATCCTCCAAAAAAGCTTTCATCCCAAAGTAAGACCTTTGTAAAATCCCTCCCTTGAATCTTCATGTCCTTGGTCTTTCTTTTTCAAAAGAAAAAGAAATAGCTAAAATACCATTCTAATTTCCAAAAATCAAAACCTCCATCAATAATTTTATTTTTTCCAAAAAATTAAAAGTAATATTTTTTTTTGGTATGTAAGAGAATCTCCAAGAGTTTCTACCTTTTGTTCTCTATAGTGGAGATTATAAAGTCATATTATCTATCAAAAAATTAGTTCAACTCCAACAACTTCCCTTTAACAGGGTATTGCATTAATTATTGCAATTTTATATACATTATTCATTTCTATAAACATCATAAAATTTAATTTCACAAATAAGAATTTTCCATACATACTACATTTAATTCATTTTCCAAATACATTTGGGGATTTCCCTAAATATAAATATAGAGAAAGCTCATCCATTTTCGTCCTCTATTTCCACTGAGATAGGGCATTTTCTGGACCAAAATAGATGCAAAAATCTCCAAAAACACAAATTTCAATGTATATAGAGACTCTCTTGGAATCTCTTGGATACCAAACGGGCCCTCGGTGGAAACGTAAACGGAATGAAAACGAACCTCGTCCAATCATGTGTCACTATAAATTAATTGAAAAATGTTTTAATTTTAAACTTTGAAATTTATGTTTCTAGAGAAAGGATGGAGGGAATGATTGAGGTGGTTTGTTACGCCTACTCTTAGATTAGGGAAACAAGCTCAGTGTCACAAAGTAGCTTGTGATAGTTTTTGTTTGAAAATTGAGGTGACTCACCATGTATCATGATGCTAATATGAACTAGGTTCGTTTTCATTGCATTTACGTTTTCGTCATTGGATACCAAACAAACCCTTATTATTTTCCTTTTATTACTTTTATGTTTTTGTGACCCATTTTTAAAAAAATTCTGCATCCTCCCTGAGACAGTTGTATTAAATTCACCATGCATATGTATTTGGCTTTATAGAATGTATCAATAATGAAGTGCTCCGTACCTTTCACGAGGCATATTCATGTATATGTTGATTTCAAATGATGGCTTTCGTGGATACTTATATGTCAAGTATAAACTTATAGCCTACATTATATTAACTTCCAACAACGTAATCAGTACTTTAATTTAATCCATTAAAAGTTAAGCTTATTTTCACTCTACAAATTTGGTTGACATCAAAGCGCCAATTACAACAGATGTAGGTAAGCATATATACTAGTACGACATAAGAAATTTTCAATCAAATAATTTGCGGCAAAGTAGGCTCCAACCAAACAACCCACGTACCAGAATCATACTTTATCTAGATTTTATATTAGTTGTTATACTTTTTGTTTTGATTGGGTCGAGTAATTTAATGAATGACAAAGTGGCGTCCAACAACAAGACTGAGACGATAATTATAGCTATTGTTTTTGGTCGGAAGATTGAGACGAAAATGATGTAGGCAACACAAAACCCGGTGCTTGCTTTCATGACTTCCTCGACCGCGAACCCGAAAGTACCAACATTTTATACAGAGATATTCCCGTCAGTTTGGTCCATCACTCGATCTTTCGCGTGGGTCCAGTTTTAATAGTACCGGTTGTAATTGATGAATCTATACTACGGAGTACTATATCTTTCGAACATCCACGTTAATTCTAACTTCGCACCACCTCATATTTAAATAATTAATTTTTATTTATGTTATTTTAATTAATCTAATCTAATCAAATTCATTAATATCTATTTATCGTAAAAGATATGTTAAATTTTTTGAATTTTGGTAAGATATTATATTCGTTTTTTATATATCACTTATCTTTTTAATTGTCTTTTTAATCTTTTAATCTAAAAGTAATTTTAGATAACCGAATTTAAAAATGAAACCCCTTTTTTCTACATAAAATATTATTTTCATATTTGATATTAAATCAATGTACATTTATTAAATTTTACTTAATTTATAATGTTTATAATAACCTATCTTTTATCTCTCATATTTAAAAAATTAAATTTTTTTCATGTTAGTTTGATTAATCTAATTATATTCTTTATTATCAATTTTTATAAAAGATATTTAGAAAACTTTGAATTTTGAAAAGATAATTTATCCTTTTTGATATATTATTTGTGTTTTTAATTGTATTTTTAATCTCTTTAAGTAAGAAGTAATTTAAAATTTTCAAATTTAAAAATGGAAGACCTTTTTTCTAATTAAATTATTATTTTTATCTTTGATATTAAATCAACGTATATTTATTATCTTTCATAATAAAGTAATTGTTAATTAATATATTTTATTTATTTCAATATATAAATTCATTAGAATCATATTATACCCATTTTATATTCCTAAATGTTTACATTATATCTTTAAATATTTAATTTAAATAACAATTCATTGTAATTATATATCTTATTAATAAATTATAGTATTAAAATAAAAAGGTAAGATCAAACCAATGAGATGAATTAAAACATCTTATTTTATATCACATTAACAAATTTTGGAAACAAATTAGATGAGAAAAATGTAAGTGAATTTTATTTACTAAATTATTCTATAATTAAAATACGATTTTATATGTTTATAATCTAATATGTGTGGTTGTATAAATCTTAAATATGATCTCTTTTTTGTCTAGAAAAAATATAAGATTTTCATACGTTAAAATTTTCATTATATGTCCACTCATTAAAATCCTATTTGTAATAAAAACAATTTGAAAATGTGAAATGTGACTACGTGAGTAATAGGCTAGGCGTGCATGGCACAACAAGTACTTCTAATAAATAATTAAAATTTAAGTAAATTTAAAGACACGACTAAATCTACCCTAGTATAATATAAAGCGGAGTTAATATCTTCACAAATTGTATTTTCAACGTGGTAGGTATGTAATATAATAATTCATTGGACTCTCTTTTATACAATAATTTGTGATCCTTTAATAAATATTATCATTTATAAAATTATGATATTTTAATTTATATAAAAATCAAGATAATATCAGAATGTATTTTCTAAAATATAATTTTTGAAATTAGTTTTTAACAGATATAATATATATTTGGAATGTAATTTGGATTTTTAATTCAAATATTTGATGTTCTACCATCTTATGTATATCTTGTTTTAAATTTACATCTCATAAATTCTTTCCTAGAAGATTCTCTCTTAAATTACTATGAAATTAAATTAATGTAATTGGGATAAATAAATAATTTGATAAGAATTTCTTATTTAGGGGCTGAAATTCTAAACCATTAAATATATCCAAACAGAGGGAGCATTTGATTAAGGATTACAAGATCGATTTAAACTAGTTTATATTATATATTAAAGTTATTTCCTTTTGAGACACCACATTAATTTTGACCCCATCTATATATACTATATATGAAAGTCGAGACGTTTCGAGTCTCCGCGTTAATTCTGGCCCCACTCAATTTAACAAAATAAAATATAGAAAAATAATGTTAAAGTCTTTCTTATTCTTATTAATTGTCTAATATTTATCTTCTTCTTTTTCTAATTTCTATCTTTTTTTTCACCTAATTTCTATCTTTTTAACCTATTTGCTTAGACATTCTTTTTTTTTAAACCAAAATTATAATTAATTTGATAAACTTATTTGTCACTTTGAAATTTTGTTTTCATTGTATTTTCATAATCATATACATTCTCTATATTTCTTTGTCGATTTTTTTGTCCCATAAATTTTTAATTTAAGCTAAAGGTATCTAAAAATATGTTTGAAAAATATCTTAAAGATATATAAACTAAAACTTTGTTATAATATTCATTTATAAATTACATTGATCTATAAATCTACTTTTATTAAATTAATTATAATTTTATACTCCCTCCTCCCCATTAAGTTTGTCCAAAATTTACGGTTGGCAGGATAATTAATAAAAAGTTGAAAAGTTGTAATTTTATAGGGCTACAAAAATTAAAAAGTGATAAAGTTTATGGGAAAAGTGGATAACTAAGGGTAATATATAAGATTGGGTGAGGGTAATTTTGTAATTTTATCGAAAAAAGTGATAAAGTTGATAGAAAAGTTAATTTTTAAAGGTAATATATGAGATTGAATAAAGATAAAAGTGTAAAAATATATAGATAAAAATGGAAAGATTTGAGAAGTGGACGAACTTTTTGGGACACTCGAAATGGAAAGGCGGACAAACTTATTAGAACAGAGGGAGTATGATTTATTTAAATATATACTATTAAATTATATAAAATATTATAATTTTAATAATCTATAACTACTTTCAAAAAAAATATTATTCCTGATACAAGTCTATTTATCTAAAAGTTTTTTTAAATAAGTCATAACTAACTTAAATTTTGATTTTTATCATCATATAAAAATCTCATTAAATATAAAAATATATATGTTGTTAAAATGATTCACTTGAGATTTCATATCGTATCATATATGATTTTTTTAATTAATAAAATTTTGAAATAATATGACGGTATTTTATCTTTACTTTTTATTTAAGTCATATCATATAAGATTTAAATGTAAGTTTATTCTTAACATCAAAGTAATAGATGTTTTTGACATATGTCAAAGACAACTATTACTTTATAATCATTAAAGTAATGCATTCAAGTGTTCTGATTTCTGTTTTTGAATAAATTCACCTATCAATTTTTTTGTTATTTTTGTCGGAGCATATGCATAATGCAATTAACTTATTGCAAGTGTGCAATATATTGACATTACAAGTGTTTTGAGTTTGGCTTTTGAATAGGATTTTCAAGAGAGGTCAACACAAATGATAATGAAAGTTTTCATAATGAAACACTAATCTCCTTTGCCAACTGATAAAGACACTCGACTATAACAATCTTTCATCTACTTTGCCAAGACATATTTCATTTACAATTAAATAGCAACAAGCTTATGATGAATCGGATTTACAAAAACTTAGGACCATACTAGGCCTTAACAAATTCCACAAAAACCACTCATGCTTGAATCTCAAATTATTCATTGCTACTTGTTCACCTATTAAAAGAGGTTTGATCAAAGAATTTTCACTCACACAAATGTAAATTGGAGTTTGTTTCTTATGTTATACCTACATAATATCCAAAACACATGCTGATTGTCACTATTCAAGACATTGTGTAAATTAATACAAAGATAGGTTTTCCTAGATTTCAAATGATTTATCATTCTATGGTTTTCAAATTTGTTTTTAGAGTAATATAGTTTAATAATAGCCAAAGAGTTCTAGATGTTCCATATACCTGCAACATGTTGAAGTGATTTTCAACCCACATGTCAATTCTCGTAGAGACAATACTAGCTGTAAAATAGCCTCTTGAGGACTTGTTCAAGGGAAGGCCACCATTAATGGATTCCTCAACCATGGCGGGTTTGGGTTCAAGTTGTTCAGGGGATAAGGGTTGAGAGGATTGTTCATCAGGGTGTTTCTTGTCGATCAGAATAGTGCATAAGCTTAAACACGAGCTTATTTCTTTGGTTCCTTAGTCAAAATATTTTAGTTTCATGATGAAAAGGCATGCTTTTGTTTATCAACATGATAACTTAAGATAGTTTTATTCACATCACATCTTCGCATATATTCATCACTCATACATGCTATAGTTTTAGGTACATACCAAACATAAGAGATTCATAACAACTCATATACAATTCACATAAATACCTATTATCAACAATCAAACCTAGCTAGAGCTATGAAATGGGTCGATTCGGACGAGTTCAAATTCGTTCATTTCGGATTTGGGTTAAGTGCGGGTTCGAGTCAAGCGGGTTACAAGTCAAGTCGGGTCTAGACTTGATAAGTTATTGTGCAGGTTTGGGTCGACTTAAAGGGTTATGAATTTGAAATTTTAATGATTATGACAATAATATTATGATTAAATGATAATACTTAATAATATGTTATTATTTTTTATGATAAAACTTATTATATTATTTGAAATAAAATATATGTATTCTACATATATGAAAAATCGGGTGTTCATGTTTCAACCCAATAGGATTTGGGTCAATCGGGTTCGATTTTTCCGCTACTTTTCGTGTCTGGTTTTAACCTCAGAATTTTGTGTCAGTTCGATCGGTTTCTTGAACCGGACCAGGTTTTGACAACTCTTAACCCAGCCTATGTATGTCAATCATTCGGGTTATTCGCAAATAGTTTACAAAGTAGCAATCCAAGGTTGATTTGATGATGACAAAGGATGATTTTAGGCTAAATATTTCTCCCTTATACATTTTCAAGGTTTTTGTTCCTTCATTAATAATGATCTTAGAGGACCTCTCCTCTAATTTTTCTTGTTGAGCACTACTCTTTATGATTTTCTCAACCTTAATAGGCTAAGGTTCAACTTGTTCATTTGCAATTGATTCAAAGACTAGTGTATAGATTACATGAACTATTTTCTCGTTCATTTGAACACCACCATTAATATGGTTTCCTCAAGCATAGTAGGTTTTGGTTTAGATTGTTCGAGAGATTTCGGCTCAAGAATTGATTCAAGGAATAGGTCACAAAATTGCTCATCAACCACTTTCATATAATAGCATACAGATTTGAAGGTCCACTTGCTTGATTCTTCAGCCCATAAAGAGAAGAACCCTCTACCACCGATGCCCTCTTCCAAGAGAGTTGTGAGAAATCCGCCCTTCAACTCGCTCATTTTTGTGTTTCTTTCATTTGCCCCAAATAGACTTGGAGTATTGCCCTGTAAGGGTTTTTGAGAGGTTACAAATTGAGGATTTCCTCTTTCCAACCCCAATCTTATATACCTTTTATTTTTTTGACAATTCTTAGCCCTTAGTTCAGGCTTTGAATCATCTATTACTCGAATCTTCCGTTTGACATTTCTAGGGTTTGTCTTAGTTCGACTTTTCACCCTCGTTTGATAGGGAGAGCTCATACCACTAATGCCATATGGAGTATAGGATTGATTGCTCAAGATTTTTGGTTTGATTTCTTAGGGAGAAGCTGAGAAGAGGAGGAGGTACTGGACAAGGATCAGCTTTTGTTTTTTCACCATTTGAGAGACAAGGGAAGGAAGTCAAGGGTCTTTCATGTAATCAACTACAAGACTAATTATGATATACAAACATATACTAATGCACTCAGTTTTGGTGCACATTCGTCTGTTTTTGATGCACAAACTATTAGTTTTGATGCGAAATCTTGTTCAAGTCTTATATCCATATTCTTCGAAAAATGCACGAAAAATTTACCACAAATTTGATCGTACCGTTTTTTCACCTTTTCTAAGTGAAACGGTCGATGTGTTTGATTTGCTTCATCTAATGGCTTATTCATTATCGTTTCTCATCTAAGTGCCCATTTTCACCCAATTCAAAGTCTTTTTTGTTCGGGGATATAAATACAAATGTACATAAACTAGTGTATTAATCAAACCTAAATCTAAAAGAAATATAATGATACATCGTGGATAAATAAAAACAACTATTGTAATGAAAAATATAGTGTGTTCAAATTAAAAAGAATGAATCGACCAGATTTAATCTTGGAATTACAAGACAAAAGAAAAATCACAAACCTGTAATTATAGGAAATAAAATTACGTATTTACATGCATGGTTATAAGGCATTATATGCATTATTTTAATGCGTTATATGCATGATATTTAATTGGTTGTATATATGATTTAAATAGGTACTTATTGTTATTTTTGAAATCCAAAAATACAATCAATGAAAACATGCATAAACATATTATAATTATGCATATAGGTAGTTGATTTCATTCACACATGTAGTTATCTTAAGAACACATGAATGCACAATAGTAAAATATCATGAATACAAGTTATAATAATCCATATGCCATAATATAATCATGTATATACGTACTTGATTTTTTGATTTTCTATAACTACAGAATTTTCTAAATCTTCTCTTTTGTAATTGTAAGATTAAATCTGATCTATTTATTATGTTTAGATCTAATGATCTATAATTATCCACTATATGTCAATTTAAACTAGTGTATAAATTGAACCTAATTCTATATATTTATTATGTTTAAATCTGATCACCTTTTCTTGACCGTTTGGTCAAGAATTGAGACCTTGCAATTACTATCCCATTTTCTCCTTATCTTTGTTATTTTAGTTCGTAATTCAACGCTTTACTACCTTAAACGTAGAAGAACTATATCAATTAGGGCTATTGAACAGGTTGATTCAGATGGATTCGAGTTAAGTGTAAGCAACCCTAGTCCTAATGTTTTAGAGGTCCTGGGGCGAAAAGAAATTAAGGGCCCCTTCCCTTAACCTATTGAGTGTGAAATATATCATGTGAAATCATATGAATTAACATGAAAAGATACATTTTTATTACTTTAATATCATTTAGTTAATGTCTAACACTACATAATAAATCCAGAACAATAAGTACAAACGCAGAGTTGAGTTGGAATAACAAGATAGTTCAATAACAACACGGAAGCATAAAAAAACAACAATAATACACAACAATGAGTATACCTACTACCTTTGATCAAATTGATTTTTTTACATTTTGTCTGGAGTATGAAGATAGGCTTTATTAAATGGGTTTATGGGCTTCTTGTTTTTATTGGTTAAACGGCCTTATGATTATGGGCTTTTAGGCTCTAGTTTATCTTATAATTCCCCATATTTAATATACATATATAAGTATATAAAAATATTGGGCCCCTAATGAACTTGGGCCCTGGGCCGGCGCCCAGGCTGCCCTTGCTGTTGGGCCGGGTCTGAGTGTGAGTTCGGAACAATTGAGTTGTTTGTTAAGCTGGGCCAGGGACTCACAGGATACTGTACATGTTCAGGTCAACTAAAAATGGTCAAAAACTTCAATTTTTAATGATTATTAAAACGATATAATGACTAATGAATAATAAATATTATTTTTTATTGTAAAATTTACTACTCCGCATAACATTTTAAATAAAAGATAATTTTCTACCCATAGAAAAAATCGGATCAATCCAGTAGGTTTGAGTTTCAACCCAATTGGATTCATCGGATGATTTTAACTCAAAAATTCTCGGTAGACTCGGATCGGTTTCTAGAACCGGGTCAGGTTTTCGCGACTCTGATATCAATGCATCTGGACCTGCTTGGTTAAACTTTAGTGCGATGGTAATCAATCATACGGAGTATTATAAAAATCATTTCCGTTTAACCGTATTTTCTTCTTCACCTTATCATATATCCAAGTAAATCCGTTTTACGGACATAAATACGGGGAAAAAGAAGGATGGTAGCCGTCCAAAGCCCCCGGAACTTTTGACTTGCCCACATCTGACGGCTGCTATAAGCTCGAGTTAACGCTCAAAATTCTCTCTTCTGTGGCTTCGTTTTAAGTTCAACCCCCGAAAGCCGCTATCCATTGCTGGTGCTCCGTCATCACTCAACCCGTAACTCCCTTTTACGATTGGTGGTTGCATCTTTCCTTTTACAGAGTAGAAACCATTAGGAGAAGAAAAGGTCAGTTTCATCCAAACTTTGCCTCTCTTTTTTTATTTTGTGTTGACGGGTTCTAATCATTGTGATTGAACTCTCTCCCTTTTTTTTATCCTCTCGTTTTCTGTTGTGGGTCTCAGGTTTTTCGCATGTTCAATCCAATCTTCCACCTAATTAGTCAATGAATCCCCGTGTCAAGAATTAGGTTGATTTTCTGATTTGTTTTGAGCTTCTGGGTCTGTTGGGTGATCGGATTTTTTTCTGGCACTAATGGTAATTTTTTAGGAATTAAATAAATTGTTTTCTTTTTCTTTGATTAATTATCTTGGGATGATGGGAATGTTCGCCTCTTTTTCATGTATCTGCAACCAAACGCTTTGTTTTCTTGATTTCTTTATATACATGGCCTTGAATTCCGGAAAAAAGGAGTCTGGGTATTTATAGGATATACGTGAAGAAAGAGGGGAGAGCGTCGCACAATCATTCTGAATTGCTCACAATTAATAGAGGGTAGTCTAGGAAAGAGAGGAAAAATTGGAGAGAAAATAGACCGCTTCTGTTATGCGACGTGTTTGAGTGTCTCTGACCGATCTAGCCTTCTTGGGTTTTCATTTGGGTTTCTTCAGTTTTTCCGCTTCTGATGATGATGATGATGATCAGGGAAGCTATTTTGACATTTTGATACTCCATGTTTGTTGGCCTGATTGATCACAAAGGTGCATAATCATAACTTTGTTCTCCTCAATTGATGATGATGATGATTCATTATTTGCTTACTTTCATCTGGTTGATTCTGAATTCAGTCTTTGATTGTTGTCTATGGGAATCACTCTCGGTCACAACAGTTTCTAGGCATGTGAATTTACCCTTTTTGTAATGTCAGAGCATATTGCTGTTTTTAGGAGTTGTTCCATGGTGCTACTTTTGGTGTTCATTGGGAATCATCTGGTGTGTAAAGGTCTTCTGGGTCTCTTTGTCACTGTATTGCCATACTTTTTTTGTTTCTGTACAAATGCAGGTATATGCGTATCACATATTCTGATTCTATTTGTGTTAATCTTTTTCATATTTGCTTTCTATGATCTCCTTTTATGTTATGGTTTTCAAAAGATTGGATGAAGTGGTCATCTGTTGATAATAAACTGCTGTATCCTGATTTTACTTCTAGGATTGCAAAACTTGGGTGTTCAAACATCCATAACATGGAATGGGCAATATGTGTGATCGGCAATTACATTCCTTGAATTTGGAAATTGATCATTAGTAGGCTGGCACGACAAATGTCAGTTCTTGGGTAGCTTATGAAACAGCTGAAGACTACCAGACTGATTTCATTTCTCGCATTATACTACCATTTGCCTAACTTAACCATATGATCAACGCTCTAATCTTCTCACTGATGCTTACATCTTGCTGTTTTTATTTTCTGTCAAATCCATGTGAGATTTCATTGTGACTTGAATTGTTGTATACCAAACGAGCAAAAGCTTTCTGATGCATCCTTGAATGTTTGTCTTTGATGTATCCTTCAGTGTTTAATCTAAACATGTACTCTATACATCCAACGAATTCACAAGGTTTCAAAAATTAGTTAAAATTGGATTTCCTTGTGTTGTGCAGCATTGTTCATCGCCTATAGTGCCGAAGCATGGATGAATTTTCCAGTAGAAAAACTCCCAGTGGGCTCTTCTTTACTAGAAAGAGATCAGATCTTTATCTCAGGGACTCTTCTACGGATAGAGATCGAAACACTCTAATATGCAGTCGAGTTGGATGCAGTAGCAGAATGAGTTCCATTCAAGCTAACCGAACAGGCCAAGCAGATGAAGCTAAAACCGCAAAACGACCTCTACATTCATCTAGACATGGTAAAGAAGCCACTGCAAGTTTTTCTAGGACACCTGCTGTTCCTAGTCCTGGTAAAAAGTTGCCTAATGTTTCTTGTAGTAGACATGGAAAGGAAGCTATTAGGAGGGCTGAACTGGGATCTTCTTCTTCCTCATCTTCTTCAAGAACGGGAACCAGTTCAAGCAAATTCCGCTTAAACAGCTTGAAATTTAATGTGCTGAATGACATTGATCCTCCCTCCACAGCAACATCAGAGTCAAGCTCTTCATCGGAATTGGTTCTTGGCAGGAAGAGAATGACGGGAAGGAAAAGAACCGGGGAGGTTGAAGGTAGTTTGCCCACAAGGGGTAAAAAGATTAGTGGGCATTTGCAGCAAGATGAGAGGAGAAACAATGATTCTCATCATGGCATTTGCATCTCTGACTCAACAAGGAGAAGGAGCTTGTCGGCTGCAAGGAATGACGGTGTTACATCTGATATGACACGGAGATCTACAACTAGAGCAAGGCTTGATGAGCAGCAAAACCAGAGAAGGATACAGAGAACAGAATTGTCACAATCAGGCATAACTCTTGACACTAATGCCTCAATTGCTGAATATTTGTACCCTTTTCGAAGCACAAGATTGAGTGGTAGAAGTGCACCATTTGGAGTTGGTTTTGGGCTCTCTTCTACGAGAAGGGAGGATTCAAGGCAACATAATGTAGATGGTATTGCTGAGGTACTAATTTAATGACCTGTAAGCAGACCTTTTAGGGACTGATTTGCATATTTTTAATTAATATCTTATGCTGAAAAACAGATGCTGTTGGCTATGGACACAATTGATCAGGATGATGATCTGACCTATGAGGTAGTTGTCCCACTTTCATGTAATTTCCCGGTCAAGTTTTAGCGACCGACAATCATGCCACCTGAGCTAATGCTGAATTGCTCTTTGGCAGCCTATAATGTCTGCTCTTAGGCTGATCCATTTTTTTGGGTTTGGTTGTGATGCAGCAACTGCTTGTTCTGGAGACAAATCTCTTCCAAAGGGGTATTGCCTCTTATGATCAGCACCGAGACATGAGGCTGGACATTGACAATATGTCATACGAGGTTCGTACGCTATTCTTTCACATATTCCATCGTATTCATAGCCTCTTTAACTACTTTTACAACAAATTGGTTGATCTAAACTCTAGAAAAACAAGTGTATTCTTGTTAAAACAATATTGCTGTCTTATACAATGTAAAACGACAGGAACTACTAGAACTAGGGGATAGGATTGGCACAGTAAGCACGGCGATGTCTGAGGAACAATTGACAAAGTGTCTTACGAAGACTGTCTATGTGGCTGCTAATGATGGAGACAACAGTACAAAAGATGACATCAAATGCAGCATTTGCCAGGTGCTCTTCCTATGGTCCTCTTTTTCTTGAATCAACATGCTTCATATATTGAAAGCAAAGGATTCGTCAAAGCAAAGGTTTCATCAAAGCAAATAGGATATAAGCTCCCAAATCCAGATTCTTATTCTATGCACTTAGACAAAGGAATTCCTTAGATGGCCTTTGGATTTCAAAGGATAATGGATTATGTTGCATTATAATGAATATAATACATACTTGGTAATCCAAGCATATCTTTAGTAGTTATACCCACCAATATAATGCAAGTTGCTTTCATCAAGGTCTACTAAAAAGGCATACAAGACTAATGTTGGGTTTTGACAGGAGGAGTACGGGGACGGGAATGAAGTTGGTGTGCTAGTAGTATGTGAGCACAGGTATCATGTAGAGTGCATACAACGGTGGCTGCAGCTGAAAAACTGGTGCCCCATCTGCAAGTCCCCTGCAGCTCCTTCTCATTAGTACAAGTTCTTGCAAAATCCTTAGTCTTTTCGCAGATTTCTCATCTCCAATGACGCTATACGAGTTCTTACCAATTGTTTTGGATATTTTTTGCACCTATTATTGGACAAGGAATAACCTGGAAACTCTGGGACTCAAGGAAAGAAATGTTTGGGAAAGAACACTTTTGATTCAACATTTTTAATGGCAATCTAGGGTGATCCTTTTTATGTTTTCATGGGCTTTCTTTTTGTTTTTCAAGTTATCATGTGCCTCTGATTATTTAGTTAGAAATAGTTAAAAAGGAGGAATTGATCATTGATCCATTGTTAAAAATTGAAGACAGTGAGCTGAAACTCGTGGCGGCTCCCAATTATAGAGCATGCCGATCAATGTTGATAATGAACAGAAAGAAAAATACAAACTTCATAATCATGAAATGTTGAGAACTCAATCAATGTTTTCCAAAGAAACTTCAGTTTTCATCTCGATGTTAGCTGGAAAAATTCAGACAACCACTGTGCATTAATCCGAAAAATTCAATGACGGCCACCCTAAACTGCTTAAATCAATAAGGATGTAAACCAAAAAGGGATAGCCGAGGATAGGTTCAGGTCCAGATGACTTGACATAGGAACACTTTGGTCTAACCAAACTGAACAACGCGTCCTTGATCACCTACAAAGTGAGGAGGAACAAATTAAGCATTCCCATACAAGGAAGAGAAGTGCAGGAGTACTGTGTGACCTCAGTTTGCACATTTTACCAGTGACATTAAACCATGAACTTGCTCAACAGTTATCTTTGCACTATCACGATTTACTTTTGCAAGTTGAGATCCCTCCTGTATTCATGTACAAAAGGCTTCAAGAGCCAGAGCAGCATTATACTGAGTATTAATCTTGCTATTACACAACTTAAATTGGGGCTATGTGTCTTGTAAGACAGAAGCCTAAACAGAGCATGTATGCAAGACACAGGGCAATTTTTTTCCAAGGAGATACATAAGGGCTATGTGTCTTGCATACTACTCAGGTCTAACCGTCTAAGGATGGAAAACATGAGACAGAGTAAAAAGCACCGTTCACAATTATAAGAGATCCATTTACCTCTTTCCTTTTGTGTGGAGGGCTCACTAATAAGGGCGCAAAAGAATTTCCTAACCCGGCTTTAGCATGCTCTTGTGTTTCAGTTGTATAACTGAATATAGTTTCAATTAGTTCCTAGAAACCACAAATTTCTTAAACGGCTTAGTATTTAGCATAATTGCTCTATGCAAGGTGTTCGAACAAAGTCTTACCTAGATCTGAAATTTGTCCAGCAACGTAGTCCCGATTTCCTAGTGAAGCAGATGTTGTAACCAAGTCTTATATAATCTTCTAGCACATGGATAGTGGCATGCAGGAGTTTAAACTTAGAATTAAGGTCCCGTTTGGTATGTTGTTAGAATCGGATTGGAATAAGCAATCAGAATGGAATAAAGAATCGGAATCAGAATGAATCATTCCTCAGACATGTTATTTGGTATATTGCCGAATGAACCAATCGAGATAATGATGGTTTGAAATTCTTAAGGTTGAGTTCTTACTTATGATTTTATAGGTTTATTGTTTTTAGAATTTGTAAAATAAGGCTTATAAATTTTAGGAGTCAAGATGAAGAATTGTAATGTTTGAAATGGACGATAACCTCCAATTTCTGATGGAATCAAATTCACATGTAGACTTGGAATGAGTCATTCCTAAGAATGAAATCGATTCCAGATATTTCTGTGCCAAACAGGATTTTGGAAACAATCATTCTTGATTCACATTCCTCATGCCCAAGGAATCGTACCAAACGAGGCATGAGGAGACTTGTATCATTGATGATCATGGATTGAGACACATGTAGCTCAGTTAAACACTTAACTTGTTAAGTGGCTTCCTTGGAAAATAATTCCGGTTTGAAAGTAGCTTAATATGTGTAGGTGAAATTAAGTGGGCCTAATGTGTGGACTTGGCCGATTAGAAATGGAACAAGCCTAAGAAAGCCATCAACTCGCTCAACTAATCAAAACAATGAGTTTGGAGGAGTGTGTGCCTAACCTAGATATATATAAGCACACTTACAGGGATCTAGAGCTCATTCAACAGAAGTGTGCCGCTACAGAGAGAGAGAGAGAGAGAGAGAGAGAGAGAGAGAGAGAGAGAGAGAGAGAGAGAGAGAGAGAGAGAGAGAGAGAGAGAGAGAGAGAGAGAGAGAGAGAGAGAGAGAGAGAGAGAGAGAGAGAGAGAGAGAGAGAGAGAGAGAGAGAGAGGATGGGAGTTCCGGTGAGCATGGTGCAAACCCAGATCTGAGATTCGGAAAAACGCAGGTAGAAAAGAGAGGGAGTCGTGAAGGCCGACGACCGGCATCTCATACCCATAGAGAAGGAAGAACGACGTGGAGAGAGGCAGAAGGGGCGAACGTCGGGTCTTGGCCAGAGCAGGTTGGAAGCGGTCGGTTGGTGTAGAGGGAGGCCAGCGGAGGTCTCCTTCAAAAGAAAGAAGCAGGATTGAAAGAAAGAAGAAGCAGGGGAGGGGTAGTGTGAAGAAGGGAAAGAGAGGTGGGGCCGGAGGTTTTATTTTCCTGATTTTGTTTTGTTATAATAACCAAAATTGGTTGGGTAACATGTAAATTGTCGGAATAGTTGAGGGCAAACTGGTAATTGTACACGGTCTATTGGCATTTTGACGGAATAATGCCATGGGTGGCTATTTGTTAACCAAATCGAAGTTTTTGGCGGTTTAAAACAAACATGTGTATAACGTGTGGTTAAGTGTACATTCGCCTATTTTACCGGTGGTTTAGTTCAATTTTCTCTAAATATAATCAAGTTAATTTTTGACAAAAAAAAGTATATTCAAGTTAAGTAGCTTACGTTCTTACATAAAGGTTAGAGGCTTATTTCACCGAGTTAATCAGCTTACGTTCATACATAAATATAATCAAGTATATAGTATACGCACCATATATTTATTAATTAGTCTCCTTAATAAGCGATACATATATATATATATATATTTCATGTGATAAGATTTCAAGGCATTCCTCATATATACTTTATTATTTTCTTTTTGAGAAAGATATATACTTTATTATTATAATATATAATATAAGTATATTGTGCATATTAATTTTATTTTTGCAATTTTGCATGCAAAAGTTGACTTGTCTTAGATGCATGCAAAAGTAGGTAAGAAAGTTGGTAAGAAAGTAGGTAATTAAGTATGTTGGTAAGAAAGTAGGTAAATAAAAGTAGGTTGGTAAGAAAGTAGGTAAATAAAAGTAGGTTGGTAAGAAAGTAGGTAAGTAAAAGTAACTAGTAAGTACTTTACCTCCATTCCTCATTTCTATAAATACATACCCATTTCAACTCATTTCATCACACAATATTCTCATCATCTCTCTATTCTCTAGACTCTCAAGTCACATTCTCATTTCTCAAGTCCTATTGTCTTAATCTCGTTTTCTTAAGTTTTAGCCTCTCTTTCTGAAACCAAAAAAAAAATCACAACAAAGTCCCAATCTTTGTAATTTCCATTATAAATTTCTAAGTTTCAGTCCTTCTAATTTCCATTCTACATTTCTAATATCCTCTTCGCTTCATTTACAAATTTTCATTTTGCAACTTAATTTCTCCCTTTTATCAGAAAAAAGGATGCTCAAGGTTTGTGTCTAACTCAAGAAGAACTTGATCGATTTAGGGAGCATAGAAGGGCTCAAATGCAAGATCAACCCAACACCGAAGGAGCCGTCGGTAACTTTATGCCCCTTTAAAATTTTATTGTTATTTTATATTTTTAATAAATAAATAGTACGTATAAACTCAAGTATTTAACAATTTATTTTGTAAGCTTCGTATCTCAATCTAGTGCTAACTAAGAGGCTACACAAGATGTGGGAGGCTCAAAAAAGAAGGAGACGTCATGTGTTTGAAAGTATTTCGACAAGATCGAAGATGAGAACAAACCCGATCATTTTCAATGTACGAGCCAAATATGCAAGGCTAACGGTAAAGTAGTAAAGTACAAATGAAACAAAAATAGTGGAACGGGAACTTTGAGTAGGCACTTGATGAGGGATCATAAAGATCAAATTGAAGGATCGCAACAAGGTGGTCCAAGTGGCGGAGTTCAAACACAACTAAGCGGTTTTGCCGAATCTCAACTAGGCGGAGGTAAGTTTTTCTGTTACAATAGAAGTAAAATGATTGATGGCATGGCTGGATATATTGTAAAAGCGGAAAAACCATTCACTTATGGAGAAGACATTGATTATAAAAAATTTAATAAGTTATGCTTGCAACCTGCTTATGATACCGATTGTCGTAAGACCTTGAAACATAGATGTGTGCAACAATATGAAAATGCTAAATCTAAAATGCAACAATTTTTCCTAAAATTTGATGGTCGTGTGTGTATTACAAGTGATATTTGGACTTCTAGAGTAGGTGATTCATATGTTTCTTGCATTACCGATTCGATTGATGATAATTGGATGTTACAATAACGTTTGATTGGCTTGGAACCTATTTTTGAAAATCACACTGAAGCTTATATATATAATCATATTGTTAGAGGTCTTAAGGAATTTAATTTGTTTGGCAAAGTGTTTTCAATTTCCTTAGATAATCTATCTACGACCACTAAGGAAATTGAAAACAATTTCCCAAACAAATTAAACTTGTTGAGGCATATGTTTTTTAAAGGAATCAATACATTTAGTGTTCGCAAACGCATTATCTAAGAAAGTTGAAAACACTTTGTCAAACAAATTAAATTCCTTAAGAACTCTAACAATATGATCATATATATTAGATCGGGTGTGATTTTCAAAAATAGGTTCAAAACCAATCACACGTTTTTGCAACATCTAATTATCATCAATCCAATGGGTAGCACATGAAATATATGAATCACCTACTCTAGAAGTCTAAATATCACTTGTAATACACACATAACCATCAAATTTTAGGAAAAATTGTTGCATTTTAGATTTAGCATTTTCATATTGTTGCACACATCTACGTTTCAAGGTCTTACGACCAACGGTATCATAAGCATAATTTATTAAATTTTTGATAGTCAATGTCTTCTCCATAAGTGAATGGTTTTTCTGCTTTACAATATATTCAACCATGCCATCAATCATTTGACTTCTATTGTAACAGAAAAACTTACCTCTGCCCGGTTGAGGTCCGGCAAAATCGCTTAGTTGTGTTTGAACTCCGCCACTTGGACCACCTTGTTGCGATCCTTCAATTTGATCTTTATGATCTCTCATCAAGTGCCTACTCAAAGTTCCCGTTCCACTATTTTTGTTCCATTTGTACTTTACAATTTTACCATTAGCCTTGCATATTTGGCTCGTACATTGAAAATGACCGGGTTTGTTCTCATCTTCGATCTTGTCGAAATACTTCCAAACCCATGACGTCTCCTTTTTTGAGCCTCCAACATCTTGTGTAGCCTTTTGGTTAGCACTAGATTGAGATAGGATGCCTACAAAATAAATTGTTAAATACTTTAATTCACACTATTTTATTTATTAAAAATACAAAATAACAATATAATTTAAAAGGGGCATAAAGTTACCGACGGCGCCTTCGGTGTTGGGTTGATCTTGCATTTGAGCTCTTCCATGCTTCCTCAATCGATCAAATTCTTCTTAAGTTAGACACAAACCTTGAGCATCCTTTTTTTTGATAAAAGGGAGAAATTAAATTGCAAAATGAATATTTGTAATTGAAGCGAAGAGGATATTAGAAATGTAGAATGGAAATTAGAAAGACTGAAACTTAGAAATTTAGAATGGAAATTGCAAAGATTGGGACTTTGTTGTGATTTTTTTTAGGTTTTAGAAAGAGAGTCTAAAACTTAAGAAAACGAAATTAGGAGAATAGGACTTGAGAAATGAGAATGTGACTTGCGCGTCTAGAGAATAGAGAGATGATGAGAATATTGTGTGATGAAACGGGTATGTATTTATAGGAAATGAGGAGTGGAGGTAAAGTACTTACTAGTTACTTTTATTTACTTATTTTCTTACAAACCTACTTTTACTTACCTACTTTCTTACCAACTTACTTACCTACTTTTGCATGCATCTAAGACAAATCAACTTTTGCATGCAAAATTGCAAAAATAAGATTAATATGCACCATATACTTACATTATTACTAAAGTATATATGAGGAATGCCTTGAGATCTTATCACATGAAACATATATATGTAACGCTTATTAAGGAGTCTAGTTAATGAATATATGGTGATGTATACTACTCCTTCCGTCCCAAAATGTTTCTTCCTTTTCCTTCACAATTTACAAAGGAAAAGGGATAAACAATTTGGGACGGAGGGAGTAAATACCTGATCATATTTATGTATGAACATAAGCTAATTAACTTGATTATATTTATGCATGAACATAAGCTAAGCCTCTAACCTTTTTTTCATATATATGTAACGCTCTAAGCCTTTTTTCCTATACGCGCCCGACTTTTGGCCCGTTGACCAGCTCAGTCGGGCCGGACTTTAAAACTCCGACCTGGGACCAGCCCATGGCCCGACCGAGCTTTTTGGGCCCATGACTCTAGGCTGGGCTGGGCAGGGCGCCCTGTTGATCATCACTATAAGAAGTATTATGACAAAATTGTAGAGTCTGCTTTTATTGTGGTTGAAATTGTCAAAAACTTTACCCCTGAAATGTAATACCCAGGTCTATCGGATTTTGTCCCTATTTCGTTTCTGACCCATAAGCCAGAATTTAGTTATCTAATTAATTTAAATAAACCAAATTCCCTATTTAGCCAAGTTAGGTAATAAAATCTTATCTTGCGGATCAAATCTTTTAAGCCCAAATTGATTACTATTATTCCTCCGAGGGCTATATATAGGAAATAGCTCCTAAACCTACAATTAACAAGATTCCCTCGTTCTGCCTTTCTTTCTCTTGCCGCCAGTACCGTGCGATTGCCGTCCCAACTCTTCGATCACCATTGTTCTTTGGCATGTACTCTCGGCATTCCCCTTTCCATTCTTTCCCTTGACCGCTTCCCGTTCAACAACGCCGTCGTCATTGTCAACCCTAAGCGACACGCTGGTTTGCAGGCCTGTGAGTTCCCGTGTTGGCAGCGGCCGACCGCTGGTCCGTTTGTACAACACAGCACGAGGGAGTTTTGGTCTAGCCATCGAAGTCCCGGTTGTCTCGTTCCGCCCGAGTGTCGTACAATTCCGACATCGTGACCGATTGAGGGTCAAAGGAAATTGGGTATAAAGAGGTGAGTTGGCAGATTGAGGGTGGGACCAATTTGGTCAAACGTTGACCGTCTAGTAAGATGGTTAGGTTCGTATCTTTTCGGGAGTTTATGGCTAGATTGGGTGACGTGGGTTAGAAACCAAAGTCGAAGTTAGCATTTATAGTGGGGTTGATTAGTGTTGTTAACTAAGTCATTAATAGGGTGGTAGTGGGTTCGCTAGTTAGCACAAGATCAAGGTGGTTCGAGCATAACTGAATTAATTAGGTTTGAGTATCGGGTCAAGTTTGAATTAATTAGGTTCGAGATCGGGTCAAGTTGAGTTCGGTTCCGGGATTTTCGGGTTCTTTATAAATTCCATTAATTAATACTCCGTAAAAATTGTCTCAACCTCCTAAGAACGCATTCATTATCTTTTCTAGGTGATTGATTTTCCTAGACCGATATCATTCCTCCTTCGTAGCGGAATTCCTACGTCATTCAGGTAAGTCGTTCTGCGACTTGCTCGGCTAGGTGGTTCTATTCGAATCTTGTTGGATTGCATGCTGTGCTGGTAGGATTGGTTTTGAGGAATTAGTTCCTACAATATTATTTTAACTAAAATGTTTTTATTAATATATATGTGTGTGATCGTATGTGTTTATATGTGCAACTGGTTTTCAAAAGGATTTTATCATATGAAAAGTTTTCACGCGTTTTCTGTGTGTTGGCATCTACCGGTACGGCCTTGTTCTCGGATTTTCGAGGAGAAGGGGATTTCTAGAGGCATGGTCGTATGGCAAGGAGAACCCCTTCAAAAATTATATGTTTTGGCGAGTGCTCTAGTAGGGACTCGACCAGAGGTTAGAAGTGTGTGGAGCGGAGATTGGCTGGACGATGTCTTAAATGCGGGTAGTGTGGGTGGAGGCCGTTAACACTACTCGGCGCGGGACAGTGTACGGTGGAGGCCGCTAACACTACTCGGCGCAGGATAGGGTGTGTATATAGTATTGTGTGTGTGTGAATATGCATGTTAACAGGATTTGAGAATGTGATTATGCTAGTGACTTGAATATGTGTGACTAACTGGACTTAGGACTGGACTAGAGCTATGCGTGTGATTTCGGACTTGTTTGCTGACCTTAGAAACTCGTTTTGAAACGTTCTGCTAGTATTGTATGTTTTCTGACTTGGATTAGGATAGTAACTGACCCTTCGGGGAACTATTTTTCAGACTGCAGGTATCTAGGAATCCGTGTAGGGACTTGGCGGATTGGTGATGCGAAGCGGCGATACGTGTCATAGAATGATTTGGGTTTTTGGGAAGGGTTGTTGTGTCTTTATTCATGTTATTGGTTGATTACTTTGCATAGTTCATATTGTAAGTTTTTAGTTAATGCACTTGGAGTTTGGGGAAGTTCGTAACTGCTAGTCTTGTATTGGGTTGGGATCATGAAATGTTTTGTAAAAGGTTTATTTCATAATACAAGTTGGATGTTTTTTTCAATGTTTTCTCGCCGTGCCCGCGTTGCAAGATCCGAATGTTCTGTTGTCGAACCAGCTTCGTAGCGCCTCGTGAGGTCTACTACCGAGTAATGCCTTGTCAGGAAGACGGGGTGTTACATGAAACCCATTACCATGTTGTAGGTTGTAAAGATTCTAATAATTGGCTGCAAGCTATGCATGAAGAAATCCAATCTATGTATACTAATGAAACTTGGTCTTTAGTTCCCAAACCTCCTAATGCAAAAATAATCGATTGTAGATGGATCTATAGGATTAAAGAAGGTATCTCCAAATCTGATCCTCCTAGGTTTAAGGCCAGATTTGTTGCTAAGGGCTTTACCCAAAAAGAAGGAGTAGATTACAATGATATCTTTGCCCCTGTAGTGAAATACAAAACTATGCGATTGCTCATTGCTATGTGTGTTGTTTATAATTGGGAACTAGTGCAGATGGATGTTAAAATTGTCTTCTTGTATGGCGATTTGCATGAGACCATTTATATGAAACAATCGAAAGGTTTTATAAGAAAAGAAAAACCTGATCTTTCTTGTTTGTTGAAAAAATTGATTTATGGGTTAAAATTGTCGCATAGACAATGGAATAAAATTTTTGACGCCTGCATGATATCTTTAAGCTTTACTATATAAGTAATTTTGATACCTGTCTATATCTAAAGTGTGTCAAAACTTAACATCCTATGTATATTTTGCTTGGAGGTTCACTGTGAGCATCTTGTTTGGAAGTAAATACCATTTGCTTTTGTTTTTTCTTTCTTTAAGTAAATCAAATTATTAACTAGTTGGCATTACATGGATGCTAGGGTGCAAATATAACATGCATATGTAATGCACGTACTCAATTGAAAGTTTCTTGACAAGTGTTCAATAAATTTGAAAATTTAATCCAGTTCAGACCGAATTTTGCCCACCCCTAGTCTAAATGACAAACTTACACAAGTTTAGATGACCGTGTATGTTTTAAGCCCAATAATTTATAATTACATTTATTTTGGGTGTTGAATTTGAAGGTTGAAACTTCCGCATCCATAATCACATTAACTATGTTTACCCGTTGTAGCAAGTTAATAATTTCTAAAGAATTCAATTTCAGAATGAATCAAGCTCCTAAATTACATACTTTAATGGTAAATTCAGGTAAGAACTGGATTGCATCCCATTCATGTTCCATGGGATGTCAAATGACATATCTACCAGTCCCTCCAAAAACATAAATAATAGCATCATACATCCTGCAGGCAACAAGACCCCCTAAACATTCTCTACTAAAACAATAGCAAGAACTATTGTTAGCACCCTACACATTCAACTTCTGTGTATCGCAAGAAGTTAAGCAATCATGATGTCCCATTGCCCCTCCTGCCTAAACACACAACACCGTCGTAAGAATTTCGCATTTACATTGTGTACGTACAGGTAAACAATACACTTAATAGAGGCAGGTTAGCCAGGTCGTCAGATTATTTACCTCTTCCCCTTCCTCTTCTAGAGTATCCTCTCGTTAGTCTCCTTGATTGTGCTTTTCTCTTTGCATTAGACTGGGTTGCATTGTCCCATAGATCTTCATCTTGTGTATTGGAGCTGTTTTGAGACCCAGTCCAGGTGTTTTCATCATCACTTGTATGTGTGTCAGATGGCTCTGATATTTCACTTGGGATTCCCATATCCCTGTTCTCTTTACTTGGATCTATCACACCTACCATCTCGACACATCTTTCAGAATTCTGGTTTGTTGTAGATAAACTGATCAATACAAGACGTGTTATTAAACTTTATGAGGTTATCTTCGGTTTTTAAGCTAAGAGCTTTCATCTTGTTGAAACTCTCCATCATTCATGATTGGGTGATTTCATGTGGTTTTTAGGCTTATTAACTTGCCCTAAACGATGTCTTACCAATGCTAGTAATGAGCGTATTTTTTATTATTATGCTTCGCAGCAAAAAGAGAAATACTTAATTTGGCTGACCTTCCTACTGTCCACAGTTTAAGAAATGTCTCACCTCAAAGCATGAGCAGTTGCGGAAGAGTCCTTTGAAACATTCATTTCATTAGGTTCTCGACATCCTGCAACAATTGACATGCTCCATCATTGAAAAATCAGAAGATGAGACCGACACAATGGCAATTCAAATGAATCATAAGTATTACCATCACTAGCACCTGCAATTTGAACTGCCTGAATTATTTCGTCATTCTGCAGAGATTTAAGCGACAGTATTACAATATCAATTCATATGGCAATGTCTTGGCTAAAGAGCAAGGTTTTTCACTCACTTGAGGTTGAGTCGGAGTAGTTTTAGAATTCAATGCTTCATTTTGCAATCGATCATGTTCCAACTCCACAGATTCTAAAAAGAAGAATCAAATCAAGCTTTCTGAAATCTATCGATCTGCCCTGGAATGTTCATTGCTACAAAGTAGGTGATCAGACTAACCTGGCAATCTAGAACTATATATGGTGGTCATCTCTAAAGTTGGATTTGAATTAGCATTGGATGTTCTACAACGCAAATTATACGGTACTTTTTCTAGCTTTTTGTTAGTAAGAGGTTCTTTCCTTGACTTCTTTTCTGGAGAGTAGGAAGAAAAATCTATCCTCTTAGCTGATGTAGTAGCTAATAGATCTTCCGTAGCCTTAGCACGCACTTTTCGTATTTCCTCCAAGATGTTCCACGATCCAGTTGAAAGAGGAGTCCTTTTAGTCTACATAAATTATCAGATGATTAATTACAGAACTCCAAAGTAGTAAGCAGTAATGGAGTACTTAAGAGTCATAAATCAATACTGATCAAAATATGATGAATAGGTCAAAGCTAGGTACATGACCGAATGGATTCAAGGAGGACAGACCACGCCTTTCTAAACCAAAAATTATATCAGGAATCATGGTTATAACAAAAGTGATTCATCAGCTACAATAACCTTTACATATGAGATGCCTTCAGCACCTTCTGATCAACCTTCAAAACTCAATATGCAAAAAGATGGCAATGCTACTGTTGCCAGTAGGTTCAGATTAATACATGCAAGGAGCAATACAGACTCTTCAAAAACTACATTTTAGAACAGATTTAGACCTTATTGACATAGTTGTAAAAATAATAATGTTTTGCAAGCAATATGAATTAAAATTGCTTTAGAACTCAACTGAGAAGATTAAAAAAGAAAAATGTTTGCAAGCAATATGAATTAAAACTGATGTAGAACTTGCCTCAGATAGTTGCAGAGGATTATGAAAGATTGACCTTGATAATTCTTCCCTAGAATTCTCCATTGGCGAAGAGGTTCTAAATTCAACATGCTTCAATGATGGGGATGACCATGCAGGATGAGCATGCATATATGTTTTAGCCATATCCACATGAGAACCCGTTTCACTTTCAGAAACCTGCAATAGTTTCAACTTTAGTGAACCTGACTGGATATAATATTAAAGAGGTCCATAACAATGGTTGATATAACTCAAAATGGTTGACTATTTATTTTTAGTTATCCTGTTTGATTAAAAAAAGATGGGAACTATAATTGGGGGTCAAATTATACAAAACATATCCATACAATAGATGCGCACGTTCAAATGTAAATAAGTTGACCCATAAATGCAGCTAATGTTACTATTATAGGCATGGAAATTCATTGAAGTGTATAAAATTATGATATGTAAACAAAAGACAAAAGCATATTTCAGAATATGTTTTTAAAGATGCAAGTTAATAAGGATTTTATATTGTTCTTCGTTTAACTCTGTTTATTTTCATCACCAATTCTGTTTGAATGAGAATTTGTACTCTGGTAGCATATTATTTCATCAGGAAACAGGGCATAAATCCTTAATCCCATCAGTTTTCACATAATCACATAAAAGAAGCCAAAACAAGTTTTCCCCGAATTTTCTACTTTCTCATTCTTTTACCCCGTCAATTTCTCTTCTTTCTCTTTGCTGTCTTCGACAATCCTACATCATACAACAATCAGTATAACAGCCCCACACCATTCTCTTATTATCCATTATTATTATCTGATCCCTCATGATCAAACTTAATAGTTGCACCCTACTTTGTTGGGTATTAATCTTGGTTTCTGAGTAAGATAGTTTGTTAGTAAGATATTAAGTTATGTAATTTCTTCACTAACATCAGGAAGTAGTTATAAAACTATCAATTAGGAGCAGTTATTATGTTTAGTATATATATGCAAGGAAGTTGTACGTGTACTTCACCGATCACACATATAAAGGAAAATTACGTGTGTTTGGGCAGTTTTCTCTTGTTTTAGAACCAGAACAGAGTTTTTGATTGAATCTGGGACAGTTTAATTTTATCATACTTGACCAACCATCATCACCCAGATAAACCCCAAGCCGGCTCCTTTAATCCTTACTTTCAGCATCCATCCAACCCTTCAACATCACCCAAATACACCCCAAGCTTGACTTCCCTCTATGAGTCTCAATTTCTTTTTTGTGAATAAATATCTAATTTCTGATCAGAAAAGAGACCACTATTTGTCACCAAGTGTTGTTGCTCATCCTCAACATTGTCAATACCTGCTAACCAGTGGCTTCACTGGCTTGGGCACACAACCACTGACAACATTGTGACCGACTGACCGCGTTTGACTTCAATGGTCATCCTCTCTTTACTTCAGAGTGGTCTTCAACTCTTCATCAGTCACCATCACTCTCGAAATAATCCTCATTCATCCAAGTACCTCAACCATTATCTCTACTTTGTTTATTTATCATTATCCTCACTTCAACTGCCATATCTATTTGTTATTGTCATTTTCCCCTACCCCGGATACAAGAAGAGAAAATATGCAAGAAAAAGGAATTTTGATGAATGTTCTGCCAAAACACTAAGTAACCAATGTACTAACCAAAGCAACCATGAATAGTAAACTATTGGGTCTAAAATGAAACAAACACCATAAGCATATTGTTAATGATGTAAAGACAAGTGTGTTCAGATCGAAGAAGAGTTCTTACATGAGAGAGAGCAATCCCTTGATTAGTCACACACATTTGATCCCCCATCTTTTTTTTATAGCTTGGTCCAGATTTCTTATCCTCCAACCATTTTCTAGCTTCCATAATAGCAGTTGTACAAACATCTGGATTTTTTTCTTTACAAGAAAATTTGTAAAAATACAAAAAAAACAAGATTATTATATTTTAAAGACGGAAAAAACAGATCTTTCTAACATCAATTCTAGATAAAAGCTCCAAAATACCATGAATGGGATTACCTGCCTCACTTATGCTCTCATCCACCTTTATAATACGTGACTGGATTAGATTTATTAACTCATAACACTCTTCCCTAGTCAAAAATAAATATCAAATCAAAATATGAAAACAACCATAATATATATCCACAATGATTGATCTATGATTATGCAATAAGTCGTGAACTAAATAACCCTGCAGATTGTCAATAAAAAAAATAGCAGAGTTCTGCATAAGTTTTGCATAAATTGACACAGTTCTGGATCAAGATAATGCTAATATGAAGTAGTGATAAGAGGCACTTAAACAATTATATCACTTCTACAAATACATATTCAACTCCTCCCATGTTGTGACTCAGATTTGGAGATACTAGAAAGAATACGCAGCAACTGATTCACAATATAGACTAACATAGTCCTTCAATATGTGTAAAAAAGGGCACGTTATATGCCCAGCTATCAACAGCAGTGAGGTATCAACTGCAATTCATTCACAATTAGGACAAACATATTCCTTCCAAAGATTGTTTAAGAAAGAGCACATTATATAATGTATATGCTGATCAAGCAACAAACTTCGGAAATTATAAGCTTCAGTCAACAAGTGAAGCAGATGTTGGTTGAAGTAAGGGACTTCTATCAAATATCAAAAACAAATAAGCACTGATGCTCAGTCAAACTACCACAGGGTCACTAGAAATATTGAGATGCAAACAAGGCGATATTTCGGTCTTACTTTCAATCAATTCAAACCAAATTGTTATAATCTTCTTCTATCTATATGTTCCCTTTGTACCCGATAGGAATTCTCCTCCGGTCCTACTCATCATTTTCTCTTCTGTTCAATAGGTTCTAAACCTGATTTGCTTGTAGAAGTTTCCCTTCAAACCCTCATAAACTGAGCCTCATGCATCCAAATGAGTAGAAATTGATCAGCAGTGTCAATGTTTCTCACAACAAAAGAGACCTCAATACTGCACCCATGAAGGTTGGCTTAGGTAAGCAATCTAAATGGTAGACATTATTATTAACTTTTGTTTGCATATAAAATCAACACAGATAGGCAGATTCAAAACGTAATCACTTGTTTACCTCCCTTTTCTTTTTTAGTAAATAATATGCAAGCTCCAGTGCCGTTTGCTATCTTTTCTAGCCTATTCAAAAAGGCTTTCGATTTCCATCATATGACTCTCACATTCCATTCTGATGACACTCCAACATATATAGATGAAACTGAAATTTCAGTACTGCCTGAAAGGCACAACTATAGACCTTTGTTCACAACAAACTTTCAATGAGGATGGAGACTTGGGAAAAAAATATGGCATGGCATGCTAACTTTAACTAGTGGATAAAAAACAGTTGGAAATACAGTTCCTACTCATACTTTATTGAAACAATCCTGAACTGATGAATGTTTAGCTCCAAAGATAAAGAGGTATAGTAGGAGGGTTATAAAATCCGAACAAAAAAGTCCAGCCAATACCTTGAAAAGGTCTCCTGCGAAACCAGTTGTCGAATCAGATGGACTTTTTCACCCATCATATCCAATGAAGCCACCTTCCATTCAATTCAAACTGGATTAATCAGTATATACGCATAATCTTATTACTTTAAATGATTTAGAGCTCAAATCATGATGGATAAAAAAAACGGCTAAAGCCACCTACAGTCATTTACAAACAAAGTAGCCCAAGAGGCATCTACAAGAAGGTAATCATACGGCACATGCAAATTTGTATACTTGGGGAAACAATAAAGAGCACTAAAATGGCACAGGAGGAGTATTTGCTGCAATGATTAGTTTTTTGATAAATTGAAGAAAAACTTAGAGTAACAAGAGAAAAAGAGTACAAGAAAAATCAAAATCTAGAAAGGTTGAATGGAATATGAATGAAGTTTCTTCTTCTTGCCAGTTACATATGGCCCTATCTACAACATTTGAGCAACAAAAGATAAGACATTGTAAAACTTTCATTCTTCCTTCTCAAATTTTGGATGGCTAAGATCCAGCAGCAACACCATTGTAGTATTTTAATTAACGAAGTGATCATTGTCTAGGCTTGTAGCCACCAAGGATCAATATGGTTTCAGGACTAGAAGATCAAAAGGAAAAATGTGCTCAATTAGAAGGATGATTGGCAACAATGAAAAAATTGTTGTATAGTTGAGCACTGGACGTTAGCTTGTTGTGGTATAATTACAGACTCCGAGAACACTTTGCCTCCGTGGTGGTATATTATTAGTTGGGACCTCATTCATGCTTGCAAAACACACTCTTTTATTTTCCGTTTATTCCAATATGTCACATTGATATTCATCCTGTTATTAATTAATATATATTTATTTGAAATAAAAACCAAGAGACATAAGAATTGAAGACAAAGTAAGATAAAGAAGAGCTACTTCCTAGGGATTTATAAGCAATAATCTCATCGACATTATTAAAAAAGGGGATTAGCTGATAGCTTGGAAAAGCCCTATTCCTACACCCAAAACTCCCTTCTACTGAAGGCTAGTTTTCTTACATATTAATTCCATCTGTCCTTAATGCATCACATTCTATGTTCTTCACATCTAGTATCCTCTTCAACAAAATTAAAATATGTACACAAGTCAGATGCCTTGAAACTAGCTTCTCTATAAGGAATATGAATATATCTCACCCCGCTTCCAACAAATTTCAGAAGCTGAAGGTATTTCATACTCCAGTCTGCTGGGAAACAACAACTTCACATACAAGAGTTAGAGAAGGGAGGGTGTTTTTCACATTAATATTAAAGGGAGTGATGAAGCATTGCAAAACCCAGGTAATGCACCAAACACTCCGACAATAGAGAAAATTATACCTTATTCATCTCTTCATCACCTGTGAATGATGTATCATCTTCATATTCTGTAGTTACAACAAAGAAACAGGCTAAGAATTGATTCAAAGACAAATAACTGGAAATAAATAGATCATGAAGGAACTTTTCCATCCAGCTAGCTGCTAAGAATTTTAACAGATATTATTGGAGATGGCAGATTGCAAAAGCATCCTAGTACTTTTAAGACAAGCTTATCATAATAGATAGTTAGTTTGATTACCGAAGATGTGTCATGTTCAAATTTTACTTATTTATCTAAAGATTTTACGTCGCCTATCCTTCTAAAATGTATTACACGTGATAAATAAGAAAGAATATCTATCACAGTATTAGCAGTGCACTAAAATTATGGTTTTCCTACATTTTCATGGGTCATCAGTACAAATCAAATAGTATGGAAGCAAGAAGGAAGTGACATCCAAATTGCAAGGGTCCAGAAAGTGCAAGTTAGTAGAAATAATTGCCAAGGTCCTCTAAAAATTAACATACAAAGAGGAAATCACTTTCCAGTACCATTATCTAGGTAGTCTAGAGCCCAGAGACTAAATGGCCAACTTATGCAAAATGGGATCCATGTTCCCTTGATAAATTGTTAATCTATAATCCAATAATGGTTCTTAACACAATTTGTAAACCCCTAGCAGCTCTAATCCAGCAAGAGGGAAAAAGGAAAAAAAAGGATGTGTTTGGTGAACTAATCACAAATAATATGCTATGTATCTTCAAAAAAACCTATAGAAAATCGGTAATTTGGACACCAAAATGCTCTTCTCCTTCTAATAAACCATTGTCTTGTCAATATGAGTGCCTAGGAAAGGAAAGTTCACCTCTAGCCAGCAAATGAATATGAAAGAAAATATTCTTGAACTACTGAAAAACATGCACTCACCAGAATGGAATAACTTATTCTATTAGCAGTAGCTTATGCAAGCAACCATTATCACAAGCCTGATGCATGAAAGAGGAGATCAAAACCTGAAGTAGATTGCTTCAACGTAAGAGAATCCACAATGAGGGATTTCATATAATAGATTTCGTACTGAGTTTCATATATATTAATATTAATAGGTTTTGCATTTTTAGTTTTTGGTGTGAAACCCACCCAAGTATGAAGCCCCCATTATGGATGGTCTTATACTCCTTTTGGTCCATAACCTTATGGACACATCCTTTGTATGATCATTTCAAGCATAATGCTAAAGACTTGCAATGCCAAAAGAAACAGAGATTGTATCCTATTCCCAATCCGTTGGAAGTTTGGAACATGTGTAGCTGGCCTGATGGTCGATAAAATATTTACAACAAGATTCTGTCCACAAAACCAGAATGTCAACTCATAATTTTTTTTCTTATAGAGTCTGCAGATGTTTCAGACTTTCAACCTATTGAATTACGCATCACCCCTAATGACATTCTCAATCATATAGATTTATTGCAAAATAGATGTATCTATTACCTATTCTACCGAAGTCCCAATTCTTAAAATATGCCATATAACTTATAAGATTTTAAGTTGCTAAAGATGAGCCTAGTAAAAAGGCTAAGCAAAGCCATAAGGACAATCCTCGCCTAATGGTTCATTAAGAAGGTCAACACGGATCAACTATTAACTGCAATAATATCCCACTAAAAATACTTAAGCACAACTATTTGGCACCAAAAAGCAAGCTCCCCGGTAGTTACCCTTTAAGAAAACATGAGCAAATGAATACCTTTTTGCCCCTCAAACATTTCATTACCTCCGTGCAAATAATTAGCATCATATGCGAGGTATTGACAGATTCTACTTTTCTCCCTTACTAAAGAAGAATATCACATTTTTAAGACGAAAAAAACAAAGCTCCTCAATTTACCAACAAATCTGGCATACACAGGTTTGTTATTCAATCTACAAATTGATTATGCATGATTGTTCCTCCAACTGATTTCTTCAAGAAATTAAATACAAGTATACTAATCTAACCTTTCTCTTTCAATCTGCTCAAGCTATGTAATGCACATATTTATCAAAAAGGAAAATACTTACTCATATTTTAGCGTAATCTGAAAGATTGATGATATTAGGACTTAGGACTTAAACACAATCTCCACAAAAATCTTAGAAGTGATAATACTTAAATAACCACGACTGCGATAACACCAAATGAAAGCTTCCAGACTAGATGGCCGCTATTACGTATATTATCCACCAGTGGAGTATTTCGTCTCGTACTCTCGTCAATAGGTTAAGATCTAAATGAGGAACATGTTCCAGGATGGGATAATGCCTATAATTGATGGTGTCATTTGTCAATATTACCTTATTATATTCCATAGTAGAGCCTAGCTGCTTTGACTTGTCTGAACAACCTTTTCTACATCCTCTTTCATTAACGCCCTTTGTCAAAATGTCTAGCAATTGGCGAATTAATTAAGATGAATTCACCTTCAAATCTAGCTCTACTACGACCTAGAGACTTATTACGAATTACTTGATCATTACGAATTACTTGATCATATTCAATTATGCACTTCTCAATCTTGATATAGTGGGTGGCAACGACAATAACATACATTAATTGGAAAAATAGTTTGGAAGTACTTATATAATCAAACGAGAAACAACCTCCATTCACAGAAATAAAAGGGAATTGCTTTTCAATTCCAGCATTATGAGGAATTACCAGAATCCGAATTATCACCAGACGAAGAAGAGGAGGAGTCGGTATCGGGACCTAGGACGGTAGATAAAATCTTGCCGGCGCCGGAGGCAATGGCGCGAGCGGGGTGAATCAAGGCAGAGAGCCATTTTAGGTTTCCAGAGGTCGGCGACCGTGGTTCGGAGCGAGTGTAGGGAGTCGTGGAAGATGCCGGGGCTCTACGGCTCCGGATTATCTTTCCACCGGCGGATCGGCCATCTTCGTCGGCGTTCCGGCGAACAACAGAAATCGTAGCCATTCAAAGAGAGAGAGAGGACGTGCAAAGCCTCAGGTGATCTATGCATTTTTTTTAGTAACAAGGATATTTTATTTTAGTAAAACCAAAAATATCTACGAAAATAGTGCATTCGAGCCTTTTACTCTTTTATTATTATTATTATTATCAAGAAACGAGTCTAAGCACTTGGAAGTTGGAACCTTTATTAAAATGGGCTACAAAACCATGCATACCAAGTTCTTGAGTAGCAAAAAGGGAGAGTAGTAAATGTCATGAAGTTATCAATGAAGGAGGAATCAGCTTTATCAAGGGCATCGACAGTCACTGGAGGATAGAAACACCGGGATGGAGGGGTGAAAATGTCCAATGAATTGATTAGTTCATCGAATAAGCTAGGGGGACTAATAAATTAAAAGCGGCTCATTCAAAATAAAACGGGTCATGAAAATTATTAAAGGAGTCATTTAAAAGCGTGTAAAAGTATCAGTGTAATATAATAATATATCTTATTGTAGGTATTAACATTTACCTGATAAATATGAGTAAATAATTAGTTTTCTGATCATGTTTTCCTGATAAAACTACTTAAATTGGACAAGAGTAATCTACAGTTTATTAATATGAACAATTAAATAAAATTTGTCTCACTAACTTCCTTTGCTAAATACTCCCTCCGTTTCTTAAAAACTGTCGTTGTAACAAACATAGGGTTGTGCAAAATCCGGTCCGGACCGGATTTTTGGACCGGACCGGGACCGGACCGGGAGGTTCCCGGTCCCGGTCCGGACCAGATTTTTGAAAAAAATTAATAAAAAATAAATTTAAATAAAAATTATATTAATTTTAATGTTATATAATTTATTTTTAATATTTAAGTTTCAAATTTATATTATATACTTAATAATAATATATTTTTTATTAATCATATATGATTTTATTAACTATATTATAAATTTTTTATATAAAAAAATATTTAAAAAAAAAAATAAGAATCCGGTCCTATCCGGTCAAGGACCGGACCGGACCGGAATTGCCCGGTCCGGTCCTATCCGGATTGGACCGGAATTTCCCGGTCCGGTCCCCGGTCCACACTTTTTCAAGTTCTCGGTCCGGTCCTGGACCGGTGCCCAGCCCTAAACATACAGCATTGTTATTAACAACAACAACATGTACCCAGGGAAATCCCGCCAAGGCAGGATCTGGGGGTTCTGGATGGGGGCATTCCAGACCTAGATGAAATGCGCCCAATACGGCCAAAAAGAAAGAAACAAAAACTTAACACATTGCAGGCTTTAACAACCCAAATCATAGTTGAGTACTCCTTTTCTCCACCTTTGCTCCACGGTAGGCCATCCTTCCATATTCCCCTAACTACTTTCAAAAGGAAAAATTAATTCATATTCCCTAGCATGAGAAATTAAAGAGAATTGTGGCTCTCTACATGCTATCATCTCTCACATTAATCAAGAAAAGAAGTGAGGTTAATTTTTAGATCAAACCGGATCAAAGTTTAACTTTGTAGAAGGGGTGGGTGAAATTTGTAGACAAATCTTGATTAAAATTTTTAAAATTGCACTTAGAGCCAAATTTCCAAATTTTAAACAAGAGCAAATGCATACAAATACTGTACACACACTTTTTACATGAGGCAACTTCCAGATTAATCTTCCACTTCTCATCTCCCTTCAACTCATAGCTTGCAACAACAATATTGATTTGAATGCTCTCCCATAAGAGTTTTTATTTGATTTAAATCAAATTCCGAATTTGGAGTGTGAAGAAGACTCAATTCATTTTCAAGATCGTTTTAGAAATCACTTTGGCGAGGAGATCGAAGGAGAGCTCGAAGCTTACGGGGAGATCGAAGGAGAGCTCGAAGATGGCAGGGAGATCGAAGGAGAGCTCGAAGATGACGAGGAGATTGGAGAAGAGATCGAACACCCAATCATTGATTTAAATGTTGAGCAAAACAATGAAGAAGATGAACATGATCAAACCCACAGTAAGTGTCTTCCCAATTCAATATGGTTTGATCTAGAATTAAAAACAATTTTTTTTGCAAATACATGTACGTAATTTGTCGAGATTGAGAATGGCCTAATGAGCTTTTGATTAGAGTAAGGTTGTTGCTTCATGATTTATTTTAATCAACTTGATCTAATGGCTTGGTGTTTGAGTGAAATGAAAGTGTTGATGTGCATGTGGTTAAATTTTTATGAATTTACGCGATTTGTTGAGAATGGCCTCATGTATATGTACTTCAATTTAATTATATGTTCTTTTTGTGGTCCGGTAAGGTTTTGTGGTCCTGAAAGTGTTGATGTGCATGTGGTTCAATTTTTATCCCTTTACATAGTTTGTTGAGAATGGCCTCATGTATATGCTTCAATTTGTATGCTCTTTTTGTGGTCCTATAAGGTTATTACTTCATGATTTATTGCTTTTGAAATGAAAGTGTTGTTGTATATGTACTTCAATTTACATGCTCTTCATGTGGTTGTGTAAAATTCATTTCTCCTTCAATCTATATGCTTTATATGTCCACACGGTTGTTTATATGCTTGTTTCAGATAATGTACGACACACTTTAAGAGTACTATCAAACGAAGAAAGACAACAAGTCTACACTACTCTACTTACAAGAAGTGTCAATGGGGAGCTAAAGCGCCATACAACATAAGAGGTTGCTTCGTTGATGTCAATTCCAATAAGAACGGTTCAACAGATCTGGAACAAGCAAATTAAGGATACCCCGATTGGCTCACCAGTTGATGTTCGTCACCAAAAAAACAAAAAGATTTGGTCGTAAAAGAGTCGAATTGGATCTAAATTCAATACCAACTTTACCGCTAGGTCGTCGGAGAACATTAAGATCACTTGGCAAAGCTCTAGGTGTGAACTACACAACTCTACATAGACGATTCAAGGAAGGTAAGATTCGACGTCACTCCAACGCCATCAAGCCACTTTTAAAGGATGAAAACAAAAGAGCGCGACTTCAGTTTTGCATATTTATGCTATACTAAAGTAGTTTGCCACATTATCCAAAGTTTGTTGATATGTACAACATTGTACTTATCGATGAGAAATGGTTTTACCTGACAAAGAAGTCGAATACTTATTACCTACTACCAAAAGAAGAAGAACCGTTGCGCCAATGTCAGAGTAAGAACTACATACTGAAAGTCATGTTCCTAATTGCAATTGCAAGGCCAAGGTTTGATGAAGAAGGCAATGAAGTCTTTTCAGGAAAATCGGGGTGTTTCCTCTTGTGACTAAGCAACCAACTTTACGAAGAAGCCGGAATAGAGAAGCTAGAATGTTGGAAACCAAACTGATCACCTCTGTGACGAAAGAAGTCATATGAACCTTTTTAGTTGAAAAAGTAATTCCAGATATTCAATCTAAGTGGCCAATTGAGGATGCGGGGAAAACAAATTTTATTCAACAAGACAATGCAAGAACACACGTTTACCCAAACGACGAATGCTTTCAAATAACGGCAGCACAAAATGGGTTTGACATCAGATTGCTTTGCCAACCAGCCAACTCGCCGGACTTAAATGTCCTTGACATTGGGTTTTTTAGTGCAATCTAGGCATTGCAAGATCAAGAGTGTGCAAGAACCGTGGACGAGCTTATTCATGATGTTGAGAGAGCATACCACGAGAATCCAACGAAGATGATCAATCGTGTTTTTTTAACTTTACAATATTGCATGCAAGAAATTATGAAATTCGAAGGTTCTAATCGATATAAGATAGCACATAAGTGCAAGCATAGGTTAGAGAGGAATGGTACACTTCCTAGACAAGTGTCTTGTGATTATGCACTAGTAAAAAATGTCAAGAATATTTTAGAAACAAGAAATGCATGATAATTTAGTTTGCACCTAATTATGCAAAACATTGTTCGGTTGCAAATTCTTCTGCAAATTCTTTCATATGGTTGTAGCTTGAAATTCTTTTATTTATTTTGAAGTATATGTACAATTACATTTATTGCACATATATTCTTTCATAAAAGCTTGATCTTGGCAAAGATGTCAAGGGTCATTTTCGGCCTATTCCCTAAAAATCAAACACAAGAAATGCAAATCATACCATACATTAGAATTAGATAGGTCACAACTAGACGTGGGCCCGGCTCTGGAACCGGCGGTTCCTGGTTCCGAATTCTATGGAACCAATATTTTAAAAAAAGATTGTCTTTTAAAAAAAATCCTATGTGACCTGACGTGTGATTTTTTTTTCTGAAATGATTTTTTTTTAATTATGTTCAACTTAAAATTACCATTTATGTGTCTAATAGCCTCCATACAATTATACATGTATTGATGTAGTACTATGTACATATATATTGATTAAATTGCTTGAAAAAAAAAAAACAGGAGGAGGAGGAGATTGTAAGTCTGTAATACGTATGACTATGACATAATTGTGCTCGATACAATGGGTTGTGTATTGCCGTATTGGTGTACTATGTACATATATATTGATTATATTCAATTTCTCTAAGTGTGTGTATTACATAATTTAAGTCCATGGGATGCATTGAAAAGTGTAAATGGATACTTCAAAAATTGTGCTCGATATCAATGTGGCACTAGCTACTTACGTACTAAATACATTCACAAGATTAAATGAAATACATTTCTCTATCAAAAAGATTACATCCTGCTACACGATAATTATAAATACTAAATTACTAATGCTAGTAATAATAAATAAATAAAGTCAAATAATTAAAGGGCTTGAACTTAATATCAAGTTGCCTACGTATCCTTTCGGGGTTATTGAGGAATCATAACCTATGTAGTTCTCTTACCTTCGTGAAACCCCACTTACCATTTACGACAATTGATCACCATCGGAAGCGCTTTGTGTAGCCGAGGAATTACTTCGGAGATCTTCTAAGCCATCCGAGGAAGAATCCGTGTAGTTCGTCTTTTGTTGACGAATTTCCGACCTCTTCCAATTGCATACGCACACTTGGGCTTCCAAAACATGGGGTTGTAAGCTCGCTCTTTTTGCGTGTAGTACGTGTCCACCTTCGCTAAATGTTTGTTCCACGGATATTGTTGATGCGTGAACGACAAACACTTGAGTTGCGATCTTAACCAAAGTTGGGAAAGTCTTATTGTGAGCTTTCCACCAGGCTAAAATATCAAATCCATCTTCAATAAACTCAAAATGAGATGTTATATAATTTTCAAACTCCGCATTTGATTAAAATAATACAAGAGAATCTCATAATTATGCAATTATTGTAAAAAATCAAAAGTATTTTTTAAAACAATAAAAATTAATTAACAACTTATAAAGATGAGTATAGATAATGGAAATGAGATTGCAAGAGTAAGGGTAGAGCGGTAGAGACTAGAGAACTTTCAAGAATGAGAGATTGGTTTGAGACCTTATGTTAGAGTAACTAACGGATGAGTGTATTTATAGTAAAATTTGTGAAATTTGCTATCTATAGAAAAACAAAAAAAGGAAAAAGCAACAGTTATTTGTCTGTGACTTGTGTTTGGAGAATTGGAGGAGTGGGCCAATCATGATTGATTTGGTGGCTATTGAATGGCCAAATCATCTCCCAAAAAAACACAAAATCTACAAAAGGCAAAAAAGCAACCTGCAAATCTACAATTCCGTTTTACCCAAAGAAAAAGTAGCCTTAATTAACTTAGTTTGCTGCAAAAATGTTTAAACACCCAATTAGGAAAAGCAACCTCTATGAATGCTAAACTTGATTAGTGCATTATTCCCCTCCAACATGTAACCTATGCATGCAAGCTTCCTGCAAAATGTTGTGAGATTTTTTTTGATAGCAGACTAAATAATTAAATATCCAATTAATTTTATATAGAAATAAAATAGTAATTTAATTTTTTTATTAGAACCGGTGGTTCAACCCGGTTTCGAACCGTCGGGTCAAAACCGGCAGTTTTACCCGGTTTGAACCGACGGTTCGCCGGTTCCCAAATGAGAAGAACCGGAACCGAAACCGGTCTCAGAACTGAATCAATGGTTCCGGTTCCGGTTCTGACCGGTTTATCCGCCGGTTTCAAACCGACGGTCTACCGGTTCCACTAGAACCGAACCTAGCTCTAGTCACAGCTACATGTGTAATGCTTAGGGCCATGGAGTATGCCAAATTGCAAGGTTGGAAGTTATAAATATACGTTTAATCCGGAGTCGAGAGAAGGTAAACTGGTGATAGTCTGACAGAGGAGCCTCATTCCTCTTGATACCAGATGATCATTAAATTGTAACTAAGACGTAACTTCACTGGAAATTTTACCTTCAAAATTATAGATTTTGATGTAACCGAACGTCCATTTTAGACTATGATAGGCAGAGCTTCAAGATCAGTAGGCTTTATTAACATGACTTGTCAAAAACAAGAGGTGGCCATTGAGATAAAGTTGCAGAAGAGAAGGGAGAAGGCTGCAACAGAGAAGGGAGAAGGGGAAGAGTTTCCTTGGAGAATTCATCACCCCTGTTTAGAATAAAGATGCAGAAACAAAATGAAGTTTCTAAGGAGAAATAAATGTAAAAAATAAAATAAAAAACGATTGCACGTCATTTATTTCGGTTAAAGGTATAAGGGCTACAACGACAGTTTTTAAGAAACGGAGGGAGTAGTAAACTAATATGTACCATAAAAAAAAAACAATTACAACTACAACCACATGAACCTAGGAAAATTCCGCAGACACATGATCTAGGGGTCAAGATGGGGACATTCCAACCCTAGATGAAATATGTCCAATACAACCCAAGAGGAACCAAACCACTCAACAAGAAATCTTAAAAACCTAAAAACACAACAAGGAACACTAACTTTAAAGCTAAAAAAAAAAAGTAAAAGCAACGACAAAAAGAGAAGACTAAAACTAGTCAACTAGACAAGACTCTACCAGCAAGGTAGCTAGCCATCCAACACCGAGATCTACCCAAAAAAACAATACTACATAGTTAATTACTCAAAAGAAAAATACTACAATTATATAAATGTAGTAGTGTAAAGACTAAAGAGTGGGGACCGTTCAAACATATACGGAATAATTAATGCAAAGGTGGAAAACCAAGCCTAATAAAAGAAAATTCAAGCCTGATAAAGGCAATAAATGAAAAGAAGGCAATTGTTGGTGGGGGGATTCGAACACACATCCGAGCACATGGAGGGATGGATAAGTGCAACTACATAACTTGATATTTATGTTCACTTATACCTCTATTATACGTTATAACTATGACCTGAATGGGGGGCGACCGCCAACCCACGCCCCCTCCCCCCTTAATCCTCCGTGGTCGGCTGGAGCATTCGTATCTCGAAGGATATGTTGGACGTGCATAGTGCTAAGGTAGCCACACATTAGCTTGCGGCACTGTTTTACCTGGAGGATGTCTTTGTGGGGCTTGACGGTGGCCGCGTTCAACAAATTGCAAGCAATAAGAGAGTCGGAATGTAAAAGAATGTTTAAGGGATGCATTGAAGTTGCAATAACAAGGTCATAAAAGAGTGCAAGGAGCTCAGCATGTAAAGCATCACAAGGGCGAAGGCAGACTTGAATGCCCCATTCTCGTCTCTCACTAGGTTGCCCCCACCAGCAGGGCCCAAGTCCCCTTTGGCAGAACCATCAACATTCACCATAAGCCAACCATAGGGTGGAAACGTCCATCGGTGCAAAACATCAATAGGAGGATGAGAAGAGGGACTCTGAGTGAGACGCCGGACCTTAGACTGACAATTCTTGTAAGTTGCAGTTACAATGGAGATTGTGTATGAGAGGTATAGATGCTTACAACTCCATCAAAAACAACACCATTCCTTTTTTTCCAGGTATACCATAACATACTCGCAAAGGTAACACTCCAATCATTGTTTGGAGCAATGCTAGCCAAAAGCCAAGCACAACATCTGTTGAAGAGAAAAAAGAAGGTTGAAGCATGTTACCACCGAGAGCAAGGCAGACTTGGTTGATAGGAGCATAGTCCAGAAGCATGTGCATGACAGTCTCGTTGTTTTGGCGACGGGGACAGGCTGCGGAGGCTGACAAGTGGCACCGGAGATGAGTGGCGTTGTAAAGGATAGCACCATGAGCCACTAAGTAAAGATAGAGACGAATCCGCTTCTGCATAAGGAGATGCCACACAACCAACCAAATCAAATTAGAAGGACTAGGATGACGACCGTGTGCAAACTTGATAGCCGGCTGAGTACTGAATGAACCACTAAAAGAGCCATGCCAAAAGAAACCATCATCGCAGGCCTCATCTTCAAAGAGGCATACAAAGTGGAACCGAAGAAGAACATCACAACCAAGGAAAGGGGAAATAATATCCCCACGCCAACTTGAGCTAGTCCAATAATCCGCAATAGTATATTGCCCTAAATTGAAACCAAAATGGGAGATAGTGCCACTTCATTGAGTGGAACATCAAGAGCTAGATATGAACTCAGAAAAAAGTAGACCTACAATTAGGGCTGAGCATGGAACCGAAAAAACCGAAAAAATTAACCGAACCGAAACCGAAGATAGTCGGTTCGGTTTTCGGTTCAAGAAATTTTCAAATTTCGGTTTCGGTTTCGGTTCGGTTTTTTTCGGTTCGGTTCGGTTAAACCGAAAATTTAAAAAAAATGTTTTGCTGATTAGTGGTGTAATGATATGGGCTGATTTAGGATAAATGGGTAATAGCCCATTGGCCCAATAGGGTATCACCCTCACCCGTCTCCTTGCCTCTACCCAAGACAGATCTGAGCAACTGAGCATCCCCGTTCCCCTGCCAAACCCGACGGCGGCCAGCCCTGAGCCCCCTCCGACGACCGCACGCTCCGCACTCGCTTCCCTCTCTCCCTCTACCCGCCCGACCTCGCTCAGCTTCACCGGCTTCCCCGTTTTCTCCCCTCTCCTTGTTGTGAAGTCTCTGTAATCACCTTTTCCTCCTCGCACCTCGCTACAACATGTTCGATTGGTAAGCCGCCGACCACGTAGCCTTCAAGCAGATCTACACCCTCAACCTCGTCACCGCCTCCGATTCCGTCCTCCCCCAACACCTCGAGTCTCGTTTCGGCCGCCTCAAAACCTTCCCTTCCTCTCAATCCCTCAACTCGGCCCCCAAACTCACTGATTCAACTCAAAAGTCCCGACCGCACTCGCCACCCTCTCTCCCTCTACCCACAACCCCGGCCCAGCGGCGACGGCCCCAGTCTCGCTGTCGGTGAGCTGCGACCGGCGACCTCCTCTATACTAGCGAACACGCTGACTTTCCCGTTCTCCATTTCTCGGTTTTTTCGGTTTTAAAATAAAACCGAACCGACAAAAACCGAAACCGAACCGGACCGAACCGATGCACTTCGGTTCGGTTTTCGGTTCAACATATTTCTAATTTCGGTTTTCGGTTCGGTTCGGTTTTTGTCAGTTTGGTTCGGTTTTGAACCGATGCTCAGCCCTACCTACAATTTCCCACAAGCAGATATGGTCTAATAACATCAAGGATTTTACTCTTCTAGACTAGTGTGATTCATATGTTAACTATCGGTCAAAATGTCAATTTAGAAAATGTATTTGGACAAATGGATATTTAAAAGCACAAATGTGGACCTTTGAGTATTGTAAAAGATAACTTTATCATTTTATGAAAAATAATCAAACTTACATGTAAAAAAAAACTTGTGTATAAATTAAATTTTTTTAATTATAGGTTAAAGCTAGTTTTTCTATTTATAATTAAGAAACTATACTAAAATTTAGAAATAATTTTTTCCTTGCAATTAAGAGTTTTATTTGCTTCAGAGCATAACTTGATTATTCCATCATAACTTATAATATATATATATATATATATTGGTTGTTGAAAAAGACTCCTAAGAGAATATGTCTTAGGGTGAGACATAGGGGTACTGACTCTCATTCCTCTGGATTAACCCCATCGTACAACTGATATTGTATTTTTTAAAAATATATTCGCACGCCTCTCTTATTCGCGTGTAAAACACGCTCTCTCGTTTCGCTTTTCACATTTCACTCTCTCCCAAACTGCTCATACTCTCGAACTACTCATTCTCGTCGGTTTAATCCATCTATTTTCTTTGTTTTTGTGCAAGCAATCTTCAATTAAAGCAATCAACAATGTTTACATCCAAATCATCTTCTGCAAACTAGTGAGGTATGCTACATTCGAACCCTAAATTTTGCTTATTTTTGAATTTCGCTTTTTCGAACCCTAGATTTTCGGTTTTTAAGTTAATTCACTTGTTCTTCTTGATTTTTGTTGATGAATGAGTTTGTTGAAGTCATTTTCAAGCGCTTATTAGCGATTAGAACGAATTTTTATTTGATTTGTTGCCCTACCTCATGCTTTTGGAGTCTTTTGCTTGTTGTCCTTCGAATTCTTGTGTGTTTTTTTGTTGATTCTTTGTAGAACGTTCTAGATCTATGCTTATACGTACCTGCTCTATGTGTTTGTTTCATTCTGCGAGAATATTTGCTTATACGTGTGTGTATGCATCGTTATTTCTTCGATTTAATTTGTGCTTCATTTCAAGTTTATTTACTCTTGTTTCATGTTTGTTCATTTGGTCGATTGATTTGTGCAAATATAAAAAGTGTTTGGTATATCAAAATTGCTCACTTGTGTTCCTCATTTGTTCAATCCTACATGATAATCCATGTTTGTTCAATCTTGCATGTGAATTTGTTCATTTTTATTATAAAATTGTATAACTGATGGCCTATTTTGTTCAATCTTATTGCATATTTGGTCAACCCTGTGCTAAATTTGTTCAAATCAAATATGCTCATTTCCAGTGTTGATTTATTCACTTTCTTTTATTGATTTGTATCATTGTGCTTTGTATTATCTATAGTTAGGTAAAAACCAACTAGAATCTCTTTCACAATTTAAAAAGATAGTAAAACATTTAAGCTTTGGCAGCATGGCTATTGGAGAAGAACCATCATCTCCAATTAGAAGAGGTGTTTGCTACATTTTGCATATATTCCATGCAAATAAGGTAGAGGTGTTTTATCTTATGTTTTTACTAATTTCTATTTACTTCTCTTTCAGAGCTAAGGAGCAAGTTTACCCAAGACAAGGCTAAAGCTCAATCAGTTGACACCGAACTTCCCATTTTAAGGAAGGACATCCCTGTCCCTAGACCTTCTAAATCAAATGATGTCAGCGACAGCTCTAGCGATATAGTACTTGCCCAAAGATTGCAATCTCTTAGAGTTGGGAAAAATAATGATGGCGCCGAAGTTAACAAACAGAAGGAAAAGGAGGTTGACATCAAAGGTCAAAACGGAAGAGCAAAGGTGTTGATCAATCTCCTCAAGAGGCTTCCGAGCCTGCTCCCAAAAGAAGAAAGAAATCCCTAGCTTGTAAAGATAAGTTTCTAAATGAATTAAAACAACCTAAAGGGACCTCACTCATGAGAGATCGTTTTGTCGAGCATCCAGCTCTCATGTCAAAGTGTTCATTAAAAACATTGATTGATATTCTGAAGCATTAAGAGTCAAAACCTGTGAAGTTCAACACCATCAAGGAAATGGGCTTTGAGCACCTTTTTAAATGTTTTACTATCTTTTTAAATTGTGAAAGAGATTCTAGTTGGTTTTTACCTAACTATAGATAATACAAAGCACTGATTGTAAGGACCTTCCCAACAGGTTATGCCACCCTGTTGTTAGCTGCTTTGACCCTGCTATTGGTATGCTAAGGGTTGGTGGCACTGATTGTGAGCATTAGGAGTGAAAGAATTGCCCTACTACATGGCATCTACAATATACTAGTGGACATCAAAGACACTCAACGATCATATTGGAGACGGTTTGTTGGAAGGGTATACATTGATCCTAACAGGAAAATAAATTTATAGATCAAGAACCCGTTTAGTATAACGAAGTCAGGTGCGTCCACTAGAATTAGAATAATCTTAATCTAACAATCAATCCTAACATAACCAAGCAAAAGCAAACAAAAACAACTCTCAAAACAAGGTCGATACCGACCTAGTCAAGGTCGATACCGACCTAGTCAAGGTCGATACCGACCTAGTCAAGGTCGATACCGACCTAGTCAAGGTCGGTAATGACTTGCAACTCAACACAGAAAACACAAGAAAATCTTGGAAACACACTGCTCGTTAACGACCTTAAGGGGGGTCAGTAACGACCTACTTTGAGAATCACGAAAAACTTTGAAAAATCAATGTAAAAGAGATTTAGGACAAAGGATCCACCACAACACAATCATGCATGCAAAAATAAATCAAGGATCAACCAACCAATAACCTCATGAATGACTTTCGCCACAAATCAACAAGCACATATCCTAATTTTCATAAAGATATAACCTTGCAATCCTACTTGTAGTCTAAGGGTTTTAACTTTTATCAAACCCAAATAGTTATCCAAATTCACAACTTAATCTATCAATTCGATTATGAATATGAACATGCCTCAACTCTCATCAAAAAATTAAGCAAAACAAGATGGATAAATGATAAAGATTAAAGGTAAGGTTTTGATTAAAGGCTCATGCTTTAACATGCACATTATGTTGGGTTTCACCCCAATCGTAAAAAAGAAGACTACTCACAAGCCATCATGCATTCATCAATCAAAGATAAGAGGGAAGACATGATTAAAAACAAAGCAATCTTCAATTGAAAAAAACAAACTTACAATCTCCAACGATCTTCCAAAACTCTTTCAAAACTTGTCCAAGAGTTTGGAATATTTGGATCGTTTGTACTGATGGACGTCCTTTACTTTGGTAAAGGCGTCCTTTGGTCAGGCGTCCCTACAAGGAGTAGGAGCGTCCTTGAGTAATGCAGCGGAATAAAATACTAAACAAGTAAAGATGAACGCAGTGAATTATAGAGGAACCACTCAAGACCAAGTAGTCCTTGAGTGTAAACCTCTACCTCCTTGGAGGATTTTTGAATAGCTTTTTCCTTTATATTGAACGTCCTTACAGTTGTACTGGCGAGTCTTTACAGCTCTCTGGCACTTATCTTTTCCCTAAGTCCACTAATAAAGAGTTCCTCTAAGCCTACAACTTAAGCGAGTTCAATCTCTTAAAGGACTCTATTCCTACGTCCTATAGTACCTCGTAGGACTCTCTATCTCTTTTTGGGTTTTTCTAAATACAAACTGTTTTGTGGTTTTGGTTACAAATCTCACTCGATCTAGCACAAGTCTTAACACTGTTCTTGAGTTCTTGAGCTAGTTCTTCGTGTTCTTGAGTGAGTCGCTTTCCTCTGGTTCTCTTTGAATATTCTCTGAAAAGCGTTCGCGTCACAATAAATGCCTTGGGCTATTTATAGGACTTGGGGAAGGGCGTCATTCTCTTCTGACGATCATACCCTTCAAGGACGTGGCTACAGGATTATCCTCCACGAGTATGGCGGTGATGAGAAAACTTCATGTATCCAGCTGTGTGTGATGAACTCCGCTACAGGATCGGCCGCCACGTGCTGATGAACTCTGCTACTGGATCGTCCGCCACGTATCCTTGGATGATCAAATGTTGTCGAGTGATGTCATCCTGTCGGCTAGTGAGTAAGGAATTCTTTCATGCGTTCCTACTTGCTTGGGACTCCGTCCTTGCTCAAGTAGTCTTTTGCTGGTCCTTACTTCCTGTTAGTTGGCGTCCCTAAGCCTAGGGAACGCTCACACACTTGTTGTCCTTTGTCATTTGGCGTTCCTGAACACTTGGACAAAATTATTAGAATCAAAGTGAGTTTGTCATATCAAAACTAAGGGACGGTTATGGGCACACTACTAAGTACGCAAGCGTCCTTGATAGCGTCCCAACAGAATAATCCTAGAACATGAGTTCAATCTCCTAGATAATAATGTAGATCCCTAGAAATGGCACCCTAAGGCCCCTTATATAGTGATATGAATGTTCTTAAAAGGAAACTAAAAATTATCTTAAAAGACCCATATATAAAACATCTAATAAAAGCAAACTTAGGACGCAAGTAATTCTCATCGTCAGCCCCAGGGAAGCTCGGTACCAACCCAAAGTGGGTCGGTAACGACCTCAGCCAACTCTTATTCTCTTCTTCTTCTTGCTCGAAACTTGCCCTATCATTCGGCCCTTCTTTGATGCTTCTTCCATGGTTGTTCTTGGTCTTCCTAGTCTTACTTAAGCCCTTTCTAAGACATCTTGATCTTGCAAACTCTTCCTTGAAATACATGGAATCTCCAAAACTTCAACTCTTGCCCCACTAGCCAATACCGCGACCACACCACTCTAAAGTTACCTCCTAGAAAACATAGACAAGACCGAGATATCCTCCACGACGCTTTAAACACCTACAAAACATAAAAACAAATACAAACGACATCAACTCTCGAAAGAGAGTCAAAACGACATGCAAAACAACAACAACAATAAATGGCTAGAAAAGACTCAAACTACCTAGAAAATAACCTATAAAAATAAACTAAAAAGCATGAAATCAAAACACCCCATACTTAGACTTGCTTGTCCACAAACAATCACCCAACATGCATCAATACCAATCAACAAAGCTCAAGAACCTCCCTTAAGGAAAAGTAAACACAAGTAGAATAATGAGAAAACATCTTCAATATCATAGCACACATGAACATTCTAAGCAATCACAATCCAAGCTCACCAAGGAAAAGTGTCTCACTCAAGTCTCAAAGTGTTTAAGGTATAACAATGATAACTCAACTCAAATTCCAAACACAAAACTTCATAGTCAATGGAACTTATATCAAAACCTCTTTACCGAAAAATCAAAACAAGTCAATCCATCATAAGAACTTAGAGTGACTCAATGAAAACTTCATAGAAGTTTCATTCATTATAACGGGGCTTGGTAATTCAAAAGGTGTGGAATAATTTGGTTTTGTGATGCTAACAAATCCGAGAACCAAGACTCCTAGATTGCACAGCTCAACCAACTATTCTTTCTTCCAACAAACACACAACACTTAAACTTCCAAAACTATTTCTTTGTCTTTCTTCTCACACTTAGAAGGCTTTGGACTCTTGCACTTATTATACAACTCTTTTTTTTCACTGTTTTTTCTCCCTTTTTTCCCTTTTCATGACACACTTTCTTTTTAACTGGGGGATCGGTACCAACCCTATGTGGGTAGGTAACAAGCTACACTTATTTATTACTATGCTCTATTTCGAGCCAAAACACTTCATTCTTCAATTTTCCAAAGACAACACTCATTTTCTACCTTTCACGATCACTTTATTTTCACCCACTCAATCCACATCAACATCCACTACTCCACTCTAAGTCCTAATTCCCGGATCAATGGGGGTCAAGCTTATCATGGCCAGGGGATAATTTGTGGGGCTAAAAATAGGCTTAAAGCTCAAACATGGGGGCTACAAACAAAGGGATCATGCATAGGTGGGAGAAAGGAATATAATAGGCTAATGAAATAAGTTTAAAATCATTTGATTCAACAAGTATTGAGCAAATCTCAATTGGTTTCAAGTTTAAAATAATCATGCCATTGACAAGTGGTAAATGCATAAGGAAGAGCAAATCACACATAACAGAAATAAGGAATAAGACATACATTCCTTATAGGCCAAAAATATATCTCACTTAGGTTCAATTCGTTGGATTGTTTTGACATAGAAATATGCATGCACAACATCCATCATAAGCTCAAAATTCAAAAAGAAAAATCATGATTAGGTAATTCTTATAAAGAATGCTAAAGGATTTAAATGATAATGCAAGCGATTCCTATCCTAGGACATCTAAAAAGGGCATTCATTCATCACAAAAATCAAAAGAAAAAGACTCAAACAAGGCTAGATTAAACACAAACGAACATATTACTCAAACAAGAAAAAACATGCACATACTCAATCAAGTAATTTCCCAAAGCACCCCATACTTAAAATACCAATGCCCCCATTGATTAAATAGTAAATAAAAGGGAAACAAAAACTAATTTGGACCTTTAAGCGTTGGGCAAGGAGGAGAATCATTCATGGGGAGAGGATGGTGGTGAGCGGTTGAAGAGTTGCTTCGCCAACCAATTGTTGTACTCCACTTGAGCATTCCATCTTTCCACGTCTTGCTTGTGTTCCTCGTAATACTCAATGCGGAACTCTTGAAACCCTTTGTGGTTGGCGACGACTTGGTTGTAGTGGTGGTTGAGTGCTCCATAGAGATGGTGTTGGTGCAGCATCAATGCATCCATCTTGGCGGCAAGGGAAGAGAGGTTGAGGTGTCCACTGGAGCTTGACCTGGCTTGATGTGCACCATGTACTTGAGATTGAAAGCTACCGGACCCGCCATAGCCGTAGGGACTGTTGTAAAAAGGCACCAAATTAGTTTGAGGGCCCATTGTGTAGTCCATGGGGTCAGTACCACCCTGGTGATGGTTGGTACCGCCCCCTGCTACTTGTCACCGACCCTAGATGGGTTGGTACCGCCCCTCCTGGGCTGGTTCCTTGGTACTTCCCAATCGAAGACGTGCTCTCTTGGTGGCGGGTTGGGCACAACTCTCTGGTACCGGCTAGGCATGCGTCTAATCATCTCATCATCCATGACATGTGGTGTCAAAGGATAGGGCGTTGGCGCCCATGCATCATACCAATTGAGCCAGTAGAAAAGCTCATAATTCTTTTTAGTGAGCACCACGTCGTGGGTACCTTCATTGAGCTTGAACTTGTTGTCAAAGGCGCCGGTCTTGGTTTGGTGGACAACTTGGACATTGGTGTAGTACTTCACGTCCATGGGGATGACCTTCCTGGAGGAGTAGAGGGAGAGATCGATCCCAAAAGACTTGGCAAGGATGGCCACTAGCCAACCGAAGTAGGTGTTCTTGTGGGACGCGAAAGCTCATACTTGGGCCAAATCATGGAGCCAAGGATGCGCGGGATGACCCTGAAGACGGGGCTAGCTATTTGCCGGCCTTAAAGGGAGTTGGATGAGAAGTCCACCCGGCCGGTGATGTAGTATTGATGTAGTATCACAACTTCTTGGTGGGAAAGTCGTCCATTGTGTACACCCCGGATGATGCACGGAAGCCAAGCTTCTTGTTAAACGTCTTGATCGATGTCCGTTGCATAGCGTTTGTTGCCAAGTTGAAACTTAACTTTTGAGTCATTGAAGTCGGTGTCGTTCACCTCCATACTAAAGTCCGACATGAACTCGCAAGTAATGGCTATGTGGTGCTCCTCAAAAGGATGGTGGATGAGGGATTGAGCTCCAATCCAAGAGAAGGCCTCAACCACCGCCTCGTAGACACCAATCTTGTTGGCACCTTCTCTTTGGTATGCTCGAACCGCCACCTCTCCTTCCCAGATCTAAACGCACCGGGCCTATTGCTCATCAAAATAGAACTCCAAAGTGTCCTCTTGTTGTGGTTGCTTGTTCTTCTTTTGCTTCTTGGCAGGTCTCCTTGATGAAGAGGTCATTGTCCTACAAAACATATTAGCTCCCAAGATAATTTCCAAACTCACAGGTACCGCACAAAGATCACACATAAATCAAAGAAGCACCCATACTTATAATAAGCAACATGTGTAAATACAATAAAAACATTATCAACCAAGCATGCTTAATAATGAAAGATAGGTAAGTAATGGGAAATCTCATGCTTAATTCACTCAAATCATGGAAAAATTAGCTCAGTAATCACGTTATCATCAAGATTACGAGGCAACCAGGTTCGGGATCGACCCTTGGAGGCTCTTAATCGCACAAATACGCACCAAAGCACAAGATTGAATACAAAGTTGGGTCGTGACCGACCATGGGATGGTCGTCACCGACCGCCCGAGCGAAAAAAGTGCCCGAAAATTCAGCAAAAGGCACTTCAATGGCTACCCAGAAATCCTAGAAAAATCATACGAGCCCAAAATCGACCAAACAACAAAGTATCAAGCAAGGAATCATCTCATAAGCCACCAATGATCAACCTTTCATGTAATTCTAAGCATTAAAGCATACAAACAACCCAAATTTTCACATTCAAATTCAAGAACACCGAAAACCTAGATTTTTCAACTAAACCTTCGAAATAAATAAGTGAACTTGAATTTAAGAACAAAGGAGTAAAAGAACATACCAAGTATGAGTAGAACAAGAAGAATGGTGAAGTAAGAGGGTCATAACAGAACACTTGGATGAGTTGAAAAATTGGGGTTTTTTGTGGTGTTCAAATTTTTTGAGTGTTGGGTGAAGAAATTGGGTGGGATGAGTAGCACAAAAATGGATTTGGGTAGATTTGAGAAGAGGAGTGATGGATTTTTGAGAATTTGGGAGCAATGGAGGCAAAGTGATTTTTGAGAGCAAGGGAGGGTCGATGGAGGTGGACGGTGGAGAAGAAGAAGAGGGAAGGGGGTAGGGTTAAAAGGATTAAAAGTTTAGAAACTTACTTGTAATTTCCAAAAAAATTTAAAATTTACCATTTTGCAGCATGGGTCGGTACCGACCATGTGTTGGTCGATAACGACCAACACATGGACTTCCGTTTCCTTGTGTTGAATTGTGTTTCGGCCCTCGTGTTTCTTTTCGACGCCTCAGGTCCCTACAAAACTTTAGTGGAGATGCAAGACAAGATTTTTAACAAGGGTCTTGTGTTTTGACGCACCCCAATTTCTCGTTTCAACGCATATATATAAACCTGGTTATTTACAAAATTGCCCTCGTCATTTTGAGTATTGAGAAATCTGCTTCCCAAACCCTCGACTGCGCTCTCTTCCACTGGCCACCCTCCCCGGCCTCTTCCAATTGCATCCCCGCGCTCCCCCACCGCCGCCGTCGGACAAGACATCAACTCCTCGGAACTCCCCTCCCCTCCTCTGCGCCGTCGGACAAGACAGCAACTCCCGTCTGACAAGTTCTCTTCTTTACCATTTTCATCGTCTTAGGGTTTCTGGTCTGTTGAGGTAAGTGCTCTTTATTGCTTGATCAATGATCCAATTGCTTAACTTTGAGCTCAATTGCTTGTTGGGCCTTCTCTTCCCATCTCCCCCGGTATTGAATCTCGTATTTAGGGTTTTGAGTTTTTCTTTGTTTGCCCAACTTCGTTCTTCAGTGCTCATGTTTCCCTCTCTTCCGAATTTCGATTCCTTTCCCTGTTGATGAACTATTCTAGCATTTGCTGTCAAGTCTTTATGTTATTTAACTAACATAGTAATCTGATGATAGGAATCACATGATAAACTATTCTCAGCAAATATGATATCGTTTATCAATTCCACTGCATTTTAGAAAATATAGTTGATGTGAGAATCAAGGAATCACATGATAATGTGGTTGAAAATGTCTTGAAGAAAAACACACAAGTGAACGAGGTATGCTTAGATTCTCCCATTGTATAGATTGTCTTTGTACAAGACATATATCATGTTTTTGTCATAGTTCATTACATTCAATGGATTCCTCAATCTTTGCTTAAAGGTCAATACCTAAGGATACCAAAGTGACAACATATTATCGTTACTATCCAGGTTTTTGCGGATCATGAATCTAGTCTCAAACCTTTTGATGTTCCAAGGGAGTGGATATGGAATCTGCCTAGAAGGACAATATATTTTGGGACCTCTGTATCAGCAATATTTAGAGGTGATATTTGATTTGAATCATTTGGCTTGATCTTTGAGTAAGATGAAATCATTAACAATTTAGTATCTACTTTCCAAGGATGTCAAGGGAGGAAATTCAGCATTGCCTTTGGAGAGGTAAAATTCCTTCCTTAAACAAGTCATCCATTAACTACATATAAAATTATAATATCTGAACAGCTAATACTATTTTGTCTACTGGTTTTGTTTGTGTGAGGGGGTTTGAACAAAAGTCAAGAATACCAAGACCACTTATGGCCAGACTGCATTTTTAAGTAAGTAAGCAAGCAGTTGAGAGAGACAGAGAAGAGATCAAGAGAAAGGCAAAATAATAAGCAGGACAACAGAAGAAAACTACATCGAGATAGAGGGCATTGCCAACATTAATAATAAGCACTTTTGATGACAAATTCCAAACTCGTATGGGTCACAAACGGCCGAGAGGGTTGCCGATCCGATGGGGAAAATGACGGTGAAAGAGCATATAATTTTGCACAAGAACACTAGTCAAATTTGGATACATACAGAGAGATAAACTCAAAGTGAGACAATTTTTGCAACACCGGTAATATAAAGGTCAACAAATCGTTCATCATGCTTTGAGAATCTCCAGATAACATTCTAGAATTCAATACCCTGATGTGCGATGACACACCAGTTAGCGATTGCATTTTAGAGTAAGCAGATGGCTTTGGAGACAAGATTTCTATGTTGTTGTATGGCTTCTATTTATGTTTCTTATGTTATTCCATTTATAATTAGTGTTGTTATTATGTTGAATAATGTGATTGAAAATGTTTTGAAGAAAAACACACAAGTACCATCAATTTTCATAACACCAAACACATGACTCGATAAAATGTGTTAGTTGTGAGTTAAGTAATGCTATACTCGATTAAAATGTGTTAGTGGTGGGTATACTAATGCTATATAGATGCGATTTTCAACTTTTCACGTTCTGATAAATCGTCCATTATAAATACATGGAAAAACGCGATATGTCCATACAAATATCATGGACAATGTTTAAAGGTTCATATGTTTTTCATGGATGAAAATTTAATGCCCATTAAAAAATGTTGGACAAGGTTCTTCAACTAAAACTGATGAAACACCGGCCATTGAAAATGTATGGACAATATTAACTTGTCCACCAGTTTTCTGTGGTCATGTATGAACCGTCCATCCCTTTTTAATGGACAAAAGGGTGCGCTCTAACGAGATTTGGGGGTGCGCTAAATCGAAGAGCCGTTTAACAATCCTAACCTAAGAAACGGGTCTTGTACATATTACTCCTAATACATATTCCGTAAGACAAGATTTCAGCCTCGTTGTTCATGTCCAATTTCGGATTCAGTTCAGGTCGGTTCAGTTCGGATTTTGGGTTCGGGTCACTTTTGTGCCGGGTCCACGACTGCTATAAAGACTTAGTATTATTGAAGTTGACCGTGTTTGTAATTCCGCCCAGGCCCGAGGTGCCATTGATGACCTTGACCCTCGTACTCAATTACACCGTTGTACTTTTCAAACCCAAAACCCGAATTCCTTCCTCTCTGGACTCTGATAAATTCCGATCCACGCTGTCTCGTAACCGGGAAAGAAAAAGCTCGGGAGATAAGAGTTCAAAGTTAAGGAGGTTTGAGATCTGATGGCTTCAAATTCGACGAAGAATCCGATTTTACCTGTCACCGAGCCTTCGAATTCCCGAGGCGATGATAAATTGTTCAAAGGATCCGCCATGACCAAGCGAGGAGCTTATGCTGCCCTCTCTTACATGATCTGTGCAGGTTTTCTTCTACTTTTTTCTTCGTCCATTTTCTCCAAAGGCCAGTTCTTGTTTTTTGTTTTATGGCCTCCTTATTTAGTGCTGAATCTGAATTGCCATTTAGCTTTCAGTACTCAATTGTTGGTATTCTATGTAGTACTCAGTGATGCAATTGTTCTTCGGGTATGAGTTATCCGTTTGCGATTGAAACTTAGAAGACTAATTTCGGCTATTGACAATGACTTTTCTAGGATCAATTATTCTCTGGTGTGAAAACATTTTAATGAAAAGAAGATCAGGTATTCTGTAATGGGTTCTGGATTTTGAGAAGGACTATTCTTTGAAATATAGGGGTTATTACTAGCCTGCTTAAATACTTGATCTGAATTTTGTGCTCTTGATGCTTGATATCATGTTCAGATATCTTGTCATGTTTTTTCAAGTTAACCTCTTGGCTGTTAACTCAATATATCTTACATTGTTTTGTATTAATCTGTGCATTGACTGGGTATATATTACACACAAACCTATATAATGTTGTATGAAGTAATTGTTACCCTGACAAAGTGGAATTCTTTACAGTTTACACCAATTAAAAGTTGTTACAGATGCCAAAACAATGCAACAGGGTACATAAACATGATACTTTATGTCTGGAAAAGGCAGTTTTCAGGCACATCACTAAGCCTGCTATCACAGTATGATATGTGAAAAAAAGAGAGGAAAGAATAGACTTGTAGAAAAGCCTCCTGCATCTACAACTATTAGGCTTTACTAGGTTTTGGTTTCCCTTCCCTAATTCGTACTGATTTTTTTTTTTTTTTTTTTGTACTTTCCAATCATAGGAATGTAACAGCATGTTAAGTCTGAAAATGCCGTTGTTTATTACTTAGGCATGCCCTTTTAGTTAATGAAACCCGCCAAGGGATTTGGAAATGGAGGATAAATACAAGGCAACTGTAGGATATATTGATTCTAGAATTATTGTACGATACTTACTATTTCAAATAGTTTATTAGATTGAGTATATCAAGGTGGTAAACAACTCCATATGATAGAAAATTTAGTATGTTATAATATGAAGTGGCTTTGATTTTTTTTCCTTGCATTTTACGTAAATGAAGTTTTCAACTTCATAGAACTGATGTTTGATATCTTTCTAAAATTAGATAGCAATAAGAACAATTTGGGAGAGAGGGCTGCTTGTATTATCTACTTTTGAAAAAAAATGATGTAAGAACCTTGTTAGTTTGTATTCCTGGTACATTGTATTATTATGTATGAATTCCCAAACTAAATGAGCTCAAATTTGTGTGGATAAGTGTCCTCAGATATGATACCACATTTTGTTATTCTACAATCAAAATTTGCATTGCTTCTTGCAGTGCTACTAGTTTTGTTCAACAAGGCAGCACTGTCTTCCTATAGTTTCCCATCAGTAAATGTTATCACACTCTTCCAGGTAATAGACTATTACTGACGTCACTAGTCTGTTCAACATTCTAGTTTTTGTTCATATTGATTGTGGGAACTAAACTTGCTCATTTTACATCTAAGATCATGCTATTGAATTTATTTGATTTTGAAGACTAATAGCTGTCCTAGAAGTAACTGTTAAATTTATTGTCAAACAGTGTTTGTAACTGAATGAAGTTGTTATTATCCCTGTTATCTGGGAATATATTTTTCATAGATCATAATACTGTAATGGTCAGTTGACCGAAAGCACTTTATTGTTTAACCTTGTTGCTCTAACCAAACAGCTTCAAAGTATAATTATTTGTAACAAATAACTTAAATGTTAAGAACGCGATACCTTTTTACCTATAAAGCTAGCACAACTACATGGTTTTATTGTCCTACGGGTCCGTTTGGGCTTCACACACATTTTGGGGACACGTGTATGGGTGGTCAATGGGATTGAATCAAGCTAATGGACCAGACCTTTGTAGATTTACATATTGTCCATACATATACGTGTTTGTTGGTTCCAGCTAGCCAGATTTACATTGTAGTAAATGCATTTTAAAATAGGTGTTTTTTCTTCAACATACGGATATTAGAGTTATTTACTAATGGTTTTGTTAAGTACGGGGTGGATGTAGAATATCATGTAAATGACCAGGCGGTCAGGCTCCTCTTTAGAATAAAAAAAGACAATAGAAGCATTTGCAAGTTGATTTTAGGAGTATTTAGTTTTTAATTCTGTAGTACATTCTGGCAAAGGTAACTAATTCTTGTATGACAAAACCCTCATCTTATGTCAAGTCTATGGGGCTCACTCGGAGGCATGAGGCAAAGTGCAACCATAGGCGATCACTTTAGAATTAAATAATTATTTCTACTCTAGCATGTGTAATACTAACTAATACGTGTACTGTTCAGATGATATCATCATGTTCATTCCTATATGTCATGAGACGTTGGAGGATGATTTCTTTCTCAGCATCCGAGTCATTGAGTGTCATTGATAACTCAATAACACTTGTGCCTTTGGAGACATTAGCTCACACCTTTCCTCTTGCAATGTCCTATTTGCTTTATATGGTAAGCCTGTATTAAATGTAAAACTAAGAAACTTTGAGATTTCTTGTTCATTATTGTAATCACGTCTGTTTCTTCCTTGTTTGCTTGGAAAGCTAGTTACAATGGAGGCTGTTCGCGGGGTAAATGTTCCCATGTATACAACCTTGAGGAGAACAACTGTGGTCTTTACAATGGTTATGGAGTATGTTCTCATCAGGCAAAAATACACATCCTCTATTGTTGGAAGGTACACTAGAATCCAAAACTTTTAGATTTACAAAGACCTAAAAAAATTGACTTCCTAGCTTTGAAAGTTTGATGCTTGTCAGTTTATGCAATTATAATAACTTATAGAAGTGTGCAATTTTTCTTAATTTGAAACTCATAGAGGATGAGTAGTTTCTCGTTGGTTATGCTTAAATCTCATCCTGTAAAAACATAGCATATATCTAGTTTTGTAACATTTGTTGGCTTAAACTTAAGATTTTGCATGTGTAAAGAGTAGACTTGTTTTATGAGTAAAAGTTTGATTGCTGAAGTGCCATATTGAGAATAGAAGGAACTTTCCATTTACAAAGTAAGGATTAAAGAGAGAGATTGTTGCTGTGCTTCTGTCTTTGTGGTTTCATCTACTTGATGTGTCAACAATTGTCAAGAATTTGATATGTATCTTTTGCCATCTCTGTCAAAACATATTAAGAGAGGCCAAGTTTAGGCCAATAATGAAGTAGCTATGAATATCAGCTTATGTATAGTGTAGTTTATCAGAATAAACTGATTATGCTTTTTAATGCCCTTGAAGAGAATATTGCACATTGCAAAAAGTCCACTGTCACAGGCCCAAATGAGACCTTAAATCACATTCTCTGGCTGCATTTTGACTAAAAATACTTTGCTACATTTAAGTAAAAAAAACGTCTTAAAAGTTTGCTGCAAATTTTATATGGCTGTTGTAAATTTTTTATATAACCGATCAAACATAGCTGGGGAGGCAATCAGGAACTGACTAACATTATAAACTTCTAATAACTATGTTTAAGACATTGGGATTGTTTGGATTTTATTTGGTTATGTTTTGCCCTTGATGCTTGATAAATGATTTTGGAATGGTAAGCTCTTATATCAGATGAATAACATCATAAACTTCTAATTAGGCATATCAGATGATGTAATTCGATGTGATTTGTAATGGTATATCAGACCAAGGATTTTGGAATGAAGGATATTCTGTCTTCCCAATGATTATACTTCTGTGAAATATTGTCTGTGTCTATAATCTTTAGTACTCACTTTTAGCTTTAGCTCCTCTTTTTTCAGCTAGTTGCAGAATAATTTCAATATTTAAAATTTAAAATTTAAATTGCAAACCTTTTCCCTAACTCGATGATACTCTGAATTGTTTACCAGTGTGGCATTGATTGTTCTTGGTGCATTTGTCGCTGGAGCTCGAGACCTATCATTTGATTCTTATGGCTATGCCGTTGTTTTTCTAGCAAACATCACCACAGCTGTTTATCTTGCAACCATAGCTCGAATAGGTATCTTATCCTTCATTCATTATTAATTTTTTTTTTCCTGTGTCATCTAATATGCTTTTATATTGTTTGTTTGACCTTTTCCTCAGGAAAATCTAGCGGACTCAACAGCTTCGGACTTATGTGGTGCAATGGTATTTGATTATAGATCTTTGACTTAGATTGCTTTATATGTCATGTGTGTCTGCTCACAACTTCCTAATTCATTTATGTTCGTCATCTTAATGTAGGGATTGTTTGTGGCCCTCTTTTATTTATATGGACATATGTACGAGGTGATTTGTCATTGACATTGCAGTATCCCTACTTGCTTTCACCTGGATTTCTGGTAAGATCTGCTGTTCAATTAATATTTAAATGTTCTTCCCTGTTTGCTAGCCCCATGTTTGTCGCATTTGAGTTGGAGTTTTCTGGATCTTATGTGTTTTTTTTTCCCGTTTTTGTGGTATATAATTTTGAGTATACACACATTCGTGTATTTTAGTATCATACGGTGCACGAAAGCACTTTCCTGTAAACATCATTACATTTAACCACTCAATTATTCTATCAAGTAATTTAACATCTACCTCCTTTACCCTTAAGGAAATGTTTCTATTAGAACCCGAAAACTGAAAGGGAAAGGGATAGAAATCTGAGTAGCAAGCATCTTGCTAATCAGCCAATTTTGAGGAATCCTCATTTGTAATTCATTTCATTCTTCAAGTCTGTCCAATTACAATCTTATGTCCTCCTTTTATAATGCAGAAAAGAAGATAACTAACTCCAAAAACTAAATAAAAATAAATCAGTTAATAAAAAGCATAATGGAGAAAGTGGGAAAATGCCTAAAATCTAGGAAGTGGGAAATTAAACTAACTGACTAGAAAATAAAGAAACTTCTAATTGAAACTAATAATCTGGGATTTTATCAGTTTCATGGAAGGAGTTGAATGTTCAAACTTCAAAGTGTCTTTTAGACCTATTTCATGTTTTTTTTTCTGGGCAATCTAGAGTATTTAGGCGATTTCATTTTTTTTCTTATTAGGTCCAAGATAGGCCTAATTGCTAAATTGCAAACAAAGTCTGTATAACCAGTGCTTGAATATATCTGCTTGTAGTTGTGCAGCTTACTGCTAGTGTAATTTTCCTATGCGTGCAGTGCATTTGGAACTTGCTAAGGCCCATCAACCATTACTTTATCTGGTGCTATACTTTGTAATTTGTTTACTTTACACTGATGCTAGTATCTCTATTTGACAGGTGGTTCTGTTTTTTTCTTGTGTACTGGCCTTCTTTCTGAACTACAGTATATTTCTGAATACCGCCCTCAACTCTGCACTCACCCAGACCATCTGTGGGAACTTAAAGGTGTGTGGTTCATTTCTCAGTAGGATGAAATAACAGTAATTGCCTAAATAAAATTTTGTAGTGTAATCACTTTAAATTTGGTTGTTGGAGTATATGCTATAGAAACAAGTAAATACTTAACACGGGCTGTTTATCACTCTCCAGTGGATTATCTGTCTTACATTATGTGTAATATTCTGCTCAACAGGATGTGTTCACAATTGGACTTGGATGGCTTATTTTTGGTGGCCTTCCTTTTGACCTTGTGAGTTAATAATAAATTCAAGCATCGCCCTCCCTCCTTTCTCATCTTATTCCAATTGTTAATATCTCATCAAAAATCTGTTTTGCAGCTGAATGTTGTTGGCCAGTTGCTCGGTTTCATTGGCTCTGGGCTATATGCGTATTACAAACTCATGGGCAAGTAAAAGTCACAATCTTGAAGTCGCTGAGAACATTGGAGGGTTTGAGTTTCTAGTAAGATCTACATCCTCCAATACTTGTGACAAGTTATGAACGACGAGCTTGAGGAGTGTAGAAAGAATGGAGTAGAATTTCTTCGTAGAAAAGCTGTCAAGTTATACGGGATGATCTATCTCCACATGAGCAACTTCATACCTACTAACATTTATTCCTGGCTAGCACGATCTTCCTCAGTGTAGATTTGGAAGAATGCAAAGGACGTGCTAACCTATTTTTGTCTTACGACCATAGTAGTACAGTGGTTATATATTTTGTTTTCCAGTCTGCATTGTGTAACAACTGGAACCAACCTTGGTTAAAAAAAATCATCATTCTGGCATGTTCGTTGCCTTTTCTCTGTACTTGACGTATAATACAAGGATCGTCGGTTTTCTGCACCTGACGTATAATTTGAGATCAGTTTCACCCTGCAGACGAACAAGTCCATGAGTCCAGTGGTGATATCATTGCGAATTGTACTGTGAATTGCAGACTGATAGGAGCACACCAAGAGCAAGATCTGCTGTGGCCGCCCAATCATTCATCAACCAACGTACAGAAATTAGAAATGCCAATGGAGGTGGATTTTGGATTGGGTTGCTTTGGCTTTTGGATTGGTTGCAAATCAAGCCGATTCAGTTGCGAAAATATGCAACCCAACCTTGTGTTTGGTGTAATTTAGACGTGAATATGACATAAAATCATGAATTTGGTTCAACAAAACGTGTGCAAACGGGTAGATAGACAATCAGAGTTGCTAGAACTTCAAAACTTGAAGTGAAAAGTTGCACTCATTGCAGTAGAGCTCCAATAAAACTGTGATGTTTTTGAAGATTTATTCACTTACCTTTTACCTACCTCTGATGTTCCAATAAAACTGAAAATCTGACTAAGCAAAACATTGCCTTCACAAGAATTTTGTATTCATTGCAGTAGAGCTCCTCAAAACGCCCTAATCTTATATGCCACTATAATCAAAGAATCAATTTAACTAAGTAGACTTGTTGGGGTCTTGAAGTGAAAACACTGGCTTTCCTTGTGGGTCTGAGTCAGTTACTCCTGCGGTTGCTGGATTGTCATCCTTAATTTCTTTTGTTTGAGAGGAAGAACTGTCAAAAGAGGGCTCTCCCGATTGACCTCGGACCATATTCTTGTACAAACCCATTGCCATTGTCATCATTCCAGCTGGATCAGACACGGTTGAAGGAAGCAACATCGTTGTTGACTGGAAAGGACGAACACATGCAAAGTAACAGTAACTATGTTATTATATGATCCCTTCAACAGCTCATGATGGATAATAAGAACAACACTAACCTCCTTAGCCAGTTTTGAGAATGCTAGCAAGTATTGTTCAGCAATCTTCAAAGTGGCAGCCTAAGAATGTTGTGATAAAAACAATGTCAGGATCAATTATGGCGAAACACAACAGAATAACTAATAATCTGGCATTCTCAGCACAGTACCTTTTCACCTCCGTAACTTTCAAGAACCGAAGCCACTGACTTGAGTGCCTCTGCAGTACCTGTAAAATCCCAAATAAAGGTGCAGTTAAGACAAGTTAGACCTCAAACTCCCTGGCATTATCAATACAGCCACAGGGCTTCTATTCTATCATAAAAACAGTAAACCGCATTCTTAAACAATACATGTTATTTATTATTGAATGAAAAGAGGTTAAATACATGCATACGGGGAAAAAAGACTAGTTTCTATTAAGTGCATAAGGAAAAACTTTTACCTTGTGCTCTATTGACCTGGTCCGTCTTAGCTGCTTCTGATGCTAAAATGACAGCTTGTCTTTTTCCTGGCAAGCCATAATCACAATTGCATATAGAGAATTCTCAATCAGTCTTTTCGAATACAAACTATGATCTATGCTTGCAGAAATGCAAGTACAGTACACATACTTAAGACAACCAGATTTCAAGCAAAATAAATGTTTTCTTCAAATCAGAATTAAATGCCCACAAGCCACATTAATCTACAAAATTATTTGCTCAATAGATTGCTATAAAAGAACAAATAAACAGCATGCAGAAAAGTGAAGAAGAGGGGGAACAAAGTAATGGGAAAAAAAGAAGAAAAGGGAAATGATTCCTTGCATCATCCAGAAAGAATTCACTGAATACATATTCAGGCAGAGGTCTCAAATTCTCAATTTTCCAAAAGAAAACTTTCATGTTTACTTTCGCTATTTTATCTTTCTATTTCTTTTAGAATGTGTTGTTTCATCAATCTAAACAGGGTGAAAATATAGTAAATTAAGGGAGCGATTAGGATAATATCATACTAGTAGCTGACAGACCAATTAAGGAGTTGAGATAGTTATGGGATTGCCTAGCTTAGAATTTTTCAGCTAAAATTACCTTATCAACTAGTTATGCTAAGCACAACCTAAATAAGCGTCTTGTTCAAATTAATCATGCAGCTTTATATTGTTTTTTATTGAAAATACTTTTTTGGAGGCTACAACAATAGCATGAACTCAAATAAGTTAAGTTGTACCAGTTTGTAAAAGACGTCAGAATACCTTCAGCCTCAAGAATGTCTGCTCTTTTCCTCCGCTCCGCTTCTGCCTGCATCTCCATGGTTTGTCTTATTCCAGGAGGAGGAGTAATATCCCCTAAACACATAGATTTGCATACATTACTTGGTTAAGAGACACCAATTTACTGGTTTCTTATCAGAAGAGAGAATGTGGAGAATAGGAGCGCATAACTCACTTATTTCATAACGAAGACATAGAAGGCCCCAATTACTGGCAGCATCATTAATTGCTTCCTATGAGAACATCAGCTTATTAAAATACTGAACAAGTTTCAAATTTCAAGAAAAATGACCTAAGATGCAAGCACTCATCAACTATGTTTTCACAGGCATTCAATGGGGTGACAGTCTGTTATATGACAATGAAAGCAGCACAAGTTAACATTGAACCGATAGGGAAACGCAAGTTATTCATAAACATAACAGAAGTCTTCAAATTTTTTCATCATCAGCCAAAGAGGAATAAAGGAGTATCTGTGAACACAAACTGAAGGCTAAAAAGACAAGTATTTTGATACAGAGTGAGTATTAGTCAAAAGATCTAACGCAAATGGGTTCAGAAGATTATGGTTCAAGATTTTTGCTACAAAAGGCTACACAAACATAAATCTTCAGAAGTAGCTGCACAGTGGAACTGTTGTTTGAGCAGAGGAACAAGTTGCGCTTTGCAAACATCACAATCAATTGAGTGAAGAAACTGTTCAATTACATAATTGCAGTGGAAAGCATGTCCTATTGAGAAATGAGAAACTTAACAAAAGGTGCATTATATTAAATGCCAAAAAAACATTAGTACCATAATTAAGGTAGTAGATCGTTGAAATTGCCAAGATAGCATCTCCCAACATACACAAGACTTGCTAAAAGCTTACAGGATTGAAGAAACAGAGAAACCAACTGGGAAACAGAAATGAACAAAGAAGAAAGAGAGAGTTTGAGAGGGAAATGTTAATGATTCTGATTTATTATCTTAGAATTGACTTACATGGATATACTCAAAGCATCCCAGAACTAAGACACATGTACACTAAGCCTAGACAGCCTAACCAACCTTATGCTGATTCAGCAACTAGCAAAGCTAATCTGACCTAATTCCTACTCCTTCAAAGCAAGCTTTTACATATATATTCAGCAAAAATTGAGTGCAAGAGAAAAACGTATTGACCAACCTAGATGAAATTAATTTTTTATTTTAGTCAAGTTTTTACAATTTCTTCCAGTTGATGATGCTTTTTTATTCTAAAAAACAAAGAGAAATTTAGATCTATTTTCAAAGAAACTTGCTCTTGGTCAATAGCAACACATCTGTATAGCAAAAATTATATGCTGGAAAAAGAAATTTTGCAGCAAAGATGATTTCATAAGTTCACACTTCACAGTTGTTAAATATCTAAGTTATGCTAATATTACAGATATCATGTATGTAAAAGAAGTAGGCTGGCAAATCATCATACCACAATACTTGCATTCAAAGTGTCTCTCTCTTGAAAAGTTTTATCAAGCGACATTTTTCCAATAGCACTACGCATTGTTGTTTGAGCAAGTTGAGTTACAGCGAAAATAGGATCCTCAACGCCATATGAGGCTTTCTTAGGATCAACAACCTACAATTAACATTTTCAAAAAACAGATGAGCTCATGTACAAATGAAAAGGGAGGAGGACTTGGATGGGAAGTAGTACAGTAACATGATTAAAGCATAATACCTTTACAAAGAGAACTCCATCAATATGAATGCTGACATTGTCAGTGGTAACAGCTGCCTGATTTGGAATATGAATGGCTCTCTCTTTAAGTGAATGTATGTATGCAATATGGTCTACTAGAGGTATCAACAAATGGATACCGGACCCAAGAATTTTCTGATACTTTCCAAACCGCTCTATGACACAAGCTTCTTGTTCTGGAACAATCCGGATGCCCCAATTAAACCCTGTTCTCCTCTCATATCTAAGCAATGAACATCAATTAATTCAATTCGTCCAAAGGAATCATCAAGGTATAAAAACCTTTAAAATTTGAATTCCATAAAGTATCATGGGTTCAAAGGCCATTAACACTGATAGAAATTACATGCTCTTGGCTAAAGTCTTCTAGCCACAAAAGTTGCTTTCCAAACAAAACAAAAACTCAACCTAAACTCCCGTAGATTAGGGATAGTTCTTCTCATTCATAGATCAAATTAGGCATTATTATACACATGTAGGCAATGTAGCTGACATTACGAGTACACAGAATGCATAATCAACCTTGCACTGAAAACTCTGATAAATAAATTAACATCAAATTTCGCCACAAAATGCAAAGAACAATAGAGGAGGCGGAAATTCACCTCCTAGAATAGTCGATAACATGATCGGAGCTATAAAAGCGGACACCAAAAGGGCGAGGATAGTGGTGGTGCAAAGAGGTCGAGTTGGAGAGGTGCGAATAGGAAGGGTTTCTGATCACGGTGGAAGAGGAAAGAGCTCTGGTTGAATTGATTGATCCGTGAATTGACCTCGCTCGGATGGCGGAAGAGATCAATCTTCTCGCCGTCGACATTTTTAGTAAGCAATCCGCTATCTGTGAACCGAAAACCTAAAACGAAAAAAAATCAAAGAAATGAACATGGAGAGTAGTCAGGGAGTCTCTCAGCCAGAAGCAAACCAAATCAACTAGGGTAAAACATGATCAGATCATAATGCGATACAAGAAGGGGGATTGAGAAAGACCAATTCCGAAACAAGAGATCACCGATTACCTGGATAAGTTTGGGGTTAAACCTGGCGTGAAGAATTAAGAGTGCGCCGGAAGAAGGAAGAAGGGTAGCAGCGGCGGCGTAGACGAGCTCAGTATGGATAGAGCAGATTTGTTTTTATCTTAATGATATTAGATTATCTCCTAATCTTATTGTCACGATAGTTTATTTACTAAATACTTGTATGACAAGTTATCTTGCTAAACATCAACAGTTAAGGCTCCGTTCGGGAGTGAAGTTTGGGGGGCGTTGAAGTTGAAGGAAGGGCGAGACGCTTAGTTGCGCAGGTGTTCGGCGTGGTAGAGTCTCGTGAAGCTGGCGCGTCCCGGGTCGCTGAAGATGGCGCATTTGAGCCCTCTAGTACCCCCCCAGGTGGCGATGAAAGTGAGGGCGTCTTGCCATTTTAGTCCGCTACCCCCAAAAATTCTTTCCACCCGATACCCCTGGGAGCACGAAGGCATTCTCACACTTCTCCTCCACACTCGAAGACAGAAGAAGAAGGCGAGGCGACGACGAGGGCGACGGGGTTGAACCCTATAGATCGAGAGGCAAGATGAGTAGACCTAGTTTGAGATTTATCCTTTTTCTTCTCATGTGCTCTAGATCTGAATTGTTGTTCTCTTTTGCTTTGTTTCTGTTCTCTTTCGTCTAGGGTTAGGGATACGAAGGCTTCGCCGGTTGTCTTCTCTCATTGAAGGCAGAAGGCGACGACTGGACGGCGGCGGCTGAACCAGCAGAGGTAAGAACAATAAACCCTATTTCATTTTGTGATTTTAGTCTTGAGATCTAATTTGTCCCCTATCCATTGTTGTTGTTGTTGTATGGGTTGGGGAGGTGGAACAGCCATAGCGATTGAGAGGTTAGATAACCCTTCTCATTTGTTGTTGTTGTATGGGTTGAACCCTAGCTATCTGATTGTTGTTAGTTTTGATGCGATTAGGGCTGAAATCTTTAGTAATTTGGAATGTAGTGTGGAAGACGATAACTGTTCGATTCTTGCTATAATATTGTTGCTCCGTCGACTGCTACATATCCGAGGTACAAGTTGCTTGTCTCTATAACACACTGAAACCCTTGATCTCTTGAAATTCATGAACTCGTATGACAGATAGATAATTGTTGAGTCTTTGATTGCCGTTCTAAACTTGTAGGTTAACATACTACTAAGCTAAGTGAATTGTTCATTTGTTGAAATATGAATGAATGGTTGAGTGTGATGCTTATAGGTTTCTGCTATGCACACTTCCTACTGATTGTTAAATAGAGTGATGGGGATGATTGTTGCATGTTGCTTTGACTGTGATGATGAACATTATTTGGGATTGTAGGACTATCACCTATATGAGCAGAATTTCGTGTCATGCATTTTGTTTGTTGATACGATTATAGGATTAGGACCTCTATGCGCAGAAATATAGAATTTATTATGTACCTTAATTTTGTTTGGTCCTTGTTGATTGTTGAAATGCAGGATGTGTGATTCTGATGACAACTACTCAAGTAATGATCCGGAGAGATATGAGCTTGACTTTAGTTCTGGAAAACTGTTTGACGATCAGAAGTTCGATAGATGGTTGGATCTCGCTGGCGAATGTTGCGATGGACTTGGTAGCAACCTCATCGGTTACATCAATCAGATGCGTAAGGAAGGAGCTAAGATGCACCGTGATGTGTCCCAGCCTAGGCCACATCAAGACTCTAGCCACGACGCGCCCATGTCAACACAACCAGGCCAAGACGATGAGCACGTGACGATACCTCCTCTACTTGGCCCCATTACGAGGCGTCGAGCTAGGATCCTCCAAGAGCAACTCCAAGCTGGATTAACCATGTCGAGCCCGCCCCTAGACCATCAAGACAATGTCTTCACCATGTTGCAAGTATCCAACTCACCCGAGGCATTAAAGGTGCTCGTCTTTCCATTAATGTGGCGTCCACCTCAGCCTAAGATATCACAGCCACGGCATCACCATGACATCACCTCTCTTTAAAGGCTGAATATAAGGAGGTGGTTGTTTATGGCAACTCTTCACCTGCCCCATTAAGTGGAGACTTTTCCGGCCACCATTTAGCTATTTAAAGGGAACTTTAGCCATTTTGTAGCTAGCTTGTTTTTTGTTCAAATCCCAGAAACTCTAAACTAGCTCAACTCTTTGTTTGGGGTGTTTAACCAAACTGGTTTTCTTGCCTTTGTGAGAACATCGAGGGCTGGGTTGTATTGGCTAGGGTGCGTTTATCCATTCCGTTTGTAACCTTGATTGATCAGATTTGGTGGGTTTATCCAAGTCTTGATTGATCACTTATCTTTCTCTCAATAATACCCAAGTTCCTTTGAGATTGCAACTGTTTGTGTTTGCCAAGTTACCTCCTATCATCATCGACCTCCACTTATCTCACTCGAACCAGAAATCCGATCGATCCAAAGGGAAGACTCATCAAGTGGTATCAGAGCCCTTGTGCTGTACCGGTGATATGACATGATGCATGGTAACTAGGCAATATGTCGTGTCCACCACATATTGCCTAGTTACCATAGGGTGTTGGGCTGCAGACCAGACGATCCGGGGTCCTGCTAGGTTTAACCCTTGTGTCCTGTGGCAGCCAAGCTTTACCTTCAATGCAATATTATATTCCATTATTTGTGAAAACGTGACTTGTGGGGGGAATCTTATCAGCATTCTGCCACATTTACTGCATGAGCATTCACATCACAGATATCACGCATGCACAATATTATGCTTCCCATCAATACATATCTAAATTTAATGTCCCTAGGTAATTTATCTTCTGTGAAAAAGCGCACAGTGCATAGTAGGAAGGCATGCATGCATCTTATCAGATTTTTCATGATATTTCATAATACATATGGTAATTCTTCATGATATTTAATAATACATATGGTAGTGATAAGAGTGGAGGATTCTTGCTATAAAGAGCCTCATAAGTCTTGTCTTGTGCATAATAAATAAATATATATGTACATATCACGCATGGATCTTATCCATAAAGAGTAGGAGGGGCATGCATTGGTCTTGTCTTCTTTTTGACATCTTTACGGTGCATAGTAGGCGTTCAGAATGGAAATAAATATATATGCTGACCTTGTTTCTTTTATGGAGATAACCCAACACAATTTATAATGAGATGGTGACCCATTCCTTTATCAAGATAAGCCAAATTAAGTTAGCATGGCTTGCATACATTGGACCACAGAATATGATAATAAGATGCTAGCAATATATAAACAGCAAAGGGTGGCTGCCGCGCCAGGCCAGTGGCCAATCGATTGGCCAGAAATGGCAACATTATTTACACAGAGGATTGGTTTGGCGGCGAGCCCGGAGAACATGAAGAACAGGTTCGAATACAGTAAGAAGCAATGGCGCTTATGACTCTCACTTAGGGCAGCTGGGATTGATTTCGAGTGGGATCATGAAACTGGAATTCTGAGAGGGGATGACCAGTGGTGGGAGGCAGCGGCACAGGTATGCTTGAGGAGTTACAATCTGTTTATATTATCGACATTTTAGGTAGACCATTAACGTTTATGTTATGTTTTAAGACCAGAGGAGACCAGAGGTGTAGCTGCTTCAGGAGTTTCAATGTGCGATTTTCAACTGTAGTCATGTGGGAGAAAGTTTTCCCAAGGAGTTGTGACCATGTCCTGTTCCCACCCGTCGTGGAGCTCGAAGCAATTGATGAAGCAGGCCCAACTACAGATGTAGAGTTTGAGGAGGACATTCTAATGTGTTGAACCTTCTATGATGTCTTTATCAAGGGTCTATAATATGAATATGTTGTGGGCTTGAAGTATGTTTCGGTTAAAACAAGTGATGTTGCAAGAATTACTTGTGTGTTATTGGATTGGCATCCAGACAACTTGTTGTGACATTAAACAACTCTTCAATGGTTGAAATGTTGTCTCTATTCATATTTTAGTTTTTTAGCACAAATGATTTCATAAATGTTGTCTTTTCCTGCATGCATTGGTCTTGTCGGGCGCTCATCTTTGCAGGTACCCATAGAGTGGTAATGTTCAAGTGCAATAACAATGACTGACGTGGCAAGCTTAGGCAGACATTGAATGGTGAAAACCGGTATGGCAAAAAATTGAACAGTTTGTGTGTCCATTAGTGCAGGGATTCCCAACCCCCCATAGATGCTTTGTTGACTGCATTCATTGTGGAAATGAAACAACATCCCCTCTCATTTGTCCTCTTCTTCCTTTTGTGTGCATCCTGACCCTAGTTTTATTTTCTTTATGTCTTTTAGGCAAAGATTTTTAGGTGGTTTAATTCGTCCTCTTGGGTTGTTTTGGGCGTATTTCATCTAGGTCTGAGATGCCCTCATCCTGACCCCCCAGATCCTGCTTTTGCGGGATTACCTAGGTAAATGTTGTTCCTTTTGTGTGCATGTACCCACAATGGGCATTAGTTGTGGGAGCCATTATATATGTATCCCTTATTGGAACAATTTCTAATCCGGACATAGGCACCAAACTAGTAATATCTTCAACATGTCTGCAAAAAGAAAGCACGTTGCTTCCAGGAATGATACCGAGAGTTCTAGCAGCACCACCCCACAGGAAGAACCCAAAATGGACATCTCCATCTTAGGCCCCGTACGAAACAACAATTGAAATGTGTAATACCACTTCTTCCTTTTGTGTGCATGTACCCACAATGGACATCTCCATCTTAGGCTTCACACGTTCACTCCTGTCACATTTGTATTTCGCAGGACCACTCCAAATTCTACTATAGGGTGTCACCAGACATCATCACTGAGAAAATCTTTACGTCGTATTGAAGAAGACACAACAAAGACCCCAATGCCATCGAGTTCTTATACAATGGGAAGCGCCTGACCCATATTCGCAACACGGCAAGTCCTCGATCCGTAAGTCACACCGTGTATATACATGTCGTTGGTTTCCTTAACATTATACACACCACCGGTGTTCGACTAATGCCATAATTTCGTTGTAGCCAGATCGGGATTGAAGACGGGGATGAGATCGATGCAATAGAGTACACTTTCGGTGGGGGTAACATGTCCGACGCATGAAAGCTCGACAATCGTGTGCCAGCTTTTAAGGTTTCCCTCGCGTTTTCTAATATGCTTTAAAAAATGGTGTACCAACTTATGTAAACTCTCATATGTGAGAGTCCAGTGAATCATCCAAGTTACGTTCTTGGATTTTATGTGATGCAGAATTATGAAAATAATGTCAATCAAAAATATGTTGGTGTTTGTTGTTATGTTGCATGGTTCTTTTCGAGATTGATATGCATGCCATAATATTGGAATAGGGGTTAATATTGAAATACGAAGGACCTTAACTGTTGTGTGCTTACAAAAGTGATATGAGTTACCTTCGCTAGTCGGTTAGGTGTGAGGCATGCCAAAATGATACCAAAACAACCCCACGAGTACGCCAGAGAAATACCAAAACAACCCCTTCTGGCAAATATAGATACCCGAGTCCACAACCTATTCCAGTCTACTTATCTACACACATGAACCAGCCCCTAGCTAGAGCAAGTGCTTGTTAGGAGTCACCAATACATCTTGGAATTCCATATCTCCTCTGCAATACGATCCCTCACTAGTCGCATCCCCCCTGGTGCGTTATCCAAGGCTCTCTCCGGTCTTATGGGTGGGGGGAGATTAGGGTCGTCATACTCGTCCTCCAAGTATGTGTCCACGAGTCTATGCCGGATGATGAGGTTGTGTACGCATAAGCACACGAGTATAAGATCAACCTGCGTATCGAGTGCGTAGGAGGGCATGTTGGATAACATACGGAATCGTTTATTTAGGACAACAAAGCACCTTTCGATGCATCCCCTCAAGGAAGAGTGAACCTTGTTAAATGCTTGCTTTGCATTTCTCGGAAGAGCATTTTGAAGCTACGACAAATGGTACTTAACTTTGCTATACAACACCATGTATCCGGTTCGGTCCGGATATCCTTTGTCAACGAGATAGTACTTACCTATACCAAAACACGACATTTGATAGTCATAAAAACATAATTTCCAAAAACATTACACGCACAAGAGGATGTTGTACGTACCCGGAGGAGGATGCGGGAAATTCATGACCGGAGTCTTGAGTGCATGGTCGAAGACATGCGCATCGTGTGCACTACCCTCCCACCCAGCCGACACAAATGTGAAGGTCATATTGAAGTAGCACACCATCATCACATCGGAAGAACAAACTCCCTTTCGATTCCGATAGGGGAGTTGCTCGGCTCGAGGTACACAACATGCTACGTGCATTCCATCGATACATCCAATCGCGCCCTGGAATTCAAATGCAAGAAAGCGAAATGAGTGACCACGGATGGTCTTGACGTTGTGTGAACATAATAGGTTTTAATGAAGTTACCGTGAAGAGGTCGTATCGGTTTTCGTTCTGGATTCGATCGGGGATAGATGAGAACGTCGGATCCCATGGCATTAGTAGACGCCTCACAAGTCCATTGAACCCTTCATTTCTACCCGTTATGCAATCCAAGACCTCGTGAATGGTGCGACTGACGGTGTCGCCCGACCGTTGGAATCTCTCACAAACGGCTCTATTCGACGCTCCTAATGAGATGGTGTACAACAATATCCCCACCTTTTCCAAGACTGTCATGTTCCTCGAGGGTCTTAAGCCATGGTCGGCCTGCAACGTCTCACAGAACTTCATGAGCACATGTCTCTCCATCCTAAACGCATTCATACATCTAACTTCCGATCCCGAGTCCATTATTTCGCGCATCCAAAGGTGACCAGTGAGGGGTGAAGTGAAGCATGGGACCTTGACTAGGTATTTCGTGGCGTAGCTACTTAGTAAAAGGAACCGCTTACGAAGTAGCAGGGCATCGACTACAATTAGCGCCTCCAGCTCTTCATCAGACAATAACTTAGCATGTGCGGTGTCCATGCTTGCATTACCTGGAAAATCAAGGAGAGCATACGTCGTTTAGAAACGAAATCGGATTTCCAAATTCAACCGATTGCACCACATAGCTCCACAACGTAATCAAGCAAACACGTATATATTTCAAACGGAAAAAGGCAACGAAATGTCACAGGAATACCAAGTTTCAGCAGACATGAAATTAAACCGAGAAATCCAAATCCGAATCCAACCGAGAAATCCACCGTATAGCACGGTTCACACATCAAACCATAAACCCTAACTTAAGAAAAAAACTCAATCACACTAGAAACAACTTCAGCACACTAGCAGCCACAGAAACTTCATCACGGGTCCTCATCTTCTTCAGCAGTGAGATCGATGTGCCCCACCTTCCCGTACTTGTAACGCAGCCATGTAATCCTTTCGTCGTCTCTTTTGAATGTCATGAACAGCCTACGGTTGCGCTCATCATTCAGCTCATCAACCGCATAGCACCACATGTCAGACAACTTCTTCATCCTCCCAGTATCTACCAGTCTAGAAACCACGTCTATCGCGTCCTCTAGCTCATACTCTGACTTCTTCTTCGAGGTTGCGGTTCTGCTGTTGAGTGAGCCTTCGATAAATGTCATAACTTTGTTTGTACTATTGTCGACGTCCTCTAACTGATCTTGTATATATGCAGCGCCACCGGATGCCTTCTTCTTGCGTTTCGGGCCAACTTGACTCATACCAACATTGTTGTTCGCGCAGAAATTAGCTTAAGAATCACCTTGGTTTTGTTGGAGGAGCTGATCATTGGCCAAATCTCTTAGCAATGTGTTTTCGTCCAAATCATCGTTCATCTGAACCAATGCCTCCAAGCTAACATGGCCAGACCGCTCAGTTTGGGTCTAGGACTCCTCCTCGGCCAAATTCATGACCACAGATGGCTGACCCTGCTGACTTTGGGCTTGGGTGTCCTTCTCAGACAAATTGATCACCACGGATGATGGCTGAGATTTCCTCCTCCTAGCTGAAGGCGGCACAGTCATTGTTGCAGACACGCATCTCTGGCCCGTTGCAACGATGCTCCCAAAAACCATGTCCTAGAGCTCGCTCAATTCCGGGTCCGGCTGACGGTCACGAAATCTTTTCAGTTTAGGGCATTCTTGAATACGGTCGAAGACAAGATGTGGTCAATAGGTTAGAGATGTAAAATGATACATAAATAACCGACACAATGTTATCTTCAAAGCCAAATTCCTATAACTACTGCAATTACTATCCCAACTGTGCAAGGAAAAAAATGCCACGAGGTTACAACTCAGAGCTTATATCTTGATTTTCATCGCCCAACATTCTTCTGTCACGTCAATGGCCTACGTTCCAGGTAGGCAACCCAACCCTGTTTCATTCACCCGTAATTGTGACCATAGTCTCCAAGTCTTCTTCATATAGTCAAATTTGTTCTTTGTAGTTACACAAGTGCATCTCTTCCCACACTCCTTAAAAACCCTTTCAGCAATCTCATTCTAACTAAAGTGAGTGTCACACCGTTCTGTTTGTGATATTCCTGGAATATGCTCATTAAACACTTGGCCTCCTCATCACTCCATTGCTGATTCTTGTCTTTTCTTTCCACTTCATGAAGATCACTATCGTTCCCCTACGACATCTTTCAATCCCTATACTTTCCCAATTCCCAAATCAACACCGTCCAACTAACCACTTCACAGTAGATGCAATTATAGCAATATTAACATATGAGGGCTAACATATAGGCCATCAAACAAATCAGGAATGAGGGACTTTAATTCACATCACTTCACAAGAGGTAGCAGCGAAAATACACAACATTCAACACTACAGATATGCAGAATTAACCAAGGACTCTAAACGCACTCAATTCAATCCATCAATATTCTTTACCCTCATTCGAATTACACACATATGACACTTTCAACCCTAAAATCGACAAATATGCACACTTAACCCCTATGAACCCTAATTCCCAATTTCGCGATTCACCATTCAGGATGTGTGAATGAGTGGAAATGTTTACATGCTCGATGCCAACAATCAACCCTCCGGCATCTCACTTGCCTGTCGGTCGACGTTCACTTGCTTTCACCGTCGAACCTGCAACAATAGAAAACCCTAGGAATGAACTCCAAGCTCACATGTTAACATGTAATAAAACCTAAAACCCAACGAACCTAACGTACCCGCGCTGCACCTGGCCGTCGAAGGCGTAGTACCAGACGGAGATATACGTCAGTGGACCAAGCGGAATCGCCGTCGCGTCGCACTTGGGGGTCGGGACTGCTCCGAAACGACACAAGTGGGGAATGGACTTCACACTTGATTTATGGGTGGCAAAGAGGTGCACGTGACATGCATGTGCCCCACCACAGAAAAATGTTTTTTTATTCAAATTGAGGGTATAATGGTCTTTTTATATCTAACTTATACCGGATCAGCTAGTTGTCATACCGAAGACTCAATACGCTTTTATTTCTATTCCACTACTAAAATCAGTCCCATCTACTACCACTTGTCAGCTTCAGCGTTCAGTCTCAGTTAGGCAGTCATCTTCATCTACACTTCCAGCTAAAGTACCCGAACGGAGCCTAAATGCATGAGGAAAACAAGAAAACGCTCCTGAGACTCTTGCCCTCTTTTTCGCGACATGAGCTTAGCAAGTTACTCTAGAATAGTTTCATATGTTACCTCTTCCTCGACGTCCTTTGGAGCGTCCCTAATGGCCATCAAACAGTTGTTTGGGGAGGTCCATGCTTCAAAGAAAAGACAAAAGCGTATGTAGGAGCATGGGATGACCTTAAAGATGATCCTGAAGCATGGACCTCCCCAAACAATTGTTTGATGGCCATTAGGGACGCTCTAAATGACGTCGAGGAAGAGGTAACAAATGAAACTATTCTAGAGTCCCTTGCGAAGTATTTGACTCGGCTAAAGTCGTTGTGCCAAGATGAAAGTTAAATAAACCAAAATTACAAACTAGCATAGAAAGTAAGTAAGGGGTCGTATCCAAGAGAACTGAGGCTTCTAGTATTAATATTTCTACTAACTAAAGATAACATGTGAATTTAATAGAAAGATCTAAACTACACTAATCTAGAAAACATATAACAGACAATCAAATAAGGGAAACAAGTTTATTCAAAAGATCCACTCTAAAATAATCACTTGATCGTAGATTCATCCATTGATTCCATCCACACCTATGGTTAATTCTTATCCTGATCATTAACAATTGCAACTCCACGGTCCAAGAAATTCTTTACCCCTAGGAACGGACGCTTAACCTAGAATTAACATAGAGAACAAGGATATGCAAGATACATGCCAAAAAAATTAAGCTACGAGTCAATTGCAGAAACATATAATCAGTTCTCTTCTTAAATCCTAGTTGCATAGACAACAAGTCTAGGTTCTAAGTTGTTTTCACAGAAAAAGTTTGTCCACGGTCCAAACCCAATCCAATAACAGAAAATCAATCAATTCAACAAGTTAGCTACTCATGCAGAATCAATAAACATTCACATAATGAAGCATAAGAGAATTAATATTAACCAAAGGATAGAAATCAATTATCAAAATCTCACGAGTCCATACATTAGAGATTCTCCCTTGAACAAACCCTAGGAGACTAGCTTTCCATAATACAAACGAAATCTAAACTAAAGAAAAGAATCAATTTAATGTGAATTGGATGTCAACTGGATGAAAAGGTAGAAGGTGCTAAAAACCTAAGGAGAGCCTCTAAATATATAGAAGTCGAAAGACAAGCCAATCGGACTACTAAGGATAGAGAAAAGTCAAGAAAAGGAAAGAAGATAGAAAATCGGCGTTTCAGATTTGTAGCAAAACCGCACCCGCAGTAAACGGTGGGTCAAAGATATATCAATCAGGTGCTACCGCGACTGTGCTATCTTACCCATGCTCGCGACCTTCTGAAGATATATAGGAACTCCGTCTCAAGGCAGCCACCGCGCCTGTGGCCTATGCACCGCACCGGTAATGTTCACTGACAACATTTTAGAAACTGTTTTGACCCTCTTCATCTTGGAATCTGGACTCGGTGTAAAAACATGAATTAGCTCTTCGAGTTAGCTTTCCAATGACGTCAGAATCATCACAGTCTGACCACTGTAGCTCTTGATCCAGCCCTTGTAAGCAAGAGGTGACGGGTACACTACTCAAAACGTCTTCAAAAGTCTTAAAACTTGAATTCTTGTGTCTTCAGAGTAGATATTACAATTAAGCACAAAGTCTAACCTAGAACATTCAATATAGCCCTAAAATACAAGAGCTAACACATCCTAAATAAAGCATATCAGTATTCTAAACCTAATCTGGTTCTAGCTTTTATCTAGAGTCCTTAGTGATACCATTGAGTTGTGTGAAAAGATGGATAGTATTGATGAAGAATCTGAGTATACTGAAGAAAAGGAATGTAAAAAATGTTCTATATGGTCTGCTAATCTAAAGTCCTCAACTAATCTCAATGAGTCCCTAAAGTCTGAAATTTCATGCTTAAAATCTGACGTTGAAACAACACCAATTAAACCCTCTAAACTAACAATTAAAAGACAAAAGAATAAAAACTTGGAAGAAAGGATCAGAGGTCTTAAAAGTTGTAGACTAGGAGAAAAGGACTACAACACCAATTCTAAATGTCATAAAATCTATGTCAAAATTGATAAGGACAAGGATCAAAAGTCCCCAACCCAAAACAAATGAAGAAGAATAGGATTCAAAGGCCTCATCCAAAATAGTACCTCGGCGAATATTATAAAACTTGTTGGCATTGTGGGAAACATGGACATCGCCAATATGAATATCCTAAGCTTGAGGACGATGTCCAACAAAGAAGAAAAGCCTTGAATGGAAAGAAAAATTCTGCTAAGCCTCGAAATGTGAAGTCTTTTGTTAGGACGCATGCTAGCTCGTCTTATAATGCTAAGAACTATGTGAAAAAGCATGCCAAGTATTCAAATGACGTGAACTTGCATGATTTTTCTCCACGTAAGGAAGTGTTTTACTATAACGAACCAGGTAAGGTACACCTTGCATGGGTTGCAAAGAAATCTCATTCATTTTCAAGTAGGAGTGAGGAGATGCCCGTGGATCATCGATAGTGAAGCTTCAAATCAGATGACTGGAAGCAAGATCCATCTCACTTCTATCAAGGCAAACACCCAAGAAAGGATTGTCTCCTTTGGAAGCAAGATCCATCTCACTCTCATGGTGGTATCGCAAGAATCAACAAATCAACCAATATGTCTAATGTAAATCTTGTTGAGGACTTGTGCTTCAACCTCATGAGTGTCTCCCAAATGTGTGATCAAGGCAATAACTTGGTCACATTTAACTCTCATGAGTGCTTGGTCATCAACAAGAAGATAAATCAAGTTCTGTTGAAAAGAGTAAGGAAGGACAATATGTATGTTCTCAACAACGCGTTTGAGCCTCCAACAAAATTGTGCCTAATTGTATCCGCAGAGGACGCTGAGCTCTAGCATCGACGTTTTAGACATGCCGGACATAGAACCATCCTTAAATTGTTCCAACAAGACCTAGTCAGAGGACTTCCCGGAATTGATCTTGATTAAGCTGAAACTTATGAAGGTTGTATCCAAGGGAAGCAAGCAAGAAGTTCCTTCAAATCAAAGGTGTAAGTGTTTCATCCACAACAATGGCAGGGACATACATTGCCCATTTAAGGACGTTGGGTGCAAGTGTTTCATCCACAACAATGGTAAGGACAATCTTGGAAAGTTCGATGCAAGAAGTGATGAGGGTATCTTCCTTGGATTTTTCTCTCAAAGCAGAGCATACAGAGTCTTCAACAAAAGGACTTCCAAGATAGAAGAAATCATTCATGTGGTGTTCAAAGAAGAATCGGTGCTCTAGAAAGCACCAACTCAGATGAAAGAATGTTCTCAATCAGTTTTTAAGAACGTTGATGAGGATGATGATGATGATGATGATGATGATGATGATGATGTTGCTCCTTCAAAGGATTACAATAATTACATCAATGGGTCAAATCGTCAAAGTTCAAGTTCTGGGAACGCTTCAGGGAATCATGATGAAATTACTTTAGAAGTCCCTAGACTAGAAGAAGACCGTTCGCAGACTTGGTCGCTCAATCAACAATGATGTGATGGAAATGAGGATTGTCTTTCTCAACAAGAAACTCAAGGAAGAGGTCTATGTTGCTTAACCCCCATGCTTTGAAATTGAGAAGTTCTTATACCATGTGTACCACCTTGACAAGGCGCTACGCGGATTGAGGCAAGCCCTTCGCGCTTGGTACGACATGTTTGCATTCTTTTTTTTGTCAAATGGTTACACTAGAGGTTCAATTGATAAAACTTTCTTTATTAAGAAAGTCCATAATGATATTTAATTATCTAAGTCTGTGTCGATGACATAGTCTTTGGAGCTATTAACCTTACACTTGTAGAGGACTTCAAGAAGCTAATGAGCCGTGAGTTTGAGATGTCTCTCATATGAGAACTCAATTTCTTCGGCAGAATACATCTCCAGACCCCTGTACTTGAACGTTTTTTCCTATCAACCCCCTCTACTTAAAATTGTTCAAATAAACCCCTGTACTACCCCTATTTTTGCATATTAAACACTTCTGTCATACGTGGACAAACGCGTGTTACTTAAACCCATGTATTGGGAGTGTGTCTTGGACTCTTGGTCCAACAAACAATTTAAAAAAAAAAACTCAATAATGTGAACACTAGACTCAAACCCACCAGTCACCACCTCTGCCCCTTTCCCCTTCCTCTACCCTTTCCATTTTCCACCTTCTTCCTCCACAGTCCATACCCACCACCTAGAATCAAACCCCGACGAGGCCTCCGCCGGCTCCGACGACCTTCCGCCTCCTCGCCGTCTTCCTCCTCCCGCTCCTCTCCTTGGCTGCCCTCCTCCACCTCAAATCCTCCCTCCATTCCTCAAACCCAAACCTCTTCTTCAGCTAGAGCTCCACCGCCACCTCCCCCTACAACTTCTCCGGCGTCACCTCCTCCGCCGACCAAATCGTCGTCACCGGAATCGACCTCTGCAACCTCAAATTCTCCGGCACCTCCCTCTCCTTCTCCGACCTCTGCACCCACGAAGGAGGTCGGGAGCCGTCGACGCTAGCCGTCGGATCTAGACGGCGATTTCTCGGAACCCTTGTCCGTCTCGGCGACACCCCGTCGCCAGCGTCCCCCCTCCCGTCTATCCCCCCCGCGGAGATCCCCCTCGCGGATCTGGCCTAGCCTTGGAGGAGCGAGGGCGTTCCGATGAGTGAAGTCGGAGGAGCGAAGTCGGAGCGAGGGCGTTCCGATGAGTGAAGTCGGAGGAGCGAAGTCGGAGCGAGGGCGGAGTGACGTCGGAGCGAAGTGGGAGGGCGGAGCAGTCTGTCGGTGGCGATGCCGGTAGAGTGGACAAATCGAGAGATGCCGGAAGGGTGAGGGTCGGGCATAAAAGAACGACAAGGGCGAATGAGAGCGAAGAAAACGAAGGTTGACGGTGAGGCACACAAACCACCAGATCTGGAACGGCGAGGGCGAACGGCGAGGGTTGACGGTGAGGCACACAAACCACCAGATTTGGAATGTAGAAAGAAACCGAAGGGTGCTAGTTGGAATTGTTTATATTTTTATTATTCTTTTTTTGTTTTTTTGCCAAGTTAATTAAAAGGAGTACATGTGTACACCATAATGCTACTTGGCAGTCTACATGGAAAAATATGTGCCACATTAGCGAGTGTGAAACTCACACAGGAGGGTTTTGGCATTTGGGTGCCATGTAGAACAGATTAAGTTAAGTTTAGAGGTTTAATAGAACATTTTTAAGTAAGAGGGTCTGATAGGAAAAAACGTTCAAGTACAGGGGTCTCAATATGTATTCTGCCCAATTTCTTCTAGGAACTTTAAATCTCATAACAAAAGGAAGGGATGCGCATTCACCAATAGAAATACATTAGAGAAATGTTGGAGAAGTATGAGATGCACACATGAAAGCCAATTGACACTCCTGTCTCTCCAAACACACGCCTCGATGCTGATGCTGATGATGATGATGGAAATGTTGGAGTCCCACATGAAAGAAGTGAAAAAGATTTTTAAGTACCTAAGGGACGCGATGATATATGACTATGGTACCCAAGGAAGACATCCCTTGATCTAGTAACTTACTTAGATGTTAATTATACTGGACACGTATGGAATGGGAAGAGCACTTCAGGAATGGCATAGAGAACATATATGGAAACCACCGAATCATGGAAGGTTAAGTTGAAGCTGAACGTGGATAACACGTCTAACAGGAATTCGGGCGAGGCTAGCGTAGGAGGTGATCTTAGGACTTCAAATGGGAGCTTTTTTAACGTTTGCAGCTAAGTTTGTCCACTTTTGGCTACAAGAGCGGAGTTGCTTGTTGTGTACCAGGGACTCAAGCTTCTCGGAGTTAGAAGAGTCCCTCTTGCTATTGTGTAAAATGGTTCATTATTAATGGTCAAACTTAACGGTATACCTTGCCAACCACCCACCCCGACTTTTTATTGGTGATCTAGTGTCGCTCTCTAATTCAACAACCAACTTGAAGAGCGGTAATCCCACATACCCCTAGGTCTCTTAATAAAGTGTGGCTGATTGCCTAGCCAACTATGGCTTATCCCTTGATGCTGAATTCACTACTTTTGATTTTACCCCTGTTCTTATTGTAACTCTTTTAATTGATGAAATGATTGAATAAAAACGGGATACCTCCAACCCTCTTAATGGCCAATAAAATAATATAGGAGTATTTGTATATGGACCATATATACATATATATACTGAACTTACCAGTGATGATATACCGTCCCTCACTCTATCCGTGTCTGCTTCTTGCACCGGGTCATTATGAGATCTAACGGATTGCAATTAACCACGATCGAACAAGGGTTGTATTCATCGGCTCTAAATTAAACTATAAGGGTCCACCTTTTTTTTTTTTTTTTAATCTAACAAGCAATGCAAGTTGCCAAGTTGGGTGAGCGTAGGAAAGAAGAAATTGGGAAAATGATAAAGTTCATAAACCTAATGATAGCAACGTACACTACATAAATAAGAAATCAATAATGCAGAGAGAAATAGGTGTGTATGGGTTGGCGTAATTAATTAATGTGAATGAATTGCTTTGTCTTCTTGCTTTTGGCAACAAATATGAAGCTGTCTGGGCCTTAATTTGGCACCCTCTCCAAATTAAACCAATCTTTTCGACGACACATGCATGCACTCTAGTTCTATATGCATGTTCACTCGCCTAGTTCCTTTCCCTACTCTTCTCCACTACATTTACACAAACATGCATCTACCATACAATATCTTCGGTCTTAAGCCAACTTTAGAATTTCAGATTCATATTGTTGCACGGCCCTATATATATATATATATATATACTTGCTAGCCCTCATCGAGTGTTTTTTCTACATTTGTACACGTACCATGTTCTATCATATGTTAAGGTAGGAAGATGTGTCATTGAAATTTGGGGTAAGTCAATATCTTTAAGATCGATTTCACCGACGGATAAATATTAAGATTTGTTTCCTAGAGATAGATTTTGTTCAATTATTTTTAATTTTTTTTTTCAAAGTCTATTAGATTTTAACATGACAAATAAGTCAAGATTCTAACTGTGACTTGATTTTTTTTATTTTTATTTTTTTTGCATATTTTTCTCCATTTGCGTTAACAATTGATCATGTCGTATCATCGTCATAAGTTTTTTATTTAGATTTTTTATTGAACTTTTTTTATATAAATCAATTAACCTGACATGTACTACAATCTACGTTGTCAAATAAAGGAATTAAATCTTCTTTAATCCAATTATATATAGTATAGTTTCATTTAGCTCCCAGCTGAAGTTTCTCTAGTGTCCATGTATCTGTTCCTCACCTCAAAGGGAGCCAAGACATAAATAATGGAGGGGCCGATTTTTTTAACTAATCATTAAGTAAAACAAAATGGTTTTCCAATTGTGTATTCTAAGGGCATATGATAACCATACCAAAGATAGAAACTAAAATCCTATATAAAAAAAAAATAGTGAACACGTCACAGTATAAAGCAGAACCCAAGTCATTGTAAAATTTTGCGTCACGTCATCAATCCTGAATAAAATAATGATTTTAGCTTTTACATTATATTTTCTAAGAATAACCCATTTATCTACTTGGTATCTTATCCAATTTTCTTATATCTACTTGATATCTTACACCATTTTTGATATCTAAAGATTTTTCACTAATTTGGTTTTCTTAGCATTATATCCTTATACGAACAAAAATAATTCAAGTAATTTTTTGATAACTTAACAATTGTTCCTTATTAATTAGTATATGTTTTTGTCATTATTAACTCTTGAAGAATAGTGAAAAAACTTTCACATATGTCGATAGTATACTAAATAATAATATAAATATTAAAAATTGAATAGAAATGTTTTTAGAATTAACACTATATTAATGATAGTATATATATGTCAATTTGTTCGGACTCTGGTTTATCAACTTTGGATTGTAAGTTCTCGAATTAAAAGCAGATTCGTGCCAAATTTTAATCTTGAATCGGTTAATTCGGATTTACATTTATATTATCCATACATGGTACGAGATTTGTACTAGTTAGCCTCTTATAGTGTGTCCTTAGGGCATATGGTAGAAAAATCCAAAATATAACTATGAATAGAAGAAACATAAAAATTGTGTAAATTGAACTCTGCGCTCTTTCATAAAAACAAATTCATCAAGAATACAATTGGAATCAAAGCTCTTAGAAATCTCATTCTTAATGTAAACAATCATATTATTTGTTAGAAAAAATCATCCTCCATTCTACATCTAAGCCTAATTTTAAGGATCGTTGTAGACACAAGAGGGGTCAATACAAGTCTAATCAATCTATCAATAGATTCTCCACTATAGTCTTTGACATAATTAAGAAATCGACGACAATGATTATAATTCTTGACGGTTGTGCATATTGATCTCAAATAACTTTTATTTAATTCTTAAATTAACCTTATTTTGATCAATAAAGTCAACTAGCAAACACTTCTCGGCTAGCTTAAATCTGCTATCAATATTGAATGATTTGTATCCTTTTTTGGGGAGCAATATTGCTAAATATTAAGGGTTTCATAGTAGACTCACCAAACCTACAATCTAACTCTATAATTTGGACATCAATAGCAGCATGCAAGAAATACATCCATATGAAAATGATGCTCCATTGTCACATCTTTTTTCATCAACGACTTCGATCTTCAAAATAAGGAGCACCCATGTGAGGTTCATCAATCTCTAATCTAGTACAAAATGAAATAACCACTTCAAGAAAACTTTAAACTTTTTTATTAATGATTTTGTATCTGAAACCAAATGCACATCAATTAAAATGTCTTGATTTTTCTTTTGCAAGGGTTGCCAAAGATCATTTGTGATCCCCATGAGTTTCTTCATCAAATGTGAGGTGAAAACAAACTCAAATGAAGTAAATATTTTGCAAGCAACATTAACATTTCCTCGATGAGAGTAATTTGAACTTTCTTTCTCAATTTTTTCAAACACCAGAATTGTTTGACCATATAACCACAATAGGCTACTGTTAGATCCAGTCAAACAAAAGCCCAAAATGAAGGCCTAAGCGACGTCCACTAAATTAGGGTAGCTGGTAAGAATTAACCGTTGGCAATGTGAAGAGATTCACACGTGACCAAGGATTCAAGGGCCTCTTAGAAATGGCTAATTAGTACTATTATGTAGATTAATTAGCCTCTTGAATGATGAAGGTGAAAGATTGTAACGTAGAGGGGAGGGATTAAGATAAAAGGAGACTTCTCAATTGTCAAAAGACACTCAATCAAAAAGAGAGAAGCTTTGTAATAATAAAAACCACTCTCTTTTTACAAAAATCTCAATCAAAGTACCTTCAAGAAATACTTTCGTTTCAACCCGATCTTGGCTAGAGCTTGCTAAATTTATAAGCAAATTTTGGCTAAAATAGTTTGGCGCCTACCGTGGGGCTGCAATCGAAGGTTTCCGCTTGAATTAATCAATTCATTCTCAACTCAAGATGAGCATAACCAACCAGGACGTCCCGGCTGCCCAGCAAGACGGGGAACTAAACCCTCTACCAGCGACGGAGACCTCTGACCACACCCAGGCGGACGAGATGGCTGATTTCCGCCGGCGGTTAGATGACCTGGAGAGGAAACTTGGTGATTAAAGGAGTCTCTATGAGGCTCAAGTGGAATGCTTAACCCTAGAAAACGGCAGACTAAGGTCTCGGAATCGACGGTTGACTAGGGGGTGCCAGCCGGCAGAAGTCACTAGAGAGACTGGCAGCCTGAGGTGAACGTTGGATCTAGACGGTGGGGAAGGAGTTTCAAACAGACGCGGTGGCCTTGATGCTAGAACTGACCGCATCACCCCACCGACAACCCTTCTTGGAGCCCCGACGCTCAGGCAATGGGGAGGGCCTAGCCGGACCACAACCCCGTTAGTGGCTTTCCGCTCGGCTAGCAACTGCCCACCTTTTCGCCACCAGGGTGTAAGACTCGCTAGGAAGAACCGAGAGGAAGATCTGGATCAGAGGCTACCATTGGATCTGGATGCGATCGTCCAACGGGAGGTTAGAGAGTAAGTCAACTGGTTCGCCGACCAGATTTCTCGGACTGGGGTATCTCACCCGATGGAGCGGGAAGCGCCAGATAGTTATGGCGAGTCTCCTTTCGTGGCTCGTATTGCTCGTGTAGAAATCCCAAAGAAATTCTTGCTGCTAGCCATGTATGCCTACGATGGGGCAAGCGATCCTAATGACCATGTAGCTATACAAACAAAAGATGATGACTAGCATGATGCCCCACCAATCGAAAAAAGCTCTGATGTGCAAGGGTTTTGGTACCACGCTAGCCGGACCAGCACTAACTTGGTTCATCAACCTTCCACGGAGTAGTGTTTCCTCCTTCGCTGACCTGGTGGATTCATTTTGCACCCAGTTTGCTAGCAGCCGATGGTGGGAGAAATGATCTAGCGATCTCTATAGGATCGTCCAAAGATCTCATGAGTCGACTAGAGACTACCTCGATCACTTCAACCATGAAAAGATCTCCATCACAGGTTGTGATGTGGTTACCGCCATGGAGGCCTTCCGTTCGGGGTTAACCCCGGACGACGAGTTGTACGAAGAGCTGACTAAATATCCATGTGCTAGCTTTGAAGATGTACAAGCCAAGGCATTAGCTCTTGTGCGCCTAGAGGAGGACCGTGAATTGCGAAAGCCTATCCGAGAGCATGATGTGCAAACGCCAGAATCTAATCACCAAACCGCTATGGAGAGCCCGTCCGATCAAGAGTCGGCTAGTGACGACGATGATCGCAACCATTATCCAGTCAACCACAATCACAAGGAACACAGGTATCATCCATACCATTATTAAACATCTTGTTTTACGATTATGTTATCTAGAGGCTTAGCCCCTCAGCTATCTAGAGGCTTAACCCTCAGCTTCCTAGAGGCGTAGTTCCTCCATTACCTAGAGGCAGAGTCCCTCGACTATCGAAGTAGTCCAGTCCTAGCTCAGGCTAGTTGAAATCAGTTTCTCCACTATCGCGAGTCCTAGCTCAGGCTAGCTGAAATCAGTTTCTCCACTGTCGCGAGTTCTAGCTCAGGCTAGCTGAAATCAATTTCGCCACTATCGCGAGTCCTAACTCAAGCAAGCTGAAATCAATTTCGCCACTATCGCGAGTCCTAGCTCAGGCTAGCTGAAATCAATTTCGCCTCTGTCACGAGTCCTAGCTCAGGCTAGATGAAATCAATTTCGCCACTGTCGCGAGTCCTATCTCAGGCTAGCTGAAATCAATTTCGCCACTATCGCGACTCTTAGCTCAGGCTAGCTGAAATCAATTTTGCCACTGTCGCGAGTCCTAACTGAAATCAATTTTGCCATTATCGCGAGTGCTAGCTCAGGCTAGCTAAAATCAATTTCGCCGCTGTCGCGAGTCCTAGCTCAGGCTAGCTAAAATTGATTTCGCCTGTTGTTGCAAGTTCTAGCTTAGGCTAGTTCAAATCGATTTCGCCATTTGTCATAAGCTTCACGCTAGCATCCGCTAGCTAATACATCGCTTGCTAGTAGTCGCACGAAAATTCTAACACCCACTAGCTGGTCTACGATTTAACATTAATCGCATGAGACAGCTAATAAACTCACAAAGTGCTAAGACCCTCTAGCTCATCCACCAGCTCACGCTAGCTACAACTAATCTCGCCTGTTGTCGCAAGTTCATTGCTAGCTCAGGCTAACTAAAATTAGTCGCTAACTATCGCAAGTTTAAAGCTAGCTTTGCCTAGCCACGAGTCGTTCGCCAGTAGTCGCTCGCTATTGCGAGTTGTTCCAAGCTTTCAGTTGTACGTTGCCAATCAAAGCACACTATTCTCTAGTTATATCACATCACATGCTAGACACCGCAAGTAATTGCAAGAAACAACACAAACAATCTCAAAGGTCAAGACCCGCTAGAGACGCAAAGGATCGCTAGCGCACTCCAGCTAACATCCAATAGTCCGAGTGATAGAGACTTCAACGACAACTCAACTGCCGAGAGATTCGCAATTCTGGACTTTATAGTTGAATGCATCTCCTTGATCCCAGCAGACTGGGGTCCTTGATCGAAGTGTGAACGAATCAGATTCCGTCCAGCTTGTCAATCAAATCCGAAATTTTAATTCGGGGGTATTGTTGGATCCAGTCAAACAAAAGCCCAAAATGAAGGCCCAAGCGACGTCCACTAAATTAGGGTAGCTGGCAAGAATAAACCGTCGGCAATGTGAAGAGATTCACACATGACCAAGGATTCAAGGGCCTCTTAGAAATGGCTAATTAGTATTATTATGTAGATTAATTAGCCTCTTGAATGATGAAGGTGAAAGATTGTAACATAGATGGGAGGGATTATGATAAAAGGAGACTTATTAATTGTAAGAAGACACTCAATCAAAGAGAGAGAAGCTTTGTAATAATAAAAACCACTCTTTTTTTACAAAAATCTCAATCAAAGTACGTTCAAGAAATACTTTCGTTTCAACCCGATCTTGGCTAGAGCTTGATAGATCTATAAGCAAATTTTGGCTAAAACAGCTACATAGGGAATTGAAGTGTGAACTCCATCCAGTTTCTCTGGCCTTGTCCATGTGCTTAAATGATTTTCTCCTCTTTCACTTTGAAGTTCATCAATAAATAACAAATATTCAATTTTTTTATTTGAGCATCTCTTGCAACTAATCATGATGTTTATTACAAGAACCAACCACATTAATAACAAAACACAAATTAATAAAAAACTGATGGATTGAGATTTCCTTTATCACAGCAGCAAATAAAGTTAATTGCGATTTATGTGCAAAACAATGCACATAGTATATATATATGGACAATTCTCCATAACTAATTCTTGCAATCCTTTCCATTCACCACGCATCGTAGTTGCTCCATCATACCCTTGTTTGCGAATATTCTGGACATCGAGTAAGCGACGAGAGAGATATTCCTTCCTTTAGATTCTAGGTGCAGTGTTTGGAACATAATATACAACAATGAAATGCTCCAGTACAAACCCATCTTGATGAACCAATCTTAATACAAGTGCCATTCATTCTCATTTAGCTTCGTCTTCTGCCTCATCAACAATAATATAGAGCTTAGAATCACCTACAATGATCTTGCTTCATACTTCATTTGCAATGACTTGTAGAAGCTCCTTCTGGATAGTAGGTAATGCGTACTTAGAATTTTGAGGAGGATTATTCAAAACCATTAGAGAAACTTTTTCACCGTATGAAACCAAAAGTTTGATCAACTCAATAAAACTACCTTGATTATGTGACTCATCACAACTTCGATCGAGTTGAAAGAAAATGAACTGTATCAATAGAAGTCTTCAGTCGCAATTGGTTTTTTAGAATTTGTTCCTGGTTTTGTGCGTTGATTACCTTGTCTATGTGCTTTGTTGGTTCAATAAGTCCTCATAAGCTTGCACTACCTTATAATGAGGTGATAAAGGATCATCATATCGATCAAAAAGCACAATATAATGCTTTCCATTATTCAATTTCTTCCAAGTGTTGAATCCCTTAACACTCTATTCATCCAAAATAGGTCAGCCAACAAGTTTTGTAGTAAAAAGATAACATTGTAAACAATACACAACATCTTCAGAAGGAGAATACTCAAGCCAAGAAGAACATTGTTTGTACCAAGACTCTTGAAAGCGGCGAGGATGATTCTTTCCCGACTTTTAATATTTGGCAAGACTAATCTAATAGGCGCGTAATTTCGCATAAGCCTGTTTGATCTCATCACACATGTTGGGTGAATAGTCCCAAATCTTTCGATGTCTTACCAGATGTAATTCAATATCAGTGATATCAACTTCATTGACATCACCACGTATAATTTCCAATTGAGACTCTTCAGTGATTGGAGGATACGTAAGAGGTTGAGTTGTAGAAGTATTAGCAACGACTGGAGGATCTTTGAGAGACTGGGCTGTGGAAGTATTAAAATCATCATCACACTCTTTTCTTTTGAAGAATGAATGAATAGTTATAAGTTTTTGCTCCTTAGCCATTAACCAACACGTTTTAAAATAAAGTCAAATTATAAATAATGAATTGAGTAGAAGCACAAGTTGATTACAGCATCAAATAAATTGAGTCAACCCAACAAGTCTAGGTTTTAACTCAATAAAGTTTGGTTTTTATCTTGATCCACTGATCTATGGGTTGAATCTCAATCCTAAAATTCTCGATCGGTTCGAATTGATTTTTCTAGTCGGATTAAGATATCTACCCCAAGCTTACAAGGGTTTATATAAACTTGATTTCATAAGCTTACATGTACATTGTAAATAGATAGCATCTTGTGTTTTATTCAATATTGTTTTCACTGAGTTTTTTGATCGGGAAAGGATTAGGGTGACCACAAGCACTACTTAGGTTCACTTAGAGCATCAACTAGAGACAAGAACCGGGTACAAACCAGCTCTAAGAAGAAAGGGAAAACAACCGCCCGTGAGATTTGAAACGGTGACAACGGGGTAATACCCTAAGAACTTAACCGATGAAACTGATGTCTATAGGCTCGTTTTCCAGGATTTTAGATCCAATAGAGTATTTTTAAAAAACAACTTCAATGAAATTGTGTATTTGACCAAATGAAAGTTTATTTGTAAAAACTTTCATGTATAAGGTTGAATCTCATGTATAAGCTTGAGAAGTAACTAAATCGATTTTAGTTGTTGCTTATTTTAAAGTAACTCATAATTGTTGAACAAACCCATAATATTAATTCATCAATATAGGTTAGGTACATCATATAAGTTATGTGTAATATGAGTTTTACCACTGATCTTTAGATATATTACATTAGGTCTACGACATAGATTAAAAGGTTATTATAAAGTGTAAAAAGTGCATTCAAATTATGAATACATTTTTGATGTTTTATAATAAACTTTTAACGTTATACAATACGTCATCGTAACACATGCTATAATTTACAATACGCATAACCTTTATTCCGCTTATCATCTAAACTCCACTTGTTAAACGTGTAACTTATTTTTTTGGTTGAATATGTGTACTCGTTGTGTTCAAACATTATATGAGACTATAGTCGCAAGAATATGTATTAATTAATTAATTCAGGTTCCCTTAAAATACTTTAACTCTTCAACCGAAAAGTGATACCAAAGCTTAGTTTTATATCATTCGACATAACATATTTTTAATAGTACATGTGTACAATTTCTACCTTTTACACAAATGTATATACAACCTTATCCCCTCTTATCACAAATTAAACACAAACAAAATACTCAATATCTACAGTACATGCCATTACGAGGATCCTCAACGATGATGAATCTGATCACATGCTCTTGTAATTTCCCACGCAAACTTACAAAATACCACAACTAATGCAATATCTCCCCCTTCCACTCTGTTCCACTCAATCCAACTTTCACCGCACACCTCACATGCATGCACTCATACTCTTCTTTATAAGGACACCCCACATCTATCCCCTCCACACCCTACAAGAAACCCTAAACCCCCAACCCTAATACCTTAAGAGTCGGTATACTCGAAAACCCGGTGAACAATGGTTTCCTCTGTCAACAAGAGCTCAATCTGTTTCTTCGTCCTCTCTCTCCTCATCTCCTCCGTCTTCCTCCCATGCATTAGTGCATGCGGGTCATGCAAACCGGCACCCAAGCCACCGGCACCCAAGCCAGCGGCACATTGCCCTAAGGACACGCTCAAGCTCGGTGTCTGTGCGGATGTCCTAGGTCTTGTCAACATCGTGGTTGGGGAGCCTCCTTCCGGAAGCAAGTGTTGTGCCCTAATCCAGGGCTTGGCTGACTTGGAGGCCGCTCTCTGTCTCTGCACCGCCATCAAGGCTAACGTGCTCGGAATCAACCTCGACATCCCGGTGGCCCTCAGTGTGCTCCTCAGCGCCTGCCAAAAGACTGTTCCCCCTGGCTTCTCTTGTGCTTAAGAGAGAGCTAGAATAATGTTGAAGTTTCGTTGACTTTGATATAAAAAATGTTTGACTTTGGTTTCATTTGGCATGCATGGTTGCTATTGTGTTAAGTATTTGTGTAATATTAGTTTATTTGTATCCGTTTTTTGTTGCGTTGCTGGTTAATGGCATGTTAGCCAATGTCATTGCATTTGTATCAACTTTAATTAATTATTGCAATATATGAAACAGATTGATTGGTGCATGCACGTGAACTGATGAAAGTACGACTTCAAGTAATGTGTCTGGTACGTGTTTGTTACGTACGTTTGGTAGCGTAGGAGTATATATACTGTTATGAATTACTGGTAACGAGGGGCTACATTTTTGTACTACAAGTAAAATGGAATCCAAAGACATATGTATGCGACAAATAAGTTTAAACGATGTGAAGTTTCCTCACTGTTGTTTTGTTATAACACCGTACGTGTATGAATATTGACGGAGATATTTTTTCTCCTGAGATGACCGGAAGTGTCAATTCTTTGCCGGTTTCCTGACCTACGTTGGGAATTCACATGTTGCGCAAATTAAGCGTCACAATCACAACAAGGAAATGAGCTGTTTTTGTAATTGTACCAAGTTGATGAATTGTTAAAAATCGAACAGTTACGTTTTTGTCACTGGAATGTCATGTTCAGCTTTTTTCTTGGGCACGTACCAGCGTATATTGCCACCAAGGATGGTGAAATTACTTTAATTAACCTCCATTTTACAATTTGGGCGATTGTACAGGCAACTTGTAAGTAGATTGCGATGTGATATGCAAAGTACGTATATCACGTGCCTTTTAAAATACCATTGTATTAATAAAAGTACATATATAAGTCAATAGGTTCGAACTTTGGTCTATCCGATTTGGATTACAAATTCTTGAGTTAAAAGCGGTTTCGTATCAAAAGTGTCTCGAATTGATTAATTCAGGTTTATATTTACATTACTTGTACATGCATGATATGGGATTTGTACTAGTATGGGATAATTTATTGACGGCAGAATACATATACAGACCCTCGTACTTGAACGTTTTTTCCTATCAGCTCCCCCTAGTTAGATTTGTTCAGTTAAGCCCCTATACTTAGTTAAATTTTTTCTATAAACACTTGATTCATTTAACTTTGTGGAGTGTTTTATACGCGCGCTGACGTGGCAAAAGCAGTTGCCAAATCAATGACACATAAGCGACACGTGTGAAAAAAATGCCACATGAGCAATTACAATTTATAAAAAAAAACAAAAAAAAATCCCAAAATTTGCCTCAAGCAGTCACGCCTCTGTAGAGCTTCTTTGGCTTCGGAGTCGACGGCCGACGATTGTAGTGCCAGCAGCTTGCACCTCCGGCGAGGGTCCTCCGTGAGCACCTCCGGTCCTTCGTCAGGCTCCTTCGGCGAGCTAGGTTCGTGAACCATCTTGCCGCCTCCGCCTCCGTCCGCCTAGCAACTCCCGCTCCCCTCTGGTTTGCCTTCGTCTTCGCCAGTAGATCCGCTCCCCACCGGCGAGGCTTCTCTCGACTCCATCTCTCCCTTTCCGCCTTCCTCGCTCCCGAATCTCAACAGCTTTCCACAAACTTCAATGGTACAATTTGTGCTCCGATTAGAATGACACTAACACATAGTGTACGGTCAAAACGCCTCTCCAAAACCCTAGCCCTAACAGTCACCGTCGTCGTCGGGAACAGATCAATTGTGACAACCTGTAATTTCTCAACCCCAGCCCCTCTCCAAAACCCTAGCCGAGGAGTGCCGACGCAGGCTCTCCAAAACTCCTTGAGGAGGAGGGCGGCCGAGGAGAGGAGCGGGAGTGATACACAACGGAATACGTCTAACTCTAGGGATTCATGGAGGAAGACGAGCTCAAGAAGAAGGCCCAGACCTTACAAGAGGTCCCGAGCATTCAAGTATAAGGAGGCTTTGAAGAAGCTACATGAAGTGCATCAATCTTTGTCAAGTAGACATTGGAAGATGAGGAAGAAGAAGAAGAAGAAGAAGAAGAAGAAGAAGAAGAAGAAGAAGAAGAAGAAGAAGAAGAAGAAGAAGAAGAAGAAGAAGAAGAAGAAGAAGAAGTTGTTCAAGACGCCGAAATGGAAGCCTCTGGACAAGGTCGTGGCCGACCTTGGCCACTCGTCCCTGGAGGGTCGTGGCCGACCATGCCCAGGTCGTGGCTGACCTTCATCGAGCCTTGTCCGCCTAACCGAGCTTCTTTGTTTCTTGCGACCCAAGTTGCCTTTTGTGATGTTGCTTTCCTTTTATTGTTTATCAAACTATTTCCATATTTTGGGTTTGTAGATTTGCAATTATTATTATAAGGTATTCCTTATATCTTATGATAATAATTTAGGGTTTCTTTTTCTAGGGTAGAATAAATACTAGAGTTTTTCCCTTATTTGTTTTTGGAGCGTATTTTGAGAAGGGAACAGAGTTCTCTTCCTGCGCCATTGTTGACTGGGTACATTGAGAGTCCGTTGATTTATGCAAGCATTGCTTTGGTTTGATCACGTGTGTCCTTGTGAGTTTATTGATTGTGGTTACGATACGAGACATTCGAGACTTATACTTGGTGCAAGGTCTAGATCCGTTTCCGTTTCGCGATTGTGTGACGTCAAGGACCCCCGTTGTCATATATCAGGGAGGAGGAAGACAGCGAGTCGCCGGAGGGTCGTCAGAGTCGTCGGAAGCCTCGTCGGGGTTTGAATCTAGGTGGTGGGTATGGACTATGGAGGAAGCAGGAGGAAGGGGAACGGGGCAAAGGAAGGGGAAAGGGGTTTGAGTTGATTTTTCAATTGAGTAGAATTTTTTATTGTTGACTGGACAAAACAGACTCACAATACAGGCGTTTGAGTAAGACGCGTTTGTCCACGTATAATAAAAGTTTTCAATAGGTAAAAATAGGGGTTGTACAGGGGTCTAATTGCACATTTGAAAGTACGGAGGGCTGATAGGAAAAAACGTTCAAGTACGGAGGTCTGTATATGTATTATATATGCCATTTATTGACTTGACGATGTTTTTTGACGATGAATTCAATTGATATAGTAATGCATGATAATATTATTGGTATCTATATAGGGACAATAGTTTATTTTAAATGAGATAGAATATATAAGTTTCCATTTAAAAAACTCATTGATTAAAAATATAATCAAGTGTCAAAATATATCATGATAACTTTATGACACAGTTTATGAAAATTGAGAATATGATAATATATTTCATATATTGTTGGTTCTTTTTTTTTCATAATTTTTATATTTTATACTTATTTTGGCAAATACGAATTGATTTGATGTCCAGAATACCTTTAAACTCATATTATATATTATACGACGTAACTAAGAGCCGTAGATAACATAATAGCATAGAAAAAAATACTCTATAGATAAAATTAGCCTAAATATAAATTCATTTACTTTGGTCGGACCTAAATATAAGTTCATTTTTTGCTCAAAAAAAAAAAATATAAGTTCATTTGATATTATATACTCTACAATATAAATTAAATAGAAAAGATGATGACTTCTTATTATTTTATTATCTATAGCTAGTAGAGGTGTCAAACGGGTCGGGTCGGGTGGCTTCGGGTTCGATCTTTTCTGGTTTGAGTTGAGTGCGGGTTCGGGTCAATCTGGTTACAGGTCAAGTCGGGTCTGGTCTTGACAGCTTATTGTGCAGGTTTGGGTTTGGGTTTATAAGAAAGTAGATTTATTCGACATGTATAAAATAAATCTAGTCGGGTTTGGGTTTCAACCCAATCGGGCTCAGGTTTCAACCCTACAATTTTCGGTGGTTTTGGGTCGATTTTTCAGATCGGATCAAGTTTTGACAGCTCTAATAGCTAGAATTGATATTAAATAAGAATCATAAATATATTTTTGTTATGAATATACGGAAAAGATGAAGAGACTCTTATATTTGTTTATTGTAAAGTAAATAATAAAATTTATTGCTAAAATATAATTAATATAATGAGAAGTGGGGTCAGAAATAATTAGTGACATAGGTAAGGTTTAGGATGTACTCCAAGGAGGGAAACCTATTAGCATCCTTATGGAGAGTGTTAAACTTTGACCGACTCATAAGGTATTCAATGGAGATATTGTGGTCTATCTTAGCAAATTTTATCAACCACAAAATTATAACCCTTATCCATATGGAAAACTCAAACTGACTCAAAATCTTAGAGAGAAACCAAGATATCCAAGATGTTTTTGATCATATTATCAAGGATCCTAATGTCTTAATTTGGAATCGTTGATTACTATAGGGTTATCTCCCTCAATAATGATTGTGGTGCATCTATATATATATATATATATCTTAATTTTGTCCCCAAATAAGGTCAAATAAATGTTTGTGTTTGTAATACTTCACTTCATGTTTGTTTTCTTAGGTGAAATCCCAATCCATTCAACTTTGATTAATTCCATTATTTGTTCAAGAATCCAATGACATTCCACCCTTATTATTATGATTGAGATTTTAAATATTTTGATCTTAAAGAGAGTTTATAAAAATTATAATAGGAAATAGGAAATAATGACATGTAAATTAGTATTAATATGAAATAACATTTTTTAAGCATGATTATAAGACTTAATAAAATTGAATTTAGTGTGTTCACGAACGTACTAAACGAATCGGACCCGAACAACTCGCGATATAATATTAATATTATCTAATTGATTATATTTTTAATCAATTGAATTTAGTATTAATATGAACTTAGTATTAATATGAACCTTCACTCGAATTTAATTTATTTTTATATCAATACTAATATAATATTAATATTATCTAATTTTTTATATTTTTACAAGTAAGTGAAGTATGAAGTACCCTAATCCTACTCAGTTCGTTTAGTGTGTTCACGAATGTACTAAACGAATCGAACCCGAACAACTCGCGAGCTGAGCGAACCTCTTACCGAACCGAGCCCGAACAGCTCAAATCGATCCCGAGCCCAAACATGTTTATGTTCGATCGAGCCGAGCCTGAACATTGAAATGTTCGGCTCGGCTCGGTTCGATTACAACCCTATCCCAACTAAAATCGGTCAAACAGGTTAGTGCGATTCACGTTTGGTCATTTATTGATTCAGGTTGAGTATGAGTTTGGGACAAGAGTTATAGTTAAAGATGTACATGTGTAATCAGTCATGGTGATCAAGAATGTCGAATTTTTTATGCTCATTGAATCAACATTATGATTAATTAATACTCTCTCTGTCCCGAAATCAATTTTGTTTTACTAAATTACCCCTTCTAGTTTTAACGTTTTCCCACATTATCCAACTTTTTAATCTACTTAATCTCTTTCTAAGATTTTAAATCTATTAAATTTAAAAATTATTCTTCGACTTGAACGATTATTTTTAACTTGATTAATGATTGAATAAACATACATGTTCATTGAGATTTGAGTTGATATTGAAGTTCTAGACAAAATCTTTGTGAGGATTTTAGCTTTTCTTCGAACCTAATAAGTTTACAAGTCCCTTTCTTTTATGTCTGATACTCACTTTTGATTGTTTTCTCTAGAACTTGCTTTAGAATGGTTTTCAAGTCTTCTTATATGACACTTGTATCTGACTTTGAAGTGATTGAGGCACTATTTTCTTAGCCTATATAATTCCTTATCCACCTTGAATATTTTCCTTTGTTGGAAACCACCCTTCAATCATAAATTAGCCTTATTCTTTTGAACCTCCACAAAAATAATCCCGAGCCTTTATAAGCCTGACCCATCTTGACTTCATTGTTGCTCCCTCCCATCAAGGTCCTAGCCACACTGCAACTCCTCTGCTACTCGTGCTAGCAACCGCACCACCATAGCGTCCTCTCTCTCATGCGCGAGCCTCTACTCCGAGCCGCTGCCACTCGCGCCGTTCACCTCACTCTCGCGCAACTTTGGTGGATTCCTGCTCTCTCCAATGAGACTTCGTCCACCACCATCCTTTTCACAGTTAGCACCACACCACCCACGCCACCACCTAGAGAATTGCACCCTAAATTTGTACAAATCTAATCCTTTTTTCCTTAATTGAAATTTCTAGGTTTAATTGTCCAATTTGAAGATATTTTTGAATTTAGGGATGAAATTTACATATAGTCTGGTTGTTTGAGCTTAATTGAAATATATTGAACTATTGCTTGAGCAACATTTAACTAGATATTTTTTTTGTTGTAGAACGCGCCTCATGCGCACGACAAAAAAATATGATTTCCAGGGTTCCTGCAAAGTGTCAGGGCAGCGTCGCCTAGCCGATCCAAGAAGATGGCCAAGGGGAAAGTTGTTGGGCGCAACAAAAGAGGGACTCAATCCAAAAGCAAAGGTGTTCCCATCTCCCCGGAGAAAAGTGTCGAAGAGGTCTCAGAAAACACCATCAGGGCAAACAATAGAAGGCTCATGCGAAGCTTTGTGAAAGCTATTTCGGAGGGCAGCGCTGCACATGATGCGAATGCTAGCGTTGAAGCTTCTGAGCAAGGCGATGGTTCAAGTGATTCGGTTGAGAAGGTCCCGAACTCGCAAGGTCCAAAAGAAAATGAATCCTCAGCCAACTCGAGTGAAGGTGTTGAAGTGATGAATGAGAAGAAGCATGAGATGGAAGAGGGTGAAGTGGATACCACTGAAAAGTCCCCTGAATCCCCTGCCCTTGAACCTTTGAAGAAAGTTTCCTTCAAGGATGCATTGGTTGGCAACCCTGCGAACAAAGAAGGTAGGCATTTGAACTATGTGGAGGGATGTGAGGACGGAATCATTAGATTCAAAAAGAAGGATGTGGAAAAGAACGTTGAGAAATGGAGAACCACTCTTTATGGCATGATTGCTGGAGGGACCTCATCGGTCAATGTTGTCCAGAATTTTGTCAGAGCTAGATGGACTGTGAGCAAGTCCCCTAAGATCATCCTAACAAATGCTGGCATATTTGTGTTCAAGTTTGAAACACAAGAAGACATGGAGTGGGTTTTGACTAATGGACCATGGATGGTAGGGGGAATAAGACCAATGGCGCTTAAAAGGTGGAGTGAAGGAGTGAAACTCGAGCCCTCCTGCTTTGAAACTACTCAAGTTTGGGCCAATCTTCTTGAGTTAGATGTCAGATTCTAGGATGAAGACTTTTTTGTGAAGGGTTGAGAGTGCCTTGGAAAAACCAATCCTTGCTGACAAAGTTACTGAACAACAAGAAAGACTGCCCTTTGCCCGTCTTCTTGTTGAAATTTCAGCCAGGCTACCAATTAGGAATGAAGTGGTGTTCCTAGGAGAAGATGGAGAAAAGGTGGAACAAAAAATTTTGTATGAATGGGTGCCTAATAAATGTGACAGTTGTGGGGTGTTTGGACATGATGAGGGAGATTGTGAAAAGAGGAAAACTCCTAGAAGCTCAGTATTTCAGAGACTTGGCAAAAAGAGGCATGACTACAAACAGAAAAAAGAATGGGTGAGGAAGACCCATCACTACAAAAGCATAGGTGCCCTAGAGTCAAGCAAAGAGGCAGAAAAAAGAGGTCAACCTCAGTTAGAGAGGCCATAGGAGCATCCACATGTCAACTCTAGAACCACCTTGGCCACCATCCCTGAAGAAAGCAAAGAGGAGGAGTGGGAAACAATCAAAGGGAGAAATGCAAGCAGGAGTGCAGAGAAAAGAGGGATTGACAAAGGCAAGAAAGTTCTAATAGAAAGCTCAAATTTGCTATGTAAGATGGTGAACTTGAGGATATGAAGGATGCTTTGGAAGTGGAAGACAATGATACATTGGTTTCCCATGGATAGTATCTCTATTGCTGCTTGTAACATAAGGGGCCTCAATGATGCCTCTAAAACTGACCTTGTCCATAGCTTAGTTGCTGATAGTAATATTAAAATTTTAGCTTTGCCAGAGACTAGAGTTCGAGAAAACAAAATTGAGGAGGTGTCTAGGCCTATCCTCAAAGGCTGGAACAGGTGCACTAAGTGCATTGGCTCGAATGGCAGAATTTGGCTTTTTTGGAAATCACACGACAAGCTAGATATTAGTATTTTAATTGAAACATCTCAACTCCTTCATATCTCTATTACCTCTCCATTTTTGCAAAGCTCCATGCAAGTTTCCTTTATTTATGCCTCAAATGAAGAGAAGGAAAGAATGGACCTCTGACAGCTTATTGATCAAACTGCTCTGACAACAAGTGATATGCCTTGGACGTTAATGGGTGACTTCAATGCCATTAAAGATGTTGAGGAGAAATTTGTTGCCAGGAATCCCAATGTGAATTTCAATAAAGACTTCCTTGATTGTCTCAACAGAAATGGTCTCTCAGACCTTCAGTTCTCAAGGCCTGTCTATACTTGGACCAACAACCAACTGGGAGATGACCTTATTATAAGCAAGCTAGACAGAGTTCTTGCTAATCAGAAGTGGATGGATGTGCTCACTAAATTCAGTGCCAAGTTTGAAACTCCGAGATGCTCATACCATTGCCCTGTTGTGTTGAAAGTTGAAGGTTTTAAGGCCATTGAAAAGGCCCCTTTTAGATTCAATAACACCTAGACCAAACATCCTGAATGTAACACTCATATTTTAAACCAAGGGTATTACCGCCAATGATTTCGGATTTTACCATCTAAAGTCACCCGAGGCTTTAGGTAGCATAACACGATCTTTTAAAAAAGTGACAAAGGCTTATATTACAACAAAATTGTTGATAGTTATACACTTTGAGGAAATCATCTGACAACATGAAATAAAATATTCAAGACGACATTTTAAAATAGAAAGCAGCGGAAATAAAAATATAGTCGTGATCAACGTGTGGGACCCATATGGTCAAAATTATTAACATGATCTTGAAATCTTCCTTCAATCTTCTTGTCTTCACCCTTCCTTCGCGACAGTCTTCCCTTCACTACCTGATATTTCCATAGAAGCAAGAAATACCAACCGACCAATGTCGGGAAGAAAACAAAGTGATATTAGTCTAACGCGAGACTAAGCAAGTGGTAGAATGAGACTAGGTTCTTAAAAAGGCTAAGTATGTCGGCATCAGAGTCCAAAAGGAAACCGAATGATGCACGACAAGTCGGGTTCTTTGGTGGAGAGAAAGATGAAAGTAGTAATGGGCTCAATATGAATGTAACTCAGACGAACGAGCTTTATTTGAATGTAACTCAGACGATGATGGAATGAAGCAGAATCTTGGTGAGAAAAGAAATACGAGATTTCTTTTGAGAATAGGTAATCAAAAGAAGGTGATTCCTAGGAACGAAGGATGATTAAGTTTTTGTTGGGAACATTATCAATTCACATCAAGTAACGACAAAAGTCTCTATTAACTAGAGTTATTCAAAGTCGGGAGTCCGGATGGTTTGTCCAAACTAGTATTAACCATCCTTATCCCATTAATTAATTAATGTGCATTGGACACTTATCTTTCTTAAGCCATAACACATAGCATTTCAGTGATGACTTTTAATTAATGTGGCAGCTCAAAGGATGAGACGTGGCCTTAAAGGACTGAGTCCCACCACTTAGCTAGAGTGTAACACCCCTCTATTCGGAGAGCAGGCAGAGTCATGACCCAATATCAGGAGACGATAATAAATATACCTCCCAATACAGTTATAAAGAGATGTTGAGAGTCAAAACTCGCATCCCTAATTCCTACATTAGTCCACAACAAAGTCTCCAAAAGAGACTTGAAACAAACAGAGGCCAATCATCGGTCCTAAGTCCATGGGCTAGCACAGTACGATAATGTAAATAACAACAGGGTCATTATCTCTAGACAGTAAATAAATCATAGGTTCATTTTATTTCACAAACAAGGCGTTCCCAACAAAATGGATAGAATAGCAATAAAGGAATTTACGATTTATCGAATATCAAGATAACAGGGAGAAAGAACCATCCACTTGCCTTCGATTTTCGAGAGTTAAGTCTTTACGAAGACGGAATCTGTGAACGAGCTCTCCTAGCAGCGTGACCTAATCCAAGGCACAGAAATGATAACGAAATAAATTAATATTTAATTTATTTCTTAGTCTAGGAACTTCTCGAATTATTATCCTCGTATAATAATTTGTGAGGCTAGTATAAATTATTATCCTTTAATAGTTTATAACTCTAACCTTTCAACTTATTAAAATGTTAGAACGAGTATAAGCTTTTTGTAAAGTCATCGGTTTACGAATATGTCTTGTAAATTTTATTTATAAAAATGTTCCTCAACGGGATTGAATAAGTAGCCAATTAAAATTCATTAATTCCTAACAAAATAATATCTTAGCATTATAAGCCCTGATTAAGAAATGGTTAAGTATATTTTATAAGGAGGTTAACTTAACGGCATGGGTTATAAATAATACCATTTTAAATCTATTAAAACTACTAATGGGCCCCTTATTAAATCATTTATCCTTTTAATTTTAAGTAATGGGCCTGTTAATAATTGGTTAGTGGGCCTAATTAACTTAACCCCAAAAAAAATCTCAAGAGAAGCCCACCTTCCTTTCAGATGTGTGTTATGCCCCCCCCTTGTTGTGCCTGCCTCCTTTCTTTTTCCTTTGCGCAGCAGCACAGCCACGACAAAAATTTCATCAACGCACAATGAAACCCTACAATGGGCGACATCGCTTCTCCGGCGATGTATGACGACAATGGGAGGGCGGCACACCGTGGTTTCAGACGACGGCGGAAGGGCTGCAAGGCAGTGGTCTCGGTGAGGATCGACGAGTAACAGCGCCCGATCGGGTATTTTTCGGAGGCCGAAAACGGAATCGATTCGGCCCGGACTTTGAACGGAAACTGTAGAGGAGTTTTAGGGGAGTTCAAATCCGATTTTTGTTTGCCGAGTCGACGCCTATTTATAACCCAATTTGAGTTCGGAAAATCTGGGCAACATCCCGTTTTCAAGGATGATTTTCTGGATGGAGTTTATGGAATTGATGGGGGTAGAAGGGTAGGGGTGAGGGCTAGAGGAATGGACGAACGACCGGGTTCTCGGCTGCCATGGACATGACCGAAATGATATTGGCGTGGACGAGTGAAGAAGAAGGCGGAATTTCCGCTTGTGACAATCGATCCGAAGGGAGTCACTTCCGGGTTAACTCAATTTTGTTTCCTTAAAATAATAGCAAGCTTTTGTACCTAAGCTGGTGAGGAAAGAGGAGGGGGTCGGAAAGGTCTTGGGTTCAAATCCGGGCTCTTACACTCTTTTATATTATTTTATTTCAAAGATTAGGATATTGGGTTTAATTGGATTTCGGACCAACGAATACTAAGCCAAATCTCTGTTTTAAATTGTATAAAATTAATAATTAATCCAACTCGGTTCATTTTTTGTTAAATGATAATATTAATCTCTCAAATTACATTTTAAATTTATCCACTTTATAACAACTTAAACTTGTAATATACTTATAAGTGAACATATTTATTTTTATTTTTGGATTATAAACTTCTATTTTTTAATTTAAATTATACTCTAATAAATATTATTACTTCTTAAAAGTTTTCGTTTATCGTTACAGAAACAAATTCATAAGAATATACTTTCACCTTTCAATATATTATATAATACTTTATAAAAATAGCGGTTATTACAACAGTATCCCCTCAAAATTAGTTTCGTCCTCGAAACTAGGGAGAGCTAGGGTTTCCTTGAATTTGAAAAGAATAAGCTCCAGAACTTTCTTCGTATAAACTAATAATTTATCCTTTAAGTACCCCCTTAAAAAGAAATCGCATAAATGTCTTAGAAACAATCCTTGTTAAAGCTTGCCCTTTAGAAGTATACCTAATTAAAAGTATATAAAACTTTCGAAGCTGTAAAATATAGAGCAAGTTTTATAGGACACACGTACGATGTGTACATATACACAAAGTTCTTTACTCAATGGTAATTGATCTATTGAAGATATAAGTATTTAGTTTAAACATTTTTACATGATCAAGTCAAATATTCTATTTTGATATGTTACAAGAAATTTACATAAGGGTATCTTTGCTATTATGATTACAATCACGATTACTAACATATTATTTAAAATTTATAAAAAATTAATCTTGCCTTAATGATTTCATGGAACCACTTTGATGGTTTAGAATATGGGGCTTATCTAAACCCAAAAGGTTTAAGGATATTGAATGAAACAATCTATTTATTGACAAATAACATTGTCTTTCAAACATTATACAAACTCGCTAGCGAAGTATAAATATAGGATTGTCCAAATACATTTTGAAAAAAAAAACGAATCGTGGTGACAAACAATATAAGATTACCCTAGCAAAAACTGAAAATTCCCTTGAATTGCTCTAAACAGGAAAATATGGTTACTTCCACCTTTTACACAAAATGATAATATTCCACGAATTTCAAACTTAGAATTGTAATACATCAAAATACGCTGTTTGAAATTTGGTTTCTAAAATTGTCCTTAAGGAATTATATGATCTTATCCCGCCATGTGATCAGGATGGGGGGTAGAATCAGCATAATCCTTTACAGCATTTGCATGGGAATAAGACAGGTGAGTTTGCCTTACCATGTGATCAGGATGGAAGACAAAACACATTCTTACTCACCACCATGAAAACCGTAGGAAAGTTTAATCTGAAATCTTGTTAATAAACTGGAAATAAATCGTTTTATGTTAAAGGGAATTTTGTAAGAGCTTATAAGAATAACAAATTTATCTAACATAGCAAAACTATAATATGACTCTGACTCTTTATATACAATAGGAACTTAATAAAGGAAAGTTTCACTCAGGTTGCCACTTATATCTCAATATTGTCATGAAAATCACAAACGAAAAGGATGTATAGTAACTTTACGAACATAGATAAATGATCAGACGGTTAAATCTTTATTGACCAGTCAAGTCAACATTTAAGATGTATTGAGATTGGAAGGGGGTTTATCGTAGAGTATAAACACTGGTGCTTGACCCTTGAAAATAGTAAGACAAAATTGTCAATCATGTTGGAGCTTTACCAATCTAACAATTATTCTCAAACAAAACAATAGCATGATTTCAGTCGTTCCTTACATAGCAATACATAATTCATGAAATTCGAATGACATACGCAAATGCCCAATATGACAGAAATCATAATGTTAGTAGCGTACCCAAACGATTAACAAGATCGAAATTCGTTGACAATTAGTGTAAAATTCAAAATTATTTTTTCTTTTTCGAAATCCAACATAAAATCCTTATGATAATGATTACTTTTATCATATAAAAGACTTATAAAAATCTGAGATCTCAATATTAAGGGTCCAAATTTCAATACAAAGATTATGTTGAACTTTAGATTAGAAAAATAATCTAGCACTTCAAAACATAGAAAACTTTCAATATGAATGCTTTCTCATGGTGCTCTTTTATTTATGAAGAAAGGAATTTTGAAACAATACAAAAGAAACTTTTGTTTTTCCTGGTAACAAATAATTTCGCTTCCACCCTCCTTTTTGATAATAACTATTCTACCTTATAGTTAATCAAATTTCAAAGGGTAGCATTGATATACCTTTCTACATGATTTCCAAATATATCACGATGAGCAAATCTTTTACTTTGACTCTCTCTCTTTTTCTTTATACGAGGTTGAATTAGTAAACTTATTTAGAATGGAAATTACTTTGGAGGATGTCACTTATATTAGACCTACTTGGAAATAGGGTATGACATATATTAGCTCAAATATAGAAGGTCATTAACACATAACTGGTTTAAACACTTGGAGCATATCCCATCGATTTAAGACTTGAGAGAAGGTTTATTGAGGGAGAGAATGCTTAATTCAATTATTTTACTTTGATTAAGGTGATTAGTCTATTAGCACCTGGCTACTGTATATACGAGCTTCTCACTCCAACGATGATTCACTCAAGATCATTTCAGCTAGTGTAGTTTAGGCTAAGGTGTGATTGGGTTTGATAAATTTATTCCCTTGTAAAGTCCAACCCACTTATGAAAGCGACAAATCCTTTGAGCATCAGTGGACAACTCGGTTCCCGCATATTGTAATAGTTGGTTGAACTTGGTGACTCTCTCTCTAGTACCATCAATCCCTCAACTTTCAGGTAAAGAAGCTCCTCTTACTTCTTGTACCTCATGGACTCAGAGAGGTAGCAAGACATCATCTTGTTCTTAAACATGTCCCAACTTAGCATCGAGTGATCAGACAATCAAGAGTTCCCCCACCACTCACTAGCTTCATCCCTTAATTAGAGAGCTGTGATGTGCACCTTCTCAGCTTTAGTGCCTCGAACATTCCTCAACAACCTCTCGATACAAGTGAACCAATAGGAGAATTTATCTGGATCTCCTAGACCGTTATAAGTTTCCGGCTTCAGCGAGGTGAAGTCTTAAGCGCCTTAAAATAGTTTGACCCATCACCTTTGGCATGATTGTCATTCTCCCTTCTGTCCATAGGTGGGTCGGCTCTAATGACGTTGGGTTGAGCGGGCGAAATTGGAGGATTTGCTGCTTGTATCATTTGTTGAAACATTTCGCTTATAGCCTCTAGGGTTGTAGAAGCGCTATCACTCGAGCGGGATCCGGTCCATGGTTGTCCCCTTGGCCTCCAGTCCCAGACTCAACCTCATCTTGTCCACCCTGATGGGTGGGGTTGATTAGAAGGAGTTGATTATTGGTTCCTCAAGTGTTAACCATCTAAATGATTGGATAATAATTTTTTTTGATTAATTCGTCTTTCAAGGCATGGAATGAGCACAACTTCCAATGAATCAAAGATCAACAATTTATCAAGGCACTTTAGAAAGACTAAAGCCACTTTATAGTTGCTCCTTATGAAGGATGATTACAAAATACGAGAGACTTAACGATCTTATAATCGACTCAACCACTCTAGTAGTACAAGATGATGGTTGAGACAATTTCGTTTAGTGGTACACGACAAGGATTACGATACTATGTAGATAAGACAAGGATAGGAGCTCATTGATAAGAGGATAACTACTACTTGGTCAACAGGAATTCAACAACTGACTTAAAACGAGCGTTAACCTCTCCAAGGCTTATTAGGAGTGAAAGGAGTTTTGGTAGGCAGAGGCAGTCATGGTCTTCTTCTTCTTGGATTAGTGAAGTGATAGCAACACCTATCCAAAAGCAAGGCTTCGAACCTTCTTGGGTCCTTGATGGAGCCGTTATCTTTTAGTAACTCCACCACTTGCTCGATCTTACGCCTCAAATTGGCCATACTGTCTTAAACTTTTTTCCAACAAGCTTCAAGTTGACAAGCAGACTCCTCATGAGCTGCCAGCATACTCTGCCATTCCTTCATAAGTGATCATGGGATATGGTTGTCGACCCACATACGCATTGGTTTATAGTCACCAATAGCTGCTCGGGCCTGCCATGGTCAGTTCTCAAATGGATCCTCACTTTTATCAATCCACCTTTCCGTAGGGATGTATGCCTCCTTGACCTCATTCAATAGCACTTGAGGAAAGACATTTTGTAAGGGAACCTCCTCTTGAATAGGTCATATAGCCTTGTGGTCCTCATTAAGCAACCGCTTGTATAGCTCAAGCTCCTTAGCTCTCTCTAGCTCTTCTTCTGAGCCTTAGCCTGACGTCTTGTGCAAACCATATTCTGCAAAGGTTCACAAGACTATCTTATTGCGGGTGCTATTTCCTATTGGGGAAGGAGAGTCAGACACTTATATAAAATTTCTGTAATTCTATATTCGAAGACGAAGATTGGAAGGAAGCTTTTAAAAATCAAATTGGATTTCTTTTAAGAGGATAATTCCCTATGAGAGGTTAAGGACTTACTTGATTGTTTCAAGAAACATACTTTATAATTGGGAATATTCTTTGAGTTATGTTTCTCGAGATTTTAAACATTCCAAAGACTTTCCCTACAAGGGTTGTTAATGAAAGTAATCTTTAAGTCTATCCTATTGAATCTATAACAATTTTCAACCTTGTTATTTCCCATAAATATTTCGTTCTTAGAAATACGGAATCCTTATTTCAAAATTCGTTATTACTTGTGATAAAAACAATTTCCAAGTGATTCCTTGAAGGCTTGAAAATTTGAAATGACAAGGGGAATATCCTAGTTTGACTTACAAAACAATCATTTCCAAATTTTGAATTTAAGATCATTAAGGATATGATCAATTAAGAATTTCGTCAAAAGCAATTAGTACTCGAGCTTAAGTTATTAGAAAGGAGATTCATTTATTGGAACTTCAAATAAGAATGATATAATAAAATCACATCTATTTAAAAGAAGTTTGATAAAAGTTAACTTCTTGAATTCCAATACAAGAAGATTTAAAAAAAAAAAGTTAACTCCTTGAATACTGTTACAAGAAGATTTGATAAAGGTCAGTCTGTTACAAGAAGAGTTGATAAAAGTCATCTTCTTGAAGTCTGTTACAAGAAGATTTGATAAAAGTCATCTTCTTGAAGTCTGTTACAAGAAGATTTGATAAAAGTCATCGTCTTGAATTCTGTTACAAGAGATGAAAAGAAATTATGCTTTAAGTTTAGAAGAGTTTTACTAGAAATGTTTTGGTTTGAAAACAAAACGTTCGGCTCTGATACCATAATTGTAACATCCCTATTGTAAACCAAGGGTATTACCGTCAGTGACCTCGGATTTTACCATTCAAAGTCACCCGAGGCTTTAAGTAACATTACACGATCTTTTAGAAAAGTGACAAAGGCTTATATTACAACAAAATTGTTGATAGTTATACACTTTGAAGAAATCATCTGACAACGTGAAATAAAATGTTCAAGACGACATTTTAAAATAGAAAGCAGTGGAAATAAAAATATAGTCGTGATCAACGTGTGGGACCCATATGGTCAAAATTATTAACATGATCTTGAAACTTCCTTCAATCTTCTTGTCTTCACCCTTCCTTCACGACAGTCTTCCCTTCACTACCTGATATTTCCATAGAAGCAAGAAATACCAACGGATCAATTTCGGGAAGAAAAGAAAGTGGTATTAGTCTAACGCGAGACTAAACAACTGGTAGAATGAGACTAGGTTCTTAAAAAGGCTAAGTATGTCGGCATCAAAGTCCAAAAGGAAACTGAACGATGCACGACAAGTCGGGTTCTTTGGCAGAGAGAAAGATGAAAGTAGTGACGGGCTTTATATGAATGTAACTCAGACGAACGAGCTTTATTTGAATGTAACTCAGACGATGATGGAATGAAGCAGAATTTGGTGAGAAAAGAAATACGAGATTTCTTTTGAGGATAGGTAATCAAAAGAAGGTGATTCCTAGGAACGAAGGATGATTAAGTTTTTGTTGGGAACATTATCAATTCACATCAAGTAACAACAAAAGTCTATATTAACTAGAGTTATTCAAAGTTGGGAGTCCGGATGGTTTGTCCAAACTAGAATTAACCATCCTTATCCCATTAGTTAATTAATGTGCATTGGGCACTTATCTTTCTTAAGTCATAACACATAGCATTTCAGTGATGACTTTTAATTAATGTGGCAACTCAAAGGATGAGACGTAGCCTTAAGGGACTGAGTCCCAGCACTTAGCTAGAGTGCAACACTCCTCTATTGGGAGAGTAGGCAGAGTCATGACCCAGTATCAGGAGACGTTAATAAATATATCTCCCAATACAGTTATATATAAAGAGATGTTGAGAGTCAAAACTCACATCCCTGATTCCTACACTAGTCCACAACAAAGTCTCAAAAATAGACTTGAAACAAACAGAGGCCAATCATCGGTCCTAAGTCCATGGGCTAGCGAAATACGATAATGTAAATAACAATAGGTTCGTTATCTCTAAACAGTAAATAAATCCTAGGTTCAATTTATTTCACAAACAAGGCGTTCCCAACAAAATGGATAGGATAGCAAGAAAGGAATTTACGATTTATCAAATATCAAGATAACAGGGTGAAAGAACCATCCACTTGCCTTCGATTTTCGAGAGTTCAGTCTTTACGACGACGGAATCTGTGAACGAGCTCTCCTAGCAGCGTGACCTAATCCGAGGCGCGGGAATGATAACGAAATAAACTAATATTTAATTTATATCTTAGTCTAGGAACTTCTCGAATAGTTATCCTCGTATAATACCTTGTGAGGCTAGTATGAATTATTATCCTTTATTAATTTATAACTCTAACCTTTCATCTTATCAAAATGTTAGAATGAGTTTAGGATTTTTGTAAAGTCATCGGTTTGCGAATATTCCTTGTAAATTTTATTTATAAAAATGTTCCTCAACGGGATTGAATAAGTAGCCAATTAAAATTCACTAATTCCTAACAAAATAATATCTTAGCATTATAAGCCCTGACTAAGAAATGGTTCAAGTATATTTTATAAGCATGTTAACTTAATGGCATGGGTTATAAATAATACCTTTTTAAATCTATTAAAACTACTAATGGACCCCTTATTAAATCATTTATCCTTTTAATTTTAAGTAATGGGCCTGTTAATAATTGGTTCGTGAGCCTAATGAACTTAACCCCAAAAAAATCTCAAGAGAAGGCAAGCTTCCTTTCAGATTTGTTTTACGCCCCCCCCCCCCCCCCTTGTTGTGCCTGCCTTCTTTCTTTTTCATTTGCGCGCAGCAGCACAACCACGGCAACAATTTCAGCAACGCACAATGACACCCTACAACCAGCGACGACGCTTCTCTGGCCGGCTCCGATGATCGATGACGACAACGGGTGGGCGGCACACCGCGGTTTCCGGCGACGGCAAAAGGGCTACAGGGCGGTGGTCTCAGTGAGGATCGACGAGTAACAGGGCCCGATCGGGTATTTTTCGTAGGCCGAAAACGGAATCGATTTGGCTCGGACTTTGAACGGAATTTGTAGAGGAGTTTTAGGGGAGTTCAAATTTGATTTTTGGTTGCCGAGTCAACGCCTATTTATAGCCCAATTTGAGTTCGACAAATCTGGGCAACATCCCGTTTTCAAGGATGATTTTCGGGATGGAGTTTATGGAATTGATGGGGGTAGGAGGGCAGGGGTGAGGGCTAGAGGAATGGACGAATGACCGGGTTCTCGGCTGCCATGGACATGACCGAAATGACATTGGCGTGGACAAGTGAAAAAGAAGGCGGACTTTCCGCTTTTGACCATCGGTCCAAAGGGACTCACTTTCGGGTTAAATAAATTTTGTTTCCTTAAAATAATAGCAAGCTTTTGTACCCCAACTGGTGAGGAAAGAGGAGGGGGTCGCAAAGGTCTTGGGTTCAAATCCGGGCTCTTACACTCTTTTGTTTTATTTTATCTCAAAGATTAGGATATTGGGTTTAATTGGATTTCAGAACCAATAAAGACTAAGCCCAAATCTCTTGTTTAAATTATACAAAATTAATAATTAATCCAACTCGGTTCATTTTTTGTGAATTGATAATATTAATCTTCTCAAATTACATTTTAAATTTATCCACTTTATAATAACTTAGACTTGTAAATTACTTATAAGTGAACATACTGATTTTTATCTTTGGATTATAAACTTCTATTTTATAATTTAAATTATATTCTAATAAATGTTATTACTTCTTAAAAGTTTTCGTTTATCGTTACGGAAACAAATTCATAAGAATATACTTTCACCTTCCAATATATTATATAATACTTTATAAAAATAGCGGTTATTACACTGAATTCTTCAATGCGGTGAATGAAGGATGGAGACAAGGGTCTGTCAGGGGTTTTAAGATGTTCAAGCTGGTATCCAAGTTGAAAAAGCTTAAGATCCCTTTGGAGAGACTCAAATCAAAAAATCTAGACAAGGAAGATGAAGATATCAAAAACCTCCAAAGCAAGCTGAAATTCCTGCAGATTGCTATTGAAAGTGCTCTAAATGATCATGTGCTTGTGTGTGCTGAAAAGGAAACTATTGAAAACCTGAAGTTGCTGCTGAACTACAAGAGGACCCAACTTCAACAGCTTGCTAAGTTACACTGGTTGAAATACCAAGACAGCTGCAATAGTTACTTCTACAATTCCATCAAGCAAAGGAGAAATCACAGTTCCATTACGTGCCTTCTTGATGATACAGGCAATAGTATTACTGATGTAGCTGAGATTAAAAGAAGAACAGTCCAACACTTCCAAGATTTCCTTGGTACCAATCATAGTGGCAGGGATATTGATAGCTTAGTTGTGCAGAATGGAGTGTTTCTAGAGTCTAGTCAAAAAATCAACATGATTAGAGCTTTCAGCAGAGAGGAAGTTAAAAGTGCTCTTTGGAGCATAAACAAGAACAAGGCTCCAGGCCCTGATGGTTACAATGCCCACTTCTTCAAGCATGCTTGGGCTACTGTGGGGGAAGATTTCACTGATGTTGTGTTGGAGTTCTTTGCTAGTGGTAAAATGATAAAAGAGATTGGTAATACTATTATTGCCCTTGTGCCTAAAATTGACAATCCAACCTCTCTTATGAGTTTAGACCTATCTCTTATTGCATTGTCATCTATAAGGTCATTTCCAAGATGCTTGTCTCTAGGCTGCAAGATGTCCTCCCTTTGATCATTGACAACAACCAAGGAGCTTTCATTAAAGGGAGGAGTATTAGACACAACATAGCCGTGTGCCAAGACATTATCAAGAGTTATACAAGAAAGTACATCAGCCCTAGGTGTGCCATGAAAAATGACCTTCGGAAGGCCTATGGTACAGTGAGTTGGAATTTCCTTTTCAAGCTTCTTGGGGAGCTAAACTTCCATCCCATCATGTTGACCTGGATAAAGGAGTGCATTACTAGCTGTCAATTCATTGTTAAAATTGGTCCTGAATTATGTGGGCACTTCAAAGCTGGAAGAGGTCTTAGGCAAGGGGACCCCCTTGCCCCTTTACCTCTTTGTTATCATTATGGAGTATTTGTCAAGGGCTCTCAAACAGGCTGCGGGAGATTCTTCTTTCAAATTCCATCCAGGATGCAAGAGAGTTGAGATTATAAACTTGTGCTTTGCGGATGATTTGTTTATCTTCTCTCATGGTAATGCTAACTCTGTCAATATCATCAAAAAGTGCTGCAAAACTTCAGTGATTGCTCTAGACTTGAAATGAACAACACCAAATCAAAGCTCTTTTGTGCCGGTACAGGAAGACTTCTTGGGGATGATCTCTGCAACATAATGAGCATGGAGAGTGGCCAGTTTCCAGTCAAATACCTTGGTGTTCCCTTACTCAAGAGCTCAAAGAAAAGACTACAATGATCTTATTTGCAAAATTAGATCTAAAGCAAATGCATGGGTTGTAAGACACCTTTCTTATGCAGGTAGACTTGAAATTGTTAGAGTAATTCTCTATGGTGTGATCCAGTATTGGAGCAAAATCTTCCTTCTACCTAAATCCATCATCACTGAGATCAACGACTCTCAGAAATTTTCTGTGGAGTGGAAGTAGTGTAGGAAATAAGGCTCTTATTTCTTGGAAGAGAGTGTGCAGGCCTAAGGAGGAAGGGAGTCTTGGCCTCAAGGACATGGCTGCTTAGAACAAAGCAAATGTTGTTGAGCTAATCCACGATGCTGTGTTTGTATCTGACTCCATATGGCATAAATGGATTGAAAAGACCTACACCAGGGGACAAAGCTTTTGGACCATCAATTACAAAAACTCTTCTAGTGTTATTTGGAAGGTTGTGATCAAGCTTAGAGATGAACTATGTGCTTCTATCCAAGATAATGAAGAACCATGTGTGATAATCTCTAGACATGGAAGAATGGACTGCAAGGCCCTGTATAACTGTCTCAGAGAGAAGGGTCAAAAAGTTTAATAGGATAAGCTGGTGTGGAACAAGCTTAACACCCCTAGAGTTGCTTTTGTTGTATGGAAGACTCTCAACAATGGCACCAGTACCAAGGATAAAATGAAAAGTTGGGGAGTCATTCAAGAAGATAAGTGTATGTTGTGTCAAGATCATAAACAAGAAATTGCTAGTCACCTCTAGTTTGAATGCTCGTACTCCTAAAAGGTGCTGGATGGAGTTCTTAGATTGGCTAAGCTGGGAAGAAGGTCTAATAATATTGAAGGATGGATTCTCCAAGCTGCTCAGCTGAAGGGAAGGAAATCAATTGAATTATACACTTGGAATCACTGCCACTGTGTAGTTCTCTACTTCATTCGGAGGGTTAGGAAACTCATGATCTATAGTAACTAAACTACTAAGTTGGAGGACTGCATTAGCATGTGTATTATACATATAAGAAACCGTTTGAAGGCTAGATGGAACAATAATGCTAGAGGTACTTGCAAGTACTTTGAGAGATTAGAGATTGAAGGAGTTGTAAATAGCTAGCGTAGCTAGCAAGTTTTGTAACCGTTTATTTTTCCGTTTTAATAATATTTACCCTTTTCATTCAAAAAAAACTATTGCTTGACAAATCTTATTTGCACGGGAAAATCATATAGGCTTGAAAATTGATATTTTTGTCGTTTTATGGCATATGAGACTTGTTTAGGCATTAATTCAAACTGCTTTGGTGGTATTGCTAGAATATGCTTGTTCTATTGTGTTGGTCGCTCTTGCTAGGCCGACACTTGGTGGTTTGGTTTGCCTTGTTTGCTTGTTTTCGTGTGTGTAGGGTCTAGGTACTCTGCATGTCATCTAAATGACAAAGAAAAGCCTCTACGTCATCCTCTATACCACTACTCCCTCCAGCTCGAGTTGGGGAAGACACCCCCGACTCCCTTGGCATCCGTTTCAATGAGGGTAAACATGTGACTCGACTTGAGCTGATTTAAAAGAGAAGGATTGTCCCCCACTCAATACCTTGATTTCAATATGCTAGATTGGGGATCCGAAATGAGATTGAGTGTTTTGTTGAGCACCTTGGTTAGACATAATTCATTCACTTTCAAGAACCAACCTACAGGTTTCTTACCTTGGAGTTCCTGAATTAGCACATTCAAATCTCAAGTGGTCCAAGGCTCCCGATGTGAAGAAGGGATTTTCACGTACATTCTAACTTGGAAACATTGATAGGGAAATCAATTTGGTCACGACCAATAGAATATTTTGTTTCCCCACCGACTGCACTGGATGGAACCCCCGTGGAGAAAGTCGAGCTCACTTCCGTAGGACTAGTCACTTCTAGGGAGAAATTGGTTATGGTCATTACGATGCCACTAAGACGAAGGCCACCTCCATCTCCAACCCGACCTTTAGAATTCTACACCGATTCATGGCACATATCATCTTTGGACGAAGTAATGGAGGCGAGAACAATGCAACAAAGACAAAGGTCGTCGTCTTCTGTGCATCCTTACATGGTGAAACAATAGACTCAGTTGCCTTTATGATGGGTCACTTGCAACATGTGTGCAACAAGTTATCTAGTGAAATTGCTATTTGTGGATTATTACTTCAACATCAACTTGGAGAGACATTGTGATTGCATTCCTCCCCTCCCTATTGGATTCGCCTTATTGAACAGCATGAAGCTAGTTTATGAGTACCATATTCTCAATCTTGGGTGTTTCCATCAAGTTGACAACTCCTCTGTTTACCTAATCTCGATCTTACCTCACTTCGACATAGAGCTAATTGGAGGATCTCACCTCTCCCATAAGACCCCTTCCGTGATCAATTAAAAGTCAACGCACGGCGCACCCACTGCTATGGATGAGGGAAAGGAATAAGAGGATGAGGAGGAGTACGAAGATGAGGATGATGATTAGTATGAGCCGGTGGATGTGAGCTCTTCACATGGAGGGAGTGATCCGTGTCTTGTAGCTTTGATTGAGGCTTTATAGTAGGATATGCCAGCTCAGTTCTCCACTTTGACTACACATGTCAACGCGATCACTTCAAGGAACTGAATGAGAAGATGGATGATTGGGCTAATTCTGGTTGGCAACCCGGTCCTCCACCACCAAGAGTAGTTTATTGTGAGTACTTTTCTTCCTTAGCTTATATTTTCTATATTGAAGACAATGTTGGTATAAGCTTGGGGAGGAAAGTATTTTCATGTTAGCATTGCATATAGGTTCCATACTAGGTGTAATCCCCGTACCTTGTATGGGATTTGAATAAAATTTATATTTAATTTTTTAAACTATAAATAGTACATTAATCTCATATATAAATAAAAATTATATATAATTAACAGTGTTATAAAACCTATAATTATGTTTTTTCGAGAAATTATGATCATATTTGATTTTTAAAATAAACATTATGATCTTATAATGAATCAAATCTTTAATTAAGATAGAAAATACTAATTAACATTTTAATTAAGAAATGAAATATGTTGATTATTTGATAAAAATATCTATTGACAAATATATAGCCATGAAAATCTTTCATTTCTTAATTAGTATCTTAATCATAATCTTATAGAGAAAAATGATGTGGCTTAATAAAATAAAATAGTTTATAAACAATCTCAATATTTGCCTTTTGGGTAGGAAAAAAATTTTATTTACCTAAATAAATATGATGTCCCTTAATAAATGGTTATGATGTGGCTTAATAAAATCTTATGTGGACAAATATATATATAACATGGATAAATTGATATGACACAACTTAATAAATTATTTAAATAATATGTGTGTTGGAACAACGATAAACCGACACATGTCAAAACCCTAGGTGACAAAATGTGGGGACGACATGTGAAAATTCTACGTGACGCAATGCGGTGACTCTAACTCTTATGACCTATATATATATATACATAGATTTATGCAGATAAAAAAAATCTCATTTATGTTAATTTTTTTTCCTATTTATGGTTTTAAAAAATCTCATTTACATATCTAGATATATGATATTATGATGTGTCTTAATAAGATATTATTTTGAAAAAGTTTCCAAATGACATGGATAATAAATATGATGTGGCTTAGTTAAAAATTATTAAAAAAATAAATAATACATGACGTGGAGCAACAATAGACTGACATGTGGCAAAATCCTACGTGGCACATCCTCGGGGCAACATGTGGAAAAATATGAGGTGGCGCAATGTAATGACTCCAATCCTTAAGGTTTTTATATATATACATAGATTGATTTTATTTTTAAACAAACTATGGTGTGATTGAGCTTCTTAGCCTTAATTTCATCTTAAGGAATATCCGGATGCGTATTTAATGTGCAATGGCAACAATATGTACATAGTTGCAAGGAAAGAAGATCTCATATTATATAACAATGTACGTGTATACTATCACTTTATTATGTTAATTTTTGTTTTCTATTAATGGTTAAAAAAATCTCATTTACATTTCTAGATATATGATATCATGATGTGTCTTAATAAGATATTATTTTGAAAAAATTTCTAAATGACATGGATAACAAATATGATGTAGCTTAGTTTAAAATTAAAAAAAAAATACATGACGTAGAGCAACGATAGCCTGACACATGGCAAAATCCTACGTGGCACATCCTTGGGGTGACATGTGGAAAAATCTGAGGTGACGCAACGTGGTGGTTCCAATCTTTACGGCTTATATATATGTATACACACATAGATTAGTTGCATTTAGCTTTGCATATAAAATGATTATAAAAAATTTAGGTTGCATTCTAGTAGTTGTCAAAATTTCTCCTTATAAGTCACAAACCCCTTGTCTTTGAAATTCCTTGAATGAAATTCTATCCCCTTAACATGCTTCAAATGTTTGAAGTCTTGATAATGCTTAGCTTGATTTTGAGCTTGATTGATGATTGAATGAGCATGCATGTTCAATGAGATTTGAATTGATATTGAAGTTCTAGACAAAAGCCTTGTGAGAATCTTAGCCTTTCTTAGGACGTAATAATTTCATTAGTCTATTTCCTTCATGTGTGATGCTCACTTTTGATTGTTTTCTCTAGAACTTGCTTTAATCTTTTTAAAATACTTTGGTTTAAATACTTGTAAGACAAGTTAGATAGTTTGTTTTTCAAACAACATTCAACCTAAAATCCATCTAGATATCACCAATCATTCACTGAAAAGTTATTGTTGGGATCCTAACCTTGGAATATTTTCCTCAGTGGATAGTTACTCATTATTTTAGATTTTAATTATTCTTAGAAATAATCAAAACTATTCTTCTCTTACTTTTGGCTTAATCTACTAAATTGAATTATAATCAATACTACTAAGTTCCTGAGTTCGACACCTTGGTATTGCAACCGAAACCTTACACTTGCGGTGTACGATTTGACCTATAAGTGCCAAAACGCAATAAGGGTTATTGTCTAGACATTTCAAGGTTCTTACAACATGTAATTAAATTATAATGTCATTATGCAAGAACATAAGCTATATCCCAAATCATAATATATTAAATTTGTCAGACCAGTTAACTAATCATACAGCATAACATTTAAACTCAACCATAGATTTGCACATTGAAATTCATACTAGACAAACTATATTGTGCACATGCAAAAAAATATGATCACATGACAAGTAAACTCACAATCAAACGGTCCATTCCAAAATGCACCCATGCCTCTCATGCGTAGGCTCCAAAATCGAACGTACATGACAGTAGACTAACCAACAAACGCACCAATCTAATGGTGCATGCCATTGAGGCCTCGGCCTTGAGAGCCTAGGCACAAAGCGTAGGTCTGAATGCTCTAAAAGGCATTGCAGCTTGAACCTCATAGCCTAAGGGTTAAGGCACAAGGCATCTGCCAATGCTTTTTTTGAACCTTGTTACCAACAAATCACAGAAAAGAATTTGCATTGATCTGTTGGAGATCAAACGGTAACTGATTTGTAATTGGAAGATAAAACCAAACTAATACAATTTAAGAGTTTTCTTCACCTTAGCATAGGTCTTGTGCATTGTGCATTGTGCATTGTGCATTGTGCATTTGCCTAAACTAGAGGGCTTGTTCCACCAAACCGTTTTGAGCAATGAATTTTGAATTTAGGATTACACAACCACCCAAGACTCAAGAGAATTTACTAGGTCCCCAGCGTTTGAGTTTTGTTTCAAAAGAACTACCTTCAACCCTTTCAAAGTTTAAAAACAATGTTAAATTACCTTGTTTGAATCGAGAAGTAAAGGCTTAACATTTTCCTGAAACTATTCATAACCACTGAAAAGGTCTTGGTACTCTAAGAAACAAAACTCCAAAGCTGGGTAATTCTCTGCAATTTTCCTATAGAAAGGTGTTTTTGTTAAAACCAGCATAGTTCATGGGTGGTTTTGAGTAGCTTACCATTTTGAATTGACATGGGTGGGAGCCTCTGCCCTACACATGAAATGGAAACGCTTAATTTCCTCAGTTTCATCAGAGGGCCAAGAATATAAACAATTTCACTACTTCTATCCATGACCTCTATATAATTTACTCACAAAAAACAACTCTCGGGAGGACGTCATTACCTAACAATGCTAATACCTATAATAAGGCTGTCCATGAGCACTTCTAGGCGCTTCATTGTGACGATCCGACCATACTTGTGGCCGTTCGGGATAAGGTATCTCTCTAAACCCCTCATTAGAATAGTCCGACCGTACTCGTTCCATGTGCCTAGAATAATAAGGGGCTTGCTGAGTCCTATAATGTTCCAGCTGTCCAGGATGATAAGGGGCTTGCGGAGTCCTATAACTGATGTGGCTTGCTTGTGTTTGTTGGACGTATGGATCACAAGCTGGGTCTCGTATCCACCTGTTAGAAGCAAATTGGGGCGGATGATACACTGGAACATGGGAAAAAGCTGAACGAGACGAATAAGGATCTAATCGGTTGTAAGGCAAAGTAGGAGGAAGCGCAACGAATGACTGTGATGAAGAAGAAGAAGAAGCCTCATGAGCAAAGGGAGGTGCAAAAGCCGTCTCATGAACCCCAGTTCTTTCTGCTCTATGCATATACATACGAGGTTTAGAGTTCTGAGTTGCATATTCTCCCCTCCTGTCAACAGGTTCTGCTTCATGAGTTCTAGAGCTGACCCGTTTCCTAGGTAGCTTTTCTTGTTTGCTTTTTCCTTTCTTCGTCTCCACCAACCTCATTTTCTTTTCAGGGGTTGGGTCATGCAACTCAGGGTGATGGGAACCACTTTGATCATCAAGAGTCCTGACACCATCTTTGGAAGGAGCCGAAATTTCTTCCTTGTCTGGTGCTAGCTGTGATTTCCTAAGAGGGGTGGGATCATGAAAAATAGGAGGAAGGGTCGGCCGCTGATCTAGTGTTATGACGTTTTTGGCCATTCGAGGAGGACAGGGGCCAAAGAGTAGTTTCTCCAAGTCCTGCTTTGTAACTTTTCCATCAACAAACTTCTTGATATGGATCAGAGATTTGTCAATGGCATGATATACTTCGCTAACTCTGTTTTGTTGTAGTGCTCTTGCAACATTCTGAGACCGGTCACCGAAATCCTCAACCTGTAAGCATGAGTTCCAACTTATCTTGAAAACCAACAAAGACAATAATTTGTAGAAAAAAAAAAAGTCCGCGAACTTACAGATATGCCTATTTTGTTCTTAAATCTCTTGCATATCCAGCATCCTTCATAAACACTAGCGCAAAGCCCCTCAGCCCAAAGAGTCTCCACTGACTTTAGCTGCACATGGACATTAGTATATCATGGTTAATTTAGTTGGATATACTTTATTTTCACAAAACACCAACTTCATGATATTCTAATGTCTCCTGAAGCATTCACGAAAGTAATGTGTGGAGCACACTGCATTCAACCATATAGTCAGAGTTTTTGCCTTTTAGGAAGACAAAAGAAGTGTTTTAACTGGACCAAGGTTTAGATTGTCAATTAGAGACAAACATTGAATAACCGTCTTCCAAGAAATGTCTCTTCCAAGTTAACAAGGAAAAGTTGGAGGAGTCTATTCAGTCATGGGGAAAAATATTGCATATCTATGCAGCTAAAAGGAGCAAACAGAAACAAAATTCAATTCTAGTCACCCATAAAAGGCATCCTCTAACAAAAAGTAGGCCGCAGATCTAACAAATACAAATTTTAGGATCTTTATTGACACTTATGCAACTATTTTTAGGTCAAAATTTCACCTACATAACAAACCCATATATATTCAGCCCAAACTAGGATTAAACATAATTTAATCAATCACTTGCAACAAAAAATTCAAAATAGTCATCCAAAACCAACAAATACCAAGGACAGCATAATTTCATGAAGACCGGAAACAGGCCAAACGGCACATTGTTCTTTCCGATCAAAGATATACATAAAGCAATTCCAAACATACAACATCAAATTAAAGATCAGTATGTTACCCTGATCAAAAGAGTCACAAAGAGCTGAATCAAAGACTCCTTATTCTTCTGTCCGTAATTTAGATAAGGGGCGACATTTTTCTTCACATTTGAAGGATCATATCCATCTGTATAATCAACCTTTGAGAATGTGAAAAGCAACAAATAAAACAATATACTGTCTCCAACACTTCACACATCTTTCCTATAACTTTCACAATTCAATCACTACAACGAAATAAAGCAAGGAGCCGAAAGATTACTGCATCAATGAAAAAGCCCAAAAAGTAATCATCATTATTAAGCTATGAGGAATTCAGGATTTAACCTTCATTATTCACTGAAGGTCATTCTCCTGTAACAAACCACCTTTTAAATAGTGGTTTTTCAACAACCATCTTATAAAATATTTTTCTAGCATAAACTTAAATAATATAATTAACTAAACTGTAACATCCATAGTCGTATAAGTTGACAAATGGCCTTGGTTAATAAAATCATTCTTTAATTAAAGTACTTTTGAAAAGTGATTCATAGACAAAACACTTCATAATAATGTGACTTTTGTTAAAAAAAGAATACATTAATACTTCTAAAATATAATAATTGTATTCTAGTCAAACATGTTAAAAGGTGGTGCAATACAGTTAGTTACATTATATGAGGGCTTTTTCTTTGAAAAAATATTTTTAAGGGTCGTTTGTTAAGAACCCCATTACATAAGAAAGTTTATGAAGAAAAAAAAAACTTCGGTGAATTAACTTACCCTTAAAAAATGTGGAAAATGGTGGCAGTACAGGAGGCTCTGTGCGCTGCAAGAGAGTAAGCGGAACAATAATCAATTGTTTTTACAGGGGGAATAAGGTATCAGAATATGCCAACACATGATATATCTCAAAATAACTAAACCAAGCAAGAGCTTTGCCGTTGCAAAATAACTTGGATACACTTTTTCATCCAATCCGACCTTTATTGCCTTTCACAATGCAGTGATTCAATAATTTTGACAAAAGTGAAAGAAAAGGTTTTATATATGCTAATATAAAAGGGTGTAACAAAGTCATGGTTACCTGTAGATGGAATGCAGCAAGTAAAATAAGGGATAAAGAATTTAACGTTCCATCTTTTGAGCTGTTTATCCCATGTGTTTTTGCCCAAGCTTTGAACTGCAGCACCAACAAACATTACAGAAAGCCTAGTTACATTATACAAAAAGCTTCGCCAAAGTTTTCAGCTGCAGCACCAACCAATATGACAGAAAAGCTAGTTGCATTATATGAAAAGTACCAAAACCTTGCAGCACAAACACAGCGTTTGCATATATAAATAAAAAGTTTTATGCTTCCTGTGAAGGCAAAGCATACCCTTCCTACAGACATTCTATAGTGACGCATGAAAGGTAACAAATTACCAAAATGCTTAGCTTTGTAAGCCTTTCATCGATAGCAGCAATTATGTACACGATATGAGATTTTGCAATTCCATCTCTGTTCTCCACTGAGAAATCACATTCAATGTTTGTTCCACAATCAGTAACTTTAAGAACAGGTACCCTGGCACAAGGTACTAATAGAACATCTTTTACAAGCCCTCTACCTGCATCATAGCAATGTCAAAATTGTCAGAAGCACGCTTAGTATTGTGTCCTTGGGATGATCTCATAGTTCCTACAGGTCGGAGATGATGACACATTGGAAAACTCCCTTTTGTTGATTCCAATAAAATATTTTCGGGTTGCTTATATAGATATGGTAAAAACAAAATTTAGCCAAATTTCATCTACAACAGAGCCATTTGTGCTGCTGTCCCCATATTTCAAGGTGCACTTAATACAGTAAGAACCTTATATAACAATAAACCAAGTTCTATGGTTTAAACTAAGAAAGAAGAAGCCATGTTAACCATTTATCTAGAATGGTTAATGAGCAAAAATACCAAGTGGAAGATATTGAGCTTTGCAATTTATTTATATCAAAATTCATTTTTAATGTTTTTGTAAACAATTGACACTTTAGATCACTCCACACACTGATCAAGAACACATACTGTGCCCGTAACAAAAGGAATCTATACTATATATTAAAGCCGGAGAATTTCGAGCCTCCACGTTAATTCTGGTCCCACTTGATTAACAATTTTATATGTTTTATTTTTCCTAATTATCTAATTTTTAACTTTATCTTTTTTACCCATCGAATATTTATCTTTAAAATTTCTTTAATTATCTAACCCTTATATTTATCCTTTTTCTTACTCATCTAATATCTATTTTTCAAACAATATTATCTATCTTTAAAATTTCCTTCTATAAAAGATACATATTAATTAACTTAACTTTTCAATTCTCATTTTAATCTAATTATATATAAGAATTAATATATAGTATAGATTATAGTAGATATACAAATTAACGAAAAAAATGATCATTACCCGTACATGGTACGGGTTTTCAACTAGTCTACTTAATTTCAAGAACCAAAATCCACTTGAAGCTTGGAACAAACATACAGTCTTAATCAGCAAGGTACGAGGCATATCAAAAATTGCATAATGTTTTTCAAGAAATCAAAAACTGTGCACCTATTTTTGGTACTATAACTCTTCACTCTTGTGAAATAAATGCCTCTTAGTTGAGTTTCGTTCAAGAAAAAGAAACTACAAAATTAGAAATAAGAATCCAACCTTCAAGCACTGAAAACAATGGAGAGTTGACACCATCTCAATAAGAGGTACACATAAAGCATCTAAAGTGATCGTTTTTAGTACCGAAGGACAAAAGGAAATCCGAACTACTGCATACACAATAAATGCCGAAGGCAGAGGAAGATCTCAAAGGAGAATGTTGTATACTGAACCTACCCTGAAGATTTCTGAATTTCTTTGCAAATCTTCGCAAGGAGTTAACCCTTTGCTTCTTTGACAAGTCAGTTGCAGAGTCGTTGAAATTAATGGACAGATCTAGATCACTGTCAGAACTGAACATATTCATAACAAATGATCCAAACTCCACCACAACAGGACAATTTTTCCCTGCCCAAAACATAATAGATAAACAGATAATCAACTAGTACCCACAATGAAACAGGTATGTACTTTTCCTTTGAATTTCCTACGCTCTGCTAGATGCCTAGATAAACTGAGAAGAACTAGCTTATATACACACAATAAAGGTGAAGCTATACCATCAAGTGATGCTACTTGTATATTCATCTATAATTTATAACAAGACTATATTATACTTCAGCAAGTCAAGGACTGTTAATACAGCAAACTTGATCAAAAGGAAAACTAGATCTCCATTGTGATTTGTGAGCCTATAAGCAACTAGATCAAAAAGAAAAGCAACTAGATCTTACTTGTGACTTGTGAGCCTATCAGCACAATCTTACCGTATAACTCCTTCGCAATGACATTGAATATGCGAATCAAATCTCTTCTATTTTGATGCTCATATGGTAAAGGACAGCGAATTTTATATGCTGCTTCAAAGAGATCATCAAGCCCAGCTATAATTGAAATCAAGAGTCTGCTCATCCCAAAGGCTTCTAGTTCATTAGTCTTCACTTTAGCCAACAAGGCTGAAGTTTTATGTAAAAAGAACAAGAAGAGATTAAAAAACCTTATATGCCAAAGTGAAATGCTTTAAAAAGGAGAATGGAAGACAAAAGAACGTACTAACTTTTATAGATTCTAAACAAACAAAAGAATTGCACCTGTCATTTTAAGATAGTAGACATATTATACATATCAAGTTCCAAACACCCTCAGTTACTCGCTAAATCAGGCATTAGGCCCCACATATATTCTGTAATTTCCAGAAGTGAAGTTTGGAGTGGCAAATAGGATATGCAATGAACATGAGCAATTAAGCTATAGCCCTAAGTCCCAAACATTGCACTTACAAAACTTCAAGATTGATATGCCCCCAATCCTAAACACAATCCAGCCAAATTTCATTTTCTGTTTATTTTGGTGGATACCAAATGTTTAATTTGTCAAACATAAGCAAATAAGCAATACAGCAAGTATAGAGCAATAAACATCACAACATGAAGTAACTTAGGAACAAGCAAAATCAGAGGGAATTGATGAAGCCCAATTGTGGTCGTGCAATTCAAATGCCAAAAGAGGGGAAGAAAAAGAAAGAAATTCAGAAGCCAAACCTGAATCCTCAACAAGTGGTTGCATACTTGACACAAACCAGAAAGGTTGTCAAGGCCAAACGTGCAGTCCCAGGAAGCAAAATTGGGTTTCCAGAATTGTTTAGCCTAATCTAGCACGGAGTATCAGTTTTGGCAATGGGGGCGAAAAGAGATCTATGGAGGCCGACAACCTGTATCCATATGCAACCAGGCATATTGAAAAGGGGTTTCGACATAAATGGTAAAAGATCCAGCGTCAAACATGTCAACGTCAGATGTATAGCAAGCGCGCAAAAGATTGAAAAGAGAAGTGGGATGGAAAACGCCGAATTCGAAGTTCACCTGGTGATAACTGAAACTGGTAGGGCGCTTCTTTTTTCCTGATGGAGGACGACGCCCAGAGTATCCAAGCGGGCGGAAGGAAGTCAGACTTATGCACGGCCCAGCGCTGGTCCTCGGGAACTCGGATGAGGCCTAGTAGTACGTCATCCTATATTCGTTACCGTTCTACACAAAATTTCCCCATAGATCTAAAGATATCTACGAGAAAACAAATATCCTCTTATACTTTCAACCAAATTCCTACCATATCTATATTAATTCTATCTACTCCAGTCACATGTCAATCTTGATATTCAAATTTTTTGAATTAAATTTTAATTTCTCAACTATCATATTTTTCTTTTTCAATCCACTTCTTTTTTATTAACATCCATAAACTTCTCTTAATTTCTTTTCATAAATTTTTTTTACTTTTTTATTTATAATTGTTTTTTGCTATGTTGAGTATGTAATCTATTTGTCTCTTACATTCACAAACAATGATACAATTTCATTTCATATATATTATTTATTCAAGTGAAATAGGTGATCTAATTATATATGTTATATTTAAACAAGAAATTTTGGTTTATGAACTATTAAATAACATTTAACCAATTAATTAATGTTTTAATTTACAACTACTTTTAAATTTATGTAGCTTAATTCAGAAAAATAGTTTTACACAATAGAATATACATATATACATGTATAATTTGTTCATAAAGCAATAACTTTCTGTAATATTGATTATATAGCAGTAATATGATGTTGCTAAATTTTTCTATTTTTTTCATAATTCAAGAAGCGTAGGTATGAGTATTATTTTTATCTTACTGTATTTTTAAAACATTTATTCTCAACTTTCATATTCAACCATGTCACAATTTCTATAACATTGTTTTCAAGAAATTTTATTTATTTCTCCATCAGTCCTCACTTTTCTTTCTCTATTTTTAACATGTCTCAACTTTATTTTAACCTCTCTTAATTTCTATCAACTTAGCATGTCCTTAGATCCCCATTTTCTATACTTTACTGGCTTAACCCGTCGTATCATGTACGACGATGTCTTAAATATTAAAATTATTTTGAATACATTATATTATTGAATTTATACATATATAATTTCACTTACTAATAAAATACATCATAATAGTATGATTATATATCATTCGAATTAACTTTTTTTTTTTCATAGAAATTTTGCTCGTTATATATTTTTTTATTATAAACTTATCCTAATATTAACACTTGATTTGTATTATAAACCAACCTAAATCATAAAAGAGAATAAATATAATACCGATATCCTAGTAAATTATATTTTCTTATCAAATTTTACACAAATAAATATAATACTAATGTCCTAACAGATCATATTTTCTAAATATATAACTTTCCCATATAACCTAAAACCATATTTTTATAGATAAATATATAAAGTTATATATTTTATGTAGATAAATCCATTCATGTGCTAATATTTATAGTTTCTATAAGGGTAAATATCAAAATTTTCGTAATTAGTATGATATTCATGGATTGTATATTTTATTAGATAGATATTATTTGGATATAAAATAAATATAGATATTACTTTGATAGATTCTTTTTTGGGTAAATCTAAATATTTATTAATTAGTACGATATTGATAGATTTTATAGATAGATATTATTTGAATAGTTTAAATATACGATATGACTTTGATAGATCATGGATATAGATACTATTTTGATATATAATAATATATGGTAATTAGATAAAGACAACTTTTTTTAGGATAAATCTAGATTGTATAGATAGATATTATTTTGATATTTTATAAATTTAGGATAGTATTTTGATAGATTATTTGATATATTAATACTTAACTACTATTTTTTTTATCAAATAAGTGGTGGGGCCAGAATTAACGTGGAGACTCGAAATTCTCCAGCTTTAATATATAGTATAGATGTTTAACTTTCTGAACCTTTTTAACTTCACTCTTAACCCTTTTAAACATCATTACAAAACTTTATTTCAATCTCATTCCATTGCTACGTAATACTATTTTTTATGATATAATAAATTAATTTTGAAATAGAATAGACCTAGGATTATCTTATGTTTATAAATATATCAAATTATATATAGCTCTCATGTTTAGTATGAGAACATATAATTGTCCTTCTACACTATACGGAAAAATAACTAAAAATAATCTCAAGTATCAACTTTCAACCAAAAACAACCCCAAGTTTGAAAAATCAGTACCAATAATACGAACTATTACAATATTAACCAAAAACTATCTTAAATCATTTTCCGACAAGTTTTTCGATGAAATAGATGATATGAAGATTGAAAATATATCAACAAAGTGTAAAACTTTAAGTTGTTATGTCAAAATTTCAATCCCAGAAACATCGATTCCACCGGAAAATTCACCGAAAAAGGCTTTCGAATGGTTTTTAGTTAACTTCATGATAGTTCATATCGTTGGTGATGATTTTTAAACTTGGGATTATTTTTGGTGGAAAGTTGATACTTCGGATTATTTTAAGTCATTTTTCTATACTTTAAATATGTATTTTTAAAAATTTCTCCAATCATCTGTGCATTGTAGAATGGATCACTTATAAAGTCACAATCATTATCAAGAACTTCTGCTTTCTTACTTTGATGTGATCATTTATATTGTATATCCTTATAGTTCCTACCTTGAAGTATGACTTGTCGTTCTTCCTCACATCATTCTACAAATGATGAATTCATGCTTTTCACGACCTAGGCAAGCATTGTCGTTTTGGGTCGATTAGGATAATCACATTAGGCAAGCATTGTTGTTCCCTAATACTAGCAGGGTAATATTCAATCAAGTTCACATCATTGCTTCTTTCTTGCTTATGTTGATTGATTTTAGGCTTGCTTTTATCACGACTTTTGACCACATTAGGTTGTGTCTTTACTAGTTATTGTTCCCTTCTTAACGATGACGATTGTTTCATTTCCTACCATGACTATTGTTCTTACCCTTGCTATTTTAATTGTTCCCTCGACTATACTGGTAGTCTTGGTATGTCTTTCCCTTTCTACATTGATCGTGGTTAGGAACTCGCTTATCACAATGCCTAAAAAATGGGTAGTACATCCCGATATAGTGTTCAAAGTGAGGCTTTCGAAGTCTTTAATCTTTAACGCAATATACATTCGGATCCTTAGACTCATGTCCTAGAGACTTTTTAGTGAATAGTTTACGAGTTGTGTTGGTGCACGAAAATTCGCCTTTACTGCACTAATTGATTGCTCCCTTCTTCAACCTCCACTCTAACTTCTTCAATGACCTAGAACCCGTAACATAATGGACAAAGGGGGTTGAGACCCACTAATCCACCACTGATGCCTAAGTTAGAAGATATTGGGATGATGTTAAGAACGCCTATACTTAGCATCATATCAATAATAATCGTGCATAAAGTTTTCATAATGACAAGCTCAAATTTTATCTAAATTGTATGTCCAAGTTATGTCCTAGGAACTTATAGGTACGCTAATCATGCAAAAATGACAACAAGTGTACTGCAGTCCCTAAGGAGTAGGGATGCAGGGACTTAGAAGAAAGAGCAACAATGAGTTGTTGTGAAGATGAGGACGCAATCCCTATCAAGTAGGAACGCATGACAAAGATCAAATGCGAAAAAGATAGGTTGACGACAAAGATGACATCACCAGACAAGTCGCAAGTTCCCAGCAGCTTTGTACATAAGGGACCAGGACACGTGTAAGCTTCTCAAGAAACCCTAGGGAAGAATGCAACAGTGTATGGACTCCCGATTTGATCATGCGGCTGAGGACTACTGAAGGGAAAAACCATCAGAAGAAAGGTGCCCTTCCCAAGTACTATAAATACATGCAATTGTATTCATAGTGATGTGACTTCTTACACACACAGGAGATCGAATCTCAAGAACACCTCAAGAGCACCAAGAACAGTTCAGAACAAAGTGAACGGTGTGTGTGAATCGAGAAGAAGTCAAAGAACAAAAAGAAAATTGTTTATGACTAAGAACTCTCCGAAGGACTGAGAGATATATACGTGTGTCTAGCGTCCTTATAATTTGAGTGTTAGGTTATTAGTTTAGGCTAGTGACACTATTGAACTTAGGGACGGACGCCTTAGTTTAGAGAAGAGTGGAACTTGCCTTGTAAACTGTAAGGACTCACTCATAAATAAGATAAGGAAGCTATTCGAAAATTCTTCTTAGAGGTAGAGGTTTACCCATAAGAACTAGTTGGTCTTAGTGAGTTTCCTCTATAAATCAATTGTGAAGTTCTTATCTTATTTCTGTCTTAATTCCTACTAAGTTTATTTCCGTTGCATAAGGACACCTCCCTAAAGACGTCCTTGTACTCTTAACTACTAACAACGATCCAGCGGAAGGGCAGTTGCTCGAGTCGAGCGTCGAGGATAAAGGATGAGAGTTGCTAGAAAAGCTAGCAGATGCAACTTACCTCCATAGATGGTGAAGACATGTATGATGGAAGAGAGAGGGTAGAGGGAGAAAAATTGTATCACTAGCGATTACTTGCTACCTAATCCAAGCGAGAATTCTATCTTTACGATAAGATAGAACCTTCCATCATAACATTTAACCACCATCTTTAATTGTAATAATACTATACTAAGGATAAAAAGCTTAATAAATAAAAATTCTTTTATGGCGGAACATAGAAAAATTATATATGGCGATTAATTTACCCGCTCACAAGTTGTTTCCCCATTGTACTAGTCCTTTTTTCCCATTCCATCAACTCTCTAGAGTTTTAAGTGTTCCTTCCGTACGAAAATTCATTTATTCTAAATTTGTTTATCTATTCTAAATTATTTCTTGGATAGGAACATTAGGTTGGGACTTGTGAGACCCTTCCTTAACAAAGCATATACCATGTCTAGAAGGACAAAATTTAGTCTCATTTTTCTCCTTTTACTTAATAAGCTCGTTCTCTTTCTATCTCTGAAGCCATTAAATCAGTTCTCGAAGTATTATTAACGTCTCTTGAAAAGCTTCAAGTAATTGTTCAAGCTTCAAGCTTCAAGTATTTTATTATTTTATAGAGATATTAATTCATTGATAAAATAATACTTATTAATTTATAGAGATTTTAGCTATAGAGATATTCCAATAAAATATTATCTTATGTAACTAAATTAAACTTAGGAAAATTAGCTTAAAATAGTACCAAGTATTGTCATTGAACCAAAAATAATACCAGGTACAATAGAATCATACTTTACTAAGTTTTGAAAGTTCTCTCAGTTGTACATATATGTAATTTTTCATATATTTATTAATTTATGATTTTATTGGGACCTTATTGATGTCTTTCATTTTGGTGGTGTTTTAGTAGTTAATTTCTCTTGTAAATATGTGTCTTTTGTTCCTTTCTTTGTTAGTTTTGTCCCTTTTTAGCCTAGTTCCCGATTTTCTATGAGATTCGGAGACTATGTGAGTTTGTTGTGTTTTGTAGGTAAAATGGCACATTTGAGGACGTTTTGGAGGAGTTTCAAACAAGGAGCAAAGCTAAGGAGCTAAGGAGCGGAAGAACCATGCAAGGAACAAAGAGGAGCTCAAGGAAAACCAAGGAAAGAAGAGGATTGAGGCCCTAGATCGATGTACCAAGGAGTCGGGCCCGAGTTAAGCGTTTCAGAGGCTCGGACCGACGTTCCTAACGTCGGGCCCGAGGTCTACCCGTGCCGGTCCAAGTCGGCAAGATTAGGATTGGGCTCCAAGGCACATTATTGTGATCTACCACTTTTACCCTTCTTCTAATTTGGAATTCCTTGGTCCCCAATCAAGAGAGGAGGATAATTAGAGGGAGCTTAGAGGAGTTTTACAACACACCCACATCTAATCACTCTCAAAGGCTAAAAGGAAGACTTGGAGAGAAAGGAGGAGAAAGGAGGAGGAGAAGAGAAGAGGAAATCGGTGGAGAGCTAGAGAGAGTTAGTGAGTTTGAACTTGTTTTGCTTTTGTTTAGTGGATTTGAGACTTGGATATTGTGAACCCTTTTGGATTATATTTGAATGCAATTTAGCCTTGATTTGAGTTTGGTGATTGAGATTTGCTTGTTTTGTCTATTGATTGCTTTTTACTCTTACTTGATGGAGTAGATTCCATAGTCTTGGGCTATGGGGGAATCCCCTAGCTAGGATTGGGTGTGAACCCCCAATTCCATAGCTTTGAGTGCTTGATCTATGAATCCTCTCTACATTGAGCTTCAATTCTCTTGTGAGAACAAGGGATCTAGGGCTTGTGATTGGTAAGAGTAAGCGAAAGCAATCTCGAGCCCGTCACTAGACCTAGCATCGAAGGGGGAGCGGGAGCCTCCCATGGTTGATGTGTAGAGTGGAGGGATCGAAGGCTAACAACCTCGATCTCACGAGGATCAACACTTATTGGCTGAATTGGGGTGGAATCACCCAAGTCTAGTTAGGGAAAGAACCCGAAAACCCAAGATCGATCTACTATTTTTGCCAGACCGAGTTACCCAGTACATCGGGCCCGACGTCCCCAGTGTCGGTCCCGGCCAAACTCACATCGATCCAACCTCGGACCGAAGTGACCAAAGTCGGTCCGGGTTGTTCCCTTTGATTTTCCTTGTTTTTGCCTTTCTTTTACCTCTTTTTAGTCTTCTTAGTACACTCAACGCATGAACTCCCGTGTGTTCGACACCCTACCCTTATACTACAATTGGGGTTCGGTTTATGAATTTAAATTTTGATATCATCCGATCCGGACGATCCCCGTCACTTATATTTCTATAGGGGTTTTTTAAAAATTTATTATCTTATTATCTTATCGAAAATCGTCAAATTTTACACTAGCCGAAGTCGGGACCGGAGAAAAATATTAATTTACCGAGTTTATTAATTTATCGAGTATTATTTTATGGAGGTTGTACTGTAGATAATTAAAAAAAAACTTATAAGATGTTAAAGGTCATATTCTCACAGAATGTGATACAAATTTCTTCATTAAAGTACAGGTTATGGGAGAGCACTAAAATAAATAATAAAATTTTGAGTACTTAGAAAAAAATATCAATTATGTAGTTATATATCAATACGTAAATTTTCAAGAAGTGTATATTTACCTAATCTTTAATCGAGCTTTAATATTATTTCATAATTTGCTTTAAAAATTAGGAGTTTTATTGGCAACTTTTTTAATAATTTCCTCCGTTGATAAACATTTGTTTTTTTATTCTTCTTATTTTCCTTGCTAAATAATTATCACACTTACTAATTTGTTAAATTATAAAATATAAAAATATAACCATGTATCGGTAATATTGGTTAAGAAGGACTTGGTTCCTATATTGAACATTAGTTATTTAAATAGCCATTTAGTAGGAATGTTATGAAAATGGCATATTTATGTATTCAAAAATTAACTCCGATTTGGTCAATTAAGTGAATCAATTATTATTAAACTAACAGACTTATTCATTAAAGTTGATTAATAATGCTTAAAAATAGTTTTTAAACTAGTGCGTAGCACGGGACATGAATTCTAGTATTGATAATATTCGACCTTTAGCAACGGTGGCTTTTCGTTGTCCAAACCGACAGCATAGTTCAGTTTCGAATTCATCCTGCTATCATATAAGTAACACATAAATCTAGAGCACACCTAATTTTATACCAATTTTTGGATAAAGTGCATTAGTAATATAGACATTGTTCTTATAGGAACATTGAAGTTTTCATCAGAATTAAGACAATTTTGCAGGGTATAGTTTGACACGAATACTTATTGTGAAAACCCGATCAACCAACTAGTTGAACTAGTAAAACCATTGCCTCCTTAGAGGATTTTAACCGTTTACTTATATTGCTAATTCTTTCACGAACTACAAAAGTAAGCATGGACTCCAAGATAATCTAGTTTGATCTTTAAACCCTAGATCTATCAAACCCTAACTTCTGAGCCTAAGTTTGTAAAGATAATAACCTAAGAAGATCGAAAACCCTTTATAACAAATTATTAAACACCTTGATGAAGCTTCAATGACATTTGATTGCCCTATTGTGTTGAGATTCACTTCAACTGTAATAATGGTCATCATTAGTGAACTAAAACTGCCTAAACCTAGTTGTAGTTATAAATGTTAATTTGTTTCCAATTAAATCAGTTATTCTCACGTGATTTAATACAATGAATCAACATATTAGAATCTTATCTTCCTATCCGTAGAAAGATACACTCCTTGTGCCAAGGTTAATATAATAAAGATATGATTTCTTCTTATTTTCATATCCTCAAATAACATCTTATTTTCAACTACCATATCTTCCAAAGTTGTATCTTTTCCAACTATATTACACGCGTTCCTTAATTAGCAACCATTCTTCCATAATCGATAATGTTCCCTTACGTTGCTCACTCACATACGTGTCATTTCATTCTTTGATATTCTTACTTCTATTTTTCATGTATTTCATTAAGCATTATATAGAACCATAAGTATCATCAAGTCTGATCATGTTTGTCATTATCAAACTAAAGGAAGCAATAAGTAATATTCCCATGGTAACAATTTCATCGTTCCCATGGTGAGAGTAGCTTTCCAACATTAATGAATTTGAGATTTTCTTGAATGCAAATGAGTATTTGTATTTTTACTATAAGAAATACAAGGACTTTGTAGGTGAGCTATGCACACATACATTGACCTGACTTATTTACTTTGATCTTTGGTACATGCGGGAAACTCAAGTCTTGGGATATGAACAAAAACAACTGAAAAGGGAGAGACATATATGGGATCTGTCATATTTACAACTATAGGTTCCAAAATTGGGATTCCACCAACTGAATCTATGTCTAAAACTCTCCCATTCAAAGCAACTCTTCGGCTTTGTAAATTTCCATTTGGAGTTGTCAGATGGTACTCTTCCCTTGTCATGGCTCTTCTATGCTCACTTGCTTTATGCAAGTTCATGTTTTGGATGGTTTTGGAGGAAATTTGTGAGTTTGCTTTCTGATGTGAAATCGAGACTTTTGCAGTTGTTTCTCCATCCAAATTTAGTAAGAGCACCACCATTCCTTCCTAACAAGAGGAGGATAAGGTTAGCATAACTTCTTGAGAAGTATGTACATTATAGGCCGGATCATCTACTATGAGAGCTATATATGATAACTTTGCATATTTTATGGGAAAATATCTGAAACTAAAGAAGATGTTAAGGTTGCATTAGAAATATTCGTACAGATGGTTTAGCGCAATGCGAATATGCACGTAACTTGTTTGTTCCTGAGACGGTTGTTTTGAGAACTTGCTTTCCCATCAGACGGTGCCAAAGTAGAGCATTATAGAAATCTGGGTTAGGGGTAAAAGTCGTTATGTCTAGGAGGCCATAATTTCCACCTACTAGCGCTTGTCTGCAATATATTCGTGTGTCGTAGGATGATGCCATTCCTAGTTGGTCTAAATACCTGTTGAATGCATACGCATATGGAAACTAACTAATGTTAATATTTGTCAAATTATGTATAAGAGAGCTTTTGTATATGTATTGATGTTTACTAATGTTGAATTACCAGAAGCTCATTGCGAAAGCATTGGTTACAAGGTTACGACCACTATTGTAAGCGCCTCCTGCTTCACCAACCCATGCAACTGATGTAGTTGTTGATTTCTGTAGGATGCTTTGCAGGTTTCTAAATGTGTTTGATACACCATCTAGATATGATGGATCAAGTATCTTATTGACCAAGTGGGTATCAACACCTGTAAATAAATTAGATCAATGAACAATTGGTTTTGAGTTGGAACTTCATCAGACCTACCTCTATATCTATATAATTAATATGTACACTCATACCTGGGCCTAGATTATAAATGTGATGTGAGATTGCTTGCACAGTGTTGTTCGCTAGTCTCACCATGAACTCACTAAACCAAACGTAATCAAAGAATCCCCCTGGCGCAATTACTAGTGGCTTCACGTGAACTCCATTGTAGATTTCATGTACCAATTTGCTCAAGGTGTTCACATCGGCCACATATTGATCTGCTTTAACTCTTGCTCCTACACCGCTTCCACATAATTCATTCCCTGCATATTTAATTTTGACCCATAAACTAATTTGTTATCTTGCACAATTTAATTACTTCATACTTGCAATGTTTATTAATTGATTCAAAAGTCAATGCTTAATTACCAAGCTCCCAACCATGGATGTTATAGTACCCCTTTTCTGCAGTATATCTAATGAGGGATATTGCATTGGTAGGGTCCCATGCTCCTACTGCCAACCCATCGTGAGTTATTGTTCTGCCCGCTAGAGCATTCAAACTGAAAATTACCTTTGCCCTAATCCATCATCAATACAAACCAATGATAAAAAAAAATGAAATTAATTACCTCTTGATCAAGCTCTTATGGAATTAATTATTAGAGTGAACATATGTACCCAGTTAGTTTGAAGAAGGAATTTAGTTGATCCCATCTAGAGAGTGGGAGGCATGCCTGCCTAAACCCCAACAATTGAGAGCTTTTCTTGGCAAATGGTAAACAAGGGGCTTTGATGTCCTTTGTTGTTTGGTAGATTACCTTGTCTTCAAGTGTTCCTCCTAGTCTAAGCTTTAGAGGTGAAAAAGCTGCATGTCCAACATTCAAATCTTATAATACAAGAACCTATATATGTCTATACATATGTGAAATTAGATTATCATTTACCTTTTATGGCATTGATCAAAATGGTATTGTTCAAATCCTAGTCATAATTAAATAAGAAAAATTTAATATTATAATAAACAAAAAATTACCAACTAATAAATCTTTAAAAAAAATATAAGGATAAGAAATGACACCAATAAAAGAGCCATGATAGTAAATGCGATTTTAATGGTGGTTAGATTAGAAGACATTAAAGTTTATGAGGACCATGACAAATCTAGTTTGTTGCAACAATTCTTCTTCTATGTGTATTGAAAATGATATCAAGACCTTGAAGGCACACTTGAATGAATCCAAAGATCTCGGAGGACAAGTACCCCACATGAGCATTCAACTGAGCAATGACACCCCCAATGAAGGATGCACTTGTGTCACGCTCGATCGGAAAATCGACCAAGCATCGGCCCACATTCTCTCTATTAAGGCATGCCTAATAGTATGCTGGCATGTGTATCCGCCAAATAAAGCCCTTGTCAATAACCTTCACAATTGGCGTTTGCTTGGTTGGCAATTCAATAAAGCACTTGGTTGGGTATCATCCCACCTTTCCTTCGACTTGTTTTGTTCAGTTAACTTTTAGTTATTTTTCAATGAAGTGCATAAATCAATAATTTTAACTATTTTTTTCACGTATTTATACTATTTTAGAGAAGCACTAGCAATATGAGGTTGAATTTTAAAATGCAACTTGGGGAAGTTGTCTTCTCTTCCCAATTTAAAACACTCTTGCATTCAATTTCTAGGTCCAAACCAATTTTATACACAACAATCATTTGTTCATTTTAAAGGAAAACAAAGAAGATTTATACAACAAGATCATGCGACCCTTCAAGTGAAGACTGGAGTTGGAAGAGGATCATCACATATGAATGATAATATGATAACGTTCCTCGTATGAAGAGATAATATAATAAAGGTTAAGACCATGCTTTCAAAATATACATACATGAGTTGCTACTTGAACAACTTAAAGATAGAAACAAATATAAGGTATCTACTCAAAAAATAAAATATAGTAATTTTCATAACATGTATTCATTCTTATTAGGCCCCTTCAAGTTAGAAAATGATCAAAAAACTCCAATATTGTATATATACGAGCTTATCAGAGAAAAGATGAGTGAATGGATGGAATAATTCAGGTTAATTAGATATATGGTCGGAAAGATAGAATTTGTTGGGTAAAGGATAAAATAGGTGGGTGTTAGTGCACAAAAATTCGCTTTTAATGCACTAATTGATTGCTCATTTTTCCTCCTTCGCTCCAACCTCTTTGGATGACCTAGATCCTACAAAACAATGCACAAAGGGGGTGGGAACCCCCTAATCCACCTCCGATGCCTAAATCCGAAGAGTATCTGTCGATTGAGCGTTGAGGGCAAATAATGCGAATCGGCGATAGGGCTAGAAGGCTGAGCGAAGATTAGCGTATTCAGGGTAGTTTTTCATATATCCTTTCTACATGGCGAAGACAAGTACTTATAGTTGAAGAGAGAGGGTTGGGAGACGAAAATTTTATCCCGGAGCAAGTGATATCTTGCTACCCAATCCAACGATCGATAATTCTATCTTATTAAATAAGATAGAACCTTCCAACTAACGGATAACTACCGCGATTTAATCTACAACAAATAAACAAATAAAGATAGAAAAACAACTTAATAAATAAACATACCTCGATAGCGGAAGATAGAGACCTCAACTAAGATGACGAAATTTTACCCGCTCACAGATGCCCCACCTATGTCTTCGTCACGCGACAAAGACATAGGATACAATAGGACTGACTCGAAGTGGCCATGCAAATTAGGGGACCGGTGCGTTCATATATTCGTATACTCGTATATTTGTGCATCCATGAGCAAATATCACGGGAACCCCCTACGTACTTAGCATACGCGGGAGTCTATTAGTGCGATGAACTAACGTGCGAGGGAATCCGTTACTGTGATGAACTAACGTTGCGCATATTTTTTTATACAAGACTTTACTAATGCAAAAATTGATTTTTATCAAAAATAAACGTGAATGACATGATCCTAAGAACTAAGTTAATGAAAAAACCTAGGGGCCTCGTCAAAACCACATGGGAAAAAGAGTGCCCCGTCCTACATGAATTCCCTAATCCCAAAATTCCTGCACAAGGGGGAACGCATGCCGCGATCATGCCCACGCGGGTCGCGGTTGCGAGTTATCATCTTCGAAGCGAACTGCCCATGCTGCGATTCCACGCTCGCAGAGTGAGGGGCGCATGCGTAATTTTGCCCCAAATAGGGGACTTTGTGTTTTGGACCAGAATCGCAGTCGCGGTTTGGGACCTACGGTCACGGCGTAGTAACTCGCGGGCGCGGTTACGCGCCTGGTCACCTTCGCTCAACTCGTTTTTGCGTTTGTACGAGAGAGAGATGATTTAGATGTCTTCGACCTACTCGCTCCGTTACTCTTCTTGTTCTTCTAGGTCATCTCGGTTGAGGTACTTGTGCAAGTACCCTTTTTGGACCAAGCTCTCGAGAAGCTTCTTATATGGTTCGCACTTCTCGGTCATATGCCCCGCCTGTTATGATACATGCAATAAATCCGGCTACGGGGCTCGTCATCGGTATGCTCATCTTTTGGAGGAAAGTGGAAGTACTCCTCGTTTTTTATGCGCGGTAAGATCTTGTAGATTGGGATGTTGAACGAGGTGTAAGTTCTAACTTGGCTATTTTGGCGAGTGTTCCTCCATCTTGAATTTCCCGCTATCGGATTGGTATGATGCTTGAGGCAAGGAAGGCCATCTCCCTCTCGCCTCGCGATTAGCTTCTTATAAGCGCTCATATTGGCGAATACGCTCTAGGAGTTTGTCAATGGTGGAGGACAAAGTACCAATTCCCCTCTCAATTTTATTTTGAGCGAGATCGCTCCTTTGACAGCAACAATTGCGGCATTCTCGTCGCATCCCTCGATTTCGGCGTAGAACTCCATGAAACAAATCGAGAAGTGACACAAACTCTCGTCTCAACTCTTCTTAAGGTCAAAGAGTGTGTCAAGGACTCAAGGGACACCACATTTCGGCTATTGGTCATGTAATGCTTGACGAACAAAGTGGCAAGTTGTTCCCATATTTGTATTGTCCTGGGTTCCAAGCCTTGGAACCGCTTGAGAGATCCCTTGGTGAGGCTAATCGAAAACATCTTGCACATCATGCCCTCTTCGGATGCCCACAACGTCATCTTATGTGAGAACGAGGCTACATGACTCACGGGGTACGGTCCGAATGTGCATCGTAGAGATTGAACGTTGGTGAAGAGAACTCTGCGGGAGGTTTACCGCTAAATATCCTCGTGGAACGGTGTTGATGTCACTAAGGCCATCTTATGCTCTGCTCGTTCTTGCGCCGATTGTAAGGTGCCACCTTGCGCTCTTAAAAGATCAAGCAATCTCTTTTCAGTGCGCTCGAATGCTATGCTGTCTTTTCCTTTTATTCCCACAATTGTGGTTCAAATTAGGGTTTTTGAAGACGCCGCGACTTTCATCTTTGTATTTGCGGAATTCACTTCGCTGATCCCCCTAACCACGAGCGCAATTTCTAGGTGATACAGGCTATTTTGTATTGGTTAACTCTTACGTTTTGAGATGTTATTGAGAGTGTTTAGGTTAGTTTTGAGCATTATTGTAATATGAAGACCGAAGACACAAGGTTATGGAGAATCAAGAGTTAGAAGAGCCTTAAGACGAAGTTCGCCATTGCATGGATACCGCGGTCGCGTTGTCTATGACGCGGGCGCAGTGGTGAAGAGGCGACGATCATGAAGAACCATGAAGGCCGCGGTCGCGGTGTCGATGGTGCGGTCGCGGTAGAAGCCGACTCAACATTTGACCAAAAAGAGACCGCCACGGGCGCGGTGCGGGCCGACTCTTAGACGGACAAAATCATGTCTTTTCTATCTTGTCTCCTTTCTTATCTTTTTGTTTCCTTTCTTATCTATCTCGAAGAGGTTGTTCTTTGGGCTATTTAAGGGGAACCTTTTCTAGGTTTTAGAAGTAATCAATCACTTTGCAATCAATTGTTCTTTCAATAAAGATTTGTGCTTTCTTTGTAATGGAGAACTAATTCCCCTTGGAGTTTATTCAATCAAGAAAGCTTTATTATGAAGTTGTGAAATTCTGGTAACTTCTTTATCCCTAGGTCTTTATTGATACTCTTGTGCTTCATCCCATGATCTATGTTCGATTTTATGAGCCTGCTCAACTTGTTTGATTGACTTAGATCTATCGTTCGATTTAGGATTGGTTGTTGTCTATGCATCTTTCCTATTTCTCGAAACAACTCTATTCTAGGACCGTGGACTAGTTTAGCTAGGGAAGAGTATTCAATGGTTTAACTGTGCATGAGACTCGTAGCTTGATTACATGATTTGATTTCCTAATATCCCTGTTCTCTATTCTAATTCTAGGTTAAGCGTCCTTGCTTAGGGTTATAGAATTGCTTGGACCGTGGACTTGCGATTGCTAATGATTATGATTGGAATTGACCTAGGCATATAAAGAAGTGGATGAATTCATGATCAACGGAGTAATAAAGTGGAATTGATTGAATGAACTCTGTTTGTTAACTTTGATTGAAAACACCTTTCAAACCCCCTTTGATTACTTTGCATGAAAACTTCTAAAATCTAATTAGAAACTGATTCTTTTGGGTTCGACCCCGTACTTGCTTACTATACTTGTGTTATTTGCATGTTTGGGTTTTATTTTTGATTTTGGCACAACGACTTTAGCCGAGTCACTAGGCCCATGGTCGCGGGTGATCAGCCCACGGTCGCGGCTTGGGTCACGATGATTTCCATCGTTGGAGTTCGCCGATTCATTTGAGATTGAATCATTAGGTCGAGGGTGGTTTGTGGCTCGAGATTTCTTACATGAGGGTGGACCGCGATTCCCCTTCCTTCTCCGATCTCTAGGCGCCCTACAGTCGCTATCGTAATAGGTTTGCGTCTCCTCTGATTTGTCAAAAATTATCGGCGCAAGACTACGGCGATTGTCGGCAAATTCGACAATACTAGCGAGCCGTTGAGATATATGTCTTGTCGATTTCCGGCTTGTTGACATGGTACTTGCCCAGGACTTCTTATAGGGTTTGCTTTAAACTTGCGATTTTCTCTAAGGCGCGATCCAAGTAGGACTCGGCCTAATTGGGCAATACCAACTAAGACACCCCTAACCCAGGGGTAAACATGCCCTTTATGGACAAAATTAGGGGTAAAATGGAAATTGACCCATATTTAATGGAATCAATATATATTATAAAAGCTGACCGTTTTCGAGTCACCACGTTAATTCTGGCCCCACCAGATATTTAACCAAAATAATTTTTAAAGTCTTTTAATTAACTACCATAATTTTGCTATGTAAATTTTCAATCTTGTAATTAATTACCTTATCAACAATATCTATCCATACAATATCTATCCATATAAATTGTCTATCCATATACAATATCTATCCATAAAGTATAGAGTAATTTTAAATTAACCATTTAACTATAAATCCAAAAATCAATAATTTGTGATATATATGATCATGAAATCATATATGTACGAACAATACGTCAATACCTATATAAATTTGCTATATATATGTACATGGTGATAGATTAATGCTACAATAAAACAATCTTATTAAAACGTGATCGTTTTCGAGCCACCACGTTGATTCTGGTCCCGTTTGATTTTAATTTTTTTTTCCAACTCAAATAGATAATAACAACTTTATATATTATATGTTTTATAATTATCTAATCCTCAATTTTATCATTAAAGTCATACTATATATTTCCTATTTCCTTATCTTTTGTTAGGATTTTGTCTCTAATTTTATATCCTTTATCGACCTCAATCTAATTTTGCCATTTATATGAATAAATTGTAGAGTTTAATTGGTTAATTGGGTTTGGTCTTTGAATTTATCTTTTCTTGAATAGCGATACCTTGGGAACTTTATATTTCCCATACATTTCCAACAACCACTTTTCACTTTTTTTATATTTTAATTTTTAATAAGACTGTAGAAATATTTTTCTGTTATACAAATATAATTTATGATTTGACTTATTTCTTATATTTTTAATGTTAATTATGATAAGTTTTATCAATTTAATTACAATTTTAAGATTGTGATTTCTCAATTTTTGTATTTTAATATATTCTATTGTTAAGATTTATCTGATTATTACTTCATGATAAAATGTTTGATAAGAATTTATTATACTCCCTCCGTCCCGGAGAGTTTGTCCGCCTTTTCTTATCGGGCGTCCCGAGAAGTTTGTCCGCCTTTCCATTTATATCACACCACTTTTACCCTTACAACACCAAACAATTACAATCACTTTTACCATCTCCATGAAACTTTCCTTCCTCATTCCTCTCTCTTCGATAATTCATTCCATTTAAAAATGTTTATATGCAACAATTAATTTAATTTACACAAAAAGTAAGTAGGAATAATTTAAAAAAATTTTTCTCTACAAAACTAGATTAGTCATGATATTAAAAAAAATTTAAGCATGATTAACCTTCCTCATTCCTCTCTCTCCAATGATTAGCCTAGCTTCTTAATCCATGTGCATTTGGCCATTTTGGCCAAACTCCCTGGACAGAAGGAGTATATAAATAAATATTTGTATTTTAAAATTATCTTTATCTATTTGATTTATGTATTTTAACAATTTTCCTCAACTTTTTATTATTATAGTTTATACAACTTAGCTTTGTCAAGTATAAGAAACTCCTAAACTTATATTATCATTAAATATACACGTATACACTAAGATTTCGTTATACATGTACGCACTAAGATTTAGTGTTAGCCACCAATGTTATCTTTATAACAAGTAAGATCAAAAAAATATTTTAATCTACTAAAATTAACTTATTATGAATGGGGCTTCGTGTATAGTAGTTTTTCTATAGGCATACGTTAAAATTTGTATGGTTTGTTAATTCAGTTTCACTAAGTAGTATGCTTAGAAAAATCATATTGATTTTGGGGGGAATATTGATTTTGCTAGAATTTAAATATACATTTCATCTACAATTGTTTTTCTTACACATGCGTATTTTCAATATTTCATCATAGTTCAAGGCAGTTTCATCTCATATTGATATATTTTTATTGTTATTAATTATAGTATATAGATGCATAAGTACTAATGATTTTCCTTACCAATCATAAAAATAAAGAACATCCACTATATTGATGAACTCAAATTGATTTAGATAAAAAATATTGAAATTTAAATTATTTAAATTTTAAAGCTTTTAACTTCTACATTAACTAGGATAAAGTTATACAATAATCATTGAGTTGAATTTTATTAATGTGCAAAAAGGTGTATAAAATCCGTATTATAACGTATCTACAAAAATAATTTTAATGAACGCATAGTCGTACAAGGTACGACAGGTTAAGCTAGTTTGAAATAAAATAGGGCTTGGGGTGGCTAATCATGAATGGAACGAAAGTAGAGGATGGTTCCATGCAAAGCTGTAGTCAAGGGGTAGTTCCGTGCAAAATGAAGTATTTAAGGGGTGATTTTCAACAATTGCCTCTTTTTTATTATTTGATGATCTTATAAATACAAAATAATATTATTTTAACTACAATGCGATCTACAATCAGTTTCTTTGAGTGTAGTTTAAACAAGGTATGAAACCTCTAAAATTCTTGGAGATAATGATCTTAAATAATATCCTAAATTTAAACTAAAATATGATCTTATGAATATAAAATAATTATTTTAATGAATATATGGCCTTTTCTAGAACTATTTGAGCTAACGTCTTGAAATAGTATTTGTAAATAACTCATGAAACTATTAGAATTAACTAACATAGTATATAAGCTTAAATACTATTAAATAAAATATTATCAAATAAGATATTTGACAGGATCAAAGAATAATATTACCAAATAGTATATTATCAAATGATATCAAAATAAGATTATAATACAAATTTATTAAAATAGGTAAAAATGTCATGGTTAATTTTCTTAATTATTTAAAAGATTTTACTTTATCTAATAAGACATACAAAAAATTCTACTTTTGTTATTTTAAAATTTTAGCTTGAATCATACTATAATATAATTAGAACAAAAATAAACCTACATGATTTTAAAAAAACTTTTTTATGGATACTTTATAAATTATTTTAATAAATTGTTTGTTCAAAAAGGTGAACATTGTAAACAAAGTATTTTTTCTTACCAATATTTTTAGAAACTTTATCGATAATCCCCATACACAGTAAGGGATTAAGCTAGTTAATGGTTGATATATTTAAATTTAAAAGATTTGCTTTATTTATTCAAAATTTTAAAATCAAATAAGTATATTTTGGTAGATAATTTGGGAAAACCATTTTCTTAACCTAGGCTAATTTGTGATTTTCCTAGGAAAAAAAAAAACCTCTCATTCATTTGAGTAGGGATGATCAATGTATATGTTTTTTGGTCGAAATGATCAATGTATTTGTTCACTTCACATAATGTGAGGTTTGAAATTTTATTCAATTGAGGTATAAGTAATGTATATCCTTTGGGGGGTCATGATGATGGCAAACAGCCATAATTAATTATCTATGAAAAAAAAAACATGATGGTTACAAACCTACTCCTTAATCTATATAAACAAACTCAACTCCGAACAAATGATTTTCATCTATTGCGCCATGAGGCCCATGACTAACTACTAACCATAAGTGTATGTTAAGCGCCGGTGGTGGTATCTCCAGTAATCAAATTATTCAAATCTATCACCCCTTTATTTTTTTGGTTGCGGTCAGGATTTTTATAATTATTAAGTATGATCCTTGGTTCATTTTAGAAAGAATTATTTTATACAAATATAAAATTATACAAATATTTATTATTTTATATTATAAAAGTTAAATTTTACTATATACATTTCATACACTTTATATACTTATATCTTTCGATAAACAACATTTAGTTATATACTTTATAATTCTATCAACATCATTTAAAGAATTAATTAATTAAAAACTAAAAAGAAACCCCACTTGCCTAATTACACTAGGCAACTACTACACTTTCACGTGGGTTTAGTTTTAGTGGAACCAGGGAACCGATCAATTCAGAATAGGCTGGAATCAACGGTTTCGAGGGCGGTTTTGATTCCGGTTCGTCCAACCTAGTTTAGAACCATGGAACTCGCTGGTTTCGGACAGACAGTTCGAAATCAACCCGAATATGCATAGATTAGGTCAAAATCAGAAGAAAAAAAATTACAACTTAATGTTTATATATAGGAACCGAAACCAAGCTTATACATGAAGCGAGGTCAAAATATGTCCGATCTTTATAAAATTCATTTCATAAAATTTATTTTATATAAATAAGTAAATGGGTAATTTATTGTTTCTTGTTTGGTTCCAAAATGGAACCCTGCAGGTGGAACCGGATGAAACCGGAACCTGATCCGGAGAATCAGTCAAGAACCGAATTTTGTTCCGGTTATAGGTTTATTGGCAACAACCGGTTCCGGAACCCACCACTAATTCTAGAGTTCTACCCCAACTAGCGACTCAAAGTGCCCTCACAACACACCAAAACATAAGTGGCCTCATGCCTTTCTTATCTTTTTCCCCTTTATAGACAATTTTAATTTCGAGTTTCTAGAGTTTTTTTAATTATGAGTATTAGTGTTGGAAGTCAATGGCGACGGCCACCATTCAAGGTTCATAGCTCTTGGTCATTTTAATTTCATACTTCTAATATATCTCTTTAATTTATTCACAAAATATCGCTTGCAGGTTTTATTGATCGAAGTATATATATAGTTCACTTATGGATGGGATGAACAAGAAAATAACATTGTATCATTGATCTACGTATAATATGCCTTATAAGAGGGCAACTAGTGCAATATAACTTTTGAGTACGTAGTTTTTGATACTGTTACGTGAGGTTGAGTCTTGACATGCCTAAGTAACTATATATGTATTAAAAGCGTAAATTACCAGATTGAGGAGAGAAGCTCCGGCCCAGCTACAAGTACCGTAGTCGCACTTGTCGGGCGGCCACCAGTCGAGCGTGGCGCACACGAAGTCGTGGTCGATGTGGGCGATCGGGGCGCCCGTGTCGACTAACACTCCGACCACCTCCACTCGAGCCTTATCGGACAGGTGGCCGCCGTGTCTTCCGATCAGCACTATGCATAGAATCACCACCAAAAGAACTGGCACCACAAACAGAGAAGAACCCAACATCGATCGATCCTTTGCTTCTTTACTAATTAAATTAATAACACCAACCGTACCACATCAGTTGATTTATTTACGTATGCTGAAAATGGAGGTTTTATTCAGTTTATAAGGGGTGATGATGGGAAGGGGGAATTAATAAGTTGCAACTTGAGGATAAAGAATTGTTGTGTGCTTTCTCTTTATTGGTTCGGACTAATTGGTTGACTCTTCCATTTCTGCACGCCAGATTATGCCCACTGAAATAACGTGTCTCATTTCAAATGACATCACAATTTTAAATTTGGAATTTCTTTTTAATTCAGCCATACTGCATCGTTATACATACCAATATACGTTTTACACAATGAGGATCAACACGCCTTGAGAGAGAGAGAGTTATGTTTGAACGTCGCTTGTGTCATCGTCAGTGGCGGACCCAGAAATTTACCCAGAGGGGACGAAATTTATTTCCACGGGCGGAGGCAGCAGGGGAGTTGGTCGGCAGATGGACCGACGGAGGGAGGTATAGACGGTGGATATGTTTTTTTGGTCAAAAGACGGCGACGGTGAATATGTTTTGATGTTCGGTCTATCGTACATATTATTAAACTATTTTTTTATATGATAAAGTTTATTAATAAGCTATTAATAAGTTTAATACAATTTATAACATACTATTGTCTAATGCGTTTGATGTCTCAGCTCACTGGTCCTCTTTTCTATAAGGTTGGTTAATATCCAAAAAAAATTGTTGAAAAAATATACTCTCTCCGTCTCCATTTGATTGTCCATAAAGCAAAACTTTTGTTGTTTTTAAGAAAAAGTGGAAAAGGAAGGTAATTTGGGTAATATTCAAAGGGAATAAGGGTATTTTTGCATTTTTGTAGAGAAAAAAGTGATAAAGTTGATGTGAAAGTTGAATAATGAGCGTAATATGTGATATTAAATGAGGGTATTTTTATATTTTTGTGGAGAAAAGTGATAAAGTTGGTGAGAAAGTTGGATAATGGGGGTAATATTTGAAATTGAGTAGGGGTATAATTGTAAGAAAAATTGGATGTAAATGGAAAGATTGAGAGATGGATAATCTTATCGAAACGTTAAAAAGGGAAAGATGGACAAACTTTCGGAGACGGAGGGAGTATAAGTTAGATGAAAAACTTTAAAAAATATGGATAAAACATGAGCTAACTTAATATAGAGTAAAAATTACAAAAAATTGATAGAATAATGTTGGATAAAATTATAAGAAATTCAATATAAAAAATACTGAGCAATCTTCGGAAAATACCTTACTCTTTGCCGTTTTGGACCGGTCTGGTCATCGTACGTATATCGTAGTTGGGCATGCCAGGTAGGCTGTGAATTCGTTATCCGATCCGGCGACCCAATCCAAGATATCCGATCCAATTTTATCCATGTACAAATTAATCCGTTTAACATTGATTCGTATCCGATCCGCTATTTTTCCCGGATATCGGATACGGATCGAGGTTTCAGGTAAATGGATATCCGAAAATATCTGGTATATCTATATATATTAATATATATTTTTTAAAATTTAATGTATAATTTAAATAACATAATGAATTTGATTCTAGTTTATAAGTAATATTGTAATTTGAACTATAAGTAGCTTTAAATTAACTTTTGTAACTAGTTTTGGCTTGATCCGCTTCTAGTTTTGGCTTTAATTAATTTATTGTTTTATCAAAATGAATAGTTCGGATATTCAATCCAAACGGATATATTTCCTTGGATATCCGGGTAAAAATGGATCGGATATGGGTCATGAATTTAGGCAACTTTTTTCCGGGTATCCGAGAAATCGGATTGGATCGGATAGGATATATCCGATTCACAGCCCTATTGCTAGGATTAAAATGGATCGGATATGGGTCATGAATTTAGGCAACTTTGTGTAGTTATTCATACTCAAATGAAAACTTGTTCAACTCGTCAAGGTTTTAGGAAATCCTCCACCCCTCTTAGTTTAGAAGCATGCTTATATATAGGGATTGTTTTCGGAAATTGGTGGTAGATACATAGATGACTCTTATTCTTGCCGTTTGCAATACTTATTCAAGGAATCACACACTTCTTAGTAAGATGTTTTTCACACAATTGTACATACTTATATATTCAACCCTTTTTTTTTCTTAGTTATTCATACTCAAATGAGAACTTGTTTAACTTGTCGAGGTTTTAGGAAACCCTCCTTCCCTCTCAATTTGGAAGTTTGCTTATCTAAAGAGATTTTTTTCCAGAAATTGGGGGATGATACACAAGTGGCTCTTATTCATGTTGTTTGCGATACTTATTAAATGAATCACACACACTTGTTAGTAAGTTGTTTTTCACACAATTGTACATAATTATTCAACCCTTTTTTGCTTGTTCATTCATATTCAAATGAGAACTTGTTCAACTTGTCGAGGTTTTAGGAAACCGTCCTCCCTTCTCAATTTGGAAGCATGCTTATATATATATGGATTTTTTCCGGAAATTGGGGGCGGATACATGGGTGGCTCTTATTCATACCGTTTGCAATACTTATTCAGGGAATCACACACACTTGTTAGTAAGTTGTTTTTCACACAACTGTACATAATTATTCAACCCTTTTTTGCTTGCTTATTCATATTCAAATGAGAACTTGTTCAACTCGCCGAGGTTTTAGGAACTCCTCCTCCCCTCTCAATTTGGAAGCATGCTTATATATAGGGATTTTTTTCGGAAATTTGGGGCGGATACATATGTGGCTTTTATTCATGCCGTTTGCAATACTTATTCAAGAAATCATGTATTATGATTCAAAGAATCATTTGTTCCCCTGAACCATAAAACTAAAACCTTACAACCCTACACCCTAAAGTCTAAACCTAAAACCCCAAAACCCTAAACCTAGATAAAATCCTAAACCGTAAATAACAATGAATAAATATCTAAAAGAGGTTGAATAACTTCTTTATATTTTCTTAATCTTGACCATTTGCCTAAGTAAATCTAACGGCCTAGACTATGACTCATGGTTCAATATAATTAGATGGTGCACCTGAGCGTTATACTATGAATTTAACCATAAGAAAATCAAATATATTTATCTAATTCCTACATATTAATATCAATATACATATATGTATATCTACATAATTTATCAAGATAATATCAATAATTTGTTTATATATAATTTATCAAGATATTGTCGTCATTCTAAATAAACAATTATTTGTATAGACCCTTAAAAATTATAAATATTCATATCTAAATGGAAGTAATTCAACAATAAATCCTTCATTAAATAAAATTATTGTGAATAACCGAGAACTTATCGACATGGACACAAAAATTGTGAATTACCGCGAACGGTTATCCTCGGTAAAACCTATAATTTTCTCAGTAAATTTAATTTCCCAAGAACTTAGCTAGAGCATAAATGTTCTCGGCAATTGGCCTCCGCTAAATCTATCGAGAACTAAGTCTCTTGCAAATTCTCGAGAATCATGTGAAAATCATCGACCAAGGACCCCTGATCGCTCACGGATGCGAGGGTCTAGAGAAACATTTATAACCCGACCCCGGTGTAGTATGTGGTGGGTGTCGAACACTCGGGAAGTCTACTCGATTGTAGTGCCAAAATACTTGAAAACGGAAAAGGAGAACTTAAAACAAAGGAAAACGAAAGAAACAATCGGGACCGACACAAGGTCACGTCGGGCCCGATGTTGGCAAGGGCAGAGGACGTCGGGACCGACACTGGTAAAGTCGGGACCGATGTACCTGGGGATATTGAACTCACATGTTTGAAAGTAGATCCTGGGCTTTGGGTTCCTTCTCTAGTAGGCTGAGCATATTCCACCCCAATTCAAGCAATAAGTGATGATCGAGGTTGGATCACGAGGCTTTTCACCTTCTCCAAACCACTTCTACACATCGATCCTTGGGAGATTGGCTTACGCTTCTTCCCTTCGATGTAAGGTCTCGTGATGGATGCTTTTCACTTTCGTTACTTTGCCAATCACAAGCCTTGATCCCCTACTTTCGCAAGGAATTGTAGCTCTATGTAGAGTGGTTCCTAGATCAAGCACTTAAGGCTTATGGAATTGGGGTTTCTAGCCCAACCTAGCTAGATCATTCCCCCATCACCCAAGATCAAGGAGATCTACTCCATATGGCAAGTAATGAAAGCAACAAAATCACAAAGCATCACAATCATCATCAACATTCTCAAACCAAAGCCAATTTTCATTAACAATCAAAATCAATCCACAATTTCCAATCCAAGTTTCCAAATCCAAAGGACCAAAAAAAAGCAAAGCTAAACTACAAATCAAACCTAGCAATTCTCCACCTCTCCTTGGCCGATCCTCTCTCTTCTCCTTCTCCTCTCCTTTCTCCTTGCTCTCCAAGTATTCTCTTGAGAGGATTGTGTGTTGGTTGTTGTTGGATCGCCCAAATTAGAAGAATAAGAGGGCCTTAGTAGATGAGGGGCAAATGTGAAAGTCCACATCTTAATCCCTTGCTGCCCAATCCACACGAGACCGACTCGGACAGACATAGAGGGACCTCGGACCGAGTTGCTGGGCAACTCGGTCCAAGGTTGAAAATCCATCTCGATCCCGGGTTTGCTTCTACCTCGATCCGGACCTCTTTCCACCTCTTCTTCTTGGCTTTTCCTCTTGATTTCTTCATGGCTTACTCATCTCCTTCCCTCTTTGCCTCATGCTTTGCTCCATGTCTCAATTCTCCTTCAAAAGGATCCTTGATCCTTGCCAAAATACCTACAGAACATACAAACACACGCATAGTCTCCGTATCTCATAGAAATGCGGGAACTAAGCTAAAAGGGAACAAAACACTCAAGACAAGAAGGAAAAAAGGACTAAAACTACTAAGGCAAGCACACTTAAAACACCACCAAATAAAGAGACATTAGAATACCCCATACTTAGACTTGCTTGTCCTCAAGCAATAACAATGTAAGCAAGACACCAGTCATAATCTTCAAGTAAAGCCTCATATGAAAACACATTTAAGCACAAGTGATTGATATTCAAGCAAGATTACATCATCACACATGATTAAGTGCTCAAAAGAATAAAGTCAATGCAACTTAGCCTCACTTTAAGGACATGAAAATGTGTATCACTCATCATGTGTATAGGTATAGCAATGGACACTCAAGCTCAAACATCATGCAAGTAAGGACTTTACAATTGAAGCTAATATCACCAAATCCTCCACCTAGAGATGCTTATTACAAAGTACACAAAGAATTCGAACTTGGCTCAATGAAGGTCCTCAAAGAGGTTCCATTCGGCCGGGTTGTAACGGGGCTTTTGGTATTTCTCAAGGTAGGAATTATTTGGTCTTGTGGTGCTTACAATGGGGATTGAACAACCTAAACTCTCACCAACTTCACCAAAGTTCCACAATAGACTTTACACTTATTCCAAAAGGCTTAAAATTTTTCTCTCTCAACCCAAAATTTCACTTCACATTCCACTTCATCTTTGCACTTAGGCTTTTGTTGGATTTTCCACAACTTTCCTATTGGACCGACTTTGATCATAAGTCGGGCCCGATGTGGCTTCGAACTCGGTCAGACCCTTTTTCACTTAAGCTCTTGACACCTTTCATTCCACTTTTCTCTTCCAACATTTTTCTTTCTTTTCTTTCTTCTTTCTTTGCATCTTGGATCACTTTTTCACACAACAAAGATGCATTACATACAAGATTCATAACACCACTCTTTGCCTCTAAACCCAAGAGAATCTCAACTCATCAAATATAATCCAAACCTCTCTTCTAAAGTCCAATCCCATAAGGGTCAAGTCATATAAGGCTAGGAATAATGTTTTTGAGGAGTTTCAAACAAAGGCTTAGGCTAGAACGGGGCTACAAACAAAGGATTAACTTTATGGTAGGATATGGAACATTTTTGTGACTAAATGAATAAAGTTCAAATCAATGCGACAATGCTATTGCTAGTGCAAATCTCATGATGGATTTGGAAAATAAATAAACACCTCAATAGTAAGTTTTACTAAGCATGCATGAGCTAATCACACAAGAAACATGAGGGATATGCAAATATGAACAAGCATCCCTAAAATGGCCAAAAATTAATCTCATAAGGGTCGCACATACTTAGTTGCATAAAGACTCATCCTAGAACTCACATGCTCAATAAACCAAGCAAGATATCATGATCACGTCAAAAGCAACATCAATTTTTAGAGGCTAAACTATCCAAAAATATGCAAAGGAATTTACATGCTCGCATCATCATTAACTTTCATTTGGACATCTAAGATGTGGATTTCTAGTCCAAAACTACAAAAACACAAAATCTTTTTGTTGTTTTCAACTCCAATTTTCGATTTTTTATGGATTTTTTGCACGCCAAAAACAAAGACTCATCCAAACAAAACCAAATCCATCCATCCATGTTATACCACAATCTAAGAAACTATCATCCCAAACACAAGCTAAAAACCAAATATCCACAAAACAAAACAAGCAAAATCATGAGCACACTTACCCCACCCCATACTTAAAATTTTGATGTACCCATCAAACAAGGAAACTAAAACTAAAAAGCAAGAGACAAGAGTACGAAAAGCTCACAATTTCTTTATTCTTCAATGGCATGTCTAGGATCACTCGTTGAAGGGGTTATCACGCCTATATCCTCTTTGGAGCCTCATTTGCCGATCCCTCTCGTACACTTGCTCTTGGTAGATGTCTTGAGCTGGTGGTTGAAGTTGAGCATCCGGCCGCGTCCATTGGTCCTCACGGGAAGGGAAGTTCCCGCTCATCCAAGTGTTGAAGTTGTCTTGGACGCGCCACCTTTGGTCCTCCACCTCTCTAAGCTCATCCACCTCTCGCCTAGTGTAGCCAAGAGCTTTGTTCATCTCTTCTTGACTCACTTGAAAGGCACCTTGTTGTTGAAGCAATTGTTTTTGTTGTTGGTACATCTATTGTTGTTGAAGATTCACTTGATGGACCTCTTGAAGAACATTCTCTTGTTGGATTTGAAGGTGAGCCATTTGGTTGGCCAAGAACGACATGTCCACCGTTTTTTGCCGCTCGGGAAACACCATTCCCGGACCATACCATTGAACATACCCTTCATAACCGCCACCATGAGCCTTCTCATGCCTTGCACCACTCCCCTCTCAATGTTCAAAATGCCTCGGGACCTCACCACCAAAGAAGGCACCGGACCGACTTTGATGGAAGTCGGGCCCGATGTCATGCGTACCTCGGTCCACTGTTGCTAGGGGATTATTCATGGCTCGGAGGTTGGTCATCAAGTTTTGGAAGCGCTCATCCTCCTCGGTTTTCTCTTGATGAATGTCCTTTGCCTCTCCTCGAGGTGCCAACACAAAGTTATCTTGGTCAGAATCCGGTGAAGATGAGGGGGTGGTAAACCAAATGTGTTGAGGTTGTTGCCTCCCCTCACGAGTACCGTCCGGATCACCAAAGGAGTGGAGCTTGGAGGCCCAAGCACCATACCAATTGTTGTACCTTGAAAGATCGAAGAGGTTGGGTGTCATCCGGATGGCTACACCGTTGAAGCTTGAGTGAGGATCCAGAGAAGTCATGTAGAGCTTCTCCTTGATGATGTTGGCCTTCTTGAAATACTTCATGTTCATGTACTCAACACCATTGGGAGCCGGAGAATACTTGGTAAGATCGACTTCTAGGCGCATGGCTAGCCTTGCAATCATCCCACCGAAATAGATCCAAGAAGAGCTTTGGAAATCTTGGACCATCTTGACCCATTCACATACAAGGTTCATGAGCTTTTCGGTGTGGAAGAGCATCTCATGGAGCAACATAATTTCCTCCTTCATCGGTTTGCTCAGCTCGTGACGTGCATAGATTGCACATCGCAAGACTCTCGCACCATGACTCGGAAGAGAAGGCTAGCTATCTCGGTGGTGGTGGCGCCTTTTCTCATCTCTCCTTTCCCGGCCACATGCCTCCACACTTGGTTCACCTTCTCGTTGTCTACGTTAGCCTCTTCTTTTGGACATCGAAACCCGAAGTAGGTAGCCAAGTCCGCAAGGGAGACTTCGTAGTCCTCGTTGCCTAATTGGAAGGTGATCTCGCCTTCTTCATCCTCTACATCATCATAAGTGCACTCGAAGGTCGCCATGAACTCCGATGTGAGGGCGGGATAGTGGGGGTTGTCCCACCGCAAACCGATCAAGGTTCAATTGGAGTCGAAGTCTTCAGCTTTTTGTGACATACTTCAAAGGATACTCTTGGTTCCAAGATCCATGATGAGGCTATCAACACTCTTCTCTGATGTCGTGATGGTTAGGGTTCGAGAGAGTTGAAGTCTCTACATATGCACGACGTCACGTTAAGTACGTCCTTGTCTAAGATCAACTTTGAGCGCTCTTAAGACCCATTGTCTTGTCTTATAGTGCCCTTGTGTATGACACCTTCTCGGGTTCAATCGATGTCATCTCGACAATATTGTGATGCCCGAGTCCCATGATAGATTTTCGAGCCATGTTCAAGTATCACGGTCGATGATCCACGATCAAGGCTTGGCGATCAAGGCGTGCTATTTGCGTTTGACGCTAGATCTTGGTTGTTGAGTCCTCACACCAGCAAGGAATCTATCTTTGGCTCGTCCACAGTCACGGCTACTAAATTTATGATCACGATTACGGTGTTTGTTGATCAATTAACACTTTTGGCCAATATCGTGCCAATTAGGGTTTTAAGGTAGCCGAAATCTCCACCCATGCACGGTTTTGTTAACACGATCGATTTTGCTAACGTGGTCGATATTTTGGGCTCGGGCTCGGGGGTTTGTCCTAGCTACCTGTGACCTTGGTTTGCGGTAGTGACCTGATGACCTTTGTTAAGAAAAGTACTTACAAAAGTACTTTTAATACTTACTCACTCACAATTACAATCACATTTGTGAAGCATGTCTTCACAAAAGAATGAGTCAATTGGCACATCCTCAACATGTATTTTTTACTCTTTTTTATAAATAAAAAGATAATTATCTACCATATCTCTTAAGAAGTTATACCACCCCCTCCTTCAACTATCTTTTCAATCTTTTTTTCTCTAATATTCTATATCATTGGTGAAAAATTATATTTTGTATTAATAATTTATAATTTTTTACCAATTGCTAATTTTTCATATATTATACTAACTTTGTATCCATATTAATTAATGTTAAATATTGAAATAATCATAAAAAGATATTTTATAACAATGTTAACTAACTCGATTAAATCACGATATTAACCTTTGGTCTCCCGATATATATTGAATTCCTTTTCAGATGAGAAAGATCTCGTGTGAGGCATGAGCACTATAAAGTCTTCAATGTATGTGATTTCTACTTTTATAATTTTTCATAACTACAACTAGTTTATAAATTAAAACATAAAACTTACAAATATGTTGTAACTTCAAGCCTCTGTGGGTGTAGATCGAACCCTCTTTAACTTTAATAGGACCGATTATATCACATTGTGTCAATCTATTTACTTGTAACATGTCTTGATGACTTGATCTATATTCCTTACAATATTTTGCAATTTTAAATATTTTGTTATATTAAATAGTCTCTAATTTTATTTCACCTTATGACCCGCGCTTGTCGCATCAGCTCACTGGTTGAGCACTCATGGTAGTACCATGAGGTCTCGGGTTCGAGACTCCAGGGCGGCGGTTTGCCCTATTTTCTTTAGAGCTGGTTAGTAACCAGTTCTCATCCCTTGTAGATGCTCTAGGCGAGCCCAAGTAGTACTTGCGGCGACCCTAATCCTTTCCTTATCAAAAAAGAAAATCACCTTATGACCCTAAAAGACTAAGGGCCCGTTTGGTGGTAGAAAGAGAAACGAAAACGTATACGTATTGAAAAATGGGTGAGAAGGAAACAAATACCATTACAATCCGAAAAGTGTTTCTTTTAAATAGAAGAAATGGATTGAAACAAATTCCCAATTTCTCATATTTTTCCAATGTCTCATATTTCCAAAATTCCTAATTGAAACAACTTAACAAATTATACTCCAATTGCAGATTTAGGCATCAGCCTTTTCAATTTCACAAAATTTGTATCTAATTACACATTGGTCTAGAAATTAGATTATCAATTTCCCAAAATTTCAGATTTAGAAGACAACATAGGTGGGATTGAAGACAACAAAGGTCAATGAAGGTGACGGAAGCCAGCATGGTTGGCGAAAGAAGCCAGTGGCACTTGAAAGAGAGAGAAGAGTGATGGCATTGATAGAGGAGGTCAATGATGGCGAGGTTGACCTAAGGTCAGTGATGGAGAGGTTGACGGAGGTCAGTAATGGAGAGGTTGACGGATGTTGATGATGGAGAGGTCAGAGAGAAGCTAGATCTTGTTGAGCTCCTTCCATGGAGGTGAGAGTGTTGAGCTCCTTCCATGGAGATGAGAGGGTTAGTACGTGAAGGGTTGGTAGAAAGTGGGATTTTGATACTAAACTTATCCCACATCGGGAATTTGAACCTAAACCACCCACCATATAAGTACATAGGCTACTCCCCTATTGTCAATTAGTTTTAGGGTTGAACCCCATGAGCTTATTTGTTGGGCTTACCGCGCATATGGGCACGAACCGACATGTGAACCCCCCATGTCATATATGGCCCACCGACTTTAACATGGTATCAGAATCTGTTCGGTCCAGGTTTCGACTTCCTGGTCAATTGGGATGGGGGACGTGTTGAGACTAAACTTATCCCACATCGGGAATTTGAACCTAAACCACCCACCATATAAGTACATGAGCTACTCCCCTATTGCCAATTGGTTTTAGGGTGGAACCTCAAGTGCTTATGTGCTCAAGTGCTTATGTGTGGAGCTTACCGCACATATGCGCACGTACCGACGTGTGAACCCCCCCCACACATCATATATGATCCACCGAGATTTAACAGGGGATCAATAGGGGAGAGCGGTGAGAGGCCAAAGAGGGGGAATGGAAACTGTTACTTTATGGTTTTTAAGCGAAAACTGAATAAAAGTTGTTTCCAACTCTGAGGGTAATGCATTATCCAAAAAAAGTGTCACCGAATGCTCTAAAAAGGTTGCTAAAAAAAATGCTCTAAAAGGAATCAAAAGCGGAATTCCGTTTTCCCGCGAAAAATTAGAGTACCAAAAGGGCCCTAAAGAAGAACCTAAACATCTTATATACTAGCTTGTTTTTCTCCCTTCAAGTAGAATTTACAATTGAACTCGTTCTCTATATAACCAAAATATACAAATAATCAATCAAATTCCTACTCATTTCCCAATTAAAAATTTAGCAAAGGCGGCCTTAGATGGGAATGTCAGGTGGACTAATCATGCATAATTTTTAGTTTGTCAAGTTGACTAATTGATCATATATAGTTTATCAATTTCCATGATTTGAAACACCATATATATGGCGCAGCAAGTATCATGCATGCCATATTGAAAAGCATGCACTTCTTCTTTTAAACTAATTAATCAAGGTTAAGTGTACGTGAAGCTAAGGCAAATGAGCTAGTATGCTCCCTATAAAGTCCTTGCAAAACGCAATGTTCATTGCAGACAAAAGGAAGGATAAATGGCTAAGGTTTCACAGGCAACACTATTATCTGTGCTCATAATTCTGGTATCCTTGGTCAGGGAGCATGTTGCCATGCTGCAGGTTGGATTCTACCAAGGCAAGTGTGGACACATGAATGTGGAGCAGGTTGTTTTCAACGTGATCGCGGTCGAGGCCACCAAGGATACGAGTATCCTTGGGCCTTTGCTTCGCATGACTTTCCACGATTGCTTTGTTAGGGTAAGTAAGTTCACACAATCCATGAATGCACGAATGTATATCAGATCGATCACATAATACATACACACATGTATGATGTATCTACGTGCATTCAATGATAAAGAATTAGCGATAAGCTATGGTGAGAATATTTTTTTTTTTTTGGGTTTTGTAAATAAATAGGGGTGTGACGCTTCCATTTTGTTGGACGGTCCAAACACGGAGAAGACAGCGGAACCAAATGGAAGCTTAAGGGGATTTGAAGTAATAGACGCAGTGAAGGCAGCTTTGGAGAAGCTTTGCCCGGGGGTCGTGTCTTGTGCTGACATCATCGCCATTGCCGGCAGAGTCAGTGTTGTCTTGGTATCCTGTGCTAATTAACTCATATTTGATTCATTATTTTATAGTCCAAAGTCATATATACACATACATATCATCTATAAAGGCAATCTAATTCAATTTATGCAATGTGCTTACGTAGGCGAAAGGAAGATGGTACGAGGTGGAAACGGGGAGAAGAGATGGAGTGATTTCATTAGCCAGTGAAGCTAACTCGACCCTCCCTGGAGCAGCGATCCCGGTCTCCGATGCCGTTCAGGAATTCGCTGCCAAGGGAATTGACATAGACGATTTCGTTCTTCTTCTAGGTTCGTACTTTGATTGCTTTTCATTAGTTAATGACTCTCTCCATCAATTTCCCTTCCATCACATATAATTGCATGGATAATCTACGTGTAGGCGGTCACACGATTGGAGTTGCACACTGTTTCCAGTTCCAAGACCGTCTCTACAACTTCAATGGAAGCTCGGGAACGACCGATCCAAGCATGAACCGCGGGTTGGTCAAGAAGCTCAAGAGAACATGTCCGGTAAACGGGGACGAAACCAATACAACCTTCCTAGACCAGAGCAGTGCGAGGAGCGCAAACCTAAAGGCGTCCTCCAAATAGACCAAGACATTGCGCTGCACACTTCCACCAAGGCCATTGTCAATAAGTATGCTTCCAACAATGCCCTATTCAACGTCAAGTTCGGAGAAGCCATGGTTAAGATGGGCAGAATCGGAGTTCTCACGGGCACGCAAGGCCAAGTCAGGAAATCCTGCCGCTCTGTGAATTAGGCCGGCCTGGGTATTACTATTAATACCATCATCTATCAATTATCGATGTCTTAATCCAATGGACACATTTCATTATTTGCTTTGACGAATAATGCTATGCAAGTATTTGATTAAAGTCCTCCACGGATTACTTGCAAGTTTTTCATATTCTATCGTATACATCCTTGTATTTTTAATTTTGATGTCAAAAATAAAATAATAATTTTACTTTCGCTGCAATATATTTAAATATATATATAATATTAACCGCAATATACTTGGTAGTCCAATAGTAATGATGAATAATGAAATGAAAATAAGTAACCAATAATAAATGAGATTGAGCTTAATAGCCTGTGGATTAGGCGTTGGTGAGGGGCTGAGTTGTGAGCCCAAACCCAAACGGAAACAGAGGATCGTAGTCTTTGTCGCCGACGTTCATGGGCAACTGATCCACCGTCTTGAACCACGTCCTGGGGAGCTTCCCGGTGAAGCCATAGTCGCCGAAGAGCACGTCGGCGACTCCATGGCCCTCGGTGCCCGGCAGCCACGCCGCCACGAGCGCATCCACCTTGTCGACGTAGGGCTCCATGACCAGCGGCCTGCCTGCCACCACCAGCACCACGCACTTGATGTCTGCGCACACTTTCTCCAGGACCTGCTGCCCTGGCTCCGCCATTGTCAGGTTCCGGCTGTCCCCGTTCGTCTCCGCGTACGGCAACTCTCCCACCACCACCACCGCGTACGAGAACTCGTTCGCCTTCAGCAGCTCCGTCTCTGGATTCGCGCTGTACACGATCTCCGTCTCCGGATCCACCGCCGTTGTGATCGCGTTCAGGATCGTTGTACCTATTATTTTGTCCAAGTTAGGCCTTGTTCTTTTCATTAAGTGTGTGATTGATTAGTGTAAGTGATTACCGAGTGTGTGGTTGTTGCCGTCGACGCCCTGCCACGCGATTGTCCAGCCACCGCATTGATAACCGAGGTTGTTCGCATGGCTGCCGGCCACGAGGATCTTCCCGGCTTTCTTCGGGAGCGGGAGCATCGGCTCGTCACCGCTCTTCCCGTTCTTCAGCAACACCAGCGACTTCCTCACGGCCTCCCTTGCCAAATCCCTATGCGCCTGTAAGCAAGTGAAATTCCAATTGAGTGAACCAGATCAATGAACAAACTCAAACTCAGTTCCTGAGTGAGAGAGATTGATGATACCTGGCTTCCGAGGTATTTCGTGTAGCTGTAATCAGCCAAGGGGGTCTCAAACAACCCGATACTGAACTTCACCCTGAGGATCCTACTCACTGCATCATCTATCCTGCTCATTGGAACAATGCCCTTGTTCACAAGATCGGTCAAGGTGCCGATGAACTCGGTGTGGTTGAAAGGCACCATGATCATATCAACCCCGGCATTCACGCTCTTTTCAACCGAGTAGGTGTAATTGGAGTGTGGTGGGGATGTGATCCTGTCGATTGCTTGCCAATCCGAGATAACAAACCCTCTGAATCTGAGCGTGCCCTTGAGGAAATCAGTTAATAGGTTATGGTTTGCGTGCATCTTCACTCCATTAAAGCTTGAGTACGAAGCCATAACCGTCGAGACCCCCTTGATGATGGCCTCGTAGTAGCCCGGCATGTGGATGCTAAGCAGGCCATGCCAATCAGTGACTGTATTGTTCTCATTGATTCCTCCAACAGTCCCTCCATCCCCTACAAAGTGCTTTGCACAAGCTGCCACCTTATCACTGCAAGAATTTCGCCAAAACATAACATTTAGGCCTCGTTTCACTCTACGGGTTGAAAAGTGAAGTTTTGGATGAAAAAATTGTTTGCTCGAGAAGTGAAACAAGGCCTTACTTTCCAGAGATGAACGGGACGCCGTTGGGAGAGCCGGCAGGGATGTCTCCTTGCAAACCAGGGACGATCTCAGACGTCATGGCCCGGACAATTTTCGGGTCCTCGCTGTAGCTCTCGTAGCACCGACCCCATCTCGGGTCTCGACACACGGCAACACATGGAGCAAACACATACGGGATGCCCGTTGCTCGAGTCTCCAAGGCCGTAGCCACGCCAATCCTCCTAACCAGCTCCGGGTCTTTGCAATCGCAATTCCATCATAAATCAAACACATACCCACAAATGACATGACATATGATTATAAGGACGGGGAGTTCAGGTGATACCTGGTGGCTCCAAGGGCGACATTATGAGGGAAGACGGTGGCCTTGTAGACGTTACCGTGGCCGTGGACGGCATCAATGCCATAGATCATGGGGATTCCGAGCCTGGTGGAGAGAGACACGTTCTGATACCGGTTGACCATGTCGATCCACTCCTCGGGCGTGGCCTTGACGTGGGGGACGTGGCCCCCGGCGCTGAGCAGGCTGCCGAGGGAGTAGTCCCTCACCATTTCCGGTGTGGCGACGTCCCTGTCGATCTGCGTCATCTGTCCGACCTTCTCCTGCAGAGTCATTCTTCTCATCAGGTCTCTTACTCTTACCTCCATTGGCTGCGTTGGGTCATTGTATTTAGCGTTTTGCATTGGCTGCGTTGGGTCATTGTATTTAGCGTTTTGCATTGGCTGCGTTGGGTCATTGTATTTAGCGTTTTGCATTGGCTGCGTTGGGTCATTGTATTTAGCGTTTTGCTTTCCTGCTTGGGCGATCACCGCCCAGAGCAGAATCAGTATACCTGCTTGGAAAAGGAAAAGCTTCATTTTTTTAGTAGAACAACTGAACAACTAGGACTATCTGCCCTCTACAATCTGCTTGTGATCTTATATACTCCCCAGTATTACGTAATATTCATAATGCTTATGTGGATAAATATTATCTGGATAAATATCATAGGGCTTATCCAATTTGGCTGTTTTGAAGGAGAAAATCAGGGAGATAAAAGGATTCTCGGTAGAATCAAAGCTGATTTTTTTTGTTAGAAGAATCAAAGCTGATTAAGATTCTTTACCTTCGCACTTTTTCATTTTTTGACCATAAAACCCTTAATTATAGAAAATCCTGGGGTTAATGACTAGCCGTAGTTACCGAGTCAACCGTAGAGGAAAGTCGAAGAATAGAGTCAACCGTATAGCATCTCTCTTATTATAATCATCATTTTCTATCAACCATCTCGCTATTTTTCGACCAGAAAAAAACCATTTCGCTATTTACGGGTAACCTAAGTATAAACTCCACTTAATCGATTCATTATCTAATTTTGTCCCAAGTCCATATTTGACTCGAGAATGTACAACTCAAACTCAAATTACACGAGTTTGAACTTATTAGTCCATATATGTAAATATATTTTAATATTAAAATAATTTCATTCAACTTTTCATATTTATATTATTAAGTTTTTATAATAGTTTAATAATAAATATAAAATCTTAAACATGATATTATTGATTGGTCAGACCGACCTCAATAGAGAATCTTCCATAACTTGGTCCAGTTTTACTAATAACTAGTTTAACCCCCGTACCATATACGGGTGTTGTGATTATAAATCCAATTTAATATAGATATGTAATGTCAACGATCATGTATAATTATAGGATCATATATATATATTTATCTTCGTATTTTGATTAGTGATTTTTTTATTAATAGTAAATCCACTCATAATATAAAAAGTTTAATTATGGGAAGATTATAATTAATTCTTAGTAAGTGATAATTTATAATTTTTGGGATAGTTCATAATTTTTTGGTAAATTTTAATCAATTTTTACTAGATAAAATTATATGAGATTCTAACTACCTAAATTGTATAAAGGAGGGTCCGACTGATTATTTTATTATTGAAATGACACAGGCGCAAATTTTTGCGAAGACATTGTCTCCGCTTTATACTATAGGTAGTATAGATTTGATTGCATTGAACTCGTAGCCAACGAATCTCAAACTATTGAACCCGAACCGGCCTAATTAACAGGTCTAATATCTTAAGAGAACTAATATTTTCAAGAACAATCAATTTATTAAAATAATTTTAAAAGTTAATTTATGAAGATTTCTATTCATATTTGATAATATATCTTTTTATATTTTATATATAATTAAATAAACTCAATCAATTTGATTAAGATTATTATGTAAGAATAATCTTAAAGTATTGATTTATTAAGATTTTCATTTGTATTTAAAAACTTACCTTTTTTTATTTATCTATAAATAAATAAAATACAATCACTTCAATTATGAAATCCATTATTTTAATTAACTATCTAGAATCTTGGTTAAAAAAACTCTTTTACCTAAAAAAAAAGATACTTCTATTATTTAAATAAAAAAGTTAATTTCTTAAGATATCAAAATTAGGTAAGAATTAATTGGGTATATGGTTAGTTGTAAAGAATACTATTAAGAAAATAAAATTGTTATTTTACTCGGCTTGGATGATGTGGTTCAACTTTTTTTATAAAGATTTGGATTCTACTTTATATTGTATTAAGGGTAGATATCTAAATAGGTACTCCATATTTGATTGGATGCACTTTACAGAGTAATCAAATATGGAGTACCTATTTAGATATCTACCCTTAATACAATATAAAGTAGAATCCAAATATGGAGTACCAATGATCAATTATGCGCCTCATTTTACACTTAATTTCTATATTACACTTTTTGCAAATGGTAAACGATTTTATTGAAAGGAGAGAAGGATCACAACGATCCAAAGTACAAACAAACCGAAAAAACAAAGCACCTAAGGCCCCCGAACTTCCAGCAAGGAGGTTGACATGGAGATCCAAATGCCTAGCACTCCCTCCAAGTAACCTCACAATAGATGTGGAACAAACCACCATTTTGCTTCCTCATACAGATGCTTCAACAGGCTGTACTCAACAAAATGGCAAGAGGGGAGAGACTTGAACACAAGAACTACCCACACTAACAAAGCACTCAAAAAACAGACCCCAAAACAGCAAGAAAAAGCCACAAACAAGACTAAGTCTCGAACGTCCAACAAGGACAAAACTCACTATCATCCTCATGTCAAAACACTAGAAAGTGAGTTAAGTCACGATGCATTTGGGAATGCCAAACCTGCTCCTGCGTCCTCAAGATGGCAAAGCCAGAGCTCTCAGCAATGAGCAGAGAGAGGAGACTTCAGTCTAAAGAAGCAAAAAAACACCCAAAACACTCAAGCCCACCCACCCATCAAAGATGCAGCTTCCTTCTCATAGCTTTTCCATGTCTGCCTTCAATACTGAGCTTGGAAACGATTCTGAGTTTACAGTTCTGAATGATCTCATGAGCACAAACATTAGCATTAGGCTGCAACCCTCTAAAAATGAAATCATTCCTAGCTTTCCAAGTGAAATAAAGAATTCCTAACACTGCCAGCAGCTTAGTAACAAAGATATTACTCTTTTTACTTCTACACTCAAGGAACCAAAGCCACCAATCCAAGACAGTATGAAACCTAACAGTAATGCCAACCCACTCAAGCACAATGTCTATCACCTGCTTCACAAAAGCACAGCTGAACCATAGGTGGATTTCATCCTCAATTTCTAGCCCACGCAACCTGCATAAACTGTCCATGGAACTACCAAAAGAGCAAAGCTTCCTAGCAGTGGGGAGCCTTTTCAAGGTCACCAACCAAGCATGGAAGCTCCATTACCTGGATTGGATGCCTTTCCAAATTAGACAGTTCCATTCTTTCCTAGAAGCATGGATTCTGAACAGATCATAGACCAAGTTTCTTGACATCTTATTCCTCTTATCAACCAAACAAAGAGGCCTAAAAGAAGCATCTCTCTCAATATCAGCCTGAATATGAAGCTTAGAAACAACCTGATCTCTGATTTGCAAGAGGCTTCTCCATACCCAAGAGTCCTGCACAGTAGCCTTGACCTGCCAGAAACTGCCCCTTTTAAGAAGATTGTATCTAACCCATTCAGTCCACAAATTGATCCTCCCCATAAAAATTTCAAATCCAAGCTTGAACATGAGAGTTTTGTTCCATGAAAGCAGCTCCTTAAAGTTGAGACCTCCCTCATCTAAAGGCCTACAGACATTAATCCAGGCCACCAAACTTCTCCTTCCTCCAACAACACCAGACCAGAGATAAGATCTACACATGGCAATGATTTTACGCACCACTTTCTTAGGCAATAACACTGTCTGCATCCAAAAGGAAAGAACTCCCTCTACCATAGACTTAATGACCTGAATTCTCCCAGCATATGAGAGCTTTAAGACATTTTGTCTTTGAAGAATGGAATTAATCCTATTCAGTAAGGGAAAATACTCACCAATTTTCAACCTCCTTGAGTGTAGAGGCATTCCAAGGTATCTAATAAGGAACTGACCTGAAGCAATCCCAAGCAACCTTTCATATGAACTCCTTAGCTCATTGTTAATTCCACCAAAAAAGACTTTGCTTTTAGTTGCATTGGCCACCAGCCCTGATTCCTTACCAAAATCCAGCAAACCATGCCTGATGACTTTCAAAGTGCTCACATTAGGCTTGCAAAAAATATATACAGACCCCTGAACTTGTACGTTTTAGTCACTTAGGCACCTCACCGTTGAAACATACCTATTGGACAAATGTACTTGACAAACCTTACCTATTAAGCACTTCTTATGTGACGTGGCAATGTGTGTATGGGACGCGTGCCACATTATTTTTCCCTTTCGCCATGTCACTTACACATGGCACCACGTCATATTTTAACAATAAAATAATATTTATTTAAATAATATTTTATTTAAAAAATAATTTAAATAATACAATATTTTATTTTATTATTAAATTTATTACTAAATAATGAATTATTATTATTATTATACTATTAAATTTATTAATAAATAATGAAGTATTATTATTTTACTGTTAGATTATCATTTAATAATAAATTATTATTATTTTATTATTAAATTTATTATCTAATAATAAATATTATTATTTTTTATAAATAAGAAAATATATTATAATTTCATCATATATAAAATTTATTTTGGAAATTATCATATATTTTATTATTAAAATATGTATAAAGTTTGATACTCTTAACCCGTGATCCTTTACGATCCGAACCCGACTCAACTCGAAAAGATAATACTTTTTTATTAGATAATAAATTTAATAATAAAATAATAATAATTTATTATTAAATGATAATTTAACAATAAAATAATAATATTTTATGTTTAAATGATGATTTAATAATGATATTTTATGATTAAATGATGATTTAATAATAAATAAATAATATTTCAATATTTATTAATAAACTTAATAATAAAATAATAAATATCCAATATTAAATTATTATTTAAATATAATTTCATTTTCGAAATTATATTTAAATATATATTATTATATATATTATTTTTAAAAATTATTATTTTATTATTAAAAAAATGACATGGCGTCATGTGTAAGTGACATGGCAAAAGGAGAAAACAATGTGGCGCGTGTCCTGTAGAAAAGAAAAGATTTTGTCCGTCTCAGAATCCGGCACCACCGCGACCGCGGCGGGTCTAACTTCAGGCTGGTTAAGTCGTCTACTATCGCGACCGCGACCATGGTGCCGCAACCGTGGCCTTCCGGGTCTCGAATGTCGTCGCTTTGCTTCACCGCGACCGCGACATGGGCAGTGCGACCGCGGAATCTATGTAGTGGCGAACTTGTCTTCAATTAAGCTCTAAAAATTCTTGATTCTTCAAATCTCGTGTCTTCTGTCTTCGTATTACAATAACGCTCAAATCGAACCTAAACACTCTCAATAACACTCTAAAATACAAGAGTTAACCCATACAAAATAGGCCGAATCACTTGGCACGGTTGAGATGTGAATTCGAAGTAGCTTACTTACTTCTAAAGCCGATTGATCTCGCCTTGCATAAATTGGAACCTTACTTTCAAGTCTACGCCTTCGGAATTTGGGTCATAGAGCTTCCTTGTTGGGGCTTTGGCTTGTTGGGTGTCATACATAGCGTCATAGTTGGTCCATTTTTCCAACAAGGCCCAAGCCGCATTGGGATCACTTTTTGGATTAGTGTAGGTAGAAATGTTGAACATAAGTCTTGGATCACTTCTTAATAAAATAGTATTATATATGGGTCATGACTCTACTTACTTTGTTGCCTTAACTCTTAAGCAATGTCGAATCAAGGATTCATCTTATGTCTTAAAGCAATATCACATTGTAATGAAAAGCAATATCAAAATTAGGTAAGAATCAATTGAGTATATGGTTAGTTGTAAAGAATACTATTAAGAAAATAAAATTGTTATTTTATTCGGCTTGGATGATGTGGTTCAATTTTTTTTATAAAGACTTGGATTCTACTTTATATTGTATTAAGGGTAGATATCTAAATAGGTACTCCATATTTGATTACTCTGTAAAATTGCAATTGATTTACTTAAGTTGAGTTTGAATCCTGTGCCAAAAAAGGTTGTGTGTGAATATGACATGATGTCTCTCATGACACTTCATGATGTACTTTTAATCTGGATCGTAGATAAAGTGCATCCAACGATCAGTTATGTGTCTATTTTACACTTAATTTCTATATTACACTTGATTTACATTGTATTTAAGTAGTAGAAACGTGTGTGGATCTTGATAATAAAAAAAACGTGTGTGGATCACATGCTCCATATATGCTATATGCTATATGCGGGCAAATCATGATCATCCATCCACTAACGTCTAATGAAGCGCGTTATTAGTTTTTTTTTTTTTTTTTTGAAAAAGGTAAACCTTAGGTTCCCCTTCTAAAATAGGGTCAATCTAGATCATCCTTTCGGATGATTGTACTAAACTCCTTCAAGAGGGAAGAGAGATCCGGACTTCGGGGTTCCGGGTTTAAGCGACTTGCATAGCTTGAATTATGGTTGATGAACCTGTTGTAGTGATCCAAGAAACGATCTGGGATTGGCTGTTAAGCCAAAAAATCTGCTACTTGATTACATTCTCTAAAATAGTGGTATTTCTTGACTTCAAAGAAGCTTCGAAGGGTGAAACTGATGTCTTGGGTAATAGGCGCAATTTCCCAAGGGATCTTCCAAACATGTTTTAGACTGTTGATGACTGTTAGGTTATCACCTTCAATAACGATTTTGTCCAAGTGAAGAGATGCAGCCTGCCGTACAGCTTGAAGAAGTGCAAGCGCCTTTGCTTCCAGAGCATTCTGCGCACGACAAGGTTGTCTACACAAAGAAAGCACATCACCTCTTGTAGAGCGAAAAACAAAAGAGGTGTGAGAGCTTCCGTCCGGTCTTGTTGAGGCATCAAAGTTTATTTTTGTCCACCCTGGCTCTGGCTTGTCTATTGAAGCTTTCCAAGTGGTGTAAGTCTTAAAGATGATATTGCTCAAAGACATCGGGTCCATTGTAGTAGTGCTACGAAAGATTTTGGAATTTCGTAGCGTCCAAATCTGCCACCAAGTGAAGCATAGGAGATCAAAATGGTCACTTTGCATCCGGATCTGCTCTAGGTTAGTTACAAAGTCATTGTAAAATATGAGAGGGATCGACACCCGGAACTTGTGTTCTATTTGTGCTATTAGCGAAGTGGTGAATGGACATTGGAAAAAAAAGGTGGTTAGTATCTTCTTCTTCCTCATCACACAAGCAGCATTGGTTGTAGACCTTATGAAAATGTCGATTAAGTCTTTCAGTGGTCAGTAAGCCATCCGAACAGAAGCGCGTTATTAGTTGACTTAATTAAAAAGATGACACTTTTTGTGTTTTTAACATCTAATATTTCCCGGGCTCAGTGGCAACTTTGTTGAAGTCTGATGGGAAGCTCAATTGCACTGTTGTGTATGATCTGCTTAGGCACCAATCTCCTACTCAGAATTGGAGTGATTTGATATGGAATGGAGCTTTTGCCCGCAAGTGAAGATTCATATGTTGGCTTGCCACGTTGGGAAGATTGCCAACTGCCTATAAGCTTTGCAGCTGGGGTCTGATCCATTCTGGGATCTGTTCTCTATGTGACAGTGATCAGGAAACTGAGGCTCATCTCTGGTTTCAATGCAGCTTTGTTAAGAGGGTTGTTGATCAAGTTCTGTGTTGGATTGGGATTGCTATTAGGAAGAATTCCCTGATGGAATGGTGGGAATGGTTTATGCAATATAGTAGAAGGAAAAACAATATTTTCCAGTCGAAATTCCTTGGTATTATGGGAGTGGTTTATTATACTTAGTTCTGGAGGAATGAAGTTGTGTTCAATGGCAAGGGGCCAGAGGTGGCAACGTGTGTCAAGATCATCATTGATAAATGCAAGATCCGAATGCTTGCCAAGTTCAAGACGATTGGGAGGAGAGGTCATGCTTTCATGACTAGGCTGAGATTGTAAGTTGCTTTGGTGGTTGGGAAGGGTAGAAGAGAGTGCAAAGGGGACTCACTCTCCCTTTCATGCTGAGTACTAGGACTTTGTTTTAGTATGAGGACGCATAAGGAAAGGGGTTTGGTCTTCGTTGTGCATCGAGTCTTAGAGTGTTCCATGCCTTTACAGGGTGTGGTGCAGTCTAGGACCTTGCTGGGTGGTTCGGTCCTCTTTGGTTGGCTTTGTTTGTCAGTTTTGTGAATTGTGTGTTATATGCTGTTTTGGGAGGGCTAGGTGATCAGGGTAGATTGTACTACTGGCTCCCTTGTCTCGCCTAGAAGGAGTACTGATGTGATAATTGGTGCAAGGATTATTAGTGCGAGCTTGTTCCTTCGTTTTGGCATCGTGTCAATGCTAGTATGACCTTGCGATGTGGTTGTCTAGTACTTGAACTTGTTGGAAATTTGGAGCAGTATTAGGTTTCTTTGTAATTTTGAGTTTTGTGTTGCTTTGTAATTACTTTGGGATGCTTTGTTTTGTTTTGTTTTTGCTAATAAAAATTTTGACCATTGGCGAAAACATCTAATATTTCTCTTACCCATGCGAGGGTAATTCTTCTACATGTCTTTCGATGTGCACATATATATATTCACATAGCTCTGATCGTTTATATTGTTGATACTCAAAATTACACTATTATATATAGCTAATTGGGTAAATTTTAATAATAAGTTGAAGAGAATTTTTTTTGAATGTTATTAATATAGCTTGATAAACTAAACATCACTAAAATTTTCAAATATGTACACAAGTTGAAAACAGTGTAGGCTGGAAAAAAATTGAAAATAATGATATCAATTCAGCGGGCCTGCTATTTAGGATTTCAAGAAGGGCGGAAGTTAAAAAGTTGTCTTGCGCAGGCTAAAAAATGGCTGCCCGCAGAAATTAAACACACGACTTAGGGCATCTACATCGGTAGGAACTCCAATGAGTCTCTAGCCAATTAAACAATAATATTATTATAGAGAAAATGCCTCTCTCGGCTCTTTGTCTCCCCGACCCCCCCCCCCCCTCTTTGAACATTGTCAAAACAATTGCAGCACTAGATCCCAAAATTCAGCCAAAACAATTGTAATTTTGTGGTTTCTCCTCCCCTTAAGAACTTATGATGATCGAAAGGCCCTCCCATGGAAATAAATTACAGAAAACCCGCCCCGAAAGGCCCTCCCATTGAAATCAATTACAGAAAACTCGCCCCGAATTCATGAGTTTTCTCATGTTGTTGGCGGCGCCGTTGTGCGGCCTCGGGGTAAATCCGACCTTGTTGGAGGGATTAAGAGGTATGGCTCCCCTCCGTCTACCTCTAGAAGGAGAAAGAAGAAACGGCAGGATCTCGGCAACAAGAAATCTCGGTCAATCGGAAGGCCAGGGTTGGCAACCCAAAGTTGCTTCTCTAATCTGGCTAACAGTTGAAAGATGGGGTCGGTGGTGAAGGCGCTATCCCAGGTGATGCAACGTTCATGGTTCTCCTTCCAACTGGAAGGATGGTGGATGGAGTGGCTTCCCCTTCTTGGGGATGGTCTGGACCAGTCTCACATCTTGAAACGTTCCTGCTCTACTGTAAACACATCAAGAGCCTGACTTTTGGGGCCATGAAGAAAGATGACCACACACTTAAGAAGGTACCTTGTACTGAGTTCGCGTCCTCTACAGAGCAATCTCTTAAAGATAATGCTAAAGAAAATGTTGAAGAAACCTCTACCATAGCCATTGTGGCTTTAAAGGGTGTATACAAAGGGCTTGTTGAGGCCCGACCTTATAGAATTAAGAATGATAAAGGGAAGAGTAAATTGCTAAAGAAAATTGATGATTTGAGTTCTGTGTTTATGTATCTAATCTATAAATTAATGCTTAAGGTGAGATTGCTTCTCTTATGCTCGGATATCTCATTCTCTGAAGAACACATTGCTAAAGAAAATTCTAAAGATTGTGAAGAACTAACTACCATGGATGAACTGTGATGGTAGAATTGGTATCCGCCTTTCTCGGCTGTCGCCATCAGTCGTTGTTCTTGTGTGATCTGTCGGAGTTCGCTTGGCTCCGCCTCCGTCTTTGGCTGCGTTTGCCACAATCCGTGGGTTGTTGGTCTACCGCTTGCATTGCAAGCTTCTGATCTTTCCTTGCTTGCCAAGGGAGATGTGGGCCGCAGTCCGTGGCTTGTTGGGCAAGCTTCTGCTCTTTCCTTGCTTGCCAAGGATGTTGTTCTTTTTTTTATTATTGGTTTTGTTTTTTAATAAGTTTTTGTCAGGGAGGTGGATTACACTTTCTCCCGTACTTTTGTCTGGAAAGTCGGATTTGAGTTTGGATTGGAGTTCGAGATCATGTTTCCGGATGTTGTCAGGATGGTGTGTTTCCTTTTCAGGCGTCTTGTCACACCTCCTCAAGTTGGCTTCTTGTTGTCTTCCTCTCCGGCGGCTCTACACGCCTGTGTTAGATTCTCATCTAACCCGCAGAATTGCCTTTCTCCGACTCTACCCCAAGCTATTGTTCTGTCTTTCTAGGCTCTTGTACTCATTTTTATCATTCCTGCCTGTGTTTGTTTGAATCTGTTAGCCTTTTTGGCTGCCGTTGCTCACGGCCTCTCGGATCACCAAGTCTGTTTGGTTTTCCGATTTCTCACCTGTTTCAAAAAAACAAAAAAAAACAAAAATATTATTATTACTTTTTTTTTCTTAGAGCCTTATGTTAAAAAGATTCTTGCAATAGAAGAGACCTAGTTTGGTCCCTCGTAAAATTAGATCAATATGAAATAGCCAATCACTACATGACAACTGTTACATAAATAAAAGAGTAAAAAGCATGACCAATGTTTACATGTCACATGTCCTATATATATATTGAATAGAAAACCGTCCCTCAAAGTCTCTAGTAGGAGGGTTGTCTCTCAGCCAAGTGTAACTTTTAGTTTCATTTGCCTTTAATTTTTACTTGAGGGACGGGGTGAGGGACCTGCATTGGAGGTGCTCTTATGTTTTTGATAACAAACATTTCATCAGATATGCTAATCCTATCAATGCATCTACTACCTGATAGATGAGGCTACATTTTGGGCCTTTTGGGGCCCTTAAGTTTTATAGACTTTATTCCATCATGCTCTATGTACAACCTAACGAATAAGCTTGATTATAAGAAAACATACTCCCCAGTAACTGATACAACTATATTGAGATTCCTTATTAGCATGTCTATCTTTAAGAAATTACAAATGCACCTCATGGAATTTTTTACTACATATTTACATGAATCGCTTGATATAGACATTTACATGAGAGTCACAAAAGGACGAAAATAGCCCGAGGCTAATAATAATGGACCTAAATAAGTGTTCTCCGTAAAACGAAGAAGATCATATATGAGTTAAAATAATATGGCGAATGTGGTAAAATTGCCTCAGTGAATAACTTATGAACGAAGGATATAACAACAACACTATTTGTTGATGCATCTTCATTAAACGATTTGAAAATCGATTCTTCTAATCACAATTTATGTTGACGATCTAAACTTTGTCGGAACTTCAAATGGTCTTGAAGATATTGTGAATTATTCAATAAAAGAATTTGACATGAAAGATCTTCGACAAACAAAACTTTGTTTTGGCTTAGAAACTAGTGTTACTGCTCGTGCCTTAAAGGCACGACTTAGACTTGTGTGGATTGGTACATGTAAAATTATGTACTATTTCTTCAATTTTTACTCTTATGGAATTTCTTTTATGGGATTTTGATGTATTTCTTGATTATCAAAACTATGTACAAATTTAGCGTTTATTTTTTAAAAGGAAATAATTAATTTGGAAATTAGTGGATAAGAAGAAATCTAATGTGGGGTCTACAATGAAATTTCAACTAATTAAACAAATTAATTGTTTTAATAAAGATGTGTGATGCGGTCCAATGAGAAGGTGACATGTTTCATGCTAAATATTATTTATAACCTCCACTTTAGTATATAGTTATGATTAAGGGTGTTCATGGTCGGATATCCGATCCGATTAGTCTAATCGGATCGGATATCCGATAAATTTTTTGTGCTAAATCAGTATCTGTATCCGGTCCGAAGATATCCGCCGGATATCCGAAAAAAACTCTGTTTAATTTGCTCAAAAGAAATATTCATTCAATTTGTAAAGTTAATACCAAAAATTATACTTCCACCACTCTGTTCATTACATTGACTAAATTATCAAATAGTTAAATCATCAATATACAAGATAAAAGGAGGGTCATATATCTAGGTCTTTGAAATTACACCCAAATTCCATATGCAACTTGATTTGTGCCTCCTCCACAAAAGCGTATGGAGAATGGACAGCACTAGCAGCCCAGTTTCGCCGCCGACAGTCACCTTTGGTCATCGGGAGACTCGAATTTGGGGAGCAGTGGGGGCGTCGTCGAATGAGATCCCTGAAGTCGGCCCGAAAGAAGCGGTATGCAAGAATTTTCCCTTGCAAGATGGAAGGAGGAAGGGCTGGAGAGACAATCGCCAATCCGACAACCTCTCAAAAGAGATGACGGCGGAAGAAATTTAGAAGCGTATGTTGAATCTGATGTTTAGGGTTTTCACTTTACACCCACTTAAAGCTTTTATATGGGTCTAATCAATTATGGGCTTTTTTTTTCTAATTGGGTTGGGCTTCGTTATAACTAGATGATATGAAAGTGTAATAAAAACATATATAGTGTTATATATTCGGATATCCGAATGGTAAAACCTCTAGTCCATATCCGATCCGTTAACCACCTAATTTTCTCGGATCGTATCAGACTCGTATAATTATCCATCGGACTCGGATCGACTCGGACCGGATCAGTCGGATCGTCAGATCGGATTGATCCGATCGGATATTTTTGAACAACCCTAGTTATGATTGAGCACCTAAAAGATGAAATATTTATCCATTAGTCTAATTACACTGAGAGAACTCTTGAGAGGTCTTACATGGACAAAGCACACCCTTAGACCCCTCTAATGGAAGTTTGATCTCTTAATGTAACAAATGGTCAATCTTGTCCTTGAGAAGAAGTTGATGAGGTTCTTGGTCCAGAAGCGCTATATTTAAGTGCAATTGGTGCTTGGATATATTTACTTAAGCATACAAGATAATATATTGCTTTTTCAGGGAACTTGTTATCCAAGTACAACTCTACACCTACATGGAGGCACTAAAGCGGAATCAAACACATATTTTGTTATCTCGGGGTACGTATGATCTAGGGCTCTATTATTGTAACCAAAGGAATGCGATCCTGGTTGGATATGCAGATGTAGGATATATAATTGTTTGATCCACTTAAAACCAAATCACAAATGGTTGTGTGTTCATATATGGAGGCACAAACATCTTATGCAAATCAATGAAGCAACTTGTGATCGCAAGATCATCAAACCAAGCTGAGTTAATTGCTTTGTATAAGACAAGAAAAGAATGTGTGTTTCTACATGCAATGAGCAAAATTATCCAAAACGGAAGTGGAGTGAGGCCAATCGCTAACGATCCAACATATCTCTAAAGTTATTTTCTACTCGAGAGTTGGTGTATTGGATATCCAACAAATTCGATCAAATGACTATTTGTCTGGCCTGTTCACAAAGTCTTTGATCCCTAAGAAAATTGGAAAGCTTGTATCCAATATTAATATTGGAAGTGTAGGCTTCAAGACATATGTTGAAGTCAGGGAGGATATCATACGAGTTGCGCTCACTCTTTTCCCTTTCTTCATGTTTTTTCCGGCTGGGTTTTGTTTGACAAAGTTTTTATCGAGGCAGCACCAAAGCGTACAATGTGTTTCAAGTTGCACTCTTTTCACCTGCTTGGAAAAGCTTCATTTTTTTTAGTAGAACGACTGAACTAGAACTATCCCGTTAACACTGCTGCTTGCAATCTACTTGTGATGTTATATATACTTTACGTAGTATGGAGTATCTCATAATGCTTATCCAATTTGGTTAATACTTACTAGGCTAATCCAATTTGCCTGATTTAAAGGAGAAATGTCGGGGAGATGAAAGTTATTCTCGATACAATCCAAGCTGATTAAGATTCTAAACATCGTTACAAATCCCCCTCTTTGATAAGATCGGTTAATGTTGTTACACTTTTCTGTCTTGATAAGATCAAGTAATCCAACTCATCATTATCCATCAATATCTAAACTAGTTTAACCCATGTTCATTTTCGTCGATAAATTTTCTATAAATATTAGTAAGAAACTAGTAGTACCCGTTGTGCCATGCACGACTTGTATTTTTAAATTTATTTTTGGATGTATAAAAAAGTAGAATATCAATGTGAAATGTATAATAAAAGTTTTAATATAATATGGTTTCATCGAATATTAGAAGTTTTTAATTGTTAAATGATTGATTAAGAATAAGTTATTATGCAAATCACGTACTTATATTTTATAGTCAATAAAATACATTATTATGCATTGTATATTTACTTATATTTTAGTATGCAAACACCAAATTTATATACCTAGATTAAGCATGTAGTTATTTTAATCAAAATATTTCATGAATAATATTTTGCATCGATATGTATGAATAGACCAAACAAATATCTTATTAAAATATAATATATTTCAAAGATTATGATATTCTAAATCTAAAAAATGATTGGTATATAAAATATTAGGAAATTAATAGAAATTGTTAAAAAAAAAATTAAATATAGGATGGGTGAGAATAACTTTTTTTTTTAGATTTTAAAATTTTATGAATTTCAAAATTAATTAAAAAATCAATAGCTTTTTGAGCAATCAATTATGGAATGATGTATCTGAATGCATATTAGGTATCTTTTATAGAATAATATTAAAGATAGATTTATTTAAGGAAAATATAATTTAAGATAGATCTAGTATGGATTTAAATATAAAATTGAGGAATAGATAATTAAAGAAAATAAAAGTATAAAGTTTTTTATTATCTATTTGAGTTATGGAAGAAAATTAAAGATAAAATTATTTAAGGAAAACAAAATTAAAGATAGATAGTATGACTTTAAAGATAAAATTGAGGATTTTAAGAAAATAAAAGATATGAAGTTGTTATTATCTATTTGAGTTGAAAAAAAAATCAAGAGGGACCAAATTCAAGATGGAGAGGTATAATATAAACTTTAATACTCTCTTGATCTAGACCTGTCAAAAGCTGACCCGACCCGTAAACCCGACCCGACCCAACCCGAAATTTCTAGGGTTTCAACCCGAAAATTTGAACCCGAAACCCAGTTTCAACCCGAACCCGATAAACCCGAAAACTTAGGGTTAGGGTCAGGGTCAAACCCGTTGGGTCAAGAAATCTATAAGGCGGAAAACATATTTTAGAATACACTCTATTATAATGAAATGACGGATTGACGGGTAATTGTGCACCCAAAGGTTTTAATTATATTACAATATGTAAAATTTATTTTATAAAATTATGATAAATTTTTTTATTAAAATATTTAAATATTTTGTTATTATATTTTATTATTTAAATAATATTTTGTTTAAATTTTAGTCAAAAAATTGATACTCTTGACCCGTTGGGTTGACCCGACCCGACCCGGAAACCCGAAACGACCCGACCCAGTTTGACCCGTAACCTGATTGACCCGAATCCGAACTCAACCCGAACCCGAAACGACCCGACCCGAACCCGTCCGATCCGACCCGATTGATAGGTCTATCTTGATCCCATAATAAATAGATTTGGCCTTCTTTATTTTCTAGAATAGCTAATATTGAAATAAACTTTAGCATCAATCCCATCCATTGGACGGGACAAAAATGATACTCGTTACATTTTCAATATTTAGATTTTCATTAACAATAATATATGATTAAATATACAAAATTAGAGTTACTTCAATTGCATTGTAAAATATTATAATTAATTGTATAAAAAATATTAGTATATACTATTTAAATGATGGATACTAATTATGAGCTTGAGCCTTGAGGTATATTAAGATTTAGAGATTTAATCGGTGCATACTAAAAATTTGCTACAACGTTGGGTATTTCCCTATTGGAGTTAGTTTTTTTCCGGCGGAGCATTACATTGCCATAATTTTAGACCATTATGGGGAAGAATTACGTGCCATAATCTTAGAGCATTATGGCTTACAGTATATTTTTTTGATCAAATGAAAATTGTATAAGATAAATTAGAGAGCTTCTTAGAATAAATCGATAAGAGAGGTAATTAAGTTTTAAAGATAAATAGAAGATATTAGATGAATAAGAAAAGATAAAATTTAAAGATTAGACAATTTAGTAAAAAAAAATATAAAGTTGTTATTATCCATTTGAGTTGATTAAAAAAACATTAAAAATAAAAAAGTAAAGCGGGGCCATAACCAACGTGGTGACTCGAAAACGGACGGTTTTTATAATATACTAGTATAAAGTATAAAGCGCATAACATGTATGAATAATGTAAATGTAAACCCGACTTAATCGATCCGAGGTCGAATTTTGATATGATCCTACTTCTTATTCGAGAATTTACAATGCAAGCCCGATAGACCCAAGTTCGAACCTATTAACCTATATCTATTTCATTTTTTTTAATTTCAATTGTGAAGTCTGTTATTTTAATCAATTATGTAGAATCTTCATAAAAATAAGATACCATGTTTAGAGTTCTTTACAGTTTAGATAGCAAGTGTAACTAGTATAAACCCCGTACTATGTACGGGTAATGTAAATATAAAACCGAATTAATCGATTGGAGATCGAATTTTGATACGAATACGCTTTTAACTTGGGAACTAATAATCTAAATCCGATAAACCAAAGTCCGAACCTATTGACCTATATATGTACTTTTATTCATACAATTTTAATTCTAAAATAGTTTTATTCAAATTTATATTATTAATGAATATACTGTTGACACATGTGAATTTTTTTCACTATTCTTCAAGATTGAATAATGACAAAAATGTATACTAATTAATAAGAATAAATTGTAAGGAATATAAAAGAAAATCACTTCAATTTCCTTATTCGTATAAGGATATATAATTAAGTAAGATATTAAGTATACATAAGGAAATTGGATAAAATATCAAGAGGATATATAAGTTATTTTTTGAAAATCAATGCAAAAAATAAAATCATTATTTTATTCAAGGTTGATGACATGGCGCAAATTTTAACAAAGACTTGAATTCCGCTTTATACTGTATTATAGTAGATAATTCAAGGGTTAGTAAAATATGAAAAGCTTACATGCATCTAACGATTTAAGTGAAAAATAAAATTGCATATATATCAATGATGGCAGTTTGAATATATTATTACTGACATGGGTTTGTCTATTAGCTATAATGATGACAACTAACCTCTACTTCTCTCAAATAGAGATCAGACCTAATGTTTAAGGTATGAAAAGTTTAACTTTGTAACATTGGACCGCTACATATTAGTGCAATGTGGTAAGAAAAACTTCTTACCACATTGCACTATCAGGTACAGGGCAGGCAAGTTGGGTTGTGACCAAATTCCTGTCCTTATCTTCGTGATAAAATATTTAATTTACAATTATGATTATGACTCTTTCACAAAATTTACTTAGTTCAATTTAAGATTGTTCCAATTACGATGTTTTTTTTTTCAGGAAATTTTCCCATTCGTGTTTTTTGGATAATTTATGTAACAAAACAAGCCATATTTCCTGTTTATCCGGATTAGAGTTTCTCTTTATGAAATGTAGTTAGGATTGAAGCCGTTTTAAACCAAAATTTTAATTCCCAATTATGATTCTTATTTATTTGTACAATTCATGTTATAATTTTTAAATTTGTACACTCCTTACATTTTAGATACAAATCAGGGCAAATTAAGATTATAAATTCCATTTATACTTTCCCAATTATAATTTATAATCATGTTCTTTTGGATAATTTAGTAAATATCAAAGAAAAAAATTGTTCACAAATCTTATTCCGGTTTTATAATATTTTAACCTTATAAATTCTTACATATAGATTAGATTACTATCGCACATCAAAATTTAAAAGAATGTATTAAAATTCTATGCTTTTTTTGATCCATTTTGATTTTGTTTTGATTACTATCGGTATCTAAATGACATATATAATAGTTTTAGTGTCACTTTTCGTATCCTTTGTTTTGGTGGGATGGAAAGTTTGTTATAATAAGATTTAATTGGATGTTTGGATGTGAAACTATTAATTTGTTTTGCCCAAATCTTTAATCTCTAAAATATGTTCCCATTCTGCCTAATTTTGGATAGAAAAATCCGATATATTTGATTGTATGATACAATTTATTTTAAAGGTGTGAATTTGTTTAAGCCAAAAAATAAGTTTGTTCAAATCCAAAAAAAATAGTAAAGATTTTTCCTGTCTGAAAATTAATTACGGTACTAAATATTTGCTTACTTATATGTACAAAGATTTTTCCATAAAAACAATTAGTACATGTAAGTGTAAGGTAACCCGTTGACCCGTTAATTACAATTTCTGGGTGGCTTCCATACAAACATATGATGTGCTGTAATAAAATAGGCTTAGGATGTACTATAACTCTATCAAATACGTTTTCACATTTAAATCAAATTATATGAAGTCCGTATAATCGTGTATAAGGATTGGATAGATTCTAGGCAAATAATTTAATAATACATTTCGTGGTATATTTGGCAGTTGAATAAAAGTGACATTGATATTATCGATAAAATTTTAATGATATATTCTATTATATTTTAAATACACATGTGGTTTATGATCAAGTTTCAATTAATTAAATTAATTTAATAAAAATAGGTGTTGTGGTTCAATATAAAATTGACATGATAAACCGTCACCCTAGAATCCGCACCCTCCTCATGATATGGACTCAAATCTTCTGTCCCACTAGCACATCCCATTTCCGTGTCCCTTCCTTCTTATTGGTCGAAACTATGAGACCCCCCTATATTTTCCCTTTAATTTTACCGAAATAAATAATTTCGGCCAATAGGAAGGGAGGGACACAGGAAGGGGATGTGCTAGTGCTAGTGCTAGTGGGACGGAGAATTTGAATCCGAATGATACATCCTGGTTAACTAGTGCGGTGATGCGCCGAATGCTTTAGTATATTTTTTTTTTGAAAAGGTAATAATTCGGAGTACCAAATAAATTTGGTAGCCCGAGAGGCCGTAAGACGGCAGCCGTGAACGGCGAGGAAACTCAAGAAAGCCACAAATGGCAAGCAAGATGGACGAAATGAAGTACAAATTTTCAAAAAGAAAGAGCAGAGAGAGTTTGAAATCGGGGTGAGTAAAACACTAAAATAGTGCCTCCGACATCAAGTCGACCCATCCTGGGGTGTGCGAATGGACAACTGACGTTCCCTCCACCGAGATGAAGGATCTTCAGAAGTCTCTGAGCACCAAGCGACTTGGCCTAGACAAACTCGGTCCGAAAAATTCCAAACAAAACTCCGACTTTTCAAAAATTTATACGGAGAGGAGCACAAGCCATCCTACAAATCACTGCAGCTCGGCCAAAAATACCTATTAGATAGATTGAAGGGTAATGCTCAAAGAGTAGACTGTCATCAAAGAGCCACCAAAATCGGATAGATTGTAGGATAATGCTTAAGGAATAGGCTGTCATCAAAAAGCCGCCAATAAACTTAACAAGACTCCTCTTGGTATATGATGATACATAGATAGATTTTTCTTAGCAAATACTTTCTTGCAAATTCAATTAAATACAACTTGGGCCTACTGGTGCAGCCCACAAATAAATCATAATCAGCAGATTCTGAATAAGGCGGCCCATAATGTTTTAAGAAGAAGCACGTACTATATATCATTTCAATTTCCCAGTGCCTTAATCTCCCTTTGCTGCGTAGACTAGGGTTTTGGTGTTCGGAAGATCTCGTTGCTAACACCAAACCCTAACCGTAACCATGGCGGAACAGGTACCCTTAGTTTCTCTATATGTTTCTCTCAGTCATTATCTTCCACTAGTATTAGCTGGTTTACGCTGGTTTTGAATGTTCTTGCAGACCGAGAAGGCCTTCCTCAAGCAACCAAAGGTGTTCCTCAGGTAGCTCCAGTTTCGAGATCTATTTTTCTATTAAGTGATTTCAAACTTCATCCATTGACATTTGTGTTGACGATTTTGCAGCTCGAACAAGAGTGGGAAGGGGAAGAGGCCTGGAAAGGGAGGAAACAGGTTCTGGAAGAGCGTTGGACTTGGCTTCAAGACTCCCAGAGAGGCCATTGACGGTAAGAACGTCGTCCCTTACTGATTCTTTACGTTTGTTTCCACTCATGTCAAATTGTATAAAGTTGATCTGGTCTGTGCTATATTTATATGAAGTAATTAAGTCTCAATTGCAGTTTGGAATGCTTCTAACCTGCATCAAATGTTCTTTGTATGGAATGAGCAGCTTTGCACTTTTTTTTGTTTCCCCTGTCTCAAAATGTAATGATCATCACTGTATTCTGATACATGGATCTGTATGTAGTTCATAACTATGGTCAGGAATAGTCCATAGTTCTGCTGCTAGAATTGTGAATGTTTTATGATTCTGTAGTTAATGGGAAAGATGAAATCATGTCGCATTGTCTCTTGACTTGTGATTGTTGACTGCATTTCTTCTGTTAATTTATATGCGAACACAGAAATAATTTGTGCAAGTTTTCTCTCAAGGTACATATATTGACAAGAAATGTCCTTTTACCGGCTCTGCCTCTATCAGAGGCTGCATCCTTACCGGCACATGCCACAGTGCCAAGATGACAAGAACCATCATTGTGCGGCGTAACTATCTGCACTTTGTGAAGAAGTATCAAAGGTCAGTCATATACTCAGCTAGGATTTATTCTTTAGGCCTTCTTTATTGATCTCTTTATATATGGTGCCAATACAATCAGGTATGAAAAGAGGCATTCGAACATCCCAGCTCATGTCTCCCCATGCTTCCGAGTGAGGGAGGGAGACCACATTGTTATCGGCCAGTGCAGGTATATTAACTGCCTATGAAGGGGAATAAGTTTTGTTACCATGAAGCTTTTCTTGTAGTTGGTTCATGGGTCTGAATTTATCATGCCTGCAAATTTCAGGCCATTGTCCAAAACTGTGAGATTCAATGTGCTCAAAGTTATTCCTGCTGGTTCATCTGGTGGTGGTGGAAAGAAAGCATTTACTGGGCTGTGAAGCTCACTTGATGTGAAGAATGAGGAAAATCAGGAGCCCTCATTACCAAGTTTCCATTTTTGAAGTGTTTTACTCAGCATTTTTTTTACCGATTACCTTTTTCTTCATTTGAGAATATTGTAGGCTTTATTTTTTATGATAATATACTTTGTTATTGAGATTGCCTTCGTTTGATGATTGTTTTGACAAAAGAAATGGGAAATTCTCCTAGGTTGGTGATATATGTGCCAGCATTTCATAATTAATCAGGATCCTAATAATCCTGAATTGGATAGCTCTTGTGTGAAATTTCAAAGTGAAAGTGTGATCCTAGAGTTGGATATCAGGTACAAGGCCTTGAAAATTTGTAATGACAAGTCAACTATAAGTTTCTTGCTGATGATATGATTCAAACCACTTATGCTGCTTTGCAGAGGTACGGGCCATTCTCAATAATGAGATCAGTATCTATTTCTCATAATCTCATGTGTCCCTTATGCTCAGAATCCCTCTTAACGCGCAAATTCCACTTATACCAGGAAATGTGCTTTCTTCTGATAAAAAAAGATCTGAATTCAGAGTTGGGGAATGCGGAAGAGAAGGCAGAACAAGGCTTGGCCCTCTAATGATGGTTGAATCTTAAATAATGTGCTCTTTTGATTGAGTCTCTTATGAGGATTGAATCTAAAATGACATATTCCTTGAGTTTGCTATGGGACCTGCGGGAGTGTCCGCATCTTGCTTTGAATTATAATCTACTACTCAAAGACCTAAGGCCGCGTTGAGTCTCTTATGCGGGAGTGCCTGCATTTCTAGATCTCTCCAAGTCTTTTAACGAGGAAAGAGGAAAAAACCAAGGCGTAACGTTTTGTAATTAACATAATATATACAAGTGTCCTATGTACATTATGGTAAGTTCCACTCTCACCAGTATCTCGTGAGGAAAGATTGTAGGAAATAGCTTCCACGACTCTTTTTTATTAATGATAATGAACGATCATGACGGCGCGGTAGAGCACCAAAATATAAGCACTTTTCGAATTCGGAGATGACCTAAATGAGGCATACATTGCGAGATGTTGACCGTCTAAGTTTCGGCTAAACGAGCCCGATGCCCATTTCGGGTAAAATCATTTTCACCGTTTTGGAATTTGGAGATGACGGCGCGGTAGAGGACCAAAATATAAGCACTTTTCGAATTCGGAGATGATCTAAATGAGGTATTTTAGTCGCCTTAATACCTATCAAAATAATCCAAACAACCCAACTAATGTAGTAGGGAAGTTAGGGTCGATCCTACAGAGACTCAAGTTTTCAGTGTTTATTGTTGTATTAATCAGAGTTAGAAAAGGGGGGTTTTTGAATATGAATCTAAGAACTAAACTAACTAGACATGCAAAGGATGATTTGTAAAATATGAGAGAAGTATGTTCAACCAGTTAATATCCATTGCGAACTTGATTATTGATTATCAAAATTCTCTTTTTACCTTGACTAATCTATTGCGGAATACTAATAACCCAACTTCATGGAATTATTAATCCTACTTCAATTCTAGTTATTAGCCCAACCGGTACTAACAACCCTAATTATCAAACAACCTAGGAGACCTCCTAGATTCAACTCGACAACAGCATTAAGATTCAAGTATCAATAGAATAGAAACATGTATTCAGAGCAACCAGACATCCAAATAACATGCGATTGAATTCTCTTCTCTAATCAATTAGTCCTACCAGTCCTAGATTGATTAAAGGTTCTACTTATGATCTAATTAACACCGACCGGTAATTAGAAAGATCTAGTTGCAATTCAACCTAGAGATCATATTAGGTGGCCAATCTAACAAAACCCTAAACCAAATTTATTCAATTAAGCATAGAGAAAACAATCTAGTCAAGGAAAATTAAGAACAATCAAATCACACAAATACTTCATTCACAACTTCAATCAACTAGTTAAGCAAAAGGAATTTAGCTACTGAAAGACATTGAAAAGCTTACAAAGTTTCCCATAGGGTTCTTGTTCTCCAAGTCTTCAATAACCCAACAAAGATTCAAAAGATAATAAGATAATTCAAACCTAGAAAACAAAAGCTATTTATATATCTCTAAGGTTCCCAAAAATATATCTAAAAAGATAACCCAAAAGGCCCAAAAAGATCTCGCACAAAATCTCGTCTCGGCAGACACGGGCGAAAACTCGGGCAAGCACCATGGAAACTCGGGCGAGTTTCTGCAGCTGTGCCCGCGTTTTCAATCCAGAGACTCAGGTCCAAAAACTCGGCCTGTTCCTCCAAAACTCGGGCGAGGTTTCGAACCTCCTGCCCGCGTTTTCAACACTGGTCGTCACGCGACACTTCAGAGGCTGTTTTGACACACTTCGAGTTGGAATTTGGACTCGGAGTAAAATGATGAATTGTAGCTCTTCGAGTTAGCTTTCCAATGACACTAAGGCTGTGTTCGGTAAAACAAGGTTTCCGGGAAGGTGAAGGTTTTTAAGAAGGTTTTTTGGTAGGTGTAGGTTTTTTAATAGGTGAAGGTTTTCTTATTTAAAACCTCTGAAAACCTTATAAGGTGTTCGGTATTGCAAGGTTTTTAGATAGGTTTTACTTTAAACTGCCAAAAAAAGTATTAATTAAAATAATTAGTAAGAAGAATTGTGTTAAAATTTTTCACAAATCTCATAAAACCTATCTCCACCAAGGTTTCTATTTTCTACTTTCAAACCTCCTCAGAAACTTACTAAAACCTCAACCTCCTAGAAAACCTTATTGTGCCGAACACCTATTTGAGTAGGTTTTAAATAATAGAAACCTTCAAAAACCTCAAAAATCCTATACCGAACAGGGCCTAAAATCAGCTCAATCCGACCACCATAGCTCCAGATCCAGCCCTTACAAGCAAGAGGTGTCGAAACAACAACTCCAATACATAGTCCGGAACCAAGTGTTCTTTTTCCATCACCTCTTGGGTTAATCTCATAACTTGGCTCTATTCTTACCTTCTCCAATGCTTTGGCTTCACCTTCTCTACACTTATTGTCTTCACATCTACAATCAAAAACCACAACAAAGTGCAGATATCCGAATCTTTCTACAAACTAACAAAACTAGCAAAACTAACTAAAACTAAACCAAAAGCAATAAAAATCCTAACAAAACATGCTCTAAAACACTACCTAACATGTGTCTATCAACCGTCTAAGTTTCGGCTAAACGAGCCCGATGCCCATTTCGGGTAAAATCATTTTCACCGTTTTGGAATTCGGAGATGACGGCGCGGTAGAGGACCAAAATATAAGCACTTTTCGAATTCGGAGATGACCTAAATGAGGCCTACGTTGTGAGATATTGACCGTTTAAGTTTCGGCTACACGAGCCCGATGCCCATTTCGCGTAAAATCCAACTTCACCATTTTGGAATTCTCTTAGCATATGGAATTCATGGTTTGCTCATCCAAGCTTTGTCTGGTGTCTTATCACATTAATTAACATACTAGGATGATTAGTAAATTCAGGAAACCATTCTTGCTCCCAATGATGAATGGAACATGGTTGGATAATAATAGGTGTTTTTAGAATCATTGTTGGTTAGTTGAACCAAATTACACAATATAAGTGTTTTTAGAATCATTGTTTGGATAATAATAGTTCCCCAAAACTTCTCATAATTCATAAAGTGGAACCACTAACTTGGTGTTGGGACATGAATCTTCTGTCCCGTGTTAACGTCCCAAACCACGTCCCACTCTGTTTGATTGGTTAAAATATTATGTTGGGGGCTTTAAAAAAAGTAAAAATATAAAATTTTAAGCTTTCAACCAATCAAGATCAATTGGACGTGTTTTGAGACGTGTTTATGGAATGGAAGATTTGGATCGCTTGGTGTTGTACTCCTTGAAATTTGCATTCCAATTTTCATATTTTCTCTTTTGTTGTGACTATTGACTGTTTGATCATCACTCGGTTATTATTTCGGGTTCGGTGCCAATATTTTCACTCAGTACCATAAGAACCAATTGTTATCTTCACTTGCTTAGTCTTCCATTTGACTAACACGACCAACTTATTCCTTTGCATGACCTACTACTCCTCTGGTTGTGTTTCGTGTTCTATGCACAACACTTCAAGATCCAAAAGTATGAATGAGAGATAGAAAAACCGAAGGGGAAAGAAAGGACTTATCCGACCTATTAAAGAATTTAAAGAGGAAGGTGAAGGTCATCTAGGAAGCTTTAAGGTCTCTACATTTATTTTTAAGTATTTTAAAACTAAATCATATTATAGGCAAGTATTTGGGATAGGTTGCGTCGACAACTGAATTAATGGAATGACGACGGAGCCTACTTGACCTTTCCGGTCATCATCTACAAGATTACAATCTGCTTGGCTAGTAAGGATGTTGTAGTTAAGTTCGTTGCTGCTGTTGGGACGATATTAAGGATGCCAGTCATTAATATCCAAACCAATAATGATCGTCCCTTGTTTTGATAATGACAAACTCAAAGGTATTTGATAAGTTGTCCAAGTGTTGATCTCAGGTAAGTCCAAAGGACGTACATGAACGAAAAGGACAACAAGTGAACGGCAGTCCCTAAGCTATAGGGACGCACGTCATCAGAACCTCCAAAGCTGAACGTATTTGGCGAAGTTCCTGCGAAGATAGGACGGCGTCCTCATCAAGAAGGGACGCGCGCCAAAATACGGACGAGGTTCAAATTCAAATCAAGGCCGCCCCAACATGATTACATCACGTTCGGCTGTAGTTCTCAGAAGGAAGCTTCCCTTGTCTGGGCACGTGTAGACAATTCCAAAGATGTCGCTTTCCCAGCAATGGTCCCCTATCCACGCGGAGGCTTCCCAAGCGTCAACAGAGTTGACTTCCTCAAGAGGCTCATCACACTGTTGATGGAAGATCAAGGATCCTGCAAAGCCTCAGAGGACGCTAGAGGACAAGAACCACTTCCGCTATAAATACCCCCCCAAGGGTATGCATAGCGGTGTGGACTTTGAAGACTTTCTCTCAAGCTCTCCCGAAGCATTCAAGAACACGAACGAAGATCAAGAAGATCAAGTGAGCTTGAAGCAAGAGAAAGAAAGTCCAACCACATCAAATCCAAAACAAACCACAAATCAGTTAGAGTTGTAGTTTGTCTCTCACAACGAACCGTGAGAGACGTGAGTGATAGCTTCCTTATAGCTAAGAGTGTTAGGTTACTTGTTAGGTGGAAAGGAGTGTTATTAGCGAGGCTAAGGACGGATGCTTAGCTCAGAGAAGTGTAACGACTCGCCTAAGTTGTAAGGACTCGCTCTTAATAAGATAAGGGACGGCTATTGAAAATCCTCCAACGGAGGTAGAGGTTTACCCATAAGACTAGTTGGTCTTAGTGGGGTTCCTCTATAAATACTCGTGTCTATTCTCTTATCTTGTTTCCTGTTAAGCCGATTTTCCGCTGCACTTAAGGACGCCCTTAACCCAGTTAAGGACGCCCATTCTAACGACTTACGATCCAACAATTGGTATCAGAGCATGCGCTTTAGATTTTGTTGAGTTGCAGGTACAAAATGGACATGGAACCTATTGGAATCTCCTTCATGAAGCCTCCACGCCTGACGGACGGCAATTTCAACCGCTGGAAGATCCGCTTTGAAAACTTTTGCAGAAGTCAGAACTATCAATGCTGGAGAGTGATCATGAAAGGTGACCTTACCGTCCCTGCTGACAAGAAGGATAAAGAGGACAAGTGGGGTCCCGATGAATTCAAGCTCTTGGAAACAAATGCTAAGGCAATATGCTTCCTTCAAGCGTCCCTTTGCGAGAGGGACACCACCAGAGTTAGCAATTTGGCTACAGCCAAACTATAATGGGAAGCTCTCGAGAAGTATCATGTGGGTACGGCTGAGATGAAGGAGGACGTTCAGCTTGAAATCAAAAGAGAGTTCTATGCCTTCAAAATGTTGCCCAATGAAACGGTCAAGGACTACTCATACCGTTTTGAAGCTCTTGTCACCAAGATGCGGAATTTGGGCATCCCAGAAGTTGAAATTTCAATGAGGAATAGAGTTCAAGTGGTCATTGATGGACTCACAGGGAAACGGAACTTTGATAGGACTACGTTCAAGGAGAACACTGCTAACAAGACCCTGGATATGGAAGAGATCTATGGGAAGCTGAGAGGTTATGAAGCAAGAAGGGACGCCGATATGGCTGAGTTGGCTAGGAACCCTCAAACAGATCTCGCCCTGATGACAGAAACACCAGAGTACGCTGAGTACCTGCGTCACCAAAGAGAACTTGCTTTAATGGTGGAAGCAAACAAAAATGAGAATCGTGAAAGAATGCGCGCTCAAGCTTTAAGAGAGAAGGAAAGCAAGACTAAGGAACAACTTGAAGAAGAGGAAGAAATTGCCCTTATACACAAGGTTGCTCGCTTATGGGGTAAGAGGACCAAAGAATTCCAGAAATACAAGATGCCCTACAAAAAAGAGAGTCCCAAGTATACAGAGGCAGAAATGAAGGAACTTACTTGCTACAAGTGTAACAAGAAAGGACACTTTGCCAAAAAATGTACTACGGGACTGAACTCAAAAGAAATGAAGATGAAGTCCCTCTTGGGAGCATGTGAAGCCGCATGGGATAATGTGAGTTCTGATGATGAAGAACCTGAAGGACCAGCGACGTACATGGCCATCGAGGACGCCTCAGATGATGAACAAGTGGCGTACATGGCTGTGGAGGACGCCCCGGTTGTTGAAGAGGACGCCTCTGAAAAGGAACAAGAGGTAACTCGTGAATCTATGATGAATTCCTTGGAAAAGTGTTCTAAATCCAAACTTATTAAACTCATTAATAGAATCATGGAAGAAAGCGTAGTCATGCAACATAGAATGGATGAACTTGAACTTGAAAATGAAAATATTTTTGTTGAATGTGAGAACTGTGCTACAACGTCATCGCAACTAGAATTCTCACGTGTCGAAATTAAATCCCTGAAAACTGAAGTAATGTGTCTTAAACTAGAGAACGCTAAGCTTAGGGAAGAGGTGAAAGTGTTAGGAAAGAATCCAACTATTGAGGAAGTTCAACCAATGGTGTTTGTCCCAGCCAAGAGGGGACTAGGCTATGAGTCTGACACTAGGAACTCCCTCCCTAGCGACTTTGAGGCAAGCAAAACTTCAGAACTTGAATTGGAAAGGGAAAAGACCAAGAATCTTCTTGAAAGAATTAGAGTCCTAGAAAGTGGAGAGAGAGGTCAAGAGGACTACTATACTAACTCCACCAGTCATAGGATCTATAAGAAAATTGCTAAAGGGGAGGGTTCAAAAGTCTGTAACCCTCAAAAGATGAAAGAGAACAAAATCCAACGTCCAAACAAGAAGTACTACCTTGGTACTTACTATAGGACGTGTTGGTATTGTGGAAAAGGAGATCACTTTAAATATGAATGCTTAAAACTGAAGGACGATATTGAAAGTGGTAAAGCCGCTAGGACTAACATTAAAAATGACAAGTCCGTCCCTAAGGCTAACCCTAGGCGTCCTAGACGCTCTAAGAGTTCTTTCCGAAAGCATGCCATTTCAAATGATGTAAACATAAATGACTACATGCCAGAACCAGAGTTCTATTTCTGTAACGAACCAGGTAAGGAACACCTTGCCTGGGTCGCCAAACACTAACTTTGTCCTGGCAGGTGGAAGTGAGGGGACGCCCATGGATCATTGATAGTGGCACCTCAAATCATATGACAGGGAGCCAGATCCATCTCACTTCTATCCAAAGTAGTGCCACGGGAGGAACTGTCTCGTTTGGCAACAAGGGCAAGGGAAAGATCAAAGGGACGGGAACTGCCATTCTCAATCCATCCATCAAAGCAACAAACGTTAGTCTTGTTGAAGCACTTGGTTTCAACCTCCTAAGCGTCTCTCAAATGTGTGATCAAGGTGAAAACCTAGTCACATTTGACTCAAAGGAGTGCCTCGTTATCAACAAGAAGTCAAACAAAGTTGTTCTCAAAGGAGTCCGAAAGAACAACGTCTACATCTTCAACCAGAAGTTCAAGCCTAAATCTGAGTTATGCCTATCTGTTTCAAAGGAGGACGCTGACCTCTGGCATCACCGACTTGGCCATGTTGGACCAAGCACAATCCTTAAGCTACATCAAAGAAATCTTGTGAAAGGTCTTCCCCAAATTGATCCCGAGAAAATTGAACAGTGTGAAGCCTGTATCAAAGGGAAGCAAACAAGAACGTCCTTCAAATCCAAGAACGATGTCAGTACAAAGAAGCCTTTGGAACTTCTCCATATGGATCTTTGTGGACCAATGAAGACGTTAAGCTATGGTGGAAAGAGGTACATTTACGTTCTTGTAGATGATTTTTCTCGATTCACCTGGGTTCTTTTCTTAGCTTCAAAAACAAATTGCTTCAACGCATTCAAAGTCTTCATCAAACAAGTGGAAGTTGCTCTTGAGACGCCTCTCAAAGCCATAAGATCAGACCACGGGACGGAGTTTCAAAACTCAGAGTTTTTGGCCTACTGTGATCAACATGGAGTCTCGCACAACTTCTCAGCTCCAAGGACTCCTCAACAAAATGGAGTTGTGGAAAGAAAGAATAGGACGCTCGAGGATATGGCAAGGACTATGCTCTTAGCAAATAGCGTTCCCAAGTACTTCTGGGCTGAAGCTATTGCTACAGCTTGCTATATCATCAATCGTGCGATGATCCGTCCTTTGCTGAAGAAGACGTCCTATGAGCTGTTGAATGGAAGGAAGCCTCGCATTGACTATCTCAAAGTCTTTGGATGCAAGTGCTTTGTTCACAACAATGATAAAGAAAGACTTGGAAAGTTCGATGCAAGGAGTGACAAAGCCATTTTCCTTGGATACTCCCTCACCAGCAAAGCATATAGAGTCTTCAACAAAAGGACTCTAAAGCTTGAGGAGAGCATTCATGTTGTGTTCAAAGAGAGTTCCTCTCATAAAGAAAAATCAAGTAGGAAAGAATGCTCTTCTTCTCAACAACAGGACGACTCTGACGACGAAGTTGATTTTGGGTCCTCTGGAAAACACTATGTTCCTAGTGTTGTTCAGGAGGTTCCTTCTCGAAGTGAATCTCCAGCTCAACAAGATGTGGCTGAATCAAGTTTGCAAGGCGAACCGCGTCAAGAAGTGGACGCTCAATCTGAGGGGGAACACTCTGAGCCTTTCAATGAAGACAATGGCTTTCACTCCGATGAGTCTGATTGGACGGACCCTAGGTGTACTCCTGCAAGGGACGCTACTCATAGGGGATCCAACCTTTCAAGACTTCATTCAACGGATCAAATCATCTCAGACATTTCAAAAGGAGTCCAAACAAGATCAACTGTGAATCAGTCCCATAATGCCAATATAGCGTTCTGTGCATTCAACGCCTTTGTGTCCTTAATTGAACCTAAGACATAAAGGAGGCACTTCAGGACGCTGATTGGATCCAAGCCATGCAAGAAGAACTCAATCAATTTGAAAGAAACAAGGTTTGGACCCTCGTCCCTCGTCCGAGAAACAAAAACATAATAGGGACGAGATGGGTCTACAGGAACAAGCTTGATGAAAGTGGCCGCGTATCAAGGAACAAAGCAAGGCTTGTGGCTCAAGGCTATAGGCAAGAGGAAGGGATCGATTATGATGAGACCTTCGCTCCTGTCGCCAGAATTGAAGCCATTCGCCTCCTCATCGCCTATGCCGCTCACAAAGGGTTCAAGCTTTTTCAAATGGACGTCAAGACAGCCTTCCTCAACGGCAAGCTCAAGGAAGAAGTTTATGTCGCTCAACCTCCAGGCTTTGAGGACGCTGATCACCCTGATCATGTATACTTCTTGGACAAGGCACTCTATGGACTCAAGCAAGCCCCTCGTGCATGGTACGATAGGTTTGCGTCCTTTCTCTTGTCCAACGGGTATACACGAGGTAACATTGACAAAACCTTGTTCTTAAAGAAAGTCTTTAAAGATGTCTTGATTGTCCAAGTCTATGTCGATGACATAGTATTTGGAAGCACTAACATGAAACTTGTAGAGGAATTCAAGAACTTGATGAGTAGTGAGTTTGAGATGTCTCTCATAGGAGAACTCAACTTCTTCTTGGGACTCCAAATCACTCAGCTGAAGGATGGGACGCGCATTCACCAACAGAAATACATTCGTGAAATGCTCGAGAAGTATGGGATGAACTCGTCAAAGTCCATTGATACTCCTATCTCTCCCAACACTCGCCTTTTTGGTGATGAAGAAGGCAAGAGTGTAGATCAAAAGCTCTACAGAGGAATGATAGGGTCCTTGCTATATCTAACGGCAAGTCGTCCCGACATCATGTTCGTTGTGTGTTTGTGCGCCCGCTTCCAGGCAAATCCAAAGGAGTCCCATATGCAAGAGGTCAAAAGAATCTTCAGATATCTCAAGGGACGGGATGACCTATGTCTATGGTATCCCAGAAGGACGTCCCTAAACCTGGTAGCGTACTCTGACGCAGATTACGCTGGTCATGTGGTGGATAGGAAGAACACCTCAGGAATGGCACAATTCCTTGGCTCATGCCTTGTTTCTTGGGGATCCAAAAAGCAAAACTCCGTGGCTCTCTCAACCACGGAAGCTGAGTACGTTGCTGCTGCTTCGTGCTGCTCACAAGTCCTATGGATCAAGTACCAACTTGAGGATTATGGTACGTTCCTCAACACAGTCCCTATCTTGTGTGATAACACTAGTGCTATAAGTATTGCAAAGAATCCTGTTCATCATTCTAGGACAAAGCATATTCACATAAGACATCACTTCCTTCGTGATAATGTTGAACTTGGATTAATTAAGGTAGATCATGTTAGGACTGAGGACCAAGTGGCCGAATTTTCACAAAAGCACTTGATAGACGTCCCTTCGAGCACCTCCGGTTGCTCTTAGGGATGATAACTTTTAAATGATCAAGTCCCGTTCTATTATTCCCTCTATGATTGGCTATGTTTTATTGAGAACTTGTTTTAAAGTGTGTCATGCATTAAAGTCATCTTTAAAGGACGCTAGTGTAAGACATGTGTTTTGCTTTTGTTTTGAACGATATTCATTTCGCTTTTCATCTCAAGAGCATCCCTGATCTCCCTACCCTCATTATAAGCCGAAAGGATGGGAACTCTAAGCTTACCCAAGCCGAGAATCTTGCAAACGCGTCCTATGAGCGTTCTTTGTCTTATCTTTACGGGACGTCTTTGCTTGATTTTCAACAATGGTTCTAAGTGATCAAAGGGTCGCGTGTTAAGAGCTGAGAGTGGTCCGTTCAGAGTTCTAAGTTCAGAGGTTGAGATCAGTGTTTGGGACGCCGTGGTTCAGTTCTGAGTATTGCAGTGTTGTGTGCCTAAAGGACGCCAAGACAGAGTCCTTTACAGTTGTGAAGTTTTGAAAGTTGAAAAAAGGAAGTTGAACCATTTCGGAGAAGTTGAACGCAGATCTCGGGATATGTGTAACGGGTGCAAAACAGCTGTGTTTCTTAGCAAAGAAGGAAGCCACGTGCGGGATCGCGGATGGAGGAAGCCATGTGAAACTACCCTATTGCCCTTGACCGTTCTACTTCGTCTTCTTCCTATAAATAAGCCCCTGCATCCTCTGAAAAATCTTCTTTGCTCCTCTGCCATTTACACACATTTAGCAATCTCTCAAGATCTTGCCAAATCTTCAAACCCAAATCCCGAAATCATCTCCTCAACCCTAATCTCCTTCTATATAAACTACCCTCTCAAATGGCAAACACAAGAACAACCAAGAACCAATCTTCATCTCCGGCGGCGAAAAACCCTAGTTCCTCGAGGTCTCCTCCGGTGAAAGGCCGGTCACTCATGGACTCGAGAGGGCGACCTACTAGGCGCCAAGACCCCCCTCGCCACCATTCTTCTTCACAAACCACCCAACGCCGCCACTCCACCACCCCTCCCCAGCCACAAAGTTCCCTACCTCCTCAACAAAAACATCAACCTTCCCGTTCCCAATCCAAACCCGCTCAAAAACGCTTCCAATTCCTTGAGAAGCCTTTTAAACTAGAGCCCGAACCAGCAAACTCCGCAAAGGGCTCTATCCAAGGTCTCCCTGCCCAACCAAAACGCCGTCCTCCCCTCGACCCACTCATTGAGGACTGGCTAGAAAAAGAGCCAAGGACGCTCGCCAATATCTGCCTACGGGCGTCCATTAGCGACTACCCTCCAAAAATCCAACGCCTCCTCCACTACTTCATGATAACCTATGTCCAGCCTCGCCTCAAAGAAACCAATCATACCAACCCACCCTTCATGGGCCCTGGCATAATTTCTGACTCCTTCGGCGGAACCGTGGAGGAGCTCGCAAAATTACTCCCCGACATCTTGGAGTTCTTAGTCGCTCCTGCGGGCTCCGTCCCATCCCAAAAACGAAAAAGGCCTTCTTCCCCCTCTCCATCCAAACAACTCCAAGTAAAAGTCCCTTCCTCCTCTTCCCAAGCCAAACCAGTCCCTTCCTCCCCGCCTCCTGCTCAAAAGAGAAGGCTGAAGACGTCTGCTGAGCTGGAAGGCGTCACCGAACAACAAGTGGCAGCTATGCGCCTCTCCGAGCTGCAAATAGAAAAAGAGGAGAAGGCCAAGCAAGAGCAGGCAGAAAAGGACGCCATTGCTGCGGCGGTCCAACAGAGCCTACAGGACGTCCCTCGACTCCCTCCTCCTCCACCAAGGATAGAGGACGTCACTCCCGCCCCTGCTCCGGCTACATCATATCCGCTCGAGGCAGAAATTGAGGCGGACTTGGCAAAGCCTATGCCAAAGGTCCAAAGTTCAGCTCCTCCAGAATAGGTCCCGGCCAAGGACGATGTTCCAACAGTCATCGCTCTAAAGGACTCCCCTACTAAGGCGCCTCCTCCCCCTCCAGCTCCTCTCAAGGTCAAACCCATTTCAGTGGCTCCGCCTCGCCCCTCTGCCCCCGCCACCAAAGCCAGAATAAGAACTCCCTCTCCCTCTCCTCCTAAAGCTTCTACTCCTCCTCCTCCGCCCACTCAGGCTGTCGAGGATATTGCTCAAGTCCAGGGGATGGCTTCTGTGGAAGTCCCCATTGAGTCCTTGGTAAGGACTCCAGTTGCGGACGCACCTCCTCCAGCATAGGCGTCCGCTGCTGAGGACACTGAGATGATAGAGTCCCATGAGCAAGGGGACGACGTCTCAGATGAAGAGGATGCTCCTCACCAGGATGAGGATCCTGAGGACGAGGAGGGAGATGGCGATGAAGAAGACGCTTGATTCGGCCTATTTTGTATAGGTTAACTCTTGTATTTTAGGGCTATATTGAGTGTGTTTAGGTTAGAGTTTGTGCTAATTGTAATATCAAGGCCGAAGACACAAGAATTCAAGAATCAAGAGTTTTAAGGCGTTTTGAGCTGTCTTCCCGACACCACTTGCTTGCGAAGGCTATATCTTGAGTTATAGAGGTCGGATTGAGCTGATTCCGGTCCCATTGGAAAGATAACTTCAAGGGCTTCAATTCATCTTTTTACACCGAAGTCAGATTCCAAGCAGAAGATGGTCAAAACAGCCTCCGAAGTGACACCAGCGATTCTGTCGAGAATCCGCGACCGCGGATTGCCCACCGCGACCACGGTGGCTGCCGAGAGACAAAGTTCTTCTCTGTCGTAAAAGCGCGGGTGCGGTGGGAGCGACGCGACCGCGGTGATGCCGAATCCGAAGCGGGCCGAAACCTTTCTATCTTGTTTCCTTTTCTATCTTTTGCCTCCTTCCTTATTTATCTCGTGGAGCTTGTTCCTTGGGCTATTTAAGGAGGAGCCAGCCTTAGGTTTTTAATATCTTCTACATTCTATATTCTACCTTCTACCTTCTTCCTCAAGTTAGGTTTTTAGTTTAGTTATGGAGAGCTAGTCTCCTTGGGTTTGTTCAAGGGAGAAGCTCTGATGTATGAACTCGTGAGATTTTGGTAATTGATTTCTATCCTTTGGTTAATATTGATTCTCTTGTGCTTCATCTTATGATTGTTGATTGTTTCTCTAGGATTCGCGACCCTATTGAATTGATTGATTTTCTACTGTTTGATTAGGTTTGGACCGTGGACAAAACTAATCTGTGAAAACAACTTAACCTAGACCTGTTGTCTATGCAACTAGGATTAAGAAGAGAATTGATTGTTTTATCTTGCAATTGACTCGTAGCTTGATTGTTTGATATTATATCCTGCATATCCTTGTTCTCTATGCTAATTCTAGGTTAAGCGTCCTTGCCTAGGGTTATAGAATTGCTTGGACCGTGGACTTGCGATTGTTAATGACCAGGATAGGAATTAACCATAGGTGTGAATGAAATCAATGGATGAATCTATGATCGAGTGATTATTTTATGAGTGGATCTTTTGAATGAACCTGCTTCTTATCTATTTGTTTATTTGTTTGTTATTTGTTTCCTAGGTTAGTTTAGTTTAGATATCTCTTTGATTTCCCCCCATATCTTTAGTTGATAATTATATTAATACTAGAAGCCTTTGTTCTATTGGGTTTGACCCCTTACTTGCATGCTATACTAGTTTGTAGTTTGGGTTATTTATCTTTGATCTTGGTACGACGACTTTAGCCGAGTCAACGCTGGTGATGAAGTAATAGTGAGCAACGGCAGTAAGCAGACACGCTTCAAGAAGATTCTGTCGCCGCTCCTGTTCACCGCCCATTTCCTTGAAGAGAACCAGCGCTCAGAGTTTTTGGAACTGCTTGAGTTCCAGGGATGGACGCACCTAGGCGCCGAGGCCGCGGAAGTCGACCCCGAATAGGTTCTCCGCTTTTACTCAAAATTCGAAATATCTGAAGTAAAAGGAAAGCCTCAAGGGACGTTCGAGATTGATGGGGACGAGTACTCAATTGCTGAGGGTACCGTCCGAAATATGCTAGGCCTGCGTCCCTCTCCACCAGATGCTATGCACGACCTTCCCAACAAGAACTTTGGTCGTTTCTCCCAGGAAGAGATCTTCAACAGAATTTTCAACGGGAGACAACCAATTGCTAAAGATAGGGTCGCTCACTGTCTCTCCAAGACGGGCGTCCTTGCGCATCACTTCATCGTGCGCATGGTCGTCCCCCGCCAAGAAAAGAAGTCAATAGTCCAGATCACTGATAGTATCTTACTGGACGCCTTCTTGGAACGCAAGCCAATCAATTTGCCGCGGGTTATCTTGGAGCACATGGGCAAGTGCACAGGCGGCAGACACTCTCTTCCCTTCCCTGGCTTGGTCAAGCAGATTCTTAAGCAGCAAGGCCTCTACGTTCCCAAAACAGAACAGACCTTCGGGATTCATTGGGACGTCAGGCAAATCACGCTCCCTCCAGTTGGAAAATTGAGGTGTGATGAGCCGCTCCCGTCGTTGAAGAGGCAGCTGGCCAAAGAGAAAAAGGAAGCCGAGCGAAAAGCTAAGGCCGCTGTTGTTGCTGCTAAAAGTGTTGAAGGTGATCACGAGGCTAAGAATTTGCAAGTAGTTGGGACGCCGGTTGAGGACGCTGCAGACGAAGAGGATGAGCTCGATGGTATGAGCGTCCCTGATGAGGCCGAGAAGCACTCTACGAAGTATCTGATGGGCATGATGATCGAGAACCAGTGTATGATGATTGATCTAATCCAACAGGTTCACGACACTCTCCATACCCACACAGAACTTCTGGAACGCAACAACGAGCTCCTTGCGCAGAACAACTATCTTCAGGAGCAACACCTCAAGGCCCTTGGCAAGCGTCCCCGCAAATGATCACTCCTCCCTCTTCCAACCCTGAAAAAGTTTATCTTTTCTTTTGTTTCTGTTAAGACTTTGGGACGATGTCCCCGTTTTGAACAATGTTTGTGGATGTTTGTAATGTTCGTACTCTAATCCTTTTGAATGGCGTTCGTTACATTTGTGATTCATTTTGTCTAAGCGTTCCTTTCTTTAGTTATGACTTTGTGCCTGCATGCTTTTCAACTTGTTCTCCTTTTCGATGATGTCAAAAGGGGGAAATATAGTTTTGCAGAGATGCGATCGTGTTTAAGTTGTCATAGAAAGCATGTGTTTAGGGGGAATTTCGGCCAAGTCCAAAGGACACTAGTGTAGAATAAAATAGGACGCACTTAAAAGAATGTGTTGCATGCCAACCTAAACTAAAAGGAACATCAAAGTGTAGTCTCTCATGCTAAAAGCTTTACTTTTGTGCGCATTGTTTAAAGGAGTTTGTCATCATCAAAAAGGGGGAAATTGTTGGGACAATATTAAGGACGCCAGTCATTAATATCCAAACCAATAATGATCGTCCCTTGTTTTGATAATGACAAACTCAAAGGTATTTGATAAGTTGTTCAAGTGTTGATCTCAGGTAAGTCCAAAGGACGTACATGAACGAAAAGGACAACAAGTGAACGGCAGTCCCTAAGCTGTAGGGACACACGCCATCAAAACCTCCAAAGCTGAACGTATTTGGCGAAGTTCCTGCGAAGATAGGACGGCATCCTCATCAAGAAGGGACGCGCGCCAAAATACGGACGAGGTTCAAATTCAAATCAAGGCCGCCCCAACATGATTACATCACGTTCGGCCGTAGTCCTCAGAAGGAAGCTTCCCTTGTCTGGGCACGTGTAGACAAATCCAAAGATGTCGCTTTCCCAACAATGGTCCCCTATCCACGCGGAGGCTTCCCAAGCGTCAATAGAGTTGACTTCCTCAAGAGGCTCATCGCACCATTGATGGAAGATCAATGATCCTACAAAGCCTCAGAGGACGCTAGAGGACAAGAACCACTTCCGCTATAAATACCCCCCCAAGGGTATGCATAGCGGTGTGGACTTTGAAGACTTTCTCTCAAGCTCTCCCGAAGCATTCAAGAACACGAACGGAGATCAAGAAGATCAAGTGAGCTTGAAGCAAGAGAAAGAAAGTCCAACCACATCAAATCCAAAACAAACCACAAATCAGTTAGAGTTGTAGTTTGTCTCTCACAACGAACCGTGAGAGACGTGAGTGATAGCTTCCTGATAGCTAAGAGTGTTAGGTTACTTGTTAGGTGGAAAGGAGTGTTACTAGCGAGGCTAAGGACGGACGCTTAGATCAGAGAAGTGTAACGACTCGCCTAAGTTGTAAGGACTCGCTCTTAATAAGATAAGGGACGGCTATTGAAAATCCTCCAACGGAGGTAGAGGTTTACCCATAAGACTAGTTGGTCTTAGTGGGGTTCCTCTATAAATACTCGTGTCTATTCTCTTATCTTGTTTCCTGTTAAGTCGATTTTCCGCTGCACTTAAGGACGCCCTTAACCCAGTTAAGGACGCCCATTCTAACGACTTACGATCCAACAGCTGCCGACGTCCTCGTAAGTGGAAATGTCATGGTTCGAGTGTGGGCAAATCAACTTGAAGCCTGCCTATGCACAAAGGGAGTCCAACTCAAGACGAGGTGCGTGCAAGAGGAAGAGCCTCGTGGATTGGGGCACGATCATAGGACATTCAATCGTGTCTCATTACAACCGTGATGCGCGCACCTACACTGCAACAACCAAGATCCTAAGCGGGAGGATTTCGGGTCTAGGGTTTCATATAGGTACATGGCATTTTTTTCTCATGTGGTTTTGGTGAAACCCTTAGTTTTGTTTTTTTCATTATTAGTTTGTCCTTACACTCATGACATTCATTTTAAATATACCTTATCTCTATCTTATTTATGAACTCTATATCTTATTTTATTAAATATGGCAATTATTGTACCAATTATTGAAAGAATCTATATATATATATATATATATATAAAAGTTAGGTGGTGTCCCTATTAAATGCTCAATTTAGTCTTCTTTGCAATCTTCTCTATATAATAAACACTTTGCAATCATAATCAAACAAACCATAATAGCATAGTGGTAAACCCTTTGGTTTGGGGTTCAAACCTCTCTAGCAACAATCCAAAAGTCACACACTATGCAATAGGGCTGTCCAACGGGTCGACCCGACCCGACCCGTAACCCGGTTTACGGGTTACGGGTCGACCCGTTGACCCGTAAGTTAAAATGTTTCGACCCGAGACCCGGCCCGTAACCCGGTTTACGGGTTACGGGTTTTACGGGTCGGGTCTCGGGTCGACCCGTTGACCCGTTTGACCAGGTCAAAACGGGTCAAATGTCTGCAGTAAGGTTGCCGTCTGCACTGTGGTCGTCTGCAGCAAGGTCGATCGAGTCCCGAATTTGTGAAGGAAAGTGAAGTGAAGTGAGATCTGAGCGAAGGGAGAGAGCGAACGGAAAGAAGAGCGGCTGAGCGTCTGGGTCGAGCGGTGAGCGAGCGGGGTCGGGACTCGAGCGTCGGGGTCGGCCGGTCAGGACTCGAGCGAAGAGGACTCAAGCGGTGAGAACGGAGTGAACGGGGTCAGATCTGAGCGGTCAGAGAGCGGGGGTCGGGACTAGAGCGTCGGGGTCGGCCGGTCGGGACTTGAGCGAAGAGGACTCGGGGTGAGAGAGCGGGGGTCTGCACAGGACTCGGGCGGAGGTCGGGACATCGGGACTAGGCTGCCGACGGAGAGGCGCCGATTGAGATGAGATGGTGAGAGGTGAGAGTAGAAGCTTGTTCTGAGAATGGAGATGGTGACTTAGTGAGATGGAGATGGCGACTTGGAGATGGTGAGATGGAGAGCGGCGGGTGTGGGTTTACAACAATCAACAAAGCAACAAGGGCAAGCCAACTGTCAACCCTAACGCAGCAATGGTTTATGGTACACGGTAGTATAAAATTAAAAAAATAAAAATAAAAAATTACGGGTTTACGGGTCGACCCGTAACCCGGCGGGTCGACCCGTAACCCGCCCGTAACCCGTAATTCAGGAATTTTTGACCCGTGACCCGACCCGTAAATTTACGGGTCGGGCACCCGACCCGTAATTTACGGGTCGGGTCGGTCCGGGTTACGGGCGACCCGGACCGATGGACAGCCCTACTATGCAATTGTCCTTTTCTCTACCGATCCCCACTAAGTCTATAAGCAATAATAGATCATGTATATATGGTAGAGCTCTCAACACCATTCTCGCATAGTGAAGGAGCGGAGGAGGGGACGGGGACGGACGACGGCGAGGAGAGGGCGGGGGGACGACGGGGGTGAAGGAGCGGGAGTTGGGCTTGTCCATCCATTTGTGGATGAGGCGGGAGCGGCGGAGGGTGAACATGAGAGCAGAGGCGTCCTTGCTGAGTAGAGCGATACCGGCCGACGTTTCGTAATATGAGAGCAGAGGTGTCCTTGCTGAGTAGCATCACCGGCCACAGCTTCAACGGAAGTGGATTTTGGCCGGAATCGGGCCGTTGAAGCCGACGACCGGCAATCGAGCCGCCTCTCCACGCCCTCCGCCAGATCTGACCGAAGTCGAGGTTGGAGAAGAGGCCGAGGAAGGTGAAGACGACGAAGAGAGCGAAGATGGCGAGCTATTGGAGGACGACGGCGGTTCCGATGGAGTCATTCGAGCGAGAATGATCTGACGAGGGAGGAGAGGAGTTTGAGGGAGAGGCCTGCGATTTAGACCCAACTAAAGGACAAAAATCACATGGACCAGAACAGACTAGCCTCCATGATTTCAAATTAAAGTACGAATCTAGTGAGGAGCGGAGAGTGGTGCGGGGGCGGAACGTGGCGAGACGGCTAGACGGGGTCGGCCAGTCAACTACTGGAGCAAAGGGAAAGCAAACGGAGAAGGTGATGAAGCAAGGGGCCGAGCAGCCAATTGCTTCTCAATCTGGGATGCCGGTGGCTAGGAGTTAACTTTACTTAGGTTATTTTGATGATAATTTTAGTGTTTTGGGTTGGGCCCAATAATAAAATTTGAAATCAGTTTTAATTAAACATCACATTGACTAGATAGTGTTATGGATTGAGCCCGACACTTGTATAACTTTCTTCTAATTGTGCTAGAAAGTTAAATTTTAGGATAGTTAGCAAAAAGTTATTAATTTGTTTTTGAAATTTAGTAAGGTCCCGTGGTCGGTAGATATACTTTACCTTATGGGAGACCATCGAGATTTTTTAGCTTTTTTGTTAAATTATTTTTTACCAGGTTTATTAATTGGTATTAGTTTAACATGACCCATTTCTTTGACACCCAATGTAATACAAGTGAGAATGAGGGACGAACGGCCGATAAGAACAACTAAATTTGCATACAATTAGATCGAGTAATATGCTTAGGCGAAAATCTACCCCACCATCCACTCGATCTTGGATCCGCCACTACATGCCACTTGTCCACTAGTGTCGTCAAGAGGCTCATGGATGGCGCTTGCCTTACCAATGAGTCAAGGAGTTACTAAGTTGATTGTGACAAATGTCGCTCTCTTAGTGGAATTTTCAGGGAGTTAGAGAAGGAGCTTAAATCAACGTAATCCTAATGTGTTGTGACATTGTACATTTGGGCAAAGACACTTGCGCACTGGTCCCTACCTCCAATGTGGAGGGGATGACGTTTCCAATGTCACCTCTTATTGTCATCGAGCGCACAGTAAGACCGCACACCAACAAATACAAGTACCTACATAAATAGGATCTTCTACATCATCGATTCTACCAGAAAATCCGTTTAAAAATAATTCCGGGTTGATTTTGGTTAATATTGCGATAAGGTTCGTATCGTTGACGGTAATTTTCAAACTTTGGATAATTTGTGATTGAAAGTTGATATTTTAGATTATTTTGAGTCATGTTTTCATTTTCCATTTTGAATAATCATTTTTCTATAGTGTAAGATAGAGTTGTCAAAACTTGATCGAATTCGATGGTCCAATCTGACTTGACAGAAATTCCCAAAAATTTAAACCCGCTTACTCGAAATAAATTAAACTTGGTTGACCCAAATTCCATTAAGTTTACGATTTAGTATACTTAAAAATATACAAATTTTATTTTGAAAATTATAATAATTTTATCAATTATATATTAACATTTCATTAATCATATTTACTTCAATATAATTGACCCGTTGACCAACTTCATCCGTCAAAAAACCCGCATCAATCGGACCAAGATTGACCCATGATCGATAATGATGTGAACCCCAAACCACCATACCTAACCCAAAATAACCAATGATCAATAACGATATCAACCCGTTAAAATTTCTCATTCAACCCAGAAATTTTAACGAGTCCGCAATCCGAACACAATATTTTATTATCAAATATTATCATTTAAATAAAATATTATTTTAAACACAGTAAGAGATTTAATAATCTTAACCTATTGGATCGACCCAACTCATCCGACAAACGATAATAGTCTAGTTGTATGACCCGGCCTGAAAGGAGCCGGCTCTCGAGCTCGACCTATCCGATTCACAAACCGTTTTTGAGTTTTACCAAAAAAAAATGGTCTATTAAAGAATTTTGGGGATGAATAGGATTAGGAACAGGATTTACTTCTCTTTTTTTTTTCCTCTTCGGTCCAAATAAACTACAGTATTTCTAAATCAAACAGGATGGGCTGCCGCCTGCCCTGCTGCCCTGGCTCCAGTGTGAAACGGAAAATCAAACAACAGAATTGCCAATTTTAATATTTTATTCGATTTTTGTTATCAAATCTTTAAAACCATGTTTTTCCTTTTCAGGGAATTCTGCGAACGGGTAATTCGGCCCGAGAAGCTCAGGGAGGTTTGATCAAATCTTCAGCCAACAACTGGTTTTCGCTCTCTCGCTCGCCATAACCGACTCGAATCAGTCTTTTCGTTGAATTACGTCTGGAATCTACCAAGCCTCTGTAGTTCCGTTTCACAATACGCGCACAGGTAAACGTAGCCATTTCGAGGGCGATATCGTTGTCAGATGTTCATGGCTTCAGTCTGAACTTCCCCTCCTTTTCCTTGCGCTCTCGCAGTTTCGGAATCGCTGAGCGTAACTAGGTATACTTTTCTCTACTTACCTCTTGCGAATTTCCAGTTTGCGTTTGTAATTTTTCTACAATTTTGAGTTGGGAAGCGAATGTTACGCGAAGTGATTTTGTTATATACGCTATAGCGGAGGAGGAGCCATAATTTCGAGTTTGAGAGCTTCAATCAGATGTTGGTTTGAGTTTTCCTTTCCTGTTGATTTTGTGCAAATGTACACCTTTTTTGCTTTTCATAACTACGCTTTATTACGCCACAGAAGATATAAAGGAAGGTGTTGTAGAGGGATTGAGGTGTCATCACAACTCGTAAAGGTGATAAAATGTCCAAAGGAAGGCTCAACATTGATCATTTTAAGGTAAACTTACAATCACAAAAGCTTCTGTTTCATGATATTGCATTATCTCAAAAGATTTGTTAATGAATAATGTCATTAGTCATTGTGTTCCTATTAGGTTTGTCAAACTCATAGTGGCTATCTGCAGGGGGATTTTTCATTTGATGAATTATTTGGGAATTTGGTAAATGAATTGCTACCATCTTTTAAAGAGGAAGCTAAGGAGGAATCTGACGGTCATGGTGGTCACGGTGGCCACGGTAACATTGGTGTTACTGATGTGACACCACAAGGTCTTTTGATTCCATTGTTTCCTGAAGTTGATGCTCTGCTATCACTGTTCCAGGATTCTTCTAAGGAGTTAACTGATCTCCGGCAACAGGTAATGGTGTTTTTAGTGTAATTCATCAGATATTAACGTTTGCTTCTTAATCTTTCTTCTCACTGCTTCCCTTTCTGCCACATTTGTGAATGAAGATCGATGCAGGACTTAACAATCTCAAAATGGAGGTTTCAAAACAAGACTCGAAGCATCGTTCGACATTGGGTGAGGTTAGACTTTGATCATGTTTGTCACGCCAAATACGCATACATTGTAATTGGTTGGTTGGAGAGTTTTCTGTATGTGAATTAGCCTTTCTTTCGATTGGGACTTGCCATAGTTCCAATGCTTAAGCTAATATTTGTGTATATAACTGTCTACTAGAAATAGAATATTCTTGTTACATCCTCCTACTTTCTTGTGATTTGAGCATATGCCACATGAACATAATTCAAAAATAACTTGGGATAAGCTTTTGCTTCTTGCTTTTGGAGTTCCATGAAACAAGATTCCTTTTGTCAGGGCCATTGTTGTAGTTAAGACAGTTGTACAAGTAGAAAAGTTTTCAGTAAGCTTGGTTTTGGAGACAATAATTTCTAATGTTTCTTATATATATATCATTTCAGTTGGAAAAGGGCTTAGATGGTTTATTTGATAGTTTTTCCAGACTGGATACCCGTATTTCAAGTGTTGGACAGACTGCAGCAAAGATTGGAGATCATCTACAAGTAATAGTTTGCTCTTTTTTTTAATTACGGAAACTTTCAACTGTCTACATCTTATGTAAGAATGGATGCAGTAGCTCGAATCCTTATAGAATTTGTTACGTACCATGTAAGATTAAAGATAATTACCACATTAAACTTGTCATATTCTGACATTTATTTACATCCTCAGAGTGCTGATACCCAACGACAAACTGCTAGCCAGACAACTGATCTAATAAAGGTATTCCTTCCGGAACTTAAGTGACCTATTGCTTATTACTGGCATCAGATCATCTGATGTTGAAAATGTGCAGTACTTGATGGAGTTCAATAGCAGTCTTGGGGACCTAATGGAATTGTCACCATTGTTTTCTGATGATAACCGTGTTGCTGAGGCTGCTTCGATTGCACAAAAACTGAGTAAGATGTTATAGATGTTGCAGACTGCTTTCTGGTGGTGGTTTGTTGCTTTATTTAGTTCAATTTTGCGCTATTAAAGATCTCGTTTTCCTTGGAAGATTATTAGTGGCTGTCATCATAGTGGTATTTTCTGTATCAAGAATGGTAAAACATGTTTTGTGAGATGTTCAACCTTTTCTATATTATTATCTAGAGCAAGACATAGTAAATGACTAATGGCTCTTCTCCCCTTTTGACGGAACAGGATAACTATATGGCTGATATAATGACGGGTATGAATGCTTTGTAACTCTTACACGGGCATAAAGCACAATCAGTTCTGAACCGAACTACAATCCTTCATAATATTGGAAAGAAATACAGACAAAGGCTTATTTTTTGTTTTCGAGTTTTCTAATTTTCAAAGATATTTCCGCCCTTATTGCTGTGGGATGTGTGATGTAACAACATCATACTACTATACATGTAATGTATCTAATTTTTTAAACCCAAATTATGCCTTAGACTAAAGTAAATCAAGCTACATGCATGTACATATATGCAAACAGAATCCTATCTGGATAATACAATAAAATCAAATTTAGTACAGTGAATATTGGAAAAAAAAAATCTGGTAATGTTTTATAGACTAGATAAATCTGGTTTTGGACCAGCTACTTTGGTCTGAACAGGATTTTGTACAGCTCTCATCGACACTCAATCATCATGTCTCTTGCTTACTTCTGTTCGTTCTCCATATCAAATAAAAATCCTTATTACTTTTACCAAACTAGCTGACTTGCTGGTGCTCATTCTCTGGTCATTCCTATATGTAGCCTTTCAGCTGAAGAGATGGCTTTCTAATCACTATAGCTTTGACTACATCTGAAATTGTGCAGCAATCTGGCCGAACACTTGTATCATTGACCTCTTTTGCTGGCCTTGTTGTTGATTGCAGGAATATTTGCTGAGGATGATGTCGGGAGAAAAGGCATAGAAGTTGCGACTGATAGAGGAAATGTTACTGCTAGCAAAGGATTAGAAATCGCAGTTGCTAATCTTCAGGAGTACTGCAATGGTGGGTTAGGATTTAATACAAACAATGAGGAACACCATATCAGAAATTTATTTTTCTGGGTTACTAAATTAGAGAGGACAAGTAGGATGTATCCAGTTTCTTTGGTGGTTACAAATAACTAATTTGGGAAAGAATAAAAAAAGAAGAAGAGGAAGTGTAGTTTCAATAATCAATCACATCTAATGTCTTCCCACTCAAAACAGAGTAACATCATGTGCCTATATGTCTAAAAGTTGGAATTCAGTTTCAAGAAAGAGAGTACTTCAGTTATTTGTTGCTTTTCAAAACACCATGTTCCTATTTCCTTTTTGAAATACTGAATATGAATGTTTTATTCTGGTTCTTTGCTACAGAATTGGAGAATAGATTGTTGTCTAAGTTTGATAATGCCTCAACAAAAAGGGAACTTTCTACCATGGGGGAATGTGCTAAGATATTATCGCAGGTAATCTCTATTGAGATAATTCCTTTTTAAGATAGATGTTTATTTGACTGGTCATAAAAATCTTTTGAGGCATTTTGCATGAAGTTCGACCTTTAGGCACGTTTTTGCTTTCTGAGGGAAGATTGGATGTTATATTTTCTTTGGTGCGACTTGCATAATTATGTGTTTCTGCAATTTAACAGCAAAGAGTGATGATCACTCTTATCTGCCTGGTTATCATATTTGACTGCATAATTATGTGTTTCTGTGGTTTTGATACATAGACTCCAAGTTTTTCAAAATTCTAATTGAGATTTTAATATAATTTGCATAAGTTTTGATGACTTGCTCCCTAATACTTTGATAAGCATTTAGCTTCAATGTTTTATTGCCTTCAAAGCTATTTTTTTATGTTTCTATACCTATAAAATCATGAAGATACTTAGTTCAAAGATTAGAAAAGTTTGTTCTCCTTTGTATGCAAGACTTGCAAGTACTTGCTGTGTTATTTATCTTCTTTGAGAAATGTCAATGATCATAATTGTCAATGATCATAATTGTTGCCAGTTTGTAATTTCTCCAGATGTGTAAATTACAGTTACTTTTCACCTGAGAAGGTGGTTTTCATCTTTTAACTTAAAAAATATGATGATGCCACTTATCCAACTGTTACAACTGCTGAATCTTAATCTCATAGTTCATTGTAATCACTGTATTCCCATAATTTTTAGGCATTGTACAATGATTCTCATAAACCGTTTTTTATATCTATTTGTTTGTGTTGTACAAGACAGTTTAACAGGGGCACCAGTGCCATGCAACATTATGTGGCAACACGTCCAATGTTTATTGATGTTGAGATAATGAACGCAGACACTAGATTAGTTCTTGGTGATCAGGACTCACAAGTTATTCCTAGTGAAGTTGCAAGTGGTCTTTCTTCATTGTACAAAGAAATCACAGGTCAGAATAAATTCTGTTCATAACAAGCAGGGTGATGTGGGTTTCTTGTGTTAAAATTTCAAATTTGATAAGATCCTTGCAAAGGACAATCTGTGGAAGACATATCCTAGATATTCAGAAATTTCATATGATGGCCATTTAGATGAGAATTAGGATCATTCAGGTTTAGTTACCTGCTATTTATGGGTGTATCCAGCTTTTCTGGGTTGAGCTGTGGACTATAAACCTCACCAAAATAGGGAAAAAGTATATATGCTTGATTCTTATGTCAGCATGCTTGGTGTATACGGCAGATACTGTGAAGAAAGAATCTTCTACAATAACAGCTGTGTTCCCTTCTCCAAAGGAGGTTATGTCGATCCTTGTACAGGTAATGCTGTGGGATTCAATCCTTTTGTTTTAAGGACGTTATTGTACCTAATCTGATTCTAATACTTATCAAACAAGGTGTTGCGTAATATCTATGTGCGTTATTGCAGAGGGTTCTTGAGCAAAGAGTTACAGCAGTTCTTGATAAACTCTTACAGAAGCCATCCCTTTCTAATCCTGGTCCAAAGGAAGAAGGCGGACTTTTATTAGTTAGTTTGTTAACTTTCCTACCATATTATATAGGCTTTCTAGTTACTTTACTCTAGCTCAGCCACTCTTCTTTACTTCATCTTGGCAACAGTACCTCAGAATGCTGGCAGTTGCTTATGAGAAGACTCAGGAACTCGCTAAAGACCTTCATGCTGTGGGTTGTAGTGATTTGGATGTTGAGGGTAAATACCTTGTCTACACATTAGTTATTGAACTCTCTCTTGCTAAAAAGATTTTAGTGTTGTGCTGTTTACTTGTGTCTATGTAATATTGGATGTGGAATATTGATATCATATGATTCCTACGAACACGTCCATCAAGGATGTATCTGCCACATGAGGATTTATAAGCATCTTGAACTTGTTTCTGCAAGAACTCGTTTTCTTCTGTTTGTAGTTTGTCTATATATCTCTGTTGTAATTGTGTTTCTTTTTGTGTGTTGCTCTGACCTCTTTTGTCTTTTTGTGTTTTTTATCTGCTGATGTTTGTTTGTAGCGTGCTTTATATAAGCACTTGCTTGTTGACTTCTGGTCAAGTCTTGTAACAGACTATAAATAGCCAGATTTGGCCTAAATAAAAAATATCTTTCACAGCCTAATCATTCTGTTATGGGAGACTTTTTCTTCTTCTGAGAGTCTTTAGATCTAGGTTTCATTCTCACAAATTCACTTGAGCGTTTCTTAGGTACAAATGAATAACTTCATCCGATTTGGTTTCGTGTCAAAAGTTTGATTTCTTAGTTTATCTGCTTCTATCTGACTTTATCTTTTCTACTTGGCATGTTCCTTGTAATATGGATTGGGTCCTTATTAGTCTCTTCTTGTGAACAACCTAAGGTCTGGATTCCCAGAATCCTCTGTTTTTGCATAGAAGAAACTGTGTAGTTGCTGCATTGTGAGCAGTCTCTTTTAACAAAGATTCTATATGGTTGTCGCAGGTCTAGCAGAATCTCTGTTTTCTACCCATAAAGAGGAGTATCCTGAATATGAACACGCCTTGCTTACACAGTTATATAATGCTAAGGTCATTTGCACTGACTTCTTATTAGTAGCATTATTTTCAGGCAATATATCTTACGCAATGTTCGTTGTTGTTATTCAGCTGGAAGAATTGCGTGCTGAATGCAAGCCCGAGGTATCTGGGAGTGGGACTATTGGACGATCAAAAGGAGCTCATGCTGCTTCCTCTAACCTGCAGATATCTGTTGCTGTAGTTACTGAGTTTGTGCGATGGAACGAGGAGGCAATATCCAGATGCACATTGCTTTCTCCTCAGGTCACATGCTCTATGTTAGAAACTACAAAGTCCTTTTTAAATAACATGTAACAATAATAATCAAAATAATTGGTTTATGCATAAAGCCAGATGGAAGGATGATCTCTCTTATCTGATAACACCATAAATTGGTTATTTCCTTTCCTTTTTTCTTATTGGGAGATGGGAAGGTGTGCTCGACCTGCTGAAGTGTAGAGATGCAAAAAACAGGAGCCCAATGAAGCATGAGTTTCCCATTGAAATAGAGTACCTTGGGTGCATTTTTTGGAGTTTTAAGTTTATGAAATTTGACTGCTACAATAAAGAATTGCCAGTGTTATTTTGTTTTCATTCTTCTGATGTCAGGTGATCGATCTAGATACTACAGGGTTTTCTCAAACACTATCTTCCTGCAGTCATGTGTGATGTTTTACATAGATTTTCATTAGGATTGCTTGAAGCTTGGAAAAAACAAGTCATGTTTATAATTACTGTTTCTTTTTACAGCCTGCTGTTCTTGCATCCAATGTAAAAGCTGTTTTCACTTGCCTCCTAGATGAAGTAAGTCATTCAGCATTGAAGATTCCTCGACTTCATTTTTTATGGATATATTCCTCGGCTTGATCACAAATTCACCAATATGCAGGTAAGCCAGTACCTAACTGAGGGGCTAGAACGAGCTAGAGATGGTTTAACAGAAGCTGCTGCTTTGAGGGAAAGATACATGCTAGGCACCAGTGTTAGCAGAAGAGTGGCTGCTGCTGCAGCTACTGCTGTAATTACTTGTTGACTCTCCTAATCGATACACAAACACACAGAATTCATCCTGTTTGAGGTCCCATGATCATTTAAGGAGATTTATTTGGTAATATAAATGTAGGCAGCAGATGCAGCCAAAGCAGGAGAAAGCAGTTTCAAAGCTTTCATGGTGGCTGTTCAGCGTTGTGCTAGCAGTGTGGCTATAGTACAGCAAGTACGTGCAGAGTAAAGACAGGCAGATGCTGCAAATAGTTTTACCCTTTATTCATCTTGTGTGTAGTACTCATAACCATCTATTGCTTTACAGTATTTTGCAAACAGCATCTCTCGGCTTTTACTGCATGTGGATGGTGCACATGCCTCATCTTGTGAAGAAATGACAACGGCACTGTCTCGTCCGGAGTCTGCCGCTTATAAAGGACTAAAACAGTGCATTGATACAGTTATGGCAGAGGTCTGTTGCAGACTACACCTTGAGAACTTAATCGGAGCCTCTTTTGCTAACTTCATTTGAGAATTCCATTCTATCACTAGCAAATTTACTTGAGTACATGATTTTTAGTTTTAATACGGTATTTGGATATGTCTTCTACTTCCCCTGTTTATCACTGATTTGAATCTCTTCTTTTGATATCAGTTATTTATGCTTGTTAAGAGCTAATAGAAATGTTAAACAGGCCGAGAGATTGCTGACCGCTGAGCAGAAGCAGAGTGATTACTGTACAGCAGATGATGGACTTGTTATTGACCATAGACCAACAACTGCCTGCATTAAGTATGCTTTGCTTATCTATTTAATATCGTTAGAAGAACCAAACATTCATACTGTGTATGAAGCTTATTATACAATTATAAATTTAATATTAGAATATTGAGTGTGTTAAGGTTCTTTAACTCTATATTTCCTAAATTATGACACTCATTGTTTTTAATTTTTATAGATTTAATAAAATTCACTTATCTCAACAAATATTATCCTTTCATCATTCTGGGTACTGGTAGCCTTTTCTGCGCCTGTGCGTGTAGCAATTTACTCAAATTACTAATCTGTTCAATTCATATTCCTTGAACAGAGTTGTGGAATACCTTTCCCGTGTGCTCGAGTCTGCATTTACTGCTTTAGAAGGCCTTAATAAGCAGTCTTTCCTTACGGAATTGGTAAGGAGACTTATCCTTAGAACTACCACTCTCTGCTTTAGAATTTAAATGTGATTTCTATATGCATAGAAGTTTGAATGAAATCTGATAAATTTTGCTCACCTTGGCAAAGCAACCATCCTGCATCTACAAAGCATGTAAATCAAGGATGAAAAATCTCATAATATGTGTCAACTCTCGTAAGGAGTGAATGGTAATACATGATATACATCCCATTGGGTCCTTGGGGTAAAATATGAAAGAAACTACACACAAAAAAGTCATATTTTTTTATAGATTCAGGCCTTTTGGACTCAGTACTTTTTTGGACTCGTACTTTTTTAAAAAGAAGCCGACCCAAGAATTTCAGTTGCCACATATTATCTACTGCTTTTCTACCTTAATAACATACTGCACTGAAATGTGATTTCTGCTAGTGTTATATATCGGAGCAAAGTGCATTCAACATAAATAAATCGAAAGATTTACCAGAGGAGGATAACTTTTCTGGCCCAAAATAATGAAAAAAACACACAAGGACAGATGATAAATTGGCAAACCCTCCTATACAATCTTACCAACTAAAGGAGTGTTAGTTGCTAACATTATATGATCCAATATTTTCAACTGTGAATGTGTTCGTTAAGGTTCTATCCTACCTTTATAATTGAGATAGTATCTTACTGGTAAACACAGCCTTTTAACCAGCTTGAACGGTTGTTTCAGGGAAACCGTTTGCATAAGTTGCTTCTTAACCACTGGGAGAAGTTCACATTTAATCCCAGGTATACTTTCTCATTGTACTTTACACACGGCTTCCATTGGCCGGATCATTTGTGTCCTCCAATGAATCCCGCCTAGTTCTCATCTTTTGGCTGTTTGAAGTGCACAAATTCGCTTCTGAGCTCCCGTCTTTATACTATTTGGCAGTGGAGGCCTGAGGTTGAAGCGTGATATCACTGAGTACGAGGACTTTGTTCACACCTTCAGCGCTCCATCTGTCGATGAGAAGTTTGAAGTGTTGGCAATGTGAGTAGCAAGCGCATGATTGTTCTGTTAGTAGCTTTGAGTCACTACTTGTCATGAACTCATAATTCTACATTGAACTGATAATCTTCTCTTTTCCGGCTCTCAGCATGGCAAATGTCTTCATTGTTGCTCCTGAAAGTCTCTCCTCTTTGTTCGAGGGAACCCCAAGCATTCGGAAAGACGCTCAGAGGTACAAAACATGCTTAAACATCCTCTCTTCTTAGCATGATTAGACTTGTCATTTTGGAAGGAGAAGAAGTTCTTGTTATAAATCTGCTCCAAAGGTGTGTCATTTCAAGCTTATGTTTGGCTCACAATGCAGATTCATTCAGCTTCGAGACGACTTCAAGTCTGCGAAACTCGCTTCGAGACTTGGTGCCTTGTTTAGTCACTCCCTGAGCTAACCCCGCGAGTGATTCATGCAGGAAAGTTGTAGCTTCGGTCTCAATTATTCTTTATGCGTAATTTTGAATCCTATAGATGCTAGCTATCAATAAAACAAGTAAACAACTAGCTGTCAGATTCTACTTGAAGATAAAATCGGGGTTGATTGTTACCCCCCGCCTAATTTTTACTTTAAAAAAAGAGAGGATATCTTTAGCATTTCCTTATGGGCGAAGAACATGTGAAAAATATACTGAACCGATTTGAGCACTACACTTTTTTTTGGGTTTTATGTTTGTCCAAAAACATATATTGGCTTTTCTTGGAAGAGTAAAACCTCGTAAAACTATGATCCCATGGTGACTTTTCTTGGCTCACAACTTAGACTCCCTCCAAGCACAGTAGCAAACTCATCTATCAAGAAGATTTTCTAGTATTTGATTTTAATTATTATATATAGTCATATAACAACATATTTTTCATGTAGTTTTTATTATTTGAAATGTGTACTTGCATATCTTTAGCGTATCTCTTTGGATGTAATTGGTTACAACAATTGGGATTGGGGAGATCATGCATGCCATTGTCATAAGCTCCTAATTAAACACCATGCAATTTGACCTCAAACAAGTCAACCTTTCAATTTACCCAGAGTTGATCATATTAAGTTCTGCACGTTTAAAAACAAGTAGAGATTCATTTATGCATGCAAATATAACGGGTGATTAGTAAATTCGGAGTAAATTAACAAGTTAGTCCTTGTAAATTTATCTAATATCTTTGTTTGTATAGAATAATGCAATTTGCCACCCGTTGAATAATTTTTTAGTCATAGATAATATTAGACTTTCATACAAAAATAGGGTCCGGATCCGGTAGGAATGATTATTATGGTAGGAAATAGGAATGAATCTCGGCCGTCCATCACGCGGAGGGAAAACAGCCCAACAAGCCACACGGGCGAATAATTCGCGTATAATTCGCGTATTATTCGCGTTTTATACGCGTTTTTAATACACGAATAATTCGCGTATTATACGCGAATTATACGCGTTTTTTCCGTTTTCGTTTTTTTCCCTTTTTTTCGTTTTTTTTAATTTTTTTTAATTTTTTTTTGTTTGTGTAACTCAATGGTCAAGTTTGTGCAACTCAATGGTCAAATTTGTGCAACTCAATGGTCACGTTTGTGCAACTCAATTTGTTCATTCATATTTGTTCAACTCTATTGCCAATGTTTTGAATTCTATTTGTGCAACTCGATGGTCACGTTTGTGCAACTCAATGGTCACGTTTGTGCAATTCAATGGTCACGTTTGTGCAACTCAATTTGTTCATTCATATATGTTCAACTCTATTGCCAATGTGTTGAATTCTATTTGTGCAACTCAATGATCACGTTTGTGCAACTCAATGGTCACGTTTGTGCAACTCAATAGTAAATTTGTTCATTCATATTTGTTCAACTCTATTGCCAATGTGTTGAATTTTATGGTCAATTTGTTCATCAATATTTGTGCAACTCAATGGTCAAGGGTTTGTGCAACTCAATAGTCAATTTGTTCATTCATATTTGTTCAACTCTATTGCCTATGTGTTGAATTCTATGGTCAATTTGTTCATCAATATTTGTGCAACTCAATGGTCAAATTTGTGCAACTCAATGGTCAAGTTTGTGCAACTCAATGGTCAATTTGTTCATTCATATTTGTTCAACTCTATTGCCTATGTGTTGAATTCTATGGTCAATTTATTCATCAATATTTGTGCAACTCAATGGTCAAATTTGTGCAACTCAATGGCCAAATTTGTTCAACTCAATGGTCAAATTTGTACAACTCTATGGTCAATTTGACAAACGAGTAACCTAAAAACGCCAATGAAGAAAATGACTAAGGGTCAATTTGGCCAATATTTGTGCAACTCTATGGTCAATATTTATGCAACTCTATGGTCAATTTGGCCAAATTTCTACGAACGTTTAATATTTGGAGACACCGTGTAAGAAATGACTAAGGGTCCAAAGTCGGTTAAATTAGTACACATACCGACGAATTTTGACATGAGTTTGTTTTTTACTCGAGAATTGCATGCCCCCCCTTTCATGACGAGTGACAAGTTGACCGGAATTATGCATTGTTCAACTTTTTTTTTTGTACAAGGTAAACATTAGGCTCCCTATCTAAAGTAGGGCCTCATCCTTTCGGATGATTTTACTAAACTCCTTCAGGAGAAATAATGTTTCCGGAGTCCAGGCATCCGGGTTTACAAACGTCCTTGATGAGGTGGATGAATTAATGAAGCTGTTGTAGTAGTCCAGGAAGGAGTCTGGAACATCATGTTTGGCCAGAAAGTCTGCGGCTTGGTTACATTCTCGAAAGCAATGAAAGATCTTGACCTGTATGAATCCTCGAAGAATGTTGTGAATGTCATGAAAGATTGTACCAAGTTCCCAAGAAACCTTCCAGATACGCTTAAGGGCATTGATGACTGTAAGGTTGTCACCTTCAATGATGATTTTGGAAAGATGAAGCTGATGAGCTTTGTTGATAGCCGCGAGAAGAGCCAGTGCCTCAGCTTCTATAGCACAGCTCGCACGACAACATTGTATAGTAATGGACAACACCCTCCCATCTTGTAGCCGAACAATAGACGAGATGGATGCCCTCCCATCAGATTTGAAAGAGGCGTCAAAATTAATTTTTGCCCAGTCAGCTCTTGGCTTCTGCCAGTGGAGGACTAGCGTGTTGGATTTTTTCTTGTTGTTCAGGGGAGCTTGTACAGAAGAAAGCCATGTGAAGTAAGTCTTGGTAGCTGTGTTGCCAACCACCATGGGATCAGCATCTGGAGCATTTCTAAAAATGATCGAGTTTCGAGAGAGCCAAACCTGCCACCAAGCAAAACATAGAAGATGAAAGGAATCACTTCCAGCGCGCGTAAGCTCCAAGTTGGTGACAAAATCATGGTTAGAGATGAGCGGGAGAGATTTTTGTATTATCTGTTCCATGTTCGTAAGGGTATTAATGGTAAAAGGGCATTGGAAAAAAAGATGATTTAAGTCTTCATCTTCCAATCCGCAAAGGCTACATTGGCTAAAGACTCTGTGGTAGTGTCGATTAAGGCGCTCTGTAGTAGGAAGGGCATCCGAGTAGGCCTTCCAAAGAAATGTCTTAATTTTTGGTGGTGTTGGGAGCTTCCAAATCCAATTCCCACCAAAACAAGGTCGGGATCCTTGTCGCTGAAGGAAGTTCGCAGCAGATTTGACCGTAAAATTTCCATCGGGTGATGGGGTCCAGATTAGTCTGTCCGGGATCTCGAAAATTGGAATACGAATATTACAAATATGATTTGCAAGGTTTTGGGGAAGCATTTGAAGTAGTTTCTCTATGTTCCATTGTTTATCAGGTAAAATGAAGTCGGAAACCTTTGCATTGATATTCGAGTCATCAAAATAAGGAAGCAGGGTGTCTTCAAAAGCCCATCGGTCCGTCCAAAAGCAAATGTTTTGGCCGGAACCTAATTGCCATCTAAGGCCCTTCTGGAAAGTGTCTTTGAGATGGAGGAGACGACTAAACTGCCAAGAGAGATTCGTACCTGTCTCATAGTCTAGGACATTAGTGGAGCCAATATATTTTTCAGTAACAATTTTGACCCACATATTAGAAGGTTCATTTAAGATTTTCCAAAGAAGCTTCATTTGGAGGGACGAATTAGTCACTTCCGCCGATCTAAAACCCAGCCCACCCTCAGCTTTCGGAGCACATAGGCTGTCTCATGAGATCAAAGGGTGGTAGCCTGGGTTGTGTTTGTTCCAAAAGAAATTTTTGTTGACTTTATCAATCTGATCCCAAACCCCCCGAGGCAGTAAAAAACTTTGCATAAGGAAGTTGGTTTTCGATGTTAAATTGGCTTGGATAAGGACTGCTCTCCCGGCCTGGGAAAGAGAGTTGGCCTTCCATTTAGAAAGTTGTTTCTTGAGGTTTGCAATTGCGTCATCAAAAACATCGTTCTTGACCCGTCCACGAACTATCGGAATTCCAAGATACTTCTCTAGGTTTGTTGTTAGTGGTATGTTAAGAAAACTGGCTAAGGATGAAGCAGTCGTCCGGTTAATGTTTGCAGAGCATTGGAGACTACTCTTCTGGAAATTAATTACAAGTCCTGTTTTTGTCACAAAGGAGTCTAGAGTTGATTTTATAAAGCTCATATTCTCATTAGTTGCATTTGCCAATATCATAGTGTCATCCGCAAAGCTCAGAAAGGGCAAACAGGTACCATTCTTTGGAAGTTGAATCCCGACTCTACGAGTGGGGAGCCTCGCTTCCTTATCCAAAATTCTGGCTAGATACTCCATTGCTATAATAAAGATGTAAGGAGCTAGAGGGTCTCCTTGTCGTAATTCTCTTGTTGGCCTGAAGACCGGCCCTGGTTCATCATTTACTAACACCGAAAAGGATGTAGACGTTATACATGTCATGACCCACGTGATCAATTTGGGATGAAATCCAAATTTGGTGAGGATTTGTTGTAAGAAATTCCAATCAACTTTATCATATGCTTTTTTCATGTCAAGTTTAAGGGTCATCCATCTTTTCTTTCCTTTTTTCTTACGATGAAAAGAATGGAAAATTTCATGTGCAATCAGAATGTTGTCTTGGATAAGGCGCCCTTTAAGAAAAGCGCTCTGAAGTGGGTGAATGCATTGTTCAACTTGAATGTGTAGAGGTAGCAAAGTTTGATCCATCATTGAGCATGGCCAAAAGCTAGCCAGCTCCTACATGGCCACTCTCTCTCTTGCTAAAAGCTTATATGCATGATTGGTTCCCACGTTACATAAAACAAAGCCTTGGTTCCCAGCTGACTAAGCAAAAAAAATAATAGTTCGTGTGCGGTTGGAGCTCCCCCTTAATATGGGTATTTATTTTTTCTTTAAATTTCTATAGTTTTCATGTATATAAAAATATTTTGAATAGCCAACAATATTGTTTTAATGTTTCATATGCTTTCTATAGTTTTATATATCTTTCATATATACGTAATTGCATTTAGATGAAAATAAGGAGTGTTTCTCTCGCAAGTGAATTATATTTTCAATTGATTTATTTCTTATAGAATATTTATTTATTTTATACTTAATATAATCTATTATATTTTATATTATCATAAATTGGTCCATTTTTTACATTCATGCAATTTTCAATTAAAGTTGATTAATAAAATTTCAAAATAGTTTTTAAACCCGTGCGTAGCACGGGTCATGAATTCTAGTATATATAAAAGTTAGGTGGTGTCCCCATTAAATGCTCAATTTAGTCTTCTTTGCAATCTTCCCTATATAATAAACACTTTGCAATCATAATCAAACAAACCATAATAGCATAGTGGTAAACCCTTTCTCTAATTACCCAAAGGTTTGAAGTTCAAACCTCTCTAGCAACATTTTTGTGTTGTTTGCATATTTTCTTAATGTGTATTTTTTAAACGTAAATCACAAAATATATATACCCTAAATAATAGAATATGAGTATTTTTTTAAACGTGTTTTGTGTGCATTTGTTGTATTATTTGTATATATGATTCAAGTATATAAATAAATCAACAATTTATTTTGTTTAACGTAAATCACAAAATATATTTATACCCTAATTAATAAAATATGAGTATTTTATAAACGTGTTTTGTGTGTATTTGTTGTATTATTTGTATATATGATTCATATATATAAATAAATCAATAATTTATTTTGTTTAACTTAAATCACAAAATATGTTTATACCCTATATCATAAAATATGTGTATTTTTTTTAATAAACGTGTTCAGTGAGTTTTTGTTCTATTATGTGTATATATGAATATTTTCTTAACGTGTATTTTTTTTAACGTAAATTACAAAATATGTGAATACCATAAATCATAAAATATGTGTATTTTTTTAACGAAAATCACAAAATGTATTTATACCCTAAATCCCAATATATGGGTATTTGTTTCTTTAAACTTCTATAGTTTTCATGTATATAAAAATATTTTGAATAGCCAACAATATTATTTTAATCTATCATATGGTTTCTAATTTTCTATAGTTTCCTATATCTTTCATATGTACGTAATTGCATTTAGATGCAAATAATGAGTGTTTCTCTCGCAAGTGAATTATATTTTCAATTGATTTATTTCTTATGGAATATTTATTTATTTTATACTTAATATAATCTATTAAATTTTACATTATCATACCTTGGTCCATTTTTCACATTCATGCAACTTTATGAAATTTTTCAATTAAACTTGATTAATAAAGCTTTAAAATAGTTTTTAAACCCATGCGTAGCACGGGTCATAAACTCTAGTATCTCATAAAAATAGAATTTCGAATGGATTGGGTAGCAAGTAATTGGCTTGTTTGGGCCTAATCCTCAATGGACCGATGACCCATGGTGTAGAATTTTTTATCTTCTTCCTACCCCGTCTTCTATTATAAATACGCATGTCTTAGCAATGTGTAGATAAGTTCAATTTTTCGTTTTACTTCAAACACTATCCGACATTACCTTATTGACTTAAGCACTATAGGTGGATTAGGGGGACAGTCGCCACATGTGTCCATTATTTTGCAGGGTTAAGAAGAAACACCGCTCGAGCGTTCAAGATTGACTTGCCTTGAAATGGGCTTCACACCAAGAGGCAGAGAAAGTGAACTAAAAGGAAAATGACATGAAATTCCAAAAGTCCGTTCTTGACCAGAAAAAATTTCTTTTGAGCTTAGTCTCTTCAGGTCAATTTTTTGAGTCGGGTCAAGTTTTGACAACACTACTTCTAAACCATGGAATCAGGAGAGCAAATTAAATGAACACAAAACCTAACTTCACAAGTCTGATCCGGAAATGCATGAATAGACAATCGGAAAAAGCGAAACCAAGAGACATTAGGAAATTACTAGAAAGCGTGGATCTCACAATCTTAATACAACGTTGAGGATACAAATTACAGTCAGAACAAAGATGAGCAGATTCAACTTTAGGGCATAAACTAACTCATGTATAAGGTACATGTGCTGTATGTACCGTGTGTATTTGTGTCAAGTAAGTGGAGCTTGATGCCAATACCAATGCTACCTGCCTCTTTTTCCATTGTTGTCTTATCTCCTCTCTATCAGGATTCCCAGTTTGGTATGTTACTTGTAGCTTCATTCACCATTTTCACCAGTGTTACCTGACACACAAATTAGTTGGAGATGCTTAGCATAAAACCACATCATCACAGTTCATTCGCTCCTGCTTTGTCGGCCTTAATTTGCAAGTATTCCAATACAATCAAAGCAAGTGTTAAATGTAGAGAGAGACTGAAAACGGTGAAAGTAGGCATACCACACTTTCCGGGACACCAGGTGGAGGAAGTGGGAGGTTTCGTGGAGGCTGAACATTGGTATAGGATCTCTTGTCAAACCTCCATTCCCCTATCTTTCCATATGTTAATTTACCCTGTAATTGAAATATGATAAGATTGCAGTCTATGATAAAGCGATGCTCAAAATACCCATACCCGCACCACAAAATTAAAGGAAAACGTTGAAAGAGTAATAATGAACACACATGTACATGAAACAGGGAAGCACAAGACAAAGGATTGCAGCGGGGAAAAGATGAAGGGCTTCAAGAATCAAGAACAAGAAGGAAAGAAAATTAACAATTCCATGGCAGGTTTTCACCACATTATGCAGAAAACACCACACCCACATGAGTAAGAATAGGGAGTTCTTTTTTCGCACCTTCATGTCATAGTCACACCCGTAAGTATAGTGTATGATGTACTTGTTCCCAACTTCAGTGTCCCAAGGAGGCTGCATTAACATAACAACAAAGTAAATCATTATAATTGGTAGACACTACCATTCTCAGGATCCGGTAAGTCAATATTCATTGACAATTGCAAAGATAATTTGTGCAAAGGATAAAACCAAGTCAAAGCATGTTTATCTTATAGTTGGTTGGCACATTTATCATACGCTGATTTATTAATGCATGCCACATAAGTGCTAATTCACGAAAAAGAGTTTAAGGTTGAAGATAGTTATGGTCATTAATAGCACTATGGTCCTTTCCATGGTGAGAAACTCCTGTATGGGGTAACAATGTCATCCTCAGTGGAAAAGTTATAGTCACATCCCACATCTTTGGATTGAGTATCGAAGCCTAAAAGATACAAACAAAAGGTAGAACCAAATAACCTGAATCATGAAATCCTTGTACAAGATGTTTTTCACTCCATGTAGAGCAGATGCAACGGCATAGGCATACCTGCGCATACATTAAGCGAAAAGCAATAGATTGCAAGTATCAGGATCAGTTTGGTCATAATTACTCAAGCCAATAGGAATTAAAAATTACAATACACTGATTACTATCATAATTTGGGGGGAAAAAGTGAAGTATTATGCAGCTGGTTTATATTTATGCATCACTGCCTACTTATTTTGAGATCCAATCAGTACCAATGCTCTTCTTTGGTAATAGATTTGTAGGGACTAGGCTAATCTTTGTATTCCTTTAGACTTGTTAGATGAAGAAAAACTTTCATCTCCACTCTTGAAGGTAAACCCTTACCAAACAATCATTATGAAACAATAAGACTATTTGTGAGAAAAGTTAAAAGCTTACATCTCAAGCACCCAGCCAAAGGATTTATCCGCTTCAGGATCCTTTTTCATTGCCAAGGAAATATTCATCCAACTAGGCGCTATCTTTGAAAGAGCTTCCTGCAATAGTGTAAAAAAGTATAATATAAGAACTTTTATTAGTAGTATATATGCAGCTAACGACATACAGATATACTTGCAAACATCGAGGAAAGTGTACAATGATACCTTTCCAACAATGACAGGGGAGTTCCCTATAGGATCAATGTCTGTTATTGGGCCTTTCTCCAATGGGAAATACTTCCGCAATACAGACTCAAATTTCTTAGGTTCAATGTAGAAGAATGGAAATGCAGCTCCCAGTCCATCACGAGATAAATTTGGTATGGGTTTCACAATAACATGGTCTGGCTCAGACATCAGTATATAGCTGCAACATTGCAAGTATAATTTAGCAGATGCAAAGCTAATAACAATAACATAATAGCATAATATAAAAGACTATCCACATTTAGCTCTTACTCTTCTTTTATATCTGCTTCTTTAAGCCATTGTACAAATGCCCAAGGTCTATTCAAAACCACATATCCCTGAAAGTTCAAAGTAGGTGACTAAGTGATATCAAATGGAAAGAAATACAATAAGATCTGCATGTAGAGGTTCTAGTACCGGAATTGGCAATGCCTTAACATTTAGTTTAGTTTACAAGCACATCAACCATTGGCGCAAGCAGATAGAACTCATATTTCATAAATTCAGAGCTCGCTCAAGTAACTGTTTCATAAATTCATTTCCACAATAATGTTAGACTAATTTCCTATTTAAAATGCATTTTGTTTGCTTAGTACCCATAAAATTCTCCTACAACATTTTAAGCATGCAACCTCCAATGCTCCAACAAGAGTAATCACCGTCGTATCAAGTCCTTACCCATCAAGTTTCTATACCACCCATAAAACATCAGTCTGAAAAAAACTGCTTGCTTATGCAAAATATTCTTGTAAATTAAAGCTCTGCTCCCATTTCACTCACCGCTACTATGGGATACTCTTTTTCAGGCTTTACTTTGTGTCGTTTATCCTTTATTTAGTTTGATGGAGAGTATGCTGTATAGCTACCCACATTGTGCTTTGTGAGATAAGCATCCACTTTTTTAATAGCACAAACACCAATGCTGTATTCAAAAAGCATCAATGAAATGATCAGCCCAGTTTCAAACTGGGTGTCAACCACCTCAGTTTGATTGCCTACATTCTTATCCAGCTAAATACTCTCTCGGATGTTGCTTATCTTACTTCTGTAGCATCCCATTAAAAATCTCATGTCCAGGTTCATTAGTACTGTAATTTCAGAGCCAAGCTTCAAAAACAGCTCAATGACAGCAATTCACAAAACAAAATGAGCCAACATTAACACTCCAAGTCAATGACAATAATAAGATACAAGCATAAAGCCATCAAATGATCAAATTCAGCAGAAACAGAAAACAAATCCAACAAAAGAGAAATTGGGGGTTTTGGGCAATCATTTACTTGATCAGTTCCAGGAGGGAGGGGTTGGGCAACGAAGGTAGGGATCTCGTCCATGTACTTGTCGGGCTTACCCGAATGCAGAATTCGGGTAAACCCGCCCATCTCGGAGCCGGGTTGGACCCGGAACTTCTTGAACCAGTAGTACATGACCCTGCACTGCCAAGTGCTATAGACGGAGTCGGTGGCCGTGACAGCCGTGTGGAACAGCCTCTTCTTCCCCTCCTTCCTCGTCCGAGATCTGTCAACGGGCATTCTGATTACCGGGTCGCCCGCCGTCGGGTTTCCGGGCCCCGGAAAGTCTTGCCGGAGCCGAAGGGATGCGTTCGGGGAGATGACAATGTTGTATGTGATGAGTGCCACTGAGAAGATTATCAGGAGGGTTTTGAAGAAATTCCCAAAACCCATCTCTCTTTCTTTCTCACTCGTTTTCCCCTCTATGGATTTGGGATTTGAGAATCAAGAATTTGGAGAAAGGGAGACAAGTTGGTGGTGATGATGGCTGAAGGCGATGGTTGACTTGCAATACATAAGAACCAAGGACACATGTTCTTGAACGGATTTCTTCAGAATGTGTTTATTTATTTGCAAGTGCAGGCATGAGGAAGAAGAAAAGGACAACGACAAACAGATCGTTTCGAGCGTCACAGAAAACTGGGCTTTGGAAACACTCAATTGATTGTTGTTTACTTTTGATTGTGGGTGTGGCCCAATGTTTTTTGCTTCAAAGTTCATCCACCACTCGCTTTCCTTGTACTTTTTACAATCTTGGCCCGTTAATAATGTGACTTAAATCCTATCACTAGTTTAACCGTCGTAAACACACATGGATCTCGTAGATAAATTTCCAACAAATATTGGTAAGAAAAATATACAAAGATATTTTTGTAAAAATCATGTAAGATTTATTTTTAATCTAATATTAATAGTATGATCCAAAGACTTAACTTTAAAAAAATATACATATAAGATTTTTTCTTTAAGTCTCATTAGATATTTTAAAATATTTTAAATCGGTAACAAAATATATCCATTAATTTTACCAGTTTTAGTAAAAACGTTTTATAATAATATTTTGATATCATGGTATATTATATTAATTGATGGGTTTGAAATGAATCAGGTCCGAATGGGCGCTTTAGTGTGAAATGAAAATAAATAAAAGTCAATTGGATGCGAATAAATTATACGTATTGATTGTTTTGCTTAAAGGACAATTTTTCGAAAAATAAGGATACAAGACATGTCCATAATTGTGAATCAATTATATGGATTTGTGCATCTAGTAGTACGGATTTGTTCATCTATACATGCCATTTCTACATTAGTATTATGGGTTTTGTTCATTAGCAATATAGATTTGTTCATTTGTAATATGGATTTATGCATCTAGTAATACCGATCTATACACCTATACATGTAATTTGTGCATTAATACTAAGAGTTATGTTCGTTTAGTTTAGTTTTATGCATCATGTTTGTTTTGTTCATTTAAACCTTGCGTTTGTGCATCAATTCTACCAACTTTGTTCACCTATACATACAATTTATGGTAATTCTGGTGAAGAAATGTGCAATCATGTTGCACAAACTGATGTTATTGATCGGCAAAGTAACTATTATTTATCATTTACAAAGTGTTAGCTCAAGTGAACAAATATATAATCCTAATGCGCAAATTGACGTTATTAATAAACAAAAAAAGTTATTCATATACATAAAAGGCCTAACAAAAAAAGAGATTCCTTATAGATTCGACAAAAAAAAAAGAGATTCCTTATAGATAAACACATTATTGGTATTGATGAACAAATGTGCACTAGTATTGCACAAATACATTATAATGATGCACAATTACACCTGACAATTTGGGTTGTTCGGGTCAGTTTGGATCGGGTCGTTTAGATCGGGTTCGTTTGGGTCAAACAGTTATTTTGGGTCTTGTTCGATTCGGATGTTGTTCGGGTTCAAGTCTAGTTTGGATTTAGGTTGTTTCGGATCGTAATATTTCGGATTAGTTCGGATTCGGGTCGTTTCGGATCGGATGTTGTTCGGTTTTGGGTCTAGTTAGCCTCGGGTCCTTTTCGGATTGCTTCGAATCGGATCATTTCGGATCGGGTCAATTCGGATTTGGGTGTTATTTACAAATCCAATCAACCGGTACACATGATTGTTATTTAAAATTTTAAATAGTGTTATTTCTTTTTTGTATATTTATGTTATTTATACGGTTAAAATAATTTATCAAGCTTATCTTGTATCATAAATCATTAATTAGATTGGATAACATCTTACTAACACTTTCAAGACGTATCTATATTTTTAACACGCGTCTCAATTTAACTATGCTAATTAGTGTCAGGCCCGGCTAATTACCCGGTTCAACCGGTTAGATGGAGCAGGACTCCCAAATAATTGGAGCCCCTTATATATCAAATGTTTTACGTAAGATTTAGGGATACAACTTGGCTTGGTGGTAGGGGTGAGCAAAAATATCCACTCCGTCGATCGGGCCGATCCGATTCGATAAAATCCAGATAATTTGGATAGTTATATCTTTTTTTATTAATAACTAATTTTCTTATTTTTAATAATATAATTTGAAAAAGAATGCTAAAAAGGATAGTTTGGATATCCAAATTATCCGGTCTCGGATATCCGATCGAAACGAATATTTCTTACCGGATATCCGGCTAATAACAGATCGGATACGGATCGCTAATTTTGACCAAATTTTTTCGGATATCCGCTATTTTGGATCGGATCGGATAATCCGTTTGCTCACCCCTACTTGGTGGTGTAGAGTTTAGAAATGTTGTAAATGGTCGACTGTTCGAAACTCCATCTCTCCCTTTTTTTCATTTGTTTTATTTTCTTATTGTGTGGGTCATTGGGCCCTAAAGTTTTCTTCTTTCACAATTGGTTGCTATTAAAAGTGTAGATGTACTTGTTCGGTCTTTTGATATACATCAATCGTGTGCACCACTATTCTAGTATTTTATATCATTAATTTTTCATTTTAATTATTTTTTTAATAGTATATCTACTCTTAAGATTTAGTTTGGATGATTTCATGTCATTTCGGATCGGGTCTTTTCGGGTCATAATTAGTTCGGGTTGTTTTGAATCGGGTCATTTCGGATCGAGTTATTTCAGGTCAGTTCAGTTCGGGTGTAGTTCAGTTTACATTTTATTCGGGCCATTTCGGTTTGGGTCAGTTTCAGATTGAATTCAGATCGGGTCTGGGTCATGTTCGGATAGTTCATTTTTCGTTGTTTGGGTCCAATTTCGGGTTCAGTTCGGGTTTCAGGTTCGGGTCACTTTTTGCCGGGTCTATGCACAATTGTGCAATAGTGAAGAACAAATACAAGATATACAATCAAGCACAACATACTAGTTCAAGTAAATAAATACGCGATCCTGATGCACACATTGATGTTATGGATAAACAACATGCGTGCATCCCTCAAAGACAGATTTTTCAAAATAGCATGACAAATATGGGAGCAAATTGCCCATGGCGTTTTTCCATATTAATAAATGTTTAATCTTGAGCGTTGATTTTTCAAAAAGGAACGTGTGAGACATTCTAATCTATACTACCTATAGTATAAAGCGGAGACAATGTCTTCACAAAAATTTACGCCACGTGTCATTTCAATAATAAAATAATCAGTTGGGCCCTCCTTTATATAAATTAAGTAGTTACAATCTCATATAATCTTATCCCGTAAACATTGATTAAAATTTACCAAAAATTATGAATTATCCCAAAAATTATAAATTATCACTTACCAAGAATTAGTTATAATCTTCCCATAAATATTACTATTTAATAAAACGTGATATTTATCATAAAGTATTTTTCAAACAAATCCAATTTATTTATATTATGAGTTGATTTACTATTGGTAAAAAAAACATTAATCATAATACGAAGATAAATATATATAATTCTATAATTTTAACATGATCATTAACATTACATATCTTTATTAAATTGGATAAACTAGTTTCTTCTCACATGCGAGAACCAATATATTTATTCCTAAGAGCTAGGGGCCGATTCAGTGTATAAATTTTGTGTTGACTAAAATTTGTAATTAGTTGAAAGAAGAGGGAACAAATGTCCCTCAAGTACAAAATTACCACTTATACTAGAATTCATGACCCGTGCTACGCACGAGTTTAAAAACTATGTTGAAGCTTTATTAATCAACTTCAATTGAGAAATTGCATAAAATTGCATGAATGTGAAAAATGGACCAAGTTATGATAATATAAAATATAATAGATTATATTAAGTATAAAATAAATAAATATTCCATATGAAATAAATCAATCGAAAATATAATTCACTTGCGAGAGAAACACTCATTATTTGCATCTAAATGCAATTACGTATATATGAAAGATATAGAAAACTATAGAAAGCATATTAATGATTAAAAAAATACACATATTTTATAATTTAGGGTATAAACATATTTTGTGATTTACATTAAGAAAAAAATATTATTGTTTTATTTATATATTTGAATCATACATACAAATAATACAACAAATACACTAAAAATGTCACTAGTGAGGTTTGAACCCCAAACCTTTAGGTAATTAAAAAAAGGGTTTACCACTATGCTATTGTGGTTTGTTTGATTATAATTACATGGTGTTTATTATATAGGGAAGATTGCAATGTATACTAAATGATGCATTTAATGGTGACACCACCTAACTTTTATATATATATATATAGACTAGCTAGTACAAAATTATCACTTACTAGCTTAATCCGTCGTACCACGTACGACTATACCTTAAATATTATAATTATTTTGAATACATATTCCGTCGTACCGCGATAACCCCGTGCGTACCGCACAGGGTTATCGCGGTACCATTTGATAATTTGTACCATTTGATAATTTGGTCTATTATAGAAAAACAGGTAACAATAATTTGTACCATTTGATTTCACGGGGTAAATGATATGGATTGCAAGCGTTATTTTAGTAGTTAGCTGCATAGGAGTAGCATGTGTTTCACGAAATGATTTGACTTGGTTAAAATTCGACGTAATAATCTAACTTGGAAGTTTCCAATATTTGGTCACGTGTGTCTTATTAAAGTTCGAGCAACACTTTGTGCAACTACATACTTGCTTGGATGTATCGAGTATTAATATTAAAATCACAAAGCAAGTGGACAAATTAAAATAAGCCTTGGTGATTATTTGTGCACTACACGCAGAGAAAGATGTGAAGAGAACAAAGTGATTGGGAAGAGTTTGAAATAGTGAGCACATACCATCAAATTAGCTCGAAAAAAGAAAACAAAACTGTGATAACTAAAAACATAGCAAACTAAATAAGAAACAGATTTGATCATTGGGGGCCTCACTAACATTGTTGTTTCGACAGATGAAGACTATGACAGGTTGATTCATAATCGTTCAAGTAACCGGGACAGTGATGGTTTTCAGCAAACGGTGGTGCTCTGGCACCCGCCTCCAACACAGTGGGTAAAGATGAACGTGGATGCGTGTTCAAAAGGGAATCCGGGACCGGCAGCGGGTGGTGGTCTTCTGCGTGATGCTGCTGGGGATTTTCTTAGAGGATTTATGTTCAAATGTGGCCAATGTGACTCTTTGACTGCTGAATTGTGGCCTGTGTTCCATGGTTTGAAGTTGTGCAAGCATAATGGATACCTTAAGGTGGAGATAGAAACTGATTGTGAGGTGGTTTTCAAGGCATTGAATGACCCAGCTATTCCTCTGTTGCGCCACAGTCCCGTGGTCTCTCGCTGTCACTCTTGGATGCGGGACTCCAGCTGGGAGGTGAAGATTGTGTTCACTCGGCGAGCCGGAAATAAGGCTGCTGACGCCATAACTAATGAAGCTCTTAGCTCTCCTGTCAACATTGCTGATTTTTTAGAAGTACCTTTGTTCCTTTCTAGTATTGTTGCCTCTGAGAAGGCCTCTTCTAATGCACTTATTTAAGCTTTTATATCAATAAAATCGCAGGAGCTCGTCTCCGTTTCTGAGCAAAAAAAAAAGAAACAAATTTGATTGTAATTAATTAACGTATATCTCTATTATTGAAAAGAGGACGTGTTGCAAATAGTGTAGAAAAAATAATAATAATGCGAAATGATTTTCCATTGCTAGGATATGATGCTTGTGCTACGCATGGACTCACTTTTCTAGTTATCAAATTATATGTATGACATTTTATGTTAGGATTTTTTTTAAACATCTTTACTTAATATATTGAATTTTGATTGTGTTAGTATTTTTTTTAATCATCTTTACATTTTGTATAAATATGTAAGTTTAAGTCTTTGGCTTTAACATGATTCTGTATAACTTGATATATAATAAAGTATGATAAACAATTTTAAAAATATGAAAAGAAATCAAAATTAGTAGTGCAATATTTGTAATAATAAATGAAAACAAAATTGAAATATGGCTAAACTAAGTAGCATCTTTGGAGCAAATTGCCCAGATCGAGTAGGTCATGAGGATGCAGGTGAAGCCATATTTATGAACTAAGATTTGGATTTGATAGGCCCAGTCATCAATCTCAGATTTGTATTCCTCCATGGAGTTGCCAGCCTCCAAACCTCTGAATGGTTGCCTGTACCAAACATGTTCTACATAGAGTAAGGCAAAAAAAAAAAAAAAAAAGAGACAACAAAGCAAGGTGATGTCATTATAAATTACCTCACAAAAACAATGAGTAAGCAACTTAAGTAATGTAAATCGAGTGTGATTTTTGCCAACACTTGCATTTGATAAAGTGTTCCAGGGCCTTAGGTAGATTACCATAGTATTGGTAATATACTGCCCGTAATGGGAAAGATGCAGGTATATGTAATTTTTTAATGCATGAAAATTGTGACGGTAGATAAATTTGCTTTAAGAGACATACCATAGCCTCGTGCAACCATACTGAAGGAAAACCCAACTCTTCAATAAGTTGAAGCTGGTTCTCTTTTGTACATGTATCACAGTACTGGAAAAAAATTCCTCGAATAATCTTAAACTGCAGGCAAGGAAAATCCTCTCTGTATGGCATGTGAAGAACGGCATAGACAACCCAGTGGCATTCCTTAAGGCATAAAAGTTGAGAGACAAACCCCAAATCCAGAATATGAAGATCTTTAAAACTGAATGCTCCTATAGCTTTTAAAATGGCACGTTGATGCCAGATCATATGGTCTCACCATTTTGTTTGCTGAAAACAGGACTAATTGTTGGACCTTGTAAAAAAATGAAGGTTAAGTAAAGGGTGAGCATTCATTTAGCAAAATATATGGTAAGGTTTGAGGATAGTAAACATATTTTCATTATGGTCCATAAAATAAACACCTGCAATCCAGATAAAGCTGGCCGGTTTAGTATTTCGCTCAGCTACTTCATAAATTGAATCAATACTAAATTGATTCGGGCTACACGGAAATTTTAGCCCATGAATACTATAGCAGCTATACATCATCAAGCTTTCCTAAACAGAAAAATACCTTATGGCTTTTGGAGTCCTCAACTACACTTTCAAGCAGATCGGTGTTGCAAACTTGCTATGACCGGGAAGCATGACACCATCAGAGCTGACAAAGGCTCTGATGCATACTAAAAGCTTCCCCGTTCCTGCTGTATCTTCCCTCTTGCATTCATACTTTGGCTTTGCATAGTTCATTTTCTGTGCATACTACTAAAGAGGTTTCTTACACAGCCCTAATTCATGCTGAAATAAAGGAAGAAACAAAGGCCCGGTAAGTACATCCACATGAACATCTGTAGCAAGCCAAAGGTGTATTAAAAATAGCCAACCACAGGGAAAAATAAGAGAACGCAAAAATAGCCAAAGGTGTATTAAAAATAGCCATCTCGATTACCCCCGTTGTCAACTTGGATCGGACTCTTGACCAAATGCAGTCAACTTTAGCCAGTTCTTCAGCCTCCCTGTCAGTAGACAATAGGGGCAAAAATAGTCAGCTACTTAGTTCATATGTGTGTAAAAAATGCAGAACAACCAAATAGACTACAATTCAACACACTCGCATCCCCAAATTGCGCAATACAGTCTGAATTCGGCCAAAAAGTGACAGAAAATTGAAAAGCAATGCACAACGACGAACTCCAAAGAGGATAGAGAGAGAGAGCCGTAACCAGGATCGGCCTTCTTGTTGTGCTTCCTCGTGTTCCTCTGGTTCCTCAAGAACTTATGATCCATCTGCAGAAATCCAATTCAACTTCTCTTTCCCCAATTTCAACAGGCATCAAAACACACAACATTCAATTGCAAAAATCAATAGCTACATATTTACAGATAGAGGAAGAGATGATTTACCCCTTGACGTCATCAGCTTGATGGGTAATGGTGTGACCGGAAGTGGGGAGTCCTGATTTGAAGCGGGGCGAAAGAGAGGTCGGGGGTGCATGGCGGGGTGAGGAGGAGCCGGCCGTCCGAATTGGCGGGCTTCACGATCGGGTTGGCCTTCACGATCTCCTCTTTCCCCATCGCCTTGTAATCGAAGGAGCAGCCATTTTGCTCCGGGTACCGATGGGACCCGTAGAACACCGATCCGCACCGGCGCTTGAATCCCGTCAATCCGATCCATTTTATGCACGTCAGGCACTTGTTCGGCTGCGAGCCGACGCCGATCGAGGGCTTCGCCGCTAGACCGCCGAATAAACGGCCGATTCCGGTAGTTTGGTGGCCGGAGCGGCGCAGGAAGTCGACGTGGAGGGCGGATTTCAGCGGTGGAGATTTGACAGCGGTGTTGCCGTGCAAGGCCGATTTCGCGCGCGTGTCTTGCTCCTCGTTCATTCTCAGATCTATGAAGCATTTCGAACAGAAATTCGAAGTCGCTGGACTCCCGAAGAAGGCACAGTTATTGGCGCACAATATGTGGCCTTCTTGTGATTGGAATCGGTGTGCTTCCGCCATTTTTTCTTGGGGGCAAAGATTTGAGAGACGGGAGAAGAATCGGCCGTCGGCGGGGAGAAGAATTGGCCGGCGGTTCAGGGGAGAAAAATTGGGTTCGGGTTTTCAGTGAGGGGAGGAGGAGAGGATGTGGGAGAGCTTGATGGCGAGGGATTTTGACGTTGAGAATTAGCGTTTTACTTTTGACAGGGGCGTCCCTCCGTCTTCAACGGCCCCGGGGAGGAGGGGAAAAAACGCTAAAAGTAAATTAGTCCATTTATTAGTCATCAAATTAATGTGTAATTACCCTATGCATTCGGTAACATCAATTCACCGATATAACGGAACCGATTCGGTGCAAATTGCTTTAAAGAGAATAGGGAAAAAACAAATTTTCCTAGTAAAAATGAAGGTAAACCACATGAAAACTATAGGATAGGTATAAAATGATTAGCATTGATTGCAGGTGAAAACTGTAGTTTATAGTATTATAGATAGATTTAGAAATTTCTCCTAAACTCAATACTTGATTTGTAAGAAAAATCAACCTAAAATATAAAATATAATAATATTGATGTCTATGTGGATCATATTTTCTTATCAATCTTTACACAAATACATAATATTGATGTCTCAACACATCAATTTTTTAAATATATAAATTTATCATATAACCTACCATCATTTTTTTGTTATAAGATTGATAGATTGTACTAATATTAAGATATTAGTACGATATTTTTTTTTTGAAATAGGTAAGAATTAGACGGGCTCTCTTACGGAGGACGGTCTAAAGCATCTAGACGGATAAGAACGTTAAGTGGTCAATAGTTGGTGATGAGCGAGATAGGGTATACGTGGCCCATATTAGTACGATATTGATAGATTTTACGGTACATCAGTATTTACCATCATTAACTTTTTGATAGTTAATCTATACTACCTATAGTATAAAGCGGAGACAATGTCTTCACAAAAATTTGCGCCACGTGTCATTTCAATAATAAAATAATTAGTTGGGCCCTCCTTTATACAAGTTAGGTAGTTAGAATCTCATTTAATCTTATCCCGTAAAAATTGATTTAACTAGTTGAAGACCCTGTACGGGTTATGATCATTTTTTTCATTAATTTGTGTATCTACTATAATCTATACTATATATTAATTCTTATATATACATAGATTAAAATGGGAATGAAAAGTTAAGTGAACTAATATGTATTTTTTATAGAAGAAAATTTTAAAGATAGATAATATTGTTTCAAAAATAGATATTAGATGAGTAAGAAAAAAGATAAAATTAAAGCTAAGATAATTAAAAAAAATTAAAGATAAATAATATGCCTTTAAAGATAGATATTTGATGGGTAAGAAAAAAGATAAAGTTAAAGATTAGATAATTACGAAAAATAAAACATACAAAATTGTTAATAAAGTGGGGCCAGAATTAACGTGGAGGCTCGAAATTCTCCGGCTTTAATATATAGTATAGATTTTATCAAAAATTATGAATTATCCCGAAAATTATAAATTATGACTTACCAAGAATTAGTTATAATCTTCCCATAAATATTACTATTTAATAAAACGTGTTTTTTATCATATAGTAATTTTTAAACAAATTTAACTTATTTATATTATGAGTTGATTTACTATTGGTAAAAAACACTAATCATAATATGAAGATAAATATATATATATGATAATATAATTTTAACATGATCATTGACATTATATATCTATATTAAATTGAATTTATAATCATATTACCCGTACATGGTACAGGGGTTAAACTAGTTATTTTTTATAGATATTATGGTTTGATAGATTTTAGGGTACATCAGTAACTTACCAGTTACCACCATTAAATTTTTGATAGTTAATTTTTTTGATAGACTAGGTAGACAGGCCCGTGCTATCGCACGGGACATGATTTTATATGTACAAGTGTTTTAGTTTACTTTTTGCATTCTTATATTTATATTATGTCAATTACATGTTGTACCATAATACATTATATATGGTCATATCAATAATGGGCTATTTAATTATTCAAACTTGATAAGTCTTTTAGGTTTCTTAGATATGTAGGATTACCAATTTACCATACACTAACATTGTATCTTTGTCCACTTTTAGGTGTAGCTTAATATCAATATTTGACTTTATATGTATTTAAATAATTTAGAAGTTTGCTCATTTAAATATTATATATTGACATTTTCCATAAGGTAGAACGGTATAAATGTAGAAGACTCGATTACTTTATTTGATTAATGTCATGATTTATTACCCCTATATAGAATAGTTTAATTTGTTCATGTAGCTTAAATAACATTTTATTAGTCTCACAAGTTTTTTTTTCAAGTCATTTGAACCTGTGTTGGCTAGTAAATAAATTTTAATTTTTAAAAATGTTGAAAAATGATATTAACTTGTGACGTGTGTTTAAAACCTTAAAAAAGTTTAAAAAACACCTATCCTAGTATAATAGAACCATATAAAAACAAATTATGATCAAACTTTTGGGTGAAACAACTACCATTTTATTTCTTGAAATATAACCATATAATATGAAATAACTAATATAAAGTAGTTATTATCAAATTTATTGAATTCTTTCTCAAAAACAATATATAAACCGAATATTTATCATTATCCGCACTTATGAGTTATAACACTCGACTATTGTGCGATCGATACGTATAAAGTACCTATGTTACTATATATATTAGACAAATCAAAGCCGTTGGTGTACAGAATAATGTAAAAAGTGATTACTCAAGATAATACCAACTTCGTACCAACTTAATTGGGAGTAGCAATTCGTAAACAATTCTAACTTATACATTTTCAATCCATAAACAATTCCTATTGGTACATTCCTCCAATTTGGCCTAAATTTGGAGCCTTCCATTCTTCCAAGCTCAGTTCCAGTAGCAAGCGCTCAAAACATGTGCCCCTTTTCCAGTAATCGGAGCCCATAGCTCCCAAGTTGGTATGATCTTTTGCGTATTGTGTCCCTGTTTCCATGTAAAGGTCAACTTCATGTACAGATTAGTGTTGCATCAATTTTGAATACTTAGTTTTTTTATGCTCATATAAAAAAGTCACACCTTGTGTAACTTCTATGTTGGTCAACTCCATCTCAACATATCAAAAATTTGGTTGATCATCATTCCAGTTGCATCTCTTTCAAATAGTATACTGCTTCCCAAACCTGTAGGTGATTTATAGTGAAGGCATATCAAAATTGGTTAAGCATATCAAAATTTGGCATTTGAAGAGAAGCACAACCATACTATAAAAAGAAGTATTAATTCATACTACAATAACCAGAGAAAGCAGAAAGTGAAGGTAGAAGGCTTTCTAGATATTACAGCTTGTCAAAATCGAAATCCTTTTTCTTTCCCTTAGCTGCAGGTTCGAATTTGAAATCCATTGAGCCATCATCTGATTCTGCACCAATGCTCCAAGTGACCCAACCAACGCACATCCGATCTAGAATCAACATTTGATCGAACAAAACAACGAATTAGCAACCTAATTTTCATCAACAATGCCAGCACGAGTATACATAGAGCTTACTTAATTAGCAACTGTTATAAATAAAAGGAGACCCGTCGGTTTGCATCCTGAACAAATAAAAAAAAATACCCTAACAAAATCAATAAAGCACAGAAACGAATTCCCGAACAAAATTAAAGAAAAAGCTGTTACCATGTGGTACTTCCGCCGTCTGGTAAAACTCGCGATCCTGAAGAAACTCACGATTTTCGGCGTGAGGTCGTAGGTAGCCATTGTCCTCTCCGTTCGCCGCTGATGAGGTCTGAAACTGCGAGAAGGACGAAGGAGAGGGGGCCAGTATCCGCTCAGGAGGAAGCTCGTTTTTTTTGGGTTGAGTCAGGAGGAAGCTCTTATGGCCTGCATATTTAAGCCATTTTAATGCGAAATTTTAACGTGTTTTTTTTGATAACTTAACGTGTTTTTTTTAATGCAATTGAAGTGGGCATTAAAGCACGGGCCTTAATTTCCACCAAATTAATTACATAACCGTTTTCAACCAAAAAAAAATTAATTACATAATCGTTTGACTTTTGGGATTGATGGCACAAGACAACTAATGGGTGATGATAATATTATCATCATAAAGATAATGAATTCATATATATAAAATTTATAGGTTTAATGATAGGTTTCACATATATGTCCCTAAATAATATAAGTATCCCATATATTTTAATAATAGGTTTCTTTTATTAAAAATTCTAACCAATTGTAATATATAGTATAAAATCCAATTCATTTTGTCCTAGAAAAAAAAAACACAAATTTGGCCAACAGGACTCGAACCTTGGATTTGCATTACAAAGGAGGGGAGCTTAACCACTACGCTACAATGTTATTAGTAGCATTTTGTATGTTTATTATATTATAATAATAATAAAATAAAGTTGAATCTGTGCATTAAATGCATTTCGTACACAACTTTTTAATGTATTATATAGATATCATGGTTCGTTGTATATAAAGATATTATTAAAGTCTTCTTTTGTAATGTACGACATAGAAAACCTTTGATATTTTGTAGTATTTCTTGAATCGTGTACATGAAGAAAATCAAAGAAAAAATTATTTTGAGTAAAATAAAGATAAAAATAGAAAGTATGACTTTACAGATAAAATTAAAGATTAGACAATTAAGGAAAATAAAGGATATAAAGTTGCTAATACCCATTTAAATTGAATAAGAAAATATTAAATTCAAAAAATAAAAGTGGGGTTAGAATCAACATGGTGGCTAAAAAATGGCCGACTTTTATAATATATATTGATATTGATTATGGCTTATTTAAATAAGTATTTTAGAAAAATAGACTTTTATCGGTAATAATAATTTTTGGAATAAAATGAATCTTTTTATACACCTTATAAATTAATAACTAGTTTAACAATAGTAGAGTTATGGATCAATATAAATTATAAATGAATATTATAACACAAATTTTTTTTTGGTCGAATATATTAGTTTATATATTTTAAGATATTTTTCAAAGATATTCTTAGATATTTGTAGCTTAAAATTATAATTTTATGGGACAAAAAAGATTGATAGAGAAATATGGTGAATGTATCTGTACTACATATTAAAACCGAGAAATTTAGAGCCTCCACGTTAATTCTGGCCCCACCTCATGTTAAATCATTTATCTATCCTTATTAATTTTACAAATTAAAAAACCTCATATGTATCTATCTATTTACCATATATTGATAGATCAGAATAGTATCTATATCTATAATCCGTATTAAATTTTATCTGTCAAAATAATATCCTATATGTATAAACTATTCATATTTTATCTATCTATTCAATCTAGATTCATCTTAAGAATCTATAAATATCAACACATGAATAGATTGTAAATTGAAAATCACATAAAGAGAAGAGAAAATACTAAAAAGAGAAAATGTATGAACTTCAACCCAATCAATTTGCGTTTTTAGGAGTACGTTATTAATTTTACCTGCATTGTGAATTACATTTTTTTTGTCCGTACCAAATTGGTAAAAACTAAGTAAATCTTGAGTTTCATATAGGTAGTCCCTTTACTATAGATCTCTTTTGATTTGGGCTGGAAGGGATTACACAATAAATTATACAGTATCTAATCTATACTATATATTAAAGTCGAAACCTTTCGAGCCTCCACTTAATTCTGGCCCCACCACATGCTAACAAATTTAATTTAGAAAATGATTTTTAGTTTTTGTTTTCATAATAATTGTCTATCAATCTATCATATATCTTCTTCTTTTTTCTAATTTTTATCCTTTTCCACCTAATATCTATCTTTTTCAACTATTTGATTAGATTTTCCTTTTTGTAATCATATATATTTCCTATATTTTGTATCATTCTATTTTTATCCCATAAATTTATAATTTAAGTAAAAAATACCTAAAAATATATTTGAGAAATACTTAAAAAATATATAAAGTAAATTTGTATTATGATCTTCATTTATAAATTGTATTGATCTATAATTCTACTATAAACTAATTATAGTTTTATAAGATTTAGTGAAATATTCATTCTATTAAAAAAAGTGTTACTATTGATAAAAACCTATTTTTTTTGTAATATTTATGTAAATAAGTCATCATTAACTTAATTTTGTATTTCTTTCATCATACTAAAATCTTATTAATTATGAAAATATATATGTTGATAAAATATTTCAATTGAGATCGACTTCATATCATATCACAATGAATTTTTTAATCACTCAAATATATTTTGTGAATAAAATGATAGTATTTTATCTACTCGTATGATTTTTATTTAAGTCATATCATATAATTTTTATATTTAAATTTATTCTTAACATCAAATCATGATTTTGGATTGACAAAGTGTTATAACGATTTCGGATAAAAAGATGATATCAATATCTAATTCATAATAATATTGTTATGCATTATTTTATTAAATGAATAATACGTCAAAAAAATGTTATTAATCGTGTTCCGTACGGAGTACGGGCAATAATTAATATATGAATAAGAAAAACCTAATAGATCATTGATCGTGCCCCGTATAGTATTATATGAAATTCAGAGTGACTAATAAGTTTAAGAAAACTACTTATAATTTTGATTTACAAAAAAGAATATCTAAGAAAATAGTCAAAAAAGATAGAAATTAGGTGAAAAAAGAAAGAGATAGATGATAGATGATAGATAAGTTAAATTTCAAAAGTAAACTCAAGGCAATAAGGCAGATTTATACCCAAATTAGAGGCTAAAGAACAGAGGGTTTGATTTGGAATCAAACTAGTGTGATACCCATGTCTAAGCATTGGAGGCTAATTCAATAGCCTCATAAAATGTCATTAACCTTATTTTATTTTTACAGGTTCTGTAAGATGACTTTGTACTATTTTGTATGTGTCGTTTTCGTAAGATGTATCCTTGCTATTTTGAATGTTGTTTATCCAGTTTTTATATGTTACATAACTTAAATTTAGAGGCCTCTGTTTTACAATATCATAACAATAACATGAATGGATGTAACTTTAAAATTTGCATGATGTTAACAATGATCCTTGGCTTAATTACATAGAAGCTTGATTTATGTTACATTTGCCAATGAAGTAGGAAAATGTTTACAGCTTGGCATTATCGATCACTTCCTTCTTATGGATACATTCATCTCTTATAAAACAGTGACTTTTGCTACCAAGGGTTTTTAATCATCGAGTCCAGTTAGAGGTCATTTGTTCATGAGTAAGAGATCGTATGTGTATGTTTACTTCTACCAAAAAAAGAGATCGTATGTTTATGATCAAGTTCCATTATGAAGCTTGAGAAAAAAAAAACTCCATCATATATATAGTCGTATAAATATAACATATATTTGCAAGTCAAGCCAAGTGGGTAGCTTGCAAACTGAACTTGAGCTAGCGTGATGAGCCTTTAAATAACCCTAACTCAAAAAGTTAAGCTTAAATAAAGCTCGAGCTCACCTATTAATTACTTGCTAAGTTAACCTCGAGCGATCAGAAGTCTGACTCGACTTGACATAACACGATTATAGCCTGTCGCTATGTCTTATAACATGTGATTGACTTACACCTTTTATTTTGGTGAACATACTGGTACGAGAGTCTAATCGGAGATCTCTCAGTAATGTCCATTCCATTATTTTTTATATAAGGGTATGAATATGGTCTTTTTCATTCCAGTGTAACCAGTACGTAAAAGATTTTAGGACAACTCCGAAGGCATTCATGCCTAGCTATTTACCACATGTTCATATATTTTTCTCCACATATGGATTTGATAGGTGGACAATACACTAAGCATGGCCATGCTCAACATCTCTTCTAACAAAACTTTATAACTTGTCACTTATTCCTGAGCAAACAAACCTAGGCCAAAATCAAATCTTGCGACAAAAAGTTTACTTAGCTACTTAGTGAAGCCTTTGCATCATTAGTCTTAGATCCCTTGCACACCACTACACCAGTTTTCCCTTTGTCTCGATGACACTTGTATTCTATAAGCCCACCATCGAGCCTCACGAGCCTACAATCTTGATTCCTCTTCATGTCCACTAGGTCGATCATCTGCGCAAACAAAACCTTTCAGTTCCAAACCCGAGCCAAACGCAAGAAAGGTGCGATTTGTTTCGACGTTGTTTACATCTTCATCCTTCATCCAGAGCACACCGTCGTCGACAGACAAAACGCCGTTGGTGCTCGAGCACGTGTCTCGGATGACCCAAGTCCAATTGCCGAAGTTAACCAAAGTACAAGACCCTGAACCGACGCTATAGACCCAAGCTTTACCCTCCACCTCCTCCTCATCGTCACCGTGGTGCCAAGCTTGTAGCCGTTACATGTGGTGTGGTGCCCGAGGATAAAGTGCTTTGACCATGGTGTTCGGGAACGGAAGGAGGCCGTGTCTTCGGATAGAAGGGCTCCATAGTTTGGTGTGGTTTCGGTCAAGATTCGTAAGTAGAACATGTCCGTCCAAGGTAGAGCCATAGACGTATGAAACCGTCAAGAACACGAGGTTGTAGCTTTCGACGTCGAAGAAATCGAATTAGCTATGTTTGAGGCTTTGAGCCATCATGTAAACTTATAATATCCCAAGGGTGTACAGCTTTATAATATCATTAAACATTTAATTAGGTACTTGTTGATCGAATAAGCTATGTTTTGCCGTTCAAAAACTATTTCTTTGCATAAATCAAGTTTTACATGAAGACTAATCCAGAGTATTTAATAAAGCAAGGTTAAGTATCTTCTTTAATTAACTAACTCCATAAATAAGGCTTATTACTCGATCGTATTGTTAAATCTTTCAGCCGATCTTTTTGTTAAGAAAAACTGCAACAAATTAAAAATAACAAACCCTAGCCGATTTACACTACATTTTGTTTATCCTCTCTGCCTAGATCTGAAAGGAATCTAAAACCAAAGCATAGCATAATGAAGAAACGAATTAACAACACTACTAGAGATGTGGGAGAGGAGCTAGGAATGCTTAGTCTTCTGCCCTTTGAGCTTTGCATCCAAATCTTAAGCCTTCTTCCCGTCAAATCTCTCCTAGTACTCCACGCCGTCTGCAAATGGTTCGTCTCCGTCATCGACGACGACGAGTTTTGTCAACGGAACCCAACTTATCGCCACCGAAGTCCTCCCCGACCCGACGGGAGATTGGTGTTGGAGCGTGATTCCGCGTAGTGGCGGTAGTGGAATGGTTCAGGGTCCGGTTCCGCTTTGTCGGATGGTCGAATGCTCGTTGGATGGACTATTTCTACTCAATGATAGTGACGAATCTGAAGATTGCTACATCTTGTGGAATCTTTCCATGAGGAAACAACTTAAACTTATAATATCGTCCTAAAACCAATTGACAATAAGAGGATGTACGTGCGCCTTGTTGTCCCCCATACTTTATGTATTTTTTCGATTTATACATCGATCGACTTACGTACCAATAACATAATTCAAGTCATTTTCAGGTGTTCGCGACCGGGTGCTCTGACGAAGCTTGGGTTTACAGTGTCAAAACGGACGCTTGGACCGACATTGATTACTAGTTCCTATAGTAAAAACAACTGCGAAGCCATCATCATCAGCCATTACACCGATCGCATGTCCTTCAACGGCGGGCTGGTTTGGATCGGGTTTAACTACGTGGCTTGGTTTGCCTTTGGAACCGAGAGCTTCCGTGTAGCTCATGAGGCTCAGCCAACAGAATACGGGCAGCTCATGTTGCTCGATGGCGGATGGACTATTGGGCGGTGGGAGGATGATCCGGTTGATCAAGCTTCATCCATATGGGCCTTACAAGACACAATGTCGTGGGTCAAAACGATACGAGGTTTCGCTAGAGCTGGAGCAACATAAGCTGGGCGTGTACGCGCGAAGTCTCGTGGAGAAGAATGGAGAGTTAGTGTGGAAGTATCTCAAGGGGGAAGGTGAAAATCTAGAGGTTTTATCGTACGAGATCGAGACGCGAACTATCAAGTATCATCACAAGTTTCCAGGTTGTAGGGACTTCTATATTGAAACCTTGGTTATGCTTTTAATTAACTAGTGTAGTTTTGAAATCGTACCTAAGCTAGAACCTCAAATATCTATCTTGTTATTAAGTGTTTGATGACTCTTTAGCCTTTACTTGAAAGAATCCGATTCTAACCGATTCACAAAATCCTTTCATAGATTTCTGGCTACGGTCGGCATTTGTATAAACTTTTATCATAAAGCTAAAAAACATGCGTTACATAAGGCTGAGCTTAAGTGCCAGTACTCGCCAATTTTTCAAAGATTTGGTCCGGTACACGGTTCACATCCATTCTAACCGGATTGAGATAAATTTGGTCCGGTACAGTGTCCATGTACCTTCGATTTAATTGGTTTGGTTTGACTTTTTTTCTAAACCTATATAAATATTAAGAATGTTTAGGGTATATGGCATTTAGAAAATGCCATATAGCCTATAGAAGCCACGCTGCTCCAATATTGCACGGCTGGCATGGAAGCTGGCAAATAAATACGGTCGACGCGTGCCTCCATCGTCATAACCGCTTTCTGCGCGCTCCCGGCGAGACAAACCGGCGTTTCCGGCGCGATTTCCGGCGTTTTCCTGCGTGATTCCAAAGCTGCAAACGCGAGCCTCAATTGTCACCTGCGATTTCGTGCGCTGGATCGATCGAGAGCGACTGTCACCTGCGATTTCGAGCGCGTGATCGATTGAGAGCGACTGTCACCTCACATCCGCGAGCATTGTCACTGTCGACTGCAATTTTTTCGACTACAAGTGATCGAGTAGAGGATTGTCACTGCAAAATCTCTACGCGCGATCGAGCATGCAATCCTCCAAATTGTCACCTGCAATTTCGAGCAAAAGGTGACACTTTTTCCTTCAAAATCTAATAGTCACTACAGATTATGATGGTAGATGACAACTAAAGTGAGAATTTTCGTAATTACAGTGAGCAAAATCCTTGCGCGAGATCGAGCCACAATCTTCCAAACTGTCACTTGCGATTTCTACTGACAAGCAGAGGATTCGAGCAACAGGTGACACTTTTTCCTTCAAAATCTAATAGTCACTGTACATTGTAATGGTAGATGACAATTACAATGAGAATTTTCTAAATTACTGGAAGTTCTCAATGAGAAGTGACAATCGAGTAATGATAGATGATGATAGTTGATGATATTGATCAGAATTATTGATAATTATTCATAGGAAAGACAGAAATGATGAATAATGTTGATAGAGATGACAATTGATGATAAATGTTCATAGAGAAGATGTAATTGAGAATCTAGTGTTGATAGAGGTGACAATATCTATTGAAGGCAGAATTGAGAATCTAGTGACAATATTTTCATGACAATTTCGACAAAATTGTGAATCTAGTGACAATATCTACATGTTAGTGATAGTGTAGAGGCAATTTCAATTTCCAGTGACAATATTTACATGATAATTATGGCTTTTCTCTCTGATCAATGACAGTATGGACCTTGTAATTGTACCTATTTGCTTTGGAGGGGGATGGAAGACAGAAAATGACGAATGCAAGTATGCTGGTGGAGATGTCACTACAAAGGTATTTGTGCTGGAAGAGAAGTTCAATCTTGAGAGCTTAAAGGAGAAGATTGTTGAAAGATTTAAACTGTCAACACAACCAACTGATATCTATCTTTCACATCTACATCCTTCGAAGAAGCTGCCTACTCCATTCACTATTGAAAGTGATGACGATCTTCAATCATTCTACCTAATTAGCAGCACCCCTAAGGTTGATTGGGGGTTGACACTATATGTCATTACATATAGTAGGAGAAAAGGGAAAGAACCAGCAATCCCTAGTACTCAAACTGTGAAACCACCATCAACTGTCACTAGCAGCTACCTACTACCTTCAAATGACAGAAGCTCAAACCAACCTCTAGTGATTTCGGAAGTCAATGATGCACCTCCAAACTCATCAGATGAAGACAATCCACTTGCAATTGAGTATCCACCAGATCAACAATATATACAAGTTGGTCAAATGTACCAAAGCAAAGAAGAACTCAAGACAGCAATGTATAATCATGCGATGAAACAGAGTTGTTGCTTCAAGGTCAACAGGTCAAGGTCAGACTACTACTCACTGAAATGTGTAGATGACAATTGTGAGTGGAAAATGGTAGCAACAAGGTTTAAAGGGCTCACTTATTTTGAGGTTAAGAAATTCAATGACACATACATGCCCCTTTGAAGTGAGATGTACAAGACATATTCAGCCATCTTATCAACATATAGGAGAGAAAATAAAACTAAGGTAATTTGACTACTTGTTTTTCATCTCATTTCATTGTGAATTGTCATCACTACTGTTTTTATATGTTAACACCAACATTTCTGTACAAATTGTCATCTCAGGTTTGAAGGTGTGTCCAAAGGCCCAAATCCAAAAATGATCCAGAATGATGTTAGGAATGAAATGCTGCAGTCCATTAGTTATTATAAAGCTTGGAGAGCTCAACAGTGGGCACATGCATTAAATAGAGGCACACCTGAACAGAATTATGCAAATCTTCCATCTTATTGCCATGTGCTCATGCAAGCTAACCCTGGTACATACACATTTCTACAAACTGATGCCAACAACAAATTCAAGTATGTCTTCGTTGCACTTGGACCATCAATCAGAGGATATCAACATATGAGAAAGGATAGTACATATTGTCACTTGTTTACTTGAAACCTTAACAAAAACTTAGTATTGTCACTTTTGACATTGTCACTTAGTAATTTCACTTGTTTACTTGAAACCTTAACAGAAAACTTAGTATTGTCACTTTTGGCATTGTCACCTAGAGATGTTACTATCCTTATTGTCACTGTGTAATTGTCACCTTTTGAACACAACAATACAATTTTGTCATTAGTTTATATATTGTCACTTTTTTAACAAGCTATACAAGTAGATGACACTCACTTACATAATAGGTATATGGGTGTTCTAATAACTGCCTCAACACAAGACGCAAACCATCAAATCTATCCTCTTGCGTATGCTGTTGTAGACTCTGAAAATGACAGATCTTGGAGATGGTTTTTTGAGCAACTACTTGTTGTTATTCCATGCTCTAGTGATTTAGTATTTGTCTCAGACCGTCACTTGAGCATAGGTAAATCGGTTGAGTCTGTCTTTTCCTGTGCAAAGCATGTAATTTGCACAAGGCATTTGAAGAGAAATTTGAAGAATAGATTCAAGCAAAAAGGAATTGTGAGGTTGTTTAGCCAAGCTGCAGACTCCTACACCATTTCAGATTTCAACAAATACTTCCAATACATTTGCACAACAAATGCACAGATAGGTGAGTATCTAAGAGAAGTGTCACTTGAAAAGTGGTCAAGAGCATGCTTCAGTGGTGACAGATACAACATCATGACAACAAACAACTCAGAAAGCGTCAATGGTGTTTTGAAAGAAGCAAGACAATTCCCCATTACTGCTCTCTTGGAGTTCATAAGGAGTTTGTTGTCCAGATGGTTTACTGAGAGAAAAGTTGTGATAGAAGAACACCTAAATCAGATACCACCTAACATCAATAGCATTTTGGAGGAAAGGTGCAAAAAATCCAAAGCTTATGGTGTTAGAATGTTGAACAAAACTGAGTTTAAGGTGTTTAGTGGTGGGTTTTGTGCTGTGGTTGATCTAGCACAAAGGAAATGCACTTGCAGAATGTTTGATCTGGACAAGATGCCATGTGTTCATGCAATGGCTGCAATTCAACAAATGAAGTACCCTGTGAGAAACTTCATCAGTGACTACTACCAATTCCAGGCTTGGTGCTTGGCTTATGAAGAGACAATTTATCCATTACCAAACAAATCTGAGTGGAATGTGCAGACCATATAAACATGATAGTGTGTAATCCCCCAAATGTGAGAAGGAAGGTTGGACGACCAAAGAGGAATAGAATTCCCTCCATAGGCGAGTTCAGAGGGAAGAAGAAGAAGAAGAAGAAGATTAAAGCGTCAAAAGGAGCATCAAGCAGCACTGCAATAGTCATGAAATAGGATTCATATATCATCATTGTCACTTGTAGGACTTGATTGTCAAAACTGCCAAATATTATCACTTGTTAAACTTGATTGTTAAAACTGTCACTTTTTGGTTTAATGTTATGTCAATGTCAGTTTTCATATGTCACTTGGTGAACATATATCATCAATTTCAGCACTATCATTAATTCTTGATATATCATAACTTGTACATATTGTTATATCAATGTCACCACTTAGTTCACAATATATGAAAGCTGTCACTTTTAAAAACAATGTCACTTCGAAATACCAGCTTCGATTGTTTGCTAAGAGATATGCAATCACTTTTTGTTATATTTTGTACAACGTATGTCATTTATTGGGACTGTGTTCACTTGATCACTTTTTGGATAAATCGTCACTTGATCATGTGGCTTTCAAAGTGTCACTAAGATTGGGACTGTGTTCACTTAATTGTTTGTTGATTGATATATCAATTGGAACACACCATAGTTGTAACATAATGCCTTAAACTGTCAACATTGATATCCACCAACTGTCACAAAATCAAAGTCAGTTGGACATTTTGTTTAACATAATGCCTTAAACTGTCACTACTTAAACTGTCACTACACAATACAACATACGATTCAAGGGTCCTAGATCCAACTGCCTTAAAATTGTCATTACACGTTCATAACTACTAAGTTTAACAAAGAAAAAGAGCAATTGCCTTTTTTGGAATCAGGCAAAGGCTCCCAAATCCAAGTGCCATTAAAAAGAGCAATTGCCATTTTCTCCCTATGTGCAGCCATGTGCTCATAATCCAAATCATCCAAGCTGGCACCTAACGCAAATGCCTCAATGTACTTTATACAATACACACCACAATTACCACCTCTGCAAAACAAGTAATAATGAAAAAGTCAGGAGTGAAAGTGAAATCTGCATCTTGACAAAAACAAAGCATAATAGTGTAACAATACATACCTCTCTCCTGTTTCATCTTGACAAATATTTTCATCCCTGGACCATGTGAAATCAGCATCTAAATTGCCCAATCTCTCAAAGAATCCAGATGCCTTCATCCACACAGGAAGCACTTTGCAAAAAGGACTTACAATACTGTCAATCTTATCCTCATCATACAACTCTCGAAGACAGTCAAAGACAGTTATATGCTTCCCAACAAGGTCAATTTGCAAAGTGATCCAGTGCTTAATATCAATGTTCACTGGAGTGAATACCTTCGTTACATTTGTGCGAAACCATGACTTACCATACAACTCAAGATTATAGCCATGGAAGTAATCAAACTTTATGCTTGACACCTCTTCTTTGTTCACAACGTAACATTGAACACTTTCAGCATCAAATTCCTTGTACCACACCCAGTCCATGACAGCCACATCCTTTTACATGTCGGCCTTCTCATTTAAAAGCATCCTAATGTGATACAATGCCTCACAAAGGTGTTGCACAAAAGAATATAAGAACAATGACACTTTTAAACATAAAACTATCACTTGAATAAAACACTTTATATCAAAACATTTGGAACACTGTCACTTACCTCATCCCCAAGCCAAAGACTGTTTGTTTTAAGTAATCTAAAGAAAGTCCTATTAAGAAGTTGATCAGACCCTTGAATACTATCATCTGATGACCTACAAAACCAGGGAAATTGTATATATGTCACTCACAATCAAAATATAAGAACAATGACACTTATCACCATAAAACTGTCACGTGTACAGAACAATTAATCAACTGACATACCGTTTGTTAAACCATCGGTAGAAGGGCATGCGGTCTTCATCACTGTAAAAGGAGTACTTTGGACGAATAAGCATCTTGGGAGGCTTCACCTTATCTGCTTCTTCTGCTTCTTCTTCTTCCCAACGGTGAATGGCGTGTGAGTCAATGGGCCTCCCTTCTTCAGCCTAGCAGATTTCCTTACACAACCGAGATCTGGAACACCCGTCTCCAAAGTACGGTTGTGCATGTCAAACTCCACAGTCCCTTCATCATTAGTTTCTCCTCCATCTTCTTCTTTTCCAGCCTCTTCTTTGTCGCCTCTGTCACTTCCTCCAATGCCCGCAGTCCCTTCATCATTACCCTCCTCGGTTTCACCTTGTTCTGTCCCACCTTCTTTAAATCCCTGGGTAGTAGCTTCTGTTGCACCAGACTCATCCACAATAAAATCTTCGGATTCTTTGTCTCCCTCCTCAACAACAGGAACTCCATCTTCAACACATCCAACATCATCATTTTGAACTTCATCCAAATACGCAAATAAATAACCATGCTCAGTCATTTGAGAACAATTATCCCTAATGTCTCTTGAAATATCACCAATCTCCAAATCTAATTCAGCACGTAATAGAGCTAAGAAAGTGGAACCTGACTCACCTGAAGGCACCTTTGGAAACACAATAGAATCATTTGTTCTCTCATCTTCCTTCATCAAAACTTCATTCACCTTTCCTGTTTCAACACCAACCTTCACAACAACATCATCACTAGAGAGCTTCATCGACTCAATCCCTTTGCAATCACTCAAATTGATTGGAGTTGATGGCTGCATTGTCACAACAACGTCATCTTCATCATCGGAATCTGAACCAACCTGTATTCTCCTTTGAAATGAATCAACCTTATTCCACAGCCTTGATAGAGTCATGTCAGTCCGTGCAACCTTGTTCTCTAGATTTTTCATTGACCTCGTCATATCATTGGTCAAGTTGTTGAAACCATTGTACAAGTCGTTGGCACTAGAAACAAGCCTCTTAGCCCAAGAAGGCTCTCCACCTTCATCACCCTTCGCAACAGGAACATCCTTGACCTAACTCAGAATCTGAGCAGCTTCAACTCGATCATCACCATGAACATCTTCTGGAGCTGCTTCTGTCACTGGATCTGTCACTGGTTCTGTTACTGGAGCTGGCCTCTTAAACTTTTCAAGAATAGCTGGCACAGGATTGAGTGAATATGTTGGTTTCTTAGGGCTCCTTGGCAGCTGCAATCTCAAACTCTGTCTCCTAGGAGATTCAACAACAATTTTCTTCTTTTTTGAAGGAGCAGAAACTCTGACATCACTTTTAGAAGGTTGCGCCTTCCTCTTCACACCAGCCTTTACTTTGTCACTTTGCTTTGCCTTCCCTTTGTCAACAGTTGGAACCCGGGGAGCAATAACAAAGTCAGCCAAATCATATTCAGTGGCAGAATCTGACTCATCTTCACGAATGTCCTTCATTTTCTAGCTTGAAATGATCCTTCTAATGAGTTCATCGAAGACAGGATCATTATTCTCATCAACATAATCACAATAGATAAACTCTGAAAACTCAGAGTAGGAGGGATGTACACACTCCTGCAGAAAACACAAAACAAATACAAAAAAGTGTCACTAGAGATAGAACAATAATTGCCACTTTTGATAAAACTGTCACTTGTAAGAAAACTGTCACTTGTCAAAGGAAAACACAAGACTTGTGTTAACATACATAAATAATTGTCACTTGTCACTTGTCAAAAGTGTCACTAGAGACACATATATAATCATAACTTGTATTAAGAAAACTGTCACTTATCTAAACTAAAACAGGGCTTACCAGTTTCTTTCTTCCAACTGCATAGATTGATTGATATCTCACAAGATTGATTCCATTGCTGCGCCACCTCAGCATATGAGGGACTTGTTTTTCACCTTCAGTATAAAGACCACACACTTCTCTTAACCCTGGAAACCTCTCCACAATCCAAATCTACACAAATAAAAGCAAAGAAAAAGTTAGACAGAACAGCATACAATTCTACAAACAAAGCAATTACATTAAACAAATTTGTGACAACATGTATTACCATAAATGCATAGGGGTATCCAAAGATACTACAACCAAATCTATAGTTTGGATCTTTGAGCTTTTCAAGGTCACGAGAAGTACGATTAAGCTGTCTAAAACTTGAAATCAGTTCATCATAAGCAGCCCTTCCCCAAGAATACTCATTAAAAACTTCCAAATCAGATGACATTGCAATGACAGAGGAATCTAGGTGAACTTTAGGACGTCTAGGCATAACAACACCATACAAAATCAGCAAATGGGCAAGCCTAAGCTTGACATCTGCATTCTTTGTACAAGCCAACTGAGCAGTCAAGTCATCATACGTCAACCTCGGACGTGCAAAAAATCCTTCATCATCACTGGGTGCATCAACCGGAGGGACATTGTCACAATTCAAACCAATAATTGCTGCGAAATCCATTAACGAAAACCTACAAACTTGTTCACCAATCCTGAACCACATCTCGTGAGTATATTCGTTTCCAGCTCATGCATCAAAGCATAGTGAATGAGCTGGTAATGAAGAGGCACTTTCTCTTTGAACTGAATGACGTAACCAAAACAGTTTCTGAGTAAAAGATCCCAATCATCTTTTGATAGATGCTTCTTCACAAAATCAATAACTCCAAAATCCTGAAACATATTTGCTCTTGCATTGTACCGCTTTGATTCAGGCACAATGTACTTTAGGTTCTTCTTTTCCATGACTTATTGATTCGCTCTATTTTGTATAGGTTAAATCTTGTATTTTAGGGCTATATTGAGTGTGTTTAGATTAGAGTTTGTGCGTAATTGTAATATCTAGGCCGAAGACACAAGGATGCAAGATTCAAGAGTTTTAAGGCGTTTTGAGCTGTCTACGCGACACCACTTGCTTGCAAAGGCTATATCTTGAGCTACAGAGATTGGATTGATCTGATTCCGGTGCCATTGGAAAGCTAACTTCAAGGGACTCAATTCATATTTTTACACTGAAGTCAGATTCCAAGTCGAAGATGGTCAAAATAGCCTCCGAAGTGACGCCAGATGTTCTGTCCCGATACCGCGACCGCGGATTGTCCACCGCGACCGCGGTGGCTGCCGAGAGAACTTGTTTTATTCTGTCGTGAAAGCGCGGGCGTGGACATAGCAACGCGACCGCGGTGATGCCGAATCCGAAGCGGGCCGAAATCTTTCTATCTTGTTTCCTTTTCTATCTTTTGCCTCTTTCCTTATCTATCACATGGAGCTTGTTCCTTGGGCTATATAAGGAGGAGTCCTCCCTAGGTTTTATTCATTCACATTCACATTCTACCTTCTACCTTCTTCCACAAGTTAGGTTTTTAGTTTAGTTATGGAGAGCTAGTCTCCTTGGGTTTGTTCAAGGGAGAAGCTCTGATGTATGAACTCGTGAGGTTTTGGTAATTGATTTCTATCCTTTGGTTGATATTGATTCTCTTGTGCTTCATCTTATGAATGTTTATTGTTTCTTTAGGAGTAGCTAACCTATTGAATTGATTTATGTTCTACTGTTTGATTAGGTTTGGACCGTGGACAAAATTAATCTGTGAAAACAACTTAACCTAGACATGTTGTCTATGCAACTAGGATTAAGAAGAGAATTGATTGTTTTATCTTACAATTGACTCGTAGCTTGATTGTTTGATATTATATCCTGCATATCCTTGTTCTCTATGCTAATTCTAGGTTAAGCGTCCTTGCCTAGGGTTATAGAATTGCTTGGACCGTGGACTTGCGATTGTTAATGATCAGGATAGGAATTAACCATAGGTGTGAATGAAGTCAATGGATGAATCTATGATCGAGTGATTATTAAAGAGTGGATGTTTTGAATGAACCCGCCTCCTATATATTTGTTTATTTGTTTGTTATTTGCTTTCTAGTTTAGTTTAGTTTAGATCTTTTTCCTAAATTCCCCCTTTCTTTAGTTGATAATTGTATTGATACTAGAAGCCATAGTTCTCTTGGGTTCGACCCCTTACTTACTTGCTATACTTAGTTTGTTTGTTTGGGTTATTTTATCTTTGATCTTGGCACGACGACTTTAGCCGAGTCAAATTTTGTATGAACTCTAGGCAACGGCACATATCTAGATAATTGTCATCACAGGGATAATAGGAAATCAAATCATGCAATCAAGCTACGAGTCTCATGCACAATTTAACCATTGAATACTCTTCCATAAACTAGTCCACGGTCCTAGAATAAAGTTGTTTCGAGAAATAGGCTAGATGCATAGACAACAACCAATCCTAATTCAAACAATAGATCTAAGTCAATCAAACAAGTTGATCAGGCTCATAAAATCAAACATAGATCATGGGATGAAGCACAAGAGTATCAATAAAGACCTAGAGATAAAGAGATTACCAGAATTTCACAACTTCATAATAAAGCTTCCTTGATTGAATAAACTCCAGAGGAGAGTTAGTTCTCCATTACAAAGAAAACTCTAATCTTTATTGAAATACAATTGATTGACAAACTGGATGATATCAAAACCTAGAAAAGGTCCCCCTTATATAGCCCCAAAGATCAACCTTTTCGGACTAAATAAGGTAGGAAACCGAAAGATAAGAAAGGAAACAAGATAAAAACGGTGAAATCTCGTCAACTTGGAAGTCGGTCGAACCCGCGACCGCGGCACCACAACCGCGCCCGTGGCGGCCTTCAAATGGTCAAATCCGAGTCAGCTACTACCGCGACCACGGCCTTCATGGTCTTGGTTGGCTCGCTCCTTCACGCCACCGCGCCCACGTCATAGACAACGCGACCGCGGTATCCATGCAGTGGCGAATCTTCGTCTTTAAGCTCTTTAACTCTTGATTCTTCATACTTTGTGTCTTCGGTCTTGATATTACAATAACGCTCAAAACTAACCTAAACACTCTCAATATAGCTCTAAAATACAAGAGTTATCCTATACAAAATAGGCCGAATCAAATTCCCCCATACTTAGATCTTGCTCGTCCTCGAGTAAGCTCAAAACAATTATATCAAGGCAGCACATCTAAGATCTCAGGAAATACAAGGGAAGATCAAAACACTCAACTCACAACCCGAACCCAAAAATAGAGGAATCAAGAGCATAAAACAATAAAGCTCAAACACACACCTCACAACAAGATATAACACTCAAGCTCTAAAAAGTGTAGAGCAACCTAGGATCTACCCAAATCTAACATGTAAGCCCCAAAGTCCCCAAGTAAGAATGATCCTAAAACACTCGTATTTTTTTCCGCTCAATTCTGCTTAGGCGCCCTTTCGGGTTTTCATCTAACGACTCTTTTCATTTTTCAAAAGGGTGTACTCACAAAAACTCACAATCACTCATAAACCTCTTATTACCCCAGCCTAATGCTGGTCCGGGTTACCTGCTTATTACCTGAGCCGCTCTTTCGGGTTTTCGACTCATCCTAGGATTTAATATGCCTTTTTTCATTTTTTTTATGGCTCTTTCTATTTTTTTCCTTTCTTTCTTTCTTTATTATGCAAAAAATATGGTGCAAGTGCTCCATGAAAAGAAGAAAATCCAAAATCCGAAGCAAATAGCTAACTAAGCTATATAGGATAAGCGAGTGCGAGTACTCCTTCCCCCATACTTAAATCCTTCATTGTCCTCAATGAAGCAAAGAGAAAGGATAGAAGCAAGGAGAAAGGGAATCAGAAGACTCACAAACGATGAAGAGAGGTGGAATGGAAGAACTCTTCATAGGGTGGTAGAATGGAACTTCATAATCCAAGTCAGTGGCAATACCACGGGCGCGGCACTATGGGCGCGGGCGCGGAATTGAGGCAGAGAGCGGAGTGCTCGACAAGTGAAGCTCCGCGGGCGCGGCTGATAGAACGTGGGTGTGGTCTTCTTGCAGGGACAATGTCTCGACTTCGTCTCGAACGATGTGATGTGTAAGCAACCTTCGTATCTTGGCTCGTCTCTTGGAAGATGGACAAATACTTCGAGCCGTGGAGAAGAGAACTCTCGGGGAAACAAAGTTCCCCCATACGTAGGCTTTACACATAGCCAAAGAATGGAATTACAAAGATGAATGGAAAGAAGAAATAGAAGGGTGGAAAAGATAGAAGATGGAATAGAATGGATGTAGATGGATGGAAAATATAGAGGTAGAATAGGACCAAGAAGTCCTCTTTTTTGTCTTTTTTTGTTTTGTTTTTCTTTTTTTTTTAATAAAAACGAGCTAAAACCGAGACGCAGTATGGTTGCCGCGAGCACGGGCTAGTACCTGTTTGTCGGGGCGCGCTGACGGTCCACCACGAGCGCGGCCAAGAAGGCGCGGGCGCGGTTTCATGCCAGGCATGTCCTTTCGGACCTAGTACCTACATGTTAGCTAGAAAAACAAGCAAATCCTAAGCTAGGAATGGAAAAACAATCTATCTAATCCTTGGGTTGCCTCCCAAGCAGCGCTTTTGTTTAACGTCGTTAGCTCGACGTGGATACGATCAATACGGGTCCTCATCAACATCAATTCGGACCGTGTTGCCACCATGAGATATGGAAAGAGATCCATTGGCAACGTCGATGACCGTGTTGGCAGTTTTCATGAAAGGACGACCAAGTAAGAGAACCGGGTCGTACCGCCCTTCGCCTATCTCCATCATATAAAAATCTGCAGGAAAGATCAAACCCTGCACCTGCACTAGAACATCCTCAATTAACCCTTTCGGGCGCACATTAGAGTGTTCAGCCAATTCAATAACAATATCGGACTCCTTTAAAGGACCAAGGCCTAACCTATCATACATGCAAGCTGGAAGAACATTAATGGAGGCACCTAGATCTAGCATAGCACGCTTAATTTTAGTTTCTCCAATAGTGACAGGGACGGTGAATCTTCCTGGGTCTGAACATTTTTTAGGTAGTATCTTTTGGAGTAGGGAATTACAAGTCTCAATTTTGCTATCCTGCGTTCTTTCAACTAGAGCTACCTTTTCAATCTTAGGACTAGTCCTATTCTTTCTTTTTATGGTGCATAGCTCTTTCATGAATTTAGCAAAACGAGGGACACTCTGGATGAGATTAAGGAGAGGAACATTTACCCGACAATTAGCGAAGGTCTCGAAGAGTTCCTTGTCATGTGCCGGCTTCCTTGTGTCCTTGAGAGCATCGGGGAATGGAGGAGAGGGCTTGAAAGAATCCAATGGTGGAAGGGGTTGAGCCACATAGCCATCGTCCTCTTCTGCTGTTGGGGCTCGGTTCCGTCTAGGAGAGTTCGGGCGAGGAGGCGAATAGTTCTTGAAAGCATAGTCGAGTAGAGCCTCGAAGTTCCGCTCGGCCTCCTTACCGCGGGCGCGGTCCAGACTCCGCGGTCGCGGGTCGCTACGCCTCTCGTGGTCCATGGGCTCTGTTGGAATTTCGCAGGCGCGGAGGGGGAAGCGCGGGCGCGGAATTCCCACAGAGGCATGGTCTTCATGCTCTTCCGCCCCGGCACGGTCGCGGCCAGGGGAGCGCGGTCGCGGTTTGTCACCAGTGGGTGATTCCCGACTCGCCAATACTCTACCGCTCCTCAAATTCATGGCATTGACATTCTCCTTGTGATTAAGCGGTTGAGAGGGAAGTTTCCCGGAATCCTTAGACTCGAGCCTATTGATCATGGTGGCAAGTTGGCTAAGCTGAGTCTCAAGATTCTTTACAACAGCTCTCGTCTCCTGGTTCTCCTTCAAGAGGGCGGTAATAGCATCATTCTGAGACGGAGCAGGTGCTCTCGGGGCATAGTTATTGGACCGAAATTGTTGTTGCTGGCCCTGAGGAGCATACTGCTGCTGCTGTTGTGGCGGATCTTGCTGCTGCTGGTTGTTCCACCTCAAGTTAGGGTGGTTCGCCCACCCCGGATTGTAGGTGTTAGAGTAAGGATCATTCCGGGGCCGGGGCGCACCATAATTGCCGATAGCATTGACCGACTCCTCGGTCTCTTGAATAGTAGGGCATTGATCCGTATGGTGGCTCGCATCATAACATAGACCGCAAGCGTTGACTTGCTGGGTTGTCCTCTTCGTGAGTAGCTGCTTCATAAGAGGTCACCCATCTTGAGACTACTCTAGTCCTAGCACGCTTAACTTCATAGTTCTTTTGACCTCTCGAACCATGAAAAGGAAGAGCTCTTGTTGGCATGGGGAGCACCTCAATCCCTTATAAATTACCGGGGTGTTACAATTATGAACATTGTCACCACAAAAACACAAAAACACTGCTTAACCCTAGAACATGCACGAAAACTCAAAACTCAAACTCAGAGGATGTTAAGTCATAACTAAATTAGAAATGACTCACATTATGAAGAATCATCAACATAAGAACCAAAAATTCAAAAACGAAATTGTAAAACCTAACACATAGCAGGAAAACGAGATCTACTAAAACAACAACAATAGAAGAGCACAAATATGCTTCAAACGACATAAACACAAAGATAAAACGATAATGAACAAACACTTACTCACGAGTTTCACAAATCAAAAACCGAACAGAGAGGTGACAGATTGAGACAATCGCTCCACAGGAACTCACAAAATCTTCAATGTCAACACAAATGCATGCAACTTGAGGAAGATGATAAAGCGAGAGCACGATTTCGACTCCTTGCGAGGTGGATCGACGATTAATCGAAACGATTTCGGGATTTCGTGTGAGGTCATGGGAGTTGCAGTTGAGAGGGAAGAGAGACGGGACGCGGGGATTTTTTTTAATTTAGTTATGCTATGGATGCAATTAAGGAGCAAATGGGCCGCCCATCAAAAACGGACCACAAAACATGCCGCCCGGCCCAAATCCTTCAAATGACTAATTTATAAGGTTTTTTATATAAAATAAGATAGACTTATCAATTGGATCTTTTCGGTTGGATTTGGTCATGATTTATTGTGAACTTGTGATCACATCAATCTTATATTTTTTATATAATGATTCTATCGGATTTGAGAAACCACCAACAATGTTATTTATATTAATTATTAGGAATATAAATAAAAAAGATAAAGATAAATATATGAAATGACCATATATATTAAAACAATAAAAAAGGATGACAAATATGTGAAATGGACAAAGAAAAAATGGAATAAACCGTCACAGCGCCACATGCGTTTTCTCTGCTTACCTACAGGCGCCTGCACTTGTGTTCAAAGAGCACTCCCCTATACTACTCCACAATTCTACAACGGCCATTTTCCACCTCCTGTATTCGTGGCATGCGTGGCACGTGTTTATTAGGGCTTGCGTGACATTTGTTTGTTAGGACCTATTAACTTAAGATTTTCCTTCTATATACAACTACAATATGAATCTTCTTTCAAAATAAGTAAAATGAGCAACTTCTTTCAAAATAAGTATGTATAAGATTGTACAAATAAAATGAGTAACTTCTTTCAAAATAAGTATAGATTATTACAAGTTTATTTAGATAGTATTTAATTATATATGGTTTAATTCTAACTTGGAGGAAAACCGGAGGCCGGAGGGCGCATGTTAGTTGATAAATCTAAAAAATTAGATAAAAGATAGTATTTAATTATATTTTTATTATTGATTGATAAATCATATAGTAAAAATATAGACATTTATAAAATTTGCATGTATTAGTAATCTAATTAAAAGGTTGAAATTAATTTATTTGTTGATTTACAATTTTTAATGGAAATAAGATCTTACAATGATATAAGTCTGATACGTATAAATTAAAGTCCAACCATCAAGAGCCTATGTTGCAAGAAGGAAAAAAAATTGAAGTCCAACCATCAAGAGTCTTCTGTTGTTATTATTTTTATTTATTATCAAATTACAGAAAATCATTCCAGTACATGAACATAAGAACTAAATTTGATGGATTAAACAAAACTATAAGGTGGTTACATAACATCGAATACTTGCATACCACGTTTCTTATTCTTTCAAATACTTGCATACAATATTTGTTTTTGTCTCAAAAAAATTCACCTTTGTTACCGTTGTTCAAGTTAATAAGGAGATTCTCACAAGATACGAGTACAGAGTACGTGGATCGTGCAGATTGGGCATTTGACGTGTTTGGTTGCAGAGTGGTGCTCTGCGCGCGGAGGTGTAAATCAGCTGGTGACAGCCATTTCTTGGCTTTTTGTCCTCTTTTTAACGTACGTTACGTAATACCACCACTAGTCTTCTTCCTCTAATAGAGCAATAAAATAGGAGTACGGAGTAAGAAACAAAAATGAAGAAGGAATTAGAGGACGCAACTAGCTAATGGGGCATTGGTGGAAAACAGAAACCCTACTCTATATATGGGTTGGTAGCCTGGTCAGTGGTCACCCGTTTCTCATCTCTCTCGCTTCAAAACCCGTCTTTTCGCTTACCATCATGTTTCCTCCTCCCAAAAACCCTGGAGAGTCCACCGATCCTCCCCTCGATCCCAAAAGAGCCCAATCTTCCTCCTCCGCTCCTCTTCCGCCTCTGTCCGGCGCTTCTCCGATGCCTCCGGAAACCTCTGACCTCCCTCCGGCAAGCCTCTCTCCCGCGACCTCTTTCCTACCTTCGGTGGCCTCTTTCCTACCTCCGATGGAACCCTTTCCACCAGCCTCTTACCTCCCTCCGACGGGCCACTCTGCGGCGACCTCTTTCCTGCCTCCGACGGGCCTCTTTCCGGCGACCTCTTACCTGCCTCCGACGGGCCCCTCTCCGACGACCTCTTCCCTGCCTCCGACGGAGTATTTTTTTGTCTGAAGTGTCTGTTTTGTTTTTTCTGTCTTTTGTTGTTTATGTTGGTTTGTTTGGAGTCTGTTTGGAAGTCTGGTGTTGTGGCTGGTTAGTCTCTCCTCTTTGTCTTTTGTTTCTCTCTTTTATGAACATTTATATGAACTATGGACTCCAAGAAGCAGCAACAATGAAATATGTACTTTATGGTTTGAAATTTGAGCTACTCTATAATTCCTTTTCAACTTACCTATGCAATGAAATGCCTCTATTTGAAGCCTTCATATTGAATCTACAAATGATGAGCCCTTCCCGACCCGATCCTTACTTAAACATGATTGCTGGTGATGTTAGGTTTTGGAGAACACAGAGAAAGCAAAGTGATATACTCTATTTAGGATATGTTAAGTCTTGTATTTCAGTGCTAAATTGAGTGTTCTAGGTTAGAGTTTGTGTGTAGTTATAATATCTAGGCTGAAGAGACAAGGATTCAAGATTCAAGAGTATTCATGACATTTTGAGTTGAGTACTCAACACCTCATGCTTGAAAGGGCTGGATATGGAGCTACAGTGGTCTGATTGAATTGATTCTAGTGTCATTAGAAAGCTAACTCAAAGAGCTTTAATTCATGGTTTTACACCAAAGTCAGATTCCAAGCCGAAAAGGGTCAAAACAGCCTCCGAAATGCTGACAATGAACAATACCCGCGAGCGCTGTTTCAGAACTGCGGGCACGGTTTGGTGTTAGAGACGGAGTTTCTATCTTTTGAATACCGCGAGCGCGGTATACAGAGTGCGGGCGCGGTTTCACGACAGATCCGAGCGGCGCGTTTTTCTATCTTTTTTCCTTTTTCTTATCTTTCCTCAAACCTTATTTAGTTCGGGGAGCATGTTCCCTAGGTCTATATAACGGGAGCCTTGGCTTAGGTTTAGGTATCTCACAATCCAATTTACATCCGTTATTCATCAAATTAATTCTCTTCTTTAGTTTAGATTTCTTTTGTATTATGCGGAGCTAGTCTCCTAGGGTTTGTTCAAGGGAGAAGCTCTGATGTATGAACTCGTGAGATTTTGGTAATTGATTTATATCCTTTAGTTGATATTAATTCTCTTGTGCTTCATTATATGTTTATTGATTGTTTCTCTAAGAGTAATTAACCTATTGAATTGATTGATTTTCTACTGTTGGATCCGGGTTTGGACCGTGGACAAACCTGATCTGTGAAAGCAACTTGACCTAGACTTGTTGTATGTACAACTAGGATTTAAGAAGAGAATTGATTATATGTTTTTGCATTTGACTCGTAGCCTGATTGCTTTTGCATGTATCTTGTATATCTTTATTCTCTATGCTGATTCTAGGTTAAGCGTCCTTGCCTAGGGTTAAAGAATTGCTTGGACCATGGACTTGCGATTGTTAATGATCAGGATAGGAATTAACCATAGGTGTGAATGAAATCAATGAATGAGTCTATGAATGAGTCTAGGGTTAAAATTATTTTTCTAAAATTTATTTTCTTAAATGAAGGGGGGCCAGAATTAACGTGGAGACTCGAAATTCTTCGACTTTAATATATAGTATAGATAGATACTCCATCCGTTTCAAAATACATGACCATATGCCAACTTTTTCTTGTTTTATAATATTTGACCATTTCACATTTTTTTTCCATCTTTTTTAATCTATAACCCTAATAATTATATTTATCATAATCATTACACTTTTTCATATTTCTCTAAGAAAATAATTAACTCTACATTTGATAGGGGTAATATAGGAAATTAGGAATAATATTTGTTTCTTAATATATGTGCAATGTCCAAATGGTCATGTATTTTGAAATGGAGGGGGTAGGCACTAGTATGACTTTCCTAAATTTTTTCCTACTAATATTACTACATTTTAAGTTAGATAAAACCACGTCCAACCCTCTAGACCCGCCCCGCTAAGATGGCGAACCAAATTGATCATTAATAGTAGAAGTGGACATTGTTAAACGTTGACTTTTTGTCATCGGTAGTTGAGATTCAAAAAAGTGAGCTTTACAATGCATGATTCCAAACATCACCACGTATAATAGTGCGTTAGGAATGAACAGTGCACAACAAATAGGCAATAAAAAAAATTGCAGGGTGTAAGCAGTGGCTTCCGCTAGTACCAGCCTCTTTGAGCGACGAGTCTACATGACCCTTGTAGTTTGTTTCAAGAAATTCTGTATCCACCATTGATTGAGTTTGACTTACACCTCCTACGTTAAAGAGTCAAGTATCATAATCATATCGTGGTTGGCCTGTCTAGTCGGATCAAATATTGGTAGCCCTCCCAACAGTATGGAGGAACTAGATCTCAGCGAGGGCATGTATAGGCGGATCTCGTTGTGAAAGACCTGGGCGTTACTTGATGATCGTATTGACCACCTTCGTCTTTAGAGTACCAAATTGAATACACGCACGAATGCGCTTGGAGCCTAAAGAGGGAGTACATTTTGAAATTCTTAATGTGAGTTCTTTCATGCAAAGGCTGAATGCACTTTGTATACTTTGGTCTTGTTTTGGCTTACAATGTTCTTGAATGCGTAGTAGCTAGTGTGGATTTTGGGAAAAGTTGAGCACAAGTGTGCCATGCCTTGTTGGTTTCTCATCATTGCATGTTCAGAAATGATGGAAGATGCCTGTGTTTGATGATGCACCAATATCTTCCTAATCCTACCATGCCCATGTCAACAAGGGACCACTTTCCTCTTCCAATTTATGGCTTCACGAGATTTGATGGGTTGCTTCATTTGACACGCTCTTCCATCCTTCCCCAACAAAAGAGGGACAAGTATCATCATCTTTTTTCGGTCAATGAAATTTAGGGTGAGGGGATGGTGCCCCAGTCCAAGGTCAGGGAAGACCCAAGGGCTCAGAGAGCTCTTACAAGGGGATTTACATATGCCTCACCTCAAGGAGACTAGGGGGGATCGAACCTGCGACCTGTCAGACCGATGCCCTGTCATGCTCCACTAGACCAACCCCTTGAGGTTACAAGTATCATCATCTCACTAAACATTACAACAACAAACAACATTGTGCTCTCACCAACCATAGCTTGACCTAAGAAAAACCAATGAGTATTATATCAAGCATCACCAAATGCAAAACAAGCAAAATCCACGTACACTATAAGCTGACAACGTTGTATGTAAAAATGAAAGATAGCTAAGTCACGGATGATTTGAGTATTGAACAAAAGAGTTACAACAGTTACTGTTCAGCCGTAGGAAAAGAATATAATGATTAATGGCACAAATATACGTCTACATAGGAGAAGAAGTAATGAGGGCTTACCCCCCAAAGAATTTATGAAATAACAAGGATTATATTATACGTATGCCCTCTAGCTTAGATTAGCTCTAGACTAACTTCAAAACCGCCTTCGCATCGTGATTCAGGGGCGCCAGCTCCTCCTGACTTGTCAGGTCGACTAACAATTTGCTGCCGTGTACTTACAAAAGGCTGGCCTGCCACTGAATTCAGTTGTTTTATATGTGGCCGGTAGGATTTCTGCGTTGGCTAGCTCGTTGCGAGTGTTTTCCCAGGAAAACTGTCTTCTTCGGGCATCATGTTTAGATCGGGGAGCACAAACGAAGCTTCCTCCACCCAGGCTTCCTTTTTGCTTCGGTTTTGGGCCGGACATGAGTCTTGAGAGTCCGTGGTGCGCCCAGGCTTTGCCTGTTTTGGCGAGGAGCTCCAAGGAGTAGTGCTTGTTGATGCTTCCATTCCCAACTCATTCTTCTCCTCTTTACCGTGCCTGGGTTTGCTTACAGTCGGAACATGCGACGCATCCAGCTACACAACACAATTCAAAAAGGAAGACTATTTAGTACTCCACTGTTTGTATTTACAGATAGATACATAGATCCAAACAGAAGCCGAACCTTGATTCTCTTCAACTTCTCGTTTACTGATCTCGCCTCTTCCAATTTATTTCGTAGTGCGTCGAGTTCCTGTTAGATCCCAAGAAGAACATCCCATTCATATCCATCAAACATGTACGAAAAAGGACATAGTACAATAGGAGTGTGTTTCAAACTTACCATCTTCAGATGTGCCCTGTCCTTCATGAGGGAACTTTCTTCGTCTTTAAGCTCAGCAAATGTCTGACAAAGTCAAATACCAATGGTGTTATTTTTCTGACTAACTCCTCCCCCACAATAAGCACATGCATACCAGTTATGAATGTTGACTAGTATTTAGAATTAGTCTAAGAGCATGTACAATGGTAAGGAGGTTCAATCCTCTCTCAATTTTCTCTCTCCCTTTCTCCTCTTGACACATCATTTTCTCTTTCATCCACCTCATTTCCCACTATCTCATTCCTCTTCCTCATCCTCTTTCTCCATTTTCATCCACAACAAAGAGGATCCTCTTTGTATCTTTTTTGTTTTTTCCTTTCTAGTTTTACATATACATCAAACACATAATTTATGTCAATCAAACATTTTTAACAAATTCAATTACTCTAATTAAGTAATAATAAAATGTTTGTATTTGCCTAACTCAACTTAATAAATAAATAAATAAATAATGATATATACTACACTATTTTTCAACATAAAAAATTATTATACTTGTTATTTTATTACCTAATCAAATTATTATAAACTTTTTAAGTACAAAAAAATATTTCAATTGTTTACATAATATAAGTTGTTATAATAGAAAATTAAATAAAAAAGAATATTTATGTGAAAATAGTGCAAAATTAGACTCTTTTTATAGATTAAAAAATTTATAAGCATTGGTTTTATTTTTTTTTGTAAAAAATAACATCACATTTTTCTTAACTCATAATTAGAACTTATTAGTTGTAAATGGAAGTTAAATAAAAAAAAACAAGTTTGATCACATGGCAACAAGTAATTGGATGTTGTTTACTTTTTTACACAAGGGCCAAGGTGAGCAATCCTCTACAGAAGGAGGATTTCAAGCAATCCTCTTTCAAAGAGGATCCTCTTCCACTTGCTCACAACAACAAGGATGTCCTCTAAGAGGTGAGAGAATGCTAAGAGGATGATAAATCCTCACCATTGTACATGCTCTAACCAGAAATCATAACTACTAGTACACCATATAAAAGGAAATGGGTTTCTATGGGAAATACAAGGAGAGGGAAAAAGACAGCTAAAATTTTTTACCTTCTTTCTTCTAGGCCTCTTTGTAGCAGGGGTGGAAGTTGTTGTCGTTTCATTTGCAGCAGTAGCCTGAACATTCACAACGCCAAATCAAAGAATGTTATTAAATGACTTGCCCAACAGATGGAAGGCACAAGATTAAACACATAACCAGAAGCACTAAATATGATCACCAAATTGGCAATAACCCTATTCATGGGCAACAGACGATGACACGGCAGAAGAAGATAAACTAGAATTAAACAACACAAAAAAAGCAGAGCACACCCTCAAGTCTAACAACAAGACAACAACATTTGGTGTCTGTCCATCATGGGCCACGGCCAACTCAAATCCTATCAATGCAACTTTTTTTAAACAGAGCTGATAATTTGGACTTCCCAAATGGAGTCCAAACTGTCAGCCAATCCCATGAGCTTCTTCATATTTGGATAACTTAAGCACCACTCACCCCTCTCTCTAAAACGCAAATGACCAAAGGCCAATCTTCTCCAAACCTCTGGGACCCACTCCACCCAATAAGACGGGCCCCACATTACAGGCCACCCACCGGGTTAAAAAGTGGGCTTGCCAATCGCCACCGTCCAGAAAACTCAAGTGCTGGCACAATGGACGGTCTGGATTAACAGAATTTTCAAAATCGGTAATCTAGCGAGAATAATCAAAGAAAAGGGCACCAATGAAATGGGAACAGAGAGAAGTAGCGGAAACGTGGCAGACAACGACCTGGCGAGTCGCCCATATATACAAATGAACTAAGTCCGGCCACCCACCGGCGCCCAAACCCAACAACCGTGTTCCAGAACCACGTGATCCGTCACGTGACGGGGGGGTTTCTTTTTACTTTTCTTCATTTTCCGTATTTGAAGTTTTGAACCCGGTCATGAGAGTTGAGACTACGGTCAGTAGTTACGCGTGAGGCGGGGTGGTCGTCGTGGCTTCTTCTTCAATTCTCTTCCCTTTCAGATCTTCATATTTTACGTCGTTTTATACACAGTTGATTCAAAAACGAAAAGGCAAGAAGAAGAAATCGGGGCGGCGTGACACGACTATCCCTTTGACCCTTTTTGATTCGTTGGGGAGAAAAAACAAAGAGCAAATTGGAAAAAGAACCCATCTTTTCCAACCTGGTAAATAGGCTATAAATAAATATTAAATCTTGAACGAAGAAAGAAAAGATGAAAACCAAACCCAATCGAGAAGTGGGCAACGAAAAAGGTGTAGTAGGGTTTGTTGATGGTGGCCCGGGCGGTGGGTTAAATGCTGGAAAACGTAGGGTCCAATCCGGAGCAGCCCACACCGGACTCCATCTAATACGGGTGGGCACGCCCACACCGGATTAAAACCCTCCCCCGATTCCCCAAAAACAAAACAGATTTGCGGAATGAAATGAAGAGAGCGAGAGAAAAGAGAATTCCGTCATTTAACTACTCTTAAAGAGCGTAACAAACCACCAAACCAAACGCGGACCTAACGCCCACACATGACACAGCCTCACCCCCATTCTTCTCTCACGGGCCCCACATCTCGCCCCAACTCCTATCCCCTGGGACCCGCCTAACTTAAGTATACATTATCTCCCGACAGATTTACCATAATACCCTTTAGCTGAGTCGTCCACGGAGGGCATTTTCGTCAGTTTGACTGACTCTTCTTCCACGGTGGAGTGAAAGAGGGGGAAGAGCTTTTTAGGCTAACCGGGAAATTTCCTAGAGCGGTGGCGGAGGCCCGCGCCCTCGGATAGAGGGGAGGCCTCTTCTCTCTGGGCCCCACCAAACCTTAACCTTTTTCCCTTATCTGACAAAACTGACCCCCGAATATTAAACTGCTTGATTCTTTCCATATATTTCATCCACCAGGACACTCGCTTTGGTTAAATCCGGGGGAATAAGAAAAACGGATTATTCATTCTACCCTTTTCTGTCATGTAAAAAAAAAAAAAAAAAGTGGGTGGCAAGCTGGAAAAAAAAAGATAAACAAAAACGAGAATGATAGGTGACCGGGAAAAGAGCCACATATCAGAAAACGTGAAATCGCAAAACTCTTTCTCCACGTCCATAAAGCTCATGCTTGTCACGTGACCCCTTTCAGCCAACACCGGCCGCCGGCGTTGGAGGATGACCTTGCTGGCAGGGGTAGTTTCGGAAATTAATAAATCGGAAAAGGCGACAAACCTTGGATCTGACGGCGGAGAGCAGGCGATCGGGAGGGCGGCTGGAGTCCTCGAAGCCGTCGCTAGGGGAGGCGCCGGCGCTGCCGACGCCGCAGGCGCTCCAGGAGAGGGGAGTGGTGGGGCTGCGGCGCGTCCTCTCGCGATCCTTCTTGCCAGCCGACGCCGACGCCGAGGCCGAGGCAGCGGCGGCGGGCGCCTTGGAGCGCGGGTGTCGGGTGGCCCATTCGAAGGGCGGGAGCGAGGCGAGGAGCGCGGCCACGGCGGCCCCGGCCTGCCTGGCGAAGGCGGAGGGGTGCGGATCTGATTCCTTGAGGCGGAGGAGCAGCTCCGCCACCATCTTGTCGTCGGCCATGGCTGCTAGGAGCCACTCGTCCTTCATCGCCACCGCCTCGACCATGGTGCTGGTTGTTGGGAGATTGAGAGAGAGAGGGAGGTGGCGGAGGAGAGAGAGAGAGAGAGGTAATGACGAAAACGTAGAGGGGATGAGTGTTTGTGATGTGGGTAGGTTTTAATTATGGGGGGTGTTGTGCTTGTGAGAGAGAGGTGTGCCAAAAGCAGCGTAGATTCCAATTTTTCTCCGCTTTTTTTCTTTTTTTTCTTTCCATATGTTTTCAAATTTTTATATTTTCTCTGTTTTTGTTGTTTGGCTTGCCATATTGATATATCCCTTCTCACATTCCCCCTTCCTATCTCCTCAAACAACAGGGAGAAAGTGGGGCCCGAGTACATGCCACCTGGCACTGACATCTCACTGAAGGGCGTTTACTTTTGCCCACACTTCACTAGGGTTTGTCCTACGGAGCACTGTCTTTTTCGGTCTCTCGCTGTTGCTGTTATGTCCCTTAATGGGCTGGGCTTTCTTATGGGTCTGTAATTTGATTTGGGCTATATTGCTCAGGCCCATGGTGTATGATTTTCCTAATTTTAAAATAAGAGGAATGGAAGGTAGCTGTTGGACTGGGGCACAAAACGAGAAGGGGTCCTTGCAACTTGCAAGGTACAACCCTAATCAAAGTTTGATCTCCAAAGTCTTTGTTATTATTATCATTATTCTAGTATTTTTGTCATTGACTTCATTTCTCTCGATGTCCATAAGTCCATAAGTCCATAATAGACCCTTCTTCTTTGATATATGTACGCTAAAGGCCAAAATCTGAAATCCTTGAGGGGTATAACATTGAGTGTGGGTCTTCTACAAAAGGTAATAAATATTTCGGGGGTATGCACTAAATAAAATTGCATCATGAGATATAAAAGTCCGTTCTTCATTGTAAAATGTAAGTGTGTTCAAATTAAGGATTTACTTTTGATATTTTAGTATTTTTTTAATTATTTTTTTAAAATTCTATTCGATCTTATGGCGTTTTAGGTTAAGGCAATTGTGTATATAATGTACTCATACAGAATTCTAGCGCCTTTGATTTTACATGGTATCAAGGTGTTCGCTCCGGGTTCCAATTTTTTGATCTATTGAATTGTCCCGCGTTAAGGAAAATTAAACTCTTTGCATATTGTAAATTGAAACATGAAGTGTTTATGGTTTATCAATAAGAACATGTCATATTGTGAATTAATTTTAGTATGAAACCATATTGGGCTCACAAGCTTAGGGTTATCTCCCATCTATATGTGGATGGACATGACCCATGGTAAATAGTTGGCCCGCTAGGCTTTATGACATTCTATCGTAGCAATTAATGCTTATTTTGAATTAAAATATTTCTTATTTATTGATCTAATGCAATTTAACTCATTAAAAATTTTAATCTCAAAACTCAACTGAATGGCTTAAAGCATATACAGACCCCTGAACTTATACGTTTTGGTCACTTAAACACCCGACCTTTAAAACGCACCTATTGAACACCTAAACTTGCAATTTCTTCCTATTAAACACCTGGTCAAGGATAACAGCCTTGAGTGCATTGCACTCGCGCTGACATGTAAAAATGTGTTCCACTGGCGCCACATGTATGCCACGTAGATACTAGCTGGTGACACATGGCGCCACATGTGTTCTTAGTCTTCCTCTTTCTATCAGCCACTCCCTCGCCACCGGTGCATGCCAAGCGCCGCAGACCAACTCTCTTCTCCTCGCCAGCCACTGGTTCGGCCTCCCCAGATCTCACTCTCCCTCCTACCGGCCTCTTACGCCGTCGTCGCCATCGTACTTTCCCCAACTCTTGCCTTCTCCGGACACTCCCGACCACGCCTCTCCCTCGTCGTCGACAAAACCGCCAGATGCGGCATGGAGCCACCGAATTGGACCTCCACCGACGAGGTTCGAGCCATTCCCCTCTCCGATTCCGTCGGGGCTAACCTGGATCGAGGCAAGCTCGGGGAGCCCAACTCAGCTTCAGCTCTGCCGGTGCTTCACCAGCCTAGATCCGCCACTTGGAGAACCGATCCGACCACCAGAAGCCGTCGGCGTCGCTTTCCGTCTAGATCCACGCCACTTAAGCCTAGATCCGGCGCCTTCCCATTCAATCTCCACCAGATCCGTGTTGTTGGGGTGTTGTGCCGCTAGCCGCCGATCAGATCCGGCCCACTTTCACCCAGACCGGCCTCGACCTGACCACCCGTGGCCATGTGCGACCCGAATCCGTATCCCCGACCTCCGAGCCCGCCTCTTCCACATCTGTCCTCCTCCATCCACGCCCGTGCTATCAGAGCCCGGCACCGCTCCTGACCTCCGAGCTCGCCACCTCCACCAGCCCCCTCACCAGCCCCACCACACCCCCACCACACCCCCACCACCCCCGACCTCTGTGTTGTTGTTGTATGTTGTTGCATAAAAATGAGATGTAAAGAAAGAAAAAAATATTAAGCCCTTTATTTTTTTGTTAATTATTTTTCCATATCAGACATGTTTTAAGTGTCCCACTCTCTCAAAAGAGAGTTTATTACACGCACATTTGCTTATGTGGCTGCCATTTGGCAGACACCTCGACTCCACCTAGCTCCACCTCAACTCCATCATTTACCCATCTTTTTTTTAATATATTTATGTTATCAAATTTATCAATTCATCGCTCTCTGTGAAAACCAAACCCATCGCCATCTTCATCTCTCAAGCTCGAGCTTCCAAGTCTCCAATTCACAGGTGTGTCTCCCACATTCTTCCATTGATTCTGTAACACCCCTGTTTTGAAACCATGGGTATTACATGCCAGTGACCTCGGATTTTCCCATCCAAAGTCACCCAAGGCGATAGGTAACACAACTCGATTCATAAAAATGAGATATTGAACTTATATTACATCAAAAGTGATCAATGTTTGATACCTGATTAGAAATCAGTGATCAATGATACAAAATAACAATGTTGGAATGAAGAAGACATATAAATCATTTTGCAGCGGAAATAAAATGACGGTTAAGAGATTCTTCACAAAGACAAAATAGGAAACTCCAAAATATCTAAAATAATTTGAACCTCTTGAAAAGCTTCCTTCCTTTCAAATCCTCGAGTCTTCGTCTTTGGTCTTCGACACACCTGTCTTTACTTCCTGGTATTTCCATAAAAGCAAGAAATACCAGCCGACCAATGTCGGGAAGAAAAGAAAGTGGTATTAGTCTAACGCGAGACTAAGCAAGTGGTAGAATATGACTAGGTTCTTAAAAGGCTAAGTATGTCGGCATCAAAGTCCAAAGGGAACTGAGCGATGCACGACAAATCGGGTTCTTTTGAGATGAGAGTATGATATAATTTAGAGGATGAGGCTTCATTCGAATATAACTCAGATAAAAGGAACGAAACCAAAGGGAGGTGAATAACGAGCTTTCTTGTGAGAATAGGAAATCACAAGGGCCGGAGGTGATTCCTAGGAACGAAAGATGATTAAGACTGTTTTTGTTGGGAACTTATTAATGCGCATCAAGATTTACGAAAAACAATTCAATTTCAACAATACACTTTGTTTTAACGGTTTCCGGATGTGGAAACTCATAAGAGTCAAGGGCCACACCCAATACATCCTTCGTTCATTAATTGTTGTGCATAGGGCACTTATCTTTCATTAATGACCAAACAGTGCATTCAGTTATCGATTTTTAGATGCAGCAACCCAGGACGGGTCAAGGGCCACATCGGAGAAGGACAGAGTCCTTAACACCTAGCTAGGGTGTTATCACCCCTCTACGCTTGTAGAGCAGGCAGAGTCATGACCCAGTATTAGGGTATAGGTACATCCTAATACGTTTTTGAGAGGTGTTTTCAGAGACGAGCTCTCACCCCTAATCCCTATTCTAATCCATTGCAAAGTCTCAAACGAGACATTTAAACACATAAAGGCCACAATCAATCGGTCCTAAGTCTAAGTACTAGCGTCGTGCAGAAATAATAGTAATATAACAATGAAGTTATTATCTCTAACAATAATAATCCTAGGTTCATTTTTAAGCAAACAAGGCATTCCCAACAATTATATGGATATGATAACGGGGGAAATGAATTAACGATTATCGAATATAAAGAGGATATGAAAAGAGAACCATCCACTTGCCTTTGATTTTTCGAGAATTAGTTCTTTACGAAGACGGAATCTGTGAACGAGCTCTTCTAGAAGCTTGACCTTAATTTTATGATGAGCAGCCTCCTTCCTCCTTTCTTCTTCTACGCACACACACTGTGGCTTGCCTCCCTCTTTTCTCACGAGCAGCCACAATACCAACGACACCCAGCAGCTCCGGCGGCCATGGCGGACGTCCGGCGACAGCCCCTGGCGGCTTGTGACGACGGTGGCTGGCTCGGCGCGCTCCGGTGGAGCTCCTGGCGGTGGTCTCGGTGGCGTACGGCGGTGGGGATCGACGAGTAACCAGGCCCGATCGGGTAATTTTTGGAGGTCGAAAACGGAATCGATTCGGCTCGGATTTTGAAGGAAAGTTGTAGAGGAGGTTTAGGGGAGTTCAAGTCTGATTTTTTTTTGTTTGCCGAGTCGACGCCTATTTATAGCCGAAAAAGGCTCGACAGATCTGAACGAAAAATATCGTTCATGGCTCGAGGTCGACTTCGATGGAGGATTAAGGCTTCTATACTTAACGGTCTTAAAAGAGTGATGTGTCATTGGAAAGGTCTTGAAGTCTAGTTTATGGTGGTTCAAACGGTTTAGAAAATGGATGAGTGAAGAAGGAGTAAAACCCGATTTACAGAGGTTCTGCAATTCGACTTCCCGCCCATGAGCAACTCCGCCGGAAACCGAACAAACGAGACTGATCGGAGATTCTGTTCCTAAGCAGGTCTGCGACCTTCAATGGTAAAATTACCCAAACTCGAGCTGGTTTCTTGCTAAACGCACAACATGAGACTTGAAGAGGACTCTCTAATCTAAATCTGGAGACTTGTTTCGTGAATTTTGAGTGAGAAACGAGGGAGATACGAATTTTTGAACATGACAGCTTAAATAGGCTCTGTTTTCGGCGAAGAACAAGGGCGGAAAATTTTAGATTTTTGACAGTGGGACGTTTGGCGTTTTGGGACAATTTTTCGGACTGAAGTTGATGGGATGAAGCTCTCAAACTACTCAGGAATCTACGAGAGGATGAGAAGAGGGTTGAAGATGATGGTGAAGTGGATTTGTGAAAAACCCCCAAATTTGTAGGCAAAATTCCTCCAAGTCATCCCTTACAGTGTATGGTAGAAGAGAGGAGGAAGTGGGTGTAATGATGGGGATATTGCACAGGACAGATTTCATCAGATTTCATTTGGGCAGAGGTTGATGTGTTGTCGTGAAGAAATTGGAAGGAGAATGGTGATGATTTGTTCAAAGATTTGGTCAAACGGAAAGAAACGGGTTAGTAAAATATATTGCTATAATATAATGAGAAGCTATCGTAGCCCATTGGTAAGGGAAGGGAAGAGGGTCGGAGAGGTTAGGGGTTCGAATCCGGCCTATTACATTCTTTTATTTTATTTTAGTTCAAAGATTAGGATATTTTGCTTAGTTGGGTTTTGGGCCCAACGAAGACTAAGCCCAAATCTCTTGTTTAAATTATACAAAATTAATAATTAACCCAACTCGGTTCATTTTTGTTAATTGATAATATTAATCTTCTTAAATTACACTTTTAATTTATCCCCTTCATAATAACTTAGACTCGTAAAGTACTTATAAGTGAACATACTTATTTTTATTTCTCGATTATAAGCTTCTATTTCATATTTTAAATCACATTTTAATAAATACTGTTACCTCTTAAAAGTTTTTGTTTATCGTTAAGAAAACAAATTCATAAGAATATGGTTTTACGCTTACAATAAAATAAACATTATATAATATGATATTTTATATAAAAATAGCGGTTATTACAGATTCATAAATTAATATTGATCTCATTGTTGTATTTGATAATTGCTTGACAATTTAGGGTTTTCATTGCCCTAAATCCTCGATCTGGACAATGTAAACTTAGGGTAAATTTTGGGTTTAGGGTTGCACAATTCATTGTGTGTTGTTGCTTCCAATTGGGATGGGTTTTGATATAGTTGTTGATTGGCAAAAAATGTGCAGGTACATCATGTCACGTTCAAGCTCTTCATCCACATCTGCAAAACAAAGGTTTTGTTATTGTGGGATTTCTGCAAAGGAGTCAGCTGCACATACGGAATTCAACTATGGTAGGAGGTTCCATGGATGTCGCATATATGGATTGCCTAATAAGTGCAACTACTTCGTATGGAGGGATGAAAAACACAATGCAAGAGCAATCTGTGTTATCAAGAAGTTTGTGAAGGAGAAGCAAAAATTGGAAGTAGAGCTAGAGCACTCAAAACGAATTCATGATATAGAGATGCAATAGATAAGAGAAGAGCTTGCAATTACAAGGAAAATCAAGGCTCATAATTCAAATTGGAAAGTTATGATGGCTGGCATCATGTTTGGTGTGCTTGTATTGATTGTTGTTATGCAGAATTTGATTTGACTTGTGTAATTGACTTGTTTGTGTGCTGGTGTTAGTGTTTAGTTGTAATTGACTTGTTTGGGCTGTTTTGAATGGATTTGGAAGAGGCTATTTGCAGCTCTGAAATGGTATGCACATAAAGCTGGAAAACTGAGTACAAAACCACACCACATAATACCATAAAGCTGTAAATCATGCTAGAAAACTGAGTACAAAAGTCTGACAATGCCACACCACATAACATAATACCATAACAAAGCCTAATTGGCAATACATAACAGTGTTCCACAAAACCACACTACATACTATCTAATGACTTCAAGTTCATACATAAGTCACACTAGACCCCTACACAACATATCATAAAAGTCTGACAATAGATAAGAGGATACATAGCATAGAAGTTTGAGTGCATCAAATCCCAACAAAAGTACTCAACTTTGGACATACGAGACTTGGTGTTCAGATCACACTAGTTCAACAAAAGTATTGAGTCAACAAGACATTAAGGGTTGGACTTGTTCCTAAACGAACGCCTTACAGCCCTTGGTGGTCCAGTGGTGGTTGTCTTCCTCCTAGGTGAACACCTTAGCACCTCTTCCCTTCCCTTTGATGCAATCATCTTCTTCCTGCTACTTGGAGTACTCGATGCTTGTTGGGGAACCTACAATTACATAAACTGTACGTGACTACCAAACCCATGAATTGTATGAACAAAGGTGAGCTCCAAGGATATACCTATGCCCCAAAAGAGCTACTGACTACAACAGATGTTTGTGTTCCCATGTTATCCATAGAATTTCCATCAACATAACCTTGAGTTCTAAGGCTATCAATACAACTTCCAGCCTAAAAATTGCAACACAATTCAACTCATCAGAACCATGGTCAAAAAATATGGAGAAACATAGAAGTTAAACTTACAATATCATAGGTAGATTGTTGGTTTGAAGAGCTTGGTGGGATGGTTTAAGCTGGCGTCCTGGCTTACAAGATATCTCAGTCAACTTAGGGTTAGAAATTTGAAGCAAGTTGTCACATAAAACACCAAAAAAAACTCACCATCTTCACATACTTCCTTTTGGTGCGGCCAATGTACACAGTGTTAGGATTGGCAGGCCTTCCTCCAGGATTTTGTGGATTTGGTTGTTGGGGTCCTTTTGGTGGATTGGAGCACTTGTTTTTGTAGTGACCTGGTTGTCCACAGTTTGAGCACTTCACTTGGCCAACAATTCTAATCCTTTTTTTTGTCTAGGAAGTTCTTCACTTGGCTCTCCTTTCCTAGCCTTCTTTGGCCTTCCTGGTTGAATAATGTACTTTGGAGATTTTGGTGGTTGTTGATTCGTTCTCTCCCATTGTGCTTTTCCTGGCATTGCCTTGATTATTGGATTGTAGGCCTTTAGGTAAATCTCCGTGGTAAAGAAAGGATGCATATAGTCTTCAATCCTTCTTCTGTCCTTTGGTATGCAACAAAAGGCATGTGAGCAAGGAATGCATGTGAGATCCCATTTGTTGTAGCCACAAGTCCTACTTTAGAGGTCCACAACATAGGTCCTTCCATAATGGTCCACCTTAAAACAGTCCCCGCCTCCATAAAATGGTGTACGGCTTCTCAAACACTCCTCCTTTGCAAATTCAATCCTATTCTTTGTATGTGGTGTAAGCACACCCTCATACTCCATCATCCCCTCACGTTTGTCCAAGAACCTCTTCATTAGTTTTCTTCTGATCCACTCACACATAGACAACACAAGAAGCTCTCTTGCAGGGAGAATCATTGAGTTGAAGGTATCACATACATTGTTCAGTAGCATGTCAGACTTGGTATGACTCTTGAATCCATGCATAGACCATGTGTTAGGGTTTGCATCAATGAGATATTTGTAGGCACCCTCATCCAAATTTCTCACCTTTGCCTTAGGAATCTCAAAATCTGATAAGTTGGAGGACCTTGCAGCAGCCCAAATAAGGTCCTTGAAGGTCTTTCCAAGCCATCTAGTTTTGAAATTATTGTACATGTGTCTCACACATACTCTTGTGTCAGCTTGAGGAACAAATTCATCTAAAGCTTCAATTAGCCCTTCACAAATAAAACAGATAGTTAGTATAAGGCATATAACATTATCCAAGGCAAAAACAAACCAAAGTACACAAGAACTACCACTTTTTGTCTATCAGATATGAAAGTAGGAATGCTTTATCCAATATCTCGAACTAAAATGTTCAGAAACCATGCCCATGTCTCCATCCTCTCTGCCTCTGCAACAGCATAAGCAATGGGATAAACATTTTCATTTCCATCCTTCCTAACAACAAATAAGACTTGGCCTGTATATGCACCCTTCAAATGGCAGCCATCCAGTCTAACTATAGGCCTATACCCCATCATGAATACTTGCTCGCAAGCATCAAAGCATACATATAGTCTCTGAAAAAGTGGCTTCTCAGGATCATCCAAATAGACCTTGACATAACTAGACCTACCAGGATCCCATTTCCTAATTGTTGCAGCATAGTCCCACACCTTCCCATATTGAGTTCTAGCATCACCATGTGTCATCAACATTGCTCTCAACCTAGCTTTCCAAGGACGGTGGTAGGTTATGTTCACTCTGAATTCTCTTCTTACAGCATTGATGAACCCTACAAGTTTCCACTGAGGATCATCTCTATAGAACTCCAAGTACTTCTCAACAAGCCAAACTGAGGTGACCTTTGTATTGTAATGTTGTCAGCCACACTCATGCTTTCCAATGAACTTCTTTAGCTGAAAACTACCATCTCCTCCCATTCTCCTAGCACACGCTCTAAAGGAACACAACACCTTCTTACAAGCACACTTTTTCCTAGAATGTTTCATAACACATTCACACTTGTTGAGGCTGTATGCATACACCCTCTTCTTATCATTATGCAAATAGTAAAAATCCCCTCCATTCTTTATAGACAACTGTCTCAATGCTTTTCTAAAAATGTCATATGACTCAAAAATCATACCAGACTTCAAAACAATTTTCTTCTTAAAATCTACAAGTGAGTTGAATTGAGGATTCCTACTAGATCTTTCTAGATCTGACCCTGAGCCACTTTTCAACTCATCAGAACCATCTAATGACTTCTCCTCATCAACAAAGCCACCTTCTTGACCTGCATCTAGGATGGTATCATCTGCCCAACTCCTACCAACATTCTTGTCAACATTCTGGAGGAACAAGTCATCATCCTCACCGTCTCTTTCTATGAGCTCATAATCTCCATCCCCAGAAGACTCTGACCCTAGCACCTCTTCATCGTCATCACTAGTTTCATCTGAAAACTCTACATCTAACTTAACAGGTTCTTTGGAGGTTCTGCTGGATGCATGTCTCTTTGTGGGGTTCTTCTTGATGGGCACGGTTTGCTCATGTAATGATGACCTAGTTGGTGGTGTCGATATGGATGAAGTGCTCTGACTTATAGGCTGAGGATATGGCTTAGTTGTGGGCTGACTTATGAGCTACCTACTGGGCTGAGTAATGGGCTGAGTAATGGGCTGAGATGATGGGCAAGCAGCAAGCAAGCCAACTAGAGTAGGCTCATCACCTTGGACAACATACATGTGCATAGTTCTGTCATGCCCAACAGTTTCAATTGACTCCAACACATCTCTATCAACCTTGAACTGCTTCAGACCTATGTGAATAGTTTGTCCAGGTACTAAATACCGTAGCTCCCTCACATTAGTAACACAAGCATCCTCAACAAGCACTTGTTCCAAGACTACCTTTGAAGTCAAGTCTGGATCAACATCTTCCCAGACATAGACCTTGCCTTTCCTATAACACAGTTTTTGAAGTGGAGAAATGTAGAAGTTCCCTTCATACATGAACTTGAAATTGACATTCATACCTGTACATTATCTACCAAGTTTCACCATTAAATATTGCCCCACTTTTGATCTGTTCAAAAACGAAACTTTTGCATACATAGCCCCACTCAATTGTTTACTTACACATCACCCATACCCTTGAAAACTCTGTTTTGCAGGTCTGTGAAAAGCCCCGTGAATGTGAGCCCTAAAACCCCAAATTAGTGAACCTCTCACTTTCCTAACTACTCTAATCTAACACCAAAACTAAGTTTGAAAGTAAGGTGAGCACTTACTTAAGCTTGGATGAAGGAGTACCCTCGCAATTTAGCTTCGATTTGGTGGAATTTGTCCAGGGCTTGAAATTTTGCTTGCTTCCCTGATTCGCGATTTGACCCAGCTCTGGAGGAGTTGAGCGAATGTAGCCACCTTCCAAGACGCGAAACACCTTGTCCATGAACTATGTAGCTGCTATTGAGTTGGATTTGGAGTTGTGTTGCTCGATCGCTCAAATCATCGCTTCTCCTACAAATCCCCAATGACCTAATTTGTGTTTGCGAGCGAGAACTGATTTGGTGAAGAGAGTGGTAAAAATTTAATGGGTGAATTAATGAGGTTATGTGGAGCTAGGTGGAGCTTAGGTGGCCACATTTTATATGCCACATAAGAAAATCAGGGAAAAAAACGCAAAAATAACGAGTCACGTCAGATATAGCTAACGGTTTCAAACGGAAAGGTTAAAGGGGTGGTGGTTTCTTAACGGAGCTGGTTAAGGGGTTGTTCTCAGTAATATTGCTTTCAAGGGGTGGTTATTGGAAATATGACATATTATAGGGTGGTTTTCAGCTATTTAGCCTTTCAAGTATTATATATAAACAACAAAGCTTTTTAGCAATACTCAAGAGTCAATACAAAAATAGTGTCATCGTATATTGTGTCAAAAGACAACCATTTTTATCATTTTTTCCTAAGCAAACTAAAAACATATTGCTTCTTCATCGATGTATACTAGATTGATTGAATACACAGAGTTTGTGCTCCTCTGTCATTAGAAGAGTTGCAATTTGAAAATTCAAAAAAAAATCAAGTTATGATTTGTAGCATGTGCTAGCAATTGGAAAAATAGTATAGCTTGTGTCAAACTGCTTTTTCGATATCAATCACCTACAAGTAGGAAGTAGAACAACATTCACACAATATAGTATATTAGGAGTTCACTAGTTATCTACTTTTTAGCCAACTTCAATCACTATGGAGCAACTTAGCAAGTAACACTATTGAATTTCTTCTTCTTTTTTCCTATAAAAAAATAACCCAATTAGAAACAGTACAAAAAAAAAAACTCATTGGTCAAGGTGATTTAAAAAGAAACAAAAATAAAAGGTACATTGGTCGAGATGATCAATAACAAATCATTTAGGCACCTCGATTAACAGAAAAAGTGGGGCGTCTTGATCATTCGATTGAGGTGTCTTGCATTACCCATTCTGATTACGTGTAAGAGTGACTACAATGTGTGAATGATGGTGTGTCATTGATCTCCATGACGATGATGAGGGAGGAGGTTAATATATATCTCGTGTCCATTCTATAATGAGGTATTTGACATCTGAGAATGGGTCTTTTACAAGTTCTTCCTTTGAACATAAGTCTTATGTTGAACAAAAATTAGCCAAAAGAAATTACAAATACTTTCAATAATCTAAGGATCCGCCTCAGAGCCCCGCCCGGTCAGGGCGCCAGATCTATGGACCGCTGGAGAAGACGATGAAGACAAAGAATGCAGGTACCATCCAACCATTACTAAAGATCTTAGTTTACGATTATGTTATCCAGAGGCATAGTCTCTCGGTTATATCTAGAGGCATAGTCTCTCGGTTATATCTAGAGGCAGAATCTCTCGGCCATCTAAGAAATTACTCTTTAGCCGTCGCTAGTTATATTCAAGTTGTCACCTGCTATTCTCTAGTTGTTCTCTACTTGTTGCTATTTGTTCTCTAGCTATCTCTAGTTAGTCGCCAGTTGTCGCAAGTTATTCGCCAGAAGCCGCAAGGTATATGCAATCGTCGCAAGTTCATTAATGGTTGTCGCTAGTTAAAGCCACCCCTGGGTAGTTCCCACTGGGGTAAAACAATATTCGCCAGATGTCGCAAGTCATTCGCAAGAAAACGCGAGTTTCGCTAGAAACGCATAACAACGCTAGAAACGCTCAATAGCGCTTGAACTGCTTAATAGCGCTCAAGTGGCTAGATAATGCTAGTATCGCAAGATAATAACGCTAGAAACGCATAACAACGCTAGAAACGCTCAATAGTGCTTGAACTGCTTAATAGCGCTCAAGTGGCTAGATAATGCTAGTATCGCAAGATAATAACGCTAGAAACGCATAACAACGCTAGAAACGCTCAATAGTGCTTGAACTGCTTAATAGCGCTCAAGTGGCTAGATAATGCTAGTATCGCAAGATAATAACGCTAGAAACGCATAACAACGCTAGAAACGCTCAATAGTGCTTGAACTGCTTAATAGCGCTCAAGTGGCTAGATAATGCTAGTATCGCAAGATAATAACGCTAGAAACGCATAACAACGCTAGAAACGCTCAATAGCGCTTGAGCTGCTTAATAGCGCTCAAGTGGCTAGATAATGCTAGTATCGCAAGATGACAACGCTAGAAACGCTCAATAGCGCTTGAGCTGCTTAATAGCGCTCAAGTGGCTAGATAATGCTAGTATCGCAAGATGACAACGCTAGAAACGCTCAATATCGCAAGAATCGCCTCTAAACGCAAGTTTCGCTAGAAAACGCAAGTTTCGCTAGAAAACGCAGTTTTCGCTAGATGACGCAAGTTATTCGCCAGTTGCCGCATGTCATCCGCCAGATGTCGCAAGTTATACACCAATTACCGCCCCTGGATAGCTCCCACTGGGGTAGATCATTCGCCGGATGTCGCAAGTTATTCGCCAGTTGCGGCAAGATTGATCACTAGGTCTAGCTAGATACAACCGATTCGCCAGTTGCCGCGAGTTCACCGCTAGCTCTAGCTAGCTACAACCGATTCGCCACTTGTCGCGAGTTTACCGCTAGCTCAGGCTATCTACAACCGCTTCGCCAGTTGCCGCAAGATGATCGCTAGCTTTGGCTAGCTACAACCAGATCCGCCAACTGTCATAAGGTTAAACGCGAGCTAATCTATTATTTGCTACAAAACGCACGAAATCTCCAGCAATCACTAGCTAATCCCTCGCTCGCTACTAAATGCATAAGAATGCTAGCGCCCACTAGCTAGTCTGTCGCTTGCTGCTAATCACACGAAACCGCTACAACACTCACAGGGTGATAGAATACTCTAGCTCACCTGCCACTCGCTAGCACGCACTAGCTAACAATCAGTCGCTAGTTATCACGAGTCTAATGTCGGCTCTGTCTGACTACGTACAAGTCATTCGCCCATACTCACTGGCTATCGCAAGTTGCTCACTCGACATCAGTTGTCAATCGCCAACTAACACACCACATACGCTAGACACCACGAGCAATCGCTGGAAACAACACAAGCGGTATCTAGAGACGCAAGAGATCGCTAGCGCAGTCTAGCTTACGCCCAAGAATCCAATCAATAGAGGCTTCGACAACGACTCTGCTCCCGACAGTTTCACCATCCTAGACTCTATAGCTGGATATGGCTACTTGATCTCAGCAGGCTGGGGTACTCTGTCGAAGTGCTAGCGAATCAGATTCCGGCCAGCTTGCACAGTAGGCTCGAAACCTGATTCGGGGGTATTGTTGGACCGTGGATAAATGGCCCAAGTTGGAAGCAGCCCATGACAAGGCCCACCGTGGAATAAGCCCAATATCGAACAAGCAAGGAATAGGCCCAAGAGCAACAGCCCACAAACCATCCAAAATACTTGTAAACTGCTGGAGAACGTGGAGCTCAAGTGGGAGAGGTGGCCCGTACGGTTACGCCAACTGGCAGAAAATCTAGGAATATAGAGGATGAGAATATCTTGTAACGGTTACATCGATATACGCAATCAAAGCTCTAGTCTTGTACTAAAACATACGCTCTGTAATCAGACTCCAACTCTTGAATCAATTTGCCCGATCTAGGCTAAACTTGTTCAAATCTCTTGTACAAATTCTAGCTCCAACAGTTGGTGTCATAAGATCCATAGTTAGGATCCAAGCCATGACCCAAGAGCCCAAAGACAAGTGCAACTAGATAGGATCCACTAGCGGAAGCACAACTGAGACTGTCTAGCAAGCCATGATTGTTCAATAGGCGGATTCATCGGCTAGGATCCACGAGTCAAGATAATTTGATAGGCAAGGGCCTCTTATAAGCCAAGTTATTCTTTGTTGGAGAATTCATTATTAACCCACATCGACATATAAAATCAAATGCCGCTAGGATATAAATAAGATGAAATATCTATCCATTGGCTTAAACTTTTGGGTTAAAAGGTGGATCCAAACCTTAGATTCAAACTTATTAAAATTTACCAAATACTTCACTCGTCTAAACACGTTCACCGGAATCTAACATTCTTCAACTTTTAACGTCAGATTTTATATTTCGGGATGCAATGTGAACGGAACAAAGATATTCCTCAACATAATTAGGTAGCAAGTTCGATCATGCACGATCGATGGAAGAGTTTGATTGGAAAAGATGATAGAGAATATATGCGGATGGCGCTTATCATTAATTCTTTCATTGTAGTTTTTTTATCACAATTCTTTCATTGTAGTTGAAATATAACGCCGTCGACCCTTAATTACCTACAAAAAAAGGTGCTACAGAAAAATTACTTTGACAACTGTACAACAACAGGGAAGAATATCAGCCAGGGCCGAAAGTTCAATTTAAAAGCTGATGCCTTCGTTTATTCTTTCGAAATTACGCTTAGTGCCCTTATAATTCAGGTAATTCTACGTGGTGTCGAGTCTGTTAACAATTTCGGACTAGTACACGTGTTCCTAGCTAGTATGCATTTCGTCTAATCCGCTTACTTAACGCGGACGTTTATATCTTGAAGTGAATGTTAATTGCAAAAAATGCATCGGTTTGATAAACTCTAGAAAAGAATCTGTTAAGCCTTTGATAGTGGGCAATTAAGGTGGGTTGTACCAACGAGCTTCGTTTACATTTCAAAGGAAGTTTAGTTCCTTAACCCTGATAGTATCTGGTCCGGACGTAGATTATCTCCGGCTAATTGAACTGGGTGAAAGATTTAAAAAAAAATCAAAGGGAGTTTAGTTTTTCAAACTCTAATTTTGGTATATTTTTCGGCAGAAATTGTATGAAACCGTCCTGTATTTAACTTTGGTAACAAAAACTACCTGAACAAAACACGGTAATTGCAAAAACCACCTATCGCCAACAACTTTAATAAAATTTTCTCTATAATGGGGAAGTAAAGGCCAAATTCTCCAATTCTACCAAAAAAAAAACAAATTCTCCAAAAAAAAAAACTGTTTCAACTCCAACACCTTTCCTATTTTGCATAATTTAGCATGTAATTATTTAATACTAACATTTTATCTATTATGAAGAATTCACCTATTATTACTTTTATTGCTTTCATTTAAAATAAAAATAATATACAATATTATATTAAAGAATACTTTATACTTTATTTAACTAATAAAAAACAAAATATACTAAACAATCATACTATTAAATAAAAAATAAACTAATTTACAATTGTACACCAATAATTATAAATGATTCACTATGTATTGTTTTTTTAAAATATATATTATTGTATTAAATGTGAATAAAAAAAACAAAATGATAGTATCAGGGCTTTTTTCTTGGTAGGGTTAATTCAAAATTAAATAATCATAATTATATACTAAAACGGAGTTTAAAATTATAGTATAGAGCGATGCGTGTGTCAACTCCATATTGAGCCGCATCATCCTTTGTATTAAAACTTTATTGGTCAAAATTTGACAATAAACCTTAGATGTAAAAAAGGAAAGAATATATCATTAAAACTCTATATATAAAGTTTTCTTAAATACAAAACATATCAGCGCTAAACAAATATATAATTAATTGAAGGTTAAATAATAATATGGAGTATAAAACAAAACATATCAACGCTAAGCAAATATATAATTAAATGAATAATATATAACTTATATTCAAAGATATAATTGAACCATATCGTCTATTTATTAACTCTTCATTGACTTATTTTTTTATTGTTTAAAATTATATTGTAGATACCACGTACATAGAATTATTTTATATACATTTGATAGTTTTTAATTTTTTCAAAGTAATTATAAAATAAAGTTACTTATTTATAGAATAATTATCAAATCCTTATACTATAAGTATAATCCTACAACTCTTTGTTTTATAAAAAATAGAATATATCATCAAAAGAAATCTCATAAGAAACAAATTAAATAAAACTATGCAATATTTTATATCTATTTATTTTTTCTAAATAAATTTATATAAGATTTTGTGCAGTTAAATCGATATTAATATATGCATTAAATACATGAGGATAGATATTAATATATCATCGGCTTAAAACATCATGTGAACACTTACCTTTTGAACGGAATTATTGAGCACCATAACTTTCAAAACCTACATATTAAACACTCCGTCCCTAATTTCGGAGTTTCGTAACATGCAGGCGCTATTACGTGAAGATGATATGATTAAGCTAAAAAAAATGTCACGTAATGTTAGATAATTAAGGTCCCTTCGTTTAATTAATTGTCACCTAAATCCGTCACTATATTATATCACATTGATGGACAAATTTCTCTATACACATAAGCTTAAATATACATGATTTTTAATGAAAACACTCCCAAATCAAGTATGCATTACATGCGCAAAGCCACGTCAGGGACGAGGTATTTAATTGGTAGATTTTGATAAATTAGAACGCTGAATAAGTGAGTTTTAAAGATTAGGTGTTGAATGATCAAAATAAATGGAGATATTTGAATATGTTTTAAGCCTAAATCATATAGGCTAGTGAATTAGTACTGAAGGGTTTTAGATGCGTATAAGCGGAATTTCAGAAACAATTTCTTGCACCTAAACATGGATCTAAAGCATTCTTGATCAGAGACAAAATTAGGGTTAGTAGAATACCTCTTGATGCGCGATTAGGGTTCTTCTTTCGAGAGATAAAGCCTCAATTGTGACTTCTCTAATCAGTCCACACGAGCACGGGATCTGGATCTCCTTCGCTTTCGATTGCTAGATCGAAGTGCCAAAGACTAGAAGAAAAGAGGAAGAAGAGAGCTTTTTCTGTTTTACGTAAAAGTTATGAAACCCTAGCTCTCTTCTTTCCTGTAAAGGCCTTATATATTTATTTCTCCAAATAAATATATCCTTTTCTTATTGGGCTGACTTTCAGCCCGCTGATCCAGCCCGTCAACTCAATGTGTGTGACCTCATAGGACCCAATTATAATAGCCATGGATTAAACTATTTAATCCATTAATCGTAGTTGGTTTCTAGCAAAACACTACGACTCCTAAAATAACTGGATTGAATCTCTCTATCAACTGTCCTATTCCATGTTCGGTAATTGCAACTTTTATTAAAGGACACAATTCCTTCAATCTCCCACTTGTCCTTGAAAACAAGTGTGCAATTTTAAGATACCTTTGTCACTTAATGTCTTATTTGATGATATGCTGACATTCATATCTCCCATCAAATATGTTTCTTGAATACCTGAGTTCGAACTATCAAATAACGAATGATTACGATTAATCCATTCGAGCATGGCCATGCATTTTCTAGTTCTAGCTCTTCAAGTGGCCTAGACACCTTTCCTTCTTCATGCATCAATGTATACATGAATAAGGAGGACAATTCCAATCTTGTATGACTATGGCTCCCACTCAACTTTTGGCAATCCCAATAATTGCTTTTATAACCCCCTTTTACGGAGAGCGTTTAGCAATATCAAAGACAAACCAATCATCAATTAGGATACATAACATACTCATGTTTAAGGAATCCACCAATCATGGTCAACTTAAAACTCCACAATCCCTTTTGGAGAGTTTTAAGGTTGGTCTGTCCGATATGTATCATCCATACATATCTATGTAATTGACTGGACATCTCTATGTCCCCATAGCACATGAAACCCTGAGCTATCAGTCAATGTACAATATAGTTATAAATGAAATCATCTATGTCCTGTTTAATGATTCAAACTATGGACGTGCAATAATTCATAACTGTAGTCACTTAATGGGGTTTCATTCACCAAAACACTTAAGGTGAGCCCATTTACGAACTATGAATTATTCGGACATATTATTCAATATTAATCAGTATAATATATAAATAAGAATGAAATATCATATATTATCAGAAAGTCAAACATAACAAGTGTCCAACACTAAGCAGCAATAATGTAATATAAGTTAATCTCACAACCATTCACCAATGTATTTGAGATCCTTAGCCTTAGTGTGACTATCATGCCTAGCCCTAGGCATAGGCTTAGTCAAAGAATCTGCAATATTCTCTTTTGTATGCACCTTACACATCTTGATGTTACCTTCAACAACTATTTGTTGAGTAAGATGATACTTCCTCATAACATGTCTAGATTTGAAACTCAAATTTTGCATATTGAACTTGTCAAGAATCTTATCCATATAAGACCTTGACATAGTACCAACAATCTCTAAAATCTATCCTTATAGATTTTTATTCCAAGTATGCACTCTGCCATTCCCAAGTCTTTCAGTGAAAAACATTTCTTCAGCCATTCCTTAACAAACTCTAGCATTGGAATGTCATTCACAATAAGTAGTATGTCATCAACATACATAGACTAGGAGATCCACCTTACTCCCACTAAACTTCATATATACACAAGGATCTTCTTCACATATGATAAAATCAAACTCTTTGATCTTTTCATCAAAACAAAGATTCCAACTCCTAGATACTTAAGCCCATAGATAGATCTCTTAAGCTTACATACCTTCCCAGCATGATCAGGATCCTCAAAACCCTCTGGTTGTGTCATATACACATCCTTTTCCAAAATACCATTCAGAAAAGCGGTTTTAACATCCATTTGCCAAATCTCATAATCATAATAAGCGGCAATAGCTAGGATTATCCTTATGGATCTAATCATGACAACTGGCGAAATGTTTCATCATAGTCAATACCATGAATCTGTTTAATACCTTTAGCAACTAATCTTGCTTTGTATACAGATACATTTCCATTTTGTCAGTCTTAAGTTTGAAACCCATTTGCATTCTATGGGTTTTACCTCATCTGGCAAATCTGTCAAGTCCCAGACTTGATTTTCAAACATGGAATCCATTTCAGATTTCATGGCATCAAGCCATTTCTTGGAGTCTGGACCCGTCGTTGCTTGTTTATAGGTAGGAGGCTCACCATGTTCTAACATTAGAACATCAAGGACTTCGGTCAAGATGAAATCATCATATCGTCTTGGTTGAAACCTTTGCCTGTTTGATCTACGTAGGAGTTCAACTAGTTCAACAACTGAGATTTCAGCATGTTCCACAACTATTTGTGGATCTGAGATTTCAGCATGTTCCACAACTATTTGTGGATCTGCTTCTTGAGGAATTTGTTCAGGTTCTTGGATAACATCAGATCCTTGGCCTTTAAACAAATCCATCTCATCCTCGACATCAACTATGTCATCTTGTTGTTGTGTTTGTTGCTTTTCATCAAGAACCCGTTCAAGATGAATATTTCTCCCACTTGACTTTTTGGAAATAAACTCTCTTTCCAAAAAGACACTATCCCTTGCAACACACACCTTTTGTGCAGTGGAATTGTAGAAATAATATCCAAAACTACCTTTAGGATATCCTATAAAATAGCATTTTTCTGATTTAGGTGCTAGCTTATCAGTTTGTAAACGCTTTACATAAGCTTCACATCGCCATATTTTCAGAAAAGACAACTTTGGAACTTTTCCAGTCCATATCTCATATGGGGTCTTGTCTATAGTCCTTGACGGAGTCCTGTTTAGTGTAAGTACAACAGTCGTGAGTGCATATCCCCAGAAGAATACCGGAAGGTCAGCAAAACTCATCATAGATCGAACCATGTCCAACAAGGTCCTGTTTCTCCTTTCAGACAAACCATACAATTGTGGTGTCCTTGGAGTAGACAATTGTGTTACAATCCCACAATTTTTCAAATGATGATCAAATCCATGGCTTAAGTATTCACCACTACGATCAGATCGAAGTGTTTTTATCCTTTTGCCAGTTTGAGTCTCTACTTCATATTGGAATCCCTTGAACTTTTCAAAGGCTTCAGCTTTATGTGACATAAGATAAATATACCCATATCTGCTCATGTCATCAGTAAATGTAACGAAATATATATAGCCACCTCTAGCTTCTGTACTCATAGGCCCGCATACATCAATATGTATTATGGCCAAAAGTTCATTAGCCCTTTCATTTGTTCCTTTGAAAGGTGACCTTGTCATCTTGCCCATCAAGCATGATTCACATAAATCAATAGATTCACAATCCATATCTTTTAGAATTCCATCTTTATGGAGCTTCCTCGTGTGATTCATGCTAATGTGACCTAAAACGACAATGCCATAGATAGGACTCACTCAAACAATTTGATTTTTTGCCTTTCAGTATTAATGTTATACGATTCTGATTTGAGATCCAATACATATAGTTCATTAACCATTGGAACACAAGCATAGAAGATTCCATTTCTTAATATAGATATACTGCCATTCTTGATATCAATCTCAAATCCTTCAGAATGTAAACTTGAAACTGGAACAATGTTTTAGTAATAGTAGGAACAAAATAACAATTATTAAGTTCTAAAACTAAACCAGAAAGTAAAATAGACTAAAAGCTCCTACGGTAAGCGAAACAACCATTGCTCCATTTCCAATGCGTAGGTCTATTTTCCCTTTCTCCAAATGTCTTCTACTTCTGGGTCCCTACACATTCGAAATGATGTGAGAACCATATCCGGTATCTAATACCAAGTAGTAGCATTGGTTGTTAAAGTTTCAATAACATTAATACCTGAACTGGAACTCACAGTTCCATTCTTCTTGTCCTCCAAGTATTTGGGACAATTCCTCTTCCAGTGTCCTTTAGCCTTGCAGTAGAAGCAATCATGGTCACTAGCCACCTTTGGCTTTTGACCTCCCTTGGGTTTAGCAACTTGCTTGCCTTTCCCTTGGACATGATTCTTCTGCTTGCCTGCCTTCTTGAACCCTTGCACATTGTTGACCACAAGAACATCCTTCTTGTTGTCAACAGGAGTGTTTTGTTCAGCAGCTTTAAGCATACCATGGAGCTCATTCAGAGTTTTCTTTATCCCATGCATATGGTAGTTCATCTTGAATTGAGCAAAACCATCATGTAAGGAATGAAGGATGATATCAGTGGCCAACTCTTGGTCATATTTAGCACCCAATGACTCCATACGTTCAAATAGACCAATCATGTCAAACACATGTGGGCCAACTGGTTTTCCCTTCACAAGTTTGCTATCTAGTATAGCCTTGTGAGTTTCATATCTCTCAATCCTTGCCTGTTCCTGAAACAGCGTTTTCAGGTTGGTCATAATGGAATGAGCATCCTGATTTTCAAACCTCTTTTGAAGAGCAGGTTCCATGGCAGCTAGCATAAGGCATGTGACAGGCAGAGACTCATCTCTTGCTTTCTTCTCTTCTGCCTTTTCCTCATCAGATGAGGCATCAGTCAGAACAGGAATCGGGGTTGCTAGCACGTTTTCACGTCCTTCGGACCTGAGAACTATTCTCAAATTCCGTTCCCAATCAAGAAAGTTTGCTCCATTGAGCTTGTTCTTCTCAACAATTGAGCGCAAGGTGAATTTCAAATTATCGCTAGACATGCTTTCTACAAAAGGAAATAACAAAACAAAAGTTCATGTTTGACATGCAAATACTTAATATTAAACATGCTTTAAAACAAGTAAATGCACATTTTATTCAAATAAACAATTTATGTTCCCAGTGAATAAAATGATTCCAAGATCCTATTCCAGACAAGACTCAACGTACTTTTGCACTGCCCTAAATCTTGTGTGTTCAAGGTAAGCAACAATTGCTAATTATAACTCCTTATAATTCTTGGTTAGTGGTCCACATCCAATGTAGGATCCACTTCCATGTCTCAAGATCCAAAACTTTGCCTTTTGGTCTCTTGTTGGGTACAACCATATCAAAGTTTATGAACCCCCGTATAGATCCACCCTCACTAGTTCATTGTTTAAGAAGGACACCCTCGCTTTTGCGAAGCCCATCCAACCAAAACCAATAAACGTCATGGGTTATGATATGGAAAGACATTGCCCCAATATTCTTTTGGGAACTTAAGCATGCATTGGTCATTTATTACTAGTGACAAAAACATAACAAATAACTTATGCAACACTTAAACAATTCATCTCATGAAGACTAATATGAAAATTTTGATTCAAAAGAAATTAATATATAATATTAATCAAAATTAATCATCAATGTGCATTTAATTGGACAAAGTTGTAGGATCAAGATATAATATCAAATATTTTATCTTACTTTAGTGGAATTTCCTAACTCCTTAGGAAATTGTTACATTAGACAATATCACTATATCATCTAATTAAACTGATAAGATCATATCTTAGCATATATTATGAAATCTTAATTTCTTAGATTGGATCATGACCTAGTCAATATCCAAATTAATATCCAAATTAACGTGAAACAAAAGATAAAAGTACCAATTAATTTTTTTTCAATTGTACACATACTACTAAGAGAAGAATAGATCACAAAATCTAATTTTATGATCATAATATATAATAAAACAACACAATTGTATATATTATATAAGATATCTCTTTAATTAAGATAAAACAAAGCCAAAACAAACTGAAATCCAATTTCAATTTTTCTTTGAAAGTGTACTGTACGATTGCCATATTCACGTGGTACACAGTACACACATACCGTACGTAGCAAGATTGAACCAATGAATAAAAAATAATAATCGAACAATACACCGTTCAAACAAAACTTGATCACGCATGGCTTGTGGACAATTCCACGAAGGTATAGCCCTGGACAAATCACTTTACAATGAATTGAAACAATTTCAATTATACTACTCCAGATAGTGTACCGCCAATTGTGCAGAGTATGCACTGTTCATTGAATTGAAACAATTTCAATTATATATGCGATCAGGTCATGAGTAAGATTTCATACGTGTACAACTTAGGTATAATTGAAATCCAATTTTAGTTACCCAATTCGGTACGCTTACGTCCAATTAATTAAAATCTTATTTCAATCAAAGCACAAAAATTATATATCAATTTCATCGATTTGAGTCAAAATTTGCATCAAGAACAGAAACCTAAATCTTTGATCCAATCAAGACATGCTTAAGGCTCTGATACCACTGAAGGGTTTTAGATGCGTATAAGCGGAATTTCAGAAACAATTTCTTGCACCTAAACATGGATCTAAAGCATTCTTGATCAGAGACAAAATTAGGGTTAGTAGAATACCTCTTGATGCGCGATTAGGGTTCTTCTTTCGAGAGATAAAGCCTCAATTGTGACTTCTCTAATCAGTCCACACGAGCACGGGATCTGGATCTCCTTCGCTTTCGATTGCTAGATCGAAGTGCCAAAGACTAGAAGAAAAGAGGAAGAAGAGAGCTTTTTCTGTTTTACGTAAAAGTTATGAAACCCTAGCTCTCTTCTTTCCTGTAAAGGCCTTATATATTTATTTCTCCAAATAAATATATCCTTTTCTTATTGGGCTGACTTTCAGCCCGCTGATCCAGCCCGTCAACTCAATGTGTGTGACCTCATAGGACCCAATTATAATAGCCATGGATTAAACTATTTAATCCATTAATCGTAGTTGGTTTCTAGCAAAACACTACGACTCCTAAAATAACTGGATTGAATCTCTCTATCAACTGTCCTATTCCATGTTCGGTAATTGCAACTTTTATTAAAGGACACAATTCCTTCAAGTACCACGAGGATGGGCAGCAGCCACCTCACGGAGCCACATTAATGGTGTGCAGAAAGTTGTGTGGGGCCATGTTGAAACTAAAATCAGCGTCATCTAGAAGCTGCATTGGAACCTCTCGGCTTTAGAAGCTGAAAGGGGGTTTGCTTCAGCCGACGCCTCCTCCTTCTCCGCTTTCCCAAATTCCGCGTATTCGTCTTGTGCGCTCTCAAAGTTTGATTCTTTTCTTTGCCCCCTCTCTCTCTTTCCATATCTATCTATAAATAGGGTCTGTGGGTGTGGTCGTGGGCTTGTTCCACCTCCTAATCAATTAATTTGAATTTGAGAATTGAGATAGAGAGTAGTATTGAAAATGAACGACCCGAAGTACGCCTACCCGTATCCTCCTCAACAAGGTAATTCATTTCATCAAGTAATGAGTTGATATTGTTATTGGAAATTAACATGTGCCTGTGATGGATTCGGGCAGGGTACTACCAGGGGCCGCCGGTGATGGCGCCGCCGCAGTACGCACAGCCGGCTCAAGCGCCGCAGAGGCAGACGGGGTTCCTGGAGGGCTGCCTGGCTGCGCTCTGCTGCTGCTGCCTCCTGGACGAGTGCTGCTGTGATCCCTCCGTCATCTTCGTCACCTAATCCATGCCATCCATCTTAATTTCCATATATATATATATATATGTATGTGTATTTTACAGTAATTAATATCTCCACCTCTGCTCCTCTACTCGTACGTGCCTGTATACTCAGCTAGTCTTACATATGTACTGTTCTTGAAATATATAGACTCTGATGACAATTGCATCAATTAAATAAACACTTTGAAGTTACAATACAATATAAATCTAAAGTGTTAATATCATGCATAATGTCCATTCTTCTTTTCAAGTTACAAACGCCATACATAAGCCAGGTTCGGATCAAGAGTATGCAGGCGCTCTCCTGCAAAACTAATAATCAAATAGTCCAAGGAATTAAAGAATTTTTTTCCAAAGTAGCCAGTTTTAAAAGTGCTTATTCTTGGAATAAATTTTTATCCGTGCCTATTTTCAAAATAGAATTTTTAAAACTGCCTACTTTGGAAAAAAAAAAGTCGGAATTGAAAACCTGTGACTGATAGAGACCTACTCCCTCCGTCCCGCTAAGTTAGTCCATCTTTTCTAATCGGGTGTCCCGAAAAGTTTGTCCACCTTTATATTCTTTCCATTTTCATCCATACTTTTTGAGGCTTTTATCCCAACACAATCATCCATCTTACCTATATTTACCAATTTCTTCTACCCAACTAATCTCTATCCATCTATCTAATCAACAAATTCATTACACTTACACAATTCATAAGTGAAAAAAAAACACAAAATTACAACAAAATTTTTGCACCAAATTTTTTTCTTTTTTTTTTGAAAAAAATGAAACCCGACTTAATGGGTTTTGGACAAATTTTTTTGGACTATTATTGGACTTTTATGGCTGGCACAATTATTGTGTGTTTTTTGGACCTTCATTTCATATGTTCATATGTACATATATTAATCTAAAAAGGTCTTTGTAATCAAATATGATATGTGGAGCATAGATTCTCTTTCTATAAAAAATATGGTATATATAATATCGGATATTTTCGGATATCCTGTTTTAGTCAAACCCCTATCCGTATCCGATCCAAATATCCGGAAAAATTAGCAGATCGGATCAGATACGGATAATAAAGCTAAGTTATCCATTAGATACAGATTTTATCCGATGGGATCAGCGGATACTTCGGATTGGATCGAATAATTTTTCTCGACGCTAGATAGAGAAACGGCAAGTTTGATGATTTTCCACAGAAGTTTCATTTGAAGTGTTTGATTCATTTCCTCAATTTTAGCTATACCTAGCCACCATGTCGCGTCGGTCTGCAAATGAAGTTCCAGCTAATTAAGTAGTGGTTTAAAACTACCATGTTTATTCCAAAAACTATTTCTATTAATCTTGTTAAGATCATTGTGAATAGCTTTTGGGAGGTGAAAAGACTACATTAGGTAGTTTGGTTGCACTGACCGGTTTGCTTTAATTGGTAAGTTTTTTCTACCTCTTTTTGGAAAAGTGTGTTTGCTTTCCATTTGGCTAGATGGTCTCTCGTCCCGGTTGTGAGTTCATTAAACATGTTCTTAGTAACTCTTTCATTAATGAGAGGGCAACAAAGGTATTTGTCCATGGTTGAGGTATTTCTAATGTGAAGAGTTTGTTTACTTTGATTCTTGGTCGAAGTATTGATATTTTTGGTGGTTTAGAAGGCTGATTTATTGAAATTCACTTTTTGTCCAGATGATTGACAATAGACATCGAAGATTCTTTTAACATTTTGACATGCTTGGTTGTTTGCTTTAGCAAATACTATGATGTCATCAACAGGCTAGGCACGAAATTTTAGTTCCGCCCTTGAGATCTGAATACCAATCCTACTTATTGGATTCGTGCTGACCCTCTATAAGTGTCTTGTTAGCACTTCAGCAGCCATAACAAACAAGTAGGGAGAATGGGGGTTTCCTTGTTGCAGCCCGTTAAAGGCCTTAAACTGGTCCGTGGGTAATTGTTAACAAGGACAGTGAAAGAGACTCTCTCAACACACTCGTTCATCCAAGAGATAAACTTTGGGTCGAAACTAAAAATTTCCATTACATGGAAAAGAAATTCCCTATTAAGGCGATCATACGTTTTTTCCATGTCAAGTTTGATGACAATCCACCCACCTTGACCTTTTTAACATCGGAATGAATGTAAAATTTCGTGAGCAGGGTATTATCGTGAATACTTCTACTTTTGATAAATGCTTCTTACATCGGATGTATTAGTTTTCCCTTGACTTTTTTAAGTCTTGTTGTTAGTACTTTGGAGATCATATTATATACAGTGTTATATAGACTAATCGGTCTTTAATGGTTTGTAGAGCTCGAGTTATTACATTTTGGTAATAGGGTGATAAATGTGTGATTGTACTGCTTCAATAGTTTTTCGGAGTGAAAGAAACTTTAAACTGCTTTGATTACATATGACCCTACAATGTGCCAGTATTTTTTGTAGAAGCGTGTTGTCATCCTCAATGTCAAAGACTACATCTTTTATTTCAATGTTAGCCATACGTTTGCTAATAGCTTGGTTTTTTTCCTCCGTTATTTCTTTGTGAATCCTTTGTTTGAAATCATTCATTTTCTTTTTGTTTATTTTATTAAACTGAAATCGAGTTTGGAAATCCCTTTGAAATTCGCGTTTGATGTTTTCTAATCTTGCTATGTGGGTGCTTTCTCTACTTGTGATCTCACGAGTATTTGTCCTATTCCTTCTACCACTTACAAGGCGGTGGAAGTATTTGGTATTTCTATCGTTCAGATTTATGTGGGTATTTTTACCTCTCTGTTTCCAATACGAGAATTGGACTATACGAGAATTGGACTGAATCAAGTATTCTCTTTTCTTATTTAACCTTTCTTGCTTCAGGACAAGCGATTGATTATTTTGTTCTATTATTTCTTTTTGGACATTGAGCAGGTCATCATTCACCTTTTTAAATTATTCAAATATATTTCCAAATGTAGATTTGTTCCATGCCTTGCCTTTTGCTTTCAAAACTTGGGGTTTTTTCACCAGTTTGAACATATAGGTACCATTCGGATTGTGCCAACATTCTTGTTAACGATGTCCTGGAAAACAATTTTCAAATGTAAAAGGATGAGCTTTGATGGTACCCCCGGTGGGTAGTTCACACGATATCGAGCAATCGTTTGAAGAGAAGAAGTTGTGGTTCTCAGTGGATATGGAAGGGAACCTTTGGATTATTTGATCATTAACTAGAATTCTCTCAAGTTTTTCAAGTGAATCGTTATCCTTTTTTTTTTTATTGTCTCCAAGTGAATTTATTCCCGAAAGTTGGAATGTCATTTAGATTAACCACGTGTTAATATATGGTAACATAGCTCCATGTCTTAGATTATACATCTAAAGAAACAAAGGACGAGGCATCAAATAAGAAGTTAATTCGTTGAAGATCAAAATGTGCCAAATGATCATCGATTTGAGGAATGTACGATATGTTTGTATAGTTATTTTATATTGACGGTCAAATTTTCATATTATTTTATTTCCAAATTTTATATTACCGATATTTTAGCAACAAATAAGTTCTTTAACATAGTTCATGTAATTTTTAGATGATTTTGTTGGCTACGTAATTACAACAAAAGGATGAATTTATGATATAATTTGATTTAAAAGTCCGTTTTGAACTACTCCGGTTTGCATTAAAGTCTTATTTGTATAGTACTCCGTAGATAAAAAGATAAAATAAGGGTTTGTTTATGAGAGGAAATCATAAAATAGAGATGCGATACTTATCAAACGTTGTATTATTCAGAGGAATACGAACAAAAATGGAAAATCATGATAAGATTAGAATGAAAATATGAAAATAACAAGAACCAAAAGGATGAAGTTTAATATATAAAAAAGGGTAGATAAATTTAAAAAAAAAGGGGAATGGGTTAGAACTTAAATGAATATATTAATTTAAATATACAGAGAGCACTACATTAAAAAACTTAAAATTTTAAGGCATCGATGAATTGGATGCAACTTCTATCGTTTATCTCCTACCTTGTTCTTCCTTCTCTGAACATTCTCTCCTTCTCCCTTAATCACTTTCGTTGTCATGATGCAAGGAACATAACATATAATTGTAACCCTCTATAATAGAATTTCTATGATCCTATGTAGGATGCAGATGGTACGTACAACAAATCAACAATACACTTTGTGGATCATACAGACCAAGTCTCGAGATTTAACACCAATTCTCACAAGTAAATACTTGCATTGGTTTAAATCAAGCAACCAAATTGCACACTCAAATGGTTTTATGTATGTATGTGTACGAGGAATAGAAAAAGGAAACGGGGGAAGTTCATACAAGAAGATGCTCTGCTTTTTGTATATATGGAATATGGAGTTGTCTTCACAGCTATGGCTTCAAAAGGTTTTAATGCGAAGACAACTAATTCAATGCTCTATACAAACTTAAATGGGGAAAACCATATTAGCTTGTAGTTGAAAACTATAATCTTATGGCAAGGGAAAAAATTAACCACCAAATCTGTTTAATCTTTCGATGTTAAGATCAATCACCACCGAAAAAAGAACGAAAATGAGAGCAGAGATCTGAATTCTTCACATCTCAGAAGTTGGGCAGCCAAAATAGAGTAAGCTAAATAAAAAGAAAATATAGCCTTAACAATAAGCAACTGCAAGACAAACAGGCAACCGAATGGAGGCATTGACAATATCGGTGCTAATCATACGAAATTTCTAAGAGTATCCCAATCAAACACCACAGTTCTAGTTCTGAATTCCAATCATTTTTTCCAACCAATAACCAAATACCAAAATCACAGACAAAGTGCTGGGCATCTACAGAAGTGTGATTGTATGAAAATTTTGAGAATCCGATCACATTACATAAACAGCCACGCCAAAGTAATCTAAGAATGTACGAAAAAGCATTAGCAGAAGGCTAAATTTTATAGTCATTCTCAGGAATAGGTGGGTATTCCATACACCTATATGATAGTGAAAAGGCTGGTTGTATAAAGAAGCTGCTTATCCTCCTCCAAGTATGAAATGCTAGACGAAAAGAAGAAATCAACATAACAGTTAAGAGCAGCTAACAAGGTTCACATTTGGTCTCATATACACACCACAATAATCTCCACTGCTTGTTTCTACCCACACCAATACAAGTCTACAAGCTTCCTGTAGGAACTTATATGATCTTCCTAAGCTCGACAGTGCTGCAGATCATAAAGCAGAGAAGGCATTGTTGTGGTGGTGTGTGGATAAGACCAAACATCATACATTTTTACCTGCTAACTACATAGGTAATAGGCTTTCTTCACTACATCTAACAGTAAAGCCGCTTCTTTAAACCCCCAGCCGTGTCATTATCATCGAGGTGATAGTGAATATCAACTAAGACAGACTATAGAACTATGGTTGATAGATAGAATGAGATTCTCATCAGTTATAGAGGTGCTACTCACCAAGCTACCAAACAGGGCTACCATGTAAGTAAAAAAAAAAACAGCCACACATCACAGTAATGACCAGGAATGCCTAGGAATTGGGAAACATCTTTTAGATAGACCAGAACAGATTTGGACAGTAATGCAACAATTCAAGCTAAGAGCAATGAGGATCCTAGAATAAATCAAATTACAGAAATAAAAACTTGCCATTTCATAAATATATCAAAAATCAGAGCAACAAATCTCAGAGAAACCAAATCTGATAAGTTGAATCGTTTGTCATAACTCATCAGATAGACTAGTATGCTTGAAGCTAAAAGGAAGGTAATTGGAAAAGATGGTATCTTGGAAGGCGGGGATGATGGAGCTCAGAAACCAAGCTTAGTACGGCGCCAGTGCCTGCGCTTGGCGTTGTAGCGGATGGTGTTGTCGGTGCGCATGCGAATCCAGTAGGGGATGGGGCGGTTCTGCCGCATCTTCTTCCCCAACTTCTTCTTTATCATGAATGACTTGTGGGACGGCTGTCATCAGTCATTACAGGCAATACCGAATTCAGAAGATCCAACTTAAGCAAAACACCAGATGAAAGGAGCTGCTAGGGTTGCGATTGTTTACCATTTTCGATGTCGGAAGAGCGGACGGCTAGGGTTTACGGAGACAAAGCAGGTTTCCGATGGACTCCGCCCTAAAGAAAAGAGCGCTGGGTTTTATATTACGTCCCTTCATTTTTCTACTCTCCTTTCCTTCATTTCTGGAAGGCCCAATTTCGTCATATTCGCAATGTTGTATTAGTGGGCTACTTTCCTAAGTACATATTTAAAATTTCATAGACTAATAACTAATACATTTTATATTAGTATTGAAATCATGAATTTGGTAAACTAGTTCTAAATTGTTATTAAATGAATATTAAGTGGTACAATGTTTCTTATCTGTCAATGGGTTAATAAATGAACATTTGACATATTTATGATATTATTTTTCTATAAGAAAATAAGTGTAAATTTGAAATATGGATGTGTGACTCTTTGCTTGACTTGAAGTCCCGAATCAATATATAACTTACAACTAGTACAAACCCCGTACCATGTACGGGTAATGTAAATATAAAACCGAATTAATTGATTTGAGATTGAATTTTGATACGAATACGCTTTCAACTCGATAACTTATAATCCAAATCCGACAGACCAAAGTCCGAACCTATTGACCTATATATGTACTTTTATTCATACAGTTTTAATTCTAAGATAGTTCTATTCAAATTTATATTATTAATGAATGTACTATTGACACATGTGAAATTTTTTCACTATTCTTCAAGATTCAATAATGACAAAAAAGTGTACTAATTAATAAGAAAAAAATTATAAAGAATATAAAAGAAAATTACTTCAATTTCCTTATTCGTATAAGAATATATAATTGAGTAAGATATTAAGTATACATAAGGAAATTATATAAGATATCAATAAGATATATAAGTTATTTTTTGAAAATCAATGCAAAAAATAAATTCATTATTTTATTCAGGGTTGATGACGTGACCCAAATTTTAACAAAGACTTGGGTTCCACTTTATACTGTATTATAGTAGATGACTCAATCCAAGCATAAAAAAAATACACCCCTAACTAGTTTTTTTTTTTTTTTGGTAGAACGAGAGCCTAGCTCTAACATTTCATTAGAGAAAATACGTCTAGTACACATAACCCCCTGAAGATCTTCTAACAACAAGGACCTAATCTCTTGGGGAGGATCAAACATTAACGAACAATCAAACGAGGGGGGAGGCGCCAGCTTCGCAAGAGCATCCGCGACGCGGTTGCCTTCCCGATATGTATGACTCAAATGCACGAGCCATTCGCGATCAAGGTAGCCTTGGCACCGCAGTACCAGGCTGGCGAGAGGGTGCCGCGGTTCAGGACCCTTCTCGAGCATCTTCAACACCAACGCCGAATCCAGGCGCACCTCGAGCCGTCTTATCCCCAAATCCCAGGCCATTTTTAAACCATAAAGCACACCCCATAGCTCTGCCTCCGGCGCTGTAGCAAGCCCGAGATTGGCCGTGAACCCTTGAACCCAGCCCCCGCGCTCATCGCGGAGCACACCCCTCGCAGCCGCGCGCCCCGGGTTCCCTTTTGCCGATCCATCACAGTTGAGTACGTACCATCCCGGCTGGGGCAAACTCCACCCCACCCTTATCTCCCGCTGCAGCCACTGGCCCTTCGCCCGAGTCCGCTCAAAGGCCGTTTTGAACTCGCAGGCCTTCTCTAAGATATAAGTACGTCTGTCCAGCACCGGTTCCTCCTCCCTAAACACCCGATGGTTCCGCCACCGCCATAACCACCACAGGGCAGTGGCGAAAACCACCGACCATGGAACACCTTCAATCTCCTGATTAATCTTGAGGTTTCCATGGATCCAATCCCCACACGAGCACGAGAAGAAGCCTTGATGGTAGTTTGTCGGCACGAGGCTTCTCCAAATCTGAGCCGCCACCTCACAGTCCCGAAATAGGTGCACTAGGGTCTCCGCTTCCTGACAGTAATCACAAGTTGGATCGTCGGCCATGTTTCTTCTAACCCGCTCCACGTTAGTGAGCAGTTTCCCCTTCACCGCCAGCCACACGAACACCCTTGCTCTCTCCGGCACCTCGAGCTTCCATATTCTAGTGAAACGCCGATCTCCCGACCCATTACCGCTCCTCCCAGCGAGCAGATCATAGGCCGAGGCGGCGGAGAAATCCCCGTTCTTTGTTTCACTCCAAGACACCACATCCTCCACCCATTCCGAGTCTGTAAGCCCCACGCTAGCGATGCGGGCGAGCGTGTCCGAGGGCAGAAGAGGTTCCAACCGGGCCCAATCCCATCCCTCCCCCGGAATCCAATACTCCCGCACCGTCGCCCCTTCACTTCCCTCCGGTAAAGCCTGGACAGCGCTCTCACCGAGACTCCGCTCTCCGACCCACACGTCATCCCAAAACAGAGTCGTTCGCCCTCCCATAATTGTTCGCCTCAAGCCCTTCGCCACGACTTCATTAAATCCCCGGACGATACCCTTCCACACTGGTGACGCACTAGTGCGAGCTCTCAGCGACACCGGCCACCCCTCATCTCCCAGCCTGTACTTTGCCGAGATAACACGCGCCCAGAGCAGGTTTGGTTTCTCAAAAAGCCTCCACCCCAGCTTGCTCACCATTGCAAGATTTGCCTGTCGAGTTCGTCTGATTCCCAGCCCTCCGCATTCCCTTGGCTTACACACTTCCTCCCATGCCACCAAGTGGACCTTCCTCCTGCCTTGTTCACTGCCCCAGATAAAATCCCTGCAATACCGATCTATCTTCTCGCAAATAGCAGCCGGCAAGACCACCGTTTGCATCGAATAGATGGGGAGAGATGAGAGGACCGATCGAACAAGGGTCACCCTTCCCGCTAAACTCAGTGTTCGTGCCTTCCACCCCGCTAATCGCTTCTGGAATTTGGCTAGCAAGGGCTGGAACAACTCCTTCGTCACCCGCCCTTGGAAAATAGGGATTCCCAGATATGTCCCCAGATTCCTAGTGCACGCAATCCCGCTTATTTGGGTTAGTTGGTCCTCAAGGTGCCTCACATTCTTGGACACGAAGATCCGGGACTTTGGGAGGCTCACCCTCTGCCCCGACGCCTTGCAGAATTCCTCCAAGCAGTCTCGAATCACCGCCACCTGCTCCACCGATGCTTCCGCGAAGAGCAGAATATCGTCTGCAAAGAACAAATGGGAGATCTTCGGGCCGCCCCTACTAAGTTGGACCGGTTTCCATCTCCCCGTCTCGACAGCGCGATTTATGCAGTGCCCAAGCCTCTCCAAGCAGAGCACAAAGAGGTAGGGCGATATCGGATCCCCTTGGCGGAGCCCCCTGCGCATCTTGAAGTCCCTCGTCGTCTCCCCATTCCACAGTAGGGACATAGAGCCTGTAGAAATACACTCCTCAATCCACTTCACCCACATCGGCGGCAGGTTGGCGTATTGCAACGTGTCCACCACAAACTCCCACCGGAGGCGATCGTACGCCTTCTCAAGGTCCAGTTTCACAACCATCCAACCCTTACGACCCCGTCTTGTGCGCATCGAGTGGATCGTTTCCTGGACGAGAACCACATTGTCAGAGATCAACCTCCCGGGGATGAAACTGCTCTGCATCGGGCTCACAAAGCTGGCGATGAGAGGTTTCAACCTGTTGACAAGAGCTTTCGTAATGGTCTTGTACGCCACGTTGCATAAACTAATAGGCCTGAATTGCGATATCATCTCCGGGCTGGCTACTTTAGCAATCAACACGATGAGGGTCTCGTTGAACCGTGGAGGAAGGATTCCAGTGTCAAAGAACTCCCTAACGGCCCTAACGAGTGAAGGCCCCACCGTTTGCCAAAGCCTTTGATAAAAGAGGGGTTGAAACCCGTCCAATCCCGGCGCCTTGAATGCTCCCATGTCCTTTACCGCCCTTCGTATATCCTCTTCCTCAAAGGGACGCCTCAGCTGGGACTTCTCCTCCTCCCCGAGGCATGGGAATCCTCCCCTCGGCAAAGCATGGAGGTCCGGTAGATTCTCCGGGGCATAAAGCTCCCTAAAGAACCCGACCGCGTGCTCCTCCAGCACCTCCTTATCCATGCACCACTCTCCCGAGTCCATACGCAGGCCTGTAACTTTGTTACTTTGCCGCCGGATAATTGTTGCCAAGTGAAAGAACTGCGTATTTCTATCACCTAAAGTGATCCATTGTTGCCTCGATTTCTGGAACCATAAGATTTCTTCCTGCTCCAGGACAAGATTCAGGTCCCTCTTCAACTCTGCCTGACGCTCTAAGAGGGAGTCAACAGGCCTTGCGTCAATTCTGTCCTGCACCCTTTCCATCTCCCTCACTAGATTCTCCTTCTTGCTACTTATGTCTCCAAAGACTCTCCTATTCCAATTTCTTAGATGCCCCCTTAGGTGCTTCAAGGCCTCCTGATGAGGAGCCTCCCCTTTCCAATTCTCCCCAACCTCCTTCTCAAAGTCCGGGTGCGTCATCCAGGCCGCCTGGAAGCGGAACGGACGGCGCCTCGGATCCATTCTCTGATCGCCATCCAAGGTGAGTAGAAGAGGGTTGTGATCCGAACATAGCCGAGGCAAGTGTCGGACCCTGGCCTCTTCCCACTTGATCCTCCCCGCATGGTTGGTGAAAATTCTGTCCAACCGCTTTGAAACCAACGTGCCCACCGATGTGCCCCTCGACCACGTAAAGGGAGTTCCCGTGTAACCCATGTCCACTAACTGGTGTCGGTTAACCCACTCCCCAAACTCCATCGAGTCCCTCGACAGCCTTCCCGACCCGCCTTGTCTTTCCGTAACATCCAGGATAACATTGAAGTCCCCTCCAATAAACATCGGGCCCCGAATACCATTGATCTCCTCCGATAACTGCTGCCAGAGTCCCGCTCTCCGCTGAGGAGATGGGCAAGCATACACCACCACGAGATGATAGAGCTCGTCCCCTTCCCCAACAGTGGCGTGGATGAATTGCTCCTCTTTGGACACCACATTCACCACGCCCAGCTCATTCCGCCAGAGAATCCAGATGCCCCCACTTTGACCCTGGGCCTCCACTCTTTCAAAGTTCGTAAACCCCATATTTCTGCAAATTTGATCCGCCCTTTCCCCTGCTACATGAGTTTCGAAGAGGGCCACCAAATTCGGCTTGAACTTCCGAAGCAAATATCTCATCGATCGACGAAAGCTAGGCTTCACCGCTCCATAACAATTCCATAGTAGACTTATCATTGATAGTTTCAGGGGGGGAGAGAGGGACATTCCGAGTTTTACTGCTGGCGAGCAGCGCCACTCGTTCCTTCCACCCGACAATCCTCGTCCATCTCAGCATCCTCCGCAAGGCCACCCGGCACATCCTCCTGCATACTCCCACTTTGATCCGGTGGCTCTCCCACCCTCGCTTCCGGTAGGAACACCATCGTCGAGGGGGAGGTCCGAATCATGGACGGAGTTCCGACGTTAGGGGGTCGGGTCGGTTCCATGGTCATGCTGTTTTGGTCATTCGGGGTTGTTTGCACGCTAGAGGAGCTTGGTGCAGCTTGGGATGGGTCTTGTTGGGTGATGGGCGTTGTGGGTTCTTTGGTGAGGGCTGGGTTATTTGGTTGGGTCTGATTAGGGATCCTATGTTGGGCCTGGTTAGAGATCACTTTTTGGGCCTGGTTAGAGATCACTTGTGGGCCCACTGGATTCCCCTGTTTGGCTTCCAGAGCATTCTCACTTGTTCCTCCCATGGGGCCCGAGCCTCCTGCCATCTCATTAGGTCTCTGCCTCTTTGCCTGACCTGTGCTTCTCCTACCCCTGCTTTTCGCCGCTGGCCCCTGCGATTTGTCTCCTCCAGTTGTACTCTCTGCCACGCCTTTTCCCTTTTCGTGATTGATTCCTCAGCTACTTTCCTCTGCCACATTCTCCAGGCTAGCATATCTATTTCCATTTTGCCCACTCTTTCCAAGGTCAACTGCAGCCTTTTCCTTGCTCCTCGGCGGCCGTGATCTCCTAGCAACGGTCATCCAAGGACCGAAGGGTTCCTCCCCGCCGTTTGACCGGTCCATGGCGCTAACCAAGCCTGGGCGGGCCTGCTCCCCGGATTCCACCGACGTCCCCACCACAGCGGGAGCCTGGCTCTCTTCCAGCGCCGCCTCCACGTAAGTGCATCCCTCTGAAGCGTGGCCATATCTCCCGCATTTAAAGCAAATTAAATGCAAACCCTCATATTCCACCTGCAATCTTTCTCCATTTAAGAACACCTCTCCTTTGAGTGGCTCCGACAAATCCAGTTCCACACATACACGTGCAAAGCGGCATCTTGAGGCTTTCATCGTATTGCCATCAATGCGTATCGGCTTCCCGATAGTCGAGCTGACAGCAAAGAGCATGTTCCTATCATACATCATCATTGGTAGTCCAGAAATCCTCACCAAACTCCTGTGGTATTGATGACTGAAGTCCGAGGGTTGAATGCAGGCTCCCACCTCTTCATCATTAAGTAGTGCCCAAACATTGACCAAGGACCCCCAGTTAGGGCGCTCACCAAATCAGTTTCCTTCTCAAAGCGGACCAAGAAAAAATCATTTGGGAGGTCCGAGACGATCATGCCTCCGCTCGGGTTCCACATGAGTCGTAGCCGCTGCTCAAACACTGGGAACGAGACCATCCTCCCCAACAACTTAATGACCACTGAGCATCTCCATGGTGCAGCAAGGGCGTCCATAATCTCCTGATCCACCGTAATCCATGGTGATCCTCTCGGTCCCGCCGGATACGATACTTGCACCTTACCCGCTTGGATAAGGTCCGCAGCAATCTCCGGTGCTTGGAACCACTCCTCTCGTCGAAACAGTTGAGCCCAGGATTGGTTCGCCCTCTCCTGCGGGTTAACCCCCTGAGTTCTCATCTGGCTTACTCCCTGCGTGGATTGGGCTGGGTAGCGGGGCGGGTCATGCTGAGTGATAGTGTTCTAGGCTTCTGGTGGCTGTGGGACGGATAGTGGGGCGGGGTTCAGGACAGATGGTGGGGCGGGGGGTGGGACTGGTGGGGGGCGATTGTTTTCGTGACCAGTAGCGGGGGGTGTTTCAGAGCAACTCATTGGGAGCGTTTGGTACATGTGTTTTACCCCTAACTAGTAGCTAAAACTAGTAAGAGAAATTGACTAACGTAGGATCATTCGTACTCGATAAGTGGTTGACGACCAAGGACGGAGACATGAATGCAAAATAGGGTGAGCTAAAATTAAACAAATTTGCAATAAGGAAGAATTGAACTCTTGACCTCACTATATTATGAGGAAACCTTATACCATCTGGACTGTAGCACACCCCAGCCCACCCTTCCGTCCGTCCCTGTTGACGACTACAATGTCGGCGACTAAAGATTAAAATTTTAGCAACGGAATAAACACAAGAAACAAACATAGTACTAGATCTAAACACATCGATTTAGAGTGGAAAGTCTTTGCAAACCATCTAGTTCACAAAAAAAAAAATCATTGTCTTTCAAACTTCTCACTTGGTACGACTTGAAGAGTTTTCAAATCGCTTTACTATATCTTTAGTATTACAAAGGTGCTCCAATCATTTAAACACCTTGAACGAATCCACGTTCAACTCACACAACACTCTCGATATACTTCAATGCTCAACTCTCTTAATCTCTGGCAACAAACTCACGAAACATATAAAGAGGACAATACCAATCATAACAACACTAGAACGTACGTATGATATCGGTAGATATACATGGGTGCATATTATTGAAATCTTGTTACAATCTGAATCCCCGTTCAGTCATATTCATCAACTTTAATGAAGCAACAACAAACACAAGTGCAAATGAACGGCTTAACTGGCAATGTACATAATAAAGAAGGAATCAATACATGGGAAGGGAGCACTCCTTCGGGAGGGTAAGGTTGAACCTCTGCTTATCATGGCAGTAGTCATAGACGAGGTGGTAGTTGCGGGCCCACTTGAGCAGCCGCCTCTGGGGCCACGTCAGCGTCTTGAAGCGGTCGCGGTTCCACCAGTTGGTGGAGCCGGTCGCTTCGCACGGCCCGGAGCTGCCATTCCAGACGCAGGCGTCGATCTTGTAGTCCCCGAAGGAAGCGACGAAGGGGGCAACGGACCAGTCGGCCTTGTCCCTGCCACCGCGTGTGGCCCACGAGCTCGCGTCCCAAATGCTGGCCTTGATGCTCATGGGCTGCCGCCTCGGATACGCCACTCCCTTGTCCTCGTGGTTCCGGTAGACTCGTATGGGCACCCAATCCACCATGAACCTAAATGATTTGATTCATTAATTTCAAACTCCACAACGCAGGCATGCATTAACCTAGTGTATCAATCATCTACCATCAACTATGTTCGGACATCTAGCCAAACGGTTAAGCCTCTAAGAGTAGTACCCAGTTCGATTCTTATGGGCAGTGTTCTCAACAAAAAATAACTACATTTGACTATCTGGGAAAGGAAAATGAAAGGCAGCTTACACAATGTGGTAGAGGTTCCATAGGACTGAGTAAGTGTGGAAGTCGAGAGTCGGGTCGAACCAGAGCTTCATCCTCTCTTCCCGCTCATCGGACCCGTTGGCATACACATTGGTCTGGAGTAAGTAGGGCTGCCCACTTACATTCCCTAAGAACTCCAGGTCTATCTCATCCCTATTGTTTGGCTCGTCCGATGTCAGCTGCGCACATTCATTAATTTATTAAAATCGTATTGTTAAACATGCTAGGTACTATTATCTAATGTCATGTATTTATACACACTCACGTACATAAAATGCGACGACGGTGCCCGCTGAGTTTCTAGGCACTAGCTTAATCTTCATGTCTATTTGCCCAAATAGGAACTTCTGCTTCGAATCAAATGCACCCCCTGACCATATATATAATCCACATCCATGTGTCAATTCAATTTATCGGTTAATATAGATAGCTATGGCGGTATGGCTATATGGTCTATACGTACCGGACTGTCGATCCAGCAGAATGTGTCGAGCTTTTCCATCGGCGGAGGTGTTGACATGATCGGGGGACCATGTCACCGAGAAGTCCCTGTTGTAGTCGCCTGTCGAAACCGCTGACGCTACTCCCGAAATCGATATCACAATCATCAACCCGGTGATTGTGAGCACCTTATACATGTTTTTGCTGTGCCTAAGGTGCTCCATGAATTAGCTAGTATATGTTACCCGCCGGCCTATAATCTAGCTTAGCTTAGCCAGGACATGTACGTAGTACGTGCGTATATATACGGCGTTAACGTTTGATGCAGAGAGAGAGTATCTCTCAAATCAAATAAATGCATGTTGTGAGGAACACATAAAGAATATCTTTTGTAGGAAGGAAAAACAAATGCTTTTGTGTTCCTCAATATCGTCCGAAGCTCGTGTTGCTTAGTTAGCAAATGTCTCTCCTTCAAGAAAATCATATACCTCCTCCATTCAAGAGAATCAATTTGTTTTTGTGAGCTAAAAGGGTACTTTTCTACTCTCTCTCTCAAAAAAAAAACACATAAAACTAGAAAACTTGCAAAGCTATGAATTGTGTGTACGTACGTAGCTACGTTTCTTTTTTTGTTGAAGGAGAGGCGATAGTTTCCGTACCCGCGATGGGCGTATTATTAAAAAGAATAAGGGCTAAGTAGTAATCAAGTGGGGGATAGCCCGACCCCTAACATCATCAAGCAACAAAGATAAAATGACCTCAGGAGGGTCCACCAAAACATGAAAACCAATGTTAAAAGAAAAAGCTAAAGATTACATCATTTAATTCAATTTACTTATATAGATCCGTCAAAACTCAATCTTTCGATCAAATCAAAAGTTCTATGATTGAAATTTAAACAAAAAGTCAGTGAGTTAAGAGAAAAGTAAAATCCAATTGGGTTGATTTGATTTATTATATTTCCAAAAGGGAAAAAATCAATCCAATTGTGTACGTACGTAGCTACGTTTCTCCTATAAACCTACATTACATCATTTAATTCAATTTACGTATATAGATCGGTCAAAACTCAATCTTTCGATCAAATCAAAAGTTCTATGATTGAAATTTAAACAAAAAATCAGTGAGTTAAAAGAAAAGTAAAACTCAATTGGGTTGATTTGATTTATTATATTTGCAAAAGGGATAAAACTTACTTTGAATATTATAATATTTTTATGAAAAAATTTATTAAAAATAATATTTATTGTAAAATATTATAATTTAATTATTATAAAAAGTAATATTTTTGACCCGTTGGACCTAACCCAAATCAGTATAAATGTGGTCAATTTGTACAATGGCCGGACTCGACTTGGCTCATGACTAAGCATATACTCAACATGAACTCAAATGAATCGACCCGGTTGAAAGGTCTAGCTGGTTAATGTATTTTATGATTCTTGTATATAGGGCTGTGCAAAATCCGGTCCGGACCGGATTTTTGGATTGGACCGGACCGGACCGGAAGGTTCCCGGTCCGGTCCCCGGTCCATGATATTGGAGGTTCCCGGTCCCGGTCTGGTCCGGACCGGATTTTTAAAAAAAATTAATAAAAAATTAATTTAAATAAAAATTATATTAATTTTAAAGTTATATAGTTTACTTTTAATATTTAAGTTTCATATTTATATTATATACTTAATAATAATATAGTTTTCATTAATCATATATGATTTCTTTAACTATATTATAATTTTTTTATATAAAAAAAATATTTTTTTTTTAAGGATCCGGTCCTATCCGGTCCAGGACCGGACCGGACCGGAACGGGACCGGGACCGGACCGGACCGGATGTTCCCGGTCTGGTCCCCAGTCCACACTTTTTGGAGTTCCCGGTCCCGGTCCCGGTCCGGTCCCGGTCCGGTCTGGTCCGGTCCTGGACCGGTGCCCAACCCTACTTGTATATGTTATAAAGATATTTATTAAAAATTAATTAATACTAAATACAAGTTGATTTGATGGTAAGAAAAAAATAAAATTAATATTATAGATCATTTTATAGATCAAATTCTTCTAAATATTATTTGATTTGATATAATAAAATACGAATTCAAGTATGATATATTATTTTGAGATGAATACATAAGAACAAGACAAAGGAAATTAATTTTTTATTGTAAATTTACAAACAATTGTTAGTATAATAACATAATTAATTCAATGTGAAATCGGGTCAAAAATTAAAATGGTGGCTCACAAAAAAGACAACTTTAATATGCATTAGAATGTTGAACATATAGGAAGTTTTTTTATATATTTTGTATACGTTAATTTTGTAAGTATTCAAGTTCATGGAATTATATAATGTGATTAAGTCTACTAATTTAGAGTTATTTGATTTGTGTCATTAATTAACCCAATTAATTGTGTAACAAAAACAAACATAATATTAAAGTGTTTATCTATATAAATTATTTAATTTATTAATCAGTACATACATATCAATTTTATAGCCCAATATATTATATTCACTGTATTTTTCTTAACCTTTTTATGATTTTTGTAAGTTTTTATTTTAATCAATAAGGTTTTTGTGGACGGGAAAAATATTATGAATAGTCAATGATGACTTTTTAAAAACATTTTCTATATATACATATATTCCATAATCTTTTTATTTATTTTTGAAGAAAGTATAGAGTTTTGGAAAAAATCTTTACATATCATTTTTTAAAATCAATGAAAATCAAGTAAGTTTATAAATTTACCACAGTTTTCATTAACAAAAAGTATGGAAAGTAAAATTCTAATTTTTCACAATTTTTTCCATGAAGGTTTTCCTTCATCTTTTCTCTTATATATAGACTTTCAAAAGGGCAAAAATCTTTAAATTTGCATTTTTCTCTTGAAAACAAAATTTTGGAGCATTTTTTTGATGATAGAGGGACAACTTTAAGTGTTGCAACAATAGTATAGATTCTATTTAAATGTAGACTTAAATTGATGTGAGGATCGTTGGAGGAGATGGATGTCCAAAGGATCACCGTGATGGATGATGAAGATGGACGATGATATGGTCCCTCCTCGGATATGAATCACCGATCAGTGGCTTAGCGAGCTATGTTCGAAGATTGTCGCTTGGATATGACTCACCAAACCTAAACTTCAAACATAAACAAAGGGATTGAACTTGAAAAGAAGATTGAGCTTAGCCAATGGCCAGCTCATTGATTGTATTGAAACTAAACGAAGAACAAGTGTTTTAAAAGAAAGACAAATAATCTCCAACTCAAGCTATTCTAAGACTAGAAACAAGTGAGCCTTATGTAGGCTTCAAAAAGCAAAGCAAGGAGGTTGGGGCTTTTATTGACCTTGCGGCCCAACTCTTGTTTTGATGGTGGATGTGGTGTCTTTGCGCCCCAAGGAAGAGCTACTCGGGCGCAAGGGGCCGTGGCTTTAGCGGGCTAGTGGGTGGCGACGCCATATCAGGCCAAGGCATGGGCTTTGACCTCACTAAGCGTCATGGCCTCATTGGGTGCCGTGGCCTTGCGGGGTGTGGCCGCCTTTGCCTCCTCCTCCCTGCTCTTGCTAGGCCTTGGTGGGCGACTCACATCATCCTCCCTCCCTTCAAAAGGGTTCGTCCTCGAACCTTGAACCTCATGGACGCCATAGCGTGGTGGGAGGTCTAGTTTGTGGGCGTGAGCGAGGTCGAGCTTGGGCGCTTTTGGTATGGGTGGTATTTGTGGTATGATCAGCTTAAGCACTTGATGGGATGGACTCACATCATCCTCCCCTCCTTGAAAAGGATTCGCCCTCAAATCGAAATGCCCTGCAAAAGGTTTGAAACACCCACACAATAACAATCCTCCAAATATGCTTGTCAAAGAAAGGGAAATCTTTCCCAAGTCAACATGATATAATGAGATGCATGCACTAGCTACACCACTTCTATTCCTATTGGTATGTTTAGAATGTATGACAAAACAATGGAGAGAACAAGCATACCTAGGCAAAAATGTGTCAATGTGACCAATATGCATCCTAGATGATATGTATTGAGAAAGAGAGTTATAATGAAAGCAAGAGTACATAGTCATTGATGTCACGTGTCCATGAATGCAAAATGACATCGTCTGATTAGATGAATGTGACATACCCAAAACAAAATCAGAATTGTGGAATAAGGGAGTATAAAAAACTTCCCTAAGAGATGCCATCTTCTGACAAGCTATCCTTTCGGATATGTTGTGCACAACTTCTAGACCGAAATTGTCTAGAGTTGTTCTCTCAGCTTTGAAATTGGAATTGGGTGATTCTAAGTCCGAGTTGTAGCTCAATAAGTCTTATTTATGCACACCAAATTTGGGAAGAATTAGAATATTGGTCTGGAAGTTATGTTCATTCTCTCTAGGTTGCTCAAAAAGATCCAAGGAACAAATTTCCTTAATGGTGTTGACAACTTCCTAAGCCTTGTGTTTACTCGGAGGGAATGTAGTGGCATCATCCACTTCTTGGAGCACAAAGGGCAAGCAAGAAGGCACCATAGGAAGTGCATCCATCCATGGAGTAGCTGAAGAATTCATAGAGCTAGGCATGATGGATGGAAAAGTCTTGTTTTGAGAATGAGTTGTAACCATTTCTTCATCCACTTTTTCCTTGGAATCAAATTTCTCTTCCGTTGGCATCGTAGGCTCATGATGTTACACATTTTAAGTAATTCTCTCTTTGATTCTTTGACTCCACACTCTTGGTTTGAAAGCATTGTTGATTTTATTGCATGGTATGCATCCATTGTTGGATGGAGTTTTGGATTGATCGAAGCATGACCTTCACCAACTTAGGCATCTCGTCCTTGTCCTTGTTTTCATCACCTATGTCTGACATCACAACACACACAACCACAAGTGACATAACACAAGGATAAAATATACACACAAGTTAATCACCAACACTAGAAATCTAACAAGTTGCAAGTGAAGGTCTTGGTCAAGGGAAATCAAAGCAACAAAGAAGGATGTAGCTTGACTCAAACGAAGTACAAACCACCACACACTTCTCTAGGACTTACGAAAAACAAGTAGCTACTAAACACCAAGAAGTGTTCACGAATTGTTTTTTTAATAAACACTATCTAAGCCTAGCTCGGATTCTCTTTCTTGTGGGGTCTGAATTTTTCTAAGTCCGACCTCTCTTTCCTTTTCGTCGGATAAGAGTTTTTTTGTGGCCCACCTCTTTTTCTCACCGAGTCCGAGTTCTTTTTGTAAGGGTCGATTTGTTTTAGTTTATGCAAACGACACAAACAAACAAGGATAAGGACGAGAGATGGGTTCTTGGGGCCTATCCCGTATCTTTAAGAAGGCTAAAGGGTACTCGACATTAATCAAAGTCAAGTTTATGTTGAAGGCGGTTAAACCAAAGTCGAGTTTATGTTGAAGAAGGTTAAAGGGTACTCGACATTAATCAAAGTGTGGGACTCAGGTTTTAATCAAAGAGTGTGAGGCAAGTTTAATAAACAAACTTTCAATTTTTTTCACTTAATGCCACGACACTCTTGGGTTTTCATTAACTCTTTCTTGTGGGGCACGAAATCACACGACAAAGCAACGGGTTGAAGTTTTGGAGTGGATCCTTGCAATGAGTGGAAATCTAGATTTGAATCAAGATTTAGATAACGATACCTTTGCGTGGCTCTGATACCACTTGATGTGAGGATCGTTGGGGGAGATGGATGTGCAAAGGATCGTTGTGATGGATGGTGAACATGGACGAGGATATGGATGCTTCAGTCCTCGGATATGATTCACCGAGTGGCTTATCGAACTAGGTTTGAAGATTGTTGCTTGCATATGACTCACCAAACGTAAACTTGCATACAATACTTGTGCTTATGTACTAGGTTTTGTTTTTTGTGAATGCTTGTCTTGACTATTGCGGAGACTCATCATAACCCACCGGCTAATATCAATTTATATAGGTACTAATGTAAAAAAATAAGATTGGTATGTGCATGAGTATAATTTATATGATATTTCAGGGTTTTATATGATTGTATCCTCAAATTTTATTGTTCTAAAATTGGTTTTGTAGAATATTGTTCCAAACTAGTTACTTGTTTTCAAGTTAATTTGAAGGCCATTTTATTCTCTAGCCATGAAAAAGGTGGAGGCAAATTTTTGTCCTATTCAACCCAGGTTATACCCTAAAAAAATGAAGGCTAAATTTGATTCTAAATGACTATGAATTTGTAGCCTCCAACATTTGTATATTCTGAACTAATGGCCTCGAGTGTACCCTCAAAATGAATCATTACTATGGGCTTCAAAGTTATCCTTCATCATCTTTTCAGGCTACAGAGTTTCAAAAATGGGATTTGAGACTAAATTTTCGCAGTAACGTTTAGCCTTGCCACTCTAGCTCAAATGTGATTTCAAGGTCAAATTTATTTCCAAAGTTTATAGGTAAAGCTATTTGAGGCTACATTAGACACCAGCTTCATAACTATGTACTTGTTTTCTAGTATTGTTTCAAATCGGATAAGAAAATCAGACTGGATCGGGCCGGAAAAACCCGAATCTGGACATGGCCTTAAGTTACCGATCCGGTCCCGATCCTTCATTTTCATGAATTTCAGGTTTCGATCCGGTGCGGTCAAAATCCGGAATTTTCCAGTCCGGATCAATAGACCAGAATTATTATTTTTCTAAAAAATATGCATATATTAACATTATTATTGATCATGTTTAATAGTTATTATGTATAAAATATATGGAACAATAAAGTTTATAAATGAAAATGATTTTTTTTACATATAAAAATAAAAAATGGTTTTAGTATAAAAATATCGTACAAAGAATAAAATTCGGTTCGACTGGGTGGAAAATCGGATTGGATTAGAAACGGACTAAACCTAGGGCTATAATCGAACCAAGCCGAGTCGAACTTTATATTATTCATACTTCGTTCAGTTAAAAATAGGCGAACTCGAAATTCGAGCACGAACTTGCTTCGAGCTCAAAATTTTGTTTGGGCTCGGTTCGTTTAAGTGTTTATCAAGCTTGGTTCGCAAACCATTCATCTAGTTTGTTCGTGACCAAACTAATTGAGCTAGCATGTTTACATTTAATCAAATGCAAATAATTAGGTTATATCTTATACGAAATTAGATAAAAAGAAAAGTAAAAAATAAATAAATATGTGTACATGGTATATAAGGTTATGAAAAATAGTTTACTACAAAAAATCTAGCAATATTATGTATGTTTTAGATTATTTATGAATATTCGGATGAACTTGTTCATAAACATATAGCCGATCTTGTTCATGAACAAACGAATCGAGTTTAAATGTGCTCGTATTCGGCTCATATATCTTTTCAAATTGTTTGCACTCGGCTCGTTTATAAATCGAGCAGAACACGAACAAACTTTCATTGAGTCGAACGTTGAATATCTCGTAAACGGCTCCGTTCATTTACAACCCAAACTGGACCTGTGAGTCCGGTCCGATCTTTGGTCCAAGGGTGTAAAATCTCGGGTCCAACCCGATCGTAAATTTCGGACCGTCCGGTCTGAACCTGATGCACACCGAGTAACGCAAGCAATGAGTTTGCCATTTTTCGGGTGCGGAAACGGTGCGTTTTGGGCCTTTTGGTTGTACCCTGGTTCTCCTCGACTTTGCTCGTTGGAGTTTCGCAGTCACTGAAACCGGCGACCAGAAGGCGAAGAGCGGAGCCCTGAGCCTTGGACGAAGCACTCAGGAAAACACACAGACAGACAGAGGGTTTTGAAATGTTGATCTCCAGACAATTTTCTCGGGCAAGGCAATTGCTTCGCACACTTGGGCTTACCTCTCAACGGGGAGGAAGAAGCTTTTCTGCTCTTCCGCAAGCTGCCCACACCGAGGATGTTGAAGACCAGGTCTTTTCTCTTTCTTAAACTTACCCATCTGGCTTGAAACACGTTTTGTGTTGTTTATTTGCGTATGTATGTCAAATCTTCAGGTCTATGTTGAAGGAAGAGCTATTTCAAGGGCTGCCATTCTCAATAGACCTTCTTCTCTCAATGCCCTCGACACTCCTACGGTCTGTTCGTGTACCTACGATGCTTATTAAGCTTGGATTGATGGATTTTGGTTTGACTTGTTACCTCTATTTCATTTATGCTGTGATTTTTGTAGGTTGCTAGGCTTAGGAGGTTATATGAATCATGGGAAGAGAACTCGGATGTTGGGTTTGTAATGATGAAGGTGCTAGCATCGAGTTTCCTCTACTTCTTGTCTGGTTTATATTTACGGTATATGAGCTGAAGCTAAGCTGTGCATTTTCATTGTTTGAAGGGAAGTGGCAAGGCTTTTAGCTCTGGTGCTGATGTTGTTAGCCTCTATCAGTTAATGAATGATGGTGAGTTTTTGGTCTTGTCTGTTTCTAGCCCTTAACCGGCTTAGATGGGGTTGCTAATCTTATGCAAAATATCCTCTTGATGGCAGGCAAATTCGAGGAGTGCAAGGCTTTCTTTGACACTCTATATAGATTTGTATATCTTATGGGAACATATTTGAAGCCACATGTAAGTTTTTGTTTATTGCTATAAATTTGCAAAAAATCCTCTTGTAGTAGGTTATATTCCACTCTCCTTTACCAATGTGCTTTTCTGATCTACTGACATGATAGGCTTTTTGTGTTGCTTGTATGCTTACTTTTAGATTGGCGACATCGACCTTTTGTTGAATATTTTTGTCTTTGAACCCTGGTATACATCTGCAGTCGACGAAAATGAATGAATTCCTCTCTTCTTGGTGTCAACGATGTATACTGACCAAAGATTTTGAAAAATGTCAACTATGATTTACTTTGGAACTTCACTGGATTGATATGGTTCTTGTTTTGAAACTTACAGCTTTTGTATGCTTATTTAAGGGTAGAAGCATCTAAACATTATTTAGCAACAGTGTCTTTGTACCTTATAATACATTGGAAATAAATATATTCTTCACTTCTTATGGTGAAGAGAGGAACTACACAAATCTGTTGAATAGGTGTAACCATGATTTTTTATGAAGCTGTGTTGGATTCATAAACACTCATACATTTATAAAAATAACTCTGGGCAAGACTTTTGGAATACATATGCAGGGTGGTTTATTTTGGTAAGCAAGATCATATCCTTGAGTTTGACTCAATATCTTTTTCTATCCAATGTTTAGGTGGCTATTTTGGATGGAATGACCATGGGGGCTGGAGCTGGAATTTCTCTGCCTGGAATGTTTCGTGTGGTGACTGACAGAACAGTATGTTGTCAATGCCATTTCCTGATTTTATTGATATTGCTGCTTTCTGGTGAGAAGTGAGAACTGTGTACGACACCAATATGTTCAAAGCATGTTTGTTATAGTTTTGAGATTTTTTTTTTCAAAGAAAGAATCTATATATTGTAAACACTTTGTTATCCTGTTTCAGTTGACAGTGTTGGAAATTAATTTAGTCAATGTTGGGGATATCTACTCCGTAATTATGAGGAACTTTCACATTTAGAAACAAAAATAGAAGAGACAAATGCTTTTTTTTTTTTACACTTCAGTAATTAGAATAAGCAATCTTTATCTTTTCCTCGTAGTTTGATGTGGAATAAACTCAATAAACCACAGTATGCTGTAATAAGCAGTTGTTAAGATGGAAAAATACAGTTTTAAAGCTTTAGTAAGAAATTGCTAAGATGTGTGGAGCCTTTTGTTGCTAATCTTCTTAATACTGTGAATTCAAAGTAGGTTCAATAATGGGACATATATATGTGTAGTAGTTTTCCCTTGTAGTTAAAAATAACTTACGCGTTTCAGGAAGCCCTCTTTTTGTTTTTTATTTTTGCATTTACTTCGATATTTGCACTCTAATATCGATGGAAGGTTTGTATTTCCTGGGCAGTATGGGAAAAATAGTTTTTCATCATTTTTTTGAAAAAACAGTTAACCTTAAGAAGCCCATTTCATTTTCTAGTTTGATAAATTGGCTGGAAGTTAACAATAAAATTTGCTTTGCAGGTATTTTGTCATCCGGAGACTCAAATAGGTTTCCATCCAGACGCAGGAGCCTCGTTTTACCTCTCCCGCCTGCCTGGTTATTTAGGTAACTTTTGTCTGGCTGATCATTCATGCAAAGACGGTCATTTAGTGTTCTTTTGATTTCCAAATTGTCTGATAAGTGAATTTAAAAGCCAAGATATGTATCATTTGAAGCTGAGTATTAGCTAAATAGCTAGTGCTATCATTTTCATGTACAGCTAAGACTTTACTGTACATATCTGAAAGAGCTTTTTGGCTTCTGATATGAAAGTGGGCCTTGAATTTATTTTGTTGGCTTTGACAACTTATACAAAAGCTAGAATGCTAAGTTCTTAGCTTACACAATGTAATTACAGACGTGTATCTTATTTGAAATTCTACTAGTGAAGTAGAGAGATTAATCCTTTGCTGTGGGTTTAAATTTTATCTGTTTTCCTGAAGGGCCATGTTAGAACCTTATGCATGAACAGAAGCTGGCTGAAGTTATTGTGCCCAATATCTAATCACAATTGCACTCAAGGGCATGCTATTCTATCATATCCGGACTGGGTTTAATGATAGCAACATAAAATTGTTTATTTCAAGTTCTATCAGGAAATGCATATACAAGAGGCCAACTTCGTACTCTTAAACGTAGCCAATTTGTTCACGGAAGATCTTTATATAATTTATGTATATCTTTCATTGTTTCTGAGATAACCTTATCTACCGTAAGAATTTTAATGACACTCTATATACTCCTGTGGCTAATGAATTGTTAAACCTCAACCACTATAGTTGGAACCGAGTAATGGTTTGAGTTTTGGGTTTTGTTTCTTCCATGCAGGGGAATACTTGGCATTGACAGGAGATAAACTGAATGGTGCAGAAATGATCGCATGTGGCCTCGCAACCCACTATGCACTGCATCCGGTCTGTTATCTGTATGCCTTAAATAATTTCATGCCATATGCTATGAAATTTTGCTTCTAACTAATACGTTTCATTGCAGAGACTCCCTATGGTTGAAGAGCGCCTTGGTAAATTGATGACAGATGATTCTACTGTCATAGAAAATTCTCTTGCGCAATATGGTGACCTTGTCTACCCTGATAAAAGCAGCCTCCTTCACAAGTAATATTCATGTTTTTATTGTTTGTTTATATGAAAAAATGTTGTTTCTTTTTGAGCCAAAATCAAGGTCATGCATCTATAAGTAAGCTTTTATAAACTTGTCATTTCCACTTTTACTTTCTTGTTTATCAAGTTATCGAGAATAGTATTATATTAAAATAGATATTTCTGGATGTGTTATGATGCATCCAGGATAGAACTATTATGAGCTGATGATAGTGAACTGTGTTGAATATAGTAAAATCTAAGGCTCTTGCATATGATACCAAGAAGGAAATGGATTTGGAACTGCTGGTGCTTATGCTTGCAAAGACAATTCTACTTGATAAAGAAACAGCATACTTAATTATACCTAGAAAATGCTGAACAAATTGGATAAAAGATTGTATTTTGTAAATACGTACGATATATTTCAATAATGAGATAGTTTGCTTTTTAATTCTTATATATAGTGATATATTGACATACTTTTTTGTCTATTTCAGAATAGAGACAATCGATAAATGTTTCGTACGTGACACAGTTGAAGAAATTGTTGATGCTTTGGTACGCATGAATTCCTTTCTGTTTACGACACATGTCTGGAAAGAAATCTATTTATAAAGATATCATTTTAAGTATTGAAGGTGGAGTGTTATCCTGTTGTGTACACTGACTATAGTACTTCCGACTTCCACGGAATGAAATTTGATTATATTAATTGCAATTTTCAGATTTCTATAGCAGTAACAAAAGATATATCTGATCAGGAAAAAAGGGCTCACAAATCATGCTTAGAAACATTTTTGCTTCTTTTCTTGTTTTGATCAGGAAAGGGAAGCAGCTGAATCAAAAGATGAATGGTGTTCTTCCTCCCTTAAGAAGCTTAAAGAAGCCTCTCCATTGAGCCTGAAAGTCACACTAGAATCTGTATGTTACTACTATTTTCTTCAAGTTATTGTCAATTGTCCTCAATCTCATATAAAAATTGCTTGTACAGATTCGAGGTGGCAGATACCATTCTCTTGATAAATGTCTATCAAGGGAGTACAGAATATCACATAAATGGATCTCCAAGTCAGTTTCGAACGACTTCTCTGAGGTACCTGAACTTCTCCCTTCTCCACTGAGAACTTCATTGAGCAATCATAGTATTAGTTTTTGAAAAAAGATTACTTATTCACTATCATCTACAGGGAATTCGGGCAAGATTGGTGGACAAGGACTTTGCTCCAAAGGTAAACCCCTAAATTCCGAATTCTAAACCTTCAATCGGTATCTGTTTTGATTAACTAGAGCGAGTCTTAATTGGTCTTCTGGAACCTTTGTGATGCAGTGGGATCCTCCTAGTCTTGGAGATGTAACAAAGGACATGGTGGATCATTACTTTTCTCCATTGAGTGAAGCTGAGCCCGAGCTAGAGCTACCTGTGGCATTAAGAGAGCCCTATATGTAATTTTGTTTTTGAGATGGAAAGTGTTGCTGGCAATTTTGGAATCGCCAAAACTTTCTATGTTTAGATCAATGGATGAGATATAGATTTTGCTTGTGCTGTTGTAAAAGCATATGGTATCTGGCTATTAGTCAATAATTTTCTCCAAGTAGCAAAGGAATTCTAGAATCAGCGTAATCTGTTGACATGTCTTTGTCGCATGTCCTTGCATTAGCTGACTTGAAGTAGACCTTTACAATGGTCTACGCATTTTTTTACAGCTTTACATAGCATCCAATGGGAAGAATAATTGAATGACATGGACCCTATTACATCGTTGATGGTAAGTTGTAACATGGATGTCAAAGTCAATGACATGGCATGTGCTTGTCAATTCGACCTAGCACATAAAGTTCAATAATCAGTCTTTTACTAAAGATAAACGATAAATATATTGATAATGGCAGTGTAAATGGTACAAACACTTTCGTCCAAAATAAAATGGTATGGTACAAACACTTTCGACCGAAAAAATGGTTCAAACACAAAATGACACGTAAAGGCTAGCACTGTCGTAAAATAATACAATCTTATATATATATTTGGATTAAGGGTTGAATGACTGCATAAGTATTTGAATGGTTATTCCTATATTGTACAAGCAGAAATAAGTTTATATGCCAAAAGAGAGCAGTTACAGAAATAAGCAATGACAGCTGATGAATACATGTCTGCAGAGACTTATAATACGCCGTCTGTTATGCAATGGCTGTTAATCCCTGTAGACGAAGACAAATGCGTTCTGGAGTCTGAATCATTCATAAGATTACTATAGATATGGACTACACAGCATCAGCAAGATTTGAGCTCTATGCCGATGCTGAGAAGGGTGCGAGCGGATTCAATCATCTTATCACCTCCTTTAGCAGCGTCTGTGTTTTCGGCTGCAGGCGTTGCTTTAATGGAAGAGCACTGAGGCGTGCTGCTGGGGGAAGAATATTGCTTCTTTGGAACGGGTTTGTCATGGTCATGTTTTCCCTCGTACGTCACTATTGTAGCTGTGGAGTTATCGGTGGCCTTCTCCACATGCTTACGAGCAGGACATCCAGCACAAGTGCATCTGTAATAGCTCCTTTGGATGGAAGGATGTGAAACAAGTTTAGCACAAAAGCATACAATAAGTAGAATGCACATCATCGCAGACATGAAGCCTAAACTGAAAGGATCATTTACATGGGGCTTTGCTTAATTAGCTAGGGTAGCTTTAAGCAGTAAACAGCATGTATGAGCAATTGCCAAAAATTGAGAAGCTAGATAAGATAAAGACACAATTGCTTTTGTCAAAATCAAGATTCCAGAGCATTCCTCTTTGAGTGTGCATGGTACTAGAATTTTTTAGCACATGATTGAGGAAAGTGACATGCCCAAAGGAACAGGTTAAGAATCAAGTTTTGAAATTATTGATAAACCTTTAATGTAAAAATAAAATCCAAAATCAATAAAGCTATCCTATGCCCTAACTGAAAGATAAAATCTGAACAAAGGAAGACTGTACTGCACCTGGGATTAGTGTTTCCCTTCACCATCTTTTGCCCATATTTGCGCCATCTATACCCATCAGCTGATATCCCAACATCCCCAACTACATGTACAACTACTTTTGTCTCCTTAGTAGTTTTCTGAAGGTGCAAAGAATGTGCCCTTGCCCGATCTTTCATCCTACAGTAATCCAGAAGATATTTAAGACATGGGAAAAAATACATATACCATCAAAGTTCACTTCTATGTTTCCAAACCTTCGTTTCTGCCCAGATTGGGGAATGACTCCCTTTGTTACATCTGTTATGTTTTGTTCATTCGTATCAGTTGACCTACTAGCTTCTTCAGGAAGTGGCACTGACTGTTGGACTAAAGTCCTGGTCAAATAAAAAAAATGCACAAATCATTGTCAGCTAATACCCATTACTAACCCAATAGATCAGTTATATGCTACTTACGATAGTACTGGACTCGGTTTCTTCTCATGTTGATCCTCCACATCCATGTTAGCAGTACCATGACAACTATTTGATATATGTGATTCACATCTATCATCCACCGTCATGACTTGTTTATTTACCCCACTAGCAGATAAATTTGAATCAGTAAGCTTCTTATTTGCGGAAGGATTAACAGTATCAATCTTGACAACAGGCACAGAACCCGCTTTACTTGTCTTGAGGTTCTTTTCTTTAACCTTCACCGAGGGATCATGATTATGCTGGCCCTTGTACTCAACCCCAACAATGCAACGGAATTTATCAGCGTGCTGAACTTTCTTCTTAGCACAGCAGCCAGAATGTGTACACCTATAGTAACTCCTAAAACTTTCAGAGCTCTTCACTTGCTTTTGACCATATTTTCTCCAGCTATAGCCATCTGAAATTGAAGTCTGGGCAATTTCACTTACAGGGGTATTGATTTCGGCAGGCAAATTTCTGTTATCCCCTTCCTCCTTATTATCTTTTTTGTCAGATAACAGAGGAGCTGAGAACCTGGGTTTTTTAGTATATGGTGTCGCAACTAGTGCAGAGTTTGTGAACTCAGCAGGATGTTGCACCTGAGCAGCTTTTGCTGTAACACTTGCCAAGGTGTCTTTATGAGACATTCCAAATTGCCCCTGATCACCAACGAAAAGCATTAAGACGAAGATAAAGGCAATATAGAATATATGCTGTTAATCAACCACAAGCACGCTTTACAGATGAATGCCAGTCTTATTATTCTCAGCAAATGAGGCCAGAAGATAAACAATTTAGGTACAATACAAGGACCAAGACACCCCAACACCGTGATGAATAATGGACCAACTAGTATGACAACTGACAAGGACTGAATTAGTCTAAATTAACAGGTATGACAAATGACAAGCAATGGATGAACTAACTAACAGCCTAAAATTCCAAAGCTCCTAAGCATAGCACCAAGGAAACACCTAAGCACAGCTGTTGCAACTTTTACAAGGTGCCATCTTTTTGACCCGAATGAAAGCAAACCCCAAAACACCAGAAGCACGAATTGACGAACAATTAAAGTGACTGAAAACATTGCAAATTACAGCAGGGAACAATTGCGAAACGACAGAGGAGAATTGGGAAATACCTTGAAAGAGACATGTTGGAGTGAAGAAGAGGAAGAAGAGGAATTGGCAGCGTTGACGACGCTCTCCAAGAGGGCAGAGAAGGAAAGGGTATGATTGGGGGAATTGAATTGACGAGTAGCCATTGGTATAGGATTGGGCGGAGATTGGTTGGGGTCTTGCTGAGTAGGCGAAGCCATGGAAACTGTTTACTCTGCAGTGTCCAAGGGAGGGTTTCGTGCATGCAAACTGTTTTATGATTGGGGGTGAAGGGTATTCAGAGATTTGGCCAAGGAAGGGATTTTCCTCTGAGGAGACGGAGGTGGGTTTACTGTTTGACTGCGGTTGAACAATGGATATGCGTTATAATTCAAAGTTGTTAGCTAAATTGTATTAGAGTTTCAATTTAGAACAATTTTAAAATGGTAATCAATTTTTTTTATAAAGAAAGTATATTGATTATGAAGATATGAAATTTTCGATCGTGAAATTATTAAATACGATAATCGTCCATTAATGGACAAACTATAGTTGTACATCAAAAGTGAATGACCAATAAGAGTTGGTCCACTTATTTGATGTGGACAATCTTAAATTTGTCCAATAAAAATGAATGGACAATACATGTGCTTTAATAAACGTATTGAAAACTCAAATTTGTCCATTTCTTTTTATTGGACAAAAATAATAAGTCCACTAGTTTTCTTTGAGCAATCCAAAAGTGTCCATTCATTTTTAATGAACAATGGATATGCTTTATAAAAAAATCTCCTATGCGTTAAATAAAGGCCATGAATAGAAAGGATTATAAGGGTGAAAATGGTAATATAACGTGCTCCGGTTAGAATCTCTAGATACCTCACTATTTGTGACGTTCGACGTGACCCCTCCCTCTCCATCTGATTTAAAAAAAAGCGAGAGCCAAGATCAATTCGGAGGAAACTCGTTTTTAGTTATTGCAAATCAAATGTGGTCTAGAAGATTAAGAATTCATTTAAAAATATCACAAGGTCCATCTTCAATCCATATTTATATGAACAAGGGTATCAACGAGATACTGATCCAACCTTCGACTCCTATCGTCGAGTTCGACTTATCCCAACTAACACCGAGTAGGGGCTTCGATATAAGTACTAAATTATGCTATTATTTTTAAGTATAAAACCATTTTATAGTATCTACAATGTAAGCTCAATTTTGATTTATAGCATTATTTCAATTTAGTTAAATAATTCATTCAAGATTTGATCATTTAATTATAATTTAATCATATGTAAATACACTTATGCTTTTGTCTAGGGGATAAAACTCTCAATTCCAATTAATCTCTAGATTCTTAACTATTAAACCCCACTAATCCCGCACAATCATCTATATGACCTTTGATTACAACAATGCATGGGCTTAACCCCATGCACCAATACTCACACTAGTGCTACAAGTGATTTGTATTTAAATTTTCATAATGTTGCTACACCACATAACGACCATTCTTTTTTAAAGTTGATAAAATGAACACAAGACAATCCAACCTCGTCGAGCCTTCTCATTGATAATAATTTGGACTATGGGTGATTTTCCCCCTCACTAGCCCTATCTATGCCAACAGACATATCTTTCCAAAATACATACCATTCCCATCCTTCCCGATACCAAGTCGGCACTTCCAACCATTCCTCATTGTTGGGGTTGTAATAGTGCTTCCCACGTGGAAAGTTGGGAAGAAAACAAGCTCGCTTATAAGTACATGGATTACTCCTCCTATTGCCAATTGGTTTTAGGATGGAACCCCATGGGCTTGTAAGTTGGGCTTGCCAATTGGGCCCATCTCCCCTCTAACAAGTGGTATCAGAGCCGATGGTTCGGCTTAGGGACCGGGAGGGTTCGCCTTTATCGGTTGTGAGGGATTCACAATTGAGGGGGAGATTGTTGGGGTTGCAATTGTGCTTTCCACATGGAGACTTGGGGAGAAAACAAGCTCGCTTATAAGTGCATGGATTACTCCTCCTATTGCCAATTGGTTTTGGAATGGAACCCCATGGGCTTGTGAGTTGGGTTTGGCAATTAGGCCCGTCTCCCCTCTAACACTCATACTAGGCCCCCCACTAAGTCATCCCTAACTACCCACCGCCATGCACGTCAAAAACCTTAGACTTCTTAAGATGCCTGTAATGGTGGATCTATTGACATCATACTATTGGTCAACTTTTACACGCACATTCTAAGGAATGTAGGAGAGAGGTTGTCGAACCCCGAACAATATGCACAACAACAATTAAATTGGATCGTCATGCTCTAGTTCACCTTCTTCCGTTTCGTCTTCCTTCGAAACTGATCTGAGAGCTTTACCTAGCATAGGCCAAGTGCCCTTCTTTAACATAGGGTCGTTAATGACTCTGCTGTTGAGAAGACCGGGCCTCCTTCCGAGTCGGTAGAGCCTTGATCTAAGATTGTTTCTTCTTCACAAAAATCAAAGGCCCTTCCTTTCCCATCTAAGAAGGCCAAGGACTCGGCAGAAGGAAATTTCAAGCGCTTTATGAAGGTAGTTCAAGGTTTGAACATTACTATTCCCTACACCGAAGCTCTAAGTGAGATGCCCACCTACACCAAATTTGTAAAGGAGATCCTATCAAGGAAGCGGTCGATGTCTGAATTGACCGATGAGGTTCGATCTTTGGAGCTCTCAAAGAAGCTTAGAAATCCATGTAAGTTTGCTATTATCATTGGTATTGGTGGTCATCGCTTCAATGCTTTGTATGATTGGTGCTAGTGCAAGTCAGGTTCCACTCTCTATTTGGTCCTAGATCAATGTGAGTCCCTTGGTGCTTGTAAACACGAGGCTCTATATGGTGGAAGAACCTTGTGTGAAGCCCACCGGTGTTGTTGATGATCCATCCAAGTTGGCAAGTTCTTTGTGCCCAATGATTTCATTATGATGGAGATGTCGGAAGATCCCGTGGTGCCGATCATCCTTAGGAGACCATTTCTAGGCACCGCTAGAGCTATAATTGATATGAAGAAGGGGCTCCTTACCTTTGAAATTGGTGATGAAGTGATTGAATTTCCATTCAATCCGACCATGAAGGAGACAAATGAGGCAATGGGTGTGAAAATGCTTCACATTGAGTGTGAAGATCCAATGGAGCACTGTTGGATCGCAAGTCTGTTAGAATGAGGCGTCCTTAACTAGGTTAAGGGCATCCTTATATGCAGCGGAAAATGGACTTGGACAGGAAACATAACAAGATAATGAACACGAGTATTTATAGAGGAACCCCACTAAGACCAACTGGTCTTATGGGTAAACATCTACCTCCGTTGGAGGATTTTCAATAGCTGTCCTTATCTTATTCAGAGAGAGTCCTTACAACTTAGGCGAGTCGTTACAATTCACTGAGCTAAGCGTGTGTCCTTAGCCTCACTAGTAACACTCCTTTCAGCCTAACAAGTAACCTAACTCTCTTAGCTATAAGGAAGTTAACACTCACGTCTCTCATGGTACGTTGTGAGAGACAAACTACTTTTCTAACTCTTTCGTGGTTTGATTTGGATTTGATGTGGTTGGACTTTCTTTCTCTCGCTTCAAGCTCACTTGATCTTCTTGATCTTCGTTCTTGAACGTGAATGCTTCAGGAGAGAGCTCGAGAGAAAGTCTTCCAAGTCCACACCGATTTGCATAACCCTTGGAGGGTATTTATAACGATAGTGGTTCTTGTCCTCTAGCGTCCTCTGAGCCTTGTATAGGATCTGTCGTCCTCCTTTAACGGTGCGATTTGCATCTTGAGGAAGTCAACTCTGTTGACGCTTGGGAAGCCTCCACGTGGTCAGGGGACCATCTCTGGGAAAGCGACATCTTTGGAATTGTTCACACGTACCCAGACATAGGAAGCTTCCTTCTGATGTAATCATGTTGGGGCGGACTTGGCTAGAATTTGAACTTTATCCGTATTTTGGCGCGCATCCCTTCTTGAAGAGAACGCCGTCCTATCTTCACAAGGACTCCATTCTTTCGTTTACCTCTGGAAGTTTTGATGAAGCGCGTCCCTTTAGTTTAGGGACTCCCGTTCACTTGTTGTCCTTTTTCACTCATGTGCGTCCTCTGGACTTACCTCAGATCAACACTTGGACACCTTATCAAATACCTTTGAGTTTGTCATTATCAAAACTATGGACGATCATTATTGGTTAGATATTAATGACTGACGTCCTTAATATTGTCCCAACAAGCACTCAGATTACATCTTGGAGAAGGACTTCTTGGACCTCTAGCCGCCCCGCCAAGAGGTCCAAGAAGTCCTCCTCCAAGATGGACAACGTCATCCTCCAGAGCCAAAATGAGGAAATAATACAACTTCCTCCAAAACGCTCATCGGACGAGGTGGTATTCCCAGGCAGATGGGGAAGCATTGGGCATCCAAGACATCTATGAGGCCTTCATCTACATAGGCACTCAAGATCTCTTCGAAGTCGTCAATATGAACTACCCCACCCTCACCGTAGAGTTCATGGGAACATTTGAAGTCACCTTCATATTCTCCTTCTCCCTTTCAAAGATCACTTTCAGTTTGGGAACAAGAGGCACACAATCAAGATGCTGGTCCTCAACCGCCTCTTCGGCTTTCCCCACCCCATCGAGCCGTACAAGTTACAACTACGGGGATTTCGAGCTCGAGGCCACTTAGGCATATATCACTTGTCAAGACTATGTCCCCACCAGAGCTCTCCCAAGTTGGGACATCACGAACCCCGTCTTCCGCATCGTTCTGCTCATTCTCTACCGAAGATGGAGCTCTCAAGGCCAATGAGGAGGGTGTGATAGCTTGCCTCCACTCCATGCTCTTCCAAGTTCCCCACCACATGAATTGGAGGTATGAGTGGGTCAAGGCGATCTTGGAGCACAAGGGCCGAGGTGAGGCGATATGCTTTGGAGGGATAATTGCCCGTCTTGCTAGGGCAAGTGGGGTCAACCTCACCAAATATTCCCCAAAGACACCCTAATTCATCAACACCTACTTCCTTACCTCCTCAAAGATCCTCTACAAGCATCAAGGCTACTACACCTCCAAGTTCGAAGACCATGAGGTTGCGCTCACTCCGGAACGAGTCGGTCTCTTGTACCTTCCAACTTTGTACGAGACATGGCCCCTGTTGGCCTCAAAAAATCAAGCCCAAAACCAAGGGAGGAGAAGCCCATCAGCAAACAACGGTGCAACATTCAAATTGATCTCCGAAATGGAAAGCAAGAATCTTAGGCATTTATAACAAATATTCTACACATTTACACTATGGAGATTAAGAGCAAAGTCCTTGGGATTTCCTTAATCAATTAGCAACGGTCTTATTAGAGGAATAACAACACTATAAAAGGGAGGATACTCATCCGAAAAAGGGGACAACTCTCTACACACCCAAAACACTTCCAAATTCATATATTCTAGCTATCTCTTTTGTTTTAAGGAGAAGGACGATCTTTTGTAACAATCCAGGAGTTCATATACATATACACGAGCAATACAAACGATCCTAAGCATTCTTCGCATTTCCTTACGTTCATTCAATTTATGTTTGTTATTTCTTCTCGATTTACATCTTATTCGTAACTTGTAACGCGTTGTGATGACTTTGTGACTAGGATTCTCTCATAGTAGTGAAGTAACACATTTACGTGGTTAATTCGCCCAAAACAATTGGCGCCCACTGTGGGCCTCTAGCTAAAAAAGAAGCCAAACCGGAGCAAGTTGCGAAATCTTCATCAGCATGGATGCAACTCTTAGCCAAGTAGGAGATCTTGAGCAGATCAACAACCAAGTTAACGATGACGATGACAACTGCAACCCTAACAACGACGGCAATGGCGGTAACGGTGGCAATGGTCGCGAAATGCTCGCTGAAGGAGTCATGATCACCGAAGGAAACTCCGAGCAATGGGGAGGCGAATCTAGCGCCATCGTGGAACTCTACACAACCATGCTGACTCTTCAAAAAGAGTTGGATAGCCAAAAGGAGGCTAATGCTAAGTTTACCAAGATTTATGAAAAGCAAATTGAATCTTTGACTAATGAACGTAATTTGCTTCGATCTCAGGTGCAATATAATCAGCTTCAGCTTACCATCGCAGGGATGACGTGATAAATCATGTCGCTCGGCATCTGGATATGGAGGATCCGAGCCTCGTCACTCCCAACAACGCCGGTCCGTCAACGAGTAATCTGGTAATTGGTAACGCGTCAAGGGCTCTTTAGGAGGATACTGAGATTGTTCAATTAAGAGAACGCCTTAGGGCCTTGGAAGACCAGATCACTCAGGTCCCAGGGGCGCCTCAACCGATAGTGGTGGACATACGAGATGGTTATACCGTTTCCCCCTTTATACCCGCTATCGCGAGGGTCGACATATCCCGAAAGTATCATGTCTCAGAGGTCCCAAAATATGAAGGGATCACCGATCCCGACTAACATATTACGGCTTTTAAACAAGCCATGAACATTAGTACTGTGCCTTTTGAAATGAAGGAGATTGTTATGTATCGATGGTTCGGGAACACGTTATCTGGTCCAGCATTAAATTGGCATTCTCATTTACCACTTGGAAGTATCTCATCTTTTGTTGAGTTGGTTGATAAGTTCAGGATCAAGTTCGCAAGCAGTCGGCATGCCAAGAAGCGGTCAAGCGACTTGTACCGGCTTACCTAAAAGCCACGTGAGTCACTGAAGGCGTTCCTCAACCGCTATAATGAGGAACTCGTAACAATTGAAGGATGCGACGTAGCCACCGTCGTGGACGCTTTCCGACGGGGTATATCATGCTGTAACCCGGAATTATATCGTGAACTAACCAAATACCCTTGCTCGAACTTTGATGAAGTACAAGTAAAGGCTTTAACACATGTTCGATTGGAAGAAGACGACCTCTTCGCAGATTAAACAACCAGTCCTTATCGAATTGATCGTAGGCAAGAAAGGCAAGAGACGAGATACATCCCCTACCCTCCTGCCATGCATACTTCACGACATGCCAAAGCCAACTATTAACACAACTTATGCAAGCTGACAGGACGAGTAACAATGTTGAACCGATTCATATCTCGCTCCTCGGATTGAGATAAGTTGTTCTACGGCATAATGAAGAAGAACAAGTCATTTAAATGAACAGAGGCACACGACAAATCTTTTTGTGAAATGAAAACAATATTTGTCTAAACCCGTAGGTATTCTCTTGTAGAAAAGTTAGTTTTATCTTTGGTAATGACCTCAATAAAATTACGTCGTTATGTTGAAAAGTCATTTTATCATTGTGAGAACTAACTACCCGATGAAGAGTATCATGTCAAAGCTAGAATTATCAGGTCGGTTAACAAGATGGATAATTCACTTGAATAAGTACGGCATCACCTATGAGCCTAGGACAACTATGAAGTCACAAACATTAACAGATTTCGTGAGCGACTTCACCCCTACCCCTTCCAAGTTAGAAGAACATGACGTCCTACAGGTAATAAGTGGCAGTAAGTGGTTAATGCATACGAACGGCGCTTCAAATCAAGTCGATATAGGACTGGGGGTAGTCTTGAAATCACCGCAGGGGGTAGCTTGAAGCTATAGCAAACGCATTAATGCAAAGGTGCTTACGAGTTAGTGTCGCATGATGTAGTAGTGCCTAGAAGTCATAAAGCAAAGCTATATCATTTCCGAATAAGGTACATAACAAAACCGTCTTTTCGACATCTTTACACTCTTCCACATATACATATTGCCCAATTGCAAAATTCATAAAGAACACTCTTACGCGTACATGAAAGATTCATAAAGAATGCTCTTACGTGTACATGAAAAATTCATAAAGAACGCTCTTACGCGTACATGACATCGACAACATCTTACGAAAAACTAGCGAGGGATGCCTTGTGACGTTATTGGCCAAGACAAAGACCCCTGCCTAACAATCAGGCAACAATGTGCACACAAACGACTAGTCGAAAAAAGGATGCAAGAGACAAGAACACGTAATAAGAACTCTGAAACAAAAGGAGTCTTATAACGGCACTTGTAAAACAACTTCTTACATCAATGCAAGTGTTTACACCTTACACATTTTGCTCTCTATCCTACGCATCCTACACAAAAAGCGCTATGCAAATACTACATGCAGAAACACGTCTATACACGTTCCGTCTGAAATACTACACGCGGAAACACGTTTATACACGTTCCGTCTCAAATACTACATGCGGAAACACGTTTATACACGTTCGGCCTCAAATACTACACGCGGAAACACGTTTATACACGTTTTGTCTCAAATACCATATTCTTACACGATACTTGCGAATACACGTTTAAACACGTTCCGTCTTCAATCTTCAACTCCAAACCTGTTTTGGAACCTGCAAGAAAGAGACAAACAAGACACAACACTAGAAAGTTGGACAATATCCAGTCCCTACCGCTAGCGGCCAAAAACAAGTTGCAACCCCAACACACTGTGGGTAGGATAAACAGTTTCAAAAACTAAAAGCAAGGAGCGACGAGATTCACTACGCGGGAAACAGGTCCTTGATTAGATTCAAGAAGATCAAAAACCCTGAAAAGTCGGGAACTTTCCCGAGTTTTTTATGGGAGTATTGTTGGGCCTCAAAAAATCAAGCCCAAAACCAAGCACTACCAATTCTCGGACATATTGTAACGGAAATACTGTAATGGATTTTGATGGTGTTACATTAGAAAAGCTAGTGTAACACTTAATTATCAATTGTAACAACGTGATCTAAAGTAACGGTTTATGGTAACAGTAGTAAACCAAGGTAACAAAAGATCATGACAAAGGTAACAGTTGTTGAAATGGAAAAAAGTCCCAAGATATAAAGTAACAGTTGTATAGCAATGGTGACGGATGGAAAAATGGCGCAAAGCTAAGCGCGCGCGAGAGGTAAAATCTTGCCTCCAATTCTAATTTTTTTGGGGTCAAAATTGCCTCCAAGTTTTAATAGACCGGTTCAATTTATTAAATTAAAAATTCCTCCAAGTTTTTTTTGGGGTCAAAATCTGAACAAAAAAAGTTCTTCCATCTTCTTGTGGCACGCTAGCCTCTTCCTGCTCCATCTTCTTCTAGCTAGCTCCACCTGCTCCTTCCCCCGCAAGTCCATTTCTAGGTATTCTTCTGATGATCCAATTCTCCTTTTGCGCCCTTTCATATCTGTCTCCCGTTCTATTCATGTTGTCTTCCCGATCGATTGCGGTTTCAATCGGATTAGGTCTCTAGGTTTTGATGTTAGGATTTTTAGGCGAAATATTGCAATTTTCGTTCTCTTTCATGTTTGTCTTTCTACTTGATCCATTCTAGTAGTCTTCTTTGGAGTTTCAGTCATAATTTGGATATGGCGTCGTGGAATATCGTTGATAATTTGGATAATGACCTCAACGGAGTCTTTTGTGTGTTGCCTGTCTTTGAGTTTTCCTTTAGCTTGCATAGTTTTTGTAAAACTGTACTTGTTTTTGTTGATTTTGTTTCTGATGGCTGTTGTTTTGAGAATGTTAGGTTTTTAGGAATTGAGGTCTGTGGAGTTGATTTTGAGTTGGTTGGATACAGACTTGGATACTATTGAACGCACAGTAATTGTTGTTGTTTGAGTTTAGGGTGCTTTTATTGGAGTTACCAAATCAGCAAATTCTTTCCAGATATAGAACCCTCAACATGAGTCTGGAGAGATGTGATTTCAGATCTACTTTCATTAAGCTCTAGTCTTTGAATATCAGCCAAGTTCTTCTGCTTTCTCACCTATGTACACCCTACAATGTATAATAGAGCATAATAATCCCATATTTTCTGAACCACCTGCATCTCTTTATCCATAAGATTCTTCTATAATCTTTCGATGGATTTATGTAGAGCTGCTATCCAGATTTTGATGAGATGCCTGCAAAACACAAGAATTCGTTAGCTTTGTTGTTTTATTAGCTTTGTTGTTAGCTTTGCTGCTACATTTGATTTGTGACAAATCTGAAAATTTTGCAATATGCGAATGTGATTATTGACTGTTGTTTTTGTTTAAAACGTGAAGACAGAGCAAAGAATAAAAGTATCTAGGAGTTGGCTGTATTATTTTTGTTTGGCCATATATGAATTGCTACTTTAGTATTTGTCTTTTCTTCTATTTACCTTTTGAGATGTAATAAACTCTTTTGGCCAGATATGAATTGTTGCTTAAGTATTTGTCTTTTCTCCTGCTTTAGCTAATCAGAGTTCTTTTCAGGCGGTTCCACTTTTCAAAATTGACTTCAACAAGCTAGTGAATCACCATTCCAATTTGACTTTTCAGGTGAGTCACCATTCCAATTTATTATTATTATTTTTATCGGTTGTTTGATCATGATTAAGTATTCAATTCTCATTATTTAGACTACATGTGAATATATATCCTTGTTGTTGCTACTTGGTCATGATTAGTTTTCGGTAGCTACTTGATTAAGTATCTATTCATTATGTATTGGTTGCTACTTGATCATTATAAGTTATTGAATTTTTCTTCATTTTACCTGCATGTGTGCGTATATAAAGCTTTGGTTTTGCTACTTGATCATGAGTCATTATTTAACTTAAATGTGTATATACATGCATGATCGATTGTAATCTCCTCCTCTATTTAGAGAACTAGGCTATAAAAGTAACTAAGCCAGTTCTGTATTTTTTTTAAAAAATACAGAAATGGCTTCTAACTGGTATGAGCTTCCTAGATGGAGTAATGAATTCGAAAAAGGTTTAGACAACTACATTGAAAATGCATTTGCAACTAGGGCTCAAGGAGATCAGATAGCATGCCCATGTGGGAAGTGTTTCTATCGCTATTGGTTTCGTGAAAAGAACACAGTGAAAGACCATGTTTACGCAAATCATTTTGTTCCTATAGTAGAGAAACGCTCACAAGATTGCTCGAATATTGAAGAGACGGTTGAACTCACTGATGAACTATTCAGAAATGATGACATAGATGAACTGTTGTACGACACTTTTAGAAATGATCCAGTTGAAGAAACAACTAAATTTTACAAGTTAATGGAAGAGGGCCGACAAGAGCTATATCCGGGTTGCAGGAACTTTTCAAAGCTTTCGTTTACGCTTAGATTGTTCCTATTTAAGTGTGAAAACAAGTTGAGTAATAACGGCTTCAATGATTTGTTAAAGCTTTTAAAAGTTATGCAACCTGATGCAAAGTTGCCATCTTCATTTAATGAAGCAAAGAGTGTCTTGAAGGGACTAGGCTTGAATTACATAAAGATTGATGCATGCCGCAATGATTGTATGCTCTATTGGGAAGATGAAGCTGAGGCTATGCATTGTCGTGTTTGCAAATGTCCTCGATGGAAACCAGATGAGAGGACTGAGATAAGTAGTAAACCTCGACAAATTCCGTACAAGATTTTGAGGTATTTTCCCATAAAGAAGAGGTTGCAGAGATTGTTCATGTGCACAAAGACTGCAGTAGATATGACATGGCATATCAATGGTCGACCTAAGGATAATCTCTTGAGGCATCCAGCTGATGGAAAATCATGGAAGGATTTTGATTTGGCCTTTCCTGACTTTGCTGTAGAACCTCGTAATGTGAGACTGGGGTTGGCAACTGATGGGTTTAATCCGTTTAATACCATGAGTATTTCCCATAGCACATGGCCAGTTATACTAATGAATTATAACTTACCTTCATGGTTGTGCATGAAACCTGAATTCTTTATGCTCGCATTGCTCATTCCAGGACCAAAATCGCCTGGAAATGACATTGATGTCTACTTACAACCAATAATCAAGGAGCTTAATGAACTATGGGAATTTGGGTTAGAAACGTATGACGCTTCAAGTAAAGAGATGTTCAAGATGCGTGCAGCGTTATTATTCACTGTCAGTGACTTTCCGGCGTACTCAATGTTGTCGGGCTGGAGCACAAAAGGTAAGAGAGCATGTCCAGATTAAGAGCATGTTGCAAGCTCAATTCATGAATAGAAACCAATTGCAAGCTGAGTTTGTTCGATTTTTGCGCATGTTGCATGATTTGGGCATTTCTGTGCATTCTGCTATGATGTTATGATATTGTTTTCATGTTAAGTTTCTATTTGCTGCATCTTTATGGTAATTAAGAGCATTAAGTTTCTATTTGTTGCATCCTGGAAACCATTTCTGTACACATTGTTTCATGTGTATGCTCTTTACTTCAATGACAGGAACATGGTGAACAAGAAGAGGCTAGTGCTGAGTAATCTGCTGGTTATTGATGATCGATTGAAGTTTTTGGTATTGCATCATGTAATTGAATGCTTATGGTTGACGATCGATTGAAGTTTTTGGTATTGCATCATGTAATTGAATGCTTATGGTTGACGATCGATTGAAGTTTTTGGTATTGCATCATGTAACTAATTGCTTATGGTTGATGATTAGTACGTAGCACCATGTAATGGAATGCTAGCTTTTGTAGATACTTTCAAAAATCATTAATATAAAGTTTACTATATATAAATCCCTTTGAATGTATTTATTATATGTTCTCATATTTATTTGTGTTGCAAGTGTACGTATACATACATATATTAAATGATCAATAGGATATATAAAACGGGTATGGTATGGTAATGGATGTACTTGAAAAAGTAACAGTTGTCCAAAGGTAATGGACAACTAGCTCATGTAACAGTTGAAGAAAAGGTAACAGTTGATAGTTAAATGTAATGGTTGTATCAACTGTAACGGATTAAAACTCAGCTGTAACGGTTCTGTTTTTCAAATATGGAACCGTTACCATAGATAAACAAATCCGTCACCTTAGCTCTATGGTAACGGCCGCAGAAGTGACGGTCCAAAATTTCAAACAAAATGTTACACTAAACCTATTGTAACAAACTATTGGCCTATAGTAATAGTTTTATGGCGTTACAAAAGGCCCGAGAATTGGTAGTGAAGGGAGGAGAAGTCCATCAGCAAACAACGGTGCAACAACATTCAAATTGATCTCCAAAATGGAAAGCAAGAATCTTAGGCATTTATAACAAATATTCTACACAATTACACTATGGAGATTAAGAGCAAAATCCTTGGGATTTCCTTAATCAATTAGAAACGGTCTATTAGAGGAATAACAACACTATAAAATGGAAGAGACTCATCCGAAAAAGGGGACAACTCTCTACACACCCAAAACACTCCCAAATTCATATATTCTAGCTATCTCTTTTGTTTTAAGGAGAAAGACGATCTTTTGTAACAATCCAAGAGTTCATATACATATACACGAGCAATACAAACGATTCTAAGCATTCTTCGCATTTCCTTACGTTTATTCAATTTATGTTTGTTATTTCTTCTCAATTTACATCTTATTCGTAACTTGTAACGCGTTGTGGCGACTTTGTGACTAGGATTCCCTCATAGTAGTGAAGTAACACGTTTACGTGGTTAATTCTCCCAAAACAGCCCCCCATTCCCTTCAAATTGCGCCAACGGCTGAAACAAGACCCCCTTCTTTGTCTTTGAGCCCTTGGGTTTGACCATTCATAACGCTGTTACAAGCCTCAGGACCCCAGTACCAAGTACCAAGCCCCCGCTTATGAGCCCATGGATTACACTATAGGGCTCAATGCCGACCTGTTCCCTACTATACCGACCCCTCAATGGATTAAGATGAGAATGTTGAGGGCATTGTTTTGAGGATACCGGAGTTCTCAACCCCACCACCAAGAGCAACATTTTTGAAGAGCCGTCTCGAGTGCTTCTAGCTCCGCCCCAGCCCCACTTGACGGCTCAAATATCCCTTTTGATGTCCAAACAATAACGGATGCTCGATGAACAACAACGGATGCAGTATGACCTCTTGTCTCTCCATCACGACTTCCACGAGCAGCAGAGGATTGTTAATCCCCGTTGGACCACCGCTGCCGGTTTTATACGTTGGATGACGAAGATCTATCCCGAGCAATCGTTTTGGGACCCGCTACCACCTTCACCTCCCCAACAATGAGCCACCACTCTTCCAACCACTTCAAGTATCTTAGTGAGTTTTCTTTTTCCCTTCTCTTTACTTTTTATTTTTCACCGGGGATATTGATTAGTTTAAGTATGAGGTGGGGGAAAAAAATATCTCTTTTGTGTCTTGGTTTGTGTGCTTTGCATTTTTGGTTCTTTTTGTGTGTTTTATCTTTTATAAGTCTTAGCTTTTGATTTTGGTATTAGATTGAAAAATTCCCTTGTTTAGATGTTCTGTGATAGATAATGACTTGCATGATCTTATAAATCCTATAACATGCTTGAATAGTTTTTGCCTAAATCTTGAAAATTTGTTTTTGATATAGAATTGAGCCTATGATGAAATTGAGCATATATGTTCTAAGAATAAGTAAAAGTAAGCCAACAAAATATTGCACCTTGTGAGAAACTTTCGGCCTTAAAAAGGAAATACATTATGTCCCTCTTTCTTTCTTGTGTGATTTGGTTTTCTAATGCATATGTCTCTTCACAATGGCATGGTTATCTTTTGCTTGAAACCAAAGTGAGATTTTAGTTCATTAAATGTTGAATCAAATGATTGAGAACTTATTTTCTTAGCCCTATTTATCCTTACCTACCTATGCATGAATCCTTTGTTTGTAGCCAAAATGTTTAGGCCTTGAAGCCTATGCTTTCTAGCTCCGAAAATTCTCCCTAGCCAATATAGGCTTGACACTCATCCGGGAATTAGGACTTAGATTGGTGTGGAAGATGATGGTGGATGATTTTGTACAAATTTGGGATGATATGATCAGTGAAGTGTCTTGACTTGTTCTTTTGAGTGTTTAAAAGAATGTTTGGCTCATTAGATGCACATGAGAGAAGAAAATTGAAAGTGAGTACTCAGTTACGAGGCGGTACCGAACCCCAAGGGGGTTAGTACTAACCTCTGTAAAAGAAGAAATAACAAAGTAGCTCTCGGTTATGAAGGGCTACCGATCGACCCACATCGGGTTGGTAACAACCCGTGTAGAAAGGAAAGAAAAGAAAGAAAAAAATGAGAAAATTGATTAAAAAAAGTGAGTTATTGAATAAGTACATGAGTAAAGAATTTCTTAGTCTTTGAGAGAAGTATAAGACATTGGATGTTAGGATTGAGAAAAGAAGAGTGCTTAAAAGTTAAGTGAGTGGTTGTCTTGAAAAAAAAGAGTGTTTTAGCGATGTTGTGTGAGATTTTAGGAGTCTTGTTCCCAGATTTTAAGCACCAAAAAGCGAAAATAATTCCACACCCTATTGATAATACAGAACACCATTACAACCCAGCCGAATGAGACTTCTATAATGTTCTCATTGAGCCTTAGGTTCTTTTAATGATTTAATATGTTTTGACATTATAGAGAGTTTTTGATATAAGCTCCATTTTCTGTGAGTTTTTGTGTTTAAAATTGAGTTGAGTGTTGAAATTGAAGCCTAAACACATTTGTGCGTGCGTGCGTGCGTGTGTGTGATATTTGAAGTTGTTTGCTCATATTCTATTTATGCTTTGATATTGATTTTGATAAAGGCAAAAGCTTGAAGGACATGTTTGTGGGTATTAATATTTGCTAAGTACGTGATTGCTTGAGGGCAAGAAAGTCTAATGATGGTGTATTGATGTCACCTTTTTAGTTAGGTTTTATAGGGTGTTAGTTAGTTAGATTGAACAGTTTTTATTAGTTTTGTGAGACGTTTGCATTGATTTTACAATTCTTTCGAGATTCAGAATCTATCCAAGTGTTGTTTGTGTTTTTTTGTAGGTTCTTAAAGTATTGAGGAGCGGTTTTGGAACATTTGAGGAGTGGTGTGGAGGGGCAATAAAGAGGACGAGAAGGAGGGCAAGGAGGAAGATACAAGGACGAAGATCAAAGCCGAACGAGGTGTGGAGAAGACTTTCAAGCCTAAAAAGCCTCATACCAAGCTAACTCAAAGGAAACACAAGAGAAGAAGCAAGAAAAGAAAAAGAAAACAATCTCAGACCACCTCGTTACCGACCCAGGAGGGGTCATTACTGAGCCATCCAGAAGGAATTCAAAAGGAAGAGAGTTAATAGTTCCAATCGACCTGACGGGGGTCGGAACCGAGGGTCTCCGTGTCGGTAAGAAAAGCGAAAACATGTAAAAGTCTTTCGAGATCATTTGTGGTTTTTCTGTTTTTTTTTTTGTTTTGCTACATGATTTATCAGATTCTGTTTATCTTCCTATTTTTTTGAGTTGTGACAACAAATAAGCAATGCATATAGTGTCCAAGACGGTCTTCCACGAAAGAAACAAGCATACCAACATAGAGCGTCATTATCTCTGGGATATGGTTGGTGAAGGATTCTTGGTGGTTCTTCCGAGCTCTGGTTGAAAGTTGAGTTGACGGCAAGAAGAAGATGATGAACAGTTGAGTTGAGGGCAAAAGTGTCAAAATGCAAGATTTAATAGATTTTTTGACGAAAAAACTGTTTGGGTAGCTATTTGTCAATGTTTTTCAATTTGTAGGTAGTTTAAAATAAAGTCGTCAATAAGGGGTAATTATTAGTAATACTCCATCCGTTTCAAAATACATGACCATATAGCAACTTTTGCTTGTTTCATAATACTTGACCATTTCACATTTTTTTCCATCACTTTCCATCTATACCCCTAATAATTATCTTTATCATAATCATTACACTTTTTCATATTTCTCTAAACAAATAATTAAATCTACATTTGATAGGGGCAATATAGGAATAACATTTTTTTCTTAATATATGTGCATTGTCCAAATGGTCATGTATTTTGAAACGGAGGGAGTATGACCTATTTAGCCGGTGGTTTTTTATAATTTTCTCAATTAAAAATGGGTGAAACGGAGGGAGTATGACCTATTTAGCCGGTGGTTTTTTGTAATTTTCTCAATTAAAAATGGGTTTGTATGTGACAAACCCTAATATATCGCCTTGTATGTGACAAACCCTAATATATCGCCACGGCGAAGGCAAAGCCAAGAAATCCCAATCAAAACAAGCAAATAAGATCTAACTTTAAATCACCCTCCGAATGTCGACCTCTTTGACTGGTGAGTCTGTGCACGCACAAATTGAAAGCAAAATAGCTAAACCGATCCGCACTTGGAAAAGCATACTAAAAATAGATCTATTTAACAATCAGGCCAGAATAAATATCTAACCAAAACCTATCCAAATCCATCATGCCTTCCCTAGCCCAAGTTGTTCATCCACTCCAACACTCGTTCCACTGGCATTCACATATCAAAGTACAACTAACCAAAATAAGTTAACTAAATCCTACACAAGACTAACTACTTCCAAAATAACAACAGTAGCTACCATAACCTACCCACAAAAAAGATGGCGAAATGATAAATTTAGAATTTTGGTTGGCTGGTGTGGGGTTTGAGATGTTGATAGAATGAGATTCTGCTTCCTTCAGCTTATTTCTCACTTTTTACTGCTTCCTCTTTTCCGCTTCTTGCCACTATTGGTCTCAGTCTTCTGGGCCTTTGATGGGGTACCTGAAGTTTTGCTCTTCCCACTTTGACTAGATTTTGCAGATTCATTCTGTGACTTCTTTGTTTTCTCAGACTCCTTTCCCTTAGAAGAAGATGAACCAGCCTTTGCCATGCCGGATTTATTCGCATTTGATTTGCTAGCACTGCCTTTGGCATTTTTACCCTTGGATCTAGTATTACCTTTTGGTGTTTGTTGTTTGGATTTAGTGTTTGTTTTAGGAGTCTCGATGTCACCCTCATTCTTTGACTTCCTAGCTCCTCTAGGGCTCTCGTCCATGGATTCGTCACCACTGCTTTCATCACTTGACTTTTCGTCTTTTTCATCTTCCGATCTGCCACCATCCTTGGAGTCTTCATCCTTAGAAGGTTTCCCCACCTTCACCTCGTTACTTTTCTTACTTTTCCCAGGCTTTGAAACTGCAACTTTGGATCTGCTGGATGATGTGCCACCAACCCTCCTGCAAGTATAAGTGGATGGAACATCTAAGACTTAAGGATTAATGGTACAGACCAGTTGAAAAATGGGTATAAATAGCACATACTTTTTAGCTGAAACCGTATTCCCAAGCTTGTTGGACGAATCAAGATTTGGTTTGGTCTTTTTCTTTGTGCGCCTGGTAGCAAGAGTTGAGGTTCAGAAATATATCATGGATCCATTACATGAAATGCACAAAACACAGGAACTTGAACATCAGAGATATGAATTGTACATACTCAATGTCACGAGAATTGCAAAGTTTCAAATTTCATAACTCTTTAGCTTTCATAGAGACTCAAAATAAAAATCCACCAAAACAATAAGCCGAAATATAAGAACCAAATGTCACTCTCCATTAAATGAAAATCAATGTGGTCTTACAAGTTGGTGCATGTTTGGATCGTGCACTATGGTGCTTTATCATGCATTATAATGCACAATCAAAACACACACGTATCCTTGTCATGAAGAAGCACACTGTAAGCCCACTTCAAAGCATATAGAGAAAGGGAAAAACCTTCTGTAAATATATGTAACTCTTCACTATCCGTACATATACAAGAGCACCAAAAAGTGAGTAAGGAACTGCATTTTTTAAACAATATCAAAGACTCACACAATGATGCATCATGTATTTCACTTCGGCATAAGAAAATGATGAATTATGAAGCATATATGCGTAAGAAAGAATCTGGCTTGGTAGGAATATAAAAAAGGAAAATTCACAAAACTAGTGAACCCAAAGCCTCCACTTTTATGGTATCAATAATCATCCAGCAACTCAGACACCATCAGAGCTAGACTGAAGACTAGAAACAAAGAACAGATTTATGGTGCTTTTTTCTTGAAATTCAATTATGCTTCAATGGTTATCTTCTGATACTATCAGAGCTAGACTGAAGATCACAAACAAAGAACAGATATTTTTGATGGTTTTCTATTGAAATTCAATTATGCTTCTCTATTGTAGTACGTGACATGCATGTCTATGCAACCCACCATAAATACATGTAAACAAACAAAGATAAACAAAAAGAAGTTGATATTGCAGTCAAATGTACGTACATTTCAGAAGAAGTGTCAGGATCTTCACCATCGCTTACATATCCCTGCATAACTTATCATAATTAGCATGATTGTAAGCATAGTAAACAATATATTGAATCAGTACTCTTACCAAAACTCACCTTATTTGAATGTTCACCATCTTTAATGTAATGCCATCTCTCCTTCTCCATATTCAATAACTCAATATCCCCATCAACGTAAAAAACCTACACCGAAAAGAAACAGGGACAGAAAACCACATCAGAATAATAAACTCGAGCAAATCTTTACCATAGTTAGGAGCAATAATCACCCTGTGCCTCTTGGATGCAGGAATAAACGATTCAACAACCCCTTCGTAGAACCTGCACCATCATAAGAAAATACCTTTTCCATTATATCATAAAATCTAATTTGTTGCCATTCATCAGATAACAGTTTGAAAGACGTCAATCTCATTGTTTTTAATCAGTTATACAATCATCAATTAAAGTAAGCATTAGACAAAAGAAAGTAATGCTTTATGAAAGACCGAGAACCAACAAAAGGTAACACTGTGCCAATTTAGTCCCTTCTATCCTCCCATTTCCCCTAGCACGAGTGAAAGAAGCCATCCCTCATATAAACCACAAACAACTTAGTAGAAATGACACATTAAGGAGAACATGAAATGGAACTTACTGTTTGTCCTTTGGCCACCAAACTTCAATCTTGGAACCTACCAACTCTTCACCATATTTTTCAGAAACCTAACAAAATTGCATTAGATTAAACAGATGACATGTGAAGAAAAGCATAAATAGAAAATAGAAAAGATCCCGAAAGTAACACAGATATCTGGCACTAAGACATCAATTCACACAAAACACAAATAGCGCACACATCCACAGGAAATAATGATAGATATCTCATAATAAGTACATAATGAAAGCATACTTTCTCTTTGCCAGCAGCACGTTTTCGTTTGGAACTCGCCGAAGAAGGTTCTTTATTAGCTGGTTTTTTAACGGTTTTTGGCGAAGGGTCAGATTCCTAAACACACCACAATGATTTAACGATAAAAGTTCACATCAGATTCTGAACAAACTTGAATTTTGCATGCATTGCTGTGACATCCAGGAATACCTTGCTCTCTTTTTTAGGTGGAGACTTCACATGATCCTTCGTTAATTTTGCTTTCCCCTGTCCTTTGATCTTCTTTTCAGTCTGCTGATCACTCGTTGATTCAACCCTTTTCCCTGATTTTTTTGTTGTTTTTGTATCTGAATCTACAGTGCTCTTATTATCTTTCCTGGATGCATCAACAGGACAGAGAATAGTTTCCTCTTTATCAGTCACAGAAGAAGTCTCCTGACATGTGATTTTATCTGGCTTAGACACAGAAGCATCAGCTTCCGCTTCCGCTTCCTTTTTGGGATCTTCTGGCTCCTTGTTGGAATCCTCCTTTTTGGCATCTTCCAGCACCTTTTTGGAATCTGCCGGTTCCTTATATGAATCCTCAGGCTCCTTATTGGATTCTTCTGGCTCCTTTATGAAATCTTCTGGCTCCTTCGTGGAATCATCATCGGGTAATGTCTTGACTTCTTGTATGACAGCTTCTGCCTTCATTTCTCTATCAACCTTTTTTATGTCACTTTCCTCATTTGTGTCCACAATTGGAGCAGGAGAAGCAACATCCAGAGCATCATCCTCGGACGCTATAGATGAAGTGTGAATATCGGCCCCCTTTTCATTATTTGGTGGAGGTGTGATACCAGCAAGAGTATCGTCACATTGCAAACTTTCACCGCCCTTGCTTCTACTTTGTTCAAGGTTAGCCACTTCTTCTGCGTCCTTGTCCACTGCAGTAGCTTCACAAGGTTTTAATGTACTCTTTGACAAGTTTCCTTTTCTTCCTCTCTTTTTGGTACTTTTTTCCTCCGGTTGTGGCTTGATTATCAAATCAGCTTCATCTTTCATGGTCTCAGATTCTTCAGCAGCTTTGCCCTCAATAGGGTCATCACACTTTTGCTCGGACAAACATTCTTTAGCAACTTCAGGTTCTTCAACCCCCTTCTTCAAATTACCGTTACTCAATGTAGACTCAGGTTTGTCTGGAGCCGGGGACACTTCAGCCTGAGGAGCAGTATCATCCAATGTTTCCTTCACTTCCTGGATAGTGAAAGTAAATTTATTTCAAGGATAACAGAAACAAAAGGAAGGCTCCAAAAAACTGAAACCTGAAGGACAATTGAATATACTAACCTTGACTACACCTTCAAATGATGGATTGGGCAAATCAACTTGGTTGACCTAATGAAAATAGCATTCTACTGTCAACAACAGTAAAAAAAAATCTATCTAGTATTAAGTAAAGAGAAAAGGATCATCCAGTATAAATTAATAAGCAGCTATCTTAGCAACTCTTCATCCTTATGTTTCAATTATTCTAACTGGGAAAATTTTGTTGCTCGTTCAGAACCCCTCATTGAGGAGATTATGCAATCATTTACAAGGTATTACACAAGAAACAATCTCAATAATCAGTACAAGGATGCACAAGTCTAGGCAAGCAACCAATACAAACTGCAAAATGATGTTTACATTAGTATACTATAAACGATTTTGTTAATAGGGAGGAGTTGTACCAAATTTACGCCTGCTACATTGACACTATTAGAATCCACATCACTAGATAATTGCTGGCACACACTAGCAACAGCATTGCTGTAGTCATCAAGAGAAATTCCTTCTGTCTTTATAGCCTGCACAAGATATGGTTTGACTTTTGATGCACACTTGTTAAGAACATTCTCACCGAGCCTCCGGGCAATGGGGTCAACATTCTGAACAATGAAAATGATAAATATTATCTGCTCAGCTGTTTACAAATTACAACCCACAAGGGAATAGGAAAAATTCTCACTTTGTTGTCCTTTTTCAATGTCTCTAGCATGGAAGACAGTAGTTCTGGAGATATGTCTTCACTTTCTTCAAGGACAAGGGTCATTATTGTCTCCATTGATGAAAAGACTTTTTCAGGATGGTAATCCCTAAATCAAAACAAAATGTCTACATGAAATTACAAATAATAAATTAAGATTCATGTAATCTAATTTGCCTTATACGGAGTAGAAGACTTTTCTTAAAGATGAAAATTTCTATATTAAAACTTGTACATGAGCCAAAATGTTTCTGAATAATTACATAAACATAGAAAACCGAGAAACAAAGGATCGACATTAAACGCCTCAGATATCGAACGTACCTTACAGAGTTGAAGAAGTGCTGAAACATTTCAAGGATCAAATTGTCACACTCAAGATCTAACATCACCACACAAGACCTAACTTTAGCAACAATATCAAGAATCGCAGTCCTCTTGTCATATGATCGACTAGACATATCATGAAGCTTCTCAAAAGAGGACACAATCAGCTGAAAGATCTCCTGTATACCAAAGTTGCAAGTAGATGATACATTAAGAGAAACTAAATCAATTGCCTGTGTAGAAGGCATGTGAACATCTATTTAAAACAGAAAGCAATCACAGCAGACAGGAATTTTAGCATTGAAGGACAAAATATGAGAACCTTCATTTGGTCATCATTGTAAGGCGCATCTGGAGCGGTAATCCTTGTTATCTCACTAATGCAGGTAGCAACAGACACTTTTACATCAGGATCTGAATGGCCTAAAAGCTCCTGTGAAACTAATGCATCCCTTGAAGGCCAAAGTGCATCCTGCATTGTCTCAGATGGCGACTGCTCCACGTTTTCGAGGATTTTCTCAACTTCCTAAGAGAGATAACAAATTGCAGAAAAATGGAGGGAAATCAATCTGATGATCCAACATTGCAGAATCGAACAATAGTCCCACAAAATTGATGAAAGAATATAATCAGCTCCATGACAGAATGCACAACTTTTGGTAGCAATGTACAACAGATAAGAGAAAACAAATTTCGGACAATAGTACTCCTGCATCTAACTTACATTGCAAATCATCATGAATTTAGACCTCATCATATCAAAGGATATGACATAAATCACTTACAATGCGAACGAAGCTAAACAAGTAAAAGAAGAATTCTAGTCCTATTGCGCCTATAAAAGTTAAGGGTTTGCTACAAACAACGCTATTATCTTCTAAGTAAGAAGCAAGAGATCAAGCAACTGAATGCATACAATCAGAGGAGAAACCAGAGGGGTGAAATAGCTATCCTGATAAACAAACAAATCTAGACAATACATGCAACCCGGAAAACCCAGCCTATACACTAAAATAAGGTGATAATAAACAAAATAGGATTTCAAATTAAATTTGAAATCGCACAAGGCAAGTGGAGCTCAAAATTCCCAAATTTTTTGAGCCCTAGAACAAAACTTTGAAGGCGGGGGCTTACATCGAGTATGGGAAGAAGGTCGTCAACAGAAGACGGCGGGGAGAGAAGGCGAGTCCCGGCCACCTTGAGCTGCTCCGCGAGCTGTTCCTCGGAAGCAGACATCTCTCACAGAAAGCGAAGATCCCTGAATTAGGAAGCCGACCGTTCACTCAGAGCCACAACTCTCGTATAGCCAAAAGAAATCGCAGATCACTCGCACGCAACAGAGACGAGATCCCACATAGCCAGGGGGCACAGAAAACAGCGAGGAGAGGGGAATCCTGAGACTCGACCGAGAGAGAGAGAAGGAAACAAGGGAAAAAGGTTTCACCTTTTCTGTACGAGAATTAATAAATAAAGGGAAGAGCCTGCGAGAGGCGAGACAGAGAGCGAGAGAGGTGAAGAAGAAGATAATGGAGGAGAAGAGAGACGAGGAGAGGGGAGTGGAGGTGAGAGTTTTTCCACGAACGGGAAAAATTAGGGTTTGTTTGATTTCAATTTTGGGGGGCAGGCGAGCGAGCGAATTTGGGACGCGGATGGTTTAATTTTCTTTTCTTTTTATTATTTTGATAAAGTGGGGGAGGGCGAGGGTACAATAGTCAATAGATATGTAAGTGGATCTTACTGTGGGGGGTTAAACTGAATCCGATTTAAATTTGGGTTTCAAGTCCGAGATTGCTGCTAGAGGGTAAAGTAGTCACGTTGGATATGCTAGCAGCCAAGCATGTAGAACGCCGCTACGTACATGCAGTCACTGTAGACTCTGGTTATCAAAAATCTATATATATATAAAAGCCGTAAGGATTGGAGCCTCCACGCTGCGCCACGTCAGCTTTGTCCACATGTCGATCCGAGAATGTGCCACATCAGATCTTGTCACGTGTCATCATTTCCTTAAGCCATGTCATTTAATTTATTTTTTGACTGCCTAAAAAAATGCTAAAAATCTAAAAATTAACCTCCTCAATTGATTTTATCCTTATTTAGCTAAAAATCTAAAAATCTAAAAATCCATGTCATATCACAATTACGATTTTGTTAGGATCAAATCCACTTTTGTTACCAAATCTTTAATTTTCGTTATAATTTTCCAATTTAAGAATTATTATATCTTTGACTTATGGATATGATTTAGGGTCACTTACTTTGATCACAATAAAGTAATTGAATTTTTTGTTTTGCAATTATGATTTTTGTTACCAATTTATAATTGTAATTTCCATTTATGATTTCCCGCATATAACTTTCCATTATTATTTTGATAATTTGCATATAAATCAAGCCAATGTAAGATACTTATTTAGTTATGATTGAGATTGAGATTTAATTGATTTATTTAGTTTGACAAATTTAATTAGGTTAAATGGAGCATCAACGAATAGATTGTGTTTGAACAAATCTTTTACATGGAGAATATAAATCAAACAAACAAATAATTTATTTCCACCATGAACAATAAACAAGTTATTTTGTTTGGAGAACATAAAATTATAAATAGAGGGAATAACTATAATACAAATAATTCTATCTATATATTAAAGAATAAGTTTTTTATGACACATGTTAATTTATTTTGTATACGTGTCAAAATAAGTGAGAACACCTATTATCCACCTAAAGGATTTTTGTAAATAAATCAAAATACAGTTAATCTAATTTCCTTAAGGATTTTCTTCCTTTAAAAGAATATTCTAGAATCTTAACTTTAACTACATTGCATACAAAATTATAAGTATTTTTCAATGTAGTTTTAGATAATCATAGTCAAATTTGTACATGAACATGCATTAAATCAACATGTAAAATAGTGTAATTTTATATAAAATCAACAAAACCCGCGCAATCGCGCGGGTAACTACACTAGTAATGTCTATTGATAGTCAAGTTTACATAAGGAAAACATGTTTGATCTGCGTATAAAACATGTTTGATCTGCATATAGTTTTATCATGTACGTATTATTATTTTTTGTTTGCATATAGATATAATACATGGGGCTCAAAAAAAAAAAAAGATATAATACATGATCTCACGTTAATTTATTTTTTTTCCTTATTTTATTCAACTTTATATTAGCAATTTTATATCTTTTATTTTTCTTAATTATCTACTTTTTTATTTTATGAGAAATTCTTTTTGGTACCCCCGTGGTATCGACTATTCCTTTTGGTGTCCAACGAAAAAAACTTTTCCTTTTGGTACCCCCGAACTTTACAAATTTTCCTGTCCGTAGCCAAAAATCTCTAGAAACCCCTTTTCCATCCAAAACAATCCATTTGTCGTTTAAAATTTAAATAACAATTTAAGAAAATGAAAAATAAAAATCAAGCAATCACGTAAGAAAAGAGAAAGCAGAGAAACACCCAAGGGGCTGATTGCCTGTTCTCGTCGGCCATCGTCGGGCATATTCTCGTCTGGCGACATCGTCGGGCATTCACGGCGACGGGACGGGGCTGCTACATCCACTACGGCGACGAAGGATGTGGAGCATGGCTGGGCTGCTACATCCACCAGCAACGACGAAGAACGGCGTGGACCGGACCAATGAGACGAGGTAACGAACAAGACGACTCAAGAGGTGGCTTCCACCACACAATTTCCTCGCCAATTCGTGATCTGTAAGCTCAATTGCAAGTCCCAATTTATACGTATTAGGGTTTCAATTTCGAATTTTTTTAATGTGAGATTATATTTTGGGGAAAACGCAAAATTAGCAGAAATTGGTGAAATTTAATGTCAATCCATGCTTCAATTTCACCTATTAGACAATTTGGGTAGTTGAATGATTCCATGTTTCTTTGTATTTCATGCTACTGCATACGTAGACATCTGCGGGATTGGGTTCCTGGTTCTGGTTCGGGATTGGGAGGGGACGATCATGTTGGCGGGAGGCAAAAGAGTCTCTATGTCGGATGCGGTGGAGCTGGTGGAAGCGGAGGCTGTTCTATGGGCGCTCCAGGTCTGTACAGAGTACGACATCTCTCACGTCTTGGTGGAAACGGATTGCCTGATGCTCATCTCTAAACTGAAGAAGAGCTTGCTTGGTGAGGATCCTTAGTAGTTGTCTTGGAGGGAATACATACGATTGCAAGGGGGCTCACTGTATGCTGTTGGAGCCATGTCAAAAGAGGTTGAACAAATTCAACCAAGAAAAAAGAAGAGGGGGAACAAAGCTGTGCGTTGAACTTTTGCTGAACTTTTGCTTGCTGATGTTTCAAATATTACATTAGAATTGAAACAGATTGTAATCGATGACATTGTCTAATCAATGCAGTTGGATTTCCAAAATTAAAACTTTGATTATGGAAATTGGCCAATCACTAAAATCAATATTTTATTCTCCATATAACATTCAGCTAATTTGTTACGTGTTTGCTTGTTATTTATTTATTTATTTTATTTTCTTCATTTGTTATTTAAAATTTAAAGGAAAAATGGATTGTTTTGGATGGAAAAGGGGTTTGTAGAGACTTTTGGCTACGGAAAGGAAAATTTGTAAAGTTCGGGGGTACCAAAAGGAAAAGTTTTTTTCGTTGGACACCAAAAGGAATAGTCGATACCACGGGGGTACCAAAAGGAATTTCCCTTATTTTATCTTTAAAATCATACTTTAACAAAAAAAAAACAATCTATGTAGCTATCTTAAATTGATATACATGCACTATATGCAAAATTACGACACGCAAACCATCCAACCTTAACTCATTCTTCAAATCAACCAATAACGTACGTAACACGATCCACACAATTAATCGAATGGGAAAAGGTTGTTAGTGTTACTAGTGTACCCTAAAACTAGTTATAACCTGGGCCTTGCCCGGGGCTTTTTTGAATAAAATTAGTTAAATGTATTAACTTAAATATGACATAGATATTGTCCGATAAGTATTATGGAGACTGCAATATTTAAAATCGATTAATTGGTTAATCTTAATGACGCGAACCTATGTAGTTCAAACTCGAATTTGATGGTGTGGACCTAGTTAATGACCCGATCTTTTAAATAAAAAAGTAATATATTGATTACATATGATCTATGAATACAATAACTTAATTAGTCTCATATTTATAACTTTAAAATTGCATATATAAAATTATTTAAGAATTAATATACATCTATTATTAAAATAAATAAATAAAAATAACTTTTTTTCGCCTCTGGTCCAAGACTATTGATGTTAAACATAAGTATAAAGTAATTGAATCTCTTAACCAATTGGTTAATCTAAACTTGTAAGAAAACCATAGTGGCTTGGCCCAAGTAACCAACATATAAAATTAACAACTTGCCTCAACACAAAAATAATTGATCCGAACCCAACTAAACCAAACTTGTAATGACCCTGCCCAATCGACCCGTAAATTTATGCATCCCAAACTTGTTTTAATCCTAATTCAAATGAACTATCTACTGAACCGACCTTATGCGCAGATATATTCTCCATATATAAAATCTTAGACATGAACTTAGAGTTGTCAAAACCTGACCATACCCGAAAAATCGACCTGAACCGACCGGAAATTTTTGGGTTGAAATCCGACCCGAATAGTAGTGAGCAAAGAAAAAAAACCGAACCCAATTAACCCGAACCCGATTGGGTGAAACCCGAGACCGACCCGACTGACCCGATTTTTTATATATATGTAGAAAAAAAATATTTTCGTTTCAATATTATAATATATTTTATTATAATTAAAATATTATTATAAAAATCAATTGAAAACAATATTTTATTAATATTTAATCATGATATTATTTTAATAATCATTAAAATTTCAAATTCTTAACCTGCTAGGTCGACCCGAACTCGCACAATAACCTGTCAAGACCCTACCCCACTTGACCTGTAACCCGATTGACCCGAACCCAAAAAGACCGAACCCGAATCCATCCGACCTGACCTGTTTGACACCTCTACATGGACTTAATCCAAATTCAAAATGATCAGCCCTTCAGACTGATCACATCAATAGGTTTATTTTTCTTATATAACAACTCAAACTTGTACTCAATCCGAATTCAAAATGACCGACCTACCATACCAATAAGTTTACTCTTCATACGTAATAACCCAAACATGTACTCAATCCGAACTCAAAATGATCATTGTATAAAACAAACCCAAATATAGGTTTATTCTCCACATATAACAACCCAAACTTATGCTCAATCTGATCTCAAATAACCAACCTATAGAATCTAACCTATTAATTGGTTTACTCTCCATACATAACAATACAAATTTGTACTCAATTCAAACGCAAAAATGACCAACCTACCGAATTGACCCCATCAATAGGTTTATTGTCCGTATATATTATCATATGCTCCAAGAGATATAGTTAATTAACGCTTATAGTTGCATGCTACATTATTAGTTCTGTCTTATTTTTTCTCCATATCAAAATATGTAATATTCTTACTAATATTATTATTTGAATTTTAATATGGTAGCAAAAATATAAATTGAATGTTTTATTTTGAAAGGGATCGGAGTGTTGTGGTGCAATAAAGCAATAGTCTAATACATAGATAGATACATAATAATATTATTTAAGAAATTAAAAAAAATTAGGATAAATTTATTTCTTAAATAGTCGGTTGTAATAATAAGATTAAAACGTATAAATTAGGGTAGAGTTAATACTTAATTAAACAACTAAAAACGAACGATAAAATAGCTAGATTAATTAATTAGATTTTTATTAGGATATATATGTCCTAATTGGCATCTAATTGTACACGCATTAGTTAATTGGCATACGTCAATTCGTATTTAGGGTAGACTTTAATTAAGATAGAAACTACCCTTAACTGGATAGAAAATAGGATACATTAAGTTATTTAAAAAATCAAGATAGAAACTACCATTTAAATATCTACTCATAAACTATTAAATCTTTTAAATATAAATGGATAGAAAATTGGTATAAAAATTAGTTATCAAAAATAGGATAGATGATTTATAAAACCTTAATGACAAAACTACCCTTAACTGCTTCAGGTTTAGAAGTATATTTTGATCTATCAATATCAATGTCGTAATAATATCTTAATATTAGTACAATCTATCACTTAGGTTTTGGTTCCGGTAGGGACCAACCTTATGGTAAGGATAGGGGCTTATAGTAGGGACTAATCTCAACTCTTGATCTTAAGAAATCAACGCTCCAAAATCAATGTGACAGCTCACCCAAAAATAAGGTGCGTCTCTCCCCCCATGTGTTTCTTGCGTCGCACGATATACTGCTCCTCCACTCTCGATCGATTTTTTCTGCCCCTGTTTCGATCACAATCTCCTCCCGTTCACTAATCTCAACTCTTGATCGATTTGTGTCGCACTAATCTCAGCTCTTCATCAATCACAATCTCCTCCTATCCTGATTTTTTCCTGCCCCGTTTAAATCTCCTTCCAATCGATTTTTTCCTCCCGATTTTTTCTGGATTGATCGATTTTTTCTGTGCTGATGGTTAAAGGTTAGTAAATTCCTCAATTAAGTGTGCTGATTGTGGTGATTCTATGCTGATTGTGCTGGTCGATTTTTTCCTGATTGTGTGATTTCGATTGTGTTGATTTTTCGAAATTACTTTTTATTTATTGTGTTGATTCTCTTCATAGTAAATTGTGTTGATTCTCTTTATTGTGTTGATTAAGTGTGCTGATTGTGTGATTTTTTTCCTCCTGATTGTGTGATTTTGATTTTGACAGCAAATTGTGTTGAATTTCTCTTCACAGTAGTTTAAGTGTATTGTTGATATTGGCTTTCTACTTTGTCATTCTGTAGCAAATTGATTTCGATTTAGGCTTGGGATCCTGTTCTGAGTTTGGATTCAATGAGTTTTTCACCAACTGTGGCCAAATTAAAGGGTTGGAGGCTCTAAACTTCAGTTTAAACAAGATTTCCTGCCTTAAATCTCTTCACAAGCTTAGAATCCTTGGACTTGTCCCGTAATATCTTGTCAGGGATGGTTGGGGAGTCTTTGAATGATCTGATCGTGCTCAAGAATATAAGCCTTGGCAATAATCAGTTGAGTGGTCCAATCCCAAGTCACCTTGCTGAATACAAGAACTTGACACTCATTGATTTGAGCTCAAATCACTTCAATGGGAACTTATCTTCTAGGATAGGAGAGTTGTCCATGTTATAGACTTTAATAGTGTCCTCCAACAACCTCACTGGTCCTATACCAGGAAATCTAGTCAATATCACGTCGCTCTCACGGTTTGCAGCAAATCAAAACCGGTTTTCTGGTGCAATCCCATCTGGGATTTCAAAACACCTAACAAAATTAGACCTGAGTTATAATCTACTAAGTGGGTCAATACCAGGTGATCCCATGACTAACATTACCCTAAGCATAACAAGCAGGCGCTAGATTTAACCTGTAAACTGCCAAAAACCTAAGCATCCCACGCAGGAATCAATAGCAATTTTTTGAACTTCCATCCATAAAATTTTGAACTACTCACATAAAAAATTGAACAAGAGCAAGAGAAAGAAAGAAAATAATCCTAGGACAAATTTCACAGCAGAAAAATGACGATCTCACAAATTTCACAAGAGTCCGCAACTGAAGGTAGTAAGAGTTCTCACCATCTCTGATTAGTTTACTTCAATTGTTTGAATTTAACTCGTTAGATTAGGAAGCTAACTCATGATCAGCAGATTAGATATTTGGAGGCAATGGAATGGTGTGAAAAGAAATTTACAAGCTATACCTCTTGTGCAATTTTCTGATGCAGATAAAGAATGTGAAAAGACTGGTGAAGATGTTGTTGAGAGTGAAGAGTTGAGGAAGGCTTTTGAAAAATGGAAGTCTAAGACATTTTCTTTGACAATGCCTCTTAGAATTGTTTCCTTACGTGGCTTTGTACCTCCCTCTTGGATCAAGGTCTGTTCTATGGCCTTGAATGTAAATTATCCAAGTGTTATACAACTATTTCTATATTATGATTGTGCCAATTTCGCGTAAACCAAATAGATTTTTTTGAACTTCCATCTATAAAATTTTGAACTACTCACATAAATAATTGAACAAGATCAAGAGAAAGAAAGAAAATATTCCTAGGACAAATTTCACAACAAAAAAATGACGATCTCACAAATTTCACAGGACGACAAAGCCAAGAGCAAGAGAAAACAAACAAGAAAAATCACAAAATCAGAAGTACTACTTTTATGAACAAAAAGTTCATAAGAGAAATTAGTAACAAAATCAAAGCAAATGAATAGATGACTACAAATTATAACAAAATAGGAGCAATTTAGTCTTCGAAGCAATCAAGATTCACAAAGAACCGATATACATCAAATCAAAGAAAACACTAGAATACACGTAGTCAACTCATATCTAAACCGCAGATCAACTCCTGATAAAAGACAACTACAACAAATCCTAAATTTGAAGGACGACACCCCATGAAAGATGGGATCTTCTTCATCATCTGAGTTGCTTTCATCATCCTTTTCTTCAGCATCATTATCGCCATCTACAATAGCATATTCAAGCTCATCAACTTCATCCCCATATGAACTAGAATCTGCAGAGTTTTCTGGTTGAGGAACTTGCTTTTTGTTTCTCTTTTTGGGAATCATCTCAGCCAGCGTTATGTCATCTATATTAGTTAAAAATTGAACAATCAGAACAAATAATTGAACCTTTTTAGATATATTCTGAACTATTTATACATTTTTACATACTCACCTTTATCCATAGATTGTCTTTTTCTTGGAGGCATTTTTGTTATAGTGTACACCTGTTCAAGTATACACATTTAGGTTTTAAATAAAGCTAATAGAAAATCATGAACTTATCACATGAAATTTTTGCATGAGATAAATTTGAACTACTTATACAAAACTTTGAACTATCAGTACAAAAAGTTGAACTACTCAAAAAAATGCAAGGAAAGAATGTAAGTTCATATGAAAATAAAAAATGAGAAAGACAATAGTCTAGGTTGCTGTAATGTTTTATAACAGAAATGGACAGGCCTTAGAAAAGCAACGTTATGGCAGTAAGGATCCTATCCAAAGCTTACATCTAGGAGGCATTTCTAAGAACAAAGCTTCATATCAATATAGCAGACAATGTAGGGCACAACAGAAATAGAATATGCCTAAAAAATAAACACAAAACTATGGAGATACCAGTCTGCTCAAGATCAAGGGGCACAAAAATACAATCAAAGTACGGGGGCACATTATCTATAAGAAACTTGTCTATCTGGACATTATCTATAATTGCTAATTAAAATAACACATCTAATTATCCAGAGGGACAAATCTAGCAGACACTAATCCTCCATAGTCCCAATTCAATCGATAATCCTCAATAGTTTCCAGATGCATGAGACACAAAAACAAAAACATAACAAGAACATTTGAACACCAGATTCAAACACCAGCTCAAGGAAATCTCGAGACACAAAAACATAAAAAGCAAGCGCTAGATTTAACCCCTAAACTGCCAAAAACCTAAGCTTCCCACGCAGGAATCACTAGCAATTTTTTGAACTTCCATCCATAAAATTTTGAACTAATAACATAAAAAAAATGAACAAGAGCAAGAGAAAGAAAGAAAATAATCTTAGGGCAAATTTCACAACAAAAAAATGACAATCTCACAAATTTTATAGGACGATAGAGCCAAGAGCAAGACAAAAAAGGAACAAGAGAAATCACAAAATCAGAAGTACTACTCTTATGAACAAGAAGTTCATAAGAGAAATCAGTAACAAAATTAGAGCAAAATGAACAACAAAATTAGTAATGACACAATTCCAGGATAAATCACAAAAATTAGGAGGAGAAATCAGTAAGGATTCGGAGCAAAATGAGCAACAAAATCAGTAACAAAATCGACTTGTTAGGATCAGAGCAACAAAATCTGTAAGAGAAATCAGAGCAACAGAAATCAGTAAGGATCTCACAAAATGAACAAGAGCAAGAGAAAGAAAAAAAAAAGTACCTAGGAAGACTTGTTAGGATTCAACTTCCCGCAGAGATGGCGGTGCCAAAGGACGACACAAAAATTCACACGAATCAGTCTCGAATCAGCCTTTAATGTATCGCAAAGGACAGGTCTAGTTTGAAGAAATCGAAACAAAAACAATTTTTCACAAATCCTAGGACACAGGACTTCACAATTTTGCACAAATCAGCAGTATAACATCAAATTGAAGCGAAATTGACTTCTTCAAACGCAAAATCAGCAACAGAATTCAACAAAGGGGAGAAATCACAACATCAAACGGAGAAATCGAAGAACGAATCGAAGACCTAAAAATCGAAGAAATCCAAGCAAAAAACGAGCAGAATGCCGGATTAAAAAACGAAATCAGCATGAGCATCTACTTACTTGTTCGAATCAGCAAAGAACATGAGTGAATCGAAGCCAGTTGTTGTGGAAGGTGGTCGAGAGCGAATGGATGAACGGGAGGAAGAAGTATGAGAGAGTTGAGAAGTTCTGAGAGAGTTGAGCCATGGGATAGAAGAAGATGACCATATTTACAATTTTGCCACTAAAAAAATTCCAAATCTTGAACCAGCACGCACCATCTCTTCTAATCTCATCCGTCCACTCCCTAGTATCAATGGTTATTATTAATCCTTACTATAAGCATTCTCCTTACTATAAGGTGGTCCCCACCCGAACCCAACTCCTATCACTCATAATAACAAAAAAATTGATTTTAGGATATATGATAAAGTTATATATTTAAAATTATTTATTTGCGTAGAGATTGATAAGAAAATATGATCTACTACGATATCAGTATTATATTTTAGGTTGAAGTTTTATATAAATCAATTATTTATATTAGGAGAAATTTATTAATAGGGAAATATACTACGATCAAAATTTATATAGCAAAACAAGTAATTTGAAGTAAAATGTAATAGAACTATCATGGTGCATTTTATTACTAAATAGACTTAAATGTGTATAAATCCAATAATATAATGCATTCAAGAAAATTTTAATGTTTAAGACATAGTCGTACATGGTATGACGGGTTAAGCTAGTCTATATATTAAAGTCGAGACATTTTGAGCCTCCACGTTAATTTTGGCCCACCTCAAATTTTAAAAATTAACTTTTATTCATGTTATTTTAATTAATTTAATCTAATCAAATTCACTATTATCTTATTTATGTAAAAGATATGTTAATTGTTTTGGATTTCTGTAAGATATTCTATCCTTTTTTATATATCACTTATCTTTTTAATTATCTTTTTAATCTATTTAAATATGAAGTAATTTCACAAAACAAAATTTTAAAAATAATTTTAAAACAAAACCCTTTTTCTACATAAATTATTGTTTTTATATTTGATATTAAATTAATTTATATTTATTAACTTTTACTTAATTTATACTTTATCATGTTTGTAATAACTTATCTTTTATCTCTCATATTTAAACAATTAAATTTTGTTCATGTTATTTAAATTAATCTAATTACATTCTTTATTATCAATTTTTGTAAAAGATATTTTGAAAATTATGAATTTTGAAAAGATATTCTATCCTTTTTGATATATTAGTTGTGTTTTTAATGGTATTTTTAATCTCTTTTATGTAAAAAGTAATTAAAAGTTTTTGAATTTAAAAATGGAAGCCCTTTTTCCAAATTGAATTAGTACTTTTATCTTTTGTATTAAATCAACTCATATTTATCATCATTTTCTTATAATATCATGTTTATAATATCTTAGCTTTTATCTTTCGTAATAAAATAATTGTTAAGTAGTGAATTTTAGAGAATGATATATATATATATATATTAGAGGATGATATTTATTATCATGTTTATATCACATTTGTTGATACCCAGATCTGTCACCGCGTTGATGCACTGGATGAATAGTAGTAAAGAAATAACGAGAAGTGCGTAACTTGACAATATCGTAATTAAACCCATTTTGAGGGCCAATATCGCGATTAAGGCAATTTGGAGTGCCAACATCGCGATCAAATACATGAGGCAAGCATTGGCATGTGTTTGTAAGTATAAGTAGCTTGCATGCTACTTGTTGATGAAATGAGGATTTTTGTAATATCCGGTTCCGTTCCGATTTTCGTTTCTCGATTTGCAAATTTATTCCAGGTCTTGATGATAGAGTAAATTATGCTTTAATAATAATAATAATAATAATAATAATAATAATAATAATAATAATAATAACATATATAAATGTTAATAAATCTTTAACTTAAATCGTTGTATATAGATAGATATATGGTTATCTCTTCGGGGGGGAAGATATGATTTTGCTTTTTTCTTCTTTTTTTTTCTTTTTTTTTATCCTAAATTAAAGATAGTTAGTTAAAGATAAGATTTTGGGTCTTCTTAAGTAATCTAGGTTAGCGTCATAGTGTGCCGTAATTAATGAGGAAAAGTATCTTGGAGCAGAGTACCCGACCTCCTTCTTCGTTCTCGTTCGTGTCTGCCCCGTAAGTCTTTTTCTTCTTAATTTCCCTCTTTAGAAGTAAGAAGAGTGATCGGGAGGAGGGAATAGAAAAGAAGAGGGTGAGGTGGCGTAGTTTTGGTGGGGCCCGTGTGCCATTTAGAAGTTTTGGTATTGTAGAGTAGATATTAACCGGGAATTAATTAGGGTGGCTTCGGGTCCGGGGTCGGTTCGTATTCTTCTAATTAGTCCTCGAGTCAATTTTGCCGATCGTCAAGCCTTAATCTCGTTTTTAAAATATTCAGGGGTTCAGAGTGATTCCTTTTGGTTATCTCAAAAAGTATTTCGGACTCGTCGTTTTCGAGGTAAGTCGTTCTACGACTTGCTCAGCTAGGTGGATCTATTCAATTCTTATCGGATTGCATGCTGTGCTGGTAGGATTGGTTTTGGGGAATTAGTCCTTATAATATTATTTTAACTAAAATGTTTTATATATATATATATGTGTGTGTGTGTGATCGTATGTGTTTCTGTGTGCAACTGGTTTTCAAAAGGGTATTCCGTATGAAAAGTTTTTCACGTGTTTTCTGTGTGTTGGCATCTACCGGTACGGCCTTGTTCTCGGATTTCCGAGGAGAAGGGGACTTCTAGAGGCATGGTCGTATGGCAAGGAGAGCCCCATCAAAAAATTATAAAAATGTTTTGGCGAGTGCTCTAGTAGAGGCTTGACCAGGGGTTGGAAGTGTGTTTGGAAAAGGGAATGGCTGGAGGATGCCTTAGATGCGGGTGCTGTGGGTGGAGGCCGTTAACACCCCGCCTAGGATTGTGATGTGTGTGTGTGTGTGAGAATGTGTGGATTTGTGAATGTTTGTGTAAGAGGATTTGTAATTGTGATTATGCTAGTGAATTTGAATGTGTGTGACTAATTGGACTTAGGACTGGACTAGAGCTATGCGTGTGATTGCGGACTTGTTTGCTGACCTTAGAAACTCGTTTTGAAACGTTCTACTAGTACTGTATGTTTTCTGACTTGGATTAGGATAGTAGCTGACCCCTCAGGGAACTATTTTTCAGACTGCAGGTATCTAGGAATCCGTGTAGGGACTTGGCGGATTGGTGGTGCGGAGCGGCGATGCGTGTCATAGAATGGTTTGGGATTAGGGAATGATATTTGTATTTTGATTCATGTTACTGGTTGATACTTTGCATAAATTTATATCGTAAGCTGTTAGTTAATGTACTTGGGGTTTGGGGAAGTTCGTAACTGCTAGTCTTGTATTAGGTTGGGATCATGAAATGTTTTGTATAAGTTTTATTTCGTAATGCAAGTTGGATGATTTTTCTCTGTTTTCTCGCCGTGCCCGCGTTGCAAGATCCGAATGTTCTGTTGTCGAACCAGCTTGGTAGCGCCTCGTGAGGTCTACTACCGAGTAATGCTTTGTCAGAAAGACGGGGTGTTACAATTTTTCAACACATTCCACATCGACAAATGGGAAGAGAAGCACGCACCTCCCAATGTTATATATAGGAAGGAGGAGGTAAAATGGAAGGGATCGGAAAAAGGCCGGTCCCGAGACGTGTTCTCGAAGGACGGGTCCCGACGTGTTTGAGTTTCCGAGAAACTCGCACTATTTTACGGGAAAGACCTTAAAAAGTCTTATAAGCCTCCGAAAAGAGAATAAATTAATATGCGGGGGGTGGGAGACCTCGAAACAAGACGAGCCGGTTTCTAGCGCGTCGAAAGGCCCGAGAGTTTAATAATTTTGTCCCGTATTTAGTTCGAGATTTTCGGACTTCAACATTGGCGCCGTCCGTGGAGACCTGAGCTTGGGGTTTGATCCGCGTTGGACGCGGGGGCGCGCTCGAGTTGACTTCATCTCTCGTAGCCGCGATAAACCCAAATATCCAATTACTTTATAAAGCAAATCGCCGAGCTGAGCTCGGGGTTTGACCCGCGTTGGACGCGAGGGCGCGTTCGAGTTGACTTCATCGCTCGTAGCCGTGATAAATCCAAATATCGCAAATCGCCGAGCTGAGCTCGGGGTTTGACCCGCGCTGGACGCGAGGGCGCGCTTGAGTTGACTTCATCGCTCGTAGCCACGATAAAAACAAATATCCAATTACTTTATAAGGCAAATCGCCGAGCTGAGCTCGGGGTTTGGCCCGCGTTGAACGCGAGGGCGCGCTCGAGTTGACTTCATCGCTCGTAGCCGCGATAAATCCAAATATCCAATTACTTTATAAGGCAAATCGCCGAGCTGAGCTCGGGGTTTGACCCGTGCTGGACGCGAAGGCGCGCTTGAGTTGACTTCATCGCTCGTAGCCGCGATAAACCCAAATATCCAATTACTTTATAAGGCAAATCGCCGAGCTGAGCTCGGGGTTTGACCCGCGTTGGACGCCAAGGCGCGCTCGAGTTGACTTCATCGTTCGTAGCCACGATAAACCAAAATATCCAAATACTTTATAAGGCGAGCTATAAGCTCAGGGTTTGACGCGCGCGATGCGTATAGGCGCGCTCGAGTTGGGTTACACCCCTCGTGGTCAATTACAACAACGCGTTGACCGTAAGCATGCGCATCAGGTCAATGCCTCGTTTGTCCCCGAAAGACTGAGGACATCCGAGTCACGGGGTTGTGTTGATACCTGGATCTGTCAGTTGGTGCACTGGATGAATTGTAGTAAAGAAATAACGAGAAGTGCGTAACTTGGCAATATCGTAATTAAACCCATTTTGAGAGCCAATATCGCGATTAAGGCAATTTGGAGTGCCAACATCGCGATCAAATACATGAGGCAAGCATTGGCATGTGTTTGTACGTATAAGTAGCTTGCATGCTACTTGTTGATGAAATGAGGATTTTTCAACACATCCTACATCGACAAATGGGAAGAGAAGCAAGCACCTCCCAATGTTATGTATAGGAAGGAGGAGGTAAAATGGAAGGGATCGGAAAAAGGCCGGTCCCGAGACGTGTTCTCGAAGGACGGGCCCTGATGTGTTTGAGTTTCCGAGGAACTCGCACTATTTTACAAGAATGACCTTAAAAAGTCTTATAAGCCTCCGAAAAGAGAATAAAATAATACGAGGGGGGTGGGAGAGCTCGAAGCAAGACGAGCCGGTTTCTAGCGCGCCGAAAGGCCCGAGAGTTTAAAATTTTTGTCTCGCATTTAGTTCGAGATTTTCGGACTTCAACAACATTAATTGGTAAGATAATGCCTCAAAATTGTGATAATAGGGATAATGATGTATATGATAATTATTAGAGACAAATTTTAGAGGATAAAAATGTACTGAATTTTATTTACAAAATTATTCTATAATTAAAATGTGATTTTATATTTTTATAGCCTAGTACGTGTGTTAGTATAAATCTGAAAGACAATCTCTTTTTTGTCTAGGAAAAAAAACATTGCCATATGTTAAAATTTTCGTCATATGTCCACTCTTTAATATCCTCTTTATAATAAAAATAATTTTAAAATGTGAAACGTGATTACGTGAGTAATAGTCGTGCATGGCACCAGGGATACTGCTAGTATATAATAATATCATGTCTATTTCAATGATATGGATAGGATGGTACGTAGAGTTGTCAAAACCTAACCCAACCTGAACCGACCGGAAATTTTATGGTTGAAATCCGACTCGAATAGTAGCGAGCAAAAGAAAAAACCGAACCCGATTAGGTTGAAACCCGAACCTGATCAGGTTGAAACTCGAACCCGGCCTGACCGACCTGATTGTTTTTATATGTAGAATAAATATATTTTCTTATAAATATTATAATATATTGTATCATAAAACTATTTAAAATAAAATATTATTATAAAAATCTATTAAAAACAATCTTATATTATTAAATAGTACTATTTAATCATGATCAATATATATTATAAAATGCTCTCAAAAATATATATTATAAAACGCGACCGTTTTCGAGCCACCACGTTGATTATGACCCTGCTTGATTTTAATATTTTTTACTCATATAGATAATAACAACTTTATATCTTCTTTTGATTTACTTAATTATCTAATCATCAGTTTTATCTTTAAAGTCATACTATCTATCTTTAACTTTATTTTTATTACAAAAATTAGAACATAAGCAAATAATAGTATAAGAAAAAATTAGTACACACTGAAAAAGCGCTTCCATTCAAATTCTAAAGAATGTGGATGCAACGAAAAAATTTTCGCAACGTAGTAAAGCAAGCATGGAGAGTTGATTTCCAAGGGTCTAACATGTTTAAGCTCGTTAAGAAAACCCATTTACTAAAAATCCATGCGAAGAAGTGGAACAAGCACACCTTCGGTAACACCTTTGAGCAACTCAAAACTGTTGAACATGAATTAACCAACATCCAACAACGTATACAGACAACCCCAAGCCCAAACCTCATCCAGAAACAAATCCGCTTAATAGACAAAAAGACAAAGTTCTTAGATTCCATAAGACGTATTGGAAGCAAAGAGCGAAAGATAAGCACACTACGTTGCATGATGCAAACACCGGATATTTTCATAAAATAGCTAATGGAAGGAGAAGCTGAAAACTCATAAAAGAAATTAGAACAAATGCTGGTACCCAAGTGATGGGGGGAGAGAACATTAGAAATGAGATTCGAAAGGACCTCATGCTACGACACAAATTTGAACAAATTAACGAAACATTACTAAATCTATTACTATATACTAAAGCGAAAGCAAATTCCGCCACCATATTGCGCCACATCACCCCCTTTTTTAAAAATCTATCTTATTGAATCTTGATTTTATCATAATCTTATAGATACTTAATTAAAATAATAGTTCTATATTACAGTTCGTGTTGTTTAATTAAAAATCCTATCCAAATATATAAATCTCTATCTTATCATTATACACATTTAACTAATATATAGATCTATCATAAACTTTTTATTTTAAAAAGTATTTTTTTCGTCACAATCTATAAATCATAATCAAAATATTTTACACATTTAATAAAATATCATATTAAATTTATTTTTTGTAATTTTATTATGGCATTTTTTAAATCATCAATGATAGCAAATTCTACCACTATATCTAAGAAAAGTATTCATTCTATTAAAATAATATATTAAATAAATTTTTACTATCATATCATATTAAAATATCAATAAATAAAAAGTATATGTTATATTTAACATATATATCACTAATATTGCATATTGATTACACTTTAGAAAAAAAACATATATTTATTAATTAAGATAATAATTTGTTCAAATTTTCATTACATTTTTACATATTTCAACTATTTAATTATTTTTTCAGAAAACAATAACATATATACGAGATAATCTGGTTTTATATTTAACTTATTAAATAATATCTACATATTTAATATTTAATAATATTTAATAATATAATATATTAATCCGAATTTTATTTAAACTTATTAATTTTATTATACATGTTAGTTTACGTAATTTAATTTAAATGCCAAAAGAATTGTATCAATTGTTAATAAAATGTGATAATGCATCTTATCTTATTTCATTCCTCTTCAATATTTAAATATATGTTTATTTATATATAAAAAGTAAATACATAAATAAATTTTATTTATATATATGCTGATATACAAGAATTATGTCATTTTATAATATAAAAAATAAGCGCCATTTTAAAACAAAGTATGCATATAATAATATTTTTAATTGTTATAGTAAATTCATACACAAAGTAATAAATAAATAAATAACACCCCCGTACAAGGTGCGGGTCATCTGCTAGTAATTACCTAAACCTTGTAAGTTGTGAGGTATCTGAAGGAGACAATAGAGAACTCATAAAACCTGTAACTAATGAATAGATCCACCGAGCCATATTGCAAATCGGATCGGATAAGTCCCCGGGTCCAGACGGGATGTCATCTGGATTCTACAAAAAGTATTGGGACATCGTAGGGCCTATTGTAATTAAAGCGATCAAAAATTGCTTCCATTCGGGGAAAATATTGAAACAGATTAACCGTGCATTCATCACTCTGCTTCCAAAAAGAGATAATCCAGAGTCGACAAACCACTTTCGACCCATAAGCCTCTACTCTACCATTTATAAAACTATTGCAAATATCATTACAGAAAGACTCAAGCGAGTCATGGATAAGCTTATACACCCCCTACAAGGTGCTTTTGTCCCTAACCGAGCAATCCAAGATAACGTTCTCATTGCGCATGAAATCCTTCACTCTTTTAGAGGAAGGAAAGGGAAGGATGGATGGTTAGCCATCAAACTGGAGAAAGCATATGATCGCGTTGACTGGATGTTCCTTAACAAGGTTTGGAGAAATTCGGGTTTTGTAGCACTTTTCTCAACTGGATAAAGGAGTGTACACACACAGTGTCCTTTTCGGTCCTTGTCAACAACGGACCTACCGAACCATTCATACCTGCCCGAGGGCTTAGACAAGGGGACCCCTTATCACCCTACCTCTTTATCCTCGGAATGGAAATCCTAGCAGGAAAACTCCAACAAATTAGCAACAAACCACGAGCTCCGATTGGTTTCACTCTCGCACGAGGGGGCACCCCAATTCCATTCCTCGCTTTCGCAGATGACATTATCATTTTTAGCAAGGCAAACCAAAATGCATGTGACCAAGTAAAGCAAGTAATTGAAGAATATTGTGCAATCTCAGAACAAAAAGTTAATTTCCACAAATCTACCTTCCATCCTTCTAAATCAGTGGACAACTAAGGAAGAATCAAAGTCCAGCAAACTTTGGGCATAACACAAATGTCCGACCTCGATAAAAATACCTAGGTTGTTCTATGATCAATGGCAAAGTTAGTAAAAAAACTTTTAGGGACGTTGTAGGTAATACAAAAGCGCAACTAACCAAATGGAAAGCAAACGGCCTCTTCCAAGAGGGGCGCTCTACTCTAATCCGATCAAACCTAACAACGAAACCGAGTTATGTGATGCAAAGCTTTATGCTGCCCACTAATATCCATAATGAGCTAGATCAAATAAATCGTTGTTTCCTATGGAATAAGGACCAAAATTACAAACCCTTAATCGGATGGGACAGAATATGCAAGCGAAAAGAATCTGGTGGCCTAGGAATAGTTAAATCCGAACACATGAACAAAACATTGCAGATGAAGCTACTTTGGAAAATAATCGTAAAGCCAAACAGAATATGGGTGCGAATGGTTACAGAAAAATACCTCAAAGACAACAACATTTTCACCTGAAAAAAGCAAGCGAACACGTCGTGGCAATGGTCACAATTAATGAAACTTCGATCTGAGTTCTTTGAAGGGCTGATTTGGTAAGTGGGTGATGGAGAAACCATCAACTTCTGGACGGATAACTGGGCGATCAACGAAGCATTGAAAAATCACGCACTAAATCCAAACGACATAATCGAGGAAGGAAGGTGAATAGTTTTATAACTGATGATCAGAATTGGAGTAGTGAAGAGCTCAACCAATTACTCCCACAAAATATAGTAGACGAAATCACTGCCATCCAAATACCAAAGAACCCCTTACGTGACCGCCTATACTAGGCTGTGAGTAAAAAGGCTGGTTTTCGACAGCCTCAGCTGTTAGTCTAGTAGCAAAGACGAATACACATAACCCGAGCCAAAATAGTCTGATTTGGAAATTAGACACACTCCCGAAAGTCAAGAATTTTCTCTGGCAGATAGACATGAATAAGTTACCAACTAAGGACAGGTTACGAGCAAAACGTGTGGCAGTTCCCCAAGCCTGCATATTATGCAACGGAGCAAATGAAGACATCGGACATCTGTTCGTGGATTGTCCACACACACAGTGCATTACCCAGCAACTTAACCCAAAAATAGCGTAAGCAATACAAAATTATGATACCATAGACAAAACACCTAGAAACATAATAACAGATATACACTAATTGATAGGTACAAAAATGTCCACGGAACTAGCCACTATATGGTGGTGCCTGTGGCATCAAAGGAATTTAAAGGTGTTCAAACAAGATCATGATAATGTAAGCACAAACATGCCCCAATATATCCGAAATCAAATCATTAACTGAAAAAGGTCAAAGAAATACACAAAAGATGAGAAAACGGGGGAAAGAAATTTGAGCAAGCCAAAACTGAAAAATCAAAACACAACATGGGAAAAACCAGAAAACGGATTCGTGAAACTTAATTTTGATGGATCAAAATTGAATGATGAGTCAACTTCAGCGGGATTTGCTTTAAGAAACCATAAAGCAGAAGTGATTGCCATGGGGGCTATGAAGTATGGTCATAACTCAATTCTAATCGCTGAAGCCCTCGGTCTACGAGATGGAGTCAGGAAAGCCAAACAACTTGGATTCAAAAAGATAGAAATTGAAGGTGATAACTTGACGGTCGTTGAAGCTACCAAGGGCACTTCCTCGTGCCCTTGGGAAATTGACTTAATGATCTCGGACATCTGGGTTTTCCTTCAAGGATTCGAGTCAGTTAGGATCAAGCTTGTGAATAGGGTCCTTAATGTCGTGGCTGATAAAATTGCGAAACTAGGCCACGATCTCGCTATTGATCACATTGAGAATCACCAAGAACTTAACGTTCTCATCCGAAAGGATCCTCTAGGTCGTCCCCCGTAAGAGGGACCCCTAATTTTTACCTTATCAAAAAAAAGATCATCTACAACACAAAACAAAAGTTTATGCGTAATTTTGGTACCCTTTACAACAGGCCGGGGTCTCCATGTACTTCCTCGATCATGTACGCCCTTGACGATTAGCTTAGTTATTTGAGTATGTCCATTGATTGATCGCTAATTAGGTGATTAGATGAGATTCGAATATCCGATCCATCGAGTGAATTGAAAACATAGTCTCACGTTGATCCGATCCACCGCATAATTAATAAAAAAATAGTTTTTTTATTTATAGCACTTAAGCTTTTCTTATCTAATTGTTTTTTGTTTTTCGTAATATTTATTTTTTAACTATATTTATTAAACTTTCCTATTTGTTAACATAATCATCAACATCCTACTATAAAAGCCGGCTGATTTCGAGTCACCAAGCCCACCACGTTAATTCTGACCCTGCTCCATATATTGATTTTAATGTTTTTTCTTATTCAACTCAAATGGATATCAACAACTTAATATCTTTTATTTTTTCTTAATTATCTAATCTTTAATTTTATCTTTGTTTCTTATTCATCCAATATCTATCTTTCAAACAATACTATCTATCTTAAAAAACTTCTTTTATAAAAGATAGGCAAATAAGAGAAAGTACAAAGCATAAAACACATTATTTTCATAAAAAGTCTTGATTTTTCCTTTGCCACGTACAATGTTAGATTCATTCTAAGTAGTAAGTACTAATTTTTTCCCTTTGCATTCACGTACGTTCTTTATATTTTTATATGATCTTCACATTGTTTTTGATCTACTTATTTTTATAGTACATTGTTTTTTCGTATGATCTACTTATTAAATATTATGGTTAAAACAACTACATGTTTAATTTGGTTATATCAAGTTGGTGATTTGCACACTATATTTAATATAAGTTTGCAAAATAATGTAAGTTATTGACTGTAAAATATAAGTTTATAAGTACATGATTTGCATAACAATATATTCTTAATCGATTATAGAACAATTAAAGACTTCTAATATTCCATGAAATTAAATTATGTCAATTTTTTTTTAAATATTTTCACACTAATATTCTATTTATAATATATTCAAAAAATTACAAAACACGAGTTGTGCATGGCACGACGAGTACAACTAGTATTATTTTAACAATGATTAATATTTTAAATTTTTGAATTGTTAGGTCGACCAGAACCCGTATAATAACTTGTCAAGACCAGACCCAACTTGACCTGTAAGTCGATTGACCCGAACCCGATCCAAGCAATACATAAATCTAGCAGAGAAAGTAGACAGTGGGTTTGAACAGTTTGGGAAATCAGACAAACAAAGCACACACTTTTAGTTTAAAAAATAGAGGACAATAGAGGTTATTCAATCAGATCCACATAAAGAGTCATTCGGTCATCAATTTATCCTAGTTTCGTATCTTCTCTAGCTAAATCCAATTCCGATCTTTATTAATCACATGTCCACAGTCCAGGAAATATATAAATCCAGACAAGGACACTTAACCTAGAATTAGCAATACAAACAGGAATATGCAGGACATCAAATTAAGCAATCAAACTATGAGTCAATTGCAAGATAAAACAACCAATTCTCTTTCGGAATTCTAGTTCACTGTTTTAAAAATCAAGTTGTTTTTACAAAAAAAATAAGATCACATAAACATGAATCAAATGAAGTCAAACTATTAAACAAAGACAGTTTAATTAGTTGATCAGGCTCAAAAAAACAATCAATGATCATGGAATTAAGTAGAAAGAGAAAAGATATTTATCAAGGTAAAAATTGTACCAAAACTTCACGAATTCATCAAATAAGCTTCACTTCATAAATACTCATCAAAATGGATTTAGTTCTCCATAACAAAGACTAATATTTGACGATTAATACAAAGATAAAGAGATAAAAAGAATACTAAAAACTTAGAAAAGCCAAAGATTAAATAGTGATCGGAAGGAAAGGTTTTCCGAAAATAAAAGATCAAGAAAAAGAAAGACGACAAAATAAAGCCGATCCGGATCTGTAGTCCACCGCGCACACACCCAGCAAATCACGCTAGCACTCCAAGGCAATCGAGATTTCTTCGATCTTCGCTCTGTCGTCTTCTACCGCGCCCTTTAGGATCCGCACACGCGGTCTTCTTCTTGTGAAATATGCAACTCTAGAATGCCACCGCACCCGCGGTACATACAGAATCATCTCTTCTCTTGAGACCTTGACTTGAAAACTGTTGCAACTTTAATCCTTGTGCCTTTATTCTTTATATTACAATTAAGTATAGAGTGTAGCCTAAAACACTCAATAAAGTGCTAAAATTCAAGAGTTATCACATTTTAAGTAATATATATGTATCAAATTCCCCCACACTTATTTCTTGCTCGTCCTCAAGTCAAAACAAAAATAATTTAACAACAAAACCTATCCAAAATCTAGAGAAAATATAAGGGAAGATAAAAATATTCAACTCACAACCCGAGCCCAAAGTAGAGTATTTAGTAAGCAAAACAATAAAGCTCAAGCATACCTCACAACATGATAACAAACACTTAAACGCTCAAATCATGAAGAGCTACCTAGGTGGACTACCCATACCTTTTTTTTTTTGATGCAGGAAAGATATTAGGCTAGTTCTACAAGCGAAAAACTATCCTATAGCATCCAAAAGGATGAGGTCCCTAAGGACTGGATCGGAACTGAGCGAGCAAGTCGGCACTAGACAGAACGAAGCAACGATGTGATCTGCAACCGAGTTGGCTTCCATGAAGACATGCCGGACTACCCATACCTATAATATAACCTCAAGATTTAATATGCCTTTTCATATATATTTTTTTGGCTTTTTTTATCTTTTTCTTTTTGTTCTTTTACTTGCACAAAGATTTGGAACAAGTGCTCCATAAAAACAAAAAAAAAAAAAAATTCAACGAAAAACAACTATTTAAGATAAGCATAGTGAGTACTTCCTCCCTGTTGGGATCGTTAGTCTAATAGAGAGGGCGTCCTTAACAAAGTTAAGAGTGTCCTTGGCTGAGGCGTCCTTAATAAAGATTAAGGACGTCCTTCAGTTGCAGCGGAAATAAAAGACTAAATAAGTAAAGGGAATAAGTAAGGAACGCTTTTGATTTATAGAGGAACCACTCAAGTCCAAACCAGTCCTTGAGTGAAACATGTACCTCCTTGGAGGATTTTGTAAAAGTTTCTTTCCTTTCTTATTAAGAGTTCTTACAATTATGGATATAAAAAAAATTCAATTGATCATGATTTCCCATTTCAATTTTTTTGAGATATAGTAGATTGAGATATTTAAATATGACCTTATCAATTTGTTTGAGATATACAATTAAATTCGGTTTAGTAGAATCATTTGAAACCCTTTTTCCCTAATTTACAATTAGATATGCGGAATAAAGATTTTGAATTTGATTTTAATTTTTTCCCCTATGGTGTTAAGAAATTTTTGAGTTTGCAAGTTGTATTTTACGGAATATAAATTTACCAATGGGTATATATGTGAACGATTCAACGGTGGTATTTTTAAAAATAATCTGTTATGATGCAATGATGACATTTTAACATTTATATTTTTGAACCAAGAAATTTTTCTATAATTTTTTTTGTAGACCATATCTCTCTAATTTTTTTTGTAGACCATATCTCTCTAATATCCAATTTTAGTTGATCTTATCGGTCAATCTATTATATGTGTATATATAAATATTTTTAAACCACTAAAGATTGAAGTCTACACATTATACCACATAGGACTAGATTGGTCTTTTTATATGTGTATATATATATTAATTACATTTTCCACTTCATATTTCAAATGACAATTTTTTCCAATTTTGTTATCCACATGTCAACTTTATACTCATGATTTTTTTAATTATTAGTTAACCAAATAAGAGGATATATCTTTTTCGTAACAAATTACCTAATTTGCTAACTAATTCTAACTTTAAAAGTAATGAATAGAATATTTAGATATGTATACTTATATTTATCATAATATTAAATATTGTTAAGATATTTAGAAACTAATTTATCTTATTTATATTGCATTCATTATTATTTTAGATTTTATTTACCCAAAAATAGCTGTCAATATTCATTTTTCTCATGTCATATATTTTTATTTGAGGAATTAGTACGAAATGCCCTATTTGATAATCTGTTTGCAAATATGAGTTTTTTTTTCGATTTGTAAAAATGCCTAAAAATATTGCGATTATGCATAAAAATATTACATTCATGTCCAAAATGACTAGTTTTTATCAAATAAGATAAAAAATGAAATATTTAAAAAAAACGAAAATTATTATTTTTATTATTATTTTATTTGAGAAATAAAATATTTTAACAAACTTTATTTTTTATCCAAATTTGAAAAAATATATAAATAAAAAATATTTATAAATATTTTAATGTAAAAATAAGATTTCTGATGTCTCTCCATTTGGTAGTGTTTTATAGGTCATTTTCCCTTGTAAATATGTGTCTTTCGTTATTTTTCTTGTGTGTTTTGTCTCTTTTTAGCTTGGATTCCGATTTTCTATGAGTTTCAGAGACTATGCGTGTTTTGTGTGTTTTTTAAGCACTTGAGAGCAAGAATCATGGAGATTGGAGCATCATGGAATCATGGAGGAATTCAAGGATGGAAAAGGAGCCAAAATGGATCTAATAATGCGTGGAAAGAAGCCTCAAGTGAAGACCAAGTGAAGGGCGAAAGAATCGAGCCAATCTGAGCTAAAACGAGAGAGAACGGAGCGAAGAAAGCTGATTTTTGCCTTAGGCCCGAGGTCTAGGCAAGTTAGGCCCGAGTTCCATGGTGGCCCGAGGTGTGGCAAGTAGGGCCCGAGGTACTGGAACGTATGCCTTTGGACCGAGGTAGAATCAAAGTCGGGCCCGAGGTTCCTCCGTGTCGATCCATGTCGGTCGTGGCTCCGGATTCCTTTCCTTTTGGGATTTTCTTATTAATTCCCAAAATTATATTTGCTTCCTTGGAGATCAAGGAGTCTAGAAGCCTTGGGGATCAAGGAGTTCTAGAAGCCTTGGGGGTCAAGGACTTTTCCTTGGGGATCAAGGAGTTTAGAAGGGTAATCTAGTCTTTGTAATAAGAGGGAAAATCTCTATTTAAACCTTTGTAATCTCTCATTAGAAGACAACATCATCTAGACAATCTTGGAGAGAGTGAATAGAGAGTGAGGTTTGAGAGAGTAGAAGGAAGAAGGGGGTGGACTCTTCTCCAAGGGAGGGAAGAAACCCAAGATCTAGAGGAGGATTTGGGTGAATTCCTTTCCTTGAAGAGGAAAGAAACCCTTAGACTTGGAGCGGGAGTAGAGATTGTAAGAATTCCTCTTCTTAGTTTAATTCAAGTTTGCTTTGGCTTTGATTTTGTGTTTGTGCTGTTGATTGTGGATTTGACTTGCATGAATCATGATTTGCCTATGGTCTTTGATGATTGCTAGTTTGAATTCCATGATTAGTGAGTAAATAGCTTGATCTTAGGGTAGGGGGCGAAAACCCCAACTCAATTGCATGTGCTTGAACCAATTTCATGACTTGATTGCCTCAATCCATGTCTATTTGCCTTATGAGCAAGATTCTAAGATTGACAACCTAGGAAAGTTGGTTCGAAGGGACGAAGAGAAAGTCTCTTTATCCCGCGGTCGAATAGGAGTAGATAGAGAGTCAATCGACTCGAAGCGGATGTAGAAAGTTGATTGGCTTGAATGTGTGAAGGCCGTTCCATGAGATTAATGGCATGATTTGATTGGATTTGTTGATCTATGTCTAAGTCGAAAGCCTCTAGTTCATTGATCGATATGATAGCATGTGAAGTTGATGTTGGCATGAACCCCTAGCCTAGGATCCCCTTAGCCTAGCTCGTTTTTCTCTTTTGTGTTGATTGTTGCGTCGTGCCCGAGTCCCCTAGTCGAGCCCGACTTTGTTTGTGCCTAGCTACCTCGGTCCCGAGATTGACAACCTTGGTCCCGAGCTGCTTCGTGTGTTTTATTCCCATTGTGTTTGTGTTAGATAATCAACCGTTCAAACGCATATGAAATAATTCCTTGTGATCGACCTTGACCACCGTACTACAACGGGATCGTGATACAATTTTTTTTGTTGATTGAACCGCGGCCCTATCCTTTGGGCTTGTCTCCGGATATAGATTTGCCATCGTCTCTTTACAAAAGGGTAACAGGATATTTCGTTGTGTATAACAAGATGTTTACTGAGGATGACAGGATGAATCTCACCCTACTTTGTGATGAAACGAAGATAATAACGAAGATAATCACGAAGATAATAACGATCAATGTTGGAAGATAATAACGAAGATGATCCATATTTAGTTATGTTTTATATTTTCAAAAAATATATTCCACAATATCTTCCACCATATGTCATTGTTTCTAAAAAATCTTAATGTTTCAAAACTATTTTCTTGTTTTGTATTTTCTTTTTCTTTTGTATTTTTCAATTCTGTATTTAGAAATAAGTTTTAGCGAAAAATGAGAAAAAGCAATGTTTTTTAGAAGAAACACATCTTTTTAACACAAAAAAAATGATAGTATCTTACAAAATGGTGACAGGATATTTTGTTGTGTATGACAAGATGTTTACTGAGACTGACAGGATGAATCTCACCCTACTTTGTGATGAAACGAAAATAATAACGAAGATAATCACGAAGAAAATAATGATCAATGTTGAAACGAAGATAATAATGATCCACATGTATTTATGTTTTATATTTTCAAAAAATATCTTCCACCATATCTTCTACAATATCTTATTGTTTCCAAAAAATCTTAATGTTTCAAAACTATTTTCTTATTTTATATTTTCTTTTATTTTTTTTTCTATTTTTCAATTCTGTATTAGTCACCCTAACAATGCCAAGAGTGGACCTTTTGTATTTCATAGGTTGGATTTTTGCATTCAAAAAGGTGTAGGAGCTCAACTTGTTTTTAGACTCTCATCTAACTTCATGTAGGTACATATTTATAATTAAATTAAAAACTATTTTTTTTAATCTATATTTAAAATGAATTTCCAGAATTTATGGCTAAATTTTTTTAATGTAACTATAATGATTTTTAATAAACTTCTATTTAAAAGAAAATACAAAATAATGTATTTTATTGTAAAAACGCCCCAAACAGCATGCTTCGCTATTTTTTTGTTATAAGGGGCGTTTTTGCAAACCGTTTTTTTGGGTGGGCATTTTTGCAAATCTACCTTTTTATTTTTGTATGTGTTTTTTATATCTTTGTAGACTGCCTTAGTTTTGTTTGATTTCTTTATTAGAGAATTTGTTTCTAGGTAAACTCTTGGTTAATTCTAAATTCTCATTTCACTCGATAAGTTAACTCTCTCTCTCTCCAAACCTTCCCCACAATTTCATTTTTTTTTATAAAAACAATTAGTTACAACTTTGTTAAACGGTAATTTTCTAACTCTAATGTAATTCTAACCTTCCCAAAATAGATCTATAATGATTTTTCTAACTTTATCAAAAATATCAATTGTAAGTAGGTTGAGATAACTATAACCTTTAACACTATATAAAATTGGCCAACTCCTTTTTAAGGAGTTTTTAACCTTAAAAGAATGATCGTAACCTTAAAAAATTAGTTATAATTTTATTTAAATAATGTTCTATCCTTTGTAGTTAGTAATATTAATCTGAACACTAAATCTTCATCAATTTAGTTACACTTTTTTTTAAAAAATTCAAAGTAATTATAGACGGTCATGGCTGAAGTTTTTTAAGGATACTCTAAGAATTTGTTTTTAGAAATTTAACACTACGTATGAATAATTTGTAATCAGCTTGGAGAAATACACTTTTAGTATACCTTTGAAGAAGAAATGATATGATTTTTCTATATTGGATAAACGTTTCTATATCGATAAGGTTCATATTAATAGTTGGATGAGGGAAAAGGCTAACTAGCATATGGGGAAAAATAAAGGGAGCGAAAAGCCCATGGAAAAAAAAATGTGGAAACTAGGTGGTTTTCCAAATTTACCCATGGCAAAAAAAAATTACGGGCTGCCACCGCGTTCCTCCCCATATCCAAAATTACGCGCGTGCCACTACGTCCCAACGACCATCCTGTCACCTGTCACCGTTCATCCTGTCACCTGTCACCGTTCATCCTGTTACCTGTCACCGTTTATCATGTCACCGTTCATCCTGACATCCTGTCACCGTTCATCCCAAATTTTTGTCTATTATCAACCTTGTGATCGCTTATTTTTTCGTCCTCTTGTCATCGCTTAAATTGTGGTTAAATCTTGTCATTCTTCATGTATTATCACCTAAATTAATATCTCCGAAAATTGTCATCGGTTAAATTGTCGTCAAATCTTGTCATAAGACTTGTCACCATGTACCCTAATTTATCACCATATACATGCAAGCACAAAAACTTGTCACCACGTACAAAAAACTTATCACCGTGTACAAAAACCTCATTATCAAAAATTATTATTAAGCCTATGCGGGATTTGAACCCACATTACCGTGCATTAAGCACGTTGCTCTATCATTTGAGCTAATAAGCTATAATTAAAATTAATATATGAACAAATTAACCAGAACCAGTAAACAGAAAACATGTCACCACCAAAACCCTTAAACAAAAAGCCTGTCACCACCAAAACCTTTTCACCGACAAAACCCATAAACAAAAAACCTTGTCACCGACAAAACCCAAAATCATTCCTTACAATTCTAGAATGACAGCTAAAAGAAATATACTTCCCCAAAACGGAGGAGGTAGTGAGTTATTTTCAACACACGTGACATGTCAAATTACTATGGCATTACACTCCTGTGTTTGGATATCAGGAACATGAATCATTTCCATCTCTATGTTTGTATTTTAAGTTGATAGCATTACACTCCTGAATGCCTACTCAGTAATGAGGAAGACGTTTAAAAAAATAAAACCTTGGAGTTGCACAAAATCCAGATTCGAAAAAGCGAAGAGGCCTTCAATTTAAACAAATAGGGAAACTCATCACCCTAAATCATTGCCAAAATTTACGTCTGAGTCCCCTCGGAGGGAAAGACAAGCTGGTGGTGGTGTTGGGTGATGTGCAATAAAATCAACCTAATAGCAAGAACAGCAAAACAAGAACACCGATTCAGAAAAATGTGCTAAAGCATTGAACGAACAAGAACCTAACAAAGATCGAAAGACAGTACCTCCATCCATGATCCATCTGTACGTGTTCTTAGAAAAATTGTTCCGATACCAAACAGAAACACACATTCTGCGCAATCAAGATAGTGACAGAATCCCTAACCAAACACAAAATCGATTGATCTTTCTTGATTCTTAAACCACAGCTTAAGCTACAATTCCGGATCAACAGAACGAGACTATAAAAAGTAACACGAATCGGTTCAAGAGGATACACATTGATCCACAGAATCGGGACGAGAATTAGGTCAAACCTGCAAAAACGCAAATAGAAGTTAGAGATATTGAAGCTTTGAAATGTGCACCTACGAGAAGAGAGACGGCAGCGTCGACTTCGGATGTGGAGATGACGGCGGCGGTCCGGCGCGACGGTGGCAACGCGGTCGGAGACGAAGGCGGTCGGGAAGGAGGCCGGAGAGTCGAAAGTCACACAAGGAGGGAGGGCGAAGATCTAGTCGGAGAAGAAGTGAAAGAGGGATTTGAGAGGTGAGAGGCGTTGTTGTTGCTGCCTTGGGAGGAAGACGGAGCGAGAGTTAGGGTTTCGTCAGCGCGAGAGAACGAGAGCGTACGAGAACAGAGAGAGAGAGGAGAGAGAGTGAGAGCGTGAAAATGAGCGTGAATAGTGGGCTGGGGGTATTTAAACCGCCTAGAGTGTGGATTTAATTTTTGGACGGGCTAGTTACTCCCCACAATTTAGAAAACCGCCTCCCCACCCCCTTCCCTCCAGTTGGATAGATTTTTCTATATTGTATATTAAGGAAATTTAACAAAAAATTGAGAATATTATTTATTTACTCATAATTGTATGAACACTCATTTCCATTTTTTTTTCAAAAAACTTTTGTTCCATATATTTGATTATTAGAAGGTGTTAGTATTTTTTGGTAGATTATAGGATGATGGATGGTTGGATAATTATGAAAAAAATTTAAATGTATGGATAATTACAAATATTGTTATATTTTATAAAATAATTTTAAAATATCTAAATAATTTTCAACAAATTCCGCGCAGAGCGTGAGAAATTGAACTAGTCATAATTATATACTAAAGCGGATGTTAAAAATAGTAATTATCACGACATGTGTCAACTCCTTATTGGTCGAATCACCCGCTTTTAGTAAAACAATTTAATTGATTGAAAGTTTATTGTTGACCCCACATTAGAAATCTTCTTATCCATTGATTTCCATTTTAACTTTTTCCATATAAAAAAACAACCTATAAATTTTATACATAAGTTTTCTAGAAATCTTCTCATCTCTACTACTTTCCATTTTAATTTTTTTAAAAACAAGATTAAACTTCAAATTTTGTACATAATTTTTGTATTATTCTTCTCATCTACTAATTTTAATTTCAATTCAACCTTAATTTTGTTTTATACAATCTTACCTTGATCAAAACCTTAATTTCAATCCAATGTCTTGTATTAGCCACAGTTAGATTATTTTAATAAAAAATCTTAAATTCCAAAAAATCCAAACACATAAACCTTTTATCAAATCAATTTGATTTGTTGATAGTTAATCGACTTATTTTTTATTGATTAAATTTTTTATTGTAGATTCTACATATAAATAAATTCTATATGTATATGATTTTGATTTGATTTTTTTTCAAAATAACTATATAATAGAAATATTAATTATAAAATAAAGAAACATATTGATAAAAACAAGTATTTAGTCCTTATATGACAAAACTATAATACTACAAAATTTTGTTCGATTTAAAAAAATGTATTGTAAGATAAATAATGTATTATTAAAATAAATCCTATAAGAAGCAAAATATATAATATAATACAATATTTTATATAAAACTATACTTTTGAAAACTTTATATAAAATTTTAGTAAGTTTTTAATTAAATCAAATTGTGTCTTCAAGGCACGGGACTGATACTAGTTTCTTCTAAAATAAGCTCACTTCCAAAATAAGGAGAGAAACCCAACAAAAAAGAATACGTACTCCTTGATCCAAAATGGCGAACTTGCTATCCAACTCCAACCACTTCTCTGATCAAAAAAAAAAAAAACTCCAACCACTTCATGAAATAAAAGTGATTAGCATGATTACGACCCGCACCCGTATTAATTTGATTTGTGTACGATTTAAACATTTTTTTTTGAGCAGATTTGAACATTTTTTGGTTTTCTTTTTCATGGAAGATAAAATGAAGATGATGCTTATTTAAATTAGGTTAGGTATTTTGTTTTCAGAATTTAGAGTAATTAAGTTTGTAATGGATGTTTTTTGGTCGAAAGGAGAATTTTAAAGTTAAGGATGCATCTTGAAACACCTACAAAAAAAAAACCTATGCATGGAGCCTACAAGTAACCGAATGTCGAAGCTACCTCAAAGAAACAAGATAGAATGTGGAAGCAAACATACCATGATTGATCAAAACGTAAGGCATTTGTGTATATATGCCGCTCTTATAGCTTCTTAGCAAGTCATGGTAACATCGGAAATTAACATACATACATAAATAAATGGGGCAAGCGCTTTCCAGCTTGCTTGGGTGGCTGTGGCGCAGAGTGAGCACATACGGTGATCAATATGCGGCCACCTACGACGTTGACATTGACGACTACGCCCCTGATCCCGAGCTGGGGGTTGAGCCTCACGCTGATGGATGCGATGACGACGATGATGACACTGCCACGTGGTGGGACAACGATGAGAAAACGAACATCGGTGGCAGCTCGTCACGAAAGAAGAGGTGGATGGGGCCGTACAATAGCTCCCAGAAGATATTGCTTGTCGGCGAAGGAGATTTCTCCTTCTCGGCGAGCTTGGCCTTGGCCTTTGGCGACGCTTCTAACATCACCGCCACTTCTCTTGATTCTCTGGGTATGTCATCATCAACGCACTCTTAATTAATTTGTATATTTTGATTTTTTGTTTGTTTGCTAAAGCATGCAGATCTAGCTAGATATGTGACTTTGAGCGCCGTTAATGGTAGATGTCCAGTTAGTTTGTGTTTCTTAAAATGCTTTTGTGTTTTGGGTCAGTTATGATCGACTTTTGGTGGTAGTTCCTTTTGCATATAAACACGGACACATAGGTTAGCCAGAATCGGATTAGGAAGCATTATATAAATTAAATAAACGTAATTATACGATACAATGTGTTTCGTTGTTTCTCAATTGTGACATGTGTCGATCGGATCGATATAATTTTGGTACGTAGCTGAAAGGTTGGGCAAGGTTGATGAGTCTACTAGAAGTCTGGCTAGCAGGATCGCCTAATTAAGCTAGCCATATATGTACATCTTGAGTATCGTGAGCATGTGGGTGAGGAAGCAGATGCATATGCTTACCTTTATAATGCAGAAAAGTTCTGCCCAATTAAAACGTGTGTGCCTACGAACCAATCAATTGGGGAAACATATGTATAGCACCCGATTCCTTTGTGGAAACAAATGCATATGCTTACCAATCAATTGGGGAAACATATTTTATCAAAAAAAAAAAGAAAAAAGAAAACCCACATTATTCTTTTTTTGGAGAATTGTTATCCCATATCGGAAATAAAGAAAGAAACTGCCTAGTATATAAACTTTTGGGGTTACTCTCCCTATTGCCAATTGGCTTTAGGGTGGAACCCCATGGACTTATCTGTTAGGTCGATACACACATGTGTGGTCATACCGACACGTCCCATTCTATCTTTCTACCGGGCCCACAGATTTTCTTATTTTTGGTCGAAGAAAACCTACGTTCGTATATAGATTCTAATAAAGCAACTAGCCAACTACTATACTACAGTGATAAACACCGGACAAATATGAAACACAAAATATAAAAATAATAAAGGACGAGATTTAATCTTGAAATTATAGAAGAGACGAAAAATCAACATAATCCCATAATTATAGGAAATTGAAATTACGATACCTTCATAGCTACATGCATGATATAACACCTTGTATGCATGATTTAATGTGTTATATGCACGATATAAAACGTTATATGACTATTACTTTATTAATTGTATACATAAACTTCGATCATACTTATAATTATTTTTAGAATTCATGAATATAATTAAAAAAGCACGTATAAACATATTACAATCATGCATGTAATATGTTGTAATCATGAATATAGTTGTCTAATCCATAAATATGCATAAGTACTCTATAATTTGTAAACACACAATAACAATATGCATATAACATATTATACTCATGCATATAGTGCATTATAATCGTGCAGATGAGTACCTATTTTTCTGTTTCTTATAATTACGGGATTGTGTTGACTTTCTCTCTCTATAACTTTATGATTAAATCTGGTTCATTTACAATATATATATGTTTATATCTAATGGTTCATAATTATTCATTATGTATCACGTACTATAACCTACTATTGTATACATGGACATACGTGTATAGGTTTTGGTTCAAGTGAGGACTACTCTTATGATATGAACTACTCCTTGTGGTAAGGAGTAATCTCATCCATTAGATTTACCTCCTTATTATGTCATGGACGGTCCAGATTTTTTTTAAAAAAAATTAACGAAAAAGTTTTTTTTTTACGAAAGCGATATTATTTTCTTTTCTGAAAACTATTGTTAGAACATTAAGTACGATAGTTCAATTTTATACAATAAAGAGTTCAAATTAATATGCTAACAGTTCAATTTATATAGACTACGAGTTCAATTTTCAATATTTTATGGGCTCAATTTTTTTTACTATTCGTTAAATTTTTTGTTCTATGAGTTCACCTTTTATATCTTTTGAGTTAATTTTTTATATAATTTGATTTTCACAAAACAAATTATTTTAGTTTAATACTTTTTAATTCAAAAATATTTTCCTACAAAAGAACAACTATAATACATAAATAAAACAAAAAAAATTCAATTTTAAAAAGTTAAAAATATCTTCACAAAATACAATAATTATAACCCTAGAATATGGTAGTTCAATTTTTACAACCAAAAAGTTCAACGTATTATGTTAAAAAATCAGTTACATGTACTTAAAGTTCAATTTTGTAATTTGTACGGGTTCCATTTTTTGTACAGTATATAAGTTCAATTTTTTCCCAGTGTTAGTTAATTTTTTGTTACTATAAGTTCAATTTTTATATTATTTGATTTTTTTTAAAATAAAAATAAATCAAAAACATTTAAAAAATAAAAAAAATTGTTTGATTTTTTAAAATATTAAAAGTTTTAAAATAATATAGACCATCCACTATAAAGTAATGAGGTAAATCCAATGGATGAGGTTAACCCCTTAGTCCTTACCATAAGGGGTTGTCCTTACCATAAGAGTAATCCTCCCTAGAACCTAACTCTACGTGATCCTCACACGTTTATTCTCCATGATTAAGGTAGAGGCCGGGTTGCTCATGAATGCGGTTGAAGGTAGTATTATAATAACATAGTTTAATATTAGTGATTTGGTTTTGGTACGTGTAGAATTTTTGGGCAGCAACTACTCAAAAGCACTAAGAAATGTGCTTGAGCTGACAAGAAGAGGTTGTAAAGTAATGCACAGGATCGATGCCACCCGAATGGCAAAGCATCCCGCCCTCAAATCCCTCAAATTCGATCGCATCATCTTCAACTTCCCTCACGCTGGATTCTTCGACTATTACGAGCCCAGGCATATGCAAATAAGGTACTTACTACGTGCACCTAATTAATTAGTATTCTTACGCAACTTGATGAATTCATACTTGAAATATATAAACTTACGGTACGTAGAATATATCGAACTATGATGCATGCACATACATTATATGTGGTTGCAGTCGACACCAAGCGCTGGTGAAAGGGTTCTTAGCAAATGCAAAGAAGATGATAAGGGAAGGCGGAGAAATACACATCACTCAAAAAACAACGAGTTTCTTTCGCGAATGGAATATAAAAATGCTCGCGTCGTCGGAAGGCCTTCGACTTGCTGGAAAGACACCCTTCAACTTTCAAGCCTACCGAGGATACCGTACCAAGTTCGGATATGGTGGTGACGACAACTTCGTTTGCAACCCTTGCAAGACTTACGTTTTCCAGACTGCCTCCTTGCCCATATGAAAAACCTATAGGGGCTCGTAGATTTGACACCACCATGTTATTATCTATTCTCTTCCAAAAGGCTTTGATGTTATGTATAAAGACTCTACAAAGCCTTCGCATATCTGGTCAATTGGTTAATTAAGCATCCAAGGATCCAGAGGTCATCGGTTTGACAAGTTGGGCGAGTGCTTAGGCAAATATAGAATCCTTAATTGTTCTCCCATGAATATTTTAAATAATACAAGAAGGGGAAAACAATTACCAATGAAACTAAGTAGAAGCAAAAATAAAAGAAAGGGGAAAAAAGGCTAATTTATGTGGAGAAAAGAGGGACAAAAGACATGATTATCAAGCAATTAAAACTAACAATACATATATGCAACCCACAACAACTTGGAAAGCAAGTAATGAGCATACAAACTAGAAGAAAGATTATTTTAAGCCAATAAAGCAACAAAATCTAATAAGATCCTAACTAAGGTGAGAGAGAAAAACAACAACTTGATGGCAAAGTAACAAGCAAACACACGAGAGGGGGTGAGAAGCCAATCGTGTGGGTCACGAAGACCTATGGTAGGGTTGCGGAACTTTTGGTGGAGAGATGATGGTGGCACCACCGTGAGGGGGACGCACCACAAGTGGGGATTTTTGTTAGTTGTTTTGTGGAGGCACAAAATTCTTGATTTTCAAAGGAAAACAATGGTAGAAATTAATTATGCAAATAAATTTGAAGCAAGAACTTGACTAAAACGAAGAAATTTGAGTACCATTTGATACATGTGTTTACTTAGCATCGTTTAGATGCCATAAATCTTGTGTAGAATAGCCTAGACTTATCAAATGGGTCATTTGGATCAGATTTGGATTGGATCGTTCGGATCAGATTTGTTCAGGTCAAACAGTTATTTCGGGTTTTGTTTGGTTCAGTTCGATTCGGATTGGATTCGGATGTTGTTCGGGTTCAGGTCTAGTTCGGATTCGGATGTTGTTTGGGTTCAGGTCTAGTTCGGATTCAGGTTCTTTTCAAATTATAATATTTCATATTAATTCGGATCGGTTTAGTTCGGATCGGATGTTGTTCGGTTTTGGGTCTAGTTCGGTTCGGGTCCTCTTCGGATTGCTTCGAATTGGATCATTTCGGATCAGGTACATTCAGATTTAGGTATTATTTGGATTCAACTTTTTGGGGATGATAATGCTTGATGTTATTCGGTTATTTCAGATTGGCCTTTCTTTAGGTTTTTGGATGATAAACATGGCTCTTAGTCTCTTATTATCGGATTTTAAATGTATATTGAAATCTTACAACATTTATACTATAAATTTTTTTAAAAAAAACTTAAACACTTAAAATAAAAAAACACATATGAATTTAAATGGTTGTTTTAATAAGTTCGATAGGTAAGTTTATATCGAAAATTTACAACATTTGTACTATAATTTATATTTAAATCTTACATGTAGGTTTATATTTGATATTATATTAACTCATTTTACGCATCATATCATTTGCTGATCGAATATATATTTAGATACATTGATAAATAACTTTATTCGTACATATGTGAATAAAACTATTAACTATTTATATTAGTCTATTAGGTCTTACGGTTTAAAAACTTGTTTTTCATAATTGAAACTTTTGAGCTTATTATTGAAGAAAGAAATGCTCGGTTTTTATTTTGTGTTCATTTGCTCTAAGATATGCTTACTAGAACGAGATGATAAGTGAAACTACACAATTCGGTTGCTTTTAAAAGTGTAGACGTATTTGTTCGGTCTTTGTTATACATTGTTTGTGTGCAACATTCTAAAATTTTGTAGCATTAATTTCTTTAATTTTTGTTTTTATTTTTAATAGTATATCTAATCTTAAGATTTAATTCGGATAATTTCGATTCATTTTGGATCGGGTGATTTCGAGTCAAATTTAGTTCAATTCATTTTGGATCGGGTCATTTTGGTTTGGATTATTTCGGTTCGGATGATTTCAGATAATGTTTAAATCAGGTTATTTAGGTTTTTGGGATTAAGTTTCGGATCAAATAGGATTTAGATTGGGTCTGAGTCATGTTCGGATTGTTCATGTTTTGTTATTCGGGTCCAATTTTAGGTTCTATTCGGATCGGATTTCGGATTCGGGTCACTTTAGGTTGGGTCTAGAATAGCCACAGGTCACGACCTTGTCTCATTCTTCCTTGTCCAAATTTGCTTGCATATGAGTGAGAGAACACACGCAAGTCTCTCCATTGGATTGGTATGAACTAATAAGGGTTGAAACCGTATGAATGAAGTTCGAACAAGACTAGGAGAAGATAACTCCTTTATGTTTACCTACAAAACACACACACGAAATGTAAGTTAAATTCATTCGAAAATTCCAATAAAATTAACACAGATAATATAAAATTAATTCCATGAGTTTTCGAGAGAGAATAGAAGAGAAGAATGATCGAAGATCGAAGGAGAGCTGGAGAGAATTTAGTTCAGCCGAGAGAGAAGACAAATAACTTGACTTTTGTTGGACAGAAGACCCAATGAATAAACTTTCACAAGTTATTCGTATGGTTCAAATATGATCTTCATTGAATGAAATAATGGAGTTTAATTAGACAAAGCTAAGTCAATTTTTTTATCTTTTCTAACAAGCTTATCCTAATAGAGGAAAACTTATAACTTTAAGATAAAGACTAACCAGAAGATAGAGATAACAACAAGATATGCCTTATTGTCCAAGGCATTGCCTCGGGCCATGAGGGAGAAGGGGGTCGGTAGAGTGCACTAGAGAAGAGAAAGATATAGTCATCCAAAAATGGCAAGTGCCAAAAACAAATAAGACTAATCTTGAAATTTTCCATAAATAGTAACTAGGATAGGCATGTTCAAAATCTGCCTAGAACATGAGTGATTGATGCCGTCCACCTTGGCTTGCTATGCTTGCTCATCATAAACGGGATCCAGGATAGAAGAGATCACGCGACTTTGCTCACTTTATTAGGTCAATCTCTTATAATAGGTACGTTGAAAGGAACATGAGCTAAGTCCTTAATCTCTTTTGGAGTCATGGGTGCATGGCATGGGCTGCACCATGTCTCCAAGGGGCCCTTATCCATATTCTTGTTTTGGTGATGAGGCTAGGTTAGGGCAACTCCATTAGCATCGCTTAGTTCCCACCTGAGAGCGTGTCAATGTACCTTGGGATATGGATGGGTGCGGTATAACCTGATCGGTGTTGGCTAAAGAAAGTGGCACCAAAGGCTAGATCATGACCATCGATGTGGTGGGGGCACAGGGGGAAGATGCGTTGTAGTTTGGGTGGCCAACACCGCTCGAACGTTAGTGTGCTCACCACACAATCGCTATCTTTGCTTGCCCAGGGTGAGCTCTTCTTGATTCACAACTAGTACAACTGGGTTAATGTTGTCTTTGAGGGCATCTTTTTTTTTAGTTGAAATCTTTGAGGGCATCTTGACCCTCTAAGATGTCACTAATGACATAATGAGAAGACATGGCAAGTAAAAGGAAAACAAGACAATAAAAACAACAAGAGATCATAAAATCAACCCCCTTAAATTGAGCTAGGCAAACAAGGTCGAGGCTAGCTTTTGATACAAGAGACGCCTAAGGCTAACCCACAAACGGATGCAGATGTAATAAACATGATCATGATCAATCAAGAAAGAGCAAACAATTGACGCCTTAGAAGCTGAAGAAGAGGTAACGCAAGAATCTCTTATAAAATCTCTTGATTCATGTTCTAAGCCTAAACTGATCAAACTGATTTCTAAGATTATGCATGAAAGTTATGTGATGAAAGAAAAATTGGATATCTTTGAGGAAGCATCTGAGGACGATACTAGGGATTGTGAGAACTGTCCAAAAATTTCAAAAGAACTAGAGTCCTCACAAGAACTTTCAAAGTCCCTAAAATCCGAGCTAGCGTGTCTTAAGTCTGAGAATGCCAAACTTAAGGAAAAAGTTGAAGTTCTTGGCAAGACTCCCTCAACTGAACCAGTTAAGCCTGTGTTGTTCGTTCCTTCAAAGAGAGGACTAGGATATGATTCTTCATCTAGTTCAAAGGACTCTTTACCTAGTGATTTTCAGGCTAGCAAGACAACCGAGCTAGAGAGAGAGAGAGAGAGAGAGAGAGAGTTCTTGAGAGTGGTGATGTTGGCCATACGGACTACTATATGATGGGGGTCGTCCGGATCGGATGATATCAAAATTTAAATTTATAAACTGAACCCCAATTGTAGTAAACGAGGTAGGGTGTCGAACACACGGGAGTTCGTGCGTTGAGAGTACCAAAAAGACTAAAAAGAGGTAAAAGAAAGGCAAAAACAAGGAAAATCAAAGAGAACGCCTCGGACCGTCTCACTGGTCACTTCGGTCCGAGGGTGGATCGAGGAGAATTGGCCGGGACCGACACACACAACGTCGAGCCCGATGTACTGGGTAACTCGGTCTTGCACAAATAGTAGATCGGTTTTGGGTTTTTGGGTTCCTTCCCTAACTAGACTTGGGTGATTCCACCCCAATTCAACCAATAAGTGTTGATCCTTGTGAGATCGAGGTTATTGCCTTCAATCCCTCCACTCTACACTTCGACCTTAGGGAGTTTTCACCTCCTTCGATGCTAGGTCTAGTGACGGGCTTGACATTGCTTTCGCTTACTCTTACCAATCACAAGCCCTAGATCCCTTGTTCTCACAAGAGAATTGAAGCTCAATGTAGAGAAGATTCATAGATCAAGCACTCAAGGCTATGGAGTTGGGGGTTCACACCCAATCCTAGCTAGGGGATTCCCCCATAGCCCAAGACTATGGAATCTACTCCATCAAGTTAGAGTAAAAAGCAATCAAATGGCAAATCAAGCAAATCTCAATCATCAAACTCAAATCAAGGCCAAATTGCATTCAAATCCAAAAGGGTTCACAATATCCAAGTCTCAATTCCACTAAACCAAAGCAAAACAAGTGCAAAACTCACTAACTCTCTCTAGTCCCCAACGATCTCTCTTCTCTTCTCCTCCTCCTTTCTCCTCCTTGCTCTCCAAGTCTTCCTATGAGCCTTTGAGAGTGATTTTGTGTGGGATTCCTTCCTAGATGCTCTTCTAATCACCTCTAATTATCCTCCCTCTTGGATTGGGGACCAAGGAATTCCAAAATTAGATGAAGGGCAAATGTGGAAGATCACAATAATGTGCCTTGGAGCCCAATCCTTTCCTTTGCCGACTTGGATCGATGCGGAGGTACCTCGGGCCCGACGTTGCCAACGTCGGTCCAAGCCTCTGGAGTGCCAAACTCGGGCCCGACTTGGTGGGACATCGGTCCTGGCCTCGATCCTCCTCTTTTCTTGGTCTTCCTTGAGTCTTTTTTTGATCTTTGCATGGCTCTTCCGCTCCTTTGCTCCTTAGCTCGACTCCTCTTTAGAAACTCCTCCAAAACGTCCTCTTTTGCGCCATTTTACCTACAAAACACAACAAACTCGCATAGTCTCCGAATCTTATGGAAATACGGAATCTAAGCTAAAAAGGGACGAAACTAACAAAGAAAGGAACAAAAGACACATATTTACAAGGGAAACTAACCACTAAAACACCACCAAAATGAGAGACATCACTATACTAGTTCCAAGATTCATAAATATACAAGAAAATTGCTAAGGGGGAAGGGTCTAAGGTTTGCAATCCTGAAAAGATAAAGGAAAATAGAATTCAACGTCCAAATAAGAAGTACTACCTTGGAGAATATTACAAGATGTGTTGGCATTGTGGAAAGAATGAGCATTACCAATATGAATGTGCTAAGTTCAAAGAGGTATATGGGAATGGTAGAAAAGCCAGAAATGAAAATGAAAAGTCTAAATCCGTTCCTAGGAAGAATGCTAGAAGTCCAGAAGCTGTTAAGAACTCCAATAAAAAGCAGAGGACTTCAAAAGATGTAAACATTCATGACTATTTGCCCAAGAAAGAGTTGTATTAATGTAACGAAGCAGGTAAGGGTCACCTTGTTTGGGTCGCAAAGGACTAACACTCTTTAACATGTAGGAGTGAGGAGATGCCCGTGGATCATTGATAGCGGCACCTCATGACTGGAAGCCGGATCCACCTCACTCTATCAAAGCAAGTTCCAAGGGAGGGACTTTCTCTTTTGCTAACAAGGGCAAAAGCAACATCAACGGAACGAGAATTGCAAAGTTGAACAAGTCCACAAAAATTACGAATGTAAATCTGGTTGAGGACTTAGGCTTTAATCTCTTAAGTGTCTCTCAAATATGTGACCAAGGAAACAATGTTATCACATTTGGATCTTAACTTTTGTTGTGGTTGGAGGAGGAGGCTTCTTCATTGGGGACGGGCTATCCACCACAACGATTTTAGGAGCAGTTTCCTCGGTCGGGACCTGCTTTTAGTTGAGTGTCCTATGAGACCACTGGCATTGGCTTGGCCAAGTCTGCTTCAATTTCCGCCTGGAGCGGATCCTCCTTAGGTGCTTCCTCAACACAAGGAGGAGGGGGAGGAAGAGCCAAGATTTCCTTTCCCTTTGAGGACACTTCAGCCGCGGTGTCCTTTGAAGCAACAACAACAACAACTCCTTTGACGGTTTCTTCTTTCTCAATGACAACCTCAGCCAATCTCATGGCCACCATTTGCTCATCTATGACACCCTCTAAGTGAACCAACCAAATTTAAATCAATATATAATATAAAACACGACTGTTTTTTTAGCCATCATATTGATTCTGGCCCCACCGAGTTCTCATTGGTTACACTTTATATATTTCCTATAATTCCTTATTCTCAAGATACGTATGTTTTTACCATTAAATTTTGACTATGAACAAGAAAATTGTAGCCCCACCTCATAAATAAATACGATAACCAAGATTTTATCAATTTATATTTAAATTATGATAAAATTTAGAAGCAATATATGAATTTATATCGTTATAACTAGGGTTTATAAAAATATACAATAGCAATTGCAAACATTATATCTTCTATGTTTTATTGAGTTATACGAACTTCAAAAACAATGTCACTATTGTTAGACGAAAAATAGAACATGTTTATACATTAAAACTTATATTATATTTTTCCATATATATTCAATTATAATATATGTAATCATGATTTAATATTTTTAAGTCTAATAGTCGTGCATGACACGACATGTGATTTAAAAAGCAATGAATTTAAATCTCATTCTAACTTTCTTTCATCGTATCCTACTTCATAAAGATGAACGGCAACCGAAATGCTTAAATGTAACTATGATTTGGATGAAACACATGACTTTTGAGTATTGATACAAGTATATTGTATTGATCAAAATAAATCGTAACTTAAACGACTTAAAAATTAAAGATAATCTTATAAATTAAATTGCAACACAAGTGCTTAAAAATAAAGATGATGTAAAAACAAGATACCCATAAATTTAATCAACACAAATTGCTATAATGATATAAAAAATTAACCGTAACTGAAACACTTAAAAAGGATCTGGACGAGAGACATATGAATTGAACTAACATACATTTATTATTATATTTAAAAATAATAACTGGAATCGCAAAATTTAAACATGAAGGTGAGCTCGATGAGATACATATGAGTTGAACCGGATCAAGCTTCCTATATTTATGAACGTATTATATATACCGCTTTAAAGATGAGCTGGATGATATACATAGGAGCTGCACCGGATCAAACTTCCTATATTCATGAATGTATTATATACCGCGTTTAAGATGAGCTGGATGATACACATATGAGTTGCACCGGATCAAGCTTCCTATATTCATGAACGTATTATATATACCGCATTTAATTAGATGATCTGGATGATACACATGTGAGCTGCACTGATACACTCATTCATTACATTAGCGAAAATAAATCGTAAACCGCAAGTATATAAGCTTACATATAGTGTACTCTCATTTGCACAAACACAAAGTGTATTACACCCCACCCACCGCTAGCTGAAGTGAAAGCCATCCTTAGAGGTATGCAACTTACATATATGCACATAACACTTGTTTCTTAGAAGCTGAGAGTATTATCAAGTACTCAAATCTACTTCCAACAAGTGATTTAGGTCTTGTTCACCTTCTCAACAAACAATTTTTTCCTCTAAAAATTTTGTTTTACCTTTTTTTAACATTTATATCATATTTCTACTTTCATGTTTTTCAATACAAAATTATCACCTTAAAACCTCACTTTTCGACCAAAAACTGTTTTTACCTTAAAAAAGTGAAACAAAGCCTTATAACTTATAACTTTATGCTAGTTTTTTTTTGAGCCCTAGCTTTATGCTAGTTGAGTTGCTTTGGATGGTATGAAAATATGCATCTTTGCTTGTAAACTTGTGCAATTTGTATGCACGAGATACCAATAATCAAGAGTGCTTTGACACCTTACACAAATATGGGAGAAAAAAGGAATATAGTATAAAGACTTGTTCTTTATGGGATGGTAACGCTATTTTCCTTTTTTTCCTTCCTGTCAACGCTCACTCTTTTACATTTTCACTCATACAAATCGCAATTTGTACACCGCCATTTATCTTTCTTACATTTTCCTTTCCGTTTCCCTCTTTTTCTCTCGCCATCTCACTTTTTAAGCTCCAAGTGCAAAATGTGACACCGATCTCTTTCGTCTCAATACAGGTATCCTCCGTTTCCGTGTCTTCACCAGCCAGGTAACCCTTTTTTTTCCTGCCCACGTCACCAACCATGATCAGATAGCTTCATTAGATTGATACTGCCCATTTCTCTCTGTCACTGATTTTGTTTTCTTGGTATTCTTGCTTCGATTGCTTATTTCATTGGATTTGGTGCTTTCTGCTAGTTAAAAAAATCTGTCTTTAAATATTTTAGGGTTCCAAAAGTTTTAACATCTGATGCTTTGATAGTTTCAATTGGAGCTGTTCTGGGTGTATTGGGAAATGATTTATGCAATTTGGGTTTTTTTTGCCTTAACTTGTGCAATATGTGATTAGTCTATGGAGGTGTATTGTAGATGTGAACTCCCTGTGGGTAGACGCATGTGATTGGAAGTGTGGATGCATTGAATCAATAAGATCCTGTATTGCATATCATCTTAAGAGGGCTTATTCAGCTGACATTTCGTGGGGTCACTATGTAATTGATGCCTAAAATTATGTAGATTGAAAATCTGTACTCCTATTGCTAATAGTTACTATGGGGATTGTCATGTTATGTGATTGGGAGCACTGAATCAAGTACATTATATTTAAAAGCTTAGAGTTTTGTGCATATAGAAGTCCTATTATTTGCGAATGATTATTGTGGAACGTGTTCCACTGGACAAAGAGCCGTCTAAATCAATTAAGTTTAGGTACAAGTTTATGATGTTGTTGGCCTAGGATGCTCTTTTATGCCTCATAGAGAGATGAACAGGTTGTGACCATGGTCCTCTGAATGTAGCTTTCTGTTAGATCTAAATCAATTTTGAATTCATTAGGGACCTTGTACACGTATCCAATAAATTGTTAGGTCACTTGCGTGTGTTTGATGAATATTACATTATTTTACAGTCTATTCCTCATCTTCAACAAATTTTGACTTACAGAGATGATACTCTATTTCTTAGGCAGAGTGTATGGTTTCTGTTGTGTACGTTAGTCTTTGAAATTGATGGTTATCTATAACCTGCAACATTTTTTTTTCCTTCTCCAGGCCGATTATGGATTCGTGCGATTGTGTTGATACCCAATGGTTTGGTGATGAACTGCTTGTGAAATACCAGTATTTGTCTGACTTCTTCATTGCTATTGCCTATTTCTCCATACCATTGGAACTTATTTATTTTGTGAAAAAATCAGCATTCTTTCCATATAGATGGGTGCTTATTCAATTTGGAGCCTTCATTGTGCTATGTGGTACAACTCACCTTATAAATTTGTGGACATTTTCTATGCATTCCAAAACCGTTGCAGTGGTGATGCCTATTGCAAAATTGACTACTGCTTCTATTTCTTGTATCACTGCTTTGATGCTTGTTCACATAATTCCTGATTTGTGGAGTGTGAAGACAAGAGAGTCCATCCTTAAGAGAAGGGCCGATGCGCTTGATAGGGAGATTGGTCTCATTCTTACTCAAGAAGAAGCTGGAAGGCATGTGAGAATGCTAACACATGAGATCAGAAGCACTCTTGATAGACATACTATATTGAAAACTACTCTTGTTGAGTTGGGTCGAACACTCGGGCTAGAAGAATGTTCTCTTTGGATGCCGTCACCGACTGGCATGACACTTCGGCTTTCTCATGCCTTACAGAATTTAATACCTGTTGGTTTTACGGTGTCAATGAATCTCCATGTGATTGCTGAAATCTTTAATAGCCCCAGGGTGGTGAGAATACCGCATACATGTCCACTTGTCAAGACTACTAAGCCTGTTTCAGGGAGATATGTAGCTGCTGAAGTTGTGGCTGTTCGTGTTCCTCTTTTAAATCTGTCTAATTTTCTGATAAATGGTTGGCCTGCTGTATTAGGCAAAAGCTACGCGGTCATGGTTCTGGTTCTTCCATCAAACGGAGTAAGAAAGTTCCGTGAACATGAATTGGAGCTAATTGAAGTTGTTGCTGACCAGGTTCTTTCCTCTTCTCTCTCCTTCACTGATGTATCGCTACTCTAATTATTTTATGCTTCTGGTTGTTTGTTTTAGAGCTCTGTTAGATACTTATAAACTTCTGTTCCTATTTTCTTCCTTTCAGTTTCCAAGTAATATCCGTGGAAAAATGAACCAAAACATTACAGCCTATAGGACAGACCAAAATATGTATGATTTTTCATAAAACCACAAGTAATACAAATTGTTAACTTCTATACTAAAATTAACATGCATTTTTTGAGTTAAAACTTGGGTGAACCAATTGTCATAGAGATTGGCTGGTGCTTCCGCCTAGATGAAGATTTATGAACTAAAAAATGAAAACCTATAACTTTTCTAGCTTTCACATTAGTTTTTTTGTCAGAATTTTGTTTTATATATTGGCCCGTATTATTTTTCTCTCTATATGGAACAATTTTCAATATTCATGGTTATCATGTGCCCTTTCAATGTAGGTGGCTGTCGCTCTGTCTCATGCTGCAATTCTAGAAGACTCTATGAGAGCCCGTGATCAACTCTTGGAGCAGAATGTTGCTTTGGATCTAGCCCGTAGAGAGGTTGAGATGGCTATCCGTGCTCGTAATGATTTTCTAGCTGTCATGAACCATGAAATGAGGACGCCTATGCATGCCATAATTTTCTTATCAACACTTCTTCTGGAAACTGAATTAACTCCTGAGCAAAGGGTGATGATAGAGACTATACCTAGGAGTACCAACATTTTGGCAACACTAATTAATGACGTTCTTGGCCTATCCAGATTGGAAGATGGTAGCCTAGAACTAAATTCTGTGGCTTTTAATCTTCATGCTGCTTTTATACGGGTAAAAGCTATAACATATATCCTTATTTCCTTATTATGTACTAGGTATAGTGCTATACCCGACACTTGTGACCTTGGTGTAATGGGTTATTCTTGCAGGTGACAGACTCGATAAAGTCAATTGCATCTATGAAGAAGATATCCTTAACACTAGCTGTAGCACCAGAGGTGCCCAAGAGTGTTGTTGGGGATGAGAAAAGGTTAACACAAACGTTACTAAATATTGTGGGGAATGCAGTAAAATTTACTAAGGTTGGCGGGGTTTCCATTGTTGCTTCTGTCACAAGGCCTGGTTCTGTAAGAGATTGGGGGCCTGTTGATATGTGCTCAGCTTCAAATGAAGGGCATTTTTACTTGAGAGTCCAGGTTGGTTAAAATCCCATGAACATTTAAACATCCAGTATAAGTTTATTTGAAATTTTAAACATGCTATTGCAAATGACCGTTCTGCTTAAGAGTCTACTAATTTGAAACTATGAACATCCATTTGAATTTTGTTTCATTGAGTGAAGGAAAATCCACTTTTCAAAATTCCTGCTCAATGACTAGACAACATGTTTCCATCTATACACATCTTTCAGTCCGTCTCATTACAGTACATGTCACATTCTAAGGATACTCTTTCTTCTAGTCGTCTTTGATATGCAATAGTTGAATATACCCATTGGTGGCTACAGGTAAAAGACACTGGATGTGGGATACACCCACAAGAGCTCCCTCTAGTTTTTGATAAGTTCACTCATGTTCAAAGTGGCCGTCGAACTAATTCTGGTGCTGGACTTGGACTTGCCATTTGTAAGCGGTATGTACTTTTATTTCTTGTAAAAATACTAAGCAAAGTTAAAAACAATTGAGATTTATGGTGAATCAGCCTATAGCTCTCCAATCATTAGATTTTGTATGATTTTGATTTTGATTTTTGCAATGGTCTGTGGAACCAGGTTTGTAAACCTCATGGGAGGTCACATGTCGGTTGAAAGTGAAGGCACGGACAAGGGAACCCTGGTTTGTATTGTAGTCAAACTCGCACTCTGTAGGAACTCAGATGAGCCATTGGTTCAACACGCATCAAGCTCGGGCAAAATGAAGCAAAGAAGCTCTGAGTTTGTAGGGGTCAGACAAGTAAGAATGGGCCATGAAGACAACCTAAGGAGCTTTTCATTCCAACGTTTTGAAAGGAGTTGTTGAAGGGCTATGTTTTTTACAGATTGTTCCTTGATTTGAGTTGACTGATAATCTCAAAGCTACCTAGAAGCTCCTAAATAAACCCATGTGAAGGAAAAAGATGACAAAGAGAGGTGGATGGATCTTGAGCATAATCATTGTTTTAGTTGTTGAGTCCTCGCATCACAATGAGGACGATGCATCTGATGAAGAAGCTGAAGTGATACAGGCTATTTTGTATAGGATAACTCTTGTATTTTGAGATGATTTAGAGAGTGTTTAGGTTAGTTTTGAGCAATATTGTAATATGAAGACCGAAGACACAAGTTGTGAAGAATCAAGAGTTAAAGAGCTTAAAAACGAAGATTCGCCACTGCATGGATATCGCGGGCGCGTTGTCTATGACGCGGGCGCGGTGGCGTGAAGAGACGGACCATGAAGACCTATGAAGGCCGCGGTCGCGTTGTCTGTGGCGCGGTCGCGGTAGAAGCCGACTCAGCGAGTTGACCAAGGAAGACTGCCGCGGGCGCGGTGGTGACGCCGCGGTCGCGGTGCGGCCAATTTTCACGCGGACAAAATTCTATCGTTTCTATCTTGTTTCCTTTCTTATCTTTCGGTTGCCTTTCTTATCTAGTCCGAAAAGGTTGATCTTTGGGGCTATTTAAGGGGAACCTTTCTAGGTTTTTAGAGGCATTCAACTTACTTGTCAATCAATTGTTCTTTCAATAAAGTTTAGAGTTTTCTTTGTAATGGAGAACTAACTCTCCTCTTGAGTTTATTCAATCAAGGAAGCCTTATTATGAAGTTGTGAAGTTCTGGTAACCTCTTTATCCCTAGGTATTTATTGATACTCTTGTGCTTCATCCCATGATCTATGTTTGATTTTATGAGACTGATCAACTTGTTTGATTGACTTAGATCTATTGTTTGATTTAGGATTGGTTGTTGTCTATGCATCTTTCCTATTTCTCGAAACAACTCTATTCTAGGACCGTGGACTAGTTTAGGGAAGAGTATTCAATGATTTAATTGTGCATGAGACTCGTAGCTTGATTGCATGATTTGATTTCCTAATATCCCTATGCTCTATGCTAATTCTAGGTTAAGCGTCCTTGCCTAGGGTTATAGAATTGCTTGGACCGTGGACTTGCGATTGCTAATCATTGGGATTGGAATTGACCTAGGAATATAAAGAGGTGGATGAATTTATGATCAACGGATTAATAAAGTGGAATTGGTTGGATAAACTCTACTTGATAACCTTTGATTGAAACTGACTTTCAAACCCCCTTTGATTACTTGGATGAAAACCATAAAATCTAAATAAAAACTATTTCCTTTGGGTTCGACCCCTTGCTTGCCTACTATACTGTTGTTTGCATGTTTGAGATTTATTTTTGATAAGGGAACAACGATTTTGCCCGAGTCATGAAGAAGCAAATCCTCAGGACAAGGATGATGATGATGAAGATGGTGATGATGATGATGAGAATCACCAAGTCAGGGGCAAGGGATCCAAGAAAAATAAGTAGAAGAAGATTTTGGGACCCCTTGTCTTCACTATTGGGTTTCTCCGAGAGAACGACTGCCTAGAGTAATTCGATCTGTTGGAGTTCCAAGGATGGACTCATCTCGAGGCTGAGCTAGCGTCTGTGGATCCTAACCAAATGAAGCGCTTCTACTCCAAATTCGATGTTTCAGAGGTCAAGGGAAAGCCACAAGGGATGTTTATAGTGAATGACGACGAGTACTCTATTGCTGAGAGTACCGTCCGCAAAAAGCTCAAACCTCTATCCCTCTCCTCCTGAAGCACTTCATGACGTCCCTAGCAAAAGCTTTGGACGCTTTGAACAGGAAGCCATCTTTGCCCACATCTTCTAAGGGAAACAACCTGCTATTAATGATCAGGTGGCGCATATCCTTTCTAGAGCTGGAGCCCTAGCTCACCACTTCTTGGTGAGAATGGTAGTGCTCCGCCAAGAAAAGAAGTCCATTGTGCAGATTACTGGCTTACATCTTGTTGGACACTATTCTGAGGAAGCAACCGATCAACCTCGCCAGGGTCACTATAGAGCGCATGAGGAAGTGCACGAACAAATGCCATTCTCTTCCCTACCCTGAGCTTATAAAGAAGGTGATGGTTCAACAGGGTGTCTACGAGCTCAAGGAAGAAAGGTCATTTGGTGTCCATTGGGACGTGAGGCAGATTGCTAAGCTCAGATTCAGTGAGGAGTTCCCTACGATCAGGAAGTGGAAAGAGAGGGAAGTGAAGGCAAAGGCCATTGCTGTTGAGAATGCTAAAAATCTGCAAGTAGTAAGGACACCCCTAGAGCAGCAAGAAGAAGAAGAAGAGTCGGACGGTCCTCCTGTTGTGGAAGAGTACAACAAGGCGTTGTTTGGGATGATGATCGACAACTAATGCATGATGATAGAATCATCCAATACATTCACGAGACGCTGATCCGCAACAACGAACTGATGGAAAGCTCCAACGAGTTATCTGCTTAAGTCCTCAAGGCTCTTGGTAAGCGTGCTAAATGATTACTTCTCCTCTTCCACTCCCTGCAAAATTTAATCTTTAGTGTTTTGAACTCAACCTTTTGGAACTTGTGGTTTGAATGTCTATAATAAGTACTCTTGTCTTGTTTTATGAATGAAGTTCTATGCATTGCATGTACTTCTGTCTAAGCGTTCTTACCTCTAATTATGATGTTGTGCTAACATGAACTAACACTTGTTCTCATTTTCGATGATGCCAAAAGGGGGAAGTATAATTTTGCAGAGATGCATTCTTTCTAAGGTTATCGTAGACTACATAAGTTTAGGGGGAATTTTCGGCAAAGTACTAAGAACGCTAGTATAACAATAAATTGGGAAACAAGTCTTGCGTGCTAAATTTTGTCTAAGGACGCTCAAGTGTAGGTCTTCATACTAAAAACTTTGTATTATGTGCTTACTGTTTAAACAGTTTGTCATCATCAAAAAGGGGGAAACTGTTGGGACGATATTAAGGATGTTTGTTCTTAATATCAGACCAATAATCAAAGTCCATAGTTTTGATAATGACAAACTCAATGCTATCTAATGTTTGTTCAAGTGCTTATCTCAGGAGAGGTCCCAAGAACGCTTATGAGTGAAACGGATGACAAGTGAATGGAAGTCTCAAAAGCTTAGGGACGCACTTCAACTCAATATCCAGAGAGAACAAGAATGGAGTTCCTACTAGATATGGACATCGTCCTTATCGAGTAGGGACGTGCGCCAAAATATCAAAGAAGTTCAAATTCAAAAGAGGTCGCCCCAACATGATCACATCACATTCGGCCGTAGTCCTCAGACGGAAGCTTCCTATGTCTGGGCACGTGCGCAATCTTCCAAAGAAGTCACTATCCAGAAGATGGTCTCTTGACCACGCGGATGCTTCCCAAACAACGAAAGAGCTGACTTTTCATTGATGTAAATCGAGCCGTTGAAAGGAAGCGACAAGATCAGCTCGAGCAGATCTCTGAGAACGCCCACTCCTAGGAAAGGAGCCCTCTTACCATCATTATAAATACCCTCATGGGTCATTTGTAGTGATGTGAATTCTTCCGAGCTCTCTCCCGAAGCATTCAAGAACTCAAGAACAAAGAACAAGAGATTGAGTGAGCTTGAATCAGAAGAAGAAGTCCACTAAACAAACACAAACATGCCACAAAGAAAGAAAGGAAGGCTGCCTCTCACGAAGCTAGTGTGAGAGACGTGAGGTTTAGCATCCTTATAGGCAGAGTGTTAGGTTACATTGTTAGGTAAAAAGGAGCGTTTACTAGTGAGGCTAAGGAAGGACTCTTAGACTCGGAGAATTGTAAAGCTCACCTTGTACTCTTTAAGGACACCCTTTAATAAGATAAGGAAGGTTATTCGAAATCCTCTATGGAGGTAGAGATTTACCCCTAAGACTCCTTGTTCTTAGTGGGGCTCCTCTATAATCATTGAGTCCTTATCTTATTTACTTTACCTGCTTAAGTATCTTTTATTTCTGCTGCCAAGGGACTCTCCTAAAGGAAGTCCCTATCTTGATTATTAAGAATCATGATCCAACAGATGGCTCGAAGGATGGAGTTGGTGGAGGTGTCAAGTGGAGAGGAGAAAGAAGAAATGGTGGCGATGGAGGTGATCGATATTTCTAGTGGTGAGGAGAGTGATGGCGAGAAGGTGGTGGAGGTCGTGGATCTCACGAGTGGGGATGAGCCCATGAGTGGGTCTGAGAGTTGGTTGAATGATGAGGAGTTTCAAGTGGAGGTTTGGGGCTATATGAATGAGGGGAGCGAAAGTGAGGACCTGAGCAAAGGTAGTCCATCAATGTGGACCGATGGTGAGTTGCCTAGTTTAGGAGAGTCGGCCATGAGAGTTGAAGGTGAAGACATGAGTGTTAGTGAGAATACCACGGGGTCCGACAGTGAGGAGGAAAGTGAGAGCGAGCCCTCGATGGAGACCGAGAGTGAGGGGTTCAATGTGAGTGAGGCTACGATGGGTGTTGAGGAGAATGAGCCAAACCACCAAGAATCCAATGGTCTTGTAAATGTGTAGGATGATTACTTTGACTTGGCGGATTTTTTTGGGGGGGGGGAGGACTTGAAGGAGGCCGCCATACATGGGGCCGCAGATTTGGCACTCGAAGACGGGTGGGAGGTGGAGCCATACGTGGAACACTACCTTCCCGTGGAGGTGGGTGAAGAAGTGGTGGCGCAAAGGATCACCCAAGAAGAGTCGGCTAGGCTCGAGGCTCCCGAGGAATCACCAATTCCGTGTGCCATGACTACCATCCAAAGTAGGGGTGTCCAAACCCGGTGAATCGGACTTCAGTTAGCCATAATTTCGGCTAGCTAAAATCACAAACCTAAACCGAACCGTTAATCTCGGTTAACCGGAGATCCGTTAACCGATTTTTCGGTTCGGTTTTATAGGTTAACGAATAACCATTTATGTGATTTAGATTATCATAATATACACGAAGGATCAAGAATATTATCGAATATGATTAAAAAATATAATCTAATTAGATTAGATCTTCAATAATATACTAATTTTATATAATTATATGCCTTGATAGTTATAATAACGATATGATACTCTAAACTATTATTGTATGTATTTCATTCGAACAACATGTTTAATAAATAATTTCGAGGGATTATGTAGACATGTACAATGGCATATTTGACAAGTAAATAATTGAAATTACAAGCCACAATCAAACTATTGAAACAAGAAAACTAAAAAATGCTCAATAAAACAACATCATCATTTGAAAATTTAATCGTTTAAAGTTAATCAAACTTATATATTAATATAAAAATAAAAATATTTTTTTTGATTTTTCGGTTAACCCGTATTGCGAAAATCATAAACCGAAACCGAGCCAAAAACCGTGACTATTCTCGGTTCGGTTAACCAAACCAAAAGTTTAAATAATGTCGGTTCGGTTAACCAAAAAAATGCCGGTTTTTCGGTTTCGGTTTTTTATGGACACCCCTAATCCAAAGGAAGAACCTTTTCTATTACCGGGGCATGGTTCTTGGCAAAGAATGTGTGGTCAATGTAGACGGGAGATGTGGCTCGAACTTGGTGTCTACCCTCGTGGTCGACCGAGTAGGGTTGCGATCTATGAGCCTACCGAAGCCCTATTCCATCGAGTGGCTCCATGAAGAAGAATCTATAGCGGTCACACACTACATGTCTGTGCCACTTGTGATTGGGTCTTACCATGATTTGATTAACTGTGATGTCGTTCCCATGTAGTCCACACACATACTAATTAGGCGGCCATGGTAGTGGGACCTAAACGTCCTTCATAATGGGCAGTGGAGCACACATCATTTCAACCACGACGACTAACTCATTAAGATCATGCCCATGTACCCGAATGAGGCAGAGCCCGTTCTCTAAGGTGGTCCCACAAGGCTTAGTCATCATGCTCGACCCATCTACAAAGCCAAGCTCAAGGATTCGTGGTTGACTCGGGCAAAGTCGTTGTTCCCTTATCAAAAATAAATCCCAAACATGCAAACAAAAGTATAGTAGGCAATCAAGGGGTCGAACCCAAAGGAATCAGTTTTATTCAGATTTTATGGTTTTCATGCAAGTAATCAAAAGGGGGTTTTGAAAGTCGGTTTCAATCAAAGGTTATCAAGTAGAGTTTATCGAATCAATTCCACTTTATTAATCCGTTGATCATGAATTCATCCACCTCTTTATATGCCTAGGTCAATTCCAATCCCAATCATTAGAAATCGCAAGTCCACGGTCCAAGCAATTCTATAACCCTAGGCAAGGACGCTTAAACCTAGAATTAGCATAGAGAACAGGGATAATAGGAAATCAAATCATGCAATCAAGCTACGAGTCTCATGCACAATTAAGCCATTGAATACTCTTCCCTAAACTAGTCCACGGTCCTAGAATAGAGTTGTTTCGAGAATAGGAAAGATGCATAGACAACAACCAATCCTAATTCAAACAATAAATCTAAGTCAATCAAACAAGTTGATCAGGCTCATAAAATCAAACATAGATCATGGGATGAAGCACAAGAGTATCAATAAAGACCTAGGGATAAAGAGATGACCAGAATTTCACAACTTCATAATAAAGCTTCCTTGATTGAATAAACTCCAGAGGAGAGTTAGTTCTCCATTACAAAGAAAACTCTAATCTTTATTGAAAGACAATTGATTGACAAGTATTGGATATCTAAAAACCTAGAAAAGGTCCCCCTCATATAGCCCCAAAGATCAACCTTTTCGGACTAAATAAGGTAGGAAACCGAAAGATAAGAAAGGAAACAAGATAGAAACGGTGAAATCTCGTCCGCTTGAAAGTCGGTCACACCGCAACCGCGGCATCACAACCGCGCCCGCGGCGGTCTTCAAGTAGTCAAGTCCGAGTTGGCTTCTACCGCAACCGCGCCACAGACAGCGCGACCGCAACCTTCATAGGTCTTGATTGGTTCGCTCCTTCATGCCACCGCGCCCGCATCTTAGACAACGCGACCGCGATATCCATGTAGTGGCAAATCTTCGTCTTTAAGCTCTTTAACTCTTGATTCTTCATACTTTGTGTCTTCGGTCTTGATATTACAATTCAATAACGCTCAAAACTAACCTAAGCACTCTCTAAATCATCTCAAAATACAAGAGTTATCCTACACAAAATAGCCTGAATCAGTGGTCGAACCCTCCACAAGAAGGGGAGAATGATATGACCGAGCCTCCCCTAGACGGCGCTCTTGTGTCGGGTCACCCGCCCAACCGAACGCCACATGCGCCCCGGGCGCACTTGGCGTCGTGCTTGGTCCCGAGGTCACGCTTCATGTGCCCGAGCCCGGGGCCCATGCGCCTGCTTTTGGCACTTTGCTCCCCGTTTTTCTATTGGCGCCTCCGCCCATGGGGAAATTATTCACATACAACGCATCATTCATAATACAAAGATATAATGAAAGAATATGTATTGATATATTTATCCCGAGCCGTGTTTGGCTTGCTTGGTTGGTCTTTGGTGCGTTTATACAAGGGTCCAATTGAGTACTTACCCTCTTTAATACAAACTCATCTTTATCCTCAAAATTTCGTGTATTTGTTCATCCAAATTCATACCAAAAAAATAGCTGAATACATCATCAACGTTCCTTACTCAATCCAATCAAGTCTAAAGGCTCCTTCCACCCCTTAGAATATAGAATAGGCGATCTGAGGCCGAGACTCATCAGTATACACCTTTACTAAGCTCTCTATGTCATTCTTTCATATAGGGGTGAGTTGATGTCCGCGTTTTTAGGTAGATTTCTAGGGTCTAGATAGGTTGGTTTAAGTCAATTTTTGTAGTTGAGTCTTGTGTTTTTGAGTCTTTTTGCATAAGTTTTCGTATTTCCTTGAGATTCGGAAACTACGCGCTTTTGTGTCGTTTTGTAGGTGTTTTGGGGCTTGAAGACGAGTTTGAAGCAAGACTTGGGAGAGGATGGACAAGCTAGGAGGAAGATTCAAGTGGAAGAGCCAAGAAGAAGAGCTAAAGAGGAGCAAAATCAAGAAGAGAAGTGAAGAAATCGACCCCAAGATCGAGCCCAAGGAGGTCGACCTCGAGCCATTTGACCAAACTTGGAATGCAAGGAATTAGAGTATCAGGATCGACCCTGAAGGGGTCGATCGCGCGTTACCGACTTCACCTATCCGGATTACTTGTGCAAGTTTCCAAGTCTGTATTTTAGGAAGGTGTTTTGTTTGTGTTTCCTAGTTAGATTAGGACTCCTTTTTGTCTATAAAAGGAGGTTGAACCTATAGTTTTTATTCATGCTTTGGATGCTTTGGATGCTTTGGATGCTTTGGGGGGATGCTTTGGAGGCTTTGGAATTCAATAATTAATCAAGACTTGGAAAATTTAGGGAGAAGACTTGGAGAGCAAGTTTGAGGTTTGTAAGATTGACCTTTAGTTTTTATTTGAATTTGAGTTTGGTTTGATCATGTCTTCCTCTTCTTCTTCCTTGTTTTTCTTTGCTATGTGTGAGTAGTTTTCTTAAAGTTCTAGGGTTGGGCAAAAACCCAACACAATCATGCATGTTTAAAACTTGAATTCATGACTTGAATGCTTAAGGATCATATCTAACCTATCTTATGCTTAATCCTTGATGAAAGTTGAGGCATGTCTTGTGATTGACCTTAGCGAAAGTGAAAAGTTAGTTGCTTGATTACATCTAATAGGATTATTTGCGAAAGTTGATATTCCTAGGTTGAAGGATAGGTAGAAAGTTGTTTGATTTGCGAAAGTTGATTGAATAACTTGAACTGTTTGCGAAAGTTAACTTTTCTATGATCTAGATTGCATGATGGTTGTGAATTCTTGTTGAAAGCATGTATGGTTGTTGTTGTGGTGGCCCTAGCCCTAGGATTTGCCCCTTTATATTGATTGAAACTCGTGTTTTTACTTCAATCCCGACTCCCTAAGTCGTGTTCGAACCGTTGCTTGTGTGTTTTGTGTGCTACGTGATAACTTGATCTCAGGATCGACCCCCTTAGGGTCGAGATCGACCCTCCTCAGGTCGATCCTGACTTTGTTCGTTTGTGTTTCCTTTCCTTTTCGTAGTTTATCGACTAATCTTAGCACTACTCTCACTCCCGTGGACGATCCTGACTTCGCTATACGCAGCGGGGTCTTGAATACAAATTTATTTGTTCGAGAAACCCTTCAACAAATTGGCGCCGTTGCCGGGGAGTGTGCAATAGTGCCGAGTTTAGTTGATATTTGGGTTTGGGAATAGCCCATACCCCTTGTGTGTTACTAATTCGTTTTCTTGTGTTTGTGATTGCAGGTGTATGCGCTCTAGTTCACGAAGGAAAATCTACTATTTTCCCTTTGATCCTGAAATAGAGAGAACCCTTCATCGCAGGCTACGAGAACGACGAGCAATGGCCGACGCTGAGGCTCTTGCTCAACAGATGGAACAACTCCGTGCTCAGATGGAGCGTATGCAAATGGAGCGTGCTGCTCAAGATGCTCGTTTGCATCGAGAGAGAGAGGCTACTGCCCGTCTCCAACAACAATTAGATGCTATTCCGAGGAACGCTAAGCAATACATGCATCCGGAGCTTAGAGTTCCCGAGTCCGCTATTGTGCTCCCGGTAATTGAGCATGCCTTTGAGATCAAGTCCCACTTCATCACTCTCATCAAGAGGTCTCAATATGAAGGCAAGACATCCGAATGCCCTATGGAGCACATCAAAAATTTCACCGATCTTTGTGACACCATCGCCGCCGATGGCGTGTCACTTGAATATGTGCTCCTTAAGGCGTTCAAGTGGTCTCTAACCGGGAAGGCACTTCATTGGCTCGAAAGTCTACCCGCTAGGTCCATCACTGCATGGAAGGCTTTGCACGACTTGTTCATGACGAAGTTCTTTCCACCGGCCAAGACTACCGAGCTAAGGAAGCGCATCACTTCTTATCATCAACTTCCTAACGAGACTTTTGTTGAGACTTGGGAGAGATTCAAGGAGCTTCTTCGGCAATGTCCTACTCATGGACAACCTCCTTATGTTCTTCAAGAGATATTCTTCCAAGGGATCAACGCCGCTACAAAGGACCGCATCAATCTTCACACCGATTGCGGATTCATTGAGATGGATCCTGATGAGGCATGGGCTCTATTGGACAAACTCACCAACTATGATGCCATGTATGGGACCTAACAACCCATCCGGATTCAATCAAAGAAGCTTTATGATCCGAATAGTGAGCCAATTGATCAAGATGTGAAGTTTCAATTTTTGCAAGATAAGATCAACCGGCTCGAGAAGCAAGTGAGTTACTACAAGTCCGTTGCTCCCACTTGTCAAGAATGTGGTTCTCAATCTCATACCACCGCTTCTTGCACAAATGTGGAGCAAGTTCGGGCTGCCGAGGCATATGCGGAGGCCAACTATATGCGAGGACCCTACCGAGGCCAAAACAATGCTTATACGGGGAGGAACAACAACAACTATTCTCAATGGAATAACAATGGCCAAGGTCAAATTTATCCACCTCCTCCACAAGAGCAAAGGGCCCCTCCTTATAGACCTCCCGGGTATCAAGCGGAGCCATCATGGATGCAAGAGTTGCAAGAAGGACTCATGCGAGGAATGCGGACCGAGCTGGATACAAGGTTGGGAGACCTCGACTCTTGGAAAAAGAATATTGATTCCCAACTTGGTCATCTAGCGGCTCAAATCCCACGACCTCAAGGACAACTTTCGGGCCGACCCGAGGAGAATCCTAGAGGCCGAGCAAGCAATGGTGAAATCCGAGCCATGAACCTTCGGAGTGGCAAAGCATTACCCGACCCACCGAAGCAAACGGCAAAAGAGGTGGTCTCAGGATCGACCCTACCTAGGTCGATATCGACCCCCTCCATGGTCGAGCCTGAGACCGCCCAAGATGGGAATGAAGAAGCGATCGACCCCGAGGTGGTTGAGCTCACCCCACCCTGCACCCGGGACGTCTTCCAACCCTTCTCCGCCAATCATTCCGGATCCTACTCCTTCCTCTTCTCATTCTAAGATACTTCCTTACCCTTCGAAGAAGCCCAAGGACGCGACGGAAGAAAAGTTTAAGCGCTTTGTTAAGTTGCTTCAAGGCTTGAATCTTTCTATTCCTTTCGCCAAGGCCTTGAATGAAATGCCCGCTTACACCAAGTTCTTGAAGGAGATTCTATCTAGGAAGCGATTGATGTCGGAACTAATGGATGAGGTGAGGTCGTTGGACCTTCCCGAGAAGCTCGGTGATCCCGGGAAGTTTGCTATTACCATTGGTATTGGGGCTTATCGCTTCAAGGTATTGTGTGATCTTGGTGCTAGTGCTAGCTTGCTTCCGCTCTCAATTTGGTCCAAGACCAACATGGGGCCATTAGTACCGGTGAACATGAGGTTATACATGGCAGATGGATCATGTGTTCAGCCCACAGGTGTAGTTGATGATTTCCCCGTTCAAGTGGGGAAGTTCTTTGTGCCTAATGATTCCATAGTCATGGAGATGCCGGAGGATCCGGTCGTTCCTATCATACTCGGACGACCCTTCTTAGCCACCGCGGGCGCGGTCATTGATGTCAAGTGTGGACTTCTTACTTTCAAGATCGGTGAAGAAGTGGTCGAATTCCGGTTCAATCCAACCTTGAAGGAATCAAGTCATGAGGAGGTCAAGATGCTCTACACACACTCCGACTACATCGAGTGCAACAACCCGACGGGACGATTCTTGACATGGGAACCTCTACCACCAAATTCGAGGCTCTCAGGATCGACCCCCATTGGGTCGATATCGACCTCCCTGGATGATGGCGAGGAGTCCATTCTTGCCTTGGATGCACTCAAGGCGGAGCACGAAGATGAAGTTAGCTTGCCCGAGCCCACTCCCGAGCTCAAGGAGCTTCCCGACTCTTTGAGGTACGCTTTTCTTGGTCCAAATTCTTCTCTCCCCGTCATTATTAATGCTAATTTAAGTGAGGATGAGGAGAACAAATTGCTTGATGTGCTTAGGACCCATAGGAAAGCCATAGGGTATTCTCTAGAGGAACTTAGTGGTATTTCACCATCATTGTGCATGCATAGGATATATATGGAGGATGACTATAAACCCACTATTGAGCACCAACGTAGGCTAAACCCCAACATGAAAGAGGTAGTGAAAAAGGAAATCCTTAGAATGCTAGATGCCGGTATCATATTTCCTATTTCCGATAACAAGTGGGTTAGCCCCGTACATGTGGTTCCTAAGAAAGGGGGGATGACGGTTGTAGAAAATGAGAAGGGAGAGTTGATTCCTACTAGGACTACTACCAAGTGGAGGATGTGCATAGACTATAGGAAACTTAATAGTGCCACTAGGAAGGATCACTTCCCACTCCCCTTCATTGACCAAGTTTTGGAACGTTTAGCTCAACATGATTACTTTTGCTATTTGGATGGCTATAGTGGTTTTTGGCAGATTCCCATTCACCCCGATGATCAAGAGAAGACCACATTCACTTGTCCTTATGGGACTTTCGCTTACAAGAGAATGCCGTTTGGGCTTTGCAACGCCCCGGCCACTTTTCAAAGGTGTATGATGGCCATCTTCTCCGACATGATTGAGGAGATAGTGGAGGTGTTTATGGATGATTTCTCGGTTTATGGTTCCTCTTTTGATGCATGTCTTGTTAATCTTTCTAGGGTCCTTAAAAGATGTGAGGAAACGAACCTTGTGCTTAATTGGGAAAAGTGTCATTTCATGGTTAGAGAAGGAATTGTCTTAGGTCATCTAGTGTCTAAGCGAGGGATTGAGGTGGACAAAGCAAAAATTGAACTTATTGAAAAATTGCCCCCTCCATCTTCCGTGAAAGACGTTAGGAGTTTCTTGGGGAATGCGGGGTTCTATAGGCGCTTCATTCAAGACTTTTCTAAAATTGCTAAGCCTTTGACTCACTTACTAGTGAAAGATGTAGAGTTTAGCATGTCTTCGGATTGACTTGAAGCATTTTACAGGTTGAGAAGAGCTCTCGTGACAGCCCCCATCATGCAATCACCGGATTGGACACTTCCCTTTGAAATCATGTGTGATGCTAGTGACTATGCCATTGGTGCGGTTCTTGGGCGGCGGAAGGACAAGAAGCTTCATGCCATCTACTATGCAAGTAAGACTCTTGATGAAGCTCAAAGTAAGTACACTACCACCGAGAAAGAGTTTCTTGCCGTAGTATTTGCATTTGAAAAATTCCGTTCCTATCTAGTGGGTTCTAAGGTGATTGTTTATACCGATCATGCCGCGATAAGATTTCTAATGGCAAAAAAGGACGCCAAGCCTAGATTGCTTCGTTGGATGCTTTTGTTGCAGGAATTTGATCATGAAATCCGAGACAAGAAGGGAGCGGAGAATCTAGTGGCGGATCACCTATCTAGACTACCCCTTGAGCACATCATGGAGTCCGGCGGATCGATTCCCATCAATGATACACGCCCGGATGAGACCCTCATGCTAGGCAACAAAGATCACCATGAAGACATTGGAGGAGATGCTGCGGAGCCCTCAGGATCGACCCCCCCAGGGTCGAGATCGACCCCCATCGGCGAAGAGGAGCTCTCAGGATCGACCCCTATGGGGCCGATCACGACCCATGCTATGGGTCGATCTAGCACTTCTATACTTGCTATACATGGGTCGAAGGCCCCTTGGTTTGCGGATTTTGCTAACTATGTCGTCGAAGGCATTATCCCGGAAGGATTGACGTCCCAAGCTAAGAAGAAGTTCCTCCACGACGTCAAACGCTATTATTGGGATGATCCTTACTTGTTCAAGCAAGGGAGCGATCACATCTTTCGACGTTGTGTGCCGGACGATGAGATAGAGGGAGTCATCCGACATTGTCATACTCTACCCACGGGAGGCCATGCTAAGGGCTTCAAGACAACCGCTAAGATCCTTCAAAGCGGACTCTATTGGCCAACTCTTTTTAAAGATGTGCAAGCATATGTGACCACTTGTGACGAGTGTCAACGGTCGGGGAACATTACATGGAGGAACGAGAACCCACTCACCGGTATCTTGGAAGTTGAGCTTTTTGATGTTTGGGGTATTGACTTCATGGGACCCTTCCCCTCTTCGGGTCCCTACAAGTACATACTCGTGGCGGTTGACTATGTTTCCAAGTGGGTCGAGGCCATAGCTACAAGGACGAATGATGCTCGAGTAGTGGCCAAGTTCATGAAGACCAACATCTTTCCTTGATTCGGTGTCCCTCGTGTCCTCATTAGTGATGGAGGCTCTCATTTCATTGAGCGGAGCTTTGAGGTGCTTTTGACCAAGTATGGGGTGTCTCACAAGGTGGCCACACCTTATCATCCTCAAACTAGCGGTCAAGTAGAAGTTTCAAACCGGCAAATCAAGAGCATTCTAGAGAAGACGGTGTCCCGCTCAAGAAAAGATTGGTCTTCCAAGCTTGATGATGCTCTATGGGCCTATCGCACCGCCTACAAAACACCGCTCCGCACCACTCCCTTCAATCTAGTGTATGGCAAGTCTTGCCATTTGCCCGTCGAGCTCGAACACAAGGCTTTATGGGCTCTCAAGAAGCTCAACATGGATCTCGATGCGGACGGGGAGAAGCGTTTCATGGAATTGCAAGAACTTGAGGAGTTGAGGCTCAAAGCATATGAGAACTCAAAAATTTACAAGGAGAGGACCAAGAAGTGGCATGATAGTAAGCTTGTGCCAAAAACCATCAAGGCCGGTGACCAAGTGCTTCTATTCAACTCAAGACTCCGACTCTTCCCCGGAAAGCTACAGACCCGATGGAGCGGACCATTCACGGTTCACCATATTTACTTGCACGGGGCGGCCGATCTTATAGATGAGAATGGTGGGATTTTCAAAGTCAATGGGCATCGATTGAAGAAGTACTATGCTAGGAAGGAACCCGACGAAGAGATCCGAGCCACTTGGGCTCTCACCACCTCGGACTAAGCTACAACACCCATCGTCAAGCTCATGACGTTAAAAAAGCGCTTACGGGAGGCAACCCGGTTTTTAGATTAGATTTTTCTTTTTATTTTTCATTCTTTTTGATTTTCCAAATTCTAGACTAGATTTTTGTTTTTATTTTCTTATCTTCCTTAGATTAGATTAGGATATATTTTGCTTGGGATAGGATTTTTGTGATGTTTTTGCAGGACTCTAAGTTGCAAAACATGAGCTCAAAAAGACGGGACAAGACGCACCTCCATCTCCTTGGGAACTCCATCTCCAATCTAGCTTCAATAAGTCGTTTGTGAGTTTTCTTCTTCTTTTTCTCTTTACTTTTTCATGTGTTTTCATGCATGGGGACATTGCATGATTTAAGTATGGGGTGGGGAAGGGGAGTCTCACATGTTGTACATAATTGAGTCTTTGTTTGTTTGCTTTGTAGCTTGATTTGTTAAGAAAAATCTTGAAAAATTCAAAAAAATTGAGAAAAGTTCAAAAATCCAAAAAAATTGAAAAATGTCGAAAAATCCAAAAACATTTGCTTCTTTGTTTGTTTTAGGATAGAAAAACATTCCATCTTAGATGTCCTATGATGAAAACTAATCTTCATGCTTATCATGTAATTCCTTTGGCATAATTGGATAGTGTAGCCCATGTTTATGAGAAATTGCTTTTGATTGTGAATATGACTTGTGATGAAATTGAGCATATGTGTCTTGAGTGAAAGTAGTTGCAATCCAACAAATTGTTACCTAGTGAGAATTTTGGCCTTATAGGGAGAACTCCATTGATTCCCTCTTCTTGTTTGTGTGATTTTGCTCTCTTTATGCATATGTCACTTGTCATTGATATGGTTATCTATTTCTTGAAACCGTTATGAGATTGTTCATGCATGTTGATTGTGATTAAGAACTTATATTTTTAGCCATATTCTTCCATGCCTACCTTGAATTGTCTTTGCTTGAAGCCCCGTTCTAGCCTTAGCCTTTTGTTTGAAGCTCCACAAAAATTATCCCTAGCCTATATTAGCTTGACCCTATTTCGGGAATTGAACATAGATGAAGAAGTGTTGGGAATAATTTTTGTTGAGTGACATTTGGTTGGATTTGAAAGAGGTGACATGGTTAAAGGGTAGAAAACAACTTGTTGAAGTATAATGTAATAGGATTCTTGGCTTGGATTGCACCTTGTTGAAAAATTGAAGAGAAAAAGAAGGAAGAAGCTCGAGCTAGTAGCCTCAGGATCGACCCCCATATGGGTCGATCTCGCCCCCCTAGTGAAAATATAGTCTCAGGTTCGACCCCCCCAGGGGTCGACCTCGACCCCCTCTAGGCTCGATCTAGTAAAAAAAAAAGAGAAGAAAAAAAGGAAAGAAAAAAAAGAAAAAAATGTTTAAGTGCAAAGCCAAGAATTCTTAGTGTTTATGAGTTGTATTATGGGAGTTTGGGTTAGAAATTGATGGGTATGAGTTTCATAGAAGTGTTTGGTTATGAGTTGGAAAGTGAAGAAGTGAGATAATTTGGTTTGAAGTGTTGTATTTAGGAGTTTGATTCCCGGATTTAGCACCACATGGCCAAATAACTCCCTACCTTATGTTATTACCGAGCCCCATTACAACCCGGCCGAATGGAGTCTTCTATGAAGATTTCATTGAGCCTAAGTTCTTATGAAGATTGATGTGTCTTGACTTCTCTAGGTAGAGAGATTGGTGATATAAGTCTCAATGATAAAGTAGATGTTGCATAAAGATTGAGATGAGAGTTAATTTGATTGCCTAAACACATGAGAGAAAGAGAGAAAAACATTTATATCCCTTGTGAGGTTGGATTGTGATTGCCTAGCTTGAGACTTATACATATGTTATGATGTTAAAGTTACTTGTCTTCTTTTCACTTGTGTTTAAAATGTTTTGACAAGGGCTATGCTTGAAGGTTGTGTTATTGGTTTTGATTTGCATGATTATTGCTTGAGGACAAGCAAGTCTAAGTATGGGGTGTTTTGATGTCCGCGTTTTTAGGTAGATTTCTAGGGTCTAGATAGGTTGGTTTAAGTCAATTTTTGTAGTTGAGTCTTGTGTTTTTGAGTCTTTTTGCATAAGTTTTCGTATTTCCTTGAGATTCAGAAACTACGCGCTTTTGTGTCGTTTTGTAGGTGTTTTGGGGCTTGAAGACGAGTTTGGAGCAAGACTTGGAGAGGATGGACAAGCTAGGAGGAAGATTCAAGTGGAAGAGCTAAGAAGAAGAGCTAAAGAGGAGTAAAATCAAGAAGAGAAGTGAAGAAATCGACCCCAAGATCGAGCCCAAGGAGGTCGACCTCGAGCCATTTGACCAAACTTGGAATGCAAGGAATTAGAGTCTCAGGATCGACCCTGAAGGGGTCGATATCGACCCTAGGAGGGTCGATTGCGCGTTACCGACTTCACCTATCCGGATTACTTGTGCAAGTTTCCAAATCTGTATTTTAGGAAGGTGTTTTGTTTGTGTTTCCTAGTTAGATTAGGACTCCTTTTTGTCTATAAAAGGAGGTTGAACCTATAGTTTTTATTCATGCTTTGGATGCTTTGAATGCTTTGGATGCTTTGGGTGGATGCTTTGGAGGCTTTGGAATTCAATAATTAATCAAGACTTGGAGAATTTAGGGAGAAGACTTGGAGAGCAAGTTTGAGGTTTGTAAGATTGACCTTTAGTTTTTATTTGAATTTGAGTTTGGTTTGATCATGTCTTCCTCTTCTTCTTCCTTGTTTTTCTTTGCTATGTGTGAGTAGTTTTCTTAAAGTTCTAGGGTTGGGAAAAAACCCAACACAATCATGCATGTTTAAAACTTGAATTCATGACTTGAATGCTTAAGGATCATATCTAACCTATCTTATGCTTAATCCTTGATGAAAGTTGAGGCATGTCTTGTGATTGACCTTAGCGAAAGTGAAAAGTTAGTTGCTTGATTACATCTAATAGGATTATTTGCGAAAGTTGATATTCCTAGGTTGAAGGATAGGTAGAAAGTTGTTTGATTTGCGAAAGTTGATTGAATAACTTAAACTGTTTGCGAAAGTTAACTTTTCTATGATCTAGATTGCATGATGGTTGTGAATTCTTGTTGAAAGCATGTATGGTTGTTGTTGTGGTAGCCCTAGCCCTAGGATTTGCCCCTTTATATTGATTGAAACTCGTGTTTTTACTTCGATCCCGACTCCCTAAGTCGTGCTCGAACCGTTGCTTGTGTGTTTTGTGTGCTACGTGATAACTTGATCTTAGGATCGACCCCCTTAGGGTCGAGATCGACCCTCCTCAGGTCGATCCTGACTTTGTTCGTTTGTGTTTCCTTTCCTTTTCGTAGTTTATCGACTAATCTTAGCACTACTCTCACTCCCGTGGACGATCCTGACTTCGCTATACGCAGCGGGGTCTTGAATACAAATTTATTTGTTCGAGAAACCCTTCAACATGAGTATATTAAGAATTGAACTTGTTAAAATAGTTCTCTTTCAATGTAGACTTAGAATGTTTAGCATAGATGTCTACATTTAATCTATGAAGAGTTAAAAGAGAACATACTGACCGAAAGTATCAATGTGGTCACCGAGAATAAAATGAAGAAGATTTTAAACCATGTTTGATGAGTGATCAATGGATTGGAGGAGTCGATTCCGTGTTTTTTTTGCTTTAAAAGCTTAATTCGATTATGAAAAACCTCCCCCCGCTATGTTTTTCTAAGAGGAGGAAAATAATCGGCGGATGTCTCAATGGGAGGTACGCAGACGACCCTTTACAGACAAAAAATCCGGGAGGCACGAAGGCCACAAAACCCAAAAAAACAATACAAACAAGGATCACACCGATCCAAAACAATCACAAACAAGCAAACGAAACAACCTACAAAAACAAACAAGGAGCAAAGCCAATGCCCAAATCCAAAAAGACACCTACGGTTCCAAACAAGTAACCAATAAAATCAAGCAAATAGGGCAAACAAGCGCCCAAAAACAAGGAACAACAAGCACATGCAAGCAAGCACCAAATCAAATTCTACACACGCACGTCAACCACCGCAAAGGACCTGTGGAGCAACCAAATAGCATGATTGATAATCATCCGGCTAAGAACTTGCGTCGGCATATGATTGTTGTTGAAAATTTTGGCGTTGCTTGCATGCCAAATCAAGTAGACGGTGGCAGCCAAGGCAAAGCATCTAGCATCATACAAACAGGCGCGAATTCTTCTAGGAAAGCCACAGGTGTTTCTCTGAGACCTCCTAAGCCAACGAAGAGTCGAAGAGATCGAAGAGGCCCCAGCCGGAATCATGAATCTCACCCGGACTTCTCTCCAAACTTTCCTAGCATATGGGCAGTTGAAGAAGAGATGGTCGTGGGTCTCCAACGCAAAGCAACATAACCTGCAATTCATCTCAATATTTAGAAAAAGAAGACGATCATACGGCGAGAGTTTACCCAATTTTGCCAGCCAAAGGATGAAGGAATGTTTGGGAGTAGCGTGTGGTTTCCAAACCTTTTTCGCCCAACTAACCACACCACCACGCCTACGAAGAGAATCATAAGCTTTGGAGACCGAAAAGCAACCAAGAACTTGCCAGTTACGCAAAATAGATTCCGGGGAAACAATTGAATCGGTCAACTCCAAGACCACATCACTGGCCTCTAAAATGGCTTTAATGAGCGGCGAATCACGACAGTGAACAGCCCAGCCCATGGCCTCAGCAATGCCCAAGTACTTGTGGTGAATCCACCGAACCCACATACAATCTTTCTTCTAAAAAATAAACCAAAATTGCTTGAGCATGAAAGCGGTATTCCACGTACCTAACTCGAGAAGGCCGAGGCCACCTTCATTCTTAGGGGAGAAAACAACACTCCACCTAACTCTAGGACGTTTCCAAAGAAAGTCACGGCAAAGGGTGACGAGTCTATCAATAACCACAATCGGAATAGGTAAGATGGCGAGCCAAAACCCTTCAATACCTTGGAGAACCGAGGCGATGAGTTCACGGCACCCCGTAAAAGAGATACACTTCTTTGCCCAAGCGTTGAGTGATTCAGGATATTTTGTATAGGTTTACTCTTGTATTTTAGGGCTTTATTGAGTGTGTTTAGGTTAGAGTTGTGCGTAATTGTAATATTTAGACCGAAGACACAAGGATGCAAGATTCAAGAGTTTTTAGGCGTTTTGAGTTGTCTGCGCGACACCTCTTGCTTGTGAAGGCTGTAACACTCCCTTCTTAAAGCCAAAGGGTATTACCGCCAGTGACCTCAGACTTTACCATCCAAAGTCACCCAAGGCTTAGAAGGTAACTGAGATGATTTGAGAATAACCAACATTATTTTATTAATGTAAATTGGATTACAAGTGGGATAAATCTCCCGTAAGGTTACAATAATCATTTAAAAGAGTTGCAACTGAATTTAAAAGACATTTCTTAAAATATAAAAGCATGCGGGACCCATAATTATGGTCAAAATAAAAGACGTTTTACAGACTTATTCCTTCTTTCCTTCCTTCCTTCCTTCCTTCCTGCAGATCCTAGTACCTTCGGCTTCCTTCTGCACAACCTTCCCTTTCCTATTTGATATCCCCATAAAGGCAAGGAATACTAGCCAACAAAGTTGGGAAAGAAAAGAAGGGATGTTAGTCTAACGCGAGACTAAGCAAGTGGTAGAATAGGGCTTGGTTCTCATAAAGGTTTAGACATGATGGCATCACAGACCAATTGAAAACCGGTTGATGCCCAACAGTCAAGGGTTCTTTAATGCGGAACGCATATGGCTTTTTGAGCAAGAGACTTTTTAGACGAGCAAGGCTCAAAAGAAAATGATAGCTTTAGCTTGAGGATTTATGAGATGTGAGGCTTATGAGAAATGAGATTTCTCGGAAGTAGGATACTACATGGAAGTAGCACCTAAGAAAGATAAGTGTTTAAGATTTATTGGGAACTTAATTAATTCAAGCAACAGTGAAAAAAGCATCCAACATTGATCGAATCCTATCAATCTCATCTTAACTCGAAGATGCCGACAGGGAGGTGGCCACAAGGACGCTTACACACCTGAACCCTCTTGCCATTTTATAGGCATTTTAACAACTCGAGTCATGCATTCAGATTGGATAGGCGATTGTCAATAATGTGGACCCGAAGTGATTTTCCAAGTTGTACTAATCACCCCGCATTATTAATTAATGTGCATTGGGCACTTATCTTATTAGGTCATAAAACAGAGTAATTTATTTAACGAATTTTAAGTGACGGCTCATCGGAGCTTGGCCACGGATTAACAGGAAAGCAAGCGTCTCCTGAGCACTTAGCTAGAGTGCTATAGCCCATCCTAAGGAATGAGCATTAGTCGTACATGAGTTATTAAGAAATTACGAGAGTCTTAAAACTCGCATTCCCAGTCTTAGCCTACTCCACAACAAAGTCTCGAAAAGAGACTTGAAACAATCAAAGGCCACACATCAACGGTCCTAAGTCCATGTACTAGCGCGTACGATATTTAAAACAATGGTCATTAATTCTAAGCATAATAATCCTAATGCAACTATTAGCAAACAAGTTTGTTCCCAACGATTATTTTGATAACGGAAAGCAATTTCACGATTATTGAGTAAGGAGAAAAGGAGAACCATCCACTTGCCTTAAGACGTTTTTAAAACGTTAATCGAGGCGTGGAGTCGAGGCTAGCGAGGCCCTAGACGAGGCCTAAGGCAAGGCAAGATGCAAGGCAAAGACAAGGCACGGCCCGAGCAACGGCTAGGCAACGGCCCGGGACAAAACGCAAGCAAGGGCACTGGTGGCGGGCGCTGCCCCTTAGGCGGCGTTCGCTGCCCGTATGTGTATCGACGGCGTGATTTTGCAAGCTTCCTCCGATCAACTCCGGCCACCTCTTAAGGAACCGGTGCCAATAGTAGGTAGAGTAACACTTCTACTCTTAGATTGTGGAGGATTTTGAGTGAGAGAGAGGAGGGAGAGGTGCCAATTCATCCCTCACATTCACCTCCTATTTATAGAATTCTCAAACCTCAAATGATCCAAAATGGGTTGACTTCTAGCCTAACAATCCAAAAGGGGTTGACAAATGCATAGTTGACATTGTGTAAAGGTGTTGGGATTGATCCCAACTCAAAACCATTGCAGAAACCTAACCCACAGTGCCCACAATATAAGTGTTCGTCGAGCCACTTGCGTCTGCAGCAAAGCGGCGCCCGCTGCCCTCTTGGGACTGCATAGTGCTTCAGTAATATTGCCATAACTTTTGGGATACTTATCGGAATAGCCTCAAATTTTGAGCGATGAAACTAGACTACTTTATCTACCATTAGGCTTTGGAATCACGCGATTCCGAGCTCTAAAGAAGGTTTTATGAATTTTTGAAGTTAAGGTATCCGTTTAGCATTATCCAACGCTATTCGGTTAATCGGGTGACCTTTGCCCTTTCACTTGTCATTCCAAAGACAAAAATGAGTCATAAAACTAAGGAGAATTTCTTGATCCATTTTATAAACTTTATGGATATTACAAAGGCTATATCTTGAGCTACAGAGGTCGGATTAAGCTGATTCTGGTGCCATTGGAAGGCTAACTTCAAGGGCTTTAATTCATCTTTTTACACCGAAATCAGATTCCAAGCCGAAGATGGTCAAAACAATGTCCGAAGTGACGCCAGTGGTTCTGTCACAATACCGCGACCGCGGCAGAGGATCCGCGACCGCGGCGGCTGCCGAGACGACCTATTCTTTTATGTCGCGAAAGAGCAGGCACGGTGGAGACGACGCGACCGCGGCAATGCCGGATCCGATGCGGGCCGAAGATCTATCTTCTTTTCTTCTTCTTATCTTTCCTCTTTCCTTTTCTATCTTTTCTCCTTTCCTAATTAGATTAGGGGAGCATGTTCCCTGAGTTTATATAAGGAGGAGCCTCCTTAGGTTTTAGATACATTCTACATTCTACCTTCTACCTTCTTCCTCAAATTAGGTTTCTAGTTTAGTTATGGAGACCTAGTCTCCTTGGGTTTGTTCAAAAGAGAAACTCTGATGTATGAACTCATGAGGTTTTGGTAATTGATTTCTATCCTTTGGTTAATATCTCTTCTCTTTGTGTTTAATTCCATGAGCTTTGCATGATTCTTTGAGTTTGGCCAACTTGTTGAATTATCATCGTTCTATAGTCTGAATTGATTTGTTTCATTGTCTGTGTGAGCATCTCTTTTCTAGAAGACAACTTGATTCTAGGACCGTGGACTAGGATTAAGAGAGAGAATTGATTGTTTTATCTTACAATTGACTCGTAGCTTGATTGTTTGATATTATATCCTGCATATCCTTGTTCTCTATGCTAAATCTAGGTTTAGCATCCTTGCCTTGGGTTATAGAATTGCTTGGACCGTGGACTTGCGATTGTTAATGATCAGGATAGGAATTAACCATAGGTGTGAGTGAAATCAATGGATGAATCTATGATCGAGTGATTATTTCATGGGTGGATCTTTTGAATGAACCTGCTTGTTATCTATTTGTTTATTTGTTTATTCTTTGTTTCTTAGATTGGTTTAGTTTAGATTCTTCTCTTAAATCCCCCTATATCTTTAGTTGATAGATTTATTAGTACTAGAAGCCATAGTTCTCTTGGATTCGACCCCTTACTTGCATACTATACTAGTTTGTAGTTTGAGTTATTTATCTTTGATCTTGGCACGACGACTTTAGCCTAGTCATTGAGTACTCCCCCAATCTTATTAATGAGAGGGTTATAATCAATGGAACGGAGCACATGAGGCCTGATCGGGATGCCCAAATAACGGAAATGGAAAGAACCAGAATTGAACCCAATAAGACTATAAATTTGAAGAATAGGCAAACTCGAATTCGAGCTTGAACTAACTTCGAACTCAATATTTTGTTTGGGCTCAATTCGTTTAAGTGTTCATGGAGCTTGTGCTTGGTTTGCGAACCATTCATCTAGTTTGTTTGCGAGTCAACTAGTCGAGCAAACATGTTTACGTATAATTAATGTAAATAATTAGGTTATATCTTTTACGATTTTAGGTAAAAAAGAAAAGCAAAAAAGCAATAAATAGATGTACATGATATATAAAGTTATGAAAAATAGTTTATTTTTAAAAAAATCTAACAATATTGTGCATATTTTGGATTGTTTAAGAATATGACAAACTTGTTCATGACCATATAGTTGAGCTCGTTCATGAACAAAGAAATCGAGTTTTCATGTGTTTGTATTCGACTCTTTTATCTTTTCGAGTTGTACGGCTCAGCTCGTTTAGAAATCGAGCTGAACACGAACGGATTTTTATCAAACCGAACACCAAATATCTCGTGAACGGCTCGGTTTATTTACACCCCAAGACGGAATGAAAAAAATGGCTCTTTTGTTTTAAAACTCATTAATGGAACACGTCCCTTTTGATCTCCTAAATCGTACACTCAATTTTCGTTCAAATTTTTATACTCTAAATTTTGTTCTCCTTTCTTTGACTCTAAATAAAACTTTAAAATCCCGCTCGCAAAGAAAGTTACGCACGTGTTTGATTTACTAGAGGTGTCAAACGGGTCGGTTGGGTGGATTCGGGTTCGGTTATTTCGGGTTCGGGTTGAGTGTGGTTTCGGGCCAGTCGGGTTACATGTTAAGTCGGGTCGGGTCTTGACAGGTTATTGTGCGGGTTCAGGTCGACCTAACAGGTCCAGAAGTTGAATTTTTAAATATTTTTAAAGTATTACTATTATTATTAAACAATAATATTTAATATTAAAATATTATTTTTAATAGATTTTACAATAATATTTTATTTATAATAGATTGTGTAATAAAGTATATTATAATATTTACAAAACAATATATTTATTCTACATATATATAAAAAAATTGGGGCAATTTTGGTTTCAACCCAATCGGGTTTGGGTTAATTGGGTTCAATTTTTTCCTTTGTTTGCTATTATTCGGATCGAGTTTCAACCCTATATTTTGCGGTCTGTTCAGATCGGTTTTTCGAATCTGGTCAGGTTTTGAGAGCTCTTTTTATTGCCAAAGAAAGTTACAAAAGGAATTGGATGAGCTAAATTGTTGAGTATAACTGAAAATTAAGAAAATAGTGGGGTAGAAAGTAAAATCATAAAAATGAAGGTGCTTTCTTTTACAAGAACCGAAGGCCTAGAGAAAAAGAAAGAAGTCAAGGTTGAGATTTGCTCTGTCTCATCCCTATATCGGCCCCCGAGTCAATCTAAGAGATGGGTTGTAGCTAGACCTGGCAAAATCTGACCCGACCTGAAAAATCGACTCGATCCGTCCAAAATTATTTGGGTCATAACCCCAAAAAGTAAATCCGAAACCCGATTCTAACCGAACCCGATGACCGGAGAAGTTTCTGGGTCAAACCCGTTGGGTCGAACGAAAAACGGGAATGGTGAAAAAATTTCACACATTGTTGAGTTCGATTGTAATGATTTGTTTTCCTCTCGTCATCAGCCGAGCTCGACTCCAATTGATTGATTAAAAGATGATTATTATAAAGAAATCGACTCGAGTAATTGATTTTCAACATGAAATATACCAATTGATTAAAGATGTACTAAATTAGTGTCTCTTAAATTGATGTATACTTTTCAATGTTTGAATGTTTTTTGTTTTGCTGAACTAGATTCTAAGTTCTGAATTGATTCGTAAAGTTGTTCTAGGTTACATTAATGTTTATAATTTTATCAAAGTTGAAATATGTAAAATTTGAGAAATATTATACTTTTTAAATATGTAAATTACAAGCTTCTTCTTCTAGTATGATATATGCATACAAGAACTCTAGGATTTAAGTTTTCATACAAATTACTTTTTATGAATCTCACGTGTTCGTTTATTTCCTTATAATCAATTTTGAATCTCTAGGATTTGAACTGTATGGTTAATCATTTTTTATTAAAATTCTTCTAGAGATCACCATGAATGTGAAATTGGAACTTGTTTTTGTTATCTTTGTGTTACTCATCCCACTTAGTCTAGCACATGATTGATTACAAAAATCTTGTTAAAATAGTTAGATATCACGTCATGATTGAATATTTGTAATAGTGAGTACAAAGACGAAGTGTAACTTTTGTATTAAAAATCGAAATCCTGACATATAGGTGTAAATTAAATTATATTATAACTTTATAAGTAAACAAGCGAGTCATGAATTAATATCAACAAAGAAAATTATAGATAAATTTGAAAAATCGGGTTCTTTAACCCGTTGAGTTGACCCGGACCCGCAACAAACCCATAGTGACCCGACCCGTTTGGACCCGTTAAAATTGTGACTCGAAACGACCCGACCTGACGTTCACCTGAACCCGATTATTGAAACCCGCCCGACCCAATTGACAGGTCTAGTTGTAGCATAGATTAAAAAAGCAAAAAAAAAAAAAGGCTAAACCGAACAAGACCTTATTTACGACATAGTGTGGACATCTGCACCTTAAGCAACCTAGTGGTGATTTGCTTACACGGAATCCATTAGTCATATTCCCACTCACTATTTGCAACTCCCTCAAATGCCATATATACCACATACACTTGTTTTCAAAATTTCCAAATAAAACAACGACAAAGATTGATTAATAATCGGCACCAACCAACGAACCTCATAGAAAATAATGAAGTAAAATATAAACTTAGCTTTTCCCATTTTAAAATTAAATACATTTACTAATTGTTGAAGATGAGTTCGTTTTTTTTTTCAGCTCGAAGATGAGTTCGTTGGGTGGATTGGTTGGCACATATACTTTGGTACTCGCTAAAATGTACTATATACTAAAGTGTAGTAAATTTCGTCACCGAAATTTGTCGCATCATCCTAATTATTAAAAAAAATAATTCATTAAGTCTTATCATTATTATAATATTAACAAATGACCCGTATTTATTATATCTTTAAAGTTGGAGATGGAGAATACCACAGCAGATGACCCATATGTTAATTGCTAACAGGTTTTAACTATCGACTAACTGTTCAAAAGAAATTTTAATGTTGTAGCTTCGATGTGTAACAAATTTCAGGAAATCTTCTATCAATATATAAAGTTTAAAGAAGGTTAAAAATAAATGCTCAACATATAAATAATAATGTTTTAATTACATTGTATATTATCATAAGATACATCGTTTAATGCTACATTGTTAGTATATAGAAGGATTTAATTATAGCAAGAAATGCACACCCCAAATAGTTATTTGTTATCAAATGTATAAAATTAGGTGAATAGAAAAAAACCCCTCTACTACTTTCTCTCTCCATTAGTTGATTGACAATTAACCGACGTTAATCGGCATTGACCGATCGTTGACCGGACATTGACCAACCGTTCACCAGCGTTGATTGTCATCACTCGATGATTATCATCACTCAAAGACTATCATCAATTAACGATTGTCATCACTCGGCGATTTTCATTACTTGAATCATTGTCATCACTCGATTAAAGTGATGACAATCCAATTGTCATCTCTCTGTCACTCGATTTAGTGTCTTCACTCAATGATAGTGATAACACTCATTAAGTGATGACACTTTTATAAAATTTAGTGACACTCATCACTTAATGACTGTCACCACTCAATGATAGTCATCACTCAAATATTATCATTAAAATGTATTGTCATTGCTCTGGTGAAATTTGATGACATTTATTTTCTCATCATTGATGACACTTGATTTATCACCACGATATGTCACATATTTTATCACCATGAGATGGCACTTTTTTATATAGAATATTATCATCACTATATAAAAATGTTTACACTAATATATGTCACACCACTCAATGATTGTCATGACACGATGACTGTCATCACGCAAATATTATCATTAATATGTATAGTTATCACTAGATTCAGTCTCATCACTCCAATGTAATTTGATGTTATGATGACACTCGTTTTTGTGATATCAAATATATGTCACCACTATAAGTGTCATCAAGTATATATATACAAATCACTCAAATTGTCATCAATCATGTGTGATCACAAACAATTTTTTTGACCTTGATGACACTCATCACTTGATTTTCATCAAAGTGTTATCAAAATAAGTGTCATTAATCTAAATGTTAACATGCTTGCTGAAGTCATTTAGCAACCAGGAAAATCCACAGCTTCACTTCTCTATGACTCATGTCTTTTACATAAGAAAAGCCCTTCCTCTCCACAGTTGAAACCCCTCGCATTCAATCCATTCAGTTCTAAACTTGATCGGAAATGATTGAGATTGACCTGATCCACAAAGAGATACAAATTATGAATGAGATCAATTAAGTACATAAAACTGCACAATTTGGTAGTTGCATTGTAATAGGAAACCAAAATTGAGTTGGGTAGGCTTCAACTCACCACTCAACCACGTTGCGGATGTAGAATCATGTCAAAGTCAACCCTCCACACCATTAATTTGTATATGCCAAGGAACCAACTATCGGTCTGGCACATGTTGAAGAAACGGAGACCGACATCGAGAGAATCGAGGGATAGTGGCAGATATCGACGATTTTAGGTCATTACTCGTCCATAAAAGGCAAAATTTATCCCAATCCCGAATTACTAGAAGTAAGAAGCTTGATCTGTGAGGTTATACTTGTGTCAAATTTGACATCGATCCTCTTCAATGGAAACCGGAGGATTAAGAATCCACCGTAAAACAAAGAGATTTCCGTTGTTCTATAACCTAGAAGGAGAAACAAGTGAGAGCAGAGAAAGTGAGTAAAAGATAAGAGAGAAAAGAAGGGCTTTTGCCATGCTGCAAAAAAAATTGCATTTTGATAATGTGGATAATTAGGTGGGATATCTCTGCCCCTTTCCCTAAAGCCTCTCATTCAAAGAGTCGTACTTTATGCTTGAGCCATTGACATTGTACGTCCTCCCACTTGTTTAGTCTCGTGTTAGACTAACATTCCTTCTTTGTTTCTCAACTCTGTTGTTTCCTATTTCTTATCTTCTATGGCAATATTAGATAAGAAAGAGAAGGTCGTTCAAGAATAGATGGAAGACACATAATCTGATGAAAGGAAGGAAGGAGGTCGCTACACATATTTTCACTTGACCATATTTTAGGTCTCACATGCTTTTACATTTCGAACAATGTTGTTTATTGGCCAAATACATATATGCCCCCCGAACTTTTAATTTTTTTTTCAACCAAATCCCCAACTAAAAAATGTTCTATTAAACCACTCAACTGACTAATTTTGTTTGATTGAAACCCTATTGCTGACGTGGCATAGCGCATGTGATACACACCGATCTTGTTCGACTGAAATATTGCTAAAGCAATATTTTAACTAAATAATAATATTAAATAATACTAATATTATAATTTATTTTTTTTAATAGTAAAATATATTATAATATTATAAATAAATTTATATGCTCTTTAAATATACTATATCGGTCAACCCAACGGGTTTCGAATTTTAATCCATTCGGGTTCGGGTTAAAACAGGTTTAGTTCATTTTGGGTTTAGATTCAAATTTTCAAGATTCAGCCTTAAAAGTTTTCGATCGGTTCGGGTCGGCTTAGCAGGTGAATCGGCTAAAGTCGTCATGCCAAGATCAAAGATAAATAACCCAAACTACAAACTAGTATAGCATGCAAGCAAGGGGTCGAACCCAAGAGAACTAAGGCTTCTAGTACTAATACATCTATCAACTAAAGACATGGGGGGAATCAAAGAGATATCTAAACTAAACTAACCTAGAAAATAAACAAACAAACAAATATGGGAAATAAGTTCATTCAAAAGATCTGCCCTGAAATAATCACTCGATCATAGATTCATCCATTGATTTCAATCACACCTATGGTTAATTCCTATCCTGATCATTAATAATTGCAAGTCCACGGTCTAAGCAATTCTATAACCCTAGACAAGGACGCTTAACCTAGAATTAACATAGAGAACAAGGATATGCAAGATATAATATCAAACAATTAAACTACGAGTCAATTGCAAGATAAAACAATCAATTCTCTTCTTAATCCTAGTTGCATAGACAACAGGTCTAGGTTAAGTTGTTTTCACAAATTAGTTTTGTCCACGGTCCAAACCTAGTGAAACATTAGAACATCAATCATTTCAATAGAGTCGCGAGTCCTAGAGAAACCATCAACATTCATATAATTTAAAGCACAAGAGAATCAATATCAGCCAAAGGATAGAAATCACTTACAAAACCTCACGAGTTCATACATCAAAGTTTTTCCCTTGAACAAGCCCAAGGAGACTAGCTCTCCATAACTAAACTAAAAACAGAAGAATAAATTTGAGAAAGAAGGTAGAAGGTATCTAAAACCTGAGGTGACTCCTCCTTATATAGCCCAAGGAACATGCTCCCCGAGATAGATAAGGAAAGAGGGATAGAAAAGGAAATAAGATAGAAAAATCTCGTCCGCTCCAGATCACGTACCACCGCGACCGCGTCGTCTCCACCACGCCCGTGGAAACACGGCAAAATAGAATAGGTCGTCTCGGGCAGCCACCGCGGGCACGGAAATCGGACAAAATCACTAGCGTCACGTCAGAGGCTGTTTTGACCCTCTTCGGCTTAGAATCTGACTTTGGTGTAAAAAGATGAATTGAATCTCCTTGAGTTCACTTTCCAATGGCACCAGAATCAGCTCAATCCAATCTCTATAGCTCATGAAATATCCTTATTGTTTGAGCCAAAATTCACCCAAGGGAACCTTCACCTAGATCGGGTCTGATCGAGGTGAATCACGAAGAACACATTTGATGCAAAAGCTTGTGAATTGTATTGAAAGTATGATTGAATGCGTGAAAGAGCGTAAATCTGCTCTAGGGCTTACAATCGATTTATATAGCGCCCTTGAGGATTGATCTATCTTGTGAGAAAAGATATGATAATACAAGATTATATCTAATCCTAACTTTAACGGAATATCTTTAAGAGATCTATCTTATATCTTCGCTTCTATCTTGTTCAACCGACTTCTCTCATCGCCGTTTCTCGCGATGCTCTGAAGAAGTTGCGAAGAAGTACCGACCGGGTCTTGATACTTTTGTGAGGAAAATCCGGGCCCAACAATACCCCTAAATGCAGCGTTTGGAATTTGAACTCTTTTAAATTTCGAATGGTGCATTTACTCGATTTGACGTTACGGTCAACCTCGATTTTCGGGATTTTGCAGACTCTCTTCTTAAACCCCTCTCTTCACCATTTCTTTCCACCTTCGTCCCCGCTCTCTTCTTGCTCTTCTTCTTCCTCTTCTGTTTTTCGCTCTCGAACGCTCCAGGTACTACTGCGCCCCCTCTGCTTCTTTGTTTGCTTACCATGGCTCCGAAATCTCCCTTTACTTCTTCTAAATCTCTCGGCGAGGAAGACCTCCTTCCTTGTTCGATGACGCGAGATGAAATCGCGGAGTGGGTTGCTTTTGGGGGTTTTCCCAGAGGAACCCGATTCCACGCCCCAACAATCGAAAAGATCGATTGGGTTCGCAAGGGTTGGGTCTGTTTTATGGATTACCCATTTACCCTAGGCTTGAAGTTCCCCTTTTCCGATTTCATCCGCGAGTTTATTAGCTCCCTAAAGGTCTCCCCTTGTCAAATTCTCCCTACGACGTGGCGTACTCTCGCTCGAATTGACGAGCTTGCCGCAGAATGAGGGCTTAAGATGATAATGGGGGAACTCCTTCTTGCTTACAAAATCGTTCCACAAAGAGCCGGCCGCATTACCCTTCACGCTTGGGATGTAAGAAACCCTTTAATTCCCAAAACCAAAATGCCTTCCCGGAGTTTGCAAGCCCGGTTCTTCTTCATTGAGTTAGAGTCTTTAAGGGGCTTAGATGAAGATGTATTGTCGGTCTTTCGAGATGGATGGAATACGTCTCGTAAGAAACTAAGCTCTCACTTGCTGGTTTTGTTTATCCAATTACTTATGCAAAGCTTAATACTGATGTCGCTCCTTTTGTATGAAGTTCCAATCGGGATAAATTCTAGGCGAACTAATACCGGTGTTTGGAAACGGCTGCTGAGTATTAAGACTAAGAAACGTAAGCCCAAGAAGATCCGCCCCGAACCCGAAGTCTCTGCAGAGGAAGTGGGGGAACCAGACCTTGACGAGGACGAAACCGAGACGGAGAAGACCCCAACATCTTCTGATATGGCAAGCTCTTCTGGAAAGAAATCAGGTTCAATCCTTTTCTCCCCCTGTCTTGGTTCTTTTTTTTTGCCCTCGCTCTGTTGGAGGTATCGCGTTGCTGATTTCGAATTGTGTATAGGTTGTAAGATCGACACGTCCGCTGCCGGTATGGTTAAGAGGCTCAGATCGAGTGGAATTAAGGCAATGACCTCCCCGACCACTTCTGTGGATTCCAAGAAGTCACCGTTGTTGGATCGTTAGTACTGAGGAACGTCCTTTACTTTGGTAAAGGCGTCCTAAGGTTAGGCGTCCCTACAAGGTGTAGGGGCGTCCTTGAGTATTGCAGCGGAAGTTAAGTACTAAACAGGTAAATAGTGAACACAATGAATTATAGAGGAACCACTCAAGACCAAGTAGTCCTTCAGTGTAAACCTCTACCTCCTTGGAGGATTTTTGAATAGTTCTTTCATTTATATTGAACGTTCTTACAGTTGTACTGGCGAGTCTTTACAGTTCTCAGACACTTAGCTTTTCCCTAAGTTCACTTGTAAAGAACTCCTTTGAGCCTACAACTTAAGCTATAGTTCAATCTACTAAAGGACTCTATTCCTACGTTCTGCAGTACTTCGCAGAACTCTCTTTCTCTTTTTGGGTTTTCTGGTTACAAACTGTTTTGTGGTTTGGGTACAAAATCTCACTCGATCTAACACAAGTCCTAGCACTGTTCTTGAGTTCTTGAGTTAGTTCTTCGTGTTCTTGAGTGAGTCACTTTCCTCTGATTCTCTTTGAATATTCTCTGAAAGCGTTGGCGTCACAATAAATGCCTTGGGCTATTTATAGGACTTGGGGAAGGGCGTCATTCTCGTTCTGACGATCATGCCCTTCAGGTACGTGGCTACAGGATCTTCCTCCACGAGTTTGGCGGTGATGAGGAAGCTTCTTGTATCCAGCTGTGTGTGATGAACTCCGCTACAGGATCGGCCGCTACGTGTTGATGAACTCTGCTACAGGATCGTCCGCCACGTAGTGATGGACTCTGCTACAGGATCGGTCTCCATGTGTCCTTGGATGATCAAACATTGTCGAGTGATGTCATCCTGTCGGCTAGAGAGTAAGGACTCCTTTCTTGCGTTCCTACTTGCTTGGGACTCCGTCCTTGCTCAAGTAGTCTCTTGTTGGTCCTTACTTCCTGTAAGCTGGCGTCCCTAAGCCTAGGGAACGTTCACACACTTGTTTTCCTTTGTTAATTGGTGTTCCTGAACACTTGGACAAATTTATTAGAATCAAAGTGAGTTTGTCATATCAAAACTTAAGGGACGGTTTGTGTTGGCACACTACCAAGTACGCAGGCATCTTTGATAGCGTCCCAACAATTTCCCCCTTTTTGATGATGACAAACTCTTCAGCAGAATAGTTTTGACATTGAAACTTAGCATGCATGAAAACTTGGAAGCGTCCTCTAAGCCTTAGAGAAAATTCCAGTAAGCACAAGTTTTCATCCTTTGATTCTCTAACATTTGGATTTTAAGGAGAGAGTCGCGTCCTATAAAACTTTCTAAGCGTCCTTTTTTATTCTAGCATGAGCGTTCCTTAGACTTTTCACTTAATAGTTCCCCCTTAACACTTGCTTATTCTAAATAACTATTTTATAGCGCATCTCTGCAAAACTACACTTCCCCCTTTTGGCATCATCGAAAAGGATAACAAGTGATAAGGACGTTAGCACAAGCACATAACTAAAAGCAGTGGAACGCTTAAGCACACATATGCACACAAACAGTGGATTGCCATTCAAACGAAATAAGAGTACGGTTATTACAAACCAAGATAGTGTTTGAAACTCAAAAGAAGCAAAAGCAAAATATAGGGGAATAAAAGGGGTGGACGGCAATCATTGAGAGCGGCTCTGGTCTTGATAAAACTTGAGCAGTTTTTCATTAAGTTCAGCAGCCTTGGTGAACGCAGAGGACAAATCCTTGAGAGCGGAGAAGATGAGGCACTGATTGTCCAAGATCGCACCCATGAGTTCTGCAGGAGGATGCTCAGCAAAATTTGCAGGTGCAGAACGGGGCCTTGGTCCTGAACTGGATGAGGGAGCGTCCATGGGAGGTACTTGAACAGGAGAAGGAGCCAAAAGCATTTGATCAAGAGCGGCAAGGTCTACGGCTGGCTCTTCTTCCTGAGGGAACTCCAGAGACATAGAAGCTAGACGTTCTTCCTCAGCCAAGCGTTCTTCCTTAACTTTCTTTCTGGCTTCCTCAGCCTCAACCTCTAACTGATTAATTACTGAAGGCAACTCTTCATTATGCCTTATCTCGACAAGTCCCTTCTTGGCGTTCCATTTCAAGCCGAGTTCTTCTGAAGGAGCGCTTTCATCATAGGCGTTCTGAGACTGCAGAATCAGCTTTACCAGCCCTGGGTACGGCAAGGCATGTCGCTTCCTTCCACACTTAGCCATGTGTTGCATAGCAATTCTGGCTAGGTTGATTGGTCGGCGTTCGAGAAAGGCGTCAATGAGAATAATGTCATGTGTTTGTACTATTGAACGCTTCTCCTGTCTTGGAAGAATGGCGCGACATATGAAATAATGAGCTATGATGCCTACCTTGCTCAGCACGTGAGCTACCCTGTCCAGTCCCATTGGCCTTTTGCCCTGAAAGATGTGCTCAACGAGAGGCAGTTCTTGATCTGTTGTCTCAAATCCTCCTTCTGGAAGTGAGCTAAGGGCATCGGACGAGGGCTTGCGAGGACTTAGACCCATGAAGGATCGGATTTGGCTTTCTGTGATTGAGGCTTTCTCACCTTCAATTTTGAAGTGGAGTGAGCCTTCTTTTGATTTGTAACGCAAATCCCTGTAGAACGCCTTCACTTGTTCTTTGTCAACTCTTGATGGCGCTGGCCCAACGTTCAACCATCCTTGAAATTGCAGAAGCGCGAGGAACTCCTTAACAGCTTCATCATCAAAGGAGGCAAGCCACTCTTCTGAGTAAATGAGAGGGCTAAGAACGTTGACGGGCGCACCTTCATTTTTTCTTTTGCGCTTGCCCTTTGGAGACTCAGACTCCTCATCATCAGAACTGTTTTCATCAGCGGAGTCCTCTGACTATTCTTCATCTGCATCCTGGCCAGCAGCGTTCTTTGTGCCTTGTTCGTTTTCAGCATTGCCACCAGCCGTGGCTTGAGCAGCACCAGAAGAACTCTGACCTTGGGACGCGCCTTCAGCGTCCTGAGCCTCTGATTGAAATTCAAATTGTGGCTCAGCGTCCGCTGGGACTTGATTGGATACTGTTTGGATTGTGGGGGAGGGGTTTTCTTGTGGAGTTGGGAGGGGATTTAGGAGAGGGAGGGATTGGTTGTAGGGTGGGACTTCCTGAGCATCACGCTCGAGCTCTTCAGATAAGGTTGGCTCAGCGTCCTTGTGAGCGACCTGGTGCCCGCCAGTGTCCTCAGCTACTTGTTTCTCAACAGGAGCATTCTCAACTCCTTCAGCCTCGTCGTTGGAGTCCCCAACAATATCTATGAATGGGGAGGCTTGGGCCGCAGGCGTTCCTCTTTGGCTCTCAGATGAGCTAGAGGATGAGGAGAAGATGTGCTCGGGTTCTGGAGCAGCTTGGACCAGGAGCACCTTTGGAGATTCGCCGACTTTGCGACGTTTGAAGGTATGCTCAAGGGCGGGACGCTTCTCAACGTCTTCTGGTCCGCTCTTTGATGAGGGACGGCGAGATCTGGGGGTCTCGGGGTCCTTTGGGGGAGAGATGTGAGCGGGAGCAGATGGGAAGTTGGCCAAATTTAGGGGAGAGGAATGGGGTTTTGGTTGATATGGAATGAGGGCATTTGTGGTAGAAGGCTTGGGGGACGGAGGAGGAGTGGGAATTTGGACGATGGTGATGGGTTGGGGAGGGGTGGATTCTTTAGAGAGGTTTGAAGGCCTTTTGGTGGTGCTTGGCCGTTTTGTGGAGGTTTTGGAGGATGGGACGCTTGAAGTCTTGGCCTTTTTGAGGGGCCTTGGATCATGGGTTTTCTTGGAGCGTCCCTCCTTTAAGTGTGGTGGAAACTTATCCACAATTTGGGTTGGATTTGAGGAGGTTGGTTTGGATGTTTTTGAGAGGGGAGATGAAGGGGTTGGACGCTTGGATGATAGGATATTTTGAGGAGGTGGGGGAGAGGGACTAGGTACTCGAGACTTTAGCATTTTGTACGCTAAAGAGTCCCTTGGGTACATTGGGAAGTCTGGGAGGATGGCGTTGTGGAGGTCCGGGATAAGTTCAAGTAAAGGACCCAGATTCTCACCTCCAAACTGTGAGAAGAAGAGAACGTCGTCCATCCTTCCCGGCAAATCTTTGTAATTTGTGTTGTGGAGGCTTGGAACAACGAACCGTTCTATGAATTTCTCGTAGTTCCTTGTCTTTATGGCGTCCGCCTTCATCTCGGGAATATCCATCCGTTCCCTTATCAAGTTGTACAACGTCTTGGGCTTCCTGTTGATGAAGTCCACCAACGATTCATTAAGGACGATGGGTTTTGGCTTTTCTATATGGTGGGACTTCACCAATCTTCGTCTCTTCCCGCCGGTAGAAGATCCGGCCACGTTCTTTAGTTGTTGAGACATTTTCAGATGAGATTGTAGTGAGAGAAAGCTGCCGGAGTTCTAGAGAGAAGTCAGAGCACTGATTAACGCATAAAGTGGTTGAGAATAATAAATGATCGAGAGCGACTTTTCTGGCCTTATATAGAGGAAGCGGTGGCACAACTGTAATTACCATTGTTTTACTGTGCGATACGTGGCGAAACTTCCCCCTTAAGCATTGAGCAAAAGCAACGGTCACTGTTCAAACTTTCAAATATTCAAATATTCAAATTTCTGACTCTTCAACTGCTTCTCAAAACTGAACTGGCGTTCTTTCTTTCAAGCCATAGCGTTCTCTCATTTGAGAACAAAGAAATTACCTCTTCAAGCAAACCAAACCAATACAACCGTCCCTGTGATCACCTTGCGAACCATTTGAGAGCAAAGCAAGTACGTCCCGTAAAAGAAAAAATGAAGCTCATAGGACGCGTTTGCAAGGTTCTCGGCTAGGATAAGCTTAGAGTTCCCATCATTTCGGCTTATAATGAGGGTTGGGTGATCAGGGATACCTTTTTCAAGACAAATAGAGAAATTTGAATGGCGTTCCAAAGTAGCAAACATATGAAGTTTTAGACTAGCGTCCTTGCAAATATGAGTTCAATGCATAACAGTCCTTAAACACTTAGAATCTACCAAACATAGCCAATCATTGAGGGAATAGTAGAACGGGACTTGCTACTTAAAAGTTATCATCCCTAAAAGCAACCTGAGATGCTCATAGGGACGTCTATCAAGCGCCTTAGTGAAAATATCAGCTATTTGGTCTTCAGTTCTTATATGCTCCATACTAATGAGTCCTAGTTCAACATTATCACGCAAGAAATGATGCCTTATATGAATATGCTTTGTGCGTGAATGAAAAACAGGATTCTTAAAAATTTCAATAGCACTTGTGTTATCACAACGAATGGGAATAGTTTCAAGATTGATACCGTAGCCCTCCAGTTGATATTTGATCCAGATGACTTGTGAACAGCACGAGGCAACAACAACGTACTCAGCTTCCGCAGTTGAAAGCGCCACAGAGTTCTGTTTCTTAGATCCCCAGGAGACTAAGCATGAACCAAGGAACTGAGCCATTCCTGAAGTGCTTTTTCTATCAATCACATGACCAGCATAATCAGCGTCCGAGTAGCCAACAAGCTTGAAGGACGTCTTCCTAGGGTACCAAAGGCAAAGGTCATCGCGTCCTTTGAGGTAGCGAAAGATCCTCTTGACTTCTTGTATGTGGGACTCCTTTGGATTCGCCTGGAAGCGTGCACACAAGCAAACGGCAAACATAATGTCGGGACGGCTTGCGGTCAAGTAGAGCAAAGAACCAATCATTCCTCTGTAAAGCTTTTGATCAACGTCCTTGCCCTGTTCATCTGCGTAAAGACGCGAGTTTGGAGAATAAGGGGTTGCAACAGGTTTGGACGCGTTCATCCCGTACTTCTCAAGCATTTCACTGACATATTTTTGTTGGTGAATGCGCGTCCCTTCTTTGAGTTGGTTGATTTGAAGTCCCAAGAAGAAATTGAGTTCTCCAATGAGGGACATTTCAAACTCACTACTCATTAAGGACTTGAACTCATCTACAAGTTTCATGTTAGTGCTACCAAAAACAATATCATCAACATAAACTTGGGCAATTAAAATGTCCTTGTGAACTTTCTTTATGAACAAAGTTTTATCAATTGAACCTCTAGAGTACCCATGAGACAAAAGAAAGGACGCAAACCTGTCGTACCACGCACGAGGGGCTTGCTTGAGTCCATAGAGCGCTTTGTCCAAGTAGTACACATGGTTCGGATGAGAGGCGTCCTCGAAACCAGGAGGTTGAGCAACATACACTTCCTCCTTCAATTTTCCATTGAGGAATGCAGTCTTGACGTCCATCTGAAATAACTTGAATCCTTTGTGAGCGGCGAAGGCGATAAGGAGACGAACGACCTCAAATCTAGCAACAGGAGCAAAGGTCTCATCATAGTCTATGCCTTCCTCTTGCTTGAATCCTTGAGCTACCAGTCTTGCCTTGTTCCTTGACACACGTCCACTTTCATCAAGCTTATTTCTGAACACCCAGCGCGTCCCTATGATGTTTTTGCCTTTGGGACGAGGGACGAGGGTCCATACTTTGTTCCTTTCAAACTGGTTGAGTTCTTCTTGCATCGCTTGAATCCAGTCAGCATCCTGGAGTGCTTCTTTGATATTCTTTGGCTCCACCATAGAGACAAATGCATTGAACGCACAAAAAGCTAAATTTGCACTTTGGGACTTGTTTGCAGCTGACCTTGTTTGAACTCCTTGAGAAGGGTCTGAAACAATCTGGGATGATGGGTGGTCCCTAGAGAAACGGGACTCCCTTTGAAATAATTGAGCAAATCTTGGATCAATGTCTCCATCAAAGTCATCACTATCATTTTGAGCATCATCGTCGGTGCGTTCCCCCTTAGAGAGAGCGTCCACACCTTGATGTTGCTCACCTTGTTGACTTGATTCAGCCATATCTTGTTGAACTGGAGATTCACTACGAGATGGAACTCCCTGAACAACACTAGGAACGTCTACTGAGACTTCTTCAGGATTTGGAGCAGCGTCCTTAGGAACATAGTATTTTCCAGAGGACCAATCTTCAGCTTCATCTTTAGAGTCGTCCTGTTGTTGCGACGAGGAGCGTTCTTTCTTTCTTGATTTTTCTTTGTGAGAAGAACTTTCCTTGAACACAACATGAATACTCTCCTCAAGCTTTAGAGTCCTTTTGTTGAAAACTCTATATGCTTTGCTGGTGAGAGAGTATCCAAGGAATATGGCTTCATCACTCCTTGCATCAAACTTTCCAAGTTTTTCTTTATCATTGTTGTGAACGAAGCATTTGCAACCAAAGACTCTTAGATAGTCAATGCGAGGCTTCTTTCCGTTCAACAGCTCATAAGATGTCTTTTTCAGCAATGGACAGATCATGGCACGATTGATGATGTAGCATGCTGTAGCAATAGCTTCCGCCCAGAAATACTTGGGGACGCTATTAGCCAAAAGCATAGTTCTTGCCATATCCTCCAGCGTCTTGTTCTTTCTTTCCACAACTCCATTTTGTTGAGGAATCCTTGGAGCTGAGAAGTTGTGCGAGACACCATGTTGATCACAGTATGCCAGGAACTCTGAATTCTGGAATTCCGTCCCATGGTCTGATCTTATGGCTTTGAGAGGCGTCTCAAGAGCAACTTCCACTTGTTTGATGAAGACTTTGAACGCATTGAAACAATCTGCTTTGGACACCAAGAAAAGAACCCAAGTGAAACGAGAAAAATCATCTACGAGAACGTAAATGTACCTCTTTCCACCGTAGCTCAGCGTCTTCATTGGTCCACAAAGATCCATATGGAGAAGTTCCAAAGGCTTCTTTGTACTTACTTCATTCTTGGACTTGAAAGACGTTCTTGTTTGCTTCCCTTTGATACAGGCTTCGCACTGTTCAACTGTCTCAGGATCTATTCGGGGAAGTCCTTTCACAAGATTTCTTTGATGTAGCTTAAGGATTGTGCTAGGTCTAGCATGGCCAAGACGACGATGCCAAAGATCAGCGTCCTTCTTTGAAGCAGATAGACACAATTCTGATTTAGGCTTGAATTCTTGATTGAAGATATAGACATTGTTTTGGCGTACTCCTTTGAGAACGACTTTGTTGGACTTCTTGTTGATGACGAGGCACTCCTTTGAGTCAAATGTGACTAGGTTTTCACCTTGATCACACATTTGAGAGACGCTAAGGAGATTGAAGCCAAGTCCTTCTACAAGACTCACGTGTGTTGCTTTGATGGACGGGTTAAGAATAGCAGTTCCCGTTCCTTTGATCTTTCCTTTGCCCTTATTGCCAAACGAGACAGTTCCTCCCGTGGCACTATTCTGGATAGAAGTGAGATGGATCTGGCTTCCTGTCATATGATTTGAGGCGCCACTATCAATGATCCATGGGCGTCCCCTCACTTCCACCTGCCAAAACAAGGTTAGTTTTTGGCGACCCAGGCAAGGTGTTCCTTACCTGGCTCATTACAAAAGTAGAACTCTGGTTCTGGCATAAAATCATTAATGATAACATCATTAGAAATGACATTCTTACGGAAAGAACTCCTAGAACGTCTAAGACGCCTAAGATTAGCTTTGGGAACAGACTTGGCATTCTCATTGTTAGTCCTAGCCTTTTTGCCACTTGCAATATCTTCTTTTAGTTTCACACAGTCATATTTGAAGTGGTCTCCTTGTCCACAGTACCAACACGTCCTATAGTAAGTACCGAGGTAGTACTTCTTGTTAGGACGTTGGATTTTGTTTTGCTTCATCTTTTGGGGATCACACACTTTTGAGCCGTCCCCTTTTGCAATTTTCTTATAAATTTTATGACTGGTGGAATTGGTATAGTAGTCTTCTTGTCCTTTTTCTCCACTTTCTAGGACCCTAATTCTTTCAAGAAGATTCTTGGTTTTCTCCCGTTCAAGTTCAAGTTCTGAAGTTTTGCTAGCCTCAAAGTCACTAGGGAGAGAGTTCCTAGGTTCAGACTCGTAACCTAGTCCTCTTTTGGTTGGGACAAAAACTATTGGTTTGACTTCCTCAACCATGGGACTCTTTCCCATCACTTTTACTTCTTCTCTAAGCTTAACGTTCTCAAGTTTGAGACACATTACTTCAGTTTTTAGAGACTTCGATTCTTCATATGAGGACTCTAGTTGAACGGTCATGGAACTACAGTTTTTACATTCAACTACTATATTCTCATTTTCAAGTTCAAGTTCATCCATTCTATGTTGCATGACAACACTTTCTTCCATGATTTTTCCAATCAGTTTAATGAGCTTAGATTTGGAACAATTTTCTAAAGAACTCATCATAGATTCACGGGTTACCTCATTTTCAGATCTCGGAACGTTCTCCTCAACAACTGTGACGTCCTCCATAGCCATGTACGCCACTTGTTCATCAGGTTCTTCATCATCATCATCAGAAGAAGAACTCCCATTGTCCCACGCAGAGGCGAACGCTCCAATGAGGGCCTTTGTCTTCATTTCCTTTGAAGACATTCCCGTTGTACAATTTTTAGCAAAGTGTCATTTCTTGTTACACTTGTAACATGTGAGTTCTTTCATTTCTGCCTCAGTGTATTTGCGACTTTCCTTCTTGGGCATCTTGTGTTTGTTGAAATATTTGTTCCTTTTGCCAAAGGCACGGAGAACTTTGTTGAAGAGAGCAAGTTCTTCCTCTTCTTCAAGCTGTTCCTTAGTCTTGCATTCTTTCTCTTTCAAGACTTGAACACGCATCCTCTCGCGGTTCTCATTCTTGTTAGCTTCCACCATTAAGGAGATTTCTTGTTGACGACGAATAAAGTCAGCGTACTCTGGTGTTGTGGACGCCAAAGCAACATCAGTCTGGGGATTCTTCCCAAGTTGAGCCATATCAGAAATCTTTCTCTCTTCGTACTGCCTGAGTTTCCCATAGATTTCTTCCATATCCAGGGTTTTGTTGGCTGTATTCTCTTTGAACGTTGTCCTATCAAAGTTCCAGACTCCAGTCAACCCATCAATGATCACTTGAACTCTATTCCTCATGGAGATTTCTGTTTCTGGAATGCCCAGGTTCCTCATCTTGGTGACAAGGGCCTCAAAACGGTACGAGTAGTCATTCACCGTTTCATTTGGCAACATGCTGAAAGCATAGAACTCCTTCTTGATCTTTAGCTGGACGTCCTCCTTCATTTCAGCTGTTCCTACATGGAACTTCTCAAGAGCGTCTCACTGTTGTTTAGCTGTTGGCAAGTTGCCAACTCGAGTGGCGTCCCTTTCACATAGGGACGCTTGAAGGAAACAAATGGCTTTTGCGTTGGTTTCCATCAACTTAAACTCGTCAGGACCCCACTCGTTCTCCTTAACAGCTTTGTCAGCGGGTACCTTGAGATCTCCCTTCATAATGACCTTCCAACATTGATAATTTTGACCTCTGCAGAAATTTTCAAACCTTGTCTTCCAGCGGTTGAAGTTGCCGTCCGTCAGGTGCGGATGCTTCACAAAAGAGATTCCAATAGGTTCCATGTCCATTTTTACCTGCAACTCAGTAAGAATCTAGAGCGCCTGCTCTGATACCAATTGTTGGATCGTTAGTACTGAGGAACGTCCTTTACTTTGGTAAAGACGTCCTAAGGTTAGGCGTCCCTATAAGGTGTAGGGGCGTCCTTGAGTATTGCAGCGGAAGTTAAGTACTAAACAGGTAAATAGTGAACACAATGAATTATAGAGGAACCACTCAAGACCAAGTAGTCCTTGAGTGTAAACCTCTACCTCCTTGGAGGATTTTTGAATAGTTCTTTCATTTATATTGAACGTTCTTACAGTTGTACTGGCGAGTCTTTACAGTTCTCAGACACTTAGCTTTTCCCTAAGTTCACTTGTAAAGAACTCCTTTGAGCCTACAACTTAAGCTATAGTTCAATCTACTAAAGGACTCTATTCCTACGTTCTGCAGTACTTCGCAGAACTCTCTTTCTCTTTTTGGGTTTTCTGGTTACAAACTGTTTTGTGGTTTGGGTACAAAATCTCACTCGATCTAACACAAGTCCTAGCACTGTTCTTGAGTTCTTGAGTTAGTTCTTCGTGTTCTTGAGTGAGTCGCTTTCCTTTGATTCTCTTTGAATATTCTCTGAAAGCGTTGGCGTCACAATAAATGCCTTGGGCTATTTATAGGACTTGGGGAAGGGCGTCATTCTCGTTCTGACGATCATGCCCTTTAGGTACGTGGCTACAGGATCTTCCTCCACGAGTTTGGCGGTGATGAGGAAGCTTCCTGTATCCAGTTGTGTGTGATGAACTCCGCTACAGGATCGGCCGCCACGTGTTGATGAACTCTGCTACAGGATCGTCTGCCACGTAGTGATGGACTCTGCTACAGGATCGGTCTCCACGTGTCCTTGGATGATCAAACATTGTCGAGTGATGTCATCTTGTCGGCTAGAGAGTAAGGACTCCTTTCTTGCGTTCCTTCTTGCTTGGGACTCCGTCCTTGCTCAAGTAGTCTCTTGTTGGTCCTTACTTCCTGTAAGCTGGCGTCCCTAAGCCTAGGGAACGTTCACACACTTGTTTTCCTTTGTTAATTGGCGTTCCTAAACACTTGGACAAATTTATTAGAATCAAAGTGAGTTTGTCATATCAAAACTTAAGGGACGGTTTGTGTGGGCACACTACCAAGTACGCAGGCGTCCTTGATAGCGTCCCAACAACCGTCTTTGAAGCGAAAAGGATCGAGGACACCCCGACCCCTGTTACCAAGAGAAGGGGACCAAAGGACCTCTTAAGCGTTTTTGGTGATAAGCTGTCTCCCAATGTCAAGTCTGAGTTCCAGTCCTTGACTCTTGACGCCGCTTTCAGTCACGTGGACACTACACTTAGGCTGGTAAGCCTAACCTCCCTTGAAGAATCCTTCGAGCTAGTTCTTTCTTCTCTCTTTCTTAAATCTTGCCGCCTTATTCTTACCTATCAAGTTGTGTTCGTTGCAGGCCTTCCAAGAGCTGATGGCAACCAACAGCCGATCTCATGATGAGCTATCGAGGCTGGAGGCCGAAGCTAAAGGTGCGAGGGATGCCGCCGCCGCGTCGGAGAGAAAAGTGCGTAAGCTCCAGTCTTCCGTCGATGCTCTGTAGGTTCAGATGGAAGATCTTCAAGCTGAGAAGGCATCTCTGGAGTCCTGGATGAACGAGGCGAAAAAATCGGCTAAGCACTTCGCGGAAGTAGTAACCCAGGTGGCTGGATACTATACGCTAAAGGCGCGGGTGAAACTTCTTCAAGACCAGGTGGAAGGGAGAGGTGCGAACTGGGTACTTGCCACGGAACAGGAATCTCTAGAGGAGTACTTTCCCTCTTGCAACCCTCCTCCTGGTCAAGAGTTCTTGGAAGCTGCCGAGTAGGTGGCCGAGAAAGAGGACTCCGAGAAGACCAAAGAGGCCGAGATCCCTAGAACCGCGGACGAGGATGTTGCTGGCGAAGATGATGCGGCGGTTAAGGACGACGTTGAAGGTGCCAAGGCTGATGATGCAAAGGCTGAAGAAGAGGTGAACCCCAAGGAGGACTAAAAGCTCTTGCCTCTTTATTTTTCTATTGTGTTAGAACTATCTGGGTCGTTTAAGACTTCTTTGCTACTTTTATGGCTAGTGAGCCAGTACTCTCTTAATCATTTTGGCCGTAGGCCGAAAAAATATTATCCTTAATCGTTTTGACGCCCATTGTATGGCGCTTTTTGGTATTGCTCATGATGTTTTTATCACTTTGATTTGGGTTTAGGTGGCAATTTTTGGTGGGTGGCAATGGTTTTTTGGTATTGATTTAGTTCCGTGCTTATGATGGTTTGGATGCGTTAGTAGATCAGCATCTGGAGAGAGCGTTATGTGACTCTCTCCCTAGTGCATTGTCGTTGCGAAATAGGATTTCGGCCCTTTTTTTAAGTGCGTTGCCTTCCAGCTTCGGGGGAGTGCTTCACCGTCTTTGGACTCCAACTAGTATACTCCATTCCCAGCTATCTTGGTGATCTTATACGGCCCTTCCCAAGTTGGTCCCAATTTACCGGCGTTGGCTTCTGCGGTGTTTTGGAACACCTTACGTAGGACCCAGTCTCCCACTTGGAAGCATTTAACGCGAACATTCTTATTGTAAGTCCTTGCGACCTACTACTGGTATTTTGAGATGCGTGCATGCGTTACTTCTCTGAGTTCCTGGACCGTATTTAGATCAGCTTCTAATTCTTCTTTGCTGCTTGTGGATGTGGTGAGCCCGTATCGAGCAGTAGGCACCATGACCTCAGCTGGTATGACGGCTTCGCAACCGTGCACCAAGGAGAAAGGTGTTTGGCCGGTTGCGCCTTTGGGTGTAGTGCGGTCGGCCCATAGGACGAAGGGTAGCTCTTCTGCCCACTTCCCCTTGGCTTTCGCCAACCGCTTCTTCAAGTTGTTGATGATGACTTTATTGCTCGCCTCGGCTTGGCCATTAGCTTGAGGGTACCTGGGTGTGGAAGTAACCAAGTCAATGTTCCATGCCTTGCAGAAGTCGCGCATCCTTTTGCTTATGAATTGGGAGCCGTTGTCGCAAGTAATCTCCGTTGGCACTCCGAATCTGCTCAAGATGTTTCTCTTTATGAAAGAGATGACCTGCTTGTCTTTGATTTCCTGGAAGGCCTCTGCCTCGATCCATTTGGAGAAGTAGTCTGTCATTGCCAGGAAGAATACTTTTTGCCCCATGGAAGGGGGTAGTTTCCCTACGATGTCCATTCCCCATCTCATGAAAGGCCAGGGGGTAATTGACAGGTGGAGGACTTCTGGTGGCTGGTGAGGTACTGTGGCGTGGCGTTGGCACGCGTCGTAGGTTTGGGCGTACTTGTTAGAGTCGTGACGGATGGTGGGCCAATACCACCCATGACTAAGAATTTTATTGGCCAAGCTCCGACCCCTAGTGTGGTTGCCGCAATCTCCGCTGTGGACTTCTCTCATGACCTCTTCAGCGTCTTCTTTCTCTATGCATCGTTGTAAGAAGCCCGCAGCCGATTTGTGAAATAGGATCCCATCGACGACGGCGAAACGTGTCGCTTTTGACCTCAGGGCCTTGGCCTCGTCTTTATCCTTAGGAACTTCTCCTTTGACGAGCCAATCGAGGTATGGCTTAGTCCAGCTTGATTCAGTTTCTCCTTTCGTCTCGTTGGGATTGTGATACTTCTCTGATACCTCAGTCTTTGGTAGAGACTCTTTGGTTCGTGCCGCTGATACCCCGGTGATGGCCGACTGTAGCAAGTGGACCAGTGGCACGCTGCTGAATTCTCGAGGGTCCAGGGTCGATCCTAGCCCTGCTTGGGCGTCGGCCGAAGCGTTTTGTTTGCGAGGGATCTGCTCAAATTCAATTTGGTCAAATTTCTCGGATAGTGTTTTGACTATTCCGAGGTAACTGATCATCCTGGCATCCTTGGCTTCGAAGACTCCTAGGATCTGGTTGACGATGAGCAGGGAGTAGACACGTACCTTGATCCTCTTAATGGACAAGTCAACGGCTAGTTCTAGGCCGAAAATGAGGGCTTCGTATTCCGCTTCATTGTTGGTTGCATCGAAATCGCATCTTACTGCCTGGGCTATAATATCCCCCTTTGTCGACTTTAGCACAACCCCCAGCCCTGCTCCCTTTATGTTTGAGGCTCCGTCAGTGTGTAGCAGCCATTCTTCCTCGATATCGTTGCTGGAGGCAGTTAAGACTTCTTCGGTTGCACTTTCTTCGAGGGTTGGGGTGAAGTTGGCAACGAAGTCAGCCAGGACTTGTGATTTGATCGCTCTCCTGGGTTCGTACCTGATGTCGTATCCGCTCAACTGGATCGCCCATTTCGCCATCCTTCTTGAAAATTCAGGCTTTTGCATGATCTGCCGGAGCGGGTAGTTTGTCAGGATACGATGGTGTGGGACTCGAAGTAGGGCCGTAGTTTGTTCGAACACATTACCACCGCCAGCACCAGCTTTTCTGTCGGGGAGTAGTGCGTTTCTACCGGCACCATGGTTCTGCTCACGAAATAGACTGGGACTTGTTGGCCTTCTTCGTCTTTGACGAGTACCCCGCTCAAGGCGTTCTCCGACACTGCTACGTAGAGCTGCAAGACTTCTCCAGGGACTGGTTTGGCTAACAGCAAGGGGTTAGCAAAATACTTCTTTAATTCCTCGAAGGCAGCTTCGTGTTTTTCGGTCCACTGGAAACTCTTATTCCACTTTAGGACTTCGTAAAACAGCCGGCACTTGTCTGAGGATTTGGAGATGAACCGGTTTAGAGCGGCTATCTTTCCAGCTAACTTCTGTACGTCTTTCGAAGTCCGGGGGGATTTCAGGGAGGCAATTGCTCACACTTGATCAGGGCTAGCCTCAATCCCCCGTTTGGTCACAACATGCCCCAGGATGGTACCAGACTGTACTCCGAAGATGTATTTTTGCGGGTTTAGTTTCATGTTGTATTTCTCCAGGATTTTGAAGGTCTCTTCGAGGTGGCTCTTGTGTAGGGAACTTTCTGCGCTCTTTACCACCATATCGTCAATGTACGCTTCCATGGTTTTACCGATTTAGTCCCTGAATGCTGAAGTAAGGGAGCTCAAGGATCTTATGAAGCAGCTCCTCACGAAGAGGACGGCCCAGCAAGTCAATGCTTGCGGTTTATGTTATGATGCGAGCCACCACACGGATCAGTGCCATACTATTCAAGAGACCGAGGAGTCGGTCAATGCTATTGGCAACTATGGAGCGCCCCGGCCCCGGAATGACCCTTATTCAAATACCTACAATCCGGGGTGGGCAAACCATCCTAACTTGAGGTGGAACAACCAGCAGCAGCAAGACCCACCACAATAGTAGCAGTAGTATGCTCCTCAGGGCCAGCAACAATAGTTTCGGTCCAATAACTATGCGCCGAGAGCTTCCGCTCCGTCTCAAAATGATGCTATTACCGCTCTCTTGAAGGAGAACCAGGAGACGAGAGCTGCTGTAAAGAATCTTGAGACTCAGCTGAGCCAACTTGCCACTATGATCAATAGGCTCGAGTCTAAGGATTCCGGGAAACTTCCTTCTCAACCGCTCAACCACAAAGAAAATGTCAGTGCCATGAATTTGAGGAGCGGTAGAGTGTTGACGAGTCGGGAATCACCCACTGGTGGCAAACCGCGACCGCGCTCCCCTGGCCGCGACCGTGCCGGGGTGACAACACATGAAGACCAAGCCTCTGTGGAGATTCCGCGCCCGCACTCTCCCATCTGCGTCCGCAAAATTCCAACAGAGCGCATGGACCACGAGAGGCATAGCAACCCGCGACCGCGGAGTCCGGACCGCGCCCGCGGTAAGGAGGCCGAGCGGAATTTTGAAGCTCTACTCGATTATGCTTTCAAGAACTATTCGCCTCCTCGCCCGAGCTCCCCTAGACGGAACCGAGCCCCAGCAGCAGAAGAGGACGATGGATATGTGGCTCAACCCCTTCCACCATTGGATTCTTTCAAGCCCTCTCCTCCATTCCCCGATGCTCTCAAGGACACAAGGAAGCTGGCACATGACAAGGAACTCTTCGAGACCTTCGCCAATTGTCGGGTAAATGTCCCTCTTCTTAATCTCATTCAAAGTGTCCCTCGTTTTGCTAAATTCATGAAAGAGCTATGCACCATAAAAAGAAAGAATATGACTAGTCCTAAGATTGAAAAGGTAGCTCTAGTTGAAAAAACGCAGGATAGCAAAATTGAGACTTGTAATTCCCTACTCCAAAAGCAATTACCTAAAAAATGCTCAGACCCAGGAAGATTCACCGTCCCTGTCACTATTGGAGAAACTAAAATTGAGCGTGCTATGCTAGATTTAGGTGCCTCCATTAATGTTCTTCCAGCTTGCATGTATGATAGGTTAGGCCTTGGTCCTTTAAAGGAGTCCGATATTGTTATTGAATTGGCTGACCACTTTAACGTGCGCCCGAAAGGGTTAGTTGAGGATGTTCTAGTGCAGGTGCAGGGTTTGATCTTTCCTGTAGATTTTTATGTGATGGAGATAGGCGAAGGGCGGTACGGCCCGGTTCTTTTACTAGGTCGTCGTTTTATGAAAACCGCCAACACGGTCATTGACGTTGCCAATGGATCTCTTTCCATATCTCATGGTGGCAACACGGTCCGAATTGATGTTGATGAGGACCCGTATTGATCGTATCCACGTCGAGCCAATGACGTTAAACAAAAGCGCTGCTTGGGAGGCAACCCAAGGATTAGATAGATTGTTTTTCCATTACTAGCTTAGGATTTGCTTGTGTTTTTAGCTAACATGCAGGTACTAGGTCCGAAAGGACATGCCTGGCGTGAAACCGCGCCCGCGGTGGACCGTCAGCGCGCCCCGACAAACAGGTACTAGCCCGTGCTCGCGGCAACCATACTGCGTCTCGGTTTTAGCTCGTTTTTTATTATGAAATAAAAAAAATAAAAAAAAAGAGACAAAAAGAGGACTTTTTGGTCACATTCTACCTCTATATTTTCCATCCATCTATATCCATTCTATCCATCTTCTATCTTTCCATCCTCGATTTCTTCTTTCCATCCATCTTTGTACATCCATTCTTTGGCTATGTGTAAAGCCTAAGTATGGGGGAGCTTTGTTTCCCCGGGATTTCTTCTCCGTAGCTCGAGTTCGAGTATTGATCCATCTTCCAAGAAGACGAGCCAAGATACGAAGGTTGCTTATACATCACGTTTTTCGAGACGAAGTCAAGACTTTGTTCCTACACGAGACCCGCGCCCGCGCTTCCTCAGCCGCGCCCGCGGTGACCACCCGATGATGACTTCCCTCTCTGCATCAATTCCGCGCCCGCGCCCCTTGTGCCATGCCAGCGGTTTGCCATCCGATTGGAGATACAAATCTTTGTATTCTACCACCTTTGAAGAGTTCTTCCATTCCACCTCTCTTCATCGATTGTGAGTCTTCTGATATACCTTCTTCCTTTCTTCTATCCTTTCTCTTTGCTTCATTGAGGACAATGAAGGATTTAAGTATGGGGGAAGGAGTACTCGCATTCGCTTATCCTAGTTAGCTTAGTTAGCTATTTGCTTCATATTTTTGATTTTCTTCTTTTCATGGAGCACTTGCACCATATTTTGGCATAATAAAGAAAGAAAGAAAGAAAAGAAAAGAAAAAGATAGAAAGAGCCATAAAAATTGAAAAAAGGCATATAAATCCTAGGATGAGTCGAAAACCCGAAAGGGCGGCTCAGGTAATAAGCAGGTAACCCGGACCAGCATTAGGCTGGGGTAATAAGAGGTTTATGAGTGATTGTGAGTATTTGTGAGCACACCTATTGAAAAATGAAAAGAGCGGTTAGGTGAAAACCCGAAAGGGCGCTTAAGCAGAATTGAGCGGTAAAATTTGAGTGTTTTAGGATCATTCTTGCTTGGGGACTTTGGGGCTTACATATTAGATTTGGGTAGATCCTAGTTTGCTCTACACTTTTTAGAGCTTGAGTGTTATATCTTGTTGTGAGGTGTGTGTTTGAGCTTCATTGTTTTGTGCTCATGATTTCTCTATTTTTGGGTTCGGATTGTGAGTTGAGTGTTTTTATCTTCCCTTGTATTTCCTGAGATCTTAGATGTGCTACCTTGTTGTATTTGTTTGAGCTTACTCGAGGACGAGCAAGATCTAAGTATGGGGGAATTTGATTCGGCCTATTTTGTATAAGATAACTCTTGTATTTTAGAGCTATATTGAGAGTGTTTAGGTTAGTTTTGAGCGTTATTGTAATATCAAGATCGAAGACACAAAGTGTGAAGAATCAAGAGTTAAAGAGCTTAAAGACGAAGATTCGCCACTGCATAAAGGCCGCGGTCGCGTTGTCTATGACGCGGGCGCGGTGGCGTGAAGGAGCGAGCCAACTAAGACAATGAAGGCCGCGGTCGCGTTGCCTATGTCGCGGTCGCGGTAGAAGCCGACTCGGATTTGACCATTTGAAGGCCGCTGCGGGCGCGGTTGTGGTGCCGCGGTCGCGGGTGTGACCGACTTCCAAGCGGACGAGATTTCACCGTTTTTATCTTGTTTCCTTTCTTATCTTTCGGTTTCCTACCTTATTTAGTCCGAAAAGGTTGATCTTTGGGGCTATATAAGGGGGACCTTTTCTAGGTTTTTAGATATCCAATACTTGTCAATCAATTGTCTTTCAATAAAGATTAGAGTTTTCTTTGTAATGGAGAACTAACTCTCCTCTGGAGTTTATTCAATCAAGGAAGCTTTATTATGAAGTTGTGAAATTCTGGTAATCTCTTTATCCCTAGGTCTTTATTGATACTCTTGTGCTTCATCCCATGATCTATGTTTGATTTTATGAGCCTGATCAACTTGTTTGATTGACTTAGATCTATTGTTTGAATTAGGATTGGTTGTTGTCTATGCATCTTTCCTATTCTTGAAACAACTCTATTCTAGGACCGTGGACAAGTTTAGGGAAGAGTATTCAATGGTTAAATTGTGCATGAGACTCGTATCTTGATTGCATGATTTGATTTCCTATTATCCCTGTTCTCTATGCTAATTCTAGGTTTAAGCGTCCTTGCCTAGGGTTATAGAATTGCTTGGACCGTGGACTTGCGATTTCTAATGATTGGGATTGGAATTGACCTAGGCATATAAAGAGGTGGATGAATTCATGATCAACGGATTAATAAACTCTGCTTGATAACCTTTGATTGAAATCAACTTTCAAAACCCCCCTTTTGATTACTTGCATGAAAACCACTAAAATCTGAATAAAAACTGATTCCTTTGGGTTCGACCCCTTGCTTGCCTACTATACTTATGTTTGCATTTTTGGGATTTATTTTTGATAAGGGAACAACGACTTTGCCCGAGTCACCTTGGGACAGGCTTTGTTGAGGTCGGTGAAGTCTACACATACCCGCCACTTCCCATTTTTCTTTGGTACCACCACTACATTGGCTAGCCATTCTGGGTACTTCACCTCCTTGATCTTCCATGTTCCTAACAGCTTCCTTACTTCTTATTCGATCGCCTGGACACGATCCGGTGCGAACCTTCGCCTTTTTTGCTTGACTGGTGGGTGTTCGGGGTTGACATTGAGTTTGTGTGTGATGATGGAGGGGTCAATCCCTGTCATATCTTCGTGGCTCCAAGTGAAACAATTTTTGTGACATTTCAGGAACCTTATTAATTCTTCTTTGATTGCGGGTTCCAACTTCTCTCCGATCCTGACCACCTTGCCTTCTTCGAGGGTCACCTCCTCCGCTTTTTCTTCAGTTGCGATCTGTGCTGGTGGAGAGGTGACGCTCTGTAATTGCTATGCTTCCGGTCTTAGGGTGGTTGGCTTGAGGGCTGCTTTGTAGCACTCCCTGGCCAACCTTTGATCCCCGCGAATCTCCTCTGTTCCCCAGGGCGCTGGGAACTTCACAGTTTGGTGGTAAGTAGATGCGACGGCTTTCATGTCGTGTAGCCACGGACGCCCTAGGATGACGTTATAGCAGGAGGGGCAATCCACCACGAGGAAGTCGACCTGCCTGTTGATCCCTTTGGCAAAGGTGGTGAGGGTAATGTCCCCCACTATGTGCTTGACCTCGCTGCTGAAGCCTACCAGTGGCACCGGGTGTTTGTGAATGTCGCTCTCGGTTAGCCCCATCTCTTTCAAAGCATCGAGAGTCATTAGGTTGGTGGAGCTCCCGGTATCAATTAAGACTCTTTTCATTAACACGTTCCCCATATGTAGGGATATTACCAGGCCGTTGATGTCTCTCATTTTGGTAGTGTTTTAAGTGTGTTTTCATTGGTAGATTTAGTCCTTTTTCCTTCTTTTCTTGTGTGTTTCGTCCCTTTTTAGCTTAGATTCCAATATTCTATGAGATTCGGAGACTATGCGCGTTTTGTGTGTTTTGTAGGCATTCCGGAGCAAAAATCATGGAATTTGGAGCATGGAGTGATGGAGGAATTCAAGGATGAAAAAGGAGCCAAAATGGAGATAACAATGCATGGAAAGAAGCCTCAAGTGAAGACGAAGAGAATGGCGAAAGAATCGAGTCAATCGGAGCTAAAACGAGAGAGAACGGAGCGAAACAAGTTGGCCCGAGGTGGTGGGCCGAGGTGAAGCAAGTCGGGCCCGAGGTTCATGAAAGACATGCCATTGGACCGAGGTTGAAGCAAGTCGGGCCCGAGGTTCTCCGTGTCGATCCATGTCGGTCGTGGCTCCGGATTCCTTTCTTTTTGGGATTTTCTTGTTAATTCCCAAAACTATATTTGCTTCCTTGGAGGTCAAGGAGTCTAGAAGCCTTGGGGATCAAGGAGTTCTAGAAGCCTTGGAGGTCAAGGACTTGCCTTGAAGCCCAAGGATTTTAGAAGGGAAATCTCTATTTAAACTCTTGTGATCTATCATCTAGACACGGGAGGGGGTGGACTCTTCTCCAAGGGAGGGAAGGAACCCAAGATCTAGAGGAGGATTTGGGTGAATTCCTTTCCTTGGAGAGGAGAGAAACCCTTGGTGTTTGAGCCAAAATTCACCCTAGAGAATTATGGCCTAGATCGGGCCTGATCGAAGTTAATCACAAAGAAGACGTATGATGTAAAGCTTGTGAATTGTATTCAAAGTGTGTTCGAATGCGTAAAAGAGCGTCCCCTTGCTTAGGGTTTACAATGTGCTTATATAGTACCTTTGAATATCAATCTATCCTATTAGAAAGATAAGATTACATATGATTCGTTCTGATCTCAATCCTAACGGCATGAATCGGACAAGATCTATCTTATATCCTTGACTCTATCTTGCTTAACCGACTTCGGTCTCCGCCGCCTCTCGCTGTGCTCTGAAGAAGTATTGAAGAAGTCTCTACCGGGTCTCGATACTTTTGCGAGGAAAATCTGGGCCCAACAATACCCCTAAATGCAGCATTCGGATTTTGAACCTTTTCAAATTTTGAACGGTGCATTTAATTGATTTGACGTTGCAGTCAAGCCTTGGTTTTCGGGATTTTGCAGACCTCTTAATCCCTCTCTTTCGTCCTTCTCTCTCGTCTTCGCCTTCACTCGTGTCCGCCTTCTTCTCTCCTTCCCCTCTGTTCTTCGTTCTCTGAACGCTTCAGGTACTACTCCAACCCTTTCTCACTTCTCTTTCTTGCTTTCCATGGCTCCGAGGTCCCCCTTTTTTTCTTCTGAAGCCCTCAGTGAGGAAGACCTTCTTCCTTGCACCATGACCCGAGATGAAATCGTAGAATGGGTCGAATTTGGGGGTTTTCACAGGGGAACCTGATTCCACGCCCCAACGATCGAAAAGATCGATTGGGTTTGCAAGGGCTGGGTCTGTTTCCTGGATTACCCATTTACCTTAGGCTTGAAGTTCCCCTTTTCCGACTTTATCCGTGAATTTATTAGCACCCTAAAGGTCCCCCCTTGTCAAATTGTCCCTACGACGTGGCGTACCCTTGCTCGAATCGACGAGCTTGCCACAAAACGAGGGCTTAAGATGAGAATGGGGGAACTCCTTCTTGCCTACCAAATTGTTCCACAAAGAGCCGGCCGTATTACTCTTCACGCTAGGTATGTGAAAAACCCTTTAATTCCCAAAACAAAAATGCCTTCCCGGAGCTTGCAAGCCCGACTCTTCTTCATTGAGTTAGAGTCTTTAAGGGGCTTAGATGAGGACGTATTGTCGGTCTTTCGAGATGGATGGAACACGTCTCGTAAGGAACTAAGCTTTCATCTGCTGGTTTTTGTTCACCTGATGATGATTTTTTTTTACGCAAGGCTTAATGCTATTGTCGCTTACCTTGTATGCAGTTCCAATTGGGACCAAATCCAGGCGAACCAACACCGGTGTTTGCAAAAGGTTGTTGAGGATCAAGACCGAGAAGCGTAAACCCAAGAAGATCAACCCCGAACCCGAAGCTTCTGCAGAGGAAACGGGGAATCCAGACCTTGAAGAGGATGAGACCGAGACGGATAAGGCCCCTACATCTTCTGACATGGCAAGTTCTTCCGGGAAGAAATCAGGTTTAGTCCCTTTCTTCCTCTGTCTTGGTTCTTCTTTTTGGACCCTCGCTTTTTTGGAGGTATTGTGTTACTGACTTTGAATTGGTGCATAGGCGCCAAGATCGACATGTCTACTGCTGGGATGGTTAAGAGATTAAGGTCTAGTGGTCTCAAAGCGATGAATTCCCCAACCCCTTCTGTCGACTCCAAGAAGTCCCAACCTCCGAAGCGAAAAAGAGTTGAAGAGACCCCATCTCCTGTTACCAAGAAGAGGGAACCCAAGGACCTCCTGAGCTCTTTCGACGACAAGATGTCGCCTAATGTTAAGGCTGATTTCCAATCTTTGTCTCTTGATGCTGCTTTTAGCCATGTGGGGACTACTCTCAGACTGATACGTTGATTCTTCCTATCTCTTTCCTTCCGTTCTGGTACTTCTTTGATTCTCTTTCGCATATTTCGCCGTGCTCACCTTGTGATGTGACAATGCCTCATGTGCCACATCATGGCCATGCTGAGGCCGTGCCGGCGCACACCACGCGCACCGAGGACGTCGATGCCGAGGGTGCCCAAATGAGGCACCGGGACGAGGGTGCCCGAATGCGGCACCCCGACGCCGAGGGTGACCAAGAGCGGCACCGTCCCGATTCTCCTAGGCCCTCAAAAGCTATTTCGAGCCATCTCCCCGGGGCTGATATGGGGACCAAAATGATGCTCTAAGACCAATGGAACACCAAGGGAAATCCCACACCTAGTGACGCCACCGACGCCCCTAGCCTGGTCGCGCCTACTCACGGCACCGAACCCTTCTTGGGTCGAATCACAAGGGCCCGAGCTCGTGCCTTACAAGAGAATCTCCAAGCTGGACTTATGACCCAAGGGATGCCAGGCAAAGGCAAAGAAGGCGAGCTATGCTTGTTAGTGGTCACCGGGCGCGCCGAGCCGCAAACGTCGGGTGCCTCGTCTTGTGCCACTTGTGTGTCTTCATCAAAGGAGCATTAAATGCCAATTTTTCCAAGAGTTTCCCACCTTCTTTCCTGAGTTAAAGCTGGTCCATGAAAGGCCTTGGTGGAAGACTCTCCTTTCTTATTTAAAGGGGATGCCCCTCTTTCATTTGGTAGACTTGAATCAAACTTGAAACTTTGTGTTTTCTATCATGTTTTGTTTTTGCTTTGTATTTGGAATTCGGCCATGAGCCTTTGAATAAGATTGGTTTTGTGTCTTTCTTGTTGCAAATCAGATTCGTGAGTAACATCGAATCTCCCTTGAGATTCAAGTGCAAAGTGAGTCATATCTTTGCCCTTGGATTTCGTAGCTTGAGTTCGAGTGTGGTGCGTAACATCAACACCCTAACTCATTCATATCTTTCGGTCTACATCTCCTCACCACCGTTACCTGATTTCCCACAATTCCAAACGTCCATCAAGTCACACAAAACTAGGGCAATCTCGAGAGCAATCGGTCTAAAGCGAGAGGGAAGGCAACAAGCGTGTCCTTGCACCGACTTCAAACGATCCTTGATCCTATCATGTGGTATCAAAGCTACGTAAGGTACACCATTAATCCCTCTTCTTAGATCTGGATTTTACTCAAAAATTGTAAGAGAAATTCGTGCCCTAACCCACCACACAACAAAGTTGCAAACCGAAACTTCAAAGCCAAACCGATTCATACCTATGTTGTTTGATTGATCTTGTTGGTTTGTTTTCTTTGATCACCATCCAAGAATTCGACCAAACTGCCTTGTGATGTTTAAAGGTTGGAAGATGATGAACTCAATTTGGTCTTAAATGATAAGGAACCGAAAAGCCTCCAAAGAGCCTTAACTCAAACCACCCCTTCGTTTCCCTCTTGAATAGAGTTGTGGCTGAATTTTGTTGTTGTCTTTTCATATATATTTCATACTGAATTTCGGTCACCCTTGAATGCATAAGGATTAAATTCCAAAGCTACCAAAAGTTGCTAAATTCTGCTCGGATTAGATTACGGGAACGGTACCAAACCGAGACCAAAAGACAAAAAAAAAATAAAAAAATTGCGACTTGTTTGATTAGTAATCAAACTTGAATTGTTGTTGCTGAGTTTGTAAGTGCCTAAAAAAGAAAAAGTCAGACTCGAAAGGAAAAGAATTGGGGCTAGAAAAACTCGGACCCGATAAAAAATGTGAAGAAAAGAGATCGGGCATAGAAAAAGTCGGACCCCAAAGCAAAAGAATTCGAGCAAGGCCTAATTTGTTTCGTTTGGTACTTAAGAGCTTTTCTATTCTTGAAGTGGAACAACTTGGCTTCAGTTTGCATTGCATTGAGTGATTCGTTAATCTCTTGGAAATCCATTCCTATTCACCCTTTGCTTAGTCGACACCCCTCTTTGCAATTGAGTAAATTTTCGTGTCTAAGATTGAGGTTGATTGTGCGTAGCTTGACGTACCACTTGTGTCGGATTAACTTTGTTTGTTGGAGTTTTGTGCAAAAATGTCGGACATAGGTAAAGAAGAAGAAGGGTTGCCTCAAGACCTCAATGACCAAGCCTCCTTAGCTGCCATGATTCAATCGGTGCAACAAGACTTAAGGTCGTTTTGCTCTCGGTTCGACAACATCGAACAAAGATTGACCCGGCACGATGAGCTATTTCAAGCTAGTGCCACCAATGATCCAAGTGTCAACCGAAGCGCACCCCTGGCCCATGTGAGCACCCAGCTTGACCCCATTCCCTCCGTTAGCCGGGGAAGCCACTTCGAGGCGGGTTCAACATCGAATCAACCCCGAGTGTCCCATGGTAACCCTTGGATGGCCAACTTTGCTCAATCAAATGAGGCGTTTACCGGAGTAAGATCTGAATATGTTACCTCTTATGCTACCTATCCAAATAATATATCATTGCCTTTGAGTACTAACGATGTAGGTAACGAGAGGTATGGCTACACCCCCGCGCCGGCGCCGACGCCCATGGGCACGGCTCATCTCTTTCCACGGCGCATGGGTGCCCAACAATTTGCTCCGCATCAAACTCCAAACCAGGCTTTAAACCAGGTGTAACGCCAGAATGTGTGGCCACAACAGCCCCAACATCTAGATGAGCGCCAACAAGGAAGAGACCGCCACCAAGGAGTCAAGCTCCAAGTTGAAACCTTCTCCGGTACCGCTGGTGCCGATGCGTGCCTTGATTGGATAGCCAAAACTGAATCGGTGTTCGATTACTATGACTATGAGGATGCAAGAAGGATCGTCGTCGCCTCAGTCCACCTCACCGAAGTCGCCTATAATTGGTGGCTACAATACAAGGAGGCACGGCGACGAGAACGACTCCCACCAATCCAAACTTGGCGTGAACTTAAGCGTGCTCTTGAGGAACGATTTGTTCCCCAAGATTATGCAGAGAGAATCCACACCAAGCTAGAGCAACTCCGACAAGGAAGTCGCACACCCGACGAGTACTACAATGAGCTATGCAAGCTCATCTATCGCTCCGGGGTTCAATTCCCCGACGGGTATGTCATCTCTAAATTCATTCATGGGCTTAGTTCCGAGCTAAAATCTGTGGTGAGTATGCAGCATTTTCCTAGGGGTACGGAGATTGAACAAGTGCTACATTACACCAACCAAGTCCATCAAAACCTGCCCCAAAGGCGCCAGCCCACGGCCAGCCACAAACCATGGCACAACTCTTCGGCAAGCGCCAATTCGGGTCAGCCAAGAAAGCCGGAGTTTAGGCGAGAAAATCCACCACCCACAGCCAGAAAAGACATGCCCACTACGCCTAAGCAAGATGGAGAAAACCGAGCCGGGGAGTTCAAGTGCTTCAAATGCCTTGGACGAGGTCACTACGCGCGAGATTGCCCGAACCAACGCAAAGTGCTCTTGACTCCGCAAGGTGACTATGAGTTTGAGGAGTAAGTTGTCCATGAAGAGGAGGAAAATGAGGAGGAACAAGATGAGGACGAGCTGCATGTGACCGCCGAGGAGGGCGAGTGGTTCGTAGTGCAACGAACTCTTTTCACCACCGAGAACAACACTACACCGAATCAACGAGAGGTGATCTTCCATACTCGTTGTAAAATCCAAGAAAAGGTATGTAGTCTTATCATTGATGGAGGTTCTTGCTGCAATATTATAAATGAGGAAGTTGTTGCTCGTTTTTCCATTCCTACTACTCCTCATCCCATGCCTTATCCGCTATGTTGGTTGAATTCTAAGTCGCCTATCCAAGTGAAGGAGAGGGCTTTGATTTCTTTTGCTATAGGTCCCTACCAAGATGTGGTCGAGTGTGATGTGGTGCCCATGTCCGTATGTCATCTCCTTCTCAGCCGACCATGGCAGTTTGACCGTGGTGTGATCCATGATGGCGTCTCCAACGAGTATTCTTTTCACCGTGATGGCAAGAAGGTCACTTTGCATCCAATGAAGCCTCACGAAATCATGCTTGATCATGTGGCACGAGAACAAAAGAAGAAACATGCAATTCGGGAAGACAAGAAGGGAAAGACCTTATCCATTGGTAGTAGCGTGAACGCTTCCAAATCCCTACTTCTAGCCAAACCGAGGGAAGTCGTTCACACCATCAAGGGGAGTAACGTTTGTTTTCTTGTGATTCCTCATAAATCTTTATTTGCTGACCAAGAAATCGAAAGTCTTCCCTCACCTATTGCTCGTCTTTTGCAGGGTTACGAAGATGTGTTTCCCGAAGAAGTGCTAAATGGGCTGCCACCGACAAGAGGGATCGAGCACCAAATAGACTTTATACCGGGCGCATCTCTACCGAACCGGCCAGCTTATCGTGCTAATCCCGAGGAGACCAAGGAGCTACAAAGACAAGTTCAAGAACTCCTCGACAAGGGCTATGTTCGGGAAAGCCTCAGCCCATGCGCCGTTCTGGTAATTCTTGTCCCTAAAAAGGACGGTACTTGGAGAATGTGCGTTGATTGCCGAGCGATCAACAACATTACTATCAAGTATCGTCACCCTATTCCGCGACTTGATGATATGCTTGACGAGCTCAATGAGGCTTGTATTTTTTCTAAAATTGATTTGAAAAGCGGATATCATCAAATACGGATGAAGGAGGGTGATGAGTGGAAGACCGCGTTTAAAACTAAGTACGGGCTCTACGAGTGGTTGGTTATGCCTTTCGGTTTAACCAACGCTCCTAGTACCTTTATGAGGTTGATGAACCACGTCCTCCGCCCATTCCTTGGTAAATTCGTGGTAGTTTATTTCGATGACATCCTCATATACAGCCACGATCTTCAATCCCATGTCGGGCACCTTAGGCAAGTGCTAGACGTTTTAAGAAGTGAACGCCTATTTGCTAACTTTAAGAAGTGCCATTTTTGCTCGGATCACGTGGTATTTCTTGGTTTTATTGTGAGTAGGGACGGACTGAAAGTTGATGAGGAGAAGGTGAAGGCAATCCGGGAATGGTCCACGCCCACTACCATGACACAAGTGCGGAGTTTCCTCGGATTGGCCAGTTTCTACCGCCGGTTCGTGCGAGACTTTAGCACCATAGCCGCGCCTCTCACCGAGCTCACTAAGAAGAATGTCCCATTCAGATGGAAAGAGGCCCAAGAAGACGCCTTCAACATACTCAAAGACAAGCTCACACAAGCACCACTCCTAGTCTTGCCCGATTTCAACAAAACGTTCGAAATCGAATGTGACGCGTCGGGCATTGGCTTAGGCGGGGTCCTTTTGCAAGGGGGCAGACCCGTGGCCTATTTCAGTGAAAAGATGGGTGGAGCCGAGCTGAACTACCCCACCTACGACAACGAATTGCTGGCCCTTCTCCGAGCCCTAAAAACATGGGAGCACTACCTCTTGCCCCGAGAGTTTGTCATACATTCCGACCACGAGGCACTCAAGTTTCTCAAAGGCCAAAGCAAGCTGAACAAACGCCATGCTAAGTGGGTGGAATACATTGAGAGGTTCCCTTATGTCATCAAACACAAAAAGGGAAAAGAAAATGTTGTCGCCGACGCTCTCTCTCGTCGGTACACTCTAATCTCTCTTCTCGATGCTAAGTTGCTTGGGTTTGGATTTTTGTGTGAGCTTTATGAGCATGATTCTGATTTTCATGATATATATCAAGCATGTTTGGCTAAGGGAAGCAAGGACCAATTTTATTTGCATGATGGATTCCTTTTTAAAGGTCTTAGCTTATGTGTGCCTAGGGGTTCTTTTAGGCGATTTCTTGTTGAAGAGGCTCATGGGGGCGGCCTTATGGGTCACTTTGGTGTTATGAAAACTTTGCATATCTTGAAAGAACACTTTTTCTGGCCTGGCATGCTAAAAATTGTCGAGAAATTTTGTGCTTCATGCATTACTTGTTTGCGTGCTAAGTCTCGAGTGTAACCTCATGGTTTGTACACTCCTCTCCCAATTCCACAAGTTCCTTGGGAAGAAATTTCCATGGGTTTTGTGTTAGGACTGCCCCGTTCTAAGAGAGGGAGGGACTCAATTTTTGTTGTCGTTGATCGGTTCTCGAAAATGGCGCATTTCATTGCTTGCCACAAAACCGATGATGCATCGCATGTAGCTAATCTTTTCTTTGAAAATGTGGTGCGGTTGCATGCATGCGATGTAGCTAAGAGTATCGTCTCTGATAGGGATGTAAAATTTTTGAGCTATTTTTGGAAGACAGTTTGGGCCAAGATTAGCACGAAGTTGTTATTTTCCACCACTTGCCAACCTCAAACGGATGGGCAAACCGAGGTCGTGAATCGAACTCTTGGTTCTCTTTTGCGTTCTCTTTTGTCTACTAACTTGCGCAGGTGGGAGGAGTGTCTTCCTTTCATTGAGTTTGCCTACAATCGCTCGGTGCATTCGACAACCAAGAGGACTCCTGTCGAGGTGGTTTATGGGCGTAACCCCATCACCCCACTGGATTTGTTGCCATATGCTACCAAGGAGCGAGAGAGTCAAGAAGGAGTTGATCATGCCACTAAAATCAAGAAGCTCCATGAAGATACTCGCCTTCAATTAGAAAGGCGAACAATGCAATATGTGCGCCAAGCCAACAAAGGCGAACAATGCAATATGTGTCTTTCTTGTTGCAAATCAGATTCGTGAGTAACATCGAATCTCCCTTGAGATTCAAGTGCAAAGTGAGTCATATCTTTGTCCTTGGATCTCGTAGCTTGAGTTCGAGTGTGGTGCGTAACATCCACACCCTAACTCATTCATATCTTTCGGTCTACATCTCCTCACCACCGTTACCTGATTTCCCACACTTCCAAACGTCCATCAAGTCACACAAAAACTAGGGCAATCTCGAGAGCAATCGGTCTAAAGCGAGAGGGAAGGCAACAAGCGTGTCCTTGCACCGACTTCAAACGATCCTTGATCCTATCACCTTATCTTACCGGGTTGTGCATTTTACAGGCCTTTCAGGAATTGATGGCGACAAACAGCCGTTCTCATGATGAGATGTCCAGGCTGGAGGCTGAGGTCAAGAGTGCTCGGGACGCGGCCGCTGCATCCGAGAGGAAGGTTCGCAAGCTTCAATCCTCCATTGATTCCTTGTCAGTGCAAATGGAGGACCTCCAAGCTGAGAAGGCCTCTTTGGAATCCTGGATGCATGAGGCTAAAAGGTCGGCCAAGCATTTCTCTGAGGTGGTGACCCAAGTGGTTGGGTATTACACTCTGAAGGCGCGAGTGGAGCTTCTTCAAGACCAGGCGGAGGGTAGAGGCGCAAATTGGGTGCTCGCCGCGGAGCAGGCGTCCTTGGAGGAGTACTTCCCCTCCTGCAATCCTCCTCCAGGGCAAGAGTTCATGGAAGCCGCCGAGCAGGGTGCTGAAAAAGAGGATTCTGAGGGGACTAAGGAGGGCGAGATTCCAAGAACTGATGCCGAGGATGTTGGTACTGAGGCGGGTACCATGGCCAATGATGTCGCGGAGGACACCAAGGATGGAGATGCTGAAGCCAAGACCGAAGGGAATGCGAGCCCAAGTGATAATTGACCACCCCTGCCCTCTTTTTTATGCAAAATTTATGTTCTTCTGTTAGTTTCTGAACAGTCCGGTTGTTTAAGACTTTTCTGCTACTTCTTTCGCTGTTGAGCCATTACTTCTCTAATATTTTCGGCCGCAAGCTGGAAAATATTAGACTTAATCGTTTTGACGCCCTCTGAATGGCGCTTTGGGTTATTTGTTTTTGTGATGCTTGCTTTTATTATTTAGCTTGCGTATAGTTGGCAATGTTAGATGGTTTTGGATGTGTTAGTAGGTCAGCATCCGGGGAGAGTGTTATGCGACTCTTCCCCTGCGCGCGATTATTACGAAAATAGGTTTTCGGTTATTGCGCTTAGTTTACTGCAAAGGTCCGTGCATAGTTGTTTAAGGTTAGGCATCCTTTGGATCCATAAGTTTAGTCCTTAGGATGTAATGTTTTCACGGCGTCCCGCGAATGTGGCCTTGGGTATCGGTGTTATAGCGTTCCCCTTCCCGTACTAATCCAATGTGACTACATTGATTGGACTTAGATGGGGGTAACCAACTTATGGGTTACTTCATCACGTTGTATGCGTGACGACATCGTCATATTTAGACGGCATAACCATGCAAACGTGCAGTGGTCAATTTGAGTAAGACGGTTTTAGTCGTGTGTGAGCTTTTATCGTAAAGATGTTTTGTACGAGATGATTTTAAGTTGTGGGAGAGTTGTGTTCTCGCGAAACATATCAAATCATTAACAAAGACAAATTCCAAATCGTGTGTTAAAAAATAATAGTGCATTGAAGTCAGAGGTGGTGATCCCCAAGTCTTTTACTTGGAAAGGAAATAGCTAGGTCCTAAAGAAGTCTCAAACTAATGCTAAAGAAGGGACTGAAATTTTATCGAGAACAATTGAGTTAGAAGTAATACTTCTTTAAGTGTGTCGCGTTCCAGCTTTGGGGGACTGCTTCGCCGTCTCTGGATTCCAACTGATATGCTTCATTTCCTGCTATCTTGGTGATCTTATACGGCCCTTCCCAAGTTGGTCCCAACTTGCCGGCGTTGGCTTCTGCGGTGTTCTGGAATACCTTGCGCAAGACCCAATCTCCCTCTTGGAAGCTCTTAACGCGAACATTCTTGTTGTAGCTTCTCGCGACTTGCTGCTGGTATTTTGAGATGCGTGCATGTGCTACTTCTCTGAGCTCTTGGACCGTGTCTAGGTCAGCCTCCAATTCTTCTTTGCTACCTGCGGATGTGGTAAGCCCGTATCGAGCGGTAGGCACCGTAACCTCGGCTGGTATGACGGCTTCGCAACCGTGCACCAAGGAGAAAGGTGTTTGGCCGGTCGCGCCATTGGGTGTAGTGCGGTCGGCCCATAGGACGAAAGGTAGCTCCTCCGCCCAATTTCCTTTAGCTTTTGCTAACCGCTTCTTCAAGTTATTGATGATGACTTTATTGCTTGCTTCATCCTTGACATTATCCCTGAGGATATCTAGGTGTGGAGGTGACCAAGTCAATGTTCCAAGCCTTGCAAAAGTCGCGCATCCTTTTGCTTATGAACTGGGAGCCGTTGTCGCAAGTGATCTCCGCGGGCACTCCAAATCTGCTCAAGATGTTTCTCTTTATGAAAGAGATGACCTGTTTGTCTTTAATTTCCCGGAAGGCTTCGGCTTCGATCCACTTAGAGAAATAGTCCGTCATTGACAGGAAAAATACTTTTTGCCCCCGTGGAAGGGGGTAGTTTCCCTACGATGTCCATTCCCCATCTCATGAAAGGCCAAGGAGTGATTGACGGGTGGAGGGCTTCCGGCGGCTGGTACGGTACTGAGGCATGGCGCTGGCACGTGTTGCAAGATTGGGCGTACTTGTTAGCGTCTTGACATATGGTGGGCCAATACCACCCCTGTCTGAGGATTTTATTGGCCAAGCTTCGACCCCCGGTGTGGGTACCGCAATCTCCGCTGTGGACATCTCTCAAGACCTCTTCAGCGTCTTCTTTCTCTATGCATCGTTGCAGGAAGCCCGCTGCTGATTTGTGAAACAGGATCCCATCGATGATAGCGAAACGCGTTGCTTTTGACCTTAGGGCCTTGGCCTCGTCTTTATCTTTAGGAGCTTCTCCTTTGACAAGCCAATCGAGGTACGGCTTTGTCCAACTTGATTCGGTATCTTCTCTCGCCTCATCACGATTATGATACTTCTTTGATACCCCAGTCTCTAGGGGAGAATCTTTGGTTTGCGCTGCTGACACCTCAGTGATGGCTGATTGTAGCAGGTGGACGAGTGTCACGTTGCTGAACTCTCGAGGGTCCAAGGTTGATCCTAGCCCTGCCAGGGCGTCGGCCGAAGCGTTTTGCTCGCGAGGGATCTGCTCGAATTCAATTTGGTCAAACTTCTCGGATAGTGTTTTGACTATCCCGAGGTAGCTGATCATCCTGTCGTCCTTGGCTTCGAAGACCCCTAAGATCTGGTTGATGACGAGAAGGGAATCGGCGCGTACCTTGATTCTTTTTATAGACAAGTCGGCAGCTAGCTCAAGGCCGAATATGAGTTCTTCGTACTCGGCTTCATTGTTTGTTGCTTCGAAATCGCATCTTACTGCCTGGGCTATTAGATCCCCCTTTGTCCACTTTAGCACAACCCCGAGCCCTGCTCCTCGTACATTCGATGCTCCGTCAGTGTGTAACAGTCATTCTTCTTTGGTATCGTTGTTGGAGGTAGCTAAGACTTCTTTGAGTACTCCTTCTTCAGGGGTTGGGGTGAAGTCGGCAACGAAGTCAGCCAGAACTTGTGATTTAATTGCTCTCCTGGGCTCGTACCTAACGTCGTATCCGCTCAGCTGGATCGCCCATTTCGCCATCCTTCCCGAGAATTCAGGCTTTTGCATGATCTGCCGGAGTGGGTAATTTGTCAGGACCACGATGGTGTGAGACTCGACGGCCGCAGTTTGTTCGAGCACAATACCACTGCTAGCACCAACTTCTCTGTGGGAGAGTAGTGTGTTTCTGCCGGCCCCATGGTTCTGCTTACGAAGTAGACTTGTACTTGTTGGCCTTCTTCATCATTGACGAGTACCCCGCTCAGGGTGTTCTCTGATACCGCTATGTAGAGCTGCAATACTTCTCCAGGGACCGGTTTGGCCAACAGCAAGGGGTTAGCAAAAAACTTCTTTAGCTCTTCAAAGGCAGCTTCGTGCTTTTCGGTCCACTGGAAACTCTTGTTCTTTTTTAGGACTTTGTAGAACAGCCGGCACTTGTCTGATGATTTTGAGATGAATCGGTTCAGTGCGGCTATTTTTCCGGCTAACTTTTGTACGTCCTTCACACTTCGGGGGGACTTCAGGGAGGCGATCGCTCGTACCTGATCTGGGCTGGCCTCAATCCCCCGTTTGGTCACGACATGCCCCAGGAAAGTACCAGATTGTACCCCGAAGATGCATTTCTGCGGATTTAGCTTCATGTTGTACTTCTCCAGGATCTTGAACGTCTCTTCAAGATGGCCCCGGTGCAGATGACTTTTTGTGCTCTTTACCACCATGTCGTCGATGTATGCTTCCATGGTTTTAACAATCTGGTCCTTGAGCATTCGGTTGACCAGTCGCTGGTAGGTCGCACCGGCCTTCTTGAGACCAAAGGGCATTACCCGGTAGCAGTAGGTGCCCTGCCCTGTAATAAAGGAGTTATTCTCTTGGTCCTGGGACTCCATCTGAATCTGGTGGTAACCGCTGAAGGCATCCATGAAGGTTAGGAGTTCGTATCCTGCCGTTGCGTCTACCATCGTGTCAATGTGGGGTAGAGGGAACGAGTCCTTGGGACAAGCCTTGTTGAGGTCGGTAAAGTCTACGCATACTCGCCACTTCCCATTCTTCTTTGGTACCACCACTATGTTGGCTAGCCAGTCTGGGTACTTCACCTCCTTGATCTTCCCTATTCCTAACAACTTCTTTACTTCTTCTTCGATCGCTTGGACCCGATCTGGTGCGAACCTCCACCTTTTCTTATTAACAGGTGGGTGTTCAGGGTTGACATTTAGCTTGTGTGTGATGATGGCGGGGTCGATCCCTGTCATGTCTTCGTGGCTCCAAGCGAAGCAATTTTTTTGACCTTTTAAGAATTCTACTGATTCTTCTTTGATAGTTGGTTCCAACTTTTCTCCGCTTTTTCGACAGTCACCTCCTCCGCTTTTTCTTCGGTTTCGATCTGTGCTGGCGGAGGGGTGATGCTCTGTAATTGCTATGCTTCTGGTCGTAGAGTGGTTGGCTTGAGGGCCGCTTTGTAGCACTCCCTAGCCAACCTTTGATCCCCGCGGATTTCCTCCACTCCCCAGGGTGTTGGGAACTTCACAGTCTGGTGGTAAGTGGATGCGACGGCTTTCATGTAGTGTAGCCATGGTCGCCCTAGGATGACATTATAGCAGGAGGGGCAATCCACCACGAGAAAATCGACCTGTTTGTTAATCCCTTTGGCAAAGGTGGTGAGAGCAATGTCTCATACTGTGTGTTTAACCTTACCGCTGAAACCTACCAGTGGAACCGGATGTTTGTGGATGTCGTTCTCGGACAACCCCATCTCCTTCAAAGCATCGAGCGTCATGAGGTTGGTGGAGCTCCCGGTGTCAATTAAGATTCTTTTCATCAGTATGTTCCCCATGTGTAGGGAGATTACCAAGACATCGTGGTGGGGTTCGGCGGAGAAGTCCGCGTCGCTGTCGTCGAAGACAATAGCGGATCCGGACGATCCCCCACCGGTACGTCGCGGGCGATCGAAGCTTTTTTCGCGCGCGTGTCGCTTCGCCGCTGAGTACGTGAGGCCGCAGATGTTTGAACCCCCTGAGATGACATTGACAACTCTGTCGGGTGTTGGGGGATCCCTCCTTCTCCTTGGCTCGGGCTGCAGATTCTCCACTACTTCTTTGGGTACTTGGGCGTCAGGTGCTACATCTTTGATTCTTCCTTCTGCGATCAGGCGGGATAATTCCTTCCTAAGCATGATGCAATCCCGGGTCCAGTGGCTGTGGTATTCATGGTAGTCGCACCACTTGGTGGTGTCCCTGTCGGCCTTCGGGGCCTTATCCCGGCGTGGCCATCTCACGTATTCCCCTTGCTTCGCCATGTTTCGCAGAAGTTTATCCGTGGAGATGTTGAGTTTGAGGGACTCCAACGTTGGCGGTGGTGGGTCACGGTATTGATCGTCCGCCTGTCGCGCTCTGGCTGTGTTCACCTGCCCGTGGCTAGGGCGTGAATACGGGTGTGCTCGACGATCTTTTCTCTGATCAAGCGAGCCTTTACGGCCATCGGTTGGGCCCCTCTTCCCGTACTTCTCCACTTCTAAGGTTCTTTTCCGTAGGGTCCTATCTTCCTTCGGCCTAACGTGAGCCAAGGCTCTGGCCTGAACTTCCTCGAAGGTGTAGCAGGGGTGCTTGGTGAGCTCTTTGTATAGGCCGCCATCGGGTATGATTTCTTGCCTGAATGCCTCCACTGCGGTTGTAACGTCACAAGATTGTATCGAGACTTTTTCACGGTTGAACCGTTCTAGGAACTCCCTGGTAGTCTCGTGTTGCTTCTGACGGATCCGGTAGAGGTAGCTGGATTGTTTCTCGAATTTGCGACTGCTGGCAAATTGGGTGCGGAAGGAGTCCGACAGTTAGGCGAAAGAACCGATGCTACCGCGTGACAACTTTATGAACCAGGTCAGCGCTGGACCCGTTAAAGTCGTGTCGAACCCCTTGCACATCACGGTTTCTTTGGAGTACGACGGGACCGCGCTTGTCATCATCTTTTGCTTATAGATCGCGACATACTCGTCGGGGTCAGCCGTGCCGTTGTATGGTGTCATATTCGGCACGGCGAACTTCTTCGGTATCTCCACTCTGGTAATGCGGCGGGAGAAAGGGGACTCGTCGAAGCCGTCAGGAGCTTCTGGCTCCAAAGGTTGGAAATTTTTTCGACCGATCCGGAGTTGATCGGCGATGACCCCTATCTGCTCCGTCACCTTTCTTCGTATGGCCGCGTCGAGGTCTCTAGGCCTCCCTCTTTCGAAATCTTCATCATCGGTCTCCCCCCTATCTGGCCAAGTGTCCCGAGGTGGTGTTCGGCGTCTCCTAGCCTCTGAACGTGGATTTCTTTGCGGATCTATGTCAAGGAGGACTTTTTCACGGTGGTGCTGGGCGAAAGCTTCTGGGGCGTTTTCTTGTAATACTGGTGTTTTGTCACGCGCGTCCTGAATCTTGTCTTCTTTGGAAGTCCCCTCTCCCGCGCCAAAGTCGAGTCTTCTCACTATGCCGTCGGTGCGGCGATTGACGCGGAGAGATCGGCGGCCTGTGGTGATAACCTCATATTGTTGCTTTAACTGACTGTTTTCTCGCGTAAGGCGTTCCACATGGACATCGTAGAAGCTTTTCTGGTCGCTCAGCTCCTTCTAGAGGAGTTGCATCCGTTCCCTGAGGTCAGTCATCTCCTCGTCTTGCGACCGGTTCTCAGGGAGCACGGGGTCCTTGCTGTGGTCGGCAAGGGGTTTTTTTGGAGTCTCGTTTCCGTCGCCTGACATTGTAGTTGGGAAGTCTGAGTCAGTGTGTCTTTTGCGTGATTGTTCTGATCACGGCCCCATGGTGGGCGCCAAACTAATTGAGCCAATATTCACCCTAGAGAATTATGGCCTAGATCGGGCCTGATCGAAGTTAATCACAAAGAAGACGTATGATGTAAAGCTTGTGAATTGTATTCAAAGTGTGTTCGAATGCGTAAAAGTGCGTCCCCTTGCTTAGGGTTTACAATGTGCTTATATAGTACCTTTGAATATCAATCTATCCTATTAGAAAGATAAGATTACATATGATTCGTTCTGATCTCACCGATCAATCCTAACGGCATGAATCGGACAAGATCTATCTTATATCCTTGACTCTATCTTGCTTAACCGACTTCGGTCTCCGCCGCCTCTCGCTGTGCTCTGAAGAAGTATTGAAGAAGTCTCTACCGGGTCTCGATACATTTGCGAGGAAAATCTGGGCCCAACACTTGGCTAGAACAATCCCACACCAAATCACTCTCAAAGGCTCAAGGAAGACTTGGAGAGCAAGGAGAAGAAAGGAGGAAGAGAAGAGAAGAGGAAATCAGTGGAGAGCTAGAGAGATTAGTGAGTTTGAACTTGTTTTGCTTTGGTTTAGTGGAATTGAGACTTGGATATTGTGAACCCTTTTGATTTGAATGCAATTTGGCCTTGATTTGAGTCTGATGATTGAGATTTGCTTTCTTTGCCATTTGATTGCTTTTTACTCTTACTTGATGGAGTAGATTCCATAGTCTTGGGCTATTGGGGAATCCCCTAGCTAGGATTGGGTATGAACCCCCAATTCCATAGCCTTGAGTGCTTGATCTATGAATCCTCTCTACATTGAGCTTCAATTCTCTTGTGAGAACAAGAGATCTAGGGCTTGTGGGTAAGAGTAAGCGAAAGCGATCTCGAGCCCATCACTAGACCTAGCATCGAAGGAGGTGAAAACTCCCTAAGGTCGAAGTGTAGAGTGGAGGGATCGAAGGAAACAACCTCGATCTCACAAGGATCAACACTTATTGGCTGAATTGGGGTGGAATCACTCAAGTCTAGTTAGGGAAGGAACCCAAAAACCCAAGACCGATCTACCATTTGTGCAAGACCGAGTTACCCAGTACATCGGGCCCGACGTTGTGTGTGTCGGTCCTGACCAATTCTCCTCGATCCACCCTCAGACTGAAGTGTCCAGTGTCGGTCCGAGGTGTTCTCTTTGATTTTCCCTATTTTTGCCTTTCTTTTACCTCTTTTTAGTCTTTTTTGTACTCTCAACGCACAAACTCCCGTGTGTTCGACACCGTACCTCTTTTACTACAATTGGGGTTCGGTTTATAAATTTAAATTTTGATATCATCCGATCCGGACTAGACCCCCATCAGAATTTTGGCGCCGTTGCCGGGGAGTTCTACTTGTTTGAGGTACCTCTTTTGTTGAGTCTTTGATTTTGTAGTGATTTGGGTGAGGGATTAGCCCAAGCCCCTTGTTTGTTTTGATTGGGTTTTGTTTGTGTCTTTTTTGTAGGTGATTCCTTGAAAAAAAAGAAGAGAAAAACGGAATTCTATGATAGTGATGATGAGTGGGAGGTTTTCTACCTTCAAATGAAGATGTCAAGTCTAAAAAGAAAACTCCACTATGATGAGCAATTGGAAAGAGAAAGGAGAGGTCGAGTTCGAGCTCAAGAGCAACTTGATGCCCGGATTAGAATGCAACAAGAGATAGAGGAGAGAGCCTATGAAGAGGAGTGTTACATGAGAGAGGTGTATGGGAACCGAGACCACTATGATGGACGAGGTGGTGCTCAATCCTTTTGGGGAAGTCCCACTTACACTCAAATGCAAGGAGTACCTCCCTACCAACCTCCGAGCTACGAAGAAACTCCTTCATGGGAATATATGTTGCAAGAGAAGATTGATGAGGAACCTCAATGGGCACAAGAGTTGAGAGGCGAGTTTAAGGATTTGAAAACTCAATTCAATAAGGTTGAGAGGCGAGTTGATGAGGTGAGCGCCCAATTCAAGGAGTTTGGTGTATGGAGAAGGCAAGCCGACGCCCAATTTGACTATATTTGGGCTTCCCTTCCGAGTTCTCAAGAGCAACTTCCGAGCTATGATGATGAAGAGAGCTATGATGAGGTTCGAGTTGAGCCACCACAAGCCGAGAAGAGTGAGCGAGCCTAGACCGACGTACCCAGTGTGTCGGGCCCGAGTTGCTCGCAAGTCGGACCGACTCTACAATCAAGGACCGAGTTGGAGGACGTGTTGGGCCCAAGTTGCCCAAATGTCGGACCACCTCCACTGCCTCAACTCTGCCCCGAGCCCGAGATGCAAAATGTCAGGACCGACTTGCATCCACTTCGATCGGTGACAATGGAGGAAAACTATCTCTTGGCTCTTAGGCGTGCAAGGATTGACGTAAAGGAAAGCTCTCCCTCTCTTATGATCGAAGAAGAAAAAGTCGAGTCTCGGTTCAAACAAGCTTTGGAGGAGACGCCGGAAGTCGGGCCCGACGTAGCCCCTATGTCGGTCCAACCTAAGAAGCAAGCCTCCAAGATCATGTGCGAGACTCCTTTGCCCTATCTCCTTTACTCTTTTGTGAAGATATCTTATGAGTCATATGGTGGAGATGAACCATACTCGGAGGATTTCATTTCCGATTATTCTTGGTCTAAGTATGGGGTCCCCCGCCATTATGACGAGGCCGAGGCGCATGTTTGGTTGAACTATAGTGAATGGCCTCAATTCTACTTGAGTGATGAGATGGTCCTTGGAGAATTCATGGACCCCGAGCCTTATTTTCCACCTTAACGGAGATTAGGTGGCACGTCAAGCTAATGACGTTAAAAGAGCACTTTTCGGGAGGCAACCCGACGTATCCTTCGTATCCTATGTTTCCATTTGATTTGTTTTCTCATTTTTAGGATTTGAGCTTATTGTGCTAACCCTTTCTTTAAACCCCTGAGATAACATTGACAACTTTGTCGGGTGTTGGGGGATCCTTCCTTCTTCTTGGTTCGGACTGTAGATTCTCTACTACTTCTTTGGGCACCTGGGCATCAGGTGCAACATTCTTGATTCTTCCTTCTGTGATAAGGCGAGATAATTCCTTCCTGAGAATGATGCAGTCTCGGGTCCAGTGGCCGTGGAACTCGTGGTAGTCGCACCACTTGGTGGTGTCTCTGTCGGCTTTTAGGCTTTGTCCCTTCGTGGCCACCTTACGTACTCCCCTTGTTTCGCCATGTTTCGTAGGAGCTTGTCCGTGGAAATATTGAGCTTGAGTGAATCCAACGACGGTGGTGGTGGGTCAAGGTTTTGATCGTCTTCCTGTCGCGCCCTGGCTGTATTCACCTGCCCGTGGCTAGGGCGTGAATACGGGTGTGCTCGACGATCCTTTCTTTGATCAGCCGAGCCTTTACGGCCATCGGCTGGACCCCTTTTCTCATACTTCTCAACTTCCGAAGTTCTTTTTCGCAAGGTCCTATCTTCCTCTAGCCTGACGTGAGCTAGGGCTCTGGCTTGAACCTCTTCAAAGGTGTAGCATGGGTGTTTGGTAAGTTCTTTGTATAGGCCGCCATCGGGGATGATCCCCTGCCTAAACGCCTCCACTGCGGTAGTAACATCACAAGACTGTATCGATACTTTTTCGTGGTTGAATCGTTCCAGAAGTTCGCTGGATTGCTTCTCGAATTTGAGGCTGCTGGCAAACTGGGTGCGAAAAGAGTCCGATAGTTCGGCGAAAGAACCAATGCTACCGCGTGGTAGTTTTATGAACCAAGTCAGCGATGGACCCGTCAGAGTTGTGCCAAACCCCTTGCACATCACTGCTTCCTTGGAGTACGACGGGACTGCACTCGTCATCATCTTCTGCTTATAGATCGCGACGTGCTCGTCAGGATCGGATCTGCCGTTGTACGGAGTCATGTTCGGCACGGTGAATTTCTTTGGTATCTCCACCCTGGTGATGCGGCGGGAGAAAGGGGACTCGTTGAAGCCATCGGGGGCTTCAGGTTCCAGAGGTTGGAAACTTTTCCGACCGATTCGAAGTTGATCAGCGATGACCCCGAGGTCTAAAGGCCTTCTCCTTTCAAAATCCTCTTCGTCGGTCTCCCCTTCATCCGGCCAAGTATCCCGAGGTGGTGTTCGGCGTCGCCTAGCCTCTGACCGGGGATTCTTTGGTGGATCTACGTCAAGGAGAATTTCTTCGCGGTGATGCCGGGTGAAAGCCCCCGGGGCGTCTTCTTGCAGCACCGGTGTTCTGTCACGTGCGTTGAGAGCTTCGCCACCCTTGGATGTTCCTTCTCCTCCGTCAAAGTCGAGTCTTCTAACTATGCCCTCAGTGCGGCGATTAACGCGAAGGGACCAGCGTCCCGTGGCCATGACCTCATATTATTGTTTCAACTGGTTGTTCTCTCGTGTGAGGCGCTCTACATGGGCGTCGTAGAAGCTCTTTTGGTCGCTCAGCTCTTTCTGGAGCAGTTGCATTCGTTCATGGAGGTCGGTCATCTCCTCGTCCTACGACCGGTTTCCGGGAAGTTCGGGATTTTTGCCGTGGTCAGCAAGGGGAGTTTTGGGAGTCTCGTTTCCGTCGCCTGACATTGCGATTGGGAAGTTCAAGTTGGTGTTTTGAACGGTGTGTTCTTGTGTGATTGTTCTGATCACGGCCCCACGGTGGGCGCCAAACTGTTTGAGCCAAAATTCACTCAAGGGAACCTTGACCTAGATTGGGCCTGATCGAGGTGAATCATGAAGAACATGTTTGATGCAAAAGATTGTGAATTGTATTGAAAGTATGATTGAATGCGTGAAAGAGCGTAAATCTGCTCTAGGGCTTACAATCGATTTATATAGCGCCCTTGAGGATTGATCTATCTTGTGAGAAAAGATATGATAATACAAGATTATATCTAATCCTAACCTTAACGGAATATCTTTAAGAGATCTATCTTATATCTTCGATTCTATCTTGTTCAACCGACTTCTCTCATCGCCGTTTCTCGCGATGCTCTGAAGAAGTTGTGAAGAAGTACCGACCGGGTCTTGATACTTTTGTGAGGAAAATCCGGGCCCCACACTTATCAAGCAAGAGGTATCTCGCAGATAGCTCAAAACGCCTTAAAACTCTTGAAAGTTGAATCCTTGTGTCTTCGGTCTTGATATTACAATTACGCACAACTCTAACCTAAGCACACTCAATATAGCCCTAAAATACAAGAGTTAAACCATACAAACTAGGGTGAATCAGCAGGTTTGATTATGTTTTGACAGCTCTACTAATCAATCATGTAAGAGTAATCCTAGCTCTATTTAGTAAAAAAGTTAACATCAATGTAGTGCGACTGAAACTATTATAAAGTAATATTTTAAATAAATAATATTATTTAATATAAAAGATATTTCTATTTTAATGATAAAATATATTATAAATAAATTATTGCGTGAGCTAAATCTTTTATTGCGTGTTTTGTAGAACGAGTTAGATAAAAAAATACATATAAGTTAATAAAATAGTTTTTTCAACAATACCACGTAATCTCCACGTTAGTTTCACATGGCAGTGACATGGTGCTGACATGGCACTGCCGTGGCGATGATGTGGCACTAACGTGGCACTACCGTGGTGGTGATATGGCACTGCCGTGGCGGTGATGTGGCACTGACGTGGCGGTGATGTGGCACATGGCGCGTGATAAGAGGTTCAATTGAACAAAATTAGTAAGTTGAGGGGTTTAATAGAACATTTTTAATTGAGATGTCTGGTTGAAAAAAACTTACAAGTTGGGGGGGCAATACATGTATTATGTCGTCTTTTATTCTACTACAACTCTTTTGAAACAATCATCATGTAGTATTAAGGGATAAAACCCAGTTGTGGCATGAACCCTTTCAACTAAATTAAATTTGATGTTTCTATAATATTGAGTTATGTTACCCCAGCCTAAAACAACTTCGAGTGGTGAAATCTAAAGTCGTTGGCGGTATAATGTATGGCTTCAAAATGGGGGTGTTAAAAAAACTCGCATGACTCCACTTAGTGTGCGCAAAATTCATACTTGATGAAGGATGTCGATTCTTTTGTGTCTGCTCCATTTTTGCATTATTGGAGAAATTGAAGATTGATGGGCCATCTACAATGGTGTTTACGTAACCATTGTATCCTAGAATATTGTTGGCCTTGCTCGTTATTCTTATTGTGGCCCAAATAGACCGACCAAGTAAATCTAGAAAACCCTCCAAACCAATCCCGATGACACCCTTGGCCATAACCTGAATACCCCGCATCGGCCTCCAGCTGTTAGCCAGGTTGTGTGGTTAGCGTTGATCGCTTTCAACATTGGAACAGTTTCATACATACCCCATTCATTGGCATTTATGGAGCTTTCCATGATCCACAAGGTGTTGAGAGTCAACACCCCTTTTAATAGTGTACACCTTTTGTTGCCCCTCTTTTGATGGCTTGGTCTCAATGTGTCCTACTCCCTTCTCCTTTTCTCCTATAAACAGCTTCCATAGTTGGAAATAGTCTTGGAGAGTACAGTTAATGCTCTCCATTGACGCTTCTTCTACATCGACGTCCCTCTTAATTTGATCTTTCAATCCTTGCATGTGGATGGGTGGCTCCTATAGATGGATACTTTGAAGGGTGAATCTGCAAAAGTTTGCATCATGCATGCTTTAGCAATCACGTCGATTAGTAGTGCGATGTTAACGACTTGAAATGTAAAAATCGCTTTAAGAACTTCATGAGGATTTCCCGTCGCACTAATTTACCGCGAGCAAGTCCTCAGTTTTCTTCCTCCAATTGGTTGCCCTAGTCAAGTGCGACCAGAAGATATTAGCAAATTATTCCCATGAACCAACCGACCCCGATAGAAGGTGATGGAACCAGATGAGGGCACCACAACCCTCAACGTTGATGGGAAGATGTGATAGTATAGCGCATCATTATAGGGATTGAGGGATATGGCCATCCCAAAGTGACGTAGGTGATCGCCATGATGTTCTTGACCATCATACTTCTCCAAGTTGGGTTGTTGTATGTCACGATGCTTGAAAGAGGCTCTTTGAATCTTTGTAAAGAATGTTGAACATACATTGAGTCGGGCCACGGTGTCGCCAGGATCTCCACCGATAACCTACGAGCGGCCCACTTAGACAGAGTTACTTTTGAGGTGGGGTGGTGGGGTTTCAACCTCAACTGAGTGGAAAACCGTGGTTGGGGCCTCTGCCTTGGGTGCATGTCACCAACAAGATGACGACACATTAATCCCCTCTAGAGTGGCCAACAATTGAGGGTCAGTACCTAATAATTATATTAGAAGTATGTCCTTAGGCATTGGGTATAAAACAGTGGCTCAACCTACTATGGTGATGATGAGGGTAAAAGATAACATAGAACCCTTTGGGGTGTGTTTTAGCTAGAAATCAACCAAGTAGAATTAGCGAATCCTTAGTTAAAATCGGGCTAGAACAAAGCAGAACGAATCAAAGAGTTTGTGAGAAAAAGACCTGTGTATTTGTATTAGTGATCGTGTATGATCGCGTATGTGAATCTGTACAATCTCATGACCCCCTCTTTGTATATATAGGGGATACCTAGAAAATAGATGTTTACAAGATATCTTATGTAACTAGATAGATATGATATGCTAGATAGAATAATTCCTAGATATGATAGAATTATTCATAGAACTAAATTTCTACGCATGGGCCGCTTCTTCTCTCGGACGGATCCAGGCATGATCGTGGACTTTTGGCCTTGGGCCCAACAATACCCCTTTCAAAGCAATTGACAATTTCAAATTCAAATTCCCAATTTGGTTTGAAGGAGATCTTTAACGGGTGATTTGATTTCCCTTGGAAATCGGTATCCTTGCATGTTATGATTACCTCTCTTAATCATGCTTCAACTCCATTCCGCAAAGACTTGTCATTTCATCCTTTCTTTTCAGGTAAAAACTCCTTCTTCAACCTTCTTTCTTCCATTTTGGTTTTCTCATCTCTTCAATCTCTATGGCCGAATCAAGCCTCTTCGCCCCCTCCAACTCTCTTACCCCACAAGATTAGTTCCCATGCGAACTCACGCCAGCAGAAGTGGCCAAAATCGTTGCGGAGAGCGGCTTTCTGGTCGGAACCCAAACCTATTGCCCCAGGACCGAACTCATAGATTGGATTTGTCCTGGGTGGATTTGCTTCACCGAGTTCCCATTCACATTGGGGCTCAAATTTCCTTTCTCCCCCTTTACTAGTGACTTTCTTCAAGCCCTTGGGGTTTCACCATCTCAGATTATGCCCACCACTTGGTGGATACTGCTGGGCCCAGATTTTCCTCACCAAAGTATCGATACCCGGTCGAGACTTCTTTAATACTTCTTCAGAGCACAGCGAGAGGCGGTGAATATCAAAGTCGGTTAAACAAGATAGAATCGAAGATATAAGATAGATCTAGTCCGATTCATGCTGTTAGGATTAAGATCAGATCGAATCACGTGTAATCTTATCTTTCTAATAGGATAGATTGACCTCCAAGGATACTATATAAACATATTGTAAACCCTAGGTAGGGTTACGCTCTTTTACACATTCAACCACACTTTGAATACAATACAATACACGAGCTTTGCTTCATTCGTTTTCTCTGTGATTAACTTCGATCAGGCCCGATCTAGGCCATAATTCCCTAGGGTGAATTTTGGCTCAAATAGTTTGGCGCCCACCGTGGGGCCGTGATCGGAACAATCACGCAAAAGACACACTGACTCAAGCTTTCCAGCGACAATGTCAGGCGACAGAAGCGAGACTCCAAAAACTCCCCTTGCCGACCATGGCAAGGACCCCGTGCTCCCTGAGAACCGGTCGCAAGACGAGGAGATGACCGACCTCAGGGAACGGATGCAACTTCTCCAGAAGGAGTTGAGCGACCAGAAGAGCTTCTACGACACCCATGTGGAACGCCTCACTCGAGAGAACAGCCAGTTAAAACACCAATATGAGGTTGTTGCCACAGGCTGCCGATCTCTCCGCGTCAATCGCCGCACCGATGGCATAGTAAGAAGACTCGACTTTGGCGCGGGAGAGAGGACTTCCAAAGAGGACGAAATTATGGACGCGCGTGACAAAACACCAGTATTGCAAGAGAACGCCCCCGAAGCCTTCGCCCAGCACCACCGTGAAGAGGTCCCCGTCGACAAAGATCCGCCAAGAAATCCCTGGTTAGAGGCTAGGAGACGCCGAACACCACCTCGGGACACTTGGCCAGACAGGGGCGAGAACGATGATGAAGATTTCGAAAGAGGAAGGCCTAGAGATCTCGACGCAGCCATACGAAGAAAGGTGACGGAGCAGATAGGGATCATCGCCGATCAACTCCGGATCGGTCGGAAAAATTTCCAACCTTTGGAACCAGAAGCTCCTGACGGCTTCGACGAGTCCCCTTTCTCCCGCCGCATTGCCAGAGTAGAGATACCAAAGAAGTTCGTCGTACCGAATATGACCCCATACAACGGGATGGCAGACCCCGACGAGCACGTCGCGATCTATAAGCAGAAAATGATGACAAGCGCGGTCCCGTCGTACTCCAAGGAGGCCGTGATGTGCAAGGGGTTCGGCACGACCTTAACGGGTCCGGCACTGACCTAGTTCATAAAGTTGCCATGCGGTAGCATCGGTTTTTTCGCCAAACTATCGGACTCCTTCCGCACCCAGTTTGCCAGCAGTCGCAAGTTCGAGAAACAATCCAGCGACCTTTACCGGATCCGTCAGAAGCAGCACGAGACTACCAGGGAATTCCTAGAACGGTTCAACCGCGAAAAAGTCTCGATACAATCTTGTGACGTTACTACCGTAGTGGAGGCATTCAGGCAGGGAATCATATTCGACGGCGGCCTGTACAAAGAGCTCACCAAGCATCCCTGCTACACATTCGAGGAAGTTCAGGCCAGAGCCTTGGCTCACGTTAGGTTGGAGGAAGATAGGACCCTGCGGAAGAGAACCTTAGAAGTAGAGAAGTACGAGAAGAGGGGCCCAACTAACGGCCGTAAGGGCTCGCTTGATCAGAGAAAAGATCGACGAGCACACCCGTATGCACGCCCTAGCCACGGGTAAGTGAACACAACCAGAGCGCGACAAGCGGACGATCAGTACCGTGACCCGCCACCCCCGTCGCTGGATTCGCTCAAGCTCAACATCTCCACGGATAAGCTTCTGCGGAACATGGTGAAACAAGGGGAGTACGTGAGATGGCCACGCCGGGACAATGCCCCAAAAGCAGACAGGGACACCACCAAGTGGTGCGATTACCATGAGTATCACGGCCACTGGACCCGAGATTGTATCATGCTCAGGAAGGAATTGGCTCACCTTATCTCGGAAAGGAGAATCAAAGATGTGGCGCCTGATGCCCAGGTACCCAAAGAAGTAGTAGAGAACCTGTAGCCCGAGCCGAGAAGAAGGAGGGATCCCCCGACACCTAACCGAGTTGTCAATGTCATCTCCGGGAGTTCGAACATCTGCAGCCTCACGTACTCAGCGGCGAAGCGTCACGCGCGCGAAAGCAGCTTCGATCGCCCGCGGCATAACGGTGGGGGACCATCCGGAACCGCTATTGTCTTCGACGACAGCGACGCGGACTTCTCCGCCGAGCCCCACCATGATGGCCTAGTGATCTCCTTACATATGGGGAATGTACTGATGAAAAGAATTTTAATTGACACCGGAAGCTCCACCAACCTCATGACACTCGATGCTTTGAAAGAGATGGGGTTGTCCGAGAACGACATCCACAAGCATCCGGTTTCGTTGGTAGGTTTCAGCGGCGAGGTTAAGCACACAGTAGGAGACATTGCTCTCACCACCATCGCCAAAGGAATTAATAAGCACTAGTAAAAAAGGCTTATACAGGGCGCTTTTTTAAAGAAGGATAAGGCGCTTTTCGTAGTGCATTAAATCGAAGTGCATTAAAAGCCTACGGAGGGCACTTTTTGGAAAGTGTCCTAAAATGGAGATATGTAGGGCGCTTTTTCTGAAAAGCGCCCTAAACGTGGAGGGCGCTTTTCAGAAAAAGCGCCCTAAACGCTTAGGACGCTTTTCAGAAAAAGCGCCCTAAACGCTTAGGACGCTTTTCAGAAAAAGCGCCCTAAACGCTTAGGACGCTTTTCAGAAAAAGCGCCCTAAACGCTTAGGACGCTTTTCAGAAAAAGCGCCCTAAAGGAAAAGTTTTCTCACCAAACTGGAGACGACCTAAAGGAAAACACAGAACTCGGTTGGTAGCAAAACACAGAACTAGGTTGGTAGCAAGACACAGAAAAAGCACCCTAAACGCTTATGACATTCTAACTACTCCATTCTAACTTTTCTACTACTCCTCTAAAGGAAAACACAGAACTCGGTTGGTAGCAAGAGAACCAAGGTTTAGTCACAGGCAAAAGTTTTCTCACCAAACTGGAGACGACCTATGTAACTTCTAGAAGTTCATTCCCATCAAAACAAAAATCAGAGGTGTTAATGATCAATATGAGACCAGTTTCTTCAATTCGAAGGTATCCTTCTCACTAAGATGCAATAGCCAAGTCCATCTCAGACTCCATCTCCATAACCAACCCAACAAGTGAAATAAATCGATGTGCTTCCGCTGTTACAAAAACCCTTTTCTTGCTCAAATTGACAACATGTAAAAAAAGCAGCTTAAAACAGAAAGATATTCAGCAGAATCACAATGAGCAAAATCGAACGCATGAACACAAAACATAATTGATATGATCTGTAGAACCATTACAAGCATAGAGATAGTTACTCAATTTCTTCATCAGCCAAGTAGTCTAAGCTAGAAGACGATTGTTAGCAAGAAGACGCAGAAATTAAGCCTAAGATTCAACCAGCAACCAATTTGAAATTCAATCCATGTAATCTCATTCGAAATTCATCGAACAAACAACCCGAAAATATCATTACAGACAGCAGGGAGGGGGGGAGGAAGCCTAAGATCAAAATCAAAATCGAACAGCAGGCAAAATCAAAATTGAACAGCGGGCTCTCACAGCCCTAGTAGTCTAAGCTAGAGGGCGGACGAATGAACGCAAAATCGAACGCAAAATCAAAATTGAACAGCAGGCTCTCATATCCAACGCAAAATCGAACGCAGGCAACGAATGAGTGCAGAAAATCGAACATTAGGGCAGACGAATGAACGCAGGCAAAATTTCACCTGTTAACAGCGGGATTAGGCCGAGGTCGAGGGCGGAGGTGCGAGGGCGGACGAGGTCGAGGGCGGCGTCGGCGACGGGAAGACGCTACTGGAGAGGCGCGTGGAGCAGGATTAGGCCTTCCGATGGGGGAGTCGTGGAGGAGACGAGAGCGAGAGTAGCCGAGGTGCGAGCTTAGCCTGTAACAATGGTGGACGGCTGGAGCGAGAGCGAGTCACCGGAGAGGCTTTCCGACGGCTGGAGCGAGAGCGAGAGGAGGTGCGATCGAGCTGCTCACGCCGGAGAGGAGGTGCGAGCTGCTCACGCCGGAGAGGAGGGGTTTTGTGCGATCGAGCTTGGCATTAGGGTACGTGATTGATGAAGAAACTCGGTGTTTCTGCTAGAGCGTTAGGGCGCTTTTACAATAAGCATCTTTACCGTATTTTGTTAGGGCGCTTTTTGAAAAAGCGTCTTCCATGTGGGTTATTTTAGTTCGTTTTTCATAAAAAGCGCCCTATTGTATTTTTTCTTTTTTTTGGTTTAAAGCAATTTAATACTACAAGGCGCTTTTTAATATAAGCGTCTTCCGTGTAGGTTATTTTAGTGCGTTTTTCACAGGCGCCCTAATATTTCCGCATTGTAAAGCGAATTTTGTACTAGTGAAGCAGGTCGATTTCCTCGTGGTAGATTGCCCCTCCTGCTATAATGTCATTCTAGGGCGACCATGGCTACACGACATGAAAGCCGTCGCATCTACTTACCACCAGACTGTGAAGTACCCGACACCCTCGGGAGTTGAAGAAATCCGCGGGGATCAAAGGTTGGCTAGGGAGTGCTACAAAGCGGCTCTCAAGCCAACCACCCTACGGCCGGAAGCATAGCAATTACAGAGCGTCACCCCTCCGCCGGCACAGATCGAAACCGAAGAAAAAGCGGAGGAGGTGACTCTCGAAGAGGGGAAGGTGGTGAAGGTCGGAGAAAAGTTGGAACCAAGTATCAAAGAAGGATTAGTAGAGTTCCTAAAAAGTCGCAAAGATTGCTTCGCTTGGAGTCACGAAGACATGACGGGGATCAACCCCGCCATCATCACACACAAACTCAATGTCAACCCCGAACACCCACCTATTAAGCAGAAGAGGCGGAGGTTCGCACCAGATCGGGTCCAAGCGATCGAAGAAGAAGTAAAGAAGTTGTTAGGAACAGGGAAGATCAAGGAGGTGAAGTACCCAGACTGGTTAGCCAACGTAGTGGTGGTACCAAAGAAGAACGGAAAGTGGCGAGTATGTGTAGACTTTACCGATCTCAACAAAGCTTGTCCCAAGGACTCGTTCCCACTACCTCACATTGACACAATGGTAGATGCCACGGCAGGATACGAACTCCTAACCTTCATGGACGCCTTCAGCGGTTACCACCAAATCCAGATGGAGCCCTAGGACCAAGAGAAGACCTCCTTTATTACAGGGCAGGGCACCTACTGCTACCGGGTAATGCCTTTCGGTCTCAGGAACGCCGGAGCGACCTACCAGCGACTGGTCAACCGAATGTTCAAGGACCAGATTGGTAAAACCATGGAAGCATACATCGACGACATGGTGGTAAAAAGCACAAAATGTCATCTGCACCGAGGCCACCTTGAGGAGACATTCAAGATCCTAGAGAAATACAATATGAAGCTAAACCCTTAGAAATGCATCTTCGGGGTACAATCTGGTACTTTCCTGGGGCATGTAGTGACCAAGCAGGGGATTGAGGCCAGCCCAGATCAGGTATGAGCGATCGCCTCCCTGAAATCCCCCCGAAGCGTGAAGGACGTACAAAAGTTAGCCGGAAAAATAGCCGCACTGAACCGATTCATCTCAAAATTATCAGACAAGTGCCGGCTGTTCTACGAAGTCCTAAAGAAGAACAAGAGTTTCCAGTGGACCGAAAAGCACGAAGCTGCCTTCGAAGAGCTAAAGAAGTATTTTGCTAATCCCTTGCTATTGGCCAAACCAGTCCCTGGAGAGGTTTTGCAGCTCTACATAGCGGTATCAGAGAACGCCCTGAGCGGGGTACTCGTCAAGGATGAAGAAGGCCAACAAGTGCCAGTCTACTTCGTGAGCAGAACCATGGTGCCGGCAGAGACACGCTACTCTCCCACGGAGAAGCTGGTCCTAGCAGTGGTAATGTGCTCGAACAAACTACGGGCGTATTTCGAGTCTCACACCATCGTGGTGTTGACGAATTACCCACTCCGGCAGATCATGCAAAAGCCTGAATTCTCGGGAAGGATGGCGAAATGGGCGATCCAGCTGAGCGGATACGACGTCAGCTACGAGCCCAGAAGAGCAATTAAGTCACAAGGGTAGCTGATTTCGTTGCCGACTTCACCCCAACCCCTGAAGAAGGAGTACTCAAAGAAGTCTTAGCTACCTCCAACAACGATACCGAAGAAGAATGACTATTACACACCGACGGAGCATCAAATGTAAGAGGAGCAGGACTCGGGGTTGTGCTAAAGTCGACAAAGGGGGATCTAATAGCCCAGGCAGTAAGGTGCAACTTCGAAGCAACAAACAATGAAGCCGAGTACGAAGCACTCATATTCGGCCTAGAGCTAGCTGCCGATTTGGCTATAAAGAGAATCAAGGTACGCGTTGATTCCCTGCTCATCATCAACCAGATCTTGGGGGTTTTCGAAACCAAGGATGAGAGGATGATCAGCTACCTCCGGATAGTCAAAACACTATCCGAGAATCAAATTGAATTCGAACAGATCCCTCGCGAGCAAAACGATTCGGCCGACGCCCTGGCAGGGCTAGGATCAACCTTGGCCCCTGGAGAGTTCAGCAGTGTGTCACTCGTCCACCATCTACAATCAGCCATCACTGAGGTGTCAGCAGCGCAAACCAAAGATTCTCCCCCAAATACCGGGGTACCAGAGAAGTATCATAATCCCGATGAGACAAGAGAAGACGCCGAATCCAGCTGAACAAAGCCATACCTCGATTGGCTTGTCAAAGGGGAAGCTCCTAAAGATAAAGACGTGGCCAAGGCCCTAAGGTCAAAAGCAACGCGTTTTTCTATCATTGATGGGATCTTTTTTCACAAATCAGCAGCGGGTTTCTTGCAGCAATGCATAGAGAAAGAAGACGCTGAAGAGGTCTTGAGAGAAGTCCACAGCGGAGATTGCGGTAATCACACCGGGGGTCGGAGCTTGGCCAATAAAATCCTCAGACAGGGGTGGTATTGGCCCACCATACGTCGAGACGCTAACAAATACGCTCAATCTTGCGACGCATGCCAACGCCATGCCCCAGTACCGCACCAGCCGCCGGAAGCCCTCCACCCGTCAATCACTCCTTGGCCTTTCATGAGATGGGGAATGGACATTGTAGGGAAACTACCCCCTTCCACGGGGCAAAAAGTATTTTTCCTGGCAATGACGGACTATTTCTCTAAGTGGATCGAAGCCGAAGCCTTCCGGGAAATCAAAGATAAGCAGGTCCTCTCATTCATAAAGAGAAACATCTTGAGTAGATTCGGAGTGCCCGCGAAGATCACTTGTGACAACGGCTCCCAGTTCATAAGCAAAAGGATGCGCGACTTTTGCAAGGCTTGGAGCATTGACTTAGTCACCTCCACACCCAGATATCCTCAGGCTAATGGCCAGGCCGAAGCTAGCAAAAAAGTCATCATCAACAACTTGAAGAAGCGGTTAGTGAAAGCCAAAGGAAATTGGGCAGAGGAGCTACCTTTCGTCCTATGGGCCGACCGCACTACACCCAAAGGTGCGACCGGCCAAACACCTTTCTCCTTGGTACACGGTTGCGAAGCCGTCATACCAGCCGAGGTTACGGTGCCCACCGCTCGGTACGGACTCACCACATCCGCAGGTAGCAAAGAAGAATTGGAGGCTGACCTAGACACGGTCCTAGAGCTCAGAGAAGTAGCACATGCACGTATCTCAAAATACCAGCAACAAGTCGCGAGAAGCTACAACAAGAATGTCCGCGTCAAGAGTTTCCAAGAGGGAGATTGGGTCTTGCGCAAGGTATTCCAGAACACCGCGGAGGCCAATGCTGGCAAATTGGGACCAACTTGGGAAGGGCCGTATAAAATCACCAAGGTAGCAGGAAATGGAGCATACCAGTTGGAATCCAGAGACGGCGAAGCAGTTCCCCGGAGCTGGAAGGCGACACACTTAAAGAAGTATTACTTCTGACTCAATTGTTCTCGATAAAGTTTCAATCGCTTCTTTAGCATTAGTTTTGAGACTTCTTTAGGACCTAGCTATTTCCTTTTCAAATAAAATACTCGGGGGTCTCCACCTCTGACATCTATGCACTACTATTTTTTAATACACGATTTGGAATTTGTCTTTGCTTATGATTTGATATGTTTCGCGAGAGCACAACTCTCCCACAACTTAAAGTCATCTTGTACAAAACATCTTTACGATCGAAGCTCACGCACGACCAAAAATGTCTTACCCAAATCGACCACTGTACGCTTGCATGGTTATGCCGTCTAAATATGACGATGTCGTCACGCATACAACGTGATGAAGTAACCCATAAGTTGGTTACCCCCCATCTAAATCCAATCAATGTAGTCACATTGGATTAGTACGGGAAGGGGAACGCTATAGCACCGATACCCAAGGCCACATTCGCGGGACGCCGTGAACACATTACATCCTAAGGACTAAACTTATGGATCCAAAGAATGCCTGACCATAAACAACTATGAACGGACCTTTGCAGTAATATAAGCGCAACTACCGAAAGCCTATTTCGTGACAACTATGCGCTGGGGAAGAGTCACATAACGCTCTCCCCGGATGCTGACCTACTAACGCATCCAAAACCATCTAGCATTTCTAATTAAACGAAAGTTGAATAGTGAAAAGCAAGCATCACGAAAACAAATAAACAAAAGCGCCATTCAGAGGGCGTCAAAACTATTAAGTACTAATATTTTCCGGCCTACGGCCGGAAATATTAGAAGAGTACTGGCTCCACAGCCAAAGAAGTATCGAAAAAGTCTTAAAACAGCCAAGAAGTTTAGAAACCAACAAAAAACATAAGCTTTGCTTGATAGGAGGGCAAGGGTGATCAGTCATCGTGCGGGCTCGCCTTCCCTTCCATCTCGTCCTCAGCACCGCCCTCTTTGACATCTTCCGCACCCTCCGCGGCCACAATATTATCTCTAGTACCAGGGTTCTCGGCAGCAGTGCCTGGGGTCCCGGCTTCCTTGGTCTTCTCCGAGTCCTCGTCCTCGGCCGCCTGCTCAGCAGTCTCTATGAATTCTTGACTTGGAGGGGGGTTGCAAGATGGAAAGTACTCCTCCAAAGACTCCTGCTCCGCAGCCAGCACCCAGTTTGCGCCTCTACCTTCGGCCTGGTCCTGGAGAAGTTCCACCCGCGCCTTTAGCGTGTAGTATCCGGCCACCTGGGTCACCACCTCAGAGAAGTGCTTAGCTGACCTTTTCGCCTCATGCATCCAAGACTCCAAGGAGGCCTTCTCAGCTTGCAGGTCCTCTACTTGAATCGACAAAGTATCGATGGTCGATTGGAGCTTGCAGACCTTTCTTTCAGACGTTGCAGCAACATCTCTGGCACTCTTAGTATCGGCCTCCAACCTCGACAACTCTTCGTGAGTACGGTAGTTGGTCGCCATTAGTTCCTGAAAAGCCTACAGCAAGCACAGCCCGATAAACGACGAAAAAAAAGGGAGCAAAGAAGTATTGATAAAACGTGATAGAGGAGATCAACTTACCAGTCTAAGAGTGGTACCCACACGACTAAAGGCCGTATCGAGGGATAACGGTTGGAACTCAGCCTTGATTTTGGGGGAAAGCTTGTCGCCAAAAACACTCAGAAGGTCCTTCGGCTCTCTCTTCTTTGCAGCAGGGGATGGGGTCTCTTCGGTCCTTTTTCGCTTCGGTGGTTGAGACTTCTTGGAATCTACTGAGAGATTCAGGGATGTCAAAGCCTTGATACCACTGGATCTCAGCCTCTTCACCATCCCAGCGGCAGACATGTCAACCTTAGCGCCTGCACGGAGCCAATAGTTAGCAACCCAGGCATAACGAGGAATTTGGAGATACAGGATTTCGAATAGACAGATTCAGACCCGATTTCTTTCCAGATGAGCTCGCCATATCGGAGGATGTTGGGGTTTTGCCTGTTTCGGTCTCGTCCTCGGACTCCAATGTTTCCACCACCTCTGCAGGTTGTTCAGGTTCGGGTTTGATCTTCTTCGGCTTGCGCTTTTCGGCCTCGACCTTCAACAATCGCCGGCAAACGCCTGTATCGGTACTCCTGGAATTGATTCCCACCGGTACTGCACAAAGAAAAGAGGAAAACCAAGTCAGAGCCAGTCACAAACACAAAAACAGGGGATAGCAGCGAAGAAAGGCTCAGAGCCTTACGAGATGTGTTTCATCCATCTCGAAAGACTGCTAACACGTCGTCATCTATTCCTCTCAGGGATCTAGTTCGATAAAAAAGAACCGAGCTTGAAGGCTACGAGAAGGCATTTTTGTCTTGGGGATTAGAGGGTTCTTGACGTCCCGAGCGTGAAGGGTAATCCTAACGATTTTGTATGCAAGAAGGAGTTCTCCCATGGTCATCTTGAGACCCCGCTGCGAGGCGAGCTCGTCGATTCTAGCAAGCGTACGCCATGTCGTGGGAAGGATTTGGCAGGGCGAAACTCTCAGGGTATTAATAAACTCCCGAATGAACTCAGAAAAGGGAAATTTTAAACCTATGGAGAATGGGTAATCTAGAAAGCACACCCAACCCTTTCGTACCCAATCGATCTTTTCAATAGTGGGAGCGTGGAATCGGGTTCCCCTGGGAAAACCCCCAAATTCGACCCATTCTACAATCTCGTCACGGGTCATGGTGCAAGGAAGAAGGTCTTCCTCGCTGAGGGCTTTAGAAGAAGTAAAAGGGGACCTCGGAGCCATGGAAAGCACGAAAAAGAAGCGAGAAAGGGTTGGAATAGTACCTGAGTGCTCGGAGAAACGAAGAACAGAGGAAGTAGAGAGAAAAGCGGACGCAATTGAAGGCAAGAATGGAAAAGAAGGACGGAAGATAGGGTTTTAAGAGGCCTACAGAATCCCGAAAACCCAGGTTGGACTGCAACGTCAAATCACTTAAATGCACCGTTCGAAATTTGAAAAGATTCAAAATCCGAACGCTACATTTAGGGGTATTGTTGGGCCCAGATTTTCCTCACCAAAGTATCGATACCCGGTCGAGACTTCTTCAATACTTCTTCAAAGCACAGCGAGAGGCGGTGAATATCAAAGTCGGTTAAACAAGATAAAATCGAAGATATAAGATAGATCTCGTCCGATTCATGCCGTTAGGATTAAGATCAGATCGAATCACGTGTAATCTTATCTTTCTAATAGGATAGATTGACCTCCAAGGATACTATATAAACATATTGTAAACCCTAGGTAGGGTTACGCTCTTTTACACATTCAACCACACTTTGAATACAATACAATACACGAGCTTTGCTTCATTCGTTTTCTCTGTGATTAACTTCGATCAGGCCCGATCTAGGCCATAATTCCCTAGGGTGAATTTTGGCTCAAACAAATACTAAGGTGCGTAGATAAACTGGTATCTCGGAAGGGTATTGTGATGCTTGTTAGCGAATTCCTGAATGCCTACAAGGTCGTACCCACAAGGTGGGGCCGGATTACCCTTCATTCTAGAAATATCGGGGATTCTTTGATTCTAGGTGTTAAAACCCCTAATCCCTGATGACAAAGCCGTTACTTCTTTGTGGAGAGAAATGCTTGGGAGAGCCAGGAGAGATCTACAAGGATGTGTTTCTGGATGCCTAGAACACAACTTGTAAGATCCCACTTTTAAGCGTGTTCATACTTCCTGTTCATGTTCTCTTGTGCATTAGATTCGTGCGCTTCTTACCGTTGTTTTTCTTTTTGATGTTTGCAGTACCCACAAGGCTTCAACGCAAAGACGTCTAGCAAAGGCTTCATCAAGTTGCTCTTGACGACGACCCGAGATAAGCGCACCCCTAGCAAGATTTTTAACGAACCAGAGGGATCTGCCGGTGACGCTCAGCCCCAAAGCTCCAGCCAAGATGATACTGAAGTAGAGGCCTCACCCCTTGTTGTAAAAATGTCAAATTCTTCCAAACCCACCCCTTCTAGTAAGATTTAGGGCACACCCATGGCTTTGTCTTTTTCTGCTTTGTTAACACTTTGTTCAAAAGGATAATTGCACCCTTACTACTGGTATTGTCTAGGTTGTGAAAGAAAACTATCCACGGATGTTATGCTTCAAAGAATGTTAAGGTCTCGTGGGATGAATTTACCTCCCCCCATTGTTCCTAAGAAGGAAGTAACTCAAGACCACCTTTCCTAGAAACGTAAGGCTGAAGACCCTCTGACCGTTGATCTTTCCAAGGAAGACATCAAGGACTTCTGGATTACTGTCATGGAAATCATCCCCGTGGCTGCTAAGAACTCATTCTCGGGTCACGCTCCTAGTCAAGCTCTCGTCCACTCCAGGAACTCTGTTATGAAGGTGAGCTGCTTCTTTATTCTTTTCTGGTTTCACTTCTGTCTTAGGGATTTTCAAATCATGATAGCCCTTGTGCTGTTTCCAGGCAACACAAGAGTTTGCGATGACCGCTGAATCCTGTTTCAAGGAAATGTCTATGCTGAAGGCTAAGGAGAAACATGCAACCGAGTCGGCTTTGGAGGCTGCTCATCAAATCCGCAACCTCCAAGCCATGTCGGATTCGCAACAGGCTCTGGTGGCCAAGCTGCAGGAGGACATGCATGCCCAGGCTAAGAAGATCGTCGCCCTTCAGGACTATCGACACCTTCCCTATGGTGGCGGTTGATGTAGGAACCTTTTACTCGATGAAGGCCATGATCGAGATTCTGGAGGATGTCTCTAGTGGGAGGGGAGAGCGCTGGAATCTGGAGAAATTCAAGAAGACTTTTAATGATTTGTTCCCACCAGGCTCAAAGGTTCCATGGGAGGATTTCTGCCAAATGAAGACCTAGCCGATGACGTTAATTCCTCGCCCCCAACTGATGGTGCTAAAAAAACTAAAGAAGTTGCAGCCTCCGAGCCTCAAGAATCCAACCCAGAGGAATGATCTCTGAATGTATTGAACTTTTCTTATGCGTTTCTGTTGTTATTACCAATACTCTACTTTTGCTACTGATTCCGGCGATCTAGCGCCGATGAGACTTTGCTGTGGCGTGGCACTAGTGCCATGCTTTATTTTGTGGGGTGGTGTTTTATACCCCTAATATCTTGAACTCTATGTTTTTGTCCATGTTGGCCCCTTGTATGGCCTTTTATATTTTGGTACACATGCTTTCTTTGTGTTAGGCAAAAAATAATTTTAGGTCTCGTGAACTTAGTATATAAGTTCGGACCATTTTCAGCTATTTGAAGTCACGCAAGGAGCGTCCTAGGACATCCATGGGATCTACGAGCAGGTGTAACGACCATTTCTCAATGACGTAGATATAACATGCCCAACAATCCTTGTTGCAAAGGAAGAAGCCGTAATCCTTGTTGCCAAATAGTCTCAGGTCTTGCAAATGCGATGCACAGATTCGGACCAGTTTTTTTATCATCGAAGTTATTTCGAAGGGTGTTTCTAAGATGGTCGATCGTCAAATTAATGTGAAGTATTGTTTTGGTCGATCGTCAAATTCAATTAGTGTCCAAATACCTTAAATTATACATTCTCTTAATGCTATAAACTTAACATCACATCAATATATTTTTCTTTCTATCAATTAGATATTGGTAGAGATCATATAATATTTCAGGGTTACTAGTACAAATCCTGAAAGAGTTTTGAACTCGGACAGGAGAGGCGCACGGGCCAGGTATGCGGGGCGGACCGCTTTATTGATCCCGGCCGATACAGACGCGATCATGTTGCAGGGAATCCCCGGTCATCGCGCCACTATTTGCCGCGATCAGGGTGAATTGATTTTACCCTGCGTCGACCCCCAATTCAATGCCGAGAGTAAGTAGGTGAGCGTAGTAGTATAGCTGTGTATACACGGGAGTAAGTCGGTGAAATTTTTTTGAAGCATGCCTCTCTCAAATTTTCACTCTGATATCTCTTCCTCTCTAAAACTAAAACTTCTTCTTTCTCTTCCTCTCCTCTCTAAAACTCCATGATTTCATTCTCTTCCTCTCTAAAAAATTAACCGCTTCTCACGCAGATGGGGGATTGGTTATCACGTTGGGGCAATGTAAGTTATGTTATTATTTCGTTATATCATTGTTTTATATTGAGGTTTTTGGGTTATATGAGTTTTAATATTATGCATGTCAATTTTGGCCTTTTTTAGAAGTTTTGGAAAATTTAGATATTGAGAATAGTTAGTAAATTTTGGATTTTTTTATAATATTTAGTTTTTTTGTATTTAATATTTAGAATGTTTAGATATTTAGAATATTTCGTAATTTTTAGAGTATTAAGAAAATTAAGATATTTAATATTTCGGATTTCAATATTTGCTATTTAGATTATTTAGAATATTTACTATTTTTTAGATTATTTCGTAATTAATACTATACATGTGAAGTTTGGTTTTTTGTGAATATTTGGAATAGTTAGTTTATTTAGAAAGTGTATTAAAATTAGATATTGAGAAAGGGTACTATATTTAGGATTTTTTAGAAGAATTTCGACATTTTATAATATTTAGGAAATGTAGATATTAACATTTAATATTGAATATGTGGAATATTTAGAATATTTAGATATTCAAAATAGTTATGTATTTAGAATATTTCAGATTTTGTAGAATTCTTCAACATTTTTAGAATTTTTAGAATGTTTAGAATATTTGACAAATTATATTTAATATTTAGTATTTCGGATTTTAGAATATTTCAGAATTTAATATTTTGCTATTTAGAATATTTCGGATTTTATAGATTATTTTGCAATTTTTTGAATATTTAGAAAATTAAGATATATATTATCTAAGATTCCTAGACTATTTAGAATATTTGTAAGTTGTTGGGACATTTATAAAATTTAGAAAACTCAAAATATTTGGAATATGATTTTTATATTTAATATGTTTTTTATATTTACATTATGTTTACATTATGGTTATAGAGTTTGCGCTGAGATACTTAGAATATTTAGGATTTTTAGAAAACTTAGAATATTTAGAGACTTTTGAATTTTTAGGAATTTAGGAATATGATTTTTATGTTGCATATGTTTCTTATTGTGTAGATGTAGAAATTTTTTAGCACTTTTGGAATATGATTTTTACAATGTACTTATGTGTTTTTTGTAGTCTTACAAATTAATTTGAAAGTATATATAGTAATTCTTTCATGCTACAATGAAAATTTGAATTTGCAGTGCAATATTGTTTGACATGTCTATATTTTTGTATGCAGTCTTTCTTCGGTGGGGCGCCAAATACAAACTTCAATCCATCTGTGAAGAACAGTGAATTCATATATGAAGAAGCGTATCACGAACCACATTACGAGAATGTGAATGAATGTACCTATGCAAATGAACCCGTTCCTAACAATGTATATCAGTATGAGGGAAGTCATGAAAATGTTTATCAGAACGAAGCAGAGCAAGAACCGGTATGTCATGAAAATGTTTATCAGAACGAAGCAGAGCAAGAACTGGTATGTCATCTATAACTTCATTTTAATCAAGTTACTTTAATTTATGTACTTTATAATTGTAAATTTAAGATATCCGTGCTTAAAATAATGTACTTTCGCAGAGTATGCAGTTTCCAGATTTTACTACTCACTTCGAAAACGATCATGAGTGGTTGGACATGAAAAGTGCTGAGCGATGGGCAAAGGATTTGGGACGGAGTTTGAAAATGGCGTTGACGATTGAAAAGTCATGGACTACAAAGTTCCTATTAGGGTGTACGCTCTCAGGAACATACCAACCCAAAAAGAAGGGCAAATCTGGTCCTATTGTGCCAAACTTGCAAGCAGGTGACAATTTGAGCGAAAAGCCACGCTCTAGAAAGATCGAGTGCCCGTTCCAGTTAATTGGAAGGCGGAGTAATGGGGTTTGGCGTGTAACAGTGAAATGTTGTCAACATAATCACGCACTGGAAACCCTAGAGGGGTATGCATATACGGGTCGTATGACAGAGGAGCAAAAGAGGGATGCAAAAGAATTAACTCTTGCTCATGTGGAGCCGAAGTTTGTTATGACATTTCTACGCAACAAGTTTCCAGGGATTACAACATCGATGAAACAACTATACAGTTTTCGACGTGAAGTGTTTAAGCAAGAGATGGGCGCGATGACGGTAACCCAATTTGCGTTGAGTTATTTGCAGAACAAGGATTACTATATGGATTACCGTACTGTAGAGGGAAGTGATGAAAAACATATTATAACTTTCCTAAATATTAAAAACTTCCTAAATTTTATAAGTTTTCTAAATTTTCGGATCATTCTATATTTTCATTTACTTTAACCATACACTACAATCATAACTTAATCATAATCTAAATAACTTCTTCGCATACATTCTAAACCGTAATGTCACAATACAAATCATATTCAATTAAACACCATATTCGGAATTTCTCTAAAATATAAAAACTTTCTAAACATTTTTGTAAAAACGAAAATCATTTTGCAATCTAAATAATTTTGTATAATTTTTTCGCAAATATTTTAATATTCAAAACTTTTGAAATATTCTTACTTTTCAATCTTTTCTAAAATTTCTAACAATTTTCTAAATATTCTAAGAAAAAAAATATAAATCATTCCATAAAATATATTTTCGTAAATATTTAAATTATTCCAATTATCTCAAATTTCTAAATTCCCTATATTTTCAAAGTGTCATAAATAAAAATCATTTCGTAAATATTTCAAATATTCTTAAATTTTTACATTTTTTAATTTTTCTAACTTTTCTAAATATTCTAAATAAAAAAATATAAATCTTTTCCTAAACTTTAATTTCGTCAATATTGTAAATATTAAAAAATATCGTCAATGTTTTCAATATTTTCTAACTTTTCTAAATATTCCAAATAAATGCATATAAATCATTTCGTTCATTATATTTTGGTCAATCTTTTAAATAATCCAATTTATTTAATTTTCAAAAGGCCCTATTTATTCTCTATTTCCCAAATAAAAATAGTTTCGTAAATATTTCAAATATTCCAACTTTTCCAAATTTCCAAAATTTCATTAATAAATAAATCAAATAATTTTGTTACAAATAATTTCGTTCTAATTATTTTCGTTCAAAATTTAAGTTTTATAACTTTTCTAAATATTCTAATTTGTCTCAATTTTCTACAATTGCCTAAATATTCTAAATACAAACGAAAATTAATTTCGTAAACATTTAAAATATTTAATCTAATAATCTAACTATTTTTTATATTCTAAATATTATAAATAATCGGAAATAATTTAAATCTACTAATTATATAAATTCATTTCATCATACAATAAAACCTTAATTTAAACATAATCTAAATAATTTCTACACAATTTCAAAATTTAAAAATTACGTACCTACTCCCTCTACGAGGGCGTTCGGGAGAGTGTAGCTCAACGTAGGGTTCGGAGGTGTTACGGTAGCTTCTTCTTGCCGAACGTCCTCGTTTAAATTTGCCGGTTCAGCCGAGGAACTTGCTCCTCTGGAATTTCGGGATGAATCTCTACCAAAATATCTCTACATATATTTTTGTTGATTTAGTCAATTTTAATAGAATAAAATTGACTAATAAATTTACGATAATTTATATAAAAAATACTTACCCTAACACGACCACGAAATCTTGCAAGCGGATCCGACATTTTTTGATCTTGATAGTGAAAGGGGTGGGCGAGCAAAAATTGGAGAGGAAATGAGAGTGTTAGTGCACAGAAATGAGAGTGTGAAAGAGGAGCTATGGAGTAGAGAGCGAGAGTCGAGTGTGAGAAATGAGTGATAAAGAGTATCCAGCGGATGTCACGAGGGAATAAAGTGGTCACGGGCAAGCAGCAACGCGGGATGGAATCGCCACGTGTGGCCTCTGTATTGGGCTTTATCGCGGCTCAATTTAACGCGATCTACCGCGTTGACTTCCAATCACAAAATGCCACGTCGCTCTTTGTTCTGCTGCTGCACCTTTAACGCGATTAACAATTGCGGTGGGCCCCACCGAGATCAAAACCGGTGCGCTTGGCACGTCTGACCGGCGCGCGTCCTATTGCCCTTTTGAACTCCAGTGGAAGTAATTCATATCATATTTCTCAAAAAAAAAAATCATATCATAGGGTACCAATAAGGGTTTCCGTGAACTACTTTATGGGGATGAAAGGTGTGCACATCAATTGGTCAATTCCAACCTGATCAGGGTTTACTGATTTACCGATGATATGTACTTACATGCATGTTGATGTTGTGCATCCATAAATAATAAATAAATAAATTAAGGAGTTTAAAACAAGAAGTAGAAGAAATGGCACTCCAAAAAGGCAACTGGTGTGCCCACCATTATGAGCCTGAAATAATGAGATTCTTGTGAGTGGCCGGGTATACATCCTACATTATATTACACATAATTTGGTTTTAGGATAGTATACATGATTATTTTAATTATACATCAATCAGTTGCCCTATAAAAAGCATGGCCCCCCTTGCACCATTTTGCACATCCCAAACTCCCTAGCACAGCCAAATAAGGCTAGGGCTCATAAAAAAAAACAGAGCTTACGCTAGCTGCTAAAACCAAGCTGTAATGATCAGGGCTAGTAGTGTGATATGGGGAAAATGTGGGCATATAATGGGCCTAAAACATACGCAGCCCCTTAAACTTGCACACATTAGTCATTTTAGCACCTCAATTTATCGGGTGTTCATTTTGACACCTGTACTCAACATTTTGTGACCGATCAGACACTTGGACGCTGACTTGGCAAAAAAAATTGCCACGAAAATGCCATGTCACATGCCACATCATTAGTTAAATAAATAAAAAAATCAATAAACTCTCTAATTAAAGAAAAAAGAAAAGAAAACACAAAATCCCCCCAATTTCATCTCCTTCTTCCTCCCCTCCCCTTCCAGCGTCTCTTTTCTTCCTCCACGAGAGTGCCTCGCCGTCTCCCTCCGACCCCATCATTGTCTCCTCCGGCCAGACATTCGAACGAATTGTGCGTCCAAGCCTGCAAAACCCTCAATTTCACCCCAACTCTCAAAGACGGCTCTCCTTAAACCGGCCAATCTCAAGGCCGCCCTGAGCTCATCTGGTCTCTAATGGCAGATTCACGCGTCCCCGACGAGCTCTTCCTTTGCCGAGTCGGCGATAACCCTAGCATCGGCCACGCCGAGAGCGAGTTGAACCGGCGACTGTCAACGACGACGATTGGGGCCGGGACTCGCTCCCGCGACCCCGCTCCAGTTGGCGACCAGACCGAGCTGCCTCTTGCCGGCCACCATAGCCTCGAGGTCTCCGGATCTGGCTCCGGTGACACGCGCAGGCCATCAGGCCGTGGACAAGGCGTACGTCGGCGAAGCTGAAGACGAAGATACCCCCGCCAAACACACAGAGAAGCTGACGAGAAGCCCCCACCGCCAACGATGACACCGGAGCTCCTTTGTTTTCCGATTGTAAGGGACGGGCAATCCGATTGAAAGGGACGGGAAATTGAAGCTGTACAGATTCAATAGGATGGAAAATTGGGTTTTTTTCTTTTTTCTTATAATTAGAGAGTTTATTGATTTTTTTATTTATTTAACTAATGATGTGGCATGTGACATGGCGTTTTCGTAGTAATTTTTTTTGCCAAGTCAGCGTCCAAGTGTCTGATCGGTCACAAAACGTTGAGTACAGGTGTCAAAATGAACGCCCGATAAATTGAGGGGCTAAAATGACTAATGTGTGCAAGTTTGAGGGGCTGCGTATGTTTTAGGCCGCATATAATGTAAATAGGCTAAAAAGCCTATAAAAACTTGTTCTTCCCATGTTAGTACGTATCATGAATGAAACTAGAGAAATTCCTTTCTTTACTCTGAACTATCTCTCTTCTTCCCTAAAGACTTTCTTCCTTAATCTCCTCTCTTTATCCTAATCTCTATCAACTTTCCTTCTAAACCTCTTGATCCCATTCGGGTCATAACACAAGCATCATATCGGTTGGTCGATCGATCGGATGGAGAATCCGAAGAAGAGCAAAGCGGGTGGGGAAGAGGAGCCGAGGACGGTGCAGAAGAGCTATTTCGACGTGATGGGGCTCTGCTGTTCGTCGGAGATTCCGCTGGTTGAAAAGATACTCTTGTCCCTTGAGGGTGGCAAGAAAGTCACTGTGATTGTGCCGTCCAAGACTGTTATTGTTGTTCACGATCCCCTTCTCATCTCGCCCTATGATATTGGTCAGTTCCTTAGCTTCACATTTTTAATTACTACTTTTCCATTTTCAGCATTCACAAACTATTTAAACTTGTTATTTTGAAGATAGATATATATATGGTAATGTAATTATATACGACAATATATAATAAAGGCTTCACACTAATTAATGACCAACCATATTTATCATCATGCATGTGTCACTAAAACCCATTAGAGCCACGATATATAACTATAGGTGTACGTCAATTTATTTAATCAATCTGTATATTACTCTTTTCAATAATATTTGTCCATTTTTTTGTATTTAAATTAATATTTCTCATTGTATTTATTTTAGTTAGGTTTTTTTTACTAATCATCCTCCTTTGCACCTGTTATTATATTGTTAGTAATAGTTATGAGACGGATAAATATATATATATATATATAACTGATTAATCATTATAAACTTGTATATATACCTATAGAACCTAGATCTAAACAAGTCTACTAGAATGATAATGATGTGTTGATGTGTATGTATGGAGAATATTTGATTAGAATGACACTCATAATCAAGTCAACCACAAAATTTTGTAAGTCCTGGAAAACAAAAGAAAAAAAAAAGGAAAATGGGTAAGTGCTTTACTCGGTTTTAAATTATTTTTAATTCCAATGATCACACTACTTTATAGATATCATTAGATTTATTGTGGCTCGCGTTATACTTGGCCATAGTTTGAATTATTTATCTCCAAAAAGGTAACACATTCAAGTTTTTTTTTTTTTTATATGATTGTCTCTCTTTTTTTATCCAAAGAATTATATATAGTAAAAACTCTTTGTCTTTGTTCTTTTGTTTGTTTGTTATATTCATTGGATGATTCGAAAATCCATTGCCTTTGTGTTTTGTTTGTATTTAGGTTCATGCTATAAGGGTGTAGTAGTATTACAGTCTTTAAAAGTCATACTTTTTGGTGTAATGATAAAGAAAATCACAGGGTGTGAAAAATATGGTGTGTAAAAATCATACTCCGTAGTAGCTAGTTTTTCTTGTTTCTGGTTAAGGGTACCCTCTGGGTACTATTTTTAGAGCTTAACCGCTACATGACTAGATGTCCAAAGACATATTATTTAATTTGTTGTGCGAGTCAACGGAAATCCGATACAATAGGCTAGCATAGTACAAGCATAAAGTTTAACAAATCTTATAGAAAACACCATATATGTGAATGGAATGTTGGAAATGACATATGAAGTAGTTCTCTGTAGATTCATTTATTAGTTATTTATTCTGGGAAAAAAGGAGAGTATATATTCCAATTTTAAGAACCCGAAACCCGCAGCCGAGGAAAAAAAATTATTTGGATTTTGGAATGACAGAGGAATAATCTAAAATGTTGGATGGTGTTAATCTAAAAGCGCATCCAATACTTAGTTCGTTCAGTATTCTGATTTATATTCTGGTTCAATATATATTTTAAAATGCGGTTAACTGACACGATGGACAATTTAGATTATATTCCAAAAAGATATGTGTGTGTGTGTGTCAACAGCTTATACTATATGGTACGTATGATGCCAAAATAAGTAATATGGAGTATATTTAGTTATTTAGTGTATGTATTTTAAATTTGGACAGTTAAGCTTGGTGGTGGTGGATAATACAGGTTTTGGGGCAGTTGTTTCATGAAATAGCTGTTTCAAACTTGATAATTAATTTGAAATAAATTTGCATTATTGTATTGTTGGGGGATCGGACAAGGACAGCCAAGGCGCTGAACCAAGCAAGGCTAGAAGCAAACGTGAGGGTGAAGGGGGCAAGCAACAAGCACCCCATGAAATGGCCCAGCCTCTACGTCCTCGCTTCCGGGGTTCTGCTCGGACTGTCGCTCCTCAAGTACGTTTGGTCGCCTTTCGTGTGGCTGGCCGTGGCTTCTGTCGCTGCCGGAGTGTGGCCCATTTTCATGAGAGGCGTTGCAGCCTTCAAAAATCTAACTCTCGACGTCACCATTCTGGTTCTCATTACAGGTACCTACCTACATTACATTTATATATATGTGCCCGGTGTATATCTATGTAATATTTGTATGGTGCGTTTGTTCATGCATGCTTCATGAGTTTATGGCTTTATTGTTATATATTGATCGACTTAATTAGCTTTTGTTCCTTCCACAACATTTAAAGTTGTCTTGCAAAAGAAAGTGCTCCCATATATATACTAACAACAAAAGCCATCATTGAGATACTAGCTAACAAAACACTTCGTCTTTTCTTTATTATAATATATGTATATGCAATATGATGCCTATATAAAGACTGTGACATTGTTATCTTTTGTAAAGGCATTGATAACTTCGTCATATATTGTAGGATGTACACACCTATAAAAAAGAGACAAGAAATGTCATATATTAGCTAGGGGTAGTGATTAAAAGATTTATATATACTGAAAAGGTTTGATATAGCTAGGTCTTTTCTTTTCAGGTTTATGTTGTTTGATTACAAAAAAAACAATTAGATAAAGGATTTTCTATTGTGTGTCCCAGCCCGTCCAGGGGTACACTATAGGCCACTATTAATGGAAATATTTGATAAATCTTATATTTTCGGTTTTTTAATCTTTTTTGTGACAGGTTAAATATTTCCATTTTAGAGTACTAGTTTCTATATTTAGTAGCTTATAAGTGCTTTTAGGATACACAATAGAAAAACCGTTATACAAATATATAAAATACTTTTGGGCCCAAAAAAGCAACGAAAATCCTTTTTTTTAAAGATAAAGTGTTGTCTTTGATATATCCTCATACAATCATAGTTTCATAATCGATCAGGTGGAGGAGTCATGGATGTACAATTAAGTTGGTTTTATATTCATCCCCTTGTTTTTTTTTTAAATGGTAAGAATTTGGAATACCAAACAGGTTTGGTATTCTAGCTAGCTCTCGTTTATGTTTTATGTTTTATGTTTTTGTATCCAAAAATATTGTACAAATCAGATATTTTTAATGTTTTGTTCAAGATGGTTATTTTTTAATACCAAACAATCCCATCATTTTTGTATTAAAAAGAAAGACACTACCAAAATTATGAAGTTTGTTACACACGATGGGAAAACTGTCACATACGTTAAGCTATAAACACTTAAATTAACGGATTGATTACTTCAACCAAAGAAAGTAAATGGATGAATTGTTTTGGATATGAAATAGAATATGGTGAGCAATTAATTAATTAATTAATGATGGCGCGCTGATTGTGTTTGGTAATTAACTGGGGCAGTGTCGGGCACGCTGGCTCTGCAAGATTACCTGGAAGCGGGCACCGTTGTGTTTCTCTTCAACATTGCCGAATGGCTTCAGTCCCGAGCCAGTCACAAGGTGATTCTTCAATAACATGACGACTAGTAAACTCAAGAAATTGTCATTGTACGTATATGTGCGTGTTTGATAATTAACCTAGCTTGTTTGGTTTGCGATGATCAAATCCTGTAGGCAAGCGCAGTGATGTCGTCGTTGATGAACATAGCGCCGCAGAAGGCGACACTGGCAGAAACAGGGGAGCTTGTCAGCGTCGAAGAGGTCGAACCCGGCACCGTGATTGCTGTCAAGGCAGGGGAAGTCATCCCCATCGACGGGGTGGTGGTGGAGGGATGCTCCGAAGTCGACGAGAAGACCTTAACCGGGGAGGCTTTCCCTGTCTCCAAGCAGATGGATTCCGTGGTTTGGGCCGGAACAATCAATCTCAACGGTACTATATCATCTATAACTGATTAAGCTCCCTAGCTAGCTACGCACCCGGCCTAGCTCGATCCATCACCAATGCTTATAAATCGTGTGTGCATGCATACATGGCTAATTATAGTTTGATGTAGGCTACATATGCGTCAAGACGAGCGCTCTTTCGGAGGACTGTGTTGTGGCCAAGATGGAGAGGCTCGTTGAAGAGGCTCAAAACAGCAAGCCGCACTTCCAAAGGCTGATAGATGAGTGTGCCAAGTACTACACTCCAGGTTATATAGCTACCTTCAATTATTTTTCATGTATATTCCTAGCTAGCTACCCAGCTCGTAAGTACGTACGTTGTGACCACATCTGACATGTATTCATGCTTTGATCGAATGTGTGCAGCGGTTGTGCTCGTATCAGCTGCATTAGCCATCGTTCCAGCGGCCATGAGAGTCCACAATCTAAGCCATTGGTTCCACCTTGCACTGGTTGTGCTAGTTAGCGCTTGCCCATGCGGTCTGATCCTCTCCACACCCGTTGCTACATTTTGTGCTCTTACCAAGGCAGCAAGCACCGGTCTTCTCATTAAAGGAGGCGACTACATCGAGACTCTGGCAAATGTGAAGGTCATGGCGTTCGACAAGACCGGCACCATCACCAGAGGCGACTTTCTCATGTCAGGCTTCCACTGTCTTGCCAATGATATAAGTCCCGACACATTGCTTTTCTGGTTCGTTATCCTTTTTCCGCTTACTTTCATACGTAACGTGTGCTGTCAACTCGATCATTAATACCACTAGCTAGCTTTCTTTGTGTTTGATGGATGAAGGGTTTCAAGCATAGAAACCAAATCAAATCATCCCATAGCAGATGCACTTGTATGTTATAGCAAATCGAGATCAATCGAGCCAAAGCCCGAAATTGTCCAAGACTTTTGTAACTATCCTGGAGAAGGTGTATCAGGGAAGATTGATGGTAGGGTATTGTACGTGGGGAACCGAAAATTTGGCATCCGAGCTGGGCATTTGTCTGGTGAGTACAATTCAATTAACTCTCTCTATGGAAATTATGTTCTATAATGTTGCAATACTGACCTTCTTTGTCAATTCTAAGTACATTACGTTGAATGTTTAATACTGTATTAGTAACACCTTCTAATTAATATGTGATGCATTTATATTACTCCATTGCTAGGCCAACAGAATGAGTCCAACTCCGAGGATGGAAGGACTATAGGGTACGTGTATTCGGATGGAGCATTGATCGGAACATTCGGCCTCTCGGACACATGCCGATCAGGGGTCATGGAAGCCATCAATGAGCTGAAATCAATGGGCATTAGAACAGTCATGCTCACTGGTGACAGCTGTGCTGCTGCCACGCACGCCCAAGGCCAGCTAGAGCAGGCGTTGGATCATGTCATAGCGGAGCTCATGCCAGAGGACAAGGCGCGAATAGTCGAAGAGTACAAGAAGTGGGGCGCCACAGCCATGGTCGGGGACGGAGTGAACGACGCTCCAGCCTTGGCCACCGCGGATGTCGGGATATCAATGGGCATTTCCGGGGCTGCGCTGGCCACGGAAACGAGTCACGTGATTCTGATGTCGAACGACGTGAGGCGGATACCAAAGGCCATCCGGCTGGCCAAGAGGACACGGGCCAAGGTGGTCCAGAACATCGTCTTCTCTATCGCCACCAAGTTCGCAATCCTCGTGGTGGCCGTTGCGGGCCACCCCCTCGTATGGCTCGCTGTCTTGGCTGACGTCCTCTGCTGTCTTTTGGTGATTATGAACAGCATGCTGCTACGTGGGTCGTATGAGCATGGAAAGAAAAGGTGCTGTAGTCCAGATCAGCATCACCACCACCATGGCCATGGCCATGGCCACCACAATCATGGCCATGGTGTCGATGCTTCTTGCAACGTTTAGGACTTTTTTGAATTGACCCTAGCTATATCTTTCTATATTTTCCTATTATTGTTTACTTTTCATCGTTCTTTTTTCCTTTTTTTTTCCCCAAAGACTCAAAAGTGTTATTTGAGAGTTGCTAACAATGATGCCCATCTTTGAAACAAAAGAAAACAAGCATGCCCTTATAACGTTGCACTCTCTTATAGAGTTCATGTACGAATCGTGTGTGACAATCAGTTCCATGTGTTGTTGTAATCACGCAAGAAATTGTGTTTTAAGCTTGGGCAAAAAAAAAAAACGTGTCCTAAGAACCAATCCAAAAATTCAACGGGTTGTGTTATTACTAAGTCCATTATAAAATAGTATGACGACATAGATACTGGCACCACAATGTATTGTATCTTAGGACTTAGGAATGTTTGTATGATTGGGAACCGGGTTCTAGTCTAACTAAACCAGGTCTAGAATCACTTATTAGTAAAATGTGACTTGCCCGGTTTTGTGCTGGTTTCGAGGTAGCTTGTGAAGATTAAAGTGTTGGGCCTAATTATGTGGTGTGGTGCCTGAGCTAGTGTGATGTGCTTGTGAATTTGGTGCCCACGAAGGATGGATCATGGAGGATGTGTCTCGACTTCTTAGGATCGACAAACGTTAGAACTTGCAAGGAACTGCAATGGAACAGTTCCTTGTGCAGCGGAAATACAAAGTTTGCAGGCAACTAAACAAGAACAATAAACTTCAAAATAAGCAGAAAAACAGTAAAGGACACGTTTACTTATAGAGGAACCTCTACTGGATCAACTAATCCAATAGAGTAAACCTCTACCTCCCATGGAGGATTTTGAATGCCTTTCTTTCATATTATTGATCTCAGTTGTACAATTCGTCAAGATACAGTTAGCACAATCTGTTCCTAGCGATTCACTAATCCTAGAACAACCGCCTAACTTCTCTTCCCTAGAACTTGTACCAACTCTTCACAATAATATTCAGCAAAGACAAACCTCACCAAACGATCCTAGCTGGAATCGTCTTCTCCCTTCCTCAGTTGAGAATTTCTTCTCAACAACTCTGTTCACCAAGCAGATGAACTCACACTATCAATCCTCTCGATTGACTTAGCCTTCTCTCTCTTTCTTCCTTTTCTCAGATGCGATTTGGAGTGTTTTCAGATTTGTTGTGTTTGAAGGCGTAAACTCTGATTGTAGCAGACTGTCAGCTATTTATAGAGCTCGGAAAACATCACTTTCGAATTTCCCAAATCTGCCTCCTAATTTGGGGAAATTCATTTTGCTTTAATCGGGCCGTTGGATGCATGCCAAGTGTCTCCTTCTCATTTCCATCTTAGCTTCCTTGAGAAGACACTTATCCGGATTGCTGACGCGGCACAGAAGAATGACGTCATGGACAAGACGTCAGCCACGTGCTTATATCCTTAGCTGTCATCCACTAACGTTGAACTTTCAACGCTTCCTGGCATGGGTATCCTTCCAGGCATGGGTGTTCTTCCAGGCATTGTTCCTGAAATACTTCTTAAACAATTTAGCTCAGGATAGTTTGTCTATCATCAAAATTAAAGATGATATTGTTCCTAATGATGTTTCCATCATTTATCACAATATTATCTCTATGGTTAAAACGTTGTTCCAGTAATATTCCTATCACTGTTCCAACATTTTCCCCCTTTTTGATGATGACAAACCTTATAAAGAGATGCAAGTATTTCTCCAGAAAGAAACAATCAAAACAAACAACAATACAACTTTTCCTTCTAATCAAGAACAACTTCACAAGTTTTTATGGAAAAGTTCCAGACAAAGTTCCCCCTTGGAACAAGAACTAAAACAGAAAATCATATATCCAGAAATGCATCACAGTTCCAAGTTTCAAGATTTACGCTATCAATTCCCCCTAAGCAATAGCAAGTCTATATAACTATTAGACAACGCATCTCTGCAGAATTCATACTTCCCCCTCTTGGCATCATAAAAAAGATTAAGTACAGATAATGAAAAGCATAAAAGCAGATCAAGTCACTAGAGGATAATAGCGATACTTAATGTAATGGAAAATACAAACGAGTAGCAATGAAACTTCAGCAGTCTGGAAACAAAATCCAAAAACAACAAAAACATAGGAATAATAGGGCTATAGGGATGAAAAGGGGTATGATCATGGAGCACTTGGAACAACAGGAGTGAGTCTGTCCCTGACTTCAACCAGAACAGCAAGAATTTGGCGGAGAAGCATAATGGTTTCAGCAGCATCAGCAGAGCTTGCAGGAACATCAGCACCAGACTCAGAACCTTGAGCAATAGAGGGTGAAGGCGAGGAAAGTTCAGCATGCTTCATCTTCTGAATATTCACCAGATCCAACTCTTGACCAAGCACTTCCTCAGGAGCAGTCTCATCATAAAGTTGTTCCTCTTGAAGAATCATCTTTACCAAAGCAGAATATGGCAAAGAATGAGTAGGCTTATCACAACACTTAGCCATATGCCCCAGAATGATATGGGCAAGAGAAATAGGCTCTTTCCTCAGAAATTCATCTAGCAGAATAGCATCCTGAATAGTTACTGTTGTGCGCTTTTCCTGTCTAGGAATAACAACTCTGGAAATATACTGATGAGCCATCTTTGCTACCTGAGATAACTTCTGAGTAGTCGGTTCCTTTCCTTGAGGAATAGAGCAATGAAACAGACGTTTAAAAATCTTAGCTCTATTGAAGTCACCCCATCCAGCTGATGGAATAGACTTAAGTCCAGAAGCAGGAACACCCATCAGTTGAGCAACTTTACCAGTAGTAAAAGAGAAACATTCACCATCTTTAAGCCAAGTTCCACACATTTCTGCCCTTATAGGAGTAATAGAGAGATGGGCAAAGAAGTCACGGACCTGATTAACATCCACACTGACCTTAGCACTGCTAATGTGAACCCACTGCTGTGCCTTGAGCAGATCAAGAAACTCTGCAAAGAGATGATCTTCAAGAAATTGTTGAGTAACCACCAGAGGAATAGCAATCTTCCGTTCCCCAGTGACTTTCTCTAACACAGCTTTTCCTTTAGAAGCCCTTGTTTCCCTGTCAGTTGGAAGAATAATCTCCTTGTCCTTCTTTGAGCGCTTGGCATCATTTCCTTTAGGCAATTTGGGAAGAAGGGAGGAACTTTGATCTTGTGTTTCCTCTCCACTCTTTTGAGAAGCCAGCACAGCATCTTTCAGTACAGTTTCTGTTCCACTTTCAGCAGGAGGAGATTGTTCCTTCAAAGAGACCTGTTCTGTTTCTTCCACAGGCTCACTATCTTCATCAGGAAGAATAAGCTTTCTTTTCTTAGACTTATTAGCCGGTAAAGCATTCAACTCCTTTTCAATCTCTTCAAACTGAGCTTTTTCTTGAGCAGTTTGAAGTTGAGCAGCTTTAGAACGGGTTATCCTGTGACGAAAACCTCTAGAAACAGCAGTCTTTTTCCTCACAAGAGATTGCTCTTCTTCTTCCCCCTCATCACTGTCAGAAGGCAAAGCCACAATGACTTGAGTAGAAGTGGAGGATGAAGGAGGGATAACAGATGCTGTAGGGTTTTTGGAAGAAACAGGTTTGGTTTGGGGTTGGGATGAAGGAGGTGGGTTTGCTTGAGGTTCAGAAGAAGGTAGGGTTTGGGCTGGAGGAGTAGAAAGCATACTAGAAATTGGAAAGCTAGGGGGAGAGGGCAACTTATCAGTAGTGGGCGTCACCGGAATTTTCTTTGGTGGAGGCGGTGAAGGAGTCCTCTCAGGGCTAGAGGTGGGAAGCCCATACGAAGCGTAATGCCTGGCTTTCTGAGACTCCAGGTATTCATGCTCCAGAATAGACATCGGAGCATCCTTCTTCCTCGAAGCAAACAGATACGGCACCACATAAGTCTGAATCTCCCTTTCAAGACGCTCCTTCTCCAAAACAGAGGCACCCTCCATATCTTCTCTCAATTTTTGCTGGAGAGAAAAAGGGTTTGATTCTAGCCATTGCTGGATAAGAGCGTTGGGATGTTTAGGTTTCAGGATAGCAGCAGTACCGAATTTCACTTTCTTGTTGGAGGAAGACGCCATTGTTAGGGTTTTGAGAGAGCTTTTGGGTTTGAAAAGAGTTTGATAAACAGAGAGATTCGGTGAAAGTGATGGACGAAAAAAAATTGGATAAGTGTGGGGTTTTATTTTGAGAAGGTGGGGGCGCAAAAAGGTAATGATGGCAACTGCTCAAAATTTTGTTTTGTTCAAAAACTTTCCAAATCCAACTTTTTACTCCCCACAATTTTCACCACGTGGCCCACAATTAATATTTTCTGCAGCCAATTCTGACACATTTTTCACACCTTTCTCCTGTCAAATCTCTGTGACGCTTCAGCTTCTAATTCTGGAACTGTTCCGTAAGCCAGGGTTCCCATTGTTCCATCATGCACCATGATCAATAGAAAAGGCCGGGTTTGGAAAGACATGGGACGAGCATCTTACCAAACAACAAATCATATACAGATATGTAATGCGGTAAGGAACAATCAAGGAAACAGGTGAGTGAATCCAGTAAAATATGGTTTCAAACAAGCAAGGCTCATAGGAAACGTTTCACCTGTTCCACGGCTTAGGGAAAGTTTATGATCAACCATCCTTTCGGCTTATAACGAGGGTTAACAAGATCAGGTTGATCATTTTGGGCCAAAAAGAATACGGCTGAAGTTTCACACAAACTCAAGAAATTCCAATCAATTTAGACTAGTACGCATTATCAAAGACAAGATCATGCAATCATGTTCAAATCATAGCAAAAATCAATTCTAGCCTTTCATTGAGGGAATAATGAACCGGGACTTGTTTAATCTAAAGTTATCATTCCTAAGAGCAGCCGAAGATGCTCAAAGGGACGTCTATCTAAAGCTTTAGTGAAAATATCAGCAACTTGATCCTCGGTTCTACAATGTTCCATGGAAATGATTCCTGATTCTACATTTTCACGCAAGAAATGATGTCTAACATCTATATGCTTGGTTCTAGAATGATGCACAGGATTTTTCGCTATATTAATAACACTGGTACTATCACATTTAATAGGAATTGTGTTAAGAGAAATACCATAATCCTGAAGTTGGAATTTTATCCACAGAACCTGGGAACAGCAAGAGGCAGCAGCGACATATTCAGCCTCAGCAGTGGAAAGCGCCACTGTATTTTGTTTCTTAGAACCCCAAGACACTAAACACGATCCTAGGAACTGTGCCATTCCAGAAGTACTCTTCCTATCCACCAAATGACCAGCAAAATCAGCATCGGTGAAGGCTTGAAGCTTTATGGAACTGTTCCTGGGATAGAAAAGACATAACTTGTCGTTCCCTCTAAGATACCTGAAAATTCTCTTCACCTCTTTCAGGTGTGAGTCTTTCGGGTTAGATTGAAAACGTGCACAAAGACACACAGCAAACATTATGTCAGGTCTACTAGCTGTAAGATATAAAAGTGAACCTATCATACCTCGATAGAGCTTTTGATTGACACTTTTCCCTTTCTCCTCAGCAGTCATGCGAGAGTTAGGAGATGCTGGTGTACTCATAGGCTTAGGCGTTTCCATTCCATACTTTTTCAACATTTCCCTGATATATTTCTGGTGATGAATCCTAGTTCCATCCTTTGATTGAGAAATTTGAAGCCCAAGGAAGAAATTCAATTCTCCCACCATACTCATTTCAAACTCACTACTCATTAGTTCTTTGAACTTGTCTACAAGAGAAGGGTTAGTGGATCCAAAAACAATATCATCAACATATACTTGGACTATCAAGATATCTTTTCCCACTTTCTTGATAAACAATGTTTTGTCGATAGAACCACGAATATAATCATTAGCAAGAAGAAACTGAGCAAAGCGATCATACCAGGCTCTTGGAGCTTGTTTGAGTCCATACAGTGCCCTATCCAGGAAATATACATGATCTGGAAATTCTTCACTTTCAAATCCTGGAGGTTGTGCTACATACACTTCCTCTTTTAGATGTCCATTGAGAAAAGCAGTTTTGACATCCATTTGAAAGAGTTTAAATCCTTTGTGAGCAGCATATGCAATCAGCAAACGAATGGCCTCAATTCTTGCTACTGGAGCATAGGTTTCATCATAGTCAATTCCTTCTTCTTGATTGTACCCTTGAGCAACCAACCTTGCCTTGTTCCTTGAGATGGCACCAGTATCATCAAGCTTGTTCCTGTACACCCATCTAGTTCCAATAACATTCTTATCCTTAGGTCTAGGAACAAGTCGCCAGACCTTGTTTCTTTCAAACTGATGTAACTCTTCCTGCATAGCCTGAATCCAGTCCGAATCCTGAAGTGCTTCCCTAATATTCTTTGGTTCCACAAGAGAAACAAATGCATTAAAAGCACAAAAATTACGGACAGAGGATCGAGTTTGTACCCCTTTATCATATGCAGAAATGATGTTGTGTACTGGATGGTCTTTCTTTTGATGATAGTTCCTTGTTACCACTTCTGTTGCATCAACTTCCACTTGTTGTTCCCCCTCAGATGAAGCTTCCACAGATTGATCATCTGGTTCATTGAAGTTCTGAGGAACATTATCAGCATCATGGAACTCTTCAAATGTATCATCTTCTGGATCACTATCTGGATGAGAACTATCCTCAGGAATTGAAGTAACTTGAGACTCCAAACTATTCCCATTATCATCATCTTCATTTGAAACAACATTTCCTTCCTCTGGATCAATGTATCCTTTGTTGGAACAATCACCTTCATCATCACTTCCATCAACTTTCCTTGGAAGTGGAAACACCTCGTCTGCTTGAGACGGAACACCACTAGTTATGAGTGACGACTCGTCAAACACAACATGCACACTTTCCTCAACCTTTTTTGTGTTTTTGTTGAAGACACGATATGCTTTACTTTGAGGTGAATATCCCAAAAAGATACCTTCATCACTACGAGGATCAAACTTTCCAAGGTTATCTTTCCCGTTATTGTGAATGAAGCACTTGCAACCAAAAACACGAAGATGAGAAATATTAGGCTTTCTCCCCTTGATAAGCTCATAAGCTGTCTTTTTCAGAATAGGACGAACCATAGCTCGATTCAGAATATACACAGCTGTAGAAATAGCTTCAGGCCAGAAATGTTGCGGAACACCACTTTCAATCAACATAGTGCGAGCCATGTTTTCCAGAGTTCTGTTTTTCCTCTCCACAACTCCATTCTGTTGTGGAGTTCTAGGAGCTGAAAAATTGTGAGAAACACCATTTGCTCTACAATATTCCAGAAAATCAGAATTCTCAAACTCTGTTCCATGATCAGATCTGATAGCTTTCAAAGGAACTTCCAAACTAACTTGTACTCGTTTGAATAATACTTGAAATTCACGGAATGCATATTTCTTAGAGGACAGAAATATCACCCAAGTGAATCTAGAGTAATCATCAATAAGCACAAACATGTACTTGTTTCCACCAAGACTGTTTGTACGCATGGGACCACAGAGATCCATGTGGATCAGTTCCAGCGGCTTTGAAGTACTGACAGCATTCTTTGATTTAAAGGAACTACGCGTTTGTTTTCCTTTAACACACGCTTCACAGATTTTTCCTTTCTCAGGATTAATCTTAGGAAGACTAATTACCAAATCTTTAACAAACAACTTCTGAATGAGTTGAAGACCAGCATGTCCAAGTCGCCTGTGCCACAATTCCGTTTCATCAATTGGAACTGCGAGACAAAGCTTCTTAGGCGGAGAGAACTGATTATCAACTACATAGACGTTGTTATATCTTCTGCCTTTCAGAATAACATTTCCAGTTGCTTTATTGATGACTGAGCATTCATGAGAATCGAAGGTAACAAGATTGTTCCCCTGATCACACATCTGAGCAACACTCAAGAGATTAAATCCCAAATCCTTGACAAGATTCACACTGCTGACTTTAGTTAACTTGTTCAGTTTAACTTCCCCTGATCCAACAATAGCTCCTTTCTTGTTGTTACCAAAGGAGACATGTCCACCTTCAGCTTTGGTGCGAAGAGAGAGTAGATAATTCCTGTCACCAGTCATGTGGTTGGAGCAAGCGCTATCAATATACCACATACTGTTCCCGCTCTCTTCCACCTACAAGAAGAAACTACACTTTAGCCACCCAGGCAAGGTGACCTTTGCCTGGTTCATTACAAGGAAAGTAAATCTTACGAGAAAACTCAGCAACATTCACATCATTAGATCTCATTGAATAGTTCCTAGCATGGTTCCTAGCATATTTCCATGCATGGTTCCTAGCATAGTTCCTATCCTTTTGACCTTTTTGACTTTGTGCTTTTCTTTTGTGGCACTGTTCCTTATAATGTCCATGAGCACCGCAAAACCAGCAAGTTTTATAATACTCTCCTAAATAGTACTTAGGATGTGGTTTCTGAATTCTATTCTTTTCCATTGTTTCCGGATTAGGAACTTTAGATCCATTACCCTGAGACATCTTAACATACATCTTATGACTATTGTTCCCAGTGTAATAATCCTTTGTTCCATTAGTACCACTCTCAAGCACTTTAATTCTTTCCTCAAGGTGAGCATTCTTTTCTCTTTCAATTTCTAATTCAGTAGGCTTACAAGTATCAGCTTCTCTAGCCAAAGAACATTCCTCCATACCATCCGACATTGGAGAGTATCCAAGTCCTGCTCTAGATGGAACAAATACAGTTTCAGACACTATACTTTTCCCTTTAGAGGAATTACTCTTCTCTAGTTCCTTAAGAAGCCTATCTTTCTCAGCTTTTAAGTCATCAACCTCTCTTTTAAGATCAGCAATTATCTTAGCATCAGATTCAATTTGTTTAGTCATAACAGGACATTCTAGACAAATCTTTTGAGCAATCAAATCGTCAATTTGTTGTTCACACATATCAACTCGATCTTGTAAATCAACATTTTCTTTCACAGTAGAGTTGATAATTTTGATCAAATCATTTGTAGAAATATCAGCTAAGGATTTGATTAAACGTTGTTGAGTATTTACCTCATCAACGGAACAATCAGAGGAATCGTCCATCGTTGTCATGGCACAAAGATCAGGTTTAACCTAAGCCTCTGGATCATCTTCATCAGAATCACTCCATGCAGCAATATAGGCCTTTTCCTTGACCTTTTTGCTATCAGAAGACTCAGACTGATTTGGACAATTTTTAGCAAAATATCCTTTTTTGTGACAATTATAACAAGTTAGATCCTTTTCCTCTTTATCACCAGCTTTTCCAGAACTTTTGTACGTACTAGAACTGTTCCTACGGAACTTTTTCTTTCTGTACAAGGCTTTTAAAGCTTTAGAAATCAAAACCAAATCCTCATCATCAGATTCATTATCAGATTCTTCAAACTTTTCCTCAACAGTTTTAACATCTTTTGAATTTTTCTCAGTTTTAAGAACAATTCCTTTATTAGGATTATCAGCATTCATCATTCTCCACTCATAAGATTTTAATTTTCCAAAAATCTCATGCATTTTAAGAAGTTTGTTAGCTGTATTTTCCTTAAAGGCAGTACGCATGTTGATCCATTCACCAGATAAGCCATCAATAACTTGTTGCACTTTCATTTTTTCAGGAATTTCAGCAGAAGTTATTCCTAAATGATTCAGTTTAGTGCAAAGAGTTTCAAAACGAGTTTGATACTTATCAATAGTCTCACCAGCTTCCATACGAAAGTTATAGAACTCTCGCCTAGCACACATCTGATGATCATCCTTCAGATCAGCAATTCCAATGTGCATTTGTTCAATAGCGATCCACATTTCCTTTGTAGTATCGATGTTACCAATCTTAGTAGCATCCAGATCATTCATAGCATTAGATAAGTACATCTTAGCCTTGTAGTTAGCTTCGAGGCACTTCCACTCTGTTGGACCCCATTGAGTGTGATCATTCTCCTTATCTGGATTAATTTTGAAATTTCCTTTTTCTATCACCATCCACGCCTGATAATCGTGACTTTTCATCCAGTTCATCATGCGACCTTTCCATACTTCGTATCTGCCTTCAACGAGCCTAGGAGGCTTGTTGTTGTTGAGGCCGACTTCCTGATCGAGATCTGTAGGCATCCTGTAAGACCTGCAATCTAACGCACAAATCTAGAGCTTTTCAGGCTCTGATACCAATTCTTAGGATCGACAAACGTTAGAACTTGCAAGGAACTGCAATGGAACAGTTCCTTGTGCAGCGGAAATACAAAGTTTGCAGGCAACTAAACAAGAACAATAAACTTCAAAATAAGCAGAAAAACAGTAAAGGACACATTTACTTATAGAGGAACCTCTACTGGATCAACTAATCCAATAGAGTAAACCTCTACCTCCCATGGAGGATTTTGAATGCCTTTCTTTCATATGATTGATCTCAGTTGTACAATTCGTCAAGATACAGTTAGCACAATCTGTTCCTAGCGATTCACTAATCCTAGAACAACCGCCTAACTTCTCTTCCCTAGAACTTGTACCAACTCTTCACAATAATATTCAGCAAAGACAAACCTCACCAAACGATCCTAGCTGGAATCGTCTTCTCCCTTCCTCAGTTGAGAATTTCTTCTCAACAACTCTGTTCACCAAGCAGATGAACTCACACTATCAATCCTCTCGATTGACTTAGCCTTCTCTCTCTTTCTTCCTTTTCTCAGATGCGATTTGGAGTGTTTTCAGATTTGTTGTGTTTGAAGGCGTAAACTCTGATTGTAGCAGACTGTCAGCTATTTATAGAGCTCGGAAAACATCACTTTCGAATTTCCCAAATCTGCCTCCTAATTTGGGGAAATTCATTTTGCTTTAATCGGGCCGTTGGATGCATGCCAAGTGTCTCCTTCTCATTTCCATCTTAGCTTCCTTGAGAAGACACTTATCCGGATTGCTGACGCGGCACAGAAGAATGACGTCATGGACAAGACGTCAGCCACGTGCTTATATCCTTAGCTGTCATCCACTAACGTTGAACTTTCAACGCTTCCTGGCATGGGTATCCTTCCAGGCATGGGTGTTCTTCCAGACATTGTTCCTGAAATACTTCTTAAACAATTTAGCTCAGGATAGTTTGTCTATCATCAAAATTAAAGATGATATTGTTCCTAATGATGTTTCCATCATTTATCACAATATTATCTCTATGGTTAAAACGTTGTTCCAGTAATATTCCTATCACTGTTCCAACACGACTAGCATGCCATCAACTAAACCAGTATTAAGTATATATCGTCATTTCATACCTTGTATGGATGATATGTTGGACGAATTGCATGGTGCCACCCTCTTCTCAAATCTGGACCTCAAAAGTGGCTACCATTAAATGGATATGCATGAAGTAGACAAATGGAAAACGGCCTTTAAGACCAAACATGCATGGGTTGTATGAATGACTTATGACGCCGTTTTGGACTAACAAATGCGCCTTAGACTTTCATGAGATGGATGAATCATGTACTTAATAATTTCATAGGCAAATTTGTTGTTGTATATTTCGATGGTATTTTGGTGTGCTATAGATCGAGCCTTAGAAGATCACACTTGGTACCATATCCAAGTGTTAGAGTGCTTGAAATGGGAAAAATTATATGACAACATGGCCAAGTGTGTCCTTCGGACATAGTAAACTTTCTTGGGTTTGTGGTACCCAAAGATGGGTTGCGCATCGACGAGGAGAAAATTCGCGCATTCAAAGTATGGCTAACTCCATCTACTCCAAACATGATCCGGTTCTTCCTTGGATTGGCCAATTTTTATAGACGCTTGATGATTGACTTTAGCACGATAGTCATCCCACTTCACTCACTCACCAAAAACGCCACTACCATTAAGTGGTTCGATCGAGCACCATGAGGCAATCTTCCAAGCCTTGAAGGAATGCTAGCTTCTGTCGTGCCCCAGCCCGGTGGTCCAACTCCTAGACTTCTCCAAGCGCTTCGAGATTAAGTGTGATGTCGTCGACTATGGCATAGGCGGCATGCTCCTTCAAGACAAGCACCCCATCGCCTACTTTAGCAAGAAGCTCTCGGGCATCACCCTCATCTACCCCACGTAGGATCAAGAGTTGTACGCTCTATTAGGGTGCTGAAGACTTGGCCAAGTGAATTCGTCATACACACCGACACGCATAATCTTGTAACCGACTGTGCATGGTATGGTAATTGAGTTCGAATGTCATTTTTCAGTAAGTGTTTATTATATTTTTAAGTGCTCATGTCAAACGGATCACTATGATCAAGTTTCGATCCAGTCTTTTTCGATTTGGGTGTGCGTTCGAGTCAATCGATTTATGGGTCGAATCAGGTTGGGCCAAAACAGGTCATCAAGTAGTTTGAATATGTTCAACGAGTCAAGAACTTGACTGTTCAATGATTATTACAATAATTTATGATCGAATAAATAATATTTAATAACCAAAGTATGATATTTTTATTGTTTTTATAACATAATATATTATATCATTTACAACAAGCTTTACTTACTTTGCATACGTACTAAATCGGATCAAGCCAATGGGTTTCGGGTCGAGTCCAGGTTTCAACCTAATTGGGTACGATTTAATCGAGTTCGGTTTTTTTCTTGATTATTATTTTTTTGGTTTGGTTTCAACTCTAAAATTTTCAACCAATTCGAGTTTACTTTTCTAATAGGGTTGAGTCATGCCGACTCTAATATATACTACCTATATATAAAGCGGAGACAATGTCTTAAAAAAAATTGCGCCACGTGTCATTTCGATAATAGAATAATCAGTCGAGCCCTCCTTTATACAGATTAGGTAGTTAGAATCTCATATATTCTTATCCCGTAAAAATTACTTAAAAATTACCGAAAATTATGAATTATCCCGAAAATTATGAATTCTCTCTTACCAAGAATTAGTTGTAATCTTCTCATAAATATTATTAATTAATAAAACGTGATATTTATCGTAAAGTAATTTTTAAACAAATCCAACTTATTTATATTATGAGTTGATTTACTATTGGTAGAAAAAACACTAATCAGAATACAAATATAAATACATATGATTCTATAATTATAACGTGATCATTGACATTACATATCTATATTAAATTGGGTTTATAATCACATTACCCGTAGATACGGGGGTTAAACTAGTTGTAAGTGATATGTGTAATATTTTGTAAGTGATGTGCATAGTTTTATAACCTTATATACATAGTATTGTAACTGATCCAACGTGTATGACTGTATATTACACCCTCGTTATAAGTTCATTATGCACATTAATTTGAAAAAGTCATGATAGTGAGATACGAGCTCATTCAAGACCGTAACAAAGAAAATGCATAGCTTGTACGAAAAATGTTCACGGTCACTTGTCACATTTTATACTGTTGAGAATTTGGGATAGCAAAAAACTTTATTTGAATTTTGATTCTTATTCTTCATCGTTGATTTACCCAAATCCAAAGATAATTGTGTGTTCTCATTTCTCTCCAATTAACGTATCATTCTCATATCGTTGCTCCTCAAAATAATATTTATAGGTTGATAATATAATCATTGTTGTTTTTATCTATTACTCCAATTATCATCTCAACAAAAGATGTGTTTATATAATTGAAATATATATTAGAAATCATACAAATTGAAGTATATATGATTTTTTTTCCGCCATACATGTTTTTTTTTTTTTTGTCATAAATCATACCAAGTGTTTACTTTTTTTTCCCCCCTTCTGCATATTTTTTCTACTGGTATATTCAAACGTTTATTTAGTACTTAATTTTTTTGATCGAATTATTTAGCTACATTACAGCTGCCTCCTATATGAAAGCCGTAAACGATTTCCAATTTATCTATCTATTTAGTAGAATGCACTACCTATGACATTGGAATTTCGTCAATATTTGACTGCTCTTCACCGTGGAATTTGTATTCCCAAATCGCATTTCTCACTTTGTTTAATGAGCATTATAAAAAGAACGAATTTTGACCTACATTATTTGTACATGAAAGGTGCAGAATTCAGCACTAAGTACATACTTACCTGAGAAATAACGCAAGTAACACCTCCATGTCAATTAACTCAAATAAGCATAAGAAATGTACTAGTTCTATGATTTCCCACATCGATCACTAACTGTACATTCCCACATCGATCACTAACTGTACATTTTACACGACGAGACAGTCATACTACAAGGCAACTAATTTGCAAGAACAAAGCAGAAGTCAGAAGAAGAAGCCTTTAAAGCATCTGCACTATCTTCAACTGTCCAAGTGCACTGCGGCGCTGAAGGCACTCCGGAAGGCTCTCTGATTCTTCAACGAGATCAAGTTGTAGCAGACGAAGTCTCAACAGCGAATCCCAATCGATGCCCCTCTCTTCTCCCCACAAGTTTAACTCTCCACACTTTAAGATACACAACTCCTCTAAGACATTGAGATGCTGCGGTGACAAGCGCAGGCACTCAAGTTTCGGGCAGTAAGAGATCTGCAAATGCTTAAGGCTGCTCAGGCCTTCTGGCAAGCGCGTCATTTCATGGCAGTTCAAAATTGCTAGATTTTGCAGGGTGCTTGATGATGATGTGCTCTGAGGTAATAGCCGCTCAACCAACTCATTGTCTATCGTGTCTAAATGCAGCGTTTGTAGAAGCCGAAATTCAGGTATGGACTTGATTTGAGGACAGTCTGTGACTGTTAGAGAAGAAACAAGAGGGAATGCCACTAGTTGATCATTCTCTCCATTTGTGCTAGATTCCTGACCTTTTTCAAGATCATTTGTTTTTTTTCTTGACCAACCCATCAATTTTGGAAGCCGGCGCAGGATAAGTGTTTTCAAGAAGGGGAAGAAGGACTCTGATGAAGTGGAGCTTGTTCTAGAAGATGTGTCCTCTTCAATGTACTCCAACTCATCCAGACCATCCAAACTAAGAGTCTCGAGGTGAGGGAGCTGCTTGAAAGAAGGCAGATACCGACATTCTGAGCAATATGCAATTTCAACATGGCTGAGGTTAGGCAGTAGGCAGGGGAAGTCATCCATGCCCCAATATGGGATTTTCGTACCCGGATATAGCAAGACCTCTAGAACCTTAAGACTTGAAGGAGGATGCAAGAATTCTAGCACTAAATCAGCTTCTCCTGGTGCAAACTTTGCCCCCTCTTCAAATTCTAGTCTCAACTTGGACAGGCTTTCATGGCCCTGTAGTATACCTTTCTTTGTACCTGGTTCAATCTCCCAACTACTATCCCAATAAAGGAATTTGATTCTCAAATTGCCTTTAAGATTTAGCTTTGCCAAAGAGAGAAGGTTGCTGCATCCTTCTTTAACACCTCCCTTTCCCACTATGAAATCACTTAGCCGTTGGAGACAAGTCATTTTCCCAAACCCAGGTGGCATGTAGCTCAACTTATTACAAGATGTGATATTTAAGTACCTGAGATTGACGAGCTTTGCAAAACCTGTTGGCAAACACTCGAGTTCCCCACAGTAGGAGACGTCCAGTGCAACTAAATTCAAAATCTTGGCAATAGAGCGTGGAAGAGATTTGATGCTACCATTGTGCGAAATATTAAGGTATCTCAAGTGTTTCAGCTCACCAAGGGCAGTTGGTAACTTCTCAATTGACATGTTACTCAATCTCAATGCGCGCAAGAACCTGAATTTTGTTACAAGCTCTACAAGTGCTGAGAAGCAGATTTGGCCTTCATGTATGGTTAGCATTGACCGAAGTCGCTTAGAATTTTCCAGATTCTTCAATACTGTCCATGGATCATCAACCCCATGATCAAAGGATACATGGTGTATACAATCAGCGCCTTGATCAAATTGTCGTGTCACTATAGAACATTCTTGCGCAGCCACAGTTTGAGCTAAATCATGCACCAAATCATGCATTTTGCAACTATTAATCTCACCATCATCACCTTTAGTTACCTCTTTGAAGAAAGACCTCCTTATTAATTCCATAAAGTATAAATGACCGACATTCTCAAGCGGTTGCTTTTCACAAGAGGGATCAATATATCCTTGAGCAATCCAAAGATAAATCAAATCCTCCACCTCAATTAAGTAATCTTTAGGGAACAGAGAACAGTAGGCAAAACACTGCTTCATGTTTGATGGCAAATGATTGTAGCTCAACTTTAGTGTAGACATGATGGGATTATCACTATGTTCTATCTTGAAGAGTTCATTGTCTCTGAAGTATACCCACTCTTTTCTACTGTTTTTCGAATAGAGAAGGCTGCCGATAGCCTTAATGGCCAGTGGAACGTTTGCACACTTCTTCACAATTTCTTTCCCAAGTCTTATGGATTCAGGGTCATCTTCTTGCTCTGTAGAAAAGGCTAGCCTTTTAAAAAGACGCCAAGACATTTCCTCGGATAGGCCACCCAATACATGAGTCTTGATCCCGTTTGTAGCCCTTGCAACCGAAGAAGACCTGGTGGTAACAACTATGCAGCTTCCTTTTGCGCCCCTGCTTAACAAACTCCTCAAATTAAGCCACCTTCCGTGATCCTCTTCCCACATGTCATCCAGAACAAGAAGATACTTCTTATCGCCAATAGCTTCACGAATGCGAATCTGTAGCCAATCCATGGACAAGTCGTGATTGATTTCACCAATCATGGATTTCCATATCTTTCTAACAACTTCTTTCTCATCGAAAACATCAGAAATACACGCCCACCACTTCTTCACAAAATGCCTCCCGACATCCTCATCGTTGTATACTTGCTGAGCAAGTGTAGTTTTTCCCATGCCCCCAATTCCAGTTATAGCAATGACCTGAACATTCTGTCCTTCTACCGAGCCCTCAAGAAGCAAGTCAACGATTTCTTCCTTGTCACCATCCCTACCGATCACCTCCTTTGGGTCTACAAAAGACCCGGTTTCTGTCCGAAAACTAACTCTGGCATCCTCACAGGTAGGACCACTTTGCACAAATTTGAAACGGGCCATGTCATTGGAGATGCTATCTAATCTCTTCCTAACAACCCTAACTCTCTTCGCAATCATCTTGCTAGAAGTAAGGGAATCGAGTTTATCGTAAAGGGACGAGCGTACCATGGTCAACAGCTTGTTCCCCTTTCTATGCTTCTTGAGCTGGCATTCAACGGAGATCTCATCGAAGAAGTCATCTGCTTCGTACATCACATCCCTCAACCTCCGGAGCCAATCCCTCACCACCTCGGAACTTTCTTTCTGCCTCTCGGCATCGAGGAGGCTGCCACGAATTGTGAGGATCGTGTTCTGGAGCTGATCAAGATCCTCCCTTGCTTTCCACACTGACTTGATTTTGGTAAGAGTTGGCGAGCTGGCTTTTAGAAGGAGCTTTGAAGCAATGGTAAAGACCACAATTTCGGCCATTTTTTTTTAAATCTCGTGCTAAACTTGATTTGAGGTGCCCCGGTGACTTCTCATCCTTCATTATTGATAAGTAAACGGATGATTGTTCAACCAAATAATCATCCGTGACCTTCGCACCAAACAAACATGATTGTTGTCATAATGTGGGCCTTCGCACCAAACAAAACATATGCTATCTAGTGACCGACTGACCGGCAACTATATACAGTATTTGTATATAATGCGTAATTCTTTTTTTTTTTGGGTAGAAATATAATGCCTAATTCTAGAAATCGACCCACAAAGAAAAGTTAATGAAATTCAACCAAAAAAAAAGAAAAGTTAATGAAATTTGGAAAAAACTTCCACCACATTATATCAAATTAAATTTCTATACAAGTAAAAAAAAAATTACCGACTCGACTCCCTTCCCCATGGTGATTGTAGTGCGAAATACTTGCCCCAATGTTACAAACCCTAGAACAAAATCCCCCACAGTCAATCTAATACCTTTCAGCCTTGTAATCCTGATATTCGTTCACCAATACTCTTGTGGTCTCAAGGTCGAGGCCTTTGCTCGCTTGATTTGCCCTCATCAATGGCATAACTCCAACCCTAGAACCCGGAACCTTCAAAATCGAAAAGAAAAAAGGCTCAATCGCAGATGGAAGCCTCCACCAAATATCCTCTCTTGGATCCGGGTAAGAAGACGGTGGGTTGTGGTGTGGAAATCAAAATCCACTGTCCTCAAGATGAGCTCTAGTCTGCGTAGAGGTGAAGTGGTCTCTTGTTGGGAGGTCTCAGAGGGGAGCGAGAAGGGGGGAATGGGAGATCGGGTCTCCAACAACATCCGCTCGGAAGAAGACGCATGCAGTAAGGATGGATCCTCCTCCTGTAAATCGGCTCAGATCTATGTTGATAATCGATCGGTAAGATGTGATTTTTCCAGATCTAGTAACTCTATATATTATCGGTATTTGCAGTTTAATACTCTTTGGGATTATAGTTGTCCTGCTTGGTATCATTGCGTTGAGAGAGTCTGTTATAAAAAGAGAAAGCATAAGTTGCCTGAGTCTCTCATCCAAAATTATGTTCTTAATTCTGACACTAGTAGTTTCTATTAGTTGGGGATGACAATGTTTATTTCTAGGTTGTGGTTCTGGGTAGTGAGTATGAATAAAGACCATGATATTAAGAAATCCTGCAATTTCAGGCCATGTGTTGAGAAAAAACCAATATCTGAACAACAAACAAAGGGGAGAACCCATGAACACCATGAAACCGAACCCACTATGGTCGAGGAGACCTTAAGTAGTGGGCTTCTTGAGAAGATAAAAAAAGCCAGTGTGCCTGGCATTTCTAAAGACAATGAGAAAGGAAAATTGACAATGATCTTTCTGCTGAATTTTAAGTATATAGATGCAAAAACCTAACCACTAAATATATCATCATGATAATTTGCCTAATCTATGCCCCGCCTAAAGAAACAGATAAGGATAACTTCTGGAAACAATTGCCCGATACAATAAAACAGATAAACCTCCCAACGATTTTAATGGGCGATTTTAATGAAATACAAGATCCGAGTGAAAAAATGGGCGATAACCACCCAGAACCTAGTAGATTTGAACGAGTCCATAAGTTCAAGAATGAATGTGAACTACTTGACACCCCGATTCTAGGAAACATCTTCACTTGGAGAAAAAATAAGACTGAAATCGACAACATATATGAAAAACTTGATAGGACTCTGGTTAGTAACAGTATACTACAATATTTTCCAAACATATACACTCGAAACTATGCTTTCTCATCGTCAGACCACTGCCAAATTATAACAGAAATAACAAATGAGCAAACTGAAAAAGCGCTTCCATTCAAATTCGAAAGAATGTGGATGCAACGAAAAGATTTTGCAACGTAGTAAAGCAAGCATGGAGAGTTGATTTCCAAGGGTCTAACATGTTTAAGCTCGTTAAGGAAACGCATTTACTAAAAATCCATGCGAAGAAGTGGAACAAGCACACCTTCGGTAACACCTTTGAGCAACTCAAAACTGTTGAACATGAATTAACCAACATCCAACAACGTATACAGACAACCCCAAGCCCAAGCCTCATTCAGAAACAAATCCGCTTAATAGAGAAAAAGGACAAAATTCTTAGATTCCATAAGACGTATTGGAAGCAAAGAGCGAAAGATAAGCACACTAAGTTGAATGATGTAAACACCGGATATTTTCAGAAAATAGCTAATGGAAGGAGAAGCCGAAAACTCATACAAGAAATTAGAACAAATGCTGGTACCCAAGTGATGGGGGAAGAGAACATTAGAAATGAGATTCGAAAGGACTTCATGCTACGATACAAATCTGAACAAATTAACGAAACATTACTAAATAATTATCTAAACCTGGAAAGTTGTGAGGTATCTGAAGAAGACAGTGAATAACTCATAAAACCTGTAACTAATGAAGAGATCCACCGAGCCATATTGCAAATCGGATCGGATAAGTCCCCGGGTCCAGACGGGATGTCATCTGGATTCTACAAAAAAATATTGGGACATCATAGGGCCTACTGTAATTAAAGCGGTCAAAAGTTTCTTCCATTCGGGGAAAATATTGAAACAGATTAACCATACATTCATCACTCTACTTCCAAAAAGAGATAATCCAGAGTCGACAAACCACTTTCGACCCATAAGCCTCTACTCTACCATTTATAAAACTATTGCAAAAATCATTACAGAAAGACTCAAGCGAGTCATGGATAAGCTTATACACCCCCTACAAGGTGCTTTTGTCCCTAACCGAGCAATCCAAGATAACGTTCTCATTGCGCATGAAATCCTCCACTCCTTTAGAGGAAGGAAAGGGAAGGATGGATGGTTAGCCATCAAACTAGATATGGAAAAAGCATATGATCACGTTGACTGGATGTTCCTTAGCAAGGTTTTGGAGAAATTCGGGTTTTGTAGCACTTTTCTCAACTGGATAAAAGAGTGTACACAAACAGTGTCCTTTTCGGTCCTTGTCAACAACGGACCTACCGAACCATTCATACCTGCCCGAGGGCTTAGACAAGGGGACCCCTTATCACCCTACCTCTTTATCCTCGGAATGGAAATCCTAGCAAGAAAACTCCAACAAATTAGCAACAAACCACGAGCTCCGATTGGTTTCACTCTCACGCGTGGGGGCACCCCAATTCCATTCCTCGCTTTTGCAGATGACATTATCATTTTTAGCAAGACAAACCAAAATGCATGTGACCAAGTAAAGCAAGTAATTGAAGAATATTGTGCAATCTCAGGACAAAAAGTTAATTTTCACAAATATACCTTCCATCCTTCTAAATCAGTAGACAACCAAGGAAGAATCAAAGTCCAGCAAACTTTGGGCATAACACAAATGTCCGATCTCAATAAATACCTAGGTTGTCCTATGATCAATGGCAAAGTTAGTAAAGAAACTTTTAGGGACGTTGTAGGTAATACAAAAGCGCAATAACCAAATGGAAAGCAAACGGCCTCTCCCAAGAGGGGCGTTCTACTCTAATCCGATCAAACCTAACAACGAAACCGAGTTATGTGATGCAAAACTATATGCTGCCTACCAGTATCCACAATGAGCTAGATCAAATAAATCGTTGTTTCTTATTGAATAAGGACCAAAATTACAAACCCTTAATCGGATGGGACAGAATATGCAAGCGAAAAGAATCTGGTGGCCTAGGAATAGTTAAATTAGAACACATGAACAAAGCATTGCAGATGAAGCTACTTTGGAAAATAATCGCAGAGCCAAACAACATATGGGTGCGAATGGTTATAGAAAAATACCTCAACGATGATTACATTTTCAACTATAAAAAGCAAGCGAACACGTCGTGGCAATGGTCACAATTTATGAAACTTCGATCTGAGTTCTTTGAAGGGCTGATTTGGCAAGTGGGTGACGGAGAAACCATCAACTTCTGGACAGATAACTGGGCGATCAACGAAGCATTGAAAAAGCATGCACTAAATCCAAACGACATAATCGACGAAAGGAAGGTGAATAGTTTTATAACTGACGATAAGAATTGGAATAGTGAAGAGCTCAACCAATTACTCCCACAAAATATAGTAGACAAAATCATTGTCATCCAAATACCAAAGAATCCCTTATGTGACCGCCTATACTGGGATCCGAGTAAAAACGGTTGGTTTTCGACAGCATCAACTGTTAGTCTAGTTGCAAAGACGAATACACATAACCCGAGCCAAAATAATTGGATTTGGAAATTAGACACACTCCCGAAAGTCAAGAATTTTCTCTGGAAGATAGACATGAATGGGTTACCAACTAAGGATAGGTTACGAGCAAAACGTGTGGCAGTTCCCCAAGCTTGCATATTTTGCAACGGAGCAAATAAAGACATTGGACATCTGTTCGTGGATTGTCCACACACACAGTGCATTACCCAGCAACTTAACCAAATAATAGCAGAAGCAATACAAAATTATGATACCATAGACATAACACCTAGAAACATAATAACAGATATACACCAATTGATAGGTACAAAAATGTTCATGGAACTAGCCACTATATGGTGGTGTTTGTGGCATCAAAGGAATTTAAAGGTGTTCAAACAAGATCTTGATAATGTAATCACAAACATGCCCCAATATATCCGAAATCAAATCATTAATTGGAAAAGGTCAAAGAAATACACAGAAGATGAGGAAACGGGGGAAAGAAATTTGAGCAAGCCAAAACGGAAAAATCAAAGCGCAACATGGGAAAAACCAGAAAACGGATTCGTGAAACTTAATTTTGATGGATCAAAACTGAATGATGAGTCAACTACGCGGGATTTGTTTTAAGAAACCATAAAGCAGAAGTGATTGTCATGGGGGCTATGAAGTATAGTAATAACTCAATTCTAACCGCTGAAGCCCTCGGTCTACGAGATGGAGTAAGGAAAGCCAAAAAACTTGGATTCAAAAAGATAGAAATTGAAGGTGATAACTTAACGGTCATTGAAGCTACCAAGGGCACGACGAAGTGTCCTTGGCAAATTGACTTACTGATCTCGGACATCTGGGTTTTCCTTCAAGGATTCGAGTGAGTTAGGATCAAGCATGTGAATAGGGTCCTTAATGCCGTGGCTGATAAAATTGCGAAACTAGGCCACGATCTCCCTATTGATCACATTGAGAATCACCAAGAACTTAACGTTCTCATCCGAAAGGATGCTTTAGGCCGTCCCCCTTAAGAGGGACCCCTAATTTTTACCTCATCAAAAAAAAAAAAAAAATTCTATGCTTTAAGACTAAGAAATGTTGGGGAAATTCGGATCGTTCCTGCAAATTGGATGGATAGTAAGCTAACCAAGACAAAGAACACAAGCAATTGTTGACCCAGTTCGTCTCAAGGACTACGTCTTGGGGCACTACCAAGTCAGGGATTCTCCACTAGATCAGAGAACTTAAGGGTTTACAAAGATTCTTCCTAAGCCTAACCTCTCAATCTCGCTTTCAGGATCCTCTCTCGATGCTTTTTGGTAACACACCAATTACAATAATCAAGTCGAGTATAAATAGGACAACTAGAGCTACAAGATATAATTTTCCTATGGAAACAAAATATCCCCCAAAAAATCTAGAATATTCTCGTCGAATCCCGTGGACGCCTGAAAAACTCGGGCAACACCCTCCAAAGCACGGGTGCGCTTCATGATCTGATCCCCGCATTTCCGCCGTTGATAGCAAGAGCCAAAAAACAACCCGACCCGCGGTCGCGGTTTCCCGTAGTCGCGGGTCCGGCAATCTCACGATCCCTCTTCGCGATCGCCCGGTTTCTCCATTTTTCGACCGATTTGCCTCCTTCGACTTCTCTTCCTTCATCTTCGGTCCTTAGTTCATTCCATCTTCCTCTGCCCAATCCGAATCAGGCTCCATACTCCACAATCTCCCACCTGGAGACTGATTCCAACTGTAATTGAATCTTCAAACACTCAACAAACTCCCACCTGAAGAATGTTTCAAAGCGCCCACATCGTCTGCCTAACAATCCTCCCTTCTGGTAGTGGTAGTGCTAGCCCTCAAGCTTATGTGCTTAAGCCATCAGAAACCTCTCCTGGCTTCTCTTCAGTCTTGCTCCCACCTGGTTGTAATCCTACCGGATACTCCACTACTTTGAGAAACAATGCATCTCCGACAAAGCCTGCATCTCCCTTATTCCCATGCGAATTCTCACACTTGTTCTTGTAGTGACCCTTTTCACCACAATTCCAGCACTTGACGTGACTCCTGTCCACGGAAGACTTCTCCTTTCCCTTGGACTTCGACTTTCCATGACCTTACTTGCCCCTACTTCCAGCATTTTGGGCCGAACCTGATGTAGAACTTGTCTCTTGTCTACAAATCCCCTCGCCAATCACCAAGTCCCGTACCTCTTCGTACTTTAACTTCCCCTTTTCAGCTGATGCGCTCATGGCAGTAACGGTACTCGCTCCACCTCTCCGGTAAAGAAGAAAGAAAAAGTAAAGGTTGTACCTCATCTTCAAAGTCGATCTTCATTGAACTCAACTGAGTCATCGTCATATTGAGTTCGTTCAAGTGACTTGCCACATGTGTGTTTTTTCCCATCAACAAATTGAACAACTTTCTCATCACATGCACCTTGTTCATTGCTAACAGCTTCTCATAAAAATCAGACAAGGTCTTGAGCATCTCCTTCGTCGTCGTCGACTTGATCATGTGACAGGCGACATTCTTGGACAATGACAAGCGCACCATGCTCATCGCCTTCATGTCTGCAGGTTTCTCTCCCATCGGTTGATGCAATCCAGACCTATAGAGGTAGTCCTCAATCTGCATCTTCCAATACCCGAAGTTTGAGCCATCAAACTTCTCAATGGGAATCTTACTGACATCCATCTTTCAATCTCAAGAACCCTGTACTCTGATACCAGTTGTTGGGGAAATTCGGATCGTTCATGCAAATTGGATGGATAGTAAGCGAACCAAGACAAAGAACACAAGCAATTGTTGACTCAGTTAGTCCCAAGGACTAAGTCTGGGGGCACTACCAAGCCAGGGATTCTCCACTAGATCAGAGCACTCAAGGGTTTACAAGGATTCTTCCTAAGCCTAACCTCTCAATTTCGCTTTCAAGATCTTCTCTTAATGCTCTTTGGTAACACATCAATTACAATAATCAAGTCGAGTATAAATAGGACAACTAGAGTTACAAGATATAATTTTCCTATGGAACAAAATATCCCCCAAAAGATATGAAACATTCTAGTATTAATAAATATAGCATATTTTATGAACTAAGGAAAATATGACGATTTTTAATCTTTTCGGACATCAATGAAGACTTTAGAATTCTTTTATATACACATATATATATATATCATCTTTTTAGTTTTCAATTATTAACTAACAATTATAATATGACAACTGTCATATATTTTACATGGATGCATATGTTTATAAATGAAATTTCTCAAATTTGTTCTTGTACTTGCATTACTATTAGTTCTAAATTTGTTATCTAAGTTATACTGTTGATCAAATATAATAGTATCATGATTAGAGATAAATATTATCTAACATACTAGTACATATCTTAGGGACATAAAATAAAAACATATTATTATAATATTATACAATAAGAATATAATGATAAATACTAGAAGTCTAAAAATGAATATAAATAGTCAATATATCTTCTTGATACCTTTATAGTAATATTTTCTACAGTGGAAAAAGGAATCAATAAAATTGTTTGAAGGAGATTTAAATACATATATAACATGTGGATTATTTACATTTATAGTGATGGACCAAAGAGGAATAAAAAATTGTTAGAAGGAGGGTTGAGCACATAACATATGGAATAATGAAAGTAATTAAAAAATTGCTGGAATAGAGGTTTGAACCCCAAACCTTTGAGTTTTTAAAGGAAGGAATTACCGTTATACTATTGGTGTCATTTTGGTTTTGATTGCATATTGTTTAATTAGATACGGAAAATTGCAATAAAAGCTAATTGAGCATTGAATGAGGACACCTCCTAAGCTTTTATATAGTATATATAGATATAGATAGTTGATATGGAATCTTAAATTATAATGATTGATGTTGGAGGTAAAGTTAAATGTGTTTAAACTATGTGTTCGATATATATAAGTTGATTTGGTAAAAAATAATTATTGTGAAAATGTCAAAAGAACTATAAGTAAATAAAACTGCACTTACTTGTTGGTGGCAGAGGTTGTGCTGATGTTGATGGTGGAGGAGGTGGTGGCAATGGAAGTGGTGGAGGAGGTGGTGATAGCGACGGAGAAGGAGGTGTGGTAGAAAAGTGAATTTAGGTTGAGTACAAAAGCACTAAATGGGTTAAAAAAAACTTCCATAAATTATCATAATGTATAGGTATGACATTATCTTTTTTACATTTCTCAATGCTTCATTAAGCTACAATAATATAGTCTTGATATACTTTCGTAAGTACCATTTAAATAATATTGAACATAACCTTAAACCGGTCCATAACTCGTACACCGTAAAGGTGATGGAATGAAATTATCTATAAGTTGAGAATGGATTATGTGAAATCATATCTAAGAACAAAAATGAGAATGAATCTCTTCCACTTGATCACATACATCAAAGGCTGATATCATGCATGTGCAAAAATAAATTATTATTTTTACTTTCGAACATGCAAAATGTACCAAATCATGATGTATTTTCACTTCGCTTGATTATATCTTTTCAAAAAACATTATTGTATTTTTTTTATTAATATGAATGTATATATTTAGAATCACATTTTATGTGTTTTTTCATGTGTGTATAGAGATGGCAAAATCTGACCGGATCGAAAATAACCAACTGAATTACTCGACTAGAGAACCGACCAATGTCTGTAAAAGAATTTATAAAATGAAATTAAAACCCGATCCGATCCGCCGGAACTATCCTGGAAACATAAAGCCATAAGCAAACCGTTTAAGAGATGGTCTAACCCCGATTATATCCGAAAAAAATATTCTGATGTCAAACCGAAACCCGTATAACCCGACCCGGCTATACCAGACTCGAATTAGACCCAATACTATATATGTCTGACATTCGAAACAACTCATCCGATTCCACCTGAACCTATTGCAATTTATAAAGTATTAATATATTATTTAATTTTTTATTTGTTGATATACGTATAATATATCAATATTTCCATATGATTATCTAAGATCAAAAACTTATATGTTGTGGTTAGCACTTTGTTCTAAAATATTGTTTATAACCTGTCAATATAACAAACACTTTTTTTTATCTTCATGTTACAAATTTGTCTTTTTATGCTTATGTTATGACGTTTTTGGGTAATTGGACTAGAATGGGGAGTTGTTAAACCCGTTAGGCTACAAGGAAAATTAATTGGGTGGACTAGTCTATTTTCCAATTTTGCCCCTATCTTTTCTAAAATTTTAAAAATGACGTCATCATGTGTCATTGATGACGTTAGCAGCCCTTATCACCATCGAGCGTTGACCGGCGTTGCCGACGTTGACCCATCATTCACAAGTTGAGGTAGAAACTTGTCATCAGTGATGACAAGTTATTTGTCATCAGTCCACGTACAAAAAACCCATCATTCACATACAAAACTTGTCATCAGTGATGACAAGTTGAGGTAAAACCCATCATTCACGTACAAAACTTGTCATCAATGATGACAAGTTGAGAAGTTGAGGTAAAACCCATCATTCACATACTCAGCTTGTCATCAGTGATGACAAGATGAGGTAAAACCCATCATTCACATACAAAACTTGTCATCGGTGATGTCAAGTTGAGAAGTTGAGGTAAACCCTATCAGATTGTATTAGTATGTCCATGTGGGATGGGTTTTACCTCAACTTCTCAACTTGACATCACTGATGACAATTTGTACGTGAATGATGGGTTTGATCTCATCTTGTCATCACTGATGACAAGTTGAGTACGTGAATGATGAGTTTTACCTCAACTTCTCAACTTGTCATCAGTGATGTCAACTTGTGCATCAAACACATTGCTCTACCATTTGAGCTAATAAGCCATAATTATAAGTAATATATATACAAATTTAACAATTCAAAATAAAACATGTCATCATCCCAACTCGTAAAACAAACTTCTCATCACTCAAACCCATAATCCAAACCCATAAAATCATCCCAAAAACTTTACAACAAACTTGCTATCACCCAGATCCGTAAAAGAAACTTAAAATCACCAAAACCCATAAAAACAAACTTGTCTTGTCATCACCCAAATCCGTAAAACAAACTTAAAATCACCAAAATCCATAAAAACAACAACTTGTCATCACCCAAGCCCATAAAATCATCCCAAAAACCTTAAAACAAACTTGTCATCACCCAGATCCGTAAAAAAAGAAAATTAAAATCACCAAAAACCATGAAAAACAACTTGTCATCACCCTAACCCATAAAATCATCCCAAAACCCTAAAACAAACTTGTTATCATCCAAATCCGTAAAACAAACTTAAAATCACCAAAACCCATAAAAAACAACTTGTCATCACCCAAATCCGTAAAACACACTTAAAATCACCAAAACCCATAAAAAACAACTTGTCATTACCCAAACCCACAAAATCATCCCAAAAACCTTAAAACAAACTTGTCATCACTCAGATCCGTAAAAAAAATTAAAATCACCAAAAACCATAAAAAAACAATTTGTCATCACCCAAACCCATAAAATCATCCCAAAACTCTAAAAACAAACTTGTCATCACCCATATCCGTAAAACAAATTTGTCATCACCAAATCACATAAAAAACAACTTGTCATCACCCAAACCCACAAAATCATCCCAAAAACTATAAACCCATCCCAAAAAATCAACTTGTCATCTAAAAAACCATAAAACCAACGAGCACCCAATCCTAGATCTAGCTCGAACGAGCGTAGATCTGACTCGTATGAGCATAGATCTGGCTCTTACGAGCCCAGATCTGGCTTGTGTGAGCGTAGATCTGAGTCAAACTAAAAGAAAAGAGGGAGATTGAGAAGAAACGGGACCGAAAGAAGTCAAAGAAGAAGAAAAAACCTGAAATTCGCCAGATCTAGCGGCGGTAGCGACGGCAGCGGTGGTGGAGATCGTCGGCGAGGGTGGCAGCGGCAGCGGAGGTGGTTGTCGAGTGGTTGGAACCTAGATCTGGCTCGTACGAGTATAGATCTAGCATACACGAGCCCAGATCTAACTCGTATAAGCCTAGATCTGAAGAAATAAAATGGGGGAGAAAAAAGATGGAGAGGAGAGGGAGGGAGGTTTGGTTTTTGGAGAGGGACGAGGAGAGAGGGAGGAGAGGGAGAGAGAATGGAGAGAAAAAAAAATGAGAAAAAGAGAGAAAATGAAGAGAATTGGGGGGTTTTATTTTGGAGAATAAACTAGTTAGAATAATTTTTTGGAGGGGGTATTCTCTTCAATTTCCCCCCAAAAACGCCCCCCAACCCCCACCCCAATCCCTCTTATGTTATAGATTTGATTTAGTAGGATATTTTATATGTATACCTAGTTTATTCCTCAAATAGAAAATAAGAATGTCACTTTCAAGTTGAAGTTACTTAATTAATATAACAATTAATATAATAAAATATAAAATATAGTTTATTATTATTATAGTATCATAAGAATGTAAGAGTTTGTGTAATCATTTATTTATGATTTTTTTGATATTCTTTCAAAGTTGTTGACCATAATCTCATAGATACTAGAGGAAATTACAAAAAAACACCCGTTAAATAGGTCATATTACTAATAATCACCCCTTATTGGTGACTTTATTTTAAACCACCCACAAATTGAAAAACTTAACAAATAGCCACCTAAACGCTTTTTCCGTCAAAAAATCCGTCAAATCTTGCGTTTTGACACTTTTGCCCTCAACTCAATGGTTCATCATCTTCTTCCCTCAACCAATTATCAAGACACTTTTGCTCTTTCCGGCGCCACGAAACTCGTCGCTGTATTTTTCTGCCGGCCATCCGCCGTTTTCACCGCCAAGCCGCCGACCCCACCAATTATCCTCCTTTCCGGACAGATCCAGACTTGAATTCGACCGCCTTGTCACAATTTTGCCCTCAAATCCATTAAAATCCGTTCGATCTTCTTCCTAAGCGTCGCCCCCGGCTAAATCATGTTTCCTTTGGCGTCGTGGCACCCTATGCACGCTCGCCGGAACACGCCGGCGCCGGCGATCCGGATATGTCTTCTAGGCCGTCGGTGCCGGAGCAGAACATCAGAGAGAGCGCTGGGATGGCGGCGAGCAATCTCTAAGCTGTTATGAACTCAGATTTGGCCGATCTCTCGAATCCTCTTCTTCTTCTAGGTTTTTCGCGTTTCGCTTTCAATTTAGGGATTTCAATTTGAAGTTTGTAGACTAATGGAAGAGGAAAATCGGAATTGAGAGGAGTTGTGGATGATTACTTACTGCGAATCCGAGCATAGCGACTCGGACGAAGAGCTCATTCTGCTTGGTGAATCCGATCCCTCCAAATGTTCCAAAACGTTTGTCTTCTACTCTTGGCTTGGTCTTCTTCTCCACCTGAAGCAAAATCGGATTTCAGACTGACATCAAGATAAGATCTCTAATCCGGACTCGAACTCTACTACTCTAGTGGATCGATTACCTTGGGAGGAGCTTTGGCTTTCGATTTGAAGAGAGCAAATGTTCTAAGAAGAGAGGATGAGGAAGGAGATGGAGATTTAGTCGGAATTGGAGAGTGGAGCGAGTGAGAAGAGGTGGAATCAGGCATGATTTTCTGGATCTGTGAGAGGAGCGATGGTTGTTTCTTCAATGTGTGGCCAGAGAATCCATTGTGTGAACAGTTTTTTTTTTTTTTTGATAGAAGAGCTACTAGCTCATACAAGCAAAAATTAGGCAACCAGATTATTACAAGGCCAGCCTAAATCATCACAACGGATGATCTTAAAAAAATGAAACAGCCCGGGCTGTTGACTCAACAACCCTTTAAGCTGGATTACAAATAAAGAAGGAAAAAGGTGAATGGAGGTAGATAGAGTAGACAAAGCGTAATTAATACTAGTAAGATTAACTTGACGCTTGGCAAGAAAATCGGTTGCTTGGTTGCACTCCCTGAAACAATGTAAAAAAACAACATGAGGAAGATGCGAAAGAAGGTTTCTGATGTCGTTTATAATAGATAGGATTTCCCATGGGATTTTCCAAAGACGCTTCAATGAATTGATAACTGTTAAGTTATCTCCTTCAATTATTAGCTTAGAGCAAGAGGCAATATTAATATTTTGTAGAGCAACAAGAAGGGCAGAAGCTTCTGATTGAACAACAGAGAGGTTAGATAGTTCAGTCCTACCACATTTCAAAATCTGGCCATGTTCATTTCTAAGGATATATCCGGCATAGGAATTTGCATTTCCATGTTTAGAAGCGTCAAAGTTTAATTTGATAAATTGTGTAGGAGGTTTCTTCCAAACCCCTTGAATTTTCCTTAGCAGTTTTTTATTAAAAACTTTTTTTGAGACTTTCTGTTGAGCACTGTCCCATTCAAAGGACTGTGAAAAAGCAAGATCTGGGGGAAGTTTAGCCGGGTTAATTCTAGAAGGGTCAAAATGTAGAGCGTTTCTATGTGCCCATAAAAACCACCAAAGGAAGCAAAGAGGGGTAGTATATGTATTTTGCTTTAGAGTGTTTTGAATATTATCTGCAAAGGATTGAGAAGTAGTAAGTTGAAAGCTGTAATTTAAAAGGATTCCCAACCTATCAATCATAGACTGGGTGAATGTGCATTCGAAGAAGAAATGATTTAAATTTTCATCAAATAAATCGCAGAGCGAGCATCGGTTCGGGACGCAGTTGACAAATCTATTAAGCCTGTCAGTAGTTGGGAGACAATCAGCGCATGCTTTCCAGAGGAAGTTATGAATTTTAGGTGGAAGTTTGGTTTTCCAGATCCAAGAGATGTCGTCTCTAGGAGCCGAGTTTGGTGTTGCTATTAAAGTGGAGGCCGTCCGGACCGAAAAAATACCATCAGAAGCCGGAAGCCAAATTAGGCGATCCTCAAAAGCGGTAATTGGAATTCTTATTTGGGAAATAGTTTGTACAATTTGTGGTGGCAGGATATGATTTAAAGCAGTAATATCCCAGGAGTAGTTGGGAAGAATAAAGGCTGAGACTCTAGGGTTCATATCAATATTGTCAAAAAATGAGATAAGTTCGGTGTTGGGGACCCAAGGATCAGACCAAAATTTAATGGAGGTTCCATTCCCGACCAACCAACGAACGGCGGGAAAAAATTGATCACGTAGGTTTAAAAGACGGCCAAATTGCCAAGAACAATTCTTTTTTTGATATTGAGAGAGAGATTGGTTATTGAGATATTCTTCAGACACAATTTTAACCCAAATGTTATCAGGCTGAGCAACAAGTTTCCATAAAAGTTTCATCTGTAAAGCAAGGTTTAAATTAAGAGCAGATTTTAATCCTAATCCACCCAGATCTTTAGGAGTACAAATTTTCTCCCAACTTAGAAGAGGGTGATGATTAGTATTGAATTTATTCCAAAAAAATGATCTTGCTACTTTGTCAATCTGTTTTAATGTTCCTTGCGGAAGAAGGAAGCTTTGCATGAGATAGTTAACCTTGCTTAATAAGCATGATTGGATAAGGACCCCCCTTCCAGCTTGAGAAATGGAGTTTGCCTTCCACTGGGAGAGTTGTTTTTTGAGATTAGTTATTGTGTCGTTAAACATACTGTTCTGCACTCTACCTTTGAAGATAGGAATTCCAAGATATTTTTCCATTGAAGAAGTAACCTGGATATTAAGGATACTTGCAAGGGAGGCAGAAGAATCCCTTGAAATATTCGCAGATGTTTGGAATGAGCTTTTGTGGTAATTAATCGATAGGCCCGAAAGACGGGTAAAATGATCAAGAAATTGTTTAATATACTGAACATTTTCATTGTTCGCTTGTGCAAAAATTATAGTATCATCAGCAAAGCTGAGGAAGGGAATTACGGTTCCATACTTAACAAGTTGAATGCCAACATGTTTAGTAGAGGATGAGGCCTCATTCTGAAGGGTCCTAGAAAGAAATTTCATAGCCAGAACGAAAATGAAAGGAGCCATTGGGTCTCCTTGTCTGATTCCACATTGGGGAGAGAATTCAGAACCTGGTTCATTGTTAACAAGTACCGAAGAAGAGGAAGTCGTAATACATGTCATGACTAAGTCGATCCATTTTGGATGAAAGCCAAATTTAGTCAAAATTAGTCGGATAAAATTCCAGTTTAATTTATCATATGCTTTTTCTAGGTCTAGCTTAATGGCCATCCAACCAACCCGGCCGTTTTTCTTTTTGTGAAATGAATGGAAAATTTCATGTGCTATAAGAATATTATCTTGAATAAGTCTACCTTTAACAAAGGCATTCTGAAGAGGGTGAACTATTTGTGGAAGTATGTCGGTGATGCGGTTAGAGAGTATTTTAGTGATAATTTTATAAATAGTGTTGCATAAACTTATCGGACGATAATGGTTAATAGTTTGTGGCGTGTCTATTTTAGGGATTAGCGTAATAAATGTTTTGTTCATAGAACGCAACATGAGTCCTGAATGAAAAAAAAAGCGTTCACAGCAAGGATAAGTGATGAGCCAACTGTTGGCCAGTAATGTTGATAAAATTCAGCAGTAAACCCATCGGGACCCGGCATTTTATCAAGCGCAAGGTCAAAAACCGAACTTCTGATTTCTGCAGGCGTCGGTGATTTTGCAAGTTGTACATTATCTAGTGCATTTACCATTGTCGGGATGATATCTAAATCACCCGGACTTTGAGCACAAGCTGGATTAATTTGGAATCTCGTAGTTAGTTCTTCGGTAATTTCCTGAGAGGGGGCAAAAGTGTGTGAACAGTTGAGGGAAGAAGAAGAAGATGAATAGTTGAGTTGAGGGCAAAAGTGTCAAAACACAAGATTTAACAGATTTTTTGACGGAAAAAGCGTTTGGGAGGCAATTTGTTAACGTTTTTCAATTTGTGGGTGGTTTAAAATAAAGTTGCCAATAAGGGGTGATATTAGTAATATGGCCTATTTAACAGATGGTTTTTTGTAATTTCCTCTAGATATTAATATTATCTTTATCACTAACAATATTTGTGTTTGACAAAATATAAGATCTTATTTATTAGTGTATGTTCATAAGAATATATGATTTTATATAACTATTATTCATGTTTATGATTATGACAATTTACATGATCTCAAAATACTAATACCATTATACATTAAAATATACTTGTTGATATTGTATGCTTGAATTGTAGAGAAAATGTATTAGTAATTAGATCAAAATTAGATTGATCCACTATTCGATCTATCAAAATCTAATTTAATTAAAACCAAATTCAATTGAGATTTAATTCAATCAAAATTTGATTCAACCAAAATCGATTCAACCAAAAACCGATTTAACTAAAATCCGATTCAACCAAAACTTCAAAAATTCGACTCATCAAGTTGAAGACGGAGATATCAATTGACATTTGTACCTGCAACCCGGTAATCGGGTTGAAGACGCATCCGATCGTAGACTTCATACAAGTGGCATACTACAATAGTGTTCATCTTCATGAGTATTTTGTACATCAATCTCTACATCATCGAGACAATAGTTGGTTATGAACATTTTTTCCCACAACTTATCTTATAGCCTTGATGTCTTCACTCCATTGATCGCAAGTTCCAAAAAGAAGTACACATCATGAAGGGCTTTTAATATCTCATCCTATGGAGAATGGAAATTGTTCGTGTCAAGATGCCACCATTCAATGAATGTCGAAACAAGTGCTTCATATGATTCCTTATATCAAATGTCTAGTTATATAGGTTAACTAATCCGCTAAGTTGAACAAAGTCGTACCACTACATCCTCGTATTCAACCTCCCTTGTTCTCTCCTTCACTCGAGTGCTCCTCACGTCTGGATCTGCAATAATTTGCAATTATTTATCAACCTAAACCAATTCAAATCGACAATTAACATTTATACTTGTGATTTACTTCTAAGCCAATATAACTAAAGATACACAAAATTAAATTTTGTGTAATTATCGTAACAAAAACTTATAAATATTGTTATAATTTTGAAGTAAAAAAAAAATTATAACTATTAAGATATTGTTATAATTCTCAAATATTTATAATTTAGAATTATAAATATTTGAGAATTATAATTGCTAAGATAAATATTTCTATAATTATGAAATAAAAAAATATAAACACAACTCATCCTATGAAAAATAGGTTATTCTTCAATAAACAAGGTTTACATTGATCATTGGGTATGTTGTAACATCCATTAGTATCACAAAATCTCTTACAAACAAGACAACGATCCTTTCATAAACAAAATCAAATGGAAAGCAAACAAATATGTCCCAAAGTACTCCGACAATGCCAAATGTCCGTCCAACGGCTAAGCCCACTAGTTATAACTGATTATCATCTTCACTTAAATGAAACACTAATAATTAATGATTATTAATTGCAACAATATTACTTATTGTCAAGTTATTCTAGATGCAACAATATTATAAACAAATATTATTCTTAACAAGATACAATAATATTATATTATATTATTTCAGATTGTTGTTAGAGCATCTCCAATAACTTCCTCATTTCTCAAACTTGGAGAATAATGGAGTGTTTCAAGGTCCAACAGTTTCCCCATCTAATTCTCCAAAATAGAGATGGAGAAGAAAAAGAATTAGTCTTTCTCCAAATTTGGAGTAAGGTTTCCATTCTCTAAAATGAATTTTTTTTTTCATATTTCAATACAAGCTTTACAAATATAGTATCTAATCTTTTTGTTTTAATATATAATTAAATGTGTACTCCTTTTTAGGCTTGATTGATCTCTATAATGGAGAAATCGTTGCAATTCAAGCATAAAAGTTTTGGAGATTTTGAACTAGCTATTCATTCTCCATTTTAAAGAATTTTAGAGACTCTATTGGAGATGCTCTTAGTAGCTAGAGTCTAAGGACGTCCTTAAGGAGGCGTCCTTAGGCAGCGAAAGTTACACTTAATGAAGACTAAAACAAGATAAGGATTGGACAATTGATTTATACAAGAACCCCACTAAGACCAACTAGTCCTAATGGGTAAACCTCTACCTCCGAGGAGGATTTTCAAATAACTTCCTTATCGTATTTATGAGTGAGTCCTTACAGTTTACAAGGTGAGTTCCACTCTTCTCTAAACTAAGGTGTCCGTCTCTAAGTTCATTAGTGTCACTCCTTTTAGCCTAAACTAATAACATAACACTCAAATTATAAAGACACTAGACACACGTATTTTATAGTCCTTCGGAGACACAAGTTCTTAGTCACAAACAGTTTTGTTTTTGTTCTAGGACTTTTTCTCGATCTACACACTCAAAACACTCAGTTCTTGGTTTGTTCTTCATGTTCTTGAGTTGTTCTTGATGTCGCTCTCAAGAGTGTTTGTAAAAAGTCACATCACTATGAATACAATTGAATGTGTTTATAGTGGTTGGGAAAGACATCTTTCTTCTGACTCTTTTGCCCTTCAGTAGTCCTCGGCCGCATGATCAGATCAGGAGTCTGTACACTGTTGCATTCTTCCCTAGGGTTTCCGTGGAAGCTTCCACGTGTCCTGGTCCCCTACATGCGAAGTTGCTGAGAACTTTCGGCTTGTCTAGTGATGTCATCTTTTTCGTCAGCCTATCTTTGAGCATTTAAACTTTGGCACGTGTTCCTGCTTGATAAAGATTGCGTCCTCATCTTCACAACGACTCATTCTTGCTCTTTTCTAAGTCTCTGCGTCCCTACTCCTTAGGGACTGCAGTTCACTTATTGTCCTTTTTGCATGATGAGCGTCCTTGTAAGTTCCTAGGATAAAACTTGGACAAACATATTAGATCAAAGTTGAGTTTGCCATTATCAAAACTTAGGGATGATTATTATTGATACGATGCTAAGTATTGACGTCCATAACATCGTCGCAACATATTATTATTTTATATTAAATGTATTAAGTAATAGATTAAGTAAAGCATAAAATCTTACCTATATAGAAGCCCCTCATAAGTGTTTTATGTGAAAATTTGGCCTCAGTTAAGAGTCGTAGGTTCATCCAATGCATCTTGCTAAGCCGACCCGAACCGATCGAAAAAATTTAGGGTTGAATCCTGAAAATTTGAACCTAAAACCTAAAATGAACTAAACCCGTTTTAACCCAAACCCGAATGAATTGAAATCTGACACCCGTTGGGTTGACCGATTTAGTGTATTTAAAGAGATACATAAAATTTATTTTTAAAAGTATAATATATTTATTAAAATAAATAAACAATAACAATATTTTATTATTAAAATAAATAAAAGATAATACCATTTAATTATTAAATATTATTTTTAATTAAAATATTGCCTGAAAAATATATCAGTCGAACAAGATCGGCGTATATCACACACGCAATACCACATCAGCAGTAGGGGTCTAATAGTACAAAATTAATAAGTTGGGGGTTTAGTAGAATAGTTTTTAGTTGGGGGTCTTGTATTTAGGGGTGGGCACTGGTTCAAAACCGGACCGAACTTGTACTAGATTGCCCCAATCTTATGGGTTGGAGACTATACTTTGGTTCGATCTGGTTTTTTATTTTATTTTTAAAAATTATTTATTTTAAGGAAAAATTAATTTTTTATATAAAAATATTATAACATACTTACAGAAATCATATATGATTTATGAAAACTATAATATTATTAAGTATATAATATAAATGTGAAACTTAAATTTTAAAAATAAAATTTTGTTAGCATAAAAATAATATATTTTTATTTAATTTTATAAAAAATCAGTCTGAACCAGAACCAGACCAAAACCGAGATCGGACTAGGACCGGGACGAATTTCTCCATTTTCATGGACCGACGAACAATCCGGTCCGGTGCGCTCCAAAAATCCGGTCCGGACCGGATTTGCACAGCCTCCTTGTATTCTTCGGCAAATAGTGACTTGGTTCGCACTTCGCAGGCGTATTTCACGCGAACTTTGGGTTCTTTTATTATCTTGGATCTGTACATCTGTGCGTGCGTGTCATCGACTAGTACAGTGTGTACACAAGCGCGCACCACGGCAGCAGTCCTCTTACCTCCGCCGTCAAATCCCTCGAAACCCTAGCGCACCCTCACACACAGACAAGCCAAGACCGACGATGACAATGGAGGTCGAGGCTGCAGAGAGCACCAGCGCTGTTCCGGACAACGTCTTGGACTCCGTCAGAAAGACGCTCCTCAACGTTCAGGACATCAATGCCGATTTCGACGAATTCCTCTCCCTCTCCGACCCCGATGTTCTCGCCCAACTCCCTCCTCTGGAACGCGCTCAGTCTCTTCTCACCCTCGCCAGACTCACCACCGGCCTTTTTGCTTGTAATCCCCTTCCTTCTTCCCCTCAAGTAATCTTCTCGTCTGCTGCAATCTCTGTGTTAATTTTCTAATATTCTAAATTTGCTTTTGTTCGTACAGTGAGATTAAGATGCGCCGGGATTCATCCTCAAGAGCATCGAGTTAAGGGAGAAATGGTAGCTTTGACTTTCTTCTCTTCCTTCAACAAAAATAAAATAAAAATCAGGACTGTGCTTTTGAGATCCATATGTGTATGCTTTTGTCCTGCGAGTGTGTTTTACTTCTCTGTTTGCTTCAACAGATTTTAGTCATATGGACATTGATTTAGGGTTATCTATGGCTTCATTGTAATGTTTCTGGCTTGTAATGTTTCTTTCTTCTCATTTTAGGAAAGAGTAAGCCTGTACCAGGCCAAACTGGAACGCTATTCAAATTTGAGTAAAGGTATATGCTGTTCAATTTGATGTTTATTTTTGCCATGTCTCTGTTCCTCTTAATGAACAAACTAATCATGACATTCTACTAAGTTGAATTTTGTTCTTCCTGAAGCTCCTCTACGGCCATCTACTAAGTTGAATTTCCAGGCAGCTACTCGTGTTATACAGCACTCCTTGCCCGATCTTTCTCATGGTGGGTGTGCTCCAGTGTCTATATGAATCATTTAACTTGTCTTTCCCGTGTATATATTGTGTAATCTGTATCTTTTTTTGTTTTTGTTAATCTATGTAGAACAGAGGCAGAGTTTCAGGGACCTCAATAAAAATGAGAGTGGAAGAATAAGTTATATAAACAGAAATATGCAAAAGAAAAGGAAATATGAATCTCCTGAGAAAAGGGATAAGCCATCCGTTCGAGCTGCTGCACAAGAGTTTCTTGAGAAAGCAGCTCTTGAGCTTCTTGGCGAGAAGCATGAAGAACTTAAGGGACCTATAGCCCCTATACTAATCGAAGATTCATCAGATGAAGATGAAGAACTTGAGGAGGAACCAGAAGACAAAGAAGTGGAAGAAGTGGAAGATGAAGATGAGGATGAAGATGAAGAAATGGGTGATGAAGAGGATGTTAGGGATGGTTCTGCTTCTGCACCAGTAGTTATTGACATCTCAGATTAAAAATGTCCCCTTTACTACTGATTTGGTGGTGCTCATGGTAAGTTTCCGTTTCTTTATGCTTCACAAGCCTTTTGACTTGCTCTTTGAACTTTGAACAGTATAGCATTCTACTGGTGGTACTTGTTCTTAATATCCTTTGCTGATTACTCTGTCAAGACTAGACTAGATAACATCAGAGCCACACCTATAATATCTAATGTCTTAGCTTTGGTGCTTATCCTAATTGAATTCACCAAGCACAACGAACTTAAACACTTGTTCAAGGTCATTGGATTTATTTTCATCTAATTCCAAAGCATGAACTTGCTGTAATATCAAGTGAATTGTTACTAATTGAAGGGCTCAAGGGCTAAATTTTCTTGAGTCTCACATTCTCACAAATAGGTTCAATTCTGAAATCTTCGGTTCATTAACCAAAAGCTTGAAGTCTCTATAAATCTCACGAATAAGCAAGATGATTGCAGTATAGTTCAATTCTTCACATAAATTCAATTCATAGTTTCTCTACTAGAGATTTCTGTAGATTAGAAAAGTAGGAAATATCTAGGTATTCTTGAGAACTAAAAACATAGAAGAGTATGAATGTACATATTACCGTAATGCTCGAAATGGCTTTTCCCTTTTTGATGACTTCTCTTTAGCCATCTTGCATGTGTACTTCTCATCCAGTTGTCAATCATGCTTACTAATTTTTTTTATAGTCAGTAACATAATGATTTAGCAAAGAATGGTGCTTGTACTATAATGCTTCGAAGGAGAATGTTAACTCTTACCCAAATAAAGTTGTGAAGAAAAGGTCACCTAAAATCCGAGGTTCAACCACAGAAAATTTCTATCCAATGGAGCAGCTGATTATGTGTTTTAATCTGGTCAGTGCCGTCATGACCCCTAATAGGTGGCACACTGCCTTTTTATTTGCATCTATGACTATATATCATATTTGCACTAAGGATGCAGTTTATTAGGTGGCTGCAGGCTAGCCTTAAGCATCCACAAGGAATGCATTTTTTGTTATTTTCTGAATTTGACCATGGTCCTGATGCTGCCCGTTGGATTCGAATTAGGGACCTCAGTGTCTATCCTGATTCCTGAGGTCTTAGCTAGTGGGATGCCTCCTTAGATACATAAGAGATATGTTTAATTGTCCTGAAATCAAATTTGTTTATCGTTACTCTCTCTTTGATGAATTTGGGTGGATCCCTGATTAGTTTTGGCTTGACCTTTTTCAGGGATATAAGATGGCATGTAAAGATGCTGTCTATGAATTTCTGACATTGGCATCGTTTGGCTTCTGATGTCAAAAAAGAAAAACTCATGGAAGGTTGTCAACTGGACTCGCTTAAGATATCATGAAATGGAGGGTGAAATTTGCTGTGTTTGTGCTCCCAACTTCAGTTGAGGAATGTGATCTCTACTCTCTAGTACTTATGGAAACTAGTAAGTAGGATAATTTTGTTTTTAGTGATTTGAAAGCTGATGTGGAGCTAGAGTTACTTGTCCATTTCGATTATGAAAAGATGTATCCCCATATTTGAGTGAAAAAATTGGTCTATAATGGAAGTAGTTCAATGTAACTTTCGAAGCATTTTTTGGTTTCATGTCTTCGTAGGATTAATGGTTATGTAACTTCTGTTATTCTCCTTTCCCTTGTCACGCATGCTGTTTTTATTTCAGTGTCCGTTTAATAACCAATTCACCATTTAGAATCTCTTTTGGCCATTTTATTTTTACAGTAACAATAATTTGCTTTTGGAAAAATGAGGACCATAAGTAACACCCTTTTATGTTTGTTGATTGGCGGAATTGATCTATATATTACTCCAGAAGGTGTTGATTCATTAGGTCTACGAAATTATGTGTTTGTTGAATGTTGATGATTGTTTCATTGCTATAATAGATATTGTTTCCCGTCCATCGTTTGTAGTTTTTAGGCGCTTTTCTTAATTGATGTTTCATTAATGAAAAAATGTCATAAAAAATATCATCAATCAAAGTGTTATCAACCAAAACACTTTGAAGGTCGTAAACCAAAGTGTGAGTGCCATCAACCAAAACACTTTGAAGGGCATAGATCAAAGTGTGAGTGCCATCAAATGAAGTGGAACGTGTCATCGGCCCAATGTCATCAAATTAAAACTGAGTCAATAATGCCACAAGAAATGTCTTCATCAATAGTGTAGTAAAATTAGAAACTGGGTCAAAAAAGAAATTGAAACCGAAAGAGAAATTGTAGCACTGCCAGGAATCATATGAATTGAGCACGTACGCAGCGGACTAACCACCTGTCAAAGGATCAGAAGACGAAGAAAGCAACATGGCGAACACAAGCAGAGCCCACGTATTCTCATCTCCCACGTCTACAAATATCACGAAAACAAAACACATACATTAGGAACCAACGACATAAAAAAATTTAGAGCTACATGCAAAACTGTCGTCAAAGCTACTAACTAGATAGCTAGCTATCGTTATATTATTATACGTACAAAACCACCAAAATCGCCCGAAAGCAGCCCTCGAATCCGCAGGCAAAATGGCGTCATGGGGAGGAGGCAGCGGCGGTGCAAGAAGCGACGAAGGCGGGGCGAGGAGGGCGCCCCCAGGGCAGCAGCCAGGGGAGGTGCTCCACCAGCGCCGGAGGCTGCCGATGAGCTACCCGGCCATGGCCGCCGCGGGGCTGGCCATCACCTTTGCAGTGGGTTACGCGGTGCTGTACACCAAAAAGAAGCCCGAGGCCACCGCTGCTGACGTCGCTAGGGTCGCCTCCGGTACGGCGCGCCCTGAGGACACTAGACCTAGAAACTGATTCAAGTCGTAGTGCATGTACACGCTGATCGATTCAGACTTGCTAGCCAGCTCCTCTTTTGTGTTGTTTGCTTTTATGTTGTGTTTTTCATCTTTTGGTTCCACCCCAGACTTTTACGTTACCTATATATTATGCTTTTTCTGCTTTCTTAATTATCTTAATACACCTTCCGTATTTTTATCATTTTACATAATTACATATTTTAGTACAGAGTATATAAGATCAATTCAAGTACAAAGATCCGTTTGAATGTCAACACTTGAGTCAGACGTTCGATAATAAATTGCAGTTGAATATTGACCCGTTTGAGTGTGAGGACGGGTGTTATTTTCTGAATGACTTTATAGCCTATGCCATCCTTAAACGTGATTGTTGAGCGAGAATGGGAGCTGGCCTACAACTTCCGCCTATGGCGCTTGGTGGATATGGAAATGGCGGAATGAGCGGATCTTTAATCTGCAGGGATCGACTACTGTGGACAAGCACCTGTTTATTACTCAGAGAGCCCGTGAGTACATTGACCTGCAGAAGACGAGGAAGCTGGCTCGTGGTGGTGACTCGCCCGGTTGTGGGATGGGTTAAACTTAACTCCGACGGCGCTTTCATGGAAGGATCCGGAGCTGTTCATGCCGGAGGTCTTCTTAGAGATGAGGATGGGGAGCTCATCAAAGGCTTTGTTGCTACGCTGCCTGGGGATTCATCCTTAAAAGCTGAACTTCTTGGACTGTGGCAGGGACTCAAAGTGGCGAAGCAACATAGCCTTTGATGTTTTGAAATGTGAACAGATGTGCATTATAATGGGCCAGGAATAGATCACGGGCCGCAGTCTTTAGCATTTGGGCCTGTTGGTCTTGTGTACCCCCTTAAGACCCAGATTTTGCACAGGCAAACGGGGCCTCAATGCCTTGGAGAAAGACGCGTCCTTGTACTGTGGTTGAAACTCACTCTTAGTCTTAGATGGTGGTGGCTAATCTGTGGTTGAAACTCACTCTTTGATGGTGGTGGCTAATCTGTGGTTGAAACTCACTCTTGTTGGTGGCTAATCTGCTCAACGGATCCCTGCCACGATAGTCGCTGGTCCACACTCTTATTTCTCTTGTTGGTGGTCCATGCCGTACCTTATTTCAACATTTGGCTTGGAGAGTGATAGTCCAATATTCCCCGGAATCTTTTCAACTTTTACCTTGGAGGGTGAGTGGTGGTCCAATTCCCTAGATTCTTTTGGAGAGTGGTGGTCCAATATTCCCTAGATTCTTTTGGAGAGTGGTGGTCTAAGGCCATGTGCAATGGAGAGTTCGCTTAAGGGTGTTTATTTATTTTCTGGGCAAAAAAACGAAAGAAAAATGCTAAGAAACTCATGAGATTTTGCTGATATAAGTACTATTTAAGAACTCTCTCTATTAACTTAGAACCAATAATTTTTTGACACGTGTCATTTGATGAATCCAATTTATTTGTATGTTTGAATGTAAATTATAAAGTTCTGATCATAATTTTTTAAGTTTTTTAAATAATAATATATAATATCTTTCTTAAATAACATTATCTATCCAATAAGACCAATATTGTATGTACTTTGTATATTTCTTAAACATATTTAACTTTGGATAGTATTTACATATGATTAATTACATATTATAATATAAAATTTATAAGTTATTATTGTATAACTTTATTTAGTAATAAAAATATGATTTTATTCAAATAAATAATAGAATAATTAAATTAAAACACAATATATTAAAACACTAATATTACACACATTAAACCTCAAAGATGACATAAAATTAAATAATCAACATTGAAATAAAAAAGATCACACATTAAAAGTAGCACCATAATAATACCAAAGATCATCCACCACCACACAATAAAAGAAAACAAAGCAAGATTAACTAATATTGTTGAATAGGTACATTTAATTAATGAAATGTGATGTATTTAGTTCTTTGTAATATAGTTATTATTAAGATTAAAATGATGTTGGCTTGAATTTATTTTTCAGTCATGTTTTACAAATATAAAAATAATCCTTAAATTTTTGTTAATACTTAATTTTTTTCTAATTACATGAACTAATATTGTTGAATAAGTACATTATTATTTAATAATTACTATAATTTATTTATGTATTATTTGAGTATAATAATTTATTTAAGTATTAAATAATTATTTTTTTACATTAAAATAACATACAAAATTATGATATTAAAGACATATTTCTAATTTTGGTATGAAAAATTAAAGGTAGAAAAGAAATACATTGGTGCTTATAAGTACCCATAGATTGCTCCAATGGAGTAAAAAAAATAAATAAGTACTTGTGTCATGTTGAAAGAAGAAATAATATTATAGTAATATTAAGAAACCTTTAAGCACACTAAATAAGTAACCCATTGCACATGGTCTAATAGTCTCCAGAATCAGAATGGTGGTCTAATATTCTCCGAAATCCTTGGAGAGTGGTGGTCCAATATTCTCCATAATCCTTAATGAAGTAGCTGAATGTTTTAGCTATGTTTAGTTTCATTCTCTAGAATCCTTAATAATGTAGCTGACTGTTTAGCTATGTTTAGTTTCAATTCTAATATGGAGTTTATTTTGTTTGATTATCCTCCTTCTGAATAAAGTAGCTGGCTATTTAGTCTGTTTAGCTAAGAGTCCATTTGGTGAATCACTTATTGACTTATAGGTATTGATGCTTATAATTTCACTTATAGGTTTATATTTTTAAGTGTTTGGCATTGTCAGTTGCTTATATTACAAAAAACAGTTATAGCATAACAGGATAAGTATGCTTATTTTGATTTAAGCATGGGGGTGTTGCTTTATTTTTGTGTGCTTACAAGCACAAAAATAAGCAAAGAGTCCTTATAAGTAACAAATAAGCACTTAAAAAAAGCCCTGCCAAACGGACTCTAATTTTAGGTTGCATGCGGTAAATAAGTTAAGGTACAGATACGTTAAATGATACTGATTTTAGGTATTGATATTGATACTGATAACTTAAATGATACTGATGTTGAAAGTGAGTACGTGTTCGGTAGAAAGATTTGTTGATTAGTTGTAATTTCAGCAAATAAGCATGCTTATTTTTAAATAAGATGGGGGATAACTTCTTATTTTTTTTGATAAAATTGCACTAAACCACCCGTTAAATAGGCGAATTTACACTTAACCACCCGTTATACACGAATGTGTTTTAAACCACGAAAAACTCTTATTCCGTTAACAAATAACCACCTATGAGCTTATTCCGTCAAAAAATCCGTTAACTCACGTGAATTGACCATATTGCCCTCGAAAAATCAGCTCCACCATGTCAGCTCACCCTTTCTCTAATTCTCTTGTTTCCCCTCTTCCTTCCGCTTATCCCTTCTTTACCCAAATCTGAAGCCTCCTTTTTCCGGATTTGTAGACACCGACCAGGCAACCATGTCGGCCATCACGCCTGACTCGGCTAAAGTTTTCGTGCCAAGAGCAAAGATAAATAACCCAAACTACAAACTAGTATAGCAAGTAAGTAAGGGGTCGAACCCAAGAGAACTTAAGGCTTCTAGTATTGATACAATTACCAACTAAAGAAAAGAGGGATTTAAGAGAAGAATCTAAACTAAACTAACATAGAAAGCAAATAACAAACAAATAAACAAACAAATCAATAAGGGAAGCAGGTTCATTCAAAAGATCCACTCTAATATAATCACTCGATCATAGATTCATCCATTGATTTCATTCACACCTATGGTTAATTCCTATCCTGATCATTAACAATCGCAAGTCCACGGTCCAAGCAATTCTATAACCCTGGGCAAGGACGCTTAAACCTAGAATTAGCATAGAGAACAAGGATATGCAAGATATAATATCAAACAATCAAGCTACGAGTCAATTGTAAGATAAAACAATCAATTCTCTTCTTAATCCTAGTTGCATAGACAACAGGTCTAGGTTAAGTTGCTTTCATAGATTAGTTTTGTCCACGGTCCAAACCTAATCAAACTGTAGAACATCAATCAATTCAATAGGTTAATGACTCCTAGAGAAACAATAAACATTCATAAGATGAAGCACAAGAGAATCAATATTAACCAAAGGATAGAAATCAATTACCAAAATCTCACGAGTTCATACATCATAACTTCTCCCTTGAAAAAACCCAAGGAGACTAGCTCTCCATAACTAAGCTAAAAACCTAATTTGAGGAAGAAGGTAGAAGGTAGAATGTAGAATGTAAGAGATACTCAAAACCTAAGGCTGACTCCTCCCTATATAACCCAAGGAAGATGCTCCTCGAGATAGATAAGGAAATAGGCAAAAGATAGAAAAGGAAACAAGATAGAAAGAAAAATATTTTATCTGTCTCGAAGTCGGCCCGCACCGCGACCGTGTCGACACCGCCGCGCCCGCGCTTTTGCAACAGAGAAGAACAAGTCATCTCTATCTATCCACCGCGACCGCGTCGCTCCTGCCGCGCCCGCGGCGATCTCCGTTTGGCATTATGCTGAGTCGGCTTCTACCGCGACCGCGCCATCGACAACGCGACCGTGACCTTCATGGGTCTTCATTGGTCGTCACCTTATGCCACCGCGCCCGCGTCATAGACAACGCGACCGCGGAAATCATGCAGTGGCGAACTTGTCTGCAATTAAGCTCTAAGAAATCTTGATTCTTCACATTCATGTCTTCGGTCTTCGTATTACGATAATGCTCAAATCTAACCTAAACACTCACAATAATACTCCTTAAATACAAGAGTTAACCCATACAAAATAGCCAGAATCATATTCCCCCATACTTAGATCTTGCTTGTCCTCGAGTAAGCTCAAAACAAATATAACAAGGCAAACACATCTAAGATCTCAGAAAATACAAGGGAAGATAAAAACACTCAACTCACAACCCGTACCCAAACATAGAGAAATCATGAGCATAAAACAATGAAGCTCAAACACACACCTCACAACAAGATATAACACTCAAGCTCTAAAAACATGAAAGAGAGCAACCTAGGATCTACCCAAATCTAACATGTAAGACCCAAAGTCCCCAAGCAAGAACGATCCTAAAACACTCAAATTTTACCGCTCAATTCTACTTAGGCGCCCTTTCGGGTTTTCACCTAACCGCTCTTTTCATTTTTCAAAAGGTGTGCTCACAAATACTCACAACCACTCATGAACCTCATATTACCCCAGCCTAATGCTGGTCCGGGTTACCTGCTTATTACCTGAGCCGCCCTTTCGGGTTTTCGACTCATCCTAGGATTTAATATTCCTTTTTTCGATTTTTAATGGCTCTTTCTATCTTTTTCTTTTTCTTTCTTCCTTTATTATGCAAAAAATATGGTGCAAGTGCTCCATGAAAAGAAGAAAATCAAAAACCTAAAGCAAATTTCTAACTATACTAACTAGGATAAGCGAATGCGAGTACTCCCTCCCCCATACTTAAATCCTTCATTGTCCTCAATAAAGCAAAAAGAAAGGATAGAAGCAAGGAAGAAGGGTATATCAGAAGACTCACAATCGAATGAAGAGAGGTGGAATGGAAGAACTCTTCAAAGGGTGGTAGAAGAATGGACGAAAAGGACTTCGGAATACTGTTCTGTAGGCTCACCACGGGCGCGATGTGGGTGGCACGGGCGCGGTATCACGGCAGAGACCAAAAGTCAGTGTCGGGTGGACCACCGTGGGAGCGGCTGATGGAGCGCGGTCGCGGCACTCGTGCAGGGACGAGGTCTTGACTTCGTCTCGAACTACGTGATGTGTAAACAACCGTCGTATCTTGGCTCGTCTCTTGGAAGATGGACTAATACTTGAACTCGAGCCGTGGAGAAGAAAACTCTCGGAGGAACAAAGCTCCCCCATACTTAGGCTTTTACATATATCCAAAAGAATGGAATTACAAAGATGGATGGAAAGAATATATAGAAGGGATGGAAGGATATAGAGATAGAATGGGACCAAAAAGTCCTCTTTTTTTTTTTTTCCGAACCAGGGGCCTCCGCGGGCACGGCATGAGGACCGCGACCGCGGGGGTCTAGTACCTGTACTCCGAGGGTTCTGGTGCTCTACCGCGGATGCGGTATGGCTGCCGCGACCGCGGTTTTGCACCAGAATGTCCTTTCGGACCTAGTACCTGCACATTAGTCCGCAAAAAGCAAAAAAAACAACCTAAGCTAGGAATGGAAAAACAATCTATCTAATCCTTGGGTTGCCTCCCAAGCAGCGCCTTTGGTTAACGTCGTTGGCTCGACGTCTTCATGATCGGACTTCGTCAATGCCCTAAGCATCAAATCAAAGTCCTGCACAACTATCTTACAGCAGGACACATGTTGACAAATTTTCAAGAAATAAGAAATAGTTTAAACTCCTTTTTAACCTATCAAACATGCTTGAGCAATTAGGGTGAGATTTTCTAGAGTGAAACCAATTAGGTGATTTATGTCATTTTTCAAAATATTCAACAAAGCATGCAAATTTCCTATTTGAATTATCACTATCATCAAATAAGATATAGAACTCATCATCTACCATAGCATGCTCAAAGCTAGAATCCTTAACAAAAGATTGACATGCAAGCACAAAATCAGGATCAAGAGAGAGAGAAGAGGTCGAATAAAGGATATAGGAATCATCAAGGCTGATCTCAGGAATCTCCATGGAAGGGGATACGAAAGTTTTTGACGGTGAAGAAGAAATTTCCATAACAGCATCTGGCTCCTTCGACGAGTCATCAGGCTCGTCGTTGTCACTCCAGGGGTCACCAACTCACCATACTGAAGGAAATACTCCTCTTCTTTCATTACATATCGTTCTTCCTCAGGCGCAGGCTCGGAAGCTTGGTCTAGCAGCAGCGGTGGATGATCCTCGTCAAAGGCCACGGGCGCGGTTTGCGGGCCGCGGTCGCGGCTCTCCTCCAGGGGCAGCTCCTCAGTTTCTGCGTCAGAACCGCGGGCGCGGGATTGCTTACCACCGTCGCGGTTTCACATCCGAATTATCGCCCTGCACATTCTCCTTGATTCGCGTGCACATCGAATGAAGAACTCCAGAATAGTCAGGTTCGGGTCCATAATTGAGTATGGGTCCGTGTCTGAGTTGCTTTCGCATTCTTCGACCTCCAACTCCCACTGTCTGAACTTTTTCTCATATTCTTGAGCCTTTGTGCACAAAAATTCCCAACGCTCCATATGAGACATGACTCTTAGTTCCCGACTGTTCAAAGTATAGAACTCCCGAGAAGTCTCACTATTCATGGTATAAGCAATGCTATTGAATGCATCCTCAGGTCCGACAGGACACCCCAAAGAGAAGAGTCTATCCAACTCGCGTCTACATCTAGCAAAGTACTCGTGGAATGGTTCATCCTGCAACTGACAAAACTCAAGAGAAGACATCAAAATATACAAGTGTGGACCGTACATAGGTCCACACAAAGTCAATAAAAATATTAATACTTGAAAGAAACCAAAGTTCCCCAGCAACGGCGCCAAAATTTGACTCGGCTAAAGTCGTTGTGCCAAGATCAAAGATAAATAACCCAAACTACAAACTAGTATAGCAAGTAAGGAGTCGAACCCTAGAGAACTTAAGGCTTCTAGTATTAATATAATTATCAACTAAAGAAAAAGGGGATTTAAGAGAAGAATCTAAACTAAACTAACCTAGAAAGCAAATAACAAACAAATCAATAAGGGAAGCATGTTCATTCAAAAGATCCACTCTAATATAATCACTCGATCATAGATTCATCCATTGATTTCATTCACACCTATGGTTAATTCCTATCCTGATCATTAACAATCGCAAGTCCACGGTCCAAGCAATTCTATAACCCTAGGGAAGGACGCTTAAACCTTAGCATTGAGAACAAGGATATGCAGGATATAATATCAAACAATCAAGCTACGAGTTAATTATAAGATAAAACAATCAATTCTCTTCTTAATCCTAGTTGCATAGACAACAGGTCTATGTTAGGTTGTTTTCACAGATTAGTTTTGTCCACGGTCCAAACCTAATCAAACTGTAGAACATTAATCAATTTAATAGGTTCATGACTCCTAGAGAAACAATAAACATTCATAAGATGAAGCACAAGAGAATCAATATTAACCAAAGGATAGAAATCAATTACCAAAATCTCACGAGTTCATACATCAGAGCTTCTCCCTTGAACAAACCCAAGGAGACTAGCTCTTCATAACTAAGCTAAAAACCTAATTTGAGGAAGAAGGTAGAAGGTAGAATGTAGAATGTAAGAGATACTCAAACCCTAACTACAACCTTAGGGTCCCTAAGGCTGACTCCTCCTTATATAGCCTTAGGGTCCCTAAGGCTGACTCCTCCTTATATAGCCCAAGGAAGATGCTCCTCGAGATAGATAAGGAAATAGGCAAAAGATAGAAAAGGAAACAAGATAGAAAGAAAAAGATTTTATCCATCGCGAAGTCGGCCCGCACCGCGACCGCGTCGACACCGCCGCGCCCGCGCATTCGCAACAGAGAAGAACAAGTCGTCTCTAGCTATCCACCGCAACCTCGTCGCTCCTGCCGCGCCCGCGGCGATCTCTGTCTGGCATTATGCTGAGTCAACTTCTACCGCGACCGCGCCATCGACAGCGCGACCGCGGCCTTCATGTGTCTTCATTGGTCGTCACCTTACGCCACCGCGCCCGCGTCATAGACAACGCGACCGCGAAAATCATGCAGTGGCGAACTTGTCTTCAATTAATTTCTAAGAACTCTTGTCTTCGGTCTTCGTATTACGATAATGCTCAAATCTAACCTAAACACTCACAATAATACTCCTAAAATACAAGAGTTAACCCATACAAAACAGCCCGAATCAACGCCCTTCCCACTCTCTCATCCGCAGCCACCTTCTCTCCCTTCGCTCTCGCTCCCTCACACCGGCTCGGCCCACCTTATACTCGCCCTTCCCACTTGGGTCGCCCTTGCCGGAGTCAGTCCATTCTCATCGCCGGCGCCGACCACCTTACACTCGCTTGGCGTTACTAACACCTCTTGAACGGCCAAGCGTCCAAACCCTTTCCCCTTTTCTGGTAAATTCCCTTGTTTTTCTCTCTCACCTAGGGCAATTCGGTTCGTATTTTGCTTTGCGCATCGAATTCCGTAGAAAGTTTCTTCCTTTCTTGAAACTAGACCTTTGTAGAGGATTCTTGTTTGAGCCAAAATTCACCCTAGGGAATTATGGCCTAGATCGGGCCTGATCGAAGTTAATCACAAAGAAGACGTATGAAGTGAAACTCGTGAATTGTATTCAAAGGGCGATTGAATGTGTAAAAAAGCGTAGCCCCGCTTATGGTTTACAATGTGCTTATATAGTATCCTTGGAGATCAATCTATCCTATTAGAAAGATAAGATTACATATTATTCCATCTGATCTTAATCCTAACGGCATGAATCGGACGAGATCTATCTTATATCTTCGACTCTATCTTGTTTAACCGACTTTGGTCTTCATCGCCTCTCGCTGTGCTCTGAAGAAGTATTGAAGACGTCTCGACCGGGTCTCGATACTTATATAGTATCCTTTGTGAGGAAAATGCAGCGTTCGGATTTTGAATCTTTTCAAATTTTGAATGGTGCATTTAAGTGATTTGACGTTGCAGTCAAGCCTTGGTTTTCGGGATTTTGCAGACCTCTTAAACCCTTTCTTTCGTCCTTCCTTCCCATTCTTGCCTTCAACCATGTCCGCCTTTCTCTCCTCTTCCTCTGTTCTTCGTTTCTCCGAACGCTCAGGTACTGCTCCAACCCTTTCTCACTTCTCTTTCCTGCTTTCCATGGCTCCGAGGTCCCCCTTTACTTCTTCTAAAGCCCTCAGTGAGGAAGACCTTCTTCCTTGCACCATGACCCGGGATGAAATCGCAGAATGGGTCGAATTTGGGGGTTTTCCCAAGGGAACCCGATTCCACGCTCCCACCATTGAAAAGATTGATTGGGTACGAAAGGGTTGGGTGTGCTTTCTTGATTACCCGTTCTCCATAGGTTTGAAATTCCCCTATTATGAGTTCATTCGGGAGTTTATTAACACCCTGAGAGTTTCGCCTTGCCAAATCCTTCCCACGACATGGCGTACGCTCGCTAGAATCGTCGAGCTTGCTTTGCAGTGGGGTCTTAAGATGACCATGGGAGAACTCCTCCTTGCTTACAAAATCGTCCCCCAAAGAGCTGGTAGGATTACCCTTCACGCTCGGGACGTCAAGAACCCTCTAATCCCCAAGACAAAAATGCCTTCTCGTAGCCTTCAAGCTCGGTTCTTTTTTATCGAATTAGAATCCCTGAGAGGAATAGATGACGACGTGTTAGCAGTCTTTCGAGATGGATGGAACACATCTCGTAAGGCTCTGTGCCTCTCTTCGCTGTTATCCCTTGTTTTTGTGTTTGTGACTGGCTCTGATTTGGTTTTCCTCTTTTCTTTGTGCAGTACCGGTGGGAATCAACTCCAGCAGTACCAATATAGGCGTTTGCCAGCGATTGTTGAAGGTCGAGGCTGAAAAGCGCAAGCCGAAAAAGATCAAACCCGAGCATGAAGAACCCGTAGAGGAGGTGGAAACATTGGAGTCCGAGGACGAGACCGAAACAAGTGAAACCCCAACATCCTCCGATATGGCGAGCTGATCTGGAAAGAAATCAGGTCTGGATCTGTTTATCCGAAATCCTGCATCTTCAAATTCCCTGTTATGTTTTGGTTGCTAACTGTTGGCTTCGCGCAGGCGCTAAGGTTGACATGTCTGCCGCCGGGATGGTGAAGAGGTTGAGATCTAGTGGTATCAAGGCTTTGACATCCCCGACTCCCTCGGTGGATTCCAAGAAGTTTCAACCGCCGAAGCGAAAAAGGACTGAAGAGACCCCATCCCCTGCCACGAAGAAGAGAGAGCCGAAGGATCTTCTGAGTGTTTTCGGCGACAAGCTATCCCCCAATATCAAGGCAGAGTTCCAACCGCTATCCCTCGATACGTCCTTTAGTCGTGTGGGCACCACTCTTGGGCTGGTAAGTTGATCTCCTCTATCATGTTTTATCAATACTTCTTTGCTTTTTTTGTGTGCGTATTTTAGCATCTCCCCCTTTTTTTTGTTTATCGGGCTGTGCTTACCGTAGGCTTTTCAAGAACTGATGGCGACCAGCTACCGCACTCACGAAGAGCTGTCGAGGTTGGAAGCCGATACTAAGAGTGCCAGAGATGCTGCTGCAACGTCTGAGAGAAAGGTCCGCAAGCTCCAATCGACTATCGATACCTTGTCGATCCAAGTAGAGGACCTGCAAGCTGAGAAGCCCTCTTTGGAGTCTTGGATGCATGAGGCGAAAAGGTCAGCTAAGCATTTCTCAGAGGTGGTGACCCAGGTGGCCGGATACTACACGCTAAAGGCGCGGGTGGAACTTCTTCAGGACCAGGCCGAAGGTAGAGGCGCGAATTGGGTGCTAGTTGCGGAGCAGGAGTCTTTGGAAGAGTATTTTCCATCCTGCAACCCCCCTCCAGGTCAAGAATTCATAGAGACTGCTGAGCAGGTGGCCGAGGATGATGATTCGGAGAAGACCAAGGAGGCCGGGGCCCCAGGCACTGCTACCGAGAACCCTGGTACTGGAGATGATGCTGCGGCCGCGGAGGGCGCGGAAGATGTCAAAGAGGGCGGTGCTGAGGTCGAGATGGAGGGGAAGGCGAGCCCGAACGTTGACTGATCACCCCTGCCCTTTTATCATGCAAACCTTATGTTCTTCTGTCAGTTTCTAAACTTTCTGGTTGTTTTAAGACTTTTTTGATACTTATTTGGCTGTTGAGCCAGTACTCCTCTAATATTTTCGGCCGCAGGCCGGAAAATATTAGTACTTAATCGTTTTGACGCCCTCTGAATGGCGCTTTTGGTTATTTGTTCTTGTGATGCCCACTTTTCATTATTTAGCTTGCGTTTAATTAGCAATGTTAGATGGTTTTGGATGCGTTAGTAGGTCAGCATCCGGGGGGAGCGTTATGTGACTCTTCCCTAGCGCGTAGTTATTACGAAATATGTTTTCGGTTATTGCGCTTAGATTACTGCAAAGGTCCGTGCATAGTTGTTTATGGTTAGGCATCCTTTGGATCCATAAGTTTAGTCCTTAGTATGTAATGTGTTCACGGCGTCCCGCGAATGTGGCCTTGGGTATTGGTGCTATAGCGTTCCCCTTCCCGTACTAATCCAATGTGACTACATTGATTGGACTTAGATGGGGGGTAACCAACTTATGGGTTACTTCATCACGTTGTATACGTGACGACATCGTCATATTTAGACGGCATAACCATGCAAACGTACAGTGGTCAATTTGAGTAAGACGTTTTTAGTCGTGTGTGAGCTTTGATCGTAAAGATGTTTTGTACGAGATGATTTTAAGTTGTGGGAGAGTTGTGCTCTCGCAAAACATATCAAATCATAAACAAAGACAAATTCCAGATCGTGTATTAAAAAATAATAGTGCATTGGTGTCAGAGGTGGTGACCCCCGAGTCTTTTATTTGGAAAGGAAATAGTTAGGTCCTAAAGAAGTCTCAAAACTAATGCTAAAGAAGTGATTGAAATTTTATCGAGAACAATTGAGTTAGAAGTAATACTTCTTTAAGTGTGTCGCGTTCTAGCTCCGGGGAACTGCTTCGCCGTCTCTGGATTCCAACTGGTATGCTCCATTTCCTGCTATCCTGGTGATCTTATACGGCCCTTCCCAAGTTGGTCCCAACTTGCCGGCGTTGGCTTCTGCGGTGTTCTGGAATACCTTGTGCAAGACCCAATCTCCTTCTTGGAAGCTCTTAACGAGAACATTCTTGTTGTAGCTTCTCGCGACTTGCTGCTGGTATTTTGAGAGGCGTGCATGTTCTACTTTTCTGAGCTCTTGGACCGCGTCTAGGTCAGCCTCCAATTCTTCTTTGCTACCTGCGGATGTGGTAAGCCCGTATCGAGCGGTAGGCACCGTAACCTCGGCTGGTATGACGGCTTCGCAACCGTGTACTAGGGAGAAAGGTGTTTGGCCGGTCGCGCCCTTGGGTGTAGTGCAGTCGGCCCATAGGACGAAAGGTAGCTCCTCCGCCCAATTTCCTTTGGCTTTTGCTAACCGCTTCTTCAAGTTGTTGATAATGACTTTATTGCTTGCTTCAGCCTGGCCATTAGCCTGAGGATATCTAGGTGTGGAGGTGACCAAGTCAATGTTCCAAGCCTTGCAAAAGTCGCGCATCCTTTTGCTTATGAACTGGGAGCCGTTATCGCAAGTGATCTCCGCGGGCACTCCGAATCTGCACAAGATGTTTCTCTTTATGAATGAGATGACCTGTTTGTCTTTGATTTCCCGGAAGGCTTCGGCTTCGATCCACTTAGAGAAATAGTCCGTCATTGCCAGGAAAAATACTTTTTTCCCCGTGGAAGGGGGTAGTTTCCCTACAATGTCCATTCCCCATCTCATGAAAGGCCAGGGAGTGATTGACGGGTGGAGGGCTTCCGGCGGCTGGTGCGGTACCGGGGCATGGCGCTGGCACGCGTCGCAAGATTGAGCGTACTTGTTAGCGTCTCGACGTATGGTGGGCCAATACCACCCCTGTCTGAGGATTTTATTGGCCAAGCTTCGACCCCCGGTGTGGTTACCGCAATCTTCGCTGTGGACTTCTCTCAGGACCTCTTCAGCGTCTTCTTTCTCTATGCATCGTTGCAGGAAACCCGCTGCTGATTTGTGAAACAGGATCCCATCGATGATTGCGAAACGCGTTGCTTTTGACCTTAGGGCCTTGGTCTCGTCTTTATCTTTAGGAGCTTCCCCTTTGACAAGCCAATCGAGGTACGACTTTGTCCAGCTTGATTCGGTATCTTCTCTCGCTTCATCGGGATTATGATACTTCTTTGATGCCCCAGTCTCTAGGGGAGAATCTTTGGTTTGCGCTGCTGACATCTCAGTGATGGCTGATTGTAGCAGGTGGACGAGTGGCACGTTGCTGAACTCTCGAGGGTCCAAGGTCGATCCTAGCCCTGCCAGGGCGTCGGCCGAGGCGTTTTGCTCGCGAGGGATTTGCTCGAATTCAATTTGGTCAAACTTCTCGGATAGTGTTTTGACTATCCCGAGGTAGTTGATCATCCTGTCGTCCTTGGCTTCGAAGACCCCTAAGATCTGGTTGATGACGAGCAGGGAATCGGCGCGTACCTTGATTCTCTTTATAGACAAGTCGGCAGCTAGCTCTAAGCCAAATATGAGTGCTTCGTACTCGGCTTCATTGTTTGTTGCTTCGAAATCGCATCATACTGCCTGGGTTATTAGATCCCCCTTTGTCGACTTTAGCACAACCCCGAGTCCTGCTCCTCTTACGTTCGATGTTCCGTCAGTGCGTAACAGCCATTCTTCTTTGGTATCGTCGTTGGAGGTAGCTAAGACTTCTTTGAGTACTCCTTCTTCAGGGGTTGGGGTGAAGTCGGCAATGAAGTCAGCCAAAACTTGTGATTTAATTGCTCTCCTGGGCTCGTACCTGACGTCGTATCCGCTCAGCTGGATCGCCCATTTCGCTATCCTTCCCGAGAATTCAGGCTTTTGGATGATTTGCCGGAGTGGGTAATTTGTCAGGACCACGATGGTGTGAGATTCGAAGTACAGCCGCAGTTTGTTCGAGCACATTACCACTGCTAGCACCAACTTCTCTGTGGGAGAGTAGCGTGTTTCCGCCGGCACCATGGTTCTGCTTATGAAGTAGACTGGTACTTGTTGGCCTTCTTCATCCTTGACGAGTACCCCGCTCAGGGCGTTCTCTGATACCGCTATGTAGAGCTGCAAAACTTCTCCAAGGACCGGTTTGGCCAATAGCAAGGGGTTAGCAAAATACTTCTTTAGCTCTTCGAAGGCAGCTTCGTGCTTTTCGGTCCACTGGAAACTCTTGTTCTTTTTTAGGACTTCGTAGAATAGCCGGCACTTGTCTGACGATTTTGAGATGAATCGGTTCAATGCGGCTATTTTTCCGGCTAACTTTTATACGTCCTTCACACTTCGGGGGGACTTCAGGGAGGCGATCGCTCGTACCTGATCTGGGCTGGCCTCAATTCCTCGTTTGGTCACGACATGCCTCAGGAAAGTAACAGATTGTACCCCGAAGATGCATTTCTGCGGGTTTAGCTTCATGTTGTACTTCTCTAGGATCTTGAAGGTCTCTTCAAGGTTGCCCCGGTGCAGATGACTTTTTGTGCTCTTTACCACCATATCGTCGATGTATGCTTCCATGGTTTTACCAATCTGGTCCTTGAACATTCGGTTGACCAGTCGTTGGTAGGTCGCACCAACGTTTCTCAGACCGAAGGGCATTACCCGGTAGCAGTAGGTGCCCTGCCTTGTAATAAAGGAGGTCTTTTCTTGGTCTTGGGGCTCCATCTGAATCTGGTGATAACCACTGAAGGCATCCATGAAGGTTAAGAGTTCGTATCCTGCCGTGGCGTCTACCATCGTGTCAATGTGGGGTAGAGGGAACGAGTCCTTGGGACAAGCCTTGTTGAGGTCGGTAAAGTCTACGCATACTCGCCACTTCCCATTCTTCTTTGGTACCACCACTACGTTGGCTAGCCAGTTTGGGTACTTCACCTCCTTGATCTTCCATATTCCTAACAACTTCTTTACTTCTTCTTCGATCGCTTGGACCCGATCTGGTGCGAACCTCCGTCTTTTTTGTTTAAAAGGTGGGTGTTCAGGGTTGACATTGAGCTTGTGTGTGATGATGGCGGGGTCGATCCCCGTCATGTCTTCGTGGCTCCAAGCGAAGCAATCTTTGTGAATTTTTAGGAATTCTACTAATTCTTCTTTGATAGTTGGTCCCAACTTTTCTCCGACTTTCACCACCTTCCATTCTTCGAGAGTCACCTCCTCTGCTTTTTCTTCGGTTTCGATCTGTGCTGGCGGAGGGGTGACGCTCTGTAATTGCTATGCTTCCGGTCGTAGGGTGGTTGGCTTGAGAGCCGCTTTGTAGCACTCCCTAGCCAACCTTTGATCTCCGCGAATTTCCTCCACTCCCCAGGGCGTTAGAAACTTCACAGTCTGGTGGTAAGTGGATGCGACGGCTTTCATGTCGTGTAGCCATGGTCGCCCTAGGATGACATTATAGCAGGAGGGGTAATCCACCACGAGGAAATCGACCTGTTTGTTAATCCCTTTGGTAAAGGTGGTGAGAGCAATGTCTCCTACTGTGTGTTTAACCTCACCGCTGAAACCTACCAGCGGGACCGGATGTTTGTGGATGTCGTTCTCGGACAACCCCATCTCCTTCAAAGCATCGAGCGTCATGAGGTTAGTGGAGCTCCCGGTGTCAATTAAGATTCTTTTCATCAGTACGTTCCTCATATGTAGGGAGATCACCAGGCCATCGTAGTGGGGCTCGGCAGAGAAGTCCGCGTCGCTGTCGTCGAAGACAATAGCGGATCCGGATGATCCCCCACCGGTACGTTGCGGGCGATCGAAGTTGCTTTCGCGCGCGTGTCGCTTCGCCGCTGAGTACGTGAGGCCGCAGATGTTTGAACCCCCTGAGATGACATTGACAACTCTGTCGGGTGTTGGGGGGTCCCTCCTTCTCCTCGGCTCGGGCTGCAGGCTCTCTACTACTTCTTTGGGTACTTGGGTGTCAGGTCCTACGTCTTTGATTCTCCCTTCCGAGACAAGGCGAGCCAATTCCTTCCTGAGCATGATACAATCCCAGGTCTAGTTGCCGTGATACTCGTGGTAATCGCACCACTTGGTGGTGTCCCTATCTGCTTTCGGGGCTTTGTCCCGCCGTGGCCACCGCACGTACTCCCCTTGTTTCGCCATGTTCCACAGAAGCTTATCCGTGGAGATGTTGAGCTTGAGTGATTCCAACGACGGTGGTGGCGGGTCACGGTACTGATCGTCCGCCTGTCGCGCTCTGGCTGTGTTCACCTGCCCGTGGCTAGGGCGCGAATACGGGTGTGCTCGACGATCCTTTCTCTGATCAAGCGAGCCTTTGCGGCCGTCGGTTGGGCCCCTCTTCTCGTACTTCTCCACTTCTAAGGTTCTTTTCCGCAGGGTCCTATCTTCCTCCTGCCTAACGTGAGCCAAGGCTCTGGCCTGAACCTCCTCGAAGGTGTAGCAGGGATGCTTGGTGAGCTCTTTGTATAGGCCGCCGTCGGGTATGATTCCTTGCCTAAATGCCTCCACTGCGGTAGTTACGTCACAAGATTGTATCGAGACTTTTTCACGGTTGAACCGTTCTAGGAACTCCCTGGTAGTCTCGTGTGGCTTCTAACGGATCCGGTAGAGGTCACTGGATTGTTTCTCGAATTTGCGACTGCTGGCAAACTGGGTGCGGAAGGAGTCCGATAGTTCGGCGAAAGAACCGATGCTACCGCGTGGCAAATTTATGAACCAGGTCAGTGCTGGACCCGTTAAAGTCGTGCCGAACCCCTTGCACATCACGACCTCTTTGGAGTACGACGGGACCGCGCTTGTCATCATCTTTTGCTTATAGATCGCGACGTGCTCGTTGGGGTCAGCCGTGCCGTTGTGTGGGGTCATATTCGGCACGACGAACTTCTTTGGTATCTCCACTCTGGTAATGCGGCGGGAGAAAGGGGACTCGTCGAAGCCGTCAGGAGCTTCTGGTTCCAAAGGTTGGAAACTTTTTCGACCGATCCGGAGTTGATCGGCGATAACCCCTATCTGCTCTGTCACCTTTCTTCGTATGGCCGCGTCGAGGTCTCTGGGCTTCCCTCTTTCGAAATCTTCATCATCGTTCTCCCCCCTATCTGGCCAAGTGTCCCGAGGTGGTGTTCGGCGTCTCCTAGCCTCTGACCGGGGATTTCTTGGCGGATCTTTGTCGAGGAGGACTTCTTCACGGTGGTGCTGGGCGAAAGCTTCTGGGGCGTTTTCTTGTAATACTGGTGTTTTGTCACGCGCGTCCAGAATCTCGTCCTCTTTGGAAGTCCCCTCTCCCACGCCAAAGTCGAGTCTTCTCACTATGCCGTCGGTGCGGCGATTGACGCGGAGAGATCGACGGCCTGTGGCAATAACCTCATATTGTTGCTTTAGCTAACTATTTTCTCGCGTGAGGCGTTCCACATGGGCGTCGTAGAAGCTCTTTGGTCGCTCAGCTCCTTCTGGACGAGTTGCATCCGTTCCCTGAGGTCGGTCATCTCCTCGTCTTGCGACCGGTTCTCAGGGAGCACGGGGTCTTTTCCATGGTCGGCAAGGGGAGTTTTTGGAGTCTCGTTTCCGTCGCCTGACATCGTAACTGGGAAGCTCGAGTCCGTGTGTCTTTTGCGTGATTGTTCCGATCACGGCCCCACGGTGGGCGCCAAACTGTCTGAGCCAAAATTCACCTTAGGGAATTATGGCCTAGATCGGGCCTGATCGAAGTTAATCACAAAGAAGACGTATGAAGTGAAACTCGTGAATTGTATTCAAAGTGCGATTGAATGTGTAAAAAAGCGTAACCCCGCTTAGGGTTTACAATGTGCTTATATAGTATCCTTGGAGATCAATCTATCCTATTAGAAAGATAAGATTACATATGATTCGATCTGATCTTAATCCTAACGGCATGAATCGGACAAGATCTATCTTATATCTTCGACTCTATCTTGTTTAACCGACTTTGGTCTCCATCGCCTCTCGCTGTGCTCTGAAGAAGTATTGAAGAAGTCTCGACCGGGTCTCGATACTTTTGTGAGGAAAATCTGGGCCCAACAATTCTATAGTTAGTATGTAACTTGCTAGAGTTTAATTGTTAGTGAGAAACCTGAAATCTGATGTCATGCTTTTTAGTTAGATTTCATAGGTCATTTTCTAGGTTGTTTTGCATCTTTTCCTATTAGTTTGTGTGTTTTGTAAATGATTTCAACTCTCTTTCGAGAGTTGGAGTCGCTTGTGGTAGTTTTTTTGGTTTGTAGGTGCTAGGAGCGTTTAGGAGAAGTTTTTGAGCTTTTTAGAGCATTCTAGGAGGTGGTGTCTTGTAGCGGTTTTCAAGTATCAAGTCAAGTAGAGTTTTTCAAGGATTTCAAAGGACGAATTTGCAAAATAAGAGGCGCTTTAGAAGGAGTAACAAGAAGTCTAAAGGAATCAAGGAACACAAAGGAAGAAACACCGGAAAAGACCAATCTTTAGAGCAAGCTCGAGGCAAGACAAGAAGAAAGCGCAAGAGAAGGTTGTAGGTCGCGGGCGACCTACACTAGGTCGTCCACGACCTATCCTGAGCCTTCGATAGAGGGGGTCGGCCACGAGCTACACTGGGTCGGCCACGAGCTAGCCTCCCCCGAAGCTTAGCGGAGCAAAACTTGCCGCCTAAGTAATTTTCTTTTGGGTGTTTTAATTATGGATAGAAGGTTGTTTCCTTTTTAGAACTCTTATACCACTATATAAAGAGCCTTAGGGGTCTTTTTTTGAGGATATGCTTTGCTATCTAAGTTCTTGGAGAATTTAGGAGAGACTTGGAAGGATTGTTAGGAGAAGTTTGTGGATTTGCAAGATTGTAAGGTTGGATTTCTTTTCTAATTCAAGTTGTTTTCTTTTTATCATCTCTTCTTCTTCTTCTCTTATGTTGAATGCTTGCATGATGATGAGTGAATAGTCACCTCTTCTAAGGTTGGGGTGAAACCCAACATAAGAATGCATGTTAAAACTTGAATCTTTGATCTATACTTGACCTTGTAATCTCTATCCTTTAAAATCCAACTTGTTGTGCTTAAATCATTAATGAAAGTTGAGCCATGTTCTTATTTGCAATTGAATTGAAAGATAAAATTGTGAATTTGAATAACAATTCAGGTTTCAAGCGTAAGTTAAAACCTTTAGATAACAAGTAGGATTGCATGTTGATATCTTTATGAAAGTCGAGATTTTGATGTGTTTATTTGTGGTGAAAGTTATCCATGAGATTATAGGTTAAATTGATCATTGATTGTGGTTTTCATGGATGATTTTGCTGTGGTTTTTTTTTGGACCTAGATATTTTTCCCATAGTTTGCAAAGTTTTTTTCGTGCTCAATTGTGATCGTGCACGACCTCCCTCAGGTCGCACCCGACCCATTCATGAACACGTGATTTTGTGTTTGTTTGCTTTGTTTTGCTTTGTTTTCGTAGTTCAATTGCTAGATTATCGATTCTTCTAACTCTTGTGGACGATCCTGACTTCTCTATACTCAGCGGGTCATGACAAAGTTATTTGTTCATGAATAACCCTTCAACAAATTGGGGGGAGCCGAGCTGAACTACCCCACCTACGACAAGGAATTGATGGCCCTTGTCCGAGCCCTAAAAACGTGGGAGCACTACCTCTTACCCTGAGAGTTTGTCATACATTCCAACCACAAGGCACTCAAGTTTCTCAAAGGTCAAAGCAACCTGAACAAATGCCATGCTAAGTGGGTGGAATACATTGAGATGTTTCCCTACGTCATCAAACACAAAAAGGGGAAAGAAAATGTTGTCGTCGATGCTCTCTCGCCGGTACACTCTAATATCTCTTCTCGATGCTAAGTTGCTTGGATTTGGATTTTTGCGTGAACTCTATGAGCATGATCTTGATTTTCATGATATTCACCAAGCATGTTTAGCTAAGGGAAGCAAGGACCAATTTTATTTGCATGATGGGTTCCTTTTTAGAGGTCCGAGCTTATGTGTGCCTAGGGGTTCTTTTAGGCGATTGCTTGTTGAAGAGGCTCATGGGGGCGGCCTAATGGGTCACTTTGGTGTTATGAAAATTTTGCATATCTTGAAAGAACACTTTTTCTGGCCTAGCATGCTAAAAACCATTGAGAAATTTTATGTTTCATGCATTACATGTTTAGGTGCTAAGTCTCGAGTGCAACCTCACGGTTTGTACACTCCTCTATCCCGATTCCACAAGTTCCTTGGGAAGACATTTCCATGGATTTTGTGTTAGGACTGCCCTGTTCTAAGAGAGGGAGAGACTCAATTTTTGTTGTCGCTGATCGGTTCTCGAAAATGGCGCATTTCATTGCTTGCCACAAAAACGATGATGCATCGCATGTAGCTAATATTTTCTTTGAAAATGTGGTGCGGTTGCATGGTGTCCCTAAGAGCATTGTTTCCACCACTTGCCACCCTTAAACGGATGGGCAAAACGAGGTCGTGAATCGAACTCTTGTTTCTCTTTTGTGTTTCTTTTGTCTACTAACTTGCGCAGGTGGGAGGAGTGTCTTCCTTTCATTGAGTTTGCCTACAATCGCTCGGTGCATTTGGCCACCAAGAGGACTCCTTTCGAAGTGGTTTATGGGCGTAACCCCATCACTCCACTTGATTTGTTGCCATATGCCACCAAGGAGGGTGAGAGTCAAGAAGGAGTTGATGATGCCACTAAAATCAAACAGTTCCATGAAGATACTCGCCTTCAATTAGAACGGAGAACAATGCAATATGTGCGCCAAGCCAACAAAAGACGCAAGGAGGTCATTTTTGAGTCGGGCGACCTCGTTTGGGTACATGTGAGAAAGGAACGCTTTCCTATCCTCCAAAACTCCAAGATGAAACCGCAAGGTGATGGTCCATTTGTGGTCCTAGAACGCATCAATGACAATGATTATCGTGTGGAGTTTCCATCAACCTACGGTGTGCACGAGGTATTCAACATTTCCGATCTTTCTCCTTATTTTAGTAACGATAATGACGAGATGCAGGATGAAGGTTCGTGGACGAACCCTTTTCAAGAGAGAGAGGATGAGGTGACAATGCCTCATGTGCCACATCATGGCCAAGTTGAGCCCGTGCCGGTGCGAACCGCGCGCACTGAGAGCATCGACGCCAAGTGTGCCCAAATGAGGCACCGGGACGAGGGTGCCCAAATGCGGCACAGCGACGCCGAGGGTGACCAAGAGGGGCACCGTCCCGATTCTCCCGTGCCCTATCAAGTTGTCTCGAGCCATCTTCCCGGGGCTGATGTGGGGACCAAAATGAAGCTCCAAGACCAATGGAGCGCCAAGGGAAATCCCACACCTACTGACGCCGCCGACGCCCCTAGCTCTGCCGCACCTACTCATGGAACCGAGCCATTTTTAGGTCGAATCACAAAAGCTCGAGCTCGTGCCTTGCAAGAGGAGCACCAAGCTAGACTTATGGCCCAAAGAGTTCCGAGCCAAGGCGAAGAAGGCGAGCTTTGCTTGTTGGTAGTGACCGGGCGCGCCGAGCCGCAAGTGTCGGGTGCCTCGTCTTGTGCCACTTACTTGCCTTCATCAAAGGAGCATTAAATGCCATGTTTGCCAAGAATTTCCCACCTCCTTTCTGAGTTAAGGCTGGTCCTTGAAAGGCCTTGGTGGAAGACTCTTGTTTTCTTATTTAAAGGGCACGCCCCTCTTTGTTTTAGGTAGACTTGAATCAAACTCAAACCCTTTGTGTTTTCTATCATGTTTTGCTTTTGTTTTGTCTTTGGATTTCGGCTATAAGCCTTTGAATACGATTGACTTCTTGTTTTTCTTATTACAAATCAGATTCGTGAGTAACATCGAATCCCCCTTGAGATTCAAGTGCAAAGTGAGTCATATATTTGTCCTTGGATTTCGTAGCTTGAGTTCGAGTGTGGTGTGTAACATCCACACCCTAACTCATTCATATCTTTCGTCTCCCACCTTTCCACTTCCAACCCTTCCACACGTCCACCAAGTTACTCAAAAACAAAGAAAATCTTGAGAGCAATCGGTCTAAGGGGAGAGGGAAGGCAACTCGCGTGTCCTTGCACCGACTTCAACGATCCTTGATCCTATCACACATGGTTGTGACCTAGCCCCTCCTCACTACTGAAGAGGTCGACACTGACCATCCTCAGGTCATGATCGACCCTTTTCCTAAAATTCCGAAGTCCGTTCCTTCTTCTTCGACAACAAAGGTGCTTCCTTTCCCATCTTCTAAGGCCAATGAACCTTCCGTTGTGCATATTGAGCCTCTATCCGTGTGATGCCTGATAGACACATGTTACGTAGTGTTTTAGGGCATGTTTAGTTAGGATTTTCATAGTTTTTAGTTTAGTTTTAGTTAGTTTTATTAGTTTTGTAGTTTGTTAGGAAGATTCGGATATCTACACCTTGTTGTGGTTTTTGATTGTAGATGTGAAGACAACAAATGTAGAGGAGGTGAAGCCGAAGCATTAGAGGAGGCAAGAAGAGAGTCAAGCTATGAGATTAGCCCAAGAGGTGATGGGAAAAGCACACTTGGATCCGGACTATGTATTGGAGTTGTTGTTTCGACACCTCTTTCTTGCAAAGGCTGGATATGGAGCTATGGTGGTCGGATCGAGCTGATTTTGGTGTCATTGGAAAGCTAACTCGAAGAGCTACAATTCATCTTTTTACTCCGAGTCCAAATTCCAACTCGAAGTGGGTCAAAACAGCCTCTGAAGTGATACGTGACGACCAGTGTTGAAAACGCGGGCAGGTACACCCAAAGCGCGCCCGCGCTTCAGGGTCCTAAGCCGCATTTCGACACCTGAGCGTCTGGCGTGAAAGCGCGGGCAAGGCATTGAAAACGCGACCGCGTTTCTGGGTGTTTGCCCGAGTTTTCGCCCGTGTCCGAGTTATGTGCGAGATTTTTATGGGATTCTTTTTGGGCCCTTGTGGGTTACCTTTTAGATATATTTTTGGGAAGACATATTATATATAGTTAGTCCTAGTTTCTAGGTTTATTATTCCATAACTCTTGACTTTGTTTTGGTTATTGGAGACTTGGAGAACAAGAACCCTATGGGAAACTTTGTAAGCTTTTCCATGTCTTTTAGTAACTAAATTTCTTTTGCTTAACTAGTTAATTGAAGTTGTGAATGAAGTATTATTGTGAGGTTTGATTGTTCTTAATTTTCCTTAACTAGATTGTTTTCTCTGTGCTTAATTGATTAATTTCAACCTAGGGTTTTATTAGCTTGATCACCTAATATGATTTCTAGGATGAATTACAACTAGATCTTTCTAATTACCGGTCGGTGTTAATTAGATCAAAAGTAGAACCTTTAATCAATCTAGGACTGGTAGGACTAATTGATTAGAGAAGAGAATTCAATCGCATGTTATTTGGATGTCTGGTTGCTCTGAATACATGTTTCTATTGATACTTGGATCTTAATGCTGTTGTCGAATTGAATCTAGGAGGTCTCTTAGGTTATTCGATAGTTAGGGTTGTTGGTACCGGTCGGGCTAATAACTAGAATTGAAGTAGGATTAATAATTCCATGAAGTTGGGTTGTTAGCATTCCGCAATAGATTAGTCAAGGTAAAAAGAGAATTTTGATAATCAATGATCAGTAATCGAATTCGCAATGGATATTAACTGGTTAAGCATATCTTTCTCATATTTGATAAATCATCTTAGCTTTGCATGTTCAATTCATTAGTTGATAGGAAAACATTCGAAAACCCCCGTTTTACATTCTTCTGAGTATCCAAGTTAAATACATAAAAACACAAGTCTCTGTGGGATCGACCCTTACTTCCCTACTACATTCCTAGTAGGTAGTTTGGATTATTTTGATAGGTATTCAGGCGACTAAAGTACCGCTTATCAAATTGGCGCCGTTGTCGGGGACTCGGCTGTTTTCTTGTGTTTATTGTTTTGTTACTCTTGTGTGGACCTAGCTTACGGTCCACACCTGTGCTACTAATCTATGGCTTTGTTCGAATGTAAACAGTTTCAGGATGAGCAATTTCATTGGTACTTCGTTAGATTCCAAGATTATATGGATGGACTTGGTGCTCAAGGACTTCATATTGATATTGGAAGCTTTTGCATGGGCATTATTGAGGGTTTGAATCATGAAACTCTTGAGTTGGTTGAATACATGAGCAATGGAAGAATTCTATGTATGGAACCTATGGAGTGTTGGGATTTTCTTTGTTATATGGGTCGTCAGTGTTTATTGGTTGAATCATCTTCATCATTACTCCAACCGGATGAGGCTTCTGACGTTTCAAGAGCCCCTGAATTAGATACTCAAATGCATGAGGAGCAATTCCCTACACATGAGTTGGGTAAAGATGGTGTCTTTGATGTTCCATGTGATACTACTCATCTTGAGGAGACCATAGATGAGCCTTGTGGAGTTTATATTGCTAAAGAAGAGGTCACCGAACTCAATGAGCCGATTGCATTCCTTCCTATTGCTTATTCATCCGAAGAACCAATTTTGCAGTATAATGAAAATTCTAGGGATTTCTCGGAGTTCATCTTGATTGAAAGTGGTATTTCTGGTAAGAGCTTTGATTCATTTCATACAAATTTTGAAAAGCCACCACTTGATTCGCATTGGTTCGAGCATATGCCATCTTATGAAAGCTGGGCTCATAGGTTTGATAAGTTGAAACGGTGTTTGACTAACATGTTATTTAAACTCAACTTATTCTTGTGTTATTTATGTTTCATTAAGATGAGTTCACAGGGTTTTGACAGGTTATTAAGGGCATTGACAATGTCTGATCCTATGAGCGGTAACTCGTCAAGCTAACGACGTAAAATAAGCGCTTCTTGGGAGGCAACCCAAGTGTTAGGATAGTTGTTTTTGATTCTTAGTATTAGTTTAGAGTACTTTTGGTTTTGTTTTCTTTTTGGTTTTGTTTCTAGTTAGCCCGGCATACAGGTCTCATCACTCGGGTTGCACATATCATAGCTCGGCCGTCGAGTGCTTCTCACCAGCACCTCAAGATCCGGATCAGTAGATGACTTGGTTAGTTTTTCTTTTCTCTTTACTTTTACTTTACATTGGGGACAATGTAAAATTTAAGCATGGGGGAAGGGATTTCTTGCTTAGTCTTAGATTGCATTCATATAGTTGCATTTGCATGTTTTATTTTTTGTTTTGCATTGATTAAAATTTTGAAAAAATCACAAAAAAATTGAAAAATTGAAAAAATTACAAAAATATTGCATTTTAGGATCCAAATTTCCCTACTTGACCATGTGTCTCTCTTAGTTAAGAGTATTATCTAACCCATGACTTGCTTGTTGGTTGAAGTTTCCTTGGATTGAAGCATGATTCTTAAGTTATTAATCTTGATTATAGGATTGAGCATGCATAAGAAGTTAAAATTTTGAATTGTTTATGAAGTTCTAGACATATATGCCTTGTGAGATTATTTGAAGCCTTTATTGCATATTTGCATCTTTTTCTTGAGTGTATCGCTTTGATTGCTAGCTCTAGAACTTGCGTTTAGAATCTTTTTTCAAGGCTACATTACATGATTTGAATGCATGACATTAAGATGATTGAGGCATGTTCATTAGCTCATATTATCCTTATCTACCTTGCATTATTCCTTTGTTTGATAGCCCCTATTTTTGAGCCTATTAGCCTTATTTTGTAGCTCCACAAAAATAACTCCTAGCCTTGATAAGCTTGACCCATCCGGGAATTAGGATTTAGCTAAGAGTTGTTTTTTGTGCTATTATGGGGATGGTTTGAAAAAAAAAAGGAAGAATGTTGGGTTTGAAAAGAAAGAAAAAAGATAAGGAGTTGAAAAAGAAAGAAAAGATGTCTCTTATAAAAAGAAAAAAAGAGAAGAAAGAAAAGAAAAGTATAAGAAAATGGATGAAGTATTGAAAGAAATGTGATGAGAAAGAGGTGAAATAAGTGGTGGAATTATGAAGTTGATAGTGGTTTTTTGTAATTTGGGTTTTTGTGCACACTAGTTCCCGGATTTTTAGCACCACATGACCAAATATTTCCCTACCTACTTGTTTATACCTTGGCCCCATTACAACCCTTAAAAAGTCCTCATGATTTTTGTTGTGTGTTTAATCATTCGTAGTGGAGATTTAGAACACTGATGCAAGCCTATGGTAGTCTAGTTTTCAAAGTTGATTTTGAGCGAAACACATTCCTTAAACACTTGAGCGAGAGTGCAAAACACATTACCTTGGTGAGGTCTAGAATGGATGAATGATTTGATTTTGAAAGCCTCTATTCCATGTATGCAATGATGTCTTGGTTAAGGTTTAACTTATTAGTTGAAATGTGGATTGATATTGAGATGGATGCTTGACTTGCTAGTTGTGGTGTGACTTTGATTTTATTTCTTGCTTGAGGACAAGCAAGGTTCAAGCATGGGGGAATTTGATAGACACATGTTACGTAGTGTTTTAGGGCATGTTTAGTTAGGATTTTCATAGTTTTTAGTTTAGTTTTAGTTAGTTTTATTAGTTTTGTAGTTTGTTAGGAAGATTCGGATATCTACACCTTGTTGTGGTTTTTGATTGTAGATGTGAAGACAACAAATGTAGAGGAGGTGAAGCCGAAGCATTAGAGGAGGCAAGAAGAGAGTCAAGCTATGAGATTAGCCCAAGAGGTGATGGGAAAAGCACACTTGGATCCGGACTATGTATTGGAGTTGTTGTTTCGACACCTCTTTCTTGCAAAGGCTGGATATGGAGCTATGGTGGTCGGATCGAGCTGATTTTGGTGTCATTGGAAAGCTAACTCGAAGAGCTACAATTCATCTTTTTACTCCGAGTCCAAATTCCAACTCGAAGTGGGTCAAAACAGCCTCTGAAGTGATACGTGACGACCAGTGTTGAAAACGCGGGCAGGTACACCCAAAGCGCGCCCGCGCTTCAGGGTCCTAAGCCGCATTTCGACACCTGAGCGTCTGGCGTGAAAGCGCGGGCAAGGCATTGAAAACGCGACCGCGTTTCTGGGTGTTTGCCCGAGTTTTCGCCCGTGTCCGAGTTATGTGCGAGATTTTTATGGGATTCTTTTTGGGCCCTTGTGGGTTACCTTTTAGATATATTTTTGGGAAGACATATTATATATAGTTAGTCCTAGTTTCTAGGTTTATTATTCCATAACTCTTGACTTTGTTTTGGTTATTGGAGACTTGGAGAACAAGAACCCTATGGGAAACTTTGTAAGCTTTTCCATGTCTTTTAGTAACTAAATTTCTTTTGCTTAACTAGTTAATTGAAGTTGTGAATGAAGTATTATTGTGAGGTTTGATTGTTCTTAATTTTCCTTAACTAGATTGTTTTCTCTGTGCTTAATTGATTAATTTCAACCTAGGGTTTTATTAGCTTGATCACCTAATATGATTTCTAGGATGAATTACAACTAGATCTTTCTAATTACCGGTCGGTGTTAATTAGATCAAAAGTAGAACCTTTAATCAATCTAGGACTGGTAGGACTAATTGATTAGAGAAGAGAATTCAATCGCATGTTATTTGGATGTCTGGTTGCTCTGAATACATGTTTCTATTGATACTTGGATCTTAATGCTGTTGTCGAATTGAATCTAGGAGGTCTCTTAGGTTATTCGATAGTTAGGGTTGTTGGTACCGGTCGGGCTAATAACTAGAATTGAAGTAGGATTAATAATTCCATGAAGTTGGGTTGTTAGCATTCCGCAATAGATTAGTCAAGGTAAAAAGAGAATTTTGATAATCAATGATCAGTAATCGAATTCGCAATGGATATTAACTGGTTAAGCATATCTTTCTCATATTTGATAAATCATCTTAGCTTTGCATGTTCAATTCATTAGTTGATAGGAAAACATTCGAAAACCCCCGTTTTACATTCTTCTGAGTATCCAAGTTAAATACATAAAAACACAAGTCTCTGTGGGATCGACCCTTACTTCCCTACTACATTCCTAGTAGGTAGTTTGGATTATTTTGATAGGTATTCAGGCGACTAAAGTACCGTTATCAATGCCCTCTATTCATTCTAAGCCAATCATTCCTCATCACAGCCGGAGCTATCATAGATGTTAAGGAGGAACTCGTATCATATGAAAGTGGTGAAGAAAAAGTAGAGATCTACTTCGACAATACTTTGAAGGAGAACCGTGAAGAGAAGATGAAGAATTTGGAGGATGATCCGGAAGATAATTTCTTTCTAGATGAGGCCGAGAAAAACAAAGTCGAGACTCAAGTTGAGGATGAGAGTCTCTTGCTAGAAGAAGGCAAAATTGAGAAGGTTAAGGTCCAAGAGGATGAAGTATGGACAAGGTATTTGCTACCACTATTGAAACCCAACCCACTCGTGGAGGAATGTGAAGAAAATATGGTCAGTTTTGGACCTTCATTGACCCTGGATGCTAGCAAAGAGTGGGCCAAGCATGAAGAGAAGAAGATCGTCACCGTGATTCAGTCCGACTTTCCTAAGTCGATCATGGTCCCTAGGCTTGAAGGTGTCTAAAAATTTAATCATTTTCCCTTCAAGCTAGGACACAAGGAGCTATGGACCTACAAGGACCACTTTGATGAGTATCGTGAGGTGCTGCCACAACCACCGAACTGGTTTTATCCCGATACTTCTTAGGAAAATTATTTTTGTGCTTTTGATAAGTTGAAACATTCTTTGAAAACTATTTCATTTGTTTTCAATTTATCAATATGCTACATATTCTTTCATAAGGTGTCTTCACAGGACTTTGATAGGTTATTTAGAGCCTTGACGATGTCTGATCATAGAGATTGAGGGTGGGTACTTCTCTCTCCACGCCATCTTCCACCCTCTCTTCTCATTCTAAGTATGGGGTGGCGATGAGGACACGCAATCCACCTTGCACTCATATCCTCCAACTAGTTGAGGTACTTCTCGTCTAGCTAAAGACGTTAAAGAAAACATTTTCGGGTGGAAACCCGCTCTTTCCCTTTTTCATTCATTTCATTTTGGAATTTTTAGCTTAACTTAATTTTAGGTTTTTATTAGTTTAGATAGATAGGTAGCTTGTCTTGCGTATCGACTAACATTTTGTAGGTACCCGAGGCAATGGATGAGCGTAGGAGGATCGGACCGATCGACAATGTAAAGGAGGAACTCTCAGAGAAGGGTCGGCAGCGACCCCCACATGGTCAAACCCTACCTCTCCTAGGTCGTCCCTACCTTCCCTAGGTCGTGCCCAACCCTCCAAAGGTCAGCCCCTACACTCCACAGGTCGACCACGACCCCCCTACAATCCAAACTCGAGCTTTAATAGGTTCTCGCACCATCCACTCCTCCTCGTAGATAAATCTCCTCCAATTAAACGCTCCAAGTCCAAGTACGTTTCTCTTTTCCCTCTCTTTACTTTTTAATCAATAGGCACATTGATGTTTTAAGTATGGGGTGATTTGGGGAAATTGCTTGATTGAGTCTTTGCATATGTGTTTGTGTGTTTGCATGTTTGTGTGTGTTTTTGAGTCTTTTTCTTTTGATTTTTACGATGGATAAATGCCCCTTAAGATGTCGTAGGATAACAGTTATTTGCTTCATTATGTAAATCCTTATATAATGCTTTGTAAGATTGCCTAATCATGACTTCGCTTTTTGAATTTTGAGCATATGATGAACATTGAGAATGCATAATTCTAAGTGAGAACAATTCAACAAAATTGAACCTAAGTGAGATATTTTTGGCCATAAGGAATGTATGTCTTATTCCTTGTATTTTCATGTGTGATTTTTGCTCTTCCATATGCATTTACTACTTGTCAATGGCATGGTTATTTTGAATTTGAAACCAATGGAGATATGCTCATTACTTGTAAATCAAATGATCTTGAACTTATTTCATTAGCCTATTTCATTTTCCTTTTCTCCTACCTATGCATGATCCCTTGTTTGTAGCCCCTTATTCTGAGCTTGAAACCTTATTTCTAGCCCCACAAAAATAATCCTAGCCATTATAAGCTTGACCCCCATTAATCCGGGAACTAGGACTTAGAGTGGAGAGTGTATGTTATTGTGGATGAGTGAGTGAGGATGAAGTGATTTTGAAGGTGGAGATTAAGAGAGATGTCTTGAAATAAAAGGAAAAAGAAGTAGTACAATTTAGGTTCGAAATAGCACAAGTGTAGTAGTAAGAAAGAGGTTCTCAGTTAACGGTCGTGCCCTACCATCAGAGGGTCGCAGATGACCTCCAATAGTGTGAAGTGAAGTTCAGAGAATGGTCGAGCACAACCTACACATGTCGTGGCCGACCATGGAGTGAGTGAAAAAAATTATGAAGAAAGAAAAAGAAAAAAAAAGAGGTGAAAAAGAAAAAAAAAGAGAGAATTGTGTAATAAGTATAATAGCCAAATTCCTCTACATAAGAAGAAAGACAAAGAATAGGTGAAGTGAAGAGTGGTGAGCTTTGAAAAGATAAAGTGTTTGGTGTTTGAAGGAAGAAAGAAGAGTTGGTTGAGTGTGAAGTCTAGGAGTCTAGGTTTTCGGATTTGTTAGCACCACAAGACCAAATTATTCCACACCCTTTGAAATACCAAGCCCCATTACAACCCGGTCGAATGAAATTTCTTTGAAGTCTTCATTGAGCCACCTAAGTTCTTTTGATGATTTAACTTGTTTTGATTTCTTCGGTGGAGAATTTTCAATATAAGTTCCATTGACTATGAGGTTGTGTATTTGGAATTGAGATTGAGTGTTCATTGATATACCCTAAATACTTGAGAGTGAGTGAGACACATTATCCTTGTGAGGTTGGATTGTGATTGCTTAGAATATATACATGTGTTCTATGATATTGAAATTGTTTTCTCATAATTCTATCTTGTGCTTACTTTTTCTTAGAGGCATTCTTGGGTTGTTATTTGGTATTGATGCATGTGAGTTATTGCTTGAGGAGAAGCAAGTCTAAGTATGGGGTGTTTTAATGTCATGGTTTTTAGTTGATTTTCATAGGATGTTTTCTACGTTTGTTTTTTTGTCTTTTCTATTACTTTGTGTAGTTTTTCATGAGATTTCAACTTTGTTTCGAGGGTTGGAGTCGTTTGTCTGTTACTTTTGTGTTTTGTAGATATTTGGAGCGTTTAGAAGAAGTTTTCGAGCTTATTAGAGCATTATAAGAGATGGAGTCACGTAGCGGTGCTCATGGTCAAGTCAAGTGGAGTATTTCAAGGAAGGATTTGCACGCTAAGAGGTGTCCTAAAAGGAGTTACAAGAAGTCTAAAGGAACCAAGAAACATCAAGGAATAAACACCGAAAGAAGGCCGAGCTTTGGAGCAAGTTCGAGACAAAACAAGGAAGAGAAGTTGCATGTTGAAGAGGGTCGTTGGAGACCCCGTCTAGGTCGCCCACGACCTATTCTACCTTAGATGGTAATGGTCAAGCACGACCATACCATGGTCGGCCACGACCTCCCCTGAAGCTTAACGGAGCGAAACTTGCCGCCCAAGTAATTGTCTTTTGGGTGTTTTAGTGACGGATAGAAGGTTGTTTCCTTTTTAGAACTCTTGTACCACCATAAAAGGAGCCTTAGTGGTCTTTTTCTGAGGATATTCTTTCTTCTCAGAGCTCTTGGACAATTTAGGAGAGATTCGGAAGGTTCGTTAGGAGAAGTTTGTGGATTTGCAAGATTGTAGGTTGGATTTCTTTTCCAATTCAAGTTTATGCTTTTTATCATGTCTTCTTCTTCTTCTTTTATGTTGAATGTTTGCATGATGATGAGTGTTGAAGGGTTTCTTGAACAAATAAATTTGTAGTCAAGACCCCGCTGCGTATAGCGAAGTCAGGATCATCCACGGGAGCGAGAGTAGTACTAAGTTTAATCGATAAACTACGAAAAGCAAAGAAAACAAGAGCAAATCAACTCAGGCTCGACCTGAAGAGGGTCGATCTCGACCCTAGGGAGGTCGATCCTGAGAGCGGAACACACAAAACGCACACAATCACACAAGCAACGGTTCGAGCGCGAATTAGGGAGTCGGGATCCAAGCAGAAACACGAATTTCAATCAATAAAAGGGCAAATCCTAAGGCTAGGGCTACCACAACAACAACCATACATGCTTTCAACACGAATTCACAACTATCATGCCATCTAGATCATAGAAAAGTTAACTTTCGCAAACAATTCAAGTTATTCAATCAACTTTCGCAAATCTAACAACTTTCTACCTATCCTTCAACCTAGGAATATCAACTTTCGCAAATAATCCTATTAGATGTAATCAAGCAACTAACTTTTCACTTTCGCTAGGGTTAATTACAAGACATGCCTCAATTTTCACCAAGGATTAAGCACAAGATAGGTTAGATATGATCTTTAAGCTTTCAAGACATGAATTCAAGTTTTAAACATGCATGATTGTGTTGGGTTTTTGCCCAACCCTAGAACTTAAGAAGACTACTCACACATAGCAAAGAAGAACAAGGAAAAAGAAGAAGAAGACATGATCAAAACCAAACTAGAATTCAAGTTAAAAGCAAAGATCAATCTTACAAACCTCAAACTTGCTCTCCAAGTCTTCTTCCTAGCTCTCCAAGTCTTGGATGATTAATTGATAATAAAAACTAAAGGTTCAACCTCCTTTTATAGAAGAAAAGGAGTCCTAATCTAGCTAGGAAACACAAAGAAACAACCTTCCTAAAATCCAAACTAGGAAACTTCAACATGTAAATCCGGATAGGAGGAAGTCGGTCACAAGGTTTGACCCCCTTAGGGTTCGATCTCGACCCCCCTCAGGGTCGATCCTGAGAACTCGTTCCTTGGGCTCCAAGTTTTGACGATGTGGCTCGAACTCGACCTCCTTGGGCTCGATCTTGGGACTTTTTCCTTGACTTTTCCTCTTGCTTCGGCTTCTCTTTAGCTCTTCTTCTTGACTCTTCCACTTGAAATCTTCCTCCTAGCTCGTCCATCCTCTCCTAGCCTTGCTCCAAACTCGTCTTCAAGCTTCAAAACACCTACAAAACGACACATATATGCATAGTTTCCGAATCTCAAGGAAATACGAAAAATTATGCAAAAAGACTCAAAAACACATGACTCAACTACAAAAAACAACTTAGACTAACCTATCTAGACCCTAAAAATCTACCTAAAATGTGGACATCAAAACACCCCATACTTAGACTTGCTTGTCCTCAAGCAATAATCATGCAAACCAAGACCAATAACACAATCTTCAAGCATAGCCCTTGTCAAAACATTTTAAGCGCAAGCGAAAAGGTAGACAAGTAACTTTAACGTCATCACATATGTATGAGTCTCAAGCTAAGCAATCACAATCCAACCTCACAAGGGATATAAATGTATTTCTCTCAACTCTCATATGTTTAGGCTTTCGAATCAACTCTCATTTCAATCTTTATGCAACCTCTACTTTATCATTGAGACTTATATCACCAATCTCTCTACCTAAAGAAGTCAAAACACATCAATCTTCAAAAGAACTTAGGCTCAATGAAATCTTCATAGAAGACTCATTCGGCCGGGTTGTAGTGGGGCTCAGTAATAACAATAGGTAGGGAATTATTTGGCCATGTGGTGCTAAATCCGGGAATCAAACTCCTAAACACAACACTACAAACCGAAACAACTCACCTCTTTCTTTTCAACTCATAACCAAACACTTCAATGAAACTCACACCCTTCAATTTCTAACCCAAATTCCCATAATACAACTTATAAACACTAGGAATTCTTGGCTTTGCACTTATACATTTTTTCTCTTTTTTTCTTCCCCCTTTTTTTTCCAGCTCGAGCCTACTAGGGGGTCATGATCGACCCTCTGAGGGTCGATCCTGAGAGCTTATTTCTTCACTTTGGGCTGAGATCGACCCATATGGGGGTCGATCCTGAGACTATTGCTCGAGCTTCTTTACTTCTTTTTCTTTTCTTTTCATCAATTTTTCAACAATGTGCATTCCAAGCCAAGAATCCTATTACACTACACTTCAACAAGTTGTTTTCTACCCTTTAACAATGTCACCTCTTCTAAACCCAACACAAATGCCACTCAACAAAACTTATTCCCAACACATCTAAGTTCAATTCCTGGAATAGGGTCAAGCTAACATAGGCTAGGGATAATTTTTGTGGAGCTTCAAACAAAAGGCCAAGGCTAGAACGGGGTTTCAAGCAAAGATAATTCAAGGTAGGCATGGAAGAATATGGGCTAAAAATATAAGTTCTTAATCACAATCAACATGCATGAACAATCTCATAGTGGTTTCAAGAAATAGATAACCATATCAATGACAAGAGACATATGCATAAAGAGAGCAAAATCACACAAACAAAGAAGAGGGAAGTAATGATGTTCTCCCTTTTTAAGGCCAAAATTCTCACTAGGTAAAAACTTGTTGGATTGCAATTACTTTCACTCAAAACACATATATATGCTCAATTTCATCACAAGTCAATTTCACAATCAAAAGCAATTTCTCAAAAACATGGGCTACACTATCCAACTATGCCAAAGGAATTACATGACAAGCATGAAAATTAGTTTTCATCATAGGACATCTAAGATGGAATGCTCTTCTATCCTAAAACAAGCAAGGAAGCAAATATTTTTGGTTTTTTGACATTTTTCAAAAATTTTTTTTTGAATTTTGACATTTTCTAATTTTTTTGGATTTTTCAAGATTTTTCTCTTTACAAACAAACTATCAAACTACTCAAACAAAGCAAGAAAAGACTCAATTATATACAACACGTGAGATTTCTTCTTCCCCACCCCATACTTAAATCATGCAATGTCCCCATTCATGAAAACATATGAAAAAGTAAAGAGAAAAGAAGAAGAAAACTCACAAAAACTCTTAGAAGCTTGAATTGGAGGTGGAGGTCTTCATGGAGGTGGAGGTGGTCGACGTTGGCGGAAAGGAGGTTGCTCCGGGGGAGCCCATGCATCGCGATCGGGGAAGTTGCCTTGGTTCCACCGCATGTAGTCCTCCATTTGAGCCCACCGGTAGTCATCCACTTCTTGTTGAGCATAGTAGTACCCTTGGAATTGTTGGAATTGTTGGTGTTGCTGAGTCATCATCTCCCGGGTCTGAGTTTGGTACTCTAAGAGGGCCGCTTGACCCCTCATAATCTCATCATAGTGCTCCTTTTGAGAGACGCGCATGGAGGCCATCTCATTGGCTAAGTAAGCCATGTCATACGTGGGTGGGGCCTCATGAGGCGGTGGCTCAATATAGGAAGGATCAGAATGAACTCCCGAAGACGCCCCAAACTCGAAATATGGCCCGGAAGAAGGAGGAAAGGGTGGCGGGATCGACCCAGGGGGGTCGAGATCGACCCCCATAGGGTCGATCCTGGGGCTAGTCGGAGGTGGTGGCGGCCGGAGCGGCGGTGGTGCGGTCGGTTTCCGGCGAGCTCATGGTAGGAGAGGTGGGAGAGGGGGTCGAGCGCAAAAGGGGGAGGCAAGGGAGTGGGTCGGTCAGGCTGATATGGTGAAGGAAGAGGAGTGTTTTAATTTAAATTTGGGTAAAAAAAACATACCTTACACCAAGGGGGGGCAATTTCGGAATTTCGTACTAGGGTCGATCTCGACCCCCTGGGTTGTGTTTTCCGCAAATTTGGTCCTTGTGCAAGATCGTCTTGTCCCGTCGTTTGAGCTCGTGTTTTGCAATTTAGATCCCCGCAAAAACATCACAAAAATCCTATCCCAAACAAAATATATCCTAATCTAATCTAAGGAAGGTTAGAAAATAAAAACAAAAATCTAATCTAGAAATTGGAAAATCAAAAAGAATGGAAAAATTAAAAAGAAAAAATCTAATCTAGAAACCGGGTTGCCTCCCGTAAGCGCTTTTTTAACGTCATGAGCTTGACGATGGGTGTTGTAGCTTAGTCCGAGGAAGTGAGATCCCAAGTGGCTCGGATCTCTTCGTCGGGTTCCTTTCTAGCATAGTACTTCTTCAAACGATGCCCATTGACTTTGAAAATCCCACCATTCTCATCTATATAGATCGGCTGCCCCGTGCAAGTAAATATGGTGAACCGTGAATGGTCCGCTCCATCGGGTCCGTAACTTTCTGGGGAAGAGTCGGAGCCTTGAGTTGAATAAGAGCACTTGGTCACCGGCCTTGATGGTTTTTGGCACAAGCTTACTATCATGCCACTTCTTGGTCCTCTCTTTGTAAATTTTGGAGTTCTCGTATGCCTTGAGCCTCAACTCTTCAAGTTCTTGCAATTCCATGAAACGCTTTTCCCCGGCCGCATCGAGATCCATGTTGAGCTTCTTAAGAGCCCATAAAGCCTTGTGTTCGAGCTCGACGGGCAAATGACAAGATTTGCCATACACTAGATTGAAAGGAGTGGTGCGGAGTGGTGTTTTGTAAGCGGTGCGGTAAGCTCATAGAGCATCATCAAGCTTGGAAGACCAATCTTTTCTTGAGCGGGACACCGTCTTCTCTAGAATGCTCTTGATTTGCCGGTTTGAAACTTCTACTTGACCGCTAGTTTGAGGATGATAAGGTGTGGCCATGATTCAGGCTATTTTTTATAGGTTAACTCTTGTATTTTAGGGCTATATTGAGATTGTTTAGGTTAGATTTGAGCATTATTGTAATACGAAGACCGAAGACACAAGGATACAAGATTCAAGAGTTTTAATGCGTTTTGAGCTGTCTACGCGACACCACTTGCTTGCGAAGGCTATATCTTGAGATACAGTGATCGGATTGAGCTGATTCCGATGCCATTGGAAGCTAACTTCAAGGGATTCAATTCATCTTTTTACACCGAAGTCAGATTCCAAGCGGAAGATGGTCAAAACAGCCTCCGAAGTGACACCAGTGGTTCTGTCGAGATTCCGCGACCGCGGATTTTCCACCGCGACCGCGGTGGCCGCCGAGACAAATTGTTCCTCTCTGTTGTAAAAGCGCGGGCGTAGTGGTAGAGACGCGACCGCGGTGATGCCGGATCCGAAGCGGGCCGAAATCTTTCTATCTTGTTTCCTTTTCTATCTTTTGCCTCTTTCCTTATCTATCTCGGGGAGCTTGTTCCTTGGGCTATATAAGGAGGAGTCTTCCCTAGGTTTTATTTCATTCACATTCATATTCTACATTCTACATTCTACCTTCTACCAATTCTTCTCTTTTAGGTTTTAGTTTAGTTATGGAGAGCTAGTCTCCTTTGGTTTGTTCAAGGGAGAAGCTCTAATGTATGAACTCGTGAGGTTTGGTAATTGATTTCTATCCTTTTGTTGATATTGATTCTCTTGTGCTTCATCTTATGAATGTTTATTGTTTCTTTAGGAGTAGCTAACCTATTGAATTGATTTATGTTCTACAGTTTGATTAGGTTTGGACCGTGGACAAAACTAATATGTGAAAGCAGCTTAACCTAGACCTGTTGTCTATGCAACTAGGATTAAGAAGAGAATTGATTGTTTTATCTTACAATTGACTTGTAGCTTGATTGTTTGATATTATATCCTGCATATCCTTGTTCTCTATGCTAATTCTAGGTTAAGCGTCCTTGCGTAGGGTTATAGAATTGCTTGGACCGTGGACTTGCGATTGTTAATGATCAGGATAGGAATTAACCATAGGTGTGAATGAAATCAATGAATGAATCTATGATCGAGGGATTATATCATGAGTGGATCTTTTGAATGAACTTGTCTCCTTATCAATTGTTTCCCCATATTTGCATGATTGTTTATTTGTTTGTTCTTTGTTTCTAGGTTAGTTTAGTTTAGATATTTCTCTCTTAAATCCCCCATATCTTTAGTTGATAGATTTATTAATACTAGAAGCCGTAAATTCTCTTGGGTTCGACCCCTTACTTGCTTGCTATACTAGTTTGTAGTTTGGGTTATTTATCTTTGATCTTGGCACGACGACTTTAGCCGAGTCAAATTTTGGCGCCGTTGCCGGGGAACTTTGGTTTCTTTCTAGTATTAATATTTTTATTGGCTTTGTGTGGACCTATCTTACGGTCTGCACTTGTATAGTCTGATGTCTGCTTTTATGTTTTGTCAGGTGCAAGATGAGCCCTTTCATGGGTATTTCACTAGGTGTCAGGAAGAGTTGTATGAGCTTGCATCGTGGGGCTTAGACGTAAAGATTAAGGATGCTTGCGATTACATCTTTGGTGGGGTGACTCATGAGACCCTACTAATGTTGTATCACAAGAGCGATGGAAAATACGTCATCTGGGAACCCATGGACCAATGGAATTTCTTTTGTGGGATCCGAGCCGACGAGGTCAAGGAGTTAGCTTCTGTCAAAGATCCGCGCCCGCGCTCACCAACCCGCGCCCGCGGAAATTTGTCAGAACCTACGGAGTTTTCTTCGGATGAAGAGCCGCGACCGCGGTACCCCGAGCCGCGACCGCGGTCCCCCGAGCCGCGACCGCGGTCACCTGAGCCGCGACCGCGCCCCCCTGAGCGCGCCCGCGGAAATACCCCAGAGGCATCCCCCGAGTTCTCCGGAGAAAGGCGAGCGCGACACGCATGTCGCGAGGTCTTCGGTGCCCCTTGCTTTGAATGTTCTACGGTGGAAGGGCACTACTACCTCCCTCGCAGTTCAACCCCTGTTTTGGATGAGGAAACGGAGGATTCCCCCTAGAGGAATACCGTGACCGCGGCCCACAAACCGCGCCCGCGGCCTCTAAGGAGGCTTGTCCGCCGGTGCTTAAGCACAAGCCTGTTCCCCCTAAGAGGCTCCCCAAGCGTGTTCCCACAAGGCCGAAAGAATCCACTCAGAATGAGAGGACTAAAGAAGAAGTTGATTGGGCGGTATTTGGTGAATTTTGGGATGGTTTGGAGCAAGAGGAGGTTCGAGATATTGCATTGGAGGTTCCGCCCCCGCTTTTGATAGATCAAGCTTCCGAGCCTAAGCCTGAGGAAGAACGATATGTGATGACAGAAGAGGAGTATTTTCTTCAGTATGGTGACCCCTGGAGTGACAACGATGAGCCTGATGACTCGTCGAAGGAGCCAGATGCTGTTATGGAGATTTCTTCTTCACCGTCAAAATATTTCGTATCCCCCTCCATGGAGATTCCTGAAGTTAGCCTTGATGATCCCTATATCCTTTACTCCACTTCTTCTTTTTCCTTTGATCCTTGTTTTGTTCTTACATGCCAATCTTTCATTAAGAATTCAATCTTTGAGCATGATAGGGTAGTTGATGAGTTCTCATACTTTTTATCTCATGATAGTGATAATTCAACTAGGGGATTTGCATGCTTTGTTGAATATTTTGAAAAATCACCTAAATCACCTAATTGGTTTCACTCTAGAAAATCGCACCCTAATTGCTCAAGCATGTTTGATAGGTTAAAAAGGAGTTTGAACTATTTCTTATTTCTTGTTAATTTGTCAACATGCTATGTGTCATGTTGTAAGATAGCTGTGCAGGACTTTGATTTGATGCTCAGGGCATTGACGATGTCCGATCCTGAAGACGTCGAGCCAACGACGTTAAACAAAAACGCTGCTTGGGAGGCAACCCAAGGATTAGATAGATTGTTTTTCCATTCCTAGCTTAGGATTTGCTTGTTTTTCTAGCTAACACGCATGTACTAGGTCCGAAAGGACACGCCTGGCGTGAAACCACGCCCACGCCTCCTTGGCCGCGCTCGCGGTGGATCGTCAACGCGCATCGACGAACAGGTACTAGCCCGTGCTCGCGGAAACCATACTGCGTCTCGGTTTTAGCTCGTTTTTATTTTTGAAAAAAAAAGAGAAAAGAAAAAAAAAAGAAAAAAAAAGAAAAGAAGAAAAAAAAAGAGAGAAAAAAAAAGAGGACTTCTTGGTCCTATTTTACCTCTATATTTTTCATCCATCTATATCCATTCTATCCATCTTCTATCTTTCCATCTTCGACTTCTTCTTTCCATTCATCTTTGTATTTTCCATTCTTATGGCTATGTGTAAAAGCCTAAGTATGGGGGAGCTTTGTTCCCCTGGGACTTCATCTCCACGGCTCGAGTGCAAGTATTGATCCTTCTTCCAAGAGACGAGCCAAGATACGAAGGTTGCTTGCACATCACGTTTTTTCGAGACGATGTCAAGATGTTGTCCCGGCACGACAACCGCGCCCGCGCTCCAGCAGCCGCGCTTGCGGTGACCACTTGGTGATGACTTCGCTCTCTGCATCAATCCCGCGCCCGCGGTATGCTAGCCGAATGGAATTACGAAGGTGTCTAGTCTACCACTTATGAAGAGTTCTTCCATTCCACCCCTCTTCATCGTTTGTGAGTCTTCTGATATACCTTTCTCCTTGCTTATATCCTTTCTCTTTGCTTCATTGAGGACAATGAAGGATTTAATTATGGGGGAAGGAGTACTCGCATTCGCTTATCCTAGTTAGTGTAGTTAGATATTTGCTTCTGATTTTTGATTTTCTTCTTTTCATGAAGCACTTGCACCATACCTTTTTGCATAATAAAGAAAAAAAGAAAAATATAAAGATAGAAAAAGCCATAAAAATTGAAAAAAGACATATAAATCCTGGCATGAGTCGAAAATCCGAAAGGGCGGCTCAGGTAATAAGCAGGAAACCCGGACCAGCATTAGGCTGGGGTAATATGAGGTTTATGAGAGATGTGAGTATTTGTGAGCACACCCTATTAAAAATTAAAAGAGCGGTTAGGTGAAAACCCGAAAGGGCGCCTAAGCAGAATTAGCAGTAAAATTTGAGTGTTTTAGGATCATTCTTGCTTGGGGACTTTGCGGCTTACATGTTAGATTTGGGTAGATCCTAGGTTGTTCTTTCATGTTTTTAGAGCTTGTGTGTTACATCATTGTTGTGAGGTGTGTGTTTGAGCTTCATTGTTTTATGCTCATGATTTCTCTATATTTTGGGTTCGTGTTGTGAGTTGAGTGTTTTTATCTGCCCTTGTATTTCCTGAGATCTTAGATGTGCTACCTTGTTATATTTGTTTGAGCTTACTCGAAGACGAGCAAGATCTAAGTATGGGGGAATTTGATTCAGGCTATTTTGTATAGGTTAACTCTTGTAATTTAGGGCTATATTGAGAGTGTTTAGGTTAGATTTGAGCTTTATTGTAATACGAAGACCGAAGACACAAGGATACAAGATTCAAGAGTTTTAAGGCGTTTTGAGCTGTCTGCGCGACACCACTTGATTGCGAAGGCTATATCTTGAGATACAGTGATCGGATTGAGCTGATTAGAGTGCCATTGGAAAGCTAACTTCAAGGGCTTCAATTCATCTTTTTCTACTGAAGTCAGATTCCAAGCAGAAGATGGTCAAAACAGCCTCCGAAGTGACACCAGTAGTTCTGCCGAGATTCCGTGACCGCGGATTTTCCACCGCGACCGCGGTGGCCGCCGAGACAAATTGTTCCTCTCTGTTGTGAAAGCGCGGGCGCGGTGGTAGTGACGCGACCGCGGTGATCCCGGATCCGAAGCGGGCCGAAATCTTTCTATCTTGTTTCCTTTTCTATCTTTTGCCTCTTTCCTTATTCATCTCGGGGAGCTTGTTCCTTGGGCTATATAAGGAGGAGTCTTCCCTAGGTTTTATTTCATTCACATTCATATTCTACATTCTACCTTCTACCAATTCTTCTCTTTTAGGTTTTAGTTTAGTTATGGAGAGCTAGTCTCCTTGGGTTTGTTCAAGGGAGAAGCTCTGATGTATGAACTCGTGAGGTTTGGTAATTGATTTCTATCCTTTTGTTGATATTGATTCTCTTGTGCTTCATCTTATGAATGTTTATTGTTTCTTTAGGAGTAGCTAACCTATTGAATTGATTTATGTTCTACAGTTTGATTAGGTTTGGACCGTGGACAAAACTAATATGTGAAAGCAGCTTAACCTAGACCTGTTGTCTATACAACTAGGATTAAGAAGAGAATTGATTGTTTTATCTTACAATTGACTCGTAGCTTGATTGTTTGATATTATATCCTGCATATCCTTGTTCTCTATGCTAATTCTAGGTTAAGCGTCCTTACGTAGGGTTATAGAATTGCTTGGACCGTGGACTTGCGATTGTTAATGATCAGGATAGGAATTAACCATAGGTGTGAATGAAATCAATGAATGAATCTATGATCGAGGGATTATATCATGAGTGGATCTTTTGAATGAACTTGTCTCCTTATCAATTGTTTCCCCATATTTGCATGATTGTTTATTTGTTTGTTCTTTGTTTCTAGGTTAGTTTAGTTTAGATATTTCTCTCTTAAATCCCCCATATCTTTAGTTGATAGATTTATTAATACTAGAAGCCGTAAGTTCTCTTGGGTTCGACCCCTTACTTGCTTGTTATACTAGTTTGTAGTTTGGGTTATTTATCTTTGATCTTGGCACGACGACTTTAGCCGAGTCAGGCCACCTTGTGAGACACCCCATACTTGGTCAAAAGTGCTTCAAAGCTCCGCTCAATGAAATGAGAACCTCCATCACTAATGAGGACACGAGGGACACCAAAACGGGGAAAGATGTTGGTCTTCATGAACTTGGCCACTACTCGGGCATCATTCGTCCTTGTAGCTATGGCCTCAACCCACTTAGAAACATAGTCAACCGCCACGAGTATGTACTTGTAGGGACCCGAAGAGGGGAAGGGTCCCATGAAGTCAATACCCCAAACATCAAAAAGCTCAACTTCCAAAATACTGAGTGGGTTCTCGTTCCTTCATGTAATGTTCCCCGACCGTTGACACTCATCACAAGTTGTCACATATGCTTGCACATCTTTGAAGAGAGTGGGCCAATAGAGTCCGCTTTGAAGGATCTTAGCGGTTTTTTTCAAGCCCTTAGCATGGCCACCCGTGGGTAGAGTATGACAATGTCGGATGACTCCCTCTATCTCATCGTCCGGCACACAACGTCGAAAGATGTGATCACTCCCTTGCTTGAACAAGTAAGGATCATCCCAATAGTAGCGCTTGACATCGTGGAGGAACTTCTTCTTAGCTTGGGACGTCAATCCTCCCGGGATAATGCCTCCTACAACATAGTTAGCAAAATCCGCAAACCAAGGGGTCTTCGACCCACGTATTGCAAGAATAGAAGGGGAAGGGGGAGAAGATGGAGATGGAAGAACATTAGAACTTGAAAGACCCGAAGAGGGAGAAGAAGACGTACAAGATCGACCCAAGGGAAGGGTCGTGCTCGACCCCTTGGGGGTCGAACCTGAGAGCTCATCTTCTCTGGCGGGGGTCGATCTCGACCCTGGGGGGGTCGAACCTGAGAGCTCGGCAGCTCCTCCTCTAATGTCTTCATGGTGATCTTTGTTGCCTAGCATAAGGGTCTCATCCGGGCGTGTATCATCGATGGGGATCGATCCGCCGGACTCCATGATGTGCTCAAGGGGTAGTCTAGATAGGTGATCCTCCACTAGGTTCTCCGCTCCCTTCTTGTCTCGGATTTCATGATTGAATTCCTGCAACAAAAGCATCCAACGAAGCAACCTAGGCTTGGCGTCTTTCTTCGCCATTAGAAATCTTATCGCGGCATGGTCGGTATAAACAATCACCTTAGAGCCTACTAGATAAGAGCGGAAGTTTTCAAATGCAAATACTACGGCAAGAAACTCCTTCTCGGTGGTAGTGTACTTACTTTGAGCTTCATCAAGAGTCTTACTTGCATAGTAAATGGCATGAAGTTTCTTGTCTTTCCGCTGCCCAAGAACCGCACCAATGGCATAGTCACTAGCATCACACATGATTTCAAAGGGAAGTGTCCAATCCGATGATTGCATGATGGGGGCCGTCACAAGAGCTCTCCTCAACCTGTAAAATGCTTCAAGACAATCCAAAGACATGCTAAACTCTACATCTTTCACTAGTAAGTGAGTCAAAGGTTTAGCAATTTTAGAAAAGTCTTGGATGAAGCGCCTATAGAACCCCGCATGCCCCAAGAAACTCCTAACGTCTTTCACGGAAGATGGAGGGGGCAATTTTTCAATAAGCTCAATTTTTGCCTTGTTCACCTCAATCCCTCGCTTAGACACTAGATGACCTAAGACAATTCCTTCTCTAACCATGAAGTGACACTTTTCCCAATTAAGCACAAGGTTTGTTTCCTCACATCTTTTAAGGACCCTAGAGAGGTTAACAAGACATGAATCAAAAGAGGAACCATAAACCGAGAAATCATCCATGAACACCTCCACTATCTCCTCAATCATGTCGGAGAAGATGGCCATCATACACCTTTGAAATGTGGCCGGGGCATTGCAAAGCCCAAACGGCATTCTCTTGTAAGCGAACGTCCCATAAGGACAAGTGAATGTGGTCTTCTCTTGATCGTCGGGGTGAATGGGAATCTGCCAAAAACCACTATAGCCATCCAAATAGCAAAAGTAATCATGTTGAGCTAAACGTTCCAAAACTTGGTCAATGAATGGGAGTGGGAAGTGGTCCTTCCTAGTGGCACTATTAAGTTTCCTATAGTCTATGCACATCCTCCACTTGGTGGTAGTCCTAGTAGGAATCAACTCTCCCTTCTCATTCTCTACAACCGTCATCCCTCCTTTCTTAGGAACCACATGTACGGGGCTAACCCACTTACTATCGGAGATAGGAAATATGATACCGGCATCTAGCATTCTAAGGATTTCTTTCTTCACTACCTCTTTCATGTTAGGGTTTAGCCTACGTTTGTGCTCAATAGTGGGTTTATAGTCATCCTCCATATATATCCTATGCATGCACAATGATGGTGAAATACCACTAAGTTCCTCTAGAGAATATCCTATGGCTTTCCTATGGGTCCTAAGCACATCAAGCAATTTGTTCTCCTCGTCCTCACTCAAATTAGCATTAATAATGACGGGGAGAGAAGAATTTGGACCAAGAAAAGCGTACCTCAAAGAATCGGGAAGCTCCTTGAGCTCGGGAGTAGGCTCGGGCAAGCTAACTTCATCCTCATGCTCCGCCTTGAGTGCATCCAAGACAAGGAAGGATTCCTCGCCATCATCCAGGGGGGTCGTGCTCGACCCAATGGGGGTCGATCCTGAGACCCTCGAACTTGGCGGTAGAGGTTCCCATGTCAAAAATCGTCCCGTCGGGTTGTTGCACTCGATGTAGTCGGAGTGTGTGTAGAGCATCTTGACCTGCTCATGACTTGATTCCTTCAATGTTGGATTGAACCGGAACTCGACTACTTCTTCACCAATCTTGAAAGTAAGAAGTCCACTCTTGACATCAATGACCGCGCCCGCGGTGGCTAAGAAGGGTCGTCCGAGTATGATGGGAACGACCGGATCCTCGGGCATCTCCATGACTATGAAATCATTAGGCACAAAGAACTTCCCCACTTGAACGGGGAAATCATCAACTACACCCGTGGGCTGAACGCATGACCCATCCGCCATGTATAGCCTCATGTTCACCGGTACTAATGGCCCCATGTTGGTCTTGGACCAAATTGAGAGTGGGAGCAAGCTAGCACTAGCACCAAGATCACACAATGCTTTGAAACGATAAGCTCCAATACCGATAGTAATAGCAAACTTCCCGGGATCACCAAGCTTCTCGGGAAGGTCCAACGACCTCACCTCATCCGTTAGTTCCGACATTGATCGCTTCCTAGAGAGAATCTCCTTCAAGAACTTGGTGTAAGCGGGCATTTCATTCAAGGCCTCGGCGAAAGGAATAGAAAGATTCAAGCCTTGAAGCAACTTAACAAAGCGCTTAAACTTTCCTTCCGTCGCGTCCTTGGGTTTCTTCGAAGGGTAAGGAAGTATCTTGGAATGGGAAGAGGAAGGAGTGGGATTGGGAATGAGTGGAGGAGAAGGGTTAGAAGACGTTCCGGGTGCAGAGCGGTCGAGCTCGACCTCAGCGGGGTCGATCGCCCCTTCATCCTCATCATTAGCAGTCTCAAGATCGACCATAGAGGGGGTCGATCTCGACCCAAGTGGGGTCGATCCTGAGGCAACTTCTTTTGCCGTTTGCTTCGGTGGATCGGGTAATGCTTTGCCACTCCGAAGGTTCATGGCTCGGATTTCACCATTGCTTGCTCGGCCTCTAGGATTCTCCTCGGGTCGGCCCGGGAGTTGTCCTTGAGGTCGTGGGATTTGGGCCGCTAGATGACCAAGTTGGGAATCAATATTCTTTTTCCATGAGTCGAGGTCTCCCAACCTTGTGTCCAACTCGGTCCGCATCCCCCGCATGAGTCCTTCTTCCAACTCTTGCACCCATGATGGCTCCGCTTGATACCCGGGAGGTCTATAAGGAGGGGCCCTTTGCTCTTGTGGAGGAGGAGGATAACCTTGGCCTTGCCCATTGTTATTCCATTGAGAATAATTGTTGTTGTTCCTCCCCGCATAAGCATTGTTTTGGCCTCGGTAGGGTCCTCGCATATAGTTGGCCTCCGCATACGCCTCGGCAGCCCGAACTTGCTCCACATTTGTACAAGAAGCGGTGGTATGAGATTGAGAACCACATTCTTAACAAGTGGGGGCAACGGACTTGTAGTAACTCACTTGCTTCTCGAGCCGGTTGATCTTATCTTGCATGAATTGAAACTTTACATCTTGATCAATTGGCTCGCTATTCGGATCATAAAGCTTTTTTGATTGAATCCGGATGGGTTGTTGGGTCCCATACATGGCATCATTGTTGGTGAGTTTGTCCAATAGAGCCCATGCCTCATCGGGATCCATCTCAATGAAACCGCAATCGGTGTGAAGATTGATGCGGTCCTTGGTGGCGGCATTGATCCCTTGGAATAATATCTCTTGAAGAACATAAGGAGGTTGTCCATGAGTAGGACATTGCCGAAGAAGCTCCTTGAATCTCTCCCAAGTCTCAACAAAAGTCTCATTAGGAAGTTGATGATAAGAAGTGATGCGCTTCCTTAGCTCGGTAGTCTTGGCCGGTGGAAAGAACTTCGTCATGAACAAGTCGTGCAAAGCCTTCCATGTAGTGATGGACCTAGCGGGTAAACTTTCGAGCCAATGAAGTGCCTTCCCGGTTAGAGACTACTTGAACGCCTTGAGGAGCACATATTCAAGGGACACGCCATCGGCGGCGATGGTGTCACAAAGATCGGTGAAATGTTTGATGTGCTCCATTGGGCATTCGGATGTCTTGCCTTCATATTGAGACCTCTTGATGAGAGTGATGAAGTGGGACTTGATCTCAAAGGCACGCTCAATTTCCGGGAGCACAATAGCGGACTCGGGAACTCTAAGCTCTGGATGCATGTATTGCTTAGCGTTCCTCGGAATAGCATCTAGTTGTTGTTGGAGACGGGCAGCAGCCTCTCTCTCTCGATGCAAAGTGGCCTCTTGAGCAGCACGCTCCATTTGCATGCACTCCATCTGAGCACGGAGTTGTTCCATCTATTGAGCAAGAGCCTCAGCGTCGGCCATTGCTCGTCGTTCTCGTAGCTTGCGATGAAGAGTTCTCTCTATTTCAGGATCAAAGGGAAAATAGTCGATTTTCCTTAGAGAACTAGAGGGCATACACCTGCAATCACAAACACAAGAAAACGAATTAGTAACACACAAGGGGTATGGGCTATTCCCAAACCCGAATATCAACTAAACTCTGCACTATTGCACACTCCCCGGCAACGGCGCCAATTTGTTGAAGGGTTTCTTGAACAAATAAATTTGTAGTCAAGACCCCGCTGCTTATAGCGAAGTTAGGATCGTCCACGGGAGCGAGAGTAGTACTAAGTTTAATCGATAAACTACGAAAAGCAAAGAAAACAAGAGTAAATCAACTCAGGCTCGACCTGAAGAGGGTCGATCTCGACCCTAGGGAGGTCGATCCTGAGAGCGGAACAAACAAAACGCACACAATCACACAAGCAACGGTTCGAGCGCGACTTAGGGAGTCGGGATCCAAGCAGAAACACGAATTTCAATCAATAAAAAGGGCAAATCCTAAGGCTAGGGCTACCACAACAACAACCATACATGCTTTCAACACGAATTCACAACTATCATGCCATCTAGATCATAGAAAAGTTAACTTTCGCAAACAATTCAAGTTATTCAATCAACTTTCGCAAATCAAACAACTTTCTACCTATCCTTCAACCTAGGAATATCAACTTTCGCAAATAATCCTACTAGATGTAATCAAGCAACTAACTTTTCACTTTCGCTAGGGTTAATTACAAGACATGCCTCAATTTTCACCAAGGATTAAGCACAAGATAGGTTAGATATGATCTTTAAGCTTTCAAGTCATGAATTCAAGTTTTAAACATGCATGATTGTGTTGGGTTTTTGCCCAACCCGAGAACTTAAGAAGACTACTCACACATAGCAAAGAAGAATAAGGAAAAAGAAGAAGAAGACATGATCAAAACCAAACTAAAATTCAAATTAAAACCAAAGATCAATCTTACAAACCTCAAACTTGCTCTCCAAGTCTTCTTCCTAGCTCTCCAAGTCTTGGATGATTAATTGATAATAAAAACTAAAGGTTCAACCTCCTTTTATAGAAGAAAAGGAGTCCTAATCTAGCTAGGAAACACAAAGAAACAACCTTCCTAAAATACAAACTAGGAAACTTCAACATGTAAATCCGGATAGGAGGAAGTCGGTCACAAGGTTTGACCCCCTTAGGGTCGATCTCGATCCCCCTCAGGGTCGATCTTGAGAACTCGAACCTTGGGCTCCAAGTTTTGACGATGTGGCTCGAACTCGACCTCCTTGGGCTCGATCTTGGGACTTTTTCCTTGACTTTTCCTCTTGCTTTGGCTTCTCTTTAGCTCTTCTTCTTGACTCTTCCACTTGAAATCTTCCTCCTAGCTCGTCCATCCTCTCCTAGCCTTGCTCCAAACTCGTTTTCAAGCTTCAAAACACCTACAAAACGACACAAATATGCGTAGTTTCCGAATCTCAAGGAAATACGAAAACTTATGCAAAAAGACTAAAAAACACATGACTCAACTATGAAAAACAACTTAGACTAACCTATCTAGACCCTAAAAATCTACCTAAAATGCGGACATCAATGAGTGAGTAGTCACCTTTCTAGGGTTGGGGTGAAACCCAACATAAGAATGCATGTTAAAACTTGAATCTTTGATCTATACTTGACCTTGTAATCTCTATCCTTTAAAATCCAATTGGTTGTGCTTAAATCCTTAATGAAAGTTGAGGCATGCTCTTATTTTCAATTTAATTGAAAGATAAAATTGTGAATTTGAATAACAAGTTGGGTTTGAAGCGAAAGTTAAAGGTTATTAGGAATTCCTCTTGATCCCTGCTCGAAATCCACAAACAATTCCGACAACCTTTAGATAACAAGTAGGATTGCATGTCGTTATCTTTATGAAAGTTGTGATTTTGATGTGTTTATTTATGGCGAAATTCATCCATGAGATTATAGGTTAAATTGATCATTGATTGTTGTTTTCATGCATGATTATGCTGTGGTGAATCCTTTGACCTAGATATTTTTCCTATAGTTTCCAAAGTTTTTTTCGTGCCCAGTTGTGATCGTGCACGACCTCTCTCAGGTCGCACCCGACCCATTCCTGAACGACATATTTTGTATTCGTTTGCTTTGTTTTGCTTTGTTTTCGTAGTTCGATTTCTAGATTATCGATTCTTCTAACTCTCGTGGATGATTCTGACTTCGCTATACTCAGCGCGGTCTTGACAAATTTATTTGTTCAAGAATAACCCTTCAACAAACTCTGCCCATTGTTGCTCTACTTCTGTTGATTGGTTCCCAGCTCAGGGTTAGTCTAAAACGCAGTGCAAACACCACACCATCCATACTTGAAGTTACAGTTCAAGAAATATTTTATATGTTCTGTGAGCAACAAGGTTGGACGGTCATCGGGAATGGCCGGCGAAGCGTGGGGCTCAGATCTGGAGCGGAGAAGATGCAATAAGGAAGAGAGGAAAGTGCTTAAAGTTGACCATATTAAGGGCAAAATGAGAAAATCGCATGATTTAAAGGATTTTTTAACGAAATAATGTCATGGGTGGCTATTTGTTAATGGAATCGAATTTTTGGGTGGTTCAAAACAAATTCGTGCATAACGTGTGGTTAAGTGTAAATTCGCCTATTTAACAGGTGGTTTAGTGTATTTTTCTCTATTTTTTTAGATACTTATAGGTAACAGAATACTTATTTAGGCAAATAATTACCTAAAACTTTAAGTTGACGAACACCTATCTCAGATGCTTATAAATATCATTTAACTTACATTAACAAATAAGCTACTTATTTTATGTTTGCCGAACGCACCCTTACTTCAATTTTGATTTGGAGTTTAGTTTATTTGATTTTTTTTCCTCTTAGTATTGTACCTTGATAAAAAAAAATATATACTTAATGCCCATTCCACGCACTAAATAAATAACTATAAAATTCCCTATAATCATCACTTACCCTTTTCTCAAAGTAAAACCATAGACAAAACACATTCATTTATCCAATAAAAAAGGTCATACATTAGATCAATAGCTCTCAACGAGAGGAGAGGAAATGGCATGGATATATGCACAACCAGAAAACACAAGTCCAACGAACCTTAATGATTCTAAGGATCCAATCAGTAAATCACGTATAGTTAAGAAAAAACCTCAATAACATACCTAAAACCCGACAAGGAGAATACGTTGAAGCCACCCTTAAAGTCGGCCTCTAAGAAGAGCTTCCCCCACTCGGTTTTGGTTCTTTCCTTTGCACCTAAGACCGTCATCATCTCCATGTCGTAGAACATCTACGTCTCTTGCTTCTTGTAGTTTCTCTCGTTCTCGCTCTTTTTCATCACATCATCTATGATGATCACCTTTCTTGTCCTTCACAACTCGCGTTGCTTGTTATAGGTCTCTTGAATTTCTTTAAGATCTTCAGTGAGTACTCGTCACACCTGTCGTGAAGTATCCACTAATATACTAAATGAAAAAATAGATTATTAAATGGGTCTAGAATAGATTACGGGCCGCAGTCTTTAGAATTTGGCCATGTTGGTCTTGTGTACCCTCTTAAGACCAAGATTTTCTTTCGGTTGCCTATTGTTTCACCAAAACTTTGTCTTGATACGCTAGAGTACGTTCTACTCAAGGCATTCAAGTGGTCGCTTGGGGGTAAGGCGGCACATTGGCTCGAGAGCCAAGCCCCAAGGTCGATCACAACTTGGCGAGCTCTCAATGAGGCGTTCTTGATGAAGTTCTTCCCACCAACAAAAACAACGGAGCTTCGGAGAAAGATAGCAAGGATCAAATAAGCCGCTCTTTGAGGCTTGGGACCGATTCAAGGAGATGTTGCGTCAATGTCCAACCCATGGGCAACAACCATATGTGCTCCAAGATATCTTTTTCCAAGGAATCAACCCCTCCACCAAGGACAAGCTAAATCTCTACACCGATTGTGGATTTATAGACTTGACTCCGGAGCAAGCTTGGGAGTTACTTGATAAACTCTTCGACTATGAAGCTATGTATGGGGTGAGCCAAGCAAGAAAAGAAGCAAGAGTTCAAGGTGATGGTACGAGGAAGCTCTATGATCCAAAGAGTGAAGAGATTGATAAAGATGTGAGACTCTAATTCCTAGAGAGTGAAGTGACCAAGTTGAGGAGGCAAGTTCACCACTACAAGCAAACCGCTAGAGCTTGTGAGGAGTGTGGATCCTTTGGCCATCTTACACAAGTGTGCCCGAATGAGAGCCAAGTTCAGTTAGTCGAGCAAATTAAGGAAGCACACTTTATTCGAGGGAATTATGGAGGAAGTGGCAATTTCAACAAGGGAGGAAACTTCAACAAGGGAGGCAATGGCCGGTGGAATCAAGGCCAAGCCAATGGCTACAACAACAACAACTACAACCAAAACGAGCCAAGGGCCCAACCACCACCACATCGACCTCCGGGGTTTAATGATCAACAAACCCCTCAATGGGTGAAAGAGTTGAAGGATGATGTCAAGGACATGAAAACTCAAGTCAATGAGCTTTGTGTATGGAGAAGACAAGCCGGCAACCAATTTTCTCAAATCTTTACTCTACTTCCGAGAGAGAATGGGAGACTTCCGGGCCGACCCGAGGAGAATTCCCATGCCCCACAAAAATTAAAATGAAGTCCGAGCTATTGGGTTGAGGAGTCGAAATCTACCCGAGCCGCATGTGTCAAAGCCAAGAGAAGAGAGCCGGACCGAGTTACCCAGCAACTCGGGACCGACATGCTAGGACATCGAGCCAGAAACCAGAGTAGGTCCCCTGCCTAGGACCGAGGATGAAAGGGTGTCGGGCACGACTTGCCTAGACGTCGGTCCGACATCCCAGCCAGAGCTCTGCCCCCAGACCGAGAACCGTAAAATCGGGCCCGATGTGGTGCCTATGTCGGTCCATCCAGAGGAAGAAGTGAACGACTTGAGCCGGTCCAAGGAGGTCTATCCTAACAAGATTCAAGGTGGCACAACTCTTCCCTACCCGTCGAAGAAGCCCAAAGATGTTGTAGAGGGCAAGTTCAAAAGATTCCTTAAACGTGTGCAAGGATTAAACATAACAATCCCATTCACCGATACTTTGAATGAGATGCCTTCTTATGCTAAGTTTTTGAGAGAAATCTTGAGCAAGAAGAGGTCTATAGTGGAGATGCAAGATGAGGTGAAGATTTTGGGACTACCTCAAAAGTTGGGAGACTCGGGAAGATTCGCTATTATCGTTGGCGTAGGGTCTCAAAGTTTTCAAGCTCTATGTGACCTCGGAGCTAGTGTGTCGGTTATGCCTATGAGTATTTGGAGGAGAGCTAACCCTGGTGAGATTGAGCCAGTTGATATGTCTCTCACAATGGCCGACGGCTCCACCACCAAAGCCACAGGAATTTTGGCTGATGTCCCGGTTCGAGTGGGTAAGTACTTCGTTCCCAACGACTTTGTGATTCTAGATAGGAAGGAAGATCCCTTGGTTCCTATCATTCTAGGGAGACCGTTCTTAGCAATGGCGGGGGCGAAGTTTGATGTGAAGAATGGTAGCCTTTGAGATCGGAGAAGAAAAAGTTGAGTTTCATTTTAACAAGGCTTTGAACGAGCCGGATGCCTTGAGGAGCAATGAAAGGATCAATGAGCAAGTTCAAGTTAGAGAGTTGATGGAACAAGTTAAGCATCAAGATGAGTTGAGGAGCAATGATAGTGACTCGGCTAAAGTCGTTGTGCCAAAATCAAAGATAAAACCCAAACATGCAAACAATCAAGTATAGTAAGCAAGTACGAGGTCAAACCCAAGAGAACTATGGCTTCTAGTATGAATATAATTATCAACTAAAGATAAGGGGGATTGAAAAGAGAAATCTATACTAAACTAACCTAGGAAAACAAAACAAACAAATAAACAAATATCTAAGAAGCAGGTTCATTCAAAAGATCCACTCATGAAATAATCACTCGATCATAGATTCATCCATTGATTTCATTCACACCTATGGTTAATTCTTATCCTGATCATTAACAATCGCAAGTCCACGGTCCAAGCAATTCTATAACCCTAGGCAAGGACGCTTAAACCTAGAATTATCATAGAGAACAAGGATATTAGGAAATCAAATCATGCAATCAAACTACGAGTCTTATGCACAGTTAAACCATTGAATACTCTTCCCTAAACTAGTCCACGGTCCTAGAATAGAGTTGTTTTGAGAAATAGGAAAGATGCATAGACAAAAACCAATCATAAATAAAACAATAGATCTAAGTCAATCAAACAAGTTGATCAGACTCATAAAATCAAACATAGATCATGGGATGAAGCACAAGAGTATCAATATTAACCAAAGGATAGAAATCAATTACCAAAATCTCATGAGTTCATACATCAGAGGTCCTCCCTTTAACAAACCCAAGGAGACTAGCTCTCCAAAACTAAGCTAAACTAAGAAGAATTGAATTATGAATTGGAATTGTGAATAAAACCTAAGACAGACTCCTCCTTATATAGACCCAAAGAACATGCTCCCCTAATTTAATTAGGAAAGGAGAAAAGATAGAAAAGGAAAGAAGAAAGATAAGAAGATAGATCTTTGGCCCATCACGAATCCGGCATCACCACAGTCGCGTCGCCTCCAGCGCGCCCGCGCTTTCGCGACAGAAAAGAATAGGTCGTCTCGGCAGCCACCGCGGTCGCGGCAGACAATCTGCGGTCGCGGAATCTCGACACCACCTCTAGTGTCACTTCGGAGGCTGTTTTTCCATCTTCGGCTTAGAATCTGACTTCGGTGTAAAAACATGAGTTGAAGCCCTTCGAGTTAGCTTTCCAATGACACCTGAATCAGCTCAATCCGACCTCTATAGCTCCAGATATAGCCTTCACAATCAAGTGGTGTTGCGTAGACAACTCAAAACGCCTTAAAAGTCTTGGTTCTTGAATTCTTATGTCTTCGGCCTAGATATTACAATTACGCTCAAACCCAACCTAAAGACACTCAATCTAGCCCTAAAATACAAGAGTAAACCTATACAAAATAGCCCGAATTAAATTCCCCCATACTTAGATCTTGCTTGTCCTCGAGTAAGCTCAAAGCAAATATAACAAATCAGCACATCTAAGATCTCAGGAAATACAAGGGAAGATAAAAACACTCAACTCATAACCCGAACCCAAAATATAGAGAAATCATGAGCATAAAACAATAAAGCTCAAACACACACCTCACAACAAGATAAAACACTCAAGCTCTAAAAACGTGAAAGAGCAACCTAGGATCCACCAAAATCTATCATGTAAGCCCCAAAGTCCCGAAGTAAGAATGATCCTAAAACACTCGAATTTTACCGCTCAGTTCTGCTTAGGCGCCCTTTCGGGTTTTCACCTAACCGTTCTTTTCATTTTTCTCAAGGGTGTGCTCACAAAACTCACAATCACTCATAAACCTCATATTACCCCAGCCTTATGCTGGTCCGGGTTACCTGTTTATTACTTGAGCCGCCCTTTCGGGTTTTCGACTCATCCCAGGATTTATATGCCTTTTTTCAATCTTTATGGCTTTTTCTATCTTTTTGTTATTTCTTTCTTTTCTTTATTATGCAAAAAGGTATGGTGCAAGTGCTCCATGAAAAGAAGAAAATCAAAAATCTGAAGCAAATCTCTAACTAAACTAACTAGGATAAGCGAATGCGAGTACTCCTTCCCCCATACTTAAATCCTTTATTGTCCTCAATGAAGCAAAGAGAAAAGGATAGAAGCAAGGAGAAAGGAAATCAGAAGACTCATAAATGATGAAGAGAGGTGGAATGGAAGAACTCTTCACAGGGTGGTAGAAGAATGGAAGAAAGCTTTGGAATCACCATTCTGCAGGCAAACCACGGGCACGGGTGTACGGGCTGCGGGTGCGGTTTCAATGCCGTAAGCAACATCAACCACTGTGAACCAACCGCGGGCGCAGCATGGGAAGCGCGGGCGCGGTCATGAGCGATTGCGAATCGTGGACGTCTCCTCGAACATGAATGCTCAATGTGGCTCTCGGATCTTGGGCTCGTCTTCTCAGGACATGTGTGAACTCTTGAACTTGAACCTCAATGATGCTATTCGGGGAAACAAAGCTCCCCCATACATAGGCTTTGAACATAGACAAAAGAATGGAAAAAATATGTAGAAGGTGGGTGAAAGAGATGGAAAGTTATAGAGATAGAATGAGACCAAAAAATCCTCTTTTTTTTCCTTTTTTTTCTCTTTTTTTTTCGAGACCAACTGCATCACCACCGCGGGCGCGGTTTGTGGAACGCGACCACGGTGTCTAGTACCTGTACGTCGGGAGTTTCTGTATTCGAAACGCGACCGTAGTTGCGCACCCGCGGGCGCGGTTCAAGCACAGAACGTTCTTTCGAACCTAGTACCTGCATGTTAGCCTGATTTTTTTTATATAGTCAATAAAAATATCAATACTAGAAAGAAACCTAAGTTCCCCGGCAACGGCGCCAAAATTTTACTCGGCTAAAGTCGTTGTGCCAAAATCAAAGATAAAACCCAAACATGCAAACAATCAAGTATAGTAAGCAAGTACGAGGTCGAACCCAAGAGAACTATGACTTCTAGTATGAATATAATTATCAACTAAAGATAAGGGGGATTGAAAAGAGAAATCAATACTAAACTAAGCTAGGAAAACAAAACAAACAAATTAACAAATAGCTAAGAAGCAGGTTCATTCAAAAGATCCACTCATGAAATAATCACTCGATCATAGATTCATCCATTGATTTCATTCACACCTATAGTTAATTCTTATCCTGATCATTAACAATCGCAAGTCCACGGTCCAAGCAATTCTATAACCTAGGCAAGGACGCTTAAACCTAGAATTAGCATAGAGTACAAGGATATTAGGAAATCAAATCATGCAATCAAACTACGAGTCTCATGCACAATTAAACCATTGAATACTCTTCCCTAAACTAGTCCATGGTCCTAGAATAGAGTTATTTCGAGAAATAGGAAAGATGCATAGACAAAAACCAATCCTAAATCAAACAATAGATCTAAGTCAATCAAACAAGTTGATCGGGCTCATAAAATCAAACATAGATCATGGGATGAAGCACAAGAGTATCAATATTAAATAAATGATATAAATCAATTACCAAAATCTCACGAGTTCATACATCCGAGCTTCTCCCTTTAACAAACCCAAGGAGACTAGCTCTCCAAAACTAAGCTAAAGTAAGAAGAGTTGAATTATGAATTGGAATTGTGAATAAAACCTAAGACAGACTCCTCCTTATATAGACCCAGGGAACATGCTCCCCTAATCTAATTAGAAAAGGAGAAACGATAGAAAAGGAAAGAAGAAAGATTAGAAGATAGATCTTCGGTCCATCACGGATCCGGCATCACCGCAGTCGCGTCGCCTCCAGCGCGCCCGCGCTTTCGCGATAGAAACGAATAGGTCGTCTCGGCAGCCACCGCGGTTGCGGCAGACAATCCGCGGTCGCGGAATCTCGACATAACCTTTAATGTCACTTCGGAGGCTGTTTTGACCATCTTCTGCTTGAAATCTGACTTCGGTGTAAAAACATGAATTAAAGCCCCTTCGAGTTAGCTTTCCAATGGCACCGGAATCAGCTCAGTCTGACCTCAATAGCTCCAGATATAGCCTTCACAAGCAAGTGGTGTTGCGTAGACAGCTCAAAACGCCTTAAAAGTCTTGATTCTTGAATTCTTGTGTTTTCGGCCTAGATATTACAATTACGCTCAATCCCAACCTAAACACACTCAATCTAGCCCTAAAATACAAGAGTAAACCTATACAAAATATCCCGTCTACTAATAAGCGGTATTTTAGTCGCCTTTTTGTTCTTATTCCTCTTGACCGTACACAATTCTTTAAGAAAGTTAGCATAACGATGAATAGATTTAATCAATGTAAGCAATGAGACGTTTACCTCGCACTCGTTGAAGGTCTCGAATAATTCCTTGTCATTCTTGAGTGGACGAGTCCTCTTCAACGCCTCGGGAAACGGTGGGGGTGGCCTAGCATGTATCGGTGGAAGCTTGGAAGATTCCTCGCCCAATGACGAAGATGCGGCCTAGGGGCCATGGGATGCGGTCGCGTCTTTAGGGGTTTGGCCGGGTTCTCGCACCTGATCGCCTGATAGAGAGTTCTCTTCCTCTTCTTCCTCCTGCTCTTCTCTTGGATGAACCACTCTTTCTGAAGGACCTTCGAGCACCTTGCCACTCTTCAGTGTAATAGCCTTGAATTGTTGTTTAGGATTGAGCTCGGTTTGAGAAGGGAGCTTGTTGGAGTCCCGAGCTTCCAATCGGTTCACAACAGTAGCCAGTTGGCTAACTTGAGATTCAAGATTGTGGATGCTCGACTTGGTCTCTTGTTGGAATACGCCCATAGATTGTTGGAATGTACCCATATATTGTTGCATTATCATCATACTCTGGGCAAGAGACCGAATCATCTCATCTGTGGGGGAAGAGCCTTGAGCAGTTGCTGGAGCTTGTGACCCGCCTTGAGAATTAAATTGTGGCTGATTACCGTACTTCAAATTGGAGTGATCTCTCCATCCTGCATTGTAAGTGTTTGAGTACGAATCATATTTTTGTCTCGGCGGACCATAGCCACCCACTACATTATCTTCAACCTGCGGTTCTTGGAGTGTAGGACAAGCATCTGTGGGGAGCATAACATCAGAGCAGATCCCACATGCTCTAACATGCTGTCGTCCACCAGACATCGTTAGCTGCTTCACCATATTTTTCAGCTCTGCAACTTCTTCATGCAATGATGAATGAGCGACTGCAGAAGGAACTAATCTATCAGATTTGTGGAATTGACTTGAACCTTCAGATAGCTCATCAAATAATTGGAATGCTCCTGCGGGAGTCTTATTAAGGATGTAACCCCCACAAGCAACATTAACCATCCTCCTCTCATCGTCCAGAAGGCCTCTAAAGAGATACAAGATGAGATCCTGATCAGAATAGCCATGATATGTACAACTAGCAATCAACCTCTTGAACCGCTCATAATACTCATACAAGGTCTCATCAGATTTCTGCTCAATATTGCTTATGCTCTTCTTGATGTTGTTCGACCTTGTACTGGGAAATATTTATCTAAGAACACTTTCTTCATCTTCTGCCAATTGTCAATACTCCCAGGTGCCAAATAATAGAACCAGTCATTGGCCGAATCCTTGAGCGAGAAAGGAAAAGCCCTCAGTTTGATATGATCCTCACTAACCTCTCTGGCTTCATGCTTAAGCAGACTGCATGAAACTCACTTAGGTGCTTATTAGGGTCTTCTCCACTCAACCCATGAAACTTATGAAGAAGGTGGATCAACCCCGACTTCAGCTCATAACTGACTCCGTCGGCCAGCTCAGGGAATTGCACCGCCAACGGTTGTTGGGTCAGATCCGGTGCAGTCAGCTGCCTCAAAGTCTGTGCCACATCATTCAGATTACCGTCACCCATCTCGTCAAACTCAGAGTCAAAAGCAAAAGGCAGCTCGTGAAAGGAATTACGAATCTCCTTCCTCAACCTAAATAAACTCCTGTCAGCATCTGAATCAAACAACAAAGGCAAAGAGTTAGTAGCACGGGTGTGGACCATAAGCTAGGTCCACACTAGAGTAACAAAACAATAGACACCAGAAAACAACCGAGTCCCCGACAACGGCGCCAACTTGATAAGTGGTCTTTTAGTCACCTTTAATACCTATCCAAGTAAACCAAACAACCCAACTAGTGTAGTAGGGAAGTAAGGGTCGATCCCATAAAGACTTATGCTTTGTGTATTGAATTTGAATACTCAAATGAATGTAAAACGGGGGGGTTTTGAGTGTTATTCTACTAGCTAATAAATTGAACATGCGAAACTAAAGATGATTTATCAAATATGAGAGAAGTATGCTTAACCAGTTAACAACCATTGTGAATTCGATTATTGATCATTGATTATCAAAATTCTCTTTTTACCTTGACTAATCTACTGCGGAATGCTAATAACCCAACTTCATGGAATTATTAATCCTACTTCAATTTAAGTTATTAGCCCGATCGGTACTAACAACCCTAATTATCAAATAACTTAAGAGACCTCCTAGATTCAATTTGACAATAGCATTAAGACTCAAGCATCAATAGAAACATGCATTCAGAGCAACCAGACATCCAAATAACATGCGATTGAATTCTCTTCTCTAATCAACTAGTCCTACCAGTCCTAGATTGATTAAAGGTTCTACTTTTGTTCTAATTAACACCGACTGGTAATTAGAAAGATCTAGTTGTAATTCATCCTAGAAATCATATTAGGTGATCAAGCTAATAAAACCCTAGGTTGAAATTAAGCAATTAATCACAGAGAAAACAATCTAGTCAAGGGAAACTAAGAACAATCAAATCTCACAATAATACTTCGTTCAGAATTTCAATTAACTAGTTAAGCAAAAGAGGTTTAGTTATTCAAAGACATTGAAAAGCTTACAATTCTTCCAAAGGATTCTTGTTCTTCTCAAAGCTCCAACAATAATCTTCAAAGTCAAGAGTTATGAGATAATAAACCTAGAAACTAATATCTAAAAATATATCTAAGAGATTTCTAAAAATATTATCCAAAACAAGTTTCAACCCAAAAGCCCAAGCCCATACAAAAATAGTACTCTTCGCTGACGCGGGCAGAAACGCGGCTAACCATAGAAACGCGGGCGCGTTTCTGGAGATCTGCCCGAGTTTTTACGCCAGAAGCTCAGGTGTCGAAATGCGGCCTGGGACTCTGAAGCGCGGGCGCGCTTTCGGTGTCTTGCCTGAGTTTCTAAAGATGTACCAACGAGACTCTCAATCACTTTGGGCACTTGATTTCTTCTTTAGCCTTCATCCATGCACACTCCTTTGGCACCTTCAATGATGCGTTCGCCTTCTAGGGACTCCAAGAAGGACTCGCTTGGCCAAGGATCTAGGTTACGAGTTGGGCCTTATCCGACTATTGAGGGAAACATAAGGAGGCGGAAGCTGAGTTAGGGAAGGTGGAAGCTGATATATGGAAGGTGGTAGCTGCGGTAGGGACTCTGGTAACTGTGCTGCAGTAGGGACTCTGGTAGCTGTGCTGCGGTAGGAACGCTGGCGCTGTAGTAGGGACGCTGGTAGAGGGGCGATGGAAGGGACGCTGGTAGGGACGTTGGTGGATGTGGTAGGGACGCTGGTGGCAGAGATAGGGACGGTGGTAAGGACTCGATGGGTGGAAGAACTCGCCGTCGAACGAGGAAACGACCGGAGGTCGGGGAAAGGAGGGCGTCGGAGAAGAGGGATAGAAGGGTTGACGTTCACGGTTTTGGGGAAGAGATATCACTCGATTCAAGCCAAAACTCATTGATTGCAAACGTGAAGATTACAAGAGAGGAGAACTCCTTATATAGTGGAGGCTCTTAGGCAACAAAAAGAAACCCTAGCATTTATGGGTTGGGCCTAAAACATGCAAGTCTTGGCCCAATACCCTAAGCATACTATAAATGGTCAGACAACTAATCTGACCTAATATTCTTGTCTCTACTACAAAAGGTAATACTTATCCATTAGCTAGCTAGGAAAGGAAAGACAAAGACTAGAACAAACAAGTCTTAGGGACTCTGCTGAGGACTCTCTTCAAGAGCTGAGGGACTCTGCTGAGGACTTTGCTGAGGACTCTGCTAAGGACTCTGCTGAGGACTCTGCTAAGGACTTTGCTGAGGACTCTGCTCATGAGCTGAGGGACTCTAATGTTGAGGACGCTGGAAGGGAAGCTGCTGGAATTGTTGGGACGTCCTGGTGCAGTCCCTAGGATTGTCCTTGGCAGCAGGCGTCCTCTAGAGATGGGGACTTCTAGGGTGTCGGTAGGGACGCCAGGGCCCCTTCCTCAGGATTGGCTTTAAGGACGCTCAGCACCCATGTAGGTGGTTCTTCAGGGACTAAGCTAAAGGACTGAGAGGCTTGCCATACAAAGGACGCCGTTGCTTGAGCGATGGCCTTAGCACGAGCTCGAGTAATGGGTCCGTCCGAACGCATTGTCATGGCATCTTCCTCTTCCTTGGGAGTAAGGGAAGGGATCGCATCATCCTCCCCCCCTTGAGTGGGAAGCGTCCCCGCTTTCTCCAAAAGGTGGTCATCTTCAGGGTCCATGTATGGCGACAAGTCCGCGACATTGAAAGTGGCATGGACGGCCCCATAGGAATCTGGTAGCTCAAGCTTGTAAGCATTTGGTCCAATCCGCTCAAGGATGCGAAAGGGACCGTCCCCCCTATGGTGGAGCTTGGTCTTCCGGGCTGAAGGGAAGCGACTCTTGCGCAAGTGGAGCCAAACCAAGTCCCCAGGCTCAAAGATGAGCTGTTTGCGTCCCTTGTTATGTTGGTTGGCATATTGTTGGGCACGACGCTCAAAGCGTTCCTGCGTCCTCATGTGCAGCTTCTTGATATACTCAGCACGGTTGGCCGCATCGAAGTGTTCTCCTTGCTGCAAGGGACGGGGTGAGAGATCAAGGGGAGTAAGCGGATTACGCCCATAGACATCCTTGAAGGGACTCATGGAGTGCGCCGAGTGTTTGGACCTGTTATAGCAAAATTCTACAGTAGAGAGTAAGTCCTCCCACCGGCGTGGGTTGTTCTTAAGCATCACTCAAAGGAGTGAGCCTAAGGTCCGATTGGTGACTTCCGTCTGGCCATCGGTTTGGGGATGGAAGGAAGTAGAGAATAGTAGTTTGGTGCCTAACCTTCCCCAAAGTGTTCTCCAAAAATGTCCTACAAACTTGGCGTCCCTATCACTTATGATTGTGCGGGGGATGCCGTGGTACTTCACTACGTGTTCAAAGAACAAACAAGCCACGTCCGTTGCATTGTTCGTCGTTGTACACGTAATGAAATGGGCCATTTTTGAAAAATGACACACTACTACAAAGATGGAGTCCTTACCCCTCTTGGACCTAGGCAGTCCCGTGATGAAGTCCATTGAAAGGTCTTCCCACGGAGCATGCGGAATAGGCAAGGGAGAGTAAAGTCCATGATTATGGCTAGTGGACTTGGCCTTTTGGCAAGTGATACAACTCTTGCAATACTTCGTGACATGATGAGCCATGTGAGGCCAAAAGAAGTGTTCACGCAAAGCAGCAAGGGTTTTATTAACGCCAAAATGTCCACGGCCCTCATGCGCTTCTTTTATCAAAAGAGTCCTTATAGAAGACATAGGGACGCATAGCTTCCCAACCTTGAATAAGTACCCTTCATCGAGAAAGTAACCATCAATGGCATGAGAAGGCGTGGCCTTTTCCATGATGGGACCAAAGAAGGGGTCCGAAGCATAAAGCTCCTTTATCATGGAAAAGCCAAGTAAGCGAACTTGAAGGGAAGAAAGGAGGATGTACCTGCGAGAAAGGGCGTCCGCAACCACATTCTCCTTACCTTTCTTGTGATGGACGACGTAAGGAAACATCTCCAAGAACTCGACCCAGCGTGCATGTCTTCTATTGAGGTGTGCTTGACTCTTGAGGTAACACAATGCCGCGTGGTCGCTGTGAATGATGAACTCCCGTGGCCACAAGTAGTGTTGCCAAGTCTTGAGGACTCTAATAAGAGCGTACAACTCTTTGTCGTATGTGGGGTAGTTCAACTGAGCTCCAGTGAGCTTCTCACTATAGTAGGCAATTGGCTTGTGTTCTTGGTGGAGGACGCCGCCTATGCCAACATTTGACGCATCATACTCGATCTCAAAGGGCTTAGTGAAGTCCGGGAGCTGGAGGAGTGAAACATTACAAAGGGAGTCCTTAAGGCTTTGGAACGCCTTTTCATGATGCTACTTCCACTCTATGATTGTGCCTTTCTTGGTTAAGGCATGCAATGGGGCAGCAAGGATGCTGAAGTGATGGACAAAACGGCGGTAGAAACTGGCGAGTCGTAAGAAGGAGCGGACTTCCGTTGCACTCTTTGGAGTAGGCCAGTCCTTGATAGCCTTGATCTTTTCCTCGTCCACTTGTAAACCAACACTAGAGACCACAAAGCCAAGGAAGACAGTGGAAGGCTTGCAAAAGGTACACTTAGCCAAGTTGGCAAAGAGTGTTTCACGGCGTAAGCGTGCTAATACCAACTTAATGTGTTCCGTGTGGTCATTGAGATTCATTGAATAAATCAAGATATCATCAAAGTAGACCACAAGGAACTTACCAATGAAGTCCCTAAGGACATGGTTCATGAGTCTCATAAAGGTGCTTGGGGCGTTGGTGAGACCAAAGGGCATGACAAGCCACTCATAGAGACCAAATTTTGTCTTGAAGGCTGTCTTCCATTCATCGCCTTCCTTCATGCGGATTTGGTGGTAGCCATGGAGCTCATCCAACATATCACCGAGCCTAGGAATTGGATGCCGGTATTTGATGGTGATGTTGTTGATTGCACGGCAGTCCATACACATGCGCCAGGAGCCATCCTTTTTAGGGACTAGAATGACGGGCACGGCACAAGGACTTAGGGACTCTCTTACATAGCCACGCTCAAGGAGTTCTTGCACTTGCTTTTGGAGTTCCTTGGTTTCATCTGGGCCATCTTTGTAAGGAGCCCTATTTGGTAGAGAGGCCCCGGGCATCAAGTCAATTTGATGCTCAATTCCACGTAGTGGAGGAAGTCCTGGGGGAAGGTCGTCAAGGAAGACGTCCTTAAAGTCCTCTAGAAGGGAAGCCACGACATTAGGGACGGTCGGATCATTAGGGATTGTGCTAGAAGATGTGAGGGATATCGACACCATCAAGAAGCAATGGGCACGTCCTGAAAGTGGCGGTTGAGATGGGGACGGCCGTGTGACCAACCCACGGGGTTCAGCCGTGCCTTGAAGGGACGCGCTTGTTTTGGGTGTAAGGGACGCTTGGTCCGAGGCACTCCTTTTGGGGACGCCTTTGGGACGCTGTTGTTGGCCATCAAATAGGGACGGCTTTGCATCCGAGGTGTTGGCCGAGTTGCGTTCCTTGCGCGCCCGTTCTTCTTCAATTGCCTTAGTGCGGTCACGTTGTACCAGATCCTGCAATATTTCACTAGGCAACATGGGTAAGAGTTTGACGCGCTTCCCGTGGTACATGAACACATAAGTGTTCAAGAATCCATCGTGAAGGACACACCGGTCGAAAGCCCATGGGCGTTGTTGGACCTAGAAATAATCCAAGCAGGAAGCAACCCAGTACCAGAGAAGTCCCAATGCCTTGCAGCTACAAGATACTGTTCGGCCCAAGTTTTAGGCGAAGAAGTATCAATACATAGTCAAAGAAGTATCAAGACCCGATTAGTACTTCTTTGCTACCTCTTCAAAGTAAGACAAGACTTGCGGCGAAAGGAAGGTCGGTCGAACAAGATAGATTTTGTCCAAGATATGGTTGTTACAAGATAGAATCTTTCCAAGATATCTTCTAATATATGATAGATTCGCTATCGTACATGATAAAGAATATCCAAGATATAAGATAGATTTTCTAGAAGACTTGTTGGTTAAGATAGACACATATCTTGTATAAGATAAGATTCTTGCTTTTTGTCTATAAATACCCATGTAAACCCACGAAATTGGGGAGGACAGATGGAGGAGAATAGCATATCACATCAGATCACACACCATAGCTCTCGCCAGAGACATGCATTGTAAACCCTAGAAAGGGGGTCATACCTTCATACGTCCATTGTAAACCCTAGAACGGGGTACCATGTTTTTACACATTCATACGCTTTTCTCATCAATGCAAACACAATTTTCGTCCTTCTCTTTGATTTATTTCGATCTAGGCCCGATATAAGCCAAAGTTCTTCCTTGGGTAAATTTTGGTTCAAACAGGCGTCCCAACAACAAGTGTGTGACGTCCATAGCAATGACATCACAAAGTAAGGTGTCCGTGTAAGGACCAATGGAAAAGGTGATCATGCATTGGTGAGTGATTTGGGTACCTGTAGAGTTCAACCATTGTAGTCCATAAGTGGCAGGGTGAGGAGTTGTTTTCAAGTTAAGGTGTTTGACTACCTTTTCATTGACAAGGTTAGTGCAACTCTCGGAGTCAATAATCACACTAAGGCTGGTGGAACCAACCAAAGCGCGAGTATGGAAGAGATTTTCACGTTGGTCTTGTAAGGATCCTTTCAAAATGAGTGCCTTCCTAGCAACCAACCCAAGGCAGTGGCCGGAGTCCATTGGTGCTGGAGCACAATCGAACTCTTCTTCTTGGGGAACAACATAGGAGTCCTCATATAATGGCTCTGGTGGGACTTCTTCCTCATCTAAGGACTCATATCCCCCTGTGGTTGTGGAGAACAACACTTTCTTTTTGTTGGGGTAGTCCTTTTGATAGTGTCCTTGTCCGCCACAAGAGAAACACTCCATGTCCCTGGAACGCTCAAGGGGAGTCCCTTGCTGGGAAGGACGCCCTTGTTGAGGACGGCTTGTGGAGTTCGTTCCATGTGGTTGGGAAGGAAGTTGGGATGGGGACTGCTTTGAAGAAGAACCCTGTCCTTGCATACTATGAGATGAATTAGTGGAAGCATAAGGACGAGAGTTAGAGGAAGCATACCGATTTGGCCGAGATTGGTAAGAACGCAATTCTTGTTGGTTCTTATAGATGGTCATGGCTGTATGCATCAAGTTGTTCAAATCTGTGATGGGCAAAGGCTCAATCTGGTGCCTAAGGGACTGATTCAATCCAGAGATGAACCTAGTTTTCAAAGTGGAGGGGGCAACTGAAATGCCGGCCTTATAATACATATCCTCCAACTTAGAGAAGAACTCAATGGGAGTCATGCTTCCTTGGCGAAGTGTTGCAATGTCCATCCTCATCTGGTTCTTATAGTCCTTAGGAACATACTTTTGTGTCATGACGTACACAAGTTGATCCCAAGTGGTTACCGGTGTTTTGTCTAGCCTTAAACGGTTATCCATAAAGCGTTGCCACCATACTCGTGCTTGACCACGAAAATGAAGCGTAGCTAAATGGACCCATTCATGGGGAGGCGTCCGACAATAGCGCAAAGTGTGCGCTGTGGCGGCAATCCACTCAAGGAAGGCAGCTGCATCATAATGCCCTTCAAAATGTTCAATTCGGACTTTGACCTCATGGCGGTTTGTAGCTTGTTGGTCATAGTCCCCACGATCTTCACGTAGGTCAAAACCACGATCAATGGGACTCCAAGGTCTTGGTGGTATCGCTCTAGGGGCATTACCGCGCCGTTCACCTTGGTGTCGATGGGGACGCTCGTGGCGTCGGTTGGCATCATGGCGTCCGTCACTTCTAGGGACTTCTTCATGGCGACGTACTAAAGGCGGAGTTTGGGGAATCCAGTCCGCGGGGCGGTCGTCCAATTCAGGTGGATCACCCAAAGGTGGGAACCCATATTTTGTTAGCGGTGGACTACGTTTCCAAGTGGGTGGAAGCGAAGGCCACCCGTACTGATGATTCCCGAGTTGTGGCAGATTTCTTGAAGACTCACATCTTTAACAGATTTGGGATCCCTAGAGCTTTGATTAGTGATAAAGGAACCCATTTTTGTAACAAGACGGTGAGTGCACTTTTGAGGAAGTACCACGTCACACACCGAGTCTCTACAGCGTACCACCCCCAAACAAATGGTCAAGCCGAGGTGTCCAACCGAGAGGTCAAGGCCATTCTTGAGAAGACGGTGTCACCAAACCGGAAGGATTGGAGTATCCGGTTAGATGATGCACTTTGGGCCTATAGGACAGCTTACAAAACACCGATTGGAATGTCTCCTTTTCAGTTGGTGTTTGGTAAGGCATGTCACCTTCCAGTGGAGATCCAACACAAAGCATATTGGGCGATGAAGCATTGTAGCATGCAATTGGATGAGGCTGGTGCATTAAGGAAGCTACAGCTGCAGGAGCTAGAAGAGCTAAGGATGGAAGCCTATGATAATTCCGCCATCTACAAAGAGAAGACAAAAGCTTGGCATGACAAACATATTTGGCGCAAGCACTTCAAAGTTGGAGACAAAGTCTTGTTATATCAATCTCGTCTTAAGCTTTTTCCAGGAAAACTGAGGTCGAGATGGACGGGACCATTCGTTGTGGCACACACATATCCACATGGAGCGGTTGACGTCTACGATAGTACTACTCACTCCACCTTCAAAGTGAATGGCCAAAGATTGAAGCCTTATTTCGATGGGTTTATCAATGCTATACTTGACGAAACGGCTTTACAGGAACCCGAGCCAGCAACTTGAGCAGCGGACCATCGAGCTAACGACGTTAACCAAGCGCTTCTTGGGAGGCAACCCAAGCATTAGGATAGTTGTTTTTGAGTTTTAGTGTTAGCCTAGGATTAGTATAGGATTTGTAGTTTTGTTTCTTTGTTGTGTGTTTTGTAGTTTTGTTTCTTTGTTGTGTGTTTCCATCACCATACCGCGTTTCGGCTCCTGAATCTCAGGTCTGAAAGCGCGGGGCAAGAAGGCAGAAGCGCGGCCGCGCTTTCGTACCATCCCGCGCTTCCGTTCGCTCACAGCACGAGTTAAAAGCTCGGTCGGCCCTTTCTCCCTCTCATAATTCATCAGCAAAACGCGGCCTTCTTCACTCAAGAACGCGGCCTTCTTCCTCAAGAACTCGCCCCTCCTCCATTGTTGCACAATCCAAGCTCCAAACAACACCAAATCAAGTGATTCCTCTCCCAAATCCACTCTTCTTCATCAATCATCAAGTAATCTCTTCTCTACTCTTCTCTTTCCCTTGATTAATTTGTGTTTTTTTTGAGTTTGAAATTCTAGACCTAGGTTTTGCCTAATCTCTCTAAATTTGTCAATTTTAACTCAAATTCGCATGATTAATTGCTACTTGTTAGTCCCTTTGCATGATTCTAGCATGATTCATTGATTTCCTTGCTTGTTCTTGTGGAATTTGGATTGTGATTGATTTTTGCCTAAACTAACCTAGGTAGTAGGGGAAGAGAGTGTTTGAGAGTATTATTTGCTTGATTGTTGGCTTGTTGTTGGATTGTTGTGGGATTGTCCTTGCCGGGACAATCAAATTTGCTTGTGGTGTTGCTTTGTTGATTGGTGGTGCAGGAACAGGTACAGAATGCCTCCTCGACCAACAAACCGTAGAGGCTCTTCTAGAGCTTCGTCTTCTCGTGCCCAGCCACAGTCCTCTCGGCCCAGTTCATCTTCTGCTCGCCCCCGGGGCCATCTCACTCCGCCTACGGTTGTAGGGGAAGTGACCCCAGCTGATTTTGGGTTCAGTTTGAGCGACCCTGTGCACTTTGAGCGATTCAGGCTCATCCGTAAACGTCCAATACATGCTCCTCGGTACTTGGATTGGGACTTTCTGGCTGAATTGGGGTTGAGGGATGAGCTTAGAAAATGTGAGGTTGACCAGCACTTGAGAGATTTTCTCCACCTACAGCAGCCTGCATACAAGGGTCTTGTGTTGGAGTTTCTGAGCACTCTGGACACTCATATTCTTTCCGGGCCAAATTCCAAAGCAGGGGAGTGCACCTTCTAGCTTGGGGGAGTGGCGAGGAGGATCACGCTGAATGAGGTCAATGCAGCTTTTGGTTTCTCTATTTCTGGTGAGCATGTGGAGAGATGGGAGAGCCAAGCTTATTGGCTTGGTGATTCACAGTGGCAGAGGATGACAGGCAAGGAGGAGTACAAGGCCTCTAGAGCAAAAGCGTCTTCTCTTACACACCCTGTACTCCGTGTGCTGCAGCGCTACTATGCTCTTTCTATTACAGGAAGAGGAGAAGGAGAGGGCAATGCACCAAGGAAAGATGTGATGCTCTTGGCTGCGTTCTTGGAGAGGAGAAGGGTGAACTATGGAGCGGTCCTTATGAACAATCTGTCTCATATCAGCAGGAGGGGTACAGGACCGATCACTATTGGAGCCCTTGTCACTGTTTTGGCTCAGTATTACCAGCTTGATTTGACTCGGTTTGGTGGGAGGATTGAGCCTACACCGATGGATTTCGGTTTCCTCAACAAGATGGGTGCCCTGCATTTCCACTATGGTCACTATTTCTGGAGGATTGGAGACACTAGGAGAGTGATGCAGCTTCCGGATGCACAGAGAGTTGTCTTAGCACTCGGACCAGATTACCCTGCTACTTGGATGATCACTCCTCGGGATGGTGATCTTCCGCTTGAGACAGTTGCGAGCCATCGGGGCAAGAGGCGTCGGGTGCAGAGGGCTGTTGACGAGTCTGAGGAGGAGGCCACAGCTGATGATGACTCTAAGGGTGATGAGGACTTTATTGTTGAGGAGGAGCTCGAGCCAGAGCTTGGTTGTCAGGATGAGGATGCTGTCGCACAGGATGTTCAGGATGTTGGTGGTTATCCTCAGGGCCAGTTTGATCAGCTGGTGAGCATGATGGGAGGGCTCACCACTCAGATGACTCAGTTCAGGGCCCATGTAGATCAAAGATTCGATCACCAGGAACAGAGGTTAGACCATTACAGGCAGTATCATGACGAGCAACTCCATCAGCTTCACGCTCGCATGGATGGGTGGACTCAGGAGGGTGGATTCCCAGCATATCAGTATTACCCATATCCGGGCTATCCACAGCAGTTCCCACCACCACCACCACCGGAGTAGATGCCACTTCCGTCCTATCTGGATGACTCGGTTAGTATCTTCTTCTTCTTTCTTTTCTTTTACATTGGGGACAATGTAAAGTTAAAGCTTGGGGGAGGGGATTATTGGTTGAGTCATTGCATCTTGCATTCATATAGTTGCATTTGCATGTTTAAATTATAGTTTTGCATCGAAAACAAAAAATTGAAAAATTGAAAAAATCACAAAAATATTGCATGTTAGGAACCAAATTTCCCTACTTGTCCACTTGTTTCTCTAAGTTAAGAATATTATCTAACCCATGACTAGCTTGTTGGTTGAAGTTTCCTTGGATTGAAGCATGATTCTTAAGTTATTAATCTTGATTATAGGATTGAGCATGCATAGGAAGTTTAAATTTTGAATTGTTCATGAAGTTCTAGACATATATGCCTTGTGAGATTACTTTGAACCTTTTATTGCATATTTGCATCTTTTCTTGAGTGTATCGCTTTGATTGCTAGCTCTAGAACTTGCGTTTAGATATCTTTTTCAAGGCTACATTACATGATTTGAATGCATGACATTAAAATGATTGAGGCATTTTTATTAGCTTATTATATCCTTATCTACCTTATGCATGATCCTTTGTTTGATAGCCCACTTGTTGAGCCTATAGCCTTATTTTGTAGCTCCACAAAAATTCTCCTAGCCTATATGAGCCTGACCCTTTCCGGGAATTAGGATTTAGCTAGGGTGTTTTTGTGTAGTTGGAGAAGGATTCTTGGGAGAGTTGGTTGAAAAGAAAGGATTTGTGTTGAGTTGGAAGAAAAAAAAAAGATAAGGAGTTGAAGAAAAAAATGATGAAAAGAAAAAAAAAAGAGTTTGATTGAGGTGGAATAAAAGTGTGAAACCAAGTTGAAAAACCTCAAAGCGAGTTGAAAAAAAAATATAAGCAAAAGTATAGAAATAAAAGTGATGGAGAAAAGGTGAATCAAGTTGGTGAACATTTGAAAGTGAAGTGGTTAAAGGTTGGGTAGTTAGCTAGTTCTAGTTCCCGGTTTTAGCACCACATGACCAAATATTTCCCTACCTACTTGTGTATACCTTGACCCCATTACAACCCTTAAAAATTCCTTATGATTTTTGTTGTGTGTTTGATCATTCGTAGTGGAGATTTAGAACACTGATGCAAGCCTATGGTAGTCTGGTTTTCAAAGTTGATCTTGAGTGAAACACATCCCTTAAACACTTGAGTGAGAGTGCAAAACACATTCCCCTGGTTCACAAATATGATTTTTTCAATTTACCTTTTGTAGCTTGGGTGCGGGCGAATGTGCTCAGCAAGGCGAAAGGCGATGACAGTGTGGCGTGGTCGGTGGTCTTTTTCACAGCTTTGTGGTGGACTTGGCGTAGACGGAACGGCGTTGTTTTCCGGAATCCTATTCTCTGTGGCAACAGACCGGAGTTCGTGTTGGTGAGAGTTAAGGAGTACAAGGACAACTGGGGTCGGCGTAGCACGGCGCGGGGAGCCTCTCAGCGAAGGACCGGGATGGTGGCTTGGACCAGACCGAGCGTAGGAATGGTGAAGATCAACACTGATGCAGCGGTCGACGTTCACGGAATAACGGCGGCGGGCGGAGTTTTGCGTGCTAATGATGGCTACTGGATTGGTGGTTTCGCCTTCAATATTGGAGCTTACAACCCGGTTATGGCTTAGCTATGGGGGCTGCGCAAGGGCTTGGAGCTTGCCTGGGACAAAGGTTTTCGGAATGTTTGTTTGGAGTCGGATTCGACCTTGGCGGTGAGCCTGGTCCACAAACTCCCTTGTGGCACGCACCCCCTTTTCAGCCTGGCATCCGAATGCCACGACTTCTTCACGCGGGATAGGAATATCCATGTGAACCATGTCTTCAGGGAAGCGAACCTTGTCGCCGGCTCCCTTGCTAAACTCGCTTTCTCTTTTCTGTTTGGCTTTCATGTTTTGTCCGAGCCTGATAGAGCATATAGGTTATAGTATTTAGGACATGTTTTGATTAGTTTTTCATGCATTTTTAGGTAGATTTTCCTTTGTTTCGTAGTTTAGCTTTAGCATTGGAAGTTTCGGAATCTACACTCGTTTGGTTGATATTTGCAGATATGAGTTATCGAGTGCCGGATCATGGTGACGGTGGACATGGAGGTGAGCTTGAAGGTGCCTAAGGAGTGTGCAAGGACGAAGGCCAAGGAAGAAATCAAGTGCACAAAGTTTTAGAGAGATTCGAGCTTCAGGAGTGAAAGCGCGGGTCCATAAGGTGAAAGCGCGACCGCGCTTTGGAGTCCCATACCGCGCTTTGACATTTGGCGTTCAGGAGTGAAAACGCGGGCACATAAGGAAAAAGCGCGACCGCGCTTCAACACCAAGCCGCGTTTTCTCTCGCGTCAGCACAAACATGATATTTTGTATTGGGTTTGGGTTTTGGGCTGAAAACTTGTTTTGGTTGTTATTTTTAGAAACCTTTTAGATATATTTTTGGATATTAGTAGTTTCTAGGTATATATTCTCATAACTCTTGTCTTTGGGGACATTGGTTATTGAAGACTTGGAGAACAAGAAAACCCTATGGGAAACTTTGTAAGTTTTTCAATGTATTTCAGTAGCTAAATTCCTTTTGCTTGACTAGTTAATTGAAGTTGTGAACGAAGTATTATTGTGAGGTTTGATTGTTCTTAATTTTCCTTGACTAGATTGTTTTCTCTGTGATTAATTGCTTAATTTCAGCCTAGGGTTTTATTAGCTTGATCACCTAATATGATCTCTAGGATGAATTACAACTAGATCTTTCCAATTACCGGTCGGTGTTAGTTAAATCATAAGTAGAATCTTTAATCAATCTAGGACTGGTAGGACTAGTTGATTAAAGAAGAGAATTCAATTGCATGTTATTTGGATGTCTGGTTGCTCTGAATGCATGTTTCTATTGATGCTTGGATCTTAATGCTGTTGTCGAATTGAATCTAGGAGGTCTCTTAGGTTATTCGATAGTTAGGGTTGTTAGTACCGGTCGGGCTAATAACTAGAATTGAAGTAGGATTAATAATTCCATGAAGTTGGGTTGTTAGCATTCCGCAATAGAGTAGTCAAGGTAAAAAGAGAATTTTGATAATCAATGATCAATAATCGAATTCGCAATGGATATTAACTGGTTAAGCATATCTTTCTCATATTTGATAAATCATCTTAGCTTTGCATGTTCAATTCATTAGTTGATAGGAAAACATTCGAAAACCCCCGTTTTACCTTCTTCTGAGTATCCAAGTTAAATACATAAAAACACAAGTCTCTGTGGGATCGACCCTTACTTCCCTACTACATTCCTAGTAGGTAGTTTGGATTATTTTGATAGGTATTCAGGCGACTAAAATACCGTTATCAGAGCCGCTTGTGGCCTCTCTATGCTTTATTTCGGACGATATCGGTGGTAGGGCTTTCCCCCGTTCTATCTCTTGTGAGCCCATCATTTCTTAATTAAGCTTTGCTTTTTCCGACCAAAAAAAAGAGGGGAGGAAGACAATTAACAACACACACGCCACTAATCACCTCTCAAAGACTCAAGGAAGACTTGCAGAGCAAGGAGAAGGAGAAGAGAGGAGAAGGAAGAGAAATCGGTGGAGGAAAGGATAGATCTAGGGAGAAATTGTGAGTTTGTCTTTGTTTTGCTTTGCACTTTGTGGATTTGGATTAGAATTTGTGGATTTCCTTTATTGGTGAATGAAATTTGGATTTGCTTTGAGTTTGATGATTGATATTTGTTTGCTTTGTGATTTGATTGCTTTTTACTCTAGCCATATGTAGTAGATTCCATTGATCTTGGGCTTTGGGGGAAACCTCTAGCTAGGTTGGGTTTGAACTCCCAATTCCATAGTCTTGAGTTCTTGATCTAGGAGCCCACTCTACATAGAGCTACAATTCCTTGTGCAAGCAAGGGATCAAGGGCTTGTGATTGGCAAGAGTGAATGGAAGTGATCGATTGCCTATCACTTGAACTTGCATCGAAAGGGAGGTCAAATTCCCTAGGGTCGATGTGTAGAAGTGGTGAGGCCGAGGCGAACAACCTCGATCCTATGAGTATCAACACTTATTGCTTGAATTGTGGTGGAATAGCCCACATCTACTAGAGAAGAAACCCAAAAACCCAAGATCTATCTCTCCATTTTGCAAGGTTCGACTCACCCAGTACATCGGGCCCGACTTACTCAGTGTCAGTCCCGGCCAAATCCTTGTCGATCCACCTCGGGCCCGAAGTGACCAGTGTCGGTGCCGAGTGGTTTCTCTTATTTTCCTTTGTTTTAGCTTTTCTTTTCCTTTTCCCAGGCTTTTAGGTGCTCTTAACGACACAACTCCCGAGTATTCGACACCCTACCTTGTGCTACAGAAAAAAGACTGAGTAAGTCTGTTAGAATGGGCGTCCTTAACTGGGTTAAGGCCGTCCTTAGGTGCAGTGTAAAAAAGACTTAACAGGAAACAAAATAGTATAGCGAACACGAGTAGTTATAGAGGAACCCCACTAAGACCAACTAGTCTTAGTGGGGTTCAAAGTCCACACCGCTATGCATACCCCTTGGAGGGTATTTATAGCGGTATGAGTTCTTGTCCTCTAGCATCATCTGAAGCTTAGGCAGGATCTATCGTCTTCCTTCAACGGTGCGATTTGCATCTTGAGGAAGTCAACTCTGTTGACGCTTGGGAAGCCTCCGCGTGGTCAGGGGACCATCTTTGGGAAAGCGACATCTTTGGAATTGTTCACACGTGCCCAGACATAGGAAGCTTCCTTCTGAGGACTATGGCCGAGTATGATGTAATCATATTGGGGCAGCCTTGGTTTGAATTTGAACTTCGTCCGTATTTTGGTGCGCGTCCCTTCTTGATGAGGACGCCGTCCTATCTTCGCAGGGACTTCACCAATTTCGTTCCGCTTTGGAAGTTCTGATGAAGTGCGTCCCCACAGCTTGGGGACTGCCGTTCACTTGTTGTCCTTTTCGCTCAAGTGCATCCGCTGGACTTTGTTGAGATCAACACTTGGACAACTTATCAAATACCTTTGAGTTTGTCATTATCAAAACTAGGGACGATCATTATTGGTTTAGATATTAATGACTAGCGTCCTTAATATCGTCCCAACAATTTCCCCCTTTTTGATGATGACAAACTGTTGGGACGATGTCAAGGACGCCAGTCATTAATATCTAAACCAATAATGATCGTCCCTTGTTTTGATAATGACAAACTCAAATGTATTTAATAAGTTGTCCAAGTGTTGATCTCAGGTAAGTCTAACGGACGCAAATGAGCGAAAAGGACAACAAGTGAACGGCAGTCCCTAACTCTGTAGGGACGCACATCATCAGAACTTCCAGAGCCAAACGTAGTTGGCAAAGTCCCTGCGCAGATAGGACAGCGTCCTCATCAAGAAGGGACGCGCGCCAAAATACGGACGAAGTTCAAATTCAAATCAAGGCCGCCCCAACATGTTTACATCATACTCGGCCGTAGTCCTCAGAAGGAAGCTTCCCTTGTCTGGGCACGTGTAGACAATTCCAAAGATGTCGCTTTCCCAGCGATGGTCCCCTATCCACGCGGAGGCTTCCCAAGCGTCAACAGAGTTGACTTCCTCAAGAGGCTCATCGCACCGTTGATGGAAGATCAAGGATCCTGCAAAGCCTCAAAGGACGCTAGAGGACAAGAACCACTTCCGCTTTAAATACCCCCCAAGGGGTATGCATAGCGGTGTGGACTTTGAAGACTTTCTCTCAAGCTCTCCCGAAGCATTCAAGAACACGAACGAAGATCAAGAAGATCAAGTGAGCTTGAAGCAAGAAAAAGAAAGTCCAACCACATCAAATCCAAAACAAACCACAAAATAGTTAGAGTTGTAGTTTGTCTCTCACAATGAACCGTGAGAGACGTGTGTGATAGCATATTTATATCTAAGAGAGTTAGGTTACTTTGTTAGGTGGAAAGGAGTGTTACTAGTGAGGCTAAGGAAGGACGCTTAGCTCAGTGAAGTGTAACGACTCGCCTAAGTTGTAAGGACTCTCTCTTAATAAGATAAGGACGGCTATTGAAAATCCTCCAAGCGGAGGTAGAGGTTTACCCATAAGACTAGTTGGTCTTAGTGGGGTTCCTCTATAAATACTCGTGTCCATTATCCCACTGCATTTCCTGTTAAGTTTAATTTTCGCTGCACCTAAGGACGCCCTTAACCCTGTTAAGGACGCCTTCACTAACTGACTTACGATGCAACAATTGGTATCAGAGCAGGCGCTCTAGATTAAGTTTGAGTTGCAGGAAACATGGACATGGAACCTATAGGTATCTCAAGTGCGAAACCACCTCGCCTGACGGACGACAACTTCAATCGGTGGAAGACAAGGTTCGAATGCTCCGTGCGTAGTCAAAATTACCAATGCTGGCTGGGGATAAAGAACGGCGACCTCGAAGTCCCTGTTGCTAAGAAGGACAAGGAAGCAAAGTGGGGTCCTGATGAGTTCAAGCTTATGGAGGCAAATGCAAAGGCCATCTGTTTCTTACAAACGTCCCTCTGTGAAAGGGACGCCACCCGTGTGAGCAATCTCCCAACTGCTAAGCTTCAATGGGAAGCCTTGGAGAAGTATCATGTTGGGACACCTGAGATGAAAGAAGACGTCCAGCTTGAAGCCAAGGGACTTCTACAAATTCAGGATGTTCACAAATGAGACCATCACCGACTACTCCTTCCGCTTTGAGGTCCTTCTGACTAAGTTGAAAAACTTGGGTGTCAAAGAAACGGAGATCACTCAGAGGATGAAGGTTCAAGTCTTAATCGATGGACTCACGGGACCGTGGAACTTCGATAGGATGACGTTCAAAGAAAACCAAGCCAACAAAGGACTATCCATGGAGGAAATCTATGGAAAACTCAAGGGGTACGAAGCAAGAAGAAACCAAGATTTGGCCGAAATGGGAAAGAGTTCCCCAAGTGAGCTGGCTTTAACTCTTGCGGCTAGGACGCCAGAGTATGAGCAATACTACCAAAGGCAAAGAGAGTTGAACTCAATGCTAGAAGCCAAAACTCAAGAGCACCAAGAAAATCTTCGTCTTCAGGCTTCAATAGAACGCAAAGGAAAGACGGAAGAACAAATTTCCGAGGAAGATGAGTTAGCCTTGTTGCACAAATCTCTCCGTGCACTGTACAAAAGAGGCAAAGTCCCAAGAATGAAGATATAGAAATGAAGGAGATAGTCTGCTACAAATGCAACAGAAAGGGACACATGGCCAAGAAATGTACCACAGGGCTAACATCAAAGGAAATGAATGAAACGGCGCTGATTGGTGCATTTGAGGGTGCATGGGACGACCTTGACTCAAGTGATGAAGAGCCGGAAAATCAAGTGGCTTACATGGCTATGGAAGACGCCCCAGAAGACGTCTTTGAAACTGAGCAGGAGGTAACCCATGAAACCATGCTAAACTCTCTTGAAAAATGCTCAAAGCCAAAGCTCATTAAATTAATAACTCAAATCATGCAAGAGAGCTATGCCATGAAACAAAGCTTTGAAAAAATTGAGTCCGAGAATATTGTTGTGGAATGTGAAAATTGCAATACCATATCTTTTCAACTAGAGTCCTCTCAGGAAGAAGTCAAGTCCCTCAAAAGTCAGCTTGTGTGCTTAAAGCTCGAAAACGCAAGTCTTAGGGACGAAGTCAAAGTTTTAGGAAGGAGTCCTATGACTGAAACTGTAAATCCAATTGACTCGGCTAAAGTCGTCGTGCCAAGATCAAAGATAAATAACCCAAACAAACAAACTAACAAAGCTAGTATAGCATGCAAGTAAGGGGTCGAACCCAAGAGAACTTAAGACTTCTAGTATTAATAAATCTATCAACTAAAGATATGGGGGGTTTAGGAGGGAAATCTATACTAAACTAATTTAAGAAATAAAGAACAAACAAATAAACAAACATGCAAATATGGGGAAACAAGTGATATGGAAACAAGTTTATTCAAAAGATCCACTCATGATATAATTCCTCGATCATAGATTCATCCATTGATTTCATTCACACCTATGGTTAATTCCTATCCTGATCATTAACAATCGCAAGTCCACGGTCCAAGCAATTCTATAACCCTAGGCAAGGACGCTTAACCTAGAATTAGCATAGAGAACAAGGATATGCAGGATATAATATCAAACAATCAAGCTACGAGTCAATTGCAAGATAAAACAATCAATTCTCTTCTTAATCCTAGTTGCATAGACAACAGGTCTAGGTTAAGTTGTTTTCACAGATTAGTTTTGTCCACGGTCCAAACCTAATCAAACAGTAGAAAGCTAATCAATTCAATAGGGTCGCGAGTCCTAGAGAAACAATCAACAATCATGAGATGAAGCACAAGAGAATCAATATTAACCAAAGGATAGAAATCAATTACCAAAATCTCACGAGTTCATACATCAGAGCTTCTCCCTTGAACAAACCAAAGGAGACTAGCTCTCCATAACTAAACTAAAAACCGAACTTGTAGAAGAAGGTAGAAGGTAGAATGTAGAACTGTGTATTGTGAATGAACAAAACCTAGGGAGGACTCCTCCTTATATAGCGCAAGGAACAAGCTCCACGAGATAGATAAGGAAGGAGACAAAAGATAGAAAAGGAAACAAGATAGAAACGGTGAAATCATGTCCACGTGAGAGTCGGTCGAACCGCGGTCGCGTCTCCATGGCCGCGCCCGCGCTATCACAACAGAGAAGAACTTTGTCCCTCGGCAGCCACCGCGGTCGCGTCAGCCAGGCCGCGGTCGCGGTATCTCGACAGAATCACTAGTGTCACTTCGGAGGCTGTTTTGACCATCTTCGGCTTAGAATCTGACTTTGGTATAAAACGATGAGTTGAAGCCCTTGAAGTTAGCTTTCCAATGGCACTGAAATCAGCTCAATCCGACCTCTGTAGCTCCAGATATAGCCTTCGCAAGCAAGTGGTGTCGCGCAGACAGCTCAAAACGCCTTAAAACTCTTGATTCTTGAATCCTTGTGTCTTCGGTCTTCTTATTACAATTATGCACAACTCTAACCTAAACACACTCAATATAGCCCTAAAATACAAGAGTTAACCTATACAAAATAGGACGAATCAAATTCCCCCATACTTAGATCTTGCTCGTCCTCGAGTAAGATCAAAACAAATACATCAAGTAAGCACATCTAAGATCTCAAGAAATACAAGGGAAGATAAAAACACTCAACTCACAACCCGAACCCAAAAACAATAGAGAAATCATGAGCATAAAACAATGAAGCTCAAACACACACCTCACAACAAAGATATAACACTCAAAGCTCTAAAAACATGAAAGAGAGCAACCTAGGATCTACCCAAATCTAACATGTAAGCCCAAAAGTCCCCAAGCAAGAATGATCCTAAACACTCGAATTTTACCGCTCAATTCTGCTTAGGCGCCCTTTCGGGTTTTCACCTAACCACTCTTTTCATTTTTCGATAGGTGTGCTCACAAAAACTCACATTACTTATGAACCTCTTATTACCCCAGCCTAATGCTGGTCCGGGTTACTTGCTTATTACCTGAGCCGCCCTTTCGGGTTTTCGACTCATCCCAGGATTTATATGCCTTTTTTCAATTTTTATGGCTTTTTCTATCTTTTTCTTTTCTTTCTTTCTTTATTATGCAAAAAGTATGGTGCAAGTGCTCCATGAAAAGAAGAAAATCAAAAATCTGAAGCAAATCTCTAACTACACTAACTAGGATAAGCGAATGCGAGTACTAAGAAATAATTCAAACTCCTTTTTAACCTATCAAACATGCTTGAGCAATTAGGGTGAGATTTTCTAGAGTGAAACCAATTAGGTGATTTATGTGATTTTTCAAAATATTCAGCAAAGCATGCAAATCTCCTATTTGAATTATCACTATCATGAAATAAAATATAGAAGGACTCATCATCTACCCTAGCATGCTCAAAGATAGAATCTTTAATGTAAGCACAAAGAAAGGATCAAAGGAGAGAGAAGAAGTGGAGTAAAGGATATAGGGATCGTCGAGGTTGACTTCAGGAATCTCCATGGAGAGGGATACGAAATATTTTGACGGTGAAGAAGAAATCTCCATAACAGCATCTGGCTCCTTCGACGAGTCATCAAGTTCATCGTTGTCACTCCAGGGGTCACCATACTGAAGAAAATACTCCTCTTCTGTCATCACATATCGTTCTTCCTCAGGCTCAGGCTCGGAAGCTTGATCTATCAAAAGCGGGGGCGAAACGTCCAATGCAATATCTCGAACCTCCTCTTGCTCCAAACCGTCCAGGAATTCACTAAAAATCGCCCAACCCTCTTCTTCTGTGGGCCCGTCATCTTGAGTGGACTCTTTCTGCCATATGAACTCGAGCCTGGGGAGCCCCTTAGGCATTGAGATAGGGTAATCGAGCTTTACAACCCGGCCCGGAACATCGTCGGTGAAGATAGGGTCGCCATGGAGAACCGGTGGACCGACCTCATCGGGGGCCGCGGGCGCGGTTTGTGTGCCGCGGGCGCGGTTTGTGGGCCGCGGTCGCGGTTCTCCTCCAGGGGGGAATCATCCGTGTCTGTATCGGAACCGCGGGCGCAGTTGTCATCCCGCGGTTGCGGTTCTTGGTCAGAAAGCTCTCCGGCATTAAGCTCGTCCTGCAGTAACCGACTCTCGTCGAACATGGCCAAGAAAATTTCAAATAGTTCCTTCTCAGGTCTCAATTTGGCATATCCTTTCTCAGTCCTGCGATACACCTCATCTTGCATCTCCAATGTCATGCCACTACGGATTTCTAGGCTCAGATCATATGCACAGACATAGACTCCACGAGCAACTAGGTCAGTTGCCTTATCTAGAACTCTCACAAAATAGTCACAGAATGGTTCATCCTGAAATTCCTTAAACTCATAGAAAGGCATCAGAATATACAAGTGTGGACCGTAAGATAGGTCCACACAAAGTCAATACAAATATTAATACTAGAACGAAACCAAAGTTCCCCGGCAACGGCGCCAAAATTTGACTCGGCTAAAGTCAAATTTGACGGTGCTAAGATCAAAGATAAATAACCCAAACAAACAAACTAACAAAGCTAGTATAGCATGCAAGTAAGGGGTCGAACCCAAGAGAACTTAAGGCTTCTAGTATTAATAAATCTATCAACTAAAGATATGGGGGGTTTAGGAGGGAAATCTATACTAAACTAATCTAAGAAATAAAGAACAAACAAATAAACAAACATGCAAATATGGGGAAACAAGTGATATGGAAACAAGTTCATTCAAAAGATCCACTCATGATATAATTCCTCGATCATAGATTCATCCATTGATTTCATTCACACCTATGGTTAATTCCTATCCTGATCATTAACAATCGCAAGTCCACGGTCCAAGCAATTCTATAACCCTAGGCAAGGACGCTTAACCTAGAATTAGCATAGAGAACAAGGATATGCAGGATATAATATCAAACAATCAAGCTACGAGTCAATTGCAAGATAAAACAATCAATTCTCTTCTTAATCCTAGTTGCATAGACAACAGGTCTAGGTTAAGTTGTTTTCACAGATTAGTTTTGTCCACGGTCCAAACCTAATCAAACAGTAGAAAGCTAATCAATTCAATAGGGTCGCGAGTCCTAGAGAAACAATCAACAATCATGAGATGAAGCACAAGAGAATCAATATTAACCAAAGGATAGAAATCAATTACCAAAATCTCACGAGTTCATACATCAGAGCTTATCCTTTGAACAAACCCAAGGAGACTAGCTCTCCATAACTAAACTAAAAACCTAACTTGTAGAAGAAGGTAGAAGGTAGAATGTAGAACTGTGTATTGTGAATGAACAAAACCTAGGGAGGACTCCTCCTTATATAGCGCAAGAAACAAGCTCCACGAGATAGATAAGGAAGGAGACAAAAGATAGAAAAGGAAACAAGATAGAAACGGTGAAATCATGTCCACGTGAGAGTCGGTCGAACCGCGGTCGCGTCTCCATGGCCGCACCCGCGCTATCACAACAGTGAAGAACTTTGTCCCTCGGCAGCCACCGCGGTCGCGTCAGCCAGGCCGCGGTCGCGGTATCTCGACAGAATCACTAGTGTCACTTCGGAGGCTGTTTTGACCATCTTCGGCTTGGAATCTGACTTCGGTATAAAAAAATGAATTTAAGCCCTTGAAGTTAGCTTTCCAATGGCAGTGGAATCAGCTCAATCCGACCTCTGTAGCTCTAGAAATAGCCTTCTCAAGCAAGTGGTGTCGCGCAGACAACTCAAAACTCCTTAAAACTCTTGATTCTTGAATCCTTGTGTCTTCGGTCTTCTTATTACAATTATGCACAACCTAATCACCTTCAATATAGCCCTAAAATACAAGAGTTAACCTATACAAAATAGGCCGAATCACCAATAGTCTTTGTTCCAGCCAGGAAAGGACTAGGGTAAGAATCAGGATCAAAGAACTATCTCCCAAGTGACTTTGAAGCTAGCAAAACAACTGAACTAGAACTTGAGAGGGAAAAGACAAAGAACCTAGAAGAACGCATAAGAGTTCTTGAGAGTGGTGAGAAAGGTCAAAAGGACTACTACACAAATTCTGTCAGCCACAAAATTTACAAAAAAATTGCCAAGGGAAAAGGATCTAAGGTAGTGGACCCTGAGAAAATGAAAGAGAATAGAATTCAACGTCCTTGCAAAAAATACTACCTTGGAAACTACTATAGGACGTGCTGGCATTGTGGCAAAGGTTGTCACTACCAGTACGTGTGTCTTAAGCTGAAACAGGATCTTGAAAATGGAAGGAAGGCTAGAAATGGCCGTGAGAATGCTAAGCCTATATTTGCTGATAGGACGCATGCTAGTGTGCCAAATGCTAGAACTCGATCTCCTAGGACGCATGCTAGAAGATCAAATGTTGTGAATGTTTATGATCATTTGCCTATGAAGAAGTTTTACCCATGTAACGAACCAGGTAGGGGTCACCTTGCTTGGGTCGCAAAGAACTAACTCTTCTTTTCAGGTGGAAGTGAGAGGAAGCCCATGGATCATCGATAGTGGCGCTTCAAATCATATGACTGGAAGCCAGATCCATCTCACTTCTATCCAAACAAATGCCACGGGAGGAACTGTATCGTTTGGCAACAAGGGCAAAGGAAAATCAAAGGGACAGGCACCGCAAAGATGAATCAATCCATCAGTGCGTCCAAAGTCAGTCTTGTCGAAGGACTAGGTTTCAACCTTCTTAGTGTTTCTCAAATTTGTGATCAAGGTGAAAACCTAGTCACATTTGACTCTAAGGAGTGCCTGGTCATCAACAAGAACACAAATCAAGTCATTCTCAAAGGAACTCGCGAGAACAACGTCTACGTCTTCAATCAAAGGTTCAAGCCTGCATCCAAGCTGTGCTTATCTGTCTCTGCTGTGGATGCCGATCTCTAGCATCGACGTCTTGGACATGCGGGACCTAGCACAATTTTCAAGCTTAATCAAAAGGTTCTTGTAAGAGGTCTTCCCCGAATTGATCCTGAGCAAATCGAGCAATGCGAAGCATGCATCAAAGGGAAGCAGACAATATCGTCCTTCAAATCCAAGAATGAAGTAAGCACAAAGAAGCCATTGGAACTTCTTCACATGGATTTGTGTGGACCCATGCAAACCCAAAGCTATGGTGGAAAAAGGTACATGTATGTCATTGTAGACGATTTTTCCAGATTCACTTGGGTTCTTTTCTTGTTGTCAAAAGCAGATGCTTTCGGGATGTTCAAAATCTTCATCAAGCAAGTAGAAGTTGCTCTTGGGACGAGCTTGAAAGCCTTAAGGTTAGATCATCGAATGGAGTTTAAAAACTCAGAGTTTCTTGACTTCTGTGACCAACAAGGAGTCTCCCACAACTTCTCTTCTCCTCGAACTCCCCAGCAAAATGGTGTTGTTGAAAGAAAGAATAGGACGCTGGAAGACATGGCAATAACGATGCTCTTGGCCAGCGGCGTCTCCAAACACTTCTGGGCAGAAGCTGTTGCCACCGCAACCTACATTGTGAATCGAGCCATAATTCGTCCTTTGCTCAAAAAGACGTCCTATGAGCTCCTAGATGGAAGAAAGCCAAACATTTCACACCTCACAGTCTTTGGGTGTAAATGCTTCATTCACAACAACGGCAAAGACAACATCGGCAAATTTGATGCTAGGACTGATGAAGGAATATTCCTTGGATACTCTTTCTCAAGTAAAGCCTATAGAGTCTTCAACAAACGGACTCTCAAGCTTGAAGAAAGTATCCGTGTGGTATTCAAAGAAAATGCTTCTCTCAAGAAAGAACCAAGTAAGAAAGAACGTCGCTCCTCTCCGAGGGACGATGATGAAGATGATGAAGAAGAACCAAGAAGCTCCTCCGACAAAAAATTATGTTCCTAGGAACGCCCCTAAATCTCGCGATGAGGTTTCAATGGGAATCCGTAGTGAACAACAAGAACCTTCTCAAACTTGGTCGCTAAACCAAGTAGAGGCCGGCGAATCAAGTCAACAAGGAGAAAGATACAGTGTGGACGCTCCAGCTGAGGGGGAACACACTGAGCCAACCACTGAAGACGACGGCTTTGACTCCGATGAGTCTGATTGGATGGACCCTAGGTGTACTCCCTCAAGGGACGCTACTCATAGGGGATCCAACCTTTCAAGACTTCATTCCACAGATCAAATCATCTCAGATATGTCAAAAGGAGTTCAAACAAGATCAGTTGTGAATCAGTCCCTCAACGCCAACATAGCGTTCTGTGCCTTCAATGCCTTTGTGTCCTTAGTTGAACCTAAGAACATAAAGGAAGAACTCCAGGATGCTGATTGGATTCAAGCCATGCAAGAAGAACTCAATCAATTTTTGAGGAACAAAGTTTGGACCCTCATCCTTCGTCCGAGAAACAAAAACATAATAGGGACGAGGTGGGTCTATAGAAACAAGCTTGACGAGAGTGGCCGCGTATCAAGGAACAAAGCAAGGCTTGTGGCTCAAGGCTATAGGCAAGAGGAAGGGATCGATTATGATGAGACCTTCGCTCTTGTCGCCCGAATTGAAGCTATTCGCCTCCTCATTGCCTACGCCGCTTGATTCGGCCTATTTTGTATAGGTTAACTCTTGTATTTTAGGGCTATATTGAGTGTGTTTAGGTTAGAGTTGTGTGTAATTGTAATATCTAAGCAGAAGACACAAGAATTCAAGAATCAAGAGTTTTAAGGCGTTATGAGCTGTCTGCGCGACATCACTTGCTTTCGAAGGCTATATCATGAGCTATAGAGGTCGGATTGAGCTGCTTTCGGTGCCATTGGAAAGATAACTTCAAGGGCTTCAATTCATCGTTTTACACTGAAGTCAGATTCCAAGCCGAAGATGGTCAAAACAGCCTCCGAAGTGACACTAGTGATTCTGTCGAGATTCCGCGACCGCGGATTGTCCACCGCGACCGCGGTGGCTGCCGAGACGAGAAGTTCCTCTCTGTCGTGAAAGCGCGGGCGCGGTGATGGCGACGCGACCGCGGTGATGCCGATTCCGAAGCGGGACGAAATCTTTCTATCTTGTTTCCTTTTCTATCTTTTGCCTCTTTCCTTATCTATCTCGTGGAGCTTGTTCCTTGGGCTATATAAGGAGGAGTCCTCCCTAGGTTTTATACAATTCACAATTCACAATTCACATTCTACCTTCTACCTTCTTCCACAAGTTAGGTTTTTAGTTTAGTTATGGAGAGCTAGTCTCCTTGGGTTTGTTCAAGGGAGAAGCTCAGATGTATGAACTCGTGAGGTTTTGGTAATTGATTTCTATCCTTTAGTTGATATTAACTCTCTTGTGCTTCATCTTATGATTGTTGATTGTTTCTCTAGGATTAGCGACCCTATTGAATTGATTAGCTTTCTACTGTTTGATTAGGTTTGGACCGTGGACAAAACTAATCTGTGAAAACAACTTAACCTAGACCTGTTGACTATGCAACTAGGATTAAGAAGAGAATTGATTGTTTTATCTTGCAATTGACTCGTAGCTTGATTGTTTGATATTATATCCTGCATATCCTTGTTCTTTATGCTAATTCTAGGTTAAGCGTCCTTGCCTAGGGTTATAGAATTGCTTGGACCGTGGACTTGCGATTGTTAATGATCAGGATAAGAATTAACCATAGGTGTGAATGAAATCAATGGATAAATCTATGATCGAGGGATTATATTATGAGTGGATCTTTTGAATGAACTTGTTTCCTTATCAATTGTTTCCCCATATTTGCATGTTTATTTATTTGTTTGTTCTTTGTTTCTTAGATTAGTTTAGTATAGATTTCCCTCCTAAACCCCCCCATATCTTTAGTTGATAGACTTATTAATACTAGAAGCCTTTAGTTCTCTTGGGTTCGACCCCTTACTTGCATACTATACTAGCTTTGTTAGTTTGTAGTTTGGGTTATTTATCTTTGATCTTGGCACGACGACTTTAGCCGAGTCAAATTTTGGCACCGTTGCCGGGGAACTTTGGTTTCTTTCTAGTGTTAATATTTTTATTGACTCTATGTGGACTTATCTTACGGTCCACACTTGTATATTCTGATGCCTTTCTATGAGTTTAAGCAATTTCAGGGTGAACCATTCTGTGATTATTTTGAGAGAGTTCTAGATGAGGCAACTGACCTAAGTGCTCGTGGAGTCTATGTCTGTGCATATGATTTTAGCGAAGAAATCCGTCGTGGCATGACATTGGAGATGCAGGATGAGGTGTATCGCAGGACTGAGAAAGGATATGCCAAATTGAGACCTGAGAAGGAATTATTTGAAATTTTCTGGGCCATGTTCGACGAGAGTTTTTCGCTGCAGGACAAGCTTAATACCGGAAAGCTTTCTGACCAAGAACTGCGACCGCGCCCTTTGGACCGCGCTCGCGGTTCCGATGCAGAAACGGAGGATTTCTCCCTGGAGGAAAACCGCGACCGCGGCCCACAAACCGCGCCCGCTGCCGCCGAGGAGTTCGGGCAGCCGGTTCTCAATGGCAATCCTGTCTTTACCGACGATGTTCCATGTCCGGTTGTAAAGCTCGATTACCCTATCTTAATGCCTGAGGGGCTCCCCATGCTCGAGTTCATATGGCAGAAAGAGTCCACTCAGGATGACGAGACCACAGAAGAAGAGGATTGGGCGATATTTAGTGAATTCCTGGATGGTTTGGAGCAAGTGGAGGTTCGAGATATTGCATTGGAGGCTTCGCCCCCGATTTTGATAGATCAAGCTTCCGAGCCTGAGCCTGAGGAGGAACGATATGTAATGACAGAAGAGGAGTATTTCTTTCAGTATGGTGACCCTTGGAGTGACAACGATGAGCCTGATGACTCGTAGAAGAAGCCAGATGCTGTTATGGAGATTTCTTCTTCACCATCAAAATATTTCGTATCCCTCTCCATGGATATTCCTGAAGTCAACCTTGACGATCCCTATATCCTTTACTCCACTTCTTCTCTCTCCTTTGATCCTTGCTTTGTTCTTGCATGTCAATCTTTTGTTAAGGATTCAATTTTTTAGCATGATAGGGTAGTTGATGACTTCTCGTACTTTTTCTTTGATAAAAGTGATAATCCAATTAGGAGATTTGCATGCTTTGATAAATACTTTGAAAAATCACATAATTGGTTTCACTCTAGAAAATCTCACCCTAATTGCTCGTGCATGTTTGATAGGTTAAAAAGAAGTTTAAACTATTTCTTTTTTTTGATAATTTGTCAACATGTTATTTGTCCTATTGTAAGATAGCTGTGCAGGACTTTGATTTGATGCTCAGGGCATTGACGATGTCCGATTCTGAAGACGTCGAGCCAACGACGTTAACCAAAAGTGCTGCTTGGGAGGCAACCCAAGGCTTAGATAGATTGTTTTTCCATTCCTAGCTTAGGTTTTTATTCGTTTTCGGACTAACATGCAGGTACTAGGTCCGAAAGGACACGCCTGGCATGAAACCGCGCCCGCGCCCTCTTTGGCCGCGCCCGCGGTGGACCGTCAGCGCGCCCCGACGAACAGGTACTAGCCCGTGCTCGTGGCAACCATACTGCGTCTCGGTTTTAGCTCGTTTTTTTAAAAAAAAAAGAAAAAAAAAGAGAAAAAAAAAACGGAAAAAAAAACGGAAAAAAAGAGGACTTTTTGGTCCCATTCTATCTCTATATCTTCCATCTATCTATATCCATTCTTTTCCATCTTCTATCTTTCCACATTCTATTTCTTCTTTCCATTCATCTTTGTAATTCCATTCTTTGGCTATGTGTAAAGCCTAAGTATGGGGGAGCTTTGTTTTCCCCGAGAGATTCTCTTCTCCACGGCTCGAGTTCGAGTATTGATCCATCTTCCAAGAAGACGAGTCAAGATACGAAGGTTGCTTACACATCACATTTTTCGAGACAAAGTCATGACATTGTTCCTGCACGAGACCCGCACCCGCGCCACATTAGCTGTGCGCGCGGTGGTCCACCCGACGCTGACTTCTACTCTTTGCCGTGTTTCCGTGCCCGCGCCCTACCTTACGCGCCCGCGGTTTGCCAACCGATTGGAAATACGAAGCTTTTATTCTACCACTTATGAAGAGTTCTTCCATTCCATATCTCTTCGTCGTTTGTGAGTCTTCTGATATACCTTCTTCCTTGCTTCTATACTTTCTCTTTGCTTCATTGAGGACAATGAAGGATTTAAGTATGGGGGAAGGAGTACTCGCATTCGCTTATCCTAGCTAGAGTAGTTAGTTGATTTGCTTCAGATTTTTGATTTTCTTCTTTTCATGGAGCACTTGCACCATATTTTTTGCATAATAAAGGAAGAAAGAGAAAGAAAAAGATAAAAAAAGCCATAAAAATTAAAAAAAGGCATATAAATCCTGGGATGAGTCGAAAACCCGAAAGGGCGGCTCAGGTAATAAGCAGGTAACCCGGACCAGCATTAGGCTGTGGTAATATGAGGTTCATGAGTGATGTGAGTTTTTGTGAGCACACTTTGAGAAAAATGAAAAGAGCGGTTAAGTGAAAACCCGAAAGGGCGCCTAAGCAGAATTGAGTGGTAAAATTTGAGTGTTTTAGGATCATTCTTGCTTGGGGACTTTGGGGCTTACATGTTAGATTTGGGTAGATCCTAGGTTGCTCTCTTTCATGTTTTTAGAGCTTGAGTGTTATATCTTGTTGTGGGGTGTGTGTTTGAGATTCATGGTTTTATGCTCATGATTTCTCTATATTTTGGGTTCGGGTTGTGAGTTGAGTGTTTTTATCTTCCCTTGTATTTCCTGAGATCTTAGATGTGCTACCTTGTTGTATTTGTTTTGAGTTTACTCGAGGACGAGCAAGATCTAAGTATGGGGGAATTTGATTCGGCCTATTTTGTATAGGTTAACTCTTGTATTTTAGGGCTATATTGAGTGTGTTTAGGTTAGAGTTGTGCGTAATTGTAATATCTAGCCCGAAGACACAAGAATTCAAGAATCAAGAGTTTTAAGGCGTTTTGAGCTGTCTGCGCGACATCACTTGCTTGCGAAGGCTATATCTTGAGCTATGGTCGGATTGAGCTGATTCCGGTGCCATTGGAAAGCTAACTTCAAGGGCTTCAATTCATCTTTTTACACCGAAGTCAGATTTCAAGCCGAAGATGGTCAAAACAGCCTCCGAAGTGACACCAGCGATTCTGTCGAGATTCCGCGACCGCGGATTGTCCACCGCGACCGCGGTGGCTGCCGAGACGAGAAGTTCCTCTCTGTCGTGAAAGCGCGGGCACGGTGATGGCGACGCGACTGCGGTGATGCCGATTCCGAAGCGGGACGAAATCTTTCTATCTTGTTTCCTTTTCTATCTTTTGCCTCTTTCCTTATCTATCTCGTGGAGCTTGTTCCTTGGGCTATATAAGGAGGAGTCCTCCCTAGGTTTTATACAATTCACAATTTACAATTCACATTCTACCTTCTACCTTCTTCCACAAGTTAGGTTTTAGTTTAGTTATGGAGAGCTAGTCTACTTGGGTTTGTTAAAGGGAGAAGCTCTGATGTATGAACTCGTGAGGTTTTGGTAATTGATTTCTATCCTTTGGTTGATATTAATTCTCTTGTGCTTCATCTTATGATTGTTGATTGTTTCTCTAGGATTTGCGACCCTATTGAATTGATTAGCTTTCTACTGTTTGATTAGGTTTGGACCGTGGACAAAACTAATCTGTGAAAACAACTTAACCTAGACCTGTTGTCTATGCAACTAGGATTAAGAAGAGAATTGATTGTTTTATCTTGCAATTGACTCGTAGCTTGATTGTTTGATATTATATTCTGCATATCCTTGTTCTCTATGCTAATTCTAGGTTAAGCGTCCTTGCCTAAGGTTATAGAATTGCTTGGACCGTGGACTTGCGATTGTTAATGATCAGGATAGGAATTAACCATAGGTGTGAATGAAATCAATGGATAAATCTATGATCGAGGGATTATATTATGAGTGAATCTTTTGAATGAACTTGTTTCCTTATCAATTGTTTCCCCATATTTGCATGTTTATTTATTTGTTTGTTCTTTGTTTCTTAGATTAGTTTAGTATAGATTTCCCTCCTAAAACCCCCCATATCTTTAGTTGATAGACTTATTAATACTAGAAGCCTTTAGTTCTCTTGAGTTCGACCCCTTACTTGCATACTATACTAGCTTTGTTATTTTGTAGTTTGGGTTATTTATCTTTGATCTTGGCACGACGACTTTAGCCAAGTCACCGCTCACAAGGGGTTCAAGCTCTTTCAAATGGACGTCAAGACAGCCTTCCTCAATGGCAAGCTTAAGGAAGAAGTGTACGTCGCTCAACTTCCAGGATTTGAGGACGCGGATCACCCTGATCATGTGTACTTCTTGGACAAGGCACTCTACGGACTCAAGTAAGCCCCTTGTGCATGGTACGATAGGTTTGCGTCCTTTCTCTTGTCTAACGGGTACACGCGAGGTAACATTGATAAAACGCTATTCTTAAAGAAAGTCCTTAAAGATGTTTTGATTGTCCAAGTCTACGTCGATGACATAGTCTTTGGAAGCACTAACATGAGACTTGTAGAGGAATTCAAGAACTTGATGAGTAGTGAGTTTGAGATGTCCCTCATAGGAGAACTTAACTTCTTCTAGGGACTCCAAATCACCCAGCTCAAAGATGGGACGCGCATTCACCAACAGACATACATTCGTGAAATGCTCGAGAAGTATGGGATGAACTCTTCAAAATCCATTGATACTCCCATCTCTCCCAACACTCGCCTTTATGCTGATGAAGAAGGCAAGAGTGTAGATCAAAAGCTTTACAGAGGAATGATAGGGTCCTTGCTATACCTAACGGCAAGTCGTCCTGACATCATGTTCGCCGTATGCTTGTGTGCTCGCTTCCAAGCAAATCCAAAGGAGTCCCACATGCAAGAGGTCAAGAGAATCTTCAGATACCTCAAGGGACGGGATGAACTATGCCTATAGTATCCCAGAAGGACGTCCCTAAACCTAGTAGCGTACTCTGACGCAGACTACGTTGTCCATGTGGTGGATAAGAAGAGCACATCCGGCATGGCACAATTCCTTGGCTCGTGCCTTGTATTATGGGGATCCAAAAAGCAAAACTCCGTGGCTCTCTCAACCGCGGAAGCTGAGTACGTTGCTGCTGCTTCGTACTGCTCACAAGTCCTATGGATCAAGTACCAACTTGAAGATTATGGTACGTTCCTCAACACAATCCCTATCTTGTGTGATAACACCAGTGCTATAAGTATTGCCAAGAATCCTGTTCATCATTCTAGGACAAAACATATTCACATAAGACATCACTTTCTTCGTGATAATGTTGAACTTGGATTAATTAAAGTAGATCATGTTAGGATTGAGGACCAAGTGGCCGATATTTTCACAAAAGCACTTGACAGACGTCCCTTCGAGCACCTCCAGTTGCTTCTAGGGTTGATAACTTTTAAATGATCAAGTCCCGTTCTATTATTCCCTCTATGATTGGCTATGCTTTGTTGAGAACTTGTTTTAAAGTGTGTTATTCATTCAAAGTCATCTTTAAAGGACGCTAGTCTAAGACATATGTTTTGCTTGTGTTTTTGAATGTCATTCATTTCGCTTTTCATCTCAAGAGTATCCCTGATCAAACTACCCTCATTATAAGCCAAAATGATGGGAACTCTAAGCTTACCTAAGCCGAGAATCTTTCAAACGCATCCTATGAAGGTTCTTTGTTTTATCTTTACGGGACGTACTTGCTTGATTTTCAAAAATGGTTCTAAGTGATCAATGGGACGCGTGTTAAGAGCTCAGAGTTGTCCGTACAGAGTTCTAAGTTTAGAGGTTGAGATCAGTGTTTGGGACGCAGTGGTTCAGTTCTGAGTAGAGCAGTGTTGTGTGTTGAAAGGACGTCAAGACAGAGTCCTTTGTAGTTGTGAAAAGTTTGATTTTTGAAAATGGGAAGTTGAAACGTCCTGGAGAAGTTGAACGCGGATCTCGGGATATGTGTACCGGGTGCGCGACAGCTGTGTTTCTTAGCAAAGAAGTAAGCCACGTGCGGGATTGCGGGTGGAAGAAACCAAAGGAAAATACCCTATTTCCCTTGACCATTCATCTTCGTCTTCTTCCTATAAATATGCCCCTGCACAACCCTGAAAAAAACTTCTTGGCTTCTCTGCTGCTTACACCATTTTAGCAAACTCTAAAATCTTCACACCCAGATCCCGAAATCACCTTCTCAACCCTAATCTTCCTCTATAAAATCATCCTCTCAAATGGCCAACACAAGAGCAACCAAGAACCCTTCTCCCTCTTTGGCGGCGAAAAACCCTAGCTCCTCGAAGTCTCCCCCGGTGAAAGGCCGGTCACTCATGGACTCGAGAGGGCGACCTACTGGGCGCCAAGAACCCCCTCGCCACCATTCCTCTTCACAAGCCACCCAACGCCGCCACTCCACCACCCCTCCCCAGCCACAACGCTCCCAACCTCCTCCACAAAAACCCCAACCTTCCCATTCTCAATCCAAACCCGCTCAAAAACGCTTCCATTTCCTTGAGAAGCCTTTCAAACCAGAGCCCGGGCCAGACAACATCGCTAAAAGCACCGTCCTTGGCTTCCCTGCCCAACCAAAGCGCCGTCCTCCTCTGGACCCACTTGTCGAGGACTGGCTAGAAAAAGAGCCAAGGACGCTCGCCAATATCTGCCTACGGGCGTCCATAAGCGACTACCCTCCCAAAATCCAACGCCTCCTCCACTACTTCATGGTAACTTATGTCCAGCCTCGCCTCCGGGAAACCAATCACACCAACCCACCCTTCATGGGCCCTGGGATTATATCCGACTCCTTCGGCGGAACCGTGGAGGAGCTTGCTAAGTTACTCCCCGACATCTTGGAGTTCTTAGTCGCTCCTACGGGCTCCGTCCCTTCCCAGAAGCGTAAGAGGCCTTCCTCCCCCTCTCCTTCCAAACAACAAACAAAAGGCCCTCCCTCTTCTTCCCAAGCCAAACCAATCCCTTCCTCCCCGCCTCCCGCCCCAAAGCGACGCCTGAAGACGTCCGTTGAGCTCGAGGGCGTTACTGAGCAACAGATGGCTGCGATTCGCCTCTCCGAGCTTCAGATAGAGAAAGAGGAGAAAGTCAGGCAAGAGCAGGCAGAAAAGGACGCCATTACTGCGGCGATCCAACAGAGCCTACAAGAAGTCCCTCTACTCCCTCCACCTCCACCAAGGGTAGAGGACGTCACTCCCGCTCCTGCTCCTACGGCTGCATCAGATCCGCTCGAGACGGAACTAGAGGCGGATTTGGCAAAGCCTATGCCAAAAGTCCAGAGGGCAGCCCCTCAAGAACAGGTCCCGGCAAAGGACGCTGCTCCAACTGTTATTGCTCTCGAGGACTCCCCGGCTAAGGCTCCTCCTCCTCCTCAAGCTCCACTAAAAATCAAGCCAATCTTAGTGGCTCCGCCTCGCCCCTCTGCCCCCGCAACCAAAGCCAAAATAAAAACTCCCTCCCCCTCTCCTCCCAAAGCTCCCTCTCCTCCTCCCAAAGCTCTCACTCCTCCTCCGCCTGCTCCGGCTGTTGAGGAAAGTATTCAAGTCCAAGGGACGCCTCCTTCAAACGTCCCTACAGAGTCCTTGGCAAAGGCTCCAGTTGCAGACGCGCCTCCTCCAACACAGGCGTCCGCTGCTGAGGACACCGAGATGGTCGAGTCCTATGAGCAAGGGGACGACGCCTCGGATGAAGAGGAGACTCCTCACCAGGATGAGGATCCTGAGGACGAGGAGGGAGACGACGAAGAAGAAGACGCCGGTGATGAAGTGATTGTGAGCAACGACAGTAAGTAGAAACGCTTGAAGAAGATTGTGTCGCCGCTCCTGTTCACCGCCCAGTTCTTGGAAGAGAATCAACGCCAAGAGTTTTTGGAACTACTCGAGTTCCAAGGATGGACGCACCTGGGTGTCGAGGCCGCGGAAGTCGACCCCGAACAGGTTCTCCGCTTTTACTCAAAATTTAAGATATTAGAAGTAAAAGGGAAGCCTCAAGGGACGTTCAAGATAGATGGGGACGAGTACTCAATTGCTGAGGGTACCGTCCGCAATATGCTAGGCCTGCGTCTTTCTCCGCCAGATGCTCTGCACGACCTTCCAAAAAAGAATTTTGGTCGTTTCTCCCAGGAAGAGATCTTCAATCGCATTTTCAACGGGAGACAGCCAGTTGCTAAGGATAGGGTCGCTCATTGTCTCTCCAAGACGGGCGTCCTTGCGCATCACTTTATAGTGCGCATGGTCGTCCACCGCCAAGAAAAGAAGTCGATAGTCCAGATCACTGATAGTATCTTACTAGACGCCTTCTTGGAACGCAAGCCCATAAATTTGCCGCGGGTTATCTTGGAGCACATGGACAAGTGCACAAGAGGAGGACACTCGCTCCCCTTCCCTGGCTTGGTCAAGCAGATCATGAAGCAGCAAGGCCTCTACGTCCCCAAAATAGAACAGACCTTCGGGATCCATTGGGACGTCAGGCAAATCACCCTCCCTCCAGTTGGCAAACTGAGGTGTGATGAGCCGCTTCCATCTGTAAAGAGGCAACTGGCCAAGGAGAAAAAGGAAGCGGAACGCCGAGCTAAGGCTGTTGCTGCTGCTGCGAGAGTGGAAGGAGAATTTGAGCAAATTCTCCAAGTAGAAGGGACGCCAGTTGAACATCAGGACGCCGACGCAGAAGAGGACGAGCTCGATGGTATGAGCGTCCCTGATGAGGCCGAGAAGCACTCTCAGAAGTATCTACTGGGCATGACGATCGAGAACCAATGTATGATGATTGATCTAATTCAACAGGTTCACGACACCCTCCATACCCACACAGAACTCCTGGAACGCAACAACGAGCTTCTTGCGCAGAACAACTATCTTCACGAGCAACATCCCAAGGCCCTCGGCAAGCGTCCCAGAAAATGATCACTCCCCCCTTCTCTATCCTGAAAAAGTTTACTGTTTTTCTTGTGTTCTGTTTGTTAAGACTTTGGGACGATGTCCCCTTTGAACCTTTTTCTGTAATGATCGTACTCTCCTTATGAATGTAGTTCATTACGTTTGTGATCCATTATGTCTAAGCGTTCCTTTCTTTAGTTATGGCTTTATGCTTGCATGCTTTTCAACTTGTTCTCCTTTTCGATGATGCCAAAAGGGGGAAGTATAGTTTTGCAGAGATGCGATTGTCTTTAAGTTGTCACAGAAAGCATGTGTTTAGGGGGAATTTCGGCCAAGTCCAAAGGACGCTAGTTAAGAATAAGATAGGACGCACTTAAAAGAATGTGTTGCATGCCAACCTAAGCTGAAAAGAAAATCAAGTGTAGTCTCTCATGCTAAAAGCTTTACTTCTGTGCGTATCATTTGAAAGAGTTTGTCATCATCAACAAGGGGGAAATTGTTGGGACGATGTTAAGGACGCCATCATTAATATCTAAACCAATAATGATCATCCCTTGTTTTGATAATGACAAACTCAAATGTATTTAATAAGTTGTCCAAGTGTTGATCTCAAGTAAGTCAAACGGACGCAAATGAGCAAAAAGAACAACAAGTGAACGGCGGTCCCTAACTCTGTAGGGACGCACATCATCAGAACTTCCAGAGCCAAACGTAGTTGGCAAAGTCCCTGCGCAGATAGGACAGCGTCCTCATCAAGAAGGGACGCGCGCCGAAATACGGACGAAGTTCAAATTCAAATCAATGCCGCCCCAACATGATTACATCATACTCGGCCGTAGTCCTCAGAAGGAAGCTTCCCTTGTCTGGGCACGTGCAGACAATTCCAAAGATGTCGCTTTCCCAACGATGGTCCCCTATCCACGCGGAGGCTTCCCAAGCGTCAACAGAGTTGACTTCCTCAAGAGGCTCATCGCACCGTTGATGGAAGATCAAGGATCCTGCAAAGCCTCAGAGGACGCTAGAGGACAAGAACCACTTCCGCTATAAATACCCCCCAAGGGGTATGCATAGCGGTGTGGACTTTGAAGACTTTCTCTCAAGCTCTCCCGAAGCATTCAAGAACACGAACGAAGATCAAGAAGATTAAGTGATCTTGAAGCAAGAGAAAGAAAGTCCAACCACATCAAATCCAAAACAAACCACAAAATAGTTAGAGTTGTAGTATGTCTCTCACAACGAACCGTGAGAGACGTGTGTGATAGCTTCCTTATAGCTAAGAGAGTTAGGTTACTTTGTTAGGTGGAAAGGAGTGTTACTAGTGAGGCTAAGGACGGACGCTTAGCTCAGTGAAGTGTAACGACTCGCCTAAGTTGTAAGGACTCTCTCTTAATAAGATAAGGACGGCTATTGAAAATCCTCCAAGCGGAGGTAGAGGTTTACCCATAAGACTAGTTGGTCTTAGTCAGGTTCCTCTATAAATACTCGTGTCCATTATCTTACTGCATTTCCTGTTAAGTTTAATTTCCGCTGCACCTAAGGACGCCCTTAACCCTGTTAAGGACGCCTTCACTAACTGACTTACGATCCGACACAAACTCTTTTAAACAAAGCGCACAGAAGTAAAGCTTTTAGCTTGAGAGACTACACTTTGATTTTCTTTTCAGCTTTGGTTGGCATGCAACTCATTCTTTTAAGTTCGTCCTATAATTATTCTTACTAGCGTTCTTTGGACTTTGGCCGAAATTCCCCCTAAACGCATGCTTTCTATGACATCTTAAAAACAATCGCATCTCTACAAAACTATACTTCCCTATTTTGGCATCATCGAAAAGGAGAACAAGTTGAAAAGCATGCACACACAAGGTCATAACTAATGAAAGGAACGCTTAGACGCAATGAAATGCAAACACAGGGAACGCCATTCATAAACATAGAGACTAGAAGTTAAGAATGTTATTAAAGACATTCCACACAAGAGAAACAAAGGGGACAACGTCCCAAAATCTTAACAAAAACACAAGAAAAGATAAATTGTTTCAGGAGTTTGAAGGGAAGGAGCAATCATTTGCGGGGACGCTTACCAAGAGCTTTTAGAGTCTGTTCATTGAGTTCATTGTTCTGTGCCAGAAGCTCGTTGTTGCATTCTATAAGCTCAGTGTGTTGGTGAAGAGTGTCGTGGACCTGTTGGATGAGATCTATCATCATGCATTGGTTCTCAATCATTGTTTGAACCAAAATTTACCCAAGGAAGAACTTTGGCTTAAATCGGGCCTAGATCGAAATAAATCAAAGAGAAGGACGAAAATTGTGTTTGTATTGATGAGAAAAGCGTATGAATGTGTAAAAACATGGTACCCCGTTCTAGGGTTTACAATGGATGTATGAAGGTATGACCCCCCTTCTAGGGTTTACAATGCATGCCTCTGGCGAGGGCTATGGTGTATGATCTGATGTGATATGCTATTCTCCTCTCTCTCTCCTCTACAATTTCGTGGGTTTACATAGGTATTTATAGACAAAAAGTAGGAATTCTATCTTATACAAGGTATAAATCTATCTTAACCAACAAGTCTTCCAGAAAATCTATCTTATATCTTGGATATTCTTTATCTTGTCAGGCAGCGAATATACCATATATCAGAGGATATCTTGGAAAGATTCTATCTTGTAACAACCATATCTCGGACAAAATCTATCTTGTTCGACCGACCGTCCTTCCCGCCGTCCTTCTCGCTGCGCTCTTAAGAGGTAGCAAAGAAGTACTAATCGGGTCTTGATACTTCTTTGACTATGTATTGATACTTCTTCGCCTAAAACCTTGGTCGAACAGTACCTTGTAACTGTAAGGCATTGGGACTTCTCTGGTACTGGGTTGCTTTCTGCTTGGATTATTTCTGGGTCCAACAATACCCCAAATTCATCTTGGTTGTTGAGGCGACGAGACGGGTAAGATGGATTTCACACCTTTGACATGAACCTTCGTTATTTGCAGAGTTGTTCGTTGATATAAACGATTGAGTCTCTGGACAGCAGACGTCTTTGTGACAGAAGTGTTTACAAGAGGCGCGGACTCTATCGAAGTCGTCAACTATAGGCATGGACCTGATCGAAGTTGTTTACCGCCAGCGTAGGTGTGACCGAAGTTGTGTAGCCTTGGGCATTTTAACTGGACGATAACCATGAGCTTTGGGTGTTTAACCTAATCGTAGTCGCTAGCCCAGAGCATAGACTTAGGTAAAGTCACAAACCAAGAGCTTACACTCGTTGTTGTGCAAAGGTGATGCTTGAGAAACTGAAGGTATATGTCTTGGATGGAGAGCCTATGTCTCGGAAGCTATGTTCCGAAGCTACTCTTAAGGTAGTGCACTTGGTTGGTTTTAAGATCTGCATCGGAGATTCTCCGCGTAAGATAGCGAATACTCGATGAGTTATACTGTGCTCGGGAACTGAAGCTGTGAGAAGCTATAAAGGTGACCCAGTGCTTGGTCAATCGTGGTGGTTAGACCGATTGCTTTAGTATTTGACGAACCCTTGCTTGGAGATTCTTCAAGACTTTTCTGATGCGAAGAACGACCATTGGGACTTAATGACGTAGTAAGATACCTTCGTTAAGTATTATCCACTCGGTACCCCAGCATTAGGATCTTCCTTTGAGGTGGTCGTGGAACTTCTAGATGACGTCGGAACGATCAATCATGAGGATAGGGTGATTGACGTACCTGATGCTTATGCGGTAATAAACCCCAGCCTCCATCGTCATGAAGGGTTTGATTTATGAGGTTGAGTTAACCCCATGATGATAGAATGATTCTTTGAACGCAGGATCTATGTGCAAATGTTCGTACGCTGATCGATTATTAATTAGGCATGGCTAGACAAAATCGTCATTTAACCAGAAAATGGCCAGAGAAGTACTGATGCGTGATTAGCGGGTTTATCTGAGCCAATTCTGGTGAATCTTCACGTAGGTTTAACCAGCGATGATGCCGGTGCAGCTAAGGAAGTCGATGGTGAGGAGCCTTCAGAAGAGGCGGCTTCTCAGACCCCAACCATTAAAGTGTGGCTCTATAGTCTTCCTTGTCATTCATTTGATTTAGGTTCGTTGTGGGAACGAATGCGAACCCCTGATTAGGTGTATGTTCGTTCCTTTGACACTTGATTACTCTGCTTTGTTGCTCTGGTAAAGCGTGAACTTACGATCTTTTGATTTTAACCTGCACCTAATCAAGCAACTTTTTCATAACGTTAGTTTAATGAAATATCTAGAGAATTTCCAGAGAAATGTCACCCATTGGTACGGGGTGTTCCCTTTTTGTATTTTGTTTTGTTTCGACGCCCTTGTATGGCGCGCTTCTATGTATTTCAATATTGTCCTGCACTCGAATAAGATAACTTTGCAATAATGTTAGTATAAGTAAATATCTGGAGAATATCCAGAGAAGCATCGCCTGTTGGTAGGGGATGTGAAGTTTACTCGTATTGAGTTTCGATGCCACGGTATGACACTTATATATATGTCGTTGTGTTAGTACCTTTTTATTTGCGTCAGTTGGCAAACTTTAGTGTAGGGCAGTGATCAAGAGATTCTCCAGGGATGTATTTGCCCATATGTGTATGAATGCGTTAGTAGATCAGCATTCGAGAGGAAGTGTTATGTGCCTTCCTCCCATAGCGCATTAGTTCGATCCTGAATAGATGTCCAGGTCTTTGCGCTTGGTGTACTGCAAAGGTCCGCGCATAATTGCTTATGATTAGGCGTCCTTTGGATCCATAAGTTTAGTCCTTAGGATGTATTGTTTTCACGGCGTCCCGTGAATGTGGCCTCGGGTTATCGGTGCTATAGCGTTCCCCTTCCCGTACTAATCCAATGTGACTACGTTGATTGGACTTAGATGGGGGGTAACCAACTTATGGGTTACTTCACCACGTTGTATGCGTGACGACATCGCCATTTCTAGACGGTATAACCATGTATTTATACAGTGGTTTTTTATGTGCTGTTTTTCGCGTATTTGTTTAGTCGATGAGACGTAAAATAGCGTGTAGGGTGCGTTTGAAGCGGTAGTTGAGTTGTGGGAGAGTTGTTTTCTCGCAAAACATCACAAATAGAACTGAAAAACTACTAAGCTATGAATTAAAGACAATGCATCGACATTGGGAGCTAGCACCCCGGAGTCGCTTATTGAAGAAAAATCAAAGAGGTCTTAAAGAAGTAGTAAACTAAAGCTAAGTGATGATCAGAAAGTTAATGAGACCAAACCGATTCAGAAGTAATACTTCTTCAGGTGGGTTGTACTTTAACGCGTGTGAGTCGTGATCGAATGCCGTTAGCGTTGGCTCGTGAATGAGCGGGAAGACATTATAGAATGTAGGAAGAATGAGAACGAGTAATAAAGTATAGATAGTAAAAGTAAGTACCTTAGTGGTGTAGCCAATGTTGGCGTATAGCACCTTGGGACTGTATTAGGGCCATGGCTGGCCTTTGACGTTTCGCATGGTTGGATAATGCATAATAAGAAGTAGAAAAGGGGCGATCATGGGTTTCCCCGATGATCCTCCAATGCTTAAGTTAGTAGTGTATCCGTGTGAAACCACAAAACGAAACCATAAGGTAAAATAATAGTTTTTTAGGAGTGATACGGATGAAACCTGTGTTTTTCTAGCGATTGGATCATGCTCGTTACAAGGGTTATCATCATCGTTGTCTTCTCACCTGAGGTTCTTGAATACCGACTAACTGGATGGTGATTCTCTAGCTGCGGCCTAGCGATCAATCAACGAGTGATTGACTTGGATTGTTCCCAAGGAAAGGGGGTTTAAGGAGTGTCATGGTTAGATCAGACGACCCCTTTTGTCTTCTTGCAACCATCAAGGTCTGGCCTTGAAGCTATCTTCGCGACTTCTTTGGAGATTTTCTAGCGACTACATAGCCTTTGTCTAGAGACTAACAATGAGCGACTGGCCTAGCTGGTTGCCCAAGCAAGGATGTTGGAGGGGTGTTGTAGCTTGCTCTAGTGTCGAGGTCGCTACACCCCTGACATCTTTTCGCGGATGAAAATGTTTGGCCTTGGAGCCATCTTCTAAACTTCTTTGGAGATATTCGAGCGACTGCCTAGAGATTGCCTAGAGATTGTCTAAGGGGATACCGACTTGTGCGATCTTCTTTGCAGAAAGCTGCTTGAACCTGATTTTTCTGAATCAGGGGAGTGACCCTTGACCATGGACAGTTAAGCCAATATCTTGTTGCTTCTTGGTTCAAGTAACCCCAGCTCGTGGTGAATTGGTACTTTGTGAACCGAACGTGGGCCGCTTCCTTGAGTTCTTGGACGGTGTCCGAACCTGACTCAAGTTCACGTTCGTTGCTTTCCATACTAGTGAGCCAGTATCTGGCGGTGGGCACTCTAATCTTTTTCGGAATGATGGCTTCACACCCATGCGCTAGGGAGAATGGTGTTTGACCTGTCGCTCCCTTCGGGTGGTGTGACTTAGTTCGATGTTTCACTCTTTACGGAAGTACGCGTCTTCTTGCTTCTGAATTGTGATCCATCGTTGCATGTAATCTCTTTTGGTAATCCTAATCTTTTGACTTGTGGATGGAGGCAATTTTCCGTCAATGTCCATCCCCCATCTCATGAATGACCACGGGGTGATCGAGGGATGGAGAAGCTCTAGTCATTGGTGTGGGATAGGTGTGTGGTGCTGACATGCTTCGTACGCCTAAGTGTACTTGGTTAAGTCTTGGAGAATAGTCAGCTAGTACCACCCCTGCCTGAGGATCTTGTTGGCTAAGCTCCGACCCCTAGTGTGGTTCCTGTAGTCTTCCTCGTGTATTTCGCACATGATTTTCTCGGCCTCTTCTTTTTCTACGCATCGTTGTAGGAAGCATGAGGTAGATTCGTGGAAGAAGATCCCATGTAGGATGGTGAAGCGTGTTGCTTTCGATCTTAGGGCTTTGGCTTTGATCTTGTCCTTGGGTGCTTTGCCATGTAGGAACCAGTGTAGGTATGGCCTGGTCCAGTGGTCGACTGAACTGACCCTTAGACTGGTGGATCTTTGGAGAATATCTAGAGCGAGTGGCTCGGGTGGTGATTCTTTATCCTTGATTCTTTTGATGATTCGGCCATTGCGGATTACAGTAGGCGAACGAGAGTTGTTGTGCTTTTTAGGGTAGTGCCTAATCCTGTTAGGGTGTCGGCCGAAGTGTTTTGCTCTCGAGTCACTTGCTCACGTTTAATTTGCTTGAATTGCTCGGCCGAGGATTTGACCGTTTTGAGATAACTTGCCATCCTGTCGTCTTTGGCGTCGAAGATGCATAATATTTGGTTAATAACCAGTAAAGAGTCGACTCGTACCTTAATTCTCTTGATGGATAAAGCCTTGGCTAACACTAGTCCAAAGATAAGAGTTTCATTCTCTGACTCGTTGGTAGTGGCGTCAAAATTACATCTGGTCGCTTAAGCTGCTCTTTCCCCCCTTGCCGATTTTAGCACGACTCCGAGACCTGACCCTTGCGTTCGAGTCTCCTTTGGTGTTCAGTAACCATTCGTGCTCTCCCCGAGGGTTGGGGTAAAGTCGGCAACGAAGTCAGCGAGGACCTGTGACTTGATACTTCTTTAGTACTTCATAAAATAGTCGATACTTATTTGAGGATTTGGAGATGAACCGGCTAAGCGCGGCTATCTTGTTGATCAACTTTTGCACATCTTTTACGCTTCGAGGGGATTTCAGGGAAGCAATCGCCCGAACATGGTCAGGGCTAGCCTCAATCCCTCGCTTGGCCACCACGTGCCCCAGAAAAGTACCAGACGGTACCCCGAAGATGCGCTTCTGGGGATTTAGCTTCGTGTTGTTTTTTCAGGGATTTTGGATGCTTCTTCCAAGTGCCCCCTGTGTAATGAAGCGCTTGTGCTCTCTACCACCACATCGTCGATATACACCTCCATTGACTTTCCAATGTGATTTATGGAACATCCGATTGACTAATCGTATGAAAGTATTCCAGGCGTTTCGCAAGCCGAAGGGCATGACATGGTAGCAATATGTGCCCAACCCGGTTATGAGGGAGGTTTTTTGCATCGGTGTCGTCGAACACGATGGCTTTTCTGAAGATTTCCTGCCGGTGTGCCCCGATGGTTGGGTCGGCCAAGAATCGCTTTCTTTGTCATGGCAATTCGCTGCTAAGTATGTCAACCCATATACGTTCGATCCCCCAGATATTATGCTGACCGCTCTGTCTGGTGTTGGAGAATCTCGCCTTTCTTAGCGCTCGGGCTGGAGATTTTCCAGTACTTCTTTGGGTACCGCAGCGTCTTGTGCCACGTGTTCTATTCGCCCCGCAATGATTAAACGAGACAACTCTTTTCTTAGCATGATGCAGTCGCGAGTCCGGTGCCTATGATACTCGTGGTAGTCACACCACTTGGTGGTATCTCTATCGGCCTTTGGAGCCTTATCCTTTCTTGGACACCTCACGTATTCCCCAAGCCTGGTCATATTTCGTAGGAGTTTGTCCGTAGAGATGTTGAGCTTAAGGGGGTCTAGCGAAGGTGGTGGTGATGTCGCAAAACTAGATTAAGACTTTTTCGCGGTCGAAATGGTTTCAGGAATTCTCCGGTGGATCTTTGGGACTTCAGAAGTACCCTGTTGAGATCGTTGGATTGCTTTCGACTAGAGGTGAACTGAGAGCGAAAAGTATCCGAATGATCCGCAAAGGACTGAATGCTCCCACGTGGGAGATTAGTGAGTCAAGTCAGGGCTGGCCCTGTTAGGGTTGTGCCGAACCCTTTGTTCATCATAGCTTCTTGGGAATGGTAGGGGACTGTGCTTGCCATCATCTTCGGCTTGTATATTGCCACGTGTTCGTGAGGATATGTGGTCCCATTGTACGTGGGCTTACTTGGAATGGAGATTCTTTAGAATTTCTTTGGTATTTCTTTGGAGTTTCTTTGGAATTTCTTTGGTGTTTCTTCAAAGTCGTCTGATGCTTCGGGTTTCACGGGCTGCAGTCCCTGGTGATTTGATTGAGTATGACGCCTATTTGCTCAGCATCCTTCTTTTTGATGGCCGTGTCCAGGCCGATCTACTGTGCCGTTCGTAATCTTCCTTGTTGGTGTCGTCACCCGCGATCCAAGTTAGGATGACGTGTCATGTAATTGAAACAAGTGAACAACCAATACGTATAAGTATAAAAGGTCGATATTTATAAGATGCGCAATTAAGAAAGAAAGTCTATCTTTTAACCGCATATTAGAAAAATTGTAATCAAACAAGGATAAAGGCAAAATCTGAACTCTTAGAAGAGAGAAGCAAAACACGGAATGAACTATGACATAAGGGAACGAGGAAACCAGTATATGAAGGATGGAAGACGTGATCCGGAAGGATCGACTTGACCGTTTGCGTCCAGGTTGCTAAGTACTAGTCCGTCCCGCCTTGTTGTTGCCTAGAGGCTCTCTAGCGGCCAACAACGAACGATTGGTTTTCCTTGCTGCCCTTAACAAGCCACCAGATTGTACTCAAGTATTAGCATGAGGTTTCCATAATCAAAATATAGAAACGTAGTACAATGAATTGAATGGGAAAAAGAATTCTCCCTGTCCAGAAATTTGACGAGGAGATAACAAAGCACATGGCTTTGATGTTTTGTAGATCAAATCCTAGTATTGCATCAGCCCTAGCTTTGTTTTGATGATCATCGATGTCGCTCTGATGATCGCCCCACTTCTGGCTTCGCTGATCGCTCGAAACTTCTTCGGAACTTCTTTGGGACTTCTTTGGAGTTCTGTCGTCTCCTCGTCTCGCGATCTGGTGCTATGATTTTTGTGTTTTTTTGTTTCTCCGGTAGCGAGAGGGTCAGGATGGGTGTTTTCCAGTCCTGATATTGTGTCTTTCGATCAAGAAAGGTGGAGACTTTGGTCCTTTGATGATTGTATCGATCTTCGGCCCCACGGTGGGCGCCAAATTGTTTGAACCAAAATTTACCCAAGGAAGAACTTTGGCTTAAATCGGGCCTAGATCGAAATAAATCAAAGAGAAGGACGAAAATTGTGTTTGTATTGATGAGAAAAGCGTATGAATGTGTAAAAACATGGTACCCCGTTCTAGGGTTTACAATGGATGTATGAAGGTATGACCCCCCTTCTAGGGTTTACAATGCATGCCTCTGGCGAGGGCTATGGTGTATGATCTGATGTGATATGCTATTCTCCTCTCTCTCTCCTCTACAATTTCGTGGGTTTACATAGGTATTTATAGACGAAAAGTAGGAATTCTATCTTATACAAGGTATAAATCTATCTTAACCAACAAGTCTTCCAGAAAATCTATCTTATATCTTGGATATTCTTTATCTTGTCAGGCAGCGAATATATCATATATCAGAGGATATCTTGGAAAGATTCTATCTTGTAACAACCATATCTCGGACAAAATCTATCTTGTTCGACCGACCGTCCTTCCCGCCGTCCTTCTCGCTGCGCTCTTAAGAGGTAGCAAAGAAGTACTAATCGGGTCTTGATACTTCTTTGACTATGTATTGATACTTCTTCGCCTAAAACCTTGGTCGAACAGTACCTTGTAACTGTAAGGCATTGGGACTTCTCTGGTACTGGGTTGCTTCCTGCTTGGATTATTTCTGGGTCCAACAATCATCATCCCAAGCAGGTACTTTTGGGAGCACTTCTCAGCCTCATGAGGAACGCTCATACGCTCAGCTTCATCATCATCATCAACGTCCTCTGCATGCTCTATTGGCGTCCCTACCACTTATAGATTTTCCTGAGGCGCGCCTTCCCCATCTTTAGCAACAACAACATCCTTGGCTCTTCTTTAAACCTCTTTCTTCTCCTTGGCTAACTGTCTCTTCACGGAGGGTAGTGGCTCATCACACCTCAGTTTTCCAACTGGGGCAGGGTGATTTGCCTTACGTCAGTGAATGCCAAAGAACTTTCCTCTCTAGGTGCGTAAAGATGTTGCTACTCAAGGATCTTTTTGGCAAGGCCAGAGAAGGGGAGCGAGTGGCGTCCTCCAGTGCATTTTCCCATCTGCTCCAAGACAACCCGCGCCAAGTTGATGGGCTTGTGGTTTAAGAAGGCGTCCAAAATAATGCTGTCGGTGATCTGAACAATGGACTTCTTCTCTTGTCTAGGGACGACCATGCGCAAGGACGCCCATCTTGAAGAGACAATGGGCGACTCTATCCTTAGCAACTGGCTGCCTCCCATTGAATATGTTGTTGAAGATTTCCTCCTGGGAGAATCGGTCAAAATTCTTGCATTGAAAGTCATGCAGAGCGTCTTGAGGCGGGAGGCGTAGACTTAACATGTTGCGGACGGTATCCTCTGCAATAGTGTACTCATCCCCATCCAGTTCAAACTTCCCTTGAGGCTTCCCCTTCACTGTTGATACTTCAAATTTGGAATAGAAGCGGAGAACCTCATTGGGGTCTACAACAGCAGCCTTTCCGCCTAGGTGCGCCCAACCTTGAAACTGCAGCAGCTCGAGAAATTCTGTGCGGCCGTTCTCTTCAAGGAACTGAGCTGTAAACACGAGCTGCGACAGAATTTTCTTGAGGCGCTTCTGCTTGTCGCCATTTCCAACTATGACGTCGTCGCCGGCGTCCTCTACCTCTTCAGCTTCGCCCTCCTCTTCTTCATTCTCCTCATCATGAGGAGGGGTGTAACGTTGTCTGAGGCCTCGTCCCCTTGGTCAAGAGACTAAGCCATTTCTTCATCTTGGGACGCCTGAGGTTGAGGAGGGGCGTCCACTGGAGTCCTGGCCAAGGACTCTGTGGGGACTTCAGCAGAAGTCGTCCCCTGGACTTGCACACTTTCCTCGACACCTTTGCCGGAGGAGGAGGAGGAGTCGTCTCTTTCGGAGGAGAGGGAGAGGGAGTTCGCAGCTTAGCCTTTGGAAGGGGAGCAGAAGGGTCAGGCTTCACCACTGTAAGGGGAGTGGCAGCAATTGGAGCTGGAGGGGGAGGAGGCGCCTTTTTCACAGGGGAATCCTCCACTGAAATGACTGTGGGAACAGCGTCCTTGGCCAGGACCTGTGTGGAAGGGACTTCCTTTTGGACCTTTGGTATTGGCTTTGCCAGGTCTGCCTCAATCTCCGCCTCTATCGGATCAACAATAACCACAGGAGCGTCCTCTACCCTTGATGGAGGAGGAGGAAGTAGAGGGACATCCTGCAGACTTTTCTGGATCGCCTGAGCAATCGCGTCCTCTTCTGCCTTGGCCTGTGACGTGGGGGTGGTGATCAGTCGTAGTCCGGATCGGATGATGTCAAAATTTAAATTTATAAACCGAACCCCAATTGTAGTAAAAGAGGTAGGGTGTCGAACACACGGTGTTGGGACGCTATCAAGAACGCCTGCGTACTTGGTAGTGTGCCCACACAAACCGTCCCTTAGTTTTGATATGACAAACTCACTTTGATTCTAATAAATTTGTCCAAGTGTTCAGGAATGCCCAATTAACAAAGGACAACAAGTGTGTGAACGTTCCCTAGGCTTAGGGACGCCAGCTAACAGGAAGTAAGGACCAGTAAGAGACTACTTAAGCAAGGAGTTCCAAGCAAGTAGGAACGCGAGAAAGGAGTCCTTACTCTCTAGCCGACATGATGACATCACTCGACAATGTTTGATCATCCAAGGACACGTGGAGACCGATCCTGTAGCAGAGTCCAACACTACGTGGCGGACGATCCTGTAGCAGAGTTCATCAACACGTGGCGGCAGATCCTGTAGCAGAGTTCATCACACACAGCTGGATACAGGAAGCTTCCTCATCACCGCCATACTCGTGGAGGAAGATCCTGTAGCCACGTATCTCAAGGGCATGATCGTCAGAACGAGAATGACGCCTTTCCCAAGTCCTACAAATACCGCAAGGCATTTATTGTGACATCAACGCTTTCAGAGAATATTCAGAGAGAATCAGAGGAAAGCAACTCACTCAAGAACACGAAGAACTGACGCAAGAACTCAAGAACAGTGCTAGGACTTGTGTTAGATCGAGTGAGAGTTTGTACCCAAACCACAAAACATTTTGTAACCAGAAAACCCAAAAAGAGAAAGAGAGTTCTGCGAAGTACTGCAGAACGTAGGAATAGAGTCCTTTAGTAGATTGAACTATAGCTTAAGCTGTAGGCTCAAAGGAGTTCTTTACAAGTGAACTTAGGGAAAAGCAAAGTGTCGGAGAACTGTAAAACCTCGCCAGTACAACTGTAAGAACGTTCAATATAAAGGAAAGAACTATTCAAAAATCCTCCAAGGAGGTAGAGGTTTACACTCAAGGACTACTTGGTCTTGAGTGGTTCCTCTATAATTCACTGCGTTCATTACTTACCTGTTTAGTACATTATTTCCGCTGCAATACTCAAGGACGTCCCTACACTTCGTAGGGACGCCTGACCAAAGGACGCCTTTACCCAAAGTAAAGGACGTCCCTTAGTACTAACGATCCAACAATTGGTATCAGAGCGGGCGCTCTAGATTCTTACTGAGTTGCAGGTAAAGATGGACATGGAACCTATTGGAATCTCTTTTGTGAAGCCTCCGCGCCTGATGGACCGCAACTTCAACCGCTGGAAGACAAGGTTTGCAAATTTCTGCAGAGGTCAAAATTATCAATGCTGGAAGGTCATTATGACGGAAGATCTCAAGGTACCCGCTGACAAAGCTGATAAGGAGGACGAGTGGGGTCTTGACGAGTTTAAGTTGATGGAAACCAACGCAAAAGCCATGTGTTTCCTTCAAGCATCTCTATGTGAAAGGGACGCCACTCGAGTTGGCAACTTGCCAACAGCTAAACAACAGTGGGACGCTCTTGAGAAGTTCCATGTAGGAACAGCTGAAATGAAGGAGGACGTTCAGCTAAAGATCAAAAAAGAGTTCTATGCTTTCAGTATGTTGCCAAATGAAACAGTGAACGACTACTCGTACCGTTTCGAGGCTCTTGTCACTAAAATGAGGAATCTGGGCATCCCAGAGACAGAAATCTCCATGAGGAATAGAGTTCAAGTGGTCATTGATGGATTGACTAGCATCTGGAACTTTGACAGGACAACGTTCAAAGAGAATACCGCCAACAAAACTCTAGATATGGAAGAAATCTATGGGAAGCTCATGCAGTACGTAGAAAGAAGGATCTCTGATATGGCTCAACTAGCAAACAACCCTCAAACTGATCTTGCTTTGGCGTCCACAACTCCAGAGTACGCTGACTATATTCGTCGTCAACAAGAAATTTCCTTAATGGTGGAAGCCAACAAGAGTGAGAACCGCGAGAGGATGCGCGTTCAAGCCTTGAAGGAGAAGGAAAGCAAGACTAAGGAACAGCTTGAGGAAGAGGAAGAACTTGCTCTCTTCAACAAAGTTCTTTGTGCCTTCGGCAAAAGGAACAAATATTTCAACAAACACCAGATGCCCAAGAAGGAGAGTCGTAAGTATACTGAGGCAGAAATGAAAGAACTCACATGTTACAAGTGTAACAAGAAAGGACACTTTGCTAAAAGATGTACAACGGGAATGTCTTCAAAGGACATGAAAACAAAAGCCCTCATTGGAGCGTTCGCCTCTACATGGGACAATGGAAGTTCTTCTTCTGATGATGATGATGAAGATGCTGATGAGCAAGTGGCGTACATGGCTATGGAGGACGTCACAATTGCTGAGGAGAACGTTCCGAGATTTGAAAATGAGGTATGTTGGGACGCTATCAAGAACGCCTGCGTACTTGTTAGTGTTCCACACAACCGTTCCTTAGTTTTGATATGACAAACTCACTATGATTCTAATAAAGTTGTCCAAGTGTTCAGGAACGTCTATGATCAAAAGGACAACAAGTGTGTATGAACGTCCCATAAGCTTAGGGACGCCAGCTAACAGGAAGTAAGGACGAGCAAGAGACTACTTGAGCAAGGACGGAGTCCCAAGCAAGTAGGAACGCAAGAAAGGAGTCCTTACTCACTAGCCGACAGGATGACATCACTCGACAAATGTTTGATCATCCAAGGACACGTGGAGACCGATCCTGTAGCAGAGTCCAACACTACGTGGCGGACGATCCTGTAGCAGAGTTCATCAACACGTGGCGGCCGATCCTGTAGCGGAGCTCATCACACACAGCTGGATACAGGAAGCTTCCTCATCACCGCCAAACTCGTGGAAGAAGATCCTGTAGCCACGTACCTGAAGGGCATGATCGTCAGAACGAGAATGACGCCCTTCCCAAGTCCTATAAATACCGCAAGGCATTTATTGTGACGCTAACGCTTTCAAGAATATTCAGAGAGAATCAAAGAGAAAGCGACTCACTCAAGAACACAAAGAGCAAACTCAAGAACTCAAGAACAGTGCTAAGACTTTGAGTTAGATCGAGTGAGACTTGTAACCCAAATCACAAATCTGTTTGTAATCAAAAGAAGAGAAAGAGAGTCCTACGAAGTACTGTAGGACGCGGGGATAGGAGTCCTTTAGTAGATTGAACTTGCTTGAGTTGTAGGCTTAGAGGAGTCCTTTACTAGTGGACTTAGGGAAAAGCTAAGTGCCAGAGAACTGTAAAGACTCGCCAGTACAACTGTAAGAACGTTCAAAATAAAGGAAGAACTATTCAAAAATCCTCCAAGGAGGTAGAGGTTTACACTCAAGGACTACTTGGTCTTGAGTGGTTCCTCTATAACTCATTGCGTTCATTACTTACCTGTTTAGTACTTTTTCCGCTGCATTACTCTAGGACGCTCCTACACCTCGTAGGAACGCCTAACCAATGGACGTCTTTACCACAGTAAAGGCAGTCCCGCAGTACTAACGATCCAACAATTGGTATCAGAGCAGGCGCTCTAGATTCTTACTGAGTTGCAGGTAAAGATGGACATGGAACCAACTGGAATCTCTTTCGTGAAGCCTCCGCGCCTGACGTCCGGCAACTTTAATCGCTGGAAAACAAGGTTCGCAAACTTCTGTAGAGGTCAAAATTATCAATGCTGGAAGGTCATCATGAAAGGAGATCTCAAGGTGCCCGCTGACAAGGTTGATAAGGAGGACGAGTGGGGTCCTGACGAGTTTAAATTGATGGAAACCAACGCAAAAGCCATGTGTTTCCTTCAAGCATCCCTATGTGAGAGGGATGCCACTCGAGTCGGTAACTTGCCAACTGCTAAACAACAGTGGGACGCCCTGGAGAAGTTTCATGTAGGAACGGCTGAAATGAAAGAGGACGTTCAGCTGAAAATCAAGAAGGAGTTCTATGCTTTTACTATGTTGCCAAATGAATCTGTGAAAGATTACTCGTACCGTTTTGAGGCCCTTATCACCAAAATGAGGAACTTGGGCATCCCAGAAACAGAAATCTCCATGAGGAATAGAGTTCAAGTGGTCATTGATGGATTAACCGGAGTCTGGAACTTTGACAGGACAACGTTCAAAGAGAACACGGCCAACAAGACTCTAGATATGGAAGAAATCTATGGGAAGCTCAGACAGTATGAAGAACGGAGGAAAACTGATATGGCTCAACTAGCAAACAACTCTCAAACTGATCTTGCTTTGGCGTCCACAACACCAGAGTACGCTGACTATATTCGTCGTCAGCAAGAAATTTTTTGATGGTGGAAGCTAACAAGAACGAGAACCGCAAGAGGATGCGCGTTCAAGCTTTGAAGGAAAAGGAAAGCAAGACTAAGGAACAGCTCGAGGAAGAGGAAGAAGTTGCTCTCTTCAACAAAGTTGTTCGTGCCTTTGGCAAAAGGAACAAATATATCAACAAACACAAGATGCCGAAGAAGGAAAGTCGCAAGTACTTCGATGCTGAAATGAAGGAACTCACGTGTTACAAGTGTAACAAGAAGGGACACTTTGCTAAAAAATGTACAACAGGAATGTATGCTAAGGATATAAGGACGAAAGCCCTTATTGGAGCGTTCGCCTCTGCATGGGATAATGGGAGTTCTTCCTCTGATGATGATGATGAAGAACCTGATGAGCAAGTGGCGTACATGGCTATGGAGGACGTCACAACTGTTGAGGAGAACGTTCCGAAATCTGAAAATGAGGTAACACGTGAATCCATGATGAGTTCTTTAGAACATTGTTCCAAATCTAAACTCATTAAACTAATTGGTAAAATCATGGAAGAAAGTGTTATCATGCAACATAGAATGGATGAACTTGAGCTTGAAAATGAGAATATTGTTGTTGAATGTGAAAACTGTAGTTCCATGACCGTTCAACTAGAGTCCTCGCTTGAAGAATCTAAATCTCTAAAAACTGAAGTAATGTGTCTCAAACTTGAGAACGCTAAGCTTAGAGAAGAAGTGAAGGTGTTGGGAAAGAGTCCCATAGTTGAGGAAGTCAAGCCAATAGTCTTTGTCCCAGCCAAAAGAGGACTAGGCTATGAGTCTGAACCTAGGAACTCTCTCCCTAGTGACTTTGAGGCTAGCAAAACTTCGGAACTTGAACTAGAAAGAGAGAAAACCAAGAATCTCCTTGAAAGAATTAGAGTCCTAGAGAGTGGAGAAATAGGTCAAGAGGACTACTACACTAACTCTACCAGTCATAAAATTTACAAGAAAATTGCTAAAGGGGACGGTTCAAAAGTGTGTGATCCCCAAAAGATGAAGCAAAACAAAATCCAACGTCCCAACAAGAAGTACTACCTCGGTACTTACTATAGGACGTGTTGGTACTGTGGACAGGGAGATCACTACATATATGATTGCTTAAAACACAAGGAAGATGTTGAAAATGGAAAGGAAGCTAGGACTAACAACGAAAATGCTAAGTCCGTTTCCAAGGCTAATTCTAGGCGTTCTAGACGCTCTAGAAATTCTTTCCGCAAGCATGCTATTTCAAATGATGTGAATATTAATGACTACATGCCAGAACCAGAGTTCTATTTCTGTAACGAACCAGGTAAGGAACACCTTGCCTGGGTCGCCAAACACTAACTTTGTTATGGCAGGTGGAAGTGAGGGGACGCCCATGGATCATTGATAGTGGCGCCTCAAATCACATGACAGGAAGCCAGATCCATCTCACTTCTATCCAAAGTAGTGCCACGGGAGGAACTGTCTCGTTTGGCAATAAGGGCAAGGGAAAGATCAAGGGAACGGGAACTGCTATTCTCAACCCGTCCATCAAAGCAACCAACGTAAGTCTTGTTGAAGGACTTGGCTTCAATCTTCTTAGCGTCTCTCAGATGTGCGATCAAGGTGAAAACCTAGTCACATTTGACTCAAAGGAATGCCTCGTTATCAACAAGAAATCCAACAAAGTCGTTCTCAAAGGAGTACGCCAAAACAATGTCTACATCTTCAATCAAGAGTTCAAGCCCAAATCAGAGTTGTGTCTATCTGCTTCAAAGAAGGACGTTGATCTCTGGCATTGCCGTCTTGGCCATGCTGGACCTAGCACAATCCTTAAGCTTCACCAGAAAAATCTTGTGAAAGGACTTCCCCGAATTGATCCTGAGACGGTTGAACAGTGCGAAGCCTGTATCAAAGGGAAGCAAACAAGAACGTCTTTCAAGTCCAAAAATGAAGTTAGTACGAAGAAGCCTTTGGAACTTCTCCATATGGATCTTTGTGGACCAATGAAGACATTGAGCTACGGTGGAAAGAGGTACATTTACGTTCTTGTAGATGATTTTTCTCGATTCACTTGGGTTCTTTTCTTGGCTTCCAAAGCAGATTGTTTCAATGCGTTCAAAGTCTTCATCAAACAAGTGGAAGTTGCCCTTGAGACACCTCTCAAAGCTATAAGATCAGACCATGGGACGGAATTCCAGAATTCAGAGTTCCTGGCCTACTGTGATCAACATGGTGTATCGCACAACTTCTCAGCTCCAAGGACTCCTCAACAAAATGGAGTTGTAGAAAGAAAGAACAGGACGTTAGAGGATATGGCAAGAACTATGCTTTTAGCTAATAGCGTTCCTAAGTACTTCTGGGCGGAAGCTATTGCTACAGCATGCTACATCATCAATCGTGCCATGATCCGTCCTCTCCTGAAAAAGACATCTTATGAGTTGTTGAATGGAAAGAAGCCTCGCCTTGACTATCTCAGAGTTTTTGGTTGTAAGTGTTTCGTTCACAACAATGATAAAGAGAAACTTGGAAAGTTTGATGCGAGAAGTGATGAAGCCATATTCCTTGGGTACTCTCTCACCAGCAAAGCATATAGAGTTTTCAACAAAAGGACTCTAAAGCTTGAGGAGAGTATTCATGTTGTATTCAAAGAAAGTTCTTCTCACAAAGAAAAAGCAAGAAAGAAAGAACGCTCTTCGTCACAACAGCAGGACGACTCTGAAGATGAAGTTGAAGATTGGTCCTCTGAAAAGTACTATGTTCCTAAGAACGCTACTCAAAATCCTGATGAAGTCTCAGTGGAAGTTCCCAGTATTGTTCAGGGAGTTCCATCTCATAGTGAATCTCCAGTTCAACAGGATGTAGCTGAATCAAGTCAACAAGGTGGGCAAAGTCAAGGTGTGGACGCTCTCTCTGAGGGGGAACGCACTGAAGACGATGCTCAAGATGATAGTGATGATTCTGATGGAGATTTTGATCCAAGATTTGCTCATTTATTTCAAAGGGAGTCCCGCTTCTCTCGGGATCACCCAACATCCCAGATTGTCTCAGATCCTTCTCAAGGAGTTCAAACAAAGCCAGCTGCAAGTAAGTCCCCAGAGTGCAAATTTGGCTTTTTGTGCATTCAATGCCTTTGTCTCTATGGTGGAGCCAAAGAATATCAAAGAAGCACTTCAGGACGCTGACTGGATTCAAGCAATGCAAGAAGAACTCAACCAGTTTGAAAGGAACAAAGTTTGGACTCTTGTACCACGTCCCAAAGGCAAAAATATCATAGGGACGCGATGGGTGTTCAGAAATAAGCTTGATGAGAGTGGACGTGTGTCAAGGAACAAAGCAAGACTAGTGGCTCAAGGATTCAAGCAAGAGGAAGGCATAGACTATGATGAGACCTTTGCCCCTGTTGCTAGAATTGAAGTTGTTCGTCTTCTTATTGCCTTCGACGCTCACAAAGGATTCAAGCTATTTCAGATGGACGTCAAGACTGCCTTTCTCAATGGAAAGCTAAAGGAGGAAGTGTATGTTGCTCAGCCGCCTGGCTTCGAGGACGCCTCTCACCCAGATCATGTGTACTACTTGGACAAAGCGCTATATGGACTCAAGCAAGCCCCTCGTGCCTGGTACGACAGGTTTGCGTCCTTTCTTTTGTCTCATGGGTATACTAGAGGTTCAATTGATAAAACTTTGTTCATAAAGAAAGTTCACAAGGACATTTTGATTGCTCAAGTCTATGTTGATGACATTGTCTTTGGTAGCTCTAACATGAAACTTTTTGATGAGTTCAAGTCTTTAATGAGTAGTGAGTTTGAGATGTCCCTCATTGGAGAACTTAACTTCTTATTGGGACTTCAAATCAATCAACTTAAGGAAGGGACGCGTATTCACCAACAAAAATACGTCCGTGAGATGCTTGAGAAGTATGGGATGAACTCGTCCAAACATGTTGCAACCCCATGTTCTCCAAACTCGCGTCTTTACGCAGACGAACAGGGAAGGGACGTTGATCAAAAACTATACAGAGGGATGATTGGTTCTTTGCTCTATTTGACCGCAAGCCGTCCCGACATTATATTTGCCGTTTGCTTGTGTGCACGCTTCCAGGCAAATCCAAAGGAGTCCCACATGCAAGAAGTCAAGAGGATCTTTCGCTATCTCAAAGGACGCGACGATCTTTGCCTTTGGTACCCCAGGAAGACGTCCTTCAAGCTTGTTGGCTACTCGGACGCTGATTATGCAGGTCATGTGATTGATCGGAAAAGCACTTCAGGAATGGCACAGTTCCTTGGTTCATGCCTAGTCTCTTGGGGATCTAAGAAACAGAACTCTGTGGCACTTTCAACTGCGGAAGCCGAGTACGTTGCTGCTGCCTCGTGCTGTTCACAAGTTATCTGGATCAAATATCAGCTAGAGGACTACGGTATCAATCTTGAAACTATTCCTATTCGTTGCGATAACAAGTGCTATTGAAATTTCTAAGAATCCTGTTTTTCATTCACGCACAAAACATATTCATATAAGGCATCATTTCTTGCGTGATAATGTTGAACTAGGACTCATTAGTATGGAGCATGTAAGGACTGAAGACCAAATAGCTGATATTTTCACTAAGGCGCTTGATAGACGTCCCTATGAGCATCTCAGGTTGCTCTTGGGGATGATAACTTTTAAGTAGCAAGTCCCGTTCTACTATTCTCTCAATGATTGGCTATGTTTAGTAGAATCTAAGTGTTTAAGGACTGTTATGCATTAAATTCATATTTGCAAGGACGCTAGTCTAAAACTTCATGTGTTTGCTACTTTGGAACGCCATTCAAACTTTCTCTATTTTGTCTTGAAAAGAGTATCCCTGATCACCCAACCCTCATTATAAGCCGAAATGATGGGAACTCTAAGCTTACCTTAGCCGAGAAGTCCGCAAAAGCGTCCTATGAGCTTCATATTTTCTTTTACGGGACGTACTTGCGTTGTTCTCAACTGGTTCGAAAGGTGATCACAAGAACGGTAAGTTGGTTGTTGGTTTGCTTGAAGAGGTAAATTTTGCTAAGTATGAGAGAACGCTCAGTGCTTGTTGGAAAGAACGCCAGTTCAGTTGTTAAGGCGCAGTTGAAGAGTCAGAATTTTTGAACTTTTGAAAGTGTGAACAGTGACCGTTGCTTTTGCTCAAATCTTAAGGGGGAAGTTTTGCTACGTGTCGCACAGTAAAACAGTGGTAATTACCGTTTGTGCCACCGCTTCCTCTATAAAAGGCCAGAACAGTCGCTCTCAGAATTTATTACGCTCAACCACTTTCTCGCTCTCAAATTTGCTCTGACATCTCTCTAGAACTCCGACAGCTTTCTCTCACTAAAATTTCATCTGACAATGTCTCAACAACTAAAGAACGTGGCCGGCTCCTCTACCGGCGGGAAGAGAAGAAAGTTGGTGAAGTCTCACTACATTGAGAAGCCCCAACCCATCGTTCTAAATGAATCGTTGGTGGACTTCATCAACAGGAAGCCGAGAACCCTATACAACTTAATAAGGGAACGCATGAACTTGCCTGAAATCAAGAATGATGCAACGAAGACTAAGAACTATGAAAAGTTCATCGAACGCTTCGTCGTGCCAAGTCTTCACAAAACCAACTACAAGGACTTGCCAGGACGGATGGACGACGTTCTCTTCTTTTCTCAGTTTGGAGGTGAGAATCTGGGTCCTTTACTTGAACTCATACCCGACCTCCACAACGCCGTCCTCCCTGATTTCCTTATGTATCCAAAGGACTCCTTGGCCTTCCAAATGACCAAGTCCCGAGTATCAAGTCCTTCTCCACCACCACCTCAAGTCCCCTCCATCACCTCAAAATCAATCCTCCCATCCAAGCGTCCAACCCCTTCTTCTCCCCTCTCAAAATCTTCCCAACCCTTCTCCACATCTAATCCAACAAAGATCGTGGATAAGTTCCCACCCCACCTCAAGGAGGGACGCTCAAAAAAGATCCACGACCCAAGGCCCCTCAAAAAGGCCAAAACCTTGAGTGTCCCATCCTCTAAACCCCCCACTAAAAGGCCAAGCACCACAAAACGGCCGTCCAACCTTTCTAAGGAATCCACCCCTCCCACCCAAATCCAAATTGAACAACTACCATCTCCTCCCCCGTCCCCTCAACCCTCCTCTCAAAATGCTATAATCCCCTTTCCTCCACCGTCCCCGCTAAACCTGGCCCTATTCCCCTCTACCCCGGCGCACATATCTCCTCCGAAGGACCCCGAGACCCCAAGGTCCCGCCGTCCATCCTCCGAGAGTGGCCCAGAGGAGGCCGAACGCACATTTGAGGACGCGACTCTCTCCTTTAAATCCAAAAGCTAGAGAATCAAAGATTGAAAACTTGTGCTTATTAAAATTTCTCTAAGTGTTAGAGGACGTTTTTAAGTTTTCATGCATGCTAAGTTCCAATGTCAAAACTATTTTTCTGAAGAGTTTGTCATCATCAAAAAGGGGGAAATTGTTGGGACGCTATCAAGAACGCCTGCGTACTTGTTAGTGTTCCACACAACCGTTCCTTAGTTTTGATATGACAAACTCACTATGATTCTAATAAAGTTGTCCAAGTGTTCAGGAACGTCTATGATCAAAAGGACAACAAGTGTGTATGAACGTCCCATAAGCTTAGGGACGCCAGCTAACAGGAAGTAAGGACGAACAAGAGACTACTTGAGCAAGGACGGAGTCCCAAGCAAGTAGGAACGCAAGAAAGGAGTCCTTACTCACTAGCCGACAGGATGACATCACTCGACAAATGTTTGATCATCCAAGGACAAGTGGAGACCGATCCTGTAGCAGAGTCCAACACTACGTGGCGGACGATCCTGTAGCAGAGTTCATCAACACGTGGCGGCCGATCCTGTAGCGGAGCTCATCACACACAGCTGGATACAGGAAGCTTCCTCATCACCGCCAAACTCGTGGAAGAAGATCCTGTAGCCACGTACCTGAAGGGCATGATCGTCAGAACGAGAATGACGCCCTTCCCAAGTCCTATAAATACCGCAAGGCATTTATTGTGACGCTAACGCTTTCAAGAATATTCAGAGAGAATCAAAGAGAAAGCGACTCACTCAAGAACACAAAGAGCAAACTCAAGAACTCAAGAACAGTGCTAAGACTTTGAGTTAGATCGAGTGAGACTTGTAACCCAAATCACAAATCTGTTTGTAATCAAAAGAAGAGAAAGAGAGTCCTACGAAGTACTGTAGGACGCAGGGATAGGAGTCCTTTAGTAGATTGAACTTGCTTGAGTTGTAGGCTTAGAGGAGTCCTTTACTAGTGGACTTAGGGAAAAGCTAAGTGCCAGAGAACTGTAAAGACTCGCCAGTACAACTGTAAGAACGTTCAAAATAAAGGAAGAACTATTCAAAAATCCTCCAAGGAGGTAGAGGTTTACACTCAAGGACTACTTGGTCTTGAGTGGTTCCTCTATAACTCATTGCGTTCATTACTTACCTGTTTAGTACTTTTTCCGCTGCATTACTCTAGGACGCTCCTACACCTCGTAGGAACGCCTAACCAAAGGACGTCTTTACCACAATGAAGGCAGTCCCGCAGTACTAACGATCCAACAAGGTAACTCGTCAATCTATGATGAGTTCTTTAGAAAATTGTTCCAAATCTAAGCTCATTAAACTGATTGGAAAAATCATGGAAGAAAGTGTTGTCATGCAACATAGAATGGATGAACTTGAACTAGAAAATGAGAATATTGTTGTTGAATGCAAAAACTGTAGTTCCATGACTATTCAACTAGAGTCCTCATATGAAGAATCTAAATCCCTAAAAATTGAAGTAATGTGTCTCAAACTTGAGAACGCTAAGCTTAGAGAAGAAGTGAAAATGTTGGGAAAGAGTCCCATAGTTGAGGAAGTCAAGCCAATAGTTTTTGTCCCAACCAAAAGAGGACTAGGCTATGAATCTGAACCTAGGAACTCTCTCCCTAGTGACTTTGAGGCTAGCAAAACTTCAGAACTAGAACTTGAACGGGAGAAAACCAAGAATCTTCTTGAAAGAATTAGGGTCCTAGAAAGTGGAGAAAAGGGACAAGAGGACTACTATACCAATTCCACCAGTCATAAAATTTATAAGAAAATTGCAAAAGGAGAAGGTTCAAAAGTTTGTGATCCCCAAAAGATGAAGCAAAACAAAATCCAACGTCCCAACAAGAAGTACTACCTCGGTACTTACTATAGGACGTGTTGGTACTGTGGACAAGGAGACCACTTCAAGTATGATTGTTTGAAACTGAAAGAAGATATTGCAAGTGGCAAAAAGGCTAGGACTAACAATGAGAATGCTAAGTCTGTTTCCAAAGCTAATCTTAGGCCAGGTAAGGAACACCTTGCCTGGGTCGCCAAAAACTAACCTTGTTTTGGCAGGTGGAAGTGAGGGGACGCCCATGGATCATTGATAGTGGCGCCTCAAATCATATGACAGGAAGCCAGATCCATCTCACTTCTATCCAGAATAGTGTCATGGGAGGAACTGTCTCGTTTGGCAACAAGGGCAAGGGAAAGATCAAGGGAACAGGAACTGCCATTCTTAACCCGTCCATCAAAGCAACTAACGTAGTCTTGTTGAAGGACTAGGCTTCAATCTCCTTAGCGTCTCTCAAATGTGTGATAAAGGTGAAAACCTAGTCACATTTGACTCAAAGGAGTGCCTCGTCATCAATAAGAAGTCCAAAGAGGTTGTTCTCAAAGGAGTACGCCAAAACAATGTCTATATCTTCAATCAAGAGTTCAAGCCTAAATCAGAGTTATGCCTATCTGCTTCAAAGAAGGACGCTGATCTCTGGCATCGCCGTCTTGGCCATGCTGGACCTAGCATAATCCTTAAGCTACACCAGAGAAATCTTGTGAAAGGACTTCCCCGAATTGATCCTGAGACAGTTGAACAATGCGAAGCCTGTATCAAAGGGAAGCAAACAAGAACGTCTTTCAAGTCCAAGAATGAAGTAAGTACAAAGAAGCCTTTGGAACTTCTCCATATGGATCTTTGCGGACCAATGAAGACGCTGAGCTACGGTGGAAAGAGGTACATTTACGTTCTCGTAGATGATTTTACTCGATTCACTAGGGTTCTTTTCTTGGTGTCCAAAGCAGAATGTTTAAATGTGTTCAAAGTCTTCATCAAACAAGTGGAAGTGGCTCTTGAGACGCCTCTCAAAGCTATAAGATCAGACCATGGGACGGAATTCCAGAATTCAGAGTTCCTGGCCTACTGTGATCAACATGGTGTCTCGCACAACTTCTCAGCTCCAAGGACTCCTCAACAAAATGGAGTGGTGGAAAGAAAGAACAGGACGCTAGAGGATATGGCAAGAACCATGCTTTTGGCTAATAGCGTTCCCAAGTACTTCTGGGCGAAAGCTATTGCCACAGCATGCTACATCATCAATCGTGCCATGATCCGTCCTCTGCTGAAGAAGACATCTTATGAGTTGTTGAACGGAAAGAAGCCTCGCCTTGACTATCTCAGAGTCTTTGGTTGCAAGTGTTTCGTTCACAATAATGATAAAGAGAAACTTGGGAAGTTTGATGCAAGAAGTGATGAAGCCATATTCCTTGGGTACTCCCTCACCAGCAAAGCATATAGAGTTTTCAACAAAAGAACTCTAAAGCTTGAGGAGAGTATTCATGTTGTGTTCAAGGAGATCTCTTCTCACAAAGAAAAATCAAGTAAGAAAGAACGCTCCTCGTCACAACAGCAGGACGACTCTGAAGATGAAGCTGAAGATTGGTCCTCTGGAAAATACTATGTTCCTAAGGACGCTGCTCCAAATTGAGAAGAAGTCTCAGTGGACGTTCCTAGTTTTGCTCAGGGAGTTCCATCTCGCAGTGAATCTCCAATTCAACAGGATATTGCTGAATCAAGTCAACAAGGTGAGCAACGTCAAGGTGTGAACGCTCTCTCTGAGGGGGAACGCACCGACAATGATGCTCAGAATGATAGTGATGATTCTGATGGAGATATTGATCCAAGATTTGCTCAATTATTTCAAAGGGAGTCCCGTTTCTCTAGGGACCACCCAATATCCCAGATTGTCTCAGACCCTTCTCAAGGAGTTCAAACCAGGTCAGCTGCAAGCAAGTCCCAGAGTGCAAATTTAGCCTTTTGTGCGTTCAATGCCTTTGTCTCTATGGTGGAGCCAAAGAATATCAAAGAAGCACTCCAGGACGCTGATTGGATTTAAGCAATGCAAGAAGAACTCAACCAGTTTGAAAGAAACAAAGTTTGGACCCTCGTCCCTCGTCCTAAAGGCAAAAACATCATAGGAACGCGCTGGGTATTCAGAAATAAGCGTGATGAAAGTGGACGTGTGTCAAGGAACAAGGCAATACTGGTGGCTCAAGGATTCAAGCAAGAGGAAGGAATAGACTATGATGAGACCTTTGCTCCTGTTGCTAGAATTGAGGCCGTTCGTCTCCTTATTGCCTTCGCCGCTCACAAGGGATTCAAGTTATTTCAGATGGACGTCAAGACTGCCTTTCTCAATGGAAAGCTAAAGGAGGAAGTGTACGTTGCTCAGCCGCCTGGCTTTGAGGACGCCTCTCACCCAGACCATGTGTATTACTTGGACAAAGCGCTTTATGGACTCAAGCAAGCCCCTCGTGCCTGGTACGACAGGTTTGCGTCCTTTCTTTTGTCTCATGGGTACACTAGAGGTTCAATTGATAAAACTTTGTTCATAAAGAAAGTTCACAAGGACATTTTAATTGCTCAAGTTTATGTTGATGATATTGTCTTTGGTAGCACTAACATGAAACTTGTAGATGAGTTCAAATCCTTAATGAGTAGTGAATTTGAAATGTCCCTCATTGGAGAACTCAATTTCTTCTTGGGACTTCAAATTAATCAACTCAAGGAAGGGACGCGTATTCACCAACAAAAATATATTCGTGAAATGCTTGAGAAGTACGGGATGAACACGTCCAAACCTGTTGCAACCCCTTGTTCTCCAAATTCGCGTCTTTACACAGATGAACAGGGAAAGGACGTTGATCAAAAGCTTTACAGAGGAATGATTGGCTCTTTGCTCTATCTGACCGCAAGTCATCCCGACATTATGTTTGCCGTTTGCTTGTGTGCACGCTTCCAGGCGAATCCAAAGGAGTCCCACATGCAAGAAGTCAAGAGGATCTTTCGCTACCTCAAAGGACGCGATGACCTTTGCCTTTGGTACCCTAGGAAGACGTCCTTCAAGCTTGTTGGCTACTCGGACGCTGATTATGTTGGTCATGTGATTGATAGAAAAAGCACTTCAGGAATGGCACAGTTCCTTGGTTCATGCCTAGTCTCCTGGGGATCTAAGAAACAGAACTCTGTGGAACTTTCAACTGCGGAAGCCGAGTACGTTGCTGTTGCCTCGTGCTGTTCACAAGTTATCTGGATCAAATATCAACTAGAGGACTACGGTATCAATCTTGAAACCATACCTATTCGTTGTGATAACACAAGTGCTATTGAAATTTCTAAGAATCATGTTTTTCATTCACGCACAAAGCATATTTATATAAGGCATCATTTCTTGCGTGATAATGTTGAACTAGGACTCATTAGTATGGAGCATGTAAGGACTGAAGACCAAATAGCTGATATTTTCACTAAGGCGCTTGATAGACGTCCCTATGAGCATCTCAGGTTGCTCTTAGGAATGATAACTTTTAAGTAGCAAGTCCCGTTCTACTATTCCCTCAATGATTGGCTATGTTTAGTAGATTCCTAGTGTTTAAGGACTGTTATGCATTGAATTCATATTTGCAAGGACGCTAGTCTAAAACTTCATATGTTTGCTACATTGGAACGCCATTCAAATTTTCTCTATTTGTCTTGAAAAGAGTTGTCCTGATCACCCAACCCTCATTATAAGCCGAAATGATGGGAACTCTAAGCTTACCCTAGCCGAGAACTCTGCAAAAGCGTCCTATGAGCTTCTTATTTTATTTTACGGGACGTACTTGCTTTGTTCTCAAATGATTCGTAAGGTGATCACTGGAACGGTTGTGTTGGTTATTGGTTTGCTTGAAGAAGGTAAATTCTTGCTGAGGTAAATTTTGCTAAGTATGGGAGAACGACATGGTTTGAAAGGGAGAACGCCAGTTCAATTTTTGAGAAGCAGTTGAAGCGTCAGAAATTTGAATATTTGAAAGTTTGAACAGTGACCGTTGATTTTGCTCAATGCTTAAGGGGGAAGTTTCGCCACGTGTCGAACAGTGAAATAGTGGTAATTACAGTTGTGCCACCGCTTCCTCTATATAAGGCCAGAACAGTCGCAATCAAATTTATTACGCTCAACCACTTTCTTGCTCTCAAATCTGCTCTGACATCTCTCTAGAACTCCGGCAGCTTTCTCTCACTAAAATCTCACCTGAATCATGTCTCAACAACTAAAGAACGTGGCCGGATCTTCTACCGGCGGGAAGCGTAGAAAGCTGGTGAAGTCCCACTACATCGAGAAACCAAAACCCATAGTTCTTAATGAATCTCTAGTGGACTTCATCAACAGGAAGCCAAGAACTCTTTACAATTTGATAAGGGAACGCATGGACTTGCCTGAGGTCAAGAATGATGCAATAAAGACAAGAAACTATGAGAAGTTCATTGAGCGGTTCGTCGTTCCAAGTCTCCACAACACCAACTACAAAGACTTGCCTGGACGAATGGACGATGTGCTCTTCTTCTCTCAGTTTGGAGGTGAGAATCTGGGTCCCTTGCTTGAACTTATACCCGACCTCCATAATGCCGTCCTTCCGGATTTTCCCATGTACCCAAGGGACTCCTAGGCCTATAGAATGTTAAAGTCAAGAGTGCCAAGTCCCTCTCCCCCTCCTCCACAAGTCCCAACCGTCACTACCAAAAATCTCCTCAAACGTCCAACACCTTCATCTCCCCTTTCAAAATCTACCCAACCCTTCTCCACCTCCAAACCAACATTGATTGTGGATAAGTTCCCCTCCCACTTAAAGGAGGGACGCTCAAAGAAAGTCCACGACCCAAGGCCTCTCAAAAAGGCCAAGACCTCGAGCGTCCCATCCTCCAAACCCTCTACAAAAAGGCCCAGCACCACTAAAAGGCCTTCCAACCTCTCCAAGGAATCCACCCCTCCCCCTCAACAAATCTCAATCGTCCAACTCCCTACTCCTCCCCCGTCCCCTCAACCCTCCAAGCAAAATGCCTTAATTCCCTTTCCTCCCCAAACCCTCTCTCCCTTAAACTTGGCCAACTTTCCTTCTGCCCCGGCCCACATTTCCCCACCGAAGGACCCCGAGACCCCAAGGTCCCGCCGTCCATCCTCTGAAAGTGGCCCGGAGGAAACAGAACACACTCTTGAGCACACCTTTCGCCGAAGGAAGGCTGGTGAAAAGCCCAGGGTGTTGCTGGCCCAGGAAGTTCTTGCGCAGATTGAGCACGTTCCCTCCTCCTCCTCTTCCTCCTCTAGCTCATCTGAGAGCCAAAGAGGTACGCCGGCTCAGGACTCCCCTTTCATAGACGTTGTTGGGGATTCCAATGATGAAGCGGAAGGAGAGGTGAACGCTCCTGCTGAACAAATTGAGGACGCTGGTGAGCACCAGGTCGCTTCAGAGAACGCCGAGCCTTCCTTGTCCGAAGAACTCGAGTGTGATGCTAAGGAAGTTCCCCCCTACAACCAATCCCTCCCCATCCTCCAACCTTCCCCAGCTCCACAAGAAAACCCCTCCCCCACAATCCAAACAGAATCTCACCAAGTCCCGGCGGACGCTGAGCCCCTATCTGAAAATCCAACAGACGCTCAGGATGCTCAAGGCACGTCCCAATGTCAGACCTCTGGTGTCAATCAAGCCACAGCTGGTGGCGATGCAAAAAAAAAAGGCACAAAGGACGCTCCTTCAAAGGACGCTTCTGATAGTGACTCTGAGGACGAGTCAGATGATGCTGAGGACTCTGAGTCCCCCAAGGGCAAGCGCAAAAGAAAGCACGATGGTGCGCCCGTGAAAGTTCTTAGCCCTCTCGTCTATTCTGAAGAGTGGCTCGCCTCCTTCCACAAAGATGATAAAGTTCAGGAGTTCCTCGAGCTTCTGAGATTTCAAGGATGGCTGAACGTTGGGCCTGCGCCCCCTATGGTTGATAAGGAGCAGATCAAGGCGTTCTACAAAGATCTGAGGTACAAAGCAAAAGATAGCTCCCTCCACTTCAAAATTGATGGTGAGAAAGCTTCAGTAACAGAACGCCAGGTCCGTTCTTACATGGGTCTCAACCCTCAAAAACCACCGTCCAACGCTCTAAGCTCACTTCCAAAAGGCGGTTTTGAAACGACTGATGAAGAAATGCCGCGGGTTGAGAAGCTGTTCCAAGGCAAAAAGCCTTTCGGACTGGACAGGGTTGCCCACGTTCTGACCAAAGTAGGCGCCATAGCTCATTATTTCATATGTCGCGCCGTCTTTCCTAGGCAGGAAAAAAGGTCAATCGTTCAAACACATGATCTCATACTAATTGACGCTTTTCTAGAACGCCGCCCCATCAACTTAGCACGAATAGCAATGCAACATATGGCTAAGTGTGGGAGGAAGCGACATGCTCTGCCGTACCCAGGGCTGGTCAAGCTGATTCTGGAGTCACAAAACGCCTATGATGACAGTGCTCCTTCAGAAGAACTCGGTCTGAAATGAAATGCCAAGAAAGGACTCGTCAAGATAAGGCACAATGAAGAGCTACCGTCTGTGTTGAAACAGTTAGAAGCTGAGGCTGAGGAAGCAAGGAAAAAGGATGAGCAAGAACGCCTAGCAGCTGCGGCTGAGGAAGAACGTCTTGCCTCAATGAGTCAAGAGCCTCCTCAGGAAGAAGAGCCAGCAGTTGACCTTAGTGCCCTTGATCAAATGCTCTTAGGGCCTTTTTCTCTCCTATAGCTCTTCCAACGGACGCTCCCTCTTCTACCTCATGTCCACGGCCCCGTTCTGCACCTGCAAGTATTGCTGAACATGCTCCTGCAGAACTCTTGGGTGCCATAATGGACAATCAGTGCCATGTCTTCTCTGCAATCAAAGATTTGTCCGCGGCCCTCACCAAGTCGGCTGAACTTCAAGAACAACTCCTATAGTTCTTCCAAGACCAGAGCCGTCCTCAGTGATCGCCGTCCCCCATCTTTTATTCCCACAACTGTTGTGCTTTTGCTTCTTTTTATTTCAAACACTTAAGTTCTTGGTTTGTAATAACCATACTCTAATTTCGTTTGAATGGCTATTACACTGTTTGCTTGCATTGTGTGTGTTTAAGCGTTCCACTGCTTTTAGTTATGTGTTTGTGCTAACGTCCTTATCACTTGTTATCCTTTTCGATGATGCCAAAAGGGGGAAGTGTAGTTTTGCAGAGATGCGCTATAAAATAGTTATCTAGAATAAGCAAGTGTTAAGGGGGAACTATTAAGTGAAAAGTCTAAGGAACGCCCATGCTAGAATAAAAGAGGACGCTTAGAAACTTTTCTAGGACGCGACTCTCTCCTTAAAATCCAAATGTTAGAGAATCAAAGAATGAAAACTTGTGTTTACTGGAATTTCTCTAAGTGTTAGAGGACGCTTCTAAGTTTTCATGCATGCTATGTTCCAATTTCAAAACTATTCTGCTGAAGAGTTTGTCATCATCAAAAAGGGGGAAATTGTTAAGACGCTATCAAGAACGCCTGCGTACTTGGTAGTGTGCCCACACAAACCGTCCCTTAGTTTTGATATGACAAACTCACTTTGATTCTAATAAATTTGTCCAAGTGTTCAGGAACGCCGAATTAACAAAGGACCACAAGTGTGTGAACGTTCCCTAGGCTTAGGGACGCCAGCTAACAGGAAGTAAGGACCAGCAAGAGACTACTTGAGCAAGGACGGAGTTCCAAGCAAGTAGGAACGCGAGAAAGGAGTCCTTACTCTCTAGCCGACAGGATGACATCACTCGACAATGTTTGATCATCCAAAGACACGTGGAGACCGATCTTGTAGCAGATTCCAACACTACGTGACGGACGATCCTGTAGCAGAGTTCATCAACACGTGGCGGCAGATCCTGTAGCAGAGGTCATCACACACAGTTGGATACAGGAAGCTTCCTCATCACCGCCATACTCGTGGAGGAAGATCCTGTAGCCACGTACCTCAAGGGCATGATCGTCAGAACGAGAATGACGCCCTTCCCAAGTCCTATAAATACCGCAAGGCATTTATTGTGACATCAACGCTTTTAGAGAATATTCAGAGAGAATCAGAGGAAAGCAACTCACTCAAGAACACGAAGAACTGACGCAAGAACTCAAGAACAGTGCTAAGACTTGTGTTAGATCGAGTGAGAGTTTGTACCCAAACCACAAAACAGTTTGTAACCAGAAAACCCAAAAAGAGAAAGAGAGTTCTGTGAAGTACTGCAGAACGTAGGAATAGAGTCCTTTAGTAGATTGAACTATAGCTTAAGTTGTAGGCTCAAAGGAGTTCTTTACAAGTGAACTTAGGGAAAAGCTAAGTGTCGGAGAACTGTAAAAACTCGCCAATACAATTGTAAGAACGTTCAATATAAAGGAAAGAACTATTCAAAAATCCTCCAAGGAGGTAGAGGTTTACACTCAAGGACTAGTTGGTCTTGAGTGGTTCCTCTATAATTCACTACGTTCATTACTTACCTGTTTAGTACATTATTTCCGCTACAATACTCAAGGACGCCCCTACACCTCGTAGGGACGCCTGACCAAAGGACGCCTTTACCCAAAGTAAAGGACGTCCCTTAGTACTAACGATCCAACACACGGGAGTTCGTGCGTTGAGAGTATCGAAAAGACTAAAAAGAGGTAAAAGAAAGGTAAAAACGAGGAAAATCAAAGAGAACACCTCAGACCGAAACTGGTCACTTCGGTCCGACGGTGGATCGAGGTCGATTTGGCCGGGAGCGACTCACACAACGTCGGGCATGATGACTGGGTAACTCGAACTAGGCAAATTTGGTAGATAGGTCTTGGGTTTTTGGGTTCCTTCCCTAACTAGACATGGGTAATCCTACCCCAATTCAGCCAATAAGTGTTGATCCTTGTGAGATCGAGGTTGCTAGCCTTCGATCCCTCCACTCTACACTTCGACCTAAGGGAGTTTCCACTCGCCTTCGATGCTAGGTCTAGTGATTGGGTCCGAGATTGCTCCCGCTTACTCTTACCAATCACAAGCCCTAGGTCCCTTGTTCCCACAAGAGAATTGAAGCTCAATGTAGAGAGGATTCATAGATCAAGCACTCAAGGCTTTGGAATTGGGGGTTCACACCCAATCCTAGCTAGGGGTTTCCCCCATAGCCCAAGACTATGGAATCTACTCTATAAAGTAAGAGTAAAAAGCAATCAAATGGCAAAGCAAGTAAATCTCAATCATCAATCTCAAATCCAACTCTAATTGCATTCAAATCTAAAGGGGGTCACAATATCCAAATCTCAATTCTACTAAAACCAAAGCAAAACAAGTTCAAGACCACTAACTCTCTCTCTAGCTCAACCGATCTCTCTCTCTCTTCTCCTCCTCCTTTCTTCTCCTTGCTCTCCAAGTCTTCCTTTGAGAGTGATTTTGTGTATGATTGATTGATCCTTCAGCCAAGGGTTTCTCTCCTCTCCAAGGAAAGGAATTCACCCAAATCCTCCTTTAGATCTTGGGTTCCTTCCCTCCCTTGGAGAAGAGTCCACCCCCTCAAGTTTCTAGATGATAGATGATGATAGATCACAAGAGTTTAAATAGAGATCTCCCTTCTAAACTCCTTGGGCTTCAAGGCTTGTCCTTGACCTCCAAGGCTTCTAGAACTCCTTGATCCCCAAGGCTCTAGACTCCTTGACCTCCAAGGAAGCAAATATAATTATGGGAATTAAAAAGAAAATCCCAAAAAGAAAGGAATCCGGAGCCACGACCGACATGGATCGAAACGGAGAACCTCGGGCCCGACTTGCTTCAACCTCGGTCTAAAGACACATCTTTAAGAGACATCGGGCTCGACATGCCACACCTTAGGCCACCACCTCGGGCCAACATAGTACCTCGGGCCCGACATGCTGGGCACCTCGGTCCTAAGGCATTTTTCAGCTTGTTTCGCTCCGTTCTCTCTCGTTTTAGCTCCGATTGACTCGATTCTTTCGCCATTCTCTTCGTCTTCACTTGAGGCTTCTTTCCATGCATTATTAGATTCATTTTGGCTCTTTTTCCATCCTTGAATTCCTCCATGATTCCATGCTCCAATCTCCATGATTTTTGCTCCGAAATACCTATAAAACACACAAAACGCGCATAGTCTCCGAATCTCATAGAAAATCGGAATCTAAGATAAAAAGGGATAAAACACACAAGAAAAGGGACTAAAGACACATATTTAGAAAGGAAAAAGACCTATAAAACATTACCAAAATGAATGACATCAGAAGACCCCATACTTAAACTTGCTTATCCTCAAGCAATAACAATGTAAGCAAGACCGAAGCACAATCTTCAAGTAAAGCCTCATATGAAAAATCAAGTAAGAACGAGTGATAGACATGCTAACAAGATTACATCATCACACATGATCAAGTGTTCAAGGAATAAAGTCTAATATACCAAAGCCTCACTTTAGGGTTATGAACATGTGTATCACTCATCATGTGTTTAGGTTTAACAACGAACACTCAAACTCAAAATCATGCAAGCAAAGACTTTACCATTGAAGCTAATACCACCAATTCCTCCACCTAGAGATGCCTATTACAATGCACACAAAGAATATGATCTTGGCTCAATAGAGGTCCTCAAAGAGGTTCCATTCGGCCGGGTTGTAATGGGGCTTTTAGTATTTCTCAAGGTGGGAATCACTTTGGTCTTGTGGTGATTACAAGGGGATTGAACTTTCTAGTCTCTCACCAACTTCACCAAATTATTTCACTTTCAACTTCACACTTCCAAAAGACTTTGATTTTCTCTTTCTTTTTTTTCTTTTTCAACCCACTTTTCACTAAACATTCCACTTCATCTTTGCACTTCACTTTTTGTTGGATTTTTCACACTTTTTCCAAAGGATCGACTTGCACTATATGTCGGGCCCGAGGTCCTTTTGAACTCGGTCGGGACCCTTTTCTTTTACTTAAGCATTTTGCTTTTCAATCCACTATTTTTCCAACTTTTCTTTCTTTCTTTTTCACTTTAAACTTCAAAGATGCACTACCCACTTGATTTTGCAACTCCATTCTTTACCCTTCACCAAAGAGAATCTCAACTCTCCAAATATTTTTCCAAAACCTCTCACTAAAGTCCAATCCCATAAGGGTCAAGTCATATAGGCTAGGAATTATATTTATGAGGAGCTTCAAACAAAGGTCTAAGGCTAAAACGGGGCTACAAACAACGGTTTCTCTTCAAGGTAGGATATGGAATATTTTGTGACTAAATGAAATAAAGTTCAAATCAATGTGACAATGCATAGAGCAAATCTCATATTGGCTTTGGAAAATAGATAAACACTTCAATAACAAGTATCACTTAGCATGTTTGAGCTATTTCACACAAGAAAATGAGGGATATGTGATTCAGGCTATTTAGTATAGGATATCTCTTATATTTTGAGATGATCAAGAGAGTATTTAGGTTAGTTTTGAGCGTTATTGTAATATGAAGGCCGAAGACAAAAAAGTATGGAGAATCAAGAGTTAAAGAGCTTAAAGACGAAGATTCGCCACTGCATAAATATCACGGTCGCGTTGTCTATGACGCGGGCGCGGTGGCGTGAAGGAGCGAACCATGAAGACCTATGAAGGCCGCGGTCGCACTGTCTGTGGCGCGGTCGCGGTAGAAGCCGACTCGGACTTGACCATTTGAAGACCGCCGCGGGCGCGGTTCTGGTGCCGCGGTCGCGGTGTGACCAACTTTCAAGCAGACGAGATTTCACCGTTTTTATCTTGTTTCCTTTCTTATCTTTCGGTTTCCTATCTTATTTAGTCCGAAAAGGTTGATATTTGGGGCTATATAAAGAGAACCTTTCTAGGTTTTTAGAAGATCCAACTTACTTGTCAATCAATTGTCTTTCAATAAAGATTAGAGTTTTCTTTGTAATGGAGAACTAACTCTCCTCTTGGGTTTATTCAATCAAGGAAGCTTTATTATGAAGTTGTGAAATTCTGGTAACTTCTTTATCCCTAGGTCTTTATTGATACTCTTGTGTTTCATCCCATGATCTATGTTTGATTTCATGAGCCTGATCAACTTGTTTGATTGACTTAGATCTATTGTTTGATTTAGGATTGGTTGTTGTCTATGCATCTTTCCTATTTCTCGAAACAACTCTACTCTAGGACCGTGGACTAGTTTAGGGAAGAGTATTCAATGGTTTAATTGTGCATGAGACTCGTAGCTTGATTGCATGATTTGATTTCCTAATATCCCTGTGCTCTATGCTAATCTAGGTTAAGCGTTCTTGCCTAGGGTTATAGAATTGCTTGGACCGTGGACTTGCGATAGCCAATGATTGGGATTGGAATTGACCTAGGCATATAAAGAGGTGGATGAATTCATGATCAACAAATTAATAAAGTGGAATTGATTGGATAAACTCTACTTGATAACCTTTGATTGAAACCGACTTTCAAAACCCCCTTTTGATTACTTGCATGAAAACCATAAAATCTGAATAAAACTGATTCCTTTGGGTTCGACCCCTTGCTTGCCTACTATACTGTTGTTTGCATGTTTGGGATTTATTTTTGATAAGGGAACAACGACTTTGCCCGAGTCAAATTTTGGCGTCGTTGCCGGGGAATCCTTTTTCTTGTTTTGATTTTGTGTGTTTTCGTGCTCTGCGCTCAAACCGCGCCCGCGGCCCCCTCGGCGCGCCTGCGGTTTGTGCGCAGAACCATCCTTTGGGTGCGGGCCTAACACATGGTCCATACCTGGTCTACTAATACTTCCCCTGTTTGTTTTGATCCAGAAATTGACATGACTCTTCGGAAGATAAGGAGTGCCCCCAGACCCTCTACATCTTACAATCTTCTTGAATCCTTTTCTCTCTCTGATTCGGAACCGGAAGGCACCATGGCGAAACAAACTATTCGCCAACTCACGGCGCCCGACCTCCAGCAACAACAGCTCGCTGTTCAATTCCCCGAACTCGGGGAGGGTGTGAAGTTTGAACTGAAGTCTGGTCTCATCCACCACTTGCCCAAATTTCACGGGTTGAGCGGTGAGGACCCGAACAAGCATCTCACTGAATTCCACGCGGTGTGCGGGAGTATGAAGTCCACTGATGTGACGGAGGATCAAATCAAGCTCCGGGCTTTTCCCTTCTCTCTTGAAGACACCGCCAAGGACTGGCTCCTTTATTTGGTGCCGGGTTCTATCACTACTTGGGCGGATATGAAGAAGGCGTTTCTTGAAAAGTACTTCACAACTTCCAAACAAACATCTATTAAGAAGCAGCTCAGCAGTTTGGAGTAAGGGGAAGACGAGAACCACTATGACTATTATGAGCACTACAAGAGGCTCATCACGAGTTGTCCCTACCATGGCTACCAGGCCAAGGATCTTATTTGCTACATCATTGAGGGACTTTGCGACAATGACAAGAGACTCGTGAATGCATCTTGTGGCGGTAGTTACGAGAACTTAACCCCCGCTGCAGCTTTTCAGAAAGTAGAGATCTTGGCAGAACAAGCCCGCAATCAAAGGTCCAGGACCAATGTGAGGTCCGTTAGTGTGGTGAACGAATCCCTGAGTGCTGAAGTAAGGGAGCTCAAGGATCTTATGAAGCAGCTACTCAAGAAGAAGACGTCCCAGCAAGTCAACGCTTGCGGTCTTTGTTATGATGCGAGCCACCACACAGACCAGTGCCCTACTATTCAAGAGACCGAAGAGTCGGTCAATGCTATTGGCAACTATGGAGCGCCCCGGCCCCGGAATGACCCTTACTCTAATACCTACAATCCGGGGTAGGCGAATCATCCTAATCTAAGGTGGAGCAATCAGCAGCAGCAAGACGCACCACAACAGCAGCAGCAGTACGCTCCTCAGGGCCAGCAACAACAATTTCGGTCCAATAATTATGCCCCGAGAGCACCTGCTCCGTCTCAGAATGATGCTATTACAGCCCTCTTGAAGGAGAAACAAGAGACGAGAGCTGCTGTAAAGAATCTTGAGACTCATGTGAGCCAACTTGTCACTATGATCAATAGGCTCGAGTCTAAGGATTCCGGGAAACATCCCTCTCAACCTCTCAATCACAAGGAGAATGTGAGTGCCATGAATTTGAGGAGCGGTAGAGTATTGGCGAGTCGGGAATCACCCACTAGTGATGAGCCGCGACCGCGCTCCCTTGGCCGCGACCGTGCCGGGGCAGTTGGAGGAGAAGACCAAGTCTTTGTTGGAATTCCGCGCCCGCGCTCTCCCCTCTGCGCCCGCGAAATTCCAACAAAGGACTCGGACCACGAGAGGCGTAACGAGCCGCGACCGCGGAGTCCGGACCGCGCCCGCGGTAAGGAGGCCGAGCGGAACTTTGAAGCTTTACTCGATTATGCTTTCAAGAATTATTCACCTCCACGCCCAAGCTCTCCTAAATGGAACCGCGCCCCAGCAGCAGAAGAGGACGATGGCTATGTGGCTCAACCCCTTCCACCATTGGATTCTTTCAAGCCCTCTCCTCCATTTCCCGATGCTCTCAAGGACACAAGGAAGTCGGCGCATGACAAGGAACTCTTCGAGACCTTCGCCAATTGTCGGGTAAATGTTCCTCTCCTCAATCTCATCCAAAGTGTCCCTCGTTTTGATAAGTTTATGAAAGAGCTATGCACCATAAAAAGAAAGAATAAGACTAGTCCTAAGATTGAAAAGGTAGCTCTAGTTGAAAAGACGCAGGATAGCAAAATTGAGACTTGTAATTCCCTACTCCAAAAGCAATTACCTAAAAAATGCTCAGACCCAGGAAGATTCACCGTCCCTGTCACTATTGAAGAAACTAAAATTGAGCGTGCTATGCTAGATTTAGGTGCCTCCATTAATGTTCTTCCAGCTTGCATGTATGATAAGTTAGGCCTTGGTCCTTTAAAGGAGTCCAATATTGTTATTGAATTGGCTGACCATTCCAATGTGCGCCCAAAAGGGTTAGTTGAGGATGTTCTAGTGCAGGTGCGTGGTTTGATCTTTCCTGCTGATTTCTATGTGATGGAGATAGGCGAAGGGCGGTACGACCCGGTTCTCTTACTAGGTCGTCCATTTATGAAAACCGCCAATACGGTCATTGACGTTGCCAATGGATCTCTTTCCATATCTCATGGTGGCAACACGGTCCGAATTGATGTTGATGAGGACCCATATTAATCGTATCCACGTCGAGCCAACGACGTTAAACAAAAGCGCTGCTTGGGAGGCAACCCAAGGATTAGATAGATTGTTTTTCATTCCTAGCTTAGGAGTTATTTATTGTTTCTAGCTAACATGCAGGTACTAGGTCCGAAAGGAAACGCCTGGCGTGAAACCGCGCCCGCGCCCTCTTGGCCGCGCCCTCTTGGCCGCGCCCGCGGTGGACCGTCAGCGTACCCCGATGAACAGGTACTAGCCCGTGCTCGCGGCAACCATACTGCGTCTCCGTTTTAGCTCGTTTTTATTAAAAAAAAAAGAGAGAAAAAAAAGAAAGACAAAAAGAGGACTTCTTGGTCCCATTCTACCTCTAGATTTTCCATCCATCTATATCCATTCTATCCATCTTCTATCTCTCCATCTTCAAATTCTTCTTTCCATCCACCTTGTAATTCCATTCCTTTGGCTATGTGTAAAAGCCTAAGTATGGGGGAGCTTTGTTTCCCCGGGAGTTATCTTCTCCACGGCTCGGTATTGATCCATTTTCCAAAAGACGAGCCAAGATACGAAGGTTGCTTACACATCACGCTTTACGAAGACGAAGTAAAAACCTCAATCCTGCAAGTAAACCGCGCTCGCGCCACATCAGCTGCGGCCGCGGTGACCACCCGAGGATGACTTCGCTCTCTGCATTGATTCCGCGCCCGCGCCCCTTGTGCCACGCCCGCGGCGAGCCAGCTGACTGGAAATACGGTGTTCCATTCTACCACCTTTGAAGAGTTCTTCCATTCCACCTCTCTTCATCGTTTGTGAGTCTTCTGATATACCCTTCTTCCTTGCTTCTATCCTTTCTCTTTGCTTCATTGAGGACAATGAAGGATTTAAGTATGGGGGAAGGAGTACTCGCATTCGCTTATCCTAGTTAGCTTAGTTATAGATTTGTTTCAGATTTTTGATTTTCTTCTTTTCATGGAGCACTTGCACCATATTTTTGCATAAACAATGAAAGAAATAAAAAAGATAGAAAAAGCCATAAAAAATTGAAAAAAGGCATATAAATCCTGGGATGAGTCGAAAACCTGAAAGGGCGGCTCAAGTAATAAGCAGGTAACCCGGATCAGCATTAGGCTGGGGAAATATGAGGTTTATGAGAGTTGTGAGTTTTTGTGAACACACCTATTTGAAAAATGAAAAGAGCGGTTAGGTGAAAACCCGAAAGGGCGCCTATACAGAATTGAGCGGTAAAATTCGAGTGTTTTAGGATCATTCTTGCTTGGGGACTTTGGGGCTTCATTATTAGATTTGGGTGATCGGTCTGGGTGTGGGTGGTCAAAATTTAAATTTATAAACCGAACCTCACTTGTAGTAAAGAAGTAGGGTGTCGAACACACGGGAGTTCGTTTGTTGAGTGTACCAAAAAGACTAAAAAGAGTTAAATGAAAGGCAAAACGAGGAAAATCAAAAAGAATCACCTCGGACCGACACTTGTCACTTCGGTCCGAGGGTGGATCGAGTTCAGATTGGACGGGACCGACTTACACAACGTCGGGCCCGATGTGCTAGGTACTTCGATTAGGCAAAAATAGTATATCGGTCTTGGGTTTTTGGGTTCCTTCCCTAACTAGACTTGGATAATTCCACCCCAATTCAACCAATAAGTGTTGATCCAAGTGAGATCGAGGTTGTTCGCCTTCGATCCCTCCACTCTACACTTCGACCTAAGGGAGCTTTCAGTCTCCTTCGATGCTAGGTCTAGTACTTGTGTTCGAGATCACTTTCGCTTACTCTTACCAATCACAAGCCCTAGTTCCCTTGTTGCCACAATAGAATTGAAGCTTAGTGTAGAGAGGATTCATAGATTAAGCACTCAAAAGCTATGGAATTGGGGGTTCACACCCAATCCTAGCTAGGGGATTCCCCCATAGCCCAAGACTATGGAATCTACTCCATGTAGCAAGAGTAAAAAGCAATCAAATGGCAAAGCAAGCAAATCTCAATCATCAAACTCAAATCAAAGCTCAATTGCATTCAAATCCAAAGGGGTTCACAATATCCAAATCCAAATCTACTAAAACAAAGCAAAACAAGTACAAACTCACTAATCTCCTCCCTAGGCTCCACCGATTTCTTCCTCTTCTCTTCCTCCTCTCTTCTCCTTGCTCTCCAAGTCTTCCTTTGAGTCTTTGAGAGTGATTTTTGTGTCTTTCTCCTTAAGCTCTCCCCTAATGCTGTCTTAATCACCTCTAATTATAGCCTCTCATGGATTGGGGACCAAGGAATTTCCAATTTAGAAGAAGGGAAAACTTGGAAGATCACAACATTGTGCCTTGGGGCCTAATCTTCTAAATCGCCGACTCGAACCGACACGGGGCAACCTCGGGCCCAACATTGGGAACGTCGGTCCTGTACGCTGATGCTCGCACTCGGGCCCGACTTGATATGAACTCGATCCTGGGCCTCGGTCCTTCTTCTTTTCTTGGTTTTCCTTGAGTTCCTCATCATTCCTTGCGTGGCTCTTCCGTTCCTTAGCTCCCAAGCTTGGCTCTTCTTTGATACTCCTCCAAAACATCCTCTTTTGTGCCATTTTTCCTACAAAACATAACAAACTTGCGTAGTTTCCGAATCTTGAAGAAAACCGGGAACTAAGCTAGAAAGGAACGAAACTATCAAAGAAAGGAATGAAAAACATATATTTACAAAGGAGATTAACTACTAAAACACCACCAAAATGAGAGACATCAGAATACCCCATACATAAACTTGCTTGTCCTCAAGCAATAACAATGTAAGCACGACCGAATCACAATCTTCAAGTAAAGCCTCATATGAAAAACACAAGTAAGCACAAGTGATAGACATACAAGCAAGATTACATTATCACACATGATCAAGTGTTCAAGGAATAAAGTCTAACACCACTAAGCCTCACTTTAGGTATGTGGAAATGTGTATCACTCATCATGTGTTTAGGTTTAACAATGAACACTCAAACTCAAAAGTCATGCAAGCAAAGACTTTACTATTGAAGCTAATATCACCAATTCCTCCACCTAGAGATGCCTATTACAATGCACACAAAGAATATGAACTTGGCTCAATAGAGGTCCCCAAAGAGGTTCCATTCGGCCGGGTTGTAATGGGGCTTTTGGTATTTCTCAAGGTGGGAATTACTTTGGTCTTGTGGTGCTTACAATGGGGATTGAACTTTCTAGTCTCTCACCAAATTCACCAAATTCTTCCACTTTCAACTTCACACTTCCAAAAGACTTTGAATTTTTCTTCTCTTTTTTTCTTTCTTTCTTTCTTTTTTTTTATTTTTTTATTTTTTATTTTTATCTTTCCACCCACTTTTTAACTAAGCATTCCACTTCATCTTTGCACTACTCTTTTTGTTGGATTTTTCACACTTTTTTTTTAAGGATCGACTTGCACTCTAACTCGGGCCCGATGTGCACTATAACTCGGTCGGTGCCCTTTTTTTTCACTTAAGCACTTTGCTTTCAATCCACTATTTTTCCAACACTTTCTTTCTTTCTTTCACTTCAACAAAGATGCACTACCCACTTGAGTTTGCAACTCCATTCTTTTGCCCTTCACCAAAGAGAATCTCAACTCTCCAAATATTCTTCCAAAAATCTCACTAAAGTCCAATCCCATAAGGGTCAAGCTTTCATCGGCTAGGGATCATATTTTTGAGGAGTTTCAAACAAAGGTCTATGGCTAAAACGGGGCTACAAACAACGGTTTATCTTCAAGGTAGGATATGAAATATTTTGTGACTAAATGAAACAAAGTTCAAATCAATGTGACAAAGCATTATGCAAATCTCATATTGGTCTTGGAAAATAGATAAACACCTCAATAACAAGTATTACTTAGCATGCTTGAGCTAACTCACACAAGAAAATGAGGGATATGCAATATCGAACAAACATCCCTAAAATGGCCAAAAATAATCTCACAAGGTTCACTCTAGCTTAGTTGCATAAAAACTCCTCCAAGAACTCATGTGCTCAATAAAAACATGCAAGACATCATATCACATCAAAAGCAACATCCATTTAGAGGCTAAACTATCGAAAAATATGCAAAGGAATTTACATGCTCACATCATCATTAGCCTTCTTATGGACATCTAAGATGGGAATTCCTAGTCCAAAACAAAATCTTTTTGACATTTTCACACAATTTTCGAATTTTTATGGATTTTTTCAAAACTTTTCTCACACAAAACAAAAGACACACAAACCACACATATGTACAAACACTAGGCACCAAAGAGTTTCCTTTCCCCATACCCCACACTTAAAATATGCAATGTCCTCATTGCATCCAAATAAAACCATAAGGGAAAATGAAAAGGGAAACTCACTAGACAAGGCGTTTGAGGCTAGGAAGAATGGTGAATTGTTGACATCGGCACATGGGGAGGGGAAGGTGGAGCACCTTGTGGCTCGAACTACTTGAGAGGTGGTCGAGACCGCTTGCTCGTCTCACATCCTAGTTGTTCATCCATTTGCATCATACACCTTGTCCCTTTGAGCTCATCATTTGAATCAAGAAGCACCTACAAGATCACACCAAAGATACATCCCAAAATACTTGCATTCAAGGGGTTTAGAGAAAGAGTTATCACAATAAGCTCAAATCCTAGAAATAAGAAAACAAATCAAAAGAAAACAAAGGATACGAAGGATACGTCGGGTTGCCTCCCGAAAAGCGCTCTTTTAACGTCATTAGCTTGACTTCTAACCTCTACCCTTCAAGGAGGGTGAAAAATGGTGAATTGAGCATCCTTGTCATATGCATCTCCACACTCCTCATAGCCGAAGTACCACCACTTATGTTTGATGAAAGTGGGGTATCCAACGTCTCCATTATTATTCTCCTCCAAAATGTAGGGTGGCATCTCTTGCATCTTCTCAACTTGATCTTCATTACCTACATCAGAAACATCAAAAACATCTAGAGAATTTCTAGGGGATTCAATGACATTGTAACTCAAATCTTCCTTTAAATCACTTAAGCAAATGAAACTATCCTCTAGATCCTCTTTCAAGTCACTTAAACAAATGTAAGAATCTCCCACATCAAAAGGATACGAAGAAGGATACTCTTCACGGTTTCTCGGGCTATCTTCCTCATGGTTCTCAAGTGGATTGTGCAACTCTCTTTCTAGCTCTTGAATGTTGATCATGTCTTGACTTCTCAAAGGTGCTTCTTCCTCTCTCGTGGGCTCCAATTCTTCTCTCTTACGCTTGGCACTTTCCTCCAACTTTAAGATCGCCAAAGCATCCGATTCATTGAGAGCTTTGTTGAAATGGAACTCCACTTTTTCCTCTCCAATTTCGAAAGTCACTTTCCCATTCCTCACATCAAATTTGGCACCCGCCGAAGCTAGAAACGGCCTTCGAAATTAAGGGGCACCATTGGGTCTTCTTTCATGTCGAGGATGACAAAATCGTTTGGGACAAAATATCACCCAACTCGAACCGGGACGTCATCTCGGATTCCGGTGGCCTTTGTAGATGATCCATCGGCCATGGTAAGACTCATATCAACCGGTTCCATATCTCCGAGGTTAGCCCGTCTCCATATGCTCATGGACATAACCGAAATGCTCGCTCCTAGATCACAAAGAGCTTTGAAGTTTTGGGATCCAATCCCCACGGTGATGGCAAATCTTCCGGGATCACCTAGCTTTTGAGGTAGCTCTAGGATCTTGACTTCATCTTGCATCTCCACAATTGACCTTTTCTTGCTCAAGATTTCCTTTAAGAACTTTGCATAGGATGGCATCTCGCTTAGAGCGTCGGTAAATGGAATGGTGATGTTCAAGCCTTGCAAAAGCTTTAAGAATCTCTTGAACTTGCCCTCAACAATCTCCTTGGGCTTCTTCAAAGGGTATGGAAGAGTTGTGCCACCTTGTTTCTTGCTTGGATCCACCTCCTTAGACCGATCTTGATCTTTCTCAACATTTTCTGCCTGGATCGACGTTGGAGTGACATCGGGACCGACGTTCGGAACCTCGGTCCTGGGGCAGTGGACTTCTGGGAACATCGGGCCGACTACAGGGCATGTCGGGCCCGAGTTCTGCTCCTCCTCGGTCCTGGTTGCTGGACTCCCTCCATCTTTTGGATCGATGTTGTGGCACATCGGGCCCGAGTTGCTGGGTAACTCGGTCCGATCTTCTTCTCTTGTTCTTGGCTCGTGTGGCTCGGGCAAACTCCGTCCACTCCTCAATCCTATGGCTCGAACTTCATTTTGTTGTTGTGGGGCACAGGGATTCTCCTCGGGTTGGCCCGGGAGTCTCCCTTCCTCTCTTGGAAGTTGATTCGCCATGTGAACAAATTGGTTGTCCACTTGTCTTCTCCATGCACCAAACTCTTTGAATTGGGCACCCATCTCATCACTCTTCTCTCCACATTGGTAAATTGATTCTTCAAATCCTTGAACTCGCCTCTCATCTCTTGTGCCCATTGTGGAGCTTGCTCATAGAATCCCGGGGGTCGGTCTGGTTGTGGTTGGGCCCTTGGCTCGTTTTGGTTGTAGTTGTTGTTGTAGCCATTGGCTTGGCCTTGGTTCCACCTTCCTCCATTGTTGTTGAAGTTGGCTCGTCCTCCAAAGTTTCTTTGAACATAGTGTGCCTCCTCAATTTGCTCGGCCAATCGGACTTGGCGCTCGTTTGGACACTCTTGGGCTCCATGCTTCAAAGAACAACATTCTTCACAAGCTCTTGCGGTTTGCTTTTGGTGATAGAGCCTCTTCATCTTGTTCAACTCATCCTCCAAGAATTGGATCTTCATATCTTTATCCACCTCTTCACTCTTTGGATCGTAGAGCCTCTTCGAACCGTCTCCATGGACTCTCACCTCTTTGTTCACTTGATTCACCCCGTACATGGCTTCGTAGTCGGAGAGATTGTCTAGCAACTCCCACGCTTGCTCCGGAGGCAAGTGAATGAACCCACAATCGGTGTGAAGGTTCAATTTATCCTTGGTGGCGGGGTTGATTCCTTGGAAGAAAATGTCTTGAAGGACATAAGGTTTTTGCCCATGTGTTGGACATGCCCTCAACATCTCCTTAAACCGATCCCAAGCCTCGAAGAGTGGATCGTGGGCTCCTTGTTGAAAGCTTGCTATCTTCCTTCTAAGCTCCGTCGTCTTGGTGGGTGGGAAGAACTTCATCAAGAATGCTTCATTGAGAGCTCTCCATGATGTGATGGATCGAGGTGCTTGGCTCTCCAACCAATGCAACGCCTTGCCTCCCAAAGACCACTTGAAGGCTTTGAGTAGCACATACTGAAGTGTCTCATCATCCGTCGAGATGGTCTCACATAGATCCTTGAATTGCTTCACATGCTCGATCGGGCACTCATTCGGTCTCCCTTGAAATTGCTCCCTCTTGATGAGCGAAATGAATTGAGTCTCATCTCAAAATTCTTTGACACCTCCGGCAAGACTATGGCCGGCTCCAGCACCTTCAACTCCGGATGCATGTATTGTCTAGCATTCAAGGGTTGAGTGTTGATTTGAGCCTCCAATCTCATCCTTTGCTCATGCTCCCTTCTAGCCTCGGCATCTCGGTTTGCCATATCAATTTGCATTCGAGCCATGTCGGCCCTCATCCTCTCAAACTCCTCATCACGAGCTTGGTTCTCCATTCTCTTCTTCTTTCGGGCTTGTTTGATGATACTCTCCGGATCACACACAATGTCGAACTCAAGTGTTCCTCGGACGGAACGAGCTCGCATACACCTATAACCAAAGACACAAACAAAACCGAATCAAAACAAACAAGGGGTTTGGGCTAGTCCCTCACCGTAAGCACTACCAAATCAAAGACTCAACAAAAGATGGCACCTCAAACGAGTAGAACTCCCCGGCAACGGCGCCAAAATTCTGATCGGTCCGGGTGTGGGTGGTCAAAATTTAAATTTATAAACCGAACCTCACTTGTAGTAAAGAGGTAGGGTGTCGAACACACGGGAGTTCGTTTGTTGAGTGTACCAAAAAGACTAAAAAGAGGTAAAAGAAAGGCAAAACGAGGAAAATCAAAAGGAATCACCTCGGACCGACACTTGTCACTTCGGTCCGAGGGTGGATCGAGGTCAGATTGGCCGGGACCGACTTACACAACGTCGGGCCCGATGTGCTGGGTACTTCGATTAGGCAAAAATAGTAGATCGGTCTTGGGTTTTTGGGTTCCTTCCCTAACTAGACTTGGGTAATTCCACCCCAATTCAACCAATAAGTGTTGATCCAAGTGAGATCGAGGTTGTTCGCCTTCGATCCCTCCACTCTACACTTCGACCTAAGGGAGTTTTCACTCTCCTTCGATGCTAGGTCTAGTACTTGGGTTCGAGATCACTTTCGCTTACTCTTACCAATCACAAGCCCTAGGTCCCTTGTTGCCACAAGAGAATTGAAGCTTAGTGTAGAGAGGATTCATAGATCAAGCACTCAAAGGCTATGGAATTGGGGGTTCACACCCAATCCTAGCTAGGGGATTCCCCCATAGCCCAAGATTATGGAATCTACTCCATGTAGCAAGAGTAAAAAGCAATCAAATGGCAAAGCAAGCAAATCTCAATCATCAAACTCAAATCAAAGCTCAATTGCATTCAAATCCAAAGGGGTTCACAATATCCAAATCCAAATCTACTAAAACAAAGCAAAACAAGTACAAACCGGGAACTAAGCTAGAAAGGAACGAAACTATCAAAGAAAGGAATGAAAAACACATATTTACAAAGGAAATTAACTACTAAAACACCACCAAAATGAGAGACATCATTGGGTAGATCCTAGGTTGATCTCTTTCATGTTTTTAGAGCTTGAGTGTTATATCTTGTTGTGAGTTGTGTGTTTGAGCTTCATTGTTTTATGCTCATGATTTCTCTATTGTTTTGGGTTCGGGTTGTGAGTTGAGTGTTTTTATCTTCCCTTGTATTTCCGGAGATCTTAGATGTGCTACCTTGTTATATTTGTTTTAAGCTTACTCGAGGACGAGCAAGATCTAAGTATGGGGGAATTTGATTCACGCTATTTTGTATAGGATAACTCTTGTATTTTGAGATGATTTAGAGAGTGTTTAGGTTAGTTTTGAGCGTTATTGTAATATGAAGGCAGAAGACACAAAGTATGAAGAATCAAGAGTTAAAGAGCTTAAAGACGAAGATTCGCCACTGCATGGATATCGCGGTCGCGTTGTCTATGACGCGGGCGCGGTGGTGTGAAGGAGCGAACCATGAAGACCTATGAAGGTCGCGGTCGCGCTGTCTGTGGCGCGGTCGCGGTAGAAGCCGAATCGGACTTGACCATTTGAAGACCGCCGCGGGCGCGGTTGTGGTGCCGCAGTCGCGGTGTGACCGACTTTCAAGCGGACGAGATTTCACCGTTTTTATCTTGTTTCCTTTCTTATCTTTCGGTTTCCTATCTTATTTAGTCCGAAAAGGTTGATCGTTAGGGCTATATAAAGGGAACCTTTCTACGTTTTTAGAAGATCCAACTTACTTGTCAATCAATTGTCTTTCAATAAAGATTAGAGTTTTCTTTGTAATGGAGAACTAACTCTCCTTTTGGGTTTATTCAATCAAGGATGCTTTATTATGAAGTTGTGAAATTCTGGTAACTTCTTTATCCCTAGGTCTTTATTGATACTCTTGTGCTTCATTTCATGATCTATGTTTGATTTTATGAGCCTGATCAACTTGTTTGATTGACTTAGATCTATTGTTTGATTTAGGATTGGTTGTTGTCTATGCATCTTTCCTATTTCTCGAAACAACTCTATTCTAGGACCGTGGACTAGTTTAGGGAAGAGTATTCAATGGTTTAATTGTGCATGAGACTCGTAGCTTGATTGCATGATTTGATTTCCTAATATCCCTGTGCTCTATGCTAATTCTAGGTTAAGCGTCCTTGCCTAGGGTTATAGAATTGCTTGGATCGTGGACTTGCGAATGCTAATGATTGGGATTGGAATTGACCTCGGCATATAAAGAGGTGGATGAATTCATGATCAATAGATTAATAAAGTGGAATTGATTGGATAAACTCTATTTGATAACCTTTGATTGAAACCGACTTTCAAAACCCCCTTTTGATTACTTGCATGAAAACCATAAAATCTAAATAAAACTGATTCCTTTGGGTTCGACCCCTTGCTTGCCTACTATACTGTTGTTTGCATGTTTGGGATTTATTTTTGATAAGGGAACAACGACTTTGCCCGAGTCAATATGCAATATGAACAAACATCCCTTAAATGGCCAAAAAAAATCTCACAAGGTTCATTCTAGCTTAGTTGCATCAAATCTCATCCAAGAACTCATGTGCTCAATAAAAACATGCAAGATATCATATCACACATCAAACAATATCCATTTATGAGGCTAAACTATCCAAAAATATGCAATGGAATTTACATGCTCACATCATCATTAGCCTTCATATGGACATCTAAGATGGGAATTCCTAGCCCAAAACAAAATCTTTTTGACTTTTTTCACACAATTTTCGAATTTATTTGGATTTTTTTCGAAAATTTTTCTCACACAAAACAAAAGACACACAAAGCACACATATGTACAAACACTAGGCACAAGAGAGTTTCCTTTTCCCATACCCCATACTTAAAATATGCAATGTCCTCATTGCATCCAAATAAAACCAAAAGGGAAAATGAAAAGGGAAACTCACTAGACAAGGCGTTTGAAGCTAGGAAGAATGGTGAATTGTTGACATCGGCACATGGGGAGAGGAAAGTGGAGCACTAGAGGCTCGAACTACTTGAGAGGTGGTCGAGACCGCTTGCTCGTCTCACATCCTAGTTGCTCGTCCATTTGCATCATACACCTTCTCCTTTCAAGCTCGTCATTTGCACCAAGAAGCACCTACAAGATCACACCAATGATACATCCCAAAATACTCGCATTCAAGGGGTTTAGAGAAAGGGTTAGCGCAATAAGCTCAAATCCTAGAAATAAGAAACAAATCAAAAGAAAACAAAGGATACGAAGGATACGTCGGGTTGCCTCCCGAAAAGCGCTTTTTAACGTCATTAGCTTGACGTGCCGGCCACCTAATCTCGGTTAGGGTGGAAAATAAGGCTCGAGGTCCATGAATTCCCCAATCACCATCTTATCACTCAAAAAGAATTGAGGCCATTCACTATAGTTTAACCAAACATGCGCCTCGGCCTCGTCATAATGGCGGGGAACCCCATACTTAGACCAAGAATAATCGGAGATCAAATCCACCAAGTATGGTCCATCCTCTCCATATGACTTATAAGAAATCGTCACGAAAGAGAAAAGGAGTTAGGGCAAACGAGTCTCACACATGATCTTTGAGGCTTGCTTCTCGGGTTGGACCGACATAGGAGCTACATCGGGCCCGACTTCTGGTATCTCCTCCAAAGCTTGTTTGAACCGAGATTCGACTTTTTCTTCTTCAACCATAAGAGAGGGAGAGCTTTCCTTTACTTCAATCCTTGCACGCCTAAGAGCCATGATATAGTTTTCCGCAATTGTCACCATCTCACTAGCAACCTTTTCAGACTGGATCGATATTAGTGCCACTTCGGGCCCGACTTCCGGCATCTCGGGCGTGGGGCAGAGTGGAAGCAGGGGAGGTGGTCCGATGTCTGGGCAACTCGGGCCCGACATGTCCTCCAACTCGGTCCGGGGTTGTAGAGTCGGTCTGACTTGCGAGCAACTCGGGCCCGACACACTGGGTAAGTCGGTCCAGGCTTGCTCACTCCTCTCGACTTGTGGTGGCTCAACTCGGATCTCATCATAGCCCTCTTCATCATCATAGCTCGGAAGTTTCTCTTGAGAACTCGGAAGGGATGCCCACATATAGTCAAATTGGGCGTCGACTTGCCTCCTCCATACACAAAACTCCTTCAATTGGGTGCTCATCTCATCAACTCCCCTCTTAACATTGTTGAATTGAGTTTTCAAGTCTTGTGCCCATTGAGGTTCCTCATCAATTTCCTCTTGCAACATATGTTCCCATGGAGGAGTTTCTTCGTAGCTCGGAGGTTGGTATGAAGGTACTCCTTGCATTTGAGTGTAAGTGGGACTTCCCCAAGTGGGACTTCCCAAATAGGATTGAGCATCACCTCTTCCACCATAGTGATTTCGGTTCCCATACACCTCCCTCATGTAACACTCCTCTTCATAGGCTCTCTCCTCTATCTCTTGTTGCATTCTAATCTGGGCATCGAGTTGCTCTTGAGCTCGAACTCGACCTCTCCTTTCTCTTTCTAATTGCTCATCTAACTCGTGGAGTTTTCTTTTTAGACTTGACATCTTCATTTGAAGGTAGAAAACCTCCCACTCATCATCACTATCATAGCACTCCATTTTTTTTCTCTCTCTTTTTTTTTTTAACGAGATAGAATCACCTACAAAAAAGAAACAAACAAAACCCAATCAAAACAAACAAGGGGCTTGGGCTAATCCCTTACCCAAATCACTACAAATTCAAAGACTCAACAAAAGATGGTACCTCACACAAGTAGAACTCCTCGGCAACGGCGCCAAAATTCTGACGTGGGGGTGGTGATCGGTCGTAGTCCGGATCGGATGATGTCAAAATTTAAATTTATAAACCGAACCCCAATTGTAGTAAAAAAGGTAGGGTGTCGAACACATGGGAGTTCGTGCGTTGAGAGTACCGAAAAGACTAAAAAGAGGTAAAAGAAAGGTAAAAACAAGGAAAATCAAATAGAACACCTCGGACCGACACTGGTCACTTCGGTCCGAGGGTGGATCGAGATCAATTTGGCCGGGACCGACTCTCACAACGTCGGGCCCGATGGCTGGGTAACTCGAACTAGGCAAATTTGGTAGATCCCACCCCAATTCAGCCAATAAGTGTTGATCCTTGTGAGATCGAGGTTGCTAGCCTTCAATCCCTCCACTCTACACTTCGACCTAAGGGAGTTTCCACTCGCCTTCGATGCTAGGTCTAGTGATTGGGTCCGAGATTGCTCCCGCTTACTCTTACCAATCACAAGCCCTAGGTCCCTTGTTCCCACAAGAGAATTGAAGCTCAATGTAGAGAGGATTCATAGATCAAGCACTTAAGGCTATGGAATTGGGGGTTCACACCCAATCCTAGCTAGGGGTTTCCCCCATAGCCCAAGACTATGGAATCTACTCTATAAAGTAAGAGTAAAAAGCAATCAAATGGCAAAGCAAGTAAATCTCAATCATCAATCTCAAATCCAACTCTAATTGCATTCAAATCTAAAGGGGGTCACAATATCCAAATCTCAATTCTACTAAAACCAAAGCAAAACAAGTTCAAGACCACTAACTCTCTCTCTAGCTCCACCGATCTCTCTCTCTCTTCTTCTCCTCCTTTCTTCTCCTTGCTCTCCAAGTCTTCCTTTGAGAGTGATTTTGTGTGTGATTGATTGATCCTCCAGCCAAGGGTTTCTCTCCTCTCCAAGGAAAGGAATTCACCTAGATCCTCCTCTAGATCTTGGGTTCCTTCCCTCCCTTGGAGAAGAGTCCACCCCCTCAAGTTTCTAGATGATAGATGATGATAGATCACAAGAGTTTAAATAGGGATCTCCCTTCTAAACTCCTTGGGCTCCAAGGCTTGTCCTTGACCTCCAAGGCTTCTAGAACTCCTTGATCCCCAAGGCTTCTAGACTCCTTGACCTCCTAGGAAGCAAATATAATTATGGGAATTAACAAGAAAATCCCAAAAAGAAAGGAATCCGGAGCCACGACCGACATGGATCGACACGGATAACCTCGGGCCCGACTTGCTTCAACCTCGGTCTAAAGACACATCTTTAAGAGACATCGGGCCCGACATGCCACACCTCGGGCCACCACCTCGGGCCAACATAGTACCTCGGGCCCAACATGTTGGGCACCTCGGTCCTAAGGCATTTTTCAACTTGTTTCGCTCCGTTCTCTCTCGTTTTAGCTCCGATTGACTCGATTCTTTCGCCATTCTCTTATTCTTCACTTGAGGCTTCTTTCCATGCATTATTAGCTCCATTTTGGCTCTTTTTCCATCCTTTAATTCCTCCATGATTCCATGCTCCAATCTTCATGATTTTTGCTCCGAAATGCCTATAAAACACACAAAATGCGCATAGTCTCCGAATCTCATAGAAAATCGGAATCTAAGCTAAAAGGGGACAAAACACACAAGAAAAGGGACTAAAGACACATATTTACAAAGGAAAAAGACCTCTAAAACATTACCAAAATGAGAGACATCAGCCTGCCTCGCCTTTTCTTCCTTTTCCACTTGAAGCTCAGAGAGGAGAATGGCAGCCATTTGCTCATCAGTGACGCCCTCAAGTTGAGCAGACGTCTTTAATCTTCTTTTAGGGACGGGGGGAGGGGAAGATGGGATCGGTTTCTGTTGGGAAGAAGAAGGGCCTTTGATTGTGAGTTGTTTGGATGGAGGAGAAGAGGGTTGTCGCTTTCTCTTTTGACAGGGGACGGAGCCAGCAGGAGCCACGAGGAACTCCATGATATCGGGTAAAAGTTTGGCTAGCTCGTCCACCGTCCCACCAAAGGAATCGTAAATGATACCCGGCCCCATGAAGGGAGGGTTGGTGTGGTTGGTTTCCTCTAGGCAAGGACGGACGTAGTTAATCATGAAGTAGTGAAGTAGGCGTTGGATTTTAGGAGGATGGTCATGAGCGGACGCCCTTAGGCAAATGTTGGCCAGCGTCCTTGGCTCTTTTTCAAGCCAGTCCTCAATGAGTGGGTCAAGGGGAGGACGGTGTTTGGGCTGAGCTGGGAGTCCCCTGATTTGAGACTTGGTAGGACTCCCTTGCTATTTCTCAAGGACAAAAGGCTTTTCCAAAAATGAAAAGCGGGGAGTTTGAGAGGTTTTGGATTGAGATCGGGAAGATTGAGGTTTTTGAGGTGGAGGTAGGGATCTTTGTGGCTTTGGCGGGGTGGTGGAAGAGCGGCGTTGGGAAGAGTGCTAGTGGCGAGGAGGATCTTATCGCCTAGCGTCTCGTCTGCGAGAATCCATGAGCGACCTGCCCTTTACCGGAGGAGTAGATCTCGACAAGCTAGGGTTTCTCGCCGCCGAGGAGGATGGCGGAGAGAGTTGTGGGTTCTTTGTAGATCTGGTGTTGGCCATGGTTGAGAATTGAGTTTATATAGGAAAGGATTAGGGTTGAGAGAAGGGGATTTTGAGATCTAGGATTGAGAGATTTGGCAAGATCTTTGAGAGATTTCCGGATTTGTGTAAGCAATAGGGAGGCAAAGAAGGGTTCTTCAGAATGCACAAGGGTTTATTTATAGGAAGAAGACGAAGGAAAACGGTCAAGGGTAATAGGGGCTTTTCATTTGGCTTCCTCCACCCGCGTTCCCACACGTGGCATTCTTCTTCGCTAAGTAACCAACTGTTTTGCACCCGTTACACAGATCCCGAGATCTGCGTTCAATTTCTCTAAGACGGTTCACCTTTTCCATTTCAAAATTTCACAAATGCGAAGGACTCTGTCTTGGCGTCCTTTCAACACACAACACTGCAACACTGAGAACTGAACCATTGCGTCCCAAACGCTGATCACAACCTCTGACTCTTAGAACTCTGCCCCGATATCCTTCAGACTTTGACAAGCATCCCTTTGATCACTTAGCGCCAGTTTTGAAAATCAAGCAAGTACGTCCCGTAAAGATAAAACAACGAACGCTCATAGGAAGCGTTTGCAAGATTCTTGGCTTAAGTAAGCTTAGAGTTCCCATCATTTCGGCTTGTAATGAGGGTAGGGTGATCAGGGATACTCTTGAGATAAAAAGCGAAATGAATAGCGTTCAAAACACAAGCAAAACACATATGTCTTAGACTAGCGTCCTTTTAAGATAACTTTAAATGCATGACATACTTTTAAAAAGAAGTTCTCAACAAAACCTAGCCAATCATAGAGGGTATAATAGAACGCGACTTGATCATTTAAAATTTATCATCCCCAAAAGCAACCTAAGGTGCTCGTAGGGACGTCTATCAAGTGTTTTTGTGAAGATATCGGCCACTTGGTCCTCATTCCTAACATGATCCACTCTAATTAATCTAAGTTCAACATTATCACAAAGAAAGTGGTGTCTTATTTCAATATGCTTGGTTCTAGAATGATGAACAGGATTCTTGGCAATACTTATAGCACTAGTGTTATCACACAAGATAGGGACTGTTTTGAGGAACGTACCATAGTCTTCAAGTTAGTACTTGATCCAAAGGACTTGGGAGCAGCACGAAGCAGCAGCAAGGTACTCAGCTTCCGCGGTTGAGAGTGTCATGGAGTTTTTCTTTTTGGATCCCCATGAGACAAGGCAAGGACCAAGGAACTGTGCCATTCCGGATGTGCTCTTCCTATCCACCACATGACCAGCGTAGTCTACATCAGAGTACGCCACAAAGTTTAGGGATGTCTTTCTGGGATACCATAGGCATAGGTCGTCCCGTCCCTTGAGGTATCCGAAGATTCTTTTGACCTCTTGCATGTGGGACTCTTTTGGATTTGTTTGGAAGCGAGCACACAAGCACACAACGAACATGATGTCGGGACGGCTTGTTGTTAGATATAGCAAGGACCCTATCATTCCTCTGTAGAGCTTTTGATCAACACTATTGCCTTCTTCATCAGAATTAAGGCGAATGTTGGGGGAGATGGGAGTGGCAGTGGATTTGGATGAGTTCATTCCATACTTCTCTAGCATTTCACGAATGTATTTCTGTATGTGAATGTGCGTCCCATTTATGAGTTGTGTGATTTGCAGTCCCAAGAAGAAGTTGAGTTCTCCTATGAGGGACATCTCAAACTCACTACTCATCAAGTTCTTGAATTCCTCTACAAGTTTCATTTTAGTGCTTCCAAATACTATGTCATCGACATAGACTTGGACAATCAAAACATCTTTAAGGACTTTCTTTAAGAACAGAGTTTTGTCAATGTTACCTCGAGTATACCCGTTGGACAAAAGAAAGGACGCAAACCTATCGTACCAGGCACGAGGGGCTTGCTTGAGTCCATAGAGTGCTTTGTCCAAGAAGTACACATGGTTTGGATGATCAGCGTCCTCAAATCCTGGAGGTTGAGAAACGTACACTTCTTCCTTTAGCTTGCCATTTAGGAAGGCAGTCTTGACATCCATTTGAAAGAGCTTGAACCCTTTGTGAGCGGCGTAGGCAAAGAGGAGGCAAATAGCTTCAATTCTAGCGACAGGAGCGAAGGTCTCATCATAACCTTGAGCCACAAGCCTTTCTTTGTTTCTTGAGACTCTACCACTCTCATCAAGCTTGTTCCTGTAGACCCACCTCGTCCCAATTATGTTTGGGTTCTTTGGACGAGGAACGAGGGTCCACACCTTGTTTCTTTCAAATTGGTTGAGTTCTTCTTGCATGGCTTGAATCCAATCAGCGTTCTGAAGAGCTTCCTTTATATTCTTAGGTTCAATTAAGGACACAAAGGCATTGAAAGCACAGAACGCTATGTTGGCACTATGGGACTGATTCACAGCTGATCTGGTTTGGATTCCTTTTGACATGTCTGAGATTATTTGATCTGTTGAGTGAAGTCTATAAAGGTTGGATCCCCTATGAGTAGCGTCCCTTGCAGGAGTACACCTAGGGTCCGTCCAATCAGATTCATCGGAGTCAAAACCGTCTTCTTCATTGATAAGCTCAGTGTGTTCCCCCTCAGAGTGAGCGTCCATACTGTGCCTTTCTTCTCCTTGTTGACTTGATTCAGCAGCGTCCACTTGGTTTAGCGACCAAGTTTGAGAGGGCTCTTGTTGTTCGCTAGGGACTCCCATTGAGACCTCATCGCGAGTTTCAGGGGCGTTCCTAGGAACGTAGTATTTGTCGGAGGAGCCTCTAGGTTCTTCTTCATCATCTTCATCATCGTCCTTTGAAGAGGAACGACGTTCTTTCTTACTTGGTTCTTTCTTATGAGATGCATTTTCTTTGAACACCACATGGATACTTTCCTCAAGCTTAAGAGTCCGTTTATTAAAGACTCTATAGGCTTTTCTTGTGAGGGAGTATCCAAGGAATATTCCTTCATCACTCCTAGCATCAAATTTGCCGATGTTGTCTTTGCCGTTGTTGTGAATGAAGCATTTACATCCAAAGACTTTGAGATGAGAGATGTTTGGATTCCTTCTATTTAGCAGCTCATAGGACGTCTTTTTGAGCAAGGGACGAATCATGGCTCGATTGATGATGTAGGTAGCTGTGGCCACGGCCTCTGCCCAAAAGTGTCTGGGGACGCCGCTGGCCAAGAGCATCGTCCCTGCCATATCTTCAATCGTCCTATTCTTTCTTTCAACAATGCCATTTTGCTGAGGAGTTCGTGGACATGAGAAGTTGTGGGAGACTCCTTGTTGGTCATAGAAGTCAAGAAACTCTGAGTTTTTGAACTCTGTTCCATGATCTGACCTTAGGGCTTTCAATCTCGTCCCAAGAGCAACTTCTACTTGCTTGATGAAGATCTTAAACATATGGAAGGCTTCTGCTTTTGACACCAAGAAAAGAACCCAAGTGAATCTTGAAAAATCATCTACGATAACGTCCATGTACCTCTTTCCACCATAGCTTTGGGTCTGCATGGGTCCACACAAATCCATGTGAAGGAGTTCCAAGGGCTTCTTTGCTCACTTCATTTTTGGATTTGAAGGACGATCTTGTTTGCTTCCCTTTGATACATGTCTCGCATTGTTCAATTTGCTCAGGATCAATTCGGGGAAGTCCTCTTACAAGATCTTGTTGATGAAGCTTAAGGATTGTGCTAGGTCCTGCATGCCCAAGACGTCGATGCTAGAGATCGGCGTCCACAACAGAGACGGATAGCCACAACTTTGATGCTGACTTGAATCTTTGATTGAAGATGTAGACATTGTTCTCGCGAGTCCCTTTGAGAATGACTTGATTTGTTTTCTTGTTGATAACCAGGCACTCCTTAAAGCCAAATGTGACTTGGTTTTCACCTTGATCACAGATTTGAGAAACACTAAGGAGATTGAACCCTAGTCCCTCAACGAGACTAACATTGGACGCTTTGATGGACTGATTTAGTTTTGTTGTGCCCGTCCCTTTGATTCTTCCCTTGCCCTTGTTGCCAAACGAGACAATTCCTCCTATGGCATTTGATTGGATAGAAGTGAGATGGATCTGGCCACCAGTCATGTGATTTGAGGCGCCACTGTCAATGATCCACGGGCTTCCTCTCACTTCCACCTGAAAAGAAGAGTTAGTTCTTTGCGACTCAGGCAAGGTGGCCCTTACCTGGTGCGACTCAGGCAACTCTTTCATGGGCAAGTAATCATAAACATTCACATCATTTGTCCTTCTAGCATGCGTCCTAGGAGATCGATTTTTAACATTTGGCACACTAGCATGCGTCCTATCAGCAGTTTTAGGCTTGGCGCTCTTATTACCACTTCTGGCCTTTCTTCCATTCTCAAGATCCTGTTTCAGTTCAAGACACTCATACTGGTAGTGGCCACCTTTGTCACAATGCCAGCACGTCCGATAATAGTTTCCAAGGTAGTACTTCTTGTTAGGACGTTGAATTTTATTTTCTTTCATTTTCTCAAGATCAACTACCTTAGATCCTTATCCCTTTGCAATATTTTTGTAGATTTTATGGCTAGTGGAGTTTGTGTAGTAGTCCTTCTTTCCTTTATCACCACTCTCAAGGACTCTTATGCGTTTTTCTAGGTTCTTTGTCTTTTCTCTCTCAAGTTCCAACTCAGTGGTTTTGCTAGCTTCAAAGTCACTAGGGAGAGAGTTCTTTGAGCCTGATTCATACCCTAGTCCTTTTCTAGCTGGAACAAAGACTATTGGATTCACAGTTTCAGTTATGGGACTCTTTCCTAGGATTTTCACTTCGTCCCTAAGATTTGCATTTTCAAGCTTTAGGCACACTAGTTGACTCTTAAGAGACTTTACCTCTTCATGGGAGGACTCTAGTTATAAAGACACGGTGTTACAATTTTCACATTCTACAACAATATTCTCTTATTCAAGTTCATCAAAACTTTGTTTCATGGCATAGTTTTCTTGCCTGATCTGAGTGATTAATTTGATGAGTTTGGGCTTAGAGCACTTTTCAAGTGAACTTAGCATGGATTCATGAGTTACCTCTTCCTCAGCTTCAGAGGTGTCCTCTCGAGAGACTGGAGCGTCCTCCATGGCCATGTAAGTTACTTGATTTTCAGGTTCTTCATCGTCGGAGTCTAGGTCGTCCCATGCGGCCTCAAATGCACCAAACATAGCTTTTTCTTTGATTTCTTTTGATGATAACCCTGTGGTAAATTTCTTGGCAATGTGTCCCTTCTTGTTGCATTTGTAACAAGTTATCTCCTTCATTTCAGCATTTGTAGGTTTGTGGCTTTCTTTCTTGTAGGGCATCTTCATTCTTGGGACTTTGCCTCTTTTGTACCAAGCACGAAGAGATTTGTGCAATAGGGCTAGCTCATCTTCTTCAAATATTTGTTCTTCCGTCTTCCCTTTGCGTTCTACTAAAGCCTGAAGACGAAGATTCTCTTGGTGCTCTTGAGTTTTGGCTTCTAGCATTGAGTTCAATTCCCTTTGTCTTTGGTAATATTGCTCATACTCTGGTGTTCTTGCCGCAAGAGTTAAAGCCAGCTCATTTTGGGAACTCTTTCCCCTTTCTAGCAGATCTTGATTTCTCCTTGCTTCGTACCCTTTAAGCTTTCCATAAATTTCTTCCATGGACAATCCCTTGTTGCCTTGGTTTTCCTTGAACGTCATCCTATCGAAGTTCCATGGTCCTGTGAGTCCATCAATCAAGACTTGGACCTTCATCCTTTGGGTGATCTCCGTTTCTTTGACACCTAAGTTCTTCAACTTTGTTAGCAAGACTTCAAAGCAGAAGGAGTAGTCGGTGATGGTCTCATTTGTGAACATCTTGAACTTGTACAAGTCCCTTTTAGCTTTAAGCCGGATGTCCTCTTTCATCTCAGGCGTCCCAACATGATACTTCTCAAGGGCTTCCCATTGGAGCTTAGCAGTTGGAAGATTGCTCACACGGGTGGCGTCCCTTTCGCATAGGGACGTCTGTAGGAAACAGATAGCTTTTGCATTTGCTTCCATGAGTTTTAACTCATCGGGACCCCACTCTGATTCCTTGTCCACCTTACCAGTGGGGACATTGAGGTCACCGTTTTTTATCACCAGCCAGCATTGGTAGCTTTGACTTCGCACGAAGCACTCGAACCTTGTTTTCCATCGATTGAAGTTTCCATCGGTGAGGCGAGGAGGCTTAGCACTTAAGATACCTATAGGTTCCATCTCCATGTTTCCTGCAGCTCAAACTTAATCTAGAGCGCCTCCTCTGATACCAATTGTTGGATCGTAAGTCTGTTAGAATGGGCGTCCTTAACTAGGTTAAGGCCGTCCTTAGGTGTAGCGGAAAAAAGACTTAACAGGAAACGAAATAATATAGCGGACACGAGTATTTATAGATGAACCCCACTAATACCAACTAGTCTTATGGGTAAACCTCTACCTCCGCTGGAGGATTTTCAATAGCCGTCCTTATCTTATTAAGAGAGAGTCCTTACAACTTAGGCGAGCTGATACAATCTTCTGAGTTAAGCGTGCATCCTTAGCCTCACTAGTAACACTCCTTTCTGCCTAACAAAGTAACCTAACTCTCTTAGCTTATAAGGAAGCTATCACTCATGTCTCTCACGGTTCGTTGTGGGAGACAAACACTACTCTAACTATTTTTGTGGTTTGATTTGGATTTGATGTGGTTGGACTTTCTTTCTCTTGCTTCAAGCTCACTTGATCTTCGTTCTTGAACTTGAATGCTTCGGGAGAGCTTGAGAGAAAGTCTTCAATGTCCACACCGCTATGCATACCCCTTGGAGGGTATTTATAGAGGTATGAGTTCTTGTCCTCTAGCGTCCTCTGAAGCTTGGGCAGGATCTATCGTCTTCCTTCAACGGTGCGATTTGCATCTTGAGGAAGTCAACTCTGTTGACACTTGGGAAGCCTTTGCGTGGTCAGGGGACCATCTCTAAGAAAGCGACATCTTTGGAATTGTTCAAACGTGCCCAGACATAGGAAGCTTCCTTTTGAGGACTACGGCCGAGTATAATGTAATCATGTTGGGGCGGCCTTGGTTTGAATTTGAACTTCGTCCGTATTTTGGCGCGCGTCCCTTCTTAATGAGGACGCCGTCCTATCTTCGGAGGGACTTCACCAATTTCGTTCAACTTTGGAAGTTCTGATGAAGTGCGTTCCCACAGCTTGGGGACTACTGTTCACTTGTTGTCCTTTTCGCTCATGTGCGTCCGCTGGACTTTCCTGAGATCAACACTTGGACAACTTATCAAATACCTTTGAGTTTGTCATTATCAAAACTAGGGACGATCATTATTGGTTTAGATATTAATGACTGGCGTCATTAATATCGTCCCAACAGTTCGGTTATAAATTTTAATTTTGAGACCCTCCTATCCGGACCGATCAAGCGCCTGAGATGGAGGCCGGCGAAATGGCCGTCGTCGATCAACCCCTAGCCATCGCCTCGACGTGCACCGAAACCGGACAAGTGCTCTCGCCCGTAGCCTTGATAGGATTTCCCCCAATATTTTCGTCGGGAGATCACTGGCGGGATCCATGGGAGTGAGAGAGAGGTTTCTAGATTAAAACTGATTTTGGGTTTGCTTTTTTAGTTTTAATTTCCTTTCCTCATTTTTTGCCTTTTATGTTAACAGAGTTACCTATTTGAGCAAATTAATAAATTTGGGTAAGGCTGTCAATGGGTCACGGGTGATCGACCCACCCGTTTCACCCACGTACCCACGATTAACCGCCCATCATCCACAAAATGTGGGTGATGGGCGGAGTGGGTGAGGGGTGAAACGGGTTACAGGTCGGATATGGGTGCGAGTTTGTCACCCAATAACCCGAACCATTCACCCACCCATCACCCGTTTCACCCGAACCACCCACCTCACCCGTATATATATAAGATTCAATTATTTTTCTTTTCTTTTTCAAAGTTTCACAATAGTTACCAATTAGTTCCCATGAGTTAATTTCCATATCACACCCTCAGCTCGCTCAACCCTCACGACCTCACTGGTCAACCCTAATTCTCAAATCGCTCAATCCTCGCTCTACTCAGCCGGTCTCTTGACAGTTCCCATAGGCCATAGCCTCTCGCTCTCCTATCGGAGCCCTCTCCCCTCGCTCTCCCATCGGTTCCCTCACCCCTCTCTCTCCCATCGGATCCCTCATCGCTCGCTCTCCCGGAACAAATTGGTACTACTCACCCTACAACAAACTGGCCGATGCGACTCTTAAGTAAGGAGCTTTTGATGACTCATCCTGGAACGCAAAATCTGTCTGGTGTTGCTTGGAAATTCGCAGTGAAATTCCATATAATGATACAGATGGTGAAAAAAAATAAAAGTATAACGGTTATATACGGGTGAATGGGTCACCCATTAAACCAACGGGTGGCGCATGGTTTGGGTGATGAGTGGAACATCCCGCGGGTGACGGGTGGGTCGGGTGGGCATTTGTACTTGCGGGTCGGATGGTGGAAGTGCTCCACCCACCCATAACCCGACCCATTAACAACCCTAAATTTGGGTATGGAGGAGTAAAATTACATTATAAAGGGGTATCAAAGGAAAACAATTTTTTTTGCCACCAAAAGGAATTCTCAAAATCGCAAGGGTACTAAAAAGAATTTCCCTATTTTATTTGTTTCAAATGAATTGAATTGCTTCAATTCATCCATATCGGTTTTGAATGTGAGGATGGGTTTTAATCTCTTAATGACTTTATAACCTACGCCACCCTTAAACGTGATTGTAGGCTAAATGTTTTGAAATGTGAACAGATAGATGTCCATTACAAAATAGATTACTAAATGGGTCAGGAATAGATCACAAGCTGCAGCCTTTAGAACTGGGCCTGTTGGTCTTGTGTACCCTCTAAAGACCAAGATTTTTTTCGGATGCCTACTGGTTCACCAAAATATCGTCTTGGTTACATTACGCGCAACCCGGTTGCCCAGTGGTTCACCAGAGCTTCGCTTGGTTACTTCCAGCTCGACCCGGGTCGCATACTTGGCTTTGGTGGGTGAGTTCCCAAAGGGAATACTTTTGACATCTACTGGAGTTGAACCCCAGACCTCGTGGATGTGGAACAGACCGCTTACCACCTGAGCCAACTCCCTTGTTTATGACCAAGATTTTGCATAGTAAGGCTTTGAGGATATGGTTAATTCGAGGCTCCCACACAATAATCGTTTACTTGATGAGGTTGCTACGTTCTAGCTAGGTGAGAGACGTACTTCCTGAAATGGCCCGTGGATAACTAGGCGAGAGACGTATTTCATGAAATGGCCAGTGGATCATCGTACTTCATGAAATGGCCAGTAGATAGCTAGGCGAGAAATGGCTCGTGGATCATCATGATCCTTCTCAAACACAAATTATACAAATTGTATGATCCTTCTCAAATACAAATTATACAAATTGTGTGTAAGTAATTCTTTCTCAAATTTTCTCAAATCAAATACAAATCCTTCTCAAATACAAATTATACAAACTGTATACAAATTGTATGATCTTCTCAAATACAAATTATACAAGTTGTATGTAAGTGCAAATTCTTTCTCCTTCTCAAATCAAATACAAATCGTTCTAAAATACAAATCGTTCTCAAATACAAATTATAGAAATTGTGTGTAAATAGATATATTCCTCTTGTTGATACCTTCGATTTGATATATTAAATTCTAACACTTTAGCAAAAATTATGAAAATACAAATTTTGTTTGGGTAGATATGTTCTTCTTATTGATACCGTCGATTTGATATATTATATTATAACACCTGAGTAAAACATTATGAACGATTGAAAGATTAGCGTAAAACAAGTTAGAGTAAAACATTATGAACGATTGAAAGATTAGCGTAAAACAAGTTAGAGTAAAAGTTATGGACGCTTGACAGATTTGCGTAAAACAAGTTAGAGATAAGTTTGGTTCACTTTTAAATGTAAATAGGATCGGTCCAAACCTTAAACCTAAACTAGAAAGGAACCTTTGAAAGAGTTGATATATTAGAGTTGACATGAGTTCGGTTTACTCTAAAAGTAAATTGGACCGGCCCAAACCTTAAATCTAAATAAGACGAGAACCTTTTGAAAGAGTTGATATATTAGAGTTGACATATTATAGTATAGATTTGCGATCAGGTGAGATCGCTTCTTAGGGTGTAAAATGAGAACATATCATGGCCGTTAGATCTGGGAAAATTAACGGCCGGATGTACACGCATATTTTAAAAGCTTTTCAACTACTAGGGGTATTTTTGTCTTTTTGCGCCTCTGCACAGTTCATCCCTCTTCCCAGCTGATTGCATAGAGCGTCCAGGCCGAAAACGCAAATCTCTTCGGCTCTTTCGCAAATCTCTCCGGCTCTCTTGTTCATTCAACATCCTTCTTTGGCTCTCTTGTTCTTTTCAGTAGTATTTTTGTCCTTTGGCTCTTGTTCAATTGCTTCTATGGATATAGGTAACGATTTGAGATTTTTAAAAGTGAGAACTTATGCTTTGCTAGTTTTAGGTTTTCCTTGAGCAAGTTAACTGAGAACTTGTGAATTTGAAATAAGATTTGGGTGTATGATTGGTGTTTACATGATTTGATTGCATTAGAAAGTGATTTTGAAGTTTTCGATTGACCATAGAAGTTGATTATGTACGTTTGCCTGATTGCCTACCATGTGTTTGACAAAATGCCTCAACTAACGTGCCTTAGTTTACATGAACCGTTCAATGGATTTCAATGAACCTTTACTCGGACGTTTATGAACCATACCGATACTCTTTGTGAACCAAAAGAACACTCGTATTTGCCCATTTGTAGTACTCATTATGTGTGTTTCATGTTGCTTCACTCATAGCTTTTACGTTTCTTTTGTAGGTTGTTCATCAAGTTCCGACCATCCTAGCATTTCTCATTCGGATGGTGATGCTAGTATTGATGGAGTTCCATTGATTTAGGTACCAACATTTTTTGTTTTAGAAGTTGTTTTATTGGTTTTAGTTTGAATTTTGATGAACTCGTCTTTGTAATTTCTGGATAATTAACCACCACGAATTTGATGTGCCTCTCGATTGTGTATTATAGTCAATTGCTCATGTGGTGTCTTCAATTGGTTGTTGATTCTTAACTTAGCTAGTTTTTAGGTTTTGCATTGTAATTTGAGGGATTCGATTGAAAATAGAGATTGATTGTGTACGCTTGCCTGATTGCCCACCATGTTCGATACAATGCATCAACACATTAGTGAATTAATTGACATGAAATGCATTGTCATTTTTCAATGAACCTTGCCATGTAAAGTTATGAACCACAACTATAATCTTTGTGAACCAAAAGAAAAATCATATATGCACATTTGTTAGCTCTTAGTATGATTTAGTATATTTGATTCTTATTAAATGTATTGGCTCTTATTCTGATTTAGTAGGTTTGACATTTAGAATGTAGAATTCTTGTTGATGTTGTATAGTTGGAATCTCACTCCAAGTTAACCAAGTTAAGTAAATGTTGGTAAATAGACGGGAAATTACTGCTTGGAGGGCGGTGGTTGTATTTCTTGTGTCTCAATATTGCGTGGTTGTTCATGATTATTTGTTTGGTTTTACCATTGTGATCACTTTTAAAGCCTATTAGCTCAAAGGAAGAGCAATGTGTTTCTTGCATATGATGTGGGTTCGAATCCCACATAGGCTACAAGTTCATAATTATGTTGTTCCCTTTGTATTTGCCTCTATAATCATAACACTCGAAGATTAGACATGTATATGATACAAGAGATGAATCATAAGAAGAATTAAAGTGAACCTATGCTTATAAAAATATGAACAAAAAAAATAATTGTTATGAACCAAACGACATCAATCAAAATGACAACTTTATAAACTAGAAAATATGAACTATAAGAAAAACTATCATGAACCCATGCTCACAAAAACATGAACCAATAGAACAATTATCATGTACCAAACAAAAAAAATTAGCCTATGTGGGATTTGAATCCACATCTACGTGCATAAGCACATTGCTCTACCATTTGAGCTAATAGGCTACGAAATGATATGATTTGTGTTGACACTTATAACAAATCTTAGCATACAAAATCATGAACCATTAGAACAATTATTACGAGCCCTAAGCATGATTCCATGAACTAACAAGTTCAAAACCATGAACCAACAAGTTCAAAACCATGAACCAACAAACAACAATAGAGGACAAGTCGAAGATACACACGTAACAGTAGTCAATAATGGATAAGAGTTCAACAAAATTGGGACATGAAGATGAAGATTCATACATTTACCACAAGGAGAGTTCCTAGTGGGCATTTTAACCGGTCCCTTGACCTTTAGAAGCTTGGTCTTGGCCTCATGAACCAAATCACCACAATTTGATTAAAAAAATATCAAAGTTCATAAGGTTTTGTTTCAGTTTTCATTTCATAAGAAAGAATCATAATTTATCTGAAATGGTCAACCGACATCACATATTCACTATGAGCAAAATCAAAATACTACCATGAACTTACAACTCAAAAACCATGAACTAACAACTCAAAAACCATGAACCAACAAAGTTAAGACCATGAACCATGCAACAAAACAAGGCTCGTCATTACAGCCGCACTAGTGTGATGTAATTGCAACAAACTCAACCAACAAATTTAAAGCAATTGTATGAAAGGTCAGAAGACTAACACAAAATTTATGCATGGCTTGAGTTATCTATTGTAGTATATGTTTTTGCTAGATGATAAAACAAAGTATGTACACAGTAGCTAAACTTTTGGTCAACGATGGCACACCTAATCAAAATCCAACACAAGAAATTGGGAAGTGGCTAGCGGACGTTTTTCCTTTATGAACCTACAAGTGATTTTGAATGAACCGACAAGTGATTGTGAATGAACTGACAAGTTCAGCATAATGAACCGATAACAAAACAAACCAAGCATAATTCAACAGCATAACAACACAATTCGAAGAATCAGATATCGAATGCACACCACAATCGACAACGAAATCACTGAAAGAGCTCCGAAGAACAAAGACCTATCAATAACAACGACAACACCACATACAGTATTCAAATCACATTTCAAAAGCACGTTTGGCCACTAAAAGCCTAATTTCTCACCAGCATTCAAACCGACTCAATTCAAATCAACAATCCTACAACATAACAACAACAACTCGAACGCATGTCTCAATCGATAACGAAACCACTGAAAGAGCTCGGAACAAGAAAGACCTATCAATAACAACAACGACATCGGTGACCTTGAGGCCGGACTCTCGGAGAGGAGCAACCGTTTTCAAGTGACAAGACGATGAGATTCGTACTAGATTTCACCATGGCTAGCGGAGATGGCGACGGCGACAGCGACAGCCGGCTGAGCGAGGGGACGGCGACGCGACGGGGGGAGATCTGGCTCGTGACGGAGGGACGGAGGAGATCTGGCTCACGACGGCGGACTTGCGATGGCCGATCGAGATCTGAAATCGCCTCTAAATTCACAGGCGAGAAAGTCCAATTCCTGCCCAAATCGTACGTGAGATCTGATGGGAATGAATGGGGGCTTAGGGTTTTTATTAGTGGGGGCTTTTTTGTCCTTTTTGGTCAAAATCTGTTTATTTACAAAAGTGCCACCTTATCAACCCTTTTCCTTATTTTCTTCTTTAATGAAAAACAATATCTAACGGTAGAGATTGTTTCTCATTTTACACTATAAGGCTTGTTTGCACTAGAACCAAACTCTTATAGTATATGCACCTCCTTAGGGAAAAAAAAGTGTTATTTTGGGAATGGTTGACAAATAAAAAATCAAAAGCATACGCCTCCCAAAAATCATAATGAAATATCTAAGTGATATAGTTACTTAAGCTAGAAAACAGGGACTTTTTCCAAATCATTCAAGATTCAAACGTTTAACAAAAATTTAAAATAAGTGTGAGGTCATGGATATCCCAAGAATTTGAAATAAATTTACGAGGAAGAAAAATAAAACCGAAGAAGATGATATATATATGTGAAAAGTTAGAGAGGACCATACCCGTGAACAAAATTCTCCAATGATTCCCCGATATCAACACGAAACTTTATGTGTTCTCATCATCTAATCATTTTAATTGGGATTGAAGTGACAAATGGGAAATCGTGATAGAACAACCGTTTAAATTTGAGAAAATGTGGATTCAAAGAAAGGAATTTAAAAATATTGTTAAGCAAGCATGGCAAGCAGATTTTCAGGGTTCAAATATGTATTAACTACTAAAAAACACAATTATTTAAAAATCATGCAAAAGTCAAATAGGATAACTTCTGGTAATACTTCAAATTCAAGTTCAAACATCGCCTCAATCAAGCATAATATAAAAAAAAAACTACAATTAATTAGGAAAAAGTAGTATATCTTGAACGTTCACAAAACGTATCGGAAAGAAAGTGCAAAAACTAAACACATAAAACTTACAGATACAAATGCAAGTTACTTTTACAAAATTGGAAATGGTCGTCGATATACAAAAATCATAAAGGAAATAAGATTGATAAGGAATACAAATACACGTACATAGAAAAGAATATTATGGAAGAAATTCGAGCGACTTTAAAAAGAGATATAGAAAAGAGCCTACAAATATTGTGCTTCTTTAGGAATAACCTCAACTTAATAGCAAAAGAGATAATAACTGGGGATACTAGTGAACTAACAAGAACCGTTGCTAATGAAGAAATAAGGAGTGCATTAATGAATGAAGAAATATGGAGCACATTAATGAATATTGGATCTGACAAATTACTAGAGACTTATGGTGTGTCCTTAGATTTTTATAAAGTCTATTGGGATATATTAGGACCTTTAGTGATCTTTCTTGTATCATGAAAAATTACTAAAATAGATGAATCACACGTTTATCACGTTACTCCCAAAAAGAGATAATCTGAATTCCACCTGATACGCAGTGGCCCGATCTTTTAACATTCGATGCAAACAAGTAAGAACAAGATGCAATGAAGTTTCCCACCTGATACGGGGTGGGAAATGAAGGCATAAGAACAAAATCAACAAGAAACTAGAAGAGCAATTAAACTAAATGATAGGTGAAGAATAACCTCAAATTCAAGGCAAGACAAAATGGATCTAAAGTTCCCAGGCATCAAAACCATTCAAATGAAGACCCTTCTTCCTACAACCTTCAGATTCAAGCTCAATTCTAACACAAGAGTAAAAATTTATGAACGTTTGAAACATTAGCATATAACAAGTTAGAGATGAGTTCAATTCACTTTTAAACGCAAATTTTGGATCCGCCCAAACCATAAAGCCAAACCAGACTACGAAACCGACGGTTTGACTTGGTAAATGTTTGGATTAAGGTTGGGCCAAAGGGTGAACTACCAAACCGGGGCCGAAACTGACGGTTAAGAGTCGGTTTGTATATATTTAAAACAAATATGCCGAAGGGATGGAATTGCTGGTTAGCATACTTTGGTTCTAGTTTGAAGAACATTTGAAGAATTAGTGTACATACTTCGATTTTGGCTTATGTTATCTTGATATCATGAAATCAACGGTTTCAAGATATTCAATTTGTTTTTTATTCAATATATTTTAGGGAAATTAATGTTAGGTTTTATGATTTATTATGTTAGAATTTTGAGTTTTCACTTATAGTTTAATAAAGATTTAGGGTTTGATACATTAATATTTTTAATTTATTTTTTATTCAGATTTTAAAGTTTATATGGAATATTGTTGTTAAAAAGTTTGAGCATTATTTAAGTCGGTCATTATCAAAATTTGATCGGAGATAGAAACTGGGAACCCGAAACCGCTAGTTTTGAAGTTGGATCCATATCTAACTACAAACCCTACCTTAAGTGTTTAATTATAACTTACATCTAATATCCTAACCATTAACCCTAATCTACGTTAAGCCTTATCTTAAGGCTCTCCTTAATAAATGATATATTAAAGTGATTTGCTTAGTGTTCCAGTTAATCGAATCGGCGGTTCCGGTTCGGAAACCACTAATTATGGTTTGGGTTTAGGCCCAAACAAGCACCCTCCCATTTTTTTGGCTCTAGCTTTGACCGGTTTCGATTTTATTTTTTTCTACCCTAGAATAATGGAATAGTTTTGACTTGGTGTACCAAAATCGCGATTGCGACTAAGTTAGTCGGGCTCGTGGTTTTGTCAAAGGACGGTTCAAACTAAGTTGTTGTGATTAGCCGGAATAACCTACAGTTTCAATGGCTAGAAACTGCTGGTTTCTCCGATTAACCGGATATTCCGTCATGTCAGCATGTATTGTTGTAAGTAAGTACAAACCGACGATTCGGTCCCGGCTTGAACCGACTGGTTTAGAAAAGGCTTGACAATTCACCATTTGATCCAAAATTAATCCAAACCATTAATAAACCGAATTTTCGGTTTCGGTTTCGGTCCAGTTTAGGTTTAAGGTTTGGACCGGTCCAATTTGCGCTTAAAAATTGAAACAAACTCATCTCTAGCTTATTTTACGCTAATCCTTCAAACATTAATATCTTTTATTCGGGTGTAAGAATTGAGCCTATAATATATCAAATTGAAGGTATCAACGAGAGGAACATATCTGTATAATGAAAATTTATATTTAAGAAGGATCGTGTTCCATGAACCGTGAAACTTTGTCAAACGCGATGCGACGCGTCGTGAAACTTCGTGAATCATGAGTTTTCATACGCGTCGGGCAAAGATTTCCCGATACTTAATCATCGCCCCACGAATCATCATTTTCTTTTCCACTAAAATTGAAAACATTTATTCATCAAAGCAAAATCTTTGAGAAAACACATTCCTTTATTAAAAAAAAGGTCATACATTTGCTCGACTTTGAAGCTCTCAAGGAGAGGAGAGGAAAATGCATGCATATATGCACAATAGAAAACACAACTTCAACAAACCTTATAGTGCAAGTTACAATCCACCGAGGATCCCTTATTCCAAGAACACTATCGTTCAATCACAGTAGTTAAGGAAAAACCTCAATAACAGATCTAAAGCCCAACAAGGGGAATACGTTGAAGCCACCCTTAAAGCCAGCCTCTAAGAAGAGCTTCTCCCACTCTATTTTGGTTCTTTCCTTTCCAGCTACGAGCGTCATCATCTCCATGTCGTAGAACATCTGTGTCTCTTGCTTCTTGTAGTCGTCCTTGTTCTCGCTCTCGTCCATCACAACATCTATGATGATCACCTTTCCTTGTCCTTCACAACTCCCGTTGCTTGTTATAGCTCTCTTGCATTGCTTTAGGATCTTCAGTGAGTACGCGTCACACCAGTCGTGAAGTATCCACTATATATACACAATAATTAAATTAAAACTCCAACTGCTAAAGCTAAGCCCTCGAAATATTATACAAGGAGGAACAAAGCATGATTATTATTTCTTTCCTAATGTTTATTTCCTGATGCTTGATTTCCAATGTCTAATGTTAGTATTGGGTTTGTTCAAGAGTTTTCTAATTTTCAGGGTACGTAGCTAAGCTTAGTAGAATTAGTCAAAATTGTTTCCAGATTCCTAGGCATAGCTTTGATCGTTAAGGCCTTCTCTAGTTAGTGGAGAGGTGGGTATACACATTCTTGAATCTCTTCAGAGTTTCAAGTCAGTCAGTTTTTATCATGAAAGTAGGCAATGCAACTCTGTGGCCGATAAAATAGCTTTCTTGGGCCACAGTCTCTCATGGGAAACCATCTGGAGCCACCACGAGCTTTTAGCTCTCATCCGAAAGGATGCCTTGGGATTCCCGCCCTAAGGTGAGATCCTAATTTTCACCGGTTCAAAAAAAAAAAAGTGGCGAGGTGGGTACGTAGTTTATTTCCTGATTTCTGTCTATTTTAACATTGTTCCATCGTCAGTTGTAATCAGCTTATTTTCAATGACTCAAAACATATACAGACACCCGAATTTGTCTGTTTTGGTCATTTGGACATCTGACCTTTGAAACAGACCTATTAAGCACTCTAACTTGTCAAACGGACCTATTGAGCACTTCAGCTTGTGAAACGGACCTATTGACCAGAATGATACGTAGTATTAGGAAGTTTTGGAGTAAAGGCGTCAATTATTGCAAGCGTGACGCGTCTAGAAATAGTGTGATAAATTAAAAAATGAACGAAAGGCCTAATTAAAGCCAATCAATCATACGAGTTGCAGCATAAAGATAGAGTAATTGGGATTTTCAAGGACTAATAATAAAGACGATTAGTTTATGGTATGTAATAGTATATTCTTTCAAATCAATATATATCTATCTATTCTGTTACTATATACTAAAGCGGAAGCAAATTCTGTCGATCACCATATTGCGCCACATCACTCTCCCTTTTTAAAAAATCTATCTTATTAAATCTTGACTTTATCATTATCTTATAGATACATAATTAAAATATTAGTTCTATATTAGAATTTGTGTTGTTTAAATAATAATTATATCCAAATATATAAATCTCTATATTATCATTATACACATTTAATTAATACATAGATCTATCATTAACCTTTTATGTAAAAAAGTATTTTTTTTCTTCACAATCTATAAATCATAATCATAATATTTTACCCATTTAATTACATATCATATTAAATTTAAATTATTTTTCATAATTTTATTATGGTATTTTTTTTAAATCATCAATGGTAGAAAATTCTACCACTATATTGAAGACAAATACTCATTCTATTAAAATAATATATTAAATACATTTTTACTATCATATCATATTAAAATATCAATAAAACATTTATGTTATATTTAACATATATATCACTAATATTGCATATTGATTACACTAGAAAAAAAAGAAGATAGATTTCTTAATTAAGATAATAATTTGTTCAAATTTTCATTACATTTTTATATATTTATTATTTAACTTTTTTTTTCCAGAAAAAATAACATATATTATATGTTAGCTTATAAAATTTATCTATATATTTAATATTATAATATATTAATTCAAATTTTATTTAAACTTATTAATTTTATTATATAAGTTGGTTTACGTAATTTAATTTAAATGCCAAAAGTTTTGTATTAATTGTTAATAAAATGTGATAATGCATCTTATCTTTTTTCATTCTTCCTCAATTATTTAAATATATGTTTATGTATGTAGAAAAAATAAATACATAAGTAAAATTAATTTATATATAGGATGATACACAAAATTATGTCATTTTATAATCCAAAAAGAAAGTGTCGTTTTAAAACAAAATATACGTATTATAATATTAGTTATTGTTATAGTAAATTCATACACGAAGTAATAAATAAATTAATATTTTCCCCGTACAAGGTACGGATCATCTGCTAGTACATTATAAAAGCCCACCGTTTTTGAGCCACCAAGTTGATTTTAGCCCCGCTTGATTTTAGTTTTCCCAACTCAATTAGATAATAAGAACTTTATATCTTTTATTTTCCTTAATTATCTAATCCTTAATGTTGTCTTTAAAGTCATATTATCTATCTTTAATTTTTTTTTCCTTAAATAATTTTATCTTTAATTTTATTTGACAATGAACAAAAATATTAATTCTTAAACCCATAATAGATATTAATTCGTGATCAAGAGCTCCACATTTAGAGAAAGACGTTTAGAGAAATAATGTTAAATTTTGACTCAAAGAATAATTAACTGAGAACAATCCACTAGCAAAGAAATTTAGGATGGCCAGAGAAAGATTTGTAGAAAATAGATTTAATGTTAACTATAATATAAAGACTCTCAATATTAACCACTTGGATATCGAATTTGTAAGGCAATCTTATTTTGTATTATATAATAAATATTCTATCTATTATATATCCAAAAATAAATTTAAAATTAAAATACAAGTCGTGCATGGCAGAACAAGTAGAACTAAGTATATTTTCAAACTGCATAGTGCAAAGAGGATCTGAATTGCGTTGATCCATGGAGGTGGTGCTCGAACGTGTAGAGTTTGAAGGGTACGTACCTTGAGCAAGAGAGCATTTGCGGGAGGAATGGAGTCGAACATATCTCCAGCTACAAAGCTCAAGTTATTATGCGCCGTGGTCGTCCCTTGTAAGCCTTCCACCACGTGAGGCAGGTCCAAAACCACGCACTTGATGTGCGGGAAAGCCGTGGAGATAGCCTTGGCCATTTCGCCCACACCCCCGCCGACGTCAACCAGCGAGCTCACCCCTTCAAAGATCCGCTTTCCAGCTTGGCTCGACAACAATACACTCGCCACCATCCTCGAGTCCCCAGCCATCGTATCGTTCAACACCTTGTTTAGCTCGGGGTGATGGGTTGCGCCTTCCCATATAGCCATGCCATTGGTTGTTTCATAGGCAGTGTTGTCGTCGTTTCGAAACCAATCGCTCAAGCCCACCCACGGCTTCACAAGGAGCGGGTCTAGTATGAAGAGAAGGTAGGGCTTCATGCTGAAAGGGTTGTCTTCCAATAGGAACTGAGAGGCCGTCGTGAGAGAGTACCCGTAGGCGTCGACGACATCTTGACTAGCACCCGGGATTTTGGTGTAGGAGAAGTATCCGGAGTGAGTCAGGATTCTCATGAGTTGGGGGAGAAACTTGGCCTTGTGAGGGTGGATTGGAAGGGCCGCCGACAAGTCCAAAAGGGTCATAGGTTGGCCATGGCTTTGGATGGCGTCGGCTATGCCGAGTTGAGCGGCACACTTGAGGGACATTGGGGTTATGAAGCTGTACAAGTGGTTGGCAAAATGAGCATTGTTTGTGTACTTTGCTTGAGTGATTGCACACCTATTTATATTGGGGAAACTTCATGCCGGTCCTTAAATGCACAATCATATACTATGTATTAAAAAACATATTATTGTCCTTTATTAGAAGTGGCAATAATTAAGTATGAGCTACTTGTGTGCGCAAATACCTCAGAATTATTAATTGAGAGGTGTATGTAGGTACGCACGTGGGACGGGACGGGGTGGATAATGCATTCTCCATCTCTATCCACACTCGTATTAGTCTTTCTCATCCTTGCCCCATCCTCATCTAATCTCCAGCAGAGAGTGGGACGGAGAATACTCATCGTCTTTGGGTATATATGTTAATGGGACGCAATTTATTAATTTTTTTTTAGTTAAAGGCTCTTATTTACTTTTGACATTCTTAAGAAAATTACTTCAAATTCTAATCAAAATTAAACTATCTCTCTACTTTATATATATATACATGTATAAACTCAAAAATTAAATACCATAACTATATTAGAAATCATTCATGCGAAATTATTAAAACTAAAAAATATCCATCGAAAAACAAAATTAATAATACGGAAATTCTACGCGGTAACCCTAGAGTTTAACAATATTTATGAGGTGTACCAATCTTTTACATATTACGCGCGGTAACTCTGAGATTCATAAGAAATTCCCCTAATATCCAAAATATTTAGATTAACCTTTTCCCTTAAAATTTATTTATAAGAAAAAATTTAAAATCTTAACAAATAGTACAAAACACGTTCAAGAACTATAACAACGATAGAACTGATGTTTCTATGGCTGTCCAAAATCCGAGTATGCCCAAAATCCGAGTATGCCCTCCATTCGATTTCTTCCTCTACAATTGCAAGAACTGATGCTTCTATGACTGTCTAAAATCCCAGTCTTTGCTGGTGTCCGCCGGAGACAAGTTGGATCAAACTAAAATACTGAATACTGACGTGGTGTACAAGGGAAATCCCGGAGGCGTTGGTCGTGCGGGGATTTTTCGAGATTCAAATGGTTCTTTTGTTCATGCCTACACCTTTCGTTGTGGCTCAACATCTGCCTTAATTGTCGAACTTTGGGCCATCTACCACGGTCTTGAACAGAGTATCATGCTTGGCCTTGAGCGTATTTGTTGGGCTCCCTCCTTAATTGGAAGTGGATCAATTAAATAGCCCATGATGATAAGCCCAATCCAAAGAGAAGTCTAGAATCTTTGGGTAGATTAGTGAATAATCTAGAAATATGGGGCTAGGGTGGCAAATAGGATATTTTTGTGGAGCATTCTAGAATTAGGTAGAATATGTGGGCTATTCTAGAATTATAAAGAAAGTTTGTGGGTAGAGAATTCTAGAACTTGTAAGCCAACATCAAGGCCTATAAATAGGCATGTATGTGTAGCATTTTGTAACCACTCAAGTGAAGTAACCACTCAAGTCAAGCAATCAATTGAGTGTATAAGTGAGAGTGGTCAAGGGTAAGCCCTCGGGTGGGTGAGAGTGTAAGTAAGATCGAGTTCGGGTGAGAGTTTCCACATAAAACTAATTAGTGTTTGTAATCTCTTTCCTCAAAATACATAAAAATTAGCTTGTACATTAGTTGTTCCGTTTACCCATCTTAATCACACGAAGAGGGAAAATACAAGTTTTCCCAACAGTGGTATCAGAGCTAAGGTCATCCATATTTCGGCTTTCTCGTGCGATTGAAGATGGAGACGACCGTTGCCTACGATGGTGACATGTTCAAACTCACGGCGGACAACTACACCTACTGGAGGCCGATGATGGAGGACCATCTCTACTACAAGGACTTGCACGAGCCCATCATCAACGAGAAGAAGCCAGAAGGAAAGAGCGACAAGGCGTGGGAACTTCTGAATCGAAAGGCGGTTGCCGTTGTACGTAAGTACATTGACCGAACTCTTTTTGAGCATGTTTCTACTTACACAAATGTCTTTGAATTATGGACAAAGCTTGAGTCAATGATTCAAAAGAGGACGCCTCGTAATAAAGCCCTCCTAATGCGACGGTTGGTGAAGTTGGAGTACAAGGATGGTGAAAGTATGATTGAGCACTTGAACAATTTCAAGGGGCTCGTCAATCAGCTAAATAAGGCTGAGATAAAAGTTGAGGATGAAATGCAAGCCCTTCTACTCCTCAGTTCCCTACCTGAGAGTTGGGACACGTTGGTGGTTACTTTAAGTAACTCAGCCCCGGAAGGAAAGCTCACCATGGACACCGTCAGTGATAGCCTTCTCAACGAAGAAGCACGGAGGAAGGAACGAGGCACGACCACCCAGTTCGAGGCCAACGTCGTCGATGGACGAAGAAGAAACGACACTCTGAAGAGCCGAGACATAGAGGAATCTCGAGGTAAGTTTCAATCACGATCCAAGATAACTTGTTACTACTGTGGCAAGATAGGTCACAAGAAAGTAGAGTGTCGAATCTTCAAGAAGGATCAGATGGCCGGTAATGTCAAGTCAGATGAGTTTATCCCAACGAAGAGTCGAGAGGAAAGGAGAACCACCGCCATGGCGATCGGAGGTGATGAAGTTTATCTCGTTGGAGGAGGCAATATGTGGAACGTTGCCTATGATGATAACACCTGGTTCATCGACACCGGCGCATCCTTCCACGTCAGCTTTGATAAAGGTATCTTCTCATCCTACCAAAATGGTGACTTTGGTAACATATGGATGGGGAATGGAGGCACGAGCAAGATCGTTGGGGTAGGAGATATTGTCTTAACGTGTGGTACAGGATGCAAGCTCTGCCTCAGAGATGTGAGGCATGTACCTGACATGCACCTCAATCTTATATCAGCGGGAAAGTTAGATGAGGCTGGTCTAGTGAATTTCTTTGGTGAAGGAAAGTGGAAGCTCACCGAAGAAAATCAGATCGTGGCTCGAGGAAGGAAGGAAGGGTCGTTATACCTGATGCAAGCCGAGCCCGATGCCAAGACCAAGGAGTTCATGCACCGTGATCCTCCCAGAGACGAGCTCAGCCATCAGCGTAGGGATCCGATCAACAAGAAGATTGATCGAGGAGCAGTTACAACCGAGAATGGTGACGCTGATGATGGAGATATTGTAGGACAATCCTCTGGAGAGAGAAAGGATAGCCCGTATGAGTATGAGATACTCACGGATGAAAGGCAACCTCAGGCCTATGAAGAGGAAATGGTTAGTAGACATGAAACCAAGGAGGTAAGAGCCATGCAAGAGGAGACAAAAGCCTTGCATGAGAGCCTCACTTATGAGCAGGAGAAAGCCATGCAAGAAGAGACAAAAGCCTTGCATGAAGACTACTCATTCGAGCTGGTAACAGAAGAGCCTGTGCTAAAGGGCACAGAGGTAGAACCGTTCAAAGAAAATGATTCCAAGAGTTCAACGTCAGGCTTTACGGATGCCTCTGAAGGGGGAGCTGGCTCTTGGAAATCAAAGATGAAGGAGTATCGCCTTGTTAAGGCAAAGGATATTGTATCCACAAAGGGATGCATAAAGATCTGGTCACACGCGATGACCAAGGTGATGACAAACAAGAATGACGAGATCATGACACCGTAACACTTCCAAATTAAGTCGGGAAGGGGGAGATTGTTGGGCTCCCTCCTTAATTGGAAGTGGATCAATTAAATAGCCCATGATGATAAGCCCAATCCAAAGAGAAGTCTAGAATCTTTGGGTAGATTAGTGAATAATCTAGAAATATGGGGCTAGGGTGGCAAATAGGATATTTTTGTGGAGCATTCTAGAATTAGGTAGAATATGTGGGCTATTCTAGAATTATAAAGAAAGTTTGTGGGTAGAGAATTCTAGAACTTGTAAGCCAACATCAAGGCCTATAAATAGGCATGTATGTGTAGCATTTTGTAACCACTCAAGTGAAGTAACCACTCAAGTCAAGCAATCAATTGAGTGTATAAGTGAGAGTGGTCAAGGGTAAGCCCTCGGGTGGGTGAGAGTGTAAGTAAGATCGAGTTCGGGTGAGAGTTTCCACATAAAACTAATTAGTGTTTGTAATCTCTTTCCTCAAAATACATAAAAATTAGCTTGTACATTAGTTGTTCCGTTTACCCATCTTAATCACACGAAGAGGGAAAATACAAGTTTTCCCAACAGTATTATCATCGAGTCGGATTGCTTGGTGGCCTGCTCCCTTATACACGACAAGAACCTCATGACACACGCTGCTTTCCATCTCATAAGAAGATACAGGCAGCTAATGGTGGGCAATAGTTGGAGTATCAAAATGCAGCACGTTCTTAGGAGATCAAACCCCTCTACTGATGTTTTAGCAAATTTTGTCCTTTCTTTAGATTTTGATTTACATGAGTTTACTTCTCCTCCTTCATGTATTGAACCGTTGCTTTCCCAGGAGCATGTTGCTCTTCGAGATTAATAAAATTTAAGGGCTATACCCTCCATTCGACCAAAAACAATTTTTTTTATATATAATATATGCTTGTATATTATAGGCATCTTATGATTTCACGCCGGCATCATCGACAATTTTCCCTCGTTCATGTCGGCGTTGGCTTTATAGGCATCTTCTCTTTAGGTGCGTATTTGGCAATGAGAGTTTTAATTTTTTTTTCTTATAAATTAAGTTTTAAGGGAAAAGGTTAATTTTGATATTTTGGATAATAGGGGAATTTCTTATTAATCTCAAGGTTACTGCGCGTAATATGTAAAAGATTGGTGCACCTTATAAATAATTTTAACTCTAGGGTTACCGTGTAGAATTGTCATATACGGATAATAAAGTAATGATACAGGGGTTGGGGACTAAACGGAGAGGATAGTAGATTATTAATAATACTAATTATAATTACTTACTCCCCATATAAAAACAAATTTATAATATTTTACGTACAGTTTTAGACTTTTAGTATAGATTAAATAGCTGTATACGGATAATAAAGTAATAATATAGGGGTTGGGGACTAAACGGAGAGGATAGTAAATTCCCCATCCCCGGCGGGGAATTAAAACTCAATCCCTGTACCCGTCCCTCTCCCCACCAAGTCGGGAATTTCCCGCCCCTAATGGGTCGGATTCCTAGAGATCCCCATCCCCATGTGACAAATGTGCATCCCTAACTGCACGCTCTAATATCTTATTTCCATGTAGCTGTAAATCACTTCTTTTGAACTTTCATACTTCTAGCTTGAATTCAATATACAATTTTTTCGATGTAACTTTCAAGTATTTTTACCTAGTTTAAACAATATATAATATTTCAACAAAAAAACAATATATAATGTCCTTGATGGGTCGGAATCCCAGAGATCTCCATCCCTATGTGGCAAATGTGCATCCCTAACCGTACACTCTAATCTCTTATCTCCGTGTAGTTGTAAATCACTTCTTTTGAACTTTCATACTTCTAGCTTGAATTCGATATACAATTTTTTCGATGTAACTTTCAAGTATTTTTTACCTAGCTTAAACAATATATAACATTTCAACAAATAAAAAAATATATATATAACATTTTCATATTTTATTTTGACGTAAGTGGTAAATACTTCTACGTTGAATTCGGTGTACGTTTCAAACACCCAATTTGTTTACAATAATAGCTCCCGTCTTCAATTCCATAGCCATGCCACCCCGTCAAATCTGGTGCGGCCTTATTACGTACTTCGATCTGCAGCCATACGTTGGTGTATTATTTAAACCCAGGATCGCACAATCGCCTGACACTACAAAGACTAGACAACGCATTTACACACATATACACGCATTTATATGTATATAGAGTATAATATACATATATATATATATATCCGGCGATTCGATTTGGAAATCCGTCGTACGCTTCGTTTTTATCCGTATCCAAATTAATTTGTTTAAAACTTTTCCGTATCTGATTCGATCCGCTATATTTTCGGAATATTTGGATCGGTTACGGATCGAAGTTTCAGATAAATCGATATCCAAATATATGCGTATATATACATATATATACAACTAACAACATCATGTATATAACATTCATAATCATGCATATAGCGTATTAAACTCATGCATATGACGTGTTATATTATGCATATAAGTAATTAACTTTGAGAAAGAGTCATGTAAGAAGGACTCTTACCGTAGGAAATAGGAATGAATTGTGGGCGTTTGATCTAACACATCCAATGGCTCAGATTACTTCCGTTTCTTCTAAAAAATAAAAATTAAAATAAAATTACAATTACTCTTTTCCCGTTTCCTCCCGTCCCCTTCGTTCTCCCTCCCGCTAATTAGCCACCCCACCTCCTCTCCCGCCCCGTCCGCCACTCCCTCCATCGCCTCCCCCTCTCCCTCAGCCCCTTCGTTCTCGTCCCCGTCCGCCCCCGCCTCCTCGCCGGCGAGATCTCCGAGCCTCGTCACCTTCGCCTACAGTACGGCTCAGATCTTCTCCTCCGCTCGCCTCGGCTCGATCTCCGGCATCTAGATCCAGGCCGTGGAAGCTAATTCGGAAGATCCGCCTGCGGAGCTCGGATCCGGAGGCTGTGGCGGTGGTGAAACTCAAGCCGCCGCCGACGAACTCGGCGAGACAAATCGCGCATTCCTGATCTTGTTTCCCGATCTTGAGCCTTCTCACTTCGAAGTAAAAGAACGTAGGTAGCGTTTCGATGTCAGATCTGGCTAGTCCAGGCTTGGAGCGACGCTAAGATCCGGAAACAACGAGCACCTTGCGAGCCGTTGACCATACAATTAATGGCCAATCTTCGCATTTGGCCGGCGTTGAGATTCCAGTCACGTGCTTTCAGGTCGGTGATTGCAATTTTGAGACCTTGTTAAGTTGGATTGTATACTGCTTGAACTTTGGAGCTAGGAGCTGAATTTTTGTCTGAATCTGTAATTAGTTGGAGACTCAATTTGATTGCATTAATTGTCTTTTGCCTCGCTGTGGACAATGTTGAAATCAATGGAAGCTTCGTTCGTAAAGCAGTTGTACAATTTGAAAGAGATGTTCCTATAATAGATCGCTTACTTGATTTTCTGGTATGTTTGCTTCATGTAATCGATCGATTGGCTGATTTTCCTAGTCTGTTTGCTTCATGTAATTTGATTGATTCACCTCTGGAGTTCTAATTCGTCAACCGAGGATTAGTTTGCGAAAATTTTCAGGAGATGCTTATAGGCTCAAGTCAGGATCTGTTTTCTACATTCAGAGCAGCCAAGAAAGTACTCAAACTGAAAAGTTGAGGTTGTTTGCCATCTTCTCTAATGTTGTTGAGGATGGAAATGTAATTACAAATTAATCTTTCCATGGCCATTGTATGATTGTATAATTGCATCTCAAGAAATTGTCTCTTATATTGCTGAAATTTGTGCATACATCAAAACCCAAAAGGTCGTTGTGGTAATGCTATAGCTATATGTGAAACTAGACAAATGATATCCTCCTATATGCTATATAACAGATTGTTTGGTTAATATATTATGCTAAGTTGGTTAATATATTGTGCTAAAGTCTGAATGATTAGTGCTTGTTTGGTTATGAATTGCTTATGTGCTAAAGTCTGATTGATCGTGATTGCACAATCCTCGATCGTGATTGCACAATCCACGATCTAGTTCACTTTAGTAGTGTAAAGCGGTTCCGATTTAGCTATGTTCTTGTGTGTTATTGTCAAATTGGAAGTGAAATGCAATAACTTTTGGCTCGGTGATCCGTTCGAGGCGTGTGAGCAGCCGTTTCGAAGGTCTCGGCGTAAGCCACAAGTTGGAGTCTTGAGTTCGCGGTTTCTGGGCCAGCATAAGACCAGAATCTGGGGGGAAGCAGTTAGGCGTCGGGGAGTCTGGGGAGAAAAGGGGCGTAACTTTGCGCTCGGTTATCGGAACGGGGCGTATTTTATGTCATTTTGAAGGTCTCTTCGAGACGGGGCTATAGTTAGGACCAAAGGGCCTGTGTGTTGGGGGGGCTCCCAAAGAAACGTGTTTGAGTCTCCAAAACCGCGTTTGAGTGTCCCAAACGGCGTAGTTAGGTCCCGTTTTGGAGCTTTCCATGCATCTGGGCTCGTCATGGCTCATTCTGTAGGTCCGTGTGGCGAATAGGCACTGTAGTTCCCGTTGAGACCTTCGAAATGAGTGGTCATAGTAGAGTTGAACAAATTGATAATATGGTTGAACAAATATAGATGAACAATTTGACCATAGAGTTGAACAAATTGACCATAGAGTTGTACAAATTTGACCATTGAGTTGCACAAATTTGACCATTGAGTTGCACAAGTATTGATGAACAAATTGACCATAGAATTCAACACATTGGCAATAACAAATATGAATGAACAAATTGACCATAGAGTTGTACAAATTTGACCGACCATTGAGTTGCACAAATATTGATGAACAAATTGACCATAGAATTCAACACATTGGCAATAACAAATATGAATGAACAAATTGACCATAGAGTTGAACAAATTTGACCATTGAGTTGCACAAATTTGACTATTGAGTTGCACAAATACTGATGAACAAATTGACCATAGAGTTGAACAAATTGGCAATAGAGTTGCACAAATTGCCAAAGCGAAACAAAATATACGAACTTCGACTGCTATAAAATATGACATGAATGCAAAATTGATCATAGAGTTGCACAAATAAGCAATAGAGTTGAACAAATATGGCTGCACAAATCGGCCATAGAGTTGCACAAATCGGCCATTGAGTTGCACAAATACGGTTGCACAAATTGGCCATAGAGTTGCACAAAGTCTGGATGCCCGTGCCGTTTTCCGAAAAATACGCCCGTGCGGTTTTTTTCCCTCTTTTTTTTGAGCACTTGATCTCTCCTCATTCAATGGCTATGATTCATTCCTATTTCCTACCATAATAATCATTCCTACCGGATCCGGACCCATTAACTTTAGTTCTTACAAATCCGGGATTGGAGGATTTGATTTATATAACTAACAAAACATCATGCATATAACATTTATAATCATGCATATAGCATATTAAAACCGTGCAAATGATCAACGGTCCAGATTTATCCACTGTGTAGCAGTATAAGACTTGTTTTATTTGAACTCACCCCTATATACATAGGTTCGACGACATGATGCCCGAGCACGAAGTTCAACTAAAACAAGTCTTATAGGTGTGAGTTCAAATAAAACAAGTCTTATAGGGTTAAGTTCAAATGAAACAGCAAATTAGATAGGGATGCGTTCACCACCTATATATATATATGTTCTATAGTGAACAAGCTTCTTTTGAGAACAAGAGAACAAGCTTCTAAATCGGATGAGATTTGTAATGGATGGTTGGATTAATGTCTCTAATATCCACTAATAAGAAAATAGAAAAACAAAATTAGGAGAGATTTTCTCTCATGATCCTTGTAACCACCAACAACATAATTTTGGAATAAAACAAATTTCCATTTAGAAATTATCCATATAGAAAAAACACGCAGATCCTTCATTGTAGGATCGGCGTCCACCATTGCAGATTACGCAACTCCTAATTTCGGCGTCCTCCATTGCAGAGTACGTAGATTCGGTGTCCTCCATTGCAGATTCGGCATCCTCAATTGTGCATAACCGACCTCCATTGCGCAGAACCGAACGCGAGTCCTCATAAAAAAGTCGTCATCCTCCATTGCGCATAACCGAACTCATGGTGGTTCGCCGGCCTCTATTACGCAGGTTTTGTTCGTAGGTTCGGGACTTCGGGTACCCTAAGCTCCCTCCGGCCTCTCGTAGCCCCTAGTCGAACCGCGTTGGAGTTTCGCCCCCCGTTACCGTCCGTCGAGATTCGTCCGAGTCCCCTTTCCCCGTTGAAGTTTCGCCCCTCACCGCGTTGCCAATTATTAATCGTATAAATATGACATCAGGTAATTTTGTATATAATTTTTTCATTATGTATATGATTGATTTGATTTAGTATATCTCGTAAGTATATGTGTAAATTGTTTATGTGACCTATTTCTACAAATCAAGATGTATATATATACTAATATTGTATATGCTAACCTGAGGAATGTATATACAAAATTTGTTGATGTTGGATTGATTCTATGACTTATTTCTAAGGACCAAGATGTATTATGTACAGTAATATTGTATATGACAATTGAGGGTTGTATATACGAAATTTGTTCCGGCTGGATACTAATTGCATTATTGTATATATGTACAATAATATTGTATATAACCACTTCGCCGGTGTAACCGGCCACTTCCCTGGCCACCACCATTGCGCCGGCCACATCGAACCACCATTGCGCCGGCCGTCGGAACCTCCAATTCACTAGAAGGCCCCGTCGGAACCACCACGTCCCCAAAGCCACCACGAACCACCACATTGCCAATCATTGTATATATGTACAATAATCGTGTATATGACAACCAAAGGAATGTATATACGAAATTTGTTAAGGTTGGATACTAATTCCATTGTTGTATATACAAATAATGAAAAAATGTTTATTATATGTACGATTTGGATTATGCATACATTCAATAGCAGCGTATATACATGTAATTCAGTGTTAATATATATGACTTCGTACGTAAGCTATTTTTCAATCTACGTTGAAAAACAAAAATGTAATTTAGGGTTTTATATTCGAAATATGTAGTCGGCCAATTGGGGGCTGACTTTGGGCGAGTGAACGGTGACTGAGGGCCGGACTTTGAGGACTAGTCGATTGGGGAGAGGTTACTCGGGGGATTGGGTCGCCATCGGGATTTGGCCGGGAGTCGGGAGGCAGATCTCGATGAGCAAAACTGCGGAGTCAGAGCGGGTGGTCGGGGCCGGATATCGTCGGGTCGTGTTGCGGAATCGAGTGGATGAGCGGAGGAAGTGAGAGGCTGAGCGAGGGGCGGGTTGTCATCGGGTTCTTGGTGGCCGGCGGTGTCCAGTTTACATATCTGGAACGAGAGGTAGAGGAGAGGGTGAGAGAGAGTGGTTTTTCCAAAATTCCTATAATTAAGTGGTTTAATTATGAAGTTCTAAAATTTCTATAATCAATCATCACTTCCTATAATTAAGGGATTGATTTAATTTTGAAATTGTGTCAAATTTGTATATGTAATATGAGTCATCCATTTGATTATCATCCAAAGACCCACAATTGTTCTCTAATACTTATGTGTTCTCTATTCAACTTTAATCTATATATATTAGGTTCCGGTGAGGAGTACTCTTATGGTAAGGACAATTTGGATATTCGAAAATTCGGATCGGATTAGATATATCCGAATTCACAACCCTATTATTATTTAAAAAGAATCCTTTTAATATAGATAACGAGTGGACAATTTTTGTCTATTAGATCACAATAAAACACTAGTTATACCTGTCGTGCCATGCACGACTCGTGTTTTTGTAATTTTTTGAATATATAATAAATAGAATCGTAGTGTGATAACGTATAATAAAAAAATTGACATAATTTAAATTCATCAAATATGAGAAGTCTTTAATTTTTATATAATTGATTAAGAATATATTCCTAATCAATTAAAAAACTTAATTGATTTTTAAAAAACTTAAAAATCACGTTGGACGGTCAAGATAAATAGATAGTATTTTTATCTAATCTTAAAAACCGCCTTTCAAGATAAAAATATATTGTTTACATTAAAGTATAAAATATTTTTTACCACAATTAATTCTTATCTAATGTTGGACCATGAAGTCACAAAAATTAAATATTATTGTTTACGTATTTTATTGTACCTGATACTTGTTTTTCTGAGTCCTATTGTACATTTGTACGTGATACTATGACTCTATGAGTACCTTATAGAAGAAAATCAATCAATGGTGTAAGTGAACGCATATTGGGTATCTTTTATAGAAGAAAATTGAATATAAAATTATTTAAGGAATATAAAACTAAGGATAGATAGTATGATTTTAAAGATAAAGTTGAAACTTAGATAATTAAGGAAAATAAAAAGATATATAGGGTTGTTATTATCTATTTGAGTTGAAAAAAAAAAATCAAGCGGGGCCAGAATTAACGTGGAGGCTCAAAATTCTCCGGCTTTAATATATAGTAGAGATATTGATGATTATTTTTTTAATAAATAATTTGTAAGCAGTAAGATTTAATGAGAATATACTAATATACAGTTACACAAGTTTTACCTTTTTAATCTGAATAATTAAAAAATAAAATTTATATCCGGATCTATATTTGATTTATTGACATACAAAACATGAATCATGTAAAATGATATAAATAAAATTTTAATAAAGTCTGCGCATGAACGGGAAAATACGCTAAGTAGTATGTCCAAGTTAAGGTAAACTCCTGAATTAAGAGGAATCAAAGGCATGCGGTCCGTCCAACATCTCTCTCTCATACATATAGCGGTTAATTTTACAAAATATGCTATCAAATATGGTAAACGTATAACTTCCAAAATTTTAAATTATACCATGAGATTATATATTAGGAGTTATATAGAAAGATCTTATCATGTGTAAAAGATAATATTTTCTTCTTTTGCAATTTAATTTGATAAATCATTTACAATTAAGAAAAAGATAGGTAAATTTAAGAAATATTTATGATGTGGGGACAGAATCAACGTGGTGGCTCAAAAACGGTCGACTTTTATAATATACTAGTTGATGACCCGTACCATGTACGGGTAATGATCATTTCTTTCATTCTCATATAAATTATATGAGAATTATCTTAATGAATAAAAGAAATAAATTATATGAGATGTGTGTAATAGATAGTTTTTCATCCTCATACTTCTAACTTGTACATTAAAAGATATAAATTATATGAGATTTGTGCAAAAGATAATATTTCATGATATTTTAATTGGATAAAATCTTAATTGGTTAATAATTTTTCATCCTTGGTAAGAAGTTAATTTCTTGATACCGAAAAGTATATAGTAGATAATTGATATTGATTAGTAAAGATCGAAGATATCACATACCAAGCTTGAATTTTTTGGCAACGAATAAATATTGTACATGAAAATTTTACATCATATACACCATCGTAATACATATATACATCATTATAGTACCTTATATACATGCCATTTTTTACGAGAAATACAAATATGTATACGATTCAATACTTATATAAGTACATTATGTTCTATTGAGTGGACAAATGTACATACATGATATACTAAGTTATATTTTGACCAAGAAAAACAGAGGCAAAATACATACGGAGGTCCTCGTACTTGTACAAAATGTGCAAACGGACCCCCTACTTTTTTTTGTTCTATTAAGCACCTGTACTTATCCAATTTTGTTCTATTGAGCACTTGTGTCCCAATTAGTGTCCGCGTGCATTTTACGCCCTTAGTTTAATTGCCATGTAATGACCACGTAATACGGTTTTTGCCATGTAATGTCCACGTAATGCAAATTCAAGTCACGTAACACTGTGTAATGCCACGAAACATCGTAAAACATCACAATCAATTTTGTTTTTAATATTTTGTTTACGGTATTTCGTGGCATTACAAAGTGTTACCTGGCTTGAATTTGCATTACGTGGACATTAAATGACAAAAACCGTGTTACGTGGTCATTACATTGCAATTAAACAAAGGGCGTAAAATGCACGCGAATACTAATTGGGACACAAGTGCTTAATAGAACAAAATTGGATAAGTACAGGTGCTCAATAGAACAAAAAAAAGTATGGGGGCCCATTTGCACATTTTGTACAAGTACGGGTGCCTCCGTATGTATTTTGCCGAAAAACAGATATAATAGAGTATATACGTAAATTTAGTACTTGTATACATGATTATAGTACCCTACATAAATGTCAGCTTATTTATTGTATTTAGTACTGTAACACCCCGTCTTTCTGACAAGGCGTTACTCGTTAGTAGACCTCACGAGGTGGTACCAAGCAAGTTCGATAACAGAACATTCGGATCTTGCAACGCGAGCACAGCGAGAGAACATTGAAAACATCTAACTTGTATTACGAAATAAAACTTGTACAACCAATTCATGATCTCAACTCAATACAAGACTAACAATTACGAACTTCCCCAAACCTCAAGTACATTAACTAACAACTTACGATATGAATTTATGCAAAGCAATCAACCATTAACATGAATGAAAATACAACAACCCTTCCTGAAAACCCAAACAATTCTATGACATGCATCGCCGCTTCGCACCAGCAATCCGCCAAGTCCCTACACGGATTTCCTGAATACCAATCCGCCGCTTCGCACCACCAACCCAAACCACTCTTGACCCCTTGGGTTGATCCAACCCAACCCAAAAACCCGAAGCGACCCGACCCAGTTTGACCCGTAACCCGATTGACCCGAACCCGAACTCAACCCGAACCCGAAAGTTGATTTTATAAATGCTATGAGTTCAATTTTCACTATTATATGAGTTACATATAATATTGAAAATTGAACTCATAACATTTATAAAATCAATTTTCGTATATAAAAATTGAACTTTTAGTGTAGAAATATTAAAATACCGTACTTAATTGTTCTATAAAAGAAAAATAATATAAAAAACATAAAAAAAAAACTTTCCCCTAAAAAGTAAAAAAAAAAAAAACAATATGGGTCATCTATCTATTACATGGTAAGGAAGTAAATATAATGGATGAGATTACTCATTACCCTTACCACACAAGCTTGTCCTCGTTATAAGAATTATCCCCACCAGAACCTAAACCTATATATATAAATATATTTTTCTCTATATATTAGTTAAATAATTTTTTTAGAATTAAAAGGCTAATAGATTAATAAAAAGATGGTTACAAAATTGCGAGGTAATCTTTGCTATTTACAGATTCAGCTAGACCTAACCTCTCCATATAATTCTTATTTCTCTCGATATTTTTCTCCATCTTGCTCTCAAGCAGTTTCTAATGTGGCTAGCACACATACTAATGTACTCTCAGCACTTAGGTTCTCTTGTTTAAACATGACCTTGTTTCTTTTTCTTGCTCTCCAAATATAATACATGGCAACACAAATACAAGTACTCCACAAATTGGACATCAAATTGCTTGTTCCATGTAGTTACGTTGTCTGATTAATCTAGTTCTCAACATTGCTGGTTCTTTTGTCAATCTTTTCCCATTACAACACTCCTTTCAACATTTCTTTTGAGTACTTGCACTCAAACCATAAGTGACTCCTGCTCTCTTGGGTTTTAGATGAGCTTAACTAACAAGAATCATCTTGGATCACACCCCAATCTTTTAATTAATTATTCATATGCACTCCTGAAACAATAATCCTTCAAATGTTGAATGCAATCCTTGACGTATTTAGTTTATTCCACACCATGCCCTTCCACTGCACAAACTTTCGTTTATATATTAGTTAAATAAGACTTTCAAGAGTGATATCTACTCAACAAGAGTTGTTTCTTTTAATATTTGTCCAGCTATGCATATTTGTGTATCGTCTTCTTCCTATGTCTCGTTTCATTCTCTATTCTTCTTCATATACTCCACCTATAAACCATCAACGAGAGTTGCTTATTTTCTTACTTCTTTGGTGGTGGAGACAAAGAGGACACCTAGATGGTCCCGAATTAGGATGTGTCAATACGGGCACACATGTGCATATGAGCCTCGTACATAAGCTAATGGTGTTCCATCCTAAAACCAATTGATAATGTGAGGAGTAACCCATATGTTTATTTAGTAGATTATTTCCATTCTCATTTCAGATGTGGGATAACTTAATTCCCAAGAGATGGCAACTAGTACAAATGGTAAGCTTTTTCTAGTAATTACAACTTTTTTTATTATATTTTAATTTCCCTAAGATAAAATTCGAATTGTGGTGTTTTTCTTCCATTACTAATGTGGCATTGAATTTTGTTTTAATTTTTTGTTCTCTTAGAAGAGGGTTTTGGTTTTCAATTGGCATTAGATTGGATGACACAACTTGTGACCGTGATTGGTGTTAGGCCTCATTTTCCCTCAATCCAAGCCCGAATCATGAGAGACCCATATTGCTTGAGCGGCCCACTAACCGGTTCAAGCGCGGCCCGTTTAGAGGAAAGAAGCCGTTGGAGCTACAACCCGAGAAGCCCAGAAGTGGAGCAGTTGGTCGATAGTGGGGCGTTGGAAGTCGGCCAAAGATCTCGGGCTTCCACGATCCATTCGCAACGGTACAAGAAATCAAGTATAAGATAGGATTTTTGTAACAAATAAGATAGATCGAATCTATCGAATAGCAACTGTAATTCAAACTCGATTAGCTATCAATAAAGCCTATTTGCCGAATCCTTGCTCTTACTTTTAGCAAATTCATCACTTTCGTCCAAAACTCAGAGTCGTAACCTCAAATTCAGGGTGTTTGAACAATCTTAGTTTTTCACCCAAAACAATTGGCATGGTTAGAAACGTCGTTAGTGATGGACATCGATAATGATTTGGAGGTTCACTAATTTTGATTTAGAATGTTTGTGTTTTTTTTTGAAGTAAACGGTTAATTGTATTAAAAGGGAAGGTTACAAAATTGGCTAGTTCTCACTAGCTATTTACAAGATCTTCACTCTCAACTCTCTCCAACAACATTCTACAATCTTTCGATCTTTTTGTCCACCTAGCATTACAACAATTTCTAATGTGTCTCTTACACATAATGCTACATTCACTAACATCGAAATCATGTTGATTAAACAGCTTCTCATTTCTCGCTTTCCAAATGTAGTAGCTAACAACACTCAAACAGTGGTTCCACAAGTTAAACTTGAAAGATTTCCTTCCTTTGAGGGCGTGTGTTTGCTCAACCCAATCATCTAAGTTGGTACATCTCCTGCCAATCTTTGGCCAATTCAAGACTGAATGAAGCACCTGCTTGGAGTAACTACATTCAAACCAAAGGTGAGAGCTTGATTCTTGCACAGTATTGTTACAAAGCAGGCACCTAGCATCAGTAGTGAGGCCCCAGGCCTGAAGTTTTTCTCTTGTGGTTACACCATTGCTCAGAATCTTCCAGGTGATGAAGGCTACTCTGGGAGTATTAAGCTTACTCCAGACATTGTCAGCCCACTTGATCTCCTCACCTCTATTTCGTTTGAATTCATATAGACTTTTTCCATCAAACTGTCCAAAACTTGAGCTAAGGACAATGTTATTTTCATCACCATTCAGGGAGTCTCTTATTTCATTCCTCATGAGAATCACTGACCTCCACATGGCACTTGAGTTGGCATTGCAATCAACTTCCCATATGTTCTGCCTTTGGGTGTAATTGGAAGTGATCCAATGGTTCCAGATGGAATCTGAGTTAGAGCAAGCATCATAGAGGAGCTCAGTGATGTTAACTCTATTCCAAGCTGTTAAATCTTTGATGCCAAGACCACCATCAGCTTTAGGCCTGCAAACTTTCTTCCAAGCCACAGGGGCCCTAGATCCATTACTGCCTCCACTCCACAGAAAATTTCTCATGATCCTGTTCAGTTCATTGATAACAGCTTTAGAGAGGAGGAAGATTTTGGTCCAGTACTGAATGACAGCTTGAAAAATAGCTCTAATGATCTCAAGCCTGCCATCATATGAGAGATGTCTTGCTGCCACGAGTTTGCTTTGTTCCTGATCTTGCAAGTAAGTTCCACAAAGTCTTTGCATTGAGCTCTCGAGCTACAAAGAGGGACTCCAAGGTACTTGACAGGGAGGGTTCCAATTTTCATGCCAAGAATATCACTAATGCTAGCTTCCTGATGGCTATTCAAACCAGCACAAAACACTTGAGACTTAGCAAGGTTCATTTCAAGACCTGAGCATGAGCTGAATTTATTCAAGATCTCTTTTATAGCTTTGACAAAAGCTTCACTGCCATGAGAAAACAGAAATAAGTCATCAGCAAAGCATAGGTTGATGACTTTGGCTTTCTTACATCTCGGGTGATATTTGAAGGTGCTTGAGGCATCACAGTCCCTAAGGGCACATGAGAGATAGTCCATGATGAGGACAAAAAGATATGGAGCCATTGGATCTCCCTGTCTGAGCCCTCTTCTAGCCTTGAAATGACCACAAAGCTCTTGGCCAATTTTTAGAGTGAATTGACAGCTTGAAATACATTCTCTGATCCAGTTTATCATGACTGGATTAAAATTGAGGTGATCAAGAAGGCTGAATAGAAACTCCCAACTGACAGTGTCGTATGCTTTCTTGAGATCAATTTTGAGGGCACATCTTGGACTAATATACTTCCTTCCATAGCTCTTGACAACATCTTGACACACAGCAATGTTGTGTCTAATGCTCCTCCCCTTTATGAATGTTTGTGTTTTGCTCCAATCATTAATATGGTTTATTCTTTCTTCTCCATCAGATTCTATGAATGGAAAACGAACTGAAGTACACAAGATAACAAATTGAATTTGCTTGATGTCTATTGACAAGAACGAATTATAATATATAGATTCATACAACTTGCTCTTTGAGGACCATATCCGAGACACAAGACAGCATGATACATATTTGGATATAATAGACTACAAGAGAAATATTTTATCCTTTTTCTATTACACCCCCTGACAAGATGATAGCAGTGGAGTGACCAACAACTTGGACTGTACTACAGTAAACAAGGGACCCGTGAGTGCTTTAGTAAAAATGTCAGTCTATTGATCGGTAGAGGGAATGTGAAGAACCACAAGATCAGTAGAATCGGCAATTTCACGAACGTAAAGAATGTCAAGCTCACCATGTTTTGACTTAATGGTGATGGCGGGGTTGTTGGCTAGGAAGGTAGTTGACAAATTGTCAGAGAGCAGGACATGCATAAGCAAATGAGCTCGATCAGAGTGAAGGACAAGGCATGGTAATGGACTTCGGTACTGGATGAGCAACAACTTTTCATTTGCTAAGACCAACTGATTAAGTTTCTACCATAGAATATGGTAAATCCATGTTGAGAACGTAGATCAACACGGTCATTTCCCCATCCCGAGTCAGAGTAGGCAACCAAGTTATGATACTTAGATGCTATAGTGATTCCATTATCAAGTGTGCCCTAATGTAATGTAGAATGTGCTTGACACCACACCAATGGTATTGTATAGGACGATTCATCATTCATGTGTTGGGATGCTCACAAAACTCAACCTAGCACATGTAATGGTGGCATACTGGAGTCTGCCAACTATGCTTCCATTATAAGAAGACATCATCCGGTCGAGTACATCGTCGGCAAAAGCTTGGATCAGCGTGAGAGGAAATTTCTTCATAAATTTAGGGGATGATTCCATACAATATATTATATAAGGGTTGGTTTTGGTAATATGTTGCATTTGATGTCTTATAATAATTTATTAATATAATAATATTATACCAAGACAATATTAATTTAGTTCTAATTCATAGATACAAATTTGCCTACTATGACCTTCATAGAAAACCTTGCCAAGAACAAAAATTTTGAGAAAAAAAAATTATTCCAATTATATGACAATGATCGAACTATCTTCAACATACAAGCATGCATATAATGGCATGGTTATTACCAAAATCATTAAACCTGTTATGTTTATTTGTGTTAGTGTACAAAAATTTGCCTTTAATGCACTAATTGATTAATCCTTTCTTCACTTTTGACTCCAATCGCTTCCTTAACCTAGGAACTGCAAATTAATACATTAAGGGGGAAGGGACCCCCTAATCCACCTCTGATTCCTAAGTCAAAAGAACAGTCGTCGATTGAGCATTGACGTAAATGACACGAATTGCTAGAAAGCTAGTGTATTCAAGGTACGATATGATCCTTCTACATGGTTGTGACATGTATTTATAATGAAAGAGAGAGGGTTGGGGGTTGAAAATTCTATCCCCAAGCAAACTATATCTTACTCCCCACTCCAAGTGAAAATTCTATCTTTCGACTAAGATAGAACCTTCCAGCATAATGAATAACCACCATATTTAATTTAATAGCAAATAAAAGATAGGAAAAAAGCATACTAAATAAAATACCTTTATGGCAGAAAATATAGATGATAACAAGGAGATTAATTTCACTGGCTCACAAATGTCCCACCTATGTCTTTGTTACGTTAGGATGTACTTAGGACGTAGGGTATTGTAGGTCTTACTCGATGTGATCATGCAGTACTTGCTCGGCCCCGTTGCACCTACATATACTTGTATATTCGTACATCCACAAATGAATATCGTGGGATCCTTTGCTTCTCTACGTACGTGCATATGTAGAAGTCTGTTAATTCGATGAACTAACATTACGCTTATTATTATTTTTACGCAAGAATCAAACAAATTCAAAAAATGACTTTTATTAAAAATAAACGTGGATGTCATGATCCTAAGCATTGAACTAATGAATGAAAAATAAAAACCTAAGGGCCTTATCAAAACCACGTGGGAAAAAGAGTGCCCTACCTATATGCATTCCCTAATCCCAATATCCCTGCGTTCGGAAGATGGGAACCCACAATCGCGCCCGCACGAGTCGTGTTCACAGTTCTTCTCTTGAGAGTGGATGTCTCCGGCCGCTGATCCGCGCTAGCGGTGAGTTAAACCATCCGCATGGTCCTCGACGCCACGGTCACGGCTTGGCAAACCGTGGTTTTCGTTTTGTTCAAAGGAAGGCGTCTTATGATATGCTCTAATTAGGATGTGTTAACTCTTGTATCTTAGAGCTATATTGAGTGTTATAGGTTAGACTTTGAGCGTAATTGTAATATCAAGACCGAATACAAAAGGATTTAAGATTCAAGAGTTTTGATGATGTTCTGACGAAGAAGAAGCCGATTCTGTACATAAACCGCGCCCGCAGTGGACCTGGCGCACCCGCGGTTTGGTGCCAGACCCGAACCTTTATTTCTATCTTCCTTCTTTTTTTGTTATTTTTCCTCTATCTTTAGTAGTCCGGTTGGCATGTCTTCCGACTATTATATATTTGGAGGCTTTGTTTAGGTTTTAGGTATCCAATCTACATCCAATCCATTATTACATTCATTTAATTCTTTAGTTTAGTTTGAACCCACATTACCGTGCGTGAAGCACGTTACTCTACCATTTGAGCTAATATGCCATAATTCAAATTAATATATGAACAAATTAAGCAATGCAAATAAACATGTCACCGCATTTAAAATTTGTCACTGCGTACAAAACCCATAAAAACATCATAAAACTAACGTGTCACCAGCAAAACTCATAAGCAAAAAACTTGTCACCAGCAAAAGTCATAAACCTAACTTGTATCCACCAAAACTCATAAACAAAAAACACTTGTCATCGATAAAACCCATTAACAAAAAAAATCCGTCATCACCAAAACCCATAAACACAAAACCAGTCTCCACAGAAACCCGTTGACAAAACTTGTTACAATCAAAACTCAGAAATAAAAAACTTGTCACCAACAAAACCCATAAACAAAAAAACTTGTCACGACAAAACCCATAAACAATAAACATATCACCACCAAAGCCCATGCATAAACCTAACTTGCATGTCACCACCAAAACTCATTAGCAAAAAACACTTGTCATCGATAAAACCATTAACAAAAAATTTGTCACTACCAAAACCTTAAAGCACAAACTCTGTCACCGCCAAACTCATAAGCAAAACTTATCAATATCAAACCCATAAATAAACAAATTGTCACTAACAAAACCCATAAACAAAAAAAAGTTTCACCAACAAAACCCATAAACAACACACCTGTTACTAAAGCAATTCCGCTTGCTATTCTGCTGTGGAAGGACGGTGTCGACTGTAGAAGGGCGGTATCGGCGCCCACCTTTCTAGATCTATCTTCACCGACGCCGCCCACCTTGGTCAACCACCTCGCTCGCAGACATCTTTGAGTTTACCGTCTCTTTCTTCGACTTCTCCGGCTCCGTCTCCACTGCTATCGGCTTGCCGCCAGACCTCGTTGGCCGCCGCCGGCTGGATCTGGAGGAAGAACAAAAGAGGGAGAGATGGGAGAGAAGAGAGAGTAGAGAAAGAGAGAGGGGGGGAGAGAGAGAGAGAGAGAGAGGGAAATGGAGGAAGAGAGAAAAGGGAAAAGAGGAAAAAAAAAAGGTGGGATAAGAGAATTTTGCACTAAACCACCCATTAAGTATGCGAATTTACAATTAACCACCCATTATATAAAAATTTGTTTTAAACCACCCATAACTTCAATTCCGTTAACAAATAGCCACCCTCCCTTAATCCGTTAGATTTTCCGTTAAAAAATTTACTAACTTGCCCTCAATGTTTTCAAAATATTACATTTACCCAGCCAATTGAGTTTTTTTTTAAAACAAATGGAATTAAGTGGTGGTCCCTTCTCCTTACGTGGTCAAATTCGTATCGAATATATAAATACTACGGAAGATGGTTTGATCAATAAAGGTTGGTTCTTATTACGTACTCCCTCCGTTTTAAAGTATTTGTTCATTTGGACATTGCATACGCATTAAGAAAAAATTTATTCCTATATTACCCTTGTCATAATGTAGAATTAATTATCTGTTTAAAGAAATATGAAAAAGTATAATAATTATGACAAATATAATTATTAGGGGTATAAACAAAAAAACTTTTAAAAAAAATATGAAATGGATAAGTATTATGAAACAAGAAAAAGTGACTATATGGACAACAATTTTTAACCGGACAGAGTATGATATTAATATAAATGTAATATAAACAAGAAAAATGTTATTCAATTTGGTTTTTTTGTTAAATGTAATATTTTGAAAAAAATTCTCTAACTAAAAAAATTTCTCTAATTTAAAATTTATTTTGGTAAATGTAATATTTTGTGAAATGTACTATTTTAAAAAAATACCTAAATTGGCTGGGTAAATGTAATATTTTGAAAAAAAAATAGTAAATTTACAATATTAACGGAAAATCTAACGGAATAAGGACATGGGTGGTTATTTGTTAACGGAATTGAAGTTATGGGTGGTTTTAAACAAATTTTTGTATAATGGGTGTTTAATTGTAAATTTGCCTATTTAATGGGTGGTTTAGTTCAAATTTCTCTTTTTATAATGACCCGTTAGTGCATTTCTTTTGGTGGGATTAGGTACTGTTATAAGGTGGCTCCCACCCTTTTTTTTAAAGAGAAAAAGAGAGAGGGAGAGAGAGGAATTAATTAGGTAATATAAATAATCACTAAACCTTAGATCATCTTCAAAGAGGCCAACACCCATATATTGGAAATTTCGTCACTCCAAAGTGAAATGATTACAATTTAAATATAAAGCTTGACAGAAGTAATATTAACGATACCGATTCTCAATCTAAACTTATATAGATAAAAGGTGCACACTTGATTAATTGAAGGGAAACTTGAATCGACTAAAACACAATCCATCAAGGATAGACCTCAATAACCGATCTAAATCCAAGAATAGGATAAATCTTATATCCTCCGGTGAAACCAGCATCATCGAAGAGCTTCTTCCATTCCATCTCACTTCTTTCTTTTCCTGCAAGGATGCCCATCATTTGCATGTCGTAGAACAATTGCGTCTGCTGAAGGTTATAGTCATTATTATCATCATCCTCATTATTTGTAACGATTTCAACGATTAGCACCTTTCCTTGTCCTCCGTTTGCATGCTCGACCTTGCTTGTGATTGCCTTTCGACATTGTTGTAGTATTTTTACCGAGTCTTCATCATCCCAATCATGGAGCAACCACTAAATATACATGTGTATTAAAAAACCTAGTTAGTTTGGGTAATAAAAGAGCAAGAGATCGAGTTTATATATGTATATTGTATGATTTACGGTATACTAATACACTAGTTTATAGTGATACATTATTGATAAATGTCGGGTATTTAATTTATATACATTAAACGATCTAGATTTAATTATATAGAAAGAGAAAATAAAAACAATTTAGTAATAATAGGGAGTCGAAAAATCGACTACATATATACTTGATTATATTACTTTATATGCATGATTATAATATATTATATGCATGTTTTGTTGCGGTTGTATCTAAGAATTCCGAAGGCACTTACGCATATTTATGGACTCATTACATGTATGCATGATATATATATATATATATACATATATATATATAATACACTATATATGTGAATAAAATATGTCATATATATGAGTTTTTGTTGATTTTATTCTTATTCCTGGAGGTTTTTGTAATTATTTTCAGAATTCGTAAATACAATACAATCAATAAAATAGCATGCATATGAATTATTATAAATATGCATATACATATTATAATCATGCGTATACATATTATAATCATGCGTATGAGTAACCACGTACTACTCCAATACCTTATAATTGCAATATGAATGAAAAACTTGGCCGCCCAAAATCATATTATCATTACTGATTGAATCCCTAACTAGTTTAATCTGTGTGTCATCGATAATATCACTAAATTTACCAAGAATATTGACAAGAAAAAATAATTTATCGATAAATTTCACCTAATTGAACTAAGGCTTTATAAATATAATTTATAAAATGCAGAAAAATATTTTTTTTATAAATCATCAAGACATATTTTCAGTCTAGCTGATAAAATTATTGATGTGATTCAAAGTCTACTCTCAAAACAATTTAATATGTAAGATCTTTTCCTTTTAATCTTATTAGATAAGGTAAAATCGTTTAAATCATTGCGAAATGTTATCTACAAAAATTCACTTTTTTTTAGCAAATCTATATTATACTATATATTGATATTATTTGATAGTATATTATTTCATGTATGTACCATGTTTACGGATATTAGCTAAAATAGTTCTAGAAAAAATCATATATTTGTTAAAATAGTATTATTCTTTTATTCACATGATCGTATTTTAGTTTAACTTTAAGATATTGTTATAGGCTATTAGTTTCAAAAAATTGTAAAGGTTTCACTATTTGTTTAAACTAACGTCACAAAAAACTGATCTACTATCATGCATTAGTTTAAAATTTATTATTTTTTATTTACAAGATCACGTTTAAGTTCAAATAGTTTTAACAATTGTAGCCATTTTTATTATGTATAGATAAAATTGTAAATAGATTTTTAAAATCTATTTAAGAAATTTTAATGAATTATTTTACAACATTTCAGACACGTGTAGCAAATCTATTATAATACAGTATAAAGCAAAACTCAAGTCTATGTAAAAATTTGGGCCACGTCATCAAGCTTGAATAAAATAATAATTTTATTTTTTCACATTAGATTTTTTTTAAAATAACTTTTATATTTTCTTGATATCTTATCCAATTTCCTTATATATTTACTTGATATCTTATCCAATTTTCTTATATGTCTTGATATCTTATCCATTTTTTATATCATAATAGTGTTTCCTAACATGATTTTTTTTAACATTATATTCTTATACAAATAAAAAAAGTTCAAGTGATTTTTTTTATATCTTAAGCATTTTTCCTTATTAATTGGTATACGTTTTGTCATTATAAAATATTAAAGAATAGTGAAAGAAAAAACTTTCTCAAATCATCATATCATATGTCAATAGTATATTAAATAGTAATATGAATATGAAAAATGGAATAGAATTATTTTAAAATTAACATTGTATCAATAAAAGATACATATATAGGTAATTAGGTTCGAAATCGGATCTGTCGTGTTTGGATCGTAAATTCTCGAGTTAAACATGTCAAAAATCAATCTCAAAACAGTTAATTCGGGTTTAAGTTTACGTTACCCATACATGGTACGAGATTTATACTAGTTTCTATATACACCTGTGCTCTTTTTTATAATATAGTTAAGTTGATAAGTTAAATATTAAAAAAAATGTACCATTGATTCAATTATAGAAATCGTAAACCAGTATTTATTAGGTTGAGTGGATGAATGATTTAAAGGGTGTATAACAGTCCACTTCATTGTTTCAGTACTGGTGGAAATTAAGGCTCCCACTTTCCCATACCTTGAGAATGACAACGTTGGCAGGTGGAACATCAAGAAACATGTCCCCAGCCACAAACCTGAGATTAGGAGTAGTCCCCTTCAACCCCTCCACCACCTGAGGCAGATCCAGAACCGTACACCTCATGTCCGGGTAAGCTTCAGCAATCGCCGCCGTGAATCCCCCAGTGCCACCGCCGACATCCACCAGCGACCGGACCCCGCCGAAGAGTGCCCGGTCGAGCTCCTCGTCCTTAGCAACCAGCACGCTCGCCACCATCCTCGAGTCCCCAGCCATAGCATCATTGATGTTACGGTTGAGCTCGGGTTCGATCCCCGTGCACTCCCACAGCGACATCCCGTGGGCGGTGTGGAAGGGGGTTGGGTCGGACCCGCTCTGATACCAATTGTTCAGGCTCATCCACGACTCCATGAAGTAGCGGCTCATGGCGAAGAGGACGTAGGGTTTGGCGGAGAAAGGGTGGTCGGTTAAAAGCAGCCGAGACACGGGCGTGAGCCCGTAGGTGGTGGCGGCTGATTCGGGCTGGGCCCGTTTCTCGAAGTAGCCGGCGTGGGTTAGGATGCGCATGAGCTGGGGTAGGAACCGGGCCTTCTGAGGGTGGATTGGTAGGGCTCGCGTGAGGTCTGCGAGCGTCATGGGTTCGCCGTGGGCGTCGATGGCGTCGAAGACTCCGAGTTGGACGGCGCATTTGAGGGACATTGGGGTTATGAAGCTGTATAAGTGGTTGGCGAAGTGGGCGTTTGCTTTGAGAAGTTCGCTTGCTTGGTCGCTGGTCGTTTCAGGAGCGGGTCGTGGATCCATGCCTAGTTTAAGTTTATGGTGGGGTGCACTCCTATCCTACGGAAATATAGCAAGGTTGTGACAAGCTTTGCATGTAAAGTATATGCATCTCCATTTATAACAGCCTAGGATCCTACGAACTCGAGTGCAAATCGGGCTTTTGGTTATTTAATAAGAAAATCGGATGCAATAAGGGCTTTAATCTAACTAGTGTAGTATAAAACGGAGGCTTGCGCATCAACTCACTGATTGAGCACTAAAGGGTCTCCCATAAGGTCTCGGGTACGAGACTCCAGGACGGAGAAAAAAAATAGTATGAAGTGATGTCAATGTCTTTACAAAAACTAGATTATTGTCCGTACCCAACCCTCTATGGACATGATTGATAATAATTTTTTGATGTGTTATTCAAATATAACGGAATGCATAATAATATTAATAGGAATTAGATATTGATATCATTTTTTTTATCCGAAATCATGACAATATTTTATTTATCCAAAATCGTGATATGGTGTTAATAATAAGTTTAAATATTAATTTTATATAATATGACTTAAATAAAAAGTTTAGATAAAATACTATCATTTTATTTCAAAATATATATGATCAATTAAAAAAATCATATCTGATACAATATGAAATCTCAAGTGAAATATTTTATGAACATATATATTTTTATAATTAATAAGTTTTTTTTATGATGATAGAAATCAAAATTAACTTGATTATGAGTTATTTAAAGAAATCTTTTAGAAAGATAGACTTGTATCAAGAATAATCCTTTCTCAAATAAAATGAATATATTAATTGATCTTATAAAGTTATATTTAATTTAATAGTAGTAGTTTATAGCTTCGTATAATTTATAAATGAATAATACAAATTTTTTTTATATTTTTAAAAAAATTATTAAATATATTTTTAGATATTTGTAGCTTAAATTATAAATTTATGGGACAAAAAAGATAGATAAAAAATATGGCGAATGTATATGATTATAAACATACAATAAAAACAATTTCAAGAGTGACAAATAAGTTTAAGAAATTAATTATAGTTTTGATTTACAAAAAATAATCTCTAAGCAAATATTTGAAAAACATATAATTAGGTGAAAAGATAGAAATTAGAAAAAGATGAAAATAGACGATAGACAATTAATAAGAATAAGAAATAATTTAAAAATTACTTTTCTAAATTAAATGTATAACATGAGGTGGGGTCAGAATTAATGTGGATGATCGACAATTCTCGACTTTAATATATAGTAAGTATAGATTTACACTACGTATCATTTCTATAATAAAATAACCAATTAGGATATCCTTCATATAAAAACGTACAATCAATTTTGGAAATAAAAAATTGCACCATGTGTCATTTTCATATTAAGATAATCAACTGGACCCTCATTTATATGATATGTTGTAATCATTAATTTTAAAACAATCAAATTAGGAAATAAATTTCTATCTAATAACATATATATGATATTATTTAAATAAATATTACTATTTATTTAATAAAATGTGATATTTATCGTCAAGTAATTTTAGAACGGTTAAAATAAAATCACGATAGGTCTTGATCTTAGAAAATAAAGGAAAACCAATGAGTGACACTACTAATGTTCTATACAAGGAGGTCCTGCGAAATATTTCATGACAACTTGAGTATATTTATTTTGCGCCATATAAGATAAAAATGATTTGTTTCTTTCATTACTTTACTGAGTTTGGATACTTTTTACTATATTATTGTTTATTTCATATTGTTTGAATTAGTTAATTTTGTTTCGTTACTTTAACTTTATGTTTCCATGGTTTCTTTTAGAGTCAACTTAATATACTTAAGCATAAATAATCGTTACCCATACATGATATGGGTCTTCGACTAGTTTATGCTTTCAAAATGCACTTTATTTCTTTAATTTTTACATAAACCGTTATAAATTACTAGCGTATAGAAGTGGATGCATATTAGGTATGGATTTGATTAAATATAAATATTATGTATAAATAGTTAATGAGTAGAAACTTGATAGTTGATACTATTATTGAAACTCGAAAACAACCCTATACGGATAACGATAAGAAGTATTATGAGCGGCGATGTAGCGATTGAGCCGCGACAAAGGAGGATTAATGTTTTTATCATTTGTGAAACATTAGCACTATAACAATAAACTGGGTGAACTCCTTGCATTAGCACTATATAACAATGCACTCCTTGAGTCCTCAAATTTAGTGGAGAATCCTTGGCTTGGTATTGTCCCAGACGTAGTCCTCGTGACGAATTGGGTGAAGAAATTAATATATTGTCTTTACCTTGGCTGTTTTCTTTCCATCAACTACAAGATCCTTCGAATTTTTCACAATAGAGCAAGCTAAGTTCGAGAGGTCATTGCATCAAAAGAACTACGTTAGCCAACAGCTGATCGTTAAAGTAGATATTGCAAGAAGCCACACGTGTATCTCTGGCAGGAAAAGTTACCTCATTTTCTGGATGTTTTTTAATATTCTGTTTAACTTATTTTATTATTTTAATATTCTAAGGAAAGAGTTTATCTTATTTGGATGAAGTCATATCTTATTTCATAAGATAAGAAAAGATTTATTTTAAAGATATTACTACAATAAAGTTATTTCGATTATGTTTTATATTTTATGGAGTTTTTGGGATGTTAAATATATGAGCTAGTTCTTTGTAAGCAAATGATAATGGTTAGATCCCAAAATGATCTATATATAGGGCTGAGGTTGAACTCAACGGGTTTAGAGGAGACAATAGGGCTTCTAAGAGAAAGGGGGGAAATTGTGGAAGGGGTGTTCTTAGGAGTTTAGGTGATTTCTAAGCATTCATAAGACAAGAATGACGTGCCCTTTTGAGTTCATAAGGAAGTGCTTGGAGATGATTGTTGTAGGAAACAATGTTATGTGTTACCATCGAAAGGGTTACAACAATTAGGCTTTTGCCTTTTTGCAACTATAAAGATAGCATGGGGGGTATCCATCAACACTCACCCGTCAAAAAAGGGGGGAATGTCAATTATGTGCTCTAGAGAGACGTCCAATGTTTTGTATTCCTTCTTTCATCATCACAACACAAGGAAACTACGGACCTAAGAGATTAGTAACAATTTCCTGTTTTCATGATGAAAACTCATGTCATATTCATACATACGGAGGCTCTCATACTTGTAAAGTATATACAAACGGGTTCCTCTATTTTTTTGTTCCATTGAGCACCGGTACCAGTTTAATTTTGTTTTATTGAGCACTTGTGTCCCAATTAGTGTTCGCGTGCGTGCTCTGTTTAGTTTTTATGTAATGACCACGTCACGTGACACAGTTCCTGCCGTGTAATGTCCATGTAATGTAATTTTCAGACACTGTAATACTTTGTAATGCCACCCTAAATAAAAATTAAAAGAAAATGTGCCTAAAATAAAAAAAATTCTCCCATCACAATATGCTTGAACTCACGTCAATGGAGGGAAGGAGTCAATGAACACGATTCTCATTCGCGTCTTCATCAAACATTTTTGAAGGTAGCCTTGTAGTTCATTGTCATAGAGGGAAGAAGGTGGAGGATTGGACTCGAAACTCGTTGTCGTACAGAGAAGAGGTAGTTTTATGCTTCGGTTTGGGGGGGTTTTGGGGTTGAGGTTTAGAAGTTCTTCCTTCTTAGTTCTGAATTGGGGGTTTTAGGGTTTTCTTGCTCGACTTTAGAATTTGGGGGTTTCATTACGTGTCTACAACATCAAATTTAGGGCTAATATTGAAATTCAAGTGTTTTAGGTATTGAGTTCGATGGGTTTGAATTTAGGGGTTCGCGTTTAAGGGTTGGCTTTAGAGTTTTTGCTCAATTAATTGAGGGGTTCAATTGAAGTGGTGTTTTAGGGAAAGATGCTAGTGTTTGTGACCAACAATTCCACCAAATCTAGAAGGAAATACGCCGAAAAGTTCCTCTCATTAGGGATTTTGGTTTCGAGGTTGATTTTTTTCCCCAAATTCATTAAGTTTTTGTGTGGATCTCATCTCTACTTAAAAGAAGATGTTCATGTCTTGTGTTGTGTAGGATGAAATCTTCTGCTCTTCATTTGCTGCAGCTATGTACTTGAAATCCATCTAATATCCAAGAGACAAGAAGGTTACTTAGTAAACCAATTTTTTTGTTCAATTCGGCTCACTAAAATCCATGTCAGCTTGTGGAGGAACTCGTTCAATCGAAGGTGGAAGAAGAACGACGACAAATAACTCAGTTGAATATTATTATATGGTTTTGTTTATTTTCTACTAATAAAGTCCATGTCAACATGTATTTTTGTTTTTGTTTTTTTTTTTACATAAAAGGAGCCAGATCATGTGATTCGACTCGCCAAAGAGCGTTTGAGATGCACGCGTTCTACCACATCATCAAAACACAGTTCTCATATAGAACCAAATTGAACAGGTACAAGTGCTCAATAACACAAAAAAACATAGGAGGGCCCTTTTACACATTTTTTACAAGTACGATAGCCTTCCTATGTATTTTGCCTCAGAAAATAGCAAGTAAGAGCATATATCAATACAAGCATACATCACAATATGATTTCTCAACAAAACACTTCCTCCTACAAAAGAAGTTATGCGAGATATTCTAATGTGCAACTAAATGCTTGTTTCTAATCTCCAGATTCTCTCTCATCATCCTTCAAACTCAACCGCCCAATCTTTAAATTTTGTAGCCTCCCATTTGAGAGTGTTTCTCCTAGAGTTGATTGTATTTCAGGGAAGGCATGAGCGTGTACTATGCATGGTTGTAGTTGCATTCATAATTTCTTGGTCGGATAAATTCTCTAGCATTTTGGAGAAGCATAATAATCCTACAAAATATGCTATCTTGAATTCATGATTAATTGGATTAAAATTTGAACAATGTAATTTTTGTACAATTTTAGGTCCACACAATGAGTGTGATGGATTAATATTTTTAATAATAAAATATTTATTTTATTTATTTTCATACTGTAATATATTTGTGTATTTAAAATAAACTAATTTTTTATTTAATCATCCGGGTAGTTATTATTATTTTATTAGCATTTAGTTGTAATATCTATATCATGTAAATTACTAGAGTTCAACCTTTAGTTAAAAAATAGCTCTCTAACATTGTCTCAGTCATCAACTATAGATAAATTAAATATTACTGTAAAACTTTAATCAATCAAATAGAGAGTTAGTAAACAACTCTATCAAATCGCATCCCATTAACCATATGAAAAGTACTCCCCCAATATCACAATGTTTGTCGTCTTATATGATTCATCACATTTATTACCCATGTAATTAATTACTACTCCCATCAAGCATCATCGAAATAAAGTAACAGCAAACTGAATACTCCGTATGTATAAATTTCCTTTATTAATTTACAACGTGAGTTAAACAATCCAACAAACACATGACTGAATCCAATGGTGCATTCAAAATAAAATTTGAACAAAAAAATAGAAACACTTTAGAGGTTAAAGATGGAGCCATATAATTAAAGTTGAAAACACGTTTACAAATTACATATTAATTAGAGCCAAGTTTATAAATTTGCATTTCCATGTTAATGACATATTGAACCTTACATCATTAATTTGCTGGAATTTTAGATTCATTTCTTCATGGCTTCCTACAATCACTTTGATTTGAATTTTCTCGCCAGTATAGTTCATGAATTTGATTGGAACAAAATACCTACTTTAAAGAAAAATGAGGATGCGGAAGAATGGTGTGAAGAAGTACAAAAAGGGCAAAATACATACACGGCTCCTCGTACTTGCATATTTTTTTCACATAGACACCCGTACTAAAAAATGTTCTATTAAACGCTCGTACTGAAACAAATTGTTCTATTAAACACCTCTGTGCGGACGTGGACTAGCGCGTTCATCTCAACTTCACTTAAGAGAGTGGGGATCGGGGAACCATATATATTTTTTTTCATTCTACTCTATAAATAAATTAATATTTTATATTATTCTTTTTTTATATGCAAAATTGTAGTAGTTTAGTTGCAGGGTACCCATTAATTAATTGAAGTGAGCTAAAAAACATTTATTAATTGAAGTGGGGAACAATATGGCTACCGTGCACCAGCACCCCGCCACCGTCGACCCTGTCGTCCCTCTCTCCTGCTCCTCCATCTCCGTCGTCGTCCTCCTCCATCTCCGTCGCTGTCCTACTTCTCCCCCACCAACGGCTCCAAAATCGAGTGGCCCACTCTAGTATGGCTGGTGGCGGTTGCAGCTGAGCACCACCCCCGCTGTCTCCCTCTCCTCCTCCTCCGTCTACGTCGCCGTTCTCCTCCGCCCTCACCAACGGCTCCAAAATCGAGTTGCCACCCCCTTGTTGCTCTCGTGTAGCAATCACCACCAACCTTCGAGAGTTTGGTCCCCAACTTTGCAGGTTGCACAGATCACAATCGGGCATCAAGATTCAAACAATTTTGCAATTAAATCGTAGGGATAACATGAATTTAACTCTGATCTACTAATATCTTCAAACAAAATTATAAACGTATGAGTATAATTGTGAAAGATTTTCTTGATTCTTTCATTAATTGGAATGAGTATATATACAAGAGGATTTTGGTACTCCTTGGAGCCCAAGTAACATATCTTTGGATATACAAGATAATAACAAGAATGGTAAATATCTTATCCTAATACCCCCCGGCAAGCTCATGGAGGAGTAAAGACATGTAGCTTGGAACGAAGTGTCTGAAAGCGCGCGGTGCCCACAGCTTTGGTGAATATGTCTGCGATCTGGTCTAAGGCCCGAACGTGTCGCACAATCAGTGAACCGTCAGCCACTTGTTCGCGGACGAAGTGGTAGTCAATCTTGATATGCTTGGACCGCTGATGAAAGACTGGATTCGCCGACATGTATGTAGCACTCAAGTTGTCACAAAGGAGAATGGGCGGCTGCTGTAATGGTGCATGTAACTCCTGTAACAACTGCTGTATCCAAATAAGCTCCGTAGATGCAAATGCAATGGCTCTATACTCTGCTTCATAACTGGACTTAGCAACAACATGTTGTTTCTTGGAAGCCCAGCTAATAAGATTACCACCATAGTAGATAGCAAAACCATGCTGTGAGCGACAATCATCGCTATCAGAAGCCCAGCCTGCGTCGGAAAAGGCAACGAGCCGAGAATCTGTGGACGGTCGAAGACGCAGGCCTGTGGAGAGTGTCCCTTTGAGATACCTAAGAATGCGTTTGACAGCCTGCCAATGAATCTCTGTAGGAGCATGCATAAACTGACAAACCCGATTGACTGCATAGGAAATCTCGGGACGAGTGATGGTGACATACTGAAGAGCACCAACAATGTTGCGATATAGATGCGGGTCGGAAACTGGATCGCCATATGCAAGAAGACGAGAGCCAGGTTCCGCTGGAGAACCAATTGGTTTGGCGTCTTGCATCTTACTGCGCAGGAGAAGATCTGTAATGTATTTCTGCTGACTCAGAAGAATAGAATCACTGGAACGCTTCAGCTCAATGCCTAGAAAATAGTGGAGATCTCCAAGATCACGAAGAGCAAAGGTGGCGTTCAATAGAGAAACAAATGAGTCAATATCTGCAAAACGAGAACCTGTCACAATCAAGTCATCAACATAGACCAGCACATAAAGAACTGACTGAGCACTGCGTCGGATGAATAAGGTGGTATCCGATTTGCAGGAAAAGAAGCCCTGCTGAAATAGAAAATCCCGGAGTTTGTGGAACCACGCCCGAGGTGCTTGTTTGAGGCCATAGAGGGCCTTTCTGAGCCGACAGACATAATCCAGACGGGAACGATCAGTGAAACCCGGAGGTTGCTCCATATAGACAGTTTCCGACAAGTCACCATTGAGGAAGGCATTGTTAATATCAAGTTGTCGCAGTCTCCAATGAAAGGTCAAAGCAAGAGATAACACAAGTCACCATTGGTAGGCTTGACAACGGGACTGAAAGTGTCAAAGTAGTCAATACCTTCCTCCTGATTAAAGCCCTTGGCAACAAGTCGCGCTTTGTAGCACTCAATAGATCCATTTGCATTCTTCTTCACCCTGTACACCCACTTACAACCAACAATGTGCCGTTCTTCATAAGAGCATCATATTCAACCTGCATGGCATTTTGCCACTCGGGAAATTTGGAAGCTTGAGAAAAGGTTTTGGGTTAAAAGGGAAAGTCATGAGATGGAAGAGGGTGTTTGGTGGTGGTGAAGGTCTTGGGTTTTAGGTCATTGGTTCGTGCCCGAGTGACCATAGGGTGAGTAGTTTGAGAGGCTGGCCTATAATATGAAGGAAAGTGAGAAGAAGTAGAGTTTGAGGTCATACCTGCGTTTGTAGAGGAGCCGGCATTGTCGGAGTCACCCAAGGACCGAAGAGACGAGCTGCTCGACAAGGGATTTTGAGGCTCGGTTGCAGGCTGATGGGGCTGCATGGGGGGTGCCGACGACGTGGGAGCGGAAGGTGAGGAAGCAGGCTGTTGAGTGGTCGTGGTGCATGGGGGAGAGGATGGCTGAGGCGTCGTCGGCGAGCTTGAAAAGTGGCTTGGTGGTGCAGCGATGGAGGGATGAGGAGCGGCGGCAATTTGAAGAGGGGCGGTTGATATGGGCGGGGCATTTTGTGGAGGTGTAGGAGCTGCAGGACTAGTGTGTAATTGATATGGAAAAATTGTCTCATCAAAAATAACATGTCTCGCAATGTAAATCCTATTTGTGTTAACATGCAAGCATAGATACCCCTTGTGTTGTGAGCTATAACCAATGAAGATGCATGGAGAAGACCGAAATTCAAGCTTGTTGGAAGTATAGGGCCTTAAAAAGGGATAACAAAGACAACCAAAAGATTTGAGAAAAGTGTAATCAGGTGTTTTGTTATAAAGACATTCATATGGAGATTTGTTTGAAAGAATGGGAGTTAAAGTTCTATTATGCAAGAAAACACTTGTATGAAAGGCATGTTCCCAAAAGGTGTTAGGCATTTTAGCATGAGCTAGGAGAGCTAACCCTTTTTCCACAATGGTTCTATGACGTCTCTCGGCAGCCCCGTTTTGAGCTTGCGTATGTGGACACGAAACTCTATGAAGGATGCCTTGACTTTGCAAGTAAGATGACACATTCCTGTATTCACCACCCCAATCAGATTGAAATTGTTTAATTTTGAGAGAAAATTGGGTTTCAACCATTTTATGAAATTGTTGAAAGAAAGAAAGAACCTGTGATTTTTGATGCATAAAAAATATCCACACAAACTTGGTGCAATCATCAACAAATATAAGGAAATAACGATTGCCATTGAATGAAGGAACGGGAGCAGGGCCCCAAACATCAGAATAAATCAAATCAAAAGGGTTCAAGCTAGAAACATGACGATCAGGCAAAGGAAGTCTATGACTTTTCCCAAGCTGACAAGAAGCACAAACTGAATCAAGTTTATTGTCTGTAATAGGTAAATTGAACTTTGAAACTAAGCTACGCAAAGAGGATTCATGAGGATGTCCAAAACAATGATGCCAAGTTCGAAGAGACGCTTTTTCACCCAAGTACACACATGGAGGAGGGGGCGAGTCTGGTGGTCGTGTGTGGAGGTGGTACAGCCCGTTCTCAACGATACCTTGGAGTAGCGTCCGGCCCTGCAGGTCCTTCACAAAACAACAAGTGGGATAGAAAACAACGTAAGCATTATTGTCACGAGTAAGTTTGGATATGCTAAGAAGATTTTTCTTAATTTGGGGAACAAAAAGGACATCTTTTAGATGAATGGGTTTAGGTGATGCAGGTAAAATAGAAGGACCTAAATGAGTAATAGGCAGGGACATACCGTTGCCAATTTGTAATCCATCATTGCCATTGTAATTAGAGTGAACAGAAAGGTTACCGAAGTCCGCAGTCACGTGATTGGTTGCACCTGAGTCAAAACACCAGTTTGGATCAACAAGAGTAGAGGGCGGGTTGTGTACCGTGTACGCCTGGCGGGTGGGGGGCGCGTTCTGCTGCTGGTACGGCTGCTGAAAGCCAAACGACGGAGGCTGGAACTCCGCCTGGTAGGCTTGCTGTTGTGAGCCACAAGAGGACCCCCCACGTCGCCCACGGTTCGAGCCACCCCCGCGCTGCTGTTGCTGCTGTTGACGCGGGCGGGACTCTGGATAAGCATCAAAATTCTCCCTATGCCAGCAATTGAGCGCCTTGTGTCCCGGTTTTTGGCAAATCTGACAAGTGGGGCGAGGAGAGGACTCGGAGGAGGCGTCAGACGCCGACGACCGAGGCTGAGATGCGACTCCAAACTTGGAGGTTTTGGCCACCGAAAGAGCTTGGACGGCACCAGGAGGTTTCTCCGAGTTGAGTCGCTCCTCTTCACGCAGAAGGAGCCCAAGAAGTTCTTCACTGCTGATCTTGTGTGGCATCATATTGAATGCCGAACGGAACGCAGAGAAGGAGGAGTCAAGACCATGGAGCACGCTTTCAACGAACTCCTCATCCGGGACAATGTAAGTGCATTCAGCGAGAGCATCCGAGAAAGCTCTCTTCTTTTCAACATACTCAAGAATAGAGAGATCACCCTTAGAGAAGGTTTGAAGTTGTGACTTCAGATGCATCAATTGTGCACGAGTCTGTGAATAGAACATCCGCTCTAGGATCGTCCATGCTTCAAAGGTAGTCGTTGCCCTAGCAACATGAGCAAGCAGCGGTGTTGTGAGAAGGGACCGCAGCCATAAGAGAATGAGACGATCTTTCTTACGCCATGTGGAATACGCCGGATTAAGGATCTTCGGGGCATTCGCATCAGAAGACGTGGAGGGGATGGTCGCCGCTGGCATGAAGGAGGCGTAGAGGAATGGATCAAGCTCATAGGCCTCGAGCGCAGACTTCACCGTATGGCGCCACAACGTGTAATTCTGACGATCAAGCATGATGTTGATCTTCGGAAAATTTAAGGATAGGTTTTGACCTATCCCAGATGCAGCAGCCAGGATATTCCCGGCATTGAACGCATGCTGTTGAGGATCTTCGACGTGCGGATTGTCGTCGCCGCCGTGATCGAGGCCGCCGTCACTCATGGTGGAGGGCCGAGTAGGGTTTGATGAGAAAGGATCGGTGTTTTAGGCTGATACCATATAAACGTATGAGTATAATTGTGAAAGATTTTCTTGATTCTTTCATTAATTGAATGAGTATATATACAAGAGGATTTTGGTACTCCTTGGAGCCCAAGTAACATATCTTTGGATATACAAGATAATAACAAGAATGGTAAATATCTTATCCAAATAAAAATCAAGATCCAAGGACACACATGTCTCAATTTTAGATCTGAAAATATTTGGGTTCATGAACCCTAGTATTTTGAAGTCGAAAATTACCTCCCAAAAATGAATTGAGCATTCTTGAAAGCCAAGAGAACGAGAAAAAAAATGAATTGAACAGTTTTAAGTACGGGTGTCTGTTTGAAAAAAATGTGCAAGTACGAGGGGCCGTGTATGTATTTTGCCGTGTAAAAACACTTTCAACTACTAGCTAATGGAGGAAATTAAACATCAGTCCAGCACTAATCTCGGTAAGTGACAAAATTATTTGCATGAAATTCCACATCAGTCCACCATTAAATCAAACACGAGTTTCTCATTATTTTGATGGCTTTAGGGTATTTAAGAGATGCTCCAAAGTTTTCTCTATAATGGGGTAAAAAAACCTATATTCTTCAAAAAAAATTGTTTCAACTCCAACAGATTATCTCAAATGGAGAATTAACATTTATTATTCTTTTTTTCCTTTAACAATTACCACAAGTACAAACCAATCGGCATTTAGTAGCATTTTTTTTCTTTTAATAATTATCACAAGTACAAACCAATCAGCATTTAGTTTACTCAAAAAAAAGTAAAAGGACAATAAGATTAAATACAAAAGGCAATATAGGGATGCCACTAAATTTGGAGAAACCTTCTCTAGATTTGGAGATTTTCTCTATTTTAGATATTGATATAGGGATGTTGTTGGGGCTACAAATAAGCCAAAATACTTCAAAAATACAATTTCCAAGATTTTGAAAATTGTGTTTTTGGAGACTATAGGCTCATTTGTAGCCCCAAAAGCTTCTCCAAACCAATTTTCAAAATGGAGAAAATCTCCAAAAAGTGAGATTGTATGCCCAAATATATAGATATCATCATCTTATAATTTGCATTTAGTATATCTTGTTCTTTTTATTTTTCATTATGATAAGATTGTATAATAAAGGAGAATAGTAAAAACTAATTCTTCAAAATAGAGAAATTGCTGGAGTATGGACATTTTTTTTGGGAGATTATAGCTCTTGTATCTCCATTTTGAAGAACAGTTTAAAGTATGTCTTGGTTCAACAACATTTTCATTTTTTAATTTTGGAGAGTATTGAGAAACTGAGATGTTTTGAGGTCTAACAGTTTCTCCATCATATTCTCCAAAATAGATATAGAGAAGGAAAAGCCATATAGTATTTCAATACAAACTTAACAAAAATATTCTTTTTTATATGGGGATATATTGGAATTAAATAAAGGCATGATTAAAAAAGTGGCAAATTAAAATGATAAATATCTTAAAAGAGAAAAAGAGTAAAACGATAAACATTATTCCATCCGATTCTAAGTAAGTGTCGTTTTAACTTTAACTAAAAGTATTAAGAGAAGTGATTATAAACCTCCAAATCTTAAAATTTTTCTCAGTGTTATCACTCATCATATTTTTTGGGCAATGAGTGAATACCTTTAATAAATCAAATCACAACCAAACAAAATTTCATAACTCACTTCTAATTAATTGCTTTGAAAACCTAAAACCAAACATAATATGGATCAATTTTAAAGTGTTAAAATGACACCAAACGTAATAGGTAGTAGGTATGAGATTTCGGAATAATAAGAACGTAATAATTGGATAAAGCATTACCAATATATAGCCATATAGGTTGACCAAATGAGAACCGAAGAGGTCCACCGACGTAGGTGCATATAAGAAAAGGGAGTGTGTCAGCCTTTCACCAGGTGGCTACACTTTTCAAGATTTTGTGTATTTTTGGTAGGGTTGGATTTGTCACCACGATAAAAAGCAGCCAATTATTCTATGCGCACCCACTACCTAATGTCATTGTCTATATTTTAGATCGAGACCGTACACGCATATTAATATTATATACACAGGCATCATAATTAATCACATAGCATCGCTGCACCAATACTCTTGCAATTTATAAAATAAAGACCAATTAGCGTGTTTACTTTGTTTATATTTGATGGAAATGTTCACTTCAGAATGAGTTTCTAATAGAAATCAATTGAATCTCAACTATACTAGTTGTACATAGGACAATCGTGTGATGGGCCGGTGCACATAAAATAACTTTTTTTACCTTCTTAGTACAAGTTTTAAAAAAAAATTGTGTAGTCTCATACAATGTATAAAATGATTATGTGTTTTCGTACATAATGATTGTATATACATTTTCATCAATTCTACATCATATTACATGTGGAAAAAGTCCTACGCAATTAGGTATAAGCATACACAGCCGTGTTAAGCGCAAATGCATAGTCATGGTAAGTGAAACTACATAGTCATCTTATTTGAAAAAGGAACAATATTTTGTCAGTTACACACTTATATGAAAAAAAATAACACACAATCAAATATAGAACATGCACAATCATGTTATTTGAAAAAGTACGGTCATGTCAAGTGAATATACACGGCAATCTTATTTAAAAAAGACATAATTATTTGTCAATTACTCACTTTATGAAAAACAAATCACATACGATGAGATATAGAGGATACACAATCATGTTATTTGAAAAGGAACAATCATGTTAAGTGAAAATACACAGTCTTCTTATTTGAAAAAGGCATAGTCATTGGTCAATTACACACTTATATAAAAACAATCACAAACAAATGCGATATTGAGCATTAATAGAAAATACACAATGTTGAGACAGTGTTAGGGACGTCAGTCATTAACATTGAATCAACGATCTCCATCCCTGATTTTGATAATGACAAACTCTATGAAATTTAATGTGTTTGTCCAAGCGTAACTTCCAAGAAGGCTTCCAAGGACGCTGATCAAATGAAAAGGACAACAAGTGTTTCCCGTCCCTAGACCATAGTGACTCCCATGACTTCAACAATCAAAATGAGTAAGAACGAGTTTCCTACAAGATAGGGAAGCCATCCCTAATGAGAAGGAAACCGGTGCTTAATTTCCAACGTTCAAATTAAAAAAAACTCAAGGTTACAGCCCGACAAGATGATCTCATGGGTGGTTTCCGTCCTCAGAAGCTTCAAGTATCAGAGACAAAAAGCATAAAGTCATAGATGTCGCTTTCTCATACTCATCCCAAGGTCCATGTGGAAGCTCTCCAGCAAAAGTAGAGTTGAATTTTGGGTGAGGACAAGATGTACAACGTTAGAGAAAGCGACAACGTATGAAGCTGTCTTTGAGGACGCCAGAAGGGCAAAAGGTGCCTAGGAATGGAACCCTATCACATCACCTAAAACTGCATTCATTTGTGCCTGCGGTGATGTGAATTCTTCTGCCCTCTCTCACTAGAAACTCAAGACCACAAAGAACACTCAAGAACTAAGTGGGAAAGTGATCTTGATCGAGAAGAAGAAGTCCACCAAGAACAAAATTGTTTCCATTGCCAAGAAGAGTGTGTTTCCTAGAGACTAGGGAACACGTGAAGTCTGAGTTCTTTATACTTGTGATTATTGTGTTAGACAACATTTAGCTATGGCTAAAAGGAAGTTAGCTAGTGTAATAGTTGTAGGGACTCATATAGTACAAGTAAAAGAAATCATTCGAAATCCTCCACTGAAGTAGAGGTTTACCCATCTAGACTAGTTGGTCTAAGTGGAATTCCTTTATAAATACCTGCGTCTTTAGTATTACTTGTTTCCTACACTTTTATTTGTTTTATATCCCGCTACAAAGGACATCATTCCCAGACAACATCTGATATACTCTCTTTACTATAGGTTAACTCTTGTATTCTAGGATTTTAGTGAGTGTGTTTAGGTTAGACTTTGAGCTTAGTTGTAATATGAAGACCAAAGACACAAGTTATGAAGTTACGAGAGCTTACCAGGCTAAGTTTCAAGTGAAGTGTTGCCACTGCTCCAGAACCGCTGGCACGGTGTCCGAGCCGCAGGCGCGATGGTGTAGAGGAACGACCAAGTCATCCCAAGAAGGCCGCGGGGACGCCGCCAGGGCCGCAGTTGCGGTAGAAGCCGCCAAGAAACCCTAAACCCTACGTCGCCGCGGGCGCAATTGTCCGGCCGCGGGCGCGATGAATGCTCGATCCGATCCGAGCGAGAATTTCTATCTTGTTTCTTTTTCTTATCTTTTCTCCTTTCCTTGTATATTTCGGGGAGCCTGTTCCCTTGGCATATATAAGAAGGAGTTTGCCTTAGATTTTAAGTATCCATTATTCTTAGAACTTTATTTGTATTTGCTCTCTTGTTATGGAGAACTAATCTTCTTTGGAGTTTATGCACTCAAGGAAGCCTTGTTATGATATCGTGAATTCTGGTAACTTCTTTATCCTTAGGTCTTTGCTGATACTCTTGTGCTTCATCCCATAATCTTTGTTTGATTTTATAAGCCTGATCAACTTGTTTAATTGGTTTAGATCTATTGTTTGAATTAGGATTGGTTGTTGTCTATGCATCTTTCCTATTCTCGAAACAACTTTATTCTAGGACCGTGGACTAGATTAGGGAAGAGTATTCAATGGTTGATTTGTGCATGAGACTCATAGCTTGATTGCATGATTCAGTTTCCTATTATCCTTGTGTTCATTGCATGATTTGGATTAAGCATTCTTGTTCATATCATAGTTTCGCTAGGACCGTGGACTAGTGGAGAATTAAGACAAGGATTGAAATTGATCTAGGAATATAAAGAAGTAGATGAATTGATGATCGATGAATTAATAAGGTAGAATTGACTGAATGAACTCTGCTTGCTAATATTGATAACAAAACTTCTTCAGCCCCCATTGTTTGTGTTTTATGATTGAACTAAACTTGCATAAGAATTAGATTCTCTTGGGTTCGACCCTTACTTGCATGCTATACTTGCTTTGTGTGTCTGTGTTTTATCTTAAATTTTGGGAACAACGACTTTACCCGAGTTAACATCCTTAACGATTCTAATAACTTTTGATCCAACAACGGGTATCAGAGCAGGAATGCTCTAGTTTTTTTTGTTAGCTTGCAAGAATCATGTCAAGCATAGAAGAAGTTGGCAACAATAAAACCAAGCCCCAACATCTAGTGGAAGGACGCTATGAGCATTGGAGACAAAGGTTGAGCCTTGATCAGGAGTGTCGACTACCAGTGTTGGGTAGTTATCAAGAAAGGGGACTTCAAGATTCCCCAAGACAAGATTGGCAAGGAAGATTAACGGGGTCAAGTTTGTCTAGATGAATAGAAACTCATAAAAACCAACGCTAAAGCCATCGTACTTTTACAGAATGCAATGTGCGAATATGATACTACCAGGGTTGGGAACTTAGAGACAACGAAGGAGATGTGGGACGCTATTGAAAAATTTCATGTGGGAACCAATGACATGAAAGAGGACTACAAGATGAACACCAAGAGGGAGTTATTCCGCTTTCACATGTAGCAAGGTGAATCCATTTAGAGTTATTCCTTCTGCTTTGAGGACCTTTACAACAAGCTCATCAACTCGGAATTTCTTCAACTGAGATATGACATCTGAAAAGATGAAAGTCCAAGAAGTCATTGATGGAATCACGGATGAGTGAAACGCTGACAAAACGTCGTTTAAAGAGAACATATCCGACAAGGACCTCAAAATAAGTGAAATCTTTGAGAAGTTGCATTCCTATGAAGTCAGGAGGGAAAAAGACAAGACTATTGTTTTGAAGATTGAGGCATTCCTCAAGAAGATTAAGTTGTCTAATGTTGAACTTTCGTCCTCAGAGGATGATGAAGAGGACAATGATGATCTTGTAATGATCACCAAATCCGTCTGTGCCATGTACAAGAAAGGGAAATTCAACAAGAACAACTTAAGTCTCTTCCAAATTATTCTAAGTTGACTAGAACTCTTAAAGATAACATTCGGTTGCAAGAAGAAATTGTGTGATATGTGTCCTAGACTATCTGATAAGATTGACTGGACTTATGAGCCGAATGAGTCCTTAAAGTCTAAAATTGCATGCTTAAAAAATGAATTAGATAAACTTAAGAAGGAATGAAGTAAGGGTGAGCTCTATAGAAGCGAACAGACCAATTGTCTTCGGTCGAGGTAGAAAGGGACTCGACTTTGACTTAGTTCCAAATGTTGTTGACTCTTTGCCTAATGATTTTAAGCATGTAAGATATCCGAATTGACACAAGAAAAAATAAGTATTTGGAAGAAATAATTAGAGTCTTTGAGCGTGGTAAGTTTGGTGAAAATGACTGATATACCGATTCTAAGAGCAACAAAATTTATGTCAAGATTACTAAACGATAAGGCCCTAAAGTCTCTAACCCAAAACAAATGAAGAAAAATAGGATTCAAAGGCCGCACCCTAAGTACTAACTTAGGAACTACTATAGGATGTGCTGAGACTGAGGGAAGCATAAACACATTGCCAATTAGAATGTCCTAAGCTTAGGGACAAGATCAATCATAGTAGAAAGGATTGGATGAAAAACAACAATCATGCTCATTCTAAACCAGTCGAGAATGCTCATAGGACGCAAGTTAGTTTCCCTATCAAAGCTAAGAAATCTATGTCAAAGCATGCTATGTCTTCCAATGATGTTGAAATTTATGACTATTTTCCTCATAGAGAACCGTTTTATTGTAACGAGCTAGGTAAGGAACACCTTGCTTAGGTCGTAAAGGACTAACTTTTATCTTTAGGTGAAGGTGAGAAACTGGCCATGGATCATTGACAATGGAGCTTCGTATTATATGACAGGAAGAAAGATTCATCTCACCTCTACCTAGGAAAACGCCTAAGGAGGGACTGTCTCGTTTGGGAGCAAGGGCAAAGGAAGCATCAAAGAACGGTGACGGTCAAGCTCAACAAATCTACGAAGGTCTCAAATGTCAACCTTGTTGAGGACTTAGGCTTCAATATCTTGAGTGTCTCCAAAATGTCTGATCAAGGGAACAACTTTGTCACATTTGACTCTCATGAGTGCCTTGTCATCAACAAGCAAACCAACAAAGTGTTGCTCAAAAGGAAGGGGAAAGGATAATGTCTACGTCTCTGACAATAACTTTGAACCTCCCACATAGCTGTGTCCCACAGTGTCTTTAGAGGACGCCGAACTTTGGCACAAAAGTCTAGGTCATGCTAGACCAAACACTATTCTAAAGTTGTTTCAACAAGATCTCATGAGAGAACTTCCCCGAATTAATCCAGATAGGGATGAATCTTATAAAGCCTATATTCAAGGGAAGAAAATGAGAAGTTTCTTCAAATCAAAGAAGTTGTGAGCAAAGAATCCCATTAAAACTTCTCCACGTGAATCTTTATGGACCAAAGAGGATGCTAAGATTTGAAGGCAAAAGGTATATGTTCCTTATTATTGATGATTTTTGGCAATTCACCTGGATTCTTAATCTTTGTCCAAAAGCAGATGGATTTAGGAAGTTCGTAGTTTTCATCAAGCAAGTTAAAGTTGTTCTTGGGACGCGGCTTATAGCCATTAGATCAGACTATGGAACAGAGTTTGAGAGTTCAGAGTTCCTTGAGTATTGTAATCAAAAGGGCATCTCCTATAAGTTCTCAACTCCAAGGACTCCTCAACATAACGGAGTTGTAGAAAGGAAAAACAAAACCTGGGATGATATGACCAGAACTATGATGCTGGAGAGTGGTGTCCCCAAATACTTCTGGGCGGAAGCTATCTCTATAACGGCGTATATTTTAAATCGTGTCATGATCCGTCTTTTGCTGAAGAAAACATCTTATGAGCTTAATAAGGTAAAGAAACCCAACATAGCTCATCTAAAGACGTTTGGATGCAAATGCTTTATTAACAAAAACGACAAGGCCCACCTGGGAAAGTTTGATGCAAGAAGCGACGAAGGGGTGTTTCTTGGTTACTCCTCTCAAAGAAAAGCCTACAGAGTCGTCAACAAAAGGACGTCAAAAATTGAGGAAAGCATACATATTGTTTTCAAAGAAGAATGATTTCTCAAAAAGAAAAATCCAAGTCCTAAGGAACGTGCTCCCTCAATAGCTTCCTAGGAAGAAGACAACGATGAAGATGATGAAGTTCCTAAGAAGAGCTATAAGGAAAACATTGGTAGCTTTTCTCGACAACATCCAAACAATAATGGGAATACTAGAACAAAAGATGAAGTATCCCTTTCCGACAAATGAGATCGTCTAGCTTCAAGCTAGGCTAATAATCTTCCTATATCAGTCTCCTCCACCTATGAAGAACTTGACCTCGAGTTCTCTTCTGGATATAGAACTTCATCAGCATGATACTTGTGTTCGATATGGCTAAGGAATCAAAAGGAACAACAACATAGGCATTATCGTTGATCTTCTTAGTTACTTTGAATGGACCATAGTTTTTAGGTTGTAGCTTCATATAAGTACCCATTGGGAATCTTTCTTTATTTAGGAACACTGTTGGACCTGATTGTTAGCCAAAGAAGTATTAAGACCCGAACAATAATTCTTCAACACTTCTTCGGAAAATGACGAGAGCTACGACAGGATGAGAGTCGGTTAAGAAAGATAGACACAAAGCCATATCTAAACAATAAGATAGATTTTTATAGATTGTATCGTTAAGAGTTAGGATCATATAGGATCTTGGAAGAATATATCTTTGTTTAAGATAGATCATTCTCGAAGGGGGCTATATAAACCAATTGTAACCCTAAGAGAGAGATATGTGTATACACCCATACATTCACATATTCAACGCGATACAAAGCATACGGTTTTTCTTAAGCTCTTCAAGGTTTACTTGATTTGGCCCGATTTAGGCCAAAGTTCCTCCTAGGGAGAATTTTGGCTCAAACGATTTGGTGCCCGCCGTGGGGCCGTGATCGATACAACCGCGAGAAGAATCACCGTTCGAGCACCTCCTCGAATCAGCAAGCACGATGTCTGGAAATGGGACTGAGAGCCCTAAAACTTCGATTACTGAACATGGGAAAGACCCTGAAAACCAGGGAAACCGGCTCAAGATGAAGAGATGACCGATCCTCGGCAACGCATGCAACTCCTCCAAAAAGAATTGAGCGACCAAAAGAGCTTATATGACGCTCATGTAGCACGCCTCACGAGAGAAAAAAGTCAGCTAAAACAGCAGTACGAGGTTTTGGCTACCGGCCACCGATCACTACATGTGCACCGACGCACCGACGGCACAGTCAGGAGGCTCGATTTCAACGCTGAAGAAGAAACCTCGAGGGGGGAAGCAGACCAGAACGCACGAGACAAGACACCCGTGCTACAAGAAGAAGCCCCAGAATTCCTCAATCAAACCCATCACGAGGAAGTCTTCCGCAACGAAGATCCTGCAAAAAAAATTCCGGTCAAAGGCTAGACCACGCCGAACACCATCACGAGATATTTGGTTTGATGATGAGGATACAGATGAGGAAGGTCATGAGAGGCGAAGGCCCATCGATCTATACGCAGCCATACGCAAATAAGTAACTGAGCAAATCGGCGCCATCGCCGACCAACTCAGGGCTGGCCGAAGGGGTTTCCAACCACTAGAGCCTGAAGCGCCTGATGGCTTCGATGAGCCGCCCTTATCCCACCGCATCACACGAGTGGAAATTCCAAAGAAGTGTACCGTGCCTAGCATGACCGCGTATAACAAGACGACCGACCCTAATGAACACGTGGCGATTTACAAGCAGAAGATGATGACGAGCGCAGTCCCTTCTCATTCAAAAGAAGCAGTAATGTGTAAAGGTTTCGGTATGACCCTAACGGGTCCAGCACTCACATGGTTCATAAACCTCCCACGAGGGAGTATTGGTTATTTCGCTGATCTTTCAGACTCCTTTTGCACCCAGTTTTCCAATAGCCGGAAGTTTAAGAAACAATCCAATGACCTTTATCGAATCAAACAAATGTATCAAGAAAACACTAGAGAGTTCCTAGATCAGTTCAACCGTGAAAAAGTCTCAATTTAGTCTTGCGACGTTACCACCGCAGTCGAAGCATTTAGGCAGGGGATCATTCCCGACAACGGCCTGTACAAAGAGCTCATTAAACACCCTTGCTACACCTTTGGCACAGGTCCGGCTTGAGGATGACAGATCCCTGCGAAAAAGAACATCAGAAGTAGAAAGATCTGAGAAAAAGAGTCTAGTGGATAGTCCTAAAGGGTCGGCAGACCAGAGAAAGGAACAGCGTGCTCACCCATACTCTCGTCCTAACCACGGGTAAGTCAACATGGCCAGAGCACGACCTGCATACGACAGGAATAAGGAGCCACCACCATCCTCACTAGACTCCCTTAAGCTCAACATCTCTACGGACAAGCTCCTTGAAATATGACCAGGCTTAGGGAATACGTGAGGTGGCCGAGAAAGGACAAGGCTCCTAAGGCCAATAGAGATACCACCAAGTGTTGTGACTACCACGAGTATCATGGGCACTGGACTCGCGACTGCATCATGCTAAGAAAATAGTTGTCTTGGTTAATCATCGAGGGGCGGATCAAGGACGTGGCGCCAGACGCCCAAGTGCCTAAAGAAGTATTGGAGAATCTTCGGTCCGAGACACGAGGAAGGAGAGATCCCCCAACACTGGACAGAGTCGTCAACATCATATCTAGGGGATCAATCATTTGTGATCTCACATATTCAGCCGCGAAGCGCCATGCAAGAGAAGGTAGTTTTGGTCGACCACGCCAGTCTGAATGCACAAACGGAGAATCTTCAAGACCCGCCATTGTCTTCGACGATAGCGACGCCCGTTACACCTCTGATCCGCACCATGACGGCCTCGTGATATCCCTACACATGGAGAACGTGCTGACGAAGAGAGTCCTAATCGACACTGGGAGTTCGACCAACCTAATGACACTCGACGCCCTGAAGGATAGAGGGTTTTCCGAGAGCGACATCCACAAGCACGTGGTGCCATTGGTGGGTTTCAATGGTGAGGTCAAGCACATTGTTGGAGACATAGCCATTACCACCTTCTCCGAGGGGGTCAACAAGCAAGTCAACTTCCTTATAATGGATTGTCTCTCATGCTACAATGTGATTTTGGGGCGACCATGGCTGCACGACATGAAGGCCGTCGCATCTACCTATCACCAAACTGTGAAATTCCCAACACCATGGGGAGTAGAGGAAATCCGTGGAGACTAGAGGTTGGCTAGAGAATGCTACAAGGCAGCCCTCAAGCCAACAACTTTGAGACTAGGAGCATAGCAATTACAGAGCGTCACCCCTCCCACAACGCAAATCGAAAATGAGGAGAAAGCGGAGGAGGTGACCGTCGAAGAAAGGAAGGTGGTCAAGATCGGAGAAAAGTTGGAGCCATCGACCCATGAAGGAATAAATTTCCTAAGAAGCCACAAAGATTGTTTTGCCTGGAGCCATGAAGATATGATAGGGATCGATCCCTCCATCATTACACACAAGCTCAACGTCGACCCCGAACACCCGCCAGCCAAGCAAAAAAGGCGTAGGTTTGCACGGGACCGGGTCGAAGCGGTCGAGGAATAGGTGAAGAAGTTGTTAGGAACCGGGAAAATCAAAAAGGTGAAGTTAGGTCGTCCCTCAAAGGCCAGAAGGAGTACCCCGATTGGCTAGCCAACATGGTTTTAGTACCAAAAAATAATGGGACGTGGAGGGTATGCGTGGATTTCACTGACCTCAGTAAAGCCCGTGCAAAGGATTCTTTCCCACTACTACACATTGACACGATGGTGGATGCAACAGTCAATTACGAGCTCTTAACTTTTATGGACGCTTTCAATGGGTATCACCAGATCCAGATGGAGCCTCAAGATCAACAGAAGACCTTCTTTATCACAGGGCAGGGCACTTATTGTTATCGCGTAATGCCATTCAGTCTAAGGAACGCTAGAGCAACCTACAAAAGATTAGTCAACCGCATGTTCAGGGACCAGATCGGCAGAACAATGGAGGTATACATCGATGGCATGGTGGTTTAAAACGCAAAGAGTTCCCTACACAGGGGGTCACCTGGAAGAAACGTTCAAGATTTTAGAGGAGTACAACATGAAGTTGAATCCCAAAAATGCATCTTTGGGGTACAGTCTGGTACCTTTTTGGGGCCCGTAGTGACCAAGCGAAGGATTGAGGCTAGCCCCGACCAAGTTCGGGAGATTGCCTCCCTGAAATCCCCCGAAGTGTAAAAGACGTGCAAAAATTAACCGGCAAGATAGCTACATTGAACCGGTTCATCTCTAAGTCCTCAGATAAGTGTCGTTTGTTCTATGAAGTCCTCAAGAAAAACAAAAGTTTCCAGTGGATCGAGAAGCACGAGGCTGCTTTCATTGAGCTGAAGAAGTATTTCGCTAACCCTTTGTTATTGGCCAAACCGGTACTAGAAGAAGTATTGCACCTTTATGTGGCCGTATCAGAGAATGCCCTAAGCGGAGTCCTTGACAAGGACGAGGATGGAAAGCAGGTCCCAGTGTATTTCGTAAGCAAAACAATGTTGCCAGCAGAGATCCGCTATTCCCCAACAGAGAAACTGGTCTTGGTAGTGGTCATGTGCTCAAATAAACTCCGGCCATACATCGAATCGCATATTCAATTTCATCAAAGTGCTCACAATGTAAAGATTAAACTCATGCCTTATTGTTTCGAGCCCTCCAACATCCACCCATTTCACATTTGAAATTGTTGAAAAACCTTCTCTTTTTAAAGAAGGTTGGACCACTTTGGCAGCTTCCTGCACAAACAATAAATAGCTTGTTTAAAATAAAGTGGAGAATCTGGAAATGTCATATGTATGCTTTCTCCGGTGTTGATTAAATAAAGATGGTTTAAGAAATTGACCACCATTAATATTGATTCTGTTAGCACTTTGATGAAGTTGTACTAAATGGGAGTTTAAGTTGAAATACACTTTCCATTATGTGTGGCATTATTGATTAAAAGTCTCCGGCCATTGCATCTCTTTTTGGGTCTACGCTTCTCAGCTTTAATATTCAACAACCTTCGACAAACGCCAGAGTCAGTACACCTCGAATTGATCCCCATTAGTACTGCACAAGTAAAACCAAAAACTCAGAATAAATCAAAACACAAAATAGAAGAAACAGCAAGAAAATAGAGGATCTTACGAGATGTCTTACATCCATCTCGAAAGACCTCCTTCACATCATCGTCAATGCCTCTTAGGGACGCTAATTCAACAAAAAAGAATCGGGCTTGCCAACACCGAGAAGGCATTTTCATCTTGGGAATTAAGGGAAGATTGACATTCTGGGCATGAAGGGTTATGTTGGGACGCTATCAAGAACGCCTGCGTCCTTGGTAGTGTATCCACAACTGTCCCTTAGTTTTGATATGACAAACTCACTATGATGCTAATAAAGTTGTCCAAGTGTCCAGGAACGCCAATGATAAAAGGACAACATGTGTGTAGGGGCGTCCCATAGGCTTTGGGACGCTAGCTAACAGGAAGTAAGGACCGATCAGAGACTACTTGAGCAAGGACGCAGTCCCAAGCAAGTAGGAACGCAAGCAGAGCGTCCTTACTCTCTAGCCGACAGGATGACATCACCAGACAACATTTGATCATCCAAGGACACGTGGAGACCGATCCTGTAGCAGAGTCCAACACTGCGTGGCGGACGATCCTGTTGCAGAGTACATCCATACGTGGCGGCCGATCCTGTAGCGAAGTCCATCACACACAGCTGGATACAGGAAGCTTCCTCACCACCGTCATCATACGTGGAGGAAGATCCTGTAGCCACGTCCGCGAAGGGCATGATCGTCCCAGGAGAAAGACGCCCTTCTTCAAGTCCTATAAATACCCCAAGGCATTTATTGTGACTTTAACGCTTTCAACGCTTTCAAGAATACTTAGAGAAAATCATAGGAAAGCGGCTCACTCAAGAACACGAAGAACAAACTCAAGAACTCAAGAACAGTGCTAAGTCTTTGAGTTAGATCGAGTGAGACTTGTAACCCAAATCACAAATCTGTTTGTAATCAAAAGAGAAAGAGAGTTCTGCGAAGTACTGCAGAACGTAGGGATAGGAGTCCTTTAGTAGATTGAACTTGCTTAAGTTGTCGGCTTAGAGGAGTCCTTTACTAGTGGACTTAGGGAAAAGCTAAGTGCCAGAGAACTGTAAAGACTCGCCAGTACATCTGTAAGAACGTTCAATATAAAGGAAGAACTATTCAAAAATCCTCCAAGGAGGTAGAGGTTTACACTCAAGGACTACTTGGTCTTGAGTGGTTCCTCTATAATTCACTGCGTTCATTACTTACCTGTTTAGTACACAATTTCCGCTGCATTACTCAAGGACGCCCCTACTCCTTGTAGGGACGCCTAACCTAAGGACGCCTTTATCAAAGTAAAGGCAGTCCCATAGTACTAACGATCCAACAATTGGTATCAGAGCAGGCGCTCTAGATTCTTACTGAGTTGCAGGTAAAAATGGACATGGAGCAGGTTGGAATCTCGTTCGTAAAGCCTCCGCGTCTGACGGACGGCAATTTCAACCGATGGAAAATTAGATTTGAGAACTTCTGCAGAAGCACAAATTATCAATGCTGGTATGTTATCAGAAAAGGTGATCTTAAAGTTCCTGCTGACAAAGTTGACAAAGAAGACGATTGGGGTCCTGATGAGTTCAAAATGATGGAAACCAATGCAAAAGCTATTTGCTTTCTTCAAGCGTCCCTCTGTGAGAGAGATGCTACAAGAGTTAGCAATCTCCCCACCGCAAAACAACAGTGGGAAGCTCTTGAGAAATTTCATGTGGGAACTGCAGAGATGAAAGAGGACGTCCAGCTAAAGATCAAAAAGGAGTTCTATGCCTTTACTATGCTACCAAATGAAACGGTGAATGACTACTCGTACCGTTTTGAGGCCCTTGTCACCAAGATGAGGAACTTGGGCGTTCCAGAAACAGAAATCTCCATGAGGAACAGAGTTCAAGTAGTTATCGATGGGTTGACTGGAGTTTGGAACTTTGATAGGACAACTTTCAAAGAAAACACAGCCAACAAAACTCTAGATATGGAAGAGATCTATGGGAAGCTCAGGGGGTACGAAGAACGTAGAATCACTGACATGGCCCAGCTAGGAAAGAACCCTCAAACTGATCTTGCCTTGGCGTCCACAACACCAGAGTACGCTGAATACCTGCGTGGACAAAGAGACCTGGCATTGATGATGCAAAACAAAGAAAAGCTTGAGAGCTTGCGTCCCAAAGAGAAAGAAAGAAAGTCAAAGGAAGAAATTGACTCAGATGAGGAACTCTCTCTTATTCACAAGGCTCTCAAATACTACAACAAGAAAAACAAGCATAGTAGCAAGAACAAGTCTTACAAAAAGGAGAGTCCCAAATATACAGAAGATGAAATGAAGGAACTCACATGCTACAAATGCAACAAGAAAGGACATTTTGCCAAGAAATGTACTGTGGGAACGTCCTCCAAGGAAAAGAAGAAAGCTCTCATTGGAGCATGTACAGCTGCCTGGGATGATCTCAGTTCAAGTGATGGTGAACGCGATGATCAAGTGGCGTACATGGCAGTAGAGGACGCCCCAGCTGTTGAAGAGAACGCCTCCGATAATGAACAAGAGGTAACTCATGACTCTATGATGCGTTCTTTAGAAAAATGTTCAAAACCAAAACTCCTTAAGCTTATTGGTAAAATCATGGAGGAAAGTCTTGTCATGAAAAGAAGAATGGATGAACTAGAAGATGAAAACATTGTAGTTGAATGTGAGAACTGTACTTCAATGTCTATTCAACTAGAGTCCTCATGTGAAGAAACTAAGTCCCTAAAAACTGAACTTGTGTGTATTAAACTTGAGAACGCCAAGCTTAGGGAAGAAGTGAAAGTTTTGGGAAAGAGTCCCATAGTTGAAGAAGTGAGACCTATAGTCTTTGTCCCAGCTAAGAGAGGTCTAGGTTATGAAGATGACTCTAAGAACTCTCTTCCCAGTGATTTTGAGGCAAGCAAAACTTCTGAACTAGAACTTGAAAAAGAGAGAACTAAAAATCTCCTTGAAAGAATTAGAGTTCTAGAAAGTGGAGAAATAGGTCAAGAGGACTACTACACCAATTCCACCAGTCATAAAATTTACAAGAAAATTGCTAAAGGGGACGGCTCAAAGGTGTGCGATCCCCAAAAGATGAAGCAAAACAAAATCCAACGTCCCAACAAGAAGTACTACCTTGGTACTTACTATAGGACGTGCTGGTACTGTGGACAAGGTGACCACTTCAAACATGAATGTGTAAAACTAAAGGAAGACATTGAGAGTGGGAAAGTTGCTAGGACTAATAATGAAAATGCTAAGTCCGTTCCAAAAGCTAATTCTAGGCGTCCTAGACGTTCTAGAAGTTCTTTCCACAGAAATGCCATTTCTAATGATGTGAACATTAATGACTATATGCCAGAACCAGAGTTCTACTTTTGTAACGAACCAGGTAAGGAACACCTTGCCTGGGTCGCCAAGAACTAACCTTATTTTGGCAGGTGGAAGTGAGGGGACGCCCATGGATCATTGATAGTGGCGCCTCAAATCACATGACAGGAAGCCAGATCCATCTCACTTCTATCCAAAGTAGTGCCACGGGAGGAACTGTCTCGTTTGGCAACAAGGGCAAAGGAAAGATCAAGGGAACGGGAACTGCTATTCTTAACCCGTCCATCAAAGCAACCAACGTGAGTCTTGTTGAAGGACTTGGGTTCAATCTTCTTAGCGTCTCTCAGATGTGTGATCAAGGTGAAAACCTAGTCACATTTGACTCAAAGGAGTGTCTCGTCATCAACAAGAAGTCCAACAAAGTTGTTCTGAACGGAGTTCGCAAGAACAATATCTACATTTTCAATCAAGAGTTCAAGCCCAAATCAGAACTATGTCTATCTGCTTCAAAGAAGGACACTGATCTCTGGCATTGTCGTCTTGGTCATGCTGGACCTAGCACAATTCTCAAGTTGCACCAAAGGAATCTTGTGAAAGGTCTTCCCCGGATTGATCCTGAGACGATTGAACAGTGCGAAGCCTGTATCAAAGGGAAGCAAACAAGAACGTCCTTCAAGTCCAAGAATGAAGTAAGTACAAAGAAGCCATTGGAACTTCTCCATATGGATCTTTGTGGACCAATGAAGACACAGAGCTACGGTGGAAAGAGGTACATTTACGTTCTTGTAGATGATTTTTCTCGATTCACTTGGGTTCTCTTCTTGGCGTCCAAAGCAGATTGTTTCAAGGCATTCAAAGTCTTCATCAAACAAGTGGAAGTTGCCCTGGAGACGCCTCTCAAAGCTATAAGATCAGACCATGGGACGGAATTCCAGAATTCAGAGTTCCTGACCTACTGTGATCAACATGGTGTCTCGCACAACTTCTCAGCTCCGAGGACTCCACAACAAAATGGAGTCGTAGAAAGAAAGAACAGGACGCTAGAGGATATGGCAAGAACTATGCTTTTGGCTAATAGCGTCCCCAAGTACTTCTGGGCAGAAGCTATTGCCACAGCATGCTACATCGTTAACCGTGCCATGATCCGTCCTCTGCTGAAAAAGACGTCCTATGAGTTGTTGAACGGAAGGAAGCCTCGCATCGATTATCTCAGAGTCTTTGGTTGCAAGTGTTTCGTTCACAACAATGATAAAGAAAAACTGGGAAAGTTTGATGCAAGGAGCGATGAAGCCATATTTCTTGGGTACTCCCTCACCAGCAAAGCATATAGAGTTTTCAACAAAAGGACTCTAAAGCTTGAGGAGAGTATTCATGTTGTGTTCAAAGAATGTTCTTCTCACAAAGACAAACAAAGTAAGAAAGAACGCTCCTCGTCACAACAGCAGGACGACTCTGAAGACGAAGTTGAAGATTGGTCCTCTAGAAAATACTATGTTCCTAAGGAAGCTCCTCCAAATCCTGAAGAAGTCTCAGTGGACGTACCTAGCATTGTTCAAGGAGTTCCATCTCATAGTGAATCTCTAGTTCAGCAAGATGTGGGTGAATCAAGTTTGCAAGGTCAAGGTGTGGACGCTCTCTCTGAGGGGGAACACACTGAGGACGCTACTTCAGATGATGAAATTGATCCAAGGTTTGCTCAACTATTTCAAAGGGAGTCCCGCTTCTCTAGAGACCACCCAATTTCTCAAATTGTATCTGATCCGTCTCAAGGAGTTCAAACCAGGTCAGCTGCAAGCAAGTCCCAGAGTGCAAATTTAGCTTTTTGTGCATTCAATGCCTTTGTATCCATGGTGGAACCAAAGAATATCAAAGAAGCACTCCAGGACGCTGACTGGATTCAAGCAATGCAAGAAGAACTCAACCAGTTTGAAAGAAACAAAGTTTGGACTCTCGTCCCACGTCCCAAAGGCAAAAATATCATAGGGACGCGCTGGGTGTTCAGAAATAAGCTTGATGAGAGTGGACGTGTGTCTAGGAACAAGGCAAGACTTGTGGCTCAAGGATTCAAGCAAGAGGAAGGCATAGACTATGATGAGACCTTTGCCCCTGTTGCTAGAATTGAAGCCGTTCGTCTTCTTATTGCCTTTGCCGCACACAAAGGATTCAAGTTATTTCAGATGGACGTCAAAACTGCCTTTCTCAATGGCAAGCTCAAAGAGGAAGTATATGTTGCTCAGCCCCCTGGCTTCGAGGACGCCTCTCACCCAGATCATGTGTACTACTTGGACAAAGCACTGTATGGACTCAAGCAAGCCCCTCGTGCCTGGTACGACAGATTTGCGTCCTTTCTTTTGTCTCATGGGTACACTCGAGGTTCAATTGATAAAACTTTGTTCATAAAGAAAGTTCACAAGGACATTTTGATTGCTCAAGTTTATGTTGATGATATAGTCTTTGGTAGCACTAACATGAAGCTTGTAGATGAGTTCAAGTCCCTCATGAGTAGTGAATTTGAGATGTCCCTCATTGGAGAACTCAACTTCTTTTTGGGACTTCAAATTAACCAACTCAAGGAAGGGACGCGCATTCACCAACAAAAGTATGTCCGTGAAATGCTTGAGAAGTACGGGATGAACACGTCCAAGCCCGTAGCAACACCCTGTTCTCCAAATTCGCGTCTTTACGCTGATGAACTAGGGAAGGACGTTGATCAAAAGCTGTACAGAGGAATGATTGGCTCTTTGCTTTACTTAACAGCAAGCCGTCCAGATATTATGTTTGCCGTTTGCTTGTGTGCACGCTTCCAGGCAAATCCAAAGGAGTCCCACATGCAAGAAGTCAAGAGGATCTTTCGCTACCTCAAAGGACGCGACGATCTTTGCCTTTGGTATCCCAGGAAGACGTCCTTCAAGCTTGTTGGCTACTCGGACGCTGATTACGCTGGTCATGTCATTGATCGAAAAAGCACTTCAGGAATGGCACAGTTCCTTGGTTCATGCCTAGTTTCATGGGGTTCAAAGAAACAGAACTCTGTGGCGCTTTCAACTGCGGAAGCCGAGTACGTTGCTGCTGCTTCGTGCTGTTCACAAGTCCTCTGGATCAAATATCAACTTGAGGACTACGGTATCAATCTTGAAACTATTCCTATTCTCTGTGATAACACAAGTGCTATAGAAATTGCTAAAAATCCTGTTTTTCATTCACGCACAAAGCATATTCATATAAGACATCATTTCTTGCGTGATAATGTTGAACTAGGACTCATTAGCATGGGACACGTTAGGACGGAGGACCAAATAGCTGATATTTTCACTAAAGCACTTGATAGACGTCCCTTTGAGCATCTCAGATTGCTCTTAGGAATGATAACTTTTAAGTAGCAAGTCCCGTTCTACTATTCTCTCAATGATTGGCTATGTTTGGTAGATTCTAAGTAGTTAAGAACTGTTAAGCATTGAACTCATATTTGCAAGAACGCTAGTCTAGAACTTCATGTGTTTGCTACTTTGGAATGCCATTCAAATTTTCTCTATTTGTCTTGAAAAGAGTATCCCTGATCACCCAACCCTCATTATAAGCCGAAATGATGGGAACTCTAAGCTTACCCTAGCCGAGAACTCTGCAAAAGCGTCCTATGAGCATCATATTTTCTTTTACGGGACGTACTTGCTTTGTTCTCAAATGGTTCTCAAGGTGATCACAAGAACGGTAAGTTGGTTGTTGGTTTGCTTGAAGAGGTCAAAGATTTGCTAAGTATGTGAGAACGCCAGTGGTTGTAGTTGAGAACGCCAGTTCAGATTTTGAGAAGGAAGTTGAAGAGTCAGAAATTTGAATTTTGAACTTTTGAAAGTGTGAACAGTGACCGTTGATCAAATCTTAAGGGGGAAGCTTTGCCACGTATCGCACAGTAAAACAGTGTTAATTACCATTTGTGCCACCGCTTCTTCTATATAAGGCCAAAACAGTCGCTCTCGTTCATTTATTGCTCTCAACCACTTTTCAACTCAGTTCAAGCTCTGACTTCTCTCTAGAACTCCGGTGACTTTCTCTCTCTAAGTATTCATCAGAATCATGTCTCAACAACAAAGGAACGTAATCGGATCTTCTACCGGCGGAAAGCGCCGAAGGCTTGTGAAGTCCCATCACATAGAGAAGCCAAAGCCAATCGTCCTCAACGAGTCTTTGGTGGACTTTATAAACAGGAAGCCGCGAACCCTTTACAACCTAATAAGGGAACGCATGGACCTTCCTGAGGTCAAGAGGGACGCTACAAAGACGAAGAACTACGAACGCTTCATCGAGCGTTTCGTCATGCCAAGTCTCCATAACACAAATTACAAGGACTTGCCAGGACGGATGGACGACGTTCTGTTCTTTTCCCAATTTGGAGGTGAGAACCTTGGTCCTTTACTTGACCTAATTCCCGATCTCCACAACGGCGTCCTGCCCGACTTCCCCATGTATCCAAAGGACTCCCTAGCTTACAGAATGCTCAAAGCTAGAGTTCCTTCTCCCTCTTCCCCTCCTCCACAAGTTCCAACCACCAACACAAAAACCCTCAAACGTCCCACTCCCTCATCTCCTCTCTCCAAAACCTCCAAACAAACCTCCTCAAACCCCATTCAAATCGTGGATAAATTTCCACCTCACCTAAAGGAGGGACGCTCCAAGAAGACTCATGACCCAAGGCCCCTTAAAAAGGCCAAGACCTCAAGCGTCCCTTCCGCCAATCCCCCCACAAAAAGGCCAAGCTCCTCAAAACGGCCTTCCAACCTCTCACAGGAATCCACTCCCCCTCTTCATATACAAATTGAACAACTCCCAACTCCTCCCCCGTCCCCTCAACCATCTTCTCAAAATGCCCTCATTCCTTTCCCTCCACCGTCCCCGCTTAACCTGGCTCTTTTCCCCTCCGCCCCGGCTCATATTTCTCCGCCAAAGGACCCCGAGACCCCCAGATCTCGCCGTCCATCATCAGAAAGCGGACCAGAGGACGTTGAGCAGCGTCCGGCCCTTGAGCACACCTTCAAACGCCGCAAAGCTGGCGAATCACCAAAGGTGCTCTTGGTCCAGAACGCCCCAGAACCCGAGCACATCTCCTCCTCCGCCTCCTCCTCTAGCTCATCAGAGAGCCAAAGAGGAACGCCCGCTCAAGCGTCCCCCTTCATCGACATAGTTGGGGACTCTAATGATGAGGCTGAAGGAGTTGAACATGCTCCCACTGAAGGTGAAGTACCCGAGGACGCTGGTAAGCACCAGGTCGCTCAGAAGGACGTTGAGCCCTCACTCTCTGAGGAGCTTGAACGAGATGCACAAGAGGTACCACCTTACAACCAAGCTCTCCCTCTCCTCAAACCTACCCCTGCCCCACAAGAGAGCCCCTCTCCCACAATCCAAACAGAAACCATCCAAGTCCTGGCGGACGCTGAGCCTACCCATGAAAAACCTTCTGAAGCTCAGGACGCCGAAGGCACGTCCCAGGGTCAAACCTCTGATGCCCCTCCAGCCACATCTGGTGGTCAAGATGAAACAGATAAAGGCACAGAGGACGCTCCGTCAAGGGAAAATTCTGAAAATGACTCTGAGGACGAGTCCAGTGACGGCGAGGAGTCTGAAACTCCCAAGGGCAAACGCAAGAAGAAGCCCGACGGTCCCCCTGTGAAAGTCCTTAGTCCACTCGTATACTCCGAAGAGTGGCTAGCGTCCTTCACAAACGATAATGATGTCCAGGAGTTCCTTGAACTTCTGAGATTCCAGGGGTGGTTGACCGTAGGGCCTGCGCCAGCCATGGTTGATAAAGAGCAGATTAAGGCGTTCTTCAAGGACCTGCGCTACAAATCTAAAGACGGCTCTCTCCATTTCAAAATCGATGGTGAGAAAGCCTCCGTCAGTGAACGCCAGGTCAGAGCCTTCATGGGTCTTGCTGCCAAGAAGCCCCCATCTGACGCCTTGAGCTCCCTTCCTGAAGGTGGTTTTGAGACAACAGATGAAGAACTGCCACTGGTTGAGCACGTCTTTCAGGGCAAGAGGCCACTAGGTTTGGACAGGGTTGCTCACGTTCTGAGCAAAGTTGGCGCAATCGCTCACTACTTCATCTGCCGCGCCGTCCTTCCAAGGCAGGAAAAGCGTTCAATCGTGCAAACACACGATATTATATTGATTGACGCTTTCCTTGAACGCCGCCCCATAAACTTAGCACGAATAGCTATGCAACATATGGCTAAGTGTGGGAGGAAGAGACATGCTCTACCCTATCCCGGCCTGGTCAAGCTCATCCTTCAGTCTCAGAACGCCTACGACGACAGTGCTCCTCAAGAAGAACTTGGTCTCAAATGGAATGCTAAGAACGGCCTTGTTGAAATCAGGCACAATGAAGAGCTTCCATCAGTGATCAAACAGTTAGAGGCCGAGGCTGAGGAGCGAAGGTTGAAAGAAGCAGAAGAACGCATGGCTGCTGATGCTGAAGCAGAACGCCTGGCTGCCTTGCGACAGGAGTCCTCCCAAGTAGAAGAGCCCGCTGTAGATTTTAACGCTCTTGATGAATTACTCATGGCTCCTTCTCCTGCTGAAGATCATCATTTGAACGCTCCTTCTTCTAGCTCTGGTCCGGCTCCCCGTCCTGCTCCAGCAAATATCTCTGAGCATCCTCCTGCGGAACTGTTAGGCGCCATTATGGATAATCAGTGCCTCATCTTCTCTGCATTGAAAGACTTATCCTCTGCGTTCGCCAAGGCTGCTGAACTTCAAGAGCAATTGCTTCAGTTCTATCAAGCCCAGCGCCGTTCTAAGTGATTGCCACTACCCGTTCACCCTCTGTTACTTTGCCCTCGCTTCTTTTGATTTTCAAACACTTATGACCATTGGTCTGTAATAACTCTTAACTCCTGTTTGAATGGCATTTCCTCTGCTTGTTTCCATGTGTGTGTTTAAGCGTTCCGCTGCCTTTAGTTACGTGTTTATGCTTAACGTTCTTATCACTTGTTATCCTTTTCGATGATGCCAAAAGGGGGAAGTGTAGTTTTGCAGAGATGCGCTATAAATTAGTTATCTAGAATAAGCAAGTGTTAAGGGGGAACTATTAAGTGAAAGGTCTAAAGAACGCCATGCTAAACTAGAGGACGCCTAGATAATTCTAGGACGCTTTTCTCTCCTTAAAATCCAAAAGCTAGAGAATCAAAGAATGAAAACTTATTCTAAATGATATTTCTCTAAGTGTTAGAGGACGCTCTTAAGTTTTCATGCATGCTAAGTTCCAATGTCAAAACTTTTTGCTGAAGAGTTCGTCATCATCAAAAAGGGGGAAACTGTTGGGACGCTATCAAGAACGCCTGCGTCCTTGGTAGTGTATCCACAACTGTCCCTTAGTTTTGATATGACAAACTCACTATGATTCTAATAAAGTTGTCCAAGTGTCCAGGAACGCCAATGATAAAAGGACAACATGTGTGTAGGGGCGTCCCATAGGCTTTGGGACGCTAGCTAACAGGAAGTAAGGACCGATCAGAGACTACTTGAGCAAGGACGCAGTCCCAAGCAAGTAGGAACGCAAGCAGAGCGTCCTTACTCTCTAGCCGACAGGATGACATCACCAGACAACATTTGATCATCCAAGGACACGTGGAGACCGATCCTGTAGCAGAGTCCAACACTGCGTGGCGGACGATCCTGTTGCAGAGTACATCCATACGTGGCGGCCGATCCTGTAGAGAAGTCCATCACACACAGCTGGATACAGGAAGCTTCCTCACCACCGTCATCATACGTGGAGGAAGATCCTGTAGCCACGTCCGCGAAGGGCATGATCGTCCCAGGAGAAAGACGCCCTTCTTCAAGTCCTATAAATACCCCAAGGCATTTATTGTGACTTTAACGCTTTCAACGCTTTCAAGAATACTTAGAGAAAATCATAGGAAAGCGGCTCACTCAAGAACACGAAGAACAAACTCAAGAACTCAAGAACAGTGCTAAGTCTTTGAGTTAGATCGAGTGAGACTTGTAACCCAAATCACAAATCTGTTTGTAATCAAAAGAGAAAGAGAGTTCTGCGAAGTACTGCAGAACGTAGGGATAGGAGTCCTTTAGTAGATTGAACTTGCTTAAGTTGTCGGCTTAGAGGAGTCCTTTACTAGTGGACTTAGGGAAAAGCTAAGTGCCAGAGAACTGTAAAGACTCGCCAGTACATTTGTAAGAACGTTCAATATAAAGGAAGAACTATTCAAAAATCCTCCAAGGAGGTAGAGGTTTACACTCAAGGACTACTTGGTCTTGAGTGGTTCCTCTATAATTCACTGCGTTCATTACTTACCTGTTTAGTACACAATTTCCGCTGCATTACTCAAGGACGCCCCTACTCCTTGTAGGGACGCCTAACCTAAGGACGCCTTTATCAAAGTAAAGGCAGTCCCATAGTACTAACGATCCAACAGGTTATGCGGCCAGCCCTTTGAGGGACGGTTTTATAGGCAAGAAGGACTTCACCCATGGTCATTTTGAGCCCCTGTTGCGCAACAAGCTCATCAATTCGAGCGATGGTGCGGCAGGTTGTGGGAAGGACTTGGCAGGGAGGCAATTTTAGGGTACCAAGGAAGTCTCGGATAAAGTTAGAAAAAGGGAATTTCAGGCTAAGGGTGAACGGATAATCAAGGAAACAGACCCAACCTTTGCGAACCCAATCGACCCTTTTGATCGTCGGGGCATGAAACCGAGTTCCCTCCGGGAAACCCCCGAATGAATCCACTCGTCAATTTAATCCCGAGTCATTTCACAGGGGTGGAGGTCAACTTTACTCGAGGCTTGAGAAGAAGTGAAAGGAGATCGGGGAGCCATGAGAAAGCAGAAGCGAGAAAGAAGCAGAAAAAGTAGCAAAAAAATTATTTGGAAGAGATCGAGAGCGAGAGACGAAAGGAAGGAAGATGAAGAAGAGATAATGATGGAAAGAAGAAAGGTTTTGTTAGGGTTTTGCAGAGAAAGAATCCCTACAATCGAAGCGCTACCCAACGTCACATCAAATAAATGCATCGTACGAAATTTGAAAATCAAAATTCTGACGCTACATTTAGGGGTACTGTTGGACCTGATTTTTAGCCAAAGAAGTATCAAGGCCCAAACGATAATTCTTCAGCACTTCATCGGAAAATGATGAGAGCTACGACAGGATAAGAGTCAGTTAAGGAAGATAGACACGAAGCCATATCTAAACAATAAGATAGATTTGTATAGATTGTATCGTTAAGAGTTAGGATCAGATAGTATCTTGGAAAAATATATCTTTGTTTAAGATAGATCATTCTCGAAGGGGGCTATATAAACCAATTGTAACCCTAAGAAAGAGATACATTTATACACTCATACATTCACACATTCAACGCAATACAAAGCATACGATTTTTCTTAAGTTCTTCAAGGTTTACTTGATCAGACCCGATTTAGGCCAAAGTTCCTCCTATGGAGAATTTTGACTCAAGCAAACACCATCACATTACATGCACCCACATTGAACACTTTAACTCGCATGCTCTTATCTGTAGAAACTTTGTTCTTCTGTCCAGTGGCCTCTAGTTTAGTTTTGACAGATTCTTTAATGTACTAAACTTCTTTGGCCATAGTCTTTGTTGTAGCACTAACTCTAGGATCCTTGGGCAATGTTATCAAACCAACCACATGCCTCGGAACAAAAGTATGGACCACAGGAAAAGGTGATTTTCCTGTAGCTAGCTGAATGTACAACGCTATTGTTGGCGAATTTCAGTGGCATGACTAAATCCCACTGCTTAGGCTTGTCTCCGCAAACACATCGGATCATGTTACCCAATGGCCTGTTAATACCTCCTGTATGGTCAACTGTCTGCGAATGAGTTGTAGAACTCCTATTCAAAACCGTGTCAAATAATCTCCACAAAGTAATCCAGAAATGGCTGAGAAATTTTGTGTCCCGATCTGAAGTAATAGATTTTGGAACTCCATGAAGACGTACAACCTGTCTGAAAAATAGTTTGGCTACGTTAAATGCATCATCAGTCTTCTTGCCCGGGATGAAATTGGACATCTTGAAAATCGGTCGACGACTACAAGCACCGAATCCACGCCTCTTTGTGTACGAGGGAGCCCGAGCACAAAATCCATGGAGAGATCAAATCAAATATTATCAGAAATGGGTAATGGCAAATAAAGACCAATATTTTGAGACTGAACCTTCGAAACCTGGAAGGTATAGCCCTTCTTGACCATATTTCCAGCATCTCTCCTTAGGTGTGGCCAATAATATCTCGTCTCCAGAATCGCAATGGTCTTGTCTCGACCCAAATGACCACTAAGACCACCCACATGTAGATCTCGAATTAGTTTTTCTCTCTAGGATGAGTAAGGAATGCACAATTGATCTCTTTTGAAAAAAAACCCATCTCTTACATGAAAATCAGCAAAAGGAGGTTTTCCATTACACTTGGCCCACACTTTTTTGAACTCATGATTTGTTGCATATTGCTCTTTCAGCAATTCAAATCCCTCGATTTCTTGACATAAAGTAATAAGCAATGACGCTTTCCTACTCAAGGCGTCTGCTACTTTGTTTTGGCCTCCAGATTTATGCTGAATTATATACGGAAATTTCTGCAAAAAACTTACCCATCGAGCATGCATCTTGTTTATGACTTTCTAACTATGGAGAAACTTCAAAGCCTGATGATCATTAACTAGAATGACCTCTTTGAATCAGATAGTGCTCCCACTATTTCAAGGCTTGAAAAAACGCATAAAATTCTTGATCATATGTACTCCGTTTTTGCCTAACATCACTCAGTTTTTCGCTGAAGAAAGCCACTAGTTTCTTTTCTTGTGAAAGTACGGTGCCAACTCCTATCCCACTGGCATCACATTCCACTTTTCAAAGTCAGGTAAGGCCAGGACTGGTGCAGTACATAGCTTCTCCTTGATCAAGGCGAAACTCTTTTCTTGTGCGAAACCCCAATAAAATTTCCCTTTCTTCAAACATTCAGTAATTGGTGTAGTGATGGTACTGAAATCTCTAACAAATCGTCTATAGAAGGTTGCTAACCCATGAAAATGGCGGACCTTTGTAGCTGATGTAGGGGTAGGTCATTCTCTAATAGCACTGACCTTATCTTCATCAACCTGAATCCCTTGCTCTCCAACAATAAACCCCAGAAAGAGTAATTTGTTGGTGTTGAATGTACACTTTTTCCGGTTAATATACAATTGATTCTCCATTAAAACCTGTAATACTTGCTTCAAATGATCTAGGTGCTCTTCTCTAGTCTTACTATAGACTTGGATGTTGTCGAAATAAACCACCACGAAGGTGCCAGTAAAATAATGAAGAACCTGGTTCATTATCCTCATGAAGGTGCTCGGGGCGTTAGATAACCCGAAAGGCATGACGAGTTATTCATACAGCCCATCTTTGCTTTTAAATGCTGTCATCTATTCATCTCCAGGTCTGATCCTGATCTGATGATAACCACTGCACAAGCCTATCATAGAAAACACTTTGGATCTAGACAATTCGTTAAGCATGTCCTCTAGACGAGGGATGGGAAAGCGGTATTTAATAGTGATTTTGTTGATAGCTCTACTATCAACACACATCCTCCGATTACCCTTCTTAGAAACATGAAGAACCGGTATTGCACAAGGACTCATACTTTCCCTAATGAATCCTTTCTTAAGCAAATCCTCAATTTGGTCCTTTAATATCTCATTCTTCTTAGGACTCGTACGATAATGGGGCAGGTTAGGCAGGCTAGATCCTGGAATCAAATCAATTTGATGTTGAATATCTCGCATAGGAGGCAATTTATTTGGCAATTCATTAGCAACTATCTCCTTAAAATCTGCCAGAATTCCCTGCACTTTTGTTGGGATGGGTATCTCCTCTTTCTCCACACTCATCAGCCCCTTAATGACAGGACAAAAACATTGAGTTTCATATATGTCTTCATCTAGCTCCTTTTCACTCCGTGTCATAACTAAAAAGTTAGTCTTCCTTTTTCTTGCGGGTCGATCAAAGGGCATAACAGGCGCCATAGCAATTTTGTGTCCATCCCATTTAAACATCATCACATTGTCTCGCCCCTTATAAATCACATCATTGTCGAACAACTAAGGGCGGCCAAGCACTACATGGAAGACATCCATGTATATAGCATCACATAGCACCTCCTCCTTTTAGTGCTCTCCCATAGACAGTAATAATTTTCAAGTCAAGGAAATTTGAACTTGAGGACCTTTATTCACCTAACCTAACTCGTATGACTTCTCTCGGGGTTGCATTGATATGTTCAAGTGGTACACTAATTTCTACGAAACCAGATTCTCGGTGCTACCATTGTCGACTATTAAGTTACACACTTTGCCTGCGACAGAACAGTATGTCTTGAACAGCTTCTTCCTTTATCCCTCTTCGATGAAGCACAATGTTTACTCTTTCGTCGTCGGAGTCTTTCTCAGCAAACTCAACATTTGAATGGCCATCTTCTTCCTTGTCATGGTCCTCACATCATCATCAACAATCACCATGGCAGTTGTTCGCCTAGATGGGCAAACATTCGATTTGTGAACTTGACCTCCACACCTAAAACACTTACCACCAGAAGGTTTAGCGTAAGGATTAGGATTGGGCTGTCTTTGGTTGGAGGTTTTGGTTGATGCTAAACTACTTGAGCCTTTCTCTCTATCCACTACTGAATTCTTATCTTTAGATGCCGTACCCTTTTCTTTATCAGCCGCTGACTCAAAGCTACTTTACTGCGGATATCTACGAAAAGATGAGAAATTCCTAAGAGATTTCTCCAACAGTTCAACCTTCAATCCCAAACTTGAAGCTTTAGTGATGGTCCAAACAGTCTGTAATCTCATCCTCTCTTGTAAGGAACCCTTCAAGCCACTAATAAAGCAAGCAACTTTTTGGCCCTCGGTTTCTCCCAATTCGTTCCGCTCACTCAATCTTAGAAATCTGGTTATATACTCTGAGACATTCCACTTGCCCTGAACACACTCTACATACATCTTATATAGAATATGCTCATAATCATTGGGTAAGAACCTCTTTTGAGACGGATTGCGACCATCTTGACTTGTTTACTTTCAGGGACCCTATAACATCGAAGAATCTATCGACTTCGATTTGCCAATTAATCCAGGAACTCCTCAACTCCCGTGGTTCCATAGAATAAAGGGATATCTTCTTTGACCTAACAGTCATGTTTTTTTGTTGATCGCCTTGTTCAGCCAAATCTTCTTCAAGGATCTCCTCCTCGGAGCACGAATCTCCTCCATCAGAATCGCCTCTACCATGATCGCCTCCACTGCATGGAACCTGATTCACTCTTCCGCCCACCCGTGGATTGTTGTTGTTGTTATTGTTATTGTTATTGGCGAGGACATTATTCATCTGTGTTATTAATGTCACCATCTGCTCCGTCAAACTATTGAGGGACGTGGTAAAGGCCGTAGTAATCCCTTCCAGTTCAGCTCTCGTTACTGGATCTCCCATGATGCTTCAGAGTCGAAACAAAACAAAAGAGTGCTAATTTGATACCAACTAATGTAATCGGAAGCTCTATGAGGCTAACAAACGTAAGCCTTGATGACCATGGAGTCCCAAACGCGAAACCTAAATTGCAAGAAAATGGAAATCCACCAGAAATTCAGAGAAAACTCTATAATTGATTATAGTAATGAAAGTTGTGTTTTCAGGGCTTACAAAATCTCTATATATAAAAAAACTACTAAAGATAAGAAAATCTAAAAGATATAATTAACCAAAGATATAAACTAAAAATCCTAAAAATTCCAAATTATCTAAAACCTAGTTTAAAGCCCTAAAACGATGTTAAAACCCCACAAAAGGCCCTATGTCAGAAAAGGTATCGTGCGCCCCAAACCGACATCGGACGACTAAGATCACTTTCGTTGGTGGCACCCTTTCCGGCGAATGAGATTGTCTTCGAAGTGAGCTGATAATTTTCCAACATCAAGTTTTATTAATTATATATAAAAAACTAGTTTTAGCCTATAATTATATTTTAAATCAATAAAAAGATTTTTTGGCACGTAAATTTGATTATTTTTATACAATCTATCTATATCTACATGTAAAGTTATAATTTTTTGACATTAAATGCTTTGAATTGATTTTCCTTGAATTAAATTAAATTATATTCAATCTAATATGCTATTTTTATTATTTGTTTATACTATAATATTTATTATTATTATCATTATTATTTCATGTTGTATATTAATTCAACAAATTTGTTTCGGGTTATATTGTGATTATTGAATATTATATGTTATTATTTTATACTATGGAATATACTTTATCTTATTAAATTCTTTTCTGGTTAAAGCGATATTATTAATTAGATTATCATTATTCGATGTAATATGTTACTCTTATTGATAAATACGTATATATATATTAACTATTATCTTATTGAACACATTATTCATTAAATGAAGCCGCCTAAAAATGAAAGATTTTATTTGCTTATTTTATAATCATTCATTTTCTTATTATTAGTTTAGACTACAGACGTTATCATATTGAGTTATATCTATATGCATTATAAAATTTTACTTTATGACAATTAATTCATTTTTCTTATAATGATTTTTATTTTTTCTTATTAAAAGTTAAATGTTGTATCATACAAAATTATAAGATTCTTTTCATACTTTCTTTATTACATTAGTTTTTGGATAAGCTGTATGAGTATTATAACTGAAATCTTATAGATTAAGAATATGCTTTCTTGATGTTCATTGATAATAATTTTATTCCAATTGTTTAACCAAGATAATATATTGTTTGAATATAAACAATAAACGAAACTATAGATATAAACAGTACTCATAATTTTATGTGTTATTAATTTATTAATAATCCTTATTTAAATTAAAATATCTTTAATATCATTTTAAATTTATTTTGTATTCAAATCATGATCTCCGATAAACAAAACATATGTTGCCAATATCAAAATACTAATAATTTTTTCATCTAATATTTCATCAATTAAATCCATGATTGAAAAACTTTTGTTAACCATATCTCGGATAAGTTACGAGAAATCAATACGTAAGAAATACACAAATGAATATTTCAACGTCTCACATTTTCAATGTACGAATTACCGCATCTATATATATACAAAAGTTAGGTGCTGTCCCCATTAAATGCTCCATTTAGTCTATTTTGCAATCCTCTCTATATAATAAACACTATGCAATCATAATCAAACAAACCACAATGGCATAGTGGTAAACCCTTTCTTTAATTACCCAAAGGTTTGGGGTTCAAACCTCTCTAACAACATTTTTGTGTATTTTTTTAATGTAAATCACAAAATATGTGAATACCATAAATCATGTGTATTTTTTAAATGAAAACCACATAATGTATTTATACCCTAAATCATAAAATATGGGTATTTTTTTCCTTTAAACCTCTATAGTTTTCATGTATATAAAAATATTTTGAATATCCAACAATATTATTTTAATCTTTCATATGCTTTCTATAGTTTTCTACATCTTTCATATGTATGTAATTTTATTTAGATACAAATAAGGAGTGATTCTCTCACAAGTGAATTATATCTCTCAATTGATTTACTTTTTATGGAATATTTATTTGTTTTATACTTAATATAATCTATTATATTTTATATTATCATATCTTGGTCCATTTTTCACATTCATGCAATTGTTCAATTAAACCTGATTAATAAAACTTCAAAACAGTTTTTAAAACCCGTGCGTAGCACGGGTCATGAATTCTAGTTGTATAGAATAATTAGTAACCAATACCTCACTTTGGAGGTCTCCCACCACACCATAATCTTTCGATCTAACTTTTACATCAGTTCATTTCCCTGAGATCGAACATACAACAACTCCAAGATTCGAAGTGTCGGCCGAAAAACCCACATATCATTTGCCTTCAATAAGACAATCTCGTCGTCTTAATTCTTGTAAATTCCCTACTACAAAATCCCACTTTATGTAAGAAAAAAATAAAGAAGTAATCTGTGTCATTCGTGTTAAGTTTGATATCATCTGCTATCAACATTGTCAACAAGCGCAACAAGTTCGATGTTTTTATCTTCTGGAACCTCCAAAACTTCTTCATTCGCACTGGCGCCCTCTCTTTCTTTCATTAGAATGTCCGAGTTCGGGTCACCTCGCGGTATCAAAAACAAGAACGCGAGCGGAAGAAGCCTCAACAGGTTACGCACCAAAATCGCAAGCCAGAGGTTGTGAAACTTGGTCCTGGTGATGCTCAAGACGTGTAAAAGAGTGCCACCCAGCCAAGAAGACGTCGAGAGTCCAATGTTGTCTATAGACATAAGAAGCGCAAAGAAAGTACCTTCAATGCCTGGAGGGCAAATCTTGGCACTGAGTACGAGAAGAGGCATCCATTTGAGCCTTCCGATCATTTGGTAGACGCCTTCATCTATTACTGCGAAAAAATGATCTGATATGCCTAGCTTCAAGTTTATCCTCAGCACAAGGAGTAGATCAAGCATGCCTGAGAGGCCAAAGAGGAGTTGGGCCCAGAAGCAGAGGTCACGGAACGGGTGATCTTTTAAGGTGTATTGATAGAGAAAAACGGCTAATAGAGAACCGAATGAACCGATGGAGAATATGGCGCCAACGAACTCCTGCAGGAGAACCCGACATAACATTCAGGTGTAGTAGATAAAAGAGACAAACCATCTTATTACTACACTCTCATCATGAAATGTGCAATGCTTCATGTCCATGAGTGATATGCTGAATCATATGCTGTTTATATCAAAAAAAAAAAAAAAGTAATCTACATTGCATTATCTCTGTTCATAATCAACTCTGAAAAAAAAAACAAGAAATGTATAAACAGGTTCTAACATAATACCTAAAATTCAACATTCTGATGGATACTGAGTTCTGACCTACTTTGTAGCTTAAAAAGTCTTTCAATTCTCAAGTTATGATTAATTGCTTGTGTGATTTATTGATTTCTGCTTTGACCATGCATATATATTTGTTTGAAGTGTGTATACAGAGATGTAAATAGGTGCACCTGGGAGAATTTTGGACCTCCAGTTGAGTCGGTATACCAGTAAAACATTCCCTCAGTTATGTTGAGACTAAGAGCCATGGACAAGTACATATACAAACATGGGCGCCAAACTTGAGGGAGTTTCAGTGTCATCCACATGGTGTTAGAAGCATCTGTGAACCTCTTTTGCACCTGATTTAAGACCTAAACAGTCAGGCAGACTCTTTTCTTGCAGCAATAAACCGAAAAAGTAACATAGGGATCCATACCCCATCATAGGATAGGCTTTGTGCTTTGGGTTCTTTAAGAATTGCTCCGAGCAAAAGAACAAGTGCAGCTGGTATTGTAAGTAATCCATAGACTCCCTTGTTAAGACCAAATTTTCAAAGGAAAAAAAAAGTTTCAAATTCATACTAATAGTGAAGCAAATTGGAATTCTGAATCATCAGAAGCATGAGAATGTAGGTATATGGAAGGATGAGGACCCACCATAGAGCCAATATGGTGAACCAAAACACCACTGAGGGAGAAGCCCACCAAAGAACCAATTGAGGAGCTCATTGAGCAAAGAGTTTGCATGTCAGAAGCAAGAGCTGGATGTGTGTTACTGTTCTGTGCCACACATGCATCAACAGTCACGTCTGTTATGGCCACCGCAGCGCTACTAATAGTTAACGAGAGCACTGCAAAGAAAATGGGCAGCGTCTTGTGGATCGACAGGAATAGCAATGAGCATATGCCAATCAGACCTGAAACAATTGTCCAAAGCAAAAGAATTCATGTCTTGAGACCGTGCAAAGAAGGTATAAGTGCCCCAGAACAGTTGTCCACAGTCTTGTAAAATGTTGTTCTATCAAATATAAGCTTTCTTGCCTTCAAATGTTGTTCTATCAAAGATTTTGAATATTTCAGACGAAAATTGTTATATATGGGTCCAATCTGGTGCTCAAGAATGTGCTATTCTTTATATAGGTCATCGATCCAGTCATGAAATTCCAATCTTGTAAGTGTAGAGAACAGACCATCCAACAGGAAGTGACGGAAACATATTATCAAGGAAATTATGGAATTAAGTGTGTTAAGAGTAAATGAACAAGGCTCTCCTGTACTATAGTACAAGTCTATTTAGGATTCCATTGCTAGCAAAGCCAGAAGCTCTAAGTGTGTCTGGCAATTCTCATCAGACTAGCTACTCGCTCAACAGATCTAATGACAGCCACTGTTTCTAGCTACAAGAGTGTAATTTTGTTATAGAAGAAATGGCTAGAGAAGTTCAGCTGGCTCAGATTGCAGGAGTAGCTAGAGGAGAGACACAATAGGATGTGAAAGGGATGCAACGGAGGCTAACTGTCCGACGTACAGCATTAGTAGTTTTCATTTTAGCAATCGCGTCCAAGCACCCAACGCCCCCTATATAAATTGACTTATATCTCAATCAAAACAACCAAGCAATCATCATGCAATGGGATATCAAACTGCAACTACAGCTGGAAACAGAAAAATGCTAATGTATGCTGAATGCACCACCAACCATAAAGCGAAAAAAAAGTGATAGCAGCCAAAAATGGGCTCCATCTAACAAAAATCTCACAAAAATACAGCTAGTGCAGCAATCTTAGTAGCAAGAACAAAAAATGCATGCCGACTACCCTAATTAAACTTCAAACTGATCAACAAACTCAAACCTACATGTCATCAATTTGTACAAGGGACAAATCATGATCTATTAAAAAAGGTTCAATTAATTGTACACTACAAAACACAATAGATTTGAAACTATATAGTTGCCTAGTTGGAAAACAAATGCAGTACCTGAAATGATGAAATAAGGCCTCCTCCTGTAGCCAAGGATAGGAACTACATCAGTGAGAAGGCCCCAAAGAGGCTTCACCATCCATGGGATTGAAGTGATCCCAGAGTAAATCTGTGACTCAGAAGGCTGCACCTTCTGCACATCCTTCATGTAATACTCGGTCCCGACCCGATTCAGCGACCCGCCAAACCCTTGGTTGATCCCATACACAACAACCACCCCAAACACAAAGCTCCAATGCATCTCAGCTGCAAGAACTTTGACCCAATTGAAGGGTCCACAGGAATCCCCTCTTTTGGGCTTAATATTGTCATCTCCCTCCTCAACATCCTCATTACCCCTTAACAGGATGCCTTCTTCAACCATCAAATTAATACCCTTAGAAACCCACCTCAGAGATTACTAGTTTCCAACCAAAGATCTCTTCAAGTGGTCACTCAGAGGAAAACATCAGTGAGGTGAAATCAGTGGAGCTGAAGCTAGCTATTCAGAAGATACCCATTCTGGATCTGGATGTAGCTAGCCGCTTATCTAGGATTTGGAGCTTTGCAAGAAAACTACGTTGACTTGTCCTCTTTCCTCACACAAAGTAAGGCTTTTCAGTTCTGCATCAAAAAAGAAGTGGATTATCCAAATAATGAGGAGGGTTCAGGGTTCTGATGGGTCGAGCTCTGTCTATTTTTATTAGGTGCAGTTGCTGAAAGCGGATATCTTGAACTATGCTAGAAATGTGTACGGGGCGAGCTCTGTCTTGTAGCAGCTTTGGGTTGGAGAGCTGTCGAGTGTCAACCACCGGTCACGAAATTTGGTTGGAACCGAGCAATCCTTTTGGCAATTACTCGAGAACAGAAATTGCTATTTACGTCCCTAAATCAGTTTGAGATTGCTATAAATAGCTTTTTGTATTTTGAGATTGTCTTTTTGTTCCTTTTTTTATCTAAAAGAGGGCGAAGGCCAAAATTTTATTAAATACAGAGTACTAGTTAATTAATCATATCATCTATGGTAAAGGTTGATGATATTTTTTGACATATAATCTAATTGGTAAAACAATATATAAGGATCTAAATATTGATAACTTTTTAAAATTCGAAACTGTGATAATATTTTTTTAACACAAGATCGTGATTTAATATTAAAATTATATTTTATTAGTTAAATAAAATATAAAGTATTCTTGCAAAAACAATATTGTATATTTTTTATTACTTTATTAGTTAAATGAAAGAAATAAAAGTAATAAATTGTGAATTCTTCGTGATAGATAAAATGGTGGTTTTAAATAATAAATGTTAAATTCTGCAAAATAGATAAGCAGTTAGAGTTGAAGTAGTTTTTTTTTTTTGAGAATTTGGCTTTTCTTCCCCATTATAGAGAAAACTTTAAAGATGCTCTTAGTACAACGTGAAAACAAATTATACATAAGAGTATCTTTACCAAAAAACTAAGCGTATAGAATAGAAAACAATATTGATAATGGAAAAATATATCTCAATCTTATTCTTTGTTATCATTTCCTAAGACTTTCAAAGAAAAAAAAGTTATGCTCTTGGAAGTACCAGCATTACGGTATGTAGCAAAGGATGCATTTGGTAAGACAGGTAATACTCTAGTGCAGAGTTAACGCTAACAGTTAGTATTATTTTTCCCAAAAGAAAAGTTACTGTATGTTCAGAAAAGCAAGTACTCGTCACACAGGTTACATAAAGTGATATTAAAATAAAATAATACGTACTTCGACTCTTACAAAGAGATTTACATATGTCTCACCTCAAGGAGATTAAGGATTCATCGTGTCCATGATGTAATAAACATTCAAGAACACATAGGTACTGATATATGTAGCTATGTAAGCTTATAAGGGGAAAGTTACCATAGTAATTGGACTGATGCGTGTATTAATATCACCAATCCAAAGAAGCTCTTTACATTCAAGTTCTCATTTGTTACAACTAATCTATCTCACACAAGTTTCTTTCAAGTGTCACATGTTGCTGTGTACCTGACAGGGAATGACTGGAAACCAAGAGGTTGGAAGATGGAAATAAGAAGACGTAAATTCAAGTAGGAAACACTTATCCGATTGGTTGGAGCTTGGATGCACTACATCAGCATCATTTTAATCTATGCAACAAAATTAGACCCTCAAGTTTAAACTAGCTGGTGCAATTGCAGATTTACTTCAAAAGCAGGCTAAATTGCCTAATTACAGACTTACAAGTTACAATGTTGTTATACTAACGAGTATAACGATACAGAGGCAAACTTTGGAGTTTGCAGGTGCAAGTGTTGTGGTTTTCTCTTTGCAAAGCAGCAAACCACAGCACAAACTTTAGTCATTCAAATCAATGGTTCACAGTATAAAATACTACCAAAGCATTTCACCGTTTCCAGCAGTTAGAAAGAACAGAGGACAACTGCCTCTTCAAATAAACAGAGAGAACAACAGCTTGTTCATGTCCTCTGTCTCTTCATTTTGCTCCTCGTTTCCTGTATTGAACAAGGCCAAATATGTTTATACGAATAAATAAAAGGATATATCCACTCCAAAAATAAGTGAACACCCACAACTATATCAAATCTTATGAACTAAGCTTCTTAAAATTATTCTTCCGATCAAAGCCACGTTAACACTAAAATAAAATTGGATAGCCAAAAATGGTTCATCACAGAGTTCAGCCTGCACAGGGTATCCGCAGTGTTTTTCAGTACCTACATTTACTGAATCTGTTTCCTTTTGCATGATGGGAAAACACAGTAATTATTCAGTTTGTCATAAAATTTGCATTTGACCATGAACATAGGAGCACAAGAGAGAACAAGCAATAGAAATGCTCAAGAAACAAGCTACTCACCTGTTTTAGATGTCATGTTACTGGTCCACTCATCTATAACCTGCACAAGTCAAGATGAGCATCAGGATCACACTTGCACAGATGAGGAACGGCTGTAAGAAAACATCTACAACAAGATAAATGTGGCAAGGCTTTGGAATTGCTCTAAAAGTATAAAGGGACAAGTAAAGCCACCAAGGGAACAAAGCCTTGCCAATGATTAGATATTGGTTGTTTGCTGGCAAGCAGTGCAAGTTCTCCAGACACCGCTTGGAAAATACAACCATTCACTACCACTATCTTCATATGTTAAAATGGTTAAATCAGTAAGGAAACCAAATTGAAAAGCATATATATAAGCTCAAAGCTAATCAAATTGTAATATTGGTCGACCCATTCCTCATCCAAACCCCTTAGGATTCAGGCAAACTTACTTATGAATGTATTAGAAAACAAAGCTTCAAGGGGCCCAAAGATTCACTAAACGGGAAAATGTCATTCATATAAGAGTAATAATAAGTACAAAATGATGAAAAATAAGCACAACGCGTATGCTACCTGGTTAAAGTCAGCATATACATAGTCTTCAGAATCAGACGTGACTGGGATACCTACAGAACCTTGCATCCGCTGCAACATATTCCTATTGTGTACCAAAACTGACCTGGCCTTGTCAACCAACTCCTGTAACTCGGAAATTGCACACATCAAGAAACTATATATCCAATAACACTGTTATACACACACACACACTTGTATATGATATGCCGTCAATTCCATCGAATATCCTAATCACAATTTCAGTCCCTTGGTTTCGGTGGAATTTACTTTCTCAAGTTTCAACTGAGGAAAGCATAATAGTAGCAGAAAGCAATAAACCAAATTCATAAAATTTGTGGTTGAATCAATATGCAATGCCATACAATCTAGATGCAAGCAATATCTTCTGATTTGACCAACAAAAGTGTTTGTAGTGATTTTGCAAAACAGAGATCTGTTACTAACCACGTATAGTCAGAAACCAGAAATCAAACAGATAGAAAGACGAGTACCTGCTTAGCAGAAAGAAGTTGGCGACACTGATCTTTGAGCAGCAAAAGATCTTCTTCTATCATCTTGATCCGAGATACAAGCTTCATCGGATCTGCCTGAAGAACAACAACGTATAGGAGAAGAGGAAGAGAAATTGAGATCCAATTGGATGTGCGCTGAGGAGTAACATAGAAACCCTAGACCCTAAGTGACGGAGAAGAGAAGAAAAAAAGGGAAGAGTAGACATTGTGGGGGTAAATCTGTTGGAACTCGAGCTGGAGCTTGAGGTGGATGCGGGAGAGATCGTCGTGGGCTTTGATGAAGAAGTTGAGTAGACCGTCAACTGCTGGGTGGTGCTGCCGCTGTTCCGCCATGCCTCCCTACTTTCTCTCTCTCTCAATTTCTCGGAACCACTACACGGGACCCCAAAAGCTAAATACTGGATATTTCCCCGCCTAAAATGGTATTAGTCATTTGGTTTAAAACTTTAAATTAAAGGGGAAAAACCGTGGTTTAAATGGGGAATTTCTGCGGAATTTTTTTTCGGTCTTAAACTCTAGATGTCTAAGAGTCTGGTTGGTAACTCACTGCTTGTGCTGGTGTGATGCTGATATTATTGCTGAAATTGAAAACTTTTTTTTAGATAAATAATGAGGTGTTTTGTATGGACCTCCCTCCGAAACTCTTGTTTTCGCTCGAATTTGCTCCATTGCTTAGCCTTCTTTCGGGGTGTCTTTCTCGATGTTACTTGGGTTCCTCTTAGACTTCTTGGAGCTCCTTTTAAGTCACTTTTTGGCTTGAAGATCCATCCTTGAAAAACTCCTCTTGACTTCACTACGAACACCGCAACATCGTCATCTCCTAGAATGCTTGGGAAAGCTCGAAAACTTCTCTTAAACGCCTCCAAATATCTACAAAACACAAATGCAAACACAAACGACTCCAACCCTCGAAAGAGAGTTGAAATCCCATGCAAAACACACAAACTAATAGGAAAATACACAAAACAACCTAGAAAACAACCTATGAAATTTAATTAAAAAGCGTGACATCATATCTTGAGAAGGGAGCCACGCCCATTTCTAGAAACATATTTTCTTGGGGAACAAGTTGAACTTGGAGGATGAACCTGGAGAAATTGCTTATGGATTCTACTTCTATTTTCTCTATTTATGAATTTGGGTATGATTCCTCTCTTGTTTTCTCAGTTTTCATTGATTTCTATGTCTAGCTAGAACCCCCAATCCTAGGGTTTGGGCAAAACCAATGATTTTAGGGTAGATATCTAATTGTTTGCATGAATTGAGGTTAGACATAGGTTTGATTCAATCCTAGGAGCTTAATTATGCCCAAGTTTGATGATGAATTTGGACCCTATCAATGCTTGAGACCGAAAGGTGATGATTTTGGTAGGGATTTAGGTGAGAGATTGAGGTTCAAAGATCCTTTCTCCCACCGGATCACTAGGATTGAACTAGAGAGTCTCTTGATTGGATTTCTTTCAAGATGAGCACAATTACCAATAGAGATTTGAGATTGGGTTGATCACTCAAGCCACGAAAGTGGATGGGAGTTCAAATCAATCTCAAACTTTATAGAGCTCAAGGGACCTAATCATGGACTTGCAAGCCACAAAAGTGGATGCAAAGTTGTATTCATAGATACATTTGCTTAAGTCCCACAAGGATTAGGCGATGACAATAAGCAATTGCCTTCAACCGAAATCTAACCAAATGTCATGCAAACTACCAATATTTACCAAGGAATCATTGTGTGATTCTTAGGAATATTTCTCTCATTGATACTTCTTCATTATTTTACTTATTCTTTTTAGTTGCTAGTTGCTAGTCTTTTCATCACATCGTATCTTTATATTTTGACTTATCTACTAGTTTAATGATGCACTCCATTACTACATAGTCCATGTGATTCGACAACCCGGTACTATAACCGGGCCCCAGTGCACTTGCGGGCTAGATGGTAACCTATCGTGTTCAGTAATGAAGGCTGATGTTTTAGAGAAAGATCAGATTCGCTACCTTAGTTCTAACACCATGAACGCGTGAGAGTTTTCTCTATTATGTATTTCCATGAAAGAAACCCATATTTGTACAAGGAGATAAGGCTAGGACGCTCATCTTAGAAATTAACTACTACAAAAGTCAAAAGGACTATAACCAAACAGTAAAGCTACCTGCTACAAACTACACATACATTAGCTACCCACTACATAAAACAATAATTACAAGTAGTAGAGGGGAAAAGGGCTAAATAATCTAACGCGTTCTTGTTAAGGATTTGTAGAGGAAGGACGTCCTCCTATGGGGAATCGTTAAAGATGGCCTATACAGTTTGTCGAGTGATCGGCCACCACTCGACCACCAAAAGTACGTTAGCTAGAAAGGCCCATCTGTATATAAGTCCTATTCATCGGGCCGAGTTTTGTAAACTATGAGTGTTTATTCCTAGCGAGCATCAAAGAAAGGCTCACGAGGCCCATTAAAATGTTCACCATGTTTGTGGGCTAAAGCATAATTGTTTGCCACATCCAACAAGTCCGAGTCAATCTGTTAAGCCTTTTGAACTCATGTTTATGAATGTATGAGGACCCGCCCGCCACATTTCAATCAAAAGAAATTCCTATTGTTTAGATATTTTTGATGATTTCTAAAAATTTCTTTTCCTATTTCCGATTTTGTCTAAATTTCTTATTGCGAAACGTCTCGTTAACATTGTTACCTTCATTTCCAAATTCTTCTTAACAAAAATCTCTAACACCGAAACCGATGATGGAACAAAGTTTAAATACCTTAAAACTTTTTTCCAAGACACGGGAATAAACCATCGACTTACTTGTCTCTACTCTCACCAACAAAACGGCCGTTTTGAGACTCGACACCGTCGCATAGTCGATACAAGTCTAACCTTGCTCAAACACTCATCTCTCCCCCTCACTTATTGAGACTTTTCCTTTGAAACCGCCACATACATCATCAATCGCCTTCCAACTCCCATCCTATAAAATCTCTCATCCGTTGAGAAACTTTTTCACAAACCCCTTGGTTACTACTTCCTTCAGGTATTTTGTTATCTTTGCTTCCCGAACCTTCTCTCATACAACAAACAAAAGCTCTCCTTTTGCTCAACACCCACTCTCTTTCTTGGTTATGCATCTAACCAACTTGGTTATATTTGTTATGATTGGTGGGATAATCATACATACATATCTCGAGATGTGTTATTCCATGAAGATATTTTTTCCTTTGTTTAATCCCCACCAACACCCCACTCAATTCACATGGTCAAGGGCGGTTTTCCTAGTTAAAAAAAGGTGTTAACATTTAAAATAGTATAGACTCGTTAGAAACAAAAAGCAAAAGACACAAAAAAATGTCAACATTGAACAAAAAAAAAGTTCAACACTAACTAGGTCATGCTAGTTACCACTTGAAAAAACTTGTTTGAGAAATATATACATCCCCACATCGATAGTGTGGCTAAAAATTAAAAATCCACTAATTATTATACAAAAAAGGGTGAAATCCCTACCCATTGGCATAAACTTTTAGGGTGAAAGGTAAATTCCGACGTTTTATTATCCCCTTTATATATATATAAAGGGGATTCCAACACTAAGTTTTAAGGGGCTAATAAATGTGACGTTTTCGTGTTTATTCGATTTGTCGGATTCCAACACTATGTTAATATATATTAAGATATTTTAAAATAATTTAAATATTAAAATTATATTTGTGCATAACACGATGATATATAAATCTATATCTATATAACTATAAAAATTAGCTTCCTCCCTAAAACATAAATGTTCCCACAATTAATGTATGTTTTCTATTATCTCCTTTTAGTTTTATTTGAAGAATAGTTTTTTTATTAGAAATTGCATAAACAATATATTAGTCGTATATTTAATCTGAAAGTTGAAAGTGTGTATTAATTTTGAAGGTGAAGGGTCTTCTCCATGATTACTTGTTGCTAAATACACTATACATATGTACAATACATACAATCACATAACGTTTCTTGCTAAATATAGGGAGAAGTTAGTAGGTTAAAAAAATTGGTGATGAAGATGGATTTTGGCCACTCCAATTCATCTATTGATTTTGTTTTATATTTTACTTTTTTTTATGTTGTTTATGTTTTGCTATAATGTCTATTTATATATAATATAAATGTTAGTATTTTACTAATAGATGCTATAAAAGATTAGGCTATTTTAAAAAATATATATAAATTTATATATATAGGGGAGGGTTAAGGTAAAACATCTCTTATAGTGAAACGGGTGAATTAATAGTAGACGTTGGATTACCATGAAACCAATGGCCTAGATTATGCTGAATTTTTGAAAATAATGGGTGAACTATAGAAAAATCACAATTAGTTGTAAATTCAATTATGCTTCCATAATAGTAGGGAGGAGTTACGTCCAGATTCAAACTAGATTTTTCTCAAAATCAAAGTTCCTAAATTTAAGGGTTGTAATTTTTTTTCGAGGTTCAAACCAGATTTTAGAAAAAAAATACACAAATCTCGTATATGCATTCGTCAGTCATTGCAAATTCCATCGTGCTACTTCAATATTCGGTAAAATTGATTTAATATTCGACTGTACAAATATTCGACTATACAACTTGAATATTCGACTGGATAAATAATCGAGGATGCAACTTAAATATTCTTCTATAGTACTTCAATATTTAACTACACAAATGTTTGACGATACAAACTTAATATACTCAACTATACAACTTGAATATTCGACTATACAATATATTCGAATTTGTCATATACATGGTTGAATATCTTCTAAATTTTTTTGAATTATTTAAACATTGTTAGAATTTGTCATAATTTGAATACTCGACTTGAAACGTACAACTTATACTAGATGGATAGCATTCAAATACATCGACTTTATATTCAGTGGGTAATAAGATATATTCAAAGTTGTTGAATTCAATAATCAGATGGTAAAATTCAAAATATGTACATTGATATTCATAAATAGCATACCTTATACTACATGGTAATATTCAAACACATAGAGTTTATATTCAATGGATAATATTGAACATTCGAAGTTGTTGCATTCAATAATCAGACGGTAATATTCGAACTATGTACGACTATATTCAAAACACAATACTTCCAAAATCAGATCCGAAAAAAATCCCCGAAAATTATATATTTGATTTGAAAGAAGTGATATATATATATATACAGAGAGAGAGAGAGAGAGAGAGAGAGAGGATCCCCGAAATCAGATTTCATATTTTTTTATTAACTATTCTATCTTTACTATAAAATCTAGCATTAGATTAAAACATTTCCAATGGTTGATAAATGTTCACCGGTTACACTCTTATAGACTGTTTCACAAGATCCAAGTTATATATATATATATATATATATATATATATATATAACGCATGACAACATTTAGGTAAGTACATATCTATCACCTATAGATAAATAAATTTTAAAAATTAAAAACAATACAAATCCAATTCAACTGCTAACTATAAAAAGTAACTTCAAATGTTTGAATATATATAGGAAAAAAAATGTCAAAAGAAGTGATATCATCCATAACAACAATATAACATGATTTTCCCTAATAGAACATTTATTGGAATTTAAACATAAAAAATTTCAAAAACAAAATATGATATCATCCATTTTGGAGAAAGTTACTTTAACAAATCAATAAATTTTTTTTTTGGTGAAAAACAAGGGTAGGAGCCCAAGGGGATTACACTCAAACAACAAATCAATAAATTGGTTACACATGGTCACGGGTCTTACTGCCAAGTCATAAAACCTTCAACCAGCCAAAAACGAAATCAAAACCCCTACCCGCACGAGCGGAAAACCTCGAAAACCTGTAGTTCGAACGGCCCTTTCCGGTACGTTTCTTGTACTCCAATGGAATCCATTTTAAAATTACAAACATATTGCTGTTGAGTAATGGTTATAGATCCATTTAACAAGACCTTTGCTTGTTTTCATAGGATTGATCTGGGGAGCATTCTTTGATAGATGCTCGATCCTAATTGTGTGGTTTCCCTACCTTAGTAATAGAAATTGATTGTCATTTATGTGTGATCATGACTCATGAGAGGGGCTTGGGAAAGGAATACGAGGATTTGTGCAATTTTGATAAGGATTGTTTTTCAGCTGAAATTTGCAGTTCGGACATTATACAATTTGCAAAAATTGTGAAAGTAATTGGGACAAACAAATAAAAGAATATGCTTGAAAAATAGAGTGGAAAACCTACCTTCACCTGTTTAATGTAACTGCTATTGTCTTACTCTTACCTGGAAGTTTTTTTCCTGGGTTTCTACATTGAAGATACAGAGGCTGGTTTCTTCTCCATTTCATCTTGAATTTCCACAGTCTTTCTCTTGCCAGGGTTACCATAATATTTTCATGTGCTAGTTGCCCTCATTCTGTATCTCTAATGTGGAAGTGATCACCTCATAAAACTAATGAGAATGATCACTATCATGGTGGGCTACATTACATTCACCTAGTTATTTCATGGGGATGAGCTTTCCTCACTGGAGGTGTCATTTTGTGTGATTCTGTATCTGCTGAGGACGGGCAATGGGGCATTAGATGGAACACGAAACGTTCTAGCTGCACCCATCACTGGTCTGTCCTGCATTGTTCCCACATCCTTGCACACATGGTCTAGTGTCGAGAGGAAGTCCCTTACGATCACAAAGATTCTAAATGGATGGGCTTCTTCCTTTGCTACATCACCATGGAAATATTCAGTGACTTCTCTAACAAGCATTAAGGCCTTTCTTTCTTCATCTTTGATCCTGCAAACTTCCTCCTCAGCTTTGCTAGCAAACGACTTCATTGACTCAAAGAATCTTCCCTGCATATCTGCACTCTCATACTCCAATACCGTCCTGACTTGCTGAAGCCCGGTTTCAAGCTTTGAAACATAGTTATGTAAGACATCTGAGTCCATTCCGGCTGCGAGTTTGACATTTCCAATTTCTCTGCTAAGGCCCAATACTACCTGCAACCCCTGCCTCTTGAATTCCTCTTCCTTGCCTTTAGAGCTTGTTTGGTTCCCAAGGTTTCCTGTCGTAGAGGCAGAGCCCATACCTTCAGATCTGAGTATCTCTTGGACCACAAAATGAAGCAATGTGGTCTTTCTATCAGTTCCCTTTATGTCTACTAACTTTAGCAATGTATCAAGTTTAAAGGACTCAGCACCACCACGACGAGTTCCTACATTCATCCGGTTCCCTGTTGTGAGGACAGCTTCAAGGAGCTTGAGAAACAACCTGCTATTTCTTAATTCACGAGAAGCTTCCTGTAAAATCGCACTATAATCAACTCACTGTAGAAGATAAGTTTTCCCCTATATAGGAAAATTTCTAGCTTGAAAGGTTTCACTTTCACGGTTGACTGTGTATGTATCTTTCAAGTATAAAAGCAAGCAAATAAGAAACTGTCTAATGGAGTTTGTAATGTTCATCAGTTGTACCTCAAGTGTATCAAATGACTTCTGTAGGTATTTTACTTCAGTGTCAAAGCTTGCTCGATAGAGCATTGTGTCAACTCTTTTAAAAGCAAACGGTACATCCAGTATTGCCTTCAAGAATTTCTCAGCTGAACCTAACTTTGAATCATCTCCCTTGTATCCCTTCAACCTTATCTCTTCTTCCTTGGTCGGAGCCATCTTCACTAATATCTCCAACAGTTCAGCTCCTAATGCTTCTGGATTGCCTGTTTCATGGTTTTTTCAATGTGGAGAAACAAACTGTAGTTATATTTGTGAGAAAATTTTCCAAATGCTCCGAAAATATATAGAGGCTGGTAATTTTTCTCATTCAAGGCTGTTGGAGCAAGAATCAATGTGATTTTCATTTCATTTGTGAAATTTAGAATAGGTTTCATGTGGACATTTGCATGCATTACTTGGGGCCTGAACATCATGTCATTGAGAGTCTAGAGCTTACACCTTACCAATATTAATATTTTGTTGTAGAAAGTGACCATTTTTTTTCTCTTGAAACTATGATTTGAAGAAGACTTGTCTGTTGGTAAATGCTAGAGATGAACGAGGGGTGAACTCTCTAGCAGATTAATGAGATTTTGAAGAAAGATAGCATAATCGAGTTATGGAAGATTGTTGTTACCATCCAGAAGTGCTTCAGCGACCTCATCCCGAGTCACATTCAACGCTCTCAGTAAGATTGCTATGTTCTGTGACCTCTTTGGATCGAGTATCCTGTACTGCTGCTCAGTAGGGGGAAGAACTGACCTCCTAGTGGCTTCAGTATTGACAGAATTCTTGGAATTGTTGCCAAATAGACTCTCCATTCTATCCTCGTTTAATCTGCAAAGAGGTGGTAATGTTCTCAATAATCAAAGACTTAAAATGACAGTTCTTCTGTAAAGGATCCTGAAATCGTTGCACATACTGAAAGGAACTAGATTTCATGTGGTCCCATGCCGTGGCTCTGTCTGAGGTTGACCTTATTTTGTCCCAATGTAGTGGCTTCAGCTTGAGCTTTGCTCCTGCTGTATCCTCTGCAGTGGGACTCCTCGAAGAACTGCCTCCACCCTCACAAGCTCTAGCAGGTTCAGCCTTTTCTTTCCTGGAACTGGCTTTTAGAACTGGAGAAGCCAGATGTTGGGAGTCAGATGCTGATTCAGAAGTCCGTGGAATGAAATCCGTCCATGTGCTTCTCGCATTTGGACCCTTGGATTCTACTTGTGGAGGCGGTGGAGGCGGAGGTGGTGGTGGTGGTGGTGGTGGTGGTGGTGGTGGTGGCGGAGTTGATGAGTAGTCTGGCGGGTTGCTTATTGATTGAAGTAGTGCTAAATTTGGAGGTGGTGGAGGAACTCCAAACCTTGCCCTCCTAGGCGGCATTCTGTTTCCCATGGGTGGTGGCGGCGGTGGAGGGGTCGCCTTTATTGATGGGTTGATGGGATGCTTAATCACATCGTGCGACGAACCCGGAATCCTAGACCTGGATGAAGAAGTCCTCTTAGAATACGGGACGCTGCTGCTGGCGATGGAATTCCTCGAACCCTGCCTCGAAACAGGGGTTGAAAAGCCGTCATCCGTGCTGGCAATGGACCCGTGAGGAGTATAGAAATTCATGTCATGGCTCCCTTCATCATCATCTTCTGATGAGGATAGCGCGACTGCTGCTGTTGAATTTTTTGGTGGGGAAGCAGCGGGCGCCCGACTAAGTGGAGGCAGGGGCTGCAAGTCAGGGCTTGGCCTATACCGACTCGACTTCTTCACCGGATTGAATTTACGGTAAGGCGATCCCTCAGGCGTGTAGTTCTCCTCTTGCTCTTGTGATCTTTGGTTTGAATGTTCAACAGTACCGATATAGAGAAAGCTCGACGGCTGAGATGCAGGGTCGACGTCTGCTTCATAGCCTCCATGGGGGTGTGAGTGGCCTCCCTCTAGCTTCCGATCGCCAACGCGGTGCTTCAGCTTGTGTTTGTAGACGTAAAATGACAACGCGCACAGCATTGCAAGCGTCAAGATCCCGACCGAGACCACGATTGCAACCTTCTTGGTTGGATTTGTGGGTCCGGTAGCCGTTGGAATTGGCTCAGACCCGTTTGTGGAGGCCGGAGTCGGAGGTGCAGGAGTTTGATTTTGGCCTCCTTGTCCATTGGGTACTTCCGGGAAGAATGGCTGGTCGCCCGAGCTATCTGGGGGCGGCGGCGGCGGAGGCAGCACTGGCGGCGGAGACGAGCTGCTTGGGAAGAGTGGCTGGTGGAGGATCCTTCTGTTGATGGTTTTACCGTCATCAACCGACGAGGCTGATAGTGCGAGTGGCACTATTAGTAGCAGGTTGAGTAAGGGGATCAAGGCATGGTGTCTCATGGTGAGTTTTTCTCTTCTATACTCTTCTTTTTCCTCCGGTGTGTAACCCAGTTCATTTCTTCTTCTACTTGCCTTTTTTCTCTTTTCTTTTCTGTGTTGTGTTACTTTGCTTTGGTTTGCAATATTCTACAAGGGGAGCAAGATCTGGATGTTCCAGTGTTGGAGGTGGGGGTGATGATGTTAGTACAGGGCTGCAATTCTGCTTTTGCTTTGCTTGCTTGATTGATTTCTTGGGCATCTTTTCTTTTTTATCTTCTCTTTATGGTTTAACTTTCCTTTTTCTTTTCTTCCCCAATCTCCTACTTTTCAAGAACAGTTGCAGTAGCTCAAGTGAAGCTTTCCGAATTTGATCTCTTCGACCTCAGGAATGCCACGTGAGACTAAGAATCTGCCTTGTATTCAGAAACTTCCCTTTCAATCATCAAAGCATAATAATGAGGAGATAGAATTGTTGTGGTGCCGTTCTTTGCTTGGAGCCACTTATCTGAATACGGTTAGCCAGGTTAGCCAGGTTCACATTCGTACCAGTTTCGTACCACTGTGTATGTATGTTTTAATAAATATATTTTGCTGATTGTCCTATCATGTATTGCAGGTGAAGATTACATTGCTAATGGACTGATTTGTGTTGATCAATGCCAGGTTAATTTGTCCAATGACCCTTCGAAGGGAAGATTAAAACCCATAATTCCACCGACTTCAATTCCACTCACAATAATGGCCCTTTTTTTCTCTCCCACTCTTTTTCTGAGGGACCGTTGGTTGTGTAGAAGACAATGCTGTCCTTGTCTACTATGCTTTTAGTGGGATTCTTTCAATTTCAATGTCCAAGGCTTCAAGTTTTCTTTTTCTATATAGAACAAACAATGAAACTCTGTCTTTCATAATTAATCCTTGCAAGACAGATCCAACTTTAGTTGCTACTCCGTATAAACATAATACTAATGGTTGCTTGTAGATAAAGGTGGGGATCAAACTTGATTTCGAAAGTATCATATTCTTGGTTCTTACTTAAGTTTGTTAATTATTGTACTAGGCCTGTAGGTCCGGTAATATGTATGTCATACGTTACTACAAAATTATGGATTGTTTTTTCAACTGAGGTTTGAGAAAATTATGCCTTGTAGGACCATGGTATAGCTAATGTAAATCTACTTTTCGTAAGGGGCTGTAATTCGTGAATCGGTCGGGGTTTGGTCAGATAATTCTAATTTCTACGGAAATTTCACGCAGTACTCTCTAGTTCGAGACAATTTTGCATGGTACCCAATCAACTTTAAATTTCCGTGTGGTGCCCTTCACATTAACACAAACTTTGCCTCATGCCGACCCCTTAATTGAAAGTTAAATGTTTTTTCTTTTTTCTTTTTGTTTTTGGATAAAGACATAAATTTTGTTGCTTATATTCTAATAGCCTTTTATACTAAAAAGAGTTGATAAGAAAAAGTGAAAAGTTATCATTATTATAAAACAAAAATTTATGTTTTTATCCAAAAAAACAAAATTTTTATTATTTTAAAACAAAAAAGAGTGAAAAGTTACGATTTTTTTCATTATTTTAAAATCAAAATTTTGTAGAAAAGATCTGATAAGAAAGAGTGAAAATTTACCATTATTATACAACCAGAATTTATGTTTTTTTATCCAAAAAAAAAACAAAAAACAAAAAACAAAAAAAAACTTAATTTTCAATTAACATAACGATAACAAAAAAACGAAATTATTGTTGGAGAAAAGAGTTGATAGGAAAGAGGAAAAGAGTGAACAATTATCATATGTTTTTACCAAAATTTATGTTTTTATCCAAAAAAAAAACAAAATTAACTTTCAATTAACATAATGATAGCAAAAAAAAAAAATTATCATTGAAGAAAAGAGTTGATAAGAAAGAGTGAAAAGTTATAATTATTTTAGAATAAAAGTTATGTTTTTATTCACAAACAAAAACAAAAAAACAAAATTTAACTTGTTCAAATATGAGGGGCACCATGCGAAAATTTAAAACTGGTTGGGTACCATGTGAAATTGTCTTAAATTGGAGGGTACCACGTGAAATTTCCATAATTTCTATTGATGAATGATACAGAGGTTAATCGGATAAGTTTGGGCCGGATATTCAAATGGTTGGATACCTTGCATTATTGGATTGAAATCGATCAAGCTAAGTCGGATTTCAGTTGAGTTGGGTTTTGCTTGAATCGGTTTCGGTTGAATCTAGACTTGGTCGAATTGGTTTTTTTTTGTTGAATCAAATTTTGATTGAATTGCGTCTCAAATTAATTGTATTTGGTTGAACTTGGTTTCAATTCTTGGAGTATCGGACCAGTCTAATTTGATTTTAGTACATAGTAAATAATACAATTTTTTTTAGTTCAAGCGTATAAGATCAGTAAGTGATAAGCGGTATTTTAGTCGCCCTAATACCGATCAAAATAATCCAAACAACCCAACTAGGAATGTAGTAGGGAAGTAAGGATCGATCCCACATAGACTCAGGTTTCAGTGCTTATTGTTATATTACTCAGGAAAAAAGGGGGTTTTGAAATCAATCTAAGAACTAAACTAACTAATTAATGAATGCAAAACTAAAGATGATTTGTAAAATATGGAAGAAGTATGCTTAAATAGTTAATATCCATTGTGAACTTGATTAATTATTGATCCTTGATTATCAAAATTCTCTCTTTACCTTGACTACCATATTGCGGAATGTTAATAACCCAACTTCATGACATTATTAATCCTACTTCAATTTTAGTTATTAGCCCGACCGGTATTATCAACCCCAATTATCAAATAACCAAGGAGACCTCCTAGATTCAATTTGACAACCGCATTAAGAACCAAATATCAATAGAAATATGCATTCAGAGCAACCAGACATCTAAACAACGTTAACATGCAATTAATTACTCTTCTCTAATCAACTAGTCCTATTAGTCCTAGATTGATTAAATGTTCTACTTTTGATCTAATTAACACCGACTGGTAATTAGAAAAATCTAGTTATAATTCAACCTAGAAATCATATTAGGTGATCAAGCTAATAAAACCCTAGGATGAAATTAAGTAATCAAGCACAAAAAACAATCTAGTCAAGGAAAATTAAGAGCAATCAAACCTCACAATAATACTTCGCACAACTTCAATTAACTAGTCAAGCAAAAAGGGTTTAGTTGTTGAAAGACATTGAAAAGCTTACAAATTTCTCCAAAGAGGTTTCTTCTTCTCAAAGCTCCAACAATATTCCCAAAGTCAAGAATAACAAGATAATAAAACCTAACTATATATCTTAAAGTTTCTAAAAATACTACCTAAGAGATGTTTTAACCCAAACGCCCAAAGGCCCGGCCGGTTCGTACAAAAATCTCGCTTCAAGCTGACACGGGTGAAAACTCAGGATGACACCCAAAAACTCGGGGGGGGGGGGGGTTGCTGCATCAGGGCGTGTTTTCAAGGCCGAGCCTCGGGTCCCAAAACTCGGGATGTTCCTCCATAACTCGGGGGAGTTTTTGATGCCTCATCCCGAGTTTTCAACACTGGTCGTCAACTGACACTTTAGAGGCTGTTCTGACACACTTAGAGTTGGAATTTGGACTCGGAACTAAGCGATGTATTGTAGCTCTTCAAGTTAGCTTTCCAATGACACCTGAATCATCTCAATCCGACCACCGTAGCTCCAAATCCAGCCCTTGCAAGAAAGAGATGTCGAAACAACAACTCTAATACATAGTCCGGACCCAAGTGTTCTTTTCCCATCACCTCTTCGGGCTAATCTCATGGCTTGGTTCCCTTCTTACCTCCTCCAATGCTTCGGCTTCACCTCCTCTACACTTGTTGTCTTTACATCTACAATCAAAAACCACAACAAGGTGTAGATATCCGAATCTTTCTACAAACTAACAAAACTAGCAAAAACTAAACCAAAAACCATAAAAATCCTAACTAAACATGCTCTAAAACATTACCTAACATGTGTCTATCAGTAAGTATATATCAATATACAATGATGTTACTATCTATGAGATCTTGATCATTCTCATGATAATGTATATAAACAATCGTCATATGATTTCGTATATTCACATGATCATATACGCCGAGAGATAATACCTAATATTTTGCCAAACAAAGATATCTTTAGTAATGAATGAGGATGTTCGTATCTATGAAAATATGATAAGAAGTTCTATAAAAAAAACATTAAAATGATCTCAATTTATATATAAATAATTACATGATCTCTTCTCTTGCATTCACATGGTCTTATACACTAATAATCGATGATATATTTTTATATTTCGTTATATAGAATCTATCTATATATCTATTATTATATACTAAAAAATCCAAAAATTTTAAGGTTGAACCTTGATCCAAAAATCAATGAGTTAAGGAAAAAGTTGAACCGGATTGACTCGAACCTAATTTGGTTAAACCTCTTTGGCTAACCCAATTTGTTATGTATACATGTAGAATGAATAAATTATTTAGTATTATTATAAAAAAATGTAAAATAATATTTTATTATTTCCTTATAATTTGTTAATAATCATTAGAAGTTTTTCACGCGTTTGAACCACCCGAACCATCACAATAACTTGCCACCCGACCCGAATTAACCCGTAACCCGATTGACCTGAATTTGCTATGCAATCTAAGTGTTTGTTCGGTTTGATTCATAATTGCTTGTGTTTTCTTGTTCTTTCCATCGTGTTTAATTGTGTTCTCTTCACAGTTTTACTTGATCGTGTGAGCTGTGTTGCAAGGTTGAGTTGTGAGATTCGAATAGGGTTCATGATCGTAATTGGTACTCTAAGTCTAGATCCTACAATCAAAGGCAAGCGATCATTCTGGTTGTCATGCATCAATGTTAGTGTTCGAGATAAAATATGGTTCAAGTCACAGGGTTATTAAAATTATTGGAGTTCGACGAGTCAAGTTCGAGTAAACCGAGTTTGAATCAAAAATAGGTCATCGAGTTATTAGAATTTTGGTGTACCAAAAAAAGTTATAAATGTTTTGGGTTTAACCAGTTCTATTTTAGGCGGGTTTGGGTTGACCCATCTAATCAGGAACATCAATTTATAAAACTTTTATTTATGAAGTAATACTATTTTAATTATAAATAATATTTAATTTGTTCTAATAATAGAAGTATACTACAATATTCAATATAAATGATATACCTTTTTGTAAAAAAATAATTTGGGTCTATTCAACGGATTATGGGTTTCAACCCATTAGTGACCGGGTCTTTCATCGGGTCGGGTTAGCTCTTTAAATTATTGATTTCACAATGGGTTGAAACTAGATCTGTCGATCGGGTCGGGTCAGGCAGGTTCGGATCGGGTCGTTCCGGGTTCAGGTTGAGTTCGGGTTCGGGTCAAACTGGGTCAGGTCATTTCGAGTTTTCGGGTCGGGTCGGATCAACCCAACGGGTTAAGAGTATTAATTTTTAACCAAAATTTAATATTATTTGAATAACTAAATATAATAATACAATATTATTTTTAAATATTATAATAATAAAATATAAAATAATTTTTCAAAACAAATTTTATATATTGTAATATAGTTTAAACGGTAAAAAATAGGGTCCAACCCAATGGATTCGGGTTTAAACGCAACGGGATCGGGTTTCAACCGGGTAGGGTTGAAACAAGGTCACAAGTCTAAATTTTCGGGTTGAAAGCCAAAATTTTCGGGTCGGATCGGGTCGGGTTTGCAGGTCGGTTCAGCTTTTGACAGGTCTAGTTGAAACCTAAAATTTTTTTAGATGGATTGTGTTGAGTCATCTGATCAGATTAGGTTTTACCCAAAAAGATTTAGGTGGATCGTGTTGAGTCGTCTGATCAGATTAGATTTTGACAAGTTTAACGTAGAACCGCCATATAATAAACGAAGCCATCTATACTGTCTATAGTATAAAGCGGAGATAAAGTCTTCACAAAACATTGTGCCACGTGTCATATCTTCAATAAAATAATCAACCGGACCCTTGCGTATATAAAAGAAACACTAATCACAATAGAAAGATAAATATATATATATATCTATATTGTCTATAGTATAAAGCGGAGACAAAGTCTTCACAAAAAACTGCGCCATGTGTCATATCTTCAATAAAATAATCAACCGGGCCCTTGCGTATATAAAAAAACACTAATCACAATAGAAAGATAAGTATATATGATTTGATAATTTTAAAGAACATATAGAAAAATATCTATAGAAAGATATAATTGCCATACGATCATTGCCACAATAGGAAGACATAATATTTAATAAAAATTTCTATATTTACAAAGGAAGATCTATATCATAGAAAGAAAAATATAAATATATATTAAAGCTAAACTTGATCGAATTATGTTCTTTAATGTTAATTGTGTTCGTACCGTCCAACAGTATAGTCATTATATATCAATACATGCATTTAGTTCTTGTCTGGAAGCCAAAGAGGTGTCTCATTCATTTATCAGGGTACCTAGAGAGCTGATTTGGGAATGTCTGGAAGCCAAAGAGGTGTCTCATTCATTTATCAGAGTCATTCAGGACATGTATGAGCGGTCGATGACGAGTGTTTGCACGCAAGGAGGGGATACAGAATTTTTCGAAGTGGGCATGGGTCTTCATCATGGATCAGCGCTGAGTCCCTTTCTATTCACTCTTATTTTGGATGTTCTATCGAGAGACATTCAAGGAGAGGTTCCAGGGTGTATGTTGTTCGCAGATGACATTGTTTTGGTGGAAGAATCTAGAGTTGAAGTTAGTGCCAAATTGGAAGCTTGGAGAGAGAGGTTAGAATCAAAGGGGTTTATGCTAAGCAGAACCAAGACAGAGTACATGGAGTTCATTTTCGGTCAGGGGGATGAGTCTGGGAGTGAGGTGTGTCTAGGAGGTGAAGTGATTGCGAAGAAGAATAGCTTTAAATATCTGGGATCAGTTCTGCAAAACGACGGGTGTATTGACGAGGATGTTAGGTCTCGGATTCAAAGAGGTTGGCAGAAGTGGAGAGCGGCTTCAGGGGTTCTGTGCGACAAGAAGATCCCGCTCAAGCTCAACGGAAAGTTCTACAGATCTGTTATTAGGCCTGCGATTCTCTATGGAGCAGAGTGTTGGCCAACGACGAAGGCCCAGGAGCAGAAGCTGGCAGTCGCAGAAATGAGAATGCTCAGATGGATGTGTGGTCTCACGAGGTTGGATAAGATTAGGAACGAGGAGATCAGAAACAGACTGGGGGTGACTAACATAGAGGACAAACTCCGGGAAGCAAGACTCCGTTGGTTTGGTCATGTAAAGAGGCGTAGTCCGGATGCTACAGTTAGAAGGTGTGAGCGGTTGGAGTTAGAGGTGTTCAGGAGAGCTAGAGGTCGCCCGAAGAAGCGTTGGATGGACAACATAAGGCAGGATATCAGCTTGTTAGGCATCTCTGTCGAGTTGGCGCAGTGTAGAGAGCGTTGGAGGGAGAAGATCACGGTTTTAGACAACTAATTTGCTTGTTGGTGGCGCTTTGCGTGGTTTTATTTAGTCTTAGTCTTATTTTCTTCTTTTCTTTACATTTGCTTTTCTTTTTTCAATATAGTTTTGCTTCAGTGCTAGTTGTTTTGTTGTACTTAGGCTTTTTAGCTTAATTGTATTGAGTGTTTACTCTTGGGTTGTTCTGGGGGCATTCCATCCAGGTCTGGAATGCCCCCATCCTGACCCCCCAGATCCTGCGTTTACGGGTTTTCCCTGGGTAAATGTTGTTGTTGTTGCATTTAGTTCTTGTGTTTGTACGTGGTGCAAAATTAATATATAAGGTATTTATATCTAGGACATATTATCTATCCACTATAGTATAAAATGGAGTCAATGTGTTTACAAAAATTTGCGCCTTGTGTCATGTCTACAATAAAATAATCACTTGGACCCTCATTTATATAAATTAGGTAGTTAGTATCTCATATAATCTTATCTTGTAAAAATTGCTTAAAAATTATCTAAAATTATGAATTATCCCGAGAATTATGAATTATCCCTTACCAAAAATTAGTTGTAATCTTCTGATAAATATTATCCAAAAAAATCAACTGGGCCCTTGCGTATTTAATAAAACCTGATCATTGTTGTAATAAAACGTGATCTTTATCGTAAAATAATTTTTGAACAAATCTAATTTATTTATATTATGAGTTAATTTACTATTGGTAAAGAAACTAACAAGATAAAAATATATGATCCTATATATTTAACTTGATCACTGACGTTATATATCTATATTAAATTGTATATATTATTACATTACTCGTACGTGGTTTGAGGGTTAAACTAGTTTAAGATAAACCACTTTAAAAAAAGAAGCCAAATTAAGACCTTAAAATGGGCCACATCTCAAATGAAGCCACAATAATTTTCAGTCCGTATGGAGGTGGGTAGTTGGACCTCGCACTGTATCCAGCATTTCAAATTGCAACAAAAATAAAAGCAAAATGAAAAAAAAGAGTGAAAGGGGGAAAAGAACAAAATAGGAAAATGAGCAGCCATTATAAATGCCCTGTTGCGAGGGGGTTGAATTTGAATGTAGTAACATAGAGAAGCTCAAAACTCATGCAAATCCTTCCCAGAGCCCCCACTCGGTTTCTGCTGCTCCACCCACACAATCTTAAATGCACCTCTACCCCTCCCAAATTTACCCTTCAAATAATAACATCTCCATCTCTGTATCTATTTTTACATCTTGGCAGATAACCTGAGAGAGAGAGATGGGTTTGCGTGGCTTCGCAAAGGCACTTCTGGTGGTTTGGGTGTTGGCGATGCCTCTGAGTTTGAGCCATGGGTTTTCCATGGACTTCTACGGCCTGTCCTGCCCAACGGTCGAGCTTATTGTGAGAGAGGCTGTCAGATCGGCTGCCTCCTCTGACCCTTCTGTCCTCTCCAAGCTCCTCAGGCTGCTCTTCCATGACTGCTTTGTTCAGGTACAGTTGGATGTATCTTAACTGGGCAGTCTTGTAATTTCACGTTTACATATACATATATGTTTGCAGGGGTGTGACGGGTCAGTTTTGATAGAAGGGAATAGAACAGAGCGATCCGACCCGGCCAACACCTCCCTCGGCGGCTTCCAAGTCATCGACGCCGCTAAGAGCAGCCTCGAGGTTTTCTGCCCTTCCACCGTTTCCTGCGCCGATGTTCTTGCCTTGGCCGCTCGGGATGCCGTTTTTCTGGTAACATGCATGTCTAGCTATGTCATTCAATTCATTGTGGACTCTGATTCAATTGCTGTAACTGCATGATGAGGACTGATGACCTTGAATCTCTACTATCAAGCTTGGAGGTCCCTTGGTTCGGATCGCAACCGGGAGGAGAGACGGAACCGTGTCCGCCGTCGAAAACGTGAGGCCCAACATTGTTGATACAACCTTCAATCTGGACCAAATGATCACCCTCTTCTCTTCCAAGGGCTTAACCTTGCAAGATCTCGTCGTCCTCTCCGGTACCCCGCAAAAGTTATTCTTTACTGATTGTTTTCATGAAAACGCTAGTGCCTAGACGGGGCCTAAGCGGGGCCTCTGTGCATGCATGACTCATTACTAAATTGGGATGCAGGGGCCCACACTATAGGCTCGGCGCACTGCAGCGCCTTCAGTGACCGTCTACAGGTGGATTCAAAGGGGAGACTGAGACCAACAGACTCGTCTTTGGACGAGGACTACGCGGCGCAGCTGGCCAAGAAGTGCCTGCAGGTGCCCGCTGTGCAGGCCGCCAAAGCCACCGTCAACAACGACCCCCAGACGTCGTCTTTGTTCGACAACCAATACTACAAGAACCTGGGGGCACGTAGGGGGCTTTTCCATTCCGATTCCGTCCTGTTTGAGGATGCCCGAACTCGGGCCATGGTGGATGAGCTGGCTGCTGACGAGGACGGGTTCTTCGGGCGGTGGGAGGAGTCCTTCTTTAGGCTGACAAGCGTCGGGGTTAAGGGGGACGACGAGGGAGAGGTCAGGCGCCGTTGCTGGACGCCCAATTGAGGTGGGTACATTTTGGGAATGGACACAACGTAGATACTGTAGAGACAAATGTTCTGTTTTTGTTGTTCTGTTTTTAGTGTCTGTAATTCTGTTCTGCCTTTTCATGCTAAGTTTTTTATTTTGAAGAATAAGAGAGCAATTGGCTGCTCGAGCAGTTAGATAGGAGTGTGTCTTTATAGTTTTATACTGCTTTGGCACTTTGGCAGTGTTAGTTTTATTCTTAAACACCAGACTTGGTATGGTTGACTCAATTTTGGTATTGTACACTTGCGGTCCTTGTTCTCCTTGAGAAAAAGAATCAAGGGCCCCACACCGTTTGGAAAGTGGCCCGCAGCGTAAGAAAATCACTATAAGAAAATCCTTATCGATGAGTTCAAAAGGATCGAGGTTAAAGTGGAATGTTATTGATGCTCCAAGATTTGAAATAAAAAAAAGAGCTCGCAAAGGGTGTTAGAAGGACGATCTCAAATTTCTCAATTTGCACAAGCAACGCTAAACGCCATTTATGGTTTTGGCCACGCTCAGATTGTTTCGTCCCCCTATATCAAGATGGTAGACACGGTGGCGTTGATCAAGCTATATGAAGCATATAGCTTTGGCCTATCACTTTGTGCGTTAGCATATTACTCGTGGTCATCTTCGGGTCTCTTTTGTACCAACGGCTGACCAGCTTGCTGACCTCCTTACCAAGCCTCTTCATCGGCCTCGCTTCGACTCGCTTCTCTCCAGGATCGGCTTGTCCAAGTGGCGCCAAGGTTGAGGGGGAATGTTAGGATGTTATTATTTGTCTTAGTGGTTTCTTTATATTATGTAAGGTGAGGTGTCTTGAGTTATAAGATATCTTGCCCTTGTTATTTATTGCTTCTACAAACTATGTGTATATAAGGGATGTTTCCTTTCTTAATCAAATACACAATCTTTCACATTCTAATATGGTATCAGAGCGAGCGGTCTGGGCCCGTTTCTTCAAGTGTCAACTGGACCCACCCAGTTGCACTTGAGGGGGCGTGTTGGGAAACAAAACCAATACAAAACTATCCCACATCGGAAGTTGGGACACAAACTTGCCTAGTATATAAGATGGTGGGTTACTCCTCCTATTGCCAATTGATTTTAGGTTGGAACCCTACCGGGCTTGTATTTGGGCCACCCACATGTCTAATTAGGGCTGAGCAAAATCCGGACCGGTACCGACCGGGACCGGACCGGACTGGAAGTGCAGTCCTCGGTCCATGAATTTGAGAAATCCGGTCGACCAGACCGGATATTTATAAAAGTTAAATAAAAAAACTTTAAATAAAAAATATATTAATTTTAATGTTTTATAGTTTATTTTTAATACTTAAGTTTCACATTTATATTATATACTTAATAATATTATATTTTTCATAATTTATATATAATTTCTCTAAATAAATTATAATTTTTCCAATAAAAAATTAATTTTTATTTCAAATAATATTTTTTTTTAAAAAAATAAAAATCCGGTCCAAAACCGGACCGGACCGGGACCGGACCGGACCAAAGTTTTCCGGTCCCCGGTCCACATATTTAGAGACATCCGGTCCCCGGTCCGGTCCGGTCAGGTTTTGGACCGATGCTCAGCCCTACGTCTAATAATCGCCCCCCTCCGTTCCAAGATGGGACACTCTATGGTCCACTTCGTACTCTCTTTTAGGGCAAGAGCTTTAGATATCAAAATATGAATGTATCCTTCACAAATCCTTGTCAACCCACACCTTATCCGAAGGAGCTCCATCCATCAAAGTTTCTGTTGGGCTTCCTCCTTAGTTGGAAGTAAATTAATCAAATAGTCTATGTTGACAAAGCCCAATCCAAAGAGAGATCACAAAAATCTAGAAGTATGTAACTAGAGTAGGAAATATGATAGGGCTTAATGCATATACATGCCCTCGAACTTGCACGTTTTTGTCACTCAGGCCTCTGTACTATGAAATGTTCAATTAGGCACCTGAACTTAGCATTTTTTGTTCAAATAGGCCCCTTATGCTGACGTGGCTTGGCGCATGCACCACACACGCGTATAGTGCGACTGAAACTCGAGGGCTTGTAGATGCATTAGGCCAAAAACGTGCAAGTTCGAGGACTTGTAGATGCATTAGGCCAATATGAGATCTCCAAATATTTTAGTTTATCATTATATTTTTTGTAAGTAGTACTGTACTATATTTTTGTTTCAATTATACAAATTACAAAATGTTCATATTTACACATGAAATTCATTCGTAAGAACACGTATGTATGTATACGTACATAAGTAAGGTTTTTAAAAGTTTTGATAGATGTCAAATAAGTTTTGAAAGAGTGTGAGTGATTGGTAATTTTGGTGAAGATTACATTGCAAATTTGAAATACATCACATAGCATTAATGCTAATGTGGTATAGCTCTACGTTAGCCTCCCCTGAACATTGCCTAGTACATTAATTATTTTTTGGTGGATTTTCATAATCCAATGACAAAGCAACAGTAAAACTAAAATATACTGTAAAAATGACCCATTTTTTCTCAATAGTTCCTCAAAATTGTTGCTAATGGGTTTAACTCTGAACTATGATCTGAATCACATACTTCCGTTCATTAATATAACAATAATTAAAGATGAAGGGTATATATGTTTTGTTGCCATCTAATTTTGTGGGCTTCACGTTGATTTGAAATTTTCTAAATGGGTTTCGCTAAGTTTTTTGTTTTTTTGTTTTTTTTAATATTGTTGAGCTACTAGCTCGAACAAGCAAAAATTAGATCACCTTTAAGTTACAAGGATAACCTAAATCATCGTGACAGATGATCTTTAATAAATCAAACAGCGTGGGTTGTTGACTCAACAAACACCGCGACTGTGTTACGGACAAATGAGAAGATGGAAGGGACGAAGCATGAATAGGCAAGGTTGCATTAAGGCTCTGAAGATTGACGTGTCTTCTTGCTAGGAAATCTGCAGCAGCTTTTGATTTCCTGAAACAATGATAAAAAAATAACAAAGAGGATATTCATAATCAAATTTCTTATGTCTTCAATAATAGTGTGAATTTTCCAAGGGACTTTCCATAGACGTTTTAAAGAATTAATAACAATAAGATTGTCACCTTCTATTATTAGATTGTGAATTTGAGAAAAGTCTATGTTTCTGATAGCATAAAGTAAGGCTGAAGCTTCAGCTTGTACTATAGCCATACAGGGATGTCGCTGACGACCAACAAAAATGACATCGCCAGAATGATCTCTAACGATGAAGCCGGCATGGGTTGTTCCTGTTTTAAGTCTAGACGCGTCGAAATTTAGTTTGTGCCATTGTAGGGGAGGTTTTTTCCAAGATGTGTGATTTTTCGTTTTTGGTTTAATAGAGGTCTTCTGAGATTTCAAACAGCAGCCTTCCCAAGCAAGGGCACCCGTGAAAGCCAAGTTGGACGGTAGATTTTTTGGGTTAATTCGTCCTGGATAAAAAATTTTCGCATTTCTATTTGCCCACACAAACCACCAGAGGAAAGCTAGTGACATGGCGTGCTGATTATGTGTAATCGTTTCTTTTAAATTTCGGTGGAAAGTATAATTCGTAGTAAGATTAAACGAATAATTTAATAGTTTTTGAAGACGATAAATCATAGCTTTAGTAAATAGACATTGAAAAAAGAAATGATTGAGGGATTCATCACTGAGCTCACAAAGGGAACATAGATTCGGAACTGAATTATAGAATCGGTTTAATTTGTCTATTGTTGGGAGACAGTCAGCACAGGCTTTCCAAAGGAAGTTTATTATTTTTGGTTGTAATTTGGATTTCTAAATCCAATCAAATTCGTTAAAACTAGTATTTTATGGAGATAATAACAGTGAATTTGCTGATTGAACCGAGAAAATACCATCATTAGCAGGAAGCCAAATGAGTCTATCATCGGTGTCTGTTACAGGGATTCTAGTTTGAATAATAATTTCCACAATATGAGGTGGCACAATCTGTTCTAGAAGGCTAATATTCCAGGTCCTATTTGGAAGGATAAAGGCGGAGACCTTTTGAGTCGAATCCCCTGAATCGATAAAGGGTAGAAGATCAATATTTGGTAGCCAAGGATCTGTCCAAAATTTGATTGTTTTACCATTACCTAGCAGCCATCTAATGCCTCTAGAGAATAAATTTCTAAGATTCATCAGCCTGCCAAACTGCCAGGAGCAATTATTTTTATGATAGTTAAATAGGGAGTCCGTAGTTAGATATTTTTCAGTTATTACTTTGACCCAGACATTTTGTGGTTGTGTTGCTATTTTCCAAAGTAGTTTTATTTGAAGAGACATATTGATATTTTCCACAGAACGAAGGCCAAGCCCCCCATTCTCTTTTGGAGAACATATACAGTCCCAACTAATGAGTGGATGGTGATTTGGGATGAATTTATTCCAAAAGAAAGATTTATAAACCGCATCTATTTGTTTGAGGACCCCTTGGGGCAACATGAAACTTTGCATAAGGTAGTTGACTTTGCTTATTAGACATGATTGGATAAGAACAACTCTGCCTAGCTGCTTGTGAAATTGTATTAGCTTTCCATTGGGACAATTGTTTTTTAAGATTAGAAACTGAGTCTAAAAAAACATAAAAATCTGAACTCTTCCTTTAAGAATCGGAATTCCTAAGTATTTTTCCATGGAAGAGGTGACTTGAATGTTGAGGAAGCTTGCCAAGGCAACAAATGTAGGTTGAGTAACTGATTCAGGCTATTTTGTATAGGTTAACTCTTAGATTTTGAGATGATTTAGAGAGTGTTTAGGTTAGTTTTGAGCGTTATTGTAATATGAAGACTGGAGACACAAGTTATGAAGAATCAAGAGTTAAAGATCGAGCTTAAAGACGAAGATTCGCCACTACATGGATATCGCGGTCGCGTTGTCTATGACGCGGGCGCGGTGGCGTGAAGAGACGGACCAACCAATACCATGAAGGCCGCGGTCGCGCTGTTTGTGGCGCGGTCGCGGTAGTAGCCGACTCAGCGATTTGACCAAAGAAGACCGCCACGGGTGCGGTTATGATGCCGAGGTTGCGGTGCCGGCCGACATTGAGACGGGCGAAATTCTATCGTTTCTATCTTGTTTCATTTCTTATTTTTCGGTTTCCTTTCTTATCTAGTCCGAAAAGGTTGATCTTTGGGGCTATTTAAGGGGAACCTTTCTAGGTTTTTAGGATATTCAATTCACTAGATAATCAATTGTTCTTTCAATAAAGATTGAAGTTTTCTTTGTAATGGAGGCTTTATTATGAAGTTGTGTGAAATTCTGGTAACCTCTTTATCCCTAGGTCTTTATTGATACTCTTGTGCTTCATCCCATGATCTATGTTTGATTTCATGAGCCTGATCAACTTGTTTGATTGACTTAGATCTATTGTTTGAATTAGTATTGGTTGTTGTCTATGCATCTTTCCTATTCTCGAAACAATTCTATTCTAGGACCATGGACTAGTTTAGGGAAGAATATTCAATGTTTAAGTTGTGCATGAGACTCGTAGCTTGATTGCATGATTTGATTTCCTAATATCTTTGTTCTCTATGCTAATTCTAGGTTAAACGTCCTTGCCTAGGGTTATAGAATTGCTTGGACCGTGAACTTGCGGTTGTTAATGATTGGGATTGGAATTGACCTAGGCATATAAAGAGGTGGATGAATTCATGATCAACGGATTGGTAAAGTGGGATTGATTGGATAAACTCTACCTAATAACTTTTGATTGAAACCAACTTTCAAAACCCCCCTTTGAATACTTGCATGAAAACCATAAAATCTAACTAGAAACTGATTCCTTTGGGATTGACCCCTTGCTTGCTCACTCTACTATTGTTTGCATGTTTGGGATTTATTGTTGATAAGGGAACAACAACTTTGCCCGAGTCAAATTTTGGCGCCGTTGCCGTGGAGTTCTTTTTCTTGTTTGATTGTGTGCGTTTTCCGTGTTCTGCGCCCAAACTGCACCCGCGGCCCCCTCGGCGCGACCGCGGTTTGCGCGCAGAACCTTCTCTTGGGTTCGGACCTAACACATGGTCCGTACCCGGTCTACTAATACTTCTCCTGTTCGTTTTGACCCAGAAATTGACAAGACTCTTCGGAAGATAAGGAGTGCCCCCAGACCTTCTACATCCTACAATCTTTTTGAATCACTTTCTCTCTCTGACTCTGAACCAGAGGACGTCATGGCGGAACAAACTATTTGCCAAATCACGGCGCCCGATCTCCAGCAACAGCTGCTCGCTGTTCAATTCCCCGAACTCGGGGAAGGTGTGAAGTTCGAACTGAAGTCCGGGCTCATTCACCACTTGCCCAAATTCCATGGGTTGAGTGGTGAGAACCCGAACAAGCATCTCACCGAGTTCCACGCGGTGTGCGTGAGTATGAAGCCCACTAATGTAACGAAGGATCAAATCAAGCTCCGGGCTTTCCCCTTCTCTCTTGTGGACTCCACCAAGGACTGGTTCCTTTATTTGGTGCCGGGTTCTATCACTACTTGGGCGGCTATGAAGAGGGCATTTCTTGAGAAGTACTTCCCGCTTCCAAACAAACATCTATTAAGAAGCAGCTCAGCAGTTTGGAGCAGGGGGAGGACGAGAACCTCTATGACTATTATGAGCGCTACAAGAGGCTCATCGCGAGTTGTCCCTACCATGGCTATCTTGCCAAGGATCTTATTTGCTATATCATTGAGGGACTCTGCGAAAATAACAAGAGGCTCGTGAATGCATCTTGTGGGGGTAGTTACGAAAACTTAACCCCTGCTGCAGCTTTTCAGAAAGTTGAGATCTTGGCGGAACAAGCCCGCAATCAGAGGTCCAAAACCAATGTGAGGTCCGTCAGTGTGGTGAACGAGTCCCTGAATGCTGAAGTAAGGGAGCTCAAAGATCTTATGAAGCAGCTGCTCACGAAGAGGATGGCTCAACAAGTCAATGCTTGCGGTCTTTGCTATGATGCGAGCCACCACACGGATCAATGCCCTACTATTCAAGAGACCGAGGAGTCGGTCAATGCTATTGGCAATTATGGTGCGCCTAGGCCCCGGAATGATCCTTTCTCTAATACCTACAATCCGGGGTGGGCGAACCATCCTAACTTCCGGTGGAGCAACCAGCAGCAACAAGATCCACCACAACAGCAGCAGAAGTTCGCCTCTCAGGGCTAGCAACAACAATTCCGGTCCAACAACTATGCCCCGAGAGCGCCTGCTCCTCCTCAGAATGATGCTATTACCGCCCTCTTGAAGGAGAATCAAGAGACGAGGGCTGCTGTAAAGAATCTTGAGACTAAGCTGAGCCAACTTGCCACCATGATCAATAGGCTTGAGTCTAAGGATTCCGGGAAACTTCCCTCTCAACCGCTCAACCACAAGGAGAATGTGAGTGCCATGAACTTGAGGAGCGGTAGAGCATTGGCAAGTCGGGAATCACCCACTGGTGATGAACCGCGACCGCGTTCCCCTGGCCGCGACCGCGCCGGGGCAGTAGAAGACGAAGGCCAACTCTCTGTTGGAAATCCGCGACCGCGCTCTCCACACCGCGCCCGCGGAAATCCAACAAAGGACTCGGATCATGAGACGCGTGAGGCGCCGCGACTGCGGAGCCCGGACCGCGCCCGCGGTAAGAAGGCAGAATGAAATTTCGGGGCGTTGGTCGACTATGCTTTCAAGAACTATTCGCCCCCGCGCCCGAGCTCTCCTAGACGCGACCGCACCCCAGTAGCAGAGGAGTATGACGGCTATGTGGCTCAACCACTTCCACGTTTGAACTCTTTCAAGCCCTCTCCCCCATTCCCCGAAGCACTCAAGGACACAAGGAAGCCGGCACATGACAAGGAACTCTTTGAGACCTTCGGCAATTGCCAGGTAAATGTTCCCCTCATCAATCTCATTCAAAGTGTCCCTCGTTTTGCTAAGTTTATGAAAGAGCTATGCATCATAAAAAGGAAGAATAAGACTAGTCCTAAAATTGAGAAAGTAGCTCTAGTTGAGAAAACGTAGGATAGCAAAATTGAGACTTGTAATTCCCTACTCCAGAAGCAATTGTCTAAAAAATGCTCAGACCCAAGAAGATTCACTGTCCCTGTCACTATTGGAGAAACAAAAATTGAGCGTGCTATGCTAGATTTAGGTGCCTCCATTAATGTTCTCACAGCTTGCATGCATGATAGGTTAGGCCTTGGTCCTTTAAAGGAGTCCGACATTGTTATTGAGTTGGCTGACCATTCTAATGTGCGCCCGAAAGGGTTAGTTGAGGATGTTCTAGTGTAGGTGCATGGTTTGATCTTTCCTGCAGATTTCTATGTGATGGAGATAAGCGAAGGGCGTTACGATCCGGTTCTCTTACTTGGTCGCCCATTCATGAAAACCGCAAAGACGGTCATTGATGTTGCCAATGGATCTCTTTCCATGTCTCATGGTGGCAATGAGGTCCGAATTCATGTTGATGAGAACCCATATTGATCGTATCCACGTCGAGCCAACAACGTTAAACAAAAGCGCTGCTTGGGAGGCAACCCAAGGTTTAGTTAGATTGTTTTTTCATTCTTAGCTTAGGATTTGCTTGTTTTTCTAGCTAACATGCATGTACTAGGTCCGAAAGGACACGCCTGGCGTGATACCGCGACCGCGCCGCCTTGGCTGCGCCCGCGGTGGATCACCAGCGCGCCCAGACGAACAGGTACTAGCCCGTGTGTTGGGACAATGTTAAGGACGCCTTCAGTAAATTAACATTGTGCCTAGCGTCCCTTAGTTTTGATATGACAAACTCACCGTGATCTAATAAAGTTGTCCAAGTGTTTCAGGAACGCATGTTGAAAAGGACAACAAGTTGAGGATTAGATAGCCGTCCTCAGGAAGTGAGGACGCTACATCCTTCAGTGAACGGCTTGGTAAAATACAAACAAGGACACCGTCCTTAATCATTACACTGGAGTCCTTCAAAGCTCGCCGACAAAGTGACATCACCAGACAAGCTTTGATCATGATCTCCACGTGGAAGAAGATCCCGCATCCAAGCCTAACGGAAATGCCAGTAGGCTTCCTTGATCATCAGAACAACACGTGGAAGCCGATTACTGTTGCAACGTCCCCAAGGGCATGATCGTCAGAGTTAAAGTTTCCCTTTCCCAATGTCACTATAAATACTCCCTAAAGTATTTATTGTGATGTGACGCTTGAGAGAATATTCAGAGAATTTATCAAGTCGCTCAAGAACACCAAGAACACCAAGAACAAACTCAAGAACCAGTGAGACTTAGGTGTTAGATCGAGCGAGAAGCGTTCAACAAAACCACAAACTGTTTGTAATAGAAAAGAACAAAAAGAGTGAGAGAGTCCTTACGACGAACTGTAAGGACGAGGTGATAGTTTCTTTTAGAGATTAAGTTAGGTTACTCTACCGGCTTAAAGGGGTTGTTACTAGTGGACTTAGGGACGCCAGTCTAAGTGCCAGAGAAGTGTGACCGCTCGCCAGTGTATTGTAAGGAAACTTAATAAGAAAAGAAAAATCTATTACAAAATCCTCCAAGGAGGTAGAGGTTTACACTCAAGGACTAGTTGGTACTTGAGTGGTTCCTCTATAAATCAAAAGCGTTCTTTACTTATTTCCTTAATCTGTTTAGTCTTTTGATTTCCGCTGCGAACCAAGGAAGTCCTTGATTTTTATTAAGGACATCCTGGTGAAGGACGACCTTAACTCTGTTAAGGACGCCCTTGTATTTCTGACTAACGATCCAACAATTGGTATCAGAGCAGGCGCTCTAGATTCTTACTGAGTTGCAGGTTAAGATGGTGGACATGGAACCTATTGGAATCTCGTTCGTAAAGCCTCCACGCCTGACGGACGGCCACTTCAACCGCTGGAAAATTAGATTTGAGAATTTCTGCAGAAGCACAAATTATCAATGCTGGAAGGTAATTATGAAGGGCAAGGGAAAGATCAAAGGGACGGGGACTGCTATTCTCAATCCGTCCATCAAAGCAACAAATGTCAGTCTTGTTGAAGGACTTGGTTTCAATCTCCTGAGTGTTTCCCAAATGTGTGATCAAGGTGAAAATTTAGTCACATTTGACTCAAAGGAGTGTCTCGTGATCGACAAGAAGTCCAACAAAGTTGTTCTCAAAGGAGTTCGCCAGAACAATGTCTACATCTTCAATCAAGAGTTCAAGCCGAAATCTGAGCTGTGCCTATCTGTTTCAAAGGAGGACGCTGACCTTTGGCATCGTCGTCTTGGACATGCTGGACTGAGCACAATCCTCAAACTGCATCAAAGAAATCTTGTGAAAGGACTTCCTCAAATTGATCCTGAGAAGATTGAACTATGTGAAGCATGTATTAAAGGGAAGCAAACAAGAACGTCCTTCAAATCTAAGAACGAAGTCAGCACAAAGAAACCTTTGGAACTCCTTCATATGGATCTTTGTGGGCCAATGAAGACGTTGAGCCATGGTGGAAAGAGGTACATTTACGTTCTTGTAGATGATTTTTCTCGTTTCACTTGGGTTCTTTTCTTGGCTTCCAAAACAGATTGCTTCAATGCGTTCAAAGTCTTCATCAAACAAGTGGAAGTTGCCCTGGAGACGCCTCTTAAAGCCATAAGATCAGACCATGGAACGGAGTTTCAGAATTCAGAGTTCCTGGCCTTCTGTGATCAACATGGTGTCTCGCACAATTTTTCAGCTCCAAGGACTCCTCAACAAAATGGTGTTGTGGAAAGAAAGAATAGGACGCTGGAGGATATGGCAAGGACTATGCTTTTAGCCAATAGCGTTCCTATGTACTTCTGGGCGGAAGCTATTGCTACAGCTTGTTATATCATCAATCGTGCCATGATCCGTCCGCTGCTCAAAAAGACGTCCTATGAATTGTTGAATGGAAGGAAGCCTCGCATTGATTATCTCAGAGTATTCGGATGCAAGTGCTTTGTTCACAACAATGACAAAGAACGACTTGGAAAGTTTGATGCAAGGAGTGATGAAGCTATATTTCTTGGATACTCTCTAACCAGCAAAGCATATAGAGTTTTCAACAAAAGGACTCTAAAGCTTGAGGAGAGCATTCATGTTGTGTTCAAGGAGAGCGTTTCTCATAAAGAAAAACCAAATAAGAAAGAGCGCTCTTCCTCACAACAGCAGGACGATTCTGAAGACGAAGCTGATTTTGGGTCTTCTGGAAAATATTATGTTCCCAAGGACGCCACTCCAAATCCTGAAGAAGTCTCAGTGGACGTTCCTAGTATTGTTGAAGAAGTTCTCTCTCGAAGTGAATCTCCAATTCAACAAGATGTGGCTGAATCAAGTATGCAAGGTCAAGGTGTGGACGCTCTCTCTGAGGGGGAACACACCGAGGACGCCTCTTCAGAAGATGAAGTTGATCCTAGGTTTGCTCAACTATTTCAAAGAGAGTCCCGTTTTTCAAGATATCATCCAACTTCTCAGATTGTCTCCGATCCAGCTCAAGGAGTTCAAACCAGATCAGCTGCAAGCAAGTCCCAAAGCGCAAATTTAGCCCACAAAAATCTTTGACCGTTTTCCAACCAATGTGGAGGAGCGAACAAAGTTCAAACATGATCGTCCCCACTCTAAACCCCTCAAAAGGCGAAAGCTCGCCAAGGCCAAGCCAAATCCCATTCCTCTTGACACCCCTTCCTCCTCCCCTTCTCCAATCGATATTCTCGACCCATCCATGCCTGACCCTACCCTTCTCCAACTACAACAGGCCTTCCCTGATGTGGACATCTCCCCTTCCCTATCTCCTCAAAATTCCCCTTCCCCCTCTGCCCCTCCTACTCCCATATCAAGGGGCCACTCAGCTGAAAGGGACGACTCTATAGAAGCGGAGTTTGGCTCTGCTCAATCTGAGGAGATCTCTACAACTGTCGTCCTGGATGAGCTCACACGACAACAGATTGCTGAGGACGAAGAGCTGTGTCGCAAAATCGCAAATCAACGCGACAATGTTGTACAAGAGGACGCTCTCTCTCTCGATGAGCAACTCTCTGCGGACGCTCTTGAGACTCCACCATGGGAAGCCGTCCCAATGGACGCGGGAGACAAGTCTGCTCCCAAAGGAAAAGGTGGAAAGCGTCCACGAAAAACAAAGGCGTCCAAGGATGCAGCTGGTCCATCTGAGGGACAAGCTGATGAAAATCTCCAGGAAGGAGATAATGATGGAGAAGAAGAAGAGGACGATGAAGAAGACAACGAGGACGGTACTTCAGGTCCGCCTAAAAAGAAAAGCAAGAAGTCTGAGCAGATTCTTCCTCCTCTTGTCTATGATGAAGCCTTCCTTAGCCAGTTTTCTGAGGCCAAGGATCTAGTTGACCTTCTCAAAGTTCAAGGGTGGCTCAAGCTTTCAGAAGAGAACGTCAAAGTTGATCCCAAACTTGTGCAGGATTTCTATGATTCTCTCAACATCAACATCGAGAATGGCACAGGGACGTTCTTGGCAAATGGAGAGTCTGCTACTTTCTCTGAGAAGACAGTCCGCCAGCTGATGGGGCTTGACAAACAACGTCCTGGACCTGAGGCCTTGCACAGAGTCCCAGCAAGTGGTTTTGGCATAGAAGGCGAGGCACTAAATGACTTATTTCGGAGAATCTTCAATGGGAAGACTCCAGATGCAAATGACCGGGTTGCCTCCGTCCTGTCTCACACTGGTGCTATGGCACACTATCTGATCTGCAGGACTATCGTCCCCAGGCAGGAGAAGAAATCTATTGTTCAGACCATCGATTGCTTGCTGCTGGACGCCTTCCTTCAAGGCAGAAAGATCAACTTAGCCAGAATAATGATCGAGCACATGGCTAAGTGCACAAAGAAGAATCATGCTCTTCCCTACCCAGGTTTGGTGAAAGCCTTGCTGATTGAAAATGATGCTTACACACCTGGCGAGGAAATCTCCTTGGGATTGCCATGGGATCAAAAGTATGGCGTCCTGGAGATAAAGCACAGCCTTGAGCTTCCCTCCATCAGGAAGCAAATTGAGAAAGAAAGAAAAGAAGCGGAGCGGAAAAAGAAAGAAGAAGAGGCTGCAAGAAAGGCTGAGGAAAAACGTCTAAGGCAGGAAGCTGCTAAGAAAACTGCTGAGGACGAGCGTGCTCGTCAAGAAGATGCAAAGAAAGGGAAGACTGTTGCTCCTGAGCCTCCCTTGGCAGTGGATACTGAGGAAGAACGTGCTGCTCGCTATGCTGAAGTTGATCAGTTATCGTCCTTCTTTCATACCGATCAGATGGACTTCAACTTCTCGCCTTCTCATCTTCCTCCTATTCAACAGCCGTCCTACTTTCAGTGCTCCCCTGCTCCGTCAAATACAGAAGCCTACTCTGAAAAGCAGCTGTACGCCCTCATCCTTAACAATCAGAATGTTCTCGCGCAACAAGGGAACGCCATCATTCAACAGAACAACGCTGCCATGCAACAGAACTACAACTACTTTCAAGCCGTTAAGACTCAGAACGACTTGATTAAGCTGCTAGTTCAGTCGATTCACAGGGATAGTACAGAGGGAGACACTCAAGAAGAAGAGGAACCTGCTGCGACGGACGCCAATGTCAATGATCAAAGCCGTCCTGCTGGATCACCTCCCACCTAACCCTTTATTCCCTCATTATTTTGCCTGTGCTTCTTTTGTTTCTCAAACACTTGTCTAATTGTCTGTAATGACTACTTTTCGTTTCAATGGCAATTCCTGTGTTTGTGTGCATATGTGTGTCTAAGCGTTCTCTTGCCTCTAATTGTGATTTTGTGCTATCGTCCTTAAGCTAACTTGTTATCCTTTTCGATGATGCCAAAAGGGGGAAGTGTAGTTTTGCAGAGATGCGCTTTTAATAGTTATCTAGAATAAACAAGTGTTAAGGAGAAATTTCAGTGAAAGGAACTAAGTTTAAAAAGGGGACGCTAGTTACGAAAGAAATTTTTGATTTAGAAAGCCGTCCCTTCCCTAAAATCCAAAAAGAAGATTAGATCAAGTATTGAAAACTTGTGCCTATAGATTATTTCTAAGTGTTGAAAGGACGCTCTTTGAGTTGTCAAAGCATGCTAGAGCCTAAGTGCAAAATGTTTATTGCCCAGAGTTTGTCATCATCAAAAAGGGGGAAACTGTTGGGACAATGTTAAGGACGCCTTCAGTAAATTAACATTGTGCCTAGCGTCCCTTAGTTTTGATATGACAAACTCACCGTGATCTAATAAAGTTGTCCAAGTGTTTCAGGAACGCATGTTGAAAAGGACAACAAGTTGAGGATTAGATAGCCGTCCTCAGGAAGTGAGGACGCTACATCCTTCAGTGAACGGCTTGGTAAAATACAAACAAGGACACCGTCCTTAATCATTACACTGGAGTCCTTCAAAGCTCGCCGACAAAGTGACATCACCAGACAAGCTTTGATCATGATCTCCACGTGGAAGAAGATCCCGCATCCAAGCCTAACGGAAATGCCAGTAGGCTTCCTTGATCATCAGAACAACACGTGGAAGCCGATTACTGTTGCAACGTCCCCAAGGGCATGATCGTCAGAGTTAAAGTTTCCCTTTCCCAATGTCACTATAAATACTCCCTAAAGTATTTATTGTGATGTGACGCTTGAGAGAATATTCAGAGAATTTATCAAGTCGCTCAAGAACACCAAGAACACCAAGAACAAACTCAAGAACCAGTGAGACTTAGGTGTTAGATCGAGCGAGAAGCGTTCAACAAAACCACAAACTGTTTGTAATAGAAAAGAACAAAAAGAGTGAGAGAGTCCTTACGACGAACTGTAAGGACGAGGTGATAGTTTCTTTTAGAGATTAAGTTAGGTTACTCTACCGGCTTAAAGGGGTTGTTACTAGTGGACTTAGGGACGCCAGTCTAAGTGCCAGAGAAGTGTGACCGCTCGCCAGTGTATTGTAAGGAAACTTAATAAGAAAAGAAAAATCTATTACAAAATCCTCCAAGGAGGTAGAGGTTTACACTCAAGGACTAGTTGGTACTTGAGTGGTTCCTCTATAAATCAAAAGCGTTCTTTACTTATTTCCTTAATCTGTTTAGTCTTTTGATTTCCGCTGCGAACCAAGGAAGTCCTTGATTTTTATTAAGGACATCCTGGTGAAGGACGACCTTAACTCTGTTAAGGACGCCCTTGTATTTCTGACTAACGATCCAACACCGTGCTCGCGGCAACCATACCGCGTCTCGGTTTTACCTCGTTTTGTTTTTGAAAAAAAAGAAAAGAAAAGAAAAAAAAGAAGACTTCTTGGTCCCATTCTACCTCTACATCTTTTATTCATTCTATCCATCTTCTATCTTTCCATCTTCTATTTCTTCTATTCATACATCTTTGTATTTCCCTTATTTGGTTATGTGTAAAAGCCTAAGTATGGAGGAGCTTTGTTCCCCCCGGGACTTCTTCTCCACGGCTCGAGTTCGAGTATTGATCCATCTTTCAAGAGACGAGCCAAGATACAACGGTTCTTTGCACATCACACTTTTCGAGACGACGTCAAGACCTCGCCCCTACACATGTACAGCGCCCGCGCTCCATCAGCCGCGCCCGCGGTGACCACCCGAAGATGAATTCGCTCTCTGCATTGATTCCGCGCCCGCGCCCCTAGTGCCGCGCCCATGGTTCGACACCAGACCTGGAATACGAAACTTTTCTTCTACCACCTTTGAAGAGTTTTTCCATTCCACCACTCTTCAATCGATTGTGAGTCTTATTATATACCTTCTTCCTTGCTTCCATCCTTTCTCTTTGCTTCATTGAGGACAATGAAGGATTTAAGTATGGGGGAGTACTCGCATTCGCTTATCCTAGTTAGCTTAACTAGATACTTGCTTCAGGTTTTTGATTTTCTTCTTTTCATGGAGCACTTGCACCATACCTTTTTGCATAATAAAGAAAGAAAGAAAATGAAAAAAGATAGAAAAAGCCATAAAAAAATTGAAAAAAGGCATATAAATCCTGGGATGAGTCGAAAACCCGAAAGGGCGGCTCAGGTATTACGCAGGTAACCCGGACCAGCATTAGGCTGGGGTAATATGAGGTTCATGAGAGTTGTGAGTATTTGTGAGCACACCTTTTGAAAAATGAAAAGAGCGGTTAGGTGAAAACCTGAAAGGGCGCCTAAGCAGAATTGAGTGGTAAAATTCGAGTGTTTTAGGATCATTCTTGCTTGGAGACTTTGGGGCTTACATGTTAGATTTGGGTAGATCCTAGGTTGCTCTCTTTCATGCTTTTAGAGCTTGAGTGCTATATCTTGTTGTGAGGTGTGTGTTTGGGCTTCATTGTTTTATGCTCATGATTTCTCTATTTTTGGGTTTGGGTTGTGAGCTGAGTGTTTTTATCTTCCCTTGTATTTCCTGAGATCTTAGATGTGCTATCTTGTTATATTTGTCTTGAGCTTACTCGAGGACGATCAAGATCTAAGTATGGGGGAATTTGATTCAGGCTATTTTGTATAGGTTAACTCTTAGATTTTGAGATGATTTAGAGAGTGTTTAGGTTAGTTTTGAGCGTTATTGTAATATGAAGACCGAAGACACAAGCTATGAAGAATCAAGAGTTAAAGAGCTTAAAGACGAAGATTCGCCACTGCATGGATATCGCGGTCGCATTGTCTATGACGCGGGCGCGGTGGCGTGAAGAGACGGACCAACCAAGAACATGAAGGCCGCGGTCGCGCTGTCTGTGGCGCGGTCGCGGTAGTAGCCGACTCAGCGATTTGACCAAAGAAGACCGCCGTGGGCGCGATTATGATCCCGCGGTCGCGGTGCTGGCCGACATTGAGACGGGCGAAATTCTATCGTTTCTATCTTGTTTCCTTTCTTATCTTTTGGTTTCCTTTCTTATCTAGTCCGAAAAGGTTGATCTTTGGGGCTATTTAAGGGGAACCTTTCTAGGTTTTTAGGATATTCAATTCACTAGATAATCAATTGTTCTTTCAATAAAGATTGAAGTTTTCTTTGTAATGGAGAACTAACTCTCCTCTTGAGTTTATTCGATCAAGGAAGCTTTATTATGAAGTTGTGAAATTCTGGTAACTGTTTGAGCCAAAATTCACCCAAGGGAATCCTGGCCTAGATCGGGCCTAATCGAGGTGAATCACGAAGAAGACGTATGATGTAAAAGCTCGAGAATTGTATTTAAAGTTTGATTGAATGCGTAAAAGAGCATAATCCTGCTTTAGGGCTTACAATTGGTTTATATAGCGCCCTTTAGGGTTAATCTATCTTGTGAAAAAGATATGAAAATACAAGATTCTAACTAATCGTAATCTTAACGGAATATCTTGCAGGGATGTATCCTATATCTTTAACTCTATCTTGTTTAACCGACTTCGGTCCCCGCCGTCTCTCGCTGTGCTCTGAAGAAGTACCGAAGAAGTCTCAACCGGGTCTCGATACTTTTGTGAGGAAAATCTGGGCCCAACAATACCCCTAAATGCAGCGTTCAGATTTTGAACCCTTTCAAATTTTGAATGGTGCATTTATATGATTTGACGTTGTGGTCAACCCTCGATTTTCGGGATTTTGCAGGCTCCATTCTTAAACCCTCTTCTTCACTGTTCCCTTTCATCTTCACCTTCACTTGTGTCCGTCTTCTTCTCTTCCTCCTCTGTTTTCCGCTCTTCGAACGCGTCAGGTACTACTCCGCCCTTTTTTGCTTCTTTTTTCACTTTCCATGGCTCCAAGATCTCCCTTTACCTCTTCCAAATCCCTTAGTGAGGAAGACCTCCTTCCCTGCGCCATGACCCGAGACGAAATCGCGGATTGGGTCAAATTTGGGGGTTTTCCCAGGGGAACCCGATTCCACACTCCCACTATTGAAAAGATCGATTGGGTGCGCAAGGGTTGGGTCTGCTTCTTAGATTACCCGTTCTCCATAGGTTTGAAATTCCCCTTCTCTGATTTCATCCGAGAGTTTATTAGTACCCTAAAAGCCTCGCCTTGTCAAATCCTTCCCACAACGTGGCGTATGCTCGCTAGAATCGACGTGCTCGCTACGCAGCGGGGCCTTAGAATGACCATGGGTGAGCTCCTTCTTGCCTACAAAATTGTCCCCCAATGAGCTGGTATGATTACCCTTCATGCCCGGAATGTCAAGAACCCTCTGATTCCCAAGACCAAAATGCCTTCACGAAGCCTACAGGCTCGGTTATTTTTTATCGAATTAGAATCCCTAATGGGCATAGATGACGACGTGCTAGCGGTCTTTCGAGATGGATGGAACACATCTCGTAAGGCTCTGCACCTTTCTTTGCTGTTGTCCCCTTGATTTTGTGTTATGACTAATTCTGACCTGGGTTTTTCTCTTTTCTTTGCGCAGTTCCGGTGGGAATCAACTCCAGAAGTACTGACATAGGTGTTTGCCGGCGATTGCTGAAGGTCGAGGTTGAAAAGCGCAAGCCAAAAAAGATCAAGCCAGAGCCAGAGGAACCTGTAGAGGAAGTGGAGGCATTGGAGTCTGACGAAGACGAGACCGAGACAAACAAAACCCCAACATCTTCCGACATGGCGAGTTCTTCTGGAAAGAAATCAGGTTCGGGTTTGTTTATTCGAAATCCTGTACCTCCAAATTCCTTGTTCTGTCATGGTTTGCTAACTGTTGGCCGTGCATAGGTGCTAAGATTGATATGTCTGCCACCGGGATGGTGAAGAGATTGAGGTCTAGTGGTTTCAAGGCTTTGACTTCCCCGACTCCCTCAGTGGACTCCAAGAAGTCTCAGCCTCTGAAGCGAAAAAGGACCGAAGAGACCCCGTCCCCTGCCACGAAGAAGAGAGAACCCAAGGATCTTCTGAGCGTCTTCGACGACAAGCTATCACCGTATGCTCGCTAGAATCGACGTGCTCGCTACGCAGCGGGGCCTTAGAATGACCATGGGTGAGCTCCTTCTTGCCTACAAAATTGTCCCCCAAAGAGCTGGTATGATTACCCTTCATGCCCGGAATGTCAAGAACCCTCTGATTCCCAAGACCAAAATGCCTTCACGAATCCTACAGGCTCGGTTATTTTTTATCGAATTAGAATCCCTAATGGGCATAGATGACGACGTGCTAGCGGTCTTTCGAGATGGATGGAACACATCTCGTAAGGCTCTGCACCTTTCTTTGCTGTTGTCCCCTTGATTTTGTGTTGTGACTAATTCTGACCTGGGTTTTTCTCTTTTCTTTGCGCAGTTCCGGTGGGAATCAACTCCAGAAGTACTGACATAGGTGTTTGCCGGCGATTGCTGAAGGTCGAGGTTGAAAAGCGCAAGCCAAAAAAGATCAAGCCAGAGCCAGAGGAACCTGTAGAGGAAGTGGAGGCATTGGAGTCTGACGAAGACGAGACCGAGACAAACAAAACCCCAACATCTTCCGACATGGCGAGTTCTTCTGGAAAGAAATCAGGTTCGGGTTTGTTTATTCGAAATCCTGTACCTCCAAATTCCTTGTTCTGTCATGGTTTGCTAACTGTTGGCCGTGCATAGGTGCTAAGATTGATATGTCTGCCACCGGGATGGTGAAGAGATTGAGGTCTAGTGGTTTCAAGGCTTTGACTTCCCCGACTCCCTCAGTGGACTCCAAGAAGTCTCAGCCTCTGAAGCGAAAAAGGACCGAAGAGACCCCGTCCCCTGCCACGAAGAAGAGAGAGCCCAAGGATCTTCTGAGCGTCTTCGACGACAAGCTATCACCCAACATCAAGGCAGAGTTCCAACCGCTGTTCCTCGATGCGGCCTTTAGTCGTGTGGGCACCACTCCCAGGCGGGTAAGTTGATCCCCTTTATCATTTTTTATCAATACTTCTTTGCTTCTTTTGTGCATACTCCAACACTTCCTTTTTGTTTATCGGGTTGTGCTCATTGCAGGCCTTTCAAGAACTGATGGCGACCAACTGCCACTCTCACGATAAGCTGTCGAGGTTGGAAGCCAACACCAAGAGTGCCAGAGACGCCGTTGCCGCATCCGAGAGAAAGGTCCGCAAGCTTCAATCGACTATCGACACCTTGTCGATTCAAGTAGAGGACCTTCAAGCTGAGAAGGCCTCTCTGGAGTCTTGGATGCACGAGGTGAAGAGGTCAGCCAAGCATTTCTCGGAGGTGGTAACCCAGGTGGCTGGATACTACACGCTGAAGGCGCGAGTGGAACTTCTTCAGGACCAGGCCGAAGGGAGAGGTGCGAACTGGGTGCTTGCCGCGGAGCAAGAGTCCTTGGAAGAGTATTTTCCATCCTGCACCCCCCTCCAGGTCAAGAGTTCATAGAGACTGCTGAGCAAGTGGCCGAGGATGAGGACTCGGAGAAGACCAAGGAGGCCGGGACCCCAGGTACCACTGCCGAGAACCCTGGTGCTGAAGATGGTGTTGCGGCCACGGGTGGTGTGGAAGATGCCAAGGATGGAGATGCCGAGGCCAAGACCGAAGGGAAGGCGAGCCCGAACGATGATTGACCACCCCTGCCCTCTTATCATGCAAACTTTATGTTTTTCTGTCTGTTTCTAAACTTTCTGGTTGTTTAAGACTTTTCTGATACTTCTTTGGCTATCGAGCCAGTACTTTTCTAATATTTTCAGCCGTAGGCCGGAAAATATTAGACTTAATCGTTTTGACGCCCACTGTATGGCGCTTTTGGTTATCTATTTTTGTGATGTCTTCTTTTTATCGCTTTAATTTGCGTTTAGTCGGCAATATTTGATGGTTTTAGATGCGTTAGTAGGTCAGCATCTGGGGAAAGCGTTATGTGACTCCTCCCCAGCGCATAATTATCACGAAATAGGTTTTCGGTCATTGCGCTTAGTTTACTGCAAAGGTCCGTGCATAATTGCTTATGATTAGGCATCCTTTGGATCCATAAGTTTAGTCCTTAGGATGTATTGTGTTCACGGCGTCCCGCGAATGTGGCCTTGGGTTATCGGTGCTATAGCGTTCCCCTTCCCGTACTAGTCCAATGTGACTACATTGATTGGACTTAGATGGGGGGTAACCAACTTATGGGTTACTTCATCACGTTGTATGCATGACGACATCGTCGTATTTAGACGGTACAACCATGCAAACGTACAGTGGTCAATTTGAGTAAAACGCTTTTAGTCGCGTGTGAGTTTTGATCGTAAAGATGTTTTGTACGAGATGACTTTGAGTTGTGGGAGAGTTGTGTTCTCGCAAAACATATCAAATCATTAACAAAGACAAATTCCAGATCGTGTATTAAAAAATAGTGCATCGACATCGGGGGTGGTGACCCCTGAGTCTTTTATTTGAAAAGGAAACAGCTAGGTCCTAAAGAAGTCTCAAAACTAATGCTAAAGATCGGACTGATACTTTATCGAAAACAAGATAGTTTAGAAGTAGTACTTCTTTAAGTGTGTCGCATTCCAACTTCGGGGGACTGCTTCGCCGTCTCTGGATTCCAACTGGTATGCTCCATTCCCAGCTATCTTGGTGATCTTATACGGCCCTTCCCAAGTTGGTCTTAACTTGCCGGCATTAGCTTCTGCGGTGTTTTGGAATACTTTGCGTAAGACCCAATCTCCCTCTTGGAAGCATTTAACGCGGACATTTTTGTTGTAGCTTCTTGCAATTTGCTGTTGGTATTTCGAGATGCGTGCATGTGCTACTTCTTTGAACTCTTGGACCGTGTTTAGGTCGGCCTCCAATTCTTCTTTGCTACTTGCGGATGTGGCGAGCCCGTATCGAGCGGTAGGCACCGTGACCTCAGCTGGTATGACGGCTTCGCAACCGTGCACCAAGGAGAAAGGTGTTTGACCGGTCGCGCCTTTGGGCGTAGTGCGGTCGGCCCATAGGACGAAGGGCAGCTCTTCTGCCCACTTTCCTTTGGCTTTCGCCAACCGCTTCTTCAAGTTGTTGATGATGACTTTATTGCTTGCCTCGGCTTGGCCATTGGCCTGAGAGTACCTAGGTGTGGAAGTGACTAAGTCAATGTTCCACGCCTTGCAGAAATCGCGCATCCTTTTACTTATGAATTGAGAGCCGTTGTCGCAAGTGATCTCCGCCGGCACTCCAAACCTGCTCAAGATGTTTCTTTTTATGAAGGAGATGACCTGCTTGTCTTTGATTTCCCGGAAAGCCTCCGCCTCGATCCATTTGGAGAAATAGTCCGTCATCGCCAAGAAGAATACTTTCTGCCCCGTGGAAGGGGGTAGTTTCCCTACAATGTCCATTCCCCATCTCATGAAAGGCCAGGGAGTAATTGATGGGTGGAGGACTTCCGGCGGCTGGTGAGGTACTGGGGCGTGGCGCTGGCACGCGTCGCAAGACTGAGCGTACTTGTTAGCGTCTTGTCGGACGGTGGGCCAATACCACCCCTGGCTGAGGATTTTATTGGCCAAGCTCCGACCCCCAGTGTGGTTACCGCAATCTCCGCGGTGGACTTCTCTCTTGACCTCTTCAGCGTCTTCTTTCTCTATGCAACGTTGTAGGAAACCCGCCGCTGACTTGTGAAATAGGATCCCATCGACGATAGCGTAACGCGTAGCTTTTGACCTCAGGGCCTTGGCTTCGTCTTTATCTTTAGGAGCTTCCGATTTGATAAGCCAATCGAGGTATGGTTTTGTCCAGCTCGATTCGGTGTCTTTTCTCGCCTCGTCGGGATTATGATACTTGTTTGAAACCCCAGTCTCTATGGGAGAATCTTTGCTCTGTGTCGCCGACACCTCAGCGAGGGTTGAGTGTAGCAGGTGGATCAGTGGCACGCTGCTGAACTCTCAAGGGTCCAAGGTTGATCCTAGCCCTACTAGGGCGTCGGCCGAAGCGTTTTGCTCGTGAGGGATCTGCTCGAATTCAATTTGGTCAAACTTCTCGGATAGTGTTTTGACTATCCCGAGGTAGCTGATCATCCTGTCGTCCTTGGCTTCGAAGACCCCTAAGAACTGGTTGATGATGAGCAGGGAATCGGCGTGTACCTTGATTCTCTTTATGGATAAGTCGGCAGCTAGCTCTAGGCCGAATATGAGTGCTTCGTACTCAGCTTCATTATTTGTTGCTTCGAAATCGCATCTTATTGCCTGGGCTATCAGATCCCCCTTTGTCGACTTTAACACAACCCCGAGTCCTGCTCCTCTTATGTTCTGATGGCTTGCATTTAGTTCATGTTTAGAGTGCACATTAGGCCATGTTTCATAGATTTCGGTGTGCGTTTCTCTCGTTTAAGTTAGATTTTTACTGTTTTCGGTTTAGTTGTTCGGTTCGGACTCTACGCTTTGTTCTTTGTGAATTTCAGGGGATTTGGAGGTGAATGGAGCGGTAGAGATCAAGAGGACTTAAGGAGGTGTCAAGAGCTCGAAGACGGTGTGATTTGAGGCTTGTTGATGATTAGAACCGAAAGGTTAGGTTGTCAATAGGGAGATAGGCTAGGGGCTTGTGTTGAGAGACCTCCTCTCTAGCTTGAACTATAGGATTGATTGATTGATTTCCCTTTAAAATGAGATTTGATTTGGGAACTCTTGAGAGGTTGACCTACCGATAGAGGGTTTGAGTTGGACAAGCCCACTCAAGCCACGACGGTGGATGAGAGGCTTGAACCTATCGAGCCACGATTGAGCCTAAAGGGCCTAGTTTGCGTGTCAAGCCACGAAAGTGGATGATTGTCGTAATCTAGGTACGATTTGTTTAATTCGATAGGATTAGACATTGATTCTAGGTAGATGCCTCCAAACCACGTTTTGATCTTTACTCAAGTATGCTTGCAAATGGTTACTTGGATCCATAGTGTGAGCACTTAGATCCTAGGATTGCCTTTCCCCATAGTAAACTTGCATCATTTGTTGGTTGTTTTCTCCTTTTACTTAGTTGTTATTTGAGTTATTTTATTTCAATCCCAAATTGCCTCATATTAGCCTAGCTACTTTGATTGACGGTTCACCAACTCTACTAAAGTCCTTGAGATTCGACACCTTGGTACTACGCGATCCGTGCACTTGCGGTATTAGTCTAGTAGCCTATCAAGTTTTTGGCGCCGTTGCCGGGGACTTTAGTTAGTTTTGGTTGTTTCCTACCACTGGTAGACTAGGTCCTTTTTGTTATTTGATTTGTTTTCTTTTGTTTGTGATTTCAGAGGTGTTCGGTTGTTTATGCGAAGTGTCCTGAGCGCTCCTATTGTTGATTTTGATCCTGAAATTGAGCGTACTTTTCGTAAGAAACTCCATGCACAAAGATCTCTAGAAATGGCGGATGAGGTTCAACAAGCTCAAGCTTTGCAAAACGCCTTCGTTGCTCTTCAGAATCAGTTAGCCGCTGCCAATGCTCAGATTGCTCAGTTAACTCAAAATCAGAACCAAGCCGCTCAAGTCAATGGGCAAAGACCTCAAACTCTGGCTGGTTATATTGGACCCGCTCAGTTTGGTCCGGTGTCCGGTGTTGTTTTTCCCGAGGTCCATGCTCGAAACTTTGAATTGAAGCCCTCTTTGATCAATATGGTCCAACAAAACCAATTTGGGGGTCTTCCTTCCGAGAATCCTCATCAACATCTCACTACCTTTCTGGAATTGATGGACACCGTAAAAATCCATGACGTTTCTCAGGATGCACTTAGAATGAGGGCCTTTTCTTTCTCTCTTAGAGACAAGGCTAAGACTTGGCTAAAAACTCTTCCCCAAAATTCTATTTCTACTTGGGACGAGTTGGCATCCGCTTTCTTGAACAAGTACTTCCCGCCAAAGAAGACCTCCGAGATAAGATAACAAATATGTAATTTCAAGATGAATGACGGGGAATCCTTCTTTGAGGCTTGGGAAAGATTCAAAGAATTGATAGTGTTGTGTCCACACCATGGGCAATCCAAGATAGCTCTCATTGATGTCTTCTACAATGCCATTGATTGCTCAACGAGATTGCTATTAGATGCCTCGTCGGGAGGTGGCCTTTCCAACCTTCAAGAGGATGATGCTTGGGATTTGATTGAGAAAACTGCCTTGCATTCACACAATTACTCCGATGTGCGAGCCACTCCTAGTGTGAAGAAGCATGCCGGTATTTATGAAGTTGATGAGACTACTCAATTGAAGGCTCAACTTGAAATGCTCACTCAAAAGATGAAACAACTTGAGACCGCATCCGTTGTGAAACCGACATATAAGGCTAATTGACAATTTTGTGGGTCGGGAAATCACACAATCTCGGCTTGTCAACTTTATCTAGCTCAAGGGGAAGAGATTGAAGGTGAAGTGAGTTACATGAGCAACTACAACCGGGCACTGAGGAATGACCCTTACTCCAACACCTACAATCCCGGTTGGGCCAAACACCCAAACTTCTCTTACAACAACAACTACACCAACCCCTCTTCCTCTTCCTACAACCCAAACCAAGCCCAACCTAGAGGTCCACTGGGATTCAACCAACAAGCTCCACATGTCCCTCAAGCCCCGAAACCAAAGTCTTCGTTGGAGACTCTTGTTGAGAACATGGCTACCACGGTAAACCAACTTGCCGAGGATGTCCGCAATCAAGGGAAAAACTTGAAAATGCTAGAAAACCAACTTGCTCAAACCGCCGTGAATGCTCCTAGACCCGTTGGCCAACTTCCCGGTCAACCCGAGGCCAATCCAAAAGGGCAAGTGAATGCCGTGACTCTTAGAAGTGGAAGGGAGCTTGAAAATCTTCCACCAAGAGAAGCCCCAAAAGTGAATGAAGGGGCGCATCAAGAACAAGAGGTTCCTAAAGAGCCCAATGAGGTGGTCGTCGAGGAGAGAGATCTACCATATGTTCCTCCTCCACCTTATAAGCCACCTCTTCCTTTTCCTCAAAGGAGAACTCAAGCTCAACTAGACCTTCAATATAGGAAGTTCGTGGACGTCCTGAAGAAACTCTACATCAACATTCCCTTTACCGATGCTTTGAAACAAATGCCTTCCTACGTGAAATATTTGAAGGAAATCCTCTCCAACAAGAGAAAGTTGGATGATTGCCAATCCGTTTTCTTGAGCAAAGAGTGTAGTGCAATTCTTCAAAACAAACTTCTGCCGAAACTTGAGGATCCGGGTAGTTTCTCCGTCCCTATTGTTTTTAGCAATACTTCCTATGATGCATTGTGTGATTTGGGTGCTAGTGTGAGTATTATTCCGCTCTCAATTTGTGAGGAGTTAGACTTGGGAAAGCCTAGACTAATTGGGATGACTCTCTACATGGCGGATAGGTCTTCGGTTAGGCCTATAAGGATTATTGAGGACGTGCCAATCCGGATTGGGAAATTCTTCATTCCCGTGGATTTTGTGGTCCTTGATATTGATGCCGACATGCCCGTTCCGATAATCATGAGGAGACCTTGTCTAGCTACCGCCGACACTTTGATTGATGTCAAACGTGGAGTCCTTTCTTTCACTATTGGTGAGGAGAAGATTGAGTTTAATTTCTCCAAGGCTATGAAGCAACCCTCTTGTGAGGATGATGATTGCAAGTTGGATGTCATAGATGGGGAAGTTCATGGTTCTTTGATGTCTATCACCTCTAAGGACCCATTGGAGCTTTGCTTGACCTCTAGTCTACATCATGTGGAGAAAGGTGATCTTCTTGCAAGTGTTGTTGAGGATTTGAGTTCAACATGTGAGGATCCAAACGTTGTGGCCGAGGTGCTAGTGAAAGATGATCAAAAGCTCAAGGATGATCAAAATGGTGCTCCAAAGGTGGATTTGAAGCCACTCCCTTCTACTTTGAGGTATGAATTCCTATGACCCAACTCTACTTATCCGGTGATTATTAATGCAAATCTAAGTGATGTTGAGATTGTGAAATTGTTACATGAGCTTAGGTTGCATAGAAAAGCCATTGGATATACTATTGATGATCTTAAAGGAATTAGTCCCTCATTGTGCATGCATAGGATTTTAATGGAAGATGACCATATAACCTCAATTGAGCATCAAAGAAGACTTAACCCAAATATGAAAGAAGTAGTGAAAAAGAAAGTGCTAAAATTGCTAGATGCCGGCATTATTTATCCTATTTCCAATAGTAATTGGGTTAGTCCTATTCATGTGGTTCAATTCCTAAGAAAGGTGGGATGACGGTAGAAAAGAGTGAAAAGGATGAGTTGATTCCTAAGAGAACAATCATGGGTTGGAGAATGTGCATTGACTATAGGAAATTGAACTCGGCAACCCATAAAGATCATTTCCCTCTCCCTTTCATTGATCAAATGCTAGAAAGATTAGCTCATCATTCTCATTTTTGTTACTTAGATGGGTATAGTGGTTTCTTTCAAATTCCAATTCATCCGGATGACCAAGAAAAGACCACTTTTCAATGCCCTTAAGGCACCTTTGCATATAGGAGAATGCCATTTGGATTGTGTAATGCTCCCGCTACTTTTCAAAGATGCATGATGGCTATATTTTCTGATTTTATTGAGGATATTATGGAAGTTTTCATGGATGACTTTTCGGTTTATGGTACTTCTTTTGACTCTTGCTTGACTAACTTGTCAAAAGTGCTACAAAGATGTGAAGAAGCTAACCTTGTGTTGAATTGGGAGAAATGTCATTTCATGGTGAGTGAGAGGATTGTTCTAGGACATCTAGTTTCTAACCGTGGGATTGAGGTTGATAGAGCTAAGATTGAGGCCATTGAGCGGTTGCCACCGCCCGTTTTGGTTAAGGGTGTGAGGAGTTTCCTAGGACATGCCGGATTTTATAGGAGATTCATTAAGGATTTCTCTAGGATAGCCAAACCCCTTACTAATCTCTTGCTTAAAGATGTTGAATTTAACTTTTCCCATGAGTGTCTTGAAAGTTTTCACAGGTTAAAGCAAGCTTTGACTTCGGCCCCTATTATTCAACCTCCGGATTGGAACCTTCCTTTTGAGATTATGTGTGATGCTAGTGATTTTGCGGTAGGGGCAGTTTTGGGACAAAGAAAAGACAACAAGCTTCATGCCATCTACTATGCTAGCAAAACTCTTGATGATGCCCGAGTGAACTATGCTACCACCGAGAAAGAGCTACTTGCTATTGTCTATGCTTTTGAGAAGTTCCGGTCTTATTTGGTGGGAGCTAAAGACATTGTGTACACCGATCATGCCGCCATCCGGTATCTCTTGAGTAAGAAGGAAGCAAAGCCGAGATTGATTCGATGGATTCTCCTCCTTCAAGAGTTTGACTTGGAAATTAGGGACCAGAAAGGAGCGGAAAATTCGGTTGCCGATCATCTTTCTAGACTCAATCCACATGAAAAGGCGGTTCATGATGATATGCCTATAGATGATTCTTTCCCGGATGATCACCTTTTTGGGGTGACCGAGGAGGTCCTCAAGCTTGCTTCCTTGCCGGTTCCTTGGTATGCCGACTTTGTTAACTATCTAGTTTGCAATGAAGTGCCTCATGGTTTGACTTGGCACTACACCTTACCGGTTAATCTATGGGAAGTCTTGTCATCTTCCGGTGGAACTTGAACATAAGGCATATTGGGCAATCAAGTTGTTCAACTATGACATGAAAGAAGCCGGTGAGAAACGAATGCTTCAACTTCAAGAGCTTGAAGAGTTAAGGTTGGATGCCTATGAGAATGCTAGGATCTACAAAGAAAGAACAAAGAAATGGCATGACAAGCATATCCTTCCACGAGATTTCAAGGAAGGTGATCTCGTCTTACTATTTAATTCGAAGCTAAGGTTATTTCCGAGCAAGCTCAAGTCCCGATGGAGTGGTCCTTTCAAGGCTGTCAAGGTGCACCCACATGGAGCAGTTGAGATTTGCAATGACAATGGAGACATCTTCAAGGTGAATGGTCAAAGGCTAAAAGCATATATAGCGGGAAATCCAATTGAGAAAAGCTACTCCATTGATCTTCTCGATCCGAGTACTTGAAAGGCGACATGGTCAAGCTAAAGACCTTAAACAAGCGCTTCTTGGGAGGCAACCCAAGCTTTTCTTCTCTTTTCCTTTGTTTTGTAGGTTAATTTTAATAAAGGCTAAAATTTGGAGATGGATTTCCAGAGGTGGACCCGGTCGAGTCGTCGGTGGGGTCGAAAACGGGGTCGAAAACAAGAAAACAGGGCAAGAATTCAGATCCTGACCCGGTCGGGTCGTAGCTCGAGTCGCAGGCCGGGTTAGACGTTGTGCTAAACATGTGAAACAGGGGAGGTTGGCAGACTCGGACCCGGTCGGGTCGAAGCCCGGGTCGCGGACCGGGTCGAGTCGTCTCTTCCCTATGCCCATTTCTCGTGTTTCCATTCAACTTTGCCCAGCTCTTCCTTCATTTCTTTTAATGCCCGACCGAGACCCAGCTCCTTGCGCCTGCTCTCGCGCTCAGCCACCCTTGCTCCTGTCGTCCCTAGCTCCAGCCACCGCCGCCTTCTCCACCTCCCCGCCCTTGCACCACCCTGCTCGCGCCAACTTCCCCATCGTCGCAGCTCCTCCTCGCTCGCTCCCATCTGCTCGAGTCGCCAACCAGCTTCTGCGCCCAGTTCCACCGCCCAGCTCCACCGGTTCGCTGGAGTTCCGCCCGCAGTCGAGTCGCCGTCGGCCATCCACTCCAGCAGCCAGCCGCCACCCTCCTCACCTTCCATTGGTGCTTTTGGTAACCTCTTTTTCCCCCTTTACTTGTTTAATTTCTAGACCTAGGTTTAGGATTTTGGGTAGAATTTGTTCAAATTTGTTGGATTTAGGTAAAGATCCATGTTTCTCTTAGCCTAAATTGTGCAAATTATTGATGAAAATTGAAGACCTAGGTTGAATTTGGGGATTTTCATGCTAAAATTCAAGTTTGGGGGATTTGAGTAAAATTTGGGGATTTTTGTGAATTGGGTGTTTGATTTGCTTGTGGGTGATGATGATGGCTTGATTGTTGCTATTTGATTGAGCTTAATTGAAATTTGTCTTGATTGAAGGTTGAGCTTGCTTGAAAATTCTTGAAATTTCTTGCATTTGGAGGTATTTGTGGGTATTGTTTGGTGTTGCTATGTAGTGGCTTTGTTGTGTTGCTTGGTGTTGTTTGCTTGCGTGTTTGTTGCTTGTGGTTGTCCTTGCCGGGACAACATTTGGCTATTTGTGGTTGTGGTGGTTGCTTGTCTTGTGGTGTGTAGGTACCTAGCTTAACTTCATGCCTCCCAAAGAGAAAAAGCTAAAGAGAGCTCGTGAGTCTAGCCGCCCCTTATTGCTTAAGGATGCTTCTCCGGAGGATTTGCAATCCATCTTGAGAGTAGTGAACACAAGGCGCGTTTTGATGTTCTTAAGAAGCGGGAATTTGATGGAACCCGGTTTTTGGATGTTGATTGCCTCAAGAGTTTGGGATTTTGGGATGATGTCGTTTACTTGGCTTCGCGGTTAGGATGGGAACGATTCATACATTTAGATGAACCTACATATCCCGCCCTCACCCTAGAATTCCTAAGTACCTTGGAATTTCATGCAACTCCTCATCCTAGGTACGGGATAGTCGAGTTCCAACTCCGAAACAAATCCTTTGAGTTCAAATTAGAAACCTTGAGCATCATATTTGGATTCCCGCCAATTACCTCGCCCTCTCATGAGAACCAAGTTAGTGGTTTCGACGCCAAAGATTTCTTTGAGAGGATTGGAGATGATGATAAAGACTACCGCCCCGCCAAAACCAAAGCCACCGGCATATACAATCCAAGCTTCCGAGTCTTTCAAAGATTCATGGCTAATACAACTTTCGGCCGTGGTGATGGTGGTAATGGTCTCTCTTTCAAGGAGCTCCTTTTCCTGTGGAGTGCAACTTCCGGCAATGCTCTCTCCTCCGCCGGATTCCTTTTCGTGCATTTGAAGAATGTTAGTGGAAAAGACAAAGGGAGCATAGTAATTGGGGGTTTGGTTACTCATTTGGCCAAAGAACTTGGAGTAAGCTTGAAGGACATTCCTCTTGGACTTTCGTCTTCCGGGCAACCTCTTAACTATGCTACACTTGTGAGTATGAAAGTCATTGAAAAGCATGGAGATCGCTATTTATATGCTGGTGCCCACTTAGCTCCTAGGCTAGCCCCACTTCCTTGCCCACATAGAACAAATGTGCAAAACCGAGCCAATTGGAAGTTTCCGAGGAGAGATTGTGACTATTCTAGGGATTCTATTAAGCGCGATGTTCGCCATGGTCAAACCTTGGATTTTGAGGATGATAGTGATGAAGAACTTGATGGTGATGTCCCAATGCAACCCTCCCAAGTCCCTCTTTCCATAACCTTCCCCTCGGGTAGTGCACACTTTGAGCAAGGTGGCTCCTCTCACTCTCATGGCCATTATGGACCTAACCCTCCAACAAACCAGTACCTTTACAATGAGATTGAGGGCATGAACACCCGAATTGATGGCGTGTACAACCGCTTAGATGGATTGAGCACAAGATTTGATAGCTTTGAGCAAAGTTTGGGAGCGTTGAACACCACTATGTCCACCCTCTCCAACCGACTTGAGCGTCTTCCTCCTCTATCATGGTGGGACACCCACTTCCCTCCACCTCCTCCTCCACAATGAACACTAAGTGAGTCTTCTTTCTCTCCTTTCTTGCTTTTATTTTCACATTGAGGACAATGTGATGTTTAAGTTTGGGGGAGGGATTTCATGCTAGTTAGATGCATTCATGTTTCATTTCTTGTCTTACAAACATGTTTACTTTTGTCTTGCCTTTATATATGCATGCTAAAAATCCAAAAAAATTGAAAAATTTGTCAAAATGCCAAAAACATTTCATGCATTATAGGATGCCATCAAATTTCTTAAATGAGAATCCCTTGTCTTCAACATAGTTAAATTCATGACTTGGAAAATTCCATATCTTTGCTTGGATGGATGAAACCCTTATTTTCTTGCATGATAATGGCTTGTATGCTTGACTTATATTTGGATGAGCATGTGGACTCTTAAAGCTCATAGACTAATGTTGAGATTCTAGGTAATGAGCACCTAGTGAGATTTCTCCTTTAGCCTCTTTTTCTAGGACTTTGTCCTCTCTTTTCTTTGTGTGTGATTTCTCTATGCATCTCTAACTCTAGAACTTGAGATTGTATCTTTGTCAAGGCCGCGTTCATGACATTCGTTTGTGACATTAAAGTGATAGAGGCATTGTTTCGTTAGCCCTATTATTTCCCCTATCCACCCTATATTAGTGCCAATTTTTCTTGAAGCCCCAATTTTTGATGCCTAAGCCTATTCTTTAAAACTCCACAAAAATTGTTTCCTTAGCCCAAATAGCTTGACCTTTCCTAGAGAATAGAAGTCATGGGAGATGAAATTTTAGTGAGTTTGGGTTTGAGAGAAAATACCATTTGGTGGAAGGAAATTTCAAAAGAAAGAAATGCAAAAGAGTGGGAAATGTTTGGAAGAAAAGAAAGTCTTGAAAAATTAGTGCTTGAAAGTGAGTTGGTGATTTGAAAATAAATGTGCAAAAGTTGAGAAGTCACAAAAGTTTTGTGAGAAAAGAAAAGCAAGTGCAAAAGGGTTGAGTTCAAAATGAAAGAAGAAAAAAAAAGTGGGAAAGTGAACTCTAAAGTTTATGATGTGTTGAAGTTGTGAAGTTTTCGGGTTTGAGAGAATGTGCAAAATGCTTGAATTGGTTGATTGGTTGTGAAGTGTAAGCTTTGACTCTTATTCTCTAGTTTAGCACCACATGACCAAAATTTTCCTCACCCGACTCTTCTCACCTAGCCCCACTACAACCCTTTAAAAAGCCCTCTTGATTAGTGTCACTTGCATTGTCTTTAGCGGTGGAGATTGAGATCTCTTTCAAGCCTATGGTAGCTTAGAGATCATAGATGAATTTGAGTGATAACTTTGAAGCCTAAACACATGGAAAGAGAGTAAAACACATACCCCCTAGTGAGGCCTAAAATTGATTCATTTGTCTTCATCTTTTCGAGTCATAAAACATGTGCAATGATTCCGGTTTGTCTAGTTTGTTGGGACGCTATCAAGGACGTTTGCGTACTTGTTAGTGTTCCATACAACCGTTCCTTAAGTTTTGATATGACAAACTCACTTTGATTCTAATAAAGTTGTCCAAGTGTTCAGGAACGCTAGTGACCAAAAGGAGAACAAGTGTGTATGGGCGTCCCACAGGCTTAGGGACGCTAGCTAACAGGAAGTAAGGACCAGCCAGAAACTACTTGAGCAAGGACGGAGTCCCAAGCAAGTAGGAACGCAAGAAAGGAGTCCTTACTCACTAGCCGACAGGATGACATCACTCGACAAATGTTTGATCATCCAAGGACACGTGGAGACCGATCCTGTAGTAGAGTCCAACACTACGTGGCGGACGATCCTGTAGCGGAGTTCATCACACACAGCTGGATACAGGAAGCTTCCTCATCACCGCCATACTCGTGGAGGAAGATCCTGTAGCCACGTACATGAAGGGCATGATCGTCAGAACGAGAATGACGCCCTTCCCCAAGTCCTATAAATACCGCAAGGCACTTATTGTGACTAAAACGCTTTCAAGAATATTCAAAGAGAATCATAGGAAAGCCGCTCACTCAAGAACACGAAGAACTAACTCAAGAACTCAAGAACAGTGCTTAGACCTGAGTTAGATCGAGTGAGACCTGTAAACAAATCACAAATCAAGTTTGTAATCAAAAGAGAAAGAGAGTTCTGCGAAGTACTGCAGAACGCAGGGATAGGAGTCCTTTAGTAGATTGAACTTGCTTAAGTTGTAGGCTTAGAGGAGTCCTTTACTAGTGGACTTAGGGAAAAGCTAAGTGCCAGAGAACTGTAAAGACTCGCCAGTACAACTGTAAGAACGTTCAATATAAAGGAAGAACTATTCAAAAATCCTCCAAGGAGGTAGAGGTTTACACTCAAGGACTACTTGGTTTTGAGTGGTTCCTCTATAACTCATTGCGTTCATTTCTTACCTGTTTAGTCTTTATTTCCGCTGCAATTCTGAAAGGACGCCCCTACACCTCGTAGGGACGCTCGACCAAAGAACGCCTCTACTTCAAGTAGAGAACGTTCATCAGACTAACGATCCTACAATTGGTATCAGAGCCGGCGCTCTAGATTCTTACTGAGTTGCAGGTAAAAATGGACATGGAACCGATTGGAATCTCGTTCGTAAAGCCTCTGCGTCTGACGGACGGCAACTTCAACCGCTGGAAAAACAGATTTGAGAACTTCTGCAGAAGCACAAATTATCAATGCTGGAATGTTATCAGAAAAGGTGATCTTAAAGTTCCTGCTGACAAAGTTGACAAAGAGGACGATTGGGGTCCTGATGAGTTCAAGCTGATGGAAACCAATGCAAAAGCTATTTGTTTTCTTCAAGCGTCCCTCTGTGAGAGAGATGCTACAAGAGTTAGCAATCTCCCTACCGCAAAACAACAGTGGGAAGATCTTGAGAAATTTCATGTGGGAACTGCAGAGATGAAAGAGGACGTCCAACTGAAGATCAAAAAGGAGTTCTATGCTTTTACTATGCTGCCAAATGAAACGGTGAATGACTACTCGTACCGTTTTGAAGCCCTTGTCACCAAGATGAGGAACTTGGGCGTTCCAGAGACAGAAATCTCCATGAGGAACAGAGTTCAAGTAGTTATCGATGGGTTGACTGGAGTTTGGAACTTTGATAGGACAACTTTCAAAGAAAACACAGCCAACAAAACTCTAGATATGGAAGAGATCTATGGGAAGCTCAGGGGGTACGAAGAACGTAGAATCACTGACATGGCCCAGCTAGGAAAGAACCCTCAAACTGATCTTGCTTTGGCGTCAACAACACCAGAGTACGCTGAATACCTGCGTGGACAAAGAGACCTGGCATTGATGATGCAAAACAAAGAAAAGCTTGAGAACCTGCGTCCCAAAGAGAAAGAAAGAAAGTCAAAGGAAGAAATTGACTCAGATGAGGAACTCTCTCTTATTCACAAGGCTCTCAAATACTATAACAAGAAAAACAAGCATAGTAGCAAGAACAAGTCTTACAAAAAGGAGAGTCCTAAATACACAGAAGCTGAAATGAAGGAACTCACATGCTACAAATGCAACAAGAAAGGACATTTTGCCAAAAAATGTACCATGGGAACGTCCTCCAAGGACAAGAAGAAAGCTCTTATTGGAGCTTGTACAGCTGCATGGGATGATCTCAGTTCAAGTGATGAGGAACGTGATGATCAAGTGGCGTACATGGCAGTGGAGGACGCCCCAATTGTTGAAGAGAACGCCTCCGACAATGAACAAGAGGTAACTCATGATTCCATGATGCGTTCTTTAGAAAAATGTTCAAAACCAAAACTCCTTAAGCTTATTGGTAAAATCATGGAGGAAAGTCTTGCTATGAAAAGAAGAATGGATGAACTCGAAGATGAAAATATTGTAGTTGAATGTGAGAACTGTACTTCAATGTCTATTCAACTAGAGTCCTCATGTGAAGAAACTAAGTCCCTAAAGACTGAACTTGTGTGTCTTAAACTTGAGAACGCCAAGCTTAGAGAAGAAGTGAAAGTTTTGGGAAAGAGTCCCATAGTTGAAGAAGTGAGACCTATAGTCTTTGTCCCAGCTAAGAGAGGTCTAGGTTATGAAGATGACTCTAAGAACTCTCTTCCCAGTGATTTTGAGGCAAGCAAAACTTCTGAACTGGAACTTGAAAAAGAGAAAACTAAAAATCTCCTTGAAAGGATTAGAGTTCTAGAAAGTGGAGAAATAGGTCAAGAGGACTACTACACCAATTCCACCAGTCATAAAATTTACAAGAAAATTGCTAAAGGGGACGGCTCAAAGGTGTGCGATCCCCAAAAGATGAATCAAAACAAAATCCAACGTCCCAACAAGAAGTACTACCTCGGTACTTACTATAGGACGTGCTGGTACTGTGGACAAGGTGACCACTTCAAATATGACTGTGTAAAACTTAAGGAAGACATTGAGAGTGGGAAAGTTGCTAGGACTAACAATGAAAATGCTAAGTCCGTTCCAAAAGTTAATTCTAGGCGTCCTAGACGTTTTAGAAGTTCTTTCCACAGAAATGCCATTTCTAATGATGTTAACATAAATGACTATATGCCAGAACCAAAGTTTTATTATTGTAATGAGCCAGGTAAGGAACACCTTGCCTGGGTCGCCAAGAACTAACCTTGTTTTGGCAGGTGGAAGTGAGGGGACGCCCATGGATCATCGATAGTGGAGCCTCAATTCATATGACAGGAAGCCAGATCCATCTCACTTCTATCCAAAGTAGTGCCACGGGAGGAACTGTCTCGTTTGGCAACAAGGGCAAAGGAAAGATCAAGGGAACGGGAACTGCTATTCTTAACCCGTCCATCAAAGCAACCAACGTGAGTCTTGTTGAAGGACTTGGTTTCAATCTTCTTAGCGTCTCTCAGATGTGTGATCAAGGTGAAAACCTAGTCACATTTGACTCAAAGGAGTGCCTCGTCATCAACAAGAAGTCCAACAAAGTTGTTCTCAAAGGAGTTCGCAAGAACAACATCTACATCTTCAATCAAGAGTTCAAGCCTAAATCAGAACTATGTCTATCTGCTTCAAAGAAGGACGCTGATCTCTGGCATTGTCGTCTTGGGCATGCTGGACCTAGCACAATTCTCAAGTTGCATCAAAGGAATCTTGTGAAAGGTCTTCCCCGGATTGATCCTGAGACGGTTGAACTGTGCGAAGCCTGTATCAAAGGGAAGCAAACGAGAACGTCTTTCAAGTCAAAGAACGAAGTCAGCACAAAGAAGCCTCTAGAACTCCTCCATATGGATCTTTGTGGACCAATGAAGACGTTGAGCTACGGTGGAAAGAGGTATATTTACGTTCTTGTAGATGATTTTTCTCGATTCACTTGGGTTCTTTTCTTAGCTTCCAAAGCAGATTGTTTCAATGCGTTCAAAGTCTTCATCAAACAAGTAGAAGTTGCCCTGGAGACGCCTCTCAAAGCCATAAGATCAGACCATGGGACGGAATTCCAGAATTCAGAGTTCCTGGCCTACTGTGATCAACATGGTGTCTCGCACAACTTCTCAGCTCCAAGGACTCCACAACAAAATGGAGTTGTGGAAAGAAAGAACAGGACGCTAGAGGATATGGCAAGAACTATGCTTTTGGCTAATAGCGTCCCCAAGTACTTCTGGGCGGAAGCTATTGCCACAGCATGCTACATCATTAATCGTGCCATGATCCGTCCTCTGCTGAAGAAGACGTCCTATGAGTTGTTGAATGGAAGGAAGCCTCGCATCGATTATCTCAGAGTTTTTGGTTGCAAGTGTTTCGTTCACAACAATGATAAAGAAAAACTTGGAAAGTTTGATGCAAGGAGCGATGAAGCCATATTCCTTGGGTACTCTCTCACCAGCAAAGCATATAGGGTTTTCAACAAAAGGAATCTAAAACTTGAAGAGAGTATTCATGTTGTGTTCAAGGAGAGTTCTTCTCACAAAGAAAAATCAAGTAAGAAAGAACGCTCCTCATCGCATCAGCAGGACGACTCTGAAGATGAAGCTGAAGATTGGACCTCAGGAAAATACTATGTCTCTAAGGACGCGTCTCCAAATCCTGAAGAAGTCTCTGTGGACTCTCCTAGTGTTATTCAGGGAGTTACATCTCATAGTGAATCTCCAGTTCAACAGGATGTAACTGAATCAAGTCAACAAGGTGGGCAAAGTCAAGGTGTGGACGCTCTCTCTGAGGGGGAACGCACTGAAGACGATGCTCAAGATGATAGTGATGTTTCTGATGGAGATATTGATCTAAGATTTGCTCATTTATTTCAAAAGGAGTCCCGCTTCTCTAGGGACCACCCAACTTCTCAAATTGTATCTGATCCGTCTCAAGGAGTTCAGACCAGATCAGCTGCTAGCAAGTCCCAGAGTGCAAATTTAGCCTTTTGTGCATTCAATGCCTTTGTCTCTATGGTGGAACCAAAGAATATCAAAGAAGCACTCTAGGACGCTGACTGGATTCAAGCAATGCAAGAAGAACTCAATCAGTTTAAAAGAAACAAAGTTTGGACTCTCGTCCCACGTCCCAAAGGCAAAAATATCATAGGGACGCGATGGGTGTTCAGAAATAAGCTTGATGAGAGTGGACGTGTGTCCAGGAACAAAGCAAGATTGGTGGCTCAAGGATTCAAGCAAGAGGAAGGCATAGACTATGATGAGACCTTTGCTCCTGTTGCTAGAATTGAAGTCGTTCGTCTTCTTATTGCCTTCGCCGCTCACAAAGGATTCAAGCTATTTCAGATGGACGTCAAGACTGCCTTTCTCAATGGAAAGCTAAAGGAGGAAGTGTATGTTGCTCAGCCGCCTGGATTTTAGGACGCCTCTCATCCGGACCATGTGTACTACTTGGACAAAGCACTTTATGGACTCAAGCAAGCCCCTTGTGCCTGGTACGACAGGTTTGCGTCCTTCCTTTTGTCTCATGGGTACACTAGAGGTTCAATTGATAAAACTTTGTTCTTAAAGAAAGTTCACAAGGACATTTTGATTGCTCAAGTTTATGTTGATGATATTGTCTTTGGTAGCACTAACATGAATCTTGTAGATGAGTTCAAGTCCTTAATGAGTAGTGAGTTTGAAATGTCCCTCATTGGAGAACTCAATTTCTTCTTGGGACTTCAAATCAATCAACTCAAGGAAGGGACGCGTATTCACCAACAAAAATATGTCCGTGAAATGATTGAGAAGTACGGGATGAACACGTCCAAACCTGTTGCAACCCCATGTTCTCCAAACTCGCGTCTTTACGCAGATGAACAGGGTAAGGACGTTGATCAAAAACTTTACAAAGGAATGATTGGTTCTTTGCTCTATTTGACCGCAAGCCGTCCCGACATTATGTTTGCCGTTTGCTTGTGTGCACGCTTCCAGGCAAATCCAAAGGAGTCTCACATGCAAGAAGTCAAGAGGATCTTTCGCTATCTCAAAGGACGCGACGATCTTTGCCTTTGGTATCCCAGGAAGACGTCCTTCAAGCTTGTTGGCTACTCGGACGCTGATTACGCTGGTCATGTGATTGATAGAAAAAGCACATCTGGAATGGCGCAGTTCCTTGGTTCATGCCTAGTCTCTTGGGGATCTAAGAAACAGAACTCTGTGGCGCTTTCAACTGCGGAAGCCGAGTACGTTGCTGCTGCTTCGTGCTGTTCACAAGTTATCTGGATCAAATATCAACTAGAGGACTACGGTATCAAACTTGAAACTATCCCTATTCGTTGTGATAACACAAGTGCAATTGAGATTTCTAAGAATCCTGTTTTTCACTCACGCACAAAGCATATTCATATAAGGCATCATTTCTTGCGTGATAATGTTGAACTAGGACTCATTAGTATGGAGCATGTAAGGACTGAAGACCAAATAGCTGATATTTTCACTAAGGCGCTTGATAGACGTCCCTATGAGCATCTCAGGTTGCTCTTGGGGATGATAACTTTTAAGTAGCAAGTCCCGTTCTACTATTCCCTCAATGATTGACTATGTTTAGCAGATTCTAAGTGTTTAAGGACTGTTATGCATTGAATTCATATTTGCAAAGACGCTAGTCTAAAACTTCATATGTTTGCTACTTTGGAACGCCATTCAATTTTTCTCTATTTGTCTTCAAAAGAGTATCCCTGATCACCCAACCCTCATTATAAGCCGAAATGATGGGAACTCTAAGCTTACCCTAGCCGAGAACTCTGCAAAAGCGTCCTATGAGCTTCTTATTTTATTTTACGGGACGTACTTGCTTTGTTCTCAAATGGCTCGAAAGGTGATCACTGGGACGGTAAGTTGGTCCTTGGCTAGTTTGAAGAGGTACAGTTTTGCTAAGTTTGAGAGAACGCTCAGTGTTTATTGAGGAGAACGGCATTTCAGTATTTCAAGTGAATTTGAAGAGCCAGAAATTTGAACTTTTGAAAGTGTATACAGTGACAGTTGCTCATGCTCAAATCTTAAGGGGGAAGCTTTGCCACGTGTCGCACAGTAAAGCAGTGTTAATTACCATTTGTGCCACCGCTTCCTCTATATAAGGCCAGAACAGTCGCTCTCGTTCATTTATTGCTCTCAACCACTTTTCAACAGTTCAAGCTCTGACTTCTCTCTAGAACTCCGGTGACTTTCTCTCTCTAAGTTTTCATCAGAATCATGTCTAAACAACAAAGGAACGTAACCGGATCTTCTACCGGCGGAAAGCGCCGAAAGCTTGTGAAGTCCCATCATATAGAGAAGCCAAAGCCAATCGTCCTCAACGAGTCTTTGGTGGACTTCATAAACAGGAAGCCGCGAACCCTTTACAACCTAATAAGGGAACGCATGGACCTTCCTGAGGTCAAGAGGGACGCTACAAAGACGAAGAACTACGAACGCTTCATCGAGCGCTTCGTCATGCCAAGTCTTCATAAAACAAATTACAAGGACTTGCCAGGACGGTTGGACGACGTTCTGTTCTTTTCCCAATTTGGAGGTGAGAACCTTGGCCCTTTACTTGAGCTAATTCCCGATCTCCACAACGCCGTCCTGCCCGACTTCCCCATGTATCCAAAGGACTCTCTAGCTTACAGAATGCTCAAAGCTAGAGTTCCAACTCCCTCTCCCCCTCCTCCACAAGTTCCAACCACCACCACAAAATCCCTCAAACGTCCCACTCCCTCATCTCCTCTCTCCAAAACCTCCAAACAAACCTCCTCAAACCCCATTCAAATCGTGGATAAATTTCCACCTCACCTAAAGGAGGGACGCTCCAAGAAGTCTCATGATCCAAGGCCCCTTAAAAAGGCCAAGACCTTAAGCGTCCCTTCCGCCAATCCACCCACAAAAAGGCCAAGCTCCTCAAAACGGCCTTCCAACCTCTCAAAGGAATCCACTCCCCCTCCTCAAATACAAATCGAACAACTTCCAACTCCTCCCCCGTCCCCTCAACCATCCTCTCAAAATGCCATCATCCCCTTCCCTCCTCCGTCCCCACTTAACTTGGCCCATTTCCCCTCCGCCCCGGCTCACATCTCTCCCCCCAAGGACCCCGAGACTCCTCGGTCCCGTCGTCCATCTTCAGAGAGTGGCCCAGAGGAGGCCTCTCGCACATTTGAGCACACCTTCCGCCGCCGAAAAGCTGGCGAGAAACCAAAGGTGTTAATGGCCAAGGAAGCGCCAGTGCAAGTTGAGCACGTTCCCTCCTCATCTTCCTCCTCTTCCTCGTCAAGATCATCTGGAAGTGAGGAAGACGTCCCTGCTCAGGATTCCCCATTCATCGATGTCACTGGGGACTCCAATGACGAAGCAGAGGAGGTGAACGCCCCTGCACAAGTGGAGGATGCTGGTCTGCACCAGGTCGCTCCGGGGAACGCCGAGCCTTCCCTCTCGGAAGAACTCGAGCGTGATGCTGAAGAGGTACCTCCTTACAATCAATCTCTCCCCATCCTCAACCCCTCCCCAGCCCCACAAGAGAACCCCTCTCCAACAATCCAAACAGAAACCATCCAAGTCCTGGCGGACGCTGAGCCCACACATGAAAACCCTTCTAAAGCTCAGGACGCCGAAGGCACGTCCCAGGGTCAAACCTCTGATGCCCCTCCAGCCACATCTGGTGGTCAAGCTGAAACGGATAAAGGCACAGAGGACGCTCCTTCAAGGGCCGATTCTAAAAATGACTCTGAGGACGAGTCCAGTGATGGCGAGGAGTCTGAAACTCCCAAGGGCAAACGTAAGAAGAAGCCCGACGGTCCCCCCGTGAAAGTCCTTAGTCACTCGTATACTCCGAAGAGTGGCTAGCGTCTTTCACAAATGATAATGATGTCCAGGAGTTCCTTGAACTTCTGCGATTCCAGGGGTGGTTAACCGTAGGGCCTGCGCCAGCCGTGGTTGACAAAGAGCAGATTAAGGCGTTCTTCAAAGACCTGCGTTACAAATCCAAAGACGGCTCTCTACATTTCAAAATCGATGGTGAGAAAGCCTCTGTCAGTGAACGCCAGGTTAGAGCCTTCATGGGTCTTGCTGCCAAGAAGCCCCCGTCCGACGCCTTGAGTTCCCTTCCTGAAGGTGGTTTTGAGACAACTGATGAGGAACTGCCTCTGGTAGAGCACGTTTTTCAGGGCAAGAGGCCACTGAGACTGGACAGGGTTGCTCACGTTCTGAGAAAAGTTGGCGCAATCGCTCACTACTTTATTTGCCGCGCCGTCCTTCCAAGGCAGGAAAAGCGTTCAATCGTGCAAACACACGATATTATATTGATTGACGCTTTCCTTGAACGCCGCCCCATAAACTTAGCACGGATAGCTATGCAACATATGGCTAAGTGTGGGAGGAAGAGACATGCTCTACCCTATCCTGGTCTGGTCAAGCTCATCCTTCAGTCTCAGAACGCCTACGATGACAGTGCTCCTCAGGAAGAACTTGGTCTCAAATGGAATCCTAAGAACGGCCTTGTTGAAATCAGGCACGATGAAGAGCTTCCATCAGTGATCAAACAGTTAGAGGCCGAGGCTGAGGAGCGAAGGTTAAAAGAAGCAGAAGAACGCATGGCTGCTGATGCTGAAGCAGAACGCCTGGCTGCCTTGCGACAGGAGTTCTCCCAAGTAGAAGAGCCAGTTGTAGACATTAACGCTCTTGATGAAATGCTCTTGGCTCCTTCTCCTGCTCAAGATCCTCAGATGGACGTTCCCTCTTCCAGTTCAGGACCAAGGCTCCGATCTGCTCCAGCAAATATCTCTGAGCATCCTCCTACGGAACTCTTAGGTGCAATCATGGACAATCAATGTCATGTTTTCTCCGCCATCAAGGACTTATCCGCGGCTCTCACCAAGACGGCAAAACTTCAATCTCAACTCCTCAAGTTCTTCCAAGACCAAAGCCGTTCTTAGTGATTGCCCACTACCCGTTCATCCTCTATCATTTTGCCTTCGCTTCTTTTGAATTTCAAACAATTATGACCTTTGGTCTGTAATAACTCTTTTTTGATTGAATGGCAATCCATCAGTTTGCCTGCATGTGTTTGTTTAAGCGTTCCACTGCTTTTAATTATGTGTTTGTGCTAACGTCCTTATCACTTGTTATCCTTTTCGATGATGCCAAAAGGGGGAAGTGTAATTTTGCAGAGATGCGCTATAACATAGTTATCTAGAATAAGCAAGTGCTAAGGGGGAACTATTAAGTGAAAGGTCTAAGGAACGCCTATGCTAGAATAAAAGAGGACGCCTAGAAACCTCTCTAGGACGTAACTTTCTCCTTAAAATTCAAATGTTAAAGAATCAAAGAATGAAAACTTGTGCTCACTGAGATTTCTCTAAGTGTTACTGCAAAAGAGTTTGTCATCATCAAAAAGGGGGAAATTGTTGGGACGCTATCAAGGACGTTTGCGTACTTGTTAGTGTTCCATACAACCGTTCCTTAAGTTTTGATATGACAAACTCACTTTGATTCTAATAAAGTTGTCCAAGTGTTCAGGAACGCTAGTGACCAAAAGGACAACAAGTGTGTATGGGCGTCCCACAGGCTTAGGGACGCTAGCTAACAGGAAGTAAGGACCAGCCAGAAACTACTTGAGCAAGGACGGAGTCCCAAGCAAGTAGGAACGCAAGAAAGGAGTCCTTACTCACTAGCCGACAGGATGACATCACTCGATAAATGTTTGATCATCCAAGGACACGTGGAGACCGATCTTGTAGCAGAGTCCAACACTACGTGGCGGACGATCCTGTAGCGGAGTTCATCACACACAGCTGGATACAGGAAGCTTCCTCATCACCGCCATACTCGTGGAGGAAGATCCTGTAGCCACGTACATGAAGGGCATGATCGTCAGAACGAGAATGACGCCCTTCCCCAAGTCCTATAAATACCGCAAGGCACTTATTGTGACTAAAACGCTTTCAAGAATATTCAAAGAGAATCATAGGAAAGCCGCTCACTCAAGAACACGAAGAACTAACTCAAGAACTCAAGAACAGTGCTTAGACCTGAGTTAGATCGAGTGAGACCTGTAAACAAATCACAAATCAAGTTTGTAATCAAAAGAGAAAGAGAGTTCTGCGAAGTACTGCAGAACGCAGGGATAGGAGTCCTTTAGTAGATTGAACTTGCTTAAGTTGTAGGCTTAGAGGAGTCCTTTACTAGTGGACTTAGGGAAAAGCTAAGTGCCAGAGAACTGTAAAGACTCGCCAGTACAACTGTAAGAACGTTCAATATAAAGGAAGAACTATTCAAAAATCCTCCAAGGAGGTAGAGGTTTACACTCAAGGACTACTTGGTTTTGAGTGGTTCCTCTATAACTCATTGCGTTCATTTCTTACCTGTTTAGTCTTTATTTCCGCTGCAATTCTGAAAGGACGCCCCTACACCTCGTAGGGACGCTCGACCAAAGAACGCCTCTACTTCAAGTAGAGAACGTTCATCAGACTAACGATCCTACATAGTTTCATGTTCTTTGATCATTGCTCGTTTAATTTTGAGGTGAACTCTTGAATTGCATTTGATGTGGGATGAAGAGTCAATTGCTTGCTTGAGGACAAGCAAGGTTCAAGTTTGGGGGATTTTGATGGCTTGCATTTAGTTCATGTTTAGAGTGCACATTAGGCCATGTTTCATAGATTTCGGTGTGCGTTTCTCTCGTTTAAGTTAGATTTTTACTGTTTTCGGTTTAGTTGTTCGGTTCGGACTCTACGCTTTGTTCTTTGTGAATTTCAGGGGATTTGGAGGTGAATGGAGCGCTAGAGATCAAGAGGACTTAAGGAGGTGTCGAGAGCTCGAATACGGTGTCAAGGAGAGGCCGAGAAGTCGCCCGAGAAGCAAACCAAAGTCCGATCAAGGTGAATCCCGAAGTACCGAAGGAAAAGCAACAAAACCCGAGGCCACAGCCTTGGACCCGGCCGGGTCACGGGCCGGGTCATGGCCCGGGTCGGGTTGCGTTGCTTAGTCGAGACAAACGCAAGTCGCCAGAGGCGGACCCGGCCGGGTCGGCTCCCTTGCCCAGCGAGAAGGCAAACGAAGTTTCCAGAATCGGACCTGGCCGGGTCACGGGCCGGGTCATAGCCCGAGTCGAGCCCTGTTCCAAGCCTTTGCAAGTGTGGCGGTTTCTAGAGCGTAACCGGGCCGGGTCATGGCCCGGGTCGGACCCCGGGTCACACTGCCGCGTTCCCTTTTTCCCGTTTTAGCCTTGTTTCCTTTAGGGTTGTATATAAGCCGTCTTTTTCCTTTTAGCAAGGAACTTTTTACCCAATTTAGGACCTCTAGAAATTCCATTAAAGCTCTTTGGTGTTCTTGAGAGATTGAAGGATCTTGTTGGAGATTTGTGCCTTTTCAATCAATACAATGTTTATTGGTATGGATTTCCTCATCTCTTCTTCTTTTCTCTTGTTCTCCATGGATTGCTAAACCCCCAAATCCTAGGGTTTGAGGAAAGCCCTATGGATTCTAGGTAGCCTTGAAATGTTTGCTTGAATTGAGATTGGAATTGTGGTTTGAGTCAATCCTATATGCTTATTGCCAAATTGATTGTGATTTGTGGCTTGTTGATGATTAGAACCGAAAGGTTAGGTTGTCAATAGGGAGATAGGCTAGGGGCTTGTCTTGAGAGACCTCCTCTCTAGCTTGAACTATAGGATTGATTGATTGATTTTCCTTTAAAATGAGAGTTGATTTAGGAACTCTTGAGAGGTTGACCTACCGATAGAGGGTTTGAGTTGGACAAGCCCACTCAAGCCACGGCGGTGGATGAGAGGCTTGAACCTATTGATCCACTATTGAGCCTAAAGGGCCTAGTTTGCGTGTCAAGCCACGAAAGGGCCTAGTTCGATAGAATTAGACATTGATTCTAGGTAGATGCCTCCAAACCACGATTTGATCTTGACTCAAGTATGCTTGCAAATGGTTACTTGGATCCATAGTGTGAGTACTTAGATCCTAGGATTGCCTTTCCCCATAGTAAACTTGCATCATTTGTTGGTTGTTTTCTCCTTTTACTTAGTTGTTATTTGAGTTCTTTTATATCAATCCCAAATGGCCTCATATTAGCCTAGCTACTTTGATTGACGGTTCACCAACTCTACTAAAGTCCTTGAGATTCGACACCTTGGTACTACGCGATCCGTGCACTTGCGGTATTGGTCTAGTAGCCTATCAAGTTCGAGGCTCCGTCAGTGTGTAGCAGCCACTCTTCTTCGGTATCGTTGTTGGAGGCAGCCAAGACTTCTTTGAGTACTCCTTCTTCGGGGGTTGGGGTGAAGTCGGCAACGAAGTCAGCCAGAACTTGTGATTTAATTGCTCTCCTGGGTTCGTACCTGATGTCGTATCCGCTCTGCTGGATTGCCCATTTTGCCATCCTTCCCGAGAATTCAGGCTTTTGCATGATCTGCCGGAGCGGGTAATTTGTCAGAACTACGATGGTGTGAGACTCGAAGTACGACCGCAGTTTGTTCGAGCACATTACCACTGCTAGCACCAACTTCTCTGTGAGAGAGTAGCGTGTTTCCGCTGGCACCATGGTTCTGCTCACGAAGTAGACTGGAACTTGTTGGCCATCTTCATCCTTGACGAGTACCCCGCTCAAGGCGTTCTCTGATACCGCTATGTAGAGCTGCCAAACTTCTCCAGGGACCGGTTTGGCCAACAGCAAGGGGTTAGCAAAATACTTCTTTAGTTCCTCGAAGGTAGCTTCGTGTTTTTCGGTCCACTGGAAACTCTTGTTCTTCTTTAGGACTTCGTAGAACAACCGGAACTTGTCCGACGATTTAGAGATGAACCGGTTCAGTGCGGCTATTTTTCCAGCTAACTTTTGTACGTCCTTCACACTTCGGGGGGATTTCAGGGAGGCGATTGCTCGTACCTGATCTGGGCTGGCCTCAATCCCCCGTTTGGTCACAACATGCCCCAAGAAAGTACCAGACTATACCCCGAAGATGCATTTCTGCGGATTTAGCTTCATGTTGTATTTCTCCAGGATTTTGAAGGTCTCTTTAAGATGGCCCCTGTGCAGGGAACTTTCTGCGCTCTTTACCACCATGTCGTCAATGTATGCTTCCATGGTTTTACCAATCTGGTCTATGAACATTCGGTTGACCAGTCGTTGGTAGGTTGCGCCAGCGTTCCTGAGACCGAAGGGCATTACCTGGTAGCAGTAGGTGCCCTGCCCTGTAATAAAGGAGGTTTTCTCTTGGTCATGGGGCTCCATCTGAATCTGGTGATAACCGCTGAAGGCGTTCATGAAGGTTAGGAGTTCGTACCCTGCTGTGGCTTCTACCATTGTGTCCATGTGGGGGGTAGAGGGAACGAGTCCTTGGGACATGCCTTGTTGAGGTCGGTGAACTCTACGCATACTCGCCACTTTCCATTTTTCTTTGGTACCACCACTACGTTGGCTAGCCAATCTGGGTACTTTACCTCCTTGATCTTTCCTATTCCTAACAACTTCTTTACTTCTTCTTCGATCGCTTGGACCCGATCTGGTGCAAACCTCCGCCTTTTCTGTTTAACAGGTGGGTGTTCGGGGTTGACATTGAGCTTGTGCGTGATGATGGAGGGGTCGATCCCCGTCATGTCTTCGTGGCTCCAAGCAAAGCAATCTTTGTGACTTTTTAGGAACTTTACTAATTCTTCTTTGATGGTTGGTTCTAACTTCTCTCCGATCTTCACCACCTTGCCCTCTTCGAGAGTCACCTCCTCCGCTTTTTCTTCAGTTTCGTTCTGTGCGGGCGGAGGGGTGACGCTCTGTAATTGCTATGCTTCCGGTCTTAGGGTGGTTGGCTTGAGGGCCGCTTTGTAGCACTCCCTAGCCAACCTTTCATCCCCGCGGATTTCCTCTACTCCCCAAGGTGTTGGGAACTTCACAGTCTGGTGGTAAGTGGACGCGACGACTTTCATGTCGTGCAGCCACGGACGTCCTAGGATGACGTTATAGCAGGAAGGGCAATCCATCACGAGGAAGTCGACCTGCTTGTTGATCCCTTTGACAAAGGTGGTGAGAGCAATGTCTCCTACTGTGTGTTTAACCTCGCCGCTGAAACCTACCAGTGGAACCGGGTGTTTGTGGATGTCGTTCTCGGACAACCCCATCTCTTTCAAAGCATCGAGCGTCATGAGGTTGGTGGAGCTCCCGATGTCAATTAGGACTCTTTTCATTAGCACGTTCCCCATGTGCAGGGATATCACCAGGCCATCGTGGTGGGGTTCGGCGGAAAAATCCGCGTCGTTGTCGTCGAAGACAATAGCGGGTCCGGACGATCCCCCACCGGTACGACGCGGGAGATCGAAGCTGCTTTCGCGTGCGTGTCGCTTTGCCGCTGAGTACGTGAGGCCGCAGATGTTTGAACCCCCTGAGATGACATTGACAACTCTGTCGGGTGTTGGGGGATCCCTTCTTCTTCTCGGTTTGGGCTGTAGGTTCTCCAGTACTTCTTTGGCTACCTGGGCATCAGGTGCTACATCTTTGATCCTTCCTTCTGCGATAAGGCGGGATAATTCCTTCCTAAGCATGATGCAATCTCGGGTCCAGTGGCCGTGGTACTCATGGTAGTCGCACCACTTGGTGGTGTCCTTGTCGGCCTTCGGGGCCTTGTCCCGTCGTGGCCATCTCACGTACTCCCCTTGTTTCGCCATGTTTCGTAGAAGCTTATCCGTGGAGATATTGAGTTTGAGGGACTCCAACGTTGGCGGTGGTGGGTCACGGTATTGATCGTCCGCCTGTCGCGCTCTGGCTGTGTTCACCTGCCCGTGGCTAGGGCGTGAATATGGGTGTGCTCGACGATCCTTCCTCTGATCAGCTGAGCCCTTACGGCCGTCGGCTGGGCCCCTCTTCTCGTACTTCTCAACTTCTGAGGTTCTTTTTCACAGGGTCCTGTCTTCCTCCAGCCTGACGTGAGCCAGGGCCCTGGCTTGAACCTCCTCAAAGGTGTAGCAGGGATGCTTGGTAAGTTCTTTATATAGGCCGCCATCGAGGATGATTCCTTGCCTAAATGCCTCCACTACGGTAGTAACGTCATAGGATTGTATCGAGACTTTTTCGCGGTTGAACCGTTCTAGGAACTCTCTGGTAGTCTCGTGTTGCTTCTGACGGATCCGGTAGAGATCGCTGGATTGCTTCTCGAATTTGTGGCTGCTGGCAAACTGGGTGCGAAAGGAGTCCGATAGTTCGGCGAAAGAACCGATGCTACCGCGCGGCAGTTTTATGAACCAAGTCAGCGCTGGACCTGTTAAAGTTGTGCCGAACCCCTTGCACATCACTGCTTCTTTGGAGTACGACAGGACCGCACTTGTCATCATCTTTTGCTTATAGATCGCGACTTGCTCGTCAGGGTCAGAGGTGCCATTGTACGGAGTCATGTTCGACACGGTGAATTTCTTTGGTATCTCCACTCTGGTGATGCGACGGGAGAAAGGAGACTCGTCAAAGCCATCGGGGGCTTCCGGTTCCAGAGGTTGGAAACTTTTTCGACCGATCCGGAGTTGATCAGCGATGACCCCTATCTGCTCCGTCACCTTTCTCAGTGTGGCTGCGTCGAGGTCTCTGGGCCTCCCTCTTTCGAAATCTTCTTCGTCGGTCTCTCCCCTTATCCGGCCAAGCGTCCCGAGGTGGTGTTCGGCGTTTCCTAGCCTCTGACCGGGGATTCCTTGGTGGATCTTTGACAAGGAGGACTTCTTCACGGCGGTGTCGGGTAAAAGCTTCTAGGGCCTCGTCTTGTAACACTGGTGTCTTGTCACGCGCGTCCAGAATTTCGTCCCCTTTGGAAGTTCCTTCTCCCACGCCAAAATCGAGTCTTTTCACCATGCCCTCAGTGCGGCGATTAACGCGGAGAGATCGACGGCCTGTGGCGATAACCTCATATTGCTGCTTTAACTGACTGTTTTCTCGCGTGAGGCGTTCCACATGGGCGTCGTAGAAGCTCTTTTGGTCGCTCAACTCCTTTTGGAGAAGTTGCATCCGCTCACTGAGGTCAGTCATCTCCTCGTCTTGCGACCGGTTCTCAGGGAGTTCGGGATCCTTGCCGTGGTCGGCAAGGGGAGTTTTGGGAGTCTCGTTTCCGTCGCCTGACATCGCAACCGGGAAGTTCAAGTTGGTGTTTCGAACGGTGTGTCTTTGCGTGATTGTTCCGATCACGGCCCCACGGTGGGCGCTAACTGTTTGAGCCAAAATTCACCCAAGGGAATCCTGGCCTAGATCGGGCCTGATCGAGGTGAATCACGAAGTAGACGTATGATGTAAAAGCTCGAGAATTGTATTTAAAGTTTGATTGAATGCGTAAAAGAGCATAATCCTGCTTTAGGGCTTACAATTGGTTTATATAGCGCCCTTTAGGATTAATCTATCTTGTGAAAAAGATATGAAAATACAAGATTCTAACTAATCGTAATCTTAACGGAATATCTTGAAGGGATCTATCCTATATCTTTAACTGTATCTTCTTTAGGGCTCTGAAGAAGTACCGAAGAAGTCTCAACCGGGTCTCGATACTTTTGTGAGGAAAATCTGGGCCCAACAGTAACCTCTTTATCCCTAGGTCTTTATTGATACTCTTGTGCTTTATCCCATGATCTATGTTTGATTTTATGAGCCTGATCAACTTGTTTGATTGACTTAGATCTATTGTTTGAATAAGGATTGATTGTTGTCTATGCATCTTTCCTATTCTCGAAACAATTCTATTCTAGGACCGTGGACTAGTTTAGGGAAGAATATTCAATGTTTAAGTTGTGCATGAGACTCGTAGCTTGATTGCATAATTTGATTTCCTAATATCCCGGTTCTCTATGCTAATTCTAGGTTAAGCGTCCTTGCCTAGGGTTATAGAATTGCTTGGACCGTGGACTTGCGATTGTTAATGATTGGGATTGGAATTGACCTAGGCATATAAAGAGCCTCCTGTTGTAATGTTCGAGTTAAGTATTCCATACATAATACAAAGATGAAATGAGAAATTGGATCGCCTTGGCGGATTCCACACGAAGGTTGGAATTCACCACTAGGCTTATTATTAACTAGAACTAATGACGATGAAGTGGTTATACATGTCATAATGAGGTGCATCCATTTATGATGAAAACCGAATTTGGATAATACAAGACGGATAAAATTTCAATTTATTTTGTCATAAGCCTTTTCAAGATCTAATTTGGGTTTCGCTAAGTTGAAAGTGCATCACACACCACTCGAAACCCACTAATCTACTCTCACCCTTAATTCGGAGTACATCTTATGAGCCTAAATACGACCGATTCTAGAGACAATCATGTCCTTGAAATAATATCGAATTCTTGGAATTTACAAAACACCTATTATATGATTTAATTCGGAGTACATCTTATGAGCCTAAATACGACCGATTCTAGAGACAATCATGTCCTTGAAATAATATCGAATTCTTGGAATTTACAAAACACCTATTATATGATTTAATATATTATAATAACTTATTTAGAATAATGAGATAACGCCGAACACAATCTATGTCTAGATTGTATAAATGAATTTGAGATTATAATGAATTAAAGGACATCAGTATGGCCTCTTGGCTGGAAAAATAACCTAGACTCAAAACAATACAAGATATAGTTTTTATATCCTTGGCGATAGATATTACAAGGGTGTGAATCCAAAAGCCCAAACATTGCACATTATTTGAACAAGCCCAAACAAAGCTCAAATATCCCGACCATTTTACATTTAAACGACTGAAATCTAGAAAATATTTATTTCTAAGATGACGTCGTTTGAAGTGGGTTGCAAAATGCTTTCCTACTAATTGCCCACAGTAGCTCCATCATTGGCAAATAGGGGAAATCCGACAGCGTGTCCCGCCAGAACGGCCAGGAACACGCCTCTGTTGAAGGACACGGAGAGCATGACCAGGTTCGCCAGAACCATCTTGATAGTGTAGATGACAACCTGGAAATTCATGGCCAAGGCCCCTCGAAGAAAACGACGATGAGAAACACGACTGCTAGAGCGAAGAAGTACTGGCCGGTGTCCATGGTGCCCGGGTAGTTTTGGAACAATGCCTAATTGGAAGTCCCCTAGTAGAACGTGGTATGAACCACATGCATCCCGTCGTTAATGGTGTTGTTTCCGTCGTAGGCGCCATCGGTGGCATTGACCTTAGTCCCCACATTGTTGTATGTTCGATTGGGATGAAAGAGGGACTTTATGAACTAAGTTACGATTTGGAATGAGGGGTTTTGTGTTTTCAGAATCATGTACTTAAAGTTCATCAATCCACCTAACTTGAATAATGAGATAGCACCGAACTCAATCTATGTCTCGATTGTATAAATGAATTTGAGATTATTATGAATTAAGGACATTGGTGTGCCCTCTTGGTTGGAAAAATAAGCTAGACTAAAAAAAATGCAAGGGATATTATTTATATCCTTGCCCATGGAGATTATGAGGGTGTGATTCAAAAAGCCCAAAAATTTAAATTTTATTTCAACAAGCCCAAACAAAGCCCAAATATCCCGGCCCTTTTACATTGGAACGATCGGATTCTAGAAAATATTTATTTCTCAAACGACTACGTTTGAAGTGGGTTGGAAAACGCATTCCTAGTAATGGCCCTCTGTAGCCCATCACTGGCAAATAGGGTAAATGTGATAGCGCGTCCCGCTAGAACGGCTAGGACCACGCCTTCGTTAAAGGACACAGAGAGGATAACAAGGTTCGTCAGCTGATCCTGATAGTGTAGGTGGCAACCTGGAAAATCTTGGTCAAGGCCCCAGCCGCCCCAACGTTTTGCAGTCGTGAAATTAGGGTTGAGCATCGGTTCAAAACCGAACCAAAAACTGATCTTTGGAAATTTTGGAACCGAAAACCGAACCAAACTATTTCGGTTCGGGCTCGGTTGCGACCGGTTCGGTTTTGGGTAAAACAGATTAACCGCACAAGTTAGGTCAAAATAAAATTGACCCCAAAAATCTAGATCTGAAACAGAACTCTGTAAATCAGCCGACGGCGGACGGCTCGACGAGGGTGGCTGGAGACGACGCATAGAGACGAGGAGCAGAGAAGACGACGGACTGGTGGAAGCAACTAGCCGACGAGGAGCAGAGGCGAGGTGGAAGCGAAGTTGGGGCTGGACTGAGGGGAAGTCGAGGACTTAGGGCTCGGGGGCTGGCCTGAGGAGAAGTCGGGGGAGTCGAGGCGAGGCCGACGACGAGGGGACTGGGGAGTCGATGAGGGCCAGGAGACGAGGGGACTGAGGAGTCAACGAGGGCCGGGAGACAAGGGGCGGGCGACGAGGCCGACGATGAAGAGAACTGGACGCATGGAAGTCGGGGCTGGACTGGAGGCACTGGCAGCCGCCAGCCAGGGTCTCACCGAGAAGTCGAAGCGAGGCTGGCGACGACACCGACGAGGGTCCTTCGGGGGTGAACAAAGAGTTGAGATTTTAGAAAGTGAGAAAAGCGGCGTTGGTCCTTCAATGTAAACCTAGGGTTTTGTTTTTCGGTTTCAGTCTTTTAGACACATTACAAAAAAGGTAATTTAAAATTCGGTTTAACCGAACTGAACCGAAAAAAACCAAACCGAAACCGAAATCTTGAAATTTCTTTAACCGAAAACCGAACCAACTATCCTCGGTTTCGGTTTGGTTCGGTCGGTTCGGTTAACTTTTTCGGTTTTTTTTTGGTTCGATGCTCAGCCCTACGTGAAATCCCTTCGACGAAAATGACAAGGAGAAACATGACCGTTAAAGCGCGGAACAACTGGCCGGTAACCATGGTGCCTGACCATTTTTGGAACAATACCTTAGTGGCAGTCCCCCCGTAGAATGTGGTATGAAGCACATGCATCCCGTCGTCAATGGTGTTGACTATTGTCGCAGGCATCGTCGGAGGCACTGACCTTAGTCCCCACATCATTATTAGTTCGATTGGGATGAAAGAGGGATTTTATGAACTAAGTTATGATTTGGAATGAGGGGTTTTGTGTATTCAGAATTACACACTTAAAGTTCTTCAGTCCACCTAATTTGAATAATGAGATAGCACCGAACACAATCAACATCTGGATAGCATAAATGAATTTGAGATTATTATGAATTAAGGACATCGGGGTGCCTTCTTGGTTTGAAAAGTAACCTATACTCAAAAAAATGCAAGGGATAGTTTTTATATCCTTGGCAATGGAGACTATGAGGGTGTGAATCCAAAAGCCCCAAAATTGCACACTATTTGAACAAGCCTAAACATCCCAACCCTTTTACATTGGAACGATCGAAAGCTAGAAAATATCAATTTCTTAAACGTTGACGTTTGAAGTAGGTTACAAAAACACTTTCCTACCTATTGCCCATTGTATCCCATCACCGGAAAATAGGGCAAATCAACAACATGTCTCGCTAGAACAGCCAGGAACACGCCTCCATTGAGGGACACGGAGAGGATGACCAGGTTCGGCAGTCCTGTCTTGATAGTGTAGACGACAACCTGGAAAATCATGCCAAGGCGCTAGCCGCCCCAATGCTTTGCAATTCTGAAATCCCCTCGAAAAAACGACGAGGAGATAGTGGACCGCTAGAACGAGGAAGTACTATCCAGTCTCGATGGTGCCCAACTTGTTTTGGAATAGTACCTCAGTCGTAGTCCCCTACTGGAACATAGTATGAACCCCATGCATCCCGTCGTCAATGGTTTTGGCTGCCGTCGCAGGCACCGTCGAATGCATTGACCTTAGGCCGCAAATCATTATTAGTTCGATTGGGATGAAAGAGGGATTTTATGAACTAAGTTGTGATTTGGAATGAGGGGTATTTTGTTTTCAGAATCAAGTAATTAAAGTTCATGTCCACCTAATTTAAATAATGAGATGGCACCGAACACAATCTACGTCTAGATTGTATAAATGAACTTGAGATTATTACGAAATAAGGACATCGGTGTGCCCTCCAGGTTGGAAAAATGACTTAGACTCAAAAAAATGCAAGGGATAGTTTTTATATTATTGATAATGGAGATTATGAGGGTGTGAATCCAAAAGCCAAAAAACTGTACATTATTTGAACAAGCCCGATAATCCCGACCCTTTTATATTGGAACAACCGAAATCTAGAAAGGATTTATTTCTTAAACAACGATGTTTGAGATGGATTGCAAAACGCTTTCTTACTAGTGGCCTACTATAGCTCCATCACCGCCGAATTAGGCAAATCATACAGCGTGCCCCGCTAGAACTACCAGGAACGTGCCTCCATTGAAGGACATGGAGAGGATGACCAGGTTTGCCAGGCCCATCCTGATAGTGTAGATGGGAACCTTGAATATTCTAGCCATGGCCCTAGCCGCCCCCGTGCTTTGCAATCGTGAAATCCCCTCGAAGAAAACGACAAGGAGAAACACAACCGCATGAGTGAGGAAGTATTGGCCGGTGTCCATGGTGCCCGGCCAATTTTAGAACAATACCTCAGTGGCAATCCCCCAATAGAACGTTGTATGAACCACATGCATCCGTCATCAATGGTGTTGGCTGCCGTCGCAGGCATTGACCTTAGTCGCCACATTGCTATTAGTTTGATTGGGATGAAAGAGGGATTTTATGAACTATGTTGTGATTTGGAATGAGGGGGTTTATGTTTTCAGAATCACGTACTTAAGTTTATTAGTCCACCTAATTTGAATTATGAGAAAGCACTGAACAAAATCTATCTCTACATTGTATAAATGAATTTGAGATTATAATGAATTACGGACATCGGTGTGCCCTCATGGTTGGAAAAATAACCTAGACTCAAAAAAATGTAAAGGATAGTTTTTATATCCTTAGCAATGGAGAATATGAGGGTGTGATTCCAAAAGCCCAAAAATTACACATTATTTAAGCAAGCCTAAACAAAGCCCAAATGTCTAGTCCCTTTTACATTAGAATGACCGGAATCTAGAAATTGTTTATTTCTCAAATGACGACGTTTGAAGTGAGCGGCAAAATGCTAACCTACTAATTGCCACTATAGCCCCATCACCGGAAAATAGGGCAAATCCCACATCATGTCCCGCCAGAACGGCCAGAAACACTCCTTTATTGAAGGACACGGAGAGCATGACCAGGTTCGCCAGGCCCATCTTGATAGTGTAGACGGCAACATGGAAAATTCTGGCCAAGCCCCCAGCCGCCCCAGCGTTTTGTAGTCGTGAAATCCCCTTGAAGAAAACAACGAGGAGAAACACGACCGCTAGAGCGAAGAAGTATTGGCTGGTGTCCATGGTGCCCGGGTAGTTTTGAACAGTACCTAAATGACAGTCCCCTAGTAGAATGTGGTATGAACCACATGCATCTCGTCGTTAATTGTGTTGGCTGTCGTCGTAGGCACCATCGGAGTCATTGACCTTATTCCCCACATTGTTAATGGTTCGATTGGGATGAAAGAGGGATTTTATGAACTAAGTTGTGATTTGCAATGCGGGGTTTTATGTTTTAAGAATCACACACTTAAAGTTCATCAGTCCACCTATTTTTTTTTTAGGCTTCGTTTAGAGACACACTCACTTAGTGGCTTAGCTAAACACAATTGATATTTGAGAAGTGAGTGTGTATGTGAGTATATGTAGCTCAAACTGATTTGTAGGATCCTCTAATGCTAATTTGGATTTTTCTATCTATTATTAAGCATAAACTGATTTGGATTTTTCTAAATTTTTAATCCATGATTGCAAATGAAAAGTTTAGAGTTGAAGCTTTGAAGGGCACTTTTTCGAGTTTGAAGGTCATTGCACATGAGACCTATAAGTTTATATCACAAGAGGCTTAAAAGGCCATTTCATATGAGATCTTCGGGTCTAGGTCAAAAAGGACCATAAGAGTCCATTCCTAGAAAATCCAGGGCAGATTCAAGCTTGAATAGTTCATAAAATAATAAACTGCATATATTGGCATTTGGATATGCATAAGTTTATTCATATAGAATATATATATGTATGTATGTATATGAAGATGGATTAATTGTGTGGCTATGAGTAAAATAATTGATGAGGGTAAATATTGATTGAGTATGCGACTCGCATAAATCATAACTGTTTATGTACGGGTAAGATATTACATTCAAAACACTTATGTATATATGTATACGTATGTAAATAATGTTTTTAAAGTTTTGGTCAACATGGTTTGTTGAGATATTAAATTCAATGTATGGAAAATTATTGGCAAAATACATGTACGGTCCCCCGTATTTGTCACTTTTTTACAAACGGTCCTCTATACTTTGAAATGTTCTATTGAACTCCTGTACTCGTATATCCTTATTCCATTGAGCACCTGCTATCCTCCGTGGCATATTGCGTGTAACTCACTCTCCTTTCCGCGAGTAAAATCATACAAATTTGACGACTTGGATTATATTTAAAAAAAAATTCATCTTGTGGATATTAAGAAAAAATAAATTAAATCCTTCTTCTTCTACATCCTTCATCCTCCAAACCTAACCTTCTCATCCACTCTCGAGCTCCTCCTCTCATTCCTAACCCCCCACTCTCAAACAATCAATTGTCAATCAGCTGCTGCAAGCAATTGGGGGAGAACTTACCGCTCAATCACTAACCCCCACTTTTCCGGCCTGCCTTCCTACCCCGACCTCCCAATGCTTCCGCCTCTGCCCTCCTTCCCGCAACTCGCTACTACCCAACCCGACTAATCCCGCTCTGCCTCTCGCTCGATCCCGCCACTCTCGCTCGAGTCCCCGGCCATGCATCCTCAATCTCTCCCTCTCGTTCGGGTCTTGCCCAGATCTCCGATTGCCCACCTGTCTAGCCTGACCACCCTCGGTTCTGGCCGAACAACTTTGACCCATTGACGCCGCCCCTACCCGGACTCCGACGACCCTAGCTACTACTACCACAGCCTCCGCCCTTGCTCGAGTCTCCGCCCCTCGGTTCCTCTAGAGCCTCCGATCGCGGGTGAGGACGAACAACTAGGAGCCGACATGGAAGGTGTCGAAGGGGACTTCCGAGAGCCTTGGCCGCGGGTGTCGTAGCGTGCGGGGAGGGTGTTGTTGCGGTCGTCGATGAGGGCAGTGGCCAGGAGGCGGCGTTTGGCAGAGATAAGGGTCGGGGAGTTGTGCTTGGTGGGTCTGCCGGAGATGACGCCGGATAAACTGAGGTCTGGGCGGGCGGCGTGGACGGTGGCAAAGACGGCGACGGAGACGTCGAGAGTTGGTCGGAGTTGTGGGAGTGATGTCTCTCATTTTGGTGGTGTTTTAGTAGTTAATTTCCTTTGTAAATATGTGTTTTTCGTGTCTTTCCTTGATAAGTTTCGTTCCTTTTTAGCTTAGTTCCCGGTTTTCTTCTAGATTCGGAAACTACGCGAGTTTGTTATGTTTTGTAGGAAAAATGTCACAAAAGAGGGTGTTTTGGAGGAGTATCAAAGAAGAGTCAAGCTCGGGAGCTAAGGAGCGGAAGAGCCACGTAAGGAACGATGAGGAACTCAAGGAAAACTAAGAAAAGAAGAAGGGCCGAGGCCCAGGATCGAGTTCATACCAAGTCGGGCCCGAGATCGAGTACCAGCGTACAGGACCGACGTTCCCAACGTCGGGCCCGAGGTTGCCCCGTGTCGGTCCGAGTCGGCGATTTAGAAGATTAGGCCCCAAGGCACAATGTAATGATCTTCCAAGTTTGCCCTTCTTCTAAATTGGGAATTTCTTGGTCCCCAATCCATGAGAGGCTATAATTAGAGGTGATTAAGAGAGCATTGGGGAGCTTAAGGAGACACACACAAAAATACTCTCAAGGGCTCAAAGGAAGACTTGGAGAGCAAGGAGAAGAAAGGAGGAGGAGAAGAGGAGAAATCGGTGGACCTAGGAGAGGAGATTAGTGAGTTTGTACTTGTTTTTCTTTGGTTTTAGTAGATTTGGATTTGGATATTGTGAACCCCTTTGGATTTGAATGCAATTTGAGTTGAATTTGAGTTTGATGATTGAGATTTGCTTGCTTTGCCATTTGATTGCTTTTTACTCTTACTTGATGGAGTAGATTCCATAGTCTTGGGCTATGGGGGAAACCCCTAGCTAGGATTGGGTGTGAACCCCCAATTCCATAGCCTTTGAGTGCTTGATCTATGAATCCTCTCTACACTAAGCTTCAATTCTCTTGTGGAAACAAAGGACCTAGGGCTTGTGATTGGTAAGAGTAGCGAAAGTGATCTCGGACCCAATCACTAGACCTAGCATCGAAGGAGAGTGAAAGCTCCCTTAGGCCGAAGTGTAGAGTGGCGGGATCGAAGGCGAACAACCTCGATCTCACTTGGATCAACACTTATTGGTTGAATTGGGGTGGAACTACCCAAGTCTATTTAGGGAAGGAACCCAAAAACCCAAGACCGATCTACTATTTTTGCCTAATCGTAGTACCCAACACATCGGGCCCGACGTAGTGTGTGTCGGTCCCGGCCAATCTGACCTCGATCCACCCTCGGACCGAAGTGACAAGTGTCGGTCCGAGGTGATTTCTCTTGTTTTTCCTCGTTTTGCCTTTCTTTTACCTCTTTTTAGTCTTTTCGGTACATTCAACAAACGAACTCCCGTGTGTTCGACACCCTACCTCTTTACTACAATTGAGGTTCGGTTTATAAATTTAAATTTTGACCACCCACACCTGGACCGATCAGAATTTTGGCGCCGTTGCCGGGGAGTTTTACTCGTTTGAGGTATCATCTTTTGTTGAGTCTTTGATTTGGTAGTGATTAGGGTGAGGGACTAGCCCAAACCCCTTGTTTGTTTTGATTCAGTTTTGTTTGTGTTTTTGGTTATAGGTGTATGCGAGCTCGTTCCGTCCGAGGAACACTTGAGTTCGACTTTGTGTGTGATCCGGAGAGCATCATCAAACAATCCCGAAAGAAGAAGAGAATGGAGAACCAAGCTCGTGATGAGGAGTTTGAGAGGATGAGGGCCGACATGGCTCGAATGCAAATTGAGATGGCGAACTGAGATGCCGAGGCTAGAAGGGAGCGTGAGCAAAGGATGAGGTTGGAGGCTCAAATCAACACCCAACCCCGGAATGCTAGACAATACATGCATCCGGAGTAGAAGGTGCCGGAGCCGGCCATAGTCTTGCCGGAGGTGTCAAAGAATTTTGAGATCAAGACTCAATTCATTTCGCTCATCAAGAGGGAGCAATTCCAAGGGAGACCGAATGAGTGCCCGATCGAGCATGTGAAGCAATTCAAGGATGTATGTGAGACCATCTCGACGGATGATGAGACACTTGAGTATGTGCTACTCAAAGCCTTCAAGTGGTCGTTGGGAGACAAGGCGTTGCATTGGTTGGAGAGCTAAGCAACTCGATCTATCACATCATGGAGGGCTCTCAATGAAGCATTCTTGATGAAGTTCTTCCCACCCACCAAGACGACGGAGCTTAGAAGGAAGATAGCAAGCTTTCAACATGGAGCCCACGAGCCACTCTTAGAGGTTTGGGATCGGTATAAGGAGATGTTGAGGGCATGTCCAACACATGGGCAACAACCTTATGTCCTTCAAGACATTTTCTTCCAAGGAATCAACCCCGCCACCAAGGATAAATTGAACCTTCACACCGATTGTGGGTTCATTGACTTGCCTCCGGAGCAAGCATGGGAGTTGCTAGACAAGCTCTCCGATTACGAAGCCATGTACGGGGTGAATCAAGTGAACAAGGAGGGGAGAGTCCATGAAGACGGTCCGAAGAGGCTCTACGATCCAAAGAGTGAAGAGGTGGATAAAGATGTGAAGATCCAATTCTTGGAGGATGAGTTGAACAAGATGAAGAGGCTCTATCACCAAAAGCAAACCACGAGAGCTTGTGAAGAATGTGGTTCTTTGAAACATGGAGCTCAAGAATGTCCAAATTAGCGCCAAGTTCGATTGGCCGAGCAAATTGAGGAGGCACACTATGTTCAAAGAAACTTTGGAGGACGAGCCAACTTCAACAACAATGGAGGAAGGTGGAATCAAGGTCAAGCCAATGGCTACAACAACAACTTCAACCAAAACGAGCCAAGGGCCCAACCACAACCATATCGACCCCCGGGATTCTATGAGCAAACACCACCATGGGCTCAAGATTTGAAGAATCAAGTCACCAACATGGAGAGAAAAGTTGATGAGATGGGTGCCCAATTCAAGGAGTTTGGTGCATGGAGAAGACAAGTGGACAACCAATTTGTTCACATGGCGAATCAACTTCCAAGAGAGGAAGGGAGACTCCCAAGCCGACCCGAGGAGAATCCCCGTGCCCAACAACAACAAAATGAAGTTTGAACCATAGGATTGAGGAGTGGACGGAGTTTGCCCGAGCCACACGAGCCAAGAACAAGAGAAGAAGGTCGGACCGAGTTACCCAGCAACTCGGGCCCGATGTGCCATAACGTCGATCCAGAAGATGGAGGAAGTCCAGCAACCAGGACCGAGGAGGAGCAGAACTCGGGCCCAACATGCCTTATAGTCGGCCCGATGATCCCAGAAGTCCCCTGCCTAGGACCGAGGTTCCGAACATCGGTCCCGACGTCATTCCAACGTCTATCCAGGTAGAAAATGTTGAGAAAGATCAAGATCGGTCCAAGGAGGTGGATCCAAGCAAGAAACAAGGTGGCACAACTCTTCCATACCCTTTGAAGAAGCCCAAGGAGATTGTTGAGGGCAAGTTCAAGAGGTTCTTGAAGCTTTTGCAAGGCTTGAACATCACCATTCCATTCACCGACGCTCTAAGCAAGATGCCATCCTATGCAAAGTTCTTGAAGGAAATTTTGAGCAAGAAGAGGTCAATTGTGGAGATGCAAGATGAAGTCAAGATCCTAGAGCTACCTCAAAAGCTAGGTGATCCCGGAAGATTTGCCATCACCGTGGGGATTGGATCCCAAAACTTCAAAGCTCTTTGTAATCTAGGAGCGAGTATTTCGGTTATGCCCATGAGCATATGGAGACGGGCTAACCTCGGAGATATGGAACCGGTTGATATGAGTCTTACCATGGCCGATGGATCATCTACAAAGGCCACCGGAATCCTAGATGACGTCCCGGTTCGAGTTGGGCGATATTTTGTCCCCGACGATTTTGTAATCCTCGACATGAAAGAAGATCCAATAGTGCCCCTCATTCTTGGAAGGCCGTTTCTAGCTACGGAGGGTGCCAATTTGATGTGAGGAATGGGAAAGTGACTTTCGAGATTGGAGAGGAAAAAGTGGAGTTCTATTTCAACAAAGCTCTCAATGAACCGGATGCTTTGGCGATCTTGAAGTTGGAGGAAGGTGCCAAGCGTAAGAGAGAAGAGTTGGAGCCCACGAGAGAGGAAGAAGCACCTTTAAGAAGAGTTGCACAATCCACTTGGGAACCATGAGGAAGATAGCCCGAGAAACCGTGAAGAGTATCCTTCTTCGTATCCTTTGATATGGGAGACTCTTACATTTGTTTAAGTGACTTGAAGAAGGATCTAGAGGATAGTTTCATTTGCTTAAGTGATTTAAAGGAAGATTTGAGTTATAATGTCATTGAATCCCCTAGAAATTCTCTAGATGCTTTTGATGTTTGTGATGTAGGTAATGAAGATCAAGTTGAGAAGATGCAAGAGATGCCACCCTACCTTTTGGAGAATGATGGAGAAGTTGGATACCCCACTTTTATCAAACATAAGTGGTGGTACTTTGGCTATGAGGAGTGTGGAGATGCATATGATAAGGATGATCAATTCACCGTTTTTCACCCACTTTGAAGGGTAGAGGTTAGAAGTCAAGCTAGTGACTTAAAAAGAGCGCTCCTCGAGAGGCAACCCGAGTTTAGTAGGTTCATTTTCGTAGTTTCTAGTTTGTTTTCTTTGCCTTAGCTTAGATTCTTTCTAATCTCTCTCTTTAGCATGTGTTTTGTGGAATTGTGAGTTATGTGAGCTTCATGATCATGTATGGTATTGGTGGAAACAATAAAAGGACTTATAGGTAGAGACTTGCCAAGTCAAGGGATTTTTAGGGAGCCAAAACGGGTTGGACCGAGGTACTTGGGCCCGAGGTTAAGACGTCGGTCCTAGCTAGCCGAGTCAACTTTGGTCTTGATATTGTGAAATGCCTATTATGCCCCTCTGACCTAACTTTGTCTTCTACCCCATTTAAAGCCTTCTTCCACATACCTAACACCCATCACCCTCATAACCATCTTCCCAAAATACCAAGTCCCCGTCAAAAACCCCTAGCCGATCGATCCCCCTCACCATAGTCGATCCTAGCCAAACCACAATCTCGATCCAACACTCTAGCAACCCCAAAAGTCGATCCAATGCCAAAAAAAATCCAAACAAAAATCCCATAAATCTTCATCTTTCTTCTAGATCTAGAAGGAGAATTTGAGTTTAGAGAGTTGATTGCTAGAAGTATTTGTTCTCTTCAAATTTGGTATGTGGATCTCTATCTCTACTTGATTCCTTGTGAATTCCATGCTTTCATTGCTAGATTTGAGATTTGCCATGATTGAATGAGCTTAGACCTTGAGCATCCATGGTGATTTGCATGAATAGTAGAATTTGTGCTTGAATATTGATTATGCATGCTAAAGCCTACTTGGAACTTCGATTGATGATGAGACATGGTTGATTTTGGATTTTAGGAGCATGATAGAGTGAATTTTGGGTGAAGTTAGGAGGAGAAATCGAATTGTAGTCGGTCCGAGGTACCCAGTTTCTTGGGACCGATGTTGAAGGTCGGTCCAAGACTCGGACCGAGGTTGAGAACCTCGGACCCGATGTCTTGTGTTGGTCGGTCTTGAGCAATTTGGCTTTTTCTTGTGTGAGCTTTAGGATTCATGAGCTTGAATGTTGGTTAAAGCATGATTATCTTGATGTATCTTGTAGCTTGACCATTAGTATGTGATTCTTTGCTCATATATGTTGGATCTTGAGTAGTGAGTGTCTTAAGAGTAAGTATGGGGTCATTACCTTGCATGATGAGTTGTTTGTTGTGATAACATGTGATCTTGAGGTGTTTGTATAGATTTTATCTTGGAGTTCTTTTCTTGATTGTGTGTAGGTACCATGACTACCCGAGCATCATCTTCAAGGATGGAGAAAGCAACAAGGAAGTCCAAGAAGTCATCAAAGAGAGTGCAACGGATGGATGATGTGCGCTTCGAGGACGATGATGCAGCTAGTGAGTATGAGCGACTCATGGGTCTATCTCACCACACTCGGTGGGTAGATTGGGAGTCAATCAAGAAGATGTGCATGGATGAGGCTCTTGTTCGATGCTACTCGAACATTGGGCTAAATGTGATGCTAAGGTGGAACAACAACCATTATCCGGCTTTGACCTCCGAGTTTATGGCTACTTTCAAGTGCACATATGAGGGAGTTGAAGATGAAGGCATGATCTCCTTCCAATTGGGTAACCAAGCACAAGAGCTTTCTTTGAGGAATTTGGCGGTTTACCTCGGATTCCCTTTTGCTAGAGAAGAAGCTTCGGTTGACAATGACAAGGTTAACTACCTTTGGAAGTATGTGGCGGGCAAGAGCGAGATGAGGAAGGGAGCCTCCACCAATGAGATCGCTAGCCCGCTATTCCGAGTCATGATCCGCATCTTAGGGTGCACGATCTATGCCCGACATGAGCTTAGCCAGCCAATGAAGGAGGAAGCCATGTTACTTTACGAGATGTTGTTCCAAAATGAGCTTAGACCTTGAGCATCCATGGTGATTTGCATGAATAGTAGAATTTGTGCTTGAATATTGATTATGCATGCTAAAGCCTACTTGGAACTTCGATTGATGATGAGACATGGTTGATTTTGGATTTTAGGAGCATGATAGAGTGAATTTTGGGTGAAGTTAGGAGGAGAAATCGAATTGTAGTCGGTCCGAGGTACCCAGTTTCTTGGGACCGATGTTGAAGGTCGGTCCAAGACTCGGACCGAGGTTGAGAACCTCGGACCCGATGTCTTGTGTTGGTCGGTCTTGAGCAATTTGGCTTTTTCTTGTGTGAGCTTTAGGATTCATGAGCTTGAATGTTGGTTAAAGCATGATTATCTTGATGTATCTTGTAGCTTGACCATTAGTATGTGATTCTTTGCTCATATATGTTGGATCTTGAGTAGTGAGTGTCTTAAGAGTAAGTATGGGGTCATTACCTTGCATGATGAGTTGTTTGTTGTGATAACATGTGATCTTGAGGTGTTTGTATAGATTTTATCTTGGAGTTCTTTTCTTGATTGTGTGTAGGTACCATGACTACCCGAGCATCATCTTCAAGGATGGAGAAAGCAACAAGGAAGTCCAAGAAGTCATCAAAGAGAGTGCAACGGATGGATGATGTGCGCTTCGAGGACGATGATGCAGCTAGTGAGTATGAGCGACTCATGGGTCTATCTCACCACACTCGGTGGGTAGATTGGGAGTCAATCAAGAAGATGTGCATGGATGAGGCTCTTGTTCGATGCTACTCGAACATTGGGCTAAATGTGATGCTAAGGTGGAACAACAACCATTATCCGGCTTTGACCTCCGAGTTTATGGCTACTTTCAAGTGCACATATGAGGGAGTTGAAGATGAAGGCATGATCTCCTTCCAATTGGGTAACCAAGCACAAGAGCTTTCTTTGAGGAATTTGGCGGTTTACCTCGGATTCCCTTTTGCTAGAGAAGAAGCTTCGGTTGACAATGACAAGGTTAACTACCTTTGGAAGTATGTGGCGGGCAAGAGCGAGATGAGGAAGGGAGCCTCCACCAATGAGATCGCTAGCCCGCTATTCCGAGTCATGATCCGCATCTTAGGGTGCACGATCTATGCCCGACATGAGCTTAGCAAGCCAATGAAGGAGGAAGCCATGTTACTTTACGAGATGTTGTTCCAAAATGAGAAGCCGATGAATCTTACTTGGGAATGGGTGAAGATGGTGAGGGACTTCCAAAGTTCCTCGGGGATATACTTTGGAGGCATGATAGCTCGGTTGGCCCGGGCGCTTGAGGTTGATCTATCCTTGTACACACCGGCTCCAAATGGTGTGGAGCTCATGGACCTTAAGTACTTCAAGAAGGCAAACAACGTCAAGGAGAAAGTTGTTCCCGACTTTATCGAACGACTCATGCCCCATTCCAACTTCGGCCAAGTTCAAATTCCTTTGGAGCCTCGCCTCTTCGACCTCACAAGCTATTACAATTGGTATCAAATATGGGCGGGCAATGTGAACCCTTATGGCGAGCCGGAGGGGACACTTGAGGTTAGGAGACGAGCACAACATATTCGTTTCACTACTCCTCAAGCTTCCCCAGACACCGAAGAAGAGGAGCCCAACCAATTTGAGTTCGTGAGAAGAGAAGACATGGAGGTTGACCAACAAAATGAAGATGAAGAAGAAGATGATGGTGGCTACCACAACATGTTCACCGACCACTCACCAACACTACTGGACCGAGGTGCGTCCCAAGTCGGGCCCGACATCCACCAACGTCGGTCCGACACATTTTTGCCCGACCCGGTCCCATGCCAATTTGAGAGGGGTGAAGGGAGTGGAGCAAGACAAGAGCCACCAAGCTATGGAGGGTATGAGGGGTTTGCCCAATGGTATGGCCCCGGAATGGTGTTCCCCGAGCCAAATCAAACGGTGGACATGAACTTCCTTGCCAACCAAATGGCGCATCTCCAACTTCAACAATCAAGTATGCTCCAAGAGGCACACCAACTCAACCTTCAACAACAACACCTCAACAACCAACAACAACAACTTTTCCACTACCAAGAAGACTTCCAAGATCAATTTGATGAAGTGAACCGCAACATAGCCTACACAAGACGTGACGTGGACGACTTAAGGGCGGTCGAGGACCAAAGATGGAGCGTCCAAGAGAGTTTCAATGAATGGATGACCGGGAACTTCTCTTCCCGTGAAGATCAATGGATGCGTCCCGCCCCACAAATTCAACCACAAGTCAAGATCCTTTCCACGACCATGTGTACGAGCGTGAGCGGCAAGCTAGACTCCAAAGAGGTCGACGTCGAGGACGTCCTTCCAACAACTAAGTCTCTACATGCCATGCAAGAATAAAGAAATTGTGAGTTTCCTTTACTCTTCTTTTTACTTTTAAAGTTTTGGTTTCTTTGATGAGGACATCAAAATTTTAAGTATGGGGTGGGTTAGAAGCTCATTGTTTCATGTTTAGGTTTGTTGTGTTTGCTCTTGTTTCGTTTAAAGGGATGTTTCTTTTGGATTGTGGCATGATGAAGTGAATGAATGATGGATGAATTTTTTGGCATGAATGGATGAGTTTGTTTTGTTTTGATTTGGAGAAAATTTTCGAAAAAAAAAATCCATAAAAATTCGAAAATCGTGTGAAAAAGAACAAAAATATTTTGATTTGGACTAGGAATTCCCATCTTAGATGTCCATATGAAGGCTAATGATGATGTGAGCATGTAAATTCCTTTGCATATTTTTGGATAGTTTAGCCTCATTAATGGATGTTGCTTTTGATGTGATATGATATCTTGCATATTTTTATTGAGCACATGAGTTCTTGGATGAGTTTTGATGCAACTAAGCTAGAGTGAACCTTGTGAGATTATTTTTGGCCATTTTAGGGATGTTTGTTCGATATTGCATATCCCTCATTTTCTTGTGTGAATAGCTCAAGCATGCTAAGTAATACTTGTTATTGAAGTGTTTATCTATTTTCTAAGGCCAATATGAGATTTGTTCTATGCTTTGTCACATTGATTTGAACTTTGTTTCACTTAGTCACAAAATGTTCTATATCCTACCTTGAAGAGAAACCATTGTTTGTAGCCCCGTTTTTAGCCTTAGACCTTTGTTTGAAACTCCTCAAAAATATGATTCCTAGCCTATATGACTTGACCCTTATGGGATTGGACTTTAGTGAGAGGTTTGGAAGAATATTTGGAGAGTTGAGGTTCTCTTTGGTGAAGGGCAAAGATGGAGTTCTAAACCCAAGTGGGTAGTGCATCTTTGTGAAGCTAAGTGCAAAAGAAAGAAAAAGAAAAAGTTGGAAAAATAGTGGATTGAAAGCAAAATGCTTAAGTGAAATAAAAGGGTTCCGACCAAGTTAAAGTGCACATCGGGCCCGACATATAGTGCAAGTTGATCCTAGTGAAAAAGTGTGAAAAATCCAACAAAAAGTGTAGTGCAAAGATGAAGTGGAATGTTAAGTGAAAAGTGGGTTGAAAGAAAAGAAAAGAAAAGAGAAGAAGAAAAATCAAAGTCTTTTGGATGAGTGAAGTTGAAAGTGGAAGAATTTGGTGAAGTTGGTGAGAGACTAGAAAGTTCAATCCCCTTGTAAGCACCACAATACCAAAATGATTCCCACCTTGAGAAATACCAAAAGCCCCATTACAACCCGGCCGAATGGAACCTCTTTGAGGATCTCCATTTAGCCAAGTTCATATTCTTTGTGTGCATTGTAATAGGCATCTCTAGGTGGAGGAATTGGTGATATTAGCTTCAATAGTAAAGTCTTTACTTGCATGATTTTGAGTATGAGTGTTCATTTTCAAGCCTAAACACATGATGAGTGATACACATTTCCACATACCTAAAGTGAGGTTTGGTTGCATTAGACTTTATTCCTTGAACACTTGATCATGTGTGATGACGTAATCTTACTAGCATGTCTATTACTTGTTCTTACTTGATTTTTCATATGAGGCTTTACTTGAAAATTGTGCTTCGGTCTTGCTTACATTGTTATTGCTTGAGGACAAGCAAGTTTAAGTATGGGGTATTCTGATGTCTCTCATTTTGGTGGTGTTTTAGTAGTTAATTTCCTATGTAAATTTGTGTTTTTCGTGTCTTTCCTTGATAAGTTTCGTTCCTTTTTAGCTTAGTTCCCGGTTTTCTTCTAGATTCGGAAACTACGCGAGTTTGTTATGTTTTGTAGGAAAAATGGCACAAAAGAGGATGTTTTGGAGGAGTATCAAAGAAGAGTCAAGCTCGGGAGCTAAGGAGCGGAAGAGCCACGTAAGGAATGATGAGGAACCAAGGAAAACCAAGAAAAGAAGAAGGACCGAGGCCCAGGATCGAGTTCATACCAAGTCGGGCCCGAGATCGAGTACCAGCGTATAGGACCGACGTTCCCAACGTCGGGTCCGAGGTTGCCCCGTGTCGGTCCGAGTCGGCGATTTAGAAGATTAGGCCCCAAGGCACAATGTTGTGATCTTCCATGTTTGCCCTTCTTCTAAATTGGGAATTCCTTGACCCCAATCCATGAGAGGCTATAATTAGAGGTGATTAAGAGAGCATTGGGGAGCTTAAGGAGACACACACAAAAATCACTCTCAAGGGCTCAAAGGAAGACTTGGAGAGCAAGGAGAAGAAAGGAGGAGGAGAAGAGGAAAAATCGGTGGACCTAGGAGAGGAGATTAGTGAGTTTGTACTTGTTTTTCTTTGGTTTTAGTAGATTTGGATTTGGATATTGTGAGCCCCTTTGGATTTGAATGCAATTTGAGTTGAATTTGAGTTTGATGATTGAGATTTGCTTGCTTTGCCATTTGCTTGCTTTTTACTCTTACTTGATGGAGTAGATTCCATAGTCTTGGGCTATGGGGGAAACCCCTAGCTAGGATTGGGTGTGAACCCCCAATTCCATAGCCTTTGAGTGCTTGATCTATGAATCCTCTCTACACTAAGCTTCAATTCTCTTGTGCAAACAAGGAACCTAGGGCTTATGATTGGTAAGAGTAGCGAAAGTGATCTCGGACCCAATCACTAGACCTAGCATCGAAGGAGAGTGAAAGCTCCCTTAGGTCGAAGTGTAGAGTGGCGGGATCGAAGGCGAACAACCTCGATCTCACTTGGATCAACACTTATTGGTTGAATTGGGGTGGAACTATCTAAGTCTAGTTAGGGAAGGAACCCAAAAACCCAAGACCGATCTACTATTTTTGCCTAATCGAAGTACCCAGCACATCGGGCCCGACGTAGTGTGTGTCGGTCCCGGCCAATCTGACCTCGATCCACCCTCGGACCGAAGTGACAAGTGTCGGTCCGAGGTGATTTATCTTGTTTTTCCTCGTTTTGTTTTTCTTTTACCTCTTTTTAGTCTTTTCGGTACATTCAACAAACGAACTCCCGTGTGTTCGACACCCTACCTCTTTACTACAAGTGAGGTTCGGTTTATAAATTTAAATTTTAACCACCCATACTCGGACCGATCAGTGGACAAAGCGATGAGAGAAAGGTGAGGGCGAAGAGGAGGAGGGGTTTTGCTTTTTTAATTTATTTGAAATAAATTTTAATTATAAATATACGTGGCAATGACATGGATTAATTGTACATATGTGGCATTTTATGTGGCGTTGACATGAAGATTAATCAAATGCGTGAGGTGCACAGAGGATAACAGGTGCTCAATAGAATAAGGATATACGAGTACAAGCGTTCAATAGATAATTTCAAAATAGAGGCGGACGTTTGCAAAAAAGTGACAAGTACGAGGGGCCTTATATATATTTTGTCGCAAATTATTAGTTTAATGTGTAGCATTAGTGTGGAGATTTAGTACGAGGCAATTGGAATCCTAAGCTCTATGACAATATTTTTTAAATAAAATTAGTAGTCTTATGCAATTAGCAATATATTGTTTTGAAGTTTACATAGAGCATCAATATTTGTATTTTTTACTTGTTAGGCAATTGGAATCCAAATTCAAAATTATTTACCATAACTGTAAAAGCTTAAGTCAGTTTTAAACACCATTTAAATGAAATAATTAGTGATAGGCACAATTGGTTTACTTTCTATCACTCCTCTTTTATTAATGCTAAGTTGATTTCTAATGTTAAACCATACAAAATCATTAAAACAATCTTTATACAATACACTTTCTTGGATGATGTATCATTCTGGTATAGAGGTTTGAACCATTATAACAATCTTAATATAATCTCAACCATTATATATATAGATGATATTAACAAAAAAAAAGTCGCAAAAAATCTTTACCGTCTATATTCAACACCATCCCAAAGGCTGGTTTACTTTATATGACTATCCCCCTTCTTAGTGAAAGAGGTTGATTTCTTATGTTAAACCATATGTTTTAGTAAAAGCTATATCAAATCAAAACTATGTTTATCTCCCTCAAAGAAACCCCTATTGAATAAGAACAATTATATGTTTTATGCAATTGAACCATAATAACATAATCTTATGCTCCGCTCGGGACTGGCGTCCTGAAGTAGCTGGAGCAGAAAAATAGATAAGACGCTAGGCGGCGATAGTGTTTGGCTTTAGGGCTTGTTGCCCAACGGGAGCGTGACACGCTCCGTTTTCGTACCCTTGCCCCCCAGATGGCTTGCTTTTTACGCTGCTCATCTATGCTACCACCCCGACAAATTCCAACCCAATACCCCCAATACCCCCGTACCCTAGAATCTTATTTTGAACTTCACTTCTCAAGAGGTGATTTGGGCGAGGCGAGGCGACCGTCGACTGGTGGAGATTCTTGCTCAAAGGTACTCGATTAGGGTTCGTTTCTCATATCTTGCTTCGATTAGGGTTCGTTTGTCCGATTCTTTTCTCATATTCGGTTTCTTGTCATCTCACATTCGATTTCCCTTTGATTTTGTTGCATATTTTTGTTCGTTTAGGGTTTGTTTGTGTTCTTGCGTTGGATTCGGAGCAAGTTAGGTTATATTCAGTTCTCATACTCGATTTTTATAGGCTTTCGATTCAGTTACAATATGCTAGGTAATTGTTGCTGATTTGTCTTCGATTAAGGTTTGTTTCTGTTCACGAGTTGGATTCGGAGCAAGGTTTTAGTCTTCCAAAGGTACTGCTTGACTCGGGCAAAGTCGTTGTTGCCTTATCAAAAATAAATCCCAAACATGGAAACAACAGTATAGTGAGCAAGCAAGGGGTCGAACCCAAAGGAATCAGTTTCTAATCAGATTTTATGGTTTTCATGCAAGTATTCAAAGGGGGGGGGTTGAAAGTTGGTTTCAATCAAAAGTTATCAAGTAGAGTTTATCCAATCAATTCCACTTTATTAATCCATTGATCATGAAATCATCCACCTCTTTATATGCCTAGATCAATTCCAATCCCAATCATTAGCAATCGCAAGTCCACGGTCCAAGCAATTCTATAACCCTATGCAAGGACACTTAACCTAGAATTAGCATAGAGAACAGGGATATTAGGAAATCAAATCATGCAATCAAGCTACGAGTCTCATGCATAATTTAACCATTGAATACTCTTTCCTAAACTAGTCCACGGTCCTAGAATAGAGTTGTTTCGAGAAATAGGAAAGATGCATAAATAACAACCAATCCTAAATCAAACGATAGATCTAAGTCAATCAAACAAGTTGGCCAGACTCATAAAACATAGATCATGGGATGAAGCACAAGAGTATCAATAAAGACCTAGGGATAAAGAGATTACCGGAATTTCACAACTTCATAATAAAGTTTCCTTGATTGAATAAACTCAAGAGGAGAGTTAGTTCTCCATTATAAAGAAAACTCCAATCATTATTGGAAAAACAATTGATTGTCTAATGAATTGAATATCCTAAAAACCTACAAAGGTTCCCCTTAAATAGCCCCAAGGATCAACCTTTCCGGACTAGATAAGAAAGGAAACCGAAAGATAAGAAAGGAAACAAGATAGAAACGATAGAATTTCGCCCGTGTGAAAGTCGGCCGGCACCGCGACCGCGGCATCACCACCGCGCCCGCAGCGGTCTTTGATCTTCGAATTGCTGAGTCGGCTTCTACCGCGAGTGCGCCACAGACAGCGCGACCGCGGCCTTCATGGTCTTGGTTGGTTCGTCTCTTCACGCCACCGCGCCCGCGTCATAGACAACGCGACCGCGATATCCATGCAGTGGCGAAACTTCATCTTTAAGCTCTTAACTCTTGTTTCTTCATAACTTGTGTCTTCGGTCTTCATATTACAATATCGCTCAAAACTAACCTAAACACTCCCTAAATTATCTTAAAATACAAGAGTTAATCTATACAAAATAGCCTGAATCACTGCTCTAACTGGGGATTTGATGATATGCTGTAATGGATTTGATGAAACCCTAATTTGATGATATGCTGTGGATTTGATGATATGCTTATATGAGTTTGGATTTGATCAAACCCTAATTTGATGATATTCGGAGCAAGATTAGGGTTTGTTTCTGTTCTCGAGTTGGATTTGATGATATGTTGTGGATTTGATGATATGTTGTAATTATATGAGTTTGGTTACTTGAAATTATTTGTATGACTTGATGTTGAGTTCTTGTCGTCGACCCAATTTCAAACTGTTATGGTTAGTTTTCCTCGACCAATTTCAGGGAACAACCTTCTTCGCTGAATTTTGAGATTTGCTTATCTGTTGGCACTCAGTGTGGATTTGATGAGATTCGATACAAACAGAATTGATACAACTGCTTTTGGTTACTTCAAACGGATTTGATGCAACTCAGTGTGGATTTCATGAGATTTGATGCAACTGAGTTTGTTGATTTCATGCAATTGAGTTTGTTTACTTCAAATTGATTTGGTTGGTTTTCACTCAATTTGCATCTTCTGTTGGTTTTCACTCAGTTTCACATTGTTTTTGGTTACTTTTGAATTGTTTTGGTAACTTCAATTTGGTTTTCACTCAGTTTCAAGTTGGTTGCTTCAAGTTTAGTTTCCATCTTAAGTTGTTTATGTGATTTGACCTTCTTCATTCGAGAGCCGGAATAATATTCTTTGCAAAACTCTTGTTTCGATCTGTAATTGTTTGTTGATTGAGTTGAATGAGTGGATTATATGTATGGCATCGATTGGTTATCTTTTGGATTACTATTACTATTCAAATGAAGTAGAAGTTAGAGAAAAGATGCGTGTAATTAGTTTTGACTCTTTTATTCAAATGCTTCATTTGGGTCAAATAGTTTAGGCTGAATGTGTAGCCTGTACATAGTGACATGGGGTGAAATGTGGTTCATGTATGAGACTTTATAATTAATTTTTTGAATAGATAGTTATCTTTGATTATTTTTATTACTCTTCTGTAGGTGAATAATGGTCTCTCAAGATTCCTTCTCTGATTTTGATGGAATCCCTACTTCAGATGTTCTTGGTTATTGTAGATACTCAATTGAGGTAAATTATCAATTTGTTTTACTGTTTATGTAGACGTTGTTTGAAGCACTTATCAATTTGTTTGTAACGTATGAATTTGTTTGGGGTTCACAAGAAGAGACAGAGGAGCCGAATGAAGAGTCGGAGGTGTAGTTTTTGAGCATCGTGTCGAGGAGGTGCAAGAAGCCCTTGCTACTAACCAAACTGCGAGACTAAGGTTGGAGTTGGAACTCATTAACGAGAGGGGAGTTGCTGAGAGGTGTATGGCAGTGAGCGAAGCAGATGCTTACACAATCGGTCAGCTATCTGAAAGCAATAGGGAAATTGTTGCCCAGCGAGATGCTGCACTGAAATATGCTTACAGGTGGTATTTGTGCTCCTGTTGTTTAATTGTCTTAATTGCTCTTTACATAGATTATGTCTTTTGCTGATGTGATTGTCTTTGATGAATTATGTGCTCATGTAACTTGGTTGTGAATTATTTGAGTATGAACGTTCCTGTATGATGAATGGATTACTTAATATGATATTGTGTTGAATGCTAATGTATTTGATGAATGCAAGTTTATGAAGAATATATTACTTTATATGATATTTTGTTGAATGATAATTTATTTGATGAATGCAAGTTTATGATGAATGGGTTACTTTATATGATGTTTTGTTGAATGCTAATTTATTTAGTACATGTTGAATAATTTATGAGTCATTTTGCTGAGGCCTTCCAAAACTGTAGCATTTAGTACATGTACTTGAGGGTAGGTTTGGTCTCTCATTTTTGCATGCTTTTGGTCTATAAAAGCACACATCCAAACACTACATGTGTCGTAATCACCCATTTCAGCAAAGTCAAACATCCAGGATAACTGAGGTAACTGTTGTTAGAATCGTTTCCTTTGAGTAGTCTAAAACTAGTACTTGCAATCGTTTCAAATCAACTAATTTGTATGGTATTTGTATGGTACTTGTTGCGTTTCTGATGGCTGCAATTCCATGGACGATGGAGAGGAATAAGGCCTTGCTCATAGTTTACTGCGATCAACGGAGGCTTTAAAGCCTTGATGTTCATACGAACTGGGAGTTGATGGTTGTCGCTTCTCAGTTGCAGACCGGGGACGCATTGAACAAGAACATGCTCAAAAACAGGGTCGACTATAACAAACTCCATGGCGTACGTTCAGATCCATGACGAGAGGTGGCCTTGAGTTTGTTTGGGACAACAACACGGGATTACTTGTAGCTGATGATGCGTGGTGGGAACGTGTTGTGCAGGTAAGAGTATTATTCCCAAAGTTGTATCTCATTTCTTATTCCTCTTGGTTCAGGTTGCAGGGGATAAAGTAATGAGACTGAGGGGGGTTGGGTATGATTAGGACACCACTATCTTGTGGCAAGAGGCGTTTGAAGATCATTCCCGTATGGCTAACAACTACTTTGCTACCACGATCAATGATGTAGGGCCAGTTGAAGACGATAATTCCGACTGAGCATGAGTTATGTCCATCATATTTTAAACATCTGATATGTGTACTATTTGTATTGTCGTAGCGGTCTGTTTAAGTTGCTCTGATGTTCATTTATAATGGAACCTTTCATGTTCATTCTTTTTCAATTGTTGTAATCCAAGCTATTTTATTGAATGACTTGCTGTGTGGACTATTTTTATTGTGCACTTACTTGTATTTGATAGCTTTGTGTAGTGTTTTGATTGAAACAGGGAACACCAATCGGTGGTATGTGCAAGGTCTGCTTCGAGAACCCATCATGTGCAAGAATGTTCCTACACTAGTTCCAGGTGATTCGATTTATTGGTAAACTTGGTGGTTGATTTAAATACTATTTTTAAATGAGCCTGAAATGATATTTGTGGCATTAGGTTGGACAAAGCCAATTTTTGTATTGGAAGACATGCATTTGGTGATCAATATAAGGCCACTAACACTGTCATTAAGGGAGTTGGCAAGGTAACCACTAAACCACCTCCTGATAATCAATATTAGGCATACATGATACGTGTCTACTATTATAATGCCTGATACTTTACATGTATTGGAATCATGTTTATCACCCTAAAGCTATGCATGAGCTATACATATATAAATGAATTTGTTTCTGATAGTTTGCGTATGGATGAGTGATGAGAAGTTTTATTGCAGTTCTTGAGGGAAGCAGTGAGAAACAAGAGTTCGATGTTCTCAACTTTACTGGAAATGGTGGTGTTTCCATGGCCATGTACAATACTGATGAGGTGGGTACATATGTCTTTGGTGTTGAACTGTCAAATAAGTTTACAATATATAGATATGGCTATGAATTTTGGTCCTTCCATGATAATAACGAGTTTTATATTTCTTTTGATCTTTTCTTTCAGTCCATCTATTCTTTTGCTCAGTCTTCAATGACTATGGCATTTGAGAAAAAGTGACCATTGTATCTTAGCACAAAGAATACCATTCTAAAGAAATATGACGGGAGGTAATTACATGTGTGTCCTCATTCTAACTTTTTTTAATTACCATTCTGAAGAATACCATTTGAGAAAAATGTGCATTTGTTAGGTTTAATTATCAACTATTTGTTTACTATTTTATCAAGAATTGAGTCAATTATTGTTAATAGTTCTGCTGTTAGGAGAAGTCATTGAATGCTTTTCTTGTTTTGTGTGTGATTTTGACCTCCAATGCATATATGGCAATGCTTTTGTAGATGTTTAGGTTTAGGGTAATACTAGTGGATACTATTCACTCGTGAGGGAATCTGATTCTTTGCATGTATGTCTTAGGTAACCACTATTCGATGTGATGTGTGCATGTATGTCTCAGCCGTATTAATGAGACATCTGATTCAGTAGAAATTATATTTTAAATTATATTTTAAATTCAGTAGAAAAGCTGCTGCTTATATGTGCATTAAACCCATATATGTTTTTTCTAGGCCTTATTAATGAGGCTTTGTTGGTTCTTTGACTAAGTCCCATCGATGCATTGGTTACTTTCTAGGCCTTACTGATGAAGCATGCTTGTTTCTTTCACTCCATTTACAGGTTCCAGTGGTTACTTTGTAGGCCTTATTGATGTGGCCTAGAAAGTTTCTTTGGTTGCCTTAACACATACTCCTCTTCCTCACCATAAATGCAGAGACATCATTTGCATATTTTCGGGCATTGCCATAGGTGGAAACAAAACAAAGCCAATGTCTCTGTCGACAAGAAACCGGGGTGGACCCACATAATGAGAGCAGTGGAAGCGAGGGAAGCCAAGGGAGCGGTTGCAGCAAGGTCGACAACCACATCGAGCTTGTTGTTGTGGCAGAGGTTATCTTCACTAACCTATATCTTGTACTAGAACATGATTTTACATAGAGTTATATGCTTATTTCCGCATGTTAACCAACACATGACCTTGTTGTAGGATGCTCGGAAGACTTATTTCCGCATGTTACACTACTAGGAAAGGGGTCTTTAACGACCAACAAACTTGTCGTTATATGTCAGAAAACTTGTCATTAAAGGTATTAACGACGACATAAATTTCGTCGTTTGTTCGTTGCAATTGGTCTTGACGTTATTGGTTTTAACGACCATGTTCGTCGTTAAATATCAACGACGAGATTATTGTTTGTCGTTAACATTAACGATAATATGGATGTTTATCGTTAAGTATCAACGACGACATGTCTTGTCATCGTTATTGTTTAACGACGACATGCTTATTCTTCGTTATTGGTTAACGACGATATTTGCACTCGTCGTTGTTAGTTATTCAATAACGACGAAAGCATGAACTATAACGACAAAATAGTTCCTCCTGGAAGATATTCTAACAGATCAAATATTGTACAATAACGACCATATTTTTCATTTCATCGTTATATATGCCTACTCAACAATGTTTATTCGAATTGGATATAAAGCATTACTTTCACAATTAATCTAAGTGCTTATAACCAAACAAATCATAGATAAATTCTAGAAACTATATATATAATCATAAGTTTCAATTCACATTGAAAGTTCACAATTTTTGTATAAATCCAAAGCAAAATAAAATGGAGTTCATATGATCTAATATTTTGACTCTAAGAACATATCTATATGTTCTAATAGGCTACGAAATATATATGGACAACGTATGCAGGACAATGGAGTTCATATCATCTTCAAGTACCTATAAAATCGAAACAGAAAACCAAAGTGAGTAGCATTGATCATGAATAGAAACAAGCCAAGGAAAATCAATACCACAAAGACGTTTTCAATTACTCCAACACCTACTTCTTGCACTTAAACAAAACATTAATGTGTTGTACACGTAAAAGAAACCAATATGGAGAAATCACCATTTCAAATAGTTGAAAAAAGGGAAAATAAGTATGAATTAATGAGTTTTAAAAGGGCATTACCAATTTACTATTGACAGACAATATGTAAAAGAGAAAATTCATGTCACGCTAATGTCCATACGTGTATAACTATGATGAAAAAAAATATCCTAGTGAGATTGTGCAACCGCTTCTTGACAACCAATGGATTACTAATATAAAACAAACAGAGCTTACAGTCCATATTATTATCCACTTGAATGAGAAAATCATGATATAAATTTACATGCACAGGCCAAAGTTGGGATATACAACAACACAACAGGGTACAGTTAGAGCATCTAAAACGCCCTTCTTAGAAAAGTACTGATTGATTTTTATGGTAACTAAAACTAAAATTCCCACATATTTCAGAAAACAACAAAATCTACACAGCTACACAGCTATTGTTGGCTTGTAACTATAATATAAACCATCATACCTGATGCAAAAGGGCTAAAGCATGAAACTGCACAAGTGCAGCACGTGACTGAACAGCTTCTTGCACCTCATTGCTCCACCTTTTCACAATCTCTAGATTTGTCTGGTAAAATATCCAATAGATATAATAAGTACAAAACTAAAGCATAAATGCAGATAACTAGAAGCATACACATATTAGTACTACCTGGAGTAAATGAACGCCGCTAACAAGAGCTGCACTAGCAACCACGGGATTCTTGTCAACAATAGCTTGTTTCAAGTATCTTTCGATTTGGGTAAGGAGCATTCCAAATGATCCGGCAAAGAACGCGGATAGCGTTTGCCCGATACATGTCAGTTTTGTTATTCATGTTGTGACAATGATAACCTTCAAATTAAAAGTATTAATCATCAATTAGTCTCATAATAGAGATTTTCACATATTGATTCATACAATAGTCAAACTACATCATTAGCAGAAGGAGAAAGTTCTATGATAATCAAGTAAACCATTATTCTCAACCCTGTATCCTTGGACTGAAATAGTTTAGCCACAGAAAAGAACACCTCTGTAGCTTTAACTTATACAACATAAAATGAAATTAGTCATCATCAGTAGGAAACGACAGGCATCAAAGTCCATGCTTTCCAGGAAAACAACACATCAATCAAACTAGTTCATGAGAAAAATCTAGACCTTTGTAAATGTCTCTCCTTGGTTGAGGAGATAGAGCAGCTTAGTGATTACCTGATGAGAAGATAGGGCAAACACATTCCAAGCTACTAGTAAATAAGAATGAGAAATGGAAACAATGTGCAAACAAACATGTCATTCATAGAATGTGAAAAACCTGAGAGCATCTCCTCGGATCAAGCTGAGGATCGTTAAACACCCGAGCTTCCAGAAGCAGAGCTCCTTTCTCGATCCCAAGAATTGGAGAGTACTCCGCTGCAGCCGTCAACCACACAAAAATGAAGCACTACTAAGACCGAATCCAACAAATTGAATCCGCACAGAAGACTGACCAAGGAAGGATTAGCAAACACCTCAAACCACTCAGATCTAAACTCTATTTCCATTTCACAATGACAAGCGCAAATACGAAACCAGTGCACAAAATCTAGAATGCGTGAGCTGCAAAGATGATTTGGTTGGGCATGACTATGCTTATGTGTAGGGGCATTCCTTCTTACATCAAACATAAGGCTAACATAGGGAATATACGTTGGGTTTGATACTTAAAAGATCAATTCTTGCTCAAACATAGCATTAGGCCTCATACTTAAAGATTAGTTCTTTTTCAAATTTCAAAACAGACCCACTTGAAAGAAACCTATATAAACATGACCCACAATTTTCTTTGGCCTGGTTTACATATAAAAGATTGATTCTTTTTTGCAAGGAAGACCCACTAAAAATGAAAGTTATAGAAAATGACTCATTTGTTCTTGGTCTACAGAGAAGGCAATGATGGGGGAGAAAGAGTGGTACTTCTTCATCTTAAGAGACAGAAAGTATCCAACAGAGTTGAGGACAAACAGAGAAACAGAGGTTGGATATTGGAAGGCAAAGAGGAAAAGACAGGGAAATCTACAGCTCAAAGACTTGTTCTTTAGTTAGGATGAATAAGACGCTTGTTTTCTACAGAGCAAGGGCTCCAAAGGGTGAGAAGAGTAACTAGGTCATGCATGAGTAATGGGTAATTCAACCTAGAAACCAAATTACCAAAGCAGAGATCAACAGTTATATAAAATTCAACCTTGAAATCAGACCAAAAAAGCAATCAGGCCAAATACCTTTATGGGACGAAACAATAGATTGCAGCAAAAATCGATCCAAACAAAAATTAACAACTGTCTATAACTAAACGTAGAAATCAGCTAGCTAAAAGAAGGAAGAATACATACCTTCATCAGAAGAAGAAATCGTCGGGCAAATCTCTCTCGAAGTAACAAGAAGCAATTAATCTAACGCTTCCCCCTCCAATTCGCTCGGGAATCACTCGTAGAAGAACTGAACTTACTTTCTCTTTCCTCCTGAGCAGCTGCACCACCAGCAGCAGGAGCAGCACCAACATTCATGACAAGGTCCAACGATTCAACACCAGCATCCCCGCCGGAGAGGGGTGAGCGGTCGTCATAGCTCCGGATCTCGCAACTCCGGGAGGAAGCGACGGCCAGTACCTAAGCCTAACGAACTTCGCCTCTGACGGCTCCGCCGGAAACCGCCTCTTCTCCGTCGATTTCGATACTCGGAAGCAGGACTTCGATCCGGACGAAAACCACCATGGAGTCGACATAAACAGCTTGAGATCGAACAACACGGTTCCGCCCTCCGATTTCAACATCACTCTGTTCCCAAACGGAACCGTTTTCCGCAAGATCTGGATCCACTACGACGGACGAAACAAAACCCTAGCCGTCTACATGTCGGACCAATTGGAGCAACATGAGACGGTTTCGATGCCGAAATCGCCCGTCCTCACCATGGAAGCTCGGGTTCCGATGCCGAAAACGCCCGTCCTCACCATGAAAACGCCCGAGCAACATCGTGGCCGAGAAGTCGTATTTCGGCTTCATTTGCTCCCAGAAGAATGACAGTTTTATGCAAATTAAGATATTCTAGGGTTTAAAGCGTAGGTGTGGTTTCTGATTTTTATTTTTTTTAGGTCGAATAGGTTTCGGATTGATTTCAGAATTGGAAAAATTTTACCAAAGCCCGCGTGGATCCAAATTGCAATTCAAATAACGACGAACAATTTTTTTTAATTATTTCCCTTTTTTTTGGCACACGTTAACGATGAACATTAGGATTATATATAGTTTAAGCTTCCATGTATTACGACCAACACTCGTGCTTCTTGTTATTAAACTTATGTACATGCTTTTAACGACGAATTTTTCATTTCATCGTTATAGTTTTGTCGTTAAAAAGTCTTATTTTAGTAGTGTTAACGGACATCACGATGAGCAAATTGTTCAAAAACTTCTGCAAGAAGTATGGGAAAATGAAGGGAACCATTGATTTCTACTTCAAGGGTCAGCGCCTCACCCATCGCTGCCACATTATAACCCCGCGTTTCGTAAGTGGCCCATTTAAATTGTCATGCACAATTAAAATCAACTTCCTTATACCTCTAGAACTAACAAATACTCTTGTGTTTTGCAGCTCTGCATGGTTAGCGGTGACGAGATAGAAGCCAAGGAGACTAGCATCGGAACACGCGGACTTCAGGGCAAGGAGACTAGCAAGGCTTAGCCATGGTATTCCAAGATCGGTGTGCACTAACTTTGGATGTTATATATAAATGGGTTCTCGTTTGTGGATTAACTATGGATGTTTATTATGGGTATTGTAATCTCCGTTTCCAGTTATGTAAGGTCGGTTGCACCAACAACAATGGCTTTTAAATATATGGTCAATGTTTATTGCTTCTAGTTTTACCTAGTGTCGTTAACTTCTACAGTTTGTTTATGCAATATGCTTCATAGTTTGTTTTGCGAATGGTGTTACACGTTGCATGATTTCCACACAAAGTAGTTAACCATGACTTCTCTTACAACTTGGAAGACTCAACTTCCTTTGCAGCGCACACACAAACTAGTGAAACATGACAATCACAATAAGCACAAGCAACAACAATACGAGTCCAAACTCAATTGCACAATATTGAAACAACACACCACTGTTGTAGTACAAACTTTACACACCAAGCAAGCATAACAATTGCACAATCTTGAAACAACAGTAGGACTAAAATGTCTTCATCCAAGCAAACATTAGTACATAAATGTTAACAATAAGCAAAACATGACACACGAGAAAGTCAAACAAAGTTGTATTACTAATACCTCCTCGAACTCCATATTTCGTTACCTATGGCATCCCTAACGTGCTTCATCCCTCCAGATGTGTTGTCTTGGGCTCGCTCCGGGCGTCGAGGGGGTGGTAAGTCCGGGTCATCGTACTCATTCTCAAGGTAATTGTCCTCGATCCTGTAACATATAATGAAGTTGTGGATAGCAAAGCATGTCATAATGATATCGATCTGCGTCGGAATGTCATAGTTGGCCATATGTGTGAGGGACCGGAACCATTTCTTAAGGACTCCGAAGCACCTTTCAATGCAACCCTGAGCGATGAGTGGACCTTGTTGAATGCTTGTTTGGCGTCCTTCGGAACCGCGTTCTGAAATTGAGATTGGTGGTACTTCACCCTACTATATGGCACCATATACTCCAACCTATTTGGGTAGCCCTTGTCAACGCGATAGTAACGTCGTATGATCTGATGAAGCATTTGGTAACATATATCTTTATGAAACTATACGACCCAAATGAAGTGCAACGATATATTGAAATAAGTTACCAAGTGGAGGATGCGGAAAGTTGATAGCCGGTGTTGTAAGGGCATGGTAAAAAACACGAGTGTCATGTGCTCTTCCTTCCCATCCCGCTAAAATGAATATGAAGTACATATCGAAGTTGCATACCGTCATTACGTTGAACGAAGTCACCCCTTTCCGATTTCAGTATGGCAATTGTTCGGCTCGGGGAATGGTACAAGTGATGTGAGTCCCATCGATGCATCCAATCGCATCCTGAATCGTAACAAAAACAAAAACACCAACAACAAGAACTACATTACTTGTTGAAGTTACTACAAGATTTTTGTTCAAAACATCAGCACAAGCATTGCAGTTGCATATACCTTTAATAGTGTATAACGTTGATCTTAGATACCCTGTCTGGAATCGCAGAGAAATTTGGATTCCGTGGCCTTAATAGGGCTCCGGCGAGTCCGTTGAACCCACTCTTTCGACCCGTTATTGCATCGAGGACGTCAAGAAAGGCACGACTGAATGTGTCCCCTGACCGTTGGAAGCGCTCATATATGGCCCTATTTGAGACCCCTTGGGAAATGGTGTACAGAAAAGACCCACCTTTTCAAGGACACTCATATGCTTTGATGGTTGAAGGCCATACTTGAAGGCATTGATGCACCTAACTTCAGATTGGGATTCCATGATTTCCATCATCCATATGTAACCGGTCATCGGCGACGTGTAGCACGGGATCTTCCTCATGTATTTCAAGTAGTTGGTGGCTTGTGTTTGCATCAAAACTATGATTAGAGCTAGTAGCCTTTGACGCCGGCTCCTTCGAGTGAGTGCGCCCCTGCTCATTTTAACAAATGATGTCATTTTCAAGGCATTTTGTTGTCTCACACTCCATCATAACAACAAAAGTAATACGTTACTTACTAAACCAACAACAACCTGGAATATGCAAATTTAACAAACAACACCAATACCATCATCTAATATCACGCAGACAAATAGGTAACAAGGTCCTAAACATGCATGCGTAGAAATAAACCGCAAGAGTCCATCAAACAGGGGTTCAACAAAAGTTAAACAAAAGTACATCACACAAGGGTTCAACAAAATAGTTCAACACAAATAGCCGATAACATTTCCTACAAAAAACACATCGTCATAAACAACCGAGACGTCTGAAAATCAAACAAGGGTCATTTCTTCATCTGCACCAGCATTTCCGTCGACCTTCCTGAATCTGTAACGCAGCCAAGTAAGCCTACAATCATCACTTTTGAAGGTCAAGAACAAGCGACGGTTTTGTTCATCATTCACTTCATCTACGGCATCGCACCACAGTTTGGCCAACTCTTACAAGGAACCAGCCTGCACCATCCTCTCATTAACATCCATGGCGTCTTCCAAATTGAAATTTGTCGCCATTGTTGTTGACTCAGGCAAAGTCGTTGTTCCCTTATCAAAAATAAATCCCAAACATGCAAACAACAGTATAGTGAGCAAGCAAGGGGTCGAACCCAAAGGAATCAGTTTCTAGTTAGATTTTATGGTTTTCATGCAAGTATTCAAAAGGAGGGTTTTGAAAGTTGGTTTCAATCAAAAGTTATCAAATAGAGTTTATCCAATCAATTCCACTTTATTAATCCTTGATCAAGAATTCATCGACCTCTTTATATGCCTAGGTCAATTTCAATCCCAATCATTAACAATTGCAAGTCCACGGTCCAAGCAATTCTATAACCCTAGGCAAGGACGCTTAACCTAGAATTAGCATAAAGAACAGGGATATTAGGAAAACAAATCATGCAATCAAGCTACGAGTCTCATGCACAACTTAACCATTGAATACTCTTCGCTAAACTAGTCCACGGTCCTAGAATAGAGTTGTTTCGAGAATAGGAAAGATGCATAGACAACAACCAATCCTAATTCAAACGATAATTCTAAGTCAATCGAACAAGTTGATCAGGCTCATAAAATCAAACATAGGTCATGGGATGAAGCACAAGAGTATCAATAAACACCTAGGGATAAAGAGGTTACCAGAATTTCACAACTTCATAATAAAGCTTCCTTGATCGAATAAGAGTTAGTTCTCCATTACAAAGAAAACTCCAATCATTATTGAAAGAACAATTGATTGTCTAGTGAATCCAATATCCTAAAAAACCTAGAAAGTTTCCCCTTAAATAGCCCCAAAGATCAACCTTTTCGGACTAGATAAGAAAGGAAACTGAAAGATAAGAAAGGAAACAAGATAGAAACGATAGAATTTCGCCCGTCTCAACGTCGGCCAGCACCGCGACCACGGCATCACAATTGCGCCCGCGGCGGTCTTCGAAAGTCAAATCGCTGAGTCGGCTTCTACTGCAACCGCGCCACAGACAGCGCGACCGCGGCCTTCAAGGTCTTGGTTGGTCCGTCTCTTCACGCCACCGCGCCCGCGTCATAGACAACGCGACCGCGGTATTTATGTAGTGGCGAATCTTCGTCTTTAAGCTCTTTAACTCTTGATTCTTCATAACTTGTGTCTTCGGTCTTCATATTACAATAATGCTCAAAACTAACATAAACACTCTCTAAATCATCTCAAAATACAAGAGTTATCCTATACAAAATAGCCTGTATCAAATATCCCATACTTAAATCTTGCTCGTCCTCGAGTAAGCTCAAAACAAATATAACAAGGTAGCACATCTAAGATCTCAGGAAATACAAGGGAAGATAAAAACACTCAGCTCACAACCCGAACCCAAAAATATAGAGTAATCCTGAACATAAAACAATGAAGCTCAAACACACACCTCACAACAAAGATATAACACTCAAGCTCTAAAAAGATGAAAGAGAGCAACCTAGGATCTACCCAAATCTAACGTGTAAGCCCAAAAGTCCCCAAGCAAGAATGATCCTAAAACAATCGAATTTTACCACTCAATTCTGCTTAGGCACCCTTTCGGGTTTTCACCTAACCGCTCTTTTCATTTTTCTATAGGTGTGCTCACAAAAAACTCTCAACTCTCATTAACCTCATATTACCCCAACCTAATGCTCGTCCGGGTTACCTGCTTATTACCTGAGCCGCCCTTTCGGGTTTTCGAATCATCCCAGGATTTATATGCCTTTTTTCAATTTTTATGGCTTTTTCTATCTTTTTCTTATTTCTTTCTTCCTTTATTATGCAAAAATATGCTGCAAGTGTTCCATGAAAAGAAGAAAATCAAAAATCTGAAGCAAATCTCTAACTACACTAACTAGGATAAGCGAATGCGAGTACTCCCTCCCCCATATTTAAATCCTTCATTGTCCTCAATGAAGCAAAGAGAAAGGGTAGAAGCAAGGAGAAAGGTATATCAGAAGACTCACAGTCGAATGAAGAGAGGTGGAATGGAAGAACTCTTCGAAGGATGGTAGAAGAAAAGCTTTGTATTTCCAATCGGCACGCCAACCGCGGGTGCGGCACTAGGGGCGCGGGCGCAGAATTGCTACAGAGAGCAAAGTCATCCTCAGGTGGTCACCGCGGGCACGGCTGATGGAGCGCGGTCGCGGTACATGTGCAGGGCGAGGTCTTGACGTTGTCTCGAGAAGCGTGATGTGCAAACAACCTTCGCTCTTTGCGATTGTTAAGAGGACTTCTTGGTCCCATTCTACCACTACATCTTTCATCCATTCTATCTATCTTCTATTTCTTCTATTCATACCTCTTTGTATTTCCATTCTTTGGCTATGTGTAAAAGCCTAAGTATGGGGGAGCTTTGTCCCCCGGGGTTTCATCTCGACGGTTCGAGTATTGATCCATCTTTTATTTTTTACAAAAACAAAACGAGCTAAAACCGAGACGCGGAATGGTTGCCGCGAGCATGGGCTAGTACCTGTTCGTCGGGGCGCGCTGGTGATCCACCGCGGGTGCGGCCAAGGCGGCGCGGTCGCGGTATCACGCTAGGTGTGTCCTTTCGGACCTAGTACCTGCATGTTAGCTAGAAAAACAAGCAAATCCTAAGCTAAGAATGGAAAAACAATCTAACTAAACCTTGGGTTGCCTCCCAAGCAGCGCTTTTGTTTAACGTCGTTGGCTCGACGTGGATACGATCAATATGGGTCCTCATCAACATGAATTTGGACCTCGTTGCCACCATGAGATATGGGAAGAGATCCATTGGCAACATCAATGACCGTCTTGGCGGTTTTCATGAATGGGCGACCAAGTAAGAGAAGCGGGTCGTAACGCCCTTCGCCTATCTCCATCACATAGAAATCTGCAGGAAAGATTAAACCATGCACCTGCACTAGAACATCCTCAACTAACCCTTTCGGGCGCACATTAGAATGGTCAGCCAACTCAATAACAATGTCGGACTCCTTTAAAGGACCAAGGCCTAACCTATCATACATGCAAGCTGGAAGAACATTAATGGAGGCACCTAAATCTAGCATAGCACGCTCAATTTTAATTTCTCCAATAGTGACAGGGACGGTGAATCTTCCTGGCTCTGAGCATTTTTTAGGCAATTGCTTTTGGACTAGGAAATTACAAGTCTCAATTTTGCTATCCTGCATTTTCTCAATTTTAGAACTAGTCCTATTCTTCCATTTTATGGTGCATAGCTCTTTCATAAACTTAGCAAAACGAGGGATACTTTGGATGAGATTGATGAGAGGAACATTTACCTGGCAATTGGCGAAGGTCTCGAAGAGTTCCTTATCATGTGCTGGCTTCCTCGTGTCCTTGAGAGCTTCGGGGAATGGGGGAGAGGGCATGAAAGAGTTCAAACGTGGAACTGGTTGAGCCACATAGCCGCCATCCTCCTCTGCTACTGGGGCGCGGTCGCGTCTAGGAGAGCTCAGGCGCGGGGGTGAATAATTCTTAAAAGCATAATCGAGCAAAGCCCCAAAGTTCCGCTTTGCCTCCTTACCGCGGGCACGGTCCGGCCTCTGCGGTTGCGGCGCCTCTCGCCTTTCATGGTCCGAGTCCTCTGTTGGATGTCCGCGGGCGTGGTGGGGAGAGCGTGGTCACGGATTTCCAACAGAGACTTGGCCTTCGTCTTCTGCTGCCCCGGCGCGGTCGCGACCAAGGGAACGTGGTCGCGGTTCATCACCAGTGGGTGATTCCCGACTCGCCAATGCTCTACCACTCCTTAAGTTCATGGCACTCACATTCTCCTTGTGGTTGAGCGGTTGAGAGGGAATTTTCCCGGAATCCTTAGACTCGAGCCTATTGATCATGGTGGCAAGTTGGCTCAGCTGAGTCTCAAGATTCTTTACAGCAACCCTCGTCTCTTGATTCTCCTTCAAGAGGGCGGTAATGGCATCATTCTGAGACGGCGCAGGCGCTCTCGGGGCATAGTTGTTGGACCGGAATTGTTGTTGCTGGCCCTGAGAGGCGAACTGCTGCTGTTGTGGTGGTGGATCTTGTTGCTGCTGGTTGCTCCACTGAAAGTTAGGATGGTTCGCCCACCCCGGATTGTAGGTATTAGAGAAAGGATCATTCTGAGGCCTATGCGCACCATAATTGCCAATAGCATTGATCGACTCCTCGGTCTCTTGAATAGTAGAGCATTGATCCGTGTGGTGGCTCGCATCATAGCAAAGACCGTAAGCATTGACTTGTTGAGCCGTCTTCTTTGTGAGCAGCTGCTTCATAAGATCTTTGAGCTCCCTTACTTCAGCATTCAGGGACTCATTCACCACACTAACGGACCTCACATTGGTCTTGGACCTCTGATTGCTGGCTTGTTCCGCCAAGATCTCAACTTTCTGAAAAGTTGCAGCAGGGGTTAAGTTCTTGTAACTACCCCCACAAGATGCATTCACGAGCCTCTTGTCATTGTCGCAGAGTCCCTCAATGATATAGCAAATAAGATCCTTAGCAAGATAGCCATGGTAGGGACAACTCGCGATGAGCCTCTTGTAGCGCTCATAATAGTCATAGAGGTTCTCGTCCTCCCCTTGCTCTAAATTGCCGAGCTGCTTCTTAATTGATTGTTTTTGGAAGCGGGGAAGTACTTCTTAAGAAATGCCCTCTTCATATCGGCCCAAGTAGTGATAAAACCCGGCACCAAATAAAGGAGCCAATCCTTGGCGGAGTCCTCTAGAGAGAAGGGGAAAGCCCGGAGCTTAATTTGATCCTCCGTTACATCAGTGGGCTTCATACTCACGCAAACTACGTGGAACTCAGTGAGATGCTTGTTCGGGTCCTCACCACTCAACCCGTGGAATTTGGGCAAGTGGTGGATAAGCCCGGACTTCAGTTCGAACTTCACTCCTTCCCCGAGTTCGGGGAATTGAACAGCAAGCTGCTGTTGCTGGAGATCGGGCGCCGAATATCCCCGAGTATCAATAAAGACCTAGGGATAAAGAGGTTACCAGAATTTCACAACTTCATAATAAAGCTTCCTTGATCGAATAAACTCAAGAGGAGAGTTAGTTCTCCATTACAAAGTAAACTCCAATCTTTATTGAAAGAACGATTGACTGTCTAGTGAATAGAATCTCCTAAAAACCTTGAAAGGTTCCCCTTAAATAACCCCAAAGATCAACCTTTTCGGACTATGTTGGATCGTTAGTACTATGGGACTGCCTTTACTTTGATAAAGGCGTCCTTAGGTTAGGCGTCCCTACAAGGAGTAGGGGCGTCCTTGAGTAATGCAGCGGAAATTGTGTACTAAACAGGTAAGTAATGAACGCAGTGAATTATAGAGGAACCACTCAAGACCAAGTAGTCCTTGAGTGTAAACCTCTACCTCCTTGGAGGATTTTTGAATAGTTCTTCCTTTATATTGAACGTTCTTACAGATGTACTGGCGAGTCTTTACAGTTCTCTGGCACTTAGCTTTTCCCTAAGTCCACTAGTAAAGGACTCCTCTAAGCCGACAACTTAAGCAAGTTCAATCTACTAAAGGACTCCTATCCCTACGTTCTGCAGTACTTCGCAGAACTCTCTTTCTCTTTTGATTACAAACAGATTTGTGATTTGGGTTACAAGTCTCACTCGATCTAACTCAAAGACTTAGCACTGTTCTTGAGTTCTTGAGTTTGTTCTTCGTGTTCTTGAGTGAGCCGCTTTCCTATGATTTTCTCTAAGTATTCTTGAAAGCGTTGAAAGCGTTAAAGTCACAATAAATGCCTTGGGGTATTTATAGGACTTGAAGAAGGGCGTCTTTCTCCTGGGACGATCATGCCCTTCGCGGACGTGGCTACAGGATCTTCCTCCACGTATGATGACGGTGGTGAGGAAGCTTCCTGTATCCAGCTGTGTGTGATGGACTTCGCTACAGGATCGGCCGCCACGTATGGATGTACTCTGCAACAGGATCGTCCGCCACGCAGTGTTGGACTCTGCTACAGGATCGGTCTCCACGTGTCCTTGGATGATCAAATGTTGTCTGGTGATGTCATCCTGTCGGCTAGAGAGTAAGGACGCTCTGCTTGCGTTCCTACTTGCTTGGGACTGCGTCCTTGCTCAAGTAGTCTCTGATCGGTCCTTACTTCCTGTTAGCTAGCGTCCCAAAGCCTATGGGACGCCCCTACACACATGTTGTCCTTTTATCATTGGCGTTCCTGGACACTTGGACAACTTTATTAGAATCATAGTGAGTTTGTCATATCAAAACTAAGGGACAGTTGTGGATACACTACCAAGGACGCAGGCGTTCTTGATAGCGTCCCAACAGTTTCCCCCTTTTTGATGATGACGAACTCTTCAGCAAAAAGTTTTGACATTGGAACTTAGCATGCATGAAAACTTAAGAGCGTCCTCTAACACTTAGAGAAATATCATTTAGAATAAGTTTTCATTCTTTGATTCTCTAGCTTTTGGATTTTAAGGAGAGAAAAGCGTCCTAGAATTATCTAGGCGTCCTCTAGTTTAGCATGGCGTTCTTTAGACCTTTCACTTAATAGTTCCCCCTTAACACTTGCTTATTCTAGATAACTAATTTATAGCGCATCTCTGCAAAACTACACTTCCCCCTTTTGGCATCATCGAAAAGGATAACAAGTGATAAGAACGTTAAGCATAAACACGTAACTAAAGGCAGCGGAACGCTTAAACACACACATGGAAACAAGCAGAGGAAATGCCATTCAAACAGGAGTTAAGAGTTATTACAGACCAATGGTCATAAGTGTTTGAAAATCAAAAGAAGCGAGGGCAAAGTAACAGAGGGTGAACGGGTAGTGGCAATCACTGAGAACGGCGCTGGGCTTGATAGAACTGAAGCAATTGCTCTTGAAGTTCAGCAGCCTTGGCGAACGCAGAGGATAAGTCTTTCAATGCAGAGAAGATGAGGCACTGATTATCCATAATGGCGCCTAACAGTTCCGCAGGAGGATGCTCAGAGATATTTGCTGGAGCAGGACGGGGAGCCGGACCAGAGCTAGAAGAAGGAGCGTTCAAATGATGATCTTCAGCAGGAGAAGGAGCCATGAGTAATTCATCAAGAGCGTTAAAATCTACAGCGGGCTCTTCTACTTGGGAGGACTCCTGTCGCAAGGCAGCCAGGCGTTCTGCTTCAGCATCAGCAGCCATGCGTTCTTCTGCTTCTTTCAACCTTCGCTCCTCAGCCTCGGCCTCTAACTGTTTGATCACTGATGGAAGCTCTTCATTGTGCCTGATTTCAACAAGGCCGTTCTTAGCATTCCATTTGAGACCAAGTTCTTCTTGAGGAGCACTGTCGTCGTAGGCGTTCTGAGACTGAAGGATGAGCTTGACCAGGCCGGGATAGGGTAGAGCATGTCTCTTCCTCCCACACTTAGCCATATGTTGCATAGCTATTCGTGCTAAGTTTATGGGGCGGCGTTCAAGGAAAGCGTCAATCAATATAATATCGTGTGTTTGCACGATTGAACGCTTTTCCTGCCTTGGAAGGACGGCGCGGCAGATGAAGTAGTGAGCGATTGCGCCAACTTTGCTCAGAACGTGAGCAACCCTGTCCAAACCTAGTGGCCTCTTGCCCTGAAAGACGTGCTCAACCAGTGGCAGTTCTTCATCTGTTGTCTCAAAACCACCTTCAGGAAGGGAGCTCAAGGCGTCAGATGGGGGCTTCTTGGCAGCAAGACCCATGAAGGCTCTGACCTGGCGTTCACTGACGGAGGCTTTCTCACCATCGATTTTGAAATGGAGAGAGCCGTCTTTAGATTTGTAGCGCAGGTCCTTGAAGAACGCCTTAATCTGCTCTTTATCAACCATGGCTGGCGCAGGCCCTACGGTCAACCACCCCTGGAATCTCAGAAGTTCAAGGAACTCCTGGACATCATTATCGTTTGTGAAGGACGCTAGCCACTCTTCGGAGTATACGAGTGGACTAAGGACTTTCACAGGGGGACCGTCGGGCTTCTTCTTGCGTTTGCCCTTGGGAGTTTCAGACTCCTCGCCGTCACTGGACTCGTCCTCAGAGTCATTTTCAGAATTTTCCCTTGACGGAGCGTCCTCTGTGCCTTTATCTGTTTCATCTTGACCACTAGATGTGGCTGGAGGGGCATCAAAGGTTTGACCCTGGGACGTGCCTTCGGCGTCCTGAGCTTCAGAAGGTTTTTCATGGGTAGGCTCAGCGTCCGCCAGGACTTGGATGGTTTCTGTTTGGATTGTGGGAGAGGGGCTCTCTTGTGGGGCAGGGGTAGGTTTGAGGAGAGGGAGAGCTTGGTTGTAAGGTGGTACCTCTTGTGCATCTCGTTCAAGCTCCTCAGAGAGTGAGGGCTCAACGTCCTTCTGAGCGACCTGGTGCTTACCAGCGTCCTCGGGTACTTCACCTTCAGTGGGAGCATGTTCAACTCCTTCAGCCTCATCATTAGAGTCCCCAACTATGTCGATGAAGGGGGACGCTTGAGCGGGCGTTCCTCTTTGGCTCTCTGATGAGCTAGAGGAGGAGGCGGAGGAGGAGATGTGCTCGGGTTCTGGGGCGTTCTGGACCAAGAGCACCTTTGGTGATTCGCCAGCTTTGCGGCGTTTGAAGGTGTGCTCAAGGGCCGGACGCTGCTCAACGTCCTCTGGTCCGCTTTCTGATGATGGACGGCGAGATCTGGGGGTCTCGGGGTCCTTTGGCGGAGAAATATGAGCCGGGGCGGAGGGGAAAAGAGCCAGGTTAAGCGGGGACGGTGGAGGGAAAGGAATGAGGGCATTTTGAGAAGATGGTTGAGGGGACGGGGGAGGAGTTGGGAGTTGTTCAATTTGTATATGAAGAGGGGGAGTGGATTCCTGTGAGAGGTTGGAAGGCCGTTTTGAGGAGCTTGGCCTTTTTGTGGGGGGATTGGCGGAAGGGACGCTTGAGGTCTTGGCCTTTTTAAGGGGCCTTGGGTCATGAGTCTTCTTGGAGCGTCCCTCCTTTAGGTGAGGTGGAAATTTATCCACGATTTGAATGGGGTTTGAGGAGGTTTGTTTGGAGGTTTTGGAGAGAGGAGATGAGGGAGTGGGACGTTTGAGGGTTTTTGTGTTGGTGGTTGGAACTTGTGGAGGAGGGGAAGAGGGAGAAGGAACTCTAGCTTTGAGCATTCTGTAAGCTAGGGAGTCCTTTGGATACATGGGGAAGTCGGGCAGGACGCCGTTGTGGAGATCGGGAATTAGGTCAAGTAAAGGACCAAGGTTCTCACCTCCAAATTGGGAAAAGAACAGAACGTCGTCCATCCGTCCTGGCAAGTCCTTGTAATTTGTGTTATGGAGACTTGGCATGACGAAACGCTCGATGAAGCGTTCGTAGTTCTTCGTCTTTGTAGCGTCCCTCTTGACCTCAGGAAGGTCCATGCGTTCCCTTATTAGGTTGTAAAGGGTTCGCGGCTTCCTGTTTATAAAGTCCACCTAAGACTCGTTGAGGACGATTGGCTTTGGCTTCTCTATGTGATGGGACTTCACAAGCCTTCGGCGCTTTCCGCCGGTAGAAGATCCGATTACGTTCCTTTGTTGTTGAGACATGATTCTGATGAATACTTAGAGAGAGAAAGTCACCGGAGTTCTAGAGAGAAGTCAGAGCTTGAACTGAGTTGAAAAGTGGTTGAGAGCAATAAATGAACGAGAGCGACTGTTTTGGCCTTATATAGAGGAAGCGGTGGCACAAATGGTAATTAACACTGTTTTACTGTGCGATACGTGGCAAAGCTTCCCCCTTAAGATTTGATCAACGGTCACTGTTCACACTTTCAAAAGTTCAAAATTCAAATTTCTGACTCTTCAACTTCCTTCTCAAAATCTGAACTGGCGTTCTCAACTACAACCACTGGCGTTCTCACATACTTAGCAAATCTTTGACCTCTTCAAGCAAACCAACAACCAACTTACCGTTCTTGTGATCACCTTGAGAACCATTTGAGAACAAAGCAAGTACGTCCCGTAAAAGAAAATATGATGCTCATAGGACGCTTTTGCAGAGTTCTCGGCTAGGGTAAGCTTAGAGTTCCCATCATTTCGGCTTATAATGAGGGTTGGGTGATCAGGGATACTCTTTTCAAGACAAATAGAGAAAATTTGAATGGCGTTCCAAAGTAGCAAACACATGAAGTTCTAGACTAGCGTTCTTGCAAATATGAGTTCAATGCTTAACAGTTCTTAACTACTTAGAATCTACCAAACATAGCCAATCATTGAGAGAATAGTAGAACGGGACTTGCTACTTAAAAGTTATCATTCCTAAGAGCAATCTGAGATGCTCAAAGGGACGTCTATCAAGTGCTTTAGTGAAAATATCAGCTATTTGGTCCTCCGTCCTAACGTGTCCCATGCTAATGAGTCCTAGTTCAACATTATCACGCAAGAAATGATGTCTTATATGAATATGCTTTGTGCGTGAATGAAAAACAGGATTTTTAGCAATTTCTATAGCACTTGTGTTATCACAGAGAATAGGAATAGTTTCAAGATTGATACCGTAGTCCTCAAGTTGATATTTGATCCAGAGGACTTGTGAACAGCACGAAGCAGCAGCAACGTACTCGGCTTCCGCAGTTGAAAGCGCCACAGAGTTCTGTTTCTTTGAACCCCATGAAACTAGGCATGAACCAAGGAATTGTGCCATTCCTGAAGTGCTTTTTCGATCAATGACATGACCAGCGTAATCAGCGTCCGAGTAGCCAACAAGCTTGAAGGACGTCTTCCTGGGATACCAAAGGCAAAGATCGTCGCGTCCTTTGAGGTAGCGAAAGATCCTCTTGACTTCTTGCATGTGGGACTCCTTTGGATTTGCCTGGAAGCGTGCACACAAGCAAACGGCAAACATAATATCTGGACGGCTTGCTGTTAAGTAAAGCAAAGAGCCAATCATTCCTCTGTACAGCTTTTGATCAACGTCCTTCCCTAGTTCATCAGCGTAAAGACGCGAATTTGGAGAACAGGGTGTTGCTACGGGCTTGGACGTGTTCATCCCGTACTTCTCAAGCATTTCACGGACATACTTTTGTTGGTGAATGCGCGTCCCTTCCTTGAGTTGGTTAATTTGAAGTCCCAAAAAGAAGTTGAGTTCTCCAATGAGGGACATCTCAAATTCACTACTCATGAGGGACTTGAACTCATCTACAAGCTTCATGTTAGTGCTACCAAAGACTATATCATCAACATAAACTTGAGCAATCAAAATGTCCTTGTGAACTTTCTTTATGAACAAAGTTTTATCAATTGAACCTCGAGTGTACCCATGAGACAAAAGAAAGGACGCAAATCTGTCGTACCAGGCACGAGGGGCTTGCTTGAGTCCATACAGTGCTTTGTCCAAGTAGTACACATGATCTGGGTGAGAGGCGTCCTCGAAGCCAGGGGGCTGAGCAACATATACTTCCTCTTTGAGCTTGCCATTGAGAAAGGCAGTTTTGACGTCCATCTGAAATAACTTGAATCCTTTGTGTGCGGCAAAGGCAATAAGAAGACGAACGGCTTCAATTCTAGCAACAGGGGCAAAGGTCTCATCATAGTCTATGCCTTCCTCTTGCTTGAATCCTTGAGCCACAAGTCTTGCCTTGTTCCTAGACACACGTCCACTCTCATCAAGCTTATTTCTGAACACCCAGCGCGTCCCTATGATATTTTTGCCTTTGGGACGTGGGACGAGAGTCCAAACTTTGTTTCTTTCAAACTGGTTGAGTTCTTCTTGCATTGCTTGAATCCAGTCAGCGTCCTGGAGTGCTTCTTTGATATTCTTTGGTTCCACCATGGATACAAAGGCATTGAATGCACAAAAAGCTAAATTTGCACTCTGGGACTTGCTTGCAGCTGACCTGGTTTGAACTCCTTGAGACGGATCAGATACAATTTGAGAAATTGGGTGGTCTCTAGAGAAGCGGGACTCCCTTTGAAATAGTTGAGCAAACCTTGGATCAATTTCATCATCTGAAGTAGCGTCCTCAGTGTGTTCCCCCTCAGAGAGAGCGTCCACACCTTGACCTTGCAAACTTGATTCACCCACATCTTGCTGAACTAGAGATTCACTATGAGATGGAACTCCTTGAACAATGCTAGGTACGTCCACTGAGACTTCTTCAGGATTTGGAGGAGCTTCCTTAGGAACATAGTATTTTCTAGAGGACCAATCTTCAACTTCGTCTTCAGAGTCGTCCTGCTGTTGTGACGAGGAGCGTTCTTTCTTACTTTGTTTGTCTTTGTGAGAAGAACATTCTTTGAACACAACATGAATACTCTCCTCAAGCTTTAGAGTCCTTTTGTTGAAAACTCTATATGCTTTGCTGGTGAGGGAGTACCCAAGAAATATGGCTTCATCGCTCCTTGCATCAAACTTTCCCAGTTTTTCTTTATCATTGTTGTGAACGAAACACTTGCAACCAAAGACTCTGAGATAATCGATGCGAGGCTTCCTTCCGTTCAACAACTCATAGGACGTCTTTTTCAGCAGAGGACGGATCATGGCACGGTTAACGATGTAGCATGCTGTGGCAATAGCTTCTGCCCAGAAGTACTTGGGGACGCTATTAGCCAAAAGCATAGTTCTTGCCATATCCTCTAGCGTCCTGTTCTTTCTTTCTACGACTCCATTTTGTTGTGGAGTCCTCGGAGCTGAGAAGTTGTGCGAGACACCATGTTGATCACAGTAGGTCAGGAACTCTGAATTCTGGAATTCCGTCCCATGGTCTGATCTTATAGCTTTGAGAGGCGTCTCCAGGGCAACTTCCACTTGTTTGATGAAGACTTTGAATGCCTTGAAACAATCTGCTTTGGACGCCAAGAAGAGAACCCAAGTGAATCGAGAAAAATCATCTACAAGAACGTAAATGTACCTCTTTCCACCGTGGCTCTGTGTCTTCATTGGTCCACAAAGATCCATATGGAGAAGTTCCAATGGCTTCTTTGTACTTACTTCATTCTTGGACTTGAAGGACGTTCTTGTTTGCTTCCCTTTGATACAGGCTTCGCACTGTTCAATCGTCTCAGGATCAATCCGGGGAAGACCTTTCACAAGATTCCTTTGGTGCAACTTGAGAATTGTGCTAGGTCCAGCATGACCAAGACGACAATGCCAGAGATCAGTGTCCTTCTTTGAAGCAGATAGACATAGTTCTGATTTGGGCTTGAACTCTTGATTGAAAATGTAGATATTGTTCTTGCGAACTCCGTTCAGAACAACTTTGTTGGACTTCTTGTTGATGACGAGACACTCCTTTGAGTCAAATGTGACTAGGTTTTCACCTTGATCACACATCTGAGAGACGCTAAGAAGATTGAACCCAAGTCCTTCAACAAGACTCACGTTGGTTGCTTTGATGGACGGGTTAAGAATAGCAGTTCCCGTTCCCTTGATCTTTCCTTTGCCCTTGTTGCCAAACGAGACAGTTCCTCCCGTGGCACTACTTTGGATAGAAGTGAGATGTATCTGGCTTCCTGTCATGTGATTTGAGGCGCCACTATCAATGATCCATGGGCGTCCCCTCACTTCCACCTGCCAAAATAAGGTTAGTTCTTGGCGACCCAGGCAAGGTGTTCCTTACCTGGTTCGTTACAAAAGTAGAACTCTGGTTCTGGCATATAGTCATTAATGTTCACATCATTAGAAATGGCATTTCTGTGGAAAGAACTTCTAGAACGTCTAGGACGCCTAGAATTAGCTTTTGGAACGGACTTAGCATTTTCATTATTAGTCCTAGCAACTTTCCCACTCTCAATGTCTTCCTTTAGTTTTACACATTCATGTTTGAAGTGGTCACCTTGTCCACAGTACCAGCACGTCCTATAGTAAGTACCAAGGTAGTACTTCTTGTTGGGACGTTGGATTTTGTTTTGCTTCATCTTTTGGGGATCGCACACCTTTGAGCCGTCCCCTTTAGCAATTTTCTTGTAAATTTTATGACTGGTGGAATTGGTGTAGTAGTCCTCTTGACCTATTTCTCCACTTTCTAGAACTCTAATTCTTTCAAGGAGATTTTTAGTTCTCTCTTTTTCAAGTTCTAGTTCAGAAGTTTTGCTTGCCTCAAAATCACTGGGAAGAGAGTTCTTAGAGTCATCTTCATAACCTAGACCTCTCTTAGCTGGGACAAAGACTATAGGTCTCACTTCTTCAACTATGGGACTCTTTCCCAAAACTTTCACTTCTTCCCTAAGCTTGGCGTTCTCAAGTTTAATACACACAAGTTCAGTTTTTAGGGACTTAGTTTCTTCACATGAGGACTCTAGTTGAATAGACATTGAAGTACAGTTCTCACATTCAACTACAATGTTTTCATCTTCTAGTTCATCCATTCTTCTTTTCATGACAAGACTTTCCTCCATGATTTTACCAATAAGCTTAAGGAGTTTTGGTTTTGAACATTTTTCTAAAGAACGCATCATAGAGTCATGAGTTACCTCTTGTTCATTATCGGAGGCGTTCTCTTCAACAGCTGGGGCGTCCTCTACTGCCATGTACGCCACTTGATCATCGCGTTCACCATCACTTGAACTGAGATCATCCCAGGCAGCTGTACATGCTCCAATGAGAGCTTTCTTCTTTTCCTTGGAGGACGTTCCCACAGTACATTTATTGGCAAAATGTCCTTTCTTGTTGCATTTGTAGCATGTGAGTTCCTTCATTTCATCTTCTGTATATTTGGGACTCTCCTTTTTGTAAGACTTGTTCTTGCTACTATGCTTGTTTTTCTTGTTGTAGTATTTGAGAGCCTTGTGAATAAGAGAGAGTTCCTCATCTGAGTCAATTTCTTCCTTTGACTTTCTTTCTTTCTCTTTGGGACGCAAGCTCTCAAGCTTTTCTTTGTTTTGCATCATCAATGCCAGGTCTCTTTGTCCACGCAGGTATTCAGCGTACTCTGGTGTTGTGGACGCCAAGGCAAGATCAGTTTGAGGGTTCTTTCCTAGCTGGGCCATGTCAGTGATTCTACGTTCTTCGTACCCCCTGAGCTTCCCATAGATCTCTTCCATATCTAGAGTTTTGTTGGCTGTGTTTTCTTTGAAAGTTGTCCTATCAAAGTTCCAAACTCCAGTCAACCCATCGATAACTACTTGAACTCTGTTCCTCATGGAGATTTCTGTTTCTGGAACGCCCAAGTTCCTCATCTTGGTGACAAGGGCCTCAAAACGGTACGAGTAGTCATTCACCGTTTCATTTGGTAGCATAGTAAAGGCATAGAACTCCTTTTTGATCTTTAGCTGGACGTCCTCTTTCATCTCTGCAGTTCCCACATGAAATTTCTCAAGAGCTTCCCACTGTTGTTTTGCGGTGGGGAGATTGCTAACTCTTGTAGCATCTCTCTCACAGAGGGACGCTTGAAGAAAGCAAATAGCTTTTGCATTGGTTTCCATCATTTTGAACTCATCAGGACCCCAATCGTCTTCTTTGTCAACTTTGTCAGCAGGAACTTTAAGATCACCTTTTCTGATAACATACCAGCATTGATAATTTGTGCTTCTGCAGAAGTTCTCAAATCTAATTTTCCATCGGTTGAAATTGCCGTCCGTCAGACGCGGAGGCTTTACGAACGAGATTCCAACCTGCTCCATGTCCATTTTTACCTGCAACTCAGTAAGAATCTAGAGCGCCTGCTCTGATACCAATTGTTGGATCGTTAGTACTATGGGACTGCCTTTACTTTGATAAAGGCGTCCTTAGGTTAGGCGTCCCTACAAGGAGTAGGGGCGTCCTTGAGTAATGCAGCGGAAATTGTGTACTAAACAGGTAAGTAATGAACGCAGTGAATTATAGAGGAACCACTCAAGACCAAGTAGTCCTTGAGTGTAAACCTCTACCTCCTTGGAGGATTTTTGAATAGTTCTTCCTTTATATTGAACGTTCTTACAGATGTACTGGCGAGTCTTTACAGTTCTCTGGCACTTAGCTTTTCCCTAAGTCCACTAGTAAAGGACTCCTCTAAGCCGACAACTTAAGCAAGTTCAATCTACTAAAGGACTCCTATCCCTACGTTCTGCAGTACTTCGCAGAACTCTCTTTCTCTTTTGATTACAAACAGATTTGTGATTTGGGTTACAAGTCTCACTCGATCTAACTCAAAGACTTAGCACTGTTCTTGAGTTCTTGAGTTTGTTCTTCGTGTTCTTGAGTGAGCCGCTTTCCTATGATTTTCTCTAAGTATTCTTGAAAGCGTTGAAAGCGTTAAAGTCACAATAAATGCCTTGGGGTATTTATAGGACTTGAAGAAGGGCGTCTTTCTCCTGGGACGATCATGCCCTTCGCGGACGTGGCTACAGGATCTTCCTCCACGTATGATGACGGTGGTGAGGAAGCTTCCTGTATCCAGCTGTGTGTGATGGACTTCGCTACAGGATCGGCCGCCACGTATGGATGTACTCTGCAACAGGATCGTCCGCCACGCAGTGTTGGACTCTGCTACAGGATCGGTCTCCACGTGTCCTTGGATGATCAAATGTTGTCTGGTGATGTCATCCTGTCGGCTAGAGAGTAAGGACGCTCTGCTTGCGTTCCTACTTGCTTGGGACTGCGTCCTTGCTCAAGTAGTCTCTGATCGGTCCTTACTTCCTGTTAGCTAGCGTCCCAAAGCCTATGGGACGCCCCTACACACATGTTGTCCTTTTATCATTGGCGTTCCTGGACACTTGCACAACTTTATTAGAATCATAGTGAGTTTGTCATATCAAAACTAAGGGACAGTTGTGGATACACTACCAAGGACGCAGGCGTTCTTGATAGCGTCCCAACAGACTAGATAAGAAAGGAAACCGAAAGATAAGAAAGGAAACAAGATAGAAACGATAGAATTTCGCCCGTCTCAATGTCGTCCAGCACCGCGACCGCGGCATCACAACCGCGCCTGCGGCGGTCTTCGAAACTCAAATCGTTGAGTCGGCTTCTACCGCAACCGCGCCACTGACAGCGCGACCGCGGCCTTCATGGTCTTGGTTGGTCCATCTCTTCACGCGCCCGCGTCATAGACAACGCGACCGCGGTATCCATGTAGTGGCGAATCTTCGTCTTTAAGCGCTTTAACTCTTGATTCTTCATAACTTGTGTCTTCGGTCTCTAAATCATCTCAAAATACAAGAGTTATCTTATACAAAATAACTTGTATCAGCTGTGTTGCTCTTCGAATCAGCTTCCGCAAGACTGAGGGCACGTGCGGTATTGAGCTCATAGTTGATCAGCTTCTGTTCAAGGAAGGCGGCTCCCTTCTTCTTCTTTTTTCTGTGGTCGGTGGCTCGTCTCACTATAGCTGTCCTTGCGGGTGACAGTCATGGTGTCCCGTGAAGCGTAATCAGGAATGTGCTTCTGAGACGCATTGAAATCCATAAGCAGCTCATTCTCGTCCAAGTTGTCGTTCATGCCCACGAGTTCCTCCAGTGGAAAAGACGGTGCTTGACTGGTTTGGGCTTGTCTGGTTTGGGTCACGGCAGGCACAACTACACATGGAGAGACACAATACACACCGGTTGCCACGATGCTCCCATAAACGGTGTCCCAAAGTTCGCTGAGCTCAGGGTAAGGTGGATTGGATTTGAATCGCCTGTAACCCTTGTCTTCCTGCACACATTCACATATCAGACATCAATTAGCACCATTCCCACAAAAATGATATTACAACAAAGTGTTGGCTTACCTTAAAATTCTTCAACCACCACTCGTCGGTTGTTGTTGTCATTCCTAAAGTAGGATCCCAACCCAAACCAGTCTCATCCATACGCAATTTACTCCAACACCTCCAAGTCTTCTTCATGTAATCAAACTTATTCTTACAAATTGGACCTTTGAATTTCTTCCCAAATTCCTTCCCTAGCTTCTTCGCTATTTCACTCCAGTTGAAATGCGTGTCCACCCCATTTTGTTTGTGATATTCCTGGCATATACTGAGAAGTGCCTTGGCCTCTTCCTGAGTCTAAGCACCAGTTTTCTCAATACCTTCTTGGTAGATGTTGTCGTTTCCCTGGGACGACATTCCACTTTCTCCAAGCCAATCTAAAGAAAATTCAGAAAATAATAAACACTCCAAAGTAACCCACCACACAACAAAAAATTGACAAACTTCCATTGTAATCCAAACGAACAAAAACTCAAAAGATTGACACACATCCATTTCAAAAGCAATTTTATAGGGTTGCACCGACCAATAATTTTATAGTCAAGCACTTAAAAAATAATTCACATAAGCTCACATTCATAGGATTGCACCGAACAACAACTCCAAATCAATTCTATGACAGATCAAATTCATAGGTCAAGCACACATCCACAACTTTCATGATTTATGACCTAATCCAAACGCCTAAAGTCGCACAAAATCGCACACAGATACACATCATATATACCAAACCCCTGAGTTCGCATAAGCAAATCGAAGCGAAAAGGGAGACGAATGAGAAAGGGTTTGAGCTCTCTGACCTTATCCCCGCAGCAAGACGAAGACGAGTTCTACAAAGCAAGACGAAGACGATTTCTAAAGAAAAAATGGAGACGAATGAGTTCAAGCAAATCACGATTCACGCCGACATAAACGAAGACGAGTTCGGATGCTTACCTTACTTGCTCGTCGTCGCCGGAGCCGAAATGGAGTCGCAAGCCCAGCTGAGAGCTATGGAGAGAGGCGAGAGACGGTGATGGATGAGTGAAAAAACATGAATGGCCTCTATGTTAGTGATGTCCATCTTTTTTGCTTTGTTTTTAGGTCTTTCTTAGGTTAGATTAGAGTTAGTTTCCTTAGTTTTTCCTTAGTTCCTACTTAGCTTTGGAGGCTTTTAGCTTAGTTCCCATATTTCTATGAGATTCGGAGACTATGCGCGTTTTATGTGTTTTGTAGACAGTTCAGAGCAAGAATCATGGAGATTGGAGCATCATGGCACTATGGAGGAATTCGAGGATGAAAAAGGAGTCAAAATGGAGCTAAAGATGCATGGAAAGAAGCCTCAAGGGAAGACCATGTGAAGGGTGAAAGAATCGAGCCAATCCGAGCCAAAACGAGAGAGAACGGAGCGAAAAAAGCTGATTTTTGCCTTTGGCCTGAGGTCTTGGCAAGTTTGGCCTGAGGTGTGGCAAGTAGGGCCTGAGATACATGGAAGATTTGCCATTGGACCGAGGTAGAAGCAAGTCGGGCCCGAGGTCTCTTCGTGTCGATCCAGCTCACCGGGCTCCGGATTCCTTTTTTTCTTGGGATTTTCCTATTAATTCCCAAAATTATATTTGCTTCCTTGGAGATCAAGGAGTCTAGAAGCCTTGGAGGTCAAGGAGTCTAGAAGCCTTGGGGATCAAGGAGTTTCCTTGGAGATCAAGGAGTTGAGAAGGGTAATTTAGTCTCTGTAATAGGGGAGAAAATCTATATTTAAACCCTTGTAATCTCTCATTTTAGAAGACAACTTTGAAGGGAGGAAGCTTTGTAGAGGGAATTGAGAGTGAGGTTTGAGAGAGTACGTAGAAGGAGGAAGAAGGGTTTGAACTCTTCTCCAAGGGAGGGAAGAAACCCAAGATCTAAAGGATTTGGGTGAATTCCTTTCCTTGGAGAGGAAGGAAACCTTTGGCTTGGAGCGGGAGTAGAGATTGTAAGAATTCTTTTTCCTTAGCTTAATTCAAGTTTGTTTTGGCTTTTATTTTGTGTTGTTGATTGCGGATTTAAATTTCATGAATCATGATTTGCCTATGGTCTTTGATGATTGCTAGCTTGAATTCCATGATTAGTGAGTAGTTAGTTTGATCTTAGGGTAGGGGGTGAAAACCCCAACTCAATTGCATGTGCTTGAACCAATTTCATGAGGTGATTGCCTAGATCCATGTCTATTTACCTTATGAGCAAGATCCTTTGTTGAAAACCTAGGAAATTTGGTTCGAAGGGATGAAGAAAAAGCCTCTTGATCCCGCAGTCGAATACGAGTAGATAGAGAATCAATTGACTTGAATGAATGCGGATGCCTAGTTCTTTGAGATTAATGGCATGATTTGATTGGATTTGTTGATCTATGTCTAAGGCGAAAGCCTCTAGTTCATTGATCTATATGATAGCATGTGAAGTTGATGTTGGCATGAACCCCTAGCCCTAGGATCTCCTTAGCCTAGCTTGTTTCTTCCCTTTGTGTTGACTGTTTCGTCGAGCCCGAGTCCCCTAGCCTCGAGCCCGACGTTGTTTGTGCCTAGCTAACTCGGACCCGAGATTGACAACCTCAGTCCCAAGTTGCTTCGTGTGTTTTCTTCCTTTTATTTGTGTTAGATAACCAACCGTTCAACGCATAATCCATAATTCCCCGAGTTCGACCTCGACTACCGTACTACAATGGGGCCGTGATACAAATGTATTTGTTGATTGACCCGGGGCCCTATCCTTAGCTCGGGCCTGTCAGTTTGCGAATGGCTTCAAGCCCTAATGGGGTTACGTGACTTGCATGAGCTCGGCGGGACAATAGTAAAACCGAGGGCATTATGGACATTACGATACCCTTTTTCTTCAACCCGCTACTACCATTCCTGAACACTCATTTCTATTTATTTCTGATTCCACTACGTAATTCAGTCCTAGTTAGACACAAAAATCCAGCTGCTAGTTCCAGTCCTAGCTAGTCATTACCCCCCAATCCCAACTTACACTACTCGTGCCAAACGGAGCCTTAACAAAAAAAAATACATGTAGAAAAATGCTACTACAAAGGTTTAAGTCCTAAACCTTTGAGTAATTAAAGGAAGGGACTACTACTATTCCACTAGTGTCTCTTTGAATTTGAATGAATATTGTTAATTATATAGATAAGATTGTAATAAAAGCTAAATTGAGCATTGAATGGGAACACCTCCTAAATTTGTATTATATATAGATAGATTAGCTAACTAGTGTTTCCAACCATTAATATCAAACGTGGATAGAAGTCTACGTTTAATCAACAATGTAAGAGACAATCATTCCAATTATAACAGAATAAATCAGAAAATTCTAGAATGTAAGCCTCGAGATTTCATATAAATAGCGACAACAAGGGAAACGAGACCGAAACTGACTATAGAAAATCACCGGATGGTAAAGTATCATTGTATTAAAATATTGAGAGGGACATGTATAATGTGAAGCAAGTTTATAAAACACCTTGACCCGTCCTTGTTAGTTTTTCGTCCTCTAAAAGAATATCCTATCCTAAAACGGTGCTCGCCCATCATTGAGAATCTTGTGTTGTTGTATGAATAAAATAATATTCTTCTTGTTATTCACATTTGTTATTCTCGGGCTTTAATAGGGCCCTATATACAAATTCCTTTGTGTTACAGCAATTAAGCGAACGTCTAGAGAAAGCTTGTGAAGTTGAGAAGCTCATTATAGCCTAAGATGGATCCAAGAGACGTTCTTAATCCTAAAGATAGTAAGAAGGTTAAGAGGAGTCTAGGTGCACCTTGTGCACCAAAAATCTCATATAAGGAAAGCTGAAAATGTATTGTAACATTTAGATAGATATTTATATACACCTAAGTACATAGACCTAGGAGAGAGAAAAAAAATCCCTACCAATTGTTTATAAGGGTCATATATATGATCATTCATTTATACTTTTCTCTCGTTGAATAAGAAAAGTAACTGTTTATACAAATCTCAATATTTCCGATCAATATGTAAATTGGATTAGAAAAGTTCATTGTTTACATGAATAGACAACTGACAATGCAAGCCCAGAAGGAATTTCTTACGAGTGGTACATAAAAACCTGGCACATCCACTGACAAACAATGACCCTAAAGGCCTAGTTCATTTTCTAAGTGAGGATACAAGTTAAAAAGAACTTCAAACACCTGACCCTTAATCCGATAAATGACACTGTTGACGGTTAGTCCAAGGCTTTCATAGATCCTTTGATTCCTAGCCTTCCATATAAAGTAGACAACAACAACCAAGGTTATTTTCCACATTCTTCTATAGATATCGACCGTTAATTGTTGGATAAATCTGTATCATTGCACCTGCTAAGATATTTTGGCTCTCTCAAAACTAGAGCCAAGTTTAGATGCTCCGAATGTTTAAAACTTTTACAGTTCAAGTAAACGGTTGGCATGTCGTCATGTATGACATTATAGACCCTATGAGTAATGTCATAGAGGATGAGGGAAACTTGCTTTAGGAGGGGCTTTTCCAAGTGAACTTTGTCTTCATTGGTCACATGCGAACAAGGAATTAAACCGTGTGAACATCCGTGGGCAAAACCCATATCTACGAGCGCAGATCGGCGAAAACTGACAGTCATAATCGTCGAACGTACTTCTGACTAGTTCTTCGGGAGTTACATTTATCTGATTTGGACGATCCATATATCGATGGAAAGAAGGAAAAATATGATAGAAATCATCGTCAGACATCCCCTAAAAACTAACTAGAATGGTAGAAAAAAGGAATCCTAACATTGCATCGTGCAAAGTATGCAGAACATACCAATCTACTTCCAATGCCTTGTTCGAGAAGTAGGAGCATTGAAAAGTTTCGAACTTTACATTCATGGAAATAGGAAGATATTATCTACAGGCTCTTTAGTTGACATCGACAATAGAAACACAGTCAAACTAATCCAAAATCACTATTCAAGAGAGACAATCTTGTTTCTATGACAACCTTATACTTTTGTGTATCCCAAGCTTGTTTAGGAGTTATGGTCATCTGATTGAGAGAAATCATAATGTTCTCGAAAGCTCATAAGGTGAACTATCTTTCATCTTTAGAGCTCGAGGCTATAATCTGACATATGCCTTTTAGTTAAGCTTTGTTGGGCTTTAATAGGTTAGATTTAGTCGTTTTTGATAGTTTTGTGTCGGGTTTGGAGCTTTTGCATTGAGTTTAGTATTCTCTTGATACTCGGAGTCTATGCAAGCTTTGGTCGTGTTTTGTAGGTTTTTGAAGCGAATTTGGAGCCTTAGGAGGAGTTGCAAAGAGCCAAGGAAAAGCCGAAAGAAATTAGAGGCCAAATGAGGTGAGGAGATGTACAATGAGGTTATGTATGAAGATTTTCGAGCCTAGAAAGCCTCATTAGCAAGCCACAAGAGAAGCTAGAGGACAAAAGAGGCAAGGAAAAAGCAAAACATGGATCATTACCGACCGTGGGAGGGGTCGTTAATGAGACACCTTAAAATATGTGCGTGAGAAGAATTGAAGGAATTCCTACCGACCCTGACGGGGGTCCTTATTAATGCACCCCGTGTCGGTAGGTAGTGCGAAAATCTATCTCGAGATCTTTAGTATTTTTATTAGGTTATAGATATATTTGTTTTAGATTTTGTGTGCCTAAAGTAGCTTAGCTTTTTAGTATATAAGGATTGATAAGAAGGCTTTTCAATATTATCCAGTACTACATCCTAAGACATTGTCTAGAAAAGTTTTTAGTAAAGAGTACATGGGGAGCAAGGAAGAAACTTTGTACGAGTTTGAAGGCTTGATTGTAAACAAGTTTTAGAAGGTTTTTATTCTAACTCAAAGTATTTGTTTCACTTTAAGTACCCATATCTCTTAACATGTCTTTTTGCTTGTTTTTCATGATAATGTGTCAATAGTCTTTTATTCTAGGGTTGAGGTAAAACCCACAAAGTTATGCATGTTTTTACCATGAATTAATGAACTTTTGCTCCTTATCATAACTTATTGATTCTATCCTATTTGTGCTTAGTTCCTTAATGAAAGTTTAGACATCTTCTTGTTTGCAATATGATTGAAAAACAGAATTTGTGAATTTGAATAATTAATTAGGTTTTCAAACGAAAGTTGAAATTACTAGGATCAAATAGGTAGAAATGGTGTTTGCTTTGATGAAAGTTGATTCGAACTCTTGCATGGTTGGCGAAAGTTAACAATTTTATTATGAGTAGGACTGTAATCGAACCGAATCGAGCCGAGCTTTGACATGTTTGGGTTCAGCTCGATCGTTTGGAGACCTGTTCGGGCTCGGGCTCAAGTTCGATTCAAGGCTAGATTTTTTGCTCGAGCTTGGCTTGTTTATCGATCCATCAAGCTCGAGCTTGGCTTGCGAGCTCGCTTGTTTAGGCTGTGAACAAACTTAACGAGCTGATTCATTGCTCGTTTGAGTTGTTCATGAGCACACTATACGAGCATACATGTTTCACATGTCCTGTTGTCCAATTCGCCTCAAACTAAACAAACAAACTAAAGTCTCAAATAATACCACAAATTTTTCTCAAACTTTCTTACAAACTCAAAACAACAACGTAGTGGAATACAAAGTTTTACAATCCTTAACAAAATATCTTTGACAAAAAGAGCACAATTAACATTTGCTCATACACAAGAAAAAGCAACCATTCCTAATTGAATCTTCAAGCCATCAAAGAAGAGAATATTCAAATTTTGATACAATTTCTGCACCAACAGCCTGTAAAAAAAATAAACATATGTTACTATATGTGAAACTAAAGAAGTGCTATACAAATGATCAAATAAATAAAATATTACAAGTTTTACATTTTCATCAAGCAATCTGTAATGATCTCTAACCCAATCAACACCACACATCAACATTTGAACGACATTTGTCCCCAAAGAAGCATTGTGTGGATCAATCCCACGACCCTCATCACTACACACAGATTCAGATGCTACACTTGTGATAGGAACAAAAAGTACATCACATGTCATCGTAGAAAGAATGCAAAATTTATCATTTCATTGCCTCCACCATTCCAAGGCATCAAATGGAGGGTCTAGATCATCATTGTGAAGCGTTAGTGGTTCCTCCAAATATATATCTAGTTTTGATTTATCTCCATCAGTATTCTCAACATTTATCATCAATTTATCAAACTCTTTTCTACTTCTAGACTTTTTTTCCCCAACTCTAGATGATTGTAAAGATTCCATAATATTTCTAACATGCAAATTCCTTTCAGCTACCTTATCTTTATGACCTTAACATACTCTTGAAATAATGATACAAACCCTTACGCACATTATCCATATAGGCAGGAGCATCAACAGGTGAATATAATGCTTTACAAGCAAATTGAAGAAATTTCATTTTATTTCTAGGATTGAGAACAACTACAATTGATATTAACAGATTGCTCTCACCCTAATACTTATCAAACTTTGCTTTCATCTTAATGGTTATTTCCATCACACAACTATCATGATCAAGTATTGCATCGTCTAATATCTTCTTAACATGCCAAAGCTCAAGAAGAAACAAATTTAAAGTTAGGTATACCGTGCTAGAAATTATATTAGTAACAAGTTCAAATTCTTCAAGAAAGGAATACACAATTTGGTTCTTTTCTCAATCTTCCTCTGAAGGTAAATGTTTATAAATCTGATCTCTTAGTTTATATTGAGGAAAGACATCCTTATAATCTAAAGCAACTACTAACATAACATAACTAGCATTCCATCTCCTCCTACAATCAAGTATAAGTTTCTTCTTGTGCAACTTTATATTTTAACAATGTTACTGAACATTTGAAGCCAAGGAGTAGAAGTTGTAATATGCTTTATACTTTCACGCACATTATTTATATGCATAATCTCAATTAATCCAAACTCAACTAGAATGTTCAAGATATGTGCACAACATCTCACATGAAAAAACTTGTCTTCAAGAGGAAGAGTATTTGCATATTCTAAAGTAGGTTTCAAATTATTCACAACAACGTCATTGTAACGAACATTATCAATTGTAACTGTCCATACTTTTTTATTGATTCCCCACTGAACCAAACATTTATGCAATGCATAAGAGATAACAAATCCAGTATGCGCAGGAGGAACATCAATAAAATTTAATGTGTGCTTTTGTTATCTCAAATCAGCATCTACAAATGACTAGTGACAACCATGTATTAAAGTTTCTGATCAGACATCTAGAAATCAGTAGTTATATTAACTCAACTAGCACCCATTAACAAATCATGTATCATTTGTTTTGTAGCTCATAACTACTAAAGCAATCTTTCTTTAATGTTGCTCTCACTGATCTTTTCCCACTCAAGACACACAGTTTTCAGCAGCAAATTCAATAATTTATATTTAGCAAAGTTGAACGGAAGCTCATGAGCATAAACCATGTGAGAAAATACCACTCTGAATTTAGCAACACAATATTGAGAATTCTACACAACACCAACACTTTCTAACTTAGCAAGAGAAGTAGAGACTGAAAGTTTCTTCTGACCATTCATAGCAGTTTGTCGCTTAGCACAAGACCCGAAATGCCGCAAAAGATGTGATGTAGTTTCAGATTCAGTGGCTCTCAAGTGTTGTTTGGAATCAACACATTCATGTCGCTTTGTTCCATCGGGTTGTTCAACCTATTTAAAGATACTAATATTAGTATGAGCTAAAAAATCAAGTTGAAAAAAGAATGAAATAGATAATCAATGAAAGGGATAATCGGATTAATAGAATAATAGCATGTAAATACATCAGAGATCACAAAGCAATAATTTTGTATGCAAAAAAATATGTGAAAGAAGCTGAAAAATATAAATCTGTTGCAAACTGTTTATACCAAGAAAATTAACTAGTGTAAGACTAAGGAGCTTATAAATATCTATACCAATTTGAATTCATCAGATTCCAGTGAGGTTTTCTTTCCTTTTTTTTTGTATAATGATACTCTTCTTCGGCTTTTTCTTTAGTCTTTTCTGAGTATTCTTCAGTTAAAGGTTGTCACAGGGGTTGCACCGCCTCAATAATTCATTTTTAGTTGGAGTTGGAGAACATGATGAATTTGCAGTGATCAAATATTTTCATCCATTTGCCTATAAGAAATCTAGATTTTTAAATAAAGACAAGTCAAAATTACTTGCTAAAACAGATGCCAAAGTTTTAAATGCAACTATGTTGGATCGTAAGTCAAACAGAAAGGCGTCCTCAACAAGGTTAAGAGCATCCTTAGGTATGGCGTCCTTAACAGAGATTAAGGGCGTTCTTTTGTTGTAGCGGAATAAACGGACTTAACAAGTGAAATGAATAAGTAAAGAATGCGGCTATTTATAGAGGAACCTCTCAAGACCAAAGCAATCCTTGAGAGTAAACCTCTACCTCCTTGGAGGATTTTCGAATAACTTCTTTCCTTTCTTATTAAGAGTTCTTACAGTTACAAGACGAGTGATTAAACATCTCGGGTACTTAAGTATGCGTCCCTAAGTCCACTAGTAACACTCCTTTCAGTCTCGAACTGCAACCTAACTTAATCTCTAAAGGACACTATTCACGCGTCCTTACAAGACGTCGTAGGGACTTGTTCTCTCTTTTTATTTTTTATTTTACAAACTGTTTTGTGGTTTTGTGTACGCTTCTCACTCGATCTAACACCTAGTTCATGCATGTTCTTGAGCAGTTCTTGGTGTTCTTGAGTGACTGACAATAAGCTCTGAATATTCTCTGAAGTGTCAAGTCACAGTAAATGCTCAGGGGGAGTATTTATAGTGACCTAGGGAAGGGCGTCATTCTCTTACGATCATGCCCTTTTGGGACGTTGCCAAACGTGTCCTTGTTAGTGATGAGGGAAGCTTCCTGGCAACTTCTGCTGGACTTGGCTACAGGATCGGCCTCCACGTGGCGATGAACTTGTGTATAACATCTGCTTCCATGTGGACTTCATGATCAAGGCTTGTCAGGTGATGTCACCATGTTGGCCAACCTTAATGGGACTCCTATGTAAAGATTAAGAACTGCGTCCTTTGTGGAATCTTGCCAAGTCGTTTGTTCTGATAGGTAGCATCCCTACTCCTTAGGATAGCTACACAACTCGTTGTCATTTTCATGACCTGCATTCCTGAAATACTCGGACAACTTATAAAATCAAAGTGAGTTTGTCATAACAAAGCCAAGGGACGTTAGGCACAATGTTAAGTATAACAGACGTCCTGAACATTGTCCCAACAATTTCCCCCTTTTTGATGATGACAAACCCTAAGCAAAAATAGTTTTGAACTTAGGACTTCAGCATGCTTGAAAACTTAAAGGGCGTCCTCTAGAACTTAGCAAAATTCTATAAGCACAAGTTTTCAACCTTTGATCTATCTAACTTTTGGATTTTAGGGAGGGGACGGCGTCTTGAGCAAAATTTATTTCTAAGCGGCGTCCCTTAGTTTTATTTAGAGTAGTAGCGTCATTCGGTCCTTTTACTAAAATTCCCCTTAAGGCTTGCTTATTCTAGATAACTATTACGAAGCTCATTTCTGCAAAACTACACTTCCCCCTTTTGGCATCATCGAAAAGGATAACAAGTTAGTTGAGGACGATAGCATAAAATCATAATTAGAGGCAAAGGAACGCTTGAACAATCAGACACACACAAAAGATGAACTGCCATTAGAAAAGAAGATATTACACACAATCAAACATAGTGTCTAGAAGTGCAAAAGAAGCAAAGGCAAAACATATGAAAGGATTAAAATTTAGGAAGGAGGTGACTAGAAGGACAGGCAGTATCGTCCAATACGTTGTCGTTCTTCTCTGCTTCCTAAGTATCTTCTTATGTTCCTTCCTTGAGAATAGCTTGGACTAAGTCATTCATGACTTCATTCTGAGTCCGCAAGCTTTGAAAGTAGGCACCCGAATACTCAATGATGGCGTTCCCTTGCTTAGCGAGAACGTTCTGGTTATGAATGACTAGAGCGGTGAGCTGCTTCTGGGTGTGACTTTCAAGATTGGCAGGAGCAGGAGAGGTGTGGAAGAAGGACTACTATGCAGGTGGAGTTGTTTGAGTAGGGGAGAAGGTGTAGTCCATTGTTGGTTGATTGAGGAAGGACGACAAATGATCAACTTCATCATATCTGGCCAGACGTTCTTCCTCTGTATCCTGAACTTCATGGACTATTGTCATCCCTTTCTCAATAGCGGCCTTAGTAGCGGCCTCTTGCCTAGCTTGTTCTTCCTTAGCCTGCTTTCTCAAGGCTTCTTGCTTAAGCCTCTTCTCTTCGGCCTTTCTAGCAGCTTTCTATTCTCTCATTTTCTTTTCGGCTTCTTTCTTCTCTTTCTCTTATTGTTTCAATATAAAAGGAAGCTCTTGGTCATGTCTCTAGGAGGCCATTACAGATGTCCCAATGCATTCCAGTGTGATCTCAGTCTTAGGATTGTAGGCCTCATTATCAACCAGTAAGGCCTTCACCTATCCGGGGTAAGGGAGGGCGTGGGACTTCCTCGTGCACTTGGCCATATGCTTAATAACAATGCGGGCCAAGTTTATCTTTTGACGCTTGACGAAGGCGTCCAACAACAACCAGTCGATGGTTTGAACAATAGAATTCTTCTCCTACCTTGGCACCAATGTCCTGCAGATCATGTAGTGGGTCATTTCCTTGGTGTGGGAGAGGATATGAGCGACTCTATCATTGGAGTTTGGAGTCTTCCCATTGAAGATACAATGAAACAAGTCATCGAGCTCTTCCGGCTCTATCCCGACGCCACTAGAGGGAACCTGGTGCAGGACCTCGTCGGCGGGACGGGATTTGTCCAATCCCATCAGCTGCCGAATGGTCTTTTCTGAGAATGACACCCGTTCTCCATTTGCAGTGAATGTCCTAGTGCCGTTTTTGAGATCAATGTTCAGGGAGTCGTAGAAGGTCTGGACGAGGTTAGGATCCACTATAACAGCTTCCTCGTTGATTTTCATCCATCCCAGAAACTTGAGGGGCTCCACCAATTCATTGGCCTCAGAACACTGGCCAAGGAACTCTTCGTCAAAAATTAAGGGGCTCAAAATGTGCTCCTCTTTCTTCTTCTTCCTCATGTAATCTATTACGGAGTTGAAGAGCGTTCTTGGCTTCGTTTCAATAAAGTTCCTGAGTATCTCATCAATTCTGTAAGTTTCAGGACCTTCGAACTCCTTCTTAGAAGCAAGACGCTTCCTCTTCTTGCTAGCAGCAGTCAGACCACTGGAAGTATGTTTACGTTGAGGCATTTTTTGTTGAATACTGGTCGGAAACTAATCGGAATCTTAGAGAGAGGTTGCCAATGTTCTAGAGAGAAGTCAGAGCAAATACTGAGCGAGAATAATGAGAGAGAAAGTTCTGACAGCCAAGGCATTCAATGCTTAAATAGAGGTTGGTGAGGGGCAGGATTGTAACTTCCCCCTTAAGCAAAGAGCGGTACTTTCAAAATTCAAAATTCAAAATTCAAACTGACAACTCTCAACTTCCTCTATTGCACAAGGACGGCGTTCCTGATGAACCTGTACTAAACTGAACGAGCGTTCTTGACTTCGATAAGAGAACAATACTCAAGTCCTTTGTGATCACCTTTCGAGCCAGTTTGAAAACTAAGCAAGTACGTCCCGTAAAAGAAAATATAAAGCTCATAGGACGGTTTTACAAGGTTCTCGGCCAAGGTAAGCTTAAAGTTCCCATCATTTCGGCTTATAATGAAGGTTGGGCGATCAGAGATACTCTTTCTCAAGACAATAGAGATTTTCAAATGGCGTTCACATAATATGCACAAAGAAGTTTTAGACTAGCGTCCTTGCAAATATGAAATCAATGTATTAAAGTTCTTAACAATTATGAAATCAACTAAACTTAGCCAAACACTAAGAGAATAGTAGAACGGGACTTGCTACTTAAAAGTTATCACCCCCAAGAGCAACCTGAGATGCTCAAAGGGACGTCTATTAAGTGCCTTAGTGAAAATATCAACTACTTGGTCCTCAGTTCTTACATGCCCCATGCTAATAAGTCCTAATTTCACATTATCACGCAAGAAATGATGTCTAATATGAATATGCTTTATGCGATAATGATGAACAAGATTCTTAGCAATATCAATAGCACTAGTATTATCACAAAGAATAGGAATGGTTTCAAGTGTTATACCATAGTCCTCGAGTTGATACTTGATCCAGAGGACTTGTGAACAGCATGAAGCAGTAACAACGTACTCAGCTTCCAAAGTTGAAAGTGCCACAAAGTTCTGTTTCTTTGATCCCCAAGAGACAAGGCATGACCTAAGAAATTGAGTCATTCCCGAAGTGCTTTTTCTATCAACGATGTGACCAACGTAGTCAACGTCCAAGTATCCAACGAGCTTGAGGGACGAATTCTTTGGATACCAAAGACAAAGATCATCGCGTCCCTTGAGATATCTGAAGATCCTCTTGACTTCTTGCATGTGGGACTACTTTAGATTTGCTTGAAATCGGGCACACAAGTAAACGGCAAACATGATGTCTAGATGGCTTGCGGTTAAGTAGAGAAGCGATCCAATCATCCTCGATAAAGCTTTTGATCAACAGGCTTCCCTTGCTCATCCGCATAAAGACGCAAGTTGGGAGAGCATGGAGTAGCAACAGGCTTGAACGTATTCATGTCGTACTTTTTGAGCATCTCTCGAACGTACTTCTATTGGTGAATGCGCGTCCCATCCTTGAGTTGGTTGATTTGAAGCCTCAGGAAGAAGTTGAGTTCTCCTATGAGCGACATCTTGAACTCCCTACTCATCAAAGACTTGAAGTCCTCTACAAGTTTCATGTTAGTACTTCCAAAGACTATATCATCGACATAGACTTGGGCAACAGAAATATCCTTGTCGACCTTCTTAATGAACAAAGTTTTATCAATTGAACCCCAGTGTAACCATTTGACAAGAGAAAGGACGCAAATCTGTCGTACCATGCATGAGGAGCTTTCTTGAGTCCATAGAGAGCCTTGTCAAGATAGTACAGATGATCTGGATGATTGACGTCCTCAAAGACAAGAGGCTGAGCAACGTACACTTCCTCCTTCAGTTTCCCGTTAAGGAAGGTAGTCTTTTATGTTCTTGGGTTCCATCATGGACACAAAAGCATTGAAGGCACAAAAGGTAATGTTTGCACTCGAGGACGTACTTGCAGTTGACTTGGTTTGAACTCCTTTTGAAATATCAAACATGATTTGTTCCTTTGGATGATAATTTGAAAGCCGGTACTCCCTTTGAAAGAGTTGGATGAGTCGGGGATCAATGTTATCATCAGAATCCACATCTTCATCTTGAGCTTGTTCCTCAATGTGTTCCCCCTCAAAGAGAGCGTCCACACCATGTCTTAGCTCTCCATGTTGACTTGATTCAGCCAATTCTTGTTTTGCTGGGGACTCAGTCCTACAAGGAGCTTCTTGATCAGTACTAGGAACGTCCACTGAGACTTCTTCTAGATTTGCATTGTCGTCCTTAGGAGCATAGTACTTTCCTGGGGACCAACCTTCTTCTTCGTGTTCCTCAATGTGTTCCTTCTTACTTGGTTTCTCCTTGTGATTACTGTTTTCCTTGAACACCACATGAACACTCTCCTCAAGCTTTAGAGTCCTTTTATTGAAAGCTATATAGGCTTTGCTCGTGAGGGAGTACCCAAGAAAAATTCCTTCGTCGCTTCTAGTATCAAACTTTTCAAGCTTCTCCTTATCGTTGTTGTGGACGAAACACTTGCAACAAAAAATGCGAAGATGGTCAATGTGTGGTTTCTTCCAGTTCAAGAGCTCGTAGAACGTTTTGTTTAGCAGGGGACGGATAATGGCGTGGTTAATAATGTAGGAGGCAGTAGCAACGGCTTCAGCCCAAAAGTGCTTGGGGATTCCGCTTGCCAATAACATAGTCCTTGCCATATCCTCCAGCGTCCTATTCTTCCTTTCCACAACACCATTTTGTTGAGGAGTTCTTGGGGCTGAGAAGTTGTGGGAGATGCCGTTTTGATCACAAAAGTCCATGAACTCTGAGTTTTTGAAATCCGTCCCATGGTTTGATTGTATGGATTTCAAATGCGTCCATAGAGAAACTTCCAATTGTTTGATGAAGACTTTGAAAATCTTGAAACAATCTGCTTTTGACACCAAGAAAAGTACCTAAGTGAATCGAGAAAAATCATCTACGAGAACGTACATGTACCTCTTTCCACCGTACCTCATCGTCCTCATTGGTCCAAAGAGATCCATATGAAGAAGTTCTAAGGGATTCTTCATACTCACTTCATTCTTGGACTTGAAAGACGATCTTGTTTGCTTCCCTTTTATACAAGCTTCACATTGTTCAGCTTTCTCAAGATCGATTCGGGGAAGTCCTCTTACAAGATCTTGTTGGTGCAGCTTGAGGATTGTGCTTAGTCCAGCATGACCAAGACGTCGATGCCAGAGGTCAACGTCCTCAGTCGAGCTAGACAGATAAACACAACTTAGAAGCAGGCTTGAACTTTTGGTTGAAGATGTAAACATTGTTTTGACTTGGTTTGTTTTCTTGTTGATGACGAGGCACTCCTTAGAATCAAATGTAACCAGGTTTTCACCTTGATCACAAATTTGAGAGATGCTAAGGAGTTTGAAGCCACGTCCTTCAACTAGACTCACATTTGAAGCTTTGATGGACTGATTCACCTTTGCAGTGCCCGTCCCTTTGATTCTTCCTTTGCCCTTGTTGCCAAACGAGACAGTTCCTCCCGTGGCACTAGATTGGATAGAAATGAGATGGATTTTGGCTCCCTATCATATGATTTGAGGCGCCACTATCGATGATCCACGGGCTTCCTCTCACTTCCACCTATTAAGGAGAGTTAGTTTTTCGCGATCCATGCAAGGTGTTCCTTACCTGGCTCGTTAAAATAAAAGAACTCCTTTTCTGGCATATAATCATTCATATTTACATCGTTAGAAATAGCATGCTTTCTAAATGAAGTCCTTGAACGTCTAGGACTTCTTGCATTTCTTTTAGGAACGGGCTTATAATTTTCATTCTCAATCCTAGTATTTTTACCATTTTCAAGGTCTTCATTTAGCTTAAAACAATCATACTTATAATGACCACCTTGACCACAATACCAACAAGTCTTATAGTAATCACCAAGATAATACTTTTTCTTAGGACGTTGGATTCTATTCTCTTCCATTTTCTTAGGGTCACAAACCTTAGAACCTTCTCCCTTAGCAATTTTCTTATACATCTTATGGCTGGTGGAGTTTGTATAGTAGTCCTTTTGTCCTATCTCACCACTCTCCATGACTCCAATACGTTCTTCTAGGTTCTTGGTTTTTTCTCTTTCAAGTTCTAGCTCTGTTGTTTTACTGGCTTCAAAGTCACTAGGAAGGGAGTTCTTTGAGCTAGACTCATATCCTAGGCCTTTCTTGGCGGGGACAAAAACAACAGGTTTAACAACTTCGGTCACAAGACTCTTTCCTAGAACCTTGATTTCATCCCTAAACTTGGCGTTCTCCATCTTAAGACACACAATTTCAATTTTAAGAGATTCTGTTCATCCGTCTTTCCTGCACGTTCTAACATGGCTTGAAAACAAAGATTTTCTCGATGAGTTTGCGTCCCAGCCTCAAGTCTCATGGCGACTTCATTGTGCGGATGGTCGTTCTCTAGCTCAAGCTTGTCTTGAATTCTTCTTGACTCGTATTGCGATAGCTTCCCAGAGATTTCCACCATTGACAAACCTTTGTTGGCTTGATTTTTCCTTAAAGGTAGTCCTGTCAAATTTTCAGTCTCCCGTTAGGCCTTCGGTCACTTGGATTTTCATCCTCTGTGTAATCTCTGTCTCAGTAATTCCCAAGTTCTTCAACTTGGTTAGCAAGGTTTCAAAACGGAATGAGTAGTTAGTGATGGACTCATTTGGAAGCATTTTGAATTTGTAGAAGTCCCTCTTAGCATCAAGTTGGACGTCTTCCTTCATTTCTGGCGTCCCGACAATCCGACATGATACTTTTCCAAAGCTTCCCACTGAAGCTTAGTAGTTGACAGATTGCTCACACGGGTAGCGTCCCTTTCGCAAAGGGCAATTTGCAAGAAACAGATAGCCTTAGCGTTTGTTTCCATGAGCCTGAACTCTTCAGGACCCCAGAGTTCTTCGTTGCCTTCCTTTGCAGTAGGAACTTTAAGATCTCCGTCCCTTATCACCTTCCAGCATTGGTAATTCTGGCTACGGACGAAGTTCTCAAATCTAACTTTCCATCTGTTGAAGTTGCCATCCGTGAGATGCGGAGGCTTCACACTATTGACGCCGATTGGTTCCATATCCAATTTTCACCTACAACTCAAACAAAATCTAGGGCGCTTGCTCTGATACCAATTGTTGGATCGTAAGTCAAACAGAAAGGCGTAGTTAACAAGGTTAAGGGCGTCCTTAGGTGTGGCGTCCTTAACAGAGATTAAGGGTGTTCTTTAGTTGTAGCGGAATAAACAGACTTAACAAGTGAAATGAATAAGTAAAAGAACGTGGCTATTTATAGAGGAACCTCTCAAGACCAAAGCAGTCCTTGAGAGTAAACCTCTACCTCCTTGGAGGATTTTCGAATAGCTTCTTTCCTTTCTTATTAAGAGTTCTTACAGTTACAAGTCGAGTGATTACACTTCTCTGATACTTAAGTATACGTCCCCAAGTCCACTAGTAACACTCCTTTCAGTCTCAAACTGCAACCTAACTTAATCTCTAAAGGACACTATTCACGCATCCTTAAAATACAAATTAGCCACCAAAATACACATATATTCAAAAGGCACAAATCCACAAAACACACAATTGCTCATTTAATATGTAATCCCAGAACTGTTTCAAGGTAATGAAGTTTAGTCTAAATAGCTGAAAACCACCCCTATAATATGCTACATTTCCAATAGCCACCCAAAAAATGTGATATTATTGAGAAACACCGCTATTATGCCGTCCGTTAATACATGACCACCCCTGACCCGTTTTCCATCCAATTCCGTTTGCCATCAATGATGTGGCATTTTATTTTATATTTTTTTTGAACTTTGCTTATGTGGATAATTTTTTATATCAACTTGCGTATGAAAATTGGTGAGGGGTGGCAAACCCTAAATCTACCACAACCCCACCGCCACACTCTTTGCCTCCGTACACCCTTTCTTCACCATTCTCCTGCTCTCCGTCGTTGCCGCCACCATCCTCACCTGCCGATTTTCCTTCCCCCTCTCCGACTTCTGCCTCGCTGATCCGGATCTCCCCATCTTTAACTCCACTCTTCTCAACCTCACCTAACCCGACCCCTCTAAAGAATGCCTCTGCCTGGCGCCTCGAAATCGACCAGCTCATCTCTTTCATTACCGCCCCTTCCTCATGTGGCGTCGCTTCCGACATGTGCGCCTGCATCTTCTGTGGCATCCTAGTCAACCTCTGCTCCCCGGCCTTCTGCCACCACTACCTCCATTTATGAACCCTACTCTCTGACTACTCCCGCCGCCGGAACCTCAACCGCCATCTCATGGCAAACGACATCCTGGCAGAGAGTTTGGCGGTGAGGATATGCTTGGCGGAAGATAACCCTAATTGAAGAATTTTGGGGAAATTATGTGTGGGGATTTCCGTCAATTAGGATAAGAATCAAACCAAGGCTTACTTGATTAGAGAGAATATAGAGAACAGGAAGGACTTAGAATTGTGAGAGAAAGAGAAACAGAGTTTGAGATCATACTTTGCTTAATCGATTTCCTGCAACAAACTCCGATGGAGGCGATGGATGATTAAAGCCCTTCTCTCCATTTACAACTTTCCCCTCTTATTTTCCCTATTTACAAGAAAGGCCCAACCTTTAAAAAGCCACCTCCTAAGCTTAGGTGGCCACCAAATCTACTCCACATAAGCGAAACTACCCAAAAACACACAAAAAACATACCACGTCAATAATTTCTAACGGTTTCAAACAGAAAGGGGAAGAGGGGTGGTGCATTTTTAACGGAGATGTTTAAATGGATGGTTCTCAGTAATATCGCATTAAAGGGGTGGTTATTGGAAATGTAGCATATTATAAGGGTGGTTTCAGCTATTTAGCCTAAAGTTTACACTTCCCAATTTATCCATAGAAAACAAACGAATATATACAATTGTTCAGACCTTCATGGCATCAATATATAATGGTAGTGACTACATCTCATAAAACAGATGTTATACTTATGCAACTTGTTGATGATTTCAAGTCACTACCATATAGCAAGAGACTAGGAAAATATAGTTTATAATTCCCAATTTATCCTTCTATAAGCAAATAAGTTTAAAGGCCATCTTGATACAATCTTAACAAGAAGAAAACATTGGACCCAACTCAATCTTCGTAACATAAAAATTATTGGAAGAGTTCAACCTACAATTTCAATGTGGTTATAGCCTATATGCATCCATCTATTGACTAGAAAATCATAATAATGAGAATGCCAGAAATATAAACAAGTTCTTTTAAGGAATGCTCAAAAGAAACCGATCAGAATAACATTGCGATGAAGAATAGATTTATAACAACAGACATGCATCAAGACAACTATCAGATGTAAATTGGAATTTCTTTTGGTAAGTATTTGACAACTCTAGATGTACTTGCTCAAAATAACATGAATATTTGAGGCACTATGAATAAGAACCACAAAAGGATTACACATTAAACACTAACAACACAAACAATCAAATCATTAAAACATGAAATATTAATATAGAACTAGAATAAACGAAAACAACAAGTAAACACCGACAATGGGATCAAAGTTAAAGGCACAAATCCAACAAAAAGAGATAGAGAAGTCACATTATAATGATGGGAAAGGCGAGAGGAGAGTTAAGGAGAGAGCTTCTTTCACTCCTTTCTTGTGCTTCCTTTTGCACCTACCCACACAAATTTATACAAACAAATTAACCTTCTGCAAACGAAGATGAGATACTCAAACAACAAAAGGGCAAAGGCATAGAGAAAGAGAGAACTGTGAGGGTTGACCACGAAGACCACATTTGGGCGATGGCAAAGAATGGCGGGACGGCGAGTGGAGGAGGAGGAGGAGGAGGAGGAGGAGGAGGAGGAGGAGGAGGGATGATCAGGAGGAACAAGATTCAGCCAGGAGAAGTGAGGAGACGAAAGCCGACGATGAAGGTGTTGAGCCGGCGACGCCGAGATCAGAGCGGTGATGAAGTGGAGTCAAGGGTTGAGAATTGAATGAGGGATTAGAGAAGTGAGGCTAAATTGAGTAGGGAGTGGCGGCTAGCTAGGTAAATGGAGGAGTGAAGCTTAGAATTAGGTTTTAAGTGTTTAACTAATATAAATTAACAAATGAAAAATGCTATAATGGGACGGCCCACTAGACTAGTGTAAGGTAATGTGTTTTAAAAAAAATGTGAATAGACCAATAAAAATTATATTGTGCATAGTAATCACATATGTAAGTATACAAGCCTATTGTCGAACACATAATCGAACATATAATCGAGCGTATTCACGAAATAAATCGAACATGTTCATGAATATATAATTGAAAGTGTTTATTGTTGAGAGGGTATACCTTAACAAATAAATTTGTCAAGACCCCGCTGAGTATAGCGAAGTCAGGATCATCCACGGGAATTAGTAGTTCTATAGTCTAGCGATCATACTACAAAAGCGAAACCATACAAAACAAAGCAAAACAAGCAAACAAATGCAAAAACACAAGTCTCGGGAAATGGTCGTGGCCGACCCTAGGGAGGTCGCGGCCGACCCTCAACAGATCACAAACAACACACGGAAAACACTACAGGGGGTCGCGGCCGACCCTGCAACTGGTCGCGGCCGACCTTTTTTGGGCTCGAAAATGGGTTTTGTAAAATGAAGGAAAATACAACTAGGGAAGGGGATTCACCACACCACAGCATACATTCAAACAATGATAAAGAACCAACTTAACTTGAAACCTCATGGGCGACTTTCGTCACAAAAGAACACATCAAGAGCCTCCATTCACATGAAAGGGTTAACATGCAATCCAACTTGTTCTTCGGAGGGTTCGACTTTCATCAAACCCGGATAGTCTTTGTTCACAACATAATCTTGCAATTAGGTAGAAAACAAGAACATTCCCCCTTCTTCAAGGGTTTTAAGCACACAAGAGAGATTTATGGGTAGAGATTTCAAACTAAGCATGGATCCAAAACAATCAAGGTCTCGAATGCACTTTCATGGTTGGTTTCACCCCAACCCTAGCAAGCTAACTACTCACACATAATCGAACACACAAACAAAAGGGAAGAGAGAATCATCATCACAAACAAACAACTTCAATTAAACCAAGATCCAAACTTACAAACTTAGGCAAAACCCACAAGTTTCTTCAAACACCATTGTTGTCTTCCTCTTCTTCTCTATAACTAGAACAAGCTTCTTCTTCACTACCCTTCCCTTACACAAGTTCTCTCTCTCTCAAACCCACACTCTTCTTCTTCACCTTCCCGTTCTTCTTCTTCAAACTCCTCTTCTTCTTCAACCTCAGCCCACTCCCCCCTCTCTCTTGAGCCTTTTTCCCTCCTTGGAAAAAGCTCCTTTGAAAGGGAGACAAAATGGGTCTTTGTAGCAGCCCACAAAAGCAAGAGAAGGAAGCTTCCTCCACTGCCACATCTCTGCCACAAGTCTGCACAGCCGCCCTACTTTTTCGGGTTTCGAAAATCCCGCCCAAAAGCGTTACTTGCAGCGCATGGATTTATCTTCGGATGCTGAGAGGGGTCGGCCGCGACCATATGGGGGTCGGCGCCGACCTACTGCAGAACGTGGACTTTTCTTCGCTCTGTTCCGTCCTTGCTCCGATTGGGTGGGCTTTTGTTGGGTGCTTTTGCCCTTTTGCTCCTTGATTTTCTTGAGTTCCTTGTACTTCTTTGAGGCTCCCTTGGTTGCAAATTTGGATTTTGGCTCTTGACACTTTGACTCTTGAAGACTATCGGTTCCTAGAAAGCTCCGAAAATGCATGAAAACTTCTCCTTTCGGCTCCAAACACCTACACAACACGAAACAACACACAAACGACTCCAACTCTCGAAAGAGAGTCGGAATCTTATGCAAAACACACAAACACAAAGGAAAAAACATGCAAAACAAGCTAGAAGACTACCTAGAAAACCAACTAAAAAGCACGACATCATTTATGAACAAACGAGCCGAATTTGTAGGTGCTTGAGCTCGGCTTGTTTACCTTAACGAGCGGTTTGAGCTCGACTCGTTTATAAACCGAACCGATCGTGAACGAGTTTTTACCGAATCGAATGCCTAATATCTCACGAAAAACTCGGTTCATTTACAACCCTAATTATGATAAGAGCATGATATTTATAAGTTTATTGGTGTTACACACATAGCCTAGTTGAGGTGTCCCTAAAGCCCTAGAAACCCTTTAAAACCTGAGAAAACCATATAGTCATCTCGTTAACGATTGTCTTAGGTCATTATTGAGCCCTTCCTTTGTGTTTTGTGTTACGATTGTGAGCTTTCGTCCTCTATTATGACCCTCCTAGAGTCGTTACCGAGGTCTTTTTTGTTCTTTTGCCTTTTTTGGCTTTTCTTTTATTCGATAACTAGACATAGAACTTCTAACATCCGTGGACGAACATGAGTCCACTATATTCAATGAGGTCTTGATCTACTAGCTTATTAATTTGCTTGTTAGGATTGATCAAGAAACCCTCTCAGCATAATCTTGCTCAAGATTGGTCGAAATTAGACATGAACAACGTTGGCTAGGAATCAAGCTGAAGAGGTGAAGGATTGAGCAAAGTCCTCGATCGCCGTCCAAATCGCTAAGACACCACTGCAAGATATGGGAAATCGTTGACCTTTGTTTTCAAAATCAATTTCATATTGATAGACCATGCATGTCTGTGTGGACGATTAATATGCTCTCTTTAGTATAGGTTAACGGTTATGTTTAAGGGTTATATTGAGTGTTTTAGGTTATTGTTTTGTGCTTAATTGTAATATGAAGACCGCAAATAAATGGATTTAAGATATGAGAGTTTTCGAGACAAGATCCCGAAGTGAATTTCACCACTGTTGAAGAACCGCGGGTGTAGTGCATGAGTTGTGGGCGCGGTGGTGCCAAAGAACCAGGATTTCTATCTTATGAAGGTCATGTGCGAGAATATATGGGCGCGTGCGCGGTAGAAGCAGATGAAGAGACGTTTGACCCAATGTTAACCGTCAGTGCGGCGACCCTAGCGCGTGCATGGTTTGGCTACAGATCCGAGAAGCTGAATTTCTATCTTCTTTCCTTTTTGGTATATTTTCTCTATCTTTTGTAGTCCTTTTGGTATTTCTTCCGATTACTATATATTTAGAGGTCTTATCTAGGTTTTAGATATCCAAGTCATATCCATTATTCATCCAATTAGTTGCTTTGTATTAAGGAGAACAAATTTTATTTGGAGTTTATTCAATCAAGGAAGCCTTTTTATTGACATTGAGAGATTTTGGTAACTTCTTTATTCCTTGGCTGATTTTGAAACTCTTTATTCTTAATCCCATGATCTACGTTTGATTTTATGAGCCTGATCTCCTTGTTTGATTGACTTAGATTTATTGTTTGAATAGGTTTGATTATTGTTTATGCAATCCTTTCTATTCGCGAAACAAGTTTTTTTTAGGACCGTACACGTAATTTGAGATGAGTATTCAAAAGTTATTTTATGCATGAGACTCGTTGTTTGATTGCATGATTCATTTTCCTTCTATCCTTGTGTTCGTTGCATGATTTGGATTAAGTGTCATTGTTCATATCATAGTTTTGCTTGGACCGTGGACAAGCGAATATCTGAGTAAAGAATTGGAATTAACCTAGGAAATATAAAGAAGTGGATGAATCTATGATCGATTGATTTAAAAGGTGAAATTGATTGAATGAACTCTATTTTCCTAATAGTGATAAAATCCTTTCTGAAACCCCCTATTTGTCTTTGCTTTGATTGAACTGATTTGAGTGACAACATTGATTCCTTTGGGTTCGGCCCCTTCTTTGCTTACTATACTTGTTTGTGAAATATGATTAATTACTTTTGATATTGGCACGACGACTTTAGACGAGTTAAATTTTGGCGCCGTTGCCGGGGAATTGATTTGTTATTTTTTTTCGGTTCGATCTTCTGTTCTGGACTAAAACACGGCACCACCGATGCGCACGCGGCTCGCACCCATAACATGATTTTGGGTGTGGATCTATTCGTCAATTGAGAAGCATATCCTAAACTTCTGCATCAAGCATCCCTCTCAATTCTCTCTCTTCTTTGTTCTGATCATGAGCATGACAATACAATGGCGGAGCAAACTATTTGCCATTCACTGCACCTAATCTATATGAACAACAACTGGGTATTCAGCTCACCGCACTCGGAGAGGGTGTGATGGTTCAGCTAAAGTCTGGGTTGAATCACCACTTGCCTACCTTCCATGGGTTGAGTGGTGAAATGAAGACCCGAACAAACATCTTACAGAGTTCCACGCTGTTTATGTCAACATAAAGTCAACCAACGTGATGGAGCTAGGATCAAATAAAGCTTTTATAACACCCCGGTAATTTATAAGGGATTAAGGTGCTCCTCATGCCAACAAGAGCCCTTCCTTTTCATGGTTCGGGAGGTCAAAAGACCTGTGAAGTTAAGCGTACTAGGGTGAGAGTAGTATCAGGATGGGTGGAAGTTCTCGGGTTGGCGTGGGATAGCGCTTCTAAGGCCACGCGCCTTACAAACATGATGAGGCTTGGACGGGTCGGCGAACCCCGAAGGTTGATGCAAGAAAACCGTTTCATTCAAGTTGCCATGGCGGAATGCGTTTTTAAGGTCAAGTTGATGAATAGGCCATTTACGTGAAACAACAAGTTGAAGAACCGCCGTATTGTGGCGGGCTTGACAATGGGACTAAAAGTCATCACAATCAACTCCGATCTCTTGAGATCGACCATTTGCAATTAGACGGGCTTTATACCGTTTGAGACCACAATCGGAGCGGAACTTGTCCCGAAGCAACCATATACAATTCACAATATTCGTCTTTGCAGGCCGAGGCACTAAAACCCAGGTGTCATTGCACATGAGGGCTTGGTATTCATTGAGCATGGCAGCATACCACTTCGGGTCTTGATTGGCCTTTTTGTGAGATGTGGGAATGTGTGAGATTGATGTGGTCGGGGCTGTTTGAGTGTGAAGGTTGAAAGGGATCTTAGGTTTGAAAACTCCGCTATGATTACGGGTCTGCATAGGTGGCGGAGGTGGTGGGCGAGGAGGCGGCACAGGACTAGAGGCCGGGGTAGGTTGAGTTGGGGAGGAGGTCGGGCTACTGGACACGGGTGAAGGCAGAGGAAAATTGTGGGTATTATTTGGGGAAGTTATGTATGGATTTTGGGAGAGATTTTGTGGACCCGCTTGAGATGCAGTAGTACCGAAGATGGGAAAAATTTCTCAGATATTAGGGGAGAAATATCAGACTCTAAAATAGGAGAAGATCCTATAGGTGGAGAAATGAAAGGAGAGTTTTGGGCAAAGGGGAAAATATGCTCAACAAATGTGACATGTCGAGATATTATGAGTTTCTTGCTTTTTATATCAAGACACTTGTACCCACGATGATGACTCGGATATCCTAAGAAAATGCATGGAGAGGACTTAGGAGCTAGCTTGGGCAGCGAACTCGGGAGGAGTTTCGGTTTGAAGGGGGTTTAGGGCTGCAGGAACGTATAAAAAAAATCGAGATTTTTCTATGGCTCTGATACCATTGTTGGGTCGTTAGTACAAAGAGGGACGTCCTTTACTGAAGTAAAGGCGTCCTTGAGTCAGGCGTCCTTACAAGGAGTAAAGGCGTCCTTGAGTCAGGCGTCCTTACAAGGAGTAAGGGCGTCCTTCAGTTGTGCAGCGGAAAAAAACTAAACAGGTGAACTTTAGACAGAATAGAACACAGAGATGTATAGAGGAACCACTCAAGACCAAGTAGTCCTTGAGTGTAAACCTCTACCTCCTTAGAGGATTTTTGAATAGATTTTTCCTTTTTTATTAAACGTCCTTACGTTGTACTGGCGAGTTCTTTACACTTCTCTGGCACTTAGTATGCGTCTTAAGTCCACTAGTAAAGTACTCCTTTAAGCCTACAACTTAAGCGAGTTTAATCTTCTAAAGGACTCTATCCCGACGTCTTATAGTACGTCGCAGGACTTCTCTCTTTTCTTTTTCTGGGTTACAAACAGTTTTGATTTTGGTTACAAGTTTTCTCTCGATCAAACACTAAGTCCTAGAGGAGTTCTAAGCTTGTTCTTCGTGTTCTTGATCGAGGTCGCTTTCTCTATGATTTCTCTGAATATTCTCTGAAAGCGTTGAAGTCACAATAAATGTCTTGGGGCTATTTATAAAACTTGGGAAGGGCGTCATTCCTCTAGGACGATCATGCCCTTCGTGGACGTGGCTATAGGATCTTCCTCCAAGTAGTATGGCGGTGATGGAAGGAAGCTTCCTGTATCCAGCTGTGACGGACTCCGCTACAAGATCAGCCTCCACGTGTTGATGAACTCTGCTACAGGATCTGCTTCCACGTGGTGATGGACTCTGCTACAGGATCGGTCTTCACGTGTCCAGGATGATCAAATGTTGCCGAGTGATGTCATCCTGTCAACTTTCGAGTAAGGACGCTTCTGAGATGAAGCTCGCGTTCCCACTTGCTAGGGACTGCGTCCTCGCTTAGTCACTTGACTGGTCCTTACTTCCTGGTAGCTAGCGTCCCTTAGTCTCAGGGACGTCCATACACTTGTTGTTCTTTTGTCATTGGCGTTCCTGAACACTTGGACAAATTTATTAGAATCAAAGTGAGTTTGTCATATCAAAACTAAGGGACAATTGTGTGGTACACTAACAAGTACACAAGCGTCCTTGATAGCATCCCAACAACCATGTTGGATTGGGTAAAATCCCCCTTGGGGTTTGCCTTATCATTGATTCTAATATATAGAGTTACAAGGATTACAAGGATACAATCAATATGGAAAGAATCATAATAAATAACTATGTATGACTAATAATATACTATAACAATATATCCTTGCTAACAATCTCGTCATCAAACGCCTCTTATTTATTCATATTTTCCACCCTAATGTCCATTTTCATTGAATCCGAAAAATGTATATATATATATATTTATATAAGGCATGAAAATTTCATTTGACAGAAATATTGATGTCGGGCAGATGAAACAAGAGGTAAAGTACGTAGTTCATGCCATTGATTTCCATCACAAGTGGGTCATAAACTCCCCGCCCACTTTCAAGTTTCAACTATAAACAAACAAAGTTAGAAACCATTATATAATTCCTGTATAAAAATATTAGTGTAGCCGACTTGAGTTTCATTTTTGAATTTCATATCAAATAAAATATAGTAAGAAAATAAACTAGGAATTATCATGTTCTCAGATTAAAAAAATTATCATGTTCCTTAACAATTGAAATTTTATTTTCACATTGGCAGCAAAGCTATCGATTAAAACAAAGTATTTTATTAACAACATGGATTTGTTGACTACCTAACTCGAGCCTCAAATTAGTCCGAAACTGATTACATGTGAACGTACTTGTTCGATATAACCCGGTATCCGAAACTACCAAGTACAATATCATTGAAAACCGAACGCTTCCCGACCAAATATCGCCTGAAAAACAAAGTCATGTCATATAAAAACATTCGATCTAAAATAATATGTAATCTTGAAGTCAATGATCAAATTTTTATTAGAATATCTCATCTAGTAATATGTAGTTCTAGAAAAATGTAATATTATTTCATAAACTAACTTAGAAACATTAAGTGTATAAATGCATGTAAATAAATATTTCAATACAAATTAATAATAGTTATTATTTGTTATAGTTATATTTTTGAATTTAAAGGCTACACTAAATATTTAGCATTAAAGGTAATTAGATCATAACAAAAAGTATCATTCAAAATATGGTCAAAATCCAAATCGGAGCCCACCCAAAATCTAAATAACTTAAACGAAATGGAGACCAAAACGCGACTTTACCCGATACATTGAGTACCTGATCGAAAATTGTACAACCCGGTTGTCAAAATATCCAAATTTGACTCAAATCCGAATCGGCAAGAACCCGAAACGATGGAACTTGAATACGATCCGATCACTCAATTGACAACCGTAAGTATATATATCTATGCTGATTTTTTTTTCCTGTATTTTGTATATCTAACCCTGTGCTAGTGAAAATCCTGGCTAAGTCAGTGGTCTTAGGGGAATTAATTTTGAAGAACGTGGGTGAAGTAGGAGCATAAATAAAGGTTAGCACTCCATCAGCAGCGCGTAGTTTATATAAAGGCTAGCCCCTTCTCCCTCCATATATATATATAGAAAATTAGACATAGTCCGTGGCATAGTACATATTGTATTTCCTCTTCTGATTCAGATGATGAGGTGCTTTCTTCTCCTCCTTCTCCCTGTTTGGGTGCTGCTACTCTTGCTCTGTGCCTCCTCCGACTCTTCATTCTTCTGCCATGGCCTCCCCCAAACATATGACGTCACCACCCATTTCATGGAGGTTCAGGTCAGCTCTCTGCTTCCGACTTCAGCAGACACCTTATGCAACTCCACCCCCCTAAAAGGTATGTATGAAAGATTCAGCACTCCTAAACGCTTGTATAGCTAATTGGTGTAGTCACGCATCGTTAATACATTCATCGAAATTTAAATCATTTCATATATGGACACCTATTCATTTGATTAATTAAAATCCCTATATATTAAGTTACTAGTTTTGGTAAAATCAGTATAACTAAGCAGCTTGCAGGCTTCAAACTAGCACAGTGAAAATGTTGAGCCTGAAATGTAAATCAGAGGGAATGGCCCTACCCGCTTTCACCTTACACTCCATATATATATGGCATCGTCTGGTCCCTGACAACCACATATTGTGGGCAGTCAGTACCCAATCCTGTAATCATTCATCATCATACCTACATACTTCTATTCAAGCTAGTCTCATTTTCATTTAGGGCTGTTTTCGTATTTAACGGCGAAGACGTAAACGGAATGGAAACGAACATAGTCTAATTATATGTCACTATATATTAGTTTTAAAAAAATTTGATTTGAAACTTTGAAATTTGTATGTCTATAAAAGAGATAAAGGGAATGATTGAGACGGTTTGTTACTCTACCGTTAGATTAGGAAAACAAGTTGAGTGCCGCAAAACGGCTTGCGTTAGTTTTTTTATGGAAATTGAGATGACTCATCATGTATGCTAATACGGACTAGATTCTTTTTTATTCTATTTACGTTTCCGCTGTTAGATACCAACAGGTCCTTAATGCGCCCTAATTATAAAATTTTCACCTTTAATTTGGGGGTTCCCTCCCTTTTGTTCTCTGTTTCAACCACTTACGCCTTGTACGCTTGGTTTGGCTCATCTCAAGCGATCAATGTAGTATTATCGAGAGACTATGTCCTCATTAGTTGTTGTGACCGCTTCTAATATTAATATATTAAATTTACCGAGAGATCATTTGTACGTACCGACACACTCACCCCACTAATTAATACTCCGTAGTACCCTTTTCTTTAGTGGCCAACGAAAATAACAAAAGCATACAACACAAGTTCAAGAGCAAGCCCCAATTCTAAACGCGTAAAAAATTAATAAAACAGGAACAAAAGAACAGAAAAAAGAGTACGAAAAAAATCAGAGGGAATTCTAGGTTAGACATGTGATGACAAATGACAGCAAATATATATATTCCTCCGAGCCTAGGTAGCCACCATATTACCGAGAATATTTTCACTTTTACATTTTAAAAAGGGAAATCACGGATACTCTCTTGTGCAAAGTTAATTACGTACAGCAAATGATATTTTTGTTATTATATGTTCATATAATACATACCGGTAGTAGTACGTAGTTACCACCACTAGCCACATGGGTTTTTGGAAAAAGACGTACCAGTCAGTACATGTACCCACAAAATGTCAAATGATCATTTTATGAAAGTTTGAATTATGCACAAATTAATGTTCACATAACTGTTCGGATTGAACCCAAGAATGTATAGATTCAATTTCAAGCCACGAAACTAACCCAATTTGCCATGTTAGAAAGGTACACTTAACCGATTGTCATTAATTAGTGATGCCAGCTCAGTTACTAAATTTTTATTAGGGACTACAAACCACACGAAAAGACGGGTGCTTAAATGCGTATGGTAAGCTATCAGCATCTCACGTATACCCACACCTTGAAATTTCAACGTGTTCCTTTTCTTCTGCTTTTCCTTAATTTTTTTTGATCCATTCTTTTCCTTAATTAAGAAAGTGATTACGGGTCGGGTTCTTTTGGCAAAGAAACACGGAACGGTTTAATAATGGAATTTATAGAGATCTTGGACAAAAAGAAAAACAATATTCAAAATAATCTCAAATATCAATAATTCTTTAAAAATAATTCTAAGTTGAAAATCATCACCAACGATACGAATTATCACAAAGTTAACTAACAACGATCTAAATTCTTTTTTTTTATGAGTTTTCCGATGAAACTGATAATGCGGGGATCGAAAATATTTTAGCAAAGTGTAAAATATTAAGTTGTTGTGTCAAATTTTCGATTCTCACAACATAATTCCACCGTAAAACTCGTCAAAAAAGGCTTTCAGATTGTTTTTGATTAATTTCGTGAGAAATTGTATTGTTGGTGATTATTTCCAAATTTGAAATTATTTTTGGTTAGAAATCGATATTTAGATTGTTCTAAGTCATTCTTCCAAAATAGAAAACAAAATGTATAGAGATATACAATTCCGAAAAAGAAAAAAACATGTAAGATACTCCGTACAAAGCATTTCCGAGTAGTATCACACTAGTTTCATTGATTAAATTCCATCATCTTTGCAGGGAAGAACAAGGGAGGGGTTTCATTACATGTTGTACATAGACATGGACCCTGCTCGACGATCAAGCCAACAAGTAAACACAATCACTCGGAGATCCTCCAAGTCGACCAGGAACGAGTCGACTCGATCCACGCGAGGCTGTCCGGATTGGCAGAAGAGAAGGTGGTGTTGGGGAGGAAATCGGCCAGCCTTCCGTCGAAATCGGGCTCCTCAATCGGCTCGGGGAACTACATTGTCTCTATTGTACTTGGCACGCCCAAGAGGGCTCTCTCCCTCGTCTTCGATACCGGTAACTCGCATTCCCTCAACTACACGTACATAATCCTTAATCCAGCTAGCTAGTTACCTTGATCGATGGTCACATGTACAACAGGGAGCGACCTGACGTGGACGCAGTGCAAGCCGTGCGCCAAGTCATGCTACAAGCAAGTGGACCCGACCTTTGACCCGGCCACGTCCTCCACCTATTCCAACGTGTCCTGCGCCTCCACCACGTGCACGTCCTTGGTGGCGGCGACGGGCATCACCCCAACGTGCTCCAAGTTGACGGCCACGTGCGTGTATGGGATCGAGTATGGGGACTCCTCTTTCTCGGTGGGTTACCTCGCGAAAGAGCGTCTCACTCTCACCTCCTCCGACTATGTCGACGGCTTTGTCTTCGGTTGCGGGGAGAGCAACCAGGGCCCCTTGTTCGGGGGATCGGCCGGCCTCCTAGGACTCGGTCGAGATAGGCTCTCCGTCGTGTCTCAAGCCGCTCCCAAGTATGGAAAGTATTTCTCCTATTGCTTGCCCCCTGCATCCTCCTCTATTGGCCACCTCACTTTTGGGAAAGGCGGCACCGTAAGTTGTTGTGAATAAATTATTTTTACTTGCTTAAGCCAATGGCTCGAGATTTCAAGAATTGTGTTTTGATAAATCTATAACAGAGAGCAAAGACGTTCAGCTACACGCCCCTGGTGCAAGTCTCCAAGGGCAAGTCCTTTTACTTCGTGGAGCTCGAATCCATCTTGGTGGGCGGCCGCCGCCTCTCCATCTCTCCTACAGTCTTTTCCTCCGCGGGGTCCCTAATCGACTCGGGCACTGTCATCACTCGCCTCCCTCCTAAAGCCTACTCTGCCCTCAGTGCCGCATTCAAGAGATACATGTCAAAATACCCTTCCGCCCCCGCGCTCTCCATCCTCGACACATGCTTCGACCTCTCAAAATACCAAATTGTATCTGTCCCTAAAGTTGCCCTCGTTTTTCGAGGCGGAGCACATCTTGATCTCTCCCCCTCCGGGATCCTCTTCGCTGCCACGAAATCCCAAGTTTGCCTGGCATTTGCAGGGAACGTCATGGATACAAGTACTGCTATCATTGGGAATATTCAGCAACATTCGTTCGATGTGGTTTATGATGTGGATGGTGGTAAGGTTGGATTTGGTCCTAATGGTTGTTAAATTTATTAGGCTTGTTGTACTTGATGATTGTTATATCTTGGAAGTTACATCAAATTAAGGACAAGTTGGGAACTACATAATAAGTGTGATTCAGTCAGTGATCAATCAGATTGACATAAAGAAGAATCTTGTATTACAATCATATCTTAGATGACTATATATCTTGTAACATAAGTTGGCCATTGAATGGTTGAAAATTCTAAAATACATTATGGATTCAAATAAAACTAATTCTTTCCTTTCGATCATGAAGATTAAATCTGAAATCAGACAATAGGAGATCGAATGAACGAAGAATTTTGAAAAAGGAATTGGGTTTTCGTTGCTTTGTGTATTAGAGAACGGAGGAAGAATTGTGTTGCAAATTGCAACGCACCAATTTAAATTTTTGCTAAAAAAGCAAGATGGATACGCGTGGGATTTCATGTCACTTTAACCCTTTATGTTTGGTTTTTACCTACTGATACTTAGAGTACAAAATGTTTGGCCTTCTTAATGTTTTATTTTTTTTTTGTTTTATTTTTTAAAAGTAAAAATGATACTTCATGCTAGTTTGTACATATGTTACTTCATTGTTGAAAGACCAAAATTAAAGTTGGTCGTCAACAAGGCCCGGCCTTCATCCCCACAACACACTTTATTATTATTTTATTACTTATCTCTCTTGTTGGCCAAATTTTGGACAACCGATGATTGTGCTCTTAATTTATATACTTAAGTTTTGGGTTATACTAAAACAAAGATTAAAATAATAGAACGACACATGTAAACTCCACATTCAACTACATCACCCATTTTTTATTAAAACAATTTAATTGAAAAAATTTGAATATAAATCTTACATGTATATAAATAAAAAAAGAAAAGAATATGTCAGTAAAATTCTATCTATAAAGTTTTCTTGAAGAAATAATTTATTAATCTTACTATTCCTAATTGCATGTTAAAGTAATAATAATATAAAACACCACATCTCACTTATGAATAAATATACAATTAAATCAATAATAATGTATATTATAAGATATAATGTAACCAAATCATTATTTTATTAACTCAATGCAATTGGTTGAAACTAAATTGACGTTTTTTTAGTGTTTAAAATTTTATTATAGATTGCACGTATAGAAATAGTTATCTATATACATTGATTTAGATTTGAATTTTTAAAAAATAAATATAAAAAAAAGTAACTATAAAATAAAGAAACAGTTGGGACGATATTAAGGATGTCAGTCATTAATATCTAAACCAATAATGATTGTCCCTAGTTTTGATAATGACAAACTCAATGGTATTTGTTAAGTTGTCAAAGTGTTAATCTCAGGTAAGTCTAGAGTACGCACATGAGTGAAAAGGACAACAAGTGAACGAGAGTCCCTAAGTTGTAGGGACGAATTTCCAATGCTGAACAAAAGAGTGAAGTCCCTCCGAAGATAGGACGGCGTCCTCATCGAGTAGGGACGCACGGCAAATTACGGACGAAGTTCAAATTTCAAACCAAGACCGCCCAACATGATTACATCATAATCGGCCGTAGTCCTCATAAGGAAGCTTCCTATATCTGGGCACGTGTGAACAATTTCAAAGATGTCACTTTCCAGGATATGGTCCCATGACCACGCGGAGGCTTCCAAACGTCTACAGAGTTGACTTCCTCAAGATGCAAATCGCACCGTTGACGACGGATGCTGTAGAAGCTTCAGAAGACGCTACAGGACAAGACCCACTACCGCTATAAATACCATTCAAGGGTTATGCATAGCAGTGTGGACTTTGAAGACTTTCTCTCAAAATCACCCCCGAAGCATTCAAGTTCAAGAACAAAGAACAAGGAGATCAATTGAGCTTGAAGCAAGAGAAAGAAAGTCCAACCACATCAAATCCAATCCAAACCACAAAAGTGTTAGCAAGTTAGTTTGTCTCTCACGACGTACAGTGAGAGACATGTGTGTTTAGTTGCCTTATAGCTAAGAGAGTTAGGTTACTTGTTAGGCTCAAAGGAGTGTTACTAGTGAGGCTAAGGACTCTCGCCGAATAAGATAAGAACGGCTATTCGGAAATCCTCCAATGGAGGTAGATGTTTACCCATAAGACTAGTTGGTCTTAGTGGGTTTCATCTATAAATACTTGTGTCCATTATCTTTTCTGCTTTCCTGTCTAAGTCATTTATTCCACTGCATTTAAGGACGCCTTTAACCCAGTTAAGGATGCCCATTCTAACAAAACTACGATCCAACAATTGGTATCAGAGCATGCGCTCTAGATTGTGTTGAGTTACAGGAAACATGGAAATGGAACCTATAGACATCTCAAGTGTGAAGCCTCCCCGCCTCACAGATGGGAACTTCAACAGATGGAAGACAAGATTTGAGAACATCGTAAGAGTCAAAACTATCAGTGCTGACTGGTGATAAGGAAGGGAGACCTCAAACTCCCTACTGCCAAGGTCAATAAAGAGGATGAATGGGGTGCCGAGGAGTTCAAACTCATGGAGACGAACGCCAAGGCAATCTGTTTCTTACGGACGTCCCTCTGCGAAAGGGATGCCACTCGTGTGAACAGCCTATCAACCGCTAAGCTCTAGTGGGAAGCCCTGGAGAAGTATCACGTTGGGACGCCTGAAATGAAAGAGGACGTCCAGCTAGAAGCAAAGAGGGACTTCTACAAACTCAGAATGCTTCCAAATGAGACCAAACCTGACTATTCATTCCGCTTTGAAGCACTGTTGACCAAGTTGAAAAACTTGGGTGTCAAAGAAACGGAGATCACTCAAAGAATAAAGGTTCAAGTGTTGATCGACGGGCTCACGGGAGTATAGAACTTTGTTATGATGAACTTCAAGGAAAACCAAGCCAACAAAGGACTGTCCATGGAGGTGATTTATGGAAAACTCAAAGGGTACGAAGCTAGATGGAATCAAGACTTGCTTGAAATGGGGAAGAGTCCTCAAAATGAGCTAGCGTTAACTCTTGGAGTAAGGACGCCTGATTCGCCTTATTTTGTATGGGTTAACTTTTGTATTTTAGGGCTATATTGAGTGTGTTTAGGTTAGAGTTTGTGCTAATTGTAATATCTAGGCCGAAGACACAAGAATGCAAGATTCAAGAGTTTTAAGGCGTTTTGAGCTGTCTAAGCGACACCACTTGATTGAGAAGGCTATATTTGGAGCTACAGACGTCGGATTAAGCTGATTCTGGTGCCATTGGAAAGATAACTTGAAGAGCTTAAATTCATATATTTACACCGACATCAGATTCCAAGCCGAAGATGGTCAAAACACCCTCTGAAATGACAATAGAGATTCTGCCCCGATTCCACGACCGCGGATTGGCCAACGCGACCGTGGTGGCTGCCCAGAGACGAAGTTCTATTCTGTCGCGAAAGTGTCGGCGCAGTGGAGACAACGCGGCCGCGGTGATGTCGAGATCCAAGATGGGCCGAAGATCTATCTCCTCTTCTTTTTCTTAACTTTCCTCTTTCTTTTTCAATCTTTTCTCCTTTCCTAATTAGATTAGAGGAGCTTGTTCACTGGGTCTATATAAGGAGGAGCCTCCTTAGGTTTTTGGTATTTGTTGGATCGTAAGTCTGTTAGTGAAGGCGTCCTTAACTGGGTTAAGGGCGTCCTTATATGCAGCGGAAATTAGACTTAACAGGAAATGCAGTGATATATTGGACACGAGTATTTATAGAGAAACCCCACTAAGACCAACAAGTCTTATGGGTAAACCTCTACCTCCTCTTGGAGGATTTTCAATAACCGTCCCTTATCTTATTAAGAGAGAGTCCTTACAACTTAGGCGAGTCGTTACACTTCTCTGAGCTAAGCGTTCGTCCTTAGCCTCACTAGTAACACTCCTTTCCACCTAACAAAGTAACCTAACTCTCTTAGCTATAAGGAAGCTATCACTCACGTCTTTCACGATACGTTGTGAAAGACAAACTACAACTCTAACTATTTTTGTGGTTTGTTTTGGATTTGATTTGGTTGGACTTTCTTCCTCTTGCTTCAAGCTCCCTTGACCTTCTTGATCCTCGTTCTTGTTCTTGAATGCTTCGGGAGAGCTTGAGAGAAAGTCTTCAAAGTCCACACCGCTATGCATACCCTTAAGGGGGTATTTATAGCGGAAGTGGTTCTTGTCCTCTAGCGTCCTCTGAGGCTTTGCAGGATCCTTGATCTTCTATCAACGGTGCGATGAGCCTCTTGAGGAGGTCAACTCTGTTGACGCTTGGGAAGCCTCCGCGTGGATAGGGGACCATCGCTGGGAAAGCGACATCTTTGGAATTGTCTACACGTGCCCAGACAAAGGAAGCTTCCTTCTGAGGACTACGGCCAAGTATGATGTAATCATGTTGGGGCGGCCTTGATTTGAATTTGAACTTCATCCGTATTTTGGCGCGCCTCCCTTCTTGATGAGGACGCCGTCCCATCTGCGCATGGACTTCGCCAATTACTTTCAGCGCTTGAAGTTCTGATGAAGTGCGTCCCTACAGAGTTAGGGACGGCCTTTCACTTGTTGTCCTTTTCGCTCATTTGCGTCCGTTGGACTTACCTGAGATCAACACTTGGACAACTTATCAAATACCTTGAGTTTGTCATTATCAAAACAAGGGACGATTATTATTGGTTTAGATATTAATGACTTGCGTCCTTAATATCGTCCCAACAATTTCCCCTTTTTTGATGATGACAAACTCTTTCAAATACTGCGCACAGAAGTAAAGCTTTTAGCATGAGATTCTACACTTGATTTTCTTATCAGCTTAGGTTGACATACAACACATTCTTTTAAGTGCGTACTATCTCATTCTTAACTAGCGTCCTTTGGACTTGGCCGAAATTCCCCCTAAACACATGCTTCCTATGACTACTTAAAAACAATCGCATCTCTACAAAACTATACTTCCCCCTTTTGGCATCATCGAGAAGGAGAACAAGTTGAAAAACACGCAAGCACCAAGTCATAACTAAAGAAAGGAACGCTTAGACAAAATGAAGTGCGAATGGAATGAACGGCATTCATAAAGAGAGTATGAAAATTACACATAAGTATTCCAAACGGGGACATCGTCCCAAGGTCTTAACACAACACAAAACAAACATTAAAATTTTTCAGGGAAGAGAGGGGGAGGAGTGATCATTTCTTGGGACGCTTGTCGAGTGCCTTGAGGTGTTGCTCCTGAAGATAGTTGTTTTGCGCAAGGAGCTCATTGTTGCGTTCAAGGAGTTCTGTATGGGTGTGGAGAGTGTCGTGAACCTGCTGAATTAGATCAATCATCATGCACTGGTTCTCGATCATCATGCCCATCAGATACTTCGTTGAATGCCTCTCGGCCTCATCAGGGACGCTCATACCATCGAGCTCGTCCTCTTCGTCAGCATCGTCCTGAACCGGCGTCCTAACTACTTGCAAATTCGCAGCCTTTGGATCTCCCTGAGTACTTCTAGCAGCAGCAGCGGCGGCCTTAGCTTTGCGTTCCGCTTCCTTTTTCTCCTTGGCCATTTGTCGCTTCACAGAAGGAAGCGGCTCATCACACCTCAATTTGCCAACAGGGGGAGGGTGATTTGCCTGACGTCCCAATGTATCCCGAAGGTCTGTTTTGTTTTGGGGACGTAGAGGCCTTGCTGCTTCATTATCTGCTTGACCAGGCCTGGGAAGGGAAGAGAATGGCGTCCACCTGTGCACTTACCCATGTGCTCCAAGATTACCCGCGGCAAGTTGATTGGCTTGCGGTCCAAGAAGGCGTCCAGTAAGATACTATCAGTGATCTGGACGATCGACTTCTTTTCCTGGCGGGGGACGACCATGCGTACTATGAAGTGATGCGCAAGGACGCCCGTCTTGGAGAGGCAATGGGCGACCCTGTCCTTAGCCGCTGGCTGCCTTCCGTTGAAAATTCTGTTGAAGATCTCTTCCTGGGAGAAGCGACCAAAGTTTTTGTTGGGAAGATCGTGCAAGGCATCTGGCGGAGAGGGACGGAGGCCTAGCATGTTGCGGACGGTACCCTCAGTAATTGAGTACTCGTCCCCGTCAATTTCGAACGTCCCTTGAGGCTTCCCTTTTACTTCGGATATTTCAAATTTGGAGTAAAAGCGGAGAACCTGTTCAGGGTCGACTTCCGCGGCCTCGGCGCCGAGATGCGTCCATCCTTGGAACTCCAGCAGTTCCAGAAACTCTTGCCTCTGATTCTCTTCCAAAAACTGGGCGGTGAAAAGGAGCGGCGACTGAATCTTCTTCAATCTTTTCTGCTTACTGCCGTTGCTCACAATCACCTCATCACCAGCATCTTCTTCTTCACCGTCTCCCTCTTCGTCCTCAGGATCCTCATCCTGGTGAGGAGCATCCTCTTCATCTGAGGCCTCGGCGCCTTGGTCATGGGACTCGACCATTTCCGTGTCCTCAGTAGTGGACGCCTGTTCTGTAGGAGGCGCATCCACCGCTGGAGTCCTTGCCAAGGACTCAATGGGGACTTCACCAAAAGCCGTCCCCTGGACTTGAGTGATGTCCTCGACGACCGGAGCGGGCGGAGGAGGAGGAGGAGTTGAAGCTCTGGGAGGAGAAGGAGAGGGAGTTCTTATCTTGGCCTTGGTGGAGGGGGCAGAGGAAGAGCTGGGGGGAGCCACGGAGAGGGGCTTGACCTTGAGCGGCGCAGGAGGAGGAGCAGGAGGAGGAGGAGGAGGAGGAGGAGGAGGAGGAGGAGGAGGAGGAGGAGGAGGAGGAGGAGGAGGAGGAGGAGGAGGAGGAGGAGGAGGAGGAGGAGGAGGAGGAGTGTGGTTGGCAGGGGAGTCCTCCACAGAGATAACAATTGACACAACCTCCTTGGCCGGGACCTGTGTTGGAGGGACTCCCTTGTGGACCTTTGGCATAGGTTTAGCCAAGTCCGCCTCAACTTCCGCCTGGAACGGATCTGAAGTAGCAGGAGCAAGAGCAGTAGTGACGTCCTCTACCCTTGGTGGTGGAGGAGGGAGTCGAGAGACGTCCTTTAGGCTCTGTTGGATCGCCGCAGCAATGGCTTCCTTCTCTGCCTGTTCCTGCCTGGCCTTCTCCTCCTTTTCAATTTGGAGCTCGGAGAGGCGTATTGCAACCATCTGCTGCTCAGAAACGTCTTCTAGCTCCACGGACGTCTTCAAGCGTCTCTTTGGAGCGGGAGGCAGGGAGGAAGGAGTTGGTTTTTCTTGGGAGGAGGAGGAAGGGCCTTTTGAGGGGGGGGGGGCTTGGAAGGGGAAGGGGAGGAAGGCCGCTTGCGCTTCTGGGAGGGGACGGAGCCCGCTAGAGCCACTAGGAACTCCATAATATCGGGGAGAAGTTTGGCGAGCTCGTCTACCGTCCCACCAAACGAATCAAAGATGATCGTTGGTCCCATGAAGGGGGGGGTTTTGTAGTTGGTTTCTTGGAGGCGGGGCTTGACATATGTTAGCATAAAATAGTGTAGCAAGCGTTGGATTTTGGGAGGGTGATCCTAAATGGACGCCCTGTGGCAAATGTTAGCCAGGGTTTTGGGCTCTCTTTCAAGCCAATCCTTAATAAGAGGGTCAAGAGGAGGACGGCGTTTGGGTTGGGAGGGGAGACCATGGATAGAGCTCTTGGCGGTATTGGCTGGTTCAGGCTCGGGGTTGAAGGGCTTCTCTAGGAACTGGAAGCGTTTGGGAGCGGGTTTGGATTGGGAGCGAGGAGGTTGGGAGCGTTGTTGCTGGGGAGGAGTGGTGGAGTGGCGGTGTTGGGTGGCTGGAGGTTTGGAGAGGTGGCGAGGGGTTCTTGGCGCCCAGCAGGTCGCCCTCTTGAGTCCATAAGCGAGCGACCTCTCACCGGAGGAGATCTCGATGAGCTAGGGTTTTTCGCCGCTGAGGAGGGAGAAGGGTTCTTTGAAGCTCTTGTGTTGGCCATTTTATAGGGAAAGATTAGGGTTGGAGAAGGAGATTTCGGGATCTGGTTGAGAGATTTTGAGAGATTGCTAAAATGGTGTAAGCAGTAGGGGAGCGAAGAAGGTTTTCAGGATTGCACAGGGACATATTTATAGGAAGAAGACGAAGGTGGACAATCAACGGTAATTGGGTATTTTCCTTTGGCTTCTTCCACCCGCAATCCCGCACGTGGCTTCCTTCTTTGCTAAGAAATACAGCTGTTGCGCACCCGGTACACATATCCCGAGATCCGCGTTCAACTTCCCCACGACGATTCAACTTCCCTTTTTCAAAATTCAAACTTCTCACAACTGCAAAGGACTTGGACCAGGCGTCCTTTTCAACACACAACACTACTTTACTCAGATCTGGACCATTGCATCCCAAATACTGATTTCAACCTCTGAACTTAGAACTCTGTACGGACAACTCTCAGTTCTTAACAAGCGTCCCTTTGATCACTTAGAACCATTTTTGAAAATCAAGCAAGTACGTCCCGTAAAGATAAAACAAAGAGCGCTCATAGGACGCGTTTGCAAGATTCTCGGCTTAGGTAAGCTTAGAGTTCCCATCATTTCTGCTTATAATCAGGGTAGTTTGATCAGGGATACTCTTGAGATGAAAAGCGAGATGAATTTTGTTCAAAACATAGGCAAAACACATGTCTTAGACTAGCTTCCTTTAAAGATACACTTCAATGGATGACAAACTTTAAAAACGGGTTCTCAACAAGACATAGTCAATCATGGAGGGAATAATAGAACGGGACTTGATCATTTAAAAGTTATCATCCCCAAAAGCAACCGGAGGTGCTCGAAGGGACGTCTATCAAGTGATTTCGTGAAAATATCGGCCACTTGGTCCTCAGTCCTAACATGATCCACTTTAATTAATCCAAGTTCAACATTATCACGAAGAAAGTGATGTCTTATGTGAATATGCTTTGTCCTAGAATGGTGAACAAGATTCTTTGCAATACTTATAGCACTGGTGTTATCACACAAGATGGGGACTGTGTTGAGGAACGTACCATAATCTTCAAGTTGGTACTTGATCCATAGGACTTGTGAGCAGCACGAAGCAACAGCAACGTACTCAGCTTCCGCGGTTGAGAGTGCCACGGAATTTTGCTTTTTGGATCCCCAAGAGACAAGGCACGAGCCAAGGAAATGTGCCATGCCTGATGTGCTTTTCCTATCCACTACATGGCCAGCGTAGTCTTCATCAGAGTATGCCACCAGGTTTAGGGACGTTCTTTTGGGATACCATAGGCATAGGTCATCCCATCCCTTGAGGTATCTGAAGATTCTCTTGACCTCTTGCATGTGGGACTCCTTTGGATTTGCTTGGAACCGGGCACACAAGCATACAGCGAACATGATATCGGGACGACTTGCCGTTAGGTATAGCAAGGACCCTATCATCCCTTGGAGAGGAGCGACGTTCCTTCTTACTTGGTTCTTTTTTGAGAGAAGCATTTTCCTTGAACACCACATGGATACTTTCCTCAAGCTTAAGAGTCCGTTTGTTGAAGACTCTATAGGCTTTGCTTGTGAGGGAGTATCCAAGAAATATTCCTTCATCACTCCTAGCATCAAATTTGTCGATGTTGTCTTTGCCGTTGTTGTGAATGAAGCATTTACACCCGAAGACTTTGTGGTGTGAAATGTTTGGCTTTCTTCCATTTAGGAGCTCATAGGACGTCTTTTTGAGCAAAGGACGAATCATAGCTCGATTGACAATGTAGGTTGCGGTGGCAACGGCTTCTGCCCAGAAGTGTTTGGGGACGCCGCTAGCCAAGAGCATCGTCCTTGCCATGTCTTCCAGCGTCCTATTCTTTCTTTCAACAACACCATTCTACTGAGGAGTTCGAGGAGAAGAGAAGTTGTGGGAGACTCCATGTTGGTCACAGAAGTCAAGGAACTCTGAGTTTTTGAACTCCGTTCCATAATCTGACCTTAGGGCTTTCAAGCTCGTCCCAAGGGCAACTTCTACTTGCTTGATGAAAAAAATGAACATCCCAAAGGCATCTGCTTTTGACACCAAGAAAAGAACCTAAGTGAATCTGGAAAAATCATCTACAATGACATACATGTACCTTTTTCCACCATAGCTTTGGGTTTGCATGGGTCCGCACAAATCCATGTGAAGAAGTTCCAATGGCTTCTTTGTGCTAACTTCATTTTTGGATTTGAAGGACGATCTTGTTTGCTTCCCTTTGATGCATGCTTCACATTGCTCGATTTGCTCAGGATCAATTCGGGGAAGACCTCTTACAAGATCTTTTTGATGAAGTTTGAAGATTGTGCTTGGCCCCGCATGTCCAAGACGTCGATGCCAGAGATCGGCGTCCACGGCAGAGACAGATAAGCACAACTTGGATGCAGGCTTGAACCTTTGATTGAAGACGTAGACATTGTTTTCACGCGTCCCTTTGAGAATGACTTGATTTGTTTTCTTGTTGATGACTAGGCACTCATTAGAGTCAAATGTGACTAGGTTTTCACCTTGATCACAGATTTGAGAGATACTAAGGAGGTTGAAACCCAGTCCTTCGACAAGACTGACTTTGGACGCACTGATGGAATGATTTAACTTTGCGGTTCCCGTCCCTTTGATTTTTCCTTTGCCCTTGTTGCCAAACGAGACAGTTCCTCCCGTGGCATTTGCTTGGATAGAAGTGAGATGGATCTGGTTTCCAGTCATATGATTCGAAGCGCCACTATCAATGATCCATGGGCTTCCTCTCACTTCCACCTGAAAAGAAGAGTTAGTTCTTTGCGACCCAGGCAAGGTGACCCTTACCTGGTTCGTTACATGGGTAAAACTTCTTCATAGACAAATGATCATAAACATTCACATCATTTGATCTTCTAGTATGCGTCCTAGGAGATCGAGATTTAGCATTTTGCACACTAGCATGCGTCCTATCAGTAACTTTAGGATTAGCATTCTCATGACTCTTTCTAGCCTTCTTTCCATTCTCAAGATCCTTTATCAACTTAAGACACTCATACTGGTAGTGACCACCTTTGCCACAATGCCAACACGTCCTATAGTAGTTTCCAAGATAGTACTTTTTGTTAGGACGCTGAATTTTATTTTCTTTCATTTTCTCGGGGTCCACTACCTTAGATTCTTTTCCCTTAGCAATATTCTTGTAGATTTTGTGACTGGCAGAATTTGTATAGTAGTCCTTTTGTCCTTTCTCACCACTCTCTAGAACTCTTATGCGTTCTTCTAGGTTTCTTGTCTTTTCCTTCTCAAGTTCTAGTTCAGTAGTCTTGCTAGCTTCAAAGTCACTTGGGAGAGAGTTCTTTGATCCTAATTCATACCCTAGTCCCTTCCTGGCTTGACAAAGACTATCGGAGTTACAGTTTCAGTCATAGGACTCTTTCCTAGAACTTTGACCTCGTCCCTAAGGCTTGCATTTTCGAGCTTTATACACACAATTTGACTTTTAAGGGACTTGACTTCTTCCTGAGAGGACTCTAGTTGAAAAGACATGGTATTGCAATTTTCACACTCCACAACAATATTCTCAAATTCAACTTCTTCAAAGCTTTGTTTCATGGCATATCTTTCTTGCATGATTTGAGTTATCAATTTAATGAGCTTTGGTTTTGAACATCTTTCAAGAGAGTTTAGCATGGTTTCATGAGTTACCTCTTGCTCAGTTTCAGAGACGTCCTCTGGGGTGTCTTCCATAGCCATGTAAGCCACTTGATTGTCTGGCTCTTCATCACTTGAGTCAAGGTCGTCCCATGCACTCTCAAATGCACCAACCAGCGCCTTTTCCTTCATTTCCTTTGATGTAAGTCCTGTAGTACATTTCTTGGCCATGTGTCCCTTTCTGTTGCATTTGTAGCAAACTATCTCCTTCATTTCTACATCTGTAGGCTTGCGAGTTTCCTTTTTGTAAGGCATCTTCATTCTTGGGACTTTGCCTCTTTTGTACATTGCACAAAGAGTTTTGTGCAACAGGGCCACCTCATCTTCCTCGGAAATTTGTTCTTCCGTTTTTCCTTTGCGTTCTATCGCAGCTTGAAGACGGAGATTCTCATGGTGCTCTTGGGTTTTGGCTTCTAGCATTGAGTTCAACTCTCTTTGCCTTTGGTAGTATTGCTCATACTCTGGCATCCTAGCCGCAAGAGTTAGAGCCAGCTCACTTGGGGAACTCTTTCCCATTTCTGCCAAATCTTGGTTCCTTCTTGCTTCATACCCTTTGAGTTTTCCATAGATTTCCTCCATGGATAGTCCCTTGTTGGCCTGGTTTTCTTTGAACGTCATCCTATCAAAGTTCCATGGTCCCGTGAGTCCATCGATCAAGACTTGAACCTTCATTCTCTGAGTGATCTCCGTTTCTTTGACACCTAAGTTTTTCAACTTAGTCAGAAGGGCCTCAAAACGGAAGGAGTAGTCGGTGATGGTCTCATTTGTGAACATCCTGAATTTGTAGAAGTCCCTTTTGGCTTCAAGTTGGACGTCTTCTTTCATCTCAGGCGTCCCAACATGATACTTCTCCAAGGCTTCCCATTGAAGCTTAGCAGTTGGGAGATTGCTCACACGGGTGGCGTCCCTTTCACAGAGGGACATCTGTAAGAAACAGATGGCCTTTGCATTTGCCTCCATAAGCTTGAACTCGTTAGGGCCCCACTCTGCTTCCTTGTCCTTCTTAGCAGCAGGGACTTCGAGATCGCCGTTCTTTATCACCAGCCAGCATTGGTAGTTTTGACTACGCACGAAGCATTCGAACCTCGTCTTCCACCGATTGAAGTTGCCGTCCGTCAGGCGAGGTGGTTTCGCACTTGAGATACCTATAGGTTCCATCTCCATGTTTCCTGCAACTCAAACTTAATCTAGAGCGTCTGCTCTGATACCAATTGTTGGATCGTAAGTCTGTTAGTGAAGGCGTCCTTAACTAGGTTAAGGGCGTCCTTATATGCAGTGGAAATTAGACTTAACAGGAAATGCAGTGATATATTGGACACGAGTATTTATAGAGGAACCCCACTAAGACCAACTAGTCTTATGGGTAAACCTCTACCTCCGCTTGGAGGATTTTCAATAGCCGTCCCTTATCTTATTAAGAGAGAGTCCTTACAACTTAGGCGAGTCGTTACACTTCTCTGAGCTAAGCGTTCGTCCTTAGCCTCACTAGTAACACTCCTTTCCACCTAACAAAGTAACCTAACTCTCTTAGCTATAAGGAAGCTATCACTCACGTCTTTCACGATACGTTGTGAAAGACAAACTACAACTCTAACTATTTTTGTGGTTTGTTTTGGATTTGATTTGGTTGGACTTTCTTCCTCTTGCTTCAAGCTCCCTTGACCTTCTTGATCCTCGTTCTTGTTCTTGAATGCTTCGGGAGAGCTTGAGAGAAAGTCTTCAAAGTCCACACCGCTATGCATACCCTTAAGGGGGTATTTATAGCGGAAGTGGTTCTTGTCCTCTAGCGTTCTCTGAGGCTTTGCAGGATCCTTGATCTTCTATCAACGCTGCGATGAGCCTCTTGAGGAGGTCAACTCTGTTGACGCTTGGGAAGCCTCCGCGTGGATAGGGGACCATCGCTGGGAAAGTGACATCTTTGGAATTGTCTACACGTGCCCAGACAAAGGAAGCTTCCTTCTGAGGACTACGGCCGAGTATGATGTAATCATGTTGGGGCGGCCTTGATTTGAATTTGAACTTCATCCGTATTTTGGCGCGCGTCCCTTCTTGATGAGGACGCCGTCCCATCTGCGCATGGACTTCGCCAATTATTTTCAGCGCTTGAAGTTCTGATGAAGTGCGTCCCTACAGAGTTAGGGATGGCCTTTCACTTGTTGTCCTTTTCGCTCATTTGCGACCGTTGGACTTAAGTGAGATCAACACTTGGACAACTTATCAAATACCTTGAGTTTGTCATTATCAAAACAAGGGACGATTATTATTGGTTTAGATATTAATGACTTGCGTCCTTAATATCGTCCCAATAGTATCCATTATTCCAATTCATAGTTCAATTCTTCTCTTTTAGGTTTTTAGTTTAGTTATGGAGAGCTAGTCTCCTTGGGTTTGTTCAAGGGAGAAGCTCTGATGTATGAACTCGTGAGGTTTTGGTAATTGAATTCTATCCTTTGGTTAATATCTCTTCTCTTTGTGCTTAATTCCATGAGCTTTGCATGATTCTTTGAGCCTGACCAACTTGTTGAATTATCATTGTTCTATAGTCTTAATTGATTTGTTTCATTGTTTGTGTGAACATCTCTTTCCTAGAAGACAACTTGATTCTAGGATCGTGGACAAGGATTAAGAGAGAGAATTGATTGTTTTATCTTTAATTGATTTGTAGCTTGATTGTTTGATATTATATCCTGCATATCCTTGTTCTCTATGTTAATTCCAAGTTAAGTGTCCTTGCCTAGGGTTATAGAATTGCTTGGACCGTGGACTTACGATTGTTAATGATCAGGATAGGAATTAACCATAGGTGTGAATGAAATCAATGGATGAATCTATGGTCGAGTGATTATTTCATGAGTGCTTCTTTTGAATGAACTTGCCTCTTATCTACTTGTTTATTTGTTTATTATGTGTTTCCTAGGTTAGTTTAGTTTAGATATCTCTTTGATTTTCCCCTTATCTTTAGTTGATAGATATATTAATACTAGAAGCCTTAGTTCTCTTGGGTTTAACGCCTTACTTGCATACCATACTAGTTTGTTTGTTTGAGTTATTTATCTTTGATCTTGGCATGACGACTTTAGCCGAGTCAACGCCAAAGCAAGAGAAATATCACCAACGGCAAAAGGAACTGGCCTTGATGCTTGAGGCCAAGACTCAGGAGCATCAAGAGAATCTTCGCCTTCAAGCTTTGATAGAACGACAAGGGAAGTCAAAAAAAACAAATTTCTGAAGAGGACGAGCTAGCCCTCTTGCACAAAACTCTTCACTCTTGGGCTAAAAGAGAAAAAGTCCCAAGGATAAAAATGCCTTATAAAAAGGAGAGTCCCAAGATGTCAGATGCTAAAATGAAGGAAGTGACATGTTACAAATGTAACAAGAAGGGACACTTTGCCAAGAATTGCAACACAGATCTTTCAACAAAAGATCTCAAGAAGAAAGCCTTGATCAGTGCGTATGAAGCTACATGGGACGACATCAAGTCAGACGACGAAGAACCTTCCAACCAAGTGGCCTACATGGCTATGAAGGACGCTTCAAACTCTCCCAAGGATGCCTCTGACGCTGAAAAAGAGGTAACTCATGACTCCATGATAAGCTCTCTTGACAAGTGTTTTAAGCCTAAGCTTAAACTCATCACTCAAATCATGCAAGAAAGCTATGCTATGAAAGAAAAGCTGGATGAACTTGAATCGGAAATTATTGTTGTTGAATGTGAGAATTACAACACTATGTCTTTTCAACTATAGTGCTCTCTGGAAGAGACAAAGGCCCTTAAAACTCAACTGGTGTGTCTCAAGCTAGAGAACGCTAATCTTAGGAAAGAAGTAAAAGTTCTAGGAAAAAGTCCTTTGACCGAAACTTTCAAACCGGTTGTTTTTGTCCCAGCCAAGAAAGGACTAGGATATGAGTCCAGCTCAAAGAACTCTTTACCTAGTAATTTTGAGGCTAGTAAAACAACTGAGCTAGAACTTGAAAGAGAAAAGACAAAAAATCTGAAAGAACGGATAAGAGTCCTTGAGAGTGGAGAAAAAGGAAAGAAGGATTACTATACCAATTCAACTAGTCACAAAATCTACATAAAGTTCGTTAAGGGAGAAGGATCTAAAGTGTGTGATCCCAAGAAAATGGAAGAAAATAGAATTCAACATCCTAACAGGAAATACTATCTTGGAAGCTATTATAGTGCATCCCAAGTTCTTCCTCAATTGAGTTGTCATAGGCGTTCTGGTGTTGGAGGATGGTTTTGACGAGTCTTGGAAAAGGGAGGGCATGCTTTTTCCTTCACACTTAGCCATGTGCTCCATTGCAATTGTAGCAAGGTTGATGAGACGGCGTTGGACGAAAGCGTCTAGTAGAATGCAGTCTATGGTCTGAACCACGCTCTTCTTCTCCTACATGGGGACTATAGCACGGCAAATAAAGTAGTGCGTGATCGCCCCAATGTGAGAAAGGACGTGCGCCACTCTATCATTTCCATAAGGCAGCTGGACGGCGACTATATACTAAAGTTATAACGTTTGAAGCCACCATAGTTACGTATATATAACATATATCATATATGATATAAAATATAAAGTATATAATATATATATATATATTTAAGTCATATTATGCATAATATCGATTTAAATGTATTCGTTATATCAATTCATGATCTCACATAAAAGTAATGTTGTTAATATCGAAATATTAAAAATATTATCATGCTATATTTTATCAATTAAAATCTACATTAAAAAAAAGTTGTCAATCGTATTCTATGTAGGGTACGAGAAATCAACTAGTATCTAGTCTAAATAGGCCCGGCTAATTGTGTAGTTTGGATAGGGCAACCGCCATGGGCCCCAAAATTATAAGAGACCCCATATTTGATAAGTAGTGGTAGTAGTATATGTAAAAATAGGCCCATTAGAAAACAAAAGGCCCAAATCTTAATTAGATAAAGAAAAGGGTTTTATTTTGTGCGATCAAATAGAGCAAAATTGCTTTGGAAAACACCCATCTTTCTATCATCAATGTCTATATCGTGTTCTTCAACATCAGCCCCCCATTTAATTTCAATGACAATTTCCAACCCCCATATCAATGACAAAATTAAACTAAAATCTCGTTTCCATATCAAATCCATTGCACCAGCACCGCTCTTACCTTGGCTCTTCTAGTCCTTCGATGTTCGGTCGATCGGTCGATAATCCAATTTCACTTGTGAGTCGACAACGGCATATAATTGTAAGTAACTTGACTCTTGTCTCTTGATCGATTTAGTTTTATACTCAACTTGAGATTTAGGTTTAATGGCTGAAATTGGAATTCATCCATATATACGTACAAATTGAAATTGGATCATAAATTGGGATTATATACAGTAGCACAATTGGGATTGTATACAGTAGCACAATTGCACAAATTTGGGGAATTGGGGTTTATATTGGGTAGATTTAGGGAATTGAGGTTTATATTGGGTAGATTTGGGGAATTGGGGTTTATATTGGGTAGATTTGGGAATTGGGGTTTATATTGTGTCGCATGCTATCATAGTGTACTGGTAAACAAAATCCATTATTCCATTTGCAGTTTGTTGAGATGAAGGATAGCGGACAAAGCAACTTGATGGGCTGTTTCTTTTATAGGTTATATGCACAGTTTTGATAACTTGGATTCAAGCTGCTGGATTGTGAAGAGTCTACCCCATCAAACAATTGTTTTTCTTATTATTATACTCCCTCCGTCTCGGAAAGTTTGTCTATAAAGCACATTTGCACGCGGATTAATAAAAAGTGGAAAAGTTTGATAAATAATGGGAAAAGGTGTTAAAGTTGATAGAAAGGGTATAAAAAGGAATAATTTATAAGATTGATTGAGGATAATTTTGTAATTTTATAGGAAAAAGTGATAAAGTTGAAAGGAAAGTTTGATAATGGGGGTAATATATGAGATTGTATGAGGGTAAGATTGTAAAAGTGTAGTGATATAAATGGAAAGAAAGTAGAGATGGACAAACTTTCCGGAACGCCCGAAAAGGAAAGGCGGACAAACTTTCAGGGACGGAAGGAGTTTGTAATTGTGAACTTTAATTCTGTTTTAAGAAAAAATTTTGTATATGCTTGCTTGTAATACTTTTTTTTTATATATATTATGGTATGTTTTAGAATTCAAAATTTTTATAATGTAATGTTAAGAGGCCCCGTTTTTTAATTCGCCCTAGGGCCTTCGAAATTTTTGAGTCGGCCTTGAGTCTAAAGTAATTAATGTGACTCCTTTATAGTTATGAAATCTTAATTGCATGACCTATATATAGAGGTGTCAAAACATGACCCGACTCGAAAAATCGACCCGAACCGACCAAAAAGTTTAGGGTTGAAACTTAACTCGAATAGTTGCGAGCAATGAAAAAAACTAAACCCGATTGGGTTGAAACCCGAAACCGACCCGAGATTTTATATATATGTAGAATGAATATATTTTCTTGTAAATATTATAATATATTTTATCATAAAACCTATTATATAAAATACTATTATAAAAATTTATTAAAAATAATATTTTATTATTAGATATTATTATTTAATCATAATATTATTTTAATAATCATTAAAAATTCTAATTCTTAAAATGTTAGGTCGACCCTAACCCGTACAATAACCTATAGAGACTAGGAATGCACATTTGCCCCGTGGGGACGGGGACCCGTGAGGACCCGCCCCTAATGGGGCGGGGATGGGGATCGGGTTTAAATTCTCCGATGGGGATGGGGCGGAGATGGGGAATCTATTATCCGCCCCGCTTAATACCCGATCCCGGTATTATTAATATATTATCTTATATATCTCTTTAATTTATATTAAAAGTACAATCTATATGTAAAATATTATAAATTTTGTTTTTTATATAGGAAGTAAAAGTGTATAAATATGGATAAATTTTATTTAATTTATACTAAAAGTAAAATTTTATTATTAATATACTTTATTTACATTCTCTATGATGTGTTTGTTAAGAATTTTAAGTTATGTATTTTCTATTTTTAATAAATTTGAATGAATGTTTTCTAATATAATTATAGTAATTAATATTTGAGTTTATCCACATATTATATATATGTTATAAAGTAGATATAATTTAATTTTTCTTAGAATCTATACTATATATTAAAGCCGGAGAATTTCGAGCCTCCACGTTAATTCTGGCCCCACTTGATTAACAATTTTATATGTTTTATTTTTCCTAATTATCTAATCTTTAACTTTATTTTTTTTCTTACCCATCAAATATCTATCTTTAAAGGCATATTATTTATTTTTAAAATTTCTTTAATTATCTAACCTTTAATTTTATCCTTTTTCTTACTCATCTAATATCTATCTTTGAAACAATATTATCTATCTTTAAAATTTCCTTCTATAAAAGATACATATTAATTAACATAACTTTTTAATTCCCATTTTAATCTATTTATATATAAGATCTATCTTTAAAGGCATATTATTTATTTTTAAAATTTCTTTAATTATCTAACCTATAATTTTATCCTTTTTCTTACTCATCTAATATCTATCTTTGAAACAATATTATCTATCTTTAAAATTTCCTTCTATAAAAGATACATATTAATTAACTTAACTTTTTAATTCCCATTTTAATCTATTTATATATAAGAATTAAAATATAGTATAGATTATAGTAGATACACAAATTAACAAAAAAAATGATCATTACTCGTACATGGTACGGGTCTTCAACTAGTTTGAAGTAACTTTTAGGAATGTAAAAAAAATAAGACTCTTTAATAAAAAAAATCAATAAATGGGGACCCGTTAACATACCAAACCCGATGGGTGTTCTCCGTCCCGCTCCCCGTCGGGGATGGGACGGGGATGGGGGGACTAATAGAGGGTGGGGATGGGGATGGGGAATGCGTTATCCGCCCCGTCCCGCTCCCATGTGCATCCTTAATAAAGACCCGATACGACTTGATATGTAACCCGATTGACCTGAAACCGCACTCAACTCGAACCCGAATCCACACGATCCAACGCGTTTGACAACCTTGCCTATATACATATGTACGTATCATACTATCATTGATTATTTCATTTTCATGAAGGGTTGTTCCTTTTTTCTTTTCTTATGCAAATCCGCAAGTAAATGCATGATACTTTAATCAATCAAAACATCATTACGCGATCAGGAAAATGACACCATGGAATTCAAATAACAAGTTAGGACTTTGTCAAAATAATACACGAGGTCAGCTCTTTTTTAAGGAATCGAAAGAATAAAATAAAATTCAATAAGCTATAGCTAGTTAATTTAGTAACAAGTCACGCCTTATATACATGCATAAAATAGCATACAAAGTCTAAGGTTCTTGCAACAAAATCTACTTGCCCCTTCCAAGAATCAAAATGTGGTGCCTTCGGATCGTTTTCCTCTTTTTGATTTGTGCCTCAAATGACATGATCGATCCCATCCATGCTCGCAAGCATGGTCGCCATAGGAAGGAGGTGAAGCTAAACACTTTTTTGCCTCACCAAACTCTTGACTGCACTCCTAAGTCTGCAGGTCAGTTCGATTCCGTTTAATTTTATATCAACCTTCTTCGGTTGTTATTTTGTGATGAGTATCTCTATTACCATTCTTTCCTGTATTCATATCTCAGGACTTTAATTGATTATGTATTATTTAGGGTTCATTTACCATCCTTAAAGTGTTAGGCCAGGTTCAGTAACAAAAACAAATAAAATTAGCTTATTTGTTAAAATAAGAAAAATGATACTTATAAGTATCCGATATAGATATTTGGTAATTTAAAATTTTAGGTACTTATCTATGTTACTTATACGCACCTACATAAAAAAAAAAAGTTACCCCGGCCCCATCTTATTTGACAATGAGCATAAAAATAACTAATCAGTAAATCTTTCTACCGAGCATCCACTTTCAACATCAATCTCATTTATAACTTTTACACATATCTGTTGTTTGGTTTATTATATGTTCCAATATTAATTAAAATAATTTATAAAATAATATAAAGATATTTATGTATATGATTCCAAGTGTAACCTCCGAGGTAAATATATAAGATTTTCAACCTTTTGTATATCAATTTAAGCTGCAGCGAACATAACATTCTCTAAACTCGACTTAAGATCATGTGTGTATTTTGTAGATGCATGCTAATGCTTTAATTTTCACTTCTCTAAAGAACTAATCACAATGGTTAGTATTAGACATGTTAAACAGATTGGATCAGACAGTTTTGGGTTTGATCATTCAAGTCACTGGTCGAATCGGTCGGATTGACCTTCTTGTCAATAACATTGAATAGTTTATAATTATTAAAAGAATACTATATTTGAATAAAAATATGTAATCCTAATACTCTTTTTTAGTAATAAAATAAAATACAATTTTCAAAATAAAAATATGTACATTCTTTAAATGTACTAAATCAATCAACACAACAGACTTCAAGTTTCAATAGACTTATCAAATGGGTCAGACAGGTCGAGTTTGGGTTGAAAACTGATTCACCTGATCATTAAAATTTCTCGATTGGTCGCGTTAGGTTGCTTCAGGTTTTATGCAGGTTCGGGTCGATTGAATTGGTTGAAAACATCATTCATATATTTAATCCCACCCAGATATGTTTGCATCTTTTTTATGATTATTAAAATCTAATAATATTAATTTATATATTATAATAATACAACTATATAACATTCATATAAATGGCATATTGTTTTGTAAAATCAAGTTTTGGGTTGATCCATTGGGTCCCGGATTTCAACGCATTGGTGACCGGTTTGATCCGGTTGGGTCGAACTTCGACTCATAAATTTCTGGTCGGGTGATAACATCTAAAATTTTGGGCAAATCGGAGTGGGTCAAGTTTTAATAGCTTTAGGTTTCAACCCAAGTGGGTGTTCCGTGTTCAGATCAAAATATGTTCAGTTCATTTCATTTCGGGTTTCAAATTCAAAATTTTCGATTTCAACCCTAAAGGTTTTTGTGGCTTTGGATGGGTTAAGGGATTCGATCAGGTTTAATGCAGTTTATTATATATTCAATTTTATATGAATACCATTGTAATATTAGGTCAATGGGAAGGTTTGTGCAATACGTTGAGTGTTTGGTATACGTAATTGAAAGACGGAAAGGAATTCAGAATAATTTATTGTTAAAGTTATAGTTATGTCAAACTTGAGCCAAAAAGGAGGCTTAAATTTGTTCCTTAATTAGTTTTTGATGGCTATATAAGCAGGGTACGAATTAAGAAGACTGAACATAGGGTTTACGACACAAAATCTATAATATATCTATCTATAATGATCTATACGATATATAAAATGATTTTCTTTCAAGACACCATGTTAATTTTTACCTATTTTATATTAAATTAATTATATTATAACTAATAAAATACTCCTATTTATTTTATTAATATCTTGTCATTACTTTTTTATAAACCATTCACCATATTTTTATTAACATATTTTTATACCGGTTTTCTATCTATTTACAACAAAATTAATATACCTAATAGGGAAATATATATCATATTGAAAAGTGATCACGGATCTCAATCCACATGTGTATACAAAATCTCTTTATGTTACGTAATCTCCTATTTTAGTTGATACTAGCGTTTGTGCCCGTGCCTTAAAAGGCACGGTTTGGATTTTAAAAATTATTTTAGTTTCTGTGTAAATTTGTAGAAAAAAAATAATAACTTTTAAGTAAAAAAAATTTAAAAGGGTGAAAAACAATTTAACATTGATGAAAAAATGATATTTAAAATTAATTTATTCAAATGCTATATTTTTAATATTTTGTTTATAACTTTTTTATTTACATGGTCAATTTTATTGAAATTATGTATTTATAGTTATAAAATATTATATTCGAAGATACATGAATAAAACTCATTGATTATCTTTAACCTCCATTTTAGTATATAGTAAGATTTTGATATATGATATATGTACATAAAAAAAAAAGAGATATAATTTGCATAACACATATATTTTACACAAAATAACTATACAATAGAATACCTATACTATAAAATTTCAAGCTATATTAAATTTTGACATGTAATATTAGATATAAAGATATAGGTAGATATATATAAATAAATTTATTTTAATATTTTATAATCTTGTATTGTTGTACATGAATCATAATAATAATTTCTCTAAGATAGGTATATAAGGATAGAGCGCGTATAGATAGATTAAAATAAGGTTATATATAATATCATGTATTTTTAATTTTTTTATTGCGTATAGTATATAAGTTTTTTGGATTTTGAATATAGTGGGATTTTTTTTTAAATATATTATTCTAATATAGATCATGATATGAAGCATTGTGATGGCAGAAATAATAAATAGATGATATATATTTAGCAATAGATAGACTTTTTATTGCGTATAGATATATCATTTTATTTTTAAGTAATATATTTTAATGACTAACGTAAATAGCATTATAATGCATATGATCATAAATTATATTGAGCATTACGTGTAATATATTGTATATGTAATGTAGTGATAACTTATTAAGTCATATAATATTTTATAGATATATTTAGGATTGATATATCAATATCATGTACTTTTTTTAATAATGATTACTAATATTCATTTTTGGATTTTAATATGGTAACTACATTAGATAGATTTCTTTATAAATTTGGCTAGATATGCTATACGTAGGTTTTGTGTTGTTTTTGGATAAACTAGTTGTACCCGTCGTGCCATGCACGACTTATATTATTAAATTTATTATTTGATATATAATTATTAGAATATTAATGTGAAATATATAATAAAAGGTTTAACTGAATTTGATTTCATCGAATATTAGAAGTTTTTAACTGTTACATGATTGATTGAGAATATATCATTATGCAAATCACGTACTTATATTTTATAGTCAGTAAAATACATTATTATACAACTTATATTTTAGTATGCAAAGTACCAACTGATATACCCAAATTAAATATGTAGTTATTTTAATCATATTATTTAATAAATAATATTTTGCCTCTATAAGTCTATATGTATGAATAGACCAAAAAAATCTTATTAAAATATATTCAAAGATCATAATATGCTGAATGTAGAAAATAATTGGTGTATAAAACATTAGGAAATTAATAGAAATTGTTAAAAACAATTTTTTAAAAAGATATAAGGTGGGTGAAAATAAAATTCTTTTATATAAATTTTAAAACTTTATGATTTCCAAAATTAATTAAATAAATGTTAGTTATATGACTTCATATTTTTTTATTTATAGACGAAAAATAGAATTTAACGGCTTATTGATTTATAGGAATAAATAATAGAATAAATAATATTAAACTTGTAAAATTCACAATTATTGTGTTGGGCTATTTAAGAAAAATAAAAATAATGATAGATGGTATGGCTTTAAAGATAAAATTAAGAATTAAATAATTAAGGAAAGTAAAAAATATAGAGTTCTCATTATCTATTTGAGTTGTTATTATTCGAGTTATTTAAGATATAGATAATACACCTCTTGTCCCAATAGTTGATTCAAATCAATAAATGTCTTTGTATTTGTTTCTTCAAGTGCTTGATTCAAATCAAGAAGCACTCTTGTATTGCCTGTACTACGAAATCCATATTGAAAATAGAGAGCTTGGATGAAAAGATTGGCGTAACATTAGTTTTAAAAAATTAAACAATGAAGGAGGATGATAAAATTATTTAAGGTAAATGAAAGTAAAGATAGATAGTATGACTTTAAAGATAAAAATAAGGATTACATAATTAAGGAAAATAAACGATATAAAGTTGTTATTATCTATTTGAGTTGGAAAAAAAATTAAAATCAAGTGGGGCCAGAATCAACATGGTGGCTCGAAACGGTCGGCTTTTATAATATATATTGATTGATTATTCATACATGAGATAGATAGATTTGGCTAGATGTCCATATATATGTAGTAGTTTTTTAATTAATTAAAATGAGAATTGATAGATAAGAAGATATCTAATGTGGGATCTATAATGAACTTTCAACCAATCAAACAAATTGAATTGTTTTATTAAAGATGGGTGATGCGGTCCAATGAGAATGTGACATGTGTCCGGCTAAATATTAAATCTAACCTCCGCTTTAGTATATAGTTATGTTTCTCATATTAATTGAATTTTATCTTAAATTTTGATGGTAAGTTTGCATGATTTTGACTTAATGATTTGCAATAAACAAAAGTTGTTATGACAAATGATCAAGTTGATCTTTTAATTAATATTTGTAACAATAGCTATTTTTATTTAATCTAATACCAAGTCTTCTTAATAAATTATGATTTGTAAAAATACTATTAATGAACATATTCTTAATTTATTCACACATATTGAACAATATATATAATCCATCGTTTGATTATACTAAATCTTATATTAGTAGATTTAATATGAATAAAAATCTTTTAAAAAATATATTAATCAAATATTTTAGTTAACTAATCAGAAAACTACATTCCTATTTTACTAAAAAAATTCTTTTGATTTTAATAAAAGAGTGACTATGTTGATTTACGGGTTCAGTCGAGTTTGGTCATCTTGTGTTAGGGTTGAGTGTTTCATTAAAATTAATGGACCAATCGGTAGGGTTATTGCAGTTGTTGTATGGGTTCAGGTAGACCAAAAAGTTAAGAGCTTCGAATTACTTAAATTTAACTAGATGTATCACTAAATATTATTTTTTAAAATAAAATAATGTCAATATATTTTAAAATATAATTGATAAATAAAAAATATATAAACTAAATTTGTGCTATAATGTTCATTTATAATTTGTATTGATCTATAATGATACTATTATTAAACTAATTATATTTTTATAAGATCTAATTAAAATGTTCATTTAATTTTTAAAAATTATTATCACTTTAAAATATTTTGTTTATAAGATTTATGTAACTAAGTCATAATTAACTTAATTTTTGATTTCTATCATCGTATATAAATCTTATTAATTATGAAAATATATATGTTGACAAAATATTTCAATTATGATGAGATTTCATTTCATATCAAATATTTAAAAATATTTTGGAATTAAATGATAATATTTTATCTAATATTGTAACGATTTATATACGATGATTTATCTAATATTTCAAAATATTTTATCTAATATTTCAATTAACGATTTATTGTAACGAATTAAATGAAAATATATATATGTTGACAAAATATTTTATCTAATATTTCAAAATATTTTATCTAATTTAAAATATTTTTTAAATTTAAATTTATTCTTAACATTAAATCACGATTTTGGATCGACAAAATATTGTAACGATTTCGGATACAAACTATGATATGAATATATAATTCCTAATAATACTATTATACATTCTTTTATTAAATAAATAATACGTCAAAAAATGTTATTGATCGTGTCCCGTACAGGGTATAAGCAATAATTTAAAATCGGTTCGATAGGTTGTTCATATGGAAGCAGATTGGGTACAAGTCTGAGTTGTTGAAATTTCGTGTCAACTGGGTAGGGTCATTGCAAGTTTGGTTAAGCTGGGTTCGGGTCAGTCGGTTTAGTTCGAGATTGAGTATAGGTTTACATCGTTAGTTTTATAGATCGGTTGGGCCAAGTCATTATGGTTTTTTTGCAAGATTAAGTTGACCGATGGGTGAATTGAGTCGACTATTTTATACTTCCGTTTGACACCGATGTTTTGGACCAAATTGACGTTGCACAAAGGTTATTTGTATTTATTTTAATAATACAATGTATATTTATATTTACATGGTTTTATATGTTCAAGTTTAAAGTTAGAAATATGACATGAAGTTATAGTATTCATAAATAAGGTGTAACTTTTTGTATTAAACTTTTATTTAAAAGTGTTATCGTAAAAGTACTGGATCACTAACTAGATCCGCATCATCAAATTCGGGTTTGTTCTACATATTTGAAAAAATCCCGGGCAAGGCCCGGGTTATAACTAGTTTGTATGTATTTGAATAAGTTCTGTAATCAAAATTTGATATACATTCTAATTTCTATAGATATTAAAATAATATTACTAAGTTATCATCAAATCTATATAAGTCATATTATATAATTTCACATGAGATTGTAATTATCTTAATTCTATCTATAGAACATATTTTTAAATATTATATTTCATCAATGGTCCTCATTTAATTCATATTATTAAGTTTGTATCTATTATATTTTTAATTTTTAAAATATATACCTTCGAACATTTAAAAATATCAAAACGCAACAACAACAACAACAACAACAACAACTACCCATGAAACTCCCACATTAGTAGAATTTGGGGGTCACAATGGAGACATTCCAAACCTAAATAGATTGCGCCCAATACAACTCATAAAATATCAAATGACTCAAAGAACTAAACTAAAAAGTCTATACACAACAAAAGGAACTAAAACTGGGCCAAGAAAATGAAACAACAAAAGACTATAATTAAACAAGGTTCCACCAACAAGCTAGCAAGCTATCTCACATCGTAATCTTTCATTTTCTCAAACTCAATGCTTGTTTGGTTAAATGGATGAAGTATAATTCATGGGAATTTAATTAATGTGAATTATTTCATACAATTTCTACTTCACATAAATTGCTAAAATTTGTTTGTTAAAAATCTATTTCTTGGAATTATCTGGGAAGAAAATCTTACCAATCCCATCCTAAGTAATTAAATTCCTATGAAATGTAGGAATTTGAAAATCTAGGGAATTTAAAAATCATGGGATTTTCAATACGAAATTTTCAGCCAAACACATATATTTTGACAACTTCCTGGTATTTTCTAAATTCATGTGATTTCATTTAGCAACCAAACAAACACTTGTGCAAATTTTCCGAAAAAAGAAAGTGCGTGGAAATCTCAGAAATTCGTATGCCTTCAATAGTTTTCATTCTCAGTGGACGAGCCTTTCCAATTGTCAACGGTAAAGTTTTTGACTAATTAATGTCCAATTGTCCAAATGTGTTCATAGATAGGATAATAAATTAATAATTTTGTTTGTTTAGAGAAATGGAAAAGGCATGGGGCAGGAATGGAAATGGTATCAAGGTACGGAGCATGCTCCAAGCTGAAGGGAGCAGGCACCAAACTGAGCTTCGGTGACGTCATCCTACGTGATCAACTCCGACTCAAATCATGGGCATCCAAACTCACGGTGGCCGACGCCGGTCCGGCGGCGACAACGGGCACTTCTAGTACGCTGCCCTCACATTCCTCCTACTACATCGGCGAGTACACTTACTACGTCACAGTCGGGCTGGGCACTCCAAAAACTCAACTCTCGCTCGCGTTCGACACCGGCAGCGCCCTGACGTGGACTCAGTGCAAGCCGTGCTCGTCATGCTACGAGCAAGTGGACCCGCTGTTCGACCCCGCGGCTTCGTCCTCGTACTCCAAGCTCAGCTGCAAAAGCAACGCTTGCCTCTCCTTGCTCGCCAGGCCGCTGTGCGAGACGTCCACGGGCGCTTGTGCCTACAACCAGACCTACTTGGACGGGTCCTTCACCGTCGGCTACTTCTCCAAGGAGACCATCACCCTCACGAGGGACCACGCTTTCTCGGGCTTCCGATTTGGGTGTGGGGTCCAAAACAAGGGCCTCTTCGAGGGGGTTGCCGGAATCTTGGGACTGAACATGGGCGCTGTCTCCATCGTGTCCCAGGCCGCATCGTTCTATGGCAGGCACTTCTCTTATTGCATGCCCGAATTGTTTAACAACTCCACCGGCCACCTCACGTTTGGCAAAAACGGCACCGTAAGTCCATCCACCATTCCTCTATATAATTGTATATCTTCTAATTATTCATGAACAAAAGTTACAAAACTTGTCTCATATACATATCAATTGGTTTTCGATGGAACATATGATGCCTATTGGTTGAACCTAACATTCTGTTGGGTTATAATTCAAATATCCATGATACAATTTTGAGTTAATAAAAGAAAGGTCTAAGAATTGGAAATGTGGAGATTATGGTAGAAGTTACTAGAATAAGTGAGAGCATTTGACAATTAGTAGAAGATTAAGGAAAATTCTAGAGAATAGGATGAAGTTAAGCACTAGAATTTTCTAAGCAAATATCTACCTTGAAATGGTTGTTTCTAGAGTATTCCTACAACAACTATAAATAAGGGTTGATGTAGCTATTTAGGGTATCACTCAACTTAGAGTGATCATGTGTGAGGTGAGTGAAGTGTCCCACATTATAAAGAGTCCCGAGTCACCCGTATAAACGAGTCAAGTACATTTCCACTATATAATACAAAGTCACTTTTGTAATATCGTGTCTTTGTCTCGGTTGGGTTTGGGTGGGTGTACAAGTGTCCTTGGAGGGGTCGATTTCCCAACACATGCTTCACATAAGCCTAAAGAGATAGATTTTGACGTTTATATACCTTGCATATATGTGTGCAGATGTCTACTAGCATCAAATACACACCACTTGTACAAAACAACCAACTTCCAAACGCTTACTTTGTGGAGCTCCAATCAATCTCCGTAGGTGGCAATCTCCTCAACATTTCGACAACCGTGCTCTCCAACGCGGGCACACTCCTCGATTCAGGCACCACCTTAACCTACCTTCCTCCCAAGGCCTATTCATCTCTCCTCAACGCCTTGACACGATTCATGGACTCCAAAAAGTATCCCTCTGTTGCATCCCCTTACAAGTACATCGATGCGTGTTATGACTTGACCGGAGTGGACCACCCTATCGTGCCCAACATCCGGCTATTCTTCAAAGGAAGAGTTCACATGGATATGAACCCGTGGGGGATTGTGTTTTGGATACCCAACACGAATCAAGAGTCTGTGATGTGCCTTGCTTTTGCCTCTAATGTCTGGGCTTCGGGTTTGACCATCTTGGGAAACTTTCAGCAGCAGACGTTTGATATTGTGTACGACATTGATGGGGGCAAGATTGGGCTTGGGACTAATGGATGTTGATGTCTATAACAAAACTGGACTCAACTTGAATTGTTCAAACTGGCTGGCCTTTGTTGTCCGGTAATTGTTCTGCTGCGTAATGTTGCATTTGTGTCATCGATATGTTTATCACAAAAATAATCAAGGTGCTTATACTCTGGTGACTTTTGATTATGCACATTCTTATGAGTGTCATTTCTCTGTTGTCTATCCCAATGTATAAACTTTATGTACGTGTTGAATGCTATAATATGCAAGTTCTAAGTGTTAATTAAGACTAGCGGGTTGAGCCCGTCCAATGGACAGGCTAAAGGCCCAAGTCCCAATAGACAAATACTCTTATTTATAAATTTATCGGCAACACGGTTTACTAATGGAATAGTAAAGTTATTCATATACCTATATGTACATAAAATGCAATTCCTAACAATCTCACAACATCCACATCAACTCACCCAAACAATGATTCCAAATCAGCTTTTTACAGAGCTTCATTAGCATCAAATAAGTATAAAAGTAAAACGATAGATTAAAACTCATTGTACCCCACCTCTACCACATCAGGCTTTAAACAAATCTGCTTTAACTAAGCAATCTTCATTCGCCATTGAAGCTACCATAGGAAAAAAATATATACATAAGTTGATAAATAGTGGGATGAAATCATGTTCAGAGGGTACGTATCATTGTTAAATGGCCTAACCTTCTTGTTTTTGTTTGAAACTCCCTTGTCTTTTGTTTTTGGTCGAATGAGACTCCCTTATCTTTTTGCTGGTCATCTTGTTCTTCATCGTTAAAAGACGAATCAACTTTCTTCTTCTCATCTGCATCTTGAGATGCCTCATCCTTCTTGTCATTATCGTGAGTAGCTGAAAATCATAAACGCACCGAACAATGAGTCACACACAATCGCAAGTATAAAAACCCAATCAGTAGGGTAGCAATTGCGTGCTGTTTACCTCAGATCTTGCAACTTCATTGAAGCTCAACTTCTCGAGAACGTTCTTAAATTCCTCAAGCAATTCAGCATCTACTAATTTGAAAGCACTGGATGTTGAGATTGGAAAAGTTTATGATGGTTGTATGGAGTATGGATCACAAGCAAACAAGAACTTGGTAATCTATTGTATAACGAACTACACAAAATAAAAATGAGCACAAGAATAATTCAAATATATATTGGAAGTATCAAAATTATACAAGTGTTAAGAGCACACATGCAAGAACAAGCTTAAAATAGCACAGTAAACCATCGAGAGATTGTTATAGCTGCTTTTCTGTGGAAATGAATTACTCCCAATTAATTGCATGAATCACAAAGTTATATCATGATTTACTCCCAGTCATCTATATTGTTTCCTCCTTGTTATTCGTTTTTTTCATAGCATAACTGTTGTTACTCAGTGTATTTAACAAGCTCTATCTAATTGTTATCTCTTTCAGGCATATTGACATAATGACATGTCCAGAATAATAAGAATATGGTACCTATGTAGAGACATAAAGGGTATGAGCTAGTTGTGTCTTCCCCGGTCTGAGATATTAATGATCAAAGCACGAGGTTAGAATAACAATGCATGTTAAGTAGTATTATACAAACCTTTGACATTACCAAAAAGGAATTGAAACATTGTAAAATAAAGTTAGAACATAATCTGCAAGATGCATTATTGTTCACCTAAACTCCCCAAAAGCCTCCGTAATTGTCAAGGTTTCAATACCACCTGTTATAAGTCAAGGAAAATTGAAGTGGTTTTCAGAAAGTACATGATTAAAGACTACAGCTAAACAAACATGTTCAAGTAACTGCTAACTACCTCCTAAGAGCCCATCCAAAGCTTGGCTCCCAGTTGTGATCTTGATCACATCTTTTCTCTGTACATAATCACCGTATGATCTTGAATCAAAATTTGAGAGAGTATTGAAACTGTTCATCTAGTCTGCTATAGAAACCGAGATCATAAATGATGGCTTTCTCAAACTCTTTTAATACGAAAAACTAAATGAAATTCAGATCCTACTCTCAGCAGAGCATCGCTTCCAGTTATTTAACCAAAATTCTGTGGAAATGAAGAGATATAAGTCAGAAGGAAACAACATTATTGAATTTTGTATTGTCAGAAACATATCAAAAGAGTCAAACAGCAATTACCACTATCTTTTCAACAGCCTCGCATAACTTATCAACTTTAGCTTCAACCAATCCTTTAATTCCAATCAGATTCTAATAGATGGAGAGAAAAAGGCCTGCTAAGCTTTGTGATGAAATAAGAAATTAAAAAAGCTTCAAAAACAGTCATAAACCTTCTTTGTGTGCATCATCAAACCATTGCATGTGTAGATCCCTGCATCTTGAAGCTTCTTGACATCTCCGACGTTAATTCCATGAGCTATGACTATAATACAGAGAGCAATTGGATCAGAACCGTCGATTTTTGAAAAATTGCATCGCATTTTAGATCTAAAGTGCAGGAAGAAGAACAGCATATGCAAGCAGTCACACGCACAAAAAAAACACCTAAAATGAGAGGAAACAAACGATTGATGTCTAGTTCTACATGTAATCGACCAGCAGAAAGTAATTTCGCATTCGGAATAGCACTGCAATCGATCGAGCTGAAATCGAAGACAAAGCAAAAGCGAGAAAATGATAACGTGAGAGATTGACTTACGTTTATCAATTGCCTCAAGCAAGTCGTCTTGTTCATTAAAATTCTCTCGTTCAACAAGCTGTAACTGCCATTGTTCCTCCATTCTGAGATCCAAAAACAATTAATTAACAAGCAAATCGAAAGGAACAAACCTGATGAATAGGAGGATACATAGAATTGGTACAAACAGGGCATTCAAGAAGCTCGTGAACACTCGTCGCCGGAAGAGCAGTCGAATTGGAAACGACGGTGTTTCCATTGCCGTTAGCCTTGGACGATGCGTACTGGCTCACAATCGGGTGGTGATGAGCGAGCGAGATCGGATGGGGATAGCGAGTGAGATCATCTTCATCAATCAAGCTTTCTAGAGACGAAACGCATTCAATGTTGTCCAGATCCATTTCTCCCCCGAAAGCTTCGCAAGCCCTAATCCCTCGAATTTCAATTCATTTCCCCAAGAAAAATAAAGAAGACTATATATAATTACAAGGGAAGGCTGATGGGATACCCAAATTAAGAGCATCCACTATGGAGAGAGTGAAATATATTTCTTAAGTTAGTTTTTCTACCTTCTCTCTTCGTCACATAGGATTAAGAAATTTCTCTACGTTTTATCTACAATAGAGAAATCTATATACCAATTTCTTTAATTGTCATGCTTACATCACCCTACAAAGCCTATATTCATTAACTTTTATCAATTAGTAAAAATATGAGCATATATCTTCAAATAATGGAGTAGTATTTTTTGTATATTATTGTTATTATTACTATTTCTACAACTATTACTTACTAATAGTATTATGTTATTTTTAAAACCTAATTAATTTTACTCATAAATATAAGGGCACACCTAATTATATTAAAATACAAAACCTATAAACAAAAGATGGGTAAAAAAAAGAAGAAGAACTAGTAAGTAAAAATGAAAATACAAATGAAAGTACAAATGAAAAAAAAAAGTAGGTAGCAACGTGGGGACCAAAAAAAAGCTTGTAAAATTTTGATCAGATGGGTAACGAGAAGAGAAAGGGGGAAAAAGAGGAGAAAGAGGAGGGTAGGTAAATGTAAGTGGGTACCAAAGTAGGTGAGTTTCTTTTTTTAATTTAATAAAATTGAAAAAACAAAAGTGCCACATCACATTTTTTGCAGGAGAGAGTGTCGGGATTCTATTCTTGCAGTAGTAACATTTTGGTTGCAGACCAAAATTTCTCTACATCAATTTCTGAATTTTACTGACTTTTGCATTTTTTTTACTGTTAAGAAATGTTGCTAGTCACCATTGTGGATGCTCTAAAGGCCACACCCCTTTATATGAGACAAACAGGCAGGGAAACCAAAAGAAACCGATGCTTTCAGTGAAGGCAGACCATACTGAAGGCAAGCAAAGCAAAAAAACGAACCACAATAATCAAGGCACATGAATAACCAATCTACCGTGAATGCTAATAGTAATGGGGTGGAAGGAGTAGTTATGGCTTAGGGATAATGCTAAGCTTTATAGTTTTATAGATTATACTCCCTCTGTCCCAAAGACTTTGGCCAAAAGCAGAATGGCACAAGAATTAAGGCACATCAACTCATCAACGGTAAAATCATCATTACAAAGATTTCAAATGCCTTTTGAATAAGGAAAAGCAAAGGAAAATTTTGTTAACTAATCTAAACCAATGAAAAGCAAGCTGAAAATATAGCAACCAATAAAATTACAGATTGATTTTCACACGGATTGCTGACATGGCATACCAAATCCCTTACAAAACACAGTTTTTACACCACAAGTACAAATCTGGTATAAATACAGGCAAAAACCACACGAATGGAGAACAATTACATGCACTGTTTTTAACTCTTCTCTACTTCATTGCTTTGCTCTAATGGCTTCAGGAGTGGGAGTTAATGACTTGCCTTTTCCTGAAGGTGAAGCTCCACCACAACACCCACCTTTTCCCTTTGATTTAAATGAGCCAGCACTTGACACAGAAGAGGTGGTAGGGCAACACACAGCAGAAGAAGGGAATCTCACGCCAGCACATTCTCATCAGCAGCCATCGAAGTCAAAGCTCAGTGATGAGAAGAGAATCCAGATTCTCTTGAGGCTTTTGCAAATACACACAGCACCAAATGAATTGTATAGGAGACAGATGACAGGGGTTGCATCAGAATTTGGTGTTTCAACAAGGACTACATCAAGGATATGGACTAAAGCCAAAACACAAATTGATGCAAACCAGAGACCAGATGTCAGCAACAACTATCAGAACTGTGGGAGAAAGAGGGTACAGGTGAATCAAGAAGCAATCTCAGTAATAAGCATGGGAGACAAGACATGCCTCAGAGACTTAGCAAGCAAGATGGGGATATCAAAGAGTGCAGCACACAGACTCATAAAGAGAGGAGACATCAAACCTCACACAAATGCACTAAAGCCAAGTTTAAAAGAAGCCAACAAAATAACAAGGCTACAGTGGATACTCAGCCTACTACAAGGGGGCACACCAGAGACAAAGAAGCAGTATTATGCAATGTATGACTTTGTTCACATTGATGAAAAATGGTTTCAGCTAAGCAAGAAGTCTCAAAGATGTTATCTAGCCAAGAACGAAAGGGGACAGTATAGAGCTGCTAGTTCTAGCAAACTCATACCCAAAGTGATGTTTACAGCAACAGTTGCAAGACCAAGGTATGATGCACAAGGGCGATGCACATTTGATGGTAAAATAGGAATTTGTCCATTCACATATCAAGAGCCAACAAAAAGAAAATCAAAGAACATGGCAAAGGGAACAATGGTCACAAAACTTGTTGAATCAGTTAATCAAAAACTGACCAGACAGATGCTCATTAATCAAATTGTGCCAGCAATCAAGGCCAAGTGGCCTGTACAAGGAGGATCACATCAAGTCATTTTCATTCAACAGGACAATGCAAAAGCACACATATCACAAGAAGATGTAGAATGGCAGCAGGTATATCAACAAGATGGTTTTACTTTCATTCTAACACAGCAACCACCAAACAGTCCAGACCTCAACATATTAGACTTAGGCTTCTTCAGAAGTATTCAATCATTGATGCACAAAAAAATGCCAAAGAATGTTGATGCAATGATGGAAGTAGTGAATGAAGCATTTTATGAGTTGGATCCTAAAACACTAGCCAATGTGTGGATGTCTATGCAATATGTGATGAATGAAATTCTGAAGTGCAAGGGCTCAAATGATTATGACTTGCCACATGTAAACAAGTATAGACTACAACTCCTAGGCACACTACCAATCCAAGTTGAGGCCCCTATGTGGGTTGTGAAAGAGGCATGGCAGATATTGTATGGACAGCCTAGTTAGAATTTTAGTCAACCAACAATGCAAGCAACTGAAGCAACTCAAGAGACAGAAGACAACCAACATGAAGCATACACTTAGGACACAGAGGCATTTGAAGACATGTATGACTTCATGTAATGGAATGATGCAAGGTTTTGTTTTTTGGTATTATGCAGAAAGCATGTATTTTTGTAAGTACTCCCTCCGTTTCAAAAAAACATGGTCTTTTAGAAAATTTAGGTTGTTTAAAAATACATGACCATTTTATATTTTTCCCTCTTCTTTCCGGATATGCCCCTCGTGATAACCTCAATTATTGAAAAAGTAAAATATGCAAGCATGCTTTTTCTTTTTGATAAATAACATGCATGACTTTTACAAGGGTAATTTAGGTAATATGAAAGTTCCTTAATATACGTGAATTTTCTAAAAGACCATGTATTTTGAAACGGAGGGAGTATGAAATTGTAACTAAAATAACGGCATGTATGCAGACTTTTGGGTATGACTGAAAAGCATGGCACAAATCATACAAAGTGCATTTCAGTTTATGCAAAAGTTTGAAAAAAATGGAAAAGTAATCTCAGGTATCCCCAATCCTTCATTGATGCATTCCACCCACTCAAAATTCATGTACAATGGCATGCCAGAGTCTACATAGACTGACTTCCAATTGCATATGAACTTCAAGTGGGGATGTAGAGGAAATGCATCTCAAGTTTGTATCATCATTGATAAAAAAAATAAAAATAAAAAAGAACCTCAGGTGTCTCCAGTCCATCATTGGGGCAACCAACCCACATCACCTTGGCATACACTTGCGTGCCATAGCCTATATAACTGGCTAGCTTCCTTGTGTATGCCAAGTGGTGGGACTGTAGAGGAATTGCCCCTCAGGTTTGCTGGCATCATCATTGGTAAAAAAGGAGAAATTAAAAACAAAGAAAGCATGGCATGTAGAGAAGCAACACAACAAGCAATGAAAGCATGTAACAGCATGATACAGAAGGCATGTAACGCCACAAGACAGAAAAAACAGAAGCATGGAACATGAAACAGAAAAAAAAAAAAGAAGCACTATATACACAAGACAAAAGCATGACATCATGAAATACAGAATACAGAAGTAAATGATATACACAATGGAAGCATGGAAGCATGGAAACATGGAAGCATGATATACACAAGACAGAAGCATGATATACACAATACAAACAAAGTGGAAGCATGGAAGCATTGGTTATACACAATGCAAGTGCATGATATACACAAGACAGTAGCATGGAATTGGATGTACAATGATACATAAAGCATGGGAACACACAACAGAAGCATGAAAGCATGTTAAATATGGAACAAGATGCATCATGTACACATTACAGAATAACTGGAAGCATGTAAGCATGATGGAAGATAAGGCATGGAAACATGGAATAAGATTACAGAAGCATGAAAGCATGTTAAATATGGAACAAGTTGCATCATGTACACATTACAGAATAACTGGAAGCATGTAAGCATGATGAACATGGAACATAAGGCATGTAAACATGGAATAAGATTATAGAAGCATGGAACACCAACATAGAGCAATGTCAGACTGTTTTGAAGCAAGTAGATTGGAACAGAGCATTGCAAACATGTAACAGATGCATGTAACAAAGAGTTTGGCCAAAAGCATGAACTGCACATGGATTTAGGCTCATCAAGCCCTCAACATATAACAATAGGACACAACACTTCATCACAGGGAGGTTCCAAAGCAAACTGAGACATACAAATTCAATCCATAAGGCCAAGAGTTGCAAACTCACACATGCAGATTCAACAACAGCTGCAAACTCACGCAAACAAGGGAACCAAAAATATCCAGGATCTCAAATAATCAAAAACAGGACACTAAACTTCATCACAAAACTCACACATGCAGATTCAACAACAATCAACAACAGGACACTAAACTCACACATGCAGATTCAACAACAATCAAGCATCAGAATTCATTAACAAGCGAAAAATACCACAAAATAAGCATGCAAGCTCTCAGATCCGACAATGGGTTGCCACCACAAGATGGTACCTGGCTTGAGCGTGGATCTCAATCAACTCAAATAACAGGAGACAGTACAGAGATAGATCAAGCCAATTGGAGACAATTATAACAAACTAGGGTGTCCAGATTCAACATGCAAGTGAACAAGAGCAAAGATATAGAACATGCAACTCAAGAGAGGGGATAAATCACACAAAAAGCGAGATAAGTCAAGGTCAAAGGGGACTTAGCTACTCGGATTAATAAGAATCTGGGATGATTTCTCCCTCCGACGTCTCAGGTTTCGCCTCCTCCTTGGAATCCACCGCCGGCTCCTCCACCTTCCTCGCCACCTCCTCCTCCTCGTCGTAGTTGCGAACCGAAGGGTCCGATTTCAGATCGTGATTGTGAGAGTGGGCGGCTTTGCAATTGGAGTCCCAATCGCACCGGCCAAACTTCGAGTAAGGCGTATCCGACAGCCCATCGAGTGAAGGATGGGGAGATTCGTAAGAATCAGGGGTTCTTGTGGAATCAGAGGACATGGTGCCAACAAATGCTAACAAAGGAGACAAGCAATCGAGGGTGTAAGGGAGGAGGAGCGGAAGAGCGAAGAAAAACCAGAGAAAGAGAGCTTGGTAATGGAATTAGGGTTTTCAGAAGAGAGCGAAAGGAGGGAGATGACAAAGACAAATGGCACAAATGAGAGGAATGGGTAGGGTTTCAGCTGAAACCGCACATATATATGTGGATCACCCTCTCATTTCAAGCTTCCATTGAAGCCCAAAGGAGAAGCCCAAATAACCAGACAAGCCACAGACGAAGGCAAGTCTCAACAATTCACAAATGAGAGGAATGGGGGGCGTCCACCATGGCAGCCACAAATGAGAGATTTGTAGGCCACGTTTTGTGGGTTAGGCCGTTACACATGGATTAGCAAAGGATAATGATGTTTAATTATTTTTCGGCCCATGACTAATCTAGTTTTGTAGAGAGAAAAAATTAATAATATCCATAGATTAACTTTTGTGTAAATTAAATCAATTTTTTCATGTAAACATTTTTTGATGAAATGAATTTATGTAATGTAAGGTATTAAAGTGAGAGAAATGAGGAATAAAAGGTTGATGGAGATGGTTTGGGTGATTGTAATTGTTTGTTGTTGTAAGGGTAAAAGAGTAAAAATAGTTTGATATAAATGGAAAGAGAATAAAGGCGGACAAACTTTCCGGGATGCCCGATTAGGAAAGGCGGACAAACTTTCCGGGACGGAGAGAGTACAAGTTAGCGCTAGAGTGAGAAATGGACAAAGAAGAGTACCATTCTACGGAGTATATTATAACCTTAATTTCACAAATTGATTGTACTGATTTTAAAGTACTAGCTACTAGCTAGGGAATAGAGATGAAAAATGCAGTGCCAACGCATATATGTTTAACCAGAGGACACGAGGTCTAGTTGAGCTCTATACCCATACTGCCACGTGTCGGCCTAAACATAGGAAAATCTGAAAACGCGAGATCGTTGGTATATATCAATATACAAGTTTGAGATTGTTACACATTACAGCTAGTGGTTCTCCTGAAGCTACCAAGTGTTTAATCAATAACCCACTTCCACATTTGACATTTTGCGTCTTACTTGAATGAACGGCAAAAAAATATAAATCATTTCAATATGTGCAAGGGGGCAAGAAAAAAACATCCTACACACAATCATTTCGTATACACACTGAAGAAGAATCAGTCATGTGGATCTGCTGAGAAATCAGGCTCTTCAGGTTTAGCAAACTTGGGCAGCTCCAAATTGTCACTCTTCAGTCCCACTTTCTTCAGGTTAGTTATGCTCTCCTTTTGAGCTTCTACATTTTCAACAGGAAAGTAACCATAATTATCATGGGAAGACTCAGAAAATGACTCTAGCAGGCTGAGGCTCTTATTCATCATCCTCTTCTTGTACCGTCTCCACGCAGCTTGAATAAAGCACGCTGCCCACGTCCTCCAATGATGAGAGTAGTACCGAAAAGTGTGCTGTAGTTTTCTACTATGAAGGCGTCTAAACTGGTTCGCAACAAACTTGAGATCTTCTGCCAACAATGTAAAAGCTTCCACTTCCACTAGAGCTTTTACTGTTCTTGTTGAACAAGGCAAGGTGGATTTTGGAAGTAATGCCCAAGCAAGCAGTTCTTCACCACAAAACTCACCCGGTCCCAATGTGGTTGAGTTGAAAAACCCAGATCGCCCTCCATTTGTGGTTGAACTCTCCAACTTGCCTCTTATAATGAAAAGCATCTCTGTTACAGGATCGTCCTCACGAACTATGTATGTGCCTTGAGTGCTTAGGCATGATCTCAGCCGCTCACATATAGCATCTACTAGCTGATCGTCCATCTGAGCAAAAAAGGGAACCTGCACATTTTTTTAAAGATCCCTCATTCATTAGAAGAAAACATTAGCACAAGAGCCAAAAGGAGAATTTCATCAACAAACAAAGGGTTAGATTGCATTAAAAAATGTATTATATTACAATATGATGTCAATTTTTTATGCATTGTAATGCAACATAAATACTTTATCTGATATAATTCAAACGCACCCTACGATCTCATTAAGTTTAGCTGGATAGATGTGGAAATATCAGTTTAGGTACAAGAAAACCAATTTTGAGCCCTGTAATCAGCATATCAACTGAATTCCCGGTAGCATTGAGATAAAAGCTTTGAAGCAAAATCTCTTTTCATAGATTATTAGTTGAGATAAGAGGCGAGACTAAAAATAGTAAAAGAAACTGAGCTTACTCGCCGAACAAGATCCAAGCACAGATGCCTTTGAATATCTCTACGTAGATCAGTTGGTAAGGAAACTAGAATTGATTCTTCATCAACTCCTCTTGTAGTAAGCCATTTGTATTGCAGATACCGTCTCACTCTTTCACGAAGATTTTGTGGGAGTTGTCTATGTCCCATCCACTCTTCTGTATCACGTCGCTTGAGCCTCCATTCCTCCAGTCTCAAGGTGATGGATTGTAAGTAGGTCTACAACTCCAAAACCCATCCCTTATTAGCAACTTAAATATGAACATGCAAAAGGCATTCTAATCTACAATGGCCAATCTTTTGCATCCATTTCAAAGATGTAGACTTTATATCCAATTCCAATCAATCCAAGAAATTATAAATTGTAGGCATTATATCCAAAGCAATTTTTGAAAATATGTATTCCTATCTTTTTCATTCGCAAGTTCTTTTCATTTTTGGACATCAAGTTCTCTATTTAAAGCTTGGTGTGCTTCACTTCGCGAGGCACTTCTTAATTCTTAATCATAACCAGCAACTGACGTTTGTATTGTTTGTAAATAACAGTTGGTTGCAAAATGTCACAAGCTTCAATAGATGAGCTTAACAGCAGGAGCTTCATCAGCATAAGCTTATGACCCAAACAAAAGAGATCAAAACCATGTTCAAGGGATGGTAGTTCCATGTTTCAAAAAACAACTGAGAAATAATCTCGAGACCATTAGCATTGGTCCTACACCTGCAATGTTTTATCGACTCAAAGAATATGTTGCCTACCTGCATGTTCCCGATCAAGTGTGCAAACAAAATGAGACCCAGGATGGAAATTAGAATGCAGAATGTTGTTTCCAAGATGAATGTAGTTGTCATCAAATTTTGACCATAAGAACTGCATAAATAGGTAAAAGATATGTCAAAACTACTTGGTAAAATAATCCTTTTTCTACAGTAAATGCTCATGCCTGATGCTTAAATCAATACGAATGAAGCAAAGCAAAGGCAATCACAAGAATTAGCAGTGTACATCAATGAATGATTCAAACCATTGAGTGCATATCAAACTGGACAGGCTAGCCAACTCTATCACCTTACTATTCGAGTGTCAAAAGTATAATTTAGATTATCAATAAGCTCAAAGCTTGGATTCACAAGTATTAGTGAAACAGCAAAGAGTTTCCTTAACTTGTCTGCAAACAGGACGTGTTGCTAATATCATAAATGATTAAATGAGGCACTAAGCAGACAATCATATCTTTTTGCAAGACCGTGGTATACTACAATATGTAGACATAGTATATATATAGTACATAAACATGTATAAAACAAATTAACAGCAATAGATAGTCTTACCTTAAATTCTGTAATCCCCACCACAGGCAGTAGAAATACTTGTTCACAAAGTTACTAGAGACAACATCTTTTGACACTGCATCCTCAAACATTCCAAAGTCAAAAGTATGATTGGCATTTCTAGGATCACAGTGTCTAAAAATCTGAGTATTAGCTGCCCAACGACTACGACCAGCATCTGAATTCTCACAGTCCAAATAATTTTGGTGGCAGCCATTTTCTAGTTTGCAGTTGAATTTCCAGCATGTGGATTGTCTGTCTATTGACAAAATATACCAAGCTGCTCCTAGAACCTACCAACAAATGCAAGAAACACATCATAACAAGTTATCAAACAAGATTAAAGTTTATCAGTTAAATATGGAGGAAACAAAGTACTGACATATACAATATTTAAGGAGTAGCAGCTCGAGCAATAAATGGATAATCATATTTAAAATTAAAAAAAGGATGAAGAGATCAATAGAAACAGAAAATAGATGAACTTACATGACTAGCTAACATGTATAGGAGCAGATTATATGCAGCACCGGCCCAAGCAGTTCTGGTGACAACTCCTGTAGCTTTGATAATTTGAGAACTCAGAGGATTGATGAGATATAACCTTGGAAAATATTGGACAAATACGACCAACTCGAGTGCATTAAACATGTGACTTGAACGGAAGCTGCTTATTGCCGGGATGATGAACCATATCATAATCTGCAAAAGAAAGCCACCAGGAGAGGTAAATAACTTTTACAACAGATGAATTCCACCAGAAGGCTGGGATAGAGGAGTTATAGTTAAACGTAGGAGAGCTAGCAGGAAGAAACTAGATAATTTGTCCATCATAGTTAGAAATATTAGCTTTATAGGCCACCATCCTGCCTGCTTACAAAGGATACCAGATTCTGTACACTGAAGTCACAGAATACGATATTTTCGCAGTGGCAACCAAACCATGAAAAGTACCAACAGCAGCACTGATATACCTAATATGCTTAGCAGAAGTGCACATAACTGAAGGAGAAATGCAATACCAAGAGCATAAGCACTACTTTCTTAATCCTTTCATCTGAGCAGGAAATGTAAATTGAGCCACTATACTACACGCCTCGTAAGTTGGGGGTTTGGAGAAAATTTGCCAAGGAAAATGCCTTAGTTTCATTTTGAACTTCTCAGACTCTCTAAGCCACAGCATAGCTCATTTGAAACATCTAATTTCATCAACTGGTCAAAAAGCAGTTTATTATCATGAGTTCATCCCTAATTTTGCTTAAAGCAAGTTTCTGCTTGGATTAGATAGTCACCCACAAACTAACTGGGGGCTTACAACATTTGAATCTAGGTCCAAATCACCCATAAAAACCAGAAAATGCAAAATGAGTTGTGATACTGAATAGGCGGGATCAGAACAAGGAAAGAAGAAGACATATACCTGAGGAAGAGGCAATGCAGCAAGGAGATCAATCCAGAGGTCAGATCGAATATACCTCCTGGCAATCTGGGAAGGGTCCCTAACAAGCTCCCCTCGCCCGAACACCCTGGAAGTGGGGGCCACGAAGGCAGTCCGAAACTTGACCACCACGTGAAGCATGTAGAAGAAATCAGCCAGGGAGCGGAAGAACGTGACAGCGATCCCCAACCTAACACTCCTGGTCATACAGAGCGCACCCGAACTCCCCACAGCGTCCACAATGGGGAGGTAGAAGAACAAGGGATCCACGAAGAGCGAAATCAAACACGCGATTAGGAAAATCCGGTTCCATTTCAGCACGGCCTGGCTAGAAGGATCGAGGATCTTGTTCCACCATGGCTGGCCGAGCAAGTCGTCGTCCTCGGCCGAGTGCTTCGAGAAGACTCTGAAGTTGGGAAGCTTCAGCACGCTGGAGCCGGGCAAGCTCAGGAGAGGCGCTGGCGATTTGTAGAATGAGAAGCTGTTCTCCGATTTCATGGACTCCGTCTTGTCCCAGCTGCTGTTGAAGCTGTGTTTGACTTCGTCGCTGAAGCTGCAATCCAACAGATTGTGACAATGTAAGCGGAGGCAATACAAGGAGGAGTAGAGCGCATTTGATTGGCCTACCTTACACGCCTGTCCTATTTGAGATTCTCCATATTCGTTGTTCTTCCAGAAATCAAATCAAAGGGGAGAAGAAAAGGCTAGACTGATGATGGGAGCAGATTTCAAATTGAGGGAGATCCATGTACAGCCACAGCCACAATTGATTTCAGGTACCAAACAAGGTTCTGGATTTGGGAGAAAGAAGGAAAAAGAATGGATCCGATGGAGGAATCTGCAATGCAGGTTTGACTTTGGAGAAACTCATAGAGCAATAAACTACTCTCGGTTAACAACCTAGCATGAGAGAGACGTCAGGATACAAAGCCGCCCGAATTTCGAGCGCAATTAGGAAGTGGGATTTCGGGTATATTCAAAGTTTTCATGATTTCATCAATGTTGAAGGAGTCCAAAGACTTTGACCCTACAATAAATCATGTGTTCCGGGACTCTGGACCAGGTGTATAACTATCGTCTCATGTTATATTAGGTAAAATTTGGGCAGTTGGATGAACCAGGTTCAAGCGTTCATGTTTTAAGGTGTATAATGATAAATGGGGATATTTTTTGGCATTTTCTTATAAGGCTCTCCAAGAAATCGTGATTTTTTTATTCCTTTTTTATTTTCCGTTTAATCCTACAGTGGTTTCAGGCGATCGAGCGAAGATTTGCAAACTTCCCCTCTCTCGACCCTTTGTCTCTGCCGGCTCCACTCGGTCGATTTGTCTCTTCAACCTTAAATCCTCTTGTTTCACCCTTAACTATAATCTATATAGCATGCTTGAACTCGGTAAAGCATCCCGAAATTAAACCCTCAAATTCAAATGGCCCAATATGACCAAAACCGAATATAATGAAATAGCATGACAATTTTCACAATACACTAATATGTCATCTTCATTGGTGCATGTCATTAATGTTAGTTATTAGTCAGTGTTGGGGTGATATAAGTTAAAAATTAAATAATTGTGATCAAATGCAAACCGGTTAATAAATAATATTGATGAAATTCACATATAGAGATACTCAAATAATACTGATTTTGTATTGAGGGACCTTGGGTATTGGTAAAATGAGTTTAAAAAGAATAATGGTAAAGAAATGTACATATGAGATAACTAATTAATTTAAAAAGCTAATATCTAGTTGTAGAGGTCGTTATGCAATCAATCAAATTAATAGCTCTAACTAACAAACAAGTGTAGTATGCAAGCAAGGGGTCAAATCCCAAAAGAATTAGTTCTTCTTCACAAATCAGTTCAATCAAGAGAAAGACAGAGGTTTTTGAGTAACAAACACACAAATCATAGCTTTTATATCAATAAAAGGAGAGCAGAGGATATTTAAGCAGATCCAAACAAAGAATCATTCGATCATGAGTTCATACAGTTTCTTATAACTCCTTGACTAATTCCAGTTTCGATCTTAGACAATCAACTGTCCACGGTCCAGACAATACTTAAACCCAGGTAAGGACGCTTAACCTAGATCTAGCAAAGAGAATAGGAATATGCAACAATCAAGCTATAAGCCCATTGCAAGATAAAACAATCTAGTCTCTTTCTTAATCTTAATCCACGGTCTTAGAATCAAGTTGTTTTCAGATAAAAGATAAGTTCACACAGACAATAAACCAAATCAATTCACACTATAGAACAATGATAACTCAATATATCAATTGATTAGGCTTTGAAAATCATGCAATGTTCATGGAATTAAGCACAAATAGAAGAGATATTAATCGAGGTAAGAAATTGTACCAGAACTTCATCAATTCATCAATATGCTTTTCTTCATAAATAATCCTCCAATGGGATTTAACTCTCCATAGTACAAACTATAAAATCTATGAAAAACTAAGGACTGAATTTGGAATTGAGAATATAATAAATACTAAAAACTAAGGAAAACCTCTACTTAAATAATAATCGGAAAACAAGTCATCCGAAACTAAAAGATAAGAAAAAGAAAAGAAGATACTCCCTCCGTTTAAAATTACATGACCATTTGGACATTGCACATATATTAAGAAAAAAATGTTATTCCTATATTACCCCTATCAAATGTAGAGTTAACTATTTGTGTAGAGAAATATGAAAAAGTGTAATGATTATGATAAAGATAATTATCAGAGGTATAGATGGAAAGAGATGGAAAAACATGTAAAATGGTCAAGTATTATGAAACAAGCAAAAGTTAGCATATGGTCATGTATTTCAAAACGGAGGGAGTAGAAAATAAAGCCATCTCGGATCTATAGTCCACCGCACACGCGTCATTGCCACCACACACATGGTTCTTCTGTAGAAGATACTCTTTGCTTGCGATCTTGTCCCGAAAACTATTGTAATTTGAATCCTTATGTCTTCGGTCTTAATATTACAAGTAAGCACAAATTCTAACCTAAACGTACTCAATAAAGTCCTAAAACGCTAATAATACACATAAATCAGATAATTTGTAGAGTTAGAATGGAGAAATGAGGACATGAAAAACGCTAATAATACACATAAATCAAGGAATGAGGTTAGTCATGACGTACGTTCGACTAGTTACAATTAAAACCATACGAAACTGGATGCAAAACCGAAGACTTGAATTTTGGGTTTGTTATGGTTCTGAATCCGAGTTGATAGTGTGAAGACGATGGTTCTACCACTATATTTTGAAAATACTCATTTATTACATCAAAAACTATTAAGTATTTGTAGAAAAATCATGTTGGTAGCAAATTTATCCAACCTATTTGTAAGATTTATTTTCATGTTACTAGAAGTTATAAGTTATTTATTCTATAGAAAATATGCTGAATACTGAATAATATTTGATAAAAGCATATTTAAATCAAATGGTAAGTCCGTAATTGTAACTAAAGGTTTTTTAAATGAAAATATTTTTTAGTATGTCGGTTTTGAAACCGAAAATCGGGTACAATCTCTCTAAAAACTAGGTGGAGTTGAACCGGATCGGAATCAACAACATAAATGGGGTGTTGAACTAATGAGGCTTTAGCATAAAAAAATGTAAAATAATATAAAGACCAAACTAAATAAAAAAAGCTCTGCAACATATTTCAAAATTTGGGTAGAATGAAATTGAGTATTAAATAAAAAGATAAAAACATCGTTAAAGGCTAATAGAGATAATAGAAAGATAGATGAATAATTTCATTCTATGTGGGACTTATATCTTTTTCTTTTCCTTTTTATGTCAATATAATTTTGAACATGTATCAATCATCTAGTGGTAGTATAAGATTTAGAGCCTGTTTGGTTACAAAGAGGTAAACGTAAACATCAACTAATTGAAAAACAAAGGGAATGGAAACACAATCTTTTTCCGATAGCAAATTGTTTGGTTTACTTAGCTGGAAAAGGATTGAAAAAAAACTCCGGATTTTTTTTACTTTTCTTAATTTCCTCACTTTCCTAATCTCACTTGTGGAGGCCCCACTTTTCCTTCCACTTACCCATCCCTTCCATCTTCAATCCCTCCCTGCAAATATGCAATTCACGAGCCCTCAAAATTCCTCTTTGTCGAACAAGCTTCCCGGACAACACAACATCCACCCATGCTTGGCTTCCTTCTTCCTTCTCTGGCCGGTCTCAGCTCCCAAACGATGTCGGACCCGCCGGTTATTGGCCACCGAAACCACCACGAAATTGGATCTTCGTGAGCTCCTCCGAGGTAGGGTTTGGGGAAATTAAGGCGATTTTGGACTCGATTGCTCGAAGGAGAAGAGTGGAGATGGAGATAGCGACGGTGTTTGGATGGGGGTTTACAAAGGGAAAGTAAGAGAAAGGATGATAGTGGAAGAGAAGAAAAAGTAAAGGAAAGTATAGGATTTTTAATAAATATTGTTTGGAAGGAAGGGAAAGTAAAGAAATTGATTTTACGTATGTTGTTTGTGTAGGAGAGGGAAGGAAAGGAAATCAGATCAAAAAAAATTAAAACATTTTGATCTTTTTTTTTAAATTAAATCATGTTTCACAATCCACCCAAATCCCCTCAATTTTGGGGGAATCCACTTTCCTCTCCATTCCCGTATAATTTTCCTTCCCTTTCCTAACACTTCCTCTCAAATCCTTTTTATTAATTCACCCAAATACCTAATTAATTTTCCCTTCCCTTCTCATCCTTTATTATCCTTCTCAATCCCTCCTTCCAAACAGGGGTAAATAGAGATGTGACTGTGAGAGTGGAGTCAGAAAGAGTGTGGGGATGGAAACCCTTACCTGACTAATTTGGTCCGGAAACAAAATTGAGGTTGTTTCCATTTTCTAGGGTAATGAAAAATCTAGAAAAATGTTACCAAACAAAATCAAACAGAGATTGTATCTGTTTCAATTTTCAAATCTGAAATTTTTTCCCACCAAACGGGACCTTAATCTTTACACCAAGTGTAAATGTGGTAGCCTCCATTTTCTCTTCAAAAACTATTTTTCACCAAAAAAATTAACTGCATTCAATATAATCTAAAATTGTCTTATTCTCTCTACTTGTTACGTTTCTCAACACAACTAACAAAACATAGGTTTTGCCAGAACAATAATTACAAAATTAAATGGTTACATTCTGAGCTCATGGCGAAGGACGGCCTGAGGAAAGGGGAATATTGAGAAGTACACAAAAATGGGAGAATTGAATTGCAGAACTGCTTTGAGTAATTCTGGGCATATAATACCAAATACATTTACACTAAGCCTATACTCCATTTTTGAACTTCAACAATATTGTCAAAGACCGTTTTCAAACCAGTACAACAGAATACAGATTTACACTAGTTACATATTTATTACATGTAAAATCTTTTTTTTACTCTTTGTTTATGTTTTTTGGGTCTTGCATATGGGCAACACTAACATCCGGACCAACAAACCTGGTACACTTTTTTACTGTTCTGCATAACCAATTAAATAAACAAGTACAGCAAGATGAAGCCTGTGGTGAAGTTAATCAGAAACATGTCATACATAATCCACAACAAAATGTTTGAGCCTTCGAAGTGAACATAAGATCAGGAATGGGAAACCAAAAAATATAGGGGGCAGAACATAGAAAACACGTATCTGTGGAAATCTAACAGTGTCTGAAAACGACTGAAAAAACAATTATCGAGTAGAACGTCATCTGCATGATCAAGCATTGCACATGAGCAGCATAAGGTCTCAACTGAGTAGAAGCACCAGCAGCACAGATGCTCGTGTTCAGACTAAAAACCATTAAAGATTCTTGAGGATAGCAAACCTGAACACTAGGTTTACAGAACGAGACAATTTGATAATGCCCTTGAATCTTCACATCCCAATTATGCAAACAACGATTTGAAAATACCTTGAAATCCTAGAGCACTACGTTCAGGAGAAAGACTTTTGAAGTTGCAGGTTCTATTGTTAACCAAGAACAAGTAAACAACACTAACCTTAAGCTTTGCTTCCCTGTTGTTACTCTACTAGACAAATAAGCATATACCCACACCACATGATACCCAAAATTTTAAATTATCTTGGTTAAGAATTTCAAAACTGCAGCCACTAGCTTCCAGTAGTTGGCCTTATTCTGCCAAGTATACTACAGAGAGAGTTCAACTCAGAACACCAGAAGCTCCCATGTCAAGAAAACAATGTGCAAGACGACCCGATTACCTGCCTGAAGCAGTCAAAGCTGTCTTTCTATTTGGAATAGAGTATAAAAGAGTTCCATTAAAATTTTGAGGCAGGCGCGCATCACTGCGAATCAATCAGGCAAAGCTTTTGGGAGATGATGACAGCAAGGGGTCCACATTCATTCAAAATTGAAGAGACAGGGAAGGCAGCAGATGAACAAAACCAGAAGCAAGTGCAGAAGCAGAAAACGAATGATGCAGAACCATGAAGTGGCACACTATACCAATGTAGTAGAACCACGAGAAGACACCTCGACACAAAAACAAAAACAACACAAACTCTTAGCTCCACTTTCAATATCTAAACACTAATTAGTAATAGCAAAGTATATCTGATCCTAAAGCAGAACATCAACAATAGAAAAGTATTCTGAAGGAACACACAATAATGGCAGGAAACTTAACCATCTCCAAAAGTCGAGGCTGCCAGCAGCACCCATTCTAAACAGAGTTGTTATGTAGCTAAACATGCAAAACCTTAAAACCCAGATCCATCATCATCAGATTTAAGACACTTGCAATTTAACTCCTGCTTCTGCGGCGCTCCCTGATTCCATTCCTACAAAGCAAGAAGAATATTCATTTATGGCGGCTCTGCAGGATAAATATAATTTCTTCAAATCTCATCTTGTGTTGTTTTCCTTTGGCTCAGCATCAAAAATAGATTATTTTCTAATAAGGTGATGAGAAGAGACTAACCCATTTGCATAAGGCACCTCTTCACGTCCACGGTATGGGGGAGGAGATCTACTGTAGCTGCGCATACGAGGTGATGGGCTGCGGCGCCTGGGTGACCTCCCACGGGGACTGTAGCTTCTGTGTTATAATGCCAAGTAAAATAACAGCAATGTACTATTACCCTCGACAAGAACAAAATTAATTTAAATGTATCCATTGAACAAAAAATAAACCAGATTACCTTCTGCCATAGCTTGGGCTCCTCCTATACCTAGGGCTGCGACTGCGGCGCCTGGCACCACCGCCACCGCCACCTCCAAGACGAGAACGACATTCACGGGCAAAATGACCTGGTTCACCACATTCATAGCACTTCAAATCAGAACCACCTGAGCGTCCACGTCCTCCTCCACGACCACCTCCACCTCTTTCTCCTCCACCTCTGGAGTTGTGTGAAAGCTCAACTCTCCATCCATTTTTACCTAATGTAAGACAAATAAAGCATATACATATCACTAATATCATCAATAATATAACAGGTGCAAGCTTCCTAACTCTACAAAATAATATACAGATAACATAAAAGAGAGCACAGTAAGAGGAAATATTGTGGAGCCTGTGATTTTGAGTTTTCCAGGTTGCGGCCCTATAGCTGAGGCTCTAGGCAATTTAGCTGTCAGGAGGACATTCTTACTGGTTTATTCATAACAAATACATGTTGCTTAGGCTTGCAGTGTTACCAACTCTTTGCATCATAACAATTACCACACTATACTCAAATTTACACACTTTTGGGTATTCACAATCAATTAAGTTGAATTCGAACATAGAGATACTCTATCGCTTCAACACTTCAGTCAGATTCTTTTTAAAACCTAGCATAATATAAAATCTTCAAACAAGGAGAAAATCAAGATTTTTTTAAGCACTCCATTATAATATCAAAAGCAAATGAGCAACATAATAAGTTTCCAAAAGATATAACTTCAATATCACAGTTGAATCTTGAAATAAAACCACTGTCAAGAATATACCATCGATATCACGGATTGCATCTTTGGCATCCCTAGGGTCTTCAAAATCAATGAAAGCATAGCCTGGCGGTCTCCGGGCAACCCAAACACTGCAAACAGCAGAATTATTGAATTTTATTAAAAACCCCAACTATAGAAGACAGCAGGAGTCCAACTGAAGTAGTCGTTGATTGCGAAGTGCAGATGATAACCACCTTCTAATGACTCCAAAAACACGGAACTCATCTTCAAGATCTCGCTCTGAAACACGGGGATCTAAGTTCCCCACATATACACGAGACATGGTGCAAAGTCACAACCTGTTAAAATCAAAGGGACGATTCAGAAAAAGAATAATTGCTATTGATTAAAAACAACAGCCAATCAGCATCAGGTGAGTATTATGCATAGCCCTTGTAGCAAAAACGCGCACATAAAGGTCATAATAAATAAAATCCAGTTTCATACAGGCAAAATATCCAATTTAACAGCAATGTACGTACAGACAACCACACTGCGGACAACAAATTACAAGAAATATGTCGGAGGCCTCCGAATCAACCAAAATCCAACTCGGAAAGAAACTACACATGGAAGAAAGAAAGGAAACGAAGAACGCACAGCCCAAGAGACGACTATCGTAAGACACAGATAATCGAAACAACAAACCAACCAAAAAAACTTCTTTTTTCCAGTGATAAACTTAACGAAGCTACAGAAGAGATGTGCGAAGTACACAATCCGGTGCAGACCTAGATTGATCGGAGACGACAGGAAAGAGGCCTTCGAAGCAAGGAAGGAGCGTTTCTCTCCCTGGGGAAAACACAAGGTTTGGGTGAGGAACTAGGGTTGCGATTACTGGATCAGGGTTTTTATTGTTTTATAGAGAAAACTTGAATTTACAGTTCTGCCCTTCTTGTGTTAAAATTCCTATTTTGCCCTTAACCCCACCCAAGTGAAAACACCCCTCGCACTCCCTGGCGCTCCGATTTTCTACACAAGTCTGAAGCTCGGCTGCATTCCCTCCCATGGCTACCGCGCTCTTTTCCTTATCTACTCAGTGCAGGCATTCTCTTTTTCCTCTTTCTCTTTTACAACTCTCCCTTTCACGAGCTTTGGAATTGCTATTGAGGCCTCTTTAGTGAGGTTATTGAATTTTCTGCTTAATAAGATGTTGTATATTACATGATATGTTGATTACGCTAGACTTCGATCTTCAGTCCTTGTTCTTCTGTAACTAATTGCTTCCATATTTGTTTTTTCTTTTTTGGAAATTTTCCATGGTGCCGAATAACAAAATGTAATATGCTGGTGTGGCAGCGGGATAGTGTGGTATTTTTTTTTTTTATCTATCTCTAATTGTGTAGGTGCTGAGTTCAATTTCTGTTCTTTTGTTTAATGGTGTGCATTTTGATGAACATTGTAGGATGCTAACAACTTGTTCAAGCATTGTGAACACTTCACCAAAATGCAGTTTGTGCTTCTTCATCTCTGTTCAACAGCCAAAATGTAGTACAAAGCTATACACAGTACCAATTGACCTCACTCGTCATGCTCGGCTCAAGGCCCATGCTGAGGCTCCATCAAAAGTTGCAGACTGTGCTGGTGTTGATAGCACTATCACTCCTAGTTCATCTTTTCTAGAGAACATCGAGTGGTAATGATCCTTACTTGATAACATATCCGTCCAAACCATTTATAGCTCATAGAATGCCTGATGTATGTCTGTTTGTGCCAGTTTCTTCCCAAGTCAATGGCCTCCTGATTCATTGGTCCTATATAGTTGAACGCTACTTGGTATACTTGTTAACTGATTAATACAACCTGTGTCTTCATAATCTATTTTTATCTCCTTAGTCATTCTCTCCTGTTTTAATGATTTATGAGACTAGATATGTTTGCTTGAGCCAAACCTTGAGAATTGTTTTTTTTTCTGTAGCTGTAAAGTGCTCTCATTTAAGGGTTAGCCTGAAGCACATTCTTCTGATATTGATTCAAAAAGTTACTTTGACATTATATTTCTTTTGTTGATCATCTTTCAAATGCAAAATGGTCAATCTAATGTTGGAGATACAAAAAGTTGTTTCCAAATCAAATAAGTTAGCTCAGTTTTCTAATAATTCAAAGCTTTATATATTTTAACAAGCTATGCTTTATTATATTTTTCTCATTTATTATATGATTGGCATTGTAACATCACACATGCCAACTGGTCTGTTAAAGTTGGTTTAAGTTCCAGGTAAACGTTTTTAATCTAAGTACTTATTTTTTATAGGTCTGACACTTTGCTTGATACATCAAATGACTCCTTGAACGATGCAAGTGATTTTCAGAACCAGCTGCAGGATTTATTTGATGAAGTCAAAACTTTGATTTCCAAGGGGAAGAAAAAGGATGCAATAGATCTGCTCCGAGCAAATTATAAGGCTGTAAAAGAGCAATTAGATGAGGGATATAGAGGTGTAGAAGAAGCAGCCTTTCTTGATGTTGTGGCTTTGGGATACATGGCTGTTGGGCATTTCAAGATTGTGGACTCCTTATTGAATTTGGTAGGCTTTTTGCTTTCATCTGAATGTATGTTAGTTACACATTGGAACTCCTCGTATGAGATTCTGTTACTGACCAGGATTCATGAAAATTAACATGTAAATAAAGTCTTTGTTATAAAAATATTGTCACTTGTGCACATGACTCATATGGACCTAGAAAGTAGTAATAAGGCATCATCCTTGCACTTGGTATCTCAAATTCTATATGCTGTTTTTCCTTGAAGCGATATTTTAGATATTGATTTTGGCAGTTCCCTTAATGTATAAACATCAACGATCATTTTTTACACAATCTTATCGGGTAGTTTGCATAGCATATTCTCACCTTAATGTGATGCACAACATTTAAGCAATTTAGTCTTTTCTTGTGTTCTTGGTTGTTGAGAAAGATGTTGAACTAGCTGAAGATTGCTTCTGTGATAAGAAGCTTTCAGTAGTGGGATGACTATAGCATTTAAATCTTAAGCAATTGGGAGTTGGGACTTGTCTGTTTGATGGTTGAAACAGATGGGTTTTGTTGCCTTATAATATAAGGTCCATTTGCATCTTGTGTGTAACTGTGTTATGTGTAGCTTTAATCACCCCATCTGCTGTTTCTCTTAGATGGGCACTTATCATCTCTCATTCTGGGGAATCTACTTCTTCTTCACTGTTTTTGTTGTATTTCACTTGCTAAGAAGGTGCCTTGTTTTCTCTTAGAATTTATATTAATAATAATTTTGTGTTCAACTTCTACTGTACTGCATTTCACAATTTTGCAATTCTTTTGGTATGGTCAGCTCAACAAATTGGTCAATGGTCTAGAAGATAAAGAATTGATGCTGGATTCAGTGTTAGTGCATATGGGAAGCATGTATTCAGCTTTGGGCAAGTTTGAGATGTCCTCCATCATGTATCAGAGGGCGATAAGTATATTGGAACAATCATACGGTTCGTACTGCTCTTAATAAATTCTTTTTTTTTTTATCACTGTTTAGCTTGTCGAGATAAGCACATCTGCGTCATAGAAAATGTTGTTAAACATGTTGATTTGATCTGGTCTTCTCAAAACATATTATATCATATATTACTTATTCAAAAATATCAGTCCTTTCATAGCTGAGCTTCTTGTAGTTCGGTGTCCAAGTTCTTTCTGTTACTAGATATCGTTGGTCTAGATTGTAGGAAAAATAATTCCAAATCCATGTTTGCCAGCTTTATCAAGAAGGTGGTATGTGGATTCTCATGCACAATAGTTTAAACTAACTATCGTTTTATTTCTTCCTTGCAAATTTTCATGCAGGCAAAAGTAGCACTTCCCTTGTAATACCATTGATGGGATTGGCTAAGGTTCTTAGCTTGACAAAAAGGGTCCCAGAAGCATTAGACAACTACCATAATGTGGTTAGGATTTTTGAGGCCGCTCATGGTGTTGAAAGTGCAGACGTTGTGTTACCATTATCTTGCATCGGCAACCTTTTGATAAGTGAAGGGAAACCTGATGAAGCAGAGAACTATTTTACCAGGTTTTTTCTCTTACATAAATTCATTCCATTGAAATCCTCACTGTCTTGACTATCTTTAATGGGTTGTTTCAGCTGATCATTATCCATGTGAAAATGTTTAGGGTTTATACTATATGCACAAAGCTGTATGGAGAAAGTGATGGAAGAGTTGGAATGGCTTTGTGTTCCCTTGCACATACGAAATGTGCACAGGGTGAGTATTTTATGCTGTATTTTTTGTGTTTGATCATCATTTATCCCTTTTTTTTTGCATTTACAAGAACTTATAATGACCTTATAAAATTTCTGATGATTTTTTGATCTGGATTAGATGTGCTTTCTTTGCCTGTCTGATGTTGCATCTATAGCAGTTACGCTTATGCTTGTGTTAACAGCAAAACATATGGGCTTTCTAAAGATTTTTGGTCTGCATAAATTCTATAACCCAAATATTTATAAAAATAAATAAAATTTTATTTTAGGATTCCATTGATCAAGTGGCAACCCAATCTTTTTTTGTTGTCTTACAGAAAAGCCAGATGAAGCAATTACTATGTATAGAAAAGCCCTTCATGTTGTTAAGGATGCAGAAAGTCTGGAGGTAGATGATACAGTATTGGAGAAGATGAGGATAGATTTGGCAGAGTTACTTCATGCAGTTGGAAGGTAATTGACCTATGACTTGGGCAGGGAGAACATTTTGTGGGAATTTATTACTGGTTGAATAACTATGTTACACTAGGTCATGCATTGACATGTCCATAAGTTTGTAAGCATGAAAGCATTTACAATAGAAGAAAGCTTTGAATTTTAGCTGCTATTAGCCCTAAGATGAAAGATATGTCTGACTTTGTTCTTCACAGGGCACAAGAAGGACGGGAGTTGTTGGAAGAATGCTTGGTGGCCATGGAGAAAAGTAAAGGAAAAGAGCATCCAAGCATGGTCAATCACCTTGTTAACCTTGCAACGTCTTATTCATTTTCAAAAAAATATGCAGAAGCAGAGCGTACTCTAAGGAGGAGTTTGCAGATTATGATGAAAACCATTGGGTCAGAAGATCCATCGATTACGTTCCCAATGTTACATCTTGCAGTCACTCTTTACAAGCTAAAGCAAGATAAAGAAGCTGAGGAGATTGCTCTTGAGGCTTTGCAAATCCGTGAAGCTGCGTACGGAAAAGACTCTCTTCCAGTCGGTAAGCTTCTATTGATGGCATTTGATTCAAGTATGCTTATACTAGTCCTATTAAAGTTAGGGAAACTGATAGATGGAAATGGTTTTTCATTTTAAATTTCGGGGGTGCTAGGACACACATTTGATTACAATCTGTGAGAACAGCCAACCCAAATCATGCCTTAGGATGGTAGCTAATCAATTGAAGTTGGAAGGCAAATCGTTCACGTTTGAACTAAACGGTGCTGAACAATCTGCTTAGTGATTTTATTGCTCCCTAGAATTGAATGACCTTGGAAATTTGGAACTTGTGTAGATTCATCCTCCTCAATCTAGTGGGTGGGAAGCTTTGGATCTTTGTGACTATTAATCCAATAGCTTGGGATCTGTGTTTCAAGTTTCTGCTGCATTCTGAAAGTTAAAACATGTTGCAGGGGAAGCACTCGACTGTTTGATATCCATTCAGGCCAGATTGGGGGAGGATGGCAACAAGCTACTTGAGCTACTGAACCGGGTGCTGGCAATTCAGGAGAAAGAGTATGGCCATGAAAGCGAGGAAGTAATGATAACGCTGAAGAAGATTGTATTCTACCTGAACAAATTAGGACGGAAAGATGAAAAATTTCCTGTCAATAGAAGATTAACCTTGCTTAGGAAGAAACTGAAACAAAGAGTACAAGTCTAGAGTGCAACTTTTAGTTATTGGCCTTGGGTTTGCTGCATGCTTGCTGATATGATATTTTGGTATGCTATGAATGCATGCTTTATAAATGTATAGGGGGGTGTATACCAAGAACGAACTCATCCATAATTTTTTTGTCATGGTTAATATGCTATGGGGACGCACCATAGACCATAGTTAGTTGAAACTACAAGGTATGTTGTAAAAGCGGACTCCATTCGAATTATTGGACTGAAGATTTCGGTGTCTCATTCGAATTTTTTTTTTGTAAATATAAGTCAAACCGCACGATTATCTACTACTTGCTTGGTTTCAAAGGATATTTCAGCCACATTAAGATTCAAAGGTTTCAAAACAGTTGTTCATTTGGATATTTCACACATATTAAGATTCATATGGATATTTTGGATATTCATTTGGAAAGAGATGGAAAAACAAATATGAAATAAACAAGTATTATAAAACAAGAAAAAGTGGTCATATGGACAACTATGGACGGATTACATGTCCATGTCTTTACCAAACAAAACTGGAAAGACAACGACAACATTGACCCAGTGCATCCCGCATTCACATGATTTGGGGGGTCCGGATGGAGGCACTCTAGACATGGATAGAATACGTCCGAATAGACCCAACGAAGACACACTAAACCACTACAATGCACAAAAAACAAAAAGGCTTAAAAAAACCTATCACTAAAAGAACTTGACCAAAACTTAAAACCAACAAGATACAAGGAAAAACCCCTACGCAAAGAGCCAACTATGCCAACCAAATAACACGCCAACTATTAATATAAAAAGTTATATGATTTCATAATTTGATAATGAAATTTTCATCTCTTATCAATAAAGCTAGACCTTATATATAAGAAGACATTAATAAATAACAACCCTTTTCATCTATCTATGTAGATGATGTTTTATCGAGTTGTAGGGACGGCGATCTCCCCTCCTTGGTCTACAAAGATCGCCCTACCGTCTCCAATGACGGATCTTGCAATGCCGGTGAGATAAGATCCAGAACCATCACCCTAGGGTTTCTAAGTCGGCGGCGTTTCGGACAACAACTCTATGGAACTCCAAGCCCTAGCACCTTCCGCATCGAACGCCAACCAGATCCAAGCCAACATCGAGGACAACGGATTTGGATCGGAATTGAGATCCAGATTCAGAGAGGTGGATATTATAGCGGAGACTTCACCATCAAAATTGTTCACATGTATGCTAAACTTGTTCAACACTATATGCCAAATTTGTTCACTTATATTAGAGACTTGTGTAACTGTATGTCAATTTTATTCAGACATGTTCCATGTTTGTTCTACCCTAGATTGTTTATTTTCAGTTTATAGACTTGTTTTCCATGATAATTGATGATGAATGAGATAGTTTTATTGTCATAAAATGTGGATGAACAAATTGACCATAGAAGTGAACAAATTGACTATAGAGATGAACAAGTTATACAAAGTTCGATTGCTATAAAATATGGATGAACAAATTGACAATAGATTGAACAAATTGACAATAGAGTTAAATAAATATAGATGAACATATTAACCATAAAGTTGAACAAATTGACAATAGAGTTGAACAAATTCTTATTATTGATAAACAATCTTAGACACCTGTTATATCCGTATTTTTCGAAAAATACGCCAAAAATTCAACCGTGTCATTTTTTTTAAAGCATTTGATCTCTCCTCATCAAATGACTCTTATCTATACTACCTATAGTATAAAGCGGAGACAATTTCTTCACAAAAATTTGCGCCACGTGTCATTTGAATAATAAAATATTCAGCCGGTCCCTCCTTTATACAAATTAGGTGGTTAGAATCTCATATAATCTTATCCTGTCAAAATTGATTAAAATTTACGAAAAATTATGAATTATCCTGAAACTTATAAATTATCACTTAATTAGTTATAATTTTCCCATAAATATTACTATTTAATAAAACGTGATATTTATCATAAAGTAATTTTTAAACAAATCCAACTTATTTATATTATGAGATGATTTACTATTGATAAAAAAAACTAATCATAATACGAAGATAAATATATATGATCCTATAATTTTAACATGATCATTGACATTACGTATCTATTTTAAATTGGATTTATATTCACACTACCCGTACATGGTACGGGGGTTAAACTAGTTTATTCTTATGTCTGACCTAAACACCCATTCTCACCAGATCCGAACCCATATAATTTATCAATTAATATATTTTAAATTTGATTCAAAAAAGTTCCGGATAATAAGAGTCGGTTATAAGAAATCTGGTGTAACATATCCTTCAAACTATCTAGGCGAAATTGCAAAGGTGGGGACTTTAAATACATAAAACAGATTGGCAGAAAACCCTAGCAAGCAAAGAGAAGACAGAAACACACAAGAAGGAAGAAAGGTAGATAGGTGGTGATATTGCGATGGAGCACCAGCGACAGAAGGAGGCGGAACCTTCCTCGTCGGCGGCGGAACCTTCGCTGTCGTCGGAGGAGGTGAGCGATAGTGGGAGCGAGTACACATCGGAGGACGAAGGGACCGAAGATTACAGAAGGGGAGGCTACCATTCTGTTCGAGTCGGGGATACCTTCAAGCATGGAACCTACGTTGTTCAGAGCAAGCTCGGTTGGGGCCATTTCTCCACTGTTTGGCTCGCCTGGGACACCATACACTCCGTCCGTCTCTCTCCTCCTTCCAATTTTGTTCATCTACTTTCACAATTCTGTTATTGCTTTGATTTGCTGGTTTTGTCTATCCACAGTTCTGAACTTTTGCTACTTTTGGTACCAATTCCATTCCTAAGATTTGCAATTATTAGTGGCTTATAAGGTGTTGACATTGATTTCTGTTATCAGAACTTCGTGATTCACCTAAACAGATAGACTTTTTCTGCTGCTTTCATAGTTTTAAGTTGAATAGCCTGACTGATAAATGAGCTTTTCTAACTGTGCATCTTTTTGTATGGTGTAACAGCGGTATGTGGCACTCAAAGTACAGAAGAGCGCTCAGCATTATACTGAAGCTGCAATGGATGAGATTACAATTTTGAAACAAGTAGCAGATGGAGATCCGGATGATAACAAGTGTGTGGTGAAGCTTCTGGACCATTTCAAACATTCAGGCCCAAATGGACAGCATGTTTGTATGGTGTTCGAGTATTTGGGGGAGAATCTTTTGACATTGATTAAGTACACTAACTATAGAGGGTTGCCTCTTCAAAAAGTGAAGCAGATTTGTTATCATGTTTTGGTTGGTTTGGACTATTTGCACAGACAGCTATCGATAATCCACACAGATTTGAAGCCGGAAAACATCTTATTGTTGTCAACGATAGCTCCAAATAAGGATCCCAGGAAGTCTGGTGCGACTCCTATTCTTCAGACTAGTAAGGATAAAACACTGTTGGATTCTGAAGCTGGCAAGGCTTTTAAAGCTGTGAATGGTGGTTTGACAAAGAACCAGAAGAAGAAGATTAAGAAAAAGGTTAAGCGAGCTATCCAAGGATGTGCAGACAAGGAATTCTCTACTGAATCTGACCAACATCCAGAGACAGCAGGTCACTATGCTAGAATTTTGATTTCATTTCTTGGGATGTTTATGTTGTTCTTAATATGCAAATACTTCTTCAGATGTTGATGGAGTGAAGGTTGCAGGAAGCACTTCTAGTAATAAAAGGTGTAATCGGTCTACAAGGAGAAAGCTCTTGGACTCGATTGATCTCAGGTGTAAGCTGGTTGACTTTGGAAATGCTTGCTGGACTTATAAGCAGTTTACAAATGATATTCAGACTAGGCAATATAGATGTCCAGAAGTCATCCTTGGATCAAAGTATTCAAGCTCAGCAGATCTTTGGTCCTTTGCTTGCATATGTTTTGAGCTTGCGACGGGTGATGTTCTATTTGATCCGCACAGTGGTGACAATTATGACAGAGATGAGGTATGGGTGTCCAGATATCCTTCGAACTATTTTCATGAAAATTCTACATGAACTGTTTCCTTTATATCTATTCCTCATTTAAATGCCAATCTCTACTTTCTTTGTTGAATGCACTTTGTGCTTTGAGGGTTGCATAGTTGCGGGTGGAGTTTAAGATTTTTCGTGATTATAGAAGATACTCTCTCAGGAAGAGCCTGTTGAATGTGAAGAATGTTATATTTGGGCATCGATTCATTCAATTGGTCAATGATTGGTGCACCTTTGTGCAAGTTGGAGTTAGAAGGGGTTTAATTAATATTATTTTTCAGTGGGCTGTAGTCTTGTAGCTAGGACCTGTAAGATAGATAAGGTGGTTTGAGCATTGAGACATATTGTTGTAAATGGTTATTGAGCCATGTATCTTTCATAACCTAATAGCAGCCTTGAGTGGAATGAGAGAAGTTTTGGGACTCAAAGCTACATCAGGAACTTAGGGAGTGCTGGTTGTGAGTAATTGATGGCAACTAAGTATAATAGTCCCAGGATGTTTTCGTTAGCTGCATGCACTGGCTATGAATAGAACTACAGTATGCTTCTGTTATTCTAGGAAATTGACAACCTTTTTACACAATAACTTCAATTGGTTTCCAAAACTGTCCAGATCGTTTCACTAAAGTATACAAACTCAATCACATCATCTGGCAATATGTTTCAGCTCGTATTGCAGTGCTTGCTTACGTTGCTCATGATTCATTAAACTCTTTTTGTAGGATCACTTAGCCCTGATGATGGAGCTTCTTGGAATGATGCCACGCAAGGTAAGAGCCCGCAGCTGGCTACCTTGATGAATTAAAGCTGTTAGTCAAAACATTTAGATTAAATTTTATCTTTGATCCAGATTGCATTAGGTGGGCGCTATTCAAGGGACTTTTTTAACAGACATGGTGATTTGAGGCACATTCGGCGCTTACGGTTTTGGCCCATGGACAAGGTCCTGGCAGAAAAATATGAATTCAGTGAGCAAGATGCAAATGAATTGGCCAATTTCCTTGTTCCCATCCTAGATTTTGTCCCTGAGAAGCGCCCCACAGCTGCTGAGTGCCTTGAGCATCCATGGCTGAAGTCAGGCCCATGCCTAGCTGACCCATCTCAGAGTCAACCAGAAGAAAGCACGATTGCAGAAAAGGAGAAGACAGAAAAGGATAAATCGGATGCATTGGAGGTTGGAATGGGAAATATTGCCATTAGTACAGGCCCTATTGTCAAAGAATCTCTCCCATCTAGTGGTAAGCCTGAAAATGTAATCTTAAACTAAATTGGCGTTTTTGCAATTTAAATTTTTTTGTTACCAGCCTTCTTTTTGAAGCTAACCACACACCTAGTGCTGTTGATTGGATTTCAACCGATCTTCCTTGTGGTCAATCAATTCAAAAAGCAGTGCTCATTGTTTCCATTTGATGTATATGGCTTTGTTTGCCAGGGGCAGCCTGGGTCTTTGGGGCCTGAGCATTAAGTTAAAGCCAGTTTTCTTGATTGTGTACTACATATCAGTGTGGACGTTTACAGATTGAATCTACCCCGGTGATGTACTGTTTTACGAAATTTAACCTTTTCCCATTGTCAAGTTTGTTTGTTCATAACGTGATAAGAAGCATCACGCTGTGAACTTGTGATAAGATCTACAAGTCATTTTCTCGCTGGGAACTTGGGTGATAAGATATACAAGTCATCAAGTTTAGAGCTGTTCTATTGCGTTAGGTAGGATTTTCCACATGTTGTCCGCATAAGGTTTTGAAACGTGTTAGTCTATTGTTTTATGTCATATATTTTTTTCCATCAAGCTATATCATATCTATTTATCTATGCATATATATATATGTATGTATGTATGGATGTATGTATGTATGTATACGTAAGTGTTTTTTTTTACAATTAGGTAAATGTAGAAATTTATTTCCACCAAATATGTAAATATAGAGATTGTTTATAAAAGAAAAAAATTGGTAAGTAGCCTTATGACCCGCTTAATCCCACAACAAATGTAATGCGTTATGTAGTCCATTTTCCACATTTGCCCTCATCCAAAATAGTGTAATTACACACGCATGCCATTTTCGCCTTCTTTCCCAAGAAAAGAGAGAGGGAGACGAAAGGTCGCCTGAAACGGAGCTCCCTTGCTCGAATTGTGTTCTGCTGCGAAAACCCCCACCGTCATACAAGCCAAAACCAGGATCCAACGACGGTGACAGGAACGATTGAGGGAAATCGAAACATCTACGACGAAAATTGTGGATTTCGAATGAGAAAATTGGATGACCGACTTTCGAAGCATCGACAGTGACATTTGCGAAAAAAAGTATATGAATTCGACAACAATACACGATCGTTGTAAGGATTGGTTGTGTTGGAATGGAAACACGAACGCAGGTGTAGAAATCATGGTTCGATGGAAACGTATAACAGGGTTTTTGCGGTGACAAGTTGATTGTGATGAACAATGTGACAGTGGTGACAAGTTTATGTTCGTGAGACGTTGGATGTATGAGACAATGAGATGAAATGTTGAAATCCATGGTTTGGTGGAAACGTATGATAGGGTTTTTTGGTGACAAGATTATTGTATTGAATAATGTGAAGGTGGTGACAGGGTTTTGTTGGTAACACATTCGTTTTTTTGATACAATTCGATGAAATACATGACATTGTTTACAATGTGACATGTTTGTTTTGACTCGTTAGTTTTGTGATAAAATTCGAATGCTAGACATTTTTCACCATCTAGAATATGAAACTCTTTCCAAGTAGAAATATCCCTCCCCTTTCAAAGAATAATTCTCTAACATGCATTTAACATTTCCTCTATATCCAAGGAAATAATGACATTACCAAGACCATAAGCCGTTATACTTCCCAAGTAATCGACTAAAGTCGTCATCCACAAGTTCTCAAATCAAGTAATCATGTTAACTTGAAAACCAAAACTAGATGATTGTTCAGTCTTCGGTCTTTCTCTAATCTCATCTTGTTTCATGAGTACAATACCTTTGGTCTTGGTTTAAAGAAATAAGCTTGAAAAAGTTTTAAATTCTTATATATAATCACAATATGAATCATAATCAAATGATCCAACTCAACCATATTTGCTCTCAAAATCTTGGAATGCATGGCACATCAAAATACGCAATTAACACACCTATCTTGTCCATCGTTAACTCTTTGACTTGAGTAGTCTTTTGACCGCTTCAGACTCATGTGAATCAAGTCCGATCTTTTTGCTACCAAAATTCATGTGGGAAATTCTTAATCTACCACATAGAACCCTATGTGTTAAAATAGCTAGAGAGTCAACCGTTCCCTTCACACAATAAGCATAATTCCAGGAAACATTGAGTGCACTTTCAATAGAAACAAGTTGTCACTTACACCACGCAAGGCACGCATGTAATTGGTCATTTAACATAGGGTTAGTATCTTTTTTTACAATGAAGAAGGCGAGTCAACGATGTAATGAAGCATTCGTACCTTTTTTATACGCCTCGGCTTTTTGCACACAAAATTTTGACTTTTTGCACCACGCCCTTAAATGACATCGTCGTTAAATGGCGTCTAGTTAAAATAATAATAAAATATATCACTCTTAAGTTCCCGTAATTTTCATATCCGGCCGCGGACGCCAACGGACGACGTCATCAGTTGAAGGCGTTTGTGGACGCCGGTAAAGGGCGTACGAGAACGTCGGTAGATGGAGAAAGAAAAAAATGTAATCTTGTTTTGGGTCAAAAACCCATAAATGAGTTGATACGTTTGATTTGCTTTTTGCTTTTATTAATGGGTAAAATATTAATAGACCCATCAGTTACATATGGACATAAGTAAATATAAATTTTATACAAGTATTAGGCATCATGATTCATGAGTGATTATTAAAAGATAGATTAGTGTGTTATAATGTGAAGTTGATATGTTTTGTTCTATATATTTTTTAAACTTTGCTTTTATATACACTAAAATACGTATGTTAAACAATATCTAAACATTGTCCAAATTACTATTATTGAAGTACAAACTACCAAGTATATAGAAACACTAAAACATTTAATAAATGAATGAATTTACTAAAGTTGCAAAAATATTAAATACCCTGCACAAAAATTAAATAATTAGAAGTAGAATTAGTTAATTAGTAATTAAGATAAATAAAACAAACTAAAAAAATCTACCAAAAATTAATCAAGGAGAAGTTATTTTTTTTGATAGAAGAGTTACTAGTTCGTACATGCAAACATTAGGCTACCAGACTATTATAAGGCCAGCCGAAATCATTGAAACAGATCATCTTACAAAAATGAAACAACTGAGGTTGCTGACTTAACATCCCTTTAAATTGATTTACATATAAATGACGGGAAGATATTTATTGAAGAAGGAAAAATGGAAATAACGTTATTTAGACTAATCGGATTAACTTGTCTTTTAGCAAGAAAATCGGCCGCTTGATTGCACTCCCTGAAACAATGTAAAAAAAACAACATGAGGAAGATGCGAAACAAGGTGTCTGATGTCATTAATACTTGAGAGGATTTTCCAAAGACGTTTCAAAGAATTGATAACCGTCAAGTTATCACCTTCAATAATTAGTTTAGAACAGGAGTCTAGACTAATATTTTGAAGAGCTACTAGTAATGCAGAGGCTCTATATTGGACAACAGATAAGTCTGAAAGTTCAGATCTTCCACATTTAAAATTCGTCCAAGCTCATTACGAAGGATAAAGCCAGCAAAGGAGGGTCCATTTCAATGTTTAGATGCATCAAAATTCAATTTAACAAAATGAGTTGTAGGTTTTTCCCACTCAAGGGATTACAAGAAAGCCAGTTCTGAGGGGAATCTAGATGGGTTGATTCTAGTAGGATTGAAGAATTTTGCGTTTTTGTGGGCCCAAACAAACCACCAAAGGAAGCAAAGAGGGTTATTATTTTGGTTTTGTTTTCAAGTAATCTGGATGTTGGATACAAATGTACCCATTGTAGTAAGATTAATAAATCAGTTTAATAATTTTCCCAAACGGGCAACCATTAACCGAGTGAATGAGCATTCCAAAAAGTGGTGATTAAGATTTTCATCCATTTTGTCACATAAAGAAGAACAGTTTGGAACACAATTAACGAAACAATTAAGTCTATCAGTAGTCGGCAGGCAATTTGCACATGATTTCCAAAGGAAATTCTGAATTTTAGGTGGTAGTTTGGTTTTCCAAATCCATGATATGTTGTCATTTGGGGTTGAGTTTGGAGAGGAAAGTAAAGTTGAAGCTGTATGAACCAAGAAATTTGCGTCAGAAGCCGGGAGCCAGATAAGGCGATTCACAACAGTTGTAATAGGAATTCTTAAATGAGAGATAATATCAACAATTTGAGACGGGAGAATCTGATTTAAACGCGTGTAGATCCTAGGTATGGTTAGAAAGAATAAAGGTCGAGACACGCATATTAATGTCAATATTATCAAATAAGGAGATTAACTCAACATTTGGGACCTAAGGATCCGACCAAAATTTAATGTTGCTTCCATCTCCAATCATTAAACCAATCCCTTTGGAGAGCTGGTCCCGAATATTTATAGTTTGCTAAACTGCCATGAGCAATGTTTTTTTGATAATGGAAAACAAATTGATTATGAAGATATTTTTCGGAAACAATCCGAACCAAAATATTATTAGGTTGGGAGACAAGTTTTCATAGGAGTTTCATTTATAAAGCAAGGTTGATATATAGTGCGGATCTTAGGCCAAGACCGCCATCCTCCTTAGTGTACAAATCCCCCCCCCCCAACTAAGGAGAGGATGGTGATTAGTATTAAATTTGTTCCAAAAGAAAGATCTTGCAACCTTATCTATCTGATTTAATATTCCCTGAGGAAGTAGAAAAATTTGCATAAGATAGTTCACTTTTCTCAATAAGCAGGATTGAATAAGAACGGCACGTCCTGCTTGTGAAATGGAATTGGCCTTCCATTGAGAAAATTGTATTTGCAAATTAGTTATTGTATTGTTAAACATACTGTTTTGAACCCTACCTTTCAAAATAGGGATACATAGATATTTTTCCATTGAAGATGTAACCTAGATGCTAAGAATACTAGCAAGGGATATTGAGGTTTCTCGTGAGATATTAGCTGAGGTTTGGAAGGAGCTTTTATGATAGTTAATAGACAGATGCAATAAAAGAGTACAGTTATCAATAAATTGTTTAATAAATTGTATGTTATCAACCAAAGCTTGTGCAAAAATAATAATGTCGTCATCGAAACTGAGGAAAGGAATAACTGTTCCATTTCTAACAAGCTGAATGCCCACATATTTGGAAGTAGAGGTTGCTTCGTTTTTAAGGGTTTTGGAAAGAAATTCCATAGTAAGTACAAAAATAAAGGGAGCAATTGGGTCCCCCTGACGGATACCGCATTAGGGGGGGAATTCAGATCTTGGTTCATTGTTAACCAGCAAATAAGATGAATCCACCTTTCATCAAAACCAAACTTAGTCAACATTAAGCGAATGAAGTTCCAGTTAAGTTTATCGTATGCTTTTTAAAGGTCTAACTTAATTGCCATCCAACCAAACGGCCTTTTTTATTTTTGTGAAATGAGTGGAAGATTTCATGTGCTATAAGAGTATTATCATTGATAAGCCTTCCTTTCACAAAAGCACTCTGAACTGGATGAACCAAGGCTGGCGATCTGTGAGTGATGCGATTGGACAATAATTTTGTAAAAACTTTATAAATAGTGTTACATAAACTAGTCAGACGGTAATGATTAATCGATTGGCGGGTATCAATTTTCGGGATTAAAACAATAAATGTTTTATTCATTGAACGGATTATAAATCCATAATGAAAGAAAGCATTGATTGCCAAGATTAGAGAAGACCCAATAGTGGGCCAAAATTACTGAAAAAATTCTGTCGTAAATCTGTCAAGACCAGGTGTTTTGTTAAGCACAAGGTCAAAGACGGAGCGTTTAATTTCTAAAGGCATATGCGATTTTGTAAGTTGTATGTTATCTAGAGTACTAACCAAAGCAGGGATAAAGTCATGGTCACTCGGGCGCTGAATAAAAGCCAAATTGATTTGGAATCGCTTAGTTAATTCTTCAGTGGTTTTTTTGTGAGATAGAATCATGATCTATAAGGGTTTAACCATCATTTGTTTGAAACGAGAAAATATTTTGTTTAATGCATTTAATTTTAGAGATGGTCTGAAAGTATTTAGTGTCTTTATCAAGATTTTGTAGGTGTGTAATTTTAGCACGTTGCTGCCAAAATCTATGATGGAAATCAATAAGGACATCATATTTGTTTAGATGTTGTTGTAGTTTGGTGAGAATCTGCTTGTTAGAGGGGTCTCGGAGTAGACACGCTTGAAGATCCTCACGTTGTTGTTTAGAGATTTTCAACTGTTCGAAATTGTTATTTATATGTTTTTTGCCCAGCGCTTAGAATATTTTTTAAGCAGTTGCATTTTCATTGTTATTTTAAACATAAATGATCCGTTCATTGTATAATGCCAAACTTTTTTGACAAGGTCAGAAAATTCAGGTTTTGATATCCATGCGTTTTCAAAGCGAAAAGGGTATTTATTGTATTTTGTTTTTTGTTTGTCTAGGTTAAAGGAAATTAGACAGTGATCCGAAGTGGTAAGGGGGTGATGATGGATTTGAATATGCAGAAAATCAGATGTTAATGATTGATGAATTAAAACACAATCAAGTCTTTCAGACACATTATGGTCAGAGTTAAGGCTCTTCCTCCGAGTAAAAGCAAAACTAGTAATTGTAGTATTTAAAACACCTAAAGTCTTTTGGATTGTGTGAAGACGGTTAAATCTATTCGGTGAAGGGGGGAGACCACCTAATTTATCAGAAGGGCAGTCAATCTCATTAAGAAGGCTAATAAGAAAGGGGAGAGAGTTAGGCATTAAGGTGAAGGAATCCCAAAACTCCGTCTTATCTTCTTCTCGGGAGGGGGAATATACGAAGGCTAATAAGAAAGGGTGAAGTGGATCAATGTTTTTGATAATAATATAGTTTGTTGATTGGGTAAGTAATACAAATTTACGAGTAAAATCGTTTTTGAGTATGAATAGAGCGATTCCCCCCTTGGTGCCAATAGAAGGGGAGAAAATACATTCATGTAAGCCGGATTTGTTAATTATCGAACACCCGGTTTTAACATTGTTTTGGTTTCAGCTAGGCATAAGAAGTCAATTTTGTTAAGTTTTCGTAGGAGGCAATTTCGTCCCAGAAATTAGCCCTCCTAATAACCATCACGTTCTAGTAAGCGACAATCATAATAAAATTTGTGTACGGTACCATTCATAAAATTGTGTAAGTTTGTTTATGCAAGTGAACAGAAATCGCAGATTGGGAATTGGAATAATATTAGTGTGGAATCGAAATATTTCTTTTAAAGGTGTAAAGCTACATGTGACTTTGTTGCAAAATATACAATACTTGTGATGATAGTAGCAGGGAGAACGAGTTTGTTGAATACAACCAACATGATTGCAAAAGGAAAAACACAGTTTTGAATGGTTACAACAGCAATAGATAGAACAAATTGGATGATTATGAGCACACAGTAGTTGATACTTGCAAGAAAGTGTGATCTGCATAACAAAGATTGAATCCAACTGATCTTAGGTGATAGGAAAATTATAACAAGCAAGTAAGATACTAGCTTATTTTTTAATTGGTTTTGACTTGAGTAAGCAAAAGTAGTGATGCAGTAACTGTGATTAAGCATAAGATGAAGATGAATGGGCTTGTAAAAGTAGAAGAAGTATGAAGTTGTGCAAATACTAAATTGTAGACAAAATTGGTAAGAATTCAACAACTAACTTGGCAAATTGTTTAAAGGACACTTACTGTAGCAACATTCAAGAGAAGTAGGGATACTAAAGTGAGCACTGATGTTGTAAGAGGGAATCCAAAATATGATACTCATGCATATAGTTAACATAGAACAATAGTAGATACTTAAGTAGGTGTATTATACATAAGAGGGAGTTGACAAAAGGGATTACAAATGCTACATAGGTCTGAAGAAAGAGGCATACAAAATTTGGTTCTTACAAGAACCTATAACTCATTTTCAGAAACCCATAATTGGCTTTGCAACAACACACACTTAAAATTAAAAATTGTACAGAATAAAGGGGTATTTTACAAAGTAACCACACCAGCTCAGTAGTGAAATTAGTCATTTAAGTTGCTTTTGGGCGACCCCTTGTCTTTTTAGGCTTCTTTTGGAGGGATGTAGCATCCATAAGTTCAACAGGCAAGTCATTATCTTTCCTTTTGGAAGGATTCATCATTGGAGTAAATAACTCCATGGAGATCAACAACATGCATTTCGTTTTGGAGTTGGGAATTTGAGGACTTAGCCCCATTGTCCATACCAGTTGACCCTATATAAGTGAGTTGAGGAATAGCCAGAGGCTCAGGTTGCCCTCCAGCTAAGACAACAAACACAATGGGAGAGACATAGAGGTAGGGTGGGATCATCATCGTCTCAGGTAGGGGTGTTGTCAAGTTTGATAAAGCATAGGCCACTTGCTCACAGGCTTGCATGAGGATGGTAGGCTCTGAGAACATAGCAAGGTCAAAGTTAGAGCACATTTTAAGTGTGAGAAGAGGATTATAAGGTGGGAGAACTTCCACAACAGGAGGGAGTGTTGCAAGAGTAGGTGGCAGAATAGTTTGGTTAGTGACAGTGGGGGGAGTAGGGCTGAGCATCGATTCGAAACCGACCCGATCCGACCAAAACCGACCCGAACCAAAACCGACCCGATCCAAAACCGACCCGAACCAAAACCGGCCCGAACCAAAACCGGCCCGAACCAAAACCGAAATTTCAAAAAAATGTGAACCAAAAACCGAGTCGAAAATGGTCGGTTCGGTTCGGTTTCAACTTTAGGCGGGTCGGTTTTTACACAAACCGGAAAAACTGAACCATAGTCTTCCCCCAATCTACCTTCACTGTTCAAGTGCAAATCCCTAAATCCCTCAATACATGTCCGTTTAATTTCAAGTGCAAATCAACCAAAATCAATACAAGTGCACGAGGGGAGGAGGATGGGAGTAGAGAATGTCGGAACGCGGGCACGAGGACGGTGAAGCCTGAACTGGTCCCTTCTTGACGACGTCCGAATTGGACGAGGGCGAGAGGAGTAGAGGACGAGGGGTCGAGGGTAAGAGGAGTAGAAACGAGGGGTTGAGGGCTTAGTGGATGGTGAGAGGACGATGGCGGTTGTCAGGTGATAGGCGGCACTGGTTGCGGGCTGGCGAGGAGAAGCGGGCGACGAGGATGGGAGTAGAGAATGTCGGAACGCGGGCACGAGGACGGTGAAGCCCGAACTGGTCCCTTCTTGACGACGTCCGAATTGGACGAGGGCGAGAGGAGTAGAGGACGAGGGGTCGAGGGCAAGAGGAGTAGAAACGAGGGGTTGAGGGCTTAGTGGATGGTGAGAGGACGAGAGGACGATGGCGGTTGTCAGGTGACAGACGGCACTGGTTGCGGGCTGGCGAGGAGAAGCGGGCGACGAAGGGACACTCAGGAGAGTGAATTTGAGGCCGGTGACAGGGCGATGAGCCGAGGACAGGAGTCGAGGACGGCGACCGGGCAACGAGCCGACGAGGCCAGACTCCAGAGATTCAGATCTTGGAGAAACAAGAAAGCGGCCGTAGAGTGAAGAATTGTAATTTGGGGGCTCAACTCAACCCTAATATGCTAATTATTTTTATTTTAAAATTCGGTTTAACCGAACCGAACCGAAGTAAACCGAAACTGATATTTTTGAATTGTTTGAATTGAAAACCGAACCGACTAGCATCGGTTTCGGTTTGGTTCAGTTCCATTCGGTCGGTTCGGTTAAATTTTTCGGTTTTTTCGGTTTGATGCTCAGCCCTAAGGGAGGAGTCAACATTTGAGCAGCATGTAGGGGGAGACCACATTTGTTCTAACAAAAGTAGGGCCTGAAGAGGGTCTTTGTGTGATAGGTCTAGAAGCAAGGTTGCCATGCAGCCTAAGGCTGGTTTGATTAGTGAGTTGAGTATCCGCAGGGTTTTCTTGGATGGTAAGTTTGAGCTTCCTTGGTTAGATATTACTAAGAGGACACTCATCCAAAGAGTGAGAAGTGTCCCCATAACAACCACAACCCTTAGAAAATGACTCATAGAATACTTCAGACTGTGGTTGGTACCATCATGGTTTAGAATTCTAACACAACCTTTAAGGGGTGAGGTAACATCAATATTGACCAGAACCCGACAGAATTTCATCTTGTTTTTGGCATTAGAGAGTTCATCAACTCTAACAATGCTACCAATAAGGTTCTCTCAAAATGAGATCCAAAGTAGAAGGATTAAGCAGGTAGTAAGGTAGAGAAGGAATTCTAACCTAGATATCAACTCTAAGAACCTCATCTGCAGTAGGATTGAAGTCAGGGTAAAAGGGTATTAAAACCACTAACTTGCCATGCACAAGATAGGGTTTCTTACTCCAAACAAGATCTCTTGTTTCTTTGTTGGCAAACTTGAAGAGCAACCAGAAGTTAGCAAACTTCTAGAACTGCACCTCTCCTTTGACTAAGTCCTTCCAGACCTCTTGCATTTTTCCATATATAACATGGGTGACAATGGTGAAATGCATGAGCTCATGCAGATATTTTTTAAAAAGGGGATTGCAGTAGAACTAGGGAGTGAGAGACCATCAGAGAAAACCTGAGGTTGAAGCAAGTTATTGTTTGGACCAAAGATCATCTCAGGATGGAGATCTTGGGACTCATCAGACTGGTGAGAAAGTGTTTTTGCACATGACTGGACTAGAGGGACTTATTGGATTCTCTTGGGTAGATACAATAGGTTCAGGCTGAGTGAGAAGTATTGGAACTGGATTTCTATCCAAGTCCATTGCAATAGGAGGAAGAGGGGATAAGTTGAGTAAGGCATCTTGGTATGTTATAGGTTCAGGCATGTTTGTATTTTGGTAATGTAGGATTTGGGAGAGAGTAGTATTAAGAGTGATGAACTAATGGGTGTGAGAATGAAGTGATAGAAGAGAAGTTATATATAGGAAGGGGATGGTAAATATGTTGAATTTAATTTGTAAAGTTTAATATTAGAAATGATTTAAGTAGAAAATGACTTAAAGTGAATATAATATAATAAATGGCAGAGGGATAAACAGTAATTTGAGAGAGATGAGATAATAAATGATAATATAACATCAGATTGCATGGTAGAGTTTGAGTTACAACAACAAAGTTTGAATAGTAAACGTATATAATGAAGTAGGATGAATTAAATTTCACGCAATAGTTTGTAATAATTAACAGTCGTCTAAAAAAGAGCAGGCAATAGCAGTAGGAGCAAAAGATAGTATGTTCAGTTGTATATGACATATACCTTGAGTAGAAAAGTCTAATTTCTGTAATCATTAGTAAAGGGGAAGAAAGTCTAGTGAAATTATATGTTCCTATGGCATGATAAGACAGAAATTGGCGCTTTAGTATGAGTAATAAATTAACTAGAGAGGAAGTAGTGGAACAAGAATGCTTGATAGTGAGGGTAAAATTGAGTTGTAAATGTGCTAAAAATAGTAATATTGAGGTAAGGTAATATTGAGTTAATGAACACTGTAGCTACAAACCTGAGAAAGTTAATATTAAAATAATATACTTATAAATCTGGAGAATATGGTAGAGATGAAAAGATGTGTAATTTGGATTAAAACAATGGTGATCAGTAGAGATAAAGGATGAACATGTATTATAGATAGTGAACTGAATGAATCTGGATTACTGAAATTCATTTATTATCGGATTATTAAAGATGAATGGTATGTGTTGTATCTGTATTTGGTGAAAATCATTTTGACTATAGTGTTGAACATTACAGAAGGAGAGTGATTTAAACAATAATCTGAGGGGTTGATGTTGTAAATCATGAGAACAATCCAGTATTGGATATGATCTGGAATTTGGGTTGTAAGTGAAAAAAAGTGGTGTATTTTGCCAGTTCTCTAGAGGTCTCAGAAGGAATTTCTGGAAAACTAAAAATACCCAACTTTCATCATATGACTTAGAACAGAGTTGTTGAGATATGAACAGTAAGGCTTCACTTCATTAAAACGAAGGAGCCTAGACCATAAATCAATCCCAACAACTGCAAACTGGCATAAGTTGCAAGTGGCCCATGTAAGTGAGTAACTTTCTGGTAACAAAGGAAACAACACCTCAACCCAAGGACAAAATGAACAGGTTTGTCCTTCAGGGAGCACTTGCACCCTTGAATCCAACATATTTTTCAGGTTTGTGTACAGAGAAGCCATCTTGAAGTAGTGTAGTAGGAATTATTCATCGAAGTTTCAGAAAAAGTTTCATCAACAAGGTCAAATAAGTACGAAACAGTATCTCAAACCAACAGGTATAGTAAGGGTCAATCACCCTAAACCCTCCACAAAACAGGTCCTCAACTCGACTAAGATGCAAGAGAGCATCAGAGTAAAGGAAGACAAGTAACAGTAGAGAGAGAAGGGTAATAAGTTTCGTAGAGTAAAGAAGATTGAAGAGTTTACCAATACATAAGAATGAAGGTGAAGGAAACAAAGGATGCCCAGGAGTAGGCAAGCTTTCCAAAAGATGACCAAGGAAGGAGCCACATCAGAAGTAGCAAAGCACCACAGACAGAGACCAAACCCTGCAACAAGCAAAGACATCCAACCCACAGATACCAAAAAAGACCAAAGCAGCAAAAGATCCAGGAAATAAGGGAAACAAGAAAGAAAAGAAGCTTTACATAACAAAAAGACGCAATATTGTATATAAGATAATGAAAACATGATAGATATAAAGAGTTATAAAAGAGAGTAGATAAAAAACTAAGGGAGATTTGGTAAAGGTGCAAAGCCAAACATGCCCAAAAGGAAGCAACAAAATTCAACACACAAAACAAGAGAGAGTAAAGATTAATCAAGGCACGAACAAAGGGGAAGCAACCAGGTAATGTTCAGGCAAACAAGGAACAGAGTCATGGATGCATAGGGCATAAACAGCAAAAGAGGAAACACCAAAACAGCATGTCAAGCAAAGAAGTGACGGCTATAGATCTGAAAAGAGAAGAAGTAGAAGAAATTAGAAGGAGGGGAGAGGGAAAGATTTACCATTAGTCGGATAGAGCAGATCTGAGAGACAACAGAAGATCCCCACCCAAACGAGATCCAGAACGAGAGCGTCGAAGGTGAAGGAGCGAAACGGAGGCCACCAACGCCACTAAACAGTAGAGAGCCTAGGAAAGCGGCGCGAAAAGCCCAGGGCACAGCCAGGCAAACGAACCAAACGAGGGCGACAGTGAGCAGGCAAGGGTTTGGGGCTACGCAGAAGTAGGAGCAAGTGGCCATTGAGGAGGAAGGGTCAAGGCCAAGCTTGATGGCATCGAGAAAAGGACCAAAGTTCATGGTGAAAGGAAGGTAGAAAAGGTAAGCAGATGGAAAAAAGAGGGGGCGCGGAGGAAGAGGCAAAGAACTAGGGTTGGAAGCAGGAAGAAAGAGGGAGATTGAAAAGGGAGTGTTTTATTTTGGGGAAGTGCCCACTTTGATCTTATCACTAATGAGAGGTTCCAAAATGTCCAAGAATGTTACTTTTTTTGAAGTAGGTTAGAATGTTACTTGAATTGAATCCAATAGAATAACATCGACTATTTACACGGATTGGATGAGGCAAGTTAGGGTAACAATCAAGGAGAAGTTGTTGGACCAATATGGACTAGGCTATAAGTAACTCATTAATCAAATTCCAAAAACTCTTGTATATCAATAAAAAAAATCAAGTATACACTTACGCCTTTGAGAGACGTTCAATCACTCCTTTGGGCGGCGTCCGGTGACTGCTAAAGGCGGCGTCCCGTGACACCGTTCGGATGACAGTCTAATTAAAATTATTTATTTTATTAATTTTAAAATCAGACATCATTATATGATGTGGTTTAAGAAGTCGAAAACATTGTGTGCAAAAAGTGACTGCCTTTTTATACGAATACAGTTTGAGATATCTAATGAACAAAGAAAAAAGTTACAAAGTAAACGAACAATTCGCACCTTTTTATAGGAGCATGGAGGATTCAGCAAGTTACATCCTTAATTTGCCTTCTTCACCGTCATGTACTTGCCAAAATAAGGGGGGAAAACATGGAACCCAAAATGGTAATCATTTACCGAAACAATGTGAGTTATATTTCAATAATAACCTATGGCGAAAAGAATATTCAGTTCAAAAATATCTATCTCAACATAAATGTTTACAACTGAGCCCAGATGTGACCTTCTGAGGTTCAATAACCATCGAGACAAAACAATGCCACCCAACTTTGCATATGTGCATCTTTATCGTAAAATACCTATGTGAATCCTAGCTAAATTAAGACTAGAGCACATGGAGCGTAAAACACGTGTTCGCATAAATCTATACCCATTAAACAACAATTTTCATAGTAAAGTAAACATAAAAAAGGTCTTCAACTCTTCAACTTCACTGTATACTTGACTAATATTATGAATCCATGGCATCAACATGCAGTCCGAGATCTCACAAACTTAAAAACAGTGAACCTCAATCTGCCTAGTCCATCAAGCCAACTCCATTTAAGATTTTCCAATGCATTCAAAGCAGAAAACATCTGCATGTCATGCACATATCCTTGTCAGCAGATCGTCAATGACAAACCATTATGTGTATCAGTAATACATGAAGTGAATGCCAACTCAAGAACAAGTTTGTAGGTAAAGCATATCAAAACACAGAAGAATGTGATATACCACAAAAACATTAAACATCATCAACTCTATAAACACAGAAGATAAATGCATGAAAATACACAATGAATTTCATGATAAATTTTGATATAATTAGGATCATCTACAGTTTTAAGTCTGGTTGGAATCAAGTATGGGTATGGAGCTAACCTACCTTGAAAATCAAACCACAAACGTTGCAAGAAGTGCATGCAGTATAGCCCAGTAGATCATGATACCAAGCCGCATGCCAGGTTGACGCATCAATGTTCGGTCACAAGAAACCCTATCAGACAACAAGCGCAGAATTAGAATCTCAAAAGATATTTGGCATAGTATAATATATCTAGTTGTAGAAGGCGAACGAGAACCTACCATAGGCCATCAATCATGTCACTGACAGGCCTGGTGAATTTTGGCACGAACCTGGAAGTTGTAAGTGACTTGAAGCCGTGAACTGTAAGCAAGTCACACACATTAATTTTTAACATTGCATTTCTTCAACAAAAGACCAAGTAAACAGATCACAAGTTAAGGATAATGTAATAAAAATCGTAAAAAAATTGAAATCTACCTTTGTCATCATCTTCATCTTCTATTCTTCCACTTTCAGTAGTATCTGTGTCTATAGCAATAGCAACTTGATCGTTATTAGATTTGCGCAAACTGCGAACCTGAGAAGTCGTTGAAGTCACAGGTGCCACCCGTTTGTTTATCTGGCATCAAAATGCAACAATAAGATATCCCTACAAATGTGATTTATATTATGCAAACACAATTGATATAAATAAAAGAATTAGACCATCAGAAGAAGTCCAGTACACCCAGAAAGCCAAATTAATTTCACTCCAACCATAAACGGGAGTAGCAATAAATAATAACACACTAAAAGCTTATAGTACAAACACTTCAGATGAAAGAGGTATAATGCATGGAAATAATACTAAAGCAGACGCAGAACCTAGATTGATGAAGGTTTCTACCCCCAATGTTTAGTGACGGATAAGGTTTAAAAGATGAAGTATTTCCACTTGGCGAGCCATGAAGCTGCATATGTCATGGGAAACACTTGCTTAAACACGCTCATATGTCATGGGAAACACTTGCTTTAAACATGAAACACTTTTTTTTATACATATAATATCAGATTTAAGTGCTAGGCAGCACCTAATGTGCCTAAGTCAGGTCTAGGAGGGCTTGATACTCAGCTTGTATCAAACCTTTCAAAAGAAACCTAAGTCAGGTCTAGGAGGTCTAGAAGGAATCATGGACACATAATACAAAACTCACTATACATACAAACTTACCGTTGACTCAACTTCAACAATTTCAGAGGCAGATTGGCCAGACTCTCCAGCACTGGTGAGGGAACTTAAATGTGATTCCATTACGCGTAAAGAAGCTTCCAACGCCTCTTTTCCACGCGATAAATCTTCGATCTTGTTCCTCTCAGCCTGCAGTAATGTGTCTTTCCTTTGTGCTGCAATTCGTAATTCTTCCAATTCAGTGATGATGGATGTTATAGACTTCTGAAGATGATCCTTTAGTTCAATGTTCTGGTCGTTATTACCATCACCAGAATGCATATCGTGCACTATAACCTGAGAGAACGTTGTTTCCAACCATTTCAACAAATCCTGAAGCTCACTTGCATTTCGTTCTTTCACTGTCTTTGATGCTAATAAAGCATCATTTGTGCACCTAGTAACCTCTTGCCTCAAGAAAGAGACCTCAGACTCTCTGTCTTGCAACTGGGTTTGAAGATTTTCAACCTCAGAGAGAAGGCCTTCAGACATGTGATGCAGCTCATCAAATTTGCTCACAGTAATAGACAGCTTTTTCAAGGACTTAGCACGAGCAGCTACTGCTTGTTCCAAATCCTGACTTTTCCTCTTTAAATCCATCTCTAATTCCTCAACTCTGAATTTAAGTCCTTCCATCTGATTCTCTTCCTCATCAAGTGCTTGCATAAGAGACTCAATCTCTGCAAAATTTGAAGAATGTATCAATGATTTGTAGAACCGACAGAACGGATGGTAAGATGATTTCGCTTCCTTGTAGTTATCTGTACCCAAAAAGGATCTGATAGAGTAGAAAAAAGACTATGCTTCGACATAAATCACATAACCCAATAAAACTGTTCACATCGACAGTGATTGTATAGCTAAAAGTTATAACATCCTTTAAAGGTTCATCATTACTTTCAAGAAAGAATGTATCTAAAATGAAAATCTTTCTATTAGTAAACTGATAAAATTATTTTCCTTCAAATTTGTTCCCTGTCAATTAGAACAATATTTTGGAAAGGTAAAAACCTTTATTACACCTCAGAAGTTCTATCAGTTTAATTGTAACTAGGCCAGGAGAGGGGTGGAAAAAAAGGTGGTAGGATAGAATTTTGGAAATTGTATATATATTGCTACATGAGCATTTGAGATCACTTACACAAAGATGTTCAGGATTTCACATTATTCATTTTCCTAGGGTAATGTTTTCTTAAACATACTTGTGTAGTTGTATTAATAAACTCCAATTCATGCTTCATAAAACATACTGCAGCATCTGGGCCATTCAGAAATAAACATATAGGGAAAAAATTATCTTCTTACTTACTATAGTTGACCAAATAACTTCTTTACCAAGCATGATTCAATTCATGGTTCACAAAACATACTGCAGCATCTGGGCCAAACAGAAAAAGGTAAATAGGGAAAAGACTATCTTATTACAGTTGACCAAATCACTTCTTTACCAAAGCATATTCAGGGTCAACATAATAAGCCCTAACCATTATAGCTATTTTTTTATAGAATTAAAATGTTAGTTGAGATGCTGAACATATTAGACAAAGAAGTTCAAGAAAAAACTGACCCTGTTCTTTGGCTGCAATCATGCTGCTCAGAGATGCAATCTTAGACTGCAACTCTGTTGATGCAACTTGCTCTTGCTGCATATCGCTTATTCTACTTTCCAGTGAGTTTCGTTCTTGCTCCATCAGCAGCAATCTCTTCTCTAGATCATCCACATGAATCTCTGCAGCCTTAAGATCACAAGAATACCCTTTTGCAGTAGCTTCAGCTTCCTTAATCTGACTTACAAGCTCCATACACATGCGCTCCTTTTGCACATCCTTCTCTTGGAGTTCCTTCTGCAAATTCAATATAGTAGCTCTCATTTCCCTCTGATCACTCTCTACACTCTTGGCGTGCATAGACGCAAAATCTCTCACGGCTAACCGTAGTCTATTACCGAGCATCTTGATATGTTCTGTGGATGTTGAAAGATCCTCATTCAAATTAATCCCTTCACCACCTAAAGGAAAGTCTTTTAGCTTGGACTCAATATCTTCAGCTGGGAATGGCTTCCCAACTACTTGAGCCTTTCTAGTTTCAATCTCCATTATTGAATGACAGCACATCTCATACAGTGATGATATGCATTGATGCAATATGGTGCAGTCCGCGTCTCTCTTTTTTCCAGCTGATTCAAGATGAATATAATCGGTTTTGATTGAACTTAAAGACCTCTTCAGCGACATTGCTTCACTACGTAGGCTACCAATTAAGTCCAGCAACAGTTCAGCCTCCTCATGCAGAGACTGAGAGTCACTGCATACCCGTTCCTTCAATTGCTCAGTATATCTTGTTAGCTTTGAAAGGTAAGCTTCAATATCATCAGACTGATCTTGAACATCGGATCCCCACAACGAATATGTATCTAGATATCCCTACACGTAGAAGTTCAAATTACATATAACAAACAAAAATTATCAATAGTTAGTGAAAGAAAATAGACAGCTGCCAAAGAAAAGAAGGGACGTTGACCAAATCATTTTATTCTCACTGATTCAGACCAGGCAAAAAAAAATTGGTAAAGCAGCTCCAACAATAGTTATTTTGACATGATCTTCTTAGTGGAAATTCACAGGAAAAGAGACATAAATTCACTTATTTTTCATGTAGACAGACCTACTGAAAGTTTAGCAATGATCCCCGGGCCACACCAAAACAATCAGCAAAGCATATAATTTAAACGAGACTATAAAAAACTTTTGAGAAGCTACTGAAGTGTTGTAGGACAGAGCAACTGCATAGTTGAAATGCAGGCATATGACCTTGAGATCTTTCCACAACGCATTGTACATATATAGTAGGAAAAAGGGAGAAGCAGATTTCACGAGCATATACATGGTTATTAAAACAAATACTATATAGCATATACCTTTTTATCAGCAATCCAAGACATTAGGACAGGAGAAACCCTGGGAAGTTGCAGGTCAGACCCAATAGCTTCTACACATGCCTCCAGATTGTCCCTCAGTCTACGCAGTAGATCCATATCCTTCACAAATACATCAGCAGTCACACTGCTAAAATCGAAAAAGCCTCTGCCAAGTTTATGCACATAAGACCTCAACAAGTCATACTCAGCACGTTGGTTCCTTGTCTCTTCATAAAGTTCCTGTAGACGTGAGATAACTTGAAGTTTGGCAGACTCCGCAGCATCTTTTTGCCCCGAGAGATCAGATAGTTCCTTATAGGCCTTTGCTAGATCTTCTTGAAGACTATCATTTCTCTCCTGAACCTCATTCAATTCAGCTAAGAGAAGCTCAGCTGCCTTTTTTGCTTTTTTCATCTCTTGCTCAGAAGAAACAACTGCACCATTCAAATTAGAACATACTTGCTGAATCCTCTCCAACTTCTGTACTGGATTGCTGACATCAAGTTCACTGTCAATATTTATCTCATCTAACTTACCAAGAAGCAAGCTCAAGGTATGTTCTCTATCTAGAAGGTGTTGCTTAGTTTCCAACAATTGATTCCTCAAAGACGTGTTCTCAGACTCAATGACATGGCCAATTTCTATTTGAGATGAAAGGTTGTGGACTTTTTGTTCAAATACAGCAATAGAATCTTCTCGTATTTTCAATTCAGACTTTAAGCTATCAATCTCAGCTGTAAAGCCCTCAATATTTTGTTTGAGAGCATCACGGTGTTGTACTAATGACTTCCCTTTCTTAACAGCAACATTTAATTTCTCTCGGAGGGAGGCAGACTTTTGTTCCTCCTGTTTAAGCTGCTTCTGCAGTTCCTCTTTTGCCTGTTCCAACTCTTCCAGCTTATTTTCCAAGGATTGACTTTTCTTCATGTATTCTTCTCTGTCCTCTTTGAGATATGCCACCTGACCGATAGCATCATCAAGCTCTTTTTTCAAGTCTACTGCACTATGCACCTCCTCAATCATTGCATCTCTTTCCCTTGACTCAGGGGGATTTGAGTTGTCACAATCATGCATATCAACATTGAATGGACATACAGCACTCCTTTCATCAAGAACAGTGGATTGATCAGGAATCCTGTCATCAATTGTACCCCTGCTCTCATAAGTTTCTGTTCTGAATCTCATATACTCATCTACAAGTTTCTGTATCAGGAATTCTAAACACTCGCCAGGGCTGCTTCCGTCAGATATCAAGCTTTCTGCCCCACATGATTGCAATGTCTCAGCAATCAAGTCTCGCCATCTCAGCATCTGAACTTCGATTTGGAGAATATGCTTCTCAGTTACAAGGTTCTCAGCCAACTTCCCCTGTAAAGAATCCACTTCACTCTTCAAGTCATCAGCAAATTGTTTATACTCAGCAGCAGTTTCCAATGATTTATCATGCACAGATTTTAAACCTGCTAGATCTGCAGAAATAGTTTCCTTTTCGTGATTAACAGACTCAAGAGAGAATTGGAGCTCAGATACATGTGCTTGAGATTCTTCGAACTTTGTTTTTATACTTTCAAGGCTGTCAACCTTTTGCTGTAGAGATTTCATCTGGTAATCAGCCTCTGACAAGGCAGTTCCCAACCACTGAATCCTTTCATCCAGCTCCATTGATCGAACAGGTAGTGGCGTATCAATTCTGTCGAGAACCTCTTCCCATCGCTGCAGGAGGTTGGTCCTCTCGATTACTGATCGTTCCAGGTCATTTCTCTCACAAGTAACTGTCTGGAGAGAGAATTCTAGTTCAGATACTCGTCTTTCAGATTCTTCCAGATCAGCAGCTATGGATCCACAATAGTTTTCAAGATTGTCCACCTTCTGCTGTAGAGAACTCATATGATGATCAGCTTCTGACAAGGCAGTCCCTAACCACTGAATCCTTCCATCTGGCTCCATTGAACGAATTTGTACAGGGGTGTCAATTCTGTCCAGAACCCCTTCCCATCGCTGCACAAGGTTATTCCTCTCAATTAATGACTGTTCCAGCATTTCATTTTGTTCAGCTAATGCAAAAAACTTATTCTGCAGTTCATCATATTGTCTTCTCAAATCATCAACCAGGTTTGAGCTATGGAGAGCATCATCTTTGCGTGTATCTGTTTTAATAGTACCAGCATCAGAAAATGAACCACCACCAGTAGAACTTCTCTGTTCCCAATCAGCAACATGCAAAGAGTTAGCAGCTACAGTATTGGCCAAATAATTAACCTTCTCTACTATATCTCTGGAATGAAAGTGTTCAGGCAGCTCAAGATCCTCTAGAATCTCTTCTATTCTTTGAAGTGCTGAATCCTTGAGAAGGAATGACTCTCGTAGTGCAGTAGCTGAGTTACGGATGTATGAAAGCTCAGATTCCAAAGCTTCCATGCGCTCACCTGCCTCAGAATAGTCCTTGAGCTTGTGTTCAACCTCATTAAGCCTAGCTTCCTTCAACTGTAACTCTTCTGAGCATCTCTCCAGTTCAGTGGATGTTTCTGAAAGTGATTGCTTCAGACTATCACGCTGCACAATCAGACCTTTACCCTTAGCAACAGCAATGCTGAGTTTCTCCCGGATAGAAACGACCCGCTGCTCACAGTGCTCAAGTTCTGTAGCTTTCATGAGTAGATGCTCTTGAGTAATATCAAAAGCATCTTTTGCATGTTTTAAACTTTCCTTGAGAACAAAGATTTCGTTCTGCTGCTGGAAGTTGAATGAATCCAGGGATTCAGAACATTCCTGCATTTCTGTCAACTCTATCATCCTAGAGTTGAGATCATCTTTGAGTAATCTAGCATGGTCATCAGCATCCTTATATTTTCCAACAAGCAATGAGATTAAAGACTGCAAGAGTAAAAGAGAAGGCTCATCTGAGTTCATTTCGGTAGGTGTCAACTTCAATACATCACCGACATTCTCCACCAGCTTCAGAAGGAGATCCGAATCAAGGGACCTTTTCTTGAGTACCTCTTCATCATGTGTTCTACTCAACAGTTCAGAATGGAGGTTATGATTCAAATCTTTAAGTTGCTGCCTTTCATTGAGCAGACTAGTAAGCTGCATGATAATAGTCTCAAAATCGTCAGCGGCCAAAGCATCATAGTGCCTCAATTCTTCTGGCTGACTGTCACTTTCTTCAGCATGACCCGAAGAAACATCAAAAAGACAATTCCTGAGATCAGCATACACTTTCTGCAGTAAATCGATTGCTGCATTTTTATCTCCGGTCAAAGCATCAAACTTAGTACACATTTCCTCACAAGTCTTGGAAAGAGTTTTGTTTTCTCTGCTTGCAGCTCCAAGCTTCTCTTTCAAATCCTCAATCACTTCACAGGCAGCATTTACAGAAACCAAAATTTGGCCATCACATCCCATATCCTCAGAAAAACTAGCTGGATTAGGTGACATAACTGGAGACCCCACAACAGCATCAAGTTTCTTCACCACCTGAGCAGCCATGAAAAAGGATGATTCCAAAGCTCCCTGCACTTCACATATTTTCTCTGTCATATCTTTTCTCATCCCCTCAAGGTCACTATGTATATGAGAAGCTATCTCCCCAGAACTCTTCTGTACTTCGTCCAATTGATCAAACAACTCGGTGAATCTAGACTGATAATGCGTCAGCTTTTCAGCCAGCTGGATATTTTGTGCTGTAAGACTGTTCTCCTTTTCCCTTGAAGCCTCACACAAAGTCTCCAGCTCGGTATGTCTTACCTCCATGCTCTTCATATGCTGCTTCATGACTTCATATTGAACCTCAAGCTCTATATTATGCAGTTCCACATTAGCACAGGAACCTTTCCAAGATTCCACATCTACCAAAAGTTCGCCGAGTGCCGAAGAAGCTGACTGATGTCCTTCTTTTTCAACCCTGGCAAAATTGCTGGCATGTATAACATCATGGTACATTGCCTTAAGCACAAGGCCTAGATTTCCTGCATACTGCTTTACCGACATATAAAGATCATCACCTGCTATCTGACTAGCCTCTGAATCATTTTCACCAGACTGCGGTTTTGCCTCAAATGCTTGAATCAATTTTGATATGCCTGGAGCAGCACTTCTTCCAAATGAACGACTTAAGGTCATGAAATGACAGTGCATTCCTTCCATTCCCTTCTCAAGATCCTGGAGCAATCGCTCTGCCTCTTCCAAGTGTCCCTTTAGTATCACAAACCCAGAAAAATCATCATAGGCATCTCCTATAAGATGGCTCATAGGTAGCCTTTCCTCGGAGTCATCCAAGGCAGGCTTAGGTGCTACAGAAGACAATGCTTCAATAACTGTTCTTTTGGGAATATTTTGCAAGCCATCAACATTGGCTACATTTGCACAGCCCCAATCTTGGGGTCCCACAACGTCGACCTGAGATGATGAATTCGAGTCTCTGCTGCTGATCTCAGCAATCTTGCCTTTGTATATTTCCAGGGTGCTACTCAGACCAATATTTTCCTCCATCAGTTGTTCATGATGCAATCTATCATGTTTAAGATCATCCTCAAGGTGCGTACATAGGGCATGTTTCTCAGATAGCCTCTCCTGGTAAACAGATATTTCCTTGGAAAGTCTCTCATTCTCATGAACAAGACTCTTCTTCACCTCTTCAATCATCTGTATCCGTTCTCTCAGTTCAGCCAGGTTTTCATTCAACTTGGAATTTCCCTCTTCTAAAGTATTCATTAAACATCTGCAATCTGCTAAATCAACAGAGAGTTTCTGATTCATGGCAGATGAAAACCCTGCCTCCTCCTCAAACATCATTTTTTCATCTGTTACAAAAGCAAGGCTAACATTCAAGCTGGCAATTTCCACCTCAAGAGCATCAATTGAACTCCTGCAACCAGCCAATTCCCTGGAATGCTTTTCATCAAGAAGTTGTTCACTCAACTCTATCTCTTTATTTTTCTCTTCAGTAATTAACACCATACTATTGACTAACCTCTCATTTTCAGCCAGTGAATCAGCCAATTGACGTTTGTAGCAATCCAATTCCTCTAAACATTTTAAGGAGCATCGTGATGATTCCTCGATTGTTATTTTCATTTCATCCACCTTGGAAGACATCTCCATAACTTGTGCCTCAGCAGAGTGATGTTGGCTTTGGAGCTCCTCTTTCTCACATAAAGCAGCCTTCAGTTCAGATCGACACTCCGTGAGTTCTGCATAAAGGTCTTTATTCCTCTCTTTGAGATCATCAAGTGATGCTGTAAGCAAAGATATTTCTATATCCAACTGCTTTTGCTTGTGATCCATGGCAGTTTCATGTTTACAAGCCTCAAAAAGTTGCAAACTAAACAACTCCTTCGATATGTTGGCAACATACAGATGTTCTAGTAACACACCAGAAACATCAGAATGCTCTGCTTGCACAGGAAGAGCATTACTATTCACCATGCTTCTAGAATTGATAAGAACTGAAAAATCCTCCTCAGATAGCCCCTTGATCATATCCACAAGGTTCATGAGAGTAACAGCTTCCCCAACAGAACCAGAAGCAAGAGAATCATAAGCTTCCTTCATATCATTTTCTGCATCAGCCACAATGCACGGTGTATCATACTTACCTGAGCTCATATTGCTTTCTGCCAAAGCCACAGGAACGTCAGTATCTTCTTGTTGCCCTAACATTATGCTTCTGTCATCGACCCTTAAACCAGAACCAGAAACTTCCTGCATTGCCCCTAACCAGCAACAAATGAGAACAATTATACATTAAATGCATTCACGTCATTCTCTATCTTAACTAGAGCATACAGGACATGGATACAAAAAGATGCAGGAAGTACGGATAAGAGGCCTCAAATTTTCTAAATTTTTTTCAAACTAAGAGCATGCTTAAAAGAAAACAGGCACAAACCTAGATCTGACGATACCTGATCTTCCTTTTTCAAGACATCTTCATCTGCATACAATCCACTAGCAGATGAAGTTGTGGATGGATGTGAATCAGCATTCACGAATTCTAACATAGAAATTCCCGAAGCAGCTCTTTCACCATCAATGGAATGAACTGGGAGTGTCTCCTTTTCCTTTGAACTTGAGGATGAAGTGTTTAGCCCATTAGAGTCTTCTACAGCTCCTACTGATAGTGCCTTATCATAGTTACTGTTGTCATCTAAAACGGGGATTGAGATTGCAGTGTCTAATGGCTCAGTCAAAGTAGAATCTTCAGAATTCTTCAGAGGAACTGAGACAGATGATTCTGAATCCGGATGTCGCCGAGGTGCCTTTTCAGGCATATGAGATGATTCTGTTGGTGCATTGGCTGAAGGGAGCACCACAGCATCATCATCATCATGCTGCTCAGAGTTATCAGCTCCGCTTGAGGACTTGCTGCTGCTCTTACCATGCTTGCCTTTACCCTTCCCTTTGCTATTCTTTTGCCGATATTGATCCAGCTGGTTGTAAAACAGATGGAACAAAAATTCGAATCAATATCCAGTATTATAATCCTGAACTCAATTGAAGTTCATTCAACATTGATGAATAAGTTCTCAGTGTTATCCCCTGTGACAAATATAAGATATATATGTGTGTGTGTGTATTGTTCTAACTACATCATATTCTCCGGAGCCATCCTAGTAGTTCACGGTTCCTGAACCTGCCTTCATTCAGTACCCCTTCCACTAGACATTAAAAAATGTGTACTTTTCACTTTAGAGCACTGGCATTAGGAACATGATTTTTCCATAAAAATTGTAAGGTCGGTGGCATTGAAAATTTGACATAGCAAATGAAACGGGACATTATAGCTTCAAAAGCTAAGACTTTGTACTCTGGGCAAATAAGAGTAGTAAGGGAAGAAGAGAGTACTGACCTTTTTACGACCAGCTGCAAGCAGATCGGTGCGATTGGATTTCTTATCCATCTGTATCCAATCCCAATCAGGAACAGCCCTCGGTCAACAACATCCAACCTGGTTCAGCAGCCCAAGAGCAATTCAAACGCAAAAAACACCGAAAATCATATAACCAGAAGTAACCGATTAACAGTCATCAATCGGAAATCACAGTATCGTAAAAATTTTCAATCCGCACACTTAAAACAGAGCCAATGAAAAGCAGCGGCAAATGGCAATTAGAAGATGCGAAATCGCAAAAGGTAGAAAAACAGATCCACTGAAACATAAACAAAGAGAAAAGGGGGAAATCGAATTGAACACGAGGAAGGGAGAGGGAGAACCTGAACGAAGAAAGCCAGGGAGGAGGGGAAAGAGAGAAGCGCCTGGATCTCCTGGTGGTGTGGAGGAGTATTAGGGTTGTTGGTGTCGCTTGCTGAGAAGATGTAGATCTAACGCAAAGCAACAACGTCCCCCTCTGGATCTGTGTGTTGTCTGATTGGAACTCGTGAAAGGGGCGAGAATGTGAAAGATGGTGAATTTGGGATTCTACCAACCAGGAAAACTAGAACCGAAGGAAGCTTTCGTTTACGCACTGTTTCTTACTTTCTATGCCTTCGGTTGTCGAAGCCACGCTGACGTCCACGCTACTGTTTCTTTTTTTTTTCTTTTTCTTTTTCTTTTTTGTTTTTGACTAGGATGAGCATCGATTCAAAACCGACCCGAATCACCAAAACCGAACCAAATCGAAAATGGATTTTGGGAATATGTTGAGCCGAAAACCCCGAAATACGTCGGTTCAGTTCAGTTTGGTTTCGATTAATTAAAGTCAGTTCGATTTAGGTTAAAACTGAAAAACCCAAATCATTCACGACTAAGAGGGGGAGATCGGGAGGGCGGGGGCCGGGGAGGTCGACTATGGCGGACGAGTTCAGGGCAGCCCGCAGAGGCGTAGAGGAGAGGAGCCGTTCGAGGACCGAGGAGGCGGAGATCGAGGAGGTGGACCGAGGAGGTGGAGGAGGCCGAGAGGCAACAACGGGCGTGGCGAGTCGACAGCGACTCAGCAAGACAAGACAAGACGCGACAGGTTCGCAGGACGTCGGGAGGGCCGGTCCGTCCGGAGGGGAGACTCGGGAGGCCGACAACGGTGGCAGGCCTAGCAGCGAATCCGAGTCAGAGGGGAGTTGGGACGGGAGCCAGCCGAGAGGGAAGGCGAAACACGGAATTGCAGAAATTGAAAGTGTGAACGAGAAAGTGAAACACGGAACACGTAACCCTCACTGTAAGTCTTCTTATTCTATAGTTTTGACTATATTTTCAATTTCTACAGAAATTGAAAGTGTGAACGTGAGAACGAGTGGCAGGGATCTTCTTATTTTATAGTTTTGCTAAAAAATAGTGTTTTTGTTCATCTAGCCCGTCCGTTTCCCCACCTGGTTCCTTCCTCCATCCACCTCCTGCTTCCTGTTCCCCTCTCTCGCTTCTCTCTTTGCGTGTCTTCTTCTTCTTCGTTCTCCCCATGCCCTCCACCTCCTGCTACATCTCCACCACTTCCTTCATTTCTATCTTTCTCATTTGATTTTCCTTCCTTATCTCTCTTCGGCTCTTCGCTTTAGTTCACACCCTATATGCCTTTCACCGGCCCCATCTCCACCTCTGTCCTCACCGCTCCGATTTCCGCCGACCGACAAAATCGGCGAACCAACTTGTTCAGTGCAGAGGATGCGTAAAGTGTCCAGCTCTTGCTTGATTGTCTAAAAGAGAATAGACAATCAAAAAGTTCGATCAGCAATTCATCTTTTTGCTTAAAATATGTTTGGTTCATAATCACCCTTGATTTAGGATCGCAAATAACCTTTATGCATATTTTTATGTTATTTTAATTTGTTAGGGTACAAAATTACAAACTGATTCTTAAAATTATGTGCTTCACAATTCACACGCATCTATTATCATCAGGGGCGGAGCCGGGGGTCCTGGGTGGTCCCTGACCCCCTCTATAATTTGTACTTGTACCATTTTGGTATATATTTAGGACACAAAATAAAGTTGGTCTGGTGGTTTTAAACCCAAGTTCTCATCCGTGTGCCCCCCACCCGAGTTTGAATCTCATGTCTCACATTGTTTTGTTCTTTACTTCCTTCCCTTTAGAAGCCTTTTTTTTTCTTTTTACTCCTTTTATTTTTATTCAGCCATGTATTTATGATTTATAAATACCCATAAATACATACTTACATGTATACATGTGTTTTTTTGTTCTATTCTTAAAGTTGGTCTGGTGGTATTTTTTTTATATACATCTTCATAAAGATTATAATTTATGGGCTAATTTTATTCTACAAGAAAAAAAAATCATACTTACATTTTCTTAATAACCTAAATTATATTTACTTGGTTAATAATAATAATCTATTGCTTTCGTCCCATTTGTACTATTAATTTGTGCCCCCTCTCTCGAAAATCTCTAGCTCCGCACTGATTATCATAATAACATATCTCCAAATTTCTACAATGAAAACCTACTGCATCTAAACCTACATCAGTTATTCTTTGACAGGCAGCAATACCGAGAGATTTTAAAGTCTTTCCACACCTAGAGGCAAACTGTCCTAAACCAACATCAGTTAAAGAGGAAAGATATGAGGTTTAGATGATGACATAATGAAGATGATGAAATAATGAAGATAATGAGGTTGATGATGGGGAAGGAGACCCAGATGAAGCCAAACTTTTGTGAGGGAAGATATGGTAAAGCCTAACGATGGGAAATTGCATGTTCAGTGCAAAGGATGCGTAAAGCGTCCAGCTCTTGGGAACCTTCTGGGATAAAACCTGCCCGGTGTACCATATTATGGTTGTTGCATTTCTTGCTCTTGCTTGTCATATTGCGAATGTAACAGCCATAATGCAACAACCATAATATGGTACACCGGATCCTGTCAATATGGTACAAGTCGGTGTAACCCTAAATGCCCACATTTTTATTTTTATTTTTTTTTTATTTTTAAAATTTGGTTTAACCGAAATCGAAATTTTCGAATTACTTGAACCGCTAACCGAACCGATTATCCTCAGTTTCAGTTTGGTTTGGTTCGGTTCGGTTAAAATTTTCAGTTTTTTTGGTTTGATGCTCAGTCCTAGATTACAGTACTAGACAAGTCTATAGGGAGTCATCCTAGGTAAAGAGCTTTACAATTCTCAACTGTTCAATAGGATAATTATGGCTCATTTTATCAATTCTCAACACGTTGAAGCTTCCCAACACAAAAGTAGAGCTGACTCCAAGGAAAGCAACATTCCTGACATTGTCTCCAAGGACGCTAGAAGGACAAAAGGGTCCTAGGAAAGAAACTATTTTCTCACTCACTATAAATACATCCTTTGTATTTATCATGAGGTGACTTCCTCCACACTCTCGCTACAGCTGTCAAGAACACCAATAACACCTCAAGAACAGAGAGAGAGAGACCCAGATCCGAAGAAGAAGTCCAACCATGATCAAATCTGTTTGTAATTAAGAGAGTATTGTGTTTCCTGAGGACTAGGGAACACGTGAGGTTTGAGTTCCTTTGTATTGTGTGCTTATTGTGTTAGGCTACTAGAGTTAGGGCTAAAAGGAATTTCACTAGTAAACTGTAGGGACGGATTCCTCTAGTTTAGGAAAGTGTGAAATTCGCCTATATAATAGTTGTAGGGACTCATGTAAGACAAGTATAAGGAAGTCATTCAAAATCCTCCTCAGTGGTAGAGGTTTATTCATCTAGACTAGTTGGTCTAAATGAGGTCCCTCTATAAATACATGCGTCCTTACTTGTCTGTTCATGTACTTATTAATTTGGTTAAGTATTCCGCTGCTTAGGATGCCGTCCCTTAAGACGTCCTTAACTCTACTAATTAACTAATCTCTATCCAATAGCGCTAGCGATTATCAAGTGTTGTATTTGGACACAACATAATAAATTGGCCTTCCAACAAGTGCTTAACGACTTCATCACAAACCTCAAAGTCTATATAAAACAACAATTACTACCATGAAAAGAGTAAAGAACTGGACAGAGGAAGATAATACGTTAAATAAACAAAGCCAAACAAGAAGAAAGAATTAAAAAAACCCAATAAATGAAAATCCCCAGTAACGTTGACAAAATTAACTTCGATGGATCAAAAGTAACATTAGGAGAGGCGTCATCAGGTTTTATGATTCAGGATAATCATGGTCAAGTTATTGAGATAGCAGTCACAAAATATGGAAAAGTGTCAGCCCTAAAAGCAAAAACTTTGGCACTTGGAATGAGATTAAAATCGCTAAGGACCTGTTTGGTACCATACCTAGAATTGGGTTGGGATAAGGAATGGGTTGGTATAGGGATGAGATAGAGAATAAGGATGACTGATACTTATTGTTTGGTTAAATTTGAGGAAGGAATGAGATTTTAGGGTTAGAGTTGAATTTTGAAGTACCATAAGTCCATAACCAGTTAACCATGAAGGCTTCATCTTCTGCTCGTCCTCTATCATGGTAAAAAAATATAGTTGTACCCTCATGATTTAAACAGCACACTTGTACTACCACAAAAAAATTTAATCCCTAAACAAAATCAATAGAGAGAGAAACACTTGATTTGGAATTAAGTAGCTGATAGAGTAGGCATAAGAAAGGAGGGAGAAGCAACAAAGTTAGGGACTACGCGCTCTATAGGATAGAACATGGAGCAAGAGGAGGAAGAAGAAGCACAATGAGAAATAGAGAATGGTTCAAACTCAAGATTTAGGGACAGTATGAAATTAAGCATACTACAAGCTATGAGTGATTCCAAGGAATGACCTATTCTCAACTCATTTATCAAACGAAACACCGAATCGGTTTGAGTGATTCCTAACATTAGGGGGTCCCTCTAATGGTTCGAGTCAGTTCTGGTACGTCAAGTTGGTAGAGGTGCTAATGTCATGGACTCATGGCCAATAAAATTGATAAAATGAGCCATAATTATCCTATTGAACAGTTGAGAATTGTAAAGCTCTTTACCTAGGATGACTCCCTATAGACTTGTCTAGTACTGTAATCTAGGACTGAGCATCAAACCGAAAAAACTGAAAATTTTAACCGAACCGAACCAAACCAAACTGAAACTGAGGATAATCGGTTCGGTTAGCGGTTCAAGTAATTCAAAAATTTCGATTTCGGTTAAACCAAATTTTAAAAATAAAAACAAAAATAAAAATAAAAATGTGGGCATTTAGGGTTACACCGACTTGTACCATATTGACAGGATCCGGTGTACCATATTATGGTTGTTGCATTATGGTTGTTACATTCGCAATATGACAAGCAAGAGCAAGAAATGCAACAACCATAATATGGTACACCGGGCAGGTTTTATCCTAGAAGGTTCCCAAGAAATACTGAACATATACTAGTTACATGTCCTCACACCCAAACTATATATAGGTAAAAAATCAACTCGGGGTTATGGAGACATGTCTGTGTAGTAGTCTAGCTTTTGTAGGTAGTTCATTCATGTCAATTTTCCATAAAAAATTCTTTACGTTAGGTCGGTTAGGTATGTATCTAGTTTTCAAATCCATTTGTTCAGATTTTAAGTTTGCCTTTCTTCTCTTGATATAAGTTTAATATTCGATGCTATCGAGAACCAAGCATTTTTGTTTGGAATATAATATAGTTGTGTTGGATTCTATGGATACAAACGTAGTGGAAAAATATTAAATTTGATCCCAAACCCTAGTCTAGGATCTGTATGATAACGTCGAACATGTAAATAGTTTAGATAATTACCTCAAAGGAAGACACCCAATTACAACTTTAAACCTGTCTTGTGATCACTAAAGAGCCTCAAGTGTTGCTCACTTGCTCCTCTAGCGGTATCCACGCACGTGAACGGGATAAAATTCTGCACTGAAAATTACTTGCTAAAGAACTGGTTGATACGTAATTAACTAGGGAGAATTGTATATGAAGGAGTTGTTGATGACGGCACTACGGTTCTTCAATCCGCCAATCCAAAAGCTCATATCTTATATAGACAATTGCAATCTTGTACATATGCTTCTCTGAATTGATGAATTCACTTATTGTTGATTTCTTACTTTCTTTGATTGGTCATTAGCATATGTCGTTAGTGGACCCTTAGTAGTCCAACTATTTGTCCAAAATTCGATTGTCCTTCCGTCTCTCACTTGCCAATCTAACCCCTCCCGAAACTCCGATCTTAAGCTCATTAGTTTTGACCATTGCCACGAGATGTTTTTATATTTTTTATAACTAGAGAGTTTTTTATTTCTCAAAATTTTCTCATTCACTACTCGTACCCAAGTATTACATGGCTTGACTATTATTTTTTATAATAACTTCATTTGAAATGCCTTATTTATTTAAGAACAAAGAAAACAAACAAACTATAGTCAAGCCACTTCAAATGAAATTTTGGAAACTACTAGTCATTCACTAGTCCTCCTAATGAATTAGGTTTACATATCTTATCCCATCCTATGAGGGATTTATGTTCTGGTCTTTTGTTCCAAAGAAAACATATGTTAACTTGGTCAAGTTCATTGTGTATATTTGATGATTGTTGATGTCCAAAAACACCGAGTACTTATAACACGATGAGAGTAGCAAGACTTGATTTCAACCGAGTCAAAAGCTAAGAGATGGAAAAAGTGTTTTATTGCTAAGTGTTAACGCGAAGATGGCAATATCAGAGGTGTTTCGGGTCGAATGCGAGATTACAAGTGTGGATAAAACTCTCTATCACGTTGAGTGTATTGGATTACAACAAGGATCTTAGCTCGAGATTCAGTGTACGTTTCACGAGGTTTCGGATCCTCGTTTTGGTGCACAAAGCTCGCTATTTATAGCCGACGTCTGGGCTGGGATCGAGTGGAATGTCGATGTGGGACGAATGCCGCCCAGGTACGTGTCGCTCTTTGGTTGGCCTGCAGAGGCGGGCCGCGGAGCCGCCCGCCCACTTACTTGGATGGGACGTTGCCGCCCATCCACTTGCGTGGATGGGAAGCATCGTCCGCGTTTACCGTCAGCGCGATGGAAACGTCCCCGAGAGACTTCAACGTTTCAAGTGTTTGTTTGACTTTGGAGGGGGTCACTGCACTGCACTGTACGCGGTGACGGTAGGAGCGGGGGTGATGCTCTTTGAGGGGCTTATACTTTGTAGTATTCTGTTTTGTTGGGGTCGTCGGGACCGCATTGACGGTTCTTGGTATCAATACAACCCCATGGTGTGCAAAACATCGTGCGCGAAACCGGGCCTCGATGCTCTTTTGAGGACGGGTCCAAAAAAGTACCCTGAACCGGAAATGTGGTGCGCGAAACGCGTTTAGCGTTTAGAGATGCGCGGGCAAGTGAGGACGATAGGACTGGGAGCGTGGCGAAGGAAGCTATTTGGGCCGCATGGCTTTATGGGCCGCCTGCAAGACGAGGCCCATAATTTCGCGGCCCGTTGAGAACTGAACAAAAAGAGCGGTTCCGCTCTTCGTCTTTCCCACTTCTCCACTTTCAAATTCCGAAAACGCCATTTTCGCTCTCAAGCAACTCTCACCTTCCATCGCCGGAGATCGTTCAACCTCCAACACTCATCACAACCGACTCATCCTCTGTTCCTCCTCCCTTCCGGTGCGTTCTCCTTCTTCTTCTTTTTCTCTTTTTCTCTTCGCTTTTCAGGTTTTTCGAGGATGCCTTCGGCCTAGCGGCAGCGTCACCGCTGGTGGCCTGTGGCTTCTGCGGGGTCTTCCACCTGAACTCCACCCTTCTGGCGAGGCGGATGGCAGACGGACTCGTGGGCAGGGCAGGATAGGGCGGGGGCGAGAGGGCTGCTACCCTAGCGGCGCTCCGCCCTGGAGTCCATCGCCTGGCGGTGGTGATACCACGTCCGCCACGTACTCCAGTGTGCCGCTTGGAAGGCGAAGTGTCGTGGGGAAGGCGAAAAGTTGTAGGGAGCTGACTCGGCTAAAGTCGTTGTTGCAAAATCAAAGATAAAACCTAAACATGCAAACAATCAAGTATAGTAAGCAAGTACGGGGTCGAACCCAAGAGAATCAGTTTCTAGTCAGATTTTAGTAAGTTTTCATGCAAGCAATCAAAGGGGGGTTTCGAGAGTTTGTTTCAAAAGTTATCAAGTAGAGTTCATTCAATCAATTCCACTTTATTAATCTGTTGATCATGAATTCATCTACTTCTTTATATGTCTAGGTCAAATCCAATCCTTATCTTAATTATTCGCTAGTCCACGGTCCTAACAAAACTATGATAAGAACAAGAACGCTTAATTCAAATCATGCAATACACACAAGGATATTAGGAAATCAAATCATGCAATCAAGCTACGAGTCTCATGCACAATTAAACCACGGTCCTAGAATAGAGTTGTTTCGAGAATTAGGAAAGATGCATAGACAACAACCAATCCTAAATCAAACAATATATCTAAGTCAATCAAACAAGTTGATCAGGCTCATAAAATCAAATATAGATCATAGGATGAAGCACAAGAATATCAATTAAGATCGAGGGATAAAGAAGTTACCAAAATTTCACAACTTCATAATAAAGCTTCCTTTATCGAATAAACTCAAAGGGAGAATTAGTTCTCCATTACACTCACATGGTAGCACATCATGTTTTTGCACTTATTTTGGCATTCTATAATACATATGGATGTGGCCTCTCAGATTGGTCGTTAGTTTACACCTACAGTAGATTGTTAGCCTTCATTATGTCAAAGCAGGTTTGGCCCAATGGAGGGGTTATTGTAGCATGGTTAGTGCAAGGGTGGTCACAAATGTGATCTCAAATCCAGCTAAACTAACGAAGACCATAAAACAACCTACTTGACCTTAGCCTCACCCTTTGGCATGCTTGTGTCTCAAGTCATTGGTACTTTACCGGGTTTGTCATATGCCCATGCACGTTTTTTTATTCAAGGGGGCCTTAGTGACTTGAGAACCATAGGATCTAAGTATCCTGCCCCAAATGCCCAGATTTTCTAGAGTATGGCTACCATAGGAATTGAGGGTGCAAAAGCATTGCCAAAGTACTGTGAACTCTTCTGCATGTTTGCCAATGGTGGGACACTAACTATAAATGTTGTTAGACTATATGGGGTAGTATAAGACGTGGGCTAACTTCATTCCATTTCTAACACCAATGACTATCTCTTTCTTTATCAGGAGATACTTCACCATTAATATATGCTTAGGCTGCTTGATTGTTTTGATTTGGCACGAGAAATTTAAAGCCAACAAGGATAAATACTCAAAGATATTTGCATCTAGTCTGATATGTGGAGAAAGTATTTAGGGGTTATTTGGCTCGATCTTGGTCATTTTCAAAGTGAAGCAACTCATGGGCTTGAAGGTCTTTCCGAATGAACATGTCTAGCTTATGTTACTGTATTAGATAAAAACATTAATTAAAAATGTGTTTTTTTATCCGTCTAATTTGTAGAGTTCATCCCCATGTGGAACAAGGATAGGAGGGGCGCATCCAACTGATGTGCTCAATGTTAGCTCCACATATTGTCATAGTATGTGCCTCTACTCTTCTTGTTAATTAATTAGGTATTGTATGTTCTAGGGGATGCCAAAGTCAAAAAAACAACTTTGATGCTATTATATATTCTAGGGATCCCATCGAAAAAAGAAGAAATCAGTTTTTTTAGGAGCATATAATGCCTATTTGGCCAAGCATTTCCTTGTATGTTGCTTTAGTCCTTGTGATTCGGGCTATTTTACATGGGTTAACTCTTAGATTTTAGGATATTATTGAGAGTGTTTAGGTTAGGTTTGAGCATTATTATAATACGAAGACCGAAAACACGAGATGTGAAGAATCAAGAGTTCTTAGAGTTTAATTGAAGACAAGTTCGCCACTACATGGATTGCGCGGTCGCGTTGTCTATGACGCGGTCGCGGTGGAGAAAGGCGACGATGTTGAAGACACTTGAAGGCCGCGGTCGCGTTGTCTATGACGCGGGCGCGGTAGCAGCCGACTCAGCCAAGGCCAATGATAGACCGCCGTGGGCGCGGCTAAGGTGGCGCGGTCGCGGTGCGTGCCAGATCCGAGACGGATGAAATTTTGTCTTTTCTATCTTGTTTCCTTTCTTATCTTTTCATTTCCTTTCTTATCTATCTCGAAGAGCTTGTTCTTTGGGTTATTAAAGTAGGAGCCTCTTTAGGTTTTAGTTACCCCTTACCTCTTACCTCATACCTCTGATTGTAATCAACTGTTCTTTCAATAAAAGTGTTTGCTTTCTTTGTGATGGAGAACTAATCCCCTTTGGAGTTTACTCAATCAAGGAAGCTTTTTTATGAAGTTGTGAAATTCTGGTAACTTCTTTATCCCTAGGTCTTTATTGATAGTCTTGTGCTTCATCCCATGATCTCTGTTTGATTATATGAGCCTGATCAACTTGTTTAATTATCTTAGATCTATTGTTTGAATTAGGATTGGTTGTTGTCTATGCATCTTTCCTATTTCTTGAAACAACTCTATTCTAGGACCGTGGACTAGTTTAGGGAAGAGTATTCAATGGTTAACTTGTTCATGAGACTCGTAGCTTGATTGCATGATTTGATTTCCTAATACCCTTGAGTGTATTGCATGATTTGAATTAAGCGTCCTTGTTCATATCATAGTTTTGCTAGGACCGTGGACTAGCGAATAATCAAGATAAGTATTGGAATTGACCTAGGCATATAAAGAAGTGGATGAATTCATGATCAACGGTTTAATAAAGGGGAATTGATTGAATGAACTCTACTTGCTAAACTTTGATTGAAATCTCTCTCAAAACCCCCCTTTGGTTACTTTGCATGAAAAACCATTAAAGTCTAATTAAGAAACTGATTCCTTTGGGTTCGACCCCGTACTTGCTTACTATACTTGTATTTGCATGTATGGGTTTTATATTTGATTTTGGCACAATGACTTTAACCGAGTCAAATTTTGGCACCGTTGTCGGGGACTGCTTGTTCTTGATTGATTTTTGTGTGTTTTCCGCGACCGCGGCCTCCTCGGCGCGCCCGCGGTTCGAGCTCAGAAACCCCCTTTGGGTTCGGACCTATCATATGGTCCGTACCCGGTCTACTAATACTTCTCCTGTTCGCTTTGATCCAGAAATTGACAGGACTCTTCGGAAGATAAGCAGTGCTCCCAGAGCTTCTGCATCCTACGTTCTTCTTGAACCTCTCTCTCTCTTTGATTCTGAACCAAAAGAAGTCATGGCGGAACAAACACTCACGACACCCGATCTCCAACAACAGCAGCTGGCTATTCAGTTCCCCGATCTCGGGGAGGGCGTCAAGTTCGAGCTCAAATCCGGGCAGATTCACCACTTACTCAAATTCCAAGGGTTGAGCGGTGAAGACCCGAACAAACATCTAACGGAGTTCCACGCTGTATGTGTGAGCATGAAGCCGACGGATGTCACAGAGGATCAAATCAAGCTCCGAGCTTTTCCCTTCTCTTTGGAGGACTCCGCCAAGGAATGACTCCTTTATTTGGTGCCAGGCTCTATCGATACTTGGGCGGCCATAAAGAAAGCCTTTCTAGAGAAGTAATTCCCTGCTTCCAAACAAATCTCTATCAAGAAACAACTCAGTAGTTTGGAGCAAGGAGAGGACGAGAATCTCTATGATTATTATGAGTGCTACAAGAGGATCATCGCTAGTTGTCCCTACCATAGCTATCTTACCAATGACCTTATTTGCTATATTATTGAGGGACTCTACGACAATGACAAAAGGCTTGTGAATGCATCTTGTGGAGACAGTTACGAAAACTTGACTCCGGTAGGAGCATTTGAGAAAGTTGAGATCTTGGCTGAGCAGGCTCGCAATTAGCGGTGAGCATCGGTTCAAAACCGAACCGAACCAAAAACCGATCTCTGGATATTTTGGAACCGAAAACTGAGCCAAAATGATTCGGTTCAGTTCGGTTCGGTTTCGGGTAAAACCTCTAAAACCGGACAAATTAGGTCAACACAAAATTGAACGGGAAAACTGAGATCCGAAACCGGCGATGAGGGGACTAGGAGCAGACGCAACCGACGGCACGAGGGTGGCTGGAGACGACACGCAGAGAAGACAAGGGCGACGACTCGTGGAAGCGACGAGCCGACGAAGTGGAAGCGAATTCGGGGCAGCCGAAGTCCCACCGTCCCGGGGAGAAGTCGAGAGGAATCGAAGTCGAGGCGAGGCCGGCTACGAGGGGACTGGGAAGTCGACAAGGGCCGGGAGACGAGGCCGACGACGAGCAGATTGGACTCAGGAGAAGTCGGGACTAGACTGGAGAACTGGAGAAGTCAAGGCACTAGCAACCGCCAGCCAGGGTCCCGCCGTCCCGGGGAGAAGTCGAGGGTCCTTCGGGAGTGAGAAGTGAACTGAACGAGAAGCCGGAAGCGGCGCTGGTGTTTCACTCTTTCCAATTCCAAGCGGTCTCAACTTGAGATCTAGGGTTTTTTAGTTTCACAATTCCCACACATAAATATTTTTTTTTTAATTTCGGTTTAACCGAACCGAACCGAACCGAAATTGCCCAATTACATGAATCGAAAACCGAACCGACTATCATCGATTTCGGTTCGGTTTGGTCGGTTCGGTTAAATTTTTCGGTTTTGTCGGTTCGATGCTCAGCCCTACTCGCAATCAGCGATCGCGGACCAATGTCAGATCCGTCAATGTGGTGAACGAGTCCCTGAATGCTGAAGTAAGTGAACTCAAGGATCTCATGAAGCAACTGCTCGTGAAGACGGGTGCGCAGCAGGTCAATGCTTGCGGTCTATGCTATGACGCAAGCCACCACACCGACCAGTGCCCTACAATTCAAGAGATCGAGGTGTCGGTGAACGCTGTCGCTAATTATGGTGTGCCCCGGCCCTAGAACGACCCTTTCTCCAACACTTATATTCCGGAGTGGCCGAACCATCCTCATTTTCGGCGGAGCAGTCAGCAGCAGCAGGAGCCACCACAACAACAACAGCAGTTTGCTCCTCAAGGCCAGCAACAACAATTTCGCCCTAACAATTATGCCCCGAGAACGCCTGCTCCATCTCAAAATGATTCTATTATCGCCCTTCTTAAGGAGAACCAAGAGACGAGAGCCGTTGTCAAGAATCTTGAGACTCGGCTGAGCCATATCGCGACTATGATCAATAGGCTTGAGTCTAAGGATTCCGGAAAACTCCCTTCGTAACCGCTTAACCACAAAGAGAATGTGAGTTCCATGCACTTGAGGAGTGGTAGAGCATTGGCGAGTCGGGAACCACCCTCTAGAGGTGTTCCACGACCGCGTTCCCCATGTCGCGACCGCCGGCCCAACAGAAGAAGAGGAACAAGCCTCTGTAGAATTTCCGCAACCGCGCTCTCCACACCACACCCGCGGAAATCCAACAGAGACTTCAGAGCCCACTACGGAGGAAGTGCCGTGACCGCAGAGCCCTCGACGCGACCGCGGTAATGTAGCAGAGAAGAACTTTGGGGCGTTGCTCGATTACGCATTCAAGAACTATTCACCACCGTGCCCGCGCTCCCCTAGACGCGACCGCGCCACAGCACCTGAGGAGGATGACGGGTATGTTGCACCACAACTTCCACCCTTGAGCTCTCTCAAGCCTTCTCCTCCTTTCCTAGAAGCACTTAAAGACACGAGGAAGCCGACACAGGACAAGGAACTCTTCGAGACCTTCGCCAATTGCCAGGTAAATGTTTCTCTCTTAAATCTCATTCAAGGTGTTCCTCATTTTGCTAAATTCATGAAAGAGCCTTTGCACAATAAAAAGGAAAAGTATATCTAAGCTTAGAATTGAAAATGTAGCTCTAGTGGAAAAGAATGATGATAGCAAAATCGAGACTTGTAATTCACTACTCCAGATGCAATTACCTAAAAAATGTGGAGAACTAGGAAGATTCACCGTCCCTGTCACGATAGGAGAAACCAAAACTGAGCGTGCTATGTTAGATTTAGGTGCATCTAGTAATGTCCTTCCAGCTTGCATATATGATAGGTTAGGCCTTGGTCCTTTGAAAAATTCCGATATTGTGATTGAATTGGCTGACCACTCTAATGTGCGCCTGAAAGGGTTAATGGAGGATGTTTTAGTACAGGCCAATGGTCTCATCTTTCCTGCAGATTTCTATGTTATGGAGAAAAGGTGAAGGGTGTTACGACCCGGTTCTTTTACGTGGTCGCCCATTCATGAAAACCGCGAGGACGGTTATTGATGTTGCCAATGGTTCACTTTCCATATCTCATGATGGCAACGAGGTCCGGATTCACATTGATGAGGACCCTTATTGAGCGTATCCACGTCGAGCCAACGACGTTAAACAAAAGCGCTGCTTGGGAGGCAACCCAAGGATTAGTTAGATTGTTTTTCCATTCTTAGCTTAGGATTTAATTTGTCTTTCAAGCTAACATGCAGGTACTAGGTCCGAAAGGACAGCCTGGTGTGATGTCGCGAACGCGCCATCCTGGCCGCACCCGCAGTGTATCACCAGTGCGCCCCGACGAACAGGCACTAGCCCGTGTTCGCGGCAACCATACCGCGTCTCGGTTGTTAGCTTCGTTATTATTTTTTTAAAAAAAAGAGGACTTTTTGGTCTCATTCTATCTCTATATCTTCCATTTATCTATATCCATTATATTCCATCTTCTCTCTTTCCACCTTCTATTTCTTTTCTTTCCATCCACCTTTGTACTTCCATTCTTGTGGCTATGTGTAAAGCCTAAGTATGGGGGAGCTTTGTTCCCCCGAGAGTTTTCTTCTCCACGGCTCGAGTTCAAGTATTTGTTCATCCTTCAAGAGACGAGTCAAGATACGAAGGTTGTTTACACATCACATTGTTCGAGACGAAGTCAAGAACTCGTCCCTGTACGAGTGCCGCGACCGTGCTACATCATCCGCGACCGCGGTGGACCACCAACCACTGACTTCTTCTTTCTGTCGTGATTCCGCATCCGCGCCACCCACAACGCGCCCGCGGTATGCCTCCAGAACGGGATTTCAAGGTTCCTTTTCGTCCATCCTTTTACCACCTTTGAAGAGTTCTTCCATTCCACTTCTCTTCATCGTTTGTGAGTCTTCTGATATACCTTTCTTCCTTGCTTCTATCCTTTCTCTTTGCTTCATTGAGGACAATGAAGGATTTAGTATGAGGGAGGGAGTACTCGCATTCGCTTATCCTAGTTAGCTTAGTTAGTGATTTTCTTCAGATTTTTGATTTTCTTTTTTTCATGGAGCACTTGCACCATATTTTTTGCATAATAAAGAAAGAAAAGAAAAAAGATAGAAAGAGCCATAAAAATTGATAAAAGGCATATGAAATCCTAGGATGAGTCGAAAACCCGAAAGGGCGGCTCAGGTAATAAACAGGTAACCCGGATCAGCATTAGGCTGGGGTAATATGAGGTTCATGAGAGGTGTGAGTATTTGTGAGCACACCCTTGAGAGCAATGAAAAGAGCGGTTAGGTGAAAACCCGAAAGGGCGCCTAAGCAAATTGAGCGGAAAAATTCGAGTGTTTAGGATCATTCTTGCTTAGGGACTTTGGGACTTACATGTTAGATTTGGGTAGATCCTAGGTTGCTCTTTCATGTTTTTGGAGCATGAGTGTTTATCTTGTTGTGAGGTGTGTTTGAGCTTTAGTGTTTTATGCTCATGATTTCTCTATATTTTGGGTTCGGTTTGTGAGTTGAGTGTTTTTCGTTTTCCCTTGTATTTCCTGAGATCTTAGATGTGCTGATTTGTCGTATTTGTTTTGAGCTTACTCGAGGACGAGCAAGATCTAAGTATGGGGGAATTTGATTCGGCTATTTTGTATGGGTTAACTCTTAGATTTTAGGATATTATTGAGAGTGTTAAGGTTAAGTTTGAGCATTATTGCATTACGAAGACCGAAGACACGAGATGTGAAGAATCAAGAGTTCTTGAAGTTTAATTGAAGACAAGTTTGCCACTGCATGGATTGCGCGGTCGCGTTGTCTATGACACGGTTGGTGGAAGACTCCACCAATGCCAATGTGAGACGCATCACACTCTATCTCGAATGGGCAAGTGAAATCAGGTAGTTGGAGAAGAGGAGCACTAGATAAGGCTGCCTTTAAGGCCTGGAAGGCCTTCTCATGATGCTCTTGCCACTCAACTACGGTGCCCTTTTTGGTGAGGGCATGAAGGGGCGAGGCGATAGTGCTGAAGTCGCGCACGAAACGCCTGTAGAATCCAGCTAGGCCTAAAAAAGATCGCACATCTGTGGCGGTTTTCGAAGTGGGCCACTCCGTGATAGCTCTTACCTTGCTGTCATCGACACGCAAGCCATCCTTAGAGACAACATATCCCAGGAAGATCGTGGACGGAGCGCAGAAGGAACATTTGGCAAGATTGCCAAATAATGTCTCGCGACGGAGACGGGCTAAGACGAGGCGAAGATGATCAACATGATCCTCGAGAGTGCGTGAATAAATAAGTATGTCATTAAAGTAGACGACCACAAACTTACCCAAGAACTCACGAAAAAATGGTTCATGAGCCTCATGAACGTGCTAGGAGCATTAGTGAGGCCGAAGGGCATCACTAACCACTCGTAGAGACCATGCTACGTCTTGAAGGCGGTTTTCCACTCGTCGCCTTCCTTCATGCGGATTTGGTGATACCCTCTCTTAAGGTCCACCTTTGAGAAGATGGTGGCCCCATGAAGCTCGTCTAGCATATCATCGAGCCGAGGTATATATTTCACCGTGATCTGGTTGATGGCTCGACAATCGACACAATGCGCCAAGAACCATCCTTCTTTGGCACAAGGATCACTGGCACGGCACAGGGGCTCATGGACTCTCTCACGTAGCCACGTTCGAGGAGTTCCTGAATCTGCCGCTGTAATTCCTTCGTCTCGTCAGGGCCCACCTTATAAGCAGCTCGGTTGGGCAGAGACGATCCGGGCACAAAGTCGATCTGGTGCTCGATGCCACGGACTGGAGGAAGGCCAGTGGGAATCTCATTGGGAAAGACATCAGCGAACTCCTCTAGAAGCTCAGCAACGGCGAAAGGCAAGGGCTCCTCACTCGCCGAGTCTGGCTGAGCTGGGGTAGGCACTAAAAGAAAACAGGGGCGCTTGCCTTGCGTAGCTGGGGTAAGGTCACTATGCCTAGCCAAAAGCAGACGCGGTTCAACACGCCCCTGCAGCTCGGGCGGTGTCGATGTGGAAGAAGAAGCTGGAGTGTCGGAAGAAGCAACACGCGTGGTGGTATGGGAAGTGGAAGAGGGAGGATGGGTGGTGCGGGAAGGGGTGTATGTCGCCTTCTGTCGGTCGCACTCGAGCTGGTCTTGCACGATCTCCGACGGAGACATAGGGTGAAGGGTGATCCGCTTTCCATGGTAGCTGAACACATAAGTGTTCAAGTAACCATCATGGAAAACACGTCTGTCAAAGAGCCAAGGACACCCCAAAAGGAGGTGTGTGGCGTCCATGACGATGACGTTGCAGATCACGTCATCGAAGTATTGACCTATCTTGAATGGAACCTTGCACTGCTGCGTTACACGGTTCACACTCGTGGTCGATATCCAATGAAGGGAATACAGGGTCGGATGTGGGAAGGTGGGCAACTTGAGCTCGTTGACCACATTGCTGTTGATAATGTTACAACAGCTTCCCCCATCGATGATCACAGAAACCAAGGCCTTTTGGATGAGGGCTCTCGTGTGAAACAAGTTCTCACGTTGGTCACTTTGTGTCTACTCCCGTATAGTCAGAACCCGCCTAGAGCAAAGACTCAGCATAGTGCCCGCAGACACACCTGGGGCGTGGCACTCATAGTCTTCCTCCTCGGGGGGGGTACAGCTCTAGAGGCTGCTCATCAAGCTCTGGTTGGGCCTCGTCCTCCTCTAAGGACTCATAAGCATCCAGCTGCTCGGAAAACATGACGCGCTTCTTGTTGGGACAGTCCTTCTTGTAGTTGCCACGACCACCACACTGGAAGCACTCAATGTCCCTCGAGCGGTCAGTGGTACCAGTAGAGGCCCTTTGGGCCGGCGTCCTTACTGAAGCCTGTTGGGCTGTAGAAGGAGTTTGACGTGCCTGACTCGGTGCACCAGATCCTGTACCGGAGGATGGGCGCATGCCAGAAGAGGCAGGAGCACGTGAGGTAGAAGAGTACCTCGGTTGGCCGGACTGCCATGAACGCAGTTGCGACAATTGAGAATGAGCTTTCTCAGCATAATGAACTAGCGTTGTCAGGTCGACGAACGGTATGAGTTCCACCTTACGAAGAACAAATGGGTTCAGACCGCTCAAAAACCTGGTCCGGAGAGTAGTTGTGGAGACAGATATGCCAGCCTTGAAGTACATATCCTCCAACTTTGAGAAGAACTGGTTTGGAGTGAGAGTAACCTAGCGAGCCATGGCAATCTCCATCCGCATTTGATCTTCGTAATCGGAAGGGACATACTTCTTACGCATAACGTAATGAAGCTGGTGCCAATCAGTGATCGGCTCCTTACCTTGACGATAGCGGTCGTCGGTAAGTCTCTGCCACCACACACGAGCCTGTCCACGAAAGTGGAGGGTCGCAAGGTGAACATACTCATGAGACGAGTCCTGATATACCGCAAAGCGTACTTGGTGGCATAGAACCACTCGAGGAACTTCGCGAGGTCATACTCACCCCTGAATTCCTCGATCTTGACTTTGACCTCTTGTCTACTGCGACTAAGAGAATCTGGTCTCGATCATCGGGAGTGAGATCAAGATAGCCCCGACGGTGACCTCGTGCACCAGGTGACGATGAGCGATCATCATCACTGATGGCATGGGTTTGGCGACCTTGACGCCTATGTTGACGCTAAGCTGTGCGTCGCCTAGGGTCGTGGTCACGTGGCTCTACACGACGATCTCGGTGGCGACCTCGATCGTCGTGGCCACGATGGGTACCTAGGACACCATTGGGCAATGGTGGTGGTATCCAATCATCTGGGCGGACCTGATGCTCTAGCTGGTCGCCCAGGGGAGGAAAACGGTGCGGGTTGAGGCGACCCGCATCGGCGAGTCCGGACTCATCGAACTCGTCGAAATCACTCTTAGGTTGGGGTGTATCAGCATCATACCCTTGAGACTCATGGCGAGTTGTGTGTGCTCGAGTCCTACCTGAAGCTCGTTGGCCAGTCTGTGGCCATGGAGGTGAGTCAGTGCCATGAGCAGGTGGTGACTGACGCGGCTCATGGCGAGCCGGAAGGGGAGTGACCGTCGCGTGGCGGCGAGGCTCACTCCTTGGATCATAGCGATCCGAGAAAGCGAGAGGGTCTTGAAACCCATCTCGAGGGTGACGATCTGACTCTGTGTCAGACGCATAACCATAGCGACGTCTAGCCTCGTGATCCGAATCTGTACGGCACGGCTCGATGACTGACTGAATGCGCAAAGGGCGCGATGACTCCGGGTACATGGGCTCCTTGCCCTTGTCCTGAGCACGACTCGGGCCAGCGACGTGTTGCTCAGAGGTGGGGTCCATGTGAACCACAGCTGGTGGCTCGGAGTGGGGAGGGGCTAAGGGTAGCCCAGTGTAAGGATCAAACATGGGCGTAGGATAGCCTTGAGAGTGAGGCAGCGTAGGCGCGCCCGGGTACACGGTAGCGGCCTGGGCAGGGGTATAGGGATGTTGGCAGGGGGCCGAGAATGGTGGAGGGCCGCTAGCATATGGGCCTGGGTGGGCGGAAGCAAAAGGGCCTAGGTGGGCGGGAGTGTAAGGGCCAGCTATGGGCGCAGGCGCGCCTGGGAAAAATGGAACGGAGCCGGATGCGGCCACACTCACACTCGGGTGGAACGTGCCTGGGCCACTAGAGAGCGGTGGCCCGTGGCCAGGATAGGCTGGCACAGGAGGAGGCATATGATAAGAAGCCACATGGTGGCCATGCCAAGGCGCGGTAGCATGCGGCTGTGAGGGGCCGTAAGCGGCCGAATGGGGCGCGCTCGATTGGGGCACCCATGGGGAATTTTGGCCCGTAAAGGAGCCAGAATAGGTTAGTCTCGAAATTGGCAAATGTGAAGTAGTAGTAGCATAGGTCGAGACATTACCTGAGAGACCCGCATGTAGATGGGAAGTAGGGGGCGCCGAGGTGATGGTCGCCAAAACTCCTGTAGAGGCTGCGGCCGACTGGGCAGGAATGTTGTTGTGGGCACGTTGTCGTGCTAGCTCGGCGCGCAATGCATCCATCTCCTCCTGCATCCTAAGTATGGTTTGGGCCTCCGGCACCTGTCGCTCCAATGGCTCGGACACCTGTAAGTGGTCATCAACATGGACAGTGAGGGCGTTCATGTGAGAAGTAACAACCTCCTCGTCCATCGATCCTACAACAGGCAAGACACAAGGGGAGTACGAGTAACAGAGTACCACCACAATCTAAGCACCCAAAAATTCCAACAAATCACACAATGGGACAGGCTAGATATATGGATGCCGAGAGGGCGGGTAGGCACATGCAATGTGGTGATGTGGAGAAATGTAACGAAGTGAACCGATCGATCCCACAACTATAGCAAGTAAACCGAAAGTAGCGTCAACCCACACAAGCACAAGATAGTGAAGGATGCCACACACACAAGGAATCAAGCAAGCCAATAGGAAGGTCGGTCAAATAGTCGATCCATGTGAGGTCCGGAATTGTCTTATTTTGGCTTTGCCCGTCCCTTTTTCTTTTTTTTTTTTAAATTAGGTTCGGAATTTCCTTATTTTGGCTTTTCCCGACCTAAATTTTTTTTTGTTAGGCGACTCGCCTTTTTTTTTTTGGACTGACTCTTCTTAAAATAAACACACTAGCCGAATTTTATCCTTGCTAGGGTTTAAGTTAAGGTGAAAATTTGATATGCAAATATATATATATATGGATGACCCACGAAATAACAGATCACACGAATGAAAAAGGGACCAAAATCAAATCTCCAAAGAAACGTGTGATGGATAAGCTTAATAACAAATTTCCAATTTGGATGATCTCTCCTTCCTAAAATCACGGTTGCATGCAGATTTTTATGGATGCAACTAATTGCAAGATATTCTGATAAGGCAAACACGCAAATTAATGGTTGAAATGGCAAGGATATCGTGGAAACCAAGATAGCATGACATCAGCACACAAGTTTAAGCATGGAGATTCACGATCGTTTACAAGCGTAAGCATGGAATATGTTCATAGTTCATACGTTGCAATTCAGCACTTTTCAACCACAATATGCACGATTTCAGAACAGCCAGATCAAGAAGAAAAAAAAATTCCTCGGCCTTCTCTTGGATGAACCGCACAAGGTTTTGGTCAACACAAATGCACTCACACTCGTTTTTTTTATGGATCTACTCGGACGAAGGGAAGATCAAGCTTTTGGCTGTGAAGATTGCGAGATTTGAAGGAGTTTAGGAGTGACTTACAAGACGAGTTGGCTCTGATTCCATTGATAATTCCACCTTCGGATCCGCCTTGAAGCCTCGAAAACTCCGTGAACACCGAATGGATTTGTTGATGAGAAGCACGAGAAAAATATCTCTAAAAATGAAGAATCAACTAGAGAATAAAAACACTATGAAAACAAAAGACATAATTGAAAGACAATGAGTTAAAGGACATGAATTGAAAGACGAGAATTGAATTGAATTGAAAAACAACTAAGATAGCAATGTGACGCCAATTAGCCTTGGGAGAATTTGTTTATATCCTGGAGGCTCAAAATCAACGTGACTAGAAAAGAGGCAAGGCTTGGCCTTAAATAAACCTAAGCGCCAAAGCCCAGGGAGCCAGCCACATAGGCACATGTGGGCCGTGCTCCAAAACATAAAATACCAAGTTTATTAATCAAATAAAATGCCTAAAAATGTCATAAAATAAAGGTCCATCATAAAATTATCAATGACCCGAGATGAGCCTAGACGGCATAGACACTAGGCCACGGGCGCATTGTTTGGCGCCGTGGTGTCCATGAGAATGGCCAGGGAGCATGGGCCATGGCCATCCTGTGGGGCGTCGGGCGTTGTGCTCATCCTAAGCACCAGGGAAGTCGTGGCACGAGCAATGGCCCTGGCCCGGGCGCGAGTGACTGGACCCGGGGCGCGAATATGCATGGCGTCCTCCTCCTCTGCCGGTGGCATGGGTGTGGTCACATCAAGAAAGGCGACGATGTTGAAGACCCTTGAAGGCCGCGGTCGCATTCTCTATGACGCGGGCGCGGTAGCAACCGACTCAGCCAAGGCCAAGGATAGACCTCCGCGGGCGCGGCCAAGGCGGCGCAGTCGAGATGCGTGCCAGATCCGAGATGGACGAAATTCTGTCTTTTCTATCTTGTTTCCTTTCTTATCTTTTCGTTTCCTTTCTTATCTATCTCGAAGAGCTTGTTCTTTGGGCTATTTAAGGAGGAGCTCTTTAGGTTTTAGTTACCTCTTACCTCTTACCTCTGATTGTAATCAATTGTTCTTTTCAATAAAAGTGTTTGTTTTCTTTGTAATGGAGAACTAATCTCCTGTGGAGTTTACTCAATAAAGGAAGCTTTGTTATGAAGTTGTGAAATTCTGGTAACTTCTTTATCCCTAGGTCTTTATTGATACTCTTGTGCTTCATCCCATGATCTTTGTTTGATTATATGAGCCTGATCAACTTGTTTAATTATCTTAGATCTATTGTTTGAGTTAGGATTGGTTGTTGTCTATGCATCTTTCCTATTTCTTGAAACAACTCTATTCTAGGACCGTGCACTAGTTTAGGGAAGAGTATTCAATGGTCAACTTGTGCATGAGACTCGTAGCTTGATTGCATAATTTGATTTCCTAATTTCCTTGAGTGTATTGTATGATTTGAATTAAGCGTCCTTGTTAATATCACAGTTTTGCTAGGACCGTGGACTAGCGAATAATCAAGACAAGGATTGGAATTGACCTAGGCATATAAAGAAATGGATAAATTCATGATCAACGGATTAATAAAGTGGAATTGATTGAATGAACTCTGCTTGCTAAACTTTGATTGAAATCTCTTTCAAAACCCCCCTTTGGTTACTTTGCATGAAAAACCATTAAAATCTAATTAAGAAACTGATTCCTTTGGGTTCGACCCCGTACTTGCTTACTATACTTGTATTTGCATGTTTGGGTTTTATCTTTGATTTTGGCACAACGACTTAAGCCAAATGCATGTGGATGTGGTCTCTCAGATTGGTCGTTAGTTAACACCTATAGTAGATTATTGGCCTTCATTATGTCAAAGTGGGTTGGGCCCAATGGAGGAGTTATCGTAGCATGGCTAATGCAGGGATGGTCACAAATGAGATCTCAAATTCAACTGACCTAATGCAAGATTATAAAACAGCCTACTTGACCTTTGCCTCACCCTTTGGCATGCTTGTGTCTAAAGCCATTGGCACTTTACCGGGTTTGTCATATGCCCCTGCGTGTTTTTTTATTCAAGGGGGCCTAAGTGACTTGAGAACCATAGGATCTTAGTACCCTGCCCCAAATGCCCAGATTTTTTATAGTATGGTCGCCATAGAAATTAAGGGTGCAAAAGCATTGCCAAAGTACTATGAACTCTTCTACATGTTTCTCAGTGGTGGGACACTAACTATAAATGTTGTCAGACTATATGGGGTAGCATAAGAAGTGGGCTAAATCCATTCCCCTTCTAACACCAATGGTTATCCCTTTCTTTATCGGGAGATACTTCACCATTGATATGTGTTTAGGCTGCTTGATTGTTTGGATTTGGCACAACAAATTTAAGGCCAACAAGGAGAAATACTCAAAGATATTTGCATTTGGTCTGGTATGTGGAGAAAGTATTTAGGGGTTGTTTAGCTCAATCTTGGCTATTTTCAAAGTGAAGCAACTAATGTGCCCAAAAGTCTTCCGGAGTGACCATGCCTAGCTTATGTTACTGTATTAGATGAAAACATTCACTAAAAATGTGTTCTTTAATTTGTATCCATCTAATTTTTAAAGTTCACCCCCGTGTGGAATAAGCATAGGAGGGGCGCATCCAACTGATCGGGACAATGCTTAATGTTAACTCCACATATTGTCGTAGTATGTACTACTAATCTTCGTGTTGATTAATTAGGTATTGCTAATCTAGGTAGATGGTATGTGATATCGAACGAGATCTTATTGATTAGTTTTTTATACTATTTGAAAGAATTTTTATTTCTTTTGTATATTATTCGTCCATATGTTATGTATAATGTTATCTGTATGTCAATCTTCTCTATATAATTCTATATAATTGAGTCATTATCTTGTCAAATAAGGTTTTCTATGACTAATCACCTCTTAAATTAGCAAAACTTTGCTATATATATATAGTTGATTTGACAAACATCCTAATAAGTAAAAACATTCACTATTATTTAATTAGTTTTCTAGAACATGAATAAGCATTCTCATTAATATCAACTTTTAAGACTAAGAGAGGTTACATTTTCTCCTTTATTTTGAAATATAATTAATAGAATTATGACCATTAAGTAGTCTCATTTAATATGGATTATACCATTTCAACTTCTTCTTTTTTCATCAAATTACCTATTTTGATAGGATATAATGTTGAGTATTCCCATTATATGCAGGATTTTAATCTATATTTGTAAAACTTTCTTTGCTTAGATTATTACTAATTGAAATTTTAAGAATAGAAACAACATCATTTATTAGGTAGTTATCGTTCTTCTAGAGTCATAAATATTGTGCACATACTATTTTGGTGAAACAAAAATTATTATCCCATGAAATTAATCCAATTCATTTTAGATAGTTTTACTTTTTTTTAGTAGGAGAATGTATAAAGGTAAAGTTTTTGTTATTCAATTTGTCCCGTAAAGCCGAACCGATTGAGAATTTTAAGGTTGAAACCTGACAAAAATAAATCAGCGGGCAAAGGAAAAAACCGAACCCGAAAGTTAAAACTCGAATCCAACCAACACTCTTTGTGTTGAACCGATTGGTTATTATTTTATTTTATTAGAAAATGTAACTCTTATTCTTAAAAATTGATTTTAATGAGAATGATGATTATCATTTTATAAAATTAGTTAAATTATAATAAATGATATTAAATGGTAATTATCCTTTTAATGGTAAGGATGTTTGTCAAACCAACTATATATATAGTAAAGTTTCGCTAATTTAAGTGTTGATTGTTCATAGAAAACCTTATTTGACAAGATAATGAACCAGTTACATAATTTTATATACATAACATTGACATACAAATAACATTATACATAATGTATGCCAAATAATATACGAAAAAATATATATTCTTTTAGATATTATAAAAACTAATCAATAAGATCCCGTGCGATAGCATCGACCATCTACCTAGTGAAAAAATATAATGATTATGATAGAGATAATTATTAGGAGTATAAATCTAAAGAGATGATTATTTATATCATTTAAATAAGATATTTAAATAATAAAAGATATTTAAATATTTGGGTCGGATCGGGTCAACCCAACGGGTATCGAAACTTGTGGGTTGTGTTTAAAATTTGTGGGGTTTTTTACTAATATACTCCCCCCGTATGAACGTCATTTCACCTTCTTCAATACCCCATGCGTCCCGCTCTCTTCTCTCTCTTCTTTTTCGAAACTCATCCACACAAAAAGAGCACATGGATAATAGGAAATCGCAAGTCCACGGTCCAAACAATTCTATAACCCTAGGCAAGGACGCTTAACCTAGAATTAGCATAGAGCACAGGGATAATAGGAAATCAAATCATGCTATCAAGCTACGAGTCTCATGCACAACTTAACCATTGAATACTCTTCCCTAAACTAGTCCACGGTCCTAGAATAGAGTTGTTTCGAGAATAGGAAAGATGCATAGACAACAACCAATCCTAATTCAAACAATAGATCTAAGTCAATTAAACAAGTTGATCAGGCTCATAAAATCAAACATAGATCATGGGATGAAGTACAAGAGTATCAATAAAGACCTAAGGATAAAGAGATTACCAGAATTTCACAACTTCATAATAAAGCTTCCTTGATTGAATAAACTCCAGAGGAGAGTTAGTTCTCCATTACAAAGAAAACTCTAATCTTTATTTGAAAGACAATTGATTGACAAGTATTGGATATTCTAAAAGCCTAGAAAGGTTCCCCTTATATAGCCCCAAAGATCAACCTTTTCGGACTAAATAAGATGGGAAACCGAAAGATAAGAAAGGAAACAAGATAAAAACGCCAAGATTTCGTCAGCTCCAAAGTCGGCTACCACCGCGACCGCGGCACCAGAACCGCGCCCGCGGCGGCCTTCAAATGGTCAAACCCGGTTCAGCTTCTACCACGACCGCGCCGGAAGCAACGCGTCCGCGGCCTTCACGGTTTAGGTTGGTTCGCTCCTCCACGCCACCGCGCCCGCGTCATAAGTAACGCGTCCGCGGTATCCATGCAGTGGCGATTCTTCGTCTTTAAGCTCTTTAACTCTTGATTCTTCATGTCTTGTGTCATCGGTCTTGATATTACAATAACGCTCAAAACTAACCTAAACACTCTCAATATAGCTCTAAAATACAAGAGTTATCCTATACAAAGTAGAGCGAATCAAATTCCCCCATACTTAGATCTTGCTCGTCCTCGAGTAAGCTCAAAACGAATATGACAAATAAGCACATCTAAGATCTCAGGAAATACAAGGGAAGATAAAAACACTCAACTCACAACCCGGAACCCAAAAATATAGAGAAATCATGAGCATAAAACAATGAAGCTCAAACACACGCCTCACAACAATGATATAACACTCAAGCTCTAAAAAGATGAAATAGAGCAACCTAGGATCTACCCAAATCTAACATAAAAGCCCCAAAGTCCCCAAACAAGAATGATCCTAAACACTCAAATTTTACCGCTCAATTCTGCTTAGGCGGCCTTTCGGGTTTTCACCTAACCGCTCTTTTCATTTTTCAAAAGGTGTGCTCACAAAAACTCACAAATCACTCATGAACCTCATATTACCCCAGCCTAATGCTGGTCCGGGTTACCTGCTTATTACCTGAGCCGCCCTTTCGGGTTTTCGACTCATCCCATGATTTATATGCCTTTTTTCAATTTTTATGGCTTTTTCTATCTTTTTTCTTTTCTTTTCTTTCTTTATTATGCAAAAACATATGGTGCAAGTGCTCCATGAAAAGAAGAAAATAAAAAATCTGAAGCAAATATCTAACTAAGGTAACTAGGATAAGCGAATGCGAGTACTCCTTCCCCCATACTTAAATCCTTCATTGTCCTCAATGAAGCAAAGAGAAAGGATAGAAGCAAGGAGAAAGGTATATCAGAAGACTCACAAACGATGAAGAGGGGTGGAATAGAAGAACTCTTCATATGCGGTAAAATAGAAAGCTGCGTACTTCCAATCGGGTGGCAAACTGCGGGCGCAGCACTAGGGGCGCGGGCGCGGAATCGGTGCAGAGATCGGAGTCATCATCGGGGGTCACCGCGGGCGCGGCTGATAAAGTGCGGGCGCGGTTCTCGTGCAGAAACAATGTCCTGACTTCGTCTCGAAAAACGTGTTGTGTAAGCGACCTTCGCATCTTGGCTCGTCCTCTTGGAAGATGTATCAATACTCGAACTTGAGCCGTGGAGAAGAAAACTCTCGGGGAAACAAAGCTTCCCCATACTTAGGCTTTACACATAGCCAAAGAATGGAAAATACAAAGATGGATGGAAAGAAGAAATAAAAAGATAGAAAGATAGAAGATGGAATAGAATGGATATAGATGGATGGAAAATATAGAGGTAGAATGTGACCAAGAAGTCATCTTTTTGTCTTTTTTTTTTTCACATAATAAAAAAACGAGCTAAAACCGAGACGCAGTATAGTTGCCGCGAGCACGGGCTAGTACCTGTTCGTCGGGATGCGCTGACGATTCACTGCGGACGCGACCAAGGGGGCGCGGGCGCGGTTTCACGCCAGGTGTGTCCTTTCGGACCTAGTACCTGCATGTTAGCTAAAAACACAAGCAAATCCTAAGCTAGGAATGGAAAAACAATCTATCTAATCTTTGAGTTGCCTCCCAAGCAGCGCTTTTGTTTAACGTCGTTGGCTCGACGTGGATACGATCAATACGGGTCCTCATCAACATCAATCCGGACCGTGTTTCCACCATGAGATATGGAAAGAGATCCTTTGGCAACGTCAATGACCGTGTTGGCAGTTTTCATGAATGAACGACCAAGTAAGAGAGCTGGGTCCTACCGCCCTTCGCCTATCTCCATCACATAAAAATCTGCAGGAAAGATCAAACCCTGCACCTGCACTAAAACATCCTCAACTAACCCTTTCGGGCGCACATTAGAATGGTCAGCCAACTCAATAACAATATCAGATTCGTTCAAAGGACCAAGGCCTAACCTATCATACATGCAAGCTGGGAGAACATTAATGGAGGCACCTAAATCTAGCATAGCACGCTCAATTTTAGTTTCTCCAATAGTGACAGGGACGGTGAATCTTCCTGGGTCTGAGCATTTTTTAGGCAATTGCTTTTGGAGTAAGGAATTACAAGTCTCAATTTTGCTATCCTGAGTTTTTTCAACTAGAGCTACCTTTTTAATCTTAGGACTAGTCCTATTCTTTCTTTTTATAGTGCATAGCTCTTTCATGAATTTAGCAAAACGAGGGACACTTTGGATGAGATTAAGAAGAGGAACATTTACCCGACAATTGGCGAAGGTCTCGAAGAGTTCCTTGTCATGTGCCGGCTTCCTTGTGTCCTTGAGAGCATCGGGGAATGGAGGAGAAGGCTTGAAAGAATCCAATGGTGGAAGGGGTTGAGCCACATAGCCATCGTTCTCTTCTACTGCTGGAGCTCGGTTCCGTCTAGGAGAGCTTGGGCGAGGAGGTGAGTAGTTCTTGAAAGCATAGTCGAGCAAAGCCTCGAAATTTCGCTCGGCCTCCTTGCCGCGGGCGCGGTCCGGACTCCGCGGGCGCGGGTCGCTACGACTCTCGTGCTCCATGTGATCTGCTGGGATTTCGCGGGCGCGGAGGGGGGAGCGCGGGCGCGGAATATCTACAGAGGCTTCGTCCTCCTGTGCCGTCGTCCCGGCGCGGTCGCGGCCAGAGGAGCGCGGGCGCGGTACGTCACCAGTGGGTGATGGCGCGGTACGTCACCATTGGCAAAATCGACTTTAGCTAGCGTGAGCTAGCACTTACGACATCTAACGAGATCGATTCTAGCTAGCATGAGCTAGCACTTACGACAACTGGCGAGATTAATTTTAGCTAGCTCTTATGACAAGTGGTGATATCGATTTTAGCTAGCGTGAGCTCGCACTTGCGATAGCTAGATAGCATAAGCTAGCCCTTGCGACTGCTGGCAAAATCGACTTTAGCTATCGTGAGCTAGCGCTTGCGACTATAATGTCCAGTCTCGTTCCAGTTCCCGTATCGTTTCTTGATCGGCAAGAATTGCTCTTATTTATTTATAGTTAAAGTCAAATGTACATACAACCTGCCTTATATAATACCAACCACTTTCCCCAAAGTTTCAAACTTCCGATGTGGGAAAAGAGAATGATTGATTTGTATGTAGAGCATGTATGAAGAGTGCCAAAATGTTTCCCACATCGAAAATTTGAAGTTGGGGAAGAGATAAGTGAAATTATAAATACACATGTTAATATCAAAATGATATTTTGGCCGATTTTGTTATGTTATCTAACAAAGATGACGAGTGCAAGTCATATTCTTCATATTCTTTCCTTCTTTTATCAATTTGTGCTTTAAGGTTAAATAAGAAATTATACATAATCGCTAATATTGAAAACCTGATGAGTATCTTACTTGTTTCATCACTAAAGTCCTTATGGATCGTATCTGTTTAGTGGTGATAGATCGACAGTGGTGGAGCCAAAAAAGTTCAGAGGTGGGCGAATCTCAGTGGCTAACATTAGACAAACATAGCTAATTTTACATGAGAAAGACTCCTATAAGAAGGAGTCTTAAGTTAAGAAATAAGAATAGATCTAGTTAAAATTTAAATAGTTCTTTATAACTAAAATAATCTATTAAATTTATGTAAAATATAATTTTTATAGTTTTTTTACTATAAATATTTATATAATAAAAACTATTCAATTTACCCGAACCGAACCAATCCAAACTCGAACCGACCCGAAAACCGATATGGCCTAAGACTTATACCGAGGACCGAACCAAAGATGACGAATAACCCAAAGCGAGGGAGAGAAGAGTTGTTGAGAACGGTTCACTTGAACCGATGAACAACCCTAAACGAGGGAGATCGAAAAAGAGTTGTCGAGATTCTGATCTAAATTTTACTCCAGTCTGAGAGAGGAGAAAAGATAAGATGACGAACGAGCGAGGTAATTAATCATGGCAAGACAAAAAAAAACTAAAAAAAAGGATCGAAAATACTTTTATAGTGACTAATTAGTTACTATTTCAAGACAAAATTAACTATTACATTTAATGGTTGAGATTGTCCTTTCCATGCCCTTCCCTTTAATAATTATTTTTAAAATAGAGTATGGTGTAACATATATTATAATACTTTTTATATATTTTTTTAAATTGGACATATTTGGTTATGTTTCTTTATTTCAAAAAGAAACACTACATGTGCGTGGAAATTGTAAATCATATTCATAATAAATGGGAAAAAAGCCTAATCTACTAATTCATGTAGTGTTTCTTCTTGAAATGAAGAAACACAACTAAATATGTCCAATTTTAAAAAATATAAAAAGTATTATAATATATGTTACACCATATTCTATTTTTTGGTTGAAGTATTACATGTCAGGCTTTTAGTAGAGTATAATAATAAATACCTTTAAATAAAAAGTAGTGGTTATGAGTATATCTTGTATGAGTGGACGGGCAATTAATCAAATCACAATTAAAATTTAAAAAAGAAATGAATAACATAAGTGTATGATGAAAGACGGTCTGAATATTAATCTAGATTAATAGTTGCATAAGTTAACCCATAACGACAACAATTCCTTATCAAAAGAAATTTATAATAAATTAAAAAAACTTAATCTACAAAGTCATTTGATTTGATGATTTTTCTTACAATATAATAAAAGATATATTCAATTGGAACATATGAAAATTAAAAAAAAATTATATTATATATTATGATATATTCAATTTTTTTTGTTGAAAAATTACATGTCAGACTTGTCCAAGTGTATAATATTAAACACCTTCAAATAAAAGTATTGGTTAATATATCTTGAATAAGCAGAGGAAAAATTAATCAAATCACAATTAAAATTTCAAAGCCAAAACAAGAACATAAGCTTATGATGAAAGACAACTAGAATACTTCGCATACATATGAATAAAACAGGTGCACAAGCTAACCAACAAACACAACAATACCTTATTAGAAGAAATTCTAACTACAGACACAAAGTCATATATGAGTGGTGAACACTACCACGGGCTTAAAATCACTCATGGTTGGGTAGATGAGGAGGCCTCGTCATTGTTGGTAGCATTGTCTCTTCCGGTCTGAAGTTGCCGCTCTAGGTTTTGACGGTACGCATCAGGAATTTTCTCGATCCCTCCGAATCGTCTAGTCAAGAATAAAAGTACCTCTTCATTGGTGAACGAAAAATCCTCACGGATGATGCATTCAGGGCCGCTTCGGTGCCCGTGCACTGCTGCCACCGTCGGGAACCCGCCTAAGCTGCAGCGGTCACACTTCAAGGGTGGGCCTTTCGTCATAATGGAATATTTCTTAATCTTGCTCCAACCCTCTTTTTTAGCCCTCTCTATATATAGTTTGAACTATTTATTTAATATTTTTGTTACATTATAAAAATAAAAAAAGGTATAGGAAAATGAATAAGTATAACTGATGCACTGCTTTCTATAGAGTTATGTAAGATGGCTGTTAGACAATGAAAGGCTAGAACTTGGCTATACAGAGTGGAGGTATCCAAGCCATTGATTCATATGTCGTGCATAACACATTTATACTAGTTGATTTATGCATTTTGTCTAATAATTTGTATTGTAGTTATTAAGACAAATATTTAAAAATAACAAAACATTAAAAATGATTTTTTTTAATGAAGATTAGATCAACTTGAATTTGTTTTTTTCGTATTATACCCTAAGAAGTTATAGGAGGTTTGATTATAATTTCGACTAAATTTCCATTTTATTTATATTGTTGTATTTTTGGAAATTTTTGTGAATACAAGGTTAAACATAAAATGGTCGAACGATACTTTATCTGATGACTGTAAACGAATCATGGAGGGAATACTTTCATATTGACTACTTAGTTACTTTTTAAAGATGGGATTACCAACTACATTTAATGGTTGCGATTGTCCTTTCCACACCTTTCCCTCTAATAATTATTGTTAACATATATACAACAAATATTTGAGAAATTCCTTTCTTTGGTGTCCAAAGAAAAAAGTTTTTCCTTTTGGTACCCCTATGATTTATACAGTTTTCTTTCTATAACCAAAACTATACGTAAACTCATTTTTCATTCAAAAAATATATATTATGTTTAAAATTTAAATAAAAACTGATTTTGATGCTTCTAAGTATGCACTTGTCACAATGGTGATTTGCAATGGCGTTGGTGATTGGCAATGACGTTGGCCTTGGTGATTGGCAATGGCGTTGTGCCACCCTGCCCTTCCGCCTTGGTGGTTTTAGGATTAGCAATCAAGCGTCGCACTCTTTGGACTTCTTGAAAACAAATCCAATCGAAGGGTTAGATCAAACGATGCATCCAAGACAGTTTATGCTATCGTCTAGCGATCCCTTTATACCCAGCTGATTTTACTTGTCCTTGTTGCGCTTCTAAGATCATGGATTGTTTTGGGTATCATGTTGTGCATTGCGGCAATGATATTGGCATTAAATTCTGCCATAACCTTATCCGAGATGTGTTGGGGGGTATATGTACTCAAGCTTGTGTAGTTGTATAAAAGGAGGTGCCTCTAGGCTTTTCGTCTGAAGAAGGCAACGACCTTAAGCCTGCAGATCTCCTTGTTTATGGCTGGGATAGGGGTAAAAATGTTTGTTTGGATGTCACTGGTGTCTCTCCCTTCACTAGTGGCGGTGTTGATGCTTTCGTCCCTGGGGCTGCTGTGGCTAAGGCTGTCGCCAGAAAAAAAAACTAAGTATGCCTCCAAATGTGTTGATAATGGATACGGTTTTATCGCTTTCTCTTTCTCCACCTTTGGGGAATTGGCAAGTGATGCTCTTGACTTTTTGTCTAGGGTCACACGAGCTGCTCAGAGCCATGCTTCTAGTGCTAATATTCGGTCTTTTATTTTTCAAAGGCTATGTTTTATCTTGAATAAGGGTGTTGGAGCCCAATTAGTTGCTAGGCTCCCATCCAACTTTTTGTGAATTCCGTTAGACAATTAGCCATTTATATTTATTTTTTTGATTTATTAAGTATTTAAAATTAAAAGTTTATCCTATAATTAAGTTATTATTATACTTAGAAAATGAAATTATGGATTTTTATTCCACTTGATTTTTATTGAATTTAAAACGGAAATTATATTCAATAAATTTAGCCAACCTGCTCCGGTGAGTCTCCTTCTCCAATTCGTTCTTTCCTTTCATCACCGAGCTATTCCGACCAGCCTCATCGTCGGACCTCGCCAGGAACGTCCTTGGTGGTTCTGTGTTGCTTAACTATCATCGATGTCGTATGTACCCATCTGTTGTCGAGCCGTGTCCTCCCGTCGTTTCTAGCCGTCTCATTGGTTGTCGTCATTGTCGTCACCATCGTTGGTAAGCTCACCCTCTAATCTTCTCGCGGTTTGGGCATAGTTTAAGGAAGGGTCGTGTAGTAGGTGTCGGGTCAAGCATGGCCGTCGCTACGTCAACCGGAGTTTGAACAAGCGATCGAGTCAAACGGAGGGGCATCGAGCGTTTCTCGGGGCTGGGGGGATTAGGATTACACTAGAGATATGTGTGTGTTTGCTAACGCTTGTTTACTGACTGTAGCAAAAACTGTATTGAAACATCTCATAGTTGATATGTTAATTCTAACCTGCACTACTACAAAATTTGTCTAATACCTCGTCAGATATACCCCGGGCGTTTATATTACCGGGTATATTGTGTTACTTTGAAAACGTATAAGGCCTAATACACCGGATCTAAAACGCCCGGTGTATTTATACTACACTACGACTATATACTCCGGATGGTTAAGGATCCGGGGTATTTGCACGATATAAATACACCGGATATTACACGCCCGGTGTATTTGGTTATAACGCCTAATAAATATCCCTGGCGTTTTTTATCCGGTGTATTTGTGGCTTATAATTCAACCGAATTTAATGTAGTTATTTTCTTAACCCTAGAATACAAATTTAGTGATTGCAATTAATTCAGCCATGATCCATAACCATGTAAAGTATTCCAATCAATTCCTTCAAGAGTTCAACTTGTTTGTAATTCAATTTTTCAACATTACCTATATTGATATTGTTTTTTTGCTTCTAGGCAATAACAAGAACTTAGCTATTTGCCCTAATTCCTCTCTTTATCTCGTCTCCTCTCTCCCTCGGACATTAGATTTTTCAATCGTGGTGAGTAAATATTGACACTTAATAATTATTATTATTTAACACAACTAAGAAAAAGATAAACCATTCATTTGGGTTGTAGAGGGAGTCGAACTCGGATGGATGTGCACCAGAAATCAAAATAGGGAAGGACACCAACCATTGGGACACAATCTATATAGTGAATATAAGGAAATTGTATATTAATAACCTTTAATGATTTTAAAGAAGGTTGGGGTTTGTTGTCCACCTTAGGCATGGTGTGTTAAGGGTTGAGATATTGGTGGAAAATGCGGTAACTTCCGACTCGGAGATCCGTTCGAGCCGTATGAGCAGTTGTTTTAAAGGTCTCGACGTATGCCACGACGCGGAGTCTCTAGCTTGTGGTTTTTGTACTGGTATGCGTCCCGAATCGAGGGAGAAGCAGACATCGATCGGCGTGTCCCACGGAGAAAAAGGCCATAACTCTGTTCTCGGGAGTCGGATCAGAGAGTATTTAATGTCATTTCGTAGGTCTCGAGGAGACGGAGGCCTATCCGTTGGGGGTTCTCCCAAAAAAAACCGTTTAAGGGCTCAAAACTAGGTTTGCTACAAACAGCCTAGGAACGACCCGTTTTGGAGTTGTCCTTGCACCTGGGCTCGTCATGCCTCGTTCGGATGACACAGAGGCACTGTAGTTCCCGTCGAGACTTTTGATTAACAACATCTTACTTCATTTATCGTCAAGACTTCAAAAGAGTGGTAATAGTAATAATATAAACATTTTGAATGAAAACCTCAAGTTGTTTTTAAACAAATTAACAAGAACGTTCACGTACGATATCTTATTTCATTGGATTTTCTTATTTGTTATTTGAGATAATTAGATTAAAGTTTAAGGTTTAAGGTTTAAGGGTTTAGGGTTAATTGTTATGGGATAAGGGTTAAGGGTTAAGAGATAAGGGTTTAGGGTTAAAGGTAAAGAGTTTAGGGTCTAGGGTCTATCAATTCATGATATATGACACCTTATTCATAATTTATGATATATGAGATTTTGTATTCATAGAGGGAATAATTTTATAATTTGTTTCTAAATAAAGATTAAACTAAATTTATCCAATTATATAGTTCATTAGTTTAAATAGTATTTAGTTGATTAAAGATATAAACTTTATTGGAGGTTGAATTGATTTTTTTTTCATTTTGTAACCAATTCTACCAATTTTTATTTATAATTTTTTAAACGGAAATATATGTAGATAGACCAATTAAGAGAATAGAATACATTATCTTATTTATGTTAGAGGGAATGAAAATTTACTTGGCGGGAGATCCTTAAAAACTAAAATTGAAAAAAAAATCCTTAAAAAAAACCCTAATTTCTTTTCTCTAGCCTTCCCAATCGCAGCCCTCAGACAATTCCCAACCGTTCACAATCTCAGTCTCGTGTCTCCTTCCTTCTCTCAATTCTCGATCACCGTTCACACCAGCCTCCTGTCGCCGTGCCTCAGCCACCGTTCACGCCGCCGTCCACGCCACCCTTTTGGTAACTCCCGCAACTGTATCTACTTGTTTTTTTGCCTATGGTATCGGACTGTTCGGTCCTCATGCGTATATTTTTCCCTGTGTGCTCGAATCACCCTTCATGTGAATTACCGTTTACGAAAGCCCTATGCGGGAGGACTGTATCTACTCGAATTCCTCATGTGTGTGCTCGAATTCGTCATGTGTATGCTCAAAATTTTCCCTGTGCGAATTCTTGTCCTTAGGGCTTTTGTAATTGTTCGAATTCTTGTGCTTAGGGCTAAGTGTGAATAGAGTACGTTCATCAATTTCGAAAACCCTAGCTAAGCTTTCAGCCTTCGGCTAGGAAAAACTCTTCAACGGAGAAGGACGATCGTCGTCAGAATGGAGCAATTCAGAGAAAAAATCTTTACCTTCCTCTTATAATTAGTATCGATTAATTATGCACATAGCATGTGTTCGATTTCGCGTCTGATTTGCCTGTTATTTGTTGAAATTGAAATCATGTGTTTGGGGATTTTGTGCTCCAGTTTCACCAGTACGAAGTGGTTGGCAGAGCTTTTCCTACTAAGAGCATTGAGCAGCCTAAGATCTACATGATGAAGCTCTGGGCTACGAACGAAGTTCGTGCCAATTCCAAGTTCTGGTATGTCATTCAAAAAATTTCATTCCTACAAATTTGATCCATTTCCTATTATATTGCCATGCTTAGCTTTGTTGTTGTTTGATCTATGGAAGGTAATTTTTAAGGAAGCTTAAGAAGCTTAAGATGAGCAATGGCCAAGTTCTCACTATCAACGAGGTGTGTTTGCATTTTGTGCTTAGTTGCTGGTCTTCTAATTTGGAATATGTTGGAAAGCTCCATTTAGTGTTTGTATTTGTTCTTTGTGAACGTAATTTATTCACACTGAGCTGGTTACTTCGCAAATCTATGAGTTATCCTGCCTGTTTCAATTAGGGAAATTGATGAACGTACGCTATTCACATTTAGCTGATTAGCTGCAATTACTTCATCTTCTGAAAATTAAGTGATGAATGATAGAGTGTAATGGATGAGTTCCTATAAATTATGGATCAATGAAGCTTTTTTTTACAGATTTAATCTAAGCTATGGTTGATTCTTCACATTTTTCCTCTAGGGGTGATTCTAATTAGCTGGATAGGATCAGTAGGTTGCTCTATGGTGAGAGATTGTGCATTTGAGTCTCAAATGTCTGGGTCACTTGGTGGAATTGTATTCTGCCCTTATTCATTGATGGAATGGTGGTTTGGATTTCAAAAAGACAGTGACGCCCTTATTAATTGCAGTTGTGTTGAATTTTAAACCTTGTGGTTTATATTTCATGAGCTGGGGAGGGGATTCGGTGCATTGTAATAATTTGGCGCTGTAGCATTTTCATAGAGGATAATGGTGTTGAACCTATATGTATCACTAGATCGTAATTGTTGTAGTCGTTGCTCTTGTGGTAGTCATGAGGCCCCATCTTTAGTGTACTATTTTTGAGTTTAGAACCCATGCTAGCTGAGATACTATTTTTTCTTTTGAGTTTTTCTAGTTATTGCATATTACTAAATTTTGATTTAAGCATTACTTGATGAGATTAAATTAAACCTATTTCCAAGCACTGAAATGTGAAACTATCATTCCTAATGGGATAACCTTTTTGTTGACACTTCCATTGCTCTAATGCCGATCTTTTTTGTAATATATTCTAGTTTGAAATTGCATGTCACAAGAGAAATTGTACAATACATATTATGAAAAGTTGCATGTTTTGACAAATTTCAAGAGGATAAAGCTGAAACCTTGTGTACCGCAACTATCAAAATATGAGGTAATTAAATTCATACGATTTTGTCTTAGAAGTTTCTTGTATATGATTCGTTTTTCTTTCTTTACAATGACTGTTTTGAAGATCATGAGAGTTGTGTATAAGGGAAGTCTCTTTGTCATTGCATAAGGAAAGTCTCTTTGTGTGATTTCAAGGATATTAGTGCACGGAAGTAATATCAATTTTGATCAGTTCTTCCTAGTAAGTAAACCGGGCACTTTTTTTTCTTACATATATATATGTGTTTTATCAAAGAGTATATGTAAAATGGGTGTTTTTTGAAGCATTTTTCTTGTTCTGTTATGGGTGTAACTTATGAAGTTGTAAGCTACCAATGTATACGTGTACCTGGTTGTGGGTAATTAATCTTATTTCAAGTATATATGTTACATATCTATTTTGCTTTACATGCAAGTTACAGATTTTTGGGTGACCAGCTAGCAAACTTTTGGAAGGAGGAAAGGATATTATGTAGAAGAAGGTCAAGCTAGGGAGTATTACTTTGGTACAGATTATGTAATGGAAGTTTCTTGTGGTATATATATGTAGTAGTGAAGTACTAGTGAACTTAATATTAGTATGGTATAAACATATTATGTAATGACATTTTAATCTAATATAATTATAATATAATTTTGGGGATTACTATGTGATTTAGAATTAATATCTTGTAGATCTTGAAAATATTAACGTAGTGTATATACCGGTCCCCTAATCAATATATCATGGACTTCACTACCCCGGTGTATATAACCTAATCTATATATCGCGGACATCAATACCTAGTGTATATAATCTAATCAATATACCCCGGACTAAAATAATCGGGGTAAATTCCATTAACTTTATACCTCGGACCTTAATATCCGGTGTATATGTCCTAAACTTTATATCTCGGATATCAATAACCGGTGTATTTACATATATTACTAATACACCGGATCAAATACAAATCAATTATACCCCGGATAGGGATCTACCCGGTGTTTTTAAGTTACTAATACACCGGACTAAAATATTAGAGAGAATTTTCAAGGGAAGCATATACCTCGGATTGGATCCGGTGTATTAGTTCATTAATCTAATACCTCAGGAACCTTTACCCCGGGCATCATCCGGTGTATTTGGTATGAAACGCCCGGGGTATTTAAATCATTTTGTAGTAGTGCTGACAAAGTATGATTGACCCTTCGGGGAATTACTTATATTATTCCAGGTAATCAGGATGCCGTGATCGAGCCTCGGTAAAATGGTGGTTGATGTCTCTCATTTTGGTGGTGTTTTAGTGGTTAATTTCCCTTGTAAATAGGTGTCTTTTGTTCCTTTCTTTGCTAGTTTTGTTCATTTTTAGCCTAGATTCCGATTTTCTATGAGATTCGGAGACTACGCGAATTTGTTGTGTTTTGTAGGTAAATTGGAGTGTTTTGAGGAAGTTTCGGAAGGAGTCTCTAAGGAGGAGCAAGGCGTGAGCATCAAGGAGCGGAAAAGCCGGACGATCAACAAAGAGGAGCTCAAGAAAAGCCAAGAAGAGAAGAAGACCGAGTCTAGGATTGAGGTTCCCAGCAAGTCGGGCCCGAGATCAACACATGGAGACCCGGACCGAGGTGTGGCAAGTCGGGCCCGATGTTGGTCCGTGTCGGTCCAAGTCGGCGAAGTGTGGATTGGGCACCAAGGCACACAAATGTGATCTACCACTTTTGCCCCTCTTCCATTTTTGGATATTCTTGGCCCCCAATTAAAAGGGGAGGAGATTAGAAGACAATTATCCAAGTTTAGACACAATTAATCACTCTCAAAAGGCTCAAGGAAGACTTGGAGAGCAAGGAGGAAGAAGGGAGAGAAGAAGAAGAGGAGAAATCGGTGGAGGTTAGGAGATCTAGGAAGGAATTGTGAGTTTGAACTTGTTTTGTTTTGCAATTAGTGGATTTGAGATTGGATCTTGTGTATTCCTTTGATTTGAATGAGATTTGGCTTTGATTTGAGTTTGATGATTGAGATTTGTTTGCTTTGTCTTTTGATTGCTCTTTACTCTTTCCATATGGAGTAGATTCCATAGTCTTGGGCTATGAGGGAAACCCCTAGCTAGGTTTGGGTGTGAATCCCCAATTCCATAGCCTTAAGTGTTTGATCTAGGAATCCACTCTACATAGAGCTACAATCTCTTGTGGAAGCAAGGGATCAAGGGCTTGTGATTGGCAAGAGTGAGCGGAAGCAATCTCGAGCCAATCACTTGAACTTGTCGATATGTAGAAGTGGCGGGAACGAAGGTGGACTAATAAGATCTAACGAGGTGGGGTGGAATTACTCACATCTAGCTAGGGAAGGAACCCAAAAACCCAAGACCGATTTACCCATTTAGCCAAGACCGACTTTCCCAGACCTCGGGCCCGACTTCAACTGTGTCGGTCCCGTGCAAAACCACCGTCGATCATTCTCGGGCTGAAGTGACCTATGTCGGTCCCGAGAAGCTCTCTTTGATTTTCCTTGTTTTACCCTTTCTTTCCCTTTTTAAAGTCTTTTTGGTGCACTCAATGCTCGAACTCCCGAGCGTTAGACACCCTACCCAGTACTACTACGGGGTTCGATGATTACTTTGAATTTTGACCCTCCAATCCGGACACCATCAGTGGTGCCGAGCGGTAGCGTGTGTCACAATAGATAGTTTTTGGGGTGTTGTTTTAATTACTACTCCTTAGCGTTGTATTTCCGATATTGCGAGCATAAGTTTGATAAACTCTTTGGTTATGAGTTCTTGCTAGTAGAGTAGTGGTTAAAATTCGTTTGTGGTGTCGTTCTTGGGGTTGGTTCATAACATTTTGGGTTATAAAACTATAAATTTTATTTCCTTAATTTCCTTGTAGAAGTTAGATGTTTTCTTGTTTTCTCACCATGCCCACGTTGCAAGATCCAGATGTTCAGTTGTCAAACTAGCTTGGTAGTGTCTCGTGAGGTCTATTACTGAGTAATGCCTTGTCAGAAAGACAAGGTGTTACAACGACAACTGGTGAATGATTACTTAGATAGTTGAGGGACTAAGCCTCCTGATAACTAAGGGACTAAGCCTCTAGATTGTTGAGGGACTACACCTCTAGATAATAAAGGGACTATGCCTTTTTTTCTAATGGAGGGACTACGCCTCCAGATAGCACAAGCGTAAAGTAAGATCTTTAGTAATTGTATGAATGATACATGTGTTCCTTGTAATAGTCTATGACTCGACCATGATGACCGTCGTCGTCGTCCCATTCCATCATTGAAACTATTTTATCAGTGATGAAATCTTTTTAAGCCTGAGAAACTATTTATAAATGTCCACTTTGCTTTGAGTGCATTAGGAAACAAGGTTATGATTAGGCAGATTGATGGCATTGTATGCTAAGATAAAGTGATTGATAGTTGTTTCAATAATGAAACGGGACATCTGAGATTACTTGCAATATTATAATTAATGATGAAATCTTGTTATTGTTACTTGAGAAATAATTGCCCTTCAACTTTCACTTGCCTTAATATGCTTTAGGAAATAAGTTTTTCATTTGTCTAAATGAGGTCTTTGCATGTTAGAGTTATGTGGATATAAATAGTTTCAATGATGCAATGGGACATCTAAGATTGCTTTGCTTGTTAAAATTGCATAATGTTGTGTAGAGTCTATTAAATGTTTTTTTTTACTTTCACATTAAGCTCCCAAAAGTGGATACTTTCAATCCATCGATTTACACAAATAGTTGAATCCCTACACACTGTTGCATTCATTTCCTACTTACAAATACATGCATCCACTCTCTTGCATTGCATCTTCTTGGGTGTCTTCTTCTATGTTGCTAGTTAACAACGCTTGTTGCTCTTTAGTTACATTTTTTATTTGTTGCTCTGTTGTTTCTGGTGCAATGCCATACATGATGTCTTATGCTTGTATTATTACCCATATTGGTGCATGGACTTGATTTGCTAGATTCCTCTAAGCTCTTAACCTGTTCTTGTTAACATGGGATATATCATAATCATTGTCACATTTCACCTTGAGTACCTCATTCATGACATACTGTATAAACATCCATACATTTGCTAGTGTTATAAGGTCTAGTTCATAAAATGCTTGGTGTACTACCTCTAACATTGGATTAATGTCCTTGGGGCATCTTCTTGCCCATCAATGATTGAGTGCTTCTGAAAAATCGAAGATCTAATATGTGTAAATCTAGATTGTTGGGTGGTTGTTGTATTAAAATGATTGTGAAATCTTCTTGTTGCTACTCTTGTTGCTACTGCATTGTCATGTTGTATGAATATAACTTTGTGTCCTTCATGTTGTGGCCATTTGTCCTTGATATCTGGAATTATCCAATCAATGGGCATATTTCTTATGACATTTTTGTTGATTGGTTCAACAAGTTTTGTAACATTAGTCCACTTCTCCCTGTTTTTGGACTTTATCATTACTGGATCTTGATATGTGAATGAAAATATACCTATCTTTCCATCAAACATGAAAGTTGCCCCTTTTTCATGGAAATTTACCCATATGCATTGTCTCTTTGAGTTGAACCTAGGTCTAGCTACTGTTGGGACGCTATCAAGGACGCCTGCGTACTTGGTAGTGTGCCCACACAAACCGTCCCTTAGTTTTGATATGACAAACTCAATTTGATTCTAATAAATTTGTCCAAGTGTTCAGGAACGCCAAATTACAAAGGACAACCAGTGTGTGAGCATTCCCTAGGCTTAGGGACGCCAGCTAACAGGAAGTAAGGACCAGCAAGAGACTACTTGAGCAAGGACGGAGTCCCAAGCAAGTAGGAACGCAAGAAAGGAGTCCTTACTCACTAGCCGACAGGATGACATCACACGACAATGTTTGATCATCCAAAGACACGTGGAGATCGATCCTGTAGTAGAGTTCATCAACACGTGACAGCCGATCCTGTAGCGAAGTTCATCACACACAGCTGGATATACAGGAAGCTTCCTCATCACCGCCATACTCGTGGAGGAAGATCCTGTAGCCACGTCCCTGAAGGGCATGATCGTCAGGAGAAGAATGACGCCCTTCCCCAAGTCCAATAAATAGCCCAAGACATTTATTGTGACGCCAACGCTTTCAGAGAATATTCAGAGAGAATCAGAGGAAAGCGACTCACTCAAGAACACGAAGAACTAGCTCAAGAACTCAAGAACAGTGCTAAGACTTGTGCTAGATCGAGTGAGATTTGTAACCCAAACCACAAAACAGTTTGTATTCAGAAAAACCCAAAAAGAGATAGAGAGTCCTACGAAGTACTGTAGGACGTAGGAATAGAGTCCTTTAAGAGATTTAACTCGCTTAAGTTGTAGGCTTAGAGGAGTCCTTTACTAGTGGACTTAGGGAAAAGCTAAGTGTCAGAGAACTGTAAAGACTCGCCAGTACAACTATAATGACGTTCACCATAAAGGAAAAGCTATTCAAAAATTCTCCAAGGAGGTAGAGGTTTACACTCAAGGACTACTTGGTCTTGAGTGGTTCCTCTATAATTCACTGCGTTCATCTATACTTGTTTAGTATTTTATTCCGCTGCATTAATCAAGGACGCCCCTACTCCTCGTAGGGACGCCTAACCAAAGGACGCCTTTACCAAAGTAAAGGACGTCCCTCAGTACTAACGATCCAACAATTGGTATTAGAGCAGGCGCTCTAGATTCTTACTGAGTTGCAGGTAAAGATGGATATGGAACCTATTGGAATCTCTTTTGTGAAGCTTCCACGTCTGACGGACGGCAACTTCAACCGCTGGAAGACTAGGTTTGAGAACTTCTGTAGAAGTCAGAACTATCAATGCTGGAACGTGATCAGGAAAGGTGACCTCAAAGTTCCTGAAGACAAAGTTGATAAGTAAGAACAGTGGGGTCCTGATGAATTCAAGCTTATGGAAACAAATGCTAAGGCAATATGTTTTCTTCAAGCTTCTCTCTGCGAAAGGGACGCCACAAGAGTTAGCAATCTCCCCACAGCAAAACAACAGTGGGAAGCTCTTGAAATATTCCATGTAGGAACCGCTGAAATGAAGGAGGACGTCCAGTTGAAAATTAAAAAGGAGTTCTATGCTTTTAGCATGCTGCCAAATGAAACGGTCAATGACTACTCGTACTGTTTTGAAGCTCTTGTCACCAAGATGAGAAACTTGGGCATCCCAAAAACAGAGATCTCCATGAGGAACAGAGTCCAAGTAGTTATTGATGGGTTGACTGGAGTCTGGAACTTTGATAGGACAAATTTCAAAGAGAATACAGCCTACAAAACTCTAGATATGGAAGAGATCTATGGGAAGCTCAGGTAGTACGAAGAGAGAAGGATCTCTAACATGGCTCAGCTAGGAAAGAATCCTCAAACTGATCTTGCTTTGGCATCCACAACACCAGAGTACGCTGAGTACTTACGCGGCCAAAGAGATCTAGCATTGATGATGCAAGGTAAAACAACAGAAAAACTTGAGAACTTGTGTATTCAAACTCCCAAAGAGGAAGAAAGCAAGTCAAAGGAAGAGATTGACTCAGATGAAGAACTATCTCTTATTCACAAGGCTCCCAAGTACTATAATAAGAAGAACAAGCAAAGTAACAAGAACAAGATGTCTTACAAAAAGGAGAGTCCCAAGTACACAGAGGCTGAAATGAAGGAACTCACTTGTTACAAATGTAACAGGAAAGGACATTTTGCTAAAAAGTGTACTGCGGGAACGTCCTCCAAGGACAAGAAGAAAGCTCTCATTGGAACATGCACAGCTGCATGGGATGATCTCAGTTCAAGTGATGATGAACGAGAAGATCAAGTTGCATACATAGCAATGGAGGACACCCCAGTTGTTGAAGAGAACGCCTCCGACAATGAACAAGAGGTAGCTCACGATTCCATGATGCGTTCTTTAGAAAAATGTTCAAAACCAAAACTCCTTAAACTCATTGGTAAAATCATGGAGGAAAGTCTTGCTATGAAAAGAAGAATGGATGAACTTGAAGATGAAAACATTGTGGTTGAATGTGAAAACTGTAGTTCCATGACCATTCAACTAGAGTCCTCATGTGAAGAAACTAAGTCCCTAAAAACTGAAGTTATGTGTCTCAAACTTGAGAACGCTAAGCTTAGGGAAGAAGTACAAGTGTTGGGTAAGAGTCCGATAGTTGAGGAAGTCAAACCAATAGTTTTTGTCCCAGCCAAAAGAGGACTAGGCTATGAGTCTGACACTAGGAACTCTCTCCCTAGTGACTTTGAGGCTAGCAAAACTTCAGAACTTAAACTAGAAAGGGAGAAAACTAAGAACCTTCTTGAGCGAATTAGAGTCCTAGAAAGTGGAGAGAAAGGTCAAGAGGACTACTACACTAACTTCACAAGTCATAGGATCTATAAGAAAATAGCTAAAGGGGAAGGCTCTAAAGTTTGTAACCCTCAAAAGATGAAGGAGAATAAAATCCAACGTCCCAATAAGAAGTACTACCTTGGTACTTACTATAGGACGTGTTGGTATTGTGGACAAGGAGACCACTTCAAATATGATTGTGTCAAACTAAAAGAAGATATTGTAAGTGGACAAGCTGCTAGGACTAACAATGAAAATGCTAAGTCCGTCCCTAAGGCTAACACTAGGCATCCTAGACGTTCTAGGAGTTCTTCCCGAAAGCATGCTATTTCAGATGATGTTGATATAAATGATTACATGCCAGAACCAGAGTTCTATTTTTGCAACGAACCAGGTAAGGAACACCTTGCCTTGGTCGCCAAACACTAATTTTGTTATGGCAAGTAGAAGTGAGGGGACGCCCGTGGATCATTGATAGTGGCGCCTCAAATCATATGACAGGAAGCCAGATCCATCTCACTTCTATCCAAAGCAGTGTCACGGGAGGAACTGTCTCGTTTGGCAACAAGGGCAAGGGAAAGATCAAAGGGACGGGAACTGCTATTCTCAATCCGTCCATCAAAGCAACAAATGTGAGTCTTGTTGAAGGACTTGGCTTCAATCTTCTTAGCGTCTCTCAAATGTGTGATCAAGGTGAAAGCCTAGTCACATTTGACTCAAAGGAGTGCCTCGTTGTCAACAAGAAGTCCAACAAAGTTGTTCTCAAAGGAGTACGCAAGATCAATGTCTATATCTTCAACCAGGAGTTCAAGCCTAAATCAGAATTATGCCTATCTGTTTCAAAGGAGGACGCTGATCTCTGGCATCGCCGCCTTGGCCATGCTGGACCAAGCACAGTCGTCAAGCTACACCAAAGAAATCTTGTAAAAGGACTTCCCCGAATTGATCTTGAGATAGTTGAATAGTGCGAAGCCTGTATCAAAGGGGAGCAAACAAGAACGTCCTTCAAGTCCAAAAACGAAGTTATCACGAAGAAGCCTTTGGAACTTCTTCATATGGATCTTTGTGGACCAATGAAGACGTTGAGCTACGGTGGAAAGAGGTACATTTATGTTCTCGTAGATGATTTTTCTCGATTCACTTGGGTTCTTTTCTTGGTGTCAAAAGCAGATTGTTTCAATGCATTCAAAGTCTTCATCAAACAAGTGGAAGTTGCCCTTGAGACGCCTCTCAAAGCCATGCGATCAGACCATGGGACGGAGTTCCAAAACTCAAAGTTTCTGGCCTTCTGCGATCAACATGGTGTCTCTCACAACTTCTCAGCTCCAAGGACTCCTCAACAAAATGGAGTTGTGGAAAGAAAGAACAGGACGTTGGAGGATATGGCAAGGACTATGCTCTTGGCAAATAGCGTCCCCAAGTATTTCTGGGCGGAAGCTATTGCTACCGCTTGTTACATTATCAATCGAGCCATGATCCGTCCTCTGTTGAAGAAGACGTCGTATGAGTTGTTGAATGGAAAGAAGCCTCGCATTGATTATCTCAGAGTTTTTGGGTGCAAGTGTTTCGTCCACAACAATGATAAAGAAAAACTTGGAAAGTTTGATGCAAGAAGCGATGAAGCCATACTTCTTGGGTACTCTCTCACCAACAAAGCATATAGAGTTTTCAACAAAAGGACTCTAAAGCTTGAGGAGAGCATTCATGTTGTATTCAAGGAGAGTTCTTCTCACAAAGAAAAACCAAGTAAGAAAGAACGCTCTTCTTCACAACAGCAGGACGACTCTGAAGACGAAGTTGAAAATTGGTCCTTTGGAAAATACTATGTTCCTAAGGACGCTACTCCAAATCCTGAGGAAGTCTCAATGGACGTTCCTAGTGTTGTTCAGGGGGTTCCCTCTCGTAGTGAATCCCAAGTTCAACAAGATGTGGTTGAAACAAGTCAACAAGGGGAGCAACGCCAAGGTGTGGACGCTCTCTGTGAGGGGGAACACACTGAGGACGATGCTCAAGTTGATAGTGATGATTCAGATGGAGAGATTGATCCAAGATTTGCTCAATTGTTTCAAAGGGAGTCCCGCTTCTCTAGGGACCACCCAACCTCCCAGATTGTCTCAGATATTTCTCAAGGAGTTCAGACTAGATCAGCAGCTAGCAAGTCCCAGAGTGAAAATCTAGCATTTTGTGCTTTCAATGCCTTTGTCTCTATGGTGGAACCAAAGAACATCAAGGAAGCACTCCAGGATGCTGACTGGATTCAGGCTATGCAAGAAGAACTCAACCAGTTTGAAAGGAACAAAGTTTGGACCCTCGTCCCTCGTCCCAAAGGCAAAAACATCATAGGGACGCGCTGGGTGTTCAGAAATAAGCTTGATGAAAGTGGACGTGTGTCAAAGAACAAGGCAAGACTGGTGGCTCAAGGATTCAAGCAAGAGGAAGGCATAGACTACGATGAGACCTTTGCTCCTGTTGCTAGAATTCAAGCCGTACGTCTCCTTATTGCCTTTGCCGCTCACAAAGGATTCAAGTTATTTCAGATGGACGTCAAGACTGCCTTTCTCAATGGAAAACTCAAAGAGGAAGTGTACGTTGCTCAGCCGCCTGGCTTCGAGGACGCCTCTCACCCAGATCATGTGTACTACTTGGACAAAGCTCTCTATGGATGTTGGATCGTTAGTCAGAAATACAAGGGCGTCCTTAACAGAGTTAAGGTCGTCCTTCACCAGGATGTCCTTAATAAAGATCAAGGACTTCCTTGGTTCGCAGCGGAAATCAAAAGACTAAACAGGTTAAGACAATAAGTAAGGAACGCTTTTGATTTATAGAGGAACCACTCAAGTACCAACTAGTCCTTGAGTGTAAACCTCTACCTCCTTGGAGGATTTTGTAATAGCTTTTTCCTTTCTTATTAAGTTTCCTTACAATACACTGGCGAGCGGTTACACTTCTCTGGCACTTAGACTGGCGTCCCTAAGTCCACTAGTAACAACCCCTTTAAGCCTGTAGAGTAACCTAACTTAATTTCTCTAAAGGAAACTATCACCTCGTCCTTACAGTTCGTCGTAAGGACTCTCTCACTCTTTTTGTTCTTTTCTATTATAAACAGTTTGTGATTTTGTTGAACGCTTCTCGCTCGATCTAACACCTAAGTCTCACTTGTTCTTGAGCTTGTTCTTGATGTTCTTGGTGTTCTTGAGCGACTTGACAAATTCTCTGAATATTCTCTGAAGCGTCACATCACAATAAATACTCTGGGGAGTATTTATAGTGACATTGGGAAAGGGCAACTTTATCTCTGACAATCATGCCCTTGGGAACGTTGCAACAGTAATCGGCTTCCACGTGTTGCTCTGAAGATCAAAGAAGCTTACTGGCAATTCCGTTAGGCTTGGATGCGGGATCTTCTTCCACGTGGAGATCATGATCAAAGCTTGTCTGGTGATGTCACTTTATCGGCCAGCTTTGAAGGACTCCAGTGTAATGATTAAGGACGGTGTCCTTGTTTGTATTTTACCAAGCCGTTCACTGAAGGATGTAGCGTCCTTACTTCCTAAGGACGGCTACCTAATCCTCAACTTGTTGTCCTTTTCAACATGCGTTCCTGAAACACTTGGACAACTTTATTAGATCAAGGCGAGTTTGTCATATCAAAACTAAGGGACGCTAGGCACAATGTTAATTACTGAAGACGTCCTTAACATTGTCCCAACAATGGACTCAAGCAAGCCCCTCGTGCATGGTACGACAGGTTTGCGTCCTTTCTTTTATCTCATGGGTACTCAAGCAAGTCCTTTCGACGTAAAAGTTCCTCTTAGCAAGACGCTTGCGCTTCCCACTCAAAGACGAACCAGAAGTGTTCATGACCCTTGACATTCTGAGCTGATCGGAGAGAGGTCGTCGGAGACTGATCGGAAAGCTAGAGAGATGTTGCCGGAAATCTAGAGAGAAGTCAGAGCAAAACGGAGCTTTGAGATTTTAGCGTGCGAAAGTTCTAACAGCCGTTTCAATCAATGTATATATAGGAGGTTGGTGAGGGGCACGCTGGTAACTTCCTCATTTCAAAATTCAAACGGCAACTGTTCAACTTCCAAAAAGGGCGCGTTCCGAATGAACCTGTACTGTACTGGCGTCCTCAACTCAGATTATAGCTGTCGTTCACAGAATTTACACATCCTTCCTGGGATCACCTTAGGAACCAATTTGAAAACTATGCAAGTACGTCTCGTAAAAGAAAAGTGAAGATCATAGGACGCTTTTGCAAAGTTTTCGGCTAGGGAAAGCTTAGAGTTCCCATCATTTCGGCTTATAATGAGGGTTGGGTGATCAGGGAAACTCTTTTTCAAGACAAATAGAGAAATTCAAAGGCGTTCTCATGATATGCACACATCAGTTTTAGACTAGCGTTCTTGCAAAAGTGAAATTAGTGCATAAAGTACTTAGCAATTATGTAATCAACTAAACATAGCCAAGCATTGAGGGAATAGCAGAACGGGACTTGCTACTTAAAGGTTATCATCCCTAAGAGCAGCCTGAGATGCTCAAAGGGACGTCTATCAAGTGCTTTGGTAAAAATATCAGCTATTTGGTCCTCAGTCCTTACATGTCCCATGCTAATAATTCCTAGTTCCACATTATCACGCAAGAAATGATGTCTTATATGAATGTGCTTTGTGCGAGAATGAAAAACAGGATTCTTAGCAATTTCTATGGCACTGGTATTATCACACAAAATAGGAATAGTTTCATGAGATATACCATAGTCCTCAAGTTGATATTTGATCCAGATAACTTGTGAACAGCACGAGGCAGCAGCAACGTACTCAGCTTCCGCAGTTGAAAGCGCCACAGAGTTCTGTTTCTTAGATCCCCATGAGACTAGGCATGAACCAAGAAACTGTGCCATTCCTGAAGTACTTTTTCTATCAATGACATGTCCAGCATAGTCAGCGTCAGAGTAGCCAACTAGTTTGAAGGACGTCTTCCTGGGATACCAAAGGCAAAGATCGTCCCGTCCTTTGAGGTAGCGAAAGATCCTCTTGACTTCTTGCATGTGGGACTCCTTTGGATTTGCCTGGAAGCGTGCACACAAGCAGACTGCAAACATGATGTCTGGACGGCTTGCGGTCAGATAGAGCAAAGAGCCAATCATTCCTCTGTATAGCTTTTGATCAACGTCCTTCCCTTGGTCATCTGCATAAAGACGTGAATTTGGGGAACAAGGTGTTGCCATTGGCTTGGACGTATTCATCCCAAATTTCTCCAGCATTTCACGGACATACTTTTGTTGATGAATGCGCGTCCCATCTTTGAGTTGGTTGATTTGAAGTCCCAGGAAGAAGGTGAGTTCTCCAATGAGAGACATTTCAAATTCACTACTCATTAAGGACTTGAACTCATCTACAAGTTTCATGTTAGTACTACCAAAGACTATATCATCAACATAGACTTGGGCAATTAAAATGTCCTTGTGAACTTTCTTAATGAACAAAGTTTTATCAATTGAACCTCTTGTGTAGCCATTAGACAGAAGAAAGGACGCAAACCTGTCGTACCATGCACGAGGAGCTTGCTTGAGTCCATAGAGAGCTTTGTCTAAGTAGTACACATTATCTGGATGAGAGGCGTCCTCGAAACCAGGCGGTTGAGCAACATACACCTCTTCCTTGAGTTTTCCATTTAGAAAGGCAGTCTTGACGTCCATCTGAAATAGCTTGAATCCTTTGTGTGCGGCAAAGGCAATGAGAAGACGAACGGCCTCAATTCTAGCAACGGGAGCAAAGGTTTCATCATAGTCAATGCCTTCCTCTTGCTTGAATCCTTGAGCCACCAGTCTTGCCTTGTTCCTTGACACACGACCACTTTCATCGAGCTTATTTCGGAACACCCAGCGCGTCCCTATGATATTTTTCCCTTTGGGACGAGGGACGAGAGTCCAAACTTTGTTCCTTTCAAACTGGTTAAGTTCTTCTTGCATTGCTTGGATCCAATCAGCGTCCTGAAGTGCTTCTTTGATATTCTTTGGTTCCACCATAGATACAAAGGCGTTGACCGCACAGAAGGCTAAATTTGCACTTTGGGACTTGCTTGCAGCTGATCTGGTTTGAACTCCTTGAGCTGGATCGGAGACAATCTGAGAAGTTGGATGATCTCTTGAGAAACGGGACTCTCTTTGAAATAGTTGAGCAAACCTAGGATCAATTTCATCATCTGAAGAGGCGTCCTCGGTGTGTTCCCCCTCAGAGAGAGCGTCCACACCTTGACCTTGCAGACTTGATTCAGCCACATCTTGTTGAATTGGAGATTCACTTCGAGAGGGAACTCCTTCAACAATACTAGGAACGTCCACTGAGACTTCTTCAGGATTTGGAGTGGCGTCCTTAGGAACATAATATTTTCCAGAGGACCCAAAATCAGCTTCGTCTTCAGAATCGTCCTGTTGTTGTGAGGAAGAGCGTTCTTTCTTACTTGGTTTTTCTTTATGAGAAACGCTCTCCTTGAACACAACATGAATGCTCTCCTCAAGCTTTAGAGTCCTTTTGTTGAAAACTCTATATGCTTTGCTGGTTAGAGAGTATCCAAGAAATATAGCTTCATCACTCCTTGCATCAAACTTTCCAAGTCGTTCTTTGTCATTGTTGTGAACAAAGCACTTGCATCCGAACACTCTGAGATAATCAATGCGAGGCTTCCTTCCATTCAACAATTCATAGGACGTCTTTTTGAGCAGCGGACGGATCATGGCACGATTGATGATATAACAAGCTGTAGCAATAGCTTCCGCCCAGAAGTACATAGGAACGCTATTGGCTAAAAGCATAGTCCTTGCCATATCCTCCAGCGTCCTATTCTTTCTTTCCACAACACCATTTTGTTGAGGAGTCCTTGGAGCTGAAAAATTGTGCGAGACACCATGTTGATCACAGAAGACCAGGAACTCTGTATTCTGAAACTCCGTTCCATGGTCTGATCTTATGGCTTTAAGAGGCGTCTCCAGGGTAACTTCCACTTGTTTGATGAAGACTTTGAACGCATTAAAGCAATCTGTTTTGGAAGCCAAGAAAAGAACCCAAGTGAAACGAGAAAAATCATCTACAAGAACGTAAATGTACCTCTTTCCACCATGGCTCAACGTCTTCATTGGTCCACAAAGATCCATATGAAGGAGTTCCAAAGGCTTCTTTGTGCTGACTTCGTTCTTAGATTTGAAGGACGTTCTTGTTTGCTTCCCTTTAATACATGCTTCACATTGTTCAATCTTCTCAGGATCAATTTGAGGAAGTCCTTTCACAAGATTTCTTTGATGTAGTTTGAGGATTGTGCTTAGTCCAGCATGTCCAAGACGACGATGCCAGAGGTCAGCGTCCTTCTTTGAAACAGATAGGCACAACTCAGATTTTGGCTTGAACTCTTGATTGAAGATGTAGACATTATTCTGGCGAACTCCTTTGAGAACAACTTTGTTGGACTTCTTGTTGATCACGAGACACTCCTTTGAGTCAAATGTGACTAAATTTTCACCTTGGTCACACATTTGGGAAACACTCAGGAGATTGAAACCAAGTCCTTCAACAAGACTGACATTTGTTGCTTTGATGGACGGATTGAGAATAGCAGTTCTCGTCCCTTTGATCTTTCCCTTGCCCTTATTGCCAAACGAGACCGTTCCTCCCGTGGCACTACTCTGGATAGAAGTGAGATGGATCTGGCTTCCTGTCATATGATTTGAGGCGCCACTATCAATGGTCCATGGGCGTCCCATCACTTCCACCTGCCAAAACAAAGTTAGTTTTTGGCGACCCAGGCAAGGTGTTCCTTACCTGGTTCGTTACAGAAATAGAACTCTGGTTCTGGCATGTAGTCATTAATGTTCACATCATTTGAAGTAGCATATCTGCGGAAAGAACTCCTAGAACGTCTAGAACGCCTAGACTTAGTCTTAGGGACGGACTCTTCATTTTCAATGTTAGTCCTAGCAGCTTTTCCCTTTTCAAAGTCTTCCTTTAGTTTCAAACACTCATACTTGTAGTGATCTCCTTGACCACAATACCAACACGTCCTGTAGTAAGTACCGAGGTAGTACTTCTTATTGGGACGTTGGATCCTGTTTTGTTTCATCTTTTGAGGGTTGCAAACTTTAGAACCTTCCCTTTTAGCAATTTTCTTGTAAATCCTATGACCAGTGGAGTTAGTATAGTAGTCCTCTTCACCTTTCTCTCCACTCTCTAGGACTCTAATTCTATCAAGAAGATTCCTGGTTTTCTCCCTCTCTTGTTCAAGTTCTGTGGATTTACTAGCCTCAAAGTCACTTGGGAGAGAGTTCTTAGAATCAGACTCATATCCTAGTCCCCTTTTGGCTGGGACAAACATCATAGGTCTAACTTCTTCAACTACAGGACTCTTTCCTAGCACTTTGACTTCATCCCTAAGGTTAGCGTTCTCTAGCTTGAGACACATTAATTCAGTTTTCAGGGATTTAACTTCTTCACATGAGGACTCTAGTTGAATAGACATAGTACTGCAATTTTCACATTCAACAACAATGTTTTCATTTTCAATTTCCAGTTCATCCATTCTCTTTTGCATAATCACACTTTCTTCCATGATTTTTCCAATGAGTTTTATGAGTTTAGTTTTAGAACAACTTTCTAAGGATTTCATCATAGACTCACGGGTTACCTCATTTTCAGATTTAGGAGCGTCCTCCTCATCAACTGTGGCGTCCTCCATAGCCATGAAAGCCACTTGATCATTATCGAAGGCGTCCTCAAGAGCAATGTAGGCCTCTTCTTCATCGGGTTCTTCATCATCAGAACTCATGTTATCCCATGCAGAAGCAAACGCTCCAATGAGAGCCTTTGTCTTCATATCCTTTGAAGACATTCCTGTTGTACACTTTTTAGCAAAATGTCCTTTCTTGTTACATTTAAAACAAGTAAGTTCCTTCATCTCTGCCTCTGTGTACTTAGGAACTTCCTTCTTGGGCATTTTGTGCTTGTTGAAATGTTTGCTTCTTTTTCCAAAAGAACGCAGAACTTTGTTAAAAAGAACAAGTCCTTCCTCTTCTTCAAGCTGTTCCTTAGACTTGCTTTCTCTTTCTTTCACAGCTTGAACTCGCATCTTTTCACGGTTCTCATTCTTATTGGCTTCCACCATCATAGCAAGTTCTTGTTGACGACGAAGATACTCAGCGTACTCTGGTGTTGAGGTCATCAATGCAATATCTGTTTGAGGATTTCTTGCCAATTCAGCCAAATCGGCTTCCCTTCTTGCTTCATAACCCCTAAGCTTCCCATAGATCTCTTCCATATCCAGGGTCTTGTTAGCGGTGTTTTCCTTGAACGTGGTTCTATCAAAGTTCCACTTTCCTGTGAGTCCATCAATGACTATTCCAACTCTGTTCCTCATTGAGACTTCAGCTTCTAGGATACCCAAGTTTCGCATTTTGGTCACAAGGGCTTCAAAGCGACTTGAGTAGTCCTTTACAGATTCATTAGGCAGCATTCTGAAGGCATAGAACTCCTTTTTAATTTCAAGCTTGACATCTTCCTTCATCTCAGCTGTTCCTATGTGGTACTTTTCGAGAGCTTCCCACTGTTCTTTTGCCGTAGTCAAGTTGCTGACTCTGATGGCGTCCCTCTCACAGAGAGATGCTTGAAGGAAGCATATAGCCTTAGCGTTTGTTTCCATAAGCTTGAATTCATCAGGACCCCATTCATCCTCTTTGTCTTTCTTGTCTTCAGGGACTTTGAGATCACCCTTCATGATTACCTTCCAGCATTGATAATTTGTGCTTCTGCAGAAATTCTCAAATCTAGTTTTCCAGCGGTTGAAGTTGCCGTCCGTCAGGCGCGGAGGCTTCACGAACAAGATTCCAATGGGTTCCATGTCCATCTTAACCTGCAACTCAGTAAGAATCTAGAGCGCCTGCTCTGATACCAATTGTTGGATCGTTAGTCAGAAATACAAGGGCGTCCTTAACAGAGTTAAGGTCGTCCTTCACCAGGATGTCCTTAATAAAGATCAAGGACTTCCTTGGTTCGCAGCGGAAATCAAAAGACTAAACAGGTTAAGACAATAAGTAAGGAACGCTTTTGATTTATAGAGGAACCACTCAAGTACCAACTAGTCCTTGAGTGTAAACCTCTACCTCCTTGGAGGATTTTGTAATAGCTTTTTCCTTTCTTATTAAGTTTCCTTACAATACACTGGCGAGCGGTTACACTTCTCTGGCACTTAGACTGGCGTCCCTAAGTCCACTAGTAACAACCCCTTTAAGCCTGTAGAGTAACCTAACTTAATTTCTCTAAAGGAAACTATCACCTCGTCCTTACAGTTCGTCGTAAGGACTCTCTCACTCTTTTTGTTCTTTTCTATTATAAACAGTTTGTGATTTTGTTGAACGCTTCTCGCTCGATCTAACACCTAAGTCTCACTTGTTCTTGAGCTTGTTCTTGATGTTCTTGGTGTTCTTGAGCGACTTGACAAATTCTCTGAATATTCTCTGAAGCGTCACATCACAATAAATACTCTGGGGAGTATTTATAGTGACATTGGGAAAGGGCAACTTTATCTCTGACAATCATGCCCTTGGGAACGTTGCAACAGTAATCGGCTTCCACGTGTTGCTCTGAAGATCAAAGAAGCTTACTGGCAATTCCGTTAGGCTTGGATGCGGGATCTTCTTCCACGTGGAGATCATGATCAAAGCTTGTCTGGTGATGTCACTTTATCGGCCAGCTTTGAAGGACTCCAGTGTAATGATTAAGGACGGTGTCCTTGTTTGTATTTTACCAAGCCGTTCACTGAAGGATGTAGCGTCCTTACTTCCTAAGGACGGCTACCTAATCCTCAACTTGTTGTCCTTTTCAACATGCGTTCCTGAAACACTTGGACAACTTTATTAGATCAAGGCGAGTTTGTCATATCAAAACTAAGGGACGCTAGGCACAATGTTAATTACTGAAGACGTCCTTAACATTGTCCCAACAATGGACTCAAGCAAGCCCCTCGTGCATGGTACGACAGGTTTGCGTCCTTTCTTTTATCTCATGGGTACACAAGAGGTTCAATTGATAAAACTTTGTTCATTAAGAAAGTTCACAAGGACATTTTAATTGCCCAAGTCTGTGTTGATGATATAGTCTTTGGTAGTTCTAACATGAAACTTGTAGATGAGTTCAAGTCCTTAATGAGTAGTGAGTTTGAGATGTCCCCCTCATTGGAGAACTCAATTTATTCTTGGGACTTCAAATCAACCAACTCAAGGAAGGGACGCGTATTCATCAACAAAAGTATGTCCGTGAAATGCTTGAGAAGTACGGGATGAACACGTCCAAGCCTGTTGCAACCCCTTGTTCTACCAACTCGCGTCTTAACGCTGATGAAAAGGGAAAGGACGTTGATCAGAAGCTTTACAGAGGAATGATTGGTTCTTTGCTCTATTTGACCGCAAGCCGTCCCGATATCATGTTTGCCGTTTGCTTGTGTGCTCGCTTCCAGGCGAACCCAAAGGAGTCCCACATGCAAGAAGTCAAGAGGATCTTTCGCTACCTCAAAGGACACGACGATCTTTGTCTCTGGTATCCTAGGAAGACGTCCTTCAAGCTTGTTGGCTACTCGGACGCTAATTATGTTGGTCATGTGATTGATAGAAAAAGCACTTCAGGAATGGCACAGTTCCTTGGTTCATGCTTAGTTTCTTGGGGATCTAAGAAACAGAACTCTGTGGCGCTTTCAACTGTGGAAGCTGAGTACGTTGCTGCTGCCTCGTGCTGTTCACAAGTCATCTGGATCAAATATCAACTAGAGGACTACGGTATCAATCTTGAAACTATTCCTATTCGTTGTGATAACACAAGTGCTATTGAAATTTCTAAGAATCCTGTTTTTCATTCACGCACAAAGCATATTCATATAAGGCATCATTTCTTGCGTGATAATGTTGAACTAGGACTCATTTGTATGGAGCATGTAAGGACTGAAGACCAAATAGCTGATATTTTCACTAAGGCGCTTGATAGACGTCCCTATGAGCATCTAAGGTTGCTCTTGGGGATGATAACTTTTAAGTAGCAAGTCCGTTCTACTATTCTCTCAATGATTGGCTATGTTTAGTAGATTCTAAGTGTTTAAGGACTGTTATGCATTGAATTCATATTTGCAAGGATGCTAGTCTAAAACTTCATGTGTTTTCTACTTTGGAACGCCATTCAAATTTCTCTATTTGTCTTGAAAAGAGTATCCCTGATCACCCAACCCGCATTATAAGCCGAAATGATGGGACCTCTAAGCTTACCCTAGCCGAGAACTCTGCAAAAGCGTCCTATGAGCTTCATATTTTTCTTTTACGGGACGTACTTGCTTTGTTCTCAAATGGTTCGCAAGGTGATCACAGGGACGGTTATCAAGGTTATTGGTTTGCTTGAAGAGGTAAATTTGTTGCTAAGTCTGAGAGAACACCAGTGGTTTGTTAGGAAGGACGTCAGTTCAGTTTTGAGAAGAAGTTGAAGAGGGAGAAATTTGAATTTTTGAAAGTTTGAACAGTGACCGTTGTAATTGCTCAAATCTTAAGGGGGAAGTTATGCCACGTGTAGCATAGAAAATCAGTGGTAATTACAGTTCGTGCCACCGCTTCCTCTATATAATGTTGCAATAGTTGCTCTCAAAATTTATTATTCTCAACCACTTCCCTGCTCTCAGAATTTGCTTTGCCCTCTCTCTAGCATTCCGGTGACTTTCTCTCTCTAAAACTCATCAGAAATATGTCTCAAAGACGGTGGAACGCTGCCGGATCTTCTGCCGGATCTTCTGCCGGCGGGAAGAGAAGGAAATTGGTGAAGTCCCACACCATTGAGAAGCCCAAACCCATTGCTCTCAACGAATCACTTGTGGACTTCATCGATAAGAAGCCCAAAACACTTTACATGTTGATCAGGGAACGCATGGACCGACCAGAAATCAAGCAAGACGCTGAAAAGACGAGGAATTAGGAGAAGAACGCTTCGTCATTCACAGCCTGCACAAGAACGGCTATCATGATCTGCCTGGCCGAATGGAGGACGTGCTATTCTTCCAACAATTTGGAGGTGAGAATCTGGGCCCCTTACTTGATCTTATCCCAGACCTACATAACCAAGTCCTTCCCGACTTCCCTATGTACCCAAGGGACTCCCTCGCCTTTCAAATGTTAAAACACCATTTGGCAAGTCCCTCTCCCCCACCTCCTCAAATTCCCACCGTCACAACCAAGAAACTTCTAAAACGTCCAGCCCCATCGTCCCCTCTCTCAAAATCTTCTAAACCCTTCTCCTCCTCCAAACCCACCGAAATTTTGGACAAGATTCCACCCCGTATTAAGGAGGGACGCTTCAAGAAGACACATGACCCATGGCCCCTTAAAAAGATCAAGTCCTCAAGCGTCCCCCCTATTAAAAGCTCCACTAAACGGCCTAGCACCACAAAAGGCCCCTCAAATCTCTCCAAGCAATCCTCTCCTCAACCTCAACCTCTCAAAATCGTCCAACTCCCAACTCCTCCTCCATCCCCCAAGCCTTCTAAAGAAAATGCCCTAATTCCTTTTTGCCCCTCTCCTCTAAATCTCGTCAACTTCCCCTCCGCTCCTACCCACATATCTCCACCTAAGGACCACGAGACTCCCAGGTCCCGCCGTCCTTCATCCGAAAGCGGACCAGAGGATGTCGAGAACTGTCCAGCACTTGCGCATACATTCAAATGCCGCAAAGCCAGTGAATCGCCCAAAGTGCTACTGGTCCAGGTAGCTACAGAGCCGGAACACATCTTCACCTCAAGTTCCTCCTCCTCAAGCTCATCTTCAGAGAGCAAACAAGGAACGCCCACCGGTGAGTCCTCACCCTTTGTTGATATAACTGGGGACTCCAACGACGAGGCTGAAGGTGTCGAGATTGCCCCTGCTTCAAAAGAGGTAGAAATTGTTGAAGTAGTTGAGGACGCTGGTGAGCACCAGGTCGCTCACAAGGACGCCGAGCCTACACTATCTGATGAGCTCGAGCGTGATGCACAAGAAATCCCTCCCTACAACCAATCTCTTCCCCGCCTCAATCCCATCCCAACCCCACAAGAAAATCCCTCCCCCACAATCCAAACAGAATCCCACCTTGTCCCTGCGGACGTTGAGCCAAACACTGAAACTCCATCAGAAGCTCAGGACGCTGAGGACACGTCCCAAGGTCGAGCTCCCTCCGATGCAGATCAGGCCACAGCTGGTGGTAATGATGAAAATGCACAAGGCACTGAGGACGCTGCTGGCCAGGACGATGCAGAGAATGAGTCCGAGAACAGTGATGATGAAAGTTCAGATGATGAGGACTCTGAGTCGCCAAAAGGCAAAAAGAAGCGCAAGGACGATGGCGCACCTGTAAACGTTCTAGGCCCCTTGGTCTATTTTGAGGAATGGCTTGCCTCCTTCACCAAGGAAAAAGAAGTTCTGGAGTTCCTCGAGCTTTTAAAAGTCCAAGGTTGGTTGAACGTCGGACCTGCTCCTACAAAGGTCGATAAAGAACAAGTCCGAGCGTTCTACAAAAGCCTCCGCTACAAGTCCAAGGACAGCTCTTTACATTTCAAGATCGATGATGAAAAGGCATCTGTCACAGAACGCCAAGTTCGCTCCTTCATAGGACTGAGCACTCAAAAGCCGCCGTCCAACGCTTTAAGCTCTCTTCCAAAGAACTGCTTTGAGATGACAGAGGACGAAGAAGTTGCTATGATTGAAAGAGTGTTCCAGGGTAAAAGACCCAATGGACTTGACAGGGTGGCTCACGTGTTAAGCAAAGTCGGTGCCATTGCACATTACTTTATCTACCGCGCCGTCCTTCCAAGGCAAGAGAAGCGTTCTATAGTTCAAACACATGACATCATATTAATAGACACCTTTCTCGAACTCCGGCCCATCAATCTTGCCAGAATTGCTATGCAACATATGGCTAAGTGTGGGAGGAAGCGACACGCTTTGCCGTACCCTGGGCTAGTCAAGTTGATCCTTCAGTCCCGGAACGCCTATGATGAAAGTGCTCCCACAAAAGAGCTCAGATTGAAATGGAATTCGAACAAAGGACTTGTTCATATAAGACATAATGAAGAGCTGCCTACCGTTCTCAAACAGTTAGAGGCCTAAGCTGAGGAAGCTAGGAAGAAAGCAGAGCAAGAACGCCTAGCCGCTGAAGTTGAAGAAGCACGTCTTGCTTCTATGCATCAAGAGCCTGTTCACGAGGAAGAGCCCCCAGTTAACTTTGCAGCTCTTGATCAGCTGATCGTTGGTCCTCAGTGATCGCCGTCCCCAGTGATCGCCGTCCTCAACCTCTTTATCCCTAAATTGTTTTGCCTTTGCTTCTTTTGTTTGAAAAACACTTGATCTTTTGATCGTTGGTCTGTAATGACATTGATTCTATTTCCTTTGAATGGCTATTACACTGTTTGCTTGCATATGTTTGTTTAAGCGTTCCACTGCTTATAGTTATGTGTTTGTGCTAACGTCCTTATCACTTGTTATCCTTTTCGATGATGCCAAAAGGGGGAAGTGTAGTTTTGCAGAGATGCGCTATAAAATAGTTATCTAGAATAAGCAAGTGTTAAGGGGGAAGTATTAAGTGAAAGGTCTATGGAACACCATGCTAGAATGAAAGAGGACGCTTAGAAAGTTTTTCTAGGACGTGACTCTCTCCTTAAAATCCTAATGTTAGAGAATCAAAGGATGAAAACTTGTGCTTACTGAAATGTCTCTAAGTGTTAGAGGACGCTTCTAAGTTTTCATGCATGCTAAGTTCTAATGTCAAAACTATTTTGCTGAAGATTTTGTCATCATCAAAAAGGGGGAAATTCTTGGGACGCTATCAAGGACGCCTGCGTACTTGGTAGTGTGCCCACACAAACCGTCCCTTAGTTTTGATATGACAAACTCACTTTGATTCTAATAAATTTGTCCAAGTGTTCAGGATCACCAAATTACAAAGGACAACCAGTGTGTGAGCATTCCCTAGGCTTAGGGACGCCAGCTAACAGGAAGTAAGGACCAACAAGAGACTACTTGAGCAAGGACGGAGTCCCAAGCAAGTAGGAGCGCAAGAAAGGAGTCCTTACTCACTAGCCGACAGGATGACATCACACGACAATGTTTGATCATCCAAAGACACGTGGAGATCGATCCTGTAGTAGAGTTCATCAACACGTGACAGCCGATCCTGTAGCGAAGTTCATCACACACAGCTGGATATACAGGAAGCTTCCTCATCACCGCCATACTCGTGGAGGAAGATCCTGTAGCCACGTCCCTGAAGGGCATGATCGTCAGGAGAAGAATGACGCCCTTCCCCAAGTCCAATAAATAGCCCAAGACATTTATTGTGACGCCAACGCTTTCAGAGAATATTCAGAGAGAATCAGAGGAAAGCGACTCACTCAAGAACACGAAGAACTAGCTCAAGAACTCAAGAACAGTGCTAAGACTTGTGCTAGATCGAGTGAGATTTGTAACCCAAACCACAAAACAGTTTGTATTCAGAAAAACCCAAAAAGAGATAGAGAGTCCTACGAAGTACTGTAGGACGTAGGAATACAGTCCTTTAAGAGATTTAACTCGCTTAAGTTGTAGGCTTAGAGGAGTCCTTTACTAGTGGACTTAGGGAAAAGTTAAGTGTCAGAGAACTGTAAAGACTCGCCAGTACAACTGTAAGGACGTTCAATATAAAGGAAAAGCTATTCAAAAATCCTCTAAGGAGGTAGAGTTTTACACTCAAGGACTACTTGGTCTTGAGTGGTTCCTCTATAATTCACTGCGTTCATCTATACTTGTTTAGTATTTTATTCCGCTGCATTACTCAAGGACGCCCCTACTCCTCGTAGGGACGCCTAACCAAAGGACGCCTTTACCAAAGTAAAGGACGTCCCTCAGTATTAACGATCCAACAACTAAGGTAGTTGTAAACATAACCTTAGGGATGAACTTGGTTGAACATGTTACTCTATATTTCCTAGACCTGATCAAACAAAGACTTGGGTCGGGTCTAGGCTGAGCTTGACACTTTTTTCGGTCCATTGATGCGGGCATGCCGAGTCTAAGCCCACTCCTCAGAGCCTAATACTTATTCTTATACCCACCATCGGGGTCGGACCGCCCACTAGGCTGCCCGTTTTTTCTTAAAATAATATAATTTTTGTTGATACTAGGAACCGTCACCGCAATGTATGCCATACTCCGTCCAAAAACAAAATCTACTAAGTGTCGAGGTCCCCTGCGGTGATGCCTTCATCGCGATGTGACATAGACATCAGCCACTACAAAACAAGCTTCATCAAGTATGGAAGACCCTTGATGACGCCGTCATCGCGTTACGCATGATCGCGGGTGGGAGGCAACGTCCCATCCAAGCAAGTGGGCGGGTAGCAACGTCCCATCAAAGCAAGTGGGCAGGCGGAAACGTCCCATCCATGCCATCGCATGAGCGGTACCATGGCCGCTGCCCCAACGAGCCAACCAAGAGGCGACACGTGTGTGGGCGGCATTCGTCCCACATCGACATTTTCACCAGATCTCGGCCCAGATCTCGGCTATAAATAGCGAGTTCTTATCTCGTGGGCACCGGCCAGAACGAGATCCGAAATCTCGTGAAACTAACACTAAATCTCGAGCTAAGATCCTTGTTGTAGCCTGATACACTCAACACGAGAAAGAGAGTTCTTATCCTTGTAATCTTCCACTCAACCCAAAATACCTCTTGTATTACCATCTCCGCGTTTACTCTTAGCAATAAAACACCTCCCCATCTCCTAGCTTTTTGACTCGGTTGAAACCAACACTAGTTACTCTCACCGCGTTCATAACCCTCCGTGTTTTTGGACATCAACATTGGCGCCGTCCGTGGGGATTTTCTCAACCTAAGCAGGTACCGTTTCAAACTGCAAGAAAGATGGATCCTAACAGCAACAATGCCTACTACGCGGATGGCTCAGCCTTCGGGATGCAGCCACCTCCGCAGTGGTACTACGGGTCGCCGCCCGCGATGCCTCAGGCCGTGCCTATGCCTGGTTGGGGTCCCGCTGCACCGCAGCCGTCAGCCATGCCAGGATGGAACCCGGCTTTCCAGCCAGGTTTTCAACCGCATGTCCCCTTCCAAGGGTACATGCACGCGTAGTATTACCAGGAGTATACGCCCATGCAAGAGCCCTACGTGGAGGAATACTCCACCAACGGAAGCTCCAACGGTCAGGAGGTTGACCAGGACGCTCACAACGCGCTGTCTCCTCCCAACCACCATTTCCCGGGCCACGCCCCGGCCTATCACTTTAGCCATGGTGCCTACCCCATAAAGCAGGGTCAGGGGGCCTATCCCGCGCACCACCCGCCCTACGTGCCCGCTTATTTTGCAGGGTACGGGCCCGGACAGGCCTATCACACGCCGGCTCCAAGGAGCGCGTACAGTCGAAGCTCAGACGAGGCATGAGCATATCGCGTAGGAGCTCCCACCGCTCCAAACGCGACAAATGCTCCAGCTCAAGAAGCGAGATGATGGTGGACGATCGCGGTGAGGTTTATGGAAGTCCTTTTGCCACTTTCATCCAGAACGAGCCTATGCCGAAGGGTTTCCAAAAGCCCTCTATGTTGCAGTTCGATGGCACAAAGGACCCGGGGGACCACGTCAATCAATTCCTCGCGCACATGACGTTCAATGCCTACAATGACGCCATGTTCTGTCAGGTTTTTCCCTCTATGCTCAAAATTGCGAGAATGACGTGGTTCACCAACCTCCCAATAGGCTCCATCACCTCTTTCCGGGAGCTGTCGCGGCGTTTCACCTCCTACTTCAGTGGGTCGAGAAAGCGCATGAAAATAACGAAGGACCTTATGAGTGTTGCCCAAGGTGAGGAGGAATCCCTCTCCGCTTTCTTCACCCGATTCGTCAGCGCGGCGTCGGAAATACCCCACCTGAACGACACGTCCGCCCGCAACATGTTGATCCATAACCTCCACGACGGGACCTCCACGAGAAGGGTTAGGTCGGGTTACGGGTTGGGCTTTGAATGATAACTATATCGGGCCCTTTAGATTATCTGTGTCGGCCTGACCCAGCCCATTGGGCTATAAATATTGTCCAAACCCGCTCATTTTGTTGGGCAGACGAGCAGGCTGACCCTTATTTGCTTAGGTTTAATATTTCCACTCTCATTTTGTGCTGGATACACTCTTTGTAATTTCTTCCTCAATTGAAACCATATTTGATCAGTATGCACAAAATCAAACATTGTAGTACTCTGTTGGGTCCTACTACTCAGAAGCCCACAAAGCGCACTAGAGCGGCCTGCAAGACGTCCATAGGGCCCAGCGGCGAGTTTCTTGAAGAAGATCCGAGTAATGAGTAACGAAATAAGCCGATTTGCCCGTCCAAGTATAAGATAGACTTGAATTATATCTTATAAGGTTTATCTCTATCCAATGTAACGAGAATCATATCGTACTTAGGTATATTTTATCTAGTGAACGCGTATCTATCTAGTTATCCATATATCTTGTAAATACTCTATCTTAAGAACCCCTATATATACATAGAGGGGGTACACATTGTACACATTGATTCATACACGTATACATTCGAATATACACGAGATTTACACAATTTTTGCATTCTTTCCATTAATACTCAAAGTTCGTATTGCTTAGTTCAAGCCCGATCTAGGCTAAGGAATCTCTAACCTAGGTTGGTAGATTTCTAGCTCAAACATACTCTTTCTTAGTTTTTGTTGTAGTCCCATGCAATAAATTGAGTATTCCCTCTAACCTTGTTTTCTTATTTGAATCCTTGAGGAGTGGGTGGAATGGATTTGTATGTGCCTTGATGATTTTTTATTTGAGCAGTCTATGACAAGCACTCTTTGAAATGTTGAGATGCACTACTAAATCCCTGATGCATGATCTATCCCCCATGTCTATTGATATGATGTCACTACTATTGACTTCCTTCTTCTTTCTACCACATTTGTGATAATTTGTACTCACATTGGGCCTTTACATTACTCATTGTTGTTGTTGGCTTGATGCCTTCCATAGTCCGGTAATAGATTAGCATCTTGCTTTAAATCATTCTTTGGAAGTTGTCCCCCTTTTCACATGTGTAGTAGCTGCATTAGATTGTTCAATTTCTTGTCACTACTGATCTTGTTACTATATGGTCGATGATGATGTGGTACCTTTGCTCTGCTCTGTTCTGCTTCTGTCCATTGATGAGTTGTTTCTTGATTGAGCTCATGAGGAAGCATCTCTTCTTCTTCTTCGATGTCCCTTGCTGGCTCACTCAAATCAACCATGTGTTGCTCATTACACGCATTTGAATCTGATAGTGGGGATGTCGTTGAGAGTGAATGTTGATGTCATATGTGCAAGATATGATGAAAAATTAAATGAAGATGAATCATACTTTTCTTGAATACTCTCTACTTAAATTGAATGCATTCTCTTAATATTCTGTTTTTCTTGTGGAAATTGAAAGTGAATTGATTTTGAAAGTTGTAAATGTAATATGTGGAAGGTGACATGTAAATTATCCCCTTTAAAAACATGGCACAAAGTGGGAATAAATGAGGATGATGGGTACGATAGTTGTGCTTGAATTCTATTGGTTGATTTATATGTAAGCTGCATTCTTATTGGTTGAAATCTAAGTGGGAGGGATTATTCTCACATTGCTTTTGAGTAAAAAGTGTAATAAAATCTCAAAAAGATTTGATCACTGTAGAACAATTAACTAGCAAGCTTTTTAGAAGATTTCTATTAGCCTTCCTTACAACTTTTTGCATTTCTTAAAAAATTGTACAAACTATGCTTTTGGACAAACAAACCGGGAAAGAAGGAAGAGAAAGACTAAATAACTGATAGAAGTCAATGTTGTTGAGATGTTTGAATAGATTATACGGAGAAGAAAATGGAGGAGCTGAGTTGACCCAAATGCGAATCTTTAATCCCTAGTGCTTGCTTTATTCAAAATCCGTTAGTTGGATTTTTGTGTGCGTGTTCCCTAATTATTTATAAACCTACCTCAAATGGAAGAAGTAGAGGCCCATTAGGCCATTACATATAATCTATATGACTAAATCATCAATGAAACTAATTTACTTCCACTCACCTTCTATATGCGCCAAATCCCACCATAAACTTAATCAAATCTCTTAATAGATCAGGTAAAGCTTTTTTAAAAGAATTAATGTTGGGACGCTATCAAGAACGCTTGTGTACTTGTTAGTGTTCCACACAACCGTCCCTTAGTTTTGATATGACAAACTCACTTTGATTCTGATAAAGTTGTCCAAGTGTTCAGGAACGCCCAATTAACAAAGGACAACAAATGTATGAACGTTCTCTAGACTTAGGGACGCCAGCTAACAGGAAGTAAGGACGAGCAAGAGACTACTTGAGCAAGGACGGAGTCCCAAGCAAGTAGGAATGCAAGAAAGGAGTCCTTACCCACTAGCCGACAGGATGACATCACTCGACAATGTTTGATCATCCAAGGACACGTGGAGACCGATCCTGTAGCAGAGTCCAACACTACGTGGCGGACGATCCTGTAGCAGAGTTCATCAACACGTGGCGGCCGATCCTGTAGCGGAGTTCATCACACACAGCTGGATACAGGAAGCTTCCTCATCACCGCCAAACTCGTGGAAGAAGATCTTGTAGCCACGTATCCTGAAGGGCAAGATCGTCAGAACGAGAATGACGCCCTTCCCCAAGTCCTGTAAATACCGCAAGGAATTTATTGTGACGCCAACGCTTTCAGAAGAATATCCATAGAGAATCAGAGGAAAGCGACTCACTCAAGAACACGAAGAACTGACGCAAGAACTCAAGAACAGTGCTAGGACTTGTGTTAGATCGAGTGAGAGTTGTAACCAAATCACAAAAAACTGTTTGTATTAAGAAAACCCAAAAGGAAAGAGAGTGTTCTGCGAAGTACTGCAGAACGTAGGAATAGAGTCCTTTAGTAGATTGGGCAAGCTTAAGTTGTAGGCTTAAAGGAGTTCTTTACTAGTGAACTTAGGGAAAAGCTAAGTGTCAGAGAACTGTAAAGACTCGCCAGTACAACTGTAAGAACGTTCAATAGAAAGGAAAGATCTATTCAAAAATCCTCCAAGGAGGTAGAGGTTTACACTCAAGAACTACTTGGTCTTGAGTGGTTCCTCTATAATTCACTGCGTTCATCTATTATCTGTTTAGTCTTTATTTCCGCTGCAATACTAAAGGACGCCCCTACACCTCGTAGGGACGCCTGACCAAAGGACGCCTTTGCTCAAAGTAAAGGACGCCCCTCAGACTAACGATCCAACAATTAAATATGTTCCAAACGATATATATTATAAAAGTTGACATTTTTTAGCTACCATGTTGATTTTTGGCCAGTGACGGAGCTAAAAAAACGAAATGGGGGCGGGTGGATAACTATGACATATATTATTATTATGGATTTGAATAAAATGAATACTTTCTTTAACCTGTAAACTGTAAACCATGCATGAACATGAAATAGATTTACGTGAACATAAAACAAAAATACGTGTTGGAGCTAGAAATCAACCAAGCAAGATTGGTGACCCCTTAGCCTAGATCAGGCTTGAACTAAGCAATACGAACTCAAGAATCAAGTGGAAAGAATGCAAAAATTGTATTAATCTCGTGTATATTCGATTGTATGTATGAATGAATGTTGATGTACAATGCGTGACCCCCTCTCTCTCTCTATATATATATATATATATATTGTGGTTATTAAAGATAGAGTGCCTTACAAGATAGATATAAATCGTAGAAGATATAATTCCCCTAGATTTGATATGACTTTGACTATATAAGATAAGAAGAATCCCTATTAGATATAATTTAACCCTATCTTGTACTCGGATGGTCAAATTGGTTTACTTCGTCAAACATTACTTGAACGCCCTTCTAGAAACTCGCCGTTGGGCCTCATAGATGTCTTGCAGGCCGTCCCAGTGTGTGCCGTGGGCTTCCGGATAACATGGCCAATAATACCCCTTTAGATTTAAACTTGAAATTTCAAGTTTCAAATTTGAATCAAACCAAATCTGTAAACACCGATTTTATGCCTTGGAAAACGCAGTCTGAGCGTCATCATTGCCTCCTATTAAAAACATTTAGCCCTCTTTCCATTTGCTCATAGGCGTCACTTCCATCATCCAAGTCAGGTACAAACTTTACTCTTCTCGATCTCTTCCATTTCAGCTTTCCCTTTCTTCTTCAACCTTCTTCCAAATCTTGTTTCTCATCAAACATGGCCGAGTCTCCACACTTTGCCCCTTCAAACTCTTTAATGCCCCAAGACCAGTTTTTGTGCAACCTCACGCCAAACGATGTTGCCAGAATCGTTACCGATGGAGGGTTTCCGGCCAGAACCGTGACCCACTGCCCCTAAGACGAGCTAATTAATTGGATTCGACCAGGGTGGATCTGTTTCACCGAGTTTCCGTTTTCGCTAGGGCTCAAATTTCCTTTTTCTCCCTTAATTAGAGACTTCCTTAGGGATTTAGGGGTTTCGCCATCTCAAATCATGCCTACAACCTGGCGCATACTCAGGTGCGTTGACGAACTAGCCTCTAGGAAAGGGATAGTCATGACGGTGAACGAGTTTTTAGTGGCCTACAAAGTAGTACCTTCTAGGCCGGATAGGATTCCATTCATGCTAGAAATACCCAAGACCCCTTGATCCACGGTGTCAAGAACCCTAATACGGGATGGCAGTTGCGCTACTTCTTTGTTGAGAGGCGTTCCTTGGGTGAGTTAGGGGAAATCCATAAAGATGTTTTCCTAGATGCCTGGAATACCACCCATAAGAGCCTTGCTTGCTCTGTTTTATGATTTTTACTAGTGTGTATAACTAGATCTGCTATTTTGGATAGTGTATCTTGCTAATGTCTGTCTAGTGATACCTTGTGCAATGCCGAAGAATTTCAACTCTAGGTCGTCTAGCGGGAGACTTATCAACGTGTTGCTGACTACCGAGCCCAAGGATCGCGCTCCTAGCAAGGTTTTCAACGAGCCGGAGAAACAGAAAGAGGCGCACCAGCCCTAAAGTTCCAACCACGAGACTACGGATCTAGAAACCTCACCCCTTGCTGTCAAGCACCTCCACGCCCACCAACTCTGGTAAGTCTTGGCGACTTCTCTTCTTCTACATACCAGATAGACCTTCTAGTAAAAATGGACTCAGCCTTCCGTGTGTTGTGTGGCTAGGCCGTGAAAGAAACGTTTCCACCGATGTCATGCTACCACGGATGCTGAGATCCCAGAGCTCAAACCCTCCCCTTGTACCAAAGAGGGAAGTTCACCAAGAGCGCCCTTCTCAGAAGCGCAAGCTAGAAACCCCCTACCATCGATCTTTCCAAGGAAGATACCGCTGATTTATGGGGCATCGTGCTGGAATCTACCCCTAGTGAAGCTAGGTCTACTTCTATCAAAAGTGGAGGTGAACAGGCGCTGATGCGATCTAGGAATTCCATGAAGAAGGTCGGTTCTCGTGTGCTCACGTAATTCCTCTATTTAGTAAACCGTTTTTCTTCTGTCGTGGTTATTTACATAGCGTTGTTTGCAGGCAACCCAAGAGTTTGCTCTGGCTATGGATGTTCATATGAGGGAGATTAGCTTGTTGAAGTCTAAGGAGAGGCACGCCTCGGAAGCAGCGTTGGAGGTTGGTCGTCAGAACCGTGTCCTCGAAGATACACTAGGTGCCCATCGTGTTCAAGTTGCCAATTTGCAAGAGGAGGTATCCATTCATGCTAGGAAGATTGTCGAGCTTCAGGGGGGCGCAGATGATTTCACACAGCAGGTCATAAGGATCGGCACTTACTACTCCACCAAAGCCAAGATCGAGGTTCTGGAAGGCGTCGCTAGTGGAGAGAGTGATCGGTGGAATCTGGAGGAGCTGAAGTCCACCTTTGAAGCCTTATTTCCCCCTGGCTCGAAGGTACCCGGAGAAGATTTCTTGCCCCATGAAGATTTAGATGATGACGCCAACTCCCCAGCCCTAATGGATGATGTCCCAGCTGTGGGCTCTAGCGACGTTGTCCAGCAGGAACACAAGGACGAGAACCTTTCGTCGCAGACCCTCTCTCCAGCCAAATGATTTCTGCCAACCTAGCAAAGTTATGCTTGCTTTTGTCTATTCTTGTGTTAAGAACTTTATTCTGGCAATGTCTATTGCCTCAAAACTTTAATACTTGTTTTAGGATGGCTTTCGTGCCAAGACTTATTGTTATGGGGGGAAAACGTTGTACCCCTAGTGTAAAAACCTTTAATCTCGTTAATAGGCCCTCTGCATGGCCGCTTGATTAAGTTGCATTCTCAACGTTGGCAATGCTTGCTTGAATCGATAGATGTTTGCAAAACAAATCTTGAGGAATAACCCAGAATATGTTCTCTACTAGCGCTCGAAGCTCGACTTGTAAAATGAAATAACGTAACGTTGGGGACTAACCCCTGCTACTACTACTTAGTTATTATCCGGGGGTATGGTCGTTTCCATACTTCGCTTATTTATGGATCTAGGTATCGTACCTAGAGAACCTTTACTTGACTTACTAATGTGCCTTATACGTGGCGTATAGAATAGAACACACCTTCAGAGATGATACCCTAGATAGGCTTTGCTGGAGAGCTCAGCACCCCTTGTCTTGCGGGGGATGCTTCTGAACTGTGTTCTGGATAGCGTATCCAGAGAAGTACGTTTGTGTTTTAAACAAGTGCGAGAGGTTGCGAATGTATATCTTTAGAGCAAGAGTCTAGAAGTGGTATTTAGTAGATGCAATCACGTGATTTAGTAAAGTTGTTGTAGTATGGTGATGTGGTTGTCGGTGAATTCACGAGTTTTGTGGGAATATTTGCCTTTTCGTAGCTTGATCGGGGCTACTAGGCGGGTACCCTGGTGTGGGTTTTTGTATCGTGCGAAATTTGCAAAGATGTGCTCTCGAGGAGCACATGTTTGTTTTTCATGTGTATAAACGAACTAATTTGTAAATAAATTTCATTCATAAAAAAAAAAAAAATCGTAAGAATGCAAAACAACGTCTTAACTGGTGCTAATTACTAGAACTATGATCTAGAAAAAAGTGGGGTGATGGTTCAGGAACCCCCTTGCATCCCCCCGAGAAAAGAAGAAAATCCAAGACCTTCTAATATGTAAAATAAACTAAATAGCTAGAGATAGGGTTTCTAGATATGGGACTTCTTGAGGTGAGTGGCATTCCAACTCCTAGGCACTGGTTCTCCTTCCTCGGACTCAAGCTGGTAAGCTCCTTGCCCTACGATCTTCGTGATCCTGTAAGGTCCTTCCCATCCAGGTGCCAATTTTCCCGCGTTTTGCTCTGCTGTGTTTTAGAACACTTTGCGAAGTACCCAGTCTCTAACTCGAAAGACTTTAACTCTTACGTTCTTATTATAGCTTCTGGACACCTGTTGCTGGTATCGAGCTATTCGGAGGTGGGCTGATTCCCGTAATTCTTGGACCGTGTCTAGGTCTGCCTCGAGTTGTTCCTTGTTCTGGTCAAGCGTAGCTAGACCATATCGCGCGGTTGGGACCTGGATTTCAGCTGGGATGTCTACCTTGCATCCATACACTAGAGAAAAGGGTGTTTGCCCTGTCGCTTTCTTGGAAGTGGTGCGATCAGCCCAAAGTACGTAGGGTAGCTCTTCTGCCCATTTGTCTTTGGATTTGGTTAGTCTCTTCTTCAGGCTGCTTATGATTACTTTGTTTGAGGACTCCGCTTGACCATTCGCTTGGGGGTATCTAGGTGTTGACGTTACTAGATTAATGTTCCACCCCTGGCAGAATTCTCTCATTCTCTGGCTAATGAACTGGGAGCCGTTGTCACAAACGATTGTTGCTGGGATTTTAAAGCGGCATAGGATGTTGCGCTCGATGAATGAGATCACATGCTTGTCCTTGATCTCTCTATATGCTTCAGCCTCGATCCATTTGGAGAAGTAATTGGTCATGGCCAAGAAGAACACTTTTTCCTTGTAGGAGGTAATTTTCCCACAATATCCATCCCCCATCTCATGAAGGGCCAAAGAGTAAGAGCTGGATGTAGGCTCTCGGAGGGTTGGTGAGAAGTGGGCGCGTGTCGCTGGCAAGCCTTGCATTCCTAGGCATACTTGGTGGCATCGCATCGTAGCGTTGGCCAGTACCACCCGTGTCTAAGTATTTTATTTGCCAAGCTCCTGCCACCAACATGGTTCCCGCAATATCTTTCGTGGATCTCGCTCATGATACTATCTATCTCGTCTCCATCTGCGCATCTTTGCAAGACCCCTGACGCGGACTTATGGTAGAGCAAGCCTTGGTGGACGACGAATCGTGTGGCTTTGGCTCTTAAAGCTCTTGCTTCTGCCTTATCCTCAGACGCTCTCTTGTATACTAGCCAGTCTAGGTATGGTTTGATCCAGCTGTTAGGCTTTTCTCCAGAGTGTCTATCAAGACTGGCTACTGGGAGTGTGTATAGCATGGATGTTTCTTTGGGATGCTCAATCGCCGAGTAAAGAAGGTGCACTAGCGGTAACTGAGAGTATTCACTTGGGTTGAGCACTGAGCCTAAACCAGCTAGGGCGTCGGCCGACGTGTTGTTATCTCTAGGTACCTGTTCAAAGGTGATCTGTTGGAATTCTCCTGCTAATGCTCTCGCCTTTTCTAGATAAAGAGCCATCCTCTCGTCTTTTGCCTCAAATAGTCCCAGTATCTGGTTAACCACCAAGAGAGAGTCGCACTTTACTTGTAGATTTTGGATTGCTAGGTCTCGTGCGAGCCTTAATCCGAAAATCAAGGCTTCGTACTCTGCCTCGTTATTTGTGGCGTCGAAGTCACACCTTATGGCTTGAGCTAGCCTGTCTCCCTTGCTCAACTCCAGGATTACCCCTAGCCCTATCCCTTTGGCGTTAGAAGCCCTATCTGTGTTGAGCGTCCATGTTTCGTGTGTTTCTTCTGGGATAGGAGCGAGTGTGCTTGTGCTTGCTACCTCCTCTAGATCAGGTGAGAAGTCAGCGACGAAGTCAGCTAGGGCCTGTGACTTTATGGATTTGTGAGGTTCGTACTTGATGTCGTACCCGCTGAGTTGTACCGCCCACTTGGTCATTCGTCCAGAGAATTCTAGCTTCTGCATCACCTGTCGTAGAAGGTAGCTGGTTTGGACTGCGATAGTATGTGATTCGAAATAAGGGCGCAGCTTATTCGAGCTCATGACGACGGCGAGGACCAGCTTTTCGAGGGGGGTGTATCTAGTCTCTGCTAAGGTTATTGTCTTGCTTACGAAATAAACGGGCATTTGCTGTCCATCAGCTTCCCTAACTAGAACCCCGCTCAATGTGCTTCTTGATACCGCTAGATATAGCTGCAAGATTTCTCCCGGAACTGGCTTGGCTAGCAATAATGGATTGGAGAAATAACCCTTGAGTTCCTGGAAAGCCTTCTCGTGTCGCTCATCCCACTGGAAACTTTTGTTTTTCTTGAGTATATCGTAGAATAGTCGACACTTGTCGGCCGACTTAGATATGAACCTGTTAAGGGCGGCAATTTTCCCCGCGAGCTTCTCTACTTCCTTGATGTTCTTGGGTGATCTCAGGGAGGCTATTGCTTTCACTTGATCGAGACTAGCCTCAATCCCCCTTTTGGTCACAATGTAACCTAGAAATTTTCCAGACTGTGCTCCGAACGTGCACTTTTGAGGATTAAGCTTCATGTTGAATTTTTCGAGAATGTTAAAAGCTTCCTCGAGGTGTTGTTGGTGTTGAACTGCCATCGTGCTCTTGATCACCATATCATCAATGTACACCTCCATGGTCTTCCCGATTTGGTCTTGGAACATATGGTTAACGAGCCGTTGGTAGGTTGCACCAGCGTTTCTCAAGCCAAAAGGCATAACCCGATAACAATACGTCCCTTGTCCTGTTATGAAGGACGTCTTTTCTTGATCTTCAGGGTGCATCTGGATCTGGTGGTAGCCGCTAAAGGCGTCCATGAATGTTAAGAGCTCGTGACCAGCGGTGGCATCGACCATTGTGTCTATGTGCGGGAGTGGAAAAGAGTCTTTAGGACAAGCCTTGTTCAGGTCGGTAAAGTCCACACAAACCCTCCACTTCCCATTCTTCTTTGGGACGACTACCACGTTAGCTAGCCATTCTGGATATTTCACCTCTCGGATCTTGCCTGTGTCTAGTAGCTTCCGTACTTCTTCGTCAACTCCCTGGATCCATTCCGGGGAAAATCTTCTCCTCTTTTGTTTCACGGGGGAAAATCTGGGATCGGTGTTAAGCTTGTGTGTGATCACTGTCGGGCCTAATCACCAATCGTCCCAGGGCACACGCTGGAGCGGCTCGTAGAACGTCTACGAAGCCCATTGACGAGTTTCTAGAAGGATGATCGAGAAGGAAGGGTATCACAGCGTGATAATTTGACCGCTTAAATATAAGATATAATCACATCATATCTTATGAGAGTTATTTCTATCTTATGTAACGGAAATTATATCGTATTAGGGTATGAGTTATCTAGGAAACACGCGTTTATCTAGTTACCTTTATATCTTGTAGAATACTCTATCTTTTAGGCCCCTATAAATACATAGAGGGGGTCATACATATGTACGTTATGCATTAGCATATCAATACATTCAAACACACACAAATTCTAATACAATTTTCGCATTCATTCTTTCGACTTTTAAGTTCGTATAGCTTAATTCACGCCCGATCTAGGCTAAGGGGTCGCCAATCTTATTTGGTCGATTTCTAGCTCTAACAATTTGGTGCCCACCGTGGGGCAGAGAATTTGGTAACTTACGAACAAGAATCACTTGCTGTTCAAGTTCTTCATCAACGACGATGTCGGAATCTGGAGAGTTCGTGCCAGGGAAGAACAACGCTACCCAACAAGAAGAAATCTTGTCTAAACAACGAGAAGATGAGATGGCGGACGTTCGGCGTTGCATGGAACTCCTCCAGAAGGAACTCCAGCAACAGAAAGGCTTCTTTGAAGCCAGCATGGAGCGCTTAACCAATGAAAACAACCAACTCAGGAGCCAGAACCAGTTACTCACCACGGCGAGGCAACCCGCCAACGTGCCCAGAAACATTGAAGGTCTGGCAACTCGGTTGAATTTCGATTCCGGAGAAGGGACCTCTGGAGGAAACAATGGGAATGACACCCAAGGCGGAATCTTGAACACTCAACAGACGCCTAACCCCGAGAGCTATCGCGAACAGGCAACAAATAAAGAGATCCCCGGGAACCAGGTCACACCTTTGGGTAACACCTATAGAACCCGCTCCGGGAACGTATGGATAGCTGAGAATGCTTATACTGAGAGACACCAGGAGGTGGATCTAGACACCCTCATCCGAAGGAAGGTCATGGAGCAGATCGGGGCCATCTCCGATCAGGTTGTTAGGAGTCATACCGGATACCAGCCGGTGCAACTAGAGGCCCACGACGGATACGACGAATCACCATTCGTCCCCAGGATTGCTCGGGCCGAAATACCGAGGAAAGTCACTATCCCCACCATGAACCCTTACAACGGCACCACGGACCCTAACGAGCACATAGCCATCTACAAACAAAAGATGATGACTAGCTCAGTCCCCAGTCATTCAAAGGAATCCGTGATGTGCAAAGGGTTTGGAACAACCCTGACTGGGCCAGCCCTCACCTGGTTCATCGGTCTACCCAGAGGGAACATCAAATCCTTCGCCGACCTCTCGGATACCTTCCAGAGCCAGTTCGTAAGCAGTCGTAAGTTCGAGAAGCAGTCTAGCGACCTCTACCGGGTCAAACAGAAAAATCATGAGACCACAAGAGCTTTCCTAGACCGCTTCAACAAGGAAAAAGTAACCATCCCAAATTGCGATACTACTACCGCAATCGAGGCTTTCCGACAGGGAATCATACCAGACGGAGGATTGTACCAGGAGCTGACCAAACACCCATGTGTTACTTTCGAGGAAGTCCAGTCAAAAGCGCTAGCACACGTACGGCTGGAAGAAGATAGGTCTCTCCGAAGAAGGTCGGCCGAACCTAGGAGCTCCGATAGGAAAGGCGGCAATGATCGCAAGAGGGAGTATCCAGAGCGAAGGCGATCACCCTTCGACCAGAGAAGAGGCAAGCGTGATCGGTCCTACGAAAGACACCCAGCCAAACGGGTTAACGTAGTACGCAATAAACCGCCAATGGAGAAGGAACGCAATCCATTGCCACCACCCCTGGAAAGACACCCAGCCACTTACAACCTCAAAATCTCGCCGTCACAACTGGTGAAAAACCTCTCCAAGATGGGAGATCTGGTTAGGTGGCCTAGAAAAGATAAAGCACCCAAGGTAGGAGCCGACGAGAATAAGTGGTGTGAGCTCCACGACAATCACGGCCACTGGACCAAGGATTGCATCATGCTGAGGAGGGAGGTGGCGCACTTAATCTCTAAAGGTAAGATCCGGGAAGCTGCTCCAGATGCGAGAGTCCCTCGTGACCTTCTAGACAATCCCTACCGGAGCAAGGCAAGCGAGAAATCACCTCCTACCCCGGAAAGGGTGGTGAACGTGATAACTGGAGGCTCAAGCGTATGTGGCCTTACTTACTCGGCAGCCAAGAGGCACGCTCAGGAAGGGTACTTGGGGAAGCCAACCCATCTGGAGAGACGACCTAGACAACCCACCGGGTTGGCGATAGTCTTTGACGACTCTGACATTGAAAATCAGGTTGGGCCTCATCATGACGGTTTGGTGATCTCCTTGCACATAGGAAACGTCCCTATGAGGAGAATACTGGTTGACACCGGTAGCTCTACCAACCTCATAACGCTCACCGCTCTCAAAGAGATGGGTTTGTCCGAAAACGACATCCACAAGCAACCGGTCCCCCTCGTAGGATTCATAGGAGAAGTAAAGCATACCACGGGAAACATAACCCTACAAACCTTCGCAAAAGGGGTGAACTTGCAAGTGGAATTCATGGTGATAGATTGCCCATCCAGCTACAACGTGATCCTGGGTCGCCCTTGGTTACATGATATGAAAGCGGTGGCTTCCACCTACCACCAAACGGTGAAGTTCCCTACGCCCAGAGGAGTAGAAGAAATTCGGGGGGACCAGAGGCAAGCTAGAGAGTGCTACAAGACCGCTCTAAAGCCTACGGCCGCTAGGCCGCGAGCATAGCAATTACAGAGCGCTACCCCTCCCATCCAAACCCTAGAGGAAGAAGAAGAAGTGGAGGAGGTAGCAATAGGGGAAGGACGGATCGTTCGCCTGGGCATCGGACTAGACACGTCCTTCAAGGCGGAACTTGTGTCCTTTTTGGAGAAACACCAAAAGTGCTTTGCATGGAGCCACGAGGATATGACTGGAATTGACCCAGGGGTAATCACGCATAAGCTCAATACCGATCCTAGCTTCCCCCCGGTAAAACAAAAAAGAAAAAGGTTTGCCCCGGAACGAATCCAGGCAGTTGACGAGGAAGTAAGGAAATTACTAGACACAGGCAAGATCCGAGAGGTGAAATATCCAGAGTGGCTAGCTAATGTGGTGGTCGTCCCGAAGAAGAATGGGAAGTGGAGGGTTTACGTGGACTTTACCGACCTGAACAAGGCCTGTCCTAAGGACTCCTTCCCACTCCCACACATTGACACGATGGTCGACGCCACCGCTGGTCATGAACTCTTGACATTTATGGACGCCTTTAGCGGCTACCACCAGATCCAGATGCATCCCGAAGATCAAGAAAAGACGTCCTTCATAACGGGACAAGGGACGTATTGTTACCGAGTTATGCCTTTCGGCTTAAGAAACGCTAGTGCAACTTACCAGCGCCTCGTAAACCACATGTTCCAGGATCAAATCGGGAAAACCATGGAGGTGTACATCGACGATATGGTGGTCAAGAGCACGATGGCGGTTCAACACCAGCAACACCTCGAGGAAGCCTTTAACATTCTCGAAAAATTCAATATGAAGCTCAATCCTCAAAAGTGCACGTTCGGGGCCCAATCTGAAAAATTTCTGGGTTACATCGTAACTAAAAGGGGGATTGAGGCCAATCCCGACCAAGTAAAAGCAATAGCCTCCCTGAGATCACCCAAGAACATCAAGGAAGTACAAAAGCTCGCAGGGAAAATCGCCGCCCTTAATAGGTTCATATCCAAATCAGCCGACAAGTGTCGTTTGCTCTATGATATACTCAAGAAAAACAAAAGCTTCCAGTGGGACGAACGACACGAGAAGGCTTCCAAGTGCTCAAGGGTTATTTCTCCAACCCATTGTTACTAGCCAAACCGGTGCCAGGAGAAATCTTGCAACTGTATCTAGCAGTATCGGGAAGCACATTGAGTGGGGTTCTAGTCAGGGAAGCCGACGGACAACAAATGCCTGTTTACTTTGTAAGCAAGACGATGACTTCAGCAGAGACTAGATACACGCCCCTCGAAAAACTGGTCCTCGCCGTCGTCATGAGTTCGAATAAGCTTCGCCCTTACTTCGAATCACATACGATCGCGGTGCAAACCAGCTACCCTCTGCGACAGGTGATGCAAAAGCTGGAGTTTTCTGGACGAATGACCAAGTGGGCGATGCAACTCAGCGGCTACGACATCAAGTACGAACCACGCAAGGCCATAAAGTCACAAGTCCTAGCTGACTTTGTCGCTGACTTCACACCTAATCTAGAGGAGGAGGCAAACACAAGCACACCCGCTTCTGTCCCGAGCGAGACACACGACACATGGACGCTCAACACGGACGGGGCTTCCAACGCCAGAGGGATAGGACTAGGGGTGGTCCTCGAATCAAGCAAGGGAGATAGACTAGCTCAGGTTGTAAGGTGCGATTTCGACGCCACAAACAATGAGGCGGAGTATGAAGCTTTGATTTTCGGATTAGGGCTAGCACAAGACCTAGCAATCCAGAATCTGCAAGTAAGGTGCGACTCACTCTTAGTGATTAACCAAATACTTGGCCTGTTCGAGGCAAAAGACGGGAGGATGGCCCTTTACCTGGAAAAGGCGAGAGCATTAGCGGGAGAATTCCAACAGGTTACCTTTGAACAGGTACCTAGGGAAAACAACGCATCGGCCGACGCCCTAGCTGGTTTGGGTTCAGTACTCAACCCCGGAGAATACTCTCAGATCCCGCTAGTACACCTTCTCTACTCGGCGATTGAGCACCCCAAAGAAACATCCATGCTACTCGCGCTCCCAGTAGCCAGTCTTAACGCACACTCCAGATCAAAGCCCAACAGCTGGGTCAAACCGTATCTGGACTGGCTCGTACACGAGAAGGTGCCTGAAGATAAAACGGAGGCAAGAGCTTTAAGAGCAAAAGCCACGCGATTCGTCGTCCACCAGGGCATACTCTACCACAAATCCTCGTCTGGGGTCTTGCAAAGATGCGCAGAAGGAGAAGAGATAGAGAGTGTTATGAAAGAAATCCATGAAGGATACTGCAGGAACCACGCTAGCGGTAGGAGCTTGGCAAATAAGATACTCAGACATGGGTGGTACTGGCCAACGCTACGACGCGACGCCACCAAGTACGCCCAGGAATGCAAGGCCTGCCAGCGTCACGCTCCAACTTCTCACCAGCCCTCCGAGAGCCTACATCCAACCCTTACCCCTTGGCCCTTCATGAGGTGGGGGATGGATATCGTGATTTGCCAAATTCTGGGCCGATGTGCTTGTTAGGGTCCGTAGTGCCGTTGTAAGGGTTCATGGTGGGAATGGTGACTTTCCTTGGAATCTCGGCCCGAGCGATTCTAGGAACAAAGGGTGATTCATCGTACCCGTCTTGGGCCTCTGGTTGTACCGGCTGGTATCTGGCGTGGCTCCTCACAACCTGATCGGAGATGGCTCCAATCTGCTCTATGACCTTCTTTCTGATAAGAGCGTCTAGATCCACCTCCTGGTGTCTTTCGGCGTAAGCGTTCTCAACTATCCAGACATTCCCGGAGCGGGTTCTGTAGGTGTTACCCGGAGGGGTGAGCTGGTTTCCGAGGATTTCCCTGTTTTGTGTCTGCTCACGATTGTTCTCGGGGTTAGGCGTTTGCTGAGTGTTCAAGACTCCGCCTTGGGTGTCATTCCCGTTGTTTCCCCCAGAGGTCCCCTCCCTGGCATCGAAATTTAGCCGAGTTGCCAGACCTTCAGTGTTTCTTAGGACGTGGGCAGGTTGCCTTGCCGTAGTCAATAACTGATTCTGGCTCTTGAGCTGGTTGTTCTCGTTGGTTAAACGTTCCATGCTGGCTTCAAAGAAACCTTTTTTTTGCTCAAGCTCCTTCTGGAGAAGCTCCATGCGATGACGAACATCCGTCATTTCGTCCTCTCGTTGCTTGGATAGGATCTCTTCTTGTTGGGTGGCGTTGTTCTTTTCTGGTATGAATTCTCCAGACTCCGACATTGTTCTAGATCGGAAACTTGAACAACAAACGATTCTTCGTTCGTGATTTGCCAAATTCTGGGCCCCACGGTGGGTGCCAAATTGTTGGAGCTAGAAATCAACCAAGCAAGATTGGTGACCTCTTAGCCTAGATCGGGCTTGAACTAAACAATACGAACTCAAGAATCAAGTGGAAAGAATGCGAAAATTGTATTAATCTCGTGTATATTCGATTGTATGTATGAATGAATGTCGATGTACAATGCGTGACCCCCTATATATATATATTGGGGCTATTAAAGATAGAGTGCCTTACAAGATAGATATAAATCGTAGAAGATATAATTTCCCTAGATTTGATATGACTTTGACTATATAAGATAAGAAGAATCCCTATTAGATGTAATTTAACCCTATCTTGTACTCGGATGGTCAAATTGGTTTACTTCGTCAAACATTACTTGAACGCCCTTCTAGAAACTCGCCGTTGGGCCTCATAGATGTCTTGCAGGTCATCCCAATGCGTGCCGTGGGCTTCCGGATAGCATGGCCCAACAAAACGTGAAGTCCAAAAAATGTGTGCGCTTTTATGTTATTATGCCATTATGTGTAGTAATCTTGTACATAGCACATGATATTGAGAAATTATATTATTACATGTGCTTGACCCTAATCATGAAACCGGTCGGGTAAACGGTCACGAATATGAATCGGGAAAAATAGAATTGAGATCGAACAATGAAAGACCTCGAACTTGACGCTCACTGTTGCGAAATTCTTAGTAAATACGCCTCTACCAATTCATCAATTGCTACTAAGGATTGGGCGTTGGGGTCAAGATACTCTTCACTTTCTCCATCTTGGGGGCAAAGATGATGTCGACGAATGAGGAGCCCCAATCGTCTCTGCCGTCGAACAAACCTCACGCTCCTCAGCCGCTCCCCTGCTCCCCCTCCATCCTCCATTGCCTTTGCTCCTTCCACCTTTACAAATCTGATATCACACCACCTTCCTCCGACATCGTCTTCCATCTCTCCTCCTCGGATCAAAAGCCTCTCCCAACTATCTGAGACCAAAGGACGATTATGCCATTAGATAGCCCTATAATTACAAAAATGTCATTGTCCCATTTTAAACCCTAATTCTCATATTTAGTTTCCCACTTCAACTTCAAGCGTAGATTTGAAGAATATAATAGTTGTTATTTGCTTAGAATTTATATCTTAAGGATTTTTTCATTCGAATCACTCTCTATAGATAAACATAGTAATAGTATAACATAACTCTCCGAAATAATAATTTATTAAATTTTTAGTATAAAAAAATGTGATGTATCTATCCTACGTATAGTCTAAAGCGGAGTAAATATTTCACCAAAAAAAATTGTTGCGTGGTATGTTTATAATAAAATAATTAATTGAGCCTCCGTTTATACAATAAGTTGTGATCTTCTAATACATATTTTTATTTAATAAAAATGATCTTTCCATTCAAACAAAAGATCAAGATAAAAACGGAAAGTAGGTTTTGAAATACAATTATGAGACTAATCTTTTTAGATTTTTCAAAATTTTGAAGTATAATTCAGAGTTTTTTTACAAAAATAATCTAGACTATACCTATATTTCCAAATTTTCTACCTACTACATTTAAACTTCATATCTTTTCAAACAATCAATTAAGATAAAAATCATGAAATCATCCTTGAATTCACATTTGTATCTATATCTATAGAATTTTCTATCTAACAATACATCTATATTATTTCTTATCTAAGAAGTCCATGAGAAATATCTATATAAACCTAGATGGTTAATATTAATATATTATTATAGATATCAAAGTATTATTACAATAAAGATTTATAATAGTAGGTGAATTTCATTGATAATCTTTTTTAATGATATGAAAGATTTTATATCTAATAAGATTTAGGTAAAAATGTTATTTATTTATTTTTAGGGTTTAGACTTTGGATCATATAAAAAATATATCTCTTACCACTGTAGAAGTAGCACCTTCTTCTTTCACAAGAGGTTCATTAGGAGATGAAAGAACTACTAGCTTTGCCTTTATCTAGGATAGGGCTGTAAATGAACCGAGCCGCTCGTGAGATATTCGGCGTTCGATTCGGTAAAAATTTGTTCGCGTTTGGTTCGGTTAATAAACGAGCCGAGCCCAAACCGTTCGTTAAGGTAAACGAGCCGAGCTCAAACACCTAGAAATTCGGCTCGTTTGTTCACGAACATGTTCGATTATATATTCGTGAACACGTTCGATTTTATGTTCGTGAATATGTTTGATTATATGTTCGATTATGTGTTCGATCGTAGGCTCGAATATTTATATATAAAAATAATATAATTTGTAATGGCCTCCACATTTTTACGTAAACACTAATTTACTTCATTCTAACGGGCCGGCCCATTTTACTCTTCACACAAGTTAAACCACTAAAACCCTAACACTAAAAACCTAACTCCATTTACCTACCCTTACCCTAGCAGCCGTCATTCTCAAATCCCTCTCTTCACTAATCCCTCCCTCCACTTCATCGACCAAACCTACAAAAAACCTTTGCCGGCTCCACTCCACGCCTTTCGCCGGACGCCTTCATCGGAGGCTCCGTCTCCTCGCCTTTCCTTGCCTCCTCATCTTCCCTCCTCCTCCTCCACCACTCGCCGTTCTCCGCCGTCGCCCAGATCTGGTCTTCGTCGGCTCCACGACTTTCACCGGCTCCGTCTTCTCGTCTTTTCGTCTCGCCGGCTCCGGACGCCTTTCGCCCAGATCTGATCCTCCTCCTCCACCACCACTCGTTGTCGCCCAGATCTGGTATTCGTCTTCTCGTCTTCTTGTCTTTCCGTTTTTATCAGTTTGGTACATCTCCTCCGCGGTTCATGGTTAGCGTTTTGTTGGTTGTTCGTGTGATTATGTTTTTGCTCAGATCTGGCTTCGTAAGCTTGCTAGTTGTAGCTTAAATTTGTGCACATTTGGCTTTCTAGCTGGCTATTGAAAAACAATCCAGGATAGAGCCATAAGTTTCAGGCATTGAAATCATACTTTGACTTTCTGGTTGGTGTCATATTCGGGTGTTGGATGTGGGGTGGATTGTTCAGAGTTTGTCTTTGTTATAAGCAAATGGAGTTCATTTCCATCGCCATGTAACTCAATAAAGGACTTGTTTATGGCAAATGGTTTGTGTGTATATATATATATGGATTGTTAGTGAACTGATTATCTTCTCCCTTTTTACATCCAATATGTCATCCTTTTGTTGCTATATAAAATAGTAACAAAAGCTATGGCTATGGCTCATAAGTAGATCGTTGTATAGACGGTCTTTTCTTTGGCCTGCAACTCTTATGGCTGGCTGGCTCTGATGACATTTGTTTGTATAATCTTGTGTGGGTAGGTGCAAAAGGAAGCACAGGAAAGGGGTGGAAGAAGCTGAGATTATCACTGAAGAACTCAGGTGCAAATTTGTTTGGCTTGTTAAATTTGTAAATTTGTAAATCTGTAGTCAGCTTATGAATTTGCAAGTAATTCTGACTTTTAATTTATTAAACATGTAATTTTCTTATAGGCAAATGGATGAAATTATTGGATCAGCTGCGAATTCATCATGTTCTCCAACTCCAGTTGAAAATGAAAATATTGAGGCTGAAGGTGCAAGTGCAACCCCTGTGACAACCTTAACTGAAGAATACTCAGAAAAGGAGACTGAAGAAAAAACAGAAGAAGAAAATCATTATACAAAAAAAAAGAGAAAGAAAACCTCACCAGTATGGAATGAATTCAAATTGTTATGGACATGTATAAGCTTCTTAAACTTTTTTTTACATTCAGATTTCTTTATTTATCTGATTATCTCTTTCATTGATTTTATTTTCTGATTTTTTTGCTTGATTTTATATTCTGATATTTTAGCTTGATTTTATATTCTGACTTTTTTTTAAAATAGGTTGAACTACCCGATGGAACAAAACGACATGAATGTGTTCATTGCAAGCAACGCTTGAGCGCCACTGAATCTGGAACTACATCACACCTATGGACAGTTACAGTTGATAATGCTAGTTACAATGATGTTGTTGTCAATAGTTTGAAAGGTACTTTAGAATATGCATTTGGGGTCTTGTGCTAGGTGACGAATTGCTATGAAAGGTTAGAAGAAACTTTCAGTCTCTACATCTCTTGCTAAGTTAGAAAGTGTTGGTGCTGTGCAAAATTTCCAATATTCTGCTGCTAAAGTTAGAGAAGTATTTTCTCACATGATTCTTGTTCATGAGCTTCCGTTCAACTTTTCTGAGTATAAAATATTCAATTTGCTGATGAAAACTGCGTGTCCTGAGTGGGAAAAAATCAGTAGAGCAACATTAAGGAAAGATTGCTTTAGTAGCTTTGAGCTGCAAAAACAAATGATACATGATTTGTTAATGGGTGCTAATCGAGTTAGTATTACTACTGATTTGTGGACTTCTAACCAGAAAGTTCAGTACATGGTTGTCACTAATCATTTTGTAGATGCTGATTTGAGATTATAAAAGCGCACATTTAAACTTTGTTGATGTTCCTCCTCCACATACTGGGCTTGTTATCTATGATGCTTCGCATAAATGTTTGGTTCAGTGGGGGATCGATAAGAAAGATTTTCCTCTTGAAGGCAAGTTTTTTCATGTGAGATGTTTGTGCACATATCTTGAACATTCTAGTTCAGTTTGGATTAACTGATATTACACATGTGATAAATAATGTGCGTGAAAGTGTCAAGCATATTACAGCTCCTACTCCTCGTCTTCAAATGTTCAGTGTCATTGTTAAAAATTTAAAGTTGCACAAGAAGAAACTTATACTTGATTGTGGGACGAGATGGAATGCTACTTATGCTATGTTAGTGGTTGCTTTAGATTATAAGGATGTCTTTCCTCGATATAAACTAAGAGATCAGAGTTATAAACACTTACCTTCAGAGGAAGATTGGGAAAAGGCTAGAGGTGTGTGTTCCTTTCTTGAAGAATTTGAAATTGTCAATAATATAATTTCTGGCACGGTATACCCAACATCAAATCTGTTTCTTCCTGAGCTTTGGCATGTTAAGAAAATATTAGATGATGCTATGCTTGACCATGATAGTTGTGTGACAGCAATGGCCATTAAGATGAAAGCAAAGTTTGATAAGTATTGGGGTGAAAGTAATCTGTTAATATCAATTGCAGCTGTCTTGGATCCTAGAAATAAAATGAAATTCCTTCAGTTTTCTTATAAAGCATTATATTCAGCTGTTGATGCTCTTGCCTATTTGGATAATGTGTGTAACAGTTTGTATAAGTTATTTCAAGAGTATGTTAAAGATCATAAAGATAAGGCAGCTGAAAGGAATCTGCATGTTAGAAATGTTATAGAATCTTCACAGTCTTCAGGAGTTGGAGGAAAAAGGTCTAGAGGTAGAAAAGAGTTTGATAACTTGATGAGGAATGTTGAGATTATTGATGGAGATAAATCTGAACTGGATATTTATTTGGAGGAACTAGTGACCCTTCACAATGATGATCTAGACCCACCATTTGATGCCTTGGAATGGTGGAGACAACGAAATGATAAATTCTGCATTCTTTCTAGGATGGCATGTGATGTACTTTCTATTCCTATCACAAGTGTAGCATCTGAATCTGCGTTTAGTGCTGGGGGTCGTGTGATTGATCCACACCGTGCTTCTTTGGGGGCAAATACCGTTGAAATGTTGATGTGTGGTGCTGATTGGCTTAGAGCTCATTACGGATTGCATGATGAAGATGTAAAACAGGTAATATGTCATTTATTTTATCATTTGTATATCACTTCTTTAGTTTCACATATATTATGTTTTGTTTTTACAGGCTGTTGGTGCAGAAAGTGTATCGAAGTTTGAATTCTCTCTTCTTTGATGGCTTGAAGATTCAAGGCGAAATGGCTGCATTTTGCGGATGGTCTTTTGAGTGATATTTTGTTAAGGAGAAATAACTGCAAATGTTGATAGATGTCTTTTTTTGTATGATATTTTGTTAAGGATTGCAAAACTTTGTATTGCAGTAAGATGGTCTTTTGAGTTTGTACGACAGTTTGAGACATTTGTGGTATTTTGAGACTTTAGTTTGCTTGTTTTAGTTTGAGATAAACTAGATATGTAGCCAGGTAAAACAGGAATTGTTTGATGCTAAAAAAAAAGGAACAGCTCGTGAGCTTGACAGATCAATAAACGAATCGAGCTCGAGCCGAGCTCGAGCTCGACGGATTGGTAAACGAATCGAGCTCGAGCCAAAAATGTAAGCTCGAATCGAACTCGAGCTCGAGCCCGAGCAGGTCTCCGAACGACCGAGCCGAACCCAAACATGTCAAAGTTCGGCTCGATTCGGTTCGATTACAGCCCTAATCTAGGACTGTGTCTTACTCTGAGAGGTACTGGATGTTTATTAATAACTTTATATATTATTCTAATAAAAGCTTTTTTCAATTAGTGAACTTTGCAGATACAATATTTTACTTACCAATTTGTCCAATAAGTTTATTAGGGTTGCACGTACATGATATGAGGTTTTAACTAGTTATTCTTTATTTTGAAAAGGGGGAAATTGTTGGGACGCTATCAAGAACGCCTGCGTACTTGTTAGTGTTCCACACAACCGTTCCTTAGTTTTGATATGACAAACTCACTATGATTCTAATAAAGTTGTCCAAGTGTTCAGGAACGCCAGTGACCAAAAGGACAACAAGTGTGTATAAGCGTCCTATAAGCCTAGGGACGCTAGCTAACAGGAAGTAAGGACCAGCCAGAAACTACTTGAGCAAGGACGAAGTCCCAAGCAAGTAGGAACGCAAGAAAGGAGTCCTTACTCACTAGCCGACAGGATGACATCACTCGACAATGTTTGATCATCCAGGGACACGTGGAGACCGATCCTGTAGCAGAGTCCAACACTACGTGGCGGACGATCCTGTAGCAGAGTTCATCAACACGTGGCGGCCGATCCTGTAGCGGAGTTCATCACACACAGCTGGATACAGGAAGCTTCCTTATCACCGTCATACTCGTGGAGGAAGATCCTGTAGCCACGTACCTGAAGGGCATGATCGACAGAACGAGAATGATGCCCTTCCCCAAGTCCTATAAATACCGCAAGGCATTTATTGTGACGTTAACGCTTTCAAGAATATTCAAAGAGAATCATAGGAAAGCGGCTCACTCAAGAACACGAAGAACTAACTCAAGAACTCAAGAACAGTGCTTAGACCTGAGTTAGATCGAGTGAGACTCGTAAACAAATCACAAATCAAGTTTGTAATTAAAAAAGAAAGAGAGTTCTGCGAAGTACTGCAGAACGCAGGGATAGGAGTCCTTTAGTAGATTGAACTTGCTTAAGTTGTAGGCTTAGAGGAGTCCTTTACTAGTGGACTTAGGGAAAAGCTAAGTGCCAGAGAACTGTAAAGACTCGCCAGTACAACTGTAAGAACGTTCAATATAAAGGAAGAACTATTCAAAAATCCTCCAAGGAGGTAGAGGTTTACACTCAAGGACTACTTGGTCTTGAGTGGTTCCTCTATAACTCATTGCGTTCATTACTTACCTGTTTAGTCTTTATTTCCGCTGCAATTCTGAAAAGACGCCCCTACACCTCGTAGGGACGCTCGACCAAGGAACGCCTCTACTTCAAGTAGAGAACGTTCATCAGACTAACGATCCAACAGATGGTTTTCACTAAATGTCATTGCGCGAGTCCTCACTAAACGCGGTTGTAATGATTGACTATTATGTGTAATTAGTAAAGATATGGGATAAGGATTGTAATATCCTAGAAAGAGTATAAAGTCCCGTAATGCCTATTTGTAATGAAATCAATCAGAATATGCCCAATTACTTCTCCTAATATGTTTCTTCCTTTCTCTCTAATCCCTTCTTCGTGTTGTTCCTCTTCTCTAATCTCACTTTCTTCTTAATATCCTTTCTTTCTTCCCTAATCCTCCCTTAATTCTACTGACACTAGTAGAAAAAGGGTCTTTGGCCACGGCATTTTTGCTACGGTTTTGTGTTTTTTACCACGGTTCCGTGTTTTTTCGAGGTAAATGTGGACTTCTATGTTGTATTACCACGTTTTTTTAGTAACTGTGGTAAATGTTCCGTATTCTTTAATGCGGTTTTGTGGTTTTTCGAGGAAAATGTGGACATGTATGTTATATTACCACGGTTGTTTAGTAACTATGGTAAATGTATAGTTGTTTTACCTCGGTTGTATATCTAACCGATGTGTTTGTGCATGCTATTTTACCATGGTTGTGCATCTTCGTGGTAAATAAAAAAACTAGACAAATTTACTATAGTTATTCGGGTACCGTGGTAAAATCTTCTTATTTTGAAAATTACCTAACATGTTTTATTATAATATAAAATTTATGCTGAAAAATATACTACATTTTATCTATGATAATGTATGTTTGCCTTTAAAATCTTATTCTTTTAATTAATTTAGTGCTTTAAAAGCCTAAAAGTGATAAGAATAAAAACTAATAAAAAAATTATTAATAATAAATATTTTTATTTTGAGTACCACAAAAGATACGTAGTCCAACAAAGATAACTTAGATGAAAAGACAAAGATAAGAATGGCCCAATATAATATATATTGTCTAATGTAATTTTTGAGTGGGTAAAAACTATTCGAACAATGTTTAAATTTTTTTTTATATATAAAAGATAAAACTGAATTTGATAGGAAAAGTTAATGTTTAAAAAATTAAGACTAGTTCTCTTAAACATCATGCGGGATTTGAATAAATATCTTCTTAACTAGTACGATATATATTGATAGATTTTATAAACAAATATTATGTGGATAGATTATAAATATATTATCTTGATTAATTGTGAATATAGATATTATTTGATATATTAATATATATGGATTAGATGAAGATATATATGAAATTTTATAATTATAAAATTAATAAGGATATAAAATTGTTATTATTAAATTATTATTTTTTCTTAGTTAGTAGGGTATTGATAGATTATATCAATACATGTTATTTCGTTAAATTATAAATATAGACATCATCTTGATAGATTATGGATATAGATATTATTTTTATATATTTATATAGGGATTAGAAAAACATATAATAAGTATAGATGATATTTAAGTTATATATAATATCACTTTTTTTTATATGATAGATAAATATCTTTTACAAAATCAGTTATAAATAGCTTACGCCCCAAGGCTCAAATCTATAAGATTTATAAGATTTTTTATATGATAGATAATTCTCTTTTACACGTCAATTAAATACTAATTAAAAATCCTACATGATTTTTGCTTTATAATAGCTTACGCCCCAAGGCTAAAATCTATAAGATTTTTTATAACTCAATTTCATCGGTGTCCGGTCGGATGGTACTGTATATACTTGATTACCTGACGTGCTATTGTTGAATTGCCTAGCTCCTACCTGATCGCCGTATACTACGTGATTTTATATTGTAAGTTGAATTTCGTTTTAATTAATCCCAAATCCCAATGCAATCTCAATTTAGATTTAAATTTTGCATCATATATATAGTACGTAAAGCTATTCCTCTCTTGCTAGTTATATACTCTGTATTACACACACATGAACAAAGTTACGTGATCATTGTATTTCTAGAATATTTATTGATCATATATTTACTCGTTACTTTATATATAAAGCTTTTTTTTAATTTAGAAATTGCAATATAAATTTAGTTGTATTTCTCTTGTACTTTTAATTCAAATTAAATCTTATTTATATAATCATGTATAGGAAAGAAATTCGTGTTATGGAGAGAAGTTGGATGTGTGCAAGTCGTTTGTCTAAAGAGTACGAAAATGGAGTTGATGACTTTATAAACCAAGCACTTAAGTATTTTGGGATAAGTAGCAAAATACCATGTCCTTGTGTAGATTGTGGAAGTATTCAGTGGGTTGAGATTGATCAATTAAGAGAGCATTTGATCACGGTTGGAATTGATAAAAGTTATACTAAATGGACATGGCATGGTGAGGTAGATGATGTTGGCTTGAAAAATACAGAGAAGGATGAGATTGATGAGGATTATGAGGATGATAGATTAGAAGATATGATACATGCTGCTCACGACCCTACGGATAACTCTCCAGACGAATTTGAGTGCTTGTTAAGTGACGCGGAAAAACCATTATATTCGGGTTGCTCTAAATTTACAAGATTATCGGCAGTGTTAAGGTTGTATAACCTCAAAGCGGGTAATGGTTGGAGTGATAGAAGCTTTACTGCATTGTTAGAGCTTCTTAAAGATATGCTTCCGGATGACAATGTCCTTCCTAGTAGTAATTATGAGGCAAAAAAGACTTTTTCTTATATGGGAATGTGCTATGAAAAGATTCATGCTTGTCCTAATGATTGCATTTTGTATCGGAATGAATATGACTCATTGGATAGTTGTCCTGGTTGTAAGGCATCACGATATAAGAAGGACACGGTACCCGCTAAAGTGCTTTGGTATTTTCCAATAACACCGAGGTTGAGACATTTGTTTAGAATTCCAGAAGATGCAAGGAATTTGATTTGGCACGAGGAAGGTAGGATAAAGGATGGTAAGCTTAGACACCCTGCTAATTCCCCTCAATGGAGGTATATAGATTCTAAATATCCAGAGTTTGGTAATGAGCCTAGAAATTTACGCTTTGCACTTTCCACTGATGGAATGAGTCCGTACGGTACTCTCAGTAGCACTTATAGTGTATGGCCTGTCTTGATTGTAATTTATAACCTGCCTCCTGGATTATGCATGAAACGCAAGTACATGATGTTGTCGATGCTGATTTCTGGGCCAAAGCAACCAGGCAATGACATAGATGTGTATCTGGCACCTCTTGTAGAAGATTTGAAATTATTATGGGAAGAAGGTATTGAAATTTTTGATGCACATAAGCAAGAAAGATTCAACTTGAGAGCAATGTTGTTTTGCACGATAAATGACTTTCCAGCTTATGGAAATCTTTCTGGTTATACTATCAAAGGACATTCTGCATGCCCTAGTTGTGAAATGGAAACTCATTTTCATCAACTTGCACATAAGACGGTGTACATGGGGAGTCGTAGATTTCTGGATGCCGACCATCATTATCGTAGTCAAAAAGATAAGTTTGATGGTACCGTGGAAGAAAAGATAGCTCCAACTGCTTTATCTGGTGAACAAGTTTATCAAAGAGTGAAAGATATAGATATAACATTTGGTAAGAAAGATGAATATGGAAGGAGGAGGAAAGTCAAGGCTACTAACGGGTGGAAAAAAAGATCTATATTTTTCTCCCTTTCTTATTGGAGTTCCTTATTCGTAAGACATAACCTGAATGTGATGCATATTGAAAAGAATATATGTGATAACATAATTGGCACATTGCTTAATATCCCAGGAAAGACGAAAGATGGCATCCAAGCTAGACGTGAATTGAAAAAACTGGGAATTAGGCATGAGTTACATGTAGATGAGGATAGTGATCGTGTTTATTTACCTCCTGCATGCTATACTCTTTCTAAAGATGAGAAGTATAAGTTTTGTGATTGTCTAGCTAACGTTAAAGTTCCTGATGGATATTCCTCTAACATCAAAAATCTTGTTTCGATGAATGATCTCAAGTTGGTGGGCCTCAAGTCTCATGACTGTCATATTTTAATGCAAGAGATGTTGCCGATAGCTCTACGTTGCATTTTGCCAAAGGGTGTTCGACTTGCAATTACCAGGCTATGTTTTTTCTTCAAAGCAATCTGTAGCAAAGTGATTGACCCCAAACATTTGAATTCCTTGCAGAATGATATTATCATCACTTTGTGTGAGCTTGAAATGTATTTTCCGCCAACTTTCTTTGATATCATGATCCATTTGGCGATTCACTTGGTAAGAGAGGTCAGATTATGTGGTCCAGTTTTTTTGAGATGGATGTACCCTTTTGAAAGGTATATGAAAGTGTTGAAGGGTTATGTAAAGAACAAGAACCGTCCCGAGGGATCGATTGCTGAGCGGTATATACTTGAAGAGGCAGTGGAATTTTGTAGTGAATACTTATCTAATGTTGACCCCATCGGTATCCCTCAACCTCAACGAGTAGATACAACAGAAGGGCGTGGGATATCAGGAGCCAAACTAATTAGCATGGATCCTCTTATGCGGCAAAAAGCACACCTCTACGTCCTTCATAACGTTGATGAAGTTGTGTCATATGTAGATGAGCATAAGGATTTGTTGAGACACATTAACATCGGTAGAAATGAAAGTTGGATTTTGAAAGAGCATAACCGCACCTTTGCCACATGGTTTGAAAAACAGATAGCATCAAAACTGACTGACTCACCAAGTTCTGTGTCTGAAAAATTGAGATGGTTGTCTTACGGCCCTAAGATGGAAGCCATTCATTATACAACATACTTGATTAATGGTTATACATTCTACACAGAGGCACGTGATGAAAAAAGTCCAATGCAGAATAGTGGGGTCACTATTACAGCGGAAGCCATCCATATTTCAGGTGATAAAGATAAAAGACCCACATATGCATCCACTCAATATTATGGGGTGATTGAGAGTATTTTGGAATTGGAGTATACTAATTTCAATGTGCCAGTATTTGGTTGCAAATGGGTCAAGGATAGTGCAGTCAAAGCTGATGAGCTAGGTTTTATCCTTGTAGACCTCAATGACTTGGGTCATAAAGATGATCCTTTCATATTTGCATCACAAGCAAAACAAGTATTTTTTGTTTCAGATCCATCAAACAAGAAACTTTCAATTGTCTTATCAGGGAGAAAAAGATTCGTTAATGATGAACTTGAAAATGATGCTGAGGATATTACTGAAGGAAGTATTTGCTTTACGATTCCAATACTCAACTATGAAGACACTAATAAAGAGCTCTATGTGAGAGATGATCATGATGAAGGATTGTATGTTCAAGCATTAGAGGAAGGAGGTACCGGAACATCAAAGAAACGTCGTCATAATTAATGCCTTGTGCAATAAGAAAAAGAAACAATACAAGGTCGGTGATGTTAGTGGATATTAGAACAAGTTTATGATTTTTTTTGATGTAATTCAATGTAATTTGTTGAACGTACACCTACGTGTGATTATATACTAATTTAGCATATCATACTTTAAATTACTAGTTATATATATTATAGATCTTATATTTCATCAATGAGAATATGAATAGTGGGTACGTACTTGCATAATCACACATATATTTTGAAACAATGGTACATATATAATGTTGTTTTAGTATTAAAATGTATTTTTAATACATTTAATATAAATATTTTTTTTATTGTTGTAGTAGTATTAAAATGTATTTTTAAGAGAAAATATATATTTGAATACTACTATTTATTGTTTTGTTACTATTAAAATGTATTTTAAAAATAATTTTATTTTAATAATTTTATTAGTATTAAAATATATATATTTTTTGAAAAATTCACCGTATTTCGGGTCGATCCACAATTTATTTTCGTATTGCATATAATACACCGGTTTGACCAGGTCAAACATGCCAACGGGTCGACCCGCAAACCCGTAAATCCGCGACCCGTTTCCCAAAAACCCACAAACCCGCGGGCCGGATCGCGGGTCACTTTTTAAATTTTTTGCGGGTCACGGGACGGACCGCAACCCACATTGCAGGTCGTGGGTCCACCCGACTCGACCCGTTCAACACCCCTAAACTTACATACAATAATCTAAAAAAATACCTTTTTTTTTGACGTGCTACGTGCTAGTTGCTACATGTAATTAGAGAGAAGAAATAATGTGGATTAATTTGGTTACACTTTTTAAAATAAAATATACAGAGAGAATAGAGTTAGAAATAGAAAAAGATAAAAGATGGATAATCATACAAAAGTTCACAAGGGAAGATACGATCCAGCTACTCCCAAAAAAAAAAGATACAGTAATTTTTTTTATGTACCAGTAGAAGGAGATGAGATCGATACGAGCGGCAAATCTAATTTTTTTATTCCGTTCAATTTCAATAGCGCCGAAATATTGCGCGCTTTCAACAAAGCAGTTCCGCAATATATTCATCACGATCGGTTCCAGTTGTCCTTCACTTCCAACAAAGAGTTTGTGTTTGTGTACGCTCTCCTCCTTCCGCAACTACTTGTGGTCGATCTCCTTCTACTGGTACATATCACAATCTTAAACCTATTTAATTTTATTGTTTATGCAAGATTACTCGTTTTCAGGCGATCGGTATCTCCGATTTCTCTTCATTTTACTAGAATTAGGGTAGCTGGGTAACCTGAGATTATTTTTTCCTTGAATGTGATATTGAGGATCAATAAGAATTGAATAGCACAAGTGTAAAATTTGTTTTATAAGTGGTTCTGTAGATGTGTTGAAACAGAACTTGCCCCATAGGTGTTTGATAAAATGTCCAAGTGAAAAGTGATTGTGTAGATTTATTGAAATTGAACTTGCCCCATAACTGTTTGATAAATTGTCCAAGTGAATTGGAATGTTCTAGCTTTGTTTAATCCATTTTGATTACAATCAAGATATCTTAAAACAAGTATGTTTTTTTAACTTTAAAGCTGTTTTTGGCATACAAACTAAGATGGGTTTAAGTAGGGAATTGGATTTTTTTTTAATTCCAAATCCCAATTGTACGTATAGCCCCATGTGAATTATCATTTATCATGCTGGTATTTTTATACTTGCTTACAAAGCTTTTACCGGCTCTGTATTGGATTTTTTTTTTCTTTATTCCCAATTGAGTTTGTAGTGCCTTGTTGCTGTGTATGTACATTGTAGCCAACTTTGTGGTTCCCCAATTCGATCATTGCCAGAAAGTGTATGGTCTTGAAATGGGAGAGGGATTTTACTATTACTTGATGCAAAAACAACCCGCTTTGAATCTATCAATCAACAATGGATTTTATTATTTGTAGTCGATGTTTGTAATACTATATTTTAACCCTTTCTTTATGTTTCATAGATATGGGTTCCAAAAAAGCTCGTGAAGATGGAGGTTCTAGAGAAGATGCCGAAAACATCTCTTCACCTCCTAAGCGTAAAGTCGGGCGAGGACGCACTCTTATGGCAAAGGTTACAAGGCATAAGAATAAGGGTCTGAAATTCAAGTTGAGATGGAATCGGTATGGACAGGCTATAGGAGGTGCTATTTGTGCAAACTTTAAGAGTTATCTTGGGATGTGTACTCGTGGTCGGGTCAATATCAATTACAGACGTTGGGATAGAGTTCCTGACCATATTAAGGATGCTATATGGATAGATGTGACGGTAAAAAGAAATTAACATGTTTTTCGGTTGTTTTTTCAATGGAAGGTTACTTAAATAATTATCAATTTTAAATTAATTTTCAGGCTGCATACGAAGTTCCTGAACACAAGCGACGCATGATTATGTCTGAAGCCTCGTCAATGTTTAGAGATTTTAAGTCCAAATTGAAGCGTAGGTTTATGTATTTAGATAAAGGGAAAAAAATAGTCAACCCTCGTCCTCCACCCAAATATACTTTTATCAATCACCAAATGTGGGACGAGTTTGTTCGAACTAGACTTACTCCTGAGTTTGAGGTAATATCTTCTAATTACTACTTGCTTTAATATGTGTTTGACTATATTTGAATTGCGTTTTTTTTTGTAACCTACAGGAGGAAAGCGAAAAGCATCGAAAGAGTGGCAAAAATAATGATTATAGTTATAGAGCTTCTCGTTTAGGATATGCTCGTCTCGAAGAGGAAATAGTAAGCAAACAACTAACTTCAAACAACTTACTTCTTATATGTCATTCATTATTATAATATGATATGACTTTTATGTGTTTTAGATTTTAGAAGTCCAAAAAGAATTAGCAGATCCAGAAGAAGATCTCACATCATCAATGGTAATACCAAGAGATAAATTGTGGCTCGCGGCTAGGAAGGACAAAGATGGTAATATGGCTGAAAAGGTTCAACGAATAGCAGCCCAGATGGTAAGAATGTTACTCCAAACTTAGTGGTAAGAAGAGTTAATTGTCCATAGTAGTTACATCTCAGTGAAAATTCTACATTATTAACTAGTGATCTATTTTTTTTTTGGTCAACATTAACTAGTGATCTATGTGTTCAAGTAAAGTAGAGTTACCTGTCCTTTATAGATTTCATTAATTAGATGATCGTTATTTGACTGTTGCATGATAATATTGACCATTATAGAGTAGTTATTAAAAGATAATATAAAGAACAGGTTCATGATAATATTAAAGGGAGAAGAAAATTAAAGAACCTGTACGTGATGTTGCCCCCAAATTTTATGGACATGTACATATACTCTTGCTCCAAATTGAGTGTAAAATTAAATTAATATAATAAAAGCATGTTTTCACTGACTCTTGTACGAGAAGTTACTATATAATACCATATTGTTCATTTCTTGATCTGTTGCCGCTCTATATGAATAGAAATGTCTTTATAGTCAATTAGCTACTATATATTAATGTCTAGAATATGCTAGTTAATACAACTATTTTATTGAGAATATTATACATTGTAGTATTTTTAGTTTTTATGATTAATAAATTCTTACTATTAGGAGGAGATATCACAAAAAGTAGCTAAAGGTGAAATGCAACTTTCTGGACGACGAGACTTGTTAGTTACTGTACACGGAAGGAAAGAACACCCAGGTTGTGTTTTGGCTACAGGAGCAGGGGTGACTATAACCCAGTATTTTGGAAGAAAGAATGATCATGGTGAACAAGGAAATGAAGTCCTTGAAAAATTAAAAGCTGAGATTGAATTGTTAAAAAAAAATGTGCAGCTTTTGAAAGTGACAAATCAAGGAATCTCAACCATGGAGCACAAGAAAATAATCAAAAAGAAAATGAAACTTCTTCTGACATAGCTTTTCCTGAGGTAAAACTAAGATTGAATCTCTTATAATTTATTGCCATACATATTCTATCTAATTACTTTATGATCTTTTGGTACATATTATTTTATAGGGTTGGACTAAATGTCAACTAGCTTCACCTGATCCGGGACATTCCATAGTGGCTTTGGGAATGGTATTCAATAGTCATGACATGCAGAATATGGTAATTCATAACATACCGTTGAAGCCTGGACACATGAAAGTTAGTATAATTGACCCTAAGATGCCAGAAGCGCCTTTACATGTACCCACAGAAGAAGCATGTGTAGTGTTTGAAGCAAATGGTTCTTATGTCCAGTGGCCGAGAAATCTCATTTTCATAGACAAGGTACAATTTTTTTTATTTGTTTTATTAATAATATTGATTTAGCAATTTTTAACTATTGTATGTGTGTATATTGTTTAACATCGAAGGGACTACAATTATCACCCGGTGATAAGGGTAAGGAGAAGAGTATCAGCCTAGATGCATGTTCATTTTCTTCTAACACAGCCAATAAGGATCGTCCAAGCAAGACTCAAAGTCCTGAGTTTAAGCCCACAGAAGACCAAATTTTAAATCTTAGAACGGGAACTATGAAAATGATGTACAAGATTGCTCGAACCATGGAAACTGTGTCCATTCCTATCCATAAAGATCTCAACATGGACATTCAAATGTGGATTACTAAGGAGGAGATCTTTCAATGGATATTTCAAGAAGAAATCCAAGCCACACATATATCAGTATACATTGCGTAAGTTGATTTTTTTATATATAATGAATTTACATTTATCTGCTGTGTTTTATTTTTATTATTTTCACTTTTTATAATATTTTTAAATTTGTATGATAGGTATTTGTTTAAGGCTTGTCAAGATAAAAGCATATTGTCACATTTGGATTTTTGTGCCCACACAAAATAGCTGAAATTCCTATGAACTTTAGAAAGCATCAAGATAATGAGAGGCAAATCAAGGAAATTAAGGAGAAGAGAGCAACTGATCAAGCATATATTGCAAATGCAATGCAAAAGACAAGAAAAAATCAGATTTTTTTTGCTCCGTACAATTCCAAGTAAGCAAACTTCCTTAATTTTTTATATATGCAATTCTTTTTAAGTAGGCTTAAGATAAATATTTTCTTTATTGTATAGGTTTCATTGGATGTTATGTGTGATACATCATTATAAACAAACAGTATACTGGCTTGACCCACTTGGATTGAAAGTTAGACCTGAGATACAAAATGTAGTGGACATGTAAGTATGTATACACTTCTTTACATAATTATAGTTCTTAATGAATTTGTGATAATTATTTGTTTGTTTTATATATATAGGTCTATGAAAATGTGGATTGCTACTAATAATGCAGACAGGCCTAACAAGTCAACCAAATGGATTCACGTAAAGGTTAGTTGTATTTTGTTGAATTTTAATAAGAATGGGATCATTATGCCTCAATTACTTAACAATAATCATAAGCATAGCATTTTAAGGAATCTAATTTGTATAATTGACTTGAGATTTTTTTTTTTTGGTTTTGCCTATAATAGTCTTATATTTAATGTTGTGATCGAATAGTTCAACATTATAAAGATTAACAAGTTCTTATATATCAAATGTTTCTCGTAAGGTATCATTAATATGGATGTTGATTTGTATTTTGAGCTACAGACCATTGAATGGAATTGTCCTTCCAAAACAAAATTGCTATGTCAAGTGGAACGTGTGTTGTCCTTAAAGGCTATGTTGTATGGTACCGCCTATATATATGTATATTCAAGTATATGGTGTTTGCTTTTGTAGTGTCCTAGACAAGCAAATAACATTGATTGTGGGTACTATGTGCTTCGATTTATGTACGAGATCATCTCTAGTGGACAAGACACTATTCCTGAGAAGGTATATATTTTTACATTTTATTTTGATTAATGTATGTTAGCATCGTTTCTAATCATAATTTTCCGTTGTAGTATTATCCAGGCTTGGGTGGATTGATGCCATACTCAAAGGAGAAGATAGATGAAATTCGGGATCAGTGGGCAACATTTGTTCAAGACTTCATAGATTAGTTAGTGATTTATGCAGGGTTAATTTCAAACTTCAGTGGAGTTTTGCAAGTAATTACTATCAAACGATTATGTTGATTCTCTTTAATGTAGACATATAGCTAGCTAGCCTATTTATGGATTGGTGTATGACATTTAGACACTATTTGTCAATGCATTTGGATTGGTTATTTATTTTGAATATATGTATCGAATTGAATGTTCTTATAATTTATGTATAGGTATTGGCTATGCATAATATAAATATTATATTTTTTTATAATAAATGAAGTGGACGTTTACTCCAGCTCACTTGATAACAATTTTACCATTGTATATCTTTACTACGGGTGAAATATATATTGTGATTTATACAATTTTACCACTGTATATCTTTACTACGGGTGAAATATTTGCCGCAGTTTATACAAATTTATATAGATTTACACTTTTACCACGGTTGGAAAAAGACTATGGTTCATACACCCGTGGTAACTTAGATAACCATGGTAAAATCTCCACCGTGGTAAACATGTTTACCAATGTCATGTTTACCACGGTTGTAAACCGAGGTAATCCTTACAAAATAACCGTGGTCAAAAGTCATTTTTCTACTAGTGTGAAATCGTTCGGGTCGTGACAAATTTGGTATCAGAGTCGTACGAGCCTCGGCAATGGCTGAAGGCATGCGAATGAAGCCCCTCGAGGAATTCTGTTCGCAAGACAGAGCTTCAATTGCAACAAATTAATCAATTTATGGCTATGAGCCAGAATTTCATGAATTCTCCTCAGGAATTCATGGATCGATCAAGTAGCAAGTTTGACTATTTACAAGATAGAATGGAATCGATGCACAAGAGTATAGAGAGAACGATTTCGTAGTTACGTACAGATTCAACGAAGTGGTACAAAACCCTAACGGAGCTAATAATGGGGCACCGATCAATGAAGTTGTTGGAATTACAGTCCGGGGCGGTTAGGGCCGAATTGTATGCAAGAATGGAGGGTGAACGACCTAGAAGAGGAATTCTTGGATTACTGCTTGCTAATAAATGGCCTATGTGCCTTTGTTTTTTTTTCCAAGTGTTGATTGGCTATCATGTTGCTGCTTGTTAATGCACGTGGATGAGAGGAGTAAAATCAAGATCTAATGGTGTTGCTTGTAATAAATCTAGAGTAAGATTTCGAGCCTCTTTATAAGAAGTTAGGTTCTGATTTTTTTCTGTTTGTAAGTAGCTTTGACGACAAAGCTTTTTAAGGGGAGGGTAATGTAATGATTTGACTATTATGGGTGATTAGTAAAGATATGGGATAAGGATTGTAATATCCTAGAAAGAGTATAAAGTCCTGTAATGCCTCTTTGTAATGAAATCAATGAGAGTATGCCTAATGACTTCTCCTAATATCTTTCTTCCTTTCTCTCTAATCTCTTCTTCGCGTTCTCCTCTTCTCTAATCTCACATTCTCCTTAATCTCCTTTCTTTCTTCCTTTAATTCTACTCAATTCGTTCGGGTCATGACAACGGTTTAGTGAGATAAGTAGGCTTTCAAATGTCGCGAATAACTAAGCTAGGTCTCACTAAACATCGTCGTATATTTCACTAAATGTCTTGTTAATTCGTATTATATTGTAATTTAATTTAGTTATTGTAATTGATTAGATAATTAATATCAATATAGGTATATATTAAATTTTAAACTAATAAAGTGATTATTTTTATTTATGTTTTAATATATGTATATGAAAAAACAAGATGTGCTTTTACATGTGGATCACATCATTCAAGATTGAAGTTAGAATTAAAAACTAAGTAATCCATGTATGACACTAGTTGAATCCTCAATCAATTGAAGAATTAATTTGAGTATTGGAATAATTTGTAATTTTTAAACTAAGTGATTATTATTATTATTTTTTAATTAATGTATATAAAAAAACTTGTATGATAATATGTTACTCCCTCCGTCCCTAAATGTTCGTCCCCTTTCTATTTCCGTCGTCCCTAAATGTTTGTCCCCCTTCCCTTTATATCAATAGTTTCTTACAATATTACCCCTATTAAATTCTACTTTTTCTTCCACTTTATCTCTTTTCAACTTTTCATACCTATAACATTACAAAACTACCCCTATTTAAACTCTACTTTAACTCACAGCATCCCACTTTATCTTCTACCAATGCTACTTTATGCCTTTCTTAATAACCGCAAAAAATGTGCTTTAGGACTATCAAATAGGGACGGAGGGAGTACTTGTTCAAGTATCTGATTTTAATATTTTTTTCTTAATTTTCGCTTTTTTTATGTATCATATTCCAAAGCAAATTCCAGCTTTTTTATGTGATTAGACAAATCTCTTGATCAATCTTGCACGTTCTCTAGAGTATCAGAGGTTGACTATTTCCGTATTTCGGTTTGAAAAAATCAATATGTCAATTTCGCCAGTGCAAGGAACAACTACAGTAAAATATTAGGCCAGTCCTCCTAGTGCAAGAAAACAAAAGTCGGGTCAACCCACGGGTTCTCTCACGGTCGACCGGCTCCGGCTGGTTTGGTTTGGAGCGTGGGATTTGGGTTTGGCCTCATCTTACGCTCCATGTCGCTCGCGTTTACCGACACCAACCGGTAATCTGGGTAAGCCACTAGCACTGGGACTAGATAAAAAAAAAAGAGCAAGAAGAAGAAAGAGCAAGTCAACATTTTGGGATTTAAATAGTCTGGAAATTGCTCAACGTGACCCACACTTTCTCTCCATCCATCCTTATTCTTAATCGTACTACTGTAGTATTATTAATTTAGTAGTATTATTATTCCCTCTTCCATGGTAGCTAGTGTTGACTTTAGTGCCAGCTTTACGACCTGTTGTCCCGGTCACCTCTCCTATCCCTCTCTCACTTGTCCTATTTCTATCTCCCAAACTCCTCCTCCCCCGTCTGAAACTGAAACCAATTTCTTCTCCATCTCTCCCTACCTGCTTTGGTGTAATTTACAGCGCCTCGATGGAGATGGAGCTTTCCGGCAGACACCCCTCCTCGAAGAGCACGGCGGAGGAGGCCGAACGGCTGGCGATCCAGGAAGCGGCCACGTCAGGTCTCAAATCCATGGAGCATCTCATCCGCCTCCTCTCCCATCCAGATCCCGACCACCTCCCTCCGCAGAACGACTGCAGAGATCTGGCGGACGCCACCGTGGGCAGCTTCAGGCGCCTCATCACCGCCCTCAACCGCACCGGCCACGCCCGCTTCCGCCGTGGCCCTCTCTCCGATTCGCCCTCCTCATGCCCGCCCCCTCCAACCTCCTCTTACTGTAACAGCCAGAGCCAGAGCAAGAGCAAGAGCAGCTGCTTCCTTGAGCCCCCGCCCCAGACCATGACGCTCGACTTCTCAAAGCCCAATCATCCTCTGCCTGCCTCCAAATTCTCGGATCTCTCTTCTGCCTCGTTCAGCCTCTCTTCCGCCAACTCCTCCTTCCTCTCTTCCATCACCGGCGAGGCAAGCGTTTCAAACGCCAACCAGTTCCCCGGATCCTCCTTGTTCCTGTCCCCGTCCACGGCTAAACCTCCGATCTCCTCCTCATCAACGGTCAGCAGGAGGTGCCACGATTCCGACGGTTTCTCCGGCAAGGCCTCCGGTTCCAGCTCCACACGCTGCCACTGCTCCAAGAAAAGGTACACAGTGATTTCTTAGCCCTAGCTCATCGTCTCTCAATCCGGCTTAATAATGACTTCGATCCGATAAATTTGAGCAGGAAACTGAGGGTCAAGAAGACGATTAGGGTTCCGGCAGTGAGCTCAAAGGTCTCAGACATTCCGGCCGACGAGTACTCCTGGAGGAAGTACGGCCAGAAGCCGATCAAGGGCTCCCCATACCCACGGTATTCATCATCATCATAATCATCATAACAAATCGAATCCAACGACTACAGTTTGTGAGTTCATTTACAAATTGTTTTGGCTTCGCAGGGGATACTACAAGTGCAGCACAGTGAGGGGATGCCCGGCAAGGAAGCACGTGGAGAGGGCATCAGATGATCCAACGATGCTGATTGTCACATACGAGGGGGACCACAGGCACTCTCATCAACCCGCGTCGCAGGATAACATTTCCCAACCGTCTCTCTCGCTCGGCATCGGATTCCCAGTCAACGCGGCGTTGGGACCATGACTACATTTATTATTGTTCGTAGTTGACATTTCTAACCTTTATTTTTTTTTTCAAAGCCAAGTTTGGTGGGAGGGTTTAGAAATTTATTGCGACTTGGAGGAACTCCTCAAGTGCAGTTAATTGGGTTTGAATTTGGGCTGCAGTAGGTGTAATACAAGTAGTGGTTTGTTTGGAACGAGAGGTGTAAATTCCACGGGATGTGGATGGTTTGAACTTTGAATGGTGAAATTGATCGCCCCTGATTGGCTGATTATATGTAGGACCATATGCCAATTAACTATATATATATAAATGATAAAATCTCGGATCATTTACGGAGTATCTTCTTCTGGTGCATAAATAAATACTGTTATCTTCCATCTTGTTCGTGTACATGTCGTATATAACAAATGCCATTTTTTAATTTCAAAATCTAAGGAGGTTATTTCCTCCCGTTTTCATCTAAATAAAAAGACAAATGCATAGATGATCCATATCATCTAGACTTGTCAAAATGGATTGCATTGAAAAATAGATTGAATTACTGTTTTGGTCAAAAATGGATTCTCGAACCGCACTGCAATGATTTGGATGAAGGCTAGATCGAGTACAAGGATTATGACGATGATGAATCGCACTAAAATAGATTGAATTATTGTTACGGCTTTTACAGGTCGGGTCACAAGTCGATCCGTTTAATCTGGCTAAACGGGTCAATTTATGGATCGGGTCACGAGTCGATCCGTTTGACCCGTAAAATCCGCATGACCCGGTTATATAATTATGCTTAATGATGTGTTTTTCTTCCTTTAAAAAAAGTTTTGGTTGTGTAATACAATATTAATTTACTAACATCCAATGAAATAAAATTATTATGTGTTTCACAAAGCAAAATTATACAATCCATAGTCTAAATAAAAAATATGAAGTTAAATATAATTTTTTTTAATTTTACAAGTCGACCCATAATCAGTAAATGAGAATTTTATCACCCGTGACCCGACCTGTAATTTTTTTTTTTTAATTTTACGGGCCAGGTCGATCCGGATTACGAGCAACCCGGACCGTTGGACGCGGCTACCTACTTACCCATTTTTTCCCCTCGTTGTATAAGCTGGGCCAGGTTGTTGTTACAAAGTTTAGTTTGATATAGGTCCATTTGGTTTTGTCTGATAGGGTGGGTCTTGGGCCTAAAAATGTAAGGAGCGGAGAAATCCCGCAGTGGGAAAGATGAAAATGGGGGCGTTGGCAATGGCATCTCCATCCACATCCATATCGAGCTGTTATTACCATTACCGGGGCATCGGAGGCGCCGCTTTCCCGCTGCACTCTCTTCGGCGGAAAAGGATGAGCACGGTTTCCGCGGGTGGCGATGCCGGAGGAGACGTGACTGTTCAGTACGTGGTGCTGAGGAGGGATCTGATCGAGACATGGCCGCTGGGGAGCGTCGTCGCCCAGGGCTGCCACGCCTCTGTCGCCGCCATCTGGTCCCACAGGGACGACCCCCTCACCCTCCACTATTGCAGCCCTTCCAATCTCGATTCTATGCACAAGGCAAGCTTCCTCATTTGGTCTCCTTTCTATTGATCTAATCTGATTGTTGTTTAACTGTCTTCTGATTCACTTGCCATGATGCGAAACTGCAACTCAACAAGCTCTCTTTTGGCTTTTTGATTGGCTCTGCAGGTTACACTCCAGGTGAAGGGTGAACCCCAGATAATGAACTTGTCTGAACAGCTAAAGGCTGGAGGAATTGATCACAAATTATGGGTCGAGCAGCCCGAAAACATTCCTACCTGCCTCGCCACCAAGCCTTACCCGAAGTCGGTAGTCTCCTCCTACTTCAAGAAGCTCCAACTCTGTAAGTGAGACTGGGTAGAAAACGGGGGCGTGGAATTTGACTTACTTGGAAAGTGTCTATGTTTCATGGTTATTGAGCCTTGAAAATTGATATGGGATTGTTCAATGTTTGGACATCCTTTGTTATATGACGATGGGCTTTACATGGAAAGAATTGTTCAATCCCTTGTAGAATTGCTTACAGTTCGCCATTTTGGAAATAGCACAGTAGTACTCCTTGATATGCTGCTGTGAACTCTAAACTAGCAATAGTACATTCTTCTAATCTACGTTATGCTACTGAGAGCTCAATTCTGTTGTCAGACAATCTATACTCTACTTATTGAGCTCTTCTTTAAGCATTGTTTTTTGGCTAATAGGGATCAACTAGCTAGACTACCAACCCAACATAACTCTGTTTCCAATGACTACCACATCTGCAGTAGAAAGCATCTGTCCTCTTAAGGATTCCACCTGTATCTTCAAACAAAAACTCAGCTGCAAATTTTTCCTCATTCTTCCCCCAACCTCTCTTTTATACAGTGTAATGTATGCCTCTACTTTTGAGCATCATGTATCTCGCTTTGTTTTCACCATAACCTGGTAGTCTAACTTGGGTTTCAAATCTTTATCAACACTCTATATAGCCTACAATTGGTGATAATTCAGTAATCATCTTTGCTACATCCACCCTTGATAATCCCTTCCTATACAGATACAGTACAGTAGTTTACTCTGCAACATGCATACAAATAATTGCAATGAGTATTTACAGCTTGTGTGATTCAGCTGGTTTAGGTTAAGGCTTGCGCCGGTTACTTTTAATATGAACCTGACCATGTCTAATGATACCGGGCATTTGGTATAATTTTGGGTATGGGAATGAAACAAGTATGGGGTTGAAAATGGGTATAGGGTTGGAATCTCATACTCGAAATTGGTTGTTTGGTAAAAATGTGGGAATGAAATTATGGTGAAGGGAAGGAAGAAGAGAAGAGTGGATGAAATCTAGTACCTTACGTAGGAGATCCTACCTAACAGGTTTAGGGTATTGTGTTCTCCTTAACAAAAGTTGTGGAATATTGCTATCTTATCCAACTCAACGGAGATCCTACCTGACAGGTTTAGGGTATTGTCTCCCAAATGATGTTTGTAGAACCAAGAGTAAAGGAAAAGTTCAGATTGCTTGAATGCTGCTACCTCTTGGCACATATCAAAAGCATTACTTATACCGTATGATATCACAGGTGATTGAAGAATTGTCATCAATTTTCCGGCATAAATCTGCTACTTAAATCATTGCATGCAATGAAGACTAAATTTACATTAATTAAATATATTTACAATACAACATTGGTCTTACCGTAAACTATCATAAGCATCCTAGACCACTCTGTTGCAATGTCTCATTAATAGTGATGGATGTAGAAATTAATTCAAGGGGGCTCAAGAATTTTTATAAGAATTTTTTGTAACTAAATACTAATTGTTAAACATAATACTAGGAATATCAAAAAAGAGTCGACTATAAAGGATTGATATCAATAAAAGAGTAATACAAAACATTAAAATCAATTAAGAAAAGTAATATCAATCAAGTTTCATGTCTCTTTCACCCTCTTCAATGGGTAGATGGGACATATTTAAAATGTTGGATAAAAACTTCATTATTAATAGCATCCATAATGGAGACTAGTTGTGTTCTTAACCCTTTAAACATAAAAATAAAGTTAGAAAAATGTCAGAGAAATATTTTTTAGATGTGAGAAACATTTCTTGTAGAAGAGAGGTTTTTTGACAAATTTCTCTGCAATTTTTTTTACTAGCAAAGAGGGAAGAGAGAGAAGGTTTTTAAGAAATTTTGGAGTATTCTCTATTGTGGATGCTCTAATGCATTTAGCTTGACAATGTAGAATACTAGACAATCATCGCGAAACTTATCACCCATTTTGTTAGGCGAATCTAGCTTGACAAAACTCATTGTTGAAAATGTTATTTCCACCGTAGCAGTAGCAACAGGCAACACCAAAATCAACTCAATAAGGCAAGTACCGAGTGAAAAATGCTTTGAATTCCAAACTTAATCATGATTTGAGCAAAAGCAAGAACCACCAAATTTATCACAAAAATTAAATCAAACCCAAGAAATATGTTGAAATAATTAACAGAAAAATAATTACTTGCCTCTTAGAAAATCTCTACTTTGAAGTTTCACAAGTATGTTGTTGCATATTCAACACATTTGGGCAAAAAACGACCAGGAACTTTATCACCCAAATTAGGAATATCCATATTAGTCTTAACAAAAAAAATTATGTACTTCTTCCAATAGCTCATCTGATCCTCTATCCCTCACATTTTGTAACTTCTTCTTAGTGTTTTGAACCAAACTCACTACTTCGAGAATAGTTTAATCCTTTTGTTGCAACAATTGTGACAAAACATTTGTCAAACTCAAAACTAGTTTCATTAAGTGAGCAATGAACATGAATCCAAAACTTTGCACCCTTTCACCCATCAATTGCATTATCAAATACATTTTCAAGCACTTGAAATATGGAGGAAAACAAAGTTAAAAGACCAACAATGGTGGTAAAGTAAGAACCCCTAACGAGTAGCTCTTGACGAATGAAGCTAGCTTCTTGATTCAATCCTCACTAAGCTTTCCCCATGTTTTCATGTTGTTTTTGTCGGATACTCACTTTGTTTATTTATATTTGATGTTTCAGCATTTCAACATGAAATTAAAAAATCATATAACAACAACAACATTTACCCAGGTAATCCCGCAAAAGCAGGATCTGAGGGATCAGGGTGGGGGTATCTCAAACCTAGATGAAATACGCTCAAAACAACCCAAGAGGACGGACTAAACCACCTAAAAAGCTCTGCCTAAAAAGACATAAAGAAAAAAAAACTAAACTGACAAAAACTCGCTTGCATGACAAGAACCCTCAGACTCTTCAAGAGAAACCCGCTCCACCATAAAATTATTACTTAATTGGCTATTAAATTATTTTAATTTCATAGTGTTTTAAAAAAAGAATCTTTTAAGCACAAATTTATATGGGATAAATTTAGAAAAATAGATACATACAAGTGTAAAATATCATATATTTTCTAACAAACTTAATTGGCTAAAATATCAAAAAAAAACAAACAGATGTAGTAGTATATATTAACTTCTACATTCTCTTAATCTACCACATATTTGCTTGATACTTTGAATTATTTCTTCATTGTAGCAAATGTATAAGAGGGTTTGCATCCTAATTAAATATTCCTAGTTTTTTTTTTTCGGTCAAGAAATATTCCTAGTTAATAGAGATTGGAGATATTTGGAAAATTTGAGGGAATAGATGATTGGGCTCCCGCCGTTGGGAAAAATTTCAAATGTGTGAGTGCAAGGAGCTAGGGTTTCCAACTTTCAACTCCAAATGCGAGTGATTGATGATGCAGGAAGACGACGATTTCGCAACTCCGTCTCCGATCTCTGCCTCATTTCGCAGAGTGCCCAATACGAAGACGAAGACCATCAGAAGATGCAGGAATTCACCTCCCCCCAAGCGATGCAAGTCCTCCCAAAGTAGCAAGGAAAACGTTCCACCTCGCCTTTGCAAGGCAGAATCCACCTTGGCATTTCATCCAACAAGTGACTCCCAACCCCTCGACTTGCCAACTACTCGTTCAATCGAGCCCCATTCATATCCATTGTCCGATGAACAATCGGTGTTGGGAGGCGAATTTGCGGATGAGGTTCATAGATCATCGTCACTGCCTTTCAATCCAGCCAAGCCCTGCGAACAAAGTAAGGAAAATGTTGAAGCTTCTTTAGCAATTCATGGAACAGGTAGCTACAACATCCCAACTGCTTGTTCGATAGAGTCCCAGTTATATTCGTTGTCCGATGAAGAGCTGGTGTTGGGGGATGAAGGTGCGGACGAGGTACATAGACTATCGTCCCCGCTGCTCACTCAACCCGAGCTCGATTGCAGGGATGAAGCTGATTCGGCGTCTCATCCAACATCGGGTTGCCAACCCCTTGATATCCCAATTGGTTCCAAAAGACCCCATTCTTATTCGATCGAGTCCCTATTATTGCCATCGTCGAGGGAGCTACAAGTGGTTAGAGATGAGTTTGCGGACGAGGCAGATGGGGACATTGAATCCAACTCCCAGCTTGATCTTCTGATAAGGCTATGTTCAGATGCAAACGAAAACGGTGTCTCCAGTTGCAGCTTGGCAGTGCCAGAGGCAGTGGAGTGCCCTGTTTGCAGTCTTGATATCTCTGACCTGAATGAAGAAGACCGACAAATTCATACCAATGCGTGCCTAGATAAGTGCGACAGCCCGCAGGTAGTGAACCTTTTTTCCATGTTCGGCAACCATTTCTTACATATCAGCCAGTTGTTTCAATAGATCTCTGTGTGAAATGGCAAGTTATCTGTTTGATAATGGAATGAGAACCCTGGTTCCTACTAACTTGAAGGATATGAGGAGAGTAGAGGATTTCTGTATAGACAATATCTGCTGAAAAATGATCACCTTCTCTTGATTAATCACCTTTGAAACCTATATCTGTTTCCATTATCTGACTCTGTCAACTTTTGTAAAGCAATTGTCTTGTAAGGATGATAGAACACGGCAAAGTCTTCCTGACACTGACCGTGCATGCTTGGTTGGATCTACCTGTCAAGTTGCTGAGTGGCTACGGAGCTTGGGTCTAGAAAAATATGAGGAAGTTTTTACCCGAGAAGAGATTGATTGGGAGACCGTAAAATGGATGACTGAAGAGGTATGCGCATATACAATCTTACCAATACTTCAATACTTCAATACTTCAATAAACGCATCAGACATAGACATAGCCATTGGTGTTACTCTTATGTGACTGTGATGCTTTCTCTTGCAGGATCTAATCACCATTGGTGTTACTGCACTTGGTCCTCGGAAAAAGATTGTGCATGCTCTCGATGAACTTAGAAAGGGGGGAGTGCATTCCATCACAACAGAAACAGAAATGGATAATGCCACCGTTGGGAAGTCTAAGAAACTCGGCTCAACTCGATTGATCACTGACTACTTTTTAGGTCCTGGTGGTGAGAAGAAAAAGAGTGTTATACCATCAAGGGGGCAACAAATTATAGGAAAGGACCAATCACAGCCAAACCAGAAGCGAACAAACACGAGGCATGGTGCTAGCAGAAAACCAAGGGATGTACCATTGTGGTGTACCATTCCAGGTACTCCATTCCAAGTGGTAAGTATCCTTTGTCTCTCTTTCTATTTTTTCAATACATGCATAAATTTTATCTGACTCATTTTGAGAAACACGTGAATCCTGTAGTCAATAATTCCTTTTTAGTGTTATTGCTTGAATTTTGATTTTGAGGCTTGAATATCGAAATTAAATGTAACAAATTAGCTCCGTATATCCTAGCCATTATCATGTAACCTTTCACAGTTCGTTAAGTGCAGCTGTATTCCGCACTTTTATAGAACTGTATCTAATGGTGAAACAACTATTGATAGTTGGTGCAATTATAACTCTCGAATCCTTGTTTTATAGCCACCAAATAAACTTTTAAAGAGACATGGTAGTTAAAGCTGTAATTTGTGTGACCAAAGCATAATTTTAGTACTGAAGGACATATTTGAGGTGCTTGTGATGATGGGTGGTAGATTGCAAGTGGTAATGGATTCACACCATTGTGGGTGCTTGACTGCGTAGATGGAGGGGAAGAGTTGATTATGGGGGCTCAGCATGCTGAATAGTGAAGGGTGTTTGATGGCTTAAGCTGTTACTGAGGGAAAGAAAATGGTGATCTATAGACGGAGGGCGGTCCACTTAGGTACAAGAAGGGTTTTGGTGGAAGGGGAGGGGAGGCAAATATTGTATTGACGTTGTTAGTAAGTCTGTAGGATGGAACTAGTTTTCACAACTCTAGCTTTCTGTTTTTCATTTGGACATAAAATGGTAGGAAGAAGGGGAAAGCAGAACACTCAGGGAGGAGGGAAAGGATTTGTCGCAGTTTGTAGTCCATTTCTTTGCTATTGCATTTATATGCAATGGTAATTCTTTTGTCGAGTTTGAGTTTTGTTAACGCACATAATAAGTGAACTTCACGGTGTTGTTTTTTCTGAAATGTGTTATTGGCAGTAGCACTTGTGGTTTACAGTGCGTTTTCATTATTAAGTCCATCCCTTCACTATTGTACATTACCGTCTTCAAAAAATTATGATAATAAACGAAATAACTATTTTGGTAAGAGCATATGTCTGGTTGTTATTTTTGCTACTTTCTTGGTTATTTGTCATGTGTGTGGTTTTGTGATACATTAATGTGCTTTCTGTGTGCTGTATATAAATTGAAAAAATCCAAGAACTGTCATCCTTTCTATATAGTCCTTCATGTATTAGGTGATTGAAGAGTGCCTCATTCCCATAATGTGCTTTTCATTAAAATATTTTATATTTTGGTAGAATAATGTTTAAAAGATTGAAAAATGTTTAAAATATATTTAGACTTACTAAATTCTGCAGTGATTGAATCGTTATTGTGCTAAAATATGTCTTTCATTTTCTCTGAAGAGTAAATGGCTTCTCAGTTTATTTTGACATGTTCTCCGAGTGAAGTATCTTTTTCTTGACGGTTTTACCTTCTTGCAGGATGCTTTCCGATACCTTAGAAGAGATTGCAGTCACTGGTTTCTTTCCCATTTTCACGCAGACCGTAAGTTCAATCCTTCTTGTCAACATTGAATCTTATTTTTGAGATAACAAGTTCTTAGCTAAAAATGTAACAGTATAAAACTTGTTCTTTAAACTCAATTGGTCGAAATAGAACTTCTCATTGTCTGTTCAGTATTATACCATCTATCCCAATTACTTTAGTTCTTATGCACGTTTATTGAATTGTCTAATATCTAACCGTTTATGTGTTTTATTAGGATGACATCATTGTTTATATGAAATGGTTGTGGCACTCGTAGTTGTATATAAGGTTTAGGGATGCCTTGTCATTTATCAATTATCAGGACTCTGGAACCATTATGTGCTGTGCTGTTGATACTATAGTTATATCAAGCAACAGTATACTGAGCGGCCTGACAGTAAGCTAAATGTGAGGCCAATAGAGGGAACCTTCAGTCCGAGTAGGCTTGATAGCAAATTTGTTGTCCTGCCATTACAAAATGAAGGGAGTTTTCAGTTTGGGTTGGCTTGACAGCAACTTTGTTATCTTAGCAATACGAACCTGCAACCAAGGCATTTTTTACACCGATATAATACGAACCAAGTTCTAGTCCATGCATATTATAGGATTTATTGGTTCCCCAGCATTAACGCAGTCAATATCATAAATGCCTTGGGTAATATGTATCAGATCATGCATCTTTTTAACGTCAAAGTGATGTGAGACTCCTCTCAAATAATTTCTGCTAAAGGGAAAAAAAGAAGAAAAAACTGATGTTGAGAATAGGTGACTTAGTTGTCTAGTAAGGGGACCTTGACAGCAAGTAAATATGGCTGTCTTCTGCCTCCTCTTTTTACCCTTCCTGTATATTGCTGCATGCCTCATTTCATTACCCTCTATCAGTTTGATTCATTATCAGGCTTTCATTCTTTATTAAAGTTATTAATTTTTAAGGTTGCAGTACTAGTGAATTTTCTCTGGGCAATTAGCATATGTGCCTAGAGCATATGTTAATGGAAAACCTGAAAAGCATAGCCTGTCTTGAGCTGAGTTCTCTGTGTATACGTCTAAAATGCATCAAATCTTACTGTTGACAGATTACCAAGGTCTAACAAGGTCATTCTCTCATGGAAAAATTTACTGCTCAATGATTACGGCAAGACTTGTACATATGAAGATTGGCATCCCATGGGATACATTAGAGGTTCTACCTTTGAATCAGAGAGTAAATATTGGTGGAGTTCATGTGACCTGCTTCGATGCAAACCACTGCCCTGGAGCTGTTGTCATACTCTTTGAGCCACCTAATGGTAAGGTGTGGCACAAAACCTTGTATTATGATTATCATTATGGTTGTTTAGTATGTTCTTTGTTATTTCTTATACAAGCTTTTTGTGCTTAATAACTGCATTTTAGGCTGTCTTGCACACGGGAGATTTCCGGTTCTGTGAAGAAATGGCAAGTTTAACAACATTGACAGGGTGCCCAATTCATACTCTTATCCTTGACACTACATACTGCAATCCAAAAGTATGTTCTTACTTTGTTAATTATGTATTTGTTAGAACAAAGCTCTTATATGTGTGAATCCATATGGACACAGTCAGCTTGTTTATGCTGAATGTCTGCTTGCCTGCAATTAGATCCTTGGCAGAGAGGGAAATTTCTTGTTTGTGAAAAAACAATGGCAAGCCTACCAATCTTGTTAAATTTAGTTTGTGTCCTTCCATATTGTGATCGTAACAGGATTATGAAATAATCTCTTGGTTCATTTTTAGAAAATACTATTTTGATCAACATCTGAAACTGGAGCAATCCTAGAAAATTTGACTTTTATAACACTGATAAGCATAAGATTTAAGGAGAATAACTAGTTAGATCTCTGCAGGAGGGTAGAGAGGTATATTGATGATTGAATTGAGGGAATAGTGAACATATTCTGAAAAAACAAAATGAAGATAAAGCTTTACTTCATTCCGATATTTCCCATAGGTTCGAACTTGCATGGACCTTGAAACCTATGTTTGAAGCAACTTCTTCATATACAATTATGCTAAGATAATTCTTGGAAGACTGAGAACCAACCTATTTATGTACCTGAACATGTAGAAGGATTCTTTCTAAGGATGCCTTTAGGCGATCTCTGATGGTCAATGTAATTTGATGTTTTTCTTATATCTGATAAAGAGTTCAGGATGTGCTTTTGGAAATTCTCTTACAATAGTTTACTTGCAGTATGACTTCCCAAAGCAGGAGGCTATCATACAATTTGTGATTGAGGCTATTCAAGCTGAAACTTTCCATCAGAAAACTCTCTTTCTGATTGGTAGTTACACAATCGGTATGTCAACTAAAACTCTTATAGCCCTCCCTTTCCCTCTTTTATCAGTGTCTTGTCTCTTACCCATTTTAAACGCATGGGCAGGGAAGGAAAGAGTATTCTTGGAGGTTGCACGTGTTCTACGAAAGAAAGTGTATGTCACTGCAGCGAAGCTACGGATACTCGAGTGCTTGGAACTTCCCAAGGAAGATATGCAATGGCTGACAACAAATGAGTATGAGAGCCAAATTCATATTGTGCCTTTGTGGTCACTTGCAAGCTTCAAACGGTTAAAGCAGTTATCCAATCAATATACAGTGAGTTCTTAAGAAGTATTGCTTATTCCATTACATGTAAACAAGTTGAAATTATTTTTTGGAAGCCTGCTTTCTACAATTTCTTGCAGTACTGCAACTATAGTTTCATTTTGGAGTAAAACAATTTGTTTTAGGAAGATGCACTTTTGCTCTATGATTGAGTCTATCTTAAATTTATCACAGCTTCAAACCTGCATTGTATATAGTACTAATGGAGTATATTGATGGCCAAATTAATTGGCAGGGTCGCTTTAGCCTTATAGTTGCTTTCTCGCCCACTGGTTGGTCATTTGGTAAGGGCAAGAAGTCTACCGGGAAAAGATGGCAACAGGGTACCATTATCAGGTAACATTTGTTATATGTGTATATTTGAGGTTTAGCTGTACTATAAGGTGGAGCCGTGTGACAGGGTTTTATTAAGCTGTTTGTAACAGTAGTAAGACTTATCAACCTTTGTCTATCACCAAAACTTGTCAATGTTAGGCAAATTTTACTACTGTTTGTAACAGTAGTAACACCTACAAAATGCATTTAATCATCTATTATTAGTCATTGCCAGTTTAACACCCATACCCCATTTAAGGAGTATTTTAGACATTTCAAGAATTCTCTTGAACCTTATACAGACAACAGAATGGGTTTCTTGTATTGCCAACAATGAACAAACTATTGATAATGGGTGCTTTTGTGCAAGAGTGCCTATGCATGGGCTTCATTTTTGTGTGCAATTTTTCCAAAAAAAGATGCATCACTGTTCATGAAGTATTAAGATTATAGTATAGTCAGCAGAAGCCAACTTTTGAGCAACGGTTCTATAAAAAGTTTGTTGAGAAAGAAAATAATGAGGCATGCTCTACAGTGGAATCATTCACTGCCTTGCAACATTATTCACTCTCTCTTTTTGTATGGCTAAAAATGTTTAGTACTTTCGTTGTACTGTCGTTTTCAGCAGCCTGCAGACGATTGGCTCTTCTAGTGGGTGGAAACTGTGGGCTCTGACGCTTTGTATTATTGTGATGTTGAATGGTTGTGCAGATATGAAGTCCCATACAGTGAGCATAGCAGCTTCACAGAGCTGAAGCAATTTGTGAAGTTGATAAGCCCAGTGGATATAATCCCAAGCGTCAACAACCATGGACAAGAATCTTCAAAGGCCATGGTTTCCCAGTTACTCTCTTGACTGCTTAGTTTCACACCTTTCAGATCGAGATTCTCAAAACCAACTCGTTTGAAGAGACCCTAATCCGGGATCCAGCCGGATTTGGGGGAAATTTGTCTTATTTTTCAATTGGAAGGTCATCGTCTTTGTGACCTCCGTCGGCTGTTGTTGTCCATAGGTTTAGATTTCCAACGCTTTGTAAGTGATAAAATGGATCAGTTGCATGGATATTGATTACTGATATACAGTTTGGTTTTTTTTGACCTTCGATATTATATGTTGACTTTGAAAGTTCGATAAAATTGTAATGATGGTTATAAGTTTGACTATAGTTTATATTGACTTCTTAAGTAATGATGAAGGATGGAGCTTGTTAGCTTTACATCATTGTCACGATAAAAGCCCTATTTTATTATTAAAACTTGTTAATGGTGAGTCCACTTAATATTTTTCCTTTTTTTTTGCTTATATTAATTGTACTAGGGTTCCAAATATGTAGGTTGGGATAGACTCACGTGTCATATTTATATATTATGGATTCTGTGCGGTTATCTGAGTCGAAAAAAGTCCAATTAGAATTTAATTTGTTGGTCTAGACCCATGTTTATACTACAAATACATGTTAGTATGTCCAATTCAATCAACATTCAACACTACCAATTCAAATATTGTGATTGTCTTTATCATGCTCGTTTTGGAAGCATAATTATTAACGTTCTTCCTCATATGCTAGACTCTTCATCTTCATTGAGTAGAGTGTAGACTTCAAATTTTCAAGTATCGCATGGTTGAATTGTTGAATGTATTGTTGATATCCATTTTGCTTTACTTCAAAATATGGCTCTTCGTTTTGGAAGTAGTCAAGTAATACAAGTCTTGGGCTCATGATTTTGCTTTTCCTAGTTTATGGTTGCTTGATAATTTACGTTATCTTATCTTACCTACTTGTAAACTTGGAACTTTTTGACATTAATTGCACTAACTCCAATTTATTTCTTCATCTTATATATATTATATACATGCTCATTATTTACTTTATCAATCCTATCTTTTTTTATCTGAACAAACAAAGAATTAGATGTCTACAGAGTTTATAGAACAAACCAAGAGACCACCCCTCCCCTAGCGTCCTCTCTCAAAACATTAGTAACCCAATCTAGGGGCTCCGCCATTATATGCAAACCTAGAGGGAAGCTATGAGCTCGGGTTGCAATGCAATCCGCCACCCTATTAGCTTCGTGCAACACATGTCGAGTTTGGATGATCCAATTCCTACCAAAGAAGCCTCGACAACGCATCACCAGGCTGGATTTTATTAATCATATCTATCTCCATGTAAAGTTGTATTTTTTTGGCATTCTAACTTACTTGTAAACTTGAAACTTTTTGACATTAATTGCCCTAATTCCAATTTATTTCTTCATATTATATATATTACACTTGCCATGATGCCACTATGTCATTAATTATTTTATCAATCCTATCTATTTCCATATAAAGTTGTATTTTTTTGACATTAAATTTCTTCAATTAAATCATGTCATATTCAATATAATATGCTATTTTTATTGTGAGTTTATACTATAATATTTATTATTATTATTATCATCACTATTATTTTATACTTTATATTATTCTAATAAATTTATTTTTGATTATATCGTTATTATTGAATATTATATGTTATTACTTTATACTATATGTAATATACATTATCTTACTAAATTCATGTTTAGCTAGATGTGGTATTATTAATTAAATTGTCATTATTATGTTTAATATATATATATATATATAATTAAATTGCCTAGACATGAAATATTTTATTTACTTATTTTATAATAATTGATTTTCATACTATTATAGTTTAGACTATACTATATGCTATTAAATTATGTTATGTCTATATGCTTTATAAAGTTTTATTTTATGGCATTTACTTCTATAATAATGATTATGAACTCGATTTTTCTTATTAATAACTAAATTTTGTATCATAAAAGAGTTATAAGACTCCTTTCGTAATTTCTTTATTGCGTTAGTTTTCAGATAAACAATGTCAGTGTTGTAACTAAAAACTTATAGATTAACGACACAATAGTTGATACTTGATTTATAATATCAATATACAAAAATAAGATCATATTGTCATTGCAATTGTTTAACCAAGAGATTATATTGTTGGAATCTAAAAAACAAACAAAATTTTAGATATAATTCTATCTTAGATTTTGAGTTCTTTAATTGAAATTCTATCATAATATATAAATATAATTCTCATTATTATACCCTCCTAATTGATAAATAGATATATTCTAAACTGTTATTCTAAAAATTATATTATATTTTTCGTAATTATTTTAAAAGAATTTTTAATAACCATCATTGGTAGCTATATATACCACATCTTTACTCTATTAAAATAATATTTACAATACATTTTTGTTTACTATCCTCCTATTGAATTACCAATAAAATAGTAATAAAAAGTTAATGGTATAAATTTCATATAAATATTTAGTGATGTGCAAGAATTATTTTATTTAATAATCCAATAGATAAAAGTTGTTTTAAAACAAAGTAGCCATATAATAACATTTTAAATCCTTATAGTAAATTTCATATTTAGTGCTATGCAAGAATCATTAGGGTTTAGGGTATAAGGTTTAGGATTTAGGGTTAAGGGTTTAGGATTTATTGACATAGGGTTTAGTGTCTAGGGTCAAGGGTTTAAGGTTTAGAGTTCATGGTGTAGGGTTTAGATTTAGGATCTAAGGTTTAGGGTTTAGTGTCTTGGGTTTGGGGTTTAGGGTTTAGGGCTTACCCTATACCTCAAACCCTAAACTCTAGATCCTAGACCCTAAAACTTAACCCTCGACCCTAAACCTAAAACCCTAAATCCTAAATATAAAACACTAAACCTTGGATCTTAAACTCTAGACCTTAAACCCTAAACCTTAGACCATAAACCATAAACCATAGACCCTAAACTATAAACCCTAGAGTCTAAACCCTAATCCTAGGCCCTAAACCTTGAACCCTAACCCTAGATCCTAAACTCTAAACCCTTACTCCAATATCCTAGCTAAACCCTAAACTCCTACCCTATAAACTTTGGACCCAAAATCTAGCTAACTAAACGTAACCCTAACATAAACCCTAGACCTAAACCTCTAAGCCTTAAACTTTGTATCATAGACCCAAACCCTAAAGCATAAACCCTAAACTCTAGACTCTAAATCTAACATCTAAAATTCTAGGCCTTAGACCCTAATCTGTTATAACACTTTGTCTTTCTGACAAGGCATTATTCAATAGTAGACCTCACGAGGCACATCAAGTTAGTTGACAACTGAACATCTAGATCTTGCAACACGGGCACGGCGAAAAAACAAGGAAACATCCAACTTGTTTAATGAAAGAGATAATATTTAAAGTTTTAAAACCAACAATATTATGACCAAACGTCAAGAACAACACTAGAAACGAATTCTGATAACTACTCAATTAACCTGCGCCATGTGATCGATATCGATAGGTCTAAGGAATAGTGCTACAGCTGGTTCCCTGAACGAATGAGTGTTAATCTATTCTCTTTCCTCTATACTTATTTGATGCTAATAAAGCAATTTAAATCACAGATATAAACAACAATCATACAAAGCTACCAAAATATTACTAAATAATCGTCCCGAGCAACGCCGGGAGTAGGGGTCTAGTTCTTTGAGTAGGGTTGCTTAGCTGTATTAAATTTTCAATGAGACTTCAAGTTGTCTCTCTCTATATAGTATATATTACGGCCTATTTTCATAAATGCATAGTTCCTTTCATTGTTAATACTTGGGTGAGTCCATCTATTGTTATTTTCAAGGGTGACAGATTTTCAAAAAGTAGATGTAGTGGAATATGATAAGTTAATGAGGTTGTCAATCTATATTCCAAGACTCATTAGGCCTTACTAGTCAAGTTAATGCTTCTAGTGATGAACCTCTTATTATACCATCCAATAGTGGGACAGATCAAACAATGCTTAGCAAAAGCAACCATTGAGATTTTATACAACATACTGATATACGGTGCTAATAATAACTACATATACTTGTATACATTATGATAGTTACGTGGTCCTCCTTTGGAAAGTAGTATAGATTTTCATTTTTTTTCTTGTACTCCTTTTTTTATTTTGTTTTTGTTTTAACCAAAGGTTATACTTTGATCATGAACTTAGTATATATTACTAGTTCTTAGTCACTCGTTGATCATTGTACTAACTACATGGGTGTGGATATTTTGGGATTCATTTTCGCTTCATATCTTCTACGAAGTTCTGCAAGTTCTAGTGTTTGTTGTGACTTCCTCATTGGTCTGTTGCAAAGATCAGGTATCTGATGACTTGCATTTAGTGCATGCCTAGATTGCATTCTTAGTATATGCTTAGTTGTGTTTTGCTTTGCTTTCCCCTAGTTTATAATAGATTTTGGCTGCTTTTAGTTTAGTAACGTTGTTGGGAATCTACGCCTTATTTATGTGCATTTCAGGTGAAAATGGAGAAGATTTGGGTGATGGAGATCTAGAAGAGGATCAAAGAGAGAGTCATGAAGTCTAAGAGCACGAAGAAGGAGTCAAGGAGAAGCTCAAAGAAAGACCCGAGGAGGAACCGCAAAAGCCGAGCCAAGAGAGGAAGACAAGAGTCAATTAAAGCAAGCCACGGCCGCACATGCAGGCATGTACCCGCCCGAGTCACAACCCGGGTACACGCCCAGGTCGGCTCCCGTGCCCAAGCAAAGGCAGCCAACCCATCCAGGCTAGGCCCTTACCCGGTCGGGTCACAGCCCGCGTGCCTCCCCTTGCCAACGTTCCACTTCCGTGTGCTTCCAGATGCTTACCCGGTCGGGTGACGGCCCGGGTAGTAGCCCGGGTAGCGCGGCGGCGCTGCTACCTTCCACTTCTACGTCTTTTTTCTTTTAGGGATCTATAAATAATCTTTGTTATTCTTGAGAGGAGAACTTTTCCCCCATTTTAGAGCCTTTGTCTTTCCCTAAAAATACTCTTACTTGTGGAGGAGCTTGGACAAAGTGTTGGAGATTCTTAGCTCTTTTCAATCAATTGAATGAAGTTTAGTATGAATTTCCCTGTTGATTTCTTCATTTTCATTTGTTTTCCATGCTTAGATAGAGCCTCCAAATCATAGGGTTTGGGGGAAAGCCAATGATTTCTAGGTGGAGGTTGATTTGCTTACATGAGTAGAGATTAGGTTGAGGTTTCATTCAATCCTAGGTGCTTAATACCAAATTTGTTTGTGAATTTGAGTCTTATTGATGATTGAGACTGAAAGGTGAAATTGTTGATAGGGAGCTAGGTGTGGGATTGGAGTTGAGAGACCCTCTCCCCATTAGAAAACTAGGATCTGACGACTTGCATTTTGAAATGAAAATTGATTTGGAATCCTCTTGAGTGGAGCAATTGCCAATAGAGGTGTTGAGTTGGATTGATCATTCAAGCCACGATAGTGGATATGGATTTGAACCAATCTGATGCGGGTTTAATCCGCTTGGTGCCCGATCTTCGACAACAACAACTCAAATAAGGAGAGAAGGAATGATGGTTAGAAATGGAGAAACAAGACACAAGGAAAATGAAGAACAACAAGGAAACACGACAGATTCAAGAATCAAGATAAAAGGATAGATGAAGAAGATCAACCAATCGAAACAACAAGAAGACCCCAATTGATCTAGCAATAAGAACCCAATTGAATGATCAAAGGACCAACCTTGTACAATCCCACACAATCAAGGGCGGATCCTTGAAGTACGAGAAGGCTGCGTGTATTGGCCTCACTAACAACCTGAACAATCAAATTGATCGATGCAAGACAAACCAAGCCTAAATGCACACTTTGAAAGCAAAGCTCTCGTTCATTCTCTCTCTATGGAGAAAAGATGTCAAGTTTGATAATGGAAAGTCTAAGTTGAAAATGCTATCTAGGAGCTATTTATATGTCCTTATAATCCCACAAAATAACACAAATAATAATAATAAAGATAGGTAGTGGTCCACATAAGCAACAACCCAAAGGGGCATGCTAAGGTGCTGGCACAGCCTAATCCTACGGAGTGTCAGGAGGCATTTCGTTGATGCCTTGGCCTGGAACGCTTGGAACATTTTGGCCAATGTTGGCACTTAAGAGGCTCACGGCCTTGGCCCACGGCTCCTTGGTGTCTCTAGCCTCTTTAGCCACATCATAGCCTTTGAACCCAAGCATGTCTTGCTGGAGCTTCTTGGCGCGAGCTCGGGTCAATGGTCCATCAACTAAAATGAATGTGCTTGGTGGAGGCTTGACAGATGGTCCCTCATCACAATCCCAAACCCTTTAGTGCTCAAAGGGCCTAGTCACGGGTTTTCATGCCACGAGAGTGGATGATAGATCGCATTCTAGGTACATTTGTTTGGTCCCATAAGGATTAGATAAAAATTTTAGGTGATTGCCCCAAACCGAAAGCTATTTGAAAGTTATGCATGCTATGATTGGTTGCCTAGATTCATTGTTAGTACCTTTGCTCTAGGATTGCTTTTCTATATTGATTTCACATCATCTTTTTACTTGCTCTTTCTTGATTGTTAGTTGCTAGTTTAAATTCCATCCATCACTCCATACTTTCTATCTTTAGGCCTATCTACAAGTTGTATTGAGCGATCTCTACTACATAAGTCCTTGAGTTCAACACCTTGGTATTACTACAACCAAACCGTATACTTGTGGTATAAGTTTAGGACCTATTAGTATCCAAATGACCAAAATTGACAAGTTTAAGTGTTTGTATATGCTTTAAGCCTTTCATATTTAACATCTAGCATTTTAAGACTTGTCTGCTTTTTCTTTAGAATCTAGCCTTCCAGCTCTTCATCTACAATTCAATTAGGTGTTATAAAAGAATTCAAAAACAAGCATATGAAGGATTGACTTTGATTCTTTATTTAACTTCTGTGTTCATCCTAATGAATTATTTTCCCTTTGTTTATGGTTGCTTGATAATCTACGTTATTCTTTAAGTAAGGCTGCTCAAAAACATTGAATTTTACTTGGTTGAATTATGTTGAATTCGTGTTTCATTCTCGATGTTTGCTTGATAACGAAACTTCAAGTTGTTTCTCTCTCTATATATTATATCTACCTATTTTCATGAATGCATAGTTGCTTTCATTGTTTGAGAAATGGGTGAGTCTACCTATTGTTATTTTCTAAAGTGAACGTTTTTCAAAAAGTACAAGTAGGTTCCTGATATGGCCAAAGAGATTGCCTTGGCTGGTAGGAACTTGGTGGGATTTCAACCGTGGGTATTCATTTGGAGCCCCTAGATTCCCTTAATTAATTTTTCCTCTACTGTGATGTATTCTTAACATTGTTCGTGTCGATATTTAAACTCTATTAGTTGATTTCAATGATCTATATTGACGTGCTTTATGCTATTTGCTCTTCTTGCAATTACTCTTTCTCGTTTGAATGTGTAGGTTTTTATGGATCCAATTGAGGCTTGCTTATTTGATTTGAGTTCTAGTACGTTGATGGTTACAATGAAGATGTATTTCCGTTGACAGTATTGGACAATGAAGATGATGTGGAAGAAATTCATGAAAGAAACCATGATGATAATCTTGATGGAGAAAAATGATTAGATAATATGGCTGAAGTGAATGAAATTCTTTCAAAATTGAAGGAGTACGAGATGATATTGATTTCAAGAACGTGATAGAGCCTTGTGCGGACATGATGTTTGAACCAGGTTGAATGATGTTACAATTTCTTCATGACTATAGGAAGTCAAAGAGATTTCAAAATAAGGCTTAGAGCTTCAACACTAAAAAAATAAATGGTGAAACCAAGGGGAGTTCTGGCAAAGGCCCTTATGCCAACTATGTTCGAATGAGGGTCGTGTGTACTGAAGAAGGTGAATGTCAATCAACATCCAAAAATCCTTAACGGTCAGCATGTATTACTCGTTGTAACTGCCCATTTGCTGTACATGCGAGTTTATGTGGTGATGGAACCTCGTGGAGAATCACATCGTTTAGTCTTCTCCACAACCATGAGTGTGACCCCGAAAACTCATAAGTGGAGGGAACATGATTGCTTTGTTGGATAATGGTAGAGATGGTATTCTAGAGGCAAAGACATAATTATAGCTCGCTACGTGGGTCATGAAAAAGACCCTTTTTTAAAGAGGGACTGTAGGAATGCAATCAGTTTGAATCGAAGGTTGACGCTTCAGAAGGGAGATTTCACTACAGCGAGAGACTACTTTCAAAGCATGATGACGAAGTCGTCGAACTTGTTTTACAACTTTGAGATGACAAATAATGACGTCTTTAAGAATGTCTTTTGGTGCGATGGACGTGCCCAAGCTGCTTATAAAGATATTATGGACATCATATTGAATTGTTCGATCCCACTTATGCTAAAAACATATACAGATACCTGCTTGCTCCATTTATAGAAGTTAAGCACCATGAGCAATCAATCTTGTTAGGTGTTGCACTGTTGGGAGTGAAGATACTGAAAATTACATATGGCTGTTTAGAGCTTGGTTTAAATGTATGGATAATAAACCACCGAAAGGCATCTTAATAGATCAATGCAAAACAATGGGTTACTTTAAATTCTGTTTTTTTCATGGTTGAATTGAATTTTTTCAAAGTAATATATCTATTATAGATTTCATACTGAATGTTTTCATGGTTATGTTTTTCATGTTTTGTGGTAAGATACCAAAGAGATTCTTGATAAGACTATTATGTTTGATTCCAAATGTCTTACTGCTATAATATCTATACTAACACATTTCCATATGTTTGTTATCATTTAAAATTTGTAGTTAAATAAACTAATAAGACATTTGGTTATTACTATGTAAATACTCGATCATATGGTTTTAACTTGATGAGGCATGTTAAACTTTTATCAGGTCTGGACGTTCTTGAATAAAGAATGGTTCTCTTTCACATATTTTCATCAGTGTTCTTCTAAGTCCAATATTTTGAAATCTATAATAGTTGACTATGTACTTTTGCTTCTTGTAATGTTAAAAATAATGCATAATAGTAGTTTGCAATTTCTAATTGAGAATATTTCTTTCTCGGTTCTTTGGCTATAAATTTCTCAAAATTCCAAACCTGTTAAAGTTCTTTGGCTATATCTCCATAATTGTGCATCATGGGAATATGCTGAGTATACCTCATGCATTGGAATTAAATCGATCATGATTATCATGGGAATATGCTGATTAAGGAAAATATTACATTGGCTTACATATATGGGTGCCAAATGTCTTGCTGCTGGTTAGAAATGGTTTTGTAGCACAGTTTTGGAAATTCAAAACAACATGTCCACTAAAATTTGGTGCTTTTTTAGTGCTCAATTTCAATAATTTAAAAATCAGAATTTGTTAGACCTGACTGAATACTAAACATTACACATGGATAATTTGAAAAAAGAAAGCAGACAATTCCTATAACATAACTGTAATTCTTTACAAGTTATGCATTCTAATGTTTGAACTTATGATTGTATTTTTTAATTTGTAGAGAATGCCATTCTTGAAGTGTTTCCAAATACAATGCATAGATGGTGTATATCACATCTGATGAGGAATGCTAAGAAACACTTAGAGAAGACAAAGGATGTTGGTGGTTGGGATAAGATTTGACGTTGCTCACATAAGGTCTTGGACTTTTCATATTTTGTTGATGAATTTGAGATCAAATGGGAAGAACAGATTTCTGAATTTGGATTGCAAAGGAGTAATTGGTACAACACAATGTTTGAATATAGAGCAAAGTGGGTACCAATTTACTTTAAAAATGACTTCTACACTGGAATGTCAGATAGATAGAGGAGTGAGGGTATGGATTATTTCTTCAAAGGGTTTGTTAATGGTAACACATCTTTACAAGAGACTTTGAAGCAATATGGAATGGAAATGGGGAACCGTTCCATGGTTGAGGATTAGGAATCATTTGATTCGATAAACAAACCAGTCCATTGTTCTACTAAGCATGAGTTTGATCATATCTTCCAAAGGGCATACACAACTAAGAAGTTAAGAGAGTTTTAAGATGAAGTGAATATTTGACACATACAATGAAAGAGAGCATGATAATGGTTGGGAAAATCAAATTCTATTATGTTATTGTAAGGTGGTTGGTTGGAGAAGTGCCTAAATGAAGGACATTTCAGTTGTCTTATGATCCAGATACACATGATGTTAAGTGTGATTGCAAGAAATTTGAGTTTATAGGAATCATGTGTTGTCACACACTTGGTGTCTTCATTTTAGAGAAAGTAAGGTTGGTTCTAGAAAAGTATATTTTGGATCATTGAAGGAAGGACTTGCCTAGAGAACACTTGAAGATACCGGTTCCATACTATACTTTGGACTTGTTGAAGGTACAAGAGATGAATAGGTATGAGTCTATGAAGTCAGATTTTTTAGGCTTTTTCCACGCTCTCAATGACAAACGATGAGGTATTTTCTAAGGTAAAAGGAGCCTTAAAAGAATTGAGTGAGAAAGTTCAGGCCTGTTTAGAGCGTCTTAGAGTACCTTATCAACTCTTACGCAAGACCAAAAGAGTTTACGGTAAGCGTCATAGGTCACGTGCTGATATTGTGAATGAGCCTAGCAACTCAACCAATGTCAACGATTTCATATGAGATCCTATTGATAAAAGAGGAAAGGATCGACTTCCTGCTAGGCGAAAGGATTATGGAAAAGACAAACCCAGTTACAGTCATTAGAAAATAGGTTTGAGCAATTAAAGATGTTTAAAGTATTTTCGGGTTCTTGCTTGATTCAAAAAACTTGAAGATGTTGGATAATAATGAACTTAGAGAATGATGCAAAAAATTCCATGTTACTTTTACTCATAACCATGTGTCTGATATTGATTTAGATGATCTTTTTTCTGAATTGAAAATGTTACAAATGTGTTATCCTGATGCTTATATATCAACTACTGAAATTCTTAAGTTTGTTAAAGCTTCAGATTGTTATCCAATTGTTTCAATTGCTTGTCGTATCTTATTAACAGTACCTGTAACTGTAGCATCAGCTGAACGAAGTTTTTCCAAGTTAAAATTATTGAAACCTATTTAAGGTCATCTATGTCACAAGAAAGATTGAATGGTTTGGCTACTTTGAGTATGGAGAAGAATATGCTAGAAAATTTAGATATTGATACACTTATTGATGACTTTGCATCTAAAAATGCTAGAAGAAATCGTTGTACATGTTCATTTATCTAATCTTGTTTTTGCAGGTCAAAGATGGTGAGCTTGAAGATGGATATTGCTATTGCTGTGTGTTATTGTTGTATTTTGATGCTCCTGTATTACTTGAGACTATGTGGAATGTCAATATTATTGAACTATCTTTTTTTTCCAACTCAACTCTACTTTTGTACTTATTGTTTTGGATTTGTCTTGAATTGTTAGGCATTAACTAAATGATATTGAAGTAGTAAAAATGTATCTTTTCAAATGAATATATATGATTTCACGTGATATATTTCACACTCAAGAGGTTAAGGGAAGGGGTCCTTAATTTGGTTTCACCCCATGGACTCTAAAACATTAAGACCGAAGATGGGTATGAACAGTTTGGGAACAGTTAATAATGATCTCATCTTCATGATTTTTCATTAAGCCAATATCATAATGCATGGATGATGTTGTACTTTTAACTTCAAAGACCATTTGCACCTATAACTCAAGGGAAGACTAAAAACAATTGATTTATTTAGACCAAAAAAAGAACATATGGTTTATTGGCTACCAAAAATCTATGTCGATCAGTCTCACTAGTAAGAAACTTCCTTGCCCTCATGTTTGAATTAAACCCACTGATACGACGATTCCAGTTCACATGGAAGAGTGTGGAAGAGATAACTTCCCATATTGAAACTAGAAAAATAAGATGTCCACCCTATAAGTACACGAGTTACTCCCCGTATTGCCTATTATCGATTGTTTTAGGGTGAAATCTCATGTGCTTATGTATCGGACCTATCGTGCATGCACAAATCGAGGTGTGCACGAACCGACATATGCACGAACTGATATTGAACCCCACATCAGATATGGTCCATCGGTTTTAACAAAGATCATATACATATATAATGTACAAGTATTCAACAAGCAACTATGACACGCGGTACAATTTATATTCAACAAGCATACTTAAAAAAAAGAGAAGAAAGAAACGGACTTAGCTAATGAATGTCATTGGAAATTTTGAAAGAACGTTTTACAAGACCTATACTGTAAACCTAAAATACAGAAAGGCGACAAAATTTGAAATCATGATGAATAGAGAGGAGAATACATTAGGATTAAAGATTGGAATATATTACACAAATGAAGCTCATGCATGTGAAGCACTTTTTCCCCAAAATCATGGATGGCACGTAGATCAACTAAATTAACTCACCCCTATGGCTACGGTATTAGTGATCGAAGTGTAGAAATGACCTCCCTAGTATAGAAACACAAATTAGAGGAATCAAGAATTAGTGCAAGACAGGAGCAGGGGCAGCAACAGCAGGAGTCATAAAGTGGTGGGACGGAGAAGAAGAAGGCGGGGGCGGGCGCCAAGCGGACGCGCTGAGGAGCGAGAGATCCTTCCACCCGAGCTTGAGGGTCCCGTTGTCCTCGACGAGGGTGTACCCGTCGGAGGGGAACATCCCGAGGAGGAGCGTGGCCTGGGCGGCTGCATTCCCGGCCAAGGAGATCCCGGAAAACCCGGACTGATGGAGCTTGTTGCGCCAGCTTGCAAACTTGGGGTCCCCGCTCCTGGATGGGCCGCCCACCGCGAGCACGTTGCGGATCTCCTTGGAGAGGAGCTGCTGCTCGACCACGTGCCTCTCCTCGCTGTCTTCCCCGTAGCTGGCGCTCAGGGAGTCGAAGAGGGCGGAGTAGTAGTGGATCGCCTCCACAAAACGGCCTAGGAACGATCCCGTCTTGCTTACGTCTTGCTCCACCACTGTCACTACTTTGGGCTCCAATCTGCAAATTAATACATATGCATCATCATCATCATTAGTTCATTATGATCCCCATGGTTTTATGATATCCAAGTTGCAAAGTCTTTGATTAATTACTAGCTTAGTTCTACAGTTTCCTAGCTAGGTATATACATATATCCTTTTGGCCTTTGGGGGGAGATTTGAACGTCATGCCTTCACTTTCCAGCTTAAATTAGTAGTAAGGATTGACTTTAGAAAGTATACTGGCCTTTTGCATCCCTATATTACATTAAATATGGTGAATGCCTTTTTAGCATGGAATCCCTTCACTTTATACACAAATGTAATTTAGATTCATCCCTCCACTTTATACACAAATGTACTTTACCAGTCAAGTTGATTATATGTGAAACAATTCACCAGTCTGTACACATGTATATTTACAGTGCTCCATGTATCACAGATTTTATGTAGTAAAACCACATGACCAGTTCAACAACATGCATTGCGCTCGCAAAATATGCAGCGCGCAGAATGTATGCATCAGTATGAGCACAATCAAAAAACATGAAACTACCAGCATTAACTTAGAGTGGATCGATCATATATAATGGGCAGCTTGTGTTGTATGGTTTCATAAGCACGCAAATAGTTTGTCAATTGATCATGTATTAGCACATGGATTAATTTTGTAGTACGTAGTACGTAGTAGGAGTGGGGTACCTTTGGAGGAGACGGAGGGTGTTGGCGTCGGAGCCGGTGACGTCGTAGAGGGAATGCTGGAGCCAGTGGACGGCGACGGCCTCGTTGGGGTGGACCTTGAGGGAGTCGAGGTCGGAGAGGTTGCCGATCTTGTCGGGGACGGGGATGAACTCGAAGGGGAGGCCGAGCTTGTGGGCGAAGTCGGAGAGGCGGTTGCCGGTGGCTCGGAGGGCGTCGAGGGAGGAGCCGAGGCCGGTGAGGCGGACGAGGGGGGCGCCGGCGGGTCGGGAGGCGAGGATGTGGAAGAGGCCGGGCCACTGGAGGCCCTGCATGATGTCGAGGTCGATGATGTGGACGCGCTCCTCGCGGTCGAAGGCCTCCTGGATGGCCTGGTTGGCGGTGAAGTGGGAGAACTTGACCAGCGGGCTGATGCCGTTGAACACCTGGAAGGCCGACACCATCCTGTGGGCGTAGGGGGCGGGGATGGGGAAGGGCGCGCACACCCCCAGGCAGGAGCTCAGGAGGCGGGCCGACATGGCCTCCGAGAAGTAGGCGGCCACGCGCTGGGCCGACGTCCCGAAGGGGGTCGACCGCTCCGAGATCTCCGCTAGGATGCCGTTCGCCTCCGCCAGGTTGTCGGCCGACACCGCCTCCGCGCACTGCAGCAGCAGGGTCAGCAGCTGCAGCCCTTCCTCGTCCCGGAGCTGCTGCCGCTGCTCCTCCTTCCTCGTGTTGCTTGCTGCTGCTGGAGGAGGGGGGTCGGCGGGGGAGGGGGGCGGAGAGGGGGGCTTGCTGATGGGTTCCGGCTGAGGATGAGCAGGGCCTTGGCTGTGGTGGAGGAGGCGGCGGCGCTGGTGCTGTTGTTGCTGGTGGACAGCGGTGGCGGCGCTGCTGTCGGGGACTGGAATGTTGGAGGGAGGAGACGGCCAGTTGAGGTTGGAATTAGGGGGGTCCAGGAGGACTGGGGCGTAGCTGTGGTCGAAGCCGGGACTAATGTAAGGCTGTCGCTGTTGTTGTTGCTGCTGCTTAGCAGTGGTGTTGTTGAAGGCTGAGGAGTTGGGAGGGGGCATGAAGCAGAATTGATCTGTGTTGCTGTTGTTGTTGTTGTTGGCGGGTACTACGGGAGGTGCTGAGGAGGAAGGTGGGTCTAGGACGGCGACGTTGGAGAGGAGGGAGCGGAGGCGGGTCTCGAGGAGGAGGGCGAGGTTGGGGTTGCAGGGGTAGATGATCTCCCTCACGTTGTGCACCAGCTGCGACACCGACCCGCTGTTGGACGTCTGGATCAGCTCCTTTATTATGCTGTCGATCCACGCCGTCGTCTGCTGCTGGGGAGCACCCGCCGTCGGCGCCGCTGCTGCTACTCCTCCTCCTCCTCCTCCTCCTCCTGTATTCCCATTATTATTATTATTATTAATATTTACTATATTATTAGTATTAGTATCAGGGTCCTCCGTGGAAGTTGCTGCGGCCGGGAGGAATAAGGGGAGGCCGGAGAACCCACAAACCGCCGGCCGAGAAGAGGACGACGGCGACGGATCAACAACAAACTGCTGCTGCTGCTGCTGATTTTGGGGATGATAGGAGGAGGACGCCGGGGAGAGGAGGTAGTGGTCGGACACCTCATCCATCTCGGCGGCGCTTCTCTTGCGGACCATCTTCAAGGCGGAGTAGTACGCCGGACTAGGGCTGCTGCTGTTGGTGTTGTAGAACCCGCCGGATGGGGAGGAGGAGGCCACTTGTTGCCTACTGCTATTATTGATACTACCAGTATTATTGGTGTGGTAGTTGTTGTTGTTGTTTTGAGGAGGGTGTTGGAGTTGGAGGAGGGCATATGGGTGAGGGAGATGGGTACTGCTAGAAGCTGCCATAGACATACCAACGCCCCTTCAAATCCCACAATATCAATTTCTATTCTATTCAATTTGGGAGGCCAGCCAGCAGCAAGAAGATGAGGATGAGGACGTTGTTTTCTGAATAGAACAGCACAGGACAAGACAAGCAAGCATTTACATATGCTACGTGATTTCAAGAGCGACCCCACCTCTATTATTTCATTTCAAATCTTTTCCTCACTTTTCTTATTTATTTTTCTTAAGATGGAGTAAAATAATACTCCGTACTACTGATGCCATGCGTAACATCAATAAAATAATGTAGACCGGGGAGAGAGGGTCAAAGAGAGATCCAAGCAGACGAGGGTTGAAAAAGAGAGTCCACACGACCAGACACGGCCGAGCGAGCTGCTGCTCTCTGCCTCCCTTGGGATTCTCTCTCTCTTTTTACTCCTTGGAACCCCCACTCCCTATTCCCCCCTCCCTCTCTCCCTACTTCATTAATTACACAATCATTTCTACTTTTTCAATCAAATCCCCAACACACCAACATCAACCATCAAACAAAATACGGAGTAAACCCTATTCTAATTCTCGAGAAAAAAACAACCATATTTTACTTCTTAAATCACTCTTCTTCTTCTTGGCTTTTATGTACGTCCCACACATATCATAAGTAATAGGAGTACTGTTATTGTAATACAGCGTACTTCATCTTTTTATAATTCCATTTCCACGTCCTCCTCATCCTCGTCACATGCATTCCAAATCTCTATTTGGAGTACTCATCTAGTCATTTGGCCCTTTTTTACCTTCTCATTTGAGATTATGCATGAGAAATATTTAAGGTAAAAAGTGAGTAATTTTAATGATTGGATAATGTACTATAGTAAAAAATGAGAAAAGTAAATTAAAAAAAATGGGTAATTAGAAAGTTTTAGTGGGGGAAATATAGTAAAATGAGAGAAAAGAAGAATAAGAAGTGGGTAATTTAAAGAATTTAGTATGGGTAATATAGTAAAATGAGAGAAAAGAAGAATAAAAAATGGGAAATTTAAAGAATTTAGTGGTGATAATATAGTAAAAGGAGAGAAATAAAAAAGTAAGAAATTTGAATGATGCAATGCTTTAAATTGGACAATCCAAAAATGGGAAAAAATCAGAAATGAGAAAAAACAAAAAGGGGCGTTTAAAACGAAAATGGGAAGAACAAATAGGGACAAAGGGAATATAACGGTCTTATACAATTTTTTTATACAGTATAATGAAAGAAATTAGGCTAGCCCCACACAAAATAGAACTATCCTACAACATCCTTGAGGATGAGGTCCCTAAGGACCTCATCGGAATCAAGTGAGTAGGAGGGAACACGACTAAATGAGTTTGCAACCTAGTCAGCAACCGCATTGACTTCCATGAACACATGGACTATATTTTAACTCTAAAACTGACCAAGCATGGACTACATACATGTACGCATGAACTCCGCCTTTCACGGACAGATCCAATCGCCCAACACTGCTTGAATAGTCAACAGGTTTTTGCCTTCAATGATTAAATGGGGAATGCCATGACGGATGGCTTCAACGATCCCTTGGCGAAGATGAAATGCTTCGAAGTGTATCACGAAGCGACGTCCAAGAAACAACCATCTAGAGACAATGAGAGCCCCCTAAAATCCCTGAGCAAAACCAAACGAGTCAGCGCCGTCAGAATTAACAACGCCATCAAAATTGAGCTTAAAGTAGTGTTTAGTTCATTTTGTCTTCCTCCTTTTTTGGCTTGTATTTTTTTTTTAGAAAAGGTAATAATTCAGAATACCAAATAAATTTGGTAGTCCGAAGTGTATCACGGAGCGACGTCCAAGAAACAACCATCTAGAGACAATGAGAGCCCCCTAAAATCCCTGAGCAAAACCAAATGAGTCAGCGCCGTCAGAATTAACAACGCCATCAAAATTGAGCTTAAAGTAGTGTTTAGTTCATTTTGTCTTCCTCCTTTTTTGGCTTGTATTTTTTTTTTGAAAAGGTAATAATTCGGAATACCAAATAAATTTGGTAGTCCGAGAGGCCGTAAGACGGAAGCCGTGAACGATTTGGAGATTCAAAAAGAGCCACAAAAGGCAAGCAGGATGGACGAAAAGAAGGACAAATTTTCAAAAAGAAGGAGCAGAAGGAGTTTGGAATCGGGGTGAGTAAAGCACTAAAACAGTGCCGCCGGCATCAAGTCGACCCATCATGGGGTGTGCGAATGGACAGCTAACGTTCCCTCCACCGAGATGAAGGATCTTCAGAGGTCTCTGAGCACCAAGCGACTTGGCCTAGACAAACTCGGTCCGAAAAATTCCAAACAAAACTCCAAATTTTCGAAAATTTATACAGAGAGGAACACAAGTCATCCTACAAATCATTGCAGCTCGGCAAATCATTCCAATCAGAATGATTGGAGGGTAATGCTCAAGGGGTAGGCTGTCATCAAAGAGGAGTCAAATTTGATTTTGAAGGGGCTTGATCAAAAACAACTTGCACAAAAGTTAACATAATTGCATATACTTTCTTTTCCATTTTCTTTGCCAGTAGAATCGGCTTTGTTCAAGAAGGCCTCATCACAATTGGTTTCCTCAACCATGATCCTTTTGGTTCAAATTGCTCAAAGAGCATACTTCGAGCATACTTTGAGCATACTTTGTTCTAAAGTATTGATCAAGAAAATGGATTTTCAATAAGGAATTCTTATATCACATGGATTAGTTTGGATATCCATATACCAACCAAGGGGTATTGTTCAAAAGGCCGGTTGTTTAGTTGAACGCCACCAATAATGGTTTCCTCAACCTTGGTGGATTCGAGTTCAATTTGTTCAACGCCATCAATAATGGTTTCCTCAACCTTGGTGGGTTCGATTTTAATTTGTTCAAGGGGAGGCGCTCGGCCTCCGTCGTCGAGCTCTCTGGTTGATTGCTCCCGAAAAGCCCCTTTTTCCTTGCCTCTAAGAACAGATCCGAAAACCTAGGAGTGATTTGTCGCAGGGAAGCATGAAATTGGGGGGCCAAACCACCCCAAAAGCACAGAGATAGGATGGATAACGACTTTGGAGATGATTTGAAGACGGAATAAACTGATTTTGGGGATGATTTGTTCACAGATTGGGGATCTAGGGTTTGGTTTTCTTTTGCATTTTTCTGTCGCCATTTTAGGGAAAGGCCAGAGCAAGGGTCGATGGAGAAAACCCAAAAAAAAAATCCCTGCTTCTGCCTCTCTCGATACCCCTTTCCCCTAACCTCTTTGCCCCTTTCTAGTTCCCTGCTTCGCCATTTTGGCTTGTATTGTATGCTTTTCAATCACTTCTTTTTTTGGGTTGATTGCTTCTTTCCATTCGACAATTTTTCTTCATAGCGAATCGAGGGTTTATTTGGTTCTAGTTCTCCCCGTTGAGGATATTCTTGTTCTTGAAATAACAAGCGCACCACCATAAGCAGAAAACAGATTCTGTTTATTCTTTAAAGAGCTTTTGACGGATCTTTGTGCTGAAGTTCAGTCGGTGTCAATTGTCTGCCTGCAATTGTCTGACTTTTTGGGCCATGCGAGGATTGAGGAAGGTCAACGCCTGGATTGTGTGGTTGCATTATATAAAGAGGTGATAAAAACTTCATTGATATTCTTGTCACAACCTTACGCAACGGCTATGTGGTTGGCTGCAAGTCTCGTTTTAGTAGGAAGGCCGTTACGACATATTTTCCAAATAAAAATTTTCTACTTTGGTGGAATGTCTAGTTTTTGTATCCATTCTAGATCTATTGTAGGATTTTTATTCTGATCCTAGATTCATTTTATAGTAGCATTTGTGGAGAACCTACCATTTTTACTTGGTTTCCCATATAAACAGTCTGGGATGTTGCTTAGTGGTAAACTAACTCTATAGTAATGGCCTTAACTTCATCTAGGTAGAGCACTAGACCTAGTTTATGTAAATCCCATGTCTTATTTTGCCGGAGATAGTTGCTGACCGGTTCATCTCAGTCAATATTATGTCGTGAGTAGACCCGACAAAATCTGACCCGAACCGAAAAACTGACCTGAACCGCCCGAAATTGCCTGGGTCATAACCTGAAAAAATAAACCTGAAACCCGATTTTAACCGAACCCGATGACCCGAGAAATTTCTGGGTCAAAACCCCCCTATGTTTCGGCTAACGTGTTGGGTCGAACGAAAAACGGGAATAGTGTGAAAAAATTTCACACATTGTTGGGTTCGGTTGTAATGTCTTATCTTCCTCTCATCAATAGTCGAACTCGACTCCAATTGATTGATTGAAAGATAATTCTTTATGAAGAAAATCAACTCGAGAAATTGATTTTGAACATGAAACATACCAATATGATTCAAGATGTACTAAGTTAATGTCTCTTAAATTTATGTATACTTCTCATGGTTTGAATATTTTTTGCTTTGTTGAACTAAAGTCTACGTTCTTAATTGATTTGTAAAGTTGTTATAGGTTACATTAATGTTTATAGCTTTATCAAATTTGAAATATGTAAAAATTGAGAAATATTATACTTTTAATATATGTAAATTGCAAGTTTTGTTCTTCTAGTTTGATATATAGTTTATGATATATGTATACAAGAACTCTAGAATTTAAATTTTCATACAATTACTTTCTATGAATCTCACGTGTTCCTTTTTTTCTTCATAATCAATTTTGAATCTCTTAGAAGTTGAACTTTGAGGTTAATCATTTCTTATTGAAATTCTTCTAGCGGACACCATGAAGGTGAAATTGGAGTTTGTTTTTGTTGTCTTTGTGTTACTCATCCCACTTATTCTAGCATATGATTAATTACAAAAATCTTGTTAAAATAGTTCGATATCACGTTATGATTAATTATTTGTAATAGTAAGTACAAATCCGAAGTGTAACTTTTGTATTAAAAATCTAAATCCTCATATTTAGGTTCAAATTATATCATATTATAAATTTATAAGTAAATAAGCGAGTCATAAATTAATATCAACAAAAAAATAATAAATAAATTATTCAAACAAATTTGAGAACCCAAGCTCTTCAACCCGTTGGGTTGATCCAAACCCACAATAAACCCGTAGTGACCCGACACGTTTGGACCCGTTAAAGTTGTGACCCGAAATGACCCGACCTGGTGTTGATCCGAACCCGACATACCGAAACCCGAACCCGACCCACCCGACTCGATTGACAGGTCTAGTCGGGAGTCTATTTTGCACCGTAAGTATATGTCAAGCTCAATGGTCTTTCCAAAAACCAATAAGGCCCAAAAGAAAGGGATCCCTAAGTCTCATCAGCTTTGACCATTGTCAAGACGTGTTACTTTGTTAATTGTAGTCCCACAAACTTTTAGTCTCCAGATACTTTTCCGTAATTATTTTAACCTAGAGGTTTCCAAGTTTTTATATGATTTTCCATAGTAGTTTCATTTGTAGTGCTTGATTCATTTCTTATGTTTTACCTATACCTAACCCACCATATCGACTCGGTCTATGGATAGAGTTCCAACTAACTAGCAGTTTAAAACCACTTTGTTTGTTCCGGGAAAAGTTTCGATTAATCTTATCTAGGTCATCGTGGATAGCCTTTGGTAGGTAGAAAGCTTGCACTAAATAATTTGGTTACAGTGACAGGTTTGCTTTTATCAATGTTTTCCTACCCCTCTTGGGATAGTGAGTTTGCCCTTTCCATTTAGCCAAGTGTTCTCTCGTTCTAGTAGTACGCGCATTGAACATGTTCTTTATAACTCTTTCATTAATGATAGGGCAACCAAGATACTTGTCTAGACGTTGTTGTATTTGTGATGTGTAAGATTTACTTGATTTGAATCTTGGTTGATGTATTGATATTTTTAGTGGTTTGGAAAACCGATTTGTTAAAATTTACTTTCTGTCTTGAGATTTGACAAGGATTCAATGATATGTTTATATTATGACATGTATAGTGGTTTGTTTTGGCAAATACATTATTGTTATATGTGTATGCTAGGAACAGGATTTTGGTTTCACCCCTGGAGATTTGAATACCGATCCCACTTTTAGGGTTTAAACACGTCCTTTGTAGCTGTCTTGCAAACTCTTCGCTTGCCAAGACAAAGAGGTACGTAGGGGGAGAGTGGGTCTCCTCGTTGCAGTGCCTTAAATGGTTTGAACTGGTTTGTTGGTCCATTGTTCACAAGGACAGAGAAAGTGACAGCTTCAACGCACTCTCTAATCCAAGCGATGAATTTTTGATCAAAACCAAATTTGTCCATTACATGGAACATGAAGTCTCTGCTAAGGCGGTCATATTCTTTCACCATATCAAAGCTTAATGAAAACTCACCCACCTACGTCTTTTTAATTACGAAAAGAATGAAAGATTTTGTACGCAATGAGAGTATTATCATGTATACTTCTGTTTTCAATAAAAGCCGATTGCATAACATAAGTCCTATATCATATATTCATAAGGAACAATTAAAATTTGGTACAAAATACCATTAAAATTTAATATATTTCATAAACATATTACTCCCTCTATCCCATGGTGTTTCTCAATTCTTTCGTTTCGACTGTCCCAATTTTTTTTGTCAATCTCTAAAACTTTCCATTTCTACCATACTTTTCTTACCATATTACTCTTATTCAATCTCATATATTACCCCCGTTATCTATTTTGTTTTATCAAATTTATCACTTTTTCCTATAAAGATACAAAATAACCTTCATCCAATCTTATATATTACCCTCAATTATTCACCTTTCCCATCAAATTTATCACTTTTAATTTTTTTTTATCTCTATAAAATTACAAAATTACTTTTATTTATTACCTTAATTAATCAACTTTTCAACTTTTACTAAATACCTTGTCAATCTACTATAATGCAATATAAAGTAGAGCCCATGTCTGTGTGAAAATTTGCGCCACGTCATCAAACCCGAATAAGATAATGATTTTATTTTTTACATTATATTTTCTAATAATAACTCATATAACTGCTTGGTATCTTATCCAATTTCCTTATATCTACTTGGTATCTTACTCAATTTTTGATATCTTAAGATTTTTTTCTAACATGGTTTTTTTAACAAATTATCCTTATATGAATATAAAAATCAAGTGATTTTTTTAATATCTTAATAGTTTTTCCTTATTAATCAGCATACATTTTTGTCATTATTAAATCTTGAAAAATAGTGAAAAAAATTCACATTTGTCGTCAATATTACGTTAAATAATTTAAATAATGATATAAATATGAAAAATTGAATAAAATTTTTCTTAAAATTAACATTGTACTTATAAAAATACATATGTATAGATCAATAGGTGCAAACTCCAGTCTATCAGGTTTGGGTTGTAAATTATCAAGTTAAAAAAGGGTTTCGTGTCAAAATTCAATCTCAAATCGGTTAATTCGAGTGTATATAACTACATTAGCCGTACATTGTAAGAGATTTGTACTAGTTGTACTCTATGAACAAACATTTTGTGACGAAGGAGTACTAAAAGAATTCATTGATTTCAGTAAGGATTGATTGACACCACTCCGTAGTAAATTCTACTAGTAATTGAATAGAGGAAAAAAAACAGTTAAGGTGCATGATATTGATACAGTAGGAAAATAAATAAAGGATAGTTTTGTTTGGTTTTAGGGTATAGGAAAGGCTAAAGATGCTAATAAGGGAAGAGGACGATGGATGAAAGGACAAGGCAGAAGAAATGGGACTGCCAAAGTCCAACGCCCACGATAGACACCACACACACACACGTTAATGAATGTGAAGAGAGAGGGAGAGGATTTGGTAATTGGAGTAAGTGAATTTTTAAATGTTTGTCCAATGCGACGTAGCGTTTGACATTTTGCTTTCAAACTGGTTCCAGGGATGTCAGCTTTTTCGGCATCATTTCCGCTTTTTGGCCTTGTTTGACCTGCTACCCCCTTTCCCGGTTTTACTCCTCCCCACCTTTTTGCTTATTTCCAAACTCCAACCCCACTTTTTCATCTTCTCCTCTTCTTTGCCCGATGTAGATTTGTCGTCCCTTTCCCACTTAAAATACTACGGAGTACTCCACTAAATTAGTAGTAGTAACGTTACATTTTATTTGGGGAGTGATTGGCTGACCCTTAGGGTAAGCTACCCTCACGGGTCCCACATCATCACATTAATTAGCATCTACTTACCACTTTAGTTTCGTAGTTTAGTTAACTCCCGCATCTTGATCGCAATCAATCGTTATCGCCGGAGTAATCAATGTCTAATTAACTATAAATTATTTAGAAGTCATCATTATGCAAAGGTGGAGATCTCGGAGCGCTGTAGTGTTGAAAGATAATTACTCGATCGGGCCAAGAGATCGAGCTCGAGACATCAACCTATCAAGACGGAAATAAGGATTTTACGAACGACGACGATCAAAACTTTCTTGATCGACCGCGTGCGATTGCGAAGCCATACCGCGGGGATAACCGCGAGCGACCCATACCCGCGACCGCGGGTCAACGACCGACAAATTCGTCGTCCATGCTTCCGGCTCGCTTTTTGGGAGTTACACTCATCGGGTTTGGACGATCTATATATCGTTGGAAAGAGGAAAAGATAAATTACAAATCTTCTTCAAACATCATCCCCAAAATCGCAAGAGGCGGCAAAAATGCGTTCGAATGCTGCTGCAGTGCGCGAAGTACGCAAAACAGACCAAGTCTACTTCAAACGCTTCGTTCGAGAGGTAGGAGCATTGAAAAGTTACTCACTCTATGTCTATGGAAAGCTGAATAAATCATCTACAACTTCTCTGTTGACATTGACAACAGAAGAGAGCTTGAACTAATCCAAAATCGCAGTTCAAGACAGACAACCCCGTTTTCATGACAGTATCGTACCTCTGTGTTGCGCAAGCTTGTTTGGGAGCTACCGTCGTCCAAGCTAGACAAATCAAGATGTTTTGGAAATATAACGAGGAGTACGACATTTCGTATTCATAAGTCGAAGCAAGAATCCTGCTCGAAATCGGTCGAAACAGGACACGAACAGTGTTGTCCAAAAATCAAGCCGAAGAGATGAAGGATCAAATCAATGTCCATCGATGTGCATGTCTCCAGAATACCACCACGAGATTGGTAAGATCATCAACACTTGTTTTCAATTTTTATCCCATATTGATGGACCACGAACGTCTACTTGAACGATAGAGTGGTCAAGAGTGCATCGATTAACATTTTTGTTTTAACAATGCACGAAGCTCGATAGTGGGAGCCGTTGACTCCAAATATTGTTAGCGGAAAAAGCATAACGCCTAGTGAAGTCGTCTTAGGGCTAACAACATCGGAACGAGAGCATGACTCCTTCACTGAGGCAAAACCACGACCGCGGCCCACCAAGTTGCGCTAATAGCGTAGTCTTTATGAGGCCTTCGCGTGGATATTAAGTTGTTTGAAAACCCTCGATTTTTCTCTATCTTAGAAACCATTGGGTAACCGTTTTATCCCGCTCGGATTTGTGAATGGCGCGGTGAAAAGTTAAAATTACTCTGCGTTACTTTTGTATTTGTCTTAGCGGCTCTGCTTGAACACGTGAGCGGCACGTTCCCCTATGCAACATGCACCATATACTAGAAAGATGCATATCTACTCCCAACACGTGACAAACATACTCCTCCAAATACTTACCCTCAATCTCATAAAACAAATACTCGGTATCTATTTTTTTGATCAACAATACTCGGTATCTTATTTAAACATCAATAATATCAAACTCATAGATCTACTTTTCCATTCATCTGTAAGATTTCGTCATTATATAGTTTTATAGATATCGATTCCTGTCCGAGAAAATTTTGCTGAAATACATTTATGGTTCCGATCTCAATGTATTCTTTTGGTACCAGCTTTGAAATGCATTGACAGTACCAACTCTGAAATGCATCTTTTCTAAATGGAGCTTATCCACTGTTGATCCGCTATTTTTGGGTAGAATAAAAACAACTGCAACATTTCCTTGTATCCAACCAAACCTGTGCCTGCTGCCTACGAGGAGCATACATATAACCAATTGGCACATACCCACATTACTACAGACGGATACTAGAAATTATAGGAACATAGTTGGTACTGCAATTATTGACTTGAAATTTTCCTTTACATTTTCTTGTCCTACTATTAGTTTGATGAAGCACGTCATCCATCTCATGGCATAGCATGGCTTCATCATCTGGTGTCTGGGTAGTTAGTTTAAGATCCTATGGTAAGCAATCCCCGTTTTTGTAAGTCTAATAGCAAGGCAATGGCTGCAGCATCGAGCGAGCTTTTCTTGTCAGCTCTTTTATCACCAGTCACCTCCACTTCACCAAACTGCGGTATGCACAGACAAATTTTCGACTCGAATGTAATGTAGCACACCCGCTTCTCAGAACCTTCACCCACCTCAACAGGGGTCCTGCAATGGAAAAATGCCTTTCTTTTATGTCTTCGTAACAAAATTGTTTCGTAAATGTTGTAAGAGTTGATTGGAGATTTGATTTTACTTTGACTTGTGATCTGTTGATTGGAAGGTAGGCCTTGGCCACTGTAGTCTCTTACAAAGTTCAAACAAAGTGTTTCTGGGTCCACCTTTATCCATGTCAATTGCAGGAATAGCTACAGAGATTAATGAAAACCGTTGATGAGTGTATCGCATATTATCATCATTTCTTGAAGGGAAGAGAAATGCACTCACCTGGGGCCTCAGTAGATGTAATGTTTTGCTCAGAGCTACTGGGTACTGTCGAGTGACATGTCTTTGGCTTCTTCCGAGTTGTGGTGTCAGCAGAGTTGTCAACGCCATCATGAGGTGAATCCTGCTTATTCCTCTTGGATATACACTGGGCGTAAGAAATTCCTCTTTTCTGTGATATATATACCACAATATAACTCAGTAATGCACGTCTATTTAATGTACAGGACAGTTCGTTATTTCTTGCTATCAAATTTTATAGTTTTTGCAGCTATGATAAGATAACGGTGCTGCTGAAGGGAAATCAAGATCAGCTACGGAACTCCATCAACGTTTTGTATTCTCATGCTTTCACATTAAATTGGTAAAAAGAAATGCAGAAGGTGAAGAATGTACTTCAGAGTTCAGACAAATGATTTCTTGTTTTGTTCTCTTATTTCATGCATCATCTTGTCCGACTTAATTTTGTCAAATTATGGCAGAAATAAGTAATATCTTACAAGGCAAGTGCATAATAAAACCAACCTGCAAAATCTTCAGCAGATGAGCTGCAGCTTGTCCTCTGGCATTTTTTCTCGTTCGGTCAGTTCCTTGTCCTGTCAGAAGTTCATCTTTGAGTTGTAACCTCAGATCTATATGTATCTTATCTGATTTGTTGACGCGGTGTTCCTTAAAGTAGTATCCAAGAGAATCACACAGCTCTATTAGCTCTCGAAGAGGTGGCAACTCGAGCGTATCTGGCGTTGCAATAGATAAGAGTGGCTTGAAGATCTTCCACACTTCATCCAGATTGAACCGATTGTCAATTACTATCGCCCCAGTTATACTTTCAATCAGATCCCCAAGAGCCTAATCCGAAAAACCAAACAGTTGAAAAACGCGATTAGCTGAAAATTAGAAAAAATGATAGATTTAAAGTAAGACCTCAAGGAATAGAATAAAATACCTTAGGACCTTTCTGACCCAGCATTGACTTATCATCAGTTTTCTCATCATCCAAAATCACCTTCTGATACTCTTCTATTTGTCTAAGCAATAATTCAGAGCTAGTTTGAAGATGTGAATATAGATTTTTTCTCACAGCCACTTGTGCAAAGTTTTCATTGTTAACAGAAGCTGAACGCAAGTCAGTCAACTCCCCAGGATCAATATCAGCATACGTCTCATATAAGTGTTTAGTAATAAGCAGATCCAGCACAGAGTCACCAAGAAATTCAAGCCTCTAAAACAAATTAATTTTTGGTGAGCAACATGCTATATACAAATGCATTGGATAGATTATACATTGACTAACAGCATACGGATAAGTAATGAAGCAAACTGCAAAGTAGTACCATTCTCAATGCTTAGCACCCTGCAAATATGTATGCAACATTTACTTAAAGAGTGTAGACAGTACCTCATAATTATAGCCATCTGCAGATTCATGCGTGATGGCCTCCAGTAAGAGTCCCTTCACAATAAATTCATATTGAAGTTTCTTTTCTAGGGCTTCTATCTCGTGAGATTTTGGGGTGTAACTGTGAAGAGATGCCCCATTAATGGCTTTATCTAGAGATGCTGGGTTAATGTCAACTTCAATTCCTAGCCACTTCATAACATGCATGGCAGCTAATAATCCACCACCAACATAGTACGCTCCAATGATAGCTTCAACACAGTCGGAAATTGTTTTTGAGCCCAACCACCTATGACCCTTGTCACAGGTCTTCCCAACCATTACATTCTCTTCAAATGTTATGAACCGGCTGTCAATTGATGGCACTTCTCCAGTATCCAAACCATGGGAACAGGGAGCAGGATAGATAGAAAGCTGTCCAGGAGCCACCCAACGACGTGGTTCAAATGCACTGTCCCTTATGTACTCCTGTCAAAGACAATAGTATAACAATTCATTCATCAATCTAAACAGTTTTTACTGATTGATCATAAATCTCAGGAATAAACGGAACAAATAAAAATAAATATGTATAGTTTCATGATATGTTGGATTGCATGCTCTTCCCCTCTAAGATGTTTTACACTATCAGTTATCAACTTGGTATCCTTAAAGCACACGTTGAAGGAATATAATCTGATCAACTAAAAAACAAATGAAAGAAGGAATATAGATATAGAATATGGAATGGCGATAAACAAGAGGAAGCCTTCCCTTAAGTAAAAACACTTGGATGGTAGAGAGCACAGAGTCAATTATAAAGAATATGCAAAAATGAGTTTTTATTGGCCAACAAAAGAGCTAACGGCAAACACCAATGTCATAAGCAATGGGTGGGGGCGATAATTACTGCAGTCTCCTCGGAAAACTTGAGCCTTAACAAACCAATCTTATTAAGTTTCACTCAGAGAATGAAGACCATTGAAAGCAAACTAGCAGAATAACTCTGCAACACTGCATGAGGGGAGAAAGTACCTGTATTTTACGGCTAGTTCCCAACTTATGAAGTGTTGCATTACAAACAGCCAATGAGCGTTTTGAAGATAGCTTCCCTTCTTGTTTGTGGGGATTTTCAAGAAACAGATGGCAGCTAACTGCGTACTTTAAAACTGAATCCCCAAGCAGTTCAAGGCGCTCCATGGAAAATTTCTCACAGCACCTTAGACTTGTAAGTGCTTCTAGAATCTAGTAAAAACAAATGCAATTATTTTTATGTGTGCAGCAAGTTAGCTATTATGTGAAGAACATAACTAAAAATCAAGCTAAACAAGGAGCAAAGTGGCATACTAGAGCACTAGGTATCTGAGCTTCTGTTGAGTTGAATGCAATCTCTTTCCTGAGCTGACTGGCTAGCATCAAAGATTCTAGACGATGCATCACAGAGGGAAGTAAATATGATGCTCTTAGCACCGAGACTGGGACATCAATTTTGACTAAGAGTTCAGGTGGCATGTGGACTCGACTATACGGATTTGGAGTTGTTGCTTTGGAGCTATAAGCTGATAATTCAGGGGAAAAAATTCTAGTGAATCAACTCAGAAAGAAGACCTTACATTAATAAGATGGATGTGACAAAATAACATGCAGAAGATAGCATTATAATCTGAGACATCAACTAGCATGTGACAGTAACAAATAATTTCAATATATACAGAGTCTTCGACAACAAAAATATACTCTTAACCATGTCACATGTACTTACATTCACTGTTGAAATCAACAAGGAGATTAAATGAGTTATGACTTTGCTTCAACAGCAACAAAGGCTGTTTTGGTTGCAATAGCACGATATCATACCTGAAAAATGTGCACCAAAGAATAATTTAGAGGTAACGAAAAGAGAGATATTAACAAGAATGATCAATAACCAAAAACAAATCCCTACTTTTGATTATAGTAATCAGTGAAGGTACTAAATTTAGATGAACCTCCATCAAAAGGACTATCAGCAGATGAATTATCCACAACATCTATTATTGTATACATCTTTCCAGTGTGAACAGAGAAAGCTATAGTGTTCTTCAAGTTGTCCACATGAGATGAAGTGTTGGCCAAATATAACACATCTGTTTCTGAAGAGCTTCTATCTCCAGGAGCTGCAGTTTTTTTGCTGTCACTTTCAAGATGCCTAGGACTTAAATAATAAGATCTCATAAATTTTGTGGCGGAGACACACGAGTCAATAGCTTTCCAATTAATGCTCCATGAATTAGGATCTTGTACATTTGAAGTTTCAATTGGCAAGAGCAGATACATATAAAAAGAGCTCCATAGTAGCTCACTATTGTTTTCAAGAAGAAATTTTCTGTCACCGCTTGTTCTAGATCCTTGGAATATTTTTCCATACAGGGAATTATAGAACAGCTCATGGAAACGCATTGCTCTTGCAATCTGAGAGAAAAGGGTAGTGAGAAGAAGACATAAAGCAATCAGTGATACAAAAGATAAATTGATAAAGAACCATATACCTGATCCGCATCAAAACACACTAGACCACAAGAGGAGATAGAAGATGGGATGACTTTATTTGAATGTACATACAAGTCAATGTTTGTATTGGCCACATCAGCATCAAGCTTTGATTCAGTTAAGAGCATAAATGAAGAGCAGATCTCATCATCAATATCACAAGGGAATATGATTTTGTAAGCATGGTACATGAAGGTACAAGCTTTGGCACCCCAAGACCCATCCAATGACCTAATACGAGTTGTTCCGTGTAGCTCTTTCCTTTTTGTGGACCCTGCAAAATCAATAAATATAATTTAGAGCAGCCCCAGAGAAGCGACATGACAAACTCCTGCCAAAATCACAGGATTTCGACAAATTTCTTCCCCCTGGTAGAGGTGAATTAACCTAATACACATGCACACATCAGATACCATCCAACACTTTTAATTGCTTGCAAATTTATTGTTCAACATATGTACAAACTGCCGATTAGTGCGCCTAGAAAATTCCCAAACTCTCACTCCAGAAATAGTACACAAAATCGGGACCAGATAAAACAATTTAGTGCTCATCACACATTCAAGAAGATATTACAGCATAGAACTAAGATCACAGCCCAGATTATTTGGAGAATATATTTATTTTTTTAATAGATTGGATTGGAAAATACAAAGTCCTAAATCTTTTGTTTGAGGAAATTTTAAGAAAAAATGGGCTGAATCGCCAGTGACATAATGCCTTGGAATGAATGTCCAAGTTTCATAAAAAAAGTGTACAACATACAACATGCACACACACATACCAGCACCCACAGCCAATCCATTAGTCTGCACCTCCAAATTCTGTTTTGATTGCACATCATTGCATGGAATAAGATGATCATTAAGTGCACCCATCTGGTGCAACTTTTTGCATGCTTCCATGCATACAAGCTCCTTGGATGTACGAGAATCATGGTGCAGGGGACCAACTATAGTTTGAAAAGCTGCATTTGGGGGTAGGATCAATTTACATTCAAATGATGGTCCTGATTGCAAGAGCTTAAAAATTGGCTTTGGACTGTAGTACCTATGCAAATCAAATTACATAGCCACTGTCAACCTCAAGAAAATTCCTCAACCCAGCTGCACAGAGTTTAGTTCGTTAAAGAAAAGGTAAAATCAGAGTTAAACAACCATGAGTAATACTAAAAGGCAGGTTTACCTATCTGCCGGTAGCTTTGTACAGTATTGGTGGATAAGCCTCACACTAGACTCTAGAGTAACTGATGCTCTCGTGTGTTCTACAATGCAAGGATTAACTTGCTCAGCATTAGAAGCTGTTGAAAGGCAAATTTCAAGATCGTCCATCTTAGATAGGTCATTAACAGATTGCTTGCTTCGTATTATCTCAAACAACTGATCCCTCTGCTCCTGGTTATTTCTGAAAATAAATAAATTTGGACATCACATTGTGAAAGTGGATGATGGGAGCAGAAAGAGCCTTACAAAAGATTAGACCAAGCTATGAATTTAGTGAATAATTATCACATATATAACCAAGCAAAAAAGGGGTATCATACTTAACCATTCTATCTATGGAGATATTTCTTGACAGTACTAATGATATGATTTTACTCTAGTTACATGTCCCCTAACAAAATAGGTTTTAAACTTCATGCTAATAATGATAATAGTACATCATCATATCCTTACACCAACTAAATATAAATATGACAATACCAAGTATACAATAATTTTTTGCAATTAATTGTACCACTTGTACTAGAAGAGGTGTTGCAGACTTGTAGAAATCTTTGCAAGAGCAAAATATGCTTATAAAAGATCCTAAAACAAATGATTTTGGAAAAAAGGAAACAGCTAACATTTCTATCGATGTACCTTCATCCATTCAGTATTCAGTTTATCTAAATCCAAAATTAGATCAATTTGTACGTATATCAACGCTCATTAACCAGAGAAAGAAAACAGGGAATGAGAGCATGTCTCCATGGCAGCCCTCTAGATAATGAGTGGATATGGTTCACTTGAATAATCGAAGAAAATGCACATAAAAACCACGCAAAACTCAAACTTTTACTCCATTGGACATTGACCACAAGAAAGCTTCCCCCCCTCCCTTAAATCAGGTAACTTTTATGCATGATGTACTATCAGGATTCACTTGGAAAATTAGCACTATCTATCATCCATCAGGTTTCAAACAAAGATGATTAAATCTAACAACGTGAAGAGAACCTACTGTCTCAATCACAATGATAGTCAATTCAAACAAGCGAGTTAAAAAGTGTTTTAACTTTCTTACCTTTTTCTCATTAGTTCATAAACTAAAAACAAACATGTTTCCTAAGTAGCCAATTCAAGGAATTATGTAAAGGAAGACCTAATCAAACCACTCAATGCATAAGTATCAATTTAGTACATCATTACTCGAGAGTAAGAGATATATAAAAAGATATCAAACCTTTGAAGCATCATAATAAGCTGACAGTCATTTTGGTCTGCTCTTTGCCAACATTTCGCATAATGATGTACAGTTTTTGGCAGGTCAAAGCATACTACATAGGAACAATCAAACAGAGTAAGTCCTTCCTGGACCACATCTGTTGTGAATAGAAGGTTAACCTACATAAGAGTTTGTTTATCAGGCCAAGAAATATCTTGACAATTCATACACCCATAATTTAATTCAGTAAGAGAAAATATAGCTTCTGTATGATGAAATGAATGTCCCACCATCAGAAAATATATTTGACACATAAGCATGAAGCACCTTATCATTTATAACTGTTTCTTGAGTTAGTTTTTGCATTTTTGAAGATGGTGCATCAGCAGATGAGCTACTTTCGTTCTGGTACGAAACTTTCAAATGAGATAAACTTGCAACTTTCTCCAAGAATCTCTCAGTAACTGTAGCAGCTATGGCTTTGTCAACAAAGATGAGGCATTTTACTTGGACATCTTTGCTGCAAAAAGTAGAATTATAAATGAGCTGAAGCCGGGATGGGATCAGACTGGCTTCACTGCTAATGAAAATTGTAATGAACATACCACAATGATTCAACCATTTCCAATAATTTGCTGAATTTTGGAGATACGGTGCCCATACTTACTGCTTCTAGGCCATAATCAATGTAAGGTGCTATATCGTTGCCTGCATGAGTTTGTAACGGATTAATTTGGACGTTAGGGAGTCATAAAGATGGGACCTCTTCATGCATACATGAAGACTTTACATTTATTTTTATTGCTAAGGTTTTGTCTTTGTTAGGTCCCACAATCATGTTTTCAATAACTCCTTTAAAAGATTCCCCTACATGTGGCCTTCATTATTTGGATCCCACTGTCTAATTTAGACTTCAGAGTCAAATTGAATGTATATTTCATCCCAATCTAGTCGAATTATTCAATTACAAAACTTTAGAAAATTTGTTACTTTAATAAGACAACAACAGAAGATTTATGCCGGATATGCCACATTTTAGATATGAAGATCATCTACCTCATTTATAATAAATAGCATTTAACTACTCCCTGTAAGCAATGAAATGTTTCCAACAAGTAAAGCATATGTTAAACAGAAACCAACAAATCTTCATCATGGATTCATAGTACGAAGCACCTTCCAGAAATAAACACCAGCAGTACAATGATGCAAGGCATAAAACAAACATTATTTAAGATGCAATAGCCAAAATAATCAGTTGAGCAAGAATTGGGCCCTTTAGTTGTATCTTGCTTAATACCATGGACCAAAATGATTAAAAGTGGCATGTGTAAGATACCTTGAGGGAAATAATCTTTAATAGAAACCAATGCTTCATCCAAAAAAGATTTATGTGGTGAAGCAGTCTCCATACATAGTCTGTAATGCTCTGTAAAATTGGGAATAGTCTCCATACAAATAGTTACAGCCTATATAAAAAATAGAGAGAGAGAATAATTTTTACATCAGAATGGTGAATCACAGCTATTGTAACATTTGGATATCTGGTAAGACTGGTGGATGACAAACATCCATGGACAAATCACACAAGCAAAAGGCCACCAGCTGGTTTTCCAAGTGATTTACTACAGTTCCAACATATTCTTCCCATCATAATTGGAATATTTGTACATAATTATGGACATAAATCCCCATTCACCCCTTCAGGAAGTCGGATAAATCCTTGAAGCCAGCAGTAATCTAAATACAGTTACAATGCCTTCAGCATAATCACCATACACTCCACATGAGATTTAGTTTTCCTATTTTAAACAAGACAATTGAAAAAGAACCAGCAAGTCAAAAGATTGGACAGGCCCTGGTTAAATTGTTGCTCAGCTTCAAGAGCAACAAGAGTTCAGACGGTTATGTGAGAACTAGAATGACTACTCCATGTTGCTTTTAACTACAGATATATAAAAGAATTGATTTAACAATCTCCAGGCACACCTAGACAATGTGCCTGCATGTGACACAGTTTCTTCTGATAATAATTTTCCCTAGACATGCTTTAGGATATCTCACTACCCAACAGTAGAAAGGCTGGGGAAAATATGTTCTCCCTTTAATCCTCAGTCCTAATTTTTCAACCTGAATGTTCTATACATTGAAGAAGCTGTAGCAATATAATTTAGAAACACAAAAGGAACTTGATATAGCCACTACAGATCTATATTAGGTGCCATGTCATACTATCAGTCACGCAAAAGTGCTAAGATATGAAGCGCTCATTATGATAGGTTAGAATTATTACCTCATAAGCGCCAAAAAGTCCCAGATTATCAAGGCAATACAAAATTTCTGCATGATCATTGGACAAACGCCTGTGCAGTGTTTTGAGTTTATCCTTTATATCTGTGGTATGTAATGGAAATAACTCTTGCACCAATGAGGCATCATACTGTTCACAAAAATAATGAGGGTAATTACTTGCATTTGTGAAGAAGAACTTTGCAAAACATCATCATCCGTATAATGACTTGTCAGGAGAAAACATACCTTAGTAAACAATGAAAACAACTTATCTCTTAGGCCAAGACTGTAACCTTTGGCCAAGTCATAAAATCTATAGGTTTCTCTGGAAGAGGGAATAAGTTCCTCAAGTTCACATTTGTCAATTACACCATACACCTACAAATAAGAACCTCATGTATAGTGCAAAACCTCATCATCCTAATATGGATCTGTGAGAACAGAAAAGAACCCGTGAGCCAAGAATCTAATTTACCTGTGAATCCAATAGACTTTCAAGCTCTGTCATCCGATGATCCTCACAGTCTACATAGGATGAAACACACAAAGAGAGCAGTTTTAGACAACAAAAAACACTTGTTTTCAAATAACTCACATATAGGAAGGTTTGAATCAGTATCAGCTGTCTTAGACTAACTTTAAGCAGGATTTTCTCTGAAAAGAAACGGAAGGATAGCAGCTAAAGCCTAAATACAGAAACTTACCTTTTCTAATCAAGGGGAATGTCGTCATTCCAAAGATCCTTGGCTTATCATGAGATTTGTGATAAAATTCCTGCATTAGCAAAAGCAAGATGACATAGAACACACCTTCATGATTTTGAGAGAGGGTGAGGGCAACCCAAGTATCATAAATAAACTACCTTCATGATCTCTGAGGAGCTATGATCACCAATAGCATGATGACACTCGTCGAAGATCAGCAAGGAAATTGCTTCCATTGAAAGGAAGGACTTCCTAGAGGTGTCTAACATTATCTGTGGTCTCATAATGAATACCTGTTCAATTCGACCAAAATAAAAATAAAAATACCTGTTCAATCCATCACTAAACAACATTAACAAAATAGAGCAGAAGTTTATGAAACAACATGGAAGGCAACTCCCATTCTATCCACACTGATTAAAAAAAAAACTAGAACAGATGTTCATCAAACATCCATGAGACACAAAATCGGCAAGATGGAGGACGTCTCAAACACTAGAGAGCTACAAACAATTAAAAAGAAATTACTAGGAATTATGGGGTGAAGAAGATGAAGAAAACTTACATTGTAACCATAGATCTCATTAAGCCAACACTCGGCATTCCTCTGCTCAACCAGTGATTTGTCAATCACTTTGACATGCAAGTCAGTGCGAGCTTTAATCACTAGATATAGCTGCATTTTTAAGGTCACACGAAAGTTTACTGAAAGAGCACAAGAAATTCAGCGGATAACAAACCAAAAAGAGTGTTTAAAGTTTGTGTTTTTGCCTGATTAACAAGGCTGTCAGTTGGAGCCAAGAAGACGATCAGACCGGAAAGAGGCCGGGAAGAGGTGACAGTAGGATTATCATCTTCCCTATTACAAGCTTGACAAAATTCCTTGATAAGCCTACCAGCAATAACGGCTTTGCCACTCCAAGCCTCTACAACTGCTATCGTGTTCCTACCAATAGCAACTTCAAGTAGCCTCCTTCGACGCCTAAAACAAACTCACAATTCTGATTCGGTGCCAAATAGTGAGCTAGAATCAGAGAAAGGAAAGACGAGGAAGAAAAGGACGACCTTTTAGTGTGATCAGTCTCAGAGTCTGGCTGTTGGTTCATCTGGTCGAAGGTCCGCTTATGGCTTCCGTTGCCACCGTTTTTCTCGGTCTGCGTATCGACGATCCGACGTGACTTGGGCGAACTCATGGCCTCGAAAAGGCAATGGCCAACAAATAAACCCTAGGAAGGAGCAATTACGGGAAAACGGACGAGATGGCAGTTTCCTGTTGGATTCTAGTACGATAACGATGCGTTAAGCATGATCAGGACCAAATCAGTCAACAGGTGCAGGGAGAGGGAGAATTGATCATGTAGTTATCATGAACAGGCGGTTGGTTTGGAGCTACCATCTGTCGAATTTTCAGAAGCAAGCGCAAAGCACCGAGTACATTGAAACTGGCAATTGCTCATTGTGCGAACTGAGAACAAACAGAAAGTAAGAAAGAAAGGCATCTATTGATGGAATAACTTTATTTGTAACTTTTTAGACCCCTACCCTTTACGGGTTTTTGACCGTTTATGTATTATTGTGTAGACGAACTATGTTAATCAATTATTTTTTGGTTGAATATGTTATTCAATCATTTATATATTAGAAGATTTACATTTGGAATTGTTTTTGATACGAGACCCTTCTCAACCTTGATATAATTATTTATATTCATAAAAGTTAAACTTTTGTGTTTGTGAGGCTGCCTCTATGACGAATTAAAAAAATCTTAGAAACGTGTTTTATCTATGCTTTGGTGTTTTTCAGGCTCCCTCTACTAACCTTGCGTTTTACAGGCTGTTAATTATTTATATCTTAGAGATGATCATGATCTATCAAAATATTGTATCCATTTATTAGGTATCCAGTTCAATCCATATGTAGAGTTAGTCATGGAACCAGGCCGAGTTGGGCCGGGCCAAGAAACCGTGACCCAGGCCCCGACAAATCACCGGGTTGGGCCGGGCCGAAACCCGGGTTGGGTTGGGCCGGTCCACATAGGCCCGGGCGGGCTAGGAGTGGGCTGGTGCCGGGCCGGGCTGGCCCACACATACCGGGTTGGGCCGAGTCGATAGTTTATTTTTAATAATTACTTATCAAATTTTAATAATTAAGATCCCTATGTAATTAATTTTCATAATTATAGTGCATATTAATTTTATTTTTGCACAAATATAACTTATAGGGTGTAAATAATTTTATTTTTACAAATGTACAATTAATATGGTGCATATTAATTTTATTTTTATAAAAAATAAAACTAATATGCACCGGGTCGGTCCGGGCTGGGTTGGGCCGGGCTCTTGGCCCGTTGACCGGGCCCGGCCCATGGACCGTCCAGGCTTGGCACGTCTGGCCCGCGGGCTGGCCGGGCCGGGCCGATCTGTAAACTATTATCTACCAATTACTTATTAATATTTTTAAGTTTTTTTTAGTCTTTTCTCTTCTCTTTGTGTCTTTGTATCTTTGTGTGATTTTGATTCTACAATTCATTCATGTGTTAATATTCATAGACTCTTAGGATGAATCTAGATTGTATAGATAGATAAAAAATTTGGATAGTTTATAGATATAGGATATTATTTTGGTAGATTATAGATATAGATATTAATACATCAATATAGATATATGATATTATTTTGATAGATTATGGATATATATATTATTCTGATATATCAATATATGGTACATAGATAGATACTTTTTTGATCGAACTAAAAAAATAAATCCAATAATGTGGGATTTTGTGCTAATTTTTAATCCATAACTTCATATTATAAAAAAATATAATGTTAGAATAATGTTAACACAATATACACTAAAAAATATTATCATGATAGTAAAATTTTAACGTGGGATTTTATCATGGTACACAATATAAACAAAATTTAATATAATATACACTATATACACAATATTATCTTGATAGTTTTATATAATGTACGTTATCATCATAACGTGGGATTTTGTCCAACAAAATTTTAACGTGATCATGGTACTGATCGTCGTATCAATATATTTATGATAGAATAATATTTAGTCGGTAGTTAATTGTGTTCAATCAATATTGTTGTTAATTATGTTAATTCTTTTGATACTATTCTGATAGATATCAAAACATTATTTTGATAGATTATTGATATAGATATTATTCTGATACGTCAGTATATAGTAAATGGATAGATAAATATGAGAATAGATAATTGATTTATAATGAATATGTGGTGGGGCCAGAATTAACGTGGAGGCTCGAAATTCTCCGACTTTAATATATAGTATAGATTTATATACACACATAAAAAAAGACATTTGATTACGGCTATCCAACGGGTTGACTCGACCCGACCTGTAAGTTAAAATTTTAGACCCGAGACCCGGCTCGTAATCCGGTTTACTGGTTTTACCGTCGGGTCGACTCGTTTTATATAATTAGGCTTTTAACTTTGCCGGTTTTCGCCTTTTTTAAATAACTTGTGGTTGTACAATACTATAATACTATTATACTAACACCCAATACAATAAAATTATAAAAATAAGTCTCAAGCAAAAAAAAAAAGTAATACAATCCATAGATAATAGTTCAATAGTTGGGATCGTCTTAAGTCAGATGTCAAGAAAAGAAATTTGAACATAATGCAAATTAAATTTGGGATCGTCTTAAGTCCGAATGGAACGTACATTCTCATAATCATAACGAATCTTGATGAAGCAACCACAAATAAAATCAATAGTCTTAGAATAGTCACAGACGTCATTAACCCTAAATACATATATGCTATCAGCGTAACTATATACTAAACCGGAGGTTAAAAAAAATAGTTATCACAGCACGTGTTAACGTCACGTTAAGCCACATCACTCATCTTTATTAAAATAATTAGTACAAATCTCGTATCACGTATGAGAAATATGAATATAAATCCAACTTAATTGATTTAAGGTCGAATTTTGACCCGAACTTGCTTTTTTTAACTCGAGAATGTGCGATCCAAATAAATTTATACCTTATTTGCTGATATATGCTTTTATGTTTTGTCTAGAAATAAGTTAATTCAATCAATTTTATTAAGATTATTGTGTAAGGTAACTTTTCTAAATAACATATATTGTAATAATGATTAAGATTTTCAATCATATCTAATAATATGGCTATTTGTATAAACTCTTTGGGTATGGAATTCATTATTTCAGTTAATTATCTAGAATCTAAAAGTAATTTTAAAATTTGCTTTTATTTGAAATGAAAAATGTTTTAATTATTTAAATGAAACTTATATCTTCTTAAGATAACAAAATTAGGTAAGATATCAAAAACTGAATAAATATCAAATAGGTATAATTTTTTTAGATTATAATTTAAAAAAATAAAGTAATATTTTATTCAACATGGATGTCGTGGCGTAAATTTTAACAAATACATGAAATCCGCGATATCACATAGGTATAAACATTATTTTCAGAGAATATAATTAAAAAAACAAAATTATTATTTTATTCAACATGGATGATGTCACGCAAATTTTAACAAATACATGCTTTTCGCTTTATATCTATCTATTACAATATATTAAACCGGAAGCAAATTCCGCATCATACTGCTCCACATCACCTCCTTATAAAAAAAATTTATCTTATCAATTTTAGTTTAAGCATAATCTTATACATATTTAATTAAAGTATTAGTTATATCCTAAAATTTGAGTTGCTTTCTATCCTAAATACTTAATATATAAATCTCAATCTTATCATTATATGGTTACCTATTTAGTTAATTTATTAATTTGTCCTAATATTTTATTTAAAAAAAAAATCATTTTTACCTATTTACTTAAATGTCATATTAATAATAATTATTATTTTTCATAATTTTGTTGTAAAATTTTCTAGAAATCATCTTTAGTAACAAGTTCTACCACTATATTTACGCCACATCTTTTTTTATTAAAATAATATTTAAAATATTTTTTCTATTATATCATATTGAAATCCAATAATAATATTAATCACAATATTATATGGTATATCTACCCTAAATATATCTGCAACATTACACACTGATTATGTTTCAGATAAAAGATAGATTTCTTATTAAGATAATGATTCGTTAAATTTTTTTATTTGATTTATATACTTCGTGTTTGATTATTTTTTTACAAAATAATAACATTTATACAAGATAATTTGGTTTTATATTTTTTTCTTATTAAATATTCTCTACATTTTAAAATATAATACTATATTAATCCAAAGTTGTATTATAGATTATTGATACATTTGTATAAATTGGTTTATGCAATTTAATTCAAAATTCAAAATATATTATCAATTTTTAATAATATTTAATGATACATCCCATCTTATTACATTCTTTCTCGATATATATATATATTTATATGTATATGTATGTATAAAAAAATTAATATATAAATACAATATATTTATATAAATATTTGATGATATATATTAATTATGTTATTTTAAAGTCTAAAAGATATGCACCATTTTAAAAGAAATTAGACATATGATCATATTTGTAACTATTATATTGAATTCATATACAAGATAATGAAAACAAAAAAACACTCTTGTACAAGCTGTGAGTCATTTGCTATTATTGTACTAGAGTAGATTTATCTAGCATTAGTCCTTATGCCGTGAAGACACGATTTTAATTTAACTAAAAACTTACTTTAAATTTGATATAAAGTTATTCAAAAGAATAATTAATGTTAAATCTCGTATTATTGCTTTTAATTTGATTCTTATGGGATTCATTTTAATGATATATTATTGTTGTTATAATACATTCTTTTAATCAAACAAATTTGTATAAAGATTGAATACTTGTTTTTACCAATAAGTTTTTTTACTTTTAATTATTAATTTTCTTTTGTAGTAATTTTGGAAAAATAATTAAATTATATATATGTAGAATCTACAATAAAGTTTTAACCAATAAAAATAAGTCAATCAACTATCAACCAATAAAATTGATTTAATAAAATGGTTACGTAGTTTATTATATCTTTTATATACTACTACTAATTTAATTACATATTTATTTAGAGTTGACATGTGTTTTCTTATATTTTTATTTTAATCTCAAATTTATTACATAGTAAGATTAACTAATCATATATAAGGAAACATTATAGATATGGTATAACCTCTTGGGAAGTTCTCGGGTTGGCATGGGATAGTGCTTCTAGGGCCTCAGACCTTACAAATGGTATCAGAGCCGACCTTGGGTTACGAGTTGGCTTGGCCGGAGGGCGGTCACTCGACCCAGGGGGTGGTCCTTGGGCCTTGACGGGGTTGTCAAGTGCTTAAATGGGGGAGATTGTAACACCCCGATAATTTATAAGGGATGCTCCTTATGCCAACAAGAGCTCTTCCTTTTCATGGTTCGAGAGTTCAAAAGAACTATGAAGTTAAGCGTGTTAGGGTGAGAGTAGTACTAGGATGGGTGAATTCCTAGAATGTTCTCAGGTTGGCATAGGATAGTGCTTATAGGGCCTCAGACCTTACAGTCACAACTCTCAACAGTAGGTAAAGAAGGGGAATTGAATCCAAAAGAGAAAGAAAAACACTCACCCACCCTCACTCAACCCAATCTAGAACGGGCTGAAGCCTTGAGCTAATACCAATCCAATCTAGAACAATGTCAGAAACTCGTTTCACAAAGTCACAAAGTAAGCCTCTTTGCTCTTCTAAATTGCCCCCCCCCCTCTCTCTCTCTCTCTCTCTCAAGCTCTTGAGCATTCTTCAACTGCTATTCTCCCTCTTTTTAGTGGTGGCCTTAGATTTTCAAGTGGTGTTGTGGTTTGTTCAAGCGAATGCTTGCAATCAAGCTTCTTGACAACCTGAGCACTCACAATAGAAAATAATTGCATGCGTTAGCCGATCTTGTGTGGAAGCCATAATCGTCTTCTCCAGCTCACAACCAATTACACCTGCATATTTCACCCTAGCGTCTTGTGCCTGTTGTCATGCCCATGCCTTATCTTGTGTCGTTCCCATTAGTGTGAGATCTCGTAATCTGTGCCTGAAAACCCTCAAGGCAAGTGGATGGTTCTCTTTTACTCGACAATAGTAAATTGCTTTCCATTTTCTTATTAAGTGCCAGAAATGAACTTGTTAGCTAATAACTGGATTAGGGTTTATTATGCCCGCTCCACCCCTCCAGCGGTGGAGCGGGCAGAGTCATGACCCAGTACTGTGAGCCGATAATAAATATACCACCCAGTACAGTTATAAAGAGATGTTGAGAGTCAAAACTCGCATCCCTAATTCCTACACTAGTCCACACAAAGTCTCAAAAGAGACTTGAAGCAAGCAGAGACCACAATCATCGGTCCTAAGTCCACGGGTTAGCGCAGTGCAGTAATGTAAATAATAACAGGGTCGTTATCTCTAAATAATAAAATAACCCTATGTTCATTTTATTCATCAAACAAGGGGTTCCCAACAAACTGAACAGGATAACGAAAGGAATCAACGATTATCAAATATAAGGAGAGTACGAAGGGAGAACCATCCACTTGCCTTCGATTTTCGAGAATTAAGTCGCTACGATGACGAAATCGGTGAACGAGCGCTCCTAGACGCTTAACCTAATTCGAGGCACGGAATGATAACGAAATAAATTAATATTTAATTTATTTCTTAATCTAAGAACTCCTCGAATTATTAGTTTAACTCTACGTTTTCGGCTTATTAGAATGTTAGAAGCGAGTTTAGGATTTTTGTAAAATCATCGGTTTACGAACAGCTTCCGTAAAATTTATTTATAAAAACGCTTCTTAAAGAAATTAACTAAATACTTAATTAAGATTTATTATTCGTAATAAAATACTATTTTATAATTATAAGTCTCAATTAAGAAAAGGGTTCAAGTATATTTTACAAGGAGGTTAACTTAATGGCATGGGTCAAAAATAATACCTTTAGTCACACCTATCAATTTTATTACTTTAAGTTAATGGGCTTAATGTTAAAAATTATAGTGGGCTAATTAACTTTAACCAAAAATCAAGAGAAGCCCACCTCTCTTTTCTTTCTGACTGTACGTAGCAGCCCCTTCCTTCTCCTTTGTACGTACAGCAACGCAACAGCAGCCACGACAACAACTCAGCACGCCGGCGACAATGGTGGACACCCGACGGCGACTCCTGGCGGGTTTTCCAGACGGTAGGTGGCTCAGCAGGCTCCGGCGAAGCTCCTAGTGGCGGTCTCGGCGACGACAGGAGGCCGGTGGTGGAGATCGGCATATGGGAGGTCGGTCGGCGTCTTTTTCGGAGGTTGAAAACGGAGCCGATTCAGCTCGGTCTTTGAATGAAAATTGTAGAGGAGTTGTAGGGGAGTTTAGATGTGATTTTTGTTTGCCGAGTAGACTGCTATTTATAGCCGAAAATGGCTCGACAGATCTGAACGAAAAATGTCATTCATGGCTCGAGGTGGACTGTTTTCACTCAATTGAAAATCGGATTTGGCAGGGGAAGAGTAGGGGTAAGGACAAAGGAAAGATGGGTGAATTGAGTGTAGAAAGTTCACGGGAGGGGAGAGCTGAAGATGGTGAGTTGAAGGTTGCCAGAACCCCCATCTTATAGCAGATTTTTACCCAAATTCATACGCAAAAGAAGTAGGATACGACATGGAGGAACTAGGGTGCTTGGCTGAACTCTCCGGATGAGACCGAAACGACGTTGGCGTGTACGACCGAAAATCCCGGGCACCATCTCGTGAAGTTCGGATTTTAGAGGTATTTGGGTTTGAACTAAATCAGTTCCCTTAATGGACAGAAAGTCCTCGTAGCCTAATCTTGATTAGGTTTTATAAATATAATAATTAATCCAATTTAATTAGTTATTGTTAATTAATAATATTAATCTTCTCAAATTACATTTCTTTTATTTTTATTTTTATTATTATTTATTTTCCTTCTGAAAAGTACTAGACTTGTAAATTATTTATGAGTGAAAAGGCTTATTTTATCTTTAGACTATAAATCTCTATTTTATACTTTTAAATTATATTTGACGATTAATATGCTTTCTTAAAAGTTTTAGTTTGTCGTTACAAAAACGAATTCATTAGAATATGTTCTTACACTTCTAATAGAATATATTACATTATATCTTATAAAAATAGCGGTTATTACAATTAATGAATGCATGGTGGTTTATACAACTTGGAAAACCATATTGCTCCTCGTTGTGATATACTTTATTTTCCACGTTGGAGATGCACAATGCGTATGATAGGAGGGTGGTTATAGATCTGATTAGTCAAACATAGCTTTTAAACTATTACGTGATTATTTAAGTTCCCAACAAAACATCAAGCACACATTCTTTCTTCGGCGCTACTTTCATAGAATGTCCTACTTCTAAGGGAATCTCAAACCTATAAAGCCTAAAGTTGCTACCATCTTTTGTTGAGCCTGGCTTGTCTAGTGTCTCTCGCTCAAATATTCGTACTCTCCACTTAAACCCTTGATTGTTATTGGTTCACCAATATCTAGTCATCCAATTATAGAGATTTAAGTATTTATGTAACATTCCTCGGTTAATCTACTCTTTTTTTGTACCAATTTTGAAAGTCATGTCTTATTTCATTATTGATATTGGTTTTACCTACAATTTGTGTTCCTTTTGTCGATCGCATTTCCTTTATGATCTTCATGTTGCTTCTTTCGTTAACAATTTATTTGAAGTACCCAACATTCGTAGCAAATAGTTGTTTGTGTTTGATCTTCTCTTTTTGTTTCCAATAAGTCTTATCATAATTGATGATATTTATTTACGAGTCTATTTTGTGTTTGTATTATTGCGGGATTTGATGATATTTGTATTTGGTTCTGAATATGCATAAGATCTTGATCAAAACTTTTGAGTTGCTTAAAGGTTTTTTATGGAAGTCTTCTTACTCTCTCTCTTTGCATTACGTATATTGGCTCTTGTGCCAAAGAGGATTGCCCATCCATTTATATATTGACATGTGTCTATTTCAATTCTCATTCGCTTGAATTTACATTTGACAAGTTTTAACTTACAAAAACAATAAAAAAGGACACTAATTTTCTACAAAGAAATAAATTAATAACTTAATTGTTTACAGTCTATAAAATAAATCTAAATTTGTCATACGTCACACATTTGACATGTGTCTATTTCAATTCTCATTCGCTTCACGCTCGTTCCCACTCAGCTGAGTGGGAACGAGCGTCCCTCTCCCAAAACAAACAAGCCAATTCTGTTCGTTCTCGCTAGAAAAGGACTCGATTTCTACTCAGCTCCTAGAGTTGTTGATTCCCTAATAAGTGATTTTCAATCATGCATACCATCTGAGTTAACTCTTGAAAAGTAAAACAATAAGAATCTTGATGAAGTAATAAGAGTCCTTAAAAGTGGCATGTTTGGAGAAAAAGACTATTACACAAACTTTAAGAGTCACAAGATATATGTCAAAATTGCTAAAAGACAAGGTTCTAGAGTCTCTAACCTAGAACATAAGAAGAAAAATAGGATTTAGAAGCTCCATCTCAAGTATCACCTGAGTGATTACAATAGGACGTGCTGGTAGTGTGGGAAGCACGAACATCGCTAAGTGTAGTGTCCTGAGCTTAGGGACAATATCCAAGAGAGTAGGAAGGCTTGGACTCAAAAGAAAAATTTTGCTAAGTCAAAATCTATCAAGTCTACTCCTAGGACGCATGCTAGTTTCTATTCCATGTCTAAGAACTCTGTGTCAAAGCATGCTAAGTCTTCCAATTATGTGAATCTGTTTGATCATATGCCCCATAGGGAATTGTTTTATCGTAACGAGTCAAGTAAGGGACACCTTTCCTAGCTCGCCAAGAACTAACGTTTCTTTTTAGGTGGAGGTGAGGAGCTACCCATGGATCATAGACAGTGGAGCGTCAAATCGTATGACAGGAAGCCATCTCACCTCTATCTAGAAAAACACCCAATGAGGGACTATTTCCTTTGGGAACAAGAGCAAATGAAGCATCAAAGAGATTGGCATCATAATGATCAATAAGTCAACCAAGGTCTCCACTATAAATTTTGTTGAGAACTTAGGCTTCAATCTCTTAGGCTCATGCCTTGTGTCTTGGGGATCCAAGAAGCAAAATTTCATAACTCTCTGTACTGTGGAAGATGAGTACGTAGCCGCTGCATCATGTTGTTCACAAGTACTGTGGATCAAGTACCAACTTGAAGATTATGGTACGTCCCTTGGTACCGTCCCTGTAAGGTGTGATATATAACAATAGTACCATAAACATTGCTACAATCATGTTCATCATTCGTGCAAAAAGCATATTCATATAAGACATCACTTCTTGCGTGGCAATGATGAAAATGGTTTAATTAGTGAGGATCAAATAACTGACATTTTCACTAAGACACTTGTTAGACGTCTACTTTCCTATAAGCACTTTTGTGTGCTTTCAGGGATGATATCTTTTAAATACATAAGTTATGTTATATTATTCTCTTAGTGATTGACTATGTTTAGTATAAAGCATGTGTATGGACTATGTGCATTGAAAGTCATATTGTCTAGGGTCATTAGGCGAGAGCCATACAAAAGCGTCAACCCTTTATACATACATCAGAGGTAGAGGTTTACCCATCTAGATTAGTTGGTCTAAGTGGGGCTGCTTTATACATATCTGCGTCCTTATTATTACTTGTATACGCATCTTTTCCTCACTTTATTATTCCGCTGCCAAGGATGTCATTCCTAACGACGTCCTTATTTGTACTAACTCGTATCGATCCAACAAATTTGGATTGAACCGACTTGAAACCGAAAACCTGAAATCTATTGAACCGAGGACCGAACTGAATTCTATCGGTTTTGCTTCAGTTCGACTCGGTCTAATTTTATTTTTTTTTACCGGACCGCTCAACCCTATTTTTATTCATCATAATGACATTAATTTTACAACTAGGAGTAGACAAAATGGTGGGGTGGGGTCCGCTCTACCCCACCCTAAAAAAAGTATAATTTAATATAAAAAGAGTATAAATTCGAGTAAATTTAATACTCCACTATATATAATTTTTAAGGTAAATTTAGCCCACCAAAAAATTTGATACAATAGTAAACCAAAATGTGGTTTAGTGGAATAAATTTATAGCCTATCTAAAATTTATGGTAAATTTGACCACCTATACCCTAAAAAAATTCGAGTGTTCTAACGAAATGCAAATTGTCACAATGCAACATCATAATACAATTAATCAAAGTTGTTCCTAACCTCCATTAAAATTCAAGTTTAAATGTTATCAACTTATACCTAAAATCAACATTCATCCATTACAAGTAAACATCCAAATTCAAGACAGATATAAGACGTACTATCAAAAGTATGTGTAGTTCCACCCACAATTAGTGCCCATAAATTCCACTCCTTATAAGTTGTCCATCCACAAGTTCCATATTTGATTAGTATATTCTTCTTCTTTTTGTATAGTACTGTTAGATTGGGAACAAGGGAACAACTTCATTGTTACATCTCGAGGGAACAATTACTGTTACAATGGGAACGAACAATGCCAATGTTCTCTAGTTTTAACAATGACAAACTCACCATCATTTGACCTTGTATGTGAATGTTTTGAATGAAGGAAAAATAGTCAAGGAAGAAGACTGGTTGCTGATGTGAGGGAACAACAGCGCCTATAGAGCTTTACCTACTATTCCTAGTAAGCGTATGAGATGAATAAAGGAAACCCTAATGGGCTGTTCTAATGATATGGAATGGGCGTGGAAACAAATGGGAAATGCTTGAAGATCTCGTCCAGTTATCGTAGGAAGAAGATAGGATATTGTGAAGATAGGATCGAGTTGTTAATGATAGAATATGATTATTTATAGGATAAATTACGTGGATGACATGGTTAGGATTTGATCATATATCATGTGGCTTTAGACTATAAATACATTTAGGTTAAGTCCTTCGAAGTTACCAATGCTAAGTCTTCTAGAGAGCTCGTTAATGAAGAAGTGAAGAAGAAGGTTTTGGCAATCACTTTATATTCTTGTTATACATGTTTCTTAGGCTGAGAAACTAGGGTTTACATGTGCATAATCTAGGGATTAGATTAGACTACTTGAAGTCCTTGTTTTCCTTGAAGAAACTTGTAATTGACATTAATAAAAGGGATTGTTAATGTTGGGTTTTAGATGCGTATAAGCAGAATTTCAGAAACAATTTCTTGCACCTAAACATGGATCTAAAGCATTCTTGATCAGAGACAAAATTAGGGTTAGTAGAATACCTCTTGATGCGTGATTAGGGTTCTTCCTTCGAGAGATAAAGTCTCAATTGTGACTTCTCTAATCAGTCCACACGAGCACGGGATCTGGATCTCCTTTGCTTTCGATTGCTAGATCGAAGTGCCAAAGACTAGAAGAAAAGTAGAGAAGAGAGCTTTTTCTGTTTTACGTAAAAGTTATGAAAACCCTAGCACTCTTTTTTTCTGTCAAGGCCTTATATATTTATTTCTTCAAATAAATATATCATTTTCTTATTGGGCTGACTTTCAGCCCGCTGATCCAACCCGTCAACTCAATGTGTGTGACCTCATAGGACCCAATTATAATAGCTATGGATTAAACTATTTAATTCATTAATCGTAGTTGGTTTCTAGCAAAACACTAAGACTCCTAAAATAACCGGATTGAATCTCTCTATCAACTGTCCTATTCCATGTTCGGTAATTGCAACTTTTATTAATGGACACAATTCCTTCAATCTCCCACTTGTCCTTGAAAACAAGTGTGCAATTTTAAGATACCTTTGTCTCTTAATGCCTTACTTGATGATATGTTGACATTCATATCTCCCATCAAATATGTTTCTTGAATACCTGAGTTCGAACTATCAAATAACGAATGATTACAATTAATCCATTCGAGCATGGCCATGCATTTTCTAGTTCTAGCTCTTCAAGTGGCGTAGACACCTTTCCTTTTTCACGCATCAATGTATACACGAATAAGGAGGACAATTCCAATCTTGTATGACTATGACTCCCGCTCAACTTTTGACAATCCCAATAATTGCTTTTATAACCCCCTTTTACAGAGAGCGTTTAGCAATATCAAAGACAAACCAATCATCAACTAGGATACATTACATACTCATGTTTAAGGAATCCACCAATCATGGTCAACTTAAAACTCCACAATCCCTTTTGGAGAGTCTTAAGGTTGGTCTGTCCGATATGTATCATCCATACATATCTCTATGTAAGTGACTGGACATCTCTATGTCCCCATAGCACATGAAACCCTGAGCTATCAATCAATGTACAATACAGTTATAAATGAAATCATCATGTCCTATTTAATGACTCAAACTATGGACGTGCAATAATTCATAACTGTAGTCACTTAATGGGGTTTCATTCACCAAAACACTTAAGGTGAGCCCATTTACGAACTATGAATTATTCGGACATATTATTCAATATTAATCAGTATAATATATAAATAAGAATGAAATATCATATATTATCAAAAAGTCAAACATAACAAGTGTCCAACACTAAGCAGAAATAATGTAATACAAAGCAATCTCACAACCATTCAACAATGTGTTTGAGATCCTTATCCTTAGTGTGACTATCATGCTTAGCCCTAGGCATAAACTTAGTCAAAGAATCTGCAATATTGTCTTTTGTATGCACCTTACACATCTTGATGTTACCTTCAACAACTATTTGTTGAGTAAGATGATACTTCCTCATAACATGTCTAGATTTGAAACTTGAATTTTGCATATTGAAATTATCAAGAATCTTATCCATATAAGATCCTGACATAGTACTAGCAATCTCTTAGATCTATCCTTATAGATTTTTATTTCAAGTATGTACTCTGCCTTTCCCAAGTCTTTCAGTGAAAAATATTTCTTCAGCCATTCCTTAACAGACTCTAGCATTTGAATGTCATGCACAATAAGTAGTATGTCATCCACATACAAGACTAAGAGAACCACCTTACTCCCACTAAACTTTTTATATACACAAGGATCTTCTTCACATATGATAAAATCAAACTCTTTGATCTTTTCATCAAAACGAAGATTCCAACTCCTAGATACTTAAGCCCATAGATAGATCTCTTAAGCTTACATACCTTCCCAGCATGATCAGGATCCTCAAAACCCTCTGGTTGTGTCATATACACATCTTTTTCCAAAATACCATTCAGAAAAGCGGTTTCAACATCCATTTGCCAAATCTCATAATCATAATAAGCGGCAATAGCTAGGATTATCCTTATGGATCTAATCATGACAACTGGCGAAATGTTTCATCATAGTCAATACCATGAATCTTTTTAATACCTTTAGCAACTAATCTTGCTTTGTATACAGATACATTTCCATTTTGTCAGTCTTAAGTTTGAAAACCCATTTGCATCTTATGGGTTTTACCCCATCTGGCAAATTTGTCACGTCCCAGACTTGATTTTCAAACATGGAATCCATTTCAGATTTCATGGCCTCAAGCCATTTCTTGGAGTCTGGACCCGTCGTTGCTTGTTTATAGGTAGCAGGCTCACCATGTTCTAACATTAGAACAACAAGGCTTTTGGTCAAGATGAAATTATCATATCGTCTTGGTTGAAACCTTTGCCTGTTTGATCTACGTAGGAGTTCAACTGGTTCAACAACTGAGATTTCAGCATGTTCCACAACTATTTGTGGATCTGCTTCCTGAGGATTTTGTTCAGGTTCTTGGATAACATCAGATCCTTGGCCTTCAAAAAAATCCATCTCATCCTCGACATCAACTATGTCATCCTGTTGTTGTGTTTGTTGCTTTTCATCAAGAACCGGTTCAAGATGAATATTTCTACCACTTGACTTTTTGGAAATAAGCTTTCTTTCCAAAAAGACACTATTCCTTGCAACAAACACCTTTTGTGCAGTGGAATTGTAGAAATAATATCCAAAACTACCTTTAGGATATCCTATAAAAATAGCATTTGTCTGATTTAGGTGCAAGCCTATCAGTTTGTAAACACTTTACATAAGTTTCACATCCCCATATTTTCAGAAAAGACAACTTTGGAACTTTTCCAGTCCATATCGCATATGGGGTCTTGTCTACAGTCCTTGACGGAGTCCTGTTTAGTGTAAATACAGGAGTCGTGAGTGCATATCCCCAGAAGGATACCAGAAGGTCAGCAAAACTCATCATAGATCGAACCACGTCCAACAAGGTCATGTTTCTCCTTTCAGACACACCATTCAATTGTGGTGTTCCTGAAGTAGCAATTGTGTTACAATCCCACAATTTTTCAAATGATGATCGAATTCATGGCTTAATTATTCACCACTACGATCATATCGAAGTGCTTTTATCCTTTTGCCAGATTGAGTCTCTACTTCATTTTGGAATTCCTTGAACGTTTCAAAGGCTTCAAATTTATTTGCCATGAGATAAATATACCCATATCTGCTCATGTCATCAATAAATGTAATGAAATATCTGGAGCCACCTCGAGCTTCTGTACTCATAGGCCCGCATACATCAGTATGTATTATGGCCAACAGTTCATTAGCCCTTTCATTTGTTCCTTTGAAAGGTGACCTTGTCATCTTACCCATTAAGCATGGTTCACATAAATCAATAGATTCACAATTCATATCTTTTAGAATTCCATCTTTATGGAGCTTCTTCATGCGTCAAGCTAATGTGATCCAAATGACAATGCCATAGATAGGACTCACTCAAACAATTTGATTTTTGCCTTTTAGTATTAATGTTATACGATTCTGATTTGAGATCCAATACAAATAGTTCATTAACCATTGGAATACAAGCATAGAAGATTCCATTTCTTAAAGTAGATATACTTCCATTCTTGATATCAATCTCAAATCCTTCAGAATGTAAACTTGAAACTGAAACAAGTTTTTAGTAATAGTAGGAACAAAATAACAATTATTCGGTTCTAAAACTAAACCAGAAGGTAGAAATAGACTAAAATCTCCTACGGTAAACGCAGCAACCCTTGCTGCATTTCCAATGCGTAGGTCTATTTCTCCTTTCTCCAATTGCCTCATACTTCTTAGTCCATGCACATTCGAAATAATGTGATAACCACATTCGGTATCTAATACCCAAGTAGTAGCATTGGTTGTTAAAATTTCAACAACATTAATACTTAAACTAGAACTCACAGTTCCATTCTTCTTGTCCTTCAAGTGCTTGGGACAATTCCTATTCTAGGGTTCTTTATCCTTGTATTAGAAGCAATCATGGTCAGCAGCCACCTTTGGCTTTTCACCTTCCTTGGGTTTTACAACTTGTTTGTCTTTCCAATGGATATGATTCTTCTGCTGTCTTTTCCTCAACATTTGAGGCATCAGTCAGAACAAGAATTAGGATTGCTGAGACGTTCTCGCGTCCTTTGAGTTTGAGAACTATTCTCGAATTCTGATCACAATCAGGAAAATTTGCTACATAGAGCTTGTTTCTCTCAACAATTGGGCACAGATTGAATTTCAAATTATCGCTATACATGCTTTCTACAAAAGGAAATGACAAAACAAAAGTTCATGTTTGACATGCAAATACGTAATATTAAACTCGCTTTAAAACAAGTAAATGCACATTTTATTCTAATAAACAATTTATGTTCCTAGTGAATAAAATGATTCCAAGATCCTATTCCAGACAAGACTCAACGTACTTTTGCACTGCCCTAAATCTTGTGTGTTCAAGGTAAGCAACAATTGCTAATTATAACTCCTTATAATTCTTGGTTAGTGGTCCACATCCAATGTAGGATCCACTACCATGTCTCAAGATCCAAAATTTTGCCTTTTGATCTCTTATTGAGTACAACCATATCAAGGTTTATGAACCCCCGTATAGATCCACCCTCACTAGTTTAATGTTTAAGAAGGACACCCTCGCTTTTGTGAAGCCCATCCAACCAAAACCAAAAAACGTCATGGGTTATGATATGGAAAGACATTGCCCCAATATTCTTTTGGGAACTTAAGCATGCAATGGTTATTTATTATTAGTGACAAAAACATAATAAATAACTTTTGCAAAACTTAAATAATTCATCTCATGAAATTATATTATGAACCATTCATATGTAAGAATTAAAATCATATTATAAATCATTCATATATGCAAGATTTAAAATCATATTATAAAACAAGCATATAACTTTTAGACAATCCATCTCATGGAAAGTCTAACATGAAAATCTTGATTCAAAAGAAATTAATATATAATATTAATCAAAATTAATCATCAATGTGTATTTAATTGGACAAAAATTGTATGATCAAGATATAATATCAAATACTTTATCTTACTTTAGTGGGATTTCCTAACTCTTTAGGAAACTATTATATTTGATAATATCACAATATCATCTAATATACGGATAAGATCTTATCTTAACATATAGATTGAAATTTTTAATTTGTTAAATCGGATCATGACCTAGTCAATATCCAAATCAACACGAGGCAATAGATAAATTACCAATTAATTTATCTAATTGTACACATAATATATAAAGAATAGTAGATCACAAAATCCAATTTCGTGATCATAGCTAAATAATAAAACAACAATTGTATACATTATACAAGTTGTTTTCATTAATTAATACAAAAGTAAGCCAAAACAAAATTAAATCCAATTTAAATTTTGAGATGCCCACTTTATAGTGTATTACGTATAGTATATGTACAAAGTAAATTAAATCATGCCAGTTATACGTACAGACCCTGCGAACTCCATATTGATTTGTACGTATGATTGTATACACTATACAAGGATAATGATCGTACTGTCATACAAGCACGATGAACCAAAAGAAATAAAATTAAATTAGCCAAGAGTAAACCGATTAAATTAAATTAAATTAAATTAAATTAAATTAGCACGATGATCGTACTATACACTATACAGTACGGTCATGCTCGCGTTCACTTCATAACTAGTGTACCGCACAATTCGAAATTGTGCAGAGCCCACGATCATTGAATTGAAAAAAATTTCAATTCTACCAATTATTTAGACAGTACGGTCGTGGATAATGCCACCATAGAAATTACTGTGCAAAATCCAATTGATCGAGTACACTGTTGTGCACTGTATATCACAACCAATCAAATTGAGTTTGAAATCCAATTTCACGTGCACGGTACACGTAATTGTAACGCACATACCTTTGAAATCCAATTTCACGTATGCGCCGAAAGTCCATAATTTTGACAGGCACACGTAATTCAGTATATAATTTTGAAATCAAATTTCAATTCTTCCGATCACGTGTACTGTACAATTTCAAGCAAAAGCTTACTGCCAAGACAATTCAATCCAATTGAATTCCCACACATCACACATGGTGTGCACAGTACAAGTTACTGTGTACAAATAGAAATCCAATTTCTAATCCACCGTGCATCTTAATCCAAAACTTTGGAGTAAGCTAAAACCGGTACAATTCCCACCGTGCGTAAATCGAAATCCAATTTCGATTCCACCGTACTATCCCTTAATCAGTCCGTCCAATTAATTAAAATCTCACTTTTAATCAAGCACAAAATTATACATCAGTTACATTATTTGAATCAAAATTTGCATCAAGAAAAAAAACCTAAATTTTTATCCAATTAAGACATGCTTAAGACTCTGATACCACTGTTGGGTTTTAGATGCGTATAAGCGGAATTTCAGAAATAATTTCTTGCACCTAAACATGGATCTAAAGCATTCTTGATCAGACACAAAGTTAGGGTTAGTAGAATACCTCTTAATGCGTGATTAGGGTTCTTCCTTCGAGAGATAAAGCCTCAATTGTGACTTCTCTAATCAGTCCACACAAGCACGATATCTGGATCTCCGATCTCCTTCGCTTTCGATTGCTAGATCGAAGTGCCAAAGACTAGAAGAAAAGTAGAGAAAAAAGCTTTTTCTGTTTTACGTAAAAGTTATGAAAACCCTAGCACTCTTCTTTCTTGTCAATGCCTTATACATTTATTTCTCCAAATAAATATATCATTTTCTTATTGGGCTAACTTTCAGCCCGTTGATCCAGCCCGTCAACTCAACGTGTGTGACCTCATAAGACCCAATTATAATAGCTATGGATTAAACTATTTAATTCATTAATCGTAGTTGGTTTCTAGCAAAACACTAAGACTCCTAAAATAACCGGATTGAATCTCTCTATCAACTGTCCTATTCCATGTTCGGTAATTGCAACGTTTATTAATGGACACAATTCCTTCAATCTCCCACTTGTCCTTGAAAACAAGTGTGCAATTTTAAGATACCTTTGTCTCTTAATGTCTTATTTGATGATATGTTGACATTCATATCTCCCATCAAATATGTTTCTTGAATACCTGAGTTCGAACTATCAAATAACGAATGATTACAATTAATCCATTCGAGCATGGCCATGCATTTTCTAGTTCTAGCTCTTCAAGTAGCGTAGACACCTTTCCTTTTTCACGCATCAATGTATACACGAATAAGGAGGACAATTCAAATCCTGTATGACTATGACTTCCGCTCAACTTTAGGCAATCCCAGTAATTGCTTTTATAACCCCCTTTTACGGAGAGCGTTTAGCAATATCAAAGACAAACCAATCATCAACTAGGATACATTACATGAGGGTACAAATATGGGCAGCTCGGTGGTTGGTTATGGTCTCACAAGATGCACAAATATGGGTCTGGGTCTCTGGGAGGAACAAGAGGGTACGGCAAAAAGAAGAAGAAAGAAGAATAGATATCAGCTATCTACCCCAAAATATTGGTATATCAGACCTTTTGAAAATTTGCAATCCATATATCAAAAGATATCAAGCCATGCCCATATACTAAAATTCCAAACGCTGGATATGGATATCGGTCATATCTATACCCATACCTGATATCTAGATATGGATACCAAACGGGCCCTTAATCCATTAATCGTAGTTGGTTTCTAGCAAAACACTACGACTCCCAAAATAACCGGATTGAATCTCTTTATCAACTATCCTATTCCATGTTCGGTAATTGCAACTTTTATTAATGGACACAATTCCTTCAGTTAAAACCCCTCTAATGAGGAAGTGATTTTCTCTTGAACAACTAGTTGGTTGTTTGAGAGTTTTTACTATAAGTAATTGTGTCAATCTATTGCTACGCTTGTGTTATTACATTCCGCTACGCAGTACAGTAGTACACCATTCCCCAGGGTAACAATGTATGTGTACTAACACCGATCCAACAATTACTTTTGAGTGAATTTTCTCCATGTTTTTCCGTAATCATATTACCAATCCAGAATACCTTAATATAAGTTGCTAATATTAGACTATTAGGTGATGATAGCACAACTAATATTCATATACATTCTTTCCATTGCCCCAACGGCTCGATTTGTAGTCAACAACCACCAAGCAATTATTAACTGGATAGGTAAGTTGAGAGTAAGGGATATAACCCCCTTTCATTATCTTCAATAATGTCAGACGAACTAACTTTTTAATTGTTCATTTTTTGTGCCATCTCGGTAAAAACAAATTATCTCAGTGATGCCTCCTCTGCCTATTTTTTCGGGTTGGCTTCTGGGCCTGTCTTCCCTTGGGATCTCTCTAAAAACCAGAGAGTAGAGAGCTCGGGTTGCAAACTCACTGTATCTTCTTGGTGGTTCTAGGCTCTAGCTTTATTTGTGGTGGTGGGTTAGGGTATTTGGGGTTTTCCAGGTCGGCGAAAAAATAACCCGACATCATCGTGCATAAGCTTGTATCAACATGCATACATTTACAGCAGTAATCAAGCATCATCATGAAGCTTCCCAAATATGACCATTTTACAGGTAAACATGACCTATACATGATGTGCATATGCAGTATATCCACATCCATTATACAAAAACAAGCAAAGATACAAACAAACCATAATATTGTTGGCCCATCAAGATTTCAGAAGCTTTGGACCAGTGTTAGAAGCCATCCAGCTTGTAACTACATCAACAAGTTGACTCAAGTCCTTGGAGGATTCCGTCCGAAGAATCCTTGAATCTACACCCAATACTGTGCCTACATCTCTAGCAACCGTCTCCCACGGTGTTCCTACCACCATGTTTGCTAAAAGCTCACCTCCCCGGTTAACTGCGTCTGCCATTGCAGGCGGGACGTCTGGGAGAGCCTGCACACCATTTTTTTAACAGCATAGTAAAGTATTGGAATCAGATTTCATGTATGGTAAAATCACAACTATGCTAAATTTTAATATAATTAGTTGTACACAAAAGAGAGGGATGATAGTAACGAGATATACCTGTTGCAATGGCAATCCATGATCCCCGGGTAATGTCCTGATTGAAATATCCAACATGGAGCTAACGGCTGAATCTACAGTGAGCACTTGTGCAAGCGTTGGGGTCTCATCTATTGTATCATCTTTGAACTTTATCAGGAGATTTCTTGTAAGACCATAGTATGACTTAACCTGAAAGGGTACCATCAATTAAGACACCAAAGAGAGGAGGGAGGGAGAGAGAACAAAATCACTCGTCCTGTATGCATAAAAAAATCAAGTATAACAATCACGTATAGAGGCCCTTCTCGTTTCTGCAGTAGACTGGCACCCTATGCCATGATCTTTGTCACCAAGGACACGTCATACATAATATTTTAAACATTGCAATGGCAAATGAATAGTTACATAGCATTTGCCTTTTATGCATGCAAACAAGGAGAAAATGACCACAAGTTCATTTTGAAAGTGTAAATCCAACAAGACACTATTTTAAAGTACGCTAACCATACTACTGAATTACAGAGATCAAAATCCCAAAACGAAGTATGAGAGTTGGAAATCTTGAAAAAACCCAACTTATTCATGATAAGGAAAAAAAAGGCTAAGTATGGAAAACGAAGAAAGATAAATACACAAGCAGACACTGAAACCCGCCATGAAATAATAATATACTAGACCGCTAGCAATTATACACATAAATATACAATTGACACTAATGTTTGCTCACAGAGGACAAATTATACACATAAAAGTCATCAAAAGGAAGCACAAACTTGCACTAGAATTAATCAACTAGAGAAAGAATTTGATTTTCAGTTGATGTACATAGTTGATACCAGATAGAAAGGATGCAAAATAACATACAAGTTTTCGAGTTTCTTCAGGTTTTGGAATGAAGTCCTCTCTTCCCTGAGCCAAGTCCATATACAAGGGAGGAAGTTGCTCCACTAGGGGAAGAACTTGTTTCATAACAGATGGGCTAAGATTCTCTAATTGCTTCAAAGTCATTTCTGCCTGCATGATCGATAAAAACATCAACTCCAAGATATCCTAGTCGGTTTCAAAGGGACGATTAAAGAGTATAACTGAAATCTTGAATCAAAAACATTTACTTGTTCAAATGATGATATAAATGAAACATGAATGGCTGCAACTAAGCATATGAGAACTAATTCCATTTCTTAGGTAATTCCAGAAAAGTGCTGTCGAAGTGGACTAAAAATTCTAACTTGATTGTAAAAAACAATAAAAGGCAGAGCATAGGCAACAATGGCTTAGAACTTAATATCCTCATTACTACTTTGCCTTTCAAGCCTACCTTCATTTACAAGAGCGGCACAGGAAATATGACTTAAAGTGAACTAAATGTACAAAAATGCAGCAACCCCTAGGAATATCAGTAAGATAGTTGCTCACCCCAAAGCGGACTGTTGGAGATGAAGCTATCTGTGTAAGAAGTGGTCCAATGCTCTGGGCTACTGGTACAAGAACAGGTGAAAACAACGGAACAGCAACACTCGCCTCCTGTGAGTACAACTAACAAGTGAATAATACAATCGAAGGAAAGGAAGTATGTAAATTTAGATGGTAATGACCCAATTATCCAATTAACAAGTGAAATACTTTTCAATCTTCTGATTCAACTTTGAAGGTCAAATCTTACTGCCAAAAAAGTGTTCCTTGTTACAACTTATTTTGATTCTGGGGTAATATTTAGCTTCCAAGATCTAAAATTGAAAACCAAAAATTAAACTCGCCTAATAATTACAGTCGGATTGGTTTTTTTAATTAAGAGCTCAACTTAAATAGGATTGGTATTACTCTAGATTCCTATCACATTTCTAAATAGGGCTTGAAACTCGATCTGTGAAGCAGATTTCAGACATTAAATAGTGCTTAAACCATTTTCAGACATAGGATAGTGCCTAATTTCCACAAATTCCTTCTTCCTTCAAGACCTCTCTAAGTCAATTACTCTCCTATTGGACTCTCTGAATCTCTTCCCCAAGCATGCCTTTAGGTGAAAAGTAATACACATTAGTTCACCATAGAAACAACTACCTTCTACATGAATACCATAATACAAGAGAAACTTGCATGAGGTAATCACCTTATTGTTAAATGACATCAATACATTTCCATTTCGCTGGACAGCATATCGTGATCCTAAGCAGGAGAAAAATTCAATTAGCATCTGTAATATGAGTCTCCAAAATTCGTCAGAAACAAAGAAATGCAGATCCTTTTACCAATCAGAAGATGGATAACTGAGCCTAGCGAATGCCCAATACCAAAAGTTGGAAGGTCATCTGCCTGCAACATAACCAATTATGCCCAAAGATGACTTGGATAATCACACATGCAGGAACACAATAGAGAAATTTAGCAAACCATATCTCAAGACTCACTACTTGAAGAGATCGAAGACACCTATCAAATTTGAACTGCACTTCATCGGCAATGAGGAAATGGTCAAATCCACTAGCATATGGAGTAGCAATCACCAAAATACCTCTAAGTCACCAAAGAATTTTGTCATGTCCTGAATCTGGGTAAGCTTTTTATGCTGAATGTTTAAAAGGCATGACTGATCTGGATAGAAACACCACTCACTGATATGTACAGCATCTTTCGTTTCACTAAAATAAAACAGATTAAGGGAGAAGCAATAATCCTGTACAGGTACTTCTTCCTAAAAAGAGACATCTGTCAATAAATTGTTTTGAGAAGAAAGAACAAATATAAAAACTAAGTTTTCAAGGCCAGGAATGCTACACGCTTAGTAAAACACTGACTGGTTTAAAAGACCTGACTTTCTAAATCCAACTAATACAGCGGTTATTATCAGATAATAATTATAAGTACGCGAAAAAGTTCTACTCAATTCAGGTGCATCCTTGCCCAAGGAAGGCCAAACATATACCTAGTGGCAAAAGGCTCCTAGACAGATAGGCTACAGAAAGGCACTATTACCACCATGATGGCCCTCAAGCTCAAAAAAACCGAATATCCAGGTGATTCCAAGAGTAACCACAAATTGTAAAAAGTTAGCCTACATGGATATTACAAGCCAACTCAAAAGAAGGAAGCCTTGCTTCTTAATAGCCACACCAACGGCGCCATAAGCATCAGCCTTATTGCATCTTTGTGTGTGAGATATAAAATTCGAAGGCACAAGTTTTCAGTTGTGCCACACAACGAAAAACTGAAAACATTGTTTTGAAGAAGCTATAAGAAAAAAAATAGATAGTTACCACATTTGTTCCTTACGTTTTTTATACACGGGACTTGAAAAGAAAAGCATCTCACCTTTCACAGAGGAGTTCAAGAAACAAACGGTAAGTTAGTTGTGGAGCAGCTCCCACAAATATGCCACCTATAAAATGTACAACTGAGCTCGGCTTCATACCCTTTGGTTCCAAAACCCAAGATCCCTGATACGGTAAATGAATAAAGTATTCATCAAATTATATAAAAGCGTATAAGAAACAGTGCAAGAGGACAAGGATATTGAAAATCCAATAAAATTACAGTCATTCTTCTGTGCCATGATGAATTGAAGCTGATATTGCCATATTAACAGTTAAGTGATGAGAGACACTTGCCACTTTACAGCTATTACTAAAATAGTTCAGAAAGCAATCTAGTCTATCAAACGTTGGCCTGATGAACTCGAGTCTTTTTATTCATGGGTCATGAATTTGGAGCATAAAATCGACTCAACGGCTCAAATAATACAATTTTTTATTGAATTAAAAAAAAAGCAAAATAGAACCTCAATTTGCGTCCAATTGTTTGATCCAGACCAACCACCTTGAGATTGTTTGGCAGCATCAGTAAGTATTCTGCAATTAGGTAGCACAGTAGACCATAATTTTGAGATCTCAGACCTTTATCCCAACGAAATTTGGACTAAACCTATACTCAAATTGAATTCAAAACCCCACCAAGGAGGCCTATTGATTGATGTTGCAGAACATGAAATCAAAATGAATTGCTAAGGGAAAATAATCGGGACTGAAACTGAGGATGATAGCCAAACAGAAAAAGGACCTCTCAATCTCATGGTAAACTCGAATTCCAGTTGCATCTTGCGCAGAGGGTTTATCAGGGGTGGAGTTGTGGCAGATAAGGCGACGGTGGTTGAGAGAGGGACGACGACCGAGGAGGCTATTCTGACTCAGAGATGATGTCGCTGGGTGACTTACACGGCCGTTGTCAGCCTCAATCCCACGGAATGAAAGCTGCGGCATGCAAAGCCGGGCTGCCATTGTTGTCTTCCTTTCGCCTTCTTTCAATTATTTCTATTTTTGCTGATGATGATAAATTGATAATGATGAGAAACAAGTTGATCAAAGAAACGCAACTCCTTGCGTGTGAATTGGTGGCACTCACTCCTCGCCTGTTCTGCTCCTTACCAAAATAGTCCAAATACTTTACAATCGAGACTGTTCAAATAAAACCACGGTGGACTTGGTATCGCTAAGGCAGAGGAGATGAACCAAGCGTTACAAATGAAATTATTATGGAAAATAATAGCAGACCCGGGGAAGATATGGGTCAAAATTGTTAGGGAAAAATATCTTAAAAACAAAAAACCTTTGGAATTACAACAAGCAACAAAACACCTCATGGCAGTAGTCCAAACCTATGAGCCTAAAGGACCTTTTCCTCTCGGGCCTTTTGTGGCAAGTTGGGGATGGGAATTCTATCCGGTTCTGGAAGGACAGTTGGATTCCTGATCTCAACATAAAACCCAAAGTGGGAGCTAGCCACATGATAAATGATGAGGAACTTGTGTGCTCATATATACGAGCTGATAAAACATGGGATTTGCATAAACTAAGACAAGTTCTAAATCCTAGCGATGTTGATAAGATCGCCAAGATAACTCTACTAGTTAATAACTTAACTGACCGATTATACTGGAAATCAAGTAAAAGTGGGTGGTATTCAACCAATGCCACCATGAAATGGATCCAAGACAACAAAACAAGTCCTAAAGTCGATCTCAAATGGATATGGAAATTAAACATCCCTCCGAAGCAGAGAAACTTCATATGGAAGCTTTGCCGTAATGGATTGCCTACCAAATCTAGATTGGCTGCAAATCATATCGCAGTACCACAAGGATGTGGTTTCTGCACTTCACAAAATGAAGATGCATTTCACCTTTTTGTCGAATGTTGTCATGCGCGCCAGGCTCTCAGAGTTCTTAACCCCGCATTGGAGCGAATAGTGGGACAATTTGATTCTCAAAAGCGTTACCCATTGGATTTTGTCAATGAGTTGCGAGCTAGACTCAACACAACTCAAATTGAATCCGTGTTCAATATCTGGTGGTGCATTTGGTACCTCAGGAACAAAAACACCTTTGATGGGATTGGCAAGCCTCACTTAAACCCCAAGGAAACAATGGAATTTGCTTGTAAGCAAATGGCTGATTGGAAAAGAGCGTTGGATTCAAAACAATCCGACAAAGAGGCAGAAAATGTGGGCTCGAAAACTGCCTCCCACACCGACAATAGGGGGAATGCGAGATGGACGAAACCCCCATGTAATTTTTGTAAACTTAACTTTGATGGTAGGGGGTTCGCGGTTGCTCGGGCGGTTTGTGCCTGAGCTTGCGCGGCTCTCGTCGTGCTTCCCGGGGCTCTCCCGTGGTTTTTCACCAAAAAAAAAACCACCACAAGAGTGAAGGAATTACTAGTGTCACAATTGATTATTTTCGCACTAATCAATTGTGAAAATAAGTTGCTATATTCTAGGCTATAGAGTTTTTTTTTGTTTTTTTTTAAATCGGTAAGAATTAGGATATCCCCTCAAGGGGGACGTCCTAGAGCGTCTTTTCGGACGAGAACTTTCAGTTTTGAGAGATTCGCGATAGCGTCAGTAGGGAGGCTATGACCCATTTTAGCAATTTTATCGACCACAACATTACTCGCTCTACACACATAGCTAACTCGAACAGTCTCGAACCATTGTAACGAGACTAGGATGTCTGCAATAATTATTTCAATGTCCCATGGACTTTGTCCTTGTTTGTTAACTGCTTTGATTACTCCAAGATTATCACCATCAATTTCCAGTTTTCTTATTCCTAATTCTTTAGCTAGCTTAATGCCATCTCTTAGAGCCATCATTTCTATTTTGGGAACTGAGATGCTCCCATATTTGTTAGAGCTAATTCGGAGTACATTTGCATTTGTGTCACGAATCACTACACCTGTAGCTGAAGACCCGTCATTTAGTTTAGATCCATCAAAGTTTAGTTTAGCGAAACCTGGGCTTGGTTTTTTCCATGAGGTTGTTTTCCTTGGTTGTTTTTGTCTCTTTGTTCTTATCTGTAGGGGAGCCTCTTCTTGCTCGGTCCAATTTTGGCTAGGGTCCAATTGTGCACTTGGTCTTTCATACATTGGGCAAGATCAATTATGAAATCATTATCCAATTGTTGGATTGCAAGCTTATTTCGTTGATACCATATTCCCCACCATGCAAATGCTAGTTCTGCAAAGTCTTTTGTTCCAATTGCTTGACCAATTTCGGTAATGATCTGTCTCGGTGACTTGCTCATTGAGTTGTAGTTCTATAAAGTGCAAGCAGTTTATGGGTTGATTTTCCGGATTATGTCATGGGTGTGAACACACTTTACAAAAAGATGCTCGACATCCTCGTGAGAACAGTTGCACATAAGGCATCCACCAGGAACTACTACATTTTCCCCCTCAATTTGGCCTTTGTTGGTAAACCATTATTATCAATTTTCTATAGAAAGTTTTTAACTTTCGTGGATGTATCTAGTTTCCATATACAAGAATTTGGTGTGCGGTTGTGGTTCCTAATTTTAGAGATGTGATCTACTGCTGACGAGGTTGTAAACTACCCATGGTTACTAGGACCCCAGTATAATCGATCTGGGATCGCATTTTCAGATATAGGGATGTTACTTATTTGTTCAACTTTCTCTATTGGTAGGTGTTGTCTTAATTCATCTTTTTTCCATTCTCCTACCTCTGAAATAAAAGCATGGGTTGTACAGTTCTTGTCAGTGTCATGGGTCCTAAGAGCATATTTCTCTAGCGGTTCATTATCTACCCAGCGATCGGTCCAAAATTTAATTGTCTTTCCATCTCCTATTTGCCAAATATGTCCTTGCTGAAAGTCATCCCGTAGTTTCATTAGTTCTTTCCATTGCCAAGAGGTGTTGGATTTTGTCTTGTATGAAAAGAGATTTTCATGTTTTAGGTATATTTCCTTAACTACTTGTACCCAGATGTTGTATGGTTCTGCGATAATTTTCCATAGTAATTTCATCTGGAGTGCTTTATTCATGTGTTCTGTTTTCCTTAGTCCTAGACCCCCGTAGGCTTTGGGTTTACATATCTTATCCCATCCAATAAGAGGTTTATAATTTTCACCTTTGTTCCAAAAGAAATTTCTATTTAGTTTATCTAGTTCCTCATGGATGTTTGAGGGCAGCATAAAGCTCTGCATAACATAATTGGGTTTAGAGGCCAAGTTTGATTTGACAAGAATGGTTCGCCCTTCTTGAGACAAAGCATTGACTTTCCATTTTGTCAGTTGGGCCTTCGATGTTCCGATCATGTCACTGAACGTTTCTTTGTTCACTTTCCCATTGATAATGGGACATCCTAAATACTTTTCTATGTTTGTCATGGTAGGGATGCTCAAAACTTGTTGAATTTGTTGTTTTGGGTGATTGGAAACCACTTTCGAAGTATGAAAGGCGGACTTATGATAGTTAACTCTTTGTCCTAAGATGTCACAGGATTCGCTAAGAATATTTTTTACAACCACACAAGTGTTTTGGGTGGCTCTAGCGAAAATAATGATATCATCTGTAAATGTCAAGAAGGGGATTTTGGGTCCCGTTCTTGTTAAGTCAAAGCCAATGGTTTTATACGAGGTGTCACACTCTTGTTGGAGTCGTCTAGCTAGAATTTCTGCTCCAATAATGAATAGGTATGGTGATAAGGGATCACCTTGCCTTAAGCCTCGTTCAGGGAAGAAGGGGTTCGTGGGTCCATCATTAAGTAGTACAGAGTACGAAACTGTTTTCATGCATTCACGAATCCAACCAAGGAATTTGGTATCAAATCCAAACTTTTCCTTTACCAGAAGAAGGAAATCCCAATCTATTCTATCGTATGCTTTTTCCATGTCTAGTTTTATAGCTACCCATCCATCTTTATTCTTCCTTCCTCGAAACGAGTGAAAGATTTCATGTGCATTGTCTTGGATGGATCTTTGAGCTACAAAAGCTCCTTGAACTTGAAGTGATAATTTTCCCAACTACACTCTTAAGCCTTTCGGTGAGAATTTTTGATATAACTTTGTAGATTGTGGTGCACAGGCTGATAGGGCGGTAGTGGTTTGTTGATTTTGGATCTTTTTTTTTTTGAGAGTAAGGAAATAAATGTATGGTTGATTTGCTTTAGGAGTCTGCCCGAATGAAAGAAACTTTTGACAGCCTTAATTACTGATGGGTCTACAATATCCCAATAGTTTTTGTAGAATTCAGCTATCATTCCATCCGGGTCTGGTGATTTATCTGTTCCTAGAGACATGATTGCTTTCTTGATTTCTTCATTAGTGACGTCTTTGGTGAGTTTAATGTTATCGTCCATTGTTATTTCATTGGTAATCAGGTTGAGGTACTCATGAAGAAGTGTTAGATTGATAGGTTCCTTCATATATCGTTTCCGAAAGTCTGATCTAATTTCTTCTATAATGTTGTTCTCGCCCACTACTTGGGTCCCTTCGCTAGTTCTAATTTCTTTTATTATTATTTTCCTATTTTCCTATTTCTTTTATTATTTTCTAATTTCTTTTTGCTCGCCGTTTCCAATAAGATTTATGGAAATTTAATATACATTCTTTTTTCCGTATTAGTCGAATTTGTTTGTGGATGATACATGGTTGTGGTGAATGGTGTATCTGTTCTTGTAGAGTTTGAAGTTCAACTTCGATGTTTTGTAGTTGTTCAAAGGTGTTACCAAAGGTTCTTTTATTCCATTGTTTTGCTTGCGTTTTAAGAAGTTGGGTTTTCTTTACTAATTTGTACATGTTTGATCCTTCGAAATTACCTCTCCAGGCTTGTCTGACTACATTTCTAAAATCTTTTCTGTGCATCCACATTTTCTCGAATTTAAAAGGTTGTGCTTTAAAGGTTTGGCCATTGCTGAGTTCAATTGCAATCTTGCAGTTGTCCGAGGATGAGAATGCATAGTGCTTTGTATACAACTTAGGGAACCATTGGATCACTTGGTTGCAAACAAGGGTTCTATCTAGCTTCTCGTAGATATTGTCAATTTCTGTTTTGTTCTTACTCCAAGTGTACTTGTTTCCCATGGTAGGAATGTCCATTAGCTCACAAGCTTCTTTAAAGTTAGTTAGTCTCTCAAATCTAGAATTATGTGGATGAACACCCCCTTTTTTATCAGTTGGTTCTTGTATTTCATTCAAGTCTCCCATAACAATCGTGGGCATTTGAAGATTTTGCACTACCCCGGTTAAATGTTCCCAGAATGCTTCTTTAGCATTTTCTTGGGGGGGGGGGGGGGTGCGTAAACAAGGCAAATTGCGATTATATAATTTGTTGCTAGGTTTGTGTACTTGAGGATTATAAACCTGGCTTCATGTAGAAGTAATTCAATAGTTTCATTACTGAGTTGGTGAGCTTTCCATAGGACACATATTCCACCTGCTCGTCCCACAGCCGGAGACCAGACAAAGTTGTCAAAGCCATCTCTTCTCCATGCTTGATCTGATGGTGGTTGTTCTGCTTTCGTTTCAGCTAGCGCTAGTACTTGAATCCTCTCTAATTTACAAAAAGAGTCTATCTCAGGCCAAAAAGACTTACGGCCAATCCCTCTACTATTCCACAGGCTTATCTTCATGATAAAACATACATGGAATGATACATTTTGGTTCCTCCTCTTATGTACAAAATTTGATCATTTTTCTAGTGGTGTTGTTCAAGTAAAACCTGATATATTTGTGTTTCAGATCGGCTAGTCCTCGTTTATCGCCAATTTGATCTTTAAACATGATTGACTTAATAATGGTGGAAACCAACCCATCCTTTTGCACATTCCAAGACCTGTTAGTATATGTTATCATTTCAATATATGTCCAAATCTCAAAGGAGACATCTTGATCCAATAATTTTCCTTTGGGAGTTTTGTACAACCAATCAAAATTTACAAAGACAATTTTCCATTTACATTTTTGTTTTGGTATCCAACAAGAGTAGTTTCCACCCTCACTAGTCGCATTCTCAAGAGCCAGTTTGCTATCACTGAACCAATCCATTTCCAATATCATCTTATGTTCTTCCAGGGAATTGATTTGCTTGAAAAATGTTCCTTGAACTGGTTTTCTTTCTACGCATGTACTACTATACAACTCTTTAAGTTGCTCAGAGTTTTCCCTGGAATTCATTTTACAAGACCTGCAAGTTAGTTCATAGTCACATTCTGGCTGGAATTTGGTCATTTGGGCTAAATCAGCATATGGATTATTACAAAAAGTAGCAATAGCCATAAAGATCAAACACAAGGATCGATTTTTGCAATACATCAAGGAAAGATTAATAGGATAGAAGGGAAAATTTTCAAAATATACGAGGCAATAGACATTATCATAGGATTTCATTTCATCATAACTACGAAACAAAGGAGATACTCTTCTACAGATACTGGTACATGTAAAAGCAGTTTTAACATTTTTCTTTAGAAAAAAGCTTTTCTCCTTGATCTTAGAACATTTGACTGAATGTGAATTAGACTTAGCAAGAAGCAAAGAGCATTTCCTTGTTCGGAGTTTTCCAAATAACCTATGCCAATCCAAGATACACAAGCTTTTTATCATTGCTTGATGGGCTATAATTACTTCTAACAAAGATAGATTTTCAGATGTTGTCGTAAACATTAGAGAATAGACATAAGTATCAATGCTAAGCAAGCTCTTACATAACATTACTAGAGATACCAGATTGATTGATTCTATGCATTGGATATAAAGCTACTGAGCAATAACACGAGTGTATCGAATTGGGGTTGCAATATATGAGAGTCCGCAATATCAATACATTGTTCATGTACACCAAAGTCAATTTGTTCAATTTTTTCCCGTTTTTTGTATGCCCTACAATATGGTCTAGATAATCAGCCATTTCAAGTGTCAATTTTTCTTTGTCTTCATCTTTCTTAACGCTAGAAGAACTAGCGTTGTTGTTCTGTTGAACACCACTACTAAAGGTTTTCTCAACCATAGTGGATTCGGGTTCAAATTGTTTCATGGTTCTCCCATTGAGGTTTTGTTCAATGTAGTGCATACTCTTACAAGAATTCTGCACTCGGTTCATCAATTTAAATAGCCAGTAGAGCATATTATTCAAGAAAACATAAGGTTTTTTGGGAAATTTAAGATTCAAACTAGAAAGATCAGAGTTACACCTTGTCTCTTGGGCGGTGTAAGCCCAGCAGTGGGTTCTTCCAGGGAAGAACAGCCATGCGCCGCTCTCCTCTACCTCTCGAAGAGCTTTCCAGGACACTCCCTCTCTAGATCGACCGCTTGTTGCCTCCCTCGTTCCTCCTCGAGTCGGATGTGAACAGTGTCTTTGTAGCAATTTGGGGATTCTTCGAACCCAGTCACCACTTTGCAATTTGTAGCCTTCCTCCATTTTTGACTCTTCATAAAGAAGGATTTTGTGTAAATTTGTGCAGGAACAAAACTTCTCTTGGGCTTTCGATCTTTCCGATCAACAAATTTTGGGTTCGTGCCTCTTGCTTTAGCCCTTCGCCCAGGACACAATCCAGGCCAAATCAGCACTTGAGAGGGCTCTTGGTTGATTCCTAAAAGGATTCGAAGGTTGCTTGTTCTGATTAGGAGAAGGAACATTAGCAAGATTTTCGATTTAGGCTGTGTTCGGTGCAACTGCATTATTGGAAATAAGTACTTTTTTCGTGATAATAGCTTATTGGGTTAAAAAAAAGGCTTAAGCATATAATGATTTATTGTTATAAGCACCGTTCGGCTGCAACTCTAAACCCCTAAACGGCAAAACCCGAAACTTCCCTCCGATGCCCTCCTCCTCTTCTTCCATGGCGGTCCTAGCTCACTCTCATCCTCATCCTATCTCTTCTCGCCATTCTCATTCTCTCCTCCCAAGGAGCTCCACATTCGCTCACCGTCTCAACCGCCTTTGCACCTCCTTTAGACTCCTCTGTAAGCGTGTTGATCGTTCCACTTCGGCCGATTCCGCCTCCGTCTCCTCCGCAATTGACACCACCACCACAGGCTTCGACGCCGTAAACATTGTGGACGACGTCACCCAGGTTCTTTGCCGCTTCTTCCTTCGTTTTTTGAATTTGTATAAATCAGGTCATCTTCAAGTTCATCTGTAATTGCGGCCAATGTTGGGATCTTGATTCTAGTAAAATGATGAGATAGAGCACACAAGGTAGAAAACGAGTGATTTATACCGCCAAAGGCTGTAAAATCTGGCAGATTTGAAATGACGGAAGCTTGTGTGTCCATGGTTCAATTTTAATCTCGCCTGACTGATTTGGTTGTTATGGTGTGAACTGTAGTTGATTGGAAGAACGCCAATGGTGTATCTCAACAAAGTTACTAAAGGATGTGTGGCCAATGTTGCTGCCAAACTCGAATCCATGGATCCTTGTCGAAGTGTCAAGGATAGGTGATCCCATGTGCTGTAGATAAGCTCTTGTACTTGTTATATGACCTGCTATTGTCAAAGTTCATGTTGATTATCTCAGGGAGTTTCAACCTTTCAATGATTTCTGGATTTTGCAATATTGAGTTCATTATCAAGTCTTTCAATTTCCTGCTGAACATCTTAGGTAATTGGAGTAGAACCTGCTGAAAGTTGTGTGATCTCTGGTGAAAACCCAGGTGAAGATTTTTATCCTCTTACATCATCTTTTTGTATTATGTTTTACCTCGAACACAATCTCTTCTGTATTTTTTTTCAGGATTTGTACCAAGTGTTTTGGATGTTGAATTGCTTGATGAAATTTTGAAGGTAGTAGCCCATCTCTCTTGTGCCCCCCTCATTCCCTAATGTTGTGATCTGTGATAAAGGATGTGTATTTAATTCGGTAATGTACGAGGATTTGCGAATTAATACAGGGTTTGTTTCACATCTTTGCGTATTTAGTGTGGCATGTGGCTCCAAATCTTGATGATCATAGGAGTTATTCTGAGTACTTAATTTGGTAATGTGTGTGGATGGATATGCAAATTAATGTAGGGTTTATCCCATTTCTTCGCGTGTTGTTGTATCCATTTTCTTTGAACCAGAAGAAAAGTAGCTTCAACCAGGGAAAGAGGAGATTTAGTGGTAGAGCAACTAGAGCTCAAAGGGAAGAAAGCGCTAGGCGCACTGTATACGTCCCTGACATTGACCAACATGTAAGCACTACTCATTCCTTTGATCAAATGCAATCAGATTTTTGTAAAACATTACTAACAGAACCATTTTTGATCTTATGAAATCAGGTCACTGAAGAGCGACTCGCTGCTTTATTCAGTAGTTGTGGACAGGTATGGTTTCCGCTCTGATTTGGCAGAACTAATGTTATTTAGCTGTCTCACTCAAGATTCCTCGAAATGTCATTCGGAAATTTGTTTCTTCCATCATCCAGTATGATTCATAGAAGTGGATTGGTTATCCATGCAACTATTGAATAATAATAGAAATCATTTATGCTCTTAATTAAACAAAAGCTCATATAAAACCTTTTTTGACAGCTCTTCCATCTCTTAATGGTAATTGAAGTATTAGAAATGTATTGGGTTGTTGAATTTGCTACTGGATATCAGAAATTTCAGAATATCATACCTTTTCGGTCAAGTTAGAACTACAATCCAATCTCATTCTGTATCTGTTTACACCTGAAGGTTGTTGACTGTCGTATCTGCGGTGATCCTCATTCAATTCTTCGGTTTGCTTTTGTGGAATTTGCCGATGAGCGTAAGATTTCAACACTTAACCCTTGGTGGGATAGTGCTCGGATACTATCCTGTTCGGGTATTGCCTTCAAAGACGGCTATTCTCCCTGTTAATCCAAACTTTCTTCCAAGGGTATGGTACATCATTTTTCCTAAACTAGTCTATAATTAGGATGCCTTCTTAGGGACTTATTTTGCACTAAAAACATGTCAGGTTGATGTATATGAATGGTCTACTTCTGCAGAGTGATTTCCTATAGCTCACTTGTATCTTTTGCTCTGAGATGTTGGCAAATAGTATCTTGCTTGTTATCTGTCTCTACTGAGTACTGAGAGTCAACTGAAATTGAAGAAAACTTACAATGATTGGGAAATTAAGGGTTAAGCTACTTCCATTTGTAGCTAGCTTACTGGAGCAAACTAATCATCCTTTTCTTTTTCGAGATTACATAGTTTATGTTCACTCGACAATAGAGTTTACAATGTTTAAGATCTTGCACTGATCTTGTTGGTAGTTCATTATTATTTTCTCCTCTTTCTCTGCTAGAGAAGCTATAATTTGGTGCTTCTGAGATTACAGAATATTATCTGTGCATGTCTAATCTCTCTTTCTTTAAAAAAAAAATACACAGGTCTCAAGTGATGAAGCTGTTCTAATCTGTCTTGTTGGTAGTTCATTGAGATGTTGCTTTCACCAAGGGGAGTGACGAAGAAGTTGATCCTGTGATGCAGGAGAAGATTGATAGGTTTGTCAAATGAGCTTCTTGGGGAGTTGATTGAAATGATGTCTCTAGTTTGAGTCTGATAGGGAATTTCTATTCATAGATCTATTAGTCTTTTTGGGGAGTTGAGTGATTCTGAAATTTTGAATATCTGGCCGATAGGATGGAGGAGCCTTGTGAGTTGTGACTCATAGTTATGTCCCAACATTAGTGAATTGACGCCATTTCTTGGATCTTATTTCCAGATTCTGAGACTGTGAAGACTTCTAAAACCAAGAAGAAACACAGGAGGAGGAAAGAAAAGCAGAAGAATGCTTCTGCAGTTGATTATGAGGAAGAAATCAATTTTTTTTTTCATTCTGTGTATGCTTATTCTGTAAAACAATGGGGAGATATTCAAGAGTTTATTGACAGCAATCAATGCATTATCTGCCGGTTTATATAGATTCGAACAATGTTTTGCTTTACAAAGCAATATTCGAGATGGTTTACTATTACAAATTGGTAGAAAGTTGCTAAGATATTATAATAAATACTGGTTGATGCCTTACATGATTACCTACGCCTCCGGGTATTCCATATTCGTTCAGCAATTTGATTACGAAGATCTTTCATCGTTCTACGCTCCACCAGAGGTGCTTGTAAGTCACGAGGCACCGGACCTGGGTCAACATTGCCAGGATCATCTGGCACAGCATCGGGGTAAGTTGTTGCGTAACGAAAATGTTGGTCACAAATTGTATGAAGCCGTATGAAGTTGTGCAGTGCAAAACACGCTAAAGTTATATCGATTTGTGTTCCAATTTTATATGGTGGCATAGAGCTTAGAATGCGCCATTTTTGCTTCAAAACACCAAAACTACGCTCAATACAACTCCTAAGAGATGAATGCCTCTTGTTGAAAAGCTCACGCACACTTTCAGGAGCGACTTCACTGAATTCGGTCAAATGGTAACGATCCTTATTAAATGGAGTAAGGAACCCTTCTCGTTGTGCGTATCCTTTATCTGCAAGGTAGTATTTTCCTACAGTATAGACAAATCGTGATTATATAAAACCCAACATGAGTAGACTAAATAAATAATATTGTTACCTTCGACCGAAAAAAATAAAGAAATATTGTTACCTCGCGGTGCTAAGGGGAAGACATTGCTATCCATTGCATGCTTTAGTACCTTAGCATCATGGGCTGATCCTTCATAGCCGGCTCCAACAAAAGTAAACAACATATCAAAGTCGCATGTAGCTAACACATTAAAAGAAAAATTTCCTTTCCTGTTACAATAGCGACCCTGATCAGCAAGCGGGATGAATGCATCGATATGAGTCCCATCAATTGCACCGATGCAATCCTACATTGTATCACATTTTCATCATCTTTGATATGCTTCAACATATGAGTGTATTTCATAAAAAAAAACATAGTATAAAACTTTTAGTTAGGAACAAACCTCAAAATAAGGGTAATATCTTGGGTCACTTCTTATATGTGTTGGGATGTCAGAGAATGTTGGGTCGCGAGGTCGAAGTAAATGGTATGCCAGGCTCATGAATCCAGTTTTCCTCCCAACAATGGCCTCAAGAACCTCATGGAATGCACGACTAATCGTATCTCCAGAGTGACGAAATACAAGTTTGGCATCTCGGTTTGTCCTACCCCGTCCAAGAATGTACAAGAATATACCTACTTTCTCAACAACAGAGATGTTTGAATCGCAAAGGCCATAGTTCATCTCCAACTCTTCACTAAGATCAATCAAAACATGCGGCTCCATCCTAAAGGTAGATAAACATGAATCGTGATCTCGGTAAAGTGCCTCTTGCATCCAATCTTCCCCCGACAATGTTGATCGGGAAATCTCATGCTTGACGAAAGCCTCATAGTATATAGCAGCAGCAGATGAATATGTATAATGAAGTGAACTAAGCAAAATAAGAAGCTTTCTTTTTCTCTCTTCAGCATAGTGATCCATTAAACAAATCTCGATAACACTGCTTAGATTTCGTGTGGACAAAATACCTATAAACATCATCAAGCAAAATGTCAGTTAGATGAACACATAAATCTGCTTCTACTTGACATTTGAAAAAATACAAGGTAGTATTAGTAGATAAACAAAAATGGTCAAAATAGCAAATGGTCTGACTACAACATTTAAACTAATATATAAAATTTGATTCCCAATAACACTAAGAACAAAATTATAGCTAACATAAGTTGATGAAATAAAACAAAAAGAAGTACTTATAGTCTAAATGCATCATATCTGTAAGAGCAAAAAAATACACCACATTGTTGATTACATCATCCCCTTGAATGTTCCCTAACAGATTCAAACTCAAGCCACTTTTTTCGTTCGTTGTCCCCTTTGAAAATCATGAACATTTTCCTAGTTTGTTCATTCCTCAGCTCGCTTGCAGCAAAGTAGAATAGGTTGCCATCAAGATCAATCAACCCATTATTAACCATCCGGTATAAAGTTTCCATGGCTTCTTCCATTGAATATGGGGTAGGAGGACTAGAGGGTGAACTTCCTTGGGCGACAGATTCAATTAACTTGGAAATTTGATCCCCTCTATCAATTAGACCCTGTAAGTGATCTGCAGCCAGTGCAGACTTTGACGGAGCCCTCTTTTGGCGCTTAGCTACTGATGTGGAACCTCGAGCTTGCATGGAATATGCTACCTGAGGGGAGAATTCATCTTGCCTGGCATAGGAAGCTGGTGCGGAATGTGGAGTGCCATGCGATAACATTGCATCAATGTTTCGTTCATTATCATGCCCTGACTCTGCGGAGAGTTGTATGTCATTATCAGCAACAGCTTCATCTACATGGTCTTCAACTTGTATAGGTGAATCACTAATTGGAGTAGTCTGGCTTGCCATTATCCCCATTCCAGGGGCAACAAAATGCTCCCCTGTTGCAGAGGTATCATCGAACAATTGCGAGCACAACTCGGCAATTACAGGAGGGAAACCTTTAGTTCGAAACTTTTGATACTCCTTTCTTTCCTACAAGATATATAACGTAAAATCATATTAGAAAAAAAAACATGTGTTGCAATCATAAAGGTAGTATACTGAATACTCATTTTATGTACCTTGATCATTTTTTCCCACCACAACGGATCTCCACGAATTTGGCCTGTCTTTCTATCATAACCAAGTCCTGATTCGGTTCCTCTCAAATATTTCCATTGACCATATTCCCTTTTTAATGTATCAAGTTTGTTTCGCAAGATGTCTTTAGTTGCTGCCTTTCCAGTACGCTCCTCAAACTTCAAAAGAATCTCAGACCACTTATATGGATGGTTATGCCCATACTTCTCTTGGAACACTAGGCATATGTCTAGCAAAGCTAGCTCTAAATCATGATTCCAAGAAAAAGATGGCCCTTTTGATCTCTTTCCTGGTGATGCCAATTGTGCACTAGATTTTTTTGGCGACACACCTTTTCCTCTTTTTTTTGGTGAAACCATTTCACTATGAATGGATTTTCTCGGTGACACCCCTTTCCCTTTTTTATTTGGTGATGCCATATCACTAACACATTATTATGGAAAGCATACAATCACACTACAATCACTAACACATTATTATGGAAAGCATATGCTACACTATGACTCAGGAGTTTTATTTATTTATTACAATAAATCACTAGCTCCTTGAGCATGGAAGCATTGAGCTCAATCAAACAAAAAAGAACATGAAAGATAAATTATTCATCATGACAGGTTCATGAACTAAGTTAAAATATAAACAAGTAAAGAGCAATATATACTAATAACAAGAATATTGGATCCTATTCATGTAAAATTTGCACTCTAATAAATAAGATAACGGCTTAGTGTTTTGACACATAGAACAATTTAGGAATCTTTGAGAAACTTATTAAAAAATGCCAATAAAATCTTTCAATTTAGTGTAAGTGGTTTCATTTAAGAACAAAGAATAGAGTTTCACAAGGTAAAGTCTATTAGACTGTTTAATAATATATATAGTGAATGGTGTAAGTCAAGAATTATTGGATGTGCTATCCTAAATAAACTGAGATTCATGAGTCAAGTGAGGTAAAAATGGAATGCCCAATCAACATTTAAGGGAAATCAAATAGATATTAGAGTTTTAGTAAGCTCAAGAAACCTATTTAGCATGTTGTTATGGTTCCAGACTGAATGTAATCAGAGTCTCAACTTTCAAACCTTATATAGGACAAGGCTACTGATAAACTCTAGCTCCTCTTGATTGAAATGATATCTAGCTAGTCTTCTTGACGGGTGGCGCCTCGACTGTTATAGGGAGAAAGATCCTATCTCCATCATTCATCAAATCCTTAGCAGTGATCTTCACAAGATTAAAAACATTATCAGTCAGGGAAGTCCTTCCTTTACTTGTATATTACAACATAGCAGCCAAGTTCAAGCATATCATATATGATACATTTGAAAACAGTAGCAATGGTTACCCTTTTCAACTGAAGTTTTGGACCTTCAACCTTGACACTCTCTGCTTGTGAAGAATCACAACACTCTCTTCTGACCTGTTACAACACCAAATTTGAACAAATTTGTTATGCGCATCAGACAACACATTAGAAAGCAAGTTGAATTCAGCAAGATAAATACAATCCTGCACTAGCATAACAGCTAAGAACCTATTCCATAGAGTGTGTGTATTCATACAATCCCAAAACCAGTAAATTATTTAACTGAATGAAGACTTTACATTTAAAGAAGGAAAATGTATTATCTAATATATGTTAGGAAACCAGTAACCAGTCTCAAAGGAGAGTTGTTGAATCTCAACAAAAAGCAAAATGGTAGGTCAACTTGGGAGTATTGGGGAGATGAACAGGAAGTTCACAAGACAATAAGAAAGGATCTGAGAGCAATTCGTTTAGCTTCAATTGGTTCCATCATTTCCCATTGAGCACTAAATAAGGGAAAGTAACCCAAAATAGATGAAAGGGAAGAGTAGCGAACCCGGTCAGATTCAACATCATAACACGCCTAGGGTTTTTCCTCAATTTGAACAGGTCCATGGACTAACTTAATATGTCGATCTAGTCTGAGTATGCACACCACACCTCTAACAAGTTCGAATTAACACCAAATCAATTAAGTAGAATAAGTTATCTCACCTAGGGTTTTTCTTCAATTTGAACAAGGTAACGATCCACCCATGAGAATGTCAGATCTAGCCTTTGTTGTTGCCGGCCTTTGTGGTGTCACTCCAAGGTAGTGAATTTGAAGAGCAATTAGTTGATCCCGCAGTGAAAATGGATGGAAGAATGATGGGGTAGAAGGAAGATGGTGGGGGTAGAAAGAAGCACAGGAAACGAAGGGGTAGAAGGAAGATGGAAAAATGACTTTAAAAAAATAATCAGATTGCCAGGTAGATGGAAAAAAAAATGCCGAACAGGCATTATACAATTTAAGTTATTATAATAGCTTATTTGTGATAATGCGGGTGTCACCGAACAAGGCCTTAGGGTTCGGGTTTGAAGAACACATTTTCTGTTTGCCATAGAAAGGGGAAAGGGGGCATTTGGGGACGAGAGTTTCTCTCTCTAAATTTAGGGTTCGAGTTTTCTAGGCTATATAATATGGTGGAGAGATGATGTATGCTTGGGTAATTCCACGTGTTAGATTTCATTGTACTTATCGTAAATTGCTCATGAAAATTACATGGACCGTAATGCAACTAACAATACTTTTAACGAAAATATTAACAAATGACTAATGATGTCAAAACTTGATAGATTAAGGACTAAGAAAGAAAAAAAATTAAAGATTAAAAACTAATTCAGAAAACGTATAAAAGATTGAGGACTAATGACACAATTTACCCCCACTTCACTCTCACAAAAATCTGACATTTTTGCAGTTTGATTTACATTCACCTTATTTTGTTTATATATAACTAGAAGGCGAAGCTTGTAGCAAAAAATGTGGCAACTGGCGAGGGCATTTAAAAGCTCAAGGGATTTCTCTTGCCATGGCGTACAAGTGCACACTTGTTGGTTAAGCCTGCAAAACCCGCCCTTGTGATGGAACGCTTTTGGGTTGGGTACCAGACGCCAAACTTGGGACCAACTTTGTTCACCCCTTGTAATTTGAAGGTGCTGATAATAAGCTGTACATACATCAATAGGTAAACTGCGCATTTCCATAACATGGACAATGAATGAGCTTTCTCAAGCATTTCATTCATCGAAAGCTCTTCTTCACATATTATTCTTTCCATCTAAAGCTACCACTAAATCATACTAATGATTTTAAAATAATAATAATAACTCCAGCCATAGATATCTGCCTACAATAAACCCACTCTGACTTCGCCTTCATCTTCTTCTTCTTCTTCTTCTTCTTCTTCTTCTTCTGATTAGTCCCGTCTTTCTTTCTTTTCTATTTTTCAGTGAATAATACGGCCTTTCTGTTACAAAAAATCCTGGAAAGGCACCGCAACCTACAGCTAAAGCTAGCTAACAATGTGATGGGTAGACGGCCACACATGAGCCACCAGATATCTAACCTTGAAAAGATAGGCTAATAAGCCTTCACGCGCACTTTCCTATGATGTTTGCGACATTCTCACCAACCTGCTCTTTGGTTTGCTCTGACACAGGATAATCACCAATGTACATGTCAAAAAACGCACCTGTGTCATAAATCATAGCGCCCCACGTCAATACCGGGAACTCAAGATTACACTAGCTTTTTGTTACATACAATTGAAAAAAGGCACTGTAATGCAAAAGATGAGTAGATAGTTAACTTACTACACAGATCCCGACTTTGAACTGTTCCAGCCTGATTTCCTCCAACTGCGTTCAAAACAATTATCAGTTTGTATATCACAAACACTTCTTTTGCATTAATAGAACTGCTATATAGTCAAAAGCTCCCTTTGGAATCCTTGTTCTGTCAGAAATGATTTTCTGAGTACAAACTTTCTCAAAATTAAAACCCGACCTCTTAACGACATAGAAGGGCACAGCAAAAAATCGAGCAGCCTGCATAGGTATGGGATTACAACTATAACTCACTTTCAGTAATAAGCTGTCCCTCTGCCGTTCGTCTGATATCAATAATTGTACCCTGTAATGCCAAGCAGAGTAGAAGATCACAATCCTCCTACATTAAATACACAGCCAAGAGAAATGCTTGCTCTTACCAAGGGCAGCGGAATGTCTTGTGTAAAACAAGAGCCGAAAGTATTTAAACATTTGTAATCAGTTTCTGGATTTGCCTGTCCAAATTTGAGGTTTTAGAATGGAGGCAAACACAGACTCAGTAAGATATTCAAAAACCACATCAACCAACATATACATAAAATTATACATGCTAGAAGGAACACTATTACAAGGAAAGCCGACCTTCTCTAATCTGGCTCGAAGAGACTTCTCAAAAGCCCTGCAAGAACAATCAAAACAACCGTCAACCACATACTTTTTCAAAGGCACAGCAAACTTGTTTCAAGTGCATAGAGAATGTATGGAGTGTTGGCTGATACACAAAACATTTTAAATGGACCACAACTCATCCACCGCAGTATAGAGAATGAATTTGCAATTTAGAATTATGCAGCACAGATTTATGTCCAAGTGCAAAATAACCAAATGAAGTAGAACCATCACACTAGATTATTAGAGGCCAATGTCAATAACTTCGAAAAAAGAAAACACAACTTACTCCCTCACAGTATTTATTTTCATCCCGTTGAAATTAACCACAAGCCTAATGGTCATATCAACATCCTCCCTGTATCACCAAAATGAAGAGCAGATCAGAAGAAAGGCTTGTTAAATGGAACAGATACTTACATCCATTCAAGAACTAAATGAGCAGACTGTGCATTGTTGACTGTTGAATAACGATCAAGTTAAAAGAGAAATTCAATCTGATCTACGATTAGGCCATTAACATTAGTATCTGGAAAAGGAGAAATAGCATAACTCAAAAAAAAACATACACACAACTTTGTTAGACAAGTACTTGATTGGGGGATCAACAAAACAATAAAAAAGAGTATATCTGTTTAGTGTCAAAAAAGGAAACAGAATGATTGATCCTAGAATAACAAAGTACAAGGATAAATACATAACACAAGTGATAAACAAGAAGGAGATTTACCATATGTCAATGGGCTGACAATGAAATATCTAAACCAAGGAAGTCATTCTTGGTGCTAAGAATTAAGATTAAGATAACAAGTTCCATTTAAAACTAAAAATCTAATGAGGATAAAGTTGACTGCTACATATTTTTTATAGGAACCAACTAGAGATGCTCTCGGTACTTGGGTTAGCATGCATACAGTAATCAGTACTGAATTGTCAGCAATGAAAGAAAAACATAAGCAAACAAGAAACATTCTCGTCTTCAATTCTAGAATTACCCTAACCTCTTTTCAGCATAAGCTTATTAAAATATAATATGGTGGATAATGTCTACAAACAAAGGGACCCGTACACTATGATGTTAAACTTGAAGCTTATTTGACAAGGATTAAGTGTTTTCTTTCTTTCAAACATTTTTCTGACAAGTGTAGAGGATAGGGGAAGATAAATGGAATATGCCAAACACAGCTTCTTTAAATAAAATACAGTATAATATACATTTTGTATAATGGATTGAAATGAACGGGTCCTGTATTAGTACCTGAGAAGATCCTTATAGAAGTTTTTGCACTTTTTAAGGTCAGCAGCTGGAATAGATGCGTATTTGGGTCCCAATTTCTCACACATAGAGGAAGGATTAATGTCTGTGCACACATAGAATTATCTTCAAAACTCCAAAAAACATATTGAACAAGTAAATAACATAAAAAAAAAAAGTTCCAGAGCACTTACAAACTCCAAAAGCATAGACTCTTAATGACTTAATTTTGATTATTGTCATTACTTTAGAACCAGTTCCAACAAGGATCTGAAAACAAAAACAAAACGCTATGCACCTTCAACGTGTAAGAAGAAAAACATACATGCATAGAACAGCCATAGGTATTATCTAAACATGTGCAAATTTTCTGTAAATTGCATCATGAACACTGATTGGTCATCTTACTCAAATTCTCAGAGTGATTTGTTAATGATATTACATACAAATTCATAAGTTTAGGCATGTTCCTCAAGCCACCATCTTAAACAAAAACAAACAAACAAACAAACAGGAAATTTTGCCCTAGTTGGAGTGTTGAGCTAATATTAATCTACATTTTGCACATTTTGTTGCCTTCTTATCCGTTAGATAGAGTTTTTGACATTCATGAGATAGCGTTTTAGATATTCATGAGGTAGGTTATTCTTCGACAGTTACACACATATTCCATGTACACTATATGCCTTAATCAGCTAAAAGGATTCCAGTATTTATCCTTTACATACACATATTAACCGATCAGAGAGTCGGAAGAAAAATAGAAATGACATAACATTTACCAATACTGAGAGGGGTGCTAAAGGAAAACGGGCATTTCTTAATATAAAGTTGATAAAACATCAACACAGCAAGATGAGATATAGTCAGATGTACCTCTGATGATGAACGGGATCTTTTTTCCCCAGACAACAAGTAACTCAGAAAAGTAGGAAACTCAATTCCAGTTCTGGGCTCAATAATATTTTCTCCACATTTAAAATCCCGTACAAAAATACTGGAGTGTCCACGCTCAACTTCACAGCATCTCTGACTAAAACACCCGTGAATGCTCAGTTCCCCATTCTCCAGAGGAACAGTTAGGAGTTTTGAATTTCTGAAAACATTCATCAAGAAAAATAAATACACTTTGCACACTATCTTAAAAATATTGAAGCTGTTTGTCAATAAAGGACTAACTAGGAAACGACATACATGTTATCAAATGGTGGCACCAAGGCTGCAGCTAAGGATAGCATAGGAAGTGACTGCAGTTTCGCAGGTATTCGAAAATGGTGTCTAATGGAGAAACCGGAAGCCTTTCGGACTGTAGATTTACTTTTGGACCACCAACTGAAGTTGAATCCCACAAGACCGCGCTTACAGGAAGTAAGATTCTTGACTTGTCTGAGTGAGGTATATCTCCCAGGTCTACAGCTGTCATTGTCCAATAACTTGCTCCTCATATTGGGATTCGATGACCCGGAACACCAAACAATCAAAGCCCCGGCAAACTTGGAAAACCAGTTGAAAGATTCACTCAATGCTAGACTACCCGGAACCACATCATGTGTAGATTTTTCAAGAAAAGAAGCAAGTATGGAGAAGAGGCGTGGCGATAAAGGGTTTGAAACGACGGGATCTGCAGAAGGGAGATGGGGGAAAGCCCCATCCATATCCATAAGAAAGAACCAGTCGTTCCTCATACACTAGTATTGTTTTCCCCTCAGCTCATGGTAACACAACCCCTCAAATTCACAAGCTGAAGACCCAGGAAACGCAAACAGTTAGATGAAAACATGACATAAAAACTGCCTGCAAAGATTGCAACACTATCACAATTAGTAAGGATAAACACAATGCAGAAAGTTCAATCACCCACAGACTTACAAATTATTTTTATTTTTTTTGAATATCATTCTAAAATTCAAGACCCCCAACAAACCAGAGTAACATGAAGAGGTGTAATATATAACATGCAAACATGCAATTGCAAGGGAGACAGAAAGTTGGAAAGGGGGTGCAACTACATTTTATAGAACAATCAGAGATCGAGAAGCGGTACAGAGACATTAGGAACAAAAAGATGAATAAAAGCACAGCCCTAAACACAGGAAGGCGGCGGGGGCGGGATCAAGAAGAGGAAGGAACCTGCGAATCGATCAAACTACAACGCAGGCGGAGGGGGAAAAGGAGAGAGACCTTCACCGCTTCATGTTTCACACGCAATGGTGGTGCCCGCTTTTTGCAATCAGATTCATTCACTTTTGTTTGTTTTCCATTTCGGCAACCTCTAGACTTGTGTTATCATTGATGTTGTTTTCGGTCATGATTTTCCTTTTCCCTTCCGCTTTTCTTCGTCTTTTTCTGTTTTTTCATAAAATATGTTAATAGTTGAGGATTTGGGGGAATTACACAAAATTGTCCTTGAATTGGGTCAACTTTATTTAAACTACCTTTAAAGAGTATTTTCTTGGGTCACTCGGGGCTTAGTTTGGCTCATCTTATTCGTTTAAATCATTATAGATAAGATATACAATCTAGGGGGGAGGAGAGTTAAAAACAGAGTAATCAACACCATATTAAAAAAACTATGATTTGCAAAATCATTTACAACTAAGTTGGAGCTTCTAGGAGTATGTTGGACTATCACTCTCCCATTCGCATGCTGAATAAGAGAGCGACAGTGGACCACCAGCGAGAAATCGAAGTGGATGGGTGGCAAGGTACCGGTTAGGAGGTTGGCCGCAATATTGTGATAGAAAATGAATTGAAGTAACAAGTACAAACAAAATATAGCAAGAGAACACGAAGCTCTTTCAAACTTCCCATAGACTGATCTAATTGTATAGAAACGTGTGAATCCCTCGTACATAGATAAGGGTCGAAACCTACCAGAGTAATTAACAAGAATGATCACGTGTAGTTCATCTTGGTCTGATAGAGCTAGTAATTAGTCTTCCCTTGCTGTTCAACTGACATGAATTAGTCATTTAACAACCTCTCTTTTCACTTGGTGGGAAAACACCAAATCTTTTGCTGTTATTGAATCATCCCATATGTTTCCATTCCTCAAATCAGATGAACATATGTCAATCGTGCTTCAGCTTGCATGTGCATTTCCAACATACCCTAACAACTGCATAAGCAAGTCCAAATAACACAAGCGTAGAACCTGGGATACAGTTCAACAGAGTCACATCAGCAACCACAATATGCTAACACGGACAATTTTAAGGGGCATTGCATCAGCAAACAGAATACCCAAACTAAATTTGAATCATGTAGAAAAGAAGAGATTATGAGACCACTAAAGTTCAAATAACTACCAAATTCATTCATTTCAAAGCTTTGCGATTCTCCGAGAACATACAGTTAAGTTTGCTCATAGAAAATGAAAGATAGAAGATGAAAATATCACCTACCAGTCAACAAACTGAAGAAAATGATGGTTAATTGGTGCCTCACAATCCAAGGACGATCAGTTTCAAGAGTGCAATGTCTTACATAGCCCCCTGAGTGTTTAGTTGGCGGTTTGACATTCCCAGCTCTCAGATCAGACACAGAAATATTGACACTGATCACAGCTGAACCATTCACATCTCTCAATTCAACTTTTAGCATGACCGGTGTTTTATTCCAGTCTATCTCAATGGCACCAAAGTTAGGACGTCCTGCACAAGTAAGCTGACTATTACAATATAGAGACTAAAGTACATTAGACGTATTGCATTTGGGAAAATTTACCATATGTGCATGACTTGTGTCTGCAGTTTGAAGCCATTAATCGGAGTGTGGTTGGAGTCAGCCATGCCATCAACCTCACAATGTGATCTAATGGTCTGGGAACTACCCCTTCAACTGATTGGGTAAGCCCACTTGAAGTGAAATCGTAGAGTGGATATCCAACAGCACAGTCAAATTTTGCAATTTCTCCAAAATGGACATCCCCACTTAAGAAGATAACCCCATCTCTCTATATATGAATGGAAAGAAAAGAAAAATATAAACATACGGATGCAACAATATAACACCATCTTCCAGAAAACGATTATAAAGTCAACCATCAGTGTTAATATACAATGTTACAAAAGACAAAAGTTGTACCTTACTATCTGCTATTAGGTCAAACAAGCGACTTCTCTCCTTTGGAAAACGACCCCAGCCCTCCGTATGAAAAAGTGGACTAGTAACTGCTGAGAGGTTTGATAGAACCTGGACATTATTAAGCAGAATGCTCCGTATGAGTGGAGCTATTTTATAGAATTATCAGGCAGCTTTAAGTCGACTGTTGCCAAGGAGCTAGTAGACAGCAGTTACTAGAGCAATAGAAGACCATTTGCAAAATTCAAGATAAAATAAAAGCCAAATGGTATAGAAGCTATAAAAGATTCATAAATAAATAAATAAAATGTTGAAGCTATCAAAGATTAAGATTATTATTATATTCTACATATCAAGTATCTTAAGTGTTAGATTTAAAAAGCAACAAAAGACTTGCAAGTGCCTTATTCCTTTGGTAACACAATACCAAGATCGCTTTTAATAATGCAAAGGCTGAATTTTGAAGTGTTTAGGAGACAGTAGAAGATGCAAGGTGTAGTTTGTTAGAGCATTAGTGAAAGACTGAGTTGATTGGATAGGTATCAGATAGCTGATCAAATACATAATCATTAATATACGCAGGACAGATATCCTAACATGTATAAAAGTAACATACTAACAGGTGGACTGAGAAGTTGTCATATTAAAAGTTCAAAAAATACAGTTGCAAAATTTATATAAAATTCTACCTGAATAGAGGACCCAATCATGGTTAGAACCGTCGGAGGGCCATATAACTCTTTCTCCAACCACTTCCACTGAGAATTTCCCAAAATACTTCCATTGCTTCCCGTGGGATCTCTGTGGTACCTCGTGTCTAACAAAATTACCTGATACCAGAAGAGTTGAGAATTATATTTCTACAAACATTTGCTATAACAAAGAATCCATATTTTGAAGATAAAGAAACAAAGTAAACCCTTTCGAAACAATAGATCTTGTCCGAGCACGAACCTCACATACTAATCTGCATTCAAAACTTAGCTGAACAACCAACCAGCGCCTTAATTTATACAAAAGCCCTCTAACTTCAGCCACCTATACCAATCCTCGTACCTCTTTTTCTCTCTATCACCTCCCATCCGCCAGAAACGTTTATAAGTTCATGCACAAGAACCATCTTAACATGAGATACCCAAGTTGCTAATCACATTGGTTTGAAAACATAAAAGGCACATATTCACTTATTATAAGGACACATTAAAAATATATCAACCCAAGAAATCCTTATGTACGAAGTTATAAATAGCACAGGAGAATCAGCTGAACAATTTTGACTTGTTATACCTTAATTTGCCTCCCAACAGGGCCAATTGTATATGAAGTATAAACTCCATCCTGCTTCCGCCTAGAAAAGTTTAAACAGGGTCAATAGATATTTGGTTGCACCACATATTCCGAGCATTGTCATATAAGCAAATTGAGGAAGACCAGGTGAATGAGATAAATAGAATGGATCACTAATATTGTAACAATTTAGATAGCCAAAAAATTGCATCAAAACAAAACTACAAGAGTGAAGCTTACAGGGAATCTAACGAGCAAAGCTTACAAGAAATTTAACCACCAAACAAGGTTGAATCACCCACTGTTTTTCATCTTCACCATTATTATGATAATTACTTGACGACGAACGTTATCTTTTTTTTTTGGATTGGGTGAGAACAAAAGCAGCATAGAAAGAAAGAGAGTATGCGAACTGACCTTGGACTATCCAAAGGTTCATCCAAAAAGTCAAGCAACAATTTTTGATTAATGACCTTCCCAGAAAATTCTTTGCCGGCATCATTCAATCCGTAATCATGGTCATCCCATGTTCCAATGATCTGTTGGAAACATATACAAATTAAGGCATACACTCAAAGCAAAATAGCAAGGACAGAAGATGGTGTAAAAGGGAGAAACCTTGGAACTTTTGCGAAGTTTGGAATAGCCAGGATTAGTCTTTGCTTTCTCATACCTAGATTGCATTTCATGCTCAGATGCAGGGATAAACCTAGGAGCATTCTTCCAGGGACCAAATGTCCTCTGTTTCCCGAATAACTTGAAAGGACGTTTAATATCTCCATAAATGTTGTCTCCAAGCCAAATAAATAGCTGAGGATTGAAATTGTTTACAGCATTCCAAATCGCCTGCAAACATTTCAGGTTCAGAGCATCAAAAAGCATAGACTTTCTCAAACAATCATGATTGTGAATTTCTGTTTTTACAAATGCAGATATGTTAACTACTAATAATGCTACCACTGCAAAGGGAATAAGGAAAGCAATATGAAATTAATGGGGCAACGAACTAAAGGAATTGCTGCAAGAATCCATAAATGATGCAAAGCACCAGCACCAACTGGTTTGAGATAAATTGCAATGATAGATCTTGGTAATTCATTACAGATGCATGCATTGCAGTTCTTACAATTTCAAAGCACTGAGCACAATTAAATAGTGGATGGGATAGAGAAAAGGAAGCGCACCTGAGGATGGCTTTGATTAGAGCAAGAGCCGAAAGCAATTCGAGAAACGGGATTTTTATCCAAACTGAAACTAGATAATGCATTGGTGACAGTGGCTGTTCTAGTAATAATCATCATCACTGTCACCAACAGCCACCAACTCCACCAATTGTCCATTTTTATCCTACTGACATCCCTAAATTAGTACAAGAATTAGGGCAGGGAAGAAAAAAAAAAAAAACAGACTATACATGTGGATGTGCAAGGGCAAGATAAGCTCAGCGGCTCATCCCATAAGATCGTTTAACATGATAATTACGAAGTAATCCTCATTCAAGAGAAACGCAAGAAATGGACATGAAAAACACAATTTAGAAATCAAACATATTCAGTTGAGAAGAACTCCCCTGTTCTGATCGAGAATTTTGATATTAACATAGAAAACCCATCAATTAAACAAGGAGATCAACCACACAGCAAATACAGCATTAGACGGATTCGTAAACGGAATATAAAACCGCCTACTCTATAGACCTAAAGTGGGTGATAAAAATCCAGCAGATACAAGGTGTTTCTCACCTTGGCAAGGTAAAGAGTAGAAGTGAAGCCATGAACGAACGAACGAAGAAGACGACAAGAGAGCGAGGTTTTGCAACTTGCCTACTTTTGGACTTTACCACCGAGCACTTGTCCTGGTTAGGGGCCGACTCCGTTCCCCTATAGAGGTGGCTACCAAATGAACAATACAGGTGCGTTTACTTATGACAAGACCGACTCTATATGCTAACTAGCATGTATCCGCGGCACGGGTTTCGATTAAATGATTATATTTTATGAATCGAGATCACATAAGAATACATGCTAGAGTATAAAATAAGAACAAATTCAGACCATTAGATCTAGGAAATCAATGGCTTTAAAGGAGGCATGCTACCTTTCTTATTTTTTTTAAACTCGGGGGTATTTTCGTACTTACACGCTCAAAGTTAAAAAAAAATAAAAACAGCAGCTCTTTCTTATGCCGCTGAGTTGAAGACAACTGTTTAGTCCAATCTTCTCCATATTCATTACTCTTTCATTCTTCAAGTTGGGATCGGTTTTTTTTTTGTTGATTTCAACCCTAATGTATGCTATTTTTCATAGATTTCATATATACTTTCTTACCTATGGCTTCAATTTTACACTTAAGGTTTATTCAAAGTTGTGAGTTTGATACTTCAAACTACATGTATTTGGCCAAGGTTTGTGTTATTTCGAGTGAATTTTGTTGCTTTTCTTGAAGCTTATGAAGATTTGTACAAGTTTTGCATTGCAATTTGAAGTTTTGGATTGAAAACAAAGGCCAATGGTCAATGCTTCTATGAGTGCCCACCATGTGTTCGATAAAATGACCAAATGATCAACCTTAGAATTTTGCCTCTTTTTATGTTTTTAAATTTTCTCTAATTTTGCTGTTTCTTCTTTGATACAATGACACGAACCATATTTGACACTCGACACATTTGTTTCAACTGCAATGACATGAGCCATATTGACACGTACTATGAACCTTAACATTCAAATTCATGAACCTATAGCCAAAAATTCATGAACCATAAAAATACTTGTTGTGAACCTTAACATTCAAACTTATAAACTCACAAAATACCATTTATATATGAGCTAGAAACATGGCATAGATATCAAGTAGTATGAATTCAATTTCATGACCATTATTGAAAATTCTTATGAATATAATATTGTGAAGATATGAATTCCTAAAATACTATTTATGAAATAGGATACATGACACAAACAACATGTGTTGTGAATCTAATTTCATGAACTTTATTGACATTGTTATGAACTTAACCATAGAAAGACATGAACTAATAGAATACCATTTATGAACTTATAGACGACACATAAGTAATAATTATTGCGAACTAAATTTATGAACCTTGATGACAAATATTATGAACCTAACCATATGAAGACATGAACCAATAGACCTAAAGTTTACACTATAAGCTTTGTTTTCACTAAGACCCTATTAGCACCATGGTAAATAGTGCATGCAAATAACAACTACGAAGTATTAAATATACAAACCATAACAATATATATATATATATCATGAACATCAACTTACAAAAGCATGAACCGAAAAAACAACTGCTATGAACCCAAATACATGATTTAAAATAACATCTATTAAAGACATGAACCATAACAATATATATCATGAACCTAAGCTTACAGAAGTATGAACCGAAAAAACAATTGCTATAAAACCAAAAACATGTTTTAAAATAACAACTATTAAATATATGAACCGTAACAATATATATCATGAACCTAAGCTTACAAAAGTATGAACCGAAAATACAATTGCTATGAACCCAAAATCATGATTTATAATAACATCCATTAAAGACATGAACCATAACCATATATTTCATGAACTTAAGCTTATAAAAGTATGAACTGAAAAAACAATTGATATGAACCCGAGAATATGATTTAAAATAACAATAATTAAAGACATGAACCATAACTATACATATTATGAACCTAAATTACAAAAGTATGAACCAGAAAAACAATTGCATATGGGCAAGCTGTGTTACATAATATAGCTTTTTTCCTATTGCAATCATTCTTCTGAGTTAGGAAAGTGCTTCATTTTGTAAGGTGTTGTATCTATAATCCATTATCAAGGATCCACGAGATCACGTCATTTTGTTACATAATACTGAAGAATGATAAAAGCAGCATAAAGACCACCACAAGTTAAACAAGTCATAATCAAATCACTACTCAAGGAAATATCAAAGGCAAAATCAGACGTAAAAGTGGAGTAAAATGCCAAGAGAGGTTTGACAAATTGATTTTGGTTTTTTCCCTTTAAAATTGCTTCCACAAAATTTTTGGAAGTAAGTTCGTACTAAATCTACTCAAGATCATATCTTTTCCATAGTTCTTCCAATACTTGAAATCAAAGCAATTTCTATAGAACCCTAGAAATCCCTTCAAAATTTAAAATCGAACCCTAAATAGATTAAATTTATGCATATCTTTTGGGTGTTTGGTTCCCTATGAGCATGTGAGCCAATCTAGAAGGAGAGATTTCAAAATTGTTGTAGATTGGATTCTAGATTGAAGTTGGACCGATTTGCGTTTGTCAAATTTTGCTTGAGAAGAAATGTCCAGAAGAACGAGCATGTAACTGAGTTCGTGAGGGAAAAGCCGAGAGACGTATTATTTGATAGGGGCAATTTTGCCTTTCCACTTAATTGTTTGTTAAAATTACAATCCGTGCCATTGAAAAATCGAACTCTGTTATTCTTTTTTTTTCCCCTATATTGGATTCTTCTAATCTGAGCCGTTCAAAGCAATGATCCAACGACTGTAGTATGTTCGCATTTTACACCCTAAGTAAATAAAACACCCGAGCCTTACTCTTTATTTCATATCTTTTTTATTATTACTATGTAAAACATTTTCGCTTTATAAATTAAGAAAAATGACTCTAGATAATACTAACTACCACTTTCAGAGCATCCATATTGGTGAGAACCTCTTTGGGTCTCTCACCATTGATATAATATTATATTTATGGTTATTTTATTTTGAGAAACTTATTGAGTTTTCATGCTTCCATTAGTAGAAACCTATTGGGTCTCTCGTATTTTTTTAAACTTTTAATATTTTATGTCAAATAATTTTTGTTAGCCTTTTATTTCCTTAATAATATCTATATAATATATCATAATAACTAATGACTAAATTTTATAATAACAACAACAACAACATAGTTATTATAACAACATAGTTATAATAACTAATGACTAAATTTTATAATAAAGCATAGTTATAACATTAAAAAAGATAATAGAAATATTTTGTTCACTTAAATAAGATATTAAAAAAAATTACACAATATAAATTATTACACTAATTATATTCATGTTTTAATAATGTGTATAATTTGTATGCAAAATGGATTTGTATAGATAGAGAATTTAATTTTATGAATTTAAAAAAATTAATAATTTAAAATTACAAACAAATAAGTTAATAAATAACGTTTTATCTTTTTTTATATTTACTTTTTTATTTTTAAACATCATCCGTCCAGTGCATGACACGTGGCGCACATTTAACGGATGGAATATAAACCAAATCCGGTGGCGTCACGTGTGCGTCCCTCAAAGTCTCTCATACGAGGGATGTCCCTCACCCATTATTGGTTTTGTTTTAATTTTTTTTTTTTGGGTTGAGGGACTCATGTAGAGCCCCCAATGTGGGTGCTCTTAGACCAAAAATAATACGAACTTATAAGCCAAGAAGAATAACGAAGAACTTCTCCATAGTGAATAGCAAAAAACATAGAAAAGGTGAGAAGGGAGTGAGAGGACGGAAGAACGGTAAACTTCAATCCAATGTGCCAGTTTTTTTTTCGTTAGTTTGAACCACAGCACATGAATTTTCTTGGGGTTTTATATTTAGGGTTCATACAATTGCCTTTTAGGGTTTTACTTCTTGCTTCACACAAGTGCACATGTATCTTGTACCGGCAATGGTAGTTGGTAAGTGGTCATAGGTTAATCACCATTGACTTCTACGCAGATGAGAGTCCCCTTCTCTCACTTGATTAACTTCATGTTTGATGAATGTTGCCATTTGATTTTTTTGTTTTGATTTTTTTCTTTAACTAAAGTGCAATAAGATGGATCGATCACAATTTGAGTGGGGGCCGAGGTGTAATTCTCGGTAAATTAAAAATTGACATGTCATCTTTTTGGTAGAGCCACGTCATCACCTTATCACCGGAAATTGACCTCGTATCACTTTTGGTATATATTATGATAGTTTGGTTATTGTTTTACAATTTATAAAATTCGTATTATTTTTGGTCTAAAAACGATAGTTAATATTATTTAGAGTCATTTTTCCTATAGATTATGTTGATAGTTTTGTGTTAAATAAATAAGCGTATTAAAAGAAAGCTTGTAAAAATTGTGATTTTTATCGTCATCCCGTTGTTCAATATAATTTTTTTTATCACGTTAAGAGCCAAGAAAGATTAAAAATACTAAATTATTTAATTGCTCTTCCCATTAAAAGTAAATGGGTGGTGATACCCTTCTTAATTTTCTAAGATAAGTGGATAAATCGGAATAGGAATTCGTATTATGACAATTCTTATTACAAAAAAAAAATATAATTAAATACATATATTTATTATGGAACATACAAAAGAAAATACATGTATTATTACATCAAGATTTGGAGAACCCAAGTGACACAAAAAACATGCATCACAATTATAGCACAGTTACTAATTTATTCGGTTATGATTCTGTTCAAAATTTTCGAAGATATTATACTTATTGAAAGTTGAAAAAATTGAACAAAAAACATTTTTTTTGCTCGGTTTAATTAAATTTAAGAATTTTGGATTCGGTGCGATTCTTGATTTACTAAATTTAAGAATTTCGGTTTCGGTTCGGTTCAAACCGAAGCTCGGCCCTACTAGTTATATACAGGAGAGCATCATATCATCAATACATTTCTATAATAAAATCACACAGATACTTACAACTAAATGTCTCCTTACATATTTGTTTAAGAAAAAGAAAATAATTGTACTATTTGTCATAACCGTCATTCATTTGTTGATTCATCAACTGATGTATATCTCATTTGCAAACTCATGAGGATTAATTTTAGCATAACACTGATGGATCCAATATTACTCGTTCATCAAGGGAGGCCTACCAACAACATATGACTATTTGTGGAAATTTTCAAGCCTTCTGAATATATACCACTACAAAGGCTGCTTGGCCATCAAATAACACAACCTGGATATAATAACTTGTTAAGCACTTAAGCCCCTTTGTGTTGCAAAGGACCCAAAACAATGCGGATGTCACCAACCATCATCAAGCCTTAGTCCACAATCATCGATAGCCGAAACCCCCACTTGATCATTAGCTTTAGAGTTATATTATATTCTAATATTATGTCCCGATTTCCATAAGCCACATTTTGATGTTGTAAAGAAATTAAATGTGAAGTGCACATTGTCTAATAATTACTAAAATGAGGCATCCAAATCACAGACCACAAAATGTGAAGTGCACATTTGCAATCATAAGCAAGAGCAAACAAATTGACAAAATGGAGCTGATTAAACCATGAGAAAAAAAACCCTATGTACATAGAAATTGCATTGTTGATCTATGTAGTAGCAATCAGGATCCTAAATTTTATATCATAAAGAGCTTCATTAGTTTTACAGAACCATGCATTCATCTACATTCTCCACCCGTGTCAAACACATTATGAGAAGGGAAAACAAATAATATCATCAACTTTCTATCAAGGTAAATCTCTTATTTGAAAAAGAATTTATTTTTATCAAAGGACATGGGTGTAGAAAAGGGAAAGAAAATTAATATAACTTGAAAAAAATATAGATAGTTTAGAAAATTTTGAGAATTTGTGCTTTTACCTGATATAGTTAAAATGGTTGTTTTCTCAAAATAATAGATGGGTTTTCCTTCCTTCCCTCCTTCAAATCTAAACATAAATTTACCCCAAAAATCAAAATTTCAGCAAAAGAAAGTGTAGTTTAGATATAATTGGTGTGAGAAAAGAACATTATGAATGAATTTGCAATATTTGGTTATAGTAGCTTCTTGTCTTCTTTTGACATTGTTTTTCCACTATTGTGTAGTTCTGGTGTAATGCTATTATTTTTTGAAAGTTTCTTCTACTTGCGCCTTTAGCATTAGAGGACATATATATATATATGAATGTGTATTAACATAACGAAGGAAAAATTGGTCTTTCAAAAGATTCAGTAAAGAAACTTAGAGATTAAACCTTCTATTAATTTGTTTGTCTATTGATGTGTCTTTTTTGTCAAAGATGAGTAATATAAAAAAGCACACAGATGCATGAACACAAACTTTTATTGCTCTTTCATATATTGTTAACTTTAATCCAGAAAATCGGTGTTTTCTTACCCCTGATGGATGGCATACTGTTGGATCGTAAGTCTGTTAGAAAGTGCGTCCTTAACCGAGTTAAGGGCGTCCTTAAGTGCAGCGGAAAATATACTTAACAGAAAACGAGATAAGATAATGGACACGAGTATTTATAGAGGAACCCCACTAAGACCAACTAGTCTTATGGGTAAACCTCTACCTCAGCTGGAGGATTTTTAATAGCCGTCCTTATCTTATTCAGAGAGAGTCTTTACAACTTAGGCGAGTCGTTACAGTTCACTGAGCTAAGCATCCGTCCTTAGCCTCACTAGTAACACTCCTTTCCTTCTAACAAGTAACCTAACTCTCTTAGCTTATAAGGAAGCTATCACTCACGTCTCTCACGGTCCGTTGTGAGAGACAAACTACAACTCTAACTATTTTGTGGTTTGTTTTGGATTTGATGTGGTTGGACTTTCTTTCTCTTGTTTCAAGCTCACTTGATCTCCTTGTTCTTCGTTCTTGAACTTGAATGCTTCGGGAGAGCTTGAGAGAAAGTCTTCAAAGTCCACACCGCTATGCATACCCCTTGGGGGGTATTTATAGCGAAATGGTTCTTGTCCTCTAGCGTCCTCTGAGACTTGGCAGGATCTTTGATCTTCCATCAACGGTGCGATGAGCATATTGAGGAAGTCAACTTTGTTGACGCTTGGGAAGCCTCCGCGTGGATAGGGGATCATTGCTGGGAAAGCGACATCTTTGGAATTGTCTACACGTGCCCAGACAAGGGAAGCTTCCTTCTGAGGACTACGACCGAGTATGATGTAATCATGTTGGGGCGGCCTTGGTTTGAATTTGAACTTCGTCCGTATTTTGGCGCGCGTCCCTTCTTGATGAGGACGCCTTCCTATCTGCGCAGGGACTTCGCCAATTACTTTCATCTTTGGAATAACTGATGAAGTGCGTCTCTACAAAGTTAGGGACTCTCGTTCACTTGTTGTCCTTTTCGCTCATGTGCGTCCTATGAACTTACCTGAGATCAACACTTGTACAACTTATCAAACACCTTTGAGTTTGTCATTATCAAAACAAGGGACGATCATTATTGGTTTAGATATTAATGACTGGCGTCCTTAATATCGTCCCAACACATACCAATTATGTTTGAGGCTCTCCCTTATAAATCCTATACAAAGTGTCATTTAATATTGCATATTGAATATTGCTTCTTAAGTTGACAGGGATGGACTGAATCGTACATCTCTTTGCATATTGAATATTGCTTCGTAAGATGACGGAATGAAAGGGTTTGATCTTCATGCTTTAACTTTCATCCAGTTTGCCTAATGAAATAATTTTGTCAGCAGTAAGATATCTATAGTGTAGTCTAGTAAAGCTCAAGAAAAAAAAACATTTTTACAACTTATTTCAATATTTCCACAAAGCACTTGTTCTTCTTCCCATCATTTCAAGAAATGCAAATTAAAATCAAAGGATCTTTCATTACAAAAGCAAGAAAATGAATTTGTTTCATCAAATACATCCCAAGTAGACCATATATACCCAAATCATTTTAAAGTATTTCAAACTAATCAATCCTAAGAGCATCAAATTAAAAAAAGAAAGATATTAACAAATTACCGAGTAAAAGCATCAAAACAAGAATAGATTGTCCTATGTTGTCATCCTAAATGATCAAGAAGCATAAATTTTACAAACAAACACAATTAAAAACTAAACATACGTGGAACCAAATAGAGGGTAAGAACTATACATTGTGGGCATTAGAAGCAGAGCAAACAGAGGCAATCAAAATCATCAATTTCAAACATTGCCATTTTTATCGAACAACTTCAGGCACAACTTAATATTAAACTCAAAACTCATCAATTTCAGACTATAACAGAACATAGAGAATCCTAGAAAATATCCCAAGGTAACAGAAATAGAGATCGATGGCATAAGCAGCAGAACCTTAGTGGTGGCCGGAAATTGGAGTCGAGCGGAGCAGTGGTGATCTGAATGGAGGGAGCAACAGAAGCTTAATTGTGGCCGGAAATTAGAGTTGAGTAGAGTAGTGGTGACCGGAAATTGATGCTAATCGGAAGTTAGAGGCTAGCAATCGTCTTGCTTGAATAGTTAGAGTTAAGTGTGATTTTAAATTTCTCTCTAAGCTTGCTTGAATAAAGGGATAATTTCATGAGGGAATCAAATATTTCCTGATCGATCTCCTATCTTAATGTCCTTGAACATATGTCTGGATTTCTACAATCTATACTATATATTAAAGTCGGAGAATTTCGAGCCTCCACGTTAATTCTGGCCCCACCTCATTGGTAATTTTATATGTTTTATTTTTCTTAATTATCTAATCTTTAATTTTATCTTTTTTCTTACCCATCAAATATCTATTTTTGAAGGCATACTATTTATCTTTGAAATTTCTTTAATTACCTAATCTTTAATTTTATCCTTTTTCATACTCATCTAATATCGAGCTATCTTTGAAACAATATTATCTATCTTTAAAAGTTCTTTCTATAAAAAATACATATTAATTAATAACTTATCTTTTCAATTACCATTTTAATATAGTAATGTAAGAAATATAAGAAATTTGAATTTAAAGTAGAATTTTATAATGGAATCCCATTTTCTAAATAAACATTTTTTTATCTTTGACAATAACTAAATCAATTTATGCTAATAAAAAATAATTTAAGTTATTGACTATAAAAGTACGTGATTTGCATAACAATATATTCTTAATCGATTATAGAACATTAAAAGACTTCTAAAATTTCATGAAATTAAATTATGTCAAATTTTTTATTATACATTTTCACACTAATATTCTATTTATAATATATTCAAAAAATTATAAAACACGAGTCGTGCATAGCACGACGGGTACAACTAGTTCTAATTATGTATGTTAATGCACCTAGACAAATTTCTCTCTTAATTCCATGTTCCTTGTCCTTGTCTTTTCAGTCTACAAAAAAAAATTTGAGCTTCATCCTCAATTAATTAAATAGTTCTAATTGATCAGTTAATTAGACAATGCTAATTAAGAACGCGTTTAACAAGGGGTGTTTAATTCACCAAAAAAAACAAGGGGTGTTTAAAAAATGGCCTTGGTTCAAATAAAAATTCCTCCTAAGCTGTAAACTGTAAATTAATTACAGTCATTAGATTGTTTAGATGAATGGTCAGGATTACGCACGGTCCCCCTCAAATTTTAGTACATACGGGGGCAAAATAGTCTTTCTGGCATTCTATTTGCGTCTACCCAAAACCTCCGATCTCCCTACTGCCCTTCCTTCTTCAATCGAACAGAGGCATGCGCGACCGGGAAGGGGAGGACGCCGACAGCCTCTCGCCTCGCCGTAAGCGCGCGTTTCAAGGCGGCGCCGGACGGAAGAGGACTATTTCGAGCTACCGCCGTGTGTCGGCGTTGTTGCCTGACGTTACGGCGATTCCCGACGCCGGAGGTGCGGAGGAGAAGTGGAACGGTTCCGTGCTCTCCGTCGAAGGGATTCCGGCAACGATGATTGTAAATCATCGATTTAGCGGTTCCATGTCCGCGAAAAGCGCGGATCTGGAGAAGACCGAGGCCAATCGGGCTGAGTCGACCTTCCAGATCGCATTTCCGCCGGAGTTGGTGACGAAGGCATTGCCGTCGAAGTCGACTACGTTGTTGGCGGTGTCGGAGGAGGAGGTGACTAGAGGGAGGCGGGAGACGAGGAGAGGGGAGAGGGAGCGGAGGTCATAGGCGGCGAGGAGGTTGGAGTTGGGGGAGGCTACGGCGGCGAGGAGGCAGCGGTTGAGGTCGGCGACGGCGAGGCCGAGGATTATGGAGTTTGAAGGGAGGGAGGAGTCAGGGTGATTGAGCTGGACATTTGGCCTAGCTCTACCAAAGACGACATCGATGTCCACGATGATGGTGAAGAGTACCTTGATTTGTTTCCTTTCTAATATGCAGAGTACCTTGACTTGTTTGATGCCAGCTCTTCACCAAATGAGTCTAGGTTTTTTCACAAAAACTATTCTCAAAGCCTTTGAGGGTTGTGGAAAAGTAACCTGTTGGTGATGGTGAAGATTTGAAGAGAAGCACATGGTCTGTCTTAATTGATTATTAGCTGAGAAGCCACCGGACCTGGAGACTGAGTTGATGCTTGGCTATTGATGTTCGTGACCAACAACATCCGGGACAAGTTTAAACTCGATTGATTTTTCGGTTTCATATGAGCTACAAGATCCTTTTCTACTACGAAGTATTTATTTTCAGTTTATAATGAGATTGAGATCAGCTTGATGCCTTCATGAAAATGATGACCAAGCAACTTTTGAATTCTGGTCATATGAATATATGATGCTTTTTTTTTTTTGTCAAATGAATATATGATGCTTAGCTATGTCATGAATGGTAATTTTTGTTCCGGTGGCTGTATAAAACACTTGCTAAAATTCAAAGAAAAAAAGTTTTATAATCAACTGCAACAATTGCATACAATCAGCTAAAACCCAAAGCAAGTGTCAGTATCAAGAGCACCAATAGTGTTGTGCGCTGAATTTAGTAAAGAAATTTTAAGCAGAGGCACCAGAATGCAAAAAATCCCTTCCTTGCTTTTTTGGAACACCCAAATTTTTATTCAATTTTGACATTATACGCATATATGTGAACGTACATCTACAATGCGTGAACATGATATTCAAATATGTGAATGTAAATCTAAAATATGTAAGTTGAGACATCACATTTTTATTTGAGTTAACATTGTGTTATTTCATATTGGAACCATGTAAAAATGTATGAAATATATGAACACCCGCATGAAATATGTGAACATAAGCGTGAAATATGTGAACATAGGCGTGAAATATGTGAACAGAGACATTAAATATGTGAACATATAGATATATGAAATATGTGAATAGATAAATGAAATATGTGAACATATTGATATATGATATATGTGAACATAGACATAAAATATGTGAACAACCTCATCAAATATGTGAACACCCAAAGAGAATACGTTAACATGAAAACAGACATAATAAACTGTTTCAACAATTGAAACTTATTTATACTTATTTATGCGTCATATAATGCATGAACTTGAATGTATTAGAAATTTAGCAATCAACCTTTTTCTCTATCTCTACTCAGTATCTCTATCGAATTATCTTACAAATGCAGCTTTGTTGTATTTGTTTTCACTATAGCCCAACTTGTCATTTTATAACTTTATATATATAGAGAGATCATGCTTTATAATTGTGCAAATTCGAAAGCTTTACATATATGCGTGCAGAAATTTGACAGCATTAATCTGAACATACATCTAAAATACGTGAACACAAGTACTTCATATGTGAACGTACATCTAAAATATGTGAACACAACTACTTCATACGTGAACGTACATCAAAAATACATGAACACGATACTAAAATACGTGAACATTATACTTAGATATGTGAATTTACATCTACAAATAAGTGAACATTATACTCAAATATGTGAATGTTTGGTATACGTGAACATTATACTCAAATATTTGAACGTGCATCTAAAATACGTGAATAAGATACTCAAATATGTGAACATTATACTCAAATATTTGAACGTGCATCTAAAATACATGGACATAATACTCAAATGCGTGAACATTATACTCCAATATCTGAACCCATATCTAAAATACGTGAACATGATACTGAACGCACATCTAAAATACATGAACATGATACTCAAATACGTGAACATTATACTCAAATCTGTGAACGCACATCTAAAATACGTGAACATAATCAAAGTCATAATGTGAACCTCAACTATTTACAAAATATCGTTTCCATCTCTAAAATATAAGTAAACAAACACCACCAAATATGTAGTCACTTTTACATTAACTTCATAATACGTTCTGGATCACATCAACTTTCTATTTTATCCATCTTCTAGTAGCTAATGTCTATCCATTGATTTCTTCTCTTTATCAACTCTTCCCTCATTTCCATTTTCCTTTTCTGTTTTGTGAAGAAGCGATTTCTTCCCCTGATCATAAAAAAAACATATATGATAATCAAATAATATTCATCAAACATTAAAAAAGAAGAAGACAGAATCATCATTTTTGAACACAGGAAACAAATATGTGAACATCTTAGTAAACACGTGAACAAATAAGACAAATATGTGAACATGCTTAATCTGAAACATTACCAATTTATTTGTGAACAAATGCATAAAATATGTGAACATGGTATTTAAATACGTGAACATGATAGGTAAATATGTGAACATGTAGTAAGGTTTATGCAGGTGATAGGTAAATATGTGAACATGATAGGTAAACCCCAGCTGTAATATATTGAAGATCCAGAAGACCAACAAGATTACTATGAATTGTGATTCTACTCATAGCATTGCAAGAAAGGGACGAAAAGACCATAAAAGAAGTTTATATACCAAGAAATTAACAACAAACATCATCATGAGACCCATAAGCTATCACGTAGAGCAATATCTGATACAAAATAGAGAAAGCACCATTCCTTTACCACAATTTGCTTGTAGAATCACATTCCCAATACGAACTAAACTTAACTGTTGGCTTACCAGAGCAATCAACTACAAAGCCCATAACAAACTTCTTAAACAAAAAATGAAAGGGGACCGTTGATCTTTACATTCCATTGCAAACTTATTAATTACTTATTGTATCTATTACTTTGCTAATTATTAAAACAAGCATACGTGAACCATAAAAAATGTAATATAACAACCATCTTGAGATTATGTAGCAGACCTCTAATATAAACACCACAACTTTTTATCTTACACCACCTAGGAGTACTAGGACACATAACTGGATAAACCACCTAACGGCAAGTTCGATAACAATAGCAACTATGTCCATTTTAATATTCTCATATGCCAAGTATGCTAATGCAAAATCAGTCAAGTATGAAAAGCAAATGAAAGGGAAGATCATAGTTGGAATTTCCATCAATGGTCTCTCAGATTCTGTAAGCAGTATATCAAGCTTCAGGAGACTACTACATATGCCTCCATGTGTAGCAAGATCACACAAAAACCACAACAACCAATCAAACCACAAAAGACAACCATATCTGCAACAAACACATACTATCAAGATTCAAAATCCCAACTTATTTTCGGTATTGCCTCAGTATTCAATAGTCACAACTCACAAACACACTACCATACCAAAATCCTTACCTTACACAGATCAAACAATCATACAAAGCATCAAAAATTCCATGAAACCAAATTCCTCAAAACACTATGGTTGATCAAGTAGACTCGGAATGCACATAAATGCAAAATCAGAAGCCAAGTCAGAACAGGCCTTTAGATAAAGCAATAAGCTCCTGGAATTTCCACCCCAACAAACATCAATAAGCTTAATTATCACCTATTTAAGTTCATTTTTTCAAGATAAAAGGGAGTAAAGAGTTTGGAGTGTTAGTAATTATCCTCACATCATGCAGATAAAGGTCTTAGCAACTACAGCAAGCGTCAAATTAAGAGCCGAAAGCGTCAAATTAAGATCTACATCATTCCAACACATGAAAAATCGTCACTCAACCACAAGATCACTTTAGTAAACCCATGATCGAAGACGAGACACCATTACTCAAATCAACACCAATCAAACACATAATCGGAAGCATAGAGAACGGAAGCATAGACGAAACACCATTACAGACCAGAACACAGGGAACAAACACAGCAAAACGAAACCCTAGAAACCGGCGATTACCTTCACCGATCGATTCTATGGCTTCTTTCGATTGCTTCCTCCGATTGCTTTTCTTCTCCATCGCCGCTCAAATCGCCCTTCGCTCGAATCGTTCGAATCACAAATCGCCTAGTGAAAATCACTCTTCTTTACAAATCGCGTTGTGTGAAAATCGCATTCAAATGGCGTCGCCCTTCTCTATGGCTGATTGCCTTTCTTTTCCGTTTTTGACTATTTTACCCTTAATGTTTTCTATATTTGCAAAATTGCCATCTTCCCATTTTAAAGCCTGATTTTCATATCTAAGTTTCTAGATTAATCTCAACCGTAGATTCAAAGAATCTAACGGTTGTAATGTATTTACAGTTTATATCTTAAGGCATATTTTCATGTGAACCACCCTCTTAAAAAATTGGTTGCGCTCACATATGTTTAAACAAAGGAGCCACAATCTGGTAAATTACAACATCTTGTAAATATTGATTTTATGAATATTGATTTTGTCTATAAAAATCACAATCAACAAAGATTAGAAAAGCATGAAAGGTACTTTATGATTATTAGTGTGGGTATTCATATGGAAAGTCATTCTTGCTTGGTGATCTCTACTTGAACTTATTAGTTTGGAGTATTTCACATATTTGTCTATCATGTTCACATATTTGAACACTATGCTCAATTATTCCATGCATTTGCTCATAAATAAAGATGACAATGTTTCAGATTAAACATGTTCACATATTTGTCTTATGTGTTCACATATTTTACTAGGATGTTCACATATTTGCTTTCTCTGTTAAAAAATGATAATACTTTTTTTTTCATTATTTTTTATGTTTACTGAGCATTATTTGATCATCATATATATTTTTTTATTGTACAAACTAAAACTAACAAGAATATATTTGTAAAGTAATTAGGAAATAGAAATACGGGGTACTAATTCTTCATAAATAAATGGGTTGTCTAATCGCTAGTTGAAGATTCAATAATGAAGCATTTATAGAAACAGTGTGAAAAGCCCAATGCCCACTAACAAAATCAATATAGAACTCAGTAGTCAGTATCGTCAAAAAGGGCTTTATCCATCGTCTGTCAGGACTCAGCAGTCACGATCTCTGAATTTGTGGGCACCGCCGGCGGGAGGTTGGCTCAAGCTAAACACAGATGCTTACTCGAAAGGTAACCCGGGGCTTGCTGCGGGTGGTGCACTTTTCCGTTACTCTATTGGCTAAGTATTGCGTGCCTTCATGTTCAAAATGTGGTTCTTGCTTAGATCAGAGGGCAGAGTTATGGGCAATTTACCACGATATTACTCTTGCTTCAGAAATGGATTGTCACCAATTAATCTTGGAATCGGATTCTCTAATGGCCATTGAAGCCATTCAAGCTGAGCACTTGATTGCCCATCTTGACTTCTTCTTAATCTTGGAATGCCGTCGTCTTATCCATAGTCGCAACTGGGGGATTGATCTTCATCACATCAACTGGTCGGCTAACAAAGCTGCTTATCACTTGGCAAATGCTGCCTTGAATAGCTTAGTCTCTTTTTCTCAATTTGATATTATGCCACCTGATGTTGTTTCTATTGCTTTGCAAGATTATGTAGCTCACCTTGAGCATTTGAACTCCCTTAGTCTCTTTTTAATGAATCCGACAGGGCTCTAATCCGTTTTCAGATTAAAAAAAAAGTATCGCAAAAAGGTTGTACGCATACGGTCCTCATTCGATCAAATATAGCAATGGAATCGGCTTTTCTAATACAAAGCTTTATGCTTTGGACTCAGATCTGATCCTAAATCATACTGTTTCAAAACAATAAAACTGAATAGAAGTAAACTTAAAATCACTTCATGTGGTTTTTACATGCATATCATAATTTTTCCTGTTCTTTTATCTATACGTATGAACTTGCACAGCCTACATCACTTATAAAACATTTGGGACGCATCCAAAATGAAACGTAATTCCCATGAATTTAGAGCTTCTTGTAACTAATATTAATAAGTAAACTGAAGAGGTATACCAACTGAAAAAGCATTATACCATATTCTCTTTTCACAATATTCTGCGAGGATCAGATCTTTGTGGCGTGGCACATCACACACATTATCCCTTCCCTTCCCTACAGGGAAGAGAATAATCAACTAAAATTATCGAGAAGCCAAACATTGCAAAAATCACACTCGTTTATTTCATCTATCTACTCGTTGGAAGAAAACACTGGCAAGATCTCCAAAGTGGGAACGCCATAGATCAAGGGCACACAGAAATCACCTCACAGAGCTTTTAAAGTAAGAAAGCTCAACGTGAACACCAAAAATGATCAGGTTTGAGGGGGTTGAGTACCACGCATCACAGAGGCGGGGATGCTGAAGGAGCGTTTCCTCATCCTCATAGGAGAAAGCTTGTTGTTATTGTTCTTGTCTGGGCCAAGGTTCGGGGAGTTAGTCATCGTATCACTTTTCGTTCTGGAAAACATCTCAAGTCTATCTGCTGCTGCTTTCCTGTTAGTATGGATCCTAGGAGTTGAAAAGCTCCTTGTAACTGCAGGGATTTTGCGCTGGAAGTCTACATCGTCATCTGACATGTAACCCTTGTCTTGCATGTCCTGCATTTCCAGGTCATCATATTCTTCATCTGATCTGCCGGACCCATCATCCACAGATCCTCCATCCATCTGCACCGCAAATTTCATGAATAAAGGTTGGTTACAACAAACTAAGAACTCCATGCTGTTGATGTTTTACTGGAGGAAATTGGAAAAGAATAAAATCATTATAGTCCACACAACAGCAGCATACCATCTTCTACCAACAGTTCCCCATGATTAGTGGGAGTAAATTTGTCCAAAGCTTCCTTATTTACTAAGGAACATTTTTAAGATATTTCATTCAAGCCAATGACCACAGTATAATTTTTAGAGTGGCATCACTAATTACCTCCTCCTGTGTACGCCTTTCACCATCGCTGCAATCCTCATCACTGTCTATATGAGCTGATTCATCTACTTCTTCATCACTGCCAAAAACCAGGTATTCCTCTGTGTGCTGTAATCAGGTTACCACACATATTAGAACTTGATCAAACACGAGCAACCAATGCAATTCTGATAAACATCGCCATATTTCTCAACAACTGGTTCAAAGGAAAGAGAAACCAATGTGTGCCAGCTTGTGGTTTGACTAAAACTAGCATAGCACTAATAACTAAGCAAGACTTCTCAATCCATCAGTAATCAGGTCAAAGATGTGAACCGCAGTTTCAGAAATGTCATCCAAAATGAACAAGAAGTATATGCCATTCATCTTATTCTTGAAAATACAAGGCAAGGGTCACTAATTTGAGGTTTAAAATTAGTATATACCTCTTTTGCAGGTCCATCTGAAATCCGAGGAGAGCTGCAGCAAGAAGAGTAATATTTACTACCATTGTCCGTGCCAGTCAAATCAGCCCTAGACTCATCAAAACTGCTTGCATAACTTGTTCCTCCAGTGTCACTGGGCCAAGCACTAATACCAAAGTGACCAAACTGAAGATTAACAGGTTCTGCCTTGTCGATTAGCAAAGAACCATACATTGATGTACCTATTCCATCGTGAGCATCAAGTCCAAAAATAGGCTTCCCATTGCTATCTAAAGGCCAAGCCTTTGCAACAGAACCGTCCATGTTGAGAAGCGCCATCAGATGTCTGGATGACCCTTGCCTCTGAATCAGCTGGAACATTCCTTTTGAGTTTAAAGAGTTAGCGGCACACTGGTTTCTGTACTCATCATATACAGCTGAGACCGTGTTTGTGGTAGGATCATAAAGCTGATCCCCTGCCTCACGCCTTCTTAAACAGCTGAAGAGGGTGGCGTGGATAGCAGCCACACTTTTATCAACGTTAGTGTTATTTATCTTGGGAACAAGATGTTTGTCAGCTCGGTTACATAGATATTCTTGGATTGTCCTAATGTTTCGAATATACTTGACATATTTGTTTCTAGCAGGATCTAGGGTCATGTATTTTGCACGCACAGCAAAGCGCTCCAAATGCTTGTCTTCGTTTGTGATATATATCATGAAAGGAATAATTGAAGGATGTCTTTTCATGAGCCCCATCTGTGCATAAAACGCATCATCAAAGTAAGCGAAAAAGCTTCAAGATTAGCGAGAAACAAGAAATATATAGCTGAAACTAGATAAGCTTCACTATTAGAAAATTTCAACAAGAAAAAAAGATATTAAGTCAATCCACTCACTACAAAGTTAAGACTCAAGTGGACCCCTTCAATGATAACTGATTCTTTCCGATCTTCCCATGCAGTGATTAGCCGGTCAAGACTATCAATTACCATTTCACTTTGGGCCTTAAACCCCTCAATTGCCATCTGTTTGGCACTTATCTTTTCTATGCTATTAGAAATCTCTTCAGGTGATTGCGTACCAGATTTTCCACCAGAAACACCATCAACTAAACTATCCTTTGAAAATGAAGGTGATATCCCATCCCTTTTTTTAGCTTTCCTCTTGACCTTTGCCTCTGCAACAGCAACAGGATCCAAGTACTCACCTGCATGGTAAGTTGATGCCCAAAGCAAAGGGTTTTGCTTTTCATCCACAAAACTCCGCATCATATGGCGGACGGAATCAGTGGAAATCACAGTTGTGAGTCCCAAACGGCTACCCTACAAGACAAAAATGGGTTCATCTTCTTGTTGCATAATGCATGGAAGTAATAAGATAAGAGGATTAAAGCTACTAACCATATAATTAGTAACTTTCACAAAATACATCATAAAAACAATATTAAAAGGACTGCAAAGTTTGCAGAATCAGACAACTGAAAAAAAAAAGAAAAGAAGAAGAAGCAGAATCCTAGCTATTTTGGAGTTCGATGTCCAAGTTATCTTGAGGTAATTAGGCACTCATCAACACTCAACACTTAATGCTCTCATGTCACTAAAGCAAATTATTCCAGGCAATGCAATGACATAGCCGAAAGTGGTTGCTTTGCCTTTCATTACCTGATCTTGCATGTATACTGATGTTTTGTATAGAACTTCACCAGCCTACTGAACAATTTGAAATTGGGTGCTAAAAAGAGGGTACCTAACTCAGTCAGGAAATACATCATCCCAACAAGTGCATATTCATAACATAACTATCTACTGTGCTCGCTTCACTATTTTACCATTTCCCCAAATATCTTTGTGTGTTACACTGAACATACAGCTTAGATAAATATGCGATACACAAGTAACGGTGTAAACATGCCATTATGGGTGTTCACACAAATGAACTCACTTGGCATGTTATTGACTCACCAGCAAGAGTCGGATGCAATTAACATCCCACTTGTCAGGATGGGAATTAGTACAAAGCTCAGCTAGAAACCATCCTTTTGACTTCTACTATGACTGGTAAAAGAAGAGTTTTTTGTATTAAGATAAATTTTCAACCGAACAAATGGGACTCTATCCAAGTCCAACTTGATACAAAAATTGGTTCATTTTCAGATTTCTGTAACTTTTTTGTTGAGTTTAAATCTTTATTTTGTCGATTTATTTTATTATTGATTTATTTCTGGAAGCATAGAATTTGGGAAGAAAATAATATTTTATTCCTAAATTTATGTGAATATGTAGGTCACAATGCTCCTACAATTATATGTGAAGGGACTTGGGTTTGCTTTTTTAGGTATATATGTCTTTGTTTTGGTTAGGACTTAGGAATGAACCTTACCAAGCATTAATTATTATAAAAGGTATTAACATAACCAAGTAAACTAGCAAATACTAAGAGGTACCAAAAATTGTTATCACAACACTATCACGATTAGTAGAATGCCTACAAAATATTAAGATAAAATCAATCATCTACATAAGATAAACTCTAGATTTATTTGATTAGGCAAGTCAGATTGCACTAACAATCAAATGTGAACATACACCTCATTGTCTTAGTTCATTTAGAAAAGATCAAGCCAAAACTTGTGTCTTCATAACAGTATCACACACAACAGTAGGGTGTCATAAAAAAATCTAAAAAGAGAATCAATCAAGTACTTAGATAAATTCTAGATACAATAGAAATTTTCAAGATAAGAAAATCAATACCAGCAGGGAAGATAGAGTAGATTTCCCACAGCCACTAGTCCCACATAACAGCACGGTAACAGATTCCTTCCTTTCCCGAATTCTGGAGCACAAAGATAGGATAACGCATTACGAAGAATTTCTAATAAAGAGAAACTGTTAAAAGGGTATAACAAATACGGAAGGAGTAGATAGGACAAAGACAACATTATCAAGAACTTATATAATAGAGCCCGGCAATCAATCCCCATGGCTTTTCAGTTTTCACCTTACATTTTATATGTTGAACTCTTTCACGAGTTTATATTTTCTATCATATAATAATGGGAAATTTCATGTTTACATCCTCATTCAAGTTAAGACATTATGAACCGTACTAAATATAGAGTTATATTGAGCCCAAAACAGCCTTGGGTTGGGTAGGAGTAGTCTTGGGTGTGTCTGGCACTAATTTTTTGCTAATAAGGATTATGTATAAGTTTCCTAAGACATGTTCACTGGTGGGTGCCCGAATTAGCATGCTTTGTACTCTAGGTAGGAGAAAGCACGGTCTATGATTGATTGAATCTTTAGAAGGACGCCCCTGGTTTGATTTACATTAATAGATAACCAGTCTAATTTTTTTGGTCAAAATAGATAACCAGTCTAAAACACCAACATAGAGGTGAAAAGTATTTTGATTAAATCTTTAGGCTAAACCAAACAGAATGATAATAATATAAAAAAATTACTTCAGTAATTTCAGTGCCAAATTGAAAGGTACACGAGAATGTAAAAACAAGTATTCAATAATCACTATACAGATGATAAAGGAAATTGGCATCACCATACCTACATGCCAACACCAAATCTTCCCTCTGATTGGGACTCATGTACTTGTATTCAGCAAGCGCATCACAGACAACATCTAAGAATCTCTCTCTTTTGATGACCACAGTTTTGCGACTTTTATACAACTCAAATGGTACATTGTCACTTCTCTCAGATTTTCCTGCCTCTTGGCTCATCTTGGCTTTACCTGAGCAAATGTCATCTTGCACTTTACAGATAACAGGTTCTGATCTGAATAGGTTGATCCTAGCAGCAGCATCATCAGTGTTTTTGCTTCTTATAATTTCAAAAACCCTCTTGCTGATCTGAATTCAAGTAAGCAAACCACGTGTTATAGATACCATTCAAAAGGGACACACAGTTACAGGTATATTAGTCACATTTCACCAAAAAGGAAATAAAGATGCAAACCTGTTCAAGTCAAAGAAAATGAAATCCTTACAAAAGAAAATAGCTTATTGACCATCTTACCACCACATTTAAATGAAGTATCAGGACTTCATTGCATGAATTAGTTCAGGTGTGTCTAAACTCCATAAGAAAAACAGAGAAACAATCATCAAAGCTAACCTATTTAGAGGAAGGAAACTATCTATTCAAAAGGCAATAAGATGAAGCTAAACAATTATATCAGCTTTCAGCAGAATCTCCATATAATAAAATGCACATAACTTCCCTAAGACCATGCATTAATTCCTTAGGAGAGACCAAAATGAGGACATACGATGAAAAAATCCAGAACTAAACAGCTTAAAATGCGAGTTGTGTCATGTATCACTGCTCTTCGGAGGCAGTCATGGTTCTAAATGGATGAAGAAAGACATAGTAACATAGTTAGACTCAAGATAAGATAATGTCACTTGTGTCTGTAGCTGCTCAGATTGTTGCTTTTGATAAATTGATCATTAATCAGACTTGACACCTTTAATTCACATATGATCAATCCAACAGTAACTTTACCGTCAGAATCCTCACAAAGAAAGAGCAAATCTCGATCCAGGAAGAGGAGAAATAGTCGCAATCATCAAAACGGAAATGCAACACAGGCAGACTGCGCAAAAAACAAAAAGAAGAGAAAACAGAGGCTCGGATGAAAAGAAAAACCTTAAAAGCATGGCGAGGCTTGCATCCCATAAACTGGAGAGTGCTCTGGAGAACAGGACGAGTGTACCTAAAGGAGTCCTTGCCGTCCTTTACCTTGTCCCCTTTCTGATCTTCATCATCGACATCCACAACCACAAGGTAGAGCACCTTTGCGACTTCTGCCATTTCCTGGAACAAAAACCAACACAATCGGAATCCGGCATACAGAAGAAGCAAATCGATCGCATGCAAATGACAGGAGCGAGAATTCAATGGAAAGAGCGTAATGTGGGAGGAGATCGCGCAGAAAAGGGAAGGATTAAATGGAATACCTGAATGATATCCTGGAGGGATGGAAATCGAGAGAGGATTGGGCGGTTAGGGTTTAGGGAGAAGCTTCAGGAGTGCAGAGATCTGTGTCGTTTGTCCCGGTCTCTGAGACTCCATTCTGGAGAAGTAGGGGGGAAGACGAATTCTGAAGCCATTTTGGTTCGTGAGCGTGTCACCCGCTTCCACGCATCTTATTCCCAGCGATCCACGCTCGTGCCCCTGTCCGTACGTCTACTCCTTGTTTGGGGTTTGTGAATTGCGATCCGTCGATGCGACGTGAGAGTAGGGGGTTGTTCTTCTTTTTGCCAAGTCCACGTGAAAAGACGAGATTCTCCTCACCACGCGCTCTTCTAGTTACGGCATTATTACGACTTTGTGAGACACCGTCACCGACGTAGCCCGCACACATATTCGGAATAGGGAAAGTACCCGTCCATTGTTTCTTTCATTTATTTCTTTTAGGGATATTCCGCATGGTACCCACGAGGTTTTGCAAATTCTGCGTGGTGCCCAAAGTTTTTCGGTATTCCGCGCGGTAACCACGAGGTTTTGCAAATTCCGCGTGGTAACCTTGGCCTATTATAAAAAAGGAGCCGGTTCAAATAAAAACACACTTTATCCTACAAACTAAAAATGAATAGGAATCGTTCGATTACGTAGATGGACGGCCATGATTGAAAGACATTCTCCTTTTATTTTTCAATCACACGGGGGCGTTTCGGTCATTTTATGTTTTTTTTTTCCAGCTATATTCTTCTACTTCTTCATCGTGTCCCTAGCTTTCCACTTCCTGCTCCGGTTATAGATCCGGCGAGGTACACGCATCCGGAACAGGATTAGGCGCCTCGTTCTCGAGAGCCTTTTGCTTAAACCACCGTCACTGATTCTGATTAAGCAATTATGAGAGTGGCTTCAACCTAAGACTGTGGTGAGCCTTGTTCGCGATTGAAGAGGGAAACGACGAAGACGAACAACCTCCCGAAGCCGAACGACGACATATAGGATCGTAGAGCGATGGACGGCGAGAGCGAGGCATTGTTGTCGTTATCCCGCTTCCGAGAGGTAAGTTCATCGCCATTGAAGACCTGGTTCGCAACCGAATCGTCAAATTTTGCACATTGAGACCAATCCTATAGATGAACAGAGCTCGACAATGAAAACGAATTCCAAAACAAAAGCTATGAGGCGGAAGTAGAGACATGGAAGGATTACCTTGATTGAATCACATCAATAGAGAGAGGTGAGATTTTGATCTGATTAGCAAATTAGGGTTTGAAGGCAATCACATCAATAGAAAGAGGAAGGAGAGTGGAGTGACAACTTATAAATTGGATATTATGCATTGATAAGTACACTTGTTAGGTGGAAGGATGTAGGTGCTGTTGTTTCTGTAATGGAAGAAATGGTGAGATTGATAAACACTGGCTCTTGATGATGTGAGAAAGAAGCTAAGTTATATGGTCCACTACTTGAAGATGACAACCAATGTTCCCAATATTTTTCAATTTCGAATCTGATTTTCAAGAAAGATTCAATCTTTTAGGACTCTGGATAAGGCTACGCTCTTCAAGCCATGAGCGCCCCTGTAACGTCACACCGGACACCAACTTCCATGGCCAATCCAAATATTCCTTAACGTTTCATCCCTGAAATCGCACAATGCAAAACCACGAGAGACCTCAAGCAACTCCACGCCAAACTCATCAAGACAGGCGAAATTCACGACCCTCTCTTCTCTGCTGAGCTCCTCCGGTTTTCCGCACTTTCAGCCCACCACCGAGTCCTCGATTATGCTCGGATGGTGTTTTGGCGAATGGAAAGCCCCAGTTGTTTCTCATACAACACCATGATCAGGGCTTTCTTTGAAAGTGAAAATTTGGACGAGTCATTTGAGGCATGGGGTACTTTCATCCTAATGTTGTCCGATGAGCTTGTTGATCCGAATAGGTTCACTTTGCTTTCCGTGCTGAAGGCTTGTGCATCACTTTGTCAACATAATGCCCTGTTTTTTATCTTTTGTTGAGCAATACTTTTGAGCATATTTTAGTTGAATAATAACAGTGTTGATCAATTGGTAATTATAACTTTTCGTTTACTTTTGGCGCTCAGACTTAGTGTTGATGAATGATATGCCTTTTGTTTATCATCATTGATTTTTCACGAGATCCATAAAGGAAACCAACTTTATTCATAACTGAAATTGTCATCCACTTCCCACAAACTAAAACCCAAAAATAATCTATCTTAATTCGAGAGCTAGAGAGTATTCCCAATTGCTCATTTTTGTGAATCTTTGACCTTGAAATTGATTTTTCAAGGTATAACCCTAGAATTTGGTTAAAAAAAACTAAAATCAATCTATGGATCTTGAAATATGAACACCCACATGAAATATGTGAACAGAGACATGAAATATTTGAACATACTGATATATGATTATATGGAAAAAAATATGAAATATGTGAATAGAGACATGAAATATGTGAACATATTAATGTATGAAATACATGGAAAAAACATGGAATATGTGGACAGAGGCATGCAATATATGAACGAGATTAATCTACAATCTTTAGTAAGATGTGAACTACGACATAATTTATGTGAACAACCTCATCAAATATGTGAACACCAAAAGAAAATATGTGAACATGAAAACAAACATAATAAATTGTTTCTTCGTTTATGTACCATCTTTACTAATATGTGAACCACGACATAATATATGTGAACAACCTCATCAAATATGTAAACACCTAAAGAAAAAAAGTGATCATGAAAAACGGACATAATAAATTGTTTCACCTCTTCAAACTTATTTATTTGTCATATAATGCATGAAGTTGAATGTATTAGAAATTTAGCAATCAACCTTTTCTCTATCTCTACTTGCTATCTACATCGAATTATCTTACAAATTTGCTGCATTTGTTTTCACTGTAGCCCAACTTGTCATTTTGTAATTTTATATATACAGGGAGAGATCATGCTTTTATAATTGTGCAAATTCGAAAGCTTTACATATATATATATATATATGTGTGTGTGTGTGTGCGCGCGCGCGAGCAAAAATTTGACAGCATTAATCTGAACATACATCTAAAATACGTGAACACAAGTACTTCAGATGTGAACGTACATCTAAAGTACGTGAACATGATACTCAAATACGTCAACACAAGTACTTCAGATGTGAACGTACATCTAAAGTACGTGAACATGATACTCAAATACGTGAACACAAGTACTTCAGATGTGAACGTACATTAAAATACGTGAACATAATACTCAAATACGTGAACATTATACTCAAATACGTGAACGTAAATCTAAAATACGTGAACACAATTATTTCATATGCGAACAAACATCTAAATACGTGAACATGGTACTCAAATATGTGAACATGATACTCAAATATGTGAACATCGTACTAAAATGTGTTAGAGACAGTAGATCTTACCAAAATGTCTAGTTTTCCATGTTTCTTTTTTTACCATGAAATATGTGAACATTCTCATAAAATATATGAACAACCAAATAAAACACTTGAACATGAAAAAAACATAATAAATTATTTCTGCATTTATAGACTGTTTTTTACTAATGTTATATGAAAATGTTATATTATCATTTGTGAACATAAGACTTTTTTATTGGAACCTAAACACAATCTGATATGATCGTATCCTCAGGTATAACTTGGTTTTTTCTCCTTTCACCGGCCTCGACCACCATAAAATATGTGAACTCATATACTATCTTTTACTAAGTTGTGAACGCCGACATGAAATATGTGAACATCCAAAGAAAAATCATGAACAAATATGTGAACATAAAAAATCGTTTGTGCACGCACTCATATACCATCTTTTATTAAGATGTGAACGCCGACTTGAAATATGTGAACAACTTCAACAAATATGTGAACATCCAAAGAAAAACGTGAACATAAAAAACCGTTTCAAAATACGTAAACATGAAACTCAAATACATGAACATTATACTCGAATATGTGAACATAGTAAATTTAAAATATTGATTTACCCATCCCTCAGAGGTTGAACCATATGGTTAATTTTGTGATCTTATTAGAAGAACCCAATTCCGAGCAGCTCAAAATTAAGTTATATGCAAGTATTTGGATTTGGGTCAAATGACGGGCCAAACATATAACAATGTCAATATCCCGCGTTTTGACACAGAATTCTTCTCATTTTAGGAAACTAGTAGATGATTATGACAGCAAAATCCAACACTTCCCACAAAAAAACAAATCAAAGTGGGACATCACTTTTTTTTTTGGCATTGGTTCAAATGAAAATTAACATTAACCTATAAACTAAAAATAAACAATGGCCGTTAGATTACGTAGATGGATGGCCAGGATTACAAGATTGTCTCCTTTTAGTTTATAAGAGCGCGGGGGTAAAAATGTCATTATACCCGTGTTTTTTTATCTGAACACCTTTCTTCTCTTCTTCTCTTGTTCAGCTGTTCTCATGAGTCGCAAAATCGCATCTCTTCCCGATTTTGCAATCTCGCTCGTGAGGCCTTGTATTAGTATCCTCCTTCTTCATCCGATATCTCTTCGTTCCCGTTTGATTCATGCGAACCAGATTTGGTTTCATCGGTCGGAATCTGAGCAAGTAGGTCTCAATCGCACGGCAACAGTCATCGTACCTCCGTTGTCAAATTCCTGGAAACCCTAGCGCACACTGACAGAGAAGGGAAGAGAGACGATGACAATGGAGGTCGAGGCTGGAGAGAGCACCAGCGCTGTGCTGGAGAACGTCTTGGACTCCGTCAGAAAGACGTTCCTCAACGTTCAAGACATCAATGCCGATTTCGACGAATTCCTCTCCCTCTCCGACCCCGATGTTCTCGCCGAACTCCCTCCTCTCCAACACGCTTAGTCCCTCCCCAACCACGCTAGACTCACCACCGGCCTTTAGATGTCACAGCCTATTTGCTCAGTGTAGCTACCTGATGAATTTAGAGCAGGTGTAGTGAGATTAGGCCATTGTTGTGATAATCATGAGCTTTTAAAATCTGAGTGAATTTTTGGGTTTCCACTGATTTAGTTTTGAACCAAAGGTATCACATTTTTTAAATGAAGTAATAACAAAAATATGACAATTGATGTTGGGGATTTATGAGAAATTTTCCTCCGGTGGGTGCCTTAAACTATGGAGGAAAGAAGGAGATTGAGCTATTTGAGGCTCCTTTCAATGCGTACTTTCACAATATATTTGTTTTCTATGCTTGTTTTGTTTGAAATGAATGGTTGGAAGGGTTGTGATATCAGAGAACCTTGTTAATTTGTCTGTTGTCTTTTTATGGTTGTTGCATTGTGTCAGAGGAATAGCTTGTCGAAATTGGGGATTCCTCAAGGTGTCCTGGATTTTTTGTTTAATCCGAAGATTATCTGAAGATCCCGGAGGCAAAGGGGTCCATTAGTACCATTAGAAATGAGGCATTCTTCATTCCTCTGTATGAGCTCTATCTCACTCTATGGTGGAATTTTCAGGCTCAATTTATTGTTTAATATCAAAATTTGGCATCTTCTATAAGCAAAGAGATCTCCGTTTCTTCCCGGTATGGGTGTATGCCATTCCAAGCTTGATTTTGACAACGCCAATTCAACTGCTATGAGTTACTCTTTGGGTTATGATCACATATTATGTCTTTGGTTATGACCCAGATCTTACAAGGTACCTAACTTATATAATACTTTGTCTATAATAGAATGTCATTTTAGCTTTATGATTTTGTTAAGAAATAATTCATTTTTCATATGCAGGATCTTAAAGCAGTTTCTCTTGGTAGTGATGGTCTGCAATATGTGTTCTATTGCATTTAGATTTGTTGGAGCTGTAGCCAGGAATTCTGTAACAGGAAACATCATGGCTATTTGCCATTACTTCCTTTTCCTTATTTAGCCCAATTTTCAGATTGTACTTATATTTAATGCATGAACTTGAATATAGTACATGAACTTTAATGTATTAGATTTTAGTAATCACCTTTTTTCTCTATCTTTACTTGCTATCTCCAACGAATATCTTACAAATGCAGCTTCGCTGCATTTGTTTTCACTAAAACCCAACTTGTCGTTTTATAGTTTTATATATAGAGATATCATGTTTTATAATTGTGCAAATTCGAATGCTTTACATATATGTGTGTAGGAAATTGAAAGCATTAATTGAAACATACATCTAAATTACGTGAACACAAGTTACTTCATATGTGAACGTACATCTAAAATAAGTGAACACAAGTACTTCATATGTGAACGTATATCTAAAATACGTGAACACACTCAAATACATGAACATGACACTCAAATACGTGAACACAAGTACTTCATGTGTGAACGTACATCTAAAATACGTGAACACAAATACTTCATATGTGAACGTACATCTAAAATACGTGAACACAAGTACTTCATATGTGAATGTACATCTAAAATACGTGAACACAAGTACTTCATATGTGAACGTACATCTAAAATACGTGAACATGATACTCAGATACGTGAACACAACTATTTCATATGTGAACGTACATCCAAAATACGTGAACATGATACTCAAATACGTGACATTATACTCAAGTATGTGAACGTACATTTAAAATGCGTGAACATGATACTCAAATACGTGAACACAGTTACTTCATATGTGAACGTACATCTAAAATACGTGAACATAATTAAAGTCATAATGTGAACCCCAACTGTATACAAAATATCATTTCCATGTCTAAAATATAAGTAAAAAAACACCATCAAATATGTAGTCAGTTCTACAATAACTTCCTAATACGTTCTAGATCACATCAACTTTCTATTTTACCCACCCTCTACCAGTTAATACCTATCCATTGATTTCTTCTCTTTATCAACCCCCTCCCTCACTACCATTTTTCAATTTTCTATTTTGTAGATGAGCGATTTCTTCCCCTGAACATAAAAAAAACATACATGATGATCAAATAATGTTCAAGAAACATTAAAAAAAAAAGAAAAAAATAAGAGAGAATCATCATATTTGAACAGAGGAAACAAATATATGAACATCTTAGTATAATACATGAACAAATAAGACAGATATGTGAACATGCTTAATCTGAAGCATTGACATATTTACTGTGAACAAATGTATGGAATATGTGAACATAGTGTTCAAATATGTGAACATGATAGATTAATATATAAACACGTCATATGTCGCATAAATAAGTATAAATTAGAAGGAGAAATGTACACGTAATTTTATTTTAAGGGTACGATGAACTAGTTCAAATTGAGCCAAATTAAAATTAAAATTATTTTATTAAACAAAGCCCGCATTGAATTGTTTAATGAATGGGCTTCCTCCTCCTGATTTTAGCAAACCATGAATCTAGAACAAGGGTATGTGTTTGAGATGAGTACTCATTTGGATTTTGTGCATGTTTTTGTACCTGATCAATAACCTTCTTCTTGTACGTAATAAAGCACCCTTCACCATTTCACATTCATTCATACAACTCAACTCTACCTACCTAGTTTCCTTTGTTTTTAGACACATTTTCCATCAAATCACCTGCCCCAAATTACTATACCCAAACATACACTTCACATAAATAAAGCATTCTGCTCCCGCATTTCATCAATGCATCTCTTTATATAGATACTCAAATTATCATCACATGACACGACAAGGCTTCATTATTACAAAACAGCTTGGTAATTTGTGTAATTAAAATTAATCTCCATGGACCCTAAAACTAATTATCTTGACAAAATGGGCCCAATGGCTTGTACGCGTACTTGCATCTTCCATGACCTGTCCACCCAATAAAAACACACACTTCATCAGTTGAATATACTTTAAATTCCTACTTCTACCATTTTACAGGTTGTCTCACCAGACAGAAAACGAAGAGGATGATGCCCTTTCACTAGCAGAAGAACCTCAACCAACTAAGAAATCTTGATCTGTCCTTGTACCACTACTTTCATTGATCTGGGCATTTTGCTTTGCTTGCCTGAATCAGTTCAATGGTTGTGCATGTGTCACAGATTTTGCAGATACGTTTTTCTGCATTTAAAGGTGTACTTTCTCAAGAACTCTGTTGAAGGAAAAAAAAATCAAGTCTATGCTTTAAAAAAAATTGACGTCTTTAAAGCAAAAACATTCAGAGCCTGATCTGATCTTAGTTTTCAAGATAGACTAAAAACCCCAATGATTCAATGGAACCTACCAACAAACAAGTCTTCTATATGCCAAGAAGCTCAATACCATATACATGGCTTTTTGCGTTGAACCATTAATACAAATCAAGCTAGTTTTCTAGAATCTATGAACAGTTAACCTTTGAACTCAAAGTTAAGCTCTCAACCTGTTTATCTATGCTCCATTCCACTCTAGAAACTCATTATATTGCACCCCTCCTATCCCAAAATTTCCATTACAACATCATGCTTTTAATTAAGACAAAAAAAACCGCTATGGCAACAACACAAAATCACAGTACTAAGCAGAGATAATCCTTGTTCAGCGTCAGAGGATCGGCTCAAAATTCAACGATCAAGCACAATACTCCAGTGGAAAAGTAGATAGAATGAAAAACATGATGAGAGGAAGAGAGGGAGATCAATTAAACGAGACAATTTCTAGCAAACTCCAACCAAAATCTCCAACAAGCACCATTCATGAATCAATGAAAATAATCAATCAAGTACGAGAAACGAATTTCAGAATCCAATTGAACAGAAATTCGAAATTCGAAACTGAAATCACAGCGTGATCGTTACCTCTGGAGCTAAGATTTGATAATGTCAACGAGATCTTGCGCAATTACCAAACCGAAGATCTGCTTATTCCCTCTACCAGTGCCCTTCCTCTTAACCTTGAAAGCGCCAACCATTTCCAAAACCCTAGCGAGTTGCTCAGCCTCCTCTCTCACCCTAATCGATCGGCCGATGAAGTCGAGGTTGTCGACTCCCCATAGTCGGACATCTCCGTGAACTAGCCGCCGATTGATTCGTCAACGGAGGAATCCTCTCCGACCTCCTCTGATTGCTGGCGGTGAACAAGCGAACACGTGAACACAGAAGGAACCGAGGAGCCTCTTCTCTTTTTGGACGATTTTGCCTCTAAAATTCCATATAATTGCAAAATTGCCACCGCACCTCTTTTCAACTTCATTCTCCTCTTTAGTTTTTTTTTTTAATCTGAACCGTAGATTCTCGAATCTAACTGTTGTTATTTGTTTACAGTTTGTATCTTAAGGGGTGTGTTTAGGTGAATCAACCTCTTCTTTTTTTTTGATAACAAAGCCTTCCATTCATTAAGTAACAACACAAGAGTCTTCAACTAAAAGCTGTAGCAATTCAGGAGGGAAAGAAAAACTAAGAAACTGTAGAATAGGAGTGGGAGATCGCTTATGGGCCAGCCAGTGAGCCACCCGATTTGCACTCCTGCTGATGAACTGCCATTTACAAGCTATGAAATTAAAACTAAGCTCAATGCATTGAGCTAAGATAGTTCCAAAAGTCAGCCTCGGAAGAGAGAGGTGTTGCAACTTTAGAATGAGAGATTGGTTATCTGATTCCACAACAATATGAGAAACACTAGCTGAGGTTGCTGCTTCAAGTCCCCATTTTACCGCTAAAACCTCCGCCAGCTCCACCGAACATCCCGATTGAATGCGTTTTGAACCAGCAAAAAGAACTTCACCAGTTGGTACGCTATGTCTTGCTTCAAGTGGGACATCACTTACTCACAAACAATGTAGAAATTTTGAAAACAATGACATCCGTACATGCTATACCATTGTGCACATCTTATGTGCACCAACTGAAACAAGTAGCAAAAGGGAGATAAATGCACCTACTTACCCAGTTGCTTTAGCAAATTTCCATTCCAAACCAAATTCAACATCCATAAACCAACTTTAATAATAAGAGAACCAATGCCGATCAAGTTGCAAATAAGGCTTCTCACATCAAGTACATGTTTTTTCTTCAGGTGTAGGTTGTTGGAGGATGATGGCTCAGGCTCTTGCTCTGGCTCGGGTTCTGGCTCCATTAGATTAGGGTCAGAGGCTGATGATGTTGCCAACTTCCGCGTCACCCGACAACATGGAAACGGCACGTGACATGGCCGTTGAGCGTGTGCTGTTTGAGTACAAAGTAGACTGACCCTTATTATTCTCTTCACCTCATCCTTGTCAAATTTGCCTTCTAGCTTCTCGTCGACTAGATCAAGTTCTTGGCCGCTCTCGTAATGTTGCCATTTCTGTCGGAAGCACAAAGTTTAGCTTGTTGGATCTCAGACCCAAAACTACTTGTACAGTTTCATAAAAAAGCATCAATAAGAAAGGAAAATAACACAAGACTGATCATAACGAAACATAGAATGTCATACACCTCTAAACAGACTTAAACTAAGCGCAGTCAAAAATCCAACTACGTTTCAGCAACTTCAACTTTCAAGTCTAATAATCAGGAAGTGAAATCGAGGCATTTCGAATAATCGAAATCTCACCTGCTTGCTTCTTCTCAGTAGGACTTTCGCTCTACCTGAGAATCTCTAGGTCAACGAGGCTGATCGACATGAGACCGAGCGTCAAACCGGACATAATTCCGGCGAATAGCACTAGCACGCAACAAATCGCGGCGTAGATGTACCACGACGCCATCTCGAAGGCTATATCCGATCCCAATTGCACGTTCCACACCGACTTCGCCACCAACAAAACGTTCAATAGATTCACCATCTCTTCAATTCCCCTCACACACAACTACCTACGGAGCTTCGACCGATCGATTCAGAGCTTGCTAACTTGATCGGAATGTCGGCGCCGGCCATAGTGATTAGTCTCTCAGGTTTTGGGGGTTTTTCTCCATGGAAATACACTCAAATTCAAAGATGCGTAACCTAAGCTAATACACGAGAGAGATTTAATTCAAAATTGGAAGATGAGCGAGAGGAGAGAGATCTGAGAAGTGAAAAACTGAGGAGAAGGATCATAAATCGGAGAAGATCGATGTTCATGGGGAGGACACCGTGCCTAGAGGCTCCCAGAAGTGGACGAATGGACGATAGTGCAGGAGGGGGAAAAGGACGATTATGCCATAAACTTCCCTATAATTACAAAAATACCACCGTGTCAATTTAAAACCTGATTTCCATATCTAACTTCCCCTTTGGATCTCAACCGTTGATTCTTCTAATCTAGTGGCTGTTATTTGTTTAGAGTTTGTATCTTAAGAGACATTTTTATCTGAATCAACCTCTATAAAAAATTAGAATTATATGAATACTTACCCATACTTTCTAATAATTACACAAATCACCCTATATTTAGTTTTTTTTTAAATAAAACTATCTACTAATCTATGTTTATAAAACATCTAAATTTATAATTTTAGTATTCTATTTTTTTTATTTACTCTTTTCCCATGACACTATATATTATTATTTTACAAAATCTTCTATTTTTTATTATTATAAAAAGAACCACATTTTTCAAATGAGGTTGATTCAGATAAAAACATCCTTTAAGATACAAACTATAAATAAATATCAACCATTAGATTAGGAGAATCTAAGGTTCAGATTGAAACAAAAAGCTAAAGAGAGAAATTGGGCTGAAAATAGACACGGTGACAATTTTGCAATTATAGGGATTTTTAAGGGAAAAATTGTCCATAAATCATAAATCTCAAAACAGAAGAAAGGAGGTCAGACTCATCGCTCTCGTTCGCTCGTTGCTCCAACAAGTCTGACGACTGGTTCACGAGCGTCCTCAACACCGCCGATCTCTTGGCGAGGGGCTACTCCGATCCGTCCGTTGTCAACACCTTGATCGGATTGGAGGAGAACGGGTGTGGCTCCTGTAATTTGGATCTGAACTAGCCCGAAGGCGAGGGTGTGGGCGGGATGGGTGGTGCCAAGAGGAAGTTGGGAATCAGATCAATCCGGATGTGCACTTGGTCCTCAATTCGTCTATGGCGGAGACCAATTCGTTGTTTGGATCGGCTTCTTCTTCTCCTACTATGCTGAATTTGCCTCGAATTTGGAGTTGATGGATGTGCCCGAAGGTTCATGTGGAAGAGGGAGGTGTGGGTGGGTGGTGGAGGAGCTAGGGTTTGGTGACGCCAGGCTCGTTCTTCTTCTCCTTGATTTCGCTTGCTTAATTGAGGATCTCTAGAAACCAATCTGGAATATAGGAGTTGATCTGGGTCTTCCGCTTCTAGCTAGGGTTTGGTGCTCTTTGGTTTAGATTGTTACGGATTGGATTTTCAGAGGGGTACTCAATACATGCCATCACTTGTTTTTGAATTTCGACTTACCATGTGGGTAAAGTGTGTACCAAGCTCCAATGAGGACAATGTAATCACCAACAGGTTCAGGGAAAGGAACTTGGATTAAGGGCCTGTTTAGGATCCTAATCTTACCAAACCCACCAGCAGCTTTGTGAATTTGAGTGATGGTATATAATAGATGCTTTCAATTTGATCCTTAACTTGGAGCATGTATGTAAAGTTTTGGCCAGGTGGAATTGGGCAAGTTGTTCCTATGACCCCATCCTCAAATGAGTTTCTCCTGTTCTGAACTCCATTCCTATCATTAATTTCACCACTGTTAGAACACAGGTCCAAGCTGATGGATTGCTATATTTGTTGCTTTGTTTGTATTTGAAAATTTTCTGATTTATTTGAAAAGTATTAACCTTAGGAAACAAAAACGGTAGCTTAATGCTATAACTTCTCTTATATCACAAATTCACATACCTAGATATATTGAACGTGAAAAGTCCATGACCCATTGTTGGAGATAAAGAATCACACACCACAATTGATCAAAGACAAAAGTAAAATTATCAAGTTTCAAAGGAATAAAAATACAAGTTGATGAAATGGGCAATTGATTTTTAATGATTTTTATAGTTTGACTATGATAACCTAATGATTTTTTTCCAAATTAAATTAAGGTTAGTGGAAGAATGGCTTAAACTGTCATGATTGGTTTTTGACTCAAAATGATATACATCCCTCTCAACCTGTCTCACGACCATTCTATTATGTTCATGTATTTTAGACGTGCGTTCACATATTTGAGTATAATGTTCACGTATTTTACATGTACGTTCACATATTTGAGTATAATGTTCACATATTTGAGTATCATGTTCACGTATTTTAGATGTACGTTCACATATGAAGTAGTTGTGTTTACGTATTTGAGTATCATGTTCACGTATTTTAGATGTACATTCACATATGAAGTACTTGTGCTCACGTATTTGAGTATCATGTTCACGTATTTTAGACGTGCGTTCACATATTTGAGTACAATGTTCACGTACCCGAGTATCCTGTTCACGTATTTTAGACGTGCGTTCACGTATTTGAGTATCATGTTCATGTATTTTAGATGTGCGTTCACATATTTGAGTATAATGCTTACGTGTTTTAGACGTGCGTTCACGTATTTTACATTTGCGTTCACATATATGAGTATAATGTTCACGTATTTTAGACGTGCGTTCACGTATTTGAGTATCATGTTCACGTATTTTACATTTGCGTTCACATATTTGAGTATAATGTTCACGTATTTTAGATGTACATTCACGTATAAAGAAGTTGTGTTCACGTATTTGAGTAACATGTTCACATATTTTAGACGTACGTTCACATATGAAGTACTTGTTGAACTGCATCAAGAACAAGAATAACATGTTTACATACACATAAGAAGCAGAGACGATAAACTTGGTTTATATAAATATGTACATGATCATGATCTTGATCACACATAGCAGATTTCTTCTGTTTCTCTTGGATTCCATTCACTAGCTCCGGAGTTATGTCCACTGGAGTTATACCCATTCCACCAACAAAATAACCGCTCCTTTATATTGCTATAAATAAATTCCAGGAAACAACCCTATCATTGAACTAGTTGTGAAAATTGTAGTCAAGGACTTTTGAATATGTACAAAAATATCCTAACCTTGATCGAGGTCAACTGACTGCAATGTTTATGCACAGTTTTATAATAGCAAGCAATGGATATCGGTACAAATGATGTCTATGCATTTTAAGGTATATGTTTATACACTTGGAAAGTGAAAGCACATGAACATACGCACGCTTCGTGTCAATATACATACACACGAGTAGGGGTGGGCAAAACAACGCTAGTCAATAGCAAGAAACCTATTCATCACGTTTGGATTTCTTCTTCTTTGTACCTTCGCCATCCTCCACGGCATCGGGCTGTTCAGCATCCTTGCTCTTCTTCTTAGAACCTCCATCCTCATTAGCATCAACTTCTACCTTTTCTTGCTTCTTCCTCTTCCAATTTGCGCTTCTCTTTCTTCTTCTTCTTCTTTTCAGACTTCAATTCCTCAACTGGCTCATCTTCCTCCTGTTGCTTCTTCTTGTCTTTCTTTTTCTTCTTCTCGGATTTAGCATCTTCCCCATTTGCAACTGTAGCTGCCTCATCTGCTTCACCCTGTGACTTCTTCTTGCTCCTTTTCTCACTAACAGGTCCGTCAACATCCATCCCATCATCTTATAGAAAATTCCAACACTTGGTTAAAAAATTGCAAGTTCTTAGTAATATTACACCACTTATCAAGGGGAAAATGAAGTTTCACCGTTGTTCAAGGCAATAGCACTTTCATAACATCTATGTTCTTTTTAGGTGAAATTCCCTTGTCATAGAAGTCCAGTCGCTCCTCAACTTGCTCTTTCAATTTCAAACCAAAGATGGTAGAAGTAGTCTCTGTATAGCACAGTAATGTCACACAAATACAAAGAAAAATGCAACAGACTTATAAGGACTAAATCCACTCTTAGCAAACCTGAGAAGCAGTCAATTCGAGATGCATTGGAGCACCTGTTGGCCAAGTAGCGAGCCATGCGACCTTTATTGTGGGAAGATGCACGCCCAATAAAAGAAGAAAGGACCTTGACCTCCTCCAAACCCATCTTCTTCTTCGTCGCAAACACATCCACCACACATATTCGATCAACAGTTTCTTGTCTGAAGGCTTCTTCTTCCTTGCGATCCTCCACTAATTCGCCTCTGATCAAAGAGAAATCAGCCATCGTGTCCTTGAATCTGGACCTCAACCCATTCGTAATCGCAATTCTCGTTCTGTCCAGATCAGTTCCTTTCTCAAATTGAACTGAAATCTGCCGATTATTCATGTTCGATTTTGTTAGGCTTTCGATCCGAGACTTGACGGACATCACCTTGCAAGTGATTGAAGTGGTTCTGGAGTCCAATTGCGCTCCCAGATCGTTGAGGGCTTTGAGTCGCCAGTTGATGTCGGAGTCGTCAAAATCGTCCGCGAACGAGTTCAAGAAATCGCGACCGACGAGCTTGTTGGAGCCGAGACGGTGGAAGCTCTCGCCGAAAAACTTGAGAGGCTCGAGATCGTCGTTGACATCCATGGCGAGGACAAATCTAAGCTCAGATCAGAAATTTAGAATGTGACCAGTTGAAGAAAAAGATCGGGCAAAATTTTATAACACGTAAAAATACTATTTTGCCCCCGCACCCTTAAAAGTTAAAAGGAGAATATCTTCTTATCCTGACCGTTCGTATACACAATCTAAGGGCTGATGTTTGCTCTTAGTTTGTAGGTTAACATTGATTTTTATTTGAACCAAATCCTTTTCAAATTTGTGTAAAAAAAAGTTCCTTTTTCAAATCAAAAAAATCATACCTAATTAAAAAAAAACTACTATTTCTTATTAACAAAATATAAACTCGAATTTTATTAATAGTTGATCTTTTAAGAGGGTGTTTTTTAAAAGTGGGTGCACTAGTTCAAGTAATTTGTTTTTAAAATATAATATATTTTTTCCTAAACATAATGTACGTATATCATTGTTGAAGCCCGAAAATCTCGAACCAAATACGGGATAAAATTATTAAACTCTCGGGCCGTCTTTCCCGTAAAATAGTGCGAGCTCCTCAAAGACTCAAACACGTCGGGACCCGCCCTTCGAGAACACGCCTCGGGACCGGCCTTTTTCTGATCCCTTATTATTTACCACCATGACCCTATATATAGAAAATAGAGGAGCTAGCTTACCTTGGTTTGGTCGATGTGGGATAACATGAATTGTCAACACAGGGTAATTACGTGTGAACTTTACCACTGGCCAATATAAATGGATCATTGTAAGAAGCAAATGGAGGCTACCCACTTGCATGTGGTGACGTGGCAAAGCAATTTCGCAAGCCTTGGCCTCAACGCGGTAAGCACAAAGTTGCCTCCATATGCAACCCCCTCCGTATGGTCGATGTGGGACGTTACGTATATACATATTGCCATACGCGTTCATTTATTCATTTTAGTTATTCGCGTACTTAACGCGTTAAAAACGTGCCAAGCGCTTTAATCTTTGTCCTTACTATTATTCATCTCGTGCACCAACGCGGTGACAATTCCGGGTCTCAACACAACCCCGTGACTCGGATGTCCTTAGTATTTCAAGGACAAACGAGGCACTCACTTGATGCACATACTTATGGTCAACGCGTTGTTGTAACCGGCTCGAGCTGTGTAACCAACTCGAGCACGCCTACGCGCATCGCGCGCGGGTCAAACCCTGAGCACATCTCGGCGGCTGGCCTTTAGAGTGCGATGGAATGTTTGAGTTTATCGCGACTACGAGCGATGAAGTCAACTCGAGCGCGCCCTCGCGTTCAACGCGGGCCAAACCCCGAGCTCAGCTCGGCGGTTTGCCTTATAGAATTTGGATTTTTGGGTTTATCGCGACTACGAGCGATGCAGTCAACTCGAGCGCGCCCTCGCGTTCAACGCGGGCCAAACCCCGAGCTCAACTCGGCGGTTTGCCTTATAGAATTTGGATTTTTGGGTTTATCGCGACTACGAGCGATGCAGTCAACTCGAGCGCGCCCTCGCGTTCAACGCGGGCCAAACCCCGAGCTCGGCTCGGCGGTTTGCCTTAACGATAATTGTGGAGTTTTGATGTTTTAAGGCTTTAAGCAGCTGCGAGCGGCGTAACCGACTCAAGTGCGCCTATGCGCATCGCGCGCGTTAGCGGACAACCCCAAGCGAGGACGACAACTTGGGTTTTCCCTAACGACTGTGGAGTTTTGATGTTTTAAGGGTTTAAGCAGCTGCGAGCGGCGTGACCGACTCGAGTGCGCCTATGCGCATCGCGCGCGTTAGCGGACAACCCCAAGCGAGGACGGCAACTCGGGGTTTCCCTAACGACTATGGAGTTTGATGTTTTAAGGCTTTAAGCAGCTGCGAGCGGCGTAACCGACTCGAGTGCGCCTATGCGCATCGCGCGCGTTAGTGGACAACCCCGAGCGAGGACGGCAACTCGGGTTTTCCCTAACGACTGTGGAGTTTGATGTTTTAAGGCTTTAAGCAGCTGCGAGCGGCGTAACCGACTCGAGTGCGCCTATGCGCATCGCGCGCGTTTTGCTTTACAGAATGTGATTAGCGCGTTGACGGTAACTGTGAGCAAAGCTCAAAAACAGCCGTTGTCTAAATGGGGTCGCGGGCCATATGAGGCTTATTTAGTTTATTCTCGTTTCGGAGGCGTTATTTAGTTTGGTGTTAAACTTGTGTATAACAAACTTGTATTAGTCAATTGCTAATATCTCGAGGTTCATTAATGGCGTTCGCTAGGCGCTGGAATGCAAAAAGTGAGAGTAGCGCGTAAGAAGACATCACACCATAATCAACACCGCACAGCAGAAGAAGAGCCGGGCAAAATAAAACCTCGCGCCTCTTCCCCCCAAACCAAAAGATAGGTCTTTTTTATTAGCGTTCATGACATGCCAAGCAAGCGCATCACAAGAGATTTTACAAATTCACAAAACCTAAAAACAACAAATCCTGACAACAAGACCAACACGAGCAACCCGAACTCGATCGGAGTTACATACACGTCAGTTTTTGTACTTAGCGCGTTGGCAACGTGCAACAGAATCAGTGAAGCTTGCCACACACTCTAGTCACGAACCCCCGCGCCTCCGGCAATGCAATGTCTCGAAGGGAGCCACAGGCTACGACAACGGACCACGCCAAAGAGATAAGCGTGACAGCAGGAGGCCGGAAGAGCGCGGTGGCGGGCCGGTGAAGACACGGCGGAGGCTTGTTAGTTTATTCTCTTTTCGGAGATGTTATTATGGGGTCGCGGGCCGCGGTGGGGCCACGGGCCAAGGCCGCGAGCCCAGGCCATGAGCCGCGATGGGGCCGCGGGTCAAGGCCGAGAGCCAAGGCCACGGCAACGCGATGGGGCCGCGCGTCCATCGCGATCCATGCTAATTAAAAATGCATACTAATTAAATAAGCAAGAAAATATACTAACCTGCGCGATTCTTAAACGACGACCCGAGAGCATGACAATCCTAGGACGAGAAGGTCCCCACGGACGGCGCCAATGTTGAAGCCCGAAAATCTCGAACCAAATACGGGATAAAATTATGAAATTCTCGGGCCTTTCGGCGCCCTTGAAACCGGCTCGTCTTGCTTCGAGCTCTCCCACACGTCGAAGACTCAAACACGTCGGGGCCCGTCCTTCGAGAACACGTCTCGGGACCGGCCTTTTTCCGATCCCTTATTATTTACCACCATGACCCTATATATAGAAAATAGAGGAGCTAGCTTACCTTGGTTTGGTCGATGTGGGATAACATGAATTATCAACACAGGGTAATTACGTGTGGACTTTACCACTGGCCAATATAAATGGATCATTGTAAGAAGCAAATGGAGGCTACCCACTTGCATGTGGTGAAGTGGCAAAGCAATTTCGCAAGCCTTGGCCTCAACGCGGTAAGCACAAAGTTGCCTCCGTATGCAACCCCCTCCGTATGGTCGATGTGGGACGTTACGTATATACATATTGCCATACGCGTTCATTTATTCATTTTAGTTATTCGCGTACTTAACGCGTTAAAAACGTGCCAAGCGCTTTAATCTTTGTCCTTACTATTATTCATCTCGTGCACCAACGCGGTGACAATTCCGGGTATCAACAATCATGACATTAAAAATGTGCAAAAATTATAGGCTTTTTATGACATGTACAACTCCAGGAATTTTTTTATTTATAATAAATTAACATTTAAAAATAATAAAGATTATATTTTGAGTAATACTTTTCATTAGGTATTTTAAGAAAATAGATTGGATAGTTTTGTTGCAAAAATCTATATAAATGATATTTCTCATTAGGTATAATAAGTTAGTTTGTTTATTTATTTTTTCAACAAACATATCAAATCTATTTTGAATTTTTAATAGAAATTTGAAAAGTGTGATTCATTTTTTTAATAATAAACAATGGAAGATTTTATAAAATAATAATATATTGTGTCATGTAAAGAGGGTAAATAAAAATATATATATAATACTAAAATTATAAAGTTAGTTGTTTTATAAAAATAGATTAGATATTTTAGAAAGCTAAAGATATGGTGATTTGTGTAATTAAGTAGAAAGTATGGTTTGTTTTTTATATAATTTTAACTTTTTATAATAGCCAAGGTTACCACGCGGAATTTGCAAAACCTCATGGTTACCATGCGAAATACCGAAAGGCTTTGGGCACCACGCGGAATTTACAAAACCTCGTGGTTACCGGGCGGAATTTCCCTTTCTTTTATTTCCTAGTGGACTGTTGCTTAGTTTAGAACTAGTGTTAGTGCCCGTGCCTTGAAGGCACGACTTGAACTTGCGTAGATTTTCTTACAAAAGTATTAGTCGGATAAATATAAAATTATGTACAATTTCTTCAATTTTTTATCTTATGGGTACCATACGTACTTTATTCTTGCAATATATTAGATATTTTTTTTATTTGGCTAGATGTGCATACGTAAGTTAGAATTTTTAAAATATATTAGATAGTTTTTTTTTAGATAGGCATACTAATATATGAGATAGGTGTTTTTTAAAATTTGGCTACATATGCATACGATAAGTTAGGATTTGTGTTTTTGTTTGGATAAATTCTATAGCATACGTACGTAGTTTATTTTATTAAATTTTAATTAATTAAAATGAGAATTAGTAGATACTACCTCCGTTCAGTAATGTTTGATGTTTTAGCCATTTAACCTTGTTAAAAAATGTTTGATGTTTTACACTATTATGTATCTATTTTTCCAAATTTACCCCATATAAATTTTTCCTTAACAGAATTTCTTCTTAAACCATTATGAAATTAAAGCAATTTGATGGGGGTAATTAAGTAATTTTGTAGGCTTTCTTAATTTCAGGTTGAAATGCTAAAACATCAAACATTACTGAACGGAGGGAGTAAGAAGAAATCTAATATGGGGTCTACAATGAAATTTCAACCAATCAAACAAATTGAATTGTTTTAATAAAGATGGACAGCGCGGTCCAATGAAAATGTGACACGTGTCGGGCTACACATTATTTGTAACTTCCGCTTTAGTATATAGTTATGATATGAGAAATTTCGTTACTTTATTTGTAGAATCACGCTCACGTATAATGTACAACTAGTTACTACCCGGGCCTTGCCCGGGGCTTTTTAAATAAAATTTAAAATATTTTAATTTATGTAAGATATATGTATTATAAATTACATACATAATTTATTGAATTCAATAAGTGTTGTGAAAACTCAAACATTTAAAATTGACCAGTTGATTAATTTTAGTGACATGAATCTATGTAGAGTAGATTTGAATTTGATTTTGTGAACATAGTTAATGATTGCTTTGTCCAAAAACTCTTCTAATTAAAAATATAATATATTAATTTACATATAATCTATGATACTATAACTTAATGTTATATTTCTAACTTTAAAATGGCATATATAAGTTTTTTAAAATATATATACAATTTGTTATTAAAATAAATAAATAAAAATATCTTCCATTCGTCATCAAGTTGGTCCAAAGTATTGGTGTCAAACGGATGCGTAAAATAGTCGACTCCCTTCACTAATTAGTCAGTTGAAAAATGTGAGAAAACCATAAGGACTTAGCCCAAAAACTAATGACGTGAACCTATATCCAATCTCGAACTAAATCAATTGACCCAAACTCAACTAAACCAAAGTTGCAATGACCCTATTCAATTGAAATGTAAATTTTAACGGATCAAACTTGTATATTCAATGTAAGGCTCGAGCTCCTAGAAGCGTTATCTCATGTCAACCTGAGGACTTCCCAAGAGGTCACCCGACCCTATTAATTGGTTATTCTTCACACATAATGGTCCAAATTTGTACACAGTTCAAACTCAAAATGATCAACCTACCAAATCGACCCCATCAGTAGGTTTATTCTCCATCTAAATCTCTCAACCTTGTACTTAAATCGAAATCAAAATGACCGGCTCATGAAACCGACCTAACTAATAGTTTATTCTTGATGCATTGATAAATTTTTATAGGATTTTCAGTTATAAAACAATATCCATACATATAAAAACTTTGAAAATATATGATATAAAAACTTAAAATATAAATACTATAACGACAATTAATATTAAACTTTATTAAACTTATTAAACTTATACTATATAATATATAATATTTATTAAACTTAACATAGAAATACTTATATTAAACTTATAATATATTAATATTTATTTAAGTTATAGTATTTATATCATATATAATTTAATATACATATTTTAAATACTATAGGTATGACATATAATATATAAATTAATATTTATTTAACTTATAGTATTTTATAGGATAGTTGGTTTATAAAAAAATTATAATGTAATAAATTATTACTATATGATATTATTTACTTTTAATATTATCTTAACTACCATATTATTTCAAGAATATGTTAATTAATAGTGTTGTTAAGAATCATATTCTATCAAGAGTTGGTATTAAATTACATAAAAGCTTGTATGAAGTTAGAAAAAGTGATAAATATTTATGAATAATATAGTTATATAATAAATTCATACATAAAAATAGTGTAGGCAAGGTATAAATAATTTGATGACAAAACTATCCTTAACTATTTTAAATTTAGAAATTTATATTGAATTTACCTGAACCCGTATTCAAACTTAGATGACTAAAATATTAATTGTTATAGATCTGTCGTTGGATATGTGAAATATTAATTAGTAACTAAATAATCAATTATTGTTACGAATCATATTTTTTTAAGAAGATTTGATATCAAATTATATTAATTAGATAAGATGATAAATTTTGTATTGGATGGATTATTTGTATTAATTAGATTTGTATGATCATTATTTGTATTAATTAGATTTATATTTGATTATTTTCTTTTTCCCTTTGGGTTTGTCTTCATCTAGGCCATCAACTCACCGAGGAAGATATTGTATGTTTAGAAAATCCTAAGATTACAATATCTTTTAGTGTTCGTTCATTGCTATACAATAGATAGAAAGTTTGAATAAAAATCGGGTCTTAAAAATAGGATGCTTGGATTATAAAAGCTTAATGACAAAACTGCCTTTAACTGCTTCAGGTTTAGAAGTATATATTGATTAGGGTGCAACATGCTACAGAATTGCAACCATTAGATCCATGCTAATCAACGTTCCATTTTTAGGAGAAATTAGGTGTAAGATTTTTCAATAGGTGAGAAACACATGAGTACACCTTAAATCCCATTTGAAAATTCTTCTTTATATATCTTGAAAATATTCATGATTTTCTCCTATTTTGTTCATACATTCTCTCTCCAAGTCGTATCTTTTTTCATCTCTCTCCATATTCTTTCTCCATCTCCCATTTTCATATTATCTTTGTATCAATTCCTTCATCTCTGTTCATCACCGACGCTTAATGTAGAAATCTTCTTCGACGACATTCACCAGTTCGAAGGATCATCTATGGCCGTTTCCACCAAAGTCACCCAAAAGAAGGTCTGCTTGGTCTTCACAGTGGTCATCCTTGTTATCCCGTGCTTCTCGACATGACAACATGTCACCTCTGTCACGTAGCTCACAAGCAGCATCGTCCCTTCGAAGTAAGTTACATATGTTATCATCAAGATTTTTTCGTTATCTTACTTGTTGTGTTTCAAATCTGATATTATATTTTAGGGTTTGATTACGTTCTTTACTATCTGATTTAGGTTCTTGTGATAAAGATATGTATGTATGCAACTTGAAAGATATCGACGGGAAGATGGGTATGGTTTCTCTCCTCGAATCTTCTTCAACTACTTACACGAACTTATTCATTACAAAATAAAATGAGTGTTCTGCATTTCATTTTCATATATGCTTGTTGTGTTTTTCAACATATTGATAACAATTTTTCAATAACATACATAAACTGTTTTGTATCTTTCACGTTCCACAATAATATTATTCAATTATTAGAAGACAAGTTTTTCACATAATATATAGTTTCAAATATGTGATCATTTTCTCTCTTTGAATCTTTTTCAAATATTTACACGAACTAATTCATTACAAGATGAAAAGAGTGCTTTCTCATTCATGTTTCATGTATGTCTAGTATATTTTTCTACATTTTGATAACAATTTGTTAAATAACAGATATAAATTTTCTATATTTTTCATGTTGTATAATAGTGTTTTTCAATGATTATAAGACAACTTTTTTCACATATTAGTTTCAAATATGTAATGATTTATCGTTTTGAAACTTCTTCAAATATTTACACGAACTTATTCATTACGAGATAAAAAAGTGATTTTTCATTTCCATTTCATATGTGTCTAATGGGTTTTTCTATATATTGATAACAACTTTTGAAGTAATGGATATAAATTGTTATTTTTCATGTTGTACAATAGTGTTTTTCAATGAATATAAGACAATTATTCACATATATGGCTTCTCGCTTTGAATTTTTGTCAACCATTTACACGAGCTTTTTCAACTATTTACATGGGGTGTCTTATCATGCATAAAATGTTATTCATTTAAGTGTGTTTTGTTATGTAGTTCTTCAAGAATGGCGACGAAGTACATATGGATGAAGTTTGAAGACATTGAAAATGTTTTTTTCATAGCATTGTATAATCCAAAAAATAGATGTACTTATTCAGATCTATTGTAGTATTTATTCGAGATGCAACAATCGTTATTTTTGTCTTATTCAATGTATAACATTTACATATTCATGGTTCAAACAAGATTCTTATTTTTGTTGTTCCCATCTAATTATTCAACTTATAATGAATTGATTGTTATTGTAAATCAAGTAATTATTCAACTTAAATAATGTAAACTGTAAAACATGTTCAACAATATCACTTTTCAAATCATCATACAGAGTTATTCGAACGTTGACTAGTACGTAGATATTCCATTATTCCATGGTTTTCTAATGATTTTGTATTTTTACGTAGAATGATTTATTTTTTCTAAAATTTTTCTCATCTTTATCAATTCCTTAATTGATGCAACTGCCATATTTGATAAAAGAAATACATGAATTGTTTTTTCACAACCTCTTAAATTTAGTAACTTCCTAATTTTCCTAGAATTTTACCCGTAACCGCATATTTAGCAATTTATCTTCCTAATTTTCCTCACCTCAAATCTCTATAATTAAGGAATTTTCCAATTAAGAAGTCACGATCTAATAATCCCCTCCCCCCCAAAAATTTCATCCTATTATGCACCCTCTTTTTCTACCGTTGATTTGGTTTGATCTAAAGCCCCCTATTATGCCTCACGTTGCACCTTAATACCTATCTCACCTGAGCGTCCCCCTGTAAGGTTAACCGATTAATTAAATATCTTTGATGAAATACAACCATCTATAAAAGATGTTTGTATTTACACAGTTGAAGTCATCTGTTAGAAATTTTATCGTGTTTTGATGGTGTCAAACAAGTTGAAGTCGCCGATCGATTTGACCAAGGTCGCTGACATGAAGAATGCTTCAGAAGTCACCAACTTGTGTTCTAGGAAGGAATGAGCGAAGTTCTAAAAAAGTCAATGCCACATGGATTAAGCGAAGTGCTAAGATGATCTAGGAGTGTTTAAGGCAAGGATAAGTTAAAAAAGAAAGAAAATCATCATGGTATTATGAAGATGTTCAAGATGATTTTATTATGTTTTTTAAGGACTTATTTTAGGAAAGATTTTGTATGGATTGTGTGCGATTCATTCCTCATACAAATGGAGTGAATCAGACATCAATCTTCCTAGTTCTATATATACTTTCATGTGCCTAATGTTAGAAAAAGGAGCTAGAGCATTAATCTTGTAATTCGAGAGTGTTGAGTGTGAATAACGAGAGAGTCATTCTTAGGTGGTTGAGTGCGAGAAGAGTTGTATTGAGTGAGTGTTGAGTACTTGGGTAGAGTGTTTGCAAGAGAGTGTGGGATTTAGTTCTTGGAACAAGAGATCTTTGTAAGCCCAAGAAATCAATATAACAAGTCAAAGTACTCTTCTAAGTCATTTCAAGTTGAAGCTTGAAAGGCAAGTGGCTTTTCCTTATACAAACAAGATGGTTTGTAGAGGGTTTTCAACTCTAAATCATCGTGTTAATCTGGTATTTCGAAATCTTTCTTGTGTGTTTTATTTCGCTGCATACTAAAGTTGTTGACTTTGGTCATCGACATCATAGGTGTTGTCGACTTCGAGTACCAACGATCCTACAATTGGTATCAGAGCTTCACCTCTAGATTTTCTTAGTGCTTTACAAGAAAAATGAGCACCACCAACACCTCTATGAATGACAACTTCTAGAAACCTCCAATTCTTAAGGCTGGAGATTATGATTAGTGGGCAAAGAAAATGAGAACCCATATATCCTCTCTTGATGGCCAACTATGAAAGGTCATTTATATTGGTCCTGAAAAGTTTCTCAAGGTTACTGAGTATGATGACTCGGAATTCAAAAAGCTTGAGAAGAATGAACATGCCAAAAAGTTTCTCCACTATGCTCTCACTAGTAGTGATCTCAAAAACATCATTGGCTACGACACTACTAAGGAGACTTGGGATGCTCTCAAAAGTCTCCATCAAGGAAATGACGATGTCAAAAAGGATAGAATCATAAGCTTTGAGAGAGATTATGAGAACTTGTACTATGGCAGGTGATATGTCTTTTTAGTATAGGTTAATCTTATATTTTAGGGCTTTAGCGAGTGTGTTTAGGTTAGATATTGAGCTTAATTATAATATGAAGACCGAAGACACAAGATGTGAAGATACGAGAGTTTTCCAAGCTAAGAGTCAAGTAAAGTGTTGCCACTGTCCTAGAGCCACTAGCGCGGCGGTGCAGTAAAGGTGGCCAACCTGTTCCGAGAAGGCCGTGTGCACGCTTCCCTAGCCACTAGCGTGGTAGAAGTTGAGCTGAAGAACTCGAAGACCACCATAACCGCTGGCGTATTTGTCCGGGCGCGGTGCGTTGCAGATCCGAGTGAGACACGTTTTTCTATCTTATATTCTTTTTCTTATCTTTTCTCCTTTCCTTATCTAACTCGGGGAGCATGTTCCTTAGGTCTATATAAGGAGGTGTATGTCCTAAGTTTTAGGTATCTCAACTTACATTCAATTAAACTTTTAGCTTTCTTTATATTATGGAGAACTAATCTCCCATTGGAGTTTATTCGATCAAGGAAGCATTGTTATGATATCGTGAAATTCTAGTAACTTCTTTATCTTTAGGTCTTTATTGATACTCTTGTGCTTCATCCCATGATCTTTGTTTGATTCTATAAGCCTGATCAACTTATTTAATTGGCTTAGATCGATTGTTGGAACTAGGATTGGTTGTTGTCTATGCATCTTTCCTATTCTCGAAACAACTCTTATCTTGGACCGTGGACTATGTTAGAGAAGAGTATTCAATGGTTGCTTTATGCATGAGACTTGTAACTTGATTGCATGATTCAATTTCCTATTATCCTTGTGTTCATTGCATTATTTGGATTAAACGTTCTTGTTCATATCATAGTTTCGCTAGGACCGTGGATTAGTGGATAATTAAGATAAGGATTCAAATTGACCTAGGAATATAAAAAAGTAAATAATTGATGATCGATTGATTATAAAGGTGGAATTGGTTGAATGAATTCTGCTTTTCTAATATTGCTAACAAACTTTCATCAAATTCCCTTGTTTGTGTTTTGTGATTGAACCTAATCTGCATAACAAACTAGATTCTCTAGGGTTCGACCCCTTACTTGCATATTATACTAAAGTTTGTGAATTTGGGTTTTATCTTTGATTTGGGAACAACGACTCTACCCGATTCAGCAAGCTAGGGTGAGTCTCTCCATGAATATCACTCGAGATTCTAAACTAGTGTCAATCAATTAGAGTTTTTGGGAGAGAAGCTTCTGTTGACGGGTAAATTTTCATATATTATGATCGATGATAAATATGAGGATCATAATGTATATATATGTACGTGTACGTGAACGGTGCACATATATAAAATTGTACCATGGCTAATTAAAGCTCTGGGCAAAGTTAATATATGTACGTGTGTGTACAATACGGACATAGGGTGCTTATATATACATGAGAAGCCCATTAATAAAGGAGGTCAAGGGTGTTCGATCGCTAATCTCATTTTTCTAATTAGCTTCATAAGCGGTGGAAAAACTAGTGGGGCTAATCCCAAATTAAGTCAGCATCTTTATAGAGTGTAACGTCAAAGTGAGGTTGTTCAATCCATTCAACCCATTCAATCCACCGAGTAACGCTCAAATTAAAGGTGTGAGGAAACGCTCAAGAATTAAACCCTCTTGAATGGATTGGGGTCCAAGTTTTAGTCTCCATTATATAAAGATGAAGGATCTGACTTTTTGGGACTGAAGAAAGGGAGGAAGGCTTGACACAAAAAAAGAAACCCCAAACAAAGCAAAGAAGAAGAAGAAGAAAAGAGGCAGGAGAAGAAAAGGCAGAATCAGAGCAACGCCACTCGTTCTCATATCAAAGCCAAGACACACTGATAGGTAGTTAATCTCCTCCTAGATTTCTTTTTTTACGCTAATGTACCTGGTGGAATGGTATGGGTTGTGTGAAAACAGGCCAAAGGTTGGTGGATCATCGATCGACTCTAAATCGCCTCCAAGCTCCGGTGCCATGTATGTTTATACACAACAGTGTACCAAAGATTTGTTTCAAAGTCTACACCTCACTACACAGTACCTCTCCCGGAAACTCCTCTCAAAACGCTCTTGATTCGGCCCAAATCCGCCGGAAAAGCCAAGAAGTCGTTGGTGCTCTGTTTGCGACGAGCCAACTTTACAGCCCTCGTTCGCCGCCGTCCACCACCGAGAGGAGGAGATGATTCGGCCTATTTTGTATAGGTTAACTCTTGTATTTTAGGGCTATATTGAGTGTATTTGGGTTAGATTTGAGCATTATTGTAATATCTAGGCCGAAGACACAAGAATGCAAGAATCAAGAGTTTTAAGGCGTTTTGAGCTGTCTGCGCGACACCACTTGCTTGTGAAGACTATATCTTAAGCTACAGAGGTCGGATTGAGCTGATTCTGGTGCCATTGGAAAGCTAACTTCAAGGGCTTAAATTCATCTGTTTACACCGAAGTCAGACTCCAAGCGGAAGAGGGTCAAAACAGCCTCCGAAGTGACGCCAGAGGTTCTTACGAGATTCCGCGACCGCGGATTGTCCACCGCGACCGCGGTGGCCGCCGAGACGAATTGTTCCTTTCTGTCGTGAAAACGCGGGCGCGGTGGAGAAGAAGCGACCGCGGTGATGCCGAATCCGAAGCGGGCCGAAATCTTTCTATCTTGTTTCCTTTTCTATCTTTTGCATCTTTCCTTATCTATCTCGTGGAGCTTGTTCCTTGGGCTATATAAGGAGGAGTCTCTTTAGGTTTTAATTAATCTTTTAACCTTTGTTGGAAGACTTGAGTTTCATGAAGATTATGGAGAACTAAACCTCTCTAGGGTTTGTTCATCAATGAAGCTTTAATTGATTAGTTTGTGAGATTCTAAATCATTTTCCTATTCCTTTGGTTATTATTGATTCTCTTGTGCTTAATTACATGATTATTGATTGTTTCTCTAGGAGTAATTAACCTATTGAATTGATTGATTTTCTATTGTTGGACGGGTTTGGACCGTGGACAAACCTATTCTGTGAAAACAACTTAAACCTAGATTTGTTGTCTATGCAACTAGGATTTAAGAAGAGAATTGATTGTTTGCTTGTGAAATTGACTCGTAGCTTGATTTCTCTTGCATGCATCCTATATATCCTTGTTCTTAATGCTAATATTGATTTGAGTGTCCTCTATCATTGTTAAGTATTTCCTGGACCGTGGACAGGAAATTAGTCAAGATTAGGATTGGAATTAACCATTGGATTAAAAGGAATTGGTGTGAATCAATGATCAAACGACTCTTTTAAAGTGGATTTGTTGAATGAACCTGTCTTTAGTGCTTTGATTGATCTTGTGAAACTGTCGATTTGTCTTCTTGCTTTGGTAATTGAAACTCTTTCATTGAAATCCCTCTCTCTGTTCTTAGTTGATATAAATATTAGGCTAAATACCTTAAGTTCTCTAGGGTTCGATCCCATACTTGCTCACTATATTTAGTTTGTGTGTTTGGGTTATCTTTGACTTTGGATACAACGATTTTACCCGAGTCAGGAGAAGCCACCACCCTTGGGCTCGTCACGTTCTCTAGTTTCCAGAGCCGCCGCCTTCACGTCCCGTGGGTGACTACCACTGTCGCAATACGGCGTTGAAGTCCGGACAAAAAAATGGTAGTTGGCTCGAAACACTCCGTTTCGCCACTACAATGGAGGTTGTCCATCCCACCGTTCTCCGAGAAGGCGAGGACAACCATGGAGGAGTTCGGGCGACTCGTTGGAAAGGCCCTCGATGCAGACAAATCGTCCTCAAACAAGATGATGGAAGACGGTGATCGGAAGTGCCCAACAAAGTTAAAGACTCAATGGTTCGATGTCATCTCCAAGCAAGCATAAATCCCATATCAAAGCTCGCTCCAAAGCAAAGTCGAAAGCCCGCCCCACATGGATCAAAGCTAGTCATGGAGGAGTTCAAGTGATTCGTCGAAGATGCTCTCGATGCACAAGACCCCGATGAAGAAGCAAGAACAAGACACCGATGGAGAAGCTCAAACAAGATCCCAATGAAGAGTTTCGAGCAACATTAAAAGAGCTATCGGATTGACATCCAAGGCCCGCTTGTCTCACGCGACACAAGAAGCTCTTGCGAAAGCACGTTCCAAGACCACGTCAAAAACCCGTTGGTTCGATGTCAACTCCAAGCAAGCACAAAGCCTCTCCCCAGTGGGACCTCGAAGGCCACCGAAGATGATTCGAGGACACTCGTTATGAGGAGAAACACTCCGTTTTGAGCCTCTTACGAGTGACCGCGTCTATAGCCTCTACAATGATGGCTCATGCTAGATACGAGACGGAGTGGTTGGCCACTGCGACTATATTTACGGACTATCATCATCCATGCCAGGTTGCTCTGATGATGAAGATACACATGAATCATTGAAGACTTAGATCAAAGAGAGCGTAAAAATATAAGCAACATGTAGATTTCCGATGACCATGAATCATCAGGTTGCTCTGATGATGAAGATACACATGAATCATTGAAGACTTAGATCAAAGAGAGCGTAAAAATATAAGCAACATGTAGATTTCCGATGACCATGAATCAAGCAAATTGCAATTCAAGATAGACATGATTCAATATTGGTTCCATAAAAATATACGGACACACCAAGCAATGGAGCTAGCAAGTAACGCAATTGATCAAGGCCATACATGAGTCCACGTGCATGGGAGATATATTTGATATATTAGTGCTAATTATTTATTAGCATTAATCTAGACAAGGGACATACGTACTATGGCTAACATGATACAACGGAAGCAACATATTTTACATACATATATAGTGTTTTAAGTCAAAGAGATGCTTAGTGTGCTATATACACATGCATGTCGTATACAAATTCATAAAAAAACATATGAACGTATGATCCTCAGTGACTCACTATATAGTGGGAAAATGTAATGTGGGTTTCCATGGCTGTCCGCCTAGCCCATCAAGATGAATCCTCAAGACAAGCGTACGTAACATGCGTGTATGCATGTGTACGTAAATGCATCAAGCAAATGTCTACAAAACTACGTAAAGACTTGACGCCATTCAAAAGGCCACGTAGGCAGCTCGATCGATCAAGTGATACATATATCGAGTACAGTCGTCAAATCCCAAACCCTTTCAAGAACTACGTAGACTTGATTCCGTACGAAACGGATACGTAGGAAGTTCAACATCAAGCCCAAGCGGACCTCGAATTCAGTCACAAAAATAAAAGCAAAACGAAGTATCCTAAGAACTACGTGTGATTTGATCCCCTTTAACGGGGTACGTAGGAAACTTGACATATAGCCAACGCTCGTCGAGTTCAATCACGACCTTAAGCCAAAGAAGACTTAGTGTGAAAGTTAGATAACCCTTCATAGAAGGTCTGTCTATTTCTTTCCACGCCATGCAAATGATAGTGGAAACCATCTTAGCTAGACAACCCTTCCTAGAAGGTGGGTCTAAGTTTGTTTATCTGATGCGTGGAAAATTAATCCCAAATTTTGTATGTGTATCTGTATTATTTTCAGAGTTGTAAGGATGTACAGATAAGGGTCGAACTTAAAAATTATATAAGATGTGTTTGTGCAAAGTTGTTTTATTTTAACAATTTTTGCCTAACAGCTTCCTCAATGAAAGCTAACCAACAAGATGCTCTCTGGTCTCAATAAGAAGTTGGACTCTATTGCTGCTCCTCTTCTTACTCAAAAGGAGACAAAGTCACTAAATGTAGAGGATCTCGTTGGTCAACTCACTATGTATGGAGGAATCCAACAACGGGGGGAGGATAGGCTTGACTCTGAGAAGATCAAGAACATTGCTTTGAAAGTTGAGAAGGCTTTCCATATTTCTTAAGGATAAGAAGACATGGGGGTTGTCGACGACGACGTCGCACTAATCTCTAGGGCACTGAAGAGACTTTAGATTCGCAACAAAGGGCATTTTACTAAACAAAGGATATAAAGGGAGTGACATGCTATCACTTTCATGACAAAGGGCATTTTACTAAGCAATGTCCAAAAGGAAAGTTGGCAAGAGCATGTTGGTGACTTGGAACATACTTAATGATGAAGAACACATGTCGCGGACCAAAGAGCACTGCTTTATGGCCTTGAGTGATGACTCCTCAAGTGAGGTAAAAGATTCTGAACCTTCTTCTCTTTTAACTAAAGTCTAGAGAACATTTTTGTGCTATCATGGAAAATCTCGGTCTTCAAGTTTTCGAATTAAGTGAAAGAATTGATGAAAAAGAGGAAAATATTGCTATTATGATGGATGATAATAAAGTTTGATCTTCTAAGACTATTGATCTTTCAAAGAATGTTGTCTCTAAACCTGTGGCTTACATTGATTGTCCTAACATTAAGTGTCAGGTTTTGACCTTCAGAAGCAGGTCGACGACCTTGAAAAACAAGTATCTAGTCTTGAAGGTGAAAAACTCATGTTGAAACTTAGAAATTCTAAGTTGTTTAGTAATCTTCAAAATTTGAAGTTAGATGATGAAGCAAAGAAACAGAAATGGAAAGATGAGTTTATCACCGACAAGGTCCAAGAAGTCAAACAAGACTTCTAATAAAGGTTTTTGAAGGTAAGTCAGCGACCTAGTGTTGGCTATGGAAAGGATTAGAATGAAAAGGGGATCACTTCTAGCTCTCAATCGCCTAAAGGTAAATCCTATATGCATGCTCATAACACAAGTTGTTCATCGCATGTGGTGGACACCCAAGGTAAAGGGAAACATAAGTGGTACCCTATCAAATGGTTCGTACCATGTGGGAAAACCAAGTCTAGAGAGTTGGACCCTCACATACTGATTTCCAGGCCCGGGTTGATGACAATCATATCTATCTTAGCTATAGTAAGTATGTTGGTCTAAAATCTCATATCACGTGTTGATATTGTGGCAAAGGAGGTCATCACCAACACAAGTGCTTCAAAAGAACTAGAGATTCTGAAGATGCTAGGAAGTAGAGGACTTTTAATGCAAAATCTCATATCACTGACTCAGTGAAGACCTCAAAATATGCTTTTGCTAATAATTCTGGTCATGCTATGAAATATGTTGCCTGATCTAGAGGATTTGTTAAACACCTTTAGGTTCATAAAAACTAATCTTGTTTTTGCAAGTTGAAGTTAGTGCCAACGAACGCTGGTTTATTAATTGTGCATGCTCAACTCATATGATGGGAAACTCCAAGGATTTTGTCTCACTTCAATGACATAAAGGAGGTAAGATTACGTTAGGCAATAATAGAAAAGGTGTGATTTCTAGAACTGAAAAGCTAAGTATCTTAGGTAAGGTCTCAATCGCCGATGTCATCCTAGTCGACAACCTTGGTTTTAATTTGTTGAGCATAGCTCAACTGTGTGCTAACGGAAAAAATCAACTTGTCTTTAATCATAAGGAATGCCAGATGATTAAGATAACTTCGTGACTCGGGTAAAGTAGTTGTTCACAAAATCAAAGATAAAACTCAAACACAAACTTTAGTATAGCATGCAAGTAAGGGGTCGAACCCTAGAGAATCTAGTTTCTTATGCAGATTAGGTTCAATCACAAAACACAAACAGGGGGTTTGAAGAAGGTTTGTTTATCAATATTAGCAAGCAGAGTGTATTCAAACAATTCCACCTTTATAATCAATCGATCATCAATTCATCCACTTCTTTATATTCCTAGGTCAATTCCAATCCTTATCTTAATCATCCACTAGTCCACGGTCCTAGCGAAACAATGATATGAATAAGAACGCTTAATCCAAATCATGCAATGAACACAAGGATAATAGAAAACTAAATCATGCAATCAAGCTACAAGTTTCATGCACAAAACCACCATTGAATACTCTTCTCTAACCTAGTTCACAGTCTTAGATAAGAGTTGTTTCGAGAATAGGAAAGATGCATAGACAACAATCAATCATAGTTCAAACAATAGATTTAAATCAATTAAACAAGTTGATCAGGCTTATAGAATCAAACAAAGATCATGGGATGAAGCACAAGAGTATCAATAAAGACCTAAGGATAAAGAAGTTACCAGAATTTCGCGATATCATAACAAGACTTCCTTAATTGAATAAACTCCAATGGGAGATTAGTTATCCATAATACAAAGAAAGCTAAAAGTTTTATTGAATGTAATATAAGGTAAGAGATATCTAAAACCTAGGACAAAGCTCCTCCTTAAATAAACCCAAGGAACATGCTCCCCGAGTTAGATAAGCATAGAGGAAAAGATAAGAAAAAGGAAACAAGATAGAAAAACGCGTCTCGCTCGGATCTGCAACGCACCGTGCTCGTGCCCGTACAACCGTGACCACGATCACGTAGCACTTCGGTTCCATTAGTTTGGGTGCTACCGCGCCGGCGGCTAGGGAAGCGCACCCACGGCCTCTCGGGTTGGATTGGTCACCTCCTACACCACCGCGCCAACGGTTCTGGGACAGTGGCGACACTTTAGTTGAAACTTGGCCTGGAAAACCCTCGTATCTTCACATCTTGTGTCTTCGATCTTCATATTATAATTAAGCTCAAAGTCTAACCTAGACACACTCACTAAAGCCCTAAAATACAAGAGTTAACCTATACTAATGAGAGCATATCAAATCCCCCCATACTTAGATCTTGCTCGTCCTCGAGTAAGCTCAAACTAAATATGACAATCAAGCACATCTAAGATCTCAGGTAATACAAGGGAAGACAAAAACACTCAACTCTCAACCCGAACCCAAAATAGAGTAATCATGAGCATAAAACAATAAAGCTCAAACACACACCTCAAAACAAAATATAACACTCAAGCTCTAAAAAGTGTACAATAACCTAGGCGACATACCCAAATCTACAATGTAAGCCCCAAAGTCCCCAAGCAAGAATGATCCTAAAACACTCGAATTTTTCCGTTCAATTTTGCTTAGGCCCCCTTTCAGGTTTTCACGTAACCGCTCTTTTCATTTTTCAATAGGTGTGCTCACAAATCTCACAATCACTCATAAACCTCGTAGTACCCCAACCTAATGTTGGTCCAGGTTACATGCTTATTACCCGAGCCGCCTTTTCGGGTTTTCGACTCATCCCAAGATTTATATGCCCTTTTCAAACTTTTATGGCTTTTTCTATCTTTTTTCTTTTTCTTTTCTTCTTTATTATGCAAAAAGTATAGTGTAAGTGCTCCATGAAAAGAAGAAAAACAAAAATCTAAAGCAGATCAACTATCTGCACTAACTAAGATAAGCGAATGCGAGTACTCCCTCCCCCATACTTAAATCCTTCATTGTCCTCAATGAAGCTAAAAGTAGGTGTAGAAAGAATGGAAGAAAAGACTTCGGAATACCGTTTTTGTAGGCAAACCGCGGGCGCGGCCAAGGTGGCGCGGGTGTGGAAACAACACAGCGAGCAAGCGTCAACTTCAGGAGGGCAACCGCGGGCCCGGTCGGTGTGGTGCGGGCGCAATCTTGGTGCAGTCATGAGCTCTTGACTTCTACTCAAAATCGGATGATGTGCAAGCAGCCTTCTAACCTGAGGCTCGTCTCTTGGGATATGGATGAAAGCTCGAGTCATGATCAGGAAAACTCAGGGGAATAAAGCTCCCTCATACTTAGGCTTTTGCACGTAGCCAATACAAAAGAATTCCAAAGTGAAAGGAAAGAATAAATAGAAGGGGTGGATAAAGATAGAAGATGGAATAGAATGATGGAAGATATTGATAGAATCCATCTTTTTTTCTCTTCTTTTTTCAATAACAAGTCATATATAGGTTCTTCTAGTACTTATTAGTGCTACCACCTGTTTGTAGAACTTTTCGTTGAATGGGTAACCCATCTAATATATACTTTGGTTGTTGTGCAATCTTGTATGTGAGAATAGTAGGATGTATGTTACTTTTATGATGGATGAGTTTTGTTTGAATGGGTAAATATATATATATATTTATGCATGTTTGATACTAGTTTTGAAGTTTTTTACCAGACTTCTTACTACTGTAATTTGAATAGTGAGCAATATCCATATGGCATATGATACAAGGCTTTAAAAAGAGAACAAGAACATCAATTCACAATAAATATATATATATCCTAGCCTGAAAGTAGATTAAATAAAATAATATCTAAATTATAATTTACGCACCGCATAAGGTATATAGCTAATGGGTTGGACACATCAGACCTTATGATACAGGTACAACCATGGCAATATTCACGAGTTGAACCGCTCAATAAAACTGCACAACTGTAGGATTTACGTTAGTACTTCAGAAGTCGTCGACACCTACGATGTCATCAACCAGAGTTAACAACTAGTGTTATGCAGCGGAATAAAGACACAAGAAAGATTGATACGTTACCACTTTGAACACAAGGAGTTATAGTGGAAAACTCTCTACAAACCAACTAGTTTGTATAGAGAAAAACCACTTGCCCTCTAAGCTTCAACCTAGAGGGACTTGAAGAGCACTTCGCTCGCTTGTATTGCTTTCTCAGATTACAAAGGTGTTCCTACTCCTAGATGTGAATCCCACACACTCTAGCAAGTACTCTTGCCTTATCTCAATCCTCACTCAATAGAATCTCGCTCAACACTCAACCTCCTAAGACCGAATCTCACGATCTCACTCAACACACACTCACAATTACAATATTTGCACTCTCCTCCTTAGTTCTACCAATAAGCTCACAAAACTATATAAAGAGAACTAAGAATATTGCTGCACGATTCAGCCAAATCGGCTAAGGCATGAATCGTACACAATCTTAACAAAATCTTTCCTAAAATAAAATCCTAAGCCATGATAAAATCATCTTCAATATCTTCCTTGATCTCTTGATGATTTTCCATCTTTATGATCTTGTTCTTGCCTTAAACGAACTGCTGAAGATGTTGTACGCAGTTTCCATATCAAAGAAACACGCTGTTTCCTTTTCTGAATTTCCGCACGCGCTTCGCTTCTGGAAACTGAGGTCGGCGACCTCTCGGCAACCTCTTCGGTTTGGAACCATCAAAACACGAACTCGGTTTTCTAACAAATTCCCCCTTTTTGATGATGACAAACATTCATCTTCTTATCTTCTGTAATCTGGTTCTGGAGTCTTCGTTAACCTGTTCAGCATCTCAAACACACAAACTACAAAGGCAAGTAAAAAATATTCCCCCTTAACTTTTCAAAAGTTCCCCCTAAGTTCAAGCATCTCATGACATTCAGCATATCCCCTTAATTAGACCTGCAATCCCAGCTATTTCCCCCTTTTGGCATCATCAAAAAGATTGAAAATCATAGAGAAATCAGCTAGGCAAACATAATAGATAATAAAAGCATGCAGCATCAATCCAAAGTCGTCAACCATGCAAGCATGACAATGTCAAACAGAGCAACCAAACATAAAGTATTTAGGGTTACAACCCAATCGAACTTAGAAAAAGTTTTTGAAATATGGAATAATGTGGTAGGGGTAGAAAGCAGGTGGTGGCAAAAGTCATAAGGCAGCAGAGGTTGGCGACCTAGCAAATTTCTTCCTTGATGTGGCTCACATCTTCTGCAATGGATTCAACCAGCTTGGTCAAAGCATCAATCTTCTCAGATTGAATCTGCAGCTCCTTCTTCATCCACGCAATTTCAGCTCTTAGGAATTTTTCAGTCGGCGACTCCTCAGTCTGCACTTTATCCGTTTCAGCTTCCTTATTCTGCCACTCATCATCAACCAAATTCCATCCCATCTTCCTCAAAGTATCCGTGTTGAGGACGCGATGTCCAGGCGTTACTTCATCTCCAGAACACTTATCATCTCAATTCTCATGATTGATGAAGATGTCAGTGATCAGCCTGCCGTAAGGCAAAGCATGATTAGGACTCTCCAAGACATTCTTCATATGCAGCATGATCAACCTGGGCAAGCAAACCTTCTCTCCCTTAAAGATCTTGTCAAGGACAAAAACATCTTGAATGTAAGCGCAATGCCTCTTTTGCTCTCGGGGTAGGAGGTTGCTAATAAGGTAGGAGAACATCACTTTCTTGTCAACAGCCATGGAGTTCACAAGATAAGGACCAGTGCCAGTACCTTCATCATCAAGTACATTCTTCAAAGCACTACTGGCATCTACATTCTCTGGCCACACTCCCTTGTAATACTCAGCAAAGCCTTCATGAGGGATCTCTAGAAGGTCAGCGACCTCCTGGCTGGTGAACACTAACTCCTTTCCGTCCCAGACATACTTCCCAACAGTCTTGTTACCATAATCCTCAATGGTCATCGTCTCATAAATCTTCTTCACAAAATCAGCTATGAACTTCTCTTCCTCACAGAACACATCCTTCCATCCTTGGAATTCAATCCACTCTTTCACCTTAGGAAACTTGAACTCATCAAGAAAATTGCTATCCCACAGCAGTACTCTAGTAAAATCCCTAGACTGGATTTTCCTATCTACTGGCTTCTTCTTTTTCTTGCTGGTAGAGGCCTTAGGTTTAAGCAAAGTCGGCGACCTGGGTCGCTTAGCCCTAGACTTCCTAAGTTTCCCTTCAGATTCACTCTCATCAGGTAGAGGGATATCAAGCACTTCTTCTTCAGTCATCAATTTCAATCTCCTAGTCACAGGCCTATGCTCAACAGTGGGTTTCTTAGAGGATCTCCTAGAGATGGGGGTATCCTCTCCAAACAACTTCTTCTTAACCTCTTCTTTAGCCTTAGACAAAGATTCTTTCTCAACAAAAAGAGGATCAGATTCAGTACCTTCACTGTCAGACGGGATAGACACTGGACGTTTGCCTCTGACCTTGGCAAAGTCAACAACCTTGGCAACAACCTCTGAGACTTTCTCCAAGTCGTCAACCTCTTCAGCCTTCTGGTTGTCATCTTCAACCTTCTCCTCTGTTTCGGTGGGAACAGTAATCACCTCTTCAAAAGCATCGACCACCTTCTCTGTGGCCTCAAACTCTGTTTCAGCGACGGGTTCCGCTTCGTCGTCCTTCTCTTGGCCTTTTTCTTCCTCAACCGCCGGTTCCCTTGGCGGTTCCTCCTTCTCCTTCTCCGGCTCGGGTTTTTCAACCTCCAGAGGAATGTCGCCTGAAACCGCCAAATCTGGGGCGATTTCCGACACATTCTCTGTCGGAAGAGGCTCGGGTTCGGTTACGGGTTCTTTTGGAGGGGATTTGGGCTTGGATTGAGGAGATTCAGGGGCAATGGGGTCGGGATTTTGGGTTTTGGAGCTTTCGGCCATGGCGGGTTCCGGTTGGGCTTTTTTGATTAGGGTTTTGACAGCGAGTTTCTTCAACTCTTCCTCTCCGAGATGGGTCATGAGAAGAGATTGAAGTTGCTCGGGGGTGAGGCTTGACAATGGGGATTGGTTTGGGGACGCCATTGAAGCAAGGAAAAAAGCTTGGGGGTCGGTTATGGCGTTTGGGGTTTTTGGACGGAGAGAGAGAGGGAAATCGGGATAAACACAAAAAGGGTAAGAGAAAAATACATTTTAGGTCTCCTTTTATGCAAGTACAACTTCTCAATTTATGGCAACTGCAGATATACTCGAGTACATGATCCCGTTAGAAGATCTTCCCTTTCCAAAAATTTCAAACTGAAATCTGTCAAATATTTCGCCCCAAAAAGACACGTGCGCTTTCCGCACAAATTGGTCGTCAACCTTGTCGACTACCTCAACTTCAAACTTTCCACAAACTTGAAATCTGTCAAATCATCAACTGCAACTGACACAACTGAAGTCGTCAACCTCAAACTTGTTCTCTCTTGAATTCTGAGCCAGTCAACAACCTTATTGTTCCATGACTTTTACCACATGAAGTAGCTTGGGGGTTGGGTTACACCTGGTGGTGTCAAAGCAAACCAAGCATAAAAATATAATATTTTGTGGAATTTGTCGATCAAGTTGATAAGTCTCCGTTTAAAAACACAAACAAGCAAATAGGCTCATAGAGACTCTCAATCATGATAGGTCGGGGACGGCAGTAGAATCAACCATCATTTGGGCTTGTATAGAGGGTTAAAGGGTCATCAAGTTGATTCTTTTGGGCTCAAAGAAAAAGTTCAATTGAATATGCAATTTTAAACACAATATGCAGGAAGTCGCCGACATGCACACAAGCAGGAGATTTCATCGATTAAATGCACACACACCCTATTATGCTGACACTATATAAGCATGAAATTCTCAAAATGATAGTCAATCAAATTTCAACCAGTCATAAGAAGATAGCATAAAGGATTATCAAGTTAATCGAGTGAGATCATACCTAGCTCCATGCGAAGTCGTTCAAAGGGTTCACGATTTAAAGCCTTGGTGAAAATATCCGCCCTTTGTTCATCCGTCCTGCAAAACTTCATGGACACGATGCCTTTATCCACGCAATCTCTAAGAAAATGATGCCTGATTTCAATATGCTTTTTCTTGGAATGTTGCACCGGATTCTTTGAGATATCGATGGCACTCGTGTTGTCACAAAGTATGGGTACGGACCCACACTCTACACTATAATCTCTGAGTTGTTGCTTCATCCATAAGAGTTGTGAACAACATGCTGCGGCGGCGACATATTCGGCTTCGGCGGTAGATAGAGCAATTGAATTCTGCTTTTTGGATCCCCAAGAAACTAAGCATGAGCTAAGAAACTGGGCCATTCCTGATGTACTATTTCTATCAACACGATTCCCTGCAAAATCTGCATCGGTGTAGCCAACTAGGTCGAAGTCACTAACCCGTGGATACCACAAGCACAAGTTGTCACTACCCTTGAGATAGCGAATGATTCTCTTCACAGCTTTTAGATGAGATTCCCTTGGATCAGCCTGAAATGTTGCACAAAGGCATACGACGAAGACAATATCTGGCCTACTAGCTGTAAGATATAAGAGAGATCCAATCATACCTCGATACACAGTAGCATTGACCTTTAGGTCCTTTTCATCTTTTCCAAGTGAAGTGGTCGTCGACATAGGAGTATCAAAAGAGCGAGAACTCTCAAGACCAAATTTCTTCACGCACTCCCTGAGGTACTTTTGTTGATGAATCTTGGTACCTTCTTCATTTTGCACGACCTGAAGTCCTAAAAAGAACTTTATTTCCCCCACCATGCTCATTTAAAATTCACTCGACATGAGGTTGGCGAACTCCTTCACTAACTCTGGATCTGTTGAGCCAAAGATGATGTCGTCGACATAGACCTAAACCACCAGAGTGTGATTCTTTTTCCTCAACAAGAATAGGGTCTTGTCGATCTCTCCTCGAACATATCCATGCTGGATTAGGAACTGCGATAGCCTATCATACCACGCACGAGGAGCCTGCTTCAACCCATACAAAGCCTTATCAAGCTTATAAACATGATTTGGGTTGGCGACATCTTCAAAACCTGGGGTTTGCTCAACATAGACTTCTTCCTTCAAGTACCCATTTAGAAATGCGGTCTTGACATCCATTTGCTGCAATTTGAATCCATGAAAGGTAGAATAAGCAATCAACAACCTTATAGCCTCGAGACGCGCAACCGGGGCAAAGGTTTCATCATAGTCGATTCCTTCTTGTTGATTGTATCCTTTCACCACAAGCCGGGCTTTGTTCCTTACAACATTTCCTTCATCATCCAGCTTGTTCCTGAACACCCATCGTGTTCCAATCACTGTTCTTCCTTTCGGCCTTGGGACCAAATGCCACACATTGTTGCGCTCAAACTGATGAAGTTCTTCTTGCATGGCAATGACCCAATCCGAGTCTTTCAAGGCTTGCTCGACATTCTTCGGTTCCAACATAGAAATGAAGGCGTTGAATGCAAAGAGATTGAGTGAGGATCTCGTCTGCACACCCTTCGAATAATCAGTAATGATATTGGTGACCGGATGAGCATCCTTTTGCTGATAATTCCTGATAGGTAGTTGAGTCAGGTCGTCGACCACTGGAGTCTGCGACGAGCTACCTGGAATAGAACTTTGAACTGCTTGATCTGATCTTTGAACTGCTTGATCAAGCTCCTGAATTGCTTGACCTGATCCACTAGCCTTTGATACGTCCTGATTCTGCACAGCATCTACAACCTGATCCTGAACCTGATTCTGACCTGTCCCTGCATTCTGATCGGGGTCGGCGACACTGTCACTGTTGGCGACCTCGGACGAACCTTCATCACTGTCCTTGTCAGAGACATATTCAAGACCTAAGTAGTAGCCTTGATCACCGTCATCACTATCCTGAATCAGAGAACCTGCCATGGTGTTTTCATCGAACACCACATGAACACTTTCTTCGATCTTCTTGGTCCTCTTGTTGTACACCTTGTAAGCTTTGCTTGTTGGAGAATAGCCAACAAAGGTGCCAACATCACTTCTTGGATCGAACTTGCCTAGAATGTCCTTCCCATTGTTATGAATATAACATTTACACCCGAAGATGCGAAGGTGGGCGACACTAGGCTTAACTCCTCTCAAGAGCTCATAAGGAGTCTTTCCAAGTAGTGGACGCAACATGGCTCTATTCATCACGTAGCAAGCTGCATGAATAGCTTCTCCCCAGAAATTCCTTGGGAGACCACTAGAGATGAGCAGGGTCCGCGACATCTCCTCCAAAGCTCGATTCTTTCTCTCGACCACGCCATTCTGTTGAGGGGTTCTAGGCGCCGAGAAATTGTGGCTGACACCATTCTTCCTACAATACTCCAGAAATTCAGAGTTCTCAAACTCTGTACCATGATCGGATCTGATAGCCACTATAGAATTTCCAAGCTTCTTCTCAACTGCCTTTGCCCATGTCTCGAATTCTTCAAACACCTGATCTTTAGAAGCAAGGAAGATAGTCCAAGTATAGCGTGAATAATCATCAACAATCACATAGACATATCTATTTCCTCCTCTACTTTGTACGCGCATCGGTCCACACAAGTCCATATGAATCACCTCAAGCGGCTTGGAGGTGCTCACCTCCTTCTTGGACTTAAAGGAAGACCTTACTTGCTTACCCTTCACACAAGCATCACATACACCAGACTTTGAGACATCAAACTTGGGCAATCCACGAACTAGCTCTTCTTTGTGCAATTTGATCAATAACTGCGGGCTAGCATGACAGAATCTACTATGCCAGAGGTCGGCAACCTCTGCAGCAGACTTTAAGCACAAACTTTCTTCAGGTTGGAAGCAGGGATCCACTTTGTAAACATTGTTTTTGCACAATCCCTTCAATCACCTGGCATTGCTTATGATCAAAAACAACTTGATTTTTCCCGTTAGCACACAATTGAGCAACACTTAATAAGTTAAAACCAAGGTTGTCAATCAGACTAACATCAGAAACTGAAACCTTACTTGAGATCTTCACTTTACCTATTCCAGAAACCACACCTTTGTTATTGTTTCCGAAGGTGATATCACCTCCGTTGTGTTGTTGAAGTGAGACAAAATCTTCAAATTTTCCAGTCATATGAGCTGAGCACTCACTATCGATGAACCAGGGGTCGTCGACACTCACTTCAACCTGCACAAACAAGATTAGCTTTTACGAACCCAGAGTTGTTTCACAACTCCTCTGGTTCGATTAACTGATTTCACAGCATTAGTAGAATCATTAGCATAAGCAGGTTTTGGATTCTTGACATGGTTGGTGACTTTAGGTTTCTTTCTTGACGTCCTCGACTTCCTAGCCTTTTCAGAATCTCTAGTCATTTTAAAACACTCATGTTGGTAATGGCCTCCTTTGCCACAATACCAGCATGTGATATGAGATTTCAACCCTACATACTTACTATATCCTGGGTAGACAGGTTTGTTGTTAACCCGGGCCTGGAAGTCAATTCATGAGGGGCCGGCTTTCTGGACTTGGTTTTCCCACATGGTACGAACCTTTTGATTAGGATACCACTTCTGCTTCCCTTTACCTTTGGGTCCGCCACATGCGATGAACAACTTGCGTTATGCTCATGCATAGGAGATTTTCCCTTAGATGTTTGGGAGGTAGAAGCGTTCCCCTTTTCAGTTTGGTTTTTCCCATAACCTAGACCAGGTCGCTCCACAACCTTCACAAATCTTCTTCTGAAGTCTTGTTTGACTTCTTGGACCTTGTCAACGACAAACTCATCCTTCCACTTCTGTTTTTTAGCTTCGTCATCTATCTTCACATTTTCAAGATCACTAGACAACTTAGCGTTTCCCAGCTTCAGCATGAGGTTTTGACCTTCAAGACTAGACAGTTGTTTTTCTAGGTCGTCAACCTGTTTCTGTAAGCCAACAACTTGAGACTCAAAGTTAGGACATTTAGAGCAATCAACAGGTTTAGAAACACTTCTCTTCTTTAGATCTATAGCTTTTGAAGACCAAACTTTATTATCATCTATCAGATTAGCAATTTTCTCATCTTTTTCATCAATTTCCTCGCTAAGCTCGGAAATTTGAAGACCGAGTTTTTCAATGATAGCATAAATTTGTTCACGAGTCTTTTTGGCTAAGAGAGAAGAAACATCATTATCACTATCATTTACCTCACTTGAGGAGTCATCACCCAAGGCCATAAGGCAGACTTCTTTGGTCAGCGACTCGTCTTCCTCCTCGTCAGACATGTCCCATGTTGCCATCAGGCTCTTTCCCGCCTCCCGTTTTGGACATTGCTTGGCAAAGTGTCCTTTGTCATGGCAGCGATAGCATATCACTCCCTTTAGATCTTTTGCAGCTTCAGGGGCTTTGGTAGGAGCTTTGTTGCGACTCCAAAGTCTTTTCACCGCCTTAGAAATAAGAGCAACGTCATCGTCGACAACCTCTTCATCATCTTGTCCTTGAGCGATGTCGAAAGCCTTCTCGACTTTCAGAGCAATAGCTTTGACCTTTTCAGAGTCAAACCTATCCTCTCTTCTCTGTTGGATACCTCCGAGCATGGTTAGTTGACCAATCACATCCTCCACGGTCATCGACTTCGTGTCCTTTTGAGACAAGAGAGAAGTCGCCATGCCGTCGCACTTCTTGTTGAGACCCGAAATCAGCTTGTTGGTTTGCTTCCATTGTGGAAGCTTTTCTCCAAGGAACTCTAGCTGATTGACCACTGATTGGAATCTTGAGTGGTACTCATGGAGGGACTCATTCTTCCCTTGGAACAGATTCTCATATTCTCGCTCAAGGGTTATGATTCTGTCCTTTTTGACATCATCATTACCTTGATGGAGACGTTTGAGAGCATCCCAAATATCCTTAGCAGTGTCATAGCCTATGACTTTCTTGATCTCACTGCTAGTAAGTGCATGGTGAAGAACCTTCTTGCCACGTTCATTCTTTTCAAATTTCTTGAAGTCAGCGTCGTCATACTCCGTGACTTCCTTCACTTTGCCATCAGGTTTGAGGAATTTCTCAGGACCAATGGAAATTACTTTCCAAAGTTGTCCATCCAAAGAGCAAATGTGGGTTTGCATTTGTTTTACCCACCAATCATACTCTCCGGGCTTGAGAACTGGAGGTTTCCAGAAGGAGTCATTGATAGCGGTGTTGGTGGTAGACATCTTTCCTGCAAAGTACTAGAAAAAATCTAGAGTCAAGGCTCTGATACCAATTGTAGGATCTACGTTAGTACTTCAGAAGTCGTCGACACCTACGATGTTGTCGACCAGAGTTAACAACTAGTGTTATGCAGCGGAATAAAGACACAAGAAAGATTGATACGTTACCACTTTGAACACAAGGAGTTATAGTGGAAAACTCTCTACAAACCAACTAGTTTGTATAGAGAAAAACCACTTGCCCTCTAAGCTTCAACCTAGAGGGACTTGAAGAGCATTTCGCTCGCTTGTATTGCTTTCTCGGATTACAAAGGTGTTCCTACTCCTAGATGTGAATCCCACACACTCTAGCAAGTACTCTTGCCTTATCTCAATCCTCACTCAATACAATCTCGCTCAATACTCAACCTCCTAAGACCGAATCTCACGATCTCACTCAACACACGCTCACAATTACAATATTTGCACTCTCCTCCTTAGTTCTACCAATAAGCTCACGAAACTATATAAAGAGAACTAAGAATATTGCTGCACGATTCAGCCAAGTCGGCTAAGGCATGAATCGTACACAATCTTAACAAAATCTTTCCTAAAATAAAATCCTAAGCCATGATAAAATCATCATCAATATCTTTCTTGATCTCTTGATGATTTTCCATTTTTATGATCTTGTTCTTGCCTTAAACGAATTGTTGAAGATGCTATACGCAGTTTCCATATCAAAGAAACACGCTGTTTCCTTTTCTGAATTTCCGCACGTGCTTCGCTTCTGGAAACTGAGGTCGGCAACCTCTTCGGTTTGGAACCATCAAAACACGAACTCGGTTTTCTAACAACAACAACTGCACAATCTTCTTCATGGGGAAAGTTTTGCCATGCCATGATATTCCATGGGAGGATTTGCACGGGAAAGGCCGTGAAAAACGCGAATTCCCGTGGCAAACAAACACATTTGTGTCGTGGATATATGGTGATATTCTAGTAGTGATACTCCTTTTTGCGACGCTTTCGTTGGTATTGCAACTTGCAAGCCACACGAGTGACACGCTGGATCGGTTGAGACACGGTACCTTCAGGTCCTTCACTATATCCATTCATCCACCTCCATGCCGTTCAGCGTCACAGCGCAGCATTTCAACGTCAAGATCCCATCGAGTAGCGACGAACGAGACCGGGTCTAGGACGGCAAACTATCACCTAGACTTTGACAACTTTTTATATAATTGAGTTTGGTCATCACGTCCCTCAATCATACTCTTAAATCAATGGGCTAGTTCGTATTTGCACGTACAGGTGTCGAACATATATACATCATATATTAATGATTAATTTGTCAAGACCAAAGTAATTAAGACTAATACGACAAGATATAACAAGTGCGCACACACACAGGAAAAAAAAACACACACATATATGTATACTCTGACTCTGAGATCGAGTACATAATATTCGATGACATTACAAAACTCTGCGCATGCACGCACGCGAGTCATCAAAAGCAACGAGCTGCAGAAATCAAAGTAAAGCTCCGTATCCACTAGGAACAAAGATATGCATTAGAACAAGATTTGAACAAACCAACAAACTACAAAGGGTACGTACGTAGTGCATGCTCTCCATATCTATGGCTATTCTACAGACTACAGTATACCTTACATGTTAATTATATAATGCATAATTTACAAGAAGTCACTGAGGTCCAAGCTCCCAAGAGGGATATCAAACCTCAAAGCATCCATGTTAGGGCTGCTTGACAAAGGAGTCGAAACCCCAGAAGAGTTGAAGCCCATGACACCCTGATGATCATTGGTAGGGCAACTAATCAACTGCTCAAGGCTTGAATTCATAGCATCCAGTTGATGCTCCACATTAGGAGCATACAAAGCAGTCCTCGAAGGCGAGTGAGAGTTCTCGGGTGTTGTTTGGCCGCTCACATTCATGGAGTTCACCCCAAAAAACTGTGGTTGTTGCGTCTCGGGTTGGAAATGGCCGCCTTGAGACTGACCCAAGAATTGATTTTGTGTTTGGGTTTGGTTTTGGCTAAGCATGGTCATTAGTTGAGAGTTTAAGAGTTGAGTGTGTGCATCGTTTGAGATGGAAGAGGTGGATGTGATGGCACTAAGGAGCCTTATCAACTCAGGGTTGAGAAGGGCTTGGAGTCCCATCAGGCTTGAGAGGTTGAGCCGAGCGTTTGAGTTGGGATAGCTTCCAAGAGACTGCGGCCCCATGACGGATGACAGGCACTCGAAGAGATCGAAGCGAGGGCTATGGGTGACGGGATCGACTCCCATACGAAGGAGCCGCTTCCTGATGTGGGTGTTCCAGTAGTTCTTGATCTCGTTATCGGTCCTCCCAGGCAGACGGGCAGCTATAGATGACCACCTTAACATACATAAGAAAACAAAAGTAGCATAAGATTACAAAATTGTCACTCAATTGTCACCTAACATATACATATATATGTGTATATATATTATGCTGATCGATCGATTGTATGGTGCATGTCGCTCGCTCGATGACAAGTCAAAATGGGGATATATATAGTTTATCATATTAGTCTACAGCTAGGGAAATATATAGTTAGTAGCGTGTTTAAATCTATGGTTGGCGTGATGTTAGGTATAGTGAATTTGAAAAAAAGAAAAAGAGAAGGCCGGGTTATGTATAGGTATTAGGTAGGTACCTAAAGTGAATAATAGATGGAATATGTGAATGATAGATTGAAGCTAGCGCTTACTTGTTACCCAAGATACTGTGAAGCTGGATGATAGTTTCTTCTTCTTCGAAAGAAAAGCGGCCTCTCTTGATGTCAGGCCTCAGGTAGTTAGTCCAACGAAGGCGACAGCTCTTCCCACATCTCTTAAGACCTGCAATTAGTTAAACCCATATATGTATAATGCATCTTGAATTGATAATGATCATGAATGATGAGCATGTGATAATAGATTAAGAAAGCGTTAGTAAGTAGGGAATGAAGATCATATATAGCTAATTACCAGCATTCTTAGGAAGGAGTCGCCAGTTTCCAGGGCCATGAAGCTGAATGTAATCGGTGAGAAGCTGATCCTCTTCAGAAGTCCAGGGCCCTTTCTTCAGCCCGTTCTTGTCACAGCAAGGCGATCTTCCCATCTTCGACCAACTGATATGATACCGAGCTAAAATCGACTAGTTTGAGCTTGGCACGAAAACTAAACTAGCTTGTGGTGATATCTATCTATCTAGCTTGTTGTTCAAATCGATCGGTCTGATGTTTGAAAATGAAAAGTTCTCAATACGTACGTTGCTAGCTAGCGAGAAATATAGCGTGCTTGATTGAAAATTGGTGGTGTGATATTCTTGTCCAGCTTTTGCTTGGTGGAATTTGGTTTATATAGAGTGAGAGAGGTGTGGGAGGAAAGAGAGAGCTTGATTACAACAAAGTCAATTAGATTTGGTGCCGCCCTTTTCGTTGCTCCTTTCCATTTTGATCATATGTGTCCTATTGTTTTTCAGTTTTCTTACTACAGCTTGTTTGTGATTTTGACTTTGGTGAATTTATAATTAAGTGGGAAAATGGATCATTTTACTGGCCGGGTAGCATTGCTTTTGACTTTACCTTTCCCCAACCTACGAATCCCATTATGTCAAAACCCGCATTTATACTTCTCTAGGTCATTATTATTCATTAATATATGCCCCGGACAATTGCAATTGACACCTTTTAATTTCTTATGTTTCAACACTAGAAAGTGACCGATCGAGACTTTTATGCTCAATCATTTAGAAAAACACGTCGATATATCCATGTCTGTAAAACACACCTAGGTTTCAATACATGACGATTACTTGTTACCCAATTCAAACGAGAATTCTATCTTTACGATAAGATAGAACCTTCCATCATAATGCTTAACCGTCATCTTTAATTTAAATAATAAAATAATTAAAGGTGAAAATCTTAATAAATAAAAATACCTTTATGGCAAAACATAGAGAAAATATTTATGGCAATTAATTTACCCGCTCACAATGCCCCACCCTGCATCTTAGACCGAGTTTAATGATTGAGGGGTATTATAGGTCTAAGTTGAAGTGATCATGCATATACTAGGTCGCTTGAGTCCCCGCGAGCGTGCGGGCGTGCGATTGCGTTCTACATATGCGCATATGTAGAATATCCGTTAGAGCGATGAGTTTATGTTGCATTTACCCTTAAGCGAGTCATTTGTTGAGAATTTAGGAAAACAAAACGTTGAATAAAAAGAAAAGTGTTTCACTAGGATTTTGATAAAGAAAACGATAAACACAAAAAACGAGGGATTTCTAACAAGTCAACATCCGCGTGAGGGCCTCACAAAGAGTGCATTGCAAGCGACACCGCGATCGTAGTCGAAGTTCCGTAAGCACAGTTGATGGCACCGCGGGTGCGGCGATAATCTGTGTCGCGGTTTTGCGATTTCCGAAAGAATTTTTTCCTATGTAAGGTTTTGGGCATTGCCTAGCCATATCCAAACCACATTCGTAACCGTTCAAGAGACTCATTATGTGATCTAGATCATTTGAGGAAGACGATAAGTTATCCATGGAATCCATCCTCATGTTGGTCATACCTACGAGTTCCCTACAACCATCTTGACGTGATCCCACCACCATGTCTTCCTTAGAATTACGTCGCCCGGGTTGTTCATTGCGAACCTCCGCAACCCAAGCATCGCTACTACCATCGCTACTACCCTCCTCATGTTGGTGCTTTTACTATACTACACTTGTTCCTTATATCCAAGTTAAAGCGAGGACGCACGCTTTGAATCGATCGAAGATGGGAGATTGATGTATTCATGGCCACATCCAAGCCTTTTTGAGACAACCCCAAGTTGACTACTCCCCTAACACCCTCCTTGGAGCGTCTTAAACCCTTTCATAACCCCTGGGCGGGCCAAGCAGGATGTGTATTGGGCTCCAAGGGTCGTGTCCAATGTCCACTCGTGTTCACGTGCCTAGTGATGGAATTATGCTGGTACGGGTTGGGCCCCCGACTGGGCTGGTACGGGCTGGTCCACATTGGTCCGTGCTAGTTTTACCGGGCTGAAAGTGGGCCAGTGGTGGGTTCCGGACCGGGCCGATGGTTTATTTTTAAAAAAAGGAGGGAAAAGGGAGGAGCGGGCTTGCTCGAAATTATTTCAACTTCAATAAGTACTTATCATGTAAAACATACATATGTAACGGTTATTAAGGAGACTAAATAATGTGGGGATGTATACTATATACTTGATTGTATTTATGTATGAATGTAAGCTAATTAGGTCGGTGAAATAAGCCTCTAACCTTTATGTACGAACGTAAGCTATGTATGTATGAACGTAAGTTGAGCCTTAACCTTTTTTCAATATATATATATAAAGTATTTTTTTCCTATCCAAGACGAGTCGGACTAGACCGGGCTCCTGACCCGTTGACCATACTCCGACACGGGACTGGCCCATGGCCCGTTTGGCTTGTGGGCTGGCCTGACAGGGCTTTTTGGGCCCATGATGTCGGGTTGGGTAAGTTTTTATGTAATTTTCACTTTTTTTAATAGGTCAAGGTTACCGCATGGAATTTGCAAGACCTTATGGTTATCATACGTAATATTGAAAAATATTGTGTACCACGCAAAATTTACAAAACCTCACTGTTTTTTTTTGGTTGAACTACAAAACCTCACGGTTACTTGGTGGAATTTCCCTATTTTTTATATACAGGTTATTAGAATAAAATTTTGTCATCAATCTATACAAAACTTTCCATGACTATTTAATGGTCTCTTGGAGAAGCAAAATTAACGAAAAAATAGATATCTATCATGATAATTTAGACTTGACTTATCCTACTTTTTTTTGGTCGAAGCTTGACTTATCCTAATTAGAAGACTTAAGTGTTTTTCATATAATATATTTCAAAAAAAAGTATCTTGGGATAATATATAATTTATGAAAGAAAGAACGATAAGCATTTTATCGCTTATTAGTTTTCTCGATTGTTTAGAGATTTTTGAATTTTTACTCTCGTATCCATTTACTGAATTATTGGGTTACTCGATTTGTGAGGCTTGTTTGATGGATGGAACTCATTTCCTTATCCAAAATAGAAAAGGAGAAAGAGGTGTGCACTTGAAATTGGGGAATAAGTGTGGAGTACATTGCAATTAGGAAGGGATGATGTCATATTTGCGCAATATATAGAGGCAGCTCCCAGACACGTGCCTTTTTCATGTCCCTCCTCTCAAAATTTGAAAATGGGAAGGGAAGGGAAGTGTTGCCAAAATTAACAACAGGTGTACGTGGTAGTGAAAAATGTCCCTCCTACCTTTAACCAACCAAATTTGAAAATCCTTCTTGTTTATACCATTACCACATAGTGATACCATCCCTGTACGTTCCCGCCAATTAATTCTTTTGTTTCATGTTTTCGAAATTAAAAGAAGAAAAATATTTGAATGAGATTTGTAATGAGCACGTACGTACGAATCAATTTGAATTGATAATTGCTTAAAATGATAGAACTCCTTTCGAATTTTCCTGTTCTCATGGGGTGTAGAATAAAGTTCAAAGTCAACGAATGTCTGGTGTTGTTCTTCATCAACCTTTTATCTAACTATTCCATCAGGAGATTGAATTTGAGGACTGATATCAATTGCTTCTGAGATTATTATATATATTAGTTTAGTTTCAACAACAAAGATTTGTTTCATGGTCAAAACACGTAGATATACCTTGCGTTTGTGATCCAATATTAATATACGTACGTAATCCACCCAAATTAATATATAATATAGCTTATTTGGGATTGTCTTCAATTTCAACACGTATCTAACTGCGAGTTGGAAATACGGGGCCACTGTTAACATATAAAGCTCAATTTTACATTTGTCAACGTACAATTGTTCAATGTAAGTAGATTAATCAAAACTGATACTGGCTAGTGAGTCCTCATTAAACCAATCCATAATCTAACAAAATTTCCTCAGATCAGTATATAAATTGCTAGAGACCTGTTGAAACTTTGCAAAAATAAGCTTATAAGTGCAATCACAAAAGTACAATGAAACTGATCAATCAGTATATACATCGATCTATCTTTATGTAGTACGTAAGTATTACAAAAATTGGCCATAGAAGATGTAGCAAGGGCTCTCATATGACAACGTACATATGAAAGCCAAAAATATATATCATTGATCGATCAGCAGCACGATTACTTCATTCACAAAACACAACGTACACTAGTAATTAAATATTCCAAGTGTAGTGATCAGGTTAATGACAGATTATGCGCTCCGGACCAACTTCGAATTACATTTTAAAATGCATGCTCTAAGAAATTACGTAATTGTAGTTAGTTATACTGCTTTTTGCAACCTCCTTTGACACGGATTACCCGATTCAGTACGCACCACGTATAGAGTTGACTTGCTAATTACAATAACACTGCACTTTTTTTCACATTCAAATATAATACTGTAATAATATTGTTATTAACTGTAAAGCTACCAGCGTATTTTAATTTGTTGCAATCTGTCCACTTTACCCCAACAAACTTTGAATATCGTAGAGATACAGTACCATATGTTGTTCGTCGGTATCTGGGAGCACCCTATATATAAATTTAATTAATTACAGGCGTTAATATATACTGTATTATGTATAGTAAAGAAATGTAAAGTAGTTATAATACGGTTTTGACTTGCATCATCGAAACTCTTATTTAATGGGGTGTTGTCGAAAGAACGTCGACGAAGAAAGCAAGCTAGTGATGGATCACTTCACTTGCACGCTCTATATCGCTCTAATACAAGTAGATCATGCATATCCATGCATGGAAAGTACGTACATAAATTGATGAATACTAGGTGGTAGGTGGTGTCATTACGTAGGATAATCAGGAGACGTGGCAAAACGTAGAGCTCTAATTCTGTTTGCGTGGATGGCTGTGGCCTGTGGGTGTGTGTTAGTAGTGAATAATAGTAGTTGCATATTACGTAGGACAGTTTGGACACGCGGCCAAATGGGTTAGGCTTACATTTTTTATAACCATGAAAGGACACGTGGACGTACTTGTATGATCATAATTGATTTTTGTAGGTCAATGGAGGAGTTTGTATAGATGATTGTTTATTTGGATGTGTTTGAATTGGTTGCTTATAAATGGACTATAATATTGGTTTTTATGTGCAATGTTATCAGAATCCTGACTCATCCTACGATTCTACGCTTCAAAAGTCATAAATCGATCCACAATCGTTAGTAGGATCTTATTTTTTTGGTTGATTAGTAGGATCTTATTAAACTAGGATCTTAAATGATTTAACATAAAATTCTAATTGGATTTTGATTTTACACACGACTCTAATGATTCTGCAACGATTCTAACGATCCTACAAGCGATCCCAAACAATCACTATTATATTTATATATTATTACTAAGCTCAAAGTTTATGTCTCTTTTCCATTAAATTATTAACTCCGATTCATAAAAGAATTGAAAAATCTCTTTTTCATGTCTGAGTCTTCGTCAACCATTGCCCCTACGGCGAACCAAGCGACTCCGACTGCCATGGTGGTCGATCACGTGAATGCAAACCAGCCCCCCGACAATCCTCCTGACAAGGTTTCGTCTTGGAGGGATGTGGTTTCCGGAGGTGCTTCTTATCCTCAAACCAAGATCAACAAAGAGTTTATCAAGGGGAAAACTAAACTTAGTTTCCCTGAAGGTCAGTTGGGAGACCTAGTATATAACATCGACGACGATGTCATGGAGGCTTTGGCGTCAGTGTGGACAAATTCGGTTGTGGTCAAACTCCTAGGGCATCCGGTGGCGTTCCAAATCGTGGAAAGGAAAATTCGGGAAATGTGGAAGACGGAGTACCGCATGCAAATCATCGACTTAACCCTTGGTTGGTTCTTAGTGCGGTTTGAGAGGGAAGACGACTACATCAAGGCACTCACGTATGGTCCATGGACGGTGTTTGAGAGGTGCTTGATCGTCCGATCCTGGAGTCCGAAATTCAGAACTTATGAGCCGATCCTTACTACTCCAACTTGGGTCTAGATCTCCAACCTCCCGATTACGCTTTACGAGGAAACAATCCTTATGGACATGGTACAGGGTATTGAGCAGCCAGGACTTTATACACTTATCGGGGTAAATTTGCTCGGATTTGTGTGGAAGTCGACCTTGAGAAGCCCCTAAAAGGAACGATCAAGGTGAATGGTGAGATTCTCCGCGTGGAGTGTGAGGGTCTCTCTACCATTTGTTTTGATTGTGGTCGCTTCGGACACCTCAAAAGTCATTGTCCGTTTCATCCTAGCCAACCAGAGACGACGTGCTCACCCCCGAAGAGTGTCGATGCTCTAACTTCCAAGTCGGCGTCCAGCGAGAAAAGTCCAAGCGTTTCGACTGGAGCCGTTTCTAACACCAAACCCGGGGAGGTGGTCATCGATGACGGACATTCGACGATGACGGCTCACGAAGCGGCGAGAACTGGGAAAGGAACCTACGGAGAGTGGATGATCCCAGAAAGGAAAGCTCGACCTAGCAAAGGAAATAACAAGAACGGTGGGGATTCTAAAGCTGAGAATGGAAAGAATATTCAGCAAAAAGATGGTGCTCGTAAGTATGGAAAGGGTAAAGGAGGCGGTGATCAAGGGACGTGTGTCGTTAACCGTTTTGCGGCCTTGAAAGTCGCTGATGATGGGAATGTGGATCCTAGGATGGATGATGCTAAAGTGAAAGGGAAGGAGTAGCTGTTTTTAAAGATTCTGTTCCTAATATCATGGATAAGAATATTAAAACTAATTCTTCCCTTGTTTTACACGACTCTATGCAAGATACGTCGGGTACGAAGATTTCGGAGGGATCGAAGGGTAAGCAGGAACATGTGAAACCGATTTTCATATCGGGTGAGAACGGAAATACCGAAGTGGGCCTAAAAGCCCAAAATCAGCAAAAGAAAGAAAGGCCAGGGCGCAAGCGCGAGTCCAAAGTGACCGGGTCCCCCGATGACTTGGGCCTGGTGGTAGCAATCAACGAGAAAAAAGATGATCTTGCGGAGGCTTCTCGTTTGGTTAACGACAAAAGAAGTTTCCAGGCGGAGGTGCCAAAGTCAGTTGGAGACCCCCGGCCGAGCGCTGTGAGTGTGCCTATGGATGGTTTGCAGGGCTACGACCCTGGAGACGATGGTAGCGCTCTGAAAGAGGAACCGATGCAAACCAACACTGTGGTTAACTCGAATCCGCCTTTTGTAGAAGAAGATGGCAGTCTCCAGATTTCGTCTGATATGACGATGAATGATGGCAACGAGGCTCCATCGGGCTCCGCTTGCTGATTCTTTCGATCCCTATTCTCTTTTTTGATTGTTTCCCATGAATTGTCTTATGTGGAATTGCTTTGGTGCAGGTAAACCGGGTTTTCGAAGGGCGACCCGGTATATGTGCCGCCATTACAGTGTTGACGTCTTGGCCGTGTTTGAACCTCGTATTTCGGGTGCGAATGCCAACGCCGTGTGTGATAGGTTAACCAGGCATGATTTCTCGGACTATGATCACGTTGAAGCTGAGGGCATGGCTGGCGGAATATGGTTATTCTGGAATAAGGCCAAGTTCAATATCTCTGTTTTTGGAAAGCACAAGTTCTTCATCCATGCTACCTTTGTTGAGAATGGTGTAGTATGTAATCTTGTGGTGGTGTATGGCCCCCCTCTATCAGTCGTCATGTTTCTTTTTGGCCTTCGCTCAAAAGGGTTGTTGAGTATATGGTTGGTCCGATCATCATCGGCGGCGACTTTAACTGTATTCAATTTTCTCATGAGCGGGAAGGTGGTTCCGGGAATCTTCATGGAGACTCGGACAGGTTCATCAGTTGGAGTAACAGACTGGGTCTTGTGGATTTGGGTTTCACTAGTCCGGGCTATACTTGGAGTTGTAGACTTTCTAGCAGGACCGTGGTGTCCAAACGGTTGGATCGTGTCTTTATGAATGTGGGAGGGCGTACTAGATGGGCTGAGGCTGGGGCGAGACACCTTTCAAGATTTTCCTCGGACCATAGTCCTCTACTTTTAAATCTCTCATCTCAGGTCAGAATGAATAAGGCCCGAAGACCGTTCCGCTTTGAGGCGGCTTGGTTGACTCATCCGAACTTTCCCGAGAAAATTCGGCAATGTTGGCGTCAGAGTTTAGTTGCCCCGTCGGCTCTTAACATGTCGAAAACTGAGCTGATGAGGTGGAATAAGGAGACTTTTGGCAACATCCACTCTCGCAAGCATCAGATCACTCACCTTCTTGAATGTGTCCAGAGCGAAATTGCCATGAATCCCACTATGGAGCTCTTGAACAGGGAGGCTTTCCTCATGAGAGATCTTGAAACGGTTCTTGAACAGGAGGAAGTTTTATGGTTTCAGAAATCGAGAGAGCAGTGGTTGAAATGTGGCGATAGAAACACGTCTTTCTTTCATGCATCTACGGTGGTTCATCGTAAACACAACCGTATTGAGGCCCTCAAAGATGATTCCGATACTTGGATTGACGGTTGTCAAGAGTTGGAAAACTTGGCGGTTCAATTTTACAGAAGTCTGTATACTCTCGAGCAGCCTTCAGAGCCTGATTTGGGCAATCTCCTTTTCTCCTTTCCGGATATCGACCCGATTGCGATGGATGAGTTAGTCAAGTAGGCTTCTACGGATGAAATTTGGAAAGCCATGAAGAGCATGGGGGCTTTCAAAGCGCCTGGGATTGACGGGTTTCAAGCAGGCTTTTTTCAGCAATGCTGGGATACGGTTGGTATTACAGTAGCTGATTTTGTCATGCAATTTTTTGAGTCTTCTAAGCTTCCACTTGGAGTGAATGATACTCTCATTGTCCTTATTGCCAAAGTTGCGATCCCAGAAAGGATTACCTAGTTTCGCCCTATTAGCCTGTGCAACGTCTTGTACAAGATCATTACGAAACTCCTCACGACTAGATTACAGCATGTTATCTCCCAGCTCATTGGCCCCACGCAGGGGAGTTTTCTCCCAGGAAGAATGATTACTGATAATATTGTTATAGCCCAAGAGATTGTCCATTCCATGAAGAGAAAGAAGGGTAAAGTTGGGTGGATGGTGATTAAGTTAGATCTCGATAAGGCTTATGATAGACTAAACTGGGACTTCATCGAGTCCACGCTCTCTATTGCCGGTTTCCCACCACAACTCATTAAATGGATCATGGAGTGTGTCTCGTCGACCCGGATGCAGGTCCTTTGGAATGGAGAAGTTACGGATCAGTTTGTGGCTTCGAGGGGTGTTAAGCAAGGCGATCCTATTTCACCTTAACTTTTCCTCCTTTGTATTGAAAGACTAAGTCACATTATCCTAGAGTATGTTGAGCAGAAGGTGTGGAAGCCGATTAAACTCACAAGGACGGGACCTGCCATCTCCCATATTTTCTTTGCTTGACATTCTCCTCTTCTCGGAAGCATCGGTCGAGCAATTTAAGATAATCAAGGGTTGTTTGGACTTGTTTTGCAGAGCGTCGGGTCAGCGAGTCAGCACCCAAAAGTCTAAGATTTTTCTGTCTCCGAATACGCATCGGTCTATGGCTGATGCTATACGAAGAGAAAGTGGTTTTGAAGTTACCTAAGATCTCGGGTGGTATTTGAGAATGCTGATCCTGCATAAAAGAGTCAACAAGCACACGTTTGCGTCCCTTATTGATAAGTTCAATTCCAGGTTGTCAGGGTGGAAGGCGAAACACCTAAGCCTCGCCGGGCGGGTTACGCTTATTAACTCCATTCTCACCTTGCTCCCGGTTTACTCGATGTCGACTATGCTTCTTCCCAAGAGCGTGTGTTCGAACATCGACAAGATTAACCGCTCTTTCTTGTGGGGCAGTTCAGCTGGCAAACGCCGGATGCATACGGTGGCTTGGTTTGTGGTCACCCTTCCAAAAAACCAACGCGGGCTTGGAATTAGGTCGATGGAAGAGATGAACTTAGCGCTTGTTGGAAAGCTAAGTTGGTGTTTTTTGAAGAGTGACACCGATCTCTGGTCGGAGGTTCTTCAAAAGAAGTATGTTGACAGCGCCTTGGGCCAGTCTTCGGCTGCGTCCCATATCTGGAAGGGCATTTGGTAGGGTCTTACCAATGTTACTGCTAAGGGATGTAGGTGGACTCTTCATAATGGCGCTGATATCCATTTTTAGGTGGATCAGTGGCTGACCGAGCAACCCTTGATTGAGGTTGTAAATGGGAACATCAGTGAAGAGGATACTATCAAGTATGTGGCTGATTATTGGACTGATATGTAGAGCTGGGACTAGGGCTATCTTGCCATGAAGCTGCCGAGTAGTGTTCTTCTCCAGCTCGCTGAAGTGTCGATCAATGCTGATTTGGATGAGGGTGAGGACCAGCTTTGTTGTATGTTTACCTCTGATGGGGACTACTCTATGGGATCGAGCTATAACGCCTTAAAGAACAATTTCAACCGTGCTGATGTTGCCTCTCAATTCCACAAGAGTATATGGAAACTTAATGTTCTAGAGAGAGTCAGAATTTTTGTGTGGCTTGCTAGTAAAGGGGGAATTCTCTCCAATAGCGAGAGGGTTCGGAGGCACATCGTAGCCTCGTCTACTTGTCCTCTTTGTCATGCTGCGGCGGAGACGTATGAGCACATGTTGCGTGGTTGTCCTCAGGTTCGTTCTATTTGAATCAATTTATGCGCATATTGTCCTGCCCTCTTTCTTTCAGGTTAGTTTTGCGAATTGGATTAGAGTGAATCTGACATGTGGCAAGAGATTCGGGATTCTTGACTGGAAGTCAGTCTTCGCAACGGCTATTTGGTGGATGTGGCGATGGAGAAATGCGAAGGTGTTTGACGGCACTGATCTGACCTTGGACAGATTCTCCTTCATCATGGAGCGAGCTTAGGAGTATGGCAAGTTGACAGGTTTGTCTTCTCCCCAATCGTTTTACCTTTCGTTTCTTGATGTTGAGCTATCTTGGAGCAAACCCGAAGAGGGCTGGGTCATATTGAATGCGGATGGAGCAAGTAGAGGTGGTGGCGCTGCGACGGCGGGTGCGGTGTTGCGTGATAGTGAAGACCAATGGACGGTTGGCTGTGTGTATAACTTGGGGCATAGGGCGACCATTGCTGCTGAGCTGATGGCGATCAAGGATGGGCTGGAGCTGGCTTAGATAAAGGGTTACAAGCATGTGATGGTGGAGTCTGACTCTAAGGTTGTTGTTGACTTAATTAACTCTAATTTGAATAAATTGCACCCTTTGTATAGCTTGGCTAGTCAATGCCATGGCTTAATTAGTAGGGATTGGAGTCTCCAATTCCGTCATATATATCGTGAGGCGAATTCGGTTGCCGATCGCCTTGTGTCTCTAGGTTTTTCTTTTTCTATTGGACATAATGTATTGCTTGCCCCGCCGGAGGGGATTTCTATTTCATTGTCAAATGATGTAAGGGGTCGGGCTATCCCCTGCTTGAGTACTACTTAGCCTCTTTTTTAAATTTCAATAAAACGCCCCCTTGAGGAGCCGGAGAGTGCCGCCTCTCCTTTAACCAAAAAAAATTAACTCTGATTCATCTTAAAATACTTTTATTCATCAAATTAATTATGTTTATAAAATTTCAGAGTTTATATATAAGAAAATATACAATATATTATGTTATCGTATATTTTTTAGTTATAATGTAGGATCTTACGATCCTAGCGATCCGATTCTACGATCCGATCCTGCTAACCCCTTCCGATCCGATCCAAGGATCCCGATCTTGACAACTATGTTTATGTGGTTAATTTTGGTGCAAATGACCCTTAAGATGTTTGCAATGACGGACGTAGAACGGATTTAAAGGGGGCACAGTTTGTGTATGAGATCTAATGATACAAGAATAATCGATAAATTTAGTTATTTAATACTCTTAAATTATAAAAAAAATAGGTACTTATTTCTCAAAAAAAATTACAGTATGTATGAAATCTAATTTATGCAATAAATAGATAGTTTATAAACAAAAATTGGAGAGGAATGCAATAAATGTGAATAAAAAAATAAAATGGTGCTATGGGAAATTGAACCTTGGTGGAATTAAAACAAAAGAAAACAACAAACCATCTAGACTAGTTGATTTTCATGCCATATTAACACAAATTTTTTTTAAATGTATTTATATTTAGAGGCAAATGGGTACGTGATGAATCCGATTTTCAGACATTTTTAAAGTAATTAGACCCCTTTTAAAAAAAGTGACTAAATAGTCGGTATAAAAAACCCATATCCTTTTATTTTCTCTCTCCTCCCATTTTTTTTTCTTCTTGCCTCTTCTCTCTCAATTTCATATCTAGAGACTTCGCCCCTCTCTCCGACCACCACTTCCACCTCGACCTCCTCTTCGTGTCCGGCGTCACCTTCCTCCACAAGCAATGGCGGTGAGATTGGGGCTGAAACGACAAGATCTGGTTGGAGGCAACGAGATCTAGGCCAAAGGTGACAAGATCTTGGCCGGAGGCGACGAGATCTGGGCCGGAGGCGACGAGATCTGGCCGGAGGCGATGAGATCGGGTTGGTTCATCTCCTCCCTCTCCTACTTTATAAGATTTGCTAGGTATGGTTCTGGTGATATACCCCTTTATCCATTTCGTTTGATTTTGCTGATTTCGCTTGATTTGAACCTGGTTCGTGCGATTTCTATTTTCGCTTTTGATGGTCTTCGCTTCCATCTTTTGTTTTTCAATGTGATGTTTATCCGATTCAGTTCTACGGTTACCTATCGAAAATAGATTTGCTTCTAGTTTTTTTTTTTTGAGATCAAACCAGTAACTTCATTAAGGTAAAATGTCAAGGGCTAATACAGAAGAAAATTCAGCAGGAAAAGAAACAGAACTAAAATCAAACACTAACATCTCTAAAGTGGAAGTGGCTAAGAAATTGGCTGCTTTATTAGCAGACCTGCGAACATGAACCCATTGTAAAGACACCAGCTCCCTACCACGCCTCCTAATCTCATCCAACACAATCCCCAGCTGGCCTCTCCAAACAGAGCCCTTCTTCAACTTTGACATGACACCCAGACAATCGGACTCGATCACCACATGAGACAGCTCCATCTCCACTGCAGTCTTCACAGCCCAGAGAATAGCCTCAGCTTCCGCCAACTCAACATAGCTCGTCACCTGAATTTTCCTTGCTCCCACCGCACAAACCTCTCCGTGCTCAGTCCTGGCAATGAAACTGATTTTGCAGCCCTTTTCCTCCGAAACAGACGCATCCGTATTGAACTTAACAAAATTACCCTCCGGAGGAGCCCATGACGATTGACCCGCTTGAACTAGTTGCACTGGAACGCAAGGGCCTTCAGGATCATTCAGCTCAGTTGTAATCTGTCGAGCCTCATCAATAATGTCCTCTGCTGCAATCTCCTTCCCCTCGAAAACTCTCAAATTTCTGCCATGCCAGAGCCTCCAGATGACAGCAGCCCATAGAGACACCGAGCCCTTATCAAAATTCTTCAACACCCCCTCCAAAAGATCGACAAAACTAGCCTTCATGTGAACAATTTCTTTGAACTCAGGCAACAGCTTCCAAACCGCTCTTGCATCTCTGCATTGAAACAACACATGAACTTCAGTTTCAGCAGATCCGCACAGATCACAGAAAGCGTCACCTACAACTTTCCTTCTCAGCAGATTGTTCTTGACTGGAAGAACACCCCTACTGGCACGCCAAAGAAAATTCTTGATTTTTGGCAAAGAAATAATCTTCCAAATTCTGTCCCAAACTGAGGCCTTTCGAGTATGCTCACTACACGCCCCACCTTGAATTTGCTCAAAATCTTCCTGCACCAGAGCATGATAAGCAGAACGAACCGAAAACACCCCGTCCTTGGAATGAAACCAAGTCCATTCATCAGCAATAGCCGGATCAATAACCCTCAGGCCAAGAATCTGATCAGCATCACAAGGTAGAAACATATTTTCAATCAACTGGTGCCTCCACTCACCTCTATCCCAGTCGATCAGATCGATGACACGTAAATTCGGATCATTGGAACCAATAGGAGATAACACCTTGAAATCGTGAGGCCTCGGTATCCACCTATCCAACCAAACCCTCACACTGGATCCATTTCCAACAGTCTTGTAGCAACCTTTTAATAGCGCTTCACGACCAATCAAAATGGAACGCCAAATAAAGCTCGGTCGGTAACCCACACTAGCTTCAAAAAAATCAGAACGGGGAAAATATTTCGCCTTCAACAGCTTGCTCAGCAGAGAGTCTGGATTCTGCACAATTCTCCACCCTTGCTTTGCCAGTAAAGCTTTGTTGAAATTCCTAAGATCTCTGAAGCCCAAACCTCCTTTATTCTTTGGAAGGCACAACTTTTTCCACTTCATCCAATGCATTTTAGGCTTCGTCCCATTATAGCCCCACCAAAAATCACAGAGCATTTTCTCTATTTCATCACATAACTCAGCCGGGAAAGCAAAACACGACATCGCATACGTAGGAATCGCTTGAGCAATTGATTTAATCAGAACCTCTTTCCCAGCACGAGAAAGATTTCTCTCCTTCCAACCTCCAATCTTCTTCATAACTCGCTCCTTGACAAGATTAAAGACATCTTTTTTAGACCTCCCAAGCATAGTAGGAAGGCCCAAGTATCTCTCATGGCGTTCAACCTCTCTCACACTCAGCAGCCCCTGAATTTCATTCCGTCTTTCTCGCTGAACATTCTTACTGAACGAAAGTTCAGACTTCGCAAAGTTTACTTGTTGTCCGGAAGCGTCTCCGTAGGCACGGAGGATATTAACCATTTCGTTGCACTGTTCACAAGTTGCCTTTGCAAAGACGACACTGTCATCAGCAAAAAAGAGGTGAGAAATCGTCGGAGCCCCACGAGAAATAGTAATTCCTCTCAGCCTTCCAGCAGCCTCACTCGATCTTATCAGCCCAGAAAGTCCTTCAGCACAGAAAAGAAAAAGGAAAGGAGACAAAGGGTCCCCCTGCCTTAAACCGCGTTGTGGGACGAACGATTTGGTCGGAACCCCATCCATCAAAACAGAAAAAGATACCGACTTCACGCATCTCATAATCAACGACACCCAATCCTGAGCAAATCCAAGATGTCTCATACAGTGCTCCAAATATCCCCATTCGACTCGATCGTAAGCTTTGGCCATGTCGAGCTTTAACGCCATGTAACCATTCCGACCTCCCTGTCTAGTTTTCATATAGTGGAAGATTTCAAAAGCCGCCAAGACATTGTCCGTAATCATCCTGCCAGGCACAAAAGCACTTTGACAAGGGGAGATAACCTTCGACAAACACCCTTTCAACCTAGCCGTCAAAACCTTTGAAATGATCTTATAGAGAACATTACAAAGGCTTATCGGCCTAAGGTCCTTCATCCTGCAAGGGTCTTTAATCTTCGGGATCAAGGTTAGAAAAGTGTGATTTAAAGAATCCGGAATCTCAGCACCATTAAGAATTGAGAGAACAAAAGACGAAACTTCAGCCCCGACAGTATGCCAACTCTTTTGGTAAAAAAGAGCCGACATACCATCCGGACCGGGGGATTTTGTGGGATGCATAGAAAAGAGAGCGAGTTTTACCTCCTCCGAAGTAAAAGGACGTAAGAGCTCAGCGTTATCCTCGTCGGTGATGATAGGCTCAATTCCTTGAGGAGCCGACGTTGGGTCGAACCTAGATTCCGTTCGGAAGAGATTTTGGAAATAGTCAATAGCAACATTGGATCGCCCCTCAAAAGACCTCCACTGAATATTATTCTCATCCACAAGCTTCCTGATTCTGTTTCTTTTCTGCCTCCCTGAAGCCTTCAAGTGAAAAAATTTCGTATTTTTGTCTCCCCACTTGAACTCGTTTGCTCGAGCTCGTTGGAACCATAAGATCTCTTCTTTCTTCATGAGGTCTCTCTCCCTCGCCTCTAGCATTTTCCTAGTTCTTATAGCATCCCCACTCCAGCCTTTCTTCCCCATATTTCGCAAATCTTCCCTGACCTTCTTTAACTCTCTACCAATATTGCCAAACTGAGAGAACTCCCAATCTTTTAAGTCTTCCAGGCATCTCCTGATTTTATTCACAGTTCCATTCTCCACAAAACCACTCCCTGGATTTTCCCATGCATTTCTAATCACTTCAGAACAGTCCTCCGATTCGAGCCACATTGCCTCAAACCTCCAAGGTCTTTTTTGCTTCAGGTTAGACACCTCCTCTTCAGCCAAATCCAAAGCAAGCAAAATCGGGACATGATCAGAGCCACGCCTTTCAAGATGAATGACTTGTGCCTCAGGGAAAATAGATTTCCACATCTCATTCCCGAAGGCCATATCAAGTCGTTCTTGAATAAAATCTTCCCCTTCTCTGCCATTATCCCAAGTGAAACGGGTACCCCTGAAAGAGATATCTTCAAGCTCACATCTATCCAAAGTAGACCTCAGCTCCAAAATCCCTTCAAAACTTGGAACGCTACCCCCCGATTTGTCTTCCAAGCTCCATATCTGATTGAAATCTCCAATGCATAACCACCCTCTATGAGAATCTTCATATAAACGATTCAATAACTAAAAGGTATGTTTCTTCTCTTCTTGTTTAGGCCACCCATACAATCCCGTAAATCTCCATTTTTCTTGATTTACCCCTAAACACACCTCAGCATCTATATGGTGCCTTGTATAAGAGAGAACTCTCAAATCAGTCCCATCTTCCCACATCAAACATAACCCTCCTGATCTCCCGACACAATCCACTGTAAAACAACAATGAAAGCCCAACTTCCGTCTTACACCTTCCATTCTTTGCCTATCGCATTTTGTTTCCATAAGAAACAAAATACTCGGGGACTCCCTTCTCACCAATTCAGTGAGTCTTTCAATTGCACGGGCCTTCCCCAATCCCCGACAATTGTAACTTATGAGACTCATAATTCCCGGCAAGGAAGGGTACCCTTCCTTGCCGATGTATTTTCACCAAAGCTCACAACCTGTTTCTGCTTCTTAATATCGTCCACACCATCTATTTCCATCCTTTCTCCCTCACATTCACTCCTCAATACTTCTAACTTCCTTTTTCCTCCCCGACTTTCTGAATTGCTTTCCTGAGAGTCACTATTTCCCCCACGAGCAGCACTTTTCCACTTACGTCCTCCCTTTGACTTTCCCCCTAATTTAATATTCTCATGCAACTCTTCCTTTCCAGCAATTACATTCACGTCCCCATGCATGGATTTACTTTCATGCACCAATAACCTCTCCTCTTTCCTTTCCACTCCAACATGATTTTTACTTTTGAGCATTTCACCCCCCACCTCTACGTTTTTATCTCCTGACAAAGGTCCATTCCCTCCTTTACCTGCCTCTTCAAACACACCATTATTCTTCCTGGAGGCTGCCATACTACCTTCAACCTCTTGCTTCCTAGCCTCACCGCCCCGCTCCTCCGAATCCCTAATTTGCAACCTAACGATCAGCAGCTGTTCCGCCCCATTATTCTGATCATTCTTCGAACTAGACTTGTCCAGACCATCCTCATTATTTGCTTCTTCCAGGATCTCCAGGAGAGATTTCCTAGCCTTCTCCTTGACTGGTTCACCTGTCTCTTCAACACTCTTATCGTTGACAGCCACCAGTTGTTGAAGGACCACTCTATCCCTTGCTCTTTCTACTGCTTCCCTTCCGGAAACCGCCTTAAGAGGTGATGCCCGAAGCCATTCTCCATACTCGTTCTGATATGCTCTCGCCTCGTCATCTTCACAATCCAACTCAACATGCCCCAATCGACCACACAAATAGCAAAAGTTCGGCAATCTCTCATACTTTATCTCCAACCACAAACTCTTCCGATTCAACTTCATCATGATCCCTCTCCTAAGCGGCTTTCTTATGTCGACTGAAACCCTAACTCTGATAAATTTCCCTCCCACTAAGAGTTCTGATTCATCGATCTCAATTAACTCTCCCAAACTGGACCCCAGTGACACCGCAATCTCTTTTGTTCTTGCCGCCAAAGGTAGATCATACACTCTTATCCAAAAAGCAGCCCTGTCAAAGATCAATTTGGATGGTTGCTCCATCCCTGGTTCCTTCAACAAGAGGAGTGATTTTTCGAACGACCATGGTCCTCCTTGCAAAACCCTATTTTTGTCTGATTCATCAACAAACTGGAATAAGAAGAGATTACTACTTATTTCCCGGCAAACCAATCCCTTCTTGACTCTCCATGCACTCTTCATCGTTGATTGAAGTGCAAAAGCATTGAAAGGTCTGTTTGTTAGCAAAGTACCTATCAAAGCCAGCGACCCCAGGGAAGAACTTCCCTCCCTTGGGATCTCAGAGTTCACAACCACTTCCCTCTCTTCTTCCGTCAAGTGCAGCCCTTTGCCCTTATCCATGTTGCTATGACTATTTCCGCACCAAAACCTAATCGAGAATCTCAGCTTCAAGCCAAAATCGGTGAATCTCGCACGATTACCGGCGAGGAAACCCTAGCTCTCACGGCCTTGAACCGGAGAGGAAGAAAGCAGAGAAAACCTCTCCCTTCTAGTTGCAAGAACTCTTATGTGTGCTTGTCTTTCTCTAAGACGTGAGCTGCTAGAGTATTAAAGCTTTTGAAATTCATTGCAGAGACAAGGATGAAAGAGATCTTGACAGAGTGAAAGAAAAGCAACGAAATGGTTTGTATTATTGAAGTGATTCCAATACTACCTTCCTTTTCCACAGCAGTAGGTTTAAAACAGGTTTTGATATTACATTCTCTATATTTCTCTAATGTGTTGTTTTGGAATTGTCTAGCTAAAGGGATCAAGGCAATTTTCCAATTGTATGCTATTATTGCATATATGCTTCTGGTGATTGAAATTCATTTTGATCAAGGAAACTCATCATGTTTTTTTTTTGTCTTATATGATCTTTGGCAAATTGCCATATTCTTTTTCCATTTTTACGGATGAATTTCATTTATTGTTTTATAACACTACAATAAACTTAATTTACGTGTTCTTGAACTGGCATAAGATGTTGTTATAGACTGATTGACTACGAGTTAGTTTTATGGATGTTGTGATGAAAAGTTGTATTTGATGGTTTTGGTGATAACATGTTGTTTTTATGGGTTTTAGTGATGACAAGTTAAGTTCATGGGTTTTGATGATGACAAGTGGAGTTTACGGGTTTAGGGATGATCAATTGGTTTTATGGATTTTGGTGATGGCAATTTGGTTTTACGGGTTTTGGTGATGACAAATTGAATTTCTTTTGCATTATTAAATTTATCTATATATTACTTTTATTTATGGCCTATTAGCTCAAATGGTAGAGCAACGTGCTTAATGCATAATAATGTGAGTTCAAATCCCACATAGGCATAGTAATAAATTCTGATGACAAGTTGCATACGTGATGACAAGTTAAGGTGATGACAAGTTTTGTACGTGATGATAAGTTTTTTGTACGTGACGATAGGTTGAGTGATGACGGATTTTTGTACGCGACGACAAGTTTTTGTACGATATGACAAGTTTTTTTATAAGCGATGCCAAGTTTTTCTACGCAATGACAAGTTTTTATAAGAGATGACAAGTTTTCTACGCGTTGACAAGTTTTTCTACGCAATGACAAGTTTTTCATAAGCGATGACAACTTTTTCTAAGCGATGACAAGTTTCGGGGTGATGACAGGTTAGTCATCGCCGGTCAACGACTGTTCAACGCCGGTCAATGGTCAGTCAACGTCCGGTGAAAGGTTGATGGTGTGGTGGTATAGGGTAATGATGTCACCATTTGCCATTGGTGATGTCATCATGTAATTTTTATTTTTTTGTAAGAGTATTTTTTGAAAAGTGACTAGTTAGCTCCTTTTTTGTGTATGAGCTAGTTACCTTACAAATGTTCCAAAATAGGCTAGTTAGCAAATTTTTTCTTATATTTAATCTAAATTTACATATATATATATATACCAGTAATTAACCCGACGGGAGGGGGGGCACGGGCCCACTCATGCCCCCCTAGGTCTGTCTATGGATGTTGGATCGGGGTTATGTATCAGTAAACAAAGCAATTATTTTTCCTCCTAGGGAACAATTCTTCACGTCACGTATCGGAAAAACAACACAAACAATAAAACATGATTGATGTCATCTTTTTAAGTAGTTAGGTTTTATAGGGTTTAGGTTAGTTAGATTGAGTCGTTTTTGATAGTTTTGTGAGATGTTTGCATTGATTTAGTGTTCTTTCGAGATTCGGAATCTATACAAGTGTTGTTTGTGTTTTGGTAGGTTTTGAAGCAAAGTGGAGCGATTTTGGAGCGTTAAAAGAGAGGTGTGAAGAGGCGATCAAGTGAGGAGGAGGAGAAGGGGAAAGACAAGGAAGAAGATGAAGGATAAGCGAGGTGTGGAGAAGTATGATGAGGTGAGGAGTGAAGATCTTCGAGCTTAGAAAGCCTCGTAACGAGCCAACACAAGTGAAGAATCGAAGAGAAGAAGAAGAAGAGAAGATAGATCCACCTCGTTACCGACCGAAGAGGGGTCATTAACGAGCATGTCAAATAGAAGAATTGCAAGAAGATGTTAGAGGTTCTAACCGACCCTAACGAGGGTCGGCACTGATGCACCCCCGTGTTGGTAGGAGGGTCGAAACCGCGTAGAGATCTTTCTGAATTTTTTTGGTTTTATTTTGGAACTTTTTAGATAGATTTTATTTCCTTAATTAAGAGACCCTTTTAGTATTTAAGGAGGGATTGTGATGCCTCTAAAATCATGTAAAAATTATCCAGTTCACTCTAACTCTTTGTCATCCAAAACGCTTGGTTTTAAGATAGAGTTTCATTAGAGAAAACTTGGAGGGAAAAGAAGAGAGTTGTATAAAAGATTTGTTTGAGAATGAGTGAGTAATTTTCTTATTCTAGGGACTGGGTAAAAACCCAACAAAAGTTATGCATGCTTGGTCATGATTTGATGATTTAAGTTGTTTCTTATCATTATCTTTTATCTATCCTATTTGAAATTTGATTCTTTGATAAAAGTTGACCCATGTTTTTGTTTGCAATTGTATTATAAGATAAAATTGTTGATTAGAATAATTGTTTGGGATTTAAAACAAAAGTTGAATTTCTTAGATCAAATATTTGCTTTGGTGAAAATTATTCAAACCCTTGTTTAAATTGGCGAAAGTCATTATCTTTTATGATAAGAACATGTTAATCATTGGTTAATTATTGTGTTTCCATATGCATGATTTTGTTGTGGTGAACCTTACCTTAGAAGCTTTTCATTAAATTGAGAAATCATTGTTTGATAGTTTGTGGCGTTACTGAGCCCTTTCTTGGTTGGTACCAAGTCTATGTCCTTAGTATTTTCGTGTGTGTTGTGTGGTATTTTACCCTCAGTAACGACCTTTCCTAGGGTTGGTACCGAGACAGTTATGAGGTCTTGTTTTAGTGTGTTTAGCTTTGTTTTTTGTTTCTTTTCTTTTCTTTTCTATAGCTAGACTTAAAACTTCTAACTCCCGTAAACGAACTTGACTCCGCTATACTCAAAGGGGTCTTGATCTATAGATTTATTTGTTTGTTTGGATCAAGAAACCCTCTCAACAAATTGGTGCCGTTGTCGGGGAGTTAATGTCTAGTTGTCTTTGGAGTTTGGAAATAGCCCATTCCCTTTTTTCTTTTAATCTTGTTTTTGTTTTTGTTTTTAATTTTGATTGCAGTTTATACCATTCGGTTCTCGAAGGAGAGTCATTGATTCACCTTTTTATAGTGAACCCAAGAGAACTCTTCATCGTAGGCTAATAGAAAACCATACAATGGCCAACGCCGAGGAACTTGCACGATAAATGGCTAACCTTCGCCTCAGGATGGAGGACATTCAAAGAGAGAGAGAGACGTCGAGGTTGCGGCTACACAGGGTGAACGAGAAGCTGCTGCTCATCTCTAAGAGCAACTAAATACTATTCCACGCAATGTTAAGCAATATATGCACCCGAAGCTTAGGATGTCCGAATCGGCAATTATGCTTCCCGAGATTGTTCGTTCCTTTGATCGAGATCAAGTCTCACTTCATATCATTGATCAAGAGGTCCCAATTTGAAGGAATTGAAAGCCCACCGAATGGCCGATGGCGCATGTCAAGAACTTCACTAACCTATATGACACCATCGTCGCCAATAGAGTGTCACTCGAATACGTGTTCCCAAAGGTGTTCAAGTGTTCTCTTTTAACGAATGCACTTAATTGGCTTGAGAATTTGCCTCCAAGGTCCATCACTACGTGGAGGGCTTTACATAACTTGTTGACAAAGAAGTTCTCTCCACCCGCAAAGACGACGGAGCTTAGGAAGTGCATCACTTCCTATCATTAATTGCCTAATGTGAAGCTTGCCGAGACATAGGAAAGATTCAAGGAAACTCTTCGACAATGTCCCACTCATGAGCAACCTCCTTATGTTCTTCAAGAGATCTTCTTTAAAGGGATCAATGCTAACCCGAAGGACCACATCAACCTCCACACCGATTGCGGGTTCATTGAGATGGATCCTAATTCGGGTTGGGATTTGTTGGACAAATTGACCAACTCTGATGCTATATATGGCACCCAAAAAGCCAAAGCCCCAACAAGGAACCTTTATGACCCAAATTCCGAAGGAGTGGATCCGAATATGAAGTTCCAATTCATGTTAGATGAGATCAACCAGCTCATGAAGCAAGTGAACTACATCAAATCCACATCTTAACCGTGCTAAGAATACGGGTCTTATGCTCATACTACCGTTTCTTTCATGAATGTGGAGCAAGTCCGAGCCACCGAGGCATATGCGGACGCAAACTATATGAGAGGGCCCTATAGGAACCAAAACAACGCTTATGCGGGGAGGAACAACAATTTTCCTACTTGGGATAACAATGTTCAAGGACAAGTGAGCCCACCTCCCCCACAAGATCAAAGGGTTCCTCCCTATAGACTTCCTGGATACCAAGAGCCGCCATCATGGGTTCATGGTCTCCACAAAGGGGTCAATGGTGTCAACAACAAGATTAAGGAGTCCACACCGACCTTAGCACTCAAATAAAAGGTGTCCAAGCCCAATTGGGAGAGTTTGAAGCATGGAGCAAGAATATCAATTCTCAACTTGGCAATCTTGTAGCACAAATACCACGACCTTAAGGGCAAATACTAGGCCACCCCGATGAAAACCCAAGGGGCCATATAGCCTCCGTGCACCTAAGAAGCGGGAAGAAGTTATCGGATCAAGTTATGCCAAAGAAGATGGGGGAGAAAGAAGATCAACCGAGCTCAACTGACCTCGTTATAGACCCTCCTAAGGTCGTAACTGAGGCCACACATACTCCTGAAGTGGTCGGTAATGACCCCCTCATGGTCGGTACTGACTCATCCATATCTCACACTTCTTAGTTACGAACCTCAACCGATCCACCTAGGGTTGTTAATGACCCTATTCCTTGAGAAGACCGTACCTCCTCCCAAGTCGATAGAGCCTTGATCCAAGATCATCCCTTCTTTAACAGCAACAAAGGCACTTCCTTTCCACTTTAAAAAGGCCAAGGACTCGACAAAAGGAAAATTCAAGTGCTTTGTGAAGGTACTTTAAGGCTTGAACATCACCATTCCTTTTGCCGAAACTGTAAGTGAGATGCCCGCCTACACCAAATTCTTAAGAGCAATTGCACCCATGAGGCAAGGTCAATTGCTAATTGGCCAATTGAATTGCCCATGCTAATTCACTATTCATCATGAATTAGCTATTGCCCTTCCATTTTCAATGCACCAGTTTAGGCAATTTGTATGCTAATTTATTTTTTTATAATTTTATATTGAATAATTTATTAGTTATATATATTCAATTTATAATTTAATTATTTATTAATTAGATTAATTGTGCAACGGGCCTTAATTTTACAAATTTTCACCTTAATTAAAAATAAAAATATTTGAGTAAAAACATAATATCTTAGGATTTTCAAGAAGATATTCATGCAATCTTCACTTAATGCGTATTAATTTTAAATAAAATTATCTTCTAGAAATATACCTTGGATATTTGATAAAATTTCCGAACTATTTTTATGTGAGAGGGAAAGGATGAGTATATATATAGAATTTGTACATAGTAATTTTTAAAATTAATCATAAAATAAATAAAGGGAAAAAATGACCGTTACAAATATGGTCGTTGGAGTTGCCGTTGATTGTTACAATTTGGGAAGAAATGAATACAATTTGGGAGTACTTTAATCGTGGGGCCCACGAATTAGTCAATGAAATTGGGTGGGCAATTTTCAGCTAACGAATTAGCAACTGCCCACCCAATTAGCAATTGCCCACAACATTGCTTTTCCGGTGCATTACACTTTTGTGTAAAAATTGGTGGGTCCCATGCATTGCCCAACCAGTTACCCAACCGGTGCAATTGCTCTTAATGGAGATCCTACCAAGGATGCGGTTTGTTGGATCGTAAGTCAGTTAGTGAAGGCGTCCTTAACTGGGTTAAGGGCGTCCTTAGGTGCAGCGGAAATTAGACTTAACAAGAAACGAGATAAGGTAATGGACACGAGTATTTATAGAGGAACCCCACTAAGACCAACTAGTCTTATGGGTAAACCTCTATCTCCGCTTGGAGGATTTTCAATATCCGTCCTTATCTTATTAAGAGAGAGTCCTTACAACTTAGGCAAGTCGTTACACTTCACTGAGCTAAGCGTCCGTCCTTAGCCTCACTAGTAACACTCCTTTCCACCTAACAAAGTAACCTAACTCTCTTAGCTATAAGGAAGCTATCACTCACGTCTTTCACGATTCGTTGTGAAAGACAAACTACAACTCTAACTATTTTGTGGTTTGTTTTGGATTTGATGTGGTTGGACTTTCTTTCTCTTGCTTCAAGCTCACTTGATCTTCTTGATCTTCGTTCGTGTTCTTGAATGCTTCGGGAGAGCTTGAGAGAAAGTCTTCAAAAGTCCACACCGCTATGCATACCCCTTGGGGGTATTTATAGCAGAAGTGGTTCTTGTCCTCTAGCGTCCTCTGAGGCTTTGCAGGATCCTTGATCTTCCATCAATGGTGCGATGAGCCTCTCGAGAGAGTCAACTCTGTTGACGCTTGGGAAGCCTCCGTGTGGACAGGGGACCATTGCTGGGAAAGCGACATCTTTGGAATTGTCTACACGTGCCCAGACAAGGGAAGCTTCCTTCTGAGGACTACGGCCGAATATGATGTAATCATGTTGGGGCGGCCTTTATTTGAATTTGAACTTCGTCCGTATTTTGGCGCGCATCCCTTCTTTATGAGGACGCCGTCCTATCTGCGCAGGGACTTTACCAATTACGTTTAGCTCCGGAAGTTCTGATGATGTGCGTCCCTTTAGAGTTAGAGACTGCCGTTCACTTGTTGTCCTTTTCGCTCATTTGCGTCCGTTGGACTTTCCTGAGATCAACACTTGGACAACTTATTAAATACATTTGAGTTTGTCATTATCAAAACAAGGGACGATCATTATTGGTTTAGATATTAATGACTAGCGTCCTTAATATCGTCCCAACAATTTCCCCCTTTTTGATGATGACAAACTCTTTTGAAAGATACGCACAGAAGTAAAGCTTTTAGCATGAGAGACTACACTTGATGTTCTTTTCAGCTTAGGATGGTATGCAACTCATTCTTTTAAGTGCGTTCTATATTAAGTGTGTTCCCCCTTTTGGACGTCCTTTTAAGTGCGTCCTTAGGATGGTATGCAACTCAAACTTCTTATTTTGGCTTTGGTGAGGGGGGCAGAGGGGCGAGGCAGGGCCATGGAGATGGGTTTGATTTTAAGTGGGGTTGGAGGGGGAGGGGTTACCTTAGCGGGGGAGTCCTCTAGGGCAGTAACTGTTGGAACAGCGACCTTGGCCGGGACCGGTTCTTGAGGGGCTGCCCTTGGGACTTTAGGCATCGGTTTTGCCAAGTCCGCCTCGATTTTTGCCTCGAGTGGATCTGATGCAGCCGCAGGAGCAGGGGCTGGAGTCACGTCCTCTACCCTTGGAGGAGGAGGAGGGAGGAGAGGGACTTCTTGTAAGCTGCTCTGGATCGCCGCAGCAATGGCGTCCTTTTCTGCTTGCTCCTGTCGCGCCTTCTCTTCTTTCTCAATTTGCAGCTCAGAGAGGTGGATAGCTGCCATTTGCTCTTCCGTGACGCCCTCAAGCTGAGCAGACGTCTTCAACCTGCGCTTTGGGGCAGGAGGCGGGGAGGAAGGGACTGGTTTGGCTTGGGAAGAAGAGGGAGGGCCTTTGGCTTGTAGTTTGGTAGGAGAGGGGGAGGAGGGCCTCTTACGCTTCTTGGAAGGGACGGAGCTCGCAGGAGCAACTAAGAACTCCAAGATATCGGGGAGTAACTTAGCGAGCTCCTCCACGTTTCCGCCGAAGGAGTCAGATATGATCCTAGGGCCCATGAAGGGAGGGTTGGTGTGATTGGTTTCTTTGAGGCGAGGTTGGATGTATGTGACCATGAAATAGTGGAGGAGGCGTTGGATTTTAGGAGGGTAGTTGCTTATGGACGCCCGTAGGCAGATGTTGGTGAGCGTCCTTGGCTCCTTTTCTAGCCAGTCCTCAACAAGTGGGTCGAGGGGAGGACGGCGTTTAGGTTAGGCAGGGAGCCTATGAACGGAGCCTTTTGCGACATTGTCGGGTTCGGGCTCGGGTTTGAATGGCTTCTCGAGGAATTGGAAGTGTTTGGGAGCGGATTTGGATCGGGAAGGTTGAGTTTTTTGTGGAGGAGGTTGGGAGCGATGTTGCTGGGGAGGGGTGGTGGAGTGGCGGTGTGGGGTGGCTTGAGAGGAGGAATGGTGGCGAGTGGGTTCATGGCGCCCAGCAGGTCGCCCTCTCGAGTCCATTAGAGACCGGCCTTTCACCGGAGGAGACTTCGAGGAGGTCGGGTTTTTCGCCGCCGAGGAAGGAGAAGGGTTCTTTGTTGCTCTTGTGTTGGCCATTGGAGAAGATGAATTTATAGAGGAAGATTTAGGGTTTGAGAAGGTGATTTCGGGATCTGGGTGAGAGAACTTGAGAGTTTGCTAAAATGGTGTAAGCAGCAGGGGAGCGAAGATGTTTTTTCAGGGTTGTGCAGAGGCATATTTATAGGAAGAAGACGAAGATGAACGGTCAAGGGTAATAGGGTATTTTCCTTTGCCTTCTTCCACCCGCAATCCCGCACGTGGCTTACTTCTTTGCTAAGAAACACAGCTGTTGCGCACAAGGTACACATATCCCGAGATCCGCGTTCAACTTCTCCACGACGTTTCAACTTCCCATTTTCAAAATTCAAACTTCTCACAACTGCAAAGAACTCTTACCTGGCGTCCTTTTCATCACACAACACTGCTTTACTCAGATCTGAACCACAGCGTCCCAACCACTGATCTCAAACTCTGAACTTAGAACTCTGTACGGAAAACTCTCAGCTCTTAACATGCGTCCCTTTGATCACTTAGAGCCATTTTTGAAAATCAAGCAAGTACGTCCCGTAAAGATAAAACAAAGAACGCTCATAGGACGCGTTTGCAAGATTCTCGGCTTGGGTAAGCTTAGAGTTCCCATCATTTCGGCTTATAATGAGGTTAGTTTGATCAGGGATACTCTTGAGATGAAAAGCGAAATAAATAACATTGAAAAACACAAGCAAAACATATGTCTTAGACTAGCGTCCTTTAAAGATGACTTTAAATGAATAACACATTTTAAAACAAGTTCTCAACAAAACATAGCCAATCATGGAGGGAATAATAGAACGGGACTTGATTATTTAAAAGTTATCATCCCTAAAAGCAACCTGAGGTGCTCGAAGGGACCTCTATCAAGTGCTTTTGTGAAAATGTCGGCCACTTGGTCCTCAGTCCTAACATGATCTACTTTGATTAATCCAAGTTCAACATTATCACGAAGAAAGTGATGTCTTATGTGAATATGCTTCGTCCTAGAATGATGAACAGGATTCTTGGCAATACATATAGCACTGGTATTATCACACAAGATAGGGACTGTGTTGAGGAACGTACCATAATCTTCAAGTTGGTACTTGATCCAAAGGACTTGTGAGCAGCACGAAGCAGCAGCAACGTACTCAGCTTCCGCAGTAGAGAGAGCCACGGAGTTTTGCTTTTTGGATCCCCAAGATACAAGGCACGAGCCAAGAAATTGTGCCATGCCAGATGTGCTTTTCCTATCCACCACATGGCCAGCATAGTCTTCATCAGAGTATGCCACCAGGTTTAGGGACGTTCTTTTGGGATACCATAGGCATAGGTCATCCCATCCCTTGAGGTATCTGAAGATTCTCTTGACCTCTTGCATGTGGGACTCCTTTGGATTTGCTTGGAAGCGGGCACACAAGCATACAGCGAACATGATATCGGGACGACTTGCCGTTAGGTATAGCAAGGACCCTATCATTCCTCTGTAGAGCTTTTGATCTACACTTTTGCCTTCTTCATCAGCATAAAGGCGAGTGTTGGGGGAGATGGGAGTATCAATGGATTTTGAAGAGTTCATCCCATACTTCTCCAACATTTCACGAATGTATTTCTGTTGGTGAATGCGCGTCCCATCTTTGAGCTGGGTGATTTGGAGTCCCAAGAAGAAATTGAGTTCTCCTATGAGGGACATCTCAAACTCGCTGCTCATCAAGTTCTTGAATTCCTCTACAAGTTTCATGTTAGTGCTTCCAAAGACTATGTCATCGACATAGACTTGGACAATCAAAACATCTTTAAGGACTTTCTTTAAGAATAGTGTTTTATCAATGTTACCTCGAGTGTACCCGTTGGACAAGAGAAAGGACGCAAACCTATCGTACCATGCACGAGGGGCTTGCTTGAGTCCATACAGTGCCTTGTCCAAGAAATACACATGATCAGGGTGATCAGCGTCCTCAAATCCTGGAGGTTGAGTGACGTACACTTCTTCCTTAAGCTTGCCATTGAGGAATGCTGTCTTGACGTCCATTTGAAAGAGCTTGAACCCCTTGTCAGCGGCGTAGGCAATGAGGAGGCGAATGGCTTCAATTCTAGCGACAGGAGCGAAGGTCTCATCATAATCAATCCCTTCCTCTTGCCTATATCCTTGAGCCACAAGCCTTGCTTTGTTCCTCGATACGCGGCCACTCTCATCAAGCTTGTTTCTATAGACCCATCTCGTCCCTATTATATTTTTGTTTCTCAGACGAGGGACGAGAGTCCAAACTTTGTTTCTCTCAAATTGATTGAGTTCTTCTTGCATGGCTTGAATCCAATCAGCGTCCTGGAGTGCTTCCTTTATGTTTTTAGGTTCAACTAAGGACATGAAGGCATTGAAGGCACAAAACGCTATATTGGCGTTGAGGGACTGATTCACAACTGATCTTGTTTGAACTCCTTTTGACATATCTGAGATGATTTGATCTGTGGAATGAAGTCTTGAACGGTTGGATCCCCTATGAGTAGCGTCCCTTGAGGGAGTACACCTAGGGTCCGTCCAATCAGACTCATCAGAGTCAAAGTCGTCGTCTTCATTGGTTGGCTCAGTGTGTTCCCCCTCAGCTGGAGCGTCCACACTGTGCCTTTCTCCTTGTTGACTTGATTCGCCGGCTTCTACTTGGTTTAGCGACCAAGTTTGAGAAGGCTCTTGTTGTTCACTAGGGATGCCCATTGAAACCTCATCGCGAGACTCAGGGGCGTTCCTAGGAACATAATATTTGTCGGAGGAGCTTCTTGGTTCTTCTTCATCATCTTCATCATCGTCCCTTGGAGAGGAGCGACGTTCCTTCTTACTTGGTTCTTTCTTGAGAGAAGCATTTTCTTTGAACACCACATTGATACTTTCCTCAAGCTTAAGAGTCCGTTTGTTGAAGATTCTATAGGCTTTGCTTGTGAGGGAGTATCCAAGGAATATTTCTTCATCACTCCTAGCATCAAATTTGCCGATGTTGTCTTTGCCGTTGTTGTGAATGAAACATTTACACCCAAAGACTTTGAGGTGTGAGATGTTTGGCTTTCTTCCATTTAGGAGCTCAAAGGACGTCTTTTTGAGCAAAGGACGAATCATAGCTCGATTGACAATGTAGGTTGCGGTGGCAACGGCTTCTGCCCAGAAGTGTTTGGGGACGCCGCTGGCCAAGAGCATCGTCCTTGCCATGTCTTCCAGCGTCTTATTCTTTCTTTCAACAACACCATTTTGCTGGGGAGTTCGAGGAGAAGAGAAGTTGTGGGAGACTCCTTGTTGGTCACAGAAGTCAAGGAACTCTGAGTTTTTAAACTCCGTTCCATGATCTGACCTTAAGGCTTTCAAGCTCGTCCCAAGAGCAACTTCTACTTGCTTGATGAAGATTTTGAACATCCCGAAGGCATCTGCTTTTGACACCAAAAAAAGAACCCAAGTGAATCTGGAAAAATCATCTACAATGACATACATGTACCTTTTTCCACCATAACTTTGGGTTTGCATGGGTCCAAACAAATCCATGTGAAGAAGTTCCAATGGCTTCTTTGTGCTTACTTCATTCTTGGATTTGAAGGACGATCTTGTCTGCTTCCCTTTGATGCATGCTTCACATTGCTCGATTTGCTCAGGATCAATTCGGGGAAGACCTCTTACAAGATCCTTTTGATGAAGCTTGAAGATTGTGCTAGGTCCCGCATGTCCAAGACGTCGATGCCAGAGATCGGCGTCCATAGCAGAGACAGATAAGCACAACTTGGATGCAGGCTTGAACCTTTGATTGAAGACGTAGACGTTGTTTTCGCGAGTCCCTTTGAGAATGACTTGATTTGTTTTCTTGTTGATGATAAGGCACTCCTTAGAGTCAAATGTGACTAGGTTTTCACCTTGATCATAAATTTGAGAGACACTAAGGAGGTTGAAACCCAGTCCTTCGACAAGACTGACTTTGGATGCACTGATGGATTGATTTAACTTTGCAGTGCCCATCCCTTTGATTTTTCCTTTGCCCTTGTTGCCAAACGAGACAGTTCCTCCCGTGGCATTTGCTTGGATAGAAGTGAGATGGATCTGCCTTCCAATCATATGATTTGAAGCGCCACTATCGATGATCCATGGGCTTCCCCTCACTTCCACCTGAAAAGAAGAGTTAGTTCTTTGCGACCTAGGCAAGGTGACCCCTACCTGGTTCGTTACATGGGTAAAACTTCTTCATAGGCAAATGATCATAAACATTCACATCATTCGATCTTCTAGCATGCGTCCTAGGAGATCGAGTTCTAGCATTTGGCACACTAGCATGCGTCCTATCAGCAACTTTAGGCTTAGCATTCTCACGACCCTTTCTGGCCTTCCTTCCATTCTCAAGATCCTGTTTCAGCTTGAAACACTCGTACTGGTAGTGACCACCCTTGCCACAATGCCAGCACGTCCTATAGTAGTTTCCAAGGTAGTATTTTTTGCAAGGACGTTGAATTCTATTTTCTCTCGTTTTCTCAGGATCCACTACCTTAGATCCCTTTCCCTTGGAAATTTTCTTGTAAATTTTGTGGCTGACAGAATTTGTGTAGTAGTCCTTTTGTCCTTTCTCACCACTCTGAAGAACTCTTATGCGTTCTTCTAAGTTCTTTGCCTTTTCCCTCTCAAGTTCTAGTTCAGTTGTTTTGCTAGCTTCAAAGTCACTTGGGAGAGAGTTCTTTGAACCTGATTCATACCCTAGTCCCTTCCTGGCTGTAACAAAGACTATCGGATTTACAGTTTCAGTTATAGGACTCTTTCCTAGAACTTTGACCTCATCCCTAAGACTTGCATTTTCGAGTTTTAAGCACACAAGCTGACTTTTGAGGGACTTGACTTCTTCCTGAGAGGACTCTAGTTGAAAAGACATGGTATTGCAATTTTCACATTCCACAACAATATTCTCAGATTCAACTTCTTCAAAGCTTTGTTTCATGGCATAGCTTTCTTGCATGATTTGAGTTATCAATTTAATGAGCTTTGGTTTTGAACATCTTTCAAGAGAGTTTAGCATAGTTTCATGGGTTACCTCTTGCTCAGTTTCAGAGACGTCCTCTGGGGTGTCATCCATAGCCATGTAAGCCACTTGATTGTCTGGCTCTTCATCACTTGAGTTAAGGTCGTCCCATGCACTCTCAAATGCACCAACCATCGCCTTTTCCTTCATTTCCTTTGATGTAAGCCCTGTAGTATATTTCTTGGCCATGTGTCCCTTTCTGTTGCATTTGTAGCAAACTATCTCCTTCATTTCTGCATCTGTAGGCTTGCGAGTTTCCTTTTTGTAGGGCATCTTCATTCTTGGGACTTTGCCTCTTTTGTACATTGCACGAAGAGTTTTGTGCAACAAGGCCAACTCATCTTCCTCGGAAATTTGTTCTTCCGTCTTTCCTTTGCGTTCTATTGAAGCTTGAAGACGGAGATTCTCTTGGTGCTCTTGAGTTTTGGCTTCTAGCATTGAGTTCAGCTCTCTTTGCCTTTGGTAGTATTGCTCATACTCTGGCGTCCTAGCCGCAAGAGTTAGTGCCAGCTCACTTGGGGAACTCTTTCCCATTTCTACCAAATCTTGGTTCCTTCTTGCTTCATACCCTTTGAGTTTTCCATAGATTTCCTCCATGGATAGTCCCTTGTTGGCCTGGTTTTCTTTGAACGTCATCCTATCGAAGTTCCATGGACCCGTGAGTCCATCGATCAAGACTTGAACCTTCATCCTCTGAGTGATCTTCGTTTCTTAGACACCCAAGTTTTTCAACTTAGTCAGAACGGCCTCAAAGCGGAAGGAGTAGTCGGTGATGGTCTCATTTGTGAACATCCTGAATTTGTAGAAGTCCCTTTTGGCTTCAAGTTGGACGTCTTCTTTCATCTCAGGTGTCCCAACATGATACTTCTCCAAGGCTTCCCATTGAAGCTTAGCAGTTGGGAGATTGCTCACACGGGTGGCGTCCCTTTCACAGAGGGACGTCTGTAAGAAACAGATGGCCTTTGCATTTGCCTCCATAAGCTTGAACTCATCAGGGCCCCACTCTGCTTCCTTGTCCTTCTTAGCAGTAGGGACTTCGAGATCGCCGTTCTTTATCACCAGCCAGCATTGGTAGTTTTGACTACGCATGAAGCATTCGAACCTTGTCTTCCACCGATTAAAGTTGCCGTCCATCAGGTGAGGTGGTTTCGCACTTGATATACCTATAGGTTCCATGTCCATGTTTCCTGCAACTCAAACTTAATCTAGAGCGCCTGCTCTGATACCAATTGTTGGATCTTAAGTCAGTTAGTGAAGGCGTCCTTAACTGGGTTAAGGGCGTCCTTAGGTGCAACGGAAATTAGACTTAACAAGAAACAAGATAAGGTAATGGACAAGAGTATTTATAGAGGAACCCCACTAAGACCAACTAGTCTTATGGGTAAACCTCTACCTCCGCTTGGAGGATTTTCAATAGCCGTCCTTATCTTATTAAGAGAGAGTCCTTACAACTTAGGCAAGTCGTTACACTTCACTGAGCTAAGCGTCCGTCCTTAGCCTCACTAGTAACACTCCTTTCCACCTAACAAAGTAACCTAACTCTCTTAGCTATAAGGAAGCTATCACTCACGTCTTTCACGATTCGTTGTGAAAGACAAACTACAACTCTAACTATTTTGTGGTTTGTTTTGGATTTGATGTGGTTGGACTTTCTTTCTCTTGCTTCAAGCTCACTTGATCTTCGTTCGAGTTCTTGAATGCTTCGGGAGAGATTGAGAGAAAGTCTTCAAAAGTCCACACCGCTATGCATACCCCTTGGGGGGTATTTATAGCGGAAGTGGTTCTTGTCCTCTAGCGTCCTCTGAGGCTTTGCACGATCCTTGATCTTCCATCAACGGTGCGATGAGCCTCTCGAGAGAGTCAACTCTGCTGACGTTTGGGAAGCCTCCGCGTGGACAGGGGACCATTGCTGGGAAAGCGACATCTTTGGAATTGTCTACACGTGCCCAGACAAGGTAAGCTTCCTTCTGTGGACTACGGCCGAATATGATGTAATCATGTTGGGGCGGCCTTGATTTGAATTTGAACTTCGTCCGTATTTTGGCGCGCGTCCCTTCTTGATGAGGACGTCGTGCTATCTTCGCAAGCACTTTGCCAATTACGTTTAGCTCCGGAAGTTCTGATGATGTGCATCCCTTTAGAGTTAGGAACTGCCGTTCACTTGTTGTCCTTTTCGCTCATTTGCGTCCGTTGGACTTTCCTGAGAGCAACACTTGGACAACTTATTAAATACATTTGAGTTTGTCATTATCAAAACAAGGGACGATTATTATTGGTTTAGATATTAATGACTGACGTCCTTAATATCGTCCCAACACGGTTGATGTCCGAGTTGACCGATGACGTTCGATCTTTAGAGCTTCCGAAAAAGCTTGACGATCCGGGTAAGTTTGCTATCACAATTGTTATTGGTGTTCGTCGCTTCAAGGTGATCTTGGTGCTAGTGCAAGTTTGCTTTCTCTCTCTGGATGGTCCAAGACCAACATGGACCCTGGGTGCCTATGAACATGAGACTTTACATGGCGGATGGATCTTGTGTGAAGCCCACCGGTGTTGTTGATGACTTCCCCATCCTAGTTTGTAAGTTCTGTGTGCCTAATGATTTCATCGTGATGGAAATGGCCGAATAAACGATTGACCCCCAAACTCTTTTTTTTCAACCTGTCCCCAATTAACAAATGTTCAATTACCCCCCCCCCAACTTACTAATTTTATTCTATTAAACCCTTATCACGCGTCATGTGCCACGTCATTGTCATGTTATTGTCACATCATCGTCACGTCATTGTCACGTCACTTCCACGTGTCCCTAACATGGTGCTAATGTGGCGGTGGTGTGGCATTATTGAAAAAACTTTTTATGCGCTTATATATAATTTTTTATTTAACTCGTTCTGTCAAACACGTGATATGCTCTCATTAGTATAAGTTAACCCTTGTATTTTAGGGTTATATTGAGTGTGTTTAGGCTAGACTTTGTGTGTAATTGTAATATATAGGCCGAAGACACAAGGATGCATTCATTCAAGCTTCAAGACTTTTGAAGATGTTTTGAGTAGTGTACGCGACACCTCTTGCTTGCAATATCTATATCTGGAGCTACAGTGGTCGGATTGAGCTGAACTTGGTGTCATTGGAATGCTAACTCAAAGAGCTTCAATTCATGTTTATCCACCAAAGTCAGATTCCAAGCTGAAGAGGGTCAAAACAGCCTCCAAAGTGCTGACATTAAAAAGTAACCGCGAGCGCGGTTTGGTGCGAGAGACGAAGCGTCAATCTTCCGAAAGCACTGGTGCGGTTTTGCGACAGATCTGAGCGGCGCGAATTTCTATCTTCTTTCCTTTTTCTTATCTTTCCTCTATCTTTATTTAGTTTGGGGAGCATGTTGCTTGGGTTTATATAAGGGGAGTTGTTGGACCTAGAAATAACCAAGCAGGAAGCAACCCTTTACCAGAGAAGGTCCAATGCCTTGCAACTACAAGATACTGTTGGACCCAGATTTTAGGCAAAGAAGCATCAACCCATAGTCAAAGAAGTATCAATACCTAGCCAGAGAATCTTTAGCGCATCTTTGGGCAACGGGAAATCTTCAGAACTAGTTAAGTCGGTGGAAGGAGGGAAGATCCGAGATATGGTTGTTACAAGATAGAATTTTTCCAAGATATCATCTGATATATGATATATTCGCTTCCAAACAGGATAAAGAATATCCCGGATATAAGATAGATTTTCCGGAAGACTTGTTGGTTAAGATAGATTTATATCTTGTATAAGATAGAATTCCTACTTTTTGTCTATAAATACCCATGTAACCCACGAAATCGGGGAGGATAGATATAGGATCATAGCATATCACATCATATCAGACTCTATAGCCCTCGCTAGAGGCATCCATTGTAAACCCTAGAACGGGGTACCATGTTTTTACACATTCATACGCTTTTTCAGCAACACAAACACAATTTTCGTCCTTTTGTTTGATTTATCTCGATCTAGGCCCGATTTAGGTCGAAGTTCTTCCTTGGGTAAATTTTGGCTCAAACAATTTGGCGCCCACCGTGGGGCCGAAGATCAATACAATCATCAAAAGACCAAAGTCTCCACCTTTCTTGATCGAAAGACACAATATCAGGACTGGAAAACACCCATCCTGACCCTCTCGCTACGGGAACAACAGAAAGCACGAAGATCAAAGCACCAGATCACATTGACGAAGAGATGGCAAAACTCCGACAAATTCCCAAAGAATCTCCGAAAGAGTATTGAGCGATCAGCGAAGCCGGGAGTGAGGCGATTGTTATACCAGCATCGGTGACCATCACACCAAAGCAAGGGATGATGCAATACTAGGGTTTCATCTGCAAAACATTAAAGCCATGTGCTTCGTTATCTCCTCGTCAGATTTCTGGACAAGGAGAATTCTTTTTCCCATTCAATTCATTATATTACGTTTTTATATTTTGATTATGGAAACCTCATGCTAATAATTGAGTACAATCTGGTGGTTTGTTAAGGGAAGCAAGGCAAGCCAATCATTCATTGTTGGTCGCTAAAGAGCCTGTAGGCAACAACTAGGCGGATCGGACCAGTACTTAGCAGCCTGAACGCAACCTGTCGAGTCGACCCTTCCGGATCTCATTTTCCGTCCTTCATATACTGGTTTCCTCGTTCCCTTATCTTACAATTCATTCCGTATTTTGCTTCTCTATTCTAAGGGTTCAGATTTCGCCTTTATCGTCGTTTGATTACAATTTTTCTAATATGCCGCTGAAAGATAGTCTTTTTTTATTAATTGCGCATCTCATAAATATCGACCTTCCATACTTATTCGTATTTGTTGTTCACTGGTTTCAATTTCTTAACATGTCACCCTAACCCGGATCGCGGGTGACAACACCAACGAGGAGGATTACAAAAGGCGTAGTAGATCGACTTGGACACGGCCATCAAAAGGAAGGTTGTTGAGCAAATAGGCGTCACAGTCGATCAAATCACCAGAAACTGCAGTCCATGGAACCCGAAGCATCAGACGACTTCGAAGAAACTCCAAAGAATCTCCATTCCAAGTAAACCCACATACAACGGGACCACATATCCTCACGAACATGTGGCAATATACAAGCAGAAGACAATGGCAAGCGCATTCCCCTACCATTTCAAAGAAGCTACGATGAACAAAGGGTTCGGCACCACCCTAGCAAGGCCAACCCTGACTTGATTTATTAATCTCCCACGCGGGAGCATTCAGTCCTTTGCGGATCATTCGGATACTTTTCGCTCTCAGTTCACCACTAATCGAAAGCAATCCAACAATCTCTACAGGGTACTTCTGAAGTCCCAAAGATCCACCAGAGAATGCCTGAACCATTTCAATCGCGGGAGAATCTCCATCTCAGCCTGTGACATGGCAACTGCGGTAGAGACATTCAGGCAGAGGGTTACCCCCGACGGTGGTTTATACAAAGAAATCACCCAAACACCCATGTTCCACCTTCGAAGAATTGTAAGCAAGAGACTTGGCCTATGTTCGGCTAAGAGAAAAACAAAACTCTACTATAGAGGTCATTAGAAACAAAGAAGACCAAAAGGAGATAACCACCTAGTTGCAGAAGGAAGAATAAAACACGTGGCACCAGACGCTACGGTACCCAAAGATTTACTAAAGAATCTCCAGCCCAAGCACCAAAAAAGGCGAGATCCTCCAACACCAGATAGAGCGGTCAACATGATATCTAGGGGATCGTACGTCTGTGGAATTGACATACTCAGCAGCAAAGCGCCATGACAAAGAAAGCGATTTTTGGCCGACCCCAACCATCGGGGCACGCCATTAGGAAATCTTCAAGACAAGACATCGTGTTCGACGACACCGATGTAGAAAACCTCCCTCATAATTGGGCAGGGCACATATTGCTACCATGTAATGCCCTTCGGCTTGCGAAACACCGGGGCTACTTTCCAACTATTAGTCAATCGGATGTTCCATAATCACATTGGAAAGACAATGGAGGTGTATATCGATGATATGGTGGTAAAGAGCACAAGCGCTTCGTTACACAGGGGGCACTTGGAAGAAGCATCTAGAATCTTCTCCAATTAAACGCTCCAAGTCCAAGTTAGTTTCTCTTTTCCCTCTTTTTACTTTTTAATCAATGGAGACATTGATGTTTTAAGTATGGGGTGGTTTGGGGAAATTTCTTGATTATATGTTTGTTTGATTTTTATGATGGATGAATGCCTCTTCTAAGATGTCTTAGGATTGTAATTATTTGCATCATCATGTAATTCCTTATAAGTTGCTTTGTAAGATTGCCCACCATGACCTTACTTCTTGAATTTTGAGCATATAATGAACATTGAGCATGCATGATTCTAAGTGAAAAGCAATCCAACAATTTGAACCTAAGTGAGAAATTATTTTGGCCACATGGAGTGTATGTTTTATTCCTTGGTTTTTCATGTGTGATTTTTACTCTTCCATATGCGTTTATCACTTGACAATGACATGCTTATTTGAAACTTGAAGCCAATGAATATGTATTCATTACTTGTTAGATCAAATGATATTGAACTTATTTTCATTAGCCTATTTCTCCCCTTTTCATCCTACATATGCATGATCCCTTGTTTGAAACCCCTTGTTTGAGCTTTAAGCCTTATTTCTAGCCCCACAAAAGTATCCTAGCCATTATAAGCTTGACCCAATTAATCCGGGAATTAGGATTTAGAATGGATTGTGTTGTTGTTGTGGATGAGGGGTAGGAATGAAGAGATTGTGAAGGTAGAGATTAAAGGAATTGTCTTAAGAAAAGCATGGAAAAAGATGAAGTTTTGGCTCGGGGTAGCACAAGTGTAGTGAAAAAGAAAAGACCACTCTTTGTCTTAGGTCGAGGCCGACCTACACTAGGTCGCAGCCGATCTCTTCAGTGCATGATGAAAATTGTCGTGAAAAATCAAAAATCAAAAAGAGAGGTTGTGTGAATAAGTGCTAGAGTCAAAGCTTCTTCATCAGAAAAAAACAAAGGGATAGGTGAAGTGATGCGAGCTTTGAAAGTTAAAACTATTTGGTGTTTGGAGGAAGAAAGAAGAGTTGGTTGAGTGTAGTTGAGTTTTGAAGTCTAGGAGTCTAGGTTCTTGGATTCATTAGCACCACAAGACCAAATTATTTCACACCCTTTGAAATACCGAGCCCCATTACAACCTGGCCGAATGAAACTTCTTTGAAGTCTTCATTGAGCTACTCTAAGTTCTTTTGATGATTTAACTTGTTTTGATTTCTTCGGTGGAGAATTTTGAATATAATTTCCATTGATTATGAGGTTTTGCATTTGGAGTTGAGATTGAGTGCTCATTGATATACCTTAAACACTTGAGAGCGAGTGAAACACATTAACCCTGTGAGGTTGGATTGTTATTGCCTAAAATATATACATGGGCGCTATGATATTGAAATTATTTGCTGATCATTCTACTTGTGCTTACCTTTTCCTTAGAGGCATTCTTGAGCTTGTTATTTGGTATTGATGCATGTGAGTGATTGCTTGAGGACAAGCAAGTCTAAGTATGGGGTATTTTGATGTCGTGCTTTTTAGTTAGATTTCATAGGTTGTTTTCTAGGTTGTTTTGCATATTTTCCTATGTGTTGGTGTGTTTTGCATGAGATTTCCACTCTCTTTCGAGAGTTGGAGTCGTTTGTGTTTGCATTTGTGTTTTGTAGGTATTTGGAGCATTTTAGAGGAGTTTTCGAGCTTTTCTGAGCATTCTTGGAGATTACGGTGTTGCGGTGTTCGTAGTCAAGTAGTGAAGTCAAGTGGAGATTTTCAAGGATTTCAAGGATGGATCTTCAAGCCAAAAAGTGTCTCAAAAAGAGCTACAAGAAGTCTAAAAGGGACCCAAGAAACATCGAGGAAGAAACCCCGAAAGAAGGCTAAGCAATGGATCAAGTTCGAGCGAAAACACGAAGAAATCAAGAATCTCAGGAGGAGGTCGGCCCCGACCTACCCATGGTTGTCCGCGACCTAATCTGACACTCTCAGAATGTGGTCAGCCGCGATCTGGTCATGGTCGGCCCGTGTGCAAGTCTTTGCCGCCCAAGTAATGCTTTTGCGGGAATTTTGAAATTCGAAATAAAGTGTGCTCTTCAAGGTTGACCTTTTTGGGGACTTCAATTTAAAGGGCCTTTGGGCTCCTTTTCTGGAGATTTTTTAGCTTAGTTTTGGAAGGGGCTCTCTCTCACTTTCCCTCCTAAGGGGAGGGGGTTGGTTTTCTTGCTAGGGAAGGAAGTGGACATGGAAGACAATGGTTTCTAAGGGAAGTGTGAAGTTTGGCAAGTTTGTAAGTTTGGATCTTTTGTTTAATTGAAGTTGTTTGTTTTCGATTATGTCTCCCTCTTCTCTTATGTTGTTTGTGTGTTTGATTATGTGTGAGTAGCCCTCTTGTTAGGGTTGGGGTGAAACCCACCATGCAGGTGCATTTTGAACCTTGATACTTGATCCATGCCTGACTTGTAACCTCCATCCTTCAATCCCTCTTGCATGCTTAATTTTCTTGATGAAAATTGGGGCATGTTCTTGTTTGCAAACGAATTGAAAGATTATGTTGTGAATCGGAACAATTATCCGGGTTAAGATGAAAGTTAAAACCCTTAGACAAAAAGTTGGATTGCATGTTAGCTTAATTCCTCAATGAAAGTTGAGGCATGTCCTTGTTTGCAATTGAATTGAAAGATTAAATTGTGAATTTCAATAACAATTTGGGTTTAAAAACGAAAGTTAAAACCTTTAGACAACAAGAAGGATTGCATCTTAACATCTTCATGAAAGTTAAGATCTTAATGTGTTCAATAGTGGCGAAAGTCACTCATGAGATTATAGGTTGAGTTGATCTTTTATCATTGTTTGAATGCATGATCACGTTGTGGTGAAACCTTATCCCTAGTTATTTCCCCGTATTTTTTACAAAGCTTATTTTCGTTGTAATATCCAATATTTTTATAAGATATTATGTAATATATTCTATTGGAACTTGGAAGTATAAGAACAATTCTAATGAATTCGTTTTCGTAACGACGAATTAAAGCTTTCAAGAAAGCATATTAATCGTTATATATAATTTAAAAGTATAAAATAGAGATTTATAGTCTAAAGATAAAATTAAGTATTTTCACTCATAAAGAATTTACAAATCTAGTGATTTTAAAAAGAAAAATAAATAATAAAAATAAAAACAAAAGAAATGTAATTTGATAAGATTAATATTATTAATCAGCAGCAATTAATCAAATTAGATTAATTGTTATAAAATTTAATCAAGAGCTAATCTAATCATAATGGGCCTAAATTAAAAGTAAGAGGATAGAAAAGGTGGGATTCAAACCCCTAACCTCTTTTACCCCTTCCCTTCCTTCTACCAACTAAGCTATGAGAACTTTCTATCCATTAAGGGAACTGATTTAATTTAAACCCAACCCAAAAATCCGACACGAGATGGTGCCCGAGATTTCCGGTCGTACACGCCTAACGCCACCCTCACTTCCGGTCTCATCCCGAGAATCCGGCCGAGTTCCACCATGTCCTATTCCACTTCCCTTGCGTATGATTGTGGGCAATCGATTGAACACTCAAATCATCTTCAACTCTCCCTTCCTCCTCTCTCAAACCCCTGAATACCCAAAAAAAATCCCGTCAATTTCAGCCGGCAATTAGCCCCAAAATCCGGTCCAAACCCACCCAAATCATAAACTCTCAAATCTGATTTTTTTTGTTCTTCGCCGGAACCTGAGGCCGCCGCCCCTCTGCCGTCGCCAGAGACCGCCGGGTGCCACCCTCCCGTTTCCGTCGTCGATCGCCTGGAGCCGACCGGGTGTTGCCGTCGTCGTTGTGCTGTTGCTGGGACGTGGCAGCTGTGGAATTGTTGTGGTACGTAAAAGAAGAAGAAGGGAAGGAGGCAGGCACAATTTGGCTGCGTAAAACACAAAGGAAAAGGTGGCCTTTTCCCCTGATTTTTTTAATGTTAATTAGGCCCACTAACCTCTTTGTTAATTAAAAAGCCTATTAGTCCAATTAATTAGGAGAAACATATTTTTTTTTTTTGAGATCAGGAGAAACATATTAAAATAGATCTCATGGTATTTTTATACTAATGAGTGGTGCTAAATAAATTTAAAACCGATACCCATTAATATAATATTATCATATTCATATAGATTGTGGGCTTATGAAATTTGAATCATTATTTTTATAAGGTAATAAAATTAATGAGTATGATTAAAAATATTATTTATAATCCATGCAATTAAGTTAACCTCCTTATGAAAATAAACTTGACCTCTTTTCTTAATTAGGACTTATAATGCTAAAATATTATTTTATTATGAATAATGAAGCTTAGTTAAGTACTTACTTAATTTCTGTAAGAAGCGTTTTTATAAATAAATTTTATGAAGGATGTTTGTAAACCAATGATTTTTACAAAAATCCTAAACTCGCTTCTAACATTTAATAAACCGAAAACATAGATTTATAAACTAATAATTCGAGGAGTTCCTAGACTAAGAAATAAATTAAATATTAATTTGTTTCGTTATCATTCCCGTGCCTCGGATTAGGTCACGCTGCTAGGAGAGTTCGTTCAGAGATTCCGTCTTCGTAAAGACTTAACTCTCGAAAATCGAATACAAGTGGATGGTTCTTTCTCCCTATTCTCTTGATATTCGATAAATCGTAAATTCCATCCTTGCTATCCTATCCTCTTTGTTGGGAACGCCTTGTTTGCTAAATAAAATGAACCTAGTATTTATTTACTGTTTAGAGATAACGACCCCGTTATTATTTATAATATCGTATTGCGCTACCCTATGGACTTAGGACCGATGATTGGCCTCTATTTGTTTCAAGTCTCTTTTTAATACTTTGTTGTGGACCAGCGTAGGGAACAGGGATGCGAGTTTGGACTCTCGACATCTCTTTATAATTGTATTGGGAGGTATAACTATTATTGTCTTCTGATATTGGGTCATAACTCCACCTACTCTCCGAATAGAGGGGTGTTGCACTCTAGCTAAGTGTTGGGACTCAATCCCTTAAGGCCACGTCTCATCCTTTGAGTTGCCACATTAATTAAAAGTCATCACTGAAGTGTTGTGTGTTACGACTTATGAAAGATAAGTGCCCAATGCACATTAACTAATTAATGGGATAAGGATGGCTAGTACTAGTTTGGACAAACCATCCGGACTCCTAACTTTAAATAACTCTAGCTAATAGAGACTTTTGTTGTTACTTGATGTGAGTTGATAATGTTCCCAACAAAAACTTAATCATCTCTCGTTCCTAGGAAATCATTTTCTTGTGATTTCCTATTCTCAAAAGAAATCTCGTATTTCTTTTCTCACCAGATTCATTCTTCATTCCGTCCTCGTCTGAGTTACATACAAATAAAACTCGTTCGAGTTACATTCAAATAAAGCCCGTTACTACTTTTATCTCTTTCACCGCCAAAGAACTCGACTTGTCGCACATCGTTCAGTTTCCTTGCCGATAGATTTAGCCGTTTTAAGAACCTAGTCATATTCTACCACTTGCTCAGTCTCGCGTTAGACTAATACCACTTTCTTTTCTTCCCGACATTGGTCGGCTGGTATTTCTTGTCTTTTATGGAAATATCAGGTAACAAGGGTAAGGCCGTAGCAGAGTAAAGACAAAGACTCAAGGATCTGAAGGAAGAAAGGTTTCAAGTCTTTTGGACATTTTGGGTTCCCCATACTACTGTGTATAATATTATTGTCTTAAATTCCGCTGCACTATTATCTAATGTCATTTCCATTTCAAACAATAGCGTTTCACACCTTTGAACGCCTTTATCAAGTACGTGGCAAACGATAAACCACTTTAAATGTAATATAACTATTATATTTTATATTACTTTGAACTGTGTTGTGTTACCTACAACCTCGGGTGGTCTTGGATGGTAAAATCTGAGATCACTAGCGGTAACACCCTTGGTTTAAAAATAGGGGTGTTACATTCGTACCCAGATAGGTCGGCCCCAACCTGTTGCAGGTCGGCTGCGACCTACTTCAAAAGGTGTTTTAGTGTGTTTTTAGGTTCTGTCGGAGGTCGGCCGCGACCTCCCCTAGGTCGGCTGCGACCTTCCCCTGAAGCTCGTGATTTGTGTTGTTTGGCTTGTTTTGCTTTGTTTTGTTTTGTTTTGCTTTTGTAGTTTGATTGTTAGACTATAGCTCTACTAACTCCCGTGGACGACCCTGACTTCGCTATACTCAGTAGGGTCTTGACAAATTTATTTGTTCGAGACTCTCTCAACATTAAGCGAGCTAGGGCGAGAGTAGTACCAAGATGAGTGACCTTTTGGGAAGTCCTCGGGTTGGCATGGGATAGCGCTTCTAGGGTCTCGAGCCTTATAGAAAACAGAAGCACACCGTGGGATCTACATTTTCTATGATTCCTCCAACCGACAGGGGAACATTTCGAAGTAATCAAGTTTGAATTCAGATTATGAGTGTGCACCAACAATTGAAAGTCGATTTGGTCGAGAACATATGGCAAAAGTTTGGCACCCCAACTAATCGAGATGTATAACGTATTGACATGTTATTATGCTTAATTACATGTACTGTATTGTGTTATTTCGTAATTTTTTAGTTTTTGGTGTGTTTCGTTTTATGAATTATCGCTTAAACGTGGTGTGCACATGAACAATATATTTGTATTTCATGTATTAATTATGAATTATGCTTTATCAAAAACTTAAATTAAAAAAATAAAACAGAGTTATATATTATATTAGTAGTATTTAAAATACAATAACTATTATAATATTATTTAAGAGTATAAAAATAATTTAGATTAAATATTCGATGAAAAAGCAAATATATGAGAGAGCCATTAAGTTTCTACTAATCTGTATATATATATATATATATATATATATTTATAATTCATAAGGTTTAGAACCACCACGTTACGCCAGGTAGGATTCTTCCACGTTTCGTCCCTAATATTTCACCACCTAGGATTTTGACACGTGTCGGTCTATCATTGCTCCACGTCATATATTTTTTTTTACTTTTTTATTAAACCACATCATTGATAAAGCCATATCATATTTATTTAGGTAAATCAAATTTGTCTTCGTACTAAAAAGATATATATAGAGATTGTTTATAAAATATTTTTTTTTTATAGTTGTACAAATCTTATCTATAATATATAACTAAGGTACTAATTAGGAAATGAAAGATTTTGATAATTATATATTTGTCAATAGATATTCTTATCAAATAATCAAAATCTTTAATTTCTTAATTATTATGTTAACTAGTCTTTTCTTTCTTGATTAACAATTTGATGGTATATGACTTATCCTTTTAAATCTTATCAAATAGTCAAAAAATTTCATTTCTTAATTATAATGTAAAGTTCTCATTTATTTTTTAATTAAAGATTTGATTATATATAAATTATTCTTTTAGTACTTTATAGGATCATAATCTTTCATTTAAAAAAAATGACTATATAAATGAATATGATCACAATTTCTTAAAAAATCATAAATATGTATTTTGTAGAACTATTAGATATATATAAGTTTTATTTAGATATAAAATCGATATACTACTATTTATAGTTAAAAACAATCAATTTAAAATTTTATTCAAATCCCATTCCAAGATGGAATTACGCTGGTATGTGTAATAGATTTTAGGGTTTAGCTCTGACTCGGGCGTTGCCCCTCTGCAAGGTTCTACTACTTGTATGCAGCAGCCTTTTGTTTTGGCTGATTATCCAATTTTGCAGAAATCTCTCTCAAATCTCTCGAAGTCTCTTTCTCTCGATCCCTACCATTACTCTTCGAATCGATCCTTACTTTTCCCTTGATCGTTTCCTGGAGCTGGAGCACCGCTCTCCGAGTTCGGACCGAGCTTCACCCATCGATTTCCATCTCACCCGTCTTTGTACGAAATGGCCGGCGGTGACTCAGAAGCCCAAGACTCTTGCGCTCGATGTGGAAAACCTGCGAATCTCCAGTATGTTCTTTTACCTTCGCTGCTTTTGTCCGATTCAACTGTAGTTGCTCTTAAGTTTGAATATGTGTAGTTATTGCTGTGATGCAATGTTTTAGATTTGACATTGCTCTTAGGTTTGAGTATGCATAGTAATGCAATATTTTTTATTTTACAATTGAAATGAACGATTTTTGTGTATGAATATGCCCATGACTAAAACTAACATGTTGTCCACTACCAAACTAGTGCCAATCTGACCACAGCAATCACAGTTTGTGGAACGATTTCCATTTTGTGCACCATGAAACGCTGTCTAATAAATCTAACACAATATTGTTTGAACATAGTTTATGTTAACTTAAATTAGACACAAGGTAATGTGACACAATCGCAATGTCAATTCTAAAACCTCTTACACCTTTTTTTTATCAATGTCGTACATCCGTGAAACAACTCCCTGCACGGATACTAATCCAGCCTAAAACAAAAACACCAACACAGAGCATGGGATGGAGCACAACGAACACAAAAACCAGCAATGACAAGCGTTAAAAACAACAACAAAACTAGTAACGACTGATAATGAGATGTTCAATATGATGCAAATGAACGGACTAGATTTTGAAAGCGAGGAAAGTTTGGTGATACAAATGAGAGAGGAGGGGTGAAGTTCGTCTTCAGAGTAAAGAAAGAGGGGAAGTCTTAATTTCAATAAGAGAGCACAGTTATGGGTGCTCTTTCATGTACTAGTATTTTGGAAGAGAGGTGATGATGAGCGAGGAAGAGGAAGTTGATAAGAAAATTGCATTATTACCTTTTGACAAAAGGAGCTTACTTTTACAAATGTACTTATAAGTAGGGCTGAATAACCTCCGTTACAAAAATTTCCCACTATAATTTTGTATCCAGTGTGTTTTGTTGAGTTAATGTACAATATTCTGGCTGTTTTAACGAAAAGTATGGATAAAATTTTGTTGCAGGTGCCCAAAATGTGTAGCATTGAAGCTTCCTAGAGAAGGTACTGCTTTCTGGTAAGTATTTTCTTTTTCTTTTTCTTTTTAGATTATTTATGTTATTGTTTCTCTTGGTGAAGGCACAAAGGAGTTGAAGTCTTAGTTTTATCTTTCTCATGCCATTAGCCAAGGAGGGTGACTTTGTATTCATTACTTATCATTTTAATCATGTTTGCTTGAAACTGTCTTCATACATAGAAGGATTTAGATAAAACATTTGGGAGCTAGCTCAATGTTAGCTTTCTGAGACAAGCTTCTTAGTTGAGCTTATTGAATCCCTGAAGTTTGTAAGATTTGATGTCATGAATACCGACAACCAAGCTACAGTAATTTGTACTCGGTACCCTGAATCTCCAGTAGGTTTGATGCAGCACACTTAAAGCTACCTATTATAATTAAGTTACATTTTTTTTACATAGTGCTCATTAACAAGATTTTGAGTAATGACATATATAGTTACAGCATATATGCCTGGCTTGCTTCTTCATAAAAGTGTCTGACTCTCTATTGTTGTACATTTAAATTGTATATTTGATGTTTGATTTATTAAGATAGTTGATTATTCATGCTATAAGCTTCTCTTTCTGTATATGTTTCCATTGGCCACATTAGTACAATATCAATAATGCTCCTTCGATTACACTTAAGAAAGTTCTAGTATCTGCTTTTTGATGAGCTTGTCTACTAACAGCTCCCAAGATTGTTTCAAGGAATCCTGGAGCACTCACAAGGCAGCTCACCTGAGCAGAAGTGTTTCCTCTGAGGAAAAGACTTCAGCTAATGAAAATGAAAACTGGCTTTATTGTTTGAAGAAAGGACAAGCTCGAACATTCAAGCTCCCCCATTTTGATTGGACGGGGTATTCTTTATCTACCCTCGTTGATCATTTTTCTCACAGAAAATGAGTGCATGAAGTTAACTTGTCCTTACCTCATAAATTTCCAAATATGTTCAACCTTTTCTTCGTTATGTATCTTGGCTGTACCATGTCCAGTTTCCATGCTTGGAAACCAGTGTTATGTTCTAATTGACAGGGATCTTTGAATGTGTAGTTTTTTCTTACTTTGGAATTGATTTTGACGGGAGCCATTAAAATAGTTGGCGTAAGAATGTTCCACCAACAATGATGTTTAACTCATACTTGCTTTAATGAAATTGAATCTCTTGTAAGATCACCTATGGTAGATGATAGGTAGGCCTTTCTTGGTTTTTTAGAAACTTTTTGGTGTTTTCTTACTGAGTGTGTTTTCTAGAAATAGATTGGCAATTTTTTTGTAACTGAAGAATGGTATGCATGTTATGGAGTTGATAAATCTTTCCCTGGGCTTGTGAAAAGAAGAATACAAATCATGTTCAAATAGACAAATGGAAGATGAACTGTTAAAGTAAGGATTACCTTCTGTTGACTTGTTCTCCTATCTCTCATTTACTGGAATGTGTTCTTGTCTGATTGTTCATGGAAATGAGAATTTCATTTCTTTCTTCTTCTTCTATGGCTGATATTTCCAGCTTCCATTTCTGTTGGAGCACACTTTTCCAGCTCTGAGTGTTCTTACGTCTTTTATCTACCTATGTATTTATGCTCTAGATATTATAATTATTGATTCACTCTTTTCTTCCTATTGACAAAACTTTTTTGTTTACAGGACATTGAAGCCATTCCCCATATCAGGCAGGCGCACTGTACCAGATCACATTGATCTACCTGACTGGGCTATTGATGTAAGCTCTTCCTTTCATCTGTATACAGCCTTGCTTTTTTTTAATATTAATGAGGGATGGATTATTGGTGGAAGTGTCAGAAGTAGTGCTGACCCTTGAACTGTTTACTGCTTATTAGGGTACAAGTATTAGGCTGTGAATTTATTATTATTGTTCATGAGGATTGTTAACTTGCTCACTTAATTTCACACTTTGATGTGCAGGGAACCCCAAAGGTTGAGCCATACAGTGATTTGCAGCATGTGGTTGAGGTATGGAGATATCTGTGGGCTTAACCTGTAGCTACTAAGCAACCAGATATGACTATGCTAAACTAGTACTAACTTATTTATACTCCACTTTTTACCTCTATTTGAAGATCAAAACTCCAGAGCAGATTGAGAGAATGAGGGAAACTTGTCGGGTAAATTTTTTACATTTTCTTTTGAGTTTATATTATATTTTATGACTTGTCTTTTCTAATATTTTTATCAGCAGAGAGATCTAGGTTCTCTTACCTGAGGGTCCTATTCCTCTTTCCATGGCTAGTCAATATTGCTGTATAACTTACCGTTTCTAATAGAGTATCCCTTCACTGATGTTTATGTATAGTTTTCAGGATTTATTTGCTATTCTCTTCTTGCATGCATTAGAAGTAACTGACGTATTCAATTCTTTATTGCTCATGTCATACAATTATTTACTCTAGCCTCATTATTTGATTGAAATTCAATGTATCCAGATTGCCCGTGAGGTTCTGGATGCGGGTGCTCGTATAATTCAACCTGGCATTACAACAGATGAAATTGATCGAGTGGTCCATGAGGCTACTGTTGCTGCTGGTATGGGCTTTTTATTTTTAACCTCGCTGTTACTTTCCATGCTTAATAAACTGGCTTATGCTATCGGAATTCTACTGTATAATGTATCGGGCACATCCTTGCTGCTGGTATGGCTTAGCTTTTTATTTTGCAAATTGCTATAATAAGGCCTCATTATTAATGACGCATTCCAGAAGGAAAAAGTGACTTGCTGTAGCAAAATCAGTATGTGCAATTTTGTGTGCAAGAGCCTTGCTATCCAATTATCTAGACTTGAAATTTCTTCCCGTTTCTCATGGGTGGGGAGTTGAATTGGTGTTGGGAGTCAAAAGTAGCTATCTTTTTTTTATGCAACATTTAGGCAAGTTGGAACGATTTATTGCTTACATATTCATTGCATTGAGATACGAAATTTATTACACCATACCCAAAATTGTTCATGGAACCCATCACATTCCCTTACACATCATTCCCCTTCTTATTCCCAAACCACCAAATGTCTGCCATCACCACTATCCATACCTAAAAAAAAAACAAATTGAAAAGGAAGTGGATGACTTACTTCCAAGTGCTTCTTTGTCAAAAAGGACGTTAATTCAAATGAAAAAATTGGCAATTCTGCAACTATTCTTATGTGCTCTTACACTTGCATTTGACCTATTCTAACTTAATCCTATCATGATAGCTTCAGATGTGTTTGTGTTCGTTATGTAGTTTGCTTGATCAAACATCGCCTGTGTCGGATATGGGCCAACCTGTGCTTAGGCCTGCTCTTCAAGGCCCAATATAAGCTCACATTCGCCCGTTGGACTGGGCTGGCTACCTGCATGGCTGGTCGTTTTTTTCCTTGTATAGAAATTACGAGAAGTTAATACGAGACCCATCATAACAAAGACAATTATATGAAAGGTTCTCTAAGTCAAGGCTTTAAATTTATTATTAACATCAAACATGCAAAGCCGCAGAACAATTCAACTTGGTGCCTTTTTGTTTTTCTTCTCTGGGTCTATTGGGAGCACTCTCATTTTGTATGGGTATGAGTGCTTTTAACTCCAACCCAAACCCTGCTTGAGTAGGACAACACTAGGAAGATATTGTTGGTAGTGTAGTTTTTGATAACTCTTTAGATTTCATTTTGTAAGCAAAAGAAATATTTTGCAAAAAGATTATGTGCTTTGAAAAGTTGGCAAATTGAGGGTTCTGAGTTTCCAGAATGAGCCATTATCTTAGCAATGGTATATCTGATAATAGTACCCATTTCTTATCGATGCAGGAGCATATCCATCTCCCCTAAATTATCATTTTTTTCCAAAATCATGCTGCACGTAGGTACTCCTTTTCTGGATTTTTTTAATATTTGCTTTGCTTTCATTCGTAATTTGTTTCAGTAATATAATTGTTTGTGGCTATAGGTCTGTCAATGAAGTCATTTGCCATGGCATCCCTGATGCTAGGTATTGAATCTTCTCTTGGTGATGTGAATTTTAGCCTTTTTTTTCCTTCATTTTGCTGGTTTTCGATTATGATCTTGATAAAACAATCTGACTGAAGAAGTGTACTGTGTTACTCTTGACAAATTTAAAGTCTTGCTGAAAGTTGACATATTAAGGGTATTACAATGATATCTATGCTTGGAACCAAACTATTTAGCGACACTGGTTAGTTGTCATTAATTACATGTGAGTCTCTGTGTACATATCTTGGCATCCTTGTTACCACAATGTCAAAAACTATTTAGCTACACTCTATAAACTCGCAACAAACATAGAAAGGTCCTTAGTATGGAGTAATCTTTGCTGACATCATATTGATTGGTCCAGGAAGCTTGAAGATGGTGATATTGTAAATGTTGATGTCACTGTTTATTACAAAGGTGTTCATGGTAAGAAGCCATGTTTTATATTCTGTTGCTAGTTTTTCTTAGTTGGTTCCAGCCATGTTAATGTCACCTTTAGCTCAATTTTTTCGGTCAAGTGCTATTATGGGGGTTTAGTATGACCATGTTTTCCCTAAATTCATAGGTTATCTTATTGATTCAAGTATTTGACAGAGTATGTGGGCTTGGTTTGACTATGTTTTCCCCTATGTTCATAGGTGATCTCAATGAAACCTATTTTGTGGGAAATGTTGATGAATCATCGCGGAAGCTGGTTCAGTGTACATATGAGTGCCTGGAGAAAGCTATATCAATTGGCAAGTGTTTTTTTCCCTGTCTAACTGATGCGTGATCCTTGTTTGATAGTTTATTTTAAGTGTAGTGCAATATCATACGTGCTTATGTCCTTATGGATGTCTACAAGCATGTTGCAATTCAGGAAAGCATATATACTGTTATTTATGCCATGTACTTCTTTGTATTCAGTGAAGCCTGGCATCAGGTTTCGAGAAATAGGAGAGGTCATTAATCGCCATGCATCAATGTCTGGGTTTTCTGTGGTATGCTTTTTACTCCCGTAAATATGTAGTTCCAAAATGACCAAAAGCTCTTACCGTTTTTTTTGGATATAGGTAAAGTCATATTGTGGTCATGGTATTGGGGAGCTTTTCCATTGTGCTCCGAATATTCCTCACTACTCTAGTATCCTTGATTAGTGTCAATTATTCTTGTTCCCTTTTTCTCCGTAGTAATTTCATTATGCATAGTACTACACATCAGTGCTCAATTTGTCACATAATCCAGCGTTGAGGTGATTCCTTAACAAGAGAAGGAAATAAAGCTGTCGGTGTGATGAAAGCTGGGCAGACTTTCACTATTGAACCAATGATTAATGCTGGTATGCTCTTGATCTTTGTACCTTTGTAGGTAGTGGACTAGTTCAAATTTTAGATGCCTACATGTGTTTGCTGTGTTCTTGGCAGGGGTATGGCGAGATAGAATGTGGCCTGATGGCTGGACAGCTGTCACTGCTGATGGGAAGCGCAGTGCGCAATTTGAGCACACTCTTCTGGTACTCTCCCTTTTGCATTTATTGACCAAAGACATCTTTTTGATTATGGCTGTTTTATTCTAGTTTCTTGCATCTTTGAACATCACACAATTTTTTTTTGCCTGCAATGTGTCGTGTAGGTGACGGATAATGGGGTAGAGATCCTCACAGGAAGGTTGCCTACATCGCCTAAGGTGTTTCCCTGGTTAAATCAATAATGAACCTAGAGAGTTGTTTGCTTCTTATCCAGCATGCAATGGACTGCTTTATCCATCCAAAGCTAGGCTTTGTTTATTCGGATCATAGTTGTGTCTACGATGTCTGCATGATGCATTTCTTCTTTGTGATGCCAGAACTTTGTTTCTCCATTTCCTTTTTGGGTTATGTTGATCGTTGTAGCAGTTTTCATGCTTAATTAGTTGTCAGATTTTAAGTCCGGAAAATTGGTGCAATGGAATTGTCGCTGTGTTTTAGAGTTCTCATTCCCTGATATGCACGATAAACTTCTTATGCACGGTAAACTTGCTAATTGGAGTCTGGAAACTTGGTGCAATGGAATTCGTCAATAGTATGTGTGAGTTTCATGAAATGATCCAATCTTTTGGGCATGTATGTTAGGACTAGCCTGATTTTTATGAATTTCATGAAATAAATGAGTGCTTCTGCTTGAATTACTTGGAATATGGACTCTAACATTGTGACCCTTTGGGTCCCACCAACAAGTTATTACTATGTTATAAATATACTGAATTGCTATTTGTACACCAATGGCTATGTGTACACTAAATGGTGCATCTGTCGTATAAAATGTAGTTCGGTGTTTCTACCGTACAAGTGTAGTTTGGTGCGCTTAACAAAATGTATTGGGGTAAAATCGGAATAAACAAGAATTCGTAAAATAACTGTACGCCTAAACTAAGTGCATAGCTAACAAACATTGAGAAAGCGGCCACATTACAGTGCGCCAAGCAAATGCACACAAGTTTGTGCGCCTACGGGTGGTGCATAGGCTGTGCGCCCAAAGACAACGCACAATGTGTGTTATACCAAAAAAAAATAAAACGCGAATTCCTAGTCGATGTTGTCACTCTTCTTCGTCTTCTCCGAAATCTCAAAAATTTGTGGCGATGACATCTATGGCGACATGGCGAACGGAGTAGAGGAGCGGGCGGCGGTTGGCAGAGCATGGGTCAGTTTTATCATCATCAGTGTGAATATATGAAACTTCTTACCTATTTGTCGTTCTTGTGAAGAAGTGAAGTCGGCTGTCAGTCCAAGCTCTAACTATGTTTCTCTTTTATAAGGTCTGAGCCATGTATCATCAACATACCCGACAAGCCCCGAATACCAGTTCTTCAGGATCTGGCGGCGTTTGGCTTCGTAGCTCTCCTCGGTAATTGACATGAACAAACCCCAAAATCTGTGAGAAAACTTTGTAGCCAAGGTATCATCTTGAAAGACGTCAAGCGCATGTTTTTGATATTGGAAGTAATGTGCACCCAACATAATAAATGTTGCACTTCATCTTCAGTGAAAATCTCGTGAATTGCATTTATTAGTGCTTGTTCTCGATCCGTCATAATGGTTGTCGGCATCACACCCATTTCTTCATATAGTTTTCTCAAGTGACCTAAAACCCATGCGAAATGTGATTAATCTTCCTTAGACATGAATGCGAAACCTATGTTGAATGTGTGATTCGTGCAGGTCATACTAACTATCTCCAGCAAAAACATGTATACCTACACATTTTTGAAACATTTAAGCCCAAACATTAAAAAATATTCAAAAAACATTATTTGGATTGAATAAATGGGAGGAAACAAGCCTGTTTGTCTTGTAAGTGGCATCCATAACAATCAGATAAAGACAAACCCACACTCTATATCCCTTATTGAGTAAGAACACCGATGTCGACTGACATACCGTCAAATTGCCACGATCATTCAGTAATAGCTTATACTTGAAGTTTGAAATTTGCTTTCTAGAAGTCAAATTATCCGGATCATTGTTCACCAACATTTGCGAAATCTCCTTCGGTTTTTTGAACACTCCGCATGCAATGACAGTATCCTTTTCCTTGGGGGTCAAGCGGCCAAGATACCGATGTCCAAGCGAGGTTGTTCCAATCTCATGATTGTGCATGCCGAACTTCACCTTCAAAGTCCATTTTACACTAAACCTCGATCGAGGACCGACCAACTCAAAAGGACATCCACACTTCCTTGACCCTCCTTTATTCACTATAGCTCTAGACTCTCCGCCTTGATCGCATATTAGTTTGACATATCCATCATTTGAGTTACTAATGAGGATTGTAATATTGAAAGGTTGACCGATTTGTCTAGCCCACTGAATCATCTCTTTCATGTCATCCTACTCATATTCATTTGCAAATTCGGATGTGAAATCTCGGCCAAATGTCTATACAAACATTAAACTCGTAAAAAATTAAGATTAAATACGAAGATTACTCCTTATTTCTAAAAGACTATGTTGCATTCTAAACAAATACGAAATTGACATAAGTAATCGAGTTCAAATAGAATTGTAAATGCGTGATACTTACCCGTAACCATTTGTTGGTTGAAACCGTCTATTTGCATTTTCTTGCTCTTCTACAAATTCCTCTCCTTGCAATTCTGGCGAGTCTTCATACTCATCATTTAGCTCATCTTCCCAGCCATAATACAGATTTTCACCAGTATACAACATTGTTTGATTGAGATTTGAGCATAGATCTATAGTTTGAAGTTGGTACAACCATTGACAAAATGAATGAAGAATCAAGCATCAGCCAACCCGAACATGCGGGTGTAAACCTGAACACTAGAGGGTGATGGATCGGTATGGATGAAGGTCTATCACCCATCAGCCAACCCGATACACCCGAAATATACACATACTTGTGTATAGTATGAATAAAAATCCTAATTAATATTCAAACATTAATGCATAAATATGACTTTTGTTTAAGATGTAGATGTTGCTAATGTAGTAGAAATTTCTTTTTTCGAGCAAAAACAAAAGTAGAACTATAATGTCTTATTTATATTAATTCATTCATATTAAAAAATGGCTTTTGTATTATAGTGTAAGATTACACAAATATACACTATGTTATATGCGATCATAAATTTCAATCACCCATGTATTACCTGATCCACCCACTTCACTTGATGGATGACGGATGTTGGTGGTTCACTCACCCATCATTCGACCCGTTATCATACCTAATTGGATCTCTCACCACAAATTTGGGGTTGCAATCCTCTTATGGTAGACAAAATTACAAACATCAATTCAGTGGACCAATTGCTTTCCCCAAATAAGCCTTAGGTACAAAAATGATTGTAAATACTTGTGTGGGCTATAATGGTTCTAGTTAACTCCCTGGTTAGTGTATATAGTTCATATGAAAAGAGGAGTAGTAGTAGTAGTGCGTGAGAGGCTCAACATATTGATCATTATAATTTGATGTGAACAGGATGGCTTTGAAATAACTTTGAAATTCTTGATGGGCCTTGTCTGGTCAGTCTATGACTCATCGTGGGACTTTCTTAATTTGTTTCATGTGGAAGTGTTGTAAAATTTCACGTCTTCTTCACTTTTATAGAAAATAAAAAAATCATGAAAAAGAAGCGACATTAAAGAAAATTAAAATACTTTTCTTTATGAAAATGAGTGAACATATATATACAAAGTAATAGGACCACTTCAATGGTAGGCAAAAAAATGATAGGGACTAGGGATTTCATTTCATGATATCGTATGTTGTTTTATAAAATGATCAATCTCAGATTTACAATTAGTATTGAAAAAAGTTTTTTTTTAAATATTATAGTAGAACATTTATAAATTAATATTCGGTAAATTCATTAGGATCCGAACCAGTGTGAATTGACTTATAGGTGCGAAATGAGAATGATTAAAGTCGTTGAGTGCGAAGAAATTATAACTAAGGCAATAGTACTCATTATGCTAAAAAATCAGAAAATGGCATTTTTGGCGAAATATTCGTATATTTCTAAAAAGTAAAGATACAAGACTGCTCCAGATTTTTCATAATAACGGTGTTTTTAGTCATCAAAATCGATTGTTTGTTCATCAAAAACGATCGTTTGTGAATAACAACGTCAAATGTGCATCCAAATTGTGTGCATTAATATATGTTTATGCATCATAATTAGTTGTATGTGTATCAAATCTAACTGTTTTATGTGCTTTATAAGGAGACGATTGTGCATCAAAGTAACTAAATAGTGCACCCCGTATGTGGGTGCATCTGAATTGGTTAAATGTGCATCCAAGTAACACCCCGTCCTTTTGATAAGGCATTTCGGGAATAAAATTCACGAGGCACTACCAGGCTGGTATGACAACAAAACACTCGGATCTTGCCATGCGAGCACGATAAGAAAAACATAGAAAATATCTTACTTGTACAATGAAAACATAACTCAAACCATATGTCATGAACTGAACCGAACCAACAGTTTGATGAAAAGAGCTCCCATCCTTCAACAGTTATTAAAAAAAACTATGTGACTCACTAAATAATTAAATAAAGTCATGCTACTATAACAATCACAAAAACATAACATAACACCAAAAACCTGACTAATATGACACGCACGTCCCTGTTCCACATCACAATTTCATCGAGGCTCCACCATGACATCCTTCTGATCTGGATTGAAAAATATCTAGTTTCCCAAATGGTCTGATACTTCATTCAAGTTAGACTAAGCAAGGTAGTTAAAAGACATTTCAAAATGAGTTTTCTAAATTCAACAATGAAGTTCGTAATCACACACAAAACTCTAGTCAAATTCAAGGTCCAATTTTTCACTTAATCCACCACAAAACTCTAGTCAAATTGAGTGACTTGCCTATCTCTAAAAGTCACTAAGTGAAGTGCAATGATTTATAACTAATGAAAGATTAGTGCTTCGTGCATAGTAATCAATGAACGCAAGGTGATTAGTACAACTTGGAAAATCAATCCGGGTCCACATTATTGACAATCGCCTATCCAATCTGAATGCATGACTCAAGTTGTTAAAATGCCTATAAAATGGCAAGATGGGTTTAGGTGTATAAGCGTCCTTGTGGCCACCTCCTTGTCGGCACCTTCGAGTTATGATGAGGTTGATACGATTCGATTCATGTTGGATGCTTTTCAAACTCTCAATGATTAAGCTCCCAACAAATCAATAAACACATTTCTTTTTTAGGTGTTATTTCCTAATTACGTCCTATTCCCGAGGAAGTTCCATCTTCTCTCATTACCCTTCGTACACCGTGCCAAACACTTAAACCTCTCGCTCAGATTGCTGTTTCGCTATCGTCATGATGAACCTCGACTAACATGCACCTACTAGTTATCATATGACTAAGGATTGCCGTTATGTACGACCTTTCTTAGAACCGAAGTATTATTCTCCCACTTGTTTAGTCCCGCGTTAGGCTAACATCCCTTCTTTCTTTCCCAACTCTGTTAGCTGGTATTCCTTGCTTTTATGTGGATATCAGATAGGAAAGGGAAGGCTATCTAGGAGTAACCGAAGACTTAAGATGGAAGGAAGGAAGGAAGGAAGAAAATAAGGATGCAAGACGTTTTCAAATATTTTGTTTACTTTATGGTTTCCACTCGCTTTCGTGTCTATCCGAGACATGCATATTCCGCTGCAAACTCCTCACTGTAGTGTTACTAAACAACTTAGGGCTTATAGCCTTTGTAACCGAATCTAAATTTTGTTATAAAAATATGATTTGGTGTGGTTATTCTCGTGTTACGATACCTAAGCCTTAAACGGCTTCGAACTGTGAAATCCGAGGTCGTTGGCGGTAATACCCTTATGCTTGTGAAATCGGGGTGTGACATACAAGTGATACAACCATGCACAATGTACTATTTTAAGTGAACAAATATGCAATCCTAATTCACAAACTAGTGTAGCTAAAGAACAAAAAGTGATTCATATGTAGAAAAGTCTAGCAAAACAGTTGTTAGTATTATTGAACAAATGTGCGATAATGATGCATAAGTACTATAATGATGCATCATAGCACAATAATGATGCATAAATATAAGATATACAACCATGCACAAAGTGTTAATTCAAGTAAACAAACACACAATCCTAATGCACAAACTGATATTATTGATGAACATAAAGTGATTCACATATAGAAAAGCTTGACAGAAAAAGAGATTCCTTATATATAAAGATATTGTTGGTATTGCTGAAAAATGTGCAATAGTGATGAGCAAACACATGATAATTATGCATAATTGAGCATTAGTGATCCACAAATATAAATGTTACCATCAAATGAACTCTAGAGAAGTATTTGACCTTAAGAACTCATGCCAACAATTGCTTTTTTGATTAACCATAGGGAAGCACTAGCAAAAACAACATTTTTCAACAACCAAAAATAGTTAACAAACCCAAATACTTGTAATAATAATCAACCTCTTTGACTCTTTGACCCGTAGTAATCTTTGGTCGTCTTAGGAAAGTTATATTTTTTTCCAAAAGCGAATAATTGATATCCCATATTTATTTTCTAACTAGATGCTCCTTTGAATCAACTGAGAATTTCGATTAATTTGGAGCATTCTTGACGATTTGCTCGAGCAAATAATTAACAAACTATTATTTGCATAGTATAAGTGAGAAATATAAGGTGCACATCAAAAGGACTTTTGTACATAGAATGAATAAAGATAGGGCGAAATACATACACGGCCACCTGACCTTTTACGAAATAGTCACTTTAATACCTCACCTTTATTTTTTACCTATTGAGTACCTGAACTAACACTTTTTTTACCTATTAAACACTAATTTAACGATATGTGTAAATTTTTTTGCCAGATTGGCGCCACCTGTACACCACATATGCGCCACATATACACATCATTATTCTTTTAATCAAAACAAATTTTAAAAGAATAAAAATAAAAAAATAGATAATTCAATAAAAAAACTATATAAAAAGAAAAAGAAAACAAAAACCCCAAAATATAAATCTCAAGTCTGGCCCTCCTCCGACCTCCCTTCACTGCCTCTCATCCTCTCTACCCTCCACTACTCCTCCGTCCGCCGCCTGCATTCGGGATACACTTCCCCTCGTCGCTGTATTTTTCCGTCGGCCATCTACCGTTTTTTCCACCAAGCTGCTGACCCCACCCATTATCCTTCTTTCTGGCCAGATCCAGACTTGAATCTGACCGCCTTGTCACCCACGGGCCCTCCTTCGCCAGTTGCGATCTTCGCCACCCCAAATCTGGGAGAGTATCGCCAGATCCGGTCTCGTCGTAGAGGGGAGAGCAAAGTCATCGAGGAGGTGGTGATGGATTCTGGCTCGGTGATGTCTGCTATAGAAAAAGCTCGGATGAGCTCAGAGGACAAGATTTGATTGGTGGGCACGATTGGGTCTGGTGAAGCTTCGCCAGACTTTCCCGTGGCTGAGCTGCTATCGGACGAAGTGAAGGGAGGAGTCCGGATCTGGCGGCAATAGAGAGATGAGGCGTTTGGCCTAATCGGAGGTGGAAGCCGGGAGTAGGAAGGAACAAAAGCGGAGGGAGGGCGAGGTGGCGATGGCTCCGGTGAGCGCGGCAGATCGAGGTGGTGGGGTTCGAGGTATTAGTGGAGCTTTGACGGGGACGGCTTGGTGTGGTGGAGGCAGATTGAGGTCTTTGTTTTCTTTTTCTTTTTCTTTTTCTATTTTTTACTCTTTTGATTGAATTATTTATTTTTTGATTGTTTTTATTCTTATGAATGTTTATTTTATCAAAAGAATAATGTTTTGTATATATAGAACATAGGTGGCCTCAATGTGGCAAAAGTTTTTTACACGTGTCAATGAACAGGTGTTTAATAGGTAAAAAGGTGTAAGCTTAGGTATTCAATTGGTAAAAAGAAAAGGCGAGGGTTTAAAATGACTTTTTGCAAAAGTTCAAGGGGTTGGATATGTATTTAATGGAGAACCTTGACATAATCCCCATGATGGAACTATATTACCATAAGTAAAGCCATTAAATTTGAAAGAAAATGAAACGGAAGTCAAACAACCCATAACTCTTGTAATTCAGCTTTGGAAGAAATCTAATCTTGCCATGGAACTTTTTAAAAAGCCCCATTCAACATGATCATAAGCATTCATCATATCGAGTTTAAGCACAAAGAAATTTGTGTGACCTTTTCCTCTATTCTTCAATAATGAAATGTTTCAAAAGACAAGATGATTAGGAATAAATGCGCTTCAAGATTCCCCTACTAAATCAGCCATGCAAGGTTTCAATTTATTTTATTGTATAAAACAATACACAAGCAAATAGATTGAAGTTACTTATAGCACTCACTTGTTTACATTATAAATCAATAGAGAAAACGTTAAAATATCAATAAAGACACACAAACAAGGTTATTATATGCTTTCTTGTGGCAACGTTCTCGTATACTAACCCGAAGCATGCATCCAATAATGTTACTTAATTCTTTTATGCATTCCAAGTGTCAAGGATGATACGAAGCTAAAAAGGGTCAACAATGAAGGAGTCAAGCATTCAATTTAGTAGTTGAAGTGGTAATATATATAAGTGGTGCTTCATGATCTTAGGCCTTTCAAGTCTTTAATTCAATGAAGGAATTTAAAGCTTCTCAAACTTTGGGTCGACACAAGGGAGGTCAGTTATAAGGTTGACATTGAAGTTAAAAATGGTCGACAAGGAGCACAATCAAAGCTTCAAGGTCGATTTTATAGGGGATTTCAAGCAACACTTGCAAACCAAAGCAAAGAATCAAATTTAGACTTTAGATTTATGGAATTACTTTACGAGGCTTCAATACGACATTATGTGAGAGGATCAAGGGAGAGGGATTCGGTGCAAGGAGCTCCAAGATGATGGCGTCTTTGGAAGGTTAGGACGATTTCTTAGCGAGAGGCTAGGGAGAAGATAGACATTGATAAAGATGGCGACTTGGTAATTGGGATATGGATGAATCGTTCGGATATGACTTAGAAAAAAATGACTAAGAGGTAGTGGTGTAATCGAACCGAGCCGAGCCGAACATTTCAATGTTCAGGCTCGGCTCAATCGAACATATACAGGCTCGGGTTCGGGCTCGGGCTCGATTCGAGCTGTTCGGGCTCGGTTCGGTAAGAGGTTCGCCGAGCTCAAGCTCGGCTCGCGAACTGTTCGAGCTCGGTTCGTTTAGTACGCTCGTGAACACGCTAAACGAACTCTTACCTGTTTAATCGCTAACTTGTTTAATTTTTCATCTAAAACACGACTATTTCATTCAAAACACACCTAGCATAACCCAGCTTGTTCGCGAACATATTAATATATATATTAATTCATATTTACTTATAACCGAGCTTGTTCGCGAACATATTACCGAGCTTGTTCGCGAACATGTTCGTGAACATATTATCGAGCTTGTTCGTGAACAAACGAGCCGAGTTTTCAAGTGTTCGGATTCGGCTCGTTTATCTTATCGAGCTGTTCGTGTTCGGTTCGTTTATAGTTCGAGCCGAACTCGTACGAGCTTTTACCGAATCGAACTCCGAACATCTCGCGAACGGCTCGGTTCATTTACAGCCCTGTTCTCACTCCAGGTATGACTCACTTAAGGGACAACCTTCGAACATGGAGTAGATGTAACTCACTACTCGAATGGAGAAAGAAAACGAAATTAAAAACAAAATAAGCAAGGCTAATGATAGCCATTGTATTATGATATAAGGGGAGTTCAAGTCTATTGTAAAAGGAAGAGAAGTCCTCTATTTATAGTACAAAGTCGCCCATCCAAAGGCCCGAAGAAGGGAAACCCTATTCAATTGATGAAATTAAAATAAGACCCTTGGCTTTTTTTATTTAAAGGATTCTCGAATAATGATAAATGCATTTCTTCAAATATTTCTTCCCACTTGCATAAACAGAGCCAATTATATAAGCTTTCAAGTGTCGGTGCAAAGCAATGCGACCATGCCATCATGAGCCACCAAAAGGCTCCATCCTTGTCCTAAATGTTGACTTAGTGATTTTGGGCTCTTTTACACTTAATGGGAGGGACTCACATCAGGATTGGTACCGTATAGTCACAACTTTCTCTATAACATTCTGTTCGTCTCTAAAAGTCACCCGCGGTCGCGGTTCTTTTGCAAACCTCATCTTCTTGTTCCTTTTCAAGTTTTTTTATCCACTACATTCGTAGGCTATTGAATTTTTACATAAAAAAGGCCTAACCTAGCCTATAACACACATAAAATAGTATTAACCAGTCCTAAGTTCAATGTATGAAATACAATGTATCGGCAACATCACATAAAATCATATCGATTGGTGAACGGATCAATGAAATAAAAGAAATGGAGCATTATGGAGTAATTTGTGTACTTGAAGAAGAGCTAAGCCATAACAATGCATATGTAGTCAAGTGAGGTGTCGTTGGAAGGTTCAAGTGCTCCACAACCTGCTTGTTTATTAGGTTAGTGAACTTCTCGAGTCAATGATGACACTAAGGCTATTTGTTCCAACCAAGTGATTAGACTAGGTGGCCTCTAGGCGGAGTGAGAACACCTAAGACCTATACGGTCGAGACGGACACCTAGAAGCCTAGTGAGTTAGTAGAGTAGGCATATGAGGAAGTTCTAGTAGCCTAGTTGGGGCCTAAAAAGGTTTTTTTAGAACAATATGAACGCATAATGGTTGTGGACTAGGTTCCCCAGTTGGTCTTGTTCTGATAGAAGATGAGTGCCTTCTTGAACACAAAGATAAATAGTGTGCCCACATTGGTAGCAAGTGTGGTACAATCAAACTCCTCCACTTGCGGCTCTGATTACTACTAATATACTCTATTTAGGTTGTGTTATATTAACTCTTGTATTTTAGGGCTATATTGAGTTTGCTAGGTCAGACTTTGTGTTTAATTGTAATATCAAGACCGAAGACACAAGGATTCAAGATTTGAGAGTTTTCATGATGTTTCAATCAAGAAGAAGCTGATTCTATACTTGAACCACATACGCGGTGGCGTGGTCGTGGGCGCGGTAGCATCCTAGGGAAGTCTACTTTACAAAGGGAAAAACCGCGCACACGGATCTTGAAAGGCGTGCACGGTAGAGGGTGATTAGCGAAGTGCGCGCCGTTTTTCACCAGAGAATCGCGAGCGCGATGGAGCCAGTGTACGTGGTGGAGGCTAGATCCGAGAAAGATTGATTTTTCTGTCTTTTTTTTTTCTTATCTTATAGTTTCGGATGGCTTGTCTTCCGAGTAGTATTTAAGCTTTAGTTTTCCTAGGTTTGTTAACATCTTGATTCATATTCATTCACCTTAGAGTTCATCCAAATAATTCTTTTCTTTTTAGTTTGTAGATTAGCTTAGATTTCTTTTAAACAGAGAGCTAACTCTTGTGCGGTTTGTTCAAGGGTGAAGCTCTAATGTTTGACCTCATAAATTTTGGTAACTAATTTCTATCCTTTAGTTAATATTAATTCTCTTGTGCCTCATTATTTGAATGTTGATTGATTTTGCATGTCTGGCCTACTTGTTGAAATATCATTGTTCTATCGTCTGAATTGATTTGTCTCATTGTCTATGTGAAGTTGTCTTTTCTAGAGGACAACTTGATTCTAGGACTGTGGAGTGGGATTAAGGAATAGTTTTAGTTATATGTTTCTACAATTGACTTGTAGCTTGATTGTTTTTGCATGTAACCTGCATATCCTTATTTGCATTGATTGTACTGATTTAACCGTCCTCTGTCACTATTAAGATTTGCTTGGACCGTCCTCAGGTTAGGAATTATCCATATGTTTAAAAGGAATCTGTGGATTAATGTATGATTGAATGATTAATTCAGAGTGAATCTATTGAATAAACTTGTTTCCCTAGTATTTGTTTGTTTATTTGTTTGATTGATTATTCTTAGTTTAGTTTAGGCTAAATCTCTCTCTTGATTTCCACCCATCGTTTTTTGGTAAAAATATTGATACTAGAAGCCTCAAGTTCTCTTGGGTACGACCCCGACTTACTCGCTATACTTGCTTGTATTAGGGTTAATTATCTTTGTTCTTGGCATAACGACCTAGGCCGAGTTAACTACTCCTCATATAGCTCCTAAGGTGGTGCCTCCTAATGCATGGAATCATAACCACAAGTTGCCGATGAGAATAACACCTTCTTTGTGTTCGGGTCATCCTTCTTGTAGTGGCCACAACTATGACAAGTGTAGTACTCAAGTTCATAGCTGAGCTCAAAGTCTTGTTCTTGTGCAAACCTTTAAATCAGGTGACACATGTGGAGTTGTTGTCGAGCCTATAGGATTGAAGCATGACATGTGGGCTGAGATGAGACAAAATGTGCAATAGCACTAGAACGCTCCTTACTAGAAATGTATACACGAGAGTTAGAAGGATCATACCTTGTTTTGTGTTGCCCGGGAATATATCTTCGTTGTCGACCTTGTTGATTATAGATTTTCATATCCATGTGGGTTAGTGTCTTCATATCCTTTACAGGAAAGATCTCAGATTTATTTCATATGGACAAATTTAACCTACTAATAAAGTTGGGGTGCAAAGTGGATGGGGCCAAGGTAATATTCTCCTTAAAGTACATATCCTCTAGGTTTAAATTATAGTCGACTAGGGACAAACTACTTTAATCAAAATTCTCCTTGTAGTCTGTCTACAAAATGTTGCCACCATAAGCGGGTTGTGCCACAAAAATGGAGCGTTGTTAAGTGGATGTGCTTATGAGGACCAATATTACAATAACGCAAGGTGTGCATCGTCATTGTGATCCTGTAACACCCCAATTTGTGAAGCAAGGGTATTATTGCCAATGCCTATGGAATTTACCATCCAAAGTTTTTTACGGATGGGTAACATAACACAAGTAATTACGGAAAACAAATTCACACTATTTGGTATAATAAAAGTAGAATTTGATTACAAAGGCTCTTACTTCTTTACTTGTTGTTACAAAAAGTAGAATGTTGTAGTAGAAATTACAGTCTCAAGTTGAGATAAAAGCATGTGAGAATCAGAATAAGTACAACAGTAAAATTTGCCATTTTATTGGAAATTACAGACTTGAGTCGAGATAAAAGCATCTTGAGTCTTCGGTTCCGGTTTAGACAACCATCCCTTTTGTATTTGAAATTTCCATAATTGAGAAAGAAAGAAGGAATGCTAATTTAGCACGAGACTAAACAAGTGTGAGAATAAGATTCGATTTTAAGAAAAAGGTTAGACATAATGGCAATCATGAACCAAGTGGTAGCTGATAGGTACGCGTCAGTCTAGGGTTCATGAAGGTGTGACCAAACAACATTCTGAGTGAGTGGCTAAGTAATTAGCTTAATATATAGATGAAGACATTGAAGAAATAGAGAGCTTCTTAGTGAATAGGATGTTATTTGAAGATAACGCCTTAGAAAAGATACGTATTTAATGTTTTGCATGGAACTTTATATATTCAATGGAGAGTGACTTGTACAGCTTGGAAAATCACTCTAGACCCACATTATGGACAATGTTCTCTCTAATCTCAATGCATACTTGAGTTGTTAAAATGTCTATATAATGACAAGACGAGTTTAGGTGTTTAAGAATTCTTATGGCCACCTCTCTATCGGCATCTTCGTGCTATGATGAGGTTCATAACGATTCGATTGGTGTTGAATGCTTTTTAAAACATGCTAAATTATTAAGTTCCCAACAAATCATTTAAAAAAATTCATTTCTTAGGCGTTATCTTCAAATAACGTCTTACTCTTGAAAAATACTCCATATATCTTCGTTACCCTTCGTCTAGTGAGCCAAACACATAACTTCTCACTCAGAATGTTGTTTCGCTCTCCCCACGATGAACCTCGACTAACGTGTACCTACTAGTTATCATATGGTTTAGGTCTGACGTTATGTTTTATCTTTCTTAGAATTGAAATCATATTCTCCCATTTGTTTAGTCTCATGTTTAGACTAACGTCCATTTTTATCTTCACAACTTTGTTGGCCGGTATATCTTACCTCTTCTGGAAAAATCAAATAGGAAAGGGAGGGTTATCCAAGAGTAACCGAAAAAGCAAGATCTATTGGAAGGATGGAAGGAAGGATACAATGATGAAAAACATTTAAATGTTTTGCTTATTTTATGGTTTCCAAATGCTTTCGTCTCTCTTTTCAAGATTCATAGTTTCGCTGCAATTCCGTTGTAAAGACAAACAATTTAGGAGGTAAAAACTTTAGTAACCAAATTTGAATTTTGTTATGAAGATATGAATTAGTTTTTTGCTATCACTATGCTATTTATCCAACCTCAAAGACATTTGGATGGCGAAATCCAAGGTCATTGACGTTAATACCCTTTGTTTTAAAATAAGGCAATCCTAAGCTTGATTTAAAAAACAGTCATTGGGGATAGGAAAGCCAAAATAAGGAAACCGGTCAACACATTGCCGTACTAAGTTTGCCTTGTGGTGTGCATTGCGCTCGAATATTTTTCATCGTGTGTTTGATTGCGAACTTGCTCATGTCATGTGTTATCATACTGCTTGATGTGTTACACATTTATTTGTGTGGCTTAGCATAATTTAATTGCACTTGCATTGCTCGCATAACACCATACTTGCTTGTTTGTTGTATCTTACGAACCTTAGAGCAAAAAAAAATAAAATTCTTGTCCCCCCTTGCGTATTTTTGGGGATATTGTGAGTGCTTCGAGTGGTTGTTGTGCTCTTTTACTTCCCTTGTTTTCTCGTCATTTGATAGGAGAAAATGGAGGATGGACACTAGAGCTCCAACATGGAGTCGTTGATGATGCACGTTGGAGATGACATTCACACGGTGTGTTCGAAGGCCTTAGTGCAAGTAGGAACTGGTAATGAGAAGTTGCAGCAGTAGTAGGGTGAGATTTCCGCCACTAAAGAGCACCTGGCCCATGCCAAGGCACAAAACTAAGCTCCTGCACAAGCCTTGGCACACACGAGCTGGACACCCACACCGTCGGCTCCTCCGTCAACACATTTGCACACACACCTTCCCGGTAATGTGTTTACCTATGTTGCTACTACTTATCGTATGGTAGCCTGGAGCTTGAATTACAAAACCTCCTTTTCGGGGAAAAACTCATCGTGGGTGAACCATTCGGGTGTGCACCATATGGCCGCCAACGACCCTTACCAAGCGCCCGTAGGCGCGCCTTGGCATAGGTACCATGTTCCCCTCCACATTCATCTTCCCCAATGGCTCCTAACCTATATGTTGTATATACTGATGTGCCACCCTAAGGCACCCCATTTTTTAGCCAAGGGCTGCCCCATGTTGGTGGCCAACTCACTAGCCATGATGTGTCCCAATCGGGCACCATAGGTGCCCCCATTTAGCCCAATCATTATGCCGCTAACCCCACTTGTTTTTGCATAGCCCAAGCTGCCATTCCATATCCTGGAGCGCCTCCCATAGGCGCCCATTATTTTGGCCACAAGGTCGTGCCCACTTATGGTGCGCCCGGTAGTGGCATACTAACGACATATAGTGGCACTTTTCTTGGCCCTTCTCTTTTGATCCATATACAAGTACACCCAAAGCTCCATGCCATATGGACCATATTTACGAGTCTTCATACAAGGAAAGTCCAGTAGGAGAGTGCCTACCATCGTGCAAAAAGTCCATCATCTCTACCGTTTCCGTCAACAACATTTCCGCCCCATTCCCTCATTATCCAAAGAGGAGTATTCAGTTGACACAAGAACGGGTCCGAGGGTTTGAGTAATGTCAACGAATGATGGGATCCAACCCCTTGTCGAACCGGGTCTCGACAAATCCACTACGACCAAGGCCATGGAGACCTCCTTGGAGGCCTTAGTTTGGCCAAGCCTTCATTAGGCGTGCTCGCGCCCACCCATGCCAGTTTCCTTAATTGGCGCTTATTCTTGCTTGTTTTGCATTATTAGTACTTCATGCATATTGTATGGTCATATTTTGTTTTTAATTAGGATTATTTATGCATTTTTATGCTAGAAGCGTGGCTCCATTTGTGCACTTGTCGGCCGGCCTCCTTTGCTCTTAGGCATGTGCATTTCTTATAAAAGGCTCACTTAGGTTTTTCCATATTGAAGTTGAGTTTTTCCCAAAGATTGAGAACACTCTCTTTGGCCTTGGCGTCACCTACTATATAATGCGGTTTGCTTTTGTTTAATTCATTCTTGCATTTTCCATTCCGTTATCGTTCTTGAAACTTTGATTCCTTGTTTTACTTTATTGTCTTTCAATTCGGTTTGTTTAGATTTAGATCTATTTTGTCCGAGTTCTTGTTTGATCTTGGAGTACTCCTACTCCCTAGATCTAGCCCTCGTTCCCATCTTTAATCTAAGTGTGAATCTCAGATCCGTATTCCAAAGTCTTCCTCCCCAAAGTGCTTGTGCGGCACTCGTCGGTGTTGGTGGCTGCAAGACGAAGATCCATAGGAGTTCGTATCACTTCTATTGGCCAAATCTCTTCAAGGACGTACAAGGTTTGTGAGAACTTATGATGAAGGCCAACGAGTGGGAAACATCACTTGGAGAAATGAGAATCCGCTTTGGGGGATTCTAGAGGTCGAGTTCTTCGACGTTTGGGGCATAGACTTTATGGGAGTTTTCCCCTCATCAGGTCCATATAAATATATCGTCTTAGTGGTGGATTATGTCTCCATGGGTGGAGGCCATACCCACGAGAACCAATGATGCTAGAGTGGTGGCTAAGTTCATGAAGACTAACATTTTCCCCCGGTTTGGAGCTCCACGAGTGATCATTAGTGATAGAGGGTCACACTTCATTGAGAGGAGCTTTGAAGCAATTTTGGATAAGTATGGGGTATCTCACAAGGTAGCCACACGATACCATCCCTATTTAGTGACCAGGTGGAGGTCTCTAATCGACAAATTAAGAGCATACTAGAGAAGATGGTCTCCACCTCAAGGAAAGATTGGTCGACAAAGCTTGACGATGCGCTATAGGCATACCGAACAACATATAAGACACCCCTTCGAAGCACTCCATACAACCTAGTTTATGGCAAGTCTTCCTATTTGCATGTCGATCTTGAACACAAGGAATTATGGGCTCTTAAGGAGCTCAACAGGAATCTCGACGAGGCCAGAGCAAAGCGGTTCATGAACTTGCAAGAGCTAGAGGAGTTGAGGCTTAAGGTGAATGAAAATATCGAAATCTACATGAAGCGGACAATGAGGTGGCATGATAAGAAACTTATGTCAAAGACTTATGAGGTAGGCGATAAGGTACTCTTTTTCAACTCTAGACGTTGACTTTTTCCCCGGAATTTGTGCTCTTGATGGAGTTGACCATTCGTGGCTCACCACATATACCCAGATGAAGCGGTCAATATACTGGATAAAAATTGATGTACCTTCAAAGTCAATGGTCACCGATTGAAGAAATATTATGCATGGGCTGAACCGAATGTGGAAATTCGAGCTATTTGGGCTCTCACATCCTCGATTGAGACAAGGTAAGTAATGTTAAACTATTGACATTAAAAGTAGTGCTTACGGGAGGCAAGCTGTTTTTTTTTATTTCTCTTTTACTCCTTTTTTAATTTATTGTTAGTTTTAGCTTTAATTCATAGATTAGGCTAGATAGAGTATCCGATATACATTTTTCTTGTCTAGTGAAACAAGTGGTGATGGTGAAAGACGTGCTCGAGGAGATGAGAACACAAGCAAAGAGGTAAATTCGACATTAAAAGGTAAGTTCCTCACCTACCTTCACTTTTTACCAAACCCTAAAAAAATTTCCTTCTCTCTCTCTCCCAATATCCGGCACCATCACCCCTGACCCTACTCCATCACGCTCCTTTTCTCGCTGGAATCACCACCACCACACCACCACATTCTATTTTCCACTCCATGGCTGAACTTTGCACACCACACCAGCACGTTAATGACCCGCAATCTCCCCCCACATCCCTTTTCGACCCAAAACGACCCAAGGTCATTTGTGTTCGTTAACGACTCGAAGCTCCCTCTTTCTCCCAGCTTTCTTCATTAATTTGGTATGATTCTCTAACCCTGAACTCTTAATTTCAATTGTCTATGATTGATTGTGGATTTTGGTGCTGGATTTGAAAACCTATATTTGATTTTTGGCTTGGAATGTTGGATTATTGTGTTAATTAGGGTCGACAATAGGTGGATCTACTAGTTAGGGTGGTGTTGAGTTCAGTTTTATGGGTTGAACTAGTAGGGAATCGACATTGACTCCATTCGGGTCATTAAAAATTCCCGATTTGATTTTTTTGTGCGATTTGTGCTGATGTTTTGTGTGCAAGTGGGTCGGTACCGACACCTGTGGGTCATTATCGACCCAACACTTGGTTTATTCTGGCTTTGCTACAATGCAAGGTCGTTACCGACCTATTTTGGGTCGTTATCGACACTCTTTTGCTGATTATTTATATATTGCTTCCAGTTACGAACCTCTAGGGGTCAGTAAAAACCCCTTGAAACTTGAGTTGAAGCTCTGAATGTGAACTGCGCTGATTTAGGTGTTGAGATTGTGTTGTAATTGGAGTTTTTCTATTGTTATATCGTGATAATCTCATTCCGACATTGATTTGCCTTGCAATAGACTACTTTGAGTGCTAATTTTGATTTTATTTTGCACTTGTTCTTCAGAATAAGCATATGGTGACTTGTGTGCTTATTTATGGTTGTGCATGTGTGTGCTATGCTCTTGTGTTTGGGAATTATCTTGTGAAGTTGTTCTTGTATAAATAATGGAAAATTCAAGTAATCGCCCGCTCTTCGAGCACAATGACCGAAGAGAGGGCGGGGTGGCGTCAGACGAAGACGGCGCATTTTTTCTTATCTTTTATATATTTTTGGTAGTCCGACTAGGAGGCCTTTCGACTACTATAAATATAAGGCCTCGTCTTAGGTTTTAGGGATCTAATATTCTTAGAATTAATTCATTAGCTTTCTTTGTACTATGGAGAACTAATCTCCCGTGGATTTTATTCAATCAAGGAAGCCTTTTTATGACATCTTGAGATTTTGGGAACTTCTTTATCCTTAGGTCGATATTGATACTCTTGTGCTTCATTCTTTGATCTATGTTTGATTTTATGAGCTTGATCACCTTGTTTGATTGACTTAGATCTATTGTTTGAATAAGATTGATTGTATCTATGCATCCTTTCTATTCTTGAAACAACTCTTATCTAGGACCGTGGACTAGGTTTGAGAAGAGTATTCATTGGTTGTTTTATGCATGAGACTCGTTGTTTGATTGCATGCTTCAATTTCGTATCATCCTTGTGTTCATTGCATGATTTAAATTAAGCGATCTTGTTCATATCATAGGTTTTCTAGGATTGTGGACTATTGAATATTTGAGAAAAGGATTGGAATTGACCTAGGTATATAAAGAAGTTTTTGAATTGATGGTCGATTGATTATAAAGGCGAAATTGATTGAACGAACTCTACTATCCGAATATTGATAAACAACCTCTCTAAAATCCCCCTGATTGTGTGTTTTGTGATTGAATTCATTGCGGAAGAAATACTTGATTCTCCAAACTACTCTTTGGCTAGGTAGACGTGGTACCAATTCTCTGTCTTTCTTTGATTTTGAACAAGAAGATATGATGACAGAGCAAACTACTTGTCAACTCACTGCACCGAATCTACAACAACAACAGTTGGCTGTTCAGTTCCCTACTTTAGGGGAAGGCGTGAGGTTCGAGTTAAAGTCTGGGTTGGTTCATCACTCCCCAACCTTCCATGGGTTAAGTGGTGAAGACCCGAACAAGCACCTTACAGAGTTCCATGCTGTCTCCGTCAACATGAAGCCAACCGATGTGACGGAGGATCAAATAAAGCTTTGAGCATTTCCATTCTCGTTGGTGGACTCTGCGAAGGAGTGACTCCTGCCTGGATCCATAACCACACCGGCTGAGATGAAGAAGGCGTTTCTAGAAAAGCACTTCCCTGTTTTAGAACAAACTTCTATTAAAAAGCAATTGAGCAGTTTGGAGCAAGGGGAGGACGAAAATCTCTACGACTATCATGAGCACTACAAGAGGCTCATAGAAAGCTGCTCATACCATGGCTACCTTGCCAAAGATCACATTCGCTATATCATTGAGGGTCTATGCGACGCCAACAAACGCATGGTGAATGCGTGATGTGATCGTGCCCAAGCCTGAAGCGGTCGTGCCCGACCCTCTCGCCCTCGCGCCTCTTGGCGCCGGTGCCTCATCGCCAATGCCTCCTGTGGGCGCTCGCGTCTTCGGTTCAGTGCCGTTTTTGGGCCCTCATCTAGACCACGCCTCGGGCCTCCTCCTAAAGCAATCCATGTGTAAAAGACATCAACTTTCAAGAGCAAGACGGGTCGGGCTAGTTCTCCTCAACGAAGTCAGGCACAGGCCCAAGCCCAAACTTCCACCGCCCTTTCCACTCAGCCCAAGCCGCCTCTCCCACCTCCTCAAGCAAGCTTGGCGGCCAAGTTCGAGCCATGAAGGACGGTTGCCTTCCGCTCCAAGCAAGACTTCTGACTCGGCTAAAGTTGTCGTGCCAAGATCAAAGATAAATAACCCAAACTACAAACTAGTATAGTAAGCAAGTAAGGGGTCGAACCCATGAGAACCAAGGCTTCTAGTATCAATATAATTACCAACTAAAGATATGGGGGGCTTGAAGGAGAGAAATCTATACTAAACTAACCTAGGAAAATAACACAAACAAATAAACAAATAGATAAGAGGCAGGTTCATTCAAAAGGTCCACTCATGAAATAATCACTCGATCATAGATTCATTCATTGATTTCATTCACACCTATGGTTAATTCCTATCCTGATCATTAACAATCGCAAGTCCACGGTCCAAGCAATTCTATAACCCTAGGCAAGGGCGCTTAACCTAAAATTACCATAGAGAATAAGGATATAGCAAGATATAATATCAAACAATCAAGCTACGAGTCAATTGTAAGATAAAACAATCAATTCTCTTCTTAATCCTTGTTGCATAGACAACAGGTCTAGGTTAAGTTGTTTTCACAGATTAGTTTTGTCAACGCTCCAAACATAATCAAACAGTAGAACATCAATCAATTCAATAGGTTAGCTACTCCTAGAGAAACAATCAACATTCATAAGATGAAGCACAAGAGAATCAATATCAACCAAAGGATAGAAATCAATTACCAAAATCTCACGAGTTCATACATCAGAGCTTCTCCCTTGAACAAACCCAAGGAGGCTAGCTCTCCATAACTAAACTAAAAGAAAAGAATTGGAAATAATAATGGATTAATGGATACCTAAAACCTAAGGAGACTCCTCCTCATATAGCCCAAGGACCAAGCTCCATGAGATAGATAAGGAAAGAGGCAAAAGATAGAAAATGAAACAAGATAGAAAGATTTCGGCTCGCTTCGGATCCGGCATCACCGCGTTCGCGTCGTCTCCACCGCGCCCGTGATTTCGCGACAGAATAGAACTTCGTCTCTAGGCAGCCACCGCGGTCGCGTCGGCCAATTTGTGATCGCTATATCGCGACAAAACCTTTAGTGTCACTTCGGAGGCTGTTTTGACCATCTTCGGCTTGGAATCTGACTTCGGTCTAAAAAGATGAAGTGAAGCCCATCGAGTTCGCTTTCCAATGGCACCGGAATGAGCTCAATCCGACCTCTGTATCTCAAGATATATCTTTCACAATCAAGTGGTGTCACGCAGACAACTCAAAACGCCCTAGAACTCTTGATTCTTGCATTCTTGTGTCTTCGGCCTAGATATTACAATTACGTACAAACTCTAACCTAAACACACTCAATACAACCCTAAAATACAAGAGTCAAACCGTATAAAATAGCCCGAATCAACTTCATCAACCACCGCCTTGGAGCCTAAGTCATTTAGCTAGAAATCCCTAATTTTGGCCCTATAAATAAAAAGGGATGTAATCTTTTTATGATTGTTTTTTTTGATAGCTTGAGCGTTGGGCTTAGAGACTTTGTGTCCTAGTTCTTAGGTTTTGGGTTGTACCGGCTTGTAGGACATAGGCCGTAGGGCTCTCATGAGAATCGAGGGCCGGATGGTGGGCTATGGTTTGTGAGACTCGAACCTTGCCCTAGCCATTCTTATTTTTCAAACACAACCATGGTTTTCGGGTGACCAAAGGCTCGGAGGGTGGCTTGGCTCGTGAGACTCGAGCCTAGCCTAGCCTTCCTTAGGCGTCCATTCTTGGTTCCTCACCGAGTGTGTTCATCCACTATCCATAGGAGTTATAGGATTGCAAGGGTTGGATCCTAATCCTTGTATTCCTTAGTCGTTCTCTCTCTGTGAGTCGACCGAATGAGAGGGACCGACTACTTATCCATTTATAAATAAAATATTAAAGAGATCCTTTCATACAAAATTCCACACGTCCCAAATTGCCACTTTTCAATCAAAATTCCACAAGTTAGCAAGAGATCATATCAAGGAAGAATTCAAGAAGCAACTTGAACTCCCTCGAGCCAGAATCGAGTCCGATCTTAAGGCGGTTCACATCAATGTGTTTTGTGTAGGAAGCTACGAGAACTTGATCCCCACGCAGGCTTTTGAGATTATCGAGGTCTTGGCTGAGCCCGCTCTAAACGAACGAGCATGGTCCAGTGTGAGGTCTGTCAACATGGTGAATGAGTCCCTGGATGCTTAAGTAAGGGAGCTCAAGGATCTAATGAAGAAGCTGCTCGTGAGCAAGGGTGTACAGTAGGTGAATGCTTGTGGTATTTGTTATGATGTGAGTCACCCCACCGACCAGTGTCCCATGGAGCTTGAAGGGTCGGTGAATTCCATTGGGAATTATGGTCCGTCTAGACCTGGAATGGCCCATACTCCAACACATATAATCCGGGGTGGGAGAACCACCTTAACTTCCGATGGAGCAATCAGCAGTAGCTAGAGCAACAACATCAACAGTTTGTTCTTCAAGGCCACCAACAATAACAATTCAGGCCGAAGAACTATGGCCCGACACGCCCAGCACCGTCTCAAGACAATAACGACATCAATGCTATCATCAAGGAGAATAAAGAGACAAGGGCCACTGTGAAGAACTTAGAGACTCAACGGAGTCAATTGGCCACCATGATCAACCGGATTGAATCTAAGGACTTTTGGAAACTCCCTTCTCAACCCCTCAATCATAAGGAGAATGTAAGTGCCAAGTAGCTAAGGAGTGGAAGAGGCGTCGCTGATCGAGAAGCAAGTTCTGAGGAGAAACTGCGCCCGCCCTTTGCGGACGGCGCTTGCGGTATCTCCCCAAAACCAGAGGAGCCACGTTTCGACGAAGAAACACACCCGTGCTCTCCTGGCTGCGCCCGCGTTTCACCTCTAGGATCGAAGAAAAAAGTTCTGCTCGATAACAACGAGCGCGCCATCAAGAACCGTGCCCGCAGATACGAAGCTGATGAACCACGCCCGCGCCCGCAGTTTGGCCCCAGAGGAGGACGACGGGTATGTTCGACCTTTCCACCACTCAAGTCATACATGAGACTACCTCCTTTCCCCGAGGCATTACAAAACACGAGGAAGCCCACCAATGACAAGGGAATCTTCGAAACAATCGCCAATTGTCAAGTCGATATTCCTCTTCTTAATTTCATCAAAGGCATTCCCAGGTTTCTTAAGAACTGACGCCTCTTTGAATGCTCCTTGCAACTAGTCTCCAACCCCTCATACAGTGAGAAATATCCATGATGCAGTGTTTGATATTGGAAATAATAAGGCACCCGGGCCAGATGGCTTTGGCAGCTTCTTCTTCAAGAATAGCCAAGGTCTAGTAAGCAAGGAAGTGACTGATGCTACTCAAGAGTTTTTTTAGGAATGGTGTTTTACTAAGGAGCTTTAATAATACCTTCATTTCACTTATTCCTAAGGTTGATAAATCTTTTTTGTTCAAGGAGTTTAGACCAATCTCGTGCTGTAATACCTTCTTAAAGGTCATTTCTAAGATTCTAGTGCAGAAAATCAGTCCTTTTCTTGATGAAATTGTTTCAGAGAACCAGGGAGCTTTTGTTCCTAGCAGAAATATTTCTCATAATTCAGTTGTGGCTCAGGAAAAGATTAGAGGCTATAATAGAAGGGGAATTTCTCCTAGATGCATGATTCAAGTGGATCTTCAAGAGGCCTATGATTGTGTTTGTTGGAGTTTTTTTAGAGAAAGCTCTCCATTTCTTCAATTTTCTTGATAAACTCGTACGCTGGATCCTTCAGTGTGCGACCACTCCCTATTTTTCTGTTATTGTCAATGGTAGAGCCAAAGTTTTTTTCCCTGAAAAAAGAGGGTTAAGCAAGGGGATCCCTTGTCTCCCTTCTTGTTTGTCCTTGTCGTGGAAATGTTGAATAGGAAACTGTTGTTGCTCAGTAAGAAGAAAGGCTTTGTTGGCACCCCAAATGTAAGCAAATAAAGCTCAATTGTATGGCCTTTGCAGATGATTTACTGATTTTTTTGTAAGCCAACTGTCGCCACTCTTAGGCTTGTCAAAGATTGCCTTTTAGAGTTTGGAGAGGAGTCTGGGCTCAAAGCTAATCCAATGAAGAGTAAGCTCTTTATTGGAGGTGTCAGTGGAGCTGGAAAGGAGGAGATAAGTAGGTTCATGGACATTGAACTTGGCTCTTCCCTTATCAGAGACCTTGGTACCCCTCTCCACTGCAAAAAGCTGAAGATTATTGATTATGGTCCTTTACTTAGCAAAATAACCAGCATTATTCATAAGACGACTGTTGGCAAGCTCTCTTATGCTGGGAGAATGCAGGTTGTTAAATCTTTGATTGAGGGTGTCCTCACATTCTAGATGCAAGATCTTGTCATACCCAAGAAGGTGATCCTAAAGATTGAATCTCTTTGTAGATCCTTTCTATGGGCAGGTTCTGATGCTAGTAAGAGGAGTCTTGTTGTTTAGAGTAGAGTTTGTAAGCCCTTCTTAGAGGGAGGACTCAACTTCAAGGAACTATTGTCTTGGAACAAGACTATCTTGTTTAAGCTTGGACTGGACATCATGTTATGCAAGCAAAATTTGTGGACTACTTGGGCTAATCAGAATATTTTAAAAAGCCAGAGTTTCTGGGAAGTAAGGGCTGGCAACACTGGTTCATGGATCTGGAAAGAGTTGTTGAGATTAAGAGATAAAATCCTTGATAGGTTGCATCTCAATAGTCACACAATCTATATTCCTAATGATTTTAGTAAGATTCTGAAGAGTAATGGAAAGTTAAAATGTGTTGCTGCCTGTGATATTGTTAGAAGTCAGATGAATGCTCAGCAATGGAATGAGATGCTTTGGTGTGGCTCATGTGCTAGGAAGTGGAGATTTATCTACTCGCTGGCAACTTTGGAACGTTTGCCAACTGTTGATAAGCTGAAAAGTTTGGGTGTGATTCAGTAGAACGTGTGTGCTCTTTATGGCTCAGACAATGAGTGTGAAGATCACTTGTGGTTTCAATGCCCCTTTGATCAGGCTGTTGCTGACCAAGTTTTGAATTGGTTAGGTGTTCATGTTAGGAAAAGAAACAAGATGGAATGGTGGAGTTGGTTTCTTCAGTCTAAAAGAATAAAGAACAACATCTTTCAATCCAAGATGCTTGGTGTTTTGGGTATTGTGTATCATACTTGGATTTGGCGCAATGAGATTATTTTTAGAGCCTGTAGAAATGATGTTGATGCCTATGCTAAAAAGGTCATTGAGGATTGCAAGCTTCGTATGTTAGCAACCTTAAAATTGATGGGAGGAGAGGCCTGGCCTTTAGAGCAAGGATGAGCTGGTAATGAGCTCATTCTCTCTTAATGCTGAGTGTAGTGGCTGTGTTTGTGTGCCTTGCATTATGACGCAGAGTAGGAGGTTTGGCCTTCAACTATGCATCGTTCTTTGAGCATGGCGACCCTCGATGGGATTGGCGTGTGCTTGGATCCTTGTAGGGTGTCTCGGCTCATCACCTTCTTTTCTTTAGTTTTGATCTGTTTTAATCTGTTTTGCTTGCTAGTCAAGTTTGTGTGAGCTGAGTGTTGTTGCAGCTTGGGTGGGATAGGATGTGGGTAGCATGTATTTGCTTTCCCCTTGTGCTGCCTATAGCTGAGCATTGAGGGAGTCCATAATGTTAGGACGCTTAGGAGACATGTCCTTCATTTTTGGCAATGTGGTGCATTTAAGTTGTCCTTACATTGAGGATTAATTCATTTGTGACCTTGCTGGGAGATTGGGGAAAGCCTAAGGCTTGTTTGTAATTTTGTTTTAATCTCTTTCTTAAACTCATCTTTGGTTTAATAAAGTCTTTGGCCATTTGCAAAAAAACCTTAGATTGTTGTTGAGTAAACAACCTTTACTATTTCATATTTTTAAGATTATCAGTTGTGATGATTTAGGTTGCCTTGTAATACTCAGGTAGCCTAATTTTGGCTTGTTTAAGCTAGTAGCTCTTCTATCAAAAAATAAAATTGGTGGGATCTCAAGTGTATTTTATGGTATCTGAATGGTACAATGTCTTCATTGGTTAACTCTCTCGCCATCCGCCTCTACCAGTGTTGTCACCTCTTCGGGTATTGGTTAGTTGTCTGAGCCGGGTGATATTCACTTTGAACACGATTTTGCTATATTCTTTGGTGGTAATTTGGTTAGTTGGGCATCCGGCAACCATAAGATTGTTGCTCACTCCAGCATTAAATCATTGGTGATATTCTATAGAACGAATCCACCTTAATAAAAATGATTCGATATTATATGTATACCATAAGACTTAAATACATACATATACTATTTGTGGTTTAAAAAGATACAACTTTATTATATAGTATAAATTTGTTAGAATATGGAAATAAATGTGAAGTAAAGTTAAGAGGATGTTAAATAGTTTAAAATTTATTCATTGAAATTTATTAGGTGATATAATTTGAACTTTTAAAATTAATTAATAATTAAAAAATTAAGGTGGAATATTGATGGATTAATGTTGTGGATTTATTAGTATAAAAACTAATTTACTAAGACATAGCGAGATCAAAATTATTGATAAAAGATATCACAAAACGATGCATAAACGAATTTAATATTGAAATGACATGATCAAATTGTAGGAGACTCATTATTCTTATAACTTATATATATGGTGTGTGTATATATATAGAAAAATGCTCTAGTAAAACACTCTCTTATAACATGAGGTGTTATGAGGGCCTTTGGATCAATCTAATCAAATGGTCCGGATTAATTAGAAAGAGGGTATATACGTGTGGTTGGGTGGAGAAACACCAGATCAAAAATCAATCCCGCTATTTCCGCTTCTATCTAGTAAATATTGTGCAATCCTGTTTTTTTTTGGGTGAAAAAATATCTTGCAAGATCTTCCTATGCCTGCCTTCCATACTCGTTATTTTTCATCAAAAGAATTTTCTTTCACTTTCATAAAACACTTCCGCCGTCTTCAACATCGCTCAAACCCAAAACCTCTCATTCTCCATTGAAGCAAATCATCTTCTGCCGTCTTCCGCCGTGTTCTTGGTAAGTTTTAGTTACTCCTCTGTAAGGTTTTTCGATTTATTTGAATCAAAAACCCCTGCGAGTATCCAATTTCACTACTCTCGTTTTTAGGGTTTCGATTTTGGATTTTCAGTGCACGAACATTGATTTGGTTTGTTTGTGGGTTGAAATTGCTGCATTTAAGTTTAAGATTCTTGAACAAACCAGGTGATTTCGTATGTTTGAAAAGTGTTTGCAAATCCTAGGGTTTATGTGAAAATCATCGGTATGAATTCCATCGTCTGATTTGGGGCTTTTTGGTTGTTCTCGTAATTCCTAATTGGGTTTTAACTGGGTTTTATCTATTTATTTGTATAGATCAATGGCGAAGACTAGAGAGAAGATTCAAAGGAAGAGGAAGGTCGAAAGAGGTAAAACAATGTTCTTGATTGTCCATGGAATTATCATATGCCATAGTTTTTCAATTCGTTTGTGCATACAACAAGGATGATGCCATAGTTTTTCAATTCGTTTGCGTATGTTCTTCAATTCGAAAGTTGTTCAATGAGTGCATCTCTATTTTTTATTCAATTTTTTTTGGTTGAGTATTTTTTATTCAATTTACATCATACTGTTTTTCAATACAATATGATATTTCATAGTTGAAAAACGTCGTTGCATAGTTGAAAAACCTTTACCAATATGGATTATCATGGTTTTCTACGACATAAAATGAATGTTTTTCATTTATGTTTTATGTATGCCTATTGTGTTTTCCAACATATTAATAACAATTTTTCAAATAGTAGATATAAATAGTTTTGTATTTTTCATGTTGTATAATAGTGTTTTTCAATGGTTATGTTTCAATGTTTTTCATTTCTGTTTCATGTGTGTCTATTGTGTTTTTCTATATATTGATAAAAAAATTTCAAGTAACAGAACTTAATTATTCTATATTTTTCATGTTGGACAATAGTGTTTTTCAATGATTATAAGGCAACTTTTACAATGGTATATTTTCGTTTTGATAGTTTTGCATTATATGATGAACACTTATTCAACAATATTAGTTGTTTCACTGTTATGTATGAATTGATATTCATATATGTGTTTCTTGTTTTGCATTTATTCAAGAAGGGGGGTGAATAATGGATGAAGTTTGAAGACAAAGACAATGGCATTTTTATCATACCAATGTATATTGAAAAAGAGATGCACTTTTTCAAACTTATTGTAGCATGTATTCGAGTTGTAACAATCCTGATTTTCATCTTATTTAAAGCAATACATTAACTTTTTCAATGATCACGTAAGATCCTTATTTTCATTTCATCTTATAATGAATTGATTTTCATGTGAAGACAAGTACTGATTCAACTATAGTAATATACGAACACACCAAGAAAAACATTCATAAAACAATAACACATGTTCAACTCTATTTTGAATGTTCAAACCATCGTACAGAGTTAATTTGAATGTTTTCAACTCTATTTTTCAAGCCATCAATTAGAGTTATTCGAACACTGACTAATAGATTTTCTAGGATTCACGAACGATTTTTAAGTTTCATGCTCAATTAATTATTTTTTTTTTAAATATCCCCATTGTTATTAATCCCTAAAATCAAGGAACTTCCCATTTAAAAAAACGTGGCTTTCAAAATCCCCTAATTAAAATCCGATTTTCCCTCTTGATAATCCCACAAATCACTCTTGTTACCATGTTTGCATCCACGTAATATTGATCACATCCCCCTTATTAAAATATAGCTATTGTGTACCCTCAAATCTTACTCTTCATTTAGCCTAATCTAACGGTCCACATCATATTACATGTTGTACCTTAACATGTTGTACCATAACATGTATCTCACCTGAGCTTATATATATATATGTTAATACTAGGAGAATTTTTTTAGTTAGAAGATTTGAAGAATTAAACCTTTGTTAGCGGGCTAGTCCGTGAATTTCATTGCCCCACCACTACATGCATTCATTTGTGTGGAAATGAGAGAAGAAAATTGTACGTATCCTCTCTTTGAGTCTTGATTGCATGGAAACACCTTTAATTAACTGGCCTACCTGAAAGCTACATACATCTTCGTATGATGCAAACACACTCCAACTGGAAGTTTCTATTTGTTTATAATAGGGGTTTTTCCTATCGTGTGTCTTAAGGGCTAAGATATCAATATTAGAAAATTTTGATAAATCTTAAATTTTTGAATTTTTAAATCTTTTTTACAAAGGGTTCACTATTTCCTCTTTAGGGTTTAGTTTCCTTATTTAGAATGTTTATAATGTGCTCTTAGAGTACACAATTGAAAACTCGTATATAATAAACTATCACTATATAAAACATTAGTATAATGTGACAGGTGCTCTAAAAAGAGTGTCTTCAGTCTCTAACCTTCACTCAAATTCATTATTTTGTTTCGCAAAGTTCTCTCTTTCACATGTGTAGAAAAGTATTTTCCCATATCCATAAAATCCATAAAATCCATAAAATATCTTAAATCCATTTAACAAATAGTTATTCCCCTCCTCAATTTTCTTTTAAAATAAAAATTTCTTCTATTGATGAGTCAAAACAATATAAAGTAATAGAAATCCTATTAGAATAAGTTTCTTTTGCAAGAACTTCTAACTCACAAGATTTCTTATTTTTCTGATTTAATCTGACATATATTTACCTTTCTTTTTACTGTTAAATTTTAAGAAATTTACAATATCACCTTTGTAGATGCTCTTATAGGTGTATTCTGGTTATAATATTATAATGCTATATTATAGCATTTTTAAAATATATATTATAATATATATAAAAATAATTTTTGACATAATCTAGATTATATGTCATTTTTTGTACTATATTGGGATAGACTTAATACACAAATAAAACCTTGCACTTGTACGTTTTTTTGGAAATAGACCCATTTACTTAAAAATGTTCTATTAGACCATCTACTTAGATACATTTGAATTATTAAACCCCTCGTCACTGATCTTTCGTTATATGAAACAAACAGACGTTGATGTGAGTCTCGTAATTGATGAATAATTGTCACATTATCCAATTTTAAGTAATCAAGCCTCTGTAAGTCACAATTACTAACAACAAATAGACTTTATACATAAAATGAACCATTGTACTTGATATATTATGTTATAATATGTGGCTTATATAGCTAATGAAGTGGTAATTGGTATAATATTAGATAATGTAATGATTAGTCATTATATATGAGAGCCAAGTCAATGTTCAATGTTTCACGTATTGAATGATTAGTGATGAGTGGTTCAATAGAACAAATTCACATTAGTAGAGGGGTCTAATAGTATGTTTTTTGAATCATAGTTTTTTTTTTGATAGAAGAGCTACTAGCTCATACAGGCAAACATTAGGCTATCAGCATATTACAAGGCCAGCCTAAATCATCACAACGGATGATCTTAAAAAAATTCATCAGCCCGGGCTGTTGACTCAACAACCCTTTAAGCTGGATTACATATAAAGAGGGAAAGGGGTCTAAAGAAGAAGTAGAGGAACTAGAAATAACTGAATTTAGAAGACTAAGATTAATTTGTCTCTTAGCTAAAAAATCGGCCGCCTAATTGCACTCCCTGAAACAATGTAGAAAAACCACATGAGGAAGATGCGAAATAAGGTGTCTAATGTCGTTTATAATGGATATGATTTCCCATGGAATTTTCCAGAGTCGTTTTAATGAATTAATAACCGAAAGGTTATCTCCTTCAATAATTAAATTAGTTCCTGGTTGTAGATTTAAATGTTGGAGTGCAAACAACAAGGCAGTTGCTTCTGACTGAATAACCGATAAATTTATAAGTTCTGTTTCTCCACATTTTACAATGTGTCCAAGTTCATTTCGAAGGATGAAAGCAGCAAAGGAAGGTCCATTTCCATATTTAGAGGCGTCAAAATTAAGTTTAACAAATCTTGGTGGTGGCTTTTTCCAAATCCCAAATTTTTTCCGCTTTGGTCTATTGGTATTTATTGGATGATTTAATAGATCAACACTATCCCATTCAAGAGACTGTGAGAATGCTAGTTCAGAGGGGAGTTTGGCAGGATTAATTCTAGTTGGATCGAATAATTTAGCATTTCTATGGGCCCAGATGAACCACCAAAGAAAGCAGAGTGGATTGCTATTTTTGTTTTGCTTGATGGTAGTCTGGATGTTAGCTAAGAACTTATCTGTAGAGGTAATTTGAAATGAGAAATTTAATAATTTTTCAAGTCAAGATATCATAAGTCTTGTGAAAGAGCATTCAAAGAAGAGATGATTTAAGTTCTCGTCCAATTGGTCGCAGAGAGAGCAACTGTTAGGAACACAATTAACAAAGCGGTTAAGTCTATCCATAGTTGGGAGACAGTCTGCACAGGATTTCCATAAGAAATTTAATGATGTTACATGGGGATGTATATCCTATATGATTGAAATTTAATGAAAATAATAATGGCAATATTTATAAATAAAACATATTAATTCATTCAAACTAACTTTTACATTATAATCAAGCAAAGTACAACATAATACAATTTTGCATTATAATACCTATCGTTCAAACAAGCTCTAATTTTCCGAATTTGTTTTTTGTTTTTGATTTTGTTTTTTCATTGCGCGCCGGTAGATCAAGCGGTCTCTATCACTTCTTAATCAAATGAAACAACTATTGTTCTGATTCAACTTCACTCTATGTGTTTGATTTTGGATCAATTTCTATGTGGATCAAGGTTAAATGTACATGTACTAGACTTGTGCGAAGGTGGCCCTACAGTACTATACGTATATCGAATTAGTCTATAACGGGAAAAATGTGTTGCACAGTTTACTTACAGCTCAAGTGCATGTTCTTGTCAATAATTAAACTATTCTTATGAAGACCGAACCAAGCGCAACACTTCCATTCCATTGACTCCATTTTTTTTTCTACAGAACATGTCCTTTCGTTCAACGGTACACGCTTTGCATGTCTTGGTTATATGTGGCCGGTGATCAAAATTTCAATTAGTCTACGTTGAGGAAAATAGTACGCAACGCTACTGCTAAATACATACACGAAAGAAAAAAGAGGAATTCATACCCGTATTCAAAAAATATCTAAAAATATTACATAAGTGTTCAAAATAACTAATTTTTTCTTTACAGATGAAAAATCAAAATTATAGGAAAAAATTCTAAAATAAAATATTAATGTATATATATTTGTTCGAAGATAATATATTTTAAAAGAATAAAGTTTTTCTCCCAATTTGAAAATATAAAGAGATTATGTTGACAAAAATAGTGTTCGCAGCACTGCTGGTCAATACAATGCCCGAAAGAAAAAAGAGGAATTAATACTCCGTACCCAACAATATTGTAGAATTGTCTAAAAATATTACATAAATGCTTAAAATGACTAATTCTTTCTTCATAAACGAAAAAACAAAATTATAGAAAAAATTCTAGGTTAAAATATTAATGTATAATTGTCCGAATAAATAATATATTTCAAACGAATACATATTTTCTCCCAATTTGAAAATATAAAGAGATTTTATAGATATTTTCATGTTAAAATTATCCTAATAAAGATTGTGAAGAATAGTACCAAAGTATTAAGAATATTTTTTTTTCTATTTTGAAATGAAAAGAGGTAACAAATTTAAAAATCAAACCAAGATCTAAAAAAAAAGGAAAAATATAGATTAGGATCTGATTCAGATCCCCCTTCCCTCCCTTGTACATGGAATATTTTTTGAATTTCCTAAAAGCAAAAGAATTTTATAGAAGAAGGGTGACAAGATTTTAGATGTAGATGACAAGATTTTGGTTTAGGGTGACATGATGAATCTAACGCATAACGTAAAACCCAAACAATATTCTTCGAGTAGAAACATAGGATCCCGACTTTGTGACTAACCCTAACTTCAAAAATCATAGATATATGTAACAACGACGAAAATCATACACATATTTCTCACGATATTATTCCTTTTTACTACATTTGAATTTTAAAACATAATCCTAATCAATGTTATCAGGATCGGGATTCTTGGATCGGATCGGAAGGGGATAGTAAGATCGGATCGTAGAATTGGATCGTTAGGATCATAAGATCCTACTAAACTGATGAAATTATGGAAGTTTTAATTGTTTAATGGTAATATGTTATGTGTCAACCGAATAGTAAAGTACATCATTCAAAATACATACATGTTATTCATCAAATACTCCACATCAATTACATTTCTAAAGACAATAAATCTATATATACATAACATGAATTCTACCTAAAGCGAATAACAATAATCGAGTCCAATTTTATTGAATAACTACGTTCTTAAGAGTCATATTTGTTGAATCAATAAATAATAATATTTTATCAATGATAAAAAATCAATCAACTATTTTCTCAATATTTAGATATGTTTATTTTAGCATGAGGTAAAAGTATAAAACTTTTAAATTTAAATTAATTTTTAAATAATAAATGGAATCAATTAGGAATAATCGAAATGTATTAAGTTTAATGACTTTACGGGTGAAAACGGTCCAAAATATTTAAGAAATGACTTATAATTTAATTTATGTGATTTAGTAGGATCTTACGATCCCACCTACGATCCTACGATTCTATACGATCCTAAACCATCCTATCCCGATCCTACTACGATCCTACTTCTTACGATTCACTACGTACGATTTGAGTCATTTTGCGAAAATTGGATTGTAGGACCGTAGGATCGTACGACTAGGATAGCCGTGATCCTAGTTTCTCACTATTACTTTAACTTTTTAAGATTTCATTGATATGTATTTGCAGATGTAAAAAAATAATATACCTCTTTATAGCACATACATAAGAGATTAAAGGTACAATATAGAATTATTGAACCGAAAAAATAAAAGATAAGCATTGAATTAATAATTTAGAAGCATTAGAGAGAATTTTAGAAAAATCATGTAAAGATGATAAGACATAAATTTAATAAGGAAACAATATATTAGAATTTTTTTATCACCTTCTCCCAATATTGTTTTTTTTATATTTTTTCTAAGAAAAGAGATGATGAATATTATTGGAAATAAATGAATAAAGTGTGATTTGAAAAAAGGTAAGGTGTGAAGAAAAAAATATATGATGTTCAATCTTTGATTTGTACCCAAATATATTTCTGTTCTTGAATATTGTTATTAAATTGAATTTTAATGGTTTCTTGATTGTTATATTATTCTTGGTTAATAGTATCCGATTGTGCTACTAATTAGAATTGAAAAAGGAATTGGAATTTCCTAATATTGAATTGAAATTGATGATCAACTGGTCATACGTGTGTGGATATTTGTTTCGGTAAGTTATTTCCCAAATAAGATTACATATAATGTTGAGAAATTCTACATGGTAACCACAAGGTTTTGTGAATTCCGTGTGGTACACAATGTTTTTCGGGATCCTACATGATGGCCCTTAGGTTTTGCTTTTTTCATATTATAACCTCAGCATGTTATAAAAAGCTAAAAATATATAAATCTCACCTATAATATTTACTTAATTACCTAAAATCACCATATATATTTTTTTTCAATAAGACTAGCAAATCTATGTTATTAAAATACTTAATGATAGGTATCACTTGATAGTTGTTGCACATAATGTTTAATACTTTTTAATTGTTTTATTTGTTTATTTGATTATAAATAAAACAATTTGCCTAAATTTTTACATGTCGTAAAAAAAACTCTATAATTTTTTCATAATTTTCATGTCACTATATATGTACATTATATTTAGAAAATCAATTTAATATTATTACAAAAACAAATTACTTGAATTAGTGCACCCACTTTTAAAAAACACCCCCTTAAAATATCAACAACTATAAAATTTGAAAATTGTGGCTCTTTATAAAATAGCAAAAATTGATTGATATTTTAGAATAATAACATTTAGTTCCATGGAAAAAGATTACATAAAAATATATAATTCTATAAATATAAACTTAGATGTTTTAATAAAATAGATTTGATGGTTGTGTTGAAAAAATGAAACATAGGGTGATTTTATGCAATTAAGTTGATAGTAGGGCTACATTTTATCTATTTTTAGCTTTTTATGTCGAGGTTATAACATGAAATTTGCAAAACCTCAAGGTACCACGCGGAATCCCAACTTTGTGTATCATGTGGAATTCGCAAAACCTCGTGGTTATCGCGCATAACTTCCCTATAATGTTTTTTTTTTGAATAAAAAGGTAATTTTATTCACAAGGACTCAAAGAGTCGGTACAAAAATGCGCTAGTTAGACTAGCACTTTACAAATTCTCGATCCCCAACCTTTCTAAAAGACTTCTGTCTTTTCTATTTTTTACCTTCCATCTAGCAATCAAACAATTTTTAACAAGACTAATGCTGATGTTAGTACACGTGTCACTCTCCACACTTTCATCCTTAAATATTCTCTTGTTTCTAGAAAACCAAATGTAGTACATGACCACGCAGTGCCCCAAGTTCCACAAATTAAATCTGAGCGTCTTCCTCCCTTTCATTCTAGCAGCTTGCTGCTTCCAATCCTCTATGTTCTTCACTTTCCTACCAATCTTAGCCCACTTCATGACACCATCCAAAATTGTCCTAGTATACTTGCACTCAAACCACAAGTGATCAATTGTTTCTTGTTTACTGTCATCACAAAGCACGCATCTATCATCATGCACCATCCCAATCTGCTGCAGCTTGTCCATGGTCTTAGCACCACCAGCAAAAATTTTCCAAGCATTAAACGATATTCTAGGCGTACAAATTTTATTCCACACTTGATCCTTCCAACTGACCTTGTCCCGCTTTTCTCTTAAGCTGTCATACAAAGCATTGACATCGAGTTTTCCAAATCTGGAAATCAGCACAGCTGCGTTCTCGTTTGAATTTTGCCTTTCAATGCACTCATATCTTATCCTAATCACTGCTTTCCAGGTGGAGCTGGCAGAATTCTTACACCTAAGGCTCCAGAAGTCCCCTCCCTTGATGTAGTTCTTTTCCACCCACAGATGCCACACCGAATCAAGCGCACTGTCATTTAAAACATCATACATCAGCTCCGCAAACACAGATTTATTCCATGTCACAACATCCTTCAATCCGAGACCACCTTCATCCTTCGGCTTGCATAATTTCTTCCAAGCAATGGGTGCCTTATGCCCATCACATTTACCGCTCCAAAGAAAGCTCCTCAACACTCTCGTAATTTCATTGATCACATTTTTAGGAAGAAGGAAGAGTTTGCACCAATAATTAAGGATCCCAAAGAGGACTGCTTTCATAACCTCTAATCTCCTAGCATAAGACATATTTCTGCAGGCCCAAGTATTTATCTTCGCACGCAGCTTCTTAATAAGACCATCATAGTCTTTTTTCTGCATTCGGCTACCAAAATAACTTCCCTATAATGTTTTACTTGTTAGTTTCGCATGCTTAAGAAACTAAATCATTTACCCCCTTTGTTACTTAAGTTTGACACAAACATTCACAACAAAAGATAATTTCCCTCACTCAGGATTCAACCCTTACTTGCTAATTAAAGACTACGATTTTAGGCTAGTTTGGATTCTTTGGATAATAGTAATTTGAAATGAATAAAAACTCATTATCATTTTACCTGTCATGTCATTTGTTGATCGAATGTACTTTTAGATATATTGACAAATAACTTTATTCGTACATACGTGGTCACCAAATGGATGTTTTAATAAGTTCAAATCTTTCATCGAGTTTTTGATATTTTAATAATGTGATATATAACTTTTGTTAAATGGTGCAAGTATATAACTATTAGTCTATTAGGTCTTAGGAGTTAGAATTTAGAAACACATTCCTCTAAGAACCTTACTACTCGATGACTCGTACCTTGTACGGAGATATTTTCACAATTTACATATAGAGAATAATTATTATTCATACTCTTTATCAGTGAATATGCTCCGCATGGGGGTTTGACTTCGGAAGAAAAAAGAAGGTTTTGATAGGACTTGGATGACATGATGAAGAGTATCCCGAGCATATAGCATATGGTTGTTGGGGGGACTTCAATGGCACATCGGAAAGGCTAAGGACGGGTTTGAGGAGGTACATGGAGGCTTCGGGTGTGGAACCAGAAATGAGGGTGGTCGAGCCATGTTGGAGTTCGCAGATGCTTTTGGGTGTATTGTGGTAAACTCTTGATTCAAGAAGAGGGAAGAGCAGTTGGTAACATTTCAGAGCATGCTGAGCAAAACACAGATTGATTTCTTTGTGGTTAGGAGGGGAGAATAGAGGAGGGTGCAGGGATTGCAAGGTGATTTCGTATGAAGGCTTGTTGACACAATATAAGTTGTTAGTTTTGGACTTCAGTTGTTTGGGCAAGCAGAGTAAAGGGTGCAGTAGGCCGCAATCGAGAATCAGATGGTGGTGTCTATTGGAAGCAAATGGGCAAATTCCGAATAGAGGATCTTCGAGGAAGCGGAAGCAAAAGGGGCTTGGCGGCTTGAGTATATTCGCAAAGCAGCTTGTGGGATGTTGGGCATGTCGAGGGGAGGATCTAGGCACAAACGGTCAGTTGTTTGGTGGGATGAAGAGGTGTAGGAAAATGTGAGGGGTAAGCAGCTAGCTTTTAGAGCTTGGTTGATCGAGGAATAGTAAGTCAGGATAGGGAATTGAGGTTTGAAGAATACAGGATGGCAAAGAAGGAAGTGGCGATGAGAAGGGAGGAGAGAGTGTCCTTTTAGACTTGCGATGGAAAGGGACAGGATGTGTTCAGATTTGGATAGGGTTCGGTGCATGAAAGATGAGAACGGGATTCTGCTAGTGGATGATCTAGAGATCAGGCATCAGTGGGAGAGGTACTTCAATGAGGATTGTGAGTTGGTGGGGAGTCTTTAGGGTACATGGAGTTAGGCTAGTTATCATCTATACGGATTCTCGGTTGGAGATCGATCAGTGAAGTGATCCGCAGAATGGGCAGTTTGACCGGATGGAATCCTGATTGAGATTTTAAAGTGTTTGGGCATCAGCGGCTTATAGTGGCTAGCGGCTCTCTTCAACGCTATCTTCAAGACGGCTAAAATGCTAGAGGAGTGGAGACTTAGTAAGCTTATCCTATTATACAAGAATAAGGGGGATATTTAGCAGTGTAGTAACTATCAGATTATAAAACTACTAAGTTATACAATGAAAGTATGGGAGACTGTCATGTTGAGATTGAGGCATATGGTGCAAGTGTGTAAGAACCAATTTGATTTCATGCAAAGAAGGTTATCAATTGAGGTTATTCACCCATTGAGAAGGTTGACAGAGGCGTATAGGGAGAGGAAAAAGAATTTGTATATGATGTTCATAGACCTGGAGAAGGCCTACGACAGAGTCCCTAGAGAGTTGATTTGGGAATGCCTGAAAGCCAAAGGAGTTTTAGGCAAATATAGCAGAGTCATCTGAGAAATGTATGAAGGGTCGAAGACGAGTGTTTGCACGCAAGGTGGAAACATAGAGTATTTCGATGTAGGTATGGGTCTCCATCAGGGATCACCTCTAATCCCTTTTCTTTTGACGGTTGTGTTGTACGTGTTGACGAGTGAGATCCAGGGAGAGGTTCCGAGGTATATGCTATTTGCATATGACATCGTCTTAGTGGAGGACTCTAGAGCGGAAATTAGTAACAGACTAAATGTGTGGAGGCAGAGGCTGGAATCTAAGGGGTTTAGGTTGAGTAGGACAAAGACAAATTATGTGTAGTTGAACTTCGGGCAAGGGATCGACTCTAGGAGTGAGGTGCGGCTGGGGGATGAGGTCATTGCAAAGAGGGATAACTTTAGATATTTGGGTTCAGTTTTGCAAAATCGATGGGAGCATTGGTGAGGAGGTGAGGTCTCTAATTCAAGGAGGTTGGCAGAAGTGGAGGGCAACTTCAGGAGTTTTTTGCGATAAGAAGGTACTGCTTAAGCTTAAGGGAAATTCTGTAGATCTGTGTTAAGGCCAGCGATCCTTTATGGTGCTGAGTGTTAGCCGACAACGAAGACTCAAGAATAGAAACTCGCAGTCGCAGAGATGAGAATGCTCAGATGGATGTGTGGGTATACGAGGATGGACAAGATTAGAAATGAGGAGAAGTAAGTTAGGGGTCGGTAGTATAGGAGATAAGCTTCGAGAAACGAGGCTTCTTTGGTTTGGGCATGTTAGTGGCGGGCCCTAAACGCTATAGTTAGGAAGTGTGAGCGATAGGAGTTAGAGTTAGGGGCTTTCAAGCGAGATAGAGGTCGATTGAAAAAGCGTTGGACGATAACATAAAACAGGATATCAACATGCTAGGGATTTCGGCGGACATGGCTCAGTGCAAAGAGAGTTGGAGGGAGAAGATCAAGGTGGTGGATAGGTAGTCGGTTGATCTTTGGAGGAGGTTGTTAGGAGTGGGAGGGTGTATCATTTTAAAATTTTATTATTAATATTATGATTATTATTATTGTTTGTGCTTTTTAAGATTGTCGAGTTGGTTTGGTTTTTTCTCTTGGGTTATATCGGGCGTATTCTATCTAAGTCTGAAATACCTCCATCATGACCTCCTAGATCCTGCGTCTGAGAGACTACTTGGGTAAATGTTGTTGTTGTTGCAGTATATTCTTTTCTATTTTATCTTCTTAAGTTATATATTTTTCTTAGTAACTTATTAATTGTTTACTAAAATTATTTCATAATCGTACTTTTCTGTAAATGGAAACTTAATTCATTATGTTTTGAATCAGTCTTTTTTTATTTGGCCAATCATATATTTAACTCATTTGATAACATTTTTTTAAAAATAGAAACGTGATTCTTTATATTTTAAATTCATTTTTTCTTGATTAATATGATATTTAACACTATTGCAATATGAAAACGTACAAAACTTTAAAAGTTAACGACATAGATGTTTGATTAATAATGTAATGTTTTTCTTAAAAATATAGGTCGGTTTCTAGATAAGTTATTTAAGGACGATTCCTTAGGGGAATTTAGTGCAGGATTGGGTTCGGTTTCGTGTGACCATATTTCTGACCCATTGACCCGACCCACAGATGTGATTATTTAACTTAGTTTAATAGGTATATAATGTATTCAATGTTAAATCAATGCATAGTATATAAATATTGGTTGTCGACACATTTTTTAACTATTATTTATTCCTAAACTAGCATTTTGTTCTTTTTTTATTCATTTAGTATAGTGTCTGTGACTGTGAGTGTGACTAACAAGTTAAGCTATTATCTATTCTTAAATTAGAATTTTTTTGTTATTTTATTCAGGGTCATTCAAATCGCGATGATTTTGGGTCTAATTTATTTGGATCATTTTGGATCGGATGAACACATTTAATTCGGATTAGATCGGAGCATTTTGAATTACATTTAATTCGGATCGGATCGGGTTCATATCGGGTCTCGCCGTCTCGGTCATGTTCAGATTATTCATCCGTCATATTTCATGTCTAATTTCAGATTCAGTTCGGATCAAATTTCGGATTCGGGATACTTTTTTCCAAGTCTAGAATTTGCTACCATTCATAGTTTTTTTATAATTTTTGTAGTTAAATTACGAAAAAATAACGTATAATTAATAACTATACTGTTTCATTAAAGAATTACGCTCTAGAGAGGTTTGCAATTGTGGTGCAACCTACTTCTCAATCATATCCATTGGATTACAGTTGATCTACGGTCTGTAATATATGAGAATAAGGTATACCGTTACATCACAACTGAGAGACACAGGATTATAACAAACAAATCTACTTGAAAATATTTTTATCCTTTTTTGAAACAGTCCGAGATTCTCTCCTAATCAAATCATCGTCTTTTCTGCTTCCCTTTTTCATTCACAAGAAACGCCGATCTGGTAACACAGGAGGAGAGAGCGTTTAACAGCAATGGCTACACCTCCAGAAGGAAGTTTCAGAAGCCCTAACCGATGGTCTCTCGTGGGGAAGAACACCCTTGTCATTGGTGGAACCCAATGAATTGGGTATTTTTTTTTTGAATAAAAGGGTAATATATTACTCAAAAGGAAGGTTACAAAATTGCTAGCATACTAGCTATGTACAATTTGATCAAGCTCTAATCTCTCCAAGACTCTTCTATCTTGCCTATTACACTTTCTCCATCTAGTCTTAAGACAATTACTAATGTGTCTAATGCATATTCCACTACACTCATCAATGCTAATCACTTGGTTCTTGAATACTTTGGCATTTCTCACTTTCCAAATATGGTAGATCACCACGCAGTGGCAATTGTTCCACAGGTTGTACCTCAGGGAGTTTCTCCCATTCCAGCTAACAGTGTTGGCAATCCAGCTCTTAATACTTCTGCTTCTTCTACTGGTTTTGCTCCAATGCAAGACATTACTAAGGACTTTTTTGGAGTAATCACACTCAAACCATAGATGGTTTGGGTTCTCACTCTTGTTCTCAACACACAGCACACACAAATCGTCTTGAACAACTCCCCACTCACAGAGCTTGTCTTTAGTTCTTACACCTCCACTGACTACTTTCCAAGCCATGAAAGCTACTCTGGGAGTGTTCAGCCTTGTCCAAACCATTCTATCCCATTGAACTTCAGTGCTTTTCTCACGAAAATCATCATATAATCTTCTAACATCAAGCTTGCCATTCCTGAAATGAAGAATGATTGGATTATCACTTAGCAAGAGAGAATCCAGGATCATGTCTTTCATATGGAGAACCATCTTCCAGACAGCACTTGATGTACTTTTACTTCTAGCTTCTCAAACAGAACTGCCTCTTGTGAGATTGTTTTGAACCCAATGGAACCAAATAGAATCAGATTCAAATAGAGCATCATACAGCAGGCCAGCAGTGTTGGCCTTATTCCAAGCCATCATTTCCTTCAGCCCCAATCCACCTTCAACTTTAGGTTTACAAATTCTGTACCAGGCTGTACGAGCACTCCTTCCTTCACTGCGGCCTTGCCATAAGAAACTTCTAAGAGTAGAATTTATGTTTCTCACCACAGTTGCAGGCAAAGAGAACACCTTGCACCAGTACTGGATTACACCATAAAAAACAGCCCGGACTATTTCCAATCTTCCTGCATAGGAAAGGTTCCTGGCAGCCCAAGAGTTAGCTTTCTTTTTGATCTTGCTGATGAGCTCAAAATAGTCTTTGCACTGGGCCCTTGAGTTACAAAGGGGAACCCCTAAGTACTTGGCTGGAAGTTCTCCCTTCTCCATAGACAAGATTGAGCAAATATCCTCCTCTTCCTGACTGGTCAACCCTGCAAAGAAAACCTGAGATTTGCTAGCATTGATCACAAGTCCTGAGCTTCTACTGAATTCATCCAGCACAGTTTTGACACAGCCAGCAGCTTCAACACTCCCATGAGTAAATAGAAAGAGGTCATCAGTAAAGCATAAGCTAGCAACACCTGCCCTTTTGCATCCAGGATGAAACTTGAAATTATTTGAGCTTGCTTCCTTCTTTAACATCCTAGTAAGGTACTCCATGACAATAACAAACAGATAAGGAGACAAAGGGTCCCCTTGTTTCAGCCCCCTTTCAGCCTTGAAATGACCACAAAATTCATTTCCAATCTTCAAGGTGTACTGAGTATTGCAAAGACATTCCTGAATCCAGTTGAGCATCACAGGGTGGAAGTTCATTTCTTTGAGCACTTCTTGGGCTTACAAATTTCCTGCCATAGCTTTTCATAACATCTTGACACACAACAATATTGTGGTGAATGGATCTCCCTTTGACAAACGCTCCCTGGTTTTTATCTATGATCTTAGGTAGAGCTGATTGAATCCTGGCCACCATCATCTTAGATATGATTTTATACAGCACATTGCAGCAAGAGATGGGTCTAAAATCACTCACTGAGGAAGGATTGTCCACCTTAGGGATAAGAGCAATGACTGTATTTCCAAGCTCTTTAAGAATCTTGCCACTTTCAAAGAATTCAAGGGCAGCAATGCACAGATCATCCCCTATAACATCCCACGCTTGTCTGTAGAAATGAGCATTAAATCCATCTGGACCAGGAGCCTTGTTCTTACTGATACTCCATAGAGCTTTCTTTACATCTTCTTTATTGAAGAATCTAATCATATCTTGACTGTCTGTGTCATTCAGCACTGTACCTTCTTTTACAACCCTTTGATCAAAATGCCAAGGCCTCCCACTCTGACCAAGGAAGTCTGAATAATGCTGGACAAACAAATTTTTAACTTCCTGCACATCTGAAATAATATCTCCTCTGCCATTTTTAATACTGCTGAAGTGATTTTGGATTTTTCTGCTTTTGATTGAGTTGTAAAAGTAATTGCTACAACTATCCTGATACTTGATCCAATGAAGTTTGGCTAGCTGTTGCAGCATGGTTTCACGACTTCTGATAGAGCTTTTCAAATTACCAAGAACCTCATTCTCTATAGACATGAGTGCACTATCTGAGGGTCTGCTTTGTCTCTCTATCTGAACCATTCTGAGTTTCCCATGGTTGACCTTAATTTCTTCCTCAAGAGCATCAACACTTTTAAATCTCAACATCTTAAGAGGAATTTTCATTCTTTTCAATTTGCTCACAAATCTGAACATTTTAAAACCTCTTGGAGCTTGTTTTCTCCATTCAGATTTAACCACTTCTAGGAACTTTGGATGCTTGGCCCACACATTGTTAAATCTGAATGGCACATGAGCTTTAGTTTGATCCCCTTTTATGATGAGAATGGCAGGGGAATGATCTGAGCACCCCGAGGTGTCAAACCTGACAGAATAGTTGTCAAATAAATCAATCCAGTCTTGATTTGTAATCACTCTATCCAACTTGCAAAGAACTTGGTCACTGCCTTGCTGGTTATTAGACCAGGTGAAAAATGCTCCCGAGTAGCTTAGGTCAGCTAAGCCATTTTTGATAATACAATTTAAGAAAGAGCTACTGAAACTGGTGTTGGTGCCTTTGCCACTCCACTTCTCCTTAGCATCCAAAATGGCATTAAAATCTCCCAATGTGACCCAGGAGACAGAATTAGCTTTAGCATAAGAAGCCAACTGATCCAGAGAGTCCCAAAGAGCCAATCTTTCAGTTTCTGCATTAGAGGCATACACAAAAGTAGCCAAGAAAGTATGCTTGAGCTTAAGAGATCTCACTGAGCAATGGACAAACTGAAAGTTGTTATCTATAATATCAACTACAAACTGATCGTGTGACTTCCAAAATAGCCAAATCCTCCCATTGATCCCAGTGCATTTAGTGCACCTGTTCCAACCTTTGAGAATCCTGCTTGACACTTCATCAACCTTACTATCTCTGACTCTAGTCTCTAGAATAGCCAAAATATCAATATGGTTATCATCTACTAATTTATGAACAAAACTGACATTAGAAGGGTCATTAAGACCTCTAATGTTCCAAGACACAATATTTAGACTATCCATTAAAGACAATGGTGTCATTGTCAAGTCCATCCATTCCCTCTTCTCCATCAGAATCCAGGTTCTCAAGGGCTGCAAATTTTGATTGCTCAATCAAAACTTTCTTTCCCTTCAAGTCTTCCTGAACAGAATGACCTCTCTTTCCACTTTTTGATGTAACAGTTTCCATTCTGCTTCCTTTGAAACTCCCTTCCCTTTGAGAATCACAACTGGGCTGTGGCATTGCTCTTCCTGTACTCCCTGGATGCACTTAGTGTTAGCATTTCTGTCTAAAGCAGCTTTGCTTGACTCAGGTTTGTTGGGTGCAATATTTGGAGCAGGTTTGTAAGGTTCTTTTCTCACCCAAGCCTTTCTAGAGGTAGGGGGAGATTTCCTAGAACCCAGTCTGCTGAACACTGAGGGTCTAGTAGGCTTATCACACTCCCCCTCCTTATGTCCAAACACACTACACTTGTCACACTTTTCTGGAATCCACTCATATTCAACTCTCTGCTCAACTATTTCTCCATCTTCTCTATGAAATGAGACTTCTTTCTTTAGGGGAACTCGTGCTGAGATTTCCACTAGAACTCTGGCAAAAGACAACCTCTCTTGATTCTCAGTTACTTTATCTACTATAACTGGCTTCCCTAGAGCACTTCCAACCTTTTCAAAAAACTCATCATCCTAGAATCTCACGTCAAGGTTAGGGAGGTTTGCCCACACTTGAGTGGTTTCAAAGCAAGATGGGTCCAGTTTGATGCCCTCACTCCATCTTTTCAAGGCCAAGGGTCTTACTCCTCCCACCATCCATGGGCCGTTGGATAACACCCACTCCAAGTCTTCCTCTTCTCAAATTTGAAGACAAAAATACCAGAGTCTGTGAGGATGATTTTTGGCACCACATCCACATTCCATCTTGTTGAAACAAAATTCTGCATAACATTGAAAGAAGTCCTACCCCTTGCCATCATACCCAGCAAATTAAGCTTCTACTTCTCCACATTCTTCTTGAACGGTATAATACCATTCTCAAATCCTGGAACAAAATTAAGACGCCTTCCAGTCTTTTTGGCCCTGTTCCCAGCAAGAGCATCCCTAAACGAAAGCTTATTTTGAGAAATCTCCTTTTCATGCATCACGGGTGCCACTTGTTGCTGCACTTCACCTTCTTCCAGTTCTTCATGTTCTGAATGGTTGGTCTTGCTCATGTTTTCAGGTTCACTAGAGAATGTTGGTGTGGAAGCAGCAAGTGAGTCAGGGACTTTTTCACTCCCTGCTTCCGACGCCGTGCTTAGCGTGTTCTCCATAGCAGGAGGGGACTCGATGACCATGTTCTCCCCCGCACCAGCCTTGGCTGTGCTTCTCAAGATTCTTTTATTCACTGCACGTATCGTGTTCTCAAAGACAACAGCAACAGAGGACGAGGATGGAGGGCCAGCATGTCCCGTTGCCTTGGATGGTGAAGCTTTCTTGCGGCGGCCCGTGCCTTTTCCCTTGGCCATGGCCTTGGGATTGCCTGGAGGCTGCTCTGACAGAATCGCAGGAACCCTGGAACCACTCTAATTTTTGTAAGCGCGTGAGGCGCGTTCTTTTAATGGGATCCGTGGCGCAATGGTAGATTGGTAGCGCGTCTATGAATTGGGTATTTTGATTTCTCTCTACTGCTTTTTCTCTTTTTTTTTTCCAATTTTGTGACAAACTTGAGTTTCAATTTCGAGTTGAATTGCTTTGAGTAACCAACAGGCATGCCGTGGTGGAGGAGCTTGCGGATTTGGGGGCAAAGGTCCTTATATCGCTCTCTTCATCTCTTTCCACCGCCAAGCCAAGTGACGCCCTCTCTTTTGATCTGCAAATCTTTTTCGCCATTGCAGTTCTTCAAGCGTTTTTCGAAATCGGTATGAGTGTTCGGGCTAAGTAATGTTTGAGTAGTGTTTGTATGTCGGACTAGCTCCATTGGAGATTGAAGCTTGTTGAACTAAGATTTCAATACCGTTTTTGTTTGATTAAGCATCTTTGAAGTTGGATTTTTGGATTTTCGTTTCTTGAATAGGTTTCACTAATCTATTATTTATTTTTCATGGTGTACACAATTGTTTTGCAATGCTTTAGTTCAAAATACGTATCTAGCACTTTATTTGAGTCTTTTTCATCTAACTATAAGGACTTTTTCATTAATAGGATAAACATGTGAATTGTTATGTAATGTTTTTTTCATGTATCTATTCTGTATTGTTCATCATAATAGATTTTCTGAATTATTTAGCATTTCAACGTATTTCATACAATATTTGAATTGTTTTCACCAAACTATAAGGACTTATTCATTGATAAAGTTAACATTTAAATTTCTATATCTTGTGTTTATAGTATACATATTGTGTGTTTTTATCACATATTACGTTGTTTTTCAATTATTTATCGCTAAATATGTAATTGATCACCTATTTTTCAATTAAATAGTATAAACGGGTTCACGAATAAGTACAAATCTTGTTTGGATTGTGAGAATCTTTTTCAACTATTTACACGAACTTTTTCATGACGAGATGAAATGAGTGTTTTTCATTTATGTTTCATGTATGTCCATTGTGTTTTTCAACATATTGACAATATAATTTTTCAAATAACAGATGTAAACATTTTGTGTTTTTCATTATGTACAATAAATTTTTTCAATAATTATAAGAAAACTTTTTCACATTTAGTTTCAAATATATAATGGTTTCTCTCTTTGCATTTTTTTTCAAATATTTACACGAACTTATTCATTACACCAACAAAGTGCTTTTTCATTTCTACTTCATTTGTATCTACTATGTTTTTCTACATATTGATAATCATTTTGCAAATAACAGATATAAACATGAAAAATGCATTGTTGTGTTTTTAACATAGGTTTAACAGGTGTTTAATTTGTTTTTGATTGTGCAGTTGGAACCAGCAAATGGGACGAATATGCTTTTGTGAGACCAAGTTTATTTCTTTCTTTTTTGTACGTATTCATGTGATTTTTCAAAACGTTATATTGAGTTTTTCAAAGAGACTAAGAATGAGGGACCATGACGAGTCGGACGATGATGTCGATCTTTATGATCTTGGACCTGAGCAGAGTGAAGATAATGATAGCTCAAGCTCAACTGAGGAAGGTGATGGAGAATTGGAAAATACGCATGACAAATAGGTAGCACTAGATGTACTGAAAAATTTGTTTTTATTATATCAAGCTAATGAATAAGTATATACAAAGTTTTGATAAATTCAAAGATTAAGCTTAGCGATGATGGAGACGCTAAGATGTTGTGAATGAATCGTGTTTTATATGTAGTGATGAAAAAGTCACTATAACAGACAAAAAATTAGCTTTTGTGTTCTATCATATCTGTCAATACAACAATTTGAAAAATTCAAAATTTTTTTATACTTAATGGAGGGGAACGCAATCTCGTTGTTAGTGTACTCTGTTTTAAACACAATAATGAAAAATTCATTGCAATATATTGAAATTGCTTTTTAAATCAATCAAAGTCAAAGAAACATGATTGTTATTATTCAACATGATTGTTATTATTCAACTGTACATCATTACTTTTTCAACTATTAAATATTAATTTTTCTTGTCAAGCAACATATAACATTACTTTTTCAGCTATGCAACATTACTTTTTCAATTCGTTTGTACTTTAGTACAATCAACTACTTTTTCAACTCTTCGAGATTACTTTTTCAACTCAAAAACTAGGGTTTAGTATAATGTTGCCTACGAGTAATTTCTGCAGAATATTTCTCTCGATTTTTTGATTTTTCAATATGGAAATTAGGTGTTTTTCTTGATTTGTGTAATCGTTTTTGGGATAGGATCTTATGGATATTATGGATATATTGCGTATCTCACTCGAAAATTGCAGATTTTTCAATATGGAAATATTGCGTTTTTCTTGATTTGTGTAACCGATTTTTGGATAGGATCTCCCAATATTTTTTCGTAAATTATGCTGCTAATTCCCTACATTTTAGGAGCTTATTTTATTTATGGTAAGCGGAATATTGCAGATTTTTCATCCCATAGAATCACTAAAATCGGGCCTACTATACACCATCATATCCTACCATTAATCTCATTTAATCCAATGGCTAAGAGGATGCCTATGGAAGCACCATAATAGGTATCTCACCAAAGGCGTTCCCCTTTATTAAATAGGTAAATAAGATAAAATCATGATCTAATTATCCATACATCATGGCTTAAATGAATAAATGTTTTTCTTTTTTTTTTGAAAAGGGACCCCGAAAATGAATGGGACGACCTTGCATGCACACACATGATCGAAACTTCTACTTATAGTAACTAGAGGACGTCCACCCATTCGACTCTATTAAACAATCCCCAGCCATGTACTAAAGGAGGGACCAACATCGGAACCAAAAATAGAGCGGCCGGTTGTGAGACATGAAACTAGGAAAGAATTAAAAGTTTAGGTATGAATATAAATAGAATAAGTACAAAAAAGCTGGAGACTAATAGCGTTATTTGCCGAAATACTAACGGATTAATAAACCAACTATGGCATGATTTGGTCTTGATTGGCAAGTAGGCCACCCATGGTTTGGTAGCACTGATAAGGAGTTACGTTGGGGGATAACAAATCATGGGCAAGGGTGAAGGAGGAACCGACGTGGTGGTCATAAGATGACATCATGTCCTCGAGAGTAAAGGGCTTGGTCCAGAAGTCATCGTCTCCCTCGAGCCCATCGTAAGCAGCCGCCGCCGCAAATTCATCCCCGACGGAGTTGATGCTGTCACAACAGCTGGTTGCGGGATCCCCCAGCGGCGTGAACTCGAAGAAACAATCGCTCATCATTTCATCGAATATGCCAGCTTCTTCACCGAAGACGCCGCCGTTGCCGTTGCTGTTGCTGTTGCTGTTGCTGTTGCTGTTGGAGGCATCAGCAGCGGCGGAGGCTGAGGAGGAGACTGACGGCGGTGGGGGCAACAGCGGGCAGCTCTCTAGAATGCTGACGTGAGGGAAGCATGGGTCCAGCTGGCGTGGATTTGATGACGGAAGCAGCGGAGAAGAGGAAGGAGGGCGACGGCGCACGGAGCGCTCGGAGTCGGACGTCATGCTGCCGTCGGTAGCTGATGAGGTGGCATGGCTCTTGTCAGAGTGCTGCCGTTTCTTGAGGTGCGTGTGCCAGTGGTTCTTGATTTCGTTGTCGGTTCTCCCGGGCAACCTCCCAGCAATCATTGCCCACCTTCACACGTATATACAATTATACATACATACATACATGATACATGTGTACTGATGTTGAATTATTTCCATCCATGTATGTACGTAGTAGTTAATTCGTTGGCTGGCTTATGTGAATTTCTGTTACAATAATACATACTTGTTTCCATGCTTTTGGTGCAATTCCACGATGAGATCCTCCTCTTCCTTGGTATAGTTCCCGCGCCTGACGCTAGGGCGGAGGTAGTTCATCCATCTCAGCCTGCAACTCTTGCCGCATCTCTGAAGACCTGTACACATACAACTAATTAACATACATAACACAAACTAGCTAGCGACTTGTTCAACTCACGTATGTATATATACCGGCGAATTTAGGAAGCTCGCGCCAGTTCCAGTGGCCGTATCTTGTGATATAGGCTTGTAATTTCCTATCCTCTTCGGGGCTCCACGCCCCCTTCTTTATTCCGTTCTTATCAAACGCCGGCGTTCGCACCATACCGATCCACCTCTGCTTTCTCTATCTCTCTGATCGATTGTGTTGATACATATAACACATAAGTTAAATTTTACTTTTCCTGCAATAGCTTCTCCAGCATAATTTGTTATATTGAATTTTGGATGGACGGTGTATGCTCTACATGTAGCAACAGAGAGGGGTGTTCCTAGGGTATTTATATAGATGCAGACTATTTAGATCAAGGGTGGAGAAAAGTAATCCGACAGGACACCCTGGTAATTTCCCAATTATTTAATTTTCTCTCTTGATTTTTATTTTATTTTATTATTCTTCACTTTTTTTTGGTCGAAATTTTATTATTCTTCACTCCATCGGCCCTACCGTTCTCACTAGGACAATTACTTAAATGAGTATAGACGAGTCCAGTTTTGTATTGACCCCACCTACTCATCTCATCTCTTTCCTTGTGGTATCCCACCAAAAAAAATCTCTCTTTCCTTGTGGCAATAGTTCCGCGAGTTAAGAATAAAGATACCGGCCAGTGAGCTACAGAATCGGTGTAAGGACCTTCCTTGTGTGGTCAATGAATATGACGAAACAAATTCTCTCTTTACACTTTAGAAGTAAAACATCAAGAAAAACACAGTTTGCTTTTCACACGGAGACAAGACATTGAACACAGTTACTTCGTATTTTTTTTTATTGCGGAGCTACTAGCTCGAACAACCCAAAATTATGCCACCTTTTAGTTACAAGGATAACCTAAATCATCGCGTCGAATGATCTTTAAAAATCAAACGGCGAGGGTTGGTGACTCAACAAACATCTCGACTGAGTTACAGACAAATGCGGAAATGGAAAGGACGAAGCTTGAAATGGGATGGCTGCATTGAGGCTTTGAAGATTGATGTGTCTTCTTGCTAGGAAATAGGTAGCAGCATTAGATTCCCTAAAACAATGATAAAAAACAGCAGAAGGGATAATCGAAATAAGATTTCTAATGTCTTCAATAATAGAGTGAAGTTCCAAGGAACTTTCCAAAAACGTTTTAAAGAATTAATTAAAATCAAATTGTCTCCTTCAATTCAATGATAAGATTCTGTATTATAGAACAGTCAATATTCTAAAGAGAATGTAGTAAAGTTGTAGCTTCTGCTTGTACAATCGTCATGGAAGGTAGTTGGTGTCGTCCAATAGATCTAATGAATCCGTTATGGTCTCGCAGAACGAAACCAACATGTGTTGTTCCTGTTTTAAGTCTCGATGCATCAAAATTTAGTTTGTAACTTTGAGGAGGCGGTTTTTTCCAAGACGTATGATTTTTCCTTTTAGGCCTATTTGGAAGTTGTTTCTTGATAATATTACAGCCATCCCAAGCTAGAGCACCCGAGAAAGCCAAGTCAGAATGTCAATCTTTTAGGATTAATTCTTCCTGGGTCAACAAATTTTTGCATTCCTATGAGCCCAAATAAACCACCATAGGAATGCTAGAGGTGTGGTATTTGGATTATTTGTGAGTGTTTCTTTGATATTTCGGTGGAAGGTGTTGTTTGTAGTTAGTTTAAAGGAGGAGTTTAATAATTTCTGAAGCCAGATTAAGAATTTGATAATGAATGTGTTGCCAGCACACCATTTTATAAGCCAAATAATGATATTTTAGGCAGTTAAAGGTGAGTGGAAGGAGGGATAGGGCTCTCAAGATGAGGTAGGTTGAGATTTTGAATCTCTAGGTAGACCCCCAGAGACTCATAAGTAATCGATGGAGTACCCTCGTATGATCTAAGGTAGGATAAAGACGAGTACCCAACCTCATTCTAGAAAGAGAAGAGGATTATTACATGCATATCCTTCCATGCATTGGTTCCCTACTAGAAAGTATTTGGATTCCTTCTCATAATCTTCTTTAAGATCCTCTTGTGGGTCCTTCTCCGGATCCTCGTCTACCTCAAACCAGGTCAATCCAAGAATCTACCTTAAACCAGGTCAATCCACACGAAGGAATAAACTCCGAATCAGGTTCATCGTTAACTAAAACTGATGAAGATGAAGAGGTGATACAAGTCATAACCAGGTCAATCCATTTTTGATGGAACCCGAATTTAGTGAGAACTAAACGGATAAAAGTCCAGTTTATCTTGTCATAAGCTTTTTCCAAGTCTAATTTGATAGCCATCCATCCAAGATGACCTTTCTTCCTTTTATGGGATGAATGTAAGATTTCATGAGCAATAAGCACATTGTCTTGGATCAGCCGTCCTTTAACAAAAGCACTCTGAAGGGGGTGTATAATCGATTATAGAATATGTTGAATTCTGTTTGACAATACCTTCGTAATTGCCTTATAAATAGTATTACACAAACTAATCGGCCTATAGTGATTTATTGAGTTTGGAGAGTCAACCAAACAGTCCTAATCTTCATAAATTAATCTCATACATATGCAGTTTATATAACTGAAAACTTGAATTATGCTATTTAATTCATCTTTCTTCTTGAATTAGACGTGTCAATGGACAGTTGAAGAATAAGTATGGAGATGCTTTCATCGTGGAAACAATAGTAAAAATCGTGAAAGCTCAGATCTTTCCTTGTTCTTGTATGGTATTATGAAATGAGATTAGATGCTTATATATGCATTTTGTTCTCATATGTAGTCCTCTGCATCAGTACATCAAAGAGGAGAAAGGGAGACGGACCCTAAAATACAATTTTGGAAAGCTAACTATGGAAATGCATTCGGTAGCCTGCAAAAATTAAGTGTAACATTATGGACAGAAGTTTGTGGTGTGCTGTAAACTTCTTATGGACAACTGTTATCGTTTAATTTTGTTAAAGCTGAGTTGTTCATATGATTGTTAATCAAGGTTTGAGATTGGTGTGAAAAGTGTTGGGTTTAGCAAGGTGATTAATAACGCATGATAAATGCTTAAAGGTCATTTTGCTCATACTTCAGTACATGTCAAAACTCAGGACTCATTTTAGGGTTATTGAAATGTTAAGAAAAACCGTGAGATATCTCAAAAAACCTTGGTCAGTCATATTTGGACTAAGTTTCTCAAAAAAAAATAAAGGCTAGTCTAGAGATGTCATACTGCCCAACCACATAGTTGTTCATGAATACATAACGTAAGCTTATTCCAATTACAGTGGCAATGTTCTACCAATACATATTTCGTTCAAAACTAAAAGTCTCAAGAATAACAACGGCCAATTACGAAGCAACACAGCGTAAGCTTACTGGCTAGTATACTTTGTATAGAGTGATATTCGAAAACGAAGTTTATTAATATGGAGAGATGCTCATTTTACATCATGTTTTAATTTTTTTTTTGTTGTTAACAGAAGTTAGAAAATTAGAGAAGTTGGTGAATCTAGTGATATGTGGGCTACGGAGACTTAGTACGACAAAATAGAGGGGTACTAAAAGGAAATGAATTTTTTTAAGGCACCAAAAGGAATTTTCAATACCTCAAGGGGTACCAAAAGGAAAATCCCTTATGATTTAGTTTATGCTAACTTTCATAACACTTGTTCTCCTTTTTGATAATGCCAAAAGGGGAAGTATAGTATCTGCAAAGATGTGCTGTTAAAAGTTCTCATAGTCATGCACTTGCTTAGAGAAATCTCAGCTAACTAATAAGGAAAATCAACTTACAAAGTGATTCACGGTTCTTAAAGATTTCCAAACTGAGAAAAAGTTGAACAAATTATTTATGTTAAGATTGTCTAAGCATAATATGTTAACATTGTTTAAGGATGATAAAGTTTATCTCTCTTGTGCTATAAGCTCCATGTCTTATGATTATTTTCTTATGAGTTTGTCATCATCAAAATGAGGGAAATTATTGGGACAATATTTGGGATGCAAAGTCACTAACACTAGATCAACAATATCCGCCCCAGATTTTGATAATGACAAACTCCATGTGATCTAATGGTTGTCTAAATATTTATCTCAAGAACGCTTCTAGGGACGTCTAGCATGAGAAAAGGACAACAAGTGTATGTTGTCCTTAGACTTTAATTAAGGACGGCCAGAACTTCAAAGTACAAATTAACAAGATTGTGTTTCCAATAAAGTGGGGAAATCGTCCCTACGAGAAGGAAACCGACGCTCAAACTCCCAAGTTTAAATATTCAAATTTAGCTAAGGTTGCCAAACACAAGAAAACAAATGTCTGTGACCGTGGTCCTCAATAGCATCAGGTGTCAAAGACAAATTGCATGAAGCCAAGACGTCACTTTCCCAACTAATCCTAACGTACATGTGGAAGCTTCCCAACGAAAGGAAAAGTTGACTCTAGGATGAGGACAATAGTTCTTAGCTGTACAACATAGCTGAAATCGATAGTCTCCGAGGACAGGCTTTGAGGACACAAGAAAGGTAAAAGCGTCTAAGGAAGAGCGACCTTTCCCATCGCCTATAAATAAACCTTTGTGTACTTCTTCCGAATACTCTCTCCTAGAGCCTCAAGAACCCCAATAATACCCAAGAACAGAGTGAGTGAAAATGATCTTGATGGAGAAGAAGAAGTCCACCAAAGAACTCTAGTGACAACATTCAATAGTGTCTGTTTTTCCTAACGACTAGGAAAGACACGAGGTTTGATGTTCTTTGTACTTAGGATTATTTAGTTAGGTTACGTAAAGCTAGGGCTAAAAGGAAGGGCATGAGTAGTCTGTAAGGACGAAATCTTATAGGTTAGAGAAGTGTGTGCATTGCCTTATAATATTTGTAGGGACTCTCATATAATACAACCAAAAGAAGTTATTTCGAAATCCTCCACGGAGGCAAAGGTTTACCTACTAGTTGGTGTAAGTGGGAATCCCCTATAAATCACTTGCATCCCTAGTTAGTTTATTTCCTACATTTGTTATTTCCTTTGTCATTCTGTTGCCTAAGAACAACGTCCCTTTACAACGTCCTTGTTTGTTACTAACGAAGTTTGATCCAACAACGACCGAGTATTTTTTGACTATGACTTTACCAAGAGTGATTTGTGCGCACCAATGCTCTATATTCCTAGTTGCTCGATGTCATGCCTCATCTCACCTTGGTTTTAGCACCATCATGTAGCAGTCAAGGCTCGGTATAGTATTCGAGCCGAATATTACTAAGTTTGTTAATATCATTATTATGAATAATAATAATAATGAAGTATGTTTAAATCTTGTTTTCTCATTTGCTAAGACTCGTGTAAGACTAACATCCATTCTTTCTTTCCCAACTTAGTCTTCTAGTATTTTCTGTCTTTTATGGAAATATTTGGTTGTAAGAGGAAGGTTGTTCAAGAATGGAGCCGAAGTAGTTAAGATCTAATTGAAGAGAGAGAAGGAAGGAAGAAAGTCCTCAAGACAATATATTGGGTACCACATGCTTTTGATTTTTAACATTATGAAATGTATTTTAATTGGAAAACTCCATTTGAATAATCACTATACTTTTAAAGATGTAATCTTCGCTTTTAAACAAAATCCTTTTTATTAATTTGAGTTAGTCGTTTCCGTATACTTGTGTTATGTTACCCTCAACCTTATGTGACATCAAATGAGAGAATTCTACATTGCTAGTGGTAATATCTATGGTTTTAAAATAGGGGTGTTGTAAAAACAAACTAAATTGAACAAAAATTATGTGTTCATATACAATAGTCATACATATATAGTATCTGTGCTCACCTATAGTATGAAGCAAAACTTTTGGATCTTCGTACTTTCACCAACCACATATGTAGTATCTATAGGAAAGACCTTAACAAATTTTGATAATTGTTTTGGAAAATCATCAAAAACTTTCTTCAAAAGCTTACTATTTGATTATTAGTACTTTTATCAAATCATCAACTTAACATCTATCCGCCAACTTAGTAGTGCATTAGCTGCCAAATCAGCCATCCACATCAGGCACACATTAGAGAAAATGCCATTCTACTAGCATTAAGTTTCAACCTTAGTTTCCAATAAATAACCACAATCCTACTTGTCATATACTCACAACCATGATCATTGGTACCATCCACAACTATCTAGTCCCTAAATTACGAACAAAAAATTTATCTATCGTCATCCCATTAAAATATCCTTCATCACTTGTAGCATCATACGACGCCACATTACTAACAATGTTCAACTTTTGATCCAACCCACTTTCTTTAGAAGAATAAATGACAATAATAATGTTCGCCACGTAACCTAATAGAATTTGATGGAAATCCACAAAAAAAGATCTAATGAAGAAAAATGGCTAAAATAACACACATTTTGATATGAGATTCACACTACTAGATATGTAGTTTTTCAAAAATCATAGTAGGCTCACTTAAAATCCGACTTAGTTCAAGAGAAACTTTTACCTCGTATGATTGTTGGTGAACATATTCCATGCATCTAAAAACCAAAACATCATAAAAACACATTTCAAATGTACACAATGATAAAACAATATGAATTCATTATATACTAGAAGCTTAAGTTCGATTAAAAATCATATTGATACCAACTAAGTTAAAAGGAGACATTGGCAAAAAACGAACCTTTGTTCAATTGATAATCAATACTTGAGGACAACTTGGCAGCGGATGAATATCGATGATGTAATTTTTATGTGGTGGGGGTAGGGGGACAAATTATAAGGCATAAAATGATGTTTATATCCTTAAGACTTTAAAATCATATATAGGAAGGACACCCCTTAATCGTAGCCATTCATTCATCTGGTAAATGAATATGTTGAATAATAATAGAAAATAAAAATAAAAAGATACATGTTATGCTAAATTTAAGGACGACATTACTTAAATGGAAACTAAGTGGGTTATTTTAGTTCCTACAATGAAAGGAAAATGTACAAGCCAGATTAAGAATTTGATAATGAATGTGTTGCCAGCACACCATTTTATAAGCCAAATAATGATATTTTAGGCAGTTAAAGGTGGAAGGAGGGATAGGGCTCTCAAGATGAGGTAGGTTGAGATTTTGAATCTCTAGGCAGACCCTCAGAGACTCATAAGTAATCGATGGAGTACCCTCGTATGATCTAAGGTAGGATAAAGACGAGTACCCAACCTCATTCTAGAAAGAGAAGAGGATTATTACATGCATATCCTTCCATGCATTGGTTCCATACTAGAAAGTATTTGGATTCCTTCTCATAATCTTCTTTAAGATCCTCTTGTGGGTCCTTCTCCGGATCCTCTTCTGGATCCTCATTAGGATCCTCTTCATCATGATTGATTACTACATAGGCCATTAGATCGAGATAGCTTTCTCCTATGTAATCCTTCTATTTGGACTCATCCCAATTATTGAGGACATTCCCAACTTTTGGGAGCCTAACATTGGGTAATCTTCCTCCGAGCTCAAGGAATGTGACCTAGTCAAGCTTGAACATAGTGAATGGATGTGACCCATCTTGTCCCGTTTGGTTCATCCACCATAGATGGAGTAGAAGTAAAAAAATCTCATGTAGTTTGCTTCAACTAGGTCAAGAATTCCCTCAATCCAAGTTAGGTGATGACATATCATTATGTAAGTTTTGGTCAGCCAAATAAGTCAAGAATTTCATTTTTATTTTGATTTAAAAAAAATACCAACATTAAAAAATACTTTTAGTGATAAAAAATATTTTTTAGGAATTTTGTATTTCAACTGAATTTTGTTCAAGCCTATTGAGATTGGGTATTACTTTGACTCGTAGGTTTTTGTGTCATATTCCAATAGATAACATTATGTAGTTTTGGGTTAGTAACCTGGTCATGCGAGTAGGGTTGTTCAAGAACCGACCAAAACTGAAGATTTTAGCTGAACCGACCGAGCCGAACTGACCGAACCGAACCGAAACCGAAAAGATTCGGTTCGGTTTTCGTTCCACTGATTTCAGAAATATCTGTTCCGGTTCGGTTCGGTTTAAACTGAATTTTAAAAAAATTGTATTTTTTTATGTCGTGGGCTATTGATTTTGCCTAAAACTAAGGCCCGAAGCTTGCCTTTTGTAGGCTTGTTTCTTTAATCCTAACCTAAGTTCTCTTCTCTCACACACACTAGCGGAGCAGCCGCCAACCCCAAATTCCCCCAATACAAGTTCTCTCTAGCTGGCCCGCTGATGCCGTCGGCCTGTCGCCCTCTCACCACCGTCGTTCACGTCGAATCACCGACCATTGTTAAGAGCCTCGAGGAGTCGATTGGAGTATTAGAAGGTTCGTTGTTCACGCCGGTTTCGGTTTGTCGCTGTCGTTCTTTGCCCTAATCTCCGTCGTTCACGCCGGCTGAATCCTCAGATTCATCTTGCTGTCATCATTCACACCGACTAAAGTATTAGAAGGTTCATCGTTCACGCCGTCGTTCTTCCCCCTAATCTCCGTCGTTCATACATGATTACACGAAAACAAATGCAGATTTTCAAGTTCGGTTTTTTTTAGGTTTGTGTGTGAACCTAACTTGCACAAACTGAAACCGAGCCGAGCCGAACCGAAAAATTTCGGTTTGGTTTTTAGTTCACATATTTTATAAATATCGGTTTCGGTTCGGTTCGGTTTTGAATCGATGAACAACCCTACATGCAAGTTTTGATAGCTTGACTTGCATTGCTATTAACCACATAATTGTTAAGTTTTGTAAAATTGATTTGACCATCAATCTTATAATGTTATATAGTGGAAATTGCGTTTGTATAAAATATTGATTTCTTTGATATTTTGAATAAAAAATTTCCTCATAACATTAAGCTTCTTAAATTACATGACTAAGTTAAAAATAAATTAAATTTTCTATGAAAATTAGTTTGTAAATTAAATACTATAACATATACATATTATAAAAAAACCTAAAAAACCTAAGTATCTCTTTAAAAAATCACTTCTTATGGAACATTAGTCTTGGTGAAACCCGATAAATTGGGCACTAAGTACAGGACGAGGCCTATACAAACTCTTTGGGCTTTCGAATCTAGAAACCCGTAATAGTGTGACTACCTTAGAGAATCAAACACATCAGGGTACGTCCTTCAAGAACAAGTCTCGGGCTTAAGCCCTTTCCGGTCCGTTTCTAAGTCTAATATCTCTCCCCTTATATAGGAAAAGGAAGGTGCATGCTTGGTACCAAATGTCTGATGTGGGATTGAGTATGGTGGAGGGAGCACACACATGGGTGGAGATAGAGTGCTCAAGGCAAAGGCACACGAGGGACCAAGGCACAAGGGTGGAGAGAGTGCTCTCGAGGCGACCGCACATGAGGGGCCAAGGCATAATGGTGGAGAGAGCACGCGGACGCTTAGAGTAGAGCGTGCATGGGGGCGTGGCCACGCCAAGTACCGGCCTTGCCCAACACTCACACGCGTCTGACCACACTGCGCCCATGAGCTTGCCTTGGTCAACAACGTGCATAGGGGTGTTGTCGGGCTGGGTACATGCCTTGACCAACACGCACACGGCTGAGCCACACTGCCCCATGCCCTTGCATGCGTCGGCCCCTTGATTTATATTGAGCATTAACAAGTTTCTCAAGTTAAAAAAAGTTATAGATTTTATCACTAAGAAAGATATGCATTGGAGATGAACTTTTTTAGTTAATCTTTAACTTGTAAAATTAAATAATTTAATATATCTATTGAAACCCCAAAAACAAACACTAAGTACAGGACGGGTCTAATACAAACTCTCAGGCCTTTCGATACCAGAAACCGACTAACATAAGTTTGAGCTCTCCCACCCCCCGCTTATTAGTTTAATTCTCTTTTTGAAGAGTTATTAGTTTATTTTCTTTTCGGAAGATTGTTAGTTTATTTTGTTTTCGGAGGCTTATGAAAATAAAGCCCGAAGGTGGTGTGATTTCCTCGGAGAAACAAGCACGTCGGGGCCCGTCCTCCGAGAACAAGTCCCGAGCTTGAGCCCCGGCCCATTTTTCGGTCCCTCTCAAAGTCTGGTTCCCCTCTCCTTACATATGGAGAGGGAGGTGCTAGCTTGGAGCAAAACCTCCGATGTGGGATAACATAGGGTGGAGATAACGCATTCACGTCACAAAGGGGACTAGAGCGCTCACGGTACAAAGCAAATCAAAGCGCTTACGACACAAAGGGGGCAAGAGCACTCAGAACACAAAGGGGACCAGAACGCTCATGACACAAAGAGGCCAGAACGATCACAACACAAAGGGCTAGGGGGGTTGATGTATGACACGGCTAGGATGGCTCCATGGACGTCACACAATAGCACACGGAAGGTTGGATCTGGACCTTGCACCAAGTATAAGTTAATGAACTTCTCGCCTTAGAACTCAAGCAATCAATCTCACACAAGCATCAACGAACACAATAAATGGATTAAACCGGCACACTTGCATAAAACCGAATCAAAAAATGTCAACAAGGGTTTGGGTGGCGAAGAAGAAAAGTAACAAGCTCTCTTCAATTCTCGCTAAAAAAGAAATAAAGTAGTTCCACTTTATTAATCCATTGATCATGAATTCATCCACTTCTTTATATGCCTAGGTCAATTCCAATCCTTATCTTGATTATTTGCTAGTCCACGGTCCTAGAAAAACTATGATATGAACAAGGACGATTAATTCAAATCATGCAATGCACTCAAGGATATTAGGAAATCAAACTGTGCACTCAAGCTACGAGTCTCATGCATAAATTAACCATTGAATACTCTTCCCTAAACTAGTCCACGGTCCTAGAATAGAGTTGTTTCGAGAATAGGAAAAATGCATAGACAATAACTAATCCTAATTCAAGCAATAGATCTAAGCCATTTACACAAGTTGATCAGGCTCATATAATCAAGCAAAGATCATGGGATGAAGCACAAGAGTATCAATAAAGACTTAGGGATAAAGAAGTTAACAGAATTTCACAACTTCATAACAAAGCTTCCTTGATTGAATAAACTCCAAGGGATCGAAGATTAGTTCTCCATTACAAAGAAAGCAAACATCTTTATTGAAAGAACAATTGATTAAAATCAGAGATAAGAGGTAGAAGGTATCTAAAACCTAAAGAGGCTCCTCCTTATATAGCTTAAGGAACATGCTCCTCGAGATAGATAAGGCAAGAGATGAAAAGATAAGAAAGGAAACAAGATAGAAAAGATAAGATTTTGTCAGTCTCGGATCTCGGCATCACCGCGACCGCACCTCCTTGCCCGCGCCCACGGCGTTCTATCCTTGGCCTGACTGAGTCGGCTGCTACCGCGTCCGCGTCATAGACAACGCGACCGCGACTTTCACGGGTCTTCAACATCTTCGCCTCGCTCCACCGCGACCGCGTCATAGACAACGCGACCACGGAATCCATGCAGTGACGAACTTGTCTTCAGTTATGCTCTAAAAATTCTTGATTCTTCACACCTCGTGCCTTAGGTCTACGTATTACAATAACGCTCAAATCTAACCTATATACTCTCAATAACATCCTACAATCTAAGAGTTAACCTATACAAAATAGGCCGAATCATATTCCCCCATACTTAGATCTTGCTCGTCCTCGAGTAAGCTCAAATAAAATATAACAAGATAGCACATCTAAGATCTCAGGAATTACAAGGGAAAACAAAAACACTCAGATCACAACCCGAACCCAAAAATATAGAGAAATTGTGAGCATAAAACAATAAAGCTCAAACACACACCTCACAACATGATATATCACTCAAGCTCTAAAAACATGAAAGAGCAACCTAGGATCTACCCAAATCTAATATGTAAGCCCCAAAGTCCCCAAGCAAGAATGATCCTAAAACACTCGAATTTTACCGCTCAATTCTACTTAGGCGCCCTTTCGGGTTTTCGCCTAACCGCTCTTTTCATTTTTCAATAGGTGTGCTCACAAATACTCACATCACTCATTAACCTCATATTACCCCAGCCTAATGCTGGTCCGGGTTACATGCTTACTACCTGAACCGCCCTTTGGATTTTCGACTCATCCCAGGATTTATATGCCTTTTTTTGAATTTTTATGGCTTTTCCTATCTTTTTCTTTTTCTGTCTTTCCTTTATTATGCAAAAAGTATAGTGCAAGTGCTCCATGAAAAGAAGAAAATCAAAAATTTGAAGCAAATTTCTAACTAAGCTAAGTAGGATAAGCCAATACGAGTACTCCCTCCCCATACTTAAATCCTTCATTGTCCTCAATGAAGCAAAGAGAAATGATAGAAGCAAGAAGAAAGGTTTATCAGAAGACTCACAAATGATGAAGAGAGGTGGAATGGAAGAACTCTTCAAAGGGTGTAGAAGAATGGACGAAAAGCTTCGGAATCCCTTTATGAAGGCATACCGCGGGCACGTTGTGGATGGCGCGGTTGCGGAATCATAACAGAGAGTAGAGGTCTTGGGCTGGCGAACCACCACGGTCGCAACTGATGTGGCGCGGTCGCAGTACTCGTGTAGGGACAAGTTCTTGACGTTGTCTCGAACTATGTGATGTGTGAACAACCTTCGTATCTTGGCTCGTCTCTTAGAAGATGGAAAGCTACTTGAACTCGAGCCGTGGAGAAGAAATCCCGGGGGAACAAAGCTCCCCCATACTTAGGCTTTACACATAGCCAAAAGAATAGAATGACAAAGATGGACGAAAAGAAGGATTAGAAGATGGAAATATAGAAGATGGAATAGAATGGATAGAGATAAATGGAAGATATAGAGATAGATTAGGACCAAAAAGTCCTCTTTTTTTTCGATTTTTTTTCGAATTTAAAACGAGCTAAAACCTAGACGCAATATGGTTGCCGCGAGCACGGGCTAGTACCTGTTCGTCGGGGCACACTAGTGATCCACCGCTGGCGCGGTCGCGATATTACACCAGGCTGTCCTTTCGGACCTAGTACCTGCATGTTAGCTTAAAAACAAAACAAAACCTAAGATAAGAATGGGAAAAACAATCGAACTAATCCTTGGGTTGCCTCCCAAGCAGCGCTTTTGTTTAACGACGTTGGCTCGACGTAGATACACTTAATAAGGGTCCTTGTCAATGTGAATCCGGACCTCGTTGCCATCATGAGATATGAAAATTGAACCATTGACAACATCAATAACTGTCCTCGTGGTTTTCATAAATATAATGGGCGGCCAAGTAAAACAACCGTGTCGTAACGCCCTTCACCAATCTCCATAACATAGAAATCTGCAGGAAAGATAAGACCATTGACCTGCACTAAAACATCCTCCACTAACCCTTTCGGGCGCACATTAGAGTGGTCAGCCAATTCAATAACAATATCCGAATTTTTCAAAGGACCAAGCCCTAAGCTATCATATATGCAAGCTGGAAGGACATTAATGGATGCACCTAACTCTAGCTTGGCACGCTCAATTTTGGTTTCTCCTATCGTGACAGGGACGACGAATCTTCATGGGTCTCCACATTTCTTAGGTAGTTGCTTTTGGAGTAGTGAATTACCAATCTTGGTTTTGCTATCATTAGTCTTTTCCACTAAATGGAGCTACTTTTTCAATTCTAGGCTTAGACCTATTTTTCTTTTTAATTGTGCAAAGCTCTTTCATGAATTTAGCAAACTGAGAAACACCTTAAATGAGATTTAAGAGTGGAACATTTACCTGGCTAGCGAAGGTCTCAAAGAGTTCCTATACTGTGTCGGCTTCATCGTGTCTTGAAGTGCTTCTGGGAAGGGAGGAGAAGGCTTGAGAGAGCTCAAGGGTGGAAGTTGTGGTGCGACATACCCGTCATCCTCCTCAGGTGTAGTGGCGCGGTCGCGGCCGGGGGAGCGTTGTCGCGGTGGTGAGTAGTTCTTAAAGGCGTAATCAAGCAATGCCTCGAAGTTCTTCTCTGTAGTATTTCCGTGGTCGTGTCGAGGGCTACGTGGTCGCGTCGAGGGCTCCGTGGTCGCGGCACCTCTTCTGTAGCGAGCTCCAGAGTTTTTGTTGGATTTCCGCGGGCGCGGTGTGGAGAGCGCGGTCACGGAAATTCAACAGAGGCTTGTTCCTCCTCTTTTGTTGGACCGGCGCGATCACAGTTAGGGGAACACGGTCGTGGAATTCCTCCAGAGGGTTGTTCCCGACTCGCCAATGCTCTTCCGCTCCTCAAATGCATGGCACTCACATTCTCTTTATGGTTGAGTGGTTGAGAAGGAAGTTTCCCGGAATCTTTAGACTCGAGCCTGTTGATCATAGTGGCGAGCTGGCTCGATTGAGTCTCAAGATTCTTTACAGCGGCTCTCATATCTTGGTTCTTCTTAAGAAGGGCGGTAATAGCATCATTCTGTGACGGAGCATGCGCTCTCGGGGCATAATTGTTAGAGCAAAATTGTTGTTGCTGGCCCTGAGGAGCGAACTGTTGTTGCTGTTGTGGTGGCTCCTGCTGTTGCTGATTACTCCACCAAAAGTGAGGGTGGTTTGCCCACCCCGGATTGTAGGTGTTGGAGAAAGGATCATTTTGGGGCCGGGGCGCACCATAATTACCGACGGCGTTCACCGACGCCTCAGTCTTTTGGATTGTAGGGCACTGGCCGGTGTGGTGGCTTGCGTCATAGCAGAGACCGCAAGCATTGACTTGTTGTGCACCCTTCTTCACGAGCAATTGCTTCATGAGATCCTTGAGCTCCCTTACTTCAGCATTCAGGGACTCGTTCACCACATTTACGGACCTCACATTGGTCTGTGATCGCTGATTGCGAGCCTGCTCAGCCAAGATCTCCACTTTTTCAAATGCTTCTACTGGAGTCAAGTTCTCGTAACTACCTCCGGAAGATGCATTCACGAGCCTTTTGTCATTGTCGCAGAGTCCCTCAATAATATAGCAGATGAGGTCCTTGGCAAGATAGCCATGGTAGGGACAACTAGCGATGAGCCTTTTGTAGCGCTCATAATAATCATAGAGATTCTCATTCTCCCCTTGCTCCAAACTGCTAAGTTGCTTCTTGATAGAGGTTTGTTTACAGCAGGGAAGTACTTCTCTAGAAAGGCCTTCTTCATGGCCGCCCAAGTAGTGATAGAGCCTAGCACCAAATAAAGGAGCCATTCCTTGGCGAAGTCCTCCAATGAGAAGGGAAAAGCTCGAAGCTTGATTTGGTTCTCTATGACATCCGCCGGCTTCATGCTCACACATACAGCGTGGAACTCCGTAAGATGCTTGTTCGGGTCTTCACCACTCAACCCGTGGAATTTGGGTAAGTGGTGGATTAGCCTGGACTTGAGCTCGATTTTGAGGCCCTCCCCAAGATCGGGGAACTGAACAGCCAACTGCTGTTGTTGGAGATCGGGCACAGTGAGTTGGCGAATTGTTTGTTCCGCCATGACTTCCTCTACTTTAGAATCAGAGAGAGAGAGAGAGAGAGAGAGAGAGAGAGAGAAGATCGTAGGATTCAGAAGCTTTGGGAGCACTCCTTATCTTCCAAAGAGTCTTGTCAATTTCTGGACCAAAGCGAACATGAGAAGTATTAGTAGACCGGGTACAGACCATATGATAGGTCCGAACCCAAAGGGGGTTTCTGGGCTTGCACAGAAACGAAAACGCACGCAAAAAGGATTCTTTGGCAACGGCGTCAAAATTTGACTCGGCTAAAGTCGTTGTACCAAAATCAAAGATAAAACTCAAACATGCAAACACAAGTATAGTAAGCAAGTATGGGGTCGAACTCAAGAGAATCAGTTTCTTAATCAGATTTTAGTGTTTTTCATACAAAGTAACCAAATGGGGGTTTTGAGAGAGATTTCAATCAAAGTTAACAAGCAGAGTTCATTCAACCAATTCCACTTTATTAATCCGTTGATCATGAATTCATCCACTTCTTTTTATGCCTAGATCAATTCCAATCCCTATCTTGATTATTCGCTAGTCCACGGTCCTAGAAAAACTATGATATGAACAAGGACGCTTAATTCAAATCATGCAATGCACTCAAGGATATTAGGAAATCAAATCTTACAATCAAGTTACGAGTCTCATGCATAAATTAACCATTGAATAATCTTCCCTAAAGTAGTCCACGGTCCTAGAATAGAGTTATTTCAAGAATAAGAAAGATGCATAGACAACAACCAATCATAATTCAAACAATAGATCTAAGCCAATTAAACAAGTTGAACAGGCTCATATAATCAAACAAAGATCATGGGATAAAACACAAGAGTATCATCAAAGACTTATGGATAAAGAAGTTACCAAAATTTCACAACTTCATAACAAAGCTTCCTTGATTGAATTAAATCTAAGGGACATTAGTTCTCCATTACAAATAAAGCAAATATCTTTATTGAAAGAACAATTGATTACAATCAGAGATAAGAGGTAGAAGGTATCTAAAACCTAAAGAGGCTCCTCCTTATATAGCCCAAGGAACATGCTCCTCGAGATAGATAAGGCAAGAGACGAAAAGATAAGAAAGGAAACAAGATAGAAAACACAAGCTTACGTCCGTCTCGGATCTCGGCATCACCGCGAAGGTGCCTCCTTGGCCGCACTCGCGTCGGTCTATCCTTGGCCTGGCTAAGTCGGCTGCTATCGCGCCCACATCATAGACAGCGCGACCGCGGCCTTCACGGGTCTTCAACATCGTCGCCTCGCTCCACCGCAACCGCGTCATAAACAAAGCGACCGCGGAATCCATGTAGTGGCGAACTTGTCTTCATTTAAGCTCTAAAAACTCTTGATTCTTCACATCTCGTGCCTTCGGTCTTTGTATTACAATAACGCTTAAATCTAACCTAAACACTCTCAATAACATCCTAAAATCTAAGAGTTAACCCATATGTTGGATCGCAAGTCTGTTAGAATGGGCGCCCTTAACTAGGTTAAGGGCGTCGTTAGATGCAGCGGAAAATGGACTTAGACAGGAAACAAAATACGATTATGGACGCGAGTATTTATAGAGGAACCCCACTAAGACCAACTAGTCTTATGGGTAAACCTCTACCTCCGTTGGAGGATTTTCGAATAGCCGTCCCTCTTATTTAAAGAGAGTCCTTACAACTTAGGCGAGTCATTACAATTCTCTGAGCTGAGTGTGCGTCCTTAGCCTCACTAGTAACACTCCTTTCACCATAACAAAGTAACCTAACTCTCTTGACTATAAGGTAACTAAATACTCACGTCTCTCACTATACGTTGTGAGAGACAAACTAACTTTCTAACTCTTTTGTGGTTTGGTTTGGCTTTTATGTGGCTGGACTTTCTTTCTCTTGCTTCAAGCTCTCTTGCTTTTTGTTCTTGAACTTGAATGCTTCGGGAGTGAGCCTGACAGGAAGTCTTCAAAGTCCACACCACTATGCATAACCCTTGGGGGTATTTATAGTGGTAGTGGTTCTTGTCCTTTAGCGTCCTCTAAAGCTTGAGCAGGATCTGTCGTCTTCCTTCAACGGTGCGATTTGCATCTTGAGGGAGTCAACTCTATTGACGCTTGGGAAGCCTCCACGTGGTCAGGGGAACATCTCTGAGAAAGCGACATCTTTGGAATTTTTCACACATGCCCAGACATAGGAAGCTTCCTTCTGAGGACTACGGCCGATTATGATGTAATCTTGTTGGGGCGGCCTTGGTTTGAATTTTGAACTTCTTCCGTATTTTGGCGCACGTCCCTACTTGATGAGACACCGTCCTATCTACGCAGTGACTCCATTCTTTTCGTTCAGCTTTGTAAATTTTGATGGAGTGCGTCCCTACAGCTTAGGGACTCTCGTTCACTTGTTGTCCTTTTCACTCATGTGCGTCCTCTAGACTTACCTGAGATCAACACATGGACAACTTATCAAATACCTTTGAGTTTGTCATTATCAAAACTAGGTACGATCATTATTAGTCAGATACTAATGACTGGAATCCTTAATATCGTCCTAACACCATACAAAATAGGCCGAATCAATCACCCGAAATGGTCGATCTCCCCTGATGCAAGAATGTCATATATGTCTAGGAAGAGGGAGTTGAAGGTCGTTCGACTTGCTAAGCCAAGACCTTTCCATAAGTCACGAGCTTTCAAGTTCAAGAAGGTCTTCAAATATGGAAAATTATCTTTTCAATGCTATCAAGTCCCACGTCCAAGGCCTCCACGAAAAAGGATTAAATTGGAGATATTTTCAGAAGTTTGAAATTTCGTCACAACTTGAGTAGTGTTCAGTAAAACGGCCATAACTTTTTCTACACAAACGATCTCAAGGTGTATAAGATTCGTTGGAAAGCTTATTCAAGTATCTACAACTTCATAGTTGATGTCAAGATGAGAATCTAACAGGAAGATCGTCCAAAATGCGTTTTACTCAGAGTAGTACAAGATCTTACAAGAATCTTTGACTTTCTTATTTCTATCTTTAGGATATTATCTTATCTTTCATATTTTTGGGCTTTATGATTTTTTTTGACTTAGTTTGTTATCTTTTTTGTTCCCTTATCTAAATTTAATTAGATAGCTTCTTTTCCAAGCAAAGCAAAGTTCTTGTCCTCTAGCGTCCTCTAAAGCTTGAGCAGGATCTGTCGTCTTCCTTCAACTTTCTTATTTCCCTTATCAATGATCATCTCCTTCCTTCCACGATTCACAAGCTTCTTGTATGTCTCGGCCTTTATCTCCAAATTCCTCCTTGTTTCCTCATGAATGCGCCGAATAGACTCCACACGGTCAAAGGCACCTTCATGTGGCTCGACCTTGTAAGGTAGTGGCGCGATATCACTTTCCGTTTTGGGATTAAGGCCATACACCACTTCAAATGGTGTCTTCTTTGTGGTGGAATGGACGGACCTATTGTAAGAAAATTCCACAAAAGGCAAAACTTCTTCCCATATATATTTTAAGGTTAGTCTTAATCATAGTAAGAAGAAGAGCTCCGATTAGTTACCTCGATTTGTCCATGCGTTTGAGGATGACAAGATGTGGAGAAGAGAAACTTCGTACCGACCTTATGCCAAAGACACTTCCAAAAATAACTAAGAAACTTTGCATCACGATCCGACACAGTGGTAAGAGGAATACCATGTAGTCGAACCACCTTCTTAAAGAACAAGTTGGCAATCATAGAAGCATCATCAGTAGTATGACATGGGATGAAATGTGCCATCTTAGAAAAACGGTCAATCACCACAAAAATACTATCACTACCCTTTCTAGTCTTAGGCAAACCAACAATAAAGTCCATAGAGATATCTTCCCAAGGTGCACTAGGAATAGAAAGAGGTTGATATAAGCCAAAAGGATTACGTCTAGATTTAGCTAAATGACAAACAACACAACCATTGACAAATTACTGGACATAACGTGACATGTTAGGCCAATAGTAGTGTTAATTAAAGTCCTTCTAAAGTCTTATCTAGACCTCTATGCCCACGACTTTCATGCACTCCTTTAGTAAGCAACCTACGAATTGAAGACAATGGTATGCACAATTTCCCTTTTTTAAACAAGTAACCATCATCAACAAAGAAAAAATTCATCGGAACCTTAGTCATGCAATAATCATAAGTGTTACTAAAAAAAGGATCACTAGCATATAGCTCCTTAAACAAAGCAAAACCAAGGATTTTTGCATCAAGAGAAGATAGAAGTACATACCTCCTAGATAGGGCGTCGGCGATGATATTGTCCTTCCCTACATGAACTCCACCCAACGTGCATGTCTCCTATTGAGCTGAGATTGGCTCTTGAGATACTTGAGAACTTCATGATCCGAGTGTATGATGAACTTCTTAGGCCAAACGTAATGTTGCCATGTCTTCAAGCACCGAATCAAACATCTCCTTGTCATAAGTGGGATAGGTCAACTCGGCTCCACTTAGCTTCTCACTAAAATATGCCACGGGTTTACCCCTTTGAGTTAACATGCCTCCAATTCCATTCCTTGATGAATCAACCTCCAATTCAAACGTCTTTGTGAAGTCGGGAAGTTGACGAAGATGGGCGTTGGTGAGGCTCGCTTTCAGGCTCTGGAAGGCAGTCTCGTGAGTATCGTTCCATTTGAAGGAGGTGATAGAGCATATAGGTTGTAGTATTTAGGGCATGTTTTGATTAGTTTTTCATGCATTTGTAGGTACATTTTCCCTTGTTTTGTAGTTTAGCTTTAGTGTTGGAAGTTTCGGAATCTACACTCTTTTGGTTGATATTTGCAGATATGATTGATCGAGTGCCGGAATCATGGTGATGGTGGACTTGGAAGTGAGCTTGAAGGTGCCAAGGGAGTGTGTAAGGACGAAGGCTAAAGAAGAAATCAAATACCCGAAGTAATTGGAAGTCTCGTGGTTCAGGCTTGAAAGCGCGGGCTGGATACCCAAAGCGCGCCTGCGTTTCTATGGTTGGCCGCGTTTCTACCCGTGTCCGCGAGAGTGATATTTTTGTAGGGGTTTGGGCCTTTTGGTTGAAACATGTTTTGGATAGTATTTTTAGAAACCTCTTAGATATATTTTTGGATATTAGTTTCTAGGTTTATATTCCATAACTCTTGACTTTGAGGATTATTGTTGGAGCTTTGAGAAGAACAAGAATCCTTTGGAAGAATTGTAAGCTTTTCAATGTCTTTGAACAACTAAACCCCTTTTGCTTAACTAGTTAATTGAAGTTGTGAATTAAGTATTATTGTGAGATTTGATTGTTCTTAATTTCCCTTGACTAGATTGTTTTCTCTATGCTTGATTGAATAAGTTTGATTTAGGGTTTTGTTAGACTGGCCATCTAATTGAATTTCTAGGTTGAATTACAACTAGATCTTTCTAATTACCGGTCGGTGTTAATTAGATCAAAAGTAGAACCTTTAATCAATCTAGGACTAGTAGGACTAGTTGATTAGAGAAGAGAATTCAATTGCATGTTATTTGGATGTCTGGTTGCTCTAAATACATGTTTCTATTGATACTTGAATCTTAATGCTGTTGTCAAGTTGAATCTAGGAGGTCTCTTAGGTTATTTGATAATTAGGGTTGTTAGTACCGGTCGGGTTAATAACTAGAATTGAAGTAGGATTAATAATTCCATGAAATTGGGTTATTAGTATTCCGCAATAGATTGGTCAAGGTAAAAAGAGAATTTTGATAATCAATGATCAATAATCGAATTCGCAATGGATATTAACTGGTTAAGCATCCTTCTCTCATATTTGATTAGTTAATCTTAGTTTTGCATGTTAAACTTCTTAGTTAATAGAATCATACTCAAAAAACCCCCGTTTCATATTCATTCGAGTATCCAAATTAAATACATAAAAACACAAGTCTCTGTGGGATCGACCCTTACTTCCCTACTACATTCCTAGTAGGTAGTTTGGTTTATTTTGATCGGTATTAGGGCGACTAAAATACCGTTATCAGGAGGCATTCTTCTTGGTCAATTCATGCAAAGGGGCTACTATGACACTGAATCCTCTCACAAAACGCCTATAGAACCCGACAAATTGAAGGAAAGAACGCACCATTGTTGGAATAGTCGGCTGCGAACACTCCTTGATTGCTTTCACCTTTGTATCATCAACTTATAGTCCTCTCCTAGAAAGCACAAAACCAAGGAAATGAGTAGACTCCGAGAAAAAAAGAATTTTTTTTAAAGTTTACAAACAAGTGCTCAACTCGTAAACACTCAAAAACAACCTTTAACTGTTCTATTTAAGACAACGACAAATTTCCCTAAGTAATGAGTTGAGAAACACCTGAATTAATTCTATTTAAGACATATTGTAGGGCACACAATTTAGTAGGAAGTTGCAAATCATGAACCACTCTAGTATTAATCAAATTGCAACTACTACCGCTATCAATAATCATATTAATGCATTGATTGCATACCGTACACCTAGTATGGAAAATTGTATCCGTTTGGTCGGTTCTAGGGGCTTCTTGAAGGGTGAGGACGTCCTTTTGACTCACATAAGCATAAGCTTGCTCTATTTCGGGTTGGACGAATTCCTCCTCATAAGACTCGCCATGATTTTCCTCCTCCTCCACTTGTGTTGGTGCCACCTCCTCCTCGGCATCCTTATCATCAGTGACATAGCCTAGACTGGTGTGATACATAGTTTTGGAGTTGGTGCAATCACGAACGAGATGGCCTCTCCCTTGGCACTTCAAACACTTCACATCACTTTGACGTTGGTTTTGGGAGTTGCCAATGGTTGGTCTCCTAGACACATGCGCCTCGTTTTTTGGTAAGTTTGAAGCTCCCCGAGGTTGAGAAGAAGGATTAGAAGAAAAAGTTTTAGAACTAGAAGGAGGGTTAGGTGTATACCTTCTTTGAGTGTTTGAACCCCATGCTTCATTCTTCTCCCTTTGGAGCTGATTATTGAAGAGTTGTGCCGCATTCACTGGCTTAGTTGGATCCTCAATTTGTAAGAACTCCACACCATCTCTCACATGGGTAATGAAACCCGCCCAAAACTGAGTTCTAAGGGATTGTTGAGTGTGATGAATCCGCGCTTTAAAACTCCCATTTTCCAGCTCATTGAAAAATTGAATGGGCTTTTGAAGGCCTTGCTTGCACATGGCCACTCGCAATCTCATTTGCTCGACATGTTGCTCGGGCACATATCTCTTCTTCATCAAGTACTTGATCTGATTCCAAGTCTCGATCCTTGGCCTGCCTCTCCTTTGACGCTCCTATTTTTAACGGTACAACCAAGCTCTAGCGGATCTCCTTAGATGAAGGGGAACCACCTCCACCTTTTCCATCTCGTTTTAGCCAAGATGTTCAAGAACATGATGGGTATCTTTCTCCCACTCCATGTACTTCTCTAGGTCAAACTCGCCATCAAAGTGCTCCACTTTGATCTTCACATCATGCCTGGGTGCTTGTGGGTGTGGGCCTTGATGATTGTTGTTGTTGAAGGCGTTTTCTACCACATGGAAAGGTAATAGCATGTCCTCGGGTCTCTCCACATCTCCATAGAAATTGCTCCCCATAAGGGCCTGAAGTGACATATTAGGCGCATAGGTACTTTGCCAAGTGGTGGGCAAAGCGTCCCATGATCCCTCCTCGGCGCGCATGTTTGTTGGCTTGTAAGTTGCCTTTGAGTTATGTTGAATCTTCATGGAGCCGATCTTTAAGGGACCGGGCTGATTCATTGGGACATAACCATACTTGGATAGGTTTGCCTCATTCGGGTAGGGTGTTGAGCCAAGTTGCACCTTTGAGCCAGTATTGCTCACACCTTCATAACACTCCGCTAAGCTTTTGCCTTTGTTTGATGAAATAGGTGTGGAGTAAGGTTGTATAGGCAACAAAGACATATGCACAAAAGAAGAGTTAGTAGAAAAAGGAATTGATGAAGAGTTAATAGGCACTTCACTCGTCTTCAATTGGAAAGTGGGGTTGATTTGGCCAGCCAACTCAGTTGAGGACTCTTTAGAAGCATTAGAACTTGCCATCGCTCGTAGCGTTGCTTGGATTCCCATCATCATGTCAGTCAATGTGGTCATTTTGTTATTCATCTCTCCGATCCTTGAATTTATGGAATCAAATTCCGGTTTGGCTGCCTCCAACACTACCTCCGTAATGCGTGGGTACTTCAACGTTAAGCTTTCATCAAATATCCTAGCAATGTGGTTAGAAGTGTTCTTGTCTCCACTAGAGTCCGAGGTGAACTTCTTGGTTCCTACACTATCCGACACATCCTGAAGAGGAAAGACAACACCAAGTAAGTAAGGTGTTCAAAGAGTTCACTACTTAAAGATACACCTTATCAAGTCAAAACTTGTTCTTGCTCAATCACAATTGAGACTTTAGTTCAATAGGTAACTAAACATGTTGTAACCTATGGTGAGAAAAGGCAAAAAGGTTTCAAGTAAGCCAATTGAAAGGCAATTAAACACAATGCAATTGTTCACAAGAGAATCAAATTCCTTCAAAGTAACTATGCTATTATGATATGCGAACTACAAGCCTAAACAAAAGGAATCAAAATGCAACAATGTAATGGAATTTCTTTTTGGTGAAAGTTCTCTACTAGTAGGGTGGATCACTTTTTTTTTGTGGTGTGTATACACAAGTTACTAATTTGTGTTGATGCAAAGCAGAGAGATGCAAATGATTCGCCATATTTTGTATAGGTTAACTCTTGTATTTTAGGGCTATATTGAGTGTGTTTAGGTTAGAGTTTGTGCTAATTGTAATATCTAGACCGAAGACACAAGAATTCAAGAATCAAGAGTTTTAAGGTGTTTTGAGCTGTCTGCGCGACACCACTTGCTTGCAAAGGCTATATCTTGAGCTACAGAGGTCGGATTGAGCTGATTCTGGTGCCATTGGAAAGATAACTTCAATGGCTCCAATTCAACGTTTTACACCGAAGTCATATTCCAAGCCGAAGATGGTCAAAACAGCCTCCGAAATGACACCAGCGATTCTGTCGAGATTCCGCGACCGCGGCCTGGCCGACGCGACCGCGGTGGCTGCCGATACGAATTGTTCCTTTCTGTTGCGATAGCGCGGGCGCGGTGATGGCGACGCGATCGCGGTGATGCCGAATCCGAAGCGGACCGAAATCTTTCTATCTTGTTTCCTTTTCTATCTTTTGCCTCTTTCCTTATCTATCTCGTGGAGCTTGTTCCTTGGGCTATATAAGGAGGAGTTGTCAATCAAATAAGTTGGCCAGACTCATAAAATCAAGCATAGATCATGGGATGAAGCACAAGAGTATCAATATTAACCAAAGGATAGAAATCAATTACCAAAACCTCACAAGTTCATACATCAGAGCTTCTCCCTTGAACAAACCCAAGGAGACTAGCTCTCCACAACTAAGCTAAAAAACTTATTGAATTATGAATTGGAATTGTGAATGTGAATGTGAATGTATAAAACCTAGGGCGCCCGCGCCCTTGATGCGCCCGCGGTTAGCCAACTGATTGGAAATACGGAGTTCCATTCTACCACCTTTGAAGAGTTTTTCCATTCCACCTCTCTTCAACCGATTGTGAGTCTTATGATATACCTTTCTTCTTGCTTCTATCCTTTCTCTTTGCTTCATTGAGGACAATGAAGGATTTAAGTATGGGGGAGGGAGTACTCGCATTCGCTTATCCTAGTTAGTATAGTTAGTGGTTTGCTTCAGATTTTTGATTTTCTTCTTTTCATGGAGCACTTGCACCATATTTTTGCATAATAAAGAAAGAAAAAATTCGAAAAAGATAGAAAAAGCCATAAAAATTGAAAAAAAGGCATATAAATCCTGGGATGAGTCGAAAACCCGAAAGGGCGGCTCAGGTAATAAGCAGGTAACCCGGACCAGCATTAGGCTGGGGTAATATGAGGTTCATGAGAGTTGTGAGTTTTTGTGAGCACACCCTTTTGAAAAATGAAAAGAGCGGTTATGTGAAAAACCCGAAAGGGCGCCTAAGTAGAATTGTGTAGAAAAATTGGAGTGTCTAGGATTTCATTCTACTTTGGGGACTTTGGGCCTTACATGTTAGATTTGTGTAGATCCTAGGTTGCTCTCTTCCATGTTTTTAGAGCTTGAGTGATATATTTTGTTGTGATGTGTGTGTTTGAGCTTCATTGTTTTATGCTCAAGATTTCTCTATATTTTTGGGTTCGGGTTGTGAGTTGAGTGTTTTTATCTTCCCTTGTATTTCCTGAGATCTTAGTTGTGCTTTCTTGTTATATTTGTTTTGAGCTTACTCGAGGACGAGCAAGATCTAAGTATGGGGGAATTTGATTCGCCATATTTTGTATAGGTTAACTCTTGTATTTTAGGGATATATTGAGTGTGTTTAGGTTAGAGTTTGTGCTAATTGTAATATCTAGACCGAAGACACAAGAATTCAAGAATCAAGAGTTTTAAGGTGTTTTGAGTTGTCTGCGCGACACCACTTGCTTGCAAAGGCTATATGTTGAGCTACAGAGGTCGGATTGAGCTGATTCCGGTCCCATTGGAAATATAACTTCAAGAGCTTCAATTCATCTTTTTACACCGAAGTCATATTCCAAGCCGAAGATGGTCAAAACAGCCTCCGAAGTGACACCAGCGATTCAGTCGAGATTCCGCGACCGCGGCCTGGCCGACGCGACCGCGGTGGCTGCCGAGACGAATTCTTCCTTTCTGTTGCGATAGCGCGAGCGCAGAGATGGCGATGCGACCGCGGTGATGCCGAATCCGAAGCGGACCGAAATCTTTCTATCTTGTTTCTTTTTCTATCTTTTGCCTCTTTCTTATCTATCTCGTGGAGCTTGTTCCTTGGGCTATATAAGGAGGAGTCCTCCCTAGGTTTTATACATTCACATTCACATTCACAATTCCAATTCATAATTCAATTAGGTTTTTAGCTTAGTTATGGAGAGCTAGTCTCCTTGGGTTTGTTCAAGAGAGAAGCTCTGATGTATGAACTTGTGAGGTTTTGGTAATTGATTTCTATCCTTTGGTTAATATTGATACTCTTGTGCTTCATCCCATGATCTATGCTTGATTTTATGAGTCTGGCCAACTTGTTTGATTGACTTAGATCTATCGTTTGATTTAGGATTGGTTGTTGTCTATGCATCTTTCTTATTTCTCGAAACAACTCTATTCTAGGACCGTGGACTAGTTTAGGGAAGAGTATTCAATGGTTTAATTGTGCATGAGACTCGTAGCTTGATTGCATGATTTGATTTCCTAATATCCTTGTTCTTGTTGGGACGCTATCAAGAACGCCTGCGTACTTGTTAGTGTTCCATACAACCGTCCCTTAAAGTTTTGATATGGCAAACTCACTTTGATTCTAATAAAGTTGTCCAAGTGTTCAGGAACGCTAGTGACCAAAAGGACAACAAGTGTGTATGGGCGTCCCACAGGCTTAGGGACGCTAGCTAACAGGAAGTAAAGACTAGCCAGAAACTACTTTAGCAAGGACGGAGTCCCAAGCAAGTAGGAACGCAAGAAAGGAGTCCTTACTCACTAGCCGACAGGGTGACATCACTCGACAAATGTTTGATCATCCAAGGACACGTGGAGACCGATCCTGTAGCAGAGTCCAACACTACGTGGCGGACGATCCTGTAGCAGAGTTCATCAACACGTGGCGGCCGATCCTGTAGCGGAGTTCATCACACAACTGGATACAGGAAGCTTCCTCAGCACCACCATACTCGTGGAGGAAGATCCTGTAGCCACGTACCTGAAGGGCATGATCGACAGAACGAGAATGATGCCCTTCCCCAAGTCCTATAAATACCGCAAGGCATTTATTGTGACGTTAACGCTTTCAAGAATATTTAGAGAGAATCAAAGAGAAAGCGACTCACTCAAGAACACAAAGAACAAACTCAAGAACTCAAGAACAGTGCTAAGACTTTGAGTCAGATCGAGTGAGACTTGTAACCCATATCACAAATCTGTTTGTAATCAAAAGAAGAGAAAGAGAGTCCTCCGAAGTACTGTAGGACACAGGGATAGGAGTCCTTTAGTAGATTGAACTTGCTTAAGTTGTAGGCTTAGAGGAGTCCTTTACTAGTGGACTTAGGGAAAAGCTAAGTGCCAGAGAACTGTAAAGACTCGCCAGTACAACTGTAAGAACGTTCAATATAAAGGAAGAACTATTCAAAAATCCTCCAAGGAGGTAGAGGTTTACACTCAAGGACTACTTGGTCTTGAGTGGTTCCTCTATAATTCTCTGCGTTCATTGCTTACCTGTTTAGTCTTTATTTCCGCTGCAATTCTGAAAGGACGCCCCTACACCTCGTAGGGACGCTCAACCAAAGGACGCCTCTACTTCAAGTAGAGAACGTTCATCAGACTAACGATCCAGCAATTGGTATCAGAGCAGGCGCTCTAGATTCTTACTGAGTTGCAGGTAAAAATGGACATGGAACCGATTGGAATCTCGTTCGTAAAGCCTCCGCGTCTGACGGACGGCAACTTCAACCGTTGGAAAATTAGATTTGAGAATTTCTGCAGAAGCACAAATTATCAATGCTGGAATGTTATCAGAAAAGGTGATCTTAAAGTTCCTGCTGACAAAGTTGACAAAGAGGACGATTGGGGTCCTGATGAGTTCAAGCTGATGGAAACCAATGCAAAAGCTATTTGTTTTCTTCAAGCGTCCCTCTGTGAGAGAGACGCTACAAGAATTAGCAATCTCCCCACCGCAAAACAACAGTGGGAAGCTCTTGAGAAATTTCATGTGGGAACTGCAGAGATGAAAGAGGACGTCCAGCTGAAGATCAAAAAGGAGTTCTATGCTTTTACTATGCTGCCAAATGAAACCGTGAATGACTACTCGTACCGTTTTGAGGCCCTTGTCACCAAGATGAGGAACTTGGGCGTTCCAGAAACAGAAATCTCCATGAGGAACAGAGTTCAAGTAGTTATCGATGGGTTGACTGGAGTTTGGAACTTTGATAGGACAACTTTCAAAGAAAACACAGCCAACAAAACTCTAGATATGGAAGAGATCTATGGGAAGCTCAGGGGGTACGAAGAACGCAGAATCACTGACATGGCCCAGCTAGGAAAGAACCCTCAAACTGATCTTGCTTTGGCGTCAACAACACCAGAGTACGCTGAATACCTGCGTGGACAAAGAGACGTGGCATTGATGATGCAAAACAAAGAAAAGCTTGAGAACTTGCGTCCCAAAGAGAAAGAAAGAAAGTCAAAGGAAGAAATTGACTCAGATGAGGAACTCTCTCTTATTCACAAGGCTCTCAAATACTATAACAAGAAAAACAAGCATAGTAGCAAGAACAAGTCTTACAAAAAGGAGAGTCCCAAATACACAGAAGCTGAAATGAAGGAACTCACATGCTACAAATGCAACAAGAAAGGACATTTTGCCAAAAAATGTACCATGGGAACGTCCTCCAAGGACAAGAAGAAAGCTCTTATTGGAGCTTGTACTGCTGCATGGGATGATCTCAGTTCAAGTGATGAGGAACGTGATGATCAAGTGGCGTACATGGCAGTGGAGGACGCCCCAGTTGTTGAAGAGAACGCCTCCGACAATGAACAAGAGGTAACTCATGAGTCCATGATGCGTTCTTTAGAAAAATGTTCAAAACCAAAATTGCTTAAACTCATTAGTAAAATCATGGAGGAAAGTCTTGCTATGAAAAGAAGAATGGATGAACTCGAAGATGAAAATATTGTAGTTGAATGTGAGAACTGTAACTCAATGACTATTCAACTAGTGTCCTCATGTGAAGAAACTAAGTCCCTAAAAACTGAACTTGTGTGTCTTAAACTTGAGAACGCCAAGCTTAGAGAGGAAGTGAAAGTTTTGGGAAAGAGTCCCATAGTTGAAGAAGTGAGACCTATAGTCTTTGTCCCAACTAAGAGAGGTCTAGGTTATGAAGATGACTCTAAGAACTCTCTTCCCAGTGATTTTGAGGCAAGCAAAACTTCTGAACTGGAACTTGAAAAAGAGAAAACTAAAAATCTCCTTGAAAGGATTAGAGTTCTAGAAAGTGGAGAAAGAGGTCAAGAGGACTACTACACCAATTCCACCAGTCATAGAATTTACAAGAAAATTGCTAAAGGGGACGGCTCAAAGGTGTGCGATCCCCAAAAGATGAAGCAAAACAAAATCCAACGTCCCAACAAGAAGTACTACCTCGGTACTTACTATAGGACATGCTGGTACTGTGGAAAAGGTGACCACTTCAAATATGACTGTGTAAAACTTAAGGAAGACATTGAGAGTGGGAAAGTTGCTAGGACTAACAATGAAAATGCTAAGTCCGTTCCAAAAGCTAATTCTAGGCGTCCTAGACGTTCTAGAAGTCCTTTCCACAGAAATGCCATTTCTAATGATGTTAACATAAATGACTATAAGCCAGAACCAAAGTTTTATTATTGTAATGAGCCAGGTAAGGAACACCTTGCCTGGGTCGCCAAGCACTAACCTTGTTTTGGCAGGTGGAAGTGAGGGGACGCCCATGGATCATCGATAGTGGCGCCTCAAATCATATGACAGGAAGCCAGATCCATCTCACTTCTATCCAAAGTAGTGCCACGGGAGGAACTGTCTCGTTTGGCAAAAAGGGCAAAGGAAAGATCAAGGGAACGGGAACTGCTATTCTTAACCCGTCCATCAAAGCAACCAACGTGAGTCTTGTTGAAGGACTTGGTTTCAATCTTCTTAGCGTCTCTCAGATGTGTGATCAAGGTGAAAACCTAGTCACATTTGACTCAAAGGAGTGCCTCGTCATCAACAAGAAGTACAACAAAGTTGTTCTCAAAGGAGTTCGCAAGAACAACATCTACATCTTCAATCAAGAGTTCAAGCCTAAATCAGAACTATGTCTATTTGCTTCAAAGAAGGACGCTGATCTCTGGCATTGTCGTCTTGGCCATGCTGGACCTAGCACAATTCTCAAGTTGCACCAAAGGAATCTTGTGAAAGGTCTTCCCCGGATTGATCCTGAGACGGTTGAACAGTGCGAAGCCTGTATCAAAGGGAAGCAAACGAGAACGTCTATCAAGTCAAAGAACGAACACAGCACAAAGAAGCCTCTGGAACTCCTCCATATGGATCTTTGTGGACCAATGAAGACGTTGAGCTACGGTGGAAGGAGGTATATTTACGTTCTTGTAGATGATTTTTCTCGATTCACTTGGGTTCTTTTCTTAGCTTCCAAAGCAGATTGTTTCAATGCGTTCAAAGTCTTCATCAAACAAGTAGAAGTTGCCCTAGAGACGCCTCTCAAAGCCATAAGATCAGACCATGGGACGGAATTCCAGAATTCAGAGTTCCTGGCCTACTGTGATCAACATGGTGTCTCGCACAACTTCTCAGCTCCAAGGACTCCACAACAAAATGGAGTTGTAGAAAGAAAGAACAGGACGCTAGAGGATATGGCAAGAACTATGCTTTTGGCGAATAGCGTCCCCAAGTACTTCTGGGCGGAAGCTATTGCCACAACATGCTACATCATTAATCGTGCCATGATCCGTCCTCTGCTGAAGAAGACGTCCTATGAGTTGTTGAATGGAAGGAAGCCTCGCATCGATTATCTCAAAGTTTTTGGTTGCAAGTGTTTCGTTCACAACAATGATAAAGAAAAACTTGGAAAGTTTGATGCAAGGAGCGATGAAGCTATATTCCTTGGGTACTCTCTCACCAGCAAAGCATATAGGGTTTTCAACAAAAGGACTCTAAAACTTGAAGAGAGTATTCATTTTGTGTTCAAGGAGAGTTCTTCTCACAAAGAAAAATCAAGTAAGAAAGAACGCTCCTCATCGCATCAGCAGGACGACTTTGAAGATGAAGCTGAAGATTGGACCTCAGGAAAATACTATGTCTCTAAGGACGCGTCTCCAAATCCTGAAGAAGTCTCTGTGGACGCTCCTAGTGTTATTCAGGGAGTTACATCTCATAGTGAATCTCCAGTTCAACAGGATGTAGCTGAATCAAGTCAACAAGGTGTGGACGCTCTCTCTGAGGGGGAACGCACTGAAGACGATGCTCAAGATGATAGTGATGATTCTGATGGAGATATTGAGCCAAGATTTGCTCATTTATTTCAAAGGGAGTCACGCTTCTCTAGGGACCACCCAACTTCTCAAATTGTATCTGATCCGTCTCAAGGAGTTCAGACCAGATCAGCTGCTAGCAAGTCCCAGAGTGCAAATTTAGCCTTTTGTGCATTCAATGCCTTTGTCTCTATGGTGGAACCAAAGAATATCAAAGAAGCACTCCAGGACGCTGACTGGATTCAAGCAATGCAAGAAGAACTCAATCAGTTTGAAAGAAACAAAGTTTGGACTCTCGTCCCACGTCCCAAAGGCAAAAATATCATAGGGACGCGATGGGTGTTCAGAAATAAGCTTGATGAGAGTGGACGTGTGTCTAGGAACAAAGCAAGACTGGTGGCTCAAGGATTCAAGCAAGAGGAAGGCATAGACTATGATGAGACCTTTGCTCCTGTTGCTAGAATTGAAGCCGTTCGTCTTCTTATTGCCTTCGCCGCTCACAAAGGATTCAAGCTATTTCAGATGGACGTCAAGACTGCCTTTCTCAATGGAAAGCTAAAGGAGGAAGTGTATGTTGCTCAGCCGCCTGGCTTCGAGGACGCCTCTCATCCGGACCATGTGTACTACTTGGACAAAGCACTTTATGGACTCAAGCAAGCCCCTCGTGCCTGGTACGACAGGTTTGCGTCCTTCCTTTTGTCTCATGGGTACACTAGAGGTTCAATTGATAAAACTTTGTTCATAAAGAAAGTTCACAAGGACATTTTGATTGCTCAAGTTTATGTTGATGATATTGTCTTTGGTAGCACTAACATGAAGCTTGTAGATGAGTTCAAGTCCTTAATGAGTAGTGAGTTTGAAATGTCCCTCATTGGAGAACTCAATTTCTTCTTGGGACTTCAAATCAATCAACTCAAGGAAGGGACGCGTATTCACCAACAAAAATATGTCCGTGAAATGATTGATAAGTACGGGATGAACACGTCCAAACCTGTTGCAACCCCATGTTCTCCAAACTCGCGTCTTTACGCAGATGAACAGGGCAAGGACGTTGATCAAAAACTTTACAGAGGAATGATTGGTTCTTTGCTCTATTTGACCGCAAGCCGTCCCGACATTATGTTTGCCGTTTGCTTGTGTGCACGCTTCCAGGCAAATCCAAAGGAATCTCACATGCAAGAAGTCAAGAGGATCTTTCGCTATCTCAAAGGACGCGACGATCTTTGCCTTTGGTATCCCAGGAAGAGGTCCTTCAAGCTTGTTGGCTACTCGGACGCTGATTACGCTGGTCATGTGATTGATAGAAAAAGCACATCCGGAATGGCGCAGTTCCTTGGTTCATGCCTAGTCTCTTGGGGATCTAAGAAACAGAACTCTGTGGCGCTTTCAACTGCGGAAGCCGAGTACGTTGCTGCTGCTTCGTGCTGTTCACAAGTTATCTGGATCAAATATCAACTAGAGGACTACGGTATCAAACTTGAAACTATTCCTATTCGTTGTGATAACACAAGTGCAATTGAGATTTCTAAGAATCCTGTTTTTCACTCACGCACAAAGCATATTCATATAAGGCATCATTTCTTGCGTGATAATGTTGAACTAGGACTCATTAGTATGGAGCATGTAAGGACTGAAGACCAAATAGCTGATATTTTCACTAAGGCGCTTGATAGACGTCCCTATGAGCATCTCAGGTTGCTCTTGGGGATGATAACTTTTAAGTAGCAAGTCCCGTTCTACTATTCCCTCAATGATTGACTATGTTTAGCAGATTCTAAGTGTTTAAGGACTGTTATGCATTGAATTCATATTTGCAAGGACGCTAGTCTAAAACTTCATATGCTTGCTACTTTGGAACGCCATTCAATTTTTCTTTATTTGTCTTCAAAAGAGTATCCCTGATCACCCAACCCTCTTTATAAGCCGAAATGATGGGAACTCTAAGCTTACCCTAGCCGAGAACTTTGCAAAAGCGTCCTATGAGCTTCTTATTTTATTTTACGGGACGTACTTGCTCTGTTCTCAAATGGTTCGAAAGGTGATCACTAGGACGGTAAGTTAGTCCTTGGCTAGTTTGAAGAGGTACAATTTTGCTAAGTCTGAGAGAACGCTCAGTGTTTATTGAGGAGAACGGCATTTCAGTATTTCAGGTGAATTTGAAGAGCTAGAAATTTGAACTTTTGAAAGTGTATACAGTGACAGTTGCTCATGCTCAAATCTTAAGGGGGAAGCTTTGCCACGTGTCGCACAGTAAAACAGTGTTAATTACCATTTGTGCCACCGCTTCCTCTATATAAGGCCAGAACAGTCGCTCTCATTCATTTATTGCGCTCAACCACTTTTCAACACAGTTCAAGCTCTGACTTCTCTCTAGAACTCCGGTGACTTTCTCTCTCTAAGTTTTTATCAGAATCATGTCTCAACAACAAAGGAACGTAACCGGATCTTCTACCGGCGGAAAGCGCCGAAAGCTTGTGAAGTCCCATTACATAGAGAAGCCAAAGCCAATCGTCCTCAACGAATCTTTGGTGGACTTCATAAACAGGAAGCCGCGAACCCTTTACAACCTAATAAGGGAACGCATGGACCTTCCTGAGGTCAAGAGGGACGCTACAAAGACAAAGAACTACGAGCGCTTCATCGAGCGCTTCGTCATGCCAAGTCTTCATAAAACAAATTACAAGGACTTGCCAGGACGGTTGGACGACGTTCTGTTCTTTTCCCAATTTGGAGGTGAGAACCTTGGCCCTTTACTTGAGCTAATTCCCGATCTCCACAACGCCGTCCTACCCGACTTCCCCATGTATCCAAAGGACTCTCTAGCTTACAGAATGCTCAAAGCTAGAGTTCCATCTCCCTCTCCCCCTCCTCCACAAGTTCCAACCACCACCACAAAATCCCTCAAACGTCCCACTCCCTCATCTCCTCTCTCCAAAACCTCCTCTAACCCCATTCAAATCGTGGATAAATTTCCACCTCACCTAAAGGAGGGACGCTCCAAGAAGACTCATGATCCAAGGCCCCTTAAAAAGGCCAAGACCTTAAGCGTCCCTTCCGCCAATCCACCCACAAAAAGGCCAAGCTCCTCAAAACGGCCTTCCAACCTCTCAAAGGAATCCACTCCCCCTCCTCAAATACAAATCGAACAACTTCCAACTCCTCCCCCGTCCCCTCAACCATCCTCTCAAAATGCCATCATCCCCTTCCCTCCTCCGTCCCCACTTAACTTGGCCCATTTCCCCTCTGCCCCGGCTCACATCTCTCCCCCCAAGGACCCCGAGACTCCTCGGTCCCGTCGTCCATCTTCAGAGAGTGGCCCAGAGGAGGCCTCGCGCACACTTGAGCACACCTTCCGCCGCCGAAAAGCTGGCGAGAAACCAAAGGTGTTAATGGCCAAGGAAGCGCCAGTGCAAGTTGAGCACGTTCCCTCCTCATCTTCCTCCTCTTCCTCGTCAAGATCATCTGGAAGTGAGGAAGACGTCCCTGCTCAGGATTCCCCATTCATCGATGTCACTGGGGACTCCAATGACGAAGCAGAGGAGGTGAACGCCCCTGCACAAGTGGAGGATGCTGGTCTGCACCAGGTCGCTCCGGGGAACGCCGAGCCTTCTCTCTCGGAAGAACTCGAGCGTGATGCTGAAGAGGTCCCTCCATACAATCAATCTCTCCCCATTCTCAACCCCTCCTCAGCCCCACAAGAGAACCCCTCTCCCACAATCCAAACTGAAACCATACAAGTCCTGGCGGACGCTGAGCCCACACATGAAAAACCTTCTGAAGCTCAGGACGCCGAAGGCACGTCCCAGGGTCAAACCTCTGATGCTCCTCCAGCCACATCTGGTGGTCAAGCTGAAACAGATAAAGGCACAGAGGACGCTCCTTCAAGGGCAAATTCTGAAAATGACTCTGAGGACGAGTCCAGTGATGGCGAGGAGTCTGATTCTCCCAAGGGCAAACGTAAGAAGAAGCCCGACGGCCCCCCCGTGAAAGTCCTGAGTCCACTCGTATACTCCGAAGAGTGGCTAGCGTCTTTCACAAACGATAATGATGTCCAGGAGTTCCTTGAACTTCTGCGATTCCAGGGGTGGCTAACCGTAGGGCCTGCGCCAGCTGTGATTGACAAAGAGCAGATTAAGGCGTTCTTCAAGGACCTGCGCTACAAATCCAAAGACGGCTCTCTCCATTTCAAAATAGATGGTGAGAAAGCCTCGATCAGTGAACGCCAGGTTAGAGCCTTCATGGGTCTTGCTGCCAAGAAGCCGCCATCTGACGCCTTGAGCTCCCTTCCTGAAGGTGGATTTGAGACAACAGATGAAGAATTGCCCCTGGTTGAGCACGTTTTTCAGGGCAAGAGGCGACTAGGTTTGGACAGGGTTGCTCACGTTCTGAGCAAAGTTGGCGCAATCGCTCACTACTTTATTTGTCGCGCCGTCCTTCCAAGGCAGGAAAAGCGTTCAATCGTGCAAACACACGATATTATATTGATTGACGCTTTCCTTGAACGCCGCCCATAAACTTAGCACGGATAGCTATGCAACATATGGCTAAGTGTGGGAGGAAGAGACATGCTCTACCCTATCCTGGTCTGGTCAAGCTCATCCTTCAGTCTCAAAACGCCTACGATGACAATGCTCCTCAGGAAGAACTTGGTCTCAAATGGAATGCTAAGAACGGCCTTGTTGAAATTAGGCACGATGAAGAGCTTCCATCAGTGATCAAACAGTTAGAGGCCGAGGCTGAGGAGCGAAGGTTAAAAGAAGCAGAAGAACGCATGGCTGCTGATGCTGAAGCAGAACGCCTGGCTGCCTTGCGACAGGAGTTCTCCCAAGTAGAAGAGCCAGCTGTAGACTTTAACGCTCTTGATGAAATGCTCATGGCTCCTTCTCCTGCTCAAGATCCTCAGATGGACGTTCCCTCTTCCAGTTCAGGACCAAGGCTCCGATCTGCTCCAGCAAATATCTCTGAGCATCCTCCTGCGGAACTCTTAGGTGCAATCATGGACAATCAATGTCATGTTTTCTCCGCCATCAAGGACTTATCCGCGGCTCTCACCAATACGGCAGAACTTCAATCTCAACTCCTCAAGTTCTTCCAAGACCAAAGCCGTTCTCAGTGATTGCCCACTACCCGTTCATCCTCTATCATTTTGCCTTCGCTTCTTTTGAATTTCAAACAATTATGACCTTTGGTCTGTAATAACTCTTTTTTGATTGAATGGCAATCCATCAGTATGCTTGCATGTGTTTGTTTAAGCGTTCCACTGCTTTTAATTATGTGTTTGTGCTAACGTCCTTATCACTTGTTATCCTTTTCGATGATGCCAAAAGGGGGAAGTGTAGTTTTGCAGAGATGCGCTATAACATAGTTATCTAGAATAAGCAAGTGCTAAGGGGGAACTATTAAGTGAAAGGTCTAAGGAACGCCTATGCTAGAATAAAAGAGGACGCCTAGAAACCTCTCTAGGACGTAACTTTCTCCTTAAAATTCAAATTTTAAAGAATCAAAGAATGAAAACTTGTGCTCACTGAGATTTCTCTAAGTGTTAGAGGAAGCTTTTAAGTTTTCATGCATGCTAAGTTCCAATGTAAAAACTATTCTGCAAAAGAGTTTGTCATCATCAAAAAGGGGGAAATTGTTGGGACGCTATCAAGAACGCCTGCGTACTTGTTAGTGTTCCATACAACCGTCCCTTAAAGTTTTGATATGACAAACTCACTTTGATTCTAATAAAGTTGTCCAAGTGTTCAGGAACGCTAGTGACCAAAAGGACAACAAGTGTGTATGGGCGTCCCACTGGCTTAGGGACGCTAGCTAACAGGAAGTAAGGACTAGCCAGAAACTACTTTAGCAAGGACGGAGTCCCAAGCAAGTAGGAACGCAAGAAAGGAGTCCTTACTCACTAGCCGACAGGGTGACATCACTCGACAAATGTTTGATCATCCAAGGACACGTGGAGACCGATCCTGTAGCAGAGTCCAACACTACGTGCTGGACGATCCTGTAGCAGAGTTCATCAACACGTGGCGGCCGATCCTGTAGCGGAGTTCATCACACAACTGGATACAGGAAGCTTCCTCATCACCACCATACTCGTGGAGGAAGATCCTGTAGCCACGTACCTGAAGGGCATGATCGACAGAACGAGAATGATGCCCTTCCCCAAGTCCTATAAATACCGCAAGGCATTTATTGTGACGTTAACGCTTTCAAGAATATTTAGAGAGAATCAAAGAGAAAGCGACTCACTCAAGAACACAAAGAACAAACTCAAGAACTCAAGAACAGTGCTAAGACTTTGAGTCAGATCGAGTGAGACTTGTAACCCATATCACAAATCTGTTTGTAATCAAAAGAAGAGAAAGAGAGTCCTCCGAAGTACTGTAGGACACAGGGATAGGAGTCCTTTAGTAGATTGAACTTGCTTAAGTTGTAGGCTTAGAGGAGTCCTTTACTAGTGGACTTAGGGAAAAGCTAAGTGCCAGAGAACTGTAAAGACTCGCCAGTACAACTGTAAGAACGTTCAATATAAAGGAAGAACTATTCAAAAATCCTCCAAGGAGGTAGAGGTTTACACTCAAGGACTACTTGGTCTTGAGTGGTTCCTCTATAATTCTCTGCGTTCATTGCTTACCTGTTTAGTCTTTATTTCCGCTGCAATTCTGAAAGGACGCCCCTACACCTCGTAGGGACGCTCAACCAAAGGACGCCTCTACTTCAAGTAGAGAACGTTCATCAGACTAACGATCCAACAGTTCTCTATGTAATTCTAGGTTTAAGCGTCCTTGCCTAGGGTTATAGAATTGCTTGGACCGTGGACTTGTGCTTGTTAATGATCAGGATAGGAATTAACCATAGGTGTGAATGAAATCAATGGATAAATCTATGATCGAGTGATTGTTTCAGAGTGGATCTTTTGAATGAACCTGCCTCTTATCTATTTGTTTGATTACATGTTTGTTTATTTGTTTTCTAGGTTAGTTTAGTTTAGATCTTTCTCTTAAACCCCCATATCTTTGGTCGGTAAATATATTAATACTAGAAGCCATTGTTCTCTTGGGTTCGACCCCTTACTTGCTTGCTATACTTAGTTTGTAGTTTGGGTTATTTATCTTTGATCTTGGCACGACGACTTTAGCCGAGTCAGCAAAAAATATGAATTTCGGCTACTAGCCTTGATGAACAAGTGACTTATGCTACCAATGAAATTACAAGGAGCTTAGAAATAAGAACAAGACATGAAGCAAGTTTAAACCTTTGTAGCCATCAAGTAAGACATAATCATGCAAGACATAATCAACCTCTACTATGTAGAACTTTCTAAAGCAAACAATATGCAATGAATCGGTTTAACTTGACTTATATCCAATTAATCAAACAAGAATCTCTAGGTTGGTCAAATCCTATTTGGTAGGTTGCCTAGGGTTTCGAAAATTTCAAGCAATAGATCACTATAGGACACAGCTTGGCTCGGACATTAGGTGCAAATTGCTTGCGTAGCAAGGTAGGTCAAGTAGGTCGTGTCTTTGGTGTTTACTATGAGAAAAAAAACAAAACTTAGAAGGCAATCTAGTGGAGGATTGAACCAAAATCACAATTATGAAATAAGAACGAGAATTATATGACTTAACTCGATGTAACTCAAGATCGGTTGACTCGTGATACCACTTGATGTATGACACGGCTAGGATGGCTCCTTGGATGTCACACAATAACACATGGAAGGTTGGATCTACACCTTGCACCAAGTATAAATCAATGAACTTCTCGCCTTGGAACTCAAGCAATCAATCTCACATAAGCATCAACGAACACAATGAATGAATCAAACCTGCACACTTGCATAAAACCGAATCAAACAATGTCAACAAGAGTTTGGGTGGCGAAGAAGAGAAGCAACAAGCTCTCTTCAATTCTCACTAAAAAAGAAATAAAGGAGATTGTCAACTATTTATTCTAAACCCTAAAGCAATAAAAATCCTAATTTATTATCATAAGATATAAAGAATACCTTATAACAATAAATACAATCTATAAAAACAAAATATAACAAAGATGGAAAGTGTTTATTGAAACAAGAAAGGAAAGCGTCATCAAAGATGACAACTTGGGCGGCAAGGTACGACCAAGGTCGGCCACGACCTCACCCGCGACCACGTCTAGGTCGGCCACGACCATCCGTGGGTCATGTACGACCCTATGAGGGTCGTCCCCGACCATCTGTTTTGCCGCCTTGAACTTCTTTCAAGTAATTAAGTGACCCATTTTGTCTTCTTAGGCTCCTCCATTCTTGAATAGAGACACTTGAGTGCAATGGAGGTTCCTTTAATGATCTTCTTAGCTCGGCTTCTCGTCATTGGACCTTGAATCGGAGCCATCATAATCTCTTCAACATCTCGTGGATCTTCATCATCTTGTTTGCTATCAGGGGGTGAGTGCACTGACGACACAAGGGGGTCAATGCGCTGACGATACAAAGGGGGCCAGAGGGCTCACGACACAAAGGTCACATGCCGCGATGGGGCCATGCGCCAAGGCCACAGGCCGAGATGAGGACCACGGGCCAAGGCTACAACCGCGATGAGGCCACAGGCCAAGGCCATGATGATGCCACGGACCAAGGCCGCGATGAGGGCCAGGGGTCATGGCCGCGTTCCGCGAACCAGGGACGTGAGCCAAGGCCACACATAAGGACCTTTGTAGCGCTTGGTCATCTTTGTTTTTGGATACTGTCGTCAACCTCCGCTATCGATTTATATATAGCACTAACAATATCAAATTGCAAAAAATATACTCATTTGATTATGCTTTTCTAGGTATATGAATCTAATTTTAGTAAATATATTTTTAATAAGTTAGCTTCTTATATTTTTGTAAGTACGAATTCATATTAAGAGTTTGGTTCTAGTAAGAATAACCCTTATATTATAAAATGAGAATCAATCTCTACCGTTAGATCTTTTGGATCTAATTGTAGAGATTGAAGGAGGAGATAACGAAAAGGGAAAAGCGGTGACAAACTTGTAAATAAACTAATTTTGACGCAAAAAGGTTCATTGTGTTCCACTTGTAGGTTCATTGTGTTTCACTTGTAGGTTCATTGTGGTCCACTTGTAAGGTTCCTTGTACAATAGAAAAGTAGGTTCATGAAGTTTAATTATTTGGTTCATTGTCTTCGACGTGATGGTTCAAACACTTAAATCACTCGGTTCATGTATGACAAGATGCGTAAAATGTATAAAAGAAAGATATTGAATTTATTGTTTTTAAGTTCATGAAGTTTATTTATTTGGTGCATTGGATTCAACGTAATGGTTCATGAATTTGAATCACTCGGTTCATATATGATAACATGCGTAAATTGTGTAAAAGAAAGGAATTTGGTTCATTTTGTTTCACTTGTAGGTCCATGTCGTGTGATTATATGGTTCATTTAATGTTAAAGTGCATGGATAATAACTTAATCCTCAAACACACATAACAAAACATCGTTTGAGATTTATACTTAACCGTAGTAGTAATGAAATAAGAACAATCTTGTGATAAGTGAAGAATTTAGGCATCGTATCGTTCGCATCATCATCCAATGAGACTTCACCAGTGGTACTCGTATTATTATGAAAATCCTTCGATGAAACTCCATCAGTACTAGCATCACCATTTTAGTGAGACATGTTAGAATGACCTGAGCTTGAGGAGCAATCAACGAAAAATGTAAAGCTATGTGTAAAGCGACAACACATAATGAGTACTACAAATGTACAAATACGATTCTTCTTTTGGTTCATAAAGAATTTCATTGAGGTTCATAAATTTTCAAGGAAAGGTTCATTAAAAACCATAAAATGGTTCAGGTAAATTAAGGCACATATGTTGAGGCATTTTGTCGAACACATGGTGGGCAACTAGACAAGCATATGCTTTCAATCTCTCTATTCAATCGAAATTGTCAATTTGCAATGTAAACGACATAAACAATCTATAAAAGAAACGTAAAAGCTATGTGTGAAGCAACATGAAACACATAATGAGTACTACAAATTGGCAAATATGTTTATTCTTTCGGTTCACAATGAATGTCATTATGGTTCATAAGTTTTCAAGAAAAGGTTCATTGAAAGCCATAAAACGGTTCATCTAAATTAAGGCACGTGTGTTGAGCCATTTTGTCGAACACATGGTGGGCAACAAGACAATAATGAACTTTCGCCATAGCTATTCAATCGATACCATCAAAATTGAGTTGTTGATGTTGCCATAACCTTTCGACAATGCAAATTTAACGAGTTCACACAAAAGAGAGCAGATTAAAGCGAAAACATCCGTAGATTAACGTGTTTCACAATTATAAGCACAATTGATAGAAGTTCACAAAAATAACAAGTTTCAAAATTTGAAATCACCTAAATCCCTAAGAAAGGAATTGGAGGTCAAAGGAATCATATTAAATTTTATTAGAGAAGGGAATTGAAGGGAATCATATTGGAGAAGAACAATGGATGAACTTGGGGAAAGAACAATGGATGTATGACGATTGCCGAAGGAGAACGATTGAGAAAGTTGGGAACGAACGAAGCAGAAGGTCGATCAAAGAAGGATTGGAAGTAGAAAAAGAAGAAAAATGTCCCTTACATATAAAAGGGGCTTAAAAGTGGAGGCAATCTGGGTCATTGAATTCTGGATATCTAACGGCTGAGATTTGATCTCATTTTACATTTTAAGGGTTGATCTCACCTGATCCCCTTTCTTTATATTAATAACAATTTCTAATTCATTTCCTATAACATATTTATTTAGTTATGGACTATAACTTATAAGATCAATCATTATATTGTATTTTATACCTATTTTCACTAGAGATTATTTCTTCAAGTTAAAAACTTAAATTTATTCGAATTCATTTAATATTATTTTGATCTTAAAAATATTTTTTTTAACATATCCAACCTAAAAGAACTAACCAAAATAAATAATTAGTATTTTAGTATATTCTTGATCCATTTACCTCCCTGCTTAATTTTTATAAGGATTAGATTAGATGAGGGAAGTATGTAAGTTTTGAGTTCTAATACGATATATAAGTATATAATTACTGAATAAATCAATAATATTTTATTTATAGAATCAAATGTTGCTTACAATAGAATTTAAATAATTTGTATATATTAATAAAAATTAAAATCACTAGATACAATGTGATAAAGATTTAAACCAAAAGGTAGCTTCATCCAAATACGTACCCAATAGTTTGTTGATGACAATTGACTAGTGTTGACATCAGATATTGAGTCTATCATGTACGATGGTTCGACAACCGTAGCTATGTTTCTGTTCCCTATAATTTTAGGAGAAATGACCAATCCGATCACTAAAAATGAAAGGATATCTATTTACGAGCCTCACGATCTGACATCAATCATTAATTGATGATTCGGATGTGGTGTGGAAATTGGGGCATGGGCCCTACTAGTCCACAATGTAGGTGTAAACTTATATACTTGGCTTTGAAACGTACAGCCGATTCTTCATATTATGATGGAGATGTGGGACGACTTCAAAAATTAGACTTTGACCATTTCACTGTTTATTCTCATAGTTTTAAACAAAGATGAAATAGATATGAAATTGTAGACGTTGTCGTATATTGAATAGCTTAATATATCAATAGACTCCTGTATTTGGCCCATTTTTTCGTATTGAACATTTTTAATTTATATGGACGAGCTCGTGCTGCGTAAACTATCTTCATTTTACGCACGCTCAGATTCGTGATCTTCCCTATTTCCTTTCAAATTCACATATCCTTAATCATATGTAACGACCATATGAAAATAATGGTATATTATAAGATTTTATAATGTTGGCATAATTAGGCTTAGGTGATGTCTAATTAACATTATGTGGCTTTCATGTTTTGTTACGCCAAGCTTAGTTGGAAACTAGACCTGACACCTCGACACGCGTCTAACACACGTAACGGATAAAACCTCTCATAGTGTTCAATCGAAAAAAGTGGGCCTAGTATAGGAGTCTAATTAAGTACAGTCTTTTTTTTTGTAGAGGGTATAGGAAAAAAAAGTAGGTATGTTGATATATTTAGCTTATACTCCCTCCTTTTCATAAAAGGTGTCATTTTAACTCTAAATTTTTGTTTCAAAATACATGTCTTTTTACATTTTTGGCATTTACTTTATAGATTTATCCTTATAATCATTAACAGTTTATTAGTAGTGGTTTTCAATAAAGTAAAAACATGAGGTAATAATTTGGGGTATAATAGTACATTTAATAGTTTCCTTAATATATGTGCAAATTGATAAAATGACACATTTAATGAAACAGAGGGAGTATTAAGTTTGTCCTAATTCAACATATACTAGTGAATATGAGAAGCTTGTTGTTTTCAATTATGAAGATTGATTTGGAAATCAAATTTTTAAATGTAATATATAAGTTTTAGGAGAAAAAAATATAAAAATATTCAAAACTAACTTCTTATAATGTGACCCGAAGACATATTGTATAAACGTCATATAATATATAGGTAAAAGGCAAATACCAACGAAAAGAGATCAAGCACAGAGTTAAATGAGATTTTAATAATGCATTAAATGAATGGATAATTTATCGCCTAATTACTACTTTTGCTAGTTGAATTTCTCTGTTTTAGAAAAACCAAGGGGTGTCTCTATTTTGGAAAAAAACAAGGGGTGTCTTATTCGCACCTTTAGAATTGCGAATAGGATAATATATAGGTGTAATCACATTATCTAGAACGACTAATACGTGCAATCACATTATATAGAACGACTATCCTCTGATTAAGAGAGCATACTTGACTTATTCTTTGCTACCACAAGCTAGGACAAATCCGTACCATGTAAGGTTAATGTAAATATAAAACTAAATTAATATCTACATCTACTTTGATTCATACAATTTTTATTTTAAAATAATAATTCTATTCAAATCTTCATATTTATAGTATACTATTGACATATGTGAAAGTTTTATTCGTATACTAACTAATCAGAAAATTTTGTTAATATATAAAAGAAAATCACTTGAATTTGTTTATTCGTATAAGGATATGATTTTTAAAAATCATGTTAGAGGAAAAAATCTTAAGATATCAAAAATTGAGTAAGATATTAATTCCATATAAAGGAATTGGATAAGATATGAAGGAGATATATGAGTAATTTTTTGAAAATCAATGTAAAAAATAAAATCATTATTTTTATTCAGGATTGATGATGTAGTGCAAATTTTAATAAAGACTTGAGTTCTATTTTATACTGTACTAGCATATGACCCGCACCTTGTATGAGGTGTTATTGATTTATTTATTACTTTGCATATGAATTTACTATAATAGTTATAAATATCATCATATTTTGAATAAAAACATTATATTTAAAATATGACTACTTTGTTTTTAATATGACGCTTATCTTTTGGATTATAAAACAACATAATTATCGTACATCACATTTATATAAAAATACATTTGATTCATGTATTAATCTTTTATACATACATAAACATATATTTAAATGATCGAGGAAGATAAGATAAATTATCAAATTTTATTAAAAGTTGATAAAAATATTTTGGCACTAAAATTAAATCGCAAAAACTAAATTATATAAATAAATCAATAATTTTAAATAACAATGCGAATTAATATAGTATTACATGAGTAAATATAGTGGTAGAATTTGCTACCATTGATGACTTTTAAAAAATCTTACGATAAAATTGCAAAAAATAACTTATAATTAATATACTATTTAATTGAATTGGTAAATATCATCAGATTATGATATATTTATTAATTAAATGAGTATAATAATAAGATTGAGATTGATATATTAAGATATAATTATTAATTAAACAATGATCAAAATCTAAGACAAAATTTATATATTAATTAAATATGTATAAGGTTAAGATTACATCATGATAAAATTCAAATTTATAAGATAGTTTTTTAAAGAAAGGGGTGATGTGACGCAATGTGGTGACAAAATTTTCTTCTACTTTAATATATAGTAATAGATTATAGTAGATAGCCCGCAACTGTCACGTGACTATCCGGTCCATGTGTTCTGGAGTATTGAAGTTAATCCACTCAACCGATCACGTATCAAGCCAGGTAAGTGAGGTTGTTTAATTGAGCTTGTTAGGTCATTGCTAGAAGGATGGTTAGTGAGAATTTCTGTAACTTTAGCTTCATTAAAAATTCAATTAATTGATCACATGATTTATAAGTTATTATTACTGCACAAAAATCCGCCTTTATTGCACTAGCTAATAGATTACTCTCTTCTTGAACCTCTGCTCCAACCTCTTCAGTAATCTAGAACCTACAAAACGATGAATAAGAAAAGACTCTCTAATCCACCTCCGATGCCAAAGTCACAAAAACAGTTTTTCATGCTGAGCATTGAGGGTAAATGACGAAAATTGCTAGAAATACTAGAAGATACAACTTACCTCCATATATGAGGAAGAAATATATTTACTGTATAATAGAAGAGAGAGGGTAGGGGGAGAAAAACTCTATCCCCATGCGATATCTTGCTTCCTAATCCAGCCGAGAATTCTATCTTTACGATAAGATAAAATCTTCCATCATAATGCTTAATGAGTATCTTTAATTTTAATAATAAGATACTTAAAGATAAAAAACTTAATAAATGTTTATTTATGGCATAAGTTAGAGAAAATATTTATTACGATTGATTTACCCGCTTTCAATGCCCCACCCTACATTTTACATTGAGTCTATGATGGAGGGCTAGGTCTAACCGGTAGTGATCATGCATATTAGGTAGTTTGGGTCCCCGACGTGCGTGCGATTGCGTTCTACATACGCATACGTAGAATCATATGTAGAATCCGTTAATGTTTTATGCAAGACTCAAGCTAATGCAAAAAAAAAAGACTTTTATTAAAAGTATAAGTGAATGTTATGATCCTAAGGATTGAACTAATGAAAAATAAAAACATAAGGGCCTCATTAAAAAAACCACTAGGGAAAAAGAGTGCCCTATCTACATGCTTTCCTAATCCCGAGTCCCTTTCACAGGAGGAAACGGTTACCCGATGTTAAAGGGTTAGTTCTTGAACAAACAAATTTGTCAAGACCCCGTCGAGTATATAGAAGTCAGGATCGTCCACGGGAGTTAGAAGAAACTATAGCCTAGCAATCAAAACTACGAAAAATAAAACAAAAAAAAAGCAAAGCAAACAAACACAAATCACACGTTTCAAGAGAAGGTTGCACCCGACCTTAGGGAGGTCGTTCGTGACCACGAGAATCACACTAAAAAAAAAAGCACAAAGGGCAGAAAGAGGTCGCGACCGACCTATAGAGGGTAGGGGCCGACCTTGATCTGGGCAAAACTTTAACTTTGCAAAAATATGGAAAAATATCTAGGACTAAGGATTCACCACAACATTATCATGCATAAAAACAATAATCAATGATCAACTCAACCTATAATCTCATGGATGACTTTCGCCACAAATAAAAACATCAAAATCTCAACTTTCATAAAGAAATTGACATGGAATCCTACTTGTTATCTAAAGGTTTTAACTTTCGTCTTTAAATCGGAATAATTATCCCAATTCACAATTTAATCTTTCAATTCAATTGCAAACAAGAACATGCCTCAACTTTCATTAAGGAATTAAGCATACAAGTTGGATTTAAAAGACAGAGATGATACGGTCAAGCATAGATCAAAGATTCAAGTTTTATTATGCATGCTTATGTTGGGTTTCACCCCAACCCTAGAAAAGGGGACTACTCACACTTCATCATGAAAACAATAATCATAAAAGAAGAAGGAGAAGACAAGATTAAAAGAAAACAACTTGAATTAGAAAAGAGATCCAACTTACAAATGTTGCAAATCCACAAATTCCTCCCAACAATCCTTGTCTTTAAGTTTCTCCTAAGAAGAATGAAGCTTAATCCTAAAAAGAGACCCCTAAGGCTCCTTATATAGAGGTACACGATATCTAAAAATGAAACAACCTCTATCCATAAATAAAACACCTAAAAGGACAATTAATTGGGCGGCAAGGTTTCATCCGCGTTAGGTTCTCGGGAGGGTCGTGGCTAACCAAGATAGCCCGTGGCCGACCACCTCCATTTATGGCTCAGGGCAGGTCGCAGCCGACCCAATGTAGGTCGCCTACGACCCACAACCACTTCTTGTGTTTCTTCATGCCTTTGCTTGAACTTGTGCCCAATAATTGATCTTTTATGGGTGTTTCTTCCTTCTCGTTCCTTGATTCCTTTAGTCTTCTTGTAACTCCTTCTAAGGCGCCTCTTATTAGAAATTCGTCTCTTGAAATCTTTGAAGAACTCCTCATAACTTGACACTTGAAAACCAGAACAAGACACCACCTCCTAGATTGCTCCAAATAGCTTGAAAACTTCTCCTAAACACTCCAAATATCTACAAAACAAAAACAACAATGCACAAACGACTCCAACCCTCGAAAGAGAGTTGAAATCTCACGCAAAACACACAAATATATAGAAAAATATGCAAATCAATCTAAACAATACCCTATGAAACTCTACTAGAAAGCATGACATCAAAACACCCCATACTTAGACTTGCTTGTCCTCAAGCAATCATTCACATGCATGAATACCAAATAACAAGCCCAAGAATGCCTCTAAGGAAAAGTAAGCACAAGATAGAATGATGAGCAAACAACTTCAATATCATATCACACATGTATGTATTCTAAGCAATCACAATCCAAGCTCACAAGGGTAATGTGTTTCACTCACTCTCAAGTGTTTAAGGTATATCAATAATCACTCAATCTCAATTCCAAATGTAAAACCTCATAGTCAATGGAACGTATATTGAAAATTCTCTACCGAAGAAATCAAAACAAGTTAGATCATCAAACAAACTTAGGTGGCTCAATGAAAACTTCAAAGAAGCTTCATTCGGCCGGGTTGTAATAGGGGTCGGTATTTAAAAGGGTGTGGAATAATTTGGTATTGTGGTGCTAACAAATCCTGGAACCTAGACTCCTAGACTTCACATTGTTCAACCAACTCTTCTTTCTTCTTCCAAACACCAAACACTTAATCTTTCAAAGCTCACTTCTTCACTTCACCTATCCTCTTTTGTCTTTCTTCTTATGTAGAAGATCTTGTCCCTTGCACTTATTTCAAACAACTCTCCTTTTTCTTTTTCACTTTTTTTCTCTTTTTTTTTTTTTCTTTTTCCACGACACAATTTTTCTTCCTCTCAGCATGGGTCGGCACCGATCATATATTGGTCATGCTCGACCTTTCTCTGAGACTCCTCTTCTTGTTTATGGTCGGCTACAACCCAATAGTGGTCGCCCCCAACCTCTCTATGTGAGCTTCCTCACAGCTACACTTGTGCTAACCGAGCCAAAACTAATTCATTTTCTCCCTATTTTTCTCAAGACAACTCCTATATCTCCACCTTTACAATCACTTCGTCCTCACCCCCTCATTCACAACAACATCACAATCCACTCTTAGTCCTAATTCCCGGATTTAATGGGATCAAGCTTATCATGGCTAGGATACTTTTGTGGGGCTAGAAATAAGGCTTAAAGCTCAAAACAAGGGACTACAAACAAGGGATCATGTATAGGTAGGATAAAAAGGAAAGAAATAGGCTTAATGAAATAAGTTCAATATCATTTGATCTAACAAGTAATGAATATGTCTCCATTGGTTTTAAATTTAGAATAAGCATGCCATTGTCAAGTAGTTAGTGCATATGGAAGAGCAAAAATCACAATTGAAAATCAAGAAATAAAACATACATTCCTTATGACCAAAAGATTTCTCACTTAGGGTCAAATTTTGTTGGATTGCTTTTCACTTAGAATTATGCATGCTCAACATCCGTTATGTGCTCAAATTTCAAAAAGCAAAGTCATGATTAGGCAATCTTACAAAGCAAGTTATAAGGAATTACATGATGAGGTAAATAATTGTTATCAAGGACATCTTAGAAGAGGCATTTATCCATCATAACAATCAAAAAGAAAGGCCTCAATCATGCTTAGACACACACACATATGAAAATATGCAAACACACCAACAAAAATGCAAACAAACATGCAAGGACTCAATCAAGCAATTTCCCCCTAACCACCCCTACTTAAAACATCAATGTCTCCATTGATTAAAAGGTAAAGAGAGAGAAAAGAGAAACTAACTTGGACTTGGATCATTTTATTGGAGAAGATTCATCTTTGAAGAGGTTGAGGTGGAGTCTCGGACTTTTACCCATGTGTAACGTAGGAGGACGAGGCCGACCTATGGGGTTTACCGCCGACCATCTTCTGAGAGTGCTTCCTTCGCATTGTCGTTCGTTCCGGTCATCCTACGCTCATCCATTGCCTCGAGTCTCTACAAAAGGTTAGTGGATATGCAAGACAAGCTACCTATTTAGTCTAAACTAAAAATAATCAAATTAAGCTAAGCTAAAAAAAAGTCCAAAATAAAAAGAAAAGAAAAGGGAAAGCGCGGGTTGCCTCCCGAAAAGCGCTTTCTTTAACGTCTTTAACTAAACGAGAAGTACATCAACTAGTCGGAGGATGTGAGTGCCAAGGTGACTCGGAAGTCCTCATCGCCACCCCAAACTTAGAATGAGAAGAGGGGGTGGAAGAAGGTGTGGAGAGAGCAGTACCCGAATGTATGCAAGAAGGGTGAGAAGATTGATCGCACTGCAAGAAAACCCATTTATTACAACGACAGTTGTTGTTGCAAAACATTGCATGTCGTTGCCAAAAACATTTTTCGTAACGACATTTGTCGTTGTAGGGTCGTTGTGAGAATGCCCGTAGCAAAAGTTTTCTAAAACGACTTGGGTCGTTGCAAAAAATAGTTTTTTTTGCAACGACAATTGTTGTTGCAAAATTTTTGTCGTTGCAAAAAATCTATGATTTAACTTTTAGTTTAATAGAATTTTGCAACAATATATGTCGCTGCAAAAGATCCTAATTGCAGCAACGTAGGCTAGGTCGTTGCAAAAGATGTTATTTATTGCAACGACAGCTATTACAATATAAAAATTTCTCCCCACTATGAGGTCACTGATTTGCCCATAAATTAACTACAAAATTTTGCTGCTACAAAAGTTTAAGAATATATAGTCTTTATTAATCCCAAAAATTACATGTCACACAATGTTAAGTTACAAATAACCCGTCATTTCAAAAAAAAGAGTATATGACAACATCTTTGTTCCTAGCTAGCTTGAACATCCTAAAGTAGTTAGATTCATAAACTACAACTGATACAGGCTATTTTGTATAGGTTAACTCTTAGTTTTTGAGATGTTATTGAGAGTGTTTAGGTTAGTTTTGAGCATTATTGTAAAACGAAGACCGAAGACACGAGTTATGAAGAATCAAGAGTTAGAAAAGCTAAAAGACGAAGTTCGCCACTGCATGGATATCGCGGTCGTGTTGTCTATGACGCGGGTGCGGTGGCGTAAGGTGATGACTATGAAGACCAATGAAGGTTGCGGTCGCGCTGTCGATGGCGCGGTCGTGGTAGAAGCCGACTCAGCATTTGACCAAGTAGAGACCGCCGCGCGCGGGCGCGGCCATGGCGGCACGGTCGCGGTGCGTGCCGATTTCCAGACGGACAAAATCCTGTCTTTTCTATCTTGTTTCCATTCTTATCTTTGCGTTTCCTTTCTTATTTTATCTCGAAGAGGTTGTTCTTTAGACTATTTAAGGGGAACCTTTTCTAGGTTTTAGGTAATCATCTATCACTTTGTAATCAATTGTTCTTTCAATAAAGATTTGTGCTTTCTTTGTAATGGAGAACTAATCTCCCTTGGAGTTTATTCAATCAAGGAAGCTTTGTTATGAAGTTGTGAAACTCTAATAACTCCTTTATCCCTAGGTCTTTATTGATACTCTTGTGCTTCATCGCATGATCTATGTTTGATTTTATGAGCTTGATCAACTTGTTTGATTGACTTAGTTCTATTGTTTGATTTAGGAATGGTTGTTGTCTATGCGTCTTTCCTATTTCTCGAAACAACTCTATTCTAGGACCGTGGACTAGTTTAGGGAAGAGTATTCAGTGGTTTAATTGTGTATGAGACTCTTAGCTTGATTGCATGATTTTATTTCCTAATATCCTTTTTCTCTATGCTAATTCTAGGTTAAGCGTCCTTGCCTAGGGTTATAGAATTGCATGGACCTTGGACTTGCGATTATTTATGATCAGGATTGGAATTGACCTAGGCATATAAAGAAGTGGATGAATTTATGATCAACGGATTAATAAAGTGGAATTGATTGAATTGACTCTACTTGTTAACTTTGATTGAAACACCTTTCAAAAACCCCCTTTTGTTTACTTGCATGAAAACCATTGAGATCTGATTAGAAACTGATTCCTTTGGTTTGGACCCCGTACTTGCTTACTATACTTGTGTTGTTTGCATGTTTGGGTTTTATCTTTGATTTTGGCACAACGACTTTAGCCGAGTCAGCAAGCTACAAAGCAGTGACTAACACAAATCATTCTGAAATCCGATACCAAGTGTTTGGTTTGCACAGCGTAGGTTTTGGCAAATATCAGCAACATTTACCAGGAATGGTAACTGGCATCATCCTACAAAAGGTAAGAATATGAGGAAGAAATTAAATAATCAAGGACAAAATCATATAATCAAAAACGGAAAAACAATTAAAACCATTAACATTCAGTTGAATCTGAAGTGTATTATTAACCAAGATAGAGTCTTTTGATTTGATGCAAAGCATAAGAGGGGAAACCAGTGTTATTCTTGAATGTGTATTGCATGAGATTCATAGCCTGCAAAAATATAAAACTAGCATCTTTTAACAAGTGAAAATTTAGCTTAACAAACAAATGAAATATTACAAAAACAATAGAATTGCGCAGTCTATGTCATGAGAAGCAAGGAACCTGTATAGCTCTAAAAAAACAATATTACCTCTAATATATGTTGAAGGGTTTCTTGAACAAATAAATTTGTATTCAAGACCCCGTTGCGTATAGCGAAGTCAGGATCGTCCACGGGAGCGAGAGTAGTGCTAAGTTTAGTCGGAAAACTACGAAAAGAGCAAAAGAAACGCAAACAAATCAACTCAGGCTCGACCTGAAGAGGGTCGATCTCGACCCTAGGTGGGTCGAGCACGACTTAGGGAGTCGGGATCAAGGCAAAAGACACGAATTTCAATCAATATAAAAAGGCAAAACCTAGGGCTAGGGCTACCATAACAACAACCATACATGCTTTCAACAAGAATTCACAACTATCATGCCATCTAGATCATAGAAAAGTTTAACTTTCGCAAACAATTCAAGTTATTCAATCAACTTTCGCAAATCAAACAAATTTCTACCTATCCTTCAACCTAGGAATATCAACTTTCGCAAATAATCCTATTAGATGTAATCAAGCAACTAACTTTTCACTTTCGCTAGGGTTAGTTACAAGACATGCCTCAATTTTCACCAAGGATTAAGTACAAGATAGGTTAGATATGATCATCAAGCATCCAAGTCATGAATTCAAGTTTTAAACATGCATGATTGTGTTGGGTTTTTGCCCAACCCTAGAACTTAAGAGGACTACTCACACATAGCAAAGAAGAACAAGGAAGAAGAAGAAGAAGACATGATCAAACCAAACTAAAATTCAACTAAAAACCAAAGATCAATCTTACAAACCTCAAACTTGTTCTCCAAGTCTTCTTCCTAACCCTCCAAGTCTTGATGATTGATTGAATGAATAAAAACTATAGGTTCAACCTCCTTTTATAGAAGAAAAGGAGTCCTAATCTAACTAGGAAACACAAAGAAAACACCTTCCTAAAATACAAACTAGGAAACTTCAACATGTAAATCCGGATAGGAGGAAGTCGGTCACAAGGTTCGACCCTATTAGGGTCGATATCGACCCCCCTCAGGGTCGATCATGAGGCTTGTTTTCCTTGGGCTCCAAGTTTTGCGAAGTGGCTCGAGCTCGAGCTCCTTGAGCTCGATCTTGGGACTTTTTCCTTGACTTTTCCTCTTGCTTTGGCTTCTCTTTAGCCCTTCTTCTTGGCTCTTCCACTTGAAATCTCCCTCCTAGCTCGTCCATCCTCTCTTAGCATTGCTCCAAACTCTTCTTCAAGCTTCAAAACACCTACAAAACGACACAATTATGCGTAGTTTCCGAATCTCAAGGAAATACGAAAACTCATGCAAAAAGACTCAAAAACACAAGACTCAACCACGAAAAACAAATTAAACTAACCTATCTAAACCCTAAAAATCTACCTAAAAAGCGGACATCAAAATACCCCATACTTAGACTTGCTTGTCCTCAAGCAATAATCATGCAAATCAAAACCAATAACACAATCTTCAAGCATAGCCTTTGTCAAAACATTTTAAACACAAGTGAAAAAGAAGACAAGTAATTTTAACGTCATCACATATGTATGAGTCTCAAGCTAGGCAATCACAATCCAACCTCACAAGGGATATAAATGTATTTCTCTCAACTCTCATGTGTTTAGGCTATCAAATCAACTCTCATCTCAATCTTTATGCAACATCTACTTTATCATTGAGACTTATATCACCAATCTCTCTACCTAGAGAAGTCAAGACACATCAATCTTCAAAAGAACTTAGGCTCAATGAAATCTTCATAGAAGACTCCATTCGGCCGGGTTGTAATGGGGCTCGGTAATAACAATAGGTAGGGAGTCATTTGCCCATGTGGTGCTAAATCCGGGAATCAAACTCCTAAACATAACACTGCAAACCAAAACAACTCTCTTCTTCTCTTTTCAACTCATAACCAAACACTTTAATGAAACTCACACCTTTCAATTTCTAACCCAAACTCCCATAATACAACTTAGAAACACTAGGAATTCTTGGCTTTGCACTTAAACATTTTTTTTCTTCCTTTTCTCTCTTTTTTTTTCTTCTTTTCCGCTCGAGCCTACTGAGTGTCGAGGTCGACCCCTGGGGGGTCGAACCTGAGAACATTCTTCTTCACGCTGGGGTCGTGATCGACCCATTAGGGGGTCGATCCTGAGACTTATGCTTCGAGCTTCTCTTACTTCTCTTTCTTTTCTTTTCATCAATTTTTCAACAATGTGCATTCCAAGCCAAGAATCCTTTTACATTACACTTCAACAAGTTGTTCTCTACCCTTTTACAATGTCACCTCTTTCAAACCCAACCAAAATGTCACTCAACAAAAATTATTCCCAACACTCATCATCTAAGTTCAATTCCCGGGATAGGGTCAAGCTAATATAGGCTAGGGATAATTTTTGTGGAGCTTCAAACAAAAAGGCTAAGGCTAGAATGGGGTTTCAAGCAAAGATAATTCAAGGTAGGAATGGAATAACATGGGCTAAAAAATATAAGTTCTTAATCACAATCAACATACATGAACAATCTCGTAGCGGTTTCAAGAAATAGATAACCATATCAATGACAAGAGACATATGCATAAAGAGAGTAAAATCTCACAAACAAAGAAGAGGGAATCAATGATGTTCTCCCTATAAGGCCAAAATTCTCACTAGGTAAAAATTTTGTTGGATTACAATTACTTTTACTTAAAACACATATGCTCAATTTCATCACAAGTCAATTTCACAATCAAAAGCAACTTCTCAAAAACATGGGCTACACTATCCAATTATGCCAAAGGAATTACATGACACACATGAAAATTAGTTCTCATCATAGGACATCTAAGATTGAATATTTTTCTATCCTAAAACAAAACACACAAATATTTTTTTTGTTTTTCGACATTTGCGATTTTTTTGGATTTTTGACATTTTCTCAATTTTTTTGGATTTTTCAAGAGTTTTCTTAACAAGCAAACTACTAATCAAACAAAGCAAACAAACAAAGACTCAATTATGTACAACATGTGAGATTTCTTCTTCCCCACCCCATACTTAAATCATGCAATGTCCCCATGCATGAAAACACATGAAAAAGTAAAGAGAAAAGAAGAAGAAAACTCACAAAGACTCATAGAAGCTTGAATTGGAGGTGGAGAATAGAAGGCATAATGTGCTGGCACGACCCTCTTAGGGTCGAGAACGACCCCCTTAGGGTCGATCCTGAGAGGTGAGTGAGGGGGAGGCAGAGCAAGGAGGTCGAGACCGACCCTCATAGGATCGGTCCTGAGGGCTCATGTACCTCGTGTGAAGTCGTCTTTTCTCATCCTTTTTGAGCTCGTGTCTTGCAATTTAGAGTCCAGCAAAACATCACAAAAATCCTATCCCAAGAAAAATATATCCTAATCTAACCTAAGGAAGGTTAGAAGAAACAAAAATCTAGTCTAGAAATTGGAAAATCAAAAAGAACGGAAAAAATAAAAATAAAAATCTAATCTAGAAACCGGGTTGCCTCCCGTAAGCGCTTGTTTTACGTCATTAGCTTGACGAGAGAAGCCTCAACTAGTTGGAGGATGTGAGTGCCAAGGTGGCTCGGATGTCCTCATCGCCACCCCATACTTAGAATGAGAAGAGAGGGTGGAAGAAGGTGTAGAGAGAGGTGTACCACAAAGCGTGCAAGTAGAGTGAGAATATTGACCAGTATCGACCGGAGCACGGGTTGGTGTTGAGTGGCTTCGTCCGGAGTCAAGCTTCTCCTGTACATGAGGTGTGGTTGGTCTTGACCCAGGACTGGTCATGACCGATCTTGCATGGGCGATATCGAGCCTTAAGACCTCGCCTTTCCAAAGGTCCTCTTCCGGATGAAAGTTGTTGATGGGTACCACGTCTCTAGATTCCATGATGCCCCCAATAGGTAGCCGAAACTCTACCACCTCATCACCAATTTCGAAGGTAAGGAGACCCTTCTTCACATCAACCTTAGCTCCGGCAGTTGCTAAGAATGGTCGCCCAAGGATAATTGGTACGTCGGGATCTTCCGGCATATACATGACAATAAAATCATTAGGCACGACAAACTTGCCGACTTGGATAGGAAAGTCGTCGACAACACCGGTAGGCTTTACACAAGAACCATCCGCCATGTATAACCTCATGTTCACCGGTACTAATGGCCCCATGTTGGTCTTGGACCAAATTGAGAGTGGAAGCAAGCTAGCACTAGCACAAAGATCACACAATGCCTTGAAACGATAAGCTCCAATACCGATAGTAATAGCAAACTTCCCGGGATCACCGAGCTTCTCGGGAAGGTCCAATGACCTCACCTCATCCGTTAGTTCCGACATTGATCGCTTCCTAGACAGAATCTCCTTCAAGAACTTGGTGGAAGCGGGCATTTCATTCAAGGCCTCGGCGAAAGGAATAGAAAGATTCAAGCCTTGAAGCAACTTAACAAAGCACTTAAACTTTCCTTCCGTCGCGTCATTTGGTTTCTTCGAAGGGTAAGGAAGTATCTTAGAATGGGAAGAGGAAGGAGTGGGATCGGGAATGAGTGGAGGGGAAGGGTTAGAAGTCGTTCCGGATGCAGCGTGGTCGAGCTCGACCTCCGCGGTGTTGATCGCCCCTTCATCCTCATCATTAGTGGTCTCAGGATCGACCATAGAGGGGGTCGAGATCGACCCAGGTGGGGTCGGTCCTGAGGCAGCTTCTTTCGCCGTTTGCTTCGATGGATCGGGTAATGCTTTGCCACTCCGAAGGTTCATGGCTCGGATTTCACCATTGCTTGCTCGGCCTCTAGGATTCTCCTCGAGTCGGCCCGGGAGTTGTCCTTGAGGTCGCGGGATTTGAGCCCATAGATTACCAAGTTGGGAATCAACATTCTTCCTCCATGCGTCAAAGTTTCCCAATTGGTCTTGAACGCCATCAAGTTTGCGGTCGAATCTTTCAAAGTAACCATGAGCCCAAGCCGGTGGTTCTTCTTGATAACCGGGAGGTCGGTAAGGAGGGGCCCTTTGCTCTTGTGGAGGAGGTGGATAACTTTGGCCTTGACCATTGTTATTCCATTGAGGATAGTTGTTGGTGTTCCTCCCCGCATAAGCATTGTTTTGACTTCGGTAGGGTCCTCGCATATAGTTAGCCTCCGCATATGCCTCGGCAGCCCGAACTTGCTCCACATTTGTACAAGAAGCGGTGGTATGAGCAGCGCACTCCATTTGCATACGCTCCATCTGAGCACGGAGTTGTTCCATCTGTTGAGCAAGAGCCTCAGCGTCGGCCATTGCTCGTCGTTCTCGTAGCCTGCGATGAAGGGTTCTCTCTATTTTAGGATCAAAGGGAAAATAGTCGATTTTCCTTCGTGAACTAGAGGACATACACCTGCAATCACAAACAAAAGAAAACGAATCAGTAACACACAAGGGGTATGGGCTATTCCCAAACTTAAATATCAACTAAACTCGGCACTATTGCACACTCCCCGGCAACGGCGCCAATTTGTTGAAGGGTTTCTTGAACAAATAAATTTATATTCAAGACCCCGTTGCGTATAGCGAAGTTAGGATCGTCCACGGGAGCGAGAGTAGTGCTAAGTTTAGTCGAAAAACTACGAAAAGAGTAAAAAGAAGCGCAAACAAATCAACTCAGGCTCGACCTGAAGAGGGTCGAGCCTGAGTTGATTAGATGTAATCAAGCAACTAACCTTTTCACTTTCGCTAGGGTTAATTACAAGACATGCCTCAATTTTCACCAAGGATTAAGCACAAGATAGGTTAAATATGATCATCAAGCATTCAAGTCATGAATTCAAGTTTTAAACATGCATGATTGTGTTGGGTTTTTGCCCAACCCATGAACTTAAGAGGACTACTCACACATAGCAAAGAAGAACAAGGAAGAAGAAGAAGAAGACATGATCAAACCAAACTAAAATTCAACTAAAAATCAAAGATCAATCTTACAAACCTCAAACTTGTTCTCCAAGTCTTCTTCCTAACCCTCCAAGTCTTGATGATTGATTGAATGAATAAAAACTATAGGTTCAACCTCCTTTTATAGAAGAAAAGGAGTTCTAATCTAACTAGGAAACACAAAGAAAACACCTTCCTAAAATACAAACTAGGAAACTTCAACATGTAAATCCGGATAGGAGGAAGTCGGTCACAAGGTTCGACCCTATTAGGGTCGATATCGACCCCCCTCAGGGTTGATCCTGAGGCTTGTTTTCCTTGGGCTCCAAGTTTTGCGAAGTGGCTCGAGCTCGACCTCCTTGGGCTCGATCTCGGGACTTTTTCCTTGACTTTTCCTCTTGCTTTGGCTTCTCTTTAGCTCTTCTTCTTGGTTCTTCTACTTGAAATCTCCCTCCTAGCTTGTCCATCCTCTCTTAGCATTGCTCCAAACTCTTCTTCAAGCTTCAAAACACCTACAAAACGACACAAATATGCGTAGTTTCCGAATCTCAAGGAAATATGAAAATTCATGCAAAAAGACTCAAAAACACAAGACTCAACCACGAAAAACAACTTAAACTAACCTATCTAAACCCTAAAAATCTACCTAAAAAGCGGACATCAATATACCCCCCTGTCATCTCGAGTTAGTCTTAAGGAAGCAAATAACTTCCCATCACAATAGGATTTTTCATCTCCATATGCAGTAGTCTTTCATATGAGTCATCATCTGCTAACCGGGATGTGTTCTTTTTCACTAACGATTCAACATTTACCTCGAGGGTTTGAAAATGAATTTTCAACTGAGATATACTAGATGAGAACTTGGGCCTGAGATTGGAGCATAAATCAACAATCCCTATGATCTCCTGAACTTCACCTGGATAAATCAAACATGTGAATGCATCACTATGTTAATGTCAACAAGAAAGAATAATGAACAAGAGCTTAAAATGTATCAACCCGATTCATTCATTGATCAGAGGACGGGTCGGTGTCGAGTGGATTTGTCCGGAGTCGACTTTCTTTTGCATCTCAGAGGGGATCAGGTGATGCGATTTGCCTTAGGATCGGACTCGATTCTGGCTCGAGGGAGTTCGTGGACACTCTTGAAGACGTCTTGGACGAGAGATCTCGCTCAAATTTGTGAAATTTGTGTGAAATTGCAACCTTTCATGCGTGTGGGAATTTTGGTGAAACAAACTCTTTTTTTTTGTGGATTTTTATTATTGCTGGATAAGTAGTCGAGCCCTCACTTCGGTCCACTCACCGAGGGGTCTCGACTAAGGGATACAAGGGGTGCGGAACCGAATCCTAACAACCCAAGTGGCCCTAAGGATATGTAGGCGTCTCGCCCGGAGTGAACCGAGCTCGAACGCCTAAGGAGGGTGAGGCGAGGCTCGAGTCTCACGAGCCAAGCCGCCCTCCGAGCCCTCGGTTACCCGAAGGCCGGAGTTTGGTAGAAAAATAGGAACGGAGGGGCCATGGCTCGAGTCACACGAACCTTAGCCCGCCGCCCGGCTCTCGCGTCTCACGAGAGCCCTACGGCTTGAGTCCCACAAGCCGGGAAAGCCCAAAACCTAGAAACTAGGATGAAACGTCTCAAGTTAAGGTTCAAGCTCAAAACAACATTCTAAATAAAAGTACATCCCCTCTTTATTTATAGGGAAAAAATGAGGGAATTCTTAAGCTAAGACTTCGGCTCCAAGGCGGAAACATTGATGGCGGTTGCTTGGCGCGGAAGTCACCGTCTTACTTAGCTCTTACTTTGCCGTCAAGGAAAGGTTGAGGAGGTGGGGTGGCGGCATGGGCTTGGAGAGGAGGTGGGACGAGTGGGCTTGGGCCCTGTTGGGACGCTATCAAGAACGCCTGCGTACTTGTTAGTGTTCCACACAACCGTCCCTTAGTTTTGATATGACAAACTCACTATGATTCTAATAAAGTTGTCCAAGTGTTCAGGAACGCCAGTGACCAAAAGGACAACAAGTATGTATGGGCGTCCCATAAGCTTAGGGATGCTAGCTAACAGGAAGTAAGGACCAACCAGAGACTACTTGAGCAAGGACGGAGTCCCAAGCAAGTAGGAACGCAAGAAAGGAGTCCTTACTCTCTAGCCGACAGGATGACATCACTCGACAATGTTTGATCATCCAAGGACACGTGGAGACCGATCCTGTAGCAGAGTCCAACACTACGTGGCGGACGATCCTGTAGCAGAGCTCATCAACACGTGGCGGCCGATCCTGTAGCGGAGTTCATCACACACAGCTGGATACAGGAAGCTTACTCATTACCGCCAAACTCTTGGAAGAAGATCCTGTAGCCACGTACCTGAAGGGCATGATCGTCAGAACGAGAATGACGCCCTTCCCCAAGTCCTATAAATACCGCAAGGCATTTATTGTGACGCTAACGCTTTCAAGAATATTCAAAGAGAATCATAGGAAAGCGGCTCACTCAAGAACACAAAGAACAAACTCAAGAACTCAAGAACAGTGCTAAGACTTTGAGTTAGATCGAGTGAGACTTGTAACTCAAATCACAAAACTGTTTGCAATCAAAAGAAGAGAAAGAGAGTCTTACGAAGTACTGTAGGACGCAGGGATAGGAGTCCTTTAGTAGATTGAACCTGCTTAAGTTGTAGGCTTAGAGGAGTCCTTACTAGTGGACTTAGGGAAAAGCTAAGTGCTAGAGAACTGTAAAGACTCGCCAGTACAACTGTAAGAACGTTCAATATAAAGGAAGAACTATTCACAAATCCTCCAAGGAGGTAGAGGTTTACACTCAAGGACTACTTGGTCTTGAGTGGTTCCTCTATAAATCTTTGCGTTCATTAATTACCTGTTTAGTACTATTTCCGCTGCATTACTCAAGAACGCTCCTACACCTCGTAGGAACGCCTAACCACAGGACGCCTTTACCTAAGGTAAGGCCGTCCCTCAGTACTAACGATCCAACAATTGGTATCAGAGCGGGCGCTCTAGATTCTTACTGAGTTGCAGGTAAAGATGGACATGGAACCAATTGGAATCTCTTTTGTGAAGCCTCCGCGCCTGACGGACGGCAACTTTAATCGCTGGAAAACAAGGTTTGCGAACTTCTGTAGAGGTCAAAATTATCAATGCTGGAAGGTCATCATGAAGGGAGATCTCAAGGTGCCCGTTGACAAGGTTGATAAGGAGGACGAGTGGGGTCCTGATGAGTTCAAATTGATGGAAACCAACGCAAAAGCCATGTGTTTCCTTCAAGCATCCCTATGTGAGAGGGACGCCACTCGAGTCGGTAACTTGCCATTTGCTAAACAACAGTGGGACGCCCTGGAGAAATTTCATGTAGGAACGGCTGAAATGAAAGAGGACATTCAGCTGAAAATCAAGAAGGAGTTCTATGCTTTTACTATGTTGCCAAATGAATCTGTGAACGATTACTCGTACCGTTTTGAGGTCCTTGTCACCAAGATGAGGAACTTGGGCATCCCAGAAACAGAAATCTCCATGAGGAATAGAGTTCAAGTGGTCATTGATGGATTAACCGGAGTCTGGAACTTTGATAGGACAACATTCAAAGAGAACACGGCCAACAAGACTCTAGATATGGAAGAAATCTATGGGAAGCTCAGACAGTACGAAGAACGGAGGAAAACTGATATGGCTCAACTAGCAAACAACTCTCAAACTGATCTTGCTTTGGCGTCCACAACACCAGAGTACGCTGAATATATTCGTCGTCAGCAAGAAATTTCTTTGATGGTGGAAGCTAACAAGAACGAGAACCGCGAGAGGATGCGCGTTCAAGCTTTAAAGGAAAAGGAAAGCAAGACTAAGGAACAACTCGAGGAAGAGGAAGAAGTTGCTCTCTTTAACAAAGTTGTACGTGCCTTTGGCAAAAGGAACAAATACTTCAACAAACACAAGATGCCAAAGAAGGAGAGTCGCAAGTACACTGATGCTGAAATGAAGGAACTCACATGTTACAAGTGTAACAAGAAGGGACACTTTGCTAAAAAGTGTACAACAGGAATGTCTGCCAAGGATATAAGGACGAAAGCCCTTATTGGAGCGTTCGCCTCTGCATGGGATAATGGAAGTTCTTCCTCTGATGATGATGATGAAGAACCTGATGAGCAAGTGGCATACATGGCTATGGAGGACATCACAGCTGTTGAGGAGAACGTTTCGAAATCTGAAAATGAGGTAACACGTGAATCTATGATGAGTTCTTTAGAACATTGTTCCAAATCTAAGCTCATTAAACTGATTGGAAAAATCATGGAAGAAAGTGTTATCATGCAACATAGAATGGATGAACTTGAGCTTGAAAATGAGAATATAGTTGTTGAATGTGAAAACTGTAGTTCCATGACCGTTCAACTAGAGTCCTCACTTGAAGAATCTAAATCTCTAAAAACTGAAGTAATGTGTCTCAAACTTGAGAACGCTAAGCTTAGAGAAGAAGTAAAGGTGTTGGGAAAGAGTCCCATAGTTGAGGAAGTCAAGCCAATAGTCTTTGTCCCATCCAAAAGAGGACTAGGCTATGAGTCTGAACCCAGGAACTCTCTCCCTAGTGACTTTGAGGCTAGCAAAACCTCAGAACTAGAACTTGAACGTGAGAAAACCAAAAATCTTCTTGAAAGAATTAGAGTTCTAGAAAGTGGAGAAATAGGACAAGAGGACTACTACACCAATTCCACTAGTCATAAAATTTATAAGAAAATTGCCAAAGGGGAAGGTTCAAAAGTCTGTGATCCCCAAAAGATGAAGCAAAACAAAATCCAACGTCCCAGCAAGAAGTACTACCTTGGTACTTACTATAGGACGTGTTGGTACTGTGGACAAGGAGATCACTACAAATATGATTGCTTAAAACTCAAGGAAGATGTTGAAAATGGAAAGGCTGCTAGGACTAACAACGAAAATGCTAAGTCCGTTCCTAAGGCTAATCCTAGGCGTTCTAAACGCTCTAGGAATTCTTTCCACAAGCATGCTATTTCAAATGATGTGAATATTTATGACTACATGCCAGAACCAGAGTTCTATTTCTGTAACGAACCAGGTAAGGAACACCTTGCCTGGGTCGCCAAACACTAACTTTGTTATGGCAGGTGGAAGTGAGGGGACGCCCTTGGATCATTGATAGTGGCGCCTCAAATCATATGACAGGAAGCCAGATCCATCTCACTTCTATCCAAAGTAGTGCCACGGGAGGAACTGTCTCGTTTGGCAATAAGGGCAAGGGAAAGATCAAGGGAACGGGAACTGCTATTCTTAACCCGTCCATCAAAGCAACCAACGTAAGTCTTGTTGAAGGACTTGGCTTCAATCTTCTTAGCGTCTCTCAGATGTGTGATCAAGGTGAAAACCTAGTCACATTTGACTCAAAGGAATGCCTCGTTATCAACAAGAAGTCCAACAAAGTCGTTCTCAAAGGAGTACGCCAAAACAATGTCTACATCTTCAATCAAGAGTTCAAGCCCAAATCAGAGTTGTGTCTATCTGCTTCAAAGAAGGACGCTGATCTCTGGCATTGCCGTCTTGGTCATGCTGGACCTAGCACAATCCTTAAGCTTCACCAGAAAAATCTTGTGAAAGGACTTCCCCGAATTGATCCTGAGACGGTTGAACAGTGCGAAGCCTGTATCAAAGGGAAGCAAACAAGAACGTCTTTCAAGTCCAAAAATGAAGTCAGTACGAAGAAGCCTTTGGAACTTCTCCATATGGATCTTTGTGGACCAATGAAGACGCTGAGCTACGGTGGAAAGAGGTACATTTACGTTCTTGTAGATGATTTTTCTCGATTCACTTGGGTTCTTTTCTTGGCTTCCAAAGCAGATTGTTTCAATGCGTTCAAAGTCTTCATCAAACAAGTGGAAGTTGCCCTTGAGACGCCTCTCAAAGCTATAAGATCAGACCATGGGACGGAATTCCAGAATTCAGAGTTCCTGACCTACTGTGATCAACATGGTGTCTTGCACAACTTCTCAGCTCCAAGGACTCCTCAACAAAATGGAGTCGTAGAAAGAAAGAACAGGACGTTAGAGGATATGGCAAGAACTATGCTTTTGGCTAATAGCGTTCCCAAGTACTTCTGGGCGGAAGCTATTGCCACAGCATGCTACATCATCAATCGTGCAATGATCCGTCCTCTCCTGAAAAAGACATCTTATGAGTTGTTGAACGGAAAGAAGCCTCGCCTTGACTATCTCAGAGTTTTTGGTTGTAAGTGTTTCGTTCACAAAAATGATAAAGAGAAACTTGGAAAGTTTGATGCAAGAAGTGATGAAGCTATATTCCTTGGGTACTCCCTCACCAGCAAAGCATATAGAGTTTTTAACAAAAGAACTCTAAAGCTTGAGGAGAGTATTCATGTTGTGTTCAAAGAAAGTTCTTCTCACAAAGAAAAAGTAAGAAAGAAAGCTCGCTCCTCGTCACAACAGCAAGACGACTCTGAAGATGAAGTTGGAGATTGGTCCTCTGGAAAGTACTATGTTCCTAAGAACGCTGCTCCAAATCCTGACGAAGTCTCCGTGGAAGTTCCCAGTGTTGTTCAGGGAGTTCCATCTCGTAGTGAATCTCCAGTTCAACAAGATGTAGCTGAATCAAGTCAACAAGGTGGGCAAAGTCAAGGTGTGGACGCTCTCTCTGAGGAGGAACGCAATGAAGACGATGCTCAAGATAATAGTGATGATTCCGATGGAGACATTGATCCAAGATTTGCTCATTTATTTCAAAGGGAGTCCCGCTTCTCTCGGGACCACCCAACATCCCAGATTGTATCAGATCCTTCTCAAGGAGTTCAAACTAGGTCAGCTGCAAGCAAGTCCCAGAGTGCAAATTTGGCTTTCTGTGCATTCAATGCCTTTGTCTCTATGGTGGAGCCAAAGAATATCAAAGAAGCACTTCAGGACGCTGACTGGATTCAAGCAATGCAAGAAGAACTCAACCAGTTTGCAAGGAACAAAGTTTGGACCCTCGTCCCACGTCCCAAAGGCAAAAATATCATAGGGACGCGATGGGTGTTCAGAAATAAGCTTGATGAGAGTGGACGTGTGTCAAGGAACAAAGCAAGACTGGTGGCTCAAGGATTCAAGCAAGAGGAAGGCATAGACTATGATGAGACCTTTGCTCCTGTTGCTAGAATTGAAGCCGTTCGTCTCCTTATTGCCTTCGCCGCTCACAAAGGATTCAAGTTATTTCAGATGGACGTCAAGACTGCCTTTCTCAATGGAAAGCTAAAGGAGGAAGTGTATGTTGCTCAGCCGCCTGGCTTCGAGGACGCCTCTCACCCGGACCATGTGTACTACTTGGACAAAGCGCTCTATGGACTCAAGCAAGCCCCTCGTGCCTGGTACGACAGGTTTGCGTCCTTTCTTTTGTCTCATGGGTATACTAGAGGTTCAATTGATAAAACTTTGTTCATAAAGAAAGTTCACAAGGACATTTTGATTGCTCAAGTTTATGTTGATGATATTGTCTTTGGTAGCACTAACATGAAACTTGTCGATGAGTTCAAGTCTTTAATGAGTAGTGAGTTTGAGATGTCCCTCATTGGAGAACTTAATTTCTTCTTGGGACTTCAAATCAATCAACTCAAGGAAGGGACGCGTATTCACCAACAAAAATATGTCCGTGAGATGCTTGAGAAGTACGGAATGAACACGTCCAAACCTGTTGCAACCCCTTGTTCTCCAAACTCGCGTCTTTACGCAGACGAACAGGGAAAAGACGTTGATCAAAAACTATATAGAGGGATGATTGGTTCTTTGCTCTATTTGACCGCAAGCCGTCCCGACATTATGTTTGCCGTTTGCTTATGTGCACGCTTCCAAGCAAATCCAAAGGAGTCCCACATGCAAGAAGTCAAAAGGATCTTTCGCTACCTCAAAGGACGCGACGATCTTTGCCTTTGGTACCCCAGGAAGACGTCCTTCAAGCTTGTTGGCTACTCGGACGCTGATTATGCGGGACATGTAATTGATCGGAAAAGCACTTCAGGAATGGCACAGTTCCTTGGTTCATGCCTAGTCTCTTGGGGATCCAAGAAACAGAACTCCGTGGCGCTTTCAACTGCGGAAGCCGAGTACGTTGCTGCTGCATCGTGTTGTTCACAAGTTATCTGGATCAAATATCAACTAGAGGACTACGGTATCAATCTTGAAACTATTCCTATTCGTTGCGATAACACAAGTGCTATTGAAATTTCTAAAAATCCTGTTTTTCATTCACGCACAAAGCATATTCATATAAGGCATCATTTCTTGCGTGATAATGTGGAACTAGGACTCATTAGTATTGAGCATGTAAGGACTGAAGACCAAATAGCTGATATTTTCACTAAGGCGCTTGATAGACGTCCCTATGAGCATCTCAGGTTGCTCTTGGGGATGATAACTTTTAAGTAGCAAGTCCCGTTCTACTATTCTCTCAATGATTGGCTATGTTTTGTAGATTCTAAGTGTTTAAGGACTATTATGCATTGAATTCATATTTGCAAGGACGCTAGTCTAAAAAATTCATGTGTTTGCTACTTTGGAACGCCATTCAAACTTTCTCTATTTTGTCTTGAAAAGAGTATCCCTGATCACCCAACCCTCATTATAAGCCGAAATGATGGGAACTCTAAGCTTACCCTGGCCGAGAACTCCGCAAAAGCGTCCTATGAGCTTCATATTTTCTTTTACGGGACGTACTTGCGCTGTTCTCAACTGATTCGAAAGGTGATCACAAGAACGGTAAGTTGGTTGTTGGTTTGCTTGAAGAGGTAAATTTTGCTAAGTATGAGAGGACGTTCAGTGCTTGCTGGTAAGAACGCTAGTTCAGTTGTTAAGGCGCAGTTGAAGAGTCAGAACTTTTGAAAGTGTGAACAGTGACCGTTGCTTTTGCTCAAATCTTAAGGGGGAAGTTTTGCCACGTGTCGCACAGTAAAACAGTGGTAATTACCGTTTGTGCCACCGCTTCCTCTATAAAAGGCCAGAACAGTCGCTCTCAGAATTTATTACGTTCAACCACTTTCTCGCTCTCAAATTTGCTCTGACATCTATCTAGAACTCCGGCAGCTTTCTCTCACTAAAATCTCATCTGACAATGTCTCAACAACTAAAGAACGTGGCCGGATCCTCTACCGGCGGCAAGCGCCGAAAGCTGGTGAAGTCCCACTACATTGAGAAACCAAAGCCTATAGTCCTCAATGAGTCGTTAGTGGACTTCATCAATAGGAAGCCCAAGACCCTGTACAACTTGATAAGAGAACGGATGAGTCTTCCTGATGTGAAGAGAGACGCCATAAAGACCAGGAACTACGAAAAGTTCATCGAACGATTCGTCATTCCCGGCCTTCACAAGACCAACTTCAAAGATCTACCAGGACGGATGGACGACGTTCTATTCTTTTCACAGTTCGGAGGTGAGAACCTTGCTCCCTTGCTTGATCTAATCCACGACCTCCACAACGCCGTCCTACCTGACTTTCCTATGTACCCTGAGGACTCCTTAGCCTACAAAATGCTAAAGTCCCGAGTACCAAGTCCTTCTCAACAACCACCTCAAGTCCCCTCCATTACCACAAAATCAATCCTCCCATCCAAGCGTCCAACCCCTTTATCTCTCCTCTCAAAAACATCCAAACCCTCCTCCTCAAATCCAACACAAATCGTGGACAAGTTTCCGCCTCACTTAAAGGAGGGACGCTCCAAGAAAGTCCATGACCCAAGGCCCCTCAAAAAGGCCAAGACCTCGAGCGTCCCATCCTCCAAACCCTCCACAAAACGGCCGAGCTCCACAAAACGACCATCCAATCTCTCCAAAGAATCCACTCCTCCCCCTCAACAAATTTCCATCGTTCAACTCCCCACCCCTCCTCCGTCCCCCAAACCCTCCCAGAAAAACACCCTCATTCTCTTTCCTCCAAAACCCCTTTCTCCCCTAAATCTTGCCAACTTCCCAACTGCTCCAGCCCACATCTCACCGCCTAAGGACCCCAAGACCCCAGATCTCGCCGTCCCTCATCTGAGAGCGAACCTGAGGAAGTAGAGAAGCGTCCCGCCCTTGAGCATACCTTCAAACGCCGCAAAGCTGGCGAATCACCCAAGGTGCTCTTGGCCCAGGCCGCTCCAAAGCCCGAGCACATCTCCTCCTCCTCTAGCTCATCTGAGAGCCAACGAGGAACGCCTGCGGCCCAAATCTCCCCGTTCATAGATGTTGTTGGGAACTCTGACGAAGAGGCTGAAGTAACTGAGGACGCTGGTTGGAACCAGGCTGCTCAAGAGAACGCCGAGCCAACTCTTTCTGAAGAGCTCGCGCGTGATGCCCAGGAGATCCCTCCCTATAACCAGTCCCTCCCAATCCTAAACACCACCCAATCTCCACAAGAAAACCCCTCCCCCACAATCCAAACAGAATCCCACCAAGTCCCTGCGGACGCTGAGCAAGAAACAGAAAATCAAACAGAGGCTCAAGACGCCGAGGGAACGTCCCAAGGTCAGGGTTCATCTGCTGCTATTCAAACCACATCTGGTGGTAATGCTGAGACACAACAAGACACAGAGAACGCTGCTGGCCAGGACGCCGGTGAGAATGAGTCTGAGGACTCTGCTGATGAGGACAGTTCTTCGGATGGCGAAGACTCCGAGTCCCCCAAGGGCAAGCGCAAAAGAAAGCATGATGGCGCGCCCGTGAAAGTTCTTATCCCTCTAGTTTATTCTGAAGAGTGGCTCGCCTCCTTCCATCAAGATGACAAAGTCCAGGAGTTCCTTGAGCTTCTACGATTTCAGGGATGGCTGAACGTTGGGCCTGCACCTGCTGTGGTTGACAAGGAGTAGGTGAAAGCGTTCTACAGGGATCTGCGTTACAAGCCCAAAGATGGCTCTCTCCATTTCAAAATAGATGGTGAGAAAGCCACAGTTAGTGAACGCCAGGTTCGAGCTTTCATGGGACTAGCTGCTCAGAAGCCCCCGTCCGACGCTCTAAGCTCTCTTCCAGAAGGCGGGTTCGAAACAACTGATGAAGAACTGCCCCTGGTTGAACATGTTTTTCAGGGCAAGAGGCCATTGGGACTGGACAGAGTTGCTCACGTTCTAAGCAAGGTAGGCGCCATAGCTCACTACTTCATCTGTCGCGCCGTCCTTCCAAGGCAGGAGAAGCGTTCAATCGTGCAAACACACGACATTATCTTAATTGACGCTTTTCTTGAACGCCGCCCCATCAACTTAGCAAGAATAGCAATGCAACATATGGCTAAGTGTGGAAGGAAGCGACATGCTCTGCCGTACCCGGGGCTGGTAAAGCTAATTCTGAAATCTCAGAACGCCTATGATGACAGCGCTCCTCAAGAAGAACTCGGTCTGAAATGGAATGCCAAAAACGGACTTGTCGAGATACGGCATAATGAAGAGCTACCGTCCGTTTTAAAACAGTTAGAGGCTGAGGCTGAGGAAGCCAGACTGAAAGAAGCGGCATAACGCATGGCAGCTGATGCTGAAGCAGAACGCCTTGCTTCCATGAGTCAAGCGTCCCCTTAGGAAGAAGAGCGAGAAGTAGACCTTAACGTTCTTGATCAGATGCTTTTGGCTCCTTCTCCTTCTCAAGAACCTCCAATGGACGCTCCTCCAGCCAGTTCCGGACAAAGGCCCCGTTCTGCTCCTACAAATGTTTCTGAGCATTCTCATGCGGAACTCTTGGGTGCCATTATGGACAATCAATGCCATGTCTTCTCTGCTATCAAAGACTTGTCCGCGGCTCTCACTAAGTCGGCTGAACTTCAAGCACAACTTCTAAAGTTCTTTCAAGACCAGAGCCGTTCCCAGTGATCGCCGTTCCCCACCTCTTAATCCCTCAATTTTTTTTTGCCTTTGCTTCTTTTCTTTAAAAACACTTGATCTTTTTGAGATCACGTTTGTGTAGTAATTCTACTTTTGTTTGAATGGCTATTACACTGTTTGCTTGCATTATGTTTGTTCAAGCGTTCCACTGCTTTTAGTTATGTGTTTGTGCTAACGTCCTTATCACTTGTTATCCTTTTCGATGATGCCAAAAGGGGGAAGTGTAGTTTTGCAGAGATGCGCTATGAAATAGTTATCTAGAATAAGCAAGTGCTAAGGGGGAACTATTAAGTGAAACATCTAAGGAACGCTCATGCTAGAATAAACGAGGACGCTTAGAAACTTTTCTACGACGCGACTCTCTCCTTTAAATCCAAAAGCTAGAGAATCAAAGATTGAAAACTTGTGCTTATTAAAATTTCTCTAAGTGTTAGAGGACGCTTTTAAGTTTTCATGCATGCTAAGTTCCAATGTCAAAATTATTTTGCTGAAGAGTTTGTCATCATCAAAAAGGGGGAAATTGTTGGGACGCTATCAAGAACGCCTGCGTACTTGTTAGTGTTCCACACAACCGTCCCTTAGTTTTGATATGACAAACTCACTATGATTCTAATAAAGTTGTCGAGGTGTTCAGGAACGCCAGTGACAAAAAGGACAACAAGTATGTATGGGCGTCCCATAAGCTTAGGGATGCTAGCTAACAGGAAGTAAGGACCAACCAGAGACTACTTGAGCAAGGACGGAGTCCCAAGCAAGTAGGAACACAAGAAAGGAGTCCTTACTCTCTAGCCGACAGGATGACATCACTCGACAATGTTTGATCATCCAAGGACACGTGGAGACCGATCCTGTAGCAGAGTCCAACACTACATGGCGGACGATCCTGTAGCAGAGCTCATCAACACGTGGCGGCCGATCCTTTAGCGGAGTTCATCACACACAGCTGGATACAAGAAACTTCCTCATCACCGCCAAACTCGTGGAAGAAGATCCTGTAGCCACGTACCTGAAGGGCATGATCGTCAGAACGAGAATGACGCCCTTCCCCAAGTCCTATAAATACCGCAAGGCATTTATTGTGACGCTAACGCTTTCAAGAATATTCAAAGAGAATCATAGGAAAGCGGCTCACTCAAGAACACAAAGAACAAACTCAAGAACTCAAGAACAGTGCTAAGACTTTGAGTTAGATCGAGTGAGACTTGTAACTCAAATCACAAAACTGTTTGCAATCAAAAGAAGAGAAAGAGAGTCTTACGAAGTACTGTAGGACGCAGGGATAGGAGTCCTTTAGTAGATTGAACCTGCTTAAGTTGTAGGCTTAGAGGAGTCCTTACTAGTGGACTTAGGGAAAAGCTAAGTGCTAGAGAACTGTAAAGACTCGCCAGTACAATTGTAAGAACGTTCAATATAAAGGAAGAACTATTCACAAATCCTCCAAGGAGGTAGAGGTTTACACTCAAGGACTACTTGGTCTTGAGTGGTTCCTCTATAAATCTTTGCGTTCATTAATTACCTGTTTAGTACTATTTCCGCTGCATTACTCAAGAACGCTCCTACACCTCGTAGGAACGCCTAACCACAGGACGCCTTTACCTAAGGAAAGGCCGTCCCTCAGTACTAGACCTGTCCAAATTCGGGCTTGGGCTGGGCCTGGGCCGGGCTAAAACTTTTTTTTTTCCCGTATGTGCGGGCCGGGCCTGGCCCGGCCCGCACAAATGGGCTGAAAATCCTGCCCAAGTCCGCCCGGCATTGCGGGCCGGGCTGGCCCATGGACAACCCGGCCTGCAAAAAATCTAACATTTGTTTTTGCCAATATGCAAACCTGTACAAAAAAAGAATTGCGACCGAGAAGACTAGGAACGCCGAAACAAATAAGAAGACTACCGACCGACTAATGTTGAACCATGAAGAGAATGGCGACTGCCGACCGAGAAGAGAGTAGATCGGGAACGGCGTGATCGAGGACAAAGAGGCAGATCGGGAATAGACTCCTAGAGAGGGAGATTGGGAAATGAGCGAGAGTCTAAGAGAATAGAGAGATGCATCGAGTCTAGAACGTTAAGTTAATTTCATAAGGCATGGGGTGTATAAAATATATTTCGATATATATTATTTTTATAAAATGTTATGGGCCGGGCCGGGCCTAGCGGCCCGCATGGGCTAAACCGTCGGTCCATACCCGGCCCGGATTAAATATGGGCGGGCCGGGCCTGGCCCGCAAGGCCTGAACCCTTGTCCAAGCCCGCCCTTATTTGCGGGCGGGCCGGACGGGCCGGACGGGCCGACCCGCGTTTGGACAGGTCTACTCAGTACTAACGATCCAACAGGCCCAAGTTCCTTGTCTGATTGATGTGGACGAGCCCGCCTCGTCTTGCATGGAAACTTGTGGACTTCACTCCAAGGTAGGCTTGTCTTGAAAGCCCGGGACGCGGTCCAGTAGGAGGCCCAGAAGCGGCTCCCGCCCATATGCGCGCGCGCGCTCGGGAAGCACTGGCGCCCGGGACACGGCGCCAAGATGAGGCACTGGCGCCGCGGCATCGGTGCCAAAACGAGGCACCGGCGCCGAAATCCGCATGCGCGGGGCGCTCGGCGCCGACCCTCTCGGACTCAGGCGCGCCTTTCGGAACGCGGGGCATGATCACATCATCAGGTCCGACCCAGGACTGGTTGTGACTGACCCATGATGGGTGACATCGAGTCTTAGAACCTCGTTCCTCCAAAGAGCCTCACCCATGTGAAAGGTGTTGATGTGGTCGGGGTCTCCAGGCTCCGTGAAGTCTTTAATTGGTAACCGGAACTCGACCGCTTCATCACCAATCTCGAAAGTAAGTAAGCCCTTTTTCACATTAACCTTAGCGCCGGCGGTGGCTAAGAAGGGCCGCCCAAGAATGATTGGAACATTGGGATCTTCCAGCATATCCATGACAATAAAGTCATTGGGCACAACAAACTTGCCCATTTGGATAGGAAAGTCATTGATGTCTCTCAATTTGGTGGTGTTTTAGAGGTTATTTTCCTATGTAAATATGTGTCTTTTGTTCTTTTTCTTGTGACTTTTGTTCATTTTTAGCTTAGATTCCGATTTTCTATGAGATTCGGAGATTATGCGAATTTTGTGTATTTTGTAGGTGTTTTTGGCATGATTTGAGGAGGTTTCGGAAGGAGACCCAAGGAGGAGCAAGGCACGAGCATAAAGGAGCGGAAGAGCCAAGCGATCAATGATGAGAAGCACAAGAAAAGCCAAGAAGAGAATTGGACCGAGGCTAGGACCAAGTTCCCCAGCAAACTCGGGCCTAAGATCGACTCCAAAACGTCGGACCAAGGTGCCAGCACATCGGGCCCGAGGTACACCCATGTTGGTCCGAGTCGGCGGAAGTGTGGACTGGGCACCAGGGCACATAAATGTGATCTACCACTTTTGCCCCTCTTCTATTTTGGGTGTTCTTAGCTTCTAATTAAAAGGAGAGAAGATAATTAGAGGAGTATCACTCATTACACACATCTAATCACTCTTAAAGGCTCAAGGAAGACTTGGAGAGCAAGGAGAAGGAAAGGAGAGGAGAAGGAGAGGAAAATCGGTGGAGAAGGAGTAGATCTAGGGAGGAATTTTGAGTTTGTTCTTGTTTTGATTTGCAATTTGTGGATTTGGATTTGGATCTTGTGAATTTCCCTTTGCTTTGAATGAAATTTGCCTTGCTTTGATTTGGATGATTGAGACTTGTTTGCTTTGTGATTTGATTGCTTTTTACTCTAGCCTTATGGAGTAGATTCCATTGATCTTGGGCTATAGGGGAAACCTCTAGCTAGGTTGGGTTTGAACCCCCAATTCCATAGCCTTAAGTGATTGATCCAGGAACCCACTCTACATAGAGCTACAATCCCTTGTGGAAGCAAGGGATCAAGGGCTTGTGATTGGCAAGAGTGAACGGAAGCAATCGATTGCCTATCACTTGTCCTTGCATCGAAGGGGAGGTAAAATTCCATAGGGTCGATGTGTAGAAGTGGCGGGGATGAGGCGAACAACCTCGATCTCACGAGGATCAACACTTATTGGCTGAATTGGGGTGGATTTACCCACATCTACTAGAGGAGGAACCCCAAAACCCGAGATCTATCTACTATTTTACAAAGGTTTGACTTACCCAGACATCGGGCCCGACTTACATCTGTGTCGGTCCCGTGCATTTCTCTGTCGATCCACCTCGGGTCCGACTTACCCAGACATTGGGGTCCTCCACACGCAATGAACAACTTGCGTTGTGAACATGCATAGGGGATTTACCTTTGGGCGTTTGAGAGCTAGAAGCATTCCCCTTTTCATTCTTGTCTTTCCCATAACCGAGACCAGGTCGCTGAATAACCTTCACAAACCTCTTTCCGAAGTCTTCCTTGACTTCTTGGACCTTGTCGGCGACCAACTCATCTTTCCATCATCTATCTTCAAAATTTCATGATCATTAGATAATTTAGCATTTCCGAATTTCAGCATGAGCTTTTCCCCTTCAAGACTAGACACCTGTTTTTCAAGGTCGTCGACCTTTTTTGAAAGTCATCAACCTGAGACTCAAGGTTAGGACATTTAATGCAAGAAACAGGTTCAGAGACAACATTCTTTTCCAGATCAATAGCATTAGAAGACCAAACTTTGTTATCATCAATCAGATTAGCAATTTTTCATCTTTTTCTTCAATTTCTTCACTTAGCTCCGAAATTTGAAGACCCAGTTTTTCAATGAGGGCACAAAGTTGTTTTCTAGACTTTTTAACCAAAAAAGATGAGAGATCAGAATTACATAGCTCACTTGAAGAATCATCTCCCAAAGCCATGAAACATGCTCCTTTGGTTGGCGACCTGTCTTCTTCATCATCTGACGTGTCCCAGGTCGCGAACAAGCTCTTCCCAACCTCCTTCTTTGGACATTCTTTGGCAAAGTGTCCCTTTTCTTTGCAGTGATAACATATCACTTCTCTACTTGGTTCGGGGGTTTTAGATTGAGCCTCGTTGTGACTCCAAAGTCTCTTCATAGCTCTAAAGATAAGAGTTACGTCGTCGTCGACATCCTCCATGTCTTCATGACCTTGAGCAAGATCGAAAGCAGTTTCAACCTTAAAAGCAATTCCCCTGACTCTCTCAGAGTCAAGTCTATCTTCCCTACTTTCTTGGATTCCTCCGAGCATGGTCAGTTGACCAACCACATCCTCCAAGGTCAGTGACTTCGCCTCCTTTTGAGTAAGAAGAGAAGTCGCCATCCTATCCCATTTCTTGTTGAGGCCAGAAATCAACTTGTTTGTTTGCTTCCATTGAGGAAGCTTCTCACCCAGAAACTCCAGTTGATTGACCACCGATTGGAATCTTGAGTAGTAGTCGTGGATCTACTCACCCTTTTCTTGGAACAAGTTCTCATATTCTCGCTCAAGGGTTATGATTCTGTCCTTTTTGACATCGTCATTTCCTTGATGGAGACGTTTGAGAGAGTCACAAATTTCTTTGGCGGTGTCATAGCCAATGGCCTTCTTGAGGTCACTACTAGAGAGAGCATGGTGGAGGACTTTCTTTTCTCTTTCATTCTTCTCAAGCTTTTTGAAGTCAGCATCATTGTACTCCGTGACTTCTTTCTCCTTTCCATCAGCTTTGAGAATCTTTTCGGGGCCTATGGATATGACTTTCCAAAGCTGGCCATCAAGAGAGCATATGTGGGTTCTCATTTGCTTTGCCCACCAATCGCAATCTCCAACCTTGAGAATTGGAGGCTTCCAGAAGGAGTCATTGATAGCGGTATTGGTGGTAGACATCTTTCCTGCAAAGTACTAGCAAAATCTAGAGCCAAAGCTCTGATACCAATTGTAGGATCTGTGTTAGTACTTGAAGTCGTCGACACCTACGATGTCGGCGACCAGAGTCAACAACCTTAGTTTACGCAGTGGAATTAAAATACAAAAGAAAGATTACGAGATACCAGATTGACACAATGATTTAGAGTGGAAACTCCTTGTAGCCAACGTGTTTGCAAGGAGAAAAACTACTTGCCCTTTAAGCTTCAACTTAGAAGGACTTCAAGAGCACTTCGCTCGCTATATTGATTTCTCGGGCTACAAAAGGTATTCCTACTTCAAGATGCGAATCCCACGCTCCGGCGAATCCCACGCCCTCTCTTGCAAGTACTCTTGCCTTTTATCTCAACCTTCACTCTCTATAGCTCGCTCATACTCAACCTTCCTAAGGATCGAATCCCATGATCCTCTCTTCTACACCACATACTCACAATACAAGTTTTTCTCTTGACTCTCTTGGTTCCTACAATGTACCCACAAAATTATATATAAAGAACCAAGAAGATTGCTGCACAATTCATCCTTTTTGCCCAAGGAATGAATTGTACATAATCCATACAAAATCTTTCCTAAAATAAGTCCTAAGACACAATAAAATCTTCCTTGTGATCTCCAAATATCCCATGAAGATTTTCCTCTTTTATGCTCTTCTTCTTGCTTTAAAAACACATCAGAATCATCTTCCGTGCCTTCCTTAAACCATTCACGGGGTTTGCCTTTTATAGAATTCTGCACGCGTTCGGACTTCTGGGCAGTGAGGTTGGCGGGAGGTCGACGACTTCTGATATTTTAATTTTGAATGAAGAATAATAACCACATACCGATGAAGTCCAAATTATTAAATAGGTTGAATGGATAAATAAAAATCATGCTCGTTGTCCAAGAGTCGCATGAGCGACTAGCTAGAGTAATTAAAAGATTGATGAGCATCATTAACGGCGAGAATGATGTAAGGGTTGGGGAAATCAAAGATAAAAAAGGCTCTTGGCTCGTAAGAAAACGACACACATAATATATCAAGAACAAGAATTGAGTTCAAGTGACACTTTCGTTTCGGTCCGATCTTAGCTAGATCTTGTTAGTCCTATAAGCGAATTCTAGCTAAAATAGTTTGGTGCCCACCGTGGGGCCGGAATCTAAGATTTCCGCTTGAATCAATTAGTCCATTATCAACTTGGGATGAGCATGACCAGCCCGAAAGTCTCGGTTTCCCAACAAGTGGAGGAATTAAATCCTCCACCAGCGACGGATATATTATACAGAAATACAACACAAATTAATATCATTATAAAGGTGGATATATTTAAAGTTTGAATGAAGAATAATAACCACGTACTGATTTGTACCATATGTTGAATCAAATGATACTGCTTGACCAAATACAACATAACTCCACCTCGAGATGGGGTCACTCCAAAATACTTTTATCAATTGTTTCACGTCATTAACCGTATATTCAAAGTAGTTAACTCACTGTTTATCTCCTTTTCCTAGGCTAGCTTGCTTATGGCCAAATGTGCGTCAACTTCTAAATGTTTTCCGTACGTAAGATCTCTTATAGTTTTTAAAGTCAAAACCTCAAGGGGTTGGTCTAGTGGAGAATGACACGCATCGGTCTGACAAGTCGCAGGTTCGATCCCCCCACTAGTTTCCTTGAGGTGAGACATATGTAAACCCCCTTGTAAGAGCACTCTGAGCCCTTGGGTCTTCCATGCCCTTGGACTGGGGCAGTATCCCCTCATCCTAAATTTTTTGGATAAAAAGAATACTTCTTGAAGTCAACATTCGTAACACGTATATTCATATAACCACCAACAATCTCTTTCAATATCTTATGCGAACTCATTAGTCCTAAATTCCCTTTAGCACAACTCAACATGAACTTCTTATGTTCCATTTCCATCTTTCTATTTCTCTTAAGCAAATGATGAGAATAATTTGGAATCATACCATGTCTGTGCTCTTCCACAAACCACTCCACAACATACGTTCTATTACCACAGTATATAAGTGACATTAATGCATCACAACCACACCTATCATAACTAGTCTTTCTCTTATCACTGCTATTTGCATCATCATTGTACCCATCCTCCATACATCTGAAATACTTGGAAGATTTTATGTTTGAATTTATAAACATGTGGCTTGAACTTGACCTAACGTCAAACCCTACAACGGATGCATATTCACGATAAATCTCTTCTCTTGCTTCAAGCGATTTGAATCTCCTACCAACGGTGGACTTCTTTTCATCAGGATAACATGGAATCTATAGTTTGATATTCACATCATTGGATCAAATGTGCAGTATGTTCCATTTGTAAGTTCTAACCCTTGTTCATCGATATTCTCGTCATAGTTTATATCGGTTACGTCATCCGACTTCGATGAACTCCCGAATACATCATGCAATCCATTTGCTGTTACCAACTGCAAGATTAAATCAATTTATTATTATTGAAGTGGTAAGTTGAACACTACTGCATAAAACAACAATGTTAATCAAATAGAATGTGCGTAGCAAATAACTCGAACATACATGTTTCACGTTTGAATTTTATGAAAATATCAATAACCTCATAAGATTTGTAATTGAATTTAGTTTAAACATACATAAATATGGACATGTAATAATCTCCTAACATTAACTATACACGATAATTTAACAATGGAATACACTACGTAATTTCTAGAACATATGATCATTTTCAATATAAAAATTTAATTGACTTGAATTTTGATATACATAACAATGAACATTGAATATACATTATTATTTTAAGAACATCGTAATTCACTCATGGAATATACTTTACATAATTACTAAAACAACTATTCATAGAATATAACATAATATTTATTGAACATTACATATAACATAACGAATATTTAAGAGTCAAATTTGAACATTGTATACATATTAACATACAATATTGAAGGGTCATTAACACCGGACTTCACTCATTGAATATACTTCATACACTTTATGAAAACATAATTACTACATAAAAAATCTATCGCTTTTGAATATATGAAGTAAAAAATTGAACTTAAAATTTAACACACTATATCTTGAACAATGTTTACAACTCCATGAATATTGAAGTGTCAAGTTTGAACTTTTTTGTATACCAAAAGTTTTAAGGTAAATTTGCGGATGTGCCCCTCCTAATAAAAAGTTTGCAAAAAAGTCCTTAAAATGACAAAATAGCAAAGCATACCGTTTTGAGTGTTTTTGCAATAAAATTTACATTGTTATGTGATTTCTTTTATATAGAAATTTATTAACAAATCATAATAATTACACTACAAATATTCAACCCTAAATTCTAAAAATTATTTTTAAATGTAAATTTGAAAATTTGAAAAATATAAAAAAATATGATTTTGGAAAAATAAGATTTTTTGAAAAAATCAAATATTACGGAAGATATGTATCAGATTTTTATCCAATAATATTGTGAAACATTTATGCATACATGTCGTGTTTCTATATATATGCATGATTTTCGAAGCTAGGATTCATCACAAAGCTAATGTTTTTGGAAATTTGTTCGAATTCTATGCTATAAGTGATATGCATCGTGTCACCCTCACTATAAAACATGTCGTCCACAACAAACTATCATGTCACCCTTTTGTAAAATACTATATTTTTTTCATGTTAAAAACATGCCGTGTTTCTTCTAAACAACATTGATTTTTGTCAACTTTCACTAAAATGTATTTATAATTACAAAATTGAAAAATAGCAAAAAAAAATACAAAACAAGAAATTAAAATATTTTTGAAAAGTTAAGATTTTTTGGAAACAATGAGATATTGCAGAAGATATGGTTAAGATTTTTATCCAATAATATTTTAAAACATATATGCATATGTATCATTATTATCGTCGTTTCCATATATATGCATGGTTTTCAAATCTAGGATTCATCACAAAGCTAAGGTTTTCGAAGATTGTTCGAGTTCTACGCTATAAGTGAGATGCATCCTGTATTCTTGTCACCCTCACTAGAAAACGTGTCATCCACAACAAACTATCATGTCACCTTTCTATTCAGTGCTTTTCCTGTTAAAAACAAGTCGTGTAGATCCGGAGAATATTGTTTTCTTTTTTTGTAAGATTTCGATTTTATCTGCTAATTTTCAAAATGGATAGATAGTAATCTCAAAATCTTGTTTTATTATTAAAATAACTATAAAAACTTTATATATATATATATTCAAATTGGCATAAAAAGGTTTATTAAAATATCTTATTATTTAGAAAAAAGTATTAATAACAAAAAAAAAATCGCCTTTATAAAAGTATCTCATTTTTTATTTTATTTGACAAAAATTAGTCATTTTGGGCATTCATGTAATATTTTTTGGCATTACTACAATATAACATGGTTATATTTGCAAAGTGATTATCAAACAAGGGCACAGGGTACTAATTCCTCAAATTTTAACTTCATCAAACAAATAACGCTAAAATTCTGGCCGAATTCATCATTTCGTAGTAATACAGTTCAAAATTGATATGGCAGTGGTTCAAATAAAAGCCAACATTTACCTACAAACTAAGAACAAACTGCAACAGTTAGATCGTTTAAACGGACGGCCATGATTAGAAGATCTTCTCCCTATATTTTGCAGTTTGGTCATTTTACACATTATGTTTATTCCCATCTTCTTCTCGGGGATTGGAAGGATCGGCCGTTTGGTCTCTACGGGGATTCCTTCACGGGAAGATGTAGAGCTCTTCGACGTTAACGATCCCTTCATCACCACCGAATACATGGTAATTCGATATGCTAACTTTGAAATTTTTGTTCAGATCCATGTTCTAGTAAGTTATGAGGATTGAGATCCCCTTAATTCGATGTTTTCCGAGATCCCCTTCACTTTGCTACATGAGCACGGGAACGGGATCTTGACGGTCTGGTTCGCCTTAATCGAGTGGCTTCCGGTGGTGGTGGTTGCCAGAGAGTTGACTCCGATGATGGAGGCGAGCTCCGAGACGCCGAATTCGGAGGCGATGTGAGCGAGAGTTGTGGAGTTGGGAGAGATGTAGTCGATCATCGCGTTGCAGGTGGAGGTTGAGCTGTATTTGAAGTCGGCCATGGCGGATCCGATTTGAACGAGGCTGAGTGCTAGCAAGAAAACCTTAACGGAAGACATTTTTGATTCTGGTGTGCTTGTGTCGAGACCGGGATGAAATCGTGAGGTGTTTGGGGATTAAAGTGTGTGGAATTGGAGATGAAATCATCGGTTTTGACCGGATGGTTTGATTAATGGAGGTGTGTGAGGAATAATTAACACGGGGAAGACAAATCAGTGGGGATGTGTTCTAGAGGGGTTGACTGGTGGACAACGACCTAACAGAGTCAAATGATTTCCAATGATCTGCCATTGGAGCATAGGGAAGTCGACGAATCTTCAAATTTCCGAATTGAATCACGTAATTTTCAAACCTTAGGTTTTTCAATACTTCAAATAGTCCAACTCATGCTGAACTTCTCGTATTCATGGGGAGATCTATGGTGGTGTTGTGGCCACTGTGAAGTAGATTTTGGTGGAGGAAGGATGGGTTAGGTTAACTAGAGGAATGGGGCCTAGGGTCCTTCATAGTTCTTGTCTTTCAGCGATCGGGTACTTTGTGTTCGAGTAGGCTAAGCTTAGCATTTTGCATCAGTATGATAAGCATAGAGAGGCTGAGAAGGCTGGTGGTTCCTTGACTTGATGGGGGCTCTTGTTTTTGGATTGGTTTTATGTTCTTCCAAGTTTTGTAATGGGTTATCTATGGTTGTAGACAATGCCTATTGAGATCGATATTAGGAGATAGTACTGGTCAATGCCAATGAATAACTTGTGTGGTTGTTGTAAGTTGTATGATGAGGGAGCAAAGTGTTGCCTGTTGGGCCATCCAAAATCTAAGCCCACAAACGCAGTGGATAGAGGCCCATGAACGGATTCATCAACGGCTACCAAACTCAAGCCCGATGATTTTTCCCCTTCATCAATTGCGGACGTTGACTGTAGCAAGGCGAAGATCTTCAAGCACCAAATCATAACTACAAGTGCTATATTTTCGGGATCATATGTAACGCTTGCCAACGGCTCAATTAATCATAACTACAAGTGCGATATTTTCGGGATCATATGTAACGCTTGCGAACGGCTCAATTAGTGGAGGAAATCTTCCTTATAAAAGGGAAAAAGAACACCAAAAGGGGGACAACACTTCACGCTCTCAATCACTCTAAGCTTACCAAAAAATCTCTATTCTTGCCTTATTATTCTCGATCACGATCTATTTGTTTATAGAAGTCAAGTGTGCTCAGATTCTTATGTTTGTAACCAGACCAACAACCGATTGATCGACACAATTTCTCCCCACAATTCTCATCATTTTCTTTGTTCTCATACTTTTTGTTTTTACCAACTATTGTTCTGTTTATTGCTTCTAACGCATTGTGACGACTTTGTGACTAGGATCCCTTCATTGTGGCGAAGTAACGCGTTTACGTGGTTAATTCGCCGAAAAACAATTGGCGCCCACCGTGGGGCCCTAAAGAAGTCACGCCTTAGCAAGCAACCAAAGCTTCATTAGCATGGAAACTCCTAGCCATGTCGAAAATCTCGAGCCAGTCGACAACAAAGCTAACGGGAACGGCGATGACAACAACAAAGGACTACCCGTTGGCGATGACAACAACAGCGGACTACCCGTTGGCGATGATAATCATAACGCCAATAGCGGAGTGGCCGATGGCGGACTTCCCTCTGGGGGGCTGGAAAACGCAGATGGAAACTCCGAGCGGCAGGCAGCTGAATCAAATGCCATCGCGGAGATCCGCGCATCCATGCTCGCACTCCAAAAGGAGCTTGATAGCCAAAAAGAGACAAACACTAAATTTACTGAAATTTATGGAAAACAGATCGAATCTTTAACTAATGAACGTGATTTGCTCCGATCTCAGGTACAATCGGCTCCAGCTCATCACCAAAGGAGTGACGTGATAAATAATGTGGCCCGGAGTTTGGATATGGAGGACCCTAGCCTTGTTACTCCTAATGGCGCCGGCCCGTCAGCAGGTATTCAGGTAATTGCTAACACGTCGGGGGGTAACCCGGGAAAGTATTAAGGTCGTTCAACTGAGAGAACGCCTTAGAGCCCTGGAGGACCGAATCACTCAGGTCCCAAGGGCTCCTCAGCCGATAGTAGTGGAAAGGCGAGACGGATACACCGACTCACCCTTTGTACCCGCTATCGCGAGAGTTAACATATCCCGAAAATATCATGTCCCCGAATTTCCTAAGTACGACGGGATCGCCGATCCCGACCAGCACATTGCGGCTTTTAAACAAGCCATGAACATTAGCACTGTGCCCATCGAAATGAAGGAAATAGTCATGTGTCGATGGTTCGAGAACACGTTATCGGTTCCCGCATTGAACTGACACTCGCATTTACCAATTGGAAGTATCTCATCTTTTGCTGAGTTGGTTGACAGGTTTAGAATCAGGTTTGCAAGCAGCCGGCATGCAAAGAAGTGGTCTAGCAACTTATATAGCTTAGTCCAAAAGCTGCGCGAGTCAGTAAAAGCGTTCCTCAATCGTTACAACGAGGAACTTGTAACTATTGAGGGATGTGATGCAGCAACAGAAGTGGAGGCCTTTCGGCAGGGGATATCGTCCCAGAAGCCCGAGTTATATCGGGACTAACAAAATATCCTTTCTCTAACTTTGATGAAGTGTAGGTTAAGGCGTTAGCTCACGTTCGTCTTGAGGAAGACGATCTTTAAGCTAAGAAAGGAGCAAGTCCTCAACAAAATGACCAGCGGCAAGGAAAGCGGGAAGCTCGATATTCTCCGTACCCTCCAGCCACTCATCACTCCCCGCATGCCAAGCCATCCGTTAACACGTCATATGCCAAGAAGAATGAGAATGCCCCGCTTCCTCCAGAGTTGTCTCATCCCACCTTCCATGTTAGCGCGACAGAGATTGTCCGAACCCTTAGCACGATGGGAAACGCTGTCAACTGGCCACGGAAGAAAGACATACCACACCACCGTAAAGATGAATCAAGGTGGTGTGACTTTCATTTTGACCATGGCCATACGACAGAAGAATGCATCGCGCTAAGGAAAAAAGTGGTCAACTTGTTGAGGAAGGGTTACTTCAAGGAGTTGATCTCTGAGCGTGGTAGGGAGCATTTAGCTAGAAATGTAGAAAGAGCCCAGAAACACGTTTCCTCCAAGCATGCAGGAGTAATTAATGTCATTGCTGGGGGATCGGACGTCTGTGGCGTGATGTATTCTGCGGCTAAGAGGATCGCAAGAGAAGCCAGACGAGAAAACCCAAAAGCTCCTACGCCTGCCAACCGCGCCATCATCCCCATCACCTTCGACGATGTCGAAGAAGAGGAAGTTCATCATGACTGTTTAATAATATCTTTAACCATTGCGAATTTCCTTGTTAAACGCATTCTAGTTGATAATGGAAGCTCGACTAACTTACTTATGTTGGATGCGTTGTACAACTTAGGTCTTGGACTCGACGACATCGTCAAGAAGTCAACGAGTTTAGTGGGATTCAGTGGGGAATTGCGCAACACGCTTGGGGAAATCTCCCTACCAACCATTGCTAAAGGAGTAAATTATCAAGTAAAATTTCAAGTGCTAGATTGTCCCTCACCTTTTAATGTTATTTTGGACAGGCCTTGGATTCACGGGATGAAGGAAATCCCGTCAACTTATCACCAATGCGTGAAGTTTCCCTCTCCTTGGGGGATGTTACTCAGTAACAATGAAGACGACGGCTTCCAAGACTTCGAAGCTGGAAACCAGCAAGCAAATGACTGATTAGCAATTAAAGGATTGTAAGACTCCATCCTTCTACGTAAAGCCGGAAGCGCCAGAGCTTGAAGAAGTAGCCCTTGATCCTTCTGAACCCTCGAAAAAGGTCCGGATTGGAGCAGATTTAGAACCGACTTTGCGAGAAGGGATGGTGGAGTTTTTATGGTCCTACAAAGATTGTTTCACTTGGGGGAACGAAGACATGATCGGAATCGACCGAAGCGTGATCACCCACGCCTTGAACGTCGATCTAAAGATGCCTCCTGTAAAGCAGAAAAGACATAAGTTCGCTCCTAAGCGAAATCAGGTAATCAACGATGAGGAAAAATCCTTACTTGAGTCCAGAAAAATCCAGGAAGTCAAATACCCCGAATGGCTAGCAAATGTGGTAGTAGTAAAAAAGGAAAATGGAAAGTGGTGCGTTTGTGTTGATTTTACTGATTTTAACAAAGCGTGCCCTAAAGACTCGTTCCCATTGCCTCATATCGACGCAATGGTGGAAACGACGGCAGGATACGAATTGTTAACTTTCATGGACGCGTTTAGTGGTTATCACCAAATAATGATGCATCTTGAGGATCAAGAAAAAACGACATTTGTAACTAATCAAGGAACTTATTGTTATAAAGTTATGCCCTTCGGATTACAAAACGCAAGTGCTACTTACCAGAGATTGGTTAAGAAGATGTTTCAGGAAAAGCTTGGGGACACCATAGAGGTCTACATCGATGACATGGTCGTCAAGTCGTTAAAGGCGGAAGATCACATTGCCCACCTACGAGACGCCTTCCAGATCTTACGAGAATATAAGATGAAGCTGAATCCAACAAAGTGTTCCTTTGGCGTCACCTCGGGAAAGTTCCTCGGGTACATAGTTACTCAAAGAGGGATAGAGGCGAGCCCGGAGCAAGTCAAAGCCATAATGGAGCTTCAGTCGCCAAAATGTGTGAAGGATGTTCAGAAGCTGACAAGAAGAATAGCAGCATTGAACAGGTTCATATCCCGGTCATCGGATAGAAACAAGTTGTTCTACGACATTCTGAAGAAGAACAAGCCGTTCGAGTGGAGCGAAGGGCATGAGAAGGCTTTTCAAGAATTGAAGCAGTACTTGTCTAATCCGCAGGTGCTGTCAAAGCCGCAGCACGCAGAAAAGATGTACATCTACTTAGCAGCTACAGAAGTCGCCGTCAGCGCTGTTCTAATCCGCGAAGAAGATTGTAAACAGTTACCAATCTATTATGTAAGTAAAACCTTGCTTGACGCGGAAACCAGTTACTCCCCCACGGAAAAACTAGTCATTTCCTTAGTAATGGCTTCAATTAAATTACGACCATATTTTGAAAGTCATTCTATTGTCGTAAGAACTAACTATCCTATGAAGAGTATCATGTCAAAGCCAGAATTGTCAGGTTGCTTAACGCGTTAGTTGATCCACTTGAACGGCTACAACATCTCATACGATCCACTTAAAGCCTTAGCTGATTTTGTGGTTGACTTCACCCCTACCCCTTCACAGCAAGAAGAACAGGTAATGTTGAATGTAACTAGTAACAGTAAATGGCTGATGCATACCGACGACGCGTCAAATCAAGTTGGTGTTGGGCTGGGGGTAGTCCTGAAGTCACCACAGGGGGATAGGATAGCCCAGGCAGTGCGATGCACGTTCAAAGCTACCAATAACGAAGCAGAGTACGAAGCATGCATAACAGGCTTACTCGTTGCTAAAGATCTTAACATACAAGAAATCGAGGTAATTTGTGATTCAGTACTTATCGTGAACCAAGTAACAGATTCATATGTTGCCAAGGATTCAAAGATGAAATCCTACCTCAAGAAGGTGCGAGAGATTGTGAAAAATATCAAACATTTCGAGACCTAGCAGGTTCCTTGAGACGCTAATACACAGGCTGACGCCTTAGCTAATCTTGGATCTGCCATAGACCCATGAGGTTACACCAAGATCCCTTTCATGTACCTCGATGCACCATCTATAGTCAAAGAGGCTGACGTATTATCGGTAAGAAGTTCTGATAGTAACTCGTCCTGGGTGACACCTTACCTAGAATGGTTATTGTTGGGCCCAGATTTTCCTCACAAAAGTATCGATACCCGGTCGAGACTTCTTCCATACTTCTTCAGAGCACAGCGAGAGGCGGTGGAGACCGAAGTCGGTTAAACAAGATAGAGTCAAAGATATAAGATAGATTTCGTCCGATTCATGTCGTTAGGATTAAGATCAGATAGAATCATGTGTAATCTTATCTTTCTAATAGGATAGATTGATCTCCAAGGATACTATATAAGCACATTGTAAACCTTAGGCAGGGTTACACTCTTTTACACATTCAATCACACTTTGAATACAATACAAGAGCTTTACTTCATTCATTTTCTTTGTGATTAACTTCGATCAGGCCCGATCTAGGCCATAATTCCCTAGGGTGAATTTTGGCTCAAACAGTTTGGCGCCCACCGTGGGGCCGTGATCGGAACAATCACGCAAAAGACACACTGACTCGAGCTTCCCAGTTACAATGTCAGGCGACGGAAGCGAGACTCCAAAAACTCCCCTAGCTGACCATAGCAAGGACCCCGTGCTCCCTGAGAACCGGTCGCAAGACGAGGTGATGACCGACCTCAGGGAACGGATGCAACTCCTCCAGAAGGAGCTGAGCGACCAGAAGAGCATCTACGATGCCCATGTGGAACGCCTCACTCGAGAGAACAGTCAGTTAAAGCAACATTATGAGGTTGTTGCCACAGGCCGCCGATCTCTCCGCGTCAATCGCCGCACCGACGGCATAGTGAGAAGACTCGACTTTGGCGCGGGGGAGGGGACTTCCAAAGAGGATGAGATTCTGGACGCGCGTGACAAAACACCAGTATTGCAAGAAAACGCCCCAGAAGCTTTCGCCCAGCACCACCGTGAAGAGGTCCTCCTCGACAAAGATCCGCCAAGGAATCCTCAGTCAGAGGCTAGGAGACGCCGAACACCACCTCGGGACACTTGGCCAGATAGGGGCGAGAACGATGATGAAGATTTCGAAAGAGGGAGGCCCAAAGACCTCGAAGCAGCCATACGAAGAAAGGTGACAGAGCAGATAGGGGTCATCGCCGATCAACTCCGGATCGGTCGGAAAAATTTCCAACCTTTGGAACCAGAAGCTCCTGACGGCTTCAACGAGTCCCCTTTCTCCCGCCACATTGGCAGAGTGGAGATACCAAAGAAGTTCGCCGTACCAAATATGACCCCATACAACGGGACGGCGGACCCCGACGAGCATGTCGCGATCTATAAACAGAAGATGATGACAAGCGCGGTCCCGTCGTACTCCAAAGAGGCCGTGATGTGCAAGGGGTTCGGCACGACCTTAACGGGTCTAGCGCTAACCTGGTTCATAAAATTGCCACGCGGTAGCATCGGCTCTTTCGCCGAACTATAGGACTCCTTCCGCACCCAATTTGCCAGCAGTCGCAAATTCGAGAAACAATCCAGCGACCTTTACCGGATCCGTCAGAAGCAACACGAGACTACCAGGGAATTCCTAGAACGGTTCAACCGCGAAAAAGTCTCGATACAATCTTGTGACGTTACTACCGCAGTGGAGGCATTTAGGCAAGGAATCATACCCGACAGCGGCCTATACAAAGAGCTCACCAAGCATCCCTGCTACACCTTCGAGGAAGTTCAGGCCAGAGCCTTGGCTCACGTTAGGTTGGAGGAAGATAGGACCCTGCGGAAGAGAACCTTAGAAGTGGAGAAGTACGAGAGGAGGGGCCCAACCGACGGCCGTAAGGGCTCGCTTCATCAGAGAAAATATCGTCGAGCACACCCGTATGCACGCCCTAGCCACGGGCAGGTGAACGCAGCCAGAGCGCGACAAGCGGACGATCAATACCGCGACCCTCCACCACCGTCATTGGAATCACTCAAGCTCAACATCTCCACGGATAAGCTCTTGCGGAACATGGAGAAACAAGGGGAGTACGTGAGATGGCCACGCTGGGACAAAGCCCCAAAAGCAGACAGGGACACCACCAAGTGGTGCGATTACCACGAGTATCACGGTCACTGGACCCGAGATTGTATCATGCTCAGGAAGGAATTGGCTCGCCTTATCTCGGAAGGGAGAATCAAAGATGTAGCACCTGATGCCCAGGTACCCAAAGAAGTAGTAGAGAATCTACAGCCCGAGCCGAGGAGAAGGAGGGACCCCCCAACACCCGACAGAGTTGTCAATGTCATCTCAGGGGGTTCAAACATCTGCGGCCTCACGTACTTAGCGGCGAAGCGACACACGCGCGAAAGCAGCTTCGATCGCCTGCGACGTACCGGTGGGGGATCATCCGGAACCGCTATTGTCTTCGACGACAACGACGCGGACTTCTCCGCCGAACCCCACCACGATGGCCTGGTGATCTCCCTACATATTGGGAACGTAATGATGAAAAGAATTTTAATTGACACCGGAAGCTCCACCAATCTCATGACACTCGATGCTTTAAAAGAGATGGGGTTGTCCAAGAACGACATCCACAAGCATCCGGTTCCGTTGGTAGGTTTCAGCGGTGAGGTTAAACACACAGTAGGAGACATTGCTCTCACCACCTTCGCCAAGGGGATTAACAAACAGGTCGATTTCCTCTTGGTGGATTGGCCCTCCTGCTATAATGTCATCCTAGGGCGACCGTGGCTACACGACATGAAAGCCGTCGCATCCACTTACCACCAGACTGTGAAATTCCCAACACCATGGGGAGTGGAGGAAATCCGCGGGGACAAAAGGTTGGCTAGGGAGTGCTACAAAGCGGCTCTCAAGCCAACCACCCTATGGCCGGAAGCATAGCAATTACAGAGCGTCACTCCACCGCCAGCACAGATCGAAACCAAAGAAAAAGCGGAGGAAGTGACTCTCAAAGAAGGGAAGGTGGTGAAGGTCGGAGAAAAGTTGGAACCAATTATCAAAGAAGAATTAGTAGAATTCCTAAAAAGTCACAAAGGTTGCTTCGCTTGGAGCCACGAAGACATGACGGGGATCGACCCCGCCATCATCACACACAAGCTCAATGTCAACCCTGAACACCCACCTGTTAAGCAGAAGAGGCGGAGGTTCGCACCAGATCGGGTCTAAGCGATCGAAGAAGAAGTAAAGAAATTGTTAGGAACAGGCAAGATCAAGGAGGTGAAGTACCGAGACTGGCTAGCCAACGTAGTGGTGGTACCAAAGAAGAATGGAAAGTGGCGAGTATGCATAGACTTTACCGATCTCAACAAAGCTTGTCCCAAGGACTCGTTCCCTCTACCTCACATTGACACGATGGTAGACGCCACGGCAGGATACGAACTCCTAACCTTCATGGACGCCTTCAGCGGTTACAACCAGATCCAGATGGAGCCCCAGGACCAAGAGAAGACCTCCTTTATTACAGGGCATGGCACCTACTGCTACCGGGCATTGCCTTTCGGTCTCAGGAACGCTGGAGCGACCTACCAGCGACTGGTCAACCGAATGTTCAAGGACCAGATTGGTGAAACCAGGGAAGCATACATCGACGACATGGTGGTAAAAAGCACAAAAAGTCATCTGCACCGAGGCCACCTTGAGGAGACATTCAAGATCCTAGAGAAGTACAACATGAAGCTAAACCCGCAGAAAAGCATCTTCGGGGTACAATCTGGTACTTTCCTGGGGCATGTCGTGACCAAACGGGGGATTGAGGCCAGCCCAGATCAGGTACGAGCGATCGCCTCCCTGAAGTCCCCCCGAAGCGTGAAGGACGTACAAAAGTTAGCCGGAAAAATAGCCGCACTAAACCGATTCATCTCAAAATCATCAGACAAGTGCCGGCTGTTCTACGAAGTCCTAAAAAAGAACAAGAGTTTCCAGTGGACCGAAAAGCACGAAGCTGCCTTCGAAGAGCTAAAGAAGTATTTTGCTAATCCCTTGCTATTGGCCAAACCGGTCCCTGGAGAAGTTTTGCAGCTCTACAGAGCGGTATTAGAGAACGCCCTGAGCGGGGTACTCGTCAAGGATGAAGAAGGCCAACAAGTGCCAGTCTACTTCGTAAGCAGAACCATGGTGCCGGCAGAGACACGCTACTCTCCCACAGAGAAGCTGGTCCTAGCAGTGGTAATGTGCTCGAACAAACTACGGCCGTACTTCGAGTCTCACACCATCGTGGTCTTGACGAATTACCCACTCCGGCAGATCATGCAAAAGCCTGAATTCTCGGGAAGGATGGCGAAATGGGCGATCCAGCTGAGCGGATACGACGTCAGGTACGAGCCCAGAAGAGCAATTAAATCACAAGTTCTGGCTGACTTCGTTGCCGACTTCACCCCAACCCCTGAAGAAGGAGTACTCAAAGAAGTCTTAGCTACCTCCAACAACGATACCGAAGAAGAATGGCTGTTACACACCGACGGAGCATCGAATGTAAGAGGAGCAGGACTCGGGGTTGTGCTAAAGTCGACAAAGGGGGATCTAATAGCCCAGGCAGTAAGATGCAATTTCGAAGCAACAAACAATGAAGCCGAGTACGAAGCACTCATATTTGGCCTAGAGCTAGCTGCCGATTTGGCTATAAAGAGAATCAAGGTATGCACCGATTCCCTGCTCATCATCAACCAGATCTTGAGGGTCTTCGAAGCCAAGGACGAGAGGATGATCAGCTACCTCGGGATAGTCAAAACACTATCCGAGAAGTTTGACCAAATTGAATTCGAGCAGATCCCTCGCGAGCAAAACGCTTCGGCCGACGCCCTGGCAGGGCTAGGATCAACCTTGGACCCTCGAGAGTTCAGCAGTGTGCCACTCGTCCACCTGCTACAATCAGCCATCACTGAGGTGTCAGCAGCGCAAACCAAAGATCCTCCCCTAGAAACTGGGGTATCAAAGAAGTATCATAATCCCGATGAGACAAGTGAAGATACCGAATCAAGGTGGACAAAGCCATACCTCGATTGGCTTGTCAAAGGGGAAGCTCCTAAAGATAAAGACGAGGCCAAGGCCCTAAGGTCAAAAGCAACGCGTTTCGCTATCATCGATGGGATCCTGTTTCACAAATCAGCAGCGGGTTTCCTGCAACGATACATAGAGAAAGAAGACGCTAAAGAGGTCTTTAGAGAAGTCCACAGCGGAGATTGCGGTAATCACACCGGGGGTCGGAGCTTGGCCAATAAAATCCTCAGACAGGGGTGGTATTTGATGTCTCTCATTTTGGAGGTGTTTTAGTAGTTAATTTTCCTTGTAAATATGTGTTTTTCATTCCTTTATTTGTTAGTTTCGTTCCTTCTTAGCTTAGTTCCCGGTTTTCTTTAAGAGTCGGAAACTATGCAAGTTTGCTTTGATTTGTAGGTAAAATGGCAAGAATGAGGACGTTTTGGAGGAGCTTATGAAGGAGCCAAGTCAAGGAGCGGAAGAGCCAAGTCAAGAATGAAGAGGAACCAAAGGAAACCCAAGAAGAAGACAAGGATCGAGGCCCAGGACCGAGTACCATCACGTCGGGCCCGAGATCAAGCAGCCAGAGACCAGGACCGACGTTCCCAACGTCGGGCCCGAGGTGCATCCGTGTCGATCCGAGTCGGCAATGGAGTGGATTGTTCCCCAAGGCAAATTTTTAGTAACTTTCCACATTTGCCCCTTTCTAAATTGGGAATTCCTTGGTCCCCAATCTAAGGAGGCTATAAATAGAGGTGATTAGAGAGCATTAAGGGATGTTTTGAGAGACCACAACCCAAATCACTCTCTAGAGACTCAAGGAAGACTTGGAGAGCAAGGAGAAGAAGGGAGGAGGAGAAGAGAGGAAAATCGGTGGCCTAGGGAGGAGGATAGTGAGTTTTGTACTTTGTTTTGCTTTGATTTGGTAGAGTTAAGACTTGGATCTTGTTGACACTTTGAGATTTGAATTGAGATTTGCTTGCTTTTCCACTTGATTGCTTTGTTCTCTTACTTGATGAAGTAGATTCCATAGTCTTGGGCTATGGGGGAATCCCCTAGGTAGGATTGGGTGTGAACCCCCAATTCCATAACCTTTGAGTGCTTGATCTATAAATCCTCTCTACACTAAGCTTCAATTCTCTTGTGAAAACAAGGGGCTTAGGGCTTGTGATTGGTAAGAGTAAGCGAGAGCAATCTCGGACCCAATCACTAGACCTAACATCGAAGGAGAGTGAAAACTCCCTTGGGTCGAAGTGTAGAGTGGAGGGATCGAAGGCTAGCAACCTCGATCTCATAAGGATCAACACTTATTGGTTGAATTGGGGTGGAATTACTCAAGCCTAGTTAGGGAGGGAACCCAAAAACCCAAGACCGATCTACAATTTTTGCCTAATCGAGTTACCCAGTCATCGGGCCCGACTTTGAACCACGTCGGTCCCGGCCAAATCAACCTCGATCCAACCTCGGACCGAAGTGACCTGTGTCGGTCCGAGGTGATTTTCTCTCGTTTTCCTTTATTTTGCCTTTCTTTTACACCTTTTAGTCTTTTCGGGTACTCTCGACGCACGAGCTCCCGTGTGTTCGACACCCTACCTCTTTACTACAAGTGAGGTTCGGTTTTATGAATTTAAAATTGTGAGACCCTCCGATCTCGGACCGATCAGTATTGGCCCACCATACGTCGAGACGCTAACAAGTACGCTCAATCTTGCGATGCGTGCCAGCGCCATGCCCTAGTACCGCACCAGCCGCCGGAAGCCCTCCACCCGTCAATCACTCCCTGGCCTTTCATGAGATGGGGAATGGACATCGTAGGGAAACTACCCCCTTCCACGGGGCAAAAAGTATTTTTCCTGGCAATGACGGACAATTTCTCTAAGTGGATCGAAGCCGAAGCCTTCCGAGAAATCAAAGACAAACAGGTCATCTCATTCATAAAGAGAAACATCTTGAGCAGATTTGGAGTGCCCGCGGACATCACTTGCGACAATGGCTCCCAGTTCATAAGCAAAAGGATGCGTGACTTCTGCAAGGCTTGGAACATTGACCTGGTCACCTCCACACCTAGATATCCTCAGGCTAATGGCCAGGCTGAAGCAAGCAATAAAGTCATCATTAACAACTTGAAGAAGCGGTTAGCGAAAGCCAAAGGAAATTGGGCGGAGGAGCTACCTTTCGTCCTATGGGCCGACCGCACCACACCCAAGGGCGCGACCTGATGTCTCTCATTTTGGAGGTGTTTTAGTAGTTAATTTCCCTTGTAAATAAGTGTTTTTCATTCCTTTCTTTGTTAGTTTCGTTCCTTCTTAGCTTAGTTCCCGGTTTTCTTTGAGAGTCGGAAACTATGCGAGTTTGCTTTGATTTGTAGGTAAAAATGGCAAGAACGAGGATGTTTTCAAGGAGCTTATGAAGGAGCCAAGTCAAGGAGCGGAAGAGCCAAGCCAAGAGTGAAGAGGAACCGGAGGAAACCCAAGAAGAAGACAAGGATCGAGGCCCAGGACCGAGCACCACCACGTCGGGCCCGAGATCGAGCATCCAGAGAACAGGACCGACGTTCCCAACATCGGGCCCGATGTTGCCCCGTGTCGATCCGAGTCGGCAATGGAGAAGATTATTCCCCAAGGCATATTTTTAGCAACTTTCCACATTTGCCCCTTTCTAAATTGGGAATTCCTTGGTCCCCAATTAGGGCTGTGCAGAATCCGGTCCGGACCGGATTTTTGGACCGGACCGGGAGGTTCCCGGTCCGGTCCCCGGTCCATGATATGGGAAGTTCCCGGTCCCGGTCCGGTCCCGGTCCGGTCCCGGTCCCGGTCCGGACCGGATTTTTTTAAAAAAATAATAAAAATTAAAAATTATATTAATTTTAATGTTATATAGTTTATTTTTAATATTTAATTTTCATATTTATAGTATATACTTAATAATAGTATATTTTTCATTAATCATATATGATTTCCTTAACTATATTATAATTTTTTTAAATAAAAAAAATATTTATTTTTTTTAAATAAGGATCCGGTCCAATTGGGTCCTATCCGGTCCAAGACCGGACCGGACCGGGACCGGGACCGGACTGGACCGGATGTTCCCGGTCCGGTCCCCGGTCCACACTTTTTCTAGTTCCCGGTCCCGGTCCGGTCCGGTCCGGTCCTGGACCGGTGCCCAGCCCTATCCCCAATCCATGAGAGGCTATAAATAGAGGTGATTAGAGAGCATTAAGGCATGTTTGGAGAGACCACAACCCAAATCACTCTCTAGGGACTCAAGGAAGACTTGGAGAGCAAGGAGAAGAAGGGAGGAGGAGAAGAGAGGAAATCGGTGGAGCTAGGAGGAAGAGTAGTGAGTTTTGTACTTTGTTTTGCTTTGATTTGGTAGAATTAAGACTTGGATCTTGTTGACACTTTGAGAATTGAATGCAATTTCGCTTTGAGTTGATATTAATGATTGAGATTTGCTTGCTTTTCCATTTGATTGCTTGTTTCTCTTACTTGATGGAGTAGATTCCATAGTCTTGGGCTATGGGGGAATCCCCTAGCTAGGATTGGGTGTGAACCCCCAATTCCATAGCCCTTGAGTGCTTGATCTATGAATCCTCTCTACACTAAGCTTCATTTCTCTTGTGAAAACAAGGGGTTTAGGGCTTGTGATTGGTAAGAGTAAGCGAGAGCAATCTCGGACCCAATCACTAGACCTAACATCGAAGGAGAGTGAAAACTCCCTAAGGTCGAAGTGTAGAGTGGAGGGATCGAAGGCTAGCAACCTCGATCTCATAAGGATCAACACTTGTTGGCTGAATTGGGGTGGAATTACCCAAGTCTAGTTAGGGAGGGAACCCAAAAACCCAAGACCGATCTACCATTTTGACAAATCGAGTTACCCAGTCATCGGGCCCGACGTTGAACTAAGTCGGTCCCGGCCAAATCAACCTCGATCCACCCTCGGACCGTAGTGACCTGTGTCGGTCCGAGGTGATTTCTCTCGTTTTCCTTCGTTTTGCCTTTCTTTTGCACTTTTTCTAGTCTTTTCGGGTACACTTGACGCACGAACTCCCGTGTGTTCGACACCCTCCCTCTTTACTACAAGTGAGGTTCGGTTTTATAAATTTAAAAATTGTGAGACCCTCCGATCCCGGACCGATCAGGATTTTTTGCCGCCGTTGCCGGGGAGTTCTACTTATTCGAGGTACCCACTTTTGTTGAGTCTTTGATTTTGGTAGTGATTTGGGTGAGGGACTAGCCCAAACCCCTTGTTTGTTTTGATTCGGTTTTTGTTTATGTCTTTGGTTGTTGGTGCATGCGAGCTAGTTCCATCCGAGGAACTTTTGAGTTCGACTTTGTGAGTGATACGGAGAGCATCATCAAACAAGCCCGAAAGAAGAAGAGGATGGCGGACCAAGCCCGAGATGAGGAGTTCGAGAGGATGAGAGCCTACATGGCTCGAATGCAAATTGAAATGGCGAACCGAGATGCCGAGGCCCGTAGAGAGAGGGAGCAAAGGATGAGATTGGAGGCTCAAATCAACACCCAACCCCGGAATGCTAGACAATACATGCATCCGGAGTTGAAGGTGCCGGAGCCGGCCATCGTCTTGCCGGAGGTGTCAACGAATTTTGAGATAAAAACTCAATTTATCTCACTCATCAAAAGGGAGCAATTCCAAGGGAGACCGAACGAGTGCCCGATCGAGCATGTCAAGCAATTCAAAGACCTATGTGAGACCATCTCGACGGCCGACGAAACTCTTGAGTACGTGCTACTTAAAGCCTTCAAGTGGTCTTTGGGAGGCTAAGCTTTGCATTGGTTGGAGAGCCAAGCACCTCGTTCTATCACATCATGGAGGGCTCTCAACGACTCATTCTTGATGAAGTTCTTCCCACCCACCAAGACGACGGAGCTTAGAAGAAGATTGCTAGCTTTCAACAAGGAGCTCATGAGCCACTTTTCGAGGCTTGGGACCGGTTCAAGGAGATGTTAAGGGCGTGTCCAACACATGGGCAACAACCCTATGTCCTTCAAGACATTTTCTTCCAAGGAATCAACCCCGCCACCAAGGATAAATTAAACCTCCATACCGATTGTGGGTTCATTGACTTGCCTCCGAAGCAAGCATGGAAGTTGCTCGACAAACTCTCGGATTACGAAGCCATGTATGGAGTCAATCAAGTGGGCAAGGAAGTGAGAATCCATGGAGAAGGTCCGAAGAGGCTCTACGATCCCAAAAGTGAAGAGGTGGACAAAGATGTGAAGATCCAATTCTTGGAGGATGAGTTGAACAAGATGAGAAGGAAGATGGGTCATCTCCAACAAAACACAAGAGCATGTGAAGAATGTGGTTCTTTGAAGCATGGAGCCCAAGAGTGCCCGAATGAGCGCCAAGTCCGATTGGCCGAGCAAATTGAGGAGGCCAACTATGTCCAAAGGAACTATGGAGGACGAGCCAACTTCAACAACAATGGAGGAAGGTGGAACCAAGGCCAAGCTAGTGGCTACAACAACAACTTCAACCAAAACGAGCCAAGGGCCCAACCACCACCATACCGACCTCCGGGATTTTATGAGCAAACACCACCATGGGCTCAAGATTTGAAGAATCAAGTCACCAACATGGAGAGAAAATTTGATGATCAATTCAAGGAGTTGGGTGTATGGAGAAGGCAAGTAGATAACCAATTTGTTCACATGGCGAACCAACTTCCAAGAGAAGAAGGGAGACTCCCGGGCCGACCCGAGGAGAATCCCCGTGCCCCGCAACAACAAAATGAAGTTTGAGCCATAGGATTGAGGAGTGGACGGAGTTTGCCCGAACCACAAGTTCCAAGAGCAAGAGAAGAGAGTCGGACTGAGTTACCCAGCAACTCGGGCCCGACGTACCCAGATATCGATCCAGAAGACGGAGGAGGTCCCCTGAGTCGGACCGAGGTAGAACCCAAGTCGGGCCCGACACGCCCTGAAGTCGGCCCGAGTTACCCATAAATCCCCTGCCCCCGGTCCGAGGTACTTGACGTCGGTCCCGACGTCGATCCAACATCGGTCCAGGCTGAGATCGTTGAGAAGGAGAAAGATCGATCCAAGGAGGTGGATCCAAGCAAGAAGCAAGGTGCTACCATTCTTCCATATCCTATGAAGAAGCCCAAGGAGATCGTTGAGGGCAAGTTCAAGAGGTTCTTAAAGCTTTTACAAGGCTTGAACATCACCATTCCATTCACTGATGCTTTAAGTGAGATGCCGTCCTATGCAAAGTTCTTGAAGGAAATCTTGAGCAAGAAGAGGTCCATTGTGGAGATGCAAGATGAAATCAAGATCCTAGAGCTACCTCAAAAGTTAGGTGATCCCGGAAGATTTGCCATCACGATAGGGATAGGATCTCAAAACTTCAAAGCCCTTTGTGATCTTGGGGCAAGTATATCGGTGATGCCTAAGAGTATATGGAGGCGAGCTAACTTGGGAGACATGGAGCGGGTCGATATGAGTCTTACCATGGCCGATGGTTCATCAACAAAGGCCACCGGTATTTTAGATGACGTACCGGTTCGAGTTGGAAGATATTTTGTGCCCGATGATTTTGTGATCTTGGACATGAAAGAGGATCCGATGGTGCCCATTATCTTGGGGAGGCCGTTTCTTGCTACGGCGGGTGCCAAATTCGATGTGAGGAATGGGAAAGTCACTTTCGAGATTGGTGAAGAAAAAGTGGAGTTCCATTTCAACAAGGCTCTAAATGAACCGGATGCGTTGGCGATCTTGAAGTTGGAGGAAAATGCCAAGCGTAAGAGAGAAGAATTGGAGCCCACGAAAGAGGAAGAGACGCCTTTGAGAAGTCAAGGCATGATCAACATTCATGAGCTAGAAAGGGAGTTGCACAATCCACTTGAGAACCATGGGGAAGATAGCCCAAAAAACCGTGAAGAGTATCCTTCTTCGTATCCTTTTGATGTGGGAGATTCTTACATTTGCTTAAGTGATTTGAAAGAAGATCACGAGGATAGTTTCATTTGCTTAAGTGACCTAAAGGAAGATTTAAGTTACAATGTTATTGAATCCCCTAGAAATTCTCTAGATGCTTTGGATGTTTGTGATGTAGGTAATGAAGAGCAAGTTGAGAAGATGCAAGAGATACCCACCTACACTTTGGAGGAGACAAATGATGGAAAATTTGGAGACCACGCTTTCATCAAACACAAATGGTGGTGCTTTGGTTATGAGGAGAATGGAGGAGCATATGACAAGGAGGATCAATTCACCGTGTTTCACCCTCCTTGAAGGGTAGAGGTTAGAAGTCAAGCTAGTGACTCAAAAGAAGCGCTTCTCGGGAGGCAACCCGGGTTTAGTAGACTCATTTTCGTAGTTTCTAGTTTGTTTTTCTTTGCTTTAGCATAGATTCTTCCTAATCTCTTCTCTAGCATGTGTTTTGTGGATATTTGTGTTATGTGAGCTTGATGATCATGTGTGGTATATGTGGAAATGATGCAATGACTTGTGGGTAAGAATTGCTAAGCCGAGGGAATTTTAGGAACCAAAATCGGGTAGGACCGAGGTACCCAGTACCTCGGGCCTGAGGTCCCAACGTCGGTCCAAGCTAGCCGATTACCTTGGTCTTGATTTTTGAGGGAAATTCCTAGTTTACCCTTCTGACCTACCTTTGTCTTATACCCCATTTAAGCCCCCTTTCCCTTACCTAACATCCATCATCTCCATAACTACCTTCCCAAAATACCTATTCACTCTCAAAAACCCCAATTCGATCCCATCCCCCTCCATACTCGAACCACCAAGAAATCTCACCACAAAAACTCGATCCAACCCCTAGCATCCACAAACATCGATCCTCAAGCCAAAAATCCTAACCAAAACCCCATAGATCTTCATCCCTCTTTTAGATCTAGAAGAGAAATTTGGATTCTAAGAAGTTGTTTGCTAGAAGTCTTTGATTCTTCATATTTGGTATGTGAATCTCAATCTCTACTTGATTCTTTGTAAATTTCATGCTTTCATTGCTAGATTTGAGATGTGCCATGATTGAGTGAGCTTAGACCTTGAGCATCCATGGTGATTTGCTTGCATTGTGAAATTTGTGCTTAATTGTTACTAAATCCCACTTAGAACCTCGATTGATGATGAGAAATGGTTGATTTTGGATTTTAGGAGCATGATAGAGTGTTTAATGGGTGTTTTAAAGTAGAAAGTCGGATTAGAGTCGGCCCGAGGTACCCAGTTCTTCGGGACCGAGGTTGAATGTTGGTCCAGAGACCCGGACCGAGGTTGTGAACCTCGGACCCGATGTTGTCTGAATGTCGGTCCTGCTTTTTTCGAGTTTCTCTTGTGTGTACTTAGGGATTCATGAGCTTGAGTGTCGGTTATAGCATGTTTATCATGATATGTCTTGTGGCTTGACCCTTGATATGTGACCCTTTGTTCATGCATGATTGAATTTTGTGGATTGAGTGTGTTAAGAATAAGTATGGGGTCATCTCCTTGCATGATTAGATGTTTGTTGAGGAAGTAGGTGCTCTTGTTGTGAATGTATGGATTTTATCTTGGAGTTCTTTGTTTTTGATTGTGTGTAGGTACCATGACTACCCGAGCATCTTCTTCAAGGATGGAGAAAGCCACTAGGAAGTCTAAGAAGTCATCCAAGAGAGTCGAAAGGATGGACGATGTGCGTTTTGAGGATGAGGACGTGGGTAGAGAGTGTGAGCGTCTCATGGGTCTATCTCACCACACCCGGTGGTTAGATTGGGAGTCAATTCAAAAGATGTGCATGGATGAGGCTCTTACTCGGTGCTACTCCACCATTGGGCTCAATGTCTTGCTAAGGTGCAACAACACTCACTATCCCGCCTTGACGTCCGAGTTCATGGCGACTTTCAAGTGCACCTATGAGGGAGTCGAGAGTGATGGCATGATTTCCTTCCAATTAGGCAACGAGTTGCAAGAACTCTCTCTCCGGAATTTGGCGGTTTACCTTGGATTTCCTTTTCCGAGAGAGGAGGCCTATGTTGACAATGAGAAGGTCGACTATCTTTGGAAGTTTGTAGCCGGAAGAAGTGAGATGAGGAAGGGCGCATCAACAAATGAGATAGCAAACCCACTCTTCCGAGTTATGATCCGAGCTTTGGGTTGTTCTATCTTTGCTAGACATGAATTGAGCAAGCCGATGAAGGAAGAGGCCATGCTACTCTATGAGATGTTGTTTGAGAATGAGAAGCCAATGAATCTCACATGGGAATGGGTGAAGATGGTGAGGGACTTCCAAAGTTCTTCATGGATTTACTTTGGAGGTATGATTGCCCGACTAGCTCACCGTCTCGAGGTGGATTTATCTACCTACACGCCGGCACTAAATGGCATGGAGTTCATGGACCTCAAATATTTCAAGAAGGCCAATATCATTAAGGAGAAAGTCGTTTCCGGTTTCATCGACCGACTCATGCCTCACTCAAACTTTGGCAAGGTACAAGTCCCTTTGGGACCTCGTCTCTTCGATCTCACATGCTATTACAATTGGTTTCAAGTATGGGCGGGCAATGTCAACCCTTTTGGAGAGCCGGAGGGGACACTTGAGGTTAGGAGACGAGCACAACATATTCGTTTTACTTCTCCTCAAGTTTCCCCGGACACCGAAGAAGAGGAGCCCAACCAATATGAGTTCGTGAGGAGAGATGACATGGAAGTGGACGTGCCTAGAGGTGAAGAGGAAGAAGAAGATGGTGGATACCACAATTTGCTTACCGACCATGCCCCCACACTATTGGACCGAGGTGCATCTCAAGTCGGGCCCGACGTCCACCAACGTCGGTCCGACGCATACTTGCCCGATCCGGCCCCAAGCCAATTTGAGAGGGGTGAGGGAAGTGGAGCATAACAAGCACCACCAAGCTATGGAGGTTATGAGGGGTATGCCCAATGGTACGGGCCCGGGATGGTGTTCCCCGAGCCAAACCAATCGGTGGATATGAACTTCTTGGCCAACCAATTGTCGCATCTCCAACTTCAACAATCCTCAATGCTTTAAGAGGTGCACCAACTCAACCTTCAACAACAACACCTCAACTTCCAACAACAACAATTTGCCCACCACCAAGAAGATTTCCAAGAGCAATTTGATGAAATGAACCGCAACATGGCGTACATAAGACGTGATGTGGATGACTTACGAGCGGTTGAGGATCAAAGGTGGACCGTCCAAGAGAGTTTCAACGAGTGGATATCCGGGAATTTTCCTTCCCGAGAAGATCAATGGATGCATCCCGCCCCTCAAATCCAACCGCCAAGTCATGATCCTTCCCACGAACATGTGTACGAGTGTGAGCGGCAAGCTAGACTCCAACGAGGTCGACGTCGAAGGCCTCCTTCCAACAACTAAGCCTCAAATGCCATGCAAGGAATAAGGAAAATTGTGAGATTTCTCTACTCTTCTCTTTACTTTTGAAATTTGATTTCTTTTGATGAGGACATCAAAAATTTTAAGTATGGGGTGGGTTAGAAGCTCATGATAGTTCCATGTTTGTTTTCATGTTTTGTCTTGTTTTAAGGGATGTTTCATTTTGGGTTAGTGGCATGAATGATGATGATGTGATGATTTGATGATTGAAGTATATGGCATGAATGAATGAGCTTTGTTTTTGAGAAAAATTTTGCAAAAAATTCCATAAAAATTCGAAAATTGTGTTGAAAACAACAAAAAGATTTTGTTTTTGACTAGGAATTCCCATCTTAGATGTCCATATGAAGGCTAATGATGATGTGAGCATGTAAAGTCCTTTGCATATTTTTGGATAGTTTAGCCTCATAAATGGATGTTGTTTTTGATGTGATGTGATATCTTGCATGTTTTTATTGAGCACATGAGTTCTTGGATGAGTTTTGATGCAACTAAGCTAGAGTGAACCTTGTAAGATGATTTTTGGCCATTTTAGGGATGTTTGTTCGATATTGCATATCCCTCATTTTCTTGTGTGAAATAGCTCAAGCATGCTAAGTAATACTTGTTATTGAGGTGTTTATCTATTTTCCAAGACCAATATGAGATTTGTTGTATGCTTTGTCACATTGATTTGAACTTTATTTCATTTAGTCACAAAATATTCCATATCCTACCTTGAAGATAAACCGTTGTTTGTAGCCCCGTTTTAGCCTTAGACCTTTGTTTGAAACTCCTCAAAAATATGATTCTTAGCCTATATGACTTGACCCTTATGGGATTGGACTTTAGTGAGAGGTCTTGGAAGAATATTTGGAGAGTTGAGATTCTCTTTGGTGAAGGGCAAAGAATGGTGTTATAAACCCAAGTGGGTAGTGCAGCTTTGTTGCAAAAGAAAGAAAGAAAAGTTGGAGAAGTAATGGATTGAAAGCAAAGTGCTAAAGTGAAGAAAATGATTAGGACCGAGTTCAAAGTAACCTCGGGCCCGACATGTGTTCAAAGTCGATCCTAGTGTGCAAAAGTGTGAAAAATCCAACAAAAAGTGTAGTGCAAAGATGAAGTGGAATGTTAAGTGAAAGTGGGTTGAAAGAAGGAAAAGAAAGAAAAAAAAATCAAAGTCTTTTGGATGAGTGAAAAGTGAAAGTGGAAAAACTTGGTAAGTTTGGTGAGAGACTAGAAAGTTCAATCCCCTTGTAAGCACCACAAGACCAAAGTAATTCCCACCCTTATGAAACACCAAAAGCCCCATTACAACCCGGCCGAATGGAACCTCTTTGAGGACCTCCATTGAGCAAAGTTCATATTCTTTGTGTGCATTGTAATAGGCATCTCTAGGTGGAGGAATAGTTGATATTAGCTTCAATGGTAAAGTCTTTGCTTGCATGATTTTGAGTATGAGTGTTCATTTCTAAACCTAAACACATGATGAGTGATACACATTTCTACATACCTTAAGTGAGGCTTTGTTGTACTTGACTTTATTCCATGAACACTTGATCATGTGTGATGATATAATCTTGCTAGCATATCTATCACTTGTGCTTACTTGATTTTTCATATGAGGCTTTACTTGAAGATTGTGCTTCGGTCTTGCTTACATTGTTATTGCTTGAGGACAAGCAAGTTTAAGTATAGGGTATTCTGATGTCTCTCATTTTGGAGGTGTTTTAGTAGTTAATTTCCCTTGTAAATAAGTGTTTTTCATTCCTTTCTTTGTTAGTTTCGTTCCTTCTTAGCTTAGTTCCCGGTTTTCTTTAAGAGTCGGAAACTATGCGAGTTTGCTTTGATTTGTAGGTAAAAATGGCAAGAACGAGGATGTTTTCAAGGAGCTTATGAAGGAGCCAAGTCAAGGAGCGGAAGAGCCAAGCCAAGAGTGAAGAGGAACCGAAGGAAACCCAAGAAGAAGACAAGGATTGAGGCCCAGGACCGAGCACCACCACGTCGGGCCCGAGATCGAGCATCCAGAGAACAGGACCGACGTTCCCAACGTCGGGCCCGATGTTGCCCCGTGTCGATCCGAGTCGGCAATGGAGAAGATTATTCCCCAAGGCATATTTTTAGCAACTTTCCACATTTGCCCCTTTCTAAATTGGGAATTCCTTGGTCCCCAATCCATGAGAGGCTATAAATAGAGGTGATTAGAGAGCATTAAGGCATGTTTGGAGAGACCACAACCCAAATCACTCTCTAGGGACTCAAGGAAGACTTGGAGAGCAAGGAGAAGAAGGGAGGAGGAGAAGAGAGGAAATCGGTGGAGCTAGGAGGAAGAGTAGTGAGTTTTGTACTTTGTTTTGCTTTGATTTGGTAGAATTAAGACTTGGATCTTATTGACACTTTGAGAATTGAATGCAATTTGGCTTTGAGTTGATATTGATGATTGAGATTTGCTTGCTTTTCCATTTGATTGCTTGTTTCTCTTACTTGATGGAGTAGATTCCATAGTCTTGGGCTATAGGGGAATCCCCTAGCTAGGATTGGGTGTGAACCCCCAATTCCATAGCCCTTGAGTGCTTGATCTATGAATCCTCTCTACACTAAGCTTCATTTCTCTTGTGAAAACAAGGGGCTTAGGGCTTGTGATTGGTAAGAGTAAGCGAGAGCAATCTCGGACCCAATCACTAGACCTAACATCGAAGGAGAGTGAAAACTCCCTAAGGTCGAAGTGTAGAGTGGAGGGATCGAAGGCTAGCAACCTCGATCTCATAAGGATCAACACTTGTTGGCTAAATTGGGGTGGAATTACACAAGTCTAGTTAGGGAGGGAACCCAAAAACCCAAGACCGATCTACCATTTTGACAAATCGAGTTACCCAGTCATCGGGCCCGACGTTGAACTAAGTCGGTCCCGGCCAAATCAACCTCGATCCACCCTCGGACCGAAGTGACCTGTGTCGGTCCGAGGTGATTTCTCTCGTTTTCCTTCGTTTTGCCTTTCTTTTGCACTTTTTCTAGTCTTTTCGGGTACACTTGACGCACGAACTCCCGTGTGTTCGACACCCAACCTCTTTACTACAAGTGATGTTCGGTTTTATAAATTTAAAAATTGTGAGACCCTCCGATCCCGGACCGATCACGACCGGCCAAACACCTTTTTCCCTGGTACACGGTTGCGAAGCCGTCATACCAGCCGAGGTCACGGTGCCTACTGCTTGATACGGGCTTACCACATCCGCAGGTAACAAAGAAGAATTGGAGGCTGACCTAGACACGGTCCAAGAACTCAGAGAAGTAGCACATGCACGCATCTCAAAATACCAGCAGCAAGTCGCGAGAAGCTACAACAAGAATGTTCGCGTTAAGAGCTTCCAAGAGGGAGATTGGGTCTTGCGCAAGATATTCCAGAACACCGCTAAAGCCAATGCCGGCAAGTTGGGACCAACTTGGGAAGGGCCGTATAAGATCACCAAGATAGCAGGAAATGGAGCATACCAGTTGGAATCCAGAGACGGCGAAGCAGTTCCCCGGAGATGGAACGCGACACACTTACAAAAAGTATTACTTCTAACTCAATTGTTCTCGGTAAAATTTCAATCGCTTCTTTAGTAGTTTTGAGACTTCTTTAGGACCTAGTTATTTCCTTTTCAAATAAAAGACTCGGGGGTCGCCACCTCTGACGCCTATGCACTATTATTTTTTAATACACGGTCTGGAATTTGTCTTTGTTTATGATTTGAAATGTTTCGCGAGAACACAACTCTCCTACAACTTAAAATCATCTCGTACAAAACATCTTTACGATCAAAGCTCACACACGACTAAAAACGTCTTACTCAAATTGACCACTGTACGTTTGCATGGTTATGCCGTCTAAATATGACGATGTCGTCACGCATACAACGTGATGAAGTAACCTGTAAGTTGGTTACCCCATCTAAATCCAATCAATGTAGTCACATTGGATTAGTACGGGAAGGGGAACGCTATAGCACCGATACCCAAGGCCACATTCGCGGGACGCCGTGAACACATTACATCCTAAGGACTAAACTTATGGATCCAAAGGATGCCTACCCATAAACAACTATGCACGGACCTTTGCAGTAATATAAGCGCAATAACCGAAAGCCTATTTCGTAATAACTACGCGCTAGGGAAGAGTCACATAACGCTCTCCCCGGATGCTGACCTACTAACGCATCCAAAACCATCTAACATTGCTAATTAAACGCAAGATAAATAATGAAAAGCGGGCATCACAAAAACAAATAACCAAAAGCGCCATTCAGAGGGTGTCAAAACGGTTAGGTACTAATATTTTCCTTAGAAGAGTACTGGCTCAACGGCCAAAGAAGTAGCAGAAAAGTTTTAAACAACCGGACTATTCAGAAACTAGCAGAAGAACATAAATTTTGCATAAAAGAGAGGGCAGGGGTGGTCAATCATCACTTGGGCTCGCATTTCCTTCGGTCTTGGCTTCAGCATCTCCATCCTTGGTGTCCTCCGCGACATCCTTGGCCATGGTGCCCGCCTCAGTACTAGCATCCTCGGCGTCAGTTCTTGGAACCTCGCCTTCCTTAGTCCCCTCAGAGTCCTCTTTTTCAGCACCTTGCTCGGCGGTTTCCATGAACTCTTGCCCAGGGGGAGGATTGCAGGAGGGGAAGTACTCCTCCAAGGACGCCTGCTCCGCGGCGAGCACCCAATTTGCACCTCTACGCTCCGCCTGGTCTTGAAGGAGCTCCACTCGCGCCTTCAGAGTGTAATACCCAGCCACTTGGGTCACCACCTCAGAGATATTCTTGGCCGACCTTTTAGCCTCGTGCATCCAGGATTCCAAAGAGGCCTTCTCAGCTTAAAGATCCTCCATTTGCACTGACAAGGAGTCAATGGAGGATTGAAGCTTGCGAACCTTCCTCTCGGATGCAGCGGCCGCATCCCGAGCACCCTTGACCTCAGCCTCCAGCCTGGACATCTCATCATGGGAACGGCTGTTGGTCGCCATCAATTCCTGAAAAGCCTGTAAAATGCACAACCCGGTAAAACAAGGTGAGCACGGCGAAATATGCAGAAGAGAATCAAAGAAGTACCAGAACGGAAGACAAGAGATAGGAAGAAGCAACGTACCAGTCTGAGAGTAGTCCCCACATGGCTGAAAGCAGCATCAAGAGACAGAGAATGGAAATCAGCCTTAACATTAGGCGACAGCTTGTCGCCGAAAGAGCTCAAGAGGTCCTTGGGTTCCCTCTTCTTGGTAACAGGAGATGGGACATCTTGGAATCCACAAAAGGGGTCGGGGAAGTCATCGCTTTGAGACCACTAGACCTTAATCTCTTAACCATCCCAGCAGCATACATGTCGATCTTGGCGCCTACGCACCAATTCAGATTCAGTAACACAGTACCTCCAAAAAAGCGAGGGTCCAAAAAGAAGATCCAAGACAGAGGCAGAAAGGGACTAAACCTGATTTCTTCCCGGAAGAGCTTGCCATGTCAGAAGACGTAGGGGTCTTATCCGTCTCGGTCTCGTCCTCTTCAAGGTCTGTATTCCCCGTTTCCTCTGCAAAAACTTCGGGTTCGGGACGGATCTTCTTGGGCTTACGCTTCTCGGTCTTGATCCTCAGCAACCTTTTGCAAACACCGGTGTTGGTTCGCCTGGAGTTGATCCCAATTGGAACTGCATACAAGATAAGTAACAATAGCGTTAAGCCTAGCGTAAAAAAATCATCGACAGGCAAACAAAAACCAGCAGATTAAAGCTTAGTTCCTTACGAGACGTGTTCCATCCATCTCGAAAGACCGACAATACGTCCTCATCTAAGCCCCTTAAAGACTCTAACTCAATGAAGAAGAATTGAGCTTGCAAGCTCTGGGAAGGCATTTTTGTTTTGGGAATTAAAGGGTTTTTCACATCCCTAGCGTGAAGAGTAATTCTGCCGGCTCTTTGTGGAACGATTTTGTAGGCAAGAAGGAGTTCCCCCATCGTCATCTTAAGCCCTCGTTCTGTGGCAAGCTCGTCGATTCGAGCAAGGGTACGCACGTCGTAGGGAGAATTTGACAAGGGGAGACCTTTAGGGTGCTAATAAACTCACGGATGAAGTCGGAAAAGGGGAACTTCAAACCTAAGGTGAATGGGTAATCCAGGAAACAGACCCAGCCCTTGCGAACCCAATCGATCTTTTCGATCGTTGGGGCATGGAATCGGGTTCCCCTGGGAAAACCCCCAAATTCGACCCATTCTGCGATTTCATCTCGGGTCATGGTGCAAGGAAGAAGCTCTTCCTCGCTGAGGGCTTTAGAAGAAGTAAAGGGGGACCTCGGAGCCATGGAAAGCAAGAAAGAGAAGCGGGAAAGGGTTGGAGCAGTACCTGAGCGTTCGGAGAAATGAAGAACAGAGGAAGAGGAGAGAAAGGCGGACACAGTTGAAGGCAAGAATGGAAAAGAAGGACGGAAGAAAGGGTTTTAAGAGGTCTGCAAAATCCCGAAAACCCAGGCTTGACTGCAACGTCAAATCACTTAAATACACCATTCAAAATTTGAAAAGATTCAAAATCCGAACGCTGCATTTAGGGGTATTGTTGGGCCTAGATTTTCCTCACAAAGGTATCGATACCCGGTCGAGACTTCTTCCATACTTCTTCAGAGCACAGCGAGAGGCGGTGGAGACCGAAGTCGGTTAAACAAGATAGAGTCAAAGATATAAGATAGATTTCGTCCGATTCATGTCGTTAGGATTAAGATCAGATCGAATCATGTGTAATCTTATCTTTCTAATAAAATAGATTGATCTCCAAGGATACTATATAAGCACATTGTAAACCCTAGGCAGGGTTACGCTCTTTTACACATTCAATCACACTTTGAATACAATACACGAGCTTTAGTTCATTCGTTTTCTTTGTGATTAACTTCGATCAGGCCCGATCTAGGCCATAATTCCCTAGGGTGAATTTTGGCTCAAACAGTTATAGCAAGGCACTCTTCCAGAAGAAAAAGAGGAGGATCGACAACTTAAGGTAAAAGCTTCCACATTCACGATTAAAGATAACGTTTTGTTTAAGTGGATGTCATCAGGAATATTCGCACGATACGTAAAGGAAGACGAAGTACAAGTGGTGTTACGGGACATACATGACGGCGAGTGTGGCAACCACACTGGGGGTAGGAACCTGGCAAAGAAAGCAAGCAGGATGGGGTACTACTGGCCCACTATGAACAAAGATGCAGCAGAATTCTCCCGCAAATGCGACGCGTGCCAGCGTCACGGCCCAAGTCCACATCTACCTCTAGAGTTACTCCATCCCCTGAATTCGCCATGGCCATTTATGAAGTGGGGGATGGACATCGTTGGGAAACTCCCTCTTCCTTCAAGGCAACGCGTTTACCTTTTAGCCATGACAGACTATTTCTCTAAGTGGATCGAGGCCGAAGCCTTTAAAGAGGTCAAGGATACTCAGGTTATCTCGTTCATCCGAAGAAATATCTTAAGCAAGTTCGGGATATTGTTAGAAAATCTGTGTGTGTTTTGATGGTTCCAAACAGGTTGCTGACAGGAAGTCGCCGACGTCACAAAGATAAACTCAGAAGTCGCCGACCACCTCGACAACCTGGTTGACCAGAAATCAGAAGGCGAGCGGAACTCTATAAAAGGCAAAACGCGTAGCGGTTTTAACGGAAGCGCGGCAGAAGGATTCTTGAGGTTCTCTTAAGGCAAGAAGAAGTTCGTACATGCCGAAAATCGTCATGGATTATTCCGAGATAATTAGGAAGATTTTATTATGTCTTAAGGAGCTGATTAGGAAAGATTTGTAAGGATTGTGTCTAATTCATTCCTTAGGCAAAAAGGATGAACTATACCACAATCTCTCTAGTATATATATTCTGTTCTGTGTCCTGAGAGGGTTGTGGTTAAACGAGAAAACTAGAGTAGAACGGCGCAGAACTAAGGAAGAGTTTTCCGTGAGTGCGGGTTTCTAAGAGTTTCCTGTACTGTGTGCGAGTGTTGCTGAGAGGGTAGAAGACAGGTTCGTGTGACTTGAGTTTGTAGAAGGGAGGGTACGAGAGGAGTTGTATTGGATTCCCATCTTGGAGTAGGAGAACCTTTGTAAGCCCGAGAAATCAATATAACGAGTCGAAGTACTCTTCAAGTCCTACCAATTGAGAAGCTTGGGAGGCAAGTGGTTTTTCCCGAGACAAACTAGTTGGTTTGAGGAGGGTTTCCACTCTAAATACCTGTGTTCGAATCTGGTAACTTAAAGTCTTTCTTGTGTTTGAATTTCCGCTCCACAACCTAAGGTTGTTAACTCTGGTCGACGACATCGTAGGTGTCGGCGACCTCTGGTACTAACACAGATCCTACAATTGGTATCAGAGCTTTGGCTCTAGATTTTGCTAGTACCTTGTAGGAAAGATGACTACCACCAACACCGCTGTGAATGACTCCTTCTAGAAACCTCCAATTCTCAAGGTTGAAGAGTATGACTGGTGGGCTAAGCAGATGCGTACCCACATATGCTCTCTTGATGGTCAACTGTGGAAAGTGATTTCTATTGGCCTTGAGAAGTTCCTCAAGGCGGATGGCAAGGAGAAAGATGTCACGGAGTATGACGATGCTGACTTCAAGAGGTTGGAGAAGAACGAACGTGCCAAGAAGGTTCTCCACCATGCCATGACTAGCATTGACTTGAAGAAGGTCATTGGCTATGACACCGCCAAAGATATCTGGGATGCTCTCAAACGTCTTCATGAAGGGAATGATGATGTCAGGAAGGACAGAATCATAACCCTTGAGCGAGAATATGAGAACCTATTCTAGGGAAGAAACGAGTCTGTCCAGGACTACTTCTCAAGATTCCAAGGGTTGGTCAATCAGCTAGAGTTTCTGGGAGAAAAGCTTCCGCAATGGAAGCAAACCAACAAGTTGATTTCTGGCCTCAACGAGAGGTGGGATGGTATGGCGACTTCTCTTCTCACTCAGAAGGATACGAAGTCTATGACTCTATAAGACATTGTTGGTCAACTGACCATATATGGCGGGATCCAACAACGGAGGGATGATAGACTTGACTCAGAAAAGATCAAGAATATTGCCTTGAGGGTCGAGAAAGCCTTCGACATTGCTCAAGGACAAGATGATGAAGAGGTCGTCGACGATGACGTTGCTCTTATTTCTAAAGCAATGAAGAGACTGTGGAACCGCAACAAGGCTCCAGCCAAAACTCCCGAAGCTGCTAGAGACATGAAGGGAGTGATATGCTATCACTGCCAAGACAAAGGGCATTTTGCTAAACAATGTCCAAAGAGGGAGGTTGGCAAGAGCATGTTGGCGACTTGGGACTTATCTGATGAAGAAGAAGATGGGTCGCCGACCAAAGAACACTGTTTTATGGCCTTGAGCGATGACTCCTCAAGTGAGGTAAAAGAACTGAACTTTCTTCGCTTTTTGCTAAGAACAAACGTGAACAACTTTGTGTTATCATTGAAAAACTTGGACTTCAAGTTTCAGAAATAAGTGAAAAAATTGATGAAAAAGATGAGAAAATTGCCAATTTGATTGATGATAACGAAGTTTGGTCTTCTAAAGCTATAGGTCTAGAAAAGAAAACTCCCTCTAAACCTGTTGATTGCACTAAATGTTCTAACCTTGAGTCTCAGGTTGTTGACTTTAGAAAACAGGTTGACGACCTTGAAAAACAGGTGTCTAGTCTTGAAGGTTAGAAACTCATGCTGAAACTGGGAAATGATAAGTTGTCTAGTGACCTTGAAAATTTGAAGATAGACGATGAGGCTAAGACACTTCAGGAAAGACAAGTTTGTCACCGACAAGGTCCAAGAAGTCAGGGGAGACTTCGGAAGGAGATTTGTGAAGGTTGTTGAGCGACCTGGTCTCGGTTATGGGAAAAGCCAGAATGAAAAGGGGAACACTTCTAACTCTCAGACATCCAAAGCAAAATCCCCTATGCATGGTCACAACGCAAGCTGTTCATCGCATGTGGCGGACCCCAAGGGTAAAGGGAAGCAGAAGTGGTACCCTAATCAAAAGGTTTGTACTATGTGGGAAAACCAAGTCCAGAACGCTGGCCCTTCGTGAATTGATTTCCAGGCCCGGGTCGACAACAAACCTGTCTACCCAGGATATAGTAAGTATGTAGCCTTAAAATCTCACATCACATGCTGGTATTGTGGCAAAGGAGTTCATTACCAACATGAGTGTTTTAAAAGGGTTAGCGATTCTGAATAGGCTAGCTAGGAATTCGAGGACTACTAGGAGGAAGCCTAATGTCACCAACTCTGTCAATAACCGAAAACCTGCTAATGCTGATGTTTCTGCCAATGATGTGAAATATGTTGCTCGACCCAGAAGAGTTGTGAAACAACTCTGGGTTCATAAAAACTAATCTTGTCCGTGCAGGTTGAAGTGAGTGTCGACGACCCCTGGTTCATCGATAGTGCGTCCTCAGCTCATATGACTAGAAAATCTGAGGATTTTATCTCACTTCAACAACACAAGGGAGGTAGCATTACCTTTGGAAACAATAGCAAAGGTGTGGTTTCTAGTACTGGAAAGGTCAAGATCTCAAGTAAGGTTTCAGTTTCTGATGTTAGCTTGGTTGACAACCTTGGTTTTAATTTATTGAGTGTAGCTCAACTGTGTGCTAACGGGAACATTAAGTTGTCTTTGATCATAAGTAGTGCCAGGTGATTGAAATTAGTACAGGTAGGACGCTTCTGAAGGGATTATGTAGAGACAATGTCTACAAAGTTGATCCCAGCTTCCAATCTGAAGAGATTTTGTGCTTGAAGTCTGGTACAGAGGTCTCCAACCTCTGGCACAGTCGGTTCTGTCATGCTAGCCAGCAGTTGTTGATCAAATTGCATAGAAAGGACCTAGTTCGTGGTTTGCCCAAGATTGAGGTCTCTAAATCTGGAATCTGTTATGCTTGTGTGAAGGGTAAGTAAGTAAGGCCTTCCTTTAAGTCCAAGAAGGAGGTAAGTACCTCCAAGCCCCTTGAGTTAGTTCATATGGGCTTGTGCAGACCTATACGCGTGCAGAGTAGAGGAGGAAACAAATATGTTTATGTTATTGTTGATGACTACTCACGCTATACTTGGACTATCTTCCTTGCTTCTAAAGATCAGGTTTTTGAGGAGTTCGAGACATGGGCAAAGGTTGTTGAAAGAAAGCTTGGTCATTCCTTGGTGGCTATCCGATTTGATCATGGCACAGAGTTTGAGAACTCTGAGTTTCTGGAGTATTGTAAGAAGACTAGAGTCAGCCACAACTTCTCGGTGCCATGGACCCCACAGCAAAATGGGGTAGTCGAGAGAAAGAATCGAGCTCTAGAGGAGATGTCACGGACCTTGCTTATCTCTAGTGGTCTTCCAAGGAATTTCTGGGGAGAAGCTATTCATGCGGCTTGCTATGTGATGAACAGGGCAATGCTGCGTCCACTACTTGGAAAGACTCCATATGAGCTGCTGAGAGGAGTCAAGCCCAATGTCGCCCACCTTCGCGTTTTCCGGTGTAAATGCTATATTCATAACAATGGGAAAGACAGCCTGGGCAAGTTCGATCCAAGAAGTGATGTTGGCCCCTTCATTGGCTACTCTCCAACAAGCAAAGCTTACAAGGTGTACAACAAGAGAACCAAGAAGATTGAAGAAAGTGTTCATGTGGTGTTCGATGAAAGCACCATGGCAGGTTCTCTGGTTCAGGATCGTGATGATGGTGATCTAGGTTACTTCTTATGTCTTGAAGATGTTTCTGACAGTGATAGTGCTGAAAGTCCGTTTGGGGTCGCCAACCTTGACAGTGTCACCGACTCAGATCAGAACGCAGTGGTAGATCAGAATCAGAATCAGGATCAAAATGCAGATGTTGTGCATGATCAAGGTATTTCTGAGGCAAGAGAAGCAGATCAAGCAGTTCAAAGTTCAGATCAAGCGGTTCAAAGCTCAGTTCCAGGTAGCTCGTCTCAGGTTCCGCAGGTCGACGACTTGACTCAACTTCCTATCAGGAATTATCAGCAGAGGGATGCTCATCCGGTCACCAACATCATCACTGATTATTCGAAGGGTGTGCAAACGAGTTCCTCACTCATCCTCTTTGCATTCAATGCCTTCATTTCTATGTTGGAGCCAAAGAACGTTGAGGAAGCTTTGAGAGACTCGGACGGAGTCAATGCCATGCAGGAGGAACTTCATCAGTTTGAGCACAATAAGGTGTGGCACTTAGTCCCTAGTCCGAAGGGAAGAACAGTTATTGGAACACGTTGGGTGTTCAGGAACAAGCTGGATGATGAAGGCAACGTGGTCAGAAACAAGGCTACGTTGGTACTGAAAGGTTACAATCAACAAGAGGGAATTGACTATGATGAAACTTTTGCCCCAGTAGCTCGTCTTGAGGCAATATGGTTATTAATTGCTTATTCTACCTTTCATGGTTTCAAAGTGCAGCAAATGGATGTCAAGACCGCATTTCTCAATGGGTACTTGAAGGAAGAAGTTTATGTTGAGCAAACTCCAGGTTTTGAAGATGTCGCCAACCCAGATCATGTTTACAAGCTTGATAAGGATCTCTATGGGTTGAAGCAGGCTCCTCGCGCGTGGTATGATAGGCTATCGCAGTTCTTAATCCAGAATGGATATGTTTGAGGAGAGATTGACAAGACCTTATTCTTGTTGAGGATAGTCAATCACACTCTGGTGGTTCAGGTCTATGTCGACGACATCATCTTTGGCTCAACAGACCTTGAGCTAGTGAAGAAGTTCGTCTACCTCATGTTGAGTGAGTTTGAAATGAGCATGGTTGGTGAAATCAAGTTCTTTTTAGGACTTCAGGTCGTGTAGGATGAGGAAGGTACCAAGATCCACCAACAACAGTACCTCAAGGAGTGCGTGAAGAAGTTTGGTCTTGAGAGCTCTCGCTCTTTTGACACTCCCATGTCGACGACCACTTCACTTGGAAAAGATGAGAAGGATTCAAAGGTGAATGCAACTTTGTATCGATGTATGATTGGATCTCTCTTATATCTTACAGCTAGTAGGCCGGACATCGTCTTTGCTGTGTGCCTTTGTGCAAGATTTCAAGCCGATCTAAGAGAATCTCATCTAAAGGCTGTAAAGAGGATTATTCTTTATCTCAAGGGTAGTGACAACTTGTGTCTGTGGTATCCGAGGGTCAGCAACCTCGACCTGGTCGGCTACACTGATGCAGAATTCGCAGGGAACCGTGTTGACATGAAGAGTACATCAGGGATGGCACAGTTTCTGGGGTCTTGCTTAGTTTCCTGGGGTTCGAAAAAGCATAATTCAGTTGCTCTATCTAAAGCAGAAGCCGAGTATGTCGCAGCCGCTGCATGTTGTTCACAACTTCTCTGGATCAGACAACAACTCAGTGACTATGGAGTTCAGTGTGGGTCTGTCCCCATACTCCGTGACAACACAAGTGCCATAGATATCTCCAAGAACCCGGTGCAACATTCAAAGACAAAGCATATTGAGATAAGGCACCATTTTCTTCGAGATTGTGAGGAGAAAGGGATGGTCTCCATGGAGTTTTGCAGGACGGATGAACAAAGGGCGGACATTTTCACCAAAGCTTTGAATCGGGAACCCTTTAAACGACTTCGCATGGAGCTAGGTATGATCTCTCTTGATTAACTTGTTACCTTACATGCTACCCCTCGATGACTGGTTGAAATCAGATTGTTTATTATGAGAATAACATGTTTATGTGTTGTAAGTCTAATAGGGTAATCATGCTTTGATTGATGATTCACTTTGCTTGTGTGTGCATGTCGACGACCTCCTTGTTGTTATTATGCTTGCAATCATGTTGAACTTTTTCTTTGAACCCAAAAGAATCAACGTGATGACCCCTGAACCCTCATTGGATGGTTGATTCTACAGCTGTCCCCGACCTATCATGCTTGAGAGTCTCTATGAGCCCATATTGTTTGTTTGTGTTATTTTAAACTAAGACTTATCAACATGATCGACAAATTCCACAAAATATTATTTTTATGCTTGGGTTGCTTTGACACCACCCGGTGTGACCCAACCCCCAAGCTACTTCAGGTGGTAATTGTCATAGTGCATCTAGTCTGATGATCTTATTCAGAAGTGTGAGAACATGTACCGGTCGACGACTTCTCATGTGTGTCAATTAAGGTCGACGACTTATCAGGATATTTCAGAGTTGTGATCAAAAAAAGTGAAGTGTTGAGAAGAAATGGAGAAAGTTGTTGTGAAGTCAACGACATCGCTATTGTCACCGAATTTTCTGTGCGGAAGCGCACGTGCTATTTTTTGAGGGAACTTTTGTCTGATATCAGTTCAAAATCTTTGAAAAGTGGAGATTTGTCTGACATGAACAGTGCACTTGAAGTGACTGGCGGCTGACCCTTGAAAGAGTTGACATCTATCAAGTACAATAAAAAAGGTGACACTTTATCATCTCTTGTGTGGTATATATATCTCTCTTTGTGGCAGAAGAAACTCCAAAAACTCTCCATTGTTACTCTCTGAAACCTCAGCTAAGATCAATGGCATCCTTTAACCCACATCTCTCTCCCAAAAGGCTTCGTGATCAACTGATTGCTCTCTATGGCGAAAGTGTGTTGAAGAATGCTCTATGTAGCATAACCCTAACCAAAAACCCATTACCCCAAACCACCATGGCCGAAACCTCTGAAAACCCAAAATCCAACCTCATTCCCGGTGAAGCTCCACTTAAAGAACCCTCAACCAAAACCCAAACCCCTGAAGTTGAGAATGTGTTCAAAACCAGTAGATGTGCGGAGGCAGTTTCGGAAAATCAGTCGGCTAGAGAAGTTTTCAAGAAGAAATCTGAGGTGGAGACGTTGCTGGACCAAGATCAGGTTATGGAGTTAGATTCCACTGAGAAAATGCTGGACCCTTTTGAGAAAGAGAAGGCTCAAGGGAAGAAAAGAGCTTGTAAAGAAGATGTTGGACTTTTTTGATGAAAAAAAAGGGTAAGTAGGGAAGCTGAGAGTGAATTTGCTAAGACTAGAGGTTCTGGAGTAGAGTCGGCAACTCTACATGTTAAGTCAGGAAGTTCTGGAGTAGTGTTGGCAACTTTAAATGCTAAGTTGGATGAATTGGAGAATCAGAATCTTAGAAAAAGGAATAACTCAGATGCTTAAGAGGATGATAGAAGTTAGTGAAGATGTTGACGACATCAAGGAAGTGCTGAAAGCTATGAACTAGTCGTCGACTAGTGCACTCTTGACTTTATCACTATCCTGCTTTCTATCCCTACCACATTATTCCTTCCACTAAAACTTTTCTTAAGTTCGATATGGTTGTAAGACATTAATACCCCTACTGTGTGTGTTCTGTTTTACATTGCCATGCTTGCATGGTCGCTGACTTGGTCTCTGCATGCTTTTGCTTATATTAGCTAATATGTTTGCCTTGCTTATTTCTTCATGTTCTGAAACACCTTTCTCAACACCCAATCTCCGACTTGAAATGCTCTGGAGTTAACACGTTTGTTGTAACTTCGTGCTACCCCCTATTTGTACGCCTTGAGATTGCACATAGATCCTGCGTTTGGAGAATCATTCTATCATCATGGGGTTAACTCAACCTCATAAATCATACCCTTCATGACGAAGGAGGTTGGGGTCTATTACCGGATAAGCATCAGGTTCGTCAATCACCTTATCCTCATCATCTTGAAGTTCCTTGATCACTAAAGGAGAAGATCCCAATGTTGGTGTGCCGAGTGGGTAATACTTGGCAAAGGCATCCTGCTACGCCAATAAGTCCCAACGATCACCGTTGCCGACAGAAAAGTCTTGAAGAATCTCCAAGTGAGGCTTCATCAAATACTAAAGCAACTATGCTGACCTCCACGTTGACCAAACACTGGGTCACCTTCACAGCTTCTTACAGCTTCACTTCCCGAGCGCAGTACGACTCATCGAGTATTCGATATCTTACGCGAAGAATCTCCGATACAGACCTTAAAACCTATCAAGTGTACTACCTTAAGAGTACCTTCGGGACATAGCTTCCAAGACAAAAGCTTTCAATCTAAGTCATATATCCTCAGTTTCTCAAGCATCACCTTCGCGCGACAACGAGTATAAGCTCTTGGTTTGTGACTTTAGCTAAGTCCATGCTATGATCTAGCGACTTGGATCAGGTTAATGCCCAAAGCTCATGGTTATCGTCAAGTTAAATGCCTAAGGCTACACAACTTCGGTCACACCTATGGTGGCGGTAAACAACTTCGATCAGGTCCATGCCTATAGCTGACAACTTCGATAAAGTCCGTGCCTCTAGTAAACACTTTTGTCACAAAGATGTTTGTTGTCCAAAAATTCAATCGTTTATATCAACGAACAACTCTTGCAAATAACCAAGATGCGTATCAAAGGTGTGAAATCCATCTTGCCCGTCTCGTCGCCTCAACAACCAAGATGAATTTGGGGTATTGTTGGACCTAGAAATAACATAAGCAGGAAGCAACCCAGTACCAGAGAAGTCCCAATGCCTTGCAGCTACAAGGTACCCAGGTTTTAGCCAAAGAAGTATTAAGACTTTATTAGTACTTCTTTGCTACCTCTTCAGAGTAAGATAAAATTTGCGGCGAAAGGAAAGTCGGTTAAAGAAGATAGATCCGTGGCAACAAGATAGAATCTTTCCAAGATATCTACTAATATATGATAGATTCTCTACCAGAATGGATAAAGAATATCCAAGATATAAGATAGATTTTCCGGAAGGCTTGTTGGTTAAGATAGATTTATACCTTGTATAAGATAGAATTCCTACTTTTTATCTATAAATACCCATGTAACCCACGAAATTGGGAGAGAGAGAGAGGAGAATAGCATATCACATCAGATCACACACCATAGCTCTCGCTAGAGGCATGCATTATAAACCCTAGAAGGGGGGTCATACCTTCATACTACCATTGTAAACCCTAGAACGGGGTACCATGTTTTTACACATTCATACACTTTTCTCATCAATACAAACACAATTTTCGTCCTTCTCTTTGATTTATTTCGATCTAGGCCCGATTTAGGTCAAAGTTTCCTTTGGTAAATTTTGGCTCAAACAATTTGGCGCCCACCGTGGGGCCGAAGATCGATACAATCATCAAAGGACCAAAGTCTCCACCTTTCTTGATCGAAAGACACAATATCAGGTCTGGAAAACACCCATCTTGACCCTCTCGCTATGGGAACAACAAAAATCACAAAAATCAAAGCACCAGATCGCAAGACGAGGAGACGGCACAACTCTGAAAAAGTCCCAAAGAAGTTCCGAAGAAGTTTCGAGCGATCAGCGAAGCCAGGAGTAGGGCGATCATCAAAGCAACATCGATGATCATCAAACCAAAGCAGGGGGTGATGCAATACTATGGTTTGATTTGCAAACATCAAAGCCATGTGCTTCGTTATCTCCTCGTCAAATTTCAAGACAGGGAGAATTCTTCTTCCCATTCAATTCCTTATATTACGTTTCTATATTTTAATTATGAAAACCTCATGTTAATAATTGAGTACAATCTGGTGGTTTGTCAAGGGAAGCAAGGCAAGCCAATCATTCATTGTTGGTCGCCAAAGAACCGCTAGGCAGCAACTAGGTGGATCAGACCAGTACTTAGCACCTGGATGCAACCTGTCAAGTTGATCCACCCGGATCATGTTTTCCATCCTTCATATACTGGTTTTCTCGTTCCCTTATCTCACAATTCATTTTATGTTTTACTTCTCTCTTCTAAGAGTTCACATTTTGCCTTTATCCTTGTTTGATTACAATTTTTCTAATATGCCGCTAAAAGATAGACTTTCTTTCTTAATTGCGCATCTTATAAATATCGACCTTCTATACTTATACGTATTTGTTGTTCACTTGTTTCAATTACATGACACGTCATCCTAACTTGGATCGTGGGTGACGACACCAACAAGGAAGATTACGAAAGGCACAGTAGATCGGCCTAGACACGGCCATCAAAAAGAAGGATGCTGAGCAAATAGGCGTCATACTCGATCAAATCACCAGGGACTGCAGCCCGTGAAACCCGAAGCATCAGATGACTTCGAAGAAACACCAAAGAAACTCCAAAGAAACACCAAAGAAATTCCAAAGAATCTCCATTCCAAGTAAGCCCACGTACAACGGGACCACATATCCTCACGAACACGTGGCAATATACAAGCAGAAGATGATGGCAAGCGCAGTCCCCTACAATTCCAAAGACGCTATGATGCACAAAGGGTTCGGCACAACCCTAACAGGGCCAGCCCTGACTTGATTTACTAGCCTATGTTTGGCTAAAAGAAAAGCAAAACTCTACTATAGAGGTGATTAGAGACAAAGAAGAGCGAAAGGAGATAGCCCTCCTAGTCATAGAAGGAAGAGTAAAAGACGTGACACCAAACACTCCGGTACCCAAGACTTTATTAGAGAATCTTCAACCCAAGCACCAAGCAAGACGAGATCCCCCGACACCAGACAAAGTAATCAACGTGATATCTGGGGGATCGAACGTCTATGGGTTGACATACTCAGCGAAAAACACCATGCCATAGAGAGCTATTTTGGCCGACCCCAACCATTGGGGCACGCCGTCAGGAAATCTTCAAGACAATCCATCGTGTTCGACGACACCGATGCAGAAAACCTCCCTCATAACCGGGTTGGGCACATATTGCTACCATGTAATGCCCTTCGGCTTGCGAAACGCCGGGGCTACTTTCCAACGATTAGTTAATCGGATGTTCCATAATCACATTGGAAAGACAACGGAGGTGTATATCGACGATATGGTGGCAAAGAGCACAAGCACTTCCTTACACAGGGGGCACTTGGGAGAAGCATCCAAAATCCTTGAAGAATACAACATGAAGCTAAATCCCCAGAAGTGCATCTTCGGGGTACCGTCTAGTACTTTTCTGGGGCACGTGGTGACCAAGCGAGGGATTGAGACTAGCCCCGACCAAGTTCGGGCGATTTCTTCCCTGACATCCCCTCAAAGCAAAGAGGAAGTGCAAGAGTTGACCGGAAAGATATCCGCGCTTAGCTGGTTCATCTCCAAATCCTCAGATAAGTATCGACTATTTTATGAAGTACTAAAGAAGTATCAATTCATAGGTGCTCGCTGACTTCGTTGCCGACTTTACCCCAACCCCCGAGGAGAACGCGAAAGAAGAAATCCCGACAACGTCCCTCGACGAGCCCTTGGACAAACGGTTACTGAACACCGAAGGAGACTCGAACGCAAGGGGGCAGGTCTCGGAGTCGTGCTAAAATCGGCAAAGGGGGAAAGAGCAGCTTAAGCGGTCAGATGTAATTTTGACGCCACTAACAACGAATCAGAGTATGAAGCTCTCATCTTTGGGTTAGAATTGGCCATCGACCTATCCATCAAAAGAATCAAGGCTAAAGAATCACCACCCGAGCCAATCGCTCCAGATATTCTCCAAAGATCCACCAGTCTAAGGATCAGTCCAGTCGACCACTAGACCAAGCCATACCTAAACTGGTTCCTACATGGCGAAGCACCCAAGGACAAGGTCAAAGCCAAAGCCCTAAGATCGAAAGCAACACGCTTCACCATGGGATCTTCTTCCACGAATCTACCTCATGCTTCCTACAATGATACGTAAAAAAAGAAGAGGCCGAGAAAATCATGTCCGGAATGCACGAGGAAGACTACAGGAACCACACTGGGGGTCGGAGCTTAGCCAACAAGATACTCAGGCAGGGGTGGTACTAGCTGACTATTCTCCAAGACTTAAACAGGTACACCTAGGCGTACGAAGCATGTCAGCACCACACACCAATCCCACACCAGCCGCTAGAGATTCTCCATCCCTCGATCACCCCATGGTCATTCATGAGATGGGGGGTGGACATTGACAGAAAATTGCCTCCATCCACAAGTCAAAAGATTAGGATTACCAGAAGAGATTACATGCGACGATGGATTACAATTCAGAAGCAAGAAGACGTGTACTTCCGTAAAGAGAAGAACATCGAACTAGTCACACCACACGAAGGGAGCAACAGGTCAAGCACCACTCTCCCTAGCGCACGGGTGTGAGGCCATCATTCCGGCAGAGATTAGAGTGTCCACCGCCAGATACTAGCTCACCATTATGGAAAGCAACGAACGTGAACTTGAGTCAGGTTCGGACACCGTCCAAGAACTCAAGGAAGCAGCCCACGCTCGGTTCACAAAGTACCAATTCACCACGAGCTGGGGTTACTTGAACCAAGAAGCGACAAGATATTGGCTTAACTGTCCATGGTCAGGGTTCACTCCCTTGGTTTAGAAAAATCAGGTTCAAGTAGCTTTCTACAAAGAAGATCGCACAAGTCGGTATCTCCCTAGACAATCTCTAGGCAATCTCTAGGAAAACGTTGGATTATCTCCAAAGAAGTTCAAGTGATGACTCCAAAGCCAAGCCTTTTCATCAGCAAACGACGACAGGGGTGTAGCGACCTCGACACCAAATCAAGCTACAACACCCCTCCAACATCCTTGGTTGGGCAACAAACCAAGTCAATCGCCCATTGACAGCCTCTAAACAACGGCTAGGAAGTCGCTAGAAATTCTCCAAAGAAGTTGCGAAGACAGCTTCAAGGCCAGACCTTGATGGTTGCAAGAAGACAACAGGGGTCATCTGATCTAACTACGACACTCCTTAGACCCCCATTCTCTAGGAAGAACCCAAGTCAATGACTCGTTGATTGATCGCTAGGCCGCAGCTAGAGAATCACCATCCAGTTAGTCGGCATCCAAGAACCTCTGGTGAGAAGACAACGATGACGACAACCCTTGTAACGAACATGATCCAATCGCTAGAAAAACACAGGTTTCATCCGTATCACTCCTAAAAACTATTATTTTACATTATGGTTTCGTTTTGTGGTTTCACACGAATACACTACTAACTTAGGCATTGGAGGATCATCGGGGAAACCCGTGATCGCCCCTTTTTTACTTCTTATTATGCATTATCCAACCATGCGAAACATCAATGGCCAGCCACGGCCCGGATACAACCCCAAGGCGCTATACACCAACATTGGTTACAAGACTAAGGTACTTACTTTTACTATCTAATACTTTATTACTCGTTCTCATTCTTCCTACATTCTATAATCTCTTCCCGCTCATTCACGAGCCAACGCTAACGACTGTCGATCACGACTCACACGCGTTAAAACGCAACCCACCTGAAGAAGTATTACTTCTGAATCGGTTTGGTCTCATAAACCTGGTCAGCACTTAGCTTTAGTTTAAGACTTCTTTAAGACCTTTTTGACTTTTCTTCAATAAGCGACTCCGGGGCGCTAGCTCCCACTGTCGATGCATTTTCATTAATTCATAGCTTAGTAGTATTTCAACTCTATTTGTGATATTTTGCGAGAAAACAACTCTCCCACAACTCAACTACCGCTTCAAACACACCCTACGCGCTATTTTACGTCACACCGACTAAATAAATACGCGACAAAAAACACACAAAAAACCACTGTATAAATACATGGTTATACCTTCTAGAAATGGCGATGTCGTCACGCATACAACGTGGTGAAGTAACCCATAAGTTGGTTACCCCCCATCTAAGTCCAATCAATGTAGTTACATTGGATTAGTACGGGAAGGGGAAAGCTATAGCAACGATAACCCGAGGCCACATTCGCGAGACGCCGCGAGAACAGTATATCCTAAGGACTAAACTTATGGATCCAAAGGGCACCTAATCATAAGCAATTATGCACGGACCTTTGCAGAAAATAAAGCGCAAAGACCTGAAAACCTTTTCAGTGTCAAATTAACGCGCCATGGGAGAAATCCACATAACACTTTCCCCGGATGTTGATCTACTAACGCATCCATACACACACAGATGCGTCCTTGGACAATCTCCAAGACCATTGCCTCCCTCTAAATTTGCTAACTAACGCAAATAAAAGGGTACTAGCAAAACAACATATATATACATATAAGCACCATATCGGGGCATTGAAACTCAGTACGAGTAAACAACATGTCCCCTACTAACGGGCGACGTTTCTCTAGATATTTCATTAAACTAACGTTATGGAAAAGTTGTTTGATTAAGTGCAGGTTAAAATTAGGAGGTCGTAAGTTCACGCTATACAAGAGCAACAAAGTAAAGTAATCAAGTTTATGAAGAACGAACATACACCCAATCAGGGGTTCGCATTGGTTCACTCAACGGAGTTAAGTCAAATGAGCAACAAGGAAAAAAGTAGAGCCACTCTTCAAGGGTTGGGGTCTGAGAAGCCGCCTCGTCCGAAGGCTCCTCGCCATCAATTTCCTTAATTGCGCCGGCATCATCGCTGGTTAAACGTACATGAAGATTCACCAGAGATGGCTAAGATGAACTCGCTAATCACGCGTCAATACTTCTCTGGACATTCTTTGGTTAAATGACAATTTTATCTAGCCGTGCCTAGTTAATAATCGGTCAGCGTACGAAGATTGCACATAGATCCTGCGTTTAGAGAATCATCCTATCATCATGGGGTTAACTCAACCTCATAAATCATACCCTTCATGACGAAGGAGGCTGGGGTCTATTACCGGATAAGCATCAGGTACGTCAATCACCTTATCCTCATCATCTTGAAGTTCCTTGTTCACTAAATGAGAAGATCCCAATGCTGGTGTGCCGAGTGGGTAATACTTGGCAAAGGCATCCTGCTACGCCAATAAGTCCCAACGATCACCGTTACCGACAGAAAAGTCTTGAAGAATCTCCGAGTGAGGCTTCATCAAATACTAAAGCAACTATGCTGACCTCCACGTTGACCAAACACTGGGTCACCTTCACTGCTTCTTACAGGAAAAATGGAAAATACTACCTATAGGCCTCCAACGGCTTCGCAAGAAGGATGCGTCGCCTTTAAGAGAAGAGATTCTCACTAAAAAGAATTTATCCGCCCAACCTCGGTCGGATTTCGAGATATTAAACACAAGATCGGACTTAGTTCGAAGAGTTTTTAGTGTGATCGCCCTGGACCACCCTTGGAAACGCGATAATTCAAGAAAAAGTCTTCACTTTGAAAAGCGATGCCTTGCACAGAACATAACCGCTCAACGGAGAGCAAGAGTCTCCAGATTTGAGGGAGAAGTTGTCCCAGCGAGACATCCAGTTTGGTTAAAAAGTCAGTAACAAGCGGGGAAAAAGGGTAATGATGGCCAATACGAAAGAGGTATACATGAAAGCACACCCAATCATTCGCGAAAACGTCGGCAAAAACTCCAACAGGAGGTAAAAAGATTCAAGCGCTTGATGGAAAGACCACGGAAGCAAACTGCTTTGGGGTTTCAGAGGAAGAATTCCTCTGATAAGCGCTGGTTAGAAATTTTGAAGGTGAAAGGAAAGGAGATGAATCGGATTCTATGCAGGAAGAAGCCATGAAAGAGGTTTGAAAACAGAAGAAAAGAAGAAGAAATGGCGTACCTTGGGGGAAAATAGAGCAAGTGAAGTTTTAGGTTGCCATCATATCTCTTAAATAAGATTGATTGGACATGACGCAAAACCGACTACAACTTCCCAAAATGCGTTCAAAATTCAAAAACCCTAGGGAAACCGCCAGCGGGAGTTTCCTGGGCTTTTTGAGGGGGTATTGTTGGACCATCCAAAATCTAAGCCCACAAACGCAATGGACAGAGGCCCATGAACGGATTCATCAACGGCTACCAAACTCAAGCCCGCTAATTTCTCCCCTTCATCAATTGCGGACGTTGACTGTAAAGATCTTCAAGCACCAAATCATAACTACAAGTGCGATATTTTCGGGATCACATGTAACGCTTGCCAATGGCTCAATCAGTAGAGAATATCTTCCTTATAAAAGGGAAAAAGAACACCAAAAGGAGGACAACACTTCACGCTCTCAATCACTCTAAGCTTACCAAAATATATGTATTCTTGCCTTATTATTCTCGATCACGATCTATCCACAATTCTCATCATTTTCTTTGTTCTCATACTTGTTGTTTTTACCAACTATTGTTCTGTTCATTGCTTCTAACACGTTTTGACGACTTTGTGACTAGGATCCCCTCATTGTATCGAAGTAAAGCATTGACGCGGTTAATTAGCCCAAAACATTGCCCATGTCAATTAAGGCAAACATAATACACTGATGTTTTCTTCATTCTGTCACTTTTCTCTAGAACTGGTATGCAAGAAAGATGAACTTTTCTGTGAGCTCAGTTCGGAATGGAGAACTTATGCCTGTAGTAGTAGCCAAGAGTTCTTCCGGTGTATTGAGAGTTTCTTTAAATCCAAAACTTTTCATAGTTTACCTAAATGAAGCATTTGTTGTCGGTGATCAGCTGAAATCACTGAATAAGTATGTATTGCCTCTTTTAAGGTTAGCTATCATCTGTGTTATCTAGTCCAAGCTAGGTTTTAAAGCTGAAATGGGCTTGCCTTCTCGGGGCAACTATAGCATGTGATAAAGATTAAGAGGGAAAAAGGCATGAAACGGTAGGTAGAATGATAGAATTGAAGTTTCATCGTCAGGTTTATTCATTAGTAAAATGGCTTGGGTCACTTACCTAAATTTTCCACTTTCGAAATGGGTCATTTTTTACATGATACTCAAATATGTGAACGTACATCTAAAATACATGAACATGATACTCAAATAAATGAACGTTATGCTCAAATATGTGATCGTACATCTAAAATACGTGAACTTGATACTAAAATATGTGAACATTATACTCAAATATGTGAACGTACATCTAAAATACGTGAACATGATTCTCAAATACGTAGACATTATACTCATATATATGAACGTACATCTACAATACATGAACATCATACTCAAATACTTGAACATGATATTCAAATATGTGAACGTACAACTAAAATATGTGAATAGAGACATCACATTTTTATTTGAGTTAACATTGTGTTATTTGATATGTGAACCATGTAAAAAAGGTATGAAATATATGAACACCCGCATGAAATATGTGAACATAAGCGTGAAATATGTGAACAGAGGTATGAAATATGTGAACTTATAAATATATGAAATATGTGAACAGAGATCCGAAATATATGAACAGAGGCATGGAATATGTGAACAGAGACATGAAATATGTGAGCGAGATTAATTTGCATTCATGTACCATCTTTAATCATGTGTGAGCCACGACATAAAATATGTGAACAACCTCATCAAATATCTGAACACCCAAAGAAAAAACGTGAACATGGAAATATACATAATAAACCGTTTCATATATTTAAACTTATTTATACTTATTTATGCGTGAACTTGAATGTATTATAAATTTAGCAATCAACCTTTTTCTCTATCTCTACTTGTTTGCACTATAATCCAACTTGTCATTTTATAATTTTATATATTGAGAGAGGTCATGCTTAATAATTGTGCAAATTCGAAAGTTTTACATATATGTGTGCGAGAATTTGACAACATTAATTTGAACATACATCTAAAATACGTGAACAAAAGTGCTTCATATGTGAACGTATGCCTAAAATACGTGAACATGTTACTCAAATACGTGAACACAACTTCATATGTGAACGCACATCTAAAATACGTGAACATGATACTCAAATACGTGAACATTATACTCAAATATGTGAACGCACATCTATAATACGTGAACATGATACTCAAATACGTGAACATTATATTGAAATAAGTGGACGCACATCTAAAATACATGAACATGATACTCAAACACGTGAACTCGTGAACACAAGTACTTACAAGCAACGCAATTCAACCAATTGTTGCGAAGATCAAAGACTTCGAAGGCTGTATAATTCTTAGTCAGTAGTGTTGGATAACAATTTTGAGTGTGATTTTGGAAGCAAACTAATTTTACTTCTTGTACGACATACATTATATATTTTTAAATTTTAAAATAGTTCAAACCATGATAAATTGACAACCCTTTTCGAGCAATATATAAACTTTAGGAGAGAATAGTTGAATAAATGATTATTGATAGCTTCACAAACAAATACCAGCAAATTGTACATTATCAACTTGTTAATCATTTAATCCCTAGTTTCAATCCAATATCCAACTGTACCTTTTCATATAAATGACAACTAAAGTGTCATGAAAATGGAGTGTAACAAAATTAGGTAGGGGGAGAATGAGCTTTGATGAATTAGGTAGAAAATGAACTCGCCCTTTTGCTCCAAACCCATCAATTGCTACCCATTTACAGAAGTCCTCGGCAACATGCACCACCATCGCCACCGCTTTTGAAGTACTGGCTTGGTGAAGTTAGGAATCTTTTCTCTGTACTCTCCTAAGCTCTTCTCAATGCTGTAAATGGTGGTGTCAGGAGTGTTCCTGGTGTCAATGAGATTCTTCCTCTCATGATCATTCTGAGCATGTAATTCCGCCTCTTTAACCATCCACTCAATCTCGTCTTCTGCGAGTCCACCCGAGGAACAAATTGTGATTAGCTATTCTCAATGTTGTTCGTTAACCATCCCTAATACTACGACATCAAGTGCAAGCAAATCTAGTTATCATAATTGTTCAATATAGCATCATCAGACACTCAGACATATGCCATGGAACGATCAATTCACAATGGAATCACAATAAACACTCAATCTACACTGTCATTTCACATCGACGGCAAAACGAACACTCAAGTTTTAACTCAAGTTCGCATTGCAATCACAATAAACACTCAATTTTCACTGCATAGCATCAATTGTTGTCTAAATGATTGATCAAATGTAAACAAGTCATTTAACCGACCAGCCAATCCAAGCAAAAATCTTCGCATAAACCGGAGACGCAAATAATAGATTAGGGAAAGATAATGAACTGTCTCATTGATTAAATAACAATATCTAGAAATCCAAAACAAACAAAAAAACGAGCAGATCTCAACATCTCTAAAACTCCCAAACACAAACTGCTTCCCTCCTTCTCTGCCATCTGAGCGAATTGATCCTCAATCCCAATCCTCTGGTCGAAAACCCTAGCTCCTCCACCAGCCACACCTCCCTCTTCCACATGAACCCTAATTCAAGGCAAATTCAGCATAACATGAGAAGAAGAAGCCGATCCGAACGACAAATTAGTCTCTGCCATAGACGAATCAAGGACCGAGTGCACATCTGGATTGCTCTGATTCCCGAGCTTCCCCTTGGCACAACCCATCCCGCCCACACCCTCGCCTTCGTGCTAGTTCAAATCCAAATTACGGGAGCCACGGTCGTTCTCCTCCAATCCGGGCAAGGTGTTGACAGCGGACGAATCGGAGGAGCCCCTCTCCAAGAGATCGGTAGTGTTGAGGATGCTCATGAACTAGTCATCTGACTTGTTGGAGCAACGAGCGAATGAGAGTGAACGAGAGCAAACGAGCTTGGCGTCCTTTCATCTGTTTTGAGAGTTATGGACAAATTTACCCTTAAAGTTCCGTGTAATTGCAAAATAATCACCGTCCCTATTTTAAACCCAATCCCCTATTTAGCTTCTCCTTTCAATTTAAACAGTAGATTCTTTGAATCTAACGGTTGTTATCTATTTTTAGTTTATATCTTAGGAGGTGTTTTTATCAGAACCACCCTCTTAAAGAAATCTCCCTGAAAGTTTAAAACAAGTTAAAGTAAAAACAAATCCAAATTGAAAAAAGCATGAAGAAAAAAAATTAAAATTTAGTATAGTCAAGAACCACGTTGATGAATTTGTAGAGATGAATAACAATCCTAGATCCATGAGTGTAAGGAAAAAAAAATTCATTGATCGTACCTTTAGCCATATTTCTCAGATGATCTTCAATTAAAAACTTAAGAATCTACCGACAATAGATCGAATTTCATTGACTTATGATGGCGTATAATTCTTGCGAGTTGGAAGAAAGGAGTGAACTTGAATATCAGATTTTAGTTTCCGAATTCATCTACTATAATCTATCTATTACTATATACTAAAACTGAAACAAATTCTGTCAACATATTGCGCCACATCACTCCCTTATTTAAATATCTATCTTATTAAATCTTGATTTGATCATAATCTTATTAAATCTTATACATACTTAATTAAAATATTAGTCCTATCTTAGAATTTGAGTTGTTTAATTAATAATTCTATCCAAATTCATAAATCTCTATCTTATTATTGTACACATTTAATTAATACATAGATCTATCATAAACCTTTTATTTAAAATAATATTTTTTTTCATCATAATCTATAAATCGTAATCATAATATTTTACTCATTTAATTAAATATCATATTAACTTTAAATTATTTTTCATAATTTTATTATGGTACTTTTTAAAAATCAACAATGGTAGCAAATTCTACCACTATATTTAAGACAAATATTCATTCTATTAAAATAATATATTATATTCATTTTTACTTAAAAATATCGATCAAAAAATAGATGTTATATTTACCATATATATCGCTAATATTGCATACTGATTACGCTTTAGAAAAAAAAAGATAAATTTCTTAAATAAGATAATAATTCGTTAACATTTTCATTACATATTTATATATTTATTATTTAATAATTTTTGTAAAAAAACATACCATATATAAGAGATAATTTGGTTTTCGATTTAACTTATTAAATATTGTATATATTTACAATATTATAATATATTAATATGAGTTTTTATTTGAACTTATTGATTTTACTTATAAGTTAGATTAATTAATTTAATTAAATGCCAAAAGATTGTTATCAATTGTTAATAAAATGTGATAATGCATCTTATTTTATGTCATTCTTCCTCAATTATTTATACAAATATATTTATGTATGTGTAAAAAGTAACTATATAAATAAGAATTATTTGTAGATATGATGATATGAAAGAATTATGTCATTTTATACTCCAAATATAAGCGTTGTTTTAAAACAAATTATACATAACATAAGGTTTGTAATTGTTACAGTAAATTCATATGCAAAGCAATAAATAAATTAAAAAGCACTCCGTCATCTACTAGTACAATATAAAGCGAAACCTATGTTTTTGTTAAAAATTGCGTCACCTCATCAATGCTGAATAAAATAATGTTTTTATTTTAACAATTATTAACCAAAAATTAATAGAATTGTGTACTATAATTGGGTCACATATCAAAATGCAAATTTATGTTAGCTAGAATTTATATGCATATTTTTCTTAACAAGAGATCAACCATCCCATATAATTTATATCTTTTAAATCTTATCCAATAAAGATCACATAAAATTATTAACCAATTAAGATCTTATCCAATAAAGATATCCCGCAAAAATATCTTTCACACAAATCTCATATAATTTATAGTACATGTTAGAAATATGAGGATGAAAAACTATCTTTTACACACATCTCATATAATTTACATCGTTTTAGCTATTAAAATAATCTTCATATAATTTTATGAGGATGGAAAAAAATGGTCATTACCCGTACATGGTACGGATCTTCAACTAGCTATAGTTTATACGTGATTTTCAATCTATACTATATATTAAATCCGGAGAATTTCGAACCTCCACGTTAATTCTGGCCCCGCTTGAGTTTTATTTATTTTTTCCAACTCAAATAGATAATAACAACTTTATATCTTTTATTTTTCTTAATTATCCAATCGTTAATTTTATCTTTAAAACCATACAATCTATCTTTAATTTTATTTCCTTAAATAACTAACCCCTTAAGAGTTTATTGAAATTGAAAAACTTATAATAACACGCTGATAAATCTAATCAAACGGAAACCAAACTAGCTTATATTATAATCAAATATAGTTGATTAGACATCTATGCAATTTTATCTTAAGACTTTAATGAGTCTCACACTCTCACGTTAATTTTATATCTAACTGTCATCAGTGAATAAAAAGACGACGCCTAGGCGAGCGCCTCTCGTCTAGGCAGTAAGGCAATGGCCTTATCGCCTTTCATATGTCAAGACGGGCAGTTTCCAAAAGGCGACCGCCTTTATCGCCTAGGCACTCGTCTCTCGCCCGCTCGCTTTTAATGCCTTTTGGTAAAGTATTTTTTTAGAATAAAATAAAACAAAATATTTTTAAAATAATAGTAAACTTTTGAATCTTTTTTAATTTTAAACCTAATTATAAGTAAAAGAAAACAAATAGGCATCTTCAATCTCCTGATTTGTCTTCTATCGATATCTACCTATGCAGAAGTTAACACTAAGTGCTTATGAAGTCTAACTTATAAGTTTTCATTAATTAATGTATATATATGTGTGTTCTTATATCCAAAACTTAGGATATATACATATTGCATTATGAAACGCCATATTAAATCCGGAGAATTTCGAGCCTCCACGTGAATTCTGGCCCCGCTTGAGTTTTATTTATTTTTTCCAACTCAAATAGATTATAACAACTTTATATATTTTATTTTTCTTAATTATCCAATCCTTAATTTTATCTTTAAAACCATACGATCTATCTTTAATTTTATTTCCTTAAATAACCAACCCCTTAAGAGTTTATTGAAATTGAAAAACTTATAATAACACGCTAATAAATCTAATCAAACGGAAACCAAACTAGCTTATATTATAATCAAATATAGTTGACATCTATGCAATTTTATCTTAAGACTTTAATGAGTCTCACACTCTCACGTTAATTTTATATCTAACTGTCATCAGTGAATAAAAAGACGACGCCTAGGCGAGCGCCTCTCGCCTAGGCAGTAAGGCAATGGCCTTATCGCCTTTCATATGTCAAGACGGGCAGTTTCCAAAAGGCGAGCGCCTTTGTCGCCTAGGCACTCGCCTCTCGCCCGCTCGCCTTTAATGCCTTTTGGTAAAGTATTTTTTAGAATAAAATAAAACAAAATATTTTAAAAATAATAGTAAACTTTTGAATCTTTGTTAATTTTAAACCTAATTATAAGTAAAAGAAAATAAATAGGCATCTTCAATCTCCTGATTTGTCTTCTATCGATATCTACCTATGCATAAGTTAACACTAAGTGCTTAGTTATGATGATTAAGAAGTCTAACTTATAAGTTTTCATTAATTAATGTATATGTATATGTGTGTTCTTATATCCAAAACTTAGGATATATACATATTGCATTATGAAACGCCTTGATGCAAAAGGCGTTCGCTTTTCGCCTCTCACCTCTCACCTAGGCAATGAGACCTATATCGCCTTTCGCCTTTTTATTCACTGACTGTCATACGTTGATTGTTAAATATATCTAACTGTTAAATTGATTGTTAATTTTATCTCCACGTTAATTCTGGTGTTGGATCGATAGTACTGAGGTACGTCCTTTACTTTGAGTAAAGGCGTCCTTTAGTCAGGCGTCCCTACGAGGTGTAGGGGCGTCCTTGAGTATTGCAGCAGAAATAATGTACTAAACAGGTAAGTAATGAACGCAGTGAATTATAGAGGAACCACTCAAGACCAAGTAGTCCTTGAGTGTAAACCTCTACCTCCTTGGAGGATTTTTGAATAGTTCTTCCTTTATATTGAACGTTCTTACAGTTGTACTGGCGAGTCTTTACAGTTCTCCGACACTTAGCTTTTCCCTAAGTTCACTTGTAAAGAACTCCTTTAAGCCTACAACTAAGCTTGTTCAATCTACTAAAGGACTCTATTCCTACGTTCTGCAGTACTTCGCAGAACACTCTTTCTCTTTTTCGGTTTTTCTGATTACAAACTGTTTTGTGATTTGGGTACAAACTCTCACTCGATCTAACACAAGTCCTAGCACTGTTATTGAGTTCTTGCGTCAGTTCTTCGTGTTCTTGAGTGAGTCGCTTTCCTCTGATTCTCTCTGAATATTCTCTGAAAGCGTTAGTGTCACAATAAATGCCTTGGGCTATTTATAGGACTTGGGGAAGGGCGTCATTCTGGTTCTGACGATCATGCCCTTCAGGTATGTGGATACCGGATCTTCTTCCACGAGTTTGGCGGTGATGAGGAAGCTTCCTGTATCCAGCTGTGTGTGATGAACTCCGCTACAGGATCGGCCTCCACGTGTTGATGAACTCTGCTACAGGATCGGTCTCCACGTGTCCTTGGATGATCAAACATTGTCGAGTGATGTCATCCTGTCGGCTAGTGAGTAAGGACTCCTTTCTTGCGTTCCTACTTGCTTGGGACTCCGTCCTTGCTCAAGTAGTCTCTTGCTGGTCCTTACTTCCTGTAAGCTGGCGTCCCTAAGCCTAGGGAACGTTCACACACTTGTTTGTCCTTTGTTAATTTGCGTTCCTGAACACTTGGACAAATTTATTAGAATCAAAGTGAGTTTGTCATATCAAAACTAAGGGACGGTTTGTGTGGGCACACTACCAAGTACGCAGGCGTTCTTGATAGCGTCCCAACAATTTCCCCCTTTTTGATGATGACAAACTCTTCAGCAGAATAGTTTTGACATTGGAACTTAGCATGCATGAAAACTTAGAAGCGTCCTCTAAGACTTAGAGAAAATTCCAGTAAGCACAAGTTTTCATTCTTTGATTCTCTAACATTTGGATTTTAAGGAGAGAGTCGTGTCCTAGAAAAACTTTCTAAGCGTCCTTTTTTTATTCTAGCATGGGCGTTCCTTAGACTTTTCACTTAATAGTTCCCCCTTAACACTTGCTTATTCTAGATAACTATTTTATAGCGCATCTCTGAAAAACTACACTTCCCCCTTTTGGCATCATCGAAAAAGATAACAAGTGATAAGGACGTTAGCATAAACACATAACAAAAGGCAGTGGAACGCTTAAACAACCATATTGCAAGCAAAACAATTGTAATAGCCATTCAAACGGAAATAGAGTTATTACACAGCAACGATCACAAAAAGATCAAGTGTTTTTGAAGAAAAGAAGCAAAGGCAAATAATTGAGGGATTAAGAGATGGGGAACGGCGATCACTGGGAACGGCTTTGGTCTTGGAAGAACTTGAGAAGTTGCGCTTGAAGTTCAGCCGACTTAGTGAGGGCCGCGGACAAATATGTGATAGCAGAGAAGACATGGCATTGATTGTCCATTATGGCACCCAAGAGTTCCACAGGAGGATGCTCAGCAAGATTTGCAGGTGCAGAACGGGGCCTTGGTCTTGAACTGGATGAAGGAACGTCCATCGGAGGTACTTGAGCGGGAGAAGGAGCCATAAGCATTTGATCAAGAGCGGTAAGGTCTATTGTTGGCTCTTCTTCCTGAGTGAATTCCTAATTCATGGAAGCAAGACGTTCTTCCTCAGTCATGTGTTCTTCCTCAGCTTTCTTTCTGGCTTCCTCAGCCTCAGCATCTAATTGCTTTGCCACAGAAGGCAACTCTTCATTATGCCTTATCTCGACAAGTCCCTTCATGGCGTTCCATTTCAAGCCGAGTTCTTCTGAAGGAGCGCTTTCATCATAGGCGTTCTGAGACTGCAGAATCAGCTTTACCAGCCCTGGGTACGGCAAGGCATGTCGCTTCCTCCCACACTTAGCCATATGTTGCATCGCTATTCTTGCTAAGTTGATGGGGCGGCGTTCTAGAAAAGCGTCAATCAAGATAAGATCGTGAGTTTAAACGATCAAACGCTTCTCTTGCCTTGGAAGAACGGTGCGACATATGAAATAATGTGCAATGGCACCAACCTTGCTCAAGACATGAGCGACCCTGTCCAGTCCGAAGGGCTTTTTGCCTTGGAACAGCTTCTCCACCAGCGGTAGTTCTTCATCAGTTGTTTCAAATCCGCCTTTTGGAAGAGAACTGAGAGCGTTGGACGGGGGCTTTTGTGGGTTGAGACCCATGAATGAACGGACCTGGCGTTCTGTCACTGATGCTTTCTCTCCTTCTATTTTGAAATGAAGAGAACCATCCTTAGCTTTGTATCTTAGATCTTTGTAGAACGCCTTGATCTGTTCTTTGTCAACCACAGTGGGCGCAGGCCCAACGTTCAACCACCCTTGGAATTTGAGAAGCTCGAGGAACTCCTGAACTTTATCATCATTGTGGAAGGAGGCGAGCCACTCTTCTGAGTAGACAAGGGGGCTGAGAACTTTAACGGGCGCACCATCAAGCTTTCGTTCAACCACCCTTGGAATTTCTCGTAGTTCCTTGTCTTTATGGCGTCCGCCTTCACCTCGGGAATATCCATCCGTTCCCTTATCAAGTTGTACAACGTCTTGGGCTTCATGTTGATGAATTCCACCAACGATTCATTAAGAACGATGGGTTTTGGCTTTTCTATATGGTGGGACTTCACCAATCTGCGTCTCTTCCCGCCGGTAGAGGATCCGGCCACGTTCTTTAGGTGTTGAGACATTTTCAGATGGAGTTTTAGTGAGAGAAAGTTGCCGGAGTTCTAGAGAGAAGTCAGAGCACTGATGCAAGCAGGAAGTGGTTGAAAATAATTAATGAACGAGAGCGACTGTTCTGGCCTTATATAGAGGAAGCGGTGGCACAAACTGTAATTACCGCTGTTTTACTGTGCTACACGTGGCAAAACTTCCCCCTTAAGCATTGAGCAAAAGCAACGGTCACTGTTCAAACTTTCAAATATTCAAAATTCTGACTCTTCAACTCCTTCTCGAAACTGAACTGGCGTTCTCGCTTTCATAGCATGGCGTTCTCTCATACTTAGCAAAAATTCACCTCTTCAAGCAAACCAATAACCAATTCAACCATCCCTGTGATCACCTTGCGAACCATTTGAGAACAAAGCAAGTACGTCCCGTAAAAGAAAATATGAAGCTCATAGGACGCGTTTGCAGAGTTCTCGGCTAGGGTAAGCTTAGAGTTCCCATCATTTCGGCTTATAATGAGGGTTGGGTGATCAGGGATACTCTTTTCAAGACAAATAGAGAAATTTGAATGGCGTTCCAAAGTAGCAAACATATGAAGTTTTAGACTAGCGTCCTTGCAAATATGAGTTCAATGCATAACAGTCCTTAAACACTTAGAATCTACCAAACATAGCCAATCATTGAGGGAATAGTAGAACGGGACTTGCTACTTAAAAGTTATCATCCCTAAAAGCAACCTGAGATGCTCATAGGGACGTCTATCAAGCGCCTTAGTGAAAATATCAGCTATTTGGTCTTTAGTTCTTACATGCTCCATACTAATGAGTCCTAGTTCAACATTATCACGCAAGAAATGATGCCTTATATGAATATGCTTTGTGCGTGAATGAAAAACAGGATTCTTAGAAATTTCAATAGCACTTGTGTTATCACAACGAATGGGAATAGTTTCACGATTGATACCGTAGTCCTCTAGTTGATAATGATCCAGATGACTTGTGAACAGCACGAGGCAGCAGCAACGTACTCGGCTTCCGCAGTTGAAAGAGCTACAGAGTTCTGTTTCTTAGATCCCAGGAGACTAAACATGAACCAAGGAACTGTGCCATTCCTGAAGTGCTTTTTCTATCAATCACATGACCAGCATAATCAGCGTCTGAGTAGCCAACAAGCTTGAAGGACGTCTTCCTAGGGTACCAAAGGCAAAGGTCATCGCGTCCTTTGAGGTAGCGAAAGATCCTCTTGACTTCTTGCATGTGGGACTCCTTTGGATTCGCCTGGAAGCGTGCACACAAGCAAACGGCAAACATTATGTCGGGATGGCTTGCGGTCAAGTAGAGCAAAGAGCCAATCATTCCTCTGTAAAGCTTTTGATCAACGTCCTTCTTTGAAGCAGATAGGCACAATTTTGATTTAGGCTTGAACTCTTGATTGAAGATATAGACATTGTTTTGGCGTACTCCTTTGAGAACGACTTTGTTGGACTTCTTGTTGATGACGAGGCACTTCTTTGAGTCGAATGTGACTAGGTTTTCACCTTGATCACACATTTGAGAGACGCTAAGGAGATTGAAGCCAAGTCCTTCTACAAGACTTACGTTTGTTGCTTTGATGGACGGGTTAAGAATAGCAGTTCCCGTTCCTTTGATCTTTCCTTTGCCATTATTGCCAAACGAGACAGTTCCTCCCGTGGCACTATTCTGGAAAGAAGTGAGATGGATCTGGCTTCCTGTCATATGATTTGAGGCGCCACTATCAATGATCCATGGGCGTCCCCTCATTTCCACCTGCCAAAACAAGGTTAGTTTTTGGCGACCCAGGCAAGGTGTTCCTTACCTGGCTCATTACAAAAGTAGAACTCTAGTTCTGGCATAAAATCATTAATGTTAACATCATTAGAAATGGCATTCTTGCGGAAAGAACTCCTAAAACGTCTAGGACGCCTAAGATTAGCTTTGGGAACAGACTTGGCATTCTCATTGTTAGTCCTAGCCTTTTTACCACTTGCAATATCTTCTTTTAGTTTCACACAGTCATATTTGAAGTGGTCTCCTTGTCCACAGTACCAACACGTCCTATAGTAAGTACCGAGGTAGTACTTCTTGTTGAGACGTTGGATTTTGTTTTGCTTCATCTTTTGGGGATCACACACTTTTGAACCGTCCCCTTGTGCAATTTTCTTATAAACTTTATGACTAGTGGAATTGGTATAGTAGTCTTCTTGTCCTTTTTCTCCACTTTCTAGGACCCTAATTCTTTCAAGAAGATTCTTGGTTTTCTCCCGTTCAAGTTCAAGTTCTGAAGTTTTGCTAGCCTCAAAGTCGCTAGGGAGAGAGTTCCTAGGTTCAGACTCATAGCCTAGTCCTCTTTTGGCTGGGACAAAAACTATGGGTTTTACTTCCTCAACTATGGGACTCTTCCCCAACACTTTCACTTCTTCCCTAAGCTTGGCGTTCTCAAGTTTGAGACACATAAGTTCAGTTTTTAGGGACTTAGTTACTTCAGATGAGGACTCTAGTTGAATGGTCATGGAACTACAGTTTTTACATTCAACTACAATATTCTCATTTTCAAGTTCAAGTTCATCCATTCTATGTTGCATGACAACACTTTCTTCCATGATTTTTCCAATCAGTTTAATGAGCTTAGATTTGGAACAATTTTCTAAAGAACTCATCATAGATTCACGAGTTACCTCATTTTCAGATCTCGGAACGTTCTCCTCAACAACTGTGACGTCCTCCATAGCCATGTACGCCACTTGTTCATCAGATTCTTCATCATCATCATCAGAAGAAGAACTCTCATTGTCCCACGCAGAGGCGAACGCTCCAATGAGGGCCTTTGTCTTCATTTCCTTTGAAGACATTCCTGTTGTACACCTTTTAGCAAAGTGTCCTTTCTTGTTACACTTGTAACATGTGAGTTCTTTCATTTTTGCCTCAGTGTATTTGCGACTTTCCTTCTTGGGCATCTTGTGTTTGTTGAAATATTTGTTCCTTTTGCCAAAGGCACGGAGAACCTTGTTGAAGAGAGCAAGTTCTTCCTCTTCTTCAAGTTGTTCCTTAGTCTTGCTTTCTTTCTCTTTCAAGACTTGAACACGCATCCTCTCGCGGTTTTCATTCTTGTTAGCTTCATCCATTAAGGAGATTTCTTGTTGACGACGAATATAGTCAGCATACTCTGGTGTTGTGGACGCCAAAGCAAGATCAGTCTGGGAATTCTTCCCAAGTTGAGCCATATCAGAAATCCTTCTCTCTTCGAACTGCCTGAGCTTCCCATAGATTTCTTCCATATCCAGGGTTTTGTTGTCTGTATTCTCTTTGAACGTTGTCCTGTCAAAGTTCCAGACACCAGTCAACCCATCAATGACCACTTGAACTCTATTCCTCATGGAGATTTCTGTTTCTGGTATGCCCAGGTTTCTCATCTTGGTGACAAGGGCCTCAAAACGGTACGAGTAGTCGTTCACAGTTTCATTTGGCAACATGCTGAAAGCATAGAGCTCCTTCTTGATCTTTAGTTGGACGTCCTCCTTCATTTCAGCTGTTCCTACATGGAACTTCTCAAGAGCGTCCCATTGTTGTTTAGCTGTTGGCAAGTTGCCAACTCGAGTGGCGTCCCTTTCACATAGGGACGCTTGAAGGAAACACATGGCTTTTGCGTTGGTTTCCATCAACTTGAACTCGTCAGGACCCCACTCGTCCTCCTTATCAGCTTTTCCAGCGGGTACCTTGAGATCTCCCTTCATAATGACCTTCCAGCATTGATAATTTTGACCTTTGTAGAAATTTGCAAACCTTGTCTTCAAGCGGTTGAAGTTGCCGTCCGTCAGGCGCGGAGGCTTCACAAAAGAGATTCCAATAGGTTCCATGTCCATCTTTACCTGCAACTCAGTAAGAATCTAGAGCGCCTGCTCTGATACCAATTGTTGGATCGATAGTACTGAGGGACGTCCTTTACTTTGGGTAAAGGCGTCCTTGGGTCAGGCGTCCCTACGAGGTGTAGGGGCGTCCTTGAGTATTGCAGCAGAAATAATGTACTAAACAGGTAAGTAATGAACGCAGTGAATTATAGAGGAACCACTCAAGACCAAGTAGTCCTTGAGTGTAAACCTCTACCTCCTTGGAGGATTTTTGAATAGTTCTTCCTTTATATTGAACGTTCTTACAGTTGTACTGGCGAGTCTTTACAGTTCTCCGACACTTAGATTTTCCCTAAGTTCACTTGTAAAGAACTCCTTTAAGCCTACAACTAAGCTTGTTCAATCTACTAAAGGACTCTATTCCTACGTTCTGCAGTACTTCGCAGAACACTCTCTCTTTTTGGGTTTTTCTGATTACAAACTGTTTTGTGATTTGGGTACAAACTCTCACTCGATCTAACACAAGTCCTAGCACTGTTCTTGAGTTCTTGCGTCAGTTCTTCGTGTTCTTGAGTGAGTCGCTTTCCTCTGATTCTCTCTGAATATTCTCTGAAAGCGTTAGTGTCACAATAAATGTCTTGGGCTATTTATAGGACTTGGGGAAGGGCGTCATTCTGGTTCTGACGATCATGCCCTTCAGGTACGTGGCTACAGGATCTTCTTCCACGAGTTTGGCGGTGATGAGGAAGCTTCCTGTATCCAGCTGTGTGTGATGAACTCCGCTACAGGATCGGCCGCCACGTGTTGATGAACTCTGCTACAGGATCGGTCTCCACGTGTCCTTGGATGATCAAACATTGTCGAGTGATGTCATCCTGTCGGCTAGTGAGTAAGGACTCCTTTCTTGCGTTCCTACTTGCTTGGGACTCCGTCCTTGCTCAAGTAGTCTCTTGCTGGTCCTTACTTCCTGTAAGCTGGCGTCCCTAAGCCTAGGGAACGTTCACACACTTGTTTGTCCTTTGTTAATTTGCGTTCCTGAACACTTGGACAAATTTATTAGAATCAAAGTGAGTTTGTCATATCAAAACTAAGGGACGGTTTGTGTGGGCATACTACCAAGTACGCAGGCGTCCTTGATAGCGTCCAAACATCTGGTCTCACTTTATTAACAATTTTATATGTTTTATTTTTCTTAATTATCAAATCTTTTTACTTACCCATCAAATATCTATGTTGAAGGCATACTATTTATCTTTAAAATTTCTTGCATTATCTAATCTTTAATTTTATCATTTTTCTTACTCATCTAATATCTATCTTTGAAACAATGTTATCTATCTTTAAAATGTCCTTCATTAAAAGATACATATTAATTAAGTTATCTTTTCAATCACCATTTTAATCTATTTATGTAAGAGTTAATATAAGAAATTCGAATTTTAAAAATAATTTTAAAATGAAAGCCCCTTTTTCTTAATAAATTTTTTTTTATCTTTGACACTAAATCAATTTCTATTTATTAACTTTTACTTAAACTATATACTATCATGTCCTTGATAACTTAGATTTTATCTATCATAATCAAACAATTAACTTTTTATGTTATTTCAATAATATAATTACATTATTTATTATCAATTTATGTAAAATTTATTTTTTGAATTTTGATAAAGCATTCTATCATTTTTGATATATTAGTTATCTTTTTAATTTCTTTATGTAAGAAGTAATTTAAAAATTTTGAATATAAAATAATTTAAAAATAGAAACCATTTTTATAATTAAATTAGTATTTCTATCTTTAGTATTAAATAAATTTATATTTACTATCTTTTACTTAACTTATATGTTATGATTTTCATAATAACTTAGCTTATATCTTTCATAAAAAAGTAATTTTTGCTTAATAAATTTTATTTATTTTAATGTATAAAGTCATCAGAATCATGTTGGACTCATTTTATATTTCTAATTTTTGATGTTATATTTTAATAATTTTAATTAAATAAAAAATCATAGTAATTACATCTCATACTAATAAATCATAGTATTAAAATAAAAAATAAGATCAAACCAAAATAACCAATTAAAACATCTCATTTCATATTAATATTGACTTATATTGTCTCAAAGCTGTGATAATAAGGACAATGATATATATATTAACCATTAGAGATAAATTTTGAAGGATAAAAAAGTAATTAGAATATGTTTTATATTTTTATAATCTCATACATGTGGATGCGGTACTACAAATCTGAAAAATAACTTTTTTGTCTAGAAAAAAATAACATTATCATGTGCTAAAATTTTCACTTATAATATCTTATTTATAATTAATGTTTTTTTAAAATGTGAACGTGAGCATGGGTACACCTAGTTTGATATAATTTCGGAAACAAATCCCATGGTTATAGGAGTTTCCAATTACATATATAAAGATTATAAATTGCGCTTGTCGCATCAACTTACTGGTTGAGCACTAGGGGTGTTCAACGGGTCGGGTCGGGTCGACCCGCGGCCCGCAGTGCGGGTTGCGGTCCGACCCGCGACCCGCAAAAAAAATGAAAAGTGACCCGCGACCCGGCCCGCGACCCTACCCGCGGGTTTGTGGGTTTTGCGGGTCGTATCGCGGGTCGACCCGTTGGCCCGTTTGACTTAGTCAAACCGATGTTTTATATGAAATGCGGAAATAAATTGTGGATCGGTCACAAAGACGGTGAATTTTTCAAAAAAGATATATATATATATATATTAATACTAATAAAGTCATTAAAATATATATATATTTTCTTAAAAATACATTTTAGTACTAATAAAACAATTAATATTAGTACTAAACATACATTTTTGGGATATTCCGCATGGTGACCACAAGGTTTTACGAATTCCGCGTAGTGCCCAAAGTGTTTTGAGATTCCGCGTGGTGACCATGAGGTTTTGGAAATTCCGTATTATAACCTCGGCATATTCTAAAAAGTTAACAATATATATAACTCACCCCTAATACTTACTTAATTACATAAAATCACCCTACATTTTATTTTTTTCGACAAAACTGGCAAATTTATTTTCTTAAAACACTTAAGTTTATAATTATACAATCATATATTTTTTATTTAATCTTTTTCCGTGTCACTATATGTTATTATTTTAAAAAAATCAATCAATTTTTGTTATTATAAAAAGAACCTCATTTTTCAAAATTTATAATAGTTGATATTTTCAGGGAGGGTTTATTTAAAAGTAGGTGCACTAATTCAAATAATTTATTTTAAAAAAAATATAAAATTGGTTTTCTAAATATAATGTGAAGATATAGTGACATGAAAAAATGTGCAAAAAAATGATAGAGTTTTTAATGACATGTACAAATTTAGGCAATTTTTTTATAACATTTAAAAACAATAAATATTATGTGTATCACTTGATAGTTATCATTAAGTGTTTTAAGAAAATAGATTTGCTATTTTGTTGAAAAAAATAAAATTTTGGGTGATTTTATGTAAATAAGTAAATATTAGGGGTGAGGTTTATATAGTTTTAACTTTTTAGAATAGTCCGAGGTTATAACACGGAATTTGCAAAACCTCGGGGTCACCACGCGGAATCTCAAAAAACTTTGGGTACCACGCGGAATTTGCAAAACCTCGTGGTTACCACGCGGAATTTCCCTACATTTTTTCTTGAAAATACATTTTAATACTAATAAACCAATAAAACATATATATATATATTAAGTGTAACGGGTCGCGGGTCGACCCGCAAACCCGCGGGTTTAACCCGACCCGACCCGCGACCCGCAAACTCAAAAAAAGTCGACCCGCGACCCGACTCTTTGTATGCGGGTCGGGACGCTACGGGTTGCGGGCGACCCGACCTGTTGAACACCTCTATTGAGCACTCATGGTAGTACCATGAGGTCTCGGGTTCGAGACTTTAGAGCTGGTTAGTAATCAGTTCTCATCCCTTGTGGATGCTCTAGGCGAGCCCAAGTAGTACTTGCAGCGACCTTAATCCTTTCCTTTATCAAAAAAAAAAAAAAAGATTATAGATTGGGTATATACAGCCTATAGAAATGACCATAATCCATCCATCTAAACCCTTAATATATACTAATCCAACGATCTATAATAGAGCTTCCGTTTAACCGTAGCAAATGGTTTACCTGAGTTTTCCTCTACACTAGTATACTTACAACGTTACATCCATTTTGCAAAATTTAGCCTCCCTTATTTATTTTGAGTTTCCATTTTAAGAGACATTACCATACAACCAACCATACAACCAACGAACCTCAAGGACTACAACTAATTCTATTGTGTAAGAACATAAAATTTCAACCAAAACGAATGGAAGAACAAAATTAGTAAGAAAGCACATTTGCAATATTGGGTAATGAGCCCAAAATAAAGGATGAGCAGAGGGTCAACGAGGACCGTAAGAGGAAGTAAGTTGAGTAGGAGGCTGAATCCCGTCGGCCCAACTCTGTGACTGCAAAAAAAGCTTAGAAATCTTGGGAGCGACGCGTCTCATGTTGGGCCGTTGAGTTTGGTCCTCATGGACGCAGTCGAGAGCCAGCCTGGTGAGCTTCTCCGCGACCACCACCGGAAAGGAATCCCTGAGGCGCGTGTCGACCCAGCGCCTGAGGCGGCCCGGCTCCTCCACCGCCTCCCTGGCCGCCTCCACCACCGACCTCCTGACGTACTCCCTCCTCCCCTTGTCGTAGCTGTAGCTGACCGCCTCCTCCCCCGACACCAGCTCCAGGATCACCACCCCGAACGCGTACACGTCGGACCTCTGCGTGCCCACCCCCGTCGACCGGAACTCCGGCGACATGTACCCTCTCGTCCCCCGGAACTGGCCAGCCTCCTCGACCTGCTCTTGCTGCTCCTCGACGGGCTCCCCGCAGAGGACGGCGGTGCCGAAGTGGCAGATGCGGGCGTTGAGCGTGGCGTCGGCGACCATGACCGAGGCCGCCTTGATGTGGTTGTGGACGAGGCTGAGCCCGGTGCTGTTGTGGATGTAGTCGAGGCCGCTGGCGAGATCCGTGGCGATCTTGATCCGCGACATCCACGTGGGCAGGGCCGTGAAGCTGGGGTTGTTGGGGTTTCGGAGGCAGTCGGCGAGGTTGACCCCTTGGACGAACTCGTAGGCGAGGAAGATGGAGCCCCCGGAGAGGGCGGCGCCGAGGAGCTTGACGATGGCCACGTGGTGGGCCTTGGAGATGACGGAGAGCCGGTCGTGGACGGCGGCGCCGGGGGAGGGCGACCTGCGCTGGAAGACGAGGGCGTCCTTGCCCCGGAGGGAGCAGCGCCAGCAGGGGGCGGAGGAGGAGGCCGAGTGGCGCCGCCCCAGGAAGTTGTTGGTGGCCGACCGGATCTCCGAGATGTCGTACACGCTCGGGCTCTCCGGCAGGGACTCCCGGAGGCTGGCAAGGGACGGCACGCTCACGCCTGAGGAGAGGGTGTTGTTGGAGCTGTTGTTGTACCAGTGGTCCTTGGAGGTCGAGGTCGAGTCTCCGATCGATGGTTCCGAGCTGTACGACAATGGATGCTTCGTCGGCTTGGGGGTCGACGCCGGTGATTCGCGGGAGGGTTGTCGGCGAGAGGGGGGTTTGGGTTCGGTTACCTTGGTTGCCATTTTGGATCTGCACATCAATTGGTCTGGTTGAGAGGGCGGAATTAATTGATCGAGCAGGGGGTGTTGGAATGAAATTGGGGGCGTGTTACGTCGTACAGTACTTTGTTTAGGAGATGAAAATTCACATATTTTTGTTGGGCCTAAGCCCATGTGTCCAGCCCATAGCCCAACAATTTGCATCAGATGCATTGTTAGGGCAATGATCACGTGCCACATATATATACTAGCTTGTGTATGTGTGTGGTGGTGTGTGTGAAATTGAGCAGCCGGTCAAAACTCCAAAGTGAGAGAGAGAAAGCACAAGAGAAGAGGAGGGAGAAAGAAGAAGATAGAGGAGGATTTGGGTGAAGGAGTGATCTTCCTTTGAAGCCCGGGTATATTCGCCTCGTCTCTGGATTCGACAGCGGGTGTTTGTCGATAGGTATTTCTCCGTCTAGGAAACCTAATCTCATTTGTTACAAGTGTTTGAGTTCATTGAGGAGTTCCAGAGTAGTTTCTCCTTGTATTGATAATCTCCGGTGTGAGATCCGAAAACACTTGTACTTGACTTGTTGATTAGTGGATTTGTGCTCGATCGGGCAAGTGGTTTTTTCCCTCGTTTTGAGAGGGTTTTTCCACTATAAATCTTGGTGTCCCTTGCTTATTATTTGCTCTGCTTGTTTCCTGAATTGTCGTTGATTGGTTTCGTCGTCTTGGTTGTATCCGGAAAATCCTACAGATTGTTATTTTTGCTTCCGCTGTGATTGTCTGTGGGACTAGGAGCTAGTGTCGATCCCCAACAAGTGGTATCAGAGCCAGGTTAGAGCTCCGTCTGTGTTTGGGTGAGTTATGGCGACTAAGACAGATGAGTTTGCGGGGACAATGATCAAGCTGACGTCTTCGAACTATTCTCTCTGGAAGTCGAAGATGGAAGATATTCTGTACTGCAAAGATTTGTATGATCCGGTTGAGTTGGGATCAAAGAAGCCAGACAGTGTTCAGGATAGTGACTGGAAAAAGACGCACAGAAAAGCGGTGGGAACCATAAGGCAATGGGTAGACAACAGTGTCTATCATCATGTGAGCAATGAGACAGATGCACAGGTCTTGTGGAAGAAGCTTCAATCTATGTACGAGAGGAAGTCAGCTCAGAGTAAAGCTTTTGTGATCAGAAAGGTAGTTAATTTGAAGTACAAAGACGGAAAGTCTATTGCCGAGCATTTGAGTGAGTTTCAGGAGCTTGTAAATCAGTTGAGCACCATGAAGTTGCCTCTTGATGATGAGTTGCAAGCATTGATGCTCTTGAGTTCTTTGCCGGATACTTGGGAGACGTTGGTGGTTTCCATCAACAATTCTGCTCCTAAGGGAATTGTGTCCTTCAGTACCGTGGTTGATAGTCTCTACAATGAGGAGACTAGGAGAAAAGACATGGGTACTAACTCTTCGCAGACTCTGACGACTACAGAGAATAGGTCCAGAGGGAGAAGCAAAGAGCGGAAAGGAGGCGGAAAGTCAAAAGGGAAGTCACAGAACAGAGGTACTTCTCAGGGTAAAGAAAAGTTCAAATGCTTTCATTGTGGCAAAGAAGGGCATATGAAAAGAAATTGTAATGCCTTGAAGAAGAGCAAGAGTGAAGAGAAAAATCAGAATGAAGATGATAAAAACACCACAGCTGCAGTGTATGGTGAAGAAGAAGGGCTAGTTGTTCTGTCTTGTGTGGATGATCACAACGACAAACTTGACTGTCGTGTAGAATGGGTAGTTGACTCAGCTGCATCCTACCATGCTACACCGAAGAAGGAAATTTTCACTAGTTACAAAGCTGGAGACTTTGGTAAAGTGAAGATGGGGAACAACAGCTATGCAGAGATAGTCGGTATTGGAGACATTTGTGTTCTGACAAATGCGGGTTGCACGTTGACTCTGAAGGATGTGCGACATGTACCGGATCTGCGGATGAACTTGATTTCTCTTCATGCTCTGGATATAGACGGCTACCAAAGCTACTTTGCTAATAAGAGCTGGAAGCTGACGAAAGGTTCAATGGTGATTGCTAGAGGGAGTCTTAGCTACACTCTGTACAAGACTCAGATGAAGGTCACACGAGATGGCCTGAATGCAGTTGAGGATGAGACATCAATGAACCTATGGCATAGGCGCATGGCGCATATGAGTGAGAAAGGACTGCAAATTTTGGCGAAGAAGTCTCTCATCCCTTCGGCCAAAGGTATAACTCTAAGCCCTTGTGATGATTGTGTTTTTGGAAAACAAGCTAGGGTGTCATTTAGCAAATCTTCTGAAAGAAAAAAGAATTTGCTTGAGTTGGTGTATTCTGATGTATGCGGCCCCATTGATGTACCCACAAATGGTGGTCGTAGATATTTTCTGACTTTCATTGATGATGCTTCACGAAAGGTTTGGGTGTTTGTTTTGATGACAAAAGACCAGGTTCTTGATTGCTTCAAGAAATTCCATGTCATGGTGGAAAGAGAGAAGGGTTGTTCGTTGAAGTGTCTCCGTAGTGATAATGGAGGCGAGTACACTTCTAAGGAGTTTCAGAAGTATTGTCTGGAGCACGGCATCAGACATGAAAAGACAACTCCGGGCACGCCACAACATAATGGCGTTGCGGAAAGAACAAACAGAACCATCCTAGAGAAAGTCAGATGTATGCTAAAAATGGCGAAGCTTGAAAAGCCATTTTGGGGTGAAGCGGTGATGACTGCATGTTATCTGATGAACAGATCTCCATCAGCAGCTTTGGATTTTGATATTCCTGAGAGAGTTTGGTCTGGCAGAGACATTTCATACTCTCATTTGCGAGTCTTCGGGTGCAAGGCTTTTGTGCACGTGCCTAAAGAGCAGAGACAGAAGCTAGATGACAGGGCAGTGACTTGCATTTTTCTGGGTTATGGAGATGCTGACTTTGGGTACAAGTTGTGGGATCCAGAAAAGAAGAAAGTGATAAGGTCTAGAGATGTGACCTTTCATGAAGACAAGATTTTGTCAGATTCAGATACGCCTGAGGAACTTGAAGAGTTCCCGCTTTATTTGCCTTCTCAGTCAGAAGGTAGTAACACTAGTGATGATTCTTCTTCAGAGAATGGCTTTGATGAGATTCCTGAGTCAGATGATGACTTACCAGAAGCTGAAACTGGTGAGGGTTCTGAGCAGGGGGAGCCGGAAGAAATTGAAGAAGAGAATGAGCTCAGAAGATCAAGAAGAGAGCGTCGTCCATCCACCAGATATCCCTCGTCTGAGTATGTTGCAGTTACTGAAGAGGGGGAGCCTGAAAGTTTTCAAGAAGTGCAGAATCACAAAGAAAAAGCTCAGTGGGTAGAAGCCATGAAAGAGGAGTTGAGTTCTTTGAAAAAGAACAACACATATGAGCTTGTGAAACTTCCTAAGGGAAGGAAGGCATTGAGAAACAAATGGGTGTTCAGGCTAAAGACGGATGGAGAGAAACTAGTCAAGTACAAAGCCCGACTAGTTGTAAAAGGCTTCAGTCAGAAGAAGGGAGTTGATTTTGATGAGATCTTCTCTCCGGTTGTCAAGATGAGTTCCATCAGGGTGATCCTTGGCTTAGCTGCAAGCATGGATTTGGAACTTGAGCAGTTGGATGTGAAAACTGCATTTCTCCACGGTGATTTAGACGAGGAGATATATATGGAGCAACCAGAAGGGTTTGAAGTAAAAGGAAAAGAGCACTTGGTTTGCAAACTGAAGAAGAGCTTATATGGACTGAAGCAAGCTCCTAGGCAGTGGTACAAAAAGTTTGATAGCTTTATGGTGAATCATGGCTACACCAAGACAAGTGCGGATCACTGTGTTTACTTCAAGCGACAGACAAATGGTAAATTTGTCATTCTTCTTCTCTATGTTGATGACATGCTCATTGTAGGGCAAGATAAGTCTCAGATTGCAGAATTGAAGCGAGATCTGAGCACTTCATTTGATATGAAAGATTTGGGACCGACACGCCAGATTTTGGGTATGCAGATTACTCGTGATCGGAAAGCCAGGAAGATTTGGGTGTCACAGGAAAATTATATTGAGAAGGTCCTAAGTAGGTTTCAAATGAAAGGTGCTAAGTCGGTTAGTACTCCTCTTGCTAGCCACTTCAAACTTAGCAAGAAGTTTTGCCCATCTACAAGTGAAGAGAAGAAGAAGATGACCACCATTCCTTATTCATCAGCGGTTGGTAGTTTGATGTACGCGATGGTGTGCACCCGGCCAGATATTGCTCAGGCGGTTGGTGTTGTGAGCAGGTTTCTTTCCAATCCGGGTAGAGTTCATTGGGAAGCTGTAAAATGGATCTTCAAGTACTTGAAAGGTACTTCTAAGATGAGATTGTGTTTTGGAGGAGCTGAGCCTACTCTTGAGGGGTTCACGGATTCAGACATGGCAGGAGATCTTGATGGTAGAAAGTCGACATCGGGATACTTGTTTACTTTTGCTGGGGGAGCTGTCTCATGGCAGTCCAAGTTGCAAAAGTGTGTTGCTCTGTCCACGACTGAGGCAGAGTACATTGCCATGACAGAAGCTGGAAAAGAGATGCTTTGGGTGAAAAGATTCCTTCAAGAGTTGGGTTTGAGACAAGGAGAATATGTAGTAAACTGTGACAGTCAGAGTGCTCTAGATTTGAGCAAGAATGCTACATATCATTGTCGGACAAAGCATATTGATGTGAGGTACCATTGGATTCGAGATGCTGTGAGCGATCGTCGGATGTGTTTGAAGAAGATTCACACTGACAAGAATCCAGCTGACATGTTCACTAAGGTGGTGACTGTTGAGAAGCATCGGTTCTGCGCCAAGATGGCGGGACTGGTGCATAACTGAGGTTCCGGAGTCGGTGTGGACGTCTTCCCCTTGGGCTGGAGGGGGAGATTGTTGGGCCTAAGCCCATGTGTCCAGCCCATAGCCCAACAATTTGCATCAGATGCATTGTTAGGGCAATGATCACGTGCCACATATATATACTAGCTTGTGTATGTGTGTGGTGGTGTGTGTGAAATTGAGCAGCCGGTCAAAACTCCAAAGTGAGAGAGAGAAAGCACAAGAGAAGAGGAGGGAGAAAGAAGAAGATAGAGGAGGATTTGGGTGAAGGAGTGATCTTCCTTTGAAGCCCGGGTATATTCGCCTCGTCTCTGGATTCGACAGCGGGTGTTTGTCGATAGGTATTTCTCCGTCTAGGAAACCTAATCTCATTTGTTACAAGTGTTTGAGTTCATTGAGGAGTTCCAGAGTAGTTTCTCCTTGTATTGATAATCTCCGGTGTGAGATCCGAAAACACTTGTACTTGACTTGTTGATTAGTGGATTTGTGCTCGATCGGGCAAGTGGTTTTTTCCCTCGTTTTGAGAGGGTTTTTCCACTATAAATCTTGGTGTCCCTTGCTTATTATTTGCTCTGCTTGTTTCCTGAATTGTCGTTGATTGGTTTCGTCGTCTTGGTTGTATCCGGAAAATCCTACAGATTGTTATTTTTGCTTCCGCTGTGATTGTCTGTGGGACTAGGAGCTAGTGTCGATCCCCAACAATTTTGACTCCACACGGTGTTACGTCGTACAGTATTTTGTTTAGGAAGAAAGACGGAGATGGAACATGAAACAGCCGAAGCCGATGAGTTGGCTGCTCTAATTAGCCTTAACCGAGGCGAGAATGGCTCATCTTTCCACCACCCGAAGTCCTCAACAACCCTTTCTCAACCTTTACAATAATACAAGTACCGTGTGAATATAGAGGTGGTGCTCAAGTGCGCCGGATATTATACAGAACCGCTGACCTGTCCACATCGGTGGACGGAAATTGTGAACAACTCCCATTAGAGAGGGGGCCGGACAAGAAATATCCTCTTAACGGCAATGATGTTTGTATAATCATCCCCCTAACACCCTATGTACGGCTCTACCTATTACCTAACTTAATAAAGGGAGTTTTGGTGGTATACGTCAAACTTTAAGTTGAATTTTTAGCGTTGAATTGTGAACAGATAAACGAGCTGTTCCCAAAATTTCTTAAGAACAAAATCAAAGAGCGGCTTGCAAGCAGAGCTAGGTGAGCAATGAAATATAACTAGCTCAAGCAAGAATTTGAACAAGTATGGTGCTCAAGCTTGCCTATTAATGGCCAAGCCAAGCCTGAGCATTCAAAGTTCCACTAGACTCAATTACCGTCCTTATTTCATCAATGTTGGTAGCTGCTACATTGCTGCTCGGAACAGTAACTTGGATGCTCTCCATTAGTAAACATTATTGGGTCACATAGTACATATTACATTCGAATTTCAAACTTTCATATACAAGCTTCAGATATCATAGTGTTACCAGACCCAAAGAACCACTCTTTATTAACCAACTTACAATGTTTAGCCCTTCAAAGGCTTAGATTTCCTAGAGTCTTTGCAGCTTTTGACATTCCTTGACTTACGCCTCTATCATCTTGCTCATCAGACGCATTTCCTCTGTAATTTGAGCTGGCCTCCTCGTTATCTGAAGAACCGGGTCTCTCAGTTAAAAATTGCTCCCAGAAAACATCATTAACCCGGGCTGGTGCAGTTGTTGGTCCTTGCTTATCAGTTGGAGACTCTTGTGAGGAGGATATGTTACCAGCATCATCTGTTAAGTTCTTGCTTCTTGACGCAGTAGCACCATCGTCATCATCATCATTTACAAATGCATTTTGGCCTTGGGTTGCTTGAAATGGAGAGAAAGATGCAAGAGTCAAGTTTAGCTGGCAAGAGACATGGCCGTCACCTTCTTCACTGGGCACTGGACTCTGTTGCAAGGACGGCAACCCTGAATTCTCTTTTGCTACAGCATTTAGAGTCAAGACCGAATCCATTTGAAATGTCAGAGAAGCCCCTGTGCCTGTCAAGTCTATTTCATCAGCATCAAACTGAAGGCTACAAGGTCTCATCTGCACATCTCTCTGAGTCTGTTCAGCTCCAGGTATTTTCCTTACTAGTGAGCTTGCCAGATCTTCATTGGAGCTCTGTGTGCTAGTTGAAACCAAGTTTCTCTCTGAAACAGCTGGTGACAGTTCGAGTGTCAGATTATTGGATAGATCCTGGGAAAAGATATTGCTCTGATTTTCAATAAAATTATTTTCAGCAGCTGGCTCAAACTGATTAGCTCCAGGTAATCGCCGTTTCTTGTAGTAAGCAGTGAAATCCATGGACTCAATTTTACATAATAGATGTTCAAGGATCACAGGATCCTGAACGGCTTTTTCCAAAGACGTATGCAAGTTCTTCTGTCTTTCCTCCACACTGCTTACACGCTGCTTCAACTCATCTAGTTGTGACTTTGCTATGGATTTCTGTTGTTGGAACCTTATGACTTTGGCCTGTAGTTCAGCTTTTTCATTTGAAAGTTTGTCTATCTCTTCATTGAATGCTGCTCTTTCAGGATCCACTTGGGGATGACTGTGGCTGTGAATTGGTTTTCTCCGATGGATGTTCTTCAGAAGGTGCTTTTTGTCCTTCATAAAATCCTCGTTAGCAAACTCCCATTTCTCAGGGTCTATTTTATGAAACCCCTGCAACAAAAGCAGCATACAGATTTCAGTCATGCAAACTATCTCTGAAGGAACAAGGACCATACAGGAATCAGGATCTTTGTTTTCACAGGTGTTATTAGATAATGAATCTTGTATGGTTACACTACTCTGGTTTATCTGTGTATGCATCCCATTCTCCTTGAAGTTATAAATTACCTACTGAACAAGAATCAAAACTAAAAAAAAATAATTTAATCCCACCCCTTTGTTATTGGATTGGGAATTTTCTCATAATCTAACCGTTTAATTATATTTTTTTTCAGTAACCAACAACTAATTTATTTTGTCCCGTTGAAAGCACCACTATTCTGAACTTTTACTAGATTAACACCAATAAATGCTTTTCTCAAAGGCATTGTTAATAAAACTCTTATGGAAATTATGATGTGATTCCGTAAGTAACGAACAAGAAAAAATCATCATCATTGTAATGTTTCATTGAAAACTATTTTGAGGGGGAAATCGTGATCTGAATGACTATTAACAGTCATTCTGACAAATGCACATTGAAAACCCAATCTTGAACATTTTTCTACAAAACCAATGTTAATGAAGAATGAAAACCAAGAAAGCTTATTATTTTCAATCCATCCTTATATGAAGGAAGAAAGGGTATAATCGATATTTACATATTTTTATTGATGATCGTTTTGAGCAAACATAATTGATAATTTTGACAAATACATTTGAAAGGTGCTATTGTGATTATATATAGGTTTTATGAGTTCTATCCCAAATTCAAGACAGTGGTGATTTCGAGGGGTAGAAAGCCAATTTACAGGAAAATCATGATTTCGAGGGGTAGAAAGCCAAATGCATCATTAAGATCTCTTTGTCTACCCTATAATCACATTGCAACCAGATACCAACTAAAAGCCTATTCTGATGCATCACCAAGCAAGCAGTGATCTTGATCATGGCATTACCAAATAGTTGATAAATGTAGACAGCGAACTGACCCTGATCAAAATGATGTATGTGTTCATAGCAACAACTAATTCTGCTAGAAGCCCTTGGCCAAACACCCTGACTAATTAACCATTAGAATTGAATGGGAAGATCCTAGGCAAGGAAATAGTTTTGCAGTGAATTGAACAGAGCTTTTGGGCTTGTCAATTCAAGAATTGGAGCATTCAAGAATTGCAGTGAAATTAAGAGTCCAATTAACAACCGAAGAAGGATGTTATTGTACACAAACACTAGACACCACCACAGATTCAGGGATTCCGGTCAATTTCTCAAGGTCTAAGCAAGATCAGGCATAGATTCAGCGTAGGGAAGAAGAAGGCTCACATAGGTATTAAGCTGGCGAATGAAACTGGAGAAGTTGTTGTGCTTGAAGTAGGTGGGAAGCAAGAGCCTGGAGAATTCGGGAGGGTTCCACACTATGAAACTCGTCCTGCCCTCACTCCACGACACGATGTGGTTGGTGGAAGGGTCGTCCACCATGTCGTACGTCTTTAGGAGGAAAGGAGCAGGGCCTCCGCCTCCGCCCCCGCCCGCCGCCGGACCTCCGTCCATACCGGTTAGGCTTCTGGTTTCAAGAATTGGGGTGGATCAAACCTGGAACAGGGAGAGAGAAGAGAAGAGAAGAGAACAACTTGGGACGAGTAAAGTGTTGTAGATCAAACTTCAAAGAGTCAAAATTGGACGCCCACCGGGAAGGACCGCCTTCAATCCGGTCATTGCTGACTTTTTGTTTGGACCAATCAATCGCTTCAATCCCTTCATGTTTGGGCTGGGTTTCGCATTGTTTACGTCGTCTCAATGGGATATGATCGAGTATTAAGGGCGCGTTTGGAAACAATCACATCTTCATTATCATGTTATATTAATGTAACAAGGTGACGAGGAAAGGACCCTTGGTTTCTCAATGTCCTTTTCGTTGATGACGTTGTGCTTATGGTAGAGGCCTCGGTTTCTCATATGAGAGTTATTATGGAGATTTTGGACTCTTTTTGTGCGGCGTCCGGTCAGAAATTGAACACAGACAAGTCCAAACTATTTGTGTCCAAGAATGTGAGCCCGTATTTGATTGAGGCCCTCAGTGTGGAGAGTGGTTTTGAGGTTACGACGGATTTGGGTAACTACCTCGGGATGCCGGTTTTGCAAAAGCCAGTGACCAAAGAAACATTTTCGTACGTTGTGGATAGGGTCAAATCCCGCCTGAGCTCGTGGAGATCTAAGACCTTGAGCCTCGCTGGCAGGATCACGCTGGCAAAATCTGTCTAAACGACGATCCCTGTTTACCCGATGGCGACAGTGGTTATGCCGGAGGATACTTGCGATAGGATTGACCAATTGGTTTGGGATTTCATTTGGTGCCAGGACCCCAACAGAATTTCCGTCCATCTTGTTGGATGGTCGGGAGTTTGCCTGACTAAGAAAGAAGGAGGTCTTGGTATTAGGTCCATGCGCGATTTGAATCTTGCTATGATGGGAAACTCAGTTGGCGTTTTCTCCACAACTCCGAGAGCCTTTGGTGCAAGGTGTTGGCGGCGAAGTACACTAGAGACTCGGGGAGAAAGGTCAGCAACCCCTCGGCTATTTGGAGCGGATTACAGTCGGGAGTTGAGGATGTTATTCTGAAAGGGTGTGTCTAGAACGTTGGCGATGGGAACAATCTGCGCTTCTGGTTGGACTCTTGGGTTGGCGAGGGTCGTTTTCTCGACTGGGCGTTGGTCACCATCACTTCTAAAGACCGTGAGCTGCTGGTCCGACAATTTTGGGATGAGGAGACCGGATGGAAGTGGGATTTGTTTGCTGATTTGCTGCCTGACGTTATATTGTCCCGGATTGCCTCGATCAAACTCGCGGCGCCATCGACGTTTTCGGATGCGATGAGTTGGAAAGCTAGCCCCGATGGAAGCTACAACGTTAAATCGGCCTATGCCCTGATCACGGGTAGCGGCAATCTGCACTGGGCTGATGGCGTGCTCTATGGGAATATTTGGAAACTTCGGGTTCAAGAATGCATCACGACGTTTGCCTCGCTACTTGCGAAAGGAGTTGTCCTCATGAATGCCGAACGAAGACGAAGACACATGACGCAGAGCGACGTCTGCCCGCTGTGGAAAGGCGGCCCGGAAACGTTGATTCACCTTTTCAGGGAGTGCCTGAAAATTACCCCTCTTTGGTCTTCTTTGAGTATTCCTGTTTGTGTCCATGATTTTTTTCTCGTCCGACTTTGCAGGGTGGTTTCGTGGGAATATCCTGTTCCGCGAAGGAAGGAGCGACTCGGTAGGGTGGCCGACGGTATTCTCAACTGCGCTGTGGTGGATATGGAAGTGGCGGAATGAGGTGGTTTTTGGCAGCTCCAGGAGGAATCTTGCGGAGGCTGAGTTCATCGTCAACCAAGCGGAGGCTTACGCAGTGGTGTGGAACACTAGAGGGGGGTTGCGCAGCCAAGCGACGGCCACTGAAGTAAACGTGTCCTGGTCCATGCCGAAGAACCCGTGGGTGAAGCTCAATACGGACGGGTCTGTCGGGTCGGACGGCACGCCTATGGCGGCTGGAGTTATTCGAGGCACTGATGGGGTTTGGATTCATAGCTTTGCGCGAAAGATCGGCAGGTGTTCGGTTCCTTGCGCCGAGCTTTGGGGAATCCTTGATGACCTGCTCCTGGCGTGGGAGCTAGGATTTATACACATCCTCGTCGAATCCGACTCAGCCCTTGCTATCGAAATGATCAATGAGGAACCAAGACCTACTCATCCCCTCGCCAATTTGGTTAACCACTGCCGAATCCTCACTAGACGAGATTGGAACACTCGTCTCAAACACGTCTTCAGGGAAGCGAACTCAGTCGCGGACTCCCTCGCCAGGCATGCTCATGCCCTCTCTCTCGGCCTCACATCCTTCCGGTCCCGCCCGACATCGCCCTCCCGTTCCTGGAGCATGACTTGCTTGGGCGTATCACGGGACGCCTTGTGAGACTCTAGTCTCGTGTTCCTGGGCTTCTGCCCTTGTTTTTTCACCAAAAAAAAATGTAAGGTGAAAAGGAGTGATTCTCTCATTTTGTTAGCTCTCCCTCTAATAGAGGAATGATTGATGTAAAGAATACTCAAATTTCTTATGAATAAGGGGTTGAAAGATATGAGAAGATATTTTGTGCAAAGTATCATGACATTAAAATAGACAAATTCATTTCCATTCCATATACATTTCCACAATTTGCAACCAAACGGGGTCTAAATAATGATCTGTCGGATCACGTATGTGGACAAATTCCATATAATTGGTTTGGGTTGGATTGTAATTATACCTGTTTAGTTTGGGTTATTTGATCAAGTTATATAAATTATTTCTGATTTGGGTTGTGTCTGATTTTATTCCGTCATTTTTCAGGTATCTCGGGTTTCAGATTGGGATGAATTTAAGTTATATCATATTTGGGTTAGATCGGATTCGGAATGGACTACATTTCAACCATATAGGGTCCGTTCGGTGCATGAAAAATAATGTACTATAATGCCTTGTTTCAAAAAGCTCTTATTTAAATCAAACAAGACACATGAATCTATGTAATAAGGGTAGAAAAGTATGTCACTTTTTCTTATTTGATTGGTTGGTATAAAGGGCTTGTTTAGTCTAGAATACTCCTTCCCAAAATAATACCTTTTATTTTATAATCACCCTTGCCACTGAACACAGCCATAGGATTTTAATCACCATTCTATATTATTTACATTGATTTTTTTTAATTGTAATGTATCTTCATATTATGTAGGTTGTCTACTGTGAATAAATCTAGACGACCGAGATAAAGAAGAAAGGAAGAAGATGAAGCAGCCCCATTTGTGGGACGAAGGCAACTACCAAGAGTTACAACTTAGGTTTAAATGACTTTAGTATATTTATTTTATTAGATGGAAAAACTAATTAGTATCCTTATTATCATTTTTTTAATTACTATTACCATTGTTAATATTGTACAAATCCTTGACTAATATATTACTTGACCGCTAAGGACCGAGGCGATTTGCAATCTAAGAAGTATCGACCCTGATTCCCAGAAACGGAGAAAAATGGGACCAAGTATTACATGTCCACCTATTTTACATGCATTCTATGTCCTTGAAAGGATAATACGAGGTTCTTTAAATGTTTTACTCCATGTTGGTTGTAGTAAGCAGCCACTCAAAACCAAAATTGGTCTTTCTTTTGACCAGCTTCTACAATTGCATAGTTTGAGATATTAACAAATTCTTTACTTGGTAATAAATCGTCGTCGTGGTTTCACCTTGCTCTATATTGGGAATCAGAGCCATCTTTATCATTTCAGGGGTCTTAGGACGAGACAAAATTTTGGGGCCCTTAACATAGCTAGGGTTGTAATCGAACCGAATCGATCCGAACATTTCAATGTTCAGGCTTGGCTCGATCGCATACAAGCATGTTCTGGCTCGAGCTCGAGTTCGATTCGAGCTGTTCGGATTCGGCTCGAGTAGAGGTACGCCGAGCTCGAGCTGGGCTCACGAGCCCGCTCGTTTAGTACATTCGCGAACACACTAAACAAGCTCGGCGTCGTCGGAGGGCTGTGAGGGCGTCATCAGAGTGCGTGAGTGCGTAAGAGGCTGAGAGCGGCGTGAGAGACTGAGAGACTAGAGTGAGGATTGCGTGGTCTGCGTGAGAGAGTAGGAGTTATTGTGGTGCGTACTTTTTTAACAAATTAAGTGTAAAAAGGCTAAAAACATAAAAATTAAATGATATATAAATATAATAAAACATCATTAATGAAGCAATATTTTATATATTATATAGTTTTTCATAATCGAGCTTGTTTGCGAACATATTAACGAGCTTGTTCACGAACAAATTGACGAGCTTGTTCGTGAACAAAACGAATTGAGTTTCCAAGTGTTCAGATTCGACTCGTTTATCTTATCGAGTTGTTCGGGCTTGGTTCGTTTATAATTCGAGCCAAACTCGTACGAGTTTTTACCAAATCGAACGTCGAACATCTCGTGAACGGCTCGGTTCGTTTACAACCCTAAACATAGCAAGGAAATAGTTTTCAATTAATGTAAAAAAAATGTCTAAGAGTACACTTGACATCAAATACAACTTTCAATCCAAATTATCAAACATAATTGAAAAACCAGCATCTTCCAATCCAATGTGTCAAACCAAGTGAACCTGCAAAAGAAACATACTCATTAAGTCATCATATAAATCGACTTCTTCGAGCAATATTTGAAGCAAAATCAACAGTGATATCACTAATATCAATTTGCTCGAACATATCCTTCTCAATACTAAGAATAGCTAGACCAATAACCTTTTCTTTTTGACACCCAGATGCATATTTTCTAGGCAACATGATGCAAAATAGTAAATTAAAAAAAGTATAAAAGAAACAATATCACCTGTAATTAGTGGAAAAAAAATGAGTATACTTCAATTTGTGAACCAATATCAATTCCAATTGAGTAGAAGAAAACAAAACATTCTTGTAACAACAAAATAAAACTCAATTAATTCATAAAGGTATATCCAATTTGTTGTAACAACAAACTAATGTTCCAATTCAGTTTCAATTAATTTTTTATTCGGAATTTTCTATCTACTCTACAAAATCCAATTTGCAATTGCCCATTTGCACATTTGCACAATTGCCACCTAATCTACCGAGTTTGCTCATATCTGCTACTAGCTAATATAGTAATCTTCCATTTCACTTATCATTCAATACACAGTAACACAAAACTATACTCCCTCCGTTCAGATCTATTTGTCCTTCTAGGACAAATGTACAAATATTAAGATAGACTTATTCTTTCCAAATTGCCCATATTTCATTCACATTCTCTTCTTTTTTTAACCAACTTTTCAAAGTCTTAATTAGTGCTTAATCATAGCCGGAATGTTCAATTTATACCCAAATTCCAGTTAAAGCATTTACTCCATGCATGTACAAGCCAAGAAGCACATATTTTTCCCTCTCATTGCCTTACATGTAGACTCTAAATAATTCCAGGAAAAAAATAGAGGCAAAACTAATAATCCAAATTTTATCAAAAGTTTGATAATTGGAGCCAAATTTCAATTTCACATATCAATTGATGTTGTACATATATAGTTTATGGCTGAAGCGCGATTCACATGCCCAATTTTAAAGTTCTTGTCTTACCCATGGCTCCATACATCAATATTGATTTGAATTATCTTCCGGATGAAGTTCCTCCATTTTATTTAAATGAAACCCCCAATTTAGACTTTGAAAGATATGAAGAATTTTTGTTCCATGATCAAGATGAAGTTGAGAATGACGAAGCAATTCTTGAAGGACCACAGAAACGCCGTTGAAGAACTAGGTACGTACGCGTTATCTATTTTCTAGATGGGAGTATGAACTTTCTTGGCTAACTAATCTTTATGTTGCGTATCTATGAGGACGTAAATATACATATGCTTAAGTGGAATAGACATGTTGCTTACTAATCGATGTGTGCATAAAAGGAGTTAAATGTACATGTATTGTAGTATTATGCTATGTATAAATCATTTCTGCTCAGACTTTATTTTAAGAATCAATAAGTTGTAAACCATCGTATGTGCATAGTAAGAGCTTGTGTTTAACATGTCTATATGGATATATATATATAGGTGAAATCCAAAATCGAAAGAACCGAACCTTATCAAATGAAGAACGGCGGATGATAAACAATGTTTTGCTCGAAAGAAGTGACAATGGGAAACTAAGACGCAACACACCAACTGAAGTTTCATCTTTGCTCTTAGTTCCATTCAAAAATGTGCAGCAAATTTGGAATCGTGCAAAAAGAACTCCAAGTGGCTCGGTTGTTGATTTGTGTGAAAAAAGAGGAATAAATAGTGGTCAAAAGTGAGTTACAGTGGATCTTTCTCGCATGGATGGCATATCTTTGCCTAAGCGAACAACTTTGAGATCACTTGCTCTTGAATTGGGGGTCAGCCAAGGCACTTTGCACAATCGGTTGAAGGAAGGTAACCTACGACGTCACTCAAATGCCATCAAACCCTTTTTAAAGGAACAACACAAGATAGCACGACTCAAATTTTGCATGTCAATGTTGGATGAAACTACTCTGCCGCATCATCCTAAGTTTTCAGGAATGTTTAACATCGTGCATATCGATGAAAAGTGGTTCTATATGCCAAAGAAATCAACAAGATACTACTTACACAAGGAAGAGGAAGATCCCTTGCATTCATGCCAATTCAAAAAGTTATCGGAAAAGTCATGTTCTTGGCTGCCATTACAAGGCCAAGGTTCGATGAGGAAGGGAATGAGATATTTTCCGGAAAAATAGGTGTCTTTCCCTTTATAACCATGGAGCCAGCCATTAGAAGGTGTAAGGCCCGAGGCCCTAGAAGCGCTATCCCATGCCAACCCAAGGAATTCCCAGGAGGTCACCCATCTTGGTACTACTTTCGCCCTAGCACGCTTAACTTCATAGTTCTTTTTACCTCTTGAACCATGAAAACGAAGAGCTCTTGTTAGCATGAGGAGCATTTCAATCCCTTATAAATTATCGGGGTGTTATAGAAGGAGTCGAAACCGAGAACCGAGAACAATGGAGACAAATCCAATCACTTCTGTTAAGAAAGAAACGATACGTGCTTTCCTATTTGGAAAGCTTAATCTGGTAATTTGTGATAAGTGGCCTACTGAGGAGTTGGGCAAGACGATTTTCATGCAACAAGATAATTCGAGGACTTATGTTCGACCAGACGACGAGGGGTTTAAGCTTGCTGCATCACAAAGTGGATTTGATCATGTTAGACAACTTTTTCAACCAGCTAACTCTCCGGATATGAATGTCTTAGATCTAGGATTTTTTAATGCAATTTAGTCATTGAAAGATAAGGAGCAGGTCAAGACAATTGATGAACTCGTTGGGGTTGTTCAAAGGGCGTTTGATGCATATCCAACAAAGCAAATCAATCATGTGTTTTTGAGTTTGCAACTATGCATGAGAAGACCTATGGAAGCTGGAGGGTCGAATAATTATAAAATTCCCCATGTAGATAAGCTTGGTTTAGAAAGAAGAGGTTGCCTTCCAAGAGTATTTGATTGTCTTGTTGCTTTGGTTGAAAATGTTATGAGTACTTTAGAAACAAGGCACGAATAGGATTAAAATATCAATGTATTCTTTGCCATCATCTGATGTTCAACTAGTACCTCTTATGAATGTAGTTGGAGAACTTTTACATTTTTCTTTTTGCTTAAACGTTTCAAGGTTTATTTACTGTTGTTAATAAAAAAAGTTGGTGATTAACTTGTAGGAGTTATAAAAAAATCCATGTATAGTGACCTGCAGTACAAAACAATTCTAAATTAGTGAATTTGCAGTACCAAACAATTGTTTGTCAACCGTCTTCAATGCTCTAAATCATAGAACTTGTTGTCTATGTGAGTTTAGTTTTGCAATGGGTTAAATAATCTAATGAAGGATAATACCGAGAAGAAGAGTTTTGATTAACGTAGAGAAATGGAGCATTAATAACATGGTAAGAGAGTTGATGAGTATGAGGGGTAATATTGGAGAAGTTTTGACAAAAATTCCTTTAAGGACAAATAGAATTGGAAAAAATAATTCTCCTAGAAGGACAAGTAGAACTGAACGGTGGGAGTATTAGATTAATAATTATTTGGCAGCCAATTGGTTGTTACTTGTTGCCTAAAATTGGAGAGGGACGACTCAACACTAAAGTTAGGGAAATAAGCAAGGAACGCGTTTATTTATAGAGGAACCACTCAAGATCAAAACAATCCTTGAGTGTAAACCTCTACCTCCTTGGAGGATTTTCGAATAGTCTTTTCCTTTCTTATTAAGCGTTCTTACAGTTATACTGATGAGTTCTTTACACTTCTCTAGCACTTAGAGTACGTCCTAAGTCCACTAGTAAAGACTCCTTTAAGCCTATAACTAAAACCTAGCTTAATGTTCTAAAGGACGCTACTCACTCGTCCTTCACAGTACTTCGTGAGGACTTCTCTTTTCTTTTGTTTTTCTGTTTACAAACACTTTGTGATTTGGTTTCTAGTCTTCGAGTGTTCTTGACTTGTTCTTGCTGTTCTTGATCGAGGTCACTTTCACTCTGATTCGTTGTGAATATTCTCTGAAAGCTTAAGTCAGTATAAATGCCCAGGGGGTATTTATAGTACTTGGGAAGGGTGTCATTCCTTCTGATGATCATGCCCTTCATAGACGTGGCTACAGGATCGGCTTCCACGTGGTATAGCGGTGATGAAGGAAGCTTCCTATATCCAGCTGTGTAGAACTCCGCTACAAGATCGGCCTCCACGTGGTGATGGACTGATCTACAGGATCTGCCTCCACATGTCCTTGATGATCAAACATTGTCGAGTGATGTCATCCTGTCGGGTCCCAAGTAAGGACACTTTGAGTTGAAGCTTGCGTTCCTAACGCTTGGAGTTGAAGCTCGCGTTCCTACTTGTTTGGGACTGCGCCCTTGCTCAAGTAGTAACTTCGCTGGTCCTTACTCCTGGGAGATAGCGTCCTTTCACCTCAGGGACGGCTACATACTTGTTGTCCTTTTCATCACTAGTGTTCCTGAACACTTGGACAACTTTATTAGATCAAAGTGAGTTTGTCATATCGAAACTAAGGGACGGTTATATAGGCATAATATTAAGTACAAGACAGTCCTTAATATCGTCCCAACAATTTCCCCCTTGAGCCGGGCCTTGGCCGGTGGCCTAGTGCGCATTGGGCAGGGCTTCCTTCAACTACAACTATAGGACCGGTGAAATTGAAATCAGAATAGAGATGTTTAAGGAAGAAGATGAATATGGTAGAATTGAAATTACAATTACACGTATATATGAGAAATATTTATGACACTCACCAACCATAAATTATTCTAATTGATACTATTAGTCTGAATCCTCCTACAAATGGATCTAGTTGTACTTCGCGCTCCAAATTTTTGATGATTCAATCACTCTTTCTTGGGCGAAGGGAAGGATCTCTCGATCAGGAAAGAGAACGGGGAAAGCCCATACGACCCAATATATCTGACAGGTCGCACTATACGTCAACCCAAGTTACATCTTCATCTCCCGGAATTCGAAAGGGTACTTTTGGAACACCAATAGGCATTAACTGAAAGAAATAAGAATTAAGTACTATATTTTACTTTGATATGGAGACGTAATAATTGGGCTATTCTCTTTATAATATCAACATATACAATATGGTATGATTGCAAGAATCGGGGAAATTGGAATTGTTTGAAAGAAAGTGTCGAAGAGACGCAGACTATCGACGAGGAAAGTCGCTGAGATGTTTGATTTTTTTTAAGTTTTTTCTTTATTTTCCATATCAGATTGAGAATGAGCCATTTTAGATTTTTATGGGCCTTTTTTGTTAATTTGGATAGGCCTAATTTTACTACTCCTAATTTTCTACATGTGGGCCTCTATAATTTGGGGGCACTAGGCGACCGCCCCCCATTTGATCCTGGCCTGGCTGGTGGCCTTGTGGGCAGGGCTTCCTACAACTGCAACTTAAGGACTGGTGAAATTGAAATCAGAATAGAGATGTTTAAGGAAGAAGAAAAATAGGGAAAAATTGAAATTACAATTACATGTATAATATGAGAAAAAAAATTGAAACTCACCATTGTAGACTAATGGTATGATTGAAAGAATCCGGGAAATTGGCATTGACTGAGCGAAAGAGTCGAAGAGACGCTGACTTCTGACGAGGAATGTCGCTGAGATGTTTTGATTTTGTTTTGAAGTTTTTTCTTTATTTTCCATATCAGTTGAGAATGAGCTTTTTTAGATTTTTATGGGCCTTTTTTTTAATTCAGATGAGCCTAATTTTACTACTAATTTTCTACATTGGGACCTCTATAATTTGGGGGCCCTAGGCGACCGCCCCCCATTTGAGCCAGACCTGTTGGGAATCCACCACCTACGAGAATTGCTTCATCACATAAGCATTTTTTTTTGACTCGGTGAAGATTAGAATCCCTACTCAAGGAGGGTATCCTAGATGAAAGCTAAAAGCTCGTGGTGGTTCCGGTTCATCACATAAGCATTTGAAAGCGTAGCATTTGTGTCAGTTGTAACTACTATATGCCGGATCTTTCTAAGTTTATGGTTTCCTACTCATGACTTTTATACGGGCACATATTTCTAGTCATAGATTTAGCTGCCCTTCATTCCACGAGGACCTGATGATATTACCATCAATACAGAAGCTAAGTAATCAGATCTTACAAATGGACGAGAGAATAGATTTCAAAGGGTAACTTGGCAAATCCACCCGCATAATGAGATGGTACTGTTTCAAAGGGTAACTTGGCAAATCCACCCGCATAAGCGTGCATTTTAGTAACTGAAATAAAGTTATGACAAGTTTTCCGATAATTATCTGAAGAAGAGTCAACTTCCATTGGTAAACTGCTTGTGGATGTCTTCAAAAGAGATGGTGGCAGACCCCCTTCTCTTTGCCTTTGGCTGAGATGAATGTTCCTTCCAACCAGTCATATATATTACCTGCAATTCACAAGTTTAGACGACAATCAAAGTCACAACCCACGATTAACCTAAAGCTCAGGCTTTTTATTGCGCTATTGTAACATCAAAATAAACACAAAAACTCCATTTTCACCCTCTCCTCAAGTAACCAATAAATCGTCACAACAAGATCTATGCCCACTTTGGTAGGAAACCATCACACATGCAGTTCTTATTCATGTTAGGCAACCCAACAATTTCCTTAAAACTTAAAAAGTGCTGAATTCACACGCTACACACAAGTACGCAAAGAACAGATAAAAGAGCTAACATGGAAAAGGCCACATATAAACAGATATACGTTTAAGTTAAAATAGAGAGACATAGAATCAGTAGATTAAGCGGATGTGGGTGCAAAACAAGTTAAAGGGAAAGGAAAATTTTGACAGAAATTTGAAATGCATCCAAATATCAAGGATCTAGAAACATAGAGAACCATCTCACAATAAAAACTAGTGATTGATTATGCTACTGTACTCCATATGCTAATAAAAAACAGGGGACATCACACAGTACACGAAATAAAATAAGAGAATATTAGTGCAAGCAACATTGATTCAGATTCTGATCATTAAGCACCTGGAAAGTAGCGGGAATAGTGCCATCTTCTTCTCCGAACATTGACTGATAAACTGATGCAGTTGCTAGAGCAGTGTCCCTCTTTAAAAGCTGAAAAAGACAGAAATCTCTGTAACTGATCTCCAGCATATAAAGCAAGTGATACAAAACAATACATCTGTAAAAGCATCTCACTTTGTTCCTTTGCAGAAGAGCATTAGTTTCACCCATTGCACGAAGGTGCTCTATCAGCTGCAAGGCTAAAGAAAAGATGATCAAGAAACTTAAGCAAGTAATTAATAAGAGTAAACAAGGAATGAATAATGCAACTTTCAACTAAAAAAAAAAGGAATTTCGACTCTAATTGCATGGGTTCGAATTATTACATTGAACAGTGGGATTTTCTTATTAGTAAACAAAGGGTTGACAACATGACGTTTGTCAATTTTCCATGGTATCAAGCTTGGAACAACTCAACTATTGCAGAATGTTTCATTCACAAACTTCAGTGACATAACAGCCTACAATATGAAACATGTTCAGTACACGAGGGGCTTCCCTAATATGTCAATAGAAGAAACTAATGCCGCCGTCATGTCTCCAATTATGTCGCTGAGCAAGATATGCACATTATTATTGTTCAACATGATAATAGAAATGATCCTAACGACATGGAAAGCTGAAAATGAGGTGTACAGGATGCATCCATGAAAAGATTTAGTCCAAGAAGGTGTTTGTCGTGGATGTGTGGACGTTGGATGTTCAATACATTCGTAGTTTGGCAGTAGATTTAAGATAAAGGAATCAGCACCATTGTTTGAAGTTGGTGTTTTCAATAATCGTAAATTCTGTTTCTTCATGATTTTGTATAGCTGGAGGCTATGCGGATATTTTCTGTAGTGGAACCTTTGATAAGAAATTATTATCCAGATTCAAAATGCAAAGATGATTGGTCATGAAAAAACAAATCACTTCACAACATACAAAGCCTAGAAGCTACTCAAGAGATTTCCTATTTCGAGAAATAACTCACCATCTCTGTACTTGACAGTGTACTCATCAACATCCACACCAGGAAGAGCAAAGCCTGCCCTGGTCAAAAGGTTTCCTGCATCACGGACCTGTATAATAGCCACAATTGAACTGAAAACCCATAAAATGAAGTGAACTAGTAAAGCATCTAAATAAATTTGGTGTAATTAGAAACATGCAACTTGCATCTTGACTCGCAGACCCTCCTCGTGTGGGACACATTGGGTAGATGTTGTTGTTATACTAAAGGTATATATATAATAATCTTCGTTTAAGCCACTATATAGCTGAGTAGCTGACTACTAAATTCCAATTAAATTTTAGTTCAGAATTTAAGATTATGACTCAATGGATTTTACTGCCAACTTTGGCTCAATTATTATGACTACAATAGTATCCTTTATTGATGTCATTATGGCCTTGTTCTAGTTTTGTTGGGGAAAGTTGGTTTTGGTCAGAAAGTAGTTCTTATTGTATTGGGAAATCTAAAAAGTAGAGAGAGTAACACAAATTTCAATGAGATTGAAAGTAGTTTTTGATGAAAATTACTTTTAAGAGAGAAAGTGAACAAGGCTATATAAGCAATCTATAATTTCACTTCCAATTATCATCAAACCCCTGATGGATGGATTTGTTCCTCTTTTCCTTAACTCAGATGACAGGTTTCTTCTAATTCCCTGTCATTCTTTTCCTTTCTAAATCTTATCCAATACACATCTTTAACCATAACAGCAGGTATGTAAAATATACCATTCTAACCAACAACAAGCCACTAGCACATAAAAGTTCAATGGAAAGATAAAGTTTTGACTTTGTAAAAAATCATTAACTAGTCATGAACTCACTAAGCCATGTTCACGGCTGCATCAACATTTGTCCAATGACACAAGCATAACTTTTATAATTGAGTCCTAACTTTCTATGCTTTAGAGGTTGTATTTCAACACATTCAATCCCGCAAGGCATGGAATTTAATTGTGCTATACGTTCTCACCATATAATACTTGGCTTAAAAGAGTTCTCCTGTCCCATATCATAACCCTGGGAAATTTCCCAGGAATCCCTGCTCTAATTTGGTAATTTCCGTATGAAATAGTTAAATAACGATCCACCTATAGTAAAAACATAAAAGAAACTTTCCATGAACATAAGCTCACAAATTACAGAACTAGGATATTCAAAATGCAATCATAAGCTCCAGGATTAACTAGATAAAACAAATTTTAAGAAGGATCCAGAATTTGTTTTAAAAAAAAATAGGTATTTCACTTTATTCGTGTGAAGGCTAAAACCACCTGAATTGAAGAGATTACAGATAAGCATGACAACAAGAATCAAAGGTTGAGCAGCTACATGTCATTCCTAGCGGATTATTCAGGCCAGTGCTTCATGTGCTATGAGTTTCTCATTCACAACTTCCGTTTCCTCAAAAATCCAACAAAGTACAATCTCTCTCGAGAAGATTTCTGTGGTGTTGAAGAGAGGAGCAGGACAAGTGATTTGCTTGAGAGCTAATTACTATGATAAAGGAAGTATGAGCTAAAAACATAGCTAGCTTACATTATTTGAAGTGAAGGAAAATAAAGAAAATATGTGTGAAGGTTTAATAAATAATGTATTCAGGGGTATCAGAACTTCAGTAAAAGCAAAAATGATGGGTTGGACCTGGCACTCCAAGACCTACAAGAACGGGCAAGACTTATGGAGAGCAGGGATGTTTCAGCCCAAAAGCTTTGTATCAAATTCAATACGCTTACAAGTTGATCATAATCTATTGCAAGTGAACATTTTCTCTATCCTTCAAGTTTGAAGCAAAACATCATCTTTCAGAATAAATCCAGATGTACCTCATTGACAAAGGACCATTTTCTAAGAAATCAATAAATTATGGCTCCTTATGTAAGCAGCATTATATATACTACAATCTTTAAAGAGAGTTACCTGTGCCAAAGGAGAGAGACGTGGGCTAATTCCACCCTCTCTTTCCATTTGTGCTACTGTACATGCTATCCTCAACTCTCTATCAAAAACACAAAAAACAAATATTATAAAATTTATAGACCACAACATACTAATACTGCATATAGTTGAAATAAAAAAAACGATATAAAGACCAATAGACATACTTCAAAGTCTCACCGCCAAGGATAGCCCCTAAAAAGAGGCCATCAGGTCTTAATGCTAATTGACTCTGTAATTGAACAATCAAATTATATTAAATAAATGCACTGGTAATTGTATTGGTACCATAAAACCATGATATTGTGTCATCTATCCACTAAATCACTTTCAATCAAAAAACCATACCTGTATCAAAGCTCCAGGAAGATCATTTGTCCAATGTAGTCCCAAACAGCTGATCACCAAATCTAGTGAACTTGAAAGGACCAAACAATATGAGAAATTATAGAGGAAAATGGTTCTAAGAACCAATGGGCATCACAGATAAATATCCATGCATACCTTTCTTGAACTGGAAGAAATTCATCATCAGCAACAAAAAATGATGTCTCAACGTTATGATTAGGCATAACTTTCTCATTTTCCATGCACAACTTTATCATGTCATAAGATGTGTCCATCATAAGAAATCTTTCAATACCACCTGATACAAAAGACAAAAACGGTAACATATTGGATTCAGAAGTTCGTATAATAAAAAAAAGGTTTGGCAGAAGTCTATACAGACTATAGTTTACAAATAGCTATACACAGATCACTATGCCCTCGCAGATAATGTTGGATGACCAGAAATATAACTTTTAAGCATATGACACATGTCCTTATATGTTCATTGCCTAATTATCTGGAATGTTTGGTAATTTGATCCTAGGTGACGTAATGAGAAATACAGAAACTTTCTAATTTAACTAGATCTGTATGAGGATTGGAAAAAATCCATATGGCAAGACCGCGTATTTCACAGGAGTATAAGATATAATGGCTTTGAAGAAAAAGATTATATTTTTGTCCAGGTCAAAATGAGAAGAAAGAACTCAAGCCCATGGTTCAAGTCATGGAGACATAACAGACATGAAGAAGCCATGTTCCAAAAAGTATAGAAGAAAGATACCAGGGAGGGACAAACAAATAATATTTTGTTTTAAACATCTATATTAAATGAGTGAATCAATACCACTACAAGACATATTGTCATGCGCATATACTTTTTGTTCTATACAGCTCATTGTCCTCAAACAACAAGGTTTTATGCTCAAGTTTGCCCACAAGTCTGAGAACCACAAGCAGAGAGCACAGACTGCAGCGTTTTTCAGGCTGCACAAACAGAATTAATTAGTAGTCTAACTCATAGTCATATATTGTCAGCTCATTCTCCAATTAGTAATGTCAATATCTCCCATGTTATATTTTGTAAAGGAGGTTGATTGGATGGGAACAAAGTAGGCAAATCTATTCTACCTGATCATTTATCCCCCACTGGTACAAACACAACTCTGTGTTTGTCACATACAATCACCTATTTCATATAATTAAGTTTCAGAAGCAAAAGGACAGAATAGAGTCTGTTTGGAACAACAACAGAAAGCCTTGTAAGGCCTTTTGAGTTTTCACCAGCTTATCTCCAACATTATAAGGTACATTATAATATGACTTGTAAGAAAACTGTACTGGCATTGACCACTCAACAGACCCATAGTTACATTACAAAAAACAGACAGAGCTAGAAACAGAGGACACAAAACTTCAGAACAAAAGGGCATGATATGAAGTGTTCATTATCACTCACCATGCCCATGGAGCAGACGTCTCACAACACTCAAACAGCCACCCAAACATAATGCTGTTGGAAATGTTCTTCTGCAATCCTGCAAAACAGACAGTATGTATATTGGAAAGTATGAACACATAACCAACCACTTCAATACTTCATGCAATTGATTCAAAACCACTAGTATCACACAAGCTGAAACATATATGAGAAGATTAAGGTTTTAAAAAGCAAGAATTGCATAGAAGCACAAGAGGAAGAACGCACAGCATAATGATATTTCAATTGCAGATAAAACGCATAAATAAGTAGCAAAACTGAGTGTTCTGTGTTAAAGCATGGTTAAGCATATTTCCTACAATAACATCATGCTCCTTAGCCAAAAAAAATCAATCTATGTTCACTTTCCAGAACAGGGAATATATCTTATGGAATCCTGAGGATAAATTTTCACAATCAAAGTAAGAATGTCAACATCATTTCACAATCATTATTTTAAGTATTGATTAAACTAGTTCTGAGATCATGAGAACCTCACAAAAAGTAGAATCACTTTTCCAAATTCTAGCAATCAAAAAGTGGGAAAGAAAAGGCCAAACTACCCCCACCTACCCTCTCAGAAGCAAAAGACAACACGGCTAACAGGAAGCCAGCAGCGAAAGTTCATATGTTTTCCAGTGTGAAGTGATAAGAAACATAAATGTGATTCCATCTATTGCTGATCTAACATTCGACAACAAAGCAGTACAAGCTCAATCAAAAAGAAATGTCAATATTTCATTCACATTTGCAATTAAAAAAGGCTCCTTTAGCAGCTCAGTGCTTTCTGCACCAGAAGGGTGTGGGGGTTCAGGGGTATGCACCCATACCCAGAACAAGTCTAGAGAGGGTGTTTCATAAAGCCCTAGACCATGCCAGAAACCAAAACCAAAAGGAGACAGGTGCTAGTGGAATCTACCCAGTGTTTTTTGCACCAGCGGGGTCTAAGGGGTTGAGGTGTATTCACACATACCCAGAACAAGTCTAGAGGGTGTTTCATAAAGACCTAGAGTGGGGCGAAAGCCGAAAGCAAAGGGAAACAGGTGCGTTAAAAACACAGGACACACAAAAAAGGCCAAACCCAAAAACAAATCACAAAAAAGCACCAGAAAACTAGCACCGAGGAACACAAGAAACCTCCTTCCCAAAAGACCCCTAAACCTGCATGCCACACTCTCACCAAAATCTGCTTCATACAACAAAACCCAATATTAAGATCTCAATCACGTGAAAGTGAGAATTCCATGTAATAACAATTTACATGGACATCTCATTTTTTCCACAAGACCTTAGCAAAAGTATAATAAAAACACATCCAATATTGAATGACATAAACATTCTGGATACAGTACTTTCAGTTCTGAGAGCAGGTAATGATAGCTTATTTTCTGCATACTAGGCTTTTCACTTGTTCTCTAATACTAACAAGATAATAAAGATTTCAGCAGAAACCTGTCTAGAAATTAACTTACATCTCTTCCTTTACTGATCTTTCCGTAACCTATTATTCTTCAAACCATGTAATCTTTGTCAAACCAAGCCATAAAAGTTAGATCCTCCATTTTATGTCCCCAATCAGCCATGAAACGCCAAATTGCCCACAATAAATGGTTCTCTCCAATTACACTATTTTTTATCATGGGTAAGGTGATTCGCATCACAATGTTAAGACCCCTTAACAGTGCAAGAGAATTTCATCAAACTTGTCCCTCAAATCATTTCTCTACATCCTACCAAATATCTAGAATGTGAGATATGAGTTGTTTTTAAAGAAACTTAATAAATATGTACAGCTGCAACATTCTCACAATAAGACCTCAGCTTCTGGTTGAGATCAACAGAGTATAGACAAGTGATGTTTTAAGGATATATATAACTATACAAGACCAAACTCTGATCCCATAAGCTCTGTCAGACCCAAGAGGATCTGCCACTGTGCCAGTTTAATTCATACACATAAAAAGCAATTCTACTAGTTTTCGCTGAGCACTTTTTCTACATGTTATTCTACCAATGATCAAGACAAGATTACAAATAAAGCCACAAAAGAAGTGTCTTCCCCCCTCCCCCCATCCCAGCTCAAGACGTGATGATTCAGTCATGCAGTAGGTACTAGTCAAAAAGAAAACATATAAAGATACAAACACTGTAACTAAAAGTTTTAGAAGAGTATTTAAATATATTCCACTAATAGGAAGCATACCTGCAGTCGATCTAGCATATTCTCTGCCACAGAATCAAGAAAAGAATCACCTGGCTGCATCAACCATGCTGCTCTATCACGCTGCAGATACAGAGAAAAAAAAAAGTAAAATGCATTACACACAATATATTAGTTGGAAAGAGAATAGCATCAATATCTCAGGGTAGATTATCTTACTACTTATGTTAGTTGAAAGTTTGTCTTGCAGTTGTGAATTATCTGTTGGCATTCTCAGTCATTATCATAAAAATTTGTTATGTCCTCCTTCGGGTTCGAATCTAGTCTATCACAGCCAGTCCCAGTCTGATATATTTTTTCTGCGATGAATGTTGATAGAGAATTCAAAGATAGACTGATAAGCAAAAGAAAAAAAATCCAAAAAAGGATTTCCAGAAAATAACTGCTTCTGGTAGAGGAAATTGGACAGGAAGAGAGCTCGATATTTTGTGATCATTGCATGCTCTATAGACATAAAACTTATAGATACTTGAAATTAGAAGGCTATCTGTTACATAAAGGTAGGCAAAGGAAGGAAGTCATTCATACTTCTACTTGCAGAATTATCATGCCGTTTTACAAAGGATCAGTTCAAATAAATACTATCTTTGATGCTGCTGAAGTATAAAAAGGGTGCAATGGAGCCAGAATGTGCTGCCTTTTTTAGAAGGAACAATCATTTGCCTGTTTTCCTACGATCACAAATCATTTGAAGCCGCCTATTATGGCTTTCTCCATTATCATGCCAGATGGTAACACATCCAAAGTTACAATCACATTCCAGAATACACAACCACACATTTGTCTCAACTTCCTTACCTTTCAGACTAGACAGCATTACACTGGCATTGCTTACCTTCTAATTATAGTACCAAGTGTGCCACGGGAGAGTTATGAGATGCTTGATCAAATGTTGTAGGGTTATGCCATGGTCAAGGTTTTGAGATCTTGCAAAAGCAAAGAGTCCCTTATTTTTCCAATTTTTAATCCCCGTTTCAGGGTTATGAGATGCTTTTACAGTCTGATTCATTCAAGCACATAGGAAATGAAGTCAGTAGTTTCAATTACGCTGTCCCTGCAGAGCATCTACTCTCCGCAGAAAGACAATAAAACAAGCATCGCTAAGCCCTAATATGCAATAATACATTTTTGTATCTCTGAAACGGCAACTAGTTATGAACCGATCTTCGCAATTGTGATAAAGAAAAACACAGAGAAAGTCAGGATAACGAACTGATCTTCGCAATTATGAAGTGATCTTCAGGTTCTTATTAGGAGGGAATTAACCTGCTTGCGCTTGAGGTCGCGGTCGAAAATCTAGACTTTGGAAGCACTACTAGCAAATCCATCACCGGCGTCCGTACTATACGAGCTTGCTCTTGAGCGAAGCAGGGTGGAGAATGAAGATTTGAGCCGAAAGGAAGCAGAGAATGCTCTCATTCTTGATGTTCTCACAATCTCGCCCCTTTCAATTTGAACTTCGCAGTTTGACACACCTCCACCAGCTCCACGGAGAATATGAATACAGTAGAGGAAACTAACGGAAGACAAAAATCGTGAGCCTGCCGAATAGGAGTATCCAATTCCGGTGAACCGCAATTCCGGTTAACTGGTTTCGGTTTGGTTAACTGGACTTCGGTTCGGTTAGCTAAAATCAGAAAAGGTTATTCAAATTTTGGGTTCGGTTTTATGGGTTAACAAATAACCATTTATGTGATTTTGATTATAATAATCTATATCTATATATCTATATATATATCTATAAAACTATAAAGAAGAAACTTTGTGGCAATGAATGCCCTTCATTTTATACAAAAGCCAATGTTTCAAGTATTATACTGGGTGGGTCCTCTTAATTGAATTGAATGCATGGAGAGGGCTTAAGTGGGGATGACCGAAACCTATGTTTCCATGCAATTGTAAAATAGAGTTTTAGAATGTAAGCCATTTAAGTGGGGATGTTAGAGGGCTTTGATGGAGAGATTGAATGACGCGGGCAATAAAGATGGATTTTAATGACTGTTTGGATAGGCTCTTGGATGGGAATGACCGAATGGACAGTAACGCCTACAATTGAGGGGCGTTGAATGCCGAAAATTGGGTCCTTCTAACTATCCTCTCATACAATAACGACCTAATTCATTGCAAATGAGCCGTTTCATCCTAAATTGGGTCCTTCCACGAGATCTATTCAAGGTCGATCTGTGGCCGGGGATCGATCTCCTTCCCTCCTCTCTTTTCAGCGTATGAAGAAGTTGAGAACGCCAAGCGTCGGAAAGCCGATCGATCTGTGGCCCCTGAGGTACGATTAATCTCTTTAACTTGAAATTCGTTTGCTCAATCATCTAATTCCGGTGAGAATTGAGCCTTTCCCGATGTTGAAACCCTCCGATTTCGCCTGTTTGAAAAAGCTAGGGTTTATAAGCTTATTATCTAGGCCTGTTGAATTTTTGTGAAGCTATTAGAATGAGAATGAGGACAATTAGGTCTTTTTGATTGTGCAGTGGTTGCAAGGGATGTGGGAGGGAGGAAATAGAGAGTGGCTGTAATGTCGAGGGGAGGATTCAAGGAGGGATTGCCATGGTTCCGGGTTTCGGCTGGTGGCCGATTAAGGCTTACAGGCCGTGCCCGGGCTTTTTGGCTTCAGGAGGAAGGTATAAAAGGCAGGGACAGAGCCGTACCACTTGCAGGCCGATTCAGGAGGAAGGCTTACAGGCCGTACCACTCACCGGTGACAATCGCTCTGTGGGAAGCACGGTCGAAGATATTCGAGCGGATCCTCTGCCCGCCGCCGGCCGACGCGCCTCCGCAGACGCGCATCCTCACCAAGACGCCGACGCAGAGCAGGACGGTCGTGCTCTACAACTTCTCGAACGATTTCATCCTCAGGGAACAGTATAGGGACGCTTCCAACAAGGTCCGAATTGTCAAGCTTCTGGAAGATCTCCAAGCCCTTGCCGGTACCATCTCTGTCAAGGTATACCGGTAGATTTTCGATTTCTCTAGATCTCGATTTTGCGAGTTCGATTGTGGATTCGTGTTCTGAGATTTGGAAAGATTGCAGGTCGGTCTATGAGCGTGGAAAAAAAAATTCGGTTAGGGTTATGATTGTGATTTTTGCTTATTTGCAGGGACAAACTCCGCATTTCCCTCGGATTTTTGGTCATAAAGGATCTGGGTATGATCCTTCTCCATTGTTAATCAAAGAGATGATTTTGTTTTGGGGATGTTAGAATGTTTTGTAGCTGAATGTAAGCTTTTGATTGTTATGCATATATACTGCTGACAGGGAAAGAAGGGCCTACTATAAAGCTACCAATGTAGTTATGATGATGTGTTGGATACTATATTGACTCAGTTTTGCATCTTGCATTGATCAGGTTGAAAGTGTGGGGACATTGCAAATGTCTGATTTTGTATTTGTGGGGGACATCAACGTTCAGAAGAGGAGGAATGGGAAGAAAGAGTTCCTCTAATCAGGAAAGTGCTAGAAAATGTCAATGTCACTGAAGCTGAGAAGTAAATACACTTATGTTGAACCTTGATGTGTTGAAAGTGCCGGTGAGTTGTAGAAACTCTGCCAGAACAAATTCTTCCATGTTAATCTTCCTTCCTGCTGATCGGGACCGTTGTTTCGTCTGTTATTACAGGTCGTTTGATCCCTGACACCCTCCCTTTTCCATACATTTGTTCTTTCTCGATCGCATTTTTCGCATGCAATTCAATATTTGGTTTAGGTTTTCTGTTTTCCGGGTTGGGACGGTTTGGCGTAGTTGGGAGGGGGTTACCATTCGGGATCGGGCAGGATTTAAGAGGATTCAGGGGTGTTTGGGCTTGATTTGGAATTCGTACTGATTCATTCCTTTAGCAACTTGATTTTATGATTCAGAGCTTGGAATTGTGCTGAACTTTAGAAAGCTGAGTGTTTTCAATTTTGTAGATTGCCGGGGTATACATATGGGCTGCTGCTGATGGGTAATTTAATTATTTCCGGCTGATAATGTTTGATGTACGAGACAAGAAAAAGACGTATACTCCTCCAATGGCGGAAACTGGAAGCGGCTTGCTCAGGGGGTGATTCAAGAGTTCAATCTGGCATTCGTCCTCATCGTCATTCATTCCTTCGTTCATCAGAAATCCAAATACGAAGAAATCTTCTCTCTTTGAGCATCCGTGTTAATCCTTCAAGGTTCGATCTCCCTCCCCCCTCTCTTTTCTCAGTAATCGATTATCAAAATACGAATTCAATGTGTTTTAGAATCGGTTTGTGATTTTCCATCTATCTGTTGGATTGCTAAGGAAGAAATTAATTGTGATGACTGAGGTTGCTACTGATGCTAAATTCTATGGGAACATGGATGTTTATGAGATTTCTAAAAGGTTCATGATGTTCCTATTTTTTTTGACAGATAACTTTTTTGTAATTGTATACCCTAAGCTATTTAATAAAGATTTTATATATATTTTAAAAAGTAAATTCATAGTTTATTACTTTAGTTTGTGCTCTATAGAAACCTATCTATGCTATTCTCTGTGATTCAAAAAGCAATTTAGATGTTGTAGGGGTATTATTCTTCCTGCATCTCTAGCATTGTTTCTTTCTCTTCTCAATGTCCACTAGAAATTGATCTTAATTGAATTGGTTTATAATAGTATTATCAAGCTGATTTCTGAATAATATAATATATGAACTATGAATTTGTTAATGAGCATCTACGGTTCGATTTATGTGCACAGAATATAGAACTGTTTCTGGAGTTGTTGGGCCACTGGTTATACTGGAAAAAGTCAAGGTAGCTTTGAGCTTCTAGAGATTAATAGTTAGTTTCTCTATTCCTCTCATTGCTTTTCTCTATTTAATCTGGTAATTTCTGCTGATCAATCCTGCAGGTGATGATTGTTGATGTGTGAGTATGACATTGAGAGGATCAAATATGAGTGTCTCACTTACTGTAATTACTCGCCTAGGATTGTGGGAAACAAGCTGCCAAGAGGGCAAGAAATTCTTTGTATCTTCCTTTTAATGCAGATATTGAGCTTAATGTAGATCCTCTTCCTTTGTATCTTCCTCAGCCAAAAAAGAACATGGTACCTGTTATTTCAGTTTTGATGTGGGATTTATTCAATTCATCTGGCTGTTTTTTTTATCTATTGCACAGATATTTTGGTGTTGCTATTGGGAAGGGAAAACAAGCTGCGAAAACGTAAGTTGATCCTCTCCTTTCATGTCAAACATTTGGAAGATTTGTAGTTATCAAATATACTGTAAATTTTAAGCATGGATGTCTGAAACAGTTTAATCATCTTAATGTTAGAGGAAGTAGCTTAATAGATTAACTGGTTTAACATGTATTCTAATCTATTTATATCAACAGGGAGATTGAGAAGTTGAAGCTTTCTGAAATGCCATGTAGAGAAGGAATCATTGAGGTAGCAAAGATGTAAGTTTTTTATTTTTTTTATAAGGGCCCATGTACTATGCAATTTGTAAACGGCCCAATTCTTCATGAGCATTTTTCTTGAGAAAACAGAAATCAAATGCCTCTCTTTTTGAGCTGGTTGTGATCATTGATTTTTGGCTTGCTAATCTTCCTGTTGAGAGGAGAAACCAAGCAACAGAATGGCTGAGAAACATGGACAAATCAGCAATAGAATGCCTCTCAAAAGAGCCTTCAGAAAAAGAGTTTTGTTCAGCTCTCCGAAACGGTATCATCCTTTGCAATGTGCTCAACGAGATCAATCCTGGAGCTGTCTCCAAGGTAATAATAAGCAGTCTTTTTCCCCGTCTCTCCAACTTTTGAATCTAAAGTCACCTAAATTCTATGCATAAACATTTGAACACAGATTGTGGACAACTCGACGCTCACTGTTAAGTCACCCGAAGGCGCAGCTCAATCAGCCATTCAGTATTTTGAAAATGTGAGGAACTTCTTGGTAGCAGTTGGCAACATGAAGCTTCTTACTTTCCAAGCCTCAGATTTAGACAAGGTTTTGCTTCTGTTCTTCATTCTCCTGACTATATATAGTCTTGCAACCCCTACATTGGAAATTTGATCATGTGAACTAAAGGTGTTAATATAGGGAGGCTCATCAAGCAGAGTTGTGGAGTGCATCTTATCCATGAAAGGCTACCATGAATGGAAGCAATCGGGTGGAGTTGGCGTATGGAGGTAAGGCGGTACTGTCAACATTGTATCGTTCCCAAAAGCGTCTACATCATCGTCTTCAGTAGGAAGCGAAAGCGCTGATGAGTGCTTTGATGAGTTTGATTCATCACAACTTAAGCAGCTGAGTGAATTCTTCCAACTTTCTAACAAGGCTTCTTTTGAAGTGTCCAAAGAAGCCATGGCATTGAGTGTCCTGTTTGATCAATATGGACTTGGAGTTCTCAAGGCTTATCTTACTAAGAAGATTGGCACTGGAAACTTCTCATTGAATACATTGGTGTGTAACATACAATCCACTTCATTGCTATTAATTTTCCTTAAGAGACATCTTTGAAAAAATATAATCAAATATGCAGATGATTGATGCTGTAGTAAGGAAGGTTCAAAAGGATTTCTCTTCAGCACTTGATATTTTAAGGCAAAATTGTACAAATAATTATTTTCAAACCGCTTAGTCATAGTAGGCATTTCTCTTAGAACAAATTTGACTTAATTAATTTCTTATAATTTGAGAGTGTGAAATGTTTAAACAAATTCTACATGGTAAAATATAGTTTATGAATCGGGATCTTATATCATACGGAGTATATGATTTTCAAACATTTACTTAAATATTCATTTATGTACGAAATCATTTCCAATGATTTTGTATGATATATTTTTTCATACAATTAATCATAATTTTTATTCGTACAATATGTTTTATTGGCTAGGTTTGTTGCTATATAATCTATATTGCGTATATGAAAAATAGTTTGAAGACTAAGGCCCAAAAATAGAGTCATTTTAATAATCGGCCCAAGTTTAGCTGTTTATCCTATGGTCTAAAATACATTCATTCAAAAATCATTGAATGGTATTATTACTTGCAAAACTTAGCTGAATGAGAGAAACTTATTTTGATTGGATGTTTGCTACGTAACAATTGATATGCTCATGCATTTTTTTAAATACTAATGGATCATCATCCATAATCAAATTTCAAGTAAATTCACAAAATATAAATAAATATATAGACAAAATTAAAAGTACATTATAAATAAATAAAATTTGATGACTAGCAGTAGCAGTCGGTTCTAAGAATTGATTTGCATTCGGGGAATTTGGAATGGTGAAGTTACGCATATGAATAAGCATATAGTTAAACATAAAAAACCTATGGTAATTCTCAGCTTCAAAATTAATAATACGGATAGGTTTTGAATTTATAATTATTCGGGAAACCCGGATATTACAATATTGAGTTATTTTGCTAACTAAAGCAAAGTAAATATGTCATTTATTTCATTTGTAACTGACATATTAGATAATTACGAAATAAATTCACCTTTAATTCACTCATTGAAATTGCTTGACTATTCAAATTTCTAAGAATGTAACATGCAATTGAGTTTAACATATATTAATTAATTTGCATGATTAAATTTGAAAAATACATAACAAAATAACCATAATAAAATTCAACAACTAATTTTGTAAATCCACAACCACTTTTTTTCGTACTAAAGAAAATTGAAATTACATGTAATACAATAATATATATCATACATGACATCAAAAGATAAATAAATAAAAATAAAAATTTGTATAAGACTCTCTACAAAATAATTGAATACGATTAGGACAAATTGCACCCGGTATGAATGTGAACCAAATCTTCGGCATTCAACACACCCTTAATTTTCGTTGTTACTGGTTCATTCAGCATCCTACGTCTTTTAAGCCAATATTAATGACATTTTTTGAATGCATTAACATTAATGTTTTAGGTTGAATGTAAATATGGTGAAATTATTATTTTATAAAGACATTACATTATATATAGAATGTTGGATATATATATATATATACACGTGACAACATTTAGGCAAATATCTATTCATCTTTAGAAAAATAAAGTTTAAAAAATAAAAACAATACAAAACCACTTCAATCGCCAAAGTATAAAAAAACGAAATAACCATGAACTTTTGAATATATATATATAGCAAAAATAAATAAATAAAAAGTTGGGTAAATTTTGCGATGCACGTGCACTGGTTGTTACAAATGTGTATTATGTATTTAATGACATATTTAAGCCTGTGCATGTTACAAATGTGTATTATGTATTTAATGATATATTTATTTTCCTTTAATTGGCAAAATACCTCAATACAAAGATCCAAACAAATTATTAAAAATATAATTATGTAGTTGTAAAATTTAAGACAAAATAAAAGGTTTAAATATCTGTCAAAGAAGAATTAGATAATTTAGAATTAAATTTCAAATATCTATAATACTATAAAGAAGAGTCCTTTGTGGCTATGGAAAAATGAATATAGTTATTTTTAATCTCACATTGTATTGATAAAAGTACATATATATATGTTTGTACGTTCGGATTCTAACCAGTCGAGTTTGGATTATAAATTCTCGAATTAAAGGCAGATGAATTCTCGAGCAAATATGTTTAGATTTTCCCGTTTTTTATAGTGCTAAATCATGTTGCACTTATCGTTTTTTTATTTGCCCGATTCGAAACATTTTTAAAATGAATCCAAGCCCACCTTTTCCTTACTCCTTATGACCCAAACACTTCCTTCCATATTAGTGTAATGCTAGCCTGGAATAGCGCGGCCGAAGAACATGCGTTGCATTATAAACGCTTTAATTCAACAATCCTGAATATTGACTTTAATATTTTATTTGGTAATATATCACAAACCAACTTTAACCAATCTTATTTTATTGATGTGATATACAATTTTACTAACCTATAAGTCTACTGTACACCAACTTATATCCCACTATAGAATCCAAGAAACACCATAACAATATCCGGTTTCAATATGATTCAAATATACTATATTTGTCTGCACTTCTCTACGATATCCAATAAATACCCAATGTTTTTAAACTATATTACACTAAATAATATTTTAAGAACGAATAGCTATTGTACATACGCATTGTCACAAATGAATTCGAGCGGAAAAACAAATAGCTATTGTATTTAGTCTCTTTCGACAACACCCTATCCCCAACAACCAAACCTGGCCCGTGCATCGCACGGGCTCCTTCCCTAGTATATATATAAAAGTTAAGCGGTGTCCTCATTTATTGCTCCATTAACTTTTATTGCAATCTTCCCTATATAATTTAACAATATGAAATCATAATCAAATCGATCACAATAGCATAGCGGTAAACCCTTCCTTTAATAACCCAAAGGTTTGGGGTTCAAACCTCTCTAACAACATTTTTGTGTACTTTTATAAAATCATTAAAATATAACCTCTTTATCTCTGTTCATTTTTATATTTACTTTTTTTGGCGATTATCGGTCTTTGTATTTTTATAACCTTTTTTATTTGTGTATTTTTTAATTCGATCTTTATTTTCGATTGACACAGGTATATCAAACCTGAACTATTGTTCAGGGCATATGATCTCAATTTTGTTTTAAGATTTAGTGATTGCTAATTATACTTCATCAAATTCTACCAAAAAAAATATACTTCATCAAAGATACAGGTATATCGTGTACGTATTTTCACAAAATAACTATTGTACAACATTTAAGAATAATAACTTTTAAATGTCTATTATTAAATAATAATATTTCTAATACATATATATATATGTAATAAACATATGAAGTAGACCTTTAGAAATCATTGTCCGGATAAAGTTGAGAAATAAATTTATTCTTACTTAATAAAGAATGAAAATTCTCAATGTTAGTGAACAAAAGGTATTTAATATTTATTTCACGGGTCATTCCAAATTGTTAATATAGATTCCAAAAGGTTCATCAATATGTCATGAAATTGAGTAACCTAAGATTGATTGTTTTTATCTCATCTATATCTATATCTATATCTATATATATATAAAAGTTAAGCGGTGTCCTCATTTATTGCTCCATTAACTTTTATTGCAATCTTCCCTATATAATTTAACAATATGCAATCATAATCAAATCGATCACAATGGCATAGCGGTAAACCCTTCCTTTAATAACCCCAAGGTTTGGGGTTCAAACCTCTCTAGCAACATTTTTTGTGTATTTTTATAAAATCAAATACTTCTATGAAATTATTAAAACAAAACCTCTTCATCTCCGTTCATTTTTATATTTACTTTTTTTTGGCGATTATCGGCCTTTATATTTTTATAATTAACCTTTTATATATATATATATATATAAACATATGACGTAGACTTTTAAAAACCATTGCCCGGATAAAGTTGAGAAATGAATTTATTCTTACTTAATAAAGAATGAAAATTCTCAATGTTAGTGAACGAAAGGTATTTAATATTTATTTCACGGGTCATTCCAAATTGTTAACATAGATTCCAAAAGGTTCATCAATATGTCATGAAACTAAGTAACCGAAGATTAATTATTTTTATCTCATTGATAGTTGATAAAGAAAAGGATTTAAAATATGTTTTTTAGAGTTATGATCTTTGAGTTATGATTTAAACTTTGATCATTTTTTAATTTAAAGCTATGCTTCAAAAAAATGACCTGAATTATCATTTAAAGTTATATTTAACGGACCTCTCAATTAAAATTGATTAATAAAACTTAAAAATAATTTTTAAACCCGTGCGTAGCACGGGTAATGACTTCTAGTATACATAAAAGATAAATAAATTATTGAATGTGATTAAACAATATTATCTAATTAGATTAGATCATCCAAATCTATTATATATATATATTTAAAACCACTAAGGATTAAAACCTTCTCATTGCGCCACCTCAGCTTTTTCCACATGGCATTCCCACATTACTCCACCTCGGATTTTGCCACATGTCGCGTTTTCATTAAGCCATGTCATATCATTCTTCCCATGTCATTTGCCACGTAATATTATTTCTTTCTTTATTATTTACATGTCATATTTAACTACAATTATAAAATAATGAGTACTTTAACTCTAAATTGCTTTAGAAACATGCTTATTAATAATGATATTAATATTAATAATATTAATATATATGGAACGTACTCCTTTATTTTTTAAAAATTAAATATTATGTATTCGAAATTTAAGCTTGCAGTTTACTAACAAAATTTTTTATTTTAAAAAATGTGGCATGTCTTCAACATATCTTATGCTTTTCCAATTCTATAATATGCCTCTTATCCATTCCAAAACAAACGTATTAGTTTTGGTTACAATATAATCTTCTTAATCTAATCTTATTGCCTAACGAATTCTTTGCATTTTAATCAATTTATTTTCAAAGATTGACAGATTAGTTTTGTAAAATAAATACTTCTAGAAAAATCTTATTTTGTTACGATATAATCTTGGAAAGATTCAATCATTTAAAAAATTAATTAGTATAAAACAAAATCTTTTTTTTGTTAAAAACCGAATCATCTATATACTTTCCATATTTACATTGTTTCTTTTACTAGATCTTTTTTTCCAAATTAACATACTACATATTTACATATACATCATTGTATTCGTATGGTTTAATTGGAAACTTTGGTTAAAAAAAACAAGTTTTTTTTCAATTTATTGGATTTATATGAAATACGTGGTTGTGTGATTTGAAGTGTTACAACTAAATATAGTCAGCAATGAACTTAAATTGGTTGAAAAGTTGTGGATGTTATAATTTGAAAAGCTGTGATCATGAATAGATAACTCCCTAAATAAATTAAGTCAATTTTAAATTTAACTTGACTTAATTATCTTAGTAATTGATTAGTATGAATAGATAATTGATAATCTATTATATATATTTAAAATCACTAAGGATTAGAGTCTTCTCATTGCGCCACCTAGGATTTTGCCACATGTCGTTATTTGGTTAAGCCATGTCCTATAGTGTTTTACACATCATATGACATATCATCATATTTTCCTACCATGTCATACTATATTTTACACCTCATATGCCATATCATTCGACTTTGTCCTGTCATATTTAAATATAATTATAAATATTACATCATTTAAGTCTAGATATACATTAATAAACCGACTTTTATAAATCATTAAACCCATAATTTATATATCAACAAAATCACCATTTACATAACATTAATGGTGACATGTTTTTTCTCAAAAAAAAATGGTGACATGTTTTAAACGTCCTCTATGGGAGAGATATAATTCATGAACCCCAGGATGTACTCGAGGTTCTCCATCTCTCTTAAGGCGCTCGCAGGTAGAGACCTTGAAAATCAATGAAGGCATTTTTTTTTTGTTGAGCACTCAATGAAGGCATATGTTCACCAATGAAAAAGCGATAATATGGATCTGAATTGAGGTGGGATTAAGGAAGATGAAATTTACAATGGTAGAAAGAAAATAAAGACAAATTTAAATAATAAAAAATTTGACCTCCTAATATTTTAAAGTGAGGCAATATCTTAAGATATTTTTGTAAGTTTAGATTTGGTTAGTTACCATGATTTGCGGATGATTTTTGGTTTCTTTATTATGGCAATGGAGCTATGTAGTGATATTTTAACAAGATACGTAAGTTTTAGATATGTAAAACTAATGCTACCTAATTTAACGTAGATATCTTCTTAATAGTATTTTTCCTATTTTGAAATTCACAACTTTTGAAGTTCATAACAAATTATATATCAAATAGTTTTTATTGTCTAATAATCCAGGATTCTTACGTTTCTAGAAAGTTTGCTTAAATTAACGAATTACATATTTTTAATAAAATTATATGCATAATTTTTTAAATTTGTAACAATTTTTATTCTAAAAAATGTGCCATATCTTTAACAAATTTTAGGTTTCAGTTAATATATTGTTCCATTTCATAATCTATTGTATATACTTACCATATGTTAATCACTCCTTAATTCTCATAATTTACACATCATTAATATTTTTCCATATCATATTTTTTCCATATCATAATTTACAAATTTTACGTTTCGGTTAATATATTGTTCCCATAACTTACACGTCTATATCAATATTTTTACCAAGATATTTTGTTTGTTACCATATAGGTATATGGCGAACAATTTTCTCCGAATCTCATATTTAGAAATTGAGAAGTTTGTTATATTACGAGAATGAACAGATGATAGGAGTATGAAAATTATCATACAAAATCTTTCCATCCAAAATAAATCAAATCTCTTAGTTTGCCATATCCAAAAAAAATCAATTTTTTTGAATATATAAGTATCTTTCCTTTATTTATATTTCGAGTAACTTTAGAAGCCAAAGAATCCCGATAATATTTGTTAGGGTTTTATATCTATTATATACAGTATTTTTTAGTAATCTAGGGAGAAAAAGTTAGTAATCTTGCAAAAGAAAGATTACGATATGATCATGAATTAGATATTAGTAATCATGGATTTATATTAATAACTTATAAACTTGGTTAATTATATTACTACGACTAAATTTCTATAAAATCTTTGACAAAATAAAAATAAAAAAATAAGATACTCTTGCCAAAACCAAATTCGAATCCAAATTACTTAACCAAATCTTGCCAAAACCAAAATCTACTCGGCAAAATTGATAGTTTCATCTTTTTATAAATCAATATTAGATATTACACGATATGATCAATTCTTTCCAAATTTAATAGATTGTCAAAAGATTTTGAATTACCATTTTAATTATATCAACAAGATAATATCAACAACCAATAATTTTATAAGCATTTTTTTTGACTATGATTTTATTTTCAAAAGAAAAGCTACCATTTTAAGCTATATTGGTAAATTTTTTTAATTTATATGATCATACAAAAGATTCAGGTTGACTAAAAACTTAAGTACTCACTACAATATTGAAATCACAAATTGATATTTTTATTTTTGTATCATTGTACATAAGATTGAATTAGTTGAAATAGGATTATCAAATCAAATATTAATGTAATCTTTTTATACTTCTTAATAAACCTTATTCTTTTCACGACTTTTATATTCTATGTCCTAAGGACATACGATAAAGATCCATATCTAATAATTAAACCCTAAAAATGAAAAACGTAAACCTCTCCCAATAAAGATTAAAGAAAATATAATTACAAAACACGTACAAGAAGTTCGTTTCATTTGTATATGAAAGTCTAAGAAAAAATATAATCCAAAATTCATTAAGTTATCCTACTTTTAATAATAAAACAAATTCGTAATATATTACATAATTTTTGAAGAAAAATGATGCAAATAACCACGTGATTACATAACTAATAAAGGTAAAAAAAAAAAAGTTACAACTTTAACATAATCCACGCAGGGTGCGGGAAACTACACTAGTATATACTAATTGTATATGTCTTCATAGTTATAATATCCAAATGATACTTTAAAATATTAGTATATGTATTGCATTCAAATGACATATTTAATAATCAATTTAAAGGGCTTATGTAGACATAATTCCGTATTTGACAAGTAATTAATCGAATTTACAAGTTAAAATAACAAATAAGTCGACTCAAAATGGCTCAATAGAACAACATCATCCTTTGAAAAATGAATTGTTTAAAAGTAAATCAAACTTTTATATTAATATAAAAATTTTAAAAAAATTATTTTTCTTTAGCCGGTATTACGAAAATCATAAACCAAACCAAGAAACCATCAATTCTCGGTGAGGTTAACCAAACCAAAAATTTACATATCGGAAATTCTACATGGTAACCCTAGGGATTAATAAGAACCCTAATATCCAAAATATTAAAATTAACCTTTTCCTTTAAAATTGATTTTATAAGAAAAAAATAAAATCTTAAAAAGTAGTATAAAACACGACTATAGAAGAGAAGTTACCATTGCTATCATTTTGCCGCCATAAAGAAGCGAATGGCAGAGGCATATTATGATGTGATTTCTTCCCCTACAATTGCAAGAAAAGATGTTTCTACGGTTGTCCAAAATCCGAGTCTGTGTTGGTGTCCGCCGGAGACAGGTTGGATCAAACTGAATACTGACGCGGTGTACAAGGGAAATCCTGGGGACGCCGGTGGTGCGGGGATTTTTCAAGATTCAAATGGTTCTTTTGTTCATGCCTACACCTTCCGCTGTGGCTCAACATCTGCCTTAATTGCTGAACTTTGGGCCATCTACCATAGTCTTCACCAGAGTATCAAGCTTGGCCTTTAGGGTATTATCATCAAGTCGGATTCCCTGGTCTTGAACAGAGTATCAAGCTTGGCCATGGACCCACGGTCTTGAACACACGCTGCTTTCCATCTCATAAGAAGATGCAGGCAGTTGATGGTGGGCAACAGTTGGAGTATCAAAGTGCAGCACGTTCTTAGGAGATTAAACTCATCTACTAATGTTTTGGCAAAATTTGCCCTTTTTTTAGATTTTGATTTACATGAATTTACTTCTCCCCCTTCATGTATTGAACTGTTGCTTTCCCAGGAGCATGTTGCTTTTTGAAATTAATAAAACTTAAGGGCAATGCCCTCCATTCGACCAAAAAAAAATTGTATATATGCTTGTATATTATAGGCATCTTTTTTTTGAAATAGGTGAGAATTCGGAAAACCAAACAGGCTTGGTGATCTAAGAGGCTGTTAGAAACGGCAGCCAAAAAATGGCTAACTGATTCAAACAAACACATGCAAGAATGATAAAAAATGAGTACAAGAGCCTAGAAAGACAGAACAATAGCTTGGGGCAGAGTCGAAGAAAGGCAATTCCGCGGGTTAAATGAGAACCTAACACAGGCGTGTAGAGCCGCTGGAGAGCAAGAAGCCAACTTGAGGAGGTGTGACAAGACGCCTGAAAAGGAAACACACCACCCGGACAACATCCAGAAACATGATCTAGAACTCCAATCCAAACTCAGATCCGACTTTCCAGATAAAAGTATGGGAGAAAGGTGCGATCCATCCTACCTGACAAAAGCTTATTTAAAAAACAAAAACTAATAAGAAAGAAAAAAACAACAACATCCTTGGCAAGCATGGAAAGAGAAGACGCTTGCCCAACAAGCCACGGACTGCGGCCCACATCTCTCTTGGCAAGCAAGGAAAGAGCAGAAGCTTGCAATGCAAGCAGTACACCAACAACCCACGGATTGCGGCAAACGCAACCAAAGCCAGAGGCGGATCCAAGCGAACTCTGACGGATCACACAAGAACGGCGACTGACGGCAACACCCGAGAAAGGCGGTGGAAGGCAGATACGGCTGCTGGCGGATGATCTAGAATCGGCAGCATTGGCACCCAAATGAGGTCCGGTGACGGCCGAGTCGGAAGCCCAAAGGCCTGGGGCGGCGACGGAGCCTTGGGAAAAGACGGCGGCGAAGCCAATGGAGAGGGCGACAGGCCGACGGTGGAGCCATGGGAAAAGGTGGCAATGGGCCTCCTCGGCGAAGACGATGGCCTTCTCGGCCTGCTCTTTATATTATAGGCATCTTTTGATTTCACGTCGGTATCATTGAAAATTTTCTCTTGTTCACGCCGGTATTTGTTAATTTCACTTTATAGGCATCTTCTGTTAGGTGTGTATTTGACAATGGGAATTTTAATTTTTTTTCTTATAAAATCAATTTTAAGGGAAATGGTTAATTTTGATATTTTGGATATTAGGAGAATTTCTTATTAATCTCAGGGTTACCGCGCGTAATATGTAAAAGATTGGTACACCTTATAAATAATGTTAAACCCTAGGGTTACCACATAGAATTTCCGTTTAAATAATGTCGGTTCGGTTAACCTTAAAAGTGTCGGTTTTTCAGTTTTTTAGTTTCGGGTTTTTTATGGACACCCCTATTGTTGGATCTAAAAATGTTAAAAGAGAAATAAAAAATATACACCGAATGTTGTAAAGGAGAGTGGACTTTCTTTCTATTTTTGTACGTTAAACACAGTAGGTAGTAAACCCGGATGCGTGGTAAGAGCCACGACAATGAATATGTTGTGTATTTAGGTCAATATCCGGTTTAATTGGAGAGGGTAAGGGAAAACCATTTCTTGTTGTAAAGGAGAGATAGTTATTAACTAACATAGTTACCCACACCTTGTGCGGACTTTATTAAAATTTTATTCCATATATAATTTTACATGATTTTTAAGAAGGTAAATATATATTCTAACTTTGGATATATCTTTAGTATTTTTTATTAAGCATAGTATTCTAATTAATCATGTTTGAATGGTAAAAAATATAAATTTTTAAAAATCACGTATACATTGAAAGAAACATACAATTCAACTATAAATCTTTAATTAATAAAGAGACTAATTCACATATTAATTAATAAAATCAAAGACTTTTACTATTTGATAAAAATATCTCTTGAGATATATCATTATCAAAATCCTTCTTTTCTTAAGTAGTATTTTAATTTATATGTTTAAAATAATATTTCCATAACATCAAAAAAACAAACTATTTTATAAACATTCCCTGCATTTACTTATTTAGTAGTTTAAAATCTCTACACTTATCTATTTGGTAGAAAAAATCTCTACATAACAATTTGGAAGAAAAATGATTTTTATATTTACCCATTTGGTAGGAAGAAAAATCTTATGTGGACAAATATATATGACATGGATAAATAGATATGAGGTGACTTAATAAATAATTAAATACTCCGTAGTATGTCACGTGGAGCAATGATAGATCGACATGTGACAAAATCGTAGGTGGCGAAATATGGGGACGACACGTGAAAAAATCCTACGTGACGCAATGTGGTGGATCTAAAACTTATGTCTTATACATATATAGATTAAAGAGTTAGTTATAATGGGAACTTATGCTAGAAATAAACAAAATCTCTCTTTCTTTTTCCTTCTTTGTGTCTTGTCTTCTTTCCTCTTTCTTCCCTTCTCTCGTCTAGACACAACAATTTGGTATCAGATTCTCCGTTTCTAAACAATGGCGGATGGAACTCGTCTATGTATGAGGGTCGCCAACAATCAAGAAGATAGTAGGAAATTCATGGAATCCACGAGCGAACACATCCTCGCATTTCGCTGGCAACAGGAGATCAACTCGTCTCGATTCACGTCCACCGACTAGAAATTGGACCGAATTGAGTAAACAACGGCTCAATTGATGGATTTGGTAATTGCAGAGTGAAGTTGACGACGTCCATGATGGGGCCGAGTGTTCCGCTGACTCGTAATTCCAAGAGCAAATTACCGCCAAGTGTGCCCGGAAGATCACCTTCCCAAAGCTGCAAGAACGCAACAATTTGGGATGTTTCAATCGAATCTGCTCTTGACAACATCAACAAAAGCTCCATATCGATTGCTTCGAGTATGAACCGCTTCCCTAAAATCGACTTTCCAACTTTTGAAGGAGAGAAACCTCATAAGTGATTTAGTCACCAGAAAATTGGACGCTAAATCAGAAAATATGGACGCAAACGACAATTAGCGACCAACTTTTGATCGCTAAATATGGTCGCTAAAAGGCCGGTCACTAAATCATTTAGCGACTAGGTGGTCGTTAATCTTAACGACCATTAAAATTGGCGACCATATGGTCGTTATATGCAGCCCCAAGTCTTAGCGGCCATGTGGACGCTAAATTGGTGACTATGTGGTCGCTAAGTGTAGTAGGTGTGTGGCGTCCATCTGGTCGCTACTTGGCGTCCACCTGGTCACCGATTTGGCGTCCATCTGGTCACCGATTTGGCGTCCATCTGGTCACCGATTGAGCGTCCATCTGGTCACCAATTGAGCGTCCATCTTGTCACCAATTTCGCGTCCATCTGGTCACCAATTTCGCATCCATCTGGTCATGAATTTTGCGTCCATCTGGTCACCGATCTCGTAAATCATTTTGCGTCCACATAACCCAGTTTTAGCGGATTTGCGTCATTTAGTTTATATGATTTGATATTCGGTGAAATTAAATCAAACAATAATAACAAAATAGTATTATATTATCAAAAAGTATTAAAATATATTGTTTTTGTTTAATTGCATAATTAAGTTTATATGCAAACAATATTAGCTAATCAGTCCGAGGTTGGGGTGATGCATTTGACGTGGTCGGTGGTTGTTGATTTCTTCTCATCTCTTCCATGAACTGCTCGAGTGCTTGAAGTCGATCGTTTGTGACGGCTTGAGTTTGTTCGAGGGTGGACACTTGGGCACGCAAGTTGGCATTCTCGCGTCGGAGCTTTACCACCCTAGTCGCTTCTCTTCGAGGAGCTCTTACTTGGTCCCCATAGAATTCTGTAGCTGCAGAGCCGAGTCCGGTAACAGATCCTCCCGGTCCGACTCCTCCGGCGGCCTCTAAAAATGCATCACACTCATCTTGATAAGTCAACGGTGTCTCGGACTGAGAGGACTTCTGAGTAAGTATTTCTCGAGAGCGTTCCTAAGCGAAAAAAGGTAACATACCCAAGGTAATAAAGTTAGTTTAACATAGAAATATATCGACTCAGATATTATAAGCACCAAATGAAGCATAGTGAATTAATCCTTGCCTACCAAACCAATTTTAGTGAATTAAATATAAGATATTATTTGAGGTCTACAAAAATCAGATATTATTATAAGCTATATATTAAGCATACATTTATATGGATCGTGTATTAAGCATGCAATTATTATAAGCTATACAATTAGTTTAAAATATATATTAAGCACCAAATGAAGCATAATGAATTAATCCTTACCTAACTACCAAACTAATTTCTTTTTTGATCAGATAATATTGTAAATGTATACGTATATGGATCCTGCATATATATTGTTCGGTAATGGAATTATTAAATAATATACATAAGCATGCATGATCCAAGTTAGAGTACCATTCCTATGCAAAAAAAGGTAATACGCTAGAAACTGAGTATGCAAAATTACAGGTAAGCATGCATGATCATGTATATATAAGCAAAACAGGTACATTAAGCACCAAATTATACATAAGCATGCATGATCGTGTATATATAAAGTTAGAAACTGAGTATGTTAACCAATTTCTATGCAAAAAAGGTAATATGCTAGAAGAGTATATAAATAATAATTTAATTAGTAAAAAGCAAATAAAAAGTATACAATACTCACGGCGATTTCACGAGATCGAGTGTCTACAAACTCTTGTCCCACACCATGTGTATGTGTCTGAATATGGAACTCTAGAGGCGTCGGGGGTCTACCAAGACGTTGCGTCTGTAGACCAAATAAATTTAGTAAAGATGACAAATCAAAACGAATAAATTGTAATTGTTCTTCTAGGTTACCATTTCTCGATGAACCACTTTGTGAGATTTAGAGCCACTAGTGTGGAGGGAGGGATTTGCCGCTCGGATCGCTTTTTGTTTCTCAAACTTTGCTTTGAACTCTGGTGTGTCCCATGTTGCCTTCCAAAGGTCCCAAACTGCACGATCCACCCAATCTGGTTGTACATTGTCTGCGCGAGCCTTGCCCACTACGCCATTATAACGCCTCTTTGCCCTCTTCGTCCACAAACGGCGAATGCTTTCAATGTCCATGCCTGGTTGAGTCTCTTCCCAAGTGAAGTGCGACTGAAACGAAAGGATGCAACAAAAAAATAAATGATTGTGATCCATCGGTAATTCACAAACAGAGGAACACCGCAAGTGAAGATTAATCCGTGTTTTCTACAATCATAGACAAAGCATACAACCAAGCTGAAAATGCCATGGAGGAAATGATACTATACTAGAACTGGAACAAAATGTAGCTATCTTTTAGTAGTTGTGCAAGTTAGTAGCCACCATTAAAATCTTAGAGAGGCAGTTCTTCTAGCTAGATAATAAAATCATGATCAACCTAAATCTTACATATTGAAGATTAATCCGTGTTTTCTATAATCATTGACAAAGCATACAACCAAGCTCAAAATAATGGCTGCTAGCTCTATAAACAAACTGAAATTGAAGCCACAATCAGAAAACAAATGAACACCGCAAACAAAAATTCACAAACAAAATGCAAAAGCCTTACTTTCCAAGCGGTAAACCAACGGTTTTGAGTTTCCAAACTCGCCCGCTTAAACTCGGAAGCCTGCTGGTTGGGTTGTGAGGTGGTAATAATTGTAATCCATCGCGATACCTCGTTAGATGGCTCCAATCTGCAAGATCCCAAAAAAGGTGTAATTGCCTTACTATATACAATAAGTACATTTAACTTGACACAATATAAACTTTCTTACTGATCACCGACGACACTAAGCTCTATAATTCGGCTTTGGTCAAACCAGTTAATCTGCGTCGAGCATGTAAAGCAGGGACTGCAGATGCATCAACATTTGCCTCAACATCACCGGCGAGAACGGCATCAACATCATCATTAGACATCGACGGAGGGGTAGGCAACAAGCCAGTGGGGAGGTCTTGTGTGCCATCATCCATTTGGGAGGATGACACATGTGTCAAAGATGATGGTATACCTCCTGATGACGGTGCATCATCGGTAGGTCGAGGTGGGCCGGTGGGTCGAGGTGGCCGTCGTAAAGGCATAGTAAATGATTAAAATGACAGCTTCCACAAATTCAGAAAACAAAAGTACTATAAAATGTTAGCCTTCACAATTTAAGAATAAAATCTAGAAATACATGGTCCCCACATTATATACAGTTTAGAAATAACCAAAATAAGATCCTAAGTACATATAGCTTTTGCAAAATAATGTCAAAGAAGGGCTGTCATAATAGTCCAAAAGCACATCAAAGTACATTTATAATGATCATAAACTACCTGCAAGTATTTATGACAGGGGGGAATTCAAGAATATGTATACGGTGCAAGAGATCAAAATATAAACAGGAGACTTAGAAAATCAATATGATAAAGGTAGAATTTCTGCCCTTCATATATAGATTACAACAAGAGCCATAACTTTGGAACACAGTTTGCTGAACTCCCACATTGGCAGTAAGAAACTCGAAAGAGAGATTTCATTAGTTCAATTCAGCCCGTGATTCTCAAATTCTCAGCCTTCAGATAACACATGGCCATCTCAATTCTCAACAAACAAATAATACTTCAAAAACATCACAAACAAACAAAAATTTCTCAAGTCTCAAACAAGAGAAATAGCCTGGCCGCGCCATTCCGCAGTCAATCAACAAAAATCTACGTCCGAATTTAAAAAAAAATCTCACTCCAAGAAACCTAAATCAAGATGCATAAAGCAATACCAATTCCAGCATAACACCAGATCAATCCGTTTCTAAAGCTATTTGCAGGAGGCAAAACCCTAACCGTCCAAGACTCGTCTACAATCGGCGCTTAAACAGTTAAACCAACCAAATTCAAGACCCTATTCAACCGATTTCAATGCTAAAAAACACAAATCAAATTGAAAGACGACAATTCCGGATGTTCAACGATAACTGAGAGATCGGGAAAAGGGAGAAAGAGAGTTACAGAGATGGTAGTGTGCCGGGACCCTGGCCTTGCAGTGACGGCGTTGCAACCGATAGCGCCGCCTTCCTGGTGTGGCGGTGACAGCTTGGTGAGGGATCCGAGCGGTGGTAGTTCGTGGTCCCAAGCAAAGCCGAGCTCAAGAAAAATCTGTAAATAAAAATGCCAGTGTTGAGATGGGTGTGTTTAACGGAGCCATGGGGAGCATTTCGTTGCAAACCTGGCGCCGTCGTCAACACCAGTAGACCTCCACATGCAATCGGAACTTCTTCCGAGTTACAACCGTCGGTTTCTAGTCAGTCGCTCCCACCACGACGACAATCAGCCGCCCACTTCTTCCTCCTTTTGGCGATGATCAATAGCCCCCACAGGAAGTTGTTCTTAAGGCCATTCAAGTTAGGTTTCTATCAATTGTGTGGTGGAATTTGGAATTTTGGATTTTGGATTTCGGGTTAGGGCATGTGGCCAAGTTGAGGTTGGTTTTTAATTTGGGAAACAAAGTGAGAATAGTGATTGCATCCACTACTTTGCCGGGACGAGAAGGCAAAAGAGAGGGAGGGGGAACGCAGAAACGAAGACAAGAAAGGGGTTTCACAGAGACGACGTTTCGACTTCTATTCTATATAGTAATATTTAGCGTCCATATGGACGCTAAATTTCCTTTTATAAAAGTTCGCGACCACGTGGTCGCATACACCTTAAAAATACACCGACTCGGATATTTAGCTACCACATGGTCACTAATTAGCGAGCAAATGGACGCTAATTAGTGACCACTTGGTCACTAAAGTGCAAAAAATTTAAAATTTCCGCTCAGCGAAAAAACTCCCACCATTATATTTTTTAAGAAAATTGGCTCGGGTTTACGTAATTAGCGACCGAATGGTCGCTAATTAGCGACAAAGTGGTCACTAAACACCAAAATATTAAAATTGGCGCTCATCGAAAAAACTCTCACCAAAATTTTTTGAGTAAAATTGGCTCGGGTTTATGTAATTAGCGACCATTCGGTCGCTAATTAGCGACAAAGTGGTCACTAAACACCAAAATATTAAAATTGGCGCTCAGCGAAAAAAACTCCCACCAAAATATATTTTTACAAAATTTCCTCGGATGTATGGTGTTAGCGACCATTTGGTCGCTATTAGCGACAAAGTGGTCACTAAACACCAAAAAAAATAAAATTGGCGTTTAGCGAAAAAACTCCTACCAAAATATATTTTTAGAAAACTGCCTCGGATCTAGGTAATTAGCGACTTAGTGGTCGCTAAACACATAAGGCTCCATAAAAATAACATAATGACACTTAAATGCATTAGGTACCACTTTATAAGGCTCCATAAAAATAACATAATCACACTAGATGTATAACATGTGAAAACACATAAGTTCAAAAGAACAAGCATGAAATTGATGGGACTTGTTGTGGAAAATTTTATTAAAAATCGTCTTCGTCAGTATCTTTTTCAGTCTCAAACCCCTCTTCTAATGTTTCGCTAGACCGTTCGTCGTCTTCTTCAACATCGACATATAGAGTACCATCTGGGTCATGTAGTGGACCAAGTTGATCATCATCATTTGAATCATCAATAACACGTGGAATTGATGAATCTTGTTGGAATGCTTCATGAACATTAGACTGAAGAGAACCGTTGTCGTTGGGCTGTACACTCTCATCAGGCCACACACGTGACTTCACTTTACATACCGCTATCCAATCAACGTCTATACGTCTCATCTTCGGGTATTCCAGGAAATAAACTTGGGTCGCTTGGTGTGCTAAGATGTAACGGTCATTCGTTCTCAACATTTTATGTTTGTTCACATCAACAAGCTTTGTTTGAGGATGTATGCGGGTCCCTCCACGGCTTCTAGTGTCAAACCATGAGCAGTTAAAGACAATAATGCGTTTCACTATTGGAGATATGTAATTAAGCTCAATTATTTCATCTAGCACACCATAGTAATCCTCCTCACTAGTGCCGAAGCTTTTTCCGAGAACACAAACGCCACTGCTATCAGTTGCTCGTGCTGATGCATGTCTCTTGGTGTGAAATCGATAACCGTTCACAAAATAACCAGGATATGTCTTGACTACTCTTGCAGATCCCCGAGCTAGCGTGACGATGTTCTCATTTGAAATAGTATTTCCTAAACTGTCAGCCTGTAAGTTTTAAGGGAAACACACATCAAGTTGTATTACATACCTACATTCAAATGTCACACACACACACATATATATATACATATGCTCTATAATATTTAATTAATCTTACATAGTGGTAGAACCATTGGCGAAAGTTTGCTTCTAATGTGACTTGTTCTTCTTCATTGCTTATGTTTGGATTTGATGGGCGCACGTAATTAGCCAAAAAAAATCTACGCAAGACAATGACTTAGCTAGGTAAATGTATATATGCACGTATAAAATAAATAGATTATATACTTACTATGTAAAAGGCTCAACTTCTTCACAATTCATGAGTATGTAAGTCTGGATCAAATGATATTCCTCGTCTGTAAGTAGCCGTCTAGTAGATTTACCCAATGTTCTACCAGGAAATGTGAAAATAGACAAATCATTTGCATCAACTCCACTGGGAAGTTCACAACTGACGTTGCGGGTGACATCAATTTGGTTAGTGGCAGCATGTGAATTGAAATAATATGAGCAAAAGGTGGATGTCTCCTGAACGAGATACGCACTACATATTGAGCCCTCCACACGAGCTTTGTTACCAACTGTGTTCTTCAATCTTCGTAGGAACCTGCAAATTCAAGAATATTTGAGTAATGTAAAGGATATATCAATGTGGTCGAAAATGTACTAGTAAGGTAAAAATTAACATACCTTTCAAATGGATACATCCACCTGTATTGGACGGGGCCACAAAGTGCAGATTCCCTTGGCAAATGAACAGGTAAGTGCTCCATTGAATTAAAGAACCCTGGAGGAAAAATTCTCTCCAACTTGCACAATATTATAGGTATTTCCTCATGCAAATTCATAACTACTTCAGACTTAAGATCATAACATGTGAGATCCCTAAAGAACGCACTGACTTGTGCAATGGGCTCCCAAACTTTGTTCTCAAGAAACGCTCGAAAAGCAACAGGCAACAACCTTTGCATGAACACGTGACAATCGTGACTCTTCATCCCAAAAAGTCTTAGCTTATGCAAGTCAATGCAACGACTCAAGTTGGAAGCATACCCATCCGGGAATTTCATGGTTTTCACCCAATCTAAAAGCACTTGCTTCTGAGCACGACTTAGTGTATAATAAGCCTTTGCGTACCTAGTCTCAGTGTCATCAGGTTCTAACTCTGGTCGCCTGCACAAGTCCCTTAGATCCTTTCTTTCCTTTAAATTGTCTTTTGACTTGCCCGGAACATCAAGTATGGTGTTGAATAAATTATCGAAGAATTTTTTTCAATGTGCATTACATCAAGATTATGTCTAACCTTTAGAGCTGGCCAATAAGGTAGGTCCCAAAATATACTCTTCTTCTTCCAGCCTGAATCTCTACTCACTCTTGCATTATGTTCCTCGGCTCCAACTTCAGTTATCTTTATCAATCCCATGTTATCAATTTGGCCTAATACTTCAGATCCATCACGAAGTGGAGGGGGAGAACCTCTAACTCTTTTACCCTTCTTAAAATCATTCCTGTTGTTTCGAAAACGATGATCTTCGGGGGTAAAATGTCTATGGCAATCAAACCAACACATTTTACGCCCATGGGTTAGATAAAATGCATTTGTGTACTCCATACAGTAAGGGCAAGCATATTTCCCCGAAGTGCTCCATCCTACACAAACCATTATTCAAAATGGCTCAATTGACTTGATTAAAATGAACATAACTATTAAGTACGTAAAAACAAACAAAATCAAAATCACATTGCCACTAACCTGACAACATGGAATATGCTGGAAAGTCGCTAATAGTCCACAGTAAGGCCGCGCGCATAACAAAATTTTGCTTCCTCCATGCATCAAATGTGGTGGCTCCATTAAGCCATAAATTCCTAAGCTCGGCTACCAACGGTTGCAAGAAGACATCTAATTTTTGTTTCGGGCTTTTGGGTCCTGGGACGATCACTGTTAGAAACATAACCTCATCTCGCATACACATAGACGGCGGGAGGTTGTATGGTGTCAAAATCACAGGCCATGAAGAGTATTGTTGCCCCGATGATCCGAATGGATTGAAACCATCCGTTGATAAACCTAGTCTGACATTGCGCGATTCCGCAGCGAAATCTGAGTACACTGTATCCAAATGTTTCCATGCTGGACTATCTGAAGGGTGTCGCATCACCCCATCTTCTTGTGTGTGTGTTGCATGCCATTGCATGTGTTCAGCTGTCACCACCGAAGCATATAGTCTTTGCAACCTTTGAGTTATCGGCAAATAGAACATATGAGAGTATGGAACGAGCTTTGTCTTTCCTTGCTTCCATCGAGGATGATGACATACCTTACAGGACACATAGTCTGCATCAACACTCCAATATATCATACAAGAATCTTTGCAACAATCTATGGCTTCATACGGCAGACCTAGACCCTCAACCAATTTTTTTGTCTCATAAAATGTTGCTGGTAATGTTGTATCTGGATGCGAGATGCGTCTGCTGAAATCTGAAATCATGTCGTACCCTCGCTCTGTCAACTTTAACTTTGACTTGAGGCTAAGTAGCTCAGTTGCCACCTCCAATTAGGTGACTTCACATCCAGGCCACAATGACCTATTAGCGGCCGCCAACATGTCATACATACGTTGTGCATCAGGATTTGGTGCTTCGGGGTAATAAAATTGTTCTCTGGGCCTTGCCTCCTCATATTGTTCTGGGTTGATATTAGTGGGTACACCAAACCCATCGTAAACCATTTGCTCCATATAATTCTCATATTCTGGAGCCGATGTCGGGTTAAAACTATTGTCATATGCTTGTGCATTGCTGGCACCACCAAATGAACTAGTACAACCTCCGTTCCGTGCAGATTCATGCATCATTGCAGCAAACATTTCATCTGTTTCCCCATGACAAATCCATTGGTAATAATTTTCTACAAAACCACGCGTAACAAGATGATACTTCACATCTTCTAGAGGAATAAGTTTCCTATTTTTGCACCTTCGACAAGGACAACGCACTTCTTCCGGGTTAAATCTAGGCATCGACATGCAAAACTCAGGAAATTGTTCAACACCAGCAATAAAATGATCATTTGCTAACCCCCTTGTAAGACGCACATACATCCACTCACGCATTTTTTTTGTAATATCTACAAAACAAATTAACATAACAATTTTCCATCATATTTATCATATATTATCAAATATGAAAAATAAATGCATATAAAATTTTATCAAAAGACTCCTTACAATTTAATTTTGGGAATTAGCACATAGTAGCAAATTAGCGTCCATATAGTAGCTAATTACAAAACTTTAGGTAATTGGCTTCCACTTGGTCGCTAGTTAGCTTCCATGTGGTAGCTAAATACATTTTACTCTAATCATAGTGTAAGATAAAATCATCAATAAAGCACAACCTAATTTTCACAAGTATTTATCATATAGGAAAAATAAAATACATAAATAAATTGTACCAAAAGACTACATTTAAGAATAATCACGATTTAACGTTGGGAATTAGCTTCCACGTGGTAGCCAATTAACGTCCATGTAGTAGCTAATTACAAAGCTTTAGGTAATTGGCTTCCACGTGGTCGCTAATTAGCTTCCATGTGGTAGCTAAATATCTTCTACTCTAATCATATTGTAAGATAAAATCATCAAACAAACACAACCTAATTTTTACAAGTATTTATCATCTAGTATAGGAAAAATAAATACATAAATAGTATAAACCAAAACACTACACTTAAGAATAATTACGATTCAATGTTGGGAATTAGCTTCCACATGGTAGCCAATTAGCGTCCATGTGGTAGCTAATTACAAAGCTTTAGGTAATTGGCTTCCACGTGGTCGCTAATTAGCTTCCATGTGGTAGCTAAATACCTTCTACTCTAATCATATTGTAAGATAAAATCTTCAATAAAGCACAACCTAATTTTTACAAGTATTTATCATATAGTATAGGAAAAATAAATACATAAATAAATTATACCAAAACACTACACTTAAGAATAATTACGATTCAATGTTGGGAATTAGGTTCCACATGGTAGCCAATTAGCGTTTATGTGGTAGCTAATTACAAAGCTTTAGGTAATTGGCTTCCAAGTGGTCGCTAATTAGCTTCCATGTGGTAGCTAAATACCTTCTACTCTAATCATATTGTAAGATAAAATCTTCAATAAAGCACAACCTAATTTTTACAGGTATTTATCATATAGTATAGGAAAAATAAATACATAAATAAATTATACCAAAACACTACACTTAAGAATAATTACGATTTAATGTTGGGAATTAGCTTCCACATGGTAGCCAATTAGCGTCCATATGGTAGCTAATTACAAAGCTTTAGGTAATTGGCTTCCACTTGGTCGCTAATTAGCTTCTACGTGGTACCTAAATACTTTCTACTCTAATTATATTATTAATTAAAATCATGCATAAACACAACCTAATTTTCACAAGTATTTATGAAAAAATAAATTAGCATATAAGAAAAAATAAATTGGCTAGACTTAAGGATAAATTAATTGTAGCAAAAGACTAGACTTAAGAATAATTACGATTTAATTTTGGGAATTAGCTTCCACATGGTAGCTAATTACAAAGCTTTAGGTAATTGGCTTCCACGAGGTCGCTAATTAGCTTCCATGTCGTAGCTAAATACCTTCTACTCTAACTATATTATAAAATAAAATCATGCATAAAGAACAACCTAATTTTCACAAGTATTTATCATATATTAGCATAGGAAAAATAAATTAATTGTACCAAAAGACTAGACTTAAGAATAATTACGATTTAATTTTGGGAATTAGCTACCACATGGTAGCCAATTAGCGTCCATATGGTAACTAATTACATAAGCGTGGTATTTGGCATCCAGGTGGTCACTAATTAGCTTCCACCTGGTAGCTAATTACTTCCATCTCTACTCTAAAATTTACCCTAAATTTACAAAAGAAAAATAACACAACTTTTCATAATAATTTATGAGATAACAACAATATTTTCACAAATGAAATGTGATCTATATAATACATGATCAAGAATTGATGTGCATAACTTGTGAAGAACAACACAATAAAAATATTTTTACATACCTTAAACTTTTTCGCTTTAAAATGACTTCGAAGATTGATTTGGAAATGAACTTTGACTATAGATTGACTTGGAAATGAACTTTGGTTGAGCTTCTTTTTGATGGGTATGCATGATGAACCAAAGAAGGGCAATGTGTATACATATTATGAAAAATGGTAATTCGTGTCCACATAGTCGCTATTTAGGCGGCAGTTTTCCCACCTTTTTTGCGATCGACACTATTAGCGACCATCTAGCCGCTAAAGAGGCGTGGTGGTTGGCGCGCTTTGCCCAATGAATTAGCTACCACTTGGTCGCTAAATTTGACTGAAGAATTAGCTACCATTTGGTCGCTAAATTTAGCTACCATGTGGTCGCTAAATTTGGTTGCGGCATTAGCGACCATCTGGTCACAAAATGTAGCTACCATGTGGTCGTAACTTCTTTGTTTCGGAATTAGCTACCATTTGGTCGCAAAATGTAGCTACCATGTGGTCGTAACTTTTGGTTTCGGAATTAGCTACCACTTTGGCCGCTAAATTAGCTACCATTTGGTCGCTAATTGTTGGCGCCTATTTTTCCCGCTAAGAATTGGCGACCAAATACATTATGGTCGCTAATTTTGCGACCATTTCGTCGCTAACTGATTTATGTATTTCTTTTTCCAATTCAGCGACCATTTGGACGCTAATTAGCGACCAGATGTTGTGGTCGCTAAATTCTGGACGCTAAATCCGCCGAATGGTGTAGTGGTTATTTTGCCATCTTTAGGATCCAAGAATATCAGAAGGTTGAGTTGGCCTCCATGTATGTAAGTGGTAGAGACGATATGTGGTTACAACAATATATTGTACAAAGTCCTTGGGCTTCTTGATTGGAATTGTGTGAGGTTGTGAGTGTTGGTTTTGGAGAGAAGTCGAGAGTTGATGTCATTGAGGAGTTCAATAAAATTGAGCAGAAAGGTGACATTGACGAATATATAGAAAGATTTGATGAAGTAAGGATTACTGTATTGACTTATGATCCGCATCTCTTAGAAGAATACTTTGTGTCGAGCTATATCAGTCAACTTTAGAGCGAAAGTAAATCGTTTGTTAAGTTAGGAAGACCGAAGAATTTGGCTATGGCATATAAGTAGGCACGTCTCTAGTACAATGCAGTCCAGGCCTTGATTAAGATTTATAAGCCTCCATGGAAACCTCCTACATTGTAGTACTAAGCCAAGGGTGACAACAAAGGTGTTCCTAAGGCGATACAGTCGGGATCCTAAGGTTTCCAACTCCAGTTCCACCTTTAAAGCAAGGAAGCAATAGGGGCTCTATCACAAGTGTGGGGAGAAATACCGTGTGGGTCACCATTGTAGAGTGCAAACATTGTATAGTTTGATGGCTGCTCAGTTAGATGAATTGTAGATGGATGATAGTAATGAGGAATTGATTGAGTAAGATGGTACAAAAGTTGAGCATGAGATTTATGTGCATGCTATAGCTGGTAGCAATCCAAAGATGACCATCAAGATCAAAGGTGACGTGGGTGACCATTCAATCACCATTCTGGTGGATAGTGGGGCAACCCACAACTTTGTTGACCCAAGGGTTGTCAAGAGGACACAATAAATAACCAGTGAGGAGGTGATATTGGAAGTAGCTATGGCGAATGGACAAAGATGTATTGTAGTTAGGTTTGTAAGAAATTTAAATGGAGTATACAGTGTCACCAATTTGAGTATGATCTTAGAATGATGAGATTAGGGGGTTATGACATGATCTTGGGTGGAGATTGGCTTTGGGAGTTCAACCCTGTTTTGTTTGACCTCAAGAAGCTTAGAATTTCTTTTGAAAATAATGGAAAGAAGGTGGAAATTTGTGGGTTACAAGAGGGTGCTACATTCAATTCAATCTCTAGTAATATGCTTCATAAGATGATTAAGAAAAGGGTGCCTATCCTGATTACTCAAGTTGCTAGACTCTTTACAGTGGAGGGGCGGAAAAAAAAGGGAGATTAAGGAAGTTGCATAATTGTTGCTAAGGAATGATTTTGCTTGTACGTTCAAGAGCCTATAGATATCCATTTATACAGAAGAATGAAATTGAGAGGCAAATCAAAGAGATGTTGAAATCAACTATTATTATGCCAAGTCAAAGTCCTTTCACTTCTCCCATACTTTTGGTGAAGAAGAAAGACAAAGTATGGCGGTTTTACGTGGATTACTAGAAGCTTAACGATATCACTATCAAGGCCAAGTTCCCTATTCCAAAAATTGAGGAATTATTGGATGAGTTGTAAGGGCCGACACTTTACTCTAAGTTAGACCTTTGTTTTGATTATCACCAAGTCAGGATGGTGGAAAAGGATATAGAGAAGATTTCTTTTCGTACGCATCAGGGGCACTATGAGTTCATGGTAATGCCATTTGGATTGACAAATGCACTGACAACATTTCAGTCTTTGATGAATGCGGTGTTTGGTCCTTATTTGAGGAAATTTGTTTTGGTTTTCTTTGACGACTTTTTGGTCTATAACACTTCTTTGGAGCCGAACTTACTACATATGAGGACAGTATTACAACCACTTCAACACCGTCAACTATTTGCTAAGAGGTCAAAATGTGAATTTGCTCAATCGAAGTTGGAGTATTGAGATCATGCGATTTCAGTTAAGGAAGTATCCACAGACCCGACTAAAATTGAGGCAACGGTTGGTTGGCCATCTCTCAAAACTATTAAGGTGCTAAGGTGATTCCTTAGCTTAACTGGTTATTATAGAAGATTTATTAGAGGATATGGGGGTATTGCCAAGCCACTAACATAACTGCTTAAGAAGGGTGATTTTAGATGGAATGATGATATAGAGCTAGCTTTTCAGATGGAATGATGATGCAATCTTTGAGAAGATGGTCCACGACTACTATGAAGGGGGATGAAAGAGGATGTCCGAGGGCAGAGGGTTTGGTTTTTGGTTTGGGTTTGAGTCCGGGTTCGGATTCGGGTTCGGTTTTAGGTTTTAGGTTTTAGGTTTTAGGTTTGGGTTTGAGTCCGGGTTCGTGTTCGGGTTCGGTTTTAGGTTTTGGGTTTGGGTTGGAGTCCGGGTTCGGGTTCGGGCTAACAACAAGGGGTTAGCGAAGTATTTCTTCAATTCCTCAAAAGCGGCTCCATGTTTCTCAATCCACTGGAAACTCTTGTTCTTCTTCAGGACCTCGTAGAACAAGCGGCATGATCTGGAAATGAACCGGTTTAGTGCGGCTATTTTCCCGGTTAACTTCTGTACGTCCTTTACGCTTCGGGGTGATTTCAGGGAGGCGATCGCCCGTACTTGATCAAGGCTTGCTTCAATCCCCCGTTTGGTTACTACATGCCCCAGGAAAGTACCAGACTGTACCCCAAAGATGCATTTTTGGGGGTTCAGCTTCATATTGTATTTTTCCAAGATCTCAAATGTTTCTTCGAGGTGACCCCTGTGTAAGGTGCTTTCTGTGCTCTTCACCACAATGTCATCGATGTATGCTTCCATGGTTTTGCCAATCTGGTCCTTGAACATTCGGTTGACCAGCCGCTGGTACGTTGCCCCGGCATTCCTTAAACCAAACGGCATTACTCGGTAGTAGTAGGTGCCTTGCCCTATAATAAAGGAGGTCTTCTCTTGGTCATGCAGCTCCATCTGAATTTGATGATATCCGTTGAAAGCATCCATAAAGGTTAATAGTTCGTACCCAGCTGTCGCGTCTACCATCGTGTCGATGTGGGGTAAAGGGAAAGAGTCCTTTAGGCAAGCTTTGTTGAGATCGGTGAAGTCTACGCACACCCTCCACTTTCCGTTTTTCTTTGGTACCACCACCACATTGGCCAACCATTCTGGGTACTTTACTTCTCTGATCTTTCCGGTTCCTAACAACTTCCTTACTTCCTCTTCGACCGCTTGCACCCGATCTGGTGCGAACCTTCGCCTTTTATGCTTAACTGGTGGGTGCTCGGGGTCGACATTGAGTTTGTGTGTGATGATGGAGGGATCGATCCCTGTCATATCTTCATGGCTCCAAGCAAAACAATCTTTGCGGCTTCTCAGGAACTTTATTAATTCTTCTCTAATTGTGGGCTCCAACTTCTCTCCGATCTTGACTACCTTTCCTTCTTCGAGAGTCACCTCCTCCACTTTTTCTTCAGTTTCGGTTTGTGTTGGTGGAGGGGTGATGCTCTGTAATTGCTATGCTTCCAGTCTCAGGGTGGTTGGCTTGAGGGTTGCCTTGTAGCACTCCCTGGCCAACCTTTGATCTCCGCGGATCTCCTCTACTCCCCATGGCGTTGGGAACTTCACAATTTGGTGGTAAGTAGATGCGACAGCTTTCATATCATGCAGCCATGGGCGTCCTAGAATGACGTTGTAGCACGAAGGGCAGTCCATCGCGAGGAAGTTGACTTGCTTGTTGACCCCTTTGGCAAAAGTGGTGAGAGCTATGTCACCTACGGTATGTTTGACTTCGCCGCTAAAACCTACCAAGGGTACCGGGTGTTTGTGAATGTCGCTCTCGGACAACCCCATCTCCTTTAGGGCATCAAGTGTCATCAGGTTGGTGGAGCTCCCGGTGTCAATCAGGACCCTCTTCATTAGCACGTTCCCCATATGCAGGGATATCACCATGTCGTTGTGGTGCGATTCGGCGGAGAAGCCCGCGCGCTGTCGTCGAAGACAATAGCGGGTCCCGACGATCCATCACTGGTGTGTTCAGGCTGATGTGGACGACCGAAGTTGCCTTCTCGCGCGTGACGCTTTGCGGTTGAATATGTGAGACCGCAGATGTTTGATCCTCCCGAGATGACGTTGACAACCCTGTCAGGTGTCGGGGGGTCTGTCCTTCTCCTAAGTTCGGATTGGAGATTCTCTACTACTTCTTTGGGTACTTGGGCATCAGGTGCTACATCCTTGATTCTTCCCTCCGTAATGAGGCGGGATAGCTCCTTCCTGAGCATGATGCACTCTCGAGTCCAGTGGCCGTGATACTCGTGGTAGTCACACCACTTGGTGGTGTCTCTGTTAGCTTTTGGGGCTTTGTGCCTTCGCGGCCACCTTACGTACTCCCCTTGTTTTGCCATATTTCGCAGGAGCTTGTCCGTAGAAATATTGAGTTTGAGAGAATCTAGTGATGGTGGAGGTGGGTCTCGGTTTTGATCATCTGCCTGTCGCGACCTGGCCGTATTGACCTGTCCGTGGCTATCTCGATCGACCCCTTGCGGCTATCACTATTTGTGTGTTTCTACTTGAGCTGTACGAGAAAAAATTCTCATATACGGTTCTCAGAGGGGGAGTCCCCCCGGTTTACCTATCTCAATAAAGTCTACGATTGGTTCGAAGAACGTCTCGAAATTCAGGCGATTGCAGAAGGCTTTCATAAAAATTCTCGTAGAATCGAGAATGAAGTTTTCATTCTGTACATGCCAGATCATGAATTAGTAACTGCATCCAATCTCCAAAAAAATCCCAATTGTTTAGAACTTTCTATTTTTGAAATGGAATATTTACGGACGTCCGGCTTTGAAGGGGGGGAAATCTTATAGTATAGGATCCTATCCCAATTTTTCTTTTGCTAGGCCCATAGCTCTCGGCCCTCTTTTCTGATATGTTTCGACTTCCGAAGTCCTCTTCCGTAAAGTTCTATCCTCCTCAAGCCTGACGTGCACTAGGGCTCTAGCTTGGACCTCCTTAAAGGTGTAACATGGATGTTTGGTGAGTTCTTTGTATAGGCCGCCATCGGGGGTTAACCCCTGCCTAAACGCTTCTACCGCGGTAGTAACGTCGCAAGACTGAATCGAGACCTTTTCGCGGTTGAACCGTTCTAGGAATTCTCTGGTAGTTTCTTGGTGCTTTTGGCGGATCCGATAGAAATCACTGGACTGCTTTTCAAATTTGCGGCTGCTGGCAAACTGGGAGCGAAAGGAGTCCGAAAGTTCGGCAAAGGAACTGATGCTACCGCGTGGTAGTTTTATGAACCAAGTCAGCACTGGACCTATCAGGGTCGTGCCGAACCCTTTGCACATCACCGCCTCTTTGGAATGTGGCGGGACTGCGCTTGTCATCATCTTTTGTTTATAAATTTCCACATGCTCGTCTGGATCGGTCGTGCCATTATACGGAGTCATGTTGGGCACGGTGAATTTCTTCGGTATCTCTACCCTGGTGATGCGGCGGGAGAAGGGAGATTCATCAAAGCCATTGGGGGCTTCAGGTTCCAAAGGTTGGAAACTCTTTCGACCAATTCGGAGTTGATCGGCGATGACCCCGATTTGCTCTGTCACTTTTCTTCGTATGGCCGCGTCAAGATTAAGTGGCCTTCGCCTTTCAAGATCCTTCTTGTCAGTCCCCCCCTCATCCAGCCAGGTATCTCGTGGTGGTGTTCGGCGTCACCTAGCCTCTAACCGGAGATTCCTTGATGGGTCTTCGTCAAGAAAAACTTCTTCACGGCGATGTTGGAGGAGGGAGCCGGGGGTATCCTCTTGTAGCACCGGTGTCTTGTTTCGTGCGTTCAAGGCTTCTCCTTCCTTCGATGTTCCTTCTCCCCCATCAAAATCGAGTATTCTAACTATGCCTTTAGTGCGGCGATTGACGCGAAGCGATCGGCGGCCTGTAGCTATGACCTCGTATTGTTGCTTCAACTGGCTGTTCTCTCGTGTGAGGCGTGCCACATGGGCGTCATAGAAGCTCTTTTGGTCGCTTAGCTCGTTCTAGAGGAGTTGCATTCGCTCCCGAAGGTCGGTCATCTCCTCGTCCTGCGACCGGTTCCCGGGGAGTTCGGGATCCTTACCACGATCGGCAAGGAGGGTCTTAGGAGTTTCGTTGCCGTCGCCTGACACTGTGATCGTGGTGTTGAGGTGATGTTTGAATGGTGTGTTTTCTTGTGATTGTACCGATCACGGCCCCACGGTGGGCGCCAAATTGTTTGAGCCAAAATTTAACAAAGGAAACTTTGGCCTAGATCGGGCCTGATCGAGATGAATCACGAAGAACGAACTTGATATTAAAAGCTATGAATTGTATTGATTGCTCGAATGAGTATGTAAAAAAGCGTCCCCCTTATCTAGGGTTTATAACCGATTTATATAGTATCTTAGAAGACCGATCTATCTTATGAAGAAGATAAGATAATACAATATTTTGTATGGTCTTAATCCCAACGACATGATTTAACAGAAGATCTATCTTATATCTTTAATTCTATCTTGTTCGACCGACCTGCCTTTCCGACGTCCCTTGCTGTGCTCCGAAGAAGTACTAAAGAAGTACTAATCAGGTCTCAATACTTCTTTGAAGGAAAAGCGGATCCAACACACGGTCTCTCCCATGCTCACTGGGCGCCTCCTCTCAGGGTCCTCTTCCTCTTCCCCGTCGCCCCAAGAGAACCGGGGATGTTGGAGGTGAGGGTTAGGATCGGACCGCAAGGTTGTGGATGGCTGGTGAGCAGCGGGAGGCTGCCAATTCGTTGGCGTTGTGGTAGGTGGGACACCCTGGGAGAGTGGAATCCGGGGTAGCTCTCTCGGCGTTTTCCTCAGCGTGGGGACCTCGCGAGTAGCCTTCACCGCCGTTCAGATTGAGGTGGATAGCCACCCCCTCATTCTCACGTCTCATCTGTGATCGTGGGCCGCGCACCGCGGTCGATTGGAGTTGAGCCTTCATATGGTTGTTCTCGCTAGCGATGCGAGAGTTCTCTTCTAGGTACCGAGAGTTCTCGGTAGCAATTCGTCCCACGGTAGCCTGAAAGCTATCGCGTTGCTCTTGCATCTCCTTTTGGAGGTCGAGAGTTATCTAGGATAGAGCCACCATCTCTTCTTGGTGGGAGCGAGCGGACGGTTCTATCGCATTCTACAGATCATCAACTCGCTCGATCTCGCGGTTGGTGCCGTCTTGGAGATCACCGGCCGACACTTCCTCAAAAGTTTCACCAGAGTTTGACATTCTCGTGACAAGGGAATCGTGGCGACAAAGGCCGGAGAAGAAGAAACTCTACTAATCGTAGCCCCACCGTGGGCACCAAATTGTTTTGGTTGAAATCGATGATCGTCTAAACACCCTAAATTTGAGGTTATAATCGAGAGCTTCAGATAACAATGGATGAATGAATGAGTACAAAAAGATATTGGATCGACAAATAGCTTTATTGATAGCAAATCGATTACAAGATTCAATCAGCTGTGCTAAGATATGATAAAATTCTATCGTTACAGATCAATCTATCTTATATCATAGGACGTCGTGGGCGATCGTTGACTTCCGAGATCTTCGGCCTGCTCTTCCAACGGACCGCTACAGCTCGCTCCTCCGCTCCCGAGCTTCTCGCAAGATAGTTACAACTAGGTTTTAAATTAGTCGGGTCCTGCGGAAGGGACAAATGGGCCTTTTGCAAATGGACTTGAACGAAGGAAAATGGAGGCCCAACGAGAACCATGGCAAGAGTTCATGTATTCTCTGTTGTTCTCATTTTTCATGAGGTGCTTGGGTTCAATCCAATTAATAATCTAAGTAATGCTAATTTGAGAACACTTGAGACTGAGCCTAGTTCATGTTTGGATGTACAATGCATGCATTATCAAGCCAAACAAATGTGCTATTTAGTAACCCAATACATAAAGTTTTGTGGTACATTGATAAATTGTAGTATGGTCGTAAAACATAGTGCATATTAAATCAAATCATATAAATCATACATTTCTTAAATCTTAATGTGTAATAATACATAAGTTCTCATTCTACATAACATCTACACAAACCTAGGCCTTTACGCTACACATAATCGTTAAAAGAGTCTTCTGATATAATGGTTTACGGTGCATTGAGATCTTGTACGTATTCAACTTTGCCTTGAGGGTTTAACGATTATGTGTAACATAAAGATATAGGTTAAAAGGCCTAACGATTATGTACATCCCTAGAGCCTAAGGGTCTAACGATTATGCGTTCCTAAGACTTTTTTTTTGTTGGACCAAAAAAAGGCTTTTTTTTTTTGTAAGAAAAATTTAGGATGAGGGGATGGTGCCTCATCCAAGGCTTAAGTTCCTAAAGCTTAAGTTCAAGGCCTAATAATTATGAGAGATTCCTAACATAGAATTGGAAATAACTAGATAAGCATCCCTAACAATTAGGGATTTATTTCCTAAAACACAAATAGCAAATTATATAGTAGTAGGATATAAAGGGCTAATTTCTACTGATTGCTGAAATCTAGGAATGATTGCTGATTTTTGGGAATAGTTGATGCTAATTGATTTATTTCTATGCTTTATTTTCTGTTGGGATTGTATCAATTTGAGACTAAGCTTAGTGCATGTTTGGATGTACAATGCATGCATTATCAAGCCAAACAGATGTGTTGTTTAGTAACCCAATACATAAAGTTTTGTGGTACATTGATAAATTGTAATATGGTCATAAAACATATTGCATATTAAATCAAATCATATAAATCATACATTTATTAAATCTAAATGTGTAATACTACATAAGTTCTCGTACTACATAACATCTACACAAACCGAGGCCTTTACGCTACGTACACATAATCGTTAAAACAGTCTTCTGATAAAATGGTTTATGGTGCATTGAGATCTTGTACGTATTCAACTTTGCCTTGAGGGTTTAACGATTATGTGTAACGTAAAGGTATAGGTTAAAAGGCCTAACGATTATGTGCATCCCTAGAGCCCAAGGGTCTAACAATTATGTGTTACTAAGGCTTTGTTTTTGGTAAGAAAAATTTAGGATGAGGAGATGGTGCCCCATCCGAGGCTTAAGTTCCTATGGCTTAAGTTTAGGGCCTATACTTATGTGTAACCTTATATAGGTAAGGCCTTAGTCAAGGGTCAAATGATTATGTGTAACCTTAATGCCTAAGTGAAGGGTCTAGAAAGGTTTTATCAAAAAAGTGATACAAGCTTCTGAATTAGGAGACATCTTTAAGGAGGTTGATATGTAAGTATAATACAACCTTGTTCGAATATATTTTGTAGATATCTCTTTGATTCTGTTGTAACAATAGTTTATATACCTGAATAACAAAGTGAAGAGTCGGGAGTCAGTTTCAACGTACATCGAGCAATCAACAGTAATATCAAAAAAGCATGATTTAAGCAGGCAAACCCAGAGATTGTACCAATTGAGTGATATATAATAAAGCATGATCCTTGAGTCTTGACTAGAGACCAAGGAGGTGGCGGTGGTGGACGCACTCCTGGGGCTTGGTGGGGAAACGGGCAGCGTCGGCACAGTAGTCGTAGACGAGGTGGTGGGAGCGGACCCACCGGAGGCGGTGGAGGCTGGGCTGCTGGGCGGGGCGGGGCCGCCAGGCGCTGCAGCGCCTCATGTTGTCGAGGGCGGCGGAGGGGATGGGGCACTCGCAGGCGTCGATGTGGAACCCCCTGTAGGAGGCCAGGAAGGGGGAGTGGGCCCACTCGGTCTTCACTCGCCCGCCCTGGGTGGCCCACTCGTCGGCGTTCCATATGGAGCTGTACACCCCCATTGTCTGCCCCTTTGGGAAGGGAATCCCCTTGTGCTCTAGGTTCGCGTGTATTCGTACGGGCGTCTCATCCACCGTAAATCTGGAAACAAAGTTCACATTTATTAATTATTTCAAATTACGCTTCAATAGGAGTTTCTTTTCCATGAGCCAAAACCCAAATGAAAGCAGGGGAAGCCTAATAAACGTACACCAGCCTGGCAATTACTAATATTAAGAAGGGGCATGACAAAGAAGAAGAATGAGGAGATTACTCACACAATGTGGGTGGGGGTCCAAAGGATGGAGTAGGAGTGGAAGTCGGCGGCGGGGTCAAACCAGAGGGTGAGCCTCTGCTCTCTGCTGCCCACTCCGTTGACGCACACGTTGGTCTGCACAAGGTAAGGCTCCCCCGTTGCGTTCCCCAAGAACTCGAAATCCAACTCATTGTGGTATGGCCCTTCTGATGACATCTGTCACATTCACCCGCCTCTGTCTCAGTCCCAGATTTGATGATGAATACAATACAATACATGCATGTAAATTTTACTTTAAAAGTCACTGCTTTTACAAGCTACCTAGCGAGTGTCGGTTTCCTTTGGTATTCATTCACTAGGAAATATGGACGGAATTTCAACAAAGGTAGAACCCACCCCGACCCATTAGTAGTACCCCACCCAAGTGCGTGTCATGATGATGGTCCATTAGATTGAAAAAGATTCCCTGGCCGGCCCCGACTTTCAATAAAGACCCAAATTCCCTCTTTCACTTACCCAACCCAATTCTCTCAACACTCAATACAATTGCCCCCGGGCTATTGCTTTTCTCTTTCTTTTAATTTTACTAATTTTATGGAGCTAAACTCCACGGTACAATAATTGCAGGTGCAACGAGGTATTGGGTTCAACTGTGCAGATCAATCCCACATACATAGTCTACAGAGGCACCATTACATTACATATTCAATGCACACAACAAGACATTGATTGTGAGTGCAGCTATTTCACGAGATACTAGTGTAGTAGTGCTAGACTCCCCATGCGTAAGATAGCTACCTAGCTCATGTTATTAATGCTCGGTTGGTGTGAATTCATGATGATGCCGAAGCTCATTTCTTCACTTTTAACCCCTTCCAATTTCTACTACAGCAGCACTTACAGTTAATATGACTACTACTTACATAGAAGGAGGTCACGGTTCCAGCAGAGTCGCCCTCCACAAGCTTCATCTCAATGGTGGCTTTCCCGTACATGTATTTGCTCTTTGATCCAAACCCACCTCCTGAAATTAATTATGTTAACCCCATTTCAAACATCTCATATATGGAGAGAGGAGAACAGAGAAGAAGAAGAGGAAATTGAGCAGTAGATACCAGAATTGGAGTCAAGTTTGAGCTGAACAAGATTCCCTTGGTGGATTAAATGGTCATTTGCCCAGGTGGGCTGGAACAGATCGCTGAACTTGCTCTGAGCAGAAGCCGCCATGGCCGCCGTACACAGACACGTCGCCAACAGGGCAAAAGCCATTGCTCTGCACTCCCCCCCTCTGGAAAAGCACTACGACACCAGATGCCGTTCTCGCTTTTAATGAGTTTTAGAGAGGAGGAGGCCTTTTTATTTTTATATATATAGCCTACATGTGATGTGGGAATCACACTTTACCAAACATAGCGATTGGGTTTTGGGCCTTTTGGCTTGTATTGGTATAAGAAAGAGGCCCTATATATGATTATAGCTGGTTGAAACCACTGTCAATTTCGAGTGAGTTAAAAAATACAAAAAAAACTGGACACGGGGTTGGTTGACAAGTCAGCTCTCACATCATATGCCATGTAGGACACCCATGCCTCTACAATGATGACTTGTGCCCTCCCCTACACGTACATGCTTAAGAAATTAATAGCCGTTACGTTGTAAAACACAAGCCATCATATATCTCAGCCTTTTCCTTGTCGGTTTAGGGTGTTGCCCAGCTTTTGTGAGCAATAGACCTGCCCGCCCGGACTTTCCAGCTCATGGGGAATTCGAATTTACCTCATCTGCTCCCACACCATTTCACTTTTCTCTGTCATTGCTATTCTCTTCTTTTTTTTTCATTTATCAGTGGGACTTTACCTTTTCTTTTTTATGCCTTCTATTTTTTTTTTAAACGGTAAAAGTTAGGATATGCCTTCAATTTTTTTTCTTTAGGATGCCCTTCGACTTTCTAAGTTCTAACTAAATTCCTTATCCTCGAATACTAACTTTCCATCCATTTTAGGTTATTTTTTAGTAGGGAAAAAAAAATTAATATAAATAAATAAACAAAAGCAATCTGCATTAAGCAATCATGGTCCATGGATGAAAAACGAGTCCATAGTCCATACGTTATTAACTTGATCGTTGTATTTTTACAAGGAAATTAATCTCCTAGCAAGTATTCTACAAATTAGTAGAAAAGTTACATGGAACAAAGAATAACAAATTGATTTAGATGTATGTAATATGTATACATTAAAAAAGCAAATCTCAACGATCATCCACATCTCATGAGAGACTGAGCACTTTTGGTAATTAATTTTATCAATGACTTCCCAATATTTGTAGGTTAATTTTTTCACCAAATTAAAACCCTAATGTCATATTGGATTAAGTGAAGAGAAAAGTGTAAGGCGAATAGAGATGATAGGGGTCTCATTGCCTAGGTAAGAGATGAAAATAAAATTGCAATTTGGAATCAAGATGTTCTATAGTACATATATAATCTTTATATTTATATTTTTGTATGCTGTGGTGGTACGGACCCGGTGTGAGTCACGCACCGAACCTCCGTTGGTCGGAGGGGGGAGCCGTGTCCGGTGTGGGCGCAGGGCTCAAGTTGATCGCGTTGGTTACGCGAAGGATTTACCGTTGAGATTTTGCTCTAGTTCAAGACTTTGCTCTAGTTCCAAAATTACATTTAAAAATCCAAATAAAATAAAACACCTAATCAAGATAAATATTAATCCTCATAACGTTTTGGCCTTCGACGCTGTCTTGTGGGCCTAGCTGGCACGAGCTCGGGCGACCGACTCGTATCAATCTCTCCCCCGTTGAGATTCGGCTTGTCCTCAAGCCGCAAAGCAGGAAAAAGACGTCGAAGGTGCAAGACCAGCTCCCAGGATGGAACGGAAGGGTCGCCATCATCCCATTCGACGAGCCACTCATGACGTGGTTCACCGTCGATCATCACTGTCCTCTCAGCTGTGGCACGACGTGGACGAGCAACTGGCCGGTCATACAAATAATCCGCATGGAGTGTAGCCACTTGGGCTGTGGCGCCATCGGACTTGTGAGGCCCCAAGAGGGAGATATGAAAGACGTTATGTATTCGGGCAGCTTGTGGGAGCTCCAAGCGGTACGCCACGGAACCGACACGCTCCGTCACCTTGAATGGCCCATAGAAGCGACGGGCGAGCTTATGAGAGACGGGGCGTGCCACCGAATGTTGGCGGTACGACTGTAGTTTGAGCAAGACGAGGTCACCCACCTGAAACTCCAAGTCACGACGATGCTTATTTGCCTGGGTTGCCATACGCTGCTGGACCTTCAGAAGGTTTTGCCGTAAGAGATCAAGTACTTGTTCACGATCACGCACGGCCTCCGAAGCGGGGATCGGGGGGCCGGACAGGTACGTGACATGGCTGATGGGTGGCGGTTCCCGACCGTAGAGGGCGCGGAACGGTGACATGCGAAGACCCTCATGGAACATCGAGTTGAGAGCCAACTCGGCCCATGGTAGAAAATCGACCCATCGCCTAGGCCGACCATGAGTGAATGCTCGGAGGTACTGCTCTAATCCTCTATTCCGGACCTCGGTTTGACCATCTGACTGAGGGTGATACGCAGTGCTATGGTGAAGTTTCGTACCGCTCAACCGATGGAGTTCCGTCCAAAAGGCACTCGTGAAAATTGCGTCACGATCCGAGACTATGGTGGCCGGAATACCATGATGTTGTACAACAATATCAACGAACAAGGCGGCCACCTTCGGTGCGTCATACTTCGGTCCAAGTGCCCCGAAATGCGCATACTTAGAGAGTCGGTCCACAACGACCAAGATAGTAGTGTACCCTCTAGACGACGGTAACTCTATAATAAAGTCCATAGACACATCGTCCCAAAATTGTTGTGGCACTAGTAGCGGTTGTAGCAACCCAGTAGGTTTCTGCGTGTTATACTTAGTGGATTGGCAAATATGGCAGGAAGAGACAAACCGCTTGACGTCAAGGTGCATGCCAACCCAATAAAACACCTCAACGACACGTCTGAAAGTCCGATCTATCCTCGGGTGGCCAGCCGAGGGGGAGGCATGAAACTCGGACGGAATTTCGGCCTTCAGAGCCGATTCAGTTGCAACAACCAGGCTGTGCTCATAGTATAGAATACCCTCATGAACTCTGAAAGGCGCCTGTAAAGAATGAGAAGCCGCTTGAGCATGCAAATTCCGGAGGTCGGGCATGGTAGAATTCTCCAGGCACAGTCGGTGCAAAATATCCGGCAATGGTGAAGAAAACGCCATAAATTGCTTGAGCGTGGCGTCGTCGTCGATCATGCAACGAGATAGGGCATCGGCTACGCGGTTACTAGCTCCAGTTTTGTACTCAATGCGAAATTTGTAACCCATCAACTTGCGCATGAAATACTGTTGGTCAGGCGTCTAGATAACCTGAGAGAGTAGTTCCTTGAGGCTCTTTTGATCGCTACGTATCAAGAATTCACGACCCAACAAGTATTGTCGCCATTTCTGCATTGCTGAGACTATCGCGAATAGCTCTCGGTGGTATGCCAAAGATCCACGCCTGCGAGGGCCTAACTTTTTACTGAAAAGGGAGATAGGGCGCTCCTCTTGTAATTATACGGCGCCTACGCCCTCATCCGAAGCGTCGGTCTCAACCACAAACTGTTTAGAGAAATCTGGGAGCTAATGAATCGGTGGTTGAAGCATGGTATCACGCAGACGCTGAAATGTCGTGGTGGCTTCGTCGGTCCAAGCGAACCGGTCCTTCTGCAATAGGCTCGTGAGTGGAGTTGCAAGCACGACATAATTGCGGATAAATTTTCTGTAATACCCGGTGAGCCCAAGGAAACTGCGAAGCTGCTTGACAGATTTCGGTTGGGGCCACTCGGCCATTGCCGCCAATTTGGCAGGGTCGGCCAACAATTGCCCCGTTGAAACGATGTGACCAAGATACTCAACTTTCGTTGTCCCAAAAGAACATTTCGAGCTCTTAACATAGAAGTGATTGTCTTGCAAAATCTGAAGAGTAACTGAAATGTGCCTGGCGTGTCCCTTTAGGGACGGGCTGTAAATCAGGATGTCATCAAAGAAAACAATGACGAAATCCCACAAATACTGAGCAAAAACTTGATCCATAGCAGCCTGAAAGGTAGACGGCATATTCGTCAGGTCGAATGGCATGACTAGGAACTCAAAATGGCCATCATGAGTCCGGAAAGCCGTCTTGTAAATATCATCCCTGTGCATCCTGATCTGGTGATAGCTTGAGCGCAGATCCAGTTTCGTGAAATAAGTTGCCTGCCCTAATTCGTCAAATAACTCATCCGTGGTAGGGATAGGGAACTTATCAGCCAGTGTAGCCGCGTTCAAGACGCGGTAATCAACACAAAATCGGAAGCTGCCGTCTTTCTTTTTTACCAACAAAGCAGGCGAAGAAAACGGGCTAGTACTGTGCCTGATGATACCCTGTTGTAACATATCAAAGACCTGTCGCTCAATCTCCGACTTTTGAAAGTAGGGGTACATGTACGGCCGAACGTTAACGGGCTTCGAATTCGGGAGGAGGTGAATTCGGTGGTCCCATATACGTTGAGGAGCCAACGACATCGGTACCTGAAACACAAGAGAGTGTTATAATAAGACATCACGCAGGATTGCAGGCACATCCTCAGGCAGGCTCAGCGACGAGCTCGGCGTAGGCGTGGGCCGGTCGGTTTCAACAGCCATGATTTCAAAGAGCTCGGCCACAGCATCAGCTGAATAAAGAGACTGCAGGGTATTTAGAGAAATAAGTTTTGGTGATATGTTGTCACCCTGTAAGAGCACCGGCCGGTCCTGCCTTTGAAACTCCATAGTCAACTTAGCATAGTCATGAGTCACTTTCCCCAGAGTCTGTAGCCACTGAACTCCCAATACAACATGTGGCCCATGCACTGCCAATACGAAGAGATCAATAGAGAAGTTGAAGCCCTGTATTGTAAGCACTATTTCGGCACACTTATGAGAACATTGCAAATATGTGCCGTTTCCGACATAGACCCGGAAAGGTGTAACCGGAGAGAGAGGGAGCTGAAGCTTTTCCGCGACGGTGGGATGTATAAAGTTGTGAGTACTCCCCCCATCAATCAACACCTGCACGGGCGAACCAGAAATAGAGCCGGCGAGTTTAAGGGATTTCGGGCTGGTCAAACCCTCCATCGAATGAATGGCCGAGACGTCGCCGGTCATAACAATCTCGTCCTCCTGCTCTGCGTCAACCTGTTCGTTAGAGTCCGAGTCGTTCCCTTCCAACAACAAGAAGCGGGGTTTGCACCGATGCCCGCGGGTGAACCTCTCATCACAATTGAAACATAAATCTTGTTTAGAGCGTTCTTCGCGTTCATCTAAAGTTAAACGCTTAATAGGAAGAGACAAGGATTTACCATTTGGGTTCTCAGGACGACCCGTTGGGGCCGTGGATGTGGCGGCGGGCGCCGGTGTTGTTGTAATGCCCGGCTGGATTGCGGTCCGCGGGGCGTTCGCTAACCATGGTCGACGAGGGGATAGTTTATCTAAATCCAGTTAGTGATGGAGGGAATAGTTTATTTAAATCTAATTAGTGAATAACAACATTTAAATTTAAATTATTGTTATTACTACCTTGTATATTTAAAAGTCCTCGACTTCCTAGCCTTTTTAGAATCTCTAGACCTTTTTTAAGAACTCATGTTGGTAATGACCTCCTTTGCCACAATACCAGCATGTGATGTGAGATTTTAGGCCAACATACTTACTATATCATGGGTAGACGGGTTTGTTAAGAACTCATGTTGGTAATTCTAGATTTGACCCGAACAACTAACAATGTTTTATTAATCTAGAATTTGATTGATATTAATATTTATAATTAGTTCGATATTGATAGCATTTTTTAGATCCAAGATTGAATGTATGAAATTTCCATTTTTAAAAAGTAGTTAAAATAGCATATATGTAAAACTTAGATAAAAAAAATACGCTTTAACATAATTTTTTTTAATAAAAAATCCGATCCGGACCGGGACCGACAACTTTGATTTTAATGGACCGGGGACTGGGCCGGTATTCTCCTGGTCCGGTTAAAAAATCTGTCCGGACCGAATTTTTCCCAGCCCTAGACAGAACCTCTATCTTCATTGCGCGGGCCAGAAGGGCCAAAGCACCGGTGTGCTTTGGGGGTCCAAAAATAATTCATTCAAATGATTAAAAAGCTTTTTATTTTAGGTAAAATAGATTTTGAAACCAGAAGCATAGTCGGTTCATTCGAGCAATTTGATGAATAGAAAAGGGAAAACAATAAAGAACACACACAATTGTTGACCGAGTTCGTCACAATAACTACGTCTAGGGGCACTATCAAGTCAAAGATTTTTACTCTCAATTTAGTGGAAAACAATTAGGATTGATATTGATAAGTATATATAGAAGACTAAAAGAGAAGCCAACTAGTTTCTCAAGTCCGTAACCCTAATCCGCGGCGTGGGCCAAAACTCGGGCAACGCCCCCCAAACCGCGGGTGCGCTTTGGCCCCCCTCAGCCCGTTCTTCGCCGATAGAGGTGTTGTCGTCAAAGCGCGGCCTAGTGCCCCCAAGACATGGGCGCGCTTTCTCCGTCCACCCCGCGTCTTTGCTCTAGAGCCCCGATGCTCAAACCACAGGCGCGACCATGACCACTGAACCGCAGGCGTAGAATGCCAGACCGCGGGAAGGGATGCGGGCTGCTTCGCGAAACTCTTCGCAACTTCGAAAGCTCGGGCAACCTGCGGTTGCGGTTTCAATCCACCCCGAGTTTCTCTTTGCTATCACCTGAAACTCGTCCTTTCCATCGGTTTCTTCACTTCGGTCTTCAACCTGCCGAATTAGGATCCATGCTTAACACATTCGTGGCGTTGGATGTACGAATATACATATATATGATTAAGAGAACGCCCCTATATGTGCATGACCACTCAACGCTTTAGTATTTGGGTCATACATGCGGCCTACTAAGCTTAAGGCATGTATCATTCAAATAGGGCATTTGTGAGAAGATAAATTCCGCAATTACGACGTTCGATGGATAAGAAATAAAGAGTGAGCGGTAACTTAATTGTACATTCTAAATTTGAGTGGACTAACATAAAATATTCACATTTCCTTAAGAAGTTTGGAGAAATCTCTTTATTCTTGGGCTTGGTTGAACGAACAAGTTTAGACAAAACAGAATTCATCGTAGCTAGAATCTTTAGCTTGGGAATGTAAAAGCTCTCAACGTGGTTCAAGAGTTGTGGTTAGCTCGGCATTGGAACTGTGCTCAAACATACTAGAACTACTAGTCTCGGAAGGCGGCCTTCTTCTCACAACAAAAACGGGCTGCTTTGGATACGGAAGATTCGTACTGTCGCCGCCGAGCATGAGTAGAGTAGTGGGCATGGTTGGTCGATCGCTTGGGTCTTCTTGCACACACAAAAGCCCCACATTTATGCATCGCTTGACCTGAGAGGTGTCACACGAACTCACTGATTTATGCACCAACTCTAGCGGGCTCCCTTTATCCCACATGCTCCAAGCCTGTAAGAATTAAATTTGCACTTTGCAGCGTGAAATTTTAATACTACAACAATTAGTAGTGTACTATATCAATGATAAGTAGAAATGATCACTTACGTAGCCCAACAAACTTGTTAGACTGTCGCCAGAAGGAAGCAGACTGGTGCATCTTTTGCCACTAACAATTTCTAGCACAATAATTCCGAAACTATACACATCTGATTTGATTGAGAAGTGTCCTTCCAATGCGTACTCTGGAGACATATACCCCCTGCAAAAGTTGACAGTAACACATTAAGTTGATAACTAATCAAGTTAAGTACCATAATTAATTAATTAATTAATTAATTAATTAATCACGTACTGAGTACCAATAACTCTGGCAGTGGTAGTAGCCATCTCATTTCCTGCTGCAATCCTAGCTAAGCCGAAGTCGGAGATTTTGGGGTTCAACTCTTCATCTAGCAAGATGTTGCTTGGCTTCAGGTCTCTGTGGATTATTCTCAATCTGGAGTCTTGGTGAAGATAAACAAGCCCCCGAGCAATTCCCAATATAATATCGAAGCGTTTTATCCAGTCTAGCGATGGGGAAATTGTTTGATCTTATAGATCACGGAGGCAACAATGATCAAATTAATTCTCAAGTCATGATCTTATAGACCCAGCAACGTACTCACAATAGCAATGTACGAAAAGAATTGAGAAGGAATCAAGGAAAACGTACTAATTAGTAATGATATTGAATTGTATGGCTACTAGGTACCGACCAAATAGAAAGACGTCGAGGCTTTTGTTTGACATGTACTCATACACCAGAATCTTTTCTTCCTCCTTGATGCAGTACGCCACAACTCTCACGAGATTCCGGTGTTGAAGCTTGGCGATGAGGATTACTTCGTTTCGGAACTCCTCAATCCCCTGCACTGAAGCTGCTGAGAGCCGTTTCACAGCAACTACATTCCCATCAGCCAGCTTCCCCTACCCAAGTTCAAACCACTGAATGAGTAAAGCATGCGTATACAATATCAGTTAATTATGCACCCAATAAATTAACGTGGAGCTTATACTTTGTAAACAGGGCCAAAACCTCCAACTCCAAGCTTATTTTCATCTGAGAAGTTGTCCGTAGCGGCTAGTATACTCTCATAATCTACAAACGGTATCTCAGTATCTTCTATGTCGTTGTCTTTCTTCATCTCAGCAATGCCTGGTTTGGATTAATTGAAGGCCAAATGTTAGCTGTCCAAGAAATAATATCTCTATATGTCAAGGCCAAATGTTAGTCGATCTGCAAGATGGAACTATATACACTATACCTGCTCTCCGTCTTGCTGCCCTTCCCTTTCGGAGACGAATCAAAATACACAACATACTGCAAAACAGAACCACAACTCCACACGCACAAGCAATTGCAGCCTTGATCCGCAACAACATTCCCTTATGATCAACTGCTTGACATTACAAGAAAAAAAAAAAAACTTGATGTATATTTGGAGTATATATAAAGATTAAATGTAATGAGTTTGATTTGCAGCAGATAGATTAGAATCAGATCGAGGGTGGATTAAAAAGTGCAGGTACGTACCCTTAGTGCAATTCATAAACCGAGTCTCTGAACGAAAGCCTTTTGCACATATGCACACCATTTTCTTGTCTGCATCCTGATAGCAACCAGTATGTGGCCAGTCAATACAGTCCGCTGATGTATTACAAGCCGGTGGTTTAGGTGGCGTCCATGACATTGCAACTTCAACTACTCGTGTATTAAGGATTAGAGCCACAACACTGCAGTTGGTCACCCTGAAAGGGGAAGAGCTTTCATTGAGATTGAACATGCTGGACTCGACCTTATTTGTACCGTCACACTTATCTGATGTTAGGCCATCCTCTGGTAATTGGACAATAAACTCCCTCCGATCTTGATTGATATGAGACACCTTGTACAAGCTTTTGTTTGGTGGCCTAAAGTAAAGTTGACCATTGGAGTCGTTGCATTGAAAGCTCGAGTAGCTGGGATCTCCACAACTCAAGCCGGTGCTCAATGGATAAGGAACCACATTAGTCCCACAAATGTTGCATGCCCTTTTACCAAAATCTGCAACAACCAACACATGTAGTAGTACTATATAAGCGTACTGATGTATATATATATATGATGTGATTTCATTATGATCTCATCAGGATATCTAGTATGAAATGAACCTATGTCGGAGGCAGCAACTCGGACGTAAAGTGTGCGGGCACCAGGATGGTTGTACTCCTCTTGGATGTTGTAAAGATCATGGGTCCAGAGTTGGCAATTAGACTGGGCGGGATCATACGAGTAAGCACTGCATCCGCAATCGCCAAGGCATTCACCATGGCATTGGGCTTCACTCGAGGCCGAAGAGCTGGTTGGGTCAGGCTGGACTTTGACCATAGGCAGCCTCACAAACACATGGCCACCGCAAGTCTCGGTGGTCGTCGTCCTGGAGCACTGATTACCATCGAATCCCCTCGCTTCCCATCTGTCTGGATCACTAGGCTCAAAGCCAGGCAAGCATTTGCACCTGAATCCGTTTGTAGCATCGCACACTCCGAAGCTCCCACACGTCTCGAAAAGGTCACACTGATCTTCCGGAGCCAACCAAATGCTTGACCAATTCCGACCCGCTTTGTCAAGCCCCCATAGCCGAATGCTGCCGTCGCTGTTCAAGACCAGCCGTAGCGACCACGCGTGGTCAGGTGCCATCGAGCCATCCAGAAAGGAGCTTACATTGGGAGGAAGAGCGGATAAACTGTTCTCCCAGTAAGGTATGAAGCCCTTGGTCTTGGTTATGGCAACGGTCGAGCTTGAATTGGTCACACTTTTGAATCTGTAGCTACCTCGAGCTGGATTTTCGGGGGACACCCATGATGTAAGCTCAGCGTTGATGGGCATCCCATATAGGAAAGTGTCGGTCGGGTGATCGAAACTCTGCCACAACGTGATATTTCCTCTGGTTCCTTTGTCCACCATGCTAACCAAGTTGCCGTTATCTGTTAGCTTCAACAGAATCCTGGCGGTGGGCTCTGTGGGCAGTTGCGTCTGCAACTGCTCAGTTGACCAGTAAGTATGATTGGTAGAGGAGTCCAAGAGCCGTGCCTTGCCGTCTTTCCCGATCACGAGGGAGGAGTTGTGTTTGAGCTGAGGTGGTATGGGGTCGTCCCTGTTGGCGACCCACACGACCGCCTCGGGATCGGTGCCGTTGTACCAGATCGCGAGGTACGTGCCCCCGCCGCGGACCAGGAATCCCAGCTTGAATCTGCGTTCCTCCGAGACTAAGCTCTCCCCGTAGCGTATGGAACTCACTGAATCGGAGTTAGTTTCACGGCAACGTATATATGGTCTGCACGCTCTTGTGGGATTGATGTTTGAGGTGATGTTGAGATGATCAGAAGAGCCTTGGTTTTCACCACTACAAGTGTATGGCATCCAGGCGTGAATAGCACACAAGAGCAGGATTGGCAACATCTTGACGATCGCTACATTAATTTGTAGGGTAATTCTGCTCATCATTCTTCCCACCCACCCTCTGTTTTTCACAAGCCCGAATTTTTTATGGAACTAATTAGTGATAAGATTAATTAAACTGGGACTGCTCTCTGGTCTCCACTCATCTCACCAAGTTATCTTTTACTGTTAGTGCGGGTGTACTAGTCTCTAGTGTGGGCCATGGCAAGTCAACGGCGACTTTATCAAGTCTGTCCGACCCAATAATTGGAAAGGAACATTATAAAATTGCTAAAGTCTTAGTCCAAAAATCATGATGTGAGCTTCAACAAAAAAAAAAAAGCATGATGTGAGCGGTAACAATCATCAATATCAATATATATATATATGGAATTGGTTCAAATAAAAACACTCTCTAATCTAAAAACTAAAAACAAACGAGAACCGTTGGATCATATAGCTGGACGGTCACGATTAAAACAAATTCGCCTTTCAATTGTTAAAGACACGGGGGCAAAGTCGACTTTTGCCTTCTCTCTCGTCCGCCATCTTCGATTCCTCCATCGCCATGGGCTCTCTGATTGTTTCGCAGGCCCGAGGAGGAGGAGGCAGAGGAGCTCAATCGCGAAGAGCCTACTCAGAGTCCCCGCTACCTCCGATTACGCCGGAGAACCAGGCCGTCGCCGGAGATTCTCGATTTCATTCCGTTTGAGCCGCCAATTTGGGGGCACAAATACCTAATTACAGCCACAACAACTACAATTATCCATACAACACCAATTTGAGTGATTGGAGGATCTCGGACCATGACCAGTAGAAGATGCCTTCGAGAAACGCCACCGTTTGGTGTAGGAGGAAGGGGGTGTAGAGGAAGGTGGCAGACGGAGACGTTCGAGACGCCGATTGAGATCCCGCCGCCATTGTTGTACATGAATCTGGTAACCAGCTCGAAGGAGTTCGCTCCGCCTGGGAAGTCCTCGATCTCGAGTCCCACCGTCGCCGAGCTCGTCCTCTTCTTTTCTTTCCTGATGATCCTCTTCAGCCTCATTAGAACAACGATGCGATTTTACCGCTCATATTGAATTATGAGTATCTGTTTGCAAAATTTGACTAATTGTGGGAAATGCCTTGTACTTAGCAGGAAAAGACTGTCACATGATCAAATCCAGGGACTTAAACGTGTATCAAAGATTGTTTGTAATACAGGAAAAGAGCTTCAACTTATTGTGCTGGATCACCTTCAGGTATAATTAAAGTCATAGATCAAGTATGCTAAATTGTTGGAAAGAACGTGACGGAGTGGAAAAAATAAGAGAGAAAAGATTAAAGAGGGAATTAATGAATCAGACTAAAAGTGTGGTTGGTAAAAACAGGTTGATTTTCTTGAATTCTTTACAATGAAGCAACATTGGCAACAACTTTGAATCATTTTGGCAGAAAGGGAAGACTAGCATATTTTGGCACAATGGCAAATACTAATATGTGTGTAAAGATTGATCTACTTGTGTATTGGATGTAGATTTAGTTCAACAAGTTATAATTGTTTCTTGTTAATTGATCAGCCTGCAACAGAAATGATTGGTTTCAGAATTGGGGAGCTAAGGTGTCTTTCAAGATGGCGTTCATGCTATGGATGTATTGGTCTAGATGAGAAACTTACACACAATGCATTGAAAGAGTGGGATGTTGCTTGCATGCTGAATGATGTGTGTATTTCATGCTAGCTACATTTTAATCATCACCTACTGCCTATTCAAGGTGAAGGTCCAAAGATAAATGTGATTGATTTAATGGAATCCAACGAGAAAGAAGACTCTGCGAGTGACTCAAAAGATGCAATTGAGAATTCAAGCTCTTTTGGTGATACTGATTCAGAAAATGGAAATGGACCTAATGATTTGGAAGTTGAGTCACAGTCATATGATAACGGTTTATCATCATTGGCATTTGATACATTTGATACTTTTGCTGATTCATGAGATTTTCAAAGATCATATAACTAATTGATGTACGATTGAGCATGTACCTTTGTGTTAGTATTGATTGGTTTGTGTCAATCATGTGAACGGGATAGGTGAACATTATCCTCAAATATGTGAACGTACACCTAAAATACGTGAACATTATACTCAAATATGTGAACGTACATTTAAATAAGTGAATAATTTGGACATAAGAACATTAAAACCCCATTCAAGTAAATACGTACATCTAGTAAGTACGTTCTCTATTTATATGTGAACATACGTCATTTTAATGTGAACATACCATCAAAATGTATATATTTTCAATGGAGTTCACCCGTATGAAATATATGAACACCCATATGAAATATGTGAACATAGGCGTGAAAGATGTGAACAGAGACATTAAATATGTGAACATTCAGATATATGAAATATGTGAACAAAGGCATGCAATATGCAAACATATAGATGTATGAAATATGTGAACAGAGACATGAAATATGTGAACAGAGGCATAAAATATGTGAACAGAGACATGTAATATGTGAACGAGATTAATTTACATTCATATACTATCTTTACTAAGATGTGAACCACAACATAAAAAATGCGAATAACCTCATCAAATATGTTTCCACTCAAAGAAAATAGGTGAACATGAAAGCGAACATAATAAACTGTATTACATATTTAAACTTATTTATGTGTCATATAATGCATGAACTTGAATGTATTAGAAATTTAGCAATCAACCTTTTTCTCTATCTTCATTTGCTATCTCCATCGAATTATCTTACAAATGCAACTTTGCTGCATTTGTTTTCACTACAACCTAACTTGTCATTCAATAATTATATAATTATTGAATGACAAGTTTTATAATTGTGCAAATTCGAAAGCTTTACATATATATGTGCGAGAATTTGACAACATTAATCTGAACATACATCTAAAATACGTAAACACAAGTACTTCATATGTGAATGTACGTTTAAAATACATGAACATGTTACTCAAATATGTGAACACAACTTCTTCATATGTGAACGTACATATACAAGACGTGAACATGAGACTCAAATACGTGACCATTATACTCAAATATGTGAACGTACATCTAAAATACGCGAACATGATACTCAAATACGTGAATGCACATCTAAAATACGTGAACATGATACTCAAATACGTGAACACAACACTCAATATGTGAACATTATACTCAAATATGTGAACGTACATCTAAAATACGTGAAGATGATACTCAACTACGTGAACAAAAGTATTTCATATGTGAACGTGCATCTAAAATACGTGAGCATGATACTCAAATACGTGAACACAAGTACTGCATATATAAACATACATCTAAAATACGTGCACATGATACTCAAATACGTGAGCATTATACTCAAATATGTGAACGTACATTCAAAATACATATATCTAAAATACGCGAACATGGTACTCAAATATGTGAGCATCGTACTAAAATGTGTTTAAGGCAGTATATCTTACTAAAATGTCTAGTTTTCCAAGTTTGTTTTTTTACCATGAAATATGTGAACATTCTCATAAAATATTTGAACAAACAAATAAAACATGTGAATATGAAAAGAAACATAAAAAGCTATTTTTGCATTAATAAACCGTTTTTTTACTAAATTTTATATGAAAATGTTGTTATCATTTGTAAACATAAGACTTTTTTATGGGAACCTAAACACACTTTATATGAACGTATCCTTAGGTATAATTTGTTTTTTTCTCCTTTCACCGGTCTGGACCACCATAAAATATGTGAACTCGTATACTATCTTTTACTAAGATGTGAACGATGGCATGAAATATGTAAACATCAAAAAAAATGAACAAATATGTAAACATAAAAAATTGTTTGTGCACCACTCGTATACCATCTTTTATTAAGACGTGAACGCCGATATGAAATATGTGAACAACTTCATCAAATATGTGAACATTCAAAGAAAACACGTGAACATAAAAAAACCGTTTCAAAATATGTGAACATGATACTCAAATACATGAATATTATACTCAGATATGCGAACGTAGATCTAAAATACGTGAACATGATCAAAGTCATAATTTTAAGCCCAACTATTTACAAAATATCGTTTCCATATCTAAAATATAAGTAAAAAAACATCTAAAATAGCGCTCATTGTGCCAAATGAAGCCTTGACCTTTAAATATATAGCACGCAATGACAAATCATTAAGAACCAATGTTTGTTTATTCTGCCAATTGTTTTGTGCCTCATCATAACATGATAGCTAGAACGTCTAGCTTAGCCAAAGTTACATGATTAAACACCCACAACTGAATTAACTAAATAGACAAATTAAAGATCCATGATTGGATTTGGTGGAGAAGTCTCTCCATCATTGTGATCACTTGCTGTGAATGAAAGACACCAACTTCTGAAGCATATCGGTGGCGGCCTCACACTCGGGCTTGAAAATGTGAAACACATTCTCCTCCTCCTCGGCTACCACCGGCTCCGCCTCCCCTCGAAACCCGCTCTTCCTCAACCTCTCCACGTACCTATGCGATTCAAATCTTAATTAAGCTTGAAGCCAATTTAATTCAGATCAAGTGCAACAAGTGCACTGGCTAGTCTTTGACTTAAGGATGAAGCCAATTTAATTTCATCAAATCCTATATGCTCAGATCCTATGCAATCACAAACCTTATATTATAATGGTACTAAAGAAGTAAATTAACTAGTAGTAGTGCTATGTTTTGGTTACTGTAATTTCAAAGTTTGTTTTGTAGGCTTTTGCCATTTCCAAACGTTGAACTCTACTGAAAAAAGAAGAAGAGTTTCACTTGCTATAGAGTATGGACAAATGATCAAGTTGAAAGTCAAACACCAAAGAATGATAAACTGGTCATTGGAAGATAGTTGCTTTTCAAATACAAACAAAGCAACAAATATAGCAATGCAACAGCTTCAATTAATGTGAACTAGCACAACAGGACAGCAAAATATCCGCAAGATTGTCAATCTAATGAAGAACCAACTCAAGAAGACACCACTGATGCCACCAACAAGCTCATACTCAACTAGACAAATTTAGTTAAGAAATAGCAAAAAGTAGAGGAGCAATTCAGCCTGAACTAAACAAAGTCAAAACTGACCTGTTTAGATAAACTTTGCTCATTGAAACTTGGCAAGGCAGCCTGTGCAATCCACAAAGGGCAGCGTTCATCAAAAGGACCTGGATAAATACTTTCCAAACTCAAAATTGAGAGCTCCTCCGCCGTCCTTCAACAGCCTAACAAGCAGCGGAACCGCTCCTTCCTCCACCGGCTCCACAATCATCTTCTTGTTCCGGCCATTCGATTTGCCAACAGAGTGAGATACCTCACCGCCTCGACTTGGTCGCTCAATCGCCTCTTCGTCATCAGCGAGGCGATTGAGGACTAGACCATCCATGGACAAATTCGGATCGTTGATGTTCGTGATCGGAGGGGGAGTGAGGGCGTTACCTTCACAATCGAAGATCCCCCGAGAAGCCACTTCGTGTCTGCAATTGAGGCCTCGAGAAGACTCGAGACCTTATTGAAGTCCGCCGATATGGTGATTGAGAAGACCTGCTTGAGAAGCCCTCCGTGCCGGCAACGACGGACTAGGGTTAGGGCTCGGTCTAGGTTGACGGAGACATCAGAGATGATTCGGCGGATAGAGCCGGCGTAGAGCGACGGCGACGGCGACGGCGTGGAGGTTGTCCGGCGGACCACGGAGGCGAGCATCGGAGAGAGGTTGTCGACCTGCTTAAGGAAGAATGAAATTGAGCGGCATGAGAACCAGGAGGAAACCAGGAACACGAAGAACGAAACACGTCTCCATGTGTGTTTGAACGCCAAAGCACAATTTTGCCCTAACATTTCCGTATAATCGCAAAAATGCCACCGTCCCTTTTTAAACCCCAATTCTTCTATCTAACTTCCTAATTCAATCTCAACCGAACGGTTGTTATTTATTTACAGTTTTTTTCTTAAGGGGTGTTTTCATGTGAATCAACCTCTATATATATTATAAAAGCCGACCGTTTTCGAGCCACCACGTTGATATTGGCCCCGCTCAATTTAATTTATTTTTTTTCAACTGAAATAAATAATAACAACTATATACCTTATATTTCCTTAATTATTTAATCCTCAATTATATTTTCCTTAATTCTAGCCCCACCTTTTTTTCCTATTTAACAAACATGATTTTTTAACCAAAAACAACCAAACAATTTTATACAAATTAATGGTTGGCTACGATCATAATCTTATGTTGTGTATTAAGGTTGCTTTTGATTTTTTCTTAGATGATTACGTAATTAATGTTTGGTTTTCCTTATCAAGTTCTTTTTGACCAATTCTATATACCAAACATTAACTTTATCCATAAGATTGGATCTGTTTTATTTTTCAATAATCTTCACCTATTTACAAAAAATCTCACAATTTTCTCAAATTATATAAATGCCTCTTATTTTCCTAATACAAACATAAAAGTAGTCGACGGGTTAAACTATAAAAGCCGGCTGATTTCGAGCCACCACGTTGATTTTAGCCCCGCTTGATTTTTTTTTTCCAACTGAAATAGATAATAACAACTCTATATCTTTTATTTTTGTTAATTATCTAATTCTCAATTTTATCTTTAAAGCCATACCAATGTCATCTATCCTTAATTTTATATTCCTTAAATAATTTTATCTTTAATTTTCTATACCCCACCATATAGCATCTATCTAGACCTGTCAAAAGCTGACCCGACCCGACCCGAAATTTTTAGGTTTCAACCCGAAAATTTGAACCCGAAACCCAGTTTGAAACCCGAACCCGGTAAACCCGAAAGTTTCTGGGTTAGGGTCAGGGTCAACCCGCTGGGTCAAGAAATCTATAAGGTGAAAAAGTTATTTTAGAATACACTCTAATATAATGAAATGACAGATTGACGGGTAATTGTGCACCCAAAGGTTTAAATTATATTACAATATATAAAATTTATTTTAGAAAATTATGATATATTTTATTATTAAAATATTTAAAAATAATATTTTGTTATTATATTTTATTATTTAAATAATATTTTATTTAAATTTTTGGTCAAAAAATTGATACTCTTGACCCGTTGGGTTGACCCGACCCGACCCGTAACCCGAAGCGACCCGACCCAGTTTGACCCGTAACCCGATTGACCCGAACCTAAACTCGACCCGAACCCGGAACGACCCGACCCGAACCCGCCCGACCCGACCCGATTGACAGCTCTACATCTATCTTATCATTTATTATCACCCCACCTTATATTTTTAAGAAATTGTTTTTTACAGTTTCTATTATTTTCCTAATACTTTCTATATCAATTGTTATTTAGACTTTGAATATTATAATTTTTTAAGGATATTATATTTTAATAAGATTTTTTTTGTTTATTCACGCATATAGAGGCAAAAAAATATTCATTAAATATTATGATTATAGCAACTACATGTTTAATTTTGTTATATCAAATTGACGATTTGAATACTAAAATATAAGTAAATATAATTTGCAAAATATTAGAAGTTATTGACTATAAATATAAATATGTTGTTTGCATAACAATATGTTTCTAATCGATTATAGAACAATTAAAGACTTATAATATTCGATGAAATTAAATTATGTCAAACTTTTTACTATACGTTTTCACACTAATATTCTATTTATATAATATTCAAAAAATTATAAAACACAAGTCGTGCATGACACGACGGGTAGAGCTAGTACTAATTAAAACCTTACGATTTGAGTAAAACGTGCGCTACAACTACAACTAGAGCGGACCAGAATCGGAGCGGACTAGACTTGGACCTAATTCTCCTAAATCTATAGACCGGAGATCGGACCAGAAAACTCCGGTCTCGGTACAATTCGGTTTTGAACCGGATTTTTTATGTTTTTTTTAAATAATATTATTTGAAGTGAAAAATAAATTTTATTGAAAAACTATAATTTAGTTAGAAAAATTATATAGTTAGCTATTTAAAAATTATAAATAACCTTTATAACATAAAAGTATACTATTAATAAATATATAACATAAAAGTAAAACTTAAAAATTATAAATAACCTTTATAACATAAAAGTTAATACTAATTTTTTATATAATTGTATATTTTTATTATGTTTTTTAAAGAGTCGGTTCGGACTGGACCGGAGACCGGATTTTTTTTTAAATCATGGATCGAGGACCGGACTATTAGTACCTTGGTCTGGTCCAAAAATCCGGTCCATACCGGATTTTTTTTGAGTAAAAAGGGTGAATATATTGACTAAAAGGTTACAAAATTTGCTAGCAAAGCTAGCTATTTATATCGTAATCAATCTCTAATCTCTCCGTAATCCTACAGGATTCTCTCGTGTTATTTTTCCATTTTGCCCACAAGCAATTCCTAATGTGCCTGATGCACATACAAACACATTCATCAAGACTAAGACTTTGGTGGCTGAAAACAACAACATTTCTAGCCCTCCATAAATGATAGATAGCCACACAATGGGCTTGGTTCCCCAAACTGAACACAACCGTCTTTCTCCCCTTCAACGGGACCGTTTGGCTGATCCATTCATCAACATTGCTGCTTTTTCTCCCCAATTTGCCCACTGGAGCACCCCCGAGAGTACTCTCATATAAAAATTGCATTCAAACCATAGATGTTGTGCACTCTCGTCTTGTTGATTTGATCTACACATGCTGTAGATGTCATCCTGCACAACACCCCAATTCTTCAACTTGTCTTTGGTGGTCATCCCTCCATTTATGATTTTGCGGGCAATAAAGGCCACTCTCGGTGTGTTCAACCTATTCCACACCATGTCCAGACCAGATTTCGCTCAGTCTTGATTACAACCATTAGATAGAGGTTAATTAATGGTGGATATCATGGGGAAATGAGGTGCATAATTTTTTTAGACGGGTGAGAAACGCAGAATTATATCCTAAATCCTACTAGAAAATCACGCTTTCCATATCTTGAAAAAAATTCACACGATTTTCTCCACTATTATTGATACACACTCTCTCTCCAAATCACGCTTTTTCATCGTCCACCATATCTGGTTTATGGAACATTTTCATCTCACCCTTTCGCCTTTGTTCATCTCTCATATTTGGAACCTATACTCGAACCAGTCTTCTCCCGAAATCACACCATTTTGTCTTCGTTTTCTAGGTAATTGAAGCTTTAATTTTAGTTGTGTTGTTTGTAATTTTCGGTTTGATTCATACTAGTAAGTCAATAATTTAATATTGAATCGATTAGTTATATTGAGGTTAGATCCGTATCAATCGAGTGATTATTATGGATTGAATCGACAATCTTGTTGTTTTTAGTGATTATTAGGGTTCAGTTGATTGCATCCTATAAAAATTGCAATTCGTAGTGACGATTGTGCCTGGTTTTAGGGTTTGATTACATTCGTTAGGATCCGATTTGGATTCTTATGAATTGAGTTCATGAACAAAGACATGTATAGATGCAACTTGAAAGAGATCGTCGAGTAGACATGTATGGTTTCTCTCTTTGAATTTTTTTCAACTATTTACACGAACTTATTCTTTACGAGATAAAATGAATGTTTTTCTTTTTTGTTTTATGTACATCTATTCTGTTTTTCAATATATTGATACCAATTTTTCAAATAACATAGATAAATTGTTCTACATTTTTAATGTTCTGCGATATTATTTTTCAATGATTCTAGGACAACTTTTTCACATGTTAGGTTCAAATATGTAATGGTTTCTCTCTTTGAATCTTTTTAAAATAATTACACGAAAATAACCATTATAAGATGAAAAGAGTGTTTTTTCATTTCTGTTGCATGTGTATCATAATAACTTTATAAATAACAGATACTAATTGTTCAGTATTTTTCATGTTGTACAAAAGTGTTTTCAATGATTATAAGACAATATTAGAACATATAAGAAGGACATTTATTCAACAATATTAGCACATATTCAATATTCATTATTCAAATTCTAATTCTAATAAAATGCAATTGATATGCTCTATTTAGGATGTGTTAACTCTTGTATTTTAGGGCTATATTTAGTGTTCTAGGTTAGACTTTGTGCTTAATTGTAATATCTAGTCCGAAGACACAAGAATTCAAGTTTCAAGAATTTTGAAGACGTTTTGAGTTGTGTACCCGATACCTCTTGCTTGCAAAGGCTGGATTTGGAGCTACAGTGGTCGGATTGAGCTGATCCTAGTGTCATTGGAAAGCTAACTTGAAGAACTTCAATTCATGTTTTTACACCGAGTCCTGGTTTCAAGCCTAAGAGGGTCAAAAAATCTTTCGAAGTGCTGTTAGGGACTAGTATCGTGAGAGCGGTGCATAGGCCACGGGCGTGATAGCTGCCAGAGACGGAATTCCTATCGTTTGAAGGCCACGCGCATGAGTAAGATAGAACAGGCACGGTAGCACTAGATTGATGTATCTTTGACCCGACGTTGACCGCAAGTGCGGTGCTCCCGACACGGGTGCGGTATTGCTACAAATTTTAAGCCGAATTTCTATCTTCTTTCCTTTTTCTTATCTATCCTCTATCTTTAGTGGCTCGATTGGCATGTCTCTCGACTACTATAAATACAGAGGCTTGGCTTAGGTTTTACGTATCCAGTTTGTATCCAAGTTACATCCAATTCACATCAAATTAACTCTTTTCTTTAGTTTAGATTTCTTTTGTATTGAGGAGAGCTAGTCTCCTAGGGTTTGTTTAAGGGAGAAGCTATGATGTATGAACTCGTGAGATTTTGGTCATTGATTTATATCATTTGGTTGATACTAATTCTCTTGTGCTTCATTTTATGAATGTTGATTGACTTTGCATGAGTAGCTAACCTGTTGAATTGGTTGATTTTCTAATGTTGGATTTAGGTTTGGACCGTGGAAAAACCTGTTATGTGAAAACAGCTTAGAATCTAGACCTGTTGTCTATGCAACTAGGATTTAAGAAGATAATTGATTATGCAACTAGGATTTAAGAAGAGAATTGATTATATGTTTCAGCAATTGACTCATAGCTTGGTTGCTTTTCCATATATCCTACATATCCTTGTTCTCTATGCTAACTCTAGGTTAAGCGTCCTTGCCTAGGGTTAAGGAATTGCTTGGACCGTGGACTTGCGATTGCTAATGAACAGGATAAGAATTAACCACAGGTGTGAATTAAATCAATTAACGGATGAATCTGTGATTGGATGATCATTTCAAAGTGGATCTTTTGAATAAACTTGTTTCTCTTTACTTGTTATTTGACTGTTTGTTATTTTTTTTCCTAGTTTAGTTTAGTTTAGATCTCTCTCTGATTCTCCCATATCTTTAGTTAGTAAGAATATTAATACTAGAAGCTTCTGTTCTCTTGGGAACTTCGGTTTAGTTTCAAGTGTAAATATTTTTAATGACTTTGTGTGGACCTATCTTACGGTCCACGTACACTTGTATATTCTAATGTCTTCGTTGGAGTTTCGTCAATTGTAGGAGGAACCCTTTCATGAGTACTTCACTAGGTGCTAAGATCAATTAAGTAATGTCGTTGTTCAGGGGATAGACATAGGACTTGATGACGCTGTCAATAGCACCTTTTGTGGGATGCAACTTGAGTTTTAGCTGAAAGCATTAAATGTGAACATTGGAGCTTATTTTAATTAGAAGGCCATATATAGACCGGTCGAACTATTTTCATAAGATCCAGGACGAAGAGGGTGTGCAGAGAATAAAAAATAAGATCGCTGAATTAACAAAACTAGTGAAGGAATTAGCCATATGGACGGAAGCAATTCAAGAAAAATCTAGGTTTTGTGCAAGAACCGCGCACGCGGGATGACATCTGCACGCACGGTTTTAACACAAAACCGACGGATTCGCCAGAAGAGACCAACCACGGGTACCCTACATGTGACCGAGGTTCTGTGGAGAGTGATGTCCATGTTTCTGTCACCGATCTGCGGCCGCGGTCCCCTTACTGCGAGCGCGGGTCTTTTATTGACAACACCGATTCGTATGTGACGCCGAACCTTCCTCCTCTCGATTCTCAAAAGCCGATTGCACCTTTTCTAGAGGCACTCAGAGACCCTTCTTGGGATGAAGAGATGGATGATCATAGTCATGTTATGACGGCGTTCTTTGGAGTGACAACGACGAGCCTGATGACTTAACGAAGGATCTCGATGACATTAAGGAGATTTCCCTTCCACTTAAGGAGATGTCTATGTCTCCTACTGTGGAGCCTTATGCTATGATCGATCATGATCCCTGTATCCTTCGCTCTTCTTCCTTACTTTCTATTGATATCTATTGGCATGTTGTGTCTACAAAGGGTCCTGAGTATGATAGGTTACCTGGTGAATTTTCACATCTTAAGGGTGGTAGTGCTAACATAAAGATCATAACCTTTGATAAACTACCTCATTTTCTCAACTGGTTCTATCGTAGACCTGCTAATCTTGATTTCTCTAGTGGGTTTGATAAACTGAAATGGTCTCTGAATGCTATATTATTTTGTTTCAATTTATCTACGTGCAATATTTGCGTGCATGAAAGTTATTCACATGATTTTTCCCGATCATGTCGACGGCGAGTCATCGACGTTAAAAAAAGGCGCTTCTTGGGAGGCAACCCAAGGTTAGATAGATTCTCTTCCTTCTTTATTTTTCCTCCATAGCTTAGCCTAATTTTCGTTTTTGGAGATTAACGTGCATGTAGGAGGTCCGAAAGAACGTCTCTAGTGCAAAAAAGCGCCCGTGGTGGAGCACGAGACCCTTCCCGATGAACAGGTACTAGCGACCGCACATGCGTCCCAAGGCCGCGTGCGCGGTTTTAAGCATGTTGCTCTCGTAAAAAAAAATCACCACACCTGCGCCCCTAGGGCTGCATGCGCGGTTTGGCAAGGTCAGCTCTCGGAAAAAAAAATCAAAAAAAAGGTTGATCTATCTTCTATCATCGTTCTATCTTTACCCATCATTCTATCTATCTTTTCCATCTTTTTCGATATATTATTTCCATTCCCTTTGGATTGTCTTTTTGTTGGCTCTGTATAAAGTCTAAGTGTGGGGGAGCTTTGTTCCCCCAAGTTTGTAAAAATCGAGTCCGAGAATTCACAAGTTCATAGATACGAGCCCAAGACCCGAGAACCAAGTACAGAAGTTCATGGTAGAGTATTCGCTGTTGGCCACAACCGCGCCCGCGCCTCCCTTGTTGCACTCGCGGTTTGCTCCTCAGAAGTTACCAATGCTCTCGGACACAGATCCGCGCCCGCGGCCTGATCACCCGCACCCGCGGCCTGATCACCGCACCCGTAGTTTTCCTGTAGAACGGTAATTCCGAAGCTTTTCATCCATTTTTTCTACAGCCTTTGAAGAGTTCCTCCATTTCACCCCTCTTTTTCGTATGTGAGTCTTCTGATATACCTTCTTCCTTGTTTTTATCCCTGCTCTTAGCTTTATTGAGAACAATGAAGGATTTAAGTATGGGGGAGGGATTACTCGCATTCGCTTACTCTAGTTAGTGTAGATAGTTGTTTTTGCTTTGATTTGCTTCAAATTTTTGATTTTCTTCTTTTTATAGAGCACTTGCACCATACCTTTTTGCATAATAAAGAAGAAAGAAATAGAAAAAGTCATAGAAATTCGAAAAAAAGGCATATAAATCCTAGGATGAGTCGAAAACCCGAAAGGGTGGCTCAGGTAAAAAGCAGGTAACCCAGACCAGCATTAGGCTAGGGTAATATGAGGTTAATGAGTGATTGTGAGTTCTTGTGAGCACACTTACAGAAAATTGACAAGAGCGGTTGGGTGAAAACTCGAAAGGACGCCTAAGCAGAATTGAGCGGAAAAATTCAAGTGATTGGGAACATTCTTGCTTGGGGACTTTGGGGATACATTTTAGATATCGGGTAGATCCTAGGTTGCTCTACTCTTTTTAGAGCTTGAGTGTTGATCGGTCCGGGATCGGAGGGTCTCACAATTTTCAATTTATAAAACCGAACCTCACTTGTAGTAAAGAGGTAGGGTGTCGAACACACGGGAGTTTGTGCGTCAAGTGTACCCGAAAAGACTAAAAAAAGTGTAAAAGAAAGGTAAAACGAAGGAAAACGAGAGAAATCACCTCGGACCGACACAGGTCACTTCGGTCCGAGAGTGGATCGAGGTTGATTTGGCCGGGACCGACTTAGCTCAACGTCGGGCCCGAGGACTGGGTAACTCGATTAGGCAAAAATTGGTAGATCGGTCTTGGGTTTTTGGGTTCCCTCCCTAACTAGACTTAGGTAATTCCACCCCAATTCAGCCAATAAGTGTTGATCCTTATGAGATCGAGGTTGCTAGCCTTCGATCCCTCCACTCTACACTTCGACCTTAGGGAGTTTTCACTCTCCTTCGATGTTAGGTCTAGTGATTGGGTTCGAGATTGCTATCGCTTACTCTTACCAATCACAAGCCCTAATCCCCTTGTTTTCACAAGAGAATTGAAGCTTAGTGTAGAGAGGATTCATAGATCAAGCACTCAAATGCTATGGAATTGGGGGTTGACACCCAATCCTAGCTAGGGGATTCCCCCATAGCCCAAGACTATGGAATCTACTCCATCAAGTAAGAGAAACAAGAAATCAAATGGAAAAGCAAGCAAATCTCAATCATCAACATCAACACAAAGCCAAATTGCATTCAAATCTCAAAGTGTCAACAAGATCCAAGTCTTAATTCTACCAAATCAAAGCAAAACAAAGTACAAAACTCACAAGTCTTCCTCCCTAGGCCGCCGATCTCCTCTCTTCTCCTCCTCCCTTCTTCTCCTTGCTCTCCAAGTCTTCCTTTGAGTCTCTAGAGAGTGATTTTGGGTTGTGGTCTATCCAAACATGCCTTAATGCTCTCTAATCACCTCTTTTTATAGCTTCCTAGGATTGGGGACCAAGGAATTCCCAATTTAGAAAGGGGCAAATGTGGAAAGTTGCTAAAAATATGCCTTGGGGAACAATCTTCTCCATTGCCGACTTGGATCGACACGGGGCAACATCGGGCCCGACGTTGGGAACGTCGGTCCTGTTCTCTGGATGCTCGATCTCGGGCCCGACGTGGTGGTGCTCGGTCCTAGGCCTCGATCCTTGTCTTCTTCTTAGGTTTCCTTCGGTTCCTCTTCATTCTTGGCTTGGCTCTTCCGCTCCTTGACTTGGCTCCTTCATAAGCTCCTCCAAAACATCCTCGTTCTTTGCCATTTTACCTACAAATCAAAGCAAACTCGCATAGTTTCCGACTCTTAAAGAAAACCGGGAACTAAGCTAAGAAGGAACGAAACTAACAAAGAAAGGAATGAAAAACCCATATTTACAAGGGAAATTAACTACTAAAACACCTCCAAAATGAGAGACATCAAGTGTCATTACAATGTTGTAAGGCATGTGTTTGAGCTTTATTGTTTATGCTCATGATTACTCTATTTTGGGTTCAGGTTGAGAGTTGAATGTTTTTTGTCTTCCCTTGTATTTCCAGAGATCTTAGATGTGTAATCTTGTTATATTTAGTTAGAGCTTACTCGAGGACGGGCAAGATCTAAGTATGAGTGAATTTGATATGCTCTATTTAGGATGTGTTAACTCTTGTACTTTAGGGTTATGTTGAGTGTTCTAGGTTAGACTTTGTGCTTAATTGTAATATCTAGGCCGAAGACACAAGAATTCAAGTTTCAAGACTTTTGAAGACGTTTTAAGGTTTGTACCCGACACCTCTTGCTTGCAAGGGATGGATCGGGAGCTAAAGTGGTCGGATTAAGCTAATTCTAGTGTCATTGGAAAGCTGACTCGAACAAATTCAATTCATGTTTTAATACTAAGTCTTGATTCCAAGCCGAAGAGGGTCAAAACAACTTCTGAAGTCCTGTCAGTGAACATAACTGCGAGTGTGGTGCATACGCCACGGGAGCGATGGCTGCCTAGAGTCGAAAATCCTATCTTTTGAAGGCCGTGAGCACGGATATGATAGCACGGGCACGGTAGCACCTGATTGATATATCTTTGACCCGACTTTGACCGCGAGCGCGGTGCCCCCGGCACGGGTGCGGTATTGCTACAGATCCGAAGCCGAATTTCTATCTTCTTTCCTTTTTGTTATCTTTCCTCTATCTTTAGTGGCTCGATTGGCGTGTCTCTCGACTACTATATATATAGAGGCTTGGCTTGGGTTTTAGGTATCCAATTTGTATCCATGTGACATCCAATTAACATCAAATTATCTCTTTTCTTTAGTTTAGATTTCTTTTGTATTATGGACAGCTAGTCTCCTAAGGTTTGTTCAAGGGAGAAGCTCTAATGTATGAACTTGTGAGATTTTGGTAATTGATTTCTATCCTTTGGTTAATATTAATTCTCTTGTGCTTCATTAAATGAATGTTAACTGATTCTGCATGAGTAGCTAACCTGTTGAATTGATTGATTTTCTGGGTTTGGACTGTGGACAAACCTGCATTGTGAAAACAACTTTGAACCTAAACCTATTGTCTATGCAACTAGGATTTAAGAAGAGAATTAATTATATATTTCTGCAATTAACTCGTAGCTTGATTGCTTTTGCATGTATCCTGTATATCCTTGTTCTCTATGTTAATTCTAGGTTAAGCGTCCTTGCCTAGGGTTAAAGAATTGCTTAGACCGTGGAATTGCGATTGCTAATGATTAGGATAGGAATTAACCATAGGTGTGAATAAAATGAATGGATTAATTTGTGATCGAATGATTATTTCAGAGTGGATCTTCTGAATAAACTTGTTTCTCTTTATTTGTTACTTGATTGTTTGTTATTTGTTTCCTAATTTAGTTTAGCTTAAATCTCTCTCTGATTTCCCCCCATATCTTTAGTTAGTAAAAATATTAATACTAAAAGCCTTAATTCTCTTGAGTACGACTCCTTACTTACTCACTATACTTAATTTGTAATTTTGGGTTATTTATCTTTGATCTTGACACAACGACTTAAGTCAGTAATTTATCTGACTTTTCATAATTGCATGTATAATTATTCTACACAAAATATGAAGTTACTCTAAAATATCAGCATTGATTCCAACTTATTCAAATTATAAAATGCACTTCTTTGAACAGTAAATAGATGTTAACGTAGATAATGTTTTTTAAAATAAGTGCATTTATTATTCAAAAGACTCTCGATAGTTTTTCGATAAGTGATGATAACTTATTCATTAGTTTAAGTACTTCAATATCAAATTCTAGTAAAACATATTGACTCAATCATGACTTTGAAGACAATTATTCACATATTCATAAAACTAAATATTTATCTATATTGAATTCAATATTTTTGAATTATTCACCTATGACTTGATATTCAAATATGCATGACATGTTATCAATATACAAATGATTTATTATTCATATATTATTGACTTATTACTAACAATTATGTGGTTTCATAGTCATTTACGTATAATGTGTTATTCATATACATTTGAGTTGTTATTCATACTTATGTCTTTTGTTATTCATTCTTCATAAGTAGTGTATACTATTATGCATGAATTGTTATTCATATATGTGTGTTTTGTTATGTAGTTACTTAAGAAGGGGATGAAATAACAATAGATGAAGTATGTTTTGTTATGTAGTTACTCAAGAAGGGGATAAAAGACGATGACCTTTTGTCATATTAGTGTATATTCAAAAATATATGTACTTTTTCAAACTTATTGTAGTATGTATTCAAGTTGCAACACTTCTTATTTTCATTTTATTCAATGCATTACATTTACATATTTAATCCTAACACAACGTCCTAATTTTCATTTTAATTTCAATATGTAATGGTTCGGCTTATAATAAATTGCATTTCGTATGAAGAAAAGTAATCATTCAACTTTAGTAATATATGTGCACACCAAACTAGAAAAGGATTCATAAAGCAGCAAAAAAAATGTTCCACTGTATAATTATTCAAACAATCGTACAAAATTATTCAAACACTAACTAATAGATTCTCTATAATTCACCAAATATTTTTTTATTTTGTGGTATACTATATATTTTTCAAAAAACTCTTCTCACTCTTGTTAATCCTCGGAATCAAAGAACTTCCATTTTAAAAAAAACATGGCTTTGTCATTTGAATTTGCAATCAAATCACCGATAAAAATTACCTACCTTCCTTTTAAAATTAAGTCCACACTAATCCAATCCCTCCCTCCCTAACTTTCTTATCATGCTACCTAATTAATCATCCTTGATTACCTCTAATCCCACGTTCCCCCTTAATCCATATGTTCTACCACAACACCTATTGTAGCTGAGCATCCTCGTTAGAATTAATAGAAGGCATAACTCATCCAAATAAGGTCATCAACTTTAATTGACAATAACAACTTGAATTATTATTAATATAAATTTGATCTATCATAAGATGTTTTAGTATTATTTTACCATGAGTACATGATTGGATATAAATAACAAATATGAACAAAATTTATTAAAAATTATATATTGATAATCATAGATCGTAATTTTATTATTAAAAAGTGCCATGCTTATAGATATAGTTTAACCATATCTATATGCAATTACATCCAATGATGCAACCCAACCACTAATGACTCTGAAAGAGAACGGGGACTTGACCCAAATTTACTTATGATGGCCCAATCACTCGTGATCGAGCTAAGAAGATCAAGCAAGCCCCTCGAGCCCTTCTAGCTTGAATCCCAGCCATGATGGGTGAAGCTTCGAAGCATTCGTGGGTCACCTCTATGCACCATGTCCTAGCTTGAGTTGGACATGCTTATCCTAGTCTCTTTTAATAAACACTTACTCATATTAGCAATGTTTGCTTTTCACACTTGCCACTTTTGGATTTGGATTTTTGGGCGTATAGTGTTTGGGCCTTTGGTAGGACAGGACTAGCTCATCCATCCATCCACACGCACACCCTCCTCTTCAAGAAGACAAAAACGTGTGCCTTAGATGACAAGGATAATCTTGCTAGTTTTCTTATCTTGTAAAGCAATATTATATCTTAGGCTAAATAGCTGAAAACCACCCCTATAATATGCCATATTCCGAGTAACCACCCCTTTAAAGCGATATTCCTGAGAACCACCCCTTTAACCAGTTCCGTTAAAAACCCACCACCCATCACGTCCCTACCATTTGAATTCGTTAAAAACCAGTGACGTGACGGGTTTTTTATACAATTTTTAATATCTTCACTTATGTGGCATGATACATCATTAAAAGCTCAAAAAATTTTAAATAAAAAAAACCTCAAAATAAACCCACATCATCCCTTCCCTCTCAACCCTAATTCCCTTCCCTTCCCTCTAACCTTCCCTTCCCTGCTTGCCGGCTACCAGATCTGCCGCCGACAGCCTTTCCCCCTCCCTCCGACGACCTTGCTCTCCCTCGCTCCCCCTCCCTCCGACGGTCTCGCTCTGCCCTCCGTTCCGCTTGAAAGCCCTCGCTCGGCCCTCGATCCAGCCTCTGCTCGGCCTTCCTCTCCGCCTCTCCCACTACCCCGTCTGCCCATTTCCTGAACCACCACCAATCCCTCGCCAGAACTGCCCTCTGCCCGACTCGCAACCCCTCCCTCTCCCACCGCCGCCTCCCCTCTGCCACCAAATCCCCCTCCGTCCGAATGTCCCTCCGCCCTCCATTTGTCCGAAGGTGTCTGCTTTCTCTGAGCTTCATTCCTCCTTCTTCACAGCTTTCTTCGTACCAATTTCCTCCTTCTGCAGAAAGAGAGCGAGGTAGAGTGGTGGGTGCACAGGGGCGAGAAAAGCGACAACAGAAATTTGCGAGGAAGGTGAAATTCGCTCGTGAATTGACAAGGTTTTCAGAAAGCAATTCATCTTGCCCCAAATTTGCTCGTAAGGAAGGTGCACAGGGGCTTCGTCGGAGGTTTCGATCAAAGGCAACAACAACAACAAAGTCAGAAATGGGTTCAGGATGTGGGTAATTTTGCCCCAAATTTGACCTAATTTTGCCCCAATATGTGTATGCCGCCTTGACAAAAAAAAATGCCACTTGACCAAAAAATGCCACCTTGACAAAAAAAAAATACATGTGTATGCCACATAAGCGAAGAGATTAAAAAACACATAAAAAATGTGCCACGTCACTAGTTTCTAACGGTTTCTAACGGCAGAGGGAAGAGGGGTGGTGGGTTTTTAACGGAGTTGGTTAAATGGGTGGTTCTCAGGAATATCGCTTTAAAGGGGTGGTTACTGAGAATATAACATATTATAGGGGTGGTTTTCAGCTATTTAGCCTATATCTTACTCTTAGGCTTATCTTTTTAGCAAAGATAAAATATTGGCTCTTTGTTTGTCTGTTTATATCGTTAGAATTAGTTGAATAAAGTCATATTAAGAACCTTGGACTAACTTGAGCGAAGTTGATTCTAGGTTTTCAGATCAAATTGATCTTGCAAGACACGAGCTTTACTCTTCCTCTCTACTCTTCTTTTCTCTTCGATTCTCTCCCTCTCCCTCTCGTTTCTACTCTTTTTCTCTCTCGTTTCTATTCTTTTTTCATTCGAAAATTATGAGAATGATTCTTATGATATTTGTTGAATTTTGTGAAAATTATTCTAATTAGGTTTCATGTGTGTGTTTGTAGGTCGAAGATAAGTGGAGGAGAGATCTCTATCTCTTTTTCGTGAACATTAGGTTACAAACCTTGTTGGATCTCCATTCCAAAGGCGTGCCTTTGTCCAGATTGTGCTCGTGAAAATTGAATCAAGGACCTTCACAAGATCCGAACCGTGGTTGTGTCAAATGGGATTGGTGGCATTCAAGCCACGTTAAACAATCCCGTATCACCTAATGTGACTCAAGATCTTGTGTTCAAATAACATAGGTTTACATGTTGTGAAATTATTTTAAGAAAATCATAATTATGTTCTAATTTACTTTTATTCTGAAAATACTCTTATTTTTCAAAGTAACATAGTTTATATATTTTATTTATTGCACGAAAAGTAAGAGTTTTGATCTTCTTAAATTAATCTTTTTCAGTTTTTACTTTTTGTTGCATTTATTAGTAATACATTTAAAATTATATCATAAAATTTATTGCCATAAATGTAGAACTTGAATAGACTCTGAATTAAGCTGTGACCAATGTAAAAAACTAAACAAAAAACGGGTCATTTATTTGACCTAATGATGAGTACATAATAATCATTCTCCTTAATTTTTTATTCCAACCTCACATTTTCATATATGCTTCATTTATATAATTGGATTAATTCTCTAGTAAATCGGGGAATTGTGGTAAAACATACGACACAATCCCATCCATTAGATTTGTGCTAATTAACGATCTATATTAAAAAAATGAGGTATAAGGTTTTTCAACGGGTGAAAGGCATATGATTACACCCTAAATCTCTCTTGAAAATTCCTCTTTCCATATCTTGAAAATTCCTATGATTTTCTCCCTTTTCCAATCCTCTCTCTCTCTCTCTCTCTCTCTCTCTCTCTCTCTCTCTCTCTCTCTCTCCCCCTCCCCATACCGTGCCATTTTTCATCTCTCTCCATATTATTTCTTCATCTTCTCTTTTCATCTTTTCTTTGTATCAAGCAATTGCTGAGAGTTGTTATTGGTTTTTATGGCGTCTTCCTCAATTTTCGATAAGAGTTTGATTTGCATTTTTTTATGATATTGTTGTCATTGTTGTTGTTCGATACTGCATAAATTGTTCCTAAATTGATTTCCCTCGTACTTGAAAGTTAAACCCGTGCCTATCTTTTCCCGAAATCGATCCATCTAGTCTCAGTTTTCTAGGTAAGTGAAGATCTGGTTACATCGAGTGATTTTAGGGTTTTGGTTTAGCATAGTTGATGGATGCATTTGATTTTGGTAGTAGATAATCAGTTTCTTGTAAATACTAGTCCTAAACGAAAATTGGGTGTGTATTCTGAAATGATTTTTGTTCGTTTGTTAGATAATCAGATGGCAAGGTCTCACAATTCAAAGAGCAACAACAAACAAAATAAGTTGAATTTTTATTGTGTGAACACGTGTTAATGATTGTAAGAAAAATAACCTTTCTAACTTGAATAGAATGATAATGATACAATGATGATGGCATAGTTTTTCAAGTCGATTGTGCATCTATTTCTTTTGGGTTTAGTATGTTTACATTCTATGTTTTGGGATTAGTATGGTTGTTTTTCCATGTAAATATCATACGGTTTGTTTGTTTTTGTAGCTATGTGGAATTAGAACAAGCATTCAGACATGTTTATTGAATATGTTGAAAAGGATAGTTGAAAAACATCTATCAATATGGATTATCCTGTTTTTTATTCAATTTACATCATATTATTTTTCAGTACAATATTATATTTCATAGTTGAAAAACCATGTTGCATAGTTGAAAAACATATACCAATATGGATTATCCTGTACGACATAAAATGAATGTTTTTCATTTCTTTTTTATGAATGTCTATTGTGTTTTTCAACATATTATTAACAATTTTTCAAATAATAGATATTTATAAAGTTTTGTATTTTTCATGTTGTATAATACTCCCTCTGTCCCATTTGCTCTGTCCACATAGTACGTTTGGCACGGGGAGTAATAAAAAGTTGAAAAGTGATAAAGTTGATGAGAAAGGTGGATAATTGGGGGTAATATATAAGATTGGATGAGGGTAGTTTTGTAATTTTATAGGAAAAAGTGATAAAGGTAATGAAAAAGTTAGGTAATGGGGTAATATATGAGAGTGAATAAAGGTAAAAGTATAAAAATATATAGATAAAAATGAAAATATTTGAAAGATGGACAAAGCTAATGGGACACCCAAAATGGAAATACGGACAAACCAAATGGGACGGAGGGAGTAGTGTTTTTCAATGATTATTAAACAACTTTTTCACATATTAGTTTTAAATATGTAATGGCTTCTCTCTTTGAATCTTTTTCAAATATTTTCATGAACTTATTCATTATAAGATGAAAACAGTGCTTTTTCATTTCTGTTCATGTGTGTCTATTTTGTTTTTCTACATATTGATAATATTTTTTCAAACAACAGAACGTAATTATTCTATATTTTTCATGTTGTACAATAATGTTTTTAAATCAGTATAAGATAACTTTTACAATAGTGTATTTTCGTTTTGATAGTTTTACATTATATGATGAACACTTGTTCAGCAAAATTAGTTGTGTGTACTATCATGCATGAATTGTTATTCATATATGCGTGTTTTTTTTTTCGGTTATTCAAGAAGGGGGATGAATAATGGATGAAGCTTGAAGACAAAGACAATGACAAATTTTTATCATACCAGTGTATATTGCAAAAAAAGATGTACTTTTTCAAACTTATTGTAGTATTTATTCGAGTTGTAATAAACCTTATTTTCATCTTATTTAATACATTACATTTACGTATTCAATGGTCCCATAAGGTCCTTATTTTCATTTTTATTTTAATATGTAATGATTCAGCTTATGAATTGATTTTTATGTGAAGACAAGTACTTATTCAACTATAGTAATATATGAACACACCGAATTAGAAAAAGATTCATAAAGCAATAGAACATGTTCAACTCTGTAACTATTCAAACCATCGTACAAAGTTATTCAAACACAGACAAATAGTTTTTCTAGGATTCACTATCGGTTTTTGAATTTTATGGTAAATTAATTGTTTTTTTTTAAATATTCTCATACTTGTTAATCCCTAAATTCAAGGAACTTCCATCTTTAAAAGTCATGGCTTTTTAATTTGAATGAATAACCAAATCCCCCTAAAAATATGCTACTTTAATTTTAAGATTAAAAATCGTGGCTTTTTAATTGCCCCTGATTCTCTCTCTTGCAAATCCCATAATATACGTTTCTTTCTATGTTAGCAGTCACGTAGGAATGATCAGATCCACTCCCAAAAAATAATCATATTGTTTACCCTCAAATCTCACCCTCTATTTAGCTTAATCTAACGGTCCACCTAATGTTACATGTTGTTCTACATGACCTATCTCTCATGAGCGTTCCACTATTTAATAGACATATCTTGAGTTAGAGGGGATGTACTCAATTAAGATAAATGGATTAGAATGGGATGTATTCAATTGCCAAGATAAATGATCAAAGGTAAAATTGAAACTTATTGAACAAAAAAAAGATAGAAGACAAATTGAAGTAGACAAACATTTAAATTAAAAAGACAAACAGAAGTAGACGAAGGGATAGTTACTACTAGAGCAACTTGGTGTACCCAACTATGATTCAAACATCTAAAATTTTATAAAGTATTTTAATATATAATAATATATTATATGATATGAATTTCTTAGGTTATATATGAAAAACATCATGTCCTTTGAGATTGGCATAAACACGATCAACATATACCAGCAACACATACCCAATTAAACTAATATAATCTAATTTATCGGTGGCATTTTATGACATCATTTCTCTACGTTAAATGTATATGTAATAAAAAAAATTAGAAATATATTTACATATCTCACGACACGTGTCAACTTCACGTTGAATCACATTATCCATCTTTATTAAAGTAATCAAATTGGTTAAAATTTGATAGTAGACTACGCATGTATGTACGTAAAATATAAGACAATATATGTCATTGGATATCTATAAGGTTTTCTTAAAGTATATTAATTAATCATACTATATACTAAATTAGAGATTAAGATAATAATATAGAATAACATCCAAATAAATATATAACTAAATTAATAGTAGTATCGAAAAGATATAATGAACCACATAATATATTTATTATATTAATTTGATGGTTTGATAGTTAATTGACTTATTTTTTATTGGTTAAAACCTTATTGTAGATTCTACATACATAAAAACTATATATACAAGTAAGATTTATATTTGTATTTGTTTTCCAATATAACTATAAAATAAAAATAAAAATAATAAAATAAAGAAACTTATTGATAAAAACAAGTATTCAATCCACATACAAAAATTATAATCTTACAAATGTTTGTTTAATTAAAAGAATATATAAAATAATTGAAATAATGTATCATTAAAATAAATCTCATAAGAAGCTAACTATATAAAACAATACGAGAGTTTAAATCAAACTATTCTTTTGAATAACTTTATATAAATATAAAGTTTTTAGTTAAATCAAAATAGTGTTTTGAACGCTAAAAACAATTGTGCCTTGAAAGCGCGGGGACTCGTACTAGTTATCTACTATAATACAGTATAAAACAGAGTCCCAATCTTTGTTAAAATTTACGCCACGTTATCCAGGCTGGATAAAATAATGATTTTATGATGTAATTATATCTTTTAAAAGTTATCTACAAATCTATTTGATATATTATCCAATTTGTTTATATCTTTGATATCTTACCTAATTTTGACATCGTAAGAAAATATAATTTTTATGTAAATTATGAAAAGGTTTTCATTTTAGATAAAAGAATTTTTTATACCCTTTTATGAGGATTCTAGACATTAATTAATATATATGATTCCATAATTTAAATTATAAAAAATTAACATATATAATAGGTCAACATGTTTGGATTTATTTGTTGGATTAATTTGGTTTATAATAACATTACTCGTACATGGTGCATGATTTGTACTAGTTAAAGAGAAAATTAGAGAACAAACACTCATTTACAGTTTTTTCAAGTAACTTTACCCATCCATTATGATTTTAAGTAAATATCACTAATAATTTTAAACATAAAGAAATAACCTTTCACCCCTCAACCCTTAAAAAAACGTAAAACCCCTTTATTGCTCACAAAAATAACTCTTCATAGGTCAAAATGTAAAAACAACAAAAAGAAAAAAAGAAAAAAAAAAGTTATCTCACGCCTTCACCCCCAATGCCCCTCTAGAGACCCCCTCCTCTTACCTGCATCGATCTCACCGGCCGTCGGAAACCGGCTAATGGTAAGAATCAATTATGTATTTTATTCACTACTTTACCGTTTGTATGAATCGATAATCCATATTATTTACTCCAGGTTTCAATCTGCAAGCTTAAGATCCATTCCTACAAAAACCCATTACCTTCTCACACCTGCAAAAACTAGGTGTACGTAAGCAGCCGAGCCTTGTAGGGATATATACATTTTGTAAATTTCTAATTGAATGATTGTTGAACCGAACTCGAATGTTTTTTCCAAAGTGGCTGCGCCCCACCTAGTCCAAGATTGGAGGGAAAACACATTTTTAGTTAATGTTTTTTTTCCAAAGTTGAAACATACAATGTCTAATTAATTAACAACAAAAAGGTTACATAATCAATTTTTTTGAGTCTTACAACGTGATCTGGAAATTATCTTAGAGTCTTAGCTTGATTCTCTAATGATAGATTTAGGTGACAACACACACTGCTTGGATGATCTCTAACCCAACTTTGAATGTTTGTTAGCAACATTTTTGGCTTTCAATCTCGACCAATAACCAAATAAGAGAACACTGATATCATGTTCATTGTTGTATCAATTATTGTGATAGCCTTTACCGGTACACATATACATATATATGATTTTTGAATTTTCTCTTCACTTCCTCACTTATGTTATACATATCTAAACTAAATAAATATGTATATGTAGGTGGTTATGGTACTTATTTGCCAAGTTTGACTGCTTCTGTTGCCAAACAAGCCGGTGAAGACCAAAATGTTGATGTATGGAAGTTGTCGCTCTGTTGGATTTACCCATTTGTGTTTTAGTGTTCCTTTGGCATTCATCTTCTACAAGGTAAAAGAAATGAATTTGGTTTAAGGAATGAGCTGATCATATTGTTTAGATGGGCTTACAATAACATATTTGTTAATGGTTTGCTTCTTCTAGCCCCTCATTTCGAAGCTTAATTGGTTTTTCCATGTGGCACAGCTGACGAGGAATTGATCAACAATTTTCACATCTCGAACAAGCAAGACTTAATCAGGTAGGATTTCGTTTATAAGTACCTCAATCGTATTTCGTTTATATATGATTATCACTTTTTTTAATTATGTATGTTGTGTAAAAGCATATCTCTGTTTGTCTTGATTAACATTGAAATCATATGCACATCAACGATATGCGGTAGAGCTGACTATTGGTAAGTACATCCGCCCTTAGCCTCTTGCGGTCATTCGTCAAATGGATTGGTGCAAAAGGAAAAGGGTGTGGAATCAACCATTTTCCCACATTTGGCAATCAAGCTTACAAAGAAAGGTTGGAATATATTACAACACATTATAGCTTCTCGAAATCATGGTTAACTTTCAGTAACTAAAGTATCGACCGTAATAGTATAATCAATAACTTCTATTGATTAAATGTCCATTCTCTTCTTCGACTCTTCGGAAACCTACATTGGGTTCGGGATGATAACCCCAAGAGCGGCCTAGTCTCTTATATTTGGGGCTATCTTGGCTTGGGCGGTTATTTGGCCTCTAATTAGAGCTAAAAAGAGCAAGTGGTATGATGCAAACATAAGAGAAAGTGATTTTCGTGGGCTACAAGGGAATAAGGTAAATTCTATTTAGCTACATTTTATCTATTATATATTATATTTTGTTATGGTCTTTTCATATCATACCCTATCTTAAGTGTTGTTCTTCTAGGATTTGGTCCGAATAGGAACGAGGGTGTTTAAGTTCAATTCTCGGTACATAACAAGTGTGGAAAATAAAAACTTCCTATTTTAGTTAGGTAGATGTTACTTCTCTATATATAAGTCCATATCTTTGCATGTATAAAAGCACTAGCTTTTTTACTTTTTAAATAAGTGCACATACATAACATGAAATTTTAAAAAAATTATTTTCTTCGCTACGCAGGTTGCCATATCTATGGTTATGATATTGGGTGACCTTTTATACATGATTATCAACTCAACATACCAACTTATGAAGGAACGATACAACAAGTTCAGGGCTACTGACCTTGTGGCATCTCCTCCCGTATCATTTGGCAATAAAAGGAGGCAAAGCTATTTCGCCAAAACAGACCCCATAACAACTTGGAAGGCGATAGTTATATACATTGGGATTGGTATCATATCCTTCTTCTTTCTGCCATTTGTAATCCCCTCTTTCATGTGGTATCGTTCGGCGATACTAATTGTCATTGCTCCCATTTTAGCCTTTCTCAATGCCTATGGTAGTGGGAAAATAAATTGGTATTTGACGATCGTTTATCCTCGAGCGGTGATTTTTAGTGTGGCAGCCTAGACTGGGGGACATAGTGGGATTATTATGAGTTTGATAAAATGTGGTGTGACAGCCACTACCAAGTCTATTGTAGTAACTAGCACATAAAACCTAAAAGCCACATATATGACCTTGACATCCCTTAGAGCTATGATGGTAGCCTTGGTGCTCGGAACCTCATTTGGATGCCTTGCTAGCCCCGTTGTCTTTTACCTCTTTCTGAAGGCCTTTCCTGACATTGATAGTATAGGATCAGACTACCCAATGCCTAATGGTTTAATCTATAGGCTTTTGTCAATCCTACGAGTTGAAGGTTGGAATGCCCTCCCACAACATTGCCCTCTCTTATGTTTGATTGCATTCATTATAGATGTTGTCATCAGCATGGTCAAAGATATATTTGGAGAAACCTAGCAAAATACATGGGCTAAGTTTATTCCTCGACCAATGACAATGGCAATCCCGTTCTTTATTGGTGGCTTCTTCGCCATAGACTTGTTCATTGGGAAAACTATCTTATATATGTGGGAAAGGAAAGATGGATCTGGTTCAGGGAGGTACGCAAAGACTTTTGCATAAGGACTTGTTATAGGTGATGAAATGTGGGCCATCTTTAGCACAACCCTAGTAATCTTCAGGTTAAAGCCTCCGACATGTATGAAATTGTAGAGAGATAGCTAATGTATCTTATCCTTCATTTGCTTTGTAAATATGAGTTGTATTTGGATTGATGAAGCATTACTTATTTAAACCTTGAGACTTTTTTATTTGTTTCAAGTGTTTTTATTTCAAAGGTTCTTTTGTTGTAGAGAGATAGCTAATTTGCTGCAAGCAACATCGATCCTGGAAAAAAAAAACTTCGAACGAAACTAAGTTATGACTGTGTTTCTTTACTTGCGAAGTAAGAGACTTTCTAAGATATTTTCTTAGATTGAGTTGCTATATATAAATAATGATTACAAATCCCTTTTGGTTCCTACAAATGTTAATAAAACTCAATTAATATTAATTGCTCAAAATTGTTAAAATTTCCTATATGGTTATCACATAGCTTAGTAACTAGTGATGAAGCTTCTTTTGTAGCTTGTTGCCACATTTATTCATTAGAAGAACCTTTGAAATGTTGCCTTGAAATAATAACTTCCTAAGTGTTGATGAGGTTTTGTCTTCAATTATCAAACAAAGGTTTATGATCAAAACATCATTAACGAGGATCATGAAAGTTAAGGGTAAAAAGGCAAAGAACTCATGCCTCACCTACAAGCAATATGATCAAGAAAAAAAAACTGTATGTGAAACAACAAAGTTTTACTAGTATGTTCACCACACTTTTCACCAAGTGACAACAACAAGTTTCACAATGCTAACATCTAACGCAACATATGTAAACCACAATTTTAACTGTATTTTTTTAAATTTCCATTGCCAAGTGCTACTCTGAATCGCACAATGTAAACACAATCCGGCAAAAAAATCACACAACTGGACTTTTCTTCATCTAGTAATGAGTATAGATGGATAGTGTTCAAGTCCCTTAAACCACATAGTACAAAGGAACCAAAATCAACTAGAATATCAAGGCAAAGGTTTAGAACTTGAATCCAAGTTCTAGCTTTGTGTGAAGCAAAGTGCCAAAACTGGTGCTAGTAAAAATGAAAATACAACAAAAGAACCCTAATCTATATAAAATCTCATGTTAAGGAAATGTTCGAGACATAAATTACCGAATCAGGAATTGGCATGGCACAAACAACTCAACCATAACCTCTAGCTCAGTGGATACTTGCAATTACTAGCACAGATTTATAATTGTGCTCATGCTTTAGTATTGTGGCTAAAAGCTTCGCTAGCTTATTCCAAGCAGCACTCGATCCTACCATGCCATCGTTCTATTTATGATCATCTGCTCGATCAAAACACATCCATTTTCATAAGTGGGAAAACAGAGAGGCTTAGAATGCAAGGCCTCCAAATAGATATCAAAGCCTTAGGCACCATGCCATGCAATCTTGTTGAGCACATACTTTACATTCATAGCCCAACAGTTACTACACAATGGAAGGACCTTTCATCCTAAAAGGCCATAACTCGATGTCAGGCCACGCTAAGAAATTCCAATTATACAATAATCATAGAACCCAGCTTACTCACCACTACCTCGCCTGCACTACTGAAATGTAAACCTACAGATGCATAATATAACCATAGAAGACGACCTTATATGCATAAAAACATTATTTATCTATAAAAACAGATCAAGACTTCCATATATACAGCACGCTCGTGGACTTCGCGCTTGTCGCATCAGCTCACTGGTTGAACACTCATAGTAATATCATGAGGTCTCGGGTTCGAGAATTCAAGGTGGCGGTTTGCCCTATTTCCTTTAGAGCTGGTTAGTAATGCGTTTCATCCCTTATGAATGCTCTAGGCGAGCTTAAGTAGTACTTGGGGCGACCCTAATCCTTTCCTTATTAAAAAAAAACACTCGTGGACTTTTGGAATATTATAAAACAAATATATGCATAATCTTGATCAGATTTCATGACCTACAATACCCTTATATAATATCATTACTCCTAAAGTTATATGTCAAAAAACAAAAGACCTTTCACACTTCAAAGAAGCATTTACACATTGTCATACCCTCCAACTCAAATTATATTACTATCCTTATGAAAATTACTTGTGAAATGGGTATATATAACCAGAATTCGCAGTGAACTACAAAAGGAAATGCATACCGTGTAACCTACTCGGACCAATAACAAGTGCAATTTAACATTGGTAGCATAATTAAAGCAAAAAAAAAAAAAAAAAAAAAAAATCTCTTGAGTTCATCCAAAGGGAAAAAACATAGATCTAGACATATAGAACCAATATGAGGACAAAAAACTCATCTTATGATGGTGAAATTTGATATGCAATTTCTAGCAACAACAAGAGTAACAAGAGAAAGGGGGTGGGATAAAATACCATGGCGACCTTGAAATTCGAATCTCCGGTGGGGAGGGGTCTTGGTGGGTCTGATTACCCCTCAACCCGCCAGAGAGTAGAATACTAGTATTCATGTTTTTAAAAAATGCCGGTGTTGAAGTGTTGCAACAACGAGGGGACGACGGAAGAAATTGAAGAGGCGAGGTTGAAGACTGGGGCGAGGTTTTTTTAAAGAAACTTCCAAAACGACGTCGTTTTGATTGTTTTTTTATTTGTGACCACTCTAGAAAAATTGTATAACACTTCATAAAAAGTGGAATATAATTAGATAGTCATTCTAATTATTATTTTTGGTGTCTTTCCTTGTGTATATGTCATATATTTGTCCAAAATAACAACATATACATACATAGTTCAAAAGTTCGTACTAAATTGTATGATGTACGTACATATATTATCATAACATGGATGGACCGGGTGAAGATTGAGAACGAACTAACTAACTCATTGAAAAACTTGTTGAAAAATGATTCCAAATCATTTTAAAGTTAATATTGAAATAGGCTGTATTGTTGGTGCGGTGATTTTCAAAATATTTGGATTATTTTTTAGTTTAAAAATTGATGATTGTGATTATTTTAAGTGCATTTTTCTAAAAAAAAAAATTGAATAAAAATAACACATAAATAGACCGCGTAATCAATTACACCAGGCTAATTGATCAATCATACGTTCATCACATTACTTCCAAAAAGAGACAACCCAGAGTCAACAAATCACTTTCGACCAATAAGCTTATGCTCGACCATATACAAAACAATTGCAAAAATCATTACAGAAAGACTAAAGCGAGTAATGGAGAAGCTTATACACCCTTTACAGAGTGCTTTTGTGCCCAATCGTGCAATACAAGACAATGTCCTCATTGCACACGAAATCCTCCATTCCTTTAGGGGAAGAAAGGGGAAAGATGGATGGCTAGCTATCAAACTAGACATGGAGAAAGCATATGATCGCGTGGATTGGACATTTTTGAACAAGGTTCTAGAAAAATTCGGCTTTTGTAGCACGTTTCTTAATTGGATCAAGGAATGTATACAAACAGTGTCGTTTTCAGTTCTAGTGAACAACGGACCTACTGAACCGTTCCTCCCGACTCGTGGGCTTAGACAAGGCGATCCCCTATCGCCCTACCTATTCATTCTCGGAATGGAAATCCTTGCAAGAAAGCTTCAACAAATCAGTAATAAACCACGAGCCCCAATTGGATTCACCCTAGCACGTGGAGGAACATCAATTCCATTCCTCGCGTTTGCAGATGATATTATCATTTTTAGTAAAGCAAACCAAAGTGCATGTGATCACGTAAAACAAATAATTGAAGACTATTGTGCAATCTCAGGCCAGAAAGGTAATTTCCACAAATCCACTTTCCACCCTTCCAAATCTGTAGACAACCAAGGAAGAATAAGAGTCCAACAATCCCTGGGCATAACACAGATGACTGATCTCGATAAATACTTAGGATGTCCCATGATCAATGGTAAAGTTAGTAAAGAGACTTTTAAGGATGTTGTAGGTAATACAAAAATGCAACTAACCAAATGGAAAGCTAACGGTCTATCCCAAGAGGGACGCACCATCCTAATCCGATCAAATTTAACCGCCAAACCAAGTTATACAATGCAAAGCTTTATGTTGCCTACTAGTGTCCATAATGAACTAGACCAGATAAACTGATGCTTCCTATGGAACAAGGACAGAACGTATAAACCCCTTATCGGATGGGATAAAGTATGTAAACAAAAGGAATATGGAGGCTTGGGAATAAGAAAATCTGAACACATGAACAAAGCACTTCAAATGAAGCTCCTTTGGAAAATTATTGCGGAACCAAACAACATATGGGTACGAATGGTGACGGAGAAGTACCTTAAAGGCGACGCAATCCTCACTTATAAAAAACAAGCAAATACGTCGTGGCAGTGGTCACAACTGATGAAATTACGATCCGAGTTCTCTAAAGGGTTGATTTGGCAAGTGGGTGATGGAGAAACTATTAATTTCAGGAGGGATAACTGGGTGATCAATGAACCCCTGAAAAATCATGCAATAGACCCTAACAACATACATGAGGACCGAAAGGTGAGCAGTTGCATAAATGAGAACAAGGAGTGGAATATGGATGAACTTACCCGAATGATCCCTCAAATTGTGGTAGACAAAATCATTGCAATTCAAATCCCGAAAACCCATTACGGGACCGCCTATACTGGGCCCCGAGCAAAAACGGTTGGTTCTCAACAGCTTCAGTTGTTAACCTGGTGGCAAAAACAAACACACTCATCCCAAGCCAAAATAGTTGGATTTGGAAACTAGACACACTACCAAAAGTGAAAAATTTCCTTTGGAAGATAGACAACAATGGGCTGCCAACTAAGGATAGATTACGAGCTAAACAAGTTACAGTTCCCCAGGAATGCACTTTGTGCAACGGAGCAAATGAAGACATTGGACACCTTCTCGTTCATTGTCCATATACCCAAAGTATTATCCAACAAATTAACCCAATAACAGCAGATTTAATTCATCGGTATGATACCACTAACAAATTCCCAAAAATATAATAACAGAACTGTACCATTTGACTGGTAAAGATACTTTCACAGAACTAGCAACCATATGGTGGTGCTTATGGCATCAAAGGAACTTAAAGGTGTTCCAACATGACTCTCGTGATGAAATAACAGACTTGCCCCAACATATTCGGAACCAAATCACATATTGGAAAAGATCAAGGAGATTCAATGATGATGAGGAGATCGAGGAAAGAAAACCGAGTAAGCCAAAACGAAAGAATCAAAATGCAACATGGAAAAAGCCGGAAAAAGGGTTCATTAAACTTAATTTTATAGCTATGGGGTGAGGAAAGCTAGACAACTTGGATACAAAAAGATCGAAATTGAAGGTGACAACTTGATAGTAATTGAAGCAGTCAAGGGGACGAGGAAGTGTCCTTGGCAGATTGACCTACTAATCTCGGACATATGGGCTTTTCTCCAAGAGTTCGAGTCAGTCAAAATCAAGCATGTGAATAGGGCACTTAATGCCGTGGCTGATAAAATAGGAAAACTGGGCCACGACTTCCCTATCAACCACATCGCGAACCACCAAGGATTTTCTGTTCTCATCCGAGAGGATGCTCTAGGACACCCCCCATAAGTGGGGCTCCTAATTTTTAGCTAATCAAAAAATAAATAAAAAAAATTACACCAGGAAGTACACCTAGTACCTTATATAAAGCGCTTAGTAATCAAACTCATCCATTCATAATATTCATTAGTCATTCAACATCACACTAGCGATCGGCTTGATAAAAGAAAACCCCGCATAAATTCCATTACAGGCATTCTTGTTCCCGTGAGCGCAGTTGAGGAGACCGTACATCAATGGCGGAAGAGTCCTGCTCCCACTGGTGGCAGGCGCTGGTCTACCTGACCCTGGCAAGCGCCCTCGCCCTGGCAGCCATCTCCTCACTCCGCACACCGACTTCCCCCAGCGCCGTGGACGCCACCATCCTCACCACCAACGCGCTCGGCCCAGCCCTCGACACGCTCCACAACGCCTCCGCAACACTCGGAAGCCAAGGCTTCACCACCATCGCCGCCCTCCTCAAGCTCTCCCCGGAGATCTTCTTCCCTTCCGGCCCCGGCGAGCCCGCCACCATCTTCGCCCTGCCGGACTCCGCAATGGCCAACTCCTCGCTCCCCCACTGGGCCCAGAAGCTCCTCCTCCAATACCACACTGTGCCCTCACACAACCTCCCCTTCCGCGCTCTCTTGCGCAAATCGTCGAACACCTGCCTTGCGACTTCCGTCCCCACCAAGAACATCCGCCTCACCAAAATCCGCCCTCAAGAACGCCGAATCGAGATCAACAACGCCCGGATCTCGCACCCCGATCTGTTTCTCGGCGGATCCATCTCCATCCACGGCGTTCTTGCGCCCTTCACCCCCCTCGATCCTCAAGAACACTACTCGCTCGATTTCATCCGCTCCCCTGATTGCCCTGCCCTGCTCCTACCCCAATGGAAGCACGTCGTTCGGGAGCTAGGCAGTCACGACTTCATCTCCTTCGCCGTCGCTCTGAATTCTGTTCTCCAAGGCATTCTCCGGGACCACTCCGACTTGAGTTCCGGCACCATCTTCGCTCCCAAGGAGCTGTGTCTCATGGATGTAACGGAGCCTCTTCTCCACCGTCTTGTCAGGTACCATATCTTGCCTCAAAGATACGAGTTCTCGGATTTGGCTTCTCTTCCGGAGAAGGCCAGATTGGCGACTCTGGTGAAGGGCAAGGAGCTCGAGATCACCGGCGCGGTTAACGCCACCCGGACACTCTCCATCGGCGGCGTGGATCTCACCACGCCCGCCGTTTGCTCCACCGAGGCCTTCGTCGTTCACGCCATTTCCCAGGCGTTTGATCCTGATGCCCTCTCTAATGCACGCTAACCTCGTTTTGGTAGCCCACTCTCCTGAGTATTTCCGTTAAAACGCCGCGTTTTAATCTCTCTATGGAGTTGGTCGTTTTGGGGATGGTTGTTTCTTCACAAGTCAAGAAACAGTGGCTCACACTCTGTACAATCTGTGCAATATACTGTAGGTTGGACTTTGGCGTTTGGTAAATGCTAAATGTACAGTGAAGTGAAAGATGCAATTGTATATTTGAGCAATTTGTTTGGATGCATATTCTACTGTTAGAAGCCGTATCTCGATCTTGTCACCGTAAAGACTCTTCCGATACTAAGAGTCTTTCGCACCGTAATGGTGTTGTAAGACTGGCTGTTGGTTAATCTCCATATGCAACTTCTTAGTTCTTAGTTCTTAGTTCTTTAACTTCCGGAAGTTTTATTATGAGAACAAAATTAACTTCAAGATGAAGCTAGTAGAATGCCACGCTTCTAGAGATTGAAACATCTCAAACGGCCTAGTTTTTGCCTATATATACCTATATTCGGCCTCTCATTACTTCCCGTTGCATTCCGAACTCACCCCACCTCTTATTCACAAAATCCACCTCGCAATATTGTCGTGTTTTGAAGAGGAATGATGGACAATACGAATCCAAATTGTGCATCGATTCAAACAAGGCATGGTTCTTGTAGAAACGGTATCCCATCGATTCCAACAAGGTACGTTTCCTGTAGAAACGGTATCCCATCGATAGGCATGACTTGGACAAGGGAGGGGAGATCCGGTAGAAGGGGAACGCAAGGAGAGAGAGTGTCAGGAGCCGACGTCGACAACGCGAAGCAAAGAGACGTCGAAATCGGGGAGCAGAAGAGGGGTAGATATGGTATTAATTCTTGTATGGTTTGTTCAGTACTTGGCAGTGGTGCGAGAGCAGAAGAGGGGGCCTCTGTTCCAGGAGGAAGACAGGCCGCTCTCACGATCCACGCGCATGTGGAGGTGCGTCAGGAAGTACGCTTGGCTCCCCTCCGATCATCGATCCACCGCCACCATGCCGCCTTCCATCCGCCCAAGCTTCGACTCAGAATTCGCAGTTTCGGATGTTAAGAATGAACTCCTCTCTTTCACCCTTTCTCCCTTTGTTTTTCTCTTTCATATTTTGGTGGCGTGGCGATGCTTTCTGGCTCCCAAGATTTGGATACTATTGGTTGGCCTGAAGGAGCTTATAATAATTATTACTGCATGAAAGATACTAGCGAGCCCCAATTATGTCTATGTAGGAACGTCACATTGCATTTGTTAGAGCCAGAGTGTTGAGAAAAGAATGGCACAACACGCGTACACTATATTGTAGAGAAATATACAAACTAGACCCCCAAGACTTGAACAATCTAAAAGTCTAAACTTAACCTAATCTTCATGAATGGAGAAATCAGGCTCAGAAGGCTTTTGCAAGGACCCAACACTTGACCTTGAAGAAGCTAGTTTTGACCCCAAGTGCTTACCAGGTCCTTTTCTAGTAGTAGCTGCCAGCCTCTTTGCATACACACCAAATCCTGATCCTGCTGCGTCATCATCATCATCAGCTACCTTGAGCTTGTCATTATTATTATTCAGCCCAGGATCCTCCTCTGTTGATTCCATCAGCTCAAGCTCAGCAGCAGCAACAGCAGCCTTCCTCCTCTTGTAGCGTCTCCAAGCAGCCTGTACGAAACAAGCTGCCCACAGCCTCCACTGATGGGAGTAGAACCGGAACTTATGCCTCAGCTGCTTGCTGTGCAGCCTCCTAAACTGAGAGGCCACGAACTTCAAGTCGACCGCCCTGAGCGCAAACGCCTCCACCTCCGAAAGGGCCTTCACCGTGCGGGTGGAGCAAGGCAGGATCACTCCGGGGCGAGGATCAAGCGCCCACGTCAGCAGCTCCTCTCCACAGAAGTCCCCTGCCCCTATCCTGCATGAGTTGAAGAACCCGGTTCTCCCGCCGTTGGTCGTGCAGGAGTCGAGGTGGCCTCTTATTATGAACAGCATCTCGTTCACCGGGTCCCCCTCTCGTACAAGGTACGTCCCTTCCGTGCTCAAGGCTGGCTTTAGCCGCTCGCATATCGCGTCCAGTGTCCTCTCGTCCATCTCATCAAACAAGGGAACCTGCAGGTGTTTTTATCACATAGCTAGTCAGTTCAAGGCAGGGCCTGTCTACTTCCAACTTTGAGTTACTTGTAATGAGGAAGGAAGGTAAGTTACACGGCGGACGAGGTCAAGGCAAAGGTGGCGCTTGAGGTCTCTGCGTAGATCCATGGGAAGACCCTTAAGCAGGCTTTCCTCGTCGACTCCACGAGTAGTCATCCATTTGTACTGGTCGTAGCGTCTCACTGACTGCCTTAGCTCCTGAGGCAGCTGCCTGTGGTGCATCCATTGCTCTGTGTCGGTTCGTCTTATCCTCCATTCTTCTAATCTCACCGTTGTTGATTGAAGGTATGTCTGCAGCAAACAGCTGATTCACTGAGCATTCATCTATGTGCAAATCCTTCTAATTCATCTGTTTGAATCGGATCAGAGAATTAGATCGAAATGTAATAAGGATGGCTTACTTGCATATTCCCTATAAGTAGAGCAAACAACACCAGTCCAAGAGTTGCAACTAGGATCGCGAAGGCTATTTCTCCAACGTAAGTGCTTGTAGATAAACCTTGACCCAGTGAGCTGCAATTACACTTGCAAGTTTAGTGCTAAGACCAAATAAACACATCTTCTAACTACAAAAGTTTTGGAATCTGTCCATGTTCTGTCTGAGATTACATGAATTGAACTTATGGCATTTGTACGTAGGTACCTCAAATTCTTAATACCCCACCAAAGACAGTAGAAATACTTCTCCATGACCCCAGAAGAGGTAACTTTGGAGGTCACAGCCTCTCCATATATGCCAAACGGATATTGGGTCTTTTGTGGATCACATGCATTTGCCAGGTTACTCCTATTCAGCCAGCTTCCTCTACTGGAACTCAACCATGTCTTTCGGCAATCGAAGAATTCATACCGGCAATCTGGTTCTAGACTGCAATTGTGCCTCCAACAGGCCTCTTGGCGTTCAACGGATAAAAGGTACCAGCAAGCACCTAAAACCTTACAGGACAAGGGAAAGAAAAAAAACAGAATCGGATGCAGAAACTTTGAAGTTATAATACACAGAGCTGTCTTGTATTATATACTTACATGGCTTGCCAGTATGAATAGCATGAGATTGTAGCCAGCACCCGCCCACGCGGTCTCTGTCACAACGCCGTTGGCTTTGATGATTTGGGACAGGAGTGGAAAGATTAGCACTAGTCTAGGAAGATACTGAAAGATGAGCATGAACCGAAGCACGTTTTTCGTGTTCATCATGGTCGAACCGCTCAAACTTGGTATCACACCCCATATGAGTATCTGTTCAACAATTCATTCACACCATAGCAAGATTATGTCTGATACATATGATCATTCATTTTTTTTTATTCTTTAGAGGATTTGAGTTTGTGTATGTACCTGTGGAAGAGGCAGAGCAGCTACAAGGTCAATCCAGAATCCGCTCTTCAAGTACCTCAAAGCAATGTTGGAAGGGTCAACAACAAGCTCGCCCCTCCCAAATACGCGCGACGAAGGCGCGACGTAGGCAGTGCGAAACCTGACATAAATCTGGATGATGTAAAACACATCAGCTGCTGATCTGATAAGTGTGAGCAAGACTTCAATGGGAAGCCGAATCTCTATGCACAAGTCGTCATGCTTGACGTCTGGCAGGAAGAAGAAGAGCGGGTCGACGAACAACGAAACAATGCAGGCTATCAGGAACATCTTGTTCCACTTTTGGATGCATTGCCCACGGGGATCTTGAACTTTCTTCTTCACTCTTCCATAGTCCTCGGAGAACACTCGAGATAAAACCTTAGCTCCAATGGATTTCACAGGCCGCTCAGAACAACTCGTTTTCGCTTTGGCTGATTCTTCTTCAATGTTGTATTTAAGCTGCCTGATTGAAGCCGAACTATCTCTGGCAGGCGTACTTCCAGACTCTCCCATTTCCACATCATCTGCAAATCTGTTTGTTATTAACATGAAACAAAAGAAGCTATTTGTAAGTAATTGTATGCAGATGAAAGTTGAACATGTCACTATTCAACGCACAAGATGAAAGCAAGAGATGATCATGACCACACCTTATAGATCTTGACTGACTATGAGTCATAGCCCACTACAGAACATAGAGTTTGAGATCAATGAACGGAGAAAATGGAGGAAGAAGAACGAAGGGAAGAAGAAGTGCTTCAGTTTAGGCCACAAATAAATAAATAAATAAAAAGGGCAAGACAAATTGAGATTTCAGAGTGCTTTAATAAGGATCATGTGAAAATGTGAAAACCCATGCACAAAAATTAATAAATAAGAGGACTGCGTTGCCCACTTGGATAAAATAAGCTATGTATGTATGTATCAATGTATGTATGATCCAATGGAAAGATTAAGTTTGTCTACCAAAAAAAGTGATAGATTACGTTTTACATTAAGGCGGAAAGTCAAAATAGGTCGTGACAATACCCATTAATTAGACCCCCTATGGCCCTATCGCCACAATAATATGTAACACTACCAGCAATTGACAGTTGTTTTATTGGACTCCATTGAGTTTGTGTCCCTACTTGAAACATCCAAATGTAGCGGGAAAAATAAATAAATAAAACCTTGATGTAATTCACACCAATGCAATGAACTTGAATATTTTAAATCCACCGCCTTACAATCAATATATATACATTACTTTTTATACGAAGAACGAGTGTACAGTATTTGTTCTCACAATACAATCGACGATATGGATCAATTATATCATAAATAAAAGTGGCCCAATTTCTTGGAAAAAGAATAAATATTATACATGAGTATATTACGTTACATAAATAATCGTATACGTATACATGATTGTAGTATCTTATATACATGTCGTTTCCATGAAATAGACAAATATATACGCTATTTTAACACTTATACACATTCCATTTTATTGAGTAGATAGTTATTATACACTTGTACACATTCCATTTTAACACTTATACACATGATTATAGTACCTTGCATACATGTCATTTTATGGATTGTATTAAGTCATTCCAAAGATAGTTATTATAATGTACTATAACAATGTACATACTCAATAAACGAACTTGTATATAAGGGAATATACTATATAGTTATGTACATAAGCATAATAATCATATACATAAAGTATTATAATCTTTAATATGGATTTATCCCTTTCAATAAAAAGATATGTATTTAATCGTGAAATTACGTGATAAACTATTACAATCATGTATATAGTCGTCCACTCAATAAAACGACACTTACATATAAGCACTATAATCATGTATACAAGTACTACGATTTTGTATGTGATGTATTAAAATTATATATAATATTTGTCCACTTGTCTTGTATATAAATAGTGCTCACTATTGCACTTATCTGTAGGATCGTTAAAACCGTTATGTCTCATCGACACCTACAATGTCGGCGACAAGAGATAAAGTTTGAAGCGGAATAAAACACACAAGAAAGATATTGAATATTGGTTTGAGTACTTGATGCATTGTAGAAACTCCATGTAAATCAAATAGTTTACTTGGAGAAAAACCACTCTCATCCAAGCTTAATTATCGCTTGGTCGGAATTTTAAAAATTCCTCTTGACTTGCTTTATCGATATCTTGAGTCTTACAAAGGTGCTCGGTCAAGTTGAAAAGTCTCAATTTGAAAGAAAAAACAAAGTTGACTCATAGAGACATTCAAGCATAATAGGCCTGGGACAGATAGTAGAAATAGTTCTTAATGGTCATAACAATAACATAACAAGCAAATGTCGTCGACAAGCATACAAACATGGAGTTTCATAAAATGACACACTAAATGCCCTTAGACTTATATGATATATAAACATGTAATTTTTTTAAATGAAATCAATCAATTCTCAACTAGTCATTGAAGGAAAAACATATAGGGAAACAAGTTAATTGAGAGAAATCATACCTAGCTCCATGTGAACTCATTAAAAGGGTTCCTTATTCAAGGACTTTGTAAAGTTGTCTGCCCTTTGATTACTTGACATTAGGTCGGCAAACCTCTTCACTAACTTAGCATTCGTAGAGCTAAAGATGATGTCGTCGACATAAACTTGAGCCACCAGAGTGTGCCTTCCTTTCCTCAACAAGAAGAGGGTTTTTTTTACTTTCCCTCTAATATAGCCATGTTGAATCAAGAACTATGACAACTAATCATACCAAGTTCGAGGAGCTTGTTTCAATCAATAGAGAGCATTATCCAGATTCCACACATAGTCTGTGTTGGCAATATCCACGAATCCTAGAGATTTTTTAACATAAAATTCCTCTTTTAGATTCCCATTAACAAAACGCGGTCTTGACATCCATTTGTTGAAGTTTGAACCCAAGAAAGGCAAAATAAACAAGCAAAGACCTTATAGCCTCAAGGCGAACCACTAGAACAAAATTCTCATCATAATCAATCTCTTCTTGTGGATTGTAGCCTTTACAACAAGCCTAGCTCTGTTCCTAACAACATTTCCTTTATCAATTAGCTTATTCTTTAACACTCAACGTGCTCCAATCGTTGTCCTTCCCATTGGCCTGGGGACCAAGTGTCATACCTTGTTGTAGTCAAATTGATGAAGTTCTTTTTGCATGACGTTGATCCAATCTAAATCTTTATAGGCCTACTGACTCAGCTAAAAGTGCCAAAATCAAATGTAATACCCCTAAACAAGCAAACACAAGTATAGCAAGCAAGTAAGGGGTCGAACCCAAGAGAACTAGTTTCTTAATCATATTTTAAGTTCGTTTCATGCAAATCAAACATAGGGGGGATTTGAGAGAGGTAACAAGCAGAGTTCATTCAATCAATTCCACTTAATTAACCCATTTATCATCAATTCATCCACTTCTTTATATTCCTAGGTCAATTTCAATCCTTATCTTATATATTCGCTAGTCCACGGTCCTAGCAAAACTATGATATGAACAAGGACGCTAAATTCAAATCATGCAATACACACAAGGATATTAGGAAATCGAATCATGTAATCAAGCTACGAGTCTCATGTACAAAACAACCATTGAATAGTTTTCCCTAGTTGTTTCGAGAATAGGAAAGATGCATAGACAACAACCAATTCTAATTCAAACAATAGATCTAACCCAATTAAGCAAGTTGATCAGGCTCATATAATCAAACAAATATCATGATATGAAGCACAAGAGTATCAATAAAGACCTAGGAATAAAGAAGTTGCCAGAATTTCACAACTTCATAATAAAGCTTCCTTGATTGAATAAACTCCAAGGGAGATTAGTTCTCCATTACAAAGAAAGCAAACAGTTTTATTGAATATGAATTGAGATACCTAAAACCTAAGGCATGCTCCTCCTTATATAGCCCAAGAAACATGCTCCCCGAGATAGATAAGGAAAGAGGCGAAACATAGAAAAGGAAACAAGATAGAAAAGAAAAGATTTCGGCCGCTTCGGATTTCGGCATCACCACGACCACGGCGCTCCCACCGCGCCCGCGGCGGGTCTATCTTCGGGTTGGTCAAGTCGGCTTCTACCGTGACTGCGTCCATGGCGGCGCGACCGCTGCGTTCAGGGATGTTGATTGTCGTCGCCTTCCTTCACCGTGACCGCAACATGGGCTTCGCGCTTGCGGAATCTAGGCATCGGCGAACTTGTCTTCAATTTAGCTCTAAAAACTCTTGATTCTTCACAACTCGTGTCTTCGGTATTCGTATTATAATAACGCTCAAATCTAACCTAAACACTCTCATTAACACTCTAAATTACAAGAGTTAATCCATACAAAATAGGCCGAATCACCTACTCAATATTCTTTGGCTCCACTAGGGAGATAAAAGCATTGAAAGCAAAGAGATCAAGACAGGTTCTCATTTGCACGCCCTTTAAAATAACTTGAGACGATGTTGGTGGCAGTATGAGTATCTTTCTGTTGATAATTCCTGATAGGCAACAAAGTCAAGTCGTTGACAACTGGAGTTTGAAGAGAGCTTTATGAAATCGGATTTGACACATCTTGCCTTGATTCTCAAACCGGACTTGCCTTCAGTTCTACTTGATCTTGTAAAGCATCTATCTCTTGATTCCGACCTGGATCTACATTCTCATCTGTGTCGATGACACTGTCATTGTTGGCGACAACGGACAAGTTTTGGCATTGACTTTCTCACTAACATCCTCTAGACACAAAAAGTAACCTTGATCACCGTTATAGTGATCCTCAATCGTACAACATCCTATGATGATTTCATCGAACACCACTTGGACACTTCAACTATCTTCCTAGTCCTCTTGTTGTACAACTTGTAGGTTTTTCTTGTAGGGGAGTAGCCAATAAAGGTGCCAAAATCACTGTTTAGATCAAACTTGCCCAAGCTCTCATTCGCATTATTATGAATGAAGCACTTGCACCTGAAAGTGCGCAGGTGGGCACCATTGGGCTTAACTCCTCTTAGTAGCTTATATGGAGTATTTCCAAGAAGCAGTTGAAGCATGGCTTTAGTCATTGCATAGCAAGAAGCATGAATCACCTCACCCCAAATATTCCTTAGAAGGCACCTAGAATTTGAGCAATGTCCTCGACATCTCTTCTAAAGCCATGTTCTTCCTTTTGACAATGCCATTTTATTTGGGAGTTATAGATGTCGAGAAGTTATGGCTCACTCCATTCTTCTTGCAAAAGTCCAGAAATTCAGAATTCTCAAACTTAATACCATGATCGGACCTTATAGCCACTAAGGATGTTCCAAGTTTCTTTTCCACAAACTTCACCCGTGCCTCAAATTCATCAAAGACTTGGTCCTTCAAAGAGAGAAAAAATTTCCAAGTGTAGCGTGAAAGGTCATCAACAATGACAAAAGCATATCTATTTCCTCCTCTACTTTGGACGTGCATGAGACCACATAAATCCATATGAATTAATTAAATGGGCTTAAAGGTACTTACCTCCTTATTGGATTTGAATGAAGACTTGACTCTTTTTTTCCATCTACAAAGGTATCACATACCTCAGATTACGATAGATCGGTTTTTGGCAATCAATGTACCCCTAGCTCTGCCTTATGAAGCCTATCCAACAACTTCAAGCTAGCATGAGAAAACCTACTATGACATAGGTTGGCAAAATCGGTAACTTTTTCCAAACACTAATCCTATTTGGGTTCGAAACTGGGATCAACTTTTTAAACACTGTTTTCGCACAATCCATTTAGAAGAATCCTTCCTAAGCCTAATTCAACAACCTAACATCCTTTATGATAAAAGACAACTTGATTTTGACCATAAAACAAACTTGAGCAATACTCCACAAGTTAAAACCTAGATTATTAACCAAATTCACATCGGCAATAGAAACTGTTAGAAAATTTTTGTGTGTTTTGATGGTTCCAAACAGGTTTCTGACAGGAAGTCACCGACATCACAAAGATAAAATCAGAAGTCGCTGACTGCCTTGATAACCTTGTTGCCCAGAAGTCCGAAGCCGTGCAAAACTTTATATAAGGCAAAGCGCGTGGCATGTTTAAGGAAAGCGCAGCAGAGGATTCTGGAAGTTCTATTAAGGCAAGGAGGAAAGCAAAAATGCCGAAAATCTTCATGGAATATTAGGAGATAATTAGGAAGATTTTAATGTGTATTAAGAAGTATTTTAGGAAAGATTTTGTAAGGATTGTGCATAATTCATTCCTTAGGCAAAAAGGGTGAATTATGGAGGAATCTCTCTAGGTATATATATAGCTCGGGTTCTTGAGAGAGTTGGGTAGAACGAGAAAGAGAGTTCTCAAAGAGTGGGTTCTTGAGGACATCCGAAATTAAGAGAGCGAGTTCAGAGAACCTAAGGAGTCAAGAGAAAACCTTTGTACTTGGTGTTTGTGTGTGGTCCGAGAACCTTGAATGTGGGATTCGTTCATGGTCCTTTAGAAGATCGTGGGATTCGGTCTTTGAGAGTGTCCTTTAGGAGGTCGTGGGATTCGGTCTCTTAGAAGGTGAGTGCGAGAGGAGTTGTATTGAGTGAGGGTTGAGTACTTAGGCAGAGTACTTGCAAGAGGGCGTGGGATTCGCCTAGCGTGGGATTTGCATCTTGAAGTAGGAGCATCTTTGTAAGCCCGAGAAATCAATATAACGAGTCAAAGTACTCTTCAAGTCCTACCAAGTTAGAAACTTGGGAGGCAAATGGTTTTTCTCCTTGCAAGCATGTTGGCCACAAGGAGTTTCCACTCTTAATCGTTGTGTTCAAATCTGGTATCTTTAAGTTCTTTCCTATGTTTATTTCCGCTGCGTAATCATAAGTTGTTAACTCTGGTCACCGACATCGTAGTTCTCGATGACTTCTAAGTACTAACACAGATCCTACAATTAGTATCAGAGCTTTGACTCTAGATTTTGCTAGTACTTTGCAGGAAAGATGTCTACCACCAACACTGCTATCAATGACTCCTTTTGGAAACCTCCGGTTCTTAAGGCTGGAGAGGACGATTGGTGGGCAAAGCAAATGAGAACCCACATATGCTCTCATGATGGCCAGCTTTGGAAAGTCATATCCATAAGCCCCGATAAGTTTCTCAAAGCCGATGGCAAAGAGAAAGAACTCACGGAGTACAATGATATTGACTTCAAAAAGCTTGAGAAGAATGAAAGAGCAAAGGAAGTCCTCCACCATGCTCTCTTTAGTAGTGACCTCAAGAAGGTCATTGGCTATGACACCGCCAAAGAAATCTGGGATTCTCTCAAACGTCTCCATCAAGAAAATGATGATGTCAAAAAGGACAGAATCATAACCCTTAAGCGAGAATATGAGAACTTGTTCCAAGACAAGGGCGAGTCCATCCACGACTGCTACTCAAGATTTCTATCTGTGAACAATCAACTAGAGTTTTTGGGTGAGAAGCTTCCTCAATGGAAGCAAAACAACAAGTTGATCTCTGGCCTCAACAAGAAGTGGGACAGTATGGCAACTTCTCTCCTTACTCAAAAGGAGACGAAGTCACTGACCTTGGAGGATCTAGTTGGCCAACTCCCATGTATGGAGGGATCCAAGAAAGAAGGGAAGATAGACTTGACTCTGAGAGAGTCAAGGGCATTGCGTTTAAGGTCGAAAAGGCTTTCGATCTTGCTCAAGGACAAGAAGACATGGAGGATGTCGACGACGATGTTGCTCTTATCTTTAGAGCTATAAAGAGACTTTGGAGTCGCAACGAGGCACAAACTAAAGCCCCTGAGCCAAGTTGAGAAGTGATATGCTATCACTACAAAGAAGAGGGACATTTTGACAAAGATTGTCCAAAGAAGGAGGTTGGCAGAAGCCTGCTGGCGACCTGGGACATGTCAGATGATGAAGAAGATGTGTCGCCAACCAAAGGAGCATTTTCATGGCTTTGGGAAATGACTCTTCAAGTGAGCTAAGTAATTCTGATCTCTCATTTTTTTTGGCTAAAAAGTCTAGAGAACAACTTAGTGCTATCATTGAAAAACTTGGTCTTCAAGTTTTGGAGCTAAGTGAAGAAATTGATGAAAAAGATGAAAAAATTGCTAACCTGATTAATGATAACAAAGTTTGGTCTTCTAAGGCTAATGATCTGGACAAGAATGTTCTCCCCAAACCTGTTGCTTGCATTAAATGTCCTAACCTTGAGTCTCAAGTTGTTGACTTTTAGAAACAAGTTGACGACCTTGAAAAACAGGTGTCTAGTCTTGAAGGTGAAAAGCTCATGCTGAAACTGGGAAATGCTAAGTTGTCTAGTGATCTTGAAAATCTGAAGATAGATGATGAGGCTGAGAAACAAAAATGCAAAGATGAGTTTGTCGCCGACAAGGCCCAAGAAGTCAAGCAAGACTTCGGAAAAAGGTTTGTGAAGGTTCAGTGACCTGGTCTCGGTTATGGAAAATACCAAAATGAAAAGGGGAACGCTTCTAGCTCTCAAACGCCAAAAGGTAAATCCCCTATGCATGGTCACAATGCAATTTGATCATCGCATGCGGCGGCCTCTAAGGGTAAGGGGAAACAAAAGTGCTATACTAATCAAAAAGTTCGTACCATGTGGGAAAACCAAGTCCAGAAAGCTGGCCCCTCGCGAATTGATTTCCAGGCCCGGGTCGACAACAAACCCGTCTACCCATGATATAGTAAGTATGTTGGCCTAAAATCTCACATCACATGCTGGTATTGTGGCAAAGGAGGTCATTACCAACATGATTTCTTAAAAAAGGGCTAGAGATTCTAAAAAGGCTAGGAAGTCGAGGACTTTTAATGAGAAACCTGATGTCACTGACTTTGTCAAAAACCCAAAACCTGTTAATGTTAATGGTTTTGCTCATGATGTGAAATATGTTGCTTGACCCAGAGGAGTTATGAAACAACTCTGGGCTCGTAAAAACCAATCTTGTTTGTGCAAGTTGAAGTGAGTGTCGACGACCCCTGGTTCATCGATAGTGCATGCTCAGCTCATATGACAGGAAAATCTGAGGATTTTGTCTTGCTTCAACAACATAAGGGAGGTAGTATTACCTTTGGAAATATAAGCAAAGGTGTGGTTTCTGGAACTGGAAAGGTGAAGATCTCAAGTAAGGTTTTAGTTTCGGATGTTAGCTTGGTCGACAACCTTGGTTTTAATTTGTTGAGCGTAGCTCAACTGTGTGCTAACGGGAAAAATCAAGTTTTATTTGATCATAAGGAATGCCAGGTGATTGGAATAAGTACAGGTAGGATGCTTCTGAATGGATTATGCAGAAACAATGTCTACAAAGTTGATCCCAACTTCCAACCTGAAGAAGATTTGTGCTTGAAATCTGTGGTCGAGGTCGCCGACCTCTGGCATGCAGTTGTTGATCAAGTTGCATAGAGAGGAGCTAACTATTTCCTGTGTCTTGAGGACGTCAATGACAAGTGCATTGTTGAAAGTCCATCTGGTGTCGTGAACAGTAACAATGTCGCCAACTTAGAGTAGAATGTAGAAACAGATCAGAATAATAATGCAGAGGATGTTCAAAATCAAGGTGGTTCTGAGGCTAGTTCAAAAAGAGTTTCAAGTCAGGAAGGTCAAGGTGAAAGGGCTGGAGAAGATGATGAGAAAGTCAAAGAAGTCGACGACTATGAGAAAGCTGAAGAGGTTGTTGAGAACGTCATTGACGTTCAATCTAACAATAAAGACTCTGAGATTCAAGGATGTCGCCAACCCATACTAGGTCGACGATATGTGGAGAAGGGCATGGTGTCCATGGAATGTTGCAGCACAGATGAGTCTCCCTTTGGATCGATCAAATTCTGGTTCGAGTGAGAGGAGTGGAGGTCGATGATGATCGATAGTAACTTGGCAATCACAAACAGTTGTAACTTAAAGGGATCTTTGTTATTATGGAGATAAAGATAAGTGATCAATCAAGACTTGGATAAACCCACCAAATCTGACCAATCAAGGTTACAAATGGAAGGGATAGACGCACCCTAGCCAAATACAGCCCATCCTCGATGTTCTCACAAAGGCATGAAAACCAATTTGGTTAAACACCCCAAACCAAGAACAAGAGCAAGCTTAGTGTTTCTGGGATTTTGAACAAAAAACAAGCTAACAAGAAAAGGGCTAAGGTTCCCTTTAAATAGGAAAAGGGTGGCTGGAAAAGTCTCCACTTAATGGGGCAGGTGAAGAGTTGCAAAAAACAGCCACCTCCTTGCATTCAGCCTTTAAATAAAGATGATGTCATGGTGATGTTGTGGCTGTGATTTCTTGAGCCGAGGTAGACGCCACATTGAGGGGAAAATCGAGCACCTTTAATGCCTCGGGCGAGCTGGATACTTGCAACATGGTGAAGACATTGTCTTGATGGTCTAGGGGCGGGTTGGACATGGTTAATCCAGCTTGGAGTTGCTGTTAGAGGATCCTAGCTCGACGCCCCGTAATGGGGCCAACTAGAGGAGGTATCATCACGTGCTCATCGTCTTGGCCTGGTTGTGTTGATGTGGCCACGTCGTGGCTCGAGTCTTGATGTGGCCTAGGCCAAGACACATCAAGGACAAATGATCAAAGGGCGGACATTTTCACCAAAGCTTTAAATCGTGAACCCTTTGAACGACTTCGCATGGAGCTAGGTATGATCTCTCTTGATAAAATTGTTACCTTACATGCTACCCCTCAATGACTGGTTGAAATTTGATTGTTTATCATGTGAGAATAACATGCTTATGTATTGTAAGTCTAATAAGGTAATCATGCTTTGATTGATGATTCACTTTGCTTGTGTGTGCATGTCGATGACCTCCTGCTTGTTGTGATTATGCTTGCAATTATGTTGAACATTTTCTTTGAGCCCAAAAGAATCAACCTTGTGACCCCTTAACCCTCATTATAAGCCCAAATGATGGTTGATTCTATAGCTGCCCCCGACCTATCATGCTTGAGAGTCTCTATGAGCTCATTTGCTTGCTTGTGTCATTTAAATGGAGACTTATCAACTTGATCGACAAATTCCACAAAATATTATTTTTTATGTTTGGGTTGCTTTGACACCACGCGGTGTGACCCAACCCCCAAACTACGTCAAGTGTTAATAGTCATAGAGCATTCAGTCTGATGATTTTGGTCAGAAGTGTGAGAATAGGTGAAGGTCGACGACTTATCTTGTGTGTCGGTTGAGGTCGACGACTTGGCAGGTTGTTTTAAGGTTGTGCTCAAAAAAAGTGAAGTGGTGAAGAGAAATGGAGAAAGTTGTTTTGAAGTCAAGGATATTACTGTTGTCGACGACTTTTTAGTGCAAAAGCGCACGTGTTACTTTTGGAGGGAGTTTCTGACAGGTATTTCAGTTCAAAATCTTTGGAAAGTGGAGATTTTCTGACAGAAAAGTGTACTCAAGTGGAGTATAGTTGCCTTATTGAAAGAGGGTGAAGTCCAAAAGATGTTGGACTCGTTTGAAGAAGTTTAAAAAAAAGAGGGAGAAAAGAAAAATGATGTTGAATAAAAAAATGAAAAAAGAAAAAAGATGGGTAAGTAGAGAGGCTGAGAGTGATTTGCTAAGACTAGAGGTTTAGGAGTAGCGTCCGCAAATCTGCATACTAAGATGGATGAATTGGAGAATCAGAATCTTGAGTTGGAAAAGGGTATGGCGCAGATGCTTAAGATGATGGCAGATGTTAGTGAAGATCTTGACGACATCAAGGAAGCGCTTAAAGCTATGAACTAGTAGTCGACTGGTGCACTCTTGACTTTATCACTATTTTGCTTTCTATCCCTACCGTGTTGTTCCTCTCACTAAAACTTTTCTTAAGTTCGATATGGTTGTAAGATATTAATACTTCTGCTGTGTGTGTTCTGTTTTACATTGCCATGCTTGCATGGTCGCTGACTTGGTCTCTGCATGCTTTTGCCTATATTAGCTAATATGTTTGCCTTGCTTATTTATCTATGATTTATGATCTTTTTGATGATGCCAAAAGGGGGAAATAGCTGAAGGTTGCATGCTTAATTGAGGGGATATGTTGAATTTCAAGTGAATGTTGAACTTAGGGGGAACTTTTGAAAAGTTAAGGGGGGAATCGGTTGAGTTGAATTCTTACGAATGCTCTGATGCAATAGATTGCCTTGTGAGATGTTTGGACAGATTGCAGAAGACCCATTTCAGTGCAGATAACAGATCGGTGTTTGTCACCATCAAAAGGGGGGAATTTGTTAGAAAATCTGTGTGCGTTTTGATGGTTCCAAACAGGTTGCTGACAACAAGTCGCCGACATCAAAAAGATAAAATCAGAAGTCACCGACTTCCTCAACAACCTTGTTGCCCAGAAGTCCAAGGCCATGCAGAACTCTATACAAGGCAAAGTGTGTGACAAGTTTAAGGAAAGTGCGGCAGAGGATTCTGAAAGTTCTATAAAGGCAGAGGAATGCAAAAATGCCGAAAATCTTCATGGAATATTGGGAGATAATTAGGAAGATTTTATTGTGTATTAAGAAGCATTTTAGGAAAGATTTTGTAAGGATTGTGCGTAATTCATTCCTTAGGCAAAAAGGGTGAATTATGCAGCAATCTCTCTAGGTATATATATAGAGCTCAGGTTCTTGAGAAAGTTGGGTAGAACAAGAAAGAGAGTTCTCAGAGAGGGGGTTCTTAAGGACATCAGGAATTAAGAGAGCGAGTTCAGAGAACCTAGGGAGTCAAGAGAAAACCTTTGTATTTGGTGTTTGTGTGTGGTCTGAGGACCTTGAACATGGGATTCGTTCATGGTCCTTTTAAAGATCGTGGGATTTGGTCTTTGAGAGTTCCCTTTAGGAGGTCGTGGGATTCAGTCTCTTAGAAGGTGAGTGCGAGAGGAGTTGTATTGAGTGAGGGTTGAGTACTAAGGTAGAGTACTTGCAAGACGGCGTGGGATTCGCATCTTAAAGTAGGAGCACCTTTGTAAGCCCCAGAAATCAATATAACAAGTCGAAGTACTCTTCAAGTCCTACCAAGTGAGAAACTTAGGAGGCAAGTGGTTTTTCTTCTTGCAAGCACGTTGGCTACAAGGAGTTTCCACTCTAAATCATCGTGTTCAAATCTGGTATCTTTAAATTCTTTCCTGTGTTTATTTCCGCCGCATAAACATAAGTTGTTAACTTTAGTCGCCGACATCGTAGGTGTCGACGACTTCTAAGTTCTAAAACAGATCCTATCGAAACCTTACCTAAAATACTAACTTTTCTTGATCCATAAATTACATCATGCTATTGTTGTCGAAGGAAATTCTATCTCCTATGCATTATTGAATTGAGACGAAATCCTTAGAATTTTCCGTCATGTGCTGAGAATACACTATGTATGAGCCAATGTTCTTCGACACCCACTTCAACCTATAGGAAAAAATAGATTTTACGAACCTAGAGTTGTTTAACTCCTCTAAATCGGACAAAAAATTTCTTATAACGACAAGATTTATTATAACTAACATAAGCGTATCTTGAAGCCTTATCTTTGTCAATGACTATATGAACATGATTCCTTTTATTTTGACTTCTACATTTTCTAGCATTTTCAACTTCTCTAGCCTTTTTGAAGCATTAATGTTGATAATGACCGTCCTTTCCAGAATGCCAGCAAGTGATATGAGATTTAAGCTCTACATATTTACTATATCCGAGATAGATGGGTTTATTATCGACTTGAGCTTGGAAATTAAGTCACAAAAGGGCCAGTTCTCTATGCGTGGTTTTTCCACATGGAACACACCTTTTGGTTCAGTAACCACTTTTGCTCCCCATTGCCTTGGTCATCCACCACACGTGTGGAACAACTTGTGTTGTTACGAAGCATAGGGGTTTTCCCTTTGGACAACTGAGACATAAAAATGTTTCCCTTCCTATTGTGTGGATCCACATAGCCAAGATCAGCTATTTGGGTATCCCTCACAAACTTCTTCCCAAAGTCTTGCTTTGCTTCTTGAACCTTATTGGTGACAAACTTGTCCATCCATTTATTTTTCTTAACATCTTCATCAATTTTTAAGGTTTCTAGATCACTAGACAATAGAACATTCCCTAGCTTTAACATGAGCTAATCTCCTTCTTAGCAAGTGATATGCTCTCATTAATATAGCTTAACACTCTTGTATTTTAAGGCTATAATGAGTGTATTTAAATTATGATTTGAGCTTAATTGTAATATGAAGACCGAAGACACGAGATATGAAGATACAAGAGTTTCCAGGCCAGGATTCAAGTGAAGTGTCGCCATTGTCCTAGAACTACTAGCACGGTTTCCAAACCACTGGCGTCGTTGTGCAAAGGATGACCGATCTATGTCCCGAAGGCCGCGGGCACACCACATGGGAAGCGTGCGGGGTAGAAGCCGACCTAAATAGCCGAAACCCGACATAACCACGGGCGCGGTTTACAAAGCACGAGCGTGGTTTGTGCCATATCCGAGCGGCGCGTTTTTCTATTTTGTTTCTTTTTTCTTATCTTTGTCTCTTACCTTATTTGATTCGGGGAGCTTGTTCCTTGGTTCTATATAAGGGGAGCCTTGTTATAGGTTTTAGGTATCTTGTTATTCCGACTTTCTTTCGATTAAACTTTTAGCTCTCTTGTATTATGGAGAACTAATCTCCCTTGGAGTTTATTCATTCAAGGAAGCCTTATTATAAAATCGTGAAATTCTAGTAACTTCTTTATCCCTAGGTCTTTATTGATACTCTTGTGTTTCATCCCATGATCTTTCTTTGATTTGATAAACATGATCAACTTGTTTAATTGACTTAGATCTATTATTTGAATTAGGATTGCTTGTTGTCTATGCATCTTTCATATTCTCGAAACAACTCTTTTCTAGGACCATGGACTAGGTTTCAAAGGAGTATTCAATAGTTGTTTATGCATGAGACTCGTAACTTGATTGGATGATTCAATTTTCTATTATCCTTGTATTCATTGCATGATTTGAATTACACGTCCTTGTTCATATCATAGTTTCACTGGGATCGTGGACTAGTGAATAATTAAGAAAAGAATTTGGAATTGACCTAGGAATATAAAGAAGTGGATGAATTGATGATCGGTTGATTATAAAGGTGGAATTGTTTGCATGAACTCTGCTCTCTTAATATTAATAAAAACCCTCTTTGAAATCCCCCTATATTTTGTGCTTTGTGATTGAACTGAAACTGCGTAGGAAACTAGATTCTCTTGGGTTCGACCCCTTACTTGCATACTATATACTAAGTTTGTGAATTGGGGTTTTATCTTTTATCTTGGCATGACAACTTTAGCCGAGTCAGCAAGACACTTGTTTTTTTAGGTTGTCGACCTGTTTTTGAAGATCAACAACTTGAGAACTAAGTTTAGGACAATCAATGCAAGCAACAGAATTAGAAACAAAGACCTTTCAAGATTTATAGCTTTAGCAGACCACACTTTATTATCATCAATCAAATTTATTATGGTCTCATCTTTATCTTCTACTTTCTCGATTCGCTTAGTGACATGAAGACCAAGTTTTTCAATTATAGCAATAAGTTGTTCTCTAGTCTTTTTAGTAAGAGGAGAATAGAGTTCATAGAAATCTACCTCACTTGAGAAATCATCTCACAAAGCCATGAAATAGAATTATGTGGTCGACAACGCATTGCCTTCATCACTTGACATGTCCTATGTTGCCAACATGCATTTTCTAACCTCCTTCTTAAGACATTGTTTAGCAAAGTGTCATTTTCTTGACAATGATAGCATCTCACTTTCTTCATGTCCTTGTTAGATTCAAAAGTTTTGGCTCGAGCCTTATTCCGACTCTAAAGTCTCTTCATAATTCTAGAGATAAGAGCTATATTGTCATCGACATACTCCATATCGTCTTGACCTTGGGCAAGATCAATGGCCTTTTGAACCTTAAGAGGAATGTTCTTGATCTTATCCGAGCATTGTCTATCTTCCCTCCTTTGTTGGATACGTCAATATATGGTGAGGTGGCCGACATGAGCCTCCAAGGTCATCTACATGTACATTGTCTCCCTTTGGTTGAAGAGAAATCCAATGATGGTGTCCTATATTTTTTTGAGACTAGAGATATGCTTGTTGGTCGGCTTCCATTGAGGAAGCTTCTCTCCAAGGAAATCCAATTGGTTGATGACAATCTAGAACCTTGAGTGATACTCCTAGAAACACTCACCTTTGCCTTAGAATAGGTTTTCAGTGTCTCGCTCAAGATTGATGATCCTATCCTTCTTCACTTCCTCATTCCCTTCATGAAGCCTTTTGAGAGTGTCATAAATAGGCTTAGGATTGGTCTTTGCCAATGACCTTTTTAAGGTCACTATTACTAAGGGCGTGATGGAAAATCTTCTTGGCTCCCTCATTTTTCTCAAGCTTTTTGAAGGCGATGTTGTCATATTCAATGACATTTTTCTTCTTTTCATCACCTTTGAGAAACTTCTCTGGGCCGATGGATATGACCTTGCACAGTTGTCCATCTAGTGTGCATATGTGGGTCCTTATTTGCTTAGCCCACTAGTCATATTGTTCAGCCTTGAGAATGGGAGGTTTCCAAAAGGGATCATTGATAAAGGTGTTCGTGGTGGTCATCTTTCCTACAATAGTACTAAGGGAAAACTAGAGCAACACTCTTATACCAATTATAAGATTGTTAGTACTCTAATGCCATCGATACCAAAGATGTCAGCGAAAAGAGACACACTAGAAAGGCAGTATATACCGGTTTGAACACTTCGATGTATAGTTGAAAGCCCTTGTAAACCAAAAAGTTTAGTTGGAGAAAAAACATTCCCTTCCAAACTTCTCGCCTGGTCGAAATTTAAAAAGTACCCTTGTCTTGATTTATCAATTTCTTAAGTTCTTACAAAGGTTATCTATAGATTCCACGAACAAGTCAACACACACTAGAGACAAAATCTCTTCTCAATGTTTCAACTAGTTTTCTCTAACTCTCTAGGCACGTTTACCAACTACTTTCTTAGTATTTATACATGAAAACTAGATTAATTGTGCTATGATTTATTCCTATTCGATTAAAGAATAAATCCTCCGCACAATTTTACAAAATCTTTCCTAAAATAAGAACTATGAACTAGAAAAAACTTCTCTTTATCTTGGCACGCTCCATATGAGTTTTTCCTCTTTTTTCTCTAATTTTGTTTTTAAATAAATCCTCCACAAAATTGTACCCCAGAACTAATTTGCTCCGCGATTTCCATAATTAAAACAAGCTAGATTTGCGCCAATGTACATTTCAGGTCGGCGACAACCTCCGAAGACCTTTGTCGTTAACATGGTTTGGAGCCATCAAAAACGTTAAGTTTTCTCATTTCTTGTGAGCAACAGCCTCTGAAGACCTTTGTCGACGCCAACAAGGTGTGGAATCATCAAAACACCAAGTTTCCAACATCATATCTTCTCTCTCTCTATATATATTCAATTATACTAAGTTACGACAATATTCAAGTATATACATATTAAAATTTGTCATGTGCATGGTTGAATACGCTTTAACATTTTTGAATATTATGCAGAAGTTTCTAATTCTCAAGGTTAATATGAATATGCAGTGCACTTTGTCGAATGCACAATGTGTTTTGTTGTATTGGAAATAAAACTACGTCATGAATATAAACATTTTAAACACTGAATGTGATATTTTAATACATTGAATATAATAAATAGGTCATTGTATAGTCCCACTTTAATTATATCATTGACTAAAAATTAGGGTACAATAGAAGATTCACAATTCATTTGTCTGAATTCAACAAACAACACATAAACTATCAAAGTAAAATGAGGTTCTCTTTAGCGATAATCATTTATTGTGATTTTTGTGATCCTTCTTTCATTCTCCTTACGCTTTTTTATACTCTTCAACGATGCTTTGTTATACTCTTCAACGATCTTGATATTTTTTGACCTTCAATACTACATGCTCGTAATACAATACATAAACATTCAAATTGAAATGATTATAAATTGAAATTTATTAATCTAATGTTGATTCACAGATGTGGTAGGTCATGAACTTTAACCTCATATTCAATTATTAAGAATGCATATTCAAGATATCAAAATACATATTCAAAAAGTATATATTCAACAAACAAAACATTAACATTCAAACAATGATTATCTTTATCATTTGTTTACTTAGTACGCTATCATGCAATATGTGTATTAATCGTTCCATATAAATATTCAAATATTCACAAATAATTCTAATCTAGGTTATACATTTAACAAACAATGCATACAAATGTAAAACAAAATGACTATGTATTCATATTAAATTATCTATCATTTAGAAATTCAAACATATATACTCTACAAATTTTAAACGATTCAATTGATCATAATACATATTCAAGACCTCTAATTCTAATTCAATAAAAAATATATATTCGGATTAAGATGAATACACATATTACTATATATAATAATAATTTACAAACTTTGACCTTATAGTCAAGTGTTGCGGAATGTATATTCAAAACCTTATATGTGAACTTGTGAACTGTAGCAACAATATAAGGTGATGACAATATGTAAAGGTATCATGTTGTTAACATCAAAATAAACAGTGATGACACTAACATCATATTCATATTGTTATAATCACTATCATGAAAAAGAAGCTCTAGATTGTCATGAGTTATCCTCAGATTCATATTGTGATGACATTGTCATATGTGATGTCACTGCACATTGGAAAGAAATTTTATTACCTTTCTCATATGTGGAAAACCTCTGATTGATGGTCCAAGTGCAACAAAGACAAATTGGAATCGATTATTATTGTCAATTTTCACACATGTGTATGTCCTGTTATTTATTTGTTCGAGCATGTGGTAATAGGATGGAATCACTGTATAACTTTTTCCCGGTGTGCCTCAGTTTAATGCATGTGCACACTATTGAGCTCTTCAAGCTTTACAGTAACTTATAGTTTGCAGGAATTCATTTTTGATATCATTACGAATCGTGTTTGGATTCGAACCTTTACTCACACCTTTAAACTTGCAATGACAATATGAGGTGATGACAATAAACTTAGGGATCGTGTTTGGATTCGAACCTTTACTCACACCTTTCCAATCAAGTTGAGCTGTGTTGCTAATCTGGTAGAATGGCTCGAGATCATCATCTGTTTAAGTTTTAGACGAATATGGTAGCTTTTTTTATGGTGTAGATGTGATAGGTTGATTTTAGATGGTTGTGATGACAATTTAAACGTTTCCAAAATCTTTTCCTTTAGATCGTCAAGTTTGAATTTCTCTTCCAACAGAAATGCTTTTGTACTGAGATTCCCAACATAGGTGCATTCGTCATTTGTTGTCTTCCATTCCCCTCCAATGCAAATTGAGAAGTACTATATCCATTTGTATAATTGTGATTCAAATCAGAGAAAAAACTTATGAGTCATCACTAGATCATTAATCACCATCACTAGATGGTTTTTAGAGAAAACAAAACTCTCAAATTTGAGCTAGTTTGTCAATAGTGTCACCACACATTGAAAATAGCTCTATACTATCATCAGTATGATTAATTAAATGTGCAAACTAATTGGCATGTGCAAACCACCATCACTATCATCATTAATAATGGGATACTACAAACTATCATTATATCATCGATTCTAATTTCTCTATCATCAATACCATCATATCATCCATTATCATCATTAATCGTCAATTATCAACAATTTATCATCATAATTTGCAGTCATCACTAGATCGTTTTTAGAGAAAGTTTTCACCTTACTCGCAAATCTAAATTTTTTACGTGTGATGACAGAGTCTAGAATCTGAGTTCGGATTAGAAGGCAACAATGGTGGCTCGCAGAAGAAATCGCAGGCGAAAGTGGAGACGGATGTGAAGGAGGTTTGCGATGATTGTGATGACGATCGAGATTTTTGAGCTGGATTTCCAAGCGAGAATGGCGGCTCGATCGTGCCGGAAATCGCACGTCACAGTGGAGACGATTCTGAAAGAAACATGCGATGAGTGTGATGACAATGGAGATTTCGAGCTCGGATTTGTAAACGACAATGCGATTGAGGATTTTGATCATGCAAGAAATCGCAAGTGATAGAGAGGCAACTAATGATGGGATCGCTTATGATGATTGTGATGACGATGGAGGCTCGAATTCGACTGAGGAGTCGCGGGCTCGAATGGCATCGGAATCGCGCTAGAAATCATTTTCCAAAATTGTTGAAATCGTCGGAATTGTGAGTCGCAAGAAAGGAGCTTTTTGATGGGGTTGGTTGGGGTAGTTTCGCTATGCGTGCAAATTTGTGGATTTGGGTAGTTTCTCCCTATTAGGTATGTTCCTATTGCTACTTAATTATGTCCTTCAAAAGAATATTATTTAATGCTAAAAATATTTTATTTTATAATTTTTATAGTAAAATTTATGATAATATTAAAAATAATCTTTTTCTATTGTGCCTCCTAAGGGAGCATTATAAACATATAAAATAAAGAAATCAAACCCCAAAAATAGGAAACAATGAACTCGTCAAAAAAAATTATAAAGCCCAAAATTTGAGATTTACCAAATCTTTCCATTTTTAGCTTTTTATAGTATGCCCTTATGGTACATAATAAAAACAATCATTAAAAAAAGAATATTTTAAATCAGGTCAATCCAACAGGTGTAGGTCAAGTTCGGGTTTCAACCTAATTGGGTTCGGGTTTATCAAGTTTGGCTTTTTCCTTGACTACTACTACTGTGCGAGTGGGTTTCAACTCTAATTTTCTCACTCAGTTTGGATCGATTGTTTAGATCGAGTTGAGTTTTAAGATGTTGAGTATGGAGCCGAATTGGCGGGATGAAAATCAAAGAGGAGGAACAAAGGTAAGAAACGAGCCATTGGGTGAAGGAGAAAACAAACTCGGGGTAGCCACGAGATCTCGATCGCACCTTGGCCATGCTAACCTGCATTATGACGACAGAGAAGCATGGCTCGGAACACGGGCAAAGAAGACCGAAGCGCGACCACGCTTCAGAGGAGCTAGCTAGAGTTCTCAAAGGGCCATTTCGCTTGGGCTGAAGACGCGGGCAGGGCCGCCATGACTTGCCTGAATCTCAGGACACGGCTCTCTGGAGGCGTCACATGGCCTAGTGTTGTGGAAGCATGCCCGAGCGATAGGGGCCACAGCCCGCGGTTTGGCCCGTGTTGAAGCCTAGGGTTCTGCATTGATTTTTTGTCGGATTTCCTTTGTTGTTTTCTATAAGTACTCGATATATTCTACTTGTAACTATCATCCACAAGATAAAGAGAGTTAAAATCCGTGACTTTGTAGTGCCCTCAAATTTAGTCCTTGCGACGAACTGGGTCAACAATCGATTGTGTTCTTTATTGTTTTTCGCTTTCTATTCATCAAATTGCTCGAATGATCCAAAATTTCCCAACAACTAGTATTAGAGCTAGTTTCTGCAATTGGAGATGGATGTCAGTAAGTTTCCCATAGACAAGTTTGATGGCTCAAACTTCGGGTATTGGCGGATGCAAATCAAAGACTACCTATATAAGGCTAACTTGCATGCCCCTTTGGGAGATCAACCGGCAAAGATGAAGGCGGATGACTGGAAGCTATTGGAACGAAAGGCGATGAGCCTGATCCGCTTGTCGTTGTCCAAGGATGTAGCGTGCCATACAATAAAGTTGAGGAATACCAAGGAGATGTTGCAGACCTTGTTCGATCTCTATGAGAAGCCGTCAGCGATGAACAAGGTGCACATCATGAGGAGATTGTTCAACTTGAAGATGAAGGAAGACACTGCGGTGGCCAAGCATCTGAATGAGTTCAACATGACAACAGCACAGTTAAGCTCTATGAAGATTGACTTTGATGATGATGTATGAGTCCTAATTCCTCTCTCTTCTTTACCGGATAGTTAGGGTGGTACAATTACTATTCTAAGTGCATTGGTGGGAGAGGAGAAACTAAAGTATGACAATGTGAGAGATATGATTATCAGCGAGGAGATTCGCATGAAGACGTCAGGTACTACATGAGGTTCAGCGCTGAATGCAGGGAACCGAGGAAGTATTGACTCAAAGAATAAGTCAAACAGGGGTGGATCCAAGTTTAGGGGAAAGGACAAGAAAAACTCTACCAAAGACAATAAAAAGATACAATGCTGGATTTGTGATACGTATGGGCATTCTAAGCTAGAGTGCAAAGCACCGAAAAAGTCTGCAAATACAATGGCTGATGATAATGGTGATGCATTGATTCTGAGTGTTGGGAGTCAACTGGACTCATGGGTATTAGACTTTGGAGCCTCGTTCCATTCTTGCAGTGATGTAAGTGTAATGAAGAGTTATAGTGCAGGAAACTATTGAATGGTCTATCTGGCTAATGATGAGACTTTGGAGATCGTAGGCAAGGGAGAGGTGGATGTGAAAAGACGAATGGCTCGACTCTAAAATTGCATGGAGTGAGGCATATTCCAGAGCTGAAGCAGAATTTTCTATCTATCGGTCAACTAGATGGTGAAGATTACGGGATGACCTTTGTGTGTAGCACATTGAAGATCACAAAGGAAACTATGGTAATCACTCGAGGGAAGAAGGACGATACTCTATACACTACAACGGAAGTCCGTGATCGAGTGTCAATCGTCAACGTTGATGGTGATGTTAACTTCTGGCATTGTCAATTGGGTCATATGAGCGAGAAGGATGATGAAGGTTCATTGCTCTAAAGGTTTGCTACCGGGTCATAAGTTTGTTAAAATCGGGATGTGTGAGGGTTGTATTCTTGGAAAGCAGCACAAAGTCAGTTTCTCTAGAGATGGCAGAGCTTTAAGAGAGAAGAAGTTGGAATTGGTTCACATCCATTTGTGGCTGCACGAGTAACGTCCTTAGGAGGAGCATCCCACTACAAGACCTTCATTGACAATTGCACAAGGGAGGTATGGGTTTACTTCTTATAGCAGAAATCTAAAGCCTTTGAATACTTTAAGAAGTGGAAAGCCTGACTTGAGAATGAGACACGCCTCAAAGTGAAGTGTTTGAGGTCTGACAATGGTGGAGAGTATGAGCTCCCGGAATTCAAAGAGTATTGTGTGAGAAGACTCTAAACGGAACTCCTCAACAAAACTGGGTTGCACAGCGCATGAACAGAACTCTGAATGAGTACGCTTGAAGTATGAGGCTGAAGTGTGGGTTGTCAAAGATGTTTAGGGTAGAAGCGATCAAAACTGCAGTGTTCTTGATTAATCGGGGACCATCAACTCCTTTGGAGAATGGCATTCTAAAGAGGCATGAAGCGGAAAAAAGGTAAATATGTCCTTCCTTCGGGCCTTTGGTAGTACTTCGTATGTGCACATTGCTGATGCTGAGAGGAGTAAGTTAGATGCCAAATCTGTTAAGTGCACATTCGTTGGATACGGTGGTGATGAATTTGGATACCGTTTATGGGATTTACAAGCCATGAAGGTTATTCGTAGTCGGGATGTTGTGTTTGATGAAAAGGTGTTGTATAAGGACAAATAGAAGGCACCCGAGGAGAAGAGTCTAAGTCCAGAGACACTTAATCTTGACATTGATATTGATATTTCGAGTTCAGGTGGGAGCATGTCGCTCAATAGGAAAACGATGAGAGCAGTGAGTAAGATGAGTCGTTGGATAGTGACACCAAGAAGGTGGCTGATAGTGAGTCGAGTACTCCACCAGCAGAGTTATACAGGTCTGTCAGAGATCATAGATCACCTGATAGATATTCGTCTTCTAATTTCTATCTATTACTTACAGACAACGTTGAGGCTGAAAGATATGATAAGGCTTCCAACAGCAGAGATGTGAGGAAGTGGAATGTTGTTATGGATGCCAAGATACACTCATTAAAGACGAATGGTACATGGGATCTTGTCAAGCTTCCAAAAGGGAAAAAGGTGTTGCACAACAAATGAGTTCATAGAGTAAAGCAGGAGGCAAATGGGAGTCAGTGTTACAAGACCAGATTGGTTGTGAAAGGTTTTCAGCAAAAGCACGGAATTGATTATATTGATGTCTTCACTCCTATTATGAAGATGACCACCATTCGATTAGTGTTGAGTATGGTGGTTGTAGAAGATCTCTAGAGTTGCAGCAGATGGGTGTGAAAATAGCTTTCTTACATGGTGATCTAGAGGAAGAGATCTATATGAAACAATCAGAGGGAAATGTGGCCAAAGGTAACGAGTAGATGGTGTGTAGACTGAAGAAGAGTCTATAAAGGTTGAAACAAGCTCTCAAACAGTGGTACATGAAATTTGATGCTTTCATGCATGAAATCAAGCATGTCAGATGTGAAATTGATTGTTGTTGCGGCTTTAAAAGGATTGGACAAGATTACATTTCTGCGTCTATATGTTGATGACATTTTGATAGCACGAACAAGTGTTTGAGAAGTGAGAAAGATGAAGGGGAAATTGTCCAATCGGTTTGCTATGAAAGATCTAGGAGATGCCAAGCAAATATTGGGGATGTATATTGAGAGAGACAGGAAGGCATGAAAGGTGGTTCTCTCACAAGCTGAATATGTGAAGAAGGTTCTACAAAGATTCAACATGGAGAACGCCAAGCCTGCTAATTTTCTTTTGGGTAACCAGTTCTAATTGTCTAAAAGGGAAAGCCCAAAGAACAATGAAGAGCGCACCCTAGTGGAAAAGACTCCTTGTGCTTCAATGATTGGCAGTTTGATGTATGTCATGGTATGCACCAGGATAGACATTGCACATGCGATGGGAGTAAGGGAGTTGTGAGTAGGTTCATGAGCGATCCGGAGAAGAAGCATCGGGAAGCAATGAAGTGGATTTTGAGGTACTTGAAGAGTACGACAAACAAGGCTCTTTTTTCCAAGGGAAGAAAGTTGAGCTTGTAGGATATGTTTATTCTGATTATGCTTCTAGTGATCTTGACAAGAAAAGGAGTACTACAGGATATGTGTTTACACTTGGTGATACTGCAGTCTCTTAGGAATCTAAGCTGTAGAAAGTCGTTGCTTTGTCTACCATAGAGGCTAAGTATAATGGGGAAGGTGCAATGTGATAGAGTGCTCTACAGCGATAGTCATAGCGCAATTCACTTGGCCAAGAATCCAGCGTTTCTTTGAAGGACGAAGCATATAGAGGTGAAGAATCATTTCATAAGGCATCTTCTAGAGAAGAAGGTGTTGCAACTGGAGAAGATTCAAGGAGCTTAGAATCCGGCAGACATATTGACCAAGGTTGTTCCCTTGGAGAAGCTGAAGCTTTGTATGGCTTCAGCTAGCCTTAATACTTGAGGTGAAAGGCCGACAATACCATTACCAAAAAGGGATTCAAAAGTCGACCGTTGCAATAGGGCTCCAAGTGGGAGATTGTTGAGTATGGAGCCAAATTGGCAGGATGAAGAAGAGGAGGAACCGAGGCAAGAATCGAGCTCTTGGGCGAAGGAGAAGGCAAACTCAGGGTAGCCACGAGAGCTCGGCCGCGCCGTGGTCGTGCTAACTCGCGGTATGACAACAAAGAGGCGAGGCGAGGTGAGGCTCGGAACAAGGGCAAAGAAGACCTAAGCGAGGCCGCGCTTTGGAGGAGCCAGACCGAGTTCTCTAAGGGCCATTTCGCTTGGGCTGAAGACGCGGGCAGGGCCGCCATGACGCGCCTGCCCGTCTCGGGATGCGGCTTTTTGGAGGCGCCACACCGGTGGGGTTGTGGAAGCACGCCCGCGTGATGGGGGCCACAACCCGCGGTTTGGCCCGTGTCGCGGCCTAGGGTTCTGGATTGATTATTTGTCGGGTTTCCTTTTTTGTTTTCTAAAAGTACTCGATATATTCTACTTGTAATTGTCATCCACAATATTGATAGAGTGAAAACCCTTAGCTTGGTAGTGCCCTCAGATATAGTCCTTGCGACGATTTGGGTCAACAATCGATTGTGTTCTTTATTGTTTTTCGCTTTTTATTCATCAAATTGCTCGAACGATCTGAAATTTCTCAACATAAGAGAGCACTAAATAAAATGCGGGCATATTAGGGCTTGTTTCGTGGGAAATTTTACTAATCATCCAAGACAATACCGACCTCTATTGTGTTTTTTAAGTAGTCAGACTCTTTCGTTGTTTTAGATAAGATAATGCAATTAAGCTGCAAACTTTTTGACGGCTAATTATACCTCTTCATCGGCTGTAAGAATGCAATCTTCCATTGCATGGTTAACGCCTAGCTTGATCATTCGAGGTCAAAACTCTTTCATCCCTGGAAGGAGTTCAATCGGCTTACCTAGTACTTTCCCTAGTGTTTGGGGGGGGGGGGGGGAAGAAAAAAAAGAGAGATTTCCTGGACCCTAGTGTTTCGGAAAAAAAATAAGACGAGTTTTACCCTGTAATTGGGGAAAGTAATTTTGGGTCCTAAGTTAAACAAGGTAACAAAGGTCGTAGACTACATCCAAGCACCAATTTTTACACAAATCACCGTGTTATACTGCCATAATGCAGTACTATTACATACGTTATAAGACTAGATTGAACTCAAAATAGAAAGTCAAGTTCATTGACTATAGTTTCTCCATTGCAACTTTGCAAGTCATTCCATTTGATTCACAGACTACATACACTTGAGCATCAAGAAATAAATCAAAGGCAAAGTCCACCACTGAAAAGGCACACATGTGTTCCCTTGGCAAAAGAATCAAAAAGATGAATCGTTCGTTTGTCCCTTGAAGGATTGCCATTTCACAAATCCACATTTGTTGCAATCAAAAGCACTCCCCTCCCCAACCCTATATACACACCAATAATCCAAGTTAAACCATTTCCCATACCAGGCGCCCACCAAAAGCCTATACCACTTTATTTACGCCATTTTAACCCCCTACGGTATACCAGCCCACCCCTCCATAAACAGAAAATTAGTGTCTTCCTCCTTCCTTATTGAAACCATCTCCAGCCCACCCTTAAGAGAGAAGAAACCACAACCAAGGTGCAAAATTCCAACAAAGGATAACAAATACTAAAGATATGAATGCCCTACCAATTAGCGGGGCTTCAACCGAGCACTCAAAGAACGGGGCGGTTTGGGATGACTTTGAGAGGCTGGACTGCCAAGGATCAAGGTTTGTGAACGAGTAACCATGTCCATCATTGAAGTAGTCTGATATGATTGAACTAGGCTCGTACTGTCCGTGGAGTCACCTCTAGCAGTTGCCCTTTGCCACGAATGTGAACTCAACCCTGACAAGACATAGGCCCTCCCAGAAGCCTCATACACCTGCCTACTGACCATCCTCTCTTGCATTTCCTTGAGCTCGGCCCCGAGTGCCGCACAGAGTCGGTCACCCGCCAGTGAAGAAACACTTTCCAACAACGCCACATGGCACTTGTCTAGAATACTCACCGCCCCTTCTAAGTCACCTCTCTCAGCGGCGGCTCGGGATTCAGACATGGCTTCTGCTGCTCTTAGCCTGTTCCTCTGCCTATCCACCTCCATCGAAACCTCAAGATGGCCGACTGTTGCAACAGGCCTATCAACAGTGACTCTAGCAGCTTCCCTTGACATCACCACCACTTGTGTAATGGGGTCTTTATATGAATAATTAACGGTAAGCACAGGCATTTGACCCATGGAGCTATCAACCTCTGGAATACTGACCATCACTAAGAAATCTCTCTCCTCTTCTGCATATAAATCTCCCACATTAACAAACCCTGCCCTAATTTCTGGCACTATTCGGGTCTGATAACTCCCAGCCTTTATCCCAACAATTCCCACACTTGAATGATCACACTCAACACCCACCTCAAGCTCTTGGACCACAACGCTCAGTAACCCACCCATGCATTGAGCAAAAGCATCTTGGATCGTTCCCTCGGATTCTATGAAAGAAAAAGTTCCACCAGAAGCTTCAGAAATTGAATGCATCGAGGCTGCGTCATGGTCTGTACCGAATCCAAACGTATGAACAGGGACATGAATAGCAACTGGCAGAAGTAACCTGTAATAACCGCGCATTTGGGACCCAGAAGAGATATTATAGGTGTCTTGTCCATCTGATAGTAAGATGATACTACTAACAGGATTTTTGAGCTTGCGCTCGGTCATTACTTTAGCGCCCTTTTTAAGGCCCTCTGCAATGTTGGTCCCACCGTTGCATTTGAGGGAGTTGATTGCTTGTAATGCCTCAGTTCGTCCTATATCCGTCATCCTTCGGAGAGGGAAAAGGCGATGAGCAGTGGAGGAAAATGCAACGACAGAGAGTCGATCCTGTGGGCCCAAATGCTGTATGACGAACCCCATGGCCCGTTTAAGCAAAGCAAGCTTCGTCCCTGCCATACTGCCGCTAATATCAAGAACAGTGACCAGGTCAACTGGTGCACGGGAGTTTGAGGAATCGTACGTACTATTAATTGGTCTTGGAGGAGCTTGGAGATGGACTAAAATAGTGAATTCTCCATTAGATGATGCTTTTGGAATAGCGGAGACTTCTGGGCATGCCGTGATATCTAATGTCCCTCTGGTATTAGTAGTGCTGTCTTGACTAGATTGTGTCGTGTCAGATGATTCATCGAGATGCTCATCATCATCAAACTTGGCTGGCTCAGACCCATATAAGATGGCTGACATATTCCGGGTAGAATCTGAGCGACGTTGGGGAAGTTGTCTGAGTGCAGCCATCAAGGCATCATCTCCAGACCAATCGCCACCTAATTGGTGGTCAGGTCTTGACTTTCTTGGTAGCACATCAGAGTTGTTTCTTTGCAATGGAACTTCTTTCCATTTTGCTCGACAAACTGGGCAAATTCGATTGCCATGTCTTACGTTGGAGGTTATGCAATTAAAATGAAAAGAGTGGGAGCACTCAGCGGTGAAGATAGCATGACCATGGCCAGGGGCCATAGAATTAAGGCATATTGCACATGTATTCTGAAAATATAGAAGAAACAAATGTAAGCAAATAATAAACCAAGCCTTAATTGCACAGTTCAGTATCATTCGGAATTTACAGGGTTACGAAAGAATTTTTCAGAGATAGTCAAGATAATTGAATTAATAAATAAATTACAAGTTCACATGCTTCATCATAACCTTTAGTAGATGGATTTCAAGCATCAGCAAAGGTCAATAAGTATCAACTTGCTCACTATTTAAGATAGTGCAAGGTCGTAAAATTATACTACATTACTGGCACTGTTTTTACACCCCAGAAAATCAATACACAAAAAGGGTTGGCATCTAATCACTTATCCAATTAAAAATTTCTAGACATTGAATACAAGTATCCCAAAAAATGGCAGACATGATATCCTATGAAAAGGAGGTCAAAAGATCTCAAGAACTAGAAAATGGAGCCTAAGCAAACCAAATAGCAAAAACTAGATCCGGAAAATGTGCAAGAGAAGAAACAGCAAATGGTAACAAAGGAGCAGAAAGTCCAATCTTAAAATCTAAATGACGTAACATAGAAGAATTACACACAAAACAAAACAGCTTATCCACCATTCAGAATATTAAAAAAACAATGTCAGGCTGTCAAAACCATGAAAACCTCAAGTGGGATAGTTTACTTTTTCCTTAATATAATAAAGTAAAAGGGGGGCAAGCAACCATTTGCACTCATGATGAAACTTTCAAGGCGAAAACGGAGAGTTCTTCCCCACCACCCACCTCACATCAACAGAATAAGTGAAGGCACTGTTTTCATTTTCTCATCTAGTACCTTTTTAAAGAAATCAACGGTCAACAGAGCTTTTTATTGTAATTGCAACCTCACATCAAAAGGGGAGAGATGGGGATGAAAATGGAGATGGTAGCTGACCAAGCAAACCACTTTTTCCTTGAAGAGAAGTTATTAGGAAAGTAAAAACTGAGAACAACAAAAAAAAAAATAGTTGGACAGTAGTTTTTTCCTTGTGTAATCTCCATGAATAAGCCAAAGGGACAAACACATATCTACAGGATTATCAGATGGAAGATGGTCCTCTTCCTCCTCATCCCACTCTAGTTGTTGCTATCATCATCATCATTATTATTATTATTATGAGGTTAATTCATTTAACACCGGATTGCAAACCAGCATCAAATGAAATCAAAAAATTTAACCACGTTAGGTTAGTATCCACAGAGAAACCTTTCTACTTTAATCATTCAATCAATGTTATCCACACACTGCATATCAAATGAAACTTGAAGCACTTGATTCTCTTCTGAAACCGGAATTCTAGCAGAAAACCGGATCTGGCTTTCAGGGAATCAAACGAGACCATGGCAGGTCTCTACGAAGCAAATCGAACAAATTGGGAGCCAATTTCGGCAATCACGTAATAATAACAAGCGAAATCCACAAAATCAAGATGACCGAAGGCTGAAACGAAACGAACCTTGGAAGATTTGGAGGAGTGCTTAGACAAACGGAGGCCGGAAGACGAAGGCGTGGGAGTCAAGGGCAAAGAAGGACGCGATGAGTCAGAGGCTGGGGAAGCGGCGTCGGAGAGTAGGGGGCCGGAGGGAATGGGCGGCGAATCATCGAGCGTTCTGGGAACGCTTAAGCATCCCAAGGCAAGTTTCGCCTTTCTCCATTTGCTCGCCATTTTTCCGAGAGAATGCGAGGAGGAGATGAGTATGGACAGAGAGAGAAGGAGAGAAGAGGGGAAATTATGTTAAAGAAGGACAGGAGGAGGGATGGGGAAAAAGGAGGCGGAGGATTTTGAAGAAGAGAGAGAAGTTTGAAGAGTTACAGCTAAGGGCAGGTATGGCGGCCATGAGATAGACCGAGAGAGGAGGTAAAAGGTTTTGACCAGGAACCACAAGATGTAGCAGCTTTTTTTTTCCTTTTTTAAATTATGTATTAGATTATTGTCGGTATACACACGATGGATAATAATTTTTTGAAATATTGTCTATTTAATTAAGGCATGCATTATAATATTATTATAATTTAGATATTGATATCGTATTTTTATCAAAAATCATTACAATATTTCTTTAATCTAAAATGGTGATTTGATGTTAATAATAAATTTGAATTTGAATTTTATATAATATGATTTAAATAAAAAATGTAGATAAAATACTCATTTTATCAACACATATATATACTTCCAATTAGTAAGATTTTCTTATGATGATAGAAATCAAAATTAAGTTAATTATGTCGTATTTAAATAAACCTTTTAGAAAAATACTTGTATTAGCAATAATATTTTTGGAAATAAAATGAATATTTTAATTAGATCTTATCAAATTATAGTATAGATTTAATAATAGTAAAGTTATAGACCAAATAAAAGATCAAGGCGGTTGAGCAAATATAAGGGCAAAGAGAGGGAGGCCGAGAGAGAGAACACCTCCAGTGAGCAAGGGGACGAACGAGTCACTCCGAATCAATGGTGGTTTGTGAGGGTACCCACCATGAAAGGGAGCAAGGGTCTCATGAAGAGCACTCTTGTCGGAGTGAGCCTACAAGGGGGAGGAAGGAGCACGCCACAAATCGCTTATAGAGAAGAGAGATGAAAGACTACTAAGAGCTCTTTCTTAATTCTAAGGCATAACTCTTTATCATAGGTTGGGTAGTTGATTTGTGCCCCAGTTAGTCAGTTTCTCTGAGAAGTAGTCAATGGGCCTACGCTCATGATGTAGCATGTCGCTCACGCCCGTGTTAGAAGCATCGTACTCCGCCTCGAATGGTTTAGTGAAGTCGGGTAATTCAAGCATTGGGGCATTGCAAAGGGCATGCTTAAGCTTTTAAAATGCACACTCATAGTGCCTTTTCCATTCCACAAAATAGCACCCTTCTGGCTAATGAGTGCATGGGCACTACTATGACACTCAAATTGCGCACAAACTGCCTATAGATACCGGCTAGGCCTAGAAATGAGCGCATTGCGTGGCATTGGTTGGCGTTGGCCACTCTTTGATAGCCTTGATTTCTCCTCATCAACCTGCAAGCCATTACGAGTGACCATGAAACCAAGGAAACAAATGGATGGCTCGCAAAAAGAGCACTTAGCCAAATTAGCAAAAGAGCATTTGGTGACAATGTCTCACTAAGATTAATCTCAAGTGCTCCATATGGTTAGCTAAATCAACGGAATAAATTAAAATATCATCAAAAGAGAAGACAAGAAAGGAGGAGAATCAAGTGGATGAAACCTCGGGAAAATTACTTTAACCTTAATTTCAATAGTGTCGTTAACTCTTATGGAATTGACTCTTTTGGTTTTGTTATCAAGGATTCCAGGGGTTCTAGTGTCTCCATGGATGGAGGCTTTCTAAGATGTCGATCGGTGTTTTCTTCAGAAGCGTTTGCGCTTCAGTAGGGGATCCTTGAAGTCATTCATCATGGTATTCCCCTTATGCTAATTGAACGCGATAACAAGCAAGTTATTCATGCTGTGTTGGGCGACTGGAGTTGCCTGTGGGATGTCGAGCTTATGCGCACAGATATTTAGGCGTTGTTGGGGCAGTTTCAATGCTGAAGTATAGGTCACATCTTCCGGGAAGCCAACTCAGTTGTTGATTTTGTTGTTGGCTCTTTCTGTCGTGTCCCATCCTACCCGCTTGACACAGATTCGGTTCTACTAGATCTCATCCGCAAGGATGCAGTAGGGTAGTTTTCTCCTTTTGGAGGTTAGACTAATTCGGTTATGCCGTACCTTGTACGGAACATGATCAATAACATTTTCTTTGACGTATTATTTATTAATAAAAGAATGCATAATAATATTATTAGGAATTAGATATTGAGATCATCTTTTTTATCCGAAATCGTTACATTATTTTGTCGATCCAAAATCGTGATTTAATGTTAAGAATAAATTTAAATTTAAACTGTATATGATATGACTTAAATAAAAATCATAGATAAAATTATATTATCTATTCTATATTATATTTGATTAATTAAAAAATTTCTATGTGATATTATATGAAACCTTAATTAAAAAACATTTTATTAACATATATATTTTATAATTAATAAGATATTTATATGACGCTAGAAATCAAAAATTAAGTTAATTATGACTTAATTACATAAATCTTATAGAAAAATTGATTTTTATTGGTAAGAATATTTTTGTAAATGAAATGAATATTTTAATAGAGCTTATAAAATTATAATTTATTTAATAATAGTAGCGTTATATATCAATACAATTTGTAAACGAACATTATAACAAAAACTTAGTTTATATATTTTTTAGATATTTTTCAAATATATTTGTTGATATTTATTACATAAATTATAGATTAATGGGATAAAAAAAGATTGCTAAAAAATATGACAAATATATAGATATATGATGACGAAAAGGAATGTCTAAGCAAATCGTTGAAAAAGATAAATATTAGACGGTAAAAGATAGAAAAAAATAGATGATAAACAATTTATATGAATAAAAAAAACTTACTTTTTTGTTAATATGTGGTGGACCAGAATTAACATGGAGACTCGAAAAGTTTTAACTTTAATACATAGTACACATAAATAGATAATATATTTATCACCCTCCAATTATACAATTTATCACCCTGACTGCCTGAAACCGGAAACCACAAATCCATTGTTTGTAGGAGGTTTGCAAGGGATTCCAAGTGCTGTTATTGAGAGGCAAAAGAGGAAGAGACCCATAGAATGGTTGAAATTGAAAATTATGACCAGTGTTTTTTATTTTTGATGAGCATTTACCTTTAGATGATTATACTATATGTGAAAGATTACTAATAACCTGCAGTTAGACCATATGGGTTGTCTTTGAATGTTAACCGACGATTATGGAATAGCAAACTTTGACAGTTGACGGCTCAAGTCGAAAAAGGTGACCGCCATTATTAAGAAAATTGGTCAATTTGGGCACCGCCAACGTGATAAAGCCACGGAAGGCAAGTTGCAGCAGCAACACGAAGTAAAAGAGCACGTTTCCTTTCTTTTTATTCGGGGGTCAACTTCTCGATCGTTGGTGGCTTATCAAACTCAAACAAGCAATGCAAAACCAAGTCAAGCTTCAACTCAATTATTAAGACTCCTTCGAATACAAAGACGTTCGTTCGTTCAATCAACCGCTCCACTATCTGAAATTGTTGACATCTAAGAAACACTACTAACAGGGCAAAGCCACTTACTCTCTCTCACAGTAGCAAAATCGCTGTCCATCAAATCATTTGGCCTGTGTTGCTGAGTGTTTCTACACCGTTAGGCCTTGCTGAGGGGCAGCAGCTGCATTCCTTGGCTTGGGCTTATCAACAACAATAGCCTGCGTTGTCAAGACCATTCCTGCCACTGATGCAGCGTTTTGCAGGGCACACCTCGTCACCTTTGCAGGGTCAATCACTCCCGACTCCACCAAGTCCTCGTACTTGTCTGTCATTGCATTGTAGCCAACCTCCCACTCGCTTGCTTTCACCTTCTCAACAACCACCTCACCTTCTACCCCGGCATTGTGGGCAATCAAGGATGCAGGTGATACCAGTGCCTGCCATCAAAATCAACAAATAGTATTAGAAAGAGTGTATGCCAAACAGACCTACAACATTCACAGGACTTACGAGCAGAGCTCATCATACCTTCTGCACAATGTCAGCACCAATGCGCTCATCAGGGTCTTCCAGTGTTTCCTTGATAGCAGGGACAAAGGTTGAAAGATGTACAAGAGCAGCCCCACCACCAGGCACGATACCTTCTTCAATGGCAGCAAAAGTTGCATTTTTAGCATCCTCAATTCTGAGCTTACGGTCTTCAAGCTCAGTTTCTGTCGCAGCACCGACCTTGATGACAGCAACTCCACCAGAGAGCTTTGCAATTCGCTCAGCCAGCTTCTCTGAGTCGTACACAGAATCAGTCTCTGACAATTCCTTCTTGAGCTGTGCAATTCTGGCCTGAAGCTCATCCTTTGAGGCAGCATCAGCAATCAAGGTGGTTGAATCCCTGCTGATTGTCACCTTTCTTGCTATACCAAGCTGCTCAACTGATGTGTTCTCAATAAGCAAGCCCATGTCACTTGCCTGATACTCAGCCCCTGTTACAAATGCTTTCCAGTTAGTCAAAATTAACACAAATGGTTTAAGGCAAGTACTCAACAAGGAAGTAGCTAGATGTATCATCATAGGGCGTTCAAGACAAATCAGAGAGCACATGCACCAAACAAGTATAATAATAACAAACTAGTATGGCTGGACAGTACAAATGTTCCACAAATGTCTCACACACTACCTGTAAGGATGGCAATGTCCTGTAGAAGTGCCTTTCTCCTCTCACCAAAACCTGGTGCTTTGATAGCAGCAACATTGAGGATCCCTCTTAGCTTGTTGACAACAAGAGTAGCCAACGCCTCTCCAGTTACATCCTCAGCAATGATCAGCAGAGGTGCCCGTAGTTGAGTAGTCTTCTCTAACAAGGGAATTATATCCTTTATTGCTGAGATCTTCTGATCAGTCACCAGAACTCTAGCATTTTCAAACTCAACCAACAGTTTTTCTGGGTTTGTCACAAACTGTGGGGAGACGTAACCCCTATCAATCTGCAAACAATGAAATGAGAGAATGATCATAGATGCACTGCAATCTTGAACAGATAAACAACTGAGCAGACAATGGAGAAATAAAGGAGCTAATGAAATTTTAACTTGTATAAAAAAATCATAACTGATAATGGAATAATAAAAGGGTATTAACAAAGATAAACCACATACCTCCATGCCTTCTTCAACTTCAACAGTGGTCTCAAAGGATGATGATGACTCAATGGATAAAACACCGTCTGGGCCAACTTTATCAATTGCATCAGCAATCATTGTACCAATCAAGTCATCATTCCCAGATGAGATGCACGCAATTGCTGAAAACATAACAAACTTATTAGAATACATAACCAAAACATATGCTATAGTGCACAAACAACTTACAACAACCAAAGCCATAACTCCACCTAAAATATCAGCTCTGCCCTTAACAGGCCTGGCCTTCTTTTCCAGCTCTACAACTAGAGCTTGGACAGTCTTCTCGATTCCCTTCTTCAATGAAACGGGATTTGCACCTGAAGTTACACTAAGAAGACCCAGCTTTATGATTTCCCGTGCAAGTACTGAAGCAGTAGTTGTGCCATCACCAGCAGAGTCATTTGTTTTACTTGCAACCTTCAGTTAAAACAGAAGGTCAGCACTTGCAGGGTTTATTCTTTATAAAAAGTTTAATATAATCTTGAATCTACAAAGAATTTTATAGAATGTCATTATATTTGAACCACTCTAATAAAAATAAATTAGATTTGAATATTGAGAGTTGAACAGGCAACACAACTCAGCAGGATGGCCAAGACAGAAGTTGCCACATGAAGAAAATAAGTTGATGTGATGCAATTGATGCTCACCTCCCTGATTAACGCCGCACCAGCATTTTCCATAGCATCAGCCAGTTCAATAGCCCGGGCAATTGTAACCCCATCATTGACCACTTTTGGGCTTCCGAATTCATCCAAAACTACATTTCTTCCTACAATTGACAAAACACAAATCATTAGCAAGGACATTCACTATATTGAGGGGAATCACTCAATTCAGTGCTCAAATCTATAGAAATCCAAAGAAATATCAAAGCTTACAAAGCCGATATGTAAAGGACCACTAAGTATTATATGCACTTGTTGCAAATTAACAGTGGGTGTATCACATGCCAATTGCCAAGATTAACGAAACCCACCTCTAGGGCCAAGAGTGAGTCCGACTGCATCAGCAAGCTTGTCAATACCAGCCTGAAGGGCAGCTCGCGAGTGCTGGTCAAAGGCAATATCCTTTGCAGAAGCCTTCACGGAAAACCGGCCAGTCCTCTGCCTGTAGTTAACCCTCTGGCCTTGCTGTGGAGCCACTCCTCTCCTCAGGCTCCCCTGCACTCATGTCACAGATAGTTAGGCGAGAGCAAAGAGTTGTGAAGGACCATTAAGCCAGAATCTGCAACTGGTTAGAAACAACTCCATACAACTACCAGCTCATTTTCATTCAAATAATCAGCTCACTAAAACAGCTCTCATTCCAACACTATTTCTTGCGCACATTGACAGTCAAGCGAGATACAGATAGAGCAAACAAGTTAACATTTGAAAAATAATACATTATCTCACCAATATACAAATCCACGAAAGAGTACAACAGAAATTGTATGAAACCACAGATGCATAATCCTAAAAATGAGCAACCAAGCGAGTTATATTATGTAGACGGAGAAAGATAAATTGTGAGCGTCCTTCAGAAAAGCAAGAGCGAACGACAGAGATTTGGTAGAGGGATAAGGAGTTGGAGCGATAAGTACCTTGTGTGTGGAGCGGAGAATCGAGGTGGTAGAGATGGCGTTAGCAGAAGCCATTGTAGTACTCCTGAGAGGGAAAGGGATTTGAGGATTGGGGGTTTGAGGGGCGAGAGAGATAAGGAGGAAGTGGGAGTGGATTAGGTTACTACTCCTGAAGGCTCGAGAAGAGATAGAGCACACCCCATTTTAACCAGCAAATGCTAAAGAGCCTGCCGTTCTAGAAGATTCCCTCACACCCTTTGCTAGGCTACCGAGGGCTTGTTTATTTTGTCGTGGAAAGTATTTTTTGGTTATAAATCGATGTTTTGGGGTGAAATTTTTGTATTAAAAAATATGAAAGTAGAAATAAAGTAGGGAAATTCCGCCCGGTAACCACAAGGTTTTGCAAATTCCGCGTGGTAACCTTGCCTATTATAAAAAGTTAAAATTATATAAAAACTTACTCATACTTTCTACTTAATTACACAAATCATCCTATCTTTAGTTTTTTACACTATCTAATCTATTTTTATAAAACAACTAACTTTATAATTTTAGTATTATATATATTTTTTATTTACTCTTTTTACATGACACTATATATTATTATTATTTTACAAAATCTTCCATTGTTTATTATTTAAAAAAAGAATCACAATTTTCAAATTTATATTAAAAAATCAAAATAGGTTTGATAGGTTTGTTGAAAAAATAAATAAACAAACTAATTTATTATACCTAATGAGAAATATCATTTAAATAGATTTTTTCAACAAAAGTATCAAATCTATTTTCTTAAAATACCTAATGAAAAGTATTACTCAATATATAATCTTTATTATTTTTAAATGTTAATTTATTATAAATAAAACAATTCCTAGAGTTGTACATGTCATAAAAGCCTATAATTTTTACACATTTTTAATTTCATGATATATGTACATTATGTTTAGAAAAAACAATTTTATTATACTTTAAAAACAAATTACTTGAACTAGTGCACCCACTTTTAAAAAACACCCCCTTAAAAGATCAACTATTAATAAAATTCAAGTTTATATTTGGTTAATAAGAAATGGTAGTTTAATTAAAATTAGGTATTATTTTTTTGATTTGAAAAAGGAATTGTTTTTTTTATACAAATTTAGAAAATGTGGTTCTTTTTATAAAAAAAAAAATAGAAGATGTTGTAAAATAATAATATATAGTGTCATGGGAAAAGAGTAAACAAAAAAAATATATAATACTAAAATTATAAATTTAGATGTATTATAAAAATAGATTAGTAGATAGTTTTTTAAAAAAAAACTAAAGATAGGGTGATTTGTGTGATTAATTAGAAAGTATGGGTAAGTATTCATATAATTTTAAATTTTTATAATAGGTCAAGGTTACTACCCGGAATTTACAAAACCTCGTGGTTACCATGCGGAATACCGGAAAACTTTGGGCACCACGCGGAATTTGCAAAACCTCGTGGTTACCGGGCGGAATTTCCCAATAAAGTATGAATGTTATAAAAAGGTAAAATAAATTTTTTGAATGAAAAAATTGTTTTGGGATAAAAATGAACAAGTGCTCGGTGTAACTAGCTTAGCGTATCGTATTATGTGCGAGTACTTGGTAACTACTCGGTGTTAAGTACGATCACGTCTCAAATACTTAATTTCAGATATACTATAATATGTGGTTTATACATGTTTAATTTTACTTACTAATAAAGTACTCCCTCCGTCTCTGAAAATTTGTCCGTATTTCCATTTCCGTCATTTCGATAAAATTGTCCACCTTTTAAAACTTTCCATTTATATCACATTACATTTACCTTATTACCCTCATACAATCACACAATTTACTTACTTTTACAATCTCTTTCTTCTTCTTTTCTCTCTCCTTATCACTTTATCATCATTCACTTTCTTCCACCACAACAACACAACACCATTAATACACCTCCATTAAAATCAAAATTTAAGCTTAAAATTTTTCTTCTCCCGATATGCATGCATTAAAATAAAATGTGTTTTTTTTTCACTTGTACCGCCTCCATCTCTTTGAGCTTCTTGTTCTCTTTGTTGGCAACTCTAGCTCTCCATCTCCTTGAGCTTCTCTCACGCAGTCACGCCCCCCTCGATCTCCCCAAATCTCACTCCTTCTCACAAATCCCGCTTGCTCTCATGTTGAATCTCTAAATTTCTCCCCTTTCTTCTGAGATTCGTGGAGTTGAGCTTGATTAGAGATCGTGCACTTCAATCAGGTTGCTTCACATGGGTTGAACTCGTGAGATCTGGCCTCCATCTCTTCAACATCTTCTGTTTGTGGGGCTTTTTGAGTTCTTTGATCTATTGAAAGGTAAGGTGGGTCTCTGTTTTGAGGTTCCTTTTCCATTTTTGCCTTTACTCCTCCATTGATCTTTGATTTCATTTTTGGATGTCTCCTCTGTGCAATGGGATGCAAGTCTCCTCTTCGAATCTGCCCTTGAAAGGTATGAATCCTTGTATATCGGTTTGTTTTTGTGTGTATCTCGATTGATCTCTTTCCTCCTTCGAACTTTGTTTTCATTGCTCGATGTGTTTTGTGTGCAAGGTTGAATTTGATCTCCCCTTTGAATCTGAACTCTAAAGGTATGTTTTTGGTGGTTCTCTCGCCCTTTTTGTATTTCTTTCTCGTCTCTGTAATTCTATCTCGCCCTCTTTGTATACCTCCACTGATCTTTGTTGAAATTTTTTTGTGCAAGGTTCACCATGAATATTGAGTATGATTGGGCCTTTGGAGACTCGTTCGGGTCCGAATCTGACCCATCTGGCACCTACGAGTGCTCTGATGAAGATAACTGTGATCGACCTGGGGCGTGTAAGGGGCTCCACATCTACAGCCCCAAGCGTGACCCTGATGAGGTTAATAGCGTCATTAGACGCTATGATCGCCCCTATCCTGATGCCCTTGAGGTAAAATTTGGCGTCTCTGTACATGAATCCGGGGAGACTCAAGAGGAGGATTCGGTGGTGGCAAAAAATGGAGACGGATTGGATGATGACTCGAACTGGTGGGATGGCATTGAGGTCCCCGAGTCCTCTTCGGAGGATTGGATAAGTCTCTGTATGTGAGAGGATTTGCTTTATTTCTTTGTGTGTTTTTTCATTGCTTGTGACTTGTGTGATGTTGGCTATTTGTTGATATCTCCCCTGCTGTAAATGTCTCTGAAAATTTGTCCATAATCTTTGCACACTCTTTACTGTATCACTTGGTTGATATGTTGTTATCTTGCTTGTGTGTTTTTATATTTCTTTGTTGTAACACTTGGTTGCTATGTTGTTGTATTAGTGCAATTATGTTGCTTGAAAACTTGGTTGTGTCTATTTTCAGCTATCCATGTCTGTGTGTTTCTATATTGCAGTTGTATTGATGGAATGTGCTTTTGAGTTGCTGTAGTTGTCTGTTTCATGGAGTTCATGTTATTGTGCTGCTTTAATTTCATGCTTCTGTATGCTTTTTCCTTCTTGTTTTTTCAATGATGATGCCACCCTTTTCTGAGATGCAATCTGTGTTACTAATTCACAAAACTCTTGACATTTAGTAGGAAGCCAGCCTTTTATTTTGGCTTTGGCATGCCACTTACTATCAGTTTTCTGTGATTACAAATGTGTCAATGAGGATAAGGGGAGATCTGAGAATTTTTTTTTAATCAATGATGACAACTCTTTTACTAAGATACACTCTGTGTTAGGAGTTCACAAAGTCCTTGACATTCAGTAAGAAGCCAGCCTTTTTTTGGGCTTTGGCATGCCACTTGTTTTCAGTTCTTTGTGAATACAGAGGTGTCAATGAGGATTAGGGGAGATCTGAGATTTTTTTTTCCACTTTTTTTTTAAATCAATGATGAGCCAACTCTTTTACTGAGATGCAATCTGTTTTAGGAGTTCACAAAGCCCTTGACATTCAGTAGGAAGCCAACCTATTTCTGGGCTTTGGCATGCCACTTGCTGTCAGTTTTTTGTGATTACAGATGTGTCAACGAGGATTAGGGGAGATCTGAGATTTTTTTTCCCACTTTTTTTTTTAAATCAATGATGAGCCAACTCTTTTACTGAGATGCAATCTGTTTTAGGAGTTCGCAAAGCTCTTGACATTCAGTAGGAAGCCAGCCTTTTTTTTGGGCTTTGGCATGCCACTTGCTGTCAATTTTTTGTGATTACAGATGTGTCAATGAGGATTAGGGGAGATTTGAGATTTTTTTTTCATTCTTTCCATTCCATTTCTTGTTTCCTGATATGCTGTTTCATTGAATGTTTGCCACTTCTGTTTGTTCATATCATGTTGCATTCATTCCATGCCAATACTTCACATTTAGGATAGATAACTAGTTCATGTTCATCATTACCTTCACAAAAATATTTAGGTCTACAAAAATCACATATGTTCATCTAGCATATCATCTAAAAAAGGTGCATGTCTTCAAAAGCCTCCCCTTGAGTCTCCTGATCTGCATTACTTGCTTGAGTAGCTTCCATGTTAACCTGACTTGCTTGTGCTGGTTGTGGTGCATTCACAATATCCCATGCTTCATGAATTGCCCATATGGGTGCTTCAACTTCTATAGGTAGATTGCCTTGTACTTCTAGTCTTCTCTTATTTACATGAGGCAAATCATAATCATTCCCACCCTTGACTTTTAATATTTCATTCATTACATACTGGATTGACATCCAAACATTAGCCAAAGTCTTTGGTTGTAGCTCAAAAAAAGCTTCATGCACTACATCTAGCATATCATCTACATTGTTAGGCATTTTTTTATGCGCGCATTAATGATTGAATGCTCCTAAAAAAACTAAGTCTAATATGTTCAAGTCTGGGTTGTTTGGTGGCTGTTGAATCAAGATAAAAGTGAATCCATCTTGTCTATAAACCCTTTGCTATTCTGCATCTTCTTGTGTAATGTGGGCTTTTGCATTATCTTGTTGTATAAATATTACCTTGTGTGCTCCTCCATCTTGTGGCCATTTTTGTTTGATTGCTGGTACTATTTCATTAATGAGCATGCTGCGTGTGACTTTCTTGTTTACTGATTCTATTAACTTTGTGACCATTGTTCCTTTGGCCCTGTTCTTGGATTTCCTCTTTGCTGCCTCCTTGTAGCTAAATGGAAAAATGCCAATTTTTCCATCAAAAGTGCATATTCCATTTGTGTCAAACCTAGGTCTAGCTACTGCTGTTGTGAACATCACCTTAGGTATGAATTTGCTAGATTGAGCAGCCCTGTATTGCCCACTTTTATGCTGTGCCAAATACACTCTTTGTGATTTTCTACTTAATTGGAACTACTTTTCATCTATGTGAACAAAATCAAACATAGGAAAATACTTCCACTTGTTTGTTGGTGTCTCCCCTTGCAATAAACTCAATATCCATGCCAGTCTTGTTACCTTGTTTGATTCTTTCAACCCTGGCTTCAAGGCATTTGTGTGTGGCCTAATAACTCCCCTCCTAATTAATCTGTGTGCTGCACTTGGTGAGCAGTCGAGCTTGACTGCTAAATCTCTGATTGTTGTTCTATCTCCCATGTTCAGTGCACTGACTTGATCTTCTGTGAAAATTGTTCTCTTCCTGCCACTGTTTTGATACTTGGTGCTGACATTGATTCTTTGCCCAGCTTGACTTTGTTGCTTGTACATGTTCCATATTCTAGCGGTTGTCCTTGTAGAGACATCAAACTCATCTTCAACTACTTGCATAGCTCCCCTTCTTAATTGACTCTTTTTTTTGGTAATTGATGAAGCTTCATAAGAATATGGAAGCGCTTTTCACTGCTGAGCTTACTCTTTGATGGCTCATGATGCATACCTGTTGATGCTTGATGTCCTGATTGTTGTGTGTTAATCCCTGGTCCATCTTCTCCCCCCTCAGCTGGCTCATTCAAATCGAATAAATGGACTCTGCTTTGACCTGGGGGTTGACCGTCTTCTTGTGGGACCTCATTCAAGTTCAACGCTGAAGCCATTGAAGGGTTGTTGTGATGCAACAATCAATTTCTGTATTTAATGCTCTCTTTGCAATTTAATGCTCTCTTTTGAATCTTGTAGTGTTTGCTTTAACTCTGTAATTTTGGGTGTTGGATGAAGAAAGTGAACTCATCTACCCTTATTAAAGACCTCTGTAATCCGTGTGACTTGTTTAAATGATTTCTATTGATCCCCACAATGTATACACTCAGCTCCTATTGGCTGAGAGCAAAGGGGTTGGATCCCCACTTTTATGTTGGGCGTGTGTGTATAGAGAATGAAGGTTTCCAATTTGTCTTTACCCAAGAAAAAAGAGTTTCCAATTTGTAATTTATCTGAGATGTAGACTTGCATTAAACCACTACATTTTCTACTTTTTGTACAAATTTTCAGAAACAGAGGGAGTATATACTAATTATTTTTAGTATTATTATTGTTATATTTAATTCAACTTAACTTGTTTTTGTCCATTCATATATATAATCTTTTTATTTAAATACACATTTATAGTTGATTTACTTCGATGTACCTACGAATATTTATACTTTTTAAGAGTTCAATAAAAAAAAATAGACTGATGATCCTATCTTGATAACTTATATAGACATAAATATTGATATTATCTTAATACATTATATAGATATAGATATTATTTTGATAGATTAAAAAAATTAGATTAATATTAATATATAGGAATTAAGTAAATATATTGAATTTTCCTATTCTTAAATATAATAAGGACATAAAATTGTCAAAATTTAATTAAACTAGCCGTACCTGTCGTGCCATGCACGACAATGGCTCATGCTTCATATTTTAAAATTACTTTTGTGATATATAAGATATTAATAAGTGAAAACATATAGTGTAATAAAAAATTTAGCATATGAAAATATTTTTTTTTTGGACGAAAAAAATTATTTTTCAAATTTGTAGTACCACATGTCTAAGATTATAAACATAATAAACATATTCTAATTAAAGAACAATTTTGTAAATAAAACTCACTTACTTTATCATCTTTCAACATTTGTCTCTAATGGTTAATATATATCACTGCTCCTGTTATCATAATTTTGAGACATTATCATAAGTCAATATAATGGAAAATGAGATGTTTTAATTGATTATTTTGTTATGATCTTATTTTTTTTATTTTAATACTATAATTTATTAGTATGAGATAAAATTACTATGTAATTTTATTTAGATAAAAATATTAAAATATAATATCAACATTTATAAATAGAAAATGAGTCCAACATGATTCTAATAACTTTATATATTGAAATATACAAAATATATTGATAAACTGTTATTTTATTTTGAAAGATAAAATCTAAGTTATTATAAAAATGATAATATATAATTTAAGTAAAAGATAGTAAATATAAATTTATTTAATATTAAATATAAGAATAATAATTTAATTATAAAAAAGGCATTATATTTTAAATTTATTAAATTCTTTTTTTGTAAATTACTTCTTATATAAAGTGATTAAAAAGATAACTATCATATGGAAAAAGATAAAATATCTTATCAAAATTCAAAAAATATTTTTTAAATAAATTGAGAAAGAAGAATGTAATTAAATTAACATGAACAAAATTTATTTGTTTAATTATGAGAGATAAAAGTTAAGTTATTAGAAGCATGATGATATATAATTTAAGTAAAAGTTAATAAATATAAATTGATTTAGTATGAAATAAAAAAGAAAATTTTATTTTTGAAATAGGGGGCTTATATTTTAAAATTAATTTTAAAATTCTACTTTCATATATTATTTCTTATACAAATAGATTAAAATGGTAATTAAAAAGATAAGTTATTGAACATGTATCTTTTATAGAAAGAAACTTTAAAGATAGATAATATTGCTTCAATTATAGATATTAGTTGAGTAAGAAAAAGGATAAATTTTTTAGCTTAGTTAATTAAGGAATTGTTAAAGATAAATAGTATGCCTTTAAAGATAGATATTAAATGGATAAGAAAAAAATATTAAATATTACATAGTTAAGAAAAATAAAATATATAAAATTGTTTAAAAAATATACTTTTTGAGAGGATACTTCGTATTTTGTGCGTTATGTTGGATATTATCTTGTTTTAGATCTTGTACATATAAAGTTTTATAAAAAAATTTAATGTATAAGGAAATCAATTTTTGGCACGTATTATTATTGTAGTAGGATAGATATTTTGTAATGTTTAAATTTTTGTGAGATCTTGTACGTACCAATTTTTAATGTATAAGGAAATTGATCAATTTTTGGCACGTATCTATTGAATATTATCTTATGTTTTTGAACAAATGTTTGGAAAAAAGATAAATTTTAGAGATTTTTGTAAAAGTGTGACATAAATCAAAAACTTAATGCATATTGGGTATCTTTTATAGAAAAAAAATTAAAGATAGATCAAAATTATTTAAGAAAAATAAAATTAAAGATAGATAGTATGAAATAAAATTAAAGATAGATAGTACGGCTTTAAAGATAAAATTGAAGATTGGATAATTAAGGAAAATAAAAGATATTGTATAAAGTTGTGATTATCTATTTGAGTTATAAAAAAAATTAAAATCAAGCGGGGCCAGAATCAACGTAGTGGCTCGAAAACGGTCGGCTTTTATAATATATATTGATTATAATTAGTTTAATATGAAGTGTGGACAGAATTAACATGGAGACTTAAAAGAGCTCAACTTTAACATATATATATATATAATAGATTATTTGTGTTTAAATTTGCGTCATATATATCTCCCTCAATAAAACAATAATTTTATTTTTTAATTGTATCATCCAGAAATTTTTTTATATGCACTTCATATCTTATCCAACTTTGATATTTTATATAATTTTCACATCTTAAGAATATGTAATTTTCATTTCAAGATTTAATACGTTTTCATTTGAGGGAATGGGGTTGGGGCAATTTTAGGCTAATATTAGGGAGGCTAGACTAGGTTTATATTTTGTGTAGTAAATAGGCTAGTATTTAATGGTGCATCTCTCTCTCTCTCTCTCTGGAAGCCGAAAGATTGCCTGAAGTTTCGTCATTTTCGAAGTTTCTCCCTAGAGTTTCACCATTTTTGACTCGTTTCGAATTCCTTTTGGCGATTTCTACTCGCATTTATCTTTGGATCGTCCTCTCATCGTCGTTTCGCGCTAAGAAGTTCCGATTTTGAGGTGCTGAGTTGCTTTGCATCTCTTGTTTGGCTATAGGGTTTACTATTGCGGTTTCTCGTTTTCGGCATTAAGAGTTTATTGAATTTGTCTTCGGTTTCACCTTACATTCTTTGTGTTTTTAGCGCTTTTGTTTAGAAATTTGGCTTTCGCAGTATTTTTTGTTAGGGTTTGCGGTTTTGGTTAGTGTAGAGTTCATATGTCAGTTTGTTTTAGTTGCGATTTTCGTTTTAGTTGCCATGGTTTTAGTGGAAAAGGTGGGTTTCAGTTTATGGTGATGACAAGTTCATGTGTTGGTGGTGACAAGTTAGTTTTTGTTTGGGAAAACGGCTTACAATTTGGTGTTGGTGACAACATGTGTAGGTTTAGATTAGGTTGGCAATGACAAATTTAGGGGGGGTCAAACCGACATATGAGAGGTTTTAGTGTTGGTTTGACAATTGACTAGGACGGTGACAAGTGTTTATGATGTCTTTGCGACTAATTATTGACATGGTGGCAAGTTTGATAACGGATGTTACTAAGCAACAAGGTGTTGTTGAGTCTGAAGTCCCATCTACTAGTTATAGTATCTAGATAATTGTTCCAATTTTTGATTGTCTGCATTTGGTGGTGAATGTTCTTGTTGATGTAAATATGTTATTCATTATGTAGGGTCTGGAGTGTAACACCCCGTCTTTCTGACAAGGCGTTACTCGGTAGTAGACCTCACGAGGCACTACGGAGCTGGTTCGACAACAGAACATTCGGATCTTGCAACGCGGACACGGCGAGAAAACATTGAAAAACATCCAACTTGTATTACGAAATAAAACTTTTACAGAAAAATTCATGATCCCAACTCAACACAAGACTAACAACTACGAACTTCCCAAACCCCAAGCACATCAACTAGAAACTTACGATATGAAACTATACAAGATAATTCAACCAATAATATGAATTAGAATAGTAATAACCCTTCCCAAAACCCCAAACCATTATATGACACGTATCGCCGCTTCGCACCACCAATCCGCCAAGTCCCTACATAGATTCCTAGATACCTGCAGTCTGAAAGAATAGTTCCCCGAAGGGTCAGCTACTATCCTAATCCAAGTCAGAAAACATACGGTACAAGCAGAACGTTTCAAAACGAGTTACTAAGGTTAGCAAACAAGTCCGCAATCACACGCATAGCTCTAGTCCAGTCCTAAGTCCAGTTAGTCACACACTTTCAAATTCACTAGCAGAATCACAATAACAAATCCTCTTACATACACATTCACAAATCACAAGTCCACACATTCACACACACGCACAACATACACACACACAACACATACCCTATCCTGCGCCGAGTAGTGTTAACGGCCTCCACCGTACACTGTCCCGCGCCGAGTAGTGTTAACGGCCTCCACCCACACTACCCGCATCTAAGGCATCCTCCAGCCAATCTCCGCTCCACACACTTCTAACCCCTGGTCGAGTCCCTACTAGAGCACTCGCCAAAACATTTTATGAAATTTTGAAGGGGCTCTCCTTGCCATACGACCATGCCTCTAGAAGTCCACTTCTCCTCGAAAATCCGAGAACAAGGCCGTACCGGTAGATGCCAGCACACAGAAAACACGTGAAAACTTTTCATACGATAAAAACCTTTTGAAAACCAGTTGCACACATAAACACATACGATCACACAAACATATATATATATTAATAAAACATTTTATTAAAACAATATTGTAGGGACTAGTTCTCCAAAACCAATCCTACCAACACAGCATGTAATCCAACCAGAATAGAATAGAGCCACCTAGCCGAGCAAGTCGCAGAACGACTTACCTCAAAACCGATGAGTCCGAAAAACTTCCTAAGAAAATCAACAAGAATTACTCCGAGTCCCTGAATATTTAATAGCGAGATTGAGACTTAACGATTGACAAAATCGATTCGAACACTTTTATTAAAATACTGACCGACCCCCAAACCAAACCCGAACCGAACCCAGAACGGATCTAATTAATTAATTCTCGGCTATTACCCACTCTACACCACCAACCTCCTTTTTCTTTTTGACTTTTCCTACTTGGCTTCTACCACCCGGGCCCCACCAACTTCCCTTCCTCCCCACTCATCCACGCCAACTCACCTCCCCTTCTTTCTTTCCTATGTGGACCCCACTACCAAAAGTCCTTCTTCAACCCAAGACCCCTCCCCAAATTCGCTTACAAAATTTGCAGGCCACCGCCGGTCTCTCTGCTCGCCCGACCTCGCCTCCGACGTTCTGCCCCGACGCCGACCGAACTCGACTCCCACACGCCCTCTTGCTCGCTCGGCCTCACCCCTGACTCCGCGCTCGCTCGACCCACTCCTGTTGGAACTTATTTTATTGAAATAAAATAAAGTTCAAGTGTGAAGGAGAAATGTCTGGCCCTTTAGGGTTACAGGACATAGTATTGGGCTTGGCCCATTAAACCTTGACTGATGAAAGAGGCAGTCAAAGCTCCTTGATTTTCTCATCAGTTGAGATTGAAAACCACGTTGTTTTATAAGGTGGTTATCCCCCTGATTGGAAAACACGTTCACAAAAGCTTCTTTAAAATTTCTCTGAGTCTGAGAGCATTCGCAGTGTCTAGAGTTCGCCAGACTTCCGCTTTTGAGTGTTGCAAAGCAGAAGAGTAGTAGTTGTATCCTGGGATTCGGAACGCCAAGGAACCGTCACACTACGGGGCGTTTTCAGAATTAAGGAAAGAGATTGTCTTCTCGCCTCTACAATTGAATCGCCCAATTGGTATTTTAGAATATCTATTTATTGAATTGCGTTATTTTATTTGCCTAATCTCGTTTGATTAGGGCTTGAGTTTTCCGGTTCCTACAATCTTAATTCTGAAAACAAATCAGTTTTATTATACTGATTTGCTTGTGTGTGATTCGTCTGCCTTCCAATTTGCTCTGGAATCGGTTTTATTGCTCGTACTGTTCAATTCAATATTTGGTTAATATTTTTTTTTGCCTCCATGCTATTGCTTGTTCTGATTTGTTAGAAATCTATTTCTGCCGCTTGGTAATTTTTGAGCACTAGCAATTTCTATGCCTGAGTTTGATCTCGTATATGCATATTTAATTGTGGTGATTTGCATGGTGGATGCTTGGTGAATTATTTATTTGTTTTGCTTATTATTTATGCCGGCTCTTTTCGTCCTGTTGTGAATTGAGTTGCATTAGCGGTGATTTGTAGTCTGCATGATGTCGATGTTCTAATTACTTGTTTAATTAGTAGTATCTTGATTAGCTATTAATTTTTCATAGCAAGTCAATTCGAATTCTTTGGCTCGGTGGGTTTTGTCCACTTGTGTTTCGGTGTTGGTGCATATCTTGATCTGTAATTGAGTTGTGTTCCGTTTCTCTCTCTGATCGTGCCATAATTCAATCCCTGATCGTGCTCTTGTTTTTATTTTTTTAATCTTCTTTGTTGTGGGCAGTTAAGTTTTAGCCTATTTTTTTGCACTGATCAGTTCGGCAATTTGTAATTCTGTTATCCTTGCATTAGCTTATTGAATTTTTTTTTTCCATCTACTAATTAATTTGGTGGTGTAAGCTAATCATTGCAGATCAAATTTTCTGGTGTTGGAGTTTGCCAAATTTATTGTGTTCGAACACTAAGTCGATACATATTTCAATTTAGATCTGTTACTATATTAATTTTAAGTGCATCTTGAACTCGTTTAGAATATCATACTAATTCTGATCTACTTGTGTGTAAACAGAGTTGAAGTATGACTAATCAAAACGAGACTACTAATTCGGGTGCTATTACTGGAGTTACGGAGGGTAATGTTGAGTCGACGCCCCAAATTCAGTTTGGGAGTGGTCTGCCAGCAGTTACCTTGCCGCCTACTAATGTAGGAACTAGTGCCGTCATCCAGACGCCTACTATCCCTGGCGCTGTAAACGCAGGGTTGTTGCCAGAAAAGTTCGATGGAACTGGTTTCAAAACGTGGCAGCAGAAGATGTTTTTCTTTCTGTCCACATTGAAGCTAGAAAAGTATTTGAGTGAGGACAAACCTGTGATTCCTCCTACAAATACGGATCCTAGGATCCTAGCCAGTGTTGATGCCTGGACTCAAGGAGACTTTCTGTGCAAAGGCTATGTTCGAAGCCGCCTAATTGACCCGTTGTACAATGTGTATAGCAAGGTCAAGACTTCCAAGGAACTCTGGTTGGCCTTGGAAAAGAAATACAAGTCTGAGGATGCAGGCTCTCAGAAGTTCGCAGTGGCGAAATTTCTAGACTTCAAAATGGTGGACTCTAAGCCCATCATGGAACAAGTTGAAGAGCTACAATTGCTTACGCATGAAATTATTGCGGAAGGGATGTCTATATGTGAGCCATTCCAGGTAGCTGCTTTTATTGAGAAACTCCCACCAGGTTGGAGGGATTTCAAGAACTACCTTAAGCACAAGCGAAAGGCCATGAGCCTTGAAGACTTGATTATTAGGCTGCGGATCGAGTCAACCAACCGTAAGGCTGATGGTGGTACATCTTTTGAGCAAAAGGACAATTTGGCTGAGCATAAAGACAAGGGGAAGCGAAAGGCTCCTCCTCATAGCTCCAGTAACTTCAAGAAGCAACCCGCTAAGAAGTTCAGTGGGAAATGCCACAAGTGTGGAAAGATGGGTCACAAGGCTGATGAATGTCGAAGCAAGGTTGACCTACGTCGGGACAAGGGCAAGGCCCAAGCCAACATGACTGAAAACCAGCTCTTAGATGCAGATCTATGTGCAGTGGTTTCTGAAGTCAACATGGTTGGAAGCAACCCGAGAGAATGGTGGTATGATACAGGTGCTACCAGACATATTTGCTCTGATAGGGGAATGTTCTCTACCTATACCAAGAGCAACGCTGACGAGCAGCTGTTTATGGGAAACTCGTCAACATCCAAGGTTGAAGGTCATGGAAAAGTGGTGTTGAAGCTGACTTCTGAAAAGGAGCTGACTCTCAACAATGTCCTGCATGTACCAGAGATAAGGAAGAATCTGATTTCTGGCACTTTGCTGAGCAAGAATGGCTTCGCTGTGAAGCTCATGTCTGACAAGTTAGTTCTCACTAAGAATGGGGTGTACTTAGGCAAAGGATATGTAAAGGATGGACTGGTCAAAATGAATGTGATGACAGTCATCCCGAAAACTATTGTTTCTGATGTTTCTATGAATGAAATGAATCCTATTGCTTATGTTGCTGAGTCTTTTAATATTTGGCATGAACGTTTGGGGCATGTGAATTATAAATCTATACGAAAAATGATTAACATGAACCTCATTCCAAAATGCAAATTGAGTAAAGACAAATGTGAAGTATGCGTACAGGCCAAACTCACAAAAACTCCATCCCCAAGTGTAGAGAGAACAACCGAACCTCTAGGTTTAATACACACGGATTTGTGTGATTTAAAATTTGTGCAAACTAGAGGCGGGAAAAAATATTTTGTGACCTTTATCGATGATTGCACAAGATATTGTCAAGTATACTTGCTAAGGAGCAAGGATGAAACCTTGGATAAATTCAAAGAGTACAAGTTGGAAGTCGAAAATCAACTTGGAAAAACAATAAAAATCGTCCGAAGTGACAGAGGAGGCGAGTATGATGAACCATTCAATGCGTTCTGTAGAGAACATGGTATTGTTCATCAAACAACTGCTCCGTACTCACCAGAGTCTAATGGAGTTGCGGAACGAAAAAACCGAACTCTAAAGGAAATGATGAATGCAATGTTGCAGGAATCTGGGTTAGCCCAGAACATGTGGGGGGAAGCTTTGTTAACCACAAATTATATCCTGAACAAAATACCACATAAAGTTACTGGCAAGACGCCATATGAACTTTGGACAGGTAGAGTACCATCGTACAAATACCTTAAAGTGTGGGGGTGCCTAGCAAAAGTGGCGGTACCACCTCCTAAAAAGGTCACAATAGGACCTAAGACCGTTGATTGTATTTTCATAGGGTATGCACACAATAGTAGTGCTTATCGATTTTTGGTATATAAATCAGATATACCTGATATACATGCAAATACAATAACGGAATCAAGAAATGCATCTTTCTTCGAACATGTGTTTCCTTGCAAGGATAAAGACTATCCTAAACGAACACGTGATCAAAGAGAAGCAAGCACTTCTGTGAATGAAGCAGAAGAGGAAGAGGATCAACCTAGACGAAGCAAGAGAGCTCGTAAGGAAAAATCCTTTGGACCTGAGTATGTTACGGCCTTTCTCTTAGAGAATGAGCCAAGAACTTACAAGGAAGCAATGTCTACACCAGACGCGCCCTCATGGAAGGAAGCGGTCAATAGTGAGATCGACTCCATTATGCAAAATCATACATGGGAGTTAGTCGACTTACCACAAGGGTGTAAAGCACTTGGGAGTAAATGGATTTTCAAAAGAAAATTGAAAACCGATGGCTCAATAGAGAAGTACAAGGCGAGGCTTGTGGTGCAAGGATTCCGACAAAAAGAAGGTGTGGATTTCTTTGACACCTATTCTCCGGTCACGAGAATAACTTCAATCAGAATGCTAATAGCAATAGCAGCATTGAGAAACCTCGAAATACATCAAATGGATGTGAAAACTGCTTTCCTGAATGGGGAATTAGAAGAGGAGATATATATGAAGCAACCTGAGGGTTATATTGTCTCTGGACAAGAACACAAAGTGTGCAAATTGGTCAAATCATTGTATGGGCTCAAACAAGCTCCAAAACAATGGCATGAAAAATTTGACAATGTAATGATGTCAAATGGCTTCAGCATTAATGAAAGTGATAAATGCATCTACGTTAAAAACACTCAAAATGGATACATCTTGTTGTGTTTGTATGTAGATGACATGCTTATCATTGGAAGCAATAAAGACATGATCAAACAAACTAAGAGCATGCTTAGTGGGAAGTTTGACATGAAAGACTTGGGAACAGAAAATGTCATTCTAGGGATTAAAATCACTAGATATTCCGAAGGAATCATCTTGTCTCAAGCTCATTATGCTGAAAATATACTTGAGCGATTCAAGAAATACTTAAGTGGGACTGCAAAGACTCCTGTAGACCCTCATCTTCACCTGACTAAAAACTCGGGTGAAGGAGTGGCACAATTGGAGTATGCACGTGTAATTGGAAGTCTGATGTACTTGACCAATTGCACGAGACCTGACTTGGCACACTCAGTTAATGTCCTAAGTCGCTACACCAGCAATCCAGGGCATAAACATTGGAAAGCTATAACTAGAGTATTGAACTACTTGCGATATACTAAGAGTTATGGGCTACACTATGGAAGAGATCCAGCGGTTCTGGAAGGCTATAGCGATGCCAACTGGATCTCAGATTCCAGAAACTCAAAGTCCACGAGTGGATATGTGTTCACACTAGGTGGAGCAGCAGTATCATGGAAATCTTCTAAGCAAACCTTATTGGCCAGATCCACTATGGAATCTGAGTTCATTGCTCTTGATAAAGCAGCAGAGGAAGCTGAATGGCTTCGAGGGTTTTTGGAAGATATTCCGATGTGGGACAAACCAGTGCCAGCAATAAGTGTACACTGTGATAGTCTATCGGCGATAGCACGGGCACTGAATCGTTTGTACAATGGTAAGTCACGTCATATAAGACGACGACACAAAACCATTAGGCAACTTCTCTCAACAGGCGTAATCTCGATAGATTATGTCAAGTCGATTGACAACCTAGCGGATCCATTTACTAAAGGTTTGTCACGAGATCAAGTTGAAAAATCATCAAGAGGAATGGGTTTAAAGCCTATGACATAGGATGATGCTTAATGGAAACCCTACCTATGTGATTAGAGATCCCATGAAGTAGGTTCAAAGGGAAAACTAAATTAAGCTGACTCCAAAAAGAGCACTGAGAGATGCATGTCTCTTCCCAGTTCCTAGGATGATGAACAGTGCTACCTGTATGGGTTGAGGTTAAGCTTGGCTTTTAATGATTCCATAGCTTTGAAATAAAAGTGGGGTATGACAGGATACTCTTTATGGTCAATCACCTAGTGAGTGTGAAATGGGGCCGTTTCTAGGAGAATGTGAAGTAAGGCATCGTTCTCCAAGTTCACTCATGAATAACCAGGGATGTTCAAGGCCAAAATGAACACAACAAGAGAACCTAGTTCTGCGAGAAAATGAAACTGTGTGATAGTTGTTGTTTGGGTTTACATCAAAGCCCGGGTGGTTCAAGACATCACGTTCACCTCCTGGACGAGTGAATCCGACAGCTACTCACTATGAGCGGTTCAAGGCTGAAAAAAGCTACCATCTCAAATGCAGTGATTTTTCGATTATGCTCTCAAAAGTCCATTTATCGAGTCTTTTTGTTTTTGTTTAGAGTCATTTTCCTTCATGTGGGGGATTGTTGGAACTTATTTTATTGAAATAAAATAAAGTTCAAGTGTGAAGGAGAAATGTCTGGCCCTTTAGGGTTACAGGACATAGTATTGGGCTTGGCCCATTAAACCTTGACTGATGAAAGAGGCAGTCAAAGCTCCTTGATTTTCTCATCAGTTGAGATTGAAAACCACGTTGTTTTATAAGGTGGTTATCCCCCTGATTGGAAAACACGTTCACAAAAGCTTCTTTAAAATTTCTCTGAGTCTGAGAGCATTCGCAGTGTCTAGAGTTCGCCAGACTTCCGCTTTTGAGTGTTGCAAAGCAGAAGAGTAGTAGTTGTATCCTGGGATTCGGAACGCCAAGGAACCGTCACACTACGGGGCGTTTTCAGAATTAAGGAAAGAGATTGTCTTCTCGCCTCTACAATTGAATCGCCCAATTGGTATTTTAGAATATCTATTTATTGAATTGCGTTATTTTATTTGCCTAATCTCGTTTGATTAGGGCTTGAGTTTTCCGGTTCCTACAACTCCGACCCTCGCCGAACTGAAACACTCGATCCCGACTCCGACTTCGCTCCCGGTCTCCAGCCCCCAACACCGATGACCCGGGTCTCCCTCCACTCTAACCCGGCGCTGACCCGACTTCTGCCTCCTCGCTACCCTGCCCCGACTCCAGCCACCCAAGACCCACGCCCGCGGCCACAAATCGCCGCTACCACCGCTCCCCGGATCCCCGACGTTGACCGAATAGAATTTAAGGCCGGAAAAATAAAAGGAAAAGAACAATAAGATAGGAAGGCTTACCCGCTTGCCCACACGATTGACCCGAGGAAAACAATGTGCTAGTTAGGGTTAAATAAATGGAAGCAAAAGAAAATCTTATCTTGATTTAAAGATAAATTTATTACTCTAACTAATTTTATTTTCCAAATATTTGACTAGTCATTTGAAATAATTTACAAAACAAAACCCGAAAAGTTACAAAACCAGAAAGGGAAATAAATTACAAGGCGAAATAATTTCCAAAACCGAGAAACAAAAAATCGGAACGGAACTAGATATTACATGGAGTACTACCTCCCTACTGGCAAGAGATTTAGGGGGAGATACAATGTCTACTCAAAACAAACATCGTGTCTTCCAAACTATCAAAGAGAAAGTGTCTTTACAAGAATGGGGCATGTTATGCATAGGATTTGTTGCCTCATTATTCTAGGTTGCAGATGATATGCAGTTGCATGGTGCTCCGGTACATACAATAATGATGCATAAGGTGAAGACAACTAAGAAGAATGAATTGTGGTGTTAAGTGAGTAGAGAGCTGGTCCAATCTTCTCTATTGGATTTTGTTGTCGTTATAGGGTTGAGGTGTTGTGAGGAGACTGGTTATGAGATTCCAGATGTTGATATGGAGGATGTATTAGGAGTGGACCATTGCATATTGACTGACTTGGAGAATATGTTCTATAAGGAGAAAGATAAGGAGAAGAGGTTCAGTTAGCTCATTTGATGGTTTTAGAAGGAGTCTTGCTTCCCGGGAGGAGTGATTCTGTTCGTCCGGACTTTGTTGCCTTATAATCTAACATGGAGTTATTTTAGGAGTATCCTTGGGGTATGAAGGTATTCAGTGCTACCATTGAGAGCTTGAACAAGTTTTCTATGTGTAGTAATGCAAACAAGCCAAAGTTTAACTTTCGTAGGTATCCTTTGGCCTTTCAAGTGTATTAATTGTTGGTGATTTTAGTGTCACCAGTGATTGATCCTTGAGGAATCAGTGATGGTTCTTGAGGGATCAATGACCATTTTGCGTTATCAGGATTCATGCGACTTTATGAGGTTCTATTTAGCTTATCACAAGTCTGGGGGTGTGGAGTACACGCTTGTGTAAGTATATTTGGGATCTAGTGGGAGTATTAAGGATATGTTACTCTAGGATCAATAGTTTAAAGAACAAGAGTTCTGGTTCACTGATACCAACGGGATTAGTCTTTCAACGATTTGAATATTAGTCATGTGGGTTAACTGCCTATATAACCGTTGTATAACTACTTGAGTAACCTCATTTTTATCATTGGTTTCTGATGGGCCACGTGTCTCTCCAAGAGAGAGCCGTCGGAGGCAAAGGATCAACGGTAACCATTAGTAATCACCCATAACTTGTAGAAACCGCTCCCAAGGTTTTCCTACGACCTATATAAGGACAAAAGGAAGATAGGGTCGGGTTGGCTTGCTGGTTGGATAATCTCTCTGAAGATTAAACCAAGTCGAAGTCATACATCCATTAATACATTATTCTATAGTTTGATCCTTACCATAAGCCTTAGAAAGGATCAGCAGATTTGTTTTATCTCAGTTTAGATTTTGTGGGTTCCCTAAGGCTTATAAGGGGCAAAATACTGATTTCGGAAAATGTTTACACGACTCAAATCTTATCCGAAGACAGACACCATTGATTGTTCCCCAGGTGTTCAGCATTGAAGTGAAGACGGATCAATAGACGCAACAGCGCTAACTGGATCAACACCAGAATCCAACATTAATATTATACAAAGTATGTATAATGTATTTTAATTTGCCACTTTTCTCAAGATTATGCAATGGTGACAACCTTGTATCTTTTTGCTATATGGTGTTGAATGGGTTATACATTGGTAATAATAAAGTTTGGTCATTAATTTATCTGTTTAGTTTACACATTATAGTGGTTACAACTAGTATTGCAATGTGTGCTGGTCGTAAATAGTTTATCACTAGTACAAAAGTACAGATTAATATCGGTGAAAAAATATAGCGGTTGAAAAACTAATAACCGTTTCAAGTGTTTATACCGGTTATTTAAAAACGTGGTATGCAAATTAGAAAAAGATTCTCGGATACCGGGTTTTTTTTAAAACTGGTAGAAAAATTGATTCTTAGATAACAGTTTAAAACACAACGGTTCAAACAACGATTTTTGGATATCGGTTTTGTTTAAAACCGGTATAATTTTCTTTAAAAAAATTGAAGTCCTTTGCTACGTTAGTGCAAACGGAAAAAAAAGCTTCCCCAAAACCTAGCCTCAAAATCCCGTCGTCGATGGACCTCCCCCCTCTCTCTCTCCACCACCATTATCGAAGCCTTCGATGCCGTCTTCGGTCTACTACGGCCACCTTATCAACTCCACTCACCAATTTGAATTTGAGATTGAGCAAAATCGAGGCGAAAGATGGAGAGATTGCGAGTCATCCACATGACCTTGAGTTGCGAGTCTTTGCAACCATTTCTCCCATACGGTTAGAGTCGGACCTTCGTAGTCTAGCGGAGGAAAACAGTTTTCAGCCCCTTGCTCTCGGCCGCCCGTGCAGCACCATAATGATGGTGAGCGGAGACCAAAGGAAAAGATGGCGAGGGAATAATTGGTCACCGTTAAGCGGTTCAACCGTTCTGCTTGGCCTGATACTCACTAATTTCTCATTCATTTTCACTTTTCTTACTTGAATTTTGTTTGAATCTTTTGAGTTTTCAGATTATTAGCTTTTCTTTGCACACCAACTATTTGTTGAAATGTCACAAATATATGGATTGTTGTTAAAGCCATCCTATTCTTTGGATACTGGTTGTGTATCTAAATAAAAGGAAGTGGATTGAAGAGACCGCCTATCCACGTTTCACTATGATTAGTCAATGCCATGGCTTTGTCTACCTTGTTTGGGAAGCACTATCTAAATTTACACCTTCATTCTATTGTGACACTAGTGGTTATGCTTTTACATATCCCCTTGTTCGTGTGTTTGGAGGCAAAGTCAGCTGCTACTCACATTACCCTACAGTTAGTACATATATGATATATGTATCCCATGTTCGTGATCGTATTTTTATGTGCAACAACGATTGCAGAATTGCTCAGAGGTTCGTACCTGCTACTAAATCTTGATTCATCATTATGTATCTTTTTTTACTTTAGGTGACTTAGAGATGAATTTGTATGTGAATTGAGATTCTTGCCACTAAATCTCACATTCATGAGTCAATACTATCTTTAGTATATTTCTATGAGCATTCCTAACTCGGTTTTAGTGATTTGCACATTAAAAATAATCATTGTAGGTCTTTATGCCTTTTTATTGTGTTCAGTCATCCCATCACTTACTCAATTTTTAACGATTTCTGTTTGAATGACAACACTTGGTTATCAAGCTATTAAATCTTGATTCATCATTATGGGCTATTTGGATCCTGTGCTCACTTGGCAATGGTGAATTCTATATGTACTTAAGGCCATATAGAGAAGATTCGGAAGATCCCTGAACGTATGAAGAGAGTCTATCCTCTTGTGACACATTAGGGTTGTAGGTAGGTAATTTAGCCTTTTGTGAAAATTATTTAGCAAATCCATATATTCCATTTTTTTGCGCTAATTCCTTTATTTTTCAAATGTCCAATATCACATACTTTTTCTTCAAACAGGTTCTTCCACTGGAAAGACCAAACAAGACTCCAACAATCATATCGGGTTTTGTAAGATGTCATCATTAATGATCAATGTTGTTATGTTGTAACTTGAAACCATGTCATTAGCTTGATAATTGTTCTAGGTTAAATCATAACAAGACTGATTGCTTGTTGTCATATCTTATATGGCATTTGCACTGTATTCGTCAATCGAATCTGTTTTATGCAGATTGAGTATGATCCAAGGGTGATCACCTTCGGTCCATTTTTAGATGTCTTTTGGTCAAGCCATGACGTCCTTCAACTGAATGTTGAGGATATAATGACCCACTTCAATATTGGCCTTCAAGATCTCACTGATTCTCAAAGGACCAGGGAGCGTTAAAGAGTGGTCGATGAGCAAGTGAAGGACGTACTTGATGAGTTGAAGGACGAATGCTCACATCTTGAGGAACATGCTCACCTACATAGAAGGATCATTCACCCTAGTGGAGGCCTCCACTTGCCAATATCATCGTCCTTGTCATGTCCTCCAAAGTCCTATTCTTCCTTTTCACAACATTATTTTGTTAAGGAGTTCGAGGAGCTGAGAAGTTGTGGGAGATGCCTTTTTGGTCACAAAAGCTTAGGAACTCTGAATTCTTGAACTCAATTCCATGGTCTAACCTGATTTTTGCTTTCGATCAATTTCATCCCTAGAGTAACTTTTACTTGTTTGATGAAGATCTCAAACATTCTAAATGCATCTGTTTTGCATGATAGAAAAAGAACTCAGGTAAATTGAGAAAACTCATCGACAATAGCATACATTTACCTCTTTCCACCATAGCTTTGCGTTCTCATTGGTCCACTTAATTCCATATGAAGAAGTTTCAAAGGCTTTTTCGAGTTCACAACATTCTTTGATTTGAAGGAACTTCTCGTCTACGTCTCTTGAATGCACGCTTCATATGTTTCAGGTTGATCAGGATCGATTTGGGGAAATCCTCTGACTAAGTCTTGTTGGAATAACTTGAAGATGGTGATAAGTCCGGCATGTCCAAGACATCGATGGTAGAGTTCAATGTCTTATGAGGATATTGTTAAGCATAGTTTTGATGGAGGCTTGAACTCGCTATTGAGGTCGTACACATTGTCCTTCCTTATTCCTTTCAGCAGAACTTGATCTGTCTTCTTGTTGAAAACTAGGCACTCATAGAGTCAAATGTGACCAAGTTGTTCCCTTGATCACACATTTAAGAGACACTCAAGAGATTGAAGCCTAAGTTCTCAACAAGATTGATATTTTATACCTTAGTTGAGTTATTGATTCTTACAATGCAGTCCCTTTGATGCTACTTTTGCCCTTGTTCTTTAAGGAGACAGTCCCTCCTTGAGTGTTTGTCTTGATAGAGATGAGGTGGATCTTGCTTTTAGTCATATGATTTGAAGCTCCACTATTGATGATCCATGACCCATGGACCATGGGCCAATGTTCACCCCTACCTGCAAAGGAACGTTAGTTCTTTGCGACCCGTGTAAGGTGTCCCTTACCTGGTTTGTTACAATAAAACACTTTCCTACAAGGCAAATAATCAAGCAAGTTCACATCATTTGAGAATCTAGCATGCTTTTTCACAAAAGACGAGCTAGCATGCGTCTTAACAAAAGACTTGACGTTCCTAGGCTTAGCAAACTTTTTCTTTTCATTCCCGACCTCTCTTCTTTGTTGGACATCTTCCTCAAGCTTATAACATTCAAATTGGCGGTGTCCATGTAACCCGCAATGCCAAAATGTTTTATAGCACTCACCAAGATAATATTTTGGGTGTGACCATTGAATCCTATTCTTCTTCATTTGCTCTAGATTAATGACTTTTGATCATTCACCCTTAGCAATTTTAACATATATCTTACGACTCTTAGAATTTGTGTAGTAGTCGTCCTTAGCACCCGACCTACCACTTTCAACGGATTCTTTCTTCCCGATTTTTGTTCTTTTGCCTTTCAAGTTGTAATTCAGAAGGTTTACATGCTTCAAGTCAATAGGCAAAGATTCCTTATCACTGCTTGAGACTGAATTAATGCCAAGTCTCTTTCTAGTAGGAACGAACAAAATTGGTTTGTTCGCTTGGACACTTGTTTTGTTTCACCTCTTTCCTAAGTTTCTCATTCTTAGTTTTTAGGCATGCAATTTCTGATTTTAGAGTTTCGTTAAGACTAATTGAGGATTTTAGCCGGACCACATAGAACATTTGTTCACAGTTTTTTCTACATTAGCTTCTGACTCTTCATCCAAACTATCTATCTTTTCACGAAGCTCAATGTTATCAAGCAAGACTCTAGACAAAAATTTAAACAGATTAGGCTTAGAGTAATTAGCAAGGGACTCTAAGATGGTTTCGTTTATTACCTCTTCCTCGACGTCTTTTGAATCGTCCCCAATGGCCATCAGACAATTGTTTGGGGAGCTCCAGGATTTAGGATCTTTTTCGAAGTCTTCCTAAGCTGCTACGTACGCCTATTCTTTTCCTTTGAAGTTTGAACTTCCTTTAGAGTTGCAGTTCTTAGCGAAGTGCCCCTTCTTATTGCACTTGAAACAGGTTACATACTTCATCTCTTGATCAATTACTCTATTGAAACTCTTGTCCTTTGAGAATGAGAAGAAGTTCTTCTTGTTCAACTTTCCCTTCATGTACATAGCCCGAACAATTTTGGTGATAAGAACCAAATTATCGTCCTCTTCACCTTCGTCCTTAGAAGTTGGGACTTCAACTCTAGCGCTCTCCTTCTTTAGAGATGCTCCAATCTTCAAAGCAATGCCTTTCTCCTCCTCAAAGACTTTGTTCTTCTCTATTCTATCTTCATAAGCTCTCAGCTTTCCAAAGGTCTCTTTCATGGGAAGACCCTTATTGGTAGGGTTTTCCTTGAAGGACGTTCGATTAAAGTTCCACTCACCAAACAACCCATCAATTTTGTTGGATTCTCATCTGATTGGTGATCTCCTCTTTAGTGATTCCTAGCTGGACTAGTTTGTTGACTAGCCTAGGGCCTCAAAGCGGTAGGCATAGTCATTGATTGACTCGCCTATGTCCATTTTGAAACAGAAGAACTCCCTTTTGGCACCCATCTGGTAGTCATCCTTCATATCTGCCGTTCCTACATGGAATTTCTCTATGGCATCCCACATGTGCTTTGCAGAAGGGAGGTTTCCGATTTTGGTAACGTCCCTTTCACACATGGAATTTTGAAGAAGGACGACAACTTTGGCATTCGTCTTCATGAGCTTGAGCTCTTCTAGACCCCAAGTGTCTTCCTTATTTACCTTATCAGCTGCAACCTTGAAATCACCTTTCCTTGTGACATACCAACATTGATAATCCTAACTTCTGATCCAATAAGCCATTCTTGGTCTCCAACGATCATGATTTCCTTCCACCAGGCGTGGAGGCTTATTTTTAGTGTTGTCGGCTGGTTCCATGTCCATCATTTTTACTTGCAGACTATTAATCTAGAGAAACCTGCTTTGATACCAATTATTGGATCGTTAGTAGTTAAAGAGTCTAAGTACGTACTTAGGGAAGACGTCCTTATGCAGTGGAATACTTAAACATATAGAAAATGCGGAATATAAACAAGTAAGGACGAGCACATGATTTATAGAGGAACCCCACTTAGACCAACTAGTCTAGATGGGTAAACCTCTACCTCCGAAAAGAATTTTGAATGACTTCCCTTTACTTCTATTAAATGAGTCCTTACAGGTATTACAAGACAAATTCACTCTTCTCTAAACTATAAGGTTCCGTCCCTATTGTTTACTAGTGAAATTTCTCTCAGCCCTAGTAAGTACTCCTTATCACTTGTTACAAACAATTTTGTGATTTGATTTGGATTTCTTCTACTATTTGACACTATCTATTACTCTTGTTCTTGAAAGCTCGCAAGAGTGTATGGAAGAAGTTACCTCACAATATAAATACAAACGGTTATATTTATAGTGGGTGAGATTGGGTTCCTTTCCTAGGATCCAAATGCCCTTCTGGCGTCCTCAAATACAGGATTAGAGATGTCGCTTTCTCCATGTTGTACAATGTTGTCTTCATCCTAAAGTTATCTCCTTCATTTGCTGGAGAGCTTGCACGTGTTATCTTAGGATGATGTGGAAAGCGACGTCCTAACTTCAAGCTAATTTGTCTTCTGACATCTGAAGCTTTTGAGAACTACAATCGCCGATGATGTTATCTTTGTCGGGAAACCTTTATTTGAATTTGAACATGACAGTTTGACGTGCGCTCCTACTCGATATGACTGCTTCCGTATCTCAAAGAGGCTCATTCTTTTTCAAATTGACATGAAATTATTGGCGTCCCTATTCAATACGGGCGGCTATCACTTGTTGTCCTTTTCTTTTGATGATCGTCCCTAGAAGAATTCCTAGGATAAACACGTGGACAACTTATTATAAGACATTGAGTTTGTCATTATTAAAACTAGGGACGAAGATTGTTGATCCGGTATTAATGACTAACGTCCCTACAACTATCCCAACAGATCTCCCACCCCTAATCACTATATATTCTAGTCTATAACAAAGTCTCAAACAAAACCTTTAAACATACAAGGCTGCAATCAATCGATCATTAGTCCAAATACTAGTCTATAACAAAGTCTCAAACGAGACATTTAAACATACAACACGGTCATTATTTTTATGTAATAATAATCCTAAGTTCGTTTTATGCAAACAAGGCATTCCCAATAAGATGGACATGATAACGGAGGAAAATGAATTTACGAATATCGAGTATAAAGAGAGAACCATCCACTTGTCTTTGATTTTCGGGAATTGATTAGTTCCCTTTGTGAAGATGGAATTTGAGAACGAGCTCTTCTAGAAACGTACCTAATATGAGGCACGATAATCAAGACGATAACAAAATAAATTAACATTTAGGGCCCGTTTGGTTGTTAAAGGGTAAACAGAAATGGAGTCAAAAATGAAGGGAAAGGAAATAGAATACGTTACCAACTTGAAAGTGTTTGGCTCGTTACAAAGAAATTGAATGAAAAGATCCCTAATTTTAAGAAACCAGGGTTTGTTTTCAAAAGCCCTAAACTTCATCAATTCCACCTAATCCTTCCTCCTCTCTTAACATGCATGTTCAACCTTTTGTTGATCATCAAAGCAGCCCACTTTCATCTTCTTACCTAATCTCAAGCATTGATTTTCAAATCTAGGCCCCAAAAGTTGAAAGAAGAGGGAGAGATCTCAAATTTCAATGGATGACAAATGATAACGAGATCAAGGATGTTCTAAACAGAATCATGGGAGCTTGTATTATTTTTCAAAACTCCTTTAATGGTGAATTGCATCGTTCATGAGTAGAGCTCCTTCCATGGTGATTTGGCGTTCAATTGCAGAGTTCCTTCAATTGATATCATCTTCTAGAGGTGATCTAGGATTGGGAAATGAGAAAAGGTGACAGTGGGAGATCGGGAAAAAGAGATGTGGTAGACTGGAAAAGTTGAATGAGGCATAGATATGTAGAAGATTAGAAGGATTGGTGGAGTCGAGGAGGCTATTTACTAATGGGAGAGAAATGGAGTGTTACATGACCATCAAAATCAGTAAACAAAAATGGGATTGTTTCCAATTACTAGCGGAATGGAAAAATATTAAAAATCACAACCAAATGATGCATAACGGAGTGAAAAAAGTGTTTCCGTTTCCGCACCACTATTTTCGTGCTAACAAACAGGCCCTTAATTTATTTCTTGTTCCAAGAACTTATAACAACTTGTAATGCTACCATAACTTATTGTTCTTTAATAATTTACAATCATAAGTTTTCAGCTTATTTGAATGGCCGAAACGATATGAAGTTTTTTTTTTATGAAATCATTGGTTTACGAATATTCTTCGTATAGTTTTTATTAAAATATTTCTTAAAGAAATTAAACGAATACTTGATTAAAATTCATTATTCATAATAAAATAATATTTTTATATTAAAGTCCCAATTAATTTAATTATACTATCATATTAAGTTATATTATTTATTTATTAGATTAATTATCAATTAAAATTAATTTTGAATAAAAAGAAGTGGCTTTTTAATTTATGGAAAAGATTTATACCGGTGACGAAGGGTTTTCGAGCAGCGATGGCGAAGCCTTACGACCTCAGATTTGGGCGGAAGACGCGACTGTCGGTAGAGGGCGTCTCAACCTTCCGACCTAATGAACCGGTGGCTTGACGGCGGTGAACAGGTGGTCAAAGTAGGCTTCCCAATCTGCTTCTACCGGTGGGTCCTTGGCCTTTACACCAACAATCACGAGTTAGACGGAGGATTACGGCTTTGATACTTATCGGTTTTAAGCAAGTGAGGTGTCATTGGAAAGTCTTGAAGTCTAGTTTATGGTGGTTTGAATGGATCTAGAAATGGATGCGTAACGAAGAGGAAAAACAGGTTTTATAAAGGGGTTGTAAACTCATTTTCTAGGCATGTTTTTGATCGAACGAAAACGAATTGGGCAGGCTCAGGACTACAGTATGAATGATTTTTCTTAGGTCGTGTAAGGCTGAATCACAGAGGGAAAATCGCTTGATCTAGTGTGCGATAACACCATTGCCCAATTTATAGTGTAATTTTCCCCAAAATTTGTCAAACAAGCTAGAGAAACAAGTGTAAAAAAATTAGATTTTTTTACAGGGGTAAAAATCAAATCAACTGGGAGAGTAGTTTGGCGGGGGAAACTCGAGGCCGTAATTCATGGTAGACCTTTCTTACACCTACAATTTGCCGGGCTATGGGCCGGTAGCTTGAAATCGAATCTCGCTACTTGGAGAATATAAAAATAATGTTATTGCATAATTTGCTATAGAAGCCACCTTATGTTGGTAATTTAAGTGTGGATGGGTATCTTAATCTTATGAAAGGTTAGAGGTTTGAACCTAACATCCTCAATTTTGTTTTGCCAATAGAATGAATATAAAGGATACGTGATTCATACAAAGGGTTATTACTCACAAAACTTCTTTTTTTGGGTAAATTTATATAGGGTATAGGATGGTGTTTTGTGTGCAGTCGTGTATCTTAGTCTAATTTTTTCTTTTCATTTCCGTTTGGTTTGCATTTTCTTGACGAACCGTTGTTGTGTGTTCGGTCGTTGTTATTGGACGATGTTGGGGGTAGGGCACTCCCCCGACGTATCGCTTGTTGGCTCGGTTTCTCTAGTTTAATTTATTAGGGTTCGTCCCTTTTCGAAAAGACATAGGGTATAGGATGATTTTATGTAAATCAATATCTATTACTATATACTAAAGCGGAAGCAAATTCTACCACCATATTGCGCCACATCACCCCCTCCTTTTTAAAATCTATCTTATTAAATCTTGATTCTATCATAATCTTATACGGAGTACTAGATACTTAATTAAAATATTAGATCTACATTAGAATTTGTGTTGTTTAGTTAATAATTCTATCCAAAAATATAAATCTCTATCTTATCATTATACACATTTTATTAATACATAGATCTATCATAAACCTTTTATTTAAAAAAAAAATTTTCATCACAATCTATAAATCATAATCATAATATTTTACCCATTTAGTTGAATATCATATTAAACTTAAATTATTTTTCATAATTTTATTATGATATTTTTTAAAATCATCAATAATATTGGTAGCAAATTCTACCACTACATTTAAGACAAGTATTAATTCTAGTAAAATAATATATTAAAGACATTTTTACTATCATATCATATTAAAATATCAATAAAAAAGTATATGTTATTTTTAACATATATATCACTAATATTGCATATTGATTACACTTTATAAAAAAAGGATAAATTTCTTAATTAAGATAATAATTTGTTCACATTTTCATTACATTTTTATATATATTTATTCTTTAATTATTTTTTCAGAAAAAATAACTTATATACGAGATAATTTGGTTTTCTATTTAAATTATTAAATTGTATCTATATATTTAATATTATAATATATTAAACCGAATTTTATTTAAACTTATTGATTTTATTATACAAGTTAGGTCACAAAATTTAATTTAAGATTTGTATCAATTGTTAACACAATATGATAATCCATATTATCTTATTTCATTCTTCCTCAATTATTTAAATATATGTTTATGTATGTATAAAAAGTAAATACATAAATAAAAATATTTAATATATATGATGATATACAAGAATGATGTCATTTTATAATCCAAAAAATAATTATTGTTTTAAAGTATATATATGATAATATTTGTAATTGTTATAGACTTATAGTGAATTCACACACAAAGCAATAAACAAATAAAAACACCCCTGTACAAGGTACGGGTCATCTGCTAGTATACTTCTAAACCTGAAGCAGCTAAGGGCAGTTTTGTCATTTAAGGTTTTATAAATCATCTATCCTATTTTTAATTACTACTTCGTAACTTTTATACCAGTTTTCTATCCATTTATATTTAAGGGATTTAATCAATCACGAGTAGATATTTACATGGTAGTTTCCATCTTGATTATCTAAATAAAATATAACTTATGTATATTTGTGTGAAGATCACACCTAATATTATTAGATATTAGTTTTTAATCTAAGATCTTATCTTTCTATTACCCAATACTAATATATATATTTGTGATTCGGATTCCTTATAAATATATTAATTTAAATCTACCCTAAATACGAATTAACTAATGCCAATTAACGAAAGCCAATTAACAAATGTGTGTACAATTAGATGCCAATTAGGATATATATATATATACCAATAAAAATTTAATGAAATATTAGTAATTAATCTAGCTATTTTATCGTTCTTTTTTTGCTTATTTAACTAAATATTAATTCTACTCTAATATATACATTTTAATGTTATTATTACAAACATTTAATTAAGAAATAAATTTATCTAAAACTTTTGCTTTTCTTAAATAATATTATCATTTATCTATGTATAAAAGACTTAAATTTAAAATATTATTGCTTAAGTTAGTTTGATGAGTCGAACATTTTGGTTTCGGATTAGGCATAAGGTTAGGATATTATATATAGAAAATAAATTTATTGATGTGGTTGGTCATGTAGGTTGGTCATTTGAGTTTGGATTGGGTAGAAGTTTGGACTATTCTATATGAAAAATACACCTTTTTATTGGTTAGTTTTATATGTTGATCATTCTGAGTTTGAGCTTGAGTATAATGTTGTACTATTTCATTTGTAGAATAAACCTATTGGCATAGTAGGTCCAGTAAGTTGGTCATTTTAACTTTGTATAGGTTCATGCCACTAAAATTAATTAATGAACCAATTCCAAATGTAGTAGTTTTCACAATACTTATCAGATTAAAATAAATTATGTACTTAATTTATAATACTTATATCATATATAAGTTATTATATTTTTTTTATTTGAAAACCCCCAGACAAGGCCCGGATTATAACTAGTTTAACTTTAACTAGCTATACCTGTCGTGCCATGCACGACTATTTTACTTAAAAATAAAATTATATATCTATGGAAAATACTATATAAGTTTTATTATATAAATGTGTTTTTTATCTTTTAAAAAGAGTGATATTGTTTTTGAAGTTTATATAACCCAATATATATATATATATATGACATAATTTTTTCACTCATTTATATATTTTTATAAAACCTGATTATAAGAATATAAGTTGATATTTTACTTACAATTTTTAGCATATATAATAACGACTATCATAAATTTAAATATAAAAAAAAAATTCATCAACTGATAAATTGATAAAGTTTATAAAACTTTAATAGAAAATTGTCGGAAACCACAAATTTACTTGTATTAAAGAAATAAGTTGATTCCAATATTCATAGATTTTGTTTAATTTGTTTGTGAAAGATTTTCCCTATAATGCTTTAAGAATTAATAACGGACAAAAGCTTTTTCTTATAAGTAGATAAGAAAAAAGTCAATAGGAAAACCCTATATAATGCGAATAATACAAATTAGTTTTTTTTTATATATGAGGTAGGGTCAAAATTAGTGTGGTAGTTCAAAAACGACCACTTGTATGTTTGTATTGAGAAAATAAGGGGCATTTGTATAATTTGAGAAAATAATGGAATTATTTTGTAAAGAACTAAAAATTATGAAAAAGAGGTATGTGATCAAGATATAAATCGAAATTTTTATTTGGCTAAAAATTCAAATTTGTTATCAAGATAGAAATAAAAAACAAATACAATGGGAAAAAAATATAGTAGATCATGTAAATATAGAAAATAATTAATTTAAGCTTAAAGATGCTAAATTTATTCAAGCAAATCAAATAATACAGGAAAAGTCTTTATATTAAAATATAATTTAAAATTTTATCTTAAAAATTCTAAATTTAATTAAGTAAATAAAATATAATTAGTTCATAATTATATTTCGAAAATTCAAGATATATATTTGAATCATGTTCTTCAATTAAGTGATATATTAAAAAAGATAAAATATCTTACCAAAATTTGAAATTTTGAATATATCTTTCACATAAATAGATAATATAATTTATCAAATTAATTGAAATACCACAAATTAAAAAAAATTAACAAAAATAAGGTGGGTCCAAAATTAACTTTAGAAAAGATAAGTGATATATTAAAAAGATAGAATATCTTACCAAAAGTTGAAAATTTGATCATATCTTTTACATAAATAGATAATAAGAAATATAATTGGATTAATTGAAATAACATAAAATAAAAGCTATTTTTATCAAATATGCAGTGGGCCAGAATCAACGTGATAATACATTCATGGGTAGTACTTTCATGGTGTATTTTATTAGTAAGTGGAACCAAATGTGTAGAAAATTCAAGGAAAATTCCTTTTGGTACCCTTGTGGTTTTGACAATACCTTTTGGTGTCCTAAGAAAAAAGGTATTCCTTTTGGTACCCCTATGGTTTATACATTTTCCTTTTCATAGCTAAAACTCTATTTAAACCCATTTTTCATCCAAAAAAATTTAATTTTCATTTAAAATTTAAATAAAAACGAATTTGCTATGAAAATATTTGAATATTTAAAATTTAAATAAAAAATTGTCCATCAAAAAATTAACTTGTGAACTTTGAATATTCAAAACTAATGATTTTTGGGATTTGTAATTTATTAATATCACATAAACACGTCATCAAAAATGTATTGAGAATGGCCCAACAATATATTGAGTTTTGAGATTTGTGAATTTGCTTAGTAGTATTTTTTATGATTTATTAAATTGAGAATGGTCCAAATTAATCCCAAAAATCTAAGGTTGTTGAAATATACTCTAAAAATAATTGTATATTATATATTCTACAAATTGTAGCATTTTGCATGCAAAAGTAAATTCGTTTTTATTTACATTTTAAATGAAAAATATTTTTTTTAGATGAAAAATGGGTTTAAATAGAGTTTTGGCTATGAAAAAAAAAATGTATAAACCATAGGGGTACCAAAAGAAATAACTTTTTTCTTAGGACACCAAAAGGAATTATCAAAACCACAAGGGTATCAAAAGAAATTTCCCTAAATTCAATAACATAGTGTAATTAGTTTAATTCAAATATTTAAGACATGTCGTACGACGGGCTAAGCTAGTAACGTATTATACTCGCTTGCAAGTGTAGCTTGTAGCAAAATTACAAAATATGACCATGGCAGCGCAATGAGAATGTATGGTACCTGTCTGGACCCGTAGGTCGAAATTGATTTGAAAGCCCAAAATATATGCCGGTGCAACTTCTCGATGACATGACTATCCTTTATAAAAGGAATTTTTTTGGTTGAATTTTATTAAAGGAAATTTTAAAGATAGATAATATGGCTTAAGAGATAGATTTTAAATGAGTAAGAAAAAAGATAAAGTTTAAAGATTTGCTAAATAAGTAAAATAAAAGAGAAGAAATTGTTAATATCCATTTGAATTGATTAACAAAAAAAACAATATATATGGTTAAAAAATATTAAACTAAAAAATATAAAGCGGGACCAGAATCAACGTGGTGGCTCGAAAACGGTCGACTTTTATAATATATATATATTGATTGATGATTTTGTTTTTTGGTTGAATCAAATTCCTCTTTACTTCGACCAAAAAAAATACAGTAATTCCTCTTTAATAAACTTAGCCCAAAAGAAGGTTGGCATGGGTAGGAGCAACGGGTGAGCTGTCGACATTCTCCCGACGTGTGTAGTCGCCCCCGCCCCGCCCACACCATTCACGGTTCATACAACAAGAGACGAAAGAAGAGTAGACACCACGCTTCCCATCCGATAGGGGAGAGAGAGAAACAGAGCAAGGAGGATCCCCATTTGTATACAGTATATATGCCATTGTGATGAAGAGAGATGAAAGTGGATAGCGAATTGCGTATGAATTTGTGATTGTCATCTGACTATCTGAGGGAGGCAGGCAAACCCCCAAACAGGGAAAGAAGAAAACCCTCACAATCCTAAGAAAGGGGTTTGACCTGGGAAATGGGCGTCTCTCAGATCGATGCCAGGGCGGAGGGCTGGTTGTATCTGATAAGGTCTAATCGGATTGGCTTGCAATACTGTCGCAAGCGTTACTTCGTCCTGGAAGATCACCTTCTTAAGAGCTTTAAATCAGTCCCCACCTCTAACTCTCAGGTTTTGTCTCCGTCTCTCTCAACCTCAGTCTTGGATTGCCTTCCATCAAATTTTGTTCTATGTCATTACCTGTCTACAAGTTGGATCCAGATTATTATGTTTGTTCTTGCCCTACCATAATCGGTGTGTTCCGTAATTGCTGTGAAATTGGCTAATTTTGATGAAAAAGACTTCTTGCCAAACCAGGAACTTACTTGAAAATAAACATACTAAGCTTAGTTAGCCATATATTCTTGCCAAATTAGAGCATTTCTGCCTGCTCTTTGTGTGAGTCACTACTTTACAGAAACAAAACCACATTCTCAGCAAGTAGCTATGGCTCGTGAAAGAATTTTACAACTCCACATTGCTTTCTGGTGCCTGTTCACTACCTCAATATTATTCAGCAAATGCCTGTTCTTCGGCACCACTGTGTATCGGTTAGTTGTTGGTCCTAATCGATAACATTTTCATTTTTTCTGAAGGATCCGGTGAAAAGTGCTGTCATAGATTCATGCATACGGGTGACAGATAATGGCAGGGAGAGCGCTCAGAGAAAAGTATGAGCAACTTCTCGGTTTATTCAGTCATTTTCCTGTATTTCTTTTATTATATGTTTGTTAATTTTCTGTCTCGAAGATTTTACATATCCTATTTCTCGTGCAATTACTGCAACTGTAGGTACTCTTCATCTTCACGCTTTATAACACTTCCAATCACAACGACCAGTTAAAGGTGTAGGAAAGTTCTCTCTGAAGTGTCTTAATATTGGAGCTGTTATTTTGATCTATGAAACTTAAAAAGTTTACATGGTATTTGCTTTCATAGCTGGGGGCTAGCCGCCCGGAAGAAGCAGCAAGATGGATTCATTGTGTTCAGGAAGCATCACTAAAGGTTTGTAACTGTTCCATCTCACTAGTTTAAAATAGATGATGTTGAGCCTAATAAAAAAGAATCCATTTGCTTAACTGCAGGCTTGTCCTAATGTTGGGGATAATGTTGTTGGTTGCCCCAAGAGCATGCGGCAGTCTTTCAGGTAGCCTTATTAGCTGTACAACCAAAAACGTGGTTGATTTCTATGGATAATTCCATTTTTTTTAAAAGCAAATTTAGGAGTTCTCTTGTGGGCAAGTCAAGTATTTCTTCTAGCAGAATTCAAAGTTTAAATAAATGTGATTTGAAGGAGCTTATACTTTGAGATTTTGTTTATTGAAAAGGATTTGTCTGTCCAACACCGCAGGTTGAATGGCTCTAGTAGAGTACACCATTCTAGCTCTATAGATTGGACTCTTTATTCTTCTGCACAATTAGATCCGACAAGTTCTGATGTTGTTGCACCTTCTTCATGGACCATATTTGCTTGTCAGAATGGTAAACCCTGACTATGGCAGTTTTGACCCATTTGACATTTTTGTCTTATGTAATCAATAATGCAACATTTTGTGAAATTGGTTCAGGATTGCGCCTGTTTAAAGAAGCAAAAGACAAAGATGTTAATGGGAAGGTGATTAGCTTTTTGATTAAGGCATATATTTGGGCTAATTCAATTTCTACAACTCACCATCCTTTTTTCAGCATTGGGATGATCATCCGGCAATAATGGCTGTTGGTGTCTTAGATGGAGCATCAGAAGACATCTTCCGGGCGCTTATGTCTCTTGGTCCCTCACGATCAGAGTAAGTTCATGATAGCTCTCTCATTTGATTGCTTGTAAATGAAATTTCATTTTCCTGTATATTCTCTTCTTTCCAAAAAGGATCAGCTAGAGCATGTTTGGCATGTACTTTTGAGGAGTGTTTAGAATTAGTAAGCTGCATTGCTCTTTTCCCTATGAATTGTTGACAATCAAAGGTTTAGAATTTAGCACATGATAGACAGATGTGTCTGTCTCAAAATAAAGAACAATAGATAGCAGCATGCTTACAGAGACTTGTCCTACTTGTATATCAATATATTAGTGGTTGGCTTCACAACATTGGTTAAGGCATTATGCTGTTTATGTTCCTGATTGCTGGCATATCATACAAACAAGTTATCTGGCTACTTTTCAGTGGAGCCACTCTTTAGATGGTTTACATAGTCTTTAATGTCTACCCATTCTAACTCGGTAGTCTATCATCTTTTTCTCTTAGAGGCTTAATCGGTCTAGTCTTGCTTGTGTTGCAGTGATTCAATGTTTTGTTCTCTAAGAGTTTAGATGATTCACATGGACAAAATATGATGAGTGTTTTCCCATTATTGCACGGAAAAGGTCTTATTTGAAAGCTTGCTCCTTTTCTAAGTGTTTTTTTTTTCAAATGAATCAGTCTGTTATCAGCAGCATCTTTCTTTTCCAGCAGGTTTTACTGGGATATTTCACTTCACGTTGTTTTTGGCCTTATTGGCTCTCTCTTGTCCATTGTTTTTTTCCCTCTTACCTAAAGTAGGTGTTTTGTTCAGTGAGAGTTTAGATTGTTCACATTAAGGATGCCTGATGAGTATTTTTGAATATTGCTCTTAAATCAGCTCTTCTTGAGATTGCTATCTTGCGACTACGTTGTGTAGCATTATTTTATGCAAATTTAAGAGCGTGGTGTGGTTTATCTGTTTTTGACCTCATGGATTTCTTACAGATGGGACTTTTGTTTCTCTAAAGGCAGTGTGGTTGAACATCTTGATGGTCATACAGATATTATTCATAAGCAGTTAAATCGAGATTGGTTACCTTGGTGAGAATAAGTTTTTGGCAAGTTGGAATATATCAATATCTAAAGATCATCATGGTTTACTCACTTTTTGAGCATTAACATGCAAAAAACTGCTGATTTTTCCTGCTAAAAAGGGGAATGAAACGAAGAGACCTGCTGCTGCGGAGATATTGGAGAAGGGAGGATGATGGAACATATGGTATTATCTCACAAGTATGGTACCCCATTCCCATAAATATTTTTGTTCAGGCAGAGTTATAATGCCCTTTCTGTTTTCACAGTTATTCTCTACCACTCTGTGTACCACAAGAAATGTCAACGACAACGAGGATACGTGCGTGCCTGCCTTAAAAGTAATGTATGCTGTGTTTTTATTTTGATATTATCCAACTCAATGGAATATTTCTACATCGTTGAAACTTCATAGTTCATTTTCGTTTTGTTAAAATATTTAGCACAGCATCCTTGTCCTAAATGTACATCATGGTCATTGGTCATGGCTATAGATCAATCTGACCTTTATTCCTTTCTATTCCATTATACTCTCTACTTTCTTTTGGTGTTTATATTATATTTTATCAGTTCTTTTTGTACTCTCTGAGTGATTGTTGTCAGGATTTTGCCTTGCTTTAAAGGCATGAGTTTATTCACTTTCACTGCTTTTGTTGCTTCCCATGATAAAATTGTTTTTGGTAAGCAATTAGTGACTTAACCTTAAACCTCTTAATCAAGCATATCAGGTCAGATAACATTCAGGTTTAGGATATTTCTGGGTTACTTAGGAATGATATAGGCTGGGCTTGCTTTTATAAGTATAAACTTGGAGTTCCGTTTCTGTATGGTTTCGAATTTCAATTTTCTTTTAGTTCTAAGGGTGCATGGATACCCAAGAGAATGCACTATAATGCATTATTATGCTGTTTCATGTTGGTTTCTTTTGTAAATTATTCAATTAATGTATCACAAAAACTGTGTTTACCAAGTCAATTGACTACTTGGTCTTGGATTGATGATGACCACAATAATGAATTTATTAGTTAACATATTCTTTAACAGCCTACTTTGAAAAACTCAATTTCCTGGCTCTCGGAAAAAGATGAATTAGTAGTATAAAATGCGATGGTTTATACAAGTTTCCTTTCACTTAAGAAGCTAAGAGAAAAAACCATGCAGTCCTGTTGTATTACGTAAACTTCTGCCAAATGAGCAATGATACTTGGTTGTTTTGGAGTAGTAAAAATCTCATTTTGTGATGATATTATGGAATAGATAGAAAGGCTTTTCTTAATGTTTTCAATTAATGACTTTCACCAGTGTCGGCTGATGTCGTGGGGATATATGCATTACAAGCTGCACCATTTTACAATTTGAACAGCAATAATTATTTCATGATACAAGATATGAGCTTATCCAGTAGGACTTGATGCATTGGTGTGTGACTTGAAAACCCTTTGGTAGATTTTTTTTATAAACGTTGTAACTCTGTATACCTATTCAGGTGGAGGTTATGTGATATCTCCTGTGGGCCAAGGAAAGCAATCAGTTTTAAAACACATGGTTGCTATTGACTGGAAATATTGGAAAGCATATTTGGTACCATCTTCTGCCCGATCTATTACAATCAACATGCTTGGGAGGGTTGCTGGTAAATTCCTTAATTATAAATAGCTTTTTGTTTCCCTTGCAAATATCAATCATCAACCTTTGTATTTTTAAATCAATCTGCTTGCAGCCCTAAGAGAACTGTTCAAAGCCAAAGTGGGAAATTTCTCATGTTCTGATTTCTCATCTGGAAATGTAACAAGAGGTACATGGTTGCTGCGTAATGAGGAGGGTAAGAAGAGTAATGAACAAATACAACCAGTGAACGAGATCAAAACATTGGAGAGAGAAACCACACTTTCAGAGGTTGCTAGTTTTGTAGAATTGAATGATACAAGTGATGAATTTTTTGATGTCCCCGAACCTTCAGACAATGATCTGGAAGAATGTTGGCCATCTGATTGTGGTTCGGATACTTACTCTCAGGTATTATTTTATGGTTATTTTATTATTTATGTTTCTTTGGTAAGAAGAGAGTGATTATATATGATGTTTTTCTTGCATCAAGACAAATCAAATTTGATGGACATTGAATTCTTGGGATATAGTCTCAGGATAGCTAGTAGTAAGACTTGTTGAAGACCCAAACTGTTTCAGCAGCTATTCTTCATCTTTTTGGCATTTGTCCAATAAAATGAAATAAATCTCACCCCCTGAAACCCTAGATATCCAAATTTGTTCATGTTAAAAGCCTTGGTAAACATTAGTGTAGTATTCCTGTTTGCCTGCTTAAAATTAACTTAACTTTTGAGGGTTTGCAGGAAGCACGGCATCCCAAGTTCTCTAGTGCTGCTGGTTTTGTGAAAAAGTTGCATGATCTGGCGGGTCAGTTGATTCATTGTGCACTTTTATCACGGATTCCTAGATTGTATTAAACAACAAATTAGAGGTTCCTTTTGCAGTTCACAAGAAAGGTTATGTTGACTTGCAAGAGATGAGGGGTGAAGATTGCATGTCATGTTGCTATGGAGCTACCCTCCCTAGAGATCCAACTTGTGCTTTGGCTTCCAGTTGCACAGAAGCTGATCCATCAACATTTTTGATCAGAGGAAAAACATATTTGGAAGATCGACACAAGGTAAGATAGCACAAGTACTGGAGTCTATGATTATCAAAAGTAATATTGATCTTTAGATTCTGTTTTAGCAGACACAAGTATTTATCTATCATGGGTATTGCTGAAAAGTCTATACTCCTTGCTGGTTCTTGAAATATGTGTCATCTCTCTACTTTTTATGTTTCCCACAACAAAGTTTTCACCGAAAAAGTCATTTTCACCCCAAAGTGAAATAAGGCCTAAGCCTAGAGGGGCACAATGGTTATTTAATAAAATGCTGTGGGTATAAAGGTATTACAAAAATACTGGTGAGCCCTCAAACATATTTTACCCACAGAATGTTTGGCTCTTTGTAAAGGGTTCAGTGTTATTTAAAACACCGGTCTTGTTAATTTCAATCCCACACAACCCATATTCTGTTTCATTGAAATCCATCCATGTTTTTGTTATCAGAAGCATTCAACACCTTAGAAAAACACTTCACACCGCCGAACCAAAGGCTTGAGAACCTTCAGTTTGCTTCTTTCATCGAATTCAGTAATAAACTAAAGTTTCATTTCGTTCTTTGAAGTTGTCATGTGTTTCCAACAAAGACCTTGTTCTCTTTGTTGTGAACTTTTTTTTGAAGAAGCATTGCTTTTAAAGACCTTGAACAAATAATTCAAACAATTTCAAAAAATTTAATTCCGCTTTGATTATTGTTTAACACTTGAGTGAAATATTTAAAATAACTGAACCAATATGCTATTCTCATGCAGTTGATGAGCAAGTTATGAACACCACCTTTTATATTCATGGAAACCTAGCTATCATTTATAAATTTAATGACCACTGGATTTGTAATTTGTGAATAATTTCTATACTCATGAATCTCATATATTGTGCATATTGCAACTATAAATTTACTTTCAAATAAAATAAATTTGGTTAAATTCAAGAAAGTTTCTTCAGTGTGATTAGTTGCAATGAGCTGTCTAATTCTTATATTAAATTGTTGTTCAGATTACGGCAACGAAAACTTTGATGCAAATGGTTGCTGCAGATTGGTTGAAATCGGATAAGAGAGAAGATGATCTTGCTAGCCGTCCTGGGGGAATTGTACAGGTTGATTGTCAATAATTCATTTGCATTTTGTCCTTCCCATTTCCTTTTTTCTTCTTACTCATGCTTAAGGGAAATGTCATTTAATGCTTAATAATTTTTTTTTATAGCTCTTGTTGATTAATCTGTCTCTATTTATTGTGTAGAAATATGCATCAAGGGGTGGACCGGAGTTCTTTTTTATTGTAAACATACAGGTGACCTTTTTAACTTTCTGTTCATTCTATATGGTGTAAGTGATAATCCTAGTAAATCCACTCATTATCTCGGTTTTGATTTCATTAATTAATTGGATCAGGTCCCTGGTACTACAACATATAGCCTAGCACTTTACTACATGATGAGTACTCCTCTAGAAGAAGCACCATTGCTTGAGAGTTTTGTTAACGGAGATGATGCTTATCGAAATGCAAGGTTTAAACTCATACCCTATATACCCAAGGTTAGTACATATCCAATGTTGCAGATTTTGGATTTGAATGGATTACAGATTATCATATGTTTATTTAGTATCTTTTTTTGGTAATAACCTGTCGTATTCTGTTCAAGATGCTCACTCTAGTTGATGACTATCATATATGATATTGAAAGTTAAAGCGACACCAGTAAAGGGGAAAAACCCTTGTATTTGAAGGAATTTTTTGGGAAAAAGTTACATGGATATTTTTAGCAATATTTGAAAAAGTTGAACTAATGTATCCCCTTTGGTACATCATTTTTTCTCTTTGCTGTAACTGTAGAAATGTTAGTTAATTATTAGAACACCATGAGTACTATATACAATCTATGGGGTGTTGGGCGATGAGAGCTTTGAAGGAGTTTAAGCCAAAAGATAGCTTGCTTTTTGACTAGTCAAAAACATTGTGGAAATTGCTAATAAAGTATATCAAATTTGATTACAAACTCATAGATCAAATTTGATTACAAACTTTATCTTATCCAGTCACTACTTTTTTTGGTTGAATCATGTGCAGTCACTGTATATGCCTTTCTATTTCAATGGGGTTGTGCTTTTGCAGATTGAGCAGTTTACCAAATATCTATATGCGAAGTGCTAATATAATTCGTCGATCAAGTGAACTAACTGGGTTGGTCAAATTAGCCAATTGCCAAACAAAATGTCAATGCTAATATCTTGGGCCAGTACTCATTAGGCAGTAACTTAATTGTCAAACATGGCTAACTTCTTGTCACCAAACACCTGAATTCACTGTTAATAGTCAAGAGCATTGGAGATTATAGTTCCTTGACATTGGAGTAAAGGGAGTGAAGTTATAAATGGATCCTTGTAAGCAAGCGTTTGCCCCTAGTGCAAACTACAACTGGCAATGTCAAATTGAAATCAAAGCATTGTTCGATAAAAGTGTTAAATCTATGGGTATAGTAATTTTGTCTGTATCTCGATTCTTTCTGTTTTTTTAGAGGGTGGTTAATAATCAGATACAATTTTCTTATATCAGGGATCATGGATAGTAAAACAAAGTGTTGGCAAGAAAGCATGCCTTATCGGTCAAGCATTGGAGATCAACTACTTCCGTGGGAAGAACTATATAGAAGTGAGCTCTTCTTATCTGTATAATTCTTACCTTTAGTCTGAGATGGAAGTTGAAATCTATTAAATGAGTGTCTATTCTATATTGTAATTCTTACCCCTATCTATTTGTGTAAACTCCTTGTTGACGAAGCTGTTGACATGTGTTTATAAATTATAAGATCTGCTCTATTTTGTCTTTCCTCATGTTGCAATATGCTGATGCGATTCGATGATACTGCAGCTTGGGGTTGACATTGGCTCATCAACGGTTGCAAGAGGTGTGGTAAGCCTTGTTCTTGGCTACTTGAACAATTTGGTTATTGAAATGGCTTTCTTGATTCAGGTAAACAATTGTTAAATTATACTTTCTTGAGCATGTACATTGTATAGTTATAATTCATTTTTTCACTCCATATACGTATCCTCTCCAGGCCAATACAGTCGAGGAGCTTCCTGAGCAACTTATGGGCACATGCCGTCTCAATTATCTGGATGCTTCAAAAGCAGTTTTAGTAACACCTTAAAAACTTTTTCTTACTTAGAAACATGCAAGCAGTGACAACTGTTTCCTGAACAATTGGCATGAAACTACTACCGGTGCAGATTGAGAAGTGACTTCATTCCTTGAGAATTACTCTCAAACTTTACTGTTCAAATGTACATAAATGACAATTCATTAGGGGCGGGGTGCCATTGAATATTTTGGTTATTCTATTATTGAATTGTTTGCCTGAATTCATGGAAAATTGGAAATGGATTTGTGTACCACGCTTAGATTCAGTCGTGGACTTGCAGATAGTGAATGCTTGTTAGGGTTGAGATTTGTTGATTCGATTACTCTTTCTTGCTCCAAAGCTGGTGTCAGGCCGTTGGCTTCTATCTTGTTCCCTGCGATTATCATGTGGGAAGCCTGTTTGGATTCATTTGACAGCTCTTTTGGCGAAAATGTAATAATGATTCATTAATAGGTCAGGAAGGTACTAGTGGCAACATGTTTACCAGTGACCACCTTAAACAGTACTAGTGTCAAGAAGGTAATAATGATTCATTAATAGGTCAAGATAAATCTTTTGGATGTATATGAGAAAAACTGGCATTAAAAGAAAATATGGAAATTTCACGTGGTACCTCCCAGTTTAAGATAATTTCGCATGATATCCAACCAGTTTTAAATTTTCGCGTGACGCCCATCACATTTAATCAAATTTTGCCCATGCCCACCCTCACCCTGTTAATTGAAAGTTTAAGTTTTTTTTGTTTGTAAATAAAAACATGAATTGTCATTTTAAGATAATTAAATTTTCACTCTTTCTTATAAACTCTTTTTTCCAATGATATTTTTTTTTCTGTTATCATTATATTAATTAAAAATTATTATTTTTTTGGATAAAAACATAAATGTTGTTACACAAAAAATATGATAACTTTTCACCCTTTCCTATCAACTCTTTTCTCCAATGATAATTTTGTTTTTTTGTTATCATTATGTTAATTGAAAGTTAAATTTTTTTGTTTTTGTTTTTGGATAAAAAACATAAAATTTGTTTTCTTTTATAATGGTAAATTTTCACTCTTTCTTGTCAACTATTTTCTTCTACATTTTGATTTAAAATAATGATAAAAACATAATGGTAACTTTTCACTCTTTTTTGTTTTAAAATAATGATAATTTTTTTTGTTTCTGGATAAAAACATAAATTTTGTTTTTAAGATAATGATAACTTTTCAATTTTTCTTATCAACTCTTTTCTATATAAAATCCTATTAACGTGATATAAGCAACAAACTTAATGTTTTTATCCAAAAACAAAAACAAAAAAACAAAATTTAACTTTCAACTAATGGAGTGGACACGAGGCAAAATTTGTTTTAATGTAATGGACACAACCCGAAAATATGAAACTGGTTGGTTATTTGGCAAAATTGTGTCTTAAACTGGAGGGTACTACGTGAAATTTCCGAAGAAAATATATAGTTGGTCTCCCATAATATCATGGATTAAGCTAATATTTCGACTTTGATTTGCCTCCATCACTCCACCATCGTTAGAGCATCCACGTAGATAGACATGTCAATGGGTTCGGTTTTGGATGGGTGGACCATCCCAAACCGAACCCATTGCCAAGAAATACTCCTTAATCAAGAAATACTCCTTCGTCGCTACTGGCATCAAACTTTTTCAACTGATCCTTGTAGTTGTTGTGGATAAAGTATTTGCACCCATACGTCCTTAGATGAGCTCTAGGATGTTTTCTTCAGTAAAGGATGGATCATGGCTTTGTTCAAGATATATGCCACTGTAGAGATAGCTTCATCCCATAAGAGTTTGGGGAAGCCACTCCCATCGTTCTAGCCATGTCCTCCAAGGTTTTGTTCTTTCTTTCCACAATGTTGTTTTGCTGAGGAGTCCTTGGGGCTGAGAAGTTGTGCGAGATGCATTTTTGATTACAAAACTCAAGGAACTCTGAATTCTCAAACTCTGCCCCATGGTATGATCTGATGGCTTTGAGCTACGTCCCAAAAGCGACTTCTACTTGCTTGATGAAGACTGCAAATTCCCTGAATGCATCTCCTTTGCAACCAAGAAAAAGAATCCACACGAATGGAGAAAAATCATCAACAATGTCAAAAATATACCCCTTTCCTCCAAAGCTTAGTGTCCTCATTGGCTCACTAAGATCCATGTGGAGAAGTTCCAAAGGCTTTTCCATACTCACAGCATTCTTTGGTTCAAAGGAACTTCTCGTCTGCTTCGCAAGCTTCAGCTTTCTGGATCACTTCGGGGAAGTTCAATGAAAAAGTGCACTATTACGTTCAAAAAATGCACTTGTAAATTCAAAATATGCACTTTTCGACCTAACAGTGCACTGTTTCGAGTTAGTAATGCACTTTTTCACCTAGGAGTGCACTTTTTCGAGTTAGCTATACACTTTTTTCACCTGATAGTGCACTGTGAAACTTTCAATATTTATCAAATTGTCACCTTTTATTTCGAAATTTAAAAAACGAGATTTGGGTCATATATTTTTCCGTATCGAACAACTAAGATGGTGTGTCATATTAATATTATACCCTATAAAGTGTTGCATCTGCATGTGATCTCGAGTCTAATTAAGTGTACGTGCATGGTCTATATTGTCTTAACTCAGACGCGTAGAACATATAATGAACTCCCTCTAGACTCTAGAGCTAGAGGAAATGTTAATTTGTATGCCAATTACCCAACACACCCAAGAATCTCGAACAACCAAGCATGGCAACGAGGCCAATATATCCATTGGACCCAAACAACAGTCAAAGGACAGTCGCGGCCGCAATTTGGGTCCGATGATTATTCTTTTAAAAAAATATGTGAATTCACAATTCTTTCCTAGTAGAACCACTTGTTCTTTAAAATAGCAAACCAAAACCAAACCTATTCCTCTGGTTCATTCCGGAAACCACCAGTTTTTCCTATTTCGTTCCCGAACTGCCAGTTTTTCGTAGTTCAGTTTTCCCGTTCTTCAAATCAAACCTGTTTTTCCTAGTTCGTTCCCGAAACTGCCAGTTTTTCGTAGTTCAGTTCTCCCGTTCTTCAAATCAAACCTGTGAACTGGACCCGTGAATGGCCTAGGGCAATGGGCAGTAGTAGTTCTTCAATTCAAACCCGTGAACTGGACCCGTGAACGGCCTAGGGCAATATTCTCTCTCCAAAATAGACACATAACGGTGTTGAGTGGTTCAAGATGGCCCTCCTGACTTCAATCGGGTTTCCAGTCTCGTATCTTCTTGAAAAATGCACTATGCAAAGCATAGTAGAAAAAATATGTGATTGGTAATCTTACAAAATCCAAACTAAACTGGGAAAAAAATTGATTGGGGGTTGAAAGTTATTAGAGCATTGTGATTTGGGAAGCTCGAATACAATGTTACAAGCACTAAAAAAGCTGTGATCTACAAATTACAAAGGAAGAGAGGGAGGGGAGGGAAAAATTACTGTACAGATGGCGAATGAAGATTGCTACAGAAGGTGGTTAGACCTGACAATGGTGGTGCTCTACTTTGTTAGACACAGAACAAATCTATTTGCTGGATGAGATCCAATCCTCCGATTCTTTCTACTGCTTGTGTGAAACTTGTGCTCTAAAATTAAATTAGCTTTTTCAACCATATCTATTTGCTGGCTGACAATGGGGGTGTAAACCGTGTCCTTCTTCCTCTTTCTCTTCACCTGTCCCACAAGGCTTGAAAAACAGCAGTTCTGTTCTTCAACCAATTCACCATCTCCCTATCCAAGGGACACTTGTTCAACACGGCATCCAACATCGGACTCCCCACAATTTTCAGGAAATCCCGGAATTCCCATATCCTGTCCTTGGGCCAAGATCTCTGGGGCTGCTTCTCCTGAATTATTAGAAGAAAAAAAAAATCAGCAACTCACTCTTTTTGCTGCTTTTTCACTTTGATGAAAAGAGACTAAAAATGGCTCACCATTCTATTGAGCATGAATCTGAGAGTTTCGCGGCCATAGACAAGCTGTCTAGATTGTTTTTGTGGCCTTGCATAAAAGGAACCAATATCAGGGAGTGCTAAGCAACCTCTGCTTGCCCTGGCTAATGCACGATCAGGATCACTATTACTCTGGTTATGCCAGTCAATAAGCTGTCCTAGGCAGTAGTTCTCACTGTATGTCTTGCAGTATTCTGTTGGTCCCGAAAGCTTATCTGCGTATTTTGGTCCCAAATCAAGAGGACTGATATATACAGGAGATGACCTTACCACTTTGTATTCCTGCAAATGATTAATTTACATCAAGGACATAAGCATTCACAGCATCTATCTACAGACACATACTACATCCGTCATTTTAGCATTGTAACCAATCTTGCTAAGAATCTGTCATTATAGATTTTAGGTAAACTGAAGGTTGTACATATTGACACTTTTCTTTTATATATAAATTGCAACTTTTAGGAAACCTTTACAATATTTTAATTTGATAATTAAATTCCTTAATAGTTATTGTTCGGAAACACACTCTTGAGTTGCTCGGTTTAGGTAAATACATCTTGATCCGCCAAACCTTGCTCATGCAAGATACACTAGGTTTGTGTTGATGCTGATGTTGTAATGGTTGTGTCTAAGGCTAAAAATGACGATTTTAGTGAATACACAGAGTACAATATTTTTAGGTTAAAACAAATCTCACCTTGATTTTGAAGAAGCACTTCGTGTATGCATAAATGTGAATCAAATCAGCAGCTGCATCATGTCGAGACTTGACTGTACATGGAAGGTTCCGAACCTCATCCCTCAACCTTAGAGAGGAAAGAGAAAAATGGACATAAGATCCTTACAATCCTATACCACTACAACGTCAATAATACATAATAAAATCACTTTAGCAGAAATAAAACTCACCACAACAACGATCTTCTTAGTTCCTTTTCGATATCATCTGAACTTAAAGGATCACGTGCACGGATCTTTGATTTCAGGTCATTTAGCAGGCTATTTTCCACATGTGGACCTATATACCGCAGAAGCTCATCCACTAAAGAACCATTTCCTTTCCAGAGCCAATTTACTATTTCTTCAGGATTAAGCTTATGTAATGGTGGTGGAGCCTTCTTTGGGTCACCAAAAACACGTCTCATAACATATCTGACCTGAAAAAAACACAGAACAAAAAAACGCCTCAAATATTGCACACACCAAGGTGTGGGCTGTAGGGCTAGTATTCACAAAGATCAATGCAAAATTTCTAGGAACAACACAGAGACTATTTAGCTGATTAATGATCTTATCAATACCTTATCTAATGTAAGAGCCAAATTTTGAATCCTTTGATTGAAGACACCCTCAGCCTGTCCAGTATAGATGATAAGTAACAAAGCAGTTGAAATGTCATATCGCCACAGAAAATATTGAACAAAAAAGGCAACACACAAAGAAAACCCTTTTGAATTAGCTTGTATTGTGAGAAGCAATCACATCAAATTAAACTTACCTGAATTTCAGCATCACTCTTTTCATCCTCTAGGCTTATATCTGCAAAGTATTTACTCTTCTCTTCCAAATTATGCTTTAAAATTTCTTGAGGAAGTTTTGTTCTTTCAAAATTGATAAACCTCACCTGCATTGATTAAGGAATGTTAGCAGCCCCGGAGTTTAATGCCACTTGTTGCCAACTGAAGGAAAAAAAAGGCGAAATTACAGTATAAATAGAGCAGCGACACTCACCAAGCGAGCTGTATATGCAATTAGCCAATCTGGCAAGCCACCAAGCAAGCAGCTTCCCAACCCTGCCTTACTGAGATCAATGTAATCTTCTTCAGAAACCCAATTTAATTCACAAGCTTCAAGCAGTAACCGGTGCCTATCCAAAAGGCCATGCCACTCTTTCATAACCTAGATCCCATTATAAAACACAACTGGTAAGTTCTAGATCATAAGTTACAAAGAAATACAAATGCCCTTGTGAAGGACAAAATAGGTTAAGAACCTTGTGAAGGACAAAATAGGTTAAGAACCTTGTGAAGGACAAAATAGGTTACGAACACAAGACAAAGATGAGACCCCTGACCTTTAAAAAATTAAGAAAATAAAAGACACCAGACAGGATGGGGGAAGCAGAGCATTACTAAAGCTTTTTCCAGGAAAACCACAGAAAGAGACAAAAATTCAATATTTGTACCACGAAATGGATGATGGATACCAAATACAGGGAAGAATTAACAAAAGATTTCAATGAATCACCATACAAACAGTGGAGCTGTCAAAGTGCAAGAGGTTACCTTCTGAAAAGCACCTTCACCAGTTAAATTCAAATAGCTTCCACGGCAAACTTGACTGCCACACAAACATACTGATGCTTCATACTCTTCCTTACTCTGTTGACAAGTTCAATAGCATAAAATAATAATAAAAAATCATGTTCCATATTTGCTTGTATACGCATCAATGAAACTATAAGAAGAAAGGAATAAAGAAGACAAACCTCTGTAACTGAGTTATAATCAAAGGTGATTTCTTCACCAAATAAGATTGGACGTACAGAATATATGCCTATTTGATAATGGCCGCCAACTGCAGTAACTCTGCACTCATTATACATTAAGAGAATGAATACAAGTAGAAAGTACGGTAGGAAACTCTGCATTCATTAGATTTTACCATAGCATGGAAACTCCATATGAAACCTTCTAATTCATTGTCAAAAGTAAAAGATTCCATTAGATATGTCACACAATCCAAAACTTTGGTATCGAAAGGAGTAGATACTAATACCAATGACATCTTATATCGGGTGCAATACCATAAGATGAACTGTTCAACACATGTTTTTCCTTTTAGGTTTTGATCTAGTATACATTTTCTGATTTTCATAGTATATACTCTTCTGACATCCACATTTTGTCAAGTAAGTATAACTGAAAATGTCTTAAAAAATCATAGCCTATTATTGATCTACAAAACTTACATGCAAGTGACCAGTCATAATTGGGCTATGTTTAACATATAAGCTGGAATAGTGGTGCTCAGAGTGCTTTTTTTCTTTTTGAAGACAAGAGAACCTATTAGACCTGAAGCTACCAAATAATATCCTGGCATGTCAAATGCAGCCTTACCCTTAACAGCTAAGGACAGTGCAAGAGAGGGTAAATGTTTCTACTTTCAAGTATAAGCTGTTTAAAAGTTGCCTATTTTTTATGTTGATTGGATTAAGACATAGTCCTTTAGCAATATCAAAGAGTGAATCATTTACAAAAACCAACAAATTACTGCAATTATTCCTAGTGTTTTTAACATGCATAAGACATTCCATTCTGTTTTTTACTTTTACGTAACACAGAATAACGAGGGTTGGGAGTTTTCACATTGATCTCCGAAAGCCACTTAAGAACAGATCATAAAAAGAGAAATTCTATATGAGCATAAGGAAAATGTTCTGAGCCCCATCCTGCTCAGCTAAGGAAAATGTTCCTAGTGTTTTATGTCCTGCTCTGCATGCGAAGTTCAGATGCAGAAAATTTCAGAAGTCCTTCTAAGTTCCACAGGCTGGAATGGATAATACTACAAGCAGATAGTAGTTCAATTTGCACTATCAATGAAAACATAAGAGGGTTCCTTTTGTACTCTGTCAGTTGTCATACGATGTGCGAAGTGCAAGACTTCATGTACTATATCCACGATCATTTACTGAGATGGCCAACTTCATATCTAGCCACGTCTAAAGAAAGAAAAAACTTACTTTGCCTCACAGTTAGGTTGACACGAATGGCAGATTCTACTCGCATAATTTGCCTTGTGCATTGCATCGACCACCACCAAGTCATAGCCATCAGCATCACCCTGTGCCATGGAAAGAGTACAAGGAGTGAGATACTATATAGGAAAAGAAAAAAGGAAATATAAAGAAAGCAAAGCTAACTGTCAACGTATATGGAAGTAGAGCAACCTTGGGCCTCTCTAGATAAATATTGTAGAACTCAGGAGCTGGATCTTTATTGTTCTTCTGTAAATACCGTATCCCATCTTGCTTCTCAAACCATTTCCATGTAGGATAGACCTGAGCAGTTAAAAGAGTTTCCAATTTCAAAATAAAAGATCTGGAGATACGTTGCAACTATCAAGAAACATAGCAGGAAACAGAAGTAATAAAGAATGATGTAGACAGTGTTTAAAAACACAACGGTAATGTCAAAACATCATGAAAAGTGCTTCCAGTAAAAGAACTGTCTTCTTTATATGTTATTCTGAAGGGTTTGGTGCATTGTTAGTACACAGTTTAATTCTTAAAACTGCTGTTCCATAGATGTAAGAACCTCCATTCACGACGGAGATTTCATAAACATGGGACCACATCATCATGAATATTTGAAATCAATGCAATTAATATGCGATAGAAATCTAAAGGAAATATCAAATCATATTAGAAAGTAAAGTACTTCCACTAGAAAGTAAAAACATATAAACCCCATAGAACACAACATATCAAAACTTTTGTACTGTTAGCAATTCAATTTTGCAGTGTTAGCAATATTTATTCTGCAAAAACAGCCTTTACAAGAGAGAAATTCAGAAAATTGGATACATGTCATGATCTCCAGCAGAATGGAATAAAAATTATTAGCACAAGGCTCACCCATAATCAAAAGCATGATACTCTTAAGCGTAAGAATTCACATACCTCCCCCAGAAATTCTACAACGAAATCATCTTTTTCAATACCACCTTCTTTGTTACAAACAACTCCAAGCCCCTGGTCAACATTAAGAGCAAACAGCACAACCGAAGTCATTATCTTGCCAAAAGGAAGGATCAGAAACCTTTCAAGAATTAAAATAGGGTACACAAAATGGATTCACCTTTCTGTAAGCAACATATTTATCCCCTGGACGATTGTCAACCGCATCAAGAAGAGCCTCACACAACTTCTGATCTCGCATATCTTGCTGCACCTCAGCTGTGTTTAGTAGTTCTTGGATAACAGGCCTTAGAGAATATGTCATCGGAGTATTTCCAGATCCAGTAAAATCTCTGACTTGCTTGTTAAGAGTTCGCAGGAGCACATCTTCAATAAAATCATGTTTCTGCTGAAGAGACCAGCCCTCAACCTTAGACATCGAATCAAGGAGAAGATTATGTGTATAAGGATCAATTCCATAAACCTCTTGTTCTATGACTTCATGTCCAAGTTGCTTTCTAGGCTTAAATTCCTTAACTTCAGGAAAATCCATATCTGTCTCGTCCATTCCATTTTTCTCAGCAACTTTTGCATCATAGTCATCTGGTAGTGAAACCCTCATTTTTCGCCTCACTTCCTCTTCATCCGCTAAAACAAGGTATTCATCAATAACATCATACTTTCGAGTCACAGGAGGCACAAGGCTTGCTTTTGTCATTCGGGCACCCCACTCACGTTCTGTAGCAAGTTCAAAATCCTCATCTTCCATTACATATCCATCTCGTGATTCCCGACTGTCCGACCAAACATCCATATCACTTTCTGTATTGGAGGTGCTGCCACCACTACTTTCACCGTCAGAGGACGAATACTCATCAGATGATGATCCTCCATAGTCCAAAGATTTCTTGTTCAATTTAGAAAGATGACGAACCTCTCGGTCAGATGAATATTCAACATGATCAGAGCCACTGAAAGAACCGTTACTCTTGTTTACTCTCCTCTCTGAGTTCATCCTATTGTGTTTCTTAAACCTCGAGCAGCTAGAATACTCATCCTTTGAAACCTTCATAAGTTCATCCACATCAGTTCTTTTACTACCTCCAATACGTGTTGCCAGTTTGATAAATTCTGTCATGACCTTATTCATGTCTCCTTCATCGCCTTTATTTTTTGTTCTGTAATAAAATGAAATTAAAAAAAAAGCAGAAATGCATAAGGATACTGAGCAAACCCAGCAAAATTGAGTAATGCCACAAAATGCCATCAAAACTAGTCAAGATGTTCGGGCTCTGTTCAATCAATTCAATCCAGTTCATTAGCGATAATTGTATGTTAGAGCACACAATGCATATTTGTTAAACCAGGAAGTCTGACAAAGTCCATTCAGAAAAATTATAAACAAAGCGGTTCACAATGTTCATTCTGATGAATAAAACTCTTAACCCCCAGGTTGGTATTTGCAATTCCAGTAACTAAAAAGGTAAGCCTGGGAAGGAAGGGAGGGAGGGAGAGAGAGATCATACTTCACTGCATCCCGGCACATTCTGCAGATATCCTCTTTCATGGAGGTCAGGCCACGAACAGCATAATAGCCACGTTTGATCCGGTCCTCAATCACAGAAACCTGATCAAAATATCAAACGAAACCAAGTAGAATGTCAAATTTATGTATTTATAACAAACAAACCTTAACAAGAAAAGAAAAAAGAGCACTAGAGATGAGCACCACCTTTGGCATAAAAAATTCACACACATTCTCCTTCATGATACTATTAAGACTATGCAACACAAATTCCTCCATCCTTTTAAATGCAATTCCAGGCCTCTTCATTGTCCAACGCCTCATCTGAGCATCCCTTGATAAAATTGATGCAGACCTTCTTGTATCAAATACCTTAGTACGTCTATATAAGCTCTGTCGAAATGCTTGATTAGCTGCATCTCGTTTCTCCACCATATCAAAATAATCTTTGAGCCCAGTAGACTCATCAATGTCACTCCTAAGACTTGACATAGATGGGGTTTTCTCAAAAGTTTGCTTCATCCTCTTTGTGGACTGCATAGGCAAGTCCCTAACCCAGTTTATATCAGGAAATCTGTCTACCAATTCATCTAATTGGCAGCAACCTCTAATATCAATACAGGATATACATGAGAATGAATGAAGAATCTCCTCAAGGACAGCAGATGTAATGTTGATGCACCCAACCAAGACCATAAACTTCACTTTCCCTTTACTATAATCACTCTGCAAGGACAAGGAAGATATTACTTAGCACAAAAATAGTACAATAATTCTTACTAATCGTTAAATAAATAAAAATTTGAAAGAAAGGCAAACCATGATGCTCCTAATCAGATCGTCAGTACAGTTAGTGCCAACAGATGACAAGTCCACAAGTCTAGAGACATCTTTGTAAAAGCCAGCCGCAGCTCGCCACTGCTTGCAGGTAGAAGAAGCAACAACAAGAGATTTTATGTCTGCTCTAAGAAAATGAAAGATCCGAGCAAGAATATGGCCATCCAATTGCCCCCAACCTCCACCCTTGGAGGCTGTTTGAGGAAATGTAGAATTGCCACATAAATCCTCAAATGATGATTCATCATTCTGAACAGATGGCAAGTTGTTTTCCATTTCACAATCTTCACTAATTGAGTCAACTGTTAAACGGGATCTCTTTCCAGCATGAATATGATCTTCATTAAGAAAATATGTTTCACCCTCTGTTTATCAACACAACAAGCAGAGCATTATCAGAGATAAAATAAAATTAATATTAAGGAAACAGCAAGGATATCATAAAGAAAACAGAACAATGTATTGAAGAAATCAGCTTTTGCAACAAGCAACCAACTAATGGAAGAAGAATGATTACTCTTGATAAAGCTTTCATTTGTTAGCCAGCAACTTCCAACTCCCCTTTCTATACTAGGGGTTGAATAGTTGAGAACTAAGGTACTCTGCTGTCATCAACATCCTGATGAACAAGCTTAAAATACCGTTGCAAAAAATACTAATTTTGAATTGCTACCTGCCTTCCTAACTCCAACCTAAGCTGAATATGTAATGTTACTGTAAGCAACATAACATATCCAGACATCATATAAGACATGAAAATATTTACTCATCTTTGGACCCCATAGAAAACAAATGTAATTGACAAATTAATTCACAGAAAACTGGCCCTGCCTATTGACTGAATACAATTTTGAAAATAATAAATTGAGTAGAAGAGAATTCATTTACCAGCTGCTCTAGTATGTTTGTCCATCTCTTTCTTTGGTTGCTTTGCACTAATCCATGGATCCAGCACCCCATTTATAGCTGCAGCAAACTCACGATTCTTGAAAGTTTTCATGACAAGTTCATGAAGTTTTCCTCGAGTATAACCTATGAACTGTGGATGCAACCTGTGGAATGCACTGGAAACATCGAATGCTTCATCTGCATTAGTGCCAACAGCTTTTTGCAAGGAAGAACCAGAAAATTTAGTTGCAGAAGCATCATTGTGTGCAATTTCCTTGGAAGACATAATAGGTACCCAGATTTGATCTGTTTTTCGGTACACACTGCTATTTTTAGAGACTAAGCCTTTATCCACTAGAACACGAAGCTCTGAATACAAGAATGGCCCATGTTCATGACCAGCACCATCAAGATAATACCAATCACCTAAATCTAACCGCAATTCATCAGATGTACAAAGACGATCTTTCAGTACATCAATCGGTTTAGCACACATCAGTGACCCCTCCGTATCTTGTCCACACATATCCTTGGAGTGTGAAGTTCCTTCAACAGAAGATTTTCTAGTATCATTAGATGATGTTGGCCTAGAAGATTTTGAGGAGTGCTTTTCTTTGCTTCTTATTCTAGAGCGAGGGTCAGATACAAACGAGCCCTGGTCTTTCACCACGCATGCATTAATCCTAACTACCGGGAGCACAGTGCCCTTGACTCCCCTAATAGGAAGTGGCTTGGCTTGACCAGGTCTACCAACAACATTAGCATCATTCCTCTCATCAGTCAGGGAAAACGCCCAGGGAGGAAGATCAAGCCTTCTGCTCTGAGAAGGATAGTACAAGTCATCTCTTTGATGGTGCCGGGGATCCTCAAAGCCAGAATTTGGCATCTGGGATACAGGATAGCCATCATTAAGCACTAGTTTCTTCTGAAATGACCTTTCATGGACAGTTTCATCAATCCTCCTCCAATCCCCACCTTTACACGGCCAACGAACTGAAAACCATTCATTGAACTCACAGAAGGGATAGCCCAGATCACTGTCCAAGCTTGCATTAGAAGCTGAGTCTACAGCATCTTTGGATGTAGCAGAATGAGACAAATCTTCTCCATCCTGCTCAGAGATCATCGTGGGCTGTGAACCATGCGAGTTTAGACCTACACCAAAAGAAAGAAACAGAAACAAGTTTGAGATGGGAGCCATAGTTTCCATAACATCCCAACAAAACAAGAGTGAACAGTTCAGACGATAACAAATACTTAAAGTAAAACAGAAGCAAAGGAATTTTGTACAATAATGCAACTCATGGCCTATGCAACCAAAAGAATGTAGAGAATGAAGACTGATTTGCATGCCTCTGAAACACTCCACTGAGCGTATAATGAAAGAATGCATAGATATTAACAGAACAATAAAAGGTTTGGAGTCAAATTACACAGCCAGGAGGGACAAATAAAATAATAAGTCCAGCATAGCCTCTGTTATTAAAAGCTGGAATGTTATCAATCACTCTAAAGGTTAATCCTCTCTCATTAATTTTTCCCAATGTACTTAACAGTATATTTTTTATGGTCCTCTAATGGTAAAGACATCATCTAAATCAAGATCAGGTTGAACTCCATTTGGATTCTTCTTTCTTCTTTAGCAGCAAGAACATAACAGCTCTGACCAATGACAAAGGGAGGCACTGACATTGCCAGCTGCAAGTGAGAAGAGGATGGCATGACAGCAGCTAGGGATGAGAGACGTAAGAAATGCTAACCACAGAGGCTACAAAGTTCCACATAAATTGATAGTTTACTGTTCCAAAATACTCAATGTGTGACAGCTCACATTTTGTCTTTCACCCAAAAAGATCTTTCAATTACCGAATGGGAGTAGGATATAAATCCCCCCTTATTGCTCTCCTTTATGCCTCATAACAATGTATCTCACAAGAATGTGCAGAATAAGACAAAATGGACTTTTAGTTTGAAGAAGCAAGATTGCATTAAATGATTTAAGCTTGGAAAAACTTTTTATTCCAACCATAATATCTGGTTGGTTTCATTTGGAAAATAATCACATGTACTCCGTACTATTTAGGTTGCATTATCTGAACAAAGTAGCCTTCATGAAGGAGATATTGATGACACTTATCAAACTCAACCAACCCCACTTAATAGCTAGCAGCATGAAAATCATATAATATATATCATTCCAATGTCCCAATCATATTATGTAAGTCATGAAGTTTCAGAATGCAAAAACATGAACGGGGTATATTGAGAGTGGTTAAAAGGAGTACACATCATATACAATTATTTACCTTCAAGATTGGTCCATCTCTCCCACTCTAAAATGTTGAAGTTCCAGTGCAGAGCCTCTGACAATACAAAAGAAAATATACAAGTATCAGTAACAGACACACAATAGAGTTCAGAATAACATTTAAGGAAGGAGAACACCAAGAGGGCAGATCATAAGATTTACCTCCAACAGTCTCAATTTCTTTGCCAGGGACAAAAGTAATGTCACCTAAGAGAGCACCAACCCTTTCATCAATTTTAAGATCCCTTTCAATGTCTGACACTCCTAGACTGTAGGCTGTGCAGGAAGCTGGCTGCATCTGAGTTGCTTCACTCTCTTCACATGACTTCCTCAAACACTCCTCTACATCTCCAGTTTCTGGCAATGATTTGCCAGGGTCCTCAGCAGAATTTACTGCTAGCTGAGAAATAGCATCTGGAGCAATGCTGGGGTAGCTCAAGGTCACTATTGGAGAAACTGCATTTTCAACAGTTACCCATCTGTCATTATTCCAGTGTTTTATCAGGTGATCTGACATAAGAACTCCACCTTCCACAAGTGCCTTCAATTCACATAATCTAGAAGGACCACGCTCAGATCCTAAATGATCAAGATAACACCATTTTTTTATGTTTGTATCAGCCACATGAGAGACGTACGGTGGGGTATCACAAATATCCATATCTTCCTCCATGGATAGCAACTCGTCAGGTAATCCATTTTCCTGTGGGGTATTTACCTCAGAACATGCCCTATGAATCTGAGACAAATCTCCCTTGACAATTTGACAAGCGATATTGCTTTGCTCAAAAGATTCATTCTGCATAGGGCTTTCCACTTGAGAATCTTTTGTGAGCAGACTCATATTGCTCTTGGCATCATCCCTACCACCAGAGTTTTCTTCATCTACCTTGTAATGCACCCTTGATTCAGTTAGTTCTCTTTTTTCACTTGCTCTCCTATTATAGGCTTGACTTCGATCATATGGCGATTGCTCCAAGGAACTTGGAGACTGGTCCTTGCAACTGTAGGGCCTACCGTGATCCTGTGGGGACCGCTCAGCATTACCTGGGCTCCGATTTTTATTGTCCAGATGACACCGAGTATCATATGAAGAGCACTCATGTCGAACAGGAGTTTGATGCCGGTGATTGTGACGGCGTCCCCTATCATGGGGTGACCGTTGAGAACGACTCGGACTGTGGCCATATCTGTCATGGACTGCCCTGGAAGAAGAAGAAGAGAAACCATGACGACGGGCAGAATGCCTCTCAGAGCCCATCCTGGACGAAGAAGAGTCCTTATACAGCCTCTCAGCAGAGTGACGTGGCAAATGCTCCAAATGGGCAGAGCGACCACCATCACCAGAGAGCCTCCGGCATTTAGAGCTCGCATAATCAACATGATCATCGTAATACTTACGCTCACTGCTATCTGAATCATTGCCATGATGACGCTTTAACCGAGAAGCAGAAGAATGTTCTCTCCCATGGTTCTTGGCGCGAACTTGCTCATTCTTGCGAGAACCACCCTCATCCACAACTTTTGAGCTCAATTTGCTGTAGCTTCTTTCTTGAGAAGCATCCCATCTAGCAGGCCTTCTAGAATGTTGGCTGCCAATCTTGTTGAAATCTTTGCCGGAATAAAAATCCTCAACAAGATACTTACCAGAGGGTGGGGTCCACTCATGCTCGTCCCGCCAATCCCTGTCTGCATTATAATCATGCTTGCGTGACTTTGAGTAGCTGTAATCATCTTGTGAGAAATCCCTTTTTTGCCACCTGTCTGGAATGAACTCTCCTTTCTCAATGTCATCCCTGCCTCCCCTCCAAGTACCGAAATCTGTCTTCTCAACGTCAAATTTCGTGTACTTCTCAGGTGTTTGATCCCTCCTTGGAGCAATGTTGCCCTGCAGTCTCCCTGAATTGAATATTGACTTCTCTGGCTCAGTCTTCCGCCATTTTCTGGACACAATCTCTCCTTTTTCTACTTCCCCCTCTCCCAACCTATCAGAAACAATTTCTCCCTTCTCAATCTCACCTGTTTGCGATTTATCTGGCGTCAATTCAGCAGAATGCACCTCCCTTATTGGCGATTTCAACGTGCCCAGCTCACCTTCTTCCACCTCCTCCTTCAACTCGCCATTTTCAGCTTCAGTGGTGGTCTTATGTGCCTCTGGTCCCAGTTCACTCTGCTTTGGGTCCTCTTTCTTAACAACTTCTCTCTTCAGTTTCTTCTTCTTCTTACTGACCTTGACAGAAGAAGACTTGTTCCCCAGTTTAGCCTTGGTTATCCCATTCCCATTTACATTGTTGCCGCCTCCGCAATAGACCTCTGAAACTGGAAACTTTTCCATAATATGCTGCAAAGGCATACATGCAACTCCTCCTTCGCCCATGGAAGTGCGGAGCACTCCACCTTAGTGACGAGAGCAAACCTATTTCTCCCCTTGCCCGGGGCTGTTGATGCTCATGCTGCAGAGAAAAACCTTCGCCGTTCAACCAGGCCCCCAAACTCGTCGCAGAAGCCCTAAAAAATCCCAATCAAATGAAGCATCGTTAATTCTCAATAGAAAGCCAAAGCGCAGAACAAAATTTAGGGTTTCAGGAACGGATGAGCGATAAAACCCCGTAATTAGTCAAGTACGAGGCCGAGAATTCCCGGAAAACCAGTTTGGAATCAAAAACTGCAAACCCCTAAATCGAGAATGCTCAAGGATATGGAATTAAACTTACCAGAGAAAATTGGAACAGAAACGGATCAGAAAATAGGAAATAGCGGACGAAAACGCGAGCTAGGAGTCAAATGGCGGAGGATTGATCAACAGATCGAAGAAGAAGGTAAGGAGAAACAGCTGAAGAAAGGGTTCTATTTTTATCGCCCCTATCTATCGCACGCTTTCTGTCTTCGCCGTATTGTGTTTTCTGCTCCCGCTCTCTCTTTCTCTTTCTCTTTCTCTCTCTCCCCAAGTCCTGTTTTCCTCCGGTCTAAAGACGTCTCAGACGAGAGAAAACTTTCCTAGGATTTTACTTGATCTCGCTTGTTATTATTCGCATTTTCCCCCGTCTCAAACGCACAGTTCGATACTAGTAGTACCCCTCAAAGAAAAAAAAAATCGCACACTTAATTCTCTCAAACTAAAAAAAGTACCATATTAAAAAATAGAGAAATTTGCCGGAATCCACCCGTATGATAGGTCATATTTCGCTAAACCACCCTTTTGTTTCGATATTATTTTGAGTCACCTGTATGATACCCTCCGTTAACAAATAACCACCCACTCCTAGTTTCCGTCAAAAATCCGTCCAAAGGGCGTGGCCACGTGGATAATAATTTTTTTGCCTTTTTTTATTTTAGCCTTTTACACACAAAAAATTAAAAACCCCCAAAATTCAGAAAATTCCCAAAATCCCAATTCAGAGCCCTAATTTCCCAAAATCCCAAAATCCCGACTCTACAATGGCGATGGCGAGGAGCGATGATTGAGCTTCATTCGTGCTACAACAACAACGTCAACAACAAATTGGAGTTGGGGCAAGCTGCGGTTGAGCAGGGGAGAGCTACGGTTGAGGAGGGGAGATCTAGAGGGAGCCGAGAGGAGGGAGGACGAGGTGAGCGGAGGATCGGAATTGTCGGACAGATCCGGAGGTCGGGGGAGATTTCAAGTCGTCGTCGGGGGCTGGGTTACGGCCGGCGAGCGTGGGCAAAGGATCTGGAGCAGAGAGAGATGGGCGAGCATAGAAGAAAGGGTCGAGGCGAGTGGAGTCCGGCGGAAGGAGGGCAGCGAGAGGATTGGCGAGGGAGAGCAGGCTCGGGAACCGCCGGCCGGCGGGTGTGTGGCCAGAGAAGACAATCGGGGAGGCTATCTCCGAGTCGGCTAGAGTGGTGTGCGAAGGAGCTGTGGCCGACGTAGGATAGAGAGAAGGAGGGTGGTCATCGTGATTCCAGTGGCCGGGCCGGGGGAAACGAAGTCGACCGGGTCGTAGATGGTGGTGGATTTGTTGGTGTCGCCGGGTCCGGTGGAGTACAATTTCGCTGGCAAGCGTGGGCAATTCAGATCTGGAGGGAGGTCGGGAAATAGGAGGGAGGTCGGGAAAAACAGAGGTGAGCAAAGAGAGATTGGGGGAAAATGAAATTGGGGGGAAATTGATGTTTTTAATTTTTTTTTGTATTTTTTAGTGGTTTAAGTGTTTATAAGAAAAGAGAAAATAGCAAAATGCCACATGTCACGCGTAGTTAACGGTTTTTTGACGGAATATGAGGTGGGGTGGTTCTTTGTTAACGGAGACCATCATACAGGTGGTTCAAAATAATATCCAAACAAATGGGTGGTTTAGCGAAATATGGCCTATCATACGGGTGGTTTCCGGTAAATTTCTCTAAAAAATAAAATGCTTTTTTTTTTCAACAAAAATTTATGATGTGGGGATGTGCCCACCCAAGAACTCTTACAAGGGTATTTACATATGTTTCACTTCAAATAATAGTAGGGAATCGAACCTGCAACCTGTCAGACCGTACCTTGTCACCACTAGACCAACCCCTTGAGGTTAAAAGTAAAATGTTATTGATCTTTTTCCATTCATTACCCTTGTTACTTTTTCAATATAACTATTTTTCTAGAGTTGAACTCTCGAGGCCTAACTAAGTGTCTTTATAACCTTATGGATTGGTCTAATAGAGCATCACAGGGTATAGATTCGATCCTCCACTAATCTCCTTAAAGTAAGACATATGTAAATCCCTTTATAAGAACTCTTTGAGTTCTTGGGTATTTCTTGACCTTGGACTAGAGGACCATCTGCTTACCTTAAATTTGTATGACAAAAAAACTAATTGTTTGTACATAACATAATCCATCATTTGACAAACAAAATGAAATTTAGATTTGAAAAATCATTTCATACCAATAAGTTATTGAACGGGTGATCAAAGAGTACAAGCATTTAGATTTCGTAGTCACGTTTACATTTTAAAATTCTTGTTATTATAAATAAGTTATTAATGAGCTTTAAAATTATTTTTATTATAAATAAGTTATTTGTGAGTGAACATATAATATAAAAAATTAACATTTGAAAATATTATTTTTTCCTAGACAAAAAAGAAATTTTTTTCAGATTTATACGACCACATGTATTAGATTATAAAAATATAAAATCACATTTTAATTACAGAATAATTTAGTATAAAATTAGCTTACTTTTTCATCCTCTAAAATTTTCCTCTAATGATCAATATATATATATATATTGATATACATATATCATTATCCCTATTATCATAATTTTGAGGCATTATCTTATAAGTAAATCTGATATAAAATACGATGTTTTAATTGATATCTTTGGTCTGATCTTATACTTTTATTTTAATACTATAATTTATTAATATGAGATATATTTACAATGAATTTTTATTTAGATAAAATACATAAAGATATTATGTAAAAATTTAGAAACATAAAATGATTCCAATATGATTCTAATGGCTTTATATATTGAAATAAATAAAATATATTAATTAACAGTTATATTATTATGAGAGATAAAAACTAAGTAATTATAAACATCATAGTACATAAGTTAAGTAACAAATAATAAATATAAAGTGATTTAATATCAAAGATAAAATTAATAAATTAATTAGAAAAAAAAGGCTTCAATTTTTAAATTCAAAAAATTTAAATTACTTCTTACATAAAGAGATTAGAAAGACAATTTATAACACATCTAAAATATAAAAAATGATAGAATATGTTTTCAAAATATTTTTCACAAAAATTGACAATAAAGAATGTCATTGGATCAATTAAAATAGAGGGAATGGGGGGGAGGGCTATTTCGGTACAATATCGAACAAAGTAGGCTATGGGGGAAAATAATAAATTAAATGGGCTATTCTTCTTCTATGAAACCCCCGACCCCTATTTTATCTCTCATACTTTCATTTTTTTTTCTCTCTCTCAACCTCCATCCTTTCTTCTCATCTCTCCCTCTTTCCTCTTCCCCTCACTCTTCTCATCTGTGGTGACCGGCTTTTCAAGGTGGCCGACGAGGCGACGTGGATACCCCAGCTTGGCGAGTGACGAGACGACGAGGTGGCCGACGAGGCGACGTGGATACCCCAACTTGGCGAGTGACGAGACGACGAGGTGGCCGACGAGACAACGGAGTGGCTGACGAGGGCGATGAGGTAGCCGACGAGGGCAACGAGGTGGCCGACGAGGCGTTTCAAGGTATGTTTCTCTCCGAAAGTTCTAGATCCAAAGCTATCTAGTTTTTTTTTAGATTTCTTAGATCTAGGATTTTTGAAAGTTCTAGACCTAATTCTAGATCTAGATCTACGGTTTTTATCGTCGGTGTTTTTAGATCTGGATATAGATCTAGAATTTTTTTTAGATCTTGATTTAGATCTAAAAAAACGGTGACAAAAATCCTAAAAAACCCTAGAGTTAGATCTAGAAAAACCATAGATCTAGATCTAAATCTATATTTGGTGACAATCTTAGATCTAGAAACCCTAGATCTATGATTTTTTTAAAATCTAAAGTCAAAATCTGTACGTGATGACAAATTTTTAGATTGATAACAAAATCTGTACGCAGTGGTATGTTGAATGGAAACAATTTTTCTTTGCAGTGACAAGATTTGTACATGATCTAGGTTTTTCTGTTTTGTCACCAAGTTTTGTGCGTGATCTAGGGTTTTCTATTTTTCAGTTTGGTGACAAAATCTGTATGCGGTGGCATGTTGAATGTAATTCAGTTTTCTATGCGGTGACAAAATCTGTATGCGATATAGGGTTCTTTGGGTGGTTTAACATGTCACCACATTTTGTGCTTGGTGACGTTTTTTTGTGTACGACGCAACAATCCCTTATAGCCGATGACAACTTTATTTGTTAAATAATGATAAGTTTTTACATATTACTTTTAATTATAGCCTATTAGCTCAAATGGTAGAGCAACGTGCTTAGCGTACGATAATGTGGGTTCGAATCCTACATAGGCTTACCAATAAATTTTGATGACAAGTTTGAATGCATTTTGAGGTGGGTTCGAATCCTACATAGACTTATTAATAAATCCTACATAGGCTTACTAGGGAAAGTGACAAGTGTTGGGACGATATTAAGGACGCCAGTCATTAATATCTAACCAATAATGATCGTTTCTAGTTTTGATAATGACAAACTCAAAGGTATTTGATAAGTTGTCCAAGTGTTGATCTCAGGTAAGTCCAAAGAACGCACATGAGTGAAAAGGACAACAAGTGAACGAGAGTCCCTAAGCTATAGGGACGCACTCCATCAAGACATCCAAAGCTTAACATAAGGATAGAGTCCCTACGAAGATAGGACGGCGTCCTCATCGAGTAAGAACGCGCACCTAAATACGGATGAAGTTCAAATTCAAACCAAGGCCGCCCCAACATGATTACATCATAATCGGCTATAGTCCTCAAAAGGAAGCTTCCTATGACTGGGCACGTGTGAACAATTCCAAAGACGTCGCTTTCCAAAAGATGGTCCCCTGACCACGTGGAGGCTTCCCAAGCATCAACACAGTTGACTTCCTCAAAATGCAAATCGCACCGTTGAAGGAAGACAACGGATTTTGCAGAAGCTTCAAAGGACGCTACAGGACAAGACCCACTACCGCTATAAATACCCTCCAAGGGTTATGCATAGTAATGTGGACTTTGAAGACTTTCTCTCGAGCTTACTCCCGAAGCATTCAAGTTCAAGAACGAAGATCAATAAGATCAAGTGAGCTTGAAGCGAGAGAAAGAAAATCCAACCACATCAAATCCAAACCAAAGCACAAAAGTGTTAGAAAGTTAGTTTGTCTCTCACGACGTATAGTGAGAGACGTGAGTGTTTAGCTACCTTATAACTAAGAGAGTTAGGTTACTTGTTAGACTCAAAGGAGTGTTATTAGTGAGGCTAAGGACGCACGCTTAGCTCAGAGAATTGTAACGACTCGCCTAAGTTGTAAGGACTCTCTCTGAATAAGATAAGGACAGCTATTCGAAAATCCTCCAACAGAGGTAGAGGTTTATGCTTAAGACTAGTTGGTCTTAGTGGGGTTCCTTTTGTTGAGTAAAAATGTACACAAAATTACAAAACATATAATAATTATTTTTTTTTTAGTTCGACCCTCTCTTTTGACTCTTTTGATTAAAAGCAATATCGATACAAAATATTTAATGGTTTTTATGATTTGGGCTGCACCCGATTTTATGGGTTGCCTACGTATCTCTTTTCTAGAGAATCAAGCCTTATGTAGTTCAGAGTGATTCATTTTTTTTTGTTTGATTTGATGTGTGTTATATGTTTGGTATTCACACATCAGTGGAATGCACCCAAACCCACCTTCTAGGAAGGGTTGCTCGGGCTCAAGCCAACTATCATTTGTGCGATGTGAATAAGATTAAACCCACCTTCTAGGAAGGGTTGTATAATCTCTCCACAATCAAACATAAAGCTTAAGAGTTTATATTTATATTTTTTAATTTGATTTAATGTGATTAATTTGTGACTGAATACGACAAATTTATGTTTCATGTCGAATTTCCTACGTATCCATTTATATGATATGGAATCAAGTCAAACGTAGTTCTAGGACATATATTTGATTTGAGATTCGCGACTAAACTTGATATATATATATATATATATATATGATCAATATCAAGTTTCCTACGTAGTTCATAAAGACCATCAAGTCTTTACGTAGTTCTTTAGAAAACGTTAATTTAAACTAGAGTGTGATTGAACTCGATGACACATTGTCATATATTGAGTTTCCTACATAGCCTTTATTAGGCATTAAATCAACACGTAGTTCTTTAGGACCCGTTAAAATTTAATTTAAGGTCGTGATTGAATTTAACGCATACAAACTTACGTTAAATTTCCTACGTACCCGTATGAACGGGATCAAATCATACGTAGTTCTAATATTAAACTTAATTTTATTTTATTTAAGATTTGCGACTGAACTTGATATATTTAAGTTGTATCAAGTTTCCTACGTAGTTCATAGAAGAACATCAAGTCTTTACGTAGTTCTAAAATGACATATAAAATTCAATTTAGGAATGTGATTGAATTTAACGCGTACAAATTTCACGTTAAATTTCCTACGTACCCGTATATAACGGGATCAAATCATACGTAGTTCTTATATATTTAATCAATCGTTTTTCCTCTTAAAGATTGACAAAACTAAATATTAAAATCACCCATAGTTTGTTTATTTCACCACGATCGAGCACCACATATATATGTGTGTGCATGGCAGTATGGCACACGTTAAAGTTACCTAGCATGATTCATCTTTCAATCATGCATATTCTTAAAATTAAGATGCCTTTAACTTCTCTTATGGTCTTGACTTCGTAGGAAGTTAATTACGAAGATCAACATCTCTTTTTAATTTTAATCAAGTTTGATGAAAGACTATAATAGGATTTAAGTCCACACATGATCACCATATATCCGTGCTTACTATCATACGTGATCAATCATGTACTTTCACGTACTCACACATATACAGTTAATCTGATTTATTCTTTCGGTTTGCCATGTAATTAACTAAGCCTTCGTGTACTATCCCGTATGATGATCTGAATTGTAACAAACAATTTTCAAAAATCATAATCGGCTTTATACATGTGAGAAAACCTTGGAGTAATTTCGAAATTATAACGGTTCGGAAAAAATCCCGCATGATTCTTATGGTGCGAGGACTCAGGAGTAACTACTCCAAATCTGTTAATTGTCCCATATGGAGACTCAGAAGTAATTACTTCCAAGTCAACCACAAATCCAAAGATAGCATAGAGATCCAAAAGTAATTACTCTGAATCAACTATGATCGTTCACATGATATAGGGGTACGAAAGTAACTACTTTCCGTTACACATGAGCATGTATAATTATTGCACTAGTGTTAGATCACAATTGGCCTCTTCCATGTACGAGTCCTTTATGATTGTACGTCTTCCATCTTCCGTATATATATATTGCACAAAAGGGGAATTAAGGTCAAATGGAGGAAATAAAAGTGGCGAATTTCCTCTCTGCATGAATCAAAGTCCTTTATGATCTAAATGATCATTTGCCCATCTGATCAAGAAGAGAAGAAAACCACCACTTTAAATTTAGAGGGGAGAGGGAGGGCACAAAAGATAGGTTCATTGCCTATCAGATTGTTGGTGCCATGCATTTTGATCTCATGCCTCTCATGCCTCTCTTCAAGTGGTAGTTTTTTTTCCCTTCCTCTGGTCCCGATCAAGAAGAAAAACTGAACTTCCCCTCCATACATATATATTGATGGAGATGAAGTGCATGTTAACTGTAGAAGGCGGTTACTTTGCGGACTTTTTCACTTTTGGTCCAAATTGAAAGAATTTGTACCCGAATTGGAAAAAGTCTCCACCGGTTCCTGCTTTTATATAATGAGTTGGTGGGAAGTTACTCTGATAACTTGTAAATAACCACCAATAGTTGATTTCTTTGTATTTTATTTATTTTTTTAATTGTTTTTTGGGCCAAATTGTAATTCCCTTAAATCAATCTCAATTTGGGCCCAAATTAAATGGAATGACATATTTGTCGACTTTAATATCATATTTGCACTTAATTTAAAATAGATTAAGCAAATTTAAAATTTTGGTTAATTTTTAACTATTTCAAACAAAATCTCGATTTAATATAAATTTGTGAAATTTTGCCCCCAAACACCTCTATAAATACTCGTGTCCATTATCGTATTCGTTTTCCTGTCTAAGTCTTTTATTCCGCTACACTTAAGGACGCCCTTAACCCAGTTAAGGACGCTCATTCTAACAGACTTACGATCTAACAACAAGTTTTTGTACGTGATGACAAATTAGAGTGCAATATTGGTGTTACTAGTTAGAGAGGTGATAAGTTTTAAACGCGATGACAAGGTTTTGTACGGGGATTTTTTGTACGTGGGAGGGGGGGGGGGGGCGCGGAGAATTTTTTGTACGCGGTGACAAGTTCATATACATAGACATGTTTGGTGGTGACAAGTTTGGCGACGGCCGGTGGACGACAGCGAACGTTTGGTGGTGACAAGTTTGGCGACGACCGGTGAACGCCAGTGAACACTGGTCAATGTTGGTCAACGTTGGAGGTGTGGTATGGTGTGATGACGTTATGTTCTGCCATGGTGAAGAAGTCATGATGGTAAGCATTCGTAACTGCCACCAGCCCACGGGGGTATTTTCGGAAAAAAGTCCATTTTGTTCAAAATTTCACCGCACAACCCATTTTGTTCATTATTGTCACCAATTTCGCCTACTTACCCAAATTCGTCATTAAAATAACATGAATAAAATTTAATTGTTTAAATTGAGAGATAAAAGATAAGTTATTATGAAAATGATAAATGTAAATTAAGTAAAGTTTAATCGATATAAATTGATTTAATATCAAAGATAAAAAAATAATAAGTTATGTAAAAAGGGTTCATTTTAAAATTGTTTTTAAAATTAAATTTTCTAAAATTACTTCTTATTTAAATGGATTAAAAAGTCAGTTAAAAATATAAGTGATACATAATAAAGGATAGAATATCTTATTAAAATCCAAAAAATTTAGCATATCTTATACATGAATAACTAATATTGAATTTGATTAGATTATAATTAAAATAACATGAATAAAACTTAATTGTTTAAATATGAAGTGGAGCCAGAATTAACGTGGAGGTTCAAATGGTCTCGACTTTAATATATAGTATAGATAGGCTGATGCAACCCAACCACCAATGACTCATGCCAATACTTCATTAAGGAATAAAAGACTTAGGCTCCGTTCGGCTGGTCAGAAAAAGAAGCTAGCTGGAGCTTTTTCTAGCCTTTTTTTGCCAAAAAAGCTACGCCTAGGGGGTATGAGCTTTTTGAAAATGCTAAATAAAAGCTCCCACTAGCTTCTTATAGCATTTTCAAAAAGCTTCTACCCCATAGGGGTAGAAGCTTTTTGACAAAAAAACGCTAGAAAAAGCTCCAACTAGCTTCTTTTTCTGACCAGCCGAACGGAGCCTAGACAGGAAGAAATTTCGGTTCTTATTAAATTTCTATTTAATAACTCATGCCGATACTTTTTTTCATGGAAAAAATTTTGTTAAGGAAAATTACAATAATAACCTTCTCAAAAGAGAGGGTTATTACACAAGACACGAGCTCTTCTCGCTCCTCTACTCTTCTCTTCTCTTTGAATCTCTACTTCTCGGTCTCGATTCTACTCTTTTCTCTCTCGTCTCTACTCTTCATTCAATCAAAAATTATGAATATAATTCTTATGTTAATTGTTGAATTTTGTGAGAATGTTCTAATTAGTTTCATGTGTGTGTTTGTGTGTGTAGGTCGAAGATAAGTGGAGGTGAGATCTCCATCTCTCTTTCATGAGCAATAGGTTCCAATCCAAGGGCGTGCCTTTGTGCCCTTGTTAGACTTCCAACCCTTGTTTGTGCTAGTGAGGTTGAATCAGGGAACTTGACAATATCTTGATTGTGGTTGTGTCAAACGGGATTGGTGGCATTTAAGCAATGCTAGGCAATCACGTATCATGGGCATCTGTATGTTTTGAAATGCTCATATAATATGTTTGTATGACACATAACATAGTATATTTGAAACTATATTATTTTGCGATCTTTTAGAAAAAAAGATATTTGGAAATGAGTGTAAAAAGAGAAGAACGAGAGAGGAAATTAGGGAAAAGTCGAACAAAGCTTTTGACTTATAGGATACTATAATGTCTTACATTTGATAATGCACATATGTCGAACAATGCAAATGAAAAAAGCGTAGTTTTTGTTTGTATATCTATAATTGATACATTACTTCATCTCATCTTCTAAAGCAAATAAATTAATTTCAATTATGCTACACAGAAATAGGAACGGGGACTGGAATGGAATAGAAACGAAAAGAACATCCAAATAATATGAATATTGGGGAAAGGGAACCATGAATCATATACCAATTTAAACTTAGAAGTAGATATATATATATATATATATATATATATTTATATATATATATATATTAAAGTTCAATAGTGAACACCTAAATAATAGAGAATAAGAGAACAATTATAGACCATTAGATTAAAAGAATCTCAACGGTGGAGATTAGATTGAAATAATGGGTCATTATTGTGATTTTTGTACGTACGCATTAATACAGCAACTAACAAAATATTTTGTTTGATTTTTAAAAATTATCAAAATAGGAAAGTGATTACATGATTTACAACGAAGGGAACGAGAAGATTTGTTTTAAGAAGGAAGGGGTGGATTTTATTTTGAAAAAAAAAAAACAAATCAAAAACAAAATCTTCTCGATCAGTTGCAAAACCATTCCCCATTTTGATTTTCTATCCAAAATCAAAACCGTTATCTTTCCACTACCATTATCAAATTCACATATATATGATATAATTACTTAGGTGTCACCTTCCTTATAATTGATCCATTTTTTCAAAGCCAACAAACAAACACATGATCGATTGTACATAAACAATTTAACCACAACAAATTTCGTATATACATTCCTTAGGTTGTTATATACAATATTACTATACATATAATACATCTTGATCTGTAGAAATAGGTCATATAAACAATCCGGCCTCAAAGAAATTTTGTATATACATGCCTTAGGTTGTCATATACAATATAACTCATGTATACATCTTGATCTATAGAAATAGGTCACATAAACAATCCAGGCACAATAAATTTCGTATATACATTCCTCTGGTTGCCATATACACGATTACTGTACATATATACAATGATTGGCAACGTCGTGGTTCGTGGTGGCTTTGGCGACGTGGTGGTTCCGACGGGGTCTTCCAGCGAATTAGTGGTTCCGACGGCTGACACAATGGTGGTTTGATGTTGTCGGCGCAATGGTGGTGGCCGGGGAAGTGGTAACACCGGCAAAGTGGTTATATACATTATTGTACATATATACAATAATGCAATTAATATCCATCCAGAACAAATTTCGTATATACATCTCTTAGATTCTCATATACAATGTTATGTACATATATACATCCGTAGAAATAGGTCACATAAGCAATCCAACAACAACAAACTTTGTATATACATTCCTCAAGTGGGCATATACAATATACTACATATATATACACCTTGATCTGTAGATATAGGTCACATAAACAATTTACACATAAATTCACGACATATACTAAAACAAATCAATCATATACATAATGAAAAAAATTATATACAAAATTACCCGATGTCGTATTTATACGATTAATAATTGACAATGTGGTGGGGGGCGAAACTCCGACGGGGAAAGGGGACACAGACGAATCTCGGTGGACGGTAATGGGGGGTGAAACTCCGATGCGGTTCGATTGGGGGCTACGAGAGGCCGGTGGGAGGGGACCCGAACCTACAGCCGAGCACCGGCGACGGGCGGAATCGGGAAGCGACCAACGTCGGGCACCAGATCTGGGGTGCAATCCGGGGGGACGGGCGAAACCCCGGATCTGGAGGGGGGATCCAGTCAGGTGGGGTGCAAGGTAGATGGCGACGGGTGGTCGCCGGAAAACTTCCTGGAGAGAGGTGGCGCTAGGGCGAGAGGTTGAGCGGCGATGGAGGATTTGCGTAATTCTGGATTTGCATAATTCTCCGAATGGTTTCCTGTAATGGAGGATCTGTGTTTTTTTGTATATGCGTAATTTCTAGAATGAAAATTTGTTATTTTCCAAAATTATATTGTTGGTGGTTACAAGGATCATGGGAGAGAATCTCTGCTATTTTTTTTCTATTTTCTTATTAATAACTATTATAGACACTAATCCCACCATCCATTACAAATCTCATCCGATGGATGAGATTTGTTCTCTTATTCTCTATAGAAGTTTGTTCACTATAGAACCTCTCTCTCTCTCTCTCTCTCTCTCTCTCTCTCTCTCTCTCTCAAGTTTTTATAGAAGGTTGATTTCTTGATTATTATACTTGGATAATAATTAAGACGACCTATTTAATTATAATTCTCTTTTGGTCAATAAAATTTTGCTAAAATAAAAATTCATTATAAAAATGAATTTGGCAAAATTTAAACTTAGTGAAAATGGAAATTAGAATTAAATGTGTATTATTTAATGAATGCTTATTGTTGAAGATGGGTTTATAGGTATTTGGGCCTCCAAGGCCCAATGTTGAATTTTGTCCTTTCGGCCTAATGGCTCAATTGTTGATTTCAATATCAGCCTTCATCTTCCTCGTCTTTACTCCTTTGTCGATGTTAGCATCATTGCAGCCGACTCTTCACCCTCTTTCCGCCATTATATTCTTGACCATATTGGACTCAGATTCATTGCAATCCTTTCATCTAGCCACCTCCTGCTTCGAGTCTCGCCCGTTTTAGCCACCACCTTCCTCGTTTGACATTCAATTCATCCTTTGTTGTGTTTATGGAATGACAGCTCTTTGGAGCTTGTTTCTGATAGAGATTGGGGAAGAATTGACATAAAAAAGTGTTGGGTGGTACTTGACTTGATAGAAAGAATGGTTAGCTACAAGATTTAGGCCTTGGAGCTTCAAAACGTTCTCGTTTTCGTCATCTCTCTATTACGTCCAGATTCTGATGACCAGCTTTAAAATTCTGTATCTCCCTCGTTTCTTACTCATAATTCACGAAACAAGTCTCTAAATTCAAGTTAGAGAGTCCTCTTCAAGTTTCATACTGTGAGTTTGGCAAAGAACTTACTCGAAGTGGCATAATTTACCATTGAAGCTCGCGGATCTGCTTGTGTGCAGAAACTCCGATTACTCTCTTTCATTCGGTTTTCCGGCGACTTGGCCGTTCGGTTGGTTGGGCCACGATTTAGGCTTGGTAATGCTCCAAAAAAATTGTTAAGCAAAATCAAACTCGTCGGAGATTCGCTGGAGTATTGTCGGAGTCTCGTCGGAGCACCACCAACCACCCCTGCCAATGGACTCTAACTAAGCTAATAATTCGATACCTGACCTTCTACGGTAATTTAAAGGTGATCGAAGTCGCCTTGATTTGCGTGCCTCGACTCGTCTTGATTTTCATGCAAGGCTTTGTTTCGGGCTTCGAACCTTGGTGATAACTCGGTATCCGTGCCATCCTGTGGCTTGGCTTATAAGGATTGGGCATCAACTTTCCCGTTTCTAATAGTTCTTCGAACATTAAGGCAAGTGGATGTTTCTCCTTCCCTTTTTCCATTAAATGAGATATCTAGTTCCATGTGATCCAATTTGTTAGGAATGATTTATGTGTCAAATAAAAAGAACTAGGTTATTAGAATTAATGACCTTGTTGTTATATTCAGTATTGCGATAGAATTGGATTTTAGGTCCGTTATGTGAGACCTTGTGAATAATATGTATCGTTTGAGACATTGTTATAGATTAAAATAATTGGTATGTAGATATGTCTCTATTGAGACATTTTTATGTATTAGAATAGTTTCAGGGATGAGAGTTGAGCCTCTAATAACATCTCTATAAAAGATTGTACTGGATATTCTTATATCTCGGTACTCGAGTCATGACTCTGCCCACTCTGTTCTTGAGGGGTGACGCACTCTAGCTAAGTGCATTAGCACTATGCATTCGTGAGATTGATCAAGGATTCAATATCATTGTGATCTCGGCAATGGTCCGAGTCGATTAAAAGCTATCATAATGAATGCATTGGTTGAAGGTGATGCAAGATAAGTGCGTTATGCACATAATTAAAATACCAAGATGGTGAGTTTGAGTTGATTGCTTAATAGATGAATTCTTTCAATGTATTGATGTCAATGAAGAATCCCAACAAATTCACAAGCCGCTCAATGACATTCTATCGTTGGGTTTATCTATGTTATCTTCTCATTTGGGATGAGGTGCTAAAAGGTGAAGTACTGATGAAGTTCGATACCAACTTTTTGGGTTATAACTTTATGAACATTAGCTACGTTCCACTTGCTTAGTCTTTCATTAGACTAACTCGTCCACTTTTTTCTTCTTTTCACGAATCGGTTGATGTCTAACAGTATTCCAAGGTGTTCAGTTAAACGACTAACGTGCTAGAAGATGAAGATATATATCATCTTAGGAAGCAGACCATATATGAAGTACTTTTGAAAAGAGAGGTGTGCCAAAGAAGTCTGATTTGTCTACTTTTTGGATGATTGTAAATAATCTAGATTGTCTTTCCTTAAGTCATTTTTGAGACACTGGTTTGTATACATTTCTTTTTCCGTCGCTACTTTATAAGTTAATCGTTTCCTATATGTTCGAAAAAGTAGCGTCTTGCGTTTCTATGATCGAGATGATTATGTTTTTAAAAGCTCGAGTAGTTTTGGATTAGGTAAATCTTAGATTAGTGGTGGTAATGCTCTCGTAGTAGGTAGAGGGTGTTACACAAAATCACTTGTAACACTACGTAAGATAATTGTATGACAATCAAAAACAACAATACAATAACATTCAAACTATCATGTAAACCAACAAAATAAGTCTAATGAGACTATAGCTAAACAAAAAAACAAAGTACTAATGCTTAATAGTCAAAATGACTCATTTCATGAACCATCATTCTTCTCCTAATATGAACTCTTCCCCCAAATCTAGCTCATCAAGAGAAAGGCTAGCATATGTAAGGACCATTGTGTCTCCCAACGATCCAAATCATCTCCTCCAGCATCCTACATTTTAGAAGTTCAATCTTTATATGTTCTAATTGAGGAAATTTGTCAATTTTGCTACCAAAAGATGTGGACGCTAAAAATGAAACAAAAAACGATGTAATTCAACCGAATTTATTTAATTAGAGTCTGAAATTTAAGGGCATGGCAAGCTAGAACTCTCTCAAGAACGAACTAAAGAAGAAAATTTAGAATTATCTTGCAAGAAAGAAAGGAAAAGGAAAATACCTTATTTAAACAAATGGTCCAAAAGTGAACCGCTCACTTTTTTCAACTAATCAAAACAAAAGAAATAACAACAGTAAACCGGATAAGCCAACAAGCTCCAAATGTAGAGGTGGGATGGTCTTCATAGGTTGCTCGGTTCAACCCCTTTCTAATTTTGAGGCTCCAACTTGACAATCAAAATACAGCCCAAAGTCCCCCCCCCCCTTCAAGTTGGAGCCATATCAAGACCCAACTTAGAAGATAGACGTTCATGTTGCAATTGGCTTGGTCAAAATATCTACACTTAACAAATTAGTAGGAACATAAACAGTCTTCAAGAAACCACTTTTTACATGCTGACAAGTGAAATGGCAATCTAAGTTGACATATTTAGTACACTCGTGGAAACCTAGATTGTCAACAAGCTATTGGGTCACTCAATTATCACAAAACAAAGTAATATGAAGATCCACGTGCACACATAATTCACGAAGCAAATAGCTCAATTGTTGTTATGACCATTCATTTGTATTTTACCTCAATTGAAGATTTGGAGACCATCATCTACTTATTGCTCTTCCAAGACACAAGGGAATACCCAAGGAACATACAATAACCAGTAAGAGATCGCCTAGTTGTCAAACATGCCCCCAATCAACATTAGAGAAACCTCTCACTCATAAACTATCTTGCATTGATAAAACAATCCTAGATCGATTGCCCTATTAAGATACCGTAGGACATGGAGAGTTGCATTCCATTGAGGAAGCCAAGGTTTTGACACAAACTGACTAATACGTTGAATGAGTAAGAAATGACTGGACGAGTAAGTGACAAGTATAATAATTTGCCAATAAATCGCCTATACTTTTCAGGATCCTATAGCAACACTCCATCCTCAAGTCGATGTTTGAGTCTAGATGGAAATGGAAACTTGGTAGTCTTCGCATTTTGCTAGAAAAAATTCTTTGATATATTTTCGACAACTTAGGAAAACCCCTATCTCATCTTTGTACAACACCATCCTAAGGAAGACCCTATCCTTGAACCCCTTTACCGTACCTTTTGGGCAATTCCATAAAATCTCCTCATTGAGATAACCATGTAAAACGGTATTATATATATTCAATTGTTGCGAATTCCAATTATTAGATGTTGCAAGAACAATAACCATTCGAACTATAGGAAGTTTTGCTATTGGTGAGAAAGTATGCTTGTAATCCTTTCAAAATATTTGATTGAAACTCTAACCACCAACAGAGCCTTGTACCCTTCTATGCTCTCATCAGGCTTAAACTTGATTTTATAAACCCACCTTGACTTGATAGCTTGTTCCCCTCCTGGAAGCTGTGTCAAAACGCATGTGCCATTTTGTTTAAGAATTCATGTTCGACATCCATTGCTTCATGCCATAGAAAAAGGGCAACTTGTTGATCATATATGTGGTTGTCAAAGTACATGTACCCTAGAACTTGGAAGGAAAACTTGAGCATTTTAATGTATCAAGCAAAAATCGGTGTTTTCTCTCTGTTATTCCATTTTACTAAGGCTTGTATACTATGGTTATCTGATGAATCATACCAAAGCTCAAAAACAAATCTGCACAAATCTAGTTGATAAAACCATCAAGAACTAAGCAAACCTGACTTCTATTCTACATCAAAAAAATCCATATGGCACGACTATGATCATCCACAATGGTAAGAAAATACAAAGCTCCACTAAAAGAGGGAACTCTATATAGACCCCAAATATTAATATAAATTAAAAAAACTGAGAAGCATAAGAGGTACTAAGAGAGTAAAAAACTCTATGAAATTTAGTAAGTGAGCAGGTTTCACAAGAAAAATCACCTTTCAACTTGGTGTTACAAACTAGCAAATGCACCACCTTATAGAATGAGACATGTGGTCATTGTCTCTGGCATTATTGAAGCGAAATGAATCTAAAAATTCTTGGAACATCAACTTTAACTCCTTCTCTCGACTTGATCCCATATAATCTTCTTGTGCCTTGACCAACACTATTAGATTGCTTACTCAAAAAGTCTTGTACAAGTCCACCATCAAGTTTACTAACTAAAAATAAATTATACTTGAACATGGGCATATAAAGAACATCTTTCAATATCAAATCATTAGTAAGTTTCACACAGGGACAATAAATTATACTTGAACATTTAGGTTAGTTTTGACATATAGGGACAATACATGCTAGCAAAATTGAAACAAGAACCGGAGACGGAGAGATTAAGCCACTGAGTCTCCGCCGATCAAACACGGAACTCGGACTTGCAACTCAGTCCTCCTGGTCCTCTGCCGCCGCCCTCTTCTTTCACTAGAAACAACTCCCAGTTGATGAATCCCGTCCTGTCAAGGCTCCCATCGACCTCGTCTCCGCAGATCAAACACGGAACTCGGACATCCCAGCCTATCAAGGCTCCCGTCGACCTCGTCTTCATCCTCATCGTTGTTATCAAGAACCACGCCGGCTGCACCTTCCCAAAGACGTCGAAGTTGAAAGCAGGACCGTCGTCATTGTTGACTGCCGAGAAAATGGACAATCTGGAGATCTCGGTGTCCGAGAAGGTTCCCGAGGTCTCTTCCGACGGCGTTTTGAAGGCCGGATTTTCTGAAATCATGTCAATGTTCAGATCAAACATGGCACCGCCTCGCTTAGATCCGGCCACGAGGAGCTCGGATCTTGGCTCCGGTTTAGTAAGGTAATGATCTCCGTGAGGATCTCGTCATTTTCGAGGACGGCGAGCTTGAACTCAACATCGGAGGCGGCTAGTGTTTCGAGGAGGTCTGCGACAACGATTCTCGACTCGGGCGGCCGATTCTCAAGATCCGAGCGACGGAGGTGAGGGAATCGGGACAAAGGAAGAAGACTCTGAGCTTGGACTTTCCCTGGCCGGTAGAGGTGAGGGAATCGGATCCGAGCTTGGAAGACGCCTCTGGTGGAGGCAACTATTTTTGCTTTCAAACGAACATTAGTAATAAAATAAAACCATAACCGTACGATCGTGTATAATTCAAGAAAAAAGAAACATTCCTATTTCTCAAACTAAGATATATTCCTTTATGAGTCTTTCTCTAATAGTTTATTTAAATTTTGGTAAACACAATTGATACTCTTGACCCGTCGGGTTGATTCGATCCGACCTATGATAGGCTACTAGGCCAACACCGCAAGTGTACGGGTCGTGTAGTATCAAGGTGTCGATCTCTAGGACTTGAGTAGAATTGGTGAACCGACAAGGTGTCTATCTCAATTCATGCAAGCATTTCAAAGCTCTACCTAGAATCCATAGGGTTTTCCCCAAAACCTAGGATTTGGGTATCTAAGTAAAGCATGAAGAACAAGAGAAATGAAGAAGAAAGGAGGAAATTCATACCAACAAACATTCTACTGATTGAAATGACACTAATCTCTAACAGTATTCTTTAAATCTCCAAAACACAAAGAAAGCTTTAATGGAAATCCTAGGTCTAAAATGGGAAAAATCCCCAAAAGGGGGAAACGAAAGCTGCTCTCCTAAAGGAGGAAGGAGGTATTTACACAACCCTAAAAGGAAAAGAAGGCTAAAAGAGGAAAACGGGGGCGCCACGGCGAGACCCGGGCCGTGACCCGCACAGGTCACACACTAGAACGCGCACAAATGCACATGGGAGAAAGCAGGGCCAACCCGGGCCACAACCCGAGCCGTGACCCGGCCGGGTCGGCCCTTGGATTTTTGTGCTCGGTCTCGGCTTGGCAAGAAAGGCTGACCCGGGCCACGACCCGGGCCACGACCCGGCCCGTGACCCGGCCGGGTCACATGACCCTGGCCACGACCCGACCGGGTCGCAGCCGGGGTCCAGGCCTGGATGCCCCGGGTCTTGCCTTCTCGCTTCGTTGTCTTGTGCTCTTGGCTCGGCTTTTGGTTTGCTTCTTTTGGCGTCTTCACGAGCCTCTCCTTGACTCCGTCTTCTAGCTAATGTCGGCTTCTTGAGTCCTCTTGATCTCCATCACCGATTCTCTTTCATTTTCACCTGAAATACATGCAAACAAGGCGTAGAGTCCGAACCGAGAAACTAAACCAAAAAAACTAAAAGGCTAGCTTAAAAGGGAGAAAAGCAGACCGAAACCTAATTAAACATGAGCTAATATGCACTCTAAGTATTAGCTAAATGCAAGCCATCAACCTAAAAAACCCGAGCGACCCAACCCGATTGATAGGTATAGTAGTGGTTAATCTTATATATTACATTATATTGTTTTATAAATACTTTTATAGTCTCTTATCGTTTAAGAAAAATGCATACTTTATATATAGAGTGTATAAAATAGAGTTTTATCCTATGTTATATAGAAAGTTATATTCATATATTATGTATACAGTTCCTATATTTTTCATTTATTGAATCTAAACAAAAGTACGTATATACGTACTCTTAATTTAGCTTTTAATTTCATCTATGTGGCAACATACTCTTATAATATTGATATTTAATTATTTATTTCATAGGTTTATAAAAGCGTATAATTTCTTCTTATTTTCTTAATGTACAAAACTAATAACTTTAAATATTTTTAAAACAATGGAATGTACGTTATATAAATATCTATGTTATCTTTGATTGATTTATTGTTTTAAAATAAACTAATCACTAAAAATTAATGTAACCACTCCTACTTTATGTTTCTAAATCTTAATATACTAACAAAAATATAAGATCAAAATAATAATCATCGTAACTAATATTAAACAAACAAAGAAAGAAGCAGATTGAATCTGCACTGTTTCGTATAGAGAGTGGGGCTCACTTTCAACATAATGAAGCAGATTGAATCTGCATTGTTTCATATAGAGAGTGGGGCTCCCTTTCAACAAAACATAAATTAACCACCCAACTTTGGAAAGCTAATGTGTGGTGGTCTGGTGATGGCTGATGTAGAAAGTACATTGCGTGGTGGTTCTACTAGTGGCGATGACATTGCTTGGTGTGTCTTGTGGATGGAGAATGAAGGCTTCAAAGTTGACTTAAAAAAATAGAGCACTCCGAACAAAACCGAGTTCGTGATCATTTCATGACCAATTCACAAGCAATTTGGAGTTAAACACCAAAATTAATTTCATTTCATGACCAAGCGATCATTTCATTTCATGACCAATCGATTAATTACAAAAAATGCTAAAAGACCTTAACCGATAGCTTAATCCTTATCATGCGATTAATTGGGAGTTAAACACCAAAATTAATTGAGGGTTATGATGGAGCTTGAAGAAACGAATACAATGATGCATACAGTGTCCATTTCACAAAGAAACAAATGAGTAATTGTCATTTGAATCCGATCCCATTCCCAGTGAGAGGTTGAAGAAAACTCAACTCATAACCTTAAATACTAATTTTATCTATTGGGTTAAAGTGATTATAAAAAAGTGCTGGCCTAATTGGTTGAGTGTGACTTTTTAGAGTGCAAATTATTTCTCTATAAATTAATTCAACTCTCCATATGAGCATTCTAAAATTTTTATTTTTCTAATTACCTTCTAGTTTCTATTTTCTTTACCTTAATAACTAGAATTTAAATATAAGTGAATGACAAGTTTTCCTATTATGATTTGATACATGTTTCCTGATATGTGTATACAAGAACTACAAGAGTTAAACTGTTTTCCAAAATGATATGTTTCCTCATATCACTTTCTTCATAATTAGTTTTGAGTTTCTTATAATTTGAACTTGGTAGTTAATCATTTCTTGTTGAAAATCTTCTATTACCGGGTGATTGGTCCGGGTGTGGGTGGTCAAAATTTAAATTTATAAACCGAACCACACTTGTAGTAAAGAGGTAGTGTGTCGAACACACGGGAGTTCGTCTGTTGAGTGTACCGAAAAGACTAAAAAGAGGTAAAAGAAAGGCAAAAATAATAGATCGGTCTTGGGCCGACACTTGTCACTTCGGTCCGAGGGTGGATCGAGGTCAGATTGGCCGGGACCGACACACACTACGTCGGGCCCGATGTGCTGGGTACTTCGATTATGCAAAAATAGTAGATCGGTCTTGGGTTTTTGGGTTCCTTCCCTAGCTAGACTTGGGTAATTCCACCCTAATTCAACCAATAAGTGTTGATCCAAGTGAGATCGAGGTTGTTCGCCTTCGATCCCTCCACTCTACACTTCAACCTAAGGGAGCTTTCACAGTCCTTCGATGCTAGGTCTAGTAATTGGGTCCAAGATCACTTTCGCTACTCTTACCAATCACAAGCCCTAGGTCCCTTGTTTCCACGAGAGAATTGAAGCTTAGTGTAGAGAGGATTCATAGATCAAGTACTCAAAGGCTATGGAATTGGGGGTTCACACCCAATCCTAGCTAGGGGTTTCCCCCATAGCCCAAGACTATGGAATCTACTCCATGTAGCAAGAGTAAAAAGCAATCAAATGACAAAGCAAGCAAATCTCAATCATCCAACTCAAATCAAAGCTCAATTGCACTCAAAATCTCAAAGGGTTCACAATATCCAAATCCAAATCTACTAAAACAAAAACAAAACAAGTACAAACTCACTAATCTCCTCTCTAGCTCCACCGATTTCCTCTCTTCTCCTCCTCCTTTCTTCTCCTTGCTCTCCAAGTCTTCCTTTGATTCTTTGAGAGTGATTTTGTGTGTTTCTCCTTAAGCTCTCCCCTAATGCTCTCTTAATCACTTCTAATTATAGCCTCTCATGGATTGGGGACCAAGGAATTCCCAATTTAGAAGAAGGGCAAACTTGGAAGATCACAACATTGTGCCTTGAGGCCTAATCTTCTAAATCGCCGACTCAGACCGACACGGGGCAACCTCGGGCCCGACGTTGGAAACGTCGGTCTTGTACGCTGGTACTCGATCTCGGGCCCGACTTGGTATGAACTCGATCCTGGGCCTCGGTCCTTCTTCTTTTCTTGGTTTTCCTTGAGTTCCTCATCATTCCTTGCGTGGCTCATCCGCTCCTTAGCTCCCGAGCTTGACTCTTCTTTGATGCTCCTCCAAAACATCCTCTTTTGTGCCATTTTTCCTACAAAACAAAACAAACTTGCGTAGTTTTCGAATCTTGAAGAAAACTGGGAACTAAGCTAAAAATGAACGAAACTTAACAAGGAAAGACATGAAAAACACATATTTACAAGGGAAATTAACTACTAAAACACCACCAAAATGAGAGACATCACCGGACACCATTAATATGAAATCGAGATTTGCCTTTGTATTGTTCACCCTCTTAGTGTAGCACATGATTGATTATAAACATGTTTTAAACTAGTAAGATAACATTTTATGATTAATTTTTTATGTTAGTGAGTACAAAGTTGGAGTGTGACTTTTGTACCAAAAGTCCAACTTCTTATATTTCGGTTTAAATTAAATTCTATATAAATTTTTAATATAAATAAGCGATTCATGAAAAGATATTAATAAAAAAATTACAAATAAATTGGAAAAACCAGGTTATTTAACCCGTTGGTTTGATCCACACTCGTAATAAACCCGAAGTGATCTAACTTGTTTGAACCTGGTAAATTTGTGACCCGAAATGACCTGACTTGGATTTGACCCAACTCGATATATTGAAACCCGAATCGGACCTGCCCGGTCGATTGACATATCTAGTTATAATGCATGAGCCCTCAATGTCAAATAACACACTTGATGTCATCATCCTGTGCGCATGGGGCTTGCCCGAGCTGAGTTTGACTCGTGTTGGGTCCCATTAACTGCTCCCCACCGGACTATTTATTTTTTATACATGTCAAAGTGATGGAAAACTTTTTTGCTTTCTTGACATCAACAATAAGTTTTTTAAAGGTGGCCTCGATGGACCAGGGGCAAACACATGTTATGCCCAGTACTAAGATTCTATAATTATTTTAATCATATTTAAAGTTCCCTTTCCTTTTTATGTAAAAAACGAGGGTTAAAAAGTCCAATTCATTTTAAATATCTCAATGATGTTGCAATCTATTGTAGTTACATAGTACTCAAAATTGTTTCCTCAATGTCAAAATCTCGACGTGGGATCGAAACTAAATGCATTGGGAAATAATATTTGATCTTATAAAAAGGAAGTGTGAGTTATTTGGCCACTATTGGGCTGATGCACTAGATTGCTAGGCTGCTAGCTCATTTTTGGATCTAATGGGCCTCGAGTGAACTACATAAGTATATTCACGTGCCTTCTCTAACATTTAGTTTTTAAATGAAATGGATACTATAGATAGAACTGTAAATCCGCCGTTGACCTAGAACCGATTCGTAATCCACAAATTCATAACCAAATATTAGAGTTTGTTCCGAAATTTCCCAGTTTGAAATTTGAACATTTCTTGTCTCTTTGAAGTTTTAACTTGTCTAATTTATGAATGTGGTTGTAAAGCCTAATTAGTTTGTGAGTGTGGTTTTAAAGCCTAATTTTTAAAACTTAGAAAAAAGAATACATCCTTAGGCATCCATTAGAACTTGATTCGTGAGACTCGAACCTTGGTCTAGCCATTCTTATTTTTTCATACCCAAGTCGTGGTCTTTGTGTGACTCAAAGGCCAGGATGACTGGTTTTGGCTCAGGAGACTTGAGCCTTTGCCTAGCCATCCTTAGGCGTCCTTACTTGGTGAGACTCTAAGTGAGGGCATCTACTTATCCCTAGGGTATATGGGTTTGGGAGGGCTTGTCTACACTCTTTGTATCCCTAGTCTTCGTGAGACTCGTGGGCTAGAATACTTCGATCCAGATTGGGTCGCCCAACACACTTGTAGCCTTTAGTTGAATTCGCCTGGTGTGACTCCAGGTGGATTTGACTACTTAAGTACTTATCCCTTATGAATAAAAGGACCAAAAGAACCCATTTGCATGAGAATTGCACACGCCCAAAATTCAATATTTATATCGAAAACCACCAGTTTGGCAAGAGGCCTCGTCAAGAACGATCTCAAGCAACGACATGAACTCGTTCGAGCCAGAACCGAGTCCAATCCTAAAGCGAATCACTTCAAGATAAGATTTAGAGTTATGTAGGTATAATGGGAAATATGGTAGTTTTGTGGGACATTTAGAATTAAGGAGAAAGTTTGCAAATGAAAGAGCAAAAGAAAATTCTAGATTAAGACTATTCTAGATTAAGGCTTAATGAGGAGTTGTGTGACATATCTGACCTATAAATACATGTAGTGGGTGGCATTTTGAGCATTGATCAAGTGAAGATCAATGTGAGAGTAAGTGCTAGCTAGTGAGTGTGCCAACAAAATATTAAGTCTTGTAAAATATCTTTCCACAAATATAAAAGTTTAGTGCTTGTAATTAGTTGTCCACTTGTCCATCTTAATCCGAAGAAGAGGGAAAAACTGAGTTTTTCCAATAGTGGTATCAAAGGTAAGGTTCGTTCGACGTGAACGATAGCTCGTCCGATTGAAGATGGATGGCAATGTTACACAAGGCAGTGAGATGTTCAAGCTAACGACAGACAACTACTCGCATTAGAGGATGATGATGGAAGACCACCTGTATTGGAAGTATTTGCAAGAGCCCATCATCACCAAGACCAAGACGCAAGGAAAGAGTCACAAGGAGTGGGATCTTCGAAACAAGAAGATGGTCGCAACGATCCATAAATACATCGATAAATCTTTATTTGAGCATGTTGTTGATTGTACAAATGCTTTTGAATTATGAGAATAACTTGATTCCCTAATTCAAAAGAAAACATCTCGTAAAAAAGCTGTCATAATGCAACGGTTGGTAAAGATGGAGTATAAGGATGGACAAAGCATTATTGATCACTTGAATAATTTTAAGGGGCTCGTAAATCAGCTAAATAAGGTTGAGGTGAAGGTCGAAGACGAAATGCAAGCTCTTCCACTCCTAATTTCCCTTCCAAAGAGTTGGGACATACTGGTGGTTCCTCTAAGTAACTCTGCACCAATTGGGAAGCTTACCATGGACATCGTCAGTGATAACTTTCTAAACAAAGAAGCCATGAGAAAGGAGCGAGGTCAAAGTGCTCAGTCAGAGGCGAACTTTGTTCACAATCGAGGTAGAGACGAGACACGTTGGCGGAGCAGAACTTGAGACCGAGATCAATCTCGAGGAGGTCGCGCTTAAGGGTTACTTGCTACCATTGTGGCAAGTTAGGTCACATAAAAGGAGATTGCCAAAACCTTAGAAGGGATCAAAGGGCTGGCAACGTCAAACTTGATCAATTCAACCTGACGAAGAAGCAAGGTGAGAAGAGTACTAGTGCCATGGCAGACGAAGGTGAGGACGTCAACCTCATAGGGGAAGAAAACTTCCTAAACATTGCCTTTAATGATAACTCTTGGATCATCGACTCTAGTGCTTCCTTCCATGTCACCCCTCATGAGAGTTTCTTCTCATCCTACCAAAGTGGCTAATTTGGTAACGTCTAGATAGGAAATCAAGGTAAGAGTTGTTAATACCCGGATCTGTCACCGCGTTGGTGCACGAGATAAATACTATTGACGTAAAAGATTAAAGCGCTAAACACGCTTTTAAAGCGCTAAGCACGCTTTTAAAGCGCTAAGCACGCTTTTAACGCGCTAAGTACGCGAATAACTAAAAATGAATAAATGTACGCGTATGGCAACATGTATGTATGTAACGTCCCACATCGAACATACGGAGGCAAAGTTGTAACGGAGGCAAACGTATTTGTACCTTGCCGCGTTGGGGGCTACCCACTTGCCGCGTTGTGCGTGTTGTTTCAACATGTGGCTTGCAAAGCCACTTATGTTAACTTTTCAACCAATGTTATGAACGCGGGCTTGGCCCAAAATCGTGCTAGATGAATCGGCCGAAACAAGGGCAACGAAGGCCATTTTCTTGCCCACAATTACCAGCACACTGAAAGGCTTCCACGTCATCACCCTCTTTCACACAATTGAATGGTTTTTACAAATCATTGCCGTCCCACATCGAAGATATATAAGACAAGCAAGTACCTCTAAAGTCTATATATAGAGACGGAGGTGGGAAAAGAAAAGGGATCGGAAAAAGGCCGGTCCCGAGACGTGTTCTCGAAGGACGGGCCCCGACATGTTTGAGTCTCCGAAGAGCTCGCACTATTTTACGGGAAAGACCTTAAAAAGTCTTATAAGCCTCCGAAAGGTGAATAAAATAATACGCAGGGGGTGGGAGAGCTCGAAGTAAGACGAGCCGGTTTTTAGCGCGCCGAAAGGCCCGAGAGTTTAATATTTTTATCCTGTATTTAGTTCGAGATTTTCGGGCTTCAACAAGAGTAAGATTGTCGGTAAGGAAGACATTACCTTGACATCGAACACAGGACGCAAGCTTGTCCTTAAGGAGGTAAGGCATGTCCTTGATATGTGCCTTAATCTCATATCAACTAGAAAGTTGGATAATGCCGGTCTCGTGAATCACTTTAGAGATGGAAAATGGAAACTCACCAAAGGAAGCTTGGTCATGGCTCGAGGAACGAAGGAGGGGTCATTGTATGTTATACAAGCTAAGGTTCATACTGAGGAAGTGAACACAACAGGAGCTGACTTGGAGCTATTGGACCTGAGGCTTGGGCATATGAGCAAGAAGGGTCTTTAAATCCTTGCTAGTAAGAAACTCCCCGAATTTGCTGATCGGTCCGGGTGTGGGCGGTCAAAATTTAAATTTATAAACCGAACCTCATTTGTAGTAAAAAGGTAGGGTGTCGAACACACGGGAGTTCGTTTGTTGAATGTACCGAAAAGACTAAAAAGAGTTAAAAGAAAGGCAAAACGAGGAAAAACAAGAGAAATCACCTCGGACCGACACTTGTCACTTCGGTCCGAGGGTGGATCGAGGTTGATTTAGCCGGGACCGACACACACTACGTCTGGCCCGATGTGCTGGGTACTTCGATTAGGCAAAAATAATAGATCGGTTTTGGGTTTTTGGGTTCCTTCCCTAACTAGACTTGGGTAATTCCACGCCAATTCAACCAATAAGTGTTGATCCTTGTGAGATCGAGGTTGCTAGCCTTCGATCCCTCCACTATACACTTCGACCTAAGGGAGTTTTCACTCTCCTTCGATGCTAGGTCTAGCGATTGGGTCCGAGATCACTTTCGCTACTCTTACCAATCACAAGCCCTAGGTCCCTTGTCTCCACAAGAGAATTGAAGCTTAGTGTAGAGTGGATTCATATATCAAGCACTCAAAGGCTATGGAATTGGGGGTTCACACCCAATCCTAGCTAGGGGTTTCCCCCATAGCCCAAGACTATGGAATCTACTCCATGTAGCAAGAGTAAAAAGCAATCAAATGGCAAAGCAAGCAAATCTCAATCATCAAACTCAAATCAAAGCTCAATTGCATTCAAATCTCAAAGGATTCACAATATCCAAATCCAAATCTACTAAAACCAAAGAAAACAAGTATAAACTCACTAATCTCCTCTCCTAAGTCCACTAATTTCCTCTCTTCTCCTCCTCCTCTCTTCTCCTTACTCTCCAAGTCTTCCTTTGAGAGTGATTTAGTGTGTTTCTCCTTAAGCCCCCTTAATACTCTCTTAATCACTTCTATTTATAGCCTCTCATGGATTGGGGACCAAGGAATTCCAAATTTAGAAGAAGGGCAAACTTGGAAGATCACAACATTGTGCCTTGGGGCCTAATCTTCTAAATCGCCGACTCGGACCGACACGGGGCAACCTCGGGCCCGACGTTGGGAACATCGGTCCTGTACGCTGGTGCTCGTTCTCGGGCCCATCTTGGTATAAACTCGATCCTGGGCCTCGGTCCTTCTTCTTTTCTTGGTTTTCCCTTGAGTTCCTCATCATTCCTTGCGTGGCTCTTCCGTTCCTTAGCTCCCGAGCTTGGCTCCTCTTTGATACTCCTCCAAAACATCCTCTTTTGTGCCATTTCTCCTACAAAACATAACAAACTTGCGTAGTTTCCAAATCTTGAAGAAAACCGGGAACTAAGCTAAAAAGGAACGAAACTAACAAAGAAAGGAATGAAAAAAACATATTTACAAAGGAAATTAACTATTAAAACACCACCAAAATGAGAGACATCAGAATACCCCATACTTAAACTTGCTTGTCCTCAAGCAATAACAATATAAGCAAGACCGATGCACAATCTTCAAGTAAAGCCTCTTATGAAAAATCAAGTAAGAACAAGTGATAGATATGCTAGCAAGATTATATCATCACACATGATCAAGTGTTCAAGGAATAAGGTCTAATACAACAAAGCCTCACTTTAGGTATGTGGAAATGTGTATCACTCATTATGTGTTTGGGCTTAGCAATGAACACTCATACTAAAAAATCATGCAAGCAAAGACTTTACTATTGAAGCTAATATCACCAATTCCTCCACCTAGAGATGCCTATTACAATGCACACAAAGAATATGAACTTGGCTCAATGGAGGTCCTCAAAGAGGTTCCATTCGGCCGGGTTGTAATGGGGCTTTTGGTGTTTCACAAGGTGGGAATCACTTTGGTCTTGTGGTGCTTACAAGGGGATTGTACTTTCTAGTCTCTCACCAAACTCACCAAATTCTTCCACTTTCATTTTCACTCTCACAAAAGACTTTGATTTTTTTCTTTCTTTTCACTTTTCATCTTTCAACCCACTTTTCACTTAACATTTCACTTCATCTTTGCACTAAACTTTTTGTTGGATTTTTCACACTTTTTCACTAGGATCGACTTGCATTGTAACTCGGGCCCGATGTGCACTTTAACTCTGTCGGTGCCCATTTCTTTTTTCACTTAAGCACTTTGCTTTCAATCCACTACTTTTTTCCAACTTTTCTTCCTTTCTTTTCAACAAAGATGCACTACCCACTTGATTTTGCAACTCCATTTTTCGCCCTTCACCAAAGAGAATCTCAACTCTCCAAATATTCTTCCAAACCACTCACAAGGTTCACTCCAAATATAGAACAAACATCCCTAAAATGACCAAGAATAATCTCACAAGGTTCACTCTAGCTTAGTTGCATCAAAACTTCATCCAAGAACTCATGTGCTCCATAAAAACATGCAAGATATCATATCACATCAAAAGCAACATCCATTTAGAGGCTAAACTATCCAAAAATATGCAAAGGACTTTACATGCTCACATCATCATTAGCCTTCATATGGACATCTAAGATGGGAATTTCTAGTCCAAAACAAAATCTTTTTGTTATTTTTCACACAAATTTTCGAATTTTTATAGTTTTTTCGAAAATTTTCTCAAAATCAAAACAAACTCATCCATTCATGCCAAAAAAGTTCATATCCATTCACGCACTACATCATGCCATAATCCAAAAGAAACATCCCTTTAAACAAAACAAGAAAGCAAACATAAGAAACCTAAACATGAAACTATGAGCTACTAACCCACCCCATACTAAAAATTTTGATGTCCTCTTCAAAGAAACCAAAACTTTAAAAGTAAAGAGAAGAGTAAAGGAAACTCACAATTTCTTTATTCTTGCATGGCATGAAGAGGCTTAGTTGTTGGAAGGACGTCCTCGACGTCGACCTCTTTGGAGTCTAGCTTGTCGCTCACGCTCGTACACATGGTCGTGGAAAGGATCTTGACTTGGTGGTTGAATTTGTGGGGCGGGACGCATCCATTGATCTTCACGGGAAGAGAAGTTCCCGGTCATCCATTCATTGAAACTCTCTTGGATGCTCCATCTTTGGTCCTCGACCGCCCTTAAGTCGTCCACGTCACGTCTTGTGTAGGCTATGTTGCAGTTCACTTCATCGAATTGAGCTTGGAAGTCTTCTTGGTAGTGGAAAAGTTGTTGTTGTTGATTGTTGAGGTGTTGTTGTTGAAGGTTGAGTTGGTGTGCCTCTTGGAGCATACTTGATTGTTGAAGTTGGAGATGCGCCATTTGGTTGGCAAGGAAGTTCATGTCCACCGTTTGATTTGGCTCGGGGAACACCATTCCGGGGCCATACCATTGGGCATACCCCTCATACCCTCCATATCTTGGTGGCTCTTGTCTTGCTCCACTCCCCTCACCCCTCTCAAATTGGCTCGGGACCGGATCGGGTAAGTATGTGTCGGACCGACGTTGGTGGATGTCGGGCCCGACTTGGGACACACCTCGGTCCAATAGTGTTGGGGAGTGATCGGTGAACATGTTATGGTAGCCACCATCATCATCTTCTTCTTCTTCTTCATTTTGAGGGTCAACCTCCATATCTTCTCTTCTCACGAACTCAAATTGGTTGGGCTCCTTTTCTTCGGTGTCCGGGGAAGCTTGAGGAGTAGTGAAACGAATATGTTGTGCTCGTCTCCTAACCTCAAGTGTCCCCTCCGGCTCGCCATAAGGGTTCACATTGTCCGCCCATACTTGATACCAATTGTAGTAGCTTGTGAGGTCGAAGAGGCGAGGCTCCAAAGGGATTTGCACTTGGACGAAGTTGGAATGAGGCATGAGTTGGTCGATGAAGCCGGGAACCACTTTCTCCTTGACAATGTTTTCCTTCTTGAAGTACTTAAGGTCCATGAGCTCCACACCATTTGGAGCCGGTGTGTACAAGGATAAGTCAACTTCAAGCGCCCGGGCCAACCGAGCTATCATGCCACCAAAGTATATCCACGAGGAACTTTGGAAGTCCCTCACCATCTTCACCCATTCCTAAGTAAGATTCAACGGCTTCTCATTTTGGAACAACATCTCGTAAAGTAGCATGGCTTCCTCCTTCATTGGCTTGCTAAGCTTATGACGGGCATAGATCGTGCACCCTACGATGCGGATCATGACTCGGAATAGCGGGCTAGCGATCTCATTGGTGGAGGCTCCCTTCCTCATCTCGCTCTTGCCCGCCACATACTTCCAAAGGTAGTTAACCTTGTCATTGTCAACCGAAGCTTCTTCTCTAGCAAAGGGGAATCCGAGGTAAACCGCCAAATTCCTCAAGGAAATTTCTTGTGCTTCATTAACCAATTGGAAGGAGATCATGCCCTCATCTTCAACTACCTCATATGTGCACTTGAAAGTAGCCATAAACTCGGAGGTCAAAGCCGGATAATGGTTGTTGTTCCACCTTAGCATCACATTTAGCCCAATGTTCGAGTAGCACCGAACAAGAGCCTCATCCATGTGCATCTTCTTGATTGACTCCCAATCTACCCACCGAGTGTGGTGAGATAGACCCATGAGTCGCTCATACTCATTAGCTACATCATCGTCCTCGAAGCGCACATCATCCATACGTTGCACTCTCTTTGATGACTTCTTGGACTTCCTTGTTGCTTTCTCCATCCTTGAAGATGATGCTCGGGTGTCATGGTACCTACACATAATCAAGCAAAGAACTCCAAGATAAAATCTATACAAACACCTCAAGATCACATGTTATCATAACAATCAACTCATCATGCAAGGTAATGACCCCATACTTGCTCTTAAGACAATCACTACTCAAGATCTATCATGTATGAGCAAAGATTCACATATCAATGGTTAAGCTACAAGATATATCATGATAATCATGCTTTAACCAACATTCAAACTTATGAATCCTAAAGCTCTCACAAGAAAAAAAAAACAAATTACTCAAGACCGACCAACACAAGACATCGGGTCCGAGGTTCTCAACCTCGGTCCAAGTCTTGGACCGACATTCAACATCAGTCCCGAGGAACTGGGTACCTCGGTCCGACTACAATTCAATTTGTCCTCCTATATTCAAAATTCACTCTATCATGCTCCTAAAATCAAAATCAACCATGTCTCATCATCAATCGAAGTTCCAAGTAGGTTTTAGCATGCATAATCAACATTCAAGCACCAATTCCACTATTCATGCAAATCACCATGGATGCTCAAGGTCTAAGCTCATTCAGTCATGGCAAATCTCAAATCTAGCAATGAAAGCATGGAATTCACAAGGAATGAAGTAGAGATAGAGATTCACATACCAAATTTGAAGGAAACAAAGACTTCTAGCAATCAACTTCTTAGAATTCAAATTCTCCTTCTAGATCTAGAAGAAGGATGAAGATCTATGGGGTTTTTCTTGGGACCTTTGGCTTTGGATCGACTTTTGGGGTTATTAGAGTGTTGGATCGAGATTTGTGGGTGGGATTTGGCTCGGATCGACTATGGTGAATGGGATCGATCGGCTAGGGGTTCTTGAAGGGGACTTGGTATTTTGGGAAGGTAGCTATGAGGGTGATGGGTGGTGGGTATGTGGAAGAAGGCTTTAAGTGGGGTAGAAGACAAAGTTAGGTCAGAGGGGCATAATAGGCATTTCACAATATCAAGACCAAAGTTGACTCGGCTAGCTAGGACCGACTTCACCAACCTCGGGCCCGAGGTACTGGGTACCTTGGTCCAACCTGTTTTGGCTCCCTAAAAATACCTTGACTTGGCAAATCTCTACCTATAAAACCTTTTATTGTTTCCATCAATACCACACATAATCATGAAGCTCACATAGCTCACAATTCCACAAAACACATGCTAAAGAGAGAGATTAGAAAGAGTCTAAGCTAAGGCAAAGAAACAACCTAGAAACTACAAAAATAAACCTACTAAACTCGGGTTGCCTCCCGAGGAGCGCTCTTTTTAAGTCACTAGCTTGACTTCTAACCTCTACCCTTCAAGGAGGGTGAAAAACGGTGCATTGATCATCCTTGTCATATGCATCTCCACACTCCTCATAGCCAAAGTACCACCACTTATGTTTAATGAAAGTGGGGTATCCAACTCCTCCATCATTCTCCAAAAGGTAGGGTGGCATCTCTTGCATCTTCTCAACTTGATCTTCATGCCCTACATCACAAACATTAATAGCATCTAAAGAATTTCTAGGGGATTCAATGACATTATAACTCAAATCTTCCTTCAAATCACTTAAGCAAATGAAACTATCCTATAGATCCTCTTTCAAATCACTTAAACACATATAAGAGTCTCCCACATCAAAAGGATACGAAGAAGGATACTCTTCATGGTTTCTCGGGCTATCATCCTCATGGTTCCCAAGTGGATTGTGTAACTCCCTTTCTAGCTCATGAATGTTGATCATGTCTTGATCTCTCAAAGATGCTTCTTCCTCTCTTGTGAGTTCCAACTCTTCTCTCTTACGCTTGGCACTTTCCTCCAACTTCAAGATTGCCAAAGCATCCGGTTCATTGAGAGCTTTGTTGAAATGGAACTCCACTTTTTCCTCTCCAATTTCAAAAGTCACTTTCCCATTCCTCACATCAAATTTGGCACCCGCCGTAGCTAGAAACGGCCTTCCAAGAATGAGGGGCACCATTGGATCTTCTTTCATGTTGAGGATGACAAAATCGTCGGGGGACAAAATATCGCCCAACTCGAACCTGGACGTCATCTAGGATTCCGGTGGCCTTTGTAGATGATCCATCGGCCATGGTAAGACTCATATCAACCGGTTCCACATCTCCGAGGTTAGCCCGTCTCCATATGCTCATGGGCATAACTGAAATACTCGCTCCTAGATCACAAAGAGCTTTGAAGTATTGGGATCCAATCCCCACGGTGATGGCAAATCTTCCGGGATCACCTAGCTTTTGAGGTAGCTCTAGGATCTTGACTTCATCTTGCATCTCCACAATTGACCTCTTCTTGCTCAAGATTTCCTTCAAGAACTTTGCATAGGATGGCATCTCGCTCAGAGCATCGGTGAATGGAATGGTGATGTTCAAGCCTTGCAAAAGCTTCAAGAACCTCTTGAACTTGCCCTCAACAATCTCCTTGGGCTTCTTCAAAGGGTATGGAAGAGTCGTGCCACCTCGTTTCTTTCTTGGATCCACCTCCTTGGACCGATCTTGATCTTTCTCAACATTTTCTGCCTGGATCGACGTTGGAATGACAACGGGACCGACTTCAGGAACTTCGGTCCTGGGGCAGGGGACTTCTAGGATCATCGGGCCGACTTCAGGGCATGTCGGGCCCGAGTTGCTGGGTAACTCGGTCCGAGTTGCTGGACCTCCTCCATCTTTTGGATCGACGTTATGGCATATCGGGCTCGAGTTGCTGGGTAACTCGGTCCGATTTTCTTCTCTTGTTCTTGACTCGTGTGGCTCGGGCAAACTCCGTCCACTCCTCAATTCTATGGCTCGAACTTCATTTTGTTGTTGTGGGGCACGGGGATTCTCCTCGGGTCGGCCCGGGAGTCTCCCTTCCTCTCTTGGAAATTGATTCGCCATGTGAACAAATTGGTTGTCCACTTGTCTTCTCCATGCACCAAACTCCTTGAATTGGGCACCCATCTCATCAACTCTTCTCTCCACATTGGTAAATTGATTCTTCAAATCCTTGAACTCGCCTCTCATCTCTTGTGCCCATTGTGGAGCTTGCTCATAGAAACCCGGAGGTCGGTATGGTTGTGGTTGGGCCCTTGGCTCGTTTTGGTTGAAGTTGTTGTTGTAGCCATTGGCTTGACCTTGGTTCTACCTTCCTCTATTGTTGTTGAAGTTGGCTCGTCCTCCAAAGTTTCTTTGAACATAGTGTGCCTCCTCAATTTGCTCGGCCAACCGAACTTGGCGTTCATTCGGACACTCTTGGGCTCCATGCTTCAAAGAACCACATTCTTCACAAGCTCTTGTGGTTTGCTTTTGTTGATAGAGCCTCTTTATCTTGTTCAACTCATCCTCCAAGAATTGGATCTTCACATCTTTGTCCACCTCTTCACTCTTTGGATCGTAGAGCCTCTTCGGACCGTCTCCATGGACTCTCACCTCCTTGTTCACTTGATTCACCCCGTACATGGCTTCGTAATCGGAGAGCTTGTCTAGCAACTCCCACGCTTGCTCCAGAGGCAAGTCAATGAACCCACAATCTGTGTGAAGGTTCAATTTATCCTTGGTGGCGGGGTTGATTCCTTGGAAGAAAATGTCTTGAAGGACATAAGGTTGTTGCCCATGTGTTGGACATGCCCTCAACATCTCCTTGAACCGATCCCAAGCCTCGAAGAGTGGCTCATGGGCTCCTTGTTGAAAGTTTGCTATCTTCCTTCTAAGCTCCGTCGTCTTGGTGGGTGGGAAGAACTTCATCAAGAATGCTTCATTGAGAGCCCTCCATGATGTGATGGATCGAGGTGTTTGGCTCTCCAACCAATGCAACGCCTTGCCTCCCAAAGACCACTTGAAGGCCTTGAGTAGCACATACTCAAGTGTCTCATCATCCGTCGAGATGGTCTCACATAGATCTTTGAATTGCTTCACATGCTCGATCGGGCACTCATTCGGTCTCCCTTGAAATTGCTCCCTCTTGATGAGTGAGATGAATTGAGTCTTGATCTCAAAGTTCTTTGACACCTCCGGCAACACTATGGCCGGCTCCGGCACCTTCAACTCCGGATGCATGTATTGTCTAGCATTCCGGGGTTGGGTGTTGATTTGAGCCTCCAATCTCATCCTTTGCTCACGCTCCCTTCTAGCCTCGGCATCTCGGTTTGCCATCTCAATTTGCATTCGAGCCATGTCGGCCCTCATCCTCTCGAACTCCTCATCACGAGCTTGGTTCTCCATTCTCTTCTTCTTTCGGGCTTGTTTGATGATGCTCTCCGGATCACACACAAAGTCGAACTCAAGTGTCCCTCGGACGGAACGAGCTCGCATGCACCTATAACCAAAGACACAAACAAAACTAAATCAAAACAAACAAGGGGTTTGGGCTAGTCCCTCACCCTAATCACTACCAAATCAAAGACTCAACAAAAGATGGTACCTCAAACGAGTAGAACTCCCCGGAAACGGCGCCAAAATTCTGATCGGTCCGGGTGTGGGTGGTCAAAAATAATAGATCGGTCTTGGGTTTTTGCGTTCCTTCCCTAACTAGACTTGGGTAATTCCACCCCAATTCAACCAATAAGTGTTGATCCTTGTGAGATCGAGGTTGCTAGCCTTCGATCCCTCCACTATACACTACGACCTAAGGGAGTTTTCACTCTCCTTCGATGCTAGGTCTAGCGATTGGGTCCGAGATCATTTTCGCTACTCTTATCAATCACAAGCCCTAAGTCCCTTGTCTCCACAAGAGAATTGAAGCTTAGTGTAGAGTAGATTCATATATCAAGCACTCAAAGGCTATGGAATTGGGGGTTCACACCCAATCCTAGCTAGGGGTTTCCCCCATAGCCCAAGACTATGGAATCTACTCCATGTAGCAAGAGTAAAAAGCAATCAAATGGCAAAGCAAGCAAATCTCAATCATCAAACTCAAATCAAAGCTCAATTGCATTCAAATCTCAAAGGGTTCACAATATCCAAATCCAAATCTACTAAAACCAAAGAAAATAAGTATAAACTCACTAATCTCCTCTCCTAGGTCCACTAATTTCCTCTCTTCTCCTCCTCCTCTCTTCTCCTTACTCTCCAAGTCTTCCTTTGAGAGTGATTCAGTGTGTTTCTCCTTAAGCCCCCTTAATACTCTCTTTATCACTTCTATTTATAGCCTCTCATGGATTGGGGACCAAGGAATTCCCAATTTAGAAGAAGGGCAAACTTGGAAGATCACAACATTGTGCCTTGGGGCGTAATATTCTAAATCGCCGACTCGGACCGACACGGGGCAACCTCGGGCCCGACGTTGGGAACATCGGTCCTGTACGCTAGTGCTCGTTCTCGGGCCCGTCTTGGTATAAACTCGATCCTGGGCCTCGGTCCTTCTTCTTTTCTTGGTTTTCCCTTGAGTTCCTCATCATTCCTTGCATGGCTCTTCCGTTCCTTAGCTCCCGAGCTTGGCTCCTCTTTGATACTCCTCCAAAACATCCTCTTTTGTGCCATTTCTCCTACAAAACATAACAAACTTGCGTAGTTTCCGAATCTTGAAGAAAACCGGGAACTAAGCTAAAAAGGAACGAAAGTAACAAAGAAAGGAATGAAAAACACATATTTACAAAGGAAATTAACTATTAAAACACCACCAAAATGAGAGACATCAGAATACCCCATACTTAAACTTGCTTGTCCTCAAGCAATAACAATGTAAGCAAGACCGAAGCATAATCTTCAAGTAAAGCCTCTTATGAAAAATCAAGTAAGAACAAGTGATAGATATGCTAGCAAGATTATATCATCACACATGATCAAGTGTTCAAGGAATAAGGTCTAATACAACAAAGCCTCACCAAGGAATGAGATGATGACTAAGAGGCGATGGTGGAGCCAGAAGAAGAAACTAGCGCCCCGCCAAGGTCCAGATTAGAGTTGTTTCGAGAATAGGAAAGATGCGTAGACAACAACCAATCCTAATTCAAACAATAGATCTAAGCCAATTAAACAAGTTGATCAGCCTCATATAATCAAACAAAGATCATGATATGAAGCACAATAGTATCAATAAAGACCTAGAGATAAAGAAGTTACCAGAATTTTACAACTTCATAATAAAGCTTCCTTGATTGAATAAACTCCAAGGGAGACAATGGGATCCTAAAACCTAGGGCAGGCTCCTCCTTATATAGCTCAAAGAACATGCTCCCTGAGATAGATAAGGAAAGAGGTGAAAGATAAAAAAGGAAACAAGATAGAAAGATTTCGGCCCGCTTCGGATCCGGCATGCACCGCGACCGCGGCACTCCCACCGCGCCGCCCGCGACACTCCCACTGCGCCCGCGGCGGGTCTAACTTTGGGTTGGTCAAATCGGCTTCTACCGCGACCATGGCGGCACGACTGCGGCCTTCACGGGTCTTGAATGTCGCCGCCTTGCTTCACCGCGACTGCGACATGGCTAACTTGCCCGTGGAATCTATGCAGTGGCGACCTTGTCTTCAATTTGACTCTAAAAACTCTTGATTCTTCACATCTCGTGTCTTCGGTCTTCGTATTACAATAATGCTCACTCTTAATAATACTCTAAAATACAAGAGTTAACCCATACAAAATAGGCCAAATCAAGAGGCGTTGATTTTGAAGAGATATTCTCTCCAGTAGTGAACATGTCTTCAATCTGAGTCGTGATTGGTCTAGCAGCTACTCTAGACTTAGAGATTGAGCAACTCGATCTCAAGACAACTTTTCTCCATGGTGACCTTGAAGAGGAGATCTACATGGAGCAACCAAAAGGATTTACGGTCCAAGGCAAGGAGAATATGGTGGGTCGACTACGAAAGAGTCTATATGGTCTGAAGCAAGCACCAAGACAATGGTACAAGAGGTTTGACTCTTTCATGGTGAGTCGTGCCTTCAAGAGAACCTCGAATGACCATTGTGTCTTCATGAAAAGGTATGCTAGTGTTACTTCTTGATACTTCTTCTCTATATCGATGATATGTTGATCGTAGGTCATGATCATACGAAGATAGCTACTCAATAGAAAAATTTGAGCAAGTGGTTTGCCATTAATGATTTGGGGCCAATAAAACAAATTATTGGGATGAAGATCACACGTGATAGAACGAAGAAATTGCTTTGGTTATCCAAAGATCAGTACATTGAGAAGGGGTTGAAGAGATTTAACATGCATAAAGCCAAGTTGGTAAGCACTCTAGTTGCTGGACATTTTAAGTTAAGTTCAAAGCATTCAAAGTAGAGTTTAATAGAAGAACACCCCATATGCATCAGCCGTAGGCAGTCTTATGTACGCAACGGTGTACACTAGGCCTGGCATTGCATACACACTTGGAGTTGTAAGTCGTTTCCTAGCTAATTCAAGGAAGGTGCACCGGGCAGTAGTCAAATGGATCCTCAGATACCTATGAGGTACAACCAAGAGATTCTTATGCTTTGGAAATAAAAAGCTAGAGCTAAAAGGCTACACAGAAGCAAATTGGGCCGGTGACCATGGCTTTAGGAAATCAATGTCAGGCTACCTGGCTACTTTTGTAGGGGGAGCTGTCTCGTGGCAATCCAAGTTGCAGAAGAGTGTCGCCTTGTCCACCACAAAAGGCGAGTATATTGCAGCTATAGAGGCATGTAAGGAGATGTTGTAGATGAAGAATTTCAAACTTGAGATGGGCGTCGAGTAGAAGAAATACATCTTGCTATACGACAATCAAAGTGTTATTTACTTGGTAAAGAATTTGACGTATCACTCTCGCTCGAAGCACATCGACATACCACACAATTGGATTCGAGATGATCTTGAAGAAAAGCTACTATAACTTGACAAGGCGCACACATATGAGAATTAGCCAGACATCATGACCAAGACAGTATCGACTAAGAAGTTTGAAGACTGTTGCATGTCAAGGCGCTAATATCTTGACACTTCCATATTAAGTTGGGAAGGGGGAGATTGTTGGGCTCCCTCCTTAATTAGAATTAAATAAATTAGCCCATGATGATAAAGCCCAATCCAAAGAGAAATCTAGAATTTTTTGGTAGATTATTGAAAGATCTAAAATAATATAGGTAGAATGGGAAATATGATAGTTTTATGGGACATTCTAGAATTAGGGAGAAAGTTTGCAAATGAAAAAGCAAAAGAAAATTCTAGATTAAGACTATAAATTAAGGAGATGTGTGACATCTCTCACCTACAAATATATGAAGGGGGTGGCATTTGAGCATTGATCAAGTGAAGATCAAAGTGAGAGTAAGTGCTAGCTATTGAGTGTGCCCACGAAATATTAAGAGTCCGTTTGGCAGCACCAATTTTAAAGACTTATAAGCACAATTTTGTTTATAAGCACATAATAAGCAATTGAAAGCTGTCAAACGCGTTTTTTTTAAGTGTTTATAAGCACATTTTTTATTATAAGCAACCGAAAACAAAAGCATGTCCCCCATGCTTATTGAAATAAGCACAAAAAAATAAGCATTGCTTATCCTCTTCTTTCCCCCCTTACCCTTCCTTCTTTCCCCCTTATCATTCCCTTCACTACCGTTCTTCTGCACAGGACTTCCATAACTCCACCTCGCCGGCCGTTCTTCCCCTCCTCGCCGCCGGTTATCGCCAACCCAACCGCAACCAAGTGCACGCTAGAGAAACGTGGGAACATCTTCGCCCTCCATCCAGATCTGATTGATTCCATCCGATCCGCTCTCTCCCAGGACAAATCCCATGCCGCCGCCAACTCCGGCTCCTACGTGCTCGTCACCGCCGCCGAGGGGAGGTTCTTCTCCAACGGATTCGACCTCGCCTGGGCCCAATCGTTCGGATTCAGATCCGGATTCCGCGACCGCCTCTCGCACATGGTCTCGCCGTCACCGGCCACGCCACCGCCGCCGGACTGCTCCTCGATCTCTCGCACGACTACGTGCTCATGTGGAAGGGCAAATCGGTCCTCGATGTCTACAATCGTGTTTCCAATAACCCTTATTTCTTTACAATTAAGCTCATAATTGTATGGTTTACACTTGATAATCCCTCTCTCTTGTCCTATTATTATGAGTTGATGAATGATTATGATCCTGTGTAATTGTTTGTGGAGACGTGTGTTGTTGGTGATGGAGAACTGAGGTAGTGAATTGTTTCCTGAGTTTATTTGGCCTGTTGTGAGACTTTGCTGCTTTGGGGGTTCAATTGATGGCTTTGGAAAAATGGTCCTGGTGTTATGATCTTGAGCTGTAAGTAAATGGTTGTAGATGGTTGTACCGGCATGAGCTCGAGGAACAGGGGGAGGGAGATGGTGGAAGTGAAATTCCCATTACTTGTTTTGTTTTAACTTTTAAGGGTAATTTTGTCAAATCATAATTAATACATACAAAATCAACAAACCGTCCTACCAAACACCTAATTGCTTATCTCTAAAATAAGTTTCTAATATCAGCATACGATATCAGCAATTCATATCAGCGTCAGCAATCTATCAGCAAAAGCAATCGATCAGCATCAGCAAAAGCACTGAGTTGCCAAACGGACTCTAAGTCTTGGAAAATCTCGTTCCATCTAAATATGAAAGTTTAGTGTTTGTAATTTTTTTTGGTCGAAGTTTAGTGTTTGTAATTAATTGTGCACTTATCCATCTTAGTCCGACGAAGAGGGAAAAAAATGAGTTTTCCCAACATGTTTATAGTTAGATAAAACTATTTATTTCCATCTGGGATAAATTCCTGGATCCGCTAGTACGATGGACTAGTTTATACTAAGTACTAACCAACCATTACATTTTGTTGACTTAGGCTCCGTTCGGCTGGTCAGAAAAAGAAGCTAGCTGGAGTTTTTTCCAAGCGTTTTTTTGCCAAAAAAGTTAAATAGGAGCTTTTTGAAAATGCTAAATAAAAGCTCCCACTAGCTTCTTTTAACATTTTCAAAAAGCTCCTAACCCCTAGGGGTAGCTTTTTTAGCAAAAAAACGCTAAAAAAAAGCTCCAGCTAGCTTCTTTTTTTACCAGCCGAACGGAGCCTAAAACGGCCTCAATCATGTCTTCTGCCTCCACAAGGTTTGTTAAATTAGAGCTAGCTAGATCGGAGTAAGTCTTCAATGAGAGGGGAAAGTCATCGATGCTTTGTTAAATTAGGGCTACCTTAAATTATAGTATATAGCTGCATGTAGTGAGCGGCGATCGAATTATTGGAATTTGGTCAACTATCACAATGTTACATGAACCATATAATCCAAGAATATATATATATATATATATATATATATATATATATGTATCCATACAATTATTTCGTTGCAGAATTAACTCAAAGTAATATAAACTTGCATTTATTTGAAACACTACGCAAATAATGATCAAAACAAATAATGAACAGCGATAAAAAATGCCACGGTGAGCAGCGTAGCCACCACAGGCTGTTTGTGGTAGCTGGCTTTGCTGGTGGTGGACGGGGGCGGTGCGATGGAGGCTGAATCCCCAGGAGGCGGAGACGGAGATGGAGATGGAGACGACAAACCAACAGCAGGAGATTTAGTAGGCGGGGATGGAGCTAATTTGGCAGCCGGAGAAGGAGAAGATTTGACGGGCGGTGAACTCTTAGGCGGCTGAACGGGTGGAGATGCGGCCGCCGACGACTTTGAGACGACGTTGACCTGGAGCTTCATCCCCATGTCACAATGGCCCGGGATGCTGCAGATGAAGTACCTCTTCCCCGCCGCTTTCAGAGAGACCGTCGTCTTCCCGCTCGCGTCCGTCATGATTCCGCTGCTCGTCGTGCACGACTCGTAATCGCCTTTCGTAACCTCCATCACGTCGTGCATTGACGAATACACGAAAACTGCATATACATTTCAACCAAATTGAATCGGCTCAAGAATTTCAGGATTTCGGTTCGGTTCATTTTTTTTTAAAAAAAAAAACCTTATATTTAATAAAAACCAAAAAAAATGAACAAAATCAAACTTTTTCGGTTCACCAAATATCCGAATTTCGGTTTTGGTTTGTTTTTTTCGGTTCAGCTCGGTTTTGAACCGGTGCTCAGTCCTACTAAGCTTGCTCAGCTGACATTCAAATGCATAAGAAACTGAAAAACTTCTAGCCAGCTAATTAACTTACCTAAATTGTCGCCCACCATGAATTTGTTGGAGGCAGCCCAAGATTGGAGATCAGTGACTTGATCCCAGGACCCCCCAGGCGATCCAACTGTGTGGTCTGCTGCCATTGCAAGTTGGGCAAACATGGCTGCTGCCAATGCCATTCTCATTCCCAACCTCATCATCACCATGGTTCCTCAAATTAGTTTTAATCCTCAAGGTAACTTACCTGCGACTATATAATAAAGAAAACTTTGTATGGATCGATCAATCTATATAGATATATACTCATACAAGCAAGTCAATTAAGCATCGAATTTTAAATTAATTGCACCTCCAATAATATAGTTAGTTGAATCTGAGTTTCCGCCCAATCTTTTTTAAATTGAATATGTATACTAGTGTTCACCGATCTGGTCGGTAGGAGAATAATTTGACCTAGCCAGCGCCCAATATGCATGTATCCTAACAAGATTAATTGCAATTGCTTATATAATGAATTGTAAATAAAATTTTAGTTTACCTTTTTTTTCCCGAGAGTATGTATTTTAGTTTATCATCAAATTCCACCGATTTCGCGAGATTATTTTTTTCATCATTTGTGAGAGTGTGAATTGTCAAAATCTCACCAAATCTTATCATAACTATATACTAAAGTGGAGGTTAGATTTAATATTTAGCCCGACACGTAGTACTTTCTCATTGGACCACGTCACACATCTTTAATAAAACAATTCAATTTATTTGATTGGTTGAAATTTTACTGTAGACCCCACATTAGATATCTTCTTATCTAACCAATTTTTTTTTAAAAAAACTCTATCTAATATATTGCTTGAAATAAAACAATATTTGTTGCACAAAAAAATCTAACAAAAAAAATCTATCTAACTAATTTAACGGAAAAAAAATCTATATAGCTTACCAAATCTTTCTAACTAATATATCCAATTCAAATATGAAATTTATAAGATATAAAACATTAAATTTATAGATAAATAACCAAAAGTTCTTAATTCTTTTAAAATACAAATAATTTTATTAGAAATATCTAAATGAAATTGGATATGTGCAAAACTACTAAAAATAAATAATTAAAAAAAGATACTCCATAATAACAATTAATGAAACATGGATAATTTATTTAATTCATGTCGTGCCCTCCCGGGCACGGGCACTGTTACTAGTATTAAAACTAAACCAAACATATATATATACTTGTCATTTTAGATATTTTCACACTACTTTTCCAATATTATCCCCACTAATTGAAACTAATTACTTAAATGTGTACTAGAAAATAAAATATCTTTCTTAGATTGAGGGTATTTAAGTGACGAAAATGGATAAGTAACCCATGGGGGGAGAATATTGAAGCAAATAAGCTATAAGGAAAAAAAATGTGCCCCATAGGCTTTTTTCCAATTTTGCCCCTACCTTTTTTTTTAAATTTACAACATGACGTCATCAATGGCATATGATGACGTCAGCACCCCTTACCACTATCGGCGTTGACCAGTCGTTGACCCGCGTTGACCAGTCGTTGACCGGCATTGACCGGCGTTGACCGCCTTGTCATTAGTGATGGCAAGTAACTTGTCATCTGATGACAAGTTACTTGTCATCAGTCCACGCGTAGAAAACTTGTCATTTCGTTCACGTACTCAACTTGTCATCTGATGACAAGTCAAGGTAAAACCTATCATTCACACAAAAAACATGTCATCAGTGATGGCCAGTTACGAAATTGACCTATGTGGGATTTGAACCCACATTATTGTGCATCAAGCACATTGCTCTACCATTTGAGCTAATAGGCCATAATTATAAGTAATATATATACAAATCTAACATACCCAAACCCATAAAATCATCCAAAAAACATTAAAACAGACCTGTCATCACACCCCAGATCCGTAAAACAACTTGTCATCACCAAAACACATTAAAAAAGGACTTGTCATCGCCAAAACCCATAAAAACGAACTTGTCATCACCCAGAACCATAAAAACAACTTGTCATCGGCCTAAATCATAAAATCGTCCCAAAAACACTAAAATGAACTTGTCATCCAAAAAACCCACAAACTCAAAACCCCTATACCCACAACAAAACTTGTCATCACTTAAATCTGAAACACAAAGTTGTCATCCAAAAAATCCAAAAACATATCCAAACCCATAAAATCATTCAAAAAACCTTAAAACAAACCTGTCATCACCCCCAGAACCGTAAAACAACTTGTCATCACCCAAAACCTTAAAACGCACTTGTCATCAGTCAATCCGTAGAACAAATTTGTTGTGGGGTTAAATCTCTATTCCCATGCTTACCTTATAACACCTTAGAATGCTGTTTTTTCTATTCCATCTTTTTGTTCCCCTGATCTTCTTAGTAAAGTCGCTAACGAGCAGACCACAATCTTCTCTTGTATTACCTCAATCCTGTCCTATCGGCAGCTACACTAGTAACCTCTTGGCTTTCATCCTTGCTCTTGTCACATTCCTCTGCAAGCAATTGAATTGAATTCTAATTACGTAGAGAAAGAAAAGATTCTAGAATCTCATCTCATGGCATCTAATCTTCAATTTTTTCGATTGAGAAAGCGACGGGCACAATGAGCTCTCCATTTGTGCCTCGAAATTAGGCCGGAGAGAAGGTCAACCTTAGATCGGCTAAGATCGAGATAGAAATGGTGATGAGATATTGAGATTGAGAAAGTGTTCAGTGATTTCACATCTTGAATTGTAGTTTGTCTTAGTAGTCAGTCAATCCACTCCCGATAGGGATGAAAGTCAGAGGCAGCAGTCCCTCTCGAGCGAGCCTTCTTCCTTCCTAGCGGAACTCGGCTTATTTATTTAACCCCAAACAGATTCTTGAGCTACTGCACCTTCACCTGCGAAGCGGTATGCTCCGCTTCACGAAAGACTAACTCCACGCTCATACTATACTCACGAAAGAACCAAGCAAGGGGGTGGGTGTCAACAAGCCGAGGGATTGGATGCGCTGTTCTACATTTTTATAAAGTGGAATAATAAAGTCCTACACCCGCAAAGAAGGCCATTTCGAGAGACTTTTGAAAGCTCCTCCTACCAGACACCCCGTAAACTCATTTTGAATTAGGAAAAGCCCCGCGTTACGGACCTTTGAAGAATGGATGAACGAATTGGAGCCAGCCACACAAAAGAATGAAAGGGCTCGCTTTGACCATTAAGAGTACCCGTTCCCTGTCTTTGTTTCTATTGTATTCTATCTCATCGTATGACATGTTGTTCTGCGATATTTGAGAATCTCCGTCAATACCTCGATGTAGGTCCGGGATAATCCTTTGTTCCATAGTCCCGAGGCTATTTACAACTAGCTAATTAAGAATTTTCGGATGTACTCGTACTAGGAGTGCATCAAAGATGGAGTCATCGATTCTCCCGAGAGGCTACAATTACAGCGAGAAAACATAAAACATATTAATGACGAGGAACGCTTTTTTGCTATGCTACTAATACTTTGACTAGTTCTGCTATTCTACCCAAGCCTGGCTGAGGAAGAGTTACGGGACGTAAAACCAAAAAGTATTTTGTCGGCCGATGGCCGGGGCATGCTATACTTTTAAATGCCCTTATTCACGATAACACGTAAAAAAAGGTAAGACCCATTCCATTTCGACAAAAGATCCACACCCAAGTTCTATTGCTTTGGATCTGCTATACCGATCATGATTTTCCTATCCCCGGAGGGATAGGTCCTTCCAAAAGGGGAAGGTTATGCGCGAGGAAGGATTCGAACGTATATACAACAAATTTCGTATATACGTTCCTCAGATTGTCATATACATTATTGATGTACATATATACCTCTTGATCTATATGAATAGGTCAAATAAACAATTTACACATAAATTCACGGCATATATAAAATCAAATCAATCATATACATAAAAAAAATAATATATACAAAAATTACCTAATGCCATATTTATACGATTAATATATATAATTGACAACGTGGTGGGGGGCGAAACTACGACGGGGAACGGGGACCCGAACGAAGCTCGACGGACGGTAATGGGGGGCGAAACTCCGGTGCAGTTCGACTAGGGGCTACGAGAGGCCGGCGGGAGGGGACCCGAACCTACGGACGAGCACCGGCGACGGGCTGAATCGGGAAGCGACCATCGTCGGGCACCAGATTTGGGGCGGAATCCGGGGGAAGGGCAAAACCCCGGATTTGGAGGGGGGATCCGGTCGGGCGGGGTGCAAGGCAAGTGGTGACGGGTGGTTGCCGGAAAACTCCCTAGAGAGGGGTGGCACCAAGGCGAGAGGTTAAGCTGCGACGGTAGGGCGGCGAAGTGGTGGAGGCTGCAATGGAGGTCGACGATTTTTTGGAGGCTGTAATGGAGCGTCTCTTCTGGATTTTGGAATGGAGTGTAATTTTTGATTTTACAGAATTACAATTATGGTAGTTACAATTGATAAATGATGGGAGAAACTCTCTCCTATTTTAGATTTTTTGCTATTTTTTTTTTTTTGATATTGTCATAGTTAATCTCACCATCCATTACGAATCTCATCCAATTGCAAATGGATGAGATTTGTTCTCTTGTTCTCTATAGAACCTTGTTCACTATAGAACTTACCTCTCTCTCTCTCTCTCTCTCTCTCTCTATATATATATATATATATATATATATAGTTGAACTTTCAACTTTTCATGGAACATATCTTTCCAATCGCAAATTGAGCTGTCTATTTATTGTTGAGAGATTTAATTATCACAAATTGATAGAATTTTACATGATAGTAATGACTCGGATAAAGTCGTCGTGCCAAGATCAAAGATAAATAACCCAAATTACAAACTAGTATAGTATGCAAGTAAGGGGTCGAACTCAATAGAACAATGGCTTCTAGTATTAATATTAGTATCAACCAAAGATAAGGGGGGAAATCAAAGAGATATCTAAACTAAACTAACGTAGGAAACAAATAACAAACAAATAAACAAGTAGATAAGAGGCAGGTTCATTCAAAAGATCCACTCATGAAATAATCACTCGATCATAGATTCATCCAATGATTTCATTCACACCTATGTTTAATTCCTATCCTGATCATTAACAATCGCAAGTCCACGGTCCAAGAAATTCTATAACCCTAGGCAAGGACGCTTAACCTAGAATTAGCATAGAAAACAAGGATATGCAGGATATAAATATCGAACAATCAAGCCACGAGTCAATTGCAAGATAAAACAATCAATTCTCTTCTTAATCCTAGTTGCATAGACAACAGGTCTAGGTTAAGTTGTTTTCACAGATTAGTTGTGTCCACGGTCCAAACCTAATCAAACAGTAGAACATAAATCAATTCAATAGGTTAGCTACTCCTAGAGAAACAATCAACATTCATAAGATAAAGTACAAGAGAATCAATATCAACCAAATGATAGATTTCAATTACTAAAACCTCACGAGTTCATACATCATATCTTCTCCCTTGAACAAAACCAAGGAGACTAGCTCTCCATAACTAAATTAAAAACCTAATTTGAGAAAGAAGGTAGAAGGTAAAGTGTCTCTAAAACCTAAGGAGGCTCCCCTTTATATAGCCCAAGGAACAAGCTCATCGAGATAGATAAGGAAAGAGGCAAAAGATAGAAAATGAAACAAGATAGAAAGATTTCGGCCCGCTTCGGCTCCGGAATCACCGCGGTCGCGTTGTCTCCACCGCGCCCGCGCTTTCATGACAGAATAGAACTTCGTCTATGGGCAGCCACTGCGGTCGCGTCGGCCAATCCGCGGTCGGGGAATCGGGATAAAAACACTAGCACCACTTCGGAAGCTGTTTTGACCTGCTTCGGCTTGGAATCTGACTTCGGTGTAAACATATGAATTGAAGCTCTTCGAGTTAGCTTTCCAATGGCACCGGAATCAGATCAATCCGATCTCTATAGCTCAAGATATATCCTTCACAAGCAAGTGGTGTCACGAAGACAGCTCAAGACGCCTTAAAACTCTTGAAACTTGAATTCGTGTGTCTTCGACCTAAATATTACAATAATGCTCAAATTTAACCTAAACACTCTCAATAATATCCCTAAAATCTAAGAGTTAGCCCTTACAAAATAGCCCGAATCAAGTAAGAAGAGCTATTATGAACCTAAACCTATATGAATTAAGAGAACCACTATTATGAACCAAAAAGACACAAAAAATTAATTGCTATTGGAATTATAAGAAAGAAAAAATGACTCAAAATAATCTCAAGTGTCAAATTTCAACCAAAAATAATCCCAAAGTTTAAAAATAATCACCAACGATACGAACCATCATAATATTAACTAAAAACGATCTAGACTCATTTTCCGAATGTTTTCCGGTGGAATCAATGATACGACGATCAAAAATATTCAAAACAAGTGCAAAATATTAATTTGTTATGTCACATTTTTTATTCCAGCATCATCGATCGATTCCACCGGAAAACTCGTCGAAAAATGCTTCTAGATCGTTTTTGGTTAATTTCGTGATAGTTCGTATAGTTGGTGATTGAGGTGTCAAAAGGGTCGGGTCGGGTGGATTTGGGTTCAGGTTGAGTGCGGGTTCGGGTCAATCGGGTTACATGTCAAGTCGGGTCGGGTCTTGACAGATTATTGAGGGGGTTTGGGTCGACCTAACAGGTCAAGAATATAACTTTTTTTATGATTTTAAAATAATATTTAAATCATGAACACAAAAAGTTATTGTGAACCAAATGACATGAAACCAAATAATGACTAGTATCCACCAAAAGACATGAACCTTAATAAGAATTAATCTTTGTAGAATTTGAACCCACATATGTGTGTTACTCTATCCTTTGAGCTAATCGTCTACCAAGCCACATGAACAGGTCATAACAGTAACTTCTACAAATTATGATATCCATGAACCATAAAAATACTCATATTGAACGGTATCATAGAAAATTATGAACCAACTCATAGGAAGAAGGCAAATAGACATGTTTTTGTCCTATATGTCGACGTGGGAAGCTATATTCTCCAACATAATAAACTGAATTGTTTTGATCGAATCCTCGCTCAAAAGAGAACCTATGTTTCTTACAATTAATGTAAAATGATAGAAAATAAAGTGATTAAAATTTCTCAAGCCAGTACTGAAAGAATGGCAGAGGCAAATGCAGAGCACGGTGAGAATTTAAGCAACAAAGAAAAGTTTCTGCAAGCCGAATTTATGTCCTCCGCCGTCAGTCCAACCTCTTTCAAGCATTTATCCTTCGGAAATACTGAATAAATAGTCTCTGGCTGCAAACCCATTTAACATAACCGTCATGGTTACTGTTCATTTCAATAAAGCACGTACGTGGAAATTCAAGAAACAGATGGAATGATGGATCACCTTCAATTAAGATAAAAAATGGCGATTGTTTACTCAGTGGCTCCAAAAATTTCCCCAGTATATGTGTGTACACGCATTCGACTTAAACTTTGATTGAGGGAGATTGATACGTAAGGCAGTATGGCAAAATTACCTCCAAATCAGCTCATCACGCAGTCTGTTATTTTGCAAGCATAGAGAGATACCTTGTGTAGATGCATGGTAGAATTGAAATTTAAACCGGTTTGTTTATGGGAAGTCGGGTCTCAGCAGAGGGTCATAGTCATACGCTTCGCCAGCCTTGACAAATCGACCCTTGACTCGCTTTCTCGTATCCGCCCTCGCTTTGCGAGACGCGTACCTTATTTGCTTACCATAGCTGCACCCAAACCAGCAACAAAATGAAAGAGCACACCAAAAATGAGCATTCTGTTGAGCATGTTTGCTAACAACTCATCTTTGCCCTTTTATATGTGCAAATGTGCATATAAGCCAAGTACACGGGTCCACTTAGAGATGAATTTTATACTTTCAGTGCTCTAAACCTTTTCATGTTATCCTAATCCAAATAGTAGGTGCTTACATGTTAATCTGCTTATTGCTAGACCAACTCAAAGTCATGGAACAGACCTGGACTGACTTTAATACCATATCCTATCTATTATACACACACTCATAATGAAATGAAAGAATAATATCTCAGGGCTAGGAAAACTAGATGATTTTGATGGACATCTAATAATAGTTCCAATCAAGCAGAACATTGACCGACTCCAAGGAGCTACCAACGCAGATAAAAATTCATTGAAAATAGGAAACAAGATATAAAAGAGCACTTATATGGAGATTTGATGGTAAGCCTTGCCTTTCATTGTAAAGAAGGATACTGAACGCACCTCCGATTTTTCTTCTTCTCATTGTAGCGCATCATGGCCTTGTCCCTCGCCTGAGGAGAGCTCACATCAAGACTGGAATCCCATGGCGAATCAGCAGCAGAGAGAAAGCTGGCCGATAACCCGCAATCTTGATACTCTGCTGCACTACTTTCGCCGGTGATATTGGACATTGAGAGTGATAAGTTAGACGTGACTTGACCCGGTGTGAAGCTGATGGTGCTCGTGGTTCCCGTTGCACACTTTGAAGAGTTGTTCATAAGCTGCAGGTAGTTGGATGCACTGCTTAGTGCCTGCTGCATCATCATGTTATTGTTGTGGTTGTTGTTGTTGTTGTGGTTGTGGCTGTTGTTGTTGTTCTTGTTGTTGCTCGAGCTGCTATCCACACTAACCGACCCAAAGTTCATTCCACTGTTCGCCCCTGCTGGGGATGCCTAATCAGTCACCAACAACAAAGCGAATGCATTAGTGAAATACTAGTGCCATGCCATGTCGGCTATATATAAGGTCACGATCTACCTTCTAACATGTAGAGCAACTCTTGAGCAGGATCAAGTAGCGTACGTACCTCCAATGTATTGTTGTCTAGACGGTGATTACATTGATCTGGAGCAGAGGGGCTTTTGCAGGGCGATGGAGTCAAGAGGTCGTTGAGTGGCGGGAGGGGATCGGAGTTGTATGGTAATGGTGGCATCTCCTGGGATGACAGAGGGATGTTAGCTATGATGTCATGATCATGGACGTCATTGTCTCCATCGCTGTCGAAGTTGATAGAAACCTCGTCCATGTTTAGGCCCTCACATAAATCACCTCTACTGTTCTCAACTCCCTCCTTCAAAATACCACACTCCTGTAAACAAATCATTACTTAACATCCATCCATAGTGTATATAATCCATTTTCCATTTCATTATTCCCATTTCATTTAGCATAATCCATTTCGTTAGAAATCAAGCACAAACCTAGGATCGATCATAACCATGGATTCATCAACTAATAGTAAAACGTCCCGTAAAAGTTCACCTTGGCTAAATCAGGAACTCTGTGTTGAGCAACAAAACAGAAGGGATCCGTAAGACAATCCGCGGGCACGTTTACAGTTACGTTCGTTGCATGAGATACGGGAGCATCCATCAATGGTAGCTGAGTGTAATCATCCATCATAGCACCAGCAATCTTAAGATCCGCATTGATATCGATCATGTCGGATCCGTCAGGAGGAGGAGCGGTGGGAGGCAAGAAGTGGGCCCACATCCGGGTGAAGCCGTCGAGGGAGGGGCAGCCGGTGTAGGGCTTGAGGGGGAGGCGCGCGTGGGCAGGGGAGCAGGCGAAGGCGTCGCACGACGGGCAGAGGCAGATGCAGTCCGGGAGGCACCGGACGGTGGCGGCGTCGGCGCAGCAGCGGTCGCACACGAGGGAGCGCGGGTGGCGGCCCGACACCGCGTTGGCCGAGTGCACGCTCATGTCGCACTGCAGGCACAGCCGGGCCGAGTCCGACTTGCAGTACACCACCGCCTGCACCACGCCGCAGCACTCGCAAGCCGGCACCATCGATCGTTTAAGTGGCGGGCCCCGGCCCTGGCTAGCTGATGCTTGATGATCAGTCCTCGATCTCGATCGATCTGATTTGTATTCCCCAAATCAAGATCTACGGAGCAATCTTTTGCTTGTTGGTTTCCATTCGCTATTTATAGAGAGATACGTACTCTAACTGAATTTTGAATTGGCAATTAATGTTGATTAAAAACAACCTGGCTGGGTCATCCTTTTTATGCTTCTTTTGGTTACGTGGATAAGTTGATCGTGCGTCTGTACGTACGTGTGTAAGAGATGGGATGTGGTAGTTCGAAGTTTTTTTTTTTTTGGTCAACTGGTAGTTCGAAGTTTTTGAATTTGTATGTCTACGATATATATTCCTTACGATCAACACATATATTTATTATACGGAAATGTTTTCTGGTAACCCCCAAGTGAATCCAATTTATGTCTCAAAAAATAAAGTGAATCCAATTTAATCGTAGTACCCAATATTTTTTTAAATTTCGTGTGATAACCTTATTTTTTTAGAACATTTTGCCCTGTACCCAACCGTTAACTTCAGCCATAAAAATGTTAAGTGTGATTTAAAGATATTAAATGGGGCTAATACAAATTAAAATGTTTCTCATTTTCTATCTACCTAGCATCAACAACACCTCATTAGCGGTGTACGGATTTGCAGAGGACGGAGGCATCAACTTACGACATCCGGTAGTAGACAATAACAAAAAGGTTGGAAGGTTTATGGTTCATTCCCATTAATAATTACACTAATACATATAGGTAGCTCATTTTCATTCATAATTTACACTAAATATCATACTTGTCCTTTTGACAACTCATTCCCGTTCATAATTTACACTAACCACACCTTGTACGGGATTTACAAGTAAAATGATATGAGATTTAATACAATAAAACTAAATATAACTTAAAAATACTTCGTAATATGTTATAAGAATGATTTTCAGGATGTGCTTTGTTTAGTTTTTTTCATGAAGCACCACATTTATTAATCTTCACTCCAGTTCTTTTTCAAAATGTCATACAAAGAAGTATAGGAAACAACAAATTGCTAGTTAAAAGAAAAGTAGACAACGGAGCCCAAAGACATAACCAATCAGTAGCTCGGTTTGCCTCCCTACTAATGAAGTGCCACCTACACATAGGGCTGTAATCGAACCGAGCCGAGCCGAACATTTCAATGTTCAAGCTCGGCTGAATCGAACATATACAGGCTCGGGTTCGGGCTCGGGCTCGATTCGAGCTGTTCGGGCTCGGTTCGGTAAGAGGTTCGCCGAGCTCGAGCTCGGCTCGCGAACTGTTCGAGCTCGGTTCGTTTAGTTCGTTCGTGAACACGCTAAACGAAATCTTGCCTGTTTAGATTAGGGTTTATTGATATAAAAATAATATTATAGTATTATTGATATAAAAATAAAATAAAAATCATTAATAATGTAATATTTTATATATTATATATATTTACTTATAACCGAGCTTGTTCACGAACATATTACCGAGCTTGTTTGCGAACATGTTCACGAACAAATTAACGAGCTTGTTCGCGAACAAACGAACCGAGTTTCCAAGTGTTCAGATTCGGCTCGTTTATCTTATCGAGCTGTTCGGGCTCGGTTCGTTTATAGTTCGAGCCGAACTCGTACGAGCTTTTACCGAATCGAACGTCGAACATCTCACGAGCGGCTCGGTTCGATTACAGCCCTACCTACACATCAGCAAGTCGCAGCTGAGATCCTCAATTTTTGCCATGAGAAGCCCGAGTGAAGAGTGTTGCACATCACCTCTTTGAAATTTCATCAATTAGACCCCTACAATCCGACTCAACAATAGCATGATCAACCCCCACTGAAACAACAATTCATTTTTATCAATTTGGATGCTTTGTTTAGTTTTGTTTTTAAGTATATGAGTATATTTCATCAAATTATCTTATCATATATCATTTTAATCTAAATTATTTTCAAATTATCAAACACTATCAAATAGAATGTCCAACAAATGAGCAATGTAGATTCAAGAGTAAAAAAATAAAAATTAAATCATCCCTGTAAATGTCCACACACCACTTGTAGAGAGAAATTTTTGAACATAGAGTACTAAGTTCATTTGTTTTTGTCAAAAGGAGGGCAAAGCCATAGATTTTATTATATTAGATTAGAATGCAGGAAAGGTACAACATCTGGAGGAGGTTCCTCCAAAAACACAACATCAGCATTGTTCTTAAAAGCAAGTTTAGCAAGGTCATGATCAACCTTGTTACAAATTCTTGAGGTGTGTTGGACTACCACCTGCCAATTCGAACCGTGAATTAGCAAGCGGCAGTGGACCTGATATACACATTTATGTTGTGTATTTAAATGGGGTTTTAGCATGCTTTTATTCATGTTTTAGGTGCTAAAGATGAAGTTTCAAGCGTTAAAGAAAGAAGAGCCGAGGTACCCCGAAGACCACTTGAAGTTGAAGTGAAGAGAAGACAAGAATATGTGTTTTGTGGGAGGCGGCGACCGCTGCCAGTGCCGAGGCGAATTTCTCCTTTAAACGCTGCGTTTTATTTAGTAGACTTATGGATATTGTTCTAGTCCGGTTTTTATGTATTTTTGGTTATATTGTTTTCTCATATTTATGGGCTTGAGACCCTTTGTTTAGACCTAGTTTTTGGAGCTGGGAATTATTTTATGTTTTGGAGATCTATGGAGAACTAAGCCTCTTTGCTTAGACAGACAATTGAAGTGTTCGTTCTGATTCAGTTGTGAGATTTCTAATTCCTTATCGATTTCATGGACTTAATCTTTTCTCTTGCTTGAATTGCTATTGACTTGTTTCAATATGTAATTTCTAGCTTGATCATCTAGAATTTATTGTTATTAGGTTATTGCTAGATTTAGAGTGTTTATGGTTGAGCATCTCTAATTCAAAAGTAGCAACTGCATTGTGCTAATATTTGGTTGTGTTAGTTGTATGCATAAGAGAATTGATTTGCATCCTAGGGTAACACTGGTTGTTTTATCTTAGTTTGTATCCAATTATACTCCTGATGTTGAATGTTGCTAGTTAGATTGAATCTTGATAGTTTCATGATTATTTATCTAGTTAGGGTTAATAGTATTTGGTTGTGCTATTAATTACTTTTGAAAAGGAATTAGAATTTCCATTACATAGATATTGAATGAAATCAATGATCAACTTGTCAGGCGAATACGGATATTTGTTTGTTATATGACACTCCTCTTCATAGGCTCTAACTTCTCTCTCTTGTTGCATTCTAATTCGGGCATCGAATTGCTCACGAGCTCGAACTCTCTCTACTCTTTCCCATTGCTCCTTTTCCACGTGGATGTCTCTTTTTAGACGTGTGATCTCCATTTGAAGGTAGAGAACCTCCAACTCATCATCATTATCATAGAAGTCGATTTTTTTTAAAACCCTTGGGAGGAACGAGATGGAATCACCTACAAAAAAGACAAAAAGAAACAAATCAAATAACACAAGAGGGTTTGGCATAGTCCCTTACCAAAAACAAATCAACCAAACAAACGTACAATCACAATAACTCCCCGGTAACGGCGCCAATTTGTGACAGGCCCAAAATACTCTACCAATTTGTGACGGGTCACCTAAGTATAGGGCCTCGGGTCAATCAACAAATAAATTTGTATCACGACCCTGTTGTAGTACGGTGGTCGAGGTCGAACACAGGGAATAATGGATTATGCGTTGAACGGTTGATTTTCTAACACAAACACAAAGGGAAGAAAACAAATGAAGCAACTCGGGTCCGAGGTTGTCAATCTCGGGTCCAAGGTACCTGGGCACAAACAAAGTTGGGCTCGAGGCTAGGGGACTCGGGCTCGACGCAACGTACAATCAACACAAAGGGAAGAAACAAGCTAGGCTAAGGCGATCCTAAGGTTAGGGGTTCATGCCAACATCAACTTCACATGCTATCATGAAGATCAATGAACTAGAGGCTTTCACTTTAGACATAGATCAACAAATCCAATCAAATCATGCCATTAATCTCAAGGAACGGCTTTCGCACACATTCAAGCCAATCGACTTTCCACTTTTGCTTCGAGTCGATCGACTCTCTATCTACTCCTATTCGCTACTTCATCTATCTCTACAAGGTTGTTCCTCGGCTTTCACAAAGGGATCATGCTCATAAGGTAAATAGACATGGATCTAGGCAATCAAATCATGAAATTGGTTCAAGCACATGCAATTAAGTTGGGTTTTCGCCCCCTACCCTAAGATCAAGCTAACTACTCACTAATCATGGAGTTCAAGTTAACAATCATCAAAGACCATAGGCAAATCATGATTAAACTATGGAAGAAGAATTCTTACAAATCTCTACTCCAACTCCAAGCCAAGGGTTTATTTTTTCCTCTCCAAGGAAAAGAATTCACCCAAATCCTCTAGATCTTGGGTTTCTTCCCTCCCTTAGAGAAGAGTGCCCCCCCCCCTTCTTCTTCTACTCTCTCAAACCTCACTCTCTAATCCCTCTACCAAGCTTGTCCCCCAAATGAGAGATTACAAGGGTTTTTATAGAGATTTTCCCTATATTACAAAGACTAGATTACCCTTCTAAACTCCTTGATCTCCAAGGAAACTCCTTGATCCCCAAGGCTTCTAGACTCCTTGACCTCGAAGGCTTCTCTTCTAGACTCCTTGATCTCCAAGGAAGAAAATATAATTTTGGGAATTAATAAGAAAATCCCAAGAAAGAAAGGAATCTAAAGCCCGGCGAGCTGGATCGACACGGAGAGACCTCGGGCCTGACTTACTTCTACCTCGGTCCAATGGCAAATCTTCCATGTACCACGGGCCCTACTTGCCACACCTCGGTCCTACACCTCGGTCCACCATGGACCTCGGGCCCGACATGCCACACCTCGGGCCTAGGGCAAAAATCAGTTTTCTTCGCTCTCGCCAATGGTCAAAATTTTATTAAGCAACCACACCAACAAAGTTTACAAAACACAAAATAAACCAAAATACAATCACACCTAAGCTCTTTCCAAAATCCCAGCAAGGTTAATGATTAGACAATCTCAATGCAAGATTAATCTAACCAAGAACACGATGCTATAATGAATGATCATGCTTGCCAAACATCCTTGCACTAGTGCCACTCTAGTACTCAGCTTGGTCAAGACAAGGGAAGAGAGCAATACACAAGAATACCCAAAACAGAACCTAACCCGCCCAAGAAAAGAGATCACTCACCTTACTACAAGAAAAAGAGAAGAGGACCGAACACCCTGCAAGGTTTTAGAAAGCATGATCCCATAGAAGGACACACTTCCTAAAACTCGATGCATAGAGAAAGGTCAAACCCCTCCCCTTCTTGCGTCCTCATGTCAAGCAAGCTTAACACTCAGCATAGGAGGGAGAGAGGGTCCTCCTCTACACTCAGCTAACCCAACCAACCCAAACCCAAGCAGCCTAGAAGCCCAGCCTTGTCCTTAGAGCCATCCCACGCCTTCCAGTGGTTTTAAACTTGGCCAACATCCTCATTTTGCAATCCTCTACAATCAATCTACCACATACCTCCGCTTCAGGTTTCTGGCTGTTGAAGACAACATCATTTCTCCAATGCCAGATATGGTAGATGACTCCCAGCACACCAAGCAGCTTTGATTGGAAGACATTATTTTTCCTTCTCCTGGATTGTAGAAACCAGTTCCAATATTCCATCAAGGAGCAAAACCTGATATGAATGCCTAGCCAAGAGAACACATGAGCCACTACATTCTTTGTAAAGTTGCAGTGGAACCATAGATGCTCTTCTGTCTCTTTCTCAGCATTACAAAGTACACAGCTATCATGCTGAATCACACCCCATCTACACAATTTATCAACTGTTGGCAATCTTTTCAGAGTGGCAAGCCAGCTTATAAATCTCCACTTCCTAGCATAAGAGTCATTCCAAACCAACTCACTCCAATTCTGCATATCTGCATGATTTCTCAAGAGATCATAAGTAGCAGGGCAATTAAGCTTACCATTTCCCTTCAAAATCTGGCCTAAGGAACCTGGGAAGATAAAAGAGTCACCAGAAATGCTAAGAGCACTGTTGATCTTGTCTCTAATCCTCAACAACTCCTTCCAAATCCAAGAACCTTGACCTGCATAGCTAATTTCCCAGAAATCTCTCCCCTTTGTAATATTCTGTCTAGCCCAGCTAGTCCACAAGTTGTCCTTGTTAGCAACTAGGTCCAAACCCAACTTAAAGAGCAAGGCTTTGTTCCAAGAAAGGAGTTCTTTAAAGTTCAGCCCTCCCTATTGAAAAGGTTTGCAAACTCTACTCCAGGCCACCAAACTTCTCTTGTTGTCACTTTCACCAGCCCAAAGATAAGATATACAGAGGCTTTCAATTTTTTTCACCACCCTCTTGGGCAACACCAGAGCTTGCATCCAGAAAGTAAGGACCCCTTCAATCATTGACTTAATGACCTGCATTCTCCCAGCATATGAGAGCTTTCTCACATTCCTCCTCTGAATTATGCCACTGATTCTATTGATCAAAGGCCCATAGTCAGTCACTTTAAGCTTCTTACAATGAAGAGGAGTCCCCAAATACCTGATAGGGAAGCTTCCCAAATCAATATCCATAAACCGGCTTATCTCATCCTTTTCAGCACCACTCAAACCACCTAAAAATAGCTTACTTTTTTGAGGATTAGCCTTCAAGACAGATTCTTCCCCAAACTCAAGCAAAGTAGCTTTTGTTGGTTTGCAGAAAATTAGGAGATCATCAACAAAGTCCATACAATTCAACTTGAGTTGTTTGCATTTAGGATGCCAGTAAAATCCTCTCCTCTTACTAAGCAGCAACATTTTTCTATAAAACATTTCCATAACAAGAACAAACAAAAAGGGAGAAAGAGGATCACCTTATCTCAAACCTCTCTTCCCTGCGAAAAAACCTCTAGCTTCACCATTGATGATCACTGAGAAGAAGGGAGTAGTCACACATTGCATAATCCAATGTACCAGTTGCTCAAGGAAGTTAAAGAACTGTAGAGCTTGCCTCAAGTAGCTCCAAGAAACACAATCATAAGCCTTCTGCAAATCTACTTGAATTATACATCGAGGAGAGATACCTCTTCTATTATACCCTCTAGTAATCTCCTGAACCACTATAGAAGTGTGGCCAATATTCCTGCCTGGCACAAAAGCTCCTTGATTATCAGACACTATATCTCCCAAGTAAGGCCTAATCTTCTAGATAAGGATTTCGAAATAATCTTGAGGAAAGTATTGCAACAAGCAATTGGTCTAAACTCCTTTACAAGGAAGGGCTTGTCCACCTTTGGAATCAAATTGATAAAAGTATTATTGAAATACCTTAGCATCACACCATTCCTTAAAAATTCCATCACAGCTTCAATGACATCCTTCTTCACTAAGGTCCAACTATGCTTGAAGAACATACTGCCAAAACCATCTGGCCCAGAGGCCTTATTATTCCCAATATCAAAGACTACATCATGAACATTTAACTCAGAAGGCAGCTAAGTTAAAATCTGGTGCTGAGAACTATCTATCCCATTGCTTTCATAACAAACAAAACTTGGCCTCACACCAACATACTCAGTTCCAAATAGCTTAATATAGAATCATGTGATCTCAGCTTCAATACCAGCAATATTGTCAACAACCATGCCATTCTTATCCTTCAAAGCATAAATTGTATTCCTAGCTCTTCTTGCTTTAATACCATTGTAAAACAAGGAAGAAGTTTCTTCCCCAATCTTAAGCCAGTCCATTTTAGCTCTCTGAGCTAAAAAACTTTGGTGTTGGCTCATCCATAACAACAGCTTGCTTATGAGAATTGTAGAAATCAGCTTGCAAACTCTCATGAGCTAACTTGAGCCTCTCAATGATCTCTTCCATCAAAGCCTCTAATTGCTTACCATTATTGAATTGCATTGCTTAAGAGCACTTTTCACCTTACTCAACTTTCCTCTCCGAATAAACTCTTTGGTCCCTTGATTATTACAATTCCAGGCATTTTGAACTAGCTCATCATAATCATTCACTTTAATCCAATAATTCCTAAACCTGAAAGGAATTTTCTTTGCGACCTGGATAGGATTTACACACACTATGAAAGGTGAATGATCAGACAGCACTCGATCAGCAAAGAAGACAGAAGTATTAGGAAACTCATCCTGTCAACAAGCATTACTCAGAGCATGATCCAATTTACAAGCAATTCTATCCATGCCCTCTTGCATTTTATTCCAGGTGTATCTCGCCCTTGAATAAGGAATATCCTGAATTTTGAGCAAACTACAAACTCCATCCAACTCACAAAAACAGTCATCATCAAGCCCTCTAAAAGCCAATTTATCAACACTTTCCATAAGGCAGTTAAAGTCCCCTAACACTAATCCAAGGCTCACAATCCATCCTTTGTTCCAATCTACTCAGTTTGCTCCAAATCTCATCTTTACCACTAGCAGCATTAGAAGCATACACAAACATGGCCAAAAAGGCACCTAGCCCTCCCTTATCCAAGATCCTACAATGGATAAACTGATAAGTGACCTCAATGACATCCACACCAACCTGGTCAGGATTCCAGGTCAACTAAATGCTTCCCTTATTACTATCTGAGCTATTAGTAATAAAACTCCATCCTCTTAGCAAAGCAGCACTAAAATCATATTCTTTGTTTTTTTGCAATTTTTGATTCTAAAATAGCAATCAAACTAAGATTGTTTTTCCTGGTAAAATGGGTTACCATGTTTATTTTAGAGGATGCATTACATCCTCTAACATTCCAAGCTCCAAGTTTGACTTCACCCATTTTCTCCCTCAATGGGGCTGCTAGGACCCCCTATATTATCAAACCTGTTTCTGACTGGAGTTGATGTATGAACCTAAACTTCAACTCTCTTCCTGAGATCATAAGCCCCTTGGCTACTTGGTTTCTTCCTCATCTACTGCCATTCATCTGTTGGATTAGTAGAAGTTGGCTTACTTGCATTCCCAACCACTTGCTTGCCTTTATCAACTTGAGCAACAGTGCCAGTAGCCACATCTGTAGTCCCCTGAGAAACAGTCTCAGATATTGTCTCATTTGGCCCAGCAGCATCACCAACAGATTCACTAACATGAGCTTTCTTAGCAACCCAAACCTTCTTCTGCACCTGCCCTATTACATGCTTTCCTTTGACATTATTCCCTTTAGCAGACCCTTGTTCAAAGCATCTGTCAGTTCTATGTCCAAAAACACAGCAATTACAACAAAACCAAGGGATCCATTCAAAAACAACCTTCTGTATGAATTGCTTTCCAGAGGCATTCTCAAAAACAACTTGCCTCCTTCTAGCTTCTTCAGGCTTTATCCGCACAAGAATCCTAACATATGAAACCTTCTTTCTCATCGCAGTCACAGAATCCATACATATAGGCACCCCAATCATACTCCCAATAATACTCAGCATGTGACCTGATAAGAACATTGGGTCTAAATTTGGCAAAACAACCCAAACTGGAACAGAGTCAAAGGAAGACCAAGTAACAGGTACACCAGTCTCCCAAACCTTGAGATCTAGAGGTCTCCATCCATTAACAATCCATGGTCCACCTGCAAGAACATCATCTCTCTCCTTTATGTTCTCGAAGTGGAAAATCCACACTCCATTGTTCTTCTGCATTATGTGTTTAGGAGCAACAGGCCAGGCTTTCACAATAAATTCTTGCAGTTCACTCTGTGAAATATTATGTCCAATAACAGCACCAATAAGGACAACATTCCAATCCTCAGCTTGTGGCACTATATCAGAATTATCAAACTAAAACACATTCTTAACAACACTAGGCACAAATTCCTGTTTATTTGCCTCATCAATTTTGCATAATCCGTTCAAAACCTCTAGATAGGATCTAGTTCCAGATGGTAAGCAGTCGCTTTGATATCTTGAATTAGGGTTCCTAATTTGATATGATGCTGAAACCTAATCTTTCTGGTGCCTGGAATTCCAATTGGGCTAATTGTGTTTAGGTCTGGTAGGTTTTTTATTCACGAATTTCTAAGGATTTTTTACTTGTTGCAGGGAACTGCTGTAAATTTTATAGTAGGAACCCGTGTCTGGATCTAGTTGTCTGATTACTAGTACGCAGACCCAAATTGTTCCCCTTATCCTTCAAATCTGCATAATTATCATTGTTAAGGTTCAAATCAACAGGATTATTGTTGAAGGGTTTCTCGAACAAATAAATTTATATTCAAGACCCCGCTGCGTATAGCGAAGTCAGGATCGTCCACGGGAGTGAGAGTAGTGCTAAGTTTAATCGATAACTACGAAAAGCAAAGGAAACAAAGGGCAAACAACTTCAGGCTCGACCCAAAAAGGGTCGATCTCGACCCTAGGGGGGTCGATCCTGAGAGTAAAAAGAGGCACGAACACACACAAATCACACGCAACTAACTCGAACACGACGGAGGGAGTCGGGATCAAGGCAAAAGACACGAACTTTAATCAATATAAAAGGCAAATCCTAGGGCTAAGGCTACCACAACAACAACCATACATGCTTTTGACAAGAATTCACAACTATCATGCAATCTAGATCATAGAAAAGTTAACTTTCGCAAACAATTCGAGTTATTCAATCAACTTTCGCAAATCAAACAACTTTCTACCTATCCTTCAACTTAGGAATATCAACTTTCGCAAATAATCTTATTAGATATAATCAAGCAACTAACTTTTCACTTTCGCTAAGGTTAATTACAAGACATGCCTCAATTTTCACCAAGGATTAAGCACAAGATAGGTTAGATATGATCTTCAAGCATTCAAGTCATGAATTCAAGTTTTAAGCATGCATGATTGTGTTGGGTTTTTTCCCAACCCTAGAACTTAAGAAGACTACTCACACATGGCAAAGAAGAACAAGGAAGAAGAAGAAGAGAACATGATCAAACCAAACCAAAATTCAACTAAAAACCCAAGGGTCAATCTTACAAACCTTAAACTTGCTCTCCAAGTCTTCTCCCTAATCCTCCAAGTCTTGATTGTTGATCAATCACAAAGCAAAGCATAGCCTCTACAAAAACTATAGGTTCAACCTCCTTTTATAGACAAAAAGGAGTCCTAATCTAACTAGGAAACACAAACAAAACACCTTCCTAAAATACAGATTTGGCAACTTGCACAAGACAATCCGGAATAAGGAAGTTCGGTCACGCGTGTTCGACCCTCCATAGGGTCGATCCTGAGGCTCTAATTCCTTGCATTCCAAGTTTGGTCAAACGGCTCGAGGTCGACCTCCTTGGGCTCGATCTTGGGGTCGATTTCTTCACTTTTCCTCTTGATTTTGCTTCTCTTTAGCTCTTCTTCTTGGCTCTTCCACTTGAATCTTCTTCCTAGCTTGTCCATCCTTTCCTAGCCTCGCTCCAAACTCGTCTTCAAGCTTCAAAATACCTACAAAATGACACAAATATGCGTAGTTTCCGAATCTCAAGGAAATACGAAAACTCATGCAAAAAGACTAAAAAACACAAGACTCATCTACAAAAAACAACTTAAACCAACCTATCTAGACCCTAGAAATCTACCTAAAACGCGGACATCAAAACACCCCATACTTAGACTTACTTGTCCTCAAGCAATAATAATGCAAATCAAGACCAATAACACAACCTTCAAGCATAGCCTTTGTCAAAACATTTTAAACACAAGTGAAAAAGAAGACAAGTAATTTTAACGTCATCACATATGTATAAGTTTCAAGCTCGGCAATCACAATCCAACCTCACAAGGGATATAAATGTATTTCACTCAAATCTCATGTGTTAGGCTTAACAAATCAACTCTCATCTCAATCTTTATACAAAGTCTACTTTATCATTGAGACTTATATCACCAATCTCTCTACCTAGAGAAGTCAAGACACATCAATATTCATAAGAACTTAGGCTCAATGAAATCTTCATAGAAGACTCCATTCGGCCGGGTTGTAATGGGGCTCGGTAATAACATAAGGTAGGGTGTTTATTTGGCTATGTGGTGCTAGATCCGGGAATCAAACTCCTAAACACAACACTTCAAACCAAAACAACTCACTTCTTCTCTTTTCAACTCATAACCAAACACTTCAATGAAACTCAAACCCAACAATTTCTAACCCAAACTTCCAATAATTCAACTCATAAACACTAGGAATTCTTGGCTTTGCACTTATATTAATTTTTTTTTTCTTCTGCTCGAGCCTGCTGAGGGTCGAGATCGACCCCCCAGGGGTCGATCCTGAGACCATATTTTCACTGGTGGCGAGGTCGACCCATGTGGGGGTCGATCCTGAGACTTTTGCTCGAACTCCTTTACTTCTTTTTCTCTTCTTTTTAACAACAATGTGCAATCCAAGCCAAGAATCCTACTACATTATACTTCAACAAGTTGTTTTCTACCTTTTTACAATGTCACCACTTCTAAACCCAACACAATCTTCACTCAACAAAAATCATTCCCAACACAATCTAAGTCCAATTCCCGGAAAAGGGTCAAGCTAATATAGGCTAGGGATAATTTTTTTGTGGAGCTTCAAACAAAAGGCTAAGGCTTAGAATGGGGCTTCAAACAAAGATAATTCAAGGTAGGAATGGAAGAATATGGGCTAAAAATATAAGTTCTTAATCACAATCAATATGCTTGAGCAATCTCATAATGGTTTCAAGAAATAGATAACCATATCAATGACAAGAGACATATGCATAAAGAGAGCAAAATCACACAAACAAAGAAGAGGGAATCAATGATGTTCTCCCTATAAGGCCAAAATTCTCACTAGGTAATAATTTTGTTGGGTTGCAATTACTTTCACTTAAAACACATATGCTCAATTTCATCACAAGTCTCATTCACAATCAAAAGCAATTTCTCATAAACTCGGGCTACACTATCCAATTATGCCAAAGGAATTACATGACAAGCATGAAGATTAGTTTTCATCATAGGACATCTAAGATGGAATGTTTTTCTATCTTAAAACAAACAAAGAAGCAAATATTTTTTTGAATTTCGACATTTTGCAATTTTTTTGGATTTTTCAAGATTTTTCTTAATCAAACAAACTATCAAACTACTCAAACAAAGACTCAACTATGTACAACATGCGAGATTTCTTCTTCCCCACCCCATACTTAAATCATGCAATGTCCCCATGCATGAAAACACATGACAAAGTAAAGAGAAAAGAAGAAGGAAACTCACAATGACTCTAAGAAGCTTGAATTGGAGGTGAAGATGGTGACGAGGTTCGCCCCTCTTAGGGTCGATATCGACCCCCTCAGGGTCGATCCTGAGAGGTGAGTAAGGAGGAGATCGAGCAACGGGGGAGGTCGAGACCGACCCTCATGGGGTCGGTCTTGAGGGCTCATGTACCTCGTGTGAAGTCGTCTTTTCCCGTCCTTTTTGAGCCCGTATTCGAAGCTTAGAATCCTGCAAAAATCCCACAAAGATCCTATCCAAACAAATGTATCGTATCCTATTCTAATCTAAGGAAGGTTAGAAGAAACAAAAATCTAGTCTAGAAATTGGAAAATCAAAAATCAAGAAAATAAAAAGGAAAAACTAATCTAGAAACCGGGTTGCCTCCCGTAAGCGCTTTTTTAACGTCATGAGCTTGACGAGAGAGGCCTCAACTAGTTGGAGGATGTGAGTGCCAAGGTGGCTCGGATGTCCTCATTGCCACCCCATACTTAGAATGAGAAGAGAAGGTGGAAGAAGGTGTAGAGAGAGGTGTACCACAAAGCATGCAAGTAGAGTGAGAATATTGACCTGTATCGACCGGAGGACGGGTCGGTGTCGAGTTTCCTTGTCCGGAGTCAAGCTTCTCTTGTACATGAGGGTTAGTCGAACTCGACCTCAGCTGGGTCGTGACTAATCGTGTATGGGCATCATCGAGCCTTAACACCTCGCCTTTCCAAAGATCCTCCTCCGGATGAAATTTGTTGATGGGTACCTCGTCTCTAGACTCCATGATGCCCCCAATGGGTAGCCGAAACTCTACCACCTCATCACCAATTCCGAAGGTAAGGAGACCCTTCTTCACATCAACCTTAGCTCCGGCGGTGGCTAGGAATGGTCGCCCAAGGATAATTGGTACGTCGGGATCCTCCGGCATATCCATGACAATGAAATCATTAGGAATGACAAACTTGCCGACTTGGATAGGAAAGTCGTCGACAACACCGGTAGGCTTCACACAAGAACCATCCGCCATGTATAACCTCATGTTCACCGGTACTAATGGCCCCATGTTGGTCTTGGACCAAATTGAGAGTGGAAGCAAGCTAGCACTAGCACCAAGATCACACAATGCCTTGAAGCGATAAGCCCCAATACCAATGGTAATAGCAAACTTCCCGGGATCACCGAGCTTCTCGGGAAGGTCCAACAACCTCACCTCATCTGTTAGTTCCGACATCGATCGCTTCCTAGATAGAATCTCCTTCAAGAACTTGGTGTAAGCGGGCATTTCATTCAAGGCCTCGGCGAAAGGAATAGAAAGATTCAAGCCTTGAAGCAGCTTAACAAAGCGCTTAAACTTTCCTTCCGTCGCGTCCTTGGGCTTCTTAGAAGGGTAAGGAAGTATCTTAGAATGGGAAGAGGAAGGAGTAGGATCCGGAATGATTGGCGGAGAAGGGTTGGAAGACGTCCCGGGTGCAGGGTGGGCGAGCTCGACCGCATCGGGGTCGATCGCCCCTTCATCCTCATCATTGGCGGTCTCAGGCTCGACCATGGAGGGGGTCGATATCGACCCATGTGGGGTCGATCCTAAGACTACCTCTTTCGCCGTTTGCTTCGGTGGGTCGGGTAATGCTTTGCCACTCCGAAGGTTCATGGCTCGGACTTCACCATTGCTTGCTCGGCCTCTAGGATTCTCCTCGGGGTGGCCCAGAAGTTGTCCTTGGGGTCGTGGGATTTGAGCCGCTAGATTACCAAGTTGGGAATCAACATTCTTCCTCCATGCATCAATGTTTCCCAATTGGTTTTGAACACCATCAAGTTTGCGGTCGAATCTTTCAAAGAAACCTTGAGCCCAAGCCGGTGGTTCTTCTTGATAACCGGGAGGTCTATAAGGAGGGGCCTTTTGCTCTTGTGGAGAAGGTGGATAACTTTGGCCTTGGCCATTGTTATTCCATTGGGAATAGTTGTTGTTGTTCCTCCCCGTATAAGCATTGTTTTGGCCTCGGTAGGGTCCTCGCATATAGTTGGCCTCCGCATATGCCTCGGCAGCCCGAACTTGCTCCACATTTGTACAAGAAGCGGCGGTATGAGATTGAGAACCACATTCTTGACAAGTGGGGGCAGCGGACTTATAGTAACTCACTTGCTTCTCGAGCCGGTTGATCTTATCTTGCAAGAATTGAAACTTCACATCTTGATCAATTGGCTCACTATTAGGATCATAAAGCTTCTTCGTTTGTATCCGGATGGGCTGTTGGGTTCCATACATGGCATCATAGTTGGTGAGTTTGTCCAATAGAGCCCATGCCTCATCGGGATCCATCTCAATGAAACCGCAATCGGTGTGAAGATTGATGCGGTCCTTTGTGGCGGCGTTGATCCCTTGGAAGAATATCTCTTGAAGAACATAAGGAGGTTGTCCATGAGTAGGACATTGCCGAAGAAGCTCCTTGAATCTCTCCCAAGTCTCAACAAAAGTCTCGTTAGGGAGTTGATGATAAGAAGTGATGCGCTTCCTTAGCTCGGTAGTCTTGGCCGGTGGAAAGAACTTTGTCATGAACAAGTCGTGCAAAGCCTTCCATGTAGTGATGGATCTAGCGGGTAGACTTTCGAGCCAATGAAGTGCCTTCCCGGTTAGGGACCACTTGAACGCCTTGAGGAGCACATATTCAAGTGACACGCCATCGGCGGCGATGGTGTCACAAAGATCGGTGAAATTTTTGATGTGCTCCATGGGGCATTCGGATGTCTTGCCTTCATATTGAGACCTCTTGATGAGAGTGATGAAGTGGGACTTGATCTCAAAGGCACGCTCAATTGCCGGGAGCACAATAGCGGACTCGGGAACTCTAAGCTCCGGGTGCATGTATTGCTTAACGTTCCTTGGAATAGCATCTAGTTGTTGTTGGAGACGGGCAGCAGCCTCTCTTTCTCTAAGCAAAGCAGCATCTTGAGCAGCACGCTCCATTTGCATACGCTCCATCTGAGCACGGAGTTGTTCCATCCGTTGAGCAAGAGCCTCAACGTCGGCCATTGCTCGTCGTTCTCGTAGCCTGCGATGAAGGGTTCTCTCTATTTCAGGATCAAAGGGAACATAGTCGATTTTCCTTCGTGAACAAGAGGGCATACACCTGCAATCACAAACACAAGAAAACGAATTAGTAACACACAAAGGGTATGGGCTATTCCCAAACCCAAATATTAACTAAACTCGGCACTATTGCACACTCCCCGGCAACGGCGCCAATTTGTTGAAGGGTTTCTCGAACAAATAAATTTATATTCAAGACCCCGCTGCGTATAGCGAAGTCAGGATCGTCCACGGGAGTGAGAGTAGTGCTAAGTTTAATCGATAACTACGAAAAGCAAAGGAAACAAAGGGCAAACAACTTCAGGCTCGACCCAAAAAGGGTCGATCTCGACCCTAGGGGGGTCGATCCTGAGAGTAAAAAGAGGCACGAACACACACAAATCACACGCAACTAACTCGAACACGACGGAGGGAGTCGGGATCAAGGCAAAAGACACGAACTTTAATCAATATAAAAGGCAAATCCTAGGGCTAAGGCTACCACAACAACAACCATACATGCTTTTGACAAGAATTCACAACTATCATGCAATCTAGATCATAGAAAAGTTAACTTTCGCAAACAATTCGAGTTATTCAATCAACTTTCGCAAATCAAACAACTTTCTACCTATCCTTCAACTTAGGAATATCAACTTTCGCAAATAATCTTATTAGATATAATCAAGCAACTAACTTTTCACTTTCGCTAAGGTTAATTACAAGACATGCCTCAATTTTCACCAAGGATTAAGCACAAGATAGGTTAGATATGATCTTCAAGCATTCAAGTCATGAATTCAAGTTTTAAGCATGCATGATTGTGTTGGGTTTTTGCCCAACCCTAGAACTTAAGAAGACTACTCACACATGGCAAAGAAGAACAAGGAAGAAGAAGAAGAGAACATGATCAAACCAAACCAAAATTCAACTAAAAACCCAAGGGTCAATCTTACAAACCTTAAACTTGCTCTCCAAGTCTTCTCCCTAATCCTCCAAGTCTTGATTGTTGATCAATCACAAAACAAAGCATAGCCTCTACAAAAACTATAGGTTCAACCTCCTTTTATAGACAAAAAGGAGTCCTAATCTAACTAGGAAACACAAACAAAACACCTTCCTAAAATACAGATTTGGCAACTTGCACAAGACAATCCGGAATAAGGAAGTTCGGTCACGCGTGTTCGACCCTCCATAGGGTCGATATCGACCCTCCATAGGGTCGATATCGACCCTTTCAGGGTCGATCCTGAGGCTCTAGACCCTAGAAATCTACCTAAAAACGCGGACATCAATTATCCTTGTTTAACGTCAAACCAACATGTTCAGTTTCAGAGTTGCCAATTTTAGGGTTGGAATTAGGAATTCGAAGATTCTCTATCAAATCCTTCAATCCAGCCATCCGATTCACAACACCTAGCTCTGGAGACAAAGGGAGGTCTACAACAGCCTCCATCCCCTTCCCGGACTCACCAGAGGAGCCGGATGTTGGGACGCTATCAAGAACGCCTGCGTACTTGGTAGTGTGCCCACACAAACCGTCCCTTAGTTTTGATATGACAAACTCACTTTGATTCTAATAAATTTGTCCAAGTGTTCAGGAACGCCCAATTAACAAAGGACAACAAGTGTGTGAACGTTCCCTAGGCTTAGGGACGCCAGCTAACAGGAAGTAAGGACGAGCAAGAGACTAATTGAGCAAGGTTGGAGTCCCAAGCAAGTAGGAATGCAAGAAAGGAGTCCTTACTCTCTAGCCGACAGGATGACATCACTCGACAATGTTTGATCATCCAAGGACACGTGGAGACCGATCCTGTAGCGGAGTCCAACACTACGTGGCGGACGATCCTGTAGCAGAGTTCATCAACACGTGGCGGCCGATCCTGTAGCGGAGTTCATCACACACAGCTGGATACAGGAAGCTTCCTCATCACCGCCATACTCGTGGAGGAAGATCCTGTAGCCACGTACCTCAAGGGCATGATCGTCAGAACGAGAATGACGCCCTTCCCAAGTCCTATAAATACCGCAAGGCATTTATTGTGACGCCAACGCTTTCAAGAATATTCAGAGAGAATCAAAGAGAAAGCGACTCACTCAAGAACACGAAGAACTAACTCAAGAACTCAAGAACAGTGCTAGAACTTGTGTTAGATCGAGTGAGACTTGTAACCAAATCACAAAAACAGTTTGTAAGAGGAAACCCAAAAAGAGAGAAAGAGAGTTCTGCGAAGTACTGCAGAACGTAGGAATAGAGTCCTTTGATAGATTGAACTCGCTTAAGTTGTAGGCTTAGAGGAGTCCTTAACTAGTGGACTTAGGGAAAAGCTAAGTGCCAGAGAACTGTAAAGACTTGCCAGTACAACTGTAAGGACGTTTAATATAAAGGAAAGAACTATTCAAAAATCCTCCAAGGAGGTAGAGGTTTACACTCAAGGACTACTTGATCTTGAGTGGTTCCTCTATAATTCACTGCGTTCATTACTTACCTGTTTAGTACTTAATTTCCACTGCATTACTCAAGGACGCCCCTACTCCTCGTAGGGACTCCTAACCTAAGGACGCCTTTACCAAAGTAAAGGACGTCCCTCAGTACTAACGATCCAACAATTGGTATCAGAGCAGGCGCTCTAGATTCTTACTGAGTTGCAGGTAAAGATGGACATGAAACCTATTGGAATCTCTTTTGTGAAGCCTCCGCGTCTAACGGACGGCAACTTCAACCGCTGGAAAATCAGATTTGAGAACTTCTGTAGAAGCACAAATTATCAATGCTGGAACGTTATCAGAAAAGGTGATCTCAAAGTTCCCGATGACAAGAAAGACAAAGAGGACGATTGGGATCCTGATGAGTTCAAGCTGATGGAAACCAATGCAAAAGCTATTTGTTTTCTTCAAGCGTCCCTCTGCGAAAGGGATGCCACAAGAGTTAGTAATCTCCCCACAGCAAAACAACAGTGGGAAGCTCTTGAGAAATTTCATGTGGGAACTGCAGAAATGAAAGAGGACGTCCAGCTGAAGATCAAAAAGGAGTTCTATGCTTTTACTATGTTGCCAAATGAAACAGTAAATGACTATTCGTACCGTTTTGAAGGTCTTGTCACCAAAATGAAGAACTTGGGCATTCCAAAATCAGAAATCTCCATGAGGAATAAAGTTCAAGTAGTCATTGATGGGTTAACTGGAGTTTGGAACTTTGATAGGACGACTTTCAATGAAAACACAGCCAACAAAACTCTAGATATGGAAGAGATCTATGGGAAGCTCAAGCAGTACGAAGAACGAAGAATCTCTGACATGGCTCAACTAGGAAAGAATCCTCAAACTGATCTTGCTTTGGCGTCCACAACACCAGAGTACGCTGAGTACCTACGTGGCCAAAGAGATCTAGCATTGATGATGCAAAACAAAGAAAAACTGGAGAACTTGCGTCCCAAAGAGAAAGAAAGAAAGCCAAAGGAAGAGATTGACTCAGATGAGGAACTCTCTCTTATTCACAAGGCTCTCAAGTACTATAACAAGAAGAACAAGCATAGTAGCAAGAGTAAGCCCTACAAAAAGGAGAGTCCCAAGTACACAGAGGCTGAAATGAACGAACTCACATGCTACAAATGCAACAAGAAAGGACATTTTGCCAAAAAGTGTACTGTGGGAACGTCCTCCAAGGACAAGAAGAAAGCTCTCATTGGAGCATGCACAGCTGCATGGGATGATCTCAGCTCAAGTGATGATGAACGTGACGATCAAGTTGCATACATGGCAGTGGAGGACGCCCCAACTGTTGAAGAGAACGCCTCCGACAATGAACAAGAGGTAACTCATGATTCCATGATTCGTTCTTTAGAAAAATGTTCAAAACCAAAACTTCTTAAACTCATTGGTAAAATAATGGAGGAAAGTCTTGCTATGAAAAGAAGAATGGATGAACTTGAAGATGAAAACATTGCAGTTGAATGTGAAAATTGTAGTACAATGACTATTCAACTAGAGTCCTCATGTGATGAAACTAAGTCCCTAAAAACTGAAATCATGTGTCTCAAACTTGAGAACGCTAAGCTTAGGGAAGAAGTAAAAGTGATGGGTAAGAGTCCCATAGTTGAAGAAGTGAGACCTATGGTTTTTGTCCTAGCTAAGAGAGGTCTAGGTTATGAAGATGACACTAAGAACTCTCTTCCTAGTGACTTTGAGGCAAGCAAAACTTCTGAACTGGAACTTGAAAGAGAGAAAACTAAAAACCTTCTTGAAAGAATTAGAGTTCTAGAGAGTGGAGAACGAGGAAGAGAAGACTACTATACTAATTCCACAAGTCATAAAATTTATAAGAAAATTGCAAAAGGGGAAGGTTCAAAAGTTTGTGATCCCCAAAAGATGAAGCAAAACAAGATTCAGCGTCCCAATAAGAAGTACTACCTTGGTACTTACTATAGGACGTGTTGGTACTGTGGACAAGGAGATCACTTCAAATATGACTGTTTAAAACTTAAAGAAGATGTTGAAAATGGAAGAGCTGCTAGGACTAACAATGAAAATGATAAGTCCGTTCCTAAGCGTTCTAGACGCTCTAGGAACTCTTTCCGCAAGCATGCTATTTCAAATGATGTGAATATTAATGACTACATGCCAGAACCAGAGTTCTATTTCTGTAACGAACCAGGTAAGGAACACCTTGCCTGGGTCGCCAAACACTAACTTTGATATGGCAGGTGGAAGTGCGGGGATGCCCATGGATCATTGATAGTGGCGCCTCAAATCATATGACAGGAAGCCAGATCCATCTCACTTCTATCCAAAGTAGTGCCACGGGAGGAACTGTCTCGTTTGGCAACAAGGGCAAAGGAAAGATCAAAGGAACGGGAACTACTCTTCTCAACCCGTCCATTAAAGCAACAAATGTCAGTCTTGTCGAAGGACTTGGATTCAATCTCCTTAGCGTCTCTCAGATGTGTGATCAAAGTGAAAATCTAGTCACATTTGACTCAAAGGAGTGCCTAGTCATCAACAAGAAGTCCAACAAAGTTGTTCTCAAAGGCGTTCACAAGAACAATATCTACATCTTCAATCAAGAGTTCAAACCTAACTCAGAGTTGTGTCTATCTGCTTCAAAGGAGGATGCTGATCTCTGGCATCGCCGACTCGGCCATGCTGGACCAAGCACAATCCTTAAGCTACACCAGCGAAATCTTGTGAAAGGACTTCCCCGAATTGATCCTGAGAAAGTTGAACAGTGTGAAGCTTGTATTAAAGGGAAGCAAACAAGAACGTCCTTCAAATCCAAGAACGAAGTCAGTACAAAGAAGCCTTTGGAACTTCTCCATATGGATCTTTGTGGACCAATGAGGACGTTGAGCCACGGTGGAAAGAGGTACATTTACGTTCTTGTAGATGATTTTTCTCGATTTACTTGGGTTCTTTTCTTGGTGTCCAAAGCAGATTGTTTCAATGCGTTCAAAGTCTTCATCAAACAAGTGGAAGTTGCTCTCGAGACGCCTCTCAAAGCCATAAGATCAGACCATGGAACGGAGTTCCAAAATTCAGAGTTCCTGGCCTACTGTGATCAACATGGAGTCTCTCACAACTTCTCAGCTCCAAGAACTCCTCAACAAAATGGAGTTGTGGAAAGAAAGAATAGGACGCTAGAGGATATGGCAAGAACTATGCTCTTGGCAAATAGCGTTCCCAAGTACTTTTGGGCGGAAGCTATTGCCACAGCATGTTACATCATCAATCGTGCCATGATCTGTCCTCTGTTGAAGAAGACGTCCTATGAGCTGTTGAATGGAAAGAAGCCTCGCATTGATTATCTCAGAGTCTTTGGTTGCAAATGTTTCGTTCACAACAATGATAAAGAAAAACTTGGAAAGTTTGATGCAAGGAGTGATGAAGCCATATTTCTTGGGTACTCCCTCACCAGCAAAGCATATAGAGTTTTCAACAAAAGGACTCTAAAGCTTGAGGAGAGTATTCACGTTGTTTTCAAAGAACGTTCCTCTCACAAAGAAAAGCCAAGTAAGAAAGAACGCTCTTCTTCCTTCTTCACAACAACAGGACGACTCTGAAGACGAAGCTGAAGATTGGTCTTCTGGAAAATACTATGTCGCTAAGGACGCATCTCCAAATCCTGAAGAAGTCTCAGTGGACGTTCCCAGTGTTGTTCAGGGAGTTTCATCTCGTAGTGAATCTCCAGTTCAACAAGATGTGGCTGAATCAAGTCAACAAGGTGAGCAAAGTCAAGGTGTGGACGCTCTATCTGAGGGGGAACGCACTGAAGACGATGCTCAAGATGATAGTGATGATTCTGATGGAGACATTGATCCAAGATTTGCTCAACTATTTCAAAGGGAGTCCCGCTTCTCTAGGGACCACCCAACATCCCAAATTGTCTCAGATCCTTCTCAAGGCGTTCAAACTAGGTCAGCTGCAAGCAAGTCCCAGAGTGCAAATTTGGCTTTCTGTGCATTCAATGCCTTTGACTCTATGGTGGAGCCAAAGAATATCAAAGAAGCACTCCAAGACGTTGACTGGATTCAAGCAATGCAAGAAGAACTCAATCAGTTTGAAAGGAACAAAGTTTGGACCCTCGTCCCACGTCCCAAAGGGAAAAATATTATAGGGACGCGATGGGTGTTCAGAAATAAACTTGATGAGAGTGGACGTGTGTCAAGAAATAAGGCAAGGCTGGTGGCTCAAGGATTCAAGCAAGAGGAAGGCATAGACTATGATGAGACCTTTGCCCCTGTTGCTAGAATTGAAGCCGTTCGTCTCCTTATTGCCTTCGTCGCTCACAAAGGATTCAAGTTATTTCAGATGGACGTCAAGACTGCCTTTCTCAATGGAAAGCTAAAGGAGGAAGTGTACGTTGCTCAGCCGCCTGGCTTTGAGGACGCCTCTCACCCAGATCATGTGTACTACTTGGACAAAGCGCTATATGGACTCAAGCAAGCCCCTCGTGCATGGTACGACAGGTTTGCGTCCTTTCTTTTGTCTCATAGGTACACTAGAGGTTCAATTGATAAAACTTTGTTCATAAAGAAAGTTCACAAGGACATTTTAATTGCCCAAGTCTATGTTGATGATATAGTCTTTGGTAGTACTAACATGAAGCTTGTAGATGAGTTCAAGTCCTTAATGAGTAGTGAGTTTGAGATGTCCCTCATTGGAGAACTCAATTTCTTCTTGGGACTTCAAATCAATCAACTCAAGGAAGGGACGCGCATTCACCAAATAAAATATGTCCGTGAAATACTTGAGAAGTACGGGATGAACACGTCCAAACCTGTTGCAACCCCATGTTCTCCAAACTCGCGTCTTTACGCAGATGAACAGGGGAAAGACATTGATCAAAAGCTTTACAGAGGGATGATTGGTTCTTTGCTCTACTTGACCGCAAGCCGTCCCGACATTATGTTTGCCGTTTGCTTGTGTGCACGCTTCCAGGCAAATCCAAAGGAGTCCCACATGCAAGAAGTCAAGAGGATCTTTCGCTATCTCAAAGGACGCGACGATTTTTGCCTTTGGTACCCCAAGAAGACGTCCTTCAAGCTTGTTGGCTACTCGGACGCTGATTATGCGGGTCATGTGATTGATCGGAAAAGCACTTCAGGAATGGCGCAGTTCCTTGGTTCATGCTTAGTCTCTTGGGGATCTAAGAAACAGAACTCTGTGGCGCTTTCAACTGCGGAAGCCGAGTACGTTGCTGTTGCCTCGTGTTGTTCACAAGTTATCTGAATCAAGTATCAACTAGAGGACTACGGTATCAATCTTGAAACTATTCCCATTCGTTGTGATAACACAAGTGCTATTGAAATTTCTAAGAATCCTGTTTTTCATTCACGCACAAAGCATATTCATATAAGGCATCATTTCTTGCGTGATAATGTTGAGCTAGGACTCATTAGTATGGAGCATGTAAGAACTGAGGACCAAATGGCTGATATTTTCACTAAGGCGCTTGATAGACGTCCCTTTGAGCACCTCAGGTTGCTCTTGGGGATGATAACTTTTAAGTAGCAAGTCCCGTTCTACTATTTCCTCAATGATTGGCTATGTTTAGTAGATTCTAAGTGTTCAAGGACTGTTATGCATTGAATTCATATTTGCAAGGACGCTAGTCTAAAACTTCATGTGTTTGTTACTTTGGAACGCCATTCAAATTTTCTCTATTTTGTCTTGAAAAGAGTATCCCTGATCACCCAACCCTCATTATAAGCCGAAATGATGGGAACTCTAAGCTTACCCTAGCCGAGAACTCTGCAAAAGCGTCCTATGAGCTTCTTATTTTATTTTACGGGACGTACTTGCTTTGTTCTCAAATGGTTCGAAAGGTGATCACTGGACCGGTTGAGTTGGTTTTTGGTTTGCTTGAAGAAGGTAAATTCTTGCTGAGGTAAATTTTGCTAAGTATGAGAGAACGCCATAGTGTGAAAGGGAGAACGCAAGTTCAATTTTTGAGAAGTAGTTGAAGAGTCAGAAATTTGAATATTTGAAAGTTTGAACAGTGACCGTTGCTTTTGCTCAATGCTTAAGGGGGAAGTTTCGCCACGTGTTGAACAGTTAAACAGTGGTAATTACAGTTGTGCCACCGCTTCCTCTATATAAGGCCAGAACAGTCGCTCTCGAATTTATTACGCTCAACTACTTTCTTGCTCTCAAACTTGCTCTGACATCTCTCTAGAACTCCGGCAGCTTTCTCTCACTAAAATCTCACCTGAATCATGTCTCAACAACTAAAGAACGTGGCCGGATCTTCTACTGGCGGGAAGAGAAGAAAGCTGGTGAAGTCCCACTATATCGAAAAACCAAAACCCATTTCTTAATGAATCGCTGGTGGACTTCATCAACAGGAAGCCAAGAACCCTTTACAACTTAATAAGGGAACGCATGAACTTGCTAGAGATCAAGAATGATGCAACGAAGACTAAGAACTATGAAAGGTTCATTGAACGCTTCGTCGTGCCAAGTCTTCACAAAACCAACTACAAGGACTTGTCAGGACGGATGGACGACGTTCTCTTCTTCTCTCAGTTTGGAGGTGAGAATCCGGGTCCTTTACTTGAACTTATACCCGACCTCCACAACGCCGTTCTTCCTGATTTCCCTATGTACCCAAAGGACTCCTTGGCCTTCCAAATGACCAAGAACCGTGTACCAAGTCCCTCTCCCCCTCCTCCCGCAGTTCCCACCTTAACCACCAAAAATCTGCTAAAGCGTCCTGCCCCTTCCTCTCCCCTCTCAAAATCTTCCCAACCCTTCTCCACTTCAAAACCAACGGAGATTGTAGATAAGTTTCCTTCCCACTTAAAGGAGGGACGCTCCAAGAAAGTTCACGACCCTAGGCCCCTCAAAAAGGCCAAGACTTCTAGCGTCCCATCCTCCAAACCCCCCACAAAAAGGCCAAGCACCACAAAAAGGCCTTCCAACCTGTCCAAGGAATCCACCCCTCCCCCTCAACAAATCTCAATCGTCCAACTTCCAACTCCTCCCCCGTCCCCTCAACCATCAACGCAAAATGCTATAATCCCCTTTCCTCCCCCAACCCATTCTCCTATAAACTTGGCTCAATTTCCTTCTGCTTCGGCCCACATTTCCCCACCGAAGGACCCCGAGACCCCAAGGTCCCGCCGTCCATCCTTTGAAAGCGGCCCAGAGGAGACTGAACGCACTCTTGAGCACACCTTCCGCAGAAGGAAGGCTGTTGAAAAGCCCAAGGTGCTGCTCGTAAAGGAAGTTCCTGCGCAAGTCGAGCACGTTCCCTCCTCCTCCTCTTCCTCCTCTAGCTCATCTGAGAGCCAAAGAGGTACACCTGCTCAGGACTCCCCTTTCATTGATGTTATTGGGGATTCCAATGATGAAGCGGAAGGAGAGGTGAACGCTCTTGCTGCACCGGTTGAGGACGCTGGTGAGCACCAGGTCGCTCCAGAGAACGCCGAGCCTTCTTTGTCAAAAGAACTCGAGCGTGATGCTTAGGAAGTTCCCCCCTACAATCAATCCATCCCCATCCTCCAATCCTCCCAAACTCCACAAGAAAACCCCTCCCCCACAATCCAAACAGAATCCCAACAAATCCCGGCGGATGCTGAGAAAAGTAGGTGCCATAGCTCATTATTTCATTTGTCGCGCCGTCCTTCCTTGGCAAGAGAAAAGGTCAATTGTTCAAACTCATGATATAATTCTCATTGACGCTTTTCTAGAACGCCGCCCCATCAACTTAGCAAGAATAGCAATGCAACATATGGCTAAGTGTGGGAGGAAGCGACATGCTCTGCCGTACCCGGGGCTAGTAAAGCTGATTCTGGACTCTCAGAACGCCTATGATGAGAGCGCTCCTCAAGAAGAACTCGGTCTGAAATGGAACGCAAAGAAAGGTTTGGTCGAGATAAGGCACAATGAAGAGTTGCCTTCTGTGGTAAAGCAGCTAGAAGCTGAGAAGGAGAAAGCCAGAAAGAAAGCAGAAGAAGAACGCTTAGCTGTTGAGGCTGAGGCCGCAAGGCTTACTTCTACGCCTCAAGAGTTCTCTCAGGACCAAGAGCGTGCAGTAGACCTTACTGTCCTTGATCAAGTGCTCTTAGGGCCCTCTTCTCCTCCAACTCTTCCACTGGACGCTCCCTCTTCTAGCTCAGATCCAAGGCCCCGTTCTGCCCCTGCAAAACTGGCTGAACATCCTCCTGCAGAACTCCTGGGTGCCATAATGGACAATCAGTGTCATGTCTTCTCTGGGATCAAAGACTTGTCCGCGGCCCTCACTAAATCAGTTGAACTTCAAGAGCAACTTCTAAAGTTCTTCCAGGATCAAAGCCGCTCCCAGTGATTGCCGTCCCAATCTTTTAATCCCTCAACTTTTTGCCCTTGCTTCTTTTGTTTCAAAACACTTGATCCCTTTGTGATCACTTTTGTGTAATAACTCTGATTCTCGTTTGAATGGCTATTACACTGTTTGCTTGCACATGTTTGTTTCAGCGTTCCACTGCCTTTAGTTGTGTGTTTGTGCTAACGTCCTTACCACTTGTTATCCTTTTCGATGATGCCAAAAGGGGGAAGTGTAGTTTTGCAGAGATGCGCTATAAAATAGTTATCTAGAATAAGCAAGTGCTAAGGGGGAACTATTAAGTGAAAAGTCTAAGGAACGCCCATGCTAGAATAAAAGAGGACGCCTAGAAAATTTTCTAGGACGCCACTCTCTCCCTAAAATCCAAATGTTAAAGAATCAAAGAATGAAAACTTGTGCTTACTTAAATCTCTCTAAGTGTTAGAGGACGCTTCTAGGTTTTCATGCATGCTAAGTTCAAATGTTAAAACTATTCTGCAAAAGAGTTTGTCATCATCAAAAAGGGGGAAATTGTTGGGACGCTATCAAGAACGCCTACGTACTTGGTAGTGTGCCCACACAAACCGTCCCTTAGTTTTGATATGACAAACTCACTTTGATTCTAATGAATTTGTCCAAGTGTTCAGGAACGCCCAATTAACAAAGGACAACAAGTGTGTGAACGTTCCCTAGGCTTAGGGACGCCAGCTAACAGGAAGTAAGGACGAGCAAGAGACTACTTGAGCAAGGACGGTGTTGGATCGTTAGTTCTAAGGGACGTCCTTTAGTTGGTAAAGGCGTCCTTTGATTGGGCGTTCCTACGAGGTGTAGGAGCGTCCTTGAATGATGCAGCGGAATTAAATGAACTAAACAAGTGGCAGATGAACGCAATAAGTTATAGAGGAACCACTCAAGACCAAGTAGTCCTTGAGTGTAAACCTCTACCTCCTTGGAGGATTTTTGAATAGTTCTTCCTTTATATTAAACGTTCTTACAGTTGTACTGGCGAGTCTTTACAGTTCTCTGGCACTTAGCTTTTCCCTAGGTCCACTAGTAAAGGACTCCTCTAAGCCTACAACTTAAGCAAGTTCAATCTACTAAAGGACTCCTATCCCTGCGTTCTGCAGTACTTCGCAGAACTCTCTTTCTCTTTTGATTACAAACTTGTTTTGTGATTTGTTTACAAGTCTCACTCGATCTAACTCAGGTCTAAGCACTGTTCTTGAGTTCTTGAGTTAGTTCTTCGTGTTCTTGAGTGAGCCGCTTTCCTATGATTCTCTTTGAATATTCTTGAAAGCGTTAACGTCACAATAAATGCCTTGCGGTATTTATAGGACTTGGGAAGGGCGTCATTCGCGTTCTGACGATCATGCCCTTCAGGTACGTGGCTACAGGATCTTCCTCCACGAGTATGGCGGTGATGAGGAAGCTTCCTGTATCCAGCTGTGTGTGATGAACTTAGCTACAGGATCGGCCGCCACGTGTTGATGAACTCTGCCACAGGATCGTCCGCCATGTAGTGTTGGACTCTGCTACAGGATCGGTCTCCACGTGTCCTTGGATGATCAAACATTTGTCGAGTGATGTCATCCTGTCGGCTAGTGAGTAAGGACTCCTTTCTTGCGTTCCTACTTGCTTGGGACTCCGTCCTTGCTCAAGTAGTTTCTGGCTGGTCCTTACTTCCTGTTAGCTAGCGTCCCTAAGCCTGTGGGACGCCCATACACACTTGTTGTCCTTTTGGTCATTAGCGTTCCTGAACACTTGGACAACTTTATTAGAATCATAGTGAGTTTGTCATATCAAAACTAAGGGACGATTGTGTGGAACACTAACAAGTACGCAGGCATTCTTGATAGCGTCCCAACAATTTCCCCCTTTTTGATGATGACAAACTCTTCAGCAAAATAGTTTTGACATTGGAACTTAGCATGCATGAAAACTTAAAAGCGTCCTAGAAAAGTTTCTAAATGTTCTATTTTATTCTAGCATGGGCGTTCCTTAGACTTTTCACTTAATAGTTCCCCCTTAGCACTTGCTTATTCTAGATAACTATGTTATAGCGCATCTCTGCAAAACTACACTTCCCCCTTTTGGCATCATCGAAAAGGATAACAAGTGATAAGGACGTTAGCATAAACACATAACTAAAAGCAGTGGAACGCTTAAACAAGCACATGAAAGCAAACAGATGAAATGCCATTCAAACAAGAGTTTAAGAGTTATTACAGACCATTGGTCATAAGTGTTTGAAATTCAAAAAGAAGCAAAAGCCGAATAACAAGGGATGAACGGGGTGTTGGCAATCACTGAGAACGGCTCTGGTCTTGATAAAACTTGAGCAGTTGTTCATTAAGTTCATTGGCCTTGGAGAACGCAGAGGACAAGTCCTTGAGAGCAGAAAAGATTAGGCACTGGTTGTCCATAATCGCACCCATGAGTTCTGCTGGCGGATGATCAGAAATGTTTGCAGGAGCAGAACGGGGCCTAGGACCTGAACTTGAAGAGGGAGCGTCTTGAGGGAAGGTTGGAGGAGAAGAGCGTCCTAAGAGCATCTGATCTAGAGTTGTAAGATCGACAACAGGCTCTTGATCCTGGAATTCTTCTTGAGGCGTCGAAGTAAGCCTTGCGGCCTCAGCCTCAGCAGCCAAGCGTTCTTCCTCAGCTTTCTTTTTAGCTTCTTCAACCTCAGCTTTCAACTGTTTCAGGACGGACGGGAGCTCTTCATTATGTCTTATTTCGACCAGTCCCTTCTTAGCATCCCATTTTAAGCCAAGTTCTTGTTGAGGAGTGCTCTCATCATATGCGTCTTGGGACTGCAGAATTGCCTTGACTACTCCAGGGTATGGCAAAGCATGCCTCTTCCTTCCACACTTAGCCATATGTTGCATTGCGATTTTGGCTAAGTTAATGGGGCGGCGTTCTAGGATGGCGTCTATTAGGATAATATCAGATGTTTGCACAATAGAACGCTTCTCCTGCCTTGGAAGAATGGCGCGACAGATGAAGTAATGAATGATGGCGCCAACTTTGCTCAGAACGTGAGCTACCCTGTCAAGTCCCATAGGCCTCTTGCCCTGAAAAATGTGCTCAACCAGCGGCAGTTCTTGGTCTGTTGTTTCAAAGCCGCCTTCAGGTAGAGAACTGAGAGCATCAGACGGAGGCTTGCGAGAGCCAAGACCCAGGAACGTGCGCATTTGGCGTTCAGTTACAGAAGCCTTCTCACCTTCAATTTTGAAGTGAAGTGAGCCATCTTTGGCCTTGTAGCGCAAGTCCCGGTAGAACGCCTTGACCTGATCTATGTCAACTGTGGTCGGCGCTGGTCCTACGTTCAGCCATCCTTGAAATTTTAGGAGATCGAGGAACTCCTTTACATCTTCATCGTCGAAGGAGGCGAGCCACTCTTCAGAATAAATAAGAGGGCTTAGGACTTTAACAGGCACATCAACATTCTTCTTTCTACGCTTGCCCTTGGGAGTTTCAGAGTCTTCATCCTCTGAGGAACTGTTTTCTTTATCTGAGTCGCCGGACTCATCTTGCTCAGCGTCCTTTGTGCCTTCATTCTCAGCATCGCCACCAGATGTGGCTTGAACGGCACCAGCGGAGGTTTGCGCTTGGGACGCGCCTTCAGCGTCCTGAGCCTCTGTTTGTTGTTCGGTTGCGGGCTCAGCGTCCTCAGGGACTTGGACAGTTTCAGATTGGATTGAGGGGGAGGGGTTTACTTGAGGGGGAGGGGGAGGATTGAGGATTGGGAGAGCTTGGTTGTAAGGTGGTACCTCTTGTGCATCACGTTCAAGCTCCTCAGAGAGTGAGGGCTCAACGTCCTTCTGAGCGACCTGGTGCTGACCAGCGTCCTCAGGTACTTCACCTTCGGCAGGAAAAATTTCAACTCCTTCAGCCTCATCAGCAGAGTCCCCAACGACGTCGATGAAGGGGGACGCTTGCCCGGGAGCCTGCTGAGGCGTCCCTCTGGTGCTCTCAGATGAGCTAGAGGAGGAAGAGGAGGAAGGAACGTGCTCAACCTGCACCTGAGCTTCTTTGGCCAGCAACACCTTCGGCTTTTCGCCAGCTTTCCTGCGGCGGAAGGTGTGCTCAATTGTGCGTCCGGCCTCCTCTGGGCCACTCTCTGAGGATGGACGACGGGACCGTGGAGTCTCGGGGTCCTTGGGGGGAGAAATGTGAGCCGGGGCGAAGGGAAAATGGGCCAAGTTAAGCGGGGATGGTGGAGGGAAGGGGATGATGGCATTTTGAGAAGATGGTTGAGGGGACGGGGGAGGAGTTGGGAGTTGTTCGATTTGAATTTGAGGAGGGGGAGTGGATTCTTTTGAGAGGTTGGAAGGCCGTTTTGAGGAGCTTGGCCTTGGGGGATTGGCGGAAGGGACGCTTGAGGTCTTGGCCTTTTTAAGGGGCCTTGGATCATGAGTCTTCTTGGAGCGTCCCTCCTTTAGGTGAGGTGGAAATTTATCCACAATTTGAATGGGGTTTGAGGAGGTTTGTTTGGAGGTTTTGGAGAGAGGGGATGAGGGAGTGGGACGTTTGAGGGTTTTTGTGGTGGTGGTTGAAACTTGTGGAGGAGGGGAAGAGGGAGTTGGAACTCTAGCTTTGAGCATTCTGTAAGCTAGAGAGTCCTTTGGGTACATGGGGAAGTCGAGCAGGACGGCGTTGTGGAGATCGGGAATTAGCTCAAGTAGAGGGCCAAGATTCTCACCTCCAAATTGGGAAAAGAACAGAACGTCGTCCATCCGTCCTGGCAAGTCTTTGTAATTTGTTTTATGAAGACTTGGCATGACGAAACGCTCGATGAAGCGTTCGTAGTTCTTCGTCTTTGTAGCGTCCCTCTTGACCTCAGGAAGGTCCATGCGTTCCCTTATTAGATTGTAAAGGGTTCGCGGCTTCCTGTTTATGAAGTCCAGCAAAGACTCATTGAGGACGATTGGCTTTGGCTTCTCTATATGATGGGACTTCACAAGTCTTCGACGTTTTCCGCCGGTAGAAGATCCGGTTACGTTCCTTTGTTGTTGAGACATGATTCTGATGAAAACTTAGAGAGAGAAAGTCACCGGAGTTCTAGAGAGAAGTCAGAGCTTGAACTGCGTTGAAAATTGGTTGAGTGCAATAAATGAACGAGAGCGACTGTTCTGGCCTTATATAGAGGAAGCGGTGGCACAAATGGTAATTAACACTGTTTTACTGTGCGACACGTGGCAAAGCTTCCCCCTTAAGATTTGAGCATGAGCAACTGTCACTGTATACACTTTCAAAAGTTCAAATTTCTTGCTCTTCAAATTCACCTGAAGTACTGAAATGCCGTTCTCCTCAATAAACACTGAGCGTTCTATCAGACTTAGCAAAACTGTACCTCTTCAAACTAATCAAGGACCAACTTACCGTCCCAGTGATCACCTTTCGAACCATTTGAGAACAAAGCAAGTACGTCCCGTAAAATAAAATAAGAAGCTCATAGGACGCTTTTGCAGAGTTCTCGGTTAGGATAAGCTTAGAGTTCCCATCATTTCGGCTTGTAATGAGGGTTGGGTGATCAGGGATACTCTTTTGAAGACAAATAGAGAAAAATTGAATGGCGTTCCAAAGTAGCAAACATATGAAGTTTTAGACTAGCGTCCTTGCAAATATGAATTCAATGCATAACAGTCCTTAAACACTTAAAATCAGCTAAACATAGTCAATCATTGAGGGAATAGTAGAACGGGACTTGCTACTTAAAAGTTATCATCCCTAAGAGCAACCTGAGATGCTCATAGAGACGTCTATCAAGCGCCTTAGTGAAAATATCAGCTATTTGGTCTTCAGTCCTTACATGCTCCATACTAATGAGTCCTAGTTCAACATTATCACGCAAGAAATGATGCCTTATATGGATATGCTTTGTGCGTGAGTGAAAAACAGGATTCTTAGAAATCTCAATTGCACTTGTATTATCACAACAAATAGGAATAGTTTCAAGTTTGATACCGTAGTCCTCTAGTTGATATTTGATCCAGATAACTTGTGAACAGCACGAAGCAGCAGCAACGTACTCGGCTTCCGCAGTTGAAAGCGCCACAGAGTTCTGTTTCTTAGATCCCCAAGAGACTAGGCATGAACCAAGGAACTGTGCCATTCCTGAAGTGCTTTTCCGATCAATCACATGACCAGCGTAATCAGCGTCCGAGTAGCCAACAAGCTTGAAGGACGTCTTCCTGGGATACCAAAGGCAAAGATCGTCGCGTCCTTTGAGATAGCGAAAGATCCTCTTGACTTCTTGCATGTGGGACTCCTTTGGATTTGCCTGGAAGCGTGCACACAAGCAAACGGCAAACATAATGTCGGGACGGCTTGCGGTCAAATAGAGCAAAGAACCAATCATCCCTCTGTAAAGTTTTTGATCAACGTCCTTGCCCTGTTCATCTGCGTAAAGACGCGAGTTTGGAGAACATGGGGTTGCAACAGGTTTGGACGTGTTCATCCCGTACTTCTCAAGCATTTCACGAACATATTTTTGTTGGTGAATACGCGTCCCTTCCTTGAGTTGATTGATTTGAAGTCCCAAGAAGAAATTGAGTTCTCCAATGAGGGACATTTCAAACTCACTACTCATTAAGGACTTGAACTCATCTACAAGCTTCATGTTAGTGCTACCAAAGACAATATCATCAACATAAACTTGAGCAATCAAAATGTCCTTGTGAACTTTCTTTATAAACAAAGTTTTATCAATTGAACCTCTAGTGTACTCATGAGACAGAAGGAAGGACGCAAACCTGTCGTACCAGGCACGAGGGGCTTGCTTGAGTCCATAAAGTGCTTTGTCCAAGTAGTACACATGGTCCGGATGAGAGGCGTCCTCAAAGCCAGGCGGCTGAGCAACATACACTTCCTCCTTTAGCTTTCCATTGAGAAAGGCAGTTTTGACGTCCATCTGAAATAGCTTGAATCCTTTGTGAGCGGCGAAGGCAATAAGAAGACGAACGGCTTCAATTCTAGCAACAGGAGCAAAGGTCTCATCATAGTCTATGCCTTCCTCTTGCTTGAATCCTTGGGCCACCAGTCTTGCTTTGTTCCTAGACACACGTCCACTCTCATCAAGCTTATTTCTGAACACCCATCGCGTCCCTATGATATTTTTACCTTTGGGACGTGGGACGAGAGTCCAAACTTTGTTTCTTTCAAACTGATTGAGTTCTTCTTGCATTGCTTGAATCCAGTCAGCGTCCTGGAGTGCTTCTTTGATATTCTTTGGTTCCACCATAGAGACAAAGGCATTGAATGCACAAAAGGCCAAATTTGCACTTTGGGACTTGCTAGCAGCTGATCTGGTCTGAACTCCTTGAGACGGATCAGATACAATTTGAGAAATTGGGTGGTCCCTAGAGAAGCGGGACTCCCTTTGAAATAAATGAGCAAATCTTGGATCAATATCTCCATCAGAATCATCACTATCATCTTGAGCATCGTCTTCAGTGCGTTCCCCCTCAGAGAGAGCGTCCACACCTTGACTTTGCCCACCTTGTTGACTTGATTCAGCTACATCCTGTTGAACTGGAGATTCACTAAGAGATGGAACTCCCTGGACAAAACTAGGAGCGTCCACAGAGACTTCTTCAGGATTTGGAAACACGTCCTTAGAGACATAGTATTTTCCTGAGGACCAATCTTCAACTTCATCTTCAGAGTCGTCCTGCTGTTGTGATGAGGAGCGTTCTTTCTTACTTGATTTTTCTTTGTGAGAAGAACTCTCCTTGAACACAACATGAATACTCTCTTCAAGTTTTAGAGTCCTTTTGTTGAAAACCCTATATGCTTTGCTGGTGAGAGAGTACCCAAGGAATATGGCTTCATCGCTTCTTGCATCAAACTTTCCAAGTTTTTCTTTATCATTGTTGTGAACGAAACACTTGCAACCAAAAACTCTGAGATAATCGATGCGAGGCTTCCTTCCATTCAACAACTCATAGGACGTCTTCTTCAGCAGAGGACGGATCATGGCACGATTAACGATGTAGCATGCTGTGGCAATAGCTTCCGCCCAGAAGTACTTGGGGACGCTATTAGCCAAAAGCATAGTTCTTGCCATATCCTCTAGCGTCCTGTTCTTTCTTTCTACAACGCCATTTTGTTGAGGAGTCCTTGGAGCTGAGAAGTTGTGAGAGACACCATGTTGATCACAGAAGGCCAGGAACTCTGAATTCTGGAATTCCGTCCCATGGTCGGATCTTATGGCTTTGAGAGGCGTCTCCAGAGCAACTTCTACTTGTTTGATGAAGACTTTGAACGCATTGAAACAATCTGCTTTGGAAGCTAAGAAAAGAACCCAAGTGAATCGAGAAAAATCATCTACAAGAACGTAAATGTACCTCTTTCCACCGTAGCTCAATGTCTTCATTGGTCCACAAAGATCCATATGGAGGAGTTCCAGAGGCTTCTTTGTACTTACTTCATTCTTGGACTTGAAGGACGTTCTCGTTTGCTTCCCTTTGATACAGGCTTCGCACTGTTCAACCGTCTCAGGATCAATCCGGGGAAGACCTTTCACAAGATTTCTTTGGTGCAACTTGAGAATTGTGCTAGGTCCAGCATGGCCAAGACGACAGTGCCAGAGATTAGCGTCCTTCTTTGAAGCAGATAGACATAGTTCTGATTCGGGCTTGAACTCTTGATTGAAGATGTAGATATTGTTCTTGCGAACTCCTTTCAGAACAACTTTGTTGGACTTCTTGTTGATGACGAGGCACTCCTTTGAGTCAAATGTGACTAGGTTTTCACCTTGATCACACATCTGAGAGACGCTAAGAAGATTGAAACCAAGTCCTTCAACAAGACTCACGTTGGTTGCTTTGATGGACGGGTTAAGAATAGCAGTTCCCGTTCCCTTGATCTTTCCTTTGCCCTTGTTGCCAAACGAGACAGTTCCTCCCGTGGCACTACTTTGGATAGAAGTGAGATGGATCTGGCTTCCTGTCATATGAATTGAGGCGCCACTATCGATGATCCATGGGCGTCCCCTCACTTCCACCTGCCAAAATAAGGTTAGTTCTTGGCGACCCAGGCAAGGTGTTCCTTACCTGGCTCATTACAATAATAAAACTTTGGTTCTGGCATATAGTCATTTATGTTAACATCATTAGAAATGGCATTTCTGTGGAAAGAACTTCTAGAGCGTCTAGGACGCCTAGACTTAGCTTTTGGAACGGACTTAGTATTTTCATTGTTAGTCCTAGCAACTTTCCCACTCTCAATGTCTTCCTTAAGTTTTACACAGTCATATTTGAAGTGGTCACCTTTTCCACAGTACCAGCACGTCCTATAGTAAGTACCGAGGTAGTACTTCTTGTTGGGACGTTGGATTTTGTTTTGCTTCATCTTTTGGGGATCGCACACCTTTGAGCCGTCCCCTTTAGCAATTTTCTTGTAAATTTTATGGCTGGTGGAATTGGTGTAGTAGTCCTCTTGACCTATTTCTCCACTTTCTAGAACTCTAATTCTTTCAAGGAGATTTTTAGTTCTCTCTTTTTCAAGTTCCAGTTCAGAAGTTTTGCTTGCCTCAAAATCACTGGGAAGAGAGTTCTTAGAGTCATCTTCATAACCTAGACCTCTCTTAGCTGGGACAAAGACTATAGGTCTCACTTCTTCAACTATGGGACTCTTTCCCAAAACTTTCACTTCTTCCCTAAGCTTGGCGTTCTCAAGTTTAAGACACACAAGTTCAGTTTTTAGGGACTTAGTTTCTTCACATGAGGACTCTAGTTGAATAGTCATTGAGTTACAGTTCTCACATTCAACTACAATATTTTCATCTTCGAGTTCATCCATTCTTCTTTTCATAGCAAGACTTTCCTCCATGATTTTACTAATGAGTTTAAGCAATTTTGGTTTTGAACACTTTTCTAGAGAACGCATCATGGAATCATGAGTTACCTCTTGTTCATTGTCGGAGGCGTTCTCTTCAACAACTGGGGCGTCCTCCACTGCCATGTACGCCACTTGATCATCACGTTCCTCATCACTTGAACTGAGATCATCCCATGCAGCTGTACAAGCTCCAATAAGAGCTTTCTTCTTGTCCTTGGAGGACGTTCCCATGGTGCATTTTTTGGCAAAATGTCCTTTCTTGTTGCATTTGTAGCATGTGAGTTCCTTCATTTCAGCTTCTGTGTATTTAGGACTCTCCTTTTTGTAAGACTTGTTCTTGCTACTATGCTTGTTTTTCTTGTTATAGTATTTGAGAGCCTTGTGAATAAGAGAGAGTTCCTCATCTGAGTCAATTTCTTCCTTTGACTTTCTTTCTTTCTCTTTGGGACGCAAGTTCTCAAGCTTTTCTTTGTTTTGCATCATCAATGCCAGGTCTCTTTGTCCACGCAGGTATTCAGCGTACTCTGGTGTTGTTGACGCCAAAGCAAGATCAGTTTGAGGGTTCTTTCCTAGCTGGGTCATGTCAGTGATTCTACGTTCTTCGTACCCCCTGAGCTTCCCATAGATCTCTTCCATATCTAGAGTTTTGTTGGCTGTGTTTTCTTTGAAAGTTGTCCTATCAAAGTTCCAAACTCCAGTCAACCCATCGATAACTACTTGAACTCTGTTCCTCATGGAGATTTCTGTCTCTGGAACGCCCAAGTTCCTCATCTTGGTGACAAGGGCCTCAAAACGGTACGAGTAGTCATTCACCGTTTCATTTGGTAGCATAGTGAAAGCATAGAACTCCTTTTTGATCTTCAGCTGGACGTCCTCTTTCATCTCTGCAGTTCCCACATGAAATTTCTCAAGAGCTTCCCATTGTTGTTTTGCGGTGGGGAGATTGCTAACTCTTGTAGCATCTCTCTCACAGAGGGACGCTTGAAGAAAACAAATAGCTTTTGCATTGGTTTCCATCAGCTTGAACTCATCAGGACCCCAATCGTCCTCTTTGTCAACTTTGTCAGCAGGAACTTTAAGATCACCTTTTCTGATAACATTCCAGCATTGATAATTTGTGCTTCTGCAGAAGTTCTCAAATCTAATTTTCCAGCGGTTGAAGTTGCCGTCCGTCAGACGCGGAGGCTTTACGAACGAGATTCCAATCGGTTCCATGTCCATTTTTTACCTGCAACTCAGTAAGAATCTAGAGCGCCTGCTCTGATACCAATTGTTGGATCGTTAGTCTGATGAACGTTCTCTACTTGAAGTAGAGGCGTTCTTTGGTCGAGCGTCCCTACGAGGTGTAGGGGCGTCCTTTCAGAATTGCAGCGGAAATAAAGACTAAACAGGTAAGTAATGAACGCAATAAGTTATAGAGGAACCACTCAAGACCAAGTAGTCCTTGAGTGTAAACCTCTACCTCCTTGGAGGATTTTTGAATAGTTCTTCCTTTATATTAAACGTTCTTACAGTTGTACTGGCGAGTCTTTACAGTTCTCTGGCACTTAGCTTTTCCCTAAGTCCACTAGTAAAGGACTCCTCTAAGCCTACAACTTAAGCAAGTTCAATCTACTAAAGGACTCCTATCCCTGCGTTCTGCAGTACTTCGCAGAACTCTCTTTCTCTTTTGATTACAAACTTGTTTTGTGATTTGTTTACAAGTCTCACTCGATCTAACTCAGGTCTAAGCACTGTTCTTGAGTTAGTTCTTCGTGTTCTTGAGTGAGCCGCTTTCCTATGATTCTCTTTGAATATTCTTGAAAGCGTTAACGTCACAATAAATGCCTTGCGGTATTTATAGGACTTGGGGAAGGGCGTCATTCGCGTTCTGACGATCATGCCCTTCAGGTACGTGGCTACAGGATCTTCCTCCACGAGTATGGCGGTGATGAGGAAGCTTCTTGTATCCAGCTGTGTGTGATGAACTTAGCTACAGGATCGGCCGCCACGTGTTGATGAACTCTGCCACAGGATCGTCCGCCACGTAGTGTTGGACTCTTCTACAGGATCGGTCTCCACGTGTCCTTGGATGATAAAACATTTGTCGAGTGATGTCATCCTGTCGGCTAGTGAGTAAGGACTCCTTTCTTGCGTTCCTACTTGCTTGGGACTCCGTCCTCCTTACTTCCTGTTAGCTAGCGTCCCTAAGCCTGTGGGACGCCCATACACACTTGTTGTCCTTTTGGTTACTAGCGTTCCTGAACACTTAGACAACTTTATTAGAATCATAGTGAGTTTGTCATATCAAAACTAAGGGACGGTTGTGTGGAACACTAACAAGTACGCAGGCGTTCTTGATAGCGTCCCAACAAAGAGCTTCCCACTGTTGTTTTGCGGTGGGGAGATTGCTAACTCGTGTAGCGTCTCTCTCACAGAGGGACGCTTGGAGAAAACAAATAGCTTTTGCATTGGTTTCCATCAGCTTGAACTCATCAGGACCCCAATCGTCCTCTTTGTCAGCTTTGTCAACAGGAACTTTGAGATTACCTTTTCTGATAACATTCCAGCATTGATAATTTGTGCTTCTGCAGAAGTTCTCAAATCTAATTTTCCAGCGGTTGAAGTTGCCGTCCGTCAGGCGCGGAGGCTTCACGAACGAGATTCCAATAGGTTCCATGTCCATCTTTACCTGCAACTCAGTAAGAATCTAGAGCGCCTGCTCTGATACCAATTGTTGGATCGTTAGTTCTAAGGGACGTCCTTTAGTTGGTAAAGGCGTCCTTTGATTGGGCGTTCCTACGAGGTGTAGGAGCGTCCTTGAATGATGCAGCGGAATTAAATGAACTAAACAAGTGGCAGATGAACGCAATAAGTTATAGAGGAACCACTCAAGACCAAGTAGTCCTTGAGTGTAAACCTCTACCTCCTTGGAGGATTTTTGAATAGTTCTTCCTTTATATTAAACGTTCTTACAGTTGTACTGGCGAGTCTTTACAGTTCTCTGGCACTTAGCTTTTCCCTAGGTCCACTAGTAAAGGACTCCTCTAAGCCTACAACTTAAGCAAGTTCAATCTACTAAAGGACTCCGATCCCTGCGTTCTGCAGTACTTCGCAGAACTCTCTTTCTCTTTTGATTACAAACTTGTTTTGTGATTTGTTTACAAGTCTCACTCGATCTAACTCAGGTCTAAGCACTGTTCTTGAGTTCTTGAGTTAGTTCTTCGTGTTCTTGAGTGAGCCGCTTTCCTATGATTCTCTTTGAATATTCTTGAAAGCGTTAACGTCACAATAAATGCCTTGCGGTATTTATAGGACTTGGGAAGGGCGTCATTCGCGTTCTGACGATCATGCCCTTCAGGTACGTGGCTACAGGATCTTCCTCCACGAGTATGGCGGTGATGAGGAAGCTTCCTGTATCCAGCTGTGTGTGATGAACTTAGCTACAGCATCGGCCGCCACGTGTTGATGAACTCTGCCACAGGATCGTCCGCCACGTAGTGTTGGACTCTGCTACAGGATCGGTCTCCACGTGTCCTTGGATGATCAAACATTTGTCGAGTGATGTCATCCTGTCGGCTAGTGAGTAAGGACTCCTTTCTTGCGTTCCTACTTGCTTGGGACTCCGTCCTTGCTCAAGTAGTTTCTGGCTGGTCCTTACTTCCTGTTAGCTAGCGTCCCTAAGCCTGTGGGACGCCCATACACACTTGTTGTCCTTTTGGTCACTAGCGTTCCTGAACACTTGGACAACTTTATTAGAATCATAGTGAGTTTGTCATATCAAAACTATGGGACGATTGTGTGGAACATTAACAAGTACGCAGGCGTTCTTGATAGCGTCCCAACAGACGGAGTCCCAAGCAAGTAGGAATGCAAGAAAGGAGTCCTTACTCTCTAGCCGACAGGATGACATCACTCAACAATGTTTGATCATCCAAGGACACGTGGAGACCGATCCTGTAGCGGAGTCCAACACTACGTGGCGGACGATCCTGTAGCAGAGTTCATCAACACGTGGCGGCCGATCCTGTAGCGGAGTTCATCACACATAGCTGGATACAGGAAGCTTCCTCATCACCGTCATACTCGTGGAGGAAGATCCTGTAGCCACGTACCTCAAGGGCATGATCGTCAGAACGAGAATGACGCCCTTCCCAAGTCCTACAAATACCGCAAGGCATTTATTGTGACGCCAACGCTTTCAAGAATATTCAGAGAGAATCAAAGAGAAAGCGACTCACTCAAGAACACGAATAACAAACTCAAGAACTCAAGAACAGTGCTAGAACTTGTGTTAGATCGAGTGAGACTTGTAACCAAATCACAAAAACAATTTGTAAGAGGAAACCCAAAAATAGAGAAAGAGAGTTCTGCGAAGTACTGCAGAACGTAGGAATAGAGTCCTTTGATAGATTGAACTCGCTTAAGTTGTAGGCTTAGAGGAGTCCTTTACTAGTGGACTTAGGGAAAAGCTAAGTGCCAGAGAACTGTAAAGACTTGCCAGTACAACTGTAAGGACGTTCAATATAAAGGAAAGAACTATTCAAAAATCCTCCAAGGAGGTAGAGGTTTACACTCAAGGACTACTTGGTCTTGAGTGGTTCCTCTATAATTCACTGCGTTCATTACTTACCTGTTTAGTACTTAATTTCCGCTGCATTACTCAAGGACGCCCCTACTCCTCGTAGGGACTCCTAACCTAAGGACGCCTTTACCAAAGTAAAGGACGTCCCTCAGTACTAACGATCCAACACCGGAGTCACCAGATCCCGAGCCAGAATGCTCGCCAACAACCACAACCTCTTTCCTTGATGCAATCGCCACAACAGGATCGCGCCTAGTCAATGCCTTGCTGTTCGCCTTACGAGCCATGGACACTCACACCACTCACCGGAAACAAAATCTTTGATCAGATCTCAATAGAAAAATGGCTTATCGTGTAGAACAAGAAAGCGGAAATCGCCTCTCCGAGAGCTCTCAAGGGATGGGATACGTGTCTAGTATATCTCCGAGAGCTTTCTTCGCTCCGTTCTCTCTCGTTTTGGCTCGGTTTGGCTCAATTCTTTCTCCTTTCACTTGGTCTTCACTTGAGGCTTCTTTCCATGCATCTTTAGCTCCATTTTGACTGCTTTTTAATCCTTGAATTCCTCCATAATGCCATGATGCTCCAATCTCCATAATTCTTGCTCCGAAATGCCTACAAAACACACAAAAACACGCATAGTCTCCGAATCTCATAGAAATGCAGGAACTAAGCTAAAAGCCTCCAAACCTAAGGAGAAACTAAGGAAAAACTAAGGAAACTAACTCTAATATAACCTAATAAAGACCTAAAAACAAAGCATAAAAGATGGACATCACAAAGCACATAGAGCTAACTTCACTTTGAACAATCTTCCTATGCTTCAAAACTGACAAGCAAGGTAAGAATCCTTTGAGAAGACGCCAATAAAAGTGTTTTACTTTTGGAATAACATCTAGATTCCACACATGCTTCCAACATGAAGAAGAAGACAACGAATGAGAGGAATTAGCAATGGTGAGGGCATCAAGAACCACTCTATAAGCAGACTTGACTGAGAACAAGCCATATTTTGAGAAGAACCAACGAAAAATATCTGGAGTAGTAGGACAAATCAGCTGAATTTGGCGAAGAAACTGAATATCACAATCAAGAAGCCTGGCATTTAACAATATCCAATTCCAATCTTAAGAGTCCTAGTCAAAGAAAGCAGCGATTGGCAAACAAGTTCAAAAGGAATACGAGTGGATATCAACTGAAAGGTATTAGGCCTAGGGATCCATTTTCCAGTCCAAAATGTAACATTGAGACTGTTTCCAACCTCCCAGAATAATCGTTGTTTGACGACCCAAATAGCGCTATGAATACTCCTCCAAACGTACGTAACTAGGATAAGATCCCAAAGAAGCATTCAAAACATTCGAATGGGGGAAATATCTAGCTTTTAAGATTAAAGAAATAGTGGAGTAAGGAGACTCAAGCAATCTCCAAACCTGTTTTGCAAGTAATGCAAGATTAAAAGCTTCAAAGTCCCGAAAACCCATACCTCCGATGTCTTTGAAGCACAAAGATCCCGCCATTTAGTCCAATGGATCTTCTTTTTTTCTTGAGATCCCCACCAAAATTTTGCAACAATAGAATAGAGAGCTTGACAAACAAAAGTTGGAAGTAAATAACAACCCATAATTTATGAAGGAATGGCCTGAAGAACAGCTTGAACTGTAAATCCCCGACCGGCTTGGGAGAGCGAGGAAGATTTCCAGCCATTCGCTTTTTCCCGAACACGATCAATCATATCCTCAATAATAATCATTTTTTATCTGCCAATAACAGTAGGAAGACCAAGGTACTTGTCATGCGGCAGTTGCTCCCGAAAACAAAATAACATAAGCAAAGAGTTCTTTAAGAAACTTGATAGATTAGGGTAGAACGAAATCTGAGATTTTTGGACATTAACCTTCTGACCCGTATCAACTTCAAAGATTGAGGAGGTCCAGAATATGGTGGCTTTCTTGGAGATTAGCACGAGCAAATATGATGCAATCATCAGCAAACAACAAATGAGAAACTGGAGGAGCAGAAGAAGCAACTTTGATGCCGAAAAGTTTACCACACCTCAAAGTGTTAGAGAATAAGCTAGAAAAGCCTTCCGTAATAAGAAGGAAAAGGAAAGGGGACATTGGGTCACCTTGTCGGATTCCGCGTAGAAGATAGAAAAAAGGAGTCGGGGGCCCATTTAATAGAACAGAGAAAGAGACTGAACTCACACATTTCAATATGAGATCAATCTATCTCATGTGAAACCCCATATGAGTCATAATTCCTTTCAAGAAACTCCACTCAACTCAGTCGAAAGCTTTTGCCATATCAAGTTTAATGGCCATGAAACCCCACTTTCCAGATTTCTTCTTTTTCAGATAATGAAAGCATTCTGCAGCAACAATGGCATTATCAGTAATAGACCGACCAGCAATGAAGACACTTTGAGATTTATTGATGGCGTCTTCCAGCAATGGTTTCATTCTATTAGCAATACACTTAGAGATGAGCTTGTAAACGACATTGCATAGACTAATAGGGCGAAGCTCGGACATACACATTGGAATCTGAACTTTTGGAGTAAGTATATCTTAACTGATTCAAGTAAATAGACCCAATATCTAATTGGAAAAGCAAACCGGTCAAGAGACGACATAGAAATCAAATTAGTTAGGATGTTTTACTCAAAAATTAATCGGCACACTTTTGTTGAAAAAACTTACTACTTAAAACTGTATGCATATGTTGGTCAAAGTTTCGTGTAATCCGTACTTATATGAAGTCATCAACCACTACAACGCATTGCTTTAAATAAGCTAGTTATACCCTACCACTATGACTTATGTTTCGTATTTTTTAAAATTAACTTCATTATAACTCTGATATTAATCAGTAAAAACTTATTTTAAAATTTTAAGCATAAGAAAAATATCGCATATTAGATTATAAAAATATAAAACCATATTCTAGTTATAGAATTATCTTGCAAATAAAAGCCATTTACTTTTTGATCCTCTAAAATGTATCCCTAATATATGATTAATATATATCATTATTCATATTATCACAATTTTGAGACATTATATGTGAATATGAATTAAAATAGATGTTTTAATTGATTTTTTAGTTAGATCTTATATTTTTATTTTAATACTATAAATTATCAATATATTTAAAAAAAAATATTTAAATATGCTAAAAAAATTAGATATATAAAATGTGTCCAACATGATGCTAATGTCTGTATATATTGAAAGAACTAATATATATGAATTAACAATTATTTTATTGTGAAAGATAAAAGCATATTTATAATGAACATGATAATATTTAAGTCAAGTAAAATATAATGCATATAAATTGACTTATTATGAAAGAAAAAAAAATATGTTTTAATTAGAAAAAAGGGCTTGTATTTTTATATTATTTTTTAAATACTAAGTTTTTAAGTTACTTCTTACATACAGAGATTAAAAAGGCAAATAAACAAATAAGTAATATATAAAAAAGGATAGGTTAAAATATCTTTTACTTAAATAGATAAATAAGACTTGAATTAGATTAATTAAAATAACATGAAAAAAAATCAATTATTTAAATGCAAGAGATTAAAGATAAGTTGTTATGAACATGATAATATATAAGTTAAATAAAAGTTAATAAATATATATTGATTTAATTACAAAGGAAAACAATATTTAGATAAAAAAAGGCTTCCATTTTAATATTATTATTTAAATTCTAATTTTCTAAATTACTTCTTAAATAAATAGACTAAAAAAGGTAAGTAAAAAGATAAGTGATACATAAAAGATGATAGAATATCTTACCAAAATTCTAAGATTTAAATATATCTTTCATATAAATAGATAATATGGAATTTGATCAGATTAATTAAAATATCATGAATAAGAGTTTAATACTTTTTAGTATGATACGGGACTAGAATCAACGTCGGCTTTTATATTATGCGATGATTTGTCGTTAATTCATTAAGCAAGAAGTTTTTGTGGATTACAGTTTCCATTTCCCTTATTATTATTATGATTATTATTTTTTAATATACCAAGTTTGTCCTTATTGTTTTGGGTCTTGGTCAAAGTTGTTACTAACATTAGTTTAAGCTCACTAGTCATCAATCAGCATCCAGTACACATGTTTTGAATAAGTTCGTGGTGGTCAAAACTACTCTATCGTCAATTTAACACAGCTAAGAGAACTAACCCGACCAATATTGATGTTTAAATTTGTTGGGGCTCGTAATCTTCTGGTAGGAGATGCCTTATAGGGAATGGAATCTCATATTTCCTTCAAATTATATATTTTAACTCCAATAAATTCTCCATTTTGAGGAATATATAATATTAATATTGCTGTTATATTTTATTAAATATAAAATTAAAATACCAAAAGTAACCAATTAAAAGAAGACATGATATTATATACTGTAAATTGCTATTTTTAAGAAATGAAGATACTGTTAGAAAAAATAACTATTATGTTAACTTAAAGATCTAGTTATATATCATTAAAATAAATCTCATAGGAAACAAACCATTAATATAAGATTTTATATCAAATTATTCTTTTAAGAAACTTTATATAAAGTTAAAACTAAGATTTTAGTTAAATGAAATTCGTGTATAGACACGGGATTATTACTATTTAATAAATAGATAGATATTCAAACTCATTAGAAATAGAAGCGGTTGTTTAGACAATTAGGCGGCTTTAGTGATGATTATATAAAGTCTCCTCCTCCTGCTCCTCTCATCGAGAAGTCGCCACTAGCTAATTAGTGGATTCCTACATAAAAACCTACAGAATGGGAGTGGCGCTAAGGGTAGTGGATTCGCTTCTGTTCGTGTTCTTCCTTGCAACTTCCATATTCGCGCCGATGCTGGACGCCCCGAAGCTGATCCCGCTGGAGCGCTTCCCGAAGGTGCTGGCGGACGCCAACGCCTGGTACGCGGCCAACTCCGGTGACTACCTGATCGCGGAGAGCCCGCCCTTCTTCGAGGGCCTCATGTACTCGGAGCTCTTCTACTTCATGCCCCTCGCCGTCGCCAACATGTTCGCTCTCCTCACCCGCAAGCCCTGGTTCAACACCACCTGCTTGATCTTCGGGGCCAGCTACTTCGGCGGCATGGTACGTCCTCCATCAATACTACTGATTTGATGTCGTCGATCGGTCATAAAGTTGATTAGTTATGTGTGTAACTAGTGTTTAACTTGGGGTTGTGTTGGATCATGATCAGATGTCAGTGATGGGAGAGCTGTTGTTGTCAGGCAGGCCCGAGATGGGGTGGATGCTCAAGATATACGCTCCTTTGCAGGCGCTGGCCGCTCTTGCTATCGTGCGCGCTCTTCTGATTCCAAACACAGCCCCTTCTCACGTCTCCACCAAATCCAAGACCGTTTGATTTTATATTATTTATCAATCAATATTGTATTGGACGCCATGGTTAATGAGTTTTCTCTCTTTAATTTCATCACAACACACATACATGTTTCTGGTTCTTCTCCTTGATGTGCACAATCATGTGAAACCTCTACGATCCATTTACAAACTATAACCGAAATGTGTACGTGAATGCTTTGGTCAACTATTACCAAACCCGTCTATTATCATTACATATATAGTTTATACTCTCACGGTCTCACCTTTTATGGTAAATGGTCAAAATAACTTAAGAAGGCATATGATTTGACTGACTTATTCAAATAGTCAGAAATTTAATTTTTTTGGTCGAAGAAGAGGTAGTAGTCTCCATACCCGCTAGGGGGGTTTTATTTCATGAGAAAATAGGGGTTAAGTAGTACGCAATCGGGGGATAACCCGACCCCTCACATCATCAAACAAAAAAGAAATAGCACCCACAGGCGGATGCTCAAGCTCATGCAATCCAACATGAAAAGAAAAAGCGAGACAAGCAAGATAGTCAGCCACACAGTTAGCTTCTCTAAAAACATGACGAAACTGGACATCCCAGTTCCTACAAGTAAAGCTTTGGCACCTAAGCACCAAGCTAGCTAAGGGATGGCTCCAATTTATAGGTCTACCTCAAAGCAAAATCACAAGCTGCGAATCCACCTCCAAAGAGACCCTCCTGAAACCCTTGCGCCAAGAAAACTGTAATCCCTAAGCAACTCCCCACAGCTCAGACATCAGAACCGTGCATATACCAATATTGTGCAAAAAACCAACGATCCAATTGCCATCTGAATCGCGGATTGCACCGGCTGAGGTTGCTAGCCCCCCATCACGAACGGAACCATCCGTGTTGAGCTTCACCTAACCAACACACGGCTTGCTCCAAGCGACACCAACCTCAACAATCTCACGTGTCCTGGCACCACCACTTCGTGCATCCCACGCCTTCCTGTATTCCATAGCATAAGCCAAAACAAAGGCCACCCGATTGCCATGAAACGTCTCCTGCTGAAAAACGAATAGGTTACGCCAACGCCAAATCCACTATAAGGCAATAGTAAACACCTCCGACAAAACAAGCCCATCACGAACTCGAATGGAGCAAGAGATATTACACCGAATCCATGAGGCAAAATCGGAGTCGAAAAATACTTCCCTAGAAAGAGGAGGGTGAAGATCTTTCCAAAAACGGGAAGTGATGGCACAATCCCGAAGAAGGTGGATCAACGACTCCTCCTCAATCACGCACTTCGAGCAAAGGGCATTCGTGGCGATGTGTCGCCTAACCCGCTCTTGGTTAGTGAGAACAACTCCATTTGTTGCCATTAATAAGAAAAGGCGATGCTGCTTTGGAACCTGCGCTTTCCAAATGCACCGATAAGTACACACATCAGCCGACATAGGGACCCACTTAGCAAGGATCCGGTGATAGGCCGAGCTGACAATAAAACCACCAGATGGCGTGCCACACCAGCTTAGCACGTCATGGTCCGTGGGGTCATCCGCCACCGTGACAGCAGCTATCCATAGTAGCAAGTGGGTCGGCAACAGTGAAGCAAAAGAATTCCACATCCACCCAACATCAATCAGCCACAACTCACGAATGGACTTCTCCAAATCAATATCAGGGACATCCCCAGCCGCAAATTGGATCAAGGCAAAGTCCCCTAGCCAATGATCAACCCAGAACCTTGTTTTTAGGCCACCCCTGACGCACCATCTTGAACCCGGGAGGACCACTTTCTTAATTGCCGAACTAAGACCACGCCAGAGATGGGAGGCGTTTGACCGTTTGGACCCCGACGGTCGGATGTACTTGGACCTTAAAACATTCACCCACAAGGAATCTTGAGTTGTTAGGAACCGCCAACCACTCTTAGCCACCAAGGTGAGATTCAAGTCAGCCATTCGGCGGAGACCGAAACCACCCGCCTCTTTTGGGAGACACATCTCGTCCCAACTCAGCAAGTGCATCCTGCGGCCACCTTCTTTACTGCCCCAAACAAACGCAGCAATGAGGCTGTCCATTTTCGAGCAGATTTCAACCGGAATCATCATGGAAGCCATAGTATACACCGGGAGAGAGGAAAGGACCGACTTAGCCATAGTAAGTCGGCCCGCCGTGCTTAGAAACCGGCCCTGCCAGCCGCATAACTTCGCCGAAAAACGATCAACAAGAGGCTGGAAAAGAACATTTTTAACTTGTTCATGAAGAATCGGAACACCTTAGTACTTACCTAGGTCCGTGGTCAACTCAAAGCCACTTTCAAACGTCAAGGCTTCCCGTAGATCCTGACTAACATTGTTGGAGACAAACAGTCTGGATTTTGAAGAATTAACTCGCTGCCCGGATGCAGCAAAAAAATCATCAAGCACTCCTTTGATAACCCGAATCTGATCAACCGAGGCCTCAACGAAGAGAATAATATCATCAGCAAACAAGATATGGGACAACAACGGCCCCCCATGAGCAAGCTGAACTGGCTTCCAAACACCCATACCTGCGGCTTGTTTGATCATTTGGCTCAACCTTTCAATGCATAGAACAAAAAGGTACGGCGACATGGGATCCCCTTAACGAAGCCCCCTAGAAGGAGAAAACGGCGAGGTTGCTTCACCATTCCAAAGGAGCCGATACGAAGGAGTACGGATGCATTCATGGATCCAAGCCACCCAATCAATCGGAAACCCAGCGTCCTCTAACGTATCAACTAGAAAGTCCCATCGAATCCGATCATAGGCTTTTTCAAGATCTAACTTCAAGAGCATCCAACCTTTATTGCCCGTTTTCAGCTTCATCGAGTTGACCACCTCTTGTACAATAAAGATGTTGCCTTGGATCAACCTTCCCGGTAAAAAACTCCCCTGAGCCGGACTAATAAGCTGTGGCATGATCACCTTTATCTTGTTCACTAAAACCTTGGTAATAGTTTTATATAAAACATTACAAAGGCTAATGGGTCGGAACTGATTAATCCGTTCAGGTTCATTAACCTTACGAATCAGCGTGATGAGAGTCTCATTCAGCCTTGGCGGTAAAACGGAACCCCGAAAGAAATCCCTTACAGCCTTAATAACCGAAACACCGACAGCCGACCAACACCTTTGATAAAACACTAGCTGAAAACCATCAACACCAGGGGCTATAAAACTTCCCATACTTTTGACCGCATCCAATTATCAGTATCTGTAACCTCCCACATCATATCAACCCACACGTCCTGAGGGAGGACCGGGAACCTCCCCCGGAGAATCGGAACAACGACATTTTCATCCGCCGGGAGATTATAAAGAGTCGAAAAGAAATCAACCGCATGGTTTTCTAGCGCGGTCTTACCGTTAATCCACGACCCATCACTAGCACAAAGCGTCTCAACTCGGTTCCTTCGACGACGGACAATAGTTGACATGTGAAAGAACTTGGTGTTCCGGTCACCTAATTGCAACCAATCAATCCGAGATTTTTGCATCCAAAGAGTCTCTTCTTGTTCAAGCACCCCTTCAAGATCAGCATTGAGCTTCGATTCCAGCTGCACGAGGTGGTCCATCGGGGAGACAACAATCTGATCCTGAACACTTTCAATCTGAGCCACGAGGGAGTCCTTTCGACGTTGAATATGTCCAAACTCCGTACGATTCCAAACTCGAAGCTTCACCTGCAAATCAGCCAGAGAAACAAACGTCGGGCAGTCATGGAGCCAAGAATTCTTAATAATATCCAAGAAACCCGGATGGAGTAGCCAAGCAGCTTCAAACCGAAACGGATGCCTAGCTTCGGAAAAAACCATCAGCGGCTCCAAAGTGAGAAGAAGCGGAGAGTGATCAGACGCCAACCTGGGTAGATGTTTGACAAGAGTATTATGCCACAAAATTCTTCCAGCAGGGTTCATAAAAGCACGGTCCAAACGCTTGGCAACGTTTGTGCTTGGGGAATTGCCTCGGCACCACGTAAACGGTTGCCCTGAAAATCACAGATCAATAAGCGAGGCTTGATCTGGGTGTAGGATACAATTAAAATCAGGGTGTCGGATACAATTAAAATGACCACCAACAATACGTGGCTCTGTAATCTGTTCAGCTTCACAAGCAAGCTCCTTCCAAACCTCTTTACGATGACCCGAAGACGGAGGCGTGTAAACAGCGAAGAGGTGAATCCGAACAGCACCTTTCAAGATGATCAAATGAATATAGTCTCTTCCCATCTTAACAATAGAAAGCGCGATCGAGTGGCGATTCCACAAAAGCCAAATGCCTCCCGAGAAGCGAATAGCATCAATAATCACATAGTCAGAGAAACGAAGCTTTTCACAAACATCTCTTGCCTGCCTGCCAGAAGTTCTTGGTTCAAAAACAGCCATCACATCAACCTTGTAGTGCTGCGCCATATATTTTGCCGCCCTACGGAAGCCCGGTTTCCCGGCTCCAAAACAATTCCAGAAGAGGCAATTCATTAACAACCGGGGGAGGAAACGGGCTGCTTAGACCCGGATGAAATAACAGGAACTATAGAATTAGAGTTAACCTAACCTGTGGAAGATACGTGAGCCTCCGGAGGACGGTCACAGTTTGCAACCGCTTTATCCCCGATAAGGTTGAGCGGCGGGAAGTTCTCAGTTGAAAAATCGAGCGATGTGGGCTCTTCAACTCTAGCCCTCTTCCCCGCCAAAGGAGATCCCGAAGAGAAGATTGTGATGGCACCATGTTGGATCGTAAGTCTGTTAGTGAAGGCATCCTTAACTGGGTTAAGGGCGTCCTTATATGCAGCGGAAATTAGACTTAACATGAAATGCAGTGATATATTGGACACGAGTATTTATAGAGGAACCCCACTAAGACCAACTAGTCTTATGGGTAAACCTCTACCTCCGCTTGGAGGATTTTCAATAGCCGTCCCTTATCTTATTAAGAGAGAGTCCTTACAACTTAGGCAAGTCGTTACACTTCTCTGAGCTAAGCGTTCGTCCTTAGCCTCACTAGTAACACTCCTTTCCACCTAACAAAGTAACCTAACTCTCTTAGCTATAAGGAAGCTATCACTCACGTCTTTCACGATTCGTTGTGAAAGACAAACAACAACTCTAACTATTTTGTGGTTTGTTTTGGATTTGATGTGGTTGGACTTTCTTTCTCTTGGTTCAAGCTCACTTAATCTTCTTGATCTTCGTTCATGTTCTTGAATGCTTCGGTAGAGCTTGAGAGAAAGTCTTCAAAGTCCACACCGCTATGCATACCCTTGAGGGGGTATTTATAGCGGAAGTGGTTCTTGTCCTCTAGCGTCCTCTGAGGCTTTGTAGGATCCTTGATCTTGTATCAGCGGTGCGATGAGCCTCTTGAGGAGGTCAACTCTGTTGACGCTTGGGAAGCCTCCGCGTGGATAGAGGACCATTGCTGGGAAAGCGACATCTTTGGAATTGTCTACACGTGCCCAGACAAGGGAAGCTTCCTTCTGAGGACTACGGCCGAGTATGATGTAATCATGTTGGGGCGGCCTTGATTTGAATTTGAACTTCATCTGTATTTTGGCGGCCTAGTGATATTGACTTCAACACAAACACACGCATAACGGCATCGGTCAGAGACTAGTGTTCCCCTATCAACTTTGATCAAACGCCCCACGCCCGCAGCCAGTTGAAGTAGCGTTGTTTCCTCATAGAGAACCATGGGTAATCCCGAGATGCGAATCCAAGCAAGAGTCGTATTAATCACATCCGTAAAGGGATCAAACTCCAAACTCCACGGGCGAATAATGAGATAGTTACCGAAAATCATCCAAGGTCCTCCCATTGATGCTCTCATATAATCATCCTCTACCGAGAATCTAGCAACATAATATCCATTAGGCAGATCAGCCACCGAGAAACGCCCGACCGGGTTCCAGAGATCGCGGAGTTTCTTGTCCATAATCGCATGTTGCACTAAAGTGCCGAGAGGTTTGATAACTAGGGCGGACTCCCATGCCGTGGCTAGGGTTTGAATCATCTCAGGGTTTGTCTTGAAGACGGGGTCACCGTCCTCTCCATTCGGAAAAGACAAGGCTAGTCTATCACGAACAAAGTCCTCCTTCAAAATTAGTCTCTCAACCATACCATCAGTAGTAATTACTTGCTTCCATGGCTGCACAGCCTCGTTCGAAACTGTAGCAGGAGCCGGTGCCGCATTGGACACGTTCTCAACTTCCACTACCATCCCATCGCCCCCCCGGGTCAACTTGCAGTCCACCAACCACCATGGCCGGCATATGTATGGATAAGATAACAATACTTTTATTTTATATTATAAAATAAGTTAGAATATTTTGTTAACAAATATAAGCAATTTAATATTAAGTGAGGCCAAAATTAATAGGAGACCTCAAAAGGAACAATTGTAGTATATAGTACAAATATTATTTTCTGCCAATTTGTAAATTTTATTAACGAACAAAAGAGAGTACAAAAATAAACAAAAATACAAGAAACCTAACCCTTGACCCTTCACCCCAGCAAGGCTCACAAATGATATGTCCATGTAGAGCACTCTATATCAACTCGAGCACGATGTCAAAATGTAGGGTCTTGTCCTTTTTCAATATTTCCTCATGTTATCGCATCAGTAAATAACATTCTACATTCAAAGGATCAAGGGAACAAGCTTACAAGCAATCTACCTAAAAAGAACCTAGCCCAAACCACAAGCAACACCACAAACAAAAGCTCTACAACACAAGAGCAAACACTCCACACTCTAGCACAATAAAACATAAGGAAAAGCAAACCTCCTAGCAAGGTCAAGGATCAAAGGGTCCTAATGTAGAGCACTCCTGCATAATCCTGACACGATGGCTTAGATGTAGGGACAGTCTTCCCATATGCATCCTCACACCCCAACTTCAACTAAAAGTGTTTAGCAAAGGAAAGAAAGTAATTTCCCTCTCACCACTAGCTCAAAACCCCTTAGCCCACCAAAAACACAACTCAGACAAAAAACCACAAAATCATAAATGTAATTTCCTCCTCATAGCTTCCCCATGCCTACCATCAAGCTTAAGTTTGATAGTGATCCTCAATTTGCAAGCGTCTATAATTCTCTTTATACAAACACTAACGTTTGGCTTGATAAATCTAAAAATTGCTTCAATCTTTGTTGTCTAGGTAAAGTAGACAACATGGATGCAAACCAAAACTTTAGAAAGAAAAAGGTTACTCTTCTTCTTATTGGAGCTAGCAAACCAACTCAACCATTCTTTAAAGCTTTGGAATCGAACCGAGATCCCAATCAAGTTACCAAACATGGTCCACTATAGCTTTCGAAAAACTACACTAAAACTAGGGATGATGAACATCTTCATCAGCTACTTCACACAAAACACAAGTAGTATTAGAAATAATGCCTATCGTAGCATGTCTCCGGGTTGTGGGAAGTCTCTCAAGCATAGCAAGCCATCTAATAAAACTGAGCTCCAATCCACAACATATTTAGTACTCTTAATCATATCATAGATGGCTCTAGAGTCCACTTTACCATTCACCTTAGCAAAATAATTATCAAGGGCCAAGAAGATTTACTATCCATACTTCTTCTAGCAATTCTAACAATGTCATCCCTCACCCTAATTACTGACTTCCAAATCCAAGAATCCCCACACCATAATATTCCAAAAATCAAATATTTTCAAGTGATTTCTCCTCACCCAATTAGTCCACATATTATCCTTTCTCATGTAGATATCAAAGTCATTATTTTACTCCATGAAATGAATTCCTTGAAATTCAACCCTCCTTTATCAAACGGTCGACAAACCATATGCCAATCCACAAGGTCTCTTTCTCGTAGTCGCTCTTGACAACAAAAGCGATCTACGCAAACTTTACAATCTCATGATCATTGCCTTTGGGAGTAAAACCATTTGCATCCAGAAAGAGATAACACTCTCCATAATTGATTTAACTACTTGAGATCTTCCCGAATATGAGCACATTCTGGCTTTCTTACTCTGAATGACAACAATAATTTTATTAATCAACGGAGCATATTCTGCAACTTTTAACCTCTTCGAATGCCAGGGGAATCCCAAATATCTTATAGGGAATATCCCAGGCTCAAATACCAGAACGCCACTAATCTCTCTTCTCTTATCATCAAACACATCTCCAAAGAAACCTCTACTCTTGTAAGAGTTAGCAATCAGGCCAGACTCTTTCCCAAACTACACCAAACCATTCTTAATCATCTGAATGGCAGTCCTATTAGGTTTACAAAAATTTATGAGATAATCAGCAAATAATTGCATAGATAACAGGTCTAGGTTCTAAGTTTTTTTCACAAAACAGGTTTGTCCACGGTCCAAACCCGAATCTAACAATAGAAAATCAATCAATTCAACAAGTTAGCTGCTCATGCAGAATCAATCAACATTCATATAATGAAGCACAAGAGAATTAATATTAACCAAGGATAGAAATCAATTACCAAAATCTCACTAGTTCATACATCAAAGTTTCAACTTCGTACAAACCCTAGGAAACTAGTTCTCCATAATACAAAAGAAATCTAAAGTAAAAGAAAAGAAAAAATTTGATCTGAGTTGGATGAATAAAGGATGTCAATTGGATAAAAATTGAATCTCTAAAACCTAAGGCAAGCCTCCATATATATAGTAGTCGAGAGACATGCCAATCGGACTACTAAAGATAGAGGAAAGAAGATAAAAATTTGGCTTTTCGGATCTGGCACCGAACCGTGCCCACGTCACCGGCTCCACGCTCCTGGTCAATTCCGGGTGAAAGACATATCAATCAGGTGCTACCGCGCCTGCGTTATGTTACCCGCACTCGCGACCTTTGATGATAGAAACTTCTTGGTCTGTGCTAAAACCACGGTCACGGGTCACCCACAACCGGTAACGTTTCTGGTCAACTCTGGTCAATTTCTGCACGAAAAATTTGTGCGCATTTCGCTAAACACCCTCTACCGCACACGCCTTTTGAGATCCGTGCGCATGATTTTCTCCATTGTAAAGTATACTCCCTTGGGATAATTCCGCACTTACGGCCATGCCACCGTGCTCGCAGTTTATCTACAGAATCGGTCTTCTTCTTCACTGGAATGCCATGAAAACTCTTGAATCTTGAGTCCTTGTGTCTTTGGTCTTGATATTACAATTAAGCACAAAGTCTAACCTACAAAATTCAATATATCCCTAAAATACAAGAGTTAACACATCCTAAATAGAGTATATCAAATTCCCCCATACTTAGATCTTGCTCTTCCCCGAGTAAGCTCAAATTACATATAACAATCAACACAACAAAGATCTCAGGAAATACACGGGAAGACAAAAACACTCAACTCAACCCAAAACCAAAATAGAGTAATCGTGAACATAAGCAAGTAAAGCTCAAACACACACCTCATATGATATGATAGTAACACTCAAGCTCTAAAAAGGGTAGAGCAACCTAGGTGACTAAAATAACTAGAAAAAAACAAACAAACATATAAACAAATGAAATAGAGAAATAAGTTTACTCAAAATATCCACTTTGAAATAATCATTCGATCATAAATTCATCCATTGATTCTATTCACACTTATGGTTAATTGCTATCCTCATCATTAACAATTGTAAGTCCACGGCCCAAGCAATTGTTTAACCTTAGGCAAGGACACTGAACCTAGAATTATCATAGAGAACAAGGATATGCAAAAGCAATCAAGCTACGAGTCAATTGCAGAAACATATAATCAACTCTCTTCAGAAATCCTAGTTGCATAGACAACAGGTCTAAGTTCTAAGGTGTTTTCACAGAACAGGTTTGTCGACGATCCAAAGCCAATCCAACAATAGAAAATCAATCAATTCAATAAGTTAGCTAATCATGCAGAATCAATTAACATTCGTATAATGAAGCACACGAGAATTAATATTAACCAAAGGATAGAAATCAATTATCAAATCTCACGAGTTCATACATTAGAGCTTCACCCTCAAACAAATCCTAAGAGACTAGTTCTCCATAATACAAACTAAGCTAAAGAATTAATTGAATGTGAATTGGATGAATAATGGATTTCAATTGGATACTTAAAATTTAGTGAAGGCCTCTAAATGTATTGTAGTCGGAAGACATCCCAACCGAGCCACTAAAGATAGAGGAAAGATAACAAAAAGGAAAGAAGATAGAAGTTCGGATTTTCAAACTGTAGCCAAACCGTGGGCGCGGCGGGTCCACCATGGGTGCGGTCACGATGATCAACTGTGGTCAACACTACGCGTAGTTCGCTAATCGTCCTTTACCCCCAAGCAAGAATGATCCTAAAACACTCGAAATTTTCCACTCGATTTTGCTTAGGCGCCTTTTCGGGCTTTCACCTAACCGCTCTTTTCATTTTCAAAAGATGTGCTTACAAATTTCACAATCACTCTTGAACCTCATATCACTCCAGCCTAATGCTAGTCCGGGTTACCTGCTTTTTACTTGAGCCGGCCTTTTAGGTTTTTGACTCATCTCATCATTTCTATGCCTTTTTTCGAATTTTTATGGATTTTTCTATTTTTTTTCTTTTCTTTCATCTTTATTATGCAAAATTTATGGTGAAAGTGCTGCTTGAAAAAAAGAAAGTAAAAATTGTACACTCAATTTGAAGCAAAAACAACTATCTACACTAACTAGGATAAGTGAATGCCAGTACTCCCTCCCCTACACTTAAATACTTCATTGTCCTCAATAAAATTACGAACAAGGATAGAAGCAAGGAAGAAGGTATATAAGAAGACTCAATAACAAAGAAGAGGGGTGGAATGGAAGAACTCTTCAAAGGTGTAGAAAGAATGGATGAAAAAGCTTCGAAATTACTGTTCTAAAAGCAAACCGCGCGCGTGGGTGATCAGGTTGCGGTCGCGGATCTGTGTCTGAGACCAAATATCAACTTCTGGGAGCCAACCACGAGCGCTTTGAAGGAAGCGCGGGCGTAGTTGTGGCCAATAGAGAATACTCAACCATGAACTTCTGTACTTGGCTCTCGAGTCGCAGGCTCGTCTCTTGGAACTTGTGAAATCTTGAACTCGAGCCGCAATGATGATGACCAAAGTCGTACAAAAACTTGGAGGAACAAAGCTCCCTCATACTTAGGCTGTATACAGAGCCAATAAAAGAGAAGTCCAAAGAGGGATGGAAAGAATATATAAAAGACAGTAGAAAGATAGATGGTTGAAAAGAAAGATGGTGGAAAAGATAGAATGACGGTAAAGAGAGATGGAAGATAGAAGATATAGGATCGAATTGTTGATTTTTTTTTTCTTTTCAATTTTTTTTTTGCCGAGAGTAGAGCTCGCCGAACCGAGGACGCAGTAAATTTTTTTTACGAGAGCAAACTACTTAAAACCGCATGCACGGTCGCTAGTACCTACTCGTCGGGATGGGTCTGGTGCTCCACTGTGAGTGCGTTATGGCTACCGTGGGCACGGTTTCACACCAGTAATGTTCTTCCGGACCTCGTTTCTAAACGTTAGTCTCCAAAACAAAAATACAAACTAAACTATGGAACTATCTAACCTTAGGTTACCTCCTAAGCAGCGCCGTTGTTTAAGGTCGATGGCTTGGCGTCCTATAAGCTCATCTAGACGAGAACATCATCAAAGCCGGAAGCATCAAATCAAAGTCCTGCACAACTCTCTTACAAAAGGACAAATAACATATTGATAAATTAACAAGCAATAAAAAGTAATACAAACTTTTTTTTAACCTATCAAACATGCTTGAGTGAAACCAATTAGGTGATTCATGTGGTTTTTCGAAATATTCTACAAAATATGCAAATGCCTTACTCGAATTATTACCATCATAAGATAGAAAGAACGAGAACTCATCAACTAGCTTATCATGCTCAAAGATGGAATCCTTAACAACAGATTGACATGAAAGAACAAAAGGATCAAAAGAGAAAGAAGAAGTGGAATAAAAGATATAAGGATTTTCAAGGCTTATCATTGGAAACTCCAAGAAGGGGATACAAAAGTTTCTGACGGTGTTGAAGAAATCTCCGTAACAGGCTCCATCTGTTCCGGTGATTCAACTTCCATCTCATCATCGGAGAGATCTCCATACTTGAGAAAATAATCCTTCTCTGTCATCACATATCGTTCCTCCTCCGGCTTAGCCTTGGAAGTTTGATCTATCAACTTCGGTGACGAATCCTCCAATGCAACATCTCGAACCTCCTCTCTCTCCAAACGATCCAAGAATTCACTAAATATGGCCCAATCATCTTCTTTTGTTGTCCAATCATCCTGAGTAGATTCTTCCATCCTCATTGGAACAGAGCTCGGAGCATCGTTGGTGAAGACAGGCTCGCGGATGAGCAGCGGTGAACAAACTTCTTTAGAGGCCACAGACGCGGTTTGTGGGCCGCGCTCGCATTTTTCCTCGGCAACGACAGCAAAATTTGACCAAGCTAAAGTCGTCGTGCCAAGATCAAAGGCAAATAACCCAAATTATAAACCAATGTAGTAAGTAAGTAAGGGATCGTACAAAAGAGAACTGAGGCTTCTACTACTAATATTTATACCAACTGAATATAACAAGGGGATTTAAGACGGATATCTAAACTAAACTAAGCTAAGAAACAATCAAACAAATCAAAAAGAAAAACAAGTTTATTGAAAAGATCCACTATGAAATAATCATTCGATCATAGATTCATCCATTGATTCCCTTTTACACCTATGGTTAATTCTATCTTGATCATTAATAATCGCAAGTCAACGCTCCAAGTAATCTTGTAACGCTAGGCAAGGACGATTAACCTAGAATTATCATAGAGAACAAGGATATGCAGGATACATGCAAATACAATCAAGCTACGAGTCAATTGCAGAAACATATAATCACTTCTCTTCTTAAATTCTAGTTGCATAGACAACAGGTCTAGGCTCTAACTTATTTTCACATAACAGGTTTGTCCACGGTTGATTTGCCCTATTTTGTATGGGTTAACTCTTAGATTTCAGGATGTTATTGAGAGTGTTTAGGATAGATTTGAGCGTTATTGTAATACAAAGACCGAAGACACGAGATGTGATGAATCAAGAGTTTTTAGAGCTTAATTGAAGACGAGTTCGCCACTGCATGGATTCTGCGGTCGTGTTGTCTATGACGCGGTCACGATGGAGTGAAGCGACGATGATGAAGACCCATGAAGGCCGCGGTCGCGTTGTCTATGATGCGGTTGCGGTAGCAGCCGACTCAACTAAGCCAAGTAGAGACCGCCATGGGCGTGGCCAAGGTGGCGCGGTCGCGGTGCGTGCCAAATCCGAGACGGGCGAAATCTTGTCTTTTCTATCTTATTTCCTTTCTTATCTTTTCGTTTCCTTTCTTATCTATCTCGAAGAGCTTGTTCTTTGGACTATTTAAGGAGGAGCCTCTTTAGGTTTGATAGACATCTTATATCTCCTATCTCTGATTGTAATCAATTGTTCTTTGAATAAAGGTGTTAGCTTTCTTTTGTAATAGAGAACTAATCTCCTTTGGAGTTTATTCAATTAAGGAAGCTTTGTTATGAAGTTGTGAAATTCTGGTAACTTCTTTATCCCTAGGTCTTTATTGATACTCTTGTGCTTCATCCCATGATCTTTGTTTGATTATATGAGCCTGGTCAACTTGTTTAATTGGCTTAGATCTATTGTTTGAATTAGGATTGGTTGTTCTCTATGCATCTTTCCTATTCTCGAAACAACTCTATTCTAGGACCGTGGATTAGTTTAGGGAAGAGTATTCAATGGTTAATTTGTTCATGAGACTCGTAGCTTGATTGCATGATTTGATTTCCTAATATCCATGAGTGTATTGCATGATTTGAATTAAGCGTCCTTGTTCATATCATAGTTTTGCTAGGACCGTAGACGAGCGAATAATCAAGATAAGGATTGGAATTGACCTTGACATATAAAGAAGTGGATGAATTCATGATCAACGGATTAAAAAAGTGGAATTAATTGAATGAACTCTACTTGTTAACTATTGTTGGGACGCTATCAAGAACGCCTGCGTACTTGGTAGTGTGCCCACATAAACCGTCCCTTAGTTTTGATATGACAAACTCACTTTGATTCTAATAAATTTGTTCAAGTGTTCAGGAACGCCCAATTAACAAAATACAACAAGTGTGTGAACGTTCCCTAGACTTAGGGACGCCAGCTAACAGGAAGGAAGGACGAGCAAGAGACTACTTGAGCAAGGACGGAGTCCCAAGCAAGTAGGAACGCAAGAAAGGTGTCCTTACTCTCTAGCCGACAGGATGACATCACTCGACAATGTTTGATCATCCAAGGACACGTGGAGACCGATCCTGTAGCAGAGTCCAACACTACGTGGCGGACGATCCTGTAGCAGAGTTCATCGACACGTGGCGGCCGATCCTGTAGCGGAGTTCATCACACACAACTGGATACAGGAAGCTTCCTCATCACCGCCATACTCGTGGAGGAAGATCCTGTAGCCACGTACCTCAAGGGCATGATCGTCAGAACGAGAATGACGCCCTTCCCAAGTCCTATAAATACCGCAAGGCATTTATTGTGACGCTAACGCTTTCAGAGAATATTAGAGAGAATCAAAGAGAAAGCGACTCACTCAAGAACACGAAGAATTAACTCAAGAACTCAAGAACAGTGCTAGAACTTGTGTTAGATCGAGTGAGACCTGTAACCAAATCAAAAAAACAGTTTGTAAGAGGAAACCCAAAAAGAGAGAAAGAGAGTTCTGCGAAGTACTGCAGAACGTAGGAATAGAGTCCTTTGATAGATTGAACTCACTTAAGTTGTAGGCTTAGAGGAGTCCTTTACTAGTGGACTTAGGGAAAAGCTAAGTGCTAGAGAACTGTAAAGACTCGCCAGTGCAACTGTAAGGACGTTCAATATAAAGGAAAGAACTATTCAAAAATCCTCCAAGGAGGTAGAGGTTTACACTCAAGAACTACTTGGTCTTGAGTGGTTCCTCTATAATTCACTGCGTTCATTACTTACCTGATTAGTACTTAATTTCCGCTGCATTACTCAAGGACGCCCCTACTCCTCGTAGGGACGCCTAATCTAAGGACGCCTTTACCAAAGTAAAGGACGTCCCTCAGTACTAACGATCCAACAATTGGTATCAGAGCAGGCGCTCTAGATTCTTACTGAGTTGCATGTAAAGATGGACATGGAACCGATTGGAATCTCTTTTGTGAAGCCTCCGCGCCTGACGGACGGCAACTTCAATCGCTGGAAGACAAGGTTCGCGAATTTCTGCAGAGGTCAAAATTAACAATGTTGGAAGGTCATTATGAAAGGAGATCTCAAGGTGCCCGCTGACAAAGCTGATAAGGAGGATGAGTGGGGTCCTGACGAGTTCAAATTGATGGAAACCAACGCAAAAGCCATGTGTTTCCTTCAAGCATCCCTATGTGAAAGGGACGCCACTCGAGTTGGTAACTTGCCAACGGCTAAACAACAGTGGGATGCCCTGGAGAAGTTTCATGTAGGAACAGCTGAAATGAAAGAGGACGTCCAGCTGAAAATCAAGAAGGAGTTCTATGCTTTCAGTATGTTGCCAAATGAATCTGTGAATGATTACTCGTACCGTTTTGAGGCCCTTGTCACCAAGATGAGGAACTTGGGCATTCCAGAAACAGAAATCTCCATGAGGAATAGAGTTCAAGTGGTCATTGATGGATTGACTGGAGTCTGGAACTTTGACAAGACAACGTTCAAAGAGAATACGGCCAACAAGACTCTAGATATGGAAGAAATCTATGGAAAGCTCAAACAATACGAAGAAAGAAGAAAAACTGATATGGCTCAACTAGCAAACAACCCTCAAACTGATCTTGCTTTAGCGTTCACAACACCAGAGTACGCTGACTATATTCGTCGTCAGCAAGAAATTTCTTTAATGGTGGAAGCTAACAAGAGTGAGAACCGCGAGAGGATGCGCGTTCAAGCTTTGAAGGAAAAGGAAAGCAAGACTAAGGAACAGCTCGAGGAAGAGGAAGAAATTGCTCTCTTCAACAAAGTTGTTCGTGCCTTTGGCAAAAGGAACAAATATTTCAACAAACACAAGATGCCCAAGAAGGAGAGTCGTAAGTACACTGATGCAGAAATGAAGGAACTCACATGTTACAAGTGTAACAAGAAGGGACACTTTGCTAAAAAGTGTACAACAGGAATGTCTGCAAAAGATATGAAGACGAAAGCCCTTATTGGAGCGTTCGCCTCTGCATGGGATAATGGAAGTTCTTCCTCTGATGATGATGATGAAGAACCTGATGAGCAAGTGGCGTACATGGCTATGGAGGACGTCACAGTTGTTGAGGAGAACGTTCCGAAATCTGAAAATGAGGTAACTCGTGAATCTATGATGAGTTCTTTAGAACATTGTTCCAAATCTAAGCTCATTAAACTGATTGGAAAAATCATGGAAGAAAGTGTTATCATGCAACATAGAATGGATGAACTTGAACTTGAAAATGAGAATATTGTTGTTGAATGTGAAAACTGTAGTTCCATGACCGTTCAACTAGAGTCCTCATATGAAGAATCTAAATCTCTAAAATCTGAAGTAATGTGTCTCAAACTTGAGAACGCTAAGCTTAGAGAAGAAGTGAAAGTGTTGGGAAAGAGTCCCATAGTTGAGGAAGTCAAGCCAATAGTTTTTTGTCCCAGCCAAAAGAGGACTAGGCTATGAGTCTGAACCTAGGAACTCTCTCCCTAGTGACTTTGAGGCCAGTAAAACTTCAGAACTAGAACTTGAACGAGAGAAAACCAAGAATCTTCTTCAAAGAATTAGGGTTCTAGAAAGTGGAGAAAAAGGACAAGAGGACTACTATACCAATTCCACTAGTCATAAAATTTATAAGAAAATTGCAAAAGGGGAAGGTTCAAAAGTTTGTGATCCCCAAAAGATGAAGCAAAACAAAATCCAACGTCCCAACAAGAAGTACTATCTTGGTACTTACTATAGGACGTGTTGGTACTGTGAACAAGGAGATCAATTCAAATATGATTGCTTAAAACTCAAAGAAGATGTTGAAAATGGAAAAGCTGCTAGGACTAACAACGAAAATGCTAAGTCCGTTCCTAAGGCTAATCCTAGGCGTTCTAGACGCTCTAGGAACTCTTTCCGCAAGCATGCTATTTCAAATGATGTGAATATTAATGAGTACATGCCAGAACCAGAGTTCTATTTCTGTAACGAACCAGGTAAGGAACACCTTGCCTGGGTCGCCAAACAAGTGGGTTTGGCGACCCAGGCAAGGTGTCCAAAGCAGATTGTTTTCTTGGTGTCCAAAGCAGATTGTTTCAATGCGTTCAAAGTCTTCATCAAACAAGTGGAAGTTGCCCTTGAGACGCCTCTTAAAGCTATAAGATCAGACCATGGGACGGAATTCCAGAATTCAGAGTTCCTGGCCTACTGTGATCAACATGGTGTCTCGCACAACTTCTCAGATCCAAGGACTCCTCAACAAAATGGAGTTGTAGAAAGAAAGAACAGGACGCTAGAGGATATGGCAAGAACTATGCTTTTGGCTAATAGCGTCCCCAAGTACTTCTGGGCGGAAGCTATTGCTACAGCATGCTACATCATCAATCGTGCCATGATCCGTCCTTTGCTAAAGAAGACATCTTATGAGTTGTTGAACGGAAAGAAGCCTCGCCTTGACTATCTCAGAGTTTTCGGTTGTAAGTGTTTCATTCACAACAATGATAAAGAGAAACTTGGAAAGTTTGATGCGAGAAGTGATGAAGCCATTTTCCTTGGGTACTCCCTCACCAGCAAAGCATATAGAGTTTTCAATAAAAGGACTCTAAAGCTTGAGGAGAGTATTCATGTTGTGTTCAAAGAAAGCTCTTCTCACAAAGAAAAAGGAAGTAAGAAAGAACGCTCCTCGTCACAACAGCAGGACGACTCTGAAGATGAAGCTGAAGATTGGTCCTCTGGAAAGTACTATGTTCCTAAAGACGCTACGCCAAATCATGATGAAGTCTCAGTGGACATTCCCAGTGTTGTTCAGGGAGTTTCATCTCGTAGTGAATCTCCAATTCAACAAGATGTGGCTGAATCAAGTCAACACGGTGAGCAAAGTCAAGGTGTGGACGCTCTCTCTGAGGGGGAACGCACTGAAGACGATGCTCAAGATGATAGTGATGATTCTGATGGAGATATTGATCCAAGATTTGCTTAATTATTTCAAAGGGAGTCCCGTTTCTCTCGGGACCACCCAACATCCCAGATTGTCTCAGACCCTTCTCAAGGAGTTCAAACTAGGTCAGCTGCAAGCAAGTCCCAGAGTGCAAATTTGGCTTTCTGTGCATTCAATGCCTTTGTCTCTATGGTGGAGCCAAAGAATATCAAAGAAGCACTCCAGGACGCTGACTGGATTCAAGAAATGCAAGAAGAACTCAATCAGTTTGAAAGGAACAAAGTTTGGACTCTCGTCCCACGTCCCAAAGGCAAAAATATGATAGGGACGCGATGGGTGTTCAGAAATAAGCTTGATGAGAGTGGACGTGTGTCAAGGAACAAGGCAAGACTGGTGGCTCAAGGATTCAAGCAAGAGGAAGGCATAGACTATGATGAGACCTTTGCTCCTGTTGCTAGAATTGAAGCCGTTCGTATCCTTATTGCCTTCGCCGCTCACAAAGGATTCAAGTTGCTCTTGGGGATTATAACTTTTAAGTAGCAAGTCCCGTTCTACTATTCCCTCAATGATTGGCTATGTTTAGTAGATTCTAAGTGTCTAAGGACTGTTATGCATTGAATTCATATTTGCAAGGACGCTAGTCTAAAACTTCGTGTGTTTGCTACTTTGGAACGCCATTCAAATTTTCTCTATTTTGTCTTGAAAAGAGTATCCCTGATCACCCAACCCTCATTATAAGACGAAATGATGGGAACTCTAAGCTTACCCTAGCCGAGAACTCTGCAAAAGCGTCCTATGAGCTTCTTATTTTATTTTACGGGACGTACTTGCTTTGTTCTCAAATGGTTCGAAAGGTGATCACTGGAACGGTTGTGCTGGTTATTAGTTTGCTTGAAGAAGGTAAAATCTTGCTGAGGTAAATTTTTGCTAAGTATGAGAGAACGCCATAGTGTGAAAGGGAGAACGCAAGTTCAGTTTTTGAGAAGCAGTTGAAGAGTCAGAAATTTGAATATTTGAAAGTTTGAACAGTGACCGTTGCGTTTGCTCAATGCTTAAGGGGGAAGTTTCGCCACATGTCGAACAGTTAAACAGTGGTAATTACAGTTGTGCCACCGCTTCCTCTATATAAGGCCAGAACAGTCGCTCTCAAATTTATTACGCTCAACCACTTTCTTGCTCTCAAACTTGCTTTGACTTCTCTCTAGAACTCCGGCAGCTTTCTCTCACTAAAATCTCACCTGAATCATGTCTCAACAACTAAAGAACGTGGTCGGATCTTCTACCGGCGGGAAGAGAAGAAAGCTGGTGAAGTCCCACTACATCGAGAAACCAAAACCCATCGTTCTTAATGAATCGTTGGTGGACTTCATCAACAGGAAGCCAAGAACCCTTTACAACTTAATAAGGGAACGCATGAACTTGCCAGAGATCAAGAATGATGCAACGAAGACTAAGAACTATGAAAGGTTCATTGAACGCTTCGTCGTGCCAAGTCTTCACAAAACCAACTACAAGGACTTGCCAGGACGGATGGACGACGTTCTCTTCTTCTCTCAGTTTGGAGGTGAGAATCTGGGTCCTTTACTTGAACTTATACCCGACCTCCACAACGCCGTCCTTCCTGAATTCCCTATGTACCCAAGGGACTCCTTGGCCTTCCAAATGACCAAGAACCGTGTCCCAAGTCCCTCTCCCCCTCCTTCCTCCGTTTCCACCATAACTACAAAAAAGCTCCTCAAACATCCAACCCCTTCTTCTCCCCTCTCAAAATCCTCAAATCCAACCTCCTCTAACCCAACACAAATCGTGGATAAATTTCCACCACACCTAAAGGAGGGACGCTCCAAGAAAGTCCACGACCCAAGGCCCCTCAAAAAGGCCAAAACCTCGAGCGTTCCCTCCTCCAAACCCTCTACAAAAAGGCCCAGCTCCCCTAAAAGGCCTTCCAACCTGTCAAAGGAATCCACCCCTCCCCCTCAACAAATCTCAATCGTCCAACTTCCAACTCCTCCCCCGTCCCCTCAACCATCAACGCAAAATGCTATAATCTCCTTTCCTCCCCCAACCCAATCTCCTTTAAACTTGGCTCAATTCCCTTTTGCTCCGGCCCACATTTCCCCACCGAAGGACCCCGAGACCCCAAGGTCCCGCCGTCCATCCTTTGAAAGCGGCCCGGAGGAGACTGAACGCACTCTTGAGCACATCTTCCGCCGCAGGAAGGCTGGTGAAAAGCCCAAGGTGCTGCTCGTAAAGGAAGTTCCTGCGCAAGTCGAGCACGTTCCCTCCTCCTCCTCTTCCTCCTCTAGCTCATCTGAGAGCCAAAGAGGTACACCTGCTCAGGACTCCCCTTTCATTGATGTTATTGGGGATTCCAATGATGAAGCGGAAGGAGAGGTGAACGCTCCTGCTGCACAGATTGAGGACGCTGGTCAGCACCAGGTCGCTCCAGAGAACGCCGAGCCTTCTTTGTCAGAAGAACTCGAGCGTGATGCTCAGGAAGTTCCCCCTACAACCAATCCCTCCCTATTCTCAATCCCTCCCAAGCTCCACAAGAAAACCCCTCCCCCACAATCCAAACAGAATCCCAACAAGTCCCGGCGGACGCTGAGCCCCAATCTGAAAATCCAACAGAAGCTCAGGACGCCGAGGGCACGTCCCAGGGTCAGACCTCTGGTACCGCTCAAGCCACAGCTGGTGGCGATGCTGAAAAAGAACAAGGCACAGAGGACGCTGAGGACTCTGAGGACGAGTGACTCTGAGGACGAGTCAGATGATGCTGAGGACTCCGACTCCCCAAAGGGCAAGTGCAAAAGAAAGCATGATGGCGCACCCGTGAACGTTCTTAGCCCTCTAGTCTATTCTGAAGAGTGGCTTGCTTCCTTTCACAAAGATGATGCAGTCCAGGAGTTCCTCGAGCTTCTGCGATTTCAGGGCTGGTTGAAAGTTGGGCTTGCGCCCGCTGTGGTTGACAAGGAGCAAATAAAGGCGTTCTACAAGGACTTGAGATACAAAGCAAAAGATGGCTCTCTCCACTTCAAAATAGATGGTGAGAAGGCATCAGTCAATGAACGCCAGGTCCGCGCTTTAATGGGACTTAGCCCCCAAAAGCCCCCGTCCGACGCTCTTAGCTCTCTTCCGGAAGGCGGGTTCGAAACAACTGATGAAGAACTGCCTCTTGTTGAGCATATCTTTCAGGGCAAAAGGCCCAAAGGACTGGACAGGGTGGCTCACGTTCTGAGCAAAGTAGGCGCCATAGCTCATTACTTCAATTGTTCAAACTCATGATATAATTCTCATTGACGCTTTTCTAGAACGCCGCCCCATCAACTTAGCAAGAATAGCAATGCAACATATGGCTAAGTGTGGGAGGAAGCGACATGCTCTGCCGTACCCGGGGCTAGTAAAGCTGATTCTAGATTCTCAGAACGCCTATGATGAGAGCTCTCCTCAAGAAGAACTTGGTCTGAAATGGAACGCAAAGAAAGGATTGGTCGAGATAAGGCACAATGAAGAGTTGCCTTCTGTGCTAAAGCAGCTAGAAGCTGAGAAGGAGAAAGCCAGAAAGAAAGCAGAAGAAGAACGCTTAGCTGCTGAGGCTGAGGCCGCAAGGCTTACTTCTACGCCTCAAGAGTTCTCTCAGGACCAAGAGCCCGTAGTAGACCTTACTGCCCTTGATCAAGTGCTCTTAGGGCCTTCTTCTCCTCCAGCTCCTCCACAGGACGCTCCTTCTTCTAGCTCAGGTCCAAGGCCCCGTTTTGCCCCTGCAAATCTGGCTGAACATCCTCCTGCAGAACTCCTGGGTGCCATAATGGACAATCAGTGTCATGTCTTCTCTGCGATCAAAGACTTGTCCGCGGCCCTCTCTAAATCAGCTGAACTTCAAGAGCAACTTCTAAAGTTCTTCCAAGATCAAAGCCGCTTCCAGTGATCGTCGTCCCCCCACTCTTAATCCATCAACTTTTTGCCCTTGCTTCTTTTGTTTCAAAACACTTGATCCGTTTGTGATCACTTTTGTGTAATAACTCTGATTCTCGTTTGAATGGCTATTACACTATTTGCTTGCAATATGTGTGTTTAAGCGTTCCACTGCTTTTAGTTATGTGTTTGTGCTAACGTCCTTATCACTTGTTATCCTTTTCGATGATGCCAAAAGGGGGAGGTGTAGTTTTGCAGAGATGCGCTATAAAAAAGTTATCTAGAATAAGCAAGTGCTAAGGGGGAACTATTAAGTGAAAAGTCTAAGGAACGCCCATGCTAGAATAAAAGAGGACGCCTAGAAAATTTTCTAGGACGTAACTCTCTCCCTAAAATCCAAATGTTAAAGAATCAAAGAATGAAAACTTGTACTTACTTAAATCTCTCTAAGTGTTAGAGGACGCTTCTAAGTTTTCATGCATGCTAAGTTCAAATGTTAAAACTATTCTGCAAAAGAGTTTGTCATCATCAAAAAGGGGGAAATTGTTGGGACGCTATCAAGAACGCCTGCGTACTTGGTAGTGTGCCCACACAAACCGTCCCTTAGTTTTGATATGACAAACTCACTTTGATTCTAATAAATTTGTCCAAGTGTTCAGGAACGCCCAATTAACAAAGGACAACAAGTGTGTGAACGTTCCCTAGACTTAGGGACGCCAGCTAACAGGAAGGAAGGTCGAGCAAGAGACTACTTGAGCAAGGACGGAGTCCCAAGCAAGTAGGAACGCAAGAAAGGAGTCCTTACTCTCTAGCCGACAGGATGACATCACTTTGTTGTTTGATCATCCAAGGACACGTGGAGACCGATTCTGTAGCAGAGTCCAACACTACGTGGCGGACGATCCTGTAGCAGAGTTCATCAACACGTGGCGGCCGATCCTGTAGCGGAGTTCATCACACACAGCTGGATACAGGAAGCTTCCTCATCACCGCCATACTCGTGGAGGAAGATCTTGTAGCCACGTACCTCAAGGGCATGATCGTCAGAACGAGAATGACGCCCTTCCCAAGTCCTATAAATACCGCAAGACATTTATGGTGACGCTAACGCTTTCAGAGAATATTCAGAGAGAATCAAAGAGAAAGCGACTCACTCAAGAACACGAAGAACTAACTCAAGAACTCAAGAACAGTGCTAGAACTTGTGTTAGATCGAGTGAGACTTGTAACCAAATCACAAAAACAGTTTGTAAGAGGAAACCCAAAAAGAGAGAAAGAGAGTTCTGCGAAGTACTGCAGAACATAGGAATAGAGTCCTTTGATAGATTGAACTCGCTTAAGTTGTAGGCTTAGAGGAGTCCTTTACTAGTGGACTTAGGGAAAAGCTAAGTGCCAGAGAACTGTAAAGACTCGCCAGTGCAACTGTAAGGACGTTCAATATAAAGGAAAGAACTATTCAAAAATCCTCCAAGGAGGTAGAGGTTTACACTCAAGAACTACTTGGTTTCTAGTGGTTCCTCTATAATTCACCGCGTTCATTACTTACCTGATTAGTACTTAATTTCCGCTGCATTACTCAAGGACGCCCCTACTCCTCGTAGGGACGCCTAATCTAAGGACGCCTTTACCAAAGTAAAGGACGTCCCTCAATACTAACGATCCAACAACTTTGACTAAAATCTCTCTCAAACCCCCCTTTGGTTACTTTGCAAGAAAAACACTAAAATCTAACTAAGAAACTGATCTCTTGGGTTAGACCCCGTACGTGCTTACTATACTTGTGTGTGTGTGCATGTTTGGGTTTTATCTTTGATCTTTGCACGACGACTTTAGCCGAGTCAAATTTTGGCGTCGTTGCCGGGGAGTCCTTTTTCTTGATTGTTAGTGTTGGATCGTAAGTCTGTTAGAATGGGCGTCCTTAACTGACTTAAGGGCATCCTTAGATGCAGCGGAAAATAGACTTAACAGAAAACGAAGAAAGATAACGGACACGAGTATTTATAGAGGAACCCCACTAAGACCAACTAGTCTTATGGGTAAACCTCTACCTCCGTTAAAGGATTTTCAATAGCCGTCCTTATCTTTATTAAGAGAGAGTCCTTACAACTTAGGCGAGCTGTAACAATCCTCAGAGCTAAGCGTGCGTCCTTAGCTCTACAAGTAACACTCCTTTCTACCTAAAAAAGTAACCTAACTCTCTTAGCTTATAAGGAAGCTATCACACATGTCTCTCACGGTTCGTTGTGAGAGACAAACACTACTCTAACTATTTTGTGGTTTTGATTTGGATTTGATGTGGTTGGACTTTCTTTCTCTTGCTTCAAGCTCACTTGATCTTCTTGATCTTCGTTCTTGAACTTGAAAGCTTCGGGAGAGCTTGAGAGAAAGTCTTCAAAGTCTACACCACTATGCATACCCCTTGGAGGGTATTTATAGCGGTATGTGTTCTTGTCCTCTACCGTCCTCTGAAGCTTGGGCAGGATCTGTCGTCTTCCTTCAACGGTGCGATTTGCATCTTGAGGAAGTCAACTCTGTTGACGCTTGGGAAGCCTCCGCGTGGTCAGGGGACCATCTCTAGGAAAGCGACATTTTTGGAATTGTTCACACATGCCCAGATATAGGAAGCTTTCTTCTGAGGACTACGGCCGAGTATGATGTAATCATATTGGGGCGGCCTTGGTTTAAATTTGAACTTCGTCCGTATTTTGGCGCGCGTCCCTTCTTGATGAGCACGTTATCCTACCTGCGCAAGGACTTCATTTTATTCGTTCAGCATTGGAAGTTCTGATGAAGTGCTTCCCTACAGCTTTAGGGACTACCGTTCACTTGTTGTCCTTTTTGCTCATGTGCGTCCACTGGACTTACCTGAGATCAACTCTTGGACAACTTATCAAATACCTTTGAGTTTGTCATTATCAAAACTAGGGACGATTATTATTGGTTTAGATATTAATGACTTGCGTCCTAAATATCGTCCCAACAATTTCCCCCTTTTTGATGATGACAAACTCCTTAAAACAATGCATATAGAAGTAAAGCTTTTAGCATAAGAGACCACACTTTGATTTTCTTTCCAGCTTAGGTTGGCATGTAACACATTCTTTTAAGTGCGTCCTAATTTATTCTTAACTAGCGTCCTTTGGACTTTGGCCGAGATTCCCCCTAAACACATGCTTTCTATGACAACTTAAAAAAAATCGCATCTCTGCAGAACTATACTTCCTCCTTTTGGCATCATCGAAAAGGAGAACAAGTTGGAAAAGCATGCATACACGAAGTCACAACTAAAGAAAGGAACGCTTAGGCATAGTAGATTGCAAAGTAATGAACGACATTCAAAGAGTTAGAGTACGGTCATTACAGACAATCACAAGAGTAGTTCAAAACGTGGACATCATCCCAAAGTCTTAACACAAACAAAAAAACAACAAATTAAACTTTTCAGGAGTTGGAAGGGAAGGAGCAATCATTTGCGCGGACGCTTGCCAAGGGCCTTAAGAGTCTACTTTTGAAGATCGTTGTTCTGCACAAGAAGCTCATTGTTGCATTCCAAAAGCTCAATGTGCTGGTGAAGAGTTTCATGAACCTGTTGGATGAGATCTATCATCATGCATTGGTTCTCGATCATCATCCCAAGCAGGTACTTCTGTGAACACTTCTTAGTCTCATGAGGGACGCTCATGCGATCAGTTTCATCTTCCTCATCCTCAGCATCCTCTACAGGCGTCCCTACTACTTGCAATTTCTCCTGAGGCTCGCCTTCCCCATCCTTAGCAGCAGCAGCCTTGGCTCTTCTTTCAGCCTCTTTCTTTTCTTTGGCTAGCTGCCTCTTAACGGACGGTAACGACTCATCACATCGTAGTTTTCCAACTGGAGGCAGGGTGATTTGCCGGACGTCCCAATGAATGCCAAAGGACTTCTCCTCTCGAGGGGCGTAGAGATGTTGTTGCTCCAAAATCTTCTTGAATAACCCAAGGAAGGGGAGCGAGTGGCGTCCTCCATTGCACTTTCCCATGTGCTCCAAGATAACCCGTGCCAGATTTATAGGCTTTCGGTTCAAGAAGGCGTCCAAGATGATACTATCAGTGATTTGGACAATGGACTTCTTCTCTTGGCGGGGGACGACCATGCGCACTATGAAGGGATGCGCAAGGATTCTGTGGTAGAATCGCGCCCGCGGGGTGCGCAACCGCGGTCGCGTTTCGAAAGCAGAAGACCCAGACGTATAGGTACTAGACCGCGACCGCGGGTTTACGCCCGCGATCGTGGGTGTGTTGCTCAGAGAAATTTAAAAAAAAAACAACCTATCCCGCGACCTAAAAGTCGCGGATGGCCTCCTTCTATCCATCACCATCTTCATTCTCACACGCCGCCGATCTACCCTCACTCCCGTCCACATCATCGGCCGCTCGCACCGCCACCAGCACCACCGTCGGCCGCTCTCCCTCCTGTGTCGCCGTCGGCCCCATCTCTCTCTCTTTCCGGCATTTGGTGTCGGATTCCCAGATCCGGATCTGGGTACTCGTCGCCGGTGCCTTTCGACGGCCACCCGCACCACCACTTTACTACTGCAGTCGTTGGCCCCAACTCCAGCTTCTCTTGCGTCGTCATCGCCACCAGTCGAAGCCACTCGAGAGTCGCCACCGCCACAACATCGTGCGAATCGCAGATCTGCGAAATTCGCAGGACCCGCGACCGCAGATTTGTGACCCGCAACCGCGGGTGGTTTGTGCTCCCAACTCAAGCTATATTCCCTCCCGCGACCGCGGACTGTACACCCGCGCCCGCGGGTCAGCTCCAGCAGCATCACTCCGTTCTGTCTTTATTTCGCGACCGCGGCCCGTACACCCGCGCCCGCGGTTTATCGACAGAGGGTTCACTCGAGTTTCGTCAATTGGTAACTTCCTCTTCTGTACTCAATTATTTTCACTGCATTATGTCGCATCGAGTGAGGGATCTTACTAAGGGGCAGAAGAAGATTTGGGATGCTTTGAAAGATAGGGATATTATTTCTACCAAGTTCTTCCATGCTCCGACTTTGAGTGCGCTCGGGATGTTAGCCTGTACTCAGAGGATGCTTGTGCAGGGTGGTCTAGGGGGATTGATGCAGCCGTCTGAGGTTACTTACCGAGGTCTTGTGCTTGAGTTTCTGTCTACATTGCTTATTAATGGCGATGTGCTTTCTTTCCGGGCTTGTGGTAAGCCCTGTGTGGTGAGTAAGGAGCAGATTAGAGGATTGTTTGGTGTCACTGCCCCGCCTACTAAGGGGTGGGATTCTTTGACGACGAGTCAGGAGTTCTTTAATTTCTGGTTTGCTATTACTGGATGCCAGTTTAACAACCTGAGTGGAGAGTACAACTACAAGATCCCGCACCCATGTATTCTCCTTTGCCACAAGGTGCTTGCTATGACGTTTCTGGGTAAGGGTGAGGTGAACAAGGTTCCTCTTCATGATGCTCGCTTGTTGTGGTGTTTGATGCCTACGCAGCCAGTAGTGCCTGATTGGGTGGAGCTTTTCATTGACACTTTGAAGAAATATCCCAAGAAGGCCGGACGAATTGGTTTTGGCGGTCTGATTACTCGTTTGGCATTACCTCATGTGACTAGGGATGAGATCCAGATGTATCATGGTATGCCTTTGACTGATGATCATGAGTATGATGTCGCTCAGCTGAAGAAGGCGAGATGCTTGAGTGGTTCTGTTGAGTCGGGGTGGTTTTGGAGGTTTGGTTCTCCTGCTGCTCATTATTTGCGACTTCCCCGTCCATTTCTCTATGGTCAGCAGAACCATGATTTCTTTATTGCTCTTGAGGTTTTTGATGAGGTTGCTGCGGATGATGCTCCTATGCCTGATGCACCGCCAGCTGGTGGAGATCCTACTTGGGATGCTTATGCTACGGCTTATGCTTCTGGATTAGGCTGGGGTTCTTCTGCTGGTGCTAGTTCTTCTGCTCGTGATTTTGGATCCTATGATCAGAGTCAGGAGACCCGGATGCAGCGACTTGAGTCTAGAGTTGATGAGATGTCCCAGGCTGTAGCTGGGATGGTTGAGTTTCAGAGGAGGCAGGAGCAGTATTTTCAGGGTATGTGGCCAGGTTATCCTTCTTACTATTTTCAGCCACCACCTCCACCTCCTGATCAGTAGTGAGTCTTCTGATTCCCTTCTCTTTACTTTACTTCTTTGTTCTTAGCTTCATTGAGGACAATGAAGAGTTTAAGTATGGGGGAGGGGATTCACTGCTGTGTTTATGTACAGTTTCAGTCCCGATGAAAAAGAAAAAAAATTAAAAATTTAAAAATTTAAAAAAAAAGCCAAAAAATTGAAAAAAGGTATAGAAAATCTTGGGATGAGTCGGAAACCCGTAAGGGCAGCTCAGGTAATAAGCAGGTAACCCGGACCAGCATTAGGTTGGGGTAATATGAGGTTCATGAGAGATGTGAGTTTTGGTGAGCACACCCTTGAAAAATGAAATGAGTGATTAGGTGAAAACCCGAAAGGGCGCCTAAGTAGAATTGAGCGGAAAAATTGGAGTGTCTAGGATTTCATTCTACTTTGGGGCTTGAGGATTCATTGTAGATGTTAGGTAGATCCTTAAGATTGATCAGGATAGGAATTAACCATAGGTGTGAATGAAATCAATGGATGAATCTATGATCGAGTGATTATTAAAGAGTACGTGGATCTTTTGAATGAACCAATTTCCCATATTTGTTTGTTTATTTGTTTTGCTTTCTAGGTTAGTTTAGTTTAGATTTCTCCTAAATCCCCCCTTTCTTTGGTTGATAATTGTATTAATACTAGAAGCCTTAAGTTCTCTTGGGTTCGACCCCTTACTTGCATGCTATACTATCTTTGTTAGTTTGTTTGTTTGGGTTATTTATCTTTGATCTTAGCACGACGACTTTAGCCGAGTCACCTTGGTCAAGAGACTTAGCCATTTCTTCGTCGTCGCCTTGGGACGCTTGAGAAGGAGGAGGGGCGTCCATTGAAGTCCTAGCCAAGGACTTTGTGGGGACTTCAGCAGAAGTCGTTCCTTGGACTTGTGCACTTGCCTCGACCACTTTTGCCGGAGGAAGAGGAGGAGTCTTTTCTTTCGGAGGAGGAGGAGAAGGAGTTCTTAGCTTAGCTTTTGGAGGGGGAGCAGAGGGAGCAGGCTTCACCATTGTAAGGGGAGTGGCGGCGATTGGAGCTGGAGGAGGAGGAGGCGCGATTTTCACTGGGGAGTCCTCCACGGATATAACTATGGGCACAACGTCCTTAGCCGGGACCTGTGAGGGAGGGACTTCTTTTTGGACCTTAGGCATCGACTTTTCCAAGTCTGCCTCCATCTCCGCCGCTAGCGGATCAGCAGTGGGCACAGGGGCGTCCTCTACCCTTGGTGGAGGAGAAGGGAGTCGAGGGACGTCCTACAGGCTTTGCTTGATCGCCTGTGCAATGGCGTCCTCTTCAGCCTTGGCCTACCTCGCCTTTTCTTCCTTCTCTAATTGAATCTCAGAGAGGCGTATGGCAGCCATTTGTTCTTATGAGAAACCCTCAAGCTGAGCGGACGTCTTCAATCTTCGTTTGGGGCGAGGGGAGGGGAAGAAGGAATTGGGTTTGGTTGGGAAAAGGAGGGGCCTTTGATGTGAAGCTGTTTGGAAGGAGGGGGAGAGGATTGTCTCTTACGTTTCTGGGATGGGACGGAATCAGCTGGAGCCACGAGGAACTCCATGATATCAGGTAGAAGTTTGGCTAGCTCGTCCACCGTCCCACCAAAGCAATCAGAAATGATTCCCGGCCCCATGAAGGGAGGGTTGGTGTTGTTGGTTTCTTTAAGGAGGGGACGAATGTAAGTGATCATAAATTAATGAATTTTTGGAGGACAGTCATGAGCAGACGCCCTTTGGAAAATGTTGGCCAACGTCCTTGGCTCTTTTTCAAGCCAGTCCTCAATGAGTGGGTCAAGGGGAGGACGGCGTTTAGGCTGGGCTGGGAGTCCCCTGAATTGAGATTTAGTAGGACTATCTTGCTCTTTCTCAAGGACAAATGGATTTTCCAGAAATGAAAAGCGAGGAGTTCGAGAGGGTTTGGATTGAGATCGGGAAGATTGAGGTTTGTGGGGAAGAGGTTGGGATCTTTGAGGTGGAGGTTTTTGAGGCGGGGTGGTGGAAGGGCGGCGCTGGGAAGAAGACTGGTGGCGAGGAGGTTCTTGTCGCCCACGAGAATCCATGAGTGACCGGCCTTTCACTGGAGTAGTGGATCTCGATGAACTCGGGTTTCTCGCCGTCGAGGAAGATGGCGGAGAAGGCTGTGGGTTCCTTGTAGATCTAGTGTTGGCCATTTGAGAAGATTGGGTTTAAATAGGAGAGGATTAGGGTTGAGGGGATTCCGAGATCTGGGATGTGGAGATTTGGCAAGATTTTGCAAAGATTTCCGGATTTATGCAAGCAACAGGGAGGCAAAGAAGAGATATCAGAATACGCAGAGGTCTATTTATAGAAAGAAGACGAAGGGAAATGATCAAGGGTAATAGAGACTTTTCATTTGGCTTCCTCCACCCGCGTTCCCACACGTGGCATTCTTCTTTGCTAAAAAACCAGCTGTTTTGCACCCGTTACTCGAATCCCGAGATCTGCGCTAAAATTCTCTAAGACGGTTCACCGTCCCTTTTTCAAATTTTACAACTGCAAAGGACTCTGTCTTGGCGTCCTTTCAACACACAACACTTCGATACTGATAACGGAGCCACTGCGTCTTAAAAACTGATCACAACCTCTGACTCTTAGAACTCTGCCCTGACTTCCTTCAACTTTAAACAAGCGTCTCTTTGATCACTTAGCACCAGTTTTGAAAATCAAGCAAGTACGTCCCGTAAAGATAAGACCAAGAACGTTCATAGGACGCGTTTTCAAGATTCTCAGCTTAGGTAAGCTTAGAGTTCCCATCATTTTTGCTTGTAATGAGGGTAGGGTGATCAAAGATACACTTGAGGTAAAAAGCAAAATGAAAGTCGTTCAAAACACAAGCAAAACACATGTCTTAGACTAACGTCCTTTAAAGATGACTTTAAATGCATGACACACTTTAAAACACGTTCTCAACAAAACATAGCCAATCATAGAGGGAATAATAGAACGGGACTTGATCATTTAAAAGTTATCATCCCTAAAAGCAACCTGAGGTGCTCGTAGGGATGTCTATCAAGTGCTTTTGTAAAAATATCGGCCACTTGGTCCTCAGTCCTAACATGATCCACTCTAATTAATCCAAGTTCAACATTATTACGAAGGAAGTGATGTCTTATTTCAATATGCTTGGTTCTAGAATGATGAACAGGATTCTTGACAATACTTATAGCACTGGTGTTATTACACAAGATAGGGATTGTTTTCAGGAACGTACCATAATCTTCAAGTTGGTACTTGATCCAAAGGACTTGAGAGTAGCACAAAGCAGCCGCAACGTACTCAGCTTCTACGGTTGAGAGAGCCACGGAGTTTTTCTTTTTGGATCCCCATGAAATATGGCACGAACCAAGGGACTGTGCCATTCCGGATGTGCTCTTCCTATCCACCACATGGCCAGCGTAGTCTGCGTCAGAGTACGCCAGGTTTAGGGATGTCTTTCTGGGATACTATAGGCATAGGTCGTCCCGTCCCTTGAGATATCTGAAAATTCTTTTGACCTCTTGCATGTGGGAAGAAAGGACGCAAACCTATCGAACCAGGCACGAGGGGCTTGCTTGAGTCCATAGAGCGCTTTGTCCAAGAAGAATACGTGATTGGGGTGATCAGCGTCCTCAAGTCCTGGAGGCTGAGCGACGTACACCTCTTCTTTTAGCTTGCCGTTCAGGAGGCAGTCTTGACATCCATTTGAAAGAGCTTGAACCCTTTGTGAGCGGCGAAGGCAATGAGGAGGCGTATAGCTTCAATTCTAGCGGCATGAGCGAAGGTCTCATAGCCTTGAGCCACAAGCCTTGCTTTGTTTCTTGAAACGCCCCTGAAACTCGCGATGAGGTTTCAATGGGAGTCCCTAACGAACAACAAGAGCCTTCTCAAACTTGGTCACTAAACCAAGTGGATGCTGCTGAATCAAGTCAACAAGGAGAAGAAAGGCACAGTGTGAAAATTGCAATACCATGTCTTTTCAACTAGAGTGCTCTCAAGAAGAGGTCAAGTCCCTTAAGAGTCAGCTAGTGTGTCTAAAGCTTGAAAATGCAAATGTTGGATCGTTAGTCTGAGGGACGTCCTTTACTTTGAGCAAAGGCGTCCTTTGGTCAGGCGTCCCTACGAGGTGTAGGGGCGTCCTTTAGTATTGCAGTGGAAATAAAGACTAAACAGATAATAGATGAACGTAGTGAATTATAGAGGAACCACTCAAGACCAAATAGTTCTTGAGTGTAAACCTCTACCTCCTTGGAGGATTTTTGAATAGATCTTTCCTTTCTATTGAACGTTCTTACAGTTGTACTGGCGAGTCTTTACAGTTCTCTGACACTTAGCTTTTCCCTAAGTTCACTAGTAAAGAACTCCTTTAAGCCTACAACTTAAGCTTGCCCAATCTACTAAAGGACTCTATTCCTACGTTCTGCAGTACTTCGCAGAACACTCTCTTTCTTTTTGGGTTTTCTTGATACAAACAGTTTTTGTGATTTGGTTACAACTCTCACTCGATCTAACACAAGTCCTAGCACTGTTCTTGAGTTCTTGCGTCAGTTCTTCGTGTTCTTGAGTGAGTCGCTTTCCTCTGATTCTCTATGAATATTCTTCTGAAAGCGTTAGCGTCACAATAAATGCCTTGCGGTATTTATAGGACTTGGGGAAGGGCGTCATTCTCGTTCTGACAATCATGCCCTTCAGGTACGTGGCTACAGGATCTTCTTCCACGAGTTTGGCGGTGATGAGGAAGCTTCCTGTATCCAGCTGTGTGTGATGAACTCCGCTACAGGATCGGCCGCCACGTGTTGATGAACTCTGCTACAGGATCGTCCGCCACGTAGTGTTGGACTCTGCTACAGAATCGGTCTCCACGTGTCCTTGGATGATCAAACATTGTCGAGTGATGTCATCCTGTCGGCTAGTGGGTAAGGACTCCTTTCTTGCGTTCCTACTTGCTTGGGACTCCGTCCTTGCTCAAGTAGTCTCTTGCTCGTCCTTACTTCCTGTTAGCTGACGTCCCTAAGTCTAGGGAACGTTCATACACTTGTTGTCCTTTGTTAATTGGGCGTTCCTGAACACTTGGACAACTTTATCAGAATCAACGTGAGTTTGTCATATCAAAACTAAGGGACGGTTATGTGGAACACTAACAAGTACACAAGCGTTCTTGATAGCGTCCCAACAATTTCCCCCTTTTTGATGATGACAAACTCTTTTGCAGAATAGTTTTGACATTGGAACTTAGCATGCATGAAAACATTCTTTGATTCTTTAACATTTGGATTTTAGGGAGAGAGTTGCGTCCTAGAAAAGTTTCTAAGCGTCCTCTTTTATTCTAGCATGGGCGTTCCTTAGACTTTTCACTTAATAGTTCCCCCTTAACACTTGCTTATTCTAGATAAATATTTTATAGCGCATCTCTGCAAAACTACACTTCCCCCTTTTGGCATCATCGAAAAGGATAATAAGTGATAAGGACGTTAGCACAAACACATAACTAAAAGCAGTGGAACGCTTAAACAAACATATGCAAGCAAACAGAGGAATTTCCATTCAAACAGGAGTAAGAGTTATTACAGACCAATGATCATAAGTGTTTGAAATTCAAAAGAAGCAAAGGCAAAATAACAGGGAATGAAAGTGGTATTGGCAATCACTGAGAACGGCTCTGGTCTTAGTAAAACTTGAGCAGTTGCTCTTGAAGTTCAGCAGCCTTTGAGAACGCAGTAGACAAGTCCTTGAGAGCAGAGAAGATTAGGCACTGGTTGTCCATAATCGCACCCATGAGTTCTGTTGGAGGATGCTGAGAGATGTTCGCAGGAGCAGAACGGGGCAAAGGACATGTGCTAGAAGAAGGAGCGTCCTGAGGGAAAGCTGGAGGAGAAGAGGGCCCTAAGAGCATTTGATCTAGAGTTGTAAGATCTACAGCAGGCTCTTGATCGGTAGGGGACTCTTGAGACGTAGGAGCAAGCCTTGCGGCCTCAGCCTCAGCAGCTAGGCGTTCTTCTTCTGCTTTCTTTTTCTCAGCTTCTAGCTGCTTTACCATAGAAGGCAACTCTTCATTGTGCCTTATCTCGACCAGTCCTTTCTTTGCATTCCATTTTAGGCCAAGTTCTTCCTGAGGAGCGCTCTCATCATAGGCGTTCTGAGAGTCTAGGATCAGCTTGACTAGCCCCGGGTACGGCAAAGCATGTCTCTTCCTCCCACACTTAACCATATGTTGCATTGCTATTCTTGCTAAGTTGATGGGTCGGCGTTCCAGAAAAGCGTCAATGAGAATTATGTCATGAGTTTGAACAATTGACCTTTTCTCTTGCCTAGGAAGGACGGCGCGACAGATGAAGTAATGAGCTATGGCGCCGACTTTGCTCAGAACGCGAGCCACCCTGTCCAGTCCGATGGGCCTTTTGCCCTGAAAGATGTGCTCTACGAGAGGCAGTTCTTCATCAGTTGTTTCGAACCCGCCTTCCGGAAGAGAGCTAAGAGCATCGGACGGGGGCTTTTGGGGGCTGAGTCCTATGAAGGCGCGGACCTGGTGTTCATTGACGGAAGCCTTCTCACCATCTATTTTGAAGTGGAGAGAGCCGTCTTTTGATTTGTACCTCAGGTCCTTGTAGAACGCTTTTACTTGCTCCTTGTCCACCACAGCGGGCGCAGGCCCAACTTTCAGCTAGCCCTGAAATCGCAGAAGCTCGAGGAACTCCTGGACGTCATTATCGTTGTGGAAGGAAGCCAGCCACTCTTCAGAATACACAAGAGGGCTAAGGACGTTCACTGGTGCGCCATCATTTTTTCGTTTGCGCTTGCCTTTTGGTGAGTCGGAGTCCTCAGCATCATCTGACTCATCCTCAGAGTCACTGTCAGAAGCGTCCTTTGAAGGAGCGTCCTCTGTGCCTTGTTCTTTTTCAGCATCGCCACCAGCTGTGGCTTGATTGGCATCAGAGGTCTGACCCTGGGACGTGCCCTCGGCGTCCTGAGCTTCTGTGGAATTTTCAGTTATTGTGGGCTCAGCGTCCGCCGGGACTTGATGGGTTTCTGTTTGGATTGTGGGGGAGGGGTTTTCTTGTGGAGCTGGGGAGGGGTTGAGGATGGGGAGGGATTGGTTGTAGGGAGGGACCTCTTGAGCATCACGCTCGAGCTCTTCAGAGAGAGATGGCTCGGCGTTCTCCTGAGCGACCTGGTGCTCACCAGCGTCCTCAATTTGTGCAGGAGCGTTCACCTCTCCTTCATTATCGGAATCCCCAGTAACATCAATAAATGGGGAGTCCTGAGCAGGAGTACCTCTTTCGCTCCCAGATGAGCTAGAGGAAGAAGAGGAGGAGGAGGGAACGTGCTCAACCTGCACAGGAGCTTCCTTGGTCAGCAACACCTTGGGCTTTTCGCCAGCTTTCCTGCGGCGGAAGGTGTGCTCAAACGTGCGTTCTGCCTCCTCGGGGCCACTCTCGGAGGATGGACGGCGGGACCTTGGGGTCTCGGGGTCCTTCGGAGGTGATATGTGGGCCGGGGCAGATGGGAAGAGAGCCAAGTTTAGGGGGGACGGGGGAGGAAAAGGGATTATAGCGTTTTGTGTGGATGGTTGAGGGGACGGTGGAGGAGTTGGGAGTTGGACAATTTGGATTTGGGGGGGAGGAGTGGATTCCTTAGAAAGGTTGGAAGGCCGTTTTGTGGTGCTTGGCCTTTTTGTGGGGTTTTTAGAGGATGGGACACTAGAGGTCTTGTCCTTTTTGAGGGGCCTTGGGTCGTGAACCTTTTTGGAGCGTCCCTCCTTTAGGTGGGGGGGGGGGGAACTTGTCTACAATCTCATCTGGGAGCGAAAGAGGTACTCCTGCCGTAGTGGAGAAGGGTTGGGAAGATTTTGAGAGGGGAGAGGATGGTGTAGGACGTTTGAGGAGATTTTTAGTGGTTAAGGTGGGGACGGCAGGGGGAGGGGGAGAGGGACTTGGTACTCGGGACTTTAGCATTTTGTAGGCTAAGGAGTCCTCAGGGTACATGGGAAAGTCAGGGAGGACGGCGTTAAGGAGGTCGGGTATAAGTTCAAGAAGAGGGCCAAGATTCTCACCTCCGAACTGAGAAAAGAATAGTACGTCGTCCATCCTTCCGGGTAGATCTTTGAAGTTGGTCTTGTGGAGGCTGGGAACGACGAAGCGTTCAATAAACTTCTCATAGTTTCTTATCCTCACTGCATCGTTCTGGATTTCAGGCAGCTGCATACGTTCTCTGATCAAGTTGTACAACGTTCTGGGCTTTCTGTTGATGAAGTCCACCAACGATTCATTAAGAACGATGGGTTTGGGCTTCTCAATGTAGTGAGACTTGACGAGCTTTCTGCGCTTCCCGCCGGTAGAAGATCCGGCTACGTTCACTTGTCTTTGAGACATGTTTTCAGGTGAGTTTTAGAGTGAGAAAGTCGTCGGAGTTCTAGAGAGAAGTCAGAGCCAATTTGAGAGCAAGGAAGTGGTTGAGCGTAATAAATTCGAGAGCGACTGTTCTAGCCTTATATAGAGGAAGCGGTGGCAGAACTGTAATTACCACTGTGCAACTGTTCGACACGTGGCGAAACTTCCCCCTTAAGCATTGAGCAAAAGCAACGGTCACTGTTCACACTTTCAAATATTCAAATTTCTGACGCTTCAACTGCCTCTCAAATACTGAACTTGCGTTCTCCCTTTCATACTTTGGCGTTCTCCCATTCTTGGCAGAAATTTACCTCAGCAAGAATTTACCTTCTTCAAGCAAACCAAAAACCAACTTACCGTTCCAGTGATCACCTTTCGAACCATTTGAGAACAAAGCAAGTACGTCCAATAGAATAAAATAAGAAGCTCATAGGACGCTTTTGCAGAGTTCTCGGCTAGGGTAAGCTTAGAGTTCCCATCATTTCGGCTTATAATGAGGGTTGGGTGATCAGGGATACTCTTTTCAAGACAAAATAGAGAAAATTTGAATGGCGTTCCAAGGTAGCAAACACATCAAGTTTTAGACTAGCGTCCTTGCAAATATGAATTCAATGCATAACAGGCCTTAAACACTTAGAATCTACTAAACATAGCCAATCATTGAGGGAATAGTAGAACGGGACTTGCTACTTAAAAGTTATCATCCCCAAGAGCAACCTGAGATGCTCATAGGGACGTCTATCAAGCGCCTTAGTGAAAATATCAGCTATTTGGTCTTCAATCCTTACATGCTCCATGCTAATGAGTCCTAGTTCAACATTATCACGCAAGAAATGATGCCTTATATGAATATGCTTTGTGCGTGAATGAAAAACAGAAATTTTAGAAATTTCAATAGCACTTGTGTTATCGCAACGAATAGGAATAGTTTCAAGATTGATACCGTAGTCCTCTAGTTGATATTTGATCCAGATAACTTGTGAACAGCACGAGGCAGCAGCAACGTACTCGGCTTCCGCAGTTGAAAGCGCCACGGAGTTCTGTTTCTTGGATCCCCAAGAGACTAGGCATGAACCAAGGAACTGTGCCATTCCTGAAGTGCTTTTCCGATCAATTACATGTCCCGCATAATCAGCGTCCGAGTAGCTAACAAGCTTGAAGGACGTCTTCCTGGGGTACCAAAGGCAAAGATCGTCGCGTCCTTTGAGATAGCGAAAGATCCTCTTGACTTCTTGCATGTGGGACTCCTTTGGATTTGCCTGGAAGCGTGCACACAAGCAAACGGCAAACATAATGTCGGGACGGCTTGCGGTCAAATAGAGCAAAGAACCAATCATCCCTCTGTATAGTTTTTTATCAACGTCCTTTCCCTGTTCGTCTGCGTAAAGACGCGAGTTTGGAGAACATGGGGTTGCAACAGGTTTGGACGAGTTCATTTCGTACTTCTCAAGCATCTCACGGACATATTTTTGTTGGTGAATACGCGTCCCTTCCTTGAGTTGATTGATTTGAAGTCCCAAGAAGAAGTTAAGTTCTCCAATGAGGGACATCTCAAACTCACTACTCATTAAAGACTTGAACTCATCAACAAGTTTCATGTTAGTACTACCAAAAACAATATCATCAACATAAACTTGAGCAATCAAAATGTCCTTGTGAACTTTCTTTATGAACAAAGTTTTATCAATTGAACCTCTAGTGTACCCATCAGACAAAAGAAAGGACGCAAACCTGTCGTACCAGGCACGAGGGGCTTGCTTCAGTCCATAAAGCGCTTTGTCCAAGTAGTACACATGGTCCGGGTGAGAGGCGTCCTCAAAGCCAGGCGGCTGAGCAACATACACTTCCTCCTTTAGCTTTCCATTGAGAAAGGCAGTCTTGACGTCCATCTAAAATAGCTTGAATCCTTTGTGAGCGGCGAAGGCAATAAGGAGACGAACGGCTTCAATTCTAGCAACAGGAGCAAAGGTCTCATCATAGTCTATGTCTTCCTCTTGCTTGAATCCTTGAGCCACCAGTCTTGCTTTGTTCCTTGACACACGTCCACTCTCATCAATCTTATTTCTGAACACCCATCGCGTCCCTATGATATTTTTGCCTTTGGGACGTGGGACGAGAGTCCAAACTTTGTTCCTTTCAAACTGGTTGAGTTCTTCTTGCATTGCTTGAATCCAGTCAGCGTCCTGAAGTGCTTCTTTGATATTCTTTGGCTCCACCATAGAGACAAAGGCATTAAATGCATAGAAAGCCAAATTTGCACTCTAAGACTTGCTTGCAGCTGACCTAGTTTGAACTCCTTGAGAAGGATCTGAGACAATCTGGGATGTTGGGTGGTCCCGAGAGAAGCGGGACTCCCTTTGAAATAAATGAGCAAACCTTGGATCAATGTCTCCATCAGAATCATCACTATCATCTTGAGCATCGTCTTCAGTGCGTTCCCCCTCAGAGAGAGCGTCCACACCTTGACTTTGCCCACCTTGTTGACTTGATTCAGCTACATCTTGTTGAACTGGAGATTCACTATGAGATGGAACTCCCTGAACAACACTGGGAACTTCCACTGAGACTTCATCAGGATTTGGAGCAGCGTTCTTAGGAACATAGTACTTTTCAGAGGACCAATCTTCAACTTCATCTTCAGAGTCGTCCTGCTGTTGTGACGAGGAGCGTTCTTTCTTTCTTGCTTTTTCTTTGTGAGAAGAACTTTCTTTGAACACAACATGAATACTCTCCTCAAGCTTTAGAGTCCTTTTGTTGAAAACTCTATATGCTTTGCTGGTGAGAGAGTACCCAAGGAATATGGCTTCATCACTTCTCGCATCAAACTTTCCAAGTTTCTCTTTATCATTGTTGTGAACGAAACACTTACAACCAAAAACTCTGAGATAGTCAAGGCGAGGCTTCTTTCCGTTCAACAACTCATAAGATGTCTTTTTCAGGAGAGGACGGATCATTGCACGATTGATGATGTAGCATGCTATGGCAATAGCTTCCGCCCAGAAGTACTTGGGAACGCTATTAGCCAAAAGCATAGTTCTTGCCATATCCTCTAACGTCATGTTCTTTCTTTCTACAACTCCATTTTGTTGAGGAGCCCATGGAGCTGAGAAGTTGTGCGAGACACCACGTTGATCACAGTAGGCCAGGAACTCTGAATTTTGGAATTCCGTCCCATGGTCTGATCTTATAGCTTTGAGAGGCGTCTCAAGGGCAACTTCCACTTGTTTGATGAAGACTTTGAACGCATTGAAACAATCTGCTTTGGAAGCCAAGAAAAGAGCCCAAGTGAATCGAGAAAAATCATCTACGAGAACGTAAATGTACCTCTTTCCACCGTAGCTCAGCGTTTTCATTGGTCCACAAAGATCCATATGGAGAAGTTCCAAAGGCTTCTTCGTACTGACTTCATTTTTGGACTTGAAAGACGTTCTTGTTTGCTTCCCTTTGATACAGGCTTCGCACTGTTCAACCGTCTCAGGATTAATTCGGGGAAGTCCTTTCACAAGATTTATGTAGTGTAGCTTAAGGATTGTGCTAGGTCCAGCATGGCCAAGACGGCAATCCCAGAGATCAGCGTCCTTCTTTGAATCAGATAGACACAACTCTGATTTGGGCTTGAACTCTTGATTGAAGATGTAGACATTGTTTTGGCGTACTCCTTTGAGAACGACTTTGTTGGACTTCTTGTTGATAACGAGGCATTCCTTTGAGTCAAATGTGACTAGGTTTTCACCTTGATCACACATCTGAGAGACGCTAAGAAGATTGAAGCCAAGTCCTTCAACAAGACTTACGTTGGTTGCTTTGATGGACGGGTTAAGAATAGCAGTTCCCGTTCCCTTGATCTTTCCCTTGCCCTTATTGCCAAACGAGACAGTTCCTCCCGTGGCACTACTTTGGATAGAAGTGAGATGAATCTGGCTTCCTGTCATATGATTTGAGGCGCCACTATCAATGATCCAAGGGCGTCCCCTCACTTCCACCTGCCATAACAAAGTTAGTGTTTGGCGACCCAGGCAAGGTGTTCCTTACCTGGTTCGTTACAGAAATAGAACTCTGGTTCTGGCATGTAGTCATTAATATTCACATCATTTGAAATAGCATGCTTGCGGAAAGAATTCCTAGAGCGTCTAGAACGCCTAGGATTAACCTTAGGAACGGACTTAGCATTTTCGTTGTTAGTCCTAGCAGCCTTTCCATTTTCAACATCTTCCTTGAGTTTTAAGCAATCATATTTGTAGTGATCTCCTTGTCCACAGTACCAACACGTCCTATAGTAAGTACCGAGGTAGTACTTCTTGCTGGGACGTTGGATTTTGTTTTGCTTCATCTTTTGGGGATCACAGACTTTTGAACCTTCCCCTTTGGCAATTTTCTTATAAATTTTATGACTAGTGGATTGGTGTAGTAGTCCTCTTGTCCTATTTCTCCACTTTCTAGAACTCTAATTCTTTCAAGAAGATTCTTGGTTTTCTCACGTTCAAGTTCTAGTTCTGAGGTTTTGCTAGCCTCAAAGTCACTAGGGAGAGAGTTCCTAGATTCAGACTCATAGCCTAGTCCTCTTTTGGCTGGGACAAAAACTATTGGCTTGACTTCCTCAACTATGGGACTCTTTCCCAACACCTTCACTTCTTCTCTAAGCTTAGCGTTCTCAAGTTTGAGACACATTACTTCAGTTTTTAGAGATTTAGATTCTTCAAGTGAGGACTCTAGTCGAACGGTCATGGAACTACAGTTTTCACATTCAACAACTATATTCTCATTTTGAAGTTCAAGTTCATCCATTTTATGTTGCATTATAACACTTTCTTTCATGATTTTTCCAATCAGTTTAATGAGCTTAGATTTGGAACAATGTTCTAAAGAACTCATTATAGATTCACGTGTTACCTCATTTTTAGATTTCGGAACGTTCTCCTCAACAGTTGTGACGTCCTCCATAGCCATGTACGCCACTTGCTCATCAGGTTCTTCATCATCATCATCAGAGGAAGAACTCCCATTATCCCATGCAGAGGCGAACGCTCCAATAAGGGCTTTCGTCCTTATATCCTTAGCAGACATTCCTGTTATGCACTTTTTAGCAAAGTGTCCCTTCTTGTTACACTTGTAACATGTGAGTTCCATCATTTCAACATCGGAGTACTTGCGACTTTCCTTCTTTGGCATCTTGTGTTTGTTGATATATTTGTTCCTTTTGCCAAAGGCACGGACAACTTTGTTGAAGAGAGCAACTTCTTCCTCTTCCTCGAGTTGTTCCTTAGTCTTGCTTTCCTTTTCCTTCAAAGCTTGAACGCGCATCCTCTCGCGGTTCTCGTTCTTGTTAGCTTCCACCATCAAAGAAATTTCTTGCTGACGACGAATATAGTCAGCGTACTCTGGTGTTGTGGACGCCAAAGCAAGATCAGTTTGAGAGTTGTTTGCTAGTTGAGCCATATCAGTTTTCCTCCGTTCTTCGTACTGTCTGAGCTTCCCATAGATTTCTTCCATATCTAGAGTCTTGTTGGCCGTGTTCTCTTTGAACGTTGTCCTGTCAAAGTTCCAGACTCCGGTTAATCCATCAATGACCACTTGAACTCTATTCCTCATGGAGATTTCTGTTTCTAGGATGCCCAAGTTCCTCATCTTGGTGACAAGGGCCTCAAAACGGTACGAGTAATCGTTCACAGATTCATTTGGCAACATAGTAAAAGCATAGAACTCCTTCTTGATTTTCAGCTGAACGTCCTCTTTCATTTCAGCTGTTCCTACATGAAACTTCTCCAGGGCATCCCACTGTTGTTTAGCAGTTGGCAAGTTACCGACTCGAGTGGCGTCCCTCTCACATAGGGATGCTTGAAGGAAACACATGGCTTTTGCGTTGGTTTCCATCAATTTGAACTCATTAGGACCCCACTCGTCCTCCTTATCAACCTTGTCAGCGGGCACCTTGAGATCTCCCTTCATGATGACCTTCCAGCATTGATAATTTTGACCTCTACAGAAGTTCGCGAACCTTGTTTTCCAGCGATTAAAGTTGCCGTCCGTCAGGCGCGGAGGCTTCACAAAAGAGATTCTAATCGGTTCCATGTCCATCTTTACCTGCAACTCAGTAAGAATCTAGAGCTCCTGCTCTGATACCAATTGTTGGATCGTTAGTCTGAGGGACGTCCTTTACTTTGAGCAAAGGCGTCCTTTGGTCAGGCGTCCCTACGAGGTGTAGGGACGTCCTTTAGTATTGCAGCGGAAATAAAGACTAAACAGATAATAGATGAACGCAGTGAATTATAGAGGAACCACTCAAGACCAAGTAGTTCTTGAGTGTAAACCTCTACCTCCTTGGAGGATTTTTGAATAGATCTTTCCTTTCTATTGAACGTTCTTACAGCTGTACTGGCGAGTCTTTACAGTTCTCTGACACTTAGCTTTTCCCTAAGTTCAATAGTAAAGAACTCCTTTAAGCCTACAACTTAAGTTTGCCCAATCTACTAAAGGACTCTATTCCTACGTTCTGCAGTACTTCGCAGAACACTCTCTTTCTTTTTGGGTTTTCTTGATACAAACAGTTTTTGTGATTTGGTTACAACTCTCACTCGATCTAACACAAGTCCTAGCACTGTTCTTGAGTTCTTGCGTCAGTTCTTCGTGTTCTTGAGTGAGTCGCTTTCCTCTGATTCTCTATGAATATTCTTCTGAAAGCGTTAGCGTCACAATAAATGTCTTGCGGTATTTATAGGACTTGGGGAAGGGCGTCATTCTCGTTCTGACGATCATGCCCTTCAGGTACGTGGCTACAGGATCTTCTTCCACGAGTTTGGCGGTGATGAGGAAGCTTCCTGTATCCAGCTGTGTGTGATGATCTCCGCTACAGGATCGGCCGCCACGTGTTGATGAACTCTGCTACAGGATCGTCCGCCACGTAGTGTTGGACTCTGCTACAGAATCGGTCTCCACGTGTCCTTGGATGATCAAACATTGTCGAGTGATGTCATCCTGTCGGCTAGTGGGTAAGGACTCCTTTCTTACGTTCCTACTTGCTTGGGACTCCGTCCTTGCTCAAGTAGTCTCTTGCTCGTCCTTACTTCCTGTTAGCTGGCGTCCCTAAGTCTAGGGAACGTTCATACACTTGTTGTCCTTTGTTAATTGGGCGTTCATGAACACTTGGACAACTTTATCAGAATCAACGTGAGTTTGTCATATCAAAACTAAGGGACGGTTGTGTGGAACACTAACAAGTACACAAGCGTTCTTGATAGCGTCCCAACAGCAAATCTTAGGGACAAGGTGAAAATCTTAGGAAAGAGTCCCATGACTGAAACTGTGAATCCGATTGTCTTTGTTCCAGCTAGGAAAGGACTAGGGTATGAATTAGAAGCGGAACTCTACTTTCTCTTCACCATCTTAACATGATAGGAGTCCCTTCCTTGGCTTTGTTAGATGAGAAAGGAAGCACCTTTGTTGTCGAAGAAGAAGGAATGGACTTCGGAATTTTGTGAAGAGGGTCGACCACGTCCTGAGGATGGTCGGTGTCGAACTCTTCAACAATGAGGAAGGGGTCGGTGTCGACCATGTGGGGTCGGACACGACTACCCTTGAACTGGGTTGGTACTCTTCATCCGCCGTCTTCTTGCTCGTATCTTGCTCTGGAAACTTCTTTTCGCTCCATGGGTGAACTACAACAATGTGGCCTCTCGGGTTCTCATCGGGTTGGCCGGGTAATTGCCCATGAGGTCGTGGGATTCGAGCCGCTAGATCACCATGTTGGGAGTTGTCATCCCATGATTCAAATTCTTCGAAGCTTGCATTAACATCTTTCATCTGCGTGGCAATCTCAGCTCGTACTCCTTTCATGGTTCCTTCTTGCAGCCCTTGCACCCATGATGGTGGCTCTTCATAGCTAGGAGGTTCATAATAACCCCAGTGGGGATAACCATCATTCCTCCAATAGGGATCCCAAGTATAAGGTGCGGCTAACGGCTCTCGAAATTGATGTTGAGGTAGAGCGTCCTCTTGGAAGGTGTTGGGTTGTGCTTGGAGGTAGGTTGGGGCTTCCCGTTCTCTTTGACTCGCATAAGCATCAGCATCTCTTTCTCTTTGGAGGTTTAGCACTTCAAGACGAAGATTAGCCAACTCTCTAGCAATGGACTCAAAGGTCGACATGGCTACATCTAACCTCAAAACAAAAATAACACAAAAAAAATCAAAAACACACAAAGGGATTGGGCTAGTCCCTCACCCGATAGAAAGCTAGACAAATAAACTAAACTAACTCCCCGGCAACGGCGCCATTTTATTGAAGGGTTTATTCTTGAATAAATAAATTTGTCAAGACCCCACCGAGTATAGCGAAGTCAGGATCATCCATGGGAGTTAGAAGAAACTATAGTCTAGCAATCAAACTAACAAAACAAAGTAAAAACAACGCAAAACAAGCAAAACAAACACGTTCAGACAATGGTCGGACCCAACCTTAGGCAGGTTGTGCTCGACCATGAGATTCACACTACGTAACACAAACAAAGAAGAACAGAAGGGGGTAAGCTGCAACCTAAGGGGGGTCGGCTGCGGCCTTCAACTGGACATGAAAAAAGCTTTGCAAAAATATGGAAAAATATCTAGGACCAAGAATTCACAAAAACATAATCATGCATTGAAAACAACAATCAATGATCAACTCATCCTATAATCTCATGAATGACTTTCGCCACAAGTAAACACATCAAAATCTCAACTTTCATAAAGATATTGACATGCAATCCTACTTGTTATCTAAAGGTTTTAACTTTCGTTTCAAACCCGAATTGTTAAACAACTTGAATTAAAAAGAAATCCAACCTATAACTTAAGATATCCTCAACCTTCGTAGAAATCTCTCAACTTGTCTTGCAAAATCCCTCTCCTAAACCTCCTCTTTCTCCCCTAATGTGTCATTCTATTTGTGATGATGTGAAAAATACACCCTAGGACCATTTATATAGGGATACAAGAGATCTAAAAAAGAAACAACCCCTATCCATAAATAAAACACCCAAAAGGACAATTACTTGGGAGGCAAGGTTTCGTCCGCGCTATATAGGATTCGGTAGGGTCGGGGCCGACCATGGAGAGGTCGCGGCCGACCATCACTTTTCATGTATGGGATAGGTCGTGGTCGACCTAAGGTGGGTCGTATGTGACCTCCCTCTGAAACCATGATTCTTCTTGTTTTCGCTAGAACTTGCTCCATTGCTTATCCTTCTTTCAGGGTTTCTTTCTCGATGTTTCTTGGGTTCGTTTTAGACTTCTTGTAGCTCATTTTATGACACTTTTTGGCTTGAAGATCCATGCTTGAATCCTTGAAAAGACTCCACTTGACTTGACTACGAACACCGCAACACCGTCATCTCCTAAAATGCTCGGGAAAGCTCGAAAACTCCTCTAAAATGTTCCAAACACCTATAAAACACAAATGCAAACACAAACGACTCCAACCCTCGAAAGAGAGTTGAAATCTCATGCAAAACACATAAACTAATAGGAAAATACACAAAACAACCTAGAAAATAACCTATGAAATCTATCTAAAAAGCATGACATCACCCATTGAGGAGATGGACCTTTCAAGGTACTTAAGACAATCGGGGACAATGCATACAAGCTAGAGCTGCCCGGTGAATATGGAGTAAGTGCCACTTTCAACGTTGCTGATCTCACACCATACCTAGGACTTGATGAAGAGTTGGGTTTGGGGTCGAATCCTTTTCAAGAAGGGGAGGTTGATGAAGGGTCATCTAGTCAGCCACCTCCAAGCGCCCCTACTCTCTTTGATGGGTCAATCACTAGATCCCGATCCAAGAAACTACAAAGTGGGATGCTTGCCTTTATGTGCTATACTTGTGCCAAGGAGGTGAGAGCAAGCATGGAGCCAAGTGTCAAAGTTGTGTGCCTAGCAAGAGTTGGCGTAGGCCAGGAGGACAGCCAAGGCACCAGCGGCATTGCATGAGTGCCTCGAGTGTGCCTTGTTGGGGCACCGGCGCGGGTGTGCCTCGTTTGGGCACCGACGCGCCTGTTTTGGGCACTCGGAGTGCACAACTTCATTTGGGCCGATTATCTTTATATTAGGCCTACCTATCTTAGTTTTAATTAGACCTTTATAATTATTTCTTCTATTCTCAGATTTGGAACACATAAATACTGTTTTGTCAGCTTGAAAACACTTAGACATTCCTTGGTTAATGAAATCGTTTCTCTCCCTTTGAAAAGAGAGAGCCGAAGCTTTGCTTCATTGTGTGTGTGAATTGCAGCTTGGTTTGTTTGATTTGTGTCAATCCTCTTCAAAGCTTGGTGCTTATCAACAATCATGAGTCCCCTTCTTGTGCTTCAAGGTTTTGCCTTGTTGTGTAGGATTGTAAAGGTTGGTTCTTCATCCATTCTATTAGGCTCTTGGTTAAAATGTGCACCAAGGGTTTAATAGTTGTCTCGGAGGGCTATCCTTGTCATTTTTATCCATATTTCTTCTTATTTCCTCGTTTCAGTTTGTTTCTTTTTGTTGCGTCTTTTCCCATTTGTTGAATCGACTCCTTTGTTGAGTTTTGTTTCCAATCAATTCTGACCATTGCTTCCTTGTGTTTTCTTTGTTGTTTCGTGAATGTAGAAGATCGGGCATCCACACGGCTAACCCCGTATCACCGACATACGAAGATTTTGAGAACTTGCAGCTTGTTTGGTCATGTCATATTTGTCGTCAGCCTGTCTTAAACATTTGAACTTTGAAGAGCGTTCCTGGTCGCTAAGGATTGTGTCCTTATCATCATAAAAATTCAGTCTTGTTCTTTCTTCTAGGTCTTTGTGTCCCTACTTCTTAGGGAATGTTGTTCATTTATTGTCCTTTTTGCATGATGAGCATCCTTGTAAGTTCCTAGGACATAACTTGGACAAACACATTAAATCAAAGTTGAGTTTGTCATTATCAAAACTTAGGAAAGATTATTATTGATACGATTCTAAGTACTTGCATCCTTCACATCGTCCCAACAGGTCTAGATAATGAAGGCCAAGCTCGAGGAGAAAGGTAACACATATGAAGAGGTGAAACAAAAGTTGCAGGTTGATGACAGGCCCAAAGTACTCTACCAACCTAAGGATAGGACCCCGGGTCAATCAACAAATATATTTGCATCACGAACCCGTTATAGTACGGTGGTCGAGGTCGATCACATGGAATTATTTCATGCGCGTTTGAACGGTTGATTGTATAACACAAACACAATGGGAAAGAAAACACACAAAGCAACTCGGGCCCGAGGTTGTCAATCTCGGGACCGAGGTAGCTAGGCGCAAACAAATTCGAGCTCGAGGCTAGGGGACTCGGGCACGACGCAACAATCAATAAAAAGGGAAGAAACAAGCTAGGCTAAGGAGGATCTTAGGGCTAGGGGTTCATGCCAACAACAACTTCACATGCTATCATATAGACCAATGATAGACACATGTTAGGTAGTGTTTTAGAGCATGTTTAGTTAGGATTTTTATGGGTTTTGGTTTAATTTTAGTTAGTTTTGCTAGTTTTGTTAGTTTATAGAAAGATTCGGATATCTACACTTTGTTGTGCCTTTTGATTGTAGATGTGAAGACAACAAATGTAGAGGAGGTGAAGCCGAAGCATTAGAGGAGGCAAGAAGAGAGCCAAGCTATGAGATTAGCCCAAGAGGTGATGGGAAAAGCACACTTCGGTTTGGACTATGTATTGGAGTTGTTGTTTCGACACCTCTTGCTTGTAAGGGCTGGATCTGGAGCTATCGTGGTCGGATCGAGCTGATTTTGGTGTCATTGGAAAGCTAACTCGAAGAGCTACAATTCACCTTTTTACTCCGAGTCCAAATTCCAACTCGAAGTGGGTCAAAACAGCCTCTGAAGTGATATGTGACGACCAGTGTTGAAAGCGCGGGCAGGAGGCCAAAGCGCGCCCGCGCTTTAAGGGTTCATCCCGCGTTTCGAGACCTGAGTCTCTGCCGTGAAAGCGCGGGCAAGGCATCGAAAACGCGACCGCGTTTCTGGGTGCTTGCCCGAGTTTTCGCCCGTGTCCGAGTTATATCCGAGATTTTTATGGGATTCTTTTTGGGCCTTTTGGGTTATCTTTTTAGATATATTTTTTGGAACCTTAGAGATATATATATATAGCTTTTGTTTTCTAGGTTTGGATTATCTTCATATCTTTGAATCTTTGACATTGGTTATTGAAGACTTCGAGAACAAGAAAACCCTATGGGAAACTTTGTAAGCTTTTCAATGTATTTCAGTAGCTAAATTCCTTTTGCTTGACTAGTTAATTGAAGTTGTGAACGAAGTATTATTGTGAGGTTTGATTGTTCTTAATTTTCCTTGACTAGATTGTTTTCTCTGTGATTAATTGCTTAATTTCAGCCTAGGGTTTTATTAGCTTGATCACCTAATATGATCTCTAGGATGAATTACAACTAGATCTTTCTAATTACCGGTCGGTGTTAGTTAGATCATAAGTAGAATCTTTAATCAATCTAGGACTGGTAGGACTAGTTGATTAGGGAAGAGAATTCAATTGCATGTTATTTGGATGTCTGGTTGCTCTGAATGCATGTTTCTATTGATGCTTGGATCTTAATGTTGTTGTCAGGTTGAATCTAGGAGGTCTCTTAGGTTATTTGATAATTAGGGTTGTTAGTACCGGTCGGGCTAATAACTAGAATTGGAGTAGGATTAATAATGCCATGAAGTTGGGTTATTAGCATTCCGCAATAGATTGGTCAAGGTAAAGAAAGAATTTTGATAATCAATGATCAATAATCGAGTTCGCAATGGATACTAACTGGTTAAGCATACTTCTCCCATATTTTACATCTCATCTTTGTTTTGCATTCCTTAGTTAGTTTAGTTATTAGATTCATATTCAAAAACCCCCCTTTTCTAACTCTGAGTAGCGTAACAATAAACACTGAAAACCTGAGTCTCTGTGGGATCGACCCTTACTTCCCTACTACATTCCTAGTAGGTAGTTTGGATTATTTTGATAGGTATTAAGGCGACTAAAATACCGCTTATCAACCAATGAACTAGAGGCTTTCGACTTATACATAGATCAACAAATCGAATCACATCATGCCATTAATCTCAAGGAACGGCTTTCAGACATTCAAGAAAATCGACTTTCCACTTCCGCTTCGAGTCGATCGACTCTCTATCTACTCCTATTCGACCATGGGATAAAGAGGCCTTCTCTTCGTCCCTTCGAACCAACTTTCCTAGGTTGTCAATCTAAGAATCTTGCTCATAAGGTAAATAGACATGGATTTAGACAATCAAATCATGAAATTGGTTCAAGCACATGCAATTGAGTTGGGGTTTTCGCCCTCTACCCTAAGATCAAGCTAACTACTCACTAATCATGGAATTCAAGCTAGCAATCATCAAAGACCATAAGCAAATCATGATTCATGCAAGTCAAATCCACAATAAACAAACACAAAATCAAAGCCAAAGCAAACTTGAATTAATTAAAGGAAGAATTCTTACAATCTCTACTCCCACTCCATACCAAAGGGTTTCTTTCCTCTCCAAGGAAAGGAATTCACCTAAATCCTCCTCTAGATCTTGGGTTCTTTCCCTCCCTTGGAGAAGAGTCCACCCCCTTCTTCCTTCTACTCATTCAAACCTCACTCTCAATTTACTCTCTCCAAGCTTGTCTAGATGATCATCTAATGAGAGATTACAAGGGTTTAAATAGAGATTTTCCCTCTTATTACAAAGACTAGATTACCCCTCTAAACTCCTTGATCCCCAAGGAAAGTCCTTGACCTCCAAGGCTTCTAGAACTCCTTGATCTCCAAGGCTTCTAGACTCCTTGATCTCCAAGGAAGCAAATACAATTATGGGAATTAACAAGAAAATCCCAAAAAGAAAGGAATCCGGATCCACGATCGACATGGATCGACACGGAGAACCTCGGGCCCGACTTGCTTTTACCTCGGTCCAAGGGCATACGTTCCAGTACCTCGGGCCCTACTTGCCACACCTTGGGCCACCACCTCGGTCCACCATGGTACCTCGGGCCCGACTTGTTGGGTACCTTGGGCCTAAGGCATTTTTCAGCTTGTTTCGCTCCGTTCCCTCTCATTTTAGCTCGGAATGACTCGATTCTTTCGCCGTTCAATTGGTCCTCAATTGAGGCTTCTTCCCATGCATCTTTAGCTCCATTTTGGCTCCTTTTTCGTCCTTGAATTCCTCCATGAACCATGATGCTCCTATCTCCATGATTCTTGCTCCAAAATGCCTATAAAACACACAAAACGCGCATAGTCTCCGAATCTCATAGAAAATCAGAATCCAAGATAAAAAGAAACAAAACACTCAAGAAAAGAAGAAAAAGGTCTAGAAATACCAAGGAAAACACACTTAAAACACTACCAAAATGAGATACATCACAGGTGTCTCGGTACCAACCCCTTGCGCCTCGATACTGACCCCTTGCACTCCATAATTTCGAGCCACTTAAGGTAAGTTTTCTTTTCGTTCTTGACTTATCACCCAAACCTAAAAAACATTCCCCTTCCTCTATCCCGACACCACGCAGTCATCACCCCTTCCTCACCTCTCTTGCACTCTCTCTCTCTCGTAAAAAATCACCACACCATGCCACCGCATCTTGGTCACTACTCCACTAATGCTTTTTTCGCACCATGCAAGCCCCCGCCACTGATCCCCTTTCGACCCCCCCCCCCCCCCGCCACTGATCCCCTTTCGACCCACAAATGATCCAAGTCATTTTCGTTTGTTAACGACCACAAATCCTTCTTGTTCATTGCTTTCTTTAGCAATTTGGTATGATTCCTTAACCCTAAACTCTTAATTTCAATTGCCTATTTTTAATAATGGATTTGTTGTCAGATTTCAAAAGCCTAGTGACTTGCCGCAGAGCTCTTTATTCAACAATCGAATTGAAAACCCTAACTAGAGATACGAGTAAAACATGCAAGTAAGGTCGTGAGGGGTCAAATCCAATGGAATCAGATGTTCTCAGAAAGCCCGTTCAATCAAGAAGAAGACAAGGGCTTTAGAAGGTTTGAGTAAAACACACAAGACACAAACTTTGATATCAATACAAGGGAAGAAGAGGTTATTCAATCAGATACACACAAGGAATCATTCGATCATTAGTTTATCCAAATTCTTAGAATTCTTTGATTAATTCCAATTCCGATATTTCATAATCACCCGTCCACGGTCCAAAAAATATGTAAACTCCTTAATCTAGATCTAGCAATGAAAGTAGGAATATATAGGATATCAAATCAAGCAATCAAGCTACGAGTCAATTGAAAGATAATACAATCTAATCTCTTTCTTAATTCTAGTTCACGATCCTAGAACTTAAGTTGTTTTCATTGAAAAAATAAGATCACATAGACATGAATCAAATTAAATCAATCACTATAGAACAAAGATAACTCAATTAGTTGATCAGGCTCAAAGAGTCACACAATATTCATGAAATTAAGCACAAAGAGAAGAGTTATTAATCAATGTAAGAAACTATACCAAAACTTCACGAATTCATCAATATGCTTCATTTCATAAGTAATTCTCCAAAGGGATTTAGCTCTCCATAACAACAATGAATAAAATCTACGAATAAAATAAAGCTAACTATAACTATTGAATACCAAAAACCTTAAGATATCCTTCACTTAAATAGTGTTTGGAAGGGAAGTGACTCGGCTAAAGTCGTTATGCCAAAATCAAAGATAATAACTCAAACAAAGCAAACACAACATAGCAAACAAGTAAGGGGTCGAACCCAAGAGAATCAGTTCCTTAGATTGATTTTAGTTCGATTCATGCAAATCAAACAAAAGGGGGATTTTGAAGGAGGTTGCAATCAATATTAGCAGGTAGAGTTCATTCAATCAATTTCACTTTATTAATTCATTGATCATCGATTCATCCACTTATTTATATTCTTAGGTCAATTTCAATCCTTACCTTAATTATTCGCTAGTCCACGGTCCTAGCAAAACTACGATATGAGCAAGGACGCTTAATTAAAATCATGCAATACACACAAGGATAATAGGAAATTGAATCATGCAATCAAGCTACGAGTTTCATGCATAAAACAACCATTGAATACTCTTCCCTAATCTAGTCCACGGTCTTAGAATAGAGTTGTTTCGAGAACAAGAAAGATACATAGACAACAACCAATCCTAATTCAAACAATAGATTTAAGCCAATTAGACAAGTGGATCAGGCTCATATAATCAAACAAAGATCATGGGATGAAGCATAAGAGTTGTTGGATCGTTAGTACTGAGGGACAGCCTTTACTTTGGTAAAGGCGTCCTTTGGTTAGACGTTCCTACGAGGTGTAGGAGCATCCTAGAGTAATGCAGCGGAAATAGTACTTAACAGGTAAGTAATGAACGCAATGAGTTATAGAGGAACCACTCAAGACCAAGTAGTCCTTGAGTGTAAACCTCTACCTCCTTGGAGGATTTTTGAATAGTTCTTCCTTTATATTGAACGTTCTTACAGTTGTATTGGCGAGTCTTTACAGTTCTCTGGCACTTAGCTTTTCCCTAAGTCCACTAGTAAAGGACTCCTCTAAGCCTACAACTTAAGCAAGTTCAATCTACTAAAGGACTCCTATCCCTGCGTCCTACAGTACTTAGTAGGACTCTCTTTCTCTTCTTTCGATTACAAACAGTTTTGTGATTTGGGTTACAGATCTCACTCGATCTAACTCAAAGTCTTAGCACTGTTCTTGAGTTCTTGAGTTTGTTCTTTGTGTTCTTGAGTGAGTCGCTTTCTCTTTGATTCTCTCTGAATATTCTTGAAAGCATTAGCGTCACAATAAATGTCTTGCGGTATTTATAGGACTTGGGAAAGGGCGTCATTCTCGTTCTGACGATCATGCCCTTCAGGTACGTGGCTACAAGATCTTCTTCCACGAGTTTGGCGGTGATGAGGAAGCTTCCTGTATCCAGCTGTGTGTGATGAACTCCGCTACAGGATCGGCCGCCACGTGTTGATGAACACTGCTACAGGATCGTCCGCCACGTAGTGTTGGACTCTGCTACAGGATCGGTCTCCACGTGTCCTTGGATGATCAAACATTGTCGAGTGATGTCATCCTGTCGGCTAGTGAGTAAGGACTCCTTTCTTGCGTTCCTACTTGCTTGGGACGTCCGTCCTTGCTCAAGTAGTTTCTGGCTCGTCCTTACTTCCTGTTAGCTGGCGTTCCTAAGCTTATGGGACGCCCATACACACTTGTTGTCCTTTTGGTCACTGGCGTTCCTGAACACTTGGACAACTTTATTAGAATCATAGTGTGTTTGTCATATCAAAACTAAGGGACGGTTGTGTGGAACACTAACAAGTACGCAGGCGTTCTTGATAGCGTCCCAACAATTTCCCCCTTTTTGATGATGACAAACTCTTTTGCAGAATAGTTTTAACATTGAAACTTAGCATTCATGAAAACTTAAAAGAGTCCTCTAACACTTAGAGAAATTTTAATAAGCACAAGTTTTCAATCTTTGATTCTCTAGCTTTTGGATTTAAAGGAGAGAGTCGCGTCCCAGAAAAGTTTCTAAGCGTCCTCGTTTATTCTAGCATGAGCGTTCCTTAGACGTTTCACTCAATAGTTCCCCCTTAACACTTGCTTATTCTAGATAACTATTTTATAGCGCATCTCTGCAAAACTACACTTCCCCCTTTTGGCATCATCGAAAAGGATAACAAGTGATAAGGGCGTTAGCACAAACACATAACTAAAAGCAGTGGAACGCTTAAACACATATGCAAGCAAACAATGTAATTTCCATTCAAACAAAAGTTAGAGTTATTACAGACCAATGGTCATAATGTTTGAAGTTCAAAAGATGCAAAGGCAAAAAGGTAGGGGATTAAGGGGTGGTGGCAATCACTGAGAACGGCTCTGGTCTTGGTAAAACTTGAGCAGTTGTTCATTAGTTTCATTTGCCTTGGAGAACGCAGAAGATAGATCTTTGAGAGCTGAGAAGATTAGGCACTGGTTGTCCAAGATCGCACCCATGTGTTCTGCTGGCGGATGTTCAGAAATATTTGCAGGAGCAGAGCGGGGTATGGACCTGAACTTGAAGAGGGAGCGTCCTGAGGAAGAGCTGTAGGAGAAGAAGGTCCTAAGAGCATTTGATCGAGAGATGTAAGATCTACAGCAGGCTCTTGATCCTGGTAGAACTCTTGAGGCGTCGAAGTAAGCCTTGCGGCCTCAGCCTCAGCAGCTAAGCGTTCTTCCTCAGCTTTCTTTCGAGCTTCCTCAGCTTCAGCTTTCAACTGTTTTAGAACGGACGGCAGCTCTTCATTGTGTCTAATTTCAACCAGTCCCTTCTTGGCGTCCCATTTTAAGCCAAGTTCTTCAGATGGAGTGCTCTCATCATAAGCATCTTGAGACTGCAAAATCGCCTTCACTACACCAGGGTACGGCAAGGCGTGCCTCTTCCTTCCACACTTGGCCATATGTTGCATCGCAATTCTGGCTAAGTTGACTGGGCGGCGTTCAAGAATTGCGTCAATCAGAATTATATCGTGAGTTTGCACGATTGAACGCTTTTCTTGCCTTGGAAGAATGGCGCGGCAGATGAAGTAGTGAATGATTGCGCCAACCTTGCTCAAAACGTGAGCTACCTTGTCGAGTCCCATTGGCCTTTTCCCTTGAAAGACGTGCTCAACCAGAGGCAGTTCTTGATCAGTTGTTTCGAAGCCACCTTCAGGAAGTGAGCTTAGAGCATCAGATGGTGGCTTGCGTGAACCTAGGCCAAGGAAGGAGCGCATTTGGCGTTCTGTTATGGAGGCTTTCTCACCTTCAATTTTGAAGTGAAGGGAGCCTTCTTTTGCTTTGTAGCGCAGATCGTTATAGAACGCCTTAACCTGTTCCTTGTCAACTGTTATCGGCGCTGGTCCAACGTTTTGCCATCCTTGAAATCTTAGGAGATCGAGGAACTCCTTAACAGCTTCATCATCGAAGGAGGCGAGCCACTCTTCAGAATAAATAAGAGGACTGAGGACTTTGACGGGCACACCAGCGTTCTTCCTCTTACGCTCGCCCTTGGGGGACTCAGAGTCCTCATCATCATCATCGGACTTGTACTCAGTCTTCTCTGAGTCACTATCAGAGGCGTCCTTTGAAGGAGTGTCCTCTGTGCCTTGTTCAGCATCGCCACCAGCTGTGGCTTGATCAGCAGACCTCTGTCTTTGGGACGCGCCCTCAGCGTCCTGAGCCTCTGTTTGTTGTTCAGTTGTTGTGGGCTCGGCGTCCGCTGGGACTTGATCGGATTCTGTTTGGATTGTGGGAGAGGGGTTTTCTTGTGGTGCTGGGGTGGGGTTGAGGATTGGGAGGGATTGGTTGTAAGGGGTGACCTCTTGAGCATCACGCTCGAGCTCTTCAGAGAGAGATGGCTCGGCGTTCTCCTGAGTGACCTGGTGCTCACCAGCGTCCTCAATTTCAGTAGGAGCGTTCGCGTCTCCTTCCTCTTCATCATTGGAATCCCCAGTAACGTCGATGAAGGGGGAGTCCTGAGCAGGAGTGTCTTCCTCGCTCCCAGATGAGCTAAAGGAGGAAGAGGAGGAGGGAACGTGCTCAATCTGCACCTGAGCTTCCTTGGCCAGCAACACTTTCGGCTTTTCGCCAGCTTTTCTGCAGCGGAAGGTGTGCTCAAAAGTGCGTTCGGCCTCCTCTGGGCCACTCTCGGAGGATGGACGGCGAGATCTGGGGGTCTCGGGGTCCTTTGGTGGAGAGATATGGGCGGGAGCAGAGGGGAATAGGGCCAGGTTTAGCGGGGACGGAGGAGGAAAGGGGATTAGAGCATTTTGAGAGGAGGGTAGAGGGGACGGGGGAGGGGTTGGTAGTTGTTCAATTTGGATTTGGGGGGGAGGGGTGGATTCTTTGGAAAGAATGGATGGCCGTTTTGTGGAGCTCGGTCGTTTTATGGAGGTTTTGGAGGATGGGACGCTCGAGGTCTTGGCCTTTTTGAGGGGCCTTTGGTCGTGGACTTTCTTGGAGCGTCCCTCCTTTAAGTGAGGTGGAAACTTGTCCACGATTTGAGTTGGATTTGAGGAGGTGGGTTTGGATGTTTTTGAGAGGGGAGATAGAGGGGTTAGACGCTTGGATGGGAGGATTGATTTTGTGGTGATGGAGGGGACTTGAGGTGGTGGTGGAGAAGAACTTGGTACACGGGACTTGGTCATTTGGAAGGCCAAGGAGTCCTTTGGGTACATCGGGAAATCAGGAAGGACGGCGTTATGGAGATCGGGAATGAGTTCAAGTAAAGGACCCAGATTCTCACCTCCAAACTGTGAGAAGAAGAGAACGTCGTCCATCCGTCCTGGCAAGTCCTTGTAGTTTGTTTTGTGAAGACTTGGCACGACGAAGCGTTCGATGAACTTTTCATAGTTCTTAGTCTTCGTTGCATCATTCTTGATTTCAGGCAAGTTCATGCGTTCCCTTATTAAGTTGTATAGGGTTCTCGGCTTCCTGTTGATGAAGTCCACCAAAGATTCATTTAGAACGATGGGTTGGGGCTTCTAAATGTAGTGAGACTTCACCAACTTTCTTCTCTTCCCGCCGGTAGAGGAGCCGGCCACGTTCTTTAGTTGTTGAGACATTGTCAGATGAAATTTTAGTGAGAGAAAGCTGCCGGAGTTCTAGAGAGAGGTCAGAGCAAATTTGAGAGCGAGAAAGTGGTTGAGCGTAATAAATTCTGAGAGCGACTGTTTTGGCCTTTTATAGAGGAAGCGGTGGCACAAACGGTAATTACCATTGTTTTACTGTGCAACACGTAGCAAAACTTCCCCCTTAAGATTTGAGCAAAAGCAACGGTCACTGTTCACACTTTCAAAAGTTCAAAAATTCTGACTCTTCAACTGCGCCTTAACAACTGAACTGGCGTTCTTTCCAACAAGCACTGAGCGTTCTCTCATACTTAGCAAAATTTACCTCTTCAAGCAAACCATCAACCAACTTACCGTTCTTGTGATCACCTTTCGAACCAGTTGAGAACAACGCAAGTACGTCCCGTAAAAGAAAATATGAAGCTCATAGGACGCTTTTGCGGAGTTCTCGGCTAGGGTAAGCTTAGAGTTCCCATCATTTCGGCTTATAATGAGGGTTGGGTGATCAGGGATACTCTTTTCAAGACAAAATAGAGAAAGTTTGAATGGCGTTCCAAAGTAGCAAATATATGAAGTTTTAGACTAGCGTCCTTGCAAATATGAATTCAACGCATAACAGACCTTAAACACTTAGAATCTGCTAAACATAGCCAATCATTGAGAGAATGGTAGAACGGGACTTGCTACTCAAAGGTTATCATCCCCAAGAGCAACCTGAGATGCTCATAGGGACGTCTATCAAGCGCCTTAGTGAAAATATTAGCTATTTGGTCTTCAGTCCTTACATGCTCCATACTAATGAGTCCTAGTTCAACATTATCACGCAAGAAATGATGCCTTATATGAATATGTTTTGTGCGTGAATGAAAAACAGGATTTTTAGAAATTTCAATAGCACTTGTGTTATCACAACGAATAGGAATAGTTTCAAGATTGATACCGTAGTCCTCTAGTTGATATTTGATCCAGATAACTTGTGAACAGCACGAGGCAGCAACAACGTACTCGGCTTCCGCAGTTGAAAGCGCCACAGAGTTCTGTTTCTTAGATCCCCAAGAGACTAGGCATGAACCAAGGAACTGTGCCATTCCTGAAGTGCTTTTCCGATCAATTACATGTCCCGCATAATCAGCGTCCGAGTAGCCAAAAAGCTTGAAGGACGTCTTCCTGGGGTACCAAAGGCAAAGATCGTCGCGTCCTTTGAGATAGCGAAAGATCCTCTTGACTTCTCGCATGTGGGACTCCTTTGGATTTGCCTGGAAGCGTGCACACAAGCAAACGGCAAACATAATGTCGGGACGGCTTGCGGTCAAATAGAGCAAAGAACCAATCATCCCTCTGTATAGTTTTTGATCAACGTCCTTTCCCTGTTCGTCTGCGTAAAGACGCGAGTTTGGAGAACATGGGGTTGCAACAGGTTTGGATGAGTTCATCCCGTACTTCTCAAGCATCTCACGGACATATTTTTGTTGGTGAATACGTGTCCCGTCCTTGAGTTGATTGATTTGAAGTCCCAAGAAGAAATTGAGTTCTCCAATGAGAGACATCTCAAACTCACTACTCATTAAGGACTTGAACTTATCTACAAGCTTATGTTAGTGCTACCAAAGACAATATCATCAACATAAACTTGAGCAATCAAAATGTCCTTGTGAACTCTCTTTATGAACAAAGTTTTATCTATTGAACCTCTAGTGTACCCATGAGACAAAAGAAAGGACGCAAACCTGTCGTACCATGCACGAGGGGCTTGCTTGAGTCCATAGAGCGCTTTGTCCAAGTAGTACACATGATCTGGGTGAGAGGCGTCCTCGAAGCCAGGCGGCTGAGCAACATACACTTCCTCCTTTAGCTTTCCATTGAGAAAGGCAGTCTTGACGTCCATCTGAAATAGCTTGAATCCTTTGTGAGCGGCGAAGGCAATAAGAAGACGAACGGCTTCAATTCTAGCAACAGGAGCAAAGGTCTCATCATAGTCTATGCCTTCCTCTTGCTTGAACCCTTGAGCCACCAGTCTTGCCTTGTTCCTTGACACACGTCCACTCTCATCACGCTTATTTCTAAACACCCATCGCGTCCCTATGATATTTTTGCCTTTGGGACGTAGGACGAGAGTCCAAACTTTGTTTCTTTCAAACTGGTTGAGTTCTTCTTGCATTGCTTGAATCCAGTCAGCGTCCTGAAGTGCTTCTTTGATATTCTTTGGCTCCACCATAGAGACAAAGGCATTGAATGCACAGAAAGTCAAATTTGCACTTTGGGACTTGCTTGCAGCTGACCTAGTTTGAACTCCTTGAGAAGGATCTGAGATAATCTGGGATGTTGGGTGATCCCGAGAGAAGCGGGACTCCCTTTGAAATAAATGAGCAAATCTTGGATCAATGTCCCCATCAGAATCATCACTATCATCTTGAGCATCGTCTTCAGTGCGTTCCCCCTCAGAGAGAGCGTCCAGACCTTGACTTTGCCCACCTTGTTGACTTGATTCAGCTACATCTTGTTGAACTGGAGATTCACTATGAGATGGAACTCCCTGAACAACACTGGGAACTTCCATTGAGACTTCATCAGGATTTTGAGCAGCGTTCTTAGGAACATAGTACTTTTCAGAAAACCATTCTTCAACTTCATCTTCAGAGTCGTCCTGCTGTTGTGACGAGGAGCGTTCTTTCTTTCTTGCTTTTTCTTTGTGAGAAGAACTTTCTTTGAACACAACATGAATACTCTCCTCAAGCTTTAGAGTCCTTTTGTTGAAAACTCTATATGCTTTGCTGGAGAGAGAGTACCCAAGGAATATGGCTTCATCACTTCTCGCATCAAACTTTCCAAGTTTCTCTTTATCATTGTTGTGAACGAAACACTTGCAACCAAAAACTCTGAGATAATCGATGCGAGGTTTCTTTCCGTTCAACAATTCATAAGATGTCTTTTTCAGGAGAGGACGGATCATGACACGATTGATGATGTAGCATGCAGTAGCAATGGCTTCCGCCCAGAAGTACCTGGGAACGCTATTAGCTAAAAGCATAGTTCTTGCCATATCCTCTAGCGTCCTATTCTTTCTTTCCACAACTCCATTTTGTTGAGGAGTCCTTGGAGCTGAGAAGTTGTGCGAGACACCATGTTGATCACAGTAGGCCAGGAATTCTGAGTTTTGGAACTCCGTTCCATGGTCTGATCTTATGGCTTTGAGAGGCGTCTCAAGGGCAACTTCCACTTGTTTGATGAAGACTTTGAACGCATTGAAGCAATCTGCTTTGGAAGCCAAGAAAAGAACCCAAGTGAATCGAGAAAAATCATCTACAAGAACGTAAATGTACCTCTTTCCACCGTAGCTCAGCGTCTTCATTGGTCCACAAAGATCCATATGGAGAAGTTCCAAAGGCTTCTTCGTACTGACTTCATTTTTGGACTTGAAAGATGTTCTTGTTTGCTTCCCTTTGATACAGGCTTCGCACTGTTCAATCGTCTCAGGATCAATTCGGGGAAGTCCCTTCACAAGATTTCTTTGGTGAAGCTTGAAGATCGTGCTAGGTCCAGCATGACCAAGTCGACAATGCCAGAGATCAGCGTCCTTCTTTGAAGCAGATAGACACAACTCTGATTTAGGCTTGAACTCTTGATTGAAGATGTAGATGTTGTTCTTGCGAACTCCTTTGAGAACAACTTTGTTGGACTTCTTGTTGATAACAAGGCACTCCTTTGAGTCAAATGTGACTAGATTTTCACCTCGATCACACATCTGAGAGACGCTAAGAAGATTGAAACCAAGTCCTTCAACAAGACTGACATTTGTTGCTTTGATGGACGGGTTGAGAATAGCAGTTCCCGTTCCTTTGATCTTTCCTTTGCCCTTATTGCCAAACGAGACAGTTCCTCCCGTGGCACTACTTTGGATAGAAGTGAGATGGATCTGGCTTCCTGTCATATGATTTGAGGCGCCACTATCAATGATCCATGGGCGTCCCCTCACTTCTACCTGCCAAAACAAGGTTAGTTCTTGGCGACCCAGGCAAGGTGTTCCTTACCTGGCTCATTACAATAATAGAACTCTGGTTCTGGCATATAATCATTTAAGTTAACATCATTAGAAATGGCATTTTTGCGGAAAGAACTTCTAGAACGTCTAGGACGCCAAGAATTAGCTTTAGGAACGGACTCAGCATTTTCATTGTTAGTCCTAGCAGCGTTACCACTCTCAATGTCTTCCTTAACTTTTACACAGTCATATTTGAAATGATCACCTTGTCCATAGTACCAACACGTCCTATAGTAAGTACCGAGGTAGTACTTCTTGTTTGGTCGTTGGATTTTATTTTGCTTCATCTTTTGGGGATCACACACTTTTGAACGGTCCCCTTTAGCAATTTTCTTGTAAATTTTATGAGTGGTGGAGTTAGTGTAGTAGTCCTCTTGACCTTTTTCTCCACTCTCTAGGACTCTAATTCTTTCAAGGAGATTCTTGGTTTTCTCTCTTTCTAGTTCAAGTTCCGAAGTTTTGCTAGCCTCAAAGTCACTAGGGAGAGAGTTCCTAGAGTCAGATTCATAACCTAGACCACGCTTAGCTGGGACAAAGACTATTGGTTTTACTTCCTCAACTATGGGACTCTTTCCCAAAACTTTCACTTCTTCCCTAAGCTTGGCGTTCTCAAGTTTAAGACACACAAGTTCAGTTTTTAGGGACTTAGTTTCTTCACATGAGGACTCTAGTTGAATAGTCATTGAATTACAATTCTCACATTCAACTACAATATTTTCATCTTCAAGTTCATCCATTCTTCTTTTCATAACAAGACTTTCCTCCATGATTTTACCAATGAGTTTAAGCAACTTTGGTTTTGAACACTTTTCTAGAGAACGCATCATGGAATCATGAGTTACCTCTTGTTCGTTGTCGGAGGCGTTCTCTTCAACAACTGGAGCGTCCTCCATTGCCATGTATGCAACTTGATCGTCACGTTCATCATCACTTGAACTGAGATCATCCCAGGCAGCTGTACATGCTCCAATGAGAGCTTTCTTCTTGTCCTTGGAGGACGTTCCCACAGTACATTTTTTGGCAAAATGTCCTTTCTTGTTGCATTTGTAACATGTGAGTTCCTTCATTTCAGCCTCTGTGTACTTGGGACTCTCCTTTTTGTAGGACTTGCTCTTGCTGCTATGCTTGTTCTTCTTGTTATAGTACTTGAGAGCCTTGTGAATAAGAGAGAGTTCCTCATCTGAGTCAATCTCTTCCTTTGGCTTTCTTTCTTTCTCTTTGGAACGCAAGTTCTCAAGTTTTTCTTTGTTTTGCATCATCAGCGCTAGATCTCTTTGGCCACGTAGGTACTCGGCGTACTCTGGTGTTGTGGACGCCAAAGCAAGATCAGTTTGAGGATTCTTTCCTAGCTGAGCCATGTCAGAGATTCTTCTTTCTTCGTACTGCCTGAGCTTCCCATAGATCTCTTCCATATCTAGAGTTTTGTTGGCTGTGTTTTCTTTGAAAGTCGTCCTATCGAAATTCCAAACTCCAGTCAACCCATCGATGACTACTTGAACTCTATTCCTCATGGAGATTTCTGATTCTGGAATACCCAAGTTTCTCATCTTGGTGACAAGGGCCTCAAAACGGTACGAGTAATCGTTCACAGATTCATTTGGCAACATAGTAAAAGCATAGAACTCCTTCTTGATTTTCAGCTGGACATCCTCTTTCATTTCTGCAGTTCCCACATGAAATTTCTCAAGATCTTCCCACTGTTGTTTTGCTGTGGGGAGATTGCTAACTCTTGTGGCGTCCCTTTCGCAGAGGGACGCTTGAAGGAAGCACACTGCTTTAGCATTTGTCTCCATTAGCTTGAATTCATCAGGACCCCACTCGTCCTCTTTGTCTTTCTTGTCTTCCGGAACTTTGAGATCACCTTTTCCGATAACGTTCCAGCATTAATAATTTGTGCTTCTGCAGAAATTCTCAAATCTAATTTTCCAGCGGTTGAAGTTGCCGTCCGTCAGACACGGAGGCTTCACAAAAGAGATTCCAATGGGTTCCATGTTCATCTTTACCTGCAACTCAATAAGAATCTAGAGCGCCGGCTCTGATACCAATTGTTGGATCGTTAGTACTGAGGGACAACCTTTACTTTGGTAAAGGCGTCCTTTGGTTAGACGTTCCTACGAGGTGTAGGAGCGTCCTAGAGTAATGCAGCGGAAATAGTACTAAACAGGTAAGTAATGAACGCAATGAGTTATAGAGGAACCACTCAAGACCAAGTAGTCCTTGAGTGTAAACCTCTACCTCCTTGGAGGATTTTTGAATAGTTCTTCCTTTATATTGAACGTTCTTACAGTTGTATTGGCGAGTCTTTACAGTTCTCTGGCACTTAGCTTTTCCCTAAGTCCACTAGTAAAGGACTCCTCTAAGCCTACAACTTAAGCAAGTTCAATCTACTAAAGGACTCCTATCCCTGCGTCCTACAGTACTTAGTAGGACTCTCTTTCTCTTCTTTCGATTACAAACAGTTTTGTGATTTGGGTTACAGATCTCACTCGATCTAACTCAAAGTCTTAGCACTGTTCTTGAGTTCTTGAGTTTGTTCTTTGTGTTCTTGAGTGAGTCGCTTTCTCTTTGATTCTCTCTGAATATTCTTGAAAGCATTAGCGTCATAATAAATGCCTTGCGGTATTTATAGGACTTGGGAAAGGGCGTCATTCTCGTTCTGACGATTATGCCCTTCAGGTACGTGGCTACAGGATCTTCTTCCACGAGTTTGGCGGTGATGAGGAAGCTTCCTGTATCCAGCTCTGTGTAATGAACTCCGCTACAGGATCGGCCGCCACGTGTTGATGAACTCTGCTACAGGATCGTCCGCCACGTAGTGTTGGACTCTGCTACAGGATCGGTCTCCACGTGTCCTTGGATGATCAAACATTGTCGAGTGATGTCATCCTGTCGGCTAGTGAGTAAGGACTCCTTTCTTGCGTTCCTACTTGCTTGGGACTCCGTCCTTGCTCAAGTAGTTTCTGGCTCGTCCTTACTTCCTGTTAGCTGGCGTTCCTAAGCTTATGGGACGCCCATACACACTTGTTGTCCTTTTGGTCACTGGCGTTCCTGAACACTTGGACAACTTTATTAGAATCATAGTGAGTTTGTCATATCAAAACTAAGGGACGGTTGTGTGGAACACTAACAAGTACGCAGGCGTTCTTGATAGCGTCCCAACAAGAGTATCAGTAAAGACCTAGGGATAAAGAAGTGACAAGAATTTCACAACTTCATACTAAAGCTTCCTTGATTGAATAAACTCCAAGGGAGATTAGTTCTCCATTACAAAAGAAACTAAAACAATTAATTAAGAGAAAGTTGGGATACAAGAGATATGAATTGGATACCTAAAACCTAAGGCAAGCTCTTCTTTATATAGCCCAAGGAACAAGCTCCCCGAGATTGATAAGGAAAGAGGCAAAAGATAAAAAAAGAAAATACGTTAGAAAAGAATTCGCTCGGCTCGGAATCCAACATCACCGCGCCCGCAGCGCAACCACTGCGCCTGTGGCGGGTCTTCCTTCGGGTTAACTGTTGGGACGCTATCAAGGACGCTTGCGTACTTGGTAGTGTGCCCACACAAACCGTCCCTTGGTTTTGATATGACAAACTCACTTTGATTCTAATAAATTTGTCCAAGTGTTCAGGAACGTCAATTAACAAAGGACAACAAGTGTGTGAGCATTCCCTAGGCTTAGGGACGCCAGCTAACAGGAAGTAAGGACCAGCAAGAGACTACTTGAGAAGGACGGAGTCCCAAGCAAGTAGGAACGCAAGAAAGGAGTCCTTACTCACTAACCGACAGGATGACATCACTCGACATTGTTTGATCATCCAGGGACACGTGGAGACCGATCCTGTAGCGGAGTCCAACACTACGTGGCGGACGATCCTGTTGCAGAGTCCATCAACACGTGGCGGCCGATCTTGTAGCGGAGTTCATCACACACAGTTGGATACAGGAAGCTTCCTCATCACCGCCATACTCGTGGAGGAAGATCCTGTAGCCACGTACCTCAAGGGCATGATCGTCAGAACGAGAATGACGCCCTTCCCAAGTCCTATAAATACCGCAAGGCATTTATTGTGACGCCAACGCTTTCAAGAATATTCAGAGAGAATCAAAGAGGAAAGCGACTCACTCAAGAACACGAAGAAATAACTCAAGAACTCAAGAACAGTGCTAGAACTTGTGTTAGATCGAGTGAGACTTATAACCAAATCACAAAAACAGTTTGTAAGAGAAAACCCAAAAAGAGAGAAAGAGAGTTCTGCGAAGTACTGCAGAACGTAGGAATAGAGTCCTTTGATAGATTGAACTCGCTTAAGTTGTAGGCTTAGAGGAGTCCTTTACTAGTGGACTTAGGGAAAAGCTAAGTGCCAGAGAACTGTAAAGACTCGCCAGTACAACTGTAAGGACGTTCAATATAAAGGAAAGAACTATTCAAAAATCCTCTAAGGAGGTAGAGGTTTACACTCAAGGACTACTTGGTCTTGAGTGGTTCCTCTATAATTCACTACGTTCATTACTTACCTGTTTAGTACTTAATTTCCGCTGCATTACGCAAGGACGCCCCTACTGCTCGTAGGGACGCCTAATCTAAGGACGCCTTTACCAAAGTAAAGGACGTTCCTCAGTACTAACGATCCAACATTCGCTATGTCGGCTTCTACCGCGGTTGCGGCCATGGCAGCGCGCCTGCGACCTTCTCAGGAGTTGGTCGTCCTCACCTGCCATCACCGATACCGCGGCTAAGACACAACACTTGCGGAAAATGGGCAGTGGCGAACTTCCCTTCAACTTAGCTCTAAAAACTCTCGTTTTTTCATATCTTGTGTCTTCGGTCTTCATGTTACAATAACGCTCAAATCTAACCTAAACACACTCAATAACGCTTTAAAATACAATGTTAAACCATACAAACTAGAGTGAATCGAGAAGACTTCCCGAAAACAAAGGATAAGGAAAAGAAAAGAAGATCGAAAAATTTAGTAATCTCGGATCTGTAGTCCACCGCGCATGCACCCAAGCAACCGCGCTCACGCTTCTGGTCATCGAGAAATCCCTTACTCTTCGCAAATCGCCTCGCACCGTGCACACGTTATAGAAATCGCGCATGCAGCCTAGCCACCGCGCCCACGGCCTAGCCACTACGCTCGCGGTTCATCAACAAAAGCAGCTCTTTGCTTGCGAAATTGTCTTGAAAACTCATGTAACTTGAATACTTGTGTCTTCAGTCTTGATGTTGCAACTAAGGACAAACTCTAACCTAAACACAATCAATATATATTGTCCTAAAATACAAGAGTTTACATATCCTATATAGAGTATATCACCTAAATTTGGCTTAGGCTTAGGATGTTGGATTGTTTTGTTGATTGGGGTCGAAATTGGGTAGATTTGCTAGTTGGGATGCCGATAAGTTCTTGTTTGTTGTTGGATCGTTAGTATGAAACTGGGACGTCCTTTACTTGAGTAAAGGCGTTCTTGAGTGAGGCGTCCTTACTAGGTGTAAGGGCGTCCTTCAGTTGTGCAGCGAAAATTAAAATAAACAGGTAAACTTAACAAGTATGGAACACAATGATTTATAGAGGAACCACTCAAGACCAAGTAGTCCTTGAGTGTAAACCTCTACCTCCTTGGATGATTTTTTAATAGATTTTTCCTTTCTTATTAAGCGTCCTTATAGTTGTACTGGTGAGTTCTTTACACTTATCTGGCACTTAGTATGCATCCTAAGTCCACTAGTAAAGTACTCCTTTAAGCCTACAACTTAAGCGAGCTTAATCTTCTAAAGGACTCTATCCCAACGCCCTATAGTGCTTTGTAGGACTTCTCTCTTTTCTTTTGTTTTCTGGGTTTACAAACAGTTTTGGTTTGGGTTACAAGTTTTCTCTCGATCAAACACTAAGTCTAGGGGAGTTCTAAGCTTGTTCTTCGTGTTCTTGATCGAGGACGCTTTCTCTCTGAATTCTCTGAATATTCTCTGAAAGCGTTGAGGTCACAATAAATGCCTTGGGGCTATTTATAGGACTTGGGAAGGTCGTCATTCCTCTGGGACGATCATGCCCTTCGTGGACATGGCTACAGGATCTTCCTCCACGTACTATGGCGGTGATAGAAGGAAGCTTCCTGTATCCAGCTGTAATGGACTCCGCTACAGGATCAGCCTCCACGTGTTGATGAACTCTGCTACAAGATCGGTCTCCACGTGTCCCGGATGATCAAATGTTGTCGAGTGATGTCATCCTATCGGCTGCTGAGTAAGAACACTCTTGGAGTTGAAGCTCGCGTTCCTACTTGCTTGGGACTGCGTCCTTGCTCAAGTAGTCACTTCGCTGGTCCTTACATCCTGGTAGCTGGCGTCCCTTAGTCTCAAGGACGTCCATACACTTGCTGTCCTTTTTGTCACTGGTGTTCCTGAACACTTGGACAAATTTATTAGAATCAAAGTGAGTTTGTCATATCAAAAGTGAGGGACGTTGTGTGGGAACACTAACAAGTGCGCAAGCGTCCTTGATAGTGTCCCAACATTTGTGGGTTAAAATTATAGGGAATCGACATTGACTCCATATGGGTCTTTACCAAAGAGGATGGTGCTCGCCCACCTAAGAAATCAAACATCATCAAGCGAGTTGTGGTTGCGTCTCCTACTCCGTTCATGCCTCCTTCGGCTCCATATGTGGTGCCTGCATATGTTGAACCAAAGGTGGTCACCTAAGAGATGGTGGATGCCCAAAACAAAGAGACATCCTCCGCCATCACGTCTTTCTTGGAGTCTGTCATCACCCCCAAAAGAGTCCCCTCTCGACCAAAGGAAGGATATAGGGACGTCAAGCTCTTGGCAGAGATTGAAGAAGATTTGGCCAAGGAGGCTCCTTTCCCAATTCAGCCACATGGGACTACTCAAGCACCAATGAATGTGGATCATGATGATGAAGTCCAAATCCTATAACGGCCGTCCACAACTCGGGACATGTCAATGACTAAGGTAGAGGCTCTTCTAGAGGAGCCAGCAAGGCAGGTAGCTCCCTCTCCCTCAAAATTAGTCTAAGTCCAAGGAATGCTCCTTGTAGAGGTCTCTCAACCCACAAGTCATCCCCCCTCTCCTGCAGAACAAGTGGAGGAAATTCATGAAGAGGGTGGGGACGCTCTTGATCAGTCCCACGAGGCTCCAGGCAAAGAGGACTCCCAGGCTCAGGGAGGCAATGAAAGGGATCAAGGCCACAAAGAGGGAAATGAGGAAGAGGAGCACGATGAGGCTCGACGTCGTAGAGTTGCTAAGGGAAGAGGAAAGAGGCAACAAAAGGCCTCTGAAGAGCAAAAGTTTCTTGCCCCCCTCATCTACTCTCCAGAGCGCCTCCTCGAGAACGGAGCCTCAATGCTCCTAGAGTTGCTAACTTTCCATGTATGGGAAAACCTTGGGATGGAGTTCGCTAAAGTTGATCTAGAGGAGATTCACCTATTTTTCGACAACTTCTACGTATCCAAAATGGTCATGGAGATGTTGCAAGGCACATTCAGTACAAGTGGGGACACCTTCTGTTGGATCAAAGTTACGACGTCCTTGGGCAGCGAGATAATACGATAGAAAACAAATGAAGGAATATAAGCAAACTAAGAATGTAGGTATTTATAGAGGAACGTACCCCTTTTTAATCACTTAGACCAATTAGTCTAGATGGGTAAACCTCTACCTCCGTGGAGGATTTTGAATGACTTCTTTTACTTGTATTACGTGAGAGTGCTTATAGCTACTACATAGGCAAAATACTCACTTCTCTGAACTATAAGAGTCAACATTTTATGTCGAGATGTAGTAAAGTTAAAGCCTGAAAACCGCCAAGTAAAACCATGGGAGCCAACAATCTAGAGCCAAAACTAGGAAGGCAATCACATCCTTTGTTAGGATATAAAGAGTGGTCGCGATTCGGGGACTAGCCCTCGCTTCCGCCCACATGGCCGCCAATTCCGACTTGGTCGCCCGTGTGTCTGACCTCCTTGGCCACGTGGGGATTCTTGTCTATTTTTTGCATAACTCCTTACATACTTATTCAATCTTGCCTAAACTGTTATGGAAGATACTAGGCTCTCAAAGCTACCTCTACACTTTGGAATCACTCAATTTGGAGCTCAAACAAAGGTTGTGTAAATGAGTGAAATTTTTGGTCTCGTTGGCGTTATTCAAATTAACTCGGGCATTCGGTTGGCCTTGCCCTATTCTTTTAACATTCCAAGCACAACTTGAAGCAACTAAGACAAGTCAATTGCCATAGTCATATTCATAAAACCTGTGGATATTACAATTTATTAAAGAAGTACCGCAACCGCAAGTTACAAGTCGTGATTTCGGGTGGATTAGAGAAACCGACTAGGACAACCAAAGTTAAGGTCGCCACTACGGGTACCTAGGTTGCGATCGTTGTAGAAGCTGCAAAGAAAATCCAAGTTGGTTCGAACCTCGATCACATATCTGAGCCGCGATCGTGGTTCTGAACGGAGTGTTTTTGTGTTTGTTTCCTGTTGTTGTTTTATTTTTTAATATTTTATTTTGAGAATAATTTTAGATGTTTTTCTTAAGAGCTACTTAAGGTTTAGACCTTATTGTTTTGGCATCTTTCATTTGTTTTTTAACCTAGAGAGATCGACCTTCCAAGTTTGCGGAGAAGTAATAGAACTCCTTTTGATTCATTTGCAAGTCAAAGCCTTTTGGTTGTATGTATATGAGACCTTAGTCTTATTTCTATCATTTGATTAGTTTAATTCTTTTTAATTTGCATACTTATGATTGTTATTGATTTCTTCTTGATTGATCACTTAGTTGAGATTAAATACTTACAATCGATAAAATTAGTAATTTGAATGCAAGAACTAATTCAAAATAGAAAAATTGATTATCTAGGGATGGTTGAAGTATATTTCTGTAAGAAAAGAGATTGATTAATTGCATGTTTAATATTAAGGGCTTGTTCTTATTGCATGTATCATGTTGAATCCTTATACTTCATGGTATTATTAATTGAGTTTTTGACTGTTTCATTGATTTAATTCATAATTGGAATTAATTGATTGGTTGAGTCGTCAAATTAATTCTTTAGCCAAAACTAGATGAACTAACATACATTCGACGCTTCAGGATCGAGTTAGTTCATCTAGGAGTTCTGTAAACCAAGAACCGAGATTTCGTTTATAAGTTCGTTTGTATCTAATAAGAGTCATCAAATTAATTCTTTGATCCTAGGATCAGATTCTGTTTTCTATAAGGTACATGGATTTAACATTCATTTATTAAACGGATTTGAACTTCTAAAGTTACCAATGCACAATGGCGCAGCATTATACATTTATACATATGTTTAGACTTGCTTATGAACGGAACAGCGACTAAAGATTGGAGAGGAGTTAAAGTAAGTAAGCAGTCGCTGTCGAAGGAAAGAAAAGGTCGTTAGGCGCGCGTTTCCGGCCAAACAACCGACCCCAGCTTGTATTTATTTTATTGGTTATATTCTCTTCATAGCCCGGTCCTGCACGTTCTCTCTCAACGAATCCATTGAAAATTTTCTCAAAGCATTAATTAATTCAAGTTTTAATAACGTTTATGATTTGTTAAAATCTCACCTCTCATGGCCTGGACCCCTACAAGTGAATTGAACCAAATCCATATTCAATATTCCTCTCTATAGCCATTGATTGATTGACTGGGTGGGAATTTTAATTAGTTTTCTCTTCTCCCTTTAGCCTGCCCCGGCCTTTTTATTTTCAATTTATGTTAATTTGTGATTTATTATTCTTCTTGAATTTTTTTCTTGTTTTGTCGAATCTATCGGCATCAATTAATACATCAACCCCGTAATCTAGAGTTAGATTATAGAATAATTATAGAATATTTTTTATAAATTTTGCAGGAATTTGCACATTTCTTGATTACTTAAAAGAAAAAAATTAGACCCTCTCAACCCGAACAAGTCTTTTTTGCTTCCTTGAAAATTTCTCTCCTCCACCTACTACTCTCTTTCTTTCTTATTTGGACGCATACGTATACCCTTGTTCTTCGTTGAGAACTAGTTAGCTTCTAGAAAAAGAAAGCAAAAAACATATCAATTACATAGTACACTATAGTTTTGATCGATGGAGGGGTCAATGGTTTCATCTCCAAACAAGTCGGGCGTGTCGGAGCCCACCCAACGACGTTCGAGCACTCATATCGATCCCGAGGAGGAGGTAGAAGAGACGGGTGATGAGGAGAGCAGCTGGACCCAAATCCTGGCCGACTTCTCGGACCTCCGAAGAGAAGAGGAAGCGGAGGAGATGAGCATGAGTAGTGGCTCCATGGTGTCGGACGCCGGCTCTGGGCCTGAATGGAAACCCAGGAACTACCCAACAAAAAACACGATGCCGATGAAGAAGTTGAATTTCAACAAAGCAAAGAAGGAGTCCTACTCCTATGATGAGTCCTTAGAGGACACCGCTAGCTCTCCGGCTAATAGTCCCAAGGTTTGTTAGTTCACAGATTAATCATTTTGAACTGGATCACGTACGTACATGGTAAATCAAAGTTTTTTGTTTTTATCATACATATTATGTATATGCATATGAGTGTACAGATTGCCATGGGTTTCAAGGGGATGGATATCAACAGCAAGAGTCCTGATGAGAATTTTGGGATTAATTACCATGTGAGGCTATCTACTTTCTATTTAATCCAATACAATTCGATCATAGGGTACATGGGTTGTTGCTTTAGTTTTCCAAGATTGAAACCAACTCTATATATATTTTACTACTTGTCATGTGAATATATATATTTTACTAATTACATATATGCACGAGGAATGAATAACTTGATCAAACAAATTATTCCAATCTTTATTTTTTTTTAGTCGAAGAATTATTCCAATCTTTATTCTCTCTACATCAGAAAAACATATGTATATTTGGTAGATACAAAAGTAGTATTTTGAAATCTAGCTAGTACTCTAGAAAATGAAATTGAGCTGATTGAAATTAACGACCATAGAGTAGATCAAATTAAATGAATGGAGCTATATATGGCATATATATATTATTCAATTCGTTATATATATTCATGGACCGATGAATTTGAGCGTAACTAACTATATATGTTTGCAGGGGAAAGGAAGGGCAATTAATGTTGGTGGTCGACACGACCAAGCTATCAATCAGACGGCTTCTGCTGTTGATGGTCAAGACAAGATCAAGTTTGGAGAAGAAATGGGGTATTGCTTAGTGCCCGTCGCCATGATCATGAACTTCCACGATTATTACTACTGATACATACTTAATACATATACATATGCATCCATCTTTGTTAATAGTTTGTACGTATATATCTACGTTCTGTACCCTTAAACTCTCTCTTCTCTTCAATATAATATATATGATGATCGGAGTTGCATGTTTGCCATGCCAGCTACCTGGATCATCTATATATGCAAGAGACAGAAGAGCTTTATTATGTTGTATTTGCGTTTTGATAATTAATCAATATTGTGTATCTGATTTTAAAAACATTTGTGCTAAAAAAACATTTCGATTATCAATGTATTGTTAATAATAGATGGCGCGATGTTCGTTCTTCTAGCTATTCTTTGTAGATGTATCATGTTGGGCCCCTGAGAATCCAGCCCAAAACAAGCAATCAAGGCTCATTTGAATGTGCCATGCTGAGTTCAAAAAGGTTCCAAAGATTCAGCCATCATGTGCGACATTCTCAGGTGCTATAAAAGGCCACCTTTCAAACGGCTACTCCACTGAGGCTGAAGGCGAAATAGAGGAATAATCAACACTCTCGAATCCATACACAAAATTACATTCTCTGGGTCCGGATCCGGTAGGAATGATTATTATGGTAGGAAATAGGAATGAATCATAGCCATTGGATGAGGAGAGATCAAAGGCTCAAGAAAAAAAAGGAAAAAAACGGCATGGGCGTATGTTTCGGAAAACGGCACGGGCGTCCAGATTTGTGCAACCGTATGGCCTATTTGTGCAACCGTATTTGTGCAACTCTATGGCCGATTTGTGCAATTCGATAGCCGATTTGTGCAACCATATTTGTGCAACTCTATTGTTTATTTGTGCAACTATATGATCAATTTTGCATTCATGTCATATTTTATAGCAGTCGAAGTTCGTATAGTTTGTTTCGCTTTAGCAATTTGTGCAAGTCTATTGTCAATGTGTTGAATTCTATGGTCAATTTGTTCATCAATATTTGTGCAACTCAATGGTCAAATTTGTGCAACTCAATGGTCAATTTGTTCATTCATATTTGTTCAACTCTATTGCCAATGTGTTGAATTCTATGGTCAATTTGTTCATCAATATTTGTGCAACTCAATGGTCAAATTTGTGCAACTCAATGGTCAACTTTGTGCAACTCAATGGTCAATTTGTTCATTCATATTTGTTCAACTCTATTGCCAATGTATTGAATTCTATGGTCAATTTGTTCATCAATATTTGTGCAACTCAATGATCAAATTTGTGCAACTCAATGGTCAAGTTTGTGCAACTCAATGATCAATTTGTTCATTCATATCTGTGCAAGTCTATTGCCAATGTGTTGAATTCTATGGTCAATATATTCATCAATATTTGTGCAACTCAATGGTCAAATTTGTTTAACTCAATGGTCAAGTTTGTGCAACTCAATGGTCAATTTGTTCATTCATATTTGTTCAACTCTATTGTCAATGTGTTGAATTCTATGGTCAATTTATTCATCAATATTTGTGCAACTCAATGGTCAAATTTGTGCAACTCAATGGTCAAATTCGTGCAACTCAATGGTCAAATTTGTACAACTCTATGGTCAAATTTGTGCAACTCAATGGTCAAATTTGTGCAACTCAATGGTCAAGTTTGTGCAACTATATGGTCAATTTGTTATAAGAAAGCCTACGAATTATGCCCTGACTCCCTCCCATACATTCATTTCAGCATATAACTGTACAGCATCCATGTCATTCCAATTGAAATTATTTGGAGGTGAACAGGATTGACCTTAGAAAGATACTGAGACAAAAAGCGTGATAGCTATTAGAAACCTCTCAAACCACTTAATTATTCATCAATGGCTACATTCAGATTCTTCTCACAAGAGCAAGCGAATTACAAATTACTTGCTCAATCAATGTCGATATAATCACAAAGAGAAATCGATTTACGCCACAATTAATTAATTACTCAGCAATGCCAAAAGAGGAAACTGTAATCGCACTGAATTCCAACAAAGCCACTAATCTACACGCACAAGAAACGAAGAACAGACGTCGGTCGATCGTAGCGGAAACGGGAAAGAACAGACCTCGGTAGAGCATCCATCGCTTTTTTGCAGAGTAATTTTGCTGAGACTCCTAAGGCTGGTACCGTAGAACTCGACCTCGGCAGAGCTTTCGTAGAACCTAATAGCACAACAACAACAACACTCAAACTCAGCACCAAATGACCTAAACAACAATCAACTAGCAGAAATCTCGCAAATCTGGAAAAAAACCTAACCTCTACAAAGTCGCTTTGGTGAAGCAGGAAGCATTCCCAGCGGACGGCGATGAAGCTTGATAGCGCAAACGATCAGAGCAACTCTCCGAACCAAATCCCGATCGGAGAAGTCTCTTAGTTGCTTCTCGTCGGAGCAACTCTCGGAACCATGACCTCCGCCGCCTCCTCCTCCCTTCCTCTCCACCACGGCCACATTTTTCGCCGATCGACTCCTCAGACCACCTCCTGCGCATCATCGTTAACCACAAATCACGAATTGAACAGTCCGAGTAATCAATTTCAATTCCAATCGAGGCCGTGCAAAACATACAATAAGAATTCGGAGCTGGAGTCGTTAAATTCGTAAATCAGAAGGCGAATTAAGAAACTCTTTCCACCACCTTTTCAACTCTAGAGTTCATTAGAAATAACCCTAGATCTCTCAATTTCGCCCTACTCCTCTCCCGATCAAGCACATTAGACCTCGAGGAGGCCCTAGAGCCACGGGAGGGAGAGGATCTCGCCGACCGAGGTCGAATTCGGAAAAGAGAGGGCGAGGAAAAGTTGAGCGACCTTGTACTGAAAGGCGTCAATCGCCTCCTCGGCCGCCTCCTCCCGGTGGCCGATCTGGTGGTGGTGGTGGATCTGGCGGAGGCCGAGGATCGAACGGGCGATGGCGTGCAGGGGAAGGATTTGGAAATCAGCTGCCGACATTGTGAACGGGGGATGGACGGATGGTGCGGATTGGAGTTTGAGAGGGAGGCTGAGAGAGATTTTGGGTTTTTTTTAATAAATTTAATAGCGTTATTTTTTGGAAGGGACGTTATATCAGCCGTTGGATGAGTATAATTAAAGGGACGAGATCCATTCCTATTTCCTACCGTAAGACTCATTCTTACATGAGTCTTTCTCATCAGAGAATGCTATATGTTATGGATATTATGTCCAACGGAATGAGCTAACTACCTCAATGAGGGGGCCTTTCTCAACATGTCGGGCCTACTGTTTTGGGTTGGGTCCCAAAATATCCCGAGTTGAATTTTGAACTTGCATAATTCAAAAAAAATGGACGGAATTTTACTCAACGCTTTCACTTTTAGCTCATTTACGAGATCCTCGCCCACGAAACAACCCTGCTATTATTTACGGAGAAAAGGCTGGTCCTCTACTCATTTGAATAGTCACTTCAATCACCAATGTACACTCTCCCACCCTTTCTTCGCCAACCTTCTTTTATCGTCTTATTAAGTCTTTTAACTAGAGCTAGCCCCCATGGTTTCGTTTCATCCTCCTCCTTGGGCTCTCAAGATCTTTTCAAATGCTTACTCACCCTTGAAGAGGTTGAAGCAATTGTGTCTTGCTGGGGGTTTTTGGTAGGAACTAGAGTACTCTACCTCACCATGGAATTTCTCAATTGGGTTCGCGAAGGGTTGGTTTGTTTCACAAAATTTTCATTCACCCTGGGGCTTCAATCTCCCTTCTCTAGTCTTTATTCGTAGCTTTCTAAAAACCCTCAAAGTCTCGCCTTCCCAACTCCAAACCACCTTCAAAATCCTCCGGTGTGTTGTGGAGCTTGCGACAACAGAAAAAGCTAGAGATTACCGTGAGCTCAGCTATTTTTGGCATATGAGGTGTTCCCTCAAAGATCTAGTCGTATTACACTTCATGCCCGTGACACCCAACATCCGTTGATCCTAAAGGTCAAGGGTTACGCTTCGTACAGGCATTCTCGTTTTTTCTTTGTTGGCAGGTCGTCCTTTGGAGAATTGGGCGAACCTTTAAAGCCATTTTTCGTGATGAATGGAACATTGTACATAAGATGATTTCCATGTGACTTGTTTTGCTTCTGACTTGTTTAACCACCGCTTACATGAATGGAACAAGGAGAAGGCTAAACTTTGTTCCTGGGTGCGAAGATGGCATAATAAGATTTAAGAAAAAGGATGTTGAGAAGAATGTGGAAAAGTGGAAGCTCACTTTGTTGGGAATGATGGCAGAAGGAAGAACCTCTTTCAATGTGATACAAAGCTTTGTAACAGCTAGATGGAATGTTGAAGTGTTGCCTAAAATCATCCTCATTGATTCAGGTATATTTGTGTTCAAGTTTGAGAAAACAGAAGACCTGGAATGGGTGCTTATGAATGGTCCTTGGATGGTGGGAGGAGTTAGACCACTAGCACTTAAAAGATGGAGCGAGGGTGTGAAGCTAGATCCATCATGCTTCGAAACCACAAAGGTTTGGGCTAACCTGCCTAACCTGGATGTGAGATTCTGGGATGATGAATTCTTTGAGAAAATTGGAAGTGCAATTGGAAAACCTATGATTGTTGACAAAGTCACTGAGAATCAGGAACGGCTTTCTTTTGCCAAAGTGTTGGTAAAAATATCAGCTAGAATGTCGCTTAGGAAAGAAGTTTCATGCCTAGGAGAGGATGGAGAAAGAGTTGAGCAGCAAATAGACTACGAATGGGTGCTAGAGAAGTGTGATAAGTGTAGTGTGTTTGGGCACAAAGAGGGAGAGTGTGGCAAAAGAAGCAAGCCCTCAGTGTTCAGCAGATTGGGCTCAAGGAAACAAGCTCCTGCTCCTAGAAAAGCTTGGGTCAGGAAGGATTATCACAAGCAGAACTACAATCCTGGACCTAGCAAACCTGAGTCAAGTAAAGCTAATGAAGAGAAAGCCCTTCCAAAGAACGCCCAGAGGCTTCCTCATGCCAGGGTGCAGATTGCCAAAGCCTTATGCAAGCCAACAAAGGAAAAGCTCAGCTAGAAGAAGAGGAATGGGAAACAGTCAAATCCAGAAGTGGCAAAAGGGCTCAGGTTGATCAAGACGATCCAAAAGGGAAGAAGGTATTGATAGAACAGTCCATGTATGCAGCTCTTGAGGACCAAGAAGAGGATGTTGATATGGAAGAGTTGGAAAGAGTTGACAATGATACTATTGTCTTTAATGGATTAGTCTTTCTGTTGGAGCTTGGAACATTAGAGGTCTAAATGATCCCTCTAATGTCAATTTTGTTCATAAGTTAGTAGATGATAATCAATTAGATATTTTGGCTATTTTAGAAACCAGAGTTAGAAAAGCTAAAGTTGATGAGGTGTCAAGCAGAATCCTCAAAGGTTGGAACAGGTGTACAAAATGCACTGGGAACAATGGGAGGATTTGGCTATTTTGGAAGTCCCACGATCAACTCTTAGTGAATATTTTAGTAGAAGACTTTTAGTTTGTTCACTGCTCTTTATTCTCTCCTACTCTTAACACTAATGTGTTGGCTACATTTGTATATGCCTCTAATGCAGAGTCAGAAAGATTGGCCTTATGGAATGCCCTTGATCATCAGGCTGCAAGTGCTAATGCCAATGATCTTTCATGGATTGTTTTGGGAGATTTTAATGCTATTCTGGATGAAAAAGAGAAGTGGATGGGAAGAGGCACCAACACTAGTTTCAGCAGTTCTTTCCTCAACTGTGTTAACATAAATGGTCTGGCTGACTTAAGCTACTCGGGAGCTTATTTCACTTGGTCTAATAAACAAGATGGGGAAGCTCAGATTCTGTGCAAGTTAAATAGAGTCCTTGCCAATCAAAAATGATCAGATAAGTTTGAAAACTGCACAGTAAGATTTGAAACCCCTGGCTGTTCTTATCACTCTCCAGTTATTCTCACTATTAGAGGCAACCAGGCTAAAGCTAAAATCCCTTTTAGATTCAACAATGTGTGGGCTAAGCATCCTAATTTTCTTCCAATGGTGACTTCAGAATGGTCTAAAAGAGCTCCTAGAGGGTACAAGATGTTCAGATTTGTGAGTAAACTCAAGAAGCTGAAAATCCCTATAAAAAATCTGAGGTCTAAAAGTGTGGATGACCTTGAAGAAGATATAAAGAACAAGCATGGGCAACTTAGAATGGTACAGCTTGACAGACAACACAGGCCTACTGACAGTTCTCTTATGATTGCTGAAGAGGAGGTTCTTGTTGGGCTTAAACAGTCTATAAGGAGCCGTGGTACCATGTTGCAACAACTAGCTAAAGTGCATTGGATGAAATACCAGGACAACTGCAGTAATTATTTCTATAACTCCATCAAAAGTAGGAAAATTCAGAATCATTTCAGTTGTATTAAAAATGATAATGGAGTGGTGATCTCTGAGGATTCAGAAGTCAAGCTCTTATTTGTGAAGCATTATTCTGAGTTTCTTGGCAAGCAAGGAAACCAATGGCAGTTTGATGAATCTGTTATCAGAGAAGGAGCTATACTCAATGATGCAGATTACCAAGACATGATCAGCTACTTCAATAAGGAGGATGTGAGAAAAGCTCTTTGGAGCATTAGCAAAAACAAAGCCCCTGGTCCAGATGGGTTCAATGCTCATTTCTATAGACAAGTTTGGGACATAGTTGGTGATGATCTCTGCAATGTTGTGCTGGAATTCTTTGAAAGTGGCAAACTCCTAAAAGAACTAGGTACACTATCATTGCCCTTGTCCCAAAAATTGACAACCCCTCTTTTGTCAATGACTTTAGGCCTATATCTTGTTGCAATGTTTTGTACAAAATCATCTCCAAGATGATGGTGTCCAGAATTCGGTCTGTGTTGCCCAAAAATCATTGATAAAAATCAAGGAGCTTTTGTTAAAGGAAGAAGTATCCACCATAACATTGCTGTCTGTCAAGATGTGATGAAAAGCTATAGGAGGAGATTTGTTAGTCCTAGATGTGCTCTTAAAATTGACTTGAGAAAAGCCTTCGACACAGTGAGTTGGGAATTTCTGCTTAGAATGCTCAAGGAGTTGAATTTCCATCCTATTATGATAAGCTGGATTCAGGAATGCATTAGCAACACCCACTATACTTTGAAGATTGGCAAGGAGTTTTGTGGGCATTTCAAGGCTGGAAGGGGTCTTAGACAAGGGGACCCCCTTTCCCCTTACCTCTTTGTGATCATCATGGAGTATTTAAGCAGAATGTTGAAGAAAGATTGCCAGGCACAACAAGTTCAAGTTCCATCCAGGGTGCAAAAGGGCAGGTGTTGCTAATCTTTGCTTTGCTGATGATTTATTCATCTTCTCACATGGAAGTTTATAAGCTGCTCAGAATGTAAGCAATGTTCTCAAAGAATTCAGCAAGAGTACGAGCCTGAACATTAATGCTAACAAATCAAAGATTTTCTGTGCTGGAATGTCTGACCAGGAAGAGAATGACATTGGTGTTATTTTGTCTATGGAAAAAGGGGCTCTTCCTGCCAAGTACCTTGGAGTCCCTTTGTGTAGTTCGAGGGCACAATGCAAGGACTACAATGAACTGATTAGCAAGATCAAGAGGAAAGCAGACTCATGGGCAGCAAGAAACTTGTCTTATGCAGGAAGGTTAGAGATTGTAAGGGTTGTCCTCTATGGGATTATACAGTACTGGTGCAAAGTGTTTACTCTGCCTGCTTCTGTAGTGAAGAGAATCAATGCAGTGCTTAGAAATTTCCTATGGCTTGGAAGAAGTGAAGGCAGAAGTGCTCCCATTGCCTGGAGTAAAGTTTGCAAGCCAAAAATTGAAGGTGGTTTGGGGCTGAAGGATGTTATGGCTTGGAACAAGGCCAACATTAATGGATTGTTATATGATGCTGCCATTGAATCTGACTCAATCTGGTTCCATTGGGTAGACAAGTCAATCACTAGAGGAGCCTCAGTTTGGGAAGCTAGAAGTAAAAGCACCTCAAGTGCAGTTTGGAGGATGATCATCCAGCTGAAAGATAAAATCATTGACTCCTTGCTCTTGAGTGATGATCCTATTATCCTTCACTCAAGGTTTGGCAAGTTAGACAGCAAAAGGCTGTATGAAAATCTCAGAGAAAAAGGGAATGAAGTGGAGTGGAAAAATATGGTTTGGACTAGACTCAATACACCTAGAGTGGCTTTTCTTGCTTGGAAAGCAGTCTGTGGTGGGATGAGAACCAAAGACAAACTGCACGCTTGGGGTGTTTCTCAGGATGAAATGTGTGTCTTGTGCTCTGACCACATTGCAGAATGTCCAAACCACTTGTGGTTTGAATGTAATTTTTCCAAGACAGTTTTGAGCAAAGTTCTGCATTGGTGCAAGATTAATTAGTAGGAGAAGCAAGAACATTGAGGAATGGATTAGACACACGTCCAGTTGGAATGGGAGCAATACCCTAGCTCATAACCTTTGGAATAGTTGCCACTGTGTAGTGATCTAATACATCTGGAAAGTCAGAAATGCCAAGGTCTTCAATAACCTAGATATAAGCATGGAAGAGTGTGCTAGAATGTGCATTAGACATATTAGCAATTGTCTTAAGGCTAGATGGAGAAAATGTAATAGACAAGACATTAGAATGTTGGAGAGAATAGAGCTTGATCATTCTGTACATAGCTAGCCGAGCTAGCAGTTTTGTAATCGTTTTTGAGTAATAAATTCCCCTTTTATTCAAAAAAATAAATACATCCAAGGCTACCGACATCGGCATGTGCTCACATTTATTGTTATATTCACAAATTTTATGACTTTAAACTCATCAAAATGACTTAGTCTCACCATTCAAATGTCAAGGAAAAAGGGCCGGAATCACCTGAGAGCCCAAGGGAAATTAGGAAGAGCCAATAGCCCTATCAATTTTGGAAAAAATGTATAGTCTTCGTTGGTACTTCGATTTGAGTGATTCCAAGGGCTGGAGATAGATACAGAAGTCTACTTTGAATATAAAAGGGATAAGCAATCAAAAAAGCAACAACATGACACATAAGGTAATTTGAAAGAGGGTTAAAATCTCAATAGGATATAACACACCTAAAAGAAACAAATTCCTATTTGGATATAACTCATCGAGCATGTTTGGATATTACCTACTAAATAAGGGATCACTCCCAAATGCTCTCATGAACTTCTCCAACACAAGCCTTATCCCAGTATTGATGTGCGTAAAAAAATCAACTTAAGCGTCTCATTTATAGGAAATATTAAACACATACAAGATAACATAAAACGCGACCATAACACAAAAATATAGGAAAGTTCTTTTGTACATAACTTCATCTTAGACTTGAAAAGTCTTAAGCATCACAAGCTTATAAGATATTAAAGAACAAAAGACTTTCAAAGAGGCAAAAAAAAACAAAGAACCATGACACTTGAATGCAATTTGCTCCTTGATGTTGATATCTTGAATTGTTAGAATTATACTTTAGGAATGAACACCTTTTTTGAGAATATTTAGGATTATATTGGCAAAAGCATATAGCATGAAAGTTCTAGTCATATCTCTTAGTTTTCTAAGGAGTCCTCATTAACCTAAATTTGATTACCAAAACCTTAAAACAAACCAAAATACGGAAGAGTTGTTTGAGGATGCGAGAAAGAGAGAAACGACCTTGTTAGGGGCAATATGGATTCACAGATCACATCACTACCTGTTAATAGGGATAAAAACAATTGTTAATTTTCTCCATCAATATGGAGAAGCTTCAAGACAGCAAGTCAATTGTGTGAAGTCAGAACTATCATTTAGTAACAATGTGGGTGTAGTGCTCCAAGATGCTATTCAAGGAATTTTGGAAGTCCATAAGGTAGATAATCATGAGCACTACTTGGCCACACCTACCATGATTGGGAGGTCCAAAAGGGTGATCTTTTAATCCAATTAAGGAGATATTATGAAAAAAGCTCAACATGAGGAATGTATATACAAGCTCATATGCTCAACTCTGAAGGTGCTCACAAAACACAAACGTTACACCAAGCTAGATCAACCAACTTAACACTTAGGCTGCCCCAAGATTAACCATACACATCAAGCCCAAAAAAGTCCAGCTCAAGAGTAAGCGCAATCTCATAAGACCTCAGATAAATATCATTTAGTCCAGTTTTAACCAGTTTACTTGAACCAACTCAAATTGGGGTTGCATTTGCCTAAGTCTCATAAAATCGGTTTTCAAACTAAACCAACAACTCAACTTTTTCCCAATCCTTCCTAATACACATTATTACATAACATTGTACATGAGAACAAAAAACATACATGTGAGGAATATATTACAATAGATTTCATACTAAGCACGGGGAGTTCATAATGAAGTTAGCAGATCATGCTCAGTTGAATTGTAGTACTTGTGTTCTTCCCCAACATTAAGTGGATAAGTTATTTATTGATGAATATGATTTGAAAAGTTGTTGATGCATAATATAATATGAAATTTGATTTGTGAATGCCTCTTCTGATGTTAAGTTGTTGATGCATAGTATAATGTAGGACTAATGTTTCAATGCTATATTTTGGATAAGTTAATTATTTATTGATGGTTATATTTTGAAAAGTTATGAATTGATAGGATACTATTAATTGAATTTGAAAGGAGAGTTTGTTTTGAAAAAAGACCCAAAAGGTCAATTGATTCACGTAGTGTTAATCAACCGCCGCAAAATCCGACATTGCTAGAATGTAATGCAATAACTACGAACCCATTGCCTCAAAAATAATTGAGGTTAATTTAGAGGCCATCAAGATCGAAACTAGCCTCAAAACTAGTTTTTGAGGCTAAATGGGCCAAAATATCTTTCGGGACCATTTTTACGATAAAATAACCTCAAAGCTAAAATTTGAAGCCATATTCGGTACCCAATAGACGCGAAGAGTATGCAAGGTCAATGTTAAGGCTAAAGTTTGAGACCGGTTACCCTTAACTATTCAGTGCTAGAAATGTGACTATTTTAATTTGGTGGCTATTTGTTTTGGGCAAATTAACCACGTAAACGTGTTACTTCGCTATAATGAGGGAATCCTAGTCACAAAGTCGTCACAGCACGTTACAAGTTACGAATAAGCTGTAAATCGAGAAGAAATAACAAACATAAATTGAATAAACTTAAGGAAATGCAAAGAATGCTTATGATCGTTTGTATTGCTCGTGTATATGTATATGAACTCCTGAATTGTTACAAAAGATCGTCTTTCTCCTTAGGACAAAAGAAATATCTAGAATATATGAATTTGGGAGTGTTTTGGGTGTGGTAGAGTATTGTGTCCATCCTTTGTATGTTTCTCTCCTTTTATAGTGTTGCTATTCCCTTAATCAAGCCGTTGGAAATCAATGAGGCAATCCCTAAGATCTCGCCTTTGACTATATGCTTCCAAATTAGCCGTTGGCAAATAATGAGCAAATCCCTTGATTTTAGCCTTTGTAGTTATGGAAATCTTTGAATATTACCGTTGGAGTGGGCGAGATCTCTGGACATTATCTCTCAAAATATATTGATTTATGAGCTTCGTTTACTCCTTATGACCTTGATTTTGTGGGGCCCAACAATACCCCCATCAAAAACTCGGGAAAGTCTCCGACTTTTCAGGGTTTTTGATCTTCTTTCCTTGAATCTAATCACAGACCTGTTTCACGCGCAATGAATCTCGTTGCTCCTTACTCTTTTGAAACTATTTATCCTACCCCCAGTGTGTTGGGGTTGAAACTTGTTTTTGGCCGCTAGCGGTAGGGCCTGGACGTTGTCCAACTTTCTTGCGTTGTGTCTTGTTTGTCTCTTTCTTGCTGGTTCCAAAACGGGTTTGGAGTTGAAGACTGAAGACGGAACGTCTTTAAACGTGTTTCCGCGTGTAGTATTTGATACAGAACGTGTATAAACATGTTTCCGCGTAGTATTTGTGACAAAACGTGTATAAACGTTTTTCCGTGTGTAGTATACCTGACGGAACATGTAAAAATGTGTTTTCGTGTAGTATTTGTGACGGAACATGTATAAACTTTTTTCCGTGTGTAGTATACGTGACGGAATGTGCATAAACGTGATTCCGCGTAGTATTTGTGACGGAACGTGTATAAACGTGTTTCCGTGTGAAGTACTTGTGGCGGAACCTGTATAAACGAGTTTCCGCATGTAGTATTTGTATAGCGCTTTTTGTGTAGGATGCGTAGGATAGAGAGCAAAATGTGTAAGGTGTAAACACTTGCATTGATATAAGAAATCGTTTTGCAAGTGCCGTAACCCGTCTCTTGCATCCTTTTTCGACTAGTCGTTGTGTGCACATTGTTGCCTGATTGTTAGGCAAGAGCCTTTGTTTTGCCCAGTAACATCACAAGGCGTTCCTTGCTAGTTTTTCATAAGATGTTGTCGATGTCATGTACGCGTAAGAGCGTTCTTTATGAATTTTGTAGTAGAACGGTATGTATGTGTGGGGAAATGTAAAGATGCTGAAAAAACATATTTGTCATGTACCTTATTCAGAAATGATATAACTTTAGATTCCGTAAGACTTCTGGGCACTACTACATCATGCGACACTAACTCGTAAGCACCTTTGCATTAACGCGTTTGCTATAGCGTCAAGCTACCCCCAGTGGTGATTTCAGGACTACCCCCAGTCCTGTAACACATCCTATTCTTTTAACTCAGAAGGGGTAGGGGTGAAGTCGTTCACGAAATCTGCCAACGCTTGTGACTTTATAGCTGTCCTAAGCTCGTACGTGATGTCATATCCATTTAAGTGAATTAGCCACGTCGTTAACCGACCTGGTAACTTTGGTTTTGACATGATACTCTTCATCGGGCAGTTAGTTCTCATAATGATAGAATGACTTTCAAAATAAGGACGTAACTTTATTGAAGCCATTACCAAAGATAAAACCAACTTTTCTATAGGTGAATACCTGGTTTCTGCATCAAGTAGAGTTTTGCTTACATAGTATATGAGTAATTGATCTTCATTCTCTTCTCGGATCAGGACGGCGCTTGCAACTATCTCGGTGACTCCTAAATACATTCTCCATGCTGGTAAAGATTTCGTAACTTGCTCCGGCGTGCCTTCTTTTTTGGCTAGGGCCCCACGGTGGGCGCCAATTGTTTGGGGTGATTTAACCACGTAAACGTGTTACTTCGCTATAATGAGGGAATCCGAGTCACAAAGTCATCACAGCACGTTACAAGTTATGAATAAGTTGTAAATCAAGAAGAAATAACAAACATAAATTGAATAAACGTAAGGAAATGCGAAGAATTCTTAGGATTGTTTGTATTGCTCGTGTATATGTATATGAACTCCTGGATTGTTACAAAAGATCATCTTTCTCCTTAGGACAAAAGAAATATCTAGAATATATGAATTTCGGAGTGTTTTGGGTGTGTAGAGAATTGTGTCCATCCTTTGTATGCTTCTCACCTTTTATAGTGCTGCTATTCCCTTAATCAAGCCGTTGGAAATCAATGAGGCAATCCCTAAGATCTCACATTTGACCATATGCTTTTAAATTAGCCGTTAGCAATCAATGAGCAAATCCCTTGATTTTAGCCTTTGTAGTTATGACAATCGATCTTTGAATAGTACCGTTGGAATGGGCGAGATCTGTGACCATTATCTCTCAAAATATATTGATTTGTGAGCTTCATTAACACCTTATGACCTTGATTTTGTGAGGCCCAATACTATTTAGCCTCAAAATGTTGATTGAGGGTAAAAATGAGGCTAGCAAATAATGACTCTTTTTTCGGGACTATGTTTGAGGCTAATTTCGAAGCCAAGTTACACATATCTCATGTATTGCATGAACTCATTCTACCAACCATATTTATTGTGATTTTAGGGTCATACGCACTACCCATGCCCATCTTCATCTTTTCAAACGTTTCCTAGCTCTTACTCTCTCTTGCATTCTAAAATTTTTTGGCACATATTCAACTTCTTAATCTCTCCCATTTCATCATTGATCAAGTTGATTGGTATGTATAATTCTCTTAAATGTATACCTAGTTCATGTTTAATTATTTTATGCGATTATATATGAATATTTATGCAAATTAAATTGAATAGTGTGGTTGAATACTTTTGTAGATGTTAAGCTTCATCTATATATATAGAGTTAGGTTCTATAGTGGACAACTTCCTATAGAGAACAAGTGAACAAATCTCATCCTACGGATGAGATTTGTAATGGGTGGCTGGATTTGTATCTGCAATATTCATTTATAAGAAAATAGAAATATAAAACAAAAATTGGAGAGATTCTCTCCCATATTTTGTAACCACCCAAATCACAATTTTTCAAAACAAAAACACGCATCTGCGAATTGCCATTGCAGACGCCATCGCAGAAACGCCATTGCAGACGCCATTACAGCCCGCGGCATCGACAGAGCCCCCGCCCTCGAGTGTCAACCCCCGGCGTCCTCCATACAGATGAAGATGTACATACGTATAATAATAATGTATTTGACAGCCTAATATATGTATATACGAAAATTTATGTTGTTACGCCCTAGATCTGGTGCCCGACGTTGGTTGCTTCCCGATTCTACCCGTCATCGGTGCTCGTCCGTAGGTTCATGTCCCCTCCCGCCGGCTTCTCGTAGCCCCTAGTCTAACCGCGTCGGAGTTTCGCCCCCCATTACCGCCCGTCGAGCTTCGTTCGGGTCCCCTTTCTCCGTCGGAGTTTCGCCTCCCGAGATGTATATATGTACAGTAATATTGTATATGCCAACATGAGGAATGTATATACAAAATTTGTTTTTGCTGGATTGTTTTTGTAACCTATTTCTACGGATCAAGATGTATATATGCACAGTAATATTGTATATGCCAACATGAGGAATGTATATACGAAATTTGTTTTTATTGGATTGTTTATGTGACCTATTTCTACGGATCAAGATGTATATATGTACAATACCGTTGTATATGCCAACACGAGGAATGTATATATGAAATTTGTTTTTGCTGGATTGTTTATGTAACCTATTTCTACGGATCAAAATGTATATATGTACAGTAATATTGTATATGACAACCTGAGAAATGTATATACGAAATTTGTTGTGGCTGGATTATATTCATATGTTTAATCGTACAACCAATTCTGCCGGAATACTATAATATAGTGTATATAATGATCTCAGGATGTATATACAAGACTATAGCATGTATATATAGTTAATAATTCGTACAAGACGTGTGGATATCCAATATATAATTAACACTTGCTATAATTACGAGACTGAGTTGAAATTTGAAAATTAAGTAACATTTTCTATAATTAAGGGAATCTTTTTTGTGATTTTTCTATAGATCCGAAAATTAATTAAGTTGCTATAATTAAGGGATGAGGTTCAGATTTGAATTTGGATCAAATTTTGATATATAATTAAGGGATGAGGTTCAGATTTTTTTTTTTTTTAAAGACCTACAATTGTTCACTTGTTCACTCATATTTAATTGTTCACTATTGAATTTTAATATATATATATATATATATATATATATATATATATATTGGTTCAAGTGAGGACTACTTTTATGGTAAGGACTACTCCTTATGGTAAGGAGTGATCTCATTCATTAGATTTACCTCCTTATCATATAATAAACGGTCCAAATTTTTTTTTTAAAAAAAAAATATTTTCTGGATAGAGTTTTTTTTTTTTTTTTTTTGACGAAAACGATATTTTTCTAAAACTATTAGTTCAATTTTTATATCTTTTAAGTTCATTTTTTATATCTTTTGAGTTCATTTTTTGTATAATTCGATTTTCACAAAAATAGATTTGTTTTAGTTTAATAATTTATTAATTCAAAATATTTTTTCTATAATACATAAAAAAAACTAAAAAAATATAAAAATACCTTTCTTCACAAATACAATGATTATAACCCTGAAACGTGATAGTTCATTTTTTACAACAAAAGTGTTCAATTTATTATGTTAAAAGTTCAATTACGTGTACTAGAAGTTCAATTTTGTAATTTGTAGTTTTGTACGGGTTCAAATTTTTGTACAATAAGTTCAATTTTTTCTTAGTGTTAGTTCAATTTTTATTAAAGTAAGTTCAATTTTTATATTATTTGATTTTTCCGAAAATAAAAATTAACTAAAAAATTAATTTTTTTTTTTATTTTTTGAAAAATACAAAAATTAAAATAATATGGACCATTCATTATAAGGTAAGGAGGTAAATTCAATGGATGAAGTTACTCCTTACCACAAGGGGTTGTCCTTACCATAAGAGTAGTCCTCACCGGAACCTAACTCTATATATATTTTGGTTCAAGTGAGGACTACTTTTATGTTAAGGACTACTCCTTATGGTAAGGAGTGATCTCATTCATTAGATTTACCTCCTTATCATATAATAAACGGTCCAAATTTTTTTTTAAAAAAAAAATATTTTCTGGATAGAGTTTTTTTGTTTTTTTTTTTGACGAAAACGATATTTTTCTAAAACTATTAGTTCAATTTTTATATCTTTTAAGTTCATTTTTTATATCTTTTGAGTTCATTTTTTGTATAATTCGATTTTCACAAAAATAGATTTGTTTTAGTTTAATAATTTATTAATTCAAAATATTTTTTCTATAATACATAAAAAAAAAACTAAAAAAATATAAAAATATAAAAAATATAAAAATACCTTTCTTCACAAATACAATGATTATAACCCTGAAACATGATAGTTCATTTTTTACAACAAAAGTGTTCAATTTATTATGTTAAAAGTTCAATAATTACGTGTACTAGAAGTTCAATTTTGTAATTTGTAGTTTTGTACGGGTTCAAATTTTTGTACAATAAGTTCAATTTTTTCTTAGTGTTAGTTCAATTTTTATTAAAGTAAGTTCAATTTTTATATTATTTGATTTTTCCGAAAATACAAATTAATTAAAAAATTAATTTTTTTTTATTTTTTGAAAAATATAAAAATTAAAATAATATGGACCATTCATTATAAGGTAAGGAGGTAAATTCAATGGATGAGGTTACTCCTTACCATAAGGGGTTGTCCTTACCATAAGAGTAGTCCTCACCGGAACCTAACTCTATATATATATATATATATATATCTTTAATCAAAGTGTTAAATGTACATTTCATGTGTAGTCAAACAAAAGGTTGTTTACAAATGGCCAATTAAATACATAAGTAGGATCTTGAACTTGCACCTAATAGTTATTTTAGACCCCAAACTTTAATATTTGCGAATTTGGCAACTCAACTTAACATTCGTGACCAATTAAACACAAAATTAATGACATGTATAAAACATATGCCACATCAAATCCACGTATTTGTCCATGTGTACGCCATGTCATATTAAATAAAATAAAATAATTTAAACAAATAAAAAAAGAATAAAAATGAGAAGATGGAGGGGTGGGTTTTAGCCGGAGCCCCGCCGCCACCTCTGCTTCTCGACATACTCCGCCTCCTCGGCAATGGCAGATCGAACTCTGCCTCCTCCGCAGCGGCAGATCAAACTCTAATGCGGGCAGGAAGGCGAGGGTTGGCGGCCATCGGCGGACGCCTACTCGCCGAAGCCGAACAAGCCCTAGGTGGTTGAATGACACCGGAAGGTACCTGAGGGAAACACTCCCGTTGACGATGGAGGCGCAGAAGACGACGCTGGTTGGAGGGGAATTCGGATCTGGAAATCGAGTTGATTGAGGAATTTGGTGAGATTTGAGGGGAGGGAGAAAGGAAGGAAGATGAGTGGTGGAGATCGAATCTCCTCGCTCTTAATCAAGCCCCAATTACTCAAAACCCCACCACCAATCTCCGCCACCGTCTCCGCTCAGCTTGCCACCCTCCCAATCTTCAATTTCGACAGCGAGAAGGTCGGCGAGACCTTCCTTAACCTGAGAACCGCCCCGCCGGACACCGCCAAGGCCATCGTCCACCGCACTCTCACGACCGACCTCATCAACAAGCGTAGCGGAATGGCCTCAACCCTAAAACTCTTGTCGAGGTCAGATGAGTAGGCCGGAAGCCCTACCCGCAGAAGAAGATCAGCGGTGCAAGGCGTGGATCTCAGCGGACACCTCTCCGGCCTGGCGGAGGCATGCTCTTTGGCCCTAAGCCCAAGGATTCGTCAGCCAAGATCAACCGAAAGGAGTTGTAGTTGCCGATCTCCACCGCCTTGTCAAGCGCCGCCGTGAACAGCTTCGTGGTGGAGGAGTTCGCTGATCGGTTCGAGAAATCGAAGACGAAGTATTGAATCCACAGACTCGTTCAAGTCACCCTCGATCTTCTGCTTTCCTTACTTTGTTTCTTTTTCTTTACTTTTTTAATTTTTTTAATGTTTTATTTCTATAACATGACTTGGTGTACACGTGAACTAAGTGGCCCTAACGGGCCACTTTTGGAGGCGTTTAGGCGGCTCCAAAAATAAATTAACTATGGGGCCGGTTTTTCGAAAATGCCCCTGGACAAAAAAAAAATTACGACCATGCCACCGCATCCCAACTCATACCCCTGTCACACCTGTCACACAAAAAACGACCTGTCATACAAAAAAAAAATTACACTCATTCCACCGCATCCCACCTCACACCCCCTGTCACACAAAACCTGTCATACAAAACCTGCCATACGAACAAAAACCGACCTGTCATACAAAACCCTCAATTTTCGTTCATTATCCACATACAAAAGGCTTGTCACCACAAAACCTGTCACACAAAGCCTATGTGGGATTTGAACCCACATTACCGTGCATTTTGCACGTTGCTCTACCATTTGAGCTAATAGGCTATGATTATAATTACTATATAAACAAAACCAAATTTGTCACACACAAAATCCATAAGAAAACCCCCTGTCATACACAAAAAACAGATCAAAAACTCTGTCACACAAAAAAAACTCATAACAAAATCCCCTGTCATACACAAAAAACGAGCTGTCACACACAAAACTCATAACAAAAACCTGTCACACACACAAACCTATAAACACAAAACCTGTCATACGAACAAAAAACGAGTTGTCACACACAAAACCCATAACAAAAGCACTGACATACACAAAACTCATAACAAAACCCTGTCACACACAAAACTCATACAAAAAACATGTCACCGCTAAAACTCATAAACACAAAAGCTGTCACACGAGTAAAACAATCTGTCACACACAAAAACCATAACAAAAAACTTGTCACACACACAAACCTATTAACACAAACCTTGTCATACGAACAAAAACTCAACTGTCACACAAAAAAACAGACCAAAAACCCTGTCACACACGTCTGCCACACAAAACCCATAACATAAAACTTGTCACACACAAAAAACATACCAAAAACCCTGTCATACATAAACCCTATAACAAAAAACCTGTCACACACACGCTACCCATAACAAAACCCTCTGTCATACACAAAAAAAACAGACCAAAAACCCTGTCATACACAAAAAAACAGACTAAAAACCGTGTCACACAAGTCTGCCACACAAAACCCATAACATAATACTTGTCACACACAAAAAACATACCAAAAAACTGTCATACATGAAACCTATAACAAAAACCTTGTCACATACACACAACCAATAACAAAACCCCCTGTCATACAAAAAAAACAGACCAAAAAACCCTGTCACACAAAAAAAACTCATAACAAAACCCTTTGTCATACACAAACAACGAGCTGTCACACACAAACCCCATAACAAAAACCCTGTCACACACAAAACTCATAACAAAAACCTGTCACACACACAAACTTATAAACACAAAACCTGTCATATGAACAAAAAACGAGTTGTCACACACAAAACCCATAACAAAAGCACTGTCACACACAAAACTCATAACAAAAACATGTCATACGAACAAAAATGAGTTGTCACACACAAAATCCGTAACAAAAAGCTTGTCACCACTAAAACCCATAAACACAAAACCTATTACACTAAAACCCATAACCCATAAACACAAACCCATAACAAAAAGCTTTCTAGATCTAGGGTTTCTAGATCTAGATCTAGAAATTCTAGATCTAGATCTAGAAATTCTAGATCTAGATCTACAATTTTTGATCTAGATCTAGAAACCCTAGATCTAGATCTATCTCTACAGACGTTGCTTACCTCACTTGTCGCCACCGTTGTCGTCGTCGGAAGCCTCGGGGAACCACTTCGCTCGCCGCCACCGTTCGTCGCCGTCGGAACCCTCGGTCAACCACCTCGCTTACACCCAACGCTCGTCTCGCTGCGGCTTCCGGCTCGCCGCCTCACCTTGCTGGCCGTCGTCGCCGACACCGGTGGTCGTCGCTGCAGATCTGGAGGATGAAAAAAAGAGGGGGAGAGAAGAGAGAGTAGAGAGAGAGAGGGAGAGAGTGAAATGGAGGAAGAGAGAGAAGAGAAATGAAAAAAGGGAGTAGGATTTTTTTTGGGGGGGTTTTATAGTGCCAAAAAAGAGACCTCATAGTGCATTTATTTTGTTAGGAGGCTAAGGGCTGAACAAATGTGAAGTGGGCCGCCGCCCACTTCCCTCTTTTAAATATGTCATCGATTTTGTCTTTAATTAGTCGTGAATGCTAAGTTGAGGTGCCAAATTGGCAAATCTTAAAAGTCGGGGTCCTAAATGACTATTAGGTGCAAGTTCATGGCCAGGTCCTACTTATGTATTTAGCCCTATACAAATGGTTAGATGGAAATCGGCCAATATACAGATAATTAATGGTTCAAAGTTTTTTCAAATAGCCAAGAAAAGATGAAATTGAGTATAATTTTGTGGCTAATGACTTCCACTTTGGCATCAAGTTCATTATTTTGAAACTATTTGAGCTACCAAAACATGATAAGAGATTATTTTTAAGGTTAATCTTATGATTTCAAGAGTAACATTGGCATCATCTATTCATGATTACACTCGGATCAATTCTATTTTTTTATGCTCTTTAGTGGCTTAGAAACATTGTATATGGTTTTTGGATCGATAGATCATATATATTATACATTCATGAGTGTCATACATAAAGACTATAATTGATTTTTTTAAAATATAATGTAGTGTTATATTTATAACAGGTCACATCAATATGGATAATCGCAACTGGATGTATATCAGACATTTATCAGATGAGGATGGATGAAACAATTTCTTGGTGGGTCTGAAGGTTTCATTGAGGTTGCGACTTCACAAGTGCATTCGATGGATGGTGATAAAATAAGATGTCCTTGTGTGCAGTGTAAGAATGGGAAACTTCAAGATGTGGAAACCGTTCGTGTTCACCTATACTTAAAAGGTTTTGTTGAGAATTATTATCAGTTGATTGCACATGGAGAGACATCTTTGGTTCACCCATCGTCCATTATGGAACAATCATCTAGCTTAAGTCTTAACAACTTGAGCTTCTTTGGGATTGGGATGCATATATTTGATAACTTGAATCTCTGTCAAATGATGGTTTTTGATGCAGCTAGATCTAGTTTTGCTCCACCTCATGATCGGAATGTTGGCACTTCAATGACTCCTTCTAATCAACAAAGTGGGTGCATAGAAGAGGGCTTGCCAAATGGCAAATTATGTTGGTAATTTCCACTGCGGCACTGAACCCTTAATACATGGATTAAAGTAGTTGTAAGTATACTTAAACCAAATTTTTTTCTACTTTGTAAATGCATTTTTAATTTTATTTGACTTTTTTATCATCTGTTTAATATTTCACTTGTCTAAATAGTTACTTGTTATTGAATATGTAGGAAAAGGAGACTGGTGTAAGGCTTACCATTTCAAACATGGCTTATGGACCGGACCTCATCCGACAGCATATGTGGTTAGTTTAAACTTTCATAACTCTTTTTATATGTTTCAAGACAAGTCTGATTTGGATGCACTGACTAGTATAAGTTGTAATCTGATTTGTTCACAATTTTTCTCATTCTTTGTGTTTATGTGTATTGAAAAATCAGTTTAGCCACTGTCTAATTATGTCATGTAAGATTTGTTCTGATTTTTTTTGTCAATTTCTCTAATTTGCATTCAGATTTTTTTTCTCTCATTAATGCTTTGATTTGCTAGGATGAGGCAATTTCTTTCATTATTCAAATTTGTTATTGAATTTTGGAATTGATGTTGTGATTTTTTTAGCGGCACTACACTTACTAAAATAACCATTTCTGGTTTATACTCATGTTATTGATTTGTCCAACCAAAATTTAGTAAAATAACTTATTCAGTCATTGACTAATACTGATGAGACAATTTCTTTCATTGTTGTTGATTTGTTCTTATTTATATTCATGTTGTTGATTTCTCTCTTTTTTCTTAAGCATGTGGGTTTAATTATATTAGAAAAAAGTTTGAATGAGAAGATTATGTCATGTTCAAATTTGTTCTTCTTTATACTCATCTTCTGATTCAACTAGTGACTAAAATAACTTATTCATTTGTGTCCAAAATAAAATAAGTTTTGAACACTAATTTGGAGAAGTTTGATTAGTTGCCACTCAATCCGCTCCCCCTAGTGTTGAAAATTAAGATGATCCATCTCCACCTCCCATGAGTGAGGTAGAGGAGAAAGCATTATGGATCACATCATGTGGTGGACCAAACAACCACCGAGTTTTTGCTATGGGGGAAGAGGGGGCACCTCTTGTTCGCAATAGGAAGGCTATGGATCCTCTCATCAAGGAATCAAGTACTCAAACTTTTGAAGATGCTCAGATTCAAGAGGAGGTCCGAGAGGAGATAAAGGTGATGCAAACTACAATGATGGAATTTATGATGCAACAACAACGACGACGACGACGACGACAACAACAAGAGTTTGTGAAACAACTTCAAACTACTATATATGCTTCAACAATTCTCTCAAGTTCAAGAGGGGGCACCTCTTATTTCCTATGCTTGTAGGATGTGGAGTTGCCTTTTTGGTGATGCTTACAGGATCTGAAAGTCCTTTTTGTGTGCTTATAGGAGCTGGAAGTTATTTTTTGATATGCTTACGAAGCTAGATTGTATGACCTAAAAGTCATTGTTGAGGTGAACTTACAAAAGCATAGACTTGTGTTTATGTACTAGGTCTTGTATTTTGTGAATGTTTGTCTTAACTAGTGTGGAGACTTAACATAGCTCACCCTCACCAACTAATGTTAGTTTAAATTGGTACTTATGTAAGACAATGAGATTAGTATGTGTATGAGTATAATATATATGATATATATTTTAGGTATTATATGATTGTATCCTTAAGTATTATTGTTTCAAATATTTATTGGTAGAATATTGTTCCAAATAAATTAGTTGATTTCAAATTAATATGAAAACTATTTATTTTCTAGTCATGTAAAAGTTGGAGGCAAATTGCGATCCTATTTAACCGAGGTTATACCCTCAAAACAAATAAAAGCCAAATTTGATCCTAAATAGCTACGAATTTTTAGCCTCCTTTTTTGGCATGAATTATATTTTGGACTAATTTCTGGACTAAGAGCATGTGTAGTGGTAAGGAATCATCTCCTCTTAGCACTCTCTTTCTTCTATGAGGATGTCCTCTCCATTGTAGAAATTGTAAAAGGATCCTCTCTTGAGGGAGGAATGAAAGTAATCCTCCTTCTACCAAGGATTGTAAATTTTGGCTCTTGTGTCAAACTTTAACTTTTACCCATTTACCATGTGACACATGTTATCTACTACTACAACTATTTTCAATTATTTCATTCAAATTTATAACTAGTTAAGTTATACCACAAATAATAATAAAATGTAACAGTTTTTATTTAAAAAATAAATTAATTAATTTCCTTCATTTTTTTTCTCTATAAATTGAGTCTAATTTTGCATCATTTCTACATTAATCATTTTTTCTCTATAAATTAAGTCCAATTTCCATCTAACTCTCTCACTATTCCATAGATAATCATACTCATCATAACTTACACAATCATCCAAACACTCAAAACCGCCCAAATTTACTCCCTTTTGATCCAAATATTTTTCATAATAATCTCCAATTTCATAATATAGTTTAATTATTAATTAAGTTGAGTAATTAATTTTATTATACTCTTGATTATATAGAATATGGAGAGAGTATATATATAAAAAATAGGAGAGGAAATATATGAGGATCCTCTCCACTGTAGGGCCGGGAAAAATAAAGAAAGATGATGAGGAAGAGGAATGAAAAAGTAAAAAATGAGGTGGATGAGATAGGAGATGATGTGTCAAATGGAGAAAAGAAGAGAGAAAATTGAGAGAGGATGATAGCTCCTCACCATTGCACATGCTCTAATGGCCTCGAGTATAGCCTTGAAAGTGTGTGTTGCTATGGGCTTCGAAATTAGCTTTCAACATGTTCCCAGCCTAAAGAAATGAGATTTGAGGCTAAATTATCAAAGCCAAATTGAGCCGCGTCACTTGCTAGCTCGAATATGATTTCGTGGCCAACTTCGTTTCTAAGCTCAAGGCTAATGATATTTGAGGCCCTTTTAGAGGCTACATTTAATGCCAACTTCGTAGCTATGCCGTTGTTTTCTAACAGGTCGATGTGAATTTTAAATGCGAGTGTAGAGTCAGAAGTTAACTTGACGAATGAGGTTGTGTTTAATGAAGTTGATATTGGCATCGTACTTTTCTGGCTCCGTCGTTGTCTGCCGGTAGAACCTGTTTTCATCTTTCTTTTCGTGATTTTGTCGATTGTTTTCCTTTTAAGTTGAACATTATTCTGTCAAAAGATCTTTGTGGTTAATTTATTGAAAGGTTTTGTAATCGAAAATAAAAGAAAAGAAATTGACTACTACAAAGAATGTGTAAACTCAGGCTCAGGTTATAGAAGTTGACTTCATTATTCAATTAATCAATCAGAGCAGCGATGTCTCTTACAACAAATTCAACAACGGATAAAATATATAACTTCACGCCGAGTGACTAGCCCGTACGATTATTTGTAAATTGCCCGCTGTAACACTCCGCGACAGTCACAGCATACACAAATAGAGATAAGCAAAAACATGCATTAACATACTGCGCGAAATAAAAGCCGGTTGATCTGCTTAAAATTTGAATGCTATATCCTTGAATTGGCGAGCATGACAGTACTGCTACCGTTGCCCATATGATGAGAACCACTCGCCCCTGGCCTTGTCCAAGTCTCTTTGAACTGCTCCTCTGTCACTCCTGCAATGCACCCAAAACAAGCTCAACAAACTAAGACCAGAGTAATCATTTGAGAACTCATTCATATCCAAATAAACAACAATTTTGAACATGCCTTTGCCCATTGCAGCGGTGGAGGTGATCCCGCCCTGGACGGTCCTAAGCACTCGGTCGTAGTAATTGGCACCCGACCACTTCTGGTGCGCCAGCGTGTCCACCCCGTGGATCCTCTCCTGCCTTTGAATCTTCTCCACGTAGGCCTGCATCCCTCTCGCCGCATAGTCTTTGGCAAAAGTGTCGACCACGAGGGCGTTCGAGTGGAACCCGGCCAGCGTTATGAACTGCCAGCAATACCCGAGCTTCCCAATCCTCGGGATGAAGTCCCTCATCTGGCCGTCGCTCATCCCCGATGCATCCCAGTTGAACGACGGGGACAGGTTGTAGGCGAGCATCGTCTCCGGGTGCTTCACCTTCATTCCGTCCGCGAACAAAGTGCACTCTTCGTAGTCAGGGCTCGCCGTCTCCATCCATATGAGGTCAGAAAGAGGTGCGAACGCCCACCCTCTTACCACAGCCGCATCCACCGACCCCCGGAAACGGTAGAACCCTTCTCGGGTCCTCGGGAGGTCCCAGTCCCAGAAGAGGTCGGTCAACCCGAGCACTCTCTCGGCGAGCTCGCGAGCCTGCTGGTTGGAGAGGCACGTTCCGATCCCTGAGTGGCTCTTCCACTCCCTCAACTTGGCGGCCTTTTCCTCTTCCCCTGCATTCATCATGTTGATCTTGTCCACCACTAGCTCGTCGAACGTCATGAGTCTGGCGGACGAAATCCACCCGTCCTCCAGCGCCTGCAGCTCCTCGGCTGACTTGCCTGCAGCCATCGCCTCGGAAATCAGGGACGCGAGGCCTTGGCCTTCCACAGTGGGGCTTGTGGCGCCGAGAATGAAACGGTGATCCATTGGGTCGATGTTGGACTGGATGAGAGTGGCGCCCACGGCATCCGTACGGGCGACGAGGAGGGTCTCGACGCCCATGATGTCGAACTGGAGGCGAGCGGCCACGAGGCGATTCAAGTGCTCCGAGGTGGGGACGAGCACCTTTCCGGCCATGTGGCCGCACTTCTTGGTGATGGAGGATTGATCCTCGATGTGGACCCCGGCGGCCCCTCGCTCCACGAAGAGCTTGCACATCTTGACGGTGGCGGTGGCGCCACCAAAGCCGGTGTCGCCATCGGCGATGATTGGGGTGAGGTAGTCGATGTAGGGAGTCTCCGCACGCTCTTCCCTGGACATGCTCATACGGGCCTCCCTCTGCTTCCTGTCGTGGAATTGCTGGGCCATGAACAGGTGCTCTACCTTGTTGGGGACGGTGTCGTAAGGGTAGTCGGCGAGATCGGGACCGGGCTCGTTGGTGGAGGTGTGAGTAGAGGAGCACTGCCAGCCGGAGACGTAGATGGAGTCCAAGTGCTTGGCCATCATGGTGACCTGGACCGGGTCGAGCGCCCCGAACGTCCTGGAAGCAGTGCCGTTGGCACGGTGGGCGCGCAGCCTCCTCCACAGCTTCTGGGCCATCTCGTTGGACGCGTAGCCCTGGCGGAGGGTCCCCCGCAGGGCCACCACGTCCCTGGCCGTGTAGGGGCGGCGCGTGAGGCTGAACCGCTCCGTCCCCCACCACGCCTCCACCTCAGCCACCTCCGCTTCGAACCTCGTCTCTTCCTCTGTCATCTAATATATATATATGTGCACGTAATTAGTTAGGTATTGTCCTATATGTACAGATTGCGACAATACATGGAAATCGTAGAACATTTACATACCGTTGCAGGCATAGTGATGGAAGTGGCCATGGGAGCAGGAAAGAGATCAAGTAGAGTAGATCTGAGGACTCAGGAGATTAGGAAAGATGGAGATCGTAGAAGAACAGGCAGGCAACGCTCAATGTGGAATGCCTCTACAACAACTCTGGAGTTTATATAGGCTCCATCAACGATTGCAGTAGTGATCACTGAAAATTGTAGTTCAAAAATCGTGAGACACACTACTACGAACTGGACAAAAGCATCGAAACTCCCACTGAAATTTCCCTCTAACACGTACACGTACAGTTTGTTCAATACAAGGAAGCTTAAGCGCATGGACTACGTTTTGTTGGGGGATGAAGAAGAATGAAAACAGGACGTACAGAAGAGGGCGTGAAGTTGGCTCAAAGATAGAGTGCCAGGCAGACATGCACACATCCTCAATCCTCCACTTCCCCTGCACCTGCCCTTTGCTTCTGTTTTTCATGTTTTTGTTTTATTTGGATTTGATGAGGTGTCCGCTTCTTCACTTGTTCGTAGGGATACATAACTACTAGCTTCTTCATTTTTTTTAATTAGGAAAGGGTATATCATTCTCACTTTACTTCATATCCTCTCCCTCTCCTTTTTCGTCTCCATTTCCAACTCTCCTCGTTTAAATTCCCTTATCACTTTTAATTAATCTTTTCACTTTGCCATCCAATAAACCTTGTTTACGAGTATCACCACTCTACCATTACTAAAAGCTTGCAATATGTTGGGTCCTAACTTTATTTAAAGAGGCTGACTCAGATACAAATAGTCCTTAATATATAAATTATAAATAAATATTAACCGTTAGATTCTTCGAATCTACGGTTGAGATTAAATTAGAAAGGTAAATGAGAGATTTGGGGTTATAATTGAAACGGTGGCATTTTTGTAATTATAGAGAAAATTAGGACAAAAGCGTCTTTTGGACGCCAAAAAAAGGTCTGAAAACCCAACTTCTAGCGAAAGCAAGCGATGGCGAGTTCCATTCAACCTCGAGTGAAGACACGCTACAGCGAACACAACCTCCGACGGCATCGTGCTCGAGAACCTCTCCGGGAGGTTCATGACGGAGATCCAGGTGGGCGAGGCCCGCGCCTTCTACGTCTTCCAGATCGCCATCGAGAACATCCACTCCGAGATGTACAACCTCCTCCTAGAAAACCTAATCCACGACTCCGCCGAGAAACACCGCCTCTTCCACGCCATTGACACCGTCCCCGTTGTCACCAAGAAGGCCGAGTGGGCCATGCGTTGGATCGACTCCACTGAGTCCTTGGCCGAGCGCATCGTCGCCTTTGACGCGGGCGAAGGTATCTTCTTCTCCGGAAGCTTTTGCGCCATTTTCTGGCTCAAAAAGCGGGGGCTTATGCCTGGCCTGGCCTTCTCGAACGAGCTCATCTCCCGAGACGAGGGATTGCACTGTGATTTCACCTGCCTGATCTATGAGCTCCTTAAGAACAAGCTTCAATGATACCTGATCTAAGAGCTGCCTGATCTCGAGCTATACATCCAATTTTGAAGCCATGCTTTTGGTGTAATTTGTGTATAAGTGTGAAATAATTGATGTAGCTACTGGCTTACTCCTACAATGCTGACGTTGAAATATGGAAGCCATTTGTAAAAATTCTCTTTATGGTAGAAGGTCAGAGGGAGATGTCTATCTTTGGAAGAAACTTTTTGTTGGAATGATAGTCTGATCCCACTTTTGCTTGATTAACACATGCTTTGATTAAAATATGAGACTGGAGTCTGAAATGATTGCTATTTAGGAAGTGGCGATGAACTCTGGTTTTGTTTATTGAAGTTTCAGTGATACCTTACTATTAGATATGAATTGCATGTAGTGTATAATTGGTTGAAATTGTAAACAGTCATTGACTCATGGAGCCTAGTGAGACAATTCATGTATGTGGGAATTCCAAGCTTATGAAAAATTCATACAAATATGAATTATGAACTTGTGTTAGGATCAGAGTTGGAACTTCTATTACTAAAATTATCTACTTGTGTTTGGATCAGAGTTATTATAGTTGCTGTGTGGAAGGATACAACCGGGAGCTTCTCTAGAAATAGTATTCCTTACCAAGAAGAGTTTTAGAGAGTTATTTACATGTACGCTCACATATTTGAGTATAATGTTCACATATATAACTATCATGTTCACGTATTTTATACGTATGTTCACATATGAAATAGTTTTGTTCATGTATTTGAGTTCATGTTCACGTATTTTAGACGTACGTTCACATATGAAGTACTTGTGTTCATATATTTGAGTATCATATTCACGTATTTGAGTATATATCATGTTGACATATTTTAAACGTACGTTCACATAAGAAATACTTGTGTTCACGTATTTGAGTATCATGTTCATGTATTTAAGTATCATGTTTAGATGTACATTCACATATAAAGTAGTTGCGTTCACATATTTGGGTATCATGTTCACGTATTTTAAATGTACGTTCACATATGAAGTAGTTGTGCTCACGAATCTGAGTATCATGTTCACGTATTTTAAATGTACATTCACATATGAAGTACTTGTGTTTATATATTTTAGTATCATGTTCATGTATTTTAGATGTACGTTCACATATTTGAGTATAATGCTGTATTTGAGTATCATGTTTACGTATTTGAGTATCATGTTTAGATGTACGTTCACATATAAAGCACTTGTGTTCACGTATTTGAGTATCATGTTCATGTATTTTAGGTATATGTTCACGTGAAGTAATTGTGTTCACGTATTTGAGTGTCGTGTTCACGTATTTTAGATGCACGTTCACATATTTTAGTATAATGTTCACGAATTTGAGTATCATGTTCACGTATTTTAGATGTCGTTCACATATTTGAGTATAATGTTCACGTATTTGAGTATCATGTTCACGTATTTTAGATGTACGCTCACATATTTGAGCATAACATTCATGTATTTGAGTATCATGTTCACGTATTTTAGATATACGTTTACATATGAAATTGTTGTGTTCATGCAAGCTCAATGAATCTTGTCTTTCTTCTTTGGGCATTGGAGAAGCAATTTCATGTTGTTTGACTTCTCCCTATCAGTAAATACAAGTAAAATCCAAAAAGAAGTAAATCCAAAAAGAGGAAGTTAAAGAGAGCTAAAGAACAATGGATAGACTCTAATGAAACTATGTACTCGGTTATGATGAATGAATCATTTATTATAGCAACAAGGTCAACATCGTTGTCCCTCTAAAGCCGGACGGCCAATTCTCCCAAACCATGAAGTCAAAAGGAAGAAAACTCAAACATTCAAACATATAATCTCACTTGCCACCACGTATAACTTACATTTTTTATATGGAAGTTAGGAGGAAAGTACAATCGATCTCACAATCCGGCGAGAATCAACCAGCCCAAGCAAATAAAAAACAATTTAGAAAGTTATGATCATGTATAAGACCCAACCAAACCAACACAAGCACTGCCCCTATCTTCAGTAGAGTCTGAGAAAGAAAGATTAAACATTTTGGAGAGACTTTATCACAGAGGGGCAACCCGATCACACCTGCATGAACACAAATCAGCTAAGTTTAGATGTTCAACATGTAAATACATTGATCTAAACTCATGCCCTGCATGCTATCATAATCATATTGAAAAATTAATTGGCCACTTTTATTCAAAAAGATGTATATCTCTTTAGAAATATAGATCTAAAAAAGTTGTGTAAAAATCTATTTTTAGATACAATCTATCAAGGCAAAATGCATACCTCATATTGCTTCGTGAGAAGGCTCACTATATTGTTTTCTTTATCATTAAGTAAATGTTCTTTACATTTAGAGAACTTATGCAAGGTTATTTGAAGGGTACATTGCACTACAAAATATCACATAAGTGACATAACACAGTTTCCTTAGTCAGCTAGTATGCTCCCCCCCCCCCCCCCCCCCCTAAATCTACAATTACTTTTGTACCACTTCTCTCCTTTTCTCTTTTCTAAGTGTTTTCACTTCAGCAAACAACCTACTTAACTATTTGTATACTATGGATTTTCTCTCATTCCATTATCATGCTCAGACTTATTTCTCCTCATTATCTTAGCTAGTTGTGTCAGCAAATTCCAAATAGATTTGCTATCACTAGCTCTTGTAGAATCTTTTGCCTGAATAGCTAGTTTCATGCAACCGTTGTAGTAGAAACTAAACTTTGTTTGATAGAAATGAAAACAAAGCTTAGTTGAAGAATGTAACCATGCTATCAAGTGTCAATGCAGAAGTAAAATCCTAAATGCCTAACAACTCACTTGTTTAAATTATTTTACAACAAAAGAGTCGTTTCTGTCGATGACAAAGTTTTACAAACTAAGAACGGGATTTTAAAGTCATAAAATCCTTCATTTTCTTTTGTCCCTCTCCCAATTTTCATGCCATAAAGAAGGGAGAGAGGGCTTATACTATTTTAGGAACTACTTTACTCATATCAGCCTATAAATGGTGAATACAAAATAAGACATAGTGGAAGTGAGAGGTGATAATGGCATAAGTAAAAGAGAAGCAAAAAGGATTATTTGGGAAAGGAAGCAAAGAACCAGTTTCTTTTTCAAATCACTTTCAGCTAGGCTTCCCATGGACAAAATATTTTCTTGGGGGGTAAGCTAAGATCATGCATATGAATTCCACAGCAAATACATGGTCGAGTTCACAATGGCTATAACATGAAATATGTTTACGATAACAATCATACTTACCGCATGCCAATCTACCACCAACATTGCTTGTTGTCGAGCTAAGCTCATGACCTCCTACATTTGCAGATTATCCATAACATTAGAATAGACTGAAACAAACGATTGAAAGCAAACAAAAATTAGGACTAGCTACAGGCAATCTTACCCTTTCCAAGATCATCCTCAAGCTCATGGACCATGAGGGCTCTTCCGGCAACTGAGTTTGGCCCACTCAATGGTATCTATATGAAGCAAATCCAACTAATAAGAAAAAGGAGATGGAAGAAATTTAGCCTTACTTATCAAATTAACATAACATTGAAAGCACCTGATTATCAACTATGGTTGCCTCCGCTCACCCTGAGTCAGCATAAAGCAGCAAATGGATTCAATTACAGCTCCAATCAATCATAAAAGCAAGCATACCACAACAAAAAGAAACAAGGGGGAAATGTTACCATCAGCCTTGGCAACAATGTTTTCTAGGTCACCCGCATGCCGGATTTCGTCTTCCGGAGCACCGTACAATTTGTTAGGATTGAAATGTGGACCTGCGAACAATCAATCATCACACAAGACACAACAAATGCGTTCATTAATTTAGCACTCAGCCAGCGAGAATGCACAAACGATGACACTAATAACGAACAAGTTCAATTAGGACAACGAATTCAGTTCTTAATCAACCCTAACCTGTTGAGATGCATCCGTTCGTCGTATCGCCATAGGAACTGAGAAGAGGACCAAGTGGAAACCGTGTAGGCCAGGAGTAAGGCCAGTAATCCGGACATTAACAGTAGGCGGACCTATCAAAATTAACCGGAAAAAAAACAAGTCAAACAACACACTCAATTCCCTCCGAGAAATCCTAGAGTAAGAGCACGAGAGAGTTTCACTGTCGTCTTCTTGAGTCAAGGTGACGGCGCCTTCGACCTCAGAGTTTCCCTTGAGAACGGCGACGACCTTCTTAGCGACGGCGAAGACGGCGAGAGGCCGGCGAGGGGCGGACGATGAGAAGGAGAGGGAGGAGGTGCGGAGAGAGGCGCCTCGGAACTGAGTGGAGAAGGAGGGAGCGGGGAATGTGGATGAGAGAATGGTGCCTTCAGCGGCGGTCGTGGTTGTTCGGAAGGAAGAAGATGATGACAACTGAGAAGGGGATTGAATTAGGTGAGAGCAGGTGCGGACAATGGCTTATAATCACAAATTACAAAAAAGCCCCCGTTCTTTTAAACTTTAAAAGGAGAATATCTTTCAATCATGACCGTCCATCCATGTAATCGAACGGCTCCTATTCATTTTTAGTTTGTAGGATAAAGTGTGTTTTTATTTGAACCGGCCTCTTATTTAAATAATTATTTGAATTAGGGTTTATTGATTCCAAATTAGTTTAAAAGGTTGAATTGAAATAATAATCTAGAGTAATTTCAAATAGAAAATAGTTTATGATAGTATGAAAGTTCTAATTCCAAATTTGTTAACTATGACAATCGTTTATAAAGAACTTGTGGACTAACTCTATGTGTCCACCAAAATCCAATGGACAATACCAATTTGGTCCATTAAAGCTGTATGGATGATTATAATTTAGAGGTTTTTGTCGGAAACCACCCGTATGATAGGCCATATTACCCTAAACCACGCGTATATATATATATTCAATAATTATTTTAAACCACCTGTATAATGGGTTTTGTTAAAAAACACCATTCGTTGTCAATTTCCGTTAAAAATCCGTTAGAGGCCCATGGCCACATGAAAAATATTAATTTTCATTTTTTAAAATTTGTTTGATAAGTGTAAAAAAATCAAGGGAAATTCCTTTTGCTATCTCTCACTTCTTGACAATTACATTTGGTGTCCTAAGAAAAAAAATTCTTTTGGTACTTATTGGACTCAAGGTTGGGGGCCCATAATCCTTACTGAGCTCGTACGTGTAGCCAGATAGGCCCACGAGATCCGATGTTGTTACTCAAGATAAGACTGCCATATCGAAGAGAATCTTATCATATCGAAGAATATCTTATCCTATCTAGGGGAATATCTTATCTATTGTATCATATTTATCTAGTTGTATAAGATATCTTGTAAATATTCTATCTTAGGTATCCCCTATATATACAAGGGGGGTGGGGGCGGGGGGGACACAGAACATCACACATTCACATTCGATCATCAATAAACACAGACACGTTTATCCTCTCAATTATTTTCGTTCTTTTTGCTTTCTTCTAGCCCGATCTAGGCTAAGGGGTCACCAATCTTGCTTGGTCGATTTCTAGCTCAAACAGTACCCTTGTAGTTTATACATTTTTCTTTCCATAACCAAAACTATATCTAAAGCCAATTTTGATCAAAAAAATATATTTTTTCTTCATAAATTTTAAATAAAACTAATTGAGAAAATAAAATTATGGATATTTATTCCACTTGATTTTTATTGAATTCTAAATGTATTGAAAAAATTTAGTCATATAGCTTATTCCACTCAATTTTTTAAAAATTTGGTCAAACTTGTTTTTATTGAACAATTTTCTTTGCCTAAGTTCTTTTGTTTTTTGTTATTTATTTTCTAAACTGGTTTTTATTTCAATTTTAAAAGGAAATTGTATTTTTTAAGAATGGTTGATGTAGAGTTTTGGTTCCAAAAAGAAAAGTGTTTAAAGCACAAGGGTACCAAAAGGAAAAACTTTTGTCTTATGACACCAAAAGGAGTTTGCTTTGATTTTTTTGCAATTATTAAACAAGTTTAAAAAAGGGAAAATTCAAATTTCACGTGTCCACGCGCCTCTAACGGATTGTTAACGGAAAATGACTACGGGTGGTGTTTTGTTAACGGAACCCATTATACAGGTGGTTTAAAATAATTATTGAATATACGGGTGGTTTAGGGTAATATGGCCTATCATATGGGTGGTTTTCGATAAAAACCTCTATAATTTATCCATTCATTTTGTACGGACGATCTCAAATAGTCTATTAAAAATGGATAAACAATACACACGTACTATGAACAGATTAAAAAACTAGAACCTATGCATTGTTTTTTGGTGAATGACCTCAATACATGCATTGATTTTTCATGGACAACTATAAATTGTCCAATAAAAGTAGATGGACGGATGTATTTTAAAAAGATTAGGCTATATGCATAAAGTGGCCATTTTAGGAAAGGAATAGACGGTCCAACTTTACGGGGTCAACCTCAGACATCGTGACGGATGAAAATATTAAGTTTTGAGTTATCTACAATGTGTTCAATAGGGTGGTTGTGACCCAATTTTCTAATTTTTTTCGGTCATGGAGTTAGCCTTCCTATTCATATGTAGGATGCGTACAATCATAACATGGTGGTGTAACACCCAATTGTCGACAATAATCATATCAATTTCCACCGGGCTTTGTCTAAGTTGACCCTTGGTCGCGTTTGTGACTGCGAAGCTGTCACCCTCTATTTCTATTTTTTGGAAACCGATTTTATTTGCTTCTAGTATCCCCTCTCTAAGAGTGCAGGCTTCTATTTGAAGGACAAAGCTATGATTGCTTATGGACAATCCTATTTTCAAGACTTTGATCAGGTGATCCCTAATGACAAAGCCTGTATAGGTTGAACCTGTTTCTTTCTTTGACCCATAAAAATTCACCTTTACCCATTTGGTCCAAGGCAATATTTTTTATGAAAAAACTTGTCAAGTTCTTGAATATAGTCGTTTGGTATACTTTGGAATGCCAACTTGTTTCATGGTTTCTAGATACATCACTATATGACTGCTAAAATTATAAATTCCTAGTTCCTTAGGGTCTGTCGTAGTTTAGTTATACATATAGGCAGGGTGTTTTGTTTCTATGTTCATAGCTCAAAGGGCATTCCCTATAGCAGGGTTAATTTTATTTTTGTGCATGGGTTGGCATTCATTTCGGCTATTCCACGTTAGACATCCTAAAGGGATTAGGATGTGTTTTTTTCACATTCTAGCTATAGTCGGCAGTCCATTAACATCAGTTATCAATAGAAAGTTTTTAAATCTTAGGAAAGGTATCGAGTTTCCATATCCAATTGTTTGGTTTGGGACCCACTTGTTGTGTTCTTTCAAGCAATTCAACTGCAGAGGTACTTGAGAACCATACGTTTTTGCTTTGTGCCCAGTTGAGCGTATCCCTAACACCCTGTGATGGTGTGGGTATATCTAGAATGTGTCATACTAGGTCTATTGGAAGGATTCTAGTTAGCTAACTTGTGTTCCATTCATCTTTTGTGAAAATCAGATCACATACTCTCATTTGTTTGTTACATGTTATTAAATATATTTCAGAGTTAATCAAGGGTTCTTGTAGCACCCACCTTAACCCCTCTTAGAACTCAAGGTATAGGCTCAAGGTAATCAAGGGTTCTTACCATCTTAACCCCTGTTAAAACTCAAGGTGTAGGCTCAACGTAATCAAGGGTTCTTGCCATCTTAACCCCTCTTACAACTCAAGTTGTGTAATACCCGCTATTTTTATAAGATATTATGTAACGTATTCTATTAGAAGTGTGAGAGCATATTCTAATGAATTCGTTTTCATAACGACAAATAAGAGCTTTCAAGAAAGCATATTAATCGTTAAATATAATTTAAAAGTATAAAGTAGAGATTTATGGTCTAAAGATAAAATTAAGTATTTTCACTCGTAAATATTTTACAAGTCTAGTGATTATAAGAAGAAAAAGAAATACTGATAATAAAAATAAAATAAATGTAATTTGAGAAGATTAATATTATTAATTAGCAACAATTAATTAAATTGGATTAATTGTTAGAAAATTAAATCAAGTGCTAATCTAATCATAATGGGCCGAAATTAAAAATAGGAAGATGAAGAAGGTGGGATTTGAAACACTGACCTCTCCTACCCACTTCCCTTCTTTCTACCAACTGGACTATGATAACTTCCTGTCAAATAAAGGAAACGCGTTTTATTTAAACCGACTTGCCCCATAAGATCGATTTCACGGGTGGAACTCTAGTACTCTGCCGAGCTTCTCCTCCATCACGCCAAAGTCCTTTCGGTCAAATCTGTGACAGCCGGAAAATCCGGCGAACAGTCCGGTCTACTTGCTCGTGAACGTACTCGGTGAAGGTTTGCTTATAAATTGGGGGTTTTAGGCACGAATCAATTCAACCCTCAAGTCCTCATCTCCTCTCTTCAATTACTGAGGAATTCAACCTTTTCATCCACCATTTCTGTCCGAAAAACCAGCCAACAAAACGCCCGAAGGCAACCATTGTAATCCGTTTTTATTTCCGTTCTTTTTTCCCGACCGCCCTCCGCCCCGCCTGGGAGCCGAGTCTGGTCGCCGTCCTCGTCGCCGGAAGCCGCGTTCCTCCCCCCTGCGGTCGTCGTCGATTTCCGGGCCGACCGGAGAAGCGTCATCGCCGGACGTGTGCGGTGCTGAAATCTCGTCATGGCTGCTGTTGTGCTGTTGCACGTACAAGGAGGGAAGAAGAAGGGGGCTGCTCATAAGCCTAACAAAATTTAAGGTGGGCCTTAATTAGATTTAATTTGGGTTTTGTTTAAGTAGTAGGCCCATTAGCAATTTGATAAAGGATTAATAAGTCATTAACTTCCTTATTTCACAAAATGAGTAATATATGAACCCATATAAATTAATTATCACTTATCAACATTTTTATTAGTTAAAGGGAGGTTCTCATAGTTTTAAGCCCATTAGAACTTTCTAAGTTTATTACTGAGTATGGTTAAAAAAATAATAATATTATTATTTATAACCCACGTAATTTAAGTCAATCTCTCTATAAAATAAACTTGAACCCTTTTCTTAATTGAGATTTATAATTATAAAATATTATTTTATTATGAAAAATAAATCTTAATTAAGTATTTATTTAATTTCTTTAAGAAGCGTTTTTATAAATAAATTTTATGAAGGATATTCGTAAACCGATGATTTTACAAAAAATCTTAAACTCGCTTCTAACATTCTTATAAGCCTAAAGCTTAGATTTATAAATTGATAATTCGAGGAGTTCCTAGACTAAGAAATATACTAAATATTAATTTATTTCGTTATCATTCCGTGCCTCGAATTAGGTTAAGCTTCTAGGAGCGCTCGTTCACAGATTCCGTCTTCGTAGCAATTTAACTCTCGAAAATCGAAGGCAAGTGGATGGTTCTTTCTCCCTAATCTCTTGATATTCGATAAATCGTAAATTCCTGCCTTGCTAGCCTATCCATTTTGTTGGGAACGCCTTGTTTGCTAAATAAAATGAACCTAGGAATTTATTTCTGTTTAGAGATAATGACCATGTTGTTATTTACTTTATCGTACTGCGCTAGTCCATGGACTTAGGACCGATGTTTGGCCTCTGTTTGTTTCAAGTCTCTTTTTGAGACTTTGTTGTGGACTAGTGTAGGAAACAGGGATGCGGGTTTGGCCCCTCAACATCTCTTTATAAACTGTATTGGGAGGTATAATAATTTATCGTCTCTTGATACTGGGTCATGACTCCACCTGCTCTCCGAATAGAGGGGTGTTGGCACTCTAGCTAAGTGCCGGGACTTAGTCCCCGTAAGGCCACGTCTCATCCTTTGAGCGGCCAACTTAATTAAAAGTCATCACTGAAGTGTTATGTGTTACGACTTACGAAAGATAAGTGCCCAATGCACATTAATTAATCAATGGGACAAGGATGGTTAGTACTAGCTTGGACAAACCATCCGGACTCCTGACTTTGAGTAGCTCTAGCTAATAGAGACTGTTGTTGTTACTTGATGTGAACTGATAATGTTCCCAACAAAAACTTAACCATCTTTTGTTCGTAGGAAATCACTTTCTTGTGAGTTCCTACCTTAAAAGAAATACGTTCTTCTCTGCTCCTCATCGTTTGAGTTACATACAAATAAAGCCGTTACCACTTTTATCTCTCTTTCACCGCCAAAGAACCCGACTGGTCGTGCATCGTTCAGTTCCCTTTGCACTTTGATGCCGACAACTTAGCCTTTTTAAGAACCTAGCTGTATTCTACCACTTGCTTAGTCTCACGTTAGACTAATACCACTTTCTTTTCTTCCCGACATTGGTCGGCTGGTATTTCTTGCTTCTATGGAAATATCAGGTAACAAGGCCAAGACCGTAGCAGATTAAAAACGAAGACTCAAGGATCTGAAGGAAGGAAGGTTTCAAGTCTTTTGGACATTCTGGGTTCGCCAAGCTACTTTGTGTAAATATTATTGTCTTAATTTCCGCTGCACTATTATCTAAGGTTATTTCCATTTCAAACACTAGCGTTTCAGTCCTTTGAACGCTTTTTCAAGCATGTGGTAAACGATGAACCACTTTAAATGTAATATAATTATTATGTTTTATATTACTTTGAACCGTGTTGTGTTACCTACAGCCTCGGGTGGTCTTGGATGGTAAAATCTGAGATCACTGGCGGTAACACCCTTGGGTTAAAATAGGGGTGTTACAAGTTGTAGGCTCATAAGCTTTTACCATTGATAGAATATGGCAACAGATCACACAATTTCACACAACAGACCAATAATTTTAACAGTATTTCATCACATACTACATACTGATGAGAATGTGGTATTATAGACACACGAGAGAGTGACGACAATGAGTTACTTCTTTACGTGTTTATACTAGTCATACTAAATGTATATAACTCCTCACTATGTCAGTTGCATAAATACTTCTGACGCCAATTATGTAACTTACACCCGAAGACACATAACTGTCTTATTAACTAACTAACTAACACACAACTACTTAACTACTAATAGAAGTTTATATACACGATTATACAACTTCATCCACTCCCTTAAGCGTGAACTGTAAACTTCATTCCAAGCTTCTACCTTAGCTCCATAAACCTTTGTCTCACCATGGGCTTAGTTAACATGTCTGCCAACTAATTGCCTGTGTGAACACATTCAACCTTGATTTTGTCTTGCTCCACACAATCTCTAATGAAGTGAAACTTTGTGTCAATATGTTTACTTTTATCATGGAAGAATGGATTCTTAAAGAGGGAAATAGTTGATACATTATCTATCTTCAACTAAACCTCAATCTTTTTCTTGTCCTCAAAAGTCCCCACCAATGTCTTCAGTCAAATTCCTTGACATGCAGCTGCAGTGGCTTCTATGTACTATGCCTCATAAGAACTTAGAGCCACCACACATTTCTTTTTTAAAGTCCGAGAAATAGCATTTTTTCCATAAAAATAAACTATACCACTAGTGCTTTTTCGATCATCAATGTCACCAGCAAGATCACTATCACAATATCCTATTAAAGTTACTTCTATAGGTCCTTTCTTGTAAGAACATCCAAGTGTCGACGTGCCCTTAACATACCTGAGAACTTTCTTGAGAGCCTCCATGTGTGACTCTCTTGGATTCTCCATAAAACGACTCAAGATAGCCACACTGTAACACAGATCCAGCCTAGTGTTCACAAGGTACCTCAAACTTCCAATGATGCTCCTGTATAGAGTTGCATGAACTAATTTTTCTCCTGAATCATGCTAACTTAACTTGATACTAGGCTCCATTTGAATGACACATGAATCGGCTACAATCGTCGTGCCAAAGGTCAAAGATAAATAACCTAAACTACAAACCAGTATAGTATGTAAGTAAGGGGTCGAAGCCAAGAGAACTAAGGCTTCTAGTATTAATATAAATATCAACCAAAGATAAGGGGGGATTTAGGAGAGATATCTAAACTAAACTAAACTATGAAAACAAATAACAAATTAAACAAACAATTATGGGAAAAAAGTGTCCTCGGAAGATCCAATCTGAAATAATCACTCGAACATAGATTCATCCATTGATTTCATTCAAACCTATGGTTAATTCCTATCTTGATCATTAACAATCGCAAGTCCACGGTCCAAGCGATTATATAACCTTAGGCAAGGACGCTTAACCTAGAATTAGCATAGAGAACAAGGATATGCAGTATACAATATCAAACAATCAAGCTACGAGTCAATTACAAGATAAAACAATTAATTCTTTTCTTAATTCTAGTTACATAGACAACAGGTCTAGGTTAAGTTGTTTTCACAAATTAGTTTTGTCCAAGGTCCAAACCTAATTCAATAGTAGAAAATCAATCAATTCAATAGGTTAATTACTCCTAGAGAAACAATCAACATTCATACAAATAAAGCACAAGATAATCAATATTAACCAAATGATAGAAATCAATTACCAAAACCTCACGAGTTCATACATCAGAGCTTCTCCCTTGAACAAACCCAAGGAGACTAGCTCTCCATAACTAAACTAAAAACCTAAAAAGAAAGGAATTGGTTTATGAATTGGAATTGGAATACCTAAAACGTAAGGCAGACTCCTCCTTATATAGCCTAAGGAGCATGCTCCCCGAGATAGATAAGGAAAGAGGAAAGATAAAAAAAGGAAATAAGATAGAAAAGAAAAGATTTCGTCCGTCTCGGAATCTGGCATCACCACGACCACGGTGCTCCCACCGCGACCGCGCTTTCACAACATAATAGAATCTTGACTCTGGCCATCCACCGCGACTGCGGCACTCCCACCGCTACCGCGGCGGGTCTAACTTTGGGCTGGTTAAGTCGGCTACTACTGCGACCGCGACCATGGCGGCGCAACCGCAACCTTCACGGGTCTTAAATGTCGTCGCCTTGCATCACTGCGACCGCGACATGGCCAATGCAACCGCGAAATCTATGCAGTGGCGAAGTTGTCTTCAATTAAGCTCTAAAAAAACTTGATTCTTCACATCTCGTGTCTTCGGTCTTCGTATTAAAATAATGCTCAAAACAAATCTAAGCACTCTCAATAATACTCTAAAATACAAGAGCTAACACATACAAAATAGGCCGAATCAACACACGGGTTGCATTCTTTCATGTTCACTATCTTCTTGGCAAAGCTTTCTTGTCTCAGTTGCACATCCATCTTAGTTTGTACTACTTCAATACCAAGATAGTAACTCAGTAATCTTAAGTCACTCATGTCAAACTCTTTCTTCATTTCAGTTTTGAAAGACATGATTGCTCTTGTGCTTGATCTTGTTATCACGAGATCATCAACATATACTCCCACAATCATGATCTCTTTACTCCCCTTTCTACTGTACAAGGCATGCTCAGACTTACACCTCATAAATTCCATTGATCTTAAGCTACTGTCTAGCTTGGCATTCCATGCCAAAGGTGCCTGTTTAAGGATGTACAAGGCCTTATTCAGTCTAAGGACATTGCTAGGGTATTTCTTGTCAATGAAACCCTTTGGTTGTTTACCATAAACTTCTTCTTTTATGTCTCCATTTAGAAATGATGTCTTCACGTCCATATGATGAACTTCATATCCCTTAGTTGCAGCAAAGGCCAAGAGTGTTCTAATGGTCTCAAGTCTGGATACTGGCGAATACACCTCTTCATAATCCACACTAAATTTATGCACATAACCCTTGGCTACAAGCCGAGCCTTGTGCTTTGGAACTTCTCCTTTTGGACTCTTTTTTACTTTGAAGATCCATCTTATCCCTATAACTTTATACTTTTTAGGGAGATCAACCAGTTCCGACGTCTTGTTCTTATTAATGGACGCGAGTTCTACCTCCATGGGTTTCTTCCATTTTAATTTCAGTTGTTGCTTCTTCATACTTAGTATGTTCTTCACTTGACAAGAAGCACAATCCTACTTCTTCTTCCATGTCAAAGGTCTCATCATATATTTCTTGAGTTTTCCTAAACTTTGTAGGAGTATGATCATATTCCAAAACTGATCTTTCACTACCCACTAAACTAGGAGACAGATTCACACCTTGTTCACTAGGGACTTGAAAACAATGAGATGAGGGTGAGGGAGTGTCCATTGAACTTAAGAAGTTAGGAGTGTTTTCTTCATACTATTGTGCTCCACCTCTTTCAATTATCTCTTCTAGAGCACCAATGATATGAATAATCTCCCCTTTCTTGATTTTCTGCACTTTAATCAAGCCAATTCACACCCTCGGTTTCATCAAACCTTACATCTCTACTTACCAAGATCTTTCCACTCTTGTGATCATAAAACCGATAAGCCTTAGATCCATCTTCATATCATGTGAACATGACTTTCTTGGCTTTGTCTTCTAGTTTGCATAAGTGTGGAGTAACATCTTTTATAAATGCCACACTTCCAAATAATTTGAGATGGTGTATTAGTGGCGGTCTTCCATGCCATTCCTCATAACGGGTGCTCTCATCATTTCCCTTTGTAGGCGATCTGTTCATCAGATACACAACGGTCTGCACAGCCTTTGCCTAAAACTCCCTTGGCACTCCCTTAGACTTCATCATACACCTTGCAGTCTCCATCATCATTTGATTTCGCCTCTCCACCACACCATTTTGTTGTGGTGTGTAAGGGGTTGTCAAGAACCTTCTCAACCCTTCCTTTTCAGCAAATTCTTTAAAAGTATTGGAGGTAAATTCTCCTCCTCTGTCCGTTATAATTGCCTTTAAGATCATCTCTTTTTCAACTTCAATGGTAGCCTTAAAACTCAAATTTTGACAATGCTTCATTCTTGCTTTTAAGGAACTTAACCCACATATATCTAGAGAAATCATCAACTAGGAGTAAGAAGTACTTGGTACCCCGAAGAGATGGTGGAGAAATGGGACCACAGAGGTCTGTGTGTACTAGCTCCATGGGCTTCTCAGCTTTGTAGGTTGCTGAATGTGGGAAAGGAGATTTGTACATGGTGTTTCCCCACAACACAACCATCACAAAATTGGTTGACATTCTCAATCTCTGGCAGACCATTTAACATAGTTTTCTTTGCCAATTTACTCAATGCATTGAAGTGTAGATGGCTTATAGGTTCAATATCCATGTTTTCCTACAACTCAAACACAATCTAGAGCGCCTGCTTTGATACCAATTGTCGGATTGTAAGTCAGTAGAACGGGCGTCCATAACAGAGTTAAGGGCGTCTTTAAATTTAGCAGAATAAAAGACTTAAACAAGAAAACGAATAACATAATGGAGATAAGGATTTATAAAGGAACCCCACTAAGACCAACTAGTCTTATGGGTAAACCTCTACCTCCTTTGGAGGATTTTCGAATAACCATCCTTATCTTATTCAGAGAGAGTCCTTACAACGTTTAGGCCAGCCATTACAATTCTCTAAGCTAAGTGTGCGTCCTTAGTCTCACTAGTAACTCTCCTTTGAGCCTAACAAGTAACCTAACTCTCTTAGCTACAAGGTAGTTAAACACTCATGTCACTCACAATACGTCGTGAGAGACAAACTAACTTCCTAACTCTTTTGTGATTTGTTTTTGATTTGATGCGGTTGGACTTTTCTTCTCTCGCTTCAAGCTCATTTGATCTTCTTGATCTTCGTTCTTGAACTTGAAGCTTCGGGAGTGAGCTTGAGAGAAAACCTTCAAAGTCCACGCAGCTATGCATAACCCTTGGGGGGTATTTACAACGGTAGTGGCTTTTGTCTACTAGCATCCTCTGAATCTTCTGCAGGATATGTCGTCTTCCTTCAACAGTGCGATTTGTATCTTGAGGAAGTCAACTTTGTTATTGCTTGGGAAGCCTCCGTGTGGTCAGGGGACCATCTTTTGAAAAGCGACTTCTTTGGAAGTATTCGCACGTGCCCAAACATAGGAAGCTTCCTTTTGAGGACTACGGCCGATTATGATGTAATCATGTTGGGGCGGCCTTGGTTTGAATTTTGATGCCGTATTTTGGCGCGTGTCCCTACTCGATGAGGACGCCGTCCTATCTCATAGGGACTCCATTCTTTTGTTCATCTTTGGATATCTGATGGAGTACGTCCCTACTGCTTAGGGACTCTAGTTCACTTATTGTCATTTTTCACTCGTTAGCGTCCTCTGACTTGCTTGAGATAAAGACTTGGACAACTATAAAATACCATTGAGTTTGTCATTATCAAAACTAGGAATGATCATTATTGGTTAGATATTAATGACTGACGTCCTTAGTACCGTCCCAACACTATAGAAAGTATATGCCATTTCTCAGTAAAAGGTATAGTATAAATGAGATCGGACTCAATCCCAAATCAAACAAAATGCATTTTAATGTGTTAAATTGCATTGTAAAGATGCCAGAGTGTATTTTTAGGTTCAAAAAGTATATTATTTTATGTTTAGATCGATGAACTGACATTCCATTGTGAAAAATAAGACGAAGTTACATGTCCTCCTTAAAGTCTTCCAATAGAACTAGATGTGTAATGAAGAATAATTCATCCAAACAATCACCACTTTTATCATCTCATCCGATTTTTGATCAATTTCACCATCAATTTTATCAATTCATCATATTAGGGTTTAATTGTTCAATTGAGACAAAATTTTGTTAAACTAGGATAGGAATTTGTTCAATTGAGATAGGATTTTGTTCAACCGGATTAGGGATTTGTTTAACTTAATTATCAATTTGTTCATGTAAGATATGGATTTGTTCAATTTAGATAGGGATTTGTTTAACTAGATAAGTGATTTGTTGAACAATAGATTACAACACATATTAAAATATGGATTATACGACTAACATGGGTATTCGTTCAATTGAGATAAGGATTTGTTCATACCTATTTGACTTGTATGTTGCATCAGTAAAGACAACATCTCCAAAATAAGAAAAACTTTATCTTGCAATAGGATCACACCAGAATAATTTTATTAATTGTTGTAGTTCGTCAACATCATATTCAAAGCAAAAGGCATTACATGATGTGATCTGGCCCATCCCCTCACAATCACGCAGCGTAGCGCCGGTGACTCATTGAGGCACTTGCCCCTTTGGGCCAGTGCCTATTTTGGGCACTCGCCTAGGCTGCGCCCTAGGCCTCATTCGTTGGAGACTTAAGTGAAGAAATGCACATTTTTCAAGACCAAGGTGAGCCAGCCCACTCCTCACCAATGAACCCATTCTTGGGCCCAAGCCCATGGTGTCACCGCCTCTCCAATCCAGCCCAAGTCGCCTCCACCTCCTCCGAGTTACTTGGCCGCCAAGCACGAGCCATGAATGAGGATGTGCCTTCCGCTCCAAGCAAGACACCATTAATAAAATGCCTTGGAGGCCAAGAGTAATATTTATGTTTTCCCTAGTTTTGGTCCTATACAAGGTGATGTAATTTCTTGTTTTATATAGATTAAGATTAAGCTTGAACTCAAACTAAGAGACGTTTTGTCTAGTTTTGGGTTTTGGGCTTTCCCGGCTTGTGGGACTCAAGTCATGGCTCTCGTGAGACTCTAGGGCCGGATGGCGGGCTATGGTTCGTGAGACTCGAACCTTGGCCTAGCCATTCTTATTTTTCATACCCATATGTGGTCTTCTTGCGACTCGAAGATCCGGATGGAGGGCCATGGTATGTGAGACTCGAGCCATAGCCTGGCCATCCATAGGCATCTTTACTCGGTGCGACTCTGAGTGAGGGCGTCTACTTATCCCTAAGGTGTATGGGTTTGGGATAGCTAGTCTTCAGTTTTTGTATCGCTAGTATTTGTGAGACTCGTGGGCTAGAATACTTGGATCCACATTGGGTCGTAGTAACACTTGTACCCTTTAGATGAGTTTGCTTGGTGTGATTCCCACTGGATTCATCTACTTATCCCTTATCAATAAAAAGACCAAAAAGAACCCGTTTGTCATGAGAATTCTACACGCCCAAAAATTCGTTATCTCTATCAAAAGTCATCAATTTAGCAAGAGGCCTCTACAAGGACAATCTCAAGCAACGACGTGAACTCCCTCGAGCCTGAACCGAGTCCGATCCTAAGGCGAATCACACCATCTGTTATCAGAGCCTTTCGAGGCAAGTTTTGTAAGTTTTGGGTATATAAATTGTTTATTCATGTTTACTTCACATATGCTCAAATTTTTCAAAACCTATTTTGGCCAACCGAGACCAAAACCACTTTGAACTTCACCTTGACCCAAGTACGACCTTGAAGCATTAAAGGTCCGAGGAAAATCCCGGGGCGGCGTTGGAAAAAATTCTAAGACCCTCCCCTCTCCTACAAACACCTATGCTTCCTCCTACACGGAAATATTTGTGAAAATTATGGTGGGAGAATTTCCTAGCATTTTAGTGAACCTACGAGGCTATCAAACCAAGTAAGCTCGAGTGGCCCGAGAGTTAACTCCCTCTATAGTCGGCCTTTTTCCCACATTAGCTCGAGTTACTCTCATTCAAGGCCGAGCTAGTGTGTGGAGGATGAATGGCGTTTTACCTCATTAAAAACCGAATTCCATTCCCCTCAAGACTTGCTTGGCAACCAAGAAGAGTAATGGTACCACCTTTAGTTATGAACACCTCTTTCACTTCCAACAAACTTCAAGTGGGCTTCTTAATGGTGGGAAGATCATTCGCTAGCAAGGGTAGTAATTAAACTACCACTTCATTTAAACCACACACCCCTTCATGTGACGTGTGCAAGCAAAGAAGTAACCTTGATGAGGGGTGTGATTAAGAGCCCCTTCATGGATGCCACCTTATCCCCGTCCTCTTGAATGTCGTCCTATTGATCACCCTCAATCCAGCCGACTTCCCTTGCTCCTCCACCCCCGAAAATCCTATAAATAAGAGGTTTTCTCTTTGCATCTACTCACCCAAAAACCATGGAGAAACCGAGGTCCATTCAAGGAGATCAAGCCAATCGTCCTTCTAGTGTTGTTAGCCCTCAAAATTTGCCCATTTTCTTGAGTACGAGTGAAAGTTTCCTTCATTTGGAACCCAAGTAGCAAGTTGTCAAGTCCTTGGACTATTTTACAAGTTCTTCGCCCTCTCCTCCAAGTGAAATCCCAAGTAAGCAACCCCTTCTTTACTCTTTCTTGATGAACTTCGAACGATAGAGGTTATGAATGAGTTTCGAGTTTATTTTGGGCTGAATTCGGGGAGCAAATTGATCGACAGAAAATCCATCTTAGAAAGGGATGAAGTGTATTTAGGGCATGTCGTTTCCAAGTGGAAATGTGGGCTGGTGGGGGATGAGCCACCCTTGTGCAAACCGACCGCTTTTACCCTCTAGTCTTGTCCAAAGAAACCGTACCCTATTTGAGCAATAAAAGTTGGCATGTTTAACAATTTTACATATTCATAATTTATCGTTGCATGACATGATATGGCCTAAACTAAAATGGGGAGACCATGAAAATTGTGGCTCGAAATGTGGTGTGAAACTTTGGGCTCGAAGCATCCAGGCCGAGAGAGAGAGGGATGGGTTTTAAAAAAAACAAAGTGAGAGGAGACGAGAGCTTGGGTCCAATCTTGGTCCGACCCCAGCCAAGGGAAGAGAGCCACGAGAAAAAAAAGAGGGAAGCAACGAGAGCTCGCGTTTATGCCCGGATCGACATGTCGTCTTATGAGGCTTTGTGTGTGTGCGTTGTGATTTTCAGGCAAGACCATGGCGTACGAGATGTTGATCACCAAGAAGGCATCCCCAGGCAAGACTGTGGTCGGGCCACGCCGTGTCTGCGGCATGGTTCCACGAAAGGAGGGTATCGTCGTCATCGACCTCTCAAGCGATCATATGAGGCCGAGCACCCTCGCGATGTTACCAGTGAGCCAAGCGTCAATCAAGAGTTTTCCCAGAACCACGATGAAGAAAGTGATGCCAGCTTTGGAGAGGAGAGTGAGCCAAGCATCAACACCGATGACGGCTCGAGTGACTCTAGTTCGAGCGACTCTAGCTCTAGTTGTTTGAGCCAAAATTCACCCTAGGGAATTATGGCTTAGATCGGGCCTGATCGAAGTTAATCACAGAGAAAACGAATGAAGCAAAGCTCGTGTATTGTATTGTATTCAAAGTGTGATTGAATGCGTAAAAGAGCGTGACCCTGCCTAGGGTTTACAACATGTTTATATAGTATCCTTGGAGGTCAATCTATCCTATTAGAAAGATAAGATTACACGTGATTCGATCTGATCTTAATCCTAACGGCATGAATCGGACGAGATCTATCTTATATCTTTGATTCTATCTTGTTTAACCGACTTTGATATTCACCGCCTCTCGCTGTGCTCTGAAGAAGTATTGAACAAGTCTCGACCGGGTATCGATACTTTGGTGAGGAAAATCTGGGCCCAACACTAGTGATGAGTTGAGTGATGACGACTCAAGTGCTAGTGAGATGTCCACCGAGGCTAAAGAGGAGGAAGTGGAAGTCGTGGATTATGTGGCTTCTTTTGGTGGCCTCACCGAGTCCGAAGAATTTTACATGCAACCTTTTCAAGAGGCTCCCGAGGAAGAATTGGTGGGCAAAGTTGAGGACATGTTCGAGGGAGACCTTCCCGAGGGGGAGGTTGATGATTGGTTCGAGCTCGAGGAGCTCCTAAACCAAGTTGATGAGGAGATGGCTGAGGAGGAAAATCCTCTTGTGGATGAAAACGCTGAGGAATTAGCCGAGGAAGAGGACCCTCTTATGGACGAAGATGAAGAAGACTTATCCGAAGAGGAGGATGTGGAAATTCTCGAAGACTTGGACGATCAGTCGAGCTATGGTGTTAGGCGTCGAATGTCTAGTGAATGTGGATGGAGGGAGCGCCTCCAATTTGGTATCCGAAGATGTGCTAAAACATGCAGATCTTAGGCTACAAGGGCGTTCAGAAACATATACTCTCGGGTGGCTTAGTGATGAAGATGCCATTCCCGTCACGCATTTTGTGTCCTTGCCTTTGGTCATCAGAGGCTATCAAGACCTCATTGATTGTGACATGGTTCCCATGAGAACGACCGATGTCATCCTTGGGCCTCCGTGGCAGTGGACCAAAGACGTTTCTCAAAATGGGAGGTTGAACACTGATACATTCACCCATGATGACGAGGTCTTCCATTTGTGGCCTATGGTGCCCGAGGAAGTGGCACCCCTTCTCAATCGAGGGGCGGCGCGGCTAATCCACCTAGTTACCGTCATGCATGGGGGTGGAGGTAGCTAAGGATTCGAGGTCGAATCCTCTTCAAGGCGGGGTGGATGATGTGGTCCGGCCTGCGCCCCTCACACCCACGCCACATAGCGCCGGTGCCTCATTGAGGCACTCGCCCCTTTGGGTTGGTGCCTCTTTTGGGCACTCGCCTAGGCTGCGCCCTAGGCCTCGTTCGTTGGTGACCCAAGTGAAGAAATGCATATTTTTCAAGACCAAGGTGAGCCAGCCCATTCCTCTCCAACGAAGCCATGCTTGGGCCCAAGCCCATGGTGCCACCGCCTCTCCAATCCAGCCGAAGTCCCCTCCACCTCCTTCGAGTTACTTGTCCACCAAGCACGAGCCTTGAATGAGGATGTGCCTTCAGCTCCAAGCAAGACGCCATTAATAAAATGCCTTGAAGGCCAAGCGTAATATTTATGTTTTCCCTAGTTTTGGTCCTATATAAGGGGATGTAATTTCTTGTTTTAGATAGATTAAGATTATGATTAAGCTTGAACTCAAATTAAGAGACGTTTTGTCTAGTTTTGGGTTTTGGGCTTTCCCGGCTTGTGGGACTCAAGTCATGGCTCTTGTGAGACTCGAGGGCCGGATGGAGGGCTATGGTTCGTGAGACTCGAACCTTGGCCTAGCCATTCTTATTTTTCATACCCATATGTGGTCTTCGTGCGACTTGAAGGTCTGGATGGCGGGCCATGGTTCGTGAGACTTGAGCCATAGCCCAGCCTTTCTTAGGCGTCTTTACTCGGTGCGACTCTGAGTGAGGGCGTCTACTTATCCCTAGGGTGTATGGGTTTGGGAGAGCTAATCTTCACTCTTTGTATCAGTCTTCGTGAGACTCGTGGGCTAGAATACTTGGATCCCAGATTGGGTTGCCCTCACACTAGACAATTATAAGAGTACTAAACGACCATTTTTTATTATGGCAACCTATATTATATGAATGACCTCTTATGATTATAGTGACTCTAAATGTTTGAGAATGATTACATATGATTATACCAATTATTAAAATCACAAATGGTTTCTTGTGATTCTAAATGATTGTAATAATTTCATATGACTATAACATGATTAAACGTTACAAATGTTTTCTTATGATAATAAGAGATACTAAATGACAATAAACATTGTAACAATTTCTCATGATTATATGAATACTACGATAATGAAAAATTATAAGTGGAGGTGATTTCTTGTGTAATTATTATAAACAGTTTCTTAAGATGATAGAAAGTATAAACAATATAATCATTTGTATAATGCCATGTATACAATCTGAATTAATGGAATTCCCAAATCCTTATGGCATATTTCCCAAATGTTTGAAACTTGCCTCATGCTTTTTTGTCCCTACTTTAGAGAATAAGATGTAAAATTTAATGGATGTAAAAATTCTCCAAATTTACAAATATCAATGTATTTAGAGCAACGGTTGGGGATTCTCTAACGATCAAGTCTAAACGATTATGAATACTTGTACAAATTTTTATCCTCAAACTCAGATAAATACCCAACAGGCACATCGATTGAATTAACGAATGAGATTGGCCGGTAAAGATATAAAACAAGTTGTGCATTGGTCGGGGTAACCGATCGATGAGGTTGTCTCACAAATCTACTCGAGGCGGTTCGACCACCAGGCCGGCCATAACAGCTATAACAAAGAGAGTCCATAGAGGAGCATACTACCCAGAGTCCACTAATTCTGACACCCAATCCCCAAAAACTAACCATTACCACCACACTTTCCCTTGAGTTAACATTATTATTATTATATTATGAGAGAAAAGCCTTGCAACAAAAAGTAATAATAACATTAACCACCAGTAGTAGTAATAACTGGGAAAATAAAAACCCCCAAACAGTGGATGACCGGTTCCAGTAGCCAAAGGATCACTTGCCATCCTGCCACTGACTTGACGAGCCCCTTGAAGTCCAATACATTTGGATCTCTTTTGCCGTTCTACCAGGGATTCGACCAGCTATTAACGACCACCTACCCATATATATTTGAAATTCATAAGCTAACATACATAATTAAACTAGTTAGGATGCTACAGTAGGCACGGGAAAAGGCAGAACCCACCTTTCGCCCACCAAATTGAACATTCTAGCAATGAGGACACGCTCGTCCTCGCTAAATTCCTGGGCGCTGCGATTCTCTGCACCCCAAATCAACCAATCACAACCCAAAACTAAATGCTTTATACATAGATAGATAGAGTAGGATGAACTCCTCTGTGTTTGTAACTAATGACGTATATACCTGAAGGGAGGTTCAATTAATGACGTATATACCTGATGGTTCAGCCATGTAACACAAGGATTTCAGCCGATGGAGTATGGAGTAGGCTAGGCTTCACTGCAATTGAGTAGGTGAGAAGCAATTTCTTCGATCCTCAACTCACAACGGAGGAGGAGGCGTTTTAAATTATAGGCCGGGGCCCCGTACAATATTATTTGTAAATCTAATATTACTGATCTTGAAAACAACTTCTTAATTGTCAGCGTACTAGTGCTAGTAACTACCAACAAATCAAGCCTGCAGGTTTTTTTTTATCTTTTTTAATATCAAGCTCATCTTTGACGATAATATATAGCTAATTATAAACATACAGCCAAAATAGAAAGGGCCCCTCTCTGGATAATAGATCGGGGACAAAACGGGAAGGAGGAGAAGAAGAAGAAGAATGGGAGGTGGGAAAAGGGCGTGGAATGGTTGTTGCCACTCTCTCCCTTCCTACTTTGATAGGTAGTTGGATGACTTCCATTTACTTACCTGTTTGTTGGTGCCTCACCCTTATTTAATTAATATAACTAAATCTAACCGATTAATACAAATATATTGTCCTTTCCTCATCCATATGATATGCTCACCTTTTTTGGTGGTTGGTATCAATTTTCTTACCCTTAAACCTATTACTGTGTCTGAACTAGACAAGGGTTTAAGTTGGGTATATTTTTTTTTTTTTTTTTTTTTGAACAGGTGAGAATTAGGGTCTTGCCTTAAGGCGAAATCCCTAGAGCATCCTTGCGGATGAGAGCTAAGAGCTCATGATGGTTCCAAATAGTTTCCCATGAGAGACTGTGGCCCAGAAACGCAATTTTATCGGCCACAGAGTTACATTGTCTGCTCCCATGATAAAAGCGAACTGACTCGAAGCCCCGTAGGGATACGAGAATGTCTGTGATAATTCTTTCTATCTCCCATGGGCAGCGGATTTGTCCTGTGAGGGCTTTGATAACAGTGATATTATCTCCTTCTATCTCCAACTTTCTGACATTTCTCTGTTTGGCCTTCTTCACTCCTTCCCAGAGTGCCAATGTTTCAGCCATCAAGACTGAGATTTTTCCATATGTTCTGGCGCATCCGTCAATCGGGTTTCCAATCTCATCTCTTATAATCGAACCTCCCGCTGAGTTACCATTATCTAGCTTCGAACCATCAAAATTCAATTTAGCATAACTTCGACACGGCTTCTTCCAACCTTGCGCTTTGATTCGTGGTCGGCTCTTTGAGCATGTGGCCTTAGTCGGACTCATTTCTTCGTCCTCAACCCATTCTTTCGCCTGCTTCCATTGCTTCAAATGATTGCGGATATAAAGGTTGAGGTCTTGTATTAGATCATTGGCCGTTTGTTGGAACAATACCTTGTTTCACTGGTGCCAGATGCCCCACCAGGCTACCGCTAACTCAATGAACGCTTCATTTCGTAGTTTGTTGTTCAGCTCAAATAGCACATTCCGAGGGCTTGCTTGAGGGAGGTTCAGTTCTCTAAGAACGCGTTCCGTATTGACATTTATGCTCTTTATTATTTCCAACGTGTGCGGGCATTCAAGTAGAAGATGTATCGAGTCCTCATGTGTAGCGTTACACATGAGACAACCTTGAGGAATAGCAACCTGTTTTTCAATAAGCCTTTGTTTCGTAGGTAATCCATTCATATCGATTTTCCAAAGGAAATTTCTTACTTTTGGGTACGTATCCAATTTCCATATCCACGTATTAGGGTTCAAGATCATATATTCTTCTTTAGTTATTAGGCTTATTGCTGAGTTTGTTGAATACCAACCGTTCTTGCTTGGGGCCCATATCAGTTTATCGTCGATATCATTTTCGGGAATTGGAATTCTTATTATTTTCTCTATCACTTCATTAGGAACAACATGCTGAAGTTCAGTTATTTTCCAACTCTTGTCCGTCGAGATGAAGTGTTCGACTTTGGTTTCGATATTTACCACATTAGTTGTAGCTACCCACTCTTTTAGTGGTTCGCTCGTGAGCCACCTGTCTGTCCAAAAATTGATCGTCTGTCCGTTTCCTATTTGCCATCTCAATCCTTTCTCCAATTCTGGCTTTAACTTCATCAATTGCTTCCATTGCCATGAGCTGTTCGGTTTTATTTTGTACTCCAAGAGCCCACTTCCCCTCAAGTATTTTTCTTTAATCACTTGGACCCACACATTGTCTTGCTCGGTAAGAATTTTCCATAGCAACTTCATTTGGAGTGCCTTGTTCATATCTTCCGCTTTTCTTATGCCTAGGCCCCCATATGCCTTCGGTTTACATATTCGGTCCCATCCTATCAGTGGCTTATGTTGTCTGTCTTTATTCCAGAAGAAGGTTCTATTTATAACGTCAATTTCATCATTTACACGTTTTGGCAACATGAAACTTTGCATTAGGTAGTCAAGTTGGGTATATTATTGTTTTCACGTACACATACTTAAGGCTTCAAGGTCCGTGGTCTCTGCACCCATGGTATGCCAAATACACACTTTGATTTAAAAAAAAGAAATATAGCCTATGGTGTTTGAAGTCCAAATTTAGCCTCGTAGGGTAAAATTGTGGGGCTCACACATTTTTATTTATAAAATAGAATTTTGTTTAATTAATATGTTATATATTAGAACTATTTATTATATATTTGGTTATAAAAATTACATTATAGTAATAGTCTCATTGCGACAGTTCATTTGAGCCTAAAATTCAATAGGTAAATACTTTTATAATTTATCAAGTATTAATATGACATTTTACTTTGATATGAATAAGTGTGCATTTTACAGTATGAATGTGCAATTCGTACTAAAGAAGTTGCATTTTACAGTATATGAGTGCGCAACTCGTAGTAAAGAGTATGCATAAATAGTTTTATTTTAGAATAATTTTCTGGTTATATCTATTTTTGTTTATTTCCCTCCCAAAAGTTCGCATTTATTTAATAAAAGGTATAAATTAACTTTTCAATTGGATAGTTTTAATAAAACTTATCCAATTGAAAATTATTCAATTGGTAGTAAAGAGTGTGCATAAACTAATATTCCGAAAGATTAGCATCATATTCATCATGGACATCTCACCACTAGTGTTTGGAAATTGATTACTTCCTCTGTAGGCCATTATTCACAATTATTATAAGATATAATTTAATAATACTATTCAAATTGTTTGTAGCCATTATTTTTGAATATGTTACATCGAAAAAATATATCAAATGATTAAAATAAACCGTTAGAGTCAAATTTGTAAATTTTAGCCTATACATTTTAGCCTACGGTGGGAGTGCCCAGTTTGATCCGTAAGCTAAAACAAAATCTACCATGGTATATTCCCATTTTGGTATGCCAAAAAAAATAGTCTTTGGCCAACCATGGGAGACACCCTTAGGAATTGATCACTAACTCCTATTTCCACAAACGATCTCAACACAAGCCACAAACCGTTTGTACACTTTTCCAAACGCAACCAAGATGACAAAAAAGCAAATGAGACAAATCGGCGACGATTTACGAACAATCAAGGCAAACCAGAAAAATAAATACACAGACATGTATCAAAATTTATAATAGGAAAACCATATAAAATTGACAGAAAAAAAAAACTCACTTTGCCCAACCGATCATAAATCCACTAATTAACAACCGGTATAAGTGTTCACAATCAATGCAAATCTCATCATTCAAAGATTGTCAATCATGGAGAATCTATCTAAGAATAACTCCAAAGAAAGCAAGCACTTTAAACCTAGATTAGGGTTCCAATTAGAGAAGACACCCACCAAACAAACTCTCATTATCGTACTCTAAAAAAAGAGATGAATAATCTCGGTGTAGAAAAAAATTCCTTTTGTTTCACCCATTTCTTCCCTTTCTCCTTTTCCCCTCTCCTCACTTTCCTTGTGCTCAAATTTTTTGCTACTACCCTAAAATTGCTTCTCCTTACAACACCATCCGACAAATTGGGAATCTTCCAACCCTAGAATTGCTTCTCCCTACAACACCATTCCGCAAATTGGCAATCTTCTAATGTATGTGTGTTGGTATGTGCAACAACAACTCCAATTTTCACAAATTTGATTTGTGTAAGTGGATTAGGCTAGACTAATGGGCTCAATAATCTCCCCCTCTTGCCTAAGGGAACGGCATCCTCCTCCTGGCATTACTTGCATCCGAGATCTTTCCCTCCATTGTGATGCGAAATTGATGCTCACCAGATATCATGACCACAACTATCTTGCTCCCCCTCTTTGTAACTCTTTCGTATTATAAGGTAGGATGTCGAATGGTGCACTCGTCTATGGACTTCTGATAAATGTTTTTACCTTGTGTTGACTCCCAACACCGATTTCAGCAGTAGATAAACCCTCCTCTAACACAGGTATTGTGTCAACATCATTCCATACAAAAAACTCCGCACTTGTGTTGTTTGCTTATAACGTCTCAAAGATACATTGAATCTTGTGTTCTTCTTAGATAACCAATCATCACAAGTGTTCAAGGTCACATGGATAACAAAGTCGAGAGACTTCTTTGCCTAAGACCGTAGCTCCATCTCACTCAAACATGTCAATCGCCTATGCATCAAACCAAGTGTGATCTTCAGTAGAAACCTTCCTTGATAACCCGCATCTCGACCTTATACAAGGTATTTTTCAAACTACCCCTTGCTATCACCATGGTAACATTGACAAGTTTACACTTTTTTATCACCAAAGACATTCTTATATCCCTCTTGCTCTAAAACCTTTAGAGAAATCAAATTCATTTTCAAATCCGATATGTGTTGCACATTCTTTAAATTAATCATGTAACACATGTTTGTCTCCACCACATCACCCATATCAACAATCTTTACATGACTAGCATTCCCCATCTTTACCTTCCAAAAGAATCTTGCTTTGTATTTGATAAATGCATTCTTCCTTGATGTAGTGGGATAAGAAGATCTAGAATCCCTAACCCACTCTACACAAGAACCAGAATCAACTATGTGACCCTCAACATAATAAAGAACCATGATATTATCATCATCATGTATAGCCGTAGTGGTGTTATGGTCATCAATTTCGATTTGTTTCTTCCATTTCCATTAGTTACAGTTACTCTTGATATGCCCTTCCTTGCAAAAGTAACAAGTTATACTTCGCTTACTTTATGATCTCCTTGTTGGATCGTGAATAATTAGTAAAAGATAAGGACACCTTAAGGGACAATGTCCTATGCAGCGGAAACTTAATTGAAAAACAATTGTAGGAAAAAAAACAAGTAAGGCCGGACGACACAAGTATTTATAGAGGAACCCCACTTGGATCAAGTAGTCTAGATGGGCAAACGCCCCTCTATATCCGAGGAGGATTTTGAATGACTTCCTTTCACTTGTATTAAGTGAGTCTCTACAGCTATTATACAAGCAAATTTCACACTTTCCTACACTATAGGATTCCGTCCCTACAGTTTACTAGTGAAATTCCTCTAAGCCTTAGCTTTCGTAGCTTAAATAATAACCACAAGTACAAAAGGAGCACAAACCTCTCGTATTCCCTAGTTCCTATGAAACACACCACACTCTTCATTATAAACAGATTTGGTTTGGTTTGGGCATCTTCTTCGTATTTGGATCACTCTCTGTCTCTCTTGTTCTTGAGATGTTCTTAGTGTTCTTTGCAGCTCGTGAGAGTGCATCGAAGAATTCACCTCAAAATAAATACAAGCGATGTATTTATAGTGGGTGAGACAAGGGATCCTTTTCTAGGACCCTTTTGCTCTTTTGGCATCCTTAGAGACAATGTCAAGCATGTCGCTTTCCACAATGTTTATAGTGGTTTAGGTTTGACTTTAATATTGGTGGAAAGAAAACCAAAGAACAGAGCAAATAAACATTGTTATAGTGCTAGGGAACAATGTAAGGGAACAAGAGCATCTATGCGAGCATGGTTGCTAAATAAGGAAAGCAAGAGAGCGCATATCCCAATGGTGTGTTTTGATAGCTGGTTTGGGTTGTAATTATCTTTAGAAGAAATATAATATCTTGGAGAATGAAACCGTATAAATGAAAGCCTAAGTAAAGGGGAAACAATTATGGCAATAGGATAAAGATCTCATAGTGATTTGATTGCGTAAATATGCGTATATTAGGTTAATTAGGTGAAAAAATATCATTATATGGCAAGAGAATAATATTAGACCAGATGTGGTTAGTCTGTATATATAAAATTGGGTTAGCCAAGTTTTATAGCACTTGTGTGTGTGTGTGTGTGTGTGTGAGAGAGAGAGAGAGAGAGAGATTAAGTAGCATCTGAAGGTTTCTTAATAGGCTATTGGAGAAGAAAGATGCAGTTTTGGAGTTCTAACCATAGATGTTCAAGGTAATTGCATACAGGAGCAATGGTTGTAGTAGAGACGTTGTTACCACTAGAGAAAGACTTGAACGTGTGAAGGTTGGTGAGAGGTTAGGTTTCTAAGGTAACTTGAGTATAATTTTGTTATATTTTAATGGATAAGATGTTTATGATGATAGGAAGTCTATGAGATTACTAGAGAGGATATATTGTACTTTGGTATATTTATTTGTCTTGTGTAGTTCTTGATTATTCATAACTTGAGTAGGTGATTCAAAATCCTTAAGGAAAGTAGAGCTTTTAGTGGAATAGCTAGTTGGGAGTTTTAGGTTTGCTCTCTAAGTATGTGAAGGATTGGAGAACAATGCTTACTTTGTTTACTAACCACCCCGATCCAACCATAACATCCCAAGGACTTAGCCGGTGAAACAGTTTTTAACTCTAAATTTAAACGAATATATAACCATGCCATATCTACGTACTCGACCTTATAACAAACATAAACTTTGCCTTGTCAACCCGACTGGGATAAAATAGTATAGCTAGCCAATGGAGATAGACCTTAGGTTGCATAATTAAACAAGTAATATAGTCCGAGCATGTTTCTACAAAATGTCCGAATCAAGATAGTTGGACTTCAAATTCATGGATACCATCATCATCCTCATCGTCATCAACGGTTATTGTAGGAGAGGAAGCTGCCGATCCGAGAACAGAAGAAGGGAGGTCAGTGACCCCATCAGGAGAGAGACGGGACATTTCGCGTTCGAGGTAAAAGCAATAGATCTCAAACTCCGGGGCCGTCACCGTTACGCCGAAGTCCAAGAGGAAGAGCAGCTCCAGCTCCAGCCTATTCATCTCTGTGTTGCTCACTCCCCCTACTCTCGCGTAGAACGCATTGTCAAAGTGCCTGCAAATGTAAAACCCTCACTTCCAAATGTAAAGTGATGAATAAAACTCGCACTTATATCGGGCAATTAGTCAGAGGTTTAGGGACTTACTCATCGTCGAGCATCTTGGAGGCAACCATGACGCTGACGGCCAGCAGACGGTGAACGTTGAGGGACACGAGCAACAGCTGAGGATGCCGGTGCACGAGCCGGTCGATATACACGTACGCCACCACAAAACACGAGGGGCTGCACTTGGTGTACTTGTACATCCTCTGCAGGTACTTGGGTATGCTTATGCTCGGCGATCTCACCCCATCGAACACCTTCACGCTCTTCCCCATCATCTGGTGGGTGGAGCTCGATCCGGAGCCAGGCCCATTGGCCGCCTTGGAACGCCCCATCAAGCCATCCCCGTCCACCACCAGCAGCCGCTCGTTTCTCTCCACCAACCGCTCTAGCACTAACGCGAGTATGACGAGCACCCTTGGGGTGCTGTGCTCATCCTCGCCCGGCTCCACCGGCTGCCGGTGGCTGGCAGAGGCGTTTAGCATCAAGTGGTGTTAATCTGTACTCGATTGGTTCGGAGTCCTGGTACATAGTTTTAGCAAGGGGCTGGAAGTTTGGGGGTTGTGTGGGTGTGAGTTACACTAGCCAATTCAGAGGATTTACGTTGGGTGTGTGTGGTTGTTAATTATCTGCCTATTTTTTGGATTCTTCGATCTGTTTCAGACAGCCTCTAGCTTAGGAACAAAGCTACGTACAATAATTTTTTTGCTCTAGTACAAGCCCTAGTAGTCTTTCTGGATCTGAATTTCGGATAAAACATGGGCTTACACCTCCCCTATACGTGGTCTACATTTTTATTTTTTTTAAATTCTACCTTATTTTCTTAGCGCGTGCTTATTAATTTTCTCATTTTTTATAAATCCAAATCAAATCACATCATCTTCTACCAAAAAAAAAATTAAATCACATCATCAATACTTTTTACAAAGGAATAATTATTTAAAATAATCTCAAGTATCAACTTTGAACAAAAGTAATCTCAAGTTTGAAAATCATCACTCACGATACAAACTATCATGAAATTAACCAAAAACGATTCGGAAAAGTTTTTCGACGAGTTTTTCAGTAGAATCGATGATGTGGGGATCGAAAATCAGACATAACAACTTGATATTTTACACTTGGATGAAGCGGATGTTCATTAGGTCTTGATTCTATCTTCTCTGAATCAATTGTGCTTTCGTTGTGTAGTTATTCCAATTGGTTAGTTCTTCGATTGATCTCTATCAATGTCGTTATGTTTTGGATAGTTTTGTTTGCATAGCTTTGTATCTACACGTGCCTATAAAAGAGAAGTTGAATTGGAGTGAAGATATCCTCCTCCTGATACTTTCTTTAGAAACATCTGAGCATTGTGTACAAGCGCGGCGTATTTTTTTTCTTTTCAGCTTTAGAATAAGAGCTTTGTAGAATTTCCACCTGTTGCGACTCGTTAGGGCTGATAAATTGTACCGAAATATCCAATCACAGCATCTATATGGCAAACATTCTGCTTGTCACAACACAAGGTGTTTGAATAGGCCGTTCAATTCCATAACTACCCTGCTGGAAAGTAAAACACAGGTTCTCCTTGGCAGTCCCACTACTATCTGTTTCAATAATTGAATGCTTTTGCCAAAGTTTCAAAAAATTTGAAACAGAATCATCCACTTGCAATCACTTCGAAGGTTCTTTTAAGGTGAAAGATGCTTCAGAAACGTGCCCCTTGACATCCCAAATAGCAACATTTCTGAAGCAAGCAGAGGATATGATTGCTAGTATATGTAAAGGAGAGCCTAGCAAGCAGAGCAGAAGATTGTTTCTGTCAATTAAATTTCACGTGCAAGATTCACCAACTGTCTATGTTTTCCGCCCAAACTTGTGATTCACATAACTTGCGGTTGTCCATGGGAGAACATCTTAAATTTAAAATAAGGGGCATTGTGGGCTGGCCTCATAGCCTGGCTCCAAAGAAATGCTCCCAAACTCTAGCAGCATACCTTCAACTCTCACCAGACGTCGACATTGTTCTGGTTGGTCGGTCATGTATGCATTCACAGAGAGCAGCAGCCTTTGCTATGTACAGAGGACAGATTGCAACATCTTTTGTGGGAAGAAGAAACCGAAAGCGAAAGTGAAACCAAAAGAAATGCCAGAAACAAGCAGAGCAGCTAGAAATCAATGATGGGTTCACCCACGGTGAGATTGCGCTCCACACTCCAAGGCAGGTTGAATAGCTTGGCCGTTACGAATTTGAACACCTTGTTCACATTTATGTTGTATGTAGAGCTCGAGAAAAACAGTGTAGCGTTTATAGCTTTTGCATATTTCCTCGCCTGTGAAAATCAGAAGCAACTCAAATCTTGACTAAGAATGTCTCCCTCTCTATACATAGATACGCAATTATAAATGAAGATTTCTACGGGATCTGAGAAAAACACGAAATACAAGCATAATAGCAACAAATCCATAGTCCAATTGATTTAACAAGGCGTAGTCCAAGTCCAGTAAATAAATATATAAAGATTTTCCTTTGTTCTAAAATAGCACACATGACATCGTATCATATCAACAAGACATACATTAACACACTCTACAAGATGTGAGACTGAGTACTATACTAGTATTCTTCAAGAGGCAATTCTAGACAAATGGCAATTTCATGAAATCCTCAATTCCAACTTTTATAAATTTCAGTAAGCTGTTGAATATGGATTCTCAAAAGGTAAAATGGAAAGGTGAAGATGTAGATGTCTCGATCTAATTAGGAATTACTTGTGTTTGTGTGTGTGTGTGTGCGCGCAAAGCAAGTACTCCATCCTCTAAAATCACCACAAGATATGATCATAGTTGAGATATGAACAAGACATGAACCCAGTAGCCATTCAAATGGGGGTGCAGCAATGGTAGCAGAGATGGTTGCAAATGAAAAATTACCTCACTAGCTATAGTCCATTGAAGATCCATGGGAAGTTGCACGAATTCATCAAATTTGGTACCAATTAAAACTGGGATAGCCGTCTGCAAGGGTATTCACATCAGATGTTATTATCTTCTACCGTCTAAAATCCAAAACAAGTAAGAAATAATAATGATGTATTCTTCCTAAAACTAAATAATAAAGATTTCTGTAGGAAGTGATGAACAAAGTAGAGAGCATATGAAAAGTAACCAACCTGATTCCATTTTCTAGCTTCTTGGTACCATCTGAGAATGCTGCAATTTGAAGGGAATAGAAAAGGATGAGATAAAAAAAAGGAATAAGGAAGTGAAATTGGGAATTTGGTATAGAGGTTGATGATGACCTAGTTAAGGTGCGACGACTTGTGAGGTCAAACATGAACAAAATGGCTACTGAATCATTGCACGCAGGGGCCAGATCATTCTGGAAATCAACATCACCTGCCACAAGAGGATCAAAACAAAACATAAGGAAACATTTAGAATCAGAAATGGAAATTCTGATAGAAATGAATAAAATCATTGATAATGGAACCTCCAGCCTCGCAGATCCGGAAAATAAGATGAGCGCCTTGAACGGATTGGATCTTATCAATGTAACTCAATCCATCGGCGTCGTTCCTCGTGTCCTTAGCCTTGCCAACGTACTTGGTCAAGAAGCTGGTCTTGCCGATATGCGCGTCGCCGAGGAGGCAGATCTTCATGGAGACGAGGTCGGTGTCTCTGAGATCTAGATCGAGAGCGAGATCGGGGACGGCGATCTCGCCGGAGGAGGGAGAGTCCGGGACGGAGGAGACGACTCGGCTCGGAATGTGGCGGTAATGGCGGGGCTTGCAGGAGGAGCCCGAACGCCGGCCCGAACGGTCCCACAGCAGCCGGAAGTAGCGCCGGACGAGGACAACGCGGCGGCCGACGTCTGACATTTTAGGGCAGAGGGCCATTCAAGACGTGGAGGGAGAGAGAGAGGGAGATAGAAGTGATGGCCTGGAGGAGAAAGGGGAACAAGGGGGAAGAGAAGTTTGTCGTTTCTCTTTCTCTCGGTCTCTTCTTTCTCTCTACCCAAAGACCATGGAAACGAGGGAGGAGCTCATCGGGGTTTTCATCATCTTTTTTTTTTTGTTTTTTTTTTTAGGATTTCGGATAATTTTTAGTTATTTAGGTGTTATTGCTTTTTAATAATATATAATCTAGTAATAGTCCTATGTCATTAAGCCATGAAATTAATTTAACTAAATACTTAGTTTAAATTTAATACATAAAATTATTTAGAATAATAGTTTGATATAAAATCTTATATTATCTGGTAACACATAAGCAGCTTTCGTTTTCCGCCCTCTAAGAAGTGAAAGGCGAAGTTCGTTTATGTGCTTTCATGGTGATCACACAAGGCTTGATCTAGCTGTTTGCTTTCGATTTCTAATCGACAGGTGGTGCGATAGGGGGAGCTAAGGGTAAGGGATCTCAATCGGTTGAGGTAGGTACGAGTAATGGATCTGATCACTCGAAGGGAGTCAATGTCGCGAAAGCCCTAACTATTGCGAGGACTTTTGTGGCTATGGACAAATCGCAGGGAATTTGCTCAAATTCGCAAGCAAAACACGATGTAAACACGAAATCTTTTGGAGTAATCCCTCCATATGTTCCTCGAACTAGTGGTGATGGAATTTGATTTAAAAAACCGTTTGCTGAAGTTTTAACTAGAATAAAGGATTATGTTACCACGAACAAACTTCATTTCATTCCTGATGTTGATAAAGAGGTTTATAAATTTGATAACTCCTAAATTGCTAAGGAATCTAACTAATGGAAAGCAGTTATGATTGGGGAAATTATCGGTGACATTGTTTCTTATAGCAATTTCCTTATGCTTATGACAACCTGTTGGACAATTCCTGCTCCTGATGTTTTTCTAAAGAAGAATGACATATGGATCTTGAAGTTTACTTTTTGGGCAAATAGGGATTGAGTGTTGAGAGAAGGACCTTGGTTTGTGGGTGGCTCTAGGACTCTTGTTCTGAAAGTTTGGACCTCTGAAATGCCGATGAACTGGATTGTTTTTGACAAGGTCCTTGCTTGGGTGCTTATCCATGATCTTGACCCCGTCTTTCTATCCAATCATATGCTAAGTGTGATATGGAGCATGATTGATGAACATGTGTGTATGGATGAGTTTACTACTTCAAGGAAAAGGTTGTCTTATGCTAGGTTTATCAGTAATATCTCTGTGGAAGGGGCAACTAGGATAGAGGTCATTCTTGAAGGCCAAGATGGGAAGATATATGTCCAAAAATAATTTGACTGGCTTCCCTGGTCGTGCTTCCACTATAAATAGTTTCACCCTTATTTTTTTTGCTAGAAACTAGATAAGAGTTCTAATGACTCGAATGGCCAGAGAGGTAAGCAGAAAGTGTAGGCAAGGAAGGAACCTGCTGGATTAGGAGTTGATTCTAATCCTCCTCAAGCTACTATATAAGGTTCAAGATCCTTCCTCTATGCAACAAGTTGAGAAATTTGTTTATGCTCAAACTATGGTGACTGCTCAGCATGATCAATAGGTTGTGTTGTGGTTAGTGATAAGGGAAAAAAAATTGTTCAATACTATGAGGATGAGATTTCTGAGGGTGAATGGATTGAGACCTCTAGGAGAAAGCATAAATGTCATTCCCCTCCTGTATATGGGCTACGAGTTAGGAACAAGAGGAACAAGGCTGCTCTATAGATTGTTCCTAGGAAATCTGCCGATAAAGAAGGTTTTGAGAAGGGTGGTAGCAGCCCTCAAGGAGGGAGGAATGGCTGAGTTCAAGGTTGGTTTCTGGAATCTTAGGAGATGTAATAAAGCTCCTAAGATGAGCCTAGCTAATAGGTTCACCAAGAAGAAGGATATCCCTATTATGGCTATTCTAGAAACTAATATTGCTAAGAGTAAAGGCAAGATGGTAGAAAGGCAATAAGTTCACCAAGGCTCCCCTACACTATGGCCCGTCTCAAGCAATGGTAGAAAGGCAAGATGGTTCATTTGGAAAGGGAAGTTGAATCATGTGCTTATCCATTCTCTCTAATAGACACTCTAACTTGCAAAATGATATATTCTTTCTAGAAAAACTAAATGTTGTCAAGGAGTCTAAAGAGACTTTGAACTTGAGGATGCAGCAACTTAATAGCTTCATTACTCAAAGGAGTAAGCTTGATTGGCTCAAATTTGGAAATGAAGCTTCTCCTTTCTTCTATAGAGGCATTAGAAGCAAAGGGCCATTAACAATATCTTTGTTTTGAAAAATAGTAATGGGAACCTCATAGAAGACAATGCAAACATTGAAGCTGAGGTAATTCAATTTTACAAAGGTTTGCTTGGCAATGAAACTACTTTAAGAACTATCAATCTTGCGAACCTTGAAGGGAGAACTGTTAATGTCGATTCTCTTGAAGGGGTGATTGTGGATCCTATTGAAAAGGAGATTAGAGTTGATATTTTTGACATTGGAAATAACAAAAGTCCAAGGTCAGATGGTTTTGGAAGCCCTTTTTTTAAATTCAGTTGGAGCTTAGTTAGAGATGATGTGGTTGGCAGTTGTGAGAGAATTCTTTAATAGTGGAAGGCTCCTAAATAATTCAATGGTACCTTTATTAGTCTGATTCCCAAAGTTGAGAAGCCCTGCCTGGTTAAGGAATTTCGACCCATATCCTACTGTAATACAGTGATGTAGATTATTTCCAAAGTTCTTGTAGCCAAAATTAGGCCCATTTTGGATGAAATTGGGGTTGTCAACCAAGGAGCTTTTGTGCTTGGTAGAAGTATTCCTCATAATGCAGTTGTTGCTCATGAGCTTGTTAAGGGTTATGAGAGGAAAAGTGTTTCGCCAAGATGCATGCATGATCTAAGTTGATTTGCAGAAGGCATATGATAGTGTTAGATGGAGTTTCCTTGAAGAAGACATGAAATACCTTAGGTTCCCAGAAAAGCTAATCTCTTGGATTATGCAGTGTATTAGTACACCTTGGTGCTCAATTATTATTATTAATGGGGAACCAAAGGGTGTTTTTTAAGGGAGAGAAGGGCCTTAGGCAGGAGGATTCGTTGTCTCCCTTCCTCTTTGTCCTAATTATGGAAGTCTTGAATAGGAAGTTGAATCTTGTGAGTAAAAGGAGAGGGTTCAGTTTTCAGCCTAAGTGTAAGCAAATGCAACTAATCAACATTGCTTTTGCAGATGATCTTTCGATCTTCTATAAGCCTGATCCAAGCACTCTTCAAATGATCAAGGAGGGTTTATTAGACTTTGGGAGAGAATCAGGGCTGAATGCTAATGCTGCAAAGAGCAAGGTTTTCTTTGGTGGTTTAAATACTAGATTGAAGATTGAGTATGAGGCTTTGTTGGGGATAGCTTCGGGCCAATTCCCTACAGATATCTTGGTCTCCTTCTACATTCTTGGAGACTTAAGACTGGTGAGGCTTTCCCTTTGCTTAATAGGATTACTTCAGTCTTGCGAAGACAAAACATCTCTAAGCTATTCTATGCTGGTAGAGTGCAAGTGATTAAGTGTATGATAGAAGACATTAGTGGAAAGAGGAGCCTTTGTAGGTCCTATTTGTGGTCAGGGAACACTAGTGGAAAGAGGAGCTTGGTGGCTTGGGTGAATGTTTGCAAGGTTGTGGAGGAAGGGGGTTTGAATTTTAAAGAGCTTTTATCCTGGAACAAAGTTCTCTTGTTTAAGCTGGGTTTTGATATTTTCTTAGGGAGAATTAATCTTTAGACTGAATGGGCTCAATTCAATTTGCTCAAGAGAAGTGATTTCTGGTCCATCAACATTTCAATTCAGGATTCTTGGGTTTGGAAGAATGTTCTTCAGGTCAGAGATCAAATAATTTCTAAGCTCAATTTTCAGGATAGTATTGACAGAACGGCTTCCTTTAGGCCATAGTATTTGATTGACAAAAGAAACAAGTTGGCCAATTTTTTTATTTATGACTTGTTTAGGCATTAGAGTGAGAAGAATGAGTAGAATAGTTTAATTTGGAAGGGTGTTCAATCCAGGAAATGGAGCTTCCATGCTTGATTAGTCACTCTTGGAAGACTTCCTACTGTTGTCAAGTAAAGCAATTTTGGCCTGGCTGATAATTGATTATGCAGCTTATGAAGTGTAGAGGAAGAAATTGAATTGCACCTTTGGTTTAGCTACAGTTTTGTGAATTAGGTTTCTGATATGGTGCTGAGATGGATTGGAATTAGTTCCAGATTTTCGAGTGTTCTAGATTGGTAGAACTGGTTCTTATCTAGTAGAAGCAAGAAAGGGAATATTTTTTGCACCAATCTCCTTGCAATTTTGGGCATTCTCTAGTCTCTACTACACTTGGTGGGAGAGGAATGAATTCGTTTTCAGAAGCATCCAACCTAATGTGAATAGGTGTGCTCAAAAGATTATTGAAGTTTTCAAACTCAAGATTATTACTAAGCTCATAATGGATGGTAGAAGGGGAGAAGCCATGAGAAGAAGACTACAGTTGTAGGGGGCCCTGTTTGAGGTCTTGGGTGAGTGTGGGAGTTGAGTGTGATCAAAATCCCCCTCTCTGCCTATTGTTAATAGATGACCTTGGTTATCTTGAGGACGCATAGGTGGGTTTGAACCACATTTATGCATCGTGTTCCTATTATGAATGTTGTGCTTTTACATCAATTTGAGAAGTGGTAGGATCCTTGTAGGGTGTTCGGATTTGGTTCTTTTCTCTATTCTTTTAGTGAGATTTTAGTGTGGTTTTTGGGTAGTTCTTATGTAAGTGTGCCTCTCTCTTGCCTTATGTGGAATGTGGAATGCTGATGCTTCTCCATTAGGACACATATATATGGGTGGTTTGTTCCTCATCTAGGCATCGAGATGCTAGTGGGAAAGAGTGGTCTTCCATGTGGACATCCCATTTTAGTCATCCTTGTCGGAAGTTTGGGTACACTAGGAACTTTGTATTTTTGATTTGTTTTTGTATCCTTTGGTCGTTGAGACCTTCTTTCTCTCATAATAAAAGTTTACCATTTGCAAAATAATATCTTATATTATTTTATTTTATTTGTTTCTTATGAAATTTATTTTTATGATACGATATTTCTACTATAATATATTCTTTTAATCGAATAAAAAATTGTAGAATTATAATTTTTGTATAAAAATTGAATACTCCTAAGATTTACAAAATTTCTTTTAATGTTTATGGATTATAGTTTTAATTATATACTTAATTAGAGTTGACATATAATTTAATGTTTAAGCACCTAAGGGCCAAACAACCGATGCCCCTAGTTGCCTACAAATGATTGCTTATTTGGAGACTAGGGTACCCTCAAAAAATCATAAGCAATTAACCAAAGCTACTTAAACCAGCATCCTGGTACGGTTGAATGCACACATTCCGTAGTCATTCTTTCATAACGTATCGGAGATGGAAATACAACAAATAGTAAAAGTAGATTAACTTAATTAGACTCATTCGCTAGTATGAGATCAAAATGACCACTTCCTCGAGCACTGAACCGTGATGTGTCCCAGCCTAGGTCACATCATGTTTCAAGTCATGGCACACCCACACAACCAATCCAAGGTGTGCCCCAAATCTCCAATGTGCCCGGTGTGCCTAGTGCACCTCCGTTTGTGCCGCACACTAAACAAGGTGTGATGCCACGTCTTCTTGGCACAATAGGAGGCACCAAGCTAGGCTCCTCAAGACCAAATTCAAGTTGGATTAGCCATGATGAGTGCTCCACCTAGACAATACTATCACCATTCTTCATATGGATAGCTCTTTTAATGAATAAAAGGCATTCGACTTCTCCATCAATGGGGTGTCCACTTCAATTGATGATGTCGCCTCCACATCATCACCATGAAATCATATTTCCTTAACGGTTGAATGCAAGAAGGTGGCAAGCACCTCATTGAAGATCAAACTCTTCACTCGCTCCATTTAGTGGAGACTCTTCCAAATCCACCATCAATAAATCGTCCACCTCCCAAGCTCCTTGGCTCGACACCCTTATTCTATAACAAACTAAGCCTATAATTGGTTTTTTTGGACATCTTCTTTTTATTTAAAATCTCCTAGAACAATCTATTTCGTTTTTACTTAGTCTTGGGTGTATAACCAACCTTGTTTGTGCCTTCATAAATACATCGAGGGTTGGGTTATAATTGGCTAGGGTGCGTCCACCCCTTCCATTTGTAATCTTGGTTGATCAGATTTGGTGAGTCTATCCAAATTATGCTTAATCACTTATCCTCCATATGACCATATCAATAATATCAAATCTAATTTGAGTTACTTTGCTTCTGTTGGGCGAGTTTCCATCAACCATCAACAACCTCCCCTCAGCTCACTTGAACTTGATTTGGAATGATCCAAGGCGAGACTCATCAAGTGCTATTAGAGCCCGACGAGTGAATTTCTCAAATTTTGGGGGTATGAATTGCTATCTGTTATTCGATTTCAATTTGCTCAATTTCTACACTATTTTTACTAGCCGATAACCATGCCAATTTTTTCTTTTCCTGTCCGTGAACTTTTACTGATTTCATCTCTAAAAATTCATGGGATTTGAGTTCTTGTATACCCCTTCCATAGCCGAAAGTAAAGGAAGAAGACAATCCCATTATTCAGCCGGTTTAATGCCCAAACTTTCCTTATCATGCTTTGAATGTAACTCTTGCTTTCCTAAGCTCAATTCCCATAACTTTATTGTCTATCTATTGGTATGTCACCTGATCATTCAAACTAAAATTCCTTGAAGTTAATACATGAAGTGAGGCACCGATTGAATTTTTTGTCATAAGCCTTGCATCATTTTGATGTTATTTGGAAGCATATGATATAAACAAAAATTGAGCATTTTAGTATTTGAACAAAAAAAGGAAGAAATTATGAGAGTTTAAATCTTGCTCAAATTTTGCTTGCGCTTGATTGAAAGTTGTCTTGCGTATCGTTTCATTTTACCGTTTCTATCGTGTCACCCTTCGTTTCTCACTTGACACCTTTCTTTATTATTCAAGCCACTGCTTTGAACACTTTGAAACTTGAATTTGACGGTGTAAATACTTGCCCACAAACTCCACTTGGCTTGTTTTGTTGTCATGCATGTTTTATCTTTGAGATAGATCCAACTATCTCTAACATTCTGGTGTTATACTTGGCAGATTAAAAACAATTGGTGTGTTTGTGAGACGAGTACCACAAGAAACAAAGTGTCAAACACGTGTCAGTCCTCCCTTGTTTTACTTTGATTTCAAGTGTGAGGAACGAAAAGTCGGAGTTAACCACCCGGTTCTCTTAGCCAACTGAGGGATTGGACATAAAAACAAACACATCGAGTCCAAACACAAGTGAGTCTTTGGATTAAGTTAAACCTTCATGTCTTGCTTGTTTCTTTTTCTTTGATTATGACTTCAGGGCAAAACAAGGATGAGGACCAAGTGTCCAACGAAGAGGATGTCAGTCGCCCCATCACTCTCATTGCCATCCAAAGTTTATTAGCCCAAAGCTTTGCCACAAAGCGAGAAGAAAATAAAAATGAGGTATGATGCCTCTATAAGTGAACTGATTATGAGCTCCTCCAAGCTCTTGATGAGAGGATCGAGCAACGTTTAAGTGAGACACATGCCCATGATGCTTCCATTGGAGCAAGTATGGAAGTTGGCCAACATGCCCCTAATGCGCATCCACCGAATGAAGAGTAAGAAGGTGAAAATGTGGTGATGGGCATTCCCCAAAACTTGGCCGACATCGTACCTCCACCTAGGCAGCCTCCTCCTTTGGCGACCCCAGGTGAGTTTGCTAGACGCTTGTTGTTTATTAGACGAAGGAAGGGCGGTTAAACGCATCAGTTGTAACCGGTGGAATTATGTTTAACTAGATAGATTTTAAGGATAAGATATGATGACCCTATTAGATAGAATTATTTTATAATCAGAAGCCTATAAATACATGAAGAAGGTAACCAAAAAGTTTAACCGCTCGTTTTCTACCAATTTTGTGTTCTTGTTGTGTCGTTTGCATACCTTGAAATAGTTATTGATAGTTCCTATCAAGTTTGTGCCTGATAGTCCGTTTTGACCAAAACACTTTTCAAGTGTGTTTAAATAAACTTAAAAGTTAAAACAGCTCAAGCTTAGAGAACGCCAGCGAGGTTCAGACGTTGTGCTAACTTACATTTTGTAACACTGCACATGGATGTATTAATTGGCCTATAATTGACCTGACGTGTCATCAAACATACGTCCATTATTATCGACCACGTGAGTACGAACTTGTGTTTGTGTGGGTGGTTAATTATAATCATAATTAATTGAGGAAGAGTAAACTTAATTTTTGTCCGTCGAGGATGAAGCCATGTCAAATATAGGATTTGTAATGGCCCCCTATCGAGCCGGCAATATTATGGCACCTTCATATATTACATATATTAAAATTTCATATATTTTTCAAAAAATATAAAATAAAATGATGTTTCCGAACAAGCCACGACAACATTCAGGATTGATTCTTGTAAACATTCATTACGTACCTTCCATGATTGATTTTGTGCTACTCACAGCAAAAGATCGGTTGCAATAATTCAAAGTCAAATCAATTAACAATTTGCCTTGTTTTGATTCTATAAAAATTGGTTTCAACGATGGCTCACATCACATGTGCCCTAAAACTTCACTGTTTTTTTGCCACCATAAATACTTTGTCTTCATTGTTGATCCATCAATATCTATCTATTACCATATATTAAAATAGATACAAATTATGTCGACCATTATATTATCAACCCTTCGTTAAGAAAATATTAATTTGTTTTTTTATCAAATCATCCCTTTTTTAAGATAATATTAATTTGTTTTAATAATTTCTTTTTGTTACTATATTAAAATATCAAAACTATATTAGTAAAAAGATTACACGTATAAAAAGATATCTTTATCCCATATATAAATATCTATACCTTCAACTCACAAAATAATATGATTTATATCAATTCTGATTTAATTATGAGTCCACAAATTTGTCAATCAAAATCTTTGTATCACTATGTAAAGAAACAAATAAATGAATAAGTATTAAATATATATTATGTAAGTAATGTAACAATAGAAAATATATGGCTTATATTGAATTGTCACTATATTAACTAGATGTACAATATAATTATACGTATTACTAGATATTTACACCCAGCGTTGTCCGGGCCGATAGTTCATTTTATACTATTAGATACCCCTGTTTGAAATGATAGACTTATGAACGATTCAAGTATTGTCTTGACCTATAGTTCCAACATATGAAGAAGAGCCTCTTGTCTTCCCTAATCATAAAATGAACAGATATTGGGTCCTAAAGTATCTTATCTCAATGCAATAGAGACATTAATGTATCTTGTTCCATTGCCACAGTAATGTTATTTGTTGTGGCATTGAATATTCCGTCTCTCTAAACATACAATAAAGATTGTTGGTCCCGAAGTACCAAATCTTTCATGAAGACACATAAAGGCATACATGTGTCATACGGAGAGTGTATGGTTAATTGAGGGGGAGTATTATTATACAACTGTACTCTTTTTTCCCTTGATTTTAGTTTTTATCCCGCTGGGTTTTTCCAAGCAAGGTTTTTAACAAGACAGTTCGTCATGCAAGGTCCATAGTGAGACAATCTCGGCTTGAAATTCGAGATACGCGAAAAAATGTGATTTTTATGTGTCATCAAATTCTGTTGAAGAAGATCCAATGGAGGTATATGGAGATAATGAAGCATGTGTTACTCAAATCAAGAGATGGTAATTAAAGGCGATACGATACAACATATGTCATTGATAAGTTTCTCTCATTGCAAGATTCAACTTGAAGGCCGGATAGATGCTCACTTCAATCAAGAAAGAAAGATATATTTCAAGTCAAGAAAGGGAACAACACTGCACTCTTTTTTCCCATCGTCTTGGTTGACAAAGTTTTAACCAAACAGTTAAGGATGTACATCCAATGGGGAGTGTTATCAAAACCTTATATTTGATCTTATATTATCATATCCTATCTCTTATACTCTCTATAAAAGGCCCTTATAGGTAACCTAATACTCCAATAGAGATTTGATTCTCTTCCTCTATCTCAGTTCTCTCCTTTTGCTTATGATTTTCTCTTATTTATGACACATTCATTTGCTTATGATTTTCTCTTTTTTTTTTAGAACTAGGCAGCCCCCTCACGGAGGTTGGCCTAGAGCATCCTTATGGATGAGAAATTAAAGTTTTGGTGACTCTGTATGGTATCGATTGATAAACTGTGGCCCAGTTTAGCAATTTTATCGGCCACAACGTTACAATTCCTACCAATAAATGAAACTTTAACATTCTCAAATTCTCTAAGGGAGATAATGATGTCTGATATTATTATATCAGTTTCCCATGGGCATTGACCTAGTTTCTTGACAACATTGATTATGATCAAATTATCTCCTTCTATGTCTAGGTTTTTTATTCCTAATTCTTTTGCTCTTTTAATCCCTTCTCTCAAAGCAAGGGCTTCAATTTTAGCAATCGAGATTTGACCATGTCTTGTTGCTGTCATATCTATCACTTCTGCATTCGGACCTCTTATTATTATTCCCGTCGATGTTAAGTTGTCCGTTGTCTTAGAACCATCGAAATTTAGCTTATAGACGCCTGAAGGTGGCTTCTTCCAATATTCATATTTTCTCTTTTTCCTTCTCATAATATTTACACTCGATTCTTTGTGTGACTCCACCTCATCCCATTGTTTGGCCCTCTCTAACGCCTGCATTTGCATCCTTATATAACCAACCAGATCGGGGATACAATCATTTGTTTCCTTTTGGAATATAAGCTTATTTCGTTTTTGCCATATGCACCACCAACTCATAACTAGATCATTTAATTCTTTTGTTCCTAGGAGTTGTTTTATCTCTCCGAGGATTGTCCTAGGTGTTTTGTTTCGATGGTTTATGTTTCTTATACATTGTTCGATTTTAGGGTTTATTTGCCTAATTATCCTTTGCGTATAATTGCATTCTATAAAAAGGTGTCCAAAATCCTCGAGAGTGCAGCCACACATAACACATCCACCCGGAACTGCCACGTGTTGCTCACACAATCTACTTTTTGTTGGTAGGCCGTTGTTGTCAATTTTCCAAAGGAAATTCTTCACCTTTAGCAACGTGTCAAGTTTCCAGATCCAACTATTGCAGTTTATGTTATAGTCATTGGTTTTTGTTAAATGCTCTATGGCGGATGCCGTGGAAAACCAACCGTTTTTGCTAGGTGCCCAATAAAGTCGATCCTTTATAGCATTTTCAAGTACACATATATCATTTATTTCTGAAACGATCTCATCCGGTAGCAGTTGTCTAAGCTCATCTATTTTCCATTTTATTATTCATTGATATAAACTCACTTAATTTACTTCTAGAGTTAATTGCATTTGGTTCTTTGGCAAATTTTTGGAGGGCTTCATTCTTGACCCATTTATCTGACCAAAAGTTGATTGTTTTACCATCACCAACTTGCCAAATTAATCTTTTTTCGAATTCGGGTTTTAGTTTAATCATATTTCTCCATTGCCATGATGCGTTTCTTTGGATTTTGTATGCAAATAGATCACTATTCTTCAAATATTTCTCTTTTATAATTCTAACCCATATGTTATGTGGTTCAGCTAGGATTTTCCATAACAACTTCATTTGTAATGCTTTGTTCATGTGTTCTGTTTTTCGAATTCCTAAACCACCATGGGTCTTTGGCTTACAAATCCTGTCCCAACTAACTAACGGATTGTATTGTTGACCTTTGTTCCAGAAGAAGTCTCTGTTAATTTTGTCTAATTCATTGTGAACTTTTGTGGGCAGCATGAAACTTTGCATTAAGTAGTTTGGTTTTGCTGCTAAATTTGATCTTATTAGAACGGTTCTTCCTTCTTGTGACAAAGCATTTGCTTTCCATTTGCTTAGTTGTTCTTGCGATTTTTCTATTGTATCCTTAAATGTGTCTTTGTTCACGGCTCCATTAATAATTGGGCATCCTAAATATTTATCTATATTGGTTATCGTTGTGATATTGAGAGTATTTTGTATTGTTCATTTTTGCTGGTTTGATACCATTTTAGATGTTTGAAAAGCAGATTTATGGTAATTCACCTTTTGGCCTGATATAGCACAATATTCATCCACGATCTTTTTCACTGTTGAACATGCATGATGAGTTGCTTTCGAAAATATAGTAATATCATCTGCAAAAGATAAAAACGGAATTTTAGTCCAAGCTCGGGCTAGCGCAAAACCAACAGTTTTATTTGAATGTAGACAACTTAGTTGTAGTTTCCTAGCAAGTATTTCCATGCCAATATCAAAAAGATATGGTGATAGAGGATCACCTTGTCGTAACCCTCTTTCAGGGAAAAAAGGTTCAGTGGGACAATTGTTTACCAAGACTGAGAAAGATACAGTTTTCACACATTCTTGTATCCATCCAATGAATTTTTTACTAAACCCAAACTTGTTCATAACTTCAAATAGGTATTCCCAGTCTAGCATGTCATATGCCTTTTCCATACCCATCCTTCCTTGTTCTTTTTTTCCTTTAAATGAGTGGAAAATTTCGTGTGCAAGTAATATATTGTCTTGTATTGCTCGATTTGTCACAAACGCTCCTTGTAGTGGATGAATGATCTTTGTCATTACTCGTTTTAGTCTTTCAGTGATGATTTTTGCTATTGTTTTATATATTGTTGTACACAAATTGATTGGTCTATAATGGTTTGTTGAGTTCGGGTTATCTCGTTTTGGAAGTAGTGTAATGAAAGTATGATTGATTTGTTTCAATATTTTTCCTGAGTGAAAAAAACTTTTAACAGCTTTAATTACTGATGGACCTACGATATCCTAGTAAGTTTTATAAAACTCTGCAGACATCCCATCTGGGCCTGGTGATTTATCTAATCCTATATTCATAACAACATTTTTTATTTCCTCATTTGTTACAACTTTTATTAATTCTATATTATCTTGAGGTGTAATCTCTTCTGTTATTAGGTTAAGGTATTCTGGTAGTAACGTTGCATTAATTGGTTCTTTAGTGTATCTTTTCTTAAAGTCTTTGCGAATTTCTTCTCTGATGTTTTCTTCACCATAAATATGAGTTCCTTCAGACGTGATTATTTCTTTGATCACTTTTCTATTTCTCCGTCCATTTGCTATTTTATGAAAGTAACCAGTGTTTGTGCCGGCAAGTTTGATGTGTTTTGTTTTAGCCCTTTGTTTCCAGTAAGTTTTATGGAAGTTTAGAATACACTCTTTCTTTTTTATTAAGCGTAGTTGTTTCTGTATTGTTCCCGGTTGTGGGTTATGTTGAATTTGGTCTTGGAGTTATTGAAGGTCGGTCTCGATATTACGAAGTTGTTCAAAAGTATTTCCGAAAGTCCGTTTATTCCATTGCTTTGCATGGTTCTTGAACATCTGTGTTTTTTTCACTAGTTGGAACATGTTTGATCCTTCAAATTCTACTCTCCAAGCTTGCTTAACAGATTTTTAAAATCTTTCCTTTGGATCCACATTTTCTCAAATTTAAATGGTTGGGCTTTGTAGATAGTGTCGTTACATAGCTCAATAGCTATTTTGCAATGATCAGATGTAGTAAAAGCATAGTTCTTTGTCTTAGTATTTGGGAACCATTGGACTATCTGGTCGCTTACTAATGTTCTATCAAGCTTTTCGTAGATATTATCCGTTTCTGTCTTATTTTTCCTCCATGTGAATTTATTTCCAATTGTGGGTACATCACTCAACTCACAATCATCTTTAAACTTTGTTAGCCGGACGAATCTAGAGTGCTCTGGGTAGACTCCGCCTTTCTTATTGTTTGGTTCTTGAATTTCATTTAGGTCTCCAATTACAATAAGGGGAAGGTGAATATTTTGTAGTACATGGGTTAGTTTTTCCCAAAATATGGTTTTTTTGCTTTCTTGGGGTGGTGCATACACCATACAAATGGCTATCATATACTTTGTTATTAGGTTCGTATATTTCAAAATTATGAATCGATCCTCTTGTAATAGCAATTCGATTGTTTCATATATTAGTTGGTGTTCTTTCTATAATACACATATTCCCCCAGCTCTCCCGTTTGCAGGTGATCATACAAAATTATCAAATCCTGAGCGTCTCCATACTTGGTCTGATATGATTTTATCTGGCTTAGTTTCCATCAGAGCTAAAATTTGAATTTTCTCAATTTTACAAAAAGAATCGACTTCCGGACAGAACGATTTCCGACCGAGTCCTCTACAATTCCATGTGCTAATCTTCATATTCTTTGTGCTTAAACTTTACTACGCATTGTTCAAAGTTCGTTTTTAGTTGATCAATTAGAGTTCTTAACTTGTCATAATTGGTATGAATGATAGTTGTCTCCCCCAAATTTGTAGGCACGAATCTTTGTTCTTTATCTAGTTGCTTCTCGTAATTGGTCTTGAGTCCACAATTTATTGGCATCCCCATATATCTAGTTAAGTAGAATTGTTTGATCAAGTATATTAAGTTTTCGTTCGAAATTACTTTGCCCCACACACGATTTACCATATATAGTTTTTTTTTGATTGAGGAGCTACTAGCTCGAACAAGCCAAAATAAGGCCACCTATCTATTACAAGGATAGCCTAAATCATCACGATGGACGATCTTTAAAAAATCAAACAGTAAGGGTTGTTGACTCAACAAACACCTTGACTGAGTTACAAATGAGTTAGAAGTAGAGAGAGACGAAGATGAAAGCTGGATGGCTACATTAAGACTTTGAATGTTTATTGGTCTTCTTGCAAGGAAATCAGCAGCAGCGTTGGATTCCCTGAAACAATGATAAAATAACACACAGGCGATATTTGCAATGATATTTCTAATATCAGTTATAATTGAATGAATTTCCCAAGGGACTTTCCATTGGCGTTTTAATGAATTAATGACAGTTGGGTTATCTCCTTCCATGATTAATTTGTGTATGTTTGAGCAGTCAGTATTTCTAAGGGCGTATAAGAGAGCAGAGGCTTCAGCCTGGACTATTGACATTGGTGGTAGTTGTTGGCGACCAAGCGACTGAATGATCCCATTATATTTTCGAAGGATGAAGCCGGCGTGGGTAAAGCCATTGTTTAATCTGGACGCATCAAAATTTAGTTTAGACCATTGATAGGGCGGTTTCTTCCAAATGGAGTTATTTTTTCTTTTGGGTGTGGCGCTATAAATTTTTCTAACTGGGTTGTTTATACTCTCCCATTCAAGCGTACCTGAAAAGGCTAGTTGATAAGGCAGCTTTTTTGGGTTGATCCTTGCTGGGTCAAAGATTTTAGCATTCCTATGGGCCCAGATGAACCACCAGAGGAAGCAGAGTTGGTTATTATATTTTTTATTTGCTAAGGTATTTTGAATATTATTGTGGAATGTGTCATTCGTTGCAATGTTAAATTTATGATTTAGAAGATTACCTAATTTGGCGATCATGTTTTTGGTAAAGGGACACTCGAAGAATACATGGTTAAGATTTTCATTTTGTAGCTCACAGAGAGAACAAAGATCTGGAACAGAGTTATGGAATCTATTAATCCGGTCTGTGGTGGGAAGACAATCCGAAGTTGTCTTCCAGAGAAAATTCTTAACTTTGGGAGGTAGATTTGTTTTCCAAATCCAAGAACAACCATCATTATGAGCCACTGTGTTGTTATTTATTATTGAATTGATTTACCATATATAGTTGATTTGCTATATTATGAGTTTTCAATTTTAGGCTTCTACCTAGCCTACAAGCTTTTTTATATTGATGGTTATAAAAGTCCATATCTCTTACAATCCAATTACTGTTTTTTTTTTTGCACTTGGTAACACAGTTTCTGGATACAAGGCATTTGATACAAGAAACTTTTCGACTTTATGTTCTTCTTGAATAAACTTAAGTTCAACATCAAATTCACTTTGCTTCTCCACCATTTTGATCCTCTAACGATTCTTGTTCCCTTGGTCCTTTTATATCTTGTAGTCTTCCTAGTCATGTACCCGATCTTATTCACAAGAAGTAGACTCCAAGATTTTTGAAGATGAGTTTTGTGACATGTCAGATGGATCATATTCTAAGGTCCAGTTCACACGATTTATAGTTAGCGGTTCATGAATAACACCAGACAGTAAAACATATACTATTTTATCGGGTTTAATCAATACACAATTTGACCAATGATTTTCCCAGTTACAAAGGTTAAAGGTAGCAAATTCAATTTTAACTATCCTCCAAATTAAGTTCTTATCAACTGCTTACTGCATAGTTCCAGGACAAACTATAAGCTATAAAATTTCTATGAAGTTCTAATTTCTCCAACGAATATTTCATAAAACGTGGGTTATAATTCCAGATTTGCATTAATTTCATGGACACACCAGTTAGGAGGTTAAAGATAAGTTTTAGCCCACAAGCCTGGATTTGATAATTATGCTTAGCTGCAACTAACACCCCTAACTCCCGTACGTATAAAAAGCCAGGACTTTCAATTTTTGAGGAATGAGTTCTTATCACATCATACATATTACTACACAACAAACCTTTCTCCATACACCTACTCAGTTTCATCAAATTTTCAATGGTTATGTTTTGATACATACATAATGCACCTATTTGAGAGAACGAATATAATTGATCATCATTGTGCAATCTTAGAGTCTTAACTAATAAATTCATGTCCCATAAGTACCAATTTAGCCAAGTTGTAGTGCTTTCTTTTAAAATGGCAGGGAGATCTAATTCCCTAAGCACCTTACTTCTCCTGATCAAGGATTCATTGGTCAAACATCCACTTCTATATGCAATTACAGTAGGCTTATACCCAACAACAACCAACATACACTGCATAAAAACAAACCATGTTTTAGTTTTATCAATTCCTTTGTCTTTCTTTGTTCAATCGACATATTGTGTGCCTTTATTCGTTAAAGCACTCATATTACTGGTTTACTCAACCATTATGGGCAATGGGATCAACTGGACACCACCATTTGTGGTCTCCTCGACCATGGTGTGTTCTTGTTCAAGTTTAAATTGTTCAAAGGAGCATGGTTCATACAATTGTTCTATACTGAGTTCCATCTTATAGGAAAAACCAGACACGAAACAAACTTTATCTCCTCTATCCATCACCATTAGGACTATATACTTAGAGTAAACATAAGCGTTAAAGAGCAATTGCGGACAATAAGCTTCAAGCAAATATGAAAAAGGGAGAGACCGAAGTACACGACCATTCAATCTCCTCCGCCAAATTCTCAGTAAAGAGCTATTGTTACTTTTTTTTGTGTGTGTGTGTGTGGGTAGGATGCGTTCTTAGTCAGAACATAAGCCAAGCTTTCTCCTCTTGGTTAATCCAAGGCAGGAATATAAAACTGGACCAATCTAGGACTTACACTAGATGAACGCTGATTAAAATCCTACAAATGCTGCTTACCCCATATAATTACAAGAGCTAACTTCATCAGCAACCAGTGGAGTTTACTAGGGTTCAATCCAGGGCGGCAAAAGAGGAGTTCACAAGATTGTACATACAGCAAACACAAGGGCAGACGATGCTGTGCAAACGAAGATCATTCTTCCAGCGAATCCAGCGGGTTAAAAGCGACGAACGGATAGATTTGCATTAGATTTAGAGGCTCCGATCAATCTCACACAAAACTGTATGCTATCAATTATAAGATACTACAAAATCTCCTTTCAAACTAAGGCCGGAAGAAGCACAAGCAATTCAACAAAAACAAGGGCCGACGATAATTAAAAAAACAGGTAGAAACCAGGAAATCTACTTCTTAAGAAGATCATCAGGGACGACCTTAAGCTGCTTCCTCTGCTTGGACTTGGCGATCTTCTGGAGCGTCTTGGGGTTGGTGATCTTCTGGAGCTTGGTCCCAGACTTGAGAATGTTCTCCTTCTTCTTCTTCTCCCTCTCCTCCTTGTTCTTCCTCTTCTCGATCTTGTGGTGCCGGATCTCCTCCTTGAGCTCCTCCTTCCGCTCCCTGTAGGCCTTCTTGACCTCCCTCTCCCTCGCCCTCTGCTCAAACGTGGCCGAGCTCGGCGATTTGATGGCCCTAGACGACGCCCTCTTCCGAGGCTGCTTCCAGTTCCGCCCGGAGACCTTGCCGGCGATCACCCCGTCGTACGTCGGCCGTCCGAAGGCGACCGGCTTGTCGGGGTCCGACAGCGAAGGCAACGCCGCTCGCTTCGCAGAGGGCTGACTATGGTCGATCTCCATGGAAGTGTCATTGATTAGATTGGCCTGCGATTCCTGTTCGGCTCTCTTGCGCTTGTAGGTTTTGCCGCCGAAGCCTTCGTCCAAGCATCTGAAGTCGATTGTGCACGCCATTGGAATCTCTGGAGACGACTGATACTCTAGGGTTCGCACCAACTAATGAGCGGCCGATACCTATTTTTGCTTGCTTAAGCAGACAACGGTGGATGTATATATTTTGTTGGGCCGTTATGACTTTGGGCCTCAGTTCTATTCAGCCCACTGCCACGCTGTGGTTCTCGGCCATTTTTATTAACTTATAAACATTAATAAGGATTTAATCTTATCCTTTTGCTTTTTATACCAAGAAAAATTAAATCAATGTACTATGAATCTATGATAGATCAAAATTCTTAAGAAAATAGTTTAACACCTTTACATGTGTGGATAGTTTCAATAAATTTGCTACGCAAATTGACAAAAGAAATATTTTGTCAACAAAATTCACTTATTGAGCAAAGATTTTATTAAAACTATTTATATAATATAAAGATATTATTTAATATGATCCAAAGTCTAAACTCTGAAAATAAATAAATAAGATTTTTTGCCTAATAAATCTTGTTTTGTTTTAAATTATTGATGAAATTCACTATTGTAATACATCTTTATTGTAATAATATTTTGACATTTTTTTATAATATACTACTATTTAATTCCTAAGTTCATATAGACATATTTCATGGATTTCTTAGATAGGAAAAAATGTAGATATATTGAAAGATAAAAAAATCATATTAGACTTATCATACAGACCGATCGTTACGGTCGAGTTCTATCATTTTGGGTTGAGTGTAGGCTCGAGTCGATTGGATTGCGGGTCAATTATAAAATAGTTTCTTACAATAGTTAATCTTTTATAATTACAGAAAATATAATTAATAGTTTTTTAGTTGTCATGACTTGAGCAATATAGTATCAAATATTATAGAAACATTAAACTATACACACTATATTCTTTTCCTATCATATGCAAGACAAATATGTATGGTAATTTTTTTATTTTGTAATATGTGATGCATACGTATGAAAATTAAAAAACTTGATGTTTTCATTTACTTTCTATCTTATATTAGATTATCCTAGATTTTTTATTTGTTTTTGGCCATAAATTTTGAATTAACTTTCATAACTTTACAATGAAACTTTTGTTAAGTGTTTTTTCCTAGTATGTAGGAAATATAGATATAGTCTAGATTATTTTTAAAAGAAATCCAAATCATATTACAAAATTATAAAATAATCCAAAAAGATCATCTCATAATATATTACAGAAATTACTTTATGATTTATCTGATTTTTTGTTTAAATGAAAAGATCCTTTTTATTAAATAATAATATTTATTAGAAGATCACTACCTATTGTATAAATGAGGGCCCAATGAATTATTTTATTATATACATTCCACGTGGCAAAACATTTTGTAAAGATATTGATTGCGCTTTAAGATATGGTAGGGTAGATTCGACAGCTGGACACAACAAAAAGATGTGCTAAAACTTGAAATGAGTTGGAAAAAATTTAAATGTTGGAACAATCATTTTGAATCTTGTAATTAGGAAAGTGATGCTTATGTAAGGTGAAGAACCCTCTTGTAGCATAACAAGCATCTTTCTTGACAAGCTCCCAATAATGCTTTCTTGGTGGCCTCCGCGTTTGTGAATAGGGTGAGGTTAAAAGAAGCATGATCATCTTGAGAGATCGCTTCTCCATCAAGGCCCCCTAAAGTTGATTGGGGTATGTTGAGACGATATTAAGGACGCCAGTCATTAATATCTAAACCAATAATAATCGTCCTGTTGTTTTGATAATGACAAACTCAAAGGTATCTGACAAGTTGTCCAAGTGTTGATCTCAGGTAAGTCCAGTGGACGCACATGAGCTAAAAGGACAACAAGTGAACAAGAGTTCTTAACTCTGTAGGGACGCATTTCATTAGAACTTCCAAAGCTGAACGTAATTGGCAAAGTCCCTACGCAGATAGGACGGCGTCCTCATCAAGAAGGGACACGCGCCAAAATACGGACGAAGTTCAAATTCAAACCAAGGCCGCCCCAACATGATTACATCACATTCAACCGTAGTCCTCAGAAGGAAGCTTCCTTTGTCTGGGCACGTGTAGACAATTCCAAAGATGTCGCTTTCCCAGTAATGGTCCCCTATCCACGCGGAGGCTTCCCAAGCGTCAACAGAGTTGTCCTTCTCAAGATGCACATCGCACCATTGATGGAAGATCAAGGATCCTGCCAAGTCTCAGAGGACGCTAGAGGACAAGAACCACTTCCGCTATAAATACCCTCCAAGGGGTATGCATAGCGGTGTGGGCTTTGAAGACTTTCTCTCAAGCTCTCCCGAAGCATTCAAGTTCAAGAACGAAGAACAAGGAGACCAAGTGAGCTTGAAGCAATAGAAAGAAAGTCCAACCACATCAAATATCTAAAACAAACCACAAAATAGTTAGAGTTGTAGTTTGTCTCTCTCAACGAACTGTGAGAGACGTGAGTTATAGCTTCCTTATAGCTAAGAGAGTTAGGTTACTTGTTAGGTGAAAAGGAGTGTTACTAGTGAGGCTAAGGACGGACGCTTAGCTCAGTGAAGTGTAACGACTCGCCTAAGTTGTAAGGACTCTCTCTGAATAAGATAAGGACGGCTATTGAAAATCCTCCAGCGGAGGTAGAGGTTTACCCATAAGACTAGTTGGTCTTAGTGGGGTTCCTCTATAAATTCTCGTGTCGATTATCTTATCTCGTTTTTTGTTAAGTCTATTTTCCGCTGCACCTAAGGACGCCCTTAACCCAGTTAAGGACACTCATTCTAACAGACTTACGATCCAACAGGGTCCTATAAAACCATCTTTGATCGATGGGGAGGATCTCAATGTAGAAGTTGACAATATCAGCTTCAACTTCATCTTTACTAGTAAGCACTCTTCCACTTAAGTCTTTAAGGAAAAAAAAAAAGGGCAATCATGTCACACCTCACTGGGATTCAGTTGAAAAACATTGGAGAAGTCTACTCCTCCAACTTAAGCCAATCCACCTTGGTAGTTTGAGTGGTGAAGTTAAGAAGTTGGTCCATACATAATTTGAGCTCTTGTTTAGTTTGAGTAACGACCTCTTGTAGGCTTCCATCAGCATGATCATGTTACAAGTTCTAATGCACCACATTGTGCTTCTCCACATGTTCCTCATTATTAATGTTCATTTGGTCTTGAAACTAGTAAATATGTAGAAGAAGGGGAGAAAGTACAAGACACACATGATATGGGAAAGCTAAAGGTGGACAAAGAATAACACTAAAATAAATAACATATCCGACCTACCAAAAACCAACAATGCTTAATAAAAGTCCAATTTAAGACCTCATGCAACAAGACTATTCGATCATTGTGCTAATCCATGTATAAGCAATGTTAATAGGTCGAGCCACACATAATCTACTTATAGAGCCCAAGCTCCTGTACGGTCATTGTTTGCCCAAACACAAGTCTCATTCTGGGATTTTAAGGTTGCATCTTGATGGAATAGAGTCTAGAACTCATCGCTTATATTTACCGTTTTACTCTTACTTATTTTGAACATTAATAAATGCAACTAGAGTAATGCTAACTTTGCTTCATATTTCAGCATATGAAATGGAAGGAACATGCATGCATATAGAAACAAAATTAATTAGATTAAAATGGAAGGAGACTAAATTAGTGTGTAGTACAATTCCAATTTATAATCTACTCTTCTCTCCTACCCTTTTCTTTATAAGGTTAGGAATTAGGGTCGCCACAAGTACTACTTGGGCTCGCCTAGAGTATCCACAAGGGGATGAGGACTAGTTACTAACCAGCTCTAAAGAGAATAGGACAAACCGCCATTCTAGAGTCTCGAACTCGAGACCTCATGGTACACCCATGAGTGTTCAACGAGTGACATGATGCGCCAAACGCACTCTTCTCTCCTACTAATAAAACGCATCCAATAACCACCAAGCTAGCTTAAAATATATATGTATGTTACAATATTGATTAATCAACTAACCACCCATTAATTAACTCGTAATTGTTACCAAATTGTTTAATCATCAAAACTTGGTTCGTTAACCGTAACCAATTTTAGATTTTCTTCATATTGTTATATAGAAAATTGATTTGTTTTTAGTTTCTAATCCTTACAAACTCTACTCACAAGTCACAAGCATCAATTTCCAACTCTAAATGCAATGAAAACATGGCGAACTAAATGTGAGAGCACACAAAAGTAATAAGTTCGGTTTTTTTCGCACCGAACCATATTTTTTTTTGTTTTGGTTCAGTTTTGGCTTGGTTATATCAGTTAAATATAAGATTTGTTTTTAAAAAATTTTAACCGAACCAAAACCAAAATCCTGAAATTCTTGAATCGAGGATCGAACCGAACTCTATCGGTTTCATTGCGTTCAAACTTTTCGGTTCCGACCGAATCGTGCTTAGCCGTAACTAATATGATCCAAGTATATCTACATGATCGAGGTTGTCCAAAGGAACATTTGGACTATTTGGCAAATAAGCTACATGCTGTCTCAAGATATCTTACACGCACCATGGACAAGTGTTGCACATGCTCATCTAAACTCCGATTATGTTAGTTTACAAACTTGTAAACGCTTCAATTTGACAAATGTAAGAACAACAACTGTTTTGTTGTAACTATTTTGTGATTGATTGAATTCAAGTTCACTTATGAATGTACAATCGTCTGGATTACAAAGACAAGTAACTTCTTGTTACTTATAAATAAACACACTAAAAACAACAACAAATCAACTGTCAAACATGACAATTCTATAACTAACTAGCTAACAGTTTCTTAACTAACAAGCTAGCATTACAATGGCGCCAATTTCTTTATAACTGACTTAACTAAATAACTAACTAATCTGTTTGAACTTTCTAATACACAAACAGAAACCAAACTGTGTTTATCACACACAAATCCACACAGCAGACTTCTTGTTATTGGCATCAACCATGCTTATAGCCAACATTCACCTCCTTAACCTTGGTTGATAAGATTCATGCCAATCCTTTCTTTGAGTTCATTGAATCTCTGACGTGCAAGAGGCTTAGTGAACAAATCAGCCAACTGATTATTGGTGTGCACATAATCCACAATGATCTTCTCCTTTTCTACACAGTCTCTAATGAACTGATACTTGGTGTCAATGTGCTTGCTTCGGTCATGGAACACTGGATTCTTGGCCAAAGCAATTGCAGATTTATTGTCCACCAACAGGCTTGGGATCTTTCCTTTCTTTCCTTCTAAGGCCTCCATGACTTTCCTTAACCAAATACCTTGACAGGCTCCTGCTATAGCCACCATGTACTTTGCCTCACAACTTGACAAAGCCACCACCTTTTGCTTCTTAGAAACCCATGTTATAGGGTTCTTTCCAAGGAAGTAAATGATACCTGAGGTGCTTTTTCTATCATCTAAATTCCCGGCCATATCACTGTCACTAAATCCAACTAAATCTTTATAAGATGGATTTTTCTTGTACATAACTCCATGCTTCACTGTCCCCTTTACATACCTTATGATTCTTTTCAAAGCATCCATATGAGAAGTCGTTGGAGCTTCCATAAATCTACTCAAAACTCCAACAGAGAAGCTAATGTCTGGCCTTGAGTTTACAAGGTATCTTAGACTACCAATTATGCATCTGTAGATAGATGAATCCACCAGTTCTTCATCCATGCCATGCTTGCTCAATTTAATGCGTGGCTCCATAGGAATGTTGGATGGATTACATTCTGTCAAACCCAACTTCTCAATTAAAACTCTTGCTAAACCTGCTTGGCAAAAACTGATTTCCTTCTCAGTTTGATTCACTTCCAAGCCAAGGTAATAAGATAGTAATCCTAGATCACTCATCTCAAAAGTCCCCATCATTTCTGCTTTAAAAAACTTAATCACATCAATGCTTGATCCTAAGATGATCAAATCATCAACATACACCCCTAGGATCATGCATTCTTCACTCTCAAATCTGGTGTATAAAGCATGCTCTTGTTTGCATCTACCAAACCCAAGCCTCTTTAAACTTCTGTCTAACTTAGAATTCCAAGCCCGAGGGGCTTGTTTCAAACCATAAAGAGCTTTGGCTAGTTTTAGAACCTGATTTGGATGATGTTTATCCTCAAAACCTTCAGGCTGCTTTACATACACCTCCTCAAGCAATTCTCCATTCAGAAATGCTATCTTTACATCCATGTAATGCACTTCATAATTATTTGTTGCTGCAAATGCAAGGAGAGTTCTTACAGTCTCCATTCTTACAGTCTTCATAATTATTCTCCATTCAGAAATGCTTCTTCATAATTAATCCCTTGCTTCTGTACATACCCTTTTGCAACAATCCTTGCCTTGTGCTTCACTACTTTGCCACATGGATCCTTCTTCAGTTTGAAGATCCATCTCAAACCAATGGCCTTGTGACCTTTTGGGAGTTCGAAGAGACTCCACATCTCATTCTTTGTGATGGAGGCAACATCATCTTCCATAGCCTTTCTCCAAGCCATGTCTGTTGCAGCTTCCTTGTAAGTGCAAGGTTCATCTCTTGCCAGAAAGCACAAACCTGCCTCCTCCTCCTCTTCCATGGTTTCTTTGTAGATTTCTCTAATGGATCTAAACCTTTTTTGAGTATCATCATAAGTATCTTGCACATACTCACTTGGTTCCAACCTAGGTGATTCAGTTCCTGCAGATTTTTCCTCAAGATGATCATTCTCCAAATTTATCTCATTACTGGTGTAGGAATGCTCACCAGTAGGCACTTATGATTGCCTTTGAACACCAGGTTCTTCATATACACTCCTTGTGTATACAGTTAAATAGGGAAGCTTTTCTTGAATGTGATTCTCTTTCCATTCAACCTTCTCTACCTCTTCAAACTTCACATCTCGGCTGATCACAACTCTACCTGTTTCTGGATCATACAGCCTATAAGCTTTGGACCCCTCTTCAGATCCTATTAGCATCATTTTTTTACTTCTGTCTGCAAGCTTTGTCAGGTTTGGAGTGACATTCTTTGCGTGTGCAACACAACCAAACACTCTGAAGTGGTGGACATAGGTGGCCTTCCATTCCAGGCCTCATATGGAGTAATGTTCTCCAAGCTCTTTGATGGAGATTTATTGAGGATATACACTACAGTCTGAACTGCCTCTCCACAAAACTTTGATGGCACGCATTTAGTCTTCATCATGCATCTCACAGACTCCATAATAGTCTGGTTTCTCCTTTCTACAACACCATTCTGTTGTGGCGAGTAGGGGACTGTGAGGAACCTCTTTATACCTTCTTTCTCACAGGATTCATGGAACCTCTGTGAAGTAAACTCACCACCCCTATTTGTCCTAAAACCTTTGATCTTGCTCTCTTTTTCTACTTCTACACAGGTCTTGAATTTCATGAAGTTTTCCAGAGCTTCATCTTTTGTTTTTAAGAACCTCACCCACATATATCTTAAAAATCATCTACTATCAACATGAAATATGATTTACCTCCAAAAGTTGAAAGCTGGATTGGACCACACAGGTCTGCATATACTAGTTCTAGGGGCTTCTTTGCTCTATAACCGGATTCATGAGGAAACTTGGTCCTATGGTGCTTTCCTATAGTGCATCCATCACAGACCTGATTTATGTGAGTCAACTCTGGCATTCCCTTCACCATTCCCTTCTTGCTCATCTGATTTAGAGCCTTAAAGTTCAAATGTGCATACCTGGCATGCCAAAGCCAATGTGTATCATCCAATTTTGACAGAAGTGCAACTTGTTTCACTTCTTTCAACTGCAGAGTGTACAACTTGTTTGATTGCCTTCTTACTCGTGCCAGCAACTTGCATGTGTTTGAATAGAGACTCAAACTTCCATCCTTGATGGTTGATTTGCTTCCATTCTGATCTAGTTGTCCGAGACTAATGATATTTGTCCTTAACTTAGGTATAAGATAAACATCAATAAGTTGAATATGTTCACCTTCTTCGCTGAGAAACAACACAGACCCTTTTCCACTGATGTTCACATAAGATCCATCTCCAAATTTGATCCTGCCTCCACACGTCCTATCAAGTGAAGCAAAGATCTCTTCATCCCCTAACATATGGTTACTAGCCCCAGTGTCCAAGTACCATTTGGAATAGGCTTCATCTCCCTCTCTTGCATTCATTAGTAAGTCTTGTTCCTCCACAGTTCCTCTCATCATCAAAAGGGTAGGCTCCTCATCTTCATGATCTCTTTTCATGAAGTTTTCCTTTTCTTCCTTTTCTTTTGAATCACAATTAACCTTATAATGGCCCATTCTGCCACATGAATAGCATTTGACTTTGCTCATGTCAAATTTCTCCTTAGGCTTTTGATCACCCTTGCTTCTGGCGTCTCCTTCCTTTCCTTTTGAAGAAGATTCTCCCTTTGCCTTGTCTTGAGAAAAGCCTTCCTTTCCTTTTCTCTTTTGCCTGGCTTTCCATTCAGCCTGTGTCAACAAAGCAGACTCTGGGAGATTCCCACCAATATCTAGCAATTTCTCTTCATGTGCCTTTAAACTGCCTATTATTTCATCCATGGTCTTCACTTTAAGATCACAGAATTCCTCAATTATGGACGTGAGTTGTATGAACCTGGAAGAGGTTGATCTTAGTAATTTCTTCACCACATGTTCTTCTTAGATGTTACTCCCTAGACCTCTCGTCTTGTTTACCAAAACAGTCATCTTGCTAGTGTAATCATCCACAAATTTTGTCTCCTTAATCATCAAACTCTCAAATTCCCTTAGGAGAGTTTGGATTCTCACTTCCTTAATTCTGTCAACCCCTTCATGCATATTTCTTAACATAGACCACGCCTCTTTTGCAGTTCTTTTGGCACCCAATTGCAACAAAACTTCTTCACTAATGGCTTGATAAATTGCTGCCAGAGCCATCTTATCTCTTTTGTTGTCAATTGTTCCTGTCCCTTCCACTACATCAAAGATCCCTAGGGCTGTCATAACAACTTCCATCTTAATTGCCCACGTAGCATAATTTGTTTTTGTTAACATGGGGTATTGAATGGAAATTTTTTTATCTCCCTATGTCTTTGATGGAACTGGCGTGTTGTTCAAATTTGCAAGGGCTTGCATATTTGTGTTAATGAGATTCTCTAAGGTTTGATTTGAGTCTGTCATGATCTTCTTGCTTTCTTTGTTCTTTTCGTGTCAAATTCTTTCAATGCTCTGATACCAAATGTTAGTTTACAAACTTGTAAACGCTTCAATTTGACAAATGTAAGAACATCAACTGTTTTGTTGTAACTGTTTTGTGTTTGATTGAATTCAAGCTCACTTATGAATGTACAATCGTCTGGATTACAGAGACAAGTAACTTCTTGTTACTTATATATAAACACACTAAAAACAACAACAAATCAACTGTCAAACATGACAGTTTTATAACTAACTAGCTAACAGTTTCTTAACTAACAAGCTAGCATTACAATGGCGCCAGTTTCTTTATAACTGACTTAACTAAATAACTAACTAATCTTTTTGAACTTTCTAATACACAAACAGAAACCAAACTGTGTTTATCACACACAAATCCACACGGCAGACTTCTTGTTCTTGGCATCAACCATGCTTATAGCCAACCGATTATACATCAAAAATGTCATTATAAAATGTGTAGTTTCATTATCAAGAAACATCGACCTATATTCAACCTCTTCATCTGTAATCAACTCAATAAAGTCAACAAAGAATTATAATTCTAGAGATCGGATAAGCTTGAGCAAATGTCGAGGACAATATTAGGGATAAAGACAAAATTGACAACTTTGTCGACTATAAACTGTAGATTGGTCATTCAGATATTCCCATAACTGTAACTCTGCTTTCTTTGACTCTTTCCCTCTTCACCTTGGAATTATCCTAATGGCTAAACCGTTTGTACCATCACTAATTTTGTTATTTCTTAATGGTTATATGGAGTCGATTACAATTGGTCACTACATAAAGCACCTGATATTCTGCTCTTATATTCAAATTGCATTCGTTTGCTTCATAACAATATGACCAACCAACTTTCGGGGAAAAAGCATAGAACTACCCCTTATCTTTACTTGTTTGTACAAAACCATCCTTTATAAAAAAAATCACACAAACCACCCTTTATTACAAATTAGTTGCAAAAAACACCTTTTATAAAAAACATTGCACAAAACCACCCTCTATTACAATTAGTTGCACAAAATCACCCCTTATTTATGATTATTTACAATGAACCACCCAAACTCTTTCTTTATTAAATCATCCATTAAACTTTTGCTAAATTAAAATTTGTTTGAGTAAATAATAAAATTCGATAAACATAATGACAAGACATCTATAAAATCCCCAAATTTTATGTGATAATCGGGATTAATCTTGTTGGTTGATTTTATATCCAAAGAAAAATAATAAAACAAGAGATTTGAATTCAATGTTTGATTTTCAAATCTTGATATCTTCGGTTTTAAAATATACATTTAACACTATATATAGTTGTTCAATTAAGAGGTTTCTTTGTTTGGTTTTCAAATATTCAACCCGAGTTAACCGATTCAAGATCGAATTTTGACATGAATTTGCTTGTAACTTGAGAATTTACAATCCAAACTCGATAGACCCGAGTCTAATCCTATTAACCTATATATGTATAGAAAAGGGATCAGGTGAGATCAACCCTTAAAATGTAAAATGAGATCAAATCTTATCCGTTAGATATCCACAAGTCAATGGTCCGGATTACCTCCACTTTTTTAAGCCCCTTTTATTTGTACGGGGCATTTTTTTTGTCTTTTGCTACTCCCAATCCTCCTTTGATCGACGTTCTGCTTCGTTCGTTCCCAACTTTCTCAATCATTCTCCTTCGAAAATCATCATTCATCCATTGTTCTTCCCCCAAGTTCATCCATTGTTTTTCTCCAACACGACTCCCTTCAATTTCCTTCTCCAACACAATTTAATCTAATTCATTTGACCTCCAATTCCCTTCTTATGGATTTAGGTAGACGATTTTCAAATTTTGAAACTTGTTTTTTTTTGTGAACTTCTATCAATTGTGCTTGTCATTGTGAAACTCGTTAATCTATGGATGTTTTCGCTAATCTGTCCTCTTTTGTGTGAACTCGTTAAAATTGCACCGTCGAAAGGTTATGGCAACATGAACAACTCAATTCTGATGGTTTGATTGAATAGCTATGGCGAAAGTTCATTCTTGTCTTGCTGCTCACCATGTGTTCGACAAAATGCCTCAACACACGTGCCTTAATTTACGTGAACCGTTTTATGGCTTTTAATGAACCTTTACTTGAAAATTATGAACCATAATGACATTCTTTGTGAACTAAAAGAATAATCGTATTTGCCCATTTGTAATACTCATTATGTGTTTCATCTTGCTTCACACATAGCTTTTACATTTGTTTTGTAGATTGTTTGTGTCTTTTACATTGCAAATTGACAATTTCGATTGAATAGAGAGATTGCAAGTGTATGCTTGTCAGGTTGCCCACCATGTGTTCGACAAAATGCCTCAACACATGTGTCTTAATTTACATGAACCGTTTTATGGTTTTAATGAACCTTTTCTTGACAATTTATGAACCATAATGACATTCTTTGTGAACCAAAAGAAGAATTGTATTTGCACATTTGTAGTACTCATTATGTGTTTCAAGTCACTTTACACATAGCTTAACATTTTTTTGTTAATTGTTCATCAAACTCGGGTCATTCTAACATGTCTCATTCAAATGGTGATGCTAGTATTGATGGAGTTTAGTTGAAGGGTTTTCATAATAAAACTAGTACCATTGGTAGAGCCCCATTGGATGATAATGAGCACGATAATGATGCCTACATTCTTCACTTATCACAAGATTGTTCTTATTTCATTACTACTTGTATGGTTGAATATAAATTTCAAACAATGTTTTGTTATGTGTGTTTGAGGATTCAGTTATCTTCTATGCACTGTATAATTACACGACATGAACCTACAAGTGGAACACAATGAACCAAATTCTTTTATTTTACACAATTTACGCATTTCATATATGAACCGAGTGATTCAAGTTCATGAACCATTACGTCGAATTCAATGAACCAAATACTAAACTTCATGAACTTAAAAACAATGAACCTACTAGTGGAACACAATGAACCTATAAGTGGAACACAATGAACCTTTTTGGTCAAAATCAATTTATTTACAAGTTTGCCACCGTTTTTTCCGTTTTCCTTATTTCCTTCTTTAATCTCTACCGTTAGATCCGAAAAATCTAACGGTAGAGATTGTTTCTCACTTTACACTATAAGGGTTATTCTTACCAGAACTAAACTCTATATGTATATTTATTAATGCAATGTTAATTTTAAAATAATTCTATTCAATTCTTCATGTTTATACACTCCCTCTGTGTGGTTACATTTGATGTTTTAGCCTATTTTACTTGTTAATTTTTTTTTCTTCATGTTTTACAATTTTATATACATATTTTTTTTCCAAATTTACCTTTATAAATTTCTCAAAAGATTCTCTCCATAAACTACTAATATAATAGAATAAGGAAAGATTGATTTATAGTTTTAGTAATTAGAATAATTTAATAGGGGTGATTAAGTAATTTTATAGAGTTTCTTAGTTTCCGGTTGAAATGCTAAAACATCAAATATAACTAAACAGAGGAAATATTATTTCATATATTATTGACATATGTGAACATTTTTTACTATTCATCAAGATTTAATAATGGCAAAGTATATACTAATTAATAAGGAAATTTTGTTAAGATTTCAAAAAAAGAACTTGAATTTTTATTCATATAAGGACATAACATAAAGTGAGGAAAAATCTTGAGATATCAAAAATTGGATAAGATATCAAGCCTCGTGGCAGCCGGAAATCCGGAGGAACAAGCTCCTTACCCCTACTCTGCCACTCTATCTCTGCATCCATGTCTCTTTGCGTAAAGAATGGGTGAAAACCGCCTATAAGATGAGGGTTCTGGCAACCTTCAACTCGCCATCTTCAACTCCATCTTCCTTCTCTCTCAAACCCCTGAATGCCCAACGTTTTCCCCTGTCAATTCCAGTCAGCAATCAGCCCAAAATCCGGTTCAAAATCTACCCAAACTCATAACTCCCAAATCTGATTTTTCTTCGTTCCTTTCGTCGCCGGTCACCACCGCCCGCCGTACGCTCGATCGCCGTCGTCGGGGAGCCGCCTGCAGTCGTCGGGGACCGCCAGGGACGCCGGCATCGGGGTGTCGCCGTCGTCCGTTTGTGTGCTGAGTTGTTCGTCGGTGTTGTTTGCCTGTGCCGTTCGCTACTGCTGATAAGGGTGAGCAAACCCCTGTTTTATTTGATCTGCTTGTGTTTTGGGCCAGATTGTGGACTGCTTTATCAATTAAAAATGGGCTTTTCTTCTACCTAGCAAATAGTGGCAATTAGTAGCAAAAGTTCCTTACAAGTGCCTAGGAATTTTCATCCAATTGGATGATTTGCATCAAACTTAATTAATTGGCCCACTAACCTATATATTAATTGGAAAAGGCCCATTTAGTCTAATTAATTAGGAGTATTATTAAATTGAGCTAATGGTATTTTTTTAGCTAAGGAGCGATGTTAAACAAATTTAAAGACTAATACTCATTAAAATAATTATTTTTATAAAGTGATAAAATTTATTAAGTTGAGTAAAGGTATTTTACCCATGTGATTAAGTCAATCTCTTTATAAGATAAATTTGTACCTTTTTCTTAATTGAGACTTATAATTATGAAATATTATTTTATTATGAATAATAAAACTTAATTAAGTATTTATTTAAATTCTTTAAGAAGCGTTTTTATAAATAAATCTTATGAAGGATGTTCATGAACCGATGATTTTACAAAAAACCTAAACTCGAATCTAACAATTAATAGACCGAGATCTTAGATTTGTAAACTAATAGTTCGAGGGGTTCCTAGACTAAGAAATAAATTAAATATTAATTTATTTCGTTATCATTCCCGTGCCTCGAATTAGGTAAAGCTTCTAGGAGCGCTCGTTCAGAAATTCCGTCTTCGTAAAGACTTAACGCTCGAAAATCAAAGGCAAATGGATGGTTCTCCCTTCGTACTCTCTTTATATTCGATAATCGTTGATTCCTTTCGTTATCCTGTTCAGTTTGTTGGGAACACCTTGTTTGCTGAATAAAATGAACATAGGGTTACTTTATTGTTTAGAGATAACGACCCTGTTGTTATTTACATTATTGCACTGCGCTAGCCCATGGACTTAGGACCGATGATTGTGGTCTCTGCTTGCTTCAAGTCTCTTTCGAGACTTTGTGTGGACTAGTGTAGGAATTAGGGATGCGAGTTTTGACTCTCAACATCTCTTTATAACTGTACTGGGTGGTATATTTATTATCGGCTCATAGTACTGGGTCATGACTCTGCCCGCTCCACCGCTGGAGGGGTGAACTTTGCACTCTAGCTAAGTGTCAGGGATCATTCCCTTACTCTATAGGCATCGTCTCTCTGCAGAGCGAGCTGCCATCTTAAAAGTCACACACTGCATCTGTATTGCCTTATGACTTTAGACAAAGATAAGTGCCTGTGCACATTAGTGATAGAGAATGAATTTCAGTGCTCCTCGAAAATACTCGATGGAGTCCTCTCAAACTTGCTATGAATTAATAAAGTTCCCAACAGACAAAGAACAATAACTTTCTTTCTAGGAAGTCACTTCCCTGTAATTTCCTATCCTTCAAAAGAAATCTTGTATTTCTTTTCGCATCAGATTCCTTTCCTTTCATTGCCGGAAGTGTATTCGAATAAAGTTAGCTTACTACTTGTATCTCTCTCTCAATGCCAAAGAACCCGACTGGTCGTGCATCGTTCAGTTCCCTTTGGACTTGGATGACGACATACTAGGCCTTTCTAAGAACCTATTTCGCATTCTACCACTTGCTTAGTCTCGCGTTAGACTAATACCACTTTCTTTTCTTCCCGACATTGGTCGGCTGGTATTTCTTGCTTCTATGGAAATATCAGGTAACAAGGGCAGGACCGTAGCAAATTGAAGACGAAGACTCAAGGATCTGAAGGAAGGAAGGTTTCAAGTCTTTTGGACATTTTGGGTCCCCCCATGCTACTTTGTATAATATTATTGTCTTAGTTTCCGCTGCACTATTATCTAATGTCATTTTCCATTTCAAACAATAACGTTTTAGACTTTCGAACGCCTTTATCAAGTACGTGGCAAACGATGAATCTCTTTAAATGTAATATAACTACTCTGTTTTATATTACTTTGAACCGTGTTGTGTTACCTACAACCTCGGGTTGTCTTGGATGGTAAAATCTGAGATCACTGGCGGTAACACCCTTGGGTTAAAAATAGGGGTGTTACACTATCTCTCAATCTTATGAGTTCGAATCAACAACAATAAAAACAATTCATATGGTATGGATCAATTTTACTTTTTCAAGATTTAGGGTTCTGAATAAATATTTAATATGATCTTCATAGAAGTTAAGCAACGATTTGGTTTTTGGCTTATAATTTAGGGTAATTCTTGTTTTTGCTTAGTTGTCACCCAACTTCTGAATTGTACACTTTTTATTTCCAAATCTTTGTTGAGTTCTACATTCATCCGCTTCACTTTGTTGAGTTCTCTTTATGCATCATGATTTTGGTTGGAATATGTTCAGATTTGGGGTAATTTAGTTGATAATGGAAAATTTGCACTCGTGCACTTCACTTCCGTCATAATTTTGGTCATCATTATTTAACTGAGTTCTGCACTCGATCTTTCAATATTGGTGGTGGATGCTATAAATCTCCTTGATTTGAGAGAGGCTTGTATCTTTATCATGTCCGAAATTCTCAATTTGCTCATAAATTTTTAAGTTCATGGATTTGCACATTCAAGTTCATATATTATCTAATTAGGGTTCATGTTTAGGATGAGATTTATAATTTTGTCTTTTCTTGTCTTCGTGTAGTAACATACATAGATCTACTTCTTATATAATTACTCAAGCAACACGATATACTTGTGGCTTGTTTTAATGGCAAGGGATATGCATCAAACCAAAAACCGCATTACTTTAGGTTCATGATAGGTTTTCTATTGGTTCGTGATCGTGTATGTTTAGGTTCATAGTACGTTTCAATACAATTCATGTCATTTGATAGCCTATTAGCTCAAATGGTAGAGCAATGTGTATGTGCACATGGATGTGGGTTCAAATCCCACATAGGCTAATTCAATACAAGATGTTTGCTACTTGTTCATTATAGTTCTTCTTTTGATTTGTGTCTTTTGGTTTCTTATACTTCTTCTCAAAGTTCATGATGTTATAAGCCCATGTTTATAATAGTTGATTTTATCGTTATTATAGTTCATGTCTTTTGGTTCATGAAATTTGTTTCTTTGATTCATGTTTTATAAGCATAGCTCACATGATATTTCATTTTGTAGTTCATGTATTTTGGTTCATGAAAGTTGGTATATTGGTTCATGCCTATATGTAGTTAGGTTCATAACAATTATGAACAAGGTTCATGAAAGTTGGTATATTGGTTCATGTCTATATGTAGTTAGGTTCAAAACTATTATGAACAAGGTTCATGAAAGTTTTTTGATAATACTTGTTATTTAGTGCCATCAGTTATAGATCTAAATTATACTTTACTGCTTCATGTCTTTATATGGTTAGGTTCATAGTTCATAGGTAATTGTCAATAAGTTTCACGAAATATAGCTCATACGCCATGTTATTTGTCTCATTTATTCTAGTTCATATATAACATGTAATGGGTTCATGTTTTTGTAAGTTTAGGTTCAGTATAGTTTTTCTTATGGTTCAGTACCACATTCATGATTTGATCTATCAAGTGTTGTAAGAAACATATCTCTTTCCGTAAGAGCTAATAGGCTTTAAAAGAAATTTTGCACAAAACTATGAAACAAAAATAGGTGTCTAATATGTTCTTCTTTCGCCAACTAATATTTATTTTGAAAACATCTTGATAGAGTTGTGTATACCTTCAATGTTGCACATGAATTTATTCTTTTGACGTTTTTAGGTAGATGAACAAGTTTCTTATATTAAGGTTTCCTTTCTCTATTTTCCTCTTTTATTCAATAGAATATGCTGTTAATTTCAACTGAAAGTGCAACAACAAATATATAGTAAATTAGCCTTTATCTAAAACGACCATTAAAATTTGATCTCAAAGAAGTTCATACCGCTTAGATATTTATGACATAATCTTGATGAACACCTATAGTAAAAAAAAGGTAAGCTATTTAAAAGCAACATGGAAACACAACGAGCACTACAAATGTTCGAATATGGTTGTTCTTTTAGTTCACATATATTGGCATTTTGGTTCATAAATTTACACTAGAAGGTTATTCGAAAATGACAATATGGTTCATGTATTTAATGCACTATTGAGGCATTTTATCGAATACGTGGTGGGCAACCATGCAAACACAAATAATCAACCTTTTTTCCACTCAAAAACGTCAAATTGTGATGTCAAAGACATTAAAAACCATTATTCTGAAGGCTTACGAGCAATTCACAAGAATAAACTTCAAATTTCCCCTTTGTTAATCTCAAATCCGAATCACCAAATCAATACAAAATTTTAAAGCCTTACCCACATTCATGGATAAAGACGATCGAAATTGAAGACAAGAGAAAGCTTTAGAACGAAATTGCTGAACAAATTAATGTAGAAAATTAAAAAAGGGGGCAAGTAATGACATTGATTATGCTCTTTAGGATCTCTTTGCACATGACTTTTTCTGATTGTTGAGTTTGGAAAATTGTATACATCTTCTACACTCTAGGATCGAGTGAAAGAAAGGTGATGCAGAGATATTAGGGTGGTGGTGGGAGGGAGATTGTCCATAGATGGTTTTGAGAAAGTCTTCCATGGAGGTTGAAGAGGAGTTCTGCTTTAGTGTTATTTTGTTCTTTTTTCTCAGAAAGAAACCAGTAATTTTTATATGTTCAAAGACGAAACTGCCCCTATCATTAGAAAAAGGATAAGGACATGCGCACCTCTTTTGAACCATTGATTTCTTTAATCAAACGGCTGAGAATTGTGCTCATTTTTCACTATAAGATTAGTTTGCACCTGATCTCCATTCAACTTTATATAATGTGTTTTATGCCAGCAAATATCAATAATGTGTACAAGCAAGTAACCCAACTGCTGATTGTACACTATTTTTCAGATATTTGTACACTATTTTTTTTTCCGGCTATTTTACCCCTATACGCTTAATAAGGGTTATACGGAGTCGATTTCAATTGGCCACTGCATAAAGCACTTGACGTTCTGCTCTTGCATTCAAACCCCGTTCGTTTGTTTCATAACAATATGACCGACCAATTAACTTTTTGTATAGGATCAGGATCACCATGTGGGCAAACGAAACCACAGATACTAGAAAATGGTGCTACCAGTCTACCACAAGTTGATTCATGTCTCAAGGCGGTCAAGCTTAAACATAACTCATTATATTATTCACCCGTAGCTAAGTTACCACCTCTAAACCGCAGCAAGGTGAAAGTATCTCCGGACGGATTGCAAATAAGATTCCTCTTGCAAGCCTATTTGGTTCAAAACATGTTAAATCAATCAGTAACGACACTGCCGTCTTCTGGCTCAAATTGCAAGCCTGTGATTGTCATGGGGCCAATGTTAACTGCAGCACAACACAAACATTCAGCTTTTGAATCGTCCAATATATCGCCCTGTTCTTGCAAGGTGTGTAAGTAATGGCTCAGACTTGATAACTCATATGGTACTTACCAACAGCATCCATTCCTGCTAATTTGGGCATGAACTGCTTGATGTGATCTTCTGCTGCCTTTTCAGCTTTCAGTGTCTCACAATCAAAAGTTACTAGAATTTGTGTCTTTCCATCCATACGCGTCACCGTGTCCATAATTTCCTCCTCCCATCTGCAAAGTCCGTCAAATGCAAGCACACAGATCAGCACGATGTCAAACATGAGCATATTGTCCCACTGGGAACAGGTATAATTGGCAGTTAATTGGGGCCATACCCATGAGCATGATCAACATTACGGATCCGAGCAGCATCATGGCCTTTACACTCAACAACCACATCGCGTTCTTGTTTTCTCTGCATTGGATCAACTTGCCCGACTTAGTTATTAAGTAGTCGGGAAACTTGTACAGGTCTGTCATTCAAGGATAGTATACAAAGTGAAAACAAACAAAAACTCTTACTACGAAGTCGGTAATAGTGAGTTTAATCAACCGGTAATCTTCGCCTCTGCTGCACTCTCTATCACACTGCATCTCTTCCATGATGGAAATACATAAGTTTCATGCAAAAGAGAACACAATAAGTGAAGGGAAGAAACCTCAATGAACCTCTTCCTTAAGTAAACACTTGCTTTCTTATACAGGGCTTGTAGAGAAAGAGTGAGGGAAAAGGAGAGAGACCAGTGCCATAAAGGCCATAACAGGCAGTGTGTGGCAGATGGATGAAGTGACCAGATATAGATCCACTTGGAAGCAGAGCTATTGAAGCCACACCTTCCATTACATTGGCCGGGATTTCTGAGTTCTTCATCAACTTTGTATTAGCTGATATCAGATTTCAAAGACCACGGGTGTCCAAAGAGTTATCAGTTTTACAGTAAAGAACCACAAAATCTCAGTCTCAATCTATAGACGATTTCAATCGAGAGATAGGAACCACAGTGGACATAACGAAATTAGGAAACAAAATTCAAGTGAGAACCACAAGTTCAAACCAATGAAATTAAACGAGGGAGAAACCTGGAGATTACGGGATCTTGTGGACTTTGACGATGCAGAGCAGATGTGCCGGCGTTGAGGAATTCTTTCTCCAGAGTCCGTCGCGTTCCGTCCAGAATCGACCCTCGGTCTCTCTCTCTCTGGTTCATTCCAAATCCTAGCTATTGGTGCGGTGGTGTGCTGGATGAACTTGGGCCTGTTTAGTGGGAGGCCCCATAGACCAACAAATTAAATTACGGAGTATATTAAACTAGGGTCAGCTTTGTTTGCAATAGAATGATTGTTACTTTATAAAAAAAATATGATGATCGAATTGTTTACAAAATTTCCACTCATGATACATGCGTAGTGGAAGTTAGATCAAGGAGTTTTATCATCTTATGATATTACAATAGAACCTTCATAAATTAATACGCGATAAATTAATAAACACGGTAAGTTAATATTCTTCTCCAATCCCGAGTTAGGCGAGTGTAAAATTTGATGATTTTCAATAAGATAATATATTATCGAAAAACCACTATAGAAATATAAGATCCCAATAAAAGTATACATTAATATAATGTAAAAAATTACATAAATATACTTAAGAGAACTTTCGAAACTTAGTAAAATATGATCCTTTTGTTAATTGTTTTTTCTTAAAACTTAAATCTACTTGAAGTATATTACTAACTTATATATAAGGAACGTACAATAATACCAATAATCCAAAATTTGACCGAAAAATTGTCCGTGTTTTATTTTTAGTAATCATTTTAATGTTAATAGTTTGGCTATGCTTTTACGATTTTTGCAGAATTATTTTTGATGCAATGACAATAACTGGTATTATTTAAGTTAATAAATTTAATTTAGTCAGATTGTAATTGCTGGACTATTCAAATTTATAATAATGCAACATAACATTAGTTTAAAATACATTAATTAACTCATATAATTAAATTTGGAAAATACGTAACAAAATAACTATACTAAAAATCCTTTAAGTAATTTTGTAAATCCACAACTGATTTTTTTTCGTTGTTAAGCAAATAGAAATTAATACTATACATCAGATATAAGAATAAATTCCTAGTCTAAATGGAATTAAGATAGGGACATAAACCGTTTCTTTCTCTCTAATTTTATCCCTATCATTAATAACTATTCAATAATATGACACTAATGCGGTAAAGATTTTTTTTGTCAATGGTAAAGGCGTTTTTTACTCTCCAATTCTATCCCCTGTTATTACTTTTTGATGAATATGATCCATTTTTTGCCATATTACAATTTGAAAGTCCACTTAGTGTGGGAACAAATGCAATTAAATGGGTGTTGTTGATGCACGGGCATTCAATCAAAGATTTAAAAAATGCAATTAACATTCGAAATGGGTGTGATTTATTGGCAGCTCTAGCACAATTTGAATGTCCACTTAATACTTCATTTTTTTTGTAGGCAATTGCAAATGTTGTTTATTTTTTTTCTTGTTTAGGTGTTTTCTTTTGGTCAGAAGTTATTATCTAGGTTTTCAATAGTTGTTTTTCTAAGGAACCCAATGAGATATATCTTTGCTTTGCTTTCCCAAAGACATGGTCGATAATGTGCATTTTAGTACTTTTTCCCATTGTTACAATAAGCTCAGCATTGTTCTTTTCCTAGTACTTAATATCTTTACTCCTAGTTGAACTCTGATTTTTCTTTCCAACATAGCATTCGTTAATGTTAAGGTAGAATTATCATTATCGATAAAAAGAATTTTAAGAGATCCTATTGGAAAAAGTAGAGGTTTTCCTATTTTTTGTCATGTTCTTGCTTGAGAAAAACACCAACAGTAATGGAAAAACGATAATCGTTCGACACATCAAACAAATAGTACCATTAAAACACATCAAACAAATAGTACCATTTCTACAGAGTTAGAGCTTGAAAGTTGTAACCATAAAACCCTCTTTTTTCTTATTTAGGAACGAAACACACCAACACAACGCATCCTAAAATTCGGGTATCAACAACACCCGATCTCCCCGTTTTTTCGAAGCAGGACAGTTTCATTAAAAAAGTATTTATGCCAAGAGAGATTTCTTATAATTTTGGACATTCATAAACAATTCCAACAACATCTATCTTCTTCTTTCGCTCCCGATCTCTCTTCAAGATCCTTTCAACTAGCTTTTTTTGTTCTTCCAAAGTTCTTTCCTGCAAATGTACACAATGGTCAAGATGACTTTTAACGGATAAGTAAGTCTTCATCCAAACATGTAACATGCAATTATATGGAAACAAATGAAGGCAAACCTTATTCTGATGCCTCCTTTCAATGTGAGCAAAGCTAACTTGATCTTGCCCTTGTACACAGAAAACTCTATGACACCAATTGAATTTTACAAAACCCTAGCGCTCGAGCCGTCCTCCATTGCCGGGATCCCGACCATGACTTGAATGCCGGTTCCGGCGAGCGACTTGACGACGTTGGCGTTGCCACCCCGCTCCCCAAGCCTTCCTCACAACATCTACCGCCAAATCATTTTTTCTTACGAAGAAGGTTCTATCAAAGTTTAAAGCATAGAAGGAGGTTTACTAAACAAAAGTAGGATGCCAAAACATAGGCAGCTGTGATACAATTAATAAAGATATAAGTCAAAGGAGAATAGAAGGATCAATAAGGCGAGCAATTGGGCACATTACGGTTACAAAAAACAAAAATCAAATAATTTAAATGCTAGAATTCGAAATGCTTCTGTAAAATGAAAAACTGGTGAATGACGGCCAAGATCACATGGACATGAAACTGAAGAGTGGATACTAAAATGAAACCAGATACTCCCTCCGTCCCTATTTGATAGTCCTAAAGCACATTTTTTGCGGTTATTAAGAAAGGCATAAAGTAGCATTGGTAGAAGATAAAGTGGGATGATGTGAGGTAAAGTAGAGTTTAAATATGGGTAGTTTTGTAATGTTATAGGTGTGAAAAGTTGAAAAGAGATAAAGTGGAAGAAAAAGTAGAATTTAATAGGGGTAATATTGTAAGAAATTATTGATAAAAAGGAAAGGGGGACAAACTATTAGGGACGACGGAAATAGAAAGGGGACGAACATTTAGGGACGGAGGGAGTATTATTCTCACACTATTCCCCAAAACAAACTCCTTGAGAATTAATCTCGAAAAATAACATAATAGTCAAAAAAATTATTAGAAGAGATTATCAACAGAATTGGCACCTCTGTTAACAGTCGAATTTAGCATAGATTATACTTAATTAGCAAAATCACAACTGACTTATCACCCATACCAAATCAGACTCACATGCAAGAACATGAATGTTAGTTATAACCAAATCACCAAAAACTACTTTGTAAAGATTTTTGAAGAATGATGTATACGTGTGAGGGAAATAGACAGAAAGCTAGGGTTACCTGATCACCGTAATAATGTCTATAATTTCCATAAGGGGCAATCACTTTTTGCTTCCTTTTCTCTAGATTTGAATCTCCCGTCCCTCCACCGCCACCTTCTTTTCCTCCGTTCTCGTTTCGAGTCTTTTGGGTTTTTGCATTGTCTAGTGTACTTCACCAAAAATTTAATACACCGAGTTAAGGGGCAGGAATTATATCACACTTATTTGGAAAGATATGATTAGGATGTACCGTCAGGTAATGAACTTGTGATCTCGAGGGATCAAGGAAAGGCATCGGAAGGGAGAAATCTTACTGATCCACGCCCCATTTGACAATTATATATAATATCTGTATCTATTCTCCGGGTCCGCTTCTCCAGTCTGCTACTTGACCCGGCCTCCTCGTTGCTTGCCTTCCTAGACTCCTCTGTAAAATAGATGGCAATAAATTCAGGATTTAAGTGAGTTGTTTTAGATTTTAAATAATGGATTAAAGCTGAGGGAAAGAAGGATTGTTACAGAGAACAAATCGTTGTCTCTCATGACCCAAAAGAACACGACCGTCATCAATGCTTGGTATCCACCAAGATCGACACCAGTGGTGAAAATTCTCATTGAATTTCCAATTGTTTGGGAAAGGAGATGACATAACTCTATCTGCCGCTTCTCGTTGTCATACATCAGTAGCCTGTCCTGCATTGACACATCTGCAAAAAGCCGAATAAAGATGAAACCTTGAGTTAAAGATAGCCACGTCACGCATCAACTTTCATTATAATGCAAAAAAACCATTTTCAAAGAATCAAGAGTTCATTTATTTTGCCTTTTCTTCTTTTCTTACCTTCAAGGACATTAAGATTTCCCAAATCTACTTCACTGGCATCTAAAATAGCCAAGTAAACATTGCCCTTTTCCTGGAGAATACAGAAATCAAAACAGATCAGGAATAGTTTCACCAATATCACAAGAATGATGCCCAAAAAATAAACTGCTTACATTAACAATTAGATAATGTTCAGATAGCAATTCCATAAGCACGTTCTTGGGGTCTTCAAGCGAATCCCTGAAGGTTTGAAGAAACTCTTGACATCATTAATTGATGTGAAGCGTCTTGTTCCTTTCTAGCATATTGGCAAGGTCTTGTTGTCTGTTGAGTCTGCTGCAATCAAAAGCCAAAAATTTTGAACGCAGAAGGATTTTAAAGCTGGCAGAATACATCTGTAGACCCTCCAACTTGTCACTTTTTTGCAAATGGACCCCCCAACTTTGAATATTTCCTATTGAAACCCTAAAATTTACTTTTTTGCCTATTGAGCCCTTTTTTTACAAATGAACCCTCTTTTTTCGTAGTGTGAATAACACGCGCTGACCGGGGCCATTTTCATTCCACATTAGCAGCCACGTGAAATCCAAGATCTGAAAATTGGGGGATTGTGGATATGAAGAAGATGAAGAAGAAGATGGGGTTTGGGACTCCACATGACATATTTTTTTTTTTGCCATGTAAGTAAGTTTGGGTAACTTTCACAGCCAGCAGGAGGAGTGACTTGCACGCACCCCGTCAGATCAACAAAAGGGGCTCAATAGGAAAAAATGTTAAGTTTGGGGGTTTGATAGGTAATGTTCAAAGTTGGAGGGTCTATTTGCATAAAAGTTACAAGTTGAGGGGTCAAAACATGTATTCTGTCTTTTAAAATTTTAAAAAGGCAAAAAAAAAAAATCAAAAGTACCAAAGAAACAAAATGAAAGGAAATGACAAATAGCCAATGATTGTAAATACCCATCATCTTCACAACTATAAAGGCTTTCTTCATACTGATTCCTGCGCATGATCAAGAAATAATCCGATGGATAAAAATGTCACCTAATGAACAATACCTATATCGCTTTGAGAAACGGTTTAGACAAACGATAGCTGACAGACTGATATTCAACTGAATGAATGAAACATAGAAATCAGTATAAAATACAGTAAAAATAAATGAATGATTTGGTTTGCCTAAATCCGACTTCTACCAAAACATATATATCAAAAGTGAACAGAGAATTTCTCCAATGTACTCTAAACACACCCTAAATTGAGCCTAACTTTCAAAACCTAGCATCTAAGTCTTGATCATACATCCACAAGTTTTCTTTACTTCCTTTAGACCATGTTCCTGCTGGACGTGTTCTTACCAATGTACTAATACACTTGTCGTGGTAAATGATTTTAGGTCAATGTCTTGTTCTCTTTCAACAATGAGCACTGTCACCATCCAGATAGTACGGTTCAGTAAATCACTGAATAGCATAGCCACAGAACACTACATTTTACTATGCAAGTTAATTAGCAATTGAATCTGTGAGAACTAAATCAAGCATTGACTAACCTTGAGCAAAAATAGCATATCCTTATCGAAGAACATTCAAACTTGAGATTTGAAATTGCAACAAGAAATAGAAGCAAGTGATGATACAATTTGCTTTGAAGAGGAACTATATAAAGCCACAGCCTTGGGGATCAGGTTTCAAGCAAAGTGAAGAAACTATAATAAGCTACTACATCCAACCTGTCAATCCCCATTCGTCAGCAACATTGTATATCAGAAGTTTATGCCACAGTTGGCCAAATACCCGTTTGCCTCCGATCATGAACGTGAGAGACCATGAAGACAGGAGAGCTGCAAAGATAGTGAACCCTATAGCTGATCCAACAACATCTGCAATATCACATAAAACCATGCAGGTCAATTAAAATATGAACTGTTTCATTCATTCAATTTGATTGAACTGTTACCTATATCGCTTAGTTCCCGGTCTTAGGCCTGCAATGGTGGCTTCCTGGCTATTGTATCGGGATCTGAGTTATTGGCTCAGCCATCGTCGGGGATTTGTTGTCTGTCGTACCTTCAATCTTCGACTCCATGGCTAATTTCTAGGGTTTACTCCGAGTTCACCAAGCAATTGTTCAATTAGACACCAATATTCAGCATAGAAATTAGAAAGCACTAATATACTCCCAGAAACAAAGAAAAGAAACAGCCTGGACCATTCAAATACCTACTGAGAGAAATTTGCAAAATTGCATAGTTGAGAAGAGTTGCAATTGGGGATTGTCAGAGTAAACCCCGGAAACCAACTAAGGAAGACTATCCTGGGAGAAATCGAGCAGAAAATATTAGTGCTTTCATCAGTCTCAAATACTAGAAAATATTGTAGAAGAGGCTTAGTAATCATGGTTACTTGAAGTATGTCATAAGAACTCAAAATTCAGCCATGGAAAAATCAAAACATCATTTAGCAAAATCCATGTGACACAAACTGCGACAGCAAAAGGAAGCAAAAAAAGTTAATCAAGCCTTACTCAACAAAAAAATTAGAAATTCGGAAGACTCACTCAAAAACTTCCGGCTCGCATTGCTACAGCCAAAGTGAAACTCCGATCACTTAGACCTCCAAACATCACGAACCTCCTATACAAATCCACAGGAAACAGTAGAAAATTCAAAGCGCAATATCAACATGTGAAACAGAAAATCGAATCGTATCAGAGCCAATCACCAATCCAATACAGCAACAAAACAACCAGATTCAGTTCCAATCAATCGATCAGACGAAGTACCAAATTAAACATACCTCTCCTCTCAAATTGAATCCGACGCCCACGGCTCCGTCTTCTTCCACCTAATTAACACGAACAGCGAAATCAGAATCAAAACCAGAAAAAAACGTGAGCGATTGAAACGATTGATTCCTCACCATGAAACGACGTAGGATATGATCGGCAGGGGCAATGAGAGGCGAGAAGAACGAAAGTAGTGCGATTACGGAGAAGAGAGCGAGAATCGGAGTTCAAAGCTAAAGGTGGCTTAGCAAACAATCAATTAAAGGAAAAACAAAGTAAAATTAGACAGCGGAACTCACCGGCGTTAAAGAAGGCGTCGAAGTCGGTGCCAGAGGATTCGGATTTCGTTTCTTGCAGTCACCGGCGAGGCCAGTGCAGGGCGAGCACACTACCAGGACGTCGAAGTAGGAGAGCGCAGGGCGAGCATTTTCCGTTGACGCCGGCGAGCAGCCCACTCCCAACCCGGCACGGCCCGGCGCGGCCCGGCCCGGCTCGGCTCATATTCAGTCCAGCCCGGCCCGCAGCCCACTCCCAACCCGGCCCGGCTCGTATCCTGCTCCCAGCACGGTAAAACCGGCACGGGCCTGTGTGGACCGGCCTGGCCCGTACAAACCCGGTAATTTGTCGGACCGGGCCTAGGCTACGTTTCCTTGGCCAAGCCCGGCCCGGTTCCATCACTAGACCTATGAAAAGATGACCCCACCCATAAACCCGACCTAGCTCACCCAGTTTCAATCCGAGACCCAATTTGAACCCGATCCGGAAAATCCGAAAATTTTGAGTTATGGTCGGGTCAAATTTGGCGGGTCAAAAAGTGTATAAGGCGGAAAACTAATTTTAAAATACACTCTAATTACTGAAATCACAAATTAGTTGGCAATTGGGTACCCCATTCTAAATGGGCCCAAAGGCAAATTCGACTTTTCGCAAAAAAAAATATATCATACTATTTTCCCACTTTCTCCAACCTCTCCATCTTCCTTCTTCATTTTGTAGATAATTTCACAGCTTGGAGAATAGTCATGACAACAAACTCAACTTTGCTAGTATTTTGAAGGAAGAGAGCGAATAAATCTTTTTAGAATCTGATTATGATGGATAGGCAAGGGAAAGTTGTACACGGTGTACATAAGATATATTATATATATATATATAAAGGGGACGCTCAGGAGAACTAGCTATAGAGGAGTACTAGAGAGCCTTAATATTGATCGTTAGATCAAAACAAATCAATGGATGATAAGGGGGCTCTATATTAAGGAAAATTGGGGTGGACCATCCTATAATTTCAAATTGAAACTAAATTTAGAAGTTCCTAACTTTAAGGATGTGTTAATTATTAATAATTTAATAAAATAAGAGAAAAATATGAAGGGTGAAATCAAATTGGTTATAATTTCATTTTCAAATTCAAAAGTTGAATTTTAACTAGCCGATTATTTTAATACGTGTTTTCCATTTTTACTAAAAATGTATGGCAATTTGAATAAGTGTGTATAATGGTTTGCATAGTAACACCTATATGCTGATTTGAAAATTTATAGGGTCTTATTTTTTAAATTTTCATGTGAATAACATTTGATCATTAGTTGCATAATTACACATTAAGATGGCGATGAGTAGGAAAAATAATTATTGTATATAAACATTGCATTTGTTAATGTAATACATTGCATAAGAAAAAAAATAAGGATATTAGATCTCAAGTACATACAACAATGAATGTGAATAACTACATATATCTATTTGCATAAGTACACATAAATGGAAATAAATTGAACATTATCATGGTCTTCAACCTCCGCCTATCCATATATCTTTGATCGTCATTCTTGAATAACTGCATAACAGAACGAAAGTGCATGAGTAACAATTTTCGCAACTATTAATAACAAAACACACACAAGTGAGTAACTAAATATGCATAACTGAATAACAATTCTCGCAACTATTAATAACACAAATCATAAGTAAATAGCTAAACATGCATACGTGAATAACAATTCTCACAACTAGTAATAAGTAATAACAGAGCAAACATAAGTGAATAACTAAACATGTATAAGTGAATAACTATTCTCGCAACTATAATTCATGCACCAATGAATAAGTATATTGATGATGATAAATAACAATAAAATCTATCCATATTAAAACTATTTAATTTATAGTGCATAAGTACAAAGAACTTACTGATACGTGACAACCTTCGGGGTGAAGGCCACGAGTTGAGGATGCCCAAGGATATGGATCTCGGATTGGTGCGCGCAGGAAATTGTTGATGAAGATGTTGATGGAGAGAAGAGAAGTTGTTTGAAGAACACGAGTGCAGCGGAATTTGATTGTTTGAATTGCTTGAGTCAACAAGATAGTTTTGGGGATTAAAAACCTAAGGAATTAAACTTATCACAAGTTAATTCCCAGGTTCAAATCTGATTTTTATTGAATGAAGAATGAGTTTAAATAGACAAACTAAAGGCCAAATTCTATCTTTTCTAACAAGATATCCTAGGATAGAATTTGCCAAAAGATATAAAAAGATCTAGCTAATAATATGCAAATAACTAATTAGATAAAAGGAAATAAAAAAGATAATAAACTTCTGACAAACTAACAAACTCGAATTTCCTAAAATATGCTAAAATCTTAAAGATAGAAATAATGAAACTTAAATATTCTCGTAAGATCTTGTACTACTCTCAGTAAAACGCATTTTGGACGATCTTTTGGTCGGATTCTCATATTGACGTCAACTATGAAGTTGTAGATCTTTGAATAAGCTTTCCAACGCATCTTGAATCGTCTCGAGATCATTTTTCTAGCCAATGTTATTGCTCTTTTACTGAACAGTACTCAAGCTATGACGAGAACTTGAACTTCCGAAAATATCTCCAAGTTTAATCCTTTTTCGGGGAGGCCTTGGACGTGTGACTTGATAGCATTGAAAGGATAATTTGCCATACTTTAAGACCTTCTTGAACTTGAAAGCTCGTGACCTACGGAAAGGTCTTGGCTTAGCTCGTCGATTGACCTCTAACTCCCTCTTCTTAGACATATATGCTATTCTTGCATCATTCTCCTCCACTTGTCCTCGAATCGTCCTCGATTCGATGTGAGGTATAGGACTAGAAGGAGAAGATAAGGTAGACGAAAAAAATTTAGCAGAAGGAAGAGTTGGTGTAGCAATGCTCACCGCTATGGCCATGGTAGAAACATCAATCTTGGTGGCGGAGGTGATGGCTAGGGCAGATTCGCTTGGCTCGGTGGAGGTAGAGATGGCCAATGCATGGGCTGTAGTATCCTCTATGGAATCATCCTCATGGCACTCGATAAAATAGGCTGCGGTGGCAGCCTCCTCCATGGTTCTCTCGGCTGGAGACTCCTCCTCCACTTGAGGTGGAGGTACGACTGCCAGGGTTTCATCATTCGGGGTAGGGCAGTCATCTAGGATTCCTCTCTTGCCGGATGCGGATGCCTTTTGTGTAGGTGGAAGAACAGGCGTCTTCTCCTTGTGATCGTTGGGCTGGACAGATGGATGAGGAGAACCACTCGGTGGTATGAGAGCGTTGAGGCGCTCCTCAAAATGTTTCAAGCGGGACTCGAACCAAGGCTTTAGACTTTTCATCGCGTCGGCCACCGCCTGGCTCACTCTGGCTTCCGTAGCCTCCTTAGTTTGAGCGTAACGTGCCCGCCTGTAGGAAGCGGCGAAGGCATAGGTCTCCGAGGATAAGACAACGTTTTTAACCCGAAACCGTTGGCTCATGACTTCCAACCCGAAACCGCTGGGCTCTGATACCAATTGATACGTGACAACCTTCGGGGTGAAGGCCGCCACGCGTTGAGGATGCCCAAGGATATGGATCTCGGATTGGTGCACGCAGGAAATTGTTGATGAAGATGTTGATGGAGAGAAGAGAAGTTGTTTGAAGAACACGAGTGCAGCGGAATTTGATTGTTTGAATTGCTTGAGTCAACAAGATAGTTTTGGGGATTAAAAACCTAAGGAATCAAACTTATCACAAGTTAATTCACAGGTTCAAATCTGATTTTTATTGAATGAAGAATGAGTTTAAATAGACAAACTAAAGGTCAAATTCTATCTTTTCTAACAAGATATCCTAGGATAGAATTTGCCAAAAGATATAAAAAGATCTAGCTAATAATATGGAAATAACTAATTAAAAAAGATAATAAACTTCTAACAAACTAACAAACTCGAATCTCCTAAAATATGCTAAAATCTTAAAGATAGAAATAAGGAAACTTAAATATTCCCGTAAGATCTTGTACTACTCTCAGTAAAACGCATTTTGGACAATCTTCTGGTCGGATTCTCATCTTGACGTCAACTATGAAGTTGTAGATCTTTGAATAAGCTTTCCAACGCATCTTGAATCGTCTCGAGATCATTTTTCTAGCCAATGTTATGGCTCTTTTACTGAACAGTACTCAAGCTGTGACGAGAACTTGAACTTCCGAAAATATCTCCAAGTTTAATCCTTTTTCGGGGAGGCCTTGGACGTGTGACTTGATAGCATTGAAAGGATAATTTGCCATACTTTAAGACCTTCTTGAACTTGAAAGCTCGTGACCTACGGAAAGGTCTTGGCTTAGCTCGTCGATTGACCTCCAACTCCCTCTTCTTAGACATATATGTTATTCTTGCATCACATTTACCCATCCAACTGACGGGTTATGCCATGTTGTATTTCATACTGTATGATTTTAGACTCTATACCATTAACCATGCACATATCATTTAATATTTCAAAATACATTAAATTAGTGGCCTATGTGAATGATTAATTTTAATTGTGGAAATGCTCTCTTCTGTTACTATTTGACCAACTTTTATGATCTACAAGGGGTGTTCAATGGGTCGGGTTGCTCGTGACCCGCAGCGACCCGACCCGCAATTTGTGGGTCGGGCGCCTGACCCGCACATAACGGGTCGGGTCGATTTTTTCTAAGTTTGCGGGTCACGGGTCGGGTAAGGTTAAACCCGCGGGTTTGCGGGTCGACCCGCGACCCGTTACATTTAAAAAAAATATATATGTATATTTGTTGTTTTATTAGTATTAAAATGTTTTTTTTTACGAAAAAATATATGTTTTGATATTAATAATTATTGTTTTATTAGTATTAAATTGTATTTTTATGAAAAAAATATATCTCTTAATAATTTTATTAGTATTAAAATGTATATATTTTTTGAAAAATTCACCGTATTTGGGTTCGATCTACAATTTATTTTCGAATTGTATAAAAAAACACGAACGGGTCGACCCGCGGGTCACTTCTTGAATTTTTTGCGGGTCACGGGTGGGACTGCAACCCGCACTGCGGGCCGCGGGTTGACCCGACCCGTTGAACACCCCTAATCTACATTGTTGGTTCTACACGAGTTTTGCTTAATCACTATTAAGCATATCTGAACAATGTACATAAATTTCAATTCAAAAAAACGATGTACATCAATTTTTTACCCTTAGTAGGATTTCTAGTTTCCTTGGGGGAACTAAGAATGCAACTTCGTTGACAAGCAAGCTACAATATTGGAATTGCAAGATCGAAGGGCGTAAAATGCTGAGCTTAGAGCCAAAAAAATTGTGGGCAAAACTCAGTTTCATTCACTGCTAACTTTGACCGATTACCATACATGTTTATATAGAAATTGAAATAAAAAGTTGCTTCTCCTAGTCCTAAGCCACCACGGAGCCATATTCCCATGAAAAACTTCCACTAACTCGGACACTTTTAACTCCATACAAATTATGGGCGTCACACATATCCAACTAACAAAACATACTACATAAATTAATTACTAATGAATTTCTAAAAATAATTAATTAAGTTTGAACCCTTTTCCACCATAAAATACATTGCGAATTCATTACTGATTCATGTGAAGAAATAAGAGATGGTTCATTGTAGTAACTTTGAACAAACTAGTTTTGCCAAAAGGAGGAAAATTACAACATGAGTACAAAAAAGAGTGAGATGACCATAATACGGGTTAAAATGCGGCTTACTTCTTCTTCCCAGCTTTACCTTCTTTCAATCTAACCACCTCATCAGCATATCGCACACCTTTACCCTTGTATGGCTCTGGTGGTCTCCATTTCCTGATCGACGCAGCAAACTGACCAATTTCAGATTTATCGTATCCGCTTATGGTAATTCTAGTGTTCTCTTCAACCTTCACAGTCAGATGATCTGGGATCTTCATCTTCACCGGGTGAGAAAAACCAAGACTCAACACTATTTCTTTTCCTTCTACCATGGCACGATATCCAACACCGACCAATTGGAGTTTCTTTTCAAACCCTTTGGAGACACCAACAATCATGTTGTCTGTCAGTGTTCTGTGGAATAAAAGGGAAAGATCCTTCAGGTAATTCAGGTATTAGATGAATGTATTCCAATAGAAAAAAGTCCCAATAGTTTCAAGAGCAATTAGGACAATACAATAAAAACATTCGCTGTAAGGTGATTGGACTTCAGTGCTGCACCACCTCAATCTCATGAAAAGGATAGGCTGGGTGCCTTTTAAGCCAACTAAAGGATTAAGCAGACTTGCTGTTTTGAGAAAAGACTTTAAATCAATTTCTGTTCTGGGGTAAGAAAAAGCAAGTTTGACAGGTTTTCATATTCAAACTCTTGTGAATAGTGACTAAAAATTACAGTCAGGACTTGATGAGTTGGCTAAACTCATACTGAACCTCATCTACTGAAAACGTTCCAGGGAAAGAGATGCTAATAGGTCAATTGATCACCAATGTTAAAACAAAGAGGAAAGAACAATAGGTCAAATCACTGTCACGTGAAGCAATATGAACAAAATGTCAAAGTCTGACTCGAGCACTTCCAAAAAAGGGCATGGAAAATACTCCAAAAGCACACTATCATTCAAGAGACCTACTTCAGTGAAGCTAAGAGGAGTGTCTAGTTGAAACAGTTAAAAAGTAGAGGTTTACAGTTTTTCAAGAGCTTTAAAATGTGGTTTTTGGAGTAAAAGTACTTTTGAGATCAAAGTAATACCACATGAATTGTACCATCAATTAACTTTGGGAAAGTGAAAGCATCAGCATTTGATGTTCTAAATTGCACGCAAGAAGTTATTTGTAAAATATCAAAGCATTGGAAAAGAAAATCAAACAGCAACGATGACTGATCAAGTAGTCGAAGTTGTAAAAGGAGTACATATTCATATATGCTCAGAAGATTGCCTTAAACAGCAATTGGGCTAGAGTAAGAGCTAATTGGAGTTTGTTCAAAAAAATCACATACCTGAACAGCCCATGCATTTGATTAGCCCTTCTCGTATCCAATGCCTTTCTAACCCTAAGAATTCCAGATTCCTCCTTTTCCACTTTTACTTCCCGAGGATAATTAAGTGAAAGTTCACCCAAAGGACCTTTCACTTGTATGAACTGTCCATCCAACGTAAGTGCCACATTGGAAGGGACAGTGATAGGCTGCTTTCCTATTCTCGATTCCTTGCATTCCACAATCTTCCTATTATATCCAACTCGACTGGTGGGAGTGCAGGAAGCATTCAGGCCAATCCTCTCACCAAGGAACAAGGATCTCAAGTCACTGAGGATTAAAAAAGGGATAAGTTCCTGGAAGATGCTAAAAATGGATCCAATTTTTAACCTCACCTATACTCTGTTGAGTCAAAATTTGTAAGCTAAATCTTGGCTTATACATGATACACATTTCTCTAGGTGATACAGTTGAATGGCACAGCCCAAAAGTAAAGAGACATCAAACAATCAATTACATTAAGATATGGCTATTCATCACTCATAAAACCGAATAATGATTTGCATCTGCTGAATATATGGTTATGGCATTTAAATGCACCCACTCATGACAGACTCATCACTACTATATACAAATTTAACTTTTTCTTCCCTTGTAAAGCGAATTATGGATGTTGGTACGAAACGAACCACTAGAAAAATTCATATCGTCGTCTCCGACACCAACAGAAAATATATCATAGAGTAGAAAAGAGTTCATCCTCAACTAACATCATAAACACTAAGTATTCGGGTCTAAAATCTTCATGAAGATGCAGAATTCCTTACATTTACCACAAAGCTACACAATGCATGCCGACCCAGACTCTGACCTACCCTATCAACAGGAATCAAACAGCTGCTAAAAACTCTCGAGAATTTGCCAAACAAACACGAAATTCGCTAATTGGAGCTAAGTCACATTAGAAGCAGAATTAGAACTCCCAAACTGGAATTCAAACGACAAGATATATGCGACCAGAAGCCAGAAAAGTGTGATTACTAAGTCGAATTCTCCACATCATAATGGGTCGGACAAATTTCGAGTACGGTTTAGAGTAGAGAGAAAAGATGCATTCACCAGGTTTGAACAGAAGTGGTAATCGAAGAAGCCATAAACAAGTTCAAAGTATGAGCCTCGCCGTAGCTGCGAAAATGGAAGCCCCCTTTCTCTGGGCGTGTCCGAGCAGTGAGAAAATGTTTGCTGCCATGTTCAATTTAGAAGGCATTCTCCTTATCCTTTACGGCATAATGACGTCTTTGCCCTCCGTTCTATATTGATTGGGCCTTTTCATGGGAATTGGGCTTCTACTCTTCCACTGCTCCCTACAACTTGTATAGCATCCTTTTTTGATAACACTTACATAGCATCCTTAAGTTTCTAGGGGTTTTGTCTCAAAAAAAAAAAAAAAATTTCTAGGGGTTAGGATTAGGAGGGTTCATGACTCGATATCAGATCTCATTGATGTCGGTATCCGATCCGCATAAACCCGAATATCCGATCCGAGCGAACGAATATCCATTTATGTATGAAATACTTTCAATTAAAATGGAAAAATAACTTGGAATAATCACAAGTATCAACATTCTACAAAAAATAATCTCATGTTTCAAAATGACTTCTACCAATACGAACTATGTCAATATTAACTAAAATCATCCGGTAGGAATGGTTGTTAGGGTAGGATATATGAATAAACAAGAGTCGTTAGATGAGGAAAGATCAAGCGTTAAGAAAAAAAAAAGCGGCACGGCCGAATTTTTCGCGTATTATTCGGAAAACACGGATAAAGTGCGTGTCCAAAATTTGTTCAACTCTATTGTCGATTTGTTCAACTCTATGATCAATTTGTTCTTCCATATTTGTTCAACTTTATTGCCCATTTGTTCAACTCTATGGTCAATTTGTTCATCCATGTCGTATTTTATATCAATCGAAGTTCGTATAATTTGTTTCGCTTTGACAATTTGTTAACATTTATGGTTAATTTGTTCATCAGTATTTGTTCAACTCTATGACCAATTTCTTTATCCATATTTATTCAACTTTATTGTCAATTTGTTCAACTCTACGGTCAATTTCTTCATCCATATTTATTCAACTCTATTGCCAATTTGTTCAACTCTATAATCAATTTCTTCATCCATATTTGTTCAACAATACTGCTGATTTGTTCAACTCTATGGTCAATTTGTTCATTCATATTTGTTCAACTCTATGGTAAATTTGTTCAACTCTATGGTAAATTTGTTCACCTCTATGGTCAATTTATTCATCCATATTTTATAGCAATAGAACTTTGTATAATTTGTTAACCTCTATTGTCAATTTGTTCACCTCTATGTTCAATTTGTTCATCCATATATGTTCAACTCTATTGCTAATTTTGTTCACCTCTATGGTTAATTTGTTCATCCATATTTGTTCAACTCTATTTCCAACTTGTTCACCTCGATGGTCAATTTGTTCATCCATATTTTATACAATATAATTTTTTATAATTTGTTCAGCTCTATTGTCAATTTGTTCACCTCGATATAAATTTGTTCATCCATATTTGTCCACCTCTATTGTCAATTTGTCCATCCATATTTTATAAAATAGAATTTTGCATTATTTGTTGAGCTCTATTGTCAATTTGTTAACCTCTATGGTAAATTTGTTCATCCATATTTATTGAACTCTATTACCAATTTGCAAAGGTGTGAAGTCATATATAATTTCAATAATAGTATCCCACGTCTAAAATAATAATAATAATAATAATAATAGCTTGATTAGACAGCCATTACTATTTTCAAGGCATAGTGGCATACAACACTTGCCTCTATACAGAGTTTAGCATATTCAAAGTCATACATGCTAAACATCACCATAATTATAGTACATCATCATCATTTCACACATTTTAGACTTAATTACCCTTCCACAAAAATCTAAAATCCCCCCAAAAAAAAACCTTGCCACCGGTCTCCCTCCATGATAAGAAGGAGTTGGGCGATTAAGGCGTTGGGCGTCGCGTATGTGCAGTCCCGGCTAGGGTTCCGGCGGTCGTGCGGGCGTGAATCGCCGGACGTGCAGGTCCGTGGTGGTCGGTTGGGGTCCCGTTGTCTTTGGCTGTGTGGGTCGGTGTTGTTCATCTGGGGGCTGAGTCGTTGGTTGTCCGTATGGCGCGCGTTCTGAGGTGGCGTGGGTTTTGTTCGTGAGGGTGTTCGTGAGGCTCTCTGTGAGGGTGTGGGTCGGGTGTGCGACGGTGTTTGTGTAGTCGTTGTTCGCGAGGGTCTTGTTTTTTGTGGTGATTGGTTTGCTATCTTTGCTTTGCTGGTTTTTGGCGTGGTCATCTGCTGGTTTTTGGCTTTGTGTTTTGCTGTCCGACGATGACGAGGTGGATGTCGTCCGGTGAAAAGGAAGGAGGAAAGGTGGGATAAGGGAAAAAAGTTAGGTTTTGGGAAAGTTTAATTGTATGTAATTTTATAGATCTAGTGGGGACATAAATGGATAATGAAAATAGTGAGATTATTTTTTTAGGTGATGTTTAGCATGCCGCTCCAAAGTGAGCAGGAATTTGGAACATAATCTATTGAGAGGATAAGTAGTAACACAAAAATTAAGGAAAGCCAAGATTGGCCGGCAAAACAGATAACTAATTTCAACTGAAGATTTAGGAGTGTCCACGTCAAAATATAACGAAAGCTCCAGACTTTAGATTGTCAAACAAAAAAAACACAGTTAGTAGTAATACTCTCAATACACTTAAGTAGCTAACAAACAGTAGTAGTAGGGCATATATGATGCTGAAAGAGAGCTCCTTCTAATCAAACAAACTAAAATTCATGTCGTCATGACTCTCTTCTTTGGGCTCTTCCTGCATGATCCATACAAGCCAAAGATGAATGAAGATGAAGTCACAAACTAACTAGGAGAATAGAAATACAACTCGGTCTATACCCCACACCAGCTTCAAGGAAATCAGTTGTAGGAAAATATTTGGCTTTTAGAAGTCTGGCCAGCAGAGAGTTTGGGTTCTGCCAATAAAGCCTTGTATTGTAATTTGTATGGTTATGAAATGGAATATTTTTTCCAAATTTATTTATTTTAGTTTTATTTAAATTATGGTTTCCTGGTAGAATTTTAACATGTTTAACCTATACCTAATTAGATTACCGTAGTGTGTAAATTTGGCCTCTCCATCATTGCCTGCCCAGTGCTTTCATCGTCTCACGATTCTCAGGTTTGATGTTACTCAATTCAATTTTATTGCTACTGAATCAATGACTAAACTGTTATTTGAGGTTGTTATCTTCTTTTCTTTGAAATTAGTCTTGTTTCATTCTCTGTCTCAGACCATGTGAGAGACAGTTTTGATATTTAAAGCAGATTTAACAATCCAAAGCATTTTCTTCTACGGGATTGGAGAATCATCATTCAAATTGCTAAAAATCCATTCGTTAAAGCATACAAAAAATACTCTCTTAGTTGTTTACTCCAAACACTATTTATGGATGAATTTTCTTGTTTAATTTTAAACATCCTGATTTTGCAGCTCCCGACCATGTCATGGTCCACAGCCTGCAGAAGATTACAGTTACTACCACAACACCTATGCAGAAACTCAACATATACCACCAGGCAACTAATTTTTGACAATTCCCACTTTCCTGATTCAATTCAATCACACCAATATCTGTTTCTGATTGATATCTAGGACAATATCCAGAGTGGTAGCTGACACGAAAACCTGCACCAGAGTAAGATCTAGATACGATATCAGGCTCACTTCGCAACAATATCAATGCCCTTTGAGTAGTCCTTGTATCGTTGCAAGATTAGCTTTTGCGCGTTCATTTCATCGTCGGTATTCGTCTAATGTTGCTCAAGAAAAGATGTCATGGAAGTTACATCATATGTACTTGTTTATCAAGAAACGGAAGTTGCCCATGTTCTTGACTGCATTGACAATGTGCATGTTGTGGGCGCCTTATGCCGTTGTGCCTTACTATGAGCGACTATGCCAACTTGTTGGCATTGGTGGGACTGTTCAAATCAAGGAGGTTTGTTGATATCAAATTTTGATTTTCTGCATTGTTTTTTTTGTTGTCAAATTGTAATGGATTGTTATTTTCATGTCTTTTTAGAAAATAGAAGAAAAGATTGCTCGGCATTCTGAAACCGGCACAGTCACCTCGAGGTTCGTGAATATGTAGATTGTCTGATCATGAACAAGGAATATCTGTATTTATATGGTTAATGTTGCTTAATGTTTACATTTTGTGTGTTGTGTACCTGTTAGGGAGATTGTAGTACAATTTAACGCTGATGTTTCTGATGGGATGGAATGGAAGTTTGTTCCTACACAAAAAGAGGTATTCTATATATATTCTTGCTCATATGTGTGTCTTTATGTGAAGTTCTGAGTTTGGTATTGTGACTATTGTCTATTCTGTTGTGCTATACATTATGTTAGGTGAGGGTAAAACCAGGAGAAAGTGTTCTTGCGTTCTACACTGCTGAAAATCAAAGCTCGGAACCGATTACTGGTATATCAACATACAATGTCACTACTATGAAGGTAAGATTATCAATAAACAGTGCAATGCTAAGAGATCTAGTTATTTTTAAAAGTTTCTTTCGCTTTAAAGTAAATGTTTTGAACAAGTTTGTATTAATCCATATTACAATTATTGTTTGTTTTAATACATATAAGAACTTAAATTTCACAGGCTGCCAAATATTTCACTAAGGTACAATGCTTCTGCTTTGAGACACAAACGCTTGCCCCTGGAGAGCAGATTGACATGCCTGTAAGTATCCACTTTTGTCTGTTGCATTTGTGTCTTTGAAGAAAGTAGAAAATGGTGAAGATTTACACAAATGATTGTTGCATTCCCTTACAGGTGTTCTTTTACATCGACCCCGAGTTCGAAACTGACCAAAAGATGGATGGCATCAATAATATAATCCTTTCTTATACATTCTTCAAGAGTTCTGAAGATGCAAACTGATATGTTGCTCCTTCAACAGGACTACTTTTTTCATTTAAGTTTGACATTATGTAAACAACTCAGCCTGATAAGAAGAAATTCAGCACAAACAGTTAAAAGGCCTTCATCTGCTTCATATAAACCTCAACTCTGTCAACTGCATCATCCATTCTACAAAGTTTAAGCTCATCCAACAAAAGCCGACACGTCACCTCTCTCGGTTTCAGCCCCTGGCTAATCATCTGCTCAAAGATCCGGTACGCCCACTCGGTTTCCCCGGCTTTACAAAGCCTGTGAATCAAAAGCGTATACGTTGAAACATCCAGACTCAAATGATACTTGTTTGTCATCTCATCCGATAGCTCACTCAAACAACTTCGCATTGTCCCGGATCTAAAGCAAGACTTGAGCAAAGGGTGAAAAGTCTGAACATCCGGTTTACATTTCCTTTTTTTCATTTCCTCAAGAAACTTATAAGCCCTGTCTTCCTTGTGAAGCCTGCAAAACAAAGCAATCATTGCATTGTAAGTTGAAGTATGTGGAGAAACACCAGTCTCAGCCATCTCTATCTCAAAGACTTTAATTGCTTCTCGTACTCTGCCAGCTTTTCCAAGCGTATGAATCAATGCATTGTAGAACTGGGTGTCGGGTTTGCATCCAACTGACTTCATTCTGTCGGTTATTCTCAAAGCTTCATCAAACTCCTCTGACTTTTGTCAACGACGACATTATACTCGTTGGCTGGACATTTTGAGCGTCCATTTCATCAAGGATTCCATAGACTTTTCTGTAGTTGGCTTGCCAACAGTAAGACTGGATTATAGAAGAATAGCTTATAACACAAGGATGAAATCCATTACCTTTCATTTCTTGGATCATCCAATACGCCTCGTCTATATGATTAACTTTGCACCAGCCATGGATGAAAATGTTGTATGTGTTTGCATTTGGTGCAATATGAGACCTAAGCTCCAAAAAAAACTTCACGGGCCCGGTCTACCACTTTTTCCTTGCAAAAGCAATCTAGCAAAAGATGTCATTGATTCGGTGTTCTTCTCAAGTCCATACGATTCCAAGTCATCAAAAGACCTAATAAGATGAGCCCACAAATCAGCACCTGCATACCTTCGCATCATTTTAGCTATGGTGGTCACTGGTCAGTGTGAACAATTTCCTTTGGTTCATTTCCTCTACCAGTTGTCTCATTCGGTCAAACTGTCTCGTCTTACCCAGTATATATCAACCATCATCTCATAAGATTCGGGTAAATGCTTGATTTCCAGTCATCCTTGAATTTGAAAAGTAAATCACCCACAACTTGGTGATTTATAACTATGGTATTGCAAGATTCATCATGCAGAAGAGAAGTAATAATTTCATCCATTCCTCGCTATTCCCAGCATTGATTTTCAAGATGAGAATCTCCTGATCAGATGATGCTCTCAAGTCCAGATGCTTCTCAGTGTGCCTCGGCTCTGGAGTTGTATGCAACCATATAGGATCAATGCAAAATAAGAAGCTCCTGGTATTATTGAACAATACAGCGAAACGTCTTTAAACACATTGAAGCAAAGTGGTGCATTTTCCAAAACAACTGTTTCAGAGACAGAGCATCAGCTAATAGCTAGGCATTTCATCGAGCACATCGCATGCAAACATGTACCCGAAACAATTTTGTCCTAGGGACTCGAAATATTTTGTAATGGCAACAATTCATAAACAAAGCACAAGGAGGGAGAAGAGAGATCTTACCCTACAAAAATTAAATGGTGATTGGCAGCGACGCTCGAGGTTTGAGGAATGGTGATTGGTGATGTATCTCTCTTTGGCTTCTACAAGCAAAGGTAGTTAGAACGGGGGGAATTCGTTACTAGCTCAAGTCGAATGTAGGACAAGGCAAATAGGCAGCCATCTTTGGGAAATTAAATGTATGTTTATCTTAAATGGCTTATTTACTTAACGTACACTAAAGATAATTAAATTTATGAAACAAACGTATGCTGACTATGCTCTTTAAATTCTTTCATATCATAGTTAGCAAATTCTAGACCAAACAATAAAAACACATAAAAATTATACCATTTTTTTTAGCACAAAATTATACCATTTATACCTATGGTAACCTACAAATATATCAATGGGAATTCGATTGAATTGTCTATGGTAATTATATCAGGTAATTTTTTCCAATATGGTAATTTAAAAAATATCCTTCTAGAGATTTTACAATTAATAATTAATGGGACCCTCCCTTATAAGAAGAAAAAAGTCCTCATAAGAAAATGTATATTATAAAAATTTCTTTCATATCACCGTTAGTTGCAAAAAAGAAAATTCCTTATAAGAAAATTCTTTCATGTCATAGTTAGAAATTTCTAAACATGATCTTCTATCTAAATACGAAAAAATATATTTATAATAACTTAAAATAGTACCTTCTAGAGATTTTGCAAAAAAAAATAAAATATTCCTTATAAGAAAATTCCTATTTTGGAAAACAAAATTATTTTACACGTTATTCAGAAAAATATATCCTAATTGAATATGACATGTTTCTTTTCCTCCGGACCCTATAATTAACCTCTTCCACGAGGAGTTCATTCTGAGCATATTGATTTTTCAGCAATATAATTCACAGGGAGAAACCCCGTTTCTTGATTAAAAAAAAATCCTTATAAAAATCCGAAAAGCGATGTCACATACTTTAATCGGTTTAGGATATAAAGTTATATTCTTTCATTACATCTATTAGCAATCGGTTTACATCCAATAATTCGACATGTATCTAGACGTGATTTTCTAACAAGTCTAAGAAATAGATCTAGTAACAAATACTATAATTTTAATTCTATCAGGTCCAGAAAAATTCTACTTAAAACTCTACATGTTATCTAGATGCCCAAAAGTATATCTATAATAACTCTATATATATCCTGGTTAATATTATATTATTCTCCCATTTACATAGATCAGTTCAGCGTAAGAGAGGATAGAGCATAAAGACATGTACGAGTTTTAGGCGTTTTTATCAATTTAATTTTTTTCTTTCACTTATTTTTCTCAAATTTCTACTTTTTCCCCAAAAATAGAAAAAACTATTGTTTTAGAGCATCCACAATGGAGACTTGGGAGTAGAATTTCTTAACAATTTAGAAAACGGTAAAATGAAATCTGTCAGACAAAATCAGAGAAATGTTTCTCTTTTCTTCCCTTTTATTTCTTATATAAGAAATTTCTTCTGCTCTATTATCTGACTTTAACAAATTTCTTCTCTCTTTTTTTTTTTTTTTTAGTTAAGAAATCCTTAAAGTTTCTTCATAGTGGATGCTCTTATGTTTTTTTTTTGAAGTTAACAAACATCATCACTATGGGATCTAAGTTTGATGCTAAATACTATAGACGAAAACAAGCAAAATTTCAAATTTTTATTTTGCATTTTTATTCATTATTGCATACATTTAATTTGTTAAAATGATACTTCTTGATGTCAATTTTCAAATATGTATTTTGCATTGGTTAAACCACCTTTTTACATAGAATATTCTAAACATGCCGTTACTTTAAAATAAAGTTTCCATATTTTTATTTCAGTTAAACGAAACACAATTAAACATATAAAAGCGTAACCCGTACATGGTACAGGCCGGGTCTTCGACTAGTTATACATATACTTATTTCTTCAATTGAAATTACTTATATACTCCTCTTTCCAAATAATTTTGTTCGTAAATAATGAAATATTATTTAACTCCATTTTATAATAAAAAATTATATTTATTAAATTATGTAATGAGGGAAGCTCCGGTGAGATAGATATTAGAGTGCTTCCTTAGGCTTCCTATTGACCATTGGATTAAATGAGATTAATGGTAGGAGATTAGGGTCCACAGTTGCTACAATTTTGGGGGTTAGAGGGGATTATTTTTACGTGGCTTCTATTAAGGTAGAAAAAGTGTTTTATGGGATTTGATTGGAGAGAAAATCGGGAGGGAAAATCTGTTATGGAAAGGATTTAGCTGAAAATATTTTATTGTATTTTTGAAAATAGGGAGTTGCTAAATTTAAGGGACTGTGAAAAAGCAATACACATTCTTCTTTTCTCAAATATGACAGTTGCATCATTTTGGGAATTGATAAGGATGAGAACCCAAATCTACGAGTCAACATTCGAAAAACTTTGTATGATGATTTGAATAATGATATTGTTGTACATGTTTTACAGTTACTTTATTTAGTTGAATAATTACTTGCTTTAAAGTGAAAATCAATTCGTTATAGGTTGAATAATTCGATGGATACAACAAAAAAAAGAATCTTATACGAACCTTGAATATGTAAATGTAATACATTGAATAAGACAAAAATAACAATTGTTACATCTCGAATAAATATTACAATGGATTTGAATAAGTACATCTAATTTTTAATGTACACTGCTATGAAAAAAAAAGCATTGTCAATGTCTTCAAACTTCATTTGTATGTACTTTGCTGCCATTATTGAAGAACTACATAACAAAGCACACATATATAAAAAACAATTTATGCATAATGAGACACCCCATGTAAATAGTTGAAAAAATTCGTGTAAATAGTTGAAAAAGATTTAGCGAGAAATCATTACATTCTTGAAAAGCACTGTTGTATAACATGAAAAATACTTAACAATTTATATCCATTATTTGAAAAATTATTATCAATATGTAGAAAAACCCATTAGACACATATGAATTAGAAATAAAATATCACCTTTTTATCTTGTAATGAATAAGTTCGTGTATTTTTGTTGCCAATCTTGAAGAACTACATAACAGAACACACATAAATGAATAACAATTTATGCATAATAAGAAACCCCATGTAAATAGTTGAAAAAACTTGTGTAAATAGTTGAAAAATATTTAGCAAGAAATCATTACATTCTTATATTAAAAACACTATTGTACAACATGAAAAATACTTAACAATTATTATCCATTATTTGAAAAATTATTATCAATATGTAGAAAAACCCATTAGACACATATGAAACAGAAATGAAATATCAATTTTTTTATCTTGTAATGAATAAGTTTGTGTCAACATTTGAAAAAGATTCAAAGCGAGAAATCATTACATATTTGAAACTAATATGTGAAAAAGTTGTCTTATAATCATTGAAAAACTCTATTATACAACATGAAAAATACAAAATATTTAAATTTGTCATTTAACAAATTGTTAACAAAATGTAGAAAAATATAGTAGAAATACATGAAACATACATGACAAAGCACTCTTTTCATCTTGTAATGAATTAGTCCGTTTAAATATTTGAAAAAGATTCAAAGAGAAAAACCATTACATATTTGAAACTAATATGTGAAAAACTTGTCTTATAATCATTGGAAAATATTATTGTGGAACATGAAATATACAAAACAATATGTTATTGAAAAAATGTTATCAATATGTGTTGAAAAACACAACAGACATACATGAAAATGAAATGCAGAAGACTCATTTTATCTTGTAATGAATAAGTTCGTTTAAATAGTTTAAGAAGATTCGATGAGAGAAACCATACACATCTTCATATAAATAAGACACCCCATGAACTCAAATCACAAGAACCCAAATTAGACCGTAACGAACGTAATCAAACCCAAAAAAAACAAGCACAATTGCCATTTTTAGTGAATGTAATTAAACCCTAAAATATAATATCATATTCGAAACACAACAAGTAAGATAATGAAAAAATCTTGACGATAACATATGTAACTTACTTCGAAGGGACGATGTTGCTCGTGAGCTATGCGACAAAGGTGACATTACTTAGCCCGAAAACTCATACCCGACCTCGAAAATTTAGGCTAACAAACATCAATACAGCCTAAATCGATTACATTGTATACAAAGCTAGTAATTATTGACACAATATCTGCAAAAATTTGACTTCAATCACTTGCTTGAAATCTGTGGGGTTCGATTCCGAGTTCGATGAAACCCTAAACACTTGGGCTCTTCAAAACACAATCAGAGATCCGTCGAGGGTACTCAATTGCGAGTTCGCAAGCTTGAAGAACGGTAATGTAGAGAAGATTTGCAGAGAGAAAGAGAGAGAGCGTCACTTGGCTTGGAGATGGAAGGAGAAGGAGAGAGAGTCGGAGATTGTGTCTTGCAAATGAAAAAGGCAAAGACGCAAAGACTCTGATATGTTAGGAGAGAATCTCGGGATTGTTTCAAATATGGGTAAAAAAAATTTCAAACCAGATTTTTCGGTTATAATCATGTGTTTCCCACTTGTGGTGAACCTATATACCTTACTCCTACATATTATTTCCCACGTGCAGTGTGCATTTTGAATTTAATTTTCGTATATTCATACATTTTTTTAATAATTAACTTGATCGTTTTCATTTTTTCTATAATTTAGAAATTACAATTTATATTAAGAAATTAAATAAAATTAATTTTGTTTTTATTATTATTTCGAAATTATTAATTATGTAGTTTACAAATTACTATGTAAATATTATTAATTTTGTTGGTTAGAAATTACTTTTTTGCAATAATCATTTATATAGTTGATAGTTTTTTTTATTAAATTAGAAATTATAACATAGATTAAAAGGAAATAAATAAAATTTAGTTTAGCTTATTATTTTAAAATTATTATTTTGTAGTTCTGAAGTTATTATTTCTGAATTATTAGTTATGTAGTTTAGAAATTACTATTTCAAAATAATTAGATCTATAGTTGAGTAATTTTGATTAAATATGAAATAGAAGTTATAATGTAGATAAAAAAATGAAATAAAAACAAATTAGTTTAGATTATTATTTCAAAACTATTAACTTTGTAGTGTAGAAAATATTATTACAAAATTATTATTTGTGTAGTGTAAAAAATATTATTTTGAAATAATTAATTTTATAGTTTAGAAAACTTTATTAAATATTAATTAGAAATAATGAACGTAAGTAGTTTAATTAATTAGTTGAATGTAACCGAATAGGGCGAGCTGCCATGAGTTCTATGGTATCGACACCGGCACCGGCGGTCGAGCGTCGATCGTGTCGTACAGGCATATCTGAGCAGATGCGTCGGCGCACCGTTTTAGTTCAAAGCGATATATTGGTTGTCGAGGATAGCTCTCGCCAGATAGTTAGGGTAGCTCACAATGACGATTACATTGAGGAGGGGAACGTTGGAGTCTTGTAGATGATATGGTGGCAAATGAGGTCGACCGAGCAATTTCCTTGCCACCTCTCGTAGAAGACGCTGGGCATATGATTGACATCCCTGACGAGGACGCTTCCGCTCCTCCAAACTGGGAGGAGTCATTGGACCCTTTTGAGCCGACCGAGGGTCGGATGCCGGACGAGCCCGCAACAAATACTATGTTCACTCGCCCGTCGCAACTCATCCAAATAGAGTCACCCACCATCTACCATCCCAGCTCATATTGACGCCGATTATGCATCACCACCACATATGGGAGACTCCTCCCAAACAACCCACCCCACCTCCCCCTGTAGGATTTGTATCGACCTACTCGTCATGGATGCCTGGAGGTCCACGTTGTTCCATCCTACTTCGGAGTTACGAGACAGATATTGCACGTCTATTTATTAGCATAGCACCATGGATCCTGAACTTATTGTTCCAGGGCCCGAGTTTCCTCCTCTTGGACAACCATCAAAAGTAAGAGGTGCAGAAGTGATGCAATGGGTGGTGAATGAGGTGGGGATGCCGAGGGTCACGCTGCCGATGTTCTTGACGTTGATGCTCCTACGACTAGATGCAGGAGGTTTGGAGGTGATGTGCCCGCGGGAGATGATGGTGGTGGGGATGTTGATGCTCACGTGCCCACAGTGTTAATGCTCTTGCTGCTGCTCGAGCTATGTCACAACGTATTAGACGTCAGGCAACTCGTTAGTATGTCCTAAAAAATAGGTTTTTTTAAACTCTTTTTATCTGTGATTAGTTAGAGTTGTTGACGTGTTTTGGTTTTATTAAACCTTCAGACTCGTAAGGTTATGAGGGTCAACTTTCACACTGCACACTACGTCGGGATAGAGAGATACATTAGCCGTGAGCTAGACACTTGGTTTAGGATTGCAGAGCACAATGTTCTTCTCGGGCTCCATACACTTAGCGTTGCCTTCGCCATCGATTCGGCCCTGACAACCAATATATCGCTCTACTCTCTAAAATGTGGTTTCTTTTAGATTCGTAGTGCCAGATATTATGCCCTCTCTTCTGGAATGTCCTACTTCTCTCCTCTTCAGAAAACCAAAAACCCGATCTCTAAATTCTGCCCCCTTTTTTTTGAAACCAATTTGTTTTATCACCCTTTCTTACCCTTTCTTACTCCTGTAGCTAGAGTGGGTGCCAATTGGGGTGTGTTTATGTACCTATCGACATGCCTATCTCGTTGGACCGTACACAAGTAATGGGTATGTTTACAAACTCGTTCAATTTTGAATTTCAAAATAAGCAATCGAGCATGTTCGGTTACAAATTGCCACCTTCCATTTCGAATTTCGAAATTCGAAACAAAGTGGGTGGTTGTTTTGAAATTCCTCCTTTTCCCTCTATTTTCAGCTCCCCTTCCCTATATATGCAGCTTACAGGTTTCATTCAATGTACACTGTTCATAAAAATTTCTATCCTCTTCAACCAAATTTTCTTCAACCATATTTCTGCTGAGAAATGCTTCGTCGTGGTCGTGGCTCTAGGGCTCCCAAAGCTCATCATGCCAGAGCCGGCCAGAACAAGCATCTCGCCGGCCAGAACGAGCTTGAACTCTGTTATCTGTTCTCATTTTTTATTGAACTCTGTTTGTTTTACAGGTTCCTCCCCCTACACCTAAGAAGATGAAGGGGAAATCCCCCAAATAGGAATCCATTCGCAATAAACTCGAGAAATACGTCAATGTCAAGTATGCAAAGGAGAACAAAGAAATTTTGAATATGCTTCTGAAAGACGTGAATGACGGCATCTTAACATCTTGCCCAGGTGTTGATAACGTTGTGAAGAAGCTTAAAGTGCGTCTGCAGTCGAAACATATTAAGGTGGACCGTAGCAGGCGTGTTTTGATAGATTAAACTACTGTTTTTGTGCTATTTTAGCTACTATAAGCTACTATAAGCTAAGGGATATAAGGCCATGAATATCAATGATACCCTAATACCAAAAAATCTACCACTTTTATCATTTCTCTCTCCTCCGCATTATCTCATACTCCTCCCATTTGATTTTGTGATACCCACTTAAATATCAATGAACCTTTAAAATCCACTTTTTCACTTTTTCACTTTCCACTAATTATGGGTCACGTCTGCAACCTCTCTCTTCTCCCCACTTTTCTCCCCTTTGTTTGATTGCTTTACTCCCGTTCTGCCCAGCGATACCATGAACCCAATTTCACCCATTTCAATCCAATTTCCTTTTTCTTTTTTTTGGTGATACCCACTTGATTCCTTCCTTGCTCCACCGATATTTATGCTCTAAGCTACAGGATATAAGCTAGTATAAGCTCTATTGTTTTTGTAAGCTACTATATAAGCCTACTGTTTTTGTGTCATGTAAGCATTGCCTTATCGTTTTGTGACACCTCTTACACTATATATATCCTTTTATAATCTAACAACAAGCTGCATAAAGCCTTCTATGGGCCCCCAATTTCCCTTATAGTATGGCCAATCTTCTTTTTTTAATCTCTTTGTTTTATTTCAATGAAAATATAAAATATCAATATCAATAAAACAAACAACAGACCAAATATCACCTATCTAATATATCTTCTTGGAAACTTCACTACAAGCCAATCAAATCCTCTCTCGTTATAAACACAAGTTTAGGTATTTTTTACACTTCAAATAAAAAAACTTGCAATCAAGCAATGAACTGCCCGCAGTTGTATTTATATGTAAGTGGGCATCGCAACAACAGTGGGCTCAGATGCCCCAACAACCATGCTTGCACCCTGTAAGGATTCAATCAAGGGTGCAATTAATATTATTGTGTTAACCCCAATCATTTTCTTGCAACAAATCACAACTTGGCACTCTACTCAAATTCAGCAAAAGTACTTACAATTCCTGGTGGAAGAATTGTATCAAAACGGTCTACATCGTACTCGCCCAGGTTTGAAATGCTGAAAGTACCTGCAACGCTCAAATGTAGACAATGAGAAAAGGAAAGCAAGGAATAGAAGGAAGTCTTGCTCAACATGGAATAAACGGATAAGGTGACATTTAATTTGTCAGAGAAGGCAATAGTTGAAACTTGCTTTATCCAAAAGAAATATCAAGATTAAACAGAATCAGCAAATTCAGTGAAATTTGATTGCATAAAATATTCCAAAGAGAGGGATCAACATTTGTAAATTTGATTGAATTGACAAGCAACACGACTCTATATAGAAACAAGAGTGGCTTGGTCGGATTCCACCAAAATCACAAAGGGAAATTCAACCAATTCAAGAAACAATTTTGGCATATAGTTTATTCAAGAGCCACTATAGATGCTACCCAAGCAAAATGATTTATATATCTTGCTAAATGCTAACTCCCAAAACTACCAAATTTAGGAAGGATCATTTCTTGTGTCTAAGCATTAGACAAAAGTTGCAAGTCTTTAAACTATACAAGTAAGCATTACAGTACCTGCATTGCACTCATTTGGTTGCAATTGCTTAGCATGGGCCTTCTCAACCAACTCATTCCACCTCCTCGACAGCATATAAACATCAACTTGTAAGCAAATTCAGAAAGATACAACAAACCCCATGAGCTGATATCTTTGATCCAAGAACAACCAAAATGACAAACTACAAACTTTAGTTCAAACCCACACAATAATCAGACCTTATCAGCATCATGGAGCACAGGGTTCAACAGCCCATCATCTGTAGCCACTGCAACAAAATATGCAACAACCTTCAAGATCTTGCAGACAAAAGTCAAATTCATGAGCAAGAAGAATAATCTACCCTTTTCAAAAGAAGAGACAACAACAATAAGAGAACATACTAATATCAAAACTGATGGGTCAGTGATATTGTAATACGAAAAAAAAGCCTCCCAGAAAAGAGAGTGTCCCAACTGCAACAGCTGTTTTTGCTCGGGTGAAGAATGCCAAAAAAAAAGACACCTTGATTGCACTCAGTCCAAACAAAAAAAAACCTGCTCATCCAAGGTGTACAATCTTTCCTTTTTTGGTGTTGTGGGTACACCAGAGGAAACACTCAATTTTACATCCATTGTTAAAATAATTGTGTTTCATGCGTGCGTTCAGTTGTCTTATATATAGTCTCCATAGAAGGTGTGGGGTCATAAATCAATCAGAATATGCAAATGATCAATAAATCATAGTCTGATACTCAGATTTACCCTCTCAATAGCATTTCCTTTAAATTTCATCGCAACAATGGAATAAAAACAAATCAAAGTGGGGAAAACAGATTGAAGAGAACTCAGAATTTGAAAGAGAATATAGGACATCTCAAACCTTCTCCAGTTCTTTGATTCCTTCTGAATCGTTGTCCTTCTTGAGTAGTGTCATTCCTAGCATATAATGTGCCTGCCATTCCAAGTCAGAATACACCATCAACTCACTACTCTTTGAGCAACATATCAAGATGGAGGAACACTTACTGGATTTTAGAAGTAAGGAAGCAGCTAAACTTTACAATGAAATAACTTAATAAACATATCCTAATCTGTCTATCAATGAATCTTATTCATATATGGATAAGAAGCAAGACAGACTTCATAAGAGATCACAAGTTGCTTCACAAGTAAATTCAACTACACAAATTTTCGAGACTAATATTTCTTCCATTTTTCGCGTTCCAAAAGAGTCCTTCAGGATTACATCAAGTTCTTGATTTGTCGTTCCTTTTTAGTTGAAGTCCTTTAAATGAACCAAGTTGATTTCAACATTTTATTTGATCATCGTTTCATTGATGTATTGTTACCTTGTTAAGCAATGTCACCCAATTTAGTTTTAACTTTTAAGTGTTCAATAGAAGCTAATTTGCACTTTACCTTAGCTTTTTTTCCTTTAGATTGAGCTTTGTCCTTCACATCTATACCACCTTTGGAGACTTTTTTCTTAATAGCAGCAATTTCCTTAGCAATATCTTCATCCCCATTTGACTCACCAACAGACCCGGTCCTAGCATATTTGGGGCCCTGGGCGAAAATAAATTAAGGGCCCTTTTTATATACAATTTTTTTGAATTGATTGTAAGGTAAAATTTATCACTTTATTAAAAAGTAGACTTAAATGTTCTCTAGTATTTTTTTATTACACAATTTATTTTTATTAGAGTCAAATCATCACATATAGCATACTACTATTATGATTATTCTAAATTATAGTTTATGACTCATATATATTAATACGTTTTTTTACATGTATTTAATAGTATATTTACACCATAGCATTACATACTTTTATCAAAAATACTATTGTATGATGCCATGAAATTTGGGAATAATGAACACATGAGCTTATTATATATTACAAAGATTTATAAAATAAGATAAAATTTACATAAATCAACTTAAACTAACTTAAATGATCCCTATTACAATTACCCAAAAGGGCCATGTTATTTTGATGGAGTACACACATAAGGGCTTAATAAAAAAAAGTAGTAATACTATTTGTTGGTTAAAATTTTATTAATCTTAATTAATTAAATAAATCAAATTTATCATGAGAAATAAAACTACGTGGTTTAGTTATAATAATACTACTAATAATTAAGAAGATAAATTAAAATGATCTAGATAAGAAGGGGGTCCATTAGTTGAATGGAGGACATGAAAAAATTACTGTAATATACATAGGAAGAGAGGCCCATTACTTGAACAGGTCAAACGATCTGCTTCGCTGTTTTCTTCAACAGGTCAAACTCCTCACTCACATGCTTCCTTTCTTCCTCAGCGGAGTTAACAAATTCTCGCTGAGATGACGATGGTTTATCAAGATACAAGGCATTTCTCAAACCAAATATCACCGGAACACCAAGAATCTATAGAAGGATTCACATTAAGCAAAAATATGCATAAAATAATCAACTATATGGCAAGCTTCTGTCTCGATGAGTAGTCAATAGTATATATCAGTAAAATATTTCCAAAGTAACCAAGGAAAATGACACTTGAAAATAGAAGCACTTGCATGTACAATGTACCTCCTTTGACAGGTTTGATGCTTGCATCCCAATTTTCCAAGACAAAGGATTCCTGTAATTCTTTTTAAGCTCTTATTGTAGACACAATATCATTGAGCTGAGATTTATTGTTTTCAAAGTAATTTTACTTTTCAGAGCAGCAACTCTTTTTTTTTTCTCATAATAAGTTGCCCTGTGAAGAGCCATTATTTTTATCACAGTGAGTTTACAATTGACAGGACTACCTAAAGCAATGTATTTTAACTTTGTTGATCTTGTTCCCGTTTGGAGTATAAATGTACAAGTGCACAAATATAAGTGGCGTGTTTGACATTTGGGCAATGAGTCTATCTTATCTTTTCACTCCAACAAATATTTCCCCAAACCCTAATATCTAGGAGAGCTATGCATACTATTTTGACACTAGATTGTCACATGCAGTTGAAAAAGGTCTGTTCTTTATGTGGGTGGCCTATACTACTGTCTTTTCCATTAGGGCCTATGTTGTGTGTTGTTTTTTTTGATCGAGCAAATGTTGTGTGTTGTTGGTTGAACATGAATCACTCAATTTCCGAATAGTTAATCAAATCTCCACGTACTATGTAGACTCTAAGACGCATGTAATATAAGCCATGATTGTGCTCTGTGATGAGATGCAATTTTGCTGTGCAGTTTCTTGTTGTGGATGAGGCTCTGTTCTTACCTTTTTTATGCTGTTCAGTTAAATTACTCTAAGATGATAGAAATATATCCGATTCATTAATCTCAGTAATTTTGGCAATTTAATATCCCCAAGAGAAAGATATCTGATTTATATGGTAAGCTAATATTCCTAAGATAAGGGATGGTAAATCCAATATTGGTAAGACAGAGAAAGATAGATTGGATATCTGATTTATTTGGTAAGCTAATATTCCCAAGATCAAAGTTGTCTTATTTTTATGGTAAATATAACATTCGTAAGACAGAGAAAGATAGATTTCTCCTCCCCATCATTCTATTTAAGTATTTATATATTGAGAGGAGAGTCTTACTATATCTTGTTATTGATGGTGTGAGTTCTGCTATATTTAATTCTCGCTACTGATAGATATTTTCTTTATAACCTTAACCCTATTTGTTTAGGAGATCGAACGAAGTTGACAGGCTAGTAATGGCGGAAGAAAGAGGCAGAGATCTCCCACAAGATCTGCAAGATGAAATTCTGCGTCGTCTCCCAATTAAATCCGTGGTTAGGTTTGAATCGGTTTCTAAAACATGGCAGTCTAAGTTCCACTCCCGTCGCTTCATCGACTTGTACGGTCGTCGGCCTTGTCATCCGGGTGGCGTCGTCTGCAACGACGACAATCCATTAGGGCTGCATACAGTCGACGATAAAGCTCTGACGGCCATGATCCCAGGCTTGTGGGACCAGCCGCTGTTGGACTCCATTAACACTCCCACCACTCCCGGAAAACTGGGAGGTTGGGTCGGCACAACTTCAATTGCCGGTCCCACCAGCAACGGCATCTACTGCTGGATGTTCGTTCCCCAAGCTCATCCACTGCAAACCCACAACGAAGCCTTGGGCTTGCAGCGGATCCGAATAGGCTTGTGCAACCCCTCTACACGCGACCACAAGCTCCTTGAGCCTTTTCCTCCTCGCTTCCGTTCTATATTGTCTGTGAAGCGTGGTGGTCATGCCCATTATGGTTTTGGCAAGATCGGTTCGGAGTATAAGGTTGTTGTCATCGCCCATCATGGTAAATCTTTCGTCTGCCTAGTCTACTCCTTCCAACAAGGCAAACGCGGCGAGCGGAGGAAACTCGTCGATTTCAAACACGGCCGCAAGAGGAATTTCGGCCATAGAAAGTCCATAGAGGCATTCAAGGATGTAACCGCCATCGTTTACGAGCTCGAGGCGTGCCCTCAAAAGTTCTTAGATCCTCCCATCGTGTGCTGTCGTTTAACTTTGCTGATGAATCGTTCGAAACAATGGTTATGCTAGAGCCGGAGCCAGAGCCCGGTCTCGAACCACTCAACTCTTTGAGTGAAGTTCTCGTGTTGCATGGACGTCATCTCGCTTTTATCTGCATACTTGGCACCCTATGGGCCCCGCCGCTGCTTGTTGAGCAGGTTGATATTTGGGCGATGATGGAAGATGGGGCCCAGAAATCTTGGACGAGGGTTTTCAGAATTAAACCCGATTTCCATGGCGGGTTGTATACCTTTTTTGGTATGGAATGCACTCCCCTAGAGGAGGAGGAGGAAGGTGGTGATGTGCGTATCGAAAGACTATTCTTTCGAGACGAACACGATAAACATCGGATCATTGCTTGCAACGATGCTGGACATAAATTGTATGGTCTTTGGGATCGTAGGACCAAGTATTGCTTGAAGACAAAATAGTTTACCTTGCTAGCTCCTCCACCTTCTTCTTCTCCTCTTATTATGATTATCATGTACTATTTTTTTGATAAAAATGATTATCATGTACTGTGGCCTAGCTATTTGTCTCTGAGTGTTAGATGTTCGGTAATATAATTCTGTTTTCTTGCGTTGTTTGTTTAGATCTTGTGGATTTGTCTGGAGCGTTGTTTTCTTGTACGTAGTTGAATTAATGTCCTGCTGCATGAGTAAACATATTAAAGTTGTTAAGATGGAAAAAGTGTGATTTGCGTTTTTTTTTGTTGAGCGGTTGATCATAAAATCAGAAAGCATAATCCCAAACGCAAGATGGGAGGAGCCCAAGTTATAAATCACAAGATCAATGTGTAGTTACACGTATATGCAGTGTTCTAAAATTTTGATGGCATAATATTAATCAGTGGGAATGATGAGAATGAGATTCAGAGGGTTGAAGTTGCTTTACATAAAAAGTTTACCATAAAAGATCTTGGGAAAGCAAGATATTTCCTTGGTATGGGGATATACAAGACAAAAACTGGAGCTTATTTGAGTCAGAAAAAAGTATACTTGTGATATCTTGGAAGTTTCTCAGATGATGGAATGTCGTGAAGCACTTTTTTCTCTACCAACTGGTCTGAAATTGCAATAGGATGTGGGAGAAATGATCACAGATCCTGAACAGTATAGAAGGCTTATTGGGAGACTATTGAACCTCGCTTTAACTAGAACATATTTGAGTTATGCAGTGCAACACTTGTCTCAGATTTGAGCCCTGTTTGCAGACCTACGGACATGAGCCCAAAGGCATTGATGGAAACCATTGCAAAGAAGCCTAATTTTGTGCAGAACCAGCCCCAGTTGCCCTCTCTAAGCAGCACCCTTTTGGAGCTTTGAAATAATGCTAAGACAATCCGATTCCATCTCTATGTGCCTCAGATCCATGTCCATAGCAATCTCTAATGCCCAAAGGACTGCCTCAGCTTCAGCCAGCTGAACATCCCCCGTCAACTGAATCCTCCTAGCGCCTGCAGCTAGCACCTCGGCCCGCTTGTTTCTGGCCACAAAGTTGATACTCTAACATCTGAAACCGAAGCATCCGAAGTGAACTTTATAGCTTCCTTAGCCGGAGGAGACCAAGTCGAAACCCCTGCTTGAACGTGGATCACGGGAACGTACGATAGGTCCTTCAGCCTCCTTAAACTCCTTGGACAGCAGACGAGCTTCTTCAACATTCAATTCTCTCGAAAATCCTCTGATTTCTAGCTCGCCAAAGACCCCACGTAGCCGACGCCCATAGAGCCAACTCATCTTTATCAACAGACCTCAGGACCAGTTCCATAAGCTCCACTGATACGGCAAAGCGCTGGTTAGAAAAACCTTTAAACTCGGGCAAAAGTTTCCAAACCGCCTTGGCTTCAGGTCATCTAAACAAGACATGTTCAACCGTTTCTTCCAAGCCACAAAACTCTCAAGCACTATCAGCGAGAATGTCCCAAACAGAAACTCTCTGATGCTGATTGCTAGCACACCCACCTTGCAAGATCACAATCTCCTCCTGCAGCAGAGCATGATAAGCTGATCGAACTGAGAAAACTTGCCATCAGAGGAAAGAAACCAAGTCCACTCATCAGGTAAAGAAGAATCAATCAATCAATCAATCTCAGATTAAGAATCTGTTCAGCATCGCAAGGGAGAAACATGCTCTCGACCAGCTGGCTTCGCCAATTCCCACTCTCCCAATCAATCAAATCTAAAACACGCAGATCCTAGGAATCCACCGATCCTTCCAGACCTTCAGACTAACTCCATTCCCAACACACCTGAAAGTGAAACAGCCTTTCAAGAGAGCTTCCCTTTGAGTTTCCCTTTTCATTTTCCCTTTTGGTCTTATTTGGATGCAATGAGGACATTGCATATTTTAAGTATGGGGTATGGGAAAAGGAAACTCTCTTTTGCCTAATGTTTGTACATATGTGTGCTTTGTGTGTCTTTTGCTTTGTTTGAGAAAATTTTTGCAAAAAAAATTCATAAAAATTCGAAAATTTTGTTGAAAAAGAACAAAAAGATTTTGTTTTGGACTAGGAATTCCCATCTTAGATGTCCATATGAAGGCTAATGATGATGTGAGCATGTAATGTCCTTTGCATATTTTTGGATGGTTTAGCCTCATAAATGGATGTTGTTTTTGATGTGATGTGATATCTAACATGTTTTTATTGAGCACATGAGTTCTTGGATGAAGTTTTGATGTAACTAAGCTAGAGTGAACCTTGTGAGATTATTTTTTGGCCATTTTAGGGATGTTTGTTCATATTGCATATCCCTCATTTTCTTGTGTGAAATAGCTCAAGCATGCTAAGTAATACTTGTTATTGAGGTGTTTATCTATTTTCCAAGACCAATATGAGATTTGTTCTATGCTTTGTGACATTGATTTGAACTTTATTTCATTTAGTCACAAAATATTCCATATCCTACCTTGAAGATAAACCGTTGTTTGTAGCCCCGTTTTAGCCTTAGACCTTTGTTTGAAACTCCTCAAAAATATGATTCCTAGCCTATATGACTTGACCCTTATGAGGTTGGACTTTAGTGAGAGGTTTGGAAGAATATTTGGAGAGTTGAGATTCTCTTTTGTGAAGGGCAAAGAATGGAGTTGCAAAATCAAGTGGGTAGTGCATCTTTGTGAAGTTTAAAGTGAAAAGAGAAGAAAGAAAAGAAAAGTTGAAAAAAATAGTGGATCGAAAGCAAAAAAAAGTTTAAGTTAAGAAAATGGGTTCGGACCGAGTTCAAAAGGACCTCGGGCCCGAGTTAGTGTGCAAGTCGATCCTAGTGAAAAAGTGTGAAAAATCCAACAAAAAAGTGAAGTGCAAAGATGAAGTGGAATGTTAAGTGAAAAGTGGGTTGAAAGTTGAAAAGAAGAATGAAGAAAATCAAAGTCTTTTGGATGAGTGAAGTCGAAAGTGGAAGAATTTGGTAAGTTTGGTGAGAGACTAGAAAGTTCAATCCCCTTGTAAGCACCACAAGGCCAAAGTGATTCCCACCTTATGAAATACCAAAAGCCCCATTACAACCCGGCCGAATGGAAACTCTTTGAGGATCTCCATTGAGCCCAAGTTCATATTCTTTGTGTGCATTGTAATAGGCATCTCTAGGTGGAGGAATTGGTGATATTAGCTTCAATAGTAAAGTCTTTGCTTGCATGATTTTTGAGTATGAGTGTTCATTTTGAAGCCTAAACACATAATGAGTGATACACATTTCCACAAACCTAAAGTGAGGCTTTGTTGTATTAGACTTTATTTCTTGAACACTTGATCATGTGTGATGACGTAATCTTGCTAGCATATCTATCACTCGTTCTTACTTGATTTTTCATATGAGGCTTTACTTGAAGATTGTGCTTCGGTCTTATTTACATTGTTATTGCTTGAGGACAAGCAAGTTTAAGTATGGGGCATTCTGATGTCTCTCATTTTGATGGTGTTTTAGTAGTTAATTTTCCTTGTAAATAAGTATTTTTCTTTCCTTTCCTTGTTAGTTTCGTTCCTTTTTAGCTTAGTTCCCGGTTTTCTTCAAGATTTGGAAACTATGCGAGCTTGTTATGTTTTGTAGGTAAAATGGCGCAAATAAGGGCGTTTTGGAGGAGTATCTAAGGAAGAGTCAAGCTCGGGAGCTAAGGAGCGGAAGAGCCATGCAAAGAATGAAGAGGAACTCAAGGGAAACCAAGAAGAGAAGAAGGACCGAGGCCCTGGACCGAGGTACTATCAAGTCGGGCCCGAGATCGAGCACCAGAGTACAGGACCGACGTTCCCAACGTCGGGCCCGAGGTTGCCCCGTGTCGGTCCGAGTCGGCGATTGAGAAGATTAGGCTCCAAGGCACAATGTTATGATCTTCCAAGTTTGCCCTTCTTCTAAATTGGGAATCCCTTGGTCCCCAATCCACGAGAGGCTATAATTAGAGGTAATTAGAGAGTATTTAAGGGGGCTTAATCACACACACACCAAAGACCACTCTCAAAGGCTCAAGGAAGACTTGGAGATCAAGGAGTTCTAGAAGCCTTGGAGGACAAGGACTTGCCTTGGAGCCCAAGGAGTTTAGAGGGGTAATCTAGTCTTTGTAGTAGGGGGAATAATCTCTATTTAAACCCTTGTAACCTCTCATTAGAAGATCATCACATACACTTTGGGAGTAAATTGAGAGTGAGGTTTGAGAGAGTAAAAGGAAGAAGGGGGTGGACTCTTCTCCAAGGGAGGGAAAGAACCCAAGATCTAGAGGAGGATTTGGGTGAATTCCTTTCCTTGGAGAGGAAAGAAACCTTTAGGCTTGGAGCGGGAGTAGAGATTGTAAGAATTCCTCTTCTTAAGTTTAATTCAAGTTTGCTTTGGCTTTGATTTTGTGATTGTGGATTTGACTTGCATGAATCATGATTTGCCTATGGTCTTTGATGATTGCTAGCTTGAATTCCATGATTAGTGAGTAGATAGCTTGATCTTAGGGTAGGGGTGAAAACTCCAGCTCAATTGCATGTGCTTGAACCAATTTCATGACTTGATTGCCTAAATCCATGTCTATTTACCCTATGGGCAAGATCCTTTGTTGGTAGCTTAGGAAAATCGGTTCGAAGGGATGAAGAGAGGATCTCTTGATCCCGCGGTCGAGTAGGAGTAGATAGAGAGTCGTTTGGCTTGAATGAATGCGTGAGCCTAGTTCCATGAGATTAATGGCATGATTGGAATTGTTGATCTATGTCTAAGGTGGAAGCCTCTAGTTCATGTATCTATATGAGAGCATGTGAAGTTGATGTTGGCATGAACCCCTAGCCCTAGGATCTCCTTAGCATAGCTTGTTTCTCCCATCTCTTTTGCATTGATTCTTGCGTCGAGCCCGAGTCCCCTAGCGTCGAGCCCGACTTTGTTTGTGCCTAGCTATCTCGGTTCCGAGATTGACAACCTCGGTCCCGAATTGATTTGCGTGTTTTATTCCCGTTGTGTTTGTGTTAGACAAATCGATCGTTCAAACGCGCATGAAATAATTCCCTGTGATCGACCTCGACCACCGTACTACAACGGGGTCATGATACAAATTTCTTTTGTTGATTGACCCAGGGCCCTATCCTTAGATTGGTATTATAGCACATCGGGCCTGTCATCAGTCGTCGTCGTTGTGCCTTCCGCCTCCCACTCTCAACTTCATGGAGATGCATTAGTCAATGTCCCTTCCCCCTTTTTCTCGCCTCTTCGTGTCGCGTTCTCGTTCCGTTAGGATTGCCCCTTCGTGTTTCTCCATTATTGCCCGCTGGTAGTAGCCCGTCTCCTCAGGTACACCCCCGTTTTCGATTTTGTATATATGCCCTTGTGCTCCTTGTAATTGCGGTTATCTAGGTTCTTGATTTCGTCTCCATTGCCGATCCCATGGACGGTACAGGTCAGCACCGAGTTGTTTCTGATGTCCTGTTGTTTCTGATGTCCTTAGGTTACAAGTCAACTTTCTGGTAAGCTCTCTTATTGTTTGCGGTGGTCGGGTTGTTTCTGATGTCCTTAGGTTATGAATACTGGTTTAAGGTGTTTTTCATTGTTGTGCTTTCTTGATTCGTATGGCCCCTGATGTGCTTTAGTTTACAATTAGCGGTTCGAGGTATTAGTTCTCCTTTTGGTTGCGATGTTGCTGTTAGCTGTCACGTACTGAAGTTGGTTCCTAGTTGATTGCTTCAGTGCTGGAATCCAGGATTGGGACTTTGGTATCATCTGTTTCCTTAATCAATCTACGGTGTTGGATTTGGATTCTTTTCCACTTTCTTGTACAGCTTTCGTCGACTAATCCTGTGGTCAAGCTCAGTTTCCTGACGAGCAAGCGAAAGAAGCTACAAGAAGAGCTCCGTTGTGTCGAAAAGCAGGTAAATGCTATGCCTTTTCTCTGTTTATACTACACAATCTGGTGTGAATTTTAAACCTTTATTCATGTTCCTGTATTGTTGTCTGAAATTGCTATTAAAAAGAGATGTTTGGATGGTGGTTTCAGCTTCCAACGCATGGCATTGTTGTAGGTGTATGAGCTAGAGACAACTTACCTTTTCTTGCTTTCCCCACTTATCAAGTTAAAATATCATCATCATCGTCACGTCATATATAGATATGTATACAATTATATAAACAACCCCGTCAAGTATCCAACTCTCTTAAGAAAACTACCAACCTAAATATCCTCGTATCCAACTCCTCAAAGTGTGAAGTGGGTTGTATTCAATTGTCAAATTGGCTGGGTTTTGAATGTTGAATCTTGGGTTTTGAAGAATCTTAGGTTTATAAGCATTGGGCTTTAATTAATTGTTCTCTGATCAGAGTTTAAGGTGCGTGTTTGATCAATTCTACTTCCCTTTACTTCTTCTGTGTTTTTGTTCACTAATCTTGATTCTTCCCGGTATAAGTTTGACTCATTAGGGAGAATATTTTGTGGGTTAGTTGGTTTGATCACAATCTGGGTGTTAATTATTGGTTCCAGTGCTAGAGTAAGGTTGATTGTGTTAATCTGATTATTAAACTCATCTATTAGAAGTTAAATGGTGTGGAAAGCCCATTTACGTGTAAGGAAATTGACCAATTTATAATTCCATTTGGGCTTAATATTTCTAAACATTTAATAGTAATTAAGGTCCACCAAGGATTTAATTTTGCTTTGTAATTTCAACCAGTGTGCTCTTTTCTTCAGTGGGCTAGCTGGGGATCTCTTGGATCTCAATTATAATATGAAGAACTACAGATTCATGGAATAAGTTTCTGCAAGAAAGAAAGTTATTATAATATAATCCCACTTCAAGTACTGGTTTTTTGCTGTCAAATTTCCAAAATTTGTTGATCTCAATCCTACTGTTATATTTGTAAATCTTAATACTTCACCTCACTACAATCTTATAAGTTTTAAAAAGCACTTAGCCTAGAAGCTAACCTCATCATCCCCTTCATCTCTTTACTTAAAGTCACTTTTGCCACTTTTTTTTTTTTATCATTTTGCCACATAATTGTTCCTTTAGTTTAATTTCAAAGCTCTTAAGCACACTGTTTAAAGCTTCCTTCCCTTAGTATCCTCCTTTAATTTCTTGCACAGTCAAAGAACATGATCTATGTCATTCTTGTGCATTAGAAGTATTGACACTTACTTCAATTTGCACCTCATTTCCTAACTATGTAAGATTTATTCACATACTATTTCTTTGTTTGTAACAGAATTCAGTTAGCAGAATTCAACTATATACTCCGACATATGTTGCCCGTGTGAAATCAATGGTTTGTGGTGCTGCAAGAGCTATAACTATTCCTTCAAATTTGTCTGCTTTATGGAGCTCTTTGCAGCAGCTACTATAGGAAATGAATGGAGCAACTGGGGTTGCAATGGATAATTCATTTTTTCAGTCACTTTTCATCAGTTTGGTGAAGGAAGGAGAAATCCCGGGGTCGGTTCGGGCCGGAGTTCATTGGACACCTACTGTAAGATTCATTTGTTGTCTAGACTTATTCCATCCAATTTAGAATTTTCCATTTTTCCTTGGATTTGAAGTACCTTTAGTATTTGGTTTTAACTTGATATACTAATTACATTGTCATTTTGTAAGTTGTACCTATATATAATCATGATTGTTCTGTTATGGCCTCATGTTTCTGAATCGATCCTATGGTGTCCAGGTTTTTGCCTCTGCTCAAAAGGAATGTGTGGATTATTTTCTTTCTCAGGTTGGAAGCTTGTCTACAAAATATCCATTTTGAATAATTCTCATGTCAAATTTTTGGAAATATTTGCTCTACATCATTTTACATTCTGTAAACACTTCCATTCTTTTGATGCTGCAAAATTCCTTCATCACTTATGACACGCTACACAAACTAGGAATTCCACAACTTGTGCAGTACTTGTAGGTAGCTTGAGTCCTGATTTATAGTATACCTTATTGTTTTCCCGTCGGCCTTGATCAATCCTTTGCATTTTGTCACCTTCAAATCGAACAATCGGTTCCGTATCAAAGCAAAATTCGGACATCTGAGTGCATGTGAAATCGAGTTTGAAACCTTTCGATATCGACGATCGTTCTGCTCAGATTGCAAGAGGAGCACAGAGGTGGTCCGAGACCACTCTGCCGACGACGTGGTCTGCTCGGAGTACGGGTTAGTGCTAGAGTCTCACTACATTACCAATCTTCTTTACGCAGTATGAGAGTGCCATGGAGAACTGGCTTGAAAAGGAAAGAGAAGCAGATTCTGATACAACATGTAACACACCACTTCTGAAGACTCCATCACCAATGGAGAAGCAATATGCTACTAGCACTTGGTTGCTAAATTTTAGGATGATCACGAAGCATACATTGTGACTTTGAATATTTTTGACTTGAGGGCGAGTTGTAGCTGTAAGATGTTTGAACGGTTGATAGATTTTAAGTATTAATCAAATTTGTTGACTAATAATTAACTCAATCTTAGTTTCAAATATTAATTTATTATTATTCCCCCATTAAACTATTTTTTTTATTGTATATTCATTTTGTATTTTTTATTTTTATATACGTAGGGATACTTTTTTAAGAAATTTTAGCAAAATAGGTCAAGTAATATATATTAACAAAATAAGTTTTTTTTATTGATGAGATTTTGAATTATGCATAGTTTGTTCAATTGAGAGTTTTATTCTATCATATTTATGAACATATTCATTAAATAAAAAATTCTCATAATATACATGTCCCCTATACACGATCCTGTTTTCCTAGAATTAACAAAACTCCGAGAAAGCTATTGTTCACACATTACAAAACAATACGACGTAAACTTATGACCAAGGCCCGTCCAACGGACGGGCACAAGTGGCTAGTAAATATATGAAAATTGTCATCAAGCAATTTAACTAATTAAAGGTATGTAAGAATGAATAAAAATGCAAAATAAAAAGAATATAAAAGTTTACATTAAATAGTTTACACTTTACAGGACTTCTTTGTATATAACATTTGTAGTCTCGCTTATTCCTTTTCCTCATAACACAAACTAAAGTATCCTTCGATAATTTAAATATAAAGAACTTATCAAACTTATAAAGAAAAATAAACCCAAATTTATTTATTTATTTTTGATCAGAAACAGGCAGGAGCCCTTTGATTTATTAAAAATATTTAAGCATCAGTAGCATCCTCTTCAAAAGTTACAAAACGGAATTGTAGGAAAAGGAAAAGGGAGTCTGGAACAGTAGAGAACTCAGAAAAAATAACATCAGAGGACAAAGCTAAATTAGCAAGAATACTAGCAGCACCGTTGGCAAGTCTTCGAATATGCTTAGGCCAAACTTCCTAGGAATCCTGATGTAAGAGACGACGACATTACGCTTAAACTGATGTATGTTTATATCCCTCAAATTTATTGAGCTTAGACTTATCTCTTATTTTATAAAGAAAAACTCGATTTCAATAGTTATTGACGATTTTGAATTTTGCCGAGAATATGAACTAAATTAAGGAGCATAATTGATCACTAAAGGAATTGATTATAATAGATTTGTGGGACAATCTTGAAAAACCTATTAAAATTCCAACCCAAAATCGTACACTCTTCGACACATGTTCTTGTTTCCGAATAGAGTCAAAGATCCCACATTTCCATTCCTCTTATTTACTTATAGGAAAAATGTGGTGAAAGCACTATTGGAGTTAATACCATGTGTCAGATTGCTTGTCATGTGTCACTGGGCAGGCGACATGTGTCGTCCTTTTAAGCACCCCGTCTAGTTTGTCGGTGGTGACACCATTTCAAATTCTAGCATGGTTTTTGAATCGTTAAGACTTGAGAAGAGATAATGAATTTTGCGAGCATGCATAGGAGTGCGCTTAAACTATAAAGTCGGGCAAGCAAAGTAGCAAGCATGATGATCATGACTATGTCCTTGAACCCCCTTAGGTTCGAAAACAAATAAGGTAGAATACATCAACAGATCTCCGTACTTACAATTTTTTTCCCTTTGGAACCCTGTACAAAAAAATGTGCATATAGACCCCTGTACTGCCCGCGTTTTTACCTATTAAACCCTTCATTAAATTCTCCCAAATATGTGAGCCTGACGCGCGGCCACGTGTCATAGTAATTGCCATGTAATGCCAACTAATATCCACATAATGCCCACGTAATGCCAAGTAATTGTATTTAATTTCAAACAATTTAATAAAAATTTAAAAGCTTATAAAAAAATTCCCTTTTGTTTTTCCTGGTGAAAAAAAGTCCCTTTTCTTCTTCATGTTTGGATCGGCGGTGGGCTACCGAGCAGATCGACGACCAGATTCCAAGCATCGGCGGTGGGCTTCCGGTTGGTGCCTCACCATCTGAAGAACTTGATGGAACCCTTAGGACGTAAGTACGAGAGCTTGAGGACTTCCTCGACCTCGTCGGAGTAAGGAGTGATTCCGGTGGCGGAAAGGGAGGATTTGAGGGCGGAAGGTGGGGAATTTGCAATGAGTTTGCGCAGGAGCCTGGCTCTGTGGGAGATGTGTGGCGTTTCGAGGTAGGAAGGGAACTTATTCTTCCTCTTCTCCTTCGCCCTTTGGCCTTCTGATTGGGGGTTTAGGGTTTGTGGGTCGGACGAAGAGGAGGAGGAACTTCAGCTCCTACCCGGATCTCAGGCAAGAGATCTCGCCATGGGAGAATGACATGAGGCCTAGGTACTTTGATTATTCTTATGTGGGGAACTATGAGTTTCCACAATTGGTAACAACACCTGCTGTTGCAGAGAGTTTTAGATCTCAAAAGATTGAAGGTGATGAGGAGAACAGCTCCGATGTCGAGGTGGCTAGTGCTTTGCCGGAAGATTCAACACCGCCTCCATCGCCGCCAGACTCGAAGGAGCCGGAATTGCAAAGCGTCCGGCGGAGGGGTCGGAGGAAAAAGAGATTGGCAGCACAATCTCAACCGCCATCTCCGCCAAGTTTGTAAATTGGAGGAAGAAGAGATTGGCAGCAAAAATTTGTTTGTCTTTTTTAATTTCCATGTCACCACATAAAATTGGCACAACTCGCTTCAGCTTGGTTTGTAAATCACGCGCTCGTCCACGCAAGTAGAAAAGTTCAATAGGTAAAATTGGGGGCAGTACAGGAGTCTGTTTGAACAAAATTAAGTATAGGGTCCAATGGGAAAAAACGTGTAAGTACGGGGGTCTGTTGTTGTATTTTGCCAAACAAATAAGGCACTACCCAATTTACATTCCGACATCAGATTTAAAAGAAAGCACTTCCCAATTTACCTTCTGACATCATGTTTTAAAGAAAAATCTTCCACTATTCACTTTTACTTGGCAACGTATTAGAGACCCCTTGAGCTTAGAGAAAAGTAGATTTTTTGTTTAGTTAATGTATGACACGTTCAAACCCCTTGGGCTTCATAGGGCGACATCTACGAGCTGCGCGCGGAGGGAAACGTCGATATTGAAGGACGAGGCGATATCTCTAAGCCGCGCTCGGAAGGAAGCATCGATATTGAAGGATGAGGCTACGTCTTTGAGTCGCACTCAAAGGGAAGCATCAATATTGAAGGACTAGGCGACGTTTCCGAGCCGCGCTCGGAGGGAAGGGCCGATAGCGAAGGACGAGGCAACTTCTTCAAGTCACGTTTGGAGGGAAGTGCCGATAACGAAGGACGAGGCAGCATCTCCGAACTGCGCTCGAAGGGGAGCACTGATATCGAAGGACGAGGCGACATCTTAGGACCACTTGCGTGCCGAAGGGCCTATACCTTATGGAATAGTCGGCAACATCCTTGAGCATGGCTCGAAGAGTGCATTCTTGAGCATGGCTCGAATAGTCAACAACGTACATCCTTGAGCATGGTTGTTGCAACATAACATATGTAAGAAACAAGTACATTCAGCTGAATACTTATTACTAGTGATCAATATATAGTAAAAGACGAAATGTAAATATCTTGAATTGCCTTGTATGTGACGAAGTACTCCTACCTGGTGGTTCTTGATGAAGTTTACTTTGCCAAGGCGCTTCGTCATAGTCTTTAAATAATTACGAGGTCATTATTTCGTGATGGTCATCCAACATTTCAATGGTATTATGTGATAGTGATAAGAAACCTTTAAAGTCCGGAGAGAATTTACTTAGAGTGGATAACATCTCATAAGTATCTTACGGAGTTTTTGAGTTTTGGGACGTAGTGGTAGCACTTATTGTCATCAATTGGTATTTGGTAGAGAGAAAAAAGGAAAATAGATATAAGAGGAAGGTCGAGACGCTACATGTGCTCTTATCCTCAACACCCCAAAAGACGTTATTCTTTTATTATGTCACTTATTTCGCCAGAGGTGTTGCTACGACTTTATGTACAACTATAAACTATCCCCCAATAGCAAGTAATAAATCCATCATAAAAAGTTATTATATAGAAAAAGATTTTAAATCTCAACAATTGCATTATAATCCATGAAAAAGATTTTCTCAACCGTAAGTAGAGTAACTCTACCCTAACTAAATTCTTCCGTGAAGCCATCCATCATCATTTTAGAGTATATACAATGGTAGACCAACATCTTGGTCAAACAAAAAAAATCATATTTAATTATAAAATAATATAAAAGAGGGGATTTGGTCATCAATTTGGCCTTCATGATTGCTAAAAAAATTATGAATGATTAGGGTATATGGCATTTGGAAAATGCCATATAGCCTAAACAAGCCACCATCCTACAATTTTGCACGCATGGCATGAAGTAGGGGAATAAAACTGCTGCGCGCCTGCCATTCCTCCCAACCGGTTCTTTTTTCCCGGCGAGAGAAAACCAGGTGATTGTCACCTGCGAATTCAGGCGAATTCCCCATGCGATTTCAGGCGTATTCCAGCACGAATTCCAGCGTTTTCCAGTGCGATTTCAAGCTGCAAACACGAGTCTCGATTGTCACCTGCAATTTCCTGCGCGTGATTGATCGAGCCACTGTCACCTGCGATTTCCTACGATTTTCGGCGTAATCCGCGCGGATTGTCACTGTCGACTACAATTTTGTCGACTGCACGTGATCCAGCAGAGGATTGTCACTACAAAATCCCTGCGCGCGATCGAGCCTCCATCCTCCAGATTGTCACTTGCGATTTCGAGCAAAAGGTGACACTTTTTCCTTAAAAATCTAGTAGTCACTACAAATTGTGATAGTAGATGACAATTAAAGTGAGAATTTTCGTAATTACAGTGAGGCGCGAGATCGAGCCACAATCCTCCAAATTGTCACTTGCGATTTCTACCGACGAGCAGAGGATTCGAGAAAAAGGTGACAGTTTTTCCTTAAAAATCTAATAGTAACTGCAAATTGTGATGGTAGATGACAATTACAATGATAATTTTTGTAATTACTGGAAGTACTCAATGAGAAGTGACAATCTTGTAATGACAAATGATGAATTAGAAACCACAGTTGATGATAGTGATCAGAATTGCTGATAATTGTTCATAGGAAAGACAGAAATGACAATTGATGATAATTGTTCATAGAGAAGACAAAATTGAGAATTTAGTGTTGATAGAGATGACAATTCATGATAACTATTCATAGGAAAGAGAGAATTGAGAATCTAGTGACAATATTTACATGATAATGATAGTGTAGAGCCAATTTCAATTTCTAGTGACAATATTTACATGATAATGGTTTTTCTCTCTGATCGATGACAATATGGACCTTGTAATTGTACCAGTTTGCATTGGAGGAGGATGGAAGACAGAAAATGACGAATGCAAATATGTTGGAGATGTCACTACAAAGGCATTTGTAGTGACATCAAGCATGAAGCAGAATCAAGCAGCACTGCAATCATCATGAAATAGGATTCATATATCATCATTGTCACTTGTTGCACTTGATTGTAAAAACTGCCAAACATTGTCACTTGTTGAACTTGATTGTTAAAACTGCCACTTCTTTGTTTATTGCTATATCAATGTCATTTTTCATATGTCACTTGTTGAACATATATCATCAATTTCAGCACTATCATTGATTTATCATCACTTATATGTATTGTTATATCAATGTCACCACTTAGTTCGAAATATATGAAAACTGTCAGTTCTAAGAACCATTAATGTCACTTCGAAATAGCAACTTCGATTGTTTGTTAATAGATATGTCATCACTTTTTGTTATATTTTGTAGAACGTATATCATTTATTTTGCGTGATAACATCTGTTCGTGATGATGGATAAATCGTCACTTGTTCACGTTGCTTTCAAACTGTCACTATAATTGGGACAGTGTTCAGTTAGTTGTTTGATGATTGGTATATCAATTGGAACACACGATAGTTTTAACACAAAATACGTTCATAATATTCATTTGGACATCTAGTATGTTATCCACCAATTGTCACCAAATCAAATCAGTTGGACATTTTGTTTAACAACAATGCCTTAAACTGTCACTACAAAATACATCCATACGATTCAGAACCAAATGTCACCAATTCGTTTAACATGTCATCACACTTTCATCACAACTAAGTTTAACAACAAAATCAAAGAACATAACATTCATTTGGACGTAGGCAAAGGCTCTTAGATCCAAGTGTCATTAAACACATCAATTGCCATTTTCTCCCTATGTGTCATCATGTGCTCATAATCCAGATCATCCAAGGTGTCACCTAAGACAAAAGCCTCAATGCACTCGATAACATACACACAACAATTGTCACCTCTGCAAAACAAGTAAAAATAAAAAAGTCAAGAGTGAAATCTACATCTTCACAAAACAAGCATAACAGTATAACAATACATACCTTGTATCACTTTCATCTTGACAAACATTCTCATCCCTGGACCATGTGAAATCTGCATCTAAATTGCCCAATCTCTCAAACAAACTAGATACCTTCATCCAGAAGGGAAGCAATTTGCAAAAAGGACTGACAACACAAAAATGACACATATCTAGATAATTGTCACTAGAAAATACAGAGCAAGCACAAATGGCTACTTCATTGTCACCACTTAGCATAAACATCACAAAATTGTCACCTTGACCTCAAACATGCACGCAATTATAACAGTGACACCACTTAACATGAACAACCACCAAAATGTCACCACTTAACACAAACCGCAAAATTGTCACCACTTAACATAAAATTGTCAACACTTAACATAAACATCACAAAATTGTCATCACAAACCTCAAACATACACACAGTTATAATAGTCACACCACTTAACATGAACAATCACCAAATGTCACCAATTAACACTAAACAGTGTTATGAAAATTGTCACCACAAAAACACATCATCACAAATCCCTAGAACAAACACGAAAACTCAAACTCGGAGTATGTTAAGCCATCACTAAACCAGAAATGATTCACATTATGAAGTATCATCAACAAAAAAACCAAAAACGAAAACATAGAACCAAAAATTCAAAAACAAAACTATAAACCTAACACATACCAGGAAAACGAGATCTACTAAAACAACAACAACAATAGAAGAGGACAAATATGCTTCAAACGACATAAACACAAAACTAAAACGAAAATAAACAAACATTTACTCACGAGTGACAGAACGAGACAATCAGCACACAAGAACTCAAAATCTTCAATGTCAACGCCAATGCATGCGACTTGGAGAAGATGATTGAGCGAGAGCATGAATCCGACTTCGTGTGAGGTGGATCGACAGTTAATCGGCAGAGCAAGAGGAGAATTCGGGATTTCACAGGTCGTGGTAGTTGAGAGGGAAGAGAGACGCGAAAATGAGAAGAAAGAAGAAGAAAGCAGTTTTTTTTATTTCGTTATGCCATAGTTGCAAATAAAGGGGTTTCGGGCCACGGATGAGAAATGGGCCTAAAAACATGCCGCCCGGCCCAAATCCTAAAAAATTATTGATCTTTGCATAAGAAGGTGATATGTGTACATTTATACTATTCTTTTGGTTTATTTTTTATTTACCTAATAAAATAATAAGAAAAAAGTATTAGTTAATATTGTGATGACTAACATTTTTGCCAACCACTAATTCTACTCTTAGTTTTAGGGATAAAAAAGAGGTCCCTATCGGACCGGGCTTCTAGCTTACGTCCCTTCTACTCAACTAGTTGAAGCCGTTGGGTTCACTTTTGGGCCAACATGCCCACTATCTGTATTCATTTGCTTCGCCATCAGACCCACCACAACAACTTGGCCGGCTGGAGGGATCGTCCATTCATTCTCTACGAGTGGAGTGGTGGTCGGTGGACGACCACAACGTTCAAATAGGCACAGATAGATCTCGACGGTGGTGTCATAGATGAAGTTAAGAGGGGCAGTGCAAGCAATAAGGCTTGATTTGACGGAGGACGCCCAAGATTAATGAGGCATAGTCGAGAACGGGGAAGATCGACTATTTGGATCTTGCTCCTTTGGCTTCCTTGCTCATGTTACAGTAAATCCAAAGCCCATATGAATAATGTCGCATATCAGTTGCTGCTTTTGCTATTCTTTTATTGACACCAATGGGGTTGATTCGGATTTCCTTCTTCCTTATTCTTCCCCATTTGTTTTGTTGATCGGAAAAACAGGTATTGGGTTGTACAATTATTGCAACATTTGGACTTGGTGCAGCTCAGGTACATGAACAGGGGCGCATGCTGAATGGTTTTGGATTGCAGAATTATATGTTCCTTATTCCTTGAATATTGATCCGTCCCATCAGGTCCTAACGACTTTTGTTACTACATATATGACAAACAAACCTGGTCATAGACTTCTTCTCCTTCTAAGTGTCAAGAACATATATTGATATACTCCCATGCAGAAGCTAATTACACTATTGGAGTTGGGTGATAAGTTTTTCTTCTTATAGTTTTTGTCAGGTGGCATGACAGTTAGCCTCTTTCTTCTTCTTATAGTTTTTGTCAGGTGACACATAATGGCAAAATAGAACGGAAGAATGACAGACAACAAAATCATCGTGAAAGACAAGAATGCAGAGACAACTAACGATGGATTGAAAATCCATTGAGAGAAAACCATATCTCTCCAATATCCTATGCTGACAAAGACCAATTACCCTGTGTGGTCCATAAAGATGGAAGTATACCTCACAACGCAAGGATTGTGGGAAGTAGTGGAAGGATCCGCGCCAGTTGAGGCCAAGAAAGATAAGATGGCCATGGCGTCCATTTTCTAGGCAATTGGAGAAGATGTGCTCCTGCAAATAGGAGCAAAGAAGTCAACAAAGGAAGCGTGGGAGATGATCAAATTGATGAATCAAGGGGCCGAGAGAATTAAAGGAGTAAGAATTCAAACCCTTCTCAGAGAATATGAATGTCTCATAATGAAAGAAAGCGAGTCAATAGATGACTTTGGCTCTAGATTGAATGTGAATGTTAGTAAGTTGAGAAGTTTGGGACACACAATCGATGAGCAAACGGTGGTGAAAAAACTATTGAGATCCACTTCATCCAAGTTTGTGCAAACCTCAACAAACATAGAAGAATTTTCTGATTTGAAGACCAAGACTCTAGATGAAATCATTGGTTCCCTAAAGGTCCATGAGGAACGTCTGAATGAATTTTTAGATAAAGGCCTAGAAAGTGCCCTCCTTACACGTGATGAATGGAAGGCAAGAGAGAAAGGGAAATCTAAAGAGAAGAATCAAAAATAGGAAAGAACACAGTTCAAAGGAAAGGGAAAGAGTCAGACTACTGATGGAGAAAACAAGCCTAAGAAGCATTTTGACAAGAGTAAAGTCAAATGCTTTGCATGTGGAAACTTTGGACATTTCAAATACGAATGTGAGAAGAAGGATAAAGAGGAGAAAGTTAATCTCACTATGAGGAAAGATGATCAGAATCTGCACAAGATGCAGAAAATCATGAATTCAGTAAATGGTATTTGGATTCAGGAGCGAGCAACCACATGACAGGCGACATCAAGTTGTTTGCCACTATTGATAGACAATTTAATGGAAAAATCAGACTTGGTGATTCCTCTTCTGTAGACATTCATGGAAGAGGTAACATTATTTTTTCCAGTTCTAGCGGTGAAGATGTTATCTTGACTAATGTGTATTATATCCCAAAGTTAAAGGCAAATATTATTAGCATGGGACAGCTGGATTTGAATGGAAATAATTCCATTATAAAGGATGGAGAACTGAGTATATTTTCAAGGAATGGAAGACTGATTGCAAAAGTAAGGTGATAGTTGAACAAATTGTATACTCTTCATCTCAAAACTGCCAAACAAGAGTGTTTGCTGTCATTATTGACTAAACCAAGTTGGGTGTGGCACGCCAGATATGGCCATGTGAACTTTAACTCCCTGAGAAAGCTCTCTGAAGATAATATGGTAGTTGGAATGCCAGAAATTCGCCAAGTCAACAAGCTCTGTGATGGATGTATGATTGGGAAACAACACAGAAGTTCATTTCCAAAGGCTTCATCATATAGATCAAAGGAACCACTCGAGTTAATCCATGCTGATCTTTGTGGTCTTGTATCTCCACCAACATTAGGAGGTAATCTCTATTTCTTACTTTTAGTAGATGATTAATCTCGCTATATGTGGATAAAACTGTTGAGGAGAAGGGATGAGGCGTTTCTTGGCTTCAAAATATTTAAGGCTAGAGTTGAACTTGAAAAGGGTACTAAGATCAAGGTACTCAGAACTGATCGTGGTGGGGAATTCACATGAAAGCAATTCAAGGATTTCTGTGACAGTGAAGGGATCAAGAGACATCTCACTACACCCTACTCACCTCAACAGAATGGGGTGGTAGAGAGGAGAAATCAAACGATCATGGAAACGGCAAGGTGCATGTTGAATTGCAAGAAGGTACCATCATGTTTTTGGGGAGAGGCTTTAAGTACAGCCGTATATATCCTGAATAGGTCCCAAACAAGGAGTTTGGATGGCATCACACCTTATGAGGCGTGGAATAAAAGAAAGCCAGTTGTGAAGCACTTGAGAATTTTTGGGAGTGTGGCTCATGTCAAGGATACCACACCACATCTTCCAAAACTTCATGACAGAAGCTGTAAGATGATCTTTGTTAGTTATGAAGATGGATCCAAGGCGTACAGATTCTTCGATCCAAGCAAGAAAAGAATTGTAGTCAGCAGAGATGCAATTTTTGATGAGGAAGGAAGTTGGAACTGGGACAACTCTGAGGAGTCCCAACTAAGGCACCAGGGAACCTTTGTTGTGAGTATCTCTGGGGATGAAGAATCTGAATTTCCTTGTCAAGAACAGAGACATGAAGGTTACATGTCTGATGATGCAAGCCAACAAGATTTCGATTCAGAAAATGATGAATCTCAAGGCAGTCAGTTGCAACAGACTTTAGGATTAAGGAGTGTGCAGTCAAATGATGAAGATCAGTCCGGCATGACTCCTGTAAAGATGAGATCTTTAAAACAGATATATAAGACGACCCATGAAATAGAAGGAGAGGTTGGGTTATGTTTTATTGTCGAGGATGAACCCTATACATATGAAGAAGCTGTCACAAATCAGCATTGGAGAAAAGCAATGGATGTTGAAATGGAGTCAATAACAAGCAATGGAACATGGCAACTTGCTGATCTTCCTAAAAGTCACAAAGCTATTAGACTTAGATGGATCTACAAGATAAAGAGGGATCCAGATGGAAGCATTCAGAAGTATAAAGCAAGGTTAGTGGCTAAAGGATATGTACAGAAATTTGGGATTGATTTTGAAGAAGTTTTTGCTCCAATTGCGAGAATGGAGACAATTAGAGTGCTATTGGCATTCGCAGCAGTCAGGAACCTAGAAGTCCATCATTTAGATGTCAAGACAGCCTTCTTAAATGGTGATTTGAAGGAGGAAGTATATGTGAAGCAGCCGGAGGGATATGAAGACAAGAAATTCCCTGAAAAGGTCTTGAGGCTTCACAAGGCATTGTATGGTTTAAGACAGGCTCCACGGGTCTGGAATTGCAAGTTAAACCAGTGCTTGAAGGGACTTGGCTTCATAAGATGTCAATCGGAGCATTCTGTCTATACCAGGTTCACTAATGATGAAACAATGGTCCTTGGAATTTATGTTGATGATCTAATTGTGATTGGATCAAGCAGGGATGCCATCAATTCATTCAAGGGGGAGATGAAAAGGATATTTGATATGAGTGATCTAGGTATGTTCAGTTACTACCTTGGGATTGAAGTTAAGCAGACAAAGAAAGAGATCTTCATAAGCCAGAAAGGGCTTTCAAGGAAGATACTGGAGAAACTTGGATTACAAGACTGTAATCCTAGTGCAGTGCCAATGGAGCCTCGGATTAAACTATCAAGACAGGATCTGGATGAAGGTTTAGTTGATGGAACACAATACAGAAGCTTGATAGGAAGTCTGAGGTATTTACTAAATACAAGGCCAGATCTTTGTTACAGTGTGGGCGTTTTAAGCAGGTTCATGGATTCTCCAAGAATGTCTCATATGGAAGCCTTGAAAAAAGTTGCAAGGTATGTGAAGGGAACGTTGGAGTATGGATGTGCTTATCAGAAAAATTCGACATTTACACAGTTAATAGGCTACTCAGACAGTGATTTAGCAGGAGATATTGATGATCGTAAGAGCACTAGTGGAGTCATATATTTCTTGGGTAAGAATCCTGTAACGTGGTCTTCTAAGAAACAAAGGATTGTTGCTTTGCCTTCTTGTGAGGCAGAGTATGTAGCAGCAACTGCAGGAACATGTCAGGGCCTATGGTTACAATGTCAGGTGGATTCTCTGGAAGGAAAGAAGAATGGAATTCCAACACTATATGTGGATAACAAGTCAGCCATTGCTTTGGCCAAGAACCCTATATATCATGATAGGAGTAACCATATAGATGTTGATAACTAGATAAGCATCCCTAACAATCAGGGATTTATTTCCTAAAGCACAAAATAGCATATTATATAGTAATAGGATATAAAAGGCTTAATTGCTGAGATCTGGGAATGATTGCTGATTTTTGGGAATAATTATGCTAATTGATTTATTTCTGCTTTATTCTCTGCTGGGATTGTATCATTGCATCCCCTCTGAAAACTCGACTTGTCCCCAAGTCGAAAAAGGCTCTTATCCTGGATCTTCTCATGATGCCTTAATGCCCTACAGTTTACACTCTCGCCCATTAAGCCTGAAAATCAGGGACATGTCATTCCAATTAGCCAAAACAGTGTTCAAAGAGGCTAGCCACTTAATTCCCAAAACCACTTCTGCTGCACCCAATGGGAATGGGTAAAAATCCTCAGTAATGATGAAGCCTGGCAACTGAAGAGATATGGCAAGACATAGCTGGCTGCAAGGGATCACTTCTCCATTCCCTATCGTCACTCCAAACACAGGAACTTCTCGAGTTGGTAGATGCAACTCCTTCACTAATTGGTCTGAGATGAAGTTATGAGTTGAGCCGCTATCTATCAAGACCAACACTGACCTGCTTTTCACCTTGGCTGACAACTTCATTGTGGTGGAAGTTTGGCCTACAATCTGATGGAAGGATATTGCTGCTGTAATTTCGTCTTTCTCTACATCTACAGCCGGTGAAATCTCCTCTTCATCACCCAAAGGAGTTGTATCAAACTCACCTGTGTACTCCATGTTAGAAAAAGTTGTTTTACACCTATGACCGGGTGAGAATCTGTCCCCACAACGGTAACAGAGACCTTTTTCACGCCTCTGTTGCTTCTCCATATCCCAGGGCTTGTGTGGTGCAGGATTAGTACTAGGGCTTCTATTATGTTGATGAGGTGAATGGGCGGACAAAAGGGAATTTTTGTTTTCTGAGTTTGCAAGGGGCTGGTTTGAGGAGCTTTGAACTACTTTAGCTTCAAACTCTAAGGCGAGACTTACCGCTTTAAAAACAGACCTGGGCTTATGGATTCGGACCTCCGCTTTCAACTTGTCTTTAAGCCCGGAGAGAAAGACGCCTAACAAACAGTGCTCAGGCCAATCCCTAACTCTCGCAGCACATCGGGCAAATTCTTGACGGTATTCTTGTACGATACCCATCTGCTTGACTGCGCATAAGAACTCATCCGGATTCTGGAATTCCGGGGGTCCGTAGTGCTCTTGAAATGCCTTTACAAGGTCCTCCCAAAACAAGATCTCTCCCTCACCGGAAATCCATGCAGAGAGATCAAGTGCATCCCCTTCAAGATGCATAGATGCAATTTCAACCTTCATCTCATCTGGGGTTTGGAAGTACCGGAAGTACTTTTCAGCCTTTAGGACCCATCCGCGTGGATCCCCACCTTCAAACTACGGGAAGTCAATTTTAGCTTTAGAGCGGTGATTGTTGTAGTAGACTCGGTTGTTGGCGTCGTAGGCATCATAATCATCAACATATCTAGGATGCTGGCGGTCAACCGGTTGTCCTCTCTACATTCACGGTCTGCCCTGGAGGAATCCCGCTGGACTACCGTCGGCTGCACTGGTGTGGTGTACATCCCTAGCTGACAGCTGGGCGGAGAGAGATTTGATGAGGGGACAGCCAGGTCATTCATCATATCTGGCGTAGGGTTTTGACTAGTGGAGGGTGGAGGGTTTTTGTTTTCTTGATTAGTGTTTTGTATATTGGCATTTTGTTGATTGGTAGAAGAATTGGAATGGGTATTCACCACCGGATCGATGGCTCTGATACCAAAATGATAAAACCTCAAGGAGAATCTCTCTTGAAGCCAAAATATAGGACTGATTTTTATTTCAAATAACTAGATAGTTTCTTACCTTGTAGCTTCTTCACCTTATATAGGAGACTCCTAATAGAATTGGAAATAACTACATAAGCATCCCTAACAATCAGGGATTTATTTCCTAAAGCACAAAATAGCATATATATAGTAATAGGATATAAAAAGGCTAATTGTTGAGATCTGGGAATGATTGCTGTTTTTTGGGAATAATTATGCTAATTGATTTATTTCTGCTTTATTCTCTGCTGGGATTGTATCAGATGTGAAATTTCACTTCATCAGAGATTGTGTGGAGGATGAAGAAATCAGTTTGGAGTTTGTTAGAACAAACGAACAACTGGCAGATATTTTGACAAAGTCTTTAGCAAGATTGAAATTCAATGAATTGAAGGGCAAGATCGGGATGAAGCTGCCAAATCAAGCTTAAGGGGGAGAATCATGTAATATAAGCTTGATTAAGTCAAGTATGCAACAGAAGTTGTTTATTTGCATGCGTGTTTAATTAAGTCAATGGCATAGCAGTTAGTCACCATGACAGTTATAAAACTGTTATAAGAAATTAGTTAATGACAGTTAGGATTGTTGTTAGTTACAACCGCTTCATGGTGTGTATTATATATATGTAATTAACTGTAAGAATCAGTTAACTCTGCAATTAGCAGTTTGATCAATACAATAGAAACGTATTGCTTCAATTGTGGTTTGTGTGTGACTTTTTCTTTGATTTTGCACCAAATCAGATTAGTTTTTCTCTTCATTGTCTGCTGCAATTTCGTATTTTGTAAAGGTTTGTTGCAGCTTGTGAAAACCCTCTTTTTTCTTTTCCTTTTAGCATTCTTCCTATGTGAATCTGAACGAGTAATTTGCTAAGTAGCAAGTATGTCTAATTGCAGGATTCTGCATCTGATGGATCGATTCTGCGCACCGTTTGTTTAGTTCTCTCAGTTGTTGGAGTGATGGTATGTTAATATTCTCTATTAGTTGTCATCTAACGGGATTAGTGATTTGTGCTTGAATTGTCTTGATCAACTTATTCTTTAATCTCAACTGAGCTATGCAGAACTATGTCAGAATGGAGAACATGTCACATGGTTTGGGGTCCTTGGGCTTATATGCTATCATTTTAGTTGGCCTATGGCATATATTCTTTTCGTACAATAGAACACAATATTTATCTGTTAAGCATGCATCAGAGATCAATGTTATGCTGAGCTTAGTTCTTTACGCTGTACCATGCTCGGTCTACTATCTAATCGAATTTCACTTCGTGTCAGTAGGTTAGGAATTGGCCTTGGCGAAGATGCGGTCGTTCTACTTGCACGATATCATCTCCTTTGGATAAATTCAATCGATCCATACTTCGATTTGAGGTGTAACAGCAATCTGACCTGCAAATTTCAGTATGGTTAATTTCTAGACTGAAAGCATTTTCTGATTTTGCTGATGCCAAACTTGGGTTATTCCCAGATACAAGATCGGTAAGTTGAAGGTCCCAATTTTGTACTGAAAGGCCCATCCATATGAAAAATTAAAAGAAACAAAAGGAAAGGAAATGAATTGCCAATGAATGCAATTCCATTAGGAACTTGAGCACCAAGTTCCGATCTCTGGCTTGCTATCTCATCATTCATCAACAAGTTTGAAAAGCTATGTGAGTCTCTACAGATTGCCTATATCAAACGTAGTAATAGTTTGCCTGCAAACAAACACAAAACTAAAATTTTTGGAGGAAGAGGCATACCAATTGATCCAGATGTAGCTTCCCATGTCTTATCCATTTGTAGTAGTCCACATAGTTAATGAAAAAGGTAAACAAATCATTAGACAAGTATTTAAATACGTGCCAACAAGAATGAAATATACTTGGTGGAAAGATTAAAAATCATACTCCCTCCTCACAATATAAGGGGGGTTTTTCTTTTTTTTTTTTGAATAAAAGGGGTAATTTTTATTCACAAACGAGGAACATACAAAATTGTTGCTAGCAACACTAGCTTGTTACATTGATTTCAATCCCGAGTCTTCTAAAGACTCTTCTAGCCTCTCTAGTACTAGTCTTCCACCTAGCCATAAGGCAGTTTCTAACCATACTAATGCAGATACCAGTGCAAACCTCAACATTCATCCTCTCATCCTTGAATATGATGGCATTCCTAACTCTCCAAACATTGTACATAACCACACACACACTTAAGTTCCACAAACAGAATTTTAGTGATCGTTTCTCAGCCAAGCCTGCAGTTTGGTCAAGCCAGTCTTGAACATTCCTCACTCTTCTTCCCATCCTAGTCCACTCCAAAACTCCCTTTAAGATCTTGCTAGAAAACTTGTCTCTTCCTTAAGCTCATTGCATAACACACAGGTGGCATCAGTGGTAATCCCAAACATCTGCAGCCTATCCTTTATCATAGATCCTCCATTTATCGTCTTCCAAGCATGGAAAGTCAGCCTAGGTGTATTCAGCTTGTGCCAAATATTAGGAAACCAGCTGGCAAACTCACCCTTTTCTCTCAAATTGTTGTATAAGGCCTTAACATCCAGTTTTCCATTGCTCATGGTCAGCACTATAGGGTTGTTGCCTTCTTCCAGAGTTGCAAGCAGCTCATTCCTCATACGCATGATGGCACTCCATAAAGAGCTGTCAGTTTGCTTGCTCTGCAAGCTCCAAATGTCTCCAGATCTTATATGAGTGCTAACAGCCCAACTTTGCCATATAGAGAAATCTGCAGCATCAGAAGCACCAGTAATTTCAGGGCAAAGATCATGAAGTAGCTCTATGAAGGAGGCCTTATTCCAAGTGTAGATATCCTTGATTCCAACTCCTCCTTCTTCTTTTGGCTTACATAACTTTTTCCAAGCCACAGGGGCTTTCCTCCCTTCACAGCTTCCACTCCACAGGAAGTTTCTCAGCAACTTTGTTATTTCTTTGATAACATTCTTAGGCAACAAGAAGATTTTGCACCAGTAGCTAAGAACTCCAAACAGCACAGCCTTCATCACCTCTAGTCTACCAGCATAGGAGAGATGCCTGCATGCCCAAGCATTGACTTTACCTTTTAGTTTCAAAATCAGACCATCAAAGTCATGTTTCTGCATTCTTGAGCTACTAAGAGGGACCCCCAGGTATTTGTCAGGTAGGGAACCCAGTTGCATCCCAAGCACATCAAGGACCCCCTCTGCTTCTGAGCTACTCAAGCCAGCAAGAAAGACATTGGATTTATCCTGGTTAATTTCTAAGCCAGCAGCCTTGCAGAAATCAGAAAGAAGTTGTTTCACTGCCTGAACAGAATCAAGACTCCCATGAGAAAAGACAAACAAGTCATCAGCAAAACTAAGACTGGTGATCCTTGCACGAGAGCATCTTGGATGAAACTTGTAGCTCTGATGAGAGGCCAAGCGCTGGAAAGCTCTGCTAAGAAATTCCATGAGAATAACAAACAGATAGGGGGACAAAGGATCCCCTTGTCTGAGCCCTCTCTCCCCTTTAAAGTGTCCATAGAATCCCTTCCCTATTTTCACAGTATAGTAGCAGTTACCCACAGTTTCTTTGATCCACTGAATAAGCTTAGTATGGAACCCCAGGCCTTCCAAAACTTGAAAGAGAAAGCTCCAATTAACTGTATCATAAGCCTTTCTTAAGTCGATCTTGATGGAACATCTTGGGCTAATGTATTTTCTTCCATAGCTTTTGACAATCTCTTGGCAAACAGCTATGTTATGCTTGATACTCCTTCCCTTGATGAAAGCTCCTTGAGATTTATCAATGATAGAAGGAAGGGCCCTTTGCATTCTTGAAACTATCATCTTTGAGATAACTTTACTAATAACACTGCAGCAAGAGATAGGTCTATAGTCTCCAATCACACTCGGGTTATCCACCTTGGGAACTAAGGCAATAACTGTGTTGCCAACCTCTTTAAGCAGTCTACCAGAATCAAAGAAGTCAAGAATAGCCCCTGTAAACTCTTCACCAATTACATTCCAAGCCTTCCAGAAAAAATGAGCATTAAAGCCATCAGGCCCCGGGGCTTTATTTTTACTGATACTCCACAAAGCTCTCTTCACATCCTCCTTAGAGAATTGTTCCACCATCAAGTCTCTTTCTGCAGGGGCTAATAGCTTACCTTCACTGAGAATAGACAAGTCTGCAGCTTCACAAGTGACTTTCCTGCCAAGGAATCCCTCAAAGTGTTCCACAATCATCTTTTTCACTTCAGATTCTTCACTGATAACGACTCCATTGTCATTGATTAAGGAGCTGATCCCATTTCTAGCCACCCTTTGCTTCAAACTGTTATAGAAGTAGCTACTACACGAGTCATGGTACTTTAGCCAGTGCACCTTAGCAAGCTGTTGTAGAGAAATTCTCTTACTTCTCAGGTTTCTTTAAGATCACTAAGCACTGACCTTTCCATCTCCATGAGATTCCTTTCCAGCGGTCTTAATTGAAGCTCTCTTTGAATAACACTCAGCTTTTTGTGGCCTTCCTGGATGTCTTCTTCAATCTTGTCTAACTTTCCTTTCTGGAGCATTTTTAGCGGCTTTTTCAACCTCTTAAGCTTACTTACCAACTGGAACATCTTCACACCTCCAGCAGCTGCGGAATTCCACACAGATTGGACAGTGGAGTTGAAATTTGGATGATCAGCCCAAACATTATTGAATCTAAATGGAACCTCTTCTGCTTCTTTCTCGCCCTTGATTTTCAAGAATGCAGGGCTATGATCTGAGCATTCAGGTTCATCAAAAGAAGCATCAAAATTTGGGAACTCATCAATCCATTCTTGATTAGCAAGAATTCTGTCCAGCTTGCACATGATTTTGGTACCATCCACATGCTTATTAGACCAAGTGTAGAAGGCACCAGAAAACTGCAGATCACTGAGTCCAATCCTATCCAAACAGTCCAGAAAGTCTTTGCTGTAATTCTTGTTCCTCTCTTTCTCATTGAATTTTTCAGATGCAGCTTTTATAGAATTAAAGTCTCCCATTACCACCCATGGAGTGTTGCCCATGATAGCTGCCATTTGATCCAGCTCCAACCACAAATTCTGTCTTACATTCTCATCATTAGAAGCATAGACAAAAGTGCTAGTAATAGGCATATTCAAAGCTTCAGAGTTGATAACACAGTGCAAGGCTTGAGCTGATTCCATGATAATGTCCAGCTTCTTAACAATTCTAGCATTCCAAAACAACCAAATTCTTCCATTATTGCCAAGGCATTTCGTGCTTCTCTGCCAACCCTTTAGAAGAAGCTTTGAAACACTTTCAACTTTCTCCAGCCTGACTCTAGTTTCAAGAACTGCCACCACATCTAATCCTTTAACCTTCACCATCCTGTTTATAAAATCGCATTTAGAGGGCTCATTGAGCCCCCTAATGTTCCAGCTTGCTATAGAAAGACTAATCATAAAAACTGATTGTATCATTGTCTGCACCTTCCACTTCTCCATCTTCACCTCTCTGCAATCTACTCAAAACAGTGAACTTCGAGTTATTGATCACTACTTCCTTTCCCTTATTCAAGTAGGGACCTTCCATGCTCTTCCTCCCACTCTTTGACTTCACAACCTCCCAGTCTTCCTCTTTTTTTGACTTTTCCCCTTTCTCATAAGCTGTAGCACCAGCACCAGAAGTGATTCCTTGCTTGCTAGGGGTGCCAACTTCTTTCTGCATTGGAGGAGACCTTGTCTCATCCTCCTTCTCACGAAAAGCTAGCCCAGCCTGAGGCTTTTGGTTTAATCCCTCTAGTTTCCCAACATTCTTTTTTTCCTGCCACACCTTCTTTGGCTTGTTAATAGGTCTAGCATTCCTGTGCCAAGAAAAAGCAGGTTTCCTTCCACAATCTCCATTTGAGTGACCAAAAGCTTTGCAAGAGTCACATTTAGGGGGAAGCCACTCATAGCTTATAGGTTGGACAATCTTTTCTCCATCCTCTCCTAGAAAAGTAACTTCACTCCTCAGCGGAACTTTTGCTGAAATTTCCACCAAAATTCTTGCAAAAGACAAACGATCTTCATTCTCTGTTACTTTGTCCATTAGAATTGGCTTGCCAATAGCACTTCCTACTTTCTCATAAAAATCTGCATCCCAGAACCTGACATCTAAGTCTGGAAGGTCAGCCCACACTTGCGTCGTCTCAAAGCATGAGGGATCCAGCTTCATCCCCTCACTCCATCTTTTTAAGGCCAGGGGCCTAACTCCCCCCACTATCCATGGACCATTTGCTAGCACCCACTCTAAATCCTCAATGCTCTCAAACTTGAAAACAAACACGCCAGAATCAGTTTGGATTACCTTTGGCTTCTGTATTCCAGTCCAACGAGCATGAACAAACCCCTGGACGAAATTAAAAGCAATTCTGGAGCCCGCCACCATGCCAATCAGACTCCTTTTCCACTTCTCAGTGGTCTTTTCCACATCTTTCTTAGTGAACTTGATAACACCATCTTCACATCCTTCCACAAAGTTCAACCTTCTTCCATGCACATTCGCACGATTCCCTGCAAGAGCTTCCTTAAATGATGGCTTTCTTGGCTTAGGGATGCTAGATGGGGCAGCAGGCACTGCCAAAGGAGCTCCCTCCATTTCTACTTCAATACTCTGACTCTTAAGATTCTCCTTCCCACATGAGTCCTCCACAGAAGCTGAATCTTCCACCCTGGACTCGCCAGGGCTTGGATTTGAATCCAAGGGCTCTTCCTCTGGAATGGTCTCTTCCACCATAGCCTCCGAGCCAGAGCTTCCTCCTTGAGAATTCTGAAGAGCCTTGGACGTACTTCTTAAGATTCTCTTGTTATTTTCCCTTATGGTTCCTTCAGAAACATCAGCATTGCTAACATAATCCTCTCCAACAATCTTTGCCTTAGAGTTGCTGGCGTTATTCCTCCTCCTCCCCGCCGTTTTCCCTTTTGCCATGGCCGACCAGGGCGGCGGCGGCGCAGAAGAGACAAACAAACCCTGACACCTTTTCGCCTAGGGGTCCCGCGCGTGAGGCGCGTTCTAAATCCCGATTAGGGGGGTTTTTCCCTTATACACGTAGATTAAGATATGCTTAGAATAGAAACTACTACAGTAATACTTAAGTACAGTAATTGATTTCACATTTACAATAGGTATATTTAAATGCACAACTTGCGAGTAAATTTAATGTATACATGCCTTCTTTTGAAAAGAGTTGTATTAAATAATTAATGAGAAAATGGACTTATATTTTGCAATCCCATTATAAGGTTACAAATAAAAAGGTACGGTGATGATAAGTTAGACTTGGGGTCATGAAAGTCTCAAGATTTGGATTTAGTGATTACCTTAAGATGGATGTGATGTACTCCTTTTGGATGGCAATATTGAACTGCATCAATGAGCTACCAAAACAGATGGGAGTCGGCAGGAGTGAAAGTCTCAAGATTTGGTCAGCTAGTTGCAGCTGGTTATCTGAAAATGCAAAGGAAGCATAGACTATGATGGATGCCAAAATAATAGATACCATAGTAATAAACAAAACATATAAATAAGAAAATGCAGCCCGGTTATAAGGAAACATATAAATATATACCAAGGTAGATGCTGATGCAAATAAGAAAATCACAGCCTGATATTAGTATAAAAATCTGTTACTTTATTATTAAATATTATTATTTAGCCATAATATTCTTTTAATAATCATTAAAAAATTCAAATTATTCTTGATCTGTTAGGTCGACCCGAATCCACACAATAACATATCAAGATCCAACCTGACTTGACCTGTAACCCGATTGACCCGAACCCACACTCAAACTGAACCCGAACCGGAATCCACTCGACCCTACCCGTTTAACACCTCTAAAATTTATAAAATATATATATAAGATATACACAAGTTAAGTTTTTATAACGAGGAAGATAATCGAACGAGATAACGTCTTTTGATCAGAACATGTAAGTATATCGGTCTTTCCCTTAAACCGTAACAAAAAAATTATTAAATCATTTAGGTATATAATTTAAAATAATTCATTTTAATTAAATTTGATATTAAAATTTTGAGAAAAAAAAATAATACCAAATTTTGAAAATAAAATAAAATATAGAGAGATGCTCATTGAAAGACGTTGGTCCAGCCAACGTCTCCGAGCCTGATAGTGCCTATTCCCAAAAATAATTTCCATCCGTGCTTATTTTCAGAATAAAAATTTAAAAAGTGGCTAGTTTGGAAAAAATTTCTACCACTTGCCCCACAAGTATTAAATACTTGCACCGCAAGTATGAAAGGCAAGCTTGGGGGTTACATTAAGATGAAGTAACTCTTAGCTTTTTTCCTTATCTATTTATTCACGCGGTTATATATATAGGAAAAAGATTTGAGAGCTTATTCTTCGTTCTTCTTTCCTCTCAAAAAAACAAAAAAACCTTGAGAAGTCGTCGGGAAACCAAAATCTAGCTCCATTTTTTTCGCCCATATAGTCATATCGATCTGTAAGTAACACTATATTAGGTTTAGTGATCAAGTATATATGTGAATTGATTTGTATTAAACAAGTGCTAGCCTATTTAATTTGATATTTTTGTAGAGGAAGGGATGAATGAGGATCGCGGCAGAGTGGATGGGGTGGCTTGCAAACGTCACTTGAATGTTGTATTTATTGGCCATGTTGGTACGTACATGCATATATATCTCCTCTTAGCAAATTTAGTTAGTCAATACGGAGTACTACTGATAGTACGTAGTATGAACTATTGATAGGAGGAACATATATCTAGCTAATTAATAGGATATATCTGCATGTGTGGCAGACGCTGGGAAGTCGACTTTATGTGGCCAGATACTTGTTTTGACTGGCCAGGTTGATGCCCATACTATTCAAACATACTAGAATGGAGAAAGCAGGTTAGACTTAGGTTATATATATACGTATTGATTAGTTGCTTTTTGACAATGTTACAGCAAGTATTTTGAGTCGTCTTTGAGTAATAATATTCACCTCGGATCTTATTAGGTACGTACATGGCATACATTATGGACATCAATGAAGAAGAACGTGCTAGGGTAATTTGGACTCTTTCATTCATATGTGTTCTTTTGTTTTAGTTGCAAGGACAGATGGGGGACTTAAGTCGTACGTTTTTCATGTACGTACGTATCATGCAGAGAATAATGATTGAAGTTGGAAAAGCACGTTTTGAGACCGAGACCACAAGATTTACCATTTTGGATGCTCCGGTATGTAACTTCTAGCCTCTTTCTCTTTACAAATTAATGTTGTTCATACTAGAAAACCGAATTCAGCGCGCGCGTATCTCTCGATCTATGTATTTCAGGGTCATAAAAACTTCATACCGAAAATGATTAGTGGGGCATCACTAGCTGACATAGGTATTCTAGCCATATCAGCTCGGAAAGGGGAGTTTGAAACTGGATATGAAACTGGACAGACGCGAGAGCATGTCTTGCTACCAAAAACTTTGGGTGTCTCTAAGTTGGTCCTGGTTATCAATAAGATGGATGATCCTACTGTCAAATGGTCTAAGCAAAGGTTCGAATTGCGCGCATGATTATATATATGTTATAGTTGGACAATTTGATTGTCTATTTTGTAACTACTTATGTACGTGGTCTCTCATTTTTTCTCAGATATGATGAAATAGAGTCCAAAATGACTCCATTCCTACGGAAATCAGGATATAATGTGAAGAACGGTAATTCCATGACAGACAGAGACATTCCTTAAATTTTATTTTGATGTACGTTTTTCATTGTTCTCATGCATGCATGTGAACTGACTTTTGCAGATGTCATATTTCTTCCAATCTGTGGCATGCATGGCATAAACATAAAGACAAGAATGAGAGATGTATGCCCATGGTGGGATGGTCCATGTCTGCTTGATGTTTTGGACTCTATACATATACCACCAAGAGACCCCGATGGCGCCTTCAGGTAATTAAATACACGTACAAAAGAGACCCCGATGGCGCCTTCAGCTTACTAGCTTGCTTGAATTGCTTACTTCTTTCGCTATCTTCTTATGGAAATTTTGGCTTGTAGGATGCCCATAAATGACAAATTCAAATGCAAGGATAGCTCGATGACGTTTGTTACGGGTAATATAGAATCTGGCAGTGTCCAGGAGGGAGATTCATTGTTGATAATGCCCAATAAGGTATATATGTAATTTCTTTCTTGTTGGGTTTATCATGCCTTTGCTTACAATTCTTCTTTTTGGTCTTTAGGTCAAGGTTAAAGTCATTGGCTTATACATCGAAGGAAAAAAAGTTCATAGTGTTGGACCGGGTGAATATTATTAGTACACGAAATATGTCGGTGTACAGGTCTCAATTCCTTCTTAAATGACCTTCTTCTCCAAGCCTCCTTCAAAGACCTATACCTACAAAACAATGGACAAAGGAGGTGGGGACCCCCTAATCTACGTCCGATGCCTAATTCAGTAGAGTATTCATAAAGGTAAACTGTAGAGAGAAAGGCGCAGGGCTAGGGCTGAGACAAGCGATCATCAGCCCCTCTAGAGTCAGGGCGAGCGATTATCAGCGCCTCTAGGGTAGTTCTTCTCCACATGGCCAGACCATGTATTTATAGTGGAGAGAGAGGGCTAGGGTTTATTCCTTGGAGCCCAATCAATAATTCTATCTTCTTAAATAGGATAGAATCTTCCAACTACCGGATAACTACCAGGATTTAATAGGTTAATAAAGATATTTATCAGATACATACTTACCTGGTTGGTGGAAATATTATCCTTAATTAATAGGGTGATTTTACCCACCTACAAATGCCCCACCTATGTCTTAGTTACGTAACTAAGACGTAGTACTCTAGGATTGACTTGGAGTGACTTATGTGGATTACGAGACGGGCATGTTTGCACGTTCATGAGCGAGTATCATGAGAACCCCTGTGAGCGAATATCACGGTCCCCCCCCCCCCCCCCCCCCCATGAGCGAATATCATGGGGGCTCCGCGAGCGAATATCGCGGTCCGTGAGCGAGTATCACGGGAACATCCGTGAGCGAGTATCACGGGATCATCCGTGAGCGAGTATCACGGGAACATCCGTGAGCGAGTATCACGGGATCATCCGTGAGCGAGTATCACGGGAACATCCGTGAACGAGTATCACGGGATCATCCGTGAGCGAGTATCACGGGATCATCTGTGAGCGAGTATCACGGGATCATCCGTGAGCGAGTATCACGGGAACATCCGTGAGCAAATGCACGAGAACCACCGCGCGAGCGACGCGGGAACAAACTCCGTGAGCGAATACACGGGAACCACCGTGACGAACGATCACGGGTACCACCGCGAGCGAATACGCGGGAACCACCGCGCGAGCGACGCGGGAACAAACTCCGTGAGCGAATATCACGGGAACCACCGTAACGAGCGATCACGGGTACCACCGCGAGCGAATACGAGGGAACCACCGCGCGAGCGACGCGGGAACAAACTCCGTGAGCGAATATCACGGGAACCACCGTGACGAGCGATCACGGGTACCACCGCGAGCGAATACATGGGAACCACCGCGCGAGCGACGCGGGAACTCCATGGGAAACTCCGTGAGTGAGTATCACGGGAAACTCCATGGGAAACTACGCGGGAAACTCCGTGAGTGAGTATCATGGGAAACTCCGTAAGTGAGTATTATGGGAAACTCCGCGGGAAACTCCGTGGGAAACTCTGTGAGTGAGTATCACGGGAAACTCCGTAAGTGAGTATTACGGAAAACCCCACGGGAAACTCTGTAAGTGAGTATTACGGGAAACCCCACGGGAAACTCCATAGGAAACCACGGTCCGCGAGCAAAGATCGCGGGAACATCCGCGAGCGAATATCGCGGGAATCTCCGTGGGAAACCACGGTCCGTGAGCGAATATCATGGGAACATCCGCGAGCGAATATCGCGGGAATCTCCGTGGGAAACCACGGTCCGTGAGTGAATATCACGGGAACATCCGCGAGCGAATATCGCGGGAATCCCCTACGTAGCTAGCATACGCAGGAGTCCGTTAGTGTGATGAACTAACGTTGCGTTTACCCTTAGGCGCGTCATTTGTTGAGATTTCAAGAAAACAAAACGATGAATAAAACGAAAAGTTTCCCGGCCGGGGTTTTGTTTAAGAAAACGAAAGAGCACAAAAAGCGAAGATTTTCAAACAACTCAACATCCACGCGAGGGCCTCATGAACAGTGCGCAATAGTGATACCGCGATCGTGCCCGCATGGGCCGCGGTGAAGATTTATCATCTTTGTCTCGCACTGCCCCTGCGGCGATTCCGTGCTCACGGATTGAGGAGTGCGGTCGCGGCTCCGCGCACCGCGGTCGCCGCTTTGCCCCAGCGAAGGGGCCTCGCTCCTAATCACTCTAACGTCCGCGCAGACGTTCGTGGTCTACCAATATGAATTCGAGATTGGAAGCGCAGGTCAATGGATTTACCAAACCTCGAAGCGGTGTCTTGATGATTTGCATAATGGTTAAGGATATTGATTGATCCTTCAACCCTTTGGCTCAATTTTTGGACTGCGCAGTTCGTGCCCAATTTTGACTGACTTCGAGTAGGATTCTTGCTTCGACTTATAAAGATAATTTGTATCTTATCTCCTCCTCTTTCCGGCGATATGTGGATCGTCCGAATCCGATAAGCGTAGCTCCCGAAAAGTGAGTCGGAAGTACGATCGGAAATTCTGTCAATCGCTGACACGCGGTCGCGGGTGAGGGACCCGCGGTCGCGGTTTGCCCCAGAACAGAGGTTATGCTCTCTTGAGCGAAACCGCGCCCGCGGTTCTACTCCAGACTGCGATTCCTTACGAGCCCGCGCTCGCGAGTTTCTCCTTCCTCGCCGCCTTGCCCGCGTCTGCCGCCGCGCTCGCGGTTATAGTGCAGCTCGCTCTTGGCGACGAGCGAAGACTTGTGCGGTGGGATCGGCTCCGATCCCGAGACCCTCTCCCGAACTCGCGCCGAGTTCGTTACGACGTGGGCCCGCGCTTGCGTGACCCTGGACCGCGTCCGCAGATCCAGGGGTCCGATCGTTTAGGGTTTCGTCGACGGCGTGACCCGGCTCGGTTGGGGTAACGGATCGGACCGACCGCTCGCCCGCCCCGGGCTCTAGCGATCGGTTTCGTATGCTCATACGTATATCCCTGCGTTACGTACACGCGGTTGTGATTAGGGTTGCCCCCAACCTAGGGTTTTCATTGGATCGATAATCAACAATGATTTTTGATCAGGGCAACCTCTTTGATTGACAATCCAAGGTTCGATTTAGCGAGGCGCACCGCCGAATCCCGTACTTGATTTGTAGGTAAACAAGTTGATATGCGTAGAGACGTTCTCAGAGTTTGCACAACTTGGCAGATTTACTCTCCGTAGCGAAGGTAATCAATAGACTAGCTAGCTAGCTAACTAAATAGTTAACCCTACTAGATTGAATAAACGAGTTCCACTACTAAGTATTTGAGTGGCACTTTGTTGTGACTTGCAGCCGCAGACAAGACTGTTGCGGTAGGTATAGTCACTGATGTTCTGTCTTAGAAAGTCGACACCAGAGGAATGTACAAGCAGTGAAGAAGGCCGCGGGTTGAGGAGATCGAGGATGCCGGAGAAGAGAGAGCTTGAAACTATGATACGCCGCTAACGAGTGATTCGACCACGAGTTCGAGACCCGTTCGGGACCGCCGTAGACCGGCTCGTTTGGATGACTATTATATTATAAGTATTTTTTATTTTGAGTTAATGTATTTTTAAGAACACTAGTTCTTCATGTGATATAATAGGTGCCGGCCGTGTAATGGCATGGAGTCTGCAAATATATAGTAGTTTTTACTTTTTAGGCTTTTTAGCTCTTTTCGTCTTGGAAATTTTCTCTTTTGGAGGTGGTAGCTAGTGTAGTGAATAAATCTTACTCCCTTTGTTCTCACAAGATTGTCCAAAAGCAGATTTTACACTGTTATTTATGCAGGATTTGATTGTTTGAAAAGGGGAATGGAAGCTTCATTTTTAATTGTTAAAAAGGCAAAGTGAGCACTGCTCACTTTTTGATTGTTCTGTACACGTGCAAGGGAAAAGCAAATGGATCCACAACTTTCCATTTCAGCCAATCACAGTAGAGAATAAAATCTAAGGGGACTAATAAGATTACAGCATTACAATCATATGGATCACTCCCAAAAAACCCATTCAAGGCTTATTTAAAGCCTCCATTGCAGAATTTTACAGGGAACCTTTTAAGCTTACATTCATTTCCATCACAACCACCAACAAAAAAAACAGAGCACTACAAAAGCATTCAATACAGAAATTAAAGAGGGGATCTTCACTTGCTAGCATCATTGCTTCATTACTATGGCTTCAGGAAACATTAGTGAGGTCGAGAGTCAAAGCCCATAGCATCAATCAGGATTTGCATTTGATTTGAACCAACCACCAGGGGATTGGGAGGAAGAAGGGGCAGGGCTTGACACAACACTAGATGGGGAACAAGGAGCCAACAGTTCACATCATCAGCCACAGAAATGTAAGCTCAGCAGTGAGAAACGCTTTCAAATTCTAATGAAGCTTCATCAAATACCAACAAAAAATGGAGTGTTAAGAAGGAGATCAATGAGACTAGTTGCAGAGGAGTTTGGTGTGTCAACCAGGACAACAGCCAGGATATGGACCACATACAAGCAACAGAGGGAAGCAATGCAACCCATTAATGTAAGCACAAGGTACCAACACAGTGGCAAGAAGAGGAAAGAGTACACAGAGGAGCAAATCAGTTCCATCAAAATGGGAGACAGAACCACAATAAGGGATCTTGCAGTCCAACTGGACTGCTCAACAAGCTTAGCACATAGATTAATCAAGAGGGGAACAATCAGGCCACACACAAATGCACTAAAGCCAGGGCTCAAAGATGCAAACAAGTTAACAAGGTTAGCATGGATACTCAGTCTACTACAAGGGGATACACCAACAACAAAGAGGTTGTATTACCCTATGTTTGACTTTGTGCATATAGATGAGAAATGGTTCCAGATGACCAAAAAAACACAAAGAGTCTACCTAGCACAGCATGAGAGGGGGCAATACAGGGCTGCACAATCATCAAAGTTCATACCAAAAGTCATGTTTACTGCTGCAGTTGCAAGACCAAGGTTTAATGCAAGTGGGGAATGCACATTTGATGGGAAAATTGGCATTTTCCCATTTAGTTACAAAGAGGCAACTAAGAGGAACTCTAAAAACAGAGCCAAGGGGACCATGGTGACCAAACTGATTGAATCAGTAAACAAGAAAGTGACAAGACAAATGCTTATTGAACAGATTGTTCCAGCAATCAAGCAGAAATGGCCACAGGAAGGGGATCAAGCACACAAGGTTATATTCATACAACAGGATAATGCAAAGCCACATATCACTCAAGAGGATCCAGAATGGCAACAAGTATATAGGCAAGATGGATTCACATTCATCTTAATTCAACAACCTCCTAACAGCCCTGATCTCAACATACTAGACTTGGGGTTTTTTAGGAGCATACAATCCCTAATGCACAAAAAAATGCCTAAAGATGTGGATGACATGCTAGATGCAGTACATGAAGCTTTTTTAGAGTTACAACCTAAGACCCTAGCTAGTGTATGGATGAGCATGCAATATGTAATGAATGAAGTTCTGAAAGCAAAGGGTGGCAATGACTATGATTTGCCTCATGTTAACAAGAAAAGAATGGAAGCACAGGGGACACTACCACTACAAGTTGAAGCCCCTATGTGGGCAGTGCATGAAGCATGGAATCTGGTGAATGCAATAGAGACACAACAACATGCAGAAACTGAAGCAAATGCAGAACATGAAGATAATACAGAAACCCAGGATAATGCAGAAACAGAAGCTGAAGATAATGCAGAAAGCCAAGCACAAGAAGACAGTCAAGAGGAGGATCCTTTTGAAGAAATTCAGTGAAATTAGACTTAGATTTTTGTGCATGTTAGGGTTCCTTTTGTATTTTGTGTAACTAAACAACTACTCACTGAATATTAAACTTTTGTTACTGCTTGGATTAGTTATTGCAACACGCAGATATGAAAAACAGAAAAACATGCAAAATTAATCTCAAAGATCCCCAATCATCATTGATACAACCCCATTCACAGAGGCTTGAATAAAAGGCATGCTAGAGCCAACAAGGTTGACTGGCTTCCTTGAATGTCAAAGCCACATGTGAATTAAACAAACCTGGAGAGGATGTATCTCAGAGGAATTTTTATCATCATTGATAAAAAGGGAAAAAATAAAAAACAGAATGAGTTTATGCACAGCAAGAGTTAAAAACAAATAGAGTTGAAAACAAACAGAGAGCATAAAGCCTGAAATACACAAAGCAAAAAAAAAACAAAGAGCAGAAAGCAGAAAGGAAAGATAAGAAAAACATAAAGTTAAAACAGAATTGAAAACAGAGGGTGAGCTGAATGCATAGCAATCAGTTGAAAACAGAAAGCAGGAATATTAAAAACAAATAAAGTTAAAACAAAGAGCAAAAGGAGAAACCAAACCAATAATGAAAACATGGTTCATCAAAAGGCAAAACATGGTTGATCATTCATTGTCATAAACACTGAGTTCAATATGAAAGCAGAGAGCAAAACCAAAAAATACATAACTGAGCTTCATAAAAACAGTTTTCAAACATGGTTCATCTATGAATAACAATCAGCCTTATACATAATGAGTTTCAAGAAACAAAAAGAGAAAGTCAAACAATAAGGACAACATTGATTTAAAACCAACAAAAAAAATAATCTTAGGAACATCCCCTTTTCTTCACTGACACAGATGTATTCACAATGGAGTGTATCAAGTGGCATGCTAAAGCCTTATTCAAGACTGGCTTCCTACTGAATGTCAAAATCATTGTGAACTGCTATCACATACTGCATCTCAGTAAAAGTTTTGTTTCATCATTGATAAAAAAAAAAGGAAAAATAATCTCAGGTGTCCTCTATTCCTCATTGACACAAACTCTTGACATAATATCTCAACATCAACTGGCGTGCCAGAGCCATAACATGGCTGGCTTCCTAGTGAGTCATGACATCATGTCAACCTGGTGAGAGTGTGTCTCAGTGAACATATATCATCATTGATTAAAATTAAAAAATTTAAAAACAAAAGCACTTTTAGCACACACAATACTCCCTCTATTATCTTAAGATTGACCAGAAGCAGATTTTGCACTGTTATTCAACATACACACATGAATAGCATCAACATTGACACAAACAAGCAAAACATATACACAAACAGACAGCATGAATGACATCAACATTTATACAAACAAATAAGTTGAGCATGAATTGATCACAATTTTTATGGAAGCAACCAAGCACAACACCACCACAGAACAACACTTCAAAGCAGGCAAGCACAAACCACATCAGATTATATGGAAGTAGCAAGCATGAATCAAACAAATACAAGCATGAGAACAGGGCAGTAGCAAGTAGGGGACATATTTTCAATAGCCAGCAGCACACAGTGAACGAGCAAAGACAAAGGAACCAAGGCAACAATACCAAACTCAAACATACAGGATAAGAGGACTTAGCTACTCCTTTTCGGAGTCAGAGACCACATGGCCATCCCACCACTCCACCTCCACCTCAGGGGACTTTGAACTCTCTCCAGCAGTAGAGGACTTAGTAGCAGGTGGAGGCTCGGACTTTGGTTCATCAACTGAGGCAGCCTCACGTTTAACCCCCTTAGCAAAACCAAAGTATGAAGAGATCTCTTCTTCATCACGTCTAGGACTGTAGGAGTGGAAGCCCTTGCATGCTCCCGGATGGTCACAAAAAATAGGGTCAGAACACTGGTACGAACCCGATGAATCGTCTGCGCAATCAGACTCATCAGCAAAGACCACATCAGGATCCAATTCATCCCTTGCAAGAAACACAGCAATAATTACTTGAAGTGGTGTGTCAAGTCGAATGGAATGAAAACTATAGGGAAAGATGTTTACCGTTTACAATTCGGGTTCGAAGAGGACATATCGGGGGAACCTTGCAAGGAAAAATCAGACCACACCATTGTGAAAAACCAAACACAGAGGAGGATGCAAGGGTTTCCACTCTTAAAGTACAAAACGTGAGATTTTCGTACCTATAAGCAGATCGGCCCGGAAATGATGGACATGCAACAAGCTCAACCGACAAATCTCACCAAAGTAGGACGATCTCAGAGATTAGGGGTGGGAGATCAAGAGAATTGTCAATTCGTGTGAGATCTGAGGGAGGGAGAGATGAGGGAGCGAGAGATGAGGAACACAGACCAAGAGCCCGCGCCACCAAGCTCCACCGACGGCCATAGCAAGAGGACGAATGGGGGCCAGAGGAACAAAGAGAACGGCTAGGGTTTATCGGGGATCACAGAGAGAGCGAGAAAGCAAGAGGACAAGGGGAAATGAGGCTGCTAGGGTTATGAGAGGGGAAGCTCACATTATATGGGTGTGTGATGGATCACCCCCACCCCCATCTGCATGGGCCAAACGTGAACATAGGCGGAAAAGGCCCAAAATTTCCCTCCTCCAAATGGCCCAAACCCAAGCTTAAAATGAAGACAAAAAAAATGGTTAACATTTAATGTTCGGATTAGTGCAAAAAAAAAATTACAGCTTCAAATTTCATTTTAATGAAGAAAATTTGTTGATTTGGGGTTGTTAAAGTGTAAGAGAGGTAATGATGATTAATTGATTAGGAGTTGAGGAAGAAGAAGAAAGAGAGTGTAAAAGTAGGTAAAAAGTGTATTGTATAGGGGTAATATTGTAAATTGAATGTAATATAAATGGAAAGAATAGAAAGATGGACAATCTTAACGAAACACCCGAATCGGAAAGGCGGACAATCTTTCGGAGACGGAGGGAGTACAATTTTTATGATTTGACTTACATTGCTAGGGTTTCTTAACGGCTTACCAATGCTGAGGCATCAAACATGACATGCTCTAGGACTTGGGGAGAATATATATATTGGGGAATTAGTACCAAATACCCCTATTTTATAATCCGTTTGTAAATATGACCCTTTTTTTTCGATTTGCAATAATGCCTAAAAATATTGCGATTATGCCTAAAAATATTACATTCATGCCCAAAGTGACTAATTTTTATCAAATAAAATAAAAAACGAAATATTTGAAAAAAAAAATCGAAAATTATTATTTTTATTAATATTTTATTTGAGAAATAAAATATTTTAACAAACTTTATTTTTTATCCAAATTTGAAAAAATATATAAATAAAAAGATTTTATAAATATGTTAATGTTAAAATAAGTTATTTACAAATAGTTGGATGGGAGCCGAGTAACCAATTGAGCTCCCACGCCCTTATTCAAAGTAAAGCACAATAAAAACTAAAGGAAAATTGAAAATCTTACCGAAATCCTCTCGGTGGGCCGAATAAAAAATCTTACCTAAAGAAGAAAATCTTACCTAAAAAAAAAACAAACAAAAAACAAAATCAACCAAATTTCTCTCGCTCGCCGAAATCCTGTCGCTCGCTCGCCCAAAAAAAATCTTTTTATTGTGGCAGGATATTTCGTTGTGTATGACAAGATGTTTACTCAGTGTGACAAGATGAATTTTACCCTACTTTGTGATGAAACGAAGATAATCATGAAGAAGGTTGAAACGAAGATAATCTTCAACAAAAAAAATCTTCCACGTTTATTTACGTTTTATATTTTCAAAGATTAACTTCAACAATATCTTCCACCATATATTTTACAATATCTCATTGTTTCCAAAAAATCTTAATGTTCTAAAACTATTTTCTTATTTTATATTTTCTTTTTCTTTTTCTATTTTTTAATTTTGTATTTAAAAAGAATTTTCAGAATTTATGGCTAAATATTGTACTTAAAATGATTTTTTAATAAACTTCTATTTAAAAGAAAATATAAAATAATGTATATTTTATTACAAAAATGCCCAAAACAGCATGCTTTGCTATTTTTTTGTTTTAAGGGGTGTTTTTGCACACCATTTTTCTAGGTGGGGCATTTTCGCAAATCGCCCTATATATATGTCTCATGAACTGGTTTGATGTTATTCAATCTATTACTATCCCCGTCCCAAAATGTTAATTTGTCCCTTGTGAAGGAAAAGGGTTCAAATAATTTTGTTCACACTATTAGATAAAGGGCTCAATTTTTACCAGTAAACTTTAATTTTCCCAAGACGTACTGGCAACTATGTACTTTTAATGTGTGTCATAGCAAATGTGCGAATTGAATGTCCACTAGTACAAAAAGCCTTGTAGAGGGCGTTTTGTGCGAATGTCCACTAGTACAAAAAGCCTTGTACATGGCGTTTTTTTAAAGAAGCAGAAGGCATTTTTCATAGTGTATTATATCGTAGTGCATTAAAAGGCTACGGAAGGCGCTTTTTGGAAAATACCATAAAACGAAAACTAGGAGGGTGCATTTAGGGCGCTTTTTTTTGAAAAAACGCGTTAAACGCTTACGGCGTTTTTTTGAAAAAACCCTAAACGCGGATGCAATTTTCAACCCTTTGACCACCACCACCTTTTTTTTCTAACAAGGTAAGAATTAGACAGGGCTTCCTTACGGAGGCCGATCTAGAGCATCCAGCTAGCTAGATGAGAACGCGAAGTTTTTGGTTGTTAAAGATGTGGGGGTAAGGGAATACATGGCCCATTTTGGCAATTTTATCATCCACACTATTGCAATCCCTAGTCACATGATGGATGCGAATCTTCTCGAAGTCGCGGAATAGCACCCAAATCTCCACGATGTGCATATCAATTTCTCATGGACTTGGCCCTGTTCCACAGGCTGCATTAATGAATGTCTGATTGTCTCCCTCGATTTTCAGATTTCGTAATCCCTTTTTAATTCTAAGCTTCTTTCATACCTTCTTTGAGAGCACGAACTTCAATCTTTACTATGAAATCTATTTTGAGTGGATCCCATACTAAGAATTTTTTCTAAGTGGTCTTTTATTACAAAACCAGTAGATACAGACCCAATTTCTAATTTTGACCCATCGAAGTTTAGTTTTTGACCACCATCCACCTTGACACCACGTAACCAATTCATACTATTCCCCTTTTTTCCTCTGCACATCCGAACAAACTAACCTCCTTAATTAAATTTCTTCTTGCCATCGATTTGCTAAATTGCCACCGAGGCTAGATGACATCTTCTTCCAACTAATCATCACCACCGTTCAAACAAGCACGACACCAGCCCCTCATTCTTGGCACCGATCGAACTCGCACGACAGCCCCTATTACAATTTTTTGTTCAAATATTTTGATTTTTATCCGTATATATGCATGATTTTGATTTTTATCCGTATGTGCATGATTTTCGAACTTAGGGTTCATCACAAAGGCAGGGTTTCGAAGATTGTTCGAGTTCTGCACTTTGGATGAGATGTATCTTGTCACCCTCACTAGAAACCTATTAACCACAACAAACTATTCAGTCACCCTCAATAGAAACCTATCATCCACAACAAAACTATCGTGTCACCCTTCCGTACAATAATATCATTTTTTTTCATGTTAAAAACATGTCGTGTAGATCCGGGAAATATAGTTTTCCTTTTTTGTAAGGTTTCGATGTTATCTTTTAACTTTTAAAATGGATAGATAGTAATCTCGAAATCTTGTTTTACTTTTAAAATAATTATAATCTATCTATATATAATTTCAAATTGGGATAAATGTTTTTTTTTTAAATATCTTATTTTTCAAAAAAAATATTAAGAGAAAAATAATTTTTTGACTTTTTGAATTCATTTTTTATTTTTTTGACAAAAATTAATCATTTTGGACATTCATGTAATATTTTTAGGCATTATTGCAATATTTTTAGGCATTTTAACAAATCGAACAAAACAAGGTCATATTTACAAAATGATAATCAAACGGGGGCACTGGGTATTAATTTCTCTTTAAATAAATAGACACAAAGCATACATACATAGCATATCTTAACATTTGGTGTTTTTGTAAGAGAGATGGAGCCTTGAAAAGCAACACAACGATAACAAACATAACAATCAAATGGGGGTGTCCTCCCCCTAACCTCATCAAATAAAACATATAAATGAGATTCAAACCAGAAATAAAAGTTGAGCGAAAAAGAAAGAGGTTCTGCCCCTGAATCAGATCTGGGCAAAACAAACAGGGTAAGGGTAAACAAGTCGATGACCATTTGTATTTATTTTTAGCAATAAGAGGGCGTTGTACGTACGTGTATTACCTTGCTCTCACTATACGTCCAACAATACATATATGGATCAACTCGACTTTAAGCAGTTGATCCTGGTTCATGGCTGAGATTGCTTAAGCTTAAAAGGGTCAAGGGAGTTGGTGATTTTCCCCTTCTGCGCGGAATGCTTGTGAGATACAATATCCTTAACCGTGACTGCTCGATAAATAGGCAAGTTGTCTTCAGACAACAATTCTTTGATGGGTTCGTAGAGTCTCTTTGTGTTTTCTGGATAGTGATGAGCTCTGAAAAAGGTAGGAATAGAGAGACGTGGACCCTCTCGCTTAGCAACTACTCTATGATTGGCACTCATGAACCTATCATTAGTCACCAACTGCAACAATGTGGGAAAAAAATATGTAAGATAAATTATACTATATATTATTTTCTTGAGATATATCCTAAAGATTCCAAGTTAATTTGACTAATATATTCATGAATCTAACAAAACATTTTCATTTTAATACTCTTAGGGTTTAAGTTAGAAAAATCAAATTATATACGCGTCTGTGCTTTGGTCGAACAAGTTGTCCTATCTCAATTCTTCGACTGTCATATGTCGCAAAATCAAATTATATGTCGTAACATTTTTGTCATAATATTAATAAGACCTAGTTTAATTCGAATTTTGAGTCTTTTTTCCTGATATATATATGTTTTTATATATTTATGAGTGTTGTATTTTATAATATTGTCGAAGATATTAAGCTTGCCTGGATAAGTACACCTATAGTGAGAATGATAGCTCCGGGAATGGGTTCGACGTCGATCCAGCGGCCTTCGTGGTTGACCTGGAGGCCGCCGGACAGATCTTGGAGGAGGAGGGTTATGAAACCCGAGTCTAAATGGGGAACCGAGCCGAGGGTCAGTTCCGGCTCAGGGCAGGCAGGGTAATAGTGGCAAGGCACGTATATGCCATCTGCACATCCTAACTCCTTGAGCTGGTTTGTGCCAAGTCCAAGTGATTCTGATAGTAGCTCGTAGAGGGTGTCCCCCAATTTCAGCATCTCATCTGTGTACTTGAGCAGTACGTCCCTGTTCGACCAACAAATCCATTCAATGGTTTGGTAGTTTATAGTGTCACATATAAGTGAATAAAATAAAATGTACCTGCATATTGGGGGCAACTCATGAGCGTTGGTGCTAGCAGGAGGAGCAGGCCTAATGTAAGCAAGCGTATCCCTCCAACAAGCCGCCTTGGAGTGAAACAAGTCATGGTTGCTATGATAAAGAACGTTCTTCCCGGACCCGAAGTCGCGACAGTAGTACGCCTTCTTTGCCTCCGCGTCGTCCTCATGGAAGTCACGCACGCCCTTAAGGACGTCGTCGAGGAGCGAAGTTGGGATCCCATGGTTCACCAGCTGAAAGAGCCCGTACTCCTCGCATGCCGCGCCCATCAAGCGAGCCACCGTCTCCCTCGGGGCGCCTTTCATGTCGATGACCGGGAAGATCTTGCCCTCGGCAGCATCGCCAACTGGCACGTGATCGGGTTCGTGGATGAATATGCGTGGGACTCGGGTCACTCCTGCGTCCACTAGACCCTTCACTCCGGCTCTCGACTCATCGAACCTACGCAACTCACCCTCTCGGTCGTACGTGGACGTCACTACTTCCATTGTACGTGATCGATCACTTAAAATTGGACTACTTGGTTCACCTCTCTATTTTGAGCGTATTTAGACTATTTAGTATCGTCCAATGATGGCCATACTATGCTTATATATAACTTAGGGTAGATAGGTAGCTGGCGTCACATGCTAAGTCCATGCTCAAAACGTGAGACACCACCGACATCAAGCCACTTACCATATAAGTAAGGCGAGCAGTAGCTTGTTATTGGGTGGTAGTGTGGGAGAAGGCGTTTGTTTTTTGGTGATCGGGAGGAAAAGGATTTAACTTGCAATTCGGTTTCTTATTTGAGATAATCAACTGAACTAACTATTATTCTACATTATCGTACTTAACGCAGACCAGGGTTTGGGATCAGAATTAATATTTTTTCACTGCGTTTGTATCCATAGAACTCAACAAGGGTATCAGAGTCTTATATGATTGTATGCATAGAAAAACATATTCAGGGCGTTTGATCAACTATATTTTGTATCAAGTTTTGGCTTTAAGTATTTGATTTAACTGTTATTATTTGGCTTTAAGTATTTGATTTAATTGTCATTATATATTGCGTGCTAACTGCGAAGTATGTGATCGCATGTATAAGTATATTGGTAATTTTTTAATGATTATCGTATATACGGGTTTCAAGTTTGATTTGATCGATCGTGTTGATTGAATTAGCACGTGGCTAAGACTTGATTATTGGCATGTTAATGGTTTTGATCGGTGTTGGCATGTACTGATCTTGTTAAATATAATAAGCAGGGCATGCAGTATCATAGCTGTTTTTGTCGATCGTGATCGTGCCTTCATTGCATGTAAATTCACCTCAGTACACGTGCATTCCGTTTGTGCATATATCGCATTAGCTTTTTTTTGGATCAAGATATATCGTATTAGCTGTGGCTGACTAGATTCAGCTATAAGTTAGGTAGTTGTATCCAGGGACGGAACCGTTCCCCCGGGAATGTAGCCCTTACTTAATTTTGATGGGGGATATTTTATTAGAAATATGTATTTATTGATCATTAATCCGAACATAAATCTAACCGAAAACTAGTTTTTTTTTTGATAAAACCCAAAACTAGTTATATTTGAATGTATTAGAACAATATAAATTGTTGTTCGAAATTATCCAATGCAAAATCATCTTAAAACCCTAAGTTATCTGATGATGTCAGCATTTTAGGTAGGATTTTTAGGGTCTAGATAGGTTAGTTTAAGTTGATTTTCGTGTTTGAGTCTTGTGTTTTTGAGTCTTTTTGCATGAGTTTTCGTATTTCCTTGAGATTCGGAAACTACGCATATTTGTGTCGTTTTGTAGGTGTTTTGAAGCTTGAGAAAGCATTTTGAGCAATGCCAAGGAAGCAAGGACCAACTAGGATGAAGACTTGACGTAGATGAGGTAAGGAGAAGTGCTAAGAAAAGCTAAATCAAGAGGAGAAGTGGAGAAACCGACCACGGGATCGAGCTAGGAAGGGTCGAGCACGAGCTAAGTGAAGAAGATAGAAGAAATTGAAGAAAGTGCTCTCAGGACCGACCCTGAGGGGGTCGAGATCGACCCATTTGGGTCGATCCTAGGCAACCGACTTTCTCTTTATCTGAGGTATTGTGGGAGTTTCCTAATTTGTATTTAAGGAAGGTTGTTTCTTTGTGTTTCCTAGTTAGATTAGGACTCCTTTTCTTCTATAAAAGGAGGTTGAACCTTTAGTTTTATTTCATGCAATTTTTAGGAGAGTTAGGAAGAAGACTTGGAGAACAAGTTTGAGAATTTTGTAAGATTTGTCCTTTGTTTAATTTGAACTTTAGTCTGGTTTTTGATGATGTCTTCTTCTTCTTCCTTGTCTCTTCATGCTATGTGTGAGTAGTCCTCTTAAATTCTAGGGTTGGGTAAAAACCCAACACAATCATGCATGTTTAAAACTTGAATTCATGACTTGAATGCTTGATGATCATGTCTATCTATCTTGTGCTTAATCCTTAATGAAAGTTGAGGCATGTCTTGTGATTAAGTATAGCGAAAGTGAAAAGTTAGTTGCTTGATTAGATCTAATAGGATTATTTGCGAAAGTTGGTATTCCTAGGTTGAAGGATAGATAGAAAGTTGTTTAATTCGCAAAAGTTGATTGAATGGCTTGAATTGTTGCGAAAGTTAACTTTTCTATGATCTAGATTGCATGATAGTTGTGAATTTTTGTTGAAAACATGTATGGTTGTTGTTGTGGTAGCCCTAACCCTGGAATTTGCCTTTTATATTAATTGAAATACGTGTTTTTGCCTTGATCCCGACACCCTAAGTCGTGCTCGAGTCGTTGCTTGTGGTTCGTGTGCGTTTTTGTTCAAGTTTGCTCTCAGGACCGACCCCCTTAGGGTCGAGATCGACCCTCCTCAGGTCGATCCTGAGTCGGTTTGTTTGCGTTTCCTTTGTTTTTCGTAGCTTTTCAACTAATCTTAGCACTATTCTCGCTCCCGTGGACGATCCTGACTTCACTATACTCAGTGGGGTCTTGATTACAAATTTATTTGTTCATGAAACCCTTCAACATCTGACTCGGTAAAAAAACAAAGTCTCCTGACATAAAAGTATTAGATTCAAATTAAAGTAATTTACAACCTTGAATTCAATGACCAAATAAAAGTGTCAGATTCACATATAGTAATACGTACCTCTAAAAAATATACAATGTGTTGTGATAAAATAAATTAGATACATTAATATATATAAAAATATACGTGAAAGGTAGTTAGGCAAAGACAAAAATCATCATTCAAAATATGGTCATAATCGAAATATGAGTTAGCCTGAAATCTAAATAACTCGATCAAATTTTACCCAAAAACTTGACTTTATCTGATTAAATTAAAATGCGAGACGAAATTGTCCAACCCGATTGTCAAAATATTCCGATTTGACTAAAATCAGGATGACTTGAACCCCAAAATGACCAGAACCGAACCTGTCCCACTATAAATAAACATGCTATCGCCATGTGCTGATAAGTCTAAGTCTCGCTCTACCGGTACACTTTTCGACATTCCCCTTATTGACTTAATCATCGGAGGTGGATTAGGGGACCCTCACCCCTTGTCCATTGTTTTGCAGGTCCTTGAAGGTGAAAAGGCGTTTCTGGGAGTATCATTGAAGGAGTAGACACTTGTACACCATGAGATAATGTGTACTAGCATTTGGAGCCAACCATGGGGAACAAACTGATAATCGACTTTCGTGAATCCCCTGAATTTAGGGCATCGTCACAGATTGTCGATCTATGAAGTTGCCCTATTCGAAAACAATTGTTAATTAATGATCCAATGAAAGCTCTAGGCGATGCATGGGGGAACATTGGCGCCGACCACTAGCTTGCCACTGTCAACCACCACTCCACAGTCCAGGACACGAGGACAAGCCACCAAGCCACAATCGACGATGGATCGCGACGAGCCCCGCAATCACCATGGGCGTCGTGAGTGCGGCCTCCCTCCCGTGGGAGCGGCCGACGATCATGAAGAGTCCCACAATCGCCGCAGGCATCGCAAGTGCGGCTACCTTCCCGCGGGTGCATGCGACACAGTCGCCACAAGCCGCGAGTGCGGCCACTCTCCCCCAGGCACAACCGGCATGGTAGCTATTCGGCTCTTCCTGCGCAGCGATTGGAATGGTTCGGTTTGGATGTGGCGAGCGTCAGCCACCACTCCACAACCGCCGGCCACCACTCCATAGTCCACGACGCGAGGAGCAGCCACGAAGCCGCAACCAATGCTGGAGATCGTGATGATCCCCGCAATCCCCAAGGGTGCCACGAGCACGGCCACACTCCAGCTGGCGCAGCCGACAATCGCGAAGAGTCTCGCGATCGCCGCAGGCACCGTGAGTGCGGCTACTTGCCGACAGGCACGGCCGGCGCAGTCTGCACGGCCGCGAGCGCGGCCACTATTCTACAGGCACGGCGGCCAACGCGATCGCCACGAGCCGCGAGTGATTTAATCCGGTTACTTCAGGTGTAGCATTTTGCTAAAATCAACTACAATTAATGGGTGAAATATTTTCAATCCATAGCTATTATAAACGAGTCCTATGAGGTCACCCACATTTAGTTGACGGGCCGGATCAATGAGCTAAAAGTCTTTATCAGACATAGAGTGTTAGCCCAAAAAGAAAAGGAGTTAATTATCAATAAATATAATGGATATTATTGAGAGTCAAAAGGATATATTTCATTAGAGAAATAAATATATTAAGTCTTTAAAAGAAAGAAGAGAGTTAGGGTTTCATAAGTTTTACGTAAAACTCTATGCATTGAATGAGGAAAGGATTGGACAAAAAAAAATGTAAATACATAGTTAGGGTTTCATAAGTTTTACGTAAAAAAGAAAAAAAAAATCAAAGAGGAAAGGATTGGACAAAAAAATCTAATGCATCAGAAGACGAAATAATTAGACAAAAAAATGTAGTGCATTGGAAGAGGAAATGATTGCACTAAAAGAATAAAGTATCTTAACAAATATTCAGATAATATAATCTAAGAAAGACATTTGGTCGTCCATTGGACGGGATATGCCTTCTAGTACAATATTTATAACTAAACCCTAATTAACTCTAACGGTTAAAGAAAAGCGTTATGGGAAAGAACCGTAAAGAAAACCTCGAAAACATTAATTAACCTCTATCAAAAATAACAATTAATTAATAAAACTAATACCCTAATACTATAGTGCCGTATCAATTCTCCCTTGTCGACAATCGCCTTGTACTCAAGGAGGAAATCAAGAGGGAGCCGCTGAAGCATTAATCAAGTCCTCTAGGGTTGAACACAAATGAGTCAATCGATGCAAAGTAGCCGCCAAAATCACCAATCAAAATATAATACGCTTAGTGTTAGGCATATGGAGCCTCCACTCAACAGAATACTCAACCAGGACCGCAACCCTAATTTTTGGAAGGTTGATGACGGCATTTTACTCACCGTAATACCGATCAAAGTAATCCAAACAACCCATCTAGGAATGTACATAGTAGGGAAGTAAGGGTAGATTCCACAGAGACTCGGGTTTCAATGTTTACTGTTACGCTACTCAGAGTAAAAATGGGGGTTTTGAATATTAATCTAGAATCTAAACTAACTAATGAATGCAAGCAAAGATATATGATTTGTAAAATATGGGAGAAATATGCTCAACTAGTTAATATCCATTGCGAACTTGATTATTGATCCTTGATTATCAAAATTCTGTCTTTACCTTGACTAATCTATTGCGGAATGCTAATACCCCAACTTCATAGCATTATTAATCCTAATTCAAATCTAGTTATTAGCCCGACCGGTACTAACAACCCTAACTATCAAATAACCTAGGAGACCTCCTAGATTCAACTTGACAACAACATGAAGATCCAAGTATCAATAGAACATGCATTCAGAGCAACCAGATATCCGAAAATCATGCGATTGAATTCTCTTTTCTAATCAAATAGTCCAACTGGTCCTAGATTGATTAAAGGTCTTATTTTTTTTATCTAATTAACACTGACCGGTAATTAAAAAGACCTAGTTGTAATTCAACCTGGAAATCATATTAGCTGATCGAGCTAATAGAACCCTAGACTAAAATTAAGCAATTAAGCACAAAGAAAACAATCTAGTTAAGGCAAATTAAGAACAATCAAACCTCACAATAATACTTCCTTCACAACTTCAATTAACTAGCCAAGCAAAAGAGATTTAGCTATTGAAATACATTGAAAAGCTCATAAAGTTTACCAAAAGGTTTATTTCTTCTTCTCCAAGTCTCCAATAACAAAGATCAGTAGATTCAAAGATAATAAAGATATGAAGATCATAAACCTAGAACTAAAGGCTATCTATATAAAATAATGTCTCCAAAAACATATCTAAAGATGCAACCCAAAAAGGTCCAAAAAGATCTCGTACAAAATCTCGTCTTAACTCGGACACGGGGCAAATCTCGGCCAAAACCACTCAAAACTCGGCTGAGTTTTCAATGCACAACCCGAGCTTTCAACGCCGTGAATCAGGTCTCAAAACTTTGGCATACACCCTAAAACTCGGCCGAGTTTTGAGCCTACGGCCCGCGCTTTGAGCACGGGTCGTCAAGTGATAATTCAAAGGCTATTTTAACACACTTCAAGTTGGAATTTAGACTCGGAGTAAAAAGATGAATTGTACCTCTTCGATTTTGCTTTCTAATGGCACCAAATACACCTCAAGTGTTGAAAAAAGCGTTGCAAGATAAGTGTGTCGAACCAACAACTCTATTACATAGTCTGGACCCCAAGTGTTTTGTTCACATTCCTTCTTGGGGCTAATTTCATGGCTTGGCTCCCATCTTGCATCCTTCAATGCTTCGGCTTCACCTCCTCTACACTTGTTGTCTTCACATCTATAATAAAAAACCACAACAAAGTGTATATATCCGAATCTTTCTACAAACTAACAAAATCAGCAAAACTAACTAAAACTAAACAAAAAACTATAAAAATCCTAACTAAACATGCTCTAAAATACTACCTAACATCTGTCTATCAAAGGTGGTCTTGGCCTAGCGGTACAACGACTACAGATCGACGATCGTGCTGCGGGAGACGAGATGGCAGCTGATGCGGTTGGGCGGGGACCGCTGCCATATTTCAAGCAACCGCTGTTGTGGTGGCTACTAATGATGGCTTGACAAGGTGCATAGGTGTGGTTGTCATGGGCGTGGGTGTCGCGCCAGCAACAGGTGCGGCAATGGTGACCGCGGGCACGGAAGTCGCTGGGATGGGAGCCGTGCGATCAACAAGCACGACGAGTACTACTATCCTTGGAGGTGATTGATCATTGGGGGGGGGGGGTTGTTGGAAGAAGAACAATTCTAGTTGACAACAACCTTCGTAAATGCACCTTCCGTAGAGAGATTTAATCATCGGGGAATCATGAGTTTGAAATTGGATTTTCCAATAAAACTGACATCCATAACACGAACGTAATCAAGGGTCAATTTCCCGTGTTTCTTTTGTATTAAGAGCATCAATGGAGAGATTACAATGTGTCTCTATGTTGGATCAGGGATATGTGTTAGTAACAAAGCAATTCCCTCTAGGGAACATTCCTTCACATAACAAAAATATTAACACAATAATAAGACACGATCTTTAGAGCGGAAACCTGAAGAAACCAACTAGTTAATTACTCTAGTAAAACATCTACCTTCCTTAGAAGGATTTTGAATTACGTACTCCTGTTATTAATAATCACAAGCTACACAAGACAAGCAAGGATACCAACTTACACTAGACTCTCTCTAGTACTTTCCTAGACTTCCTGTCACTAAGAACATATTATTAACTCCAATACAACAAAATCAAACCTATTTTACCTCAGAAACCTAGCCACTTTCCAAGTTTCACAAGCTCGAGTCTTTCTCTAGTGGAAACAACGTCTCTGCTACAACCATTGTTCTCGTATGTAATCATCTTGAAGATCTAGGTTTAAAACTCCAATGACTACGCGCTTCCAATGGCCTATTAAGAAACCTCCAAATGTTCATTAATGTCGTAACTCCTTCTCTACAATGAAGTCTCATTTTCTACCTAGTAGAAGCTCTCCAATGGATCCTCTTCCACGACGAAAGAAAATTAGAGCACTAGACTCCATCCTCGTGTGGGCACACGAGGATGGACATAATTAGGAATGAGGAGATCAGAAGCAAGTTGGGGGTGGCTAGTATAGAGGACAAACTTCGAGAAACGAGGCTCCATTGGTTTGGTCATGTTCAAAGACGGAGTCCAAGACGCTATAGTCAGGAGGTGTGAGTGTCTAGAGTTAGGAGCTTTCAGGAGAGGTAGGGGTCGTCCGAAGAAACGCTGGATGGACGACATAAAATAGGATATTGGCTTGTTGGGGATTTCAGTGGAGTTGGCTCAGTGCAGAGCAAGTTGGTGAGAAAGGATCTCGGTGTCGGATGGTTAGTCGTCTAGGTGTGGAAGTGAGCTTTCTTGAGCGGGACAGTGGAGAGCATGGAACTAGTTTTCGCTTAGTTTTAGTTTTAGTTCCTTTGTATTATTTTTAACTTCCTTTGTGGTTTTTATGTTTTTGCTTTCGTATAGGTTGTCGAGTTAGTTTGACATGTCTCTCTTGGGTTGTACTCGGGCGCATTCCATCCAAGTCTGGTTTGACCTCATCTTGACCCCCTAGATCCCGCGACTGCGGGACTACATATGTGGTTGTTGCTGTTGTTGCTGTTGTTGTTGCTGTTGTTGTTGTTATTGTTGTTGCTGTTGTTGCTGCTGTTGTTGCTGATGTTGTTCCTGTTGTTGTTGTTGTTGTTGTTGTTGTTGTTGTTATTGTTGTTGTTGTTGTTGTTGCTGCTGCTGTTGACTTCCACGACAACCACACTTCATATATTCTAGCTTCGTACGTTGCTAGATGACACAGTGTCGGACCGCGGGCTCTATATATGGCTAGGCGCGCCCATGCCTCGGCACACCCGTTTTGGCTTAGCCGAGCCCATCGGTGCCTATCTTTGTATTTTTTTTGTGACAATTATTTATGTATAATTTTGAAACATTTTAGTATGATAATTTTTTATGTTTTTGGAAGCGTGGTCCCACATGAGCCTATGTGGGCTAACTTCGTCTAGGTTTTAGGAAGGCCCTTGTCTAGTATAAAGGGGTGCCTGCGCGCCTCATTGTTTGCGCTTTGATTTTGAGCCTTCTTAGATCGAGTTGCACTCATCACTCTTTCAATATATATCGAATTGCATTTCTTTTTCTCATTTGTTGTTTTCAATTCATGCACTTGTTTTCATATTGAGGAAATTACAAAAAACCACCCGTTAAATAGGCCATATTATTAATAACCACCCCTTATTCACGACTTTATTTTAAACCCCCCATAACTTCAGTTCTTTTAACAAATAGCCACCCATTAGCCTTCTCCGTCAAAAAAACCGTTAAATCTTGTGTTTTGACACTTTTGCCCTCGATTATAAAAGAATTAAACATTACCGTCCTACATGGCTAAGGCTCCGTTCGGGTAGTCTAGCTGAAACTTAACTCCTGATTGAAAAAACTAGCTGAAACTAGAAAAAATAGTTGAATTATAACAGAAGTTAAAACTGAATTAACTAACTGACATACATAGCAAGTGTTCGGTAAGACGAGCTGAGGAAAACATGTTGGTTAGTAAAATTACCATAAAGGGTTCATATATCTAGTTAAAAAGACTAAACAGGGCTTCAATATAAACAAATTTTCAACCCTTAATTTAATTTTCTTTTAATTGATTTTCTTTTTAATTAATTTGTCTCCCACTTTCTCAATCTTTCGTTATTTTCATTCTGCACATGGCCGCCCAACTCGCCACCGGCCTCACGGCAAACCGGCCACCTCCGACGGCGGCCAGCCGTGGCTCACTCTCTTCCAGCCGCCCTCGCACTCAGCCCCCTTCTCCCTCGCGCTCGCTCGCCTCACCAACCCTTCTCAACCACTGACGAGCCGCCCGTTCCAGATCTATACCCCCCACGCCGGTGGCCCGAATCGACCCCTTCCCTTAGCTTGGTCCGCTCCTTTTCCTTCTCTCGCTCCCGACGGCCTTTTGCTCCGCCTCCGGCGAGCGGAGCCGGAGTGGAGACGGGGCTAGAGGTGGTGCCATTAGCGTTGTAGGGAGTGGGGTTGGGGGTGGAAGGTTGGATGGGGGTGAGGTTGAGGTCCAAATTGAGGGAGGTGAAAGGGTATCCGGGGGAATAATTAACATGGGGGGAGAGGGTATTGGGGGGAAATGTGGAAATTCAGCCAGCAAAAGCTCCTAGGAGGAGCGTGTAAAAAAAGGGGGTTTTTAAGCTTTGTTCAGCTTTACGGTGTCCGTTGATGCCCCGCCCCCACAAGCCCCCGTTCCAGCTCCGATACCCGAACGGCCTAAACGAGCTTAAAACTCCCTATTCAACTCCATTAAACTCACTTAAGCCCCATTCAGCTCCGAACCGAACGGAGCCTAAGTTACACGTAAGAAAGCTTTGGACTTAGTTTGAAATTGTTAAAATACTTCCCAAATCAAAAAAAAAAAAATTAATTAACCAAATAAAAAAGTATTTACGTATCCAAATTAATTCAATGCATCACATTTGCGAATCAAAAACTGTAATACTAATAAACATCGATGTGTACAGCTAATCAAGGAAGTCCCCACTTAATTAATTAACCAATTGATCAAAGAAATCCCCACTCCCTCCGACGAGCTCGTGGTGCGGCCGCCGTCATGAACTCAAAGCTGACACTTGCACTGAATGGTTGTTCTTTAGGCAACACTCAACTTGAGCCATTTCTTCCAACTCCATCTGTGTCCAATAACAGCATCTTCCAGTTAGAATTTAATACAATAGCGACTAAGAGGCTACAAACCCAAAATTTGTACTCACAAAAAACCCCATGGACCCTAAACAACTTCCTCGCGAATCTTAACAACAACATAAAGCCAACATAGATCTGTATCTAAGTCTCTAACTGTTCAGTTGAAGAGAAAGTAGGGGAATTGTATATTAATTGTGCAATCTCAGATCGGGTAGGGCCTTCCATCAACGCTTTCACTCCCCCTCTCTCTGATATTGTGTCGCCCTCCATTGACGCTTTCGCTCCCCCTCCGCCCTCCATCGTCTCCGCTCTCTCCACGTCTACAAATCCGGAATCCTGTTGCCCTCCTCCGATGGATCGATATGTGTGGTCGCCAGATCCGAGATCCCACCAGTCATCGCCTAGTAGAAGATTTCACATCGGAGTCCGAGCAGGGGCTGAAGGCAGACGTAGTGGTCGAGCAAGTCGGAAAAGGGCGACGGATGTGTGCGGTCGGCGAGCAGGGTTAGAGGCCGGAATTCATGGAAGAAGGAGGTCGGGTGAAGAACGGGGAAATGGAAAGAAAAAGAAGAAGGAAGAAGTGGGCCCATTTTGATGGTCAAAAGTTGACCGGAGTAAAATACCCTAAAGAGCTCGGTTACAATGTAATTATGGTGAACAGTTGAGGGTACAAGTGTCAAAACATAAGATTTAATGGATTTTTTTGACAAAAACAAACTCATGGGTGGCGGTTTGTTAACGGAATTGAAGTTGTGGGTGTGTTAAAATAAAGTCGTGAATAAGGGTGGTTATTAGTAATATGGCCTATTTAACAGGTGGTTTTTTGTAATTTTCTCTTTCGTATTTCTTTCAATCAGTTAGTTGTTAATTGTTCTTGAGATCTACATCTCAAGTTTTTAAGCTTGAAATTCCATTGTTACTTCCTTAAGCTTTGTCGTGAGTGAATCTCGAACAAATAAATTTGTCAAGACCCCGCTGAGTATATCGAAGTCAGGATCGTCCACGGGAGTTAGTAGAACTATAGTCTAGCAATCAAACTACGAAAGGAAAACAAAACAAAACAAAGCAAAACAAGCCAAACAAACACAAATCACAAGCTTCAGGGGAAGGTCGCGGCCGACCTGAGGGAGGTCGTGGCCGACCTATGACAGAACCTAAAAACACACTTAAACACTTTCTAGAGTAGGTCGTAGCCAACCTACAACAGGTCGGGGCCGACCTATCTGGTTACGTAAATGGGCTTTGTAAAAATACGGGGAAATGACTAGGGGTAAGGTTTCACCACAACATGGTCATGCATTCAAACAATGATACAAGATCAACTGAACCTATAATCTCATGGGTGACTTTTGCCACAATTAAACACATCAAAGTCTCAACTTTCATAAAGATATCAACATGCAATCCTTCTTGTTGTCTAAAGGTTTTAACTTTCGTTTTTAAACCCAAATTGTTATTCAAATCCACAATTTAATCTTTCAATTCAATTGCAAACAAGAGCATGCCTCAACTTTCATTGAGGAATTAAGCTAACATGCAATCCAACTTGTTGTTCAAGGGTTTTAACTTTCATCTCAACCCGGATAATTGTTCCGATTCACAACGAAAATCTTTCAATTCGTTTGCAAACAAGAACATGCCCCAATTTTCATCAAGGAAATTAAGCATGCAAGAGGGATTGAAGGATGGAGGTTACAAGTCAAGCATGGATCAAGTATCAAGGTTCAAAATGCATTTGCATGTTGGGTTTTACTCCACACCTAGCAAGAAGACTACTCACACAACATCAAACACACAAGCAACAAATGATAAGAGGGAGACGTAATCGAAACAAACAACTTTAATTAAACAAGAGATCCAAACTTACAAGCTTGACAAACTCCACAATCTTCCTCTAAAAACCCTTGTCTTCCATGCCCACCCCTCTCCAAGAGGGAGAGAGTGAGAGAGAACCCCCTCCCCACCAAAACAAAAGCTAAAAACTCACCCCCCCCCCCTCCCCCAAAACAAAAGCTAACCTAGAAAAGGAGCTCAAAGGCCCTTTAAATAGAAGTACGAAAAGGTCAACCTTGAAGACTACACTTTATTTCGAAATTCAAAATTCCCGCAAAAGCATTACTTAGGCGGCAAGGACTTGTACACGGGCCGACCATGACCAGATCGCGGCCGACCACATTTTTGGTCATGTCAGAGTAGGTCGCGGACGACCATGGGCAGGTCAGGGCCGACCTACAGCAAGGGACTTGGTTCCTTTCGTCTTTAATTGCTTCGTTCTTGCTCCAAGTGATCGGCCCTTTGCTCGGTTTTTCTTCCTTCTTGTTCCTTAATTTCCTTGGGCTTCTTGTACTCCTTTGAGGCTCTTTTTTGGCTTGAAGATCCATCCTTGAAATCCTTGAAAAGCTCCACTTGACTTCACTACTTGACTACGAACACCGCAACACCGTAATCTCCTAGAATGCTCGGAAAGCTCGAAAACTCCTCTAAAATGTTCCAAATACCTACAAAACACAAATGCAAACACAAACGACTCCAACTCTCGAAAGAGGGTGAAAATATCATGCAAAACACACCAACACATAGGAAAATATACAAAACAAACTAGAAAACAACCTATGAAATCAAACTAAAAAGCACGACATCAAAATACCCCATACTTAGACTTGCTTGTCCTCAAGCAATCACTTCACATGCATCAATACCAAATAACAAGCCCAAGAATGCCTTTAAAGAAGGTAAGCACAAGATAGAATAATGAGCAAACAACTTCAGTATCATAGCACACATGTGTAAATTCTAAGCAATAACAATCCAACCTCACAAGGGCAATGTGCTTCACTCACCTTCAAGTGTTTAGGATATATCAATGAGCACTCAATCTCAATTCCAAATGCAAAACCTCATAGTCAATGGAAATTATATTCAAAATTCTCCACCGAACAAATCAAAACAAGTTAAATCATCAAAAGAACTTAAGTGGCTTAATGAAGACTTCAAAGAAGTTTCATTCGGCCGGGTTGTAATGGGGCTCAGTATTTCAGAGGGTCTGAAATAGTTTGGTCTTGTGGTGCTAACAAATCCGGGAATCAAGACTCCTAGACTTCACAACTCAACTCAACCAACTCTTCTTTCTTCCTCCTAACACCAACCACTTGATCTTTCAAAGTACACTTCACTTCACCTATTCTTTTGTCTCTCTCTTATGAAGAAGCTTTGGCTCTAGCACTTATTCAATCTCTCTCTCTCTCTCTCTCTCTCTCTCTCTCTCTCTCTCTCTCTCTATACACTAGAGGAGGTCGGCTGCGACCTAGTGTTGGTCGGAACCGACCTATTGTAGAGAACTCTAGTGCTCACTACACTCGTGCTACCCGAGCCAAAACTTCTTCTTTTTTCATTCTTTTCTTAAGACAACTCCTTTGATCTCCACCTTCACAATCTCTTCATTCTTACCCCTCATCCACATCAACATCACAATCCATTCTAACTCCTAATTCCCGGATTTGAGGGTCAAGCTTATAATGGCTAGGATACTTTTGTGGAGCTAGAAATAAGGCTTAAAGCTCAAGCAAGGGGTTTCAAACAACGGATCGTGCATAGGTAGGATGAAAAGGAGAGAAATAGGCTGATGAAAGTAAGTTCAATATCATTTGATCTAACAAGTAATGAATATATCTCCATTGGTTTCAAAAATCAAATAAGCATGCTATTGTCAAGTGGTAGATGCATTTGGAAGAGTAAAAATCACACATGAAAGAACAAGGATTCAAATATACATTCCTTGTGGCCAAAAGATTTCTCACTAGGTTCAAATTGTTGGATTGCTTTTCACTTAGAATTATGCATGCTCAATGTTCATTATAAGCTCAAAATTCAAAAAGCAAGGTCATGGATAGGCAATCTTTCAAAGCAAGTTATAAGGAATATATTACATGATGATGCAAATAACCACTATCCTAGGCCATCTTAGAAGAGGCATTCATCCATCATAAAAATCAAAAGAAAAAGACTCAAACACACATGCAAACATGCAAAAACACAAGAACACACAACAACATGCAAATGACACAATCAAGCAATTTCCCCAAACCAGCCCATACTTAAAACATCAATGTCCCCATTGATTAAAAAAGTAAAGAGAGGAAAAGAGAAACTAACTTGGACTTGAAGCGTTTAATTGGAGAAGATTCATCTTTGAGGTGAAGCGGTGGTGGAGTGTCGTTCTCATCAATGCTCGAGTTTCAGACTGCAGGGGGGGTCGCAGGCGACCTAGGGGAGGTAGGGCACGACCATGGGAGGGTAGGCCACGACCATGGGAGGGTAGGGGCCGACCCTTCTCTGAGATCACCTCCTTTGCATTGTCTTTCGTTCCGGTCCTCTTATGCCCTTCCATTGCCTCGGGTTTCTACAAAAGGTTAGTGGATATGCAAGACAAGCTACCTATCTAGTTTAGACTAAGAAAATTAGATTAACCAAAGCTAAAACGTCCAAAAGAAAAGAAAAGGAAAATAACGGGTTGCCTCCCAAAAAGCGCTTTCTTTAACGTCTTTGAGCTAGACGAGAAGTACCTCATTAGTCGGAGGTTATGAGAGCCCATAGTGGCTTGGATATCTTGATCGCCACCCCATACTTAGAATGAGATGAGAGGGTGGAAGAAGGTGTGAAGAGAGAGGCATCCGTGCTCAATCTCTATGATCGGACATGTCAAAGCTCTAAGTAGCTTGTCAAAGTCTTGTGAAGGCACCTCATGAAGGCATAGGTAGCATATTGATAAATTGAAAACAAATAATATAGCACTCAAAGATCGTTTCAACTTATCAAAAGCCCAAGAAAAATATTCATGAGAGGGATCAGGATAGAACCGGGGTGGTGGTTGTGGTGGCGCCTTACAATACTCAACAAAGGGATCCTTGTAGGTCCATAGCTCCTTGCGTCCTAGCTTGAAGGGAGAATAATAGAATTTGTGGGCACCTTCAAGCCTAGGGACCATGATCGATTTAGGAAAGTCGGACGGAACCACGGTGATGATCTTCTTCTCTTCATGCTTGGCCCGCTCTTTGCTAGCCTCCGGGGTCAATGAAGGTCCAAACCCAACCACATTTTCTTCACATTCCTCCACGAGTGGGTTTGGTTTCCACATTGGTAGCAAAGACCCCGTCCATCCTTCATCCTCTTGGGCCTTAACCTCCTCAATATCGGTTTCACTTAGCAAGAGACTCTCATCCTCAACTTGGGTCTCGACTTGGTTTTTCTTGGCCTCATCTAGTAAGAAGATTTCTTCCGGATCATCCCCCAAACTCTTCATCTCCTCTTCACGGTCCTCTTTTAAAGCATTGTCGAAGTGGAACTCTACTTTCTCTTCACCATCATAGCGTGATGCGAGTCCCTTCTTGACATCTATGATAGCTCCGGTTGTGATGAGGAATGATTGGCTTAGAATGAGGGGAGGACATGACTTGGATAAAGGCTCAATATGCACAACGGAAGGTTCCTCAGCCTTCTTGGGTGAGAAAGGAAGTGCCTTTGTTGTCGAAGAAGAGGGAACGTGTCCCGGCAACTCCTTTTCACTTCTTAGGTGAACCGCATCAATGTGACCTCTTGGGCTCTCCTCGGGGTGGCCCGATAATCGCCTTTGGGGTTGTGGAATTTGAACCGCTTCGAAATCTCCTCCATGGTGTTGAACTCCTATAAGGTCGGTGCACACTTCATGGATTCCTTGAATGAGTTCTTCTTTCAACCCTTGCACCCATGATGGTGGCTCTCCATAGCTAGAAGGTTCATAATAACCCAAGTTGGGATAATCATTACTTGTCCAATAGGGATCCCAAGCATAATGTGTGGCTAATGTCTCTTGAAATTGATGTTGATGTAAAGCATCCTCTTGGAAGCCGTTTGGTTGTTCTTGGAAATAGGCTCGGGCTTCCCATTCTCTTTGACATGCATCAGCCTCGGCATCTCTTTCTCTTTGGAGGTTTATCACTTCGAGACGAAGATCGGAAAATTCTCTAGCAAGGGACTCAAAGGTCGCCATGGATATATCAAACCTAAAAACAAAAACAACACAAAACAAATCAAAAACACACAAAGGGTTTGGGCTAGTCCCTCACCCGAAAGAATGCTAAACAAAGAAACTAAACTAACTCCCCGGCAATGGCGCCAATTTGTCGTGAGTGAATCTCGAACAAATAAATTGGTCAAGACCGCGCTGAGTATAGCGAAGTAAGGATTGTCCACGGGAGTTAGTAGAACTATAGTCTAGCAATCAAACTACGAAAGCAAAACAAAGCAAAACAAGCCAAACAAACACAAATCACAAGCTTCGGGGGAAGGTCGCGGCCCACTTGAGGGAGGCCGTGGCCGACCTATGACAGGACCTAAAAACACACTTAAACACTTTCTGGAGTAGGTCGCGGCCGACCAAGGTCGTCCTTCAAGTCCAAGAAAGAAGTGAGTACGAAGAAGCCCTTGGAACTTCTTCATATGGATCTTTGTGGACCAATAAAGACGATGAGCTATGGTGGAAAGAGGTACATGTACGTTCTCGTAGTTGACTTTTCTCGATTCACTTGGGTTCTTTTCTTGGTGTCAAAAGTAGATTGTTTCAACGCATTCGAAGTCTTCATCAAACAAGTGGAAGTTGCTCTAGGGACGCACTTGAAAGCCATACTATCAGACCATGGGACGGAGTTCCAAAACTCAAAGTTCCTGGCCTTCTGTGATCAAAATGTTGTCTCCCACAACTTCTCAGCTCCAAGGACTCCTCAACAAAATGGTGTTGTGGAAAGAAAGAGCAGGATGCTAGAGGATATGACAAGGACTATGTTGCTAGCAAGCGGCGTCCCCAAGCACTTTTGGGCTGAAGCCGTTGCTACTGCATGCTACATCATAAATCGTGCCATGATCCGTCCTCTTCTAAAGAAGACGTCCTATGAGTTGTTGAATGGAAGGAAGCCTCGCATTGATCTAAGGGTATTTGGATGCAAGTGCTTTGTTCACAACAATGACAAAGAGAGACTTGGAAAGTTTGATGCAAGAAGTGATGAAGACATATTTCTTGGGTACTCTCTCACAAGGAAAGCCTATAGAGGTTTCAACAAAAAGACTCTTAAGCTTTAGGAGAGTATTCATGTTGTGTTCAAGGAGAGTTCTTCCCATAAAGAAAAACCAAGTAAGAAAGAACGCTCTTCTTCACAACAACAAGACGACTCTGAAGACGACGTTGATGATTGGTCCTTTGGAAAATACTATGTTCCTAAGGACGGCAATGCAAATCCAGAAGAAGTCTCAGTGGACATTCCTAGCGTTGATCAAGGAGTTCCCTCTCGCGGTGAATCTCTAGTTCAATAATGATAAAGGTATTTTAGTCGCCTGAATACCTATCAAAATAATCCAAACTACCTACTAGGAATGTAGTAGGGAAGTAAGGGTCGATCCCACAGAGACTTGTGTTTTTATGTATTTAACTTGGATACTCAGAAGAATGTAAAACGGGGGTTTTTGAATGTTTTCCTATCAACTAATAAATTGAACATGCAAAGCTAAGATGATTTATCAAATATGAGAAAGATATGCTTAACCAGTTAATATCCATTGCGAATTCGATTATTGATCATTGATTATCAAAATTCTCTTTTTACCTTGACCAATCTATTGCGGAATTCTAATAACCCAACTTCATGGAATTATTAATCCTACTTCAATTCTAGTTATTAGCCCGACCGGTACTAACAACCCTAATTATCGAATAACCTAAGAGACCTCCTAGATTCAATTCGACAACAGCATTAAGATCCAAGCATCAATAGAAACATGCATTCAGAGCAACCAGACATCCAAATAACATGCGATTGAATTCTCTTCTCTAATCAACTAGTCCTACCAGTCCTAGATTGATTAAAGGTTCTACTTATGATCTAATTAACACCGACCGGTAATTAGAAAGATATAGTTGTAATTCAACCTAGAGATTCAATTAGATGGCCAGTCTAACAAAACCCTAAATCAAACTTATTCAATCAAGCATAGAGAAAACAATCTAGTCAAGGGAAATTAAGAACAATCAAATCTCACAATAATACTAAATTCACAACTTCAATTAACTAGTTAAGCAAAAGAAATTTAGCTACTAAAAGACATTGAAAAACTTACAAAGTTTCCCCTAGGGTTCTTGTTCTCCAAGTCTTCAACAACGATCAATCATACACAAAATCAAGAGTTATGAAGATATAAACCTAGAAACTACTAATATCCAAAAATATATCTAAAAAGGTTTCTAAAAATAACAACCAAAACAAGTTTTCAGCCCAAAACCCAAGCCCAATACAAAACGTCATATTTTCGGACACGCGAGAGAAAACGCGGCTTGGAACCAAAGCGCGGTCGCGCTTTCGCCTGATCTGCCCGCGTTTTCACTCCTGAACGCCAGATGTCAAAGCGCGGTCTGGGACTCCAAAGCGCGGTCGCGCTTTCACCTCATGGACCCGCGCTTTCACTCCTGAAACTCGAATCTCTCTAACACTTTGTGCACTTGATTTCTTCCTTGGCCTTCGTCCTTGCACACTCCTTAGGCACCTCCAAGCTCACCTCCATGTCCACCATCACCATAATCCGGCACTCGATCACTCATATCTGCAAATATCAACCAAACGAGTGTAGATTCCGAAACTTCCGATGCTAAAGCTAAGCTACGAAACAAAGGAAAATCTACCTAAAAATGCATGAAAAACTAATCAAAACATGTCCTAAATACTATAACCTATATGCTCTATCAAATTCCCCCAAGCTTGAACCTTGCTTGTCCTCAAGCAAGAAATAAAATCAAAGTCACACCACAACTAGCAAGTTAAAGCATCCATCTCAATGCCAATCCACATTTCATCAAAAAGCTAAACCTTGACCAAGACATCATTGCACACATGTATGAGAAGCTTTCAAAATCAAATCATTCATCCATTCTAGACCTCACCAAGGTAATGTGTATTGCACTCTCACTCAAGTGTTTAAGGACATGTGTTTCACTCAAAATCAACCTTGAAAACTAGACTACCATAGGCTTGCATCAGTGTTCTAAATCTCCGCTACGAATGATCAAACACACAACAAAAATCATGAGGACTTTCCAAAGGTTGTAATGGGGCCAAGGTATGCACAAGTAGGTAGGGAAATATTTGGTCAAGTGGTGCTAAAATCCGGGAACTAGTACTAGCTAACTACCCAACCTTTAACCACTTCTCTTCAAATGTTCACCAACTTGATTCACCTTTTCTCCATCACTTTTCTTTCTATACTTTTGCTTATTTTTTTTTCAACTCACTTTGAGGTTTTTCAACTTGATTTCACACTTTTATTCCACCTCAAACAAACTCTTTTTTTTTTTTTTTTTTTTCTTTTCATCATTTTTTTCTTCAACTCCTTATCTTTTTTTTCTTCCAACTCAACACAACTCCTTTCTTTTCAACCAACTCTCCCAAGAATCCTTCTCCAACTACACAAAAACACCCTAGCTAAATCCTAATTCCCGGATGGGTCAAGCTTATCAAGGCTAGGAATTACTTTTGTGGAGCTACAAAATAAGGCTAATAGGCTCAAAAATAGGGGCTATCAAACAAAGGCATAATGTAAGGTAGATAAGGATAATATGAGTTAATGAACATGCCTCAATCATTTTAATGTCATGCATTCAAATCATATAATGTAGCCTTGAAAAAGATATCTAAACGCAAGTTCTAGAGCTAGCAATCAAAGCGATACACTCAAGAAAAAGATGCAAATATGCAATAAAGGCTCAAAATAATCTCACAAGGTATATAAGTCCAGAACTTCATAAGCAATTCAAAATTTCAACTTCCTATGCACGCTTAATCCTATAATCAAGATTAATAACTCAAAGAATCATGCTTCAATCCAAGGAAACTTCAACCAAACAAGCAAGTCATGGGTTAGATAATATTCTTAACTTAGAGAGACAAATGGTCAAGTAGGGAAATTTGGATCCTACAATGCAATACTTTTGTGATTTTTTTCAATTTTTCAATTTTTTTTTTTAATCGATGCAAAACTATAATTTAAACATGCAAATGCAACTATATGAATGCAAGATGCGATGACTCAACCAATAATCCCCTCCCCCAAGCTTAAACTTTACATTGTCCCCAATGTAAAAGAAAAGAAAGAAGAAGAAAATACTAACCGAGTCATCCAGATAGGACGGAAGTGGCATCTACTCCGGTGGTGGTGGTGGTGGGAACTGCTGTGGATAGCCCGGATATGGGTAATACTGATATGCTGGGAATCCACCCTCCTGAGTCCACCCATCCATGCGAGCGTGAAGCTGATGGAGCTGCTCGTCATGATACTGCCTGTAATGGTCTAACCTCTGTTCCTGGTAATCGAATCTCTGATCTACATGGGCCCTGAACTGAGTCATCTGAGTGGTGAGCCCTCCCATCATGCTCACCAGCTGATCAAACTGGCCTTGAGGATAACCACCAACATCCTGAACATCCTGTGCGAAAGCATCCTCATCCTGACCACCAAGCTCTAGCTCGAGCTCCTCCTCAGCAATAAAGTCCTCATCACCCTCAGAGTCATCATCAACTGTGGCCTCCTCCTCAGACTCGTCAACAACCCTCTGCACCCGACGCCTCTTGCCCCGATGGCTCGCAACTGTCTCAAGCGGAAGATCACCATCCCGAGGAGTGATCATCCAAGTAGCAGGGTAATCTGGTCCGAGTGCTAAGACAACTCTCTGTGCATCCGGAAGCTGCATCACTCTCCTAGTGTCTCCAATCCTCCAGAAATAGTAACCATAGTGGAAATGTAGGGCACCCATCTTGTTGAGGAAAGCGAAATCCATCGGTGCAGGCTCAATCCTCCCACCAAACCGAGTCAAATCAAGCTGGTAATACTGAGCCAAAACAGTGACAAGGGCTCCAATAGTGATCGGTCCTGTACCCCTCCTGCTGATATGAGACAGATTGTTCATAAGGACCGCTCCATAGTTCACCCTTCTCCTCTCTAAGAACGCAGCCAAGAGCATCACATCTTTCCTTTGTGCATTGCCCTCTCCTTCTCCTCTTCCTGTAATAGAAAGAGCATAGTAGCGCTGCAGCACACGGAGTACAGGGTGTGTAAGAGAAGACGCTTTTGCTCTAGAGGCCTTGTACTCCTCCTTGCCTGTCATCCTCTGCCACTGTGAATCACCAAGCCAATAAGCTTGGCTCTCCCATCTCTCCACATGCTCACCAGAAATAGAGAAACCAAAAGCTGCATTGACCTCATTCAGCGTGATCCTCCTCGCCACTCCCCCAAGCTGGAAGGTGCACTCCCCTGCTTTGGAATTTGGCCCGGAAAGAATATGAGTGTCCAGAGTGCTCAGAAACTCGAACACAAGACCCTTGTATGTAGGCTGCTGTAGGTGGAGAAAATCTCTCAAGTGCTGGTCAACCTCACATTTTCTAAGCTCATCCCTCAACCCCAATTCAGCCAGAAAGTCCCAATCCAAGTACCGAGGAGCATGTATTGGACGTTTACGGATGAGCCTGAATCGCTCAAAGTGCACAGGGTCGCTCAAACTGAACCCAAAATCAGCTGGGGTCACTTCCCCTACAACCGTAGGCGGAGTGAGATGGCCTCGGGGGCAAGCAGAAGATGAACTGGGCCGAGAGGACTGTGGCTGGGCACGAGAAGACGAAGCTCTAGAAGAGCCTCTACGGTTTGTTGGTCGAGGAGGCATTCTGTACCTGTTCCTGCACCACCAATCAACAAAGCAGCACCACAAGCAAATTTGATTGTCCCGGCAAGGACAATCCCACAACAATCCAACAACAAGCCAACAATCAAGCAAATAATACTCTCAAACACTCTCTTCCCCCACTACCTAGGTTAGTTTAGGCAAAAATCAATCACAATCCAAATTCCACAAGAACAAGCAAGGAAATCAATGAATCATGCTAGAATCATGCAAAGGGACTAACAAGTAGCAATTAATCATGCAAATTTGAGTTAAAATTGACAAATCTAGAGAGATTAGGCAAAACCTAGGTCTAGAATTTCAAACTCAAAAAAAACCACAAATTAATCAAGGGAAAGAGAAGAGTAGAGAAGAGATTACTTGATGATTGATGAAGAAGAGTGGATTTGGGAAAGGAATCACTTGATTTGGTGTTGTTTGGAGCTTGGATTGTGCAACAATGGAGGAGGGGCGAGTTCTTGAGGAAGAAGGCCGCGTTCTTGAGTGAAGAATGCCGCGCTTTGCTGATGAATTATGAGAGGAAGAAAGGGCCGGCCGAGCTTTTAACTCGTGCTGTGAGCGAACGGAAACGCGGGATGGTACGAAAACGCGGCCGTGCTTCTGCCTTCTTGCCCCGCGCTTTCAGACCTGAGATTCAGGAGCCGAAACGCGGTATGGTGATGGAAAACGCGGGGGCGTTTTCAGGGCCTGACCCCGCGCTTTGGGATCTGAACGCCGGGCTGAAAAAAAAACACACAGCAAAGAAACAAAACTACAAAACAAATTATCCTATACTAATCCTAGGCTAACTAAAAATCAAAAACAACTATCCTAATGCTTGGGTTGCCTCCCAAAAAGCGCTTGGTTAACGTCGTTAGCTCGACGGTCCGCTGCTCAAGTTGCTGGCTCGGGTTCCTGTAAAGCCGTTTCGTCAAGTATAGCATTGCTAAACCCATCGAAATAAGGCTTCAATCTTTGGCCATTCACTTTGAAGGTGGAGTGAGTAGTACTATCGTAGACGTCAACCGCTCCATGTGGATATGTGTGTGCCACAACGAATGGTCCCGTCCATCTCGACCTCAGTTTTCCTGGAAAAAGCTTCAGACGAGATTGATATAACAAGACTTTGTCTCCAACTTTGAAGTGTTTGCGCCAAATATGTTTGTCGTGCCAAGCTTTTGTCTTCTCTTTGTAGATGGCGGAATTATCATAGGCTTCCATCCTTAGCTCTTCTAGGTCCTGCAGCTGTAGCTTCCTTAATACACCAGCCTCATCCAATTGCATGCTACAATGCTTCACCACCCAATATGCTTTGTGTTGGATCTCCACTGGAAGGTGACATGCCTTACCAAACACCAACCGAAAAGGAAACATTCCAATCGGTGTTTTGTAAGCTGTCCTATAGGCCCAAAGTGCATCATCTAACCGGATACTCCAATCCTTCCGGTTTGGTGACACCGTCTTCTCAAGAATGGCCTTGACCTCTCGGTTGGACACCTCGGCTTGACCATTTGTTTGGGGGTGGTACGCTGTAGAGACTCGGTGTGTGACGTGGTACTTCCTCAAAAGTGCACTCACCGTCTTGTTACAAAAATGGGTTCCTTTATCACTAATCAAAGCTCTAGGGATCCCAAATCTGTTAAAGATGTGAGTCTTCAAGAAATCTACCTAAAAATTTCCGATGCTAAAGCTAAGCTACGAAACAAAGGAAAATCTACCTAAAAATGCATGAAAAACTAATCAAAACATGTCCTAAATACTATAACCTATATGCTCTATCAAATAAGATGTGGCAGAGTCAAGTCAACAAGGTGAGCAACACCATGGTGTGGACACTCTCTCAAAGGACGATGCTCAAGATGAACATGATGACTCTGATTGTGATATTGATCCATGATTTGCTCAACTCTTTCAACGAGAGTCCCGCTTCTCTAGAGATCATCCAAGTTCTCAGATTGTCTCTAAGGGAGTTCAAACAAGGTCACCTGCAAGCAAGTACCAAAGTGCAAATTTGGCTTTTTGTGCTTTCCATGCCTTGGTGTCCATGGTGGAACCCAAAAAACATAAAGAAGGCACTCCGGGACGCTGACTGGATTCAAGCAATACAAGAAGAACTCAATCAGTTTGAAAGGAACAAAGTTTGGACCCTTGTCCCTCGTCCCAAAGGAAAAAACATCATAGGGATGCGCTAGGTGTTTAGAAACAAACTTGATGAAAGTGGACGCGTGTCAAGGAACAAAGCAAGACTAGTGGCTCAAGGATTTAAGCAAGAGGAAGGCATTGATTATGATGAGACTTTTGCTCATGTTGCTAGAATTAAGGTCGTCCGTCTTCTCATTGCCTTTGCCGCTCACAAAGGATTCAAGTTATTTCAAATGGATGTCAAAATAGCCTTCCTTAACGGGAAACTGAAGGAGGAAGTGTATGTTGCTCAGCCCCCTAGCTTTGAGGACGCTAGCCACCCAGATCATGTGTACTACTTAGACAAAGCTCTCTATGGACTCAAGCAAGCTTTTCGTGCATTGTACGACAGGTTTGCGTCCTTCCTTTTGTCTAATGGTTACACATGAGGATCAATTGATAAAACTTTGTTTATAAAGAAAGTCCAGAAGGACATTTTGATTGCCCAAGTCTATGTTGATGACATAGTCAATCTGAACCTAGGAACTCTCTCCCTAGTGACTTTAAGGCTAGCAAAACTTCAGAACTAGAACTTGAACGGGAGAAAACCAAGAATCTTCTTGAAAGAATTAGGGTCCTAGAAAGTGGAGAAAAAGGACAAGAGGACTACTATACCAATTCCACCAGTCATAAAATTTATAAGAAAATTGCAAAAGGGGAAGGTTCAAAAGTTTGTGATGACTACATGCCAGAACCAGAGTTCTACTTTTGTAACGAACCAGGTAAGGAACACCTTGCTTGGGTCGCCAAACACTAACTTTGTTATGGCAGGTGGAAGTGAGGGGACGCCCATGGATCATTGATAGCGGCGCCTCAAATCATATGACAGGAAGCCAGATCCATCTCACTTCTATCCAAAGTAGTGCCACGGGAGGAACTGTCTCGTTTGGCAACAAGGGCAAGGGAAAGATCAAGGGAACGGGAACTGCTATTCTCAACCCGTCCATTAAAGCAACAAATGTTAGTCTTGTTGAAGGACTTGGCTTTAATCTTCTTAGCGTTTCTCAAATGTGTGATCAAGGTGAAAACCTAGTCACATTTGACTCAAAGGAGTGCCTCGTCATCAACAAGAAATCCAACAAAGTCGTTCTCAAAGGAGTACGTCAAAACAATGTCTATATCTTCAATCAAGAGTTCAAGCCTAAATCAGAATTGTGCCTATCTGCTTCTGTTGGATCGTTAGTCTGATGAACGTTCTCTACTTGAAGTAGAGGCGTTCTTTGGGTCGAGCGTCCCTACGAGGTGTAGGGGCGTCCTTTCAGAATTGCAGCGGAAATAAAGACTAAACAGGTAAGCAATGAACGTAGAGAATTATAGAGGAACCACTCAAGACCAAGTAGTCCTTGAGTGTAAACCTCTACCTCCTTGGAGGATTTTTGAATAGTTGTTTCCTCTCTATTGAACGTTCTTACAGTTGTACTGGCGAGTTCTTACAGTTCTCTGACACTTAGCTTTTCCCTAAGTTCACTTGTAAGGAACTCCTTTAAGCCTACAACTTAAGCTAGTTCAATCTACTAAAGGACTCTATTCCTACGTTCTGCAGTACTTCGCAGAACTCTCTTTCTCTTTTGATTACAAACTTGTTTTGTGATTTGTTTACAAGTCTCACTCGATCTAACTCAGGTCTAAGCACTGTTCTTGAGTTCTTGAGTTAGTTCTTCGTGTTCTTGAGTGAGCCGCTTTCCTATGATTCTCTTTGAATATTCTTGAAAGCGTTAACGTCACAATAAATGCCTTGCGGTATTTATAGGACTTGGGAAGGGCGTCATTCTCGTTCTGACGATCATGCCCTTCAGGTACGTGGCTACAAGATCTTCTTCCACGAGTTTGGCGGTGATGAGGAAGCTTCCTGTATCCAGCTGTGTGTGATGAACTCCGCTACAAGATCGGCCGCCACGTGTTGATGAACTCTGCTACAAGATCGTCCGCCACGTAGTGTTGGACTCTGCTACAGGATCGGTCTCCACGTGTCCTTGGATGATCAAACATTTGTCGAGTGATGTCATCCTGTCGGCTAGTGAGTAAGGACTCCTTTCTTGCGTTCCTACTTGCTTGGGACTCCGTCCTTGCTCAAGTAGTTTCTGGCTCGTCCTTACTTCCTGTTAGCTGGCGTCCCTCAGCTTATGGGACGCCCATACACACTTGTTGTCCTTTTGGTCACTGGCGTTCCTGAACACTTGGACAACTTTATTAGAATCAAAGTGAGTTTGTCATATCAAAACTTAAGGGACGGTTGTATGGAACACTAACAAGTACGCAAACGTCCTTGATAGCGTCCCAACAATTTCCCCCTTTTTGATGATGACAAACTCTTCAGCAAAATAGTTTTGACATTGGAACTTAGCATGCATGAAAACTTAGAGGCGTCTTCTAACACTAAGAGAATTTGGATTTAAAGGAGAGAGTCGCGTCCTAGAAAAGTTTCTAAGCGTCCTCTTTTATTCTAGCATGAGCGTTCTTTAGACTTTTCACTTAATAGTTCCCCCTTAGCACTTGCTTATTCTAGATAACTATTTTATAGCGCATCTCTGCAAAACTACACTTCCCCCTTTTGGCATCATCGAAAAGGATAACAAGTGATAAGGACGTTAGCACAAACACATAATTAAAAGCAGTGGAACGCTTAAACAAACACATGCAAGCAAACTGATGGATTGCCATTCAATCAAAAAAAAAGTTATTACAAACCAGAGGTCATAATTGTTTGAGAATCAAAAGAAGCGAAGGCAAAAAGATAGAGGATGAACGGGTAGTGGGCAATCACTGAGAACGGCTTTGGTCTTGGAAGAACTTGAGGAGTTGAGATTGAAGTTCTGCCGTCTTGGTGAGAGCCGCGGATAAGTCCTTGATGGCGGAGAAAACATGACATTGATTGTCCATGATTGCACCTAAGAGTTCCGCAGGAGGATGCTCAGAGATATTTGCTGGAGCAGATCGGAGCCTTGGTCCTGAACTGGAAGAGGGAATGTCCATCTGAGGATCTTGAGCAGGAGAAGGAGCCATAAGTATTTCATCAAGAGCGTTAAAGTCTACAGCTGGCTCTTCTACTTGGGAGAACTCCTGTCGCAAGGCAGCCAGGCGTTCTGCTTCAGCATCAGCAGCCATGCGTTCTTCTGCTTCTTTTAACCTTCGCTCCTCAGCCTCGGCCTCTAACTGTTTGATCACTGATGGAAGCTCTTCATCATGCCTGATTTCAACAAGGCCGTTCTTAGCATTCCATTTGAGACCAAGTTCTTCTTGAGGAGCACTATCGTCGTAGGCGTTCTGAGACTGAAGGATGAGCTTGACCAGACCAGGATAGGGTAGAGCATGTCTCTTCCTCCCACACTTAGCCATATGTTGCATAGCTATCCGTGCTAAGTTTATGGGGCGGCGTTCAAGGAAAGCGTCAATCAATATAATATCATGTGTTTGCACGATTGAACGCTTTTCCTGCCTTGGAAGGACGGCGCGGCAAATAAAGTAGTGAGCGATTGCGCCAACTTTGCTCAGAACGTGAGCAACCCTGTCCAAACCTAGTGGCCTCTTGCCCTGAAAAACGTGCTCAACCAGGGGCAGTTCTTCATCTGTTGTCTCAAATCCACCTTCAGGAAGGGAGCTCAAGGCGTCAGATGGGGGCTTCTTGGCAGCAAGACCCATGAAGGCTCTAACCTGGCGTTCACTGATCGAGGCTTTCTCACCATCTATTTTGAAATGGAGAGAGCCGTCTTTGGATTTGTAGCGCAGGTCCTTGAAGAACGCCTTAATCTGCTCTTTGTCAACCACGGCTGGCGCAGGCCCTACGGTTAACCACCCCTGGAATCGTAGAAGTTCAAGGAACTCCTGGACATCATTATCGTTTGTAAAAGACGCTAGCCACTCTTCGGAGTATACGAGTGGACTAAGGACTTTCACGGAGGGACCGTCGGGCTTCTTCTTACGTTTGCCCTTGGGAGAATCAGACTCCTCGCCATCACTGGACTCATCCTCAGAGTCATTTTCAGAATTTGCCCTTGAAGGAGCGTCCTCTGTGCCTTTATCTGTTTCAGCTTGACCACCAGATGTGGCTGGAGGGGCATCAGAGGTTTGACCCTGGGACGTGCCTTCGGCGTCCTGAGCTTCAGAAGGTTTTTCAGGTGTGGGCTCAGCGTCCGCCAGGACTTGTATGGTTTCAGTTTGGATTGTGGGAGAGGTGTTCTCTTGTGGGGCTGGGGAGGGGTTGAGGATGGGGAGAGATTGATTGTAAGGAGGGACCTCTTCAGCATCACGCTCGAGTTCTTCCGAGAGAGAAGGCTCGGCGTTCCCCGGAGCGACCTGGTGCAGACCAGCATCCTCCACTTGTGCAAGGGCGTTCACCTCCTCTGCTTCGTCATTGGAGTCCCCAGTGACATCGATGAATGGGGAATCCTGAGCAGGGACGTCTTCCTCACTTCCAGATGATCTTGACGAGGAAGAGGAGGAAGATGAGGAGGGAACGTGCTCAACTTGCACTGGCGCTTCCTTGGCCATTAACACCTTTGGTTTCTCGCCAGCTTTTCGGCGGCGGAAGGTGTGATCAAATGTGCGCGAGGCCTCCTCTGGGCCACTCTCTGAAGATGGACGACGGGACCGAGGAGTCTCGGGGTCCTTGGGGGGAGAGATGTGAGCCGGGGCGGAGGGGAAATGGGCCAGGTTAAGTGGGGACGGAGGAGGGAAGGGGATTATGGCATTTTGAGAGGATGGTTGAGGGGACGGGGGAGGAGTTGGGAGTTGTTCGATTTGAATTTGAGGAGGAGTGGATTCCTTTGAGAGGTTGGAAGGCCGTTTTGGGGAGCTTGGCCTTTTGGTGGGGGGATTGGCGGAAGGGACGCTTAAGGTCTTGGCCTTTTTAAGGGGCCTTGGATCATGAGTCTTCTTGGAGCGTCCCTCCTTTAGGTGAGGTGGAAATTTATCCACGATTTGAATGGGGTTTGAGGAGGTTTGTTTGGAGGTTTTGGAGAGAGGAGATGAGGGAGTGGGACGTTTGAGGGATTTTGTGGTGGTGGTTGGAACTTGTGGAGGAGGGGGAGAGGGAGATGGAACTCTAGCTTTGAGCATTCTGTAAGCTAGAGAGTCCTTTGGATACATGGGGAAGTCGGGCAGGACGGCGTTGTGGAGATCGGGAATTAGCTCAAGTAGAGGGCCAAGATTCTCACCTCCAAATTGGGAAAAGAACAGAACGTCGTCCATCCGTCCTGGCAAGTCCTTGTAATTTGTTTTATGAAGACTTGGCATGACGAAGCGCTCGATGAAGCGTTCGTAGTTCTTCGTCTTTGTAGCGTCCCTCTTGACCTCAAGAAGGTCCATGCGTTCCCTTATTAGATTGTAAAGGGTTCGCGGCTTCCTGTTTATGAAGTCCACCAAAGACTCGTTGAGGACGATTGGCTTTGGCTTTTCTATATGATGGGACTTCACAAGCTTTCGGCGCTTTCCGCCGGTAGAAGATCCGGTTACGTTCCTTTGTTGTTGAGACATGATTCTGATGAAAACTTAGAGAGAGAAAGTCACCGGAGTTCTAGAGAGAAGTCAGAGCTTGAACTGTGTTGAAAAGTGGTTGAGAGCAATAAATGAACGAGAGCGACTGTTCTGGCCTTATATAGAGGAAGCGGTGGCACAAATGGTAATTAACACTGTTTTACTGTGCGACACGTGGCAAAGCTTCCCCCTTAAGATTTGAGCATGAGCAACTGTCACTGTATACATTTTCAAAAGTTCAAATTTCTGGCTCTTCAAGTTCACCTGAAATACTGAAATGCCGTTCTCCTCAATAAACACTGAGCGTTCTCTCAGACTTAGCAAAACTGTACCTCTTCAAACTAGCCAAGGACCAACTTACCGTCCCAGTGATCACCTTTCGAACCATTTGAGAACAAAGCAAGTACGTCCCGTAAAATAAAATAAGAAGCTCATAGGACGCTTTTGCAGAGTTCTCGGCTAGGGTAAGCTTAGAGTTCCCATCATTTCGGCTTATAATGAGGGTTGGGTGATCAGGGATACTCTTTTGAAGACAAATAGAGAAAAATTGAATGGCGTTCCAAAGTAGCAAACATATGAAGTTTTAGACTAGCGTCCTTGCAAATATGAATTCAATGCATAACAGTCTTTAAACACTTAGAATCTGCTAAACATAGTCAATCATTGAGGGAATAGTAGAACGGGACTTGCTACTTAAAAGTTATCATCCCCAAGAGCAACCTGAGATGCTCATAGGGACGTCTATCAAGCGCCTTAGTGAAAATATCAGCTATTTGGTCTTCAGTCCTTACATGCTCCATACTAATGAGTCCTAGTTCAACATTATCACGCAAGAAATGATGCCTTATATGAATATGCTTTGTGCGTGAGTGAAAAACAGGATTCTTAGAAATCTCAATTGCACTTGTGTTATCACAACGAATATGAATAGTTTCAAGTTTGATACCGTAGTCCTCTAGTAGATATTTAATCCAGATAACTTGTGAACAGCATGAGGCAGCAACAACGTACTCGGCTTCCGCAGTTGAAAGCGCCACAGAGTTCTGTTTCTTAGATACCCAAGAGACTAGGCATGAACCAAGGAACTGTGCCATTCCTGAAGTGCTTTTCCGATCAATTACATGTCCCGCATAATCAGCGTCCGAGTAGCCAACAAGCTTGAAGGACGTCTTCCTGGGGTACCAAAGGCAAAGATCGTCGCGTCCTTTGAGATAGCGAAAGATCCTCTTGACTTCTTGCATGTGGGACTCCTTTGGATTTGCCTGGAAGCGTGCACGTCACAATAAATGCCTTGCGGTATTTATAGGACTTGGGAAGGGCGTCATTCTCGTTCTGACGATCATGCCCTTCAGGTACGTGGCTACAGGATCTTCTTCCACGAGTTTGGCGGTGATGAGGAAGCTTCCTGTATCCAGCTGTGTGTGATGAACTCCGCTACAGGATCGGCTGCCACGTGTTGATGAACTCTGCTACAGGATCGTCCGCCACGTAGTGTTGGACTCTGCTACAGGATCGGTCTCCACGTGTCCTTGGATGATCAAACATTTGTCGAGTGATGTCATCCTGTCGGCTAGTGAGTAAGGACTCCTTTCTTGCGTTCCTACTTGCTTGGGACTCCGTCCTTGCTCAAGTAGTTTCTGGCTCGTCCTTACTTCCTGTTAGCTGGCGTCCCTCAGCTTATGGGACGCCCATACACACTTGTTGTCCTTTTGGTCACTGGCGTTCCTGAACACTTGGACAACTTTATTAGAATCAAAGTGAGTTTGTCATATCAAAACTTAAGGGACGGTTGTATGGAACATTAACAAGTACGCAAACGTCCTTGATAGCGTCCCAACAACTTCAAAGAAGGACGCTGATCTCTGGCATCACCGTCTTGGCCATGCTGGACCTAGCACAATCCTTAAGCTGCACCAGAGAAATCTTGTGAAAGGACTTCCCCGAATTGATCCTGAGACAGTTGAACAGTGCGAAGCCTGTATCAAAGGGAAGCAAACAAGAACGTCTTTCAAGTCCAAGAATGAAGTAAGTACAAAGAAGCCTTTGGAACTTCTTCATATGGATCTTTGCGGACCAATGAAGACGTTGAGCTACGGTGGAAAGAGGTACATTTACGTTCTCGTAGATTATTTTTCTCGATTCACTTGGGTTCTTTTCTTGGTGTCCAAAGCAGATTGTTTCAATGCGTTCAAAGTCTTCATCAAATAAGTGGAAGTTACCCTTGAGACGCCTCTCAAAGCTATAAGATCAGACCATGGGACGGAATTTCATAATTCAGAGTTCCTGGCCTACTGTGATCAAAATGGTGTTTCGCACAACTTCTCAGCTCCAAGGACTCCTCAACAGAATGGAGTTGTAGAAAGAAAGAACAGGACGCTAGAGGATATGGCAAGAACCATGCTTTTGGCTAATAGCGTTCCCAAGTACTTCTGGGCGGAAGCTATTGCTACAGCATGCTACATCATCAATCGTGCCATGATTCGTCCTTTGCTGAAGAAGACATCTTATGAGTTGTTGAACGGAAAGAAGCCTCGCCTTGACTATCTCAGAGTCTTTGGTTGCAAGTGTTTCGTTCACAATAATGATAAAGAGAAACTTGGAAAGTTTGATGCAAGAAGTGATGAAGCCATATTCCTTGGGTACTCCCTCACCAGCAAAGCATATAGAGTTTTCAACAAAAGGACTCTAAAGCTTGAGGAGAGTATTCATGTTGTGTTCAAGGAGAGCTCTTCTCACAAAGAAAAATCAAGTAAGAAAGAACGCTCCTTATCACAACAGCAGGACGACTCAGAAGATGAAGCTGAAGATTGGTCTAATGGAAAATACTATGTTCCTAAGGACGTTGCTCCAAATCTAGAAGAAGTCTCAGTGGACGTTCCTAGTGTTGCTCAGGGAGTTCCATCTCGTAGTGAATCTCCAGTTCAACAGGATGTGGCAGAATCAAGTCAACAAGGTGAGCAACGTCAAGGTGTGGACGCTCTCTCTGAGGGGGAACGCACCGACGATGATGCTCAGAATGATAGTGATGATTCTGATGCAGATGTTGATCCAAGATTTGCTCATTTATATCAACGAGAGTCCCGCTTCTCTAGGGACCATCCAACATCCCAGATTGTCTCAGACCCTTCTCAAGGAGTTCAAACTAGGTCAGCTGCAAGCAAGTCCCAGAGTGCAAATTTAGCCTTCTGTGCGTTCAATGCCTTTGTCTCCATGGTGGAACCAAAGAATATCAAAGAAGCACTCCAGGACGCTGACTGGATTCAAGCAATGCAAGAAGAACTCAATCAGTTTGAAAGGAACAAAGTGTGGACCCTCGTCCCTCGTCCTAAAGGCAAAAACATCATAGGGACGCGCTGGGTGTTCAGAAATAAGCTTGATGAAAGTGGACGTGTGTCAAGGAATAAGGCAAGACTGGTGGCTCAAGGATTCAAGCAAGAGGAAGGAATAGACTATGATGAGACCTTTGCTCCTGTTGCTAGAATTGAGGCCGTTCGTCTCCTTATTGCCTTCGCCGCTCACAAGGGAATCAAGTTATTTTAGATGGACGTCAAGACTGCCTTTCTCAATGGAAAGCTAAAGGAGGAAGTGTACGTTGCTCAGCCGCCTGGCTTTGAGGATGCCTCTCACCCAGACCATGTGTACTACTTGGACAAAGCGCTTTATGGAATCAAGCAAGCCCCTCGTGCCTGGTACGACAGGCCGGTTTGCGCCCTTTCTTTTGTTTCATGGGTACACTAGATGTTCAATTGATAAAACTTTGTTCATAAAGAAAGTTCACAAGGACATTTTAATTGCTCAAGTTTATGTTGATGATATTGTCTTTGGTAGCACTAACATGAAACTTGTAGATGAGTTCAAATCCTTAATGAGTAGTGAGTTTGAAATGTCTCTCATTGGAGAACTCAATTTCTTCTTGGGACTTCAAATTAATCAACTCAAGGAAGGGACGCGTATTCACCAACAAAAATATGTTCGTGAAATGCTTGAGAAGTACGGGATAAACACGTCCAAACCTGTTGCAACCCCTTGTTCTCCAAACTCGCGTCTTTACGTAGATGAACAGGGAAAGGACGTTGATCAAAAGCTATACAGAGGGATGATTGGCTCTTTACTCTATTTGACCGCAAGCCGTCCCGACATCATGTTTGTTGTTTTCTTGTGTGCACGCTTCCAGGCGAATCCAAAGGAGTCCCACATGCAAGAAGTCAAGAGGATCTTTCGCTACCTCAAAGGACGCGATGATCTTTGTCTTTGGTACCCTAGGAGGACGTCCTTCAAGCTTGTAGGCTACTCGGACGCTGATTATGCTGGTCATGTGATTGATAGAAAAAGCACTTCAGGAATGACACAGTTCCTTGGTTCATGCCTAGTCTTCTGGGGATCTAAGAAACAGAACTCTGTGGCGCTTTCAACTGCAGAAGCCGAGTACGTTGCTGCTGCCTCGTGCTGTTCACAAGTTATCTGGATCAAATATCAACTAGAGGACTATGGTATCAATCTTGAAACCATACATATTCGTTGTGATAACACAAGTGCTATTGAAATTTCTAAGAATCCTGTTTTTCATTCACGCACAAAGCATATTCATATAAGGCATCATTTCTTGCGTGATAATGTTGAACTAGGACTCATTAGTATGGAGCATGTAAGAACTGAAGACCAAATAACTGATATTTTCACTAAGGCGCTTGATAGACATCCCTATGAGCATCTCAGGTTGCTCTTAGGGATGATAACTTTTAAGTAGCAAGTCCCGTTCTACTATTCCCTCAATGATTGGCTATGTTTAGTAGATTCTAAGTGTTTAAGGACTGTTATGCATTGAATTCATATTTGCAAGGACGCTAGTCTAAAACTTCATATGTTTGCTACTTTGGAACGCCATTCAAATTTCTCTATTTGTCTTGAAAAGAGTTTCCCTGATCACCCGACCCTCATTATAAGCCGAAATGATGGGAACTCTAAGCTTACCCTAGCCGAGAACTCTGCAAAAGCGTCCTATGAGCTTCTTATTTTATTTTACAGGACGTACTTGCTTTGTTCTTAAATGGTTCGAAAAGGTGATCACTGGAACGGTTGTGTTGGTTATTGGTTTGCTTGAAGAAGGTAAATTCTCGATGAGGTAAATTTTGCTAAGTATGAGAGAACGCCATAGTGTGAAAGGGAGAACGCCAGTTCAGTTTTTGAGAAGCAGTTGAAGAGTCAGAAATTTGAATATTTGAAAGTTTGAACAGTGACCGTTGCTTTTGCTCAATGCTTAAGGGGGAAGTTTCGCCACGCGTCGAACAGTGAAACAGTGGTAATTACAGTTGTGCCACCGCTTCCTCTATATAAGACCAGAATAGTCGCAATCAAATTTATTACGCTCAACCACTTTCTTGCTTTCAAATCTGCTTTGACATCTCTCTAGAACTCCGGCAGCTTTCTCTCACTAAAATCTCACCTGAATCATGTCTCAACAACTAAAGAACGTGGCCGGATCTTCTACCGGCGGGAAGCGTAGAAAGCTGGTGAAGTCCCACTACATCGAGAAACCAAAACCCATAGTTCTTAATGAATCTCTAGTGGACTTCATCAACAGGAAGCCAAGAACCCTTTACAATTTGATAAGGGAACGCATGGATCTTCCTGAGGTGAAGGCGGACGCTATAAAGACCAGGAACTATGAGAAGTTCATTGAGCGTTTCGTCGTTCCAAGTCTCCACAACACCAACTACAAAGACTTGCCTGGACGGATGGACGATGTGCTCTTCTTCTCTCAGTTCGGAGGTGAGAATCTTGACCCTCTAATTGAACTCATTCCCGACCTCCACAACGCCGTTCTTCCGGACTTTCCCATGTACCCAAGGGACTCCTTGGCCTATAGAATGTCAAAGTCAAGAGTGCCAAGTCCCTCTCCCCCTCCTCCACAAGTCCCAACCGTCACCACCAAAAATCTCCTCAAACGTCCAACCCCTTCTTCTCCCCTCTCAAAATCATCCCAACCCGTCTCCACTTCCAAACCAACGGAGATTGTGGATAAGTTCCCCTCTCACTTAAAGGAGGGACGCTCAAAGAAAGTCCACGACCCAAGGCCTCTCAAAAGGGCCAAGACCTCGAGCGTCCCATCCTCCAAACCCTCTACAAAAAGGCCTAGCACCACTAAAAGGCCTTCCAACCTTTCCAAGGAATCCACCCCTCCCCCTCAACAAATCTCAATCGTTCAACTCCATACTCCTCCCCCGTCTTGCCTCAATGAGTCAAGAGCCTCCTCAGGAAGAAGAGCCAGCAGTTGACCTTAGTGCCCTTGATCAAATGCTCTTAGGGCCTTCTTCTCCTACAGCTCTTCCAACGGACGCTCCCTCTTCTAGCTCAGGTCCGAGGCCCCGTTCTGCACCTGCAAATCTTGCTGAACATCCTCCTGCAGAACTATTGGGTGCCATAATGGACAATCAGTGCCATGTCTTCTCTGCAATCAAAGATTTGTCCGCGGCCCTCACCAAGTCGGCTGCACTTCAAGAGCAACTCCTAAAGTCCCGGCGGAAGCTGAGCCCCTATCTGAAATTCCAACAGACGCTCAGGGCACGTCCTAGGGTCAGACCTCTGGTGCCAATCAAGCCACAGCTGGTGGCGATGTAGAAAAAGAACAAGGCACAGAGGACACTCCTTCAAAGGACGCTTCTGACAGTGACTCTGAGGATGAGTCAGATGATGCTGAGGACTCTGAGTTCCCCAAGGGCAAGCGCAAAAGAAAGCACGATGGCGCGCCCGTGAAAGTTCTTAGCCCTCTCGTCTATTCTGAAGAGTGGCTCGCCTCCTTCCACAAAGATGATAAAGTTCAGGAGTTCCTCGAGCTTCTGAGATTTCTAGGATGGCTGAACGTTGGGCCTGCGCCCACTGTGGTTGATAAGGAGCAGATCAAGGCGTTCTACAAAGATCTGAGGTACAAAGCAAAATACAGCTCCCTCCACTTCAAAATTGATGGTGAGAAAGCTTCAATAACGGAACGTCAGGTCCGTTCTTACATGGGTCTCAATCCTCAAAAACCACCGTCCAACGCTCTAAGCTCACTTCTAGAAGGCGGTTTTGAAACGATTGATGAAGAAATGCCACTGGTTGAGAAGCTGTTCCAAGGCAAAAAGCCTTTTAGACTGGACTGGGTTACCCACGTTCTGACCAAAGTAGGCGCCATAGCTTATTATTTCATATGTCGCGCCGTCCTTCCTAGGCAGGAGAAAAGGTCAATCGTTCAAACACATGATCTCATACTAATTGACGCTTTTCTAGAACGCCGCCCCATCAACTTAGCACGAATAGCAATGCAACATATGGCTAAGTGTGGGAGGAAGCGACATGCTCTGCCGTACCCAGAGCTGGTCAAGCTGATTCTGGAGTCACAGAACGCCTATGATGACAATACTCCTTCAGAAGAACTCGGTCTGAAATGGAATGCCAAGAAAGGACTCGTCGAGATAAGGCACAATGAAGAGCTACCGTCTGTGTTGAAACAGTTAGAAGCTGAGGCTGAGGAAGTAAGAAAAAAGGCTGAGCAAGAACGCCTAGCAGCTGCGGCTGAGGAAGAACGTCTTGCCTCAATGAGTCAAGAGCCTCCTCAGGAAGAAGAGCCAGCAGTTGACCTTAGTGCCCTTGATCAAATGCTCTTAGGGCCTTCTTCTCCTACAGCTCTTCCAACGGACGCTCCTTCAAAGGACGCTTCTGATAGTGACTCTGAGGACGAGTCAGATGATGCTGAGGACTCTGAGTCCCCCAAGGGCAAGCGCAAAAGAAAGCACGATGGCGCGCCCGTGAAAGTTCTTAGCCCTCTCGTCTATTCTGAAGAGTGGCTCGCCTCCTTCCACAAAGATGATAAAGTTCAGGAGTTCCTCGAGCTTCTGAGATTTCAAGGATGGCTGAACGTTGGGCCTGCACCCACTGTGGTTGATAAGGAGCAGATCAAGGCGTTCTACAAAGATCTGAGGTACAAAGCAAAAGACAGCTCCCTCCACATCAAAATTGATGGTGAGAAAGCTTCAGTAACAGAACGCCAGGTTTGTTCTTACATGGGTCTCAACCCTCAAAAACCACCGTCCAACGCTCTAAGCTCACTTCCAGAAGGCGGTTTTGAAACGACTGATGAAGAAATGCCGCTGGTTGAGAAGTTGTTCCAAGGCAAAAAGCCTTTTAGACTGGACAGGGTTGCCCACGTTCTGACCAAAGTAGGCGCCATAGCTTATTATTTCATATGTCGCGCCGTCCTTCCTAGGCAGGAGAAAAGGTCAATCGTTCAAACACAAGATCTCTTACTAATTGACGCTTTTCTAGAACGCCGCCCCATCAACTTAGCACGAATAGCAATGCAACATATGGCTAAGTGTGGGAGGAAGCGACATGCTCTGCCGTACCCAGGGCTGGTCAAGCTGATTCTGGAGTCACAGAACGCCTATGATGACAGTGCTCCTTCAGAAGAACTCGGTCTGAAATTGAATGCCAAGAAAGGACTCGTCGAGATAAGGCACAATGAAGAGCTACCGTCTGTGTTAAAACAGTTAGAAGCTGAGGCTGAGGAAGCAAGAAAAAAGGCTGAGCAAGAACGCCTAGCAGCTGCGGCTGAGGAAGAACGTCTTGCCTCAATGAGTCAAGAGCCTCCTCAGGAAGAAGAGCCAGTAGTTGACCATAGTGCCCTTGATCAAATGCTCTTAGGGCCTTCTTCTCCTACAGCTCTTCCAACGGACGCTCCCTCTTCTAGCTCAGGTCCGAGGCCCCGTTCTGCACCTGCAAATCTTGCTGAACATCCTCCTGCAGAACTATTGGGTGCCATAATGGACAATCAGTGCCATGTCTTCTCTACAATCAAAGATTTGTCCGCGGCCCTCACCAAGTCGGTTGCACTTCAAGAGCAACTCCTAAAGTCCCGGCGGAAGCTGAGGCCCTATCTGAAATTCCAACAGACACTCAGGGCACGTCCCAGGGTCAAACCTCTGGTGCCAATCAAGCCACATCTGGTGGCGATGCAGAAAAAGAACAAGGCACAGAGGACACTCCTTCAAAGGACGCTTCTGACAGTGACTCTGAGGACGAGTCATATGATGCTGAGGACTCTGAGTTCCCCAAGGGCAAGCACAAAAGAAAGCACGATGGCGCGCCCGTGAAAGTTCTTAGCCCTCTCGTCTATTCTGAAGAGTGGCTCGCCTCCTTCCACAAAGATGATAAAGTTCAGGAGTTCCTCGAGCTTCTGAGATTTCAAGGATGGCTGAACGTTGGGCCTGCGCCCACTGTGGTTGATAAGGAGCAGATCAAGGCGTTCTACAAAGATCTGAGGTACAAAGCAAAAGACAGCTCCCTCCACTTCAAAATTGATGGTGAGAAAGCTTCAATAACGGAACGTCAGGTCCGTTCTTACATGGGTCTCAATCCTCAAAAACCACCGTCCAACGCTCTAAGCTCACTTCTAGAAGGCGGTTTTGAAACGATTGATGAAGAAATGCCACTGGTTGAGAAGTTGTTCCAAGGCAAAAAGCCTTTTGGACTGGACAGGGTTACCCACGTTCTGACCAAAGTAGGCGTCATAGCTTATTATTTCATATGTCGCGCCGTCCTTCCTAGGCAGGAGAAAAGGTCAATCGTTCAAACACATGATCTCATACTAATTGACGCTTTTCTAGAACGCCGCCCCATCAACTTAGCACGAATAGCAATGCAACATATGGCTAAGTGTGGGAGGAAGCGACATGCTCTGCCGTACCCAGAGCTGGTCAAGCTGATTCTGGAGTCACAGAACGCCTATGATGACAATACTCCTTCAGAAGAACTCGGTCTGAAATGGAATGCCAAGAAAGGACTCGTCGAGATAAGGCACAATGAAGAGCTACCGTTTGTGTTGAAACAGTTAGAAGCTGAGGCTGAGATAGTAAGAAAAAAGGCTGAGCAAGAACGCCTAGCAGCTGCGGCTGAGGAAGAACGTCTTGCCTCAATGAGTCAAGAGCCTCCTCAGGAAGAAGAGCCAGCAGTTGACCTTAGTGCCCTTGATCAAATGCTCTTAGGGCCTTCTTCTCCTACAGCTCTTCCAACGGACGCTCCCTCTTCTAGCTCAGGTCCGAGGCCCCGTTCTGCACCTGCAAATCTTGCTGAACATCCTCCTGCAGAACTATTGGGTGCCATAATGGACAATCAGTGCCATGTCTTCTCTGCAATCAAAGATTTGTCCGCGGCCCTCACCAAGTCGGCTGCACTTCAAGAGCAACTCCTAAAGTCCCGGCGGAAGTTGAGCCCCTATCTGAAATTCCAACAGACGCTCAGGGCACGTCCCAGGGTCAGACCTCTGGTGCCAATCAAGCCACATCTAGTGGCGATGCAGAAAAAGAACAAGGCACAGAGGACACTCCTTCAAAGGACGCTTCTGACAGTGACTCTGAGGACGAGTCATATGATGCTGAGGACTCTGAGTTCCCCAAGGGCAAGCACAAAAGAAAGCACGATGGCGCGCCCGTGAAAGTTCTTAGCCCTCTCGTCTATTCTGAAGAGTGGCTCGCCTCCTTCCACAAAGATGATAAAGTTCAGGAGTTCCTCGAGCTTCTGAGGTTTCAAGGATGGCTGAACGTTGGGCCTGCGCCCACTGTGGTTGATAAGGAGCAGATCAAGGCGTTCTACAAAGATCTGAGGTACAAAGCAAAAGACAGCTCCCTCCACTTCAAAATTGATGGTGAGAAAGCTTCAATAACGGAACGTCAGGTCCGTTCTTACATGGGTCTCAATCCTTAAAAACCACCGTCCAACGCTCTAAGCTCACTTCTAGAAGGCGGTTTTGAAACGATTGATGAAGAAATGCCACTGGTTGAGAAGCTGTTCCAAGGCAAAAAGCCTTTTGGACTGGACAGGGTTACCCACGTTCTGACCAAAGTAGGCGTCATAGCTTATTATTTCATATGTCGCGCCGTCCTTCCTAGGCAGGAGAAAAGGTCAATCGTTCAAACACATGATCTCATACTAATTGACGCTTTTCTAGAACGCCGCCCCATCAACTTAGCACGAATAGCAATGCAACATATGGCTAAGTGTGGGAGGAAGCGACATGCTCTGCCGTACCCAGAGCTGGTCAAGCTGATTCTGGAGTCACAGAACGCCTATGATGACAATACTCCTTCAGAAGAACTCGGTCTGAAATGGAATGCCAAGAAAGGACTCGTCGAGATAAGGCACAATGAAGAGCTACCGTCTGTGTTGAAACAGTTAGAAGCTGAGGCTGAGGAAGTAAGAAAAAAGGCTGAGCAAGAACGCCTAGCAGCTGCGGCTGAGGAAGAACGTCTTGCCTCAATGAGTCAAGAGCCTCCTCAGGAAGAAGAGCCAGCAGTTGACCTTAGTGCCCTTGATCAAATGCTCTTAGGGCCTTCTTCTCCTACAGCTCTTCCAACGGACGCTCCTTCAAAGGACGCTTCTGATAGTGACTCTGAGGACGAGTCAGATGATGCTGAGGACTCTAAGTCCCCCAAGGGCAAGCGCAAAAGAAAGCACGATGGCGCGCCCGTGAAAGTTCTTAGCTCTCTCGTCTATTCTGAAGAGTGGCTCGCCTCCTTCCACAAAGATGATAAAGTTCAGGAGTTCCTCGAGCTTCTGAGATTTCAAGGATGGCTGAACGTTGGGCCTGCACCGACTGTGGTTGATAAGGAGCAGATCAAGGCGTTCTACAAAGATCTGAGGTACAAAGCAAAAGACAGCTCCCTCCACATCAAAATTGATGGTGAGAAAGCTTCAGTAACAGAACGCCAGGTTTGTTCTTACATGGGTCTCAACCCTCAAAAACCACCGTCCAACGCTCTAAGCTCACTTCCAGAAGGCGGTTTTGAAACGACTGATGAAGAAATGCCGCTGGTTGAGAAGTTGTTCTAAGGCAAAAAGCCTTTTGGACTGGACAGGGTTGCCCACGTTCTGACCAAAGTAGGCGCCATAGCTTATTATTTCATATGTCGCGCCGTCCTTCCTAGGCAGAAGAAAAGGTCCATCGTTCAAACACAAGATCTCTTACTAATTGACGCTTTTCTAGAACGCCGCCCCATCAACTTAGCACGAATAGCAATGCAACATATGGCTAAGTGTGGGAGGAAGCGACATGCTCTGCCGTACCCAGGGCTAGTCAAGCTGATTCTGGAGTCACAGAACGCCTATGATGACAGTGCTCCTTCAGAAGAACTCGGTCTGAAATTGAATGCCAAGAAAGGACTCGTCGAGATAAGGCACAATGAAGAGCTACCGTCTGTGTTGAAACAGTTAGAAGCTGAGGCTGAGGAAGCAAGAAAAAAGGCTGAGCAAGAACGCCTAGCAGCTGCGGCTGAGGAAGAACGTCTTGCCTCAATGAGTCAAGAGCCTCCTCAGGAAGAAGAGCCAGCAGTTGACCTTAGTGCCCTTGATCAAATGCTCTTAGGGCCTTCTTCTCCTACAGCTCTTCCAACGGACGCTCCTTCAAAGGACGCTTCTGATAGTGACTCTGAGGACGAGTCAGATGATGCTGAGGACTCTAAGTCCCCCAAGGGCAAGCGCAAAAGAAAGCACGATGGCGCGCCCGTGAAATTTCTTAGCCCTCTCGTCTATTCTGAAGAGTGGCTCGCCTCCTTCCACAAAGATGATAAAGTTCAGGAGTTCCTCGAGCTTCTAAGATTTCAAGGATGGCTGAACGTTGGGCCTGCACCGACTGTGGTTGATAAGGAGCATATCAAGGCGTTCTACAAAGATCTGAGGTACAAAGCAAAAGACAGCTCCCTCCACATCAAAATTGATGGTGAGAAAGCTTCAGTAACAGAACGCCAGGTTTGTTCTTACATGGGTCTCAACCCTCAAAAACCACCGTCCAACGCTCTAAGCTCACTTCCAGAAGGCGGTTTTGAAACGACTGATGAAGAAATGCCGCTGGTTGAGAAGTTGTTCCAAGGCAAAAAGCCTTTTGGACTGGACAGGGTTGCCCACGTTCTGACCAAAGTAGGCGCCATAGCTTATTATTTCATATGTCGCGCCGTCCTTCCTAGGCAGAAGAAAAGGTCAATCGTTCAAACACAAGATCTCTTACTAATTGACGCTTTTCTAGAACGCCGCCCCATCAACTTAGCACGAATAGCAATGCAACATATGGCTAAGTGTGGGAGGAAGCGACATGCTCTGCCGTACCCAGGGCTGGTCAAGCTGATTCTAGAGTCACAGAACGCCTATGATGACAGTGCTCCTTCAGAAGAACTCGGTCTGAAATTGAATGCCAAGAAAGGACTCGTCGAGATAAGGCACAATGAAGAGCTACCGTCTGTGTTGAAACAGTTAGAAGCTGAGGCTGAGGAAGCAAGAAAAAAGGCTGAGCAAGAACGCCTAGCAGCTGCGGCTGAGGAAGAACGTCTTGCCTCAATGAGTCAAGAGCCTCCTCAGGAAGAAGAGCCAGTAGTTGACCTTAGTGCCCTTGATCAAATGCTCTTAGGGCCTTCTTCTCCTACAGCTCTTCCAACGGACGCTCCCTCTTCTAGCTCAGGTCCGAGGCCCCGTTCTGCACCTGCAAATCTTGCTGAACATCCTCCTGCAGAACTCTTGGGTGCCATAATGGACAATTAGTGCCACGTCTTCTCTGCAATCAAAGATTTGTCCGCGGCCCTCACCAAGTCGGCTGAACTTAAAGAGCAACTCCTAAAGTTCTTCCAAGACCAGAGCCGTCCTCAGTGATCGCCGTCCCCCATCTTTTATTCCCTCAAATGTTGTGCTTTTGCTTCTTTTTGTTTCAAACACTTAAGTTCTTGGTTTGTAATAACTGTACTCTAATTTCGTTTGAATGGCTATTACATTGTTTGCTTGCATCATGTGTGTTTAAGCGTTCCACTGCTTTTAGTTATGTGTTTGTTCTAACGTCCTTATCACTTGTTATCCTTTTCGATGATGCCAAAAGGGGGAAGTGTAGTTTTGTAGAGATGCGCTATAAAATAGTTATCTAGAATAAGCAAGTGTTAAGGGGGAACTATTAAGTGAAAAGTCTAAGGAACGCCCATGCTAGAATAAAAGAGGACGCCTAGAAAATTTTCTAGAACGCAACTCTCTCCTTAAAATCCAAATGTTAAAGAATCAAAAAGGGGGAAATTGTTGGGACGCTATCAAGAACGCCTGTGTACTTGGTAGTATGCCCACATAAACCGTCCCTTAGTTTTGATATGACAAACTCACTTTGATTCTAATAAATTTGTCCAAGTGTTCAGGAACGCCCAATTAACAAAGGACAACAAGTGTGTGAACGTTCCCTAGGCTTAGGGACGCCAACTTACAGGAAGTAAGGACCAGCAAGAGACTACTTGATCAAGGACGGAGTCCCAAGCAAGTAGGAACGCAAGAAAGGAGTCCTTACTCACTAGCCGACAGGATGACATCACTCGACAATGTTTGATCGTCCAAGGACACGTGGAGACCGATCCTGTAGCAGAGTCCAACACTACGTGGCGGACGATCCTGTAGCAGAGTTCATCAACACGTGGCGGCCGATCCTGTAGCGGAGTTCATCACACACAGCTGGATACAGGAAGCTTCCTCATCACCGCCATACTCGTGGAGGAAGGTCCTGTAGCCACGTACCTGAAGGGCATGATCGTCAGAACGAGAATGACGCCCTTCCCCAAGTCCTATAAATACCGCAAGGCATTTATTGTGACATTAACGCTTTCAGAGAATATTCAAAGAGAATCAGAGGAAAGCGACTCACTCAAGAACACGAAGAACTGACGCAAGAACTCAAGAACAGTGCTAGGACTTGTGTTAGATCGAGTGAGACTTGTAACCAAATCACAAAAACAGTTTGTAACAGAAAAACCCAAAAAGAGAGAGAGAGTTCTGCGAAGTACTGCAGAACGTAGGAATAGAGTCCTTTGGTAGATTGAGCTAGCTTAAGTAGTAGGCTTAAAGGAGTTCTTTACAAGTGAACTTAGGGAAAAGCTAAGTGTCGGAGAACTGTAAAGGCTCGCCAGTACAAATGTAAGATCGTTCAATAGAAAGGAAAGAACTATTCAAAAATCCTCCAAGGAGGTAGAGGTTTACACTCAAGGACTACTTGGTCTTGAGTGGTTCCTCTATAATTCACTGCGTTCATCTATTATCTGTTTAGTACTTAATTTCCGCTGCAATACTCAAGGACGCCCCTACACCTCGTAGGGACGCCTAACCTAAGAACTCCTTTACCAAAGTAAAGGGCGTTCATCAGTACTAACGATCCAACAAGGAGTCTGTCAATGCAATTGGCAACTATGGTGCGCCTAGGCCCCGGAATGATCCCTTCTATAATATTTACAATCCGGGGTGGGCAAACCATCCTAACCTAAGGTGGAACAACTAGCAACAGCAAGAAACACCACAACAACAACAGCAATATGCTTCTCAGGGCCAGCAACAACAATTTCGGTCCAACAACTATGCCTCGAGAGCGCCTGCTCCGTCTCAGAGTGATGTTATTACCGCCCTCTTGAAGGAGAATTAAGAGACGAGAGCTGCTGTAAAGAATCTTGAGACTCAGCTAAGCCAACTCGCCACCATGATCAATAGGCTTAAGTCTAAGGATTCCGGGAAACTTCCCTCTCAACCGCTCAACCACAAGGAGAATGTGAGTGCCATAAACTTGAGGAGCGGTAGAGCCTTGGTGAGTCGGAAATGACCCACTCGTGATGAACCGCGACCGCATACCCCTGGCCACGACCGCGCCAGGTTGCAGAAGACGAAGACCAAGTCTCAGTTGGAATTCCGTGCCCGCGCTCACCCCACCGCACCCGTGGAACTCCAACAGAGGACTCGGATCATGAGACGCGTGAGGCGCCGCGACCGCGGAGCCCTGACCGTGCCCGCGGTAAGGAGGTAGAATGGAACTTTGGGGCCTTGCTCGACTATGCTTTCAAGAACTATTCGCCCCGGTGCCCGAGCTCTCCTAGACGCGACCGCACCTTAGCAGTAGAGGAGGATGACGGCTATGTGGCTCAACCACTTCCACCCTTGAGCTCTTTCAAGCCCTCTCCCCCATTCCCCGAAGCACTCAAGGACACGAGGAAGCCGGCACATGACAAGGAACTCTTCGAGACCTTCGCAATTGCCAGGTAAATGTTCCTCTCATCAATCTCATCCAAAGTGTCCCTCGTTTTGCTAAGTTTATGAAAGAGCTTTGTACGATAAAAAGAAAGAATAGGATTAGTCTTAGAATTGAGAAAGTAGCTCTAGTGGATAAAATGCAGGATAGCAAAATTGAGACTTGCAATTCCCTACTCCAAAAGCAATTGCCTAAAAAATGCTCAGACCCAGGAAGATTCACTATCCCTGTCACTACAGGAGAAACTAAAATTGAGCGTGCTATGCTAGATTTAGGTGCCTCCATTATTGTTCTTCCAGCTTGCATGTATGATAGGTTAGGCCTTGGTCCCTTGAAGGATTCCGATATTGTTATTGAGTTGGCTGGCCATTATAACGTGCGCCCGAAAGGGTTAGTTGAGGATGTTCTAGTGCAGGTGCATGGTTTAATCTTTCCTACAGATTTCTATGTGATGGAGATAGGTGAAGGGTGTTACGACCCGGTTCTCTTACTTGGTCGCCCATTCATGAAAATAGCCAAGACGGTCAATGATGTTGCCAATGAATCTCTTTCCATATCTCATGGTGGCAACGAGGTCCGACTTCATGTTGATGAGGACCTATACTGATCGTATCCACGTCCAGCCAACGACGTTAAACAAAAGCGTTGCTTGGGAGGCAACCCAAGGATTATTTAGATTGTTTTTCCATTCTTAACTTACGATTTGATTCGTTTTTCTAGCTAACTTGCAGGTACTAGGTCCGAAAGGACACGCCTGGTGTGATACCGCGCCCGTGGTGGATCATCAGTGCGCCCCGACGAACAGGTACTAGCCCGTGCTCGCGACAACCATACTGCGTCTCGGTTTTAGCTCGTTTTTATGAAAAAAAAATAAAAAGGAGGACTTCTTGGTCCCAATTTTTCTCTATATTTTCCATCAATTTATATCATTCTATCCATCTTCTGTCTTTCCACCCTCTATTTCTTCTTTCCATTCACCTTTGTAATTTCCATTGTTTGGTTATGTGTAAAGCCTAAGTATGGGGGAGCTTTGTTCCCCTAGGATTTCTTCTCCATGGCTCGAGTTCATGTATTGATTCCTCTTCCAAGAGACGAGCCAAGATACGACAGTTGTTTGCACATCACGCTTTTCGAGATGAAGACGAGACTTTGTTCCTGCACAAGTGTCGCGCCCGCGCTCCATCAGCCGCGGCCGCGGTGATCATCCGAAGTAGACTTCGGTCTCTGCCCAGATTCTGCGCCCGCGCCCCTAGTGCCGCGCCCACGGCTCGACTGCCAATTGAAATTACGAATCTTTGCTTTCTACCAATTTTGAAGAGTTCTTCCATTTCACCTTTCTTCATCGTTTGTGAGTCTTCTAATATACCTTTCTCCTTGCTTCTATCCCTTCTCTTTGCTTCATTGAGGACAATGAAGGATTTAAGTATGGGGGAGGGAGTACTCGCACTCGCTTATCCTAGTTAGCTTAGTTAGTGATTTGCTTCAGATTTTTGATTTTTTTCTTTTCATAGAGCACTTGCACCATACTTTTTGCATAATAAAGAAAGAAAGAAAAGAAAAAGATAGAAAAAACCATAAAAACTGAAAAAAAGCATATGAAATCCTGGGATGAGTCGAAAACCCGAAAGGGCGGCTCAGGTAATAAGCAGGTAACCCGTACCAGCATTAGGCTGAGGTAATATGAGGTTCTTGAGAGTTGTGAGTATTTGTGAGCACACCTTTTGAAAAATGAAAAGAGCGGTTAGGTGAAAACCCGAAACGGCGCCTGAGCAGAATTGAGCGATAAAATTCGAGTGTTTTAGGTTTATTCTTGCTTGGGAACTTTGGGGCTACATGTTAGATTTGGGTAGATCCTAGGTTGCTCTCTTTCATATTGTTAGAGCTTGAGTGTTATATCTTGTTGTGAGGTGTGTGTTTGAGCTTCGTGGTTTTACGCTCATGATTTCTCTATTTTGGGTTCGGGTTTTGAGCTGAGTGTTTTTATCTTCCCTTGTATTTCCTGAGATCTTTGATGTGCTACCTTGTTATGTTTGTTTTGAGCTTACTCGAGGACGAGCAAGATCTAAGTATGGGGGAATTTGATTCAGGCTATTTTGTAAAGGTTAACTCTTGTATTTTGAGATGATTTAGAGAGTGTTTAGTTAGTTTTGAGCGTTATTGTAATATGAAGACCGGAGACACAAGCTGTGAAGAATCAAGTGTGAAAGAGCTTAAAGACAAAGATTCGCCACTACATGGATACCGCGGTTGGGTTGTTTATGACGCGGGCATTGTGGAGTGAAGAGACGAACCAATTGAAGACCATGAAGGCCGCGGTCGCGCTGTCTGTGGCGCGGGCACGGTAGTAGACGACTCAGCGATTTTACCAAAGAAGTCCGCCGCGGGCGCGGTGGTGACGCCGCGGTCGCGGTGCCGGCCAACTTTCACGCGGACGAGATTCTATCTTTTATATCTTGCATGAAAACCATAAAATCTGACTAGAAACTGATTCCTTTGGGTTCGACCCCTTGCTTGCTCACTATACTGTTGTTTGCATGTTTGGGATTTATTTTTGATAAGGGAACAATGACTTTGCCCGAGTCACCGCTGCAACTCATGATCATGTTGTGCATGGTTCTCCATTCTCTTCTTCTTTCGAGCTTCTTTGATTATGCTCTCCAGGTCACTTACTAGCTGATTCAGGCCATTTTGTATAGGATTACTCTTGTGTTTTGAGATGATTTAGTGAGTGTTTAGGTTAGTTTTGAGCAATATTGTAATATGAAGACCGAAGACACGAGTTATGAAGAATCATGAGTTAATGAGCATAAAGACGAAGATTCGCCACTGCATTGATATCGCGGTCGCGTTGTCTATGATGCGGGCGCGGTGGCGTGAAGAGACGGACCAACCAAGACCATGAAGGCCGCGATCGCGCTGTCTGTGGCACGGTCGCGGTAGTAGCCGACTCAGTAGATTAACCAAAGAAGACCGCTCGGGCGCGGTGGTGATGCCGCGGTCGCGGTGCCAACCGACTTTCACGCGGACGAAATTCAATCTTTTATATCTTGTTTCCTTTCTTATCCTTCGGTTTCCTTTCTTATCTAGTCCGGAAAAGGTTGATCTTTGGGGCTATTTAAGGGGAACCTTTCTAGGGTTTTAGGATATTCAATTCACTAGACAATCAATTGTTCTTTCAATAAAGATTGGAGTTTTCTTTGTAATGGAGAACTAACTCTCCTCTTGAGTTTTGTCGATCAAGGAAGCTTTATTATGAAGTTGTGAAATTCTGGTAACATCTTTATCCCTAGGTCTTTATTGTACTCTTGTGCTTCATCCCATGATCTATGTTTGATTTTATGAGTCTGGCCAACTTCTTTGATTGACTTAGATATCGTTTGATTTAGGATTGGTTGTTGTCTGTGCATCTTTCCTAATTCTGAACAACTCTATTCTAGGACCGTGGACTAGTTTAGGGAAGAGTATTCAATGGTTAAGTTGTGCATGAGACTCGTAGCTTAATTGCATGATTTTATTTTCTAATATCCCTGTTCTCTATGCTAATTCTAGGTTAAGCGTCCTTGCCTAGGGTTATAGAATTGCTTAGACCGTGGACTTGCGATTGCTAATGATTTGGATTTGAATTGACCTAGGCATATAAAAAGGTGGATGAATTCATGATCAACGGATTAATAAAGTGGAACTGATTGGATAAATGTATTTGATAACTTTTGATTAAAACCAACTTTCAAACCCCCCATTGAATACTTGCATGAAAACCATAAATTCTGATTAGAAACTGATTCCTTTGGGTTCGACCCCTTGCTTGCTCACTATATTGTTGTTTGCATGTTTGGGATTTATTTTTGATATGGGAAAGACGACTTTGCTCGAGTCAAATTTTGGCGCCGTTGCCGGGGAATCCTTTTTCTTGTTTAATTGTGTGCGTTTTTGTGCTCTGCTCCCAAACCACGCCCGCGGCCACCTCGGCGCGACCGCGGTTCGCGCGCAGAACATTCTCTTGGGTTGGGACATAACACATGGTCCGTAACCGGTCTACTAATACTTCTCCTGTTTGTTTTGATCAAGAAATTGACAAAACTTTTCGGAAGATAGGGAACACCCCCAGACCTTCTGCATCCTACAATCTTCTTGACTCTTTCTCTCTCTCTCTGATTCTGAACCTAAAAGACGTCATGGCGGAACAAACTATTCGCCAACTCACGGTGGCCGATCTCCAGCAACAACAACTCGCTGTTCAATTCCCCGAACTCGGGGAAGGTGTGAAGTTCGAACTGAAGTCCGGGCTCATCCACCACTTGCCCAAATTCCACGGGTTGAGTGGTGAGGACCCGAAAAAGCATCTCACTAAATTCCACGCGGTGTGCGTGAATATGAAGCCCACAGATGTGACGGAGGATCAAATCAAGCTTCGGGCTTTCCCCTTCTCTCTAGAGGACTCCGCCAAGGATTGGCTCCTTTATTTGATGTCGGGTTCTATCACTACTTGGGCGGCCATGAAGAGGGTGTTTCATGAGAAGTACTTCCCCGCTTCCAAACAAACATCTATTAAGAAGCAGCTCAACAGTTTGGAGCAGGGAGAGGACGAAAGCATCTATGATTATTATGAGTGCTACAAGAGTCTCATCGCGAGTTGCCCCTACAATGGTTATCTTGTCAATGATCTTATTTGCTACTTCATTGAGGGACTCTACGACAATGACAAGAGGCTCGTGAATGCATCTTGTGGGGGTAGTTACGAGAACTTAACTCCCGCAGCAGCTTTTCAGAAAGTTGAGATCTTGGCGGAACAAGCCCGCAATCAGAGGTCCAGGACCAATGTGAGGTCCGTCAGTGTGGTGAACGAGTCCCTGAATGCTGCAGTAAGGGAGCTCAAAGATCTTATAAAGCAGCTGCACACCAAGAAGACGGCTCAACAAGTCAATGCTTGCGGTCTTTGCTATGACGTAAGCCACCACACAGATCAGTGCCCTACTATTCAGGAGACCGAGTAGTCTGTCAATGCAATTGGAAACTATGGTGCGCCTAGGCCCCGGAATGATCCCTTCTCTAATACCTACAATCCGGGGTGGGCAAACCGTCCTAACCTAAGGTGGAACAACTAGCAACAGCAAGAAACACCACAACAGCAGCAGCAATACGCTCCTCAGGGCCAGCAACAACAATTTCGGTCCAACAACTATGCCCTGAGAGCGCCTGCTCCGTCTCAGAGTGATGTTATTACCGCCCTCTTGAAGGAGAATTAAGAGACGAGAGTTGTTGTAAAGAATCTTGAGACTCGGCTAAGCTAACTCGCCACCATGATCAATAGGCTTGAGTCTAAGGATTCCGGGAAACTTCCCTCTCAACCGCTCAACCACAAGGAGAATGTGAGTGCCATGAACTTGAGGAGCGGTAGAGCCTTGGCGAGTCGGAAATCACCCACTAGTGAAGAACCGCGACCGCGTTCCCCTGGCCGCGACCGCGCCAGGTTGCAGAAGACGAAGACCAAGTCTCAGTTGGAATTCCGCGCCCGCGCTCTCCCCACCGCGCCCGTGGAAATCCAACAGAGGACTCGGATCATGAGACGCGTGAGGCGCCGCGACCGCGGAGCCCTGAACGCGCCCGCCGTAAGGAGGCAGAACGGAACTTTGGGGCTTTGCTCGACTATGCTTTCAAGAACTATTCGCCCCGGCGCCCGAGCTCTCCTAGACGCGACCGCACCTTAGCAGTAGAGGAGGATGACGGCTATGTGGCTCAACCACTTCCACCCTTGAGCTCTTTCAAACCCTCTCCCCCATTCCCCGAAGCTCTCAAGGACACGAGGAAGCCGGCACATGACAAGGAACTCTTCAAGACCTTCGCCAATTGCCAGATAAATGTCCCTCTCATCAATCTTATCCAAAGTGCCCCTCGTTTTGCTAAGTTTATGAAAGAGCTATGCACTATAAAAAGGAAGAATAGGACTAGTCCTAAAATTGAGAAAGTAGCTCTAGTTGAGAAAACGCAGGATAGAAAAATTGAGACTTGTAATTCCCTTCTCTAGAAGAAATTGCCTAAAAAATGCTCAAACCCAGGAAGATTCGCCGTCCCTGTCACTATTGGAGAAACTAAAATTGAGCGGGCTATGCTAGATTTAGGTGCCTCCATTAATGTTCTCCCAGCTTGCATGTATGATAGGTTAGGCCTTGGTCCTTTAAAGGAGTCCGACATTGTTATTGTGTTGGCTGACCATTCTAATGTGCGCCCGAAAGGGTTAGTTGAGGATGTTCTAATGCAGGTGCATGGTTTGATCTTTTCTGCAGATTTCTATGTGATGGAGATAGGCGAAGGGCGTTACGACCCGGTTCTCTTACTTCGTCACCCATTCATGAAAACTGCTAAGACGGTTATAGATGTTGCCAATGGATCTCTTTCCTTATCTCATGGTGGCAACGAGATCCGAATTCATATTGATGAGGACCCATATTGATCGTATCCACGTCGAGTCAGCGATGTTAAACAAAAGCGCTGCTAGGGAGGCAACCCAAGGATTAGTTAGATTGTTTTTTCATTCTTAGCTTAGGATTTGCTTGTTTTTCAAGCTAACTTGTAGGTACTAGGTCCGAAAGGACACGCCTGGCGTGATACCGCGCCCGCGCCTACTTGGCCGCGGCCGCGGTGGATCACCAGCGCGCCCCGACGTACAGGTACTAGCCCGTGCTCGCGGCAACCGCACTACGTCTCGGTTTTAGCTCGCTTTATTCTGAAAAAAAAAGAGGGCTTTTGGTCCCATTCTACCTCTATATTTTCCATACATCTATATCATTCTATTCCATCTTCTATCTCTTCCACCAAATTCTATTCTTTTCGATCCATCTTTGTAATTTCCATTCATTGGCTATGTGTAAAGCCTAAGTATGGGGGAGCTTTGTTTCCCCGGGATTCTCCATGGCTCGAGTTCATGTATTGATCCCTCTTCCAAGAGACGAATCAAGATACGAAGGTTGTTTGCACATCACGCTTCTTCGAGACGGCGTCAAGACATCGCCCCTGCACGAAAACCGCAACCGCGCTCCATCAGCCGCGCCCGCGGTGACCACCCGAGGAGGACTTCGTTCTCTGCCTTGATTCCGTGCCCACGCCCTTAGTACCGCGCCCGCGGTTAGCCACCAGACCTGGAAATACGAAGCTTTGTTTTCTACCACCTTTGAAGAGTTCTTCCATTCCACCTCTCTTCATTCGATTGTGAGTCTTCTGATATACCTTTCGCCTTGCTTCTATCCTTTCTCTTTGCTTCATTGAGGACAATGAAGGATTTAAGTATGGGGGAGGGAGTACTCGCATTCGCTTATCATAGATTAGCTTAGTTAGTGATTTGCTGCAGATTTTTGATTTTCTTCTTTTCATGGAGCACTTGCACTATATTTTTGCATAATAAAGAAAGAAAGAAAAGAAAAAAGATAGAAAAAGCCATAAAGATTGAAAAAAGGCATATAAATCCTGGGATGAGTCGAAAATCGGAAAGGGCGGCTCAGGTAATAAGCAGGTAACCCGGACCAGCATTAGGCTGGGGCAATATGAGGTTCATGAGCGATTGTGAGCACACCTATAGAAAAATGAAAAGAGCAGTTAGGTGAAAACCCGAAAAGGCGCCTAAATAGAATTGAGCGGTAAATTCAAGTGTTTTAGGATCATTCTTGCTTGGGGATTTTGGGGCTTACATGTTAGATTTGGGTAGCTCCTAGGTTGCTCTCTTTCATGTTTTTAGAGCTTGAGTGTTATATTATGTTGTTAGGTGTGTGTTTGAGCTTCATTGTTTTATGCTCATGATTTCTCTATATTTTTGGGTTCGGGTTGTGAGATGAGTGTTTTTATCTTCCCTTGTATTTCCTGAGATCTTAGATGTGCTCCCTTGTTGTATTTGTTTTGAGCTTACTCGAGGACGAGCAAGATCTAAGTATGGGGGAATTTGATTCAGGCTATTTTTATAGGATAACTCTTGTATTTTGAGATGATTTAGTAAGTGTATAGGTTAGTTTGAGCAATATTGTAATATGAAGACCGAAGACACGAGTTATGAGGAATTAAGAGTTAAAGAGCTTAAAGACGAAGATTCGCCACTGCATGGATATCGCGGTCGCGTTGTCTATGACGCGGGCGCGGTGGCGTGAAGAGACGGACCAACCAAGACCATGAAGGCCGCAGTCGCGCTGTCTGTGGCGCGGTCGCGGTAGTAGCCGACTAAGCAGATTGACCAAAGAAGACCGCCGCGGGCACGGTGGTGATGCCGCGGTCGCGGTGCCGGCCGACTTTCATGCGGACGAAATTCTATCTTTTATATCTTGTTTCCTTTCTTATCTTTCGGTTTCCTTTCTTATGTAGTCCGAAAAGGTTGATCTTTGGGGTTATTTAAGCGGAACCTTTCTAGGTTTTTAGGATATTCAATTCACTAGACAATCAATTATTCTTTCAATAAAGATTGGAGTTTTCTTTGTAATGGAGAACTAACTCTCCTCTTGAGTTTATTCGATCAAGGAAGCTTTATTATGAAGTTGTGAAATTTTGATAACCTCTTTATCCCTAGGTCTTTATTGATACTCTTGTGCTTCATCTCATGATCTATGTTTGATTTTATGAGTCTGGCCAACTTGTTTGATTGACTTAGATATCGTTTGATTTAGGATTGGTTGTTTTCTATGCATCTTTCCTAATTCTCCAAACAACTCTATTATAGGACCGTAGGCTAGTTTAGGGAAGAATATTCAATGGTTAAGTTGTGCATGAGACTCTTAACTTGATTGCATGATTTGATTTCCTAATATCCCTGTTCTCTATGCTAATTCTAGGTTAAGCGTCCTTGCCTAGGGTTATAGAATTGCTTGGACTGTGGACTTGCGATTGCTAATGATTGGGATTGGAATTGACCTAGACATATAAAGAGGTGGATGAATTCATGATCAACGGATTAATAAAGTGGAATTGATTGGATAAACTCTATTTGACAACTTTTGATTGAAACCAACTCTCAAACCCCCCCCCCCTTTGAATACTTGCATGAAAACCATAAAATCTGATTAGAAACTGATTCTTTTGGGTTCGACCCCTTACTTGCTCACTATACTGTTGTTTGCATGTTTGGGATTTATTTTTGATAAGGGTAAGACGACTTTGCTCGAGTAAAATTTTGGCGCCGTTGCCGGGGAATCCTATTTCTTGTTTAATTGTGTGCGTTTTTGTGCTTTTCTCCCAAACCACGCCCGCGGCCACCTCGGCGCGACCGCGGTTCGCACGCAGAACGTTCTCTTAGGTTGGGACCTAACACATGGTCCGTACCCGGTCTACTAATACTTCTCCTGTTCGTTTTGATCAAGAAATTGACAAAACTCTTCGGAAGATAAGGAACACCCCCAGACCTTCTGCATCCTACAATCTTCTTGACTCTTTCTCTCTCTCTGATTCTGAACCTAAAAGACGTCATGGCGGAACAAACTATTCGCCAACTCACGGTGGCCGATCTCCAGCAACAACAACTCGCTGTTCAATTCCCCGAACTCGGGGAAGGTATGAAGTTCGAACTGAAGTCCGGGCTCATCCACCACTTGCCCAAATTCCACGGGTTGAGTGGTGAGGACCCGAATAAGCATCTCACTGAATTCCACGCGGTGTGCGTGAGTATGAAGCCCACAGATGTGACGGAGGATCAAATCAAGCTCCGGGCTTTCCCCTTCTCTCTAGAGGACTCCGCCAAGGATTGGCTCCTTTATTTGGTGTCGGGTTCTATCACTACTTGGGCGGCCATGAAAAGGGTGTTTCATGAGAAGTACTTCCCCGCTTCCAAACAAACATCTATTAAGAAGCAGCTCAACAGTTTGGAGCAGGGGGAGGACGAAAGCATCTATGATTATTATGAGCGCTACAAGAGGCTCATCGCGAGTTGCCCCTACAATGGCTATCTTGCCAAAGATCTTATTTGCTAATTCATTGAGGGACTCTACGACAATGACAAGAGGCTCGTGAATGCGTCTTGTGGGGGTAGTTACGAGAACTTAACTCCCGCAACAGCTTTTCAGAAAGTTGGGATCTTGGCGGAACAAGCCCACAATCAGAGGTCCAGGACCAATGTGAGGTCCGTCAGTGTGGTGAACGAGTCCCTGAATGCTGAAGTAAGGGAGCTCAAAGATCTTATGAAGCAGCTGCTCACCAAGAAGATGGCTCAACAAGTCAATGCTTGTGGTCTTTGCTATGACGCAAGCCACCACACAGATCAGGCAAATAACAAAGGAGGCCCGAAAAGGTTAATTTCCGAAACCCTAAACGCGTCGCGGGACAGCCCCTGAAACGCGGCCAACTCCCTCCGGAACGCGGGCGCGCTTCCAGCCGCCTTGCCCGCGCTTCCCGTCCAGAACCTCTGCTCCCGAAACTCGGGCTAAGTCACCGAAGCGCGGCCGCGCTTTGCGCTCACCTGCCCGCGCTTCGTGGGTTCCGTTTCTGTGGCCAAAACTCGGGCGCGGCCTTGGGAACGCTGGCGCGTCCTCGCTCCTGCCCGCGGTTCCCTTCTCCTCCAACCCGCGGTCGCGGGATCGCAATCCACGGTCGCGGGTCTGCGCAACTCCGAGCTCTTCACGAGTTCTCTTCCCCCTTCGCAGCTCTTGCCTTGCCTCTTCTTCTTCGACTCTTCAAAGTTCAATTCGGCTACATACTCAACCAAAAGTAGGTGTGCACACCAAAGGTGCATTATGAAGTTATTTGCAGTTACAAAATCAGCAAGCTTTCAGCTCCAAGCTAGATAGTTAAACTATATATGCTCACTAAACCATGCTGTGAGGACAGGCAGTACTCAGAATTAATAGCAAAGTATGCAGAAATGATGTCCCATAGATGCTTAGATATTCATTTGCCATAACCGAGAAAAATCTAGCCCCTTCAGCAGCCTAGACAGAAGAACCTGTTTCAAGTCGTCTTTGGGTTCAGATCAACTACTAAAATTCTTGACAACACAGACTCTGTCAAGTGGAGCAGCAGGGCAGATCTTGGCAACGCAACCTTTCTTGCACAACAGCGTACTCACTAAAAAGTGCAAGTACCAAGAAATTGTTGTACCACTAGAAGAGAGTCTTTACTTGGCATCTTCTGGACTTGAAATTGTGACTCTTCCTACCTAGAATACATTGACTTGCAATATCTGCATTCCCCACACTCTCATGTGAATACTGGATTGTGTGAGAGTTTGATCACTTTTGCTTCTTGTTCCTACAGATCGAGAGGGTAACTTAATGCAGCAAATAAAAGTATCACTTTGTGACCCCTGGTGGCAATATCCAAAATTAACTCTCCTTGGTGCATACAACCTTGGCTTTTGCAAGGGAAATACGAAAACTAAGACATAAAAATATTCAAAAGTAGTACTCTGTATTACATAGAAGACATCCACATAACGTTTTTAGTTTTTGCGACAAAATAGGTACGTCAAAAGTCAGTAGCTACTCATCCTTACACGTGACTTCCTAAACACAACTAAATCCACACGGTCCGATATCTTCTCCCAGTTGTTGTTTCTTCCCCTTGCTGCATACAACACAACATTAGTAAGATGTTCGGTTTCTCAAACAATGACAAGTCGAATTAAGAAGAAATTCAGCCTTACATGCAGCGCGCTTCTCAATCAGTGTATCCACCTGCTCCAAAACCCGGTCTGGTCTCCTCTTGTAATCCTTCCTCCATGCCAGCATCTTCTTCCTTCAGGGAGTTCAGGCTAGCATCTGGAATGAAAGAACCTGTAAAAACATTCAGAGCATAGTCAGTTGGTAAAAACAGATTTTTGTCAACAGAAACTAATATGAAGATGTAAAAATATTAGAGACTAAGATCAAGAAATATACTGGTAGACTCAACAAAGCATCCTCGTGTTCCAATATGTATTTGCTTCAACATCCGAACAGGGGACACTAGGGACGATTCTCCTCAAGGATGGCCTTAGCTCAATCATCTGAGGAACTAGTCATTCACCTATTCCTTGACAGCCATACAGATCTACCTCATCCAGCTCAGTGCATCTCTCAACCAGTTCGAGAATCCATTGGCTGTCAGCATATTGCATTCCCTCAAATTCAAATAAGATAGATGAGGACACCTCTCACCAATGTCCGTCAAGGCCGATTCATTTATACTTGTCCCGCACGCAGCAAACTTCTCGAGCTCATAAGTGCTCCTACCTTCCAACTGGAGAAGCACGTTGTCATATCCCATGATTTCAAGTTGTTTTATCTTCCCAGTTATTGCCATAATGATTCCAACTACTTTACCAGTTAAACTGGTATAGTAGTTTAGCTGCAGGATCTCCAGATTCTGACAAGCGAGGATGATCTTCATTAATGTTCTGTCAAGCAGAAGCGTGTTCTTTGACATATTAAGCCTCCTCATAGAACTGCTAATGACCAATCCCATGTCACTAGGCTCCTCTTTAACTTGTCCAATTTCCTTCATTTCAAGAGATTGTAATCCTTTGGATCTCTTCAAGATCCCTAGCAGTGCGCAAGCAGACAGTCTTGGACAATAGTTCAACTTACCGGACTTTAATATAGTCAGTAACTCTACAATTAAAATAATCTGCTCATCATCAATAACTCTATCATCCTTCAGTACCAAATGCTGGGTAGTAGAATAACTGCCAAAATATAAGGAAAAAAATATTGTTGCATAATATCAACAATAATAATATTCCCGACCAAAAAAAACAATAGTAATATTATATATTTAGAATATTTGTCAAAATAAACAAATATTAAATAATATCGATAACAATATATATTTAAAATTAAATGGGTCCGGATCCGGTAGAAATGATTATTATGGTAGGAAATAGGAATGAATCATAGCCATTGGATGAGGAGAGATCAAGTGCTCAAGAAAAAAAAAGGAAAAAAAACGGCACAGGCATATTTTCCCTGTATTTTTCGGAAAACACGGATACAACGCGCGTCCAGACTTTGTTCAACTCAATGGCCGATTTGTGCAACCGTATTTGTTCAACACTATTGCTCATTTGTTCAACTCTATGGCCGATTTGTGCAACCATATTTGTTCAACTCTATTGCTCATTTGTGCAACTTTATGGTCAATTTTGCATTCATGTCATATTTTATAGCAGTTAAAGTTCGTATAGTTTGTTTCGCTTTGGCAATTTGTGCAACTCTATTGCCAATTTGTTCAACTCTATGGTCAATTTGTTCATCAATATTTGTTCAACTCAATAGTCAAATTTGTTCAACTCAATGGTCAAATTTGTACAACTTTATGGTCAATTTGTTCATTAATATTTGTTCAACTCTATTGCCAATGTGTTGAATTCTATAGTCAATTTGTTCATCAATATTTGTTCAACTCAATGGTCAAATTTGTTCAACTCAATGGTCAAATTTGTACAACTCTATGGTCAATTTGTTCATTAATATTTGTTCAACCCTATTGTCAATGTGTTGAATTCTATGGTCAACTTGTTCATCAATATTTGTTCAACTCAATGGTCAAATTTGTTAGCCAAAACGACTAACAAAACAGCTCTTTTCATTGGAAAGGGTCAAATCCATGTCTTAATTAGACAAATCATTTTCCTAGTTGAACAAAATCATATCCTAGTTGAACAAATTGCTATTTCAATTGATGAACCTAATCATTCACAAACTCACAACATTTCAAATGTGTCGTTCCAAAACTATGGCTGTGTACCCAACAATGACACATGAAACCAAGCTCAGCTAATCCGAGAGGCTAGACTGCAATCTTTACGGATAATTGGCCTCATTCAAATAAACCCAAAGCAAATGCAAAAAAAGTGCTAGTGGAATCAGAAATATAAAATAGACATCTACAACATACCATATAGCAAGGTTAAAGGCTCCATATATAAAGAAATAGACAAACATCCTTATCTCAATACACATATGGTTCCATTGCAAGATTGTCAAATTGAAGCAGCAAATAACTCAACATGTCCTGCATATATTGATATATCTTAGTGTAACAAACAAATTTACAAGGCTTCAAACTGCCAAACCCAAGTAACCAACCAAAATCCAAGTTGAGAACCGTGTACATAAGGATCACACCACTACAAGCAAATCAAGTAAACAACAACTAGAACATCAGGAAACTAAAAATTGATACCAAAGTTCAATCTCATTTGATAGACGATCCATGGCTTGATGGACGAGTCGACGCCATCGAAGAGGCCTGGCCATATCAACTTCGCAGCCTAGCTCCGCACAAAACAAAATCCAAGAGTACAGAAAACTGATGTGAGTTGCTGAGAAATGGAGGCATGAGAAGTGTTCATTGCAATAGCAGAAATCAACAGAACGAGGAAATGAGGACCTTGACAGCAAAGAGAGCTTCCTCCATAGGTATCACAGAGAACTCCATAGAAATCAAAGGCGTACCACAGAGTGATGTCTCCCTTCTGACTCTTGAGAGAGCTCGAGGACGATAGCGGGAACTCCGCCAGAAGGCTTCCGACTCCACTCCCCTTCACTGCTCCGGTCGACATGCTCAAAACCCTAAGTTTGATAGAAGAACAATTAGGCCGGAGGCAAGAGAGAACAGAGGTGTTGGTGGAGGCGAGGGAAATGAGCTCGTGTGGTGAAACAAAGAGGAAAGGAAGCAAATAATACCAGAAATCATTTGGTGGCGGAGAACTGCGATCCGAAATCGCCGGATTCGGCCTCGATCCGGTGGCTGTTGAAGAAGCTCATGATCTCGGAGCGAGAGACGTCGGTGACGGCGGAATCCGTAAGTTGTGAAGAGAGAGAAATGGAGAAAAACCAGTTCGAATCAGGCGCAATTTTTCAGAAATCGAAAGCGAAAGAAAGAAGGAGATCAATACGAACACAACGATCGAATGGAGATCGAAGAGCGTCGAGGAGGATCTTGGAGTCGTCGAGCTCGCAAGCGGTGGAGCCTTCGATGCCGGGGACAACGTCGAGGAGGAGGAGAGGGCGAGGTTGGCGACGAGGAGGCCGAGTGGACGAGGTAAAGAAATTGGGATTTTGGCTGCTCGAATAAAGAGAAGGAACATAGCGATCAGGATTTTTTTTGTGGGGGCAGAAATTAATGGTAGAGATCTAGGGACGAGATCCATTCCTACCATTCCTACCCTAAGACTCATTCTTACTTGAGTCTTTCTCAAATTAAATGGCTATCATTAAGAATTAACACGTTCGAAAGAAGGCCAGAATTTTCTCTAAAGACGTTATTTAACATGAAGTGAAGGGAATAATAATGAGTAGGTTTGGAATAAAGCCAGAAGGCCAGTGCTGGTATACCCCAGACTAGTGGAGAGGCCGAATTTCCTCAAAGGGAATCGCACTACAACGAACCAATTAAGTGTGGAATCATCAACAACGGCTTCGGCCAGTACAATTTCTTCCACCAGTTTGAAATCCGCATTGGTGGTGTGTCCCGCCAATCGTCGTTGATTTCAATTCCTCTATTTTTTTGCAGTTGCTGAGCAGGAAGGTGATGCCATCCTTTTTGAGTTCTCTGTCATCCCCAACCAGAACAATGTATTCAACTTCAGGGGAGAATTGACATAGATTTGAGGTCAGCGTTCGAAAAGCGAGCCCCTCAGCTTGGAGGCAAATGAAGAGTGCTCAGTGCCAAGCTCCAGGGGCACAAAAACAACGAACTTGGATCTTTTTCAATTGATAAGTAAGAACCACAATTGGCATAAAGACATTAGAGAAACAAAATTTAATTGAGAAAGACAAGTTCGAACCGATCAATTTTGGACAAGGAATTTGACGAGGCAGAGACGATATGCCGGCGATGAATAACGGTTTCTTTCTCCCGAGTCGGTCTAATGTTGAACAAGTTGAAACAATGTGAACTTGGGCCCTATTAGAAGAAACGCCCGCTAGACATAAAAAGGATAGACTCGTGTCATCGGCCCACTTCTATTTAGTTTAATTTTTGCTCATGAAATGTAATAATGCCTATGGTTTAATAATTTTCAACTTAATTTTGATACAATGTGTTCCTAAGAATAACATCTAAATGACTCACATGTTATATAACGATATATATTATCGAGATAAAAAACTGAAATACAAGATCATATTACATTTTTGTGTATATTTATAAGTTAAAATTATCTTTTGTAGAAATTCTCGTGCTCACTTAAGACAAAATATTTTTAGATAGATATAATGATAAAAATTTAAGAATATATATATATATATACATATATATATAACATGTATACTAGCTTTTTGTTAGCATAGTGTGTAGTGACTTGGTATAGTAGCAGAAGATAGGTTACAAGATGTTAATTTCAAAAAGATTTGATAATTTTTTTACCTATAGTTTTTAATATTTCCTTAGGATTCTCTTTCGTATTTTAGGATTTTGATCAAATTACTTTTCTTATAATTTTCCTTTAAAACGCACTTTATAAAGAATAACTTAAATGTACTCTATAAAAGTCATGGTTATCTTTTTAAAATGGTTAGATTTTTTATTTTTAATTGCTATTTGTTCAAATTGATATTTCTTGTGATTTAAAAAAAAATCCTTGAAAGATTATTGTTTTTTGTCTAAACTTTTATGTGCTTACCAATTGTAATAGTTTATTAACTTCATAGGTAAAAATAATAACTATATTGTTTTACATTAAAAAATAGTTAGTCATGTGCTCAAAGTTGTGTTTATTTGGGTTTAAGTAATCAATTTAGTTGGTGAAAATGAAAGCCAATGTTCTTGATTAATAAAATAATATTACCTTCGGTGAGTTTTATGTTCATTTAAAAATTAAAACAAATATTGGTTATAATTGTTTTATAAATTTTATATAAAAAAATTAAGTTCATTAGAGTAGTTAATAAGAGTTCATTAAAACGATTAAGCTTAACTTATAAACATAATCACTAATGACGAAATGTCATATACTAATTAAGTTATAAACTAATACTTAAATTTTTTATCTTTATTTTAGATAAAAAAAACAACAATACAATTGATAAAAAAAAAAGTAATTAAAAAGGATATCATCGGATAAAAGATAAAGTGGTTGTGATCATAAATAAGTATTAAATTTTTTTTAATAATAATGATATAGAAATGAAGAAAACATAAGAGAATTAAAAGTATTTGTATTATGTGATGAAGTAATATCCTTTATTGAGTGAGATGTTGACATGTAGCCAAATAACTTTTAATATTAGTATATAATAGTTGTGTGTGTAGGAATGCACATAAATCCACACACCACAATAACTTGGAGGGCGATACCCTGAGATACCTTGTGTACATAAGACTGTTCATTCAAAGTGAATTGAAAAGGTCACCCTAGCAATGGGCCTTTGTAGTACCTGAAAGAGAATATTATTCAATTTGTATGGATTGAGGGATACCTTGGGAAACTGAAAAAAAAAATCGGAAGGAGACTCTAATTGGGAATGAGATATGACTCTTAAGACTTCCGTCATCACATCATCTTCAATGGTTTTTTCGACCCTCCTATAAAATAATCCTTGCTTCGCCACTGCTCAGTGGTATACCTTAGTGGATTGTAGCGGTATATAAGGGGATGGCGGTAATTCTCCGAGTTCATGCTGGGAAAGAAAGGTCCAGCTCTTGGAGATTGGGGAACAAAATTGTGATTTGCAGTAAATAGATACGCTCAAGGTAGGCGCAAGATCGCATTCAAAACGTCCTCACTCCGCATAGAGTCTCCGGATGGAGAAAACCTAGTCCAGATGTTGGCAAGGCTCTATGATTGGTGAAATCTAGGACTTGGAGGGGAGGGGAGAATCTTCCAATCTGCTCAAGAATAGGATTGGGATCATGGAGATATTAATGGAAAGAAATGTGGATAAGATTTGGGAAGCGTCTGAGGAGGCGATTGATGAGCTTATTAGTGTCTTCCTGAATGATTAGGATTTTTTTGTACTTTCCAGAAATGGAATAGAACCCCTTGCACACCAGCGACAAAGGTTCCAAAGAATCTTCGGGTAGATAGGAAAAGATTAATTCCCATATAACCGCCGGATACCCTCCAATAGATTCAATCATTATCGCGTGGTGGGGGGTGGCGAATTGATGTGGACAGAAACAAGGCTAAGAGGGGGATAAGGTTTTACCGATGAAATGGAAAAAAAAAAAGAATAAGGATAAAATTCCTGGATGCAATTTTCACATGCATCAATTACCTAAATGCCCACATCTCTTCCAACGGGTAAGGGAACCATGTATGAGGCTAAACGTGCTCAGGTGGACCGTCGTCACAATCAGTCGTATGTGATAAATTAAGGAGTTCAATGATAGATATAAGCTACTGTTTTTGTTGCCTTGGAACTCTGAATTTACTTCTTTGATTAGGTCTATGTCACTCCGAATTTACTAGAGTTGATTTGTGTATTAGAACTTCTAATACACCGGGTGCAAAAGTTGTAGCGAAAATTTAATAAGGTTATATACCTCCGGCAAGATCACGTGAATTAGATTATTGAGCAAATACCCCCACAACCTTTGAAACAAAGGTTAAAAAATGAATTGCATGCTATTCACCAATGACTCCGCAAGAGATCGAGGACCTAGCCTGAGTCCCCTTCGATGTACCAATTTAGAGATCGAGCCCGGAAGCTAAGGAACGGCACGAGAGTCCTTTTGGCATGCATCTCAGCTATGCTCAAAACACATGGGCCACAATGGACCACCCTCATCTCTCATGTCCCAAATTGATATTTAGGCATGCCTATCTTTGAGATATTTTTAGGATTAGAGAATATTTGCTATATTAGGCACTTGCCTTTATTTTTCTCTATTTTTCCTAATTTAAACAACCTTCCCACACCCAAGACATGGCGCGTGGCTTGGCCACTGACTCAGCTAAAGTCGTCGTGCCAAGATCAAAGATAAAATAACCCAAACAAACAAACTAAGTATAGCAAGCAAGTAAGGGGTCGAACCCAAGAGAACAAAGGCTTCTAGTATTAATATAATTACCAACTAAAGATAAGGGGGATTGAAGAGAAGAATCTAAACTAAACTAGGAAACAAATAACAAACAAATAAACAAATAGATAGGAGGCAGGTTTATTCAAAAGATCCACTCATGAAATAATCACTCGATCATAGATTTATCCATTGATTTCATTCACACCTATGGTTAATTCCTATCCTGATCATTAACAATCGCAAGTCCACGGTCCAAGCAATTCTATAACCCTAGGAAAGGACGCTTAACCTAGAATTAGCATAGAGAACAAGGATATTAGGAAATCAAATCATGCAATCAAGCTACGAGTCTCATGCACAATTTAACCATTGAATACTCTTCCCTAAACTAGTCCACGGTCCTAGAATAGAGTTGTTTCGAGAAATAGGAAAGATGCATAGACAACAACCAATCCTAAATCAAACAATAGAACATCAATCAATTCAATAGGTTCATGACTCCTAAAGAAACAATAAACATTCATAAGATGAAGCACAAGAGAATCGATATCAACCAAAGGATAGAAATCAATTACCAAAATCTCACGAGTTCATACATTAGAGCTTCTCCCTTGAACAAACCCAAGGAGACTAGCTCTCCATAACTAAACTAAAAACCTAATTTGAAGAAGAAGGTAGAAGGTAGAATGTGAATAAGGCAGGCTCCACCTTAAATAGCCCAAGGAACAAGCTCCACGAGATAGATAAGGAAAGAGGCAAAAGATAGAAAAGGAAACAAGATAGAAAGATTTCGGCCCGCTTTGGATTCGGCATCACCGCGGTTGCATCGCTCTCACCGCGCCCGCGCTTTTACAATAGAGAAGAACAAGTCGGTCTCGGCGACCACCGCGGTTGCGTCGGCCTGGCCGCGGTCGCGGAATCGGGACAGAACCTCTAGCGTCACTTCGGAGGCTGTTTTTACCATCTTCCGCCTGGAATCTGACTTTGGTGTAAAAACATGAATTGAAGCCCTTGAAGTTATCTTTCCAATGGCATCGGAATCAGCTCAATCCAACCTTTGTTGCTCCAGATATGGCCTTCGCAAGCAAGTGGTGTCGCGCAGACAGCTCAAAACGCCTTAAAACTCTTGATTCTTGAATCCTTGTGTCTTCGGCCTAGATATTACAACTAGCACAAACTCTAACCTAAACACACTCAATATAGCCCTAAAATACAAGAGTTAACCTATACAAAATAGGCCGAATCAGCCACGCATGGGACGTGGCTTGCCAGCCCATGGCCAAGTCGTGGACGCATCCCACCTCTTTTTTAGGGCGCAAGTTTGTTTAGGATAATTAGAGCTTGTTATTTTTCACTAGTTAATTCCTAGTTTAACTAGTAACTTTATTAGGTTGTTATTTTTTTTCTAGTAACTTTGTTATTTTTCTAGCTTTCTTTCCAAGCGAAGATCTATCTTAGGAACTTGTTAGAAGATAGAATCTTTGGCTTTCTTATGTCTATATAAACGCACCATATGAATGAATAACCTCAGATTTTGATTCCTTGGAAATTAACCCTATTGCGTTAGTTTCCTGGGAGAATAAATCCAACTCGTTGCAACTGATTTGAAGAAGTTCGAACCCTTTGTTCTACCATGCAACCGATCATCATCAACAATCATCCAACTACTCTCATTCATCACCCAACCACAATCATCATCAACATCAACACCAACTCAACCGAGAAGGATTGTCCTTCGACATCTCCTTCTCCCTCGCTCGCAACTCTCTCTTCGCTCTTCTCTTCTCTCTCTCTCTCTCTCTCTCTCTCTCTCTCTCTCTCTCTCTCTCTTCGCTCTTCTCTTAATTCCCTTCGAATAATTGCATGACAAAGTTTAAAATCAACTTGCATAAACTCATTAGCTTGTGTGAAATTCAAACTACTAAACTAGGTGTGCATCGTTGTGAATATTGCAAGTGGCCTATAGGGAAGCAATTCGCTAACCGACTCTATCTCCACACCGTCAAGGTTTCAACCCTTGTTGGATCATCCAAACCAAGGGCGAGCCTTCATTGTAAGAAGTGAGAAAATTGATCAAGGGCAGCAGGCAAAACAATCCTAGATCTTGTTAAGCTTCCGCACCCTCAAGCGTAGCATACGACGCTGGCAATCACGTATCAAAAAGTACCTCGAAAGCTTAGTACGAAGAGGGTACTTGGATGAGTTCATAGACAAGACGAAGACCGAAGAGCAAGAAGAGCCAAGAACCAAGAAAATTGACATCGTCCAAACCATCTTGGCAATCTACAAGCATGAGGATGAAGTCTCGCGGAGCAATTTCAACAAGAAGTCATGTCATGAGCTCAAGGTCATGAGAATCCAACAGGTCGAGCCATGCGCACCACCATCGCCACCGCCCGTAGTGAGCGGGCTACTGTTCCGGTACAAGGACCTCACTTCCGTCCAAGTTCCGCACAACGACTCCTTGGTCCTTGCGGTGGAGATCGAGGGCTTCAAGGTGCAACGTACCTTGGTGGACCCGGGAAGCTCGGTGGACATCATATACTATGAAGTGTTCAAGTTGCTCGGAAAGAAGAATGAAGATTTGGTCCCGGTGAAGATGCAACTCACCAGCATAGGAGGCTACCCGACTTTCCCCCTCGGGATGTACAAGACACAAGTATTCTTGCCAAGAAAGCCATGGAAGTACAGTTCCTCGTCGTTGATGTTCCTTCTCCTTACAATCTGATTTGGGACGGCCATGGATTCATGAGATGGGAGCGGTTCCATCAACCTTCCATCAAATGATCCAATTTAAGGATGGAGATTCCATAGTCCGGGTGTGGGCTAACCAGCTAGAAGCTCGCATGTGCTCAAGAGGAATGCGTCCCAAGAAGGAATTCGTGCAGAAGATCGAAGATAAACACGAAGGCCACGGACTGGAGCCGGCCCGCGGGCACGGGGACCCCCATTGCGGGCGTGGTTTCGCTCCAAAGAGCGAAATCGCGATTCAACAGCTGAGCCGCGACCGCGGGTCCCCAAGCCACGACCGCGGGTCCTCAGCACGCGATCAAGTTTCCACTTTTCGCGAGCATGGATGAGGCGCGAACCAGGATGACTTTGAAGAGAAGAGTCGCGGTCATAGTCCGAGCGGGCGTGACCGCGGGTGCCCGGACCCTTATGCGCAGGGATCTCGGGTCTAGGGTTCATTTAGGGGGTATTTTTTTTCCCACGTCGTTTTGATAAAGCCCCTTAGATTTTTTATGTTTTCATATCATTAGCTGTGTCCTTAGACCATGACATTCATGTTTATTTTTTAATAAAAGTCAATTATTTGCATTAGCTTGAGTCTGCACAAAAAATAGCGCAACGGCGGTGCACCACACCAACGGACTTCTCCCACATGTGCAAGTGGGCGAGGAGCTAGGATCCCGCGATATTCGCTCGTGGATGTACGAATATACGAATATACGAATACACGAATAAGGGGACCTCAGGTCGACGCTAACCACCGTTTAATCCGCATGGCCACTACGAGTAATTAGTTGTGCGGCGACCTATAGAATCCTGTGATCCAAGTTGAGGAAACTCGAATCGTAGGTGGGGCATCTGTGAGCTGGTACATTAATCGTCATCTTTAACTTGCTAGGTCAAGGTAGTTATCCTATTTATTATGCTTTTCTCTATTTTCTCCATAAATATCCCCTTAATTGATGTGGCGGTTAAGAGTTATGGAGGAAGATTCTATCCTATGCGTATGGATAGAATTGTGCTGGATTGGGCTCCAAGTAATCGACTGACCCATATCTCTTCCTCTATAAATACATGGAAATCGCCATGTATGGAGAAGAATCCTTTCCCCTTTTCGAAACCCTAGCTTTTACTTCTCCCTTACCCTCACGCTCAATTGACGGATATTCTATTGACTTAGGCATCGGAGATTGATTAAGGGGTCCCCGCCCCTTTTTCCAGTGTTTTGCATGTTCTAAGTCATTAAAGGAGCCTGGGGAAGCTTGGAGAAGAAGGAGATTCAAGGAGCTAACTAAGTGGCATTAAAGGCGAACTTTTGTGCACTTACATTGGGTTATTAGAATTCCGCAATAGATTAGTCAAGTTAAAGAGAGAATTTTGATAATCAAGGATCAATAATCAAGTTCGCAATGGATATTAACTAGTTGAGCATATTTCTCATATATCTTACATCTCAACTCTAGTTTTGCATTATTTGATTAATTTAGTTTTTCTTAGATCATAACCTTAAAAAAACCCTTTTACATTCATTATTAGCATACAAATTCAATACATAAATACACATGTCTCGTTGGGATCGACCCTTACTTCCCTACTACATTAGTTGGGTAGTTTAGATTACTTTGATCGGTATTCGGGTGACTAAAACACCGCTATCAGAAGGAGTGTAGTTTACGTTAGTATCTTAACTTATTGTTTGTAGTTCATAATAATCAATAAAAGTAAGTAAGCCATTGAAAATCCTTCTAATTAATCAATTTGGGTTCCTTTGTAAATAGTGTGTCCTTTGATTGTGATTATTTTCCGCTTCATGAAAGTCTATTCCCCGAGGACCCCTACTTATTTTGCTACTTGTTTATGTTTGCTTTCGTTGTTTAGTTCTTTGATCCCTTGTAGACTCTTTATTCTAATATGTCGATCCAGTAACTCTTAAAATAGGACATTTGTGTTTTAGGCTAGAGAAATCAAAATTTCACCTTTGCTTTGTACTTTTTATAACATACTTTGAGATTAATTTTGATTTAGCTATTCGAAAAATTCAATCTAATTAAGAGCATGAATATTGGAGTTTCACCTAAGGTTCAATATGAGTTTCATATAGGAAAATAAAAATAAATAAAAAACAAAATGGGTGAAACTCTCATTTGGGTGTCAAATATATGACACCCATTTCAAGAGTTCAAATGTTATTTTCTTGGGACCCACTATTAAAAATTTCTTTAATCTCCAATACTGATCTTAGTTACATTAATTGTAATTTAACTTAATGAAATTAAGTAAAAATTATAACATAACTCGTAATTATTTTTGTCTATCCATAGACGTTAAATTTGTATATGTTTGGATTGTTTTAAAATCAAATTAATATTTGGGTTATATTAGAGTGACAAATCGCCTTTCATCACTTCTTAAATTAACTCATTCTCTTAACTTTAAAAGATAACACAAAAATAGTAATTTGTTTTTATGAAAACTAATATGAACAAATTTCGCATGCATATGTTTCATTTATTTGGGGTTAAATTAAGGATGTACTAATAATTGTGATTATAAAAATAAATGATTGTTGGGAATTGAAAAAGTGATAAATGAGTTTTATGGGATTCATTGATAATTGAGTGGATAGTAAAAATGAAATTGGAGAATGGAAGAATAATGTGAATGAGAGGAAAATAGTAAAAAGTAAGGGTTCATTGGATTCACGGATTCAACCAATATTCATGGTCTAAGAGTAGCAAGGTTTTGAACTTTTGAGTAAGAGTTCCTCAACCATGTCACTAGTATTTGGTGACACGGTTTGTTATTGAATTTATTAAAAGACACTATCAAAGCTATTGCCCTACTAACACCCTCTCGAAAACTTTCTCCTTGCCATTTTCCCATTATCATGTGATAGATAGCTTATGCAATTTTTACTCATTTTGTCACCCCGTTCAATTCTTTCAAGATCAATTTATATCCTTATTGGTGCATTTTGAAGGAAAAAGAATGTAAAACAAAGAAGAAGATGTCACTTCTTTGTAACAAGTCTCAACCAATGGAAAAGTAGAAGGAATAAGAATAATTGATTTCCATACTTGCAAGATATTGATAATAATGCTTCAACTTTTCCCTCTTTTACATTCTTGCTTTGTTTTTAAGCAATTAATAGTAGTTTAGAAGGACGAATGTACACTACTCTCTATGTCTCATAATATTTATCGTTTTAGATAGTTTCACTCTTTTTTAAAAAATTAGCAAATAGACATACATATCCTTATTTATTATTTTACTTCATTTGCTTTTTCAATGAGACTACTAAAAATTGCTCTCTTATTTATTAAAATAAAAAGTAACAATAAATATAATGATATAAGTGTAGTATAATGGACAAAAAATATTAAAATGATATATATTTTGAGACAAAAAACAAGTCTAAAACGACAAATATTGTGATAAGAAAGGAGTACCTACTCTCGAGTAAGCTAGGTATGAATCAACAAAGGAAGTGTGTTCAAGGTCTTGCATCTGATACGACTCTCGCTAGTTACTCTCAATGGAAGTTCGCAAAGCAGATAAAGCAAAAGCAATCGTGAAACGGCAGAGGCCGAAACTCCCATCATGGAAGAAACCGGGCAGAGGGTGGGTGAAAATTAATTTCGATGGGTCTCGGCGATCTAACTCCTCCATGCATGGAGGCTATATTTTGATAGATGAAAACTCAAAAGTTCTTGCCCTAGATCGATGAAATTTGGCCGCCCCTTCCATCCTCTAGGCTGAAGCCCTAGCGGCTTTAGATGGGGTGCGGAGGGCCATGTCCCTTAACATAAGAAGGCTAGTGGTTGAAGCCGATAACTTATGCATAACTAACAGCATTACGGGGGCATGGAGATGCACTTGGGAAATCCAAAGAATTATTGGTGGTATAAAAGGTCTGCCGTCTCTTTTTGAGGAGGTTCGTGTTTCCCATTGCTACAAGGAAAGTAATAGAGCAACAGACTACTTAGCGGTCAGGAACGTTGGCCCATAACTCCTACTCGCCAGCATGAGGACAATGTGTCGAACGCCTCACTAGGAGGATTGTTTGAGGACCACTCTTGGATTAAGCGAGGGAAGAATATTAGAGATTTTTTGAAGATCATCTAGGCGGATGATTTAGGTCGACCCTATCCTAATTAGGAGGCCTAATATTTTCCTCTTCTTGTAAGAAAACAAAGGTATTGCCTTCATGCAAGGCTGCAAGCGTATGTAGCTTTGAGGAAATCCAAGACCAAAAGACCTTGAACACACTTAATTAGTGCATTAGAATTATATATATAGGTTGTTGGATCGTTGTTTGTAGCTAGAGTCTAAGGACGTCCTTAGAGGGGCATCTTGAGGTAGCGGAAATTAAACTTTGCAAGTATTGAAGACAAAATTAAGCTAAGGACGGAAGAGGTGATTTATAGAGGTACCCCACTAAGACCAAGTAGTCAATATGGGTAAACCTCTACCTCCGAGGAGGACTTTTGAATAGCTTTGAGTCCTTACAACTTTCAGGCGAGTTCCACTCTTCTCTTAACTAAGGTGTTCGTCCTAAGTTCACTAGTGTCACTCCTTTTAGCCTAAAATGGTAACCTAACACTCACAATGTCAGGATGCTAGACACACGTATCTCACAGTCTTTCGACGACGCAAGTTCTCAATCACAAACAGTTTTGTTTTTGTTCTCAGACTTCTTCTCGATCCTCACACTCAAAACACTCACTTCTTGATTTGTTCTTCATGTTCTTGAGTTGTTCTTGATGTCGCTCTCAAGAGTGTGTAAGAGGTCACGTCACTATGAATACCATTGAATATGTTTATAATGGTTGGGAAGGGCATCATTCTTTCAACGCTTTTGCCCTTCATTAGTCCCCAGCCGCACGATTAGATCGGGAGTCTATACACTGTTGCTTTCTTCCCTAGGTTTCTTAGGAAGCCTCCACGTGTCCTGGTCCCCTACATGAGACGCTTCGGCGAACTTGTGGCTTATCGAGTGATGTCATCATTGTCGACATCCTGTCTTTGAGCATTTGAATTTAGGCACGCGTTTCTGCTCGATAGGGACTCTGTCCTCATCTTCACAAAAACTCATTCTTGCCTTTTCTTCTAAGTATTAGCGTCCCTGCACCTTAGGGACTGTTGTTCACTTCTTGTCCTTTTTATATGAGAGCGTCCTTGTCATTTCCTGAGACAAATCTTGGACAAACATATTAGATCAAAGTTGAGTTTCCCATTATCAAAACCCTAGGGACGATTATTATCGATATGATGCTAAGTACTGGCGTCCTTAACATCGTCCTAGGTTTTGATTCAGTGAGAAGATTCTTTATGCTAAATAATGGCTCAGAGCTGGGATAAAACTATCCTGGAATAAAACTATCTTTCTTAAGCTGGGGCTTGATATTGTCTCAAGAAAGAAGAATCTATGGATACTTGGGCTAGGCAGAATATAACTAAGGGTTAGAGCTTCTGCCAATTCAGGTTTAGCAATAATGGCTCTTGGATTTGGAAGGAATTTGGTTAAGAGATAAGCTCATGGAGAAGCTCCAAGTTAATAGCCATACATTTGTGTTTCCTGATGATATTAAGCAACGAATAAAAGGGAATGGAAAGATGAATTGTAATGTCGCTTATGATATTAGGAGCAAGCTTCATATTCAGAGATGGAATGATCTGTTGTGGAGTGGCTCTTGTACCAAAAAGTGGAGATTCATTTGTTGGTTAGCCACCATGAAGAGGTTGCCTACTGTTGGCAAGCTTAAATGTTGGGGTATCGTTCAACAAAGCACCTGTGTTCTTTTTGGCTTGGAAGAAGAGTCAAAGGATCATCTTTGGTTCCAGTGTGGATTTGTGCGAGCTGTAACAGACCGACTGTTGGTGTGGTTGGGCATTAATATTAGAATGAGGTGTCTTATGGATTGGTGGAGTTGGTTCTTGCAAACTAAAAGGAGGAAGAATAATATTTACCAGTCCAAGCTCTTGAATATCATGAGCCTAGTCTAACACACTTAGCTTCTGCGTAATGAAGTTATCTTCAATTCTTGCAGCCAGAATAGTGAGATTTGTTCTAAGAGGATTATTGAAGAATGCAAATTGTGTATGCTGGCCACCTTCAGGTTAACTGGAAGGAGAGGGGAAGCCTTTAGAGCTAGGTTGGAGATTTAGAAGGCTGGTTGCAGGGTTGGGTTTCTGGGTTTAGCTTGAGTGTGTGAAGAAGCCCTCTTTCCCTGAATGTTGAGTGTTGTGGTTGTTGCTCAACATGAGGACGCAAAGTAAGGGGTATGAGTCTATGTATCGTGTACTTAGCATGATTCCTTTCTCTGGGGTTATGTTATGATAAGGACCTTGCAGGGTGATCGACTTTCTTCATAGAGTGTTCTGCTTTTTGGTTTGTTTCCTGTTGTTGCAATGTTGGGGTTTGTTGAGTTTCTTGGGTAGGTTGGGAGCTTGGGTAGATTGTATTTAATCCTCCCTTGGCCTGCCTTTTCTGAGCATTGAGGATGTTCCTAATGCAGGCATGATTCGGAAGTCATGTTCCTTCGCTATGGTATCGAGTTGGTTAAGATTTGGCCTTGCTTTGAGGACAAGTTTTGATCAACCTTGTTGGGAGTTTGGAGGAGCGTTAGGTGTTGATGTATTTTTGGTGTTTTTGTTTCCAGTTTGTGAACCTCTATGGACTGTTCAAATAAAGTTCGTTGACCATTTGCAAAAAAAAAAAAGAAGAAAAAAAAGAAGAGTGTTTATGGTAAAGACAACTCCTTGTGATTATGATTAACTTTATCAATTGAACTTACCTCCTTATCGTGTACTAGATGATATGATCTAGATTTTTTTTAGAAATTTTCCAGAAAAAGTTTTTTTATAGTTTATATTTTGCTTTTCATTTTATGAAAAATACTGTTAGAGCACATAACATAAGTATGATATTTCATTTTTTATACACTAAAAGTTCAAATTTTATATACTAGTTGTTATTTTTACAATTGCTATATATAAGTTCAATTTTCAATATTGTGTAAGTTCATTTTTTTTCCTACTAGTTCAATTTTGTGTTCTATGGGTTCAATTCTTTTTTTATAATTGGAGTTCATGTTTTATATAACTCCATTTTCACAAAAAAAAATTATTTTATTTATTCAAAATTATTTATTTTCTACAAAATAACAATTCTAATACATAAATAAGACAACCCATGTTTTTATATACTAAGAGTTAAATTGTGAATAAGAAAATTTTATTTTATATATTCATTTTGTATGAGTTTATTATTTTTTCAATAATTTCAAATTTTATCTAATAATAGTTCATTTTTATGTACTATAAGTTCAATTTTTATGAAAAATAAAAAAAATTATAAAAAATAAAAGTCCAAATAGTTTAAAAACTATTTTTTAAAGATTACATAATAATCTGGTTTACAAATGAAACGATTAGAACCTTTAAATGTGGTAGTTCCATTTTTTTAACCAAGAGTGCAATTTATGCGTACTATAAATTCAATTTTGTTATTTTTATCGGTTAATTTTTTTTGTACAACAAGTTCATGTTTTTCTATTATTCGTTCATTTTTTTTTATTAGAAGTTCAATTTTTATACTATTCGATGTTTTTTGAAATTTAAAAATAAATCAAAAAATATTAAAAAATAAAAGGAAAAATAAAAGTTTGAACTTACCGGCTAACATTCTAGACTCTCTAGTACGTGCAGTACAATATGTAGTAGCCGGCTTTCGATTTTTTTAAATAAAATAAATTTCAATTTGGTTTCAATAAATAAATTTTGAAAATCTGGACCATATACTGTATTGGTAGGTTTTTATTTACTTAATTAGTGCAGTAGAATTAATTAAGGGATAACCTACAAATTCTAAATGTGTAACAATAAATATGATGCGCAGGTAATAATTGTATCTATAGACCTTTACGCTGTAGTTAAGTTGTTGTGGTTAACTCAGTTCCCACATATTACAAGTTCCAATACTTGGCGCTTTTCTGCGTGCGTTAGCATCCATCAAAATTCGAATATTTTACCGTACGCAAGCTGCTCCGTGAGACATGACTACGTGACTGTCTTTTCAAAAGCAAGCACACAAGCCCAATACAATCAAGAGAAGGAATATTTTTCTTTTCTGCCAATGTAAATTCTCAGAACAAATCCACGATAATGGTAATCTGCAGTGTCTTGTTGTGTAGGGTCGGATTTACCCTTTAATTTTTTATCATAAGCAACATATAATACATATATATATTTGTTGCTGATTAAGGTGCTCTGTATTTTGATTGAAGCCACCATGAAAGGTCTTTTGGTTTTGATTATAGTTGCGGTGGGATTATTAGGCATGGGAATGGGGGATGGTGGGACTCAGAAATCAGTGAGCATTGGAGCTCTTTTTACGTTCGATTCAGCGATCGGAAGGGCGGTGAAGCCCGCCGTTCAGGCAGCAGTTGACGATGTTAACTCTGATTCAAGAGTCCTTTCTGGAATCAACTTCAATGTCACCTTCCTTGACACCAACTGCAGTGGCTTCTTGGCCACCATGGGAGGTAATTAATGCTTCAATCTCACTAATTTCCTTACGATTTATTATTAGTTTTATAATATACTATTTCATTTCACTAGTTTATAGTTTAAGGCCTGCCTTATATGTAAGCCCTCAAGTTTTCTACCCAAAAGTTCATAACCAAATTTGGAAATACTTCAAAAACAATCTACTGTACGTAGAAATCCTCTCTCTCTCTTACTCTTTGAATTGAATTCATGGGTCTCGATCATCTATTATGGATGACATTATGGTCATTCACATTGTTAGGTGTAGAATCTTTTGGGAAAAAACACTTGTGCAAATTAAAGCTGTTTTGTATTTTGTCCTGCAAACTGTATCTAGAAAAAACAAGAGTGATTGATACATGTTTTAGCTCTTGAGTTGATGATGAAGGATGTGGCCATTGCGATCGGTCCTCAAACCTCGGGAATCGCCCATCTCATTGCAAATGTGGTGAATGAAGTCCATGTTCCACTACTCTCCCTAGCCACGGATCCCACCCTCTCTTCCCTACAATACCCTTACTTGCTTCGTACCGTCCAGAGCGATTACTATCAGATGAATGGCATTGCTGATCTAATCGAATACTTCGAGTGGAGAGATGTCATTGCAATCTTTGTCGACAATGACTATGGAAGAAATGGAGTCTCAGCGTTAGGCGACATCCTAGCCAAGAAACGCTCCAAAATCTCTTACAAGGCCTCCTTGCCGCCCGCTGCCTCAGCAAGTGATATCAACAACATGCTGCTCCAAGTCAATCAGAAAGAATCTAGAGTTTATGTGGTTCATGTGAATCCCGATTCGGGCTTGTCTATATTTTCCGTGGCAAAGACACTTGGGATGCTGGAAAACGGCTATGTTTGGATCGCTACGGATTGGCTTCCTTCATTTCTTGATGGCCATGTACAATCCACATGGCCTGATAGCGTCTCTCAAGTGTTACAAGGAGTCCTTGCCCTTCGCCACCACACCCCAGATTCTAATGCCAAGAAGAGATTGGCTTCAAGATGGAAGCATTTAAAATATGCAAGAGGCTCTAGCTTGAGCTCTTATTCATATTACACCTATGACTCCGTTTGGATAGCAGCCCGGGCTCTTGACACATTTCTCATTCAAGGTGGGAATATCACTTTCATTAATGATCCCAGGCTGAATAATGTGGACACATTGAGCTTGAGAGCAATGCGCATTTTCAAAGGTGGAGAGCGACTTCTCAAGATACTTCTATCAACAAACTACACGGGTTTATCGGGTCCAATTCAGTTTGATTCAGATCACAACTCAGTCCAGCTCCCAGCTTTTGACGTCCTTAACATTGTGGGTAATGGATACCACAGCATTGGGTATTGGTCAAATTACTCGGGTCTTTCGGCTCTAGCTCCTCAACAACCAAAGCGCTCAACAAATGCATCTGTTGGAAGGCAACAACAGCTTCTGACTGTGACGTGGCCTGGTGAGACTCATATTCAGCCTCGTGGTTGGGTCTTTGCTAACAATGGGCAGCCGCTTAAGATTGCAGTGCCTTATAGAGTTACATTCAAAGAATTTGTTTCGAAAGACAACACAACGACGATTGGAGTTAAGGGATACTGCATTGATGTGTTTGAAGCCGCGTTGAAGCTGCTTCCTTACCCTGTTCCCCACACTTATGTGTTTTACGGAGATGGCAAGAAAAATCCCAGCTACGATGATCTTATCCGCGCAATTTCCCAAAAAGTAAGATCCAAGTAACACAAATTTAATGTCCATTCATGTTAGAATTCATGTCAATTATATAGTAATTAACTTTTGGATGTTTTGAATGTTGGGGGATCAGGATTATGATGCAGCAGTTGGGGACATAGTGATTTCGACGAACAGGACAACGCTAGTGGACTTCACCCAACCATACATGGAATCTGGGTTGGTCATAGTAGCGCCTGTTAAAGGACTAGGGTCGAATCCTTGGGCATTTCTAAGGCCTTTTACACCTGTCATGTGGCTCGTCACAGCTTCACTTCTCCTGTTCGTGGGGATCGTCGTCTGGATACTCGAGCATCAAAGTAATCATGAGTTTCGGGGCTCGCCAGCACAGCAGATGGTCACAATTTGCTGGTTGATCACCATTTCATATATTTATCTCCAATTGAACTATCTACTGTCATTAGTTATTATGTAGTACAACACGCACTAATAAATCAAATTTTCTCCATGTGGATTACAGGTTCAGTTTTTCAACAATGTTCTTCTCACACAGTAAGCTAGCTAGAAACATCAATTAACCTCTTGTCTCTCCTCAATTAATCACATACTATATATATATATGAATTCTTCTATCCGCAGGAGAAACGGCTGCCAGCCCCCTTGGCCGGTTCGTGCTCATCGTATGGCTATTTGTGGTGCTAATCATCAACTCGAGCTACACCGCCAGCTTGACTTCGGTGCTCACCATCCAGCAGCTTTCGACACAGATCGACGGGCTTGACAGCTTGATAGCAAGCAGCGAGCCCATTGGGATCCAGGACGGTACGTTCGCACGGGAGTATCTTGTACACGAGCTCAACATAGCAGAGTCCAGAATAGTCAGTTTAAGGGATCAAGACGAGTACCTTATTGCCCTTAAGCGTGGCCCGCAAAATGGAGGAGTCGCTGCCATTGTTGACGAGCTGCCTTACATCCTGTTTTTCTTGTCCAATACCAAATGCACCTCCAAGATCGTCGGGCAGCAGTTTACGAAGAACGAGTGGGGATTTGTAAGTGCTGCTTTCGATTTGCATGTATATTATTATGATTTAATAATGACAACAACACAACGAGCCTGTTACGTGCATGATGGTTATGCTACCAGGAAACTCCAACCGGGTAGCGTCTCCAGTTTCCGACGAAAACACGGAAATTTAGAAACTCACGTCTCCAAACTCGTTTTTACACTAAAAACATAAAATTCATGTGTTTCCCCGTTTTCTTTTCGTTTCCTGTTTCCGTTTCTGTTTCCGTGTAACGTGGCATTACTTGCTTGTTTCAGGCGTTCCCACGGGATTCAACACTTGGCGTTGACATGTCAACAGCCGTGCTCCAACTCTCAGAGAACGGAAGCCTGCAGAGGATACGCGACAAGTGGATCAAGCAACCGGCTTGCTCTACGGACATCAACCCCGCACAGGACAACAAGTTTTCCATCGAGAACTTCTGGGGACTCTTCTTGATATGCGGGGTTGCGTGCTTCCTGGCTCTTGCCATCTTCTTCGGCAGGCTCATAGTTGACTACTATAGATACGGGCGCGAGCATAGGGGCCACGCACCTCATGATGCTGAAGCTAATGCGGTCGCCGTTACTCGTAATGAGCCGGCTCCCATGAGAAAACACTTGAAACGCTGCAAGCGCCTGATTGATTTCATGGATAAGAAGGAGGACGAGATTAGGAGCAAGTTCACAAGGAAAACTCATGAAAGACCGCCTAGTCGAAGTCAGAGTTCCCGCTGGTGAATCCTCATGATCATCAAATAATCATTATAAATATATGTAGAGGTAAGTTCATATAGCTTCTATACGGACTGCAATAGAACAATCATGGGGTGTTAGATCTATGAACGAGGAGAATTTGGTATTTTTTTACATCATTGAAATAGATTTTGAAATATTGTAACATGTTGGCCTAATTTGCGCCACATGATTTGCTTCAACCACTTGATTACTATAATTATTCTTGATATAGTAAAACAAAGCGGCAATGACCCCATGCCAATTCACCGGATGATGGCCCACAATTGCGTTTTTGACGAGGCGGGGCGTTCGATAACATAATAAATAAACTTACCTCTATGGCGAAAGATAGCGAGCATACTTAAAATGACAAAATTTTAACCGCTCACAAATGCCCCACCTACGTCTTCGTCGCACGACTAAGACGCAGGATACCATAGATCTAACTCGAAGTGGTCATGCAGATTAGTCGGTTGGTCTGCGGCACGTTCGTATAGTCGTATATTCGTATGTTCATATATTAGTATATTCGTACATTCGTACATTCGCGTATATTCATATATTCGTATAATTGTATATTCATACATCTATGTGAGCAAATATCATGGAAACCCCCTACGTAGCTAGCATATGTAGAAGTCCGCTAGTGCGATGAACTAACGTGCGAGGAAATCCGTTTAAAGCGATGAACTAACGTTGCGCTTTTTTTTTCATGCAAGACTCGGACTAATGTAAAACAGGCTTTTACTTAAAAATAAGTGTGAATGTCATGATCTCGAGGATCGAACTAATTAAAAAAAACTTGAGGCCTTGTTAAAACCACATGGAAAAATGAGTACCCCAATCTATATGAATTGCATAATCCCGAAATCCCTACGTGCGCTGGGGAAAATGGGTACTCGCAATCGTGCTCGCATGGGCCGCTCTTGCGATTTATCTTTTCGGAGCGAATTGCCCTTGGCGCAAATCCATGCTCGCAGAGTAATGGGTCGCGCGTGCGGCCTTTGAACCCGCGATCGCGGTTTTGGATGACCAGTGACCGCGGTTCTAGGACTTGCGGTCACAGTGTTTGGACCCGCAATCGCGGTTTCGCTTCCGATCCTCTTCATTCGACTCGTCTTTGCGATCGCACGATATCAAGATTATTTGAACGAATTTGACTCGCCCATTCCCTCGCTCCTCTTGGTCTTCTTGCTCGTCTTGATTGAGGTACTTGTGCAAGTACCCTTTTGGACCAAACTTTCGAGAAACTTTTTGTACAACTCTCATTTCTCAATCATGTGCCCCTGTATTTTGTGATACATGTAGTATTTTTGGCTCCGGGAGTCATCTTTGGCACACCTATCTTTTGAAGGAAAGTTTATGAGGGACCATCTAGCCAATCACCATCGAGCACACCCATTGATTCGCTCTAGTTTGTATGGTTTAACTCTATCATTTTAGAGCTTTAGTGAGTGTGTTTAGGTTAGATTTGAGCGTTATTGTAATATGAAAGCCGAAGACACAAGATTTGAAGGTACAAGAGTTTTTCGGGCTAAGTTCAAAAGAAGTTCGCCACTGTCCAAAATCCGCAGGTGCGGTATCCGAGCCGCGGTCGCGGTGAAGGGAGGTGACAGCATTCCATTCTGGAGAACGCCGCAGGTGCGCCGCCTTGGCCACAACCATGGTAGAAGCCGACCTAGTCAACCCGAAGGAAGACCCGCCGCGGGCGCGGTGGTGTCTGGATCTGAGCCGAGCGAAATCTTTTCTATCTTTTTTCCTTTTTTATCTTTTGCCTCTTTCCTTCTCAATCTCGGGGAACTTGTTCCTTGGGCTATAAAAGGAGGAGCCTGCCTTTGGTTTTAGGTATCCAATTCATATCTCTTGTTCCCAACTTTCTCTTCATTAATTGTTTTAGTTTTCTTTATAATGGAGAACTAATCTTCTTTGGAGTTTATTCAATCAAGGAAGCTTTATTATGAAGTCGGAAAATTTTGGTGACTTCTTTATCCCTAGATCTTTATTGATACTCTTGTGCTTCATCCCTGATCTTTGTTTAATTACAAGCCTGGCCAACTTATCTAATTGGCTTAGATTTATTGTTTGAACTAGAATTGATTGTTATCTATGCATCTTCCCTATTCTCGAAACAACTCTATTCTAAGACCGTGGACTAGATTAGGGAAGAGTATTCAATGATTGTTTTATGCATGAGACTCGTAGCTTGATTGCATTATTCAATTTCCTATTATCATTATGTGCATTGCATGATTTGAATTAAGCGTCCTTGTTCATATCATAGTTTTGCTAGGACCGTGGACTAGCGAATAAATAAGATAAGGATTGAAATTGATCTAGGAATATAAAGAAGTGGATGAATTGATGATCGATGAAGTAATAAAGTGGAATTGATTGAATGAACTCTGTCTGACCGTATTGATTGAAACCTCCTTCAAAATCCCCTCTTTGCTTTGTTTGCATGTTCGAACTAAAATCAATCTAGAAACTGATTCTTTTGGGTTCGATCCCTTACTTACTTGTTATACTTTGCTTGTCTTGTTTAGGTTATTATCTCTAATTTGGGGACAACGAATTTGCCCAAGTCACGCACACTCTTTGAAGGTCTCCTCACTTGTGCCCGAGCCAAGAAATTACAAAGAAAGATGCACACTTTTGTGGGCTACACAATGGTTAAGGAGGCTAGGGAGACTATGGTGCCTTGTGAGTGCCACCGTCCAAGGCGCCAACGGCGTTGTATAGGCCATGGAACATGGGCGCCAGGCGTGCCTAGCACACGGGACGCAAGCGCCTTGGTGCACCTAATTTGGACCTTGTTCATTATGAGTTGCTACTTATACTTTGTTATTTTCTATTTTCATTTGTTGTTTTATTGGATTTACTAAGACATATAAACAGATTCTAGGTAGTTTTCACACTTAGACAACTCATTCTGTAATAGCATTTTCTCATTGAAATAGAGAGAAAACCGAGAGCTTTGAGCTTTCAATCGTATGTGTGAATTGCAGCTTGGTTTGCTTTGATTTGTGTCAATTTCTTCAAGGATTGGTGCTTATCAGCATCCATGAGCCCCTTTCTCGTGTTTCAAGGCTTGTTCCTTGTTGTGTGAGATCGTAAAGTTTGGTCTTTCGTCCATTCATTAGGGTTCTTATTCCGTAAGTAATAAGGGTGCTTTTGTTGTCTCAATTGGTTGATCTTTTTTAGTCTAGTTCTTTCCATTGTCGAGTCTTGTTGTTTTGAGTCATAAATTTCTTGTTTGCGTGTGTCTTGTTTGTATTTTTTAGCATTGTTATTTCTTTTCGTGTTTGAGTTGTTGATTGTCGAAGATCGGGCATCAAGCGGCTTAACCTTGCATCAAAAGTGGTAGTACTCCTCGTGGTTGTTGCACAGTCAAATACTGTAGATTGGAATGTTGGATGTGGTGTAAGCCGCTCTAGCTTGACGTTCTAATGAGAGCTCCTCCATTCTGAAGTTCCCACTTGCGGAATAGTGTGATTCTTGAGGCGGAGAAGGCGACCTCCCTCTCGTTTCGTAATCAGCTTCTTCTGAGTGCAGATATTGATGAATTCGTTCTTAAAGTTCACCAATGGTGGAAGGAAGACGAAGTGTCAACTCTTCTCCCAATTTTCTTTTAAGCGGGATCACCCTTTTAAAGGTGGTAATTGCAGTCTTCTCATCGCATCCCTCAATCTCAACGTAAGACTCCATGAAACGAACCGAGAAGTGGTGCAAGCTCTCATCTTTTTCTTTCTTGAGCTGAAGGGTGTTTCTAGAGACGTTGTGGCATTTAACAAATTTAGTGCATGTTGATTCCAAGACCAGATTGATCATGGTTTCAGACTTTGGAACTACTTTAGCAATCCCTTAGTGAGGCTGGTCAAGAACATCTTGCACATTATAGCTTCTTCGGATGCCCATAGTGCCATCTTATGAGAGAAAACGACTATGTGATTCACGAGGTCCAAGTGTCCATCATAGAGATCGAATGTTGGTGGAGAGAATTTTGCAAGAGGCTTAGCGCACTGAATATCCTTGTGGAATGGTGTCAACATCACGAAAGCCAGCTTATGCTCCGTTTCTTCTTGAGCCGACTGCAAGGTGCTGCCTCTCAAAATATCAAGCAATCTTTTTTTAGTGCGTTCGAATACTCGATCCCTCCCTTCATGCTTTTCTTTAACCTTGCTTTGTTGTTGACTATGTTGTCTTTTTCTTTTATTTCCCTTGTCATGGGTTGGTTTAGAGTTTTCGAAGGGTCATAACTTTCGTCTTTGTGTTCGCATAACTCATCTCGTTGATCGCCCTGACCGCGGTCGCACGTATACTGACCGTGGTCGCGGGTGCACTAACCGCGGTCGCAGGATGGGTAACGGCGATCCACACGATTGTTAGAGTTTTCCGATTCCTTTGAGATCAAGTCCTTGGGTTGAGGATGGTCCGTGACTTGAGATTTCTTATACAGGAGTAACTCGTGATGCTTGTCCCTTTTCCGGCCTCTCGGTGCTAGGTGGTCGTTGTCATCATTCCCTCTAAAAAATTCAATGTTGACCTTATACAGGAGTAACTCGTGATGCTTGTCCCTTTTCCGGCCTCTCGGTGCTAGGCGGTCGTTGTCATCATTCCCTCTAAAAAATTCAATGTTGAGTTAATTTGACCTAAAAACTCACAACGACCCGTCCCAATTGACCCGTGACCCATTATTGACCTAACCCCATATTCAAGTGACCTGTTATCACCCCGAAACCGAGATGTCCTGACCCGATCGACCTAGTTGACAAGTCTAAACATATATATTGTTGTAAATAATAGGATTTTTATATGAAGCTAAAAAAACTTAATTATTACCTATTTACATAAATATTTTAAACAAATAAATGTGTATAAGTAATAATATTTTTTGAAATAAAATGAATATTTAAATAGATCTTATAAAATTATAATTGATTTAATAATAGTGGAATTATAGATCCATTGACTTTATTAAAAAAATTAGAACACAAAGTAATTATATATATGTTTTTGATATTTTTCAATTATATTTGACCAAAAACACGAAAAAATAAATATGATTATAAAAATATAATAAAAACAAAATTTTAGAGTGATACATAAGTAAAAAAAAATTATACTTTTGATTTACAAAAAGGTAAGTTTAAGTAAATAGTTGGAAAAGATGGATATTACTATATTAGGTGGAAAAGATAGAAATTAGAGAAAAAAAATACATGATTGACAATTAATCAGAATAAGAAACAGATTTTAAAGTTATTTTTATATAAGATGGGATCATAATTAACGTGGAAGTTCGAAAGGGCATAACATTTATATATAGTATAGATAATAAGCCTATTTGTATTTCATAAAAACTAATAAAATTTTCGATCAATTCAAATATGGACCATTATTTATTTAATTATTTAGAGTCTTCATAAAAAAATCACTTTTGTCTAAATCAAAAAATGTTTATGTATGGAAATTGTATTTTTTAAGATATCAAAATTTGGTAATATATCAATTGGATTTAATGGTTAGATTTTGAGAATATTATTAAAAATATTTATCATTATCTTATTAATTTGGATGATTTTTTTATAAAGACTTGATTATGCACTTATACTCGATAATAAATCTCTACAAAAACAAATACTCGATCTACTATGTCTATAATGCAATATAAAGTATGACCCATGTTTCTGTTAAAAATTGCGCCACATCATTGTGATAGAACAAAATAATATTTTTTTTATTATATCCTACAAAGATAATTTTTATTCCCACTGTTATCCATTTTTTTATATCCTCATTATCTCAACTAATTTTTTTATCTTAAGAAAAGGTAATTTCCATTTAAATAATTAAAATATTTTTTCATTTTAGGTAAACAAAATTCTTTCAATTATTTTTATGGAAATTCTAGATAATTAATTAAAATAATGGGTTCCATATTTGAATTAATTTTATTTAATTTATTTATAGATAAAGTGCAAATTGTCATATTATTAAATATACATGAAAACCTTAATAAAATAATATAAAAATTTATTTTTATAAGCATTAGTTGGGAAATTAATCTTAATCAAATTGATTCAATTTATTTATTTATAGATAAAACATAAAAATATAAAGTATCAAATAAGATATAAATTTATCGAGTAATATTCAATACTCGGGTCAAAATTCGATCTTGGATCAATTAATTCGGATCTTCATTTACATTACCTGTATATGGTAACGAAGACAAATCTATTATATATATTTAAAACCACTAAGGATTAGAGCCCTCTCATTGCGCCACCTAGGATTGATCCACATGTCGATCCCATATTGTGCCACCTACGATTTTGCCACATGTCACTATTTCCTTAAGCCATGTCATATAGTGTTTTACATGTCATATGCCACATCATCTTATTTCTCTACCCTGTCATACTATATTTTACACCTCATATGCCATCTCATATTCGATTTTGCCCCGTCATATTTAAAGATACTTATAAATATAACATCGTGTAAATCTAGATATACATTAATAAACCAACATTTATAGATCATTAAACCACAATTTATACATCATCAAAATCATCATTTACATAACATCAATGAGGGCATGTTTCAAACGTCCTCCATGGGAGAGACATAACTCACGAACCCCATCACATGCATACTAACCAAGGGAAATCAATGAAGGCATATACCCACCAAGGGAAAAACACTCCATAGATCTCGAGAAATCGACGCTTTTCTTATCAAATTCTTGCTACATAACAAAGAAAGAATCATCAAATCATGATAGACTTTCAACCATTAGTATCGTTAAACAAAAGCAAATAAGAACAAATAGGATAATAGCAACAGAAAAATCCAAAGGAGAAAATGTGGATCTGAACCTAGGATTAAGGAAGATGAAGATTAAGATGGCTTGAAGAAAATAAAGAAAAAATAAAAGAAAAGAAGAATTAACCTTTTATTATTTAAAACCGAGGCAATATCTCAAGATATTTTTTTAAGTTTAGATTTGGTTAATTACTTGCAAAAAAAAAAGATTTGGTTAATTACCATGATTTGGTGATGATTTGGTTTCTTTTTATGGTAAGTGATCAAGCTTAACATCTAAACAAACTTTTGCAAATTGTACGTAATCAAATCTTTTGGATTTTGTGTTCATATTATTCTAATTTTCTTATTTGGTTAGTTTCTTTTCTTTTACCATCAAATCTTTATCAAAGATTGTTGATTAACATCTAAATAAATAGTAATCGTATAACTTGATAGTGTCAACTACTTTTATTTTGAATAAAAAAATTCATCACATATTTAATTGCACAAGACATGGTTACATTTTTTAAAATTAAAGAAATTATCAATAAATCTCGAATTACATATTTAAAAAACTACATTTCTTCTCCAAATATAATTGAGAGTATTGAATTATTCCATAAGCTAATTGGAATGCATTTTCATAATTACTACGGAGCTCTGTAAAAATTATAATTATAATAGAGCTATGCGTGTATAATTGTTTGGTAGAGATTATTTAGTTCGATTTATTTAGAATAAATTTTTTAAAAGAGAACATATCCTTCCATATCTTCATCGTAATAGATGGAGGGTTGGATAACTACAGATAAAGAGTATTTTTACATTTGGTGCAGATAATTGGAATGCATTTTCATAATTACATAGATTATCATTCACAATAAAATAACTGTTGATTAAAATATTTTATTTATTTCAATATATAAAGTCATTAGAATTATGTTGGACTCATTTTATATTTCTAAATTTTAATATTATATTTTAATATTTTTAATTAAAAAACAATTCTTAGTAATTATATCTCATACTAATATAATATAGTATAAAAATAAAAAATACGGTCAAACCAAAATAATCAATTAACACATCTCATTTTATATTATATTGACGTATAATGTCTCAAAATTGTGATAATATAGACAATGATATATATTAACTATTAGAGACAAATTTTGAAGGCTGAAAATGTAAGTAAATTTTATTTACGAAATTGTTCTATAATTAGAATATGTTTTATATTTTTATAATCTCATACATGTGGTACTACAAAACTGAAAAATAAGCTTTTTCGTCTAGAAAATAAAATAACATTTTCATATGTTAAAATTTTGATTATATGTTTTAACTTATTTATAATAAAAATAATTTTATAATGTAAATCGTAAGTCATTGTCGTGCATGGCACGACGGGTACACCTAGTACAGATGTTCCAACCAGCGATCAGAGGACAATGTTCCAACTAGCACTATTGTACCTAAATCAAATTTGTTCCTCAACCTTGTATGCATGTGTTTCGAGTTGGCAGAATTCAATTAACCCTTCCACTCACAACCAATCCAGAAGGAGTAATTTCATATTGATTGCCCTTCTTGCGCACGTTCTCACCAAACAACCCCTCCCCCTCTTCACTCGTCGCTTCTTACCAGTTCCGTCTTTAAGCTTTCCTTAAGTGACCCACTAGATTTCATCCGACCCCCATAACCCAATCCCTTGTCTACCCTTTCGTTCGCTCAGTGTCCATTGGAGTTCCACGTTTGTGATTCCGATGTCTCTGAAAGGCGCTGCCATACCTAGGACTGTAATCTCCCGGCCGGGCAGGGAAGATTTGGGCTGTAATCGAACCGGGTCTTCGTTGAATTGGAAGAGAGACGTGAAGATAGTTTGTGGTAGAAGATGGATCCACCGGTTCGCATGTGGTATGAGGTCGGAGATGGTGGATGATAAACACAATAAGCTATCCAAGAGATCGCCAAAGGATTTGAATTCTCTCCCAAGTGCGTATTCTACTTGCTTTTTTCAAATTAGTAGATTTTGATCGTTGGCTGAACCTTTTGTATAGCACGTTTCTGTTCTGTTTGTTTATGACTTCAAATTGATCGGCTCTCTTATGATAGAAAAAAAGGGTAAATTGGACGGGCAATTGGGAATCAAAAGCGGGATGGATTATACTTACTTGAAGAGAGAATTCAACTTTTGCATTCACCTCAGCTTCTAAGCAAAGACCATTAGGCTTTTTAAATCATGACTTATTATGATGACATTGATGGGAGACATTTGACCTTGCATTGGAAGATATAAATCAGTGCTTTCGGTTGAAGGAGACATTTGTAGGCAAAAGATTACTAGATGTGAGTTGCTTTGATGTTAGATTAGCTATAAAAATTCTGTCCATTGAAAATACTTGTGCAAATTGTAGTTTCTAACTGGCAAGAAGTCCAACCATGAACACTGTTTTTGCTGAAGTTGTTGTCAAGGGTGGATGACTTATTCTATTAGCAGACAAACATCCTGTAATGGGTTTCTCTGGCTATGCGTTTACCATTGATATCATATGAGTTTCTGCAAAACCTAAGCTAGTAATCTGTATAAATGTTTTGTCATCAATGTCTATTTCATATCCGTATATTTTTGTTCGTATTTGGTTTGCTCTTGAGTGTTGGCTCACGCTACATGAATCTAAGCTTGTATGATAGCAAGAAAATTTTGTTTTCTGATTTTTATTTTTATTTTTCTGAGTTACCAAAGTTTAATAATTTCATGGATTGTGTAGTGTAGCCAACAGTTGTAGTTTGTCAGTAAAAATGTATTATTCCACTACTTAATTCTGGTCCAAAATTCACCATTAATTATGTGTTTTCCGAGATTTTCCATCGTGTAGACATTTGGACTAATTCTCTAGATGTCTACTGCACTGGACAAATGAAAATTGGTTGGATATTTAAATATATGCACTTCATGTCGCAATAATTCTGAACACCATTCACAGGTTGCACTTCTTTAGTTCTCTCCTTATTAGATCTCTATTTATGCTCTGATTGTTTTGCAGTTGTTTTTAAATTTTTTTTTTCGAGTAAGTAAATATTTTACTCTATGTATGTACGACAAACAAAAAGATTACTGGTAGAAATCATTGGATTTTGGATGTAGGAAAAAGGGTATACTGCATATCAAATAACTGAAGGAACCATGATTGCTGTTACATTTAGTGTTTATTACCTTTACTTCTTTCTTTTTACTCACACAGAACGACATTTTGTTTTCAGTGACTAACATATGCTAATGTCTGTTTTTTCTCTGTAATATATTTCCTATCTAGCTGGTGATCATACTTTTAGTATTCTTTTCTGTTTACGCTGATGCATTTATTTATTACTTTCTGCAACTTTGATTCTTTGTGCTGCACAGAGCCCTTGACTATGGCTGATCTTTCTTCTACCTCAAATGATGGTTCGCAAGTGCGCATTGCATTTAAAGTGAGTTATTTTTGCCTTTATCAATCAAATGAAGATGCGTTGTGACTACAGTTGAAAGTTGATTTCCCTTATATTTTTCCATTTGTTTATAACTTCGCTGACATTGTAGGGTATACCAGGGGCTTACAGTGAAGATGCTGCATTGAAAGCCTATCCTCAGTGTGAAACTGTTCCCTGCAAAGAGTTTGAAGATGCATTTGAGGTCCATAATGATATTAGCTCTTATATTTGAACCTCAAGTAGAACTTCATGTCCTTAACTCTTTCTATTTGTTCTCTTTTGAAGGCTGTTGAATTGTGGTTGGCTGATAAAGCAGTTCTTCCTATAGAGAATTCATTTGGTGGAAGCATTCACCGTAATTATGATTTGCTCTTGCGGCATAGGCTACATATTGTTGGTGAGGTACAGTTGCCTGCCAGTTTCAGCCTACTAGCTATACCAGGAGTAGGATTAGACCAAGTGAAGCGTGTCATGAGCCATCCGCAGGTAAAGTTATCTCATAATATTCTTCTTATACTTTGTAGTATTGGCCTATTGTGTACAATGTTTAGGAATCTTCCTCTTACCTGTAAATGATATTGATCAGCTTGAGATGGCTTTTTGCTTGTTATTGGTAAAATGCCTAAAGGGTATAATATTGGTATTTGTGGAAATATGATAGTTATCTCACACCCTATTTTAATGGCCAAGTTGCTTAAAAAGTCTAACTTTAGCTTCTGATAGTAGAAATTTGGAGGTGAAAGTAGTTAATTACATGATAGCCGACATGGTTGATTCTCATAATCATGTCATGTCATGGTTTTTCTTCGGTTAAATTCAATTCCTCCCATTTACATTGCCTACTCATATATTAGATCTTCCTCATAATAAAATCTAGAGTTCTAATTTGGCTGGTCCCATATGTATATCCTACTTCTCTTCATACGAAGAAATTATTGGGTATTCTCTTACCTTACCATTATGTGCTAACAATTTTTTGTTCAATCTGCTTTCTGTCTAAATTTTTATTGCCAAACTATATACAACAGCATTTTATGACTCAATAACATTTAGCCGTACCTTTATCAAACCATTTAGTTAGTAAAGCCAGAGCTGTTATCAAGACACTGGGTAATTTATCACCCCAGTGAATAGCTATGAATGACCTAAAATGACTCCAAACTACCCTTATTCATACGTGTTTAATGTTGCTTTTTCTTACATGAATATCTGGGACCTTTTACATTTTTTCTTCACAAGGTAGATGCAATTTTGTGTATAATGTTCGGGTTTGTGCAAAGTCTCCTTTATAAATGGTGCTTTAGGTTCCGCTACCCCATATAAGATGTGAAATGTGGAAATAGTGATTAAAGATGCTGGTCTGTCATACTTTAAGTTTTCTACTGTAAAAAGAAGACTTCATGGGGAAACAGGCATAAATATATTGCAAACGTAGTTCAGTTCTGAATATATATTATAGTTTTTATTTTATATATTTCAGTGAGCTTAAGTTTTTTTGTACTTCTTGCTACAGGCACTTGCACAGACAGATCGCTTCTTGAGTAAGCTAGGTGTCGTCAGGGAAAATGCTGATGATACTGCTGCTGCTGCTGAGGTATTTGGTCTTTGTTTTTTCTGTTTCAATGATTGTAGTTGTCTTGCAATATACATCCAATTAGATGATCTCACTTTTATACATCAGTTTGTAGCGAAAAATGGCTTGGCAGATGTTGGTGTTGTTGCTGGTGCTCGAGCAGCGCAAATATATGGGCTTAATGTACTTGCAGATGATATTCAGGTGAATTTAGTTTCATCTCTTCTCTTGAGTAATTGCGAAGTCACATATTAGATCTTTTAGCATATCATTACATTCTTATTATTTATTATATACTTATTTACTTGAACATTAATAGGATGAAGCGGACAGCATAACTCGCTTCATTGTTCTCGCAAGGGATCCTATTATACCAAGAACAGACAAACCATTTAAGGTTCACTTCATCTTTGCTTTATTAATAGTACTCCTGATACTGTTTTCTTTTGTTAACGTTCTCTAGTTTTTGCAGACAAGTGTTGTTTTTTCATTGGAAGAAGGTCCTGGTGTGTTGTTTAAAGCATTAGCTGTGTTTGCTCTAAGAGAGATTAATTTGACCAAGGTGTATCTCAGTTAATGGTTTCAAGTTGATATCATTTCTTTATGCGTCCATCTCTTATACATATGTCATTTTGAACTAAATTAGATTGAAAGCCGACCACAGAGAAAGAAGCCATTACGAGTTGTTGATGATTCTGATACTGGCAGTGCTAAGTAAGTGATATTTTTTCCATTGTGCTTGGAGATTACGTGATATCTTTATAAGTTGGTGTGCATAAAAGGAACATGCATGCTTCCCATGTTTGATAAGTTTTAATTTGACCAAGAAGACAAAGCTAATAAAAAAAGCATGTGTTTTTCCTTTTTTCCGAGATCTTTTCCAAACTTTACATTTAATTAGGAAAAATACAAGAAGCATCCACGGGTGTACTCCAATTCGATCTTAACATTGAAAATTCATCTATTTGAGTGATCAGATCTTCCATATTTCTAAATATTCTGTATTTGCAGGTATTTCGACTACATATTCTACATTGATTTTGAGGCTTCAATGGCAGATCCACGTGCACAAAATGCTTTAGAGCATCTGCAGGTATGTACCCAAGTGTTAAAATAACATGCAAATCATTTAAGGAGTGATTCTTCTAGTCTAGTCTGGATTACAATCTGTGGTGATACTGGGTGCATTCTACATGGATAAAAGAGCTGTGGCGATTTGTCGGAAGAAGAGATTTTTAGTCTATTTCTAAATGCACTCAAAGAAACTCTGGGATATTTAGAATAAAATTATCAGTAATGTCTAATAATAGGATGGTTTCAATACCAATGTTATTTGCAGTCGCAGGAGCTTATGAGATATGTCATAATAGGTTCTTAGAATAAATTCAATACCCATATAGCATTCCATCCTGGATAAGTTGTGTACCATAATAATGACCTAGAGTTGCTGAAGGTTTGTTTCTTAAGAAAGGAGATCACTCTTTGAAGTGACAACTGTGGATTTGGCACTACACTTTCCTAGAGTCATTTTCTTTTCGTTTCATTTCATATTGGGAATATATGACCCGCTTTCTACCTGGCAGGAATTCGCAACATTTCTTCGTGTTCTTGGTGGTTATCCTGTGGATACTCTGTGAATATCTATCAACATCCATCCGCTATCATGTAAACAGTGTTTGAAGTAGCAAGCGAATGCTGCCGGTGATTCACTACTAGATTGAAAGCTAGAATGTTAGACTTTGTTATCTGAAAATGCAACTTACGATCACATCAGATGCTCTCACTCTTGTAATCTCGTCTGTGGGTTCAACAACATGTACGTGATCCATGATCAGGATTCAAGGTTCTGCAGTGAGCGAATCAAACAACGTATTTCCCCAGGGTGGCCAAACAGGTACTATGTGCATTGCCCGCTTCTTTCTTGTTGGAATTCCAGCAGAGTTGTTGATCAGTGGATTGTAAAGAGGAGGCACCTTTGTGTTGGTAGTATCAGTTTTGGAGTGAACGAACATACTCTTAGAATTTTGAATTAAGTGATTGTTTTTATTTATATTTTGGAGGAGTCAGCTAGCATCAATAACATATTATATATACAACAGATTTCTTTTTTCTTTTCATCGTGGTTTTCCCTTGTACTACTTACAGTTGGGTTCGGTACTTCATTGCTTCATTTAGTAATTTTGCCCCTAGCTGTTAAATATACAAAGATTCGGTTAATTAAAAAGCATATTCTAACCATATAGAAATTCACATGATTTATATTGTGGGCCAGCTTTTGTGACACAATGCCTAGTGTTTGCGGGAATAGCAGTGTTAACTGCTGATCACAAAAAAAATAGCTCCGCTCAAAAAAAAAAAAGAAGCTGTGTTAACTTAACGGGTATATAAGCGGTAGGAGATCCTATCCCCTGAAAGCTAACCAATAGGGTGGGAAATTTTTCCTTATATGCCACACAACTAGTATAAACCCCGTACAAACATAAATTTAAACCCGAATTAACTATTTTGAGATTGAATTTTGACATGAATGCCCTTTGTGGACGGGTATTGATTCCGACATCAATTAGTTAGCATATCTTATTTATTGCCATATCTTATTTATTCTACTTTATCCTTTTATTTATTTATTAGGGTAGTTACTCTAGATTAGGATAATATTTATGGAGGAAGATCTTATCCTTAGATGGGATAAGATATCAGTTGACTTGGGGGGCAAGGAATCGCTTAACCCTAACCCTAGCCCACTCGTCCGGCCGGCCTAGGGGGGAGTCCCCTGCGCCTGTCTCCCTTCCTCTATAAATACGTACATGTATTCGCCATGTGCCTGGTAAGTTCTAGCCTACTCGCTCTGCCTGACGCCTTTCTCGACATTGCACTTATTGACTTAAGCATCGGAGGTGGATTATGGGCCGCTCGCCCCTAGGTCCATTGTTTTGCAGGTCATTGAAGGCGAAGAGGCACGTGGAGATCAAGTTCATTGAAGAGGGAGCAGAAACCTGTACACCGTCATATTTTGTGTACTAACACCCTTTTAACTCGAGAATTTATGGTCATAATACGATAGACTCAATTCCGAACCTATTTACCTATATATGTATTTTTTATTAATACAATGTTAATTTTAAAGTAATTCTATTCCATTTTTCATAATTATATTATTATTTAATATATTATTAACATATGATGATATGAGAAAGTTTTTTCACTATTCTTCAATATTTCATAATGACAAAACGTGTACTAATTAATAAGGAAAAATGCTTAAGATATAAAAAAATTACTTGAAATTTTTTTATTCGTATAAGAATATAATGTTAAAAAAATCATAGGAAAAAATCTTATGGTATAAAAAATGGATAAGATATCAAGTAAATATACCAATTAGATATAAGGAAATTGGATAAGTTATCAAGTAAATATATAAGGAAATTGCATAAGATATCAAGAACATATAAAAGTTATTTTTAAAAAAATCTAATGTGAAAAATAAAATTATTATTTTATTCAAGCTTAATGACACGGCGCAAATTTTTACACAGACTTGGGTTCCGCTTTATAGTGTATTACACTAGATGGAATCCCTGACTTTCCAATGTGTCAACTCCCCCCATAAGGAATTCCTGCAACACGGAGGGTGTATATATATGCATATAGAGTTAGGTTTCGGTGAGGAGAGTCCTTGTGGTAAGGACAACCTCTAACGGTGAGTGTAATCGATATGCATACATATATGTCTTCTGGCAAAATGGACGGCCAAATATATATATTTATTTTGTAAAGATGGAAAGCCATATATAATGCTCCTCTCCCCATGTTCAGAATGCTAATTTGGTCTATGGTGCTTTTTTTTTGGTTGAATTTGGTCTAAGGCGCTTCTGTTAGCCTGTTAGAGCAAAACTCTAAAGGAGCTTGGGAGAGGGATAGGTATTTGCAATTGGGCAAGTATTACAAGTATTGGCTTTGTGTAGTTTGCATTTGGTTTCTTTTGACTTTGATTTTTGATTGCAGCGGCTGAAGAGGAGAGAAGCCGATCGGAGAAGGACTTGATCTTGGCGAGCGCGATGATGTCGAACGACACCGAGGCGTGGCGCTCCAGACTGATCGGAGAGAATGAAAACTTTTGACATTCCGGAGGTAATTGGCTTGCTGATCGCCTGCATTTTCCGCAGTTTTTCTTGGTCTGATTGTGAGTTTTGTTTTTGGTTGCTGATTGTTCAATTTCTTGCTAGAAGTTTGGTCCCTACGCCATTTATTTTGGCGTTTTATTACATCTTCCTCAGGCGCCATTGAAGACGGAGGGGCGTCCATCTCAAAACATCAATCAATTGGCCGTTCCTCCCATTCATTCTGATACGGGTATTCCGGGATAAGCGATCGATTAGGAGCAATAAGCTCGAGAATCAACCGACGAGTCACCGAGGGTAGAGGGATTTGAGAATTCTACCGAAGAGTGAATCGAAAGAGACTTTGAGGGGGAGATAGAATTAGAGAGATTAAGAGTTGAGAAGTTGATTTCATTCATTCGATAATCTGAAATCTGAGTTACAAACGAGCATATAAAGCCTAGCTACCCAAACCGAAGAACACTGAACCGGAAATGATAAACCGAGTACATAGAAATTATACTGAACCGGGATTATATATAAATGCCCTGTAACAATACTCCCCCTTCGAAACATCCTTGTCCTCAAGGATGATAATTTGGTGGCGTAAGGAAGAACATGAATGAGCTCCCTGAAATTCATAATGTCGAGTGATCTTGTGTGCTGGACTTCATTGCAGAGATTTGACCATTTGCCACCGGGATCAATGACAAGAACCATTGAAGCTGAAACTCCCTCATCTTTGGTAAAGGAATGAAAGCACACTGATATAAACAAAGTACTCAGATTGTTGATCCTAAGTGACCAATTCTCCTTGGCTTCATCAGTTGCTAAGGTTTCCTCAAAAGGCATCATCTTTACTGCAGTAATCCAACCATAATCCAACAGTAGCTGATAGCTAGCCAGGAGGATTTTGTCCTTCCAAGTCCCAGGAATCAGCCCCCCTTTCATGTTAGAGAACTTGAGAAGCTCACATACAATACCTAATGTGACAGCTTTTTCACACAAGCATAATTTGAGTAGCATAATCACACTCCCGTAAGGTGAATACATAACTTGGTCTCCAAGTATTAGCCCATTTCCTCTAGGATCAAAAACAGTTGGGAACCAAACTGATCCATTTGAAACTTTGAGAGGTTCCTCCAGCACCAAACATTCCATTGAGAGAAGAGCAAGATGAATATAGTGCATAACCTTATCATTCTCTGGGAAATCAGCATATCGACCAAATTTATCAATGGAAGCTTTAGTAGAATGGGCAAATTCAGCTGCTGTAAAATGAGTGTTAAACGGAACCATGTGTTGAACAATGAATCCCTTAGCTGATGGACTCAACTCTTCAAACAATGAATCACTTAGCCATGAAAGAGATGCTTCAACACTATAAGTATTATCTCCATGCTCATAAGCTTTAAAGAAGACATCAATAACCTCAATCAAACTGTCACCTGGAACAAAATTAATTCTCAAAGATGAATTAAGCACTTCAATTCTGGAGGGAATATTGCTCAATGCATTTCTCTTCATCAAATTTGAGCTAAGGCATGCTAGGGCACGTTTAATGGCATGCTGATCAGAAGCTGGAATTTCCTCCCTCAAATATCCAGAGATCATTCTCCTCTTCATTGGCAAGAACTCAAGCAACTCACACTTGATAGCACCTTGATTGAAAATTTGCAAAAAATAATATATAACCATAGAAGCCATCTCAGAGTTGATATCCTTCATCTCCAACATAATAAAGAGACCTCTCTCACTCCTTGTCTCAATACAAATCAGATTATTCTGTTGTAGACTGTTCATTGCTCCTTTAAATACTTTCAGCTGATACTTGTCATGAATACAATCACTATCACCAGTTTGAGCTCTCAAACAATAACATAAATGAACACACATGCCATTTAGCAGGTCAGTGATAAATTGAGCATAAAGTGATTTTACTCCAATAGAATCAAAGCATAAGATACCTTTTGAACCTTTATAATCTGTTTTATCAAACGTAGCATGGCTATAATTCGGAGCAAGTGAGCTGAACTGATTCACACCAGGAAGCTGATTTTTCTCATCACTCCAAAAGCTGATTTTTCTTTGAAGAACAAAAATCAAATGTCGTGAATTACCATTAGTAGACAGTGATTCTCCTCCGGGATCGAAACTGAATGTCTTTAAACAAGTGGCTGATCCACACAAGTGCATATCTAATCTTACACCACTAGGTTGCTTTATAAGATTCTTGTGGCAGTTCTTGCACTCCTCCTCAAAGAGGTTACCATTAGACAACTTCCTCAACAATCTGTCAAAACCATAAAATTCAGTGCTAGCCATCTCCTTACGAGCTTCAAGTTTCTGCATAGTAGTAGAACAAAGTGAATCTAAGCTGTCTTCACCTGAAGTCTTCAAGCCTACTCCTCCCGGGTCAAAACTAAGAATCATGTCCTTCTCATGACTTATCCCTGAAGCATGAGCACCATCAATTCTTGCTACGACACTTCCCTTGATTAATTCAACCAACACCTCCATTTTAGTGTTGCTTGTTGACTTGGGCATTTCACCAAACACTTGGTGGGCAACACAGTCAGAGGTCACCTTTTCTACCTCCACCTTCTCCATTTGAATCCGTTCTTCACTACTCATCAAAACAGCATCATCACTCAAATCACAATTGTGAGCTAATGCAATGCTTGATTTCCCACCCGGATCAAAACCCAAATCATCTTGTACGGATAACTCCTCTAGGCCCTTAATTAAACCAGAAAACTCCTTATTAACAACTAATAAAGGTCTAGCATCCGAAAAATTACTCACCTCTATGGCCTTCAAATCAGCAACTGGTTTGGGCATTTCGTCGAGCATGTGGCGTGCGCCAAAACATGAAGACTCTTTCATCAAAGTGGGTGAGATCTTTGCCTCGTTTTGTCCGAGCCGTTCATCAGATTTCAAAATGTAACTGATTTCCACAACAAGAGGCCCATTCATCGACGCTTCCTTTGTAAGCTGATCATGGTCACTACTACCTTTCTCCTCTGAAGAAGCTGATGGAAGCTCAACACAACCTTCAATCCAGCCAACAAGGACAAGTATGTGGTCGAATCTCTCATGGTTGTAGTCTGCATCATCGGGAACTCCTTCATTCAGTCCGCTGACGACCACACCTCCATCTTCACCGATAGTGACTTGTGGGCGAGGGAAATTGAAGCACACACCGATGAAATCTTTCAGGTCTGATATGAAGCTCCCCTTCTTGCGATGCTCACCGACTTGAACATAGAAGCCGTCATCGGAGGGCGACCAAGCAGGTCGGAGGAGCACTGGCTCTGATACCATTGATACGGGTATTCCGGGATAAGCGATCGATTAGGAGCAATAAGCTCGAGAATCAACCGACGAGTCACCGAGGGTAGAGGGATTTGAGAATTCTACCGAAGAGTGAATCGAAAGAGACTTTGAGGGGGAGATAGAATTAGAGAGATTAAGAGTTGAGAAGTTGATTTCATTCATTCGATAATCTGAAATCTGAGTTACAAACGAGCATATAAAGCCTAGCTACCCAAACCGAAGAACACTGAACCGGAAATGATAAACCGAGTACATAGAAATTATACTGAACCGGGATTATATATAAATGCCCTGTAACACATTCATTCATCAGAAATCCAAGACCATCAAAGGTGAGCAACTTTTGCCCATTCGTTCATTCATTTATCAAAATTACGGATTTAATTGGGGCCAGGCTTACACACACACCACCTCGAATGGCATTGGCCTTGACCAGTCGGTTCTGGTTGGGCTTGAAGGTGTGGTCAAGAAGGCTGTAGGCCTTGGCGGATGGCATTGGCGGGTAAATTTCTTCCTCTTTGTAAGTTACATAACTTAATTTGGGGGCTTCTACTTTCTTGATTTGTATTCAGACAATTACTATTTGGTTTAAAAACATTCTTAATCTATGTTGAGCATGTCTTCAGTAAGGCAGGGGACACAATTGGTGTGAATTACATCGGAATGGACATAACTGATCAGGTAATTTCTTATGCAATTTTCATTCAATATAGGTTTTCTTACAATTTTCATCCACTATATGCAATTTCCTTAGATAGGATTATGTACAAAGTTAAGCGTTGCATTATCTTTGACGTTGAATTGAATTAGTTTTGGGCTTTTATATGATCATAGGTCAGAAAAGGAGAGGACAAGGCAAAGTTAAGTGATGAAATAGCTGTACAAAAAGCAATGGAGACTGGACTAAACAGGACTTTCCATACTACTGGTGCTTATCAATGTCCATGGTTGATGCATTTTTAAACGTTTTGGTTAGACTTTGATGCTTGTGGGTAACAATCTCCTGCTATATTTGCAGAGGAAACAATGAGAGCGAAACAAATGCTTGCCACAATGTGACATGAGATTAGATCTCCTTTGTCAGGGGTGATTAGCATGGCTGAGATTTTAGGTACCACCAACCTCAGTTCAGAGCAAAGACAGTTAATAAGTCCCATGATTTCTTCTGGAGATCGTCCTTCAACTCATAAACGACATCCTTGATCTTTCCAAGGTTGAGTCAGGTATTCACTTCTCATTCTTGCAAAAGCTCCAAACATTTTGTTTCTTCCTTTATGATCTAGAAAGAAGATTGGAAGAAAAATGTTGAGGATTCAATTGATAAGAGGTGTTGCATTTTTTTATATATATTTTGACATTTTTATTCATGTTTTATAATCCATCTGGAAAAAGCTAATTTTCTTTCTATCCTTTTAGATTCCAGCTCCAAACAGTTAGGTTTTTTTTTGTAGTTTAAATGTACAATTCAGCTAATTTTGGATTCGCTGAGTTTCATGGCATTGTTGTAGTTTCAATGTACAATTCAGCTAATATAGGGTTCTGTCTGACTGTAGAAGGGTTTGAAAGTGATTTTCTCGGCATTGCTGTGGAAGTAGGACATTGATTTTGCCATCGCTGAGTTTCATGCAATGATAAAATTCCAAGTTAGTCTATCAATTTAGGTATTTGATGTTGAATTAGAATATTTCCGAGCAGGGTCTTTTTTTGTTGCAGTTTGGGATGAAGGTTTGGATAATGAATTTGCTACTCTTGATCTTAATGCTTACTTGGGTTTGTGATTGATTGAATACCTAATCCTTTCTAGGGATGTTATAGTTGCAATGGACAATCATTCAGCCCTAACTGTTTCAATTTTACGGTCTTCTTATAATTCTTTCAAGGTTCCAGAGGAGTCACAGTTAGTCTTTCGTGCATCTGTCTCTGCACTCGAGTGCTGCTGTTTTATTAGTAATGATACATTCTTATCCGGCTTAGATGGTGGAAGCATTGAGCTCTGGAGTTTGATGCGAAAAAAGCCTGTATCCATTGTAAAGAATTGCTCATCCTGTATCAGCCCTTGAGAAGCCGTTAGAAAAGAATGGCGATGGAGGAATACCCAATGGTCATGTTAGTAAGTCTGTTTGTCTTACACTTTCTATGCTCTGGTTGTGCCTATTTATTTTATTATTACAATTGGTTTTCTGCCAGCTGTCAATTTCACTTTAAAGGATGTCATTTCATTTTTCATGTTTTCTTTGAATTGCTTCCTGACTTACTCTAGGAAGCTTGAAATTCAGGCCCATGTTAAGAATTCATCCAATCAAGGTACATCTCGATCGAGTATGGTAGAGCTGTAAGTATTAGAGAATATAGCTCCTTGATATTATACGTATCTTCATTTAGAGATAATGTCCTCATTTATCTCTTTATTTTAAACTAATATCTTTGAGCCAATTCTTTAATCATCTCCTACTTCCACAGTGATGTATGCTATATAGTGTTCTTCTTATTCTCTTTGTATCCTAAACAGCAAACAACAATATACGACTTCCTGCATTCATATTTCTTCATGGTATCAGTTTTTTAGTTGTTGGTCAAGGATCAAGTCATGGATGAAAGTTGCTGGTCTAATGTGGAGTATTGCAGGAACACTAATGCATGGCTCCAGAATATCTTCATTTTCATATTAACACATTATCAGGTTTTATATCACTCTGTTGCAAAATACACCATTCCATAGATGCAAACCAATCTATAAAATTGAGAATAGATTCCCTGCTACATATTGTATGAATGTATGCACACTAATGCTTTGAAACTGAAGTTGTTATGTATAGTTGTTCAGTGATAGGCTTATAACCTCACCTTCACCTGTATATGATGTTGGGCCTCTTTTCTCCTTTGGTGTAGGCCCAAATCGTGGGAAGCCCATAATTGCGAAAGGCCCGTTGGCCATGATGGTTAAAGCCCGATTCCAAAGGAAGGAGCCGTTAGAGCTAATGCCTGAAGAGCCCGGGAGCAGAAGCAAGCATTCGGTGGCGGGCGAGAGAAGGTGGCCGAAGATCTCGGGATCCAATAGCTCATCCACGATCCCTTTGCAACGACATTGAGGGTTGGATATAAGATAGATTTTTTAGCAACAGAAAAAGATATCGTATCTGAGATACTCGCACTTGTAATTCAAATCCGATCGACAATCAATAAAATCTATTTGTCGAATCTTTGATCTCGTTATCTTACGATTGTCTTTCATATCTCAAAAAAGCTCTCAAATCGTAACTCTAAGTCAAGGTGATTGAACTAACGTAGTTTTTCACCCAAAACAATTTGGCGCCCACCGTGGGGCTACGATCTGTAGAGCCTTTAAGCTTTCCGGCCATTGTCGCCACGATCTTCCAGTTACCAACATGTCGGGCTCCGATGAAGTCTACCGAGAAGCGCTAGCCGACGACCATTCGAACGGCGCCGATCTCGAAGTCGAGCCTGAAAACCCCTTAAACCCCGAAGACCCTCCGGCCGCCAATCGCCAAGACGAGATGGCCCTCCTCTCCCAGAGGATCCTCGACCTCCAGAAAGAGATGCAGGATCAGCGCGACAGCTTCCAAGCGACCGTGGGTCGTATAGCCACCGAGAACTCCCGGATGCTTGAGGAGAACTCTCGTATTGCCAACGAGAACAACCGACTGCGCGCTCAACTACAGACTACCGCTGCGCGCGGCTCTCGCCCACGGATGAACCGCGAGGCCGAAGGGATCGCTATCAACCTCAACCTCAACGGTGGTGAAGGGTCTTCCCGGGGCCCGCAGGGTGGCGATCACAGCGACAGGGTCACCCCCGCGGCTACCTTACCGGGAGTACCACCGATCCCAACGCCAACGAATTGGCAGCCCTCGGCCACTCAGCAGCCGCCTAATCCCGTGCAAACCGAGTCCACTCCTCGTACCCCACATCCCCAGTCCGCTTGGGACGAGGACGAGGAGGAAGAGGACCCCGAAAGAAGGCGCCCGCTGAGTGTCACTGTACGCCGGGAGGTTCAGGAGCATCTGAAGGCTTTCGCCGAGCAAATCGCCCGTATCCCTGGCATGCCCAAGCCTCTGGAGAAAGAGTCTTACGACGGGTACGACGAATCTCCATTCGTACCCCGTATCGCTCAGGAACCCATCCCGAAGAAGTTCGTCGTCCCCACGATGACTCCATATGACGGCACCGCCGACCCTGACGATCATGTTGCGATCTATAAGCAGCGGATGATGACCAGTTCGATCCCGTCTCATTCGAAGGAGCCCCTGATGGCTAAAGGGTTTGCTATGACCCTCGCTGGCCCCGCCCTGAAGTGGTTTGTAAGCCTCCCGACCTGAAGTATCACCTCCTTCGCTCACCTAGTAGACTCGTTCCGAGCTCAGTTCGCCAGTAGCCGCAAGTTTGAAAAACGCTCCAGCGATCTCTATCGAATCCGGCAGGAAGCCGGCGAGCCGACCCGTGACTTTCTGGATCGGTTCAATCGGGAGAAGGTGAATATTCCCTTATGCGACGCCGAGACGGCCATAGAAGCATTCCGCCAAGGGGTATTACCGGACAGTGACTTATATGCCGAACTCACGAAGTTCCCGTGTCACACCTTCGAGGGCGTGCAATCCAAGGCTCTGGCCCACATCCGGCTGGAGGAAGACCGTCGGCTCCGGTCCAGAGTCACGGTCTGGGATCGCGTCGAGAAGAAGTCCCAACATGACAATCGGCGAGAACGCCGGGCACAACCTTACCATGCGCCGCCGTCGGTAAACGTGGCAGCACCAGAAACGGCGGATGCCAGTAGAGATAAGCCCGATCCGCCATCGTTGGATAAACTCCAACTGGACTGTCCCCCGCTGAGCTGGTCAGGAACCTGGGCAAACTCGGAAAGCTAATCCGCTGGCCCCGGAAGATAGAGAGCAACAAGACGGAAGCCACCGCCAAGAAGTAGTGTCATTTTCACGACGGTCCGGGCCACCTCACTAATGACTGCAGCATCCTGAGAAGGGAAGTGGCTTTCCTGATTGCCCGCGGCCTGATCTCCGAGGTGGCCCCCAACGCCAGGATTCCACGAGGAATGGCAGGGGTACCCGAGCCGGGATCGGCGAGACCTCCATCCCCTCCCCACGACCGCGTCGTCAACGTCATCTCGGGAGGGTCGGACGTCTGCGGCCTCACCTACTCGGCGGCTAAGCGCCGCGCGCGGGAGGACAACTTCGAGAGAGCGGCCGAACCTAGCCGTCCTGACGAGGCCTGGATGAACGTGCCCATAACCTTCGACGACGCCGACATGGGGGGACTGGTCGGACCACATCACGATGGACTTGTGATATCTCTCCATGTAGGCAACGTCATAATAAAGAGAGTGCTCATAGATACCGGAAGTTCCACTAATCTGATGACGTTGGACGCCTTGAAAGGCATGGGCCTATCCGAGAGCGACCTCGAAAGAAACCCCGTCCCCTTGGTAGGCTTCAGTGGAGAAGTGAAGCACACACTGGGAGATATCGTACTTCCCACATACGCCAAGGGGATGAACGTCCAAGTCCGCTTCGCCGTCATGGAGTGCCCGTCGTGCTATAACATCATTATGGGGAGGCCGTGGATACGCGAGATGAGGGCGGTAGCCTCCACCTACCACCAAGCTATAAAGTTCCCTACCCCTTGGGGGGTGCAAGAGATTAGGGGAGACCAACGATTGGCCCGAGATTGCTACAAGTCGGCTCTGAAGCCCACGACCGCCGGAAGTGGCGCATAGCAATTACAGGAGGCCCCCTCTACCCACAACACAGCAGCTACATCCGAAGAAGAAGTGGAAGAGGTGGCCTTAGACCCGGCCAACCCCGGTCAAACCATACGGCTCGGGTCCGACTTGGAGCCAGAAACGCGGTCAGCAATCCTAACCTTCCTGAGGCAACATACAGAATCCTTCGCCTGGTCTCACGCAGACATGGTGGGAATCGACCCGTCGGTCATAACCCACAAGTTGAACGTAGACCCCACACACCCCCCGGTGCGGCAGAAAAGACGTAAGTTCGCGCCAGAAAGAAACCGGGTAGTAGACGATGAGGTGAAGAAACTGCTGGAAACAGGAAAAATCAAAGAAGTCAAGTACCCCGAGTGGTTGGCAAACGTGGTAGTGGTTCCCAAGAAGAACGGGAAGTGGAGAGTCTGCGTAGATTTTACTGACCTGAATAAGGCATGCCCGAAAGACTCCTTCCCGCTACCGCATATTGACTCCATGGTCGACGCCACAGCCGGTAACGAGCTCCTCACTTTCATGGATGCATTCAGCGGGTACAACCAGATCAAGATGGAGGAAGGCGATCAGGAGAAAACAGCCTTCATCACCACCCAAGGGACGTATTGCTACAAGGTGATGCCATTCGGACTCCGGAACGCTGGAGCCACTTACCAGCGGCTAGTGAACCGGATGTTCCAAAACCAAATCGGGAGAACGATGGAAGTCTACATCGACGACATGCTCGTCAAAAGCAAGTATGCCACGGACCACATCGCCCACCTGGCAGAAGCTTTCACCATTCTGGACCAGTACGGCATGAAGCTCAACCCTGCGAAGTGCACATTCGGGGTAAGATCAGGAAAGTTCCTAGGCTACATGGTCACACAAAGGGGGATCGAGGCAGTCCTGAGCAAGTGCAAGCCATCGCCAAGTTAAGATCCCCCCGATGTGTCAAGGACGTCCAGCGGCTAACCGGCAAGATAGCAGCCCTAAACAGATTCATCTCGCGGTCGGCGGAGAGATGCCGCCTGTTTTATGAAGTTTTGAGAAAAAACAAGAGTTTCGCCTGGGAGCCAAGGCATGAAGAAGCGTTCCAAGAGTTAAAAGCTTACTTTTCCAATCCCTTGCTCCTCTCGAAGCCGGAAGACGGAGAAGTCTTGAAACTGTACCTTTCAGTGACGGAAAGTGCCGTCAGCGGCGTCCTAGCCAGGGAGGAAGAGGGTCAACAGCTGCCAGTGTACTTCGTGAGCAAAACCTTGTTGACTGCCGAGAGCCGCTACTCCCCGATGGAAAAACTGGTGCTGGCTTTGGTAATGTGCTCACAAAAGTTGAGACCATATTTCGAATCACATACCATCGCGGTTCAAACTAATTACCCGATGAAGACTGTGATGCACAAGCCCGAGATAACCGGCAGGATGGTCAAATGGGCGATACACTTGAGCGGCTTCGACATCACCTACGAGCCCCGGACAGCGATAAAGTCGTAGGCACTAGCCGACTTTGTGGCCGACTTCAGTCCCACCCTAGAAAGCCCGTCTCCGGATCAGGTCGTGGCCACCGTCGCCAGAGACGACTGTTCGGAGTGGACCTTACACACCGACGGATCGTCAAATGTCAGGGGAGCGGGCATAGGGGTCGTACTGAACTCGTCCAGGGGGGATAGTATAGCTCAAGCAGTCCGGTGCGAGTTTGAAGCTACCAATAACGAAGCCGAATACGAAGCCTTGGTGTTCGGTTTAGTGCTAGCACGTGATCTTTGCATCCAGAAGTTGAGCGTCAAATGTGACTCATTGCTGGTGATAAACCAAATTTTTGGGGAATACGCAGCCAAAGATAGTCGGATGGCCGCTTACCTCGGAGTAGTCCGCGCCCTGAGTCGGCAGTTTGAAGACATCACCTTCGAGCAAGTACCCAGAGAGCAAAATACCCAAGCCGACGCGCTAGCCAACTTAGCCTCCTCCATTGATCACAAGAAATTTCGAGCTATACCTCTACTACACATCACCCAACCTGCCATACCCTCGGGCGTACCAGAAGAAAGCCTACAACCTGTCTTGACCCTCGCCGACCCCGCCACTGACGAGACCCAAGGGCCATCCCAGGAGGAACCCACTCCTCCACGCGACTCCGAAGAGTCTTGGATGAAACCTTATCTCTCATGGCTTGTAGATGGAGCCCTCCCCGCAGACAAAGCGGAAGCACGAGCCCTCAAAATCAAAGCGGCCAGATTCACGGTCATAGAGGGCGTGTTATTCCATAAGTCTTCCAGCGGAATCCTCCAAAGGTGCCCGACCCAAGCCGAAACTAGCAAGATACTCAAGGATATCCACGCGGGAGAATGTGGCAACCATACTAGTGGCAGAAGCCTGGCGAGCAAAATATTAGGCTATGGTTGGTATTGGCCGACGTTGAAGAAAGATGCTATCGAATTTGCCAAAAGATGCGACGCCTGCCAGCGGCACGCGGCCACGTCGCATCAGCCACCCGAACCTTTACACCCGACGCTCACCCCGTGGCCCTTCATGCGATGGGGCATGGATATCGTTGGCAAGCTCCCACCGTCATCCAGGCAGCGGGTGTACTTTCTAGCTCTCACCGATTACTTCTCCAAGTGGATTGAAGCGGAGACGTACAAGGAGATAAAAGACAAACAGGTCATAGCTTTCCTCAAGAAGAACATCCTGAGCAGGTATGGGGTTCCCTCTGAGATCGTATGCGACAATGGATCACAATTCATTAGCAAGAAAACTCGCGACTTCTGCAAGTGGTGGAACATCGACTTAGTGATGTCAACTCCCCGCTACCCTCAAGCCAATGGGCAAGCAGAATCGAGCAATAAGATCCTTGTCAACAACCTCAAGAAACGGCTAGTGCAAATTGGAGGCCGGTGGGCGGACGAGCTACCATACGTCCTGTGGGCGGATCGTACCACTCCCAAGACTTCCACGGGCCGAAGTCCCTTCTCCCTGGTCTACGGGTGTGAGGCGGTCATCCCCATAGAGATTTTGGTCCCCACGGCCAGGTATGGCCTACTCACCAGCGATCAGAACGCCGTTGAGCTCACTCGGAACCTTGACATGTCCACTGAGGCTCGAGAGCAAGCTTGGTGCCGGATGGTGCGTCACCAGCAGCAGGTCGCCAGAAGCTACAACAGAAACGTGAAAGTAAGGACTTTCCAGAAGGGGGGACTGGGTCCTTCGGAAAGTCTTCCAGAACACCAGAGACCAAAGCGCTGGAAAGCTTGCCCCGTCCTGGGAGGGCCCCTACCAGATTTCGGGCGTCGCCGGCCAAGGAGCATACCAACTTCGCGACCCACATGGCCGAGAAGTCCCCAGAAGCTGGAATGCCACCCACCTTCGGCAGTATTACTTCTAATTCCCCCTTTTTTAGACTTATGTGTGTGTTTCCTGTGCGACAATTGATACTGCTCTTTGAAATTTTGCTTGACGCTTGACCCTATTGATTGGGATTTTGCATGATGCTTGATTACGTTGTTTGAAGTTACGCATAAACTTGGTGATATGGTTTGAGGTTTCGCATGACATTCGATGAATATCTTTTGGTGCCTGTATGGTTTTATCTGAAAGCTCGAATAGCGCTTTCTTTACTAGTCCATCTCGCATGAATGATTGTTTATGTAATACAATTCGCATGGTTTTGCATGGCGTGTGCATCAGTAACTATCGTTGGCCATAAGATTACGTATGATACATCTTATGCGTCGATCCTGATGTATTTTTGCAACGCACGATCTAAGATGCCGTTGGCGGCTCGAGAACTCTCGGATCACTTGATGAAACGCTAAGCCTCTAGCAGATCAAGAGTGCGCTAAGTATCGCTAAGTTTCTAGCCACTAGCCTAAGCGAGCCGTTCTTGCGCTCGACCACTAAACTCACTACGCTACTGCAGAGCGTTTTCCCTAATCACTGCGCCTAGAAACAATCTAAACGGCAATCAAACGTAACGAACGATAGCAAATACCGAAAGAAACCCTCGAAGGGGCAACTGTTACTACTAAAACCGACCCCCATGGGCCGGGCAAAATAAGCAAAATACGCCCCGAAGGGCTAAGAGTATCACGACCTCGACGGGTCGGTCCAACCAGGCAAATCGCCCCGAAGGGCTAAAGTCTTACGGCCACCACCGGCCAGAGAAAGTTATGAACAAGCGCCACGCAGGGCGATAGGGAATATATCTTGAAAGAAATTAAGAAGAGGGCTCACCCACCATCTGGTCAATCGGATCCACGGAAACTTGAGAAGATTCGCCAACAGCAGGGATAAAAGCGACGGTCACTGGGTTGACGGGCGGGACGGCGATAGCATCAGCGGAAGTAGCGGCAGCATCGGTAGTGGCAGCGGCAGGTGCAGCGGCTGTCGCATTGGGGCTAGGGGGAGGAAGGATCCTCAGGGGCACCGGAGAGTCATCCTCCGTGTCGGATCCTCCGACCCCCGCATCGAAAAACTGCGCGCCAGGGAGCCGCTGGCCGGCCGGAAAGCTGTCCTCTAGCTTCTTCATTTCCGCCTCTAGACTCCAAACACCCCTGGACTCCACCGGCAACTTCTCCAGCACCTCCACGCGGGCCTTCATGGAGTAATAGGCTGCGATACCCCAAGCTTCGTCGCCGAAAGTCTTGACCTCCGCTTCGAGCGCCGCCACGCGTGCCTTCGCCTCCTCCAGACGGCGACCCTGCTCCGCGGAAAGTTGCTCCGCCTTCACCACTATCGCTTTGGACTCATCCACCGCCGCGCTTAGCTGAGCCTCCCGCTGAGACACGAACCCCCTCTCTTCATTGATCTTTTCCAGCATCGCTACCATCCCCTGGGCAATCTGAGAACGGGCGCAAAGAACAAAAAATGAGAAAAGGGGTACGAGTGGCATGACCAAGGTAGGTAAGTTGCGAGTTTTTACCTTCAGGGCAGACAATGCTCCTTCGTTCACCACATCGTCAAGGCTCCCCATGAGAAACCGCTTCCTGACTCCCGACGTGACCAAGCCCCTTAGCGCCGCCCACGCCTCCTTCTGAGCTCCCTCTCCTGCTTCCAGAACGGACAACGGAACCTCCGCGGGCTGCTTCAGCGGCGCCACCCGGGGGGTTTCGGTAGTAGAGGGGAGGGGCATCGGCAGTTTTTGCGCCGAGGCCCGGGTACGACGGCGAACCGCCTCCTCTGCCGAAGGAAGGCGGTTGGCGCTGGGCCTCTGAAGACCCGAAACTGCGATAAGGTCAGTTGATCGGCCATGGTCAAAAGGGGCGAAGAAGGGGACGAGGAAAAGGAAGATTATGAAAAGAAAGGCACGAAATCTCCTACCAGGCGCCGGAGGGGCAGGAGCGGGAGTGGGGGTTGCAACGACTTGAACGTCGTCCTCCGACTCCGATTCCGAGACGGCCAGGCGAGCAGCCAAGGTATTCTTGTCGGGGAAGTTGTTAAGGACTCGGTCTTCTAGAGGAATGTTCATAAGGGCGGCACACGCTTCAGAGATGGTCGGAGCGAAGTTTCTGTCCGCCGGAACTGTTCGAAAAAGAAAAGGAAATTAGTAGTTTGAAATCTTAAACCCTAGAAAAGTGGTGGGAAGAAATCGAGCGATTACTCACGGTTCACGTTCCAACGATCAAAGAGGATCGGCTTGAGTTGCTCGCCCATGGCCCCCATTGACTTCCGGTTGACGAAGAAGAACCTCGACGCCCAACCCGGTGAGTCCACCTTCGGCTTCCACACCAGTGGGTTTTTGGCGTTGTGGGCTTGGAGGGTAACACGTCCCGGCCTCTGCGTACGGATCTCATAGGCATGGGCGAGGTCTTTCATGTTGAACGTGACATCCAAGGCGGAGCACATCTCGTGGATGGTGGTGAGGATCTTCCACGCCGAGGGCATGATCTGCGACTGTGAGATCCTCAAATCACCCAGGAATAGTTGAACCAGGCGCGGAAACGGGAACTTCAGGCCGATGGTGAACGGGAACTCCAGGAAACAGATCCAATCTTGTTTCACCCAGTCGAGGTGTTCGGTGTCGGGTTTCAGCGCTTGAGTCCCTGGCGGAAAGCCGCTCTCCGCTACCAGGGTATCCACCTCCTCTTGGGTCATGGTACAGGCATATTGATCCTGGGCCGTGAGAGATTTGGAGGAGACGAAACCGTTCGGGCTCGCCATCGGAGAAGAAAGGAGATTTTCCGAGAGAGAGAGAGTTGTTTGGGGATAAGAACGGATCTTGGGGAGATTTGAGAGAGGAAGCGTAATGATGGCAATTAAGAGATTTGATGGTAGCGGTTTCCAAGGCAGTTTCCGCAGAAAACCGTCCCATCGCCACGCGTCGGCCATCTAATGGTGAGAAGGCTATCGGCCGCGCCTAAGGAAAATTTCGAATTTGCCGCCGGCCGGATACCCTTCTCAGGGGTATTATTGGGCCTCTTTTCTCCTTTGGTGTAGGCCCAAATCGTGGGAAGCCCATAATTGCGAAAGGCCCGTTGGCCATGATGGTTAAAGCCCGATTCCAAAGGAAGGAGCCGTTAGAGCTAATGCCCGAAGAGCCCGGGAGCAGAAGCAAGCATTCGGTGGCGGGCGAGAGAAGGTGGCCGAAGATCTCGGGATCCAATAGCTCATCCACGATCCCTTTGCAACGATATTGAGGGTTGGATATAAGATAGATTTTTTAGCAACAGAAAAAGATATCGTATCTGAGATACTCGCACTTGTAATTCAAATCCGATCGACAATCAATAAAATCTATTTGTCGAATCTTTGATCTCGTTATCTTACGATTGTCTTTCATATCTCAAAAAAGCTCTCAAATCGTAACCCTAAGTCAAGGTGATTGAACTAACGTAGTTTTTCACCCAAAACATATGACAGGTGTGTTTGCTGGACTGTGTACTGAATTGATATTGCAATCTTTATCTACTTTGCTGTTTTGGAGCTAATCCTTCTTATACATCACTTACAGTGTTGCATGTGGGCTTGCACATTCCATGGTGGCCGTTGACCGGACTGGTGTCAGTGATCGTCTAGGCAAAGTCAAAGTGGCATGGAGGATTGTAGGGATTAAGATGATTAACATAATAAATTGATAAGGGAGAGTTGGTGTTGAGCGTGAATTATATATATAGAGAGAGAGAGAGCTTGAGTGTTGATTTGACTAGGATACACTGTTTTTGCAAATTCTAATTGGATATGTGGAGCAAGAACTCGATCATTGTAAATTATCATTTCCATTAAATTGTGACGAATCCAATTGTAAATCATGATTTCCCTTAAACTATGAGAATATTTTTCCGTTGGCAACCAGTTGAAAAAATCATGCACAAGTAAAGTTAACTACTATTAAGATGGATCATTGTGAATCAGTAAAATTATATTCGCGCTCAAAAAAAAAATTATATTCGGTTTGATTATATAATAACTTTAATTACTACTACCTACTAATATATGTAATATATCGTCGCCCATATACACATCTCATACGAGCTAATAGGAGCATACTTTTGGGTTAATACAAAACTATAAAATAATGATATTATACAAGGTGGGTATGATGCTAATATACCAGATCAAGTTTAACTTTACAGACTGAAAGTGGACCATGACTTGATTCTCAATTTTGTGTTTGGTGAAGGGAAGAACATAAATTATGCATGGTGTGAAAATTTTGAATATTCTGTTACATGGGCCTCATTGATAGATTATTTTGTATAGCTTTTTAAAAATTAATTTTGTACAGCTATATATTAGTAAGCCACTAATTGTCAACATATTTACCTTGGATGTATTATTTTCTATACTATTACAAAAATATTTCATCTAAACATTTTGGATACTAAAAAACATCATTATTATCTTAACAACAAAAAGAGAAAATGTACGCTCTGCAGAAAATAGAGCAAGGAAAAAAACTTAAAAACCTTATGCATGGATCATTTAGAAGAAAGGAGAATACTTTAAAAAAGAGAGAGAGAGTAGTTAATTAGCAATAACAATCTTTTTTGGGTAAATGCTTAGCATATATGAAACCGTATCTCATGAAATTTATATCTTTAGCTCATGAAATTTAGATTGTGAACAAGCAGACTCATTAACCCCCTTTTCTTTACACGTATCTCATGAAATTTAAACTGTACACCTACAACACCAGACTAACGACGCAACAGTATATTTTGCGACCCCTTCATAACACCCTAAACTTCCTATATCTCCATAGCATAATTAATCATAATGAAACATACTAATAGTGGTATAAAATTATATGAATATGTATCTATAAACGTACAGCACGGGGCCGTTAATTATCATTTCGAGGTGACTTCATACACACATACGAAGTGACGTAATAAAAGGATTACAACGCAATATAACTCTATGCACTGTCTCTATTTTTAAATTAAACCACACAAAGTTCGTATAAAAAAACACATTGCCCCGTGCGGTATGCATGAACCAGCATACTAGAAACAATACCGGCTTAGAAGGGGTCACAAATATTCATACACACATACGAAACGAAGATTCTTCCTTTCCGAAAATTACTTATGGTGCTACATACTTTCTTACTTATATATCCAAATAAATTCCCAGTAAAATAATTAGTACATGCATATAAAAAGAACGACTTCGTTAGTTAAAAAATTAGTACCCGTTAGTTATTATTTCTGAGTGGCTTCATACATACATATAATGTACCATAATAAAAAAGACTTAAGACGTACTATAACTCTGTCAAATGTGTTTCTACATTTAAATCAAATTACTTGAAGGATGAATAAAAAGAACGTTTGCCCCCTGCCGTAGGCAGGGGCCGGAAATACTAGTGTGATCATATTTTTGAGGAATTAGGACGTGAAAAGGAGTGAAAATCATCGATTATGGATTCAATCGGTTACAAAAGTGAAGTTGAAGTGTTCAATTGATAGAGTTGGAAATTAATAAAGGGTTCTAAGTGCATCCACTATTGAGAAATCTCCAAGATTTTTTAACTCAAAAAGAAAAAAATAAAATCAGTAAAATCAGAAATTTATCAGACTTTACAGGAAAAATATTTGTACTCTCTCCTCTTCCTACTCTACTGCAAGAAATCTTCTCTGCTATATAAGAAATGTTTACTGACAAAAGTCTGACTTTGTTAATTTTATTTTTTCTTTTTTAACTTAAGAAATTTTCAACATATCTCTGTTGTGGATGCTTTAAATGACCATCGGACGCAAGGATCGATACTTGGATAGAGACCTGTACATAAATTTGGGGCAGCCTTTTCTTTTTGGTATGGTATTGGTTGGTGACCCGTGCTTTTATTGTGTTACTGCTTTTCTTATATTCTATAGTTGTGGCCATGCCGACCACCTTTCATTGTGGCCCCTGCAGGGCATTGCTAAAAGAAGAGTCCAAGTTCAATGAACCTCTGTACGCCTTCTTGCAATGCAATTCCTACTTATTAACATTAATCTCAAAAGGAAATTAAGATGGAGGAGAGGGCGAGGCACGACATACAACTATACAAGGGAAGGACGAGTAAAGAAGCCCAAATGTCTAAGAATTAAGATACAAGTGATGATGTGACCAGAAAGCGCGCGGAAGCCATGGCAAGTGAAGATGGCTACTAATTAACCAAGTGTGATGACCATTGAGATGAGTTCCCCTCTTAAATACTTCATATTTACTCTATATTTTTGTGTTTACTTCCCACAATAATAATATCATGTACCGTATAGTCAAGTCATGCAGTTTGTATGGATGGAAATAAGCTAAGCATGGGTGCTACGTACTCACATAATTGTATTTTACCCTATTTTACTTTCTTTTCTATTCTATATATACTGAGACATTGTTATGTACTTGCATCTTCCTTCCTTTTCAAGTGTATATCTTTGTTATGTTTTTCAATTCTTCAATAGTTTTATGAAGCTAGATTCATGAATGAGCTTTCAACTATATTTTGTCTCTCACACACACTCAACAATTCAGCACCGTACCAATATAATGAACCTAAGGCTTTGGATCTGATGAAGGTAAATAAAGAGTGATGACTGTTTTATCATTAAAGGAGAAACCGACAGTACGACACTATCCATTTGTTGGTGCATCATTCGCATAATTTTTGGAAAACAAAGAACACGGCGGACTTGTAAGGAATTTGCAATAAAATTAGATGCATGAATACATACGTGTTCGTGCATAAAAAAATTAGGTGCATGAATACATATGTCTTCGTGTATCAAAACTGCATGCATATATGCTCGATAGATGTATATATACGTGGGCGAAATACATCTCCAGGTCCCTGCATTTTTACATTTTTGTCAACCAGCACCTTGTATTTTAGAATGTTCAAATAAGCTCCTTGTAGTTAACATTTTTTTGTCTTTTAAACACTCAATATAAATGTTGATTGTTTGAGCGCGTATGATACCCTCTCGTTTGAGCACATTAAGTATGGGTACATAGTGTTAAATGAGCAATAGTTCAGATAGATTTTTTCAAGTTAAGAGAAGGCTAAGTTTTTTAAAAGGCTTATTCCTTAAAGATAGCATAGAATGTCATTATTAATGTGAAATCCAAATTCCAACAACTACCACATCGACATCAACAACACTACCGAGCGTATTCCAATAATGTAGGGATTTTTGTGCTTAAAAGACACAAAAAGATTAAGTTCAAGGGTCTATTTGAACATTCCAAAGTAGAGGGTGGTGGCTGACAAAAGCGTGCAAGTTCAGGGCCCGAAGACGTATTTTGCTTATATATATATAGAGGTAGGTTCTATAGTGAACAACCTTCTATAGAGAACAAGTGAACAAATCTCATCCGTAGGATGAGATTTGTAATGGATGGTGGGATTTACATCCCAATTAACAAAAATAGGAAATAGAAAAAAAATCCAAAATAGGTTGATTTGCATCTACAATAACGTGATTTCCTCTCTGATTTGTAACTATCATATTTAAATTATTTATTTTGGAAAAATCAGCAATATAACCTACCTCCCAGAATTCACGTTAGTTTCAATTCTACGCTATGCAAATTGGGAGATTTTGACGCTGTGTAGAAATCCATCCCATAAACATCCGGCGAGCCACCACGAGACAAGCCTCCGGCGAGCCACCACGAGACAAGCCTCCGGCGAGCCACCACGAGACAAGCCTCCGGCGAACCACCACGAGACAAGCCTCCACCAAACCAACACTTCGATCAGCATCGTCGGAACCACCAATTCGCTGGAAACCGGCCACCAACAACACAAACCGGCGTTCAAAAACCGTGGAAACCGGCTGTCAAAATCGTCGGCGTTCAAAAATCGAAAAAACCGGCCGTCAAAAACCGGCCACCAACAACTCGCTGGCCTCCACCACTAGGTATCGCCGTTCACCTCCTTTGCGCCGGCCATTCACCGTTGGAAGACACCAAGTCGCGGAAACCACCACATCGCCAAAGGCACCACGAACCACCACGTTGAGAATTATTAATAGTATAAATATGACATCAGGTAATTTTTGTATATAATTTTTTCATTATGTATATAAATGATTTGATTTTGTATATGTCGTGAATTTACGTGTAAATTGTTTATTTGACATATTCATACAAATCAAGATGTATACATGTACATTAATAATGTATATGACAATTTGATAAACGTATATACGAAATTTGTTGTGGCTAGATTATTTATGTGACATATTCCTATAGATCAAGATGTATATATGTATAGTAGTAATGTATATGAAAACATGAGGAATGTATGTACAAAATTTGTTCTGGCTGGATTTTTTATTTGACCTATTCCTACCTATCAAGATGTATATATGTGCCGTTATTTTATATATAATATCCTAAGGAATGTATATACAAAATTTGTTGTGACTAGATTGTTCATGTGACCTATTGCTACAGATAAAGATGTATATATGTACAGTACTTTTGTATATAACAACCTGAGGAATGTATATATGAAATTTGTTGTGGCTGGATTGTTTATGTGATCTTTTCATACAGATTAATATGTATACGAATTTTGCCGAACCACAACTTCGCCACCAGTGTAACCACTTCGCAGAACCACCACTTCGTTGGCCTCAACCGTATTTCGCCGGCCACCACCATTGTTCCGGACACTAATCTCACCACCACATCGAACCACCATTGTGCCGGCCATCGGAACCACCATATTGAAGCACCACGTCGCCAAAGCCACCACTAACACCACGTTGCCAATTATTGTATATATGTACAGTAATACTGTATAGGACGACTTGATGAATGTATATACGAAATTTGTTGTGGTTGGATTATTTATGTAACCTATTTCTACAGATGAAGATGTATATATGTACAGTAATACTGTATATGACAACCTAAGGCATGTATATACGAAATTTCTTGTAGTTGGATTGTTTATGTGACATACTTCTACAGATATATATTTAATAATACTGTAAATATAGTGTATATAATGATCCCAGGATGTATATACAAAACTATAACATGTATATATATTTAATAATTCATACAAGACGTGTGGATATCAATATATAATTAACACTTGCTATAATTACGAGATTGAGTTGAAATTTGAAAATTAAGTAACACTTGCTATAATTAAGGGATTTCTTTTTGTGATTTTTCTATAAATCCGAAAATTAATTAACACTCCCTATAATTAAGGGATGAGGTTCAAATTTGAATTTGAGTCAAATTTTGATATGTAATCTGGACTATCCATTGGAATAGCATCTAAAGGCCTACAATTGTTCACTTGTTCACTCATATTTAATTGTCCACTATTGAACTTTAATCTATATATATATATGTGCGTAGGTGCAGAACTTATTTGCAATAAAAAAGTGTTGATTGTTTCCTCAACTTTGATCTGATCTATTAAACATTTAGAAGTAGTAATTTTAAACCTATTAAATACTTATAATTTGATGCGGTGTATTTTTTTTTGGGAAATGGTAAGGATTAGAAGATCCCCTTAAGGGGGACGTCTTAGAGCATCCTTTCGGACGAATCTAACGGTTTTCTTCCCTTACAATTTGATATATCCGTGGAGGTGCTACTGAGGGTGATTGTATATAGAGATTAATTAAACCCTTTTCTCGATCGAGATAAAAAGAGTAAAATAGCAAGAAAAATATGATTGAGAAGAGGATTGGGATTATGAAGTTGTGAGCATGTAAATTTTTATATGAATTAATATTATTTTCCTATTATTATTATTACTATATCTATTACTATATTCGATCTTTATGTATTAAATATGGTAGTCTTTATACCAATTAATTGAAGAATCTATCTTAACTAAATATAGAATATCCGGGTGGATTGGGGAGGAAGTTATCACCTTGCTTGGGCCCGTAGAACATTGACCGTCAGCCCTAGAGGGGTTGGTTTTGGTTTTCTTATCTCCATTTTTCCATTGTAAATAAACATGTCATCTCCATATGTAAGTAAGCTAACATATCGCACTTATCTTGAATGTTAATTTTCCTTATTGACTTAGCTAGGCATCACATATGGATTAGGGGCCCCTCTCCCCTATGTCCATTATTTTGGAGGTTTTGAAGTAGGAATGACACACAAAAAATGTGGAAACATCGAAGGAGCATTACTAGTGCAGCCGGAATTTTTTACACTCACATAAGCCTAAATAGAGCTTAAGCCGAAAGTTTTGAGGACACGTGTTTTTATTAGTATGAGGTTTTGTTGTTGGTTAAAATTGAGGGTGAGTTCTTTAATTTTGGTGATTGAGTTTAAATAATTCCAATTGTTTATGATGTAAATAATTTTACAAATATTTTAATTAAATATGCAGTTTTTTCATAGAAAACGTAATACATGATGTTCTTCTTCTTATAATGAATCAATTTATTACTTTTTCGTTTGTATTATTAAATATTGACAAGGTGTCATGTGGCATTGCCTGGTGCACGTGCAATGCATTGCGTAGAAAACTTTTCGATGACACGTGTAATAATATATTATAAAATATAAGTTTATGTGTTTAATAGGTTCAACCTAAAGGTGATTATGAGATATTTAAGCGACAAATTTACACAAGTTTAAGGGGGATGCATGTATTTTAATCCATATATGCTCGTACATATATATGAATACATGTATGCATGCATTTATGTTATACTTGATGCTTCATACGTGATAGATCTGGGATAACGGATCTTGTGCTATGGTGGCTTTCACTAGGTGCTTCAGCTTTGTCTCGGCTGGCTTAGAATTTGATTAATCCTCTTTGTTGAAACCTCATTAGAACTCGTGTGTGTATAAAGAAGAATGAATTTATGAATGCTTTTACTCAACACTAAAACTCAATTTTCTTTCTACTAATAAGTGTGATAAAATGAGGAAAACAACTAGGTTAGCCTGGGGTCTAAGAAAAGGGAGATCTGTTAGAAAACCTGTGTGTGCATTTTGATGGTTCCAAATAGGTTGCTGACAGGAGTCATCCACCTTGCACAATGTCACCCAAGGTCGTTGAATGTCAAGAAGTCATCTGGAGGAATTTGGCGAGAAACTGTGTATTTTGATGAATCCAAAATAGGAGTCGCTGACTTCACAAAGAGGATATCAGAAGTCGTCGACCTCCCGCCAACCTCACTACCCAGATGTCCGAAAACGTGTAGGGTTCTATAAAAGGCAAAACGCGTGAAAGGTTTAAGGAAAGCATGAAAGACTTATTGTGGAGAGCTTGTTCAGGCAAGAAGGAGTGCAGAAAAGCCGAAAATCTTCATGGATTATTGGGAGATAATTAGGAAGATTTTATCATGTCTTAGGATACATTTTAGGAAAGATTTGTAAGGATTGTGTGCAGTTCGTTCCTTAGGCAAAAAGGATGAACTGTGCAGCAATCTCTCTAGGTCTATAAATACTTTTCGTGGCTCTTGAGGAAGTAAGGAAGAGAGTTTTGAGAGTATTGGTTCTGAGAGAGTTCCCGTACTATGAGAGTGGTTTGGTGTAGAAGACAGGTCCGTGAGACTCGGTCCTGTCGGAGGTTGAGTGCGAGAGGAGTTGAATTGAGTGAGGGTTGGGTACTTAGGCAAGAGTTCTTGCAAGAGAGGGCGTGGGATTCGCATCTTGAAGTAGGAACACTATTGTAAGCCCGAGAAATCAATATAACGAGTCGAAGCACTCTTCAAGTCCTACCAAGCAGAAGCTTGGGAGGCAAGTGGTTTTTCCCTATACAAACTAGTTGGTTTGTAGAGGGTTTTCCACTCTAAATCGTCGTGTTCAAATCTGGTAACTTAAAGTCTTTCTTGTGTTTCAATTTCCGTTGAACAACTTGAGGTTGTTAACTCGGTCGACGACATTGTAGGTGTCGACGACTTTCGGTACTAACACAGATCCTACAATTGGTATCAAAGCGAGAGCTCTAGATTTTGCTAGTACTTTGCAGGAAAGATGTCTCCCACCAACACCGCTATCAATGACTCCTTTTGGAAGCCTCCAATTCTCAAAGCTGGAGAGTATGATTTGTGGAAAGTGATTTCTATTGGCCTTGAGAAGTTTCTCAAACCTGATGGCAAGGAGAAAGAAGTCACGGAGTATGACAACGTTGATTTCAAAAAGCTTGAAAAGAATGAGCGTACCAAGAAGGTTCTTCACCATGCCCTGATCGAGTAGCAGTGAGATCAATAAGGTCATTGGCTATGACACTGCTAAGGAGATTCGGGATGCCCTCAAACGTCTCCATCAAGGAAATGATGATGTCAAAAAGGACAGAATCATAACCGTTGAGCGAGAGTATGAGAACTTGTTTTTGGGACGATATTAAGGATGTCAGTCATTAATATCTAAACCAATAATGATCATCTATAGTTTTGATAATGACAAACTCAAAGGTATTTGATAAGTTGTCTAAGTGTTGATCTCAGGTAAGTCCAAAAGACGCACATGAGCGAAAAAAACAGCAAGTGAACGAGAGTCTTTAAGCTATAGGGACGCACTTCATCATAACTTCCAAATAGGGACGAAAAGAGTGAAGTCCCTGCGTAGATAGGACGGCTTCCTCATCAAGAAGGGACGCGCGCCAAAATACGGACGAAGTTCAAATTCAAACCAAGGCCGCCCCAACATGATTACATCACATTCGGCCGTAGTCCTCCGAAGGAAGCTTCCTATGTCTGAGCACGTGTGAACAATTCCAATGATGTCGCTTTCCCAGAGATGGTCCCCTGACCACGCGGAGGCTTCCCAAGCGTCAACAGAGTTGACTTTCTCAAGATGCAAATCGCACTGTTGAAGGAAGACGTCAGATCCTGCCCAAGCTTCAGAGGACGCTAGAGGACAAGAACTCATACCGCTATAAATACCCTCCAAGGGGTATGTATAGCGGTGTGGACTTTAAAGACTTTCTCTCAAGCTCTCCCGAAGCATTCAAGTTCAAGAACGAAGATCAAGAAGATCAAGTGAGCTTGAAGCAAGAGAAAGAAAATCCAACCACATCAAATCCAAACTAAACCACAAAATAGTTAGAGTAGTAGTTTGTCTCTTATAACAGACCGTGAGAGACGTGAGTGATAGCTTCCTTATAAGCTAAGAGAGTTAGGCTACTTTGTTAGGCTGAAAGGAGTGTTACTAGTGAGGCTAAGGACGCACGCTTAGCTTAGGGGATTGTAACAGCTTGCCTAAGTTGTAAGAACTCTCTCTGAATAAGATAAGGAAGGCTATTGAAAATCCTCCAACAGAGGTAGAGGTTTACCCATAAGACTAGCTGGTCTTAGTGGGGTTCCTCTATAAATACTCGTGTCAATTATATATCATATTTTGTTTCCTGTTTAAATCTAATTTCCGCTGCACCTAAGGACGCCCTTAACCCAAGTTAAGGACGCCCATTCTAACTAACTTACGATCCAACAATTGGTATCAGAGCGGGCGCTCTAGATTAAGTTTGAGTTGCAGGAAACATGGAGATGGAACCTATAGGTATCTCAAGTGCAAAGCCTTCTTGCCTCACGGACAGAAACTTCAACCGATGGAAGACAAGGTTTGAGTGCTTCGTGCGAAGTCAAAACTACCAATGCTGGCTGGTGATAAAGAACGGTGACCTCGAAGTCCCTGCTGCTAAGAAGGACAAAGAAGCAGAGTGGGGTCCCAAAGAATTCAAACTGATGGAGGCGAACGCCAAAGCTATCTGTTTCATACAGACGTCATTCTGTTAAAGGGACGCTACCCGTGTGAGCAATCTTCCAACTGCTAAGCTCCAATGGGAATCCCTTGAGAAGTACCACGTTGGGACGCCCAAAATGAAAGAGGACGTCCAGCTTCAAGCAAAAAGGGACTTCTACAAATTCAAGACGTTCACAAATGAAATCATCACCGACTAGTCCTTCCGCTTTAAAGCTTTGCTAACAAAGTTAAAAAACTTGGGTGTCAAAGAAACAGAGATGTTGGGACGCTATCAAGGACACTTGCGTACCTTATTAGTGTACCACACAACCGTCCCTTAGTTTTGATATGACAAACTCACTTTGATTCTAATAAATTTGTCTAAGTTTTCAGGAACGCCAGTGACAAAAGGACAACAAGTGTGTGGGCGTCCCCTAGGCTTAGAGACGCTAGCTACCAGGAAGTAAGGACCAGAAAGAGACTACTTGAGCAAGTACGGAGTCCCAAGCAAGTAGGAACGCATGCAGAGCGTCCTTACTCACTAGCCGACAAGATGACATCACTCGACAACATTTGATCATCCCGGACACGTGGAGACCGATCCTGTAGCAGAGTCCAACACTACGTGGCGGCAGATCTTGTAGCGGAGTCCATCACACACAGCTGGATATAGAAAGCTTCCTCATCACCGCCATACTACGTGGGGGAAGATCTTGTAGCCACGTCCACGAAGGGCATGATCGTCCGAAGAGGAAAGACGCCCTTCCCAAGTCCCATAAATAGCCCAAGGCATTTATTGTGACATAAACGCTTTTAGAGAATATTCAGAGAGAATCAGAGGAAAGCGACTCACTCAAGAACACGAAGAACAAGCTCAAGAACACTCAAGAACCGTTCTAGGCTTGTGTTAGATCGAGTGAGAGTTGTAACCAAAACCACAACTTGTTTGTAACTCAGAAAACCAAAAAAGAAAGAGAAAGAGTCCTACAACGCACTGTAGGACGTAGGGATAGAAGAACTTTAGAAGATTAGACTCGCTTAAGTTGTAGGCTTAAAGGCGGACTTTACAAGTGGACTTAGGACGCATACTAAGTGCCAGAGAAGTGTAAAGAACTCGCCAGTACAACGTAAGGACGTTTAATAAGAAAGGAAGAATCTATTCAAAAATCTTCCAAGGAGGTAGAGGTTTACACTCAAGGACTACTTGGTCTTGAGTGGTTCCTCTATAAATCTTTGTGTTCATTATATGCTAAGTTCACCTGTTTACTTTACATTTCCGCTGCACAACTAAAGGATGCCCTTACACCTCGTAAGGATGCCTCACCCAAGGACGCCTTTACCTAAGTAAACGACGTCCCTCTGTTATACTAACGATCCAACAATTGGTATCAGAGCATGCGCTCTAGATTTTGTTGAGTTGCAGGTGAAAAATGGACATGGAACCAATCGGAATCTCTTTTTTGAAGCCTCCGCGTCTAACGGATGGCAACTTCAATCGCTAGAAGATAAGATTTGAGAACTTCTGTAGGAGTCAGAACTAATTAATGCTAGAAAGTAATCATGAAGGGTGACCTCAAAGTCCCTGCTGACAAGGCCAACAAAGAGGACGAGTGGGGTCTTGATGAATTCAAGCTGATGGAAACAAATGCTAAGGCAATATGTTTTCTTCAAGCGTCCCTCTGCGAAAGGGACGCCACCAGAGTTAGCAACTTGGCAACAACCAAGCTACAGTGGGAAGCTCTCGAGAAGTATCACGTAGGAACTGTTGAGATGAAGGAGGACTTTCAGCTCAAAATCAAGATAGAGTTCTATGCTTTCATAATGCTGCCCAATGAAACAGTTAAAGACTACTCATGCCGGTTTGAAGCTCTTGTCACCAAGATGAAGAACTTGGGTATCCCAGAAGCTGAAGTCTTAAGGAGGAACAGAGTTCAAGTAGTCATTGATGGACTAACAGGAATTTGGAACTTCGATAGAACTACTTTCAAGGAGAATCAAGCCAACAAGACGCTTGATATGGAAGGGATCTATGGGAAACTGAGGCAGTACGAAGCAAGAAGGAACTCTGAAATGGCTGAGCTAGGACGGAACCCATAAACAGATCTTGCTTTGGCATCAACAATGCCAGAGTACGCTGAGTACCTACGTCACCAAAGAGATCTAGCATTGATGGTGGACGCCAATAAGAGAGTAAATCGTGAGAAATTGCGCGTTCAAGCGTTGAAGGAAAATGAAAGCAAGTCAAAGGAACTGCTTGATGAAGAGGAAGAACTTGCTCTTTTGCAAAAAGCTCTCCGTTCCTATGGTAAAAGGAACAAATACTTCAACAAACACAAGATGCCTTACAAGAAGGAAAGTCCCAAGTACACAGAGGCAGAAATGATGGAACTCACTTGTTACAAATGTAACAAGAAAGGACATTTTGCAAAAAAAATGTACCGTGGGAATGTCCTCTAAGGAAATGAAGACAAAAGCTCTCATTGGAGCGTACGCAGCTGCATGGGACGATCTTAGTTCTGATGATGAAGAACAAGAAGATCAAGTCGCGTACATGGCAATGGAGGACGCCCCAGCTATTGAAGAGAACGCCTCCGAAAAGGAACCAGAGGTAACACACGAGTCTACGATGAGTTCCATAGAGAAATGTTCAAAACCAAAGCTTTTAAACTCATTGGTAAAATCATGGAATAAAGTCTTGCTATGAAACATAGAATGGATGAACTTGAAGATGAAAACATAGTAGTTGAATGTGAGAACTGTGCTACAGTGTCTTTACAACTAGAGTCCTCTTGTGAAGAAAATAAATCCCTAAAAACTGAAGTGATGTGTCTTAAATTGGAGAACGCAAAGCTTAGGGAAGAAGTGAAAGTGTTAGGAAAGAGTCCTATCATTGAAGAAGTCAAACCAATAGTTTTTGTCCCAACAAAAAGAGGACTAGGTTATGAATTTGACACTAGGAACTCTCTCCCAAGCGACTTTGAGGCAAGCAAAACTTCAGAACTTGAACTAGAAAAGGAGAAAACTAAGAACCTTCTTGAGCGAATTAGAATCCTAGAGAGTGGAGAGAAAGGTCAAGAGGACTACTACACTAACTCCGCAAGTCATATGATGTATAAGAAAATTGCTAAGGCGGAAGGTTCTAAAGTTTGCAATCCACAAAAAATGAAAGAAAACAAAATCCAACGTCCCTGTAAGAAGTATTACCTTGGTACTTACTACTGGACGTGCTGGTACTGTGGACAAGGAGATCATTTTAAATATGATTGTGTCAAGTTGAAAGAAGACATTGAAAATGGAAAAGCTGCTAGGACTAACAATGAAAATGATGAGTCCGTCCCTAAGACTAATGCTAGGCGTCCTAGACGTTCTAGAAATTCTTTCCGCAAGCATGCTACTTCAAATGATGTTAATATAAATGACTACATGCCAGAACCAGAGTTCTATTACTGTAACGAACCAGGTAAGGAACACCTTGCATGGGTCGCCAAACACTAACTTTGTTTTGGCAGGTGGAAGTGAGGGGACGCCCATGGATCATTGATAGTGGCGCCTCAAATCATATGACAGGAAGCCAGATCCATCTCACTTCTATCAAAAGTAGTGCCACGGGAGGAACTGTCTCGTTTGGCAACAAGGGCAAGGGAAAGATCAAAGGGACGGGAACTGCCATTCTCAATTCGTCCATCAAAGCATCAAATGTCAGTCTTGTTGAACGACTTGGCTTCAATCTTCTTAGCGTCTCTCAAATGTGCGATCAAGGTGAAAACCTAGTCACATTTGACTCAAAGGAGTGCCTTGTTATCAACAAGAAATCAAACAAAGTTGTTCTCAATGGAGTACGCCAGAATAATGTCTACATCTATAACCAAGAGTTCAAGCCTTCATCTGAGTTGTGTCTATCTATTTCGAAGGAGGACGCTGACCTCTAGCATCGCCGCCTTGGCCATGCTGGACTAAGCACAATCCTTAAGCTACACCAAAGAAATCTTGTAAAAGGACTTCCCTGAATTGATCCTGAGAAAGTTGAATAGTGCGAAGCCTGTATCAAAGGGAAGCAGACAAGAACGTCCTTCAAGTCCAAAAATGAAGTTAGTACGAAGAAGCCTTTGGAACTTCTCCATATGGATCTTTGTGGACCAATGAAGACGCTGAGCTACGGTGGAAAGAGTTACATTTATGTTCTCGTAGATGATTTTTCTCGATTCACTTGGGTTCTTTTCTTGGTTTCAAAAGCAGATTGTTTCAATGCATTCAAAGTCTTCATCAAACAAGTGGAAGTTGCCCTTGAGACGCCTCTAAAAGCCATACGACCAGACCACGGGACGGAGTTCCAAAATTCAGAGTTCTTGGCCTACTGTGATCAACATGGCGTCTCCCACAACTTCTCAGCTCCAAGGACTCCTCATCAAAATGGAGTTGTGGAAAGAAAGAATAGGACGCTGGAGGATATGGCAAGGACTATGCTCTTAGCGAATAGCGTCCCCAAGTACTTTTGGGCGGAAGCTATTGCTACAGCTTGCTACATCATAAATCGTGCCATGATCCGTCCCCTACTAAAGAAGACGTCCTATGAGTTGTTGAATGGAAGGAAGCCTCGCATTGATTATCTCGGAGTCTTTGGTTGCAAGTGTTTCGTCCACAACAACGACAAAGAAAGACTTGGAAAGTTTGATGCAAGGAGTGATGAAGCCTTATTCCTTGGGTACTCACTCACAAGCAAAGCATATAGAATTTTCAACAAAAGGACTCTTAAGCTTGAGGAGAGTATTCATGTTGTGTTCAAGGAGAGTTCTTCTCACAAAGAAAAACAAAGTAAGAAAGAACGCTCATCGTCACAACAACAAGACGACTTTGAAGACGAAGTTGAATGTTGGTCCTCTGAAGAGTACTATGTTCCTATGGACGCCAACTCTAATCCAGAAGAAGTCTCAGTGGACGTTCCTAGTATTGATCAAGAAGTTCCCTCTTGTAGTGAATCTCCCGTTCAACAAGATGTGGCTGAATCAAGTCAACAAGGTGAGCAACGCCAAGGTGTGGACGCTCTCTCTGAGGGGGAACACACAGAGGACGATGCTCAAGATGAGAGTGATGATTCTGATGGAGATATTGATCCAAGATTTGTTCAATTATTTCAAAGGGAGTCATGTTTCTCTAGGGACCACCCAACTTCTCACATTGTCTCAGATATCTCTCAAGGAGTTCAAACAAGGTCAGTTGGAAGCAAGTCCCAGAGTGCAAATTATGTTTTATGTGCCTTCAATGCCTTTGTGTCTATGGTAGAACAAAAGAACATCAAGGAAGCACTCTAGGACGCTGACTGGATTCAAGCAATGCAAGAAGAACTCAATCAGTTTGAAAGGAACAAAGTTTGGATCCTCGTTCTTCGTCCCAAAGGCAAAAACATCATAGGGACGCGCTGGGTGTTCAGAAATAAACTTGTTGAAAGTGGACGCGTGTCAAGGAACAATGCAAGACTGGTGGCTCAAGGATTCAAGCAAGAGGAAGGCATTGACTATGATGAGACCTTTGCTCCTGTTGCAAGAATTGAGGCCGTCCGTCTCCTTATTGCCTTCGCCGCTCACAAGGGATTCAAGTTATTTCAGATGGACGTCAAGACTGCCTTTCTCAATGGAAAACTCAAGGAGGAAGTGTATGTTGCTCAGCCCCCTGGCTTCGAGGACGCCTCTAACCCAGACTATGTGAACTACTTAGACAAAGCGCTCTATGGACTCAAGCAAGCTCCTCGTGCATGGTACGACACGTTTGCGTCTTTTCTTTTGTCTCATGGGTACACAAGAGGTTAAATTAATAAAATTTTGTTCATTAAGAAAGTTCACAAGGACATTTTAATTGCCCAAGTCTATGTTGATGATATAGTCTTTGGTAGTACTAACATGAAACTTGTAGATGAGTTCAAGTCCTTAATGAGTAGTGAGTTTGAGATGTCCCTCATTGGAGAACTCAATTTCTTCTTGGGACTTCAAATAAACCAACTCAAGGAAGAGACGTGCATTCACCAACAGAAGTACGTTCGTGAAATGCTTGAGAATTATGGGATGAACACGTCCAAGCCAGTTGCTACTCCTTGTTCTCCCAATTCGCGTCTTACAAGGGAAGGACGTTGATCAAAAGCTTTACTGAGGAATGATTGGATCTGTGCTCTACTTGACCGCAAGTCGTCCCGACATCATGTTTGCCGTTTGCTTGTGTACACGCTTCCAAGCGAATCCAAAGGAGTCCCACATGCAAGAAGTCAAGAGGATCTTTCGCTATCTCAAGGGGCGCGATGATCTTTGCCTTTGGTACTCTAGGTAGACGTCCTTCAAGCTCATTGGCTATTCGGACGTTGATTATGCTGGTCATGTGATCGATAGGAAAAGCACTTTGGAAATGGCACAATTCCTTGGTTCATGCTTAGTCTCATGGTGATCTAAGAAACAGAACTCTGTGGCGCTTTCAACTGCGGAAGCTGAGTACGTTGCTGCTGCCTCATGTTGTTCACAAGTCATCTGGATCAAATATCAACTTAAGGACTACGGTGTCAATCTTGAAACTATTCCCATTCGTTGTGATAATACAAGTGCTATTGAAATTTCTAAGAATCCTATTTTTCATTCACGCACAAAGCATATTCATATAAGGCATCATTTCTTGTGTGATAATGTTGAACTAGGACTTATTAGTATGGAGCATGTAAGGACTGAGGACCAAATAGCTGATATTTTCACTAAGGCGCTTGATAGACGTTCCTTTGAGCATCTCAGGTTGCTCTTGGGGATGATAACTTTTAAGAAGCAAGTCCCGTTCTACTATTTCCTCGATGATTGGCTATGTTTAGTAGATTCTAAGTGTTTAAGGACTATCATGCATTGAATTCATATTTGCAAGGACGCTAGTCTAAAACTTCATGTGTTTGCTACTTTGGAACACCATTCAATTTCTCTATTTGTCTTAAAAAGTGTATCCCTGATCACCCAATCCACATTATAAGCTGAAATGATGGGAACTCTAAGCTTACCCTAGCCGAGAACTCTGCAAAAGCGTCCTATGAGCTTCATATTTTCTTTTACGGGACGTACTTGCTTTGTTCTCAAATGGTTCGTAAGGTGATCATAGGGACGGTTGCTAAGGCTCTTGTTTGCTAAAAGAGGTATATTTTTGCTAAGTATGAGAGGACGCCAGTTGTTTCTAAGAGAGAACGCTAGTTCAGTTTTGAGAAGAAGTTGAAGAGTCATAAATTTGAAAATTTTGAACTCTTGAACAGTGACAGTTGTATTTGCTCAAATCTTAAGGGGGAAGTTTTGCCACGTGTCACACAGGATATCAGTTTTATTTACAGTTTGTGCCACCGCTTCCTCTATATAAGGCAGCAATAGTCGCTCTCATTCATTTATTGCTCTCAACATCTTCCCTGCTGTCAAATCGCTCTGCCTTCTCTCTAGCTTTCCGACGAATTTCTCTCTCTAAAAGTCAGCCAGAAAATGTCTCAACTACTTGGGAACGTGGCTGGATCTTCTGCCGGTGGCAAGTGAAGAAAGCTTGATCGGTTCGTCCTTTATGGCCTTCATAAGAACGTCTACAAAGATCTTCCCGGAAGGCTAGAGGACGTACTCTTCTTCTTACAGTTCGGCGGTGAACATCTTAATAACCTTCTTGATCTTATCCCTGACCTACATAATGCAGTCCTCCTTGATTTTCCCATGTACCCTGAGGACTCCCCAACTTTTCGCATGCTAAGAAACCATCTGCCTAGTCCTTCTCCCCCACCTCCTCAAAATACCACCAAATTGATTTTGCCAGCCAAATGCCCTGCTCCACCGTCCCCCCTCTCAAAAACATCAAAATCAATTCCGTCTTCCAAACCTATCCAAATAGTAGACAAGTTCCCCAAAAACTTGTCGGAGGGACGCTCCAAAAGAAAGCATGACCCACGGCCTCTCAAAAAGGCCAAGTCATCAAACGACCCCTCCTCTACTAAACCAAGCTCTACAAAAAGGCCTATCTCCTCAAAAGGCCCGTCCAAACTAACCAACAAATCAAATCTTGCTCCTCCACCTTCTCTTAAAATAGTCCAACTTCCAACTCCTCCACCTTCCCCAAAACCCTCAAAAGCAAATGCTCTTATTCCCTTTTGTCCCTCACCCTTAAATTTTTCCAACTTCCCTTATGTCCCAGCTCACATCTCTCCTCCCAAGGACCTCGAGAGGCCGAGACTCCCAAGTCCCGCCGTCTTTCATCAGAATCTGGCCCAGAGGACGCAGAGCAACGTCCCGCCCTTGAGCACACTTTCAAACACCGTAAAACCAGTGAAACTCCAAGGGTGCTGGTCCAAGAAGTTGTTGAGCCGGAGCACATCTCCTCCTCTAGTTCCTCCTCTTCAAGCTCTTCTGAGAAGAGTCAACAAGGAACGCCTATCGCCGAGTCCTCCCCTTTTGTTGATATTACGGGGGACTCCAATGATGAGGCAGAAGGAGTTGATAATGCTCCTGCCGAGGAAGAAGCTGAAAATGTTGAAGTTATTGAGGACGCTGGTGGGCACCAGGTCGCTCAGAAGAAGGACGCTGAGCTCAGTCTGGATGATGAGCTTGAGCGTGATGCTGCTGAGGTCCCTCCCTATGACCAAAGCCTTCCAATCCTCAACCCCCAACCAACCCCTCAAAATCAACCCTCCCCCACAATCCAAACAGAATCCCAAATCCCTGCGGACGCTGAGCTTTCCAATGAGAAAGAAACAGAAACTCAGGACGCAGGAGAGCCTCCCCAAGCCAAGCCCCCTCTCAAACTGAATAGGCCACTGTTGGTGGTAATGATGAATCCGCCTATGGCACAGAGGATGTTGGTGCCAAGGACGGAAAAGAAAAAGAAACTGAGGACGTTAAAGATGACTCTGATGATGATGATGAGGATTCTGATTCCCTAAAGCGCTCCAAGAAGAAGCGAAAGGACGATGACGAGCCGGTATAAATTCTAGGCCCCTTGGTCTACTCAAAAGAATGGCTCGCATCCTTTGATAATGAAGACGTGCAAAAATTCCTTGAGCTCTTACGCTTCCAAGGATGGCTGAATATTGGTCCTGCGTCAATAGAAATAAATAATGACCAAATTCAGGCGTTCTTCAAGAGTCTTCGCTTCAAATCCAAGGCCAGTACGATGCATTTCAAAATAGATGATGAGCCTACTTCTGTGAATGAACGCCAAGTCGTGCCTTTATGGGACTCATTACTCAAAAGCCGCCGTCCGATGCTATTAGCTCTCTCCCTGAAAATGGATTTGAGATGACGGACGATGAAGAGGTCGCGCTGCTTGAAAGGATCTTCAAAGGCAAAAGACCCTATGGCACTGACAGAGTGGCTCATGTTCTTTCCAAGGTTGGAGCCATAGCACACTACTTCATATGTCGTGCTGTCATTCCAAGGCAAGAGAAGCGTTCAGTGGTTCAAACTCATGACTGCATTTTGCTAGACTCCTTTCTCCACCGCCGCCCCATTAACCTCGCCAAAATTGCTATGCAACATATGGCTAAGTGTGGGAGGAAGCGACATGCTCTGCCGTACCCAGGTCTTGTCAAACTCATTCTTAAGTCCCAAAATGCCTATGATGAATCTGCTCCCTCAGTACTGCTTGGCCTAGCTTGGAACCCAAAGAAGAAAATGGTTGAGATCAGACACAATGAGGAGATGCCGTCCATCAAGAAACAGTTAGAGGCAGAGGCCGAAGCCAAGAAGAAAGAGCAAGAACGGCTCGCTCTGGAAGCCGAACAAGAACGCCTTGCTGATGTCTCTCATTTTGGTGGTCTTTTAGTAGTTAATTTCCCTTGTAAATAATTGTTTTTCATTCCTTTCCTTGTTAGTTTCGTTCCTTTTTAGCTTAGTTCCCGGTTTTCCTCAAGATTCGGAAACTATGCGAGTTTGTTATGTTTTGTAGGTAAAATGGCGCAAATGAGGACGTTTTGTAGGAGCATCTAAGGAGAAGCTAAGCAAAGGAGGCAAGGAGCGGAAGAGCCATGCAAGTAATGAAGAGGAACTCAAGGAAAACCAAGAAGAGAAGAAGGACCGAGGCCCTGGACCGAGATACTACCAAGTCGGGCCCGAGTTCGAGCACCAGAGCACAGGACCGACGTTCCCAACGTCGGGCCCGAGGTTGCCCCGTGTCGGTCCGAGTCGGCGAGTTAGAAGATTAGGCTCCAAGGCACAAATGTTGTGATCTTCCAATTTTGCCCTTCTTCTAACTTGGAATTCCTTGGTCCCCAATCAAGAGAAGAGGATAATTAGAGGTGATTAGAGAAGATTAGGAGGAGAGAAACACACACACACCAAAAGTCACTCTCAAAGACTCAAGGAAGACTTGGAGAGCAAGGAGAAGAAAGGAGTAGGAGAAGAGGAGGAAATCGGTGGAGCTAGAGAGGAGATTAGTGAGTTTGTACTTGTTTTCCTTTGGTTTTGGTAGAATTAAGACTTGGATCTTGTGAACCCCTTTGGATTTGAATGCAATTTGGCTTTGATTTGAGATTGATGATTGAGATTTGCTTGCATTTTCATTTGATTGCTTTATACTCTTACTTGATGGAGTAGATTCCATAGTCTTGGGCTATGGGGGAATCCCCTAGCTAGGAATGGGTGTGAACCCTAATTCCATCGCCTTTGAGTGCTTGATCTATGAATCCTCTCTACACTAAGCTTCAATTCTCTTGTGGAAACAAGGGACCTAGGGCTTGTGATTGGTAAGAGTAAGCGAAAGTGATCTCTAGCCCATCACTAGACCTAGCATCGAAGGAGAGTGAAAACTCCCTAAGGTCGGAGTGTAGAGTGGAGGGATCGAAGGCTAGCAACCTCGATCTCACAAGGATCAACACTTATTGGCTGAATTGGGGTGGAATCACCCAAGTCTAGTTAGGGAGGGAACCCAAAAACCCAAGACCGATCTACTATTTTTGCCCAATCGAAGTACCCAGCACATCGGGCCCGACGTAGTGTGTGTCGGTCCCGGCCAATCTGACCTCGATCCACCCTCGGACCGAAGTGACTAGTGTCGGTCCGAGGTGATTTCTTTTGATTTTCCTCGTTTTGCCTTTCTGTTACCTCTTGTTAGTCTTTTGGGGTACTCTCAACGCACGAACTCCCGTGTATTCGACACCCTACCTCTTTACTACAATTGAGGTTCGGTTTATAAATTTAAATTTTGACCACCACACCCGGACCGATCAGAATTTTGGCGCCGTTTCCGGGGAGTTCTACTTGTTTGAGGTACCCTCATTTGTTGAGTCTTTGATTTGGTAGTGATTTGGGTAAGGGACTAGCCCAAGCCCCTTGTTTGTTTTGATTCGGTTTTGTGTGTGTCTTTGGTTGTAGGTGCATGCAAGCTCGTTCCATCCGAGGAACACTTGAGCTTGACTTTGTGTGTGATCCGGAAAGCATTATCAAACAAGCCCGAAGGAAGAAGAGGATGGCGGACCAAGCCCGTGATGAGGAGGTTGAAAGGATGAGAGCCGACATGGCTCGAATGCAACTTGAAATGGCGAACCGAGATGCCGAGGCTAGGAGAGAGCGTGAGCAAAGGATGAGATTGGAGGCTCAAATCAACACTCAACCCCGGAATGCTAGACAATACATGCATCCGAAGTTGAAGGTGCCGGAGCCGGCCATCGTCTTGCCGGAGGTGTCAAAGAATTTTGAGATCAAAACTCAATTCATCTCACTCATCAAGAGAGAGAAATTTCAAGGGAGACCGAATGAGTGCCCGATCGAGCATGTGAAGCAATTCAAAGACCTATGTGAGACCATCTCGACGGATGATGAGACACTTGGGTACGTGCTACTCAAGGCCTTCAAGTGGTCGTTGGGAGGCAAGGCGTTGAATTGGTTGGAGAGTCAAGCACCTCAATCCATCACATCATGGAGGGCTCTCAATGAAGCTTTCTTAATGAAGTTCTTTCCGCCCACCAAGACGACGGAGCTTAGAAGGAAGATAGCAAGCTTTCAACAAGGAGCCCACGAGCCACTCTTCGAGGCTTGGGATCGGTTCAAAGAGATGTTAAGGGCGTGTCCAATGCATGAGCAACAACCTTATGTCCTTCAAGACATATACTTCTAAGGAATCAATCCCGCCACCAAGGATAAATTGAACCTTCATACCGATTGTGGGTTCATTGATTTGCCTCCGGAGCAAGCGTGGGAGTTGCTAGACAAGCTCTCCGATTATGAAGCCATGTATGGAGTAAATCAAGTGAACAAGGAAGTGAGAGTCCATGGAGACGGTCCGAAGAGGCTCTATGATCCAAAAAGTGAAGAGGTGGATAAAGATGTGAAGATCCAATTCTTGGAGGATGAGTTGAACAAGATGAGGAGGAAGATGGGTCATCTCCAACAAAACACAAGAGCTTGTGAAGAGTGTGGTTCTTTGAAGCATGGAGCCCAAGAGTGCCCAAATGAGAGCCATATTCGATTGGCCGAGCAAATTGAGGAGGCTCACTATGTTCAAAGAAATATCGGAGGGAGAGCCAATTTCAACAATGTAGGAAGGTGGAACCAAGGCCAAGCTAGTGGCTACAACAACAACTTCAACCAAAATGAGCCAAGGGCCCAACCACCACCATACCGACCTCCGGGTTTCTATGAGCAAACTCCACAATGGGCACAAGAGATGAGAGGCGAATTCAAGGACTTGAAGAATCAATTCACCAATGTGGAGAGAAGAGTTGATGAAATGGGTGCCCAATTCAAGGAGTTTGGTGTTTGGAGAAGGCAAGTGGACAACCAATTTGTTCACATGGCAAATCAACTTCCAAGAGAAGAAGGGAGACTCTCGGGCTGACCCAAGGAGAATCCCCGTGCTCAACAACAACAAAATGAAGTTCGAGCCATAGGATTGAGGAGTGGACGGAGTTTGCCCGAGCCACAAGTTCCGAGGACAAGAGAAGAAGGTCGGACCGAGTTGCCCAGCACCTCGGGCCCGACGTGCCAAGACGTCGATCCAGTAAACGGAGGAGGTCCCCTGAGTTGGACCGAGGTGGAGCAGAACTCGGGCCCGACGTGCCCTGTAGTCGGCCCGATTTGCCCAGAAAATCCCTGCCCCCGGACCGAGGTTCCTGTAGTCGGTCCCGAAGCCGATCCTACATCGGTCCAAGCCGAAAATGTTGAGAGAAGTCAAGGTCGGTCCAAGGAGGTGGATCCAACCAAGAAACAAGGTGGCACAACTCTTCCATATCCCTTGAAGAAGCCCAAGGAGATAGTTGAGGGCAAGTTCAAGCGGTTCATGAAGCTTTTGCAAGGCTTGAACATCACCATTCCATTCACCGATGCTCTAAGTGAGATGCCATCCTATGCAAAGTTCTTGAAGGAAATTTTGAGCAAGAAGAGGTCAATTGTAGAGATGCAAGATGAGGTGAAGATCTTGGAGCTACCTCAAAAGCTAGGTGATCCCGGAAGATTTGCCATCACCGTGGGGATTGGATCCCAAAACTTTAAGGCTCTTTGTGATTTAGGAGCAAGCATATCGGTTATGCCCATGAGCATATGGAGAAGGGCTAACCTCGGAGATATGGAACCGGTTGATATGAGTCTTACTATGGCCGATGGTTCATCAACAAAGGCCACCAGAATTCTAGATGACGTCCCGGTTCGAGTTGGAAGGTATTTTGTACCCGACGACTTTGTGATTCTTGATATGAAAGAAGATCCGATGGTGCCCATTATTCTTGGAAGGCCGTTTCTAGCTACGGCTGATCGGTCCGGGTGTGGTGGTCAAAATTTAAATTTATAAACCGAACCTCACTTGTAGTAAAGAGGTAGGGTGTCGAACACACGGGAGTTCGTGCGTTGAGAGGACCCAAAAGACTAAAAAGAGATAAAAGAAAGGCAAAACGAGGAAAAACAAGGGGAAATCACCTCAGACCGACACAGGTCACTTCGGTCCGAGGGTGGATCGAGGTCAATTTGGCCGGGACCGACACACACTACGTCGGGCCCGATGTACTGGGGAACTCGGACTTGCTCAAATAGTAGATCGGTCTTGGGTTTTTGGGTTCCTTCCCTAACTAGACTTGGGTAATTCCACCCCAACTCAGCCAATGAGTGTTGATCCTTGTGAGACCGAGGTTGCTAGCCTTCGATCCCTCCACTCTACACTTCGACCCAAGGGAGTTTTCACTCTCCTTCGATGTTAGGTCTAGTGATGGGTTAGAGATCACTTTCGCTTACTCTTACCAATCACAAGCCCTATGTCCCTTGTTTCCACAAGAGAATTGAAGCTTAGTGTAGAGAGGATTCCTAGATCAAGCACTCGAGGGCTATGGAATTGGGGTTTCCTACCCAATCCTAGCTAGGGGTTTCCCCCACAGCCCAAGACTATGGAATCTACTCCATCAAGTAAGAGTACAAAGCAATCAAATGGAAAAGCAAGCAAATCTCAATCATCAATCTCAAATCAAACTCAAATTGCATTCAAATCTCAAAGGGTTCACAAGGTCCAAGTCATAATTCTACTAAATCCAAAGCAAATCAAGTACAAACTCACTAAAACTCTCTCTAGCTCCGCCGATTTCCTCCTCTTCTCCTCCTCCTTTCTTCTCCTTGCTCTCCAAGTCTTGCTTGAGCCTTTGAGAGTGATTTTTGTGTGGGATCCCCCCCTTTGGATCATCTCTAATCTCCTCTAATTATCCTCTTCTCTTGATTGGGGACCAAGGAATTCCAATTTAGAAGAAGGGCAAAATTGGAAGATCACCATATTTGTGCCTTGGAGCCTAATCTTCTCAATTGCCGACTTGGATCGACACGCTGGGGACCTCGGGCCCGACGTTGGGAACGTTGGTCCTGAGCTTTGGTTGCTCGAACTCGGGCCCGATTTGGTGGTACTCGGTCCTAGGCCTCGATCCTTGTCTCTTCTTGGTTTTCCTTGAGTTCCTCTTCATTCTTGGCGTGGCTCTTCCGTTCCTTAACTCCCTTGCTTAGCTCCTCCTTAGATGCTCCTCCAAAACGTCCTCATTTGCGCCATTTTACCTACAAAACATAACAAACTCGCATAGTTTCTGAACCTTAAAGAAAACTGGGAACTAAGCTAAAAAGGAACGAAACTAACAAAGAAGGGAATGAAAAACACATATTTACAAGGGAAATTAACTACTAAAACACCACCAAAATGAGAGACATCAGAATACCCCATACTTAAACTTGCTTGTCCTCAAGCAATAACAATGTAAGCAAGACCGAAGCACAATCTTCAAGTAAAGCCTCATATGAAAAATCAAGTAAGAACAAGTGATAGATATGCTAGCAAGATTACATCATTACACATGATCAAGTGTTCAAGGAATAAAGTCAATGCAACAAAGCCTCACTTTAGGTATGTGAAAATGTGTATCACTCATCATGTGTTTAGGTGTAGCAATGAACACTCATACTCAACAATCATGCAAGTAAAGGCTTTACCATTGAAGATAATATCACCAATTCCTCCACCTAGAGATGCCTATTACAATGCACACAAAGAATATGAACTTGGCTCAATGGAGGTCCTCAAAGAGGTTCCATTCGGCCGGGTTGTAACGGGGCTTTTGGTATTTCTCAAGGTAGGAATCATTTTGGTCTTGTGGTGCTTACAATCGGGATTTAACTTTCTAGTCTCTCACCGAACTTCACCAAATTATTCCACTTTCAACTTCACTCATCCAAAAGACTTTGATTTTTTCTCTTTTTTTCTTTTCTCAACCCACTTTTCACTTCACATTCCACTTCATCTTTACACTACACTTTTTGTTGGATTTTTCACACTTTTTTCACTTTGGATCGATTTGCACTATAACTCGGGCCCGATGTGCACTTTAACTCGTTCGGTACCCATTTCTTACACTTAAGCACTTTGCTTTCAATCCACTGCTTTTTCCAACTTTTCTTTCTTTCTTCAATGATGCACTACCCACTTGGTTTATAACTCCATCCTTTGCCCTTCACCAAAGAGAATCTCAACTCTCCAAATATTCTTCAAACCCTCTCACTAAAGTCCAATCCCGTAAGGGTCAAGTCATATAGGCTAGGAATCATATTTTTGAGGAGTTTCAAACAAAGGTCTAAGGCTAAAACGGGGCTACAAACAACGGTTTATCTTCAAGGTAGGATATGGAAGATTTTGTGACTAAATGAAATAATGTTCAAATCAATGTGATAAAGCATAGAACAAATCTCATATTGGTCTTGGAAAATAGATAAACACTTCAATAGCAAGTATTACTTAGCATGCTTGAGCTAATTCACACAAGAAAATGTGGGATATGCAATATCGAACAAACATCCCTAAAATGGTCAAAAATAATCTCACAAGGTTCACTCTAGCTTAGTTGCATCAAAACTCATCAAAGAACTCATGTGCTCAATAAAAACATGCAAGACATCACATCACATCAAAAACAACATCCATTTAGAGGCTAAACTATCCAAAATATGCAAAGGAATTTACATGCTCACATCATCATTAGCCTTCATATGGGCATCTAAGATGGGAATTCCTAGTCCAAAAACAAAATCTTTTTGACATTTTCACAATTTTTCGAATTTGCATGGATTTTTTTTGCAAAAATTTTCTCAAACAAAGCAAACAAACTCATCCATTCATGCCATAAAATTCAATCATCATCATGCATCACATCATACCACTATCCAAAATGAAACATCCCATAGACAAAACAAGAGAAAACACATGAAACTACACATGGAACTATGAGCTACTAACCCACCCCATACTTAAAATTTTGATGTCCTCATCAAAAGAAATCAAAACTCAAAAGTAAAGAGAAGAGTAAAGAGAGCTCACAATTCTTTATTCTTGCATGGCATCTTGAGGATTAGTTCGGAGGGTGACCGCGGCGTCTCCTTTGAAGTCGTGCGTTCAGCTCGCGCTCATACAATTGGTCGTGGAAAGGGTCTTGACTTGGCGGTTGGATTTGTGGGGCGGGACGCATCCATTGATCTTCACGGGAAGAGAAGTTCCCGGTCATCCACTCATTGAAACTCTCTTGGACGCTCCATCTTTGGTCCTCGACCGCCCTCAAGTCGTCCACATCACGTCTAGTGTAAGCGATGTTGCGGTTCACCTCCTCAAATTGTGCTTGGAAGTCCTCTTGGTGGTGGAAAAGTTGTTGTTGTTGGAAGTTGAGGTTTTGTTGTTGAAGATTGATTTGGTGTGCCTCTTGAAGCATGCTTGATTGTTGAAGTTGGAGATGTGCCATTTGGTTGGCCAAGAAGTTCATGTCCACCGTTTGATTAGGCTCGGGGAACACCATTCCGGGCCCATACCATTGGGCATACCCTTCATACCCTCCATAGCTGATCCATGAGGAACTTTGGAAATCCCTCACCATCTTCACTCATTCCCATGTGAGGTTCATTGGCTTCTCATTCTTAAACAACATCTCATAGAGTAGCATGGCCTCTTCCTTCATTGGCTTGCTCAATTCATGCCTTGCAAAGATGGAACAACCTAAGGCTCGGATCATAACGCGGAAGAGTGGACATGCTATCTCATTTGTTGGAGCGCCTTTCCTCATCTCACTTCTTCCGGCTACAAACTTCCAAAGATAGTCGACCTTCTCATTATCAACATAGGCGTCATCTCTCGGAAATGGGAACCCAAGGTAGGTGGCCAAGTTCCGGAGAGAGATCTCTTGCAACTCGTTGCCCATTTGGAAAGAGATCATGCCCTCGCTCTCGATTCCTTCATACGTGCACTTGAACGTTGCCATAAACTCGGATGTCAAGGCGGGATAATGAGTGTTGTTGCACCTTAGCAAGACATTGAGTCCAATGGTCGAGTAGCACCGAGTAAGAGCCTCGTCCATGCTCATCTTTTGAATAGACTCCTAATCTAACCACCGAGTGTGGTGAGATAGACCCATGAGTCGCTCATACTCTCTAGCCACATCATCATCCTCGAAACGCACATCGTCCATCCTTTGGACCCTTTTGGACGATTTCTTAGACTTTCTTGTTGCTTTCTCCATCCTTGAAGAAGATGCTCGGGTAGTCATGGTACCTACACACAATCAAGGCAAACAACTCCAAGATAAAATCTATACAATCATAACAATATCACAAGCTTCCACAACAACTAACTCATCATGCAAAGAGATAACCCCATACTTACTCTTAAGACACTCAATCCACAAAATCCAATGATGTGTGAACAAAGATTCACATAACAATGGTCAAGCTACAAGATATATCATGATAAATATACTATAACCAACATTCAAGCTCATGAATCCCTAAGATCACACAAGAGAAAATCAAATTGCATATGACCGACCAACAAAGGACATCGGGTCCAAGGTTCTCAACCTCGGTCCGAGTTCCTGGACCGACATGCAACATCGGTCCCGAGGTTCTGGGTACCTCGGGCCGACTCTAATCCGACTTCTCTACCTCTTTTCATCCATAAAACACTCTATCATGCTCCTAAAATCCAAAATCAACCATTTCTCATCGTCAATCGAAGTTCCAAGTAGGTTTTATCATGTATTACCAACAATTAAGCACAAATTTCACAATGCATACAAATCACCATGGATGCTCAAGGTCTAAGCTCACTCAATCATGTCAAATCTCTAATCTAGCAATGAAAGCATGAAATTCACAAGCAATCAAGTAGAGATTGAGATTCACATACCAAATATGAAGAAACAAAGACTTCTAGCAATCAACTTCTTAGAACCCAAATTTCTCTTCTAGATCTAGAAGAAGGATGAAGAACTATGGGATTTTGGTTGGGATTTTTGGCTTGTGGATCGACGTTTGAGGATGCTAGGGGTATGGATCGAGATTTGTGGTGAGGTTTTGTTGGGACGATATTAAGGACGCCAGTCATTAATATCCAAACCAATAATGATCGTCCCTTGTTTTGATAATGACAAACTCAAATGTATTTAACAAGTTGTCCAAGTATTGATCTCAGGTAAGTCCAGAGGACGCACATGAGCGAAAAGGACAACAAGTGAACGGCAGTCCCTAAGCTGTAGGGACGCACATCATCAGAACTTCCAAAGCTGAACGTAGTTGGCGAAGTCCCTGCGTAGATAGGACGGCGTCCTCATCAGGAAGGGACGCGCACCAAAATACGGACGAAGTTCAAATTCAAATCAAGGCCGCCCCAACATGATTACATCACATTCGGCCGTAGTCCTCAGAAGGAAGCTTCCCTTGTCTGGGCACGTGTAGACAATTCCAAAGATGTCGCTTTCCCAGCAATGGTCCCCTATCCACGCGGAGGCTTCCCAAGCGTCAACAGAGTTGACTTTCTCAAGAGGCTCATCGCACCGTTGATGAACGATCAAGGATCCTGCAAAGCCTCAGAGGACGCTAGAGGACAAGAACCACTTCCGCTATAAATACCCCCCCCCAAGGGTATGCATAGCGGTGTGGACTTTGAAGACTTTCTCCCAAGATCTCCCGAAGCATTCAAGTACAAGAACGAAGATCAAGAAGATCAAGTGAGCTTGAAGCAAGAGAAAGAAAGTCCAACCACATCAAATCCAAAACAAACAACAAAATAGTTAGAGTTGTAGTTTGTCTCTCACAATGAACCGTGAGAGACGTGAGTGATACCTTCCTTATAACTAAGAGAGTTAGGTTACTTTGTTAGGTGGAAAGGAGTGTTACTAGTGAGGCTAAGGACGGACGCTTAGCTCAGTGAAGTGTAACGACTCGCCTAAGTTGTAAGGACTCTCTCTTAATAAGATAAGGACGGCTATTGAAAATCCTCCAAGTAGAGGTAGAGGTTTACCCATAAGACTAGTTGGTCTTAGTGGGGTTCCTCTATAAATACTCGTGTCCATTATCTCACTGTGTTTCCTGTTAAGTCTAATTTCCACTGCACCTAAGGCGCCCTTAACCCAGTTAAGGACGCCCATTCTAACAGACTTACGATCCAACCAATTGGTATCAGAGCAGACGCTCTAGGTTAAGTTTGAGTTGCAGGAAACATGGACATGGAACCTATAGGTATCTCAAGTGCGAAAACACCTCGCCTGACGGACGACAACTTCAACCGGTGGAAGACAAGGTTCGAGTGCTTCGTGCGCAGTCAAAACTACCAATGCTGGCTGGTGATAAAGAACGGCGACCTCGAAGTCCCTGCTGCTAAGAAGGACAAGGAAGCAGATTGGGGTCCAGAAGAATTCAAACTCATGGAGGCAAACGTCAAAGCCATCTGTTTCTTACAAGGGACGCCACCCGTGTGAGCATTGTCCCAACTGCTAAGCTTCAATGGGAAGCCCTAGAGAAGTATCATGTTGGGACGCCTGAGATGAAAGAAGATGTCCAACTTGAAGCCAAAAGGGACTTCTACAAATTCAGGATGTTCACAAACGAGACCATCACCAACTATTCCTTCCGCTTTGAGGCCCTTCTAACAAAGTTGAAAAACTTGGGTGTCAAAGAAACGGAGATCACTCAAAGGATGAAGGTTCAAGTCTTGATCAATGGACTCACGGGACCATGGAACTTCGATAGGATGACGTTCAAAGAAAACCAGGCCAACAAGGGACTGTCCATGGAGGAAATCTATGGAAAACTCAAAGGGGTACGAAGCAAGAAGAAACCAAGATCTGGTGGAAATGGGAAAGAGTTCCCAAAATGAGTTGGCTCTAACTCTTGGGGCTAGGACGCCCGAGTATGAGCAATATTATCAAAGGCAAAGAGAGTTGAACTCAATGCTTGAAGCCAAAACTCAAGAGCACCAAGAGAATCTTCGTCTTCAGGCTTCAATAGAACGTAAAGGAAAGACAGAAGAACAAATCTCCAAAGAAGATGAGTTAGCCTTGTTGCACAAAACTCTCCGTGCATGGTACAAAAGAGGCAAAGTCCCAAGAATGAAGATGCCCTATAAGAAAGAAGTTCGAAAACCGACAGATGTAGAAATGAAGGATATAGTGTGCTACAAATGCAACAGAAAGGGACACATGGCCAAGAAATGTACCACAGGGTTAACATCAAAGGAAATGAAGGAAAAGGCGCTAGTTGGTGCATTTGAGAGTGCATGGGACGATCTTGACTCAAGTGATGAGGAGCCAGAAAATCAAGTGGCTTATATGGCTATGGAAGACGCCCCAGAGGACGTCTCTGAAACTGAGCAAGAGGTAACTCATGAAACTATGCTTAACTCTCTTGAAAAATGTTCAAAACCAAAGCTCATAAAATTAATAACTCAAATCATGCAAGACAGCTATGCTATGAAACAAAGCTTTGAAGAAATTGAATCCGAAAATATTGTTGTGGAATGTGAAAACTGTAGTACCATATCTTTTCAACTAGAGTCCTCTCAGGAAGAAGTCAAGTCCCTTAAAAGTCGGATTGTGTGCTTAAAGCTTGAAAATGCAAGCCTTAGGGACGAAGTCAAAGTTCTTGGAAAGAGTCCAATGACTGAAACTATGAATCCAATAGTCTTTGTTTCAGCCAGAAAAGGACTAGGGTATGATTCAGGCTCAAAGAACTCTCTCCCAAGTGACTTTGAAGCTAGCAAGACAACTGAACTAGAACTTGAGAGGGAAAAGACAAGGAACCTAGAAGAACGCATAAGAGTTCTTGAGAGTGGTGAAAAAGGGCAAAAGGACTACTACACAAATTCTGTCAGCCACAAAATTTACAAGAAAATTGCTAAGGGAAGAGGATCTAAGGTAGTGGACCCTGAGAAAATGAAAGAGAATAGAATTCAGCGTCCTAACAAAAAGTACTACCTTGGAAACTATTATAGGACGTGCTGGCATTGTGGCAAAGGTGGTCACTACCAGTACGAGTGTCTTAAGCTGAAACAAGATCTTGAAAGTGGAAGGAAGGCTAGAAATGGTCGCGAGAATGCTAAGCCTAAATTTGCAAATAGGACGCATGCTAGTGTGCCAAATGCTAAAACTCGATCTCCTAGGACGCAGGCTAGAAGATCAAATGATGTAAATGTCTATGATCATTTGCCTTTGAAGAAGTTTTACCCATGTAACGAACCAGGTAGGGGCCACCTTGCCTGGGTCGCAAAGAACTAACTCTTATTTTCAGGTGGAAGTGAGAGGAAGCCCATGGATCATTGATAGTGGCGCTTCAAATCATATGACTGGAAGCCAGATCCATCTCACTTCTATCCAATCAAATGCCACGGGAGGAACTGTCTCGTTTGGCAACAAGGGCAAAGGAAAAATCAAAGGGACGGGCACCGCAAAGCTAAACCAATCCATCAGTGCGTCCAAAGTCAGTCTTGTTGAAGGACTAGGCTTCAATCTCCTTAGTGTTTCCTAAATATGTGATCAAGGTGAAAATCTAGTCACATTTGACTCAAAGGAGCGCCTAGTCATCAACAAGAAATCAAATCAAGTCATTCTCAAAGGGACTCGCGAAAACAATGTCTACATCTTCAAGCCTGCATCCAAGTTGTGCTTATCTGTTTCTGCAGTGGACGCCAATCTCTGGCATCGACGTCTTGGGCATGCTGGACCTAGCACAATCTTCAAGCTTCATCAAAAGGATCTTGTAAGATGTCTTCCCCGAATTGATCCTGAGCAAATTGAGCAATGTGAAGAATGCATCAAAGGGAAGCAGACAAGATCGTCCTTCAAATCCAAGAATGAAGTGAGCACAAAGAAGCCATTGGAACTTCTTCACATGGATTTGTGTGGACCCATGCAAACCCAAAGCTATGGTGGAAAAAGGTACATGTATGTCATTGTAGATGATTTTTCAAGATTCACTTGGGTTCTTTTCTTGGTGTCAAAAGCAGATGCTTTCGGGATGTTCAAGATCTTCATCAAGCAAGTGGAAGTTACTCTTGGGACGAGCTTGAAAGCTCTAAGGTCAGATCATGGAACGGAGTTTAAAAACTCAGAATTTCTTGACTTCTGTGACCAACAAGGAGTCTCCCACAACTTCTCCTCTCCTCGAACTCCTCAACAAAATGGTGTTGTTGAAAGAAAGAATAGGACGCTGGAAGACATGGCAAGGACAATGCTCTTGGCTAGTGGCGTCCCCAAACACTTCTAGGCAAAAGCTGTTGCCACCGCAACCTACATCGTCAATCGAGCTATGATTCGTCCTTTGCTCAAAAAGATGTCTTACGAGCTCCTAAATGGAAGAAAGCCAAACATTTCACACCTGAAAGTTTTTGGGTGTAAATGCTTCATTCATAATAACGGCAAAGACAACATCGGCAAATTTGATGCTAGAAGTGATGAGGGAATATTTCTTGGGTACTCCCTCACAAGCAAAGCCTATAGAGTCTTCAACAAACGGACTCTTAAGCTTGAAGAAAGTATTCATGTGGTATTTAAAGAAAATGCTTCTCTCAAGAAAGAACCAAATAAGAAGGAACGTGGTTCGTCTCCTAAGGACGATGATGAAGAAGATGAAGAAGAAGAACCAAGAGGCTCCGCCGACAAATATTACGTTCCAAGGAACGCCCCTGAGTCTCGCGATGAGGTTTCAATGGGAGTTCCTAGTGAACAACAAGAGCCTTCTCAAACTTGGTCGCTAAACCAAGTAGAGGCCGGCGAATCAAGTCAACAAGGAGAAAGGCACAGTGTGGACGCTCCAGCTGAGGGGGAACACACTGAGCCAACCAATGAAGATGACGGATTTGACTCCGATGAGTCTGATTGGATGGACCCTAGGTGTACCCCTGCAAGGGACGCTACTCACAAAGGATCCAACCTTTCAAGACTTCACTTAACAGATCAAATCATCTCAGATATCTCAAAAGGAGTCCAAACAAGATCAGCTGTGAATCAGTCCCTCAACGCCAACATAGCGTTCTGTGCCTTCAACGCCTTCGTGTCTTTAGTTGAGCCTAAAAACATAAAGGAAGCATTCCAGGACGCTGACTGGATTCAAGCCATGCAAGAAGAACTCAATCAATTTGAAAGGAACAAAGTTTGGACCCTCGTCCCTCGTCCAAGAAACAAAAACATAATAAGGACGAGGTGGGTCTATAGAAACAAGCTTGATGAAAGTGGCCGCGTATCAAGGAACAAAGCAAGGCTTGTGGCTCAAGGCTATAGGCAAGAGGAAGGGATCGATTATGGTGAGACCTTCGCTCCTGTCGCTAGAATTGAAGCCATTCGCCTCCTCATTGCCTACGCTGCTCACAAGGGGTTCAAGCTTTTTCAAATGGATGTCAAGACAGCCTTCCTCAATGGCAAACTTAAGGAAGAAGTGTACGTCGCTCAACCTCTAGGATTTGAGGACGATGATCATCCAGATCATGTGTACTTCTTGGACAAGGCGCTCTATGGACTCAAGCAAGCACCTCGTGCCTGGTACGATAGGTTTGCGTCCTTTCGCTTGTCCAACGGATACACGCGAGGTAACATTGATAAAACACTATTCTTAAAGAAAGTCCTTTCGCTTCCAAAGACTATGTCGATGACATAGTCTTTGGAAGCACTAACATGAGACTTGTAGAGGAATTCAAGAACTTGATGAGTAGTGAGCTTGAGATGTACCTCATAGGAGAACTTAACTTCTTCTTGGGACTCCAAATCACCCAGCTCAAAGATGGGACGCGCATTCACCAACAGAAGTACATTCGTGAAATGCTCGAGAAGTATGGGATGAACTCTTCAAAATCAACCGCTACTCCCATCTCCCCCAACACTCGCCTTTATGCTGATGAAGAAGGCAAGAGTGTAGATCAAAAGCTCTACAGAGGCATGATAGGATCCTTGCTATACCTAACGGCAAGTCGCCCGGATATCATGTTCGCTGTGTGTTTGTGTGCTCGCTTCCAAGCAAATCCAAAGGAGTCCCACATGCAAGAAGTCAAAAGAATTTCCAGATACCTCAAGGGACGGGATGACCTATGCCTATTGATCGGTCCGGGTGTGGTGGTCAAAATTTAAATTTATAAACCGAACCTCACTTGTAATAAAGAGGTAGGGTGTCGAACACACGGGAGTTTGTGCGTTGAGAGTACCCGAAAGACTAAAAAGAGGTAAAAGAAAGGCAAAACGAGGAAAAACAAGGGAAATCACCTCGGACCGACACTAGTCACTTCGGTCCGAGGGTGGATCGAGGTTGATTGGCCGGGACCGACTTCACACAACGTCGGGCCCGATGTGTTGGGTACTTCGATTGGGCAAAAATAGTAGATCGGTCTTGGGTTTTTGGGTTCCTTCCCTAACTAGACTTGGGTAATTCCACCCCAATTTAGCCAATAAGTGTTGATCCTTGTGAGATCGAGGTTGCTAGCCTTCGATCCCTCCACTCTACTCTTCGACCCAAGGGAGTTTTCACTCTCCTTCGATGTTAGGTCTAGTGATTGGGTCCGAGATTGCTCCCGCTTACTCTTACTAATCACAAGCCCTAGGTCCCTTGTCTCCACAAGAGAATTGAAGCTTAGTGTAGAGAGGATTCATAGATCAAGCACTCAAAGGCTATGGAATTGGGGGTTCACACCCAATCCTAGCTAGGAGATTCCCCCATAGCCCAAGACTATGGAATCTACTCCATCAAGTTAGAGTACAAAGCAATCAAATGGAAAAGCAAGCAAATCTCAATCATCAATCTCAAATCAAAGTCAAATTGCATTCAAATCCAAAGGGGTTCACAATATCCAAATCCAAATTCCACTAAAACCAAAACTAAACAAGTACAAACTCACTAATCTCCTCTCTAGCTCCACCGATTTCCTCCTCTTCTCCTCCTCCTTTCTTCTCCTTGCTCTCCAAGTCTTCCTTGAGCCTTTGAGAGTGATTTTTTGTGTGGGATTCTTGGATGATCTCTAATCTCTCTCTAATTATGCTTTTCTCTTGATTGGGGACCAAGGAATTCCAAGTTAGAAGAAGGGCAAAATTGGAAGTTCACCACATTTGTGCCTTGGAGCCTAATCTTCACAATTGCCGACTCGGACCGACACGGGACAACCTCGGGCCCGACGTTGGGAACGTCGGTCCTGTGCTCTGGTTGCTCGATCTCGGGCCCGACTTGATGGTACTCGGTCCTGGGCCTCGATCCTTGTCTCTTCTTGGTTTTCCTTTAGTTCCTCTTCATTCTTGGCGTGGCTCATCCGTTCCTTGACTCCTTTGCTTAGCTCCTCCTTAAATGCTCCTCATTTGCGCCATTTTACCTACAAAACACAACAAACTCGCATAGTTTCCGAATCTTAAAGAAAACCGGGAACTAAGCTAAAAAGGAATGAAACTAACAAGGAAAGGAATGAAAAACACATATTTACAAGGGAAATTAACTACTAAAACACCACCAAAATGAGAGACATCAGAATACCCCATACTTAAACTTGCTTGTCCTCAAGCAATAACAATGTAAGCAAGACCGAAGCACAATCTTCAAGTAAAGCCTCATATGAAAAATCAATCAAGTAAGCACAAGTGATAGATATGCTAGCAAGATTACATCATCACACATGATCAAGTGTTCAAGGAATAAAGCCTAATGCAACAAAAGCCTCACTTTAGGTATGTGGAAATGTGTATCACTCATCATGTGTTTAGGCTTAGCAATGAACACTCAAACTCAACAATCATGCAAGTAAAGACTTTACCATTGAAGCTAATATCACCAATTCCTCCACCTAGAGATGCCTATTACAATGCACACAAAGAATTCGAACTTGGCTCAATGGAGGTCCTCAAAGAGGTTCCATTCGGCCGGGTTGTAATGAGGCTTTTGGTGTTTCTCAAGGTGGGAATCACTTTGGTCTTGTGGTGCTTACAAGGGGATTGAACTTTCTAGTCTCTCACCAAACTTACCAAATCATTCCACTTTCAACTTCACTCATCCAAAAGACTTTGAATTTTCTCCTTTCAACCCAAACATTCCACTTCATCTTTGCACTACACTTTTTGTTGGATTTTTCACACTTTTTCCAATTTGGACCGACTTGCACTAACTCGGGCCCGATGTGAACTTTAACTCGGTCGGTGCCCATTTTTTTTTACACTTAAGCTCTTTGCTTTCAATCCACTATTTTTTTCCAACTTTTCTTTCTTTCTTCACAACAAAGATGCACTACCCACTTGGTTTATAACTCCATTTCTTGCCCTTCACCAAAGATAATCTCAACTCTCCAAATACACTCCAAAACCTCTCACTAAAGTCCAATCCCATAAGGGTCAAGTCATATAGGCTAGGAATCATATTTTGAGGAGTTTCAAACAAAGGTCTAAGGCTAAAACGGGGCTACAAACAACGGTTTATCTTCAAGGTAGGATATGGAACATTTTGTGACTAAATGAAATAAAGTTCAAATCAATGTGACAATGCATAGAACAATTCTCATATTGGTCTTGGAAAATAGATAAACACCTCAATAACAAGTTTTACTAAGCATGCATGAGCTATTTCACACAAGAAAATGAGGGATATGCAATATCGAACAAACATCCCTAAAATGGCCAAAAATCATCTCACAAGGTTCACTCTAGCTTAGTTGCATCAAAACTCATCCAAGAACTCATGTGTTCAATAAAAACATGCTAGATATCATATCACATCAAAAGCAACATCCATGTAGAGGCTAAACTATCCAAGAATATGCAAAGGACTTTACATGCTCACATCATCATTAGCCTTCTTTAGACATCTAAGATGGGAATTCCTAGTCCAAAAATTGACATTTTTCACACAATTTTTCGAATTTTTATGGATTTTCGCAAAAATTTCTCAAACAAAAGCAAACAAACTCATCCATTCATACCATAAAATTCAATCATCATTCAACATCTCATCATGCCACTATCCAAATGAAACATCCCATAGACAAAACAAGAGAAAACACATGAAACTACACATGGAACTATTAGCTACTAACCCACCCCATACTTAAAATTTTGATGTCCTCATCAAAAGAAATCAAAACTCAAAAGTAAAGAGAAGAGTAAAGAGAGCTCACAATTTCCTTATTCTTGCATGGCACGTTGAGGCTTAGTTCGCTAAGAGAAGAGCCCATGTGACTCTTACTTCTTCACTTGGGTCAATCTTATCATAGAACTTTTTCACTCGATGACCATTCACCCGAAAGATCCTTCCATCGTTACCCATCAAATCTACCGCTCCTTGAGAAAGTATTTGATGTACCACAAACGGTCCGCTCCACCTCGTTTGAAGCTTGCCGGGAAAGAACTGAAGTCGTGCATTAAAGAGAAGAACCTTGTCCCCGACTTGGTAGGTTTTTGGGACCAACTTCCTATCATGCCATTTCTTTGTCTTCTCATTGTAGAACTTGGCGTTTTCGTAAGCCTTCAAACGCAACTCTCCCAACTCATGAAGGTCTAGATGTCTCTTCTCTCCGGCTAGATTCACATCCCAATTCATCTCTTTGAGAGCCCACTTGGATTTATGCTCCAATTCCACCGGGAGATGGCACGCCTTGCCATACACTAGATTGAAAGGTGTAGTCCCCAAGGGTGTCTTGTAAGCGGTCCTATAAGCCCATAGTGCATCATCAAGCTTAGATGACCAATCTTTCCTTGACTTAGACACCGTCTTCTCCAAGATAGCCTTGATTTGACGATTTGAAACCTTCACTAGCCCACTTGTTTGAGGGTGATACGGAGTAGCAACTCGATGAGACACCCCATACTTAATCAACACATTCTCAAAGCATCTTTCAATGAAGTGTGGGCCACCATCACTAATGAGAACTCTCGGCACGCCAAATCTAGCAAAGATGTTGCTCTTTAAGAACTTCATCACAATTCTTGCATCATTTGTCCTTGTTGGAATGGCCTCCACCCATTTAGAGACATAATCAACGGCCACCAAAATGTACTTGTACGGGCCCGACGTTGGGAATGGTCCCATGAAGTCGATCCCCCATACATCAAAGAGCTCTACCTCTAGCATTCCGGTTTGCGGAGTCTCATTTCTTCTTGACAAATTTCCCTCTCTTTGGCACTCCTCACATCTCCTCACATACTCATGCACATCCTTAAACATGGTTGGCCAATAGAAACCGCAATGAAGAATTTTAGCCGTGGTCTTTGAACTCTTGGCGTGCCCTCCGGTTGGTGAAGAATGGCAATGACAAATGACACTTTCAATCTCCTCACTTGGAATGCACCGCCTATAGATTCCATCGCTCCCTTCCTTGTATAGGTAGGGATCATCCCAATAATATTGCCTAGCATCATGTAAGAATTTCCTCCTAGCCGAGTAAGACAAATTTGGTGGGATCACTCCCCCTACAACAAAGTTAGCAAAGTCCGCAAACCAAGGGGTGACCCCTCTTTTCATGGTCTCAATAGATAGAAGACAAGTAGGAGGCGAAGATTTAACCAATCGAGGACGAGAAGGAATAGAGACCGAGTGAAGGATCTTACTTGATTTCATGGACCGACATTGCAAGGTATTGAGCCTGACGTGTGAGGATGTCGATCGGGTCGAACAAGTGCATATTTCTTCTTGGATCGACATTGAAGACCTCGGGCCCGAGCTACTGGGTACCTCGGTCCGACGTTCCATACTCCTCGCCCGATGCTCCGCCTTTGTCGATCCATCCTTTCTTTCCTTCTTGCTACTCATTAGCCCTTCATCCGACCTCATGGTATCTATTTCCACACCATCCTCCATCTCATTCATGTACTCTACGGGTAGCCAAGATAGATGATCGGCCACCAAATTCTCCGAACCCACCTTATCCTTGATCTCATGGTCGAACTCTTGAAGAAGAAGCATCCATCTCAAGAGCCTCGGCTTTGCATCCTTCATTTTCATGAGGTACTTGATTGCCGCATGATCCGTATAGACTACCACCTTAGATCCCACAAGATATGACCGGAACTTTTCAAACGCAAATACCACGGCTAAGAATTCCTTTTCTGTAGTCTTGTACTTGCATTGAGTTTCATCCAAGGTTTTACTTGCATAATAGATGGCATGCAACTTTCCCTCCTTTCTTTGCCCAAGAACGGCTCCCACGGCAAAATCACTTGCATCACACATCACTTCGAAGGGAAGATTCCAATCGGGTGACGCCATGATAGGTGCCGAAACCAAAGCATCTCTCAACCTACAAAAAGCACTCATACAATCCTCGGAAAATTCGAAGGGAACATCCTTCATTAAGAGGTTAGACAATGGTTTTGAGATTTTAGAGAAATCTTTGATGAAGCGTCTATAGAAGCCCGCATAACCTAAGAAACTCCTAACATCACGCACACAAGTAGGTGGGGGAAGTTTTTCAATTATCTCAATCTTAGCTCTATCAACTTCTATTCCTCTACTAGAAATGAGATGCCCTAAAACTATTCCTTCCTTAACCATGAAATGACATTTTTCTCAATTAAGCACCAGGTTAGTCTCTTCACATCTAGCCAACACTTTATCCAAATTAGCCAAGCAAGCATCAGAAGTGGAACCATAGACCGAAAAATCATCCATGAATACTTCCACTATTTCCTCTACCATGTCGGAGAAGATAGACATCATGCACCTTTGAAACGTTGCCGGAGCATTACACAAACCGAACGGCATGCGTCTATAGGCAAACGTTCCATAGGGACATGTAAAAGTCGTCTTATATTGATCATCGGGGTGAATAGGAATTTGCCAAAATCCACTATACCCATCAAGGTAGCAAAAGTATTCATGTTTTGCTAATCTTTCAAGAACTTGGTCAATAAAAGGAAGGGGGAAATGATCCTTACGAGTTCCACTATTCAACTTTCGGTAATCAATGCACATGCGCCATTTTGTAGTGGTCCTTGTAGGAATCATTTCTCCTTTCTCATTTTGCACTACGGTCAATCCACCCTTCTTAGGAACTACATGCACGGGACTTACATATTTGCTATCCGAAATTAGGAAGATGATTCCCGCATCCAACATCCTAAGTATCTCACTTTTAACCACTTCTTTCATATTAGGATTTAATCTTCTTTGTGGTTCAATAGTGGGTTTATGGCTGTCCTCCATGTAGATCCTATGCATGCAAATTGATGGTGAAATTCCCTTTAGTTCCTCTAATGAATACCCTAAGGCTCCTCTATGCTTTCTTAAGGCCGCTAGCAACTTAGACTCTTCCTCATCATTCAAATTAGCATTCACAATTACGGGCAATGAAGAGTTAGGACCAAGGAAGGCATACCTCAAGTCTTTTGGAAGCTCCTTTAGTACATGTGAAGGCTCCGGTGGTGCTTGAGTTTCCTGCGTTTCGGCCTTGAATACCTCCAAGTAGGACATCCCGCTCTCCACCTTCTCATCTTCCTCTTGATTAGCAACCTCCCTTTCGTTCTTCACTTCAACTCCATAGGGTGGTGGGATGGCTTTCAACTCTAGCTTCCTTGTACTTGGCTTATTAGATATAGCCTCCCATTGTACTCCACTTGGAAGAAATTGGACCATCTTGGCTTCTCTATGCAAGGCTTCCTTTGAGGTTGGTTTGAAGGAGAAATCGAGCTCTACTCCTCCAAATTCAAGGGACAAGTGACCTTTCTTCACATCTATCACGGCTCCAACCGTAGCAAGGAATGGTCTTCCCAAAATGATAGGCTCACCCGACACTTCTAACATGTCGACCACAACAAAGTCCGTTGGGACATAGTGCCCTTCTATACACAATGGATAGTCTTCCACCACTCCAATTGGCTCAATTGATGTTCCGTCGGCTATGGTCAACCTCATGTTAACCGGGGCAATGAGGCCCATGGCGGTAGACTTCCATATTGTGTATGGTATAACACTAGTACTTGCTCCAAGGTCACACAATGCTTGAAACTTCCTTGATCCAACACTTACAGTGATGGCAAATCTTCCGGGATCACCTAGCTTTTGAGGTAGCTACAAGATCTTCACCTCATCTTGCATCTCAACAATTGACCTCTTCTTGCTCAAAATTTCCTTCAAGAACTTTGCATAGGATGGCATCTCACTTAGAGCATCGGTGAATGGAATGGTGATGTTCAAGCCTTGCAAAAGCTTCAAAAACCGCTTGAACTTGCCCTCAACAATCTCCTTGGGCTTCTTCAAAGGATATGGAAGAGTTGTGCCACCTTGCTTCTTGCTTGGGTCCACCTCCTTGGATCGATCTTGACTTCTCTCCACATCTTTAGCTTGGACCGACTTTGGTGTGGCCTCGATACCGACTTTAGGAACCTCGGTCTTGGGGCAGAGATTTTCTGGAAACGTCGGTGTTGGGACGCTATCAAGAACGCCTGCGTACTTGTTAGTGTTCCACACAACCGTCCCTTAGTTTTGATATGACAAACTCACTATGATTCTAATAAAGTTGTCCAAGTATTCAGGAACGCCAGTGACCAAAAGGACAACAAGTGTGTATGGACGCCAGCTAACAGGAAGTAAGGACGAGCCAGAAACTACTTGAGCAAGGACGGAGTCCCAAGCAAGTAGGAACACAAGAAAGGAGTCCTTACTCACTAACCGACAGGATGACATCACTCGACAATGTTTGATCATCCAAGGACACGTGGAGACCGATCCTGTAGCAGAGTCCAACACTACGTGGCGGACGATCCTGTAGCAAAGTTCATCAACACGTGGCGGCCGATCCTGTAGCGGAGTTCATCACACACAGCTGCATACAGGAAGCTTCCTCATCACCGCCAAACTCGTGGAAGAAGATCCTGTAGCCACGTACCTGAAGGGCATGATCGTCAGAACGAGAATGACGCCCTTTCCCAAGTCCTATAAATACCGCAAGGCATTTATTGTGACGCCAACGCTTTCAAGAATATTCAGAGAGAATCAAAGAGAAAGCGACTCACTCAAGAACACAAAGAACAAACTCAAGAACTCAAGAACAGTGCTAAGACTTTGAGTTAGATCGAGTGAGATTTGTAACCCAAATCACAAAACTGTTTGTAATCGAAAGAAGAGAAAGAGAGTCCTACTAAGTACTGTAGGACGTAGGGATAGGAGTCCTTTAGTAGATTGAACCTGCTTAAGTTGTAGGCTTAGAGGAGTCCTTTACTAGTGGACTTAGGAAGAACGCTAAGTGCTAGAGAACTGTAAAGACTCGCCAATACAACTGTAAGAACGTTCAATATAAAGGAAGAACTATTCAAAAATCCTCCAAGGAGGTAGAGGTTTACACTCAAGGACTACTTGGTCTTGAGTGGTTCCTCTATAACTCATTGCGTACATTACTTACCTGTTTAGTACTATTTCCGCTGCATTACTCTAGGACGCTCCTACACCTCGTAGGAACGTCTAACCAAAGGACGCCTTTACCAAAGTAAAGGCTGTCCCTCAGTACTAACGATCCAACAATTGGTATCAGAGCAGGCGCTCTAGATTCTTATTGAGTTGCAGGTAAAGATGGACATGGAACCCATTGGAATCTCTTTTGTGAAGCCTCCGCGTCTGACGGACGGCAACTTCAACCGCTGGAAAATTAGATTTGAGAATTTCTGTAGAAGCACAAATTATTAATGCTGGAACGTTATCAGAAAAGGTGATCTCAAAGTTCCGGAAGACAAGAAAGACAAAGAGGACGAGTGGGGTCCTGATGAATTCAAGCTAATGGAGACAAATGCTAAAGCAGTGTGCTTCCTTCAAGCGTCCCTCTGCGAAAGGGACGCCACAAGAGTTAGCAATCTCCCCACAGCAAAACAATAGTGGGAAGCTCTTGAGAAATTTCATGTTGGAACTGCAGAAATGAAAGAGGATGTCCAGCTGAAAATCAAGGAGTTCTATGCTTTTACTATGTTGCCAAATGAATCTGTGAACGATTACTCGTACCGTTTTGAGGCCCTTGTCACCAAGATGAGAAACTTGGGTATTCCAGAATCAGAAATCTCCATGAGGAATAGAGTTCAAGTAGTCATCGATGGGTTGACTGGAGTCTGGAATTTCGATAGGACGACTTTCAAAGAAAACACAGCCAACAAAACTCTAGATATGGAAGAGATCTATGGGAAGCTCAAGCAGTACGAAGAAAGAAGAATCTCTGACATGGCTCAGCTAGGAAAGAATCCTCAAACTGATCTTGCTTTGGCGTCCACAACACCAGAGTACGCCGAGTACCTACGTGGCCAAAGATATCTAGCGCTGATGATGCAAAACAAAGAAAAACTTGAGAACTTGCGTTCCAAAGAGAAAGAAAGAAAGCCAAAGGAAGAGATTGACTCAGATGAGGAACTCTCTCTTATTCACAAGGCTCTCAAGTACTATAACAAGAAGAACAAGCATAGCAGCAAGAGCAAGTCCTACAAAAAGGAGAGTCCCAAGTACACAGAGGCTGAAATGAAGGAACTCACATGTTACAAATGCAACAAGAAAGGACATTTTGCCAAAAAATGTACTATGGGAACGTCCTCCAAGGACAAGAAGAAAGCTCTCATTGGAGCATGTACAGCTGCCTGGGATGATCTCAGTTCAAGTGATGATGAACGTGACGATCAAGTTGCATACATGGCAGTGGAGGACGCTCCAGTTGTTGAAGAGAACGCCTCCGACAACGAACAAGAGGTAACTCATGATTCCATGATGCGTTCTCTAGAAAAGTGTTCAAAACCAAAATTGCTTAAACTCATTGGTAAAATCATGGAGGAAAGTCTTGTTATGAAAAGAAGAATGGATGAACTCGAAGATGAAAATATTGTAGTTGAATGTGAGAACTGTAATTCAATGACTATTCAACTAGAGTCCTCATGTGAAGAAACTAAGTCCCTAAAAACTGAACTTGTGTGTCTTAAACTTGAGAACGCCAAGCTTAGGGAAGAAGTGAAAGTTTTGGGAAAGAGTCCCATAGTTGAGGAAGTAAAACCAATAGTCTTTGTCCCAGCTAAGCGTGGTCTAGGTTATGAATCTGACTCTAGGAACTCTCTCCCTAGTGACTTTGAGGCTAGCAAAACTTCGGAACTTGAGCTAGAAAGAGAGAAAACCAAGAATCTCCTTGAAAGAATTAGAGTCCTAGAGAGTGGAGAAAAAGGTCAAGAGGACTACTACACTAACTCCACCAGTCATAAAATTTACAAGAAAATTGCTAAAGGGGACGGTTCAAAAGTGTGTGATCCCCAAAAGATGAAGCAAAATAAAATCCAACGACCAAGCAAGAATTACTACCTCGGTACTTACTATAGGACGTGTTGGTACTGTGGACAAGGTGATCATTTCAAATATGACTGTGTAAAACTTAAGGAAGACATTGAGAGTGGTAACGCTGCTAGGACTATCAATGAAAATGCTGAGTCCGTTCCTAAAGCTAGTTCTTAGCGTCCTAGACGTTCTAGAAGTTCTTTCCGCAAAAATGCCATTTCTAATGATGTTAACTTAAATGATTATATGCCAGAACCAGAGTTCTATTATTGTAATGAGCCAGGTAAGGAACACCTTGCCTAGGTCGCCAAGAACTAACCTTGTTTTGGCAGGTAGAAGTGAGGGGACGCCCATGGATCATTGATAGTGGCGCCTCAAATCATATGACAGGAAGCCAGATCCATCTTACTTCTATCCAAAGTAGTGCCACGGGAGGAACTGTCTCGTTTGGCAACAAGGGCAAAAGAAAGATCAAAGGAACGGGAACTGCTATTCTCAACCCGTCCATCAAAGCAACGAATGTCAGTCTTGTTGAAGGACTTGGTTTCAATCTTCTTAGCGTCTCTCAGATGTGTGATCGAGGTGAAAATCTAGTCACATTTGACTCAAAGGAGTGCCTTGTTATCAACAAGAAGTCCAACAAAGTTGTTCTCAAAGGAGTTCGCAAGAACAACATCTACATCTTCAATCAAGAGTTCAAGCCTAAATCAGAGTTGTGTCTATCCGCTTCAAAGAAGGACGCTGATCTCTGGCATTGTCGACTTGGTCATGCTGGACCTAGCACGATCTTCAAGCTTCACCAAAGAAATCTTGTGAAGGGACTTCCCCGAATTGATCCTGAGACGATTGAACAGTGCGAAGCCTGTATCAAAGGGAAGCAAACAAGAACGTCTTTCAAGTCCAAAAATGAAGTCAGTATGAAGAAGCCTTTGGAACTTCTCCATATGGATCTTTGTGGACCAATGAAGACGTTGAGCTACGGTGGAAAGAGGTACATTTACGTTCTTGTAGATGATTTTTCTCGATTCACTTGGGTTCTTTTCTTGGCTTCCAAAGCAGATTGTTTCAATGCGTTCAAAGTCTTCATCAAACAAGTGGAAGTTGCCCTTGAGACGCCTCTCAAAGCCATAAGATCAGACCATGGAACGGAGTTCCAAAACTCAGAATTCCTGGCCTACTGTGATCAACATGGTGTCTCGCACAACTTCTCAGCTCCAAGGACTCCTCAACAAAATGGAGTTGTAGAAAGAAAGAACAGGACGTTAGAGGATATGGCAAGAACTATGCTTTTGGCTAATAGCGTTCCCAAGTACTTCTGGGCGGAAGCTATTGCCACAGCATGCTACATCATCAATCGTGCAATGATCCTTCCTCTTCTGAAAAAGACATCTTATGAGTTGTTGAACGGAAAGAAGCCTCGCCTTGACTATCTCAGAGTTTTTGGGTGTAAGTGTTTCATTCACAACAATGATAAAGAGAAACTTGGAAAGTTTGATGCGAGAAGTGATGAAGCCATATTCCTTGGGTACTCTCTCTCCAGCAAAGCATATAGAGTTTTCAACAAAAGGACTCTAAAGCTTGAGGAGAGTATTCATGTTGTGTTCAAAGAAAGTTCTTCTCACAAAGAAAAAGCAAGAAAGAAAGAACGCTCCTCGTCACAACAGCAGGACGACTCTGAAGATGAAGTTGAAGAATGGTTCTCTGAAAAGTACTATGTTCCTAAGAACGCTGCTCAAAATCCTGATGAAGTCTCAATGGAAGTTCCCAGTGTTGTTCAGGGAGTTCCATCTCATAGTGAATCTTCAGTTCAACAAGATGTAGCTGAATCAAGTCAACAAGGTGGGCAAAGTCAAGGTGTGGACGCTCTCTCTGAGGGGGAACGCACTGAAGACGATGCTCAAGATGATAGTGATGATTCTGATGGGGACATTGATCCAAGATTTGCTCATTTATTTCAAAGGGAGTCCCGCTTCTCTCGGGATCACCCAACATCCCAGATTATCTCAGATCCTTCTCAAGGAGTTCAAACTAGGTCAGCTGCAAGCAAGTCCCAAAGTGCAAATTTGGCTTTCTGTGCATTCAATGCCTTTGTCTCTATGGTGGAGCCAAAGAATATCAAAGAAGCACTTCAGGACGCTGACTGGATTCAAGCAATGCAAGAAGAACTCAACCAGTTTGAAAGAAACAAAGTTTGGACTCTCGTCCCACGTCCCAAAGGCAAAAATATCATAGGGACGCGATGGGTGTTTAGAAATAAGCTTGATGAGAGTGGACGTGTGTCAAGGAACAAGGCAAGACTGGTGGCTCAAGGATTCAAGCAAGAGGAAGGCATAGACTATGATGAGACCTTTGCTCCTGTTGCTAGAATTGAAGCCGTTCGTCTTCTTATTGCCTTCGCCGCTCACAAAGGATTCAAGCTATTTCAGATGGACGTCAAGACTGCCTTTCTCAATGGAAAGCTAAAGGAGGAAGTGTATGTTGCTCAGCCGCCTGGCTTCGAGGACGCCTCTCACCCAGATCACGTGTACTACTTGGACAAAGCGCTCTATGGACTCAAGCAAGCCCCTCGTGCATGGTACGACAGGTTTGCGTCCTTTCTTTTGTCTCATGGGTACACTAGAGGTTCAATAGATAAAACTTTGTTCATAAAGAAAGTTCACAAGGACATTTTGATTGCTCAAGTTTATGTTGATGATATTGTCTTTGGTAGCACTAACATGAAGCTTGTAGATAAGTTCAAGTCCTTAATGAGTAGTGAGTTTGAGATGTCTCTCATTGGAGAACTCAATTTCTTCTTGGGACTTCAAATCAATCAACTCAAGGACGGGACGCGTATTCACCAACAAAAATATGTCCGTGAGATGCTTGAGAAGTACGGGATGAACTCGTCCAAACCTGTTGCAACCCCATGTTCTCCAAACTCGCGTCTTTACGCAGACGAACAGGGAAAGAACGTTGATCAAAAACTATACAGAGGGATGATTGGTTCTTTGCTCTATTTGACCGCAAGCCGTCCCGACATTATGTTTGCCGTTTGCTTGTGTGCACGCTTCCAGGCAAATCCAAAGGAGTCCCACATGCAAGAAGTCAAGAGGATCTTTCGTTATCTCAAAGGACGCGACGATCTTTGCCTTTGGTACCCCAGGAAGACGTCCTTCAAGCTTGTTGGCTACTCGGACGCTGATTATGCGGGACATGTAATTGATCGGAAAAGCACTTCAGGAATGGCACAGTTCCTTGGTTCATGCCTAGTCTCTTGGGGATCTAAGAAACAGAACTCTGTGGCGCTTTCAACTGCGGAAGCCGAGTACGTTGCTGCTGCCTCGTGCTGTTCACAAGTTATTTGGATCAAATATCAACTAGAGGACTACGGTATCAATCTTGAAACTATTCCTATTCGTTGCGATAACACAAGTGCTATTGAAATTTCTAAAAATCCTGTTTTTCATTCACGCACAAAGCATATTCATATAAGGCATCATTTCTTGCGTGATAATGTTGAACTAGGACTCATTAGTATGGAGCATGTAAGGACTGAAGACCAAATAGCTGATATTTTCACTAAGGCGCTTGATAGACGTCCCTTTGAGCATCTCAGGTTGCTCTTGGGGATGATAACTTTTAAGTAGCAAGTCCCGTTCTACTATTCTCTCAATGATTGGCTATGTTTAGTAGATTCTAAGTGTTTAAGGACTGTTATGCATTAAATTCATATTTGCAAGGACGCTAGTCTAAAACTTCATATGTTTGCTACTTTGGAACACCATTCAAACTTTCTCTATTTTGTCTTGAAAAGAGTATCCCTGATCACCTAACCCTCATTATAAGCCGAAATGATGGGAACTCTAAGCTTACCCTAGCCGAGAACCCCGCAAAAGCGTCCTATGGGCTTCATATTTTCTTTTACGGGACGTACTTGCGTTGTTCTCAACTGGTTCGAAAGGTGATCACAAGAACGGTAAGTATGAGAGAACGCTCAGTGCTTGTTGGTAAGAACGCCAGTTCAGTTGTTAAGGCGTAGTTGAAGAGTCAGAATTTTGAACTTTTGAAAGTGTGAACAGTGACCGTTTCTTTTTCTCAATGCTTAAGGGGGGAGTTTCGCCACGTGTCGAACAGTTAAACAGTGGTAGTTACCGTTTGTGCCACCGCTTCCTCTATAAAAGGCCAGAACAGTCGCTCTCAGAATTTATTACGCTCAACCACTTTCTCGCTCTCAAATTTGCTCTGACATCTCTCTAGAACTCCGGCAGCTTTCTCTCACTAAAATCTCATCTGGCAATGTCTCAACAACTAAAGAACGTGGCAGGATCTTTTACCGGCGGGAAGCGTAGAAAGCTGGTGAAGTCCCACTACATCGAGAAGCCAAGGCCTATTGTTCTCAATGAGTCTCTCCTGGACTTCATCAACAAGAAGCCCAGGACGCTGTACAATCTTATAAGAGAACGTATGGAGCTGCCAGAAGTAAAGAACGATGAAGTGAAAACCAAGAACTACAAGAGATTCATTGAGCGGTTTGTCGTTCCCAGCCTCCACAACACAGAATACCAAGACTTACCTGGACGGATGGACGATGTACTGTTCTTCTCTCAGTTCGGAGGTGAGAACCTTGGTCCTCTTCTTGAACTAATCCCGGACTTGCACAATGCAGTCCTGCCCGAGTTCCCCATGTACCCAAGGAACTCCATTGCCTTCCAAATGACCAAGAACCGAGTACCAAGTCCTTCTCCTCCTCCTCCTGCCGCCCCCACAATAACAACCAAAAAGCTGCTTAAGCGTTCAGCCCCTTCTTCTCCCCTATCCAAATCTTCCCAACCCTTTTCCACCTCCAATCCAACGGAGATTGTGGACAAGTTCCCTTCTCACATTAAGGAGGGACGCTCCAAGAAAGTTCACGATCCAAGGCCCCAAAAAAGGGCCAAGACCTCAAGCGTCCCATCCTCTAACCCTCCCACCAAACGGCCAAGCACCACAAAAAGGCCGTCCAACCTTTCCAAAGAATCCACTCCTCCCCCTCAATCACTCAAAATTGTTCAACTCCCCTCCCCTCCTCCGTCCCCCCAACCCTCCAAAGCAAATGCTCTAATCCCCTTCCCTCCCCGCATTCATTCCCCTCTCAATCTGGCCAATTTCCCAAGTGCCCCAGCTCATATCTCGCCCCCTAAGGACCCCGAGACTCCAAAGTCCCGCCGCCCATCATCCGAGAGTGGCCCAGATGAGGCTGAGCGAACGTTTGAGCATACGTTTCGCCGAAGGAAGGCTGGCGAAAAGCCCAAAGTATTGCTCGCACGGGACGTTCCTGCACAGATTGAAGACGTTCCCTCTTCCTCCTCATCCTCTAGCTCATCTGAGAGCCAAAGAGGTACGCCGGCTCAGGTCTCCCCTTTCATTGATGTCGTAGGGGATTCCAATGATGAAGCCGAAGGAGAGGTGAACGCTCCTTCAGAACAGGTTGAGGACGTTGGTCAGCACCAGGTCGCTCAGGAGAACGCCGAGCCAACTCTCTCTGAGGAGCTCGCGCGTGATGCTCAGGAAGTCCCTCCCTATAACCAGTCCCTCCCCATCCTCAACCCCTCCCCAGCACCACAAGAAAACCCCTCCCCCACAATCCAATCAGAATCCCAAGTCCCAGCGGACGCCGAGCCCACAACAACTGATCAACAAATAGAGGCTCAGGACGCTGAGGGCGCGTCCCAAGGACAGAGGTCTGCTGATCAAGCCACAGCTGGTGGCGATGCTGACAGTGACTCAGAGAAGGCTGAGGACGAGTCCGATGATGATGATGAGGACTCTGAGTCCCCCAAGGGCAAGCGTAAGAGGAAGAACGCTGGTGTGCCCGTCAAAGTCCTCAGTCCTCTTATTTATTCTGAAGAGTGGCTCGCCTCCTTCGATGATGAAGCTGTTAAGGAGTTCCTCGATCTCCTAAGATTTCAAGGATGGCAGAACGTTGGACCAGCGCCGATAACAGTTGACAAGGAACAGGTTAACGCGTTCTATAGCGATCTGCGCTACAAAGCAAAAGAAGGCTCCCTTCACTTCAAAATTGAAGGTGAGAAAGCCTCCATAACAAAACGCCAAATGCGTTCCTTCCTTGGCCTAGGTTCACGCAAGCCACCATCTGATGCTCTTAGCTCACTTCCTGAAGGCGGCTTCGAAACAACTGATCAAGAACTGCCTCTGGTTGAGCACGTCTTTCAAGGGAAAAGGCCGATGGGACTCGACAGGGTAGCTCACATTTTGAGCAAGGTTGGCGCAATCATTCACTACTTCATCTGCCGCGCCATTCTTCCAAGGCAGGAAAAGCGTTCAATCGTGCAAACTCACGATATAATTCTGATTGACGCAATTCTTGAACGCCGCCCAGTCAACTTAGCCAGAATTGCGATGCAACATATGGCCAAGTGTGGAAGGAAGAGGCACGCCTTGCCGTACTCTGGTGTAGTGAAGGCGATTTTGCAATCTCAAGATGCTTATGATGAGAGCACTCCCTCTGAAGAACTTGGCTTAAAATGGGACGCCAAGAAGGGACTGGTTGAAATTAGACACAATGAAGAGCTGCCGTCCGTTCTAAAACAGTTGAAAGCTGAGGCTGAGGAAGCTCAAAAGAAAGCTGAGGAAGAACGCTTAGCTGCTGAGGCTGAGGCCGCAAGGCATACTTCGACGCCTCAAGAGTTCTTCCAGGATCAAGAGCCTGCTGTCGATCTTACAACTCTAGATCAGATGCTTTTAGGACGCTCTTCTCCCCCAGCCTTCCCTCCAGACGCTCCTTCTTCAAGTTCAGGTCCTTTGCCCCGTTCTGCTCCTGCCAACATCTCTCAGCATCCTCCAGCAGAACTCATGGGTGCGATCTTGGACAACCAGTACCTAATCTTCTCAGCTCTCAAAGATCTATCTTCTGCGTTCTCCAAGGCAAATGAACTTAATGAACAACTGCTCAAGTTTTACCAAGACCAGAGCCGTTCTCAGTGATTGCCACCACCCCTTTAATCCCCTATCATTTTGCCTTTGCTTCTTTTGAACTTCAAACACTACGTTCTATGTCTGTAATAACTCTAAGTTTGTTTGAATGGCAATTACATTGTTTGCTTGCATATGTGTTTAAGCGTTCCACTGCTTTTAGTTATGTGTTTGTGCTAACGTCCTTATCACTTGTTATTTTTTTCGATGATGCCAAAAGGGGGAAGTGTAGTTTTGCAGAGATGCGCTACATATTAGTTATCTAGAATAAGCAAGTGTTAAGGGGGAATTATTAAGTGAAAAGTCTAAGGAACGCTCCTGCTAGAATAAACGAGGACGCTTAGAAACTTTTCTAGGACGCGACTCTCTCCTTTAAATCCAAAAGCTAGAGAATCAAAGATTGAAAAATTGTGCTTATTAAAATTTCTCTAAGTGTTAGAGGACTCTTTTAAGTTTTCATGCATGCTAAGTTCCAATATCAAAATTATTTTGCTGAAGAGTTTGTCATCATCAAAAAGGGGGAAATTGTTAGGACGCTATCAAGAACGCCTGCGTACTTGTTAGTGTTCCACACAACCGTCCCTTAGTTTTGATATGACAAACTCACTATGATTCTAATAAAGTTGTCCAAGTATTCAGGAACGCCAGTGACCAAAAGGACAACAAGTGTGTATGGACGCCAGCTAACAGGAAGTAAGGACGAGCCAGAAACTACTTGAGCAAGGACGGAGTCCCAAGCAAGTAGGAACGCAAGAAAGGAGTCCTTACTCACTAACCGACAGGATGACATCACTCGACAATGTTTGATCATCCAAGGACACGTGGAGACCGATCCTGTAGCAGAGTCCAACACTACGTGGCGGACGATCCTGTAGCAGAGTTCATCAACACATGGCGGCCGATCCTGTAGCGGAGTTCATCACACACAGCTGGATACAGGAAGCTTCCTCATCACCGCCAAACTCGTGGAAGAAGATCCTGTAGCCACGTACCTGAAGGGCATGATCGTCAGAACGAGAATGACGCCCTTTCCCAAGTCCTATAAATACCGCAAGGCATTTATTGTGACGCCAACGCTTTCAAGAATATTCAGAGAGAATCAAAGAGAAAGCGACTCACTCAAGAACACAAAGAACAAACTCAAGAACTCAAGAACAATGCTAAGACTTTAAGTTAGATCGAGTGAGATTTGTAACTCAAATCACAAAACTGTTTGTAATCGAAAGAAGAGAAAGAGAGTCCTACTAAGTACTGTAGGACGCAGGGATAGGAATCCTTTAGTAGATTGAACCTGCTTAAGTTGTAGGCTTAGAGGAGTCCTTTACTAGTGGACTTAGGGAAAAGCTAAGTGCCAGAGAACTGTAAAGACTCGCCAATACAACTGTAAGAACGTTCAATATAAAGGAAGAACTATTCAAAAATCCTCCGAGGAGGTAGAGGTTTACACTCAAGGACTACTTGGTCTTGAGTGGTTACTCTATAACTCATTGCGTACATTACTTACCTGTTTAGTACTATTTCCGCTGCATTACTCTAGGACGCTCCTACACCTCGTAGGGACGCCTAACCAAAGTAAAGGCTGTCCCTCAGTACTAACGATCCAACAGTCGGGCCGACTTCAGGGCATGTCGGGTCCGAGTTCTGCTCAACCTCGGTCCAACTCAAGGGACCTCCTCCATCTACTGGATCGATGTCTGGGCACGTCGGGCCCGAGGTGCTGGGAACCTCGGTCCGACCTTCTTCTCTTGTCCTTGGCACGTGTGGCTCGGGCAAACTTCGTCCACTCCTCAATCCTATGGCTCGAACTTCATTTTGTTGTTGTTGAGCACAGGGATTCTCCTCGGGTCGGCCTGGGAGTCTCCCTTCTTCTCATGGAAGTTGGTTTGCCATGTGAACAAATTGGTTGTCCACTTGTCTTCTCCACACACCAAACTCCTTGAATTGGGTGCCCATGTCATCAAATCTTCTCTCTATGTTGGTGACTTGATTCTTCAAATCTTGAGCCCATTGTGGTGTTTGCTCATAGAATCCCGAAGGTCGGTATGGTGGTGGTTGGGCCCTTGGCTCGTTTTGGTTGAAGTTGTTGCTGTAGCCACTAGCTTGGCCTTGGTTCCACCTTCCTCCATTGTTGAAACTGGTTCTCCCTCCGAAGTTCCTTTGAATATAGTTGGCCTCCTCAATTTGCTCGGCTAATCGGACTTGGCGCTCATTTGGGCACTCTTGGGCTCCATGGTTTAAAGAGCCACACTCTTCACAAGCTCTTGTGCTTTGTTGGAGATGACCCATCTTCCTCCTCATCTTGTTCAACTCATCCTCCAAGAATTGGATCTTCACATCTTTATCCACCTCTTCACTTTTTGGATCGTAGAGCCTCTTCGGACCGTCTCCATGGACTCTCACTTCCTTGCTCACTTGATTGACTCCATACATGGCCTCATAATCGGAGAGCTTATCTAGCAACTCCCACGCTTGCTCCGGAGGCAAGTCAATGAACCCACAATCGGTATGAAGGTTCAATTTATCCTTGGTGGCGGGATTGATTCCTTGGAAGAAAATGTCTTGAAGGACATAAGTTTGTTGCCCATGCGTTGGACACGCCCTTAACATTTCCTTGAACCGGTCCCATGCCTCGAAGAGTGGCTCGTGAGCTCCTTGTTGAAAGCTTGCTATCTTCCTCCTTAGCTCCGTCGTCTTGGTGGGTGGAAAGAACTTCATTAAGAAAGCTTCATTGAGAGCCCTCCATGATGTGATGGAACGAGGTGCTTGACTCTCCTACCAATGCAAGGCCTTTCCTCCCAATGACCACTTGAAGGCTTTGAGTAGCACGTACTCAAATGTCTCGTCATCCGTCGAGATGGTCTCACATAGGTCCTTGAATTGCTTCACATGCTCGATCGGGCACTCATTCGGTCTCCCTTGAAATTGCTCTCTCTTGATGAGTGAGATGAATTGAGTTTTGATCTCAAAATTCTTTGACACCTCCGGCAAGACGATGGCCGGTTCGGGCACCTTCAACTCCGGATGCATGTATTGTCTAGCATTCCGGGGTTGGGTGTTGATTTGAGCCTCCAATCTCATCCTTTGCTCACGCTCTCTCCTAGCCTCGGCATCTCGGTTCGCCATTTCAATTTGCATTCGAGCCATATCAGCTCTCATCCTTTCAACCTCCTCATCACGGGCTTGGTCTGCCATCCTCTTCTTCTTTCGGGCTTGCTTGATAATGCTTTCCGGATCACACACAAAGTCGAGCTCAAGTGTTCCTCGGATGGAACGAGCTCGCATACACCTACAACCAAAGACACAAACAAAACCGAATCAAAACAAACAAGGGGTTTGGGCTAGTCCCTCACCCTAATCACTACCAAATCAATGACTCAACACAAGAGGGTACCTCAAACAAGTAGAACTCCCCGGCAACGGCGCCAAAAATTCTGATCGGTCCGGGTGTGGTGGTCAAAATTTAAATTTATAAACCGAACCTCACTTGTAGTAAAGAGGTAGGGTGTCGAACACACTGGAGTTCGTGCGTGGAGAGTACCCGAAAGACTAAAAAGAGGTAAAAGAAAGGCAAAACGAGGAAAAACAAGGGAAATCACCTCGGACCGACACTAGTCACTTCGGTCCGGGGGTGGATCGAGGTTAATTGGCCGGGACCGACTTCACACAACGTCGGGGACGATGTGCTGGGTACTTCGATTGGGCAAAAATAGTAGATCGGTCTTGGGTTTTTGGGTTTCTTCCCTAACTAGACTTGGGTAATTCCACCCCAATTCAGCCAATAAGTGTTGATCCTTGTGAAATCGAGGTTGCTAGCCTTCGATCCCTCCACTCTACTCTTCGACCCAAGGGAGTTTTCACTCTCCTTCGATGTTAGGTCTAGTGATTGGGTCCGAGATTGCTCCCGCTTACTCTTACCAATCACAAGCCCTAGGTCCGTTGATACGTGACAACCTTCGGAGTGAAGGCCGCCACGCGTTGAAGGATGCCCAAGGATATGGATCTCGGGTTGGTATGCGCAGGATTGTTGATGAAGATGATGATTGAGAGAAAAGGAGTTATTGTTGAGGATGATCGATCAAAGCAAGCAATAGAACACGCCAATTTGGTGTTAAGACTCCCAGGAAATCAACTTCAATAAGTCAATTTCTAAGGATTCAAAACTGATTTTTATTGAAAGCAAACTTGAGTTTAAATAGACAAACTAGGAAGCCAAAATTCTATCTTCTAACACTTGCCTAAGATAGAACTTTGCTTGGAAAAGAAGCTATCTAACTAATAATATGGAAATAACTAATTAGATAAAAGGAAATAACAAAGATAATAACTTCTAACAAACTAACAAACTCGAATTTCCTAAAATATGCTAAAATCTTAAAGATAAAAATAAGGAAACTTAAAGATTCCCGTATGATTTTGTACTGTTCTCAGTAAAACGCATTTTGGACAATCTTCTGGTCGGATTCTCATCTTGACGTCAACTATGAAGTTGTAGATCCTTGAATAAGCTTTCCAACGCATCTTGAATCGTCTCGAGATCATTTTCCTAGCCAAAGTTATGGCTGTTTTACTGAACAGTACTCAAGCTGTGACGAGAACTTGAACTTCCGAAATTTCTTGAATTTAATTCTTTTTCTTGGTGGCCTAAGACTCCATTGATGGACATAATCAAATGATAATTTCAGATCCATGAACACCTTTTTAAATTTAAATGATCGGGATCTTAGTAAAGGTCTTGGCCTTTGGCCTCCATTCGTCTTCAACGAATCATTCTCTTGGATCCTCCCTTGATTTGTATCATTCTCCCCTTTTTGAATTCGACTTGTCTTCAAGGCGACGTTGGTAAAGAACAAAAGGACTTGGTATGAATTCTCTAAAAGAAGATCTTCATTGTATTGCATAGGCACCAATTCAAGGATGTTTGGACATACCATACTTGTTTTGTGTGTTGATATCTCTTTTTCCTTCTTAACCATGCCCACAAGTGGTATTGCCTTTGGTACCTCTTTGGGTTTCACATTGAGCCATGTTAGGGCTGATCTTGGAGGTGGAAGGATCGGCGTTGATGATGACAACGTTGGCCAAGCAAAAGAATCTTCAATAGGATCCAAAGAAAGCAAATTTGGCGGTTCTTCTTCTTTATTGTACTCCTCAAAATCACAATTTTCCTCACCCATATGGCTGGAATATGTGAAAAGATTGTTGACAATTGAAGAGCACTCATCATTATCTTCGATTGGGTAGTCATATGAGCAAACTTCGGGGTTGATGCTTTGCGAAATCTCCAAGTGAAGTTGAAGACGCTCATAAAAATCCGCACTAACATACATTGAAGACCCAAACTTGTGCTCCAAGGCGAACAAAGATAGCCTCGGCGGATTAGGTTTTGGCCTGAGCACAACTTAGTATTTTGACCTTTTCGGGGGTCAGACGAACTCCGATTTTGATGAATCTTATATGCCTGGACTCGTATCGAAATTCTCTACAAGAATATCCTATCAGATTTCCGAAAATCACAAATAAAATTTTTCGAAAAATACCAGAACAGATGCGAACGAGTGTAGACTTCTAGCGGATAAAGCAACTTGATTTCCAACCCGAAACCGCTGGGCTCTGATACCAATTGATACGTGACAACCTTCGGAGTGAAGGCCACCACGCGTTGAAGGATGCCCAAGGATATGGATCTCGGGTTGGTATGCGCAGGATTGTTGATGAAGATGATGATTGAGAGAAGAGGAGTTATTGTTGAGGATGATCGATCAAAGCAAGCAATAGAACACACCAATTTGGTGTTAAGACTCCCAGGAAATCAACTTCAATAAGTCAATTTCCTAGGATTCAAAACTGATTTTACAAACTAGGAAGCCAAAATTCTATCTTCTAACACTTGCCTAAGATAGAACTTTGCTTGGAAAAGAAGCTATCTAACTAATAATATGGAAATAACTAATTAGATAAAAGGAAATAACAAAGATAATAACTTCTAACTAACTAACTAACTCGAATTTCCTAAAATATGCTAAAATCTTAAAGATAGAAATAAGGAAACTTAAAGATTCCCGTATGATTTTGTACTACTCTCAGTAAAATGCATTTTGGACGATCTTCTGGTCGGATTCTCATCTTGACGCCAACTATGAAGTTGTAGATCCTTGAATATTCTTTCCAACGCATCTTGAATCGTCTCGAGATCATTTTCCTAGCCAAAGTTATGGCTGTTTTACTAAACAGTACTCAAGCTGTGACGAGAACTTGAACTTCCAAAATTTCTTGCCTTAATTCTTTTTCTTGGTGGCCTAGGACTCCATTGATGGACATAATCAAAGGATAATTTTAGATCAATGAACACCTTTTTAAATTTAAATGATCGGGATCTTAGTAAAGGTCTTGGCCTTTGGCCTCCATTCGTCTTCAACGAATCATTCTCTTGGATCCTCCCATGATTTGTATCATCCGTTGTCTCCACAAGAGAATTGAAGCTTAGTGTAGAGAGGATTCATAGATCAAGCAATCAAAGGCTATGGAATTGGGGGTTCACACCCAATCGTAGCTAGGGGATTCCCCCATAGCCCAAGACTATGGAATCTACTCCATCAAGTAAGAGTACAAAACAATCAAATGGAAAAGCAAGCAAATCTCAATCATCAATCTCAAATCAAAGCCAAATTGCATTCAAATCCAAAGGGGTTCACAATATCCAAATCCAAATTCCACTAAAACCAAAATTAAACAAGTACAAACTCACTAATCTCCTCTCTAGCTCCACCGATTTCCTCCTCTTCTTCTCCTCCTTTCTTCTCCTTGCTCTCCAAGTCTTCCTTGAGCCTTTGAGAGTGATTTTTTGTGTGGGATTCTTGGATGATCTCTAATCTCTCTCTAGTTATGTTTTACTCTTGATTGGGGACCAAGGAATTCCAAGTTAGAAGAAGGGCAAAATTGGAAGTTCACCACATTTGTGCCTTGGAGCCTAATCTTCACAATTGCCGACTCGGACCGACACGGGACAACCTCGGGCCCGACGTTGGGAACGTCGGTCCTGTGCTCTGGTTGCTCGATCTCGGGCCCGACTTGATGGTACTCTGTCCTGGGCCTCGATCCTTGTCTCTTCTTGGTTTTCCTTTGGTTCCTCTTCATTCTTGGCGTGGCTCTTCCGTTCCTTGACTCCTTTGCTTAGCTCCTCCTTAAATGCTCCTCATTTGCGCCATTTTACCTACAAAACAAAACAAACTCGCATAGTTTCCGAATCTTAAAGAAAACCGGGAACTAAGCTAAAAAGGAATGAAACTAACAAGGAAAGGAATGAAAAACACATATTTACAAGGGAAATTAACTACTAAAACACCACCAAAATGAGAGACATCACCTATGGTATCCTAAGAAGACGTCCCTCAACCTGGTAGCATACTCTGACGCAGACTACGCTGGCCATGTGGTAGACAGGAAGAGCACATCTGGAATGGCACAATTCCTTGGCTCGTGCCTTGTATCTTGGGGATCCAAAAAGCAAAACTCCGTGGCACTCTCAACCGCGGAAGCTGAGTACGTTGCTGCTGCTTCGTGTTGCTCACAACTCCTATGGATCAAGTATCAAATTGAAGATTATGGTACTTTCCTCAACACAGTCCCAATCTTGTGTGATAACACCAGTGCTATAAGTATTGCTAAGAATCCTGTTCATCATTCTAGGACGAAGCATATTCATATAAGATATCACTTTCTTCGTGATAATGTTGAACTTGGATTAATTCAAGTCGATCATGTTAGGACTGAGGACCAAGTGGCCGATATTTTCACAAAAGCACTTGATAGACGTCCCTATGAGCACCTTAGGTTGCTTGTAGGGATGATAACTTTTAAATGATCAAGTCCCGTTATATTATTCCCTCTATGATTGGCTATGTTTTTTGTTGAGAACTTGTATTAAAAGTGTGTCATGCATTTAAAGTCATCTTTAAAGGACGCTAGTCTAAGACATATGTTTTGCTTATGTTTTGAACGCTATTCACTTCGCTTTTCATCTCACAAGTATCCCTGATCACCCTACCCTCATTACAAGCCGAAATGATGGGAACTCTAAGCTTACCTAAGCTGAGAATCTTGCAAACGCGTCCTATGAGCGTTCTTTGTTTTATCTTTACGGGACGTACTTGCTTGATTTTCAAAAATGGTTCTAAGTGATCAAAGGGACGCGTGTTAAGAGCTGAGAATTGTCCGTACAGAATTCTAAGTTCAGAGGTTGAGATCAGTGTATGGGACGCCGAGGTTCAGTGCTGAGTAAAGCAGGGTTGTGTGTTGAAAGGACGCTAAGACAGAGTCCTTTGCAGTTGTGAAAAGTTTGAATTTTGAAAATGGGAAGTTGCAACGTCCTGGAGAAGTTGAACGCGGATCTTAGCAAAAAAGCTGTGTTTCTTAGCAAAGAAGTAAGCCACGTGCGGGATTGCGGGTGGGAGAAGCCAAAGGAAAATACCCTATTACCCTTGACAGTTCCTCTTCGTCTTCTTCCTATAAATATGCCCCTGCACAACCTGAAAAACCTTCTTCGCTCCTCTGCTGTTTACACAATTTTAGCAAACTCTCAATTCTTCAAATCCAGATCCCGAAATCATCTTCTCAACCCTAATCTTCCTCTATAAAAACCATCCTCTCACATGGCCAACACAAGAGCAACCAAGAACCCATCTCCATCTTCGGCGGCGAAAAACCCTAGCTCCTCGAAGTCTCCTCCGGTGAAAGGCCGGTCACTCATGGACTCGAGAGGGCGACCTACTGGGCGCCAAGACCCCCCTCACCGCCATTCCTCTTCACAAACCACCCAACGCCACCACTCCTCCACCTCACCCCAACCACAACGCTCCCAACCTCTTCCACAAAAATCCCAGTCTTCCTGATCCCAATCTAAACCCGCTCAAAAACGCTTCCAATTCCTTGAGAAGCCTTTCAAACCCGCGCCCGAACCAGACAACGTTGCTAAAGGCTCCGTCCTTAGGCTTCCTTCCCAACCAAAGCGTCGTCCTCCCGTCGACCCACTCATCGAGGACTGGCTTGAAAAAGAGCCCAGGACCCTAGCCAATATTTGCCACAGGGCGTCCATCCAAAACCATCCCCCAAAGATCCAACGCCTACTTCACTATTTCATGATCACCTATGTCAAGCCACGCCTTGAAGAAACCAATTTCACCAATCCTCCCTTCATGGGACCAGCCATCATCTCTGACTCTTTTGGTGGGACGGTGGAGGAGCTCGCTAAATTGCTCCCCGATATAATGGAGTTCCTTGTGGCTCCCGCGGGCTCCGTCCCATCTCAGAAACGAAAAAGGCCTGCCTCCCCCTCCCCTTCTAAACAACAAATAAAAGGGCCTCCCTCCTCCTCCCAAACCAAACCAGTTCCTTCCTCCCCGCCTCCCGCCCCAAAGAGATGCCTGAAGACGTCCGCTGAGCTCGAGGGCATTACTGAGCAGCAAATGGCAGCCATACGCCTCTCCGAGCTACAAACAGAGAAAGAGGAGAAGGCCAGGCAAGAGCAGGCAAAAAAGGACGCCATTGCTGCGGCGATCCAACAGAGCCTACAGGACGTCCCTCTACTCCCTCCACCTCCACCAAGGATAGAGGACGTCACTCCCGCTCCTGCTCCTGCGACTTCCTCTGATCCGCTCGAGGCGGACATTGCGGCGGACTTGGCAAAACCTTACCAAAAGTCCAAAGGGCAGCTCCTCAAGAACAAGTCCCGGCCAAGGACGTTGTTCCAACAGTTATCACTCTAGAGGACTCACCTGCCAAGGCTCCTCCTCCCCCTCCAGCTCCGCTCAAGGTCACACCCATTTCTGTGGCTCCGCCTCGCACCTCCTCTGCCCCCGCTCCTAAGGCAAGAATAAGAACTCCCTCTCCCTCTCCTCCTAAAGCTTCTACTCCTCCTCCTCCTCCTCCGCCTGCTCCGGTTGCTGAGGAAACACAAGTCCAAGGGACGCCTCCTTCAACCGTCCCTACAGAGTCCTTGGCAAGGACTCCAGCTGTGGACGCGCCTACCCCACCACAAGCGTCCGCTGCTGAAGACACCGAGATGGTCGAGTCCCATGAACAAGGGGACGAGGCCTCAGATGAAGAGGATGCTCCTCACCAGGATGAGGACCTTGAGGACGAGAAGGGAGACGGTGATGAAGAAGACGCTGGTGATGAAGTGATTGTGAGCAACGGCAGTAAGCAGAAACGATTGAAGAAGATTCTGTTGCCGCTCCTCTTCACCGCCCAATTCTTGGAAGAGAACCAGCGCCAAGAGTTTTTGGAATTGCTAGAGTTCCAGGGATGGACGCACCTAGGCGCCGAGGCCGCGGAAGTCGACCCCGAACAGGTTCTCCGCTTTTACTCAAAATTCGAAATATCTGAAGTAAAAGGGAAGCCTCAAGGGACGTTCGAGATTGATGGGGACGAGTACTCAATTGCTGAAGGTACTGTCCGCAATATGCTAGGCCTGCGTCCCTCTCCGCCTGATGCTATGCACGACCTTCCCAACAAGAACTTTGGTCGTTTCTCCTAGGAAGAGATCTTCAACCGAATTTTCAACGGGAGACAGCTAGTTGCTAAGGATAGAGTCGCTCACTTTCTCTCCAAGACAGGCGTCCTTGCGCATCACTTCATTGTGCGCATGGTCGTCCCCCGCCAAGAAAAGAAGTCGATAGTCTAGATCACTGATAGTATCTTACTGGACGCCTTCCTGGAACGCAAGCCCATCAACTTGCCGCGGGTTATCTTGGAGCACATGGGCAAGTGCACAGGAGGAAGACACTCGCTCCCCTTCCCTGGATTGGTCAAGCAGATCCTCAAGCAGCAAGGCCTCTATGCTCCCAAACAAGAACAGTCCTTTGGCATTCACTGGGATGTCAAGCAAATCACTCTGCCCCCTGTTGGAAAACTACGATGTGATGCGCCGTTACCCTCAGTGAAACGAAAACTGGCCAAGGAAAAGAAAGAAGCTGAGAGAAAAGCTAAGGCTGCTACTGCTGCTGCTAAAATTGCTGAAGGTGATCCAGAAGCTGAAAATCTTCAAGTAGTTGGGACGCCAGTTGAGGACGATGTTGCTGAAGAAGAAGAGGATGAGCTCGATGGTATGAGCGTCCCTGATGAGGCCGAGAAGCACTCTCACAAGTATCTGCTGGGCATGATGATTGAGAACCAGTGTATGATGATTGATCTAATCCAACAGGTTCACGACACACTCCATACCCACACAGAACTTCTGGAATGCAACAACGAGCTCCTTGCGCAGAACAACCATCTTCAAGAGCAACACCTCAAGGCCATGGGCAAGCGTCCCCGAAATTGATCACTCTACCCTTCTCTATCCTGAAAAAGTTTATTGTTTTTTGTTGTGTTTGTTAAAGACTTTGGGACGATGTCCCCTTTTGGAACTTTTCTGTGTAATGATCGTACTCTTCTTATGAATGTAGTTCATTACATTTGTGATCCATTGTGCCTAAGCGTTCCTTTCTTTAATTATGACTTTGTGCTTGCATGCTTTTTAACTTGTTCTCCTTTTCGATGATGCCAAAAGGGGGAAGTATAGTTTTGCACAGATGCGATTGTCTTTAAGTTGTCATAGAAAGCATGTGTTTAGGGGGAATAAGATAGAACACACTTAAAAGAATGTGTTGCATGCCAACCTGAGCTGAAAAGAAAATCAAGTGTAGTCGCTTATGCTAAAAGCTTTACTTCTGTGCGTATTATTGAAAAGAGTTTATCATCATCAAAAGGGGGAAATTGTTGGGACCATATTAAGGATGCCAGTCATTAATATCCAAACCAATAATGATCGTCCCTTGTTTTGATAATGACAAACTCAAATGTATTTAACAAGTTGTCCAAGTATTGATCTCAGGTAAGTCCAGAGGACGCACATGAGCGAAAAGGACAACGTCTCCACCGCGCCCGTGCTTTTACGACAGAGAAGAACAATTCGGTCTCGGCAACCACCGCGGTCGTGGGTGGACAATCCGCGGTCGCAGAATCTCGACAGAACCTCTGGCGTCACTTCGGAGGCTGTTTTGACCATCTTCGACTTGGAATCTGACTTCGGTGTAAAAAGATGAATTAAAGCCCATGAAGTTAGCTTTCCAATGGCACCGGAATCGGATCAATCCGACCTCTGTAGCTCAAGATATAGCCTTCACAAGCAAAAGGTGTCGCATAGACAGCTCAAAACGCCTTAAAACTCTTGATTCTTGAATTCTTGTGTCTTCGGCCTAGATATTACAATTACGCACAACTCTAACCTAAATACACTCAATGTAGCCTTAAAATACAAGATTTAACCTATACAAAATAGCCCGAATCACCAATTTTTTGAGAGAGAACGACCGTATTGAGTTCTTGGAATTGCTGGACTTTCAGGGTTGGACACACCTGGGTGCAGAGGCTGTTGTTGTTGACCCGAACCAAGTTAAGCTCTTCTACTCTAAATTTGAGTTGTCCGAAATCAAAGGGAAGCCCTAGGGAACGTTCGAAATAGACGGGGACGAGTACTCTATTGTAGAGGGTACCGTCCGCAATATGCTAGGCCTGCGTCCCTCCCCTACTGAATCCCTACACGACTTTCCTTGCAAATCCTTTGGCCGCTTCTCCTCCGAAGACATCTTCAACAATATATTCAACGGGAGGCAGCCATTGGCTAAGGATAGAGTCGCCCATTGTCTCTTCAAGACGGGCGTCCTCGCGCACCACTTCATTGTGCGCATGGTCGTCCCACGTCAAGAAAAGAAGTCAATCGTCCAGATCACTGACAATATCATCCTGGACGCTTTCCTGAACCGCAAGCCGATCAACTTGGATCGGGTAGTCTTAGAGCACATGGGCAAGTGCACAGCCGGACGCCACTCTCTCCCCTATCCTGGTTTGGTCAAGCGGATTCTCGAGCAGCAAGGCCTCTACGTCTCCAAGGAAGAGAAAACATTCGGCATTCATTGGGACGTTAGGCAGATCACAGCCCCTCCAGGCAGAAAGATGAGGTTATGGCGAGGAGCTTCCCTCAATAAGGAAGCAGCTTGCTAAAGAAAAGAAAGAGGTTGAGAGAAGAGTTTCTCAAGCTGCTGTTGCTACTGAAGAAGAGACCGAGGGAAATTTGCAAGTGGTAGGGACGCTTGTTGCAGATGCTGAGTACGTCGACGCTGAAGAAGAGCCTGAGAGCGTTTCAGCTGAGGCTGAGAAGTACTCTCAAAAGTACTTGCTTGGGATGATGATTGAGAACCAGGGCATGATGATAGATCTCATTCAGTAAGTTCATGATACTCTCCATCAGCATACTAACCTCGTGGAACGCAACAACGAGCTTTTGGCGCAGAACAACGATCTACATGCTCAGACTCTGAAAGCACTTGGCAAGCGTCCCCGCCAATGATCACTCCCCTTCCTTCTAAACCCTGAAAAAAAAAAATTATAGTTTGTGTTTTTTTGTTAAGACTTTGGGACAATAATGATTGTCCCTAGTTTTGATAATGACAAACTCAAAAGTATTTGATAAGTTGTCCAAGTGTTGATCTCAGGTAAGTTTAGAGGACGCACATGAGCGAAAAGGACAACAAGTGAACGAGAGTCCCTCAGCTATAGGGACACACTTCATCAGAACTTCCAAAGCTGGACGAAAAGAGTGAAGTCCCTGCGCAGATAGGACGGCGTCCTCATCAAGAAGGGACGCGCGCCAAAATACGGACGGAGTTCAAATTCAAACACAGGCCGCCCCAACATGATTACATCACATTCGACTGTAGTCCTCAGAAGGAAAGCTTCCTATGCCCGGACACGTGTGAACAATTCCAAAGATGTCGCTTTCCCAGAGATGGTCCCCTGATCGACCACGCGGAGACTTCCCAAGCGTCAACAAAGTTGACTTCCTCAAGATGCAAATCGCACCGTTGAAGGAAGACGACAGATCCTGCCCAAGCTTCAGAGGACGCTAGAGGACAAGAACTCATACCGCTAGAAAGTCCAACCACATCAAATCCAAACTAAACCACAAAATAGTTAGAGTAGTAGTTTGTCTCTTACAAAGGACCATGAGAGACGTGAGTGATAACTTCCTTATAAGCTAAGAGAGTTAGGTTACTTTGTTAGGCTGAAAGGAGTGTTACTAGTGAGGCTAAGGACGCACGCTTAGCTCAGGGGATTGTAACAGCTCACCTAAGTTGTAAGGACTCTCTCTGAATAAGATAAGGACGACTATTGAAAAATCCTCCAACGGAGGTAGAGGTTTACCCATAAGACTAGTTGGTCTTAGTGGGGTTCCTCTATAAATACTCGTGTCAATTATCTTATTCTGTTTCCTGTTTAAGTCTAATTTCCGCTTGCCATTCTAACTGACTTACGATCCAACACTTGTTCCAAGGCAAGAGCGAGACTATCCATGAAAATCATTCGAGATTTCAATTGGTGGTCAATCAGTTGGAGTTTCTATGAGAAAAGCTTCCTTAATGGAAGCAAACCAACAAGCTGATCTCTGGTCTTTACAAGAAGTGTGATGGCATGGTGACTTCTCTTCTTTCTCAGAAGGATACGAAGTCGATGACTGTGGAGGATGTAGTTGGTTAACTGACCATGCTTGGAGGTATCAAACAAAGGAGGGATGAAAGATTTGACTCTGAAAAGATCAAAAGTATTGCTTTGAAAGTCAAGAAGACTTTCGACGTTGCTCAAGGACAAGATGATGAAGAGGTCGTCAACGATGACGTGACTCTTATCTCTTAGCCGATGAAAAGACTTTGGAGTCACAACAAGGCTCTTGCCAAATCCCCTAAAGTTGCTAAAGACCTGAAGGAAGTGATATGCTATCTTTGCCATGACAGAGGGCATTTTGCTAAACAATGTCCAAAGAGGGAGGCTGGTAAGAGCATGATGGCGACTTTGGACATGTCTGACGAGGAGGAAGACAAGCCGCCGACCAAAGAACTCTACTTTATGGCCTTGAGTGATGACTCCTCAAGTGAGGTAAAAGACAATGAACTTTCTTCTCTCTTAGTTAAAAAGACTCGTGAACAACTTTGTGCTATCATTGAAAAACTCGGTCTTCAAGTTTCTGAGCTTAGTGAGAAAATTGATGAAAATGATGAAAAAATCACTAATTTGCTTAATGATAATAAAGTTTGGTCTTCTAAATCTATAGATTTGAAAAAGAAAGCTGTCTCTAACCTGTAGATTGTATTAAATATCCTAACCTTGAGTCTCAGGTTGTTGACTTTAAGAAACAGGCCGACGACCTTGAAAAATAGGTGTCTAGTCTTGAAGGAGAGAAACTCATGCTGAAACTGGGAAATGCTAAGTTGTCGTGTGATCTTGAAAATTTGAAGATGATGAGGCTAAGAAACAGAAATAGAAAGATGAGTTTGTCGCCGACAAGGTCCAAGAAGTCAAGCAAGACTTCAGAAAAAGGTTTATGAAGGTTGTTCAACGACCTGGTCTTTGCTATGGGAAAGACCAAAATGAAAAGGGGAATGCTTCTAACTCTCAAACATCTAAAGGAAAATTCCCTATGCATGCTCACAATGCAAGTTGTTCATCGCATGTGGCGGATTCTAAGGGTAAAGGGAAACAGAAGTGGTTCTCTAATCAAGAGGTTCGTACCATGTTGGAAAACCAAGTCCAGATTGCTGGCCCCTCGTGAATTGATTTTGAGGCTCGGGTCGGAAACGAACCTATCTATCTTGGATATAGTAAGTAGGTAGGCTTAAAATCTCATATCACATGCTAGTATTGTGGCAAAGGAGGCCATTACCAACATGAGTGTTTCAAAAGGGCTAGAGATTCTAAAAAGGCTAGGAAGTCGAGGACTGTTAATAAGAAATCTAATGTCGCCAACTCTGCTAATAACCCAAAACCTGCAAATGCAAATGTTTCTGCTCGTGCTATGAAATATGTTGCTCGACCGAGAGGAGTTGTGAAACAACTTTGGGTTCGCAAATACTAATCTTGTTTGTGCAGGTTGAAGTGAGTGTCGACGACCCCTGGTTCATCGACAGTGCATGCTCAGCTCATATGACAGGAAAATCTAAGGATTTTGTCTCACTTCAACAACACAAAGAAGGTAATATTACCTTCGAAAACAATAGCAAAGGTGTGGTTTCTGGAATTGGTAAAGTGAAGATCTCAAGTAAGGTTTGAGTTTCTAATGTTAGTCTAGTTGTTGGGACGCTATCAAGGACACTTGCGTACTTGTTAGTGTACGATACAACCGTCCCTTAGTTTTGATATGACAAACTCATTTTGATTCTAATAAATTTGTCCAAGTGTTCAGGACCGCTAAATGACAAAAAGGACAACAAGTGTGTGAGCGTTCCCTAGGCTTAGGGACGCTAGCTACTAGGAAGTAAGGACCAGCAAGAGACTACTTGAGCAAGGACGAAGTCCTAAGCAAGTAGGAACGCAAGCAGAACGTCTTTACTCACTAGCCGACAGGATGACATCACTCGATAACATTTGATCATGCAGGACACGTGCAGACCGATCCTGTAGCAGAGTCCAACACTACGTGGCGGACGATCCTGTAGCGGAGTTCATCAACACGTGGCGGCAGATCCTGTAGCGGAGTCCATCACACACAGCTGGATACAGGAAGATCCTGTAGCCAGTCCATGAAGGGCATGATCGTCAGAAGAGGAAAGACGCCCTTCCCCAAGTCCTATAAATAGCCAAAGACATTTATTGGGACATCAACGCTTTCAGAGAATATTTAGAGAGAATCAGAGGAAAGCGACTCACTCAAGAACACGAAGAACAAGCTCAAGAACACTCAAGAACTGCTCTAAGCTTGTGTTAGATCGAGTGAGAATTGTAACCCAAATCACAACTTGTTTGTAACTCAGAAAACCCAAAAAGAAAGAGAGAGAGTCCTACAACGGACTGTAGGACGTAGGGATACAGGTCCTTTAGAACATTAAACTCGCTTAGGTTGTAGGCTTAAAGGAGGACTTTACTAGTGCACTTAGGACGCTGTCTAAGTACTAGAGAAGTGTAAAGGACTCACCAGTATAACGTAAGGACGTTTAATAAGAAAGGAAGAATCTATTCAAAAATCCTCCAAGGAGGTAGAGGTTTACACTCAAGGACTACTTGGTCTTGAGTGGTTCCTCTATAAATCATTGTGTTCACTTTATTCACCTGTTTAGTTTTAATTTCCGCTGCACAACTAAAGGACGCCCTTACACCTCGTAAGGACGCCTAACCAAAGGACGCCTTTAACTAAGTAAAGGACGTCCCTCAGTTATACTAACGATCCAACAATTGGTATCATAGTAGGCGATCTAGATTTTGTTGAGTTGTAGGTGAAAAATGGAACCTATTGGAATCTCTTTTATGAAGCCTCCGCGCCTGACGGACGACAACTTCAATCGCTGGAAAACAAGGTTTGAGAACTTCTGCAGAAGTCAGAACTATCAATGCTGGAACGTGATTAGGAAAGGTGACCTCAAGGTTCCCCCTGACAAAGCTGACAAAGAGGACGAGTGGGGTCCCGAAGAATTTAAGCTGATGGAAACAAATGCTAAGGCAATATGTTTTCTTCAAGCGTCCCTCTGCGAAAGAGACGCCACCAGAGTTAGCAATCTTCCCACAGCGAAACAACAGTGGGAAGCCCTCGAGAAATTTCATGTAGGAACTGCTGATATGAAGGAGGACGTCCAACTGCAAATCAAAAGAGAGTTCTATGCCTTTAGAATGCTGCCAGATCAAACGGTCAATGACTACTCCTACCGTTTTGAAGCTCTTGTCACCAAGATGAAGAACTTGGGCACCTCAAAAGTTGAAATCTCCATGAGGAATAAAGTCCAAGTGGTCATTGATGGGTTGACTGGTATCTGGAACTTTGATAGAACCACCTTCAAAGAGAATCAAGCCAACAAGACTCTAGATATGGAAGAGATCTACGGGAAGCTAAGGTAGTGCGAAGCAAGGAGAAACTCTGACATGGCTGAGCTAGGATGGAATCCTCAAAATGATCTTGCTTTGGCGTCCATAACGCCAGAGTACGCCGAGTACCTACGTCGCCAAAGAGAACTAGCATTGATGATGCACGGTCAAACAACAGAACAACTTGAGAACTTGCGTATTCAACTTGAAAGAGAAAGAAAGCAAGTCAAAGGAACAACTTGATGAAGATGAAGAACTTTATCTTATTCACAAAGCTCTCCGTTTCTATGGTAAAAGGAACAAACACAACAACAAGAACAAGATGCCTTACAAAAAGGAGAGTCCCAAGTACACAGAGGCAGAAATGAAGGAACTCACCTGTTACAAATGTAACAGGAAAGGACATTTTTCTAAGAAGTGTACTGTGGGAACGTCCTCCAAGGATAAGAAGAAAGCTCTCATTGGAGCTTGCGTAGCTGCATGGGATGATCTTAGTTCAAGTGATGAGGAACAAGAAGATCAAGTCGCGTACATGGCAATGGAGCCCCAGCTGTTGAAGAGGACGCCTCTGAGAACGAGCAAGAGGTAACTCACGATTCCATGATGCGTTCCTTAGAAAAATGTTCAAAACCAAAACTCATTAAACTCATTGGTAAAATCATGGAAGAAAGTCTTGCTATGAAACAAAGAATGGATGAACTTGAAGATGAAAACATATCAGTTGAATGTGAGAATTGTGCTACAATGTCTTTACAACTAGAGTCTACATGTGAAGAAAGTAAATCCCTAAAAACTGAAGTAATGTGTCTTAAACTGGAGAACGCAAAGCTTAGGGAAGAAGTGAAAGTGTTAGGAAAGAGTCCTATCATTGAGGAAGTCAAACCAATAGTTTTTGTCCCAGCCAAAAGAGGACTAGGCTATGAGTCTGACACTAGGAACTCTCTCCCTAGCTACTTTGAGGCAAGTAAAACTTCAGAACTTGAACTAGAAAGGGAGAAAACTAAGAACCTTCTTGAGCGGATTAGAGTCCTAGAGAGTGGAGAGAAAGGTCAAGAGGACTACTACACTAACTCCACAAGTCATAGGATCTATAAGAAAATTGCTAAGGGGGAAGGTTCTAAAGTTTGCAATCCACAAAAAATGAAAGAAAACAAAATCCAACGTCCCAATAAGAAGTACTACCTTGGTACTTACTACAGGACGTGCTGGTACTGTGGACAAGGAGACCACTTCAAATATGATTGTGTAAAACTAAAGGAAGACTAACACTAGGCGTCCTAGACGTTCTAGAAGTTCTTTCCGAAAGCATGCTATTACAAATGTTGTTAATATAAATGACTACATGCCAAAACCAGAGTTCTATTTCTGTAACGAACCAGGTATGGAACACCTTGCATGGGTCGCCAAACACTAACTTTATTTTGGCAGGTGGAAGTGAGGGGACGCCCATGGATCATTGATAGTGGCGCCTCAAATCATATGACAGGAAGCCAGATCCATCTCACTTCTATCAAAAGTAGTGCCATGGGAGGAACTGTCTCGTTTGGCAACAAGAGCAAGGGAAAAATCAAAGGGACGGGAACTGCCATTTTCAATTCGTCCATCAAAGCATCAAATGTCAGTCTTGTTGAACGACTTGGCTTCAATCTTTTTAGCGTCTCTCAAATGTGCGATCAAGGTGAAAACCTAGTCACATTTGACTCAAAGGAGTGCCTTGTTATCAACAAGAAATCAAACAAAGTTGTTCTGAAAGGAGTGCGCCAGAATAATGTCTACATCTTCAACCAAGAGTTCAAGCATCAGTCTTAGTTGTGTCTATCTGTTTCAAAGGAGGACGCTGACCTATGGCATCGCCGCCTTGGCCAAGCTGGACTAAGCACAATCCTGAAGCTACACCAAAGAAATCTTGTGAATGGACTTCCCCGAATTGATCCTGAGAAAGTTGAATAGTGTGAAGCCTATATCAAAGGGAAGCCAACAAGAACGTCCTTCAAGTCCATAAACGAAGTCAGTACGAAGAAGCCTTTGGAACTTCTCCATATGGATCTTTGTGGACCAATGAAGACGCTGAGCTATGGTGGAAAGAGGTACATTTACGTTCTCGTAGATGATTTTTCTCGATTCACTTGGGTTCTTTTCTTGGTGTCAAAAGCAGATTGTTTCAATGCATTCAAAGTCTTCATCAAACAAGTGGAAGTTGCCCTTGAGACGCCTCTAAAAGCCATAAGATCAGACCATGGGACAGAGTTCCAAAACTTAGAGTTCCTAGCCTATTGTGATCAACATGGCGTCTCTCACAACTTCTCCGCTCCAAGGACTCCTCAACAAAATGGAGTTGTGGAAAGAAAGAACAGGACGCTGGAGGATATGGCAAGAACTATGCTTTTGGCTAATAGCGTCCCCAAGTACTTCTGGGCGGAAGCTATTGCTACAGCATGCTACATCATCAATCGTGCCTTGATCCGTCCCCTGCTGAAGAAGACGTCCTATGAGTTGTTGAATGGAAGGAAGCCTCGCATTGACTATCTCAGAGTTTTTGGATGCAAGTGTTTCGTCCACAACAATGACAAAGAAAGACTTGGAAAGTTTGATGCAAGAAGTGATGAAGCCATATTCCTTGGGTACTCCCTCACAAGCAAAGCATACAAAGTTTTCTACAAAAGGACTCTAAAGCTTGAGGAGAGTATTCATGTTGTGTTCAAAGAGAGTTCTTCTGACAAAGAAAAACAAAGTAAGAAAAAACGCTCATCGTCACAACAACAGGACGACTCTGAAGACGAAGTTGAAGAATGGTCCTCTGGAAAAATACTATGTTCCTAAGGACGCTACTCCAAATCCTGAAGAAGTATCAGTGGACGCTTCTAGTGTTGCTCAGGGAGTTCCCTCTCGTAGTGAATCCCCAGTTCAACAAGATGTGGCTGAATCAAGTCAACAAGGTGAGCAACGTCAAGGGGTGGACGCTCTCTTTGAGGGGGAACACACTAAGGACGACGCTCAAGATGATAGTGATGATTCTGATGGAGACATTGATCCAAGATTTGTTCCATTATTCCAAAGGGAGTCCCGCTTCTCTAGGGATCACCCAACTTCTCAGATTGTCTCAGATATCTCTCAAGGAGTTCAAACAAGGTCAGTTGCAAGCAAGTCCCAGAGTGCAAATTTGGCTTTTTTGTGCTTTCAATGCCTTCGTGTCTATGGTGGAACCAAAGAACATTAAGGAAGCACTCCAAGACGCTGACTGGATTCAAGCAATGCAAGAAGAACTCAACCAGTTTGAAAGAAACAAAGTTTGGACCCTCGTCCCTCGTTCCAAAGGCAAAAACATTATAGGGACGCACTGGGTGTTCAGAAATAAGCTTGATGAAAGTGGACGCGTGTCAAGGAACAAGGCAAGACTGGTGGCTCAAGGTTTCAAGCAAGAGGAAGGCATTGACTACGATGAGACTTTTGCTCCTGTTGCTAGAATTGAGGTCGTCCGTCTCCTTACTGCCTTTGCCGCACACAAGGGATTCAAGTTATTTCAGATGGACGTCAAGACTGCCTTTCTCAATGGAAAACGCAAGGAGGAAGTGTATGTTTCTCAGCCGCCTGGCTTCGAGGACGCCTCTTACACAGATCATGTGTACTACTTAGACAAAGCTCTCTATGGACTCAAGCAAGGCCCTCGTGCATGGTACGACAGGTTTGCGTCCTTTATTTTGTCTCATGGATACACAAGAGGTTCAATTGATAAAACTCTGTTCATTAAGATTCACAAGGACATTTTGATTGCCCAAGTCTATATTGATGATATAGTCTTTGGTAGTACTAACATGAAACTTGTAGATGAGTTCAAGTCCTTAATGAGTAGTGAGTTTGAGATGTCCCTTATTGGAGAACTCAATTTCTTCTTGGGACTTCAAATCAACCAACTCAAGGAAGGGACGCGTATTCATCAACAAAAATATGTCCGTGAAATGCTTGAGAAATACGGGATGAACACGTCTAAGCCAGTTGCTACTCCTGGTTCTCCCAATTCGCGTCTTTACGCAGATTAACAGGGAAAGGACGTTGATCAAAAGCTTTACAGAGGAATGATTGGCTCTTTGCTCTATTTGACCGCAAGTCGTCCCGATATCATGTTTGCCGTTTGCTTGTGTGCATGCTTCCAGGCGAATCCAAAGGAGTCCCACATGCAAGAAGTCAAGAGGATCTTTCGCTACCTCAAGGCACGAGACGATCTTTGTCTTTGGTACCCTAGGAAGACTTCCTTCAAGCTCATTGACTATTTTGATAGAAAAAGCACTTCTGGAATGGCACAGTTCATTGGTTCATGCTTAGTCTCCTGGGGATCAAAGAAACAGAACTCTGTGGTGCTTTCAACTGCGGAAGCCGAGTACGTTGCTGCTGCCTCGTGCTGTTCACAAGTCATCTGGATCAAATATCAACTTGAGGACTACGGTATCCATCTTAAAACTATTCCCATTCGTTGTGAGAAGACAAGTGCTATTGAAATTTCTAAGAATCCTGTTTTTCATTCACGCACAAAGCATATTCATATAAGGCATCATTTCTTGCGTTACAATGTTGAACTAGGACTTATTAGTATGGAGCATGTGAGAACTGAAGGCCAAATAGCTGATATTTTCACTACGGCGCTTGATAGGCGTCCCTTTGAGCATCTCAGGTTGCTCTTGGGAATGATAACTTTTAAGTAGCAAGTCCCATTCTACTATTCCCTCGATGATTGGCTATGTTTAGTAGATTCTAAGTGTTTAAGGACTTTCATGCATTGAATTCATATTTGCAAGGACGCTAGTCTAAAACTTCATGTGTTTGCTACTTTGGAACGCCATTCAATTTCTCTATTTGTCTTGAAAAGAGTATCCCTGATCACCCAACTCTCATCATAAGCCGAAATGATAAGAACTCTAAGCTTACCCTAGCCGAGAACTCTGCAAAAGCATCCTATGAGCTTCATATTTTCTTTATCGGGACGTACTTGCTTTGTTCTCAAATGGTTCGCAAGGTGATCATAGGGACGGTTGCTCAAGTTCTTGGTTTGCTAAAAGAGGCAATTTTTGCTAAGCATGTGAGGACGCAAGTTGTTTGTAAGAGAGGACGCCAGTTCAGTTTTGAGAAGAAGTTGAAGAGTCATAAATTTGAAAATTTGAACTTTTGATTAGTGACAAGCGTACTTGCTCAAATCTTAAGGGGGAAGTTATGCCACGTGTCGCACATGATATCCATTTAAATTACAGTTTGTGCCACCGCTTCCTCTATATAAGGCAGCAATAGTCGCTCTTAGTCATTTATTATTCTCACCAACTTCCCTGCTGTCAAACAGCTCTGACTTCTCTCTAGCTTTCCGACGAGTTTCTCTCACAAGAAATCTGGTAGAAAATGTCTCAATTACTTAGGAACCTGGCCGGATCTTCTGTCGGTGGCAAGAGAAGAAAGCTGGTGAAGTCCCATACCATTAAGAAACCAAAACAGATCGTTCTCAATGAATCTCTGGTGGACTTCATCAATAAAAAGCCCAAAATGCTCTATATGCTTATCAGGAAAAGGATGGACAGAGAGGATGTGAAGCGGGACGTTGTCAAAACTAGGAATTATGAGAAGTTCTTGGAACGCTTTGTCATTCATGGTCTTCACAAGACCAACTACAAGGACTTGCCGGGAAGGATGGAGGACGTCTTGTTCTTCTCGCAGTACGGCGGTGAGAACCTCTCTCCCTTACTTGACCTAATCCCAGATTTACACAATGCCGTCCTGCCAGACTTTCCCATGTACCCTAAGGACTCCTATGCCTTCCAAATGCTAAAGAACCGTCTTCCAAGTCCTTCTCCCTGACCTCCTCAAATTCCCACCATAACCACAAAGAAACTTTTGCCTTCCAAACGCCCTGCTCCACAATCCCCACTCTCCAAAACCTCAAAGCCCAAATCATCCAAACTACACAAATCGAGGACAAGTTCCCCAAAGACTTGTCGGAGGGACGCTCCAAAAGAAAGCATGACCCACAGCCTCTCAAAAAGGCCAAGTCATCAAACGTCTCCTCCTCTACCTCTCAAAGCTCCACAAAAAGGCCTATCTCCTCAAAAGGCCCGTCCAAACCTTCCAAGAAAACAAAACTCCAACCCGCTCTTAAAATCGTCCAACTTCCCACACCTCCCCGTTCTCCCAAACCCTCAAAAATAAATGCCCTCATTCCCTTCCAACCCAACCCTCCTTCCTCCCCTCTAAACTTTGCCAACTTCCCCTCAGCCCCTTCATCAGAGACTCCCAAGAAGACAACCAACTTCTCCACTTCCACCCAAGGACCCCGAGACTCCCAGGTCCCGCCGTCCTTCATCAAAGTCTGGTCCAGAGGACGCAGAGAAACGTCTCGCCCTTGAGCACACGTTCAAACACCGAAAATCCGGTGAGACTCCAAGGGTTCTGGTCTAAGTAGTTGTTGAGCCGGAGCACATCTCCACCTCTAGTTCCTCCACTTCAAGCTTGTCTGAGAAGAGTAAACAAGGGACGCCTGCCGGTGAGTCCTCCCCCTTCGTTGATATCACAGGGGACTCCAATGATAAGGCAGAAGGTGTTGAGAATGTTCCCGGTAACCATGAGGATGATGAAGTTGATGTAATTGAGGACGCTGGTGAGCACCAGGTCGCTCAAAAGAAGGACGTCGAGCCCAGTCTTAGTGAGGAGCTCGCGCGTGATGAAGCTGAAATCCCTCCCTATGACCAATCCCTTCCTATCCTCACAATCCAAACAGAATCCCAAGTCCCTGCGGACGCTGTGCCTTCCCCTGACAAAGAAACAGAAGCTCAGGACGCAGGTGAGCCGTCCCACAGCCAAGCCCCCTCTGAAACTGAACAGGCCTCCGCTGGTGGCAATGCTGAATCCGCACAAGGCACAGAGGAAGTTGGTGCCAAGGACGGCGGAGAAAAATAAATAGAGGATGCTAAGGATGACGAGCCTGAGTCCCCAAAGCGCTCCAAGAAGAGAAAGGACGACGACGGACCAGTAAACATTCTAGGCCCCTTGGTCTACTCAGAACAATGGCTCGCGTCCTTTCATAAAGATAAGGAAGTTCAAGAATTTCTTGAGCTTTTACGCTTCTAAGGATGGCTGGATATTGGTCCTGCTCCGACAGAAATAAACAATGACCAGATCCGAGCGTTCTTCAAGGCTCTCCGCTTCAAATCCAAGGCTGGTACGCTTAACTTCAAAATTGATGATGAGCCTACTCAAGTCAATGAACGCCAAGTCCGTGCCTTTATGGGACTAAGCCCTCAGAAGCTGCCGTCCAGTGCTCTTAACTCTCTCCTTGAAAATGGATTCGAGATGACGGACGATGAAGAGGTCGCACTGCTTGAAAGGATATTTAGAGGGAAGTGTCCCTATGACACAAATAGAGTATAGCATGTTTTATCAAAAGTTGGAGCTATAGCGCACTACTTTATTTGCAGAGCCGTCCTTCCTAGGCAAGAGAAGCGTTCAGTGGTTCAAACTCATGACTTCATTTTGCTGGATGCCTTTCCCCATCGCCGCCCCATAAATCTTGCCAGAATTGCTATGCAACACGTGGCTAAGTGTGGGAGGAAGCGACATGCCTTATCGTACCCAAGTCTTGTCAAGCTCATCCTCCAGTCCCAGAATGCATATGATGACACTACTCCTTCGGAACTTCTTGGGCTGGCTTGGAATCCAAAGAAGGGACTTGTTGAGATTAGACATAATGAGGAGCTGCCGTCCATTAAGAAGCAGTTAGAGGCAGAAGCTGAAGACAAGTAGAAAGAGCAAGAACGGCTTGCTCTAGAGGCCGAACAAGAACGCCTTGCCTCTATGAGTAAAGAGCCAACTTCTGAAGAAGAGCACACCGTCAACTTTGCCGCTCTTGATCAGTTATTGATGGCGAACTCTCCTCCTCCTCCTCCTCCTATGGATGCTCCTTCCTCCAGTTCTGCTCAAGTCCCCATTCCTCCTCCTGAAAACCCTGAGTTGTATCCGCCGCAAGAGCTCATGGCCGCCATCATGCACAATCAATGCGTCTTGATACAAACTCTCCAGGAGTCTACAAAGCTCAATGCCAAACTTCTCAAGTTCTTTCAAAAGTCCAACAGACATCTTGAATGATCACCGTCCTACCCTTTTAATCCCTCATTGTTTTGCTTGTGCTTCTTTTGTTTCTCAAACACTAATCTGGGTCTATAATGACTTAAATCTATTTTGTTGAATGGCAAGTACTGTGTTTGCATGCATTGTGTTTGTTTAAGCGTTCCACTGCTTATAGTTGTGTTTTTGTGCTAACGTCCTTATCACTTGTTATCCTTTTCGATGATGCCAAAAGGGGGAAGTGTAGTTTTGCAGAGATGCGCTATAAAATAGTTATCTAGAATAAGCAAGTGTTAAGGTTGAACTATTAAGTGAAAGGTCTAAGGAACGCCGTGCTAGAATAAATAAGAGGACGCTTAGAAAGTATTCTAGGACGCTACTCTCTTCATAAAATCCAAAAGTTAGAGAATCAAACAATGAAAACTTGTGCTTACAAAGATGCGCTATAAAATAGTTAGAGGACGCTTTTAAGTTTTCATGCATGTTAAGTTCCTATGCCAAAACTATTTTGCTGAAGAGTTTGTCATCATCAAAAAGGGGGAAATTGTTGGGACGCTATCAAGGACACTTGCGTACTTGTTAGTGTACGATACAACCGTCCCTTAGTTTTGATATGACAAACTCATGCTAGAATAAACAAGAGGACGCTTAGAAAGTATTCTAGGACGCTACTCTCTTCATAAAATCCAAAAGTTAGAGAATCAAAAAATGAAAACTTGTGCTTATAGAGATGCGTTATAAAATAGTTAGAGGACGCTTTTAAGTTTTCATGCATGTTAAGTTCCAATGCCAAAACTATTTTGCTGAAGAGTTTGTCATCATCAAAAAGGGGGAAATTGTTGGGACGCTATCAAGGACACTTGCGTACTTGTTAGTGTACGATACAACCGTCCCTTAGTTTTGATATGACAAACTCATTTTGATTCTAATAAATTTGTCCAAGTGTTCAGGACCGCTAAATGACAAAAAGGACAACAAGTGTGTGAGCGTTCCCTAGGCTTAGGGACGCTAGCTACCAGGAAGTAAGGACCAGCAAGAGACTACTTGAGCAAGGACGGAGTCCCAAGCAAGTAGGAACGCAAGCAGAGCGTCCTTACTCACTAGCCGACAGGATGACATCACTCGATAACATTTGATCATCCAGGACACGTGCAGACCGATCCTGTAGCAGAGTCCAACACTACGTGGTGGACGATCCTGTAGCAGAGTTCATCAACACCTGGCAGCAGATCCTGTAGCGGAGTTCATCACACACAGCTGGATACAGGAAGCTTCCTCATCACCGCCATACTACGTGGAGGAAGATCCTATAGCCACGTCCATGAAGCGCATGATCGTCAGAAGAGGAAAGACGCCCTTTCCCAAGTCCTATAAATAGCCCAAGGCATTTATTGTGACATCAACGCTTTCGGAGAATATTCAGGGACAATCAGAGGAAAGCGACTCACTCAAGAACACGAAGAACAAGCTCAAGAACACTCAAGAATTGTTCTAGGCTTGTGTTAGATCGAGTGAGAATTGTAACCCAAATCACAACTTGTTTGTAACTCAGAAAACCCAAAAAGAAAGAGAGAGAGTCCTACAACGCACTGTAGGACGTAGGGATACAGGTCCTTTAGAACATTAAACTCGCTTAGGTTGTAGGCTTAAACCAGGACTTTACTAGTGCACTTAGGACGCTGTCTAAGTACCAGAGAAGTGTAAAGGACTCGCCAGTACAATGTAAGGACGTTTCATAAGAAAGGAAGAATCTATTCAAAAATCATCCAAGGAGGTAGAGGTTTACACTCAAGGACTACTTGGTCTTGAGTGGTTCCTCTATAAATCATTGTGTTCACTTTATTCACCTGTTGTTGGATCGTTAGTATAACTTGGAACGTCCTTTACTTTGGTAAAGGCGTCCTTTGGTCAGGCGTCCCTACGAGTGATGTCTCTCATTTTGGAGGTGTTTTAGTAGTTGATTTCCGTTGTAAATATGTGTTTTTCATTCTCTTCTTTGTTAGTTTTGTTTCCTTTTTAGCTTAGTTCCCGGTTTTCTTCAAGAGTCGGAAACTATGCGAGTTTGTTTGTTTTTATAGGTAAAATGGCAAGAATGGGGACAATTTCGAGGAGCTAATGAAGGAGCCAAGTCAAGGAGTGCAAGAGCCAAGCCAAGAATGAAGTGGAACTAAAGGAAACCAAGGAAGAAGACAAGGATCGAGGCCCTGGACCGAGATACACCAAGTCGGGCCCGAGATCGAGCACCTAGTGAACCGGACCGACGTTCCCAACGTCGGGCCCGAGGTCGTTCCGTGTCGGTCCAAGTCGGAATTGGATTGGATTGTTCCCCAAGGCATATTTTTAGCAACTTTCCACATTTGCCCCTTTCTAAATTGGGATTCCTTGGTCCCCAATCAAAGGAGAAGGTTAAGAGAGGTGATGAGTGATCAATTAGAAGTGTGAAGTGTGAGGGGGACGAGAGGGGGACACACACACCAAACCCAAATCACTCTCTAGAGACTCAAGGAAGACTTGGAGAGCAAGGAGAATAGAGGAGAAGGAAGAGAAGGAGAGATCGGTGGAGAAGAGAGGAGGAATTGTGAGTTTTGTACTTTGTTTTGCCTTGATCTAGTAGAATTGAGACTTGGATTTTGTAGACACTTTGGATTTAAATGCAATTGGAGTTTGATTGGATGTTGATGATTGAGTTTTGCTTGATTTCCCTTTTGTTTATGCTTTTCTCTTACCATATGGAGTAGATTCCATAGTCTTGGGCTATGGGGGAATCCCCTAGCTAGATTTGGGTATAAAACCCCAATTCCATAGCCTTGAGTGCTTGATTTGTGAATCCTCTCTACATTGAGCTTCAATTCTCTTGTGAAAGCAAGGGATCTAGAGCTTGTGTTTGGTAAGAGTAAGCGAAAGTGGTCTCGATCCCATCACAAGTCTCTAGCATCGAAGGAGAAGCGAAAGCTCCCTTGGGTCGAGGTGTAGATTGGAGGGATTTGAGGCGAACAACCTCGATCTCACTAGAATCAAACACTTATTGGTTGAATTGAGGAAGAATATCCAAGTCTAGTTGGGGGAGGAACCCAAAAACCCAAGACCGATCTACTAATTGTCAAAGACCGAGTAACCTAGTACCTCGGGCCCGACTTGCACCACGTCGGTCCCGACCAACTCGACCTCGATCCTACCTCGGACCAAAGTGACTTTGTGTCGGTCCGAGGAGATCTCTTTTGTTTTCCTTCGTTTTGTCTATCTTTTCTCCTCTTTTTAGTCTTTTCGGGTACACTTGACGCACAAACTCCCGTGTGTTCGACACCCTACCTCTTTACTACAAGTGAGGTTCGGTTTTATAAATTTAAAATTGTGAGACCCTCCGATCCCGGACCGATCAGAATTTTTGGCGCCGTTGTCGGGGAGTTCTACTTGTTCGAGGTACCCATCTTTGTTGAGTCTTTGATTTTGGTAGTGATTTGGGTGAGGGACTAGCCCAAACCACTTGTTTGTTTTGATTTGGTTTTTGTTTGTGTCTTTGGTTGTAGGTGCATGCGAGCTAGTTCCGTCCGAGGAACCCTTGAGTTCGACTTTGTGTGTGACCCGGAGAGTATTCTAAGGCAAGCCCGCAAGAAGAAGAGGATGGCGGACCAAGCCCAAGATGAGGAGTTCGAGAGGATGAGAGCCGACATGGCTCGAATGCAAATTGAGATGGCAAACCGAGATGCCGAGGCCCGTAGAGAGAGAGAGCAAAGCATGAGATTGGAGACCCAAATCAACACTCAACCCCGGAATGCTAGACAATACATGCATCCGGAGTTGAAGGTGCCGGAGCCGGCAATCGTCTTGCCGGAGGTGTCAAGGAATTTTGAGATAAAAACTCAATTTATCTCACTCATCAAGAGAGAGCAATTCCAAGGGAGGCCGAATGAGTGTCCGATCGAGCATGTGAAGCAATTCAAGGACCTTTGTGAGACCATTTCCACGGACGATGAGACACTTGAGTATGTGCTACTCAAAGCCTTCAAGTGGTCTTTGGGAGGCAAGGCTTTGCATTGGTTGGAGAGTCAAGCACCTCGATCCATCACCTCATGGAGGGCCTTAAATGAAGCATTCTTGATGAAATTCTTCCCGCCCACCAAGACGACGGAGCTTAGAAGGAAGATTGCTAGTTTCCAACAAGGAGCTCATGAGCCACTTTTCGAGGCATGGGATAGGTTCAAAGATATGTTGAGGGCGTGTCCGACACATGGTCAACACCGCCACAAAGGATAAATTGAACCTCCATACCGATTGTGGGTTCATAGATTTGCCGCCGGAACAAGCATGGGAGTTGTTGGACAAACTCTCGGATTATGAGGCAATGTATGGTGCTAGCAATGTGAGCAAGGAAGCAAGAGTCCATGGAGAAGGGCCGAAGAGGCTCTACGATCCCAAAAATGAAGAGGTGGACAAAGATGTGAAGATCCAATTCTTGGAGGATGAGTTGAACAAGATGAGGAGGAAGATGAGTTATGCCCAACAAACCACAAGAGCATGTGAAGAGTGTGGTTCCTTGAAGCATGGAGCACAAGAGTTCCCAAATGAGCGCCAATTCCGGTTGGCGGAACAAATTGAGGAGGCTCATTATGTCCAAAGGAATTTCGGAGGAAGATCCAATTTCAACAATGGAGGAAGGTGGAATCAAGGGCAAGCAAGTGGCTACAACAACAACTTCAACCAAAACGAGCCAAGGGCCCAACCACCACCATACCGACCTCCGGGGTTCTATGAGCAAGCACCTCAACGGGCTCAAGACTTGAAGGATCGATTCACCAATGTTGAGAGAAGAGTTGATGAGATGGGTGCTCAATTCAAAGAGTTTGGTGTTTGGAGAAGACAAGAGGATAATCAATTTGTTCACATGGCGAATCAACTTCCAAGAGAGGAAGGGAGACTCCCGGGCCGACCCGAGGAGAATCCCCGTGCCCCACAACAACAAAACGAAGTTCGTGCCATAGGATTAAGGAGTGGACGGAGTTTGCCCGAGCCACACGAGCCAAGAACAAGAGAAGAGAGTCGGACCGAGGTTCCCAGCAACTCGGGCCCAACGTTCCCAAATGTCGAACCGGAGAATGGAGGAAGTCCCCTGGAGTGGACCGAGGTTGAACCCAACTCGGGCCCGACTTGCCCTGAAGTCGGCCCGACGTGCCAAGATGTTCTCTGCCCTGGGACCGATGTCCCTGAAGTCGGTCCCGAGGTACTCCCAACGTCGGTCCAGGGTGGATTTATTGAGAAAGATCGATCCAAGGAGGTTGATCCAAGCAAGAAGCAAGATGGCACCACTCTTCCGTATCCTATGAAGAAGCCCAAGGAGATTGTTGAGGGCAAGTTCAAGCGGTTCTTGAAGCTTTTGCAAGGCTTGAACATTACCATTCCTTTTACCGATGCTTTAAGTGAGATGCCATCTTATGCAAAGTTCTTGAAGGAAATCTTGAGCAAGAAGAGGTCAATTGTTGAGATGCAAGACGAGGTGAAGATATTGGAGCTACCTCAAAAGCTTGGTGATCCCGGAAGATTTGCCATCACCATAGGGATTGGATCCCAAAACTTCAAAGCTCTTTGTGATCTAGGAGCAAGTATTTCGGTTATGCCCATGAGCATATGGAGAAGGGCTAACCTCGGAGATATGGAGCCGGTTGATATGAGTCTTACCATGGCCGATGGTTCATCAACAAAGGCCACCGGAATTCTTGATGACGTCCCGGTTCGAGTGGGAAGATATTTCGTGCCCGATGATTTCGTGATCTTCGATATGAAAGAGGATCCGATGGTGCCCATTATTCTCGGAAGGCCGTTTTTAGCTACGGCGGGTGCCAAGCTTGACGTGAGAAATGGGAAAGTCACTTTCGAGGTTGGCGAGGAGAAAGTGGACCATGATATGGTCGATGTTCAAATCCATAATGAGACAAGAGATGGAGATAACCCACCAAATCATGAAGAGTATCCTAATCTATATCCTTTTGATGTGGGAGATTCTTTTATTTGCTTAAATGATTTGAAAGAGGATTTAGGAGATGATTTTCTTTGCTTGGATGATTTGCAAGATGAGTTGAGTTACAATGTCATTGAGTCTCCTAGAAATTCTTTAGACTTTTGTGGTGTAGGTAATGAAGAGCAAGTTGAGAAGATGCAAGAGATGCCAAACTACACTTTGGAGGAGAAGGATGATGGAGAATTTCGATGCCACACTTTCATCAAACACAAATGGTGGCACTTTGGTTATGAGGATTGTGGAGAAGCACATGGCAAGGAGGATCAATTCACTGTTTTTCACCCTCCTTGAAGGGTAGAGGTTAGACGTCAAGCTAATGACGTTAAAGAAGCGCTCCTCGGGAGGCAACCCAGGTTTAGTAGATTCATTTTCATAGTTTCTAGCTTGTTTCTTTTTGCTTTAGCTTAGATTAGTCCTAATCTCTTCTCTAGCTTGTATTTTGTGGAAATGTGTGTTATGTGAGCTTCATTAGCATGTGTGGTATTTGTGTAAATGATGCAAGAACTTGTGGATAGAAGCAACCAAGGCGTGGGATTTTTAGGAACCAAAATCGGGTAGGACCGAGGTACCTAGTACCTCGGGCCCGAGGTGCCCGACGTCGGTCCAGTTATGCCGACCCATGTTGGACCTTGACTTTGTGGAAGTTCCTACTATACCCACTTGACCCACCTTTGTCTTCTTCCCCATTTAAGAGCCTTTTCCCTTACCTAACATCATCACCCCCATAACTACTTTCCCAAAATACCCAATTCTCTCTCAAAACCCCAAATCGATCCCATCTCCCCCACCATACTCGATCCTCAAAGAAACCTCACCACAAGATCTCGATCCATACCCTAGCATCCCCAAACATTGGACCAAAAGCAAAAAAATCCCACCCAAATCCCATAGATCTACATTCTTCTTCTAGATCTAGAAGAGGAAAATTTGAGTTCTAAGAGTTGATTGCTAGAAGTTCTTGTTTTCTTCATATTTGGTATGTGAATCTCAATCTCTACTTGATTCTTTATGAATTTCATGCTTTCATTGCTAGATTTGAGATATGCCATGATTGAGTGAGCTTGAACCTTGAGCATCCATGGTGATTTACATGCATTGTGAAATTTATGCTTAATTGTTGCTAAATCCCATTTAGAACTTCGATTGATGATGATTGATGGTAGAATTTGGATTTTAGGGGCATGATAGTGTGTTGCATGGATGAATGTAGGATGAGAGGTCGGAATGGACTCGGTCCGAGGTACCCAGTACCTCGGGACCGATGTTCAACGTCGGTCCAGCAACTCGGACCGAGGTCCCCAACCTCGGACCCGTCGTCTTTTGCATATCGGTCCGATGATCTTCGAGCTTCTTTTGTGTGAATTTAGGATTTCATGAGCTTGAATGTTGGTTATAGCATGCTATTCATGATTTGTCTTGAGGCTTGACCATTGATATATGAATCTTAGTTCATGTATGATTGAATTTTGTGGATTGAGTGTGTTAAGAATAAGTATGGGGTTATCTCCTTGCATGATGAATTGTTTGTGTTGGAAGCTTGTGATTTTGTTGTGGTTGTATGAATTTTATCTTGGCGTTCTTTGTTTTTGATTGTGCGTAGGTACCATGTCTACCCGAGCATCTTCTTCAAGGATGGAGAAAGCAACCAAGAAGTCTAAGAAGTCATCCAAGAGGGTCCAAAGGATGGATGATGTTCGTATTGAGGATGAGGATGATGTTAGAGAGTATGAGCGTCTCATGGGTCTATCTCACCACACCCGGTGGTTAGATTGGGAGTCAATTCAAAAGATGTGCATGGATGAGGCTCTTACTCGGTGCTACTCCATCATAGGGCTCAATGTCTTGCTAAGGTGCAACAACACTCACTTTCCCGCCTTGACGTCGGAGTTCATGGCGACTTTCAAGTGCACCTATGAGGGACCCGAGAGTGAAGGCATGATTTTCTTCCAATTAGGCAACGAGTTGCAAGAACTCTCTCTCCGGAATTTGGCGGTCTATCTTGGATTTCCTTTTCCGAGAGAGGAGGCTTATGTTGACAATGAGAAGGTCGACTATCTTTGGAAGTTCATAGCCGGAAGAAGTGAGATGAGGAAAGGCGCATCAACAAATGAGATAGCAAGCCCACGCTTCCGAGTTATGATCCGAGCTTTGGGTTGTTCTATCTTTGCAAGGCACGAATTGAGCAAACCGATGAAGGAGGAGGCCATGATTCTTTATGAGATGTTGTTTGAGAATGAGAAGCCAATGAACCTCACATGGGAATGGGTGAAGATGGTGAGGGACTTCCAAAGTTCTTCATGGATCTATTTCGGAGGCATGATTGCCCGATTAGCTCATAGTCTCGAGGTGGATTTGTCTACCTACACGCCGGCACCAAATGGCATAGAATTCATGGACCTCAAATATTTTAAGAAGGCCAACATCATTAAGGAGAAAGTCGTTCCCGGTTTCATCGACCGACTCTTGCCTCACTCAAATTTTGGCAAGGTACAAGTCCCTTTGGGACCTCGCCTCTTTGACCTCACATGTTATTACAATTGGTTCCAAGTATGGGCGGGCAACGTCAATCCTTTTGGAGAGCCGGAGGGGACACTTGAGGTTAGGAGACGACCTCAACACATCCGTTTCACTACTCCTCAAGCATCCCCGGACACCGAAGAAGAGGAGCCCAACCAATTTGAGTTCGTGAGGAGAGATGACATGGAAGTGGACGCGCCTAGAGGTGAAGAAGAAGGAGAAGAAGGTGGTTACCAACATTTGCTCACCGACCACGCCCCCACACTACTAGATCGAGGTGCTTCACAAGTCGGGCCCGACGTCCACCAACGTCGGTCCAATGTGTTCTTGCCCGATCCGGTCCCGAGTCAATTTGAGAGGGGCGAGGAAAGTGGAGCACATCAAGCACCACCAAGCTATGGAGGTTATGAGGGGTATGCCCAATGGTACGGGCCCGGGATGGTGTTCCCCGAGCCGAGCCAACCGGTGGACATGAACTTCTTGGCCAACCAAATGGCACATCTCCAACTTCAACAATCCTCAATGCTTCAAGAGGCGCACCAACTCAACCTTCAACAACAACACCTCAACTTCCAACAACAACAATTTGCCCACCACCAAGAAGACTTCCAAGAGCAATTTGATGAGATGAACCGCAACATGGCATACATGAGACGTGATGTGGACGACTTACGTGCGGTCGAGGATCAAAGGTGGACCGTCCAAGAGAGTTTCAACGAGTGGATGTCCGGGAGCTTTCCTTCCAGAGAAGATCAATGGATGCGTCCCGCCCCACAAATCCAACCGCCAAGTCATGATCCTTCCCACGAGCATGTGTATGAACGTGAGCGGCAAGCTAGACTCCAACGAGGTCGACGTCGAAGACCTCCCTCCAACAACTAAGCCTCAAATGCCATGCAAGGAATAAGGAAAATTGTGAGCTTTCTCTACTCTTCTCTTTACTTTTGAAGTTTGATTTCTTTTGATGAGGACATCAAAATTTTAAGTATGGGGTGGGTTAGTAGCTCATTAGTTCCATGTGTAGGTTGTTTGTGTTTGTTTCTTGTTTAAGGGATGTTTCATTTTGGATAGTGGCATGATGTATGAGAATATTGATTGATTTTATGGCATGATTGGATGAGTTTGTTTTGTGTTTGAGAAAATTTTTGCAAAAAATCCATAAAAATTTGAAAATCGTGTGAAAAACAACAAAAAGATTTTGATTTTGGACTTGGAATTCCCATCTTAGATGTCCATATGAAGGCTAATGATGATGTGAGCATGTAAAGTCCTTTGCATATTTTTGGATAGTTTAGCCTCTAAATGGATGTTGCTTTTTATGTGGTTGTTTTTATTGAGCACATGAGTTCTTGGATGAAGTTTTGATGCAACTAAGCTAGAGTGAACCTTGTGAGATTATTTTTGGCCATTTTAGGGATGTTTGTTCATATTGCATACCCCTCATTTTCTTGTGTGAATAGCTCAAGCATGCTAAGTAATACTTGTTATTGAGGTGTTTATCTATTTTCCAAGACCAATATGAGATTTGTTCTATGCTTTGTCACATTGATTTGAACTTTATTTCATTTAGTCACAAAATGTTCCATATCCTACCTTGAAGATAAACCATTGTTTGTAGCCCCGTTTTAGCCTTAGACCTTTGTTTGAAACTCCTCAAAAATGCGATTCCTAGCCTATATGACTTGACCCTTATGGGATTGGACTTTAGAGAGAGGTTTTGGAAGAATGTTTGGAGAGTTGAGATTCTCTTTGGTGAAAGGCGAAGAATGGAGTTGCAAAATAAGTGGGTAGTGCATCTTTGTGAAAAGAAAGAAAGAAAAGTTGGAAAAAGAAGTGGATTGAAAGCAAAGTGCTTAAGTGAAGAAAAAGGGTACCGACCGAGTTAAAGTAACCTCGGGCCCGAGTTATGTTGCAAGTCGATCCTAGTGAAATAAAGTGTGAAAAATCCAACACAAAAAGTGAAGTGCAAAGATGAAGTGGAATGTTAAGTGAAAAGTGGGTTGAGAAAAGAAAGAAAGAAAGAAAAAGAATAGAAATGTCAAGGTCTTTTGGATGAGTGAAGTTGAAAGTGGAAGAATTTGGTGAAGTTGGTGAGAGACTAGAATGTTCAATCCCCTTGTAAGCACCACAAGACCAAAATGATTCCCACCTTGAGAAATACCAAAAGCCCATTACAACCCGGCCGAATGGAACCTCTTTGAGGACCTCCATTGAGCCAAGTTCATATTCTTTGTGTGCATTGTAATAGGCATCTCTAGGTGGAGGAATTGGTGATATTAGCTTCAATGGTAAAGTCTTTGCTTGCATGAATTTTGAGTATGAGTGTTCATTGTTAAGCCTAAACACATGATGTGTGATACACATTTCCATATCCCTAAAGTGAGGCTTTGTTGCACTAGACTTTATTCCTTGAACACTTGATCATGTGTGATGATGTAATCTTGCTTGAATGTCTATCACTTGTGTTTACTTGATTGAGTATTTCATATGAGGCTTTACTTGAAGATTGTGCTTCGGTCTTGCTTATGTTGTTATTGCTTGAGGACAAGCAAGTTTAAGTATGGGGTATTCTGATGTCTCTCATTTTGGAGATGTTTTAGTAGTTGATTTCCGTTGTAAATATGTGTTTTTCATTCTCTTCTTTGTTAGTTTTGTTTCCTTTTTAGCTTAGTTCCCGGTTTTCTTCAAGAGTCGGAAACTATGCGAGTTTGTTTGTTTTTGTAGGTAAAATGGCAAGAATGGGGAAAATTTCGAGGAGCTAATGAAGGAGCCAAGTCAAGGAGTGCAAGAGCCAAGCCAAGAATGAAGTGGAACCAAAGGAAACCAAGGAAGAAGACAAGGATCGAGGCCCTGGACCGAGATACACCAAGTCGGGCCCGAGATCGAGCACCCAGTGAACCGGACCGACGTTCCCAACGTCGGGCCCGAGGTCGTTCCGTGTCGGTCCAAGTCGGCATTGGATTGGATTGTTCCCCAAGGCATATTTTTAGCAACTTTCCACATTTGCCCCTTTCTAAATTGGGATTCCTTGGTCCCCAATCAAAGGAGAAGGTTAAGAGAGGTGATGAGTGATCAATTAGAAGTGTGAAGTGTGAGGGGGACGAGAGGGGGACACACACACCAAACCCAAATCACTCTCTAGAGACTCAAGGAAGACTTGGAGAGCAAGGAGAAGAGAAGAGAAGGAGAGATCGGTGGAGAAGAGAGGATGAATTGTGAGTTTTGTACTTTGTTTTGCCTTGATCTAGTAGAATTGAGACTTGGATTTTGTAGACACTTTGGATTTGAATGAAATTGGAGTTTGATTGGATGTTGATGATTGAGTTTTGCTTGATCTCTTTTGTTTTCCTTCGTTTTGTCTATCTTTTCTCCTCTTTTTAGTCTTTTCGGGTACACTTGACGCACAAACTCCCGTGTGTTCGACACCCTACCTTTTTACTACAAGTGAGGTTCGGTTTTATAAATTTAAAATTGTGAGACCCTCCGATCCCGGACCGATCAACGAGGTGTAGGGGCGTCCTTTGGTTGTGCAGCGGAATTAAGAACTAAACAAGTAAAAGTGAACGTAGTGATGTATAGAGGAACCACTCAAGACCAAGTAGTCCTTGAGTGTAAACCTCTACCTCCTTGGAGGATTTTTGAATAGCTTTTCCCTTATATTAAACGTCCTTACAGTTGTACTGGCGAGTCTTTACAGTTCTCTAGCACTTAGCGTTCTTCCTAAGTCCACTAGTAAAGGACTCCTCTAAGCCTACAACTTAAGCGAGTTTAATCTTATAAAGGACTTCTATGCCTACGTCCTACAGTACGTCGTAGGACTCTCTCTTTCTTTTTGTGTTTTTCTGAGTACAAACAATTTGTGTTTTGGGTTACAATTCTCACTCGATCTATCACAAGCCTAGAACTGTTCTTGGGTGTTCTTGAGCTTGTTCTTCGTGTTCTTGAGTGAGTCGCTTTCCTCTGATTCTCCCTGAATATTCTCTGAAAGGGTTGATGTCACAATAAATGCCTTGGGCTATTTATAGGACTTGGGGAAGGGCGTCTTTCCTCTTCTGATGATCATGGCCTTCAAGGACGTGGCTATAGGATCTTCCTCCACGTAGTAAGGCGGTGATGAGGAAGCTTCATGTATCCAGCTGTGTGTGATGGACTCCGCTATAGGATCGGCCGCCACGTGTTGATGAACTTTGCTACAGGATCGTCCGCCACGTAGTGTTGGACTCTGCTACAGGATCGGTCTCCACATGTCCTTGGATGATCAAATGTTGTCGAGTGATGTCATCTTGTCGGCTAGTGAGTAAGGACGCTCTGCATGCGTTCCTACTTGATTGGGACTGCGTCCTTGCTCAAGTAGTCTCTTGCTGGTCCTTACTTCCTGGTAGCTAGCGTCCCTAAGCCTAGGGAACGCTCACACACTTGTTGTCCTTTGTCATTTGCCGTTCCTGGACACTTGGACAAAGTTATCAGAATCAAAGTGAGTTTGTCATATCAAAACTAAGGGACGGTTTGTGTGGGCACACTACCAAGTACGCAAGCGTTCTTGATAGCGTCCCAACAATTTCCCCCTTTTTGATGATGACAAACTCTTTAGCAAAATAGTTTTGACATTGGAACTTAGCATGCATGAAAACTTCGAAGCGTCCTCTAACACTTAGAAAAATTTCAGTAAGCACAAGTTCTCATTTTTTGATTCTCTAACTTTTGAATTTTTAAGGAGAGAGAGTTGCATCCTAGAAAATTTTCTAAGCGTTCTCTTTTATTCTAGCATGGCGTTCCTTAGACCTTTCACTTAATTGTTCCCCCTTAACACTTGCTTATTCTAGATAACTATTTTATAGCGCATCTCTACAAAACTACACTTCCCCTTTTGGCATCATCAAAAAGGATAACAAGTGATAAGGACGTTAGCACAAAAACACAACTATAAATAGTGGAACGACACATATGCAAGCAAACAATTGAATTGCCATTCAAACAAAAGCAGAGTAACTGTCATTACAGACCAAGTGTTTGCAAAAATAAAAGAAGCACAAGCAAAACAATGAGGGATAAAGTGGTAGGACGGTGATCACTAAGGGCGGCGGCTTTGGTCTTGGTAGAACTTGAGAAGCTTCTCATGAAGTTCCGCAGACTGAGTGAAAGTCGAGGACAAGTCCTTAAGAGAGTTTAGAATGAGGCACTAGTTATGAAGGATCGCAGCCATGAGTTCTGAGGGAGAATGCTAATCAGGATGAGCTGGGGCTGGAATAGGCGCAGGACCCGAGCTTGAAGAGGGAGCATCCACATGAGGTATGGAGGAAGGAGGAGAAGAAGCCATTCGCATTTGATCAAGAGCTGCAAAGTCAACAGTGGGCTCTTCTTCGAAAATTGGCTCTTGATGCATTGAAGCAAAACGCTCCTGTTCAGCTTCAGCGGCGAGGCGTTCTTGCGTAGCTTTCTTCTTCGCTTCCTCAACTGTGGCCTCTAACTGCTTCTTCATGGACGACAGTTCCTCACTGTTTCTTATTTCAAGCAGTCCCTTCTTCTTGTTCTAGGTAAGTCCCAGTTCCTCAGAAGGGGTAGTGTGCGATGGCGCCCACTTTGGTCAATACGTGAGCAACTCTGTCCATCCCATAGGGTCTCTTTCCTCTGAAAATCCTTTCAAGTAGAGCAACCTCTGCTTCGTCCGTCATCTCAAATCCATTCTCAAGAAGGGAGCTAAGAGCATTTGATGGCGGCTTCTGAGTACTAAGTCCCATTAAGGAACGAACTTGATGTTCATTCACAGAAGTCGGCTCATCATCAATTTTGAAGTGCAGCGTCCCAGACTTGGATTTGTAGCGAAGAGACTTGAAGAACGCCCAAATTTGATCAGAATCTACTTCGGCGGGCGCAGGACCAACTTGTAGCCATCCTTGAAAACGGAGTAGCTCAAGAAATTCTTTGACGTCCTCGTCATCAAATGAAGCAAGCCATTCTTCAGAGTAGACTAAGGGGCCTATAACATTCGCTGGCTCATCATCATCCTTCTTCTTTTTCTTAGAACGCTTTGGGGACTCTGACTCATCATCATCAGAATCTTCCTCATTAGAATCGGCGTCCTCATATTCATTGTCAGCATCGTCCTGAGCAGGAGCGTCCTCAGTGCCTTGTACAATTTCTTCATTGCCACCAGCTGCGGCCTGTTCTGTTTTTGAAGGAGCTCTGCCTTGGGACGTCTCATCTGCGTCCTGAGCCTCTGATTGATTTTATTGAGCAGGCTCAACGTCCGTAGAGACTTGGGTTTCTGTTTGGATTGTGGGGGAGGGGTTTTCTTGTGGAGTTGGTTGGGGATTGAGGATGGGAAGTGATTGGTCATATGGGGGGACTTCATTAGCATCACGCTCAAGCTCATCGTCCAGACTGAGCTCAGCGACCTGGTGCTCACCAGCGTCCTCATCAACTTCAATTATTTCTGCCTCCTTTGCAGTATGAGCAGTCTCAACACCTTCATCCTCATCGTGGGAGTGCCCTGTTATATCGACAAAGGAGTCACCGGCAGGAGTTTCTTGGTTACTCTTTGCAGAAGAGCTTGACGAGGAGGAACTTGACGTGGGGACGTGTTCTGGTTCTGCCACTTCCTGGACCAGCACCCTTGGAGTCTCACCAGATTTCCGGCGTTTGAAAGTATGTGCAAGGGCGGGACGTTGCTCAGTGTCCTCTTGGTCACTCTTAGAGGAAGGACAGCGGGACCTCGGAGTCTCAGGGTCCTTTGGTGGGGAGATGTGGGCCGGGGCTGAGGGAAAATTGGCAAAGTTTAGGGGAGAGGAATGAGGATTGGGTTGGGAGGGAATAAGGGCATTTTCCTTTGAAGGTTTGGGGGACGGAGGAGGAGTTGGGAGTTGGACAATTTTGAGAGCTTGTTGGGGAGGAGGAGTGGATTGCTTTGGGAGTTTGGAAGGGCCTTTTTTGGAGCTTGGCCTTTTAGTGGTGGAGGGAACGCCAGAGGACTTGGCCTTTTTGAGGGGCCTTGGGTCGTGTTTCTTCTTGGAGCGTCCCTCCGACAAGTGTTTAGGAAACTTGTCAACGATCTCAGTTGGTTTGGAGGAGGTTGGTTTGGTTGATTTTGGGAGAGGGGAAGATGGTGTTGGACGCTTGGAAGGCAAAAGCTTCTTTGTGGTGACAATTGGAATTTGAGGAGGTGGGGGAGAAGGACTGGGCAAACGGTTTTGAAGCATTTGGTAGGCAGGGGAGTCTTTGGGGTACATTGGGAAGTTGGGTAGGACGGCATTGTGCAAGTCAGGTATGAGATCAAGTAAAGGAGCAAGATTCTCACAACCGAATTGCGAGAAGAAGAGCACGTCCTCCATTCTCCCGGGCAAGTCCTTGTAATTTGTCTTGTGGAGGCCATGGATGACGAACCTCTCCATGAACTTCTCATAATTCCTGGTCTTTACTGCGTCTTGCTTCACATCTGGTCTGTCCATGCGTTCCCTTATGAGCATGTACAGCGTTTTGGGCTTCCTGTTGATGAAGTCCACTAGAGATTCATTGAGAACTATTTGTTTGGGCTTCTCTATGGTGTGGGACTTCACCAATTTCCTTCTCTTACCGCCTGTAGAAGATCCGGCCACGTTCCCTAGTCTTTGAGACATTTTCCGATTGCTTTTAGTGAGAGAAAGTCGTCGGAATGCTAGAGAGAGGGCAGAGCGAAATGAGAGCAACGAAGTTTGGTGAGAGCAATAAATGAGAGACAACGACTGTTTAGGCCTTATATAGAGGAAGCGGTGGCACAAACTATAATTACCACTGATTTTCTGTGTGACACGTGGCATAACTTCCCCCTTAAGAGTTCAAATTTTCAAAATTCTGACTCTTCAACTTCTTCTCAAAACTGAATTGGCGTCCTCCCTTACATACGACTAGCATCCTTTCAAACTTAGCGAAAATTACCTCTTCAAGCAAACCAATAACCTTGACAATCGTCCCTGTGATCAACTTGCGAACCATTTGAGAACAAAGCAAGTACGTCCCGTAAAAGAAAATATGAAGCTCATAGGACACTTTTGCAAAGTTCTCAGCTAGAGTAAGCTTAGAGTTCTCATCATTTCTGCTTATACTGAGGGTTCGGTGATCAGGGATACTCTTTTCAAGACAAATAGAGAAAATTTGAATGGCGTTCCAAAGTAGCAAACATATGAAGTTTTAGACTAGCGTCCTTGCAAATATGAATTCAATGCATAACAGCCCTTAAATACTTGGAATCTACTAAACATAGCCAATCATCGAGAGAATAGTAGAACGGGACTTGCTACTTAAAAGTTATCATCCCCAAGAGCAACGTGAGATGCTCAAAGGGACGTCTATCAAGCGCCTTAGTGAAAATATCAGCTATTTGGTCTTCAGTCCTTACATGCTCCATACTAATAAGTCCTAGTTCAACATTATCACGCAAGAAATGATGCCTTATATGAATATGCTTTGTGCGTGAATGAAAAACAGGATTCTTAAAAATTTCAATAGCACTTGTATTATCACAGCGAATGGGAATAGTTTCAAGATTGATACCGTAGTCCTCAAGTTGATATTTGATCCAGATGACTGAACAACACGAGGCAGCAGCAATGTACTCAGCTTCCGCAGTGAAAAGCGCCACAGAGTTTTGTTTCATAGATCCCCAAGAGACTAAGCATGAACCAAGGAACTGTGTCATTCCTAAAGTGCTTTTTCTATCAATCACATGACCAGCATAATCAGCGTCCGAGTATCCAACAAGCTTGAAGGACATCTTCCTAGGGTACCAAAGACAAAGATCGCCGTGTCCCTTGAGGTAGCGAAAGATCCTCTTGACTTCTTGCATGTGGGACTCCTTTGGATTCGCCTGGAAGCGTGCACACAAGCAAACGACAAACATGATATCTGGACGGCTTGCGGTCAAATAGAGCAAAGAGCCAATCATTCCTCTGTAAAGCTTTTGATCAATGTCCTTGCCCTTTTCATCAGCGTAAAGACGCGATTTGGGAGAACAAGGGGTTGCAACAGGTTTGGACGTGTTCATCCCGTACTTCTCAAGCATTTCAAGGACATATTTTTGTTGATGAATACGCGTCCCTTCCTTGAGTTGGTTTATTTGGAGTCCCAAGAAGAAATTGTGTTCTCCAATGAGGGACATCTCAAATTCACTACTCATTAAGGACTTGAACTCATCTACAAGTTTCATGTTAGTACTACCAAAGACTATATCATCGACGTACACTTGGGCAATTAAAATGTCCTTGTGAACTTTCTTAATGAACAAAGTTTTATCATATGAACCTCTTATGTATCCATGAGACAAAAGAAAGGACGCAAACCTGTCGTACCATGCACGAGGGGCTTGCTTGAGTCCATAGAGCGCTTTGTCCAAGTAATACACATGGTCCGGGTTAGAGGCGTCCTCGAAGCCAGGCGGTTGAGCAACATACACTTCCTCCTTGAGTTTTCAATTGAGAAAGACAGTCTTGACGTCCATCTGAAATAACATGAATCCCTTGTGTGCGGCAAAGGCAATAAGGAGACGAACGGCCTCAATTCTAGCAACAGGAGCAAAGGTTTCATCGTAGTCAATGCCTTCCTCTTGCTTGAATCCTTGAGCCACCAGTCTTGCCTTGTTCCTGGACACGTGTCCACTTTCATCAAGCCTATTTCTGAACACCCATCGCATCCCTATGATATTTTTACCTTTGGGACGAGGGACGAGGGTCCAAACTTTGTTTCTTTCAAACTGGTTGAGTTCTTCTTGCATTGCTAGAATCCAGTCAGCGTCCTGGAGTGCTTCCTTGATGTTCTTTGGTTCAACCGTTGACACAAAGGCATTGAAAGCACAGAAAGCTAAATTTGCACTTTGGGACTTGCTTGCAGCTGACCTTGTTTGAACTCCTTGAGAGATATCTGAAACAATCTGTGTGGTTAGGTGGTCCCTAGAGAAGCGGGACTCCCTTTATCAATATCTTCATTAGAATCATCACTATCATTTTGAGCATCATCCTCAGTGTGTTCCCCCTCAAAGAGAGTGTCCACACCTTGGCGTTGCTCGCCTTGTTGACTTGATTCGGCCACATCTTGTTGAACTGGGGATTCACTTCGAGAGGGAACTCCTTGAGCAACACTGGGAGCGTCAACTGAGACTTCTTCAGGATTTGGAGTAACGGCCTTAGGAACATAGTATTTTCCAGAGGACCAATCTTCAACGTCGTCTTCAGAGTCGTCCTGCTGCTGTAAGAAAGAGCGTTCTTTCTTACTTTGTCTTTCTTTGTGAGAAGAACTCTCTTTCAACACATTGAAATAATCTGCATTGAAATAATCTGCTTTTGACACCAAGAAAAGAACCCAAGTGAAACGAGAAAAATCATCTACGAGAACGTACATGTACCTCTTTCCACCGTAGCTCAGTGTCTTCATTGGTCCACAAAGATCCATAACCTAGTCCTTAAAGTCACTTGGGAGAGAGTTCCTAGAGTCAGACTCATAACCTAGTCCTCTTTTGGTTGGGACAAAAACTATTGGTTTGACTTCTTCAATGTTAGGACTCTTTCCTAACACCTTAACCTCTTCTCTAAGCTTAGCGTTCTCAAGTTTGAGACACATCACTTCAGTTTTTAGAGACTTAGTTTCTTCACATGAGGACTCTAGTTGAAAAGTCATAGTACTACAGTTTTCACGTTCAACGACAATGTTCTCATCTTCAAGTTCATCCATTCTTCGTTTCATAGCAAGACTTTCTTCCATGATTTTACCGATAAGTTTAAGGAGCTTTGGTTTTGAACATTTTTCTAAGGAACGCATCCTGGAATAGTGAGTTACCTCTTGTTCATTGTCGGAGGCGTTCTCTTCAACAACTGGTGCGTCCTCCATTGCCATGTACGTGACTTGATCTTCTTGTTCCTCATCACTTGAACTCAGATCATCCCATGCAGTTGTGCAAGCTCCAATGAGAGCTTTCTTTTTATCCTTGGAGGAAGTTCCCGAGGTACACTTCTTAGCAAAATGTTCTTTCTTGTTACACTTGTAACAAGTGAGTTCCTTCATTTCTGCCTCTGTGTACTTGGGACTTTCCTTTTTATAAGGCACCTTGTTCTTGCTGCTGTTCTTGTTCCTCTTGTTATAGTAATGAAGAGCTTTGTGAATAAGAGAAAGTTCTTCATTTGAGTCAATTACTTCCTTTGACTTGCTTTCTTTCTCCTTTGAGGTTTGAACACGCAAGTTCTCACGTTTTTCTGGTGTTTGACCTTGCATCATCAATGCTAGCTCTCTTTGGCGGCGCAAGTACTCGGCGTACTCTGGTGTTGTGGACGTCAAAGCAAGATCAGTTTGAGGATTCTTTCGTAGCTCAGCCATGTCAGAGTTCCTTCTTGCTTCGTATTGCCTCAGCTTCCCATAGATCTCTTCCATATCAAGCGTCTTGTTGGCTTGGTTCTCCTTGAAAGTAGTTCTATCGAAGTTCTAGATTCTTGTAAGTCCATCAATGACCACTTGGACTTTATTCCTCATGGAAATTTCAGCTTCTGGGATGCCCAAGTTCTTCATCTTGGTGACAAGAGCTTCAAAACGGTATGAATAGTCATTGACGGTTTCATTAGGTAGCATTCTAAAGACATAGAACTCTCTTTTGATCTGCAGCTGGACGTCCTCTTTCATATCAGCCGTTCCTACATGAAACTTTTCAAGAGCTTCCCACTGTTGTTTTGCTATGGGCAGATTACTAACTCTGGTAGCGCCCCTTTCGCAAAGAGATGCTTGAAGAAAACATATTGCCTTAGCGTTTGTTTCCATCAGCTTGAATTCATCAGGACCCCACTCGTCCTTTTTGTCAACTTTGTCAATAGGGACTTTGAGATCACGCTTCATGATAACCTTCCAGCATTGATAGTTCTGACTTTTGCAGAAATTCTCAAACCTTGGTTTCCAGCAATTGAAGTTGTCCTCCGTCAGGCGCGGAGGCTTCACAAAAGAGATTCCAATAGGTTCCATGTCCATCTTTTACCTGCAACTCAACAAAATCTAGAGTGCCTGCTCTGATACCAATTGTTGGATCGTTAGTATAACTTGGAACATCCTTTACTTTGGCAAAGGCGTCCTTTGGTCAGGCGTCCCTATGAGGTGTAGGGGCGTCCTTTGGTTGTGCAGCGGAATTAAGAACTAAACAAGTAAAAGTGAACGCAGTGATGTATAGAGGAACCACTCAAGACCAAGTAGTCCTTGAGTGTAGACCTCTACCTCCTTGGAGGATTTTTGAATAGCTTTTCCTTTATATTAAACGTCCTTATAGTTGTACTGGTGAACCTTTACAGTTCTTTGGCACTTAGCGTTCTTCCTAAGTCCACTAGTAAAGGACTCCTCTAAGCCTACAACTTAAGCGAGTTTAATCTTATAAAGGACTTCTATCCCTACGTCCTACAGTACATCGTAGGACTCTCTCTTTCTTTTTGTGTTTTTCTGAGTACAAACAGTTTGTGTTTTGGGTTACAATTCTCACTCGATTTATCACAAGCCTAGAACTGTTCTTGGGTGTTCTTGAGCTTGTTCTTCGTGTTCTTGAGTGAGTCGCTTTCCTCTGATTCTCCCTGAATATTCTCTGAAAGCGTTGATGTCACAATAAATGCCTTGGGCTATTTATAGGACTTGGGGAAGGGCGTCTTTCCTCTTCTGACGATCATGCCTGATGTCTCTCATTTTGGTGGTGTTTTAGTAGTTAATTTCCCTTGTAAATAAGTGTTTTTCATTCCTTTCCATGTTCGTTTCGTTCCTTTTTAGCTTAGTTCCCGGTTTTCTTCAAGATTCGGAAACTATGCGAGTTTGTTATGTTTTGTAGGTAAAATGGCGCAAATGAGGACGTTTTGGAGGAACATCAAAGGAGGAGCTAAGCAAAGGAGTCAAGGAGCGGAAGAGCCATGCAAGGAATGAAGAGGAACTCAAGGAAAACCAAGAAGAGAAGCAGGACCGAGGCCCTTGACCGAGATACTTCCAAGTCGGGCCCGAGTTCGAGCACCAGAGCACAGGACCGACGTTCCCAACGTCGGGCCCGAGGTTGCCCCGTGTCGGTCCGAGTCGGCGAGTTAGAAGATTAGGCTCCAAGGCACAAATGTTGTGATCTTCCAATTTTGCCCTTCTTCTATCTTGGAATTCCTTGGTCCCCAATCAAGAGAAGAGGATAATTAGAGGTGATTAGAGAAGATTAAGGGGGGGGGGGGGGGGGGAAGGAGAGAGAGGACATACACACCAAAAATCACTCTCAAAGACTCAAGGAAGACTTGGAGAGCAAGGAGAAGAGAGGAGGAGGAAAAGAGGAGGAAATCGATGGAGCTAGAGAGGAGATTAGTGAGTTTGTACTTGTTTTCCTTTGGTTTTAGTAGAATTAAGACTTGGATCTTGTGAACCCCTTTGGATTTGAATGCAATTTGGCTTTGATTTGAGATTGATGATTGAGATTTGCTTGCTTTTCCATTTGATTGCTTTGTACTCTTACTTGATGGAGTAGATTCCATAGTCTTGGGCTATGGAGGAATCCCCTAGCTAGGATTGGGTGTGAACCCCCAATTCCACAGCCTTTGAGTGCTTGATCTATGAATCCTCTCTACACTAAACTTCAATTCTCTTGTGGAAACAAGGGACCTAGGGCATGTGATTGGTAAGAGTAAGCGAAAGTGATCTCTAGCCCATCACTAGAACTAGCATCGAATGAGAGTGAAAACTCCCTTGGGTCGAAGTGTAGAGTGGAGGGATCGAAGGCTAGAAACCTCGATCTCATAAGGATCAACACTTATTGGCTGAATTAGGGTGGAATCACCCAAGTCTAGTTAGGGAAGGAACCCAAAAACCCAAGACCGATCTACTATTTTTGCCCAATCGAAGTACCCAGCACATCGGGCCCGACGTAGTGTGTGTTGGTCCCGGCCAATCTGACCTCGATCCACCCTCGGACCGAAGTGACCTGTGTCGGTCCGAGATGATTTCTCTTGTTTTTCCTCGTTTTGCCTTTCTTTTACCTCTTTTTAGTCTTTCGGGTACTCTCAACGCACGAACTCCCGCGTGTTCGACACCCTACCTCTTTACTACAATTGAGGTTTGGTTTATAAATTTAAATTCTGACCACCACACCCGGACCGATCAGAATTTTGGCGCCGTTGCCGGGGAGTTCTACTTGTTTGAGGTACCCTCTTTTGTTGAGTCTTTGATTTCGTAGTGATTTGGGTGAGGGACTAGCCCAAGCCCCTTGTTTGTTTTGATTCGGTTTTGCTTGTGTCTTTGGTTGTAGGTGCATGCGAGCTCGTTCCATCCGAGGAACACTTGACCTTGACTTTGTGTGTGATCCGGAAAGCATTATCAAACAAGCCCGAAGGAAGAAGAGGATGGCGGACCAAGCCCGTGATGAGGAGGTTGAAAGGATGAGAGCCGACATGGCTCGAATGCAACTTGAAATGGCGAACCGAGATGCCGAGGCTAGGAGAGAGCGTGAGCAAATGATGAGATTGGAAGCTCAAATCAACACTCAACCACGGAATGCTAGACAATACATGCATCTGGAGTTGAAGGTGCCGGAGCCAGCCATCGTTTTGCCGGAGGTGTCAAAGAATTTTGAGATCAAAACTCAATTCATCTCACTCATCAAGAGAGAGCAATTTCAAGGGAGACCGAATGAGTGCCCGATCGAGCATGTGAAGCAATTCAAAGACCTATGTGAGACTATCTCGACGGATGATGAGACACTTGAGTACGTGTTACTCAAGGCCTTCAAGTGGTCGTTGGGAGGCAAGGCATTGCATTGGTTGGAGAGTCAAGCACCTCGATCCATCACATCATGGAGGGCTCTCAATGAAGCTTTCTTAATGATGTTATTTCCGCCCACCAAGACGACGGAGCTTAGAAGGAAGATAGCAAGCTTTCAACAAGGAGCCCACGAGCCACTCTTCGAGGCTTGGGATCGGTTCAAAGAGATGTTAAGGGCGTGTCCAACGCATGGGCAACAACCTTATGTCCTTCAAGACATATTCTTCCAAGGAATCAATCCCACCACCAAGGATAAATTGAACCTTCACACCGATTGTGGGTTCATTGACTTGCCTCCGGAGCAAGCGTGGGAGTTGCTAGACAAGCTCTCCGATTATGAAGCCATGTATGGAGTAAATCAAGTGAATAAGGAAGTAAGAGTCCATGGAGACGGTCCGAAGAGGCTTTATGATCCAAAAGGTGAAGAGGTGGATAAAGATGTGAAGATCCAATTCTTGGAGGATGAGTTGAACAAGATGAGGAGAAAGATGGGTCATCTCCAACAAAACACAAGAGCTTGTGAAGAGTGTGGTTCTTTGAAGCATGGAGCCCAAGAGTGCCCAAATGAGCACCAAGTTCGATTGGCCGAGCAAATTGAGGAGGCACACTATGTTCAAAGAAATTTCGGAGGGAGAGCCAATTTCAACAATGGAGGAAGGTGGAACCAAGGCCAAGCTAGTGGCTACAACAACAACTTCAACCAAAACGAGCCAAGGGCCCAACCACCACCATACCGACCTCCGGGTTTCTATGAGCAAACTCCACAATGGGCACAAGAGATGAGGGGCGAGTTCAAGGACTTGAAGAATCAATTTACCAATGTGGAGAGAAGAGTTGATGAATTGGGTGCCCAATTCAAGGAGTTTGGTGTTTGGAGAAGGCAAGTGGACAACCAATTTGTTCACATGGCAAATCAACTTCCAAGAGAAGAAGGGAGACTCCCGGGCCGACCCGAGGAGAATCACCGTGCTAACAAAATGAAGTTCGAGCCATAGGATTGAGGAGTGGACGGAGTTTGCCCGAGCCACACGTTCCAAGGACAAGAGAAGAAGGTCGGACCGAGTTGCCCAGCACCTCGGACCCGACGTGCCAAGATGTCGATCCAGTAGACGGAGGAGGTCCCCTGAGTTGGACCGAGGTAGAGCAGAACTCGGGCCCGACGTGCCCTGAAGTCGGCCCGAGTTACCCAGAAAATCTCTGCCCCAGGACCGAGGTTCCTGAAGTCGGTCCCGAAGCCGATCCTACATCGGTCCAAGCCGAAAATGTTGAGAGAAGTCAAGATCGGTCCAAGGAGATGGATCCAACCAACAAACAAGGTGGCACGACTCTTCCATATCCTTTGAAGAAGCCCAAGGAGATTGTTGAGGGCAAGTTCAAGTAGTTCTTAAAGCTTTTGCAAGGCTTGAACATCACCATTCCATTCACTGATGCTCTAAGTGAGATGCCATCCTATGCAAAGTTCTTGAAGGAAATTTTGAGCAAGAAGAGGTCAGTTGTAGAGATGCAAGATGAGGTGAAGATCTTGGAGCTACCTCAAAAGCTAGGTGATCCCGGAAGATTTGCCATCACCTTGGGGATTGGATCCCAAAACTTTAAGGCTCTTTGTGATCTAGGAGCAAGCATATCGGTTATGCCCATGAGCATATGGAGAAGGGCTAACCTCGGAGATATGGAACCGGTTGATATGATTCTTACTATGGCCGATGGTTCATCAACAAAGGCCACCGGAATTCTAGATGACGTCCCGGTTCGAGTTGGAAGGTATTTTGTACCCGACGACTTTGTGATTCTTGACATGAAAGAAGATCCGATGGTGCCCATTATTCTTGGAAGGCCGTTTCTAGCTACGGCGGGTGCCAAATTTGATGTGAGAAATGGGAAAGTGACTTTCGAGATTGGCGAGGAAAAAGTGGAGTTCCATTTCAACAAAGCTCTTAATGAACCGGATGCTTTGGCGATCTTGAAATTGGAGGAAAATGCCAAGCGCAAGAGGGAGGAGTTGGAACCCACAAGAGAGGAAGAAGCACCATTGAGAGATCATGACATGGTCTATGCTCAAGAGCAAGAAAGAGAGTTGCTAATTCCAATGGTGAACCATGAGGAGTCAAGAGGTGGAGACAACCCAAGAAGCCATGAAGAGTATCCTTCTTCGTATCCTTTTGATGTGGGAGACTCTTTCATTTGTTTAAGTGATTTAAAAGAGAATCTAGAGGATGATTACCTTTGCTTGAGTGATTTGCAAGAAGATTTGAGTTATAATGTCATTGAGTCCCCTAGAAATTCTTTAGACTTTTGTGGTGTAGGAAATGAAGATCAAGTGGAGAAGATGCAAGAGATGCCAACCTACACTTTGGAGGAGAAGAATGATGGAGAAGTTGGATGCCACACTTTCATCAAACATAAATGGTGGTACTTTGGCTATGAGGAGAATGGAGACGCATATGACATGGATGATCAATTCACCATTTTTCACCCTCCTTGAAGGGTAGAGGTTAGAAGTCAATCTAGTGACTTAAAATAAGCGCTCCTCGGGAGGCAACCCGAGTTTAGTAGGTTCATTTTCGTAGTTTCTAGTTTGTTTATCTTTGCCTTAGCTTAGATTCTTTCTAATCTCTCTTTAGCATGTGTTTTGTGAAATTGTGTGTTATGTGAGCTTCATGATCATGTGTGGTATTGGTGAAAATAATAAAAGGACTTGTGGGTAGAGAATTGCCAAGACAAGGGATTTTTAGGAAGCCAAACCGGGTAGGACCGAGGTACCCAGTACCTCGGGCCCGAGGTCCCTAACGTCGGTCCTCTTTGGCCAGTCAACCTTGGTCTTGATTTTGTGGAAATTCCTATTATGCCCTTCTGACCTAACTTTGTCTTTTACCCAATTTAAGCCCTCTTTCCCATACCTAACACCCATCACCCTCATAACCACCTTCCCAAAATACCAAACCCCTTCAAAAACTCCCAATTCGATCCACCCTCTCCACCATACTCGAACCTCAAGCAAATCTCACCACAAATCTCGATCCATACCCCTTGCATCCTCTAACATCGATCCACAAGCCAAAAATCCCAACCAAATCCCATAGTTCTTCATCCCTCTTCTAGATCTAGAAGAGAAATTTGAGTTTTAAGAGTTGATTGCTAGAAGTCTTTGATTCTTCAAAATTTGGTATGTGAATCTCAATCTCTACTTGATTCCTTGAGAATTTCATGCTTTCATTGCTAGATTTGAGATTTGCCATGATTGAGTGAGCTTAGACCTTGAGCATCCATGGTGATTTGCATGCATAGTGAAATTTGTGCTTAACTGTTGCTACCACCTACTTTGAACTTCGATTGATGATGAGAAATGGTTGATTTTTGGATTTTAGAAGCATGATAGAGTGTTTTATGGGTGAATCTAGGAAGAAACGTCGGATTAGAGTCGGCCCGAGGTACCCAGAACCTCGGGACCGACGTTGGAAGTCGGTCCAAAACTCGGACCGAGGTTGAGAACCTCGGACCCGATGTGCTGTGTTACTCGGTCCTATGTTATTCGACTTTCTCTTGTGCGAGCTTTAGGATTCTTGAGCTTGATTGATGGTAAAAGCATGTTTATCATGATATATCTTGTAGCTTGACCATTGTTATGTGAATCTTTGCTCACACATGTTGGATTTTGTGGATTGAGTGTCTTAAGAGCAAGTATGGGGTTATCTCTTTGCATGATGAATTGTTTGTTGAGGAAACATGTGCTCTTGTTGTGTTTGTATAGATTTTATCTTGTAGTTCTTTGCTTGATTGTGTGTAGGTACCATGACTACCCGAGCATCTTCTTCAAGGATGGAGAAAGCAACAAGAAAGTCTAAGAAGTCGTCCAAGAGAGTGCAAAGGATGGATGACGTGCAAATTGAGGATGAGGATGTCGCCCGGGAGTATGAGCGACTCATGGGTCTATCTCACCACACTCGGTGGGTAGATTGGGAATCAATCAAGAAGATGTGCATGGATGAGGCTCTTGCCCGGTGCTACTCAAACATCGGGCTAAATGTGATGCTAAGATGGAGCAACATCCATTATCCGGCTTTGACCTCCGAGTTTATGGCTACTTTCAAGTGCACGTATGAAGGAGTTGAAGATGAGGGCATGATCACCTTCCAATTGGGTAATCAAGCACAAGAGCTCTCTTTAAGGAATTTGGCGGTTTACCTTGGATTTCCTTATGCAAGAAAAGAGGCTTTTGTCGAGAATGATAAGGTGAACTACCTTTGGAAGTATGTAGCGGGCAAGAGCGAGATGAGGAAGGGAGCCTCAACCAATGAGATCGCTAGCCCACTATTTCGAGTCAGGATCCGTATTTTAGGGTGCACAATCTATGCTCGTCATGAGCTTAGCAAGCCGATGAAGGATGAAGCCATGTTGCTCTACGAGATGTTGTTTCACAATGAGAATCCGTTGAACCTCACATGGGAATGGGTAAATGACTCGGCTAAAGTCGTCGTGCCAAGATCAAAGATAAATAACCCAAACAAACAAACTAGTATAGTATGCAAGTAAGGGGTCGAACCCAAGAGAACTTTGGCTTCTAGTATTAATACAATTATCAACCAAAGAAAGGGGGGATTTAGGGGAAAGATCTACACTAAACTAAACTAGAAAACAAATAACAAATCAAACAAACAAATATGGGAAGTAAGTTCATTCAAAAGATCCACTCATGAAATATTCACTCGATCATAGATTCATCCATTGATTTCATTCACACATATGGTTAATTCCTATCCTGATCATTAACAATCGCAAGTCCACGGTCCAAGCAATTCTATAACCCTAGGCAAGGACGCTTAACCTAGAATTAGCATAGAGAACAAGGATATGCAGGATAAAATATCAAACAATCAAGCTACGAGTCAATTGTAAGATAAAACAATCAATTCTCTTCTTAATCCTAGTTGCATAGACAACAGGTCTAGGTTAAGTTGTTTCCACAGATTAGTTTTGTCCACGGTCCAAACCTAATCAAACTGTAGAACATCAATCAATTCAATAGGTTAGCTACTCCTAGAGAAACAATAAACATTCATAAGATGAAGCACAAGAGAATCAATATTAACCAAAGGATAGAAATCAATTACCTAAATCTCACGAGTTCATAAATCAGAGCTTCTCCCTTGAACAAACCCAAGGAGACTAACTCTCCATAACTAAACTAAAACCTAAAAGAGAAGAATTGGTAGAAGGTAGAATGTAAGAGGTAGTAAAAACCTAAGGTTGGCTCCTCCTTATATAGCCCAAGGAACAAGCTCCACGAGATAGATAAGGAAAGAGGCAAAAGATAGAAAAGGAAACAAGATAGAAAGATTTCGGCCCGCTTCGGATTCGGCATCACCGTGGTCGCGTCGCCATCACCGCGCCCACGCTTTCACGACAGAATGGAACAAGTCGGTCTCGGCAACCACCGCGGTCGCGTCGGGAGCTCCGCGGTCGCGGAATCTCGACAGAATCGCTGGTGTCACTTCGGAGGCTGTTTTGACCATCATCGGCTTGGAATCTGACTTCGGTGTAAAAACATGAATTGAAGACCTTGAAGTTAGCTTTCCAATGACACTGGAATCAGCTCAATCCAACCTCTGTAGCTCAAGATATAGCCCTTGCAAGCAAGTGGTGTCGCGCAGACAGCTCAAAACGCCTTAAAACTCTTGATTCTTGAACTCTTGTGTCTTCGGCCTAGATATTCAATTACGCACAACTCTAACCTAAACACACTCAATAAAGCCCTAAAATACAAGAGTTAACCTATACAAAATTACCTATACAAAATAGGCCGAATCAGTAAAGATGGTGAGGGACTTCCAAAGTTCCTCGTGGATTTACTTTGGAGGTATGATTGCTCGATTAGCCCATGCACTTGAGGTTGATTTGTCCTTGTATACACCGGCTCCAAACGGTGTCAAATTCACGGATCTCAAGTACTTCAAGAAGGCCAACATCATCAAGGAGAAAGTTGTTTCCGGCCTAATGGATCGACTTGTGCCTCACTCCAACTTCAACAACGTGCAAGTTCCTTTGGGGCCTCGCCTCTTCGATCTCACAAGCTACTACAATTGGTACCAAGTATGGGCGGGCAATGTGAACCCTTGTGGAGAGCCGGAGGGAACACTTGAGGTTAGGAGACGAGCACAACACATTCGTTTCACTACTCCTCAAGCTTCCCCGGACACCGAAGAAGAGGAGCCCAACCAATATGAGTTCGTAAGATGGGATGACATGGACGTGGACTTGCCTAGAGATGAAGAAGAAGAAGAAGACGGTGGCTACCACAATTTGCTCACCGACCACGCACCAACATTATTGGACCGAGGTGCATCCCATGTCGGGCCCGACATCCACCAACATCGGTCCGACACATATTTGCCCGATCCGGTCCCGAGCCAATTCGAGAGGGGTGAGGGAAGTGGAGAAAGACAAGAGCAACCAAGCTATGGAGGGTATGAAGGGTATGCCCAATAGTATGGGCCCGGAATGGTGTTCACCGAGCCTAATCAACCGGTGGACATGAACTTCCTCGCCAACCAAATGGCGCATCTCCAACTTCAACAATCAAGAATGCTTCAAGAGGCACATCAACTCAACCTTCAACAACAACACCTCAACTTCCAACAACAACAACTTTTCCACCACCAAGAAGACTTCCAAGCCCAATTTGAGGAGGTGAACCGCAACATCGCTTACACTAGACGTGATGTGGACGACTTGAGGGCGGTCGAGGACCAAAGATGGAGCGTCCAAGAGAGTTTCAATGAGTGGATGACCGGGAACTTCTCTTCCCGTGAAGATCAATGGATGCGTCCCGCCCTACAAATCCAACCACCAAGTCAAGACCCTTTCCACGACCAAGTGTATGAGCGCGAGCGGCATGCACGACTTCAAAGGAGACGCCGCGGTCACCCTCCGAACTAAACCTCAAACATGCCATGCAAGAATAAGAAATTGTGAGATTTCTTTACTTTTCTCTTTACTTTTGAGTTTTGGTTTCTTTGTTTTGATGAGGACATCAAAATTTTAAGTATGGGGTGGGTTAGTAGCTCATAGTTCCATGTGTAGTTTCATATGTAGCTTTCTTGTTTTGTTTAAGGGGTGTTTCTTTTGAATTGTGGCATGATGTGATGCATGATGATGATTGAATTTTATGGTATGAATGGATGAGTCTTGTTTGCTTTGTTTGAGAAATTTTTTGCAAAAAAAAATCCTAAAAATTCGAAAATAGTGTGAAAAAGAACAAAAAGATTTTGTTTTTGGACTAGGAATTCCCATCTTAGATGTCCATATGAAGGCTAATGATGATGTGAGCATGTAAATTCCTTTGCATATTTTTGGATGGTTTAGCCTCTAAATGGATGTTGTTTTTGATGTGATGTGATATCTTGCATGTTTTTATTGAGCACATGAGTTCTTGGATGAGTTTTGATGCAACTAAGCTAGAGTGAACCTTGTGAGATGATTATTTTTTTGGCCATTTTAGGGATGTTTGTCCATATTGCATATCCCTCATTTTCTTATGTGATTAGCTCATGCATGCTTAGTAAAACTTGTTATTGAAGTGTTTATCTATTTTCCAAGACCAATATGAGAATTGTTCTATGCTTTGTCACATTGATTTGAACTTTGTTTCATTTAGTCACAAAATGTTCCATATCCTACCTTGAAGATAAACCGTTGTTTGTAGCCCCGTTTTAGCCTTAGACCTTTGTTTGAAACTCCTCAAAAATATGATTCCTAGCCTATATGACTTGACCCTTATGGGATTGGACTTTAGTGAGAGGTTTGGAAGAATATTTGGAGAGTTGAGATTCTCTTTGGTGAAGGGCAAGAAATGGAGTTGTAAACTCAAGTGGGTAGTGCATCTTTGTTGTGAAGAGAGAAAGAAAAGTTGGAAAAATAGTGGATTGAAAGCAAAGTGCTTAAGTGTAAGAAATGGGCACCGACCGAGTTCAAAAGGACATCGGGCCCGATGTAGAGTGCAAGTCGATCCTATGTGGAAAAAAGTGAGAAAAATCCAACAAAAAGTTTAGTGCAAAGATGAAGTGGAATGTTTAGTAGAAAAGTGGGTTAAAAGAAGAAAAAAAGCAAAGTCTTTTGGATGAGTGAAGTTAAAAGTGGAATAATTTGGTGAGTTGGTGAGAGACTAGAAAGTTCAATCCCCATCATAAGCACCACAAGACCAAAATAATTCCCACCTTGAGAAATACCAAAAGCCCCATTACAACCCGGCCGAATGGAACCTCTTTGAGGATCTCCATTGAGCCAAGTTCATATTCTTTGTGTGCATTGTAATAGGCATCTCTAGGTGGAGGAATTGGTGATACTAGCTTCAATAGTAAAGTCTTTACTTGCATGATTCTTGAGTATGAGTGTTCATTGCTAAACCTAAACACATGATGAGTGATGCACATTTCCACATACCTAAAGTGAGGCTTTGTTGCATTAGACTTATTTCCTTGAACACTTGATCATGTGTGATGATGTAATCTTGCTAGCATGTCTATCACTTATGCTTAATTGTGTTTTTCATATGAGGCTTTACTTGAAGATTATGCTTCGGTCTTGCTTGCATCGTTATTGCTTGAGGACAAGCAAGTTTAAGTATGGGGTATTCTGATGCCTCTCATTTTGGTGGTGTTTTAGTAGTTAATTTCCCTTGTAAATAAGTGTTTTTCATTCCTTTCCTTGTTAGTTTCGTTCCTTTTTAGCCTAGTTCCCGGTTTTCTTCAAGATTCGGAAACTATGCGAGTTTGTTATGTTTTGTAGGTAAAATGGCGCAAATGAGGACGTTTTGGAGGAACATCAAAGGAGGAGCTAAGCAAAGGAGTCAAGGAGCGGAAGAGCCATGCAAGGAATGAAGAGGAACTCAAGGAAAACCAAGAAGAGAAGAAGGACCGAGGCCCTGGACCGAGATACTACCAAGTCGGGCCCGAGTTCGAGCACCAGAGCACAGGACCGACGTTCCCAACGTCGGGCCCGAGGTTGCCCCGTGTCGGTCCGAGTCGGCGAGTTAGAAGATTAGGCTCCAAGGCACAAATGTTGTGATCTTCCAATTTTGCCCTTCTTCTAACTTGGAATTCCTTGGTCCCCAATCAAGAGAAGAGGATAATTAGAGGTGATTAGAGAAGATTAAGGGGGGGGGGGGAAGGAGAGAGAGGACACACACACCAAAAATCACTCTCAAAGACTCAAGGAAGACTTGGAGAGCAAGGAGAAGAGAGGAGGAGGAAAAGAGGAGGAAATCGGTGGAGCTAGAGAGAAGATTAGTGAGTTTGTACTTGTTTTCCTTTGGTTTTAGTAGAATTAAGACTTGGATCTTGTGAACCCCTTTGGATTTGAATGCAATTTGGCTTTGATTTGAGATTGATGATTGAGATTTGCTTGCTTTTCCATTTGATTGCTTTGTACTCTTACTTGATGGAGTAGATTCCATAGTCTTGGGCTATGGGGGAATCCCCTAGCTAGGATTGGGTGTGAACCCCCAATTCCACAGCCTTTGAGTGCTTGATCTATGAATCCTCTCTACGCTAAGCTTCAATTCTCTTGTGGAAACAAGGGACCTAGGGCATGTGATTGGTAAGAGTAAGCGAAAGTGATCTCTAGCCCATCACTAGACCTAGCATTGAAGGAGAGTGAAAACTCCCTTGGGTCGAAGTGTAGAGTGGAGGGATCGAAGGCTAGCAACCTCGATCTCATAAGGATCAACACTTATTGGCTGAATTGGGGTGGAATCACCCAAGTCTAGTTAGGGAAGGAACCCAAAAACCCAAGACCGATCTACTATTTTTGCCCAATCGAAGTACCCAACACATCAGGCCCGACGTAGTGTGTGTCGGTCCCAGCCAATCTGACCTCGATCCACCCTCGGACCGAAGTGACCTGTGTCGGTCCGAGGTGATTTCTCTTGTTTTTCCTCATTTTGCCTTTCTTTTACCTCTTTTTAGTCTTTCGGGTACTCTCAACGCACGAACTCTCGTGTGTTCGACACCCTACCTCTTTACTACAACTGAGGTTCGGTTTATAAATTTAAATTCCGACCACCACACCCGGACCGATCAATTCCCTTCAAGGACGTGGCTACAAGATCTTCCTCCATGTAGTAGGGCGGTGATGAGGAAGCTTCCTGTATCCAATTGTGTGTGATGGACTCCGCTACAAGATCGGCTGCCACGTGTTAATGAACTCTACTACAGGATCGTCCGCCACGTAGTGTTGGACTCTACTACAGGATCAGTCTCCATGTGTCCTTGGATGATCAAATGTTGTCGAGTAATGTCATCTTGTCGGCTAGTGAGTAGGGACGCTCTGCTTGCGTTCCTACTTGATTGGGACTGCGTCCTTGCTCAAGTAGTCTCTTGCTGGTCCTTATTTCCTGGTAGCTAGCGTCCCTAAGCCTAGGGAACGCTCACACACTTGTTCTCCTTTGCCATTTGGCGTTCCTGAACACTTGGACAAATTTATCAAAATCAAAGTGAGTTTGTCATATCAAAACTAAGGGACGGTTTGTGTGGGCACACTACCAAGTACGCAAGCGTTCTTGATAGCATCCCAACACCTGTTTAGTTTTAATTTCCGCTGCACAACTAAAGGACGCCCTTACACCTCGTAAGGACGCCTTTAACTAAGTAAAGGACGTCCCTCAGTTATTCTACCGATCCAACACTGGTTGACAACCTTGGTCTTAATTTGTTGAGCGTAGCTCAACTGTGTGCTAACGGGAAAAATCAAGTTGTCTTTGATGATAAGCAATGACAGGTGATTGAAATAAGTACATGTAGGATGCTTCTGAAGGAATTATGCAAAAATAATGTGTACAAGGCTGAGCCCATCTTCCAATCTGAAGAGAGTTTGTGCTTGAAGTTTGTGGCCGAGGTCTCCGACTTCTGGCATAGTAGATTCTGTCATGCTAGCTTGTAATTATTGATCAAATTGTATAGAGAAGATCTAGTCCATGGTTTACCCAAGATTGATGTCTCTAAGTCCGGTGTATGTGATGCTTGTGCGAAGGGTAAGAAAGTAAGGTCTTCTTTTAAGTCAAAGAAGGACGTGAGCACCTCCAAGCCCCTTGAATTGATTCATATGGACTTGTGTGGACCTATGCGCGTACAAAGTAGAAGAGGAAATAGATATGTCTATATTATTGTTGATGACTATTTACGCTATACTAGGATTATTTTCCTTGCTTCTAAAGATCAGGTTTTCAAGGAGTTTGAGGCATGGGCAAAAGCTGTTGAAAGGAAGCTTGGTAATTTTTTGGTGGATATTCGATCCGATCATGGCACAGAGTTTAAGAACTTTGAATTTCTAGAATATTGCAAGAAGAATGGTGTTAGCCACAACTTCTTGGCACCAAGAGCCCCACAACAAAATGGCGTGGTCGAGAGAAAGAATCGAGTTTAGAAGAGATGTCGCGGACCTTGCACATCTATAGTGGTGTTCCAAGAAATTTTAGGGAAGAAGCCATTCATGCAGCTTGCTATGTGATGAATAGAGCCATATTGCGTCCACTACTTGGAAAGACTCCTTATGAATTGTTAGAAGAGTCAAGGCTAATGTCGCCCTCCTTCGCACTTTCCAATGTAAATGTTATATCCATAACAATGGGAAGGACAGCTTGTGCAAGTTCGATCCAAGGAGTGATGTTGGCACCTTTGTTGGCTACTCTCCAATAAGTAAAGCTTACAAGGTGTACAACAAAGGACTAAGAAAATCGAAGAAAGTGTTCATGTGGTGTTCGATGAAAGCATCATGGCAGGTTCTCTGATTATAGATCGCGATGATGGAGATCAAGCCTATTTCTTGTGCTTTGAGGATGCCATTGACAATTGGAGTGCTGAAAGCTCATCTAGTCATCTAGTGTCGCCAATAGTGACAATGTCGCCGACTCAGATCAGAATGCAGATGCTGTGCAAGATTAAGGTGTTTTTGATGCTAGAGAATCAGATGAAGCAGTTCAAAGTTGTGTTCTAGGCAGTTCATCTCAGACTCTAGTGGTCGATGACCTCACTCAACTACCTATAAGGAATTATCAACAGAAAGATGCTCATCTGATCACTAACATGGTCACTGATTAATCGAAGGGTGTGGAAACGAGGTCCTCACTTAACCTCTTTGCATTCAATACCTTCATTTTTATGTTGGAGCCGAAGAACGTTGAGGAAGCTTTGAAAGACTCGGATTGGGTCAATGCCATACAAGAGGAACTTCATCAGTTTGAGCGTAATAAGGTGTGGCACTTGGTCCCTAGGCCGAAAGGAAGAACTATGATTGGAACATGGTGGGTGTTCAGAAACAAGTTGGATGATACAAGCAATGTTTTTAGGAACAAAGTAAGGCTCGTGGTGAAAGGTTACAATCAACAAGAGGGTAGTAACTATGATAAAACCTTTGCCCCAATAGCTCGTCTTGAGGCAATAAGGTTGGTTATTGTGTATTATACCTATCATGGGTTCAAATTGCAACAAATGAATGTCAAGACTGCATTTCTGAATGGGTACTTGAAGGAAGAAGTCTATGTTGAGCAAACTCCAAGTTTTGAAGATGTCAATAACCCAGATCATGTCTATAAGCTTAATAAGGCTCTTTATGGGTTCAAGCAGGCTCCTCACGCGTGGTATGATAGGATTTCGCAGTTCTTAATCCATAATGGATATGTTCAATGAGACATTGACAATACCTTATACTTGTTGAGGAATGTGATTCACACTCTGGTGGTTCAGGTTTATGTCAACGACATCATCTTTGGCTCAACAAATCCTGAGCTAGTGAAGCAGTTTGCCAGCCTCATGTCGAGTGAGTTTGAAATGAGCATGGTGGGTGAACTCAAGTTCTTTTTAGGACTTTAGGTCGTGCTGGATGAGGAAGGTACCAAGATCCATCAACAAAAGTACCTCAGGGAGTGCATAAAGAAGTTTGGTCTTGAGAGCTCTCGCTCTTTTGACACTCTCATGTCGACGACCACTTCACTTGGAAAAGATGAGAAGGATACAAAGGTGAATGCTACTTTGTATCGAGATATGATTGTATCTCTCTTATATCTTACAGCTAGTAGGCCAGATATTGTCTTTGTTTGTTTTTGTGCAAGATTTCAGGCCGATCTAAGAGAATCTCATTTGAAAGTTATGAAGAGGATCATTCGTTATCTCAAGGCCAGGGTAGTGACAACTTATGTATGCGGTACCCGAGGGTCAGTGACTTTGACCTGGTCGGCTACACTGATGCAGACTTTGTAGGGAATCGTGTTGCCAGGAAGATTACATCCGGGATGGCTCAGTGTGAAAGCGCACGTGTTATTTTTGGGCGAAATATTTTGACATGTATTTCAGTTTGAAATCTTTGGAAAGTAGAGATTTGTCTGACTTGAATAGTGCACTTGAGGTGATTTACAGTAACCATTTTGAAAGAGATTGATGTTCATCAAGTACAACCAAAAAAGGTGATACTCCTTTCTCATCTCTCTCTCTCTCTCTCTCTCTCTCTCTCTCTCTCTCTCTCTCTCTCTCTCTCTCTCTCCCTCTCTCTCTCTCTCTTTGTGTGTGTGAAAGAAGAAACCCCAAAGTTCTCCATTGTATCTTTCCAAAGCTTTTGCCCAAAAATCAATGGCATCCTTTAACCCTCTTTCCTCATCTAACCCAAAGTTGTCTCTTGAAGAGCTTCGTGCTTAACTTGTTGCTCTCTATGGTGAAGATGTGTTGAAGAAGGCTCTCAGTGGTGAAACCCTAACCGAAAAAACATTATCCCAAACCGCCATAGCCAAAACCGCTGAAACCCCAAAATCTGACCCCATTCCCGCTGAAGCTCCACTCAAAGAACCCCCAACCGAAACCCAAACCTATGTAGTGGAGAACGAGCTCGAAATCACTAGATTTGTGGAAGCAATTTCTGAAAATCAGCCGGTGAAAGAGGCTGTCGAGAAGAAATTTGAGGCGGAGAAGAAAGAGAATGTGGTTGAGATGGTGATAGTGAAGCCCATACAGGTACCAGCTATCGAGTTAGATTCCATAGAGCAGATGCTTGACTCTTTTGAGAAAGAGAAAGAGGTACCCGTTGAAACAGAAGAAGATGCTCAGGGAAAGAACAGATCTGATCAAGAAGATGATGACGTGGAAGTGAAAGTCATCAACCTTGAAGACTCCGTAAAAGATACTGAATAAGTCAACGACTCTACCAAAGCTGTCGACAAGGGAAAGAAGTTTGTTGAGTTCCTAGCTAGATCTGAAGGTACAAAATCTTCTCCTCTCACTCTTGATGAACCATTCATAGTTTATGCTAAGGAGGATGTTGCTAGAAGTTTGTTTCTTGATTCTCCTCAAAAGGGATTTGCTAAGCAATCTAAGGTCGATCATCACCCATTAACTCGTGGTCAAAAGCTGTCTGCGGAAATGGGTGAGGAGATTGGTGACTCCTCAGTAAAATCAACCACGAAAAGTGTAAAGAGAGAAAGGTTGCCAACCTCTGCAAAGAGTAGGGCATCCTCTAATAAGAAGGAAAAGGCAGGTTTCAAGAAGGTCAACAACAGGGAGTTTTCTAAGTTACTTCTTTAGGAAGCTAACTTTATAGAGAAATACAAGTTGTATAAAGTCACTAAGTGGATTGAGACACAAGGCTAGTCAGGTATGTCTTTCAGCCCTGAGGAGTTCTGCGTTGAAATTGTACATAAGTTCTATGAGTCGTTAACCATTGAAGACTCTAGAATTATGACTATTGGAAAGTACATGTGGGAAGATCAACAGTATATGTTCACCAGCCATGACATTGCTAAGCTGCTTAAGATCCCTCATGAAGGATTTGTTGAGTTTCACAAGGGAGGCTGGCTTGAGGACATTGATGTGGAAAGTACGTTGGAATCCGTGACTGATTATATCTCACAGACTACTGGACCCATGCTTGTGAACAAGATGGGAGTTGAAAAGAATTGAAGGTGATGTTTGCTCATGTGGTTAGCAATCTCCTTCCCAAGGAACACAAGAGGCACTATATCTATGTTCAGGAGGTCCTTATGCTTGATAGGATCTTCAGGAAGGAAAAGGATTGCTTGCCTCGTATCATTATGCTTCATATTGAAAAATATCATCGACATTACTAGTCTTGCTTTGCCCTATGGGTAAACTGGTTCAAGATATCATGGTCTAGCATGACAACTTTGTGGGTGCTGGTACAATGATCAAACCTGGGTGTAGGTCGCTAAACAACTTTGTGAGTGCTGGTACAATGAAGCATTTATGATGTTACCTACTTTCGATCTTTTGATTAATAATCTTCATGCTTTGTGTGTGTTATATGTGTTTTGATTATACTATCACACACTAAACACATTTTTACTCTTATTGACTTGCTTTTCATAAAAAATCTTTGTGTGCATTACATGCATTTTGATTAGAATATCACTCACTAAACTCATTTTTACTGTGACATTGGTTTTGTTATATGTAGTACTTGTCTCCTTTACCGCAAACATATACATAGGAAGAAATCTTTAATGTTATAGAAGAAAGCGTTCAATATCTTCTACCATTTCTTCAATTGGAGATCACATCACAACACAACACAAGAGTTCAAATGCTTCGTGATTGAAAATGTGAATTTTAAATATCTAGTACATACTATAACTTGACATGAATTGCTTAGCTTAGTTGGTATTAGTTGTTTAATTTGAAGACATAATATTTAAGTTAGTAGTTGTACAACTCTCCCTGCCTTCATTGTTGGTGTTGTTTTAGTAGGCCAAAGATATATCTAACACATTCAAACCTCACGTTATTACAAGGAAGGAGAAAAGAGCGAGGATTGAGATAAATTTTAAGGGTAGTGATACGAAGCTTAAAAACCTTATCTTTCTTGTATGAGATCTGTATGACATTTGCGATAGTATGTTCCTTATAGAGGTCCACATAATGCAGACTTTGAAAGCCCTTCTCATATGCCTGGTCAAGAGCTTTTGATTCATTTGGTGTTGATTTTCTCTTGGTTTGTCTTGTGATCACTATCAATCTCGTTGAGATTGTGTCTTCATAGATGTCCAACATTTAATATCCGGTCCGATTGTATTTTTTTCCCTTTAGGATCGGAGTCGAGACCAATATGAGTGGACGATGGGTCTTCGGTCCGTTACTAGTTTCGGTGAGTGTCGTTCGTTCATGTTCGGGCTAGGGTAGATGTAGAGTGGGAGCTTGGTGGTGGGGGTTGGGTGGTTATTGGTATGACTAAGGATCAAGGATATATAGAGAGGAAGTGGGTTGGAAAGAGGTAGTCGGGTGGCTTGTATGGTCAAGTAGGAGAGTATGGATGTATTGTTATAGTGTTGTGTGTTCGGTGGTGGTAAAAGGGGCAAGTGATGGGTAGATTAATTAGCAAATTTTTCGTTTTGGTCGAATTAATTAATTGAGGAGATTAGAAAAAACAACCCGTTAAATAGGTCATATTACTAATAATTATCCCTTATTGACGACTTTATTTTAAACCACCCATAAATTGAAAATCGTTAACGAATAGCCACCCAAACCGCTTTTCCGTCAAAAAATCCGTTGAATCATGTTTTTTGACATTTTTACCCTCGACTATTCATCCCTTTTTTGTTCTTTTTTTTCTTCCGTCTCGCCCTCGCCGTTGAGCCCCCGCTGCCGGTAGGGTTTTCTTCTTGTCCTTCCTTTTCTCACAATCCACAATCCAGATCCGCTGGTAGGAACTTGGAGGTACGTGTCGGCGGAGATCCGGATCAGCGGGAGGACACCAGCGTCCTTGGAGCTCGTCCGGACTCAGCTTTTGAGCCAGACGGCGCCTCTCATGCCGGACTTCGGCCCCTGTACCATATTTTTAGGTATTTCTTCCGCTTGGACCAGAGCTTGGAGGAGGCGGCAATGCCGAACACTAGGTGCGAGATGTTGGTCGGCGGAGGCTCCAGAGGCTTCCCTGGCGCCCGATTCGGCAAGAGCTGCTTCGATTGGGGTCCGGATTTGGCGGATTCGTTGAGTTCGACGGCGAATCGGGAGGCGGCGGAGATGAATTGGGGATTGGAGAGTAAGTTGTTGTTAATGTGATCGGAATGATTTTGTGGCCGGTTTCAAAACGTTCGGTCCCCATCTCTATTGCAAAGGAGATCTCTAAGGTTGCAAGGAGTATGATGCTGAACCCTTTGGAGTGTTCGTGGATGATGGTGCCGATACAATTCTCTAAGAGTCTCCGAGGAAGCTGGTGCTGGGTGTTTCACAATCCAAGTGTTGATTGAATTGTCAGTAGTACTTTTGTTTTTCTAGCTCTTAACTGATGTATCTATCTCCATCTTGATTTTGTTTTCCTTTGCTCAATTTTTTTGATGTATCTATCTCGTTGTACTCTTGCTTTGGTGAATCTGAGGTTGTGGTGCTGATATTTGTTGGTCGATCGGATTCCGTTGTTTTTTATCTGAATTGGTTGAATTGGGAACTTCATGCTGAATCGTAATAACTTGAATGTGTAAAGGAAACTCCAGATCTGAATTGTGGGAAGAAGATGAACAATTGAGGGTAAAAATGTCAAAACACAGAATTTAACGGCTTTTCTGACGGATAAGTGGTTTGGGTGGTTATTTGTTAACGATTTTCAATTTGTGGGTGGTTTAGAATAAAGTAGCCAATAAGGGGTGGTTATAAGTAATATAGACTATTTAATGGGTGATTTTTTTAACTTTCTCTAATTAATTAGCAAGATTAGGATAGTAATATCATCCGTTGATATATAAACTTAAGGAAAAATGACTTGGAATAATCCCAAGTATCAACCTTCTACCAATAATAATCTCATCTTTTAATATTACCTTTAGCAATCCAAAGTACGCTAATATTAATCAAAAACGACACCGAAAGATTTTCCGGTATACTTTCCGGCGGGTTTAATGATGTGGCAATCGGAAATCTGAGGTGACAAGGAATTCTTTTTTTTTTTTAATTTTTATTGTCTACATCACACATGTGCCTTGCCATGTCAACATATCATATCTAAAACTTAAAACACAAATAACGATTGATTTAGATCAAAAAAAAAATAGCGATTGAAATTAAAAATTATGAGAGCAGCTAGGGCTTGACATTATCCGCGGGTGACCGCCTCACCCGCTAAACCTACCCATTTTTATGGGTGGAAACCCATGAAAAGACGGTTGATGGGTGAGGTGGTTGACGGGTGAAATGGTTTACGGGTCGAATATGGGTTATATTTAGCAACCATTTCACCCGACCCATCAACCGACCCATCACCCGACCCATCACCCGACCCATCACCCATCAACCATTTACCACCCATTTCACCCACCAATTTACCAAGAATATATTCTTATTTTAATTGCTTTAAGAAACATTTTCAATTTCTAGCTTTTAAATAATGCATTGTGGTGATTTTGGTTAGCTTATGTTTGGAAATATTTCATTTATCATTAATGTATTTGAATTTTAAAACTAATTATTTTTTAATTCTCGGGGTCAATCGAGTTTTAAATAATTATATTATAAAATAATTTATTTGTGATATATTATAATTATATTTCATAGTAATCCGTGGGTGGTGGGTCACCCACCCCACCCGCGGGTGATGGGCGAGGCGGGTATGGGTACAAGTCTTAGCGGGTGATGGGTGAGGCGGGTGGATCATTTTTATTGACGGGTCGGGTGATGGAAGTGCTCCACCCACCCATAAACCGCCCCATGACCAGCCCTAAGAGCAGCAATGAAGAACCCAGAAACCCAAAAACACGATGAAGAAGAAGGTTTGCACGAGTGAAGAAACCCTTCCCCTGTATCAAATTGAGGGCGGAATTTGAAATCTAAGAACGCTCGATTGAAGAACAAACTCGTAGCCAGTTAGGTTTCCTAAATTTTGGTATGTTCCAATATTATTGCTCCCGACAAAATAGGGCTCGCTCGATCTTCTGTTCTTTACTTCTCCTTCTGTGTTTTTTTGTGGTTTAACACCTTCAATAGCTAGTCCTTCTTCACCTATTGACGGGTTTTTACTGTCCTGCTACTTAATCAAGTGTTGAATGTTGTGATCGAAGATACAGCGATCAAGCTTGTGGAGACGAGGAAGAGCAAAGTCAAGTCCTTGGTGGGTGCTTTTGAAACTGTGATTTCCCTCCAGGAGAGTAAATCAACCGGTGAAAAGCTTTCACCTTAATCGAGTCCTGGAAGGTGAGGTATGGTTTTTTGCTGTAGTTACTGACGGCAAGTTAAGCTTTGCTACAAGAAGAACCACATTGAAAGTACTGTTGTGTAGTTTCAATAGTTCTAGTGCTTCTTCTCACAAATTGCCCAAGGCAATATATATCAACGTGATACCTACTAGTTCTAGAAATAAATGCACCTCAAGAGAGTAATAAATGTAGCTCAAAAGAGTATTGTTGTACGTGTAGTTTTATAACATTAATTAATTATGAAGTCAACAAACCTGATTTTTCCAAAGTAGTTGAGATAGAAGTGCACCCAAGAGTTGGTTTTGCTTATATATACGTTAGTTTTATATGTATTTGTCTATAATATTTTTTCTTTTTCAGGTATATATGGATGCTCCAAATGACCTTGCTAGCAATCCTAATGAGGATGATCGAAGGGCATTAGAAGAATCCGATGAAGAAGATGACCTCGAATGGAATGAGTTTGATGATGATGCTTTCGATGAATACGACTCGCATGAGGAGGATTGCAATGGTGATGTTTTTGATGAGGATAAATGTGGTAAGGAAGATGCTGTTGAGAATGAACTTGGTGATGCTAATGAATCTGACAAGTTTAAAAAGCGATTGACTAGGAGTTTTACTGGCAAAAAAGTTCTATATGAACTTGAAGAGTCATCCGAAGAAGAAGAGGTGGACTTTATTGGTTTGGATGCACGTGAAATGGATACTTCTGATGAGGAGTTCCAAACTGTAAGACAAAGAGTTATTGAATACAAAGCTGAAGTTAAGAAGCAAATGGAAGGGCAATTGAGTGAATATGAAGACTCTGATGGTGACATGGAAATCTTGTCTGAAAATGAAGATGATGAGAACGCCAAGAAAAGGAGGAGAACAATAATCAAGCTAACTGTTGGTCCGAAAACAGATTTTAAGAATGTATTGTGGGAAGTTGGTTTGAGATTCCCAAACATAAACATGTTTAAGGAAGGTGTAAGAAGGTACGGTATTTTCAATGGCTATAGTTTGTCATTTGGTGTATCCGACAAAAATAGAGGAAGAATTGGAGCAAAGTGTAAGAAAGGTTGTCCATTCTTCCTTTATGCATCATGGCATCAAAGAGAGTGTTGTTTGATGGTGAGAAAGGTTAAGGATGAACATACTTGCATTAGAGACATGCAACGGAACCGGTTGCTCACATCTAGATGGCTTGCTAAGGAATATATGGGCCGTTTTAAAGATAATCCTCGGTGGGGAGCAAAAGCCATAATGGATAGTGTGAGGAGGAGATATGGTGTCATCATTCAAAAGTGGGTTGCATATAAGGCAAAGTCGATTGCTCTCAGAATGCTACATGGTTCTTTAAAAACAGCATTATAAGAAGGTTGGGAGGTACATTGGAGAGTTAAGAAGAGCAAATCCAGGGAGTATATTTGAGTTAGTTACAATCCCATCAAACCCTCCAACATTTCAGAGGTTCTTTGTGTGCTTTAAGGCATTGAAATGTGGATTTCTTGAAGGTTGTAGAAGGTTCATATGCTTGGATGGATGTCATCTTAGGACATTCTTGGGTGGTATCCTACTTGCTGCAATTGGAAGAGATGGAAACAATCAAATGTTTCCAGTTTGTTGGGCGGTAGTTGAAGCAGAGACTAAAGATACATGGGATTGGTTTCTAAATCATTTGAAGTATCAATTGGAGGGAACAAATGGTGAAGGGTACACCTTCATGTCTGACCAACAAAAGGTTACAATTTTATCTTTTTTTTTTGCTCTAAATAGATGATATAACTTCTAGTATTTCACTAGGAATTAATACAATATTGTTGTGGACATACTTACAGGGCCTCCTTGCAGCTTCTGCTTCTATTTTTCCTGGGGCTGAGCATCGTAATTGTGCACGACATATATATGCCAACTGGAAAAAACTCCATAAAGGAGATGAACTGAAGCTGGCATTTTGGAAAGTTGTTCGAGCTTATACCGAGCCTGATTTTGAAGAGGCACTTGAAGAGCTTAAGATGATATCTTCTAAGGCTGCTGAGGACTTGTTACATCAAAATCCAAGGGTATTCTGTAGGGCTTTCTTTTCTGATATAAGCAAATGTGATGTAGTGGTCAACAACATGGCTGAAACTTTTAATGGATATATTCTGAAAGCTCGGGAAAGACAACTCATTGACATGCTAGATAATATAAGAAGCTTACTCATGGAGCGAATGGTCCAGAAACAACAATTGGTGGAAGGTTACAAAGAGCATGATATTTGTCCAAGAATAAAATTGAAGCTGAAAGATGAGAAGCTCAAAGCTTAGGATGTAGGGATCTCACCTTCATCTTTGACCGATTTCCAAGCTAAACAAAATGTGAAGGTCTTGAAGGTAGATATAGAAGCTCGCACTTGCACTTGCAAAAAATGGGATATCACTGGCATACCATGCCAACATGCAGTTGCTGCACTTGCTTATATGAAGTTGAGTCCAGAGGTTTATGTCGACAATTGCTACAAGAAGTTGACATATGTTAGGGCTTATGCAAAAAATATAGATCCAGGCATTAGTGAGAAGTATTGGCCAAGAGTGGACTTTACTTTGGATCCTCCTCCATTAAGAAAACTGTCAAGCCGACCTAGAAAGAACCGTCGGAAAGACCCTCATGAAGATCCTAAGAGACCAGGAAAACTTACAAGGCATGGTGCAACAATGAGGTGTGGTAGATGTCGTTCGGCTGAGCATAATATTAGGAGATGTCCACAAAGAAATGACATATCTGCTCCAACTGAGAAAAGGTCACGAGGAAGGCCTAGAAAAAATGCAGCTCCTGAGACAAATGCTGAATCTTTAGGTATGCTTAATTTGTTTTATATTAGCTTTGTGATTTTTCAAAGAAACCAGCTCTAGCATACACCTTTAGCAGAGTTGTCAAAATAACCAGAAAGAAATTTAGAGAATGGTCTCAATGAATATAGATCAACTCTGTTAAAGTAACAGCCTTAAAAAATGAATTCTTTAAGGTTTATATGAAGAAACAAACCTTATTTGGTACCAGCCCAGCAGATTTCATATCCTGTAGTGGTAAATATTTGGTGAATGTCCTTTAATAGAGTTTATACGAAGGAATATTTAGCAAAGAGCTGTAGTGGTAAATATTTGGTGAATGTTCTTCAGACTTCATGTGTAAAAAGTACTATTCTGTTTCTTTGAACTGACCATTTGTTGTTTCTGAAGCTGGAGATGCTGCAAATAGGAGAGGGAGAGGGAGAGGGAGAGGGAGAGGAAGAGGAAGCCACTCAGCTGATATGGATATTGGAGTAACATTTCAGCAGATAGGAGATTTCCACTTTATGTCCATCGCTAGAGGACAGGTACCATATATAATATCTTCTATTATATTGTTTTTCTCACTTTTTCTAAAATATAAAAAACATATTTGTATTCTTTCTAGGCACATGGACAAAATACATCTCAAGAAGGCACTAGTGGAGTATCTCAAGAATGCAGTAACGCCATTCATGATAGTCAGCCACAACTTTAGTGTCAACCATGTTTTTTGACCACTTTTGCAAGCTTCAAGCTGACACATATTTTTTGACCACTTTTGCATAGTTTTATTTGTAGTAGATGCCAAGTATTTAGTTTTGCATTTAGTAATGCTCCAGATTGTGGATGTTAGAAGCTCTTCTAAGCTCATATGCAAATTAGTGGATGTTAGAAGAATTTTGGGATTCTTACTGCTACAAATTGTGCCGACATCTATATTGAATATTCTTACTTTTAGTGGACTTAATTGCTGTCATGTTGCTCTATGGAGCTAGTTATATGTTTTCCAGGAAATATCATACACCAGTAAAGTTAAAAATCAGCATATACCCCACCAGAAAAATTAAAATTAAACAAATAACAAAAACAGGTTTTGTCAGCAAATAACACCACACCTGAAAAGTTAAAAATCACCAAATAACACCAGCAGGTTTTGACAGCAAAAAACACCACCAGAAAAGTAAAAAATCAGCAAATAACACCAGTAGGTTTTGTCTTTCTTGCTGTTTGTTTGAATAAAGCCTAAATAACACCAGGAAATAACATACAAATTTCCTGCTATAGAAAACACACCAGCAAATTATTGCTCAATTCCATTACTTTTTGGAAATTTCATTAAGTTAAAAATCAGATCATACCAAGCAGCTGATGTACAGGAGAATTCCATTAAGTTGAAAATCAAATTACATTAGCTCAAATACATTACAGACCTACTAATAGACAATAACCTAAACTTCTCTAGAATTACAAATGTCTTAGGCATTACATAAGCTTCTCTAGGATTTAAATTCTCACCAACATAATGAGAAACATTACTACCACAAACCCGATTACAACTTTCATGAATAAGTTATCACGTTGGATCTTAATAATATCACTCCTCAAATCTGATTGATGCAAGTTGTTGTTCATAAGGGTTGCATAGTCTTCATCAACTCCTACCGATGAAGTACTTACATTGCCTCCAAATCCATAAACCGCATCCTCCCATTTGAAATATTTGCAATTCTCACCCATCTGGATTTCACAAATAAACCAAACTCAATTAATCTCAAAAGTAATTTTGCAAAACAAAAGGGAAAAAGGATGGATATTGCAAATGATGATGTGAAACTTTCCTAGGGACAGATGCTGATGTGAAGATTTGTCCACTAATCTCTCTATATGGTTCCTAATTTCCTAGGGACAAATGCTAATGTGAAGATTTGTCCACTAATCTCTCTATATGGTTCCTAATTTCATAGGGACAAGACAACGAAAGCAAAATTTCTCCCTACTCTTTGCTTTTACTTTTCTTTGTCTCCAAACTTACACAGTAAACACAAATCTTCCAAAGCAAGCATTTCAAAGAACACAATGATAATCACATGATTGGTACATATACATACACATGTTTCTAACATATACGAAATCCAAAACAAACAAAAATATCTAAATGTAAGTGGCATTTGCTTATTGAAACCAACGTGCATCTCATTAATAATTATGCAATCAAAGATCATAGAGCATTTGGATTTAGCGTTAGAAAATCTGATCACACAATAGTTCAAACACTGTCTTCAAATCCAAAAGCCATATCACAGTCCTCTTTCTACTCAGTCTTAGTCTTTCTACAGAGACCCTAAATGTGAATTCGTAGTCTTCTCTGAATTCCATAAATGTACACTTAAAATCACGAAATGTTAAACCCTAGGACTAAAATCAACAGAATTTAGGTAGAAATTCCAAACATTTACCTTCCACAAGGGGCAACCATACAATTTCTTCCCCGAATTTGATGTGAATCGACATGTTTGAAGCGTCGCCAGTAGTCCATGGAAGCAGTGAATCGAGCACCTCTTCTCCGCGAATTCGAACTAGATTGCGAGCTCTAGTTCCCCCAACCTTCCATCTATCTTCGTTGGATGTTTGTGCGAGCCGTCTCTCGAAATCACAGGTTGCGACAGGCGTAGCCCTCTCAAATTTATGGGTTGCGACAGGCGTAGTCGACTGGCGTGCGAGCCCTCTCACTGGGCGACTGGCGTTCGAGCCCTCTCACAGGTTGCGGTGTAGCTCTAGGTCGACGAACACCAGGAGTCGTGTTCTTTGAAAACCAGTTCGTGAATTTGGGTTTTAATTTGTGTTTTTTATTTTTTTATGATAGTATGTTGACATGGCAAATAACATGACGTGGCAAGTGTGACGTGTAACATGAAAATAAGGATTCTTCGCCACGTCAGATTTCCGACCACCACATCATTAAATCCGCCGGAAAGTATATCGGAAAATCTTTAGGTATCGTTTTTGATTAATATTAGCATACTTTGGATTGCTAAAGGTAATACTAAAAGATGGGATTATTATTGGTAGAAGGTTGATACTTGGGATTATTCCAAGTCATTTTTCCTAAACTTAATAAATAAATAAAATTGCTAGGCCAAGTAGCAGGTTTGGCAAGCTTGTCGAGTTCAGTACTTGAATAAGGGAAGGAAATTGTGTGGGAAGAATTGTGATCATCGGAAGTGATTAGCCTAAGCCTAGGTAATTAAGGAAAGAAATCAAATCAACATTCCTGAGTGGGTGTATATATATATATATATATATATATAGGTTTTGGTTCCGGTAGGGACCAACCTTATGGTAAGGAGAGGTGCTTATAGTAGGGACTCATCTTAGCCCTTGATTTTATTAAATAAACGGTCCAGATTATAAGGATAGTCCAAAGAGAAACTTGCTGTTGTACCAACGCGCGTTTCTTTCGTGCGCTCCAAGCCAGACGAAATCGAGAGATTGCTTCAACTCCAGTAACGAAATTCAGACGAAATCCATGACGAATTCAAGAGATTAGGGCCGAAATTGATCGATTTTCCTCAATTAAGTGTGCTGATTGTGTTGATTCTATGCTGATTGTTCTGACCGATTTTTTTCCTGATTGTGTGATTTCGATTGTGGTGATTTTTCGAAATTCCTCTTGATTAAGTGTGTTGATTCTCTTCACAGTAAATTGTGTTGATTCTCTTGATTGTGTTGATTAAGTGTGCTGATTGTGTGATTTTTTCCTCCTGATTGTGTGATTTTGATTTTGACAGCAAATTGTGTTGAATTTCTCTTCACAGTAGTTTAAGTGTGTTGTTGATGTTGGTTTTCTACTTTGTCATTCTGTAGCAAATTGATTTCGATTTAGGCTTGGGATCCTGTTCTGAGATTGGATTCAATGAGTTTTTCACCAACTGTGGCCAGATTAAAGGGTTGGAGGCTCTAAACTTCAGTTTAAACAAGATTTCCTACCTTAGATCTCTTCACAAGCTTAGAATACCTGGACTTGTCCCGTAATATCTTGTCAGGGGTGGTTGGGGAGTCTTTGAATGGTCTGATCATGCTCAAGAATATAAGCCTTGGCAATAATCAGTTGAGTGGTCTAATCCCAAGTCACCTTGCTGAATGCAAGAACTTGACACTCATTGATTTGACCTCAAATCACTTCAGTGGGAACTTATCTTCTAGGATAGGAGAGTTGTCCATGTTACAGACTTTAATAGTGTCCTCCAACAACCTCACTGGTCCTATACCAGGAAATCTAGCCAATATCACGTCGCTCTCACGTTTGCAGCAAATCAAAACCAGTTTTCTGGTGCAATCCCATATGGGATTTCAAAACACCTAACAAAATTAGACCTGAGTTATAATCTACTAAGTGGGTCAATACCAGGTGATCCCATGACTAACATTATCCTAAGCATAACAAGCAGACACTAGATTTAACCCCTAAACTACCAAAAACTTAAGCATCTCACACAGGAATCAATAGCAATTTTTTGAACTTCCATCCATAAAATTTTGAACTACTCACATAAAAAGTTGAACAAGAGCAAGAGAATGAAAGAAAATAATCCTAGGACAAATTTCACAGCAGAAAAATGACGATCTCACAAATTTCACAAGAGTCCGCAACTGAAGGTAGTAAGAGTTCTCACCATCTCTGATTAGTTTACCTCAACTGTTTGAATTTAACTCGTTAGATTAGGAAGCTAACTCATGACCAGCAGATTAGATATTTGGAGTCAATGGAATGGTGTGAAAAGACATTTACAAGCTATACCTCTTGTGCAATTTTCTAATGCAGATGAAGAATGTGAAAAGACTGGTGAAGATGTTGCTGAGAGTGAAGAGTTGAGGAAGGCTTTTGAAAAATGGAAGTCTAAGACATTTTCTTTGACAGTGCCTCTTAGTATTGTTTCCTTATGTGGCTTTGTACCTCCCTCTTGGATCAAGGTCTGTTCTATGGCCTTGAATGTAAATTATCCAGGTGTTATACAACTATTTCTATATTCTGATTGTGCCAATTTCGCGTAAAACAAATAGATTTTTTTGAACTTCCATCTATAAAAGTTTGAACTACTCACATAAAAAATTGAACAAGATCAAGAGAAAGAAAGAAAATAATCCTAGGACAAATTTCACAACAAAAAAATGACGATCTCACAAATTTCACAAGACGACAAAGCCAAGAGCAAGAGAAAATGAACAAGAGAAATCACAAAATCAGAAGTACTACTCTAATGAACAAGAAGTTCATAAGAGAAATCAGTAACAAAATCAGAGCAAAATGAACAGACAACTACAGATTATAACAAAATCAGAGCAATTTAGTCTTCGAAGGAATCAAGATCCACAAAGAACCAATATACATCAAATCAAAGAAAAAACTAGAATACACGTAGTCAGCTCATATCTAAACCTCAGATCAACTCCTAATAAAAGACAACTACAACACAAATCCTAAATTTGAAGGACGACACCCCCATGAAAGATGGGATCTTCTTCATCATCTGAGCTGCTTTCATCATCCTTTTCTTCAACATCATTATCGCCATCTACAATAGCATCTTCAAGCTCCTCATCTTCATCCCCATATGAACTAGAATCTGTAGATTTTTCTGGTTGAGGCTCTTGCTTTTTGATTCTCTTTTTGGGAATCATCTCAGCCAATGTTGTGTCATCTACATTAGTTAAAAAAATTGAACAATAAGAACAAATAATTGAACGTTTTTAGATATGTTCTGAACTAGTTAAAAAAAATCAGCGCAAATCGACGAATGGAGAGCGATTGGACACCATCGATTAATCAACGTCGACGGACACCAGCGATTTGGAGAGCGATTGGAGTCGTGGAGAGGAGTTGTGGTTGTCCGGGAGAGTAGTAGTCGGGGAGAGCTCACGACAAATGGAGAGAGAGAAATGCCAAGCAAGGGAAGAGGGAAGGGTTTTGGGTACACCAGCGAAAATTACAATTATACCCTCAAATTTTTATGTAAAAGCGCGCGCCTCTAGCCTGTAAGAGTTAATCTGGTTCTTTTATTTATTTAAATGGACGGATGGGATTAGTCCTTACTATAAGGATAGTCCTTACTATAAGATAGTCCCTACCGGAACCCGACTATATATATATATATATATATATATATATATATGCCTAGGTAATTAAGGAAAGAATTCAAGTCAACATTCCTGAGTGGGTGTATGTATGTCTATATATATATATATATATATATATATATATATATATATATATATAGAGAGAGAGAGAGAGAGAGAGAGAGGTAGGTTTGTTGAATCATTAGTCTTAAACAGAAGGCGTCCTTAACAAAGTTAAGGGCGTCCTTAACTCAGGCGTTCTTAGTAAAGAGTACGGACGTCTTTGAGTGGCAGCGGAAAAGCAAAAGACTAAACAAGTATAGACAGAAAGTAAAGAACGCTTTTGATTTATAGAGGAACCAATCAAGTACCAACTAGTCCTTGAGTGAAAACTTCTACCTCCTTGGAGGATTTTGTAATAGATTCTTTCCTTTCTTATTAAGTTTCCTTACAATTCACTGGCGAGTAGTTACACTTCTCTGGCACTTAGAAGGCGTCCCTAAGTCCACTAGTAACAACTCCCTTAAGCCTGAAATGTAACCTAACTTAATCTCTCTAAAGGATGCTATCACCTCGTCCTTACAGTACTTCGTAAGGACTATCTCTTTCTTTTTGTTCTTTTCTATTACAAACAGTTTGTTGTTTTGTGGTACGCTTCTCACTCAATCTAACACCTAAGGCTGTGTTCGGTAAAACAAGGTTTCCGAGAAGGTGAAGGTTTTTAAGAAGGTTTTTTTGGTAGGTGTAGGTTTTTAATAGGTGGAGGTTTTCTTATTTAAAACCTCTTAAAACCTTATAAGGTGTTCGGTATTGCAAGGTTTTTAGATAGGTTTTAATTTAAACTGCCAAAAATAATATTAATTAAAATAATTAGTAAGAAAGTTATGTTAAAATTTTTCACAAACCTCCTAAAACCTATCTCCACCAAGGTTTCTATTTTCTGGTTTCAAACCTCCTCAGAAACCTACTAAAACCTCAACCTCATAGAAAACCTTATTGTGTCGAACACCTATTTGAGTAGGTTTTAAATAATACAAACCTTCAAAAACCTCAAAAAACCTATACCGAACAGGGCCTAAGTCTCACTTGTTCTTGAGCTTGTCCTTGGTGTTCTTGGTGTTCTTGAGCGTTCTGACAAATTCCTTGAATATTCTCTGAAGCGTCGCACTCACAATAAATGCTCTGGGAGAGTATTTATAGTGACATGGGGAAGGGCGTCATTATCTGACGATCATGCCCTTGAGGACGTTGCTACAGTAATCGGCTTCCACGTGTCTCTGTGATGATCAAGGAAGCTTAATGGCAATTCCGTTAGACTTGACTTCGGGATCTTCCGCCACGTGGAGTTCATGATCAAAGCTTGTCTGGTGATGTCACTTTGCGGCCAGCTTTGAAGGACTCCAGTGTAGAGGTTAAGGACGATGTCCTTATTTGAGATTTTTCCAAGTCGTTCATTGAGAGATGTAGCGTCCGTACTCCTTAAGGACGACTACATATAACACCACTTGTTGTCCTTTTCAACATGCGTCCCTGAAACACTTGAACAACTTATTAGATCAAGACGAGTTTGTCATATCAAAAGTAAGGGAAGCCAGGCACAACGTTAAGTACTGAAGGCGTCCTTAACATTGTCCCAACAAGGTTCTATAGTGAACAACCTTCTATAGAGAACAAGGCTGGATGAGTGTCTCTATATCTTTTAATAAGAATATAAAATAAAAACCAAAATTAGAGAGATTCTCACCCATGATTTTGTAACCACCACCATCATCATTTTGGAAATTTAGAAACACGCAGAAACCATCTCCTCAAAAACACGCATAAAACAAATTCTCCCATCACCATTGCCCCCATGAACCTCCGACGAGCCACCACGAGAGACGCCTCCGGCGACCCACCATGAGAGAAGCCTCCGACGACCCACCATAAGAGAAAATACCGACAAGCCACCACGAGAGAAAATACCGGCGAGCCCCCGCGAGTGAATACCGGCGACCTATCCCGCAAGCCACCATCACGCAAGCCACCGACGACCACCACCACGATAGGTCGCGTAAGCCACCGGCGAGCCACCCAGCGTTCATCGCGACTAGGACGAACGACGTACGAGCGGCCAGGGTGAATGACGACCGACGATAGATCCTCTGCTCACCGGTGACCATCAGCGTGTTCTCACCAGCCACCAGTGTTTCGATGACCGGCGGTAGATCCCTTGCTCACCGGTAGCCACCAACGGTAAGCAATTCCGGCGAATTAATTCGAAAATATACGTAAAATAATGCAATTCGTAACAACAAAACCCTACATATTCTCTGTATACATACACTATAATATTGTATATAATGAATTGCTAAATGTATATATACAATGCAATTAATGAAATTCATAAATATGGCATGAGGAATGTATATATGTACATCAATAATGTATATGACAATCTGAGTAACGTATACACGAAATTTGTTGTGGCTGAATTGTTTATGTGACCTATTCTTCTAGATCAAGGTGTATATATGTACAATAATATTGTATATGAAACCATGAGGAATATATATACGAAGTCTGTTGTGGCTGAATTGTTTATTTGACCTATTCTTGCATATCAAGATGTACATATGTACAATTATTTTGTATATAACAACCTGAGGAATGTATATACAAAATTTGTTGTGATTGGATTTTTTATATGACCTATTCCTACAGATAAAGATGTATATATGTACAGTATTTTTGTATATAACAACTTGAGGAATGTATATGCGAAATTTGTTGTGGCTGGATTGTTTATGTGACTTATTCATACAGATTAATATGTATATATGTACAGTGATTGTGTAGATGACAACATGAGTAATGTATATCTCAAATTTGTTGTGGTGGGATTGTTTATGTGACCTATTCCTTCAAATGGGTCCGGATCCGGTAGGAATGATTATTATGGTAGGAAATAGGAATGAATCATAGCCATTGGATGAGGAGAGATCAAATGCTCAAGAAAAAAGAGGGAAAAAACGGCACGGGCGTATTTTTCGGAAAACGGCACGGGCGTCCAGACTTTGTGCAACTCTGTGGCCAATTTGTGCACTCGTATTTGTGCAACTCTATGGCCGATTTGTGCAGTCATATTTGTTCAACTCTATTGCTTATTTGTGCAACCCTATGATCAATTTTGCATTCATGTCATATTTTATAGCAGTTGAAGTTCGTATAGTTTGTTTCGCTTTGGCAATTTGTGCAACTCTATTGTCAATTTGTTCAACTCTATGGTCAATTTGTTCATCAATATGTGTGCAACTCAATGGTCAAATTTGTGCAACTCAATGGTCAAATTTGTACAACTCTATGGTCAATTTGTTCATTCATATTTGTTCAACTCTATTGCCAATGTGTTGAATTCTATGGTCAATTTGTTCATTAATATTTGTGCAACTCAATGGTCAAATTTGTGCAACTCAATGGTCAAATTTGTGCAACTCAAATGGTCAAATATGTGCAACTCAAATGGTCAAAATTGTACAACTCTGTGGTCAATTTGTTCATTCGTATTTGTTCAACTCTATTGCCAATGTGTTGAATTCTATGGTCATTTTGTTCATCAGTATTTGTGCAACTCAATGGTCAAATTTGTGTAACTAGATGAAGCTCAAAACAGAGGTAGCACATAAACGCATGAACACTAATTAAGGATTGCAATGCCAATGCTTGAACACTAATTAATTTGATCAATTTTATTTACTAATCAATCACGTTAAAGCAAGGCGTACAATCTGTGCACATTGACTAGATGAAAGAGCATATGTAGTTATATACAGTATTCACAACATTACAGAGGATAATTGGAAGAATTTCCCTAATTTCCCAAATTCCCCAAGTCCAAATCAGTATTATTGCTCTGGTAACCAAACTCTTTTGTATAATTCCATATACGTTTTGCACCAAGGCTCTTATTCCTACCAATAACGAAATTCACCAGTAAACTTGATCAACCAACTTGCATGGCACAAATCAACAACAAGTTTATACACCAACAACAAAGAGAATTAAGAAGCACTTAAATGAGTAGTGACAACCACTATAAGTGATTTTAATCTTCACTGCTACCAAGATTCCATGTTATTTCTTGCGGAAAAATCACTTCCTAGTTTCTATGTGATAAGAACACAAAAACACAAAAACTTCAAGTGAAACATTACAAAAACATAAACAATAGCTTGAGTATTTTATTCAAGTGACAATTCTTTTACCATAAACATAAACAAAAGCTTTAGAGGCTCAAGACCGGGAAACAAGATCTGAAATGCGTTGTTTGTCTCGCCGAGTTCGCCGACGACGAGTCACTCCGGCTGCTCCTGAAGTGCGAGCACGATTCACGAACTCGAGAGCGACGAGAAAAACTCCTCATCTTTGTGCTTCTTCTGGAACCTGAGTTCCAATGACCTAGCCTCCGATTTTTGGGGTGGACCGAACCTGTACATGTTGTTATTGGACTCGATTTGGCAGTAGACGAGCGTCCACGTGTAGCGGACTCCGTCGTGAAAGTCGGAGATCGGCTCGTCACGGTCAACGGCGACCTTGATGGCGGAATCGGCTTCGGGCTTGCTGATTTTGAGGCGGAGAGGGGTGGGGGTGGAGCTCATCTTGGTCTTGGTGCCGTCTCCGAAACAAACAGCTGCACTCCGCCAAACCCTAGCTTCTCAATCACCGCCACGAAAAATCGATCGAGAACGCAGGCAGCACGGGAGAAGTAGGAATCGGCCTTACGCCGGAGGCTGCCATAGCCGGTGGTGATGAGCGCGCCGCCGCCTCTGGGCGAAGATCTGGGGGCGGAGATCTCCGAAAACCAGATCTGGAATCACCCAGAGGAGAATGGCGGAGAAGCAGAGGAGTGAGGGGAAGATATATGAGGTGAGAGAAAGTGAGAGGATGAAAGGGATCGGGAACGAATATTTTTTTTAATTAGTATGCGTTATCTCAGCCGTGAGATAAGAAATAATCAAACACCCACAATTCATTCCTATTTCCTACTGTAAGAGTCTTTCTTACATGACTCTTTCTCTCTATATATATATATATTAATTAGTTAATTAATTTGGGTCAGAGTTCGGGTTTCAAGTCGGGTTCGGGTTTTTATAGGGGTGATAATTTCCTTATTAATTCTTATCCGGGGAATTCATAGTTGACTTGTGGTTCGGGATTTATTGGAAGCATTTCATTTTTGAGGTAATTCCACTTTTCACTTGCTCAGTTCTATTATAGCCTGTTATGATTTGCATGGTAGTTATGAGATTGGTTTTCGGAACTAGTCCCGATCGATCTTTGAAAATATTTTGGATATGTGTGCTATGTGTAAATCGTTTTGGAAACTTTTTTTGAAAGTTATAGTTGTGTGTCGGTTTTCTCTGTGTTTAGCAGCGCTCCAATGGTGGCTTAATGTGAAAGTGAGTTGTGATAAATAGATGGTTTGTGTTGAGATTGATGGTTGGATTGAGGATGGATGATTTAAGAGATGACCCGTCTCTGAGTCCGGCGTGGAATTGATATGCCGTTGTCATGGCATGCGATGTTATAGGGACAGTGCCGCATAGCCTAGGTAGCGTAAAGGTATGCGGTGTTATAGGGGTAGTGCCGTATATCATAGGTAGAGTTTTTGATTGCGTGTCTTATGTGGAGTTGACTGAAGTGAAGAGTTTGATCATGTGTTTTAAATTGATGAATGTGTTTGAATGAGTTATTAAGTAATTGTGTATAATCGTTTAATTATCTAGATATGGACTTTGGAACTGATCGTGACTAACTAGACTTAGGATTGAACTAGAGATATGTGTGTGTTTGTGAACGCTTGTTCGCTGACCTTAGAAAAATGTTTTGAAACGTCTTGTAGCTGCCGTGTTGATTCTTACTTGGCAGGATAGGATTCACCCTTCGGGGAATTATTTTTATTATTTCAGGTAATCAGGATGTCGTGACCGAGCCTCAACGAAATGGTGGTGAAGAGCGGTGAGTTGTGTCATAGTAGTTAGTTTTTGGGTTGTTTATTGACTAGCTCTTACTATGGTGTACGGTTATTGTTAAGTGAGCTTGACTTTTTTTGACTTTCTGGGTTTGAGTTGTTGTTAGTTGAGTAGTTGATATAATTCGTTTCTGGTGTTGTTTTGAGGGTTGATTCATAACATTTTGTTTTTGAGAATGTAAGTCTTATTTCTTTTCTTGTACGAGTTGGATATATTCTTGTTTTCTCGCCGTGCCCGCGTTGCAAGATCCAGTTGTTCAGTTGTCAAACTAGCTTGGTAGTGCCTTGTGAGGTCTACTACTGAGTAACGCCTGGTCAGAAGACGAGATGTTACACAACAACCCCTTTCATGTGCTTTCAAGGCATCACCCTTGATTGTGTAGGATCATACAAGGTTGGTTAGTTGTCCATTCAGTCCGGTTCTTGCCTCTTAAGCCAAGGTCTTATTGTTGTCTCAATTGATTGATCTTTCTTGTTCATCCAATCATGTATTGCTCTTGTTGTTTGTTGTGTTTGTGTTGTTGACTATCTTCCTCGTCGAGTCTTTCTTTTCATTGACTCTAACTCCTTTTTCTTTTTTTATGACTTGTTGTTGTCAAAGATCGAGGAGAATCATGGCTAAGCCCATAATTGTTGACAAAGAATCCCGTTCTCTATCAATGGTCCGAGCACAAGAAGTTAGGATAGTATCTCTTTCTATATATACTGATATACATGATTGTGTTTATATCTTAAATATTAATTTTTGTAACCATATTTAGTAACGTAATCTTATTTACGTATAAACTACTTGACATACAAGTATTAGGGTTTTGTTGATATACTCTAATACAGTATAAAATAGAACGCAAATAATTTTATCGGATTGTATATTCTCTAGTCAAAATTCGATCTTTTCAAACATCTTTGTATGTTGTTAATGGAGAAAAATCATTGACCAAACAAAACTTCATATCTATAAAGAACATAAAATTGAAAATTTTGCCTATTTATAACCCTATATTAAATGCTCCTCTTTACCCTATTTATAACCCTATATTAAATGCTCCTCTTTACCCACATTTAAACAAGATGTATTGTTGAACAATTGATCAACTTTAAGGCTAAAACGGGTTGAAGCGGATATCAATTGAAGCATAACGAAGCTTAATTTGGAAATATTTTTGAATAAAATATTTTTGGTGTTTAGTGGATCATTGTAGCTGGAACTTGTCTAGATGAATTCAGCTGAATTAAGTTGGAAATAAAAAGCTACCTCTGAAAGTTGAATATGCAAGATACAACAACACTTAAATCCGTAGAGACATGAACTCAATATGCGTGAAAGCATTGAAGCGGAATAAGAGGTTGAATATACACATGACAGCAGTTGATCAATCACTCCATGAGGCGTAGGGATATGAACGGTACATATGTATAAATGTAGCTTCATTACATTGGTCATTTTAAAGGGTAGGCCTGAATGCCACCTACATAAGTTGCTTCGATTGATGCTGAGGCCTCATTCTTGAAGTCGTCCCATGAATTAGATGAGAGCACCACAAAATCTGCCCATTTGCCAAGTGATAATGATCCTAGTTCTTTGTCAAGAAAAAGCATGCCTCGGCAGCTGAGATGGTGTGCCTGAGAATTTCATGTAATTAAAGGTGATTCAATGAAAAGACTTTTGTTGTCATTTGGTTGCTTGAATAATAATAGAGTTGATGATCTAAGTACAAGACAAGAACAAGACACGAAACAATTATGTAATACTATACACCAAAAGAAACAAAAACAAAGCAGGAACACATTATTAAAGTTGTGCTATTTTTAAATCACACTAGCTAGTTTTTTTTTTTCAAAACTCTAGCTGGTTTCTATTCAATTATCCGTATGCATAGCCCTATTGCATAGTGAAGATCTTTTCATTGTTTTCAGGTTTTACGCTCATCTATGATACTATGATAACAATTTAGATCGTTTATGAAATACCATAATGAGTATCTATGATTTTTAGCTTTGGAGCATTTTTTACATAGCAAGGTTTACTAGTTAGAAGAATAATATAAATGTGCACCTTTTCTAAGCCTAAGACATATTTTACAAATGAAAGTAATGATGACAAGTACTAAATGAGCACTAGCTATACTATATGGAAAATGTGAATCTTACGCATTTAGTGCATCCTCAAGTGCAAGACATTCAGATGGCATCCAAGGAGTGTGCCACGAAAAAGGAACTCGTTAGACAGATGCCTTAACAGTGCATAGCGGATCTATATCCACAGCCTACAACAATGAGCATGCGAATCAACTCTTCTTGGACAATTGCCCTAGATTAAACTTTAAGCAAGAGCTAGTGAAGCTGGTGCTCACAGGCCAATCGGAGCCAAACGCCAACTTGGCATTGCCGGTTGCAAGTGAGCCAAATAGGTATGATTCTTGTTCAGCTCAATCTTTCCCGAGTTTCCTTATTACAGAACTAGCATCATTCAGTAGATGTGCTTGCTGCTTGATCAGTAGAGAACAACAAGATTTGTATAGAACCATATTGAGTAAACAACCTATTTTAAAACTAAGAACAATTGTGAAAATGATAAAATACCCTAACAACATACCGTCCGTCCTCCCCAAACAATCATGTTAGGGTTCCACTCAAAAAGTACCTTTGAAAAATAATTTTAACTTTGAACTACATACCTGAACGGAAGCAACAATGCCATCCTTGCCAAATTGTGCAGCAGCTTCGGGAGTCAGATGTTGAGCATGTTCAATCTAAAGTAATTTAAACAAACAACATAGACGTAATGAGTCTATGCAATAAACATGAATTTAGAGGTTTAATCTCGAATGGAAGTTCAAATTTAAGTAAATTTTAGGAAGGCTAGTATGCCAAGTTATTATGAACACAAAAGTGCAATCATGAGCACCATTAGGATCAAAGTCCTCAACTTTTACAAGTCAACTCAAAATGGGCAGTATATAGAGCATGAAATATTTTTACACTACTATAATGTACAATAATATGCATTCTGAGTAATAGAATCCTTCTAATACAACATCCTTTTCACTATAAGAAGCCATTTTGGTTGGCAATTAACTTGCCACAAAGTATATAATAATGCCCTAAATATGGTTTATATAATTGGAACAAGTATTGGTTTCAATCCTTATCGAGTTGTGAACCAGCTAACTTTGAGCACGCCAAATGCAATAGACAGTGAACATTGTAGACAATGATCATATATGATTTTATGCTACTGAGTTGAAGGAGCCGATTTTGCATCCATGCAATTGAAGTAGCCCCCTACACTCCATATATTGCCCAACTAAAAACAGCTTCCAAAACACATGTTGTGCTGACATTAAACAAAATGTGGTTCTTTGTTTTCTTCTCAATGTTGTCCAGCACACACTCCTCAACATCAATAATGTCCTGGTTGTTGAGCTTCACCCTTGTAGGCAAGTACTCCATGAAATTGAGGCATGTTGATTACAAGATGTTTTATGAGCCCAGTGTATTGTACTTCTCAAGAGCACCAGCCATGATATTCATCAATTTTCCCTTTTCCTTTAAATATTCAAGAGACAAAACTTAGTCCCCATCTTTTTCCACCCTAGACTATATTAGCCACAACAACGTTTGTTTGCAGATCCGACCATACTTGGCTCAATTCCTGCAGCCTTTTTCACCATTAATTGGATGAGCACCCCATATCTCAATAAACCTGATTTTTCTGACACAGGCCTTTTTCAGTTTATGTATTCTCCAACAGGTTTTGGATTTCTAGCACAAGCCCCTTGGCCATATTCACCAGTAACATGGCCGTCCTTTTCTTTTGGTAGAAAAAATTAGAACGCCTTGGTTCCTGAGAGTGTTGAACAAAAGGAGTACATCAGAAAAAGAGGTGGAATGCTTGAAATTTTAAGAAAACTCAGCCAGGGAAGTGTAGGGAATGTTAAGCAAATCTTAAGAGAAACCTTGAATGAGTAGTGAATACCTTGTTGGTCAAGCTTTCTTGAAGGACTATAGTTGAGAACTCAGCCAAGTGTCCCAAGTCAAGCTCCTTGCATGAAGACAGAATGTTGGAAACAACCCATTTTGTTTGTTTTCAACCAGCTAGACCCCAATCGTTGCCCACAAAAACCCCACTAGTGTTGGGGATAGATGCTTGATTCTTCAATTCGTTCAATACCTCCTTTTTTTGGAGGGAATACTATTTAAAATATCCTGGGAGTTAAATTAGTTCAATACCTCAGAAGTCATTATACCTTTCTTGCTTACTGTACTTCTCTCAAGTTGAAATACATAAACACAGTTGCACTAATTATCAATGCCAATCATTGAACTACTTAACCTTACTCATCCATAACAAATATCCTAAAAGTCACGTTTAGCTCTTATTATTCATAAACCTATGAAACATGACTCAAATCAGAATATGTGACACTTACCCTAAATCTTCTATTTTTGAATCCATTTTGAGCTACAACTGATTTATACATATCCAAGACTAAATCATTTGCTCTGTCACCAATAGCATGAATAGCAACCTGCAATCAGAACATTTTTTAGTTAAAATGTTCTTCAACACAACCACATACTAGACTATACTAAGTAGGAGGAATTTCAAAGGAGCACCTGAAGCCCATGCTTATCTGCCAATGATGTCATGTTTAATAAGCTTTCAGTATCTATTATTTGCAGGCCGTAGTTTCCTGGATCGTCTAGATATGCCTATATAAAGACATTAAGCATCAAACATTAAATACGCGGTTAATGAATAAACTTTTAAAAATGTTCTAATTCACATAAAACAAAACAGACTAACACTTCTTCCTTGTCCTGGTTATCTTTCAAAGTTTACTTACGTTTTAGGTAATAAGTAGTTGATTAACAGGCAGCACGGACGGAATCACATACTCTTATGAAAAATTAAAATGCAAGTTTATTGTCCTTGTGATTCTACCAAGAATATATTTACACGATAAAAAATAAAGCAAGTTGGCTGCAATAAATAAATAAAAATCATCGTTTACACTTCAAATGTCACGAATGCATTTGAGGAGCTCACCTCATAAAATAGCGCACTGTTGGAACCCAATGATCCATCAAAAAACTCCTTGACACCACCGAAATAAATCCAGTGGCTAAGGGCACGACCAGTCTGATGAATAAGTTTCTAATTAAGAACAGGAACAAAATCTCATAAGAGATGACTAATAGCACAAATATCATGATTAGTTTGCACTTGCCAGAATAAAGTCCAGTACTTGTAATCTTCAAACATCTTAGAAAGTACATAACCCAAGAAGGGGATTAGATTAAGTAGAATTTGAAATGGTTAAATAGATTAGAAATTCCCTGTTCTTTTTAATATGCAAATAATTACCAACAAATATAACATATAGAAAAGGAAGATTAAATCTTACAATTAAATAAGTATGCATCACAATCATATCAAAGTAAAGACATTCATTTAAGCTACCAATAAAGATATTATCACATTATTTTAGCAATTCTTACATGAAGCCATTACCATGTCTTCATTGGAAAGATTAGGAAAAAATAGTTTTAATATAACTATAGATGTATTATTATGAATTTTGTTTTTATATGTAAATTTTGTTTTTATCTATACATATATATGTTATTAAGTAGATATATAGTTTAATCTTGATTATAATTTGAAGTAATGTTTACGAATCTTAAAAGTAAAGAAGACCCCTTCAGCAAAAAAAATTTAGAAATGGGTTCACGTTAACGTAATCAAACCCGATGAGTACTTTCCACCCCGCTCCCCATCGGGAATTAGATGGGGAAGTTTTGTGGATTTTCTGTATTGGATCAAAATTAGTTAGTTAATAATTAGTCATGGACGTCGTTTAGAGACAGCATTCTTGGGCAGTGAAATAACAAAGAAATAACAAATTAATGCAGGAAATAAACTAACTAGGGACGCAAGTGATTTATCGAGAAACCTCACGTAGACCAACTAGCCTGAGTGGGTAAACTTCTACCTCTGTGAAGGATTTCTGAATAACTTCTTTTAGAGTCCGTGCAACTATTACATGGAAAAGTACAAAATTTTCTAACCTACAAGATTTTGTCCTTAAAAGTTACTATGCACTTCCTTTCAGCCATATATTTACGTAGCCCACTCAATAATCCTAAGTACAAAGAACGTTAAACCTCACGTGTTTCCCAGTCCTTATGAAACACAAACACGCTTGAATGTAAACACTGGAGTTCTGTTGGATCGTAAGTCTGTTAGAATGGGCATCCTTAACTGGGTTAAGGCTGTCCTTAGGTGCAGCGGAAAATAGACTTAACAGGAAACGTAATAAGATAGTGGACACGAGTATTTATAGAGGAAACCCAAGACCAACTAGTCTTATGGGTAAACCTCTACCTCCGTTGGAGGATTTTCAATAGCCGTCCTTATCTTAATAAGAGAGAGTCCTTACAACTTAGGCGAGTCGTTACAGTCCCCTGAGCTAAGCGTGCGTCCTTAACTCTACTAGTAACACTCCTTTTCACCTAACAAAGTATCCTAACTCTCTTGGCCTATAAGGAGGCTATCACTCACGTCTCTCACAGTCCGTTGTGAGAAACAAACACTACTCTAACTATTTTGTGGTTTGTTTTGGATTTGATGTGGTTGGACTTTCTTTCTCTTGCTTCACGCTCACTTGATCTTTCTTGATCTTCATTCTTGACTTGAATGCTTCGGGAGAGCTTGAGAGAAAGTCTTCAAAGTCCACACTGTTATGCATACCCCTTGGAGAGTATTTATAACGGAAGTGGTTCTTGTCCTCTAGCGTCCTCTGAGACTGGGCAGGATCCTTGATCTTCCATCAACGGTCCAATTTTCATCTTGAGGAGGTCAACTTTGTTGACGCTTGGGAAGCCTCCGCGTGGTCAGGGGACCATCTCTGGGAAAGCGACATCTTTGGAATTGTTCACACGTGCCCAGACAAAGGAAGCTTCCTTTTGAGGACTACGGCCGAATATGATGTAATCATGTTGGGGCGACCTTAGTTTGAATTTGAACTTCGTCCGTATTTTGGCGCGCGTCCCTTCTTGATGAGGACACCGTCCAATCTGCGCAGGGACTTCATTCTTTTAGTTCAGCTTTGGAAGTTCTGATGATGTGCGTCCCTACGGCTTAGGGACTGCCGTTCACTTGTTGTCCTTTTCGCTCATGTGCGTCCGTTGGACTTACTTGAGATCAACACTTGGACAACTTGTTAAATACTTTTGAGTTTGTCATTATCAAAACTAGGGACGATCATTATTGGTTTAGATATTAATGACTGGCGTCCTTAATATCGTCCCAACAATTTCCCCCTTTTTGATGATGACAAACTCCTTTAACCAATGCGCACAGAAGGAAAGCTTTTAGCATGAGAGACTACACTATGATTTTTTTTTCACCTTAGGCTGGCATGCAACACATTCTTTTAAGTGCATCCTATTTTATTCTTACTAGCATCCTTTGGACTTGGGCTGAAATTCCCCCTAAATACATGCTTTGTATGACAGCTTAAAAACAATCGCATCTCTGCAAAACTATACTTCCCCATTTTGGCATCATCGAAAAGGAGAACAAGTTGGAAAAGCATGCACACAAAAAGTCATAACTAAAGAAAGGAACACTTAGACACAATGAAATGCAACCATGAGGAACGCCATTCATAAACATAGAGAGATAGAAGTCACGAGTGTTATTACAAACATTCCACACAAGAAAACCAAAGGTGACATCGTCCCAAATTCTTAACATAGACACAAAAGAGATGAATTGTTTAAGGGGTTAGAAAGGGAAGAAGCAATCATTTGCTGGGACGCTTGCTAAGAGCTTTCAGAGTCTGGTCGTGAAGGTCGTTGTTCTGGGCTAGAAGCTCGTTGTTGCATTCTAGAAGCTTAGTGTGTTGGTGGAGAGGGTCATGGACTTGTTGGATGAGATCTATCATCATACACTGGTTCTCAATCATCATCCCAAGCAAGTACTTTTGTGAACACTTCTCAGCCTCATGAGGAACGCTCATACGCTCAGCTTCATCATCATCAACTTTCTCTGCAACCTCTATGGGCTTCCCTACTACTTGCAAATTCTCCTCAGGCTTGCCTTCGCCATCCTTAGAAGCAACAGTAGCAGCCTTGGCTCTTCTTTCAACCTCTTTCTTTTCCTTGGCCAACTGTCTCTTCACGGAGGGTAGCGGCTCATCACACCTCAGTTTTCCAACTGGGGGTAGGGTGATTTGCCTTACGTCCCAGTGAATGCCAAAGGACTTCTCCTCTCGAGGGGCGTAAAGATGTTGCTGCTCAAGGATCTTTTTGACAAGGCCGGGGAAGGGAAGCGAGTGGCGTGCTCCAGTGCACTTTCCCATGTGCTCCAAGACAACCCGCGCTAAATTGATCGGTTTGCAGTTTAAGATGGCGTCCAAGATGATGTTGTCGGTGATTTGGACAATGGACTTCTTCTCTTGACGAGGGACGACCATGCGCACTATGAAGTGATGCGCAAGGACGACCGTCTTGGAAAGGGAATGGGTGACTCAACATGTTGCGAACGTTACCCTCTGCAATAGAGTGTCCTGAGGCGGGAGGCGTAGACTCAACATGTTGCGGACTGGCTGCCTGCCATTAAATATATTGTTGAAGATTTTTTCCTGGGAGAAGCGGCCGAAGTTCTTGCAGGGAAAGTCATGCAGAGTGTCCTGAGGCGGGAGGCGTAGACTCAACATGTTGCGGACGTTACCCTCTGCAATAGAGTACTCGTCCCCATTTAGTTCAAACGTCCTTTGAGGCTTCCCTTTCACTGTTGATACTTCAAATTTGGAATAGAAGCGGAGAACCTCATTGGGATCTACAACGGCAGCCTCTTCGCCCAGGTGGGTCCAACCTTGGAACTCAAGCAGCTCTAGAAATTCGCTGCTGCCGTTTTCTTCAAGGAATTGAGCTGTAAACAGGAGCGGCGGCAGAATTTTCTTGAGGCGCTTCTTCTTGTCGCCATTTCCAACTATGACGTCGTCGCCGGCGTCCTCGCCCTCTTCAGCTTCTCCCTCCTCTTCCTCATGTTCCTCATCTTGTTGAGGAGCATCATCTTCATCAGAAGCCTCATCCCCTTGCTCATGGGACTCGGCCATTTCTTCGTCCTGGGACGCCTGAGGTTGAGGAGGGGCGTCCACTAGAGTCCTGGCCAGGGACTCTATGGGGACTTCAGCAGAAGTCGTCCCCTAGACTTGTACAATTTCCTCGACCACCTTTGCCGGAGGAGGGGGAGGAGTCTTGACTCGTGGAGGAGAGAGAGTGGGAGTTCTTATCTTTGCTTTTGGAGGGGGAGCAGATGGGCCAGGCTTCACCACTGTAAGGGGAGTGGCGGCAATCGGAGCTGGAGGGGGAGGAGGCGCCTTTTTCACAGGGGAGTCCTCCACTGAAATAACCGTGGGCACAACGTCCTTGGCCTGGACCTGTGTGGGAGAGACTTCCTTTTGGACCTTTGGCATTGGCTTTGCCTGGTTTGCGTCTATCTTCGCCTCTAGCGGATCAGCAATGGCCACAGGAGCGTCCTCTACCCTTGGTGGAGGAGGAGGAAGTAGAGGGACGTCGTGCAAACTTTTCTGGATCGCCTGAGCAATGGCGTCCTTTTCAGCTTTGGCCTGCCTCGCTATTTCTTCTTTTTCCACCTGAAGCTCTGAGAGGCGGATGGCAGCCGTTTGCTCATCAATGACGCCCTCAAGTTGAGCGGACGTTTTGAGCCTTCGTTTGGGTGCGGGGGGAGGGGTGGATGGAACGGGTTTGGATTGGGAAGGGGAAGGGCCTTTTGGCTTTGACTTTTGAGAGGGAGGAAGAGGGGATTGCCGTTTTCTTTTCTGGGAGGGGACGGAGCCGGCTGGAGCTACAACAAACTCCATGATATCAGGTAATAATTTTGCCAGTTCGTCCACCGTCCCTCCAAACATGTCAGAGATGATGGTTGGTCCCATGAAGGGAGGATTGGTGAAGTTGGTCTCCTCAAGACGAGGCTTGACATAGGTTACTATGAAGTAATGAAGTAGGCGTTGTATTTTGGGAGGGTGTTCATGGATGGACGCCTTATGGCAAATATTGGCCAGCGTCACGGCGAAGGGGGTTAGAGGGGACTTTAAAGCGGCTGCCCTTTTGAGGACTACCTTTCTCTAGCTCAGGGACGAAAGGCTTTTCGATGAACTTAAACCTCTTTTGAGTGGGTTTTGGAAGGGATTTGGAGGAAGATTGAGATTGGGGTTTTTGATGAGGAGATTGGGATTTTTGAGGTTGTGGAGGGGTGGTCGAAGGGCGACGCTGGGAGGACTGGGAGGAAGACTTGTGGCGATAAGGTTCTTGCCGCCCAGCGGGTCGTCCACGAGAATCCATGAGTGACCGACCTCTCACCGGAGGAGTGGATCTCGCCGGATTAGGGTTTTTCACCGCCGAGGAAGATGGCGGAGAGGGTTGTGTGTTCTTTGTAGATCTTGTGTTGGCCATAGTTGTGAGGATTGGGTTTATATAAGAGAGGATTAGGGTTGAGAGAAGAAGATTTCCAGATTTGGAATTGAGAGATTTGGCAAAATCTCTGAGTGATTTCCGGATGTGTGTAAACAACAGGGAGGCAAAGAAGGGTTTTCAGAATGCACAGGGGTATATTTATAGGAAGAAGACGAAGGAAAACGGTCAAGGGTAATAGGGACTTTTCATTTGGCTTCCGCCACCCGCGTTCCCACACGTGGCATTCTTCTTCGCTAAGTAACCAGCTATTTTGCACCCGTTACACAGATCCCGATATCTGCGCTAAACTTCTCTAAGACGGTTCACCTTCCCTTTTTCAAATTTCACAACTTCAAAGGACTCTGTCTTGGCGTCCTTTCAACACACAACACTGCAACATTGAGAACTGAACCACGGCGTCCCAAAAACTGATCACAACCTCTGACTTTTAGAACCCATGCAGACCCAAAGCTATGGTGGAAAGAGGTACATGTACGTTATTGTAGATGATTTTTCAAGATTCACTTGGGTTCTCTTCTTGGTGTCAAAAGCAGAAGCCTTCCAGATGTTCAAAACTTTCATCAAGGAAGTAGAAGTTGCTCTTGGGACGAGCTTGAAAGCTTTAAGGTCAGATCATGGAACGGAGTTCAAAAACTCAGAGTTCCTTGACTTCTGTTCCCAACAAGGAGTCTCCCACAACTTCTCTTGTCCGCGAACTCCTGAGCAAAACGGCGTTGTTGAAAGAAAGAATAGGACGCTAGAAGATATGGCAAGGACGATGCTCCTGGCCAGCGGCGTCCCCAAACACTTTTGGGAAGAAGTAAAGCTTAGGTTGGCATGCAACACATTCTTTTAAGTGCGTCTTATTTTGTTTTCTACTAGCGTCCTTTGGACTTGGCCGAAATTCCCCCTAAACACATGCTTTCTATGACAACTTAAAACGATCGCATCTCTGCAAAACTATACTTTCCCATTTTGGCATCATCGAAAAGGAGAACAAGTTGAAAAGCATGCATACACAAAGTTATAACTAAAGAAAGGAACGCTTAGACATGATGAATTACAAATATAATGAACGCCATTCAAGAAATGAGAGTACGATCATTACAGACATTTCAACGAATGTTTCAAAGCGGGGACATCGTCCCAAAATCTTAACACAACAAACACAAAAAAAAGTTAAATTGTTTCAGAGGTAGAAGGGGAGGAGTGATCATTTGCGTGGACGCTTGCCGAGGGCTTTGAGATTCTGCTCCTGAAGATAGTTGTTCTGCGCAAGGAGCTCGTTGTTGCGTTCCAGAAGTTCCGTGTGTTGGTGGAAATATCATGGACTTGTTGGATGAGATCGATCATCATGCATTGGTTTTCAATCATCATCCCAAGCATATACTTCTGGGAGTGCTTCTCAGCCTCATGAGGAATGCTCATACCATCAAGTTCATCTTCCTCTTCTTCAGCGTCCACATTTTCAACTGGCGTCCCTTCTACTTGCAGATTTTCCTCAGATTCGCCTTCCACATTCTTAGCAGCAGCAGCAGCCTTGGCTCGGCGCTCAGCCTCTTTCTTTTCTTTGGCAAGCTGTCGTTTTACTGAGGGGAGCGGCTCATCACACCTGAGTTTGCCAACTGGGGGCAGGGTGATTTGCCGAACGTCCTAGTGAATGCCAAAGGACTGTTATTCTTTAGGAGCATAGAGACCTTGTTGTTGAAGAATCTACTTGACTAGGCCAGGGAAGGGGAGCGAGTGGCGTCCTCCGGTGCACTTACCCATGTGCTCCAAGATAACCCGCGGCAAGTTGATGAGCTTGCGTTGTAAGAAGGCGTCCAATAAGATGCTATCAGTGATTTGGACGATCGACTTCTTCTCTTGGCGGGGGACGACCATGCGCACGATGAAGTGATGCGCAAGGACGCCTATCTTGGAAAGACAATGGGCAACCCCATCCTTTGCTACTAGCTGTCTCCCGTTAAAAATGTTGTTGAAGATCTCTTCTTGGGAGAAGCGGCCAAAGTTTTTGTTGGGAAGGTCATGCAGAGCATCAGGCGGACAAGGACGCAGACCCAACATATTACGGACGGTACCCTCAACAATTGAGTACTCGTCCCCATCAATTTCGAATGTCCCTTGAGGCTTCCCTTTTACTTCAGATATCTCAAATTTTGAGTAAAAGCGAATAACCTGTTCGGGGTCGACTCCAGCGGCCTCAACGCCAAGATGCATCCATCCCTGGAACTCAAGCAGTTCCAAGAACTCTGTGCGTCCATTCTCCTCCAAAAACTGGGCAGTAAAGAGGAGCGGCGACAGAATCTTCTTGAGCCTTTTTTTACTTGCTGTCGTTGCTCACTATTACCTCATCACCGGCATCTTCTTCTTCACCGTCTCCCTCCTCGTCCTCATGTTCCTCATCTTGGGGAGGAGCATCGTCTTCATCCAAGGCCTCGTCCCCTTGTTCATGGGACTCAGCCATGTCCTGATCCTCAGCAGTGGACGCTGGTGCTGGAGGAGGTGCGTCTACAGCTGGAGTCCTTGCCAAGGACTCTATAGGAACTTCAGCAGATGCCATCCCTTGCACTTGAACACTTTCCTCGACGGCTCGTGTAGGCGGAGGAGGAGTAGTTGCTTTGGGAGGAGAGGGAGAAGGGGTTTTGATCTTTGCTTTAGTGGCGGGGGCAGAGGAGGAGCTAGGCGGAGCCATAGATATTGGCGTGACCTTGAGCGGAGCAGGAGGAGGAGGCATTTGCTTTGTATGGGAGTCCTCCACTGAAATGACAATGGGCACAACGTCCTTTACCGGGACCTATGTAGGAGGGACGACCCTTTGGACCTTTTGCATCGGCTTTGCCAAGTCCGCCTCAATCTCTGCATCAAGCGGGTCCGTAGCCACCGCAGGAGCAGGAGTCGCGTCCTCTACCCTTGGTGGTGGAGGAGGGAGCAGAGGGACGTCCTGCAAGCTTTGCTGGATCGCCGTAGCAATGGCATCCTCTTCAGCCTTGGCCTGCCTCGCCTTTTCTTCCTTCTCGAGTTGGATCTCTGAGAGGCGGATGGTAGCCATTTGTTCCTCTGTGATGCCCTCAAGCTGAGCAGACGTCTTGAGTCGCCGTTTGGGAGCGGGGGGAGGGGAGGATGGGATTGACTTCGGTTGGGAGGAGGGGGGAGGGCCTTCAATTTGGAGTTGGTTGGAAGGGGGAGGGGAAGAGGGTCTCTTTCTCTTTTGGGAAGGGACGGAGCCCATAGGAGCCACTATGAACTCCATTATGTCGGGGAGCAGCTTGGCGAGCTCGTCCACCGACCCACCAAAAAAGTCAGATATAATACCTGGCCCCATGAAAGGAGGATTGGTATGGTTGGTTTCTTTAAGGCGTGGCTGGACATAGGTGATCATGAAGTAGAGAAGGAGGCGTTGGATTTTTGGAGGATGGTCATGAGCGGACGCCCTTAGGCAAATATTGGCCAGCGTCCTTGGCTCTTTTTCAAGCCAGTCCTCAATAAGTGGGTTAAGAGGAGGAAGGCGTTTGGGCTGGGCCAGAAGTCTAAAGACGGAGGTCTTTGAGGTGTTCCCTTGTTCAGGCTCGGGTTTAAAGGGCTTTTCCAGAAATTGAAAGCGCTTTTGTGAGGGTTTAGATTGGGAACGGGAAGGTTGGGGTTTTGTAGGAGGAAGTTGATTTCTGTGTGGCTGTGGAGGGGTGGTTGAAGGGCGGCGCTGGGAGGAGTGAGAGGAGTGGTGGTGGCGAGAAGGTTCTTGTCGCCCAGCTGGTCGACCCCTCAAATCCATCCGCAACCGGCCTTTGACCGGAGTTGAGGATCTTGGAGATTTAGGGTTCCTCGCCGCCGAAGAAGACGGAGAGGGATGAGGGTTTCGAGTGGATCTTGTGTTGGCCATTTGGGATGTGAAGGGTTTTATAGAGAAGATTTAGAATGAGATTTCGAGATCTGGGATTGTGAAGATTTGGCAAGATCTTTGAGAGATTTAAGGATTTATGCAAACAATAGGGAGGCAAAGAAGAGTTTTCAGAATGTGCAGGGGTGAATTTATAGGAAGAAGACGAAGGAGAACGGTCAAGGGTAATAGCGATTTTTCATTCGGCTTCCTCCACCCGCGCTTTTGCACGTGGCTTTCTTCTTTACTAAGTAACACAGTTGTTGAGCACTGTTAACGCGTATCCCGAAATCTGCGCTCAACTTCTCAAAGACGGTTCACCTTCCCATTTTCAAATTTCAAACTTTTCACGACTGCAAAGGACTCTATCTTGGCGTCCTTTCAACACACAACACTGCTTTACTCAGAACTGATCCACGGCGTCCCAAACACTGATCACAACCTCTGATTCTTAGATTTCTTCCTTGACGTCATTCAGCTCTTAACAAGCGTCCCTTTGATCACTTTTAGCAACAGTTTTGAAAATCAAGCAAGTACGTCCCGTAAAGATAAAACAAAGAATGCTCATAGGACGCGTTTGCAAGATTCTCGGTTTAGGTAAGCTTAGAGTTCCCATCATTTCGGCTTGTAATGAGGGTAGGGTGATCAGGGATACTCTTGAGATGAAAAGCGAAATGAATATCATTCAAAACACAAGCAAAACACATGTCTTAGACTAGCGTCCTTTAAAGATGACTTTAAATGCATGACACACTTTAAAACAAGTTCTCAACAAAACATAGCCAATCATAGAGGGAATAATAGAACGGGACTTGATCATTTAAAAGTTATCATCCCTGAAAGCAACCGGAGGTGCTCGTAGGGATGTCTATCAAGTGCTTTTGTGAAAATATCGGCCACTTGGTCCTCAGTCCTAACATAATCCACTCTAATTAATCCAAGTTCAACATTATCACGAAGAAAGTGATGTCTTATATGAATATGCTTCGTCCTAGAATGATGAACAGGATTCTTGGCAATACTTATAGCACTCGTGTTATCACACAAGATAGGGACTATGTTGAGGAACGTACCATAGTCTTCAAGTTGGTATTTGATCCATAGGACTTGTGAGCAGTACGAAGCAGCAGCAACGTACTCAGCTTCCGCGGTTGAGAGAGCCACAGAATTTTGCTTTTTGGATCCCCAAGATACAAGGCAAGAGCCTAGGAATTGAGCCATTCCTGAGGTGCTCTTCCTATTAACCACATGGCCAGCGTAATCTGCGTCAGAGTACGCTACCAGGTTTAGGGACGTCCTTCTGGGATACCATAGGCATAGGTCATCCCATCCCTTGAGGTATCTGAAGATTCTTTTGACCTCTTGCATGTGCGACTCCTTTGGATTTGCTGGGAAGCGGGTGCACAAGCATATAGCGAACATGATGTCGAGACGACTTGTCGTTAGATATAGCAAGGACCCTATCATTCCTCTGTAGAGCTTTTGATCTACACTCTTGCCTTCTTCATCAGCATAAAGGCGAGTGTTGGGAGAGATGGGAGTATCAATGGACTTTGATGAGTTCATCCCACATTTCTCGAGCAATTCCCGAATGTACTTCTGTTGGTGAATGCGCGTCCCATCTTTGAGCTGAGTGATTTGGAGTCCTAAGAAGAAGTTAAGTTCTCCTATAAGGGACATCTCAAACTCACTGCTCATCAAGTTCTTGAATTCCTCTACAAGCTTCATGTTAGTGCTTCCAAATACTATGTCATCGACATAGACTTGGACAATCAAAACATCTTTAAGAACATGGTTTTGTCAATGTTACCTCGTGTGTACCCGTTGGACAACAAAAAGGACGCAAACCTATCGTACCAGGCACGAGGGGCTTGCTTTAGTCCATAGAGTGCTTTGTCCAAGAAGTACACATGATCAGGATGATCAGCGTCCTCAAATCCTGGAGGTTGAGCGACATACACTTCTTCCTTGAGCTTGCCATTGAGAAAAGTTGTCTTGACATCCATCTGAAAAAGCTTGAACCCTTTGTGAGCAGCGTAAGCAATGAGGAGGCGTATGGCTTCAATTCTAGCGACAGGAGCGAAGGTCTCATCATAATCGATTCCTTCCTCTTGCCTATAGCCTTGAGCCACAAGCCTTGCTTTGTTTCTTGATACGCGGCCACTTTCATCAAGCTTGTTTCTATAGACCCACCTCGTCCCTATTATGTTTTTGTTTCTCGGACGAGGGAAGAGGGTCCAAACTTTGTTCCTCTCAAATTGATTGAGTTCTTCTTGCATGGCTTGAATCCAATCAGCGTCCTGAAGTGCTTCCTTTATGTTCTTGGGTTCAACTAAGGACACAAAGGCGTTGAATGCACAGAACGCTATGTTGGCGTTGAAGGACTGATTCACAGCTGATCTTGTTTGAACTCCTTTTGACATGTCTGAGATACTTTGATCCGTTGAATGAAGTCTTGAAAGATTGGATCCCCTATGAGTGGCGTCCCTTGTGGGAGTACATCTAGGGTCCGTCCAATCAGATTCATCGGAGTCAAAACCGTCGTCTTCATTGATGGGCTCAGTGTGTTCCCCCTCAGGTTGAGCGTCCACACTGTGCCTTTCCTCTCCTTGTTGACTTGATTCACCAGCCTCTACTTGGTTTAGCGACCAAGTTTGAGAGGGCTCTTGTTGTTTGCTAGGGACTCCCATTGAAACCTCATCGTGAGCTTTAGGGGCGTTCCTAGGAACGTAGTATTTGTTGGAGGAGCCTCTGGGTTCTTCTTCATCATCTTCATCATCGTCCTTGAGAGAGGAGCGACGTTCCTTCTTACTTGGTTCTTTCTTGTGAGAAGCATTTTCTTTGAACACCACATGGATACTTTCCTCAAGCTTAAGAGTCCGTTTGTTGAAGACTCTATAGGCTTTGCTCGTGAGGGAGTATCCAAGGAATATTCCTTCATCACTCCTAGCATCAAATTTGCCGATGTTGTCTTTGCCATTGTTGTGAATGAAGCATTTACACCCAAAGACTTTGAGGTGAGAAATGTTTGGCTTTCTATCATTTAGAAGCTCGTAGGACGTGTTTTTGAGCAATGGACGAATCATAGCTTGATTGATGATATAGGTAGCATTGGCAACGGCTTCTGCCCAAAAGTGTTTGGGGACGCCGCTAGCCAAGAGCATCGTCCTTGCCATATTTTCCAGCGTCCTATTCTTTCTTTCAACCACGCCATTTTGCCGAGGAGTTCGCGGAGAAGAGAAATTGTTGGAGACTCATTGTTGGCCACAAAAGTCAAGGAACTCTGAGTTTTTGAACTCCGTTCCATGATCTGACCTTAGGGCTTTCAAGCTCGTCCCAAGAGCTACTTCTACTTGCTTGATGAAGATTTTGAACATCCCGAAAGCATCTGCTTTTGACACCAAGAAAAGAACCCAAGTGAATCTGGAAAAATCATCTACAATAACGTACATGTACCTTTTTCCACCATAGCTTTCGGTTTGCATGGGTCCACACAAATCCATATGAAGGAGTTCTAGAGGCTTCTTTGTGCTCACTTCATTTTTGGATTTGAAGGACGATCTTGTCTCCTTCCCTTTGATGCAAGCTTCACATTGCTCAATTTGTTCAGGATCAATTCGGGGAAGTCCTCTTACAAGTTCTTTTTGATGAAGCATGAAGATTGTACTAGGTCCAGCATGTCCGAGACGTCGATGCCAGAGATCGGCGTCCACAGCAGAGACAGATAAGCACAACTTGGATGCAGGCTTAAACCTTTGATTGAAGACGTAGACATTGTTCTCGCGAGTCCCTTTGAGAATGACTTGATTTGTTTTCTTGTTGATGACCAGGCACTCCTTAGAGTCAAATGTGACTAGGTTTTCACCTTGATCACATATTTGGGAAACACTAAGGAGATTGAAGCTTAGTCCCTCGACAAGGCTAACTTTAGACGCACTGATGGATTGATTTAGCTTTGCTATGCCCGTCCCTTTGATTCTTCCTTTGCCCTTGTTGCCAAACGAGACAGTTCCTCCCGTGGCATTTGATTGGATAGAAGTGAGATGGATCTGGCTTCCAGTCATATGATTTGAGGCGCCACTATCGATGATCCACGGGCTTCCTCTCACTTCCACCTGAAAAGAAGAGTTAGTTCTTTGCGACCCAAGCAAGGTGGCCCCTACCTCGTTCGTTACATGGGTACAACTCCTTCATAGGCAAATGATCACATATATTCACATCATTTGATCTTCTAGCATGCGTCCTAGGAGATCGAGTTTTTGCATTTGGCACACTAGCATGCGTCCTATCAGCAAATTTAGGCTTGGCGTTCTTACCGCCATTTCTAGCCTTTCTTCCATTTTCATGTTCATGTTTCAGCTTAAGACACTCGTACTGGTAGTTACCTCCTTTGCCACAGTGCCAGCACGTCTTATAGTATTTTCCAAGGTAGTATTTCTTGTTAGGACGTTGAATACTATTTTCTTTCATTTTTTCGGGATCAACCACCTTAGAGGCATGTCCCCTAGCAATTTTCTTGTAGATTTTATGGCTGACAGAATTGGTGTAGTAGTCCCTTTAGCCTTTCTCACCACTCTCAAGGACTCTTATGCGTTCTTCTAAATTCTTTGTCTTTTCCCTCTCAAGTTCTAGTTCAGCTGTTTTGCTAGCTTCAAGGTCGCTGGGAAGAGAGTTCCTTGAGCCTGATTCATACCCTAGTCCCTTTCTAGCTGGAATAAAGACTGTTGGATTCACAGTTTCAGTCATGGGACTCTTTCCTATAACTTTCACCTCGTCCCTAAGATTTGCATTTTCAAGCTTTAGGCACACAAGCTGACTCTTAATGGACTTAACTTCTTCCTGAGAGCACTCTAGTTGAACAGACATGGTATTACAATTTTCACATTCCACAATAATATTCTCGGATTCAATTTCATCAAAACTTTGTTTCATGGCATAGCTTTCTTGCATGATCTGAGTGATTAGTTTGATGAGCTTGGGTTTTGAGCATTTTTCAAGAGAGCTTAGCATGGATTCATGGGTTACCTCTTGCTCAGTTTTATAGACGTCCTCTAGAGGAACTGAGTCGTCCTCCATGGCCATGTAAGCCACTTGATTTTCTGGTTCCTCATCACTTGAGTCAAGGTCGTCCCATGCGCCCTCAAATGCACCAACTAGAGCCTTTTCCTTCATTTCTTTTGATGTTAGCCCTGTTGTACATTTCTTAGCCATGTGTCCCTTCCTGTTGCATTTGTAGCAGACTATATCCTTCATTTCAGCATCCGAAATTTGCGACTTTCTTTCTTGTAATGCATCTTCATTCTTGGGACTTTGCCTCTTTTGTACAATGCACGGAGAGTTTTGTGCAGCAAGGCTAACTCATCTTCTTCAGAAATTTGTTCTTCTGTCTTCCCTTTGCGTTCTATTGAAGCCTGAAGATCAAGATTATCTTGGTGCTCTTGAGTTTTGGCTTCTAGCATTGACTTCAACTCTCTTTGCCTTTGATAATATTGCTCATACTCTGGCGTCCTAGCCGCAAGAGTTAAAGCCAGCTCATTTTGGGAACTCTTTCCCATTTCCATCAGATCTTGGTTTCTCCTTGCTTCGTACCCTTTGAGCTTTCCATAGATCTCCTCCATGGACAGTCCTTTTCTGGCTTGATTTTCCTTGAACGTCATCCTGTCGAAGTTCCATGGTCCCGTGAGTCCATCAATCAAGACTTGGACCTTCATCCTTTGGGTGATCTCCGTTTCCTTGACACCCAAGTTCTTCAACTTTGTGAGCAGGGCCTCAAAGCGGAAAGAGTAGTCGCTGATGGTCTCATTTGTGAACATCCTGAATTTGTAGAAGTCCCTTTTGGCTTCAAGCTGGACGTCCTCTTTTATCTCGGGCGTCCCAACATGATACTTCTCCAGGACTTCCCATTGGAGCTTAGCAGTTGGAAGATTGCTCACACGGGTGGCGTCCCTTTCACAGAGGGACGTTTGTAGAAAACAAATGGCTTTGGCGTTTGCCTCCATGAGTTTGAATTCTTCGGGACCCCAGTCTGCTTCCTTGTCCTTCTTAGCAGCAGGGAATTCGAGGTCGCCGTTCTTTATCACCAACCAGCATTGGTAGTTTTGACTTCGCACGAAGCACTCGAACCTTGTTGATCGGTCCGGGTGTGGGTGGTCAAAATTTAAATTTATAAACCGAACCTCAATTGTAGTAAAGAGGTAGGGTGTCGAACACACGGGAGTTCGTGCATTGAGAGTACCCGAAAGACTAAAAAGAGATTAAAGAAAGGCAAAACGAGGAAAAACAAGAGAAATCACCTCGGACCGACACTAGTCACTTCGGTCCGAGAGTGGATCGAGGTTGATTGGCCGGGACCGACTTCACACAACGTCGGGCCCGATGTACTGGGTACTTCGATTAGGCAAAAATAGTAGATCGGTCTTGGGTTTTTGGGTTCCTTTCCTAACTAGACTTGGGTAATTCCACCCCAATTCAACCAATAAGTTTTGATCCAAGTGAGATCGAGGTTGTTCGCCTTCGATCTCTCCACTCTACACTTCGACCTAAGGGAGCTTTCGCTTCTCCTTCGATGCTAGGTCTAGTGATTGGGTCCGAGACCACTTTCGCTACTCTTACCAATCACAAGCCCTAGGTCCCTTGCTTTCACAAGAGAATTGAAGCTTAGTGTAGAGAGGATTCATAGATCAAGCACTCAAAGGCTATGGAATTGGGGGTTCACACCCAATCCTAGCTAGGGGATTCCCCCATAGCCCAAGACTATGGAATCTACTCCATGTAGCAAGAGTAAAAAGCAATCAAATGGCAAAGCAAGCAAATCTCAATCATCAAACTCAAATCAAAGCTCAATTGCATTCAAATCCAAAGGGGTTCACAATATCCAAATCCAAATTCTACTAAAACCAAAGCTAAACAAGTAAAAACTCACTAATTTCCTCTCCTAGGTCCACCGATTTCCTCCTCTTCTCCTCTTTCTCTCTTCTCCTTGCTCTCCAAGTCTTCCTTGAGACTTTGAGAGTGATATTTGGTGTGTGTGTGTGTGATTAAGCTCTCCTAATGCTTTCTAATTACCTCTAATTATAGCCTCTCATGGATTGGGGACCAAGGAATTCCCAATTTAGAAGAAGGGCAAACTTGGAAGATCACAACATTGTGCCTTGGGGCCTAATCTTCTCAATCGCCGACTCGGACCGACACGGGGTAACCTCGGGCCCGATGTTGGGAACATCGGTCCTGTACGCTGGTGCTCGATCTCGGGCCCGACTTGGTATGAACTCGATCTAGAGCCTCGGTCCTCTTCTCTTCTTGGTTTTTTTCCTTGAGCTCCTCTTCATTCTTCGCATGGCTCTTCCGCTCCTTAGCTCCCGAGCTTGACTCTTCTTTGGAAACTCCTCCAAAACACCCTTTTTTGTGCCATTTTACCTACAAAACATAACAAACTCGCATAGTTTCCGAATCTTGAAGAAAACCGGGAACTAAGCTAAAAAGGAACGAAACTAACAAGGAAAGGAATGAAAAACACTTATTTACAATGGGAATTAACTACTAAAACACCACCAAAATTAGAGACATCACTTGTTTTCCACCGGTTGAAGTTCCCGTCCATCAGGCGGGGTGGCTTTGCGCTTGAGATACCTATAGGTTTCATCTCCATGTTTCCTGCAACTCAAACTTAATCTAGAGCGCCTGCTCTAATACCAATTGTTGGATCGTAAGTCTGTTAGAATGAGCGTCCTTAACTGGGTTAAGGGCGTCCTTAGGTGCAGCGGAAATTAGACTTAATAGGAAACAAGATAAGATAATGGACACAAGTATTTATAGAGGAACCCCACTAAGACCAACTAGTCTTATGGGTAAACTTATACCTCCGCTTGGAGGATTTTCAATAGCCGTCCTTATCTTATTAAGAGAGAGTCCTTATAACTTAGGCGAGTCGTTACACTTCACTGAGCTAAGTGTCCGTCCTTAGCCTCACTAGTAACACTCCTTTCCACCTAACAAAGTAACCTAACTCTCTTAGCTATAAGGAAACTATCACACACGTCTCTCACGGTTCGTTGAGAGAGACAAACTACAACTCTAACTATTTTGTGGTTTTTTTTGGATTTGATGTGGTTGGACTTTCTTTCTCTTACTTCAAGCTCACTTGATCTTCTTGATCTTCGTTCTTGTACTTGAATGCTTCGGGAGAGCTTGAGAGAATGTCTTCAAAGTCCACACCGCTATGCATACCCCTTGGGCGGTATTTATAGCGGAAGTGGATCTTGTCCTCTAGCGTCCTCTGAGACATGGCAGGATCCTTGATCTTCCATCAACGGTGCGATGAGCATCTTGAGGAAGTCAACTCTGTTGACACTTAGGAAGCCTCCGCGTGGATAGGGGACCATTGCTGGGAAAGCGACTTCTTTGGAATTGTCTACACGTGCCCAAACAAGGGAAGCTTCCTTCTGAGGACTACGGCCGAGTATGATGTAACCATGTTGGGGCGGCCTTGATTTGAATTTGAACTTCGTCCGTATTTTGGCGCGCGTCCCTTCTTGATGAGGACGCCGTCCTATCTGCGCAGGGACTTTGCCAGTTACATTCAGCTTTGGAAGTTCTGATGAAGTGCGTCCCTACAGAGTTAGGGACTCTCGTTCACTTGTTGTCCTTTTTTGCTCATGTGCGTCCGTTGGACTTACATGAGATCACACTTGGACAACTTATCAAATACTTTTGAGTTTGTCATTATCAAAACAAGGGACGATCATTATTGGTTTAGATATTAATGACTGGCGTCCTTAATATCGTCCAAACAGTACCAAAGGCATAGATCATCCCGTCCCTTTAGGTATCTGAATATTCTTTTGACCTCTTGCATGTGGGACTCTTTTGGATTAGCTTGGAAGCGAGCACACAAGCACACAGCGAACATGATGTCGGGACAGCTTGCCTTTAGATATAGCAAGGACCCTATCATTCCTCTGTAGAGCTTTTGATCGACACTCTTGCCTTCTTCATCAGCATAAAGACGAGTGTTGGGGGAGATGGGAGTGGCAGTTGGTTTGGATGAATTCATTCCATACTTCTCCAGCATTTCACGAATGTACTTCTGTTGGTGAATGCGCGTCCCATCTTTGAGTTGTGAGATTTGGAGTCCCAAGAAGAAGTTGAGTTCTCCTATGAGGGACATCTTAAACTCACTACTCATCAAGTTCTTGAATTCCTCTACAAGTTTCATGTTAGTGCTTCCAAATACTATGTCATCGACATAGACTTGGACAATCAAAACATCTTTAAGGACTTTCTTTAAGATCAGGGTTTTGTCAATGTTACCTCGAGTGTACCCGTTGGACAAAAGAAAGGACGCAAACCTATCGTACCAGGCACGAGGGGCTTGCTTGAGTCCATAAAGTGCTTTGTCCAAGAAGTACACATGATTGGGGTGATCAGCGTCCTCAAATCCTGGGGGTTGAGGAACATACACCTCTTCCTTTAGCTTGCCATTTAGGAAGGCAGTCTTGACATCCATTTGAAAAAGCTTGAACCCTTTGTGAGCGGCGTAAGCAATGAGGAGGCGAGTGGCTTCAATTCTAGCGATAGGAGCGAAGGTCTCATCGTAATCAATCCCTTCCTCTTGCCAATAGCCTTGAGCCATAAGCCTTGCTTTGTTTATTGAGACTCTGCATTTCTCATCAAGCTTATTCTTGTAGACCCACCTCGTCCCTATTATGTTTTTGTTTTTCGGACGAGGGACGAGGGTCCAAACCTTGTTTCTTTCAAATTGATTGAGTTCTTCTTGCATGGCTTGAATCCAATCAGCGTCCTGAAGCGCCTCCTTTATGTTCTTAGGTTCAATTAAGGACACAAAGGCGTTGAATGCACAGAACGCTATGTTGGCGCTATGGGACTGATTCTTAACTAATCTGGTTTGGACTCCTTTTGACATGTCTGAGATGATTTGACATGTTGAGTGGAGTCTGGAAAGGTTGGATCCCATATGAGTAGCGTCCCTTGCAGGAGTACACCTAGGGTCCGTCCAATCAGAATCATCGGAGTCAAAACCATCTTCTTCATTGACAGGCTCAGTGAGTTCCCCCTCAGAATGAGCGTCCACACTGCGCCTTTCTTCTCCTTGTTGACTTGATTCAGCAGCATCTACTTGGTTTAGCGACCAGGTTTGGGAAGGCTCTTGCTGTTCTTTAGGGACTCCCATTGAAACCGCATCGCGAGTGTCAGGGGCGTTCCTAGGAACATAGTATTTGTCGGAGGAGCCTCTGGGTTCTTCTTCATCATCTTCATCATCGTCCTTTGGAGAGGAGCAACGTTCTTTCTTACTTGGTTCTTTCTTGTGGGAAGCGTTTTCTTTGAACACCACATAGATACTTTCCTCAAGCTTAAGAGTCTGTTTGTTGAAGACTCTATAGGCTTTGCTTGTGAGGGAGTATCCAAGGAATATTCCTTCATCACTCCTAGCATCAAATTTGCCGATGTTGTCTTTTCCGTTGTTGTGAATGAAACATTTACATCCAAAGACTTTGAGATGAGAAATGTTTGGCTTTCTTCCATTGAGCAGCTCATAGGACGTCTTTTTGAGTATGGGATAAATCATGGCCCGATTGATGATGTAGGTAGCTGTGGCCATGGCTTCTGCCCAAAAATGTTTGGGGACGCCTCTGGCCTGGAGCATCGTCCTTGCCATATCTTCTACCGTTTTATTCTTCCTTTCAACAACGCCATTTTGCTGCTGAGTTCGAGGACAAGAGAAGTTGTGGGAGATTCCTTGTTGGTCACAGAAGTCAAGGAACTCTGAGTTTTTGAACTCTGTTCCATGATCTGACCTTAGGGCTTTCAAGTTCGTCCCAAGAGAAACTTCTACTTGCTTGATGAAGATCTTAAACATCTGAAAGGCTTCTGCTTTTGACACCAAGAAAAGAACCCAAGTGAACCTTGAAAAACCATCTACAATAACGTACATGTACCTCTTTCCACCATAGCTTTGGGTCTACATGGGTCCACACAAATCCATTTGAAGAAGTTCCAAGGGCTTCTTTGTGCTCACTTAATTTTTGGATTTGAAGGACGATCTTGTTTTCTTCCCCTTTATGCAAGCTTCGCATTGTTCAATTTGCTCAAGATCAATTCGGGGAAGTCCTCTTACAAGATCTTGTTGATGAAGCTTAAAGATTGTGCTAGGTCCTGCATGCCCAAGATGTCGATGTCAGAGATCGGCGTCCACAGCAGAGACGGATAGACACAACTTTGATGCTGGCTTGAATCTTTGATTGAAGATGTAGACATTGTTCTCGCGAGTCCCTTTGAGAATGACTTGATTTGTTTTCTTATTGATGACCAGGCACTCCTTAGAGTCAAATGTAACTAGGTTTTCACCTTGATCACAGATTTGAGAAACACTAAGGAGATTGAAACCTAGTCCCTCAACAAGACTAACATTGGACGTTTTGATGGACTGATTTAGTTTTGCGGTGCCCGTCCATTTGATTCTTCCCTTGCCCTTGTTGCCAAACGAGACAGTTTCTCCCGTGGCATTAGATTGGATATAAGTGAGATGGATCTGGCTTCCAGTCATGTGATTTGAAGCGCCACTATTAATGATCCACGGGCTTCCTCTCACTTCCACTTGAAAAGAAGAGTTAGTTCTTTGCAACCCAGGCAAGGTGGCCCTTACCTGGTTCGTTACATGGGTACAACTCTTTCATGGGCAAGTAATCATAAACATTCACATCATTTGTCCTTCTAGCATGCGTCCTAGGGGATTGATTTTTAGCATTTGGCAGACTAGCATGCGCCTTATCAGCAGATTAAGGCTTAGCATTCTTACTACCGCTTATAGCCTTTCTCCCATTCTCAAGATCTTGTTTCAGCCTAAGACACTCATACTGGTAGTGACCACCTTTGCCACAATGCCAGCACGTCCTATAATAGTTTCCAAGGTAGTACTTCTTGTTAGGACATTGAATTCTATTCTCTTTCATTTTCTTAGGATCAACTACCTTAGATCCTTCTCCCTTTGCAATCTTTTTGTAGATTTTATGGCTAGTGGAGTTTGTGTAGAAGTCCTTCTTTCCTTTCTCACCACTCTCAAGAACTCTTATGCGTTCCTCTAGGTTCATCGTCTTTTCCCTCTCAAGTTCTAGCTCAATAATTTTGCTAGCTTCGAAGTCACTGATGTCCGCGTTTTAGGTAGATTTTTAGGGTCTAGATAGGTTAGATTTAGTGGTGTTTCGTGCTTGAGTCATGTGTTTTTGAGTCTTTTTGCATGAGTTTTCGTATTTCCTTGAGATTCGGAAACTACGCATATTTGTGTCGTTTTGTAGGTGTTTTGGAGCTTGAGGAAGCATTTAGAGCAATGCCGAGGAGGATGGACAAGCTAGGAGGAAGATCTCAAGTGGAAGAGCTAAGGAGAAAAGCTAAGAGAAGCTAAATCAAGAGGAAAAGTGGAGAAATCGACCCCGGGATCGAGCTAGGAAGGGTCGAGCTCGAGCCAAGTGAAGAAGTTAGAAGAAGCTGAAAAAAGAGCTCTCAGGATCGACCCTGAGGGGGGTCGAGATCGACCCCTAGGGGGTCGATCCTAGGCACCGACTTCACCTATATTCCGGATATATTGTAGAGTTTCCTATTTTGTATTTTAGGAAGGTTGTTTCTTTGTGTTTCCTAGTTAGATTAGGACTCCTTTTCTTCAATAAAAAGAGGTTGAACCTTTAGTTTTATTGATGCTTTGGGGGTATAATTCATCCCTTGTGGGGGAGTCAATTATCAATCAAGACTTGGAGAGCTAGTAAGAAGACTTGGAGAGCAAGTTTGAGATTTGTAAGATTGATCTTTTGTTTAATTTGAATTCTAGTTTGGTTTTGATCATATCTTCCTCATCTCTCTTTGCTATGTGTGAGTAGTCTTCTTAAGTTCTAGGGTTGGGTAAAAACCCAACACAATCATGCATGTTTAAAACTTGAATTCATGACTTGAATGCTTGGTGATCATATCTAATCTATCTTGTATTTAATCCTTGGTGAAAATTGAGGCATGTCTTGTAATTAACCCTAGCGAAAGTGAAAAGTTAGTTGCTTGATTATATCTAATAGGATTATTTGCGAAAGTTGATATTCCTAGGTTGAAGGATAGGTAGAAAGTTGTTTGATTTACGAAAGTTGATTGAATAACTTAAATTGTTTGCGAAAGTTAACTTTTCTATGATCTAGATTGCATGATAGTTGTGAATTCTTGTTGAAAGCATGTATGATTGTTGTTATGGTAGCCCTAGCCCTGGAATTTGCCTTTTAATTGATTGAAATTCGTGTCTTTTCCTTGATCCCGACTCCCTCCATTGTGTTCAAGCCTTTTCTAGTGTTTTGTGTGTGTTTTGTCTCAGGATCGACCCCCTTAGGGTCGAGATCGACCCTCCTCAGGTCGATCCTGACTCTGTTCGTTTGTGTTTCCTATGCTTTTCGTAGTTTATCGACTAATCTTAGCACTACTCTCACTCCCGTGGACGATCCTGACTTCGCTATACTCAGTGGGGTCTTGAATACAAATTTATTTGTTCAAGAAACCCTTCAACAGTCACTGTGAAGAGAGTTCTTTGAGTCTGAGTCATACCCTAGTCCTTTCCTAGCTGGAACAAAGACTATCGGATTCACAGTTTCAGTCATGGGACTCTTTCCTAGGACTTTCACTTCGTCCCTAAGATTTGCATTTTCAAGCTCTAGGCACACTAGCTGACTCTTAAGGGACTTTACTTCTTCATGAGAGGACTCTAGTGGAAAAGACATGGTGTTACAATTTTCACATTCTACAACAATATTATCCGATTCAAGTTCATCAAAACTTTGTTTCATGGCATAGCTTTCTTGCATGATCTGAATGATTAATTTGATGAGCTTGGGCTTAGAGCATTGTTCAAGTGAACTTAGCATGGATTCATGAGTTACCTCTTGCTCAGCTTCAGAGACGTCCTCTAGAGACTCTGGAGTGTCCCACATGGCCATGTAAGCTACTTGATTTTCTGGTTCTTCATCACTTGAGTCGAGGTTGTCCCATACGGCCTCATATGCACCAAACAAGGCTTTCTTCTTGATTTCTTTTGATGATAATCCTGTGGTACATTTCTTGGCGATGTGCCCCTTCTTGTTACATTTGTAACAAGTTATCTCCTTTAATTCAGCTTCCGTAGGCTTGGGAGTTTCTTTCTTGTAGGGCATCTTCATTCTTGGGAGTTTTCCTCTTTTATACCATGCACAAAGAGACTTGTGCAATAGGGCTAGCTCATCTTCTTCAGAGATTTGTTCTTCCTTCTTCCCTTTTCGTTCCACTAAAGCCTGAAGACGAAGATTTTCTTGATGCTCTTGAGTTTTGGCATCAAGCAATGAGTTCAATTCCCTTTGTCTTTAGTAATATTGCTCGTAATCTAGCGTTCTTGCCAAAAGAGTTAAAGCCAGCTCATTCTGGGAACTCTTTACCATTTCTAGAGATCTTGATTTCTCCTTGCTTCATACCCTTTGAGCTTTCCATAGATTTCTGCCATGAACAGTCCTTTGTTGGCTTGGTTTTCCTTGAACGTCATCCTATCGAAGTCCCATGGTCCCGTGAGTCCATCAATCAAGACTTGGACCTTCATCCTTTCGGTGATCTCCGTTTCTTTGACACCTAAGTTCTTCAACTTTGTTAGCAAAGCTTCAAAGCGGAAGGAGTAGTCGGTGATGGTCTCATTTGTGAACATCTTGAACTTGTAGAATTCCCTTTTAGCTTCAAGTTGGACGTCCTCTTTCATCTCAGGCGTCCCAACATGATACTTTTCAAGGGCTTCCTATTGGAGCTTAATAGTTAAAAGATTGCTCACACGGGTGGCGTCCTTTTCGCAGAGGGACGTCTATAGGAAACAGATAGCTTTTGCGTTCGCTTCCATGAGTTTGAACTCATCGGGACCCCACTCTGATTCTTTGTCCACCTTAGCAGCAGGGACTTTGAGGTCACCGTTCTTTATCACCAGCCAGCATTGGTAGTTCTGACTTCGCACGAAGCATTCGAACCTTGTTTTCCATCGATTGAAGTTTTCATCGGTGAGGCGACGAGGCTTTGCACTCGAGATACCTATATGTTCCATCTCCATGATTCCTACGACTCAAACTTAATCTAGAGCGCCTACTCTGATACCAATTGTTGGATCGTAAGTATGTTAGAATGGGCGTCCTTAACTGGGTTAAGGCCGTCCTTAGGTGCAGCAGAAAATAGACTTAACAGGAAACGTAATAAGATAGTGGACACGAGTATTTATAGAGGAACCCCACTAAGACCAACTAGTCTTATAGGTAAACCTCTACCTCCGTTGGAGGATTTTCGATAGCCGTCCTTATCTTATTAAGAGAGAGTCCTTACAACTTAGGCGAGTCGTTACAGTCCCCTGAGCTAAGCGTGCGTCCTTAGCTCTACTAGTAACACTCCTTTTCACCTAACAAAGTAACTAAACTCTCTTAGCCTATAAGGAGGCTATCACTCACGTCTCTCACGGTCCGTTGTGAGAGACAAACACTACTCTAACTATTTTGTGGTTTGTTTTGGATTTGATGTGGTTAGACTTTCTTTGTCTTGCTTCAAGCTCACTTAATCTTTCTTGATCTTCGTTCTTGACTTGAATACTTCGGGAGAGCTTGAGAGAAAGTCTTCAAAGTCCACACCGCTATGCATACCCCTTGGAGGGTATTTATAGCGGAAGTGGTTCTTGTCCTCTAGCGTCCTCTGAGACTGGGCAGGAACCTTGATCGTCCATCAACGGTCTGATTTGCATATTGAGGAGGTCAACTCTGTTGACGCTTGGGAAGCCTCCGCGTGGTCAGGGGACCATCTCTGGGAAAGCAACATCTTTGGAATTGTTCACACGTGCCTAGACAAAGGAAGCTTCCTTCTGAGGACTACGGCTGAATATGATGTAATCATATTGGGGCGGCCTTGATTTGAATTTGAACTTCGTCCGTATTTTGGTGCGCATCCCTTCTTGATGAGGACGTCGTTCTATCTGCGCAGGGACTTCATTCTTTTAGTTCAGCACTGGAAGTTCTAATGAAGTGCGTCCCTACAGCTTAGGGACTAGCGTTCACTTGTTGTCCTTTTCGCTAATGTGCGTCCACTGGACTTACCTGAGATCAACACTTGGCCAACTTATCAAATACCTTTGAGTTTGTCATTATCAAAACTAGGGATGATCATTATTGGTTTAGATATAAATGACTGGCGTCCTTAATATCGTCCCAACAAATTCTTTGGTGGACTTCTTCTTCTCGATCAAGATCACTCTTTCTCACTTTGTTCGTGAATGTTAAGTATTCTTTATGCTCTGGGAGAGAATGCAGAAGAAGTCCCGTCATCTACAATACATAGGGGTGTATTTATACGAGGGTTACACAAGTGAATACTTGTAAAATACGACGGTTACGAAGTCAACACATAAATGCGCATACAAAACAGTCGAAGCCGACAAGCGATCAACCAAAAAAGACGACAAGACACAGGTAAGACATGCAGACATGTTAAGTATGCGCAAACGTATCTTGACAACAAACAATCAGCGAAAATTAGCGGCCAATTGCGTAAATGTGGTCACAGGTAAGACATGTAAACATGTGAAGTATGTGCAAACATATCTTGACAACAAACAATCAGCGAATATTAGCGACAAAAATTGTGTAAACACTGACCACATGTCCCGCAGTTTGAATGCAAGGTCTTTCTGAAAGTCCAAGGGCAATTCGATGGACAAATTGTGAAGATAAAAAATGTTAATAATTAGTATACTTCCTAAAACATTAAATAAACTAACCTAATTTCACCTCTATAAACACCCATCCTTGTTCCATCAATAAGACAAGCTGATTTACACATTATTTTACTCTCTTCTCTAGACTCTAGTTTTCTTCCATTTCATTCGACACCATAACAAAAGCCATGAAAGGATTAAAGCGGAATAGAAAGTTGAATATACAAGATACAACAACACTTAAACCCGTAGAGACATGAACTCAATATCTGTGAAAGCATTGAAGCGGAATAAGAAGTTGAATATACACATGACAGCAGTTGATCGATCTCTCCGTGAGGCGTAGGGATATGAACTGTACATATGTATAAATGTAGCTTCATTACACTGGTCGTTTTAAAGGGTAGGCCTGAATGCCACCTACATAAGTTGCTTCAATTGATGTTGAGGCCTCATTCTTAAATTCGTCCCATGAATCAGATGAGAGCACCACAAAATCTGCCCATTTGCCAAGCGATAGTGATCCTAGTTCTTTGTCAAGAAAGCATGCCTGGGCAGCTGAGATGGTGTGCCTGGAATTTCATATAATTGAAGGTGATTTAATGAAAAAACATTTTATCATTTGGTTGCTTGAATAATAACAGAGTTGATGATCTAAGTACGAGACAAGAACAAGACACGAACCAATTATATAAGTAACACTATATACCAAAAGAAACAAAAACAAAGTAAGAACACATTATTATAGTTGTGCTATATTTTATTCACACTAGCTAGTTTCTTTTTCTTTTCATTTTTTGTCAAAACACTTGCTAGTTTCTATTCATTTATTATGGATAGCTCTATTGCATAGTGATGATCTTCATTATTGTCAGGTTTCACACTCAACTATGATACCATGAATTGAATAACTATAGCTGGTTCATGGAATACCACAATGAGCATCCATGATTTTTAGCTTTGGAGCATTTTTTATATAGCAAGGTTTACTAGTTAGAAGAACTATGTAAATGTGCACTTTTTCTACGCCTAAGACATATGTCAAATCTAAAACTAATGATGATAAGTACTAAATGAGCACTAGCTATAGTATGTGGAAAATGTGAATCTTACGCATTTAGTGCATCCTCAAGTGCAAGACATTCGGATGTCATCCAAGGAGTGTGCCACGAAAAAGGAACTCTTTGCACAGATGCCTTAACAGTGCATAACGGATCTATATCCACCACCTGCAAAATTGAGCATGCGAATCAACTCTTCTTGGACAATTGCCCTAGATTAAACTTTAAGCAGAAGCTAGTGAAGCTGGAGCTCACAGGCCAATCGGAGCCAAAAGCCAACTTGGCATTGCCGGTTGCAAGTGAGCCAAATAGGTACGATCCTTGTTCAGCTCGATCTTTCCCAAGTTTCCTTATTGCAGAAATAGCATCATTCAACAAATGTGTTGGCTGCTTGATCAGTATAGAACAACAACAACAACAACAACAACAACAACAAATACAACAACAACAACAACAACATTGATCAGTGTAGAATAATATTGAAAAAACAGCCTATTTCAAAACTAAAAACTATTATGAAAATGATAAAATACCCTAACAACATCCTTACATCCTCTCATAAGAAAATACCGTCCATCCTCCCCAAAAAATCAATGTTAGGGCTCCACTCAAAAAATCCCTTTGAAAAATAAGAGTAACTTTGAACTACAGACCTGAACGGAGGCAACAACACCATGCTTGCCAAATTGTGCAGCAACTCCATGAGTCAGATGTTGGGCATGTTCAATCTGAAGTCATTCAACAAACAACATAAGATCAAATTTTAGTAAATTTTAGCGAGGTTAGTATGCCAAGTTATAATGAAGACAAAAGTGCAATCATGAGCACCATTAAGATCAAAGTCCTCAACTTTTACAAAAGAACTCAAAATGTGTAATATATAGGATGTGAAATATTATTAAACTACTATAATGTACAATAATATTCATTCTGAGAAATAAAATCCTTCGAATACAACACCTTTTTTACTATAAGAACCCGTATTGGTTGGCAATTAACTTGCCACAAAGTATATAATAATGCTCTTAATCTTGAGCATGCCAAATGCAGTAGACAGTGAAAACATTGTATACAATGATCATATGATTTTATTCTGCCGAGTTGAAGGAGCCAAGATTTTGAAGCCATGCAATTGCAGCAGACTCCTACACTTCATGTATTACTGTTGGATCGTTAGTCAGAAATACAAGGGCGTCCTTAACAGAGTTAAGGTCGTCCTTCACCAGGATGTCCTTAATAAAATCAAGGACTTCCTTGGTTCGCAGCGGAAATCAAAAGACTAAACAGGTTAAGGCAATAAGTAAGGAACGCTTTTGATTTATAGAGGAACCACTCAAGTACCAACTAGTCCTTGAGTGTAAACCTCTACCTCCTTGGAGGATTTTGTAATAGCTTTTTCCTTTCTTATTAAGTTTCCTTACAATACACTGGCGAGTGGTTACACTTCTCTGGCACTTAGACTGGCGTCCCTAAGTCCACTAGTAACAACTCCTTTAAGCCGGTAGAGTAACCTAACTTAATCTCTAAAGGAAACTATCACCTCGTCCTTACAGTTCGTCGTAAGGACTCTCTCACTCTTTTTGTTCTTTTCTATTACAAACAGTTTGTGGTTTTGTTGAACGCTTCTCGCTCGATCTAACACCTAAGTCTCACTTGTTCTTGAGTTTGTTCTTGGTGTTCTTGGTGTTCTTGAGCGACTTGATAAATTCTCTGAATATTCTCTGAAGCGTCACATCACAATAAATACTCTAGGGAGTATTTATAGTGGCATTGGGAAAGGGCAACTTTAACTCTGACGATCATGCCCTTGGGGACGTTGCAACAGTAATCGGCTTCCACGTGTTGTTCTGATGATCAAGGAAGCCTACTGGCAATTCCGTTAGGCTTGGATGCGGGATCTTCTTCCACGTGGAGATCATGATCAAAGCTTGTCTGGTGATGTCACTTTGTCGGCCAGCTTTGAAGGACTCCAGTGTAATGATTAAGGACGGTGTCCTTGTTTGTATTTTACCAAGCCGTTCACTGAAGGATGTAGCGTCCTCACTTCCTGAGGACGGCTACCTAATCCTCAACTTGTTGTCCTTTTCAACGTGCGTTCCTGAAACACTTGGACAACTTTATTAGATCAAGACGAGTTTGTCATATCAAAACTAAGGGACGCTAGGCACAATGTTAATTACTGAAGGCGTCCTTAACATTGTCCCAACAGTTTCCCCCTTTTTGATGATGACAAACTCTGGGCAATAAACATTTTGCACTTAAGCTCTAGCATGCTTTGAAAACTCAAAGAGCGTCCTTTCAACACTTAGAAATAATCTATAGGCACAAGTTTTCAATACTTGATCTAATCTTCCTTTTGGATTTTAGGGAAGGGACGGCTTTCTAGATCAAAAATTTCTTTCTTAAATAGCGTCCCTGTTAAACTTAGTTCCTTTCACTGAAATTTCTCCTTAACACTTGTTTATTCTAGATAACTATTAAGAGCGCATCTCTGCACATTTTGCACTTAAGCTCTAGCATGCTTTGAAAACTCAAAGAGCGTCCTTTCAACACTTAGAAATAATCTATAGGCACAAGTTTTCAATACTTGATCTAATCTTCCTTTTGGATTTTAGGGAAGGGACGGCTTTCTAGATCAAAAATTTCTTTCTTAAATAGCGTCCCTGTTAAACTTAGTTCCTTTCACTGAAATTTCTCCTTAACACTTGTTTATTCTAGATAACTATTAAGAGCGCATCTCTGCAAAACTACACTTCCCCCTTTTGGCATCATCGAAAAGGATAACAAGTTAGCTTAAGGACGATAGCACAAAATCACAATTAGAGGCAAGAATACGCTTAAACACACATATGCACACAAACACAAGAGTTGCCATTGAAACGAAATATAGTCATTACAGACAATCAGACAAGTGTTTGAGAAACAAAAGAAGCACAGGCAAAATAATGAGGGAATAAAGGGTTAGGTGGGAGGTGATCCAGCAGGACGGCTTTGATTATTGACATTGGCGTCCGTCGCAGCAGGTTCCTCTTCTTCTTGAGTGTCTCCCTCTGTACTATCCCTGTGAATCGACTGAACTAGCAGCTTAATCAAGTCGTTCTGAGTCTTAACTGCTTGAAAATAGTGGTAGTTCTGTTGCATGGCAGCGTTGTTCTGTTGAATGATGGCGTTCCCTTGTTGCGCTAGAACATTCTGATTGTTAAGGATGAGGGCGTACAGCTGCTTTTCAGAGTAAGCTTCTGTATTTGACGGAGCAGGGGAGCACTGAAAGTAGGACGGCTGTTGAATAGGAGGAAGATGAGAAGGCGAAAAGTTGAAGTCCATCTGATCGGTATGAAAGAAGGACGATAACTGATCAACTTCAGCATAGCGAGCAGCACGTTCTTCCTCAGTATCCACTGCCAAGGGAGGCTCAGGAGCAACAGTCTTCCCTTTCTTTGCAGCTTCTTGACGAGCACGCTCGTCCTCAGCAGTTTTCTTAGCAGCTTCCTGCCTTAGACGTTTTTCCTCAGCCTTTCTTGCAGCCTCTTCTTCTTTCTTTTTCCGCTCCGCTTCTTTTCTTTCTTTCTCAATTTGCTTCCTGATGGAGGGAAGCTCAAGGCTGTGCTTTATCTCCAGGACGCCATACTTTTGATCCCATGGCAATCCCAAGGAGATTTCCTCGCCAGGTGTGTAAGCATCATTTTCAATCAGCAAGGCTTTCACCAAACCTGGGTAGGGAAGAGCATGATTCTTCTTTGTGCACTTAGCCATGTGCTCGATCATTATTCTGGCTAAGTTGATCTTTCTGCCTTGAAGGAAGGCGTCCAGCAGCAAGCAATCGATGGTCTGAACGAGAGATTTCTTCTCCTGCCTGGGGACGATAGTCCTGCAGATCAGATAGTGTGCCATAGCACCAGTGTGAGACAGGACGGAGGCGACCCGATCATTTGCATCTGGAGTCTTCCCATTGAAGATTCTCCGGAATAAGTCATTTAGTGCCTCGCCTTCGATGCCAAAACCACTTGCTGGGACTCTGTGCAGGGCCTCAGGTCCAGGACGTTGTTTGTCAAGCCCCATCAGCTGGCGGACTGTCTTCTCAGAGAAAGTAGCAGATTCTCCATTTGCCAAGAACGTCCCTGTGCCATTCTCGATGTTGATGTTGAGAGAATCATAGAAATCCTGCACAAGTTTGGGATCAACTTTGACGTTCTCTTCTGAAAGCTTGAGCCACCCTTGAACTTTGAGAAGGTCAACGAGATCCTTGGCCTCAGAAAACTGGCTAAGGAAGGCTTCATCATAGACAAGAGGAGGAAGAATCTGCTCAGACTTCTTGCTTTTCTTTTTAGGCGGACCAGAAGTACCGTCCTCATTCTCTTCTTCTTCATCATCGTCTTCCTCTTCATTATTATCTCCTTCCTGGAGATTTTGATCGGTTTGTCCCTCAGATGGACCAGCTGCGTCCTTGGACGCCTTTGTTTTTCGTGGACGCTTTCCACCTTTTCCTTTGGGAGCAGACTTGTCTCCCGCGTCCATTGGGACGGCTTCCCATGGTGGTGTCTGAAGAGCGTCCGCAGAGAGTTGCTCATCGAGAGAGAGAGCGTCCTCTTGTACAACATTGTCGCGTTGATTTGCGATTTTGCGACACAGCTCTTCGTCCTCAGCAATCTGTTGTCGTGTGAGCTCATCCAGGACGACAGTTGTAGAGATCTCCTCAGATTGAGCAGAGCCAAACTCCGCTTCTATAGAGTCGTCCCTTTCAGCTGAGTGGCCCCTTGATATGGGAGTAGGAGGGGCAGAGGGGGAAGGGGAATTTTGAGGAGATAGGGAAGGGGAGATGTCCACATCAGGGAAGGCCTGTTGTAGTTGGAGAAGAGTAGGGTCAGGCATGGACGGGTCGAGAATATCGATTGGAGAAGGGGAGGAGGAAGGGGTGTCAAGAGGAATGGGATTTGGCTTGGCCTTGGCGAGCTTTCGCCTTTTGAGGGGTTTAGAGTGGGGACGATCATGTTTGAACTTTGTTCGCTCCTCCACATTGGTTGGAAAACGGTCAAAGATTTTTGTGGGTTGGGAGGAGGAAGCCTTTTGTGTGAGAGAGGAGTGGATAAGACGAGATGGAGGGGGAGTAGATCGGGGAAGGGAAGAAGGAGAAAAAGGATTGGACTTAGGTTTCACTAACCGTTTCTTTGATGTTGTAACGGGAAGATCCACAAATCTGGCATTTGAAAGGTCGGGGATGGATTCAATCAAGGGGATCCTCCAGTCTTGACCTTGGAACGCCTCTAAGAAGATATTGGTGCCTCCACAGAAAGGGGCGTCCATTCCCCCTGTCTTCCTTAGAACGGGCACCACAAATCGATCCAAGAACGTCCTTAGATTGCGAAGACGGACTTGATCCTTGCAGTCCTTCATGTAGTTTACTACTGCCACATAGAGAGTGCGTGGCTTTGTGTCGATGAAGTCCTTCAAGATTTCGTCGATCTGAATTTCTGGAGGACCTTCGACATAAAAACTCCTTTTAGCAAAACGTTTTCGCTTCCCACTCAAGGACGAACCAGAAGAATTCATGACCTTTGACATTCTGATCTGATCGGAGAGAGTTCGTCGGACACTGATCGGAAAGCTAGAGAGAAGTTGCCGGAAGTCTAGAGAGAAGTCAGAGCAAAACGGAGCTTTGAGATTTTAGCGTGCGAAAGTTCTGACAGCCGTTTTAATCAATGTATATATAGGAGGTTGGTGAGGGGCACGCTGGTAACTTCCTCATTTCAAAATTCAAACGGCAACTGTTCAACTTCCAAAAAGGGCGCGTTCCGAATGAACCTGTACTGGCGTCCTCAACTCAGATTATAACTGGCGTTCACAGAATTTACACATCCTTCCTGGGATCACCTTAGGAACCAATTTGAGAACTATGCAAGTACGTCCCGTAAAAGAAAAGTGAAGATCATAGGACGCTTTTGCAAAGTTTTCGGCTAGGGAAAGCTTAGAGTTCCCATCATTTCGGCTTATAATGAGGGTTGGGTGATCAGGGCAACTCTTTTTCAAGACAAATAGAGAAATTCAAAGGCGTTCTCATGATATGCACACAGCAGTTTTAGACTAGCGTTCGTGCAAAAGTGATATTTATGCATAAAGTACTTAGCAATTATGTAATCAACTAACCATAGCCAAGCATTGAGGGAATAGCAGAACGGGACTTGCTACTTAAAGGTTATCATCCCTAAGAGCAGCCTGAGATGCTCAAAAGGACGTCTATCAAGTGCTTTCGTAAAAATATCAGCTATTTGGTCCTCAGTCCTTACATGTCCCAAGCTAATAATTCCTAGTTCCACATTATCACGCAAGAAATGATGTCTTATATGAATGTGCTTTGTGCGAGAATGAAAAACAGGATTCTTAGCAATTTCTATGGCACTGGTATTATCACACAAAATAGGAATAGTTTCAAGAGATATACCATAGTCCTCAAGTTGATACTTGATCCAAATAACTTGTGAGCAGCACGAGGCAGCAGCAACGTACTCAGCTTCCGCAGTTGAAAGCGCCACAGAGTTTTGTTTCTTAGATCCCCATGAGACTAGGCATGAACCAAGAAACTGTGCCATTCCTGAAGTACTTTTTCTATCAATGACATGTCCAGCATATTCAGCGTCAGAGTAGCCAACTAGTTTGAAGGACGTCTTCCTGGGATACCAAAGACAAAGATCGTCCCGTCCTTTGAGGTAGCGAAAGATCCTCTTGACTTCTTGCATGTGGGACTCCTTTGGATTTGCCTGGAAACGTGCACATAAGCAAACTGCAAACATGATGTCTGGACGGCTTGCGGTCAGATAGAGCAAAGAGCCGATCATTCCTCTGTATAGTTTCTGATCAACGTCCTTCCCTTGTTCATCTGCATAAAGACGTGAATTTGGGGAACAAGGTGTTGCCATTGGCTTGGACGTATTCATCCCAAATTTCTCCAGCATTTCGCGGACATATTTTTGTTGATGAATGCGCGTCCCATCTTTGAGTTGGTTGATTTGAAGTCCCAGGAAGAAGGTGAGTTCTCCAATTAGAGACATTTCAAATTCACTACTCATTAAGGACTTGAACTCATCTACAAGTTTCATGTTAGTGCTACCAAAGACTATATCATCAACATAGACTTGGGCAATTAAAATGTCCTTATGAACTTTCTTAATGAACAAAGTTTTATCAATTGAACCTCTTGTGTAGCCGTTAGACAGAAGAAAGGACGCAAACCTGTCGTACCATGCACGAGGAGCTTGCTTGAGTCCATAGAGAGCTTTGTCTAAGTAGTATACATAATCTGGATGAGAGGCGTCCTCGAAACCAGGCGGTTGAGCAACATACACCTCTTCCTTTAGTTTTCCATTTAGAAAAGCAGTTTTGACGTCCATCTGAAATAGCTTGAATCCTTTGTGTGCGGCAAAGGCAATGAGAAGACGAACGGCCTCAATTCTAGCAACGGGAGCAAAGGTTTCATCATAGTCAATGCCTTCCTCTTGCTTGAATCCTTGAGCCACAAGTCTTGCCTTGTTCCTTGACACACGACCACTTTCATCGAGCTTATTTCGAAACACCCAGCGCGTCCCTATGATGTTTTTCCCTTTGGGACGAGGGACGAGTGTCCAAACTTTGTTCCTTTCAAACTGGTTAAGTTCTTCTTGCATTGCTTGGATCCAATCAGCGTCCTGAAGTGCTTCTTTGATATTCTTTGGTTCTATCATAGACACAAAGGCGTTGAACGCACAGAAGGCTAAATTTGCACTTTGGGACTTGCTTGCAGCTGATCTGGTTTGAACTCCTTGAGCTGGATCGGAGACAATCTGAGAAGTTGGATGATATCTTGAGAAACGGGACTCTCTTTGAAATAGTTGAGCAAACCTAGGATCAACTTCATCTTCTGAAGAGGCGTCCTCGATGTGTTCCCCCTCAGAGAGAGCGTCCACACCTTGACCTTGCATACTTGATTCAGCCACATCTTGTTGAAATGGAGATTCACTTTGAGAGAGAACTCCTTCAATAATACTAGGAACGTCCACTGAGACTTCTTCAGGATTTGGAGTGGCGTCCTTGGGAACATAATATTTTCCAGAGGACCCAAAATCAGCTTCGTCTTCAGAATCGTCCTGCTGTTGTGAGGAAGAGCGCTCTTTCTTACTTAGTTTTTCTTTATGAGAAACGCTCTCCTTGAACACAACATGAATGCTCTCCTCAAGCTTTAGAGTCCTTTTGTTGAAAACTCTATATGCTTTGCTGGTTAGAGAGTATCCAAGAAATATAGCTTCATCACTCCTTGCATCAAACTTTCCAAGTCGTTCTTTGTCATTGTTGTGAACAAAGCACTTGCATCCGAATACTCTGAGATAATCAATGCGAGGCTTCCTTCCATTCAACAATTCATAGGACGTCTTTTTGAGCAGCGGACGGATCATGGCACGATTGATGATATAACAAGCTGTAGCAATAGCTTCCGCCCAGAAGTACATAGGAACGCTATTGGCTAAAAGCATAGTCCTTGCCATATCCTCCAGCGTCCTATTCTTTCTTTCCACAACACCATTTTGTTGAGGAGTCCTTGGAGCTGAAAAATTGTGCGAGACACCATGTTGATCACAGAAGGCCAGGAACTCTGAATTCTGAAACTCCGTTCCATGGTCTGATCTTATGGCTTTAAGAGGCGTCTCCAGGGCAACTTCCACTTGTTTGACGAAGACTTTGAACGCATTGAAGCAATCTGTTTTGGAAGCCAAGAAAAGAACCCAAGTGAAACGAGAAAAATCATCTACAAGGACGTAAATGTACCTCTTTCCACCGTGGCTCAACGTCTTCATTGGTCCACAAAGATCCATATGAAGGAGTTCCAAAGGTTTCTTTGTGCTGACTTCGTTCTTAGATTTGAAGGACGTTCTTGTTTGCTTCCCTTTAATACATGCTTCACATTGTTCAATCTTCTCAGGATCAATTTGAGGAAGTCCTTTCACAAGATTTCTTTGATGCAGTTTGAGGATTGTGCTTAATCCAGCATGTCCAAGACGACGATGCCAGAGGTCAGCGTCCTCCTTTGAAACAGATAGGCACAACTCAGATTTTGGCTTGAACTCTTGATTGAAGATGTAGACATTGTTCTGGCGAACTCCTTTGAGAACCACTTTGTTTGACTTCTTGTTGATCACGAGACACTCCTTTGAGTCAAATGTGACTAAATTTTTACCTTGGTCACACATTTGGGAAACACTCAGGAGATTGAAACCAAGTCCTTCAACAAGACTGACATTTGTTGCTTTGATGGACGGATTGAGAATAGCAGTCCCCGTCCCTTTGATCTTTCCCTTGCCCTTATTGCCAAACGAGACCGTTCCTCCCGTGGCACTACTCTGGATAGAAGTGAGATGGATCTGGCTTCCTGTCATATGATTTGAGGCGCCACTATCAATGATCCATGGGCGTCCCCTCACTTCCACCTGCCAAAACAAAGTTAGTTTTTGGCGACCCAGGCAAGGTGTCCCTTACCTGGTTCGTTACAGAAATAAAACTCTGGTTCTGGCATGTAGTCATTTATGTTCACATCATTTGAAGTAGTATATCTGCGGAAAGTACTCTTAGAACGTCTAGAACGCCTAGACTTATTATTAGGGACGGACTTATCATTTTCAATGTTAGTCCTAGCAGCTTTTCCCTTTTCAATGTCGTCCTTCAGTTTCAAACACTCATACTTGTAGTGATCTCCTTGACCACAATACCAACACGTCCTATAGTAAGTACCGAGGTAGTACTTCTTATTGGGACGTTGGATCCTGTTTTGTTTCATCTTTGGAGGGTTGCAAACTTTAGAACCTTTCTCTTTAGCAATTTTCTTGTAAATCCTATGACCAGTGGAGTTAGTATAGTAGTCCTCTTCTCCTTTCTCTCCACTCTCTAGGACTCTAATTCTATCCAGAAGATTCCTAGTTTTCTCCCTCTCTTGCTCAAGTTCTGTGGATTTACTAGCCTCAAAGTCACTTGGAAGAGAGTTCTTAGAATCAGACTCATATCCTAGTCCCCTTTTGGCTGGGACAAACATCATAGGTCTAACTTCTTCAACTACAGGACTCTTTCCTAGCACTTTGATTTCATCCCTAAGATTAGCGTTCTCTAGCTTGAGACACATTACTTCAGTTTTCAGAGATTTAACTTCTTCACATGAGGACTCTAGTTGAATAGACATAGTACTGTAATTTTCACATTCAACAACAATGTTTTCATTTTCAAGTTCCAGTTCATCCATTCTCTTTTGCATACACACACTTTCTTCCATGATTTTTCCAATGAGTTTTATGAGTTTAGTTTTAGAACAACTTTCTAAGGATTTCATCATAGACTCACGGGTTACCTCATTTTCAGATTTAGGAGCGTCCTCCTCATCAACTGTGGCGTCCTCCATCGCCATGAAAGCCACTTGATCATTTTCGAAGGCGTCCTCAAGAGCAATGTAGGCCTCTTCTTCATCGGGTTCTTCATCATCAGAACTCACGTTATCCCATGCAGAAGCAAACGCTCCAATGAGTGCCTTTGTCTTCATATCCTTTGAAGACATTCCTGTTGTACACCTTTTAGCAAAATGTCCTTTCTTGTTACATTTATAACAAGTAAGTTCCTTCATCTCTGCCTCTGTGTACTTGGGACTTTCCTTCTTGGGCATTTTGTGCTTGTTGAAATATTTGCTTATTTTTCCAAAAGAACGCAGAACTTTGTTAAAAAGAGCAATTCCTTCCTCTTCTTCAAGCTGTTCCTTAGACTTGCTTTCTCTTTCTTTCACAGCTTGAACTCGCATCTTTTCACGGTTCTCATTCTTATTGGCTTCCACCATCATAGCAAGTTCTTGTTGACGACGAAGATACTCAGCGTACTCTGGTGTTGAGGTCATTAATGCAATGTCTGTTTGAGGATTTCTTGCCAATTCAGCCAAATCGGCTTCCCTTCTTGCTTCATAACCCCTAAGCTTCCCATAGATCTCTTCCATATCCAGGGTCTTGTTAGCGGTGTTTTCTTTGAACGTGGTTCTATCAAAGTTCCACTTTCCTGTGAGTCCATCAATGACTATTCCAACTCTGTTCCTCATTGAGACTTCAGCTTCTGGGATACCCAAGTTTCGCATTTTGGTCACAAGGGCTTCAAAGCGACTTGAGTAGTCCTTTACAGATTCATTAGGCAGCATTCTGAAGGCATAGAATTCCTTTTTAATTTCAAGCTTGACATCTTCCTTCATCTCAGCTGTTCCTATGTGGTATTTTTCGAGAGCTTCCCACTGTTCTTTTGCCGTAGTCAAATTGCTGACTCTGATGGCGTCCCTTTCACAGAGAGATGCTTGAAGGAAGCATATAGCCTTAGCGTTCGTTTCCATAAGCTTGAATTCATCAGGACCCCATTCATCCTCCTTGTCTTTCTTGTCTTCAGGAACTTTGAGATCACCCTTCATAATTACCTTCCAGCATTGATAATTTGTGCTTCTGCAGAAATTCTCAAATCTAATTTTCCAGCGGTTGAAATGGCCGTCCGTCAGGCGTGGAGGCTTTACGAACGAGATTCCAATAGGTTCCATGTCCACCATCTTAACCTGCAACTCAGTAAGAATCTAGAGCGCCTGCTCTGATACCAATTGTTGGATCGTTAGTCAGAAATACAAGGGCGTCCTTAACAGAGTTAAGGTCGTCCTTCACCAGGATGTCCTTAATAAAATCAAGGACTTCCTTGGTTCGCAGCGGAAATCAAAAGACTAAACAGGTTAAGGCAATAAGTAAGGAACGCTTTTGATTTATAGAGGAACCACTCAAGTACCAACTAGTCCTTGAGTGTAAACCTCTACCTCCTTGGAGGATTTTGTAATAGCTTTTTCCTTTCTTATTAAGTTTCCTTACAATACACTGGCGAGTGGTTACACTTCTCTGGCACTTAGACTGGCGTCCCTAAGTCCACTAGTAACAACTCCTTTAAGCCGGTAGAGTAACCTAACTTAATCTCTAAAGGAAACTATCACCTCGTCCTTACAGTTCGTCGTAAGGACTCTCTCACTCTTTTTGTTCTTTTCTATTACAAACAGTTTGTGGTTTTGTTGAACGCTTCTCGCTCGATCTAACACCTAAGTCTCACTTGTTCTTGAGTTTGTTCTTGGTGTTCTTGGTGTTCTTGAGCGACTTGATAAATTCTCTGAATATTCTCTGAAGCGTCACATCACAATAAATACTCTAGGGAGTATTTATAGTGGCATTGGGAAAGGGCAACTTTAACTCTGACGATCATGCCCTTGGGGACGTTGCAACAGTAATCGGCTTCCACGTGTTGTTCTGATGATCAAGGAAGCCTACTGGCAATTCCGTTAGGCTTGGATGCGGGATCTTCTTCCACGTGGAGATCATGATCAAAGCTTGTCTGGTGATGTCACTTTGTCGGCCAGCTTTGAAGGACTCCAGTGTAATGATTAAGGACGGTGTCCTTGTTTGTATTTTACCAAGCCGTTCACTGAAGGATGTAGCGTCCTCACTTCCTGAGGACGGCTACCTAATCCTCAACTTGTTGTCCTTTTCAACGTGCGTTCCTGAAACACTTGGACAACTTTATTAGATCAAGACGAGTTTGTCATATCAAAACTAAGGGACGCTAGGCACAATGTTAATTACTGAAGGCGTCCTTAACATTGTCCCAACAATTACCCAACTAAAAACAGCTTTCAGAGCACACTGTGTGCTGACATCAAACAAAATGTGGTCCTTCGTTTTCTTCTCAATTTTGTGCAGCACACAGTCCTCAACATCAATAATGTCCTGGTTTTTGAGCTTCACTCTTGTAGGTAAATACTAGGGCTGAACATCGAACCGACAAAACCGAAAAATTTAACCGAACCGACCGAACCCAACCAACCAAACCGAAACCGAGGATAATCGGTTCGGTTTTCGGCTCAAGTAATTTGAGAATTTCGGTTTCGGTTCGGTTCGGTTTTTTTTCGGTTCGGTTTGGTTAAACCAATTTTTTTTAAAAAAATTCCTTTTTCTCTAATTAGGGTTATTAGGTTTGAGTAAGTTGCGTGAATCACCCTCGTGGCCTCATCTGATTATCTCTAACGCCGCTTCTCAATTCTCACAATTCACAAAATCCCATATCCCCCACCCTCCCTCGACTTCAGGCCTCCTTGTCGCCCGGTCGCCAGCGTCGACTCCTCTCGTCGCCCAATCGCGGCATCGACTCCCCTCTCCCGAATCTCCTCTACATCAACCCTCAATCTGTCAATCCCAAGTTCCTAATCACCAGCCTGCAACCGGCGACGCCTCTCAACCCGACAAGCGAATCCGGCGAGTCGCCATCGTCCACTCGCTGTCCACAGAAGCGGCGCTCGTCCTCTACTGCTCTCACCCTCGTTCAGTTTAGGCTTCTTCGAGATAAACCAGACAGTCGAGACAAACCAGTTCGGGATTCGCTGTCCACTTGTTCCGTCGTTCTCTACTCGCCTCCTCTTGCCCTTGTATTGATTTTGATCTGAACTCGCCCTTGTATTGATTTTGATCTGAACTCACCCTTGTATTGATTTAGAGTTGAAACTTGAACAACCCTAATTGAGGTTGGGTTTGGATAAAATCGAACAAGAAAAGGCAGATTGAAATCGAACAAGAAAAGGCAGATAGGAGAATTTCGATTTTGCTCGGTTTGGCTAAAAACCGACCCGTCTAAAGCCGAAACCGAACCGAACCGAACCAACCATTTTCGGTTTGGTTTTCGGTTTACAATTTTCTGAAATTTCGGTTTCGGGTCGGGTCGGTTTTGGACCGATGAACAACCCTAGTAAGTACTCATGAAATTGTACCTCCCCAGAACACCAGCCATGATATACACGATTGTATCCTTTCTTTTATATCTGAGCAGCTTGTCGTAGGTAGCCCTTTTCCATAAGGCCCCATCTTTATCTCATTTTGCAACATTCCAAAGAAAGGAACACTTTAAATGTATAAGCTCACCCATGTCCTCCAAATGGAAGGTTTATCTATGAGAGGTCATAGATCAATTGCAAAAATGCACCCTTAATTCAGCCCTAGGAGCTCTTTGAGCCTTAGACCTTCTTCTTTCATTGGCTTGCACACAACTTGCCAAGCCACAAGAGCCCTTTTGCTGGACTCTTTTCTTGACCATTGGTCCACAAAAGATCATGATCACTCATGGAACTACTTTATTGGAGAAATTGAAACCCACTCCGGAATAGTTGCAATCACAATAGGAGGTTGATTTTAACAAGTTAAGTTTATGTACCTGGCCACCCATGATTGACGTTAGCTGACAAGGAGGTTTATCAGCCCAAATTGCTATGCAACATTCCATTGGTTAGAGGACAAGAGGACCACACGGTAAGTAAACAAGAGAGATCCAACAAACTGACTGAACGCCATCCAACAAAAATATTGTTTTTTTTGGTGAAGTCCAAAATGTAATGTTTTGTGCTCACAATAAGCGTGGAAGCTCCCATGAGCAATCAAAAATACGCCAGCAACAAGTATCAGATAAGAACACTTACTTCTTGAGCAATTAGGATGGAACCCTCGAGTTTTTTGTTATAGTCCTTAATAACTCGCAATGGTGAGAACGAACAAATAGGTTGAAAGGGGGTCTCCTTGTCTCAGCCCTCCCTCTTCCTCTAAAAAAATCCATTAATCTCATCACCGAAAATTGATATCATCACCAAAGGTGATAGATTAGGACATCAGGGAGGTGCAAGCCATGATCCAACTGATGGAATTTGGAGGAAACCCAAAGCAATCAAGGATGTCATCGAGAAGCTCCTGACTGTTATATGCCTTGTGTATATCAACTTCCAAGTGTACATCTAAAGCTAGCATGTTTGCTCATGTAGATTTTAAATAACTCGTGACATGTTATTAGATTGTCAAAGGTTTGACCTCATCAATAATAAGTAGAAGCACCAGTTTGATCCATGCTACCATGAGCTTGGCAATAGTCATATGTAGCACAGAGCTGCAAGGAACTCTCTTGTAGTTATTGATATTCCAACTGCAAATCGTTAGATTGGATGATATTAGGCTCCAATCTCTGGCCATTGTAGCTTCCAATATCAACCATAAGCTTCAAGGGAGCAAACCTAAAGCCATCACCTATCACAACATCTTCATCAAATTTCCCTTTTCCTTTATGTATTCAAGAGAGCAAACCTAGTCCCTATCTTTTCTTTTCCACCCTAAACTATTTAGCCGCAACAACCTTTGTTTGCAGATCTGAGCATACTTGGCTCAATTCCTGCAGCCTTTTTCAACATTAATTAGATGAGCACCCTATATCTTAATAAACCTGATTTTTCCGACAGACCTTTTTCAGCTTATGTATTCCCCAGCGGGTTTTGCACTTCTAGCACCAGCCCCTTGGCCATATTCACCTGTAACATGGCCATCTTTGTTTTGGTAGAAAAAATAAGAACACCTTGGTTCTGAGAGTGTTGAACAAAAGGAGTCCATGAGAACATGGTGGAATGCTTGGAATTTTAACAAAACTCAGTCAGGGAAGTGTAGGGAATGCTAAGCAAATCTTAAGAGAAACCTTGAATAAGTAGTAAATAACTTGTTGATCAAGCTTTCTTGAAGGACTATAGTTGAGAGCTCAGCCAAGTGTCTCAAGTCAAGCTCCTTGCATGAAGACAGAATGTTGCAAACAACCCATTCTTTCTGTTTTCAGCCAGCAAGACCCCAATTGTTTCTCACAAAAACTTCACTAGTGTTGGGGATAGATGATTGATTCTTCAATTCGTTCAATACCTCCTTTTTTCGGAGGGAATACTATTTAAAATATCTTAGGAGTTAGATTGGTTAAGTACCTCAGAAGTCACTATACCATTCTTTCTTCTTCTCTCAAGTTCGAATACATGCACATAGTTACATTAATTATCAATGCCAATCAATGAACTACTTAACCTTACTCTTCCATAAAAAAATATCCTAAAAGTTAAGTTTAGCTCTTATTACTCATAAACCTATGAAGCATGACTGACATCATGATGATAATATGTGACACTTCATACCTCACAAGTCATTGTATGTTACTATAATTAGCGCAAGTTCACACCAATTTTCAGTGCCAATCAGTGAACTACTTACCCTAAATCTTCTATCTCTGAACCCATTTTGAGCTATAACTGATTTATAAATATCCAATACTAAATCATTTGCTCTGTCACCAATAGCATGAATAGCAACCTGCAATCAGAATAATTTAACAGTTAAAAAGTTCTTTACCACAACCACATACTAGAAAATAGGATGAATTTCAAAGGAGCACCTGAAGCCCATGTTTATCTGCCAATGATGTCATGTTTAATAGGCTTTCAGTGTCTGTTATTTGCAGGCCGTAGTTTCCTGGATCGTCTAGATATTCCTATATAAAGGCATTAAGCATCCAACATTAAAATACGTGATTAATGAATAAACTAGTACAAAATGTTCTAACTCATATAAAACAAAATAGATTAACACTTCTTCGTTGTCCTAGTTATCTTTCGAATTTTACCTACTTTGTAGGCAATAAGTAATTGATTAACAGGCAGCACAGACGGAATGACGTACTCTTATGAAAAATTAAAATGAAAGTTTGTTGCCTCTATGATTCTACCAAGAATATATCTACACGATACAAAATCAAGCAATTTGGCTATAATAAATAAACATATTTCATTGTTAACACTTCAGATGTCACGAGTGCATTTGAGGAGCTCACCTCATAAAATAACGCACTGTTTGAACCCAATGACCCATCAAAAAAAGCCTTGACACCACCGAAATAAATCCAATGGCTAAGGGCATGGCCAGTCTGATGAATAAGTTCCTAATTAAGGACAGGAACAAGATCTCATAAGAGATGACTAATAGCACAAATATCATGATTGGTTTGCACTTGTCAGAATAAAGTCCAGTACTTGTAACTTAATCTGCAAACATCTTAGAAAGTACAAGAAGGGAATTAGATTAAGTAGAATTTGAAATGGTTAGATAGATTAGAAATTCCCCGTTCATTTTAATATGCAATTAATTACCAACAAATATAACATATAGAAAAGGAAGATTAAATCTTAAAATTAAATAAGTATAAATCACAGTCATAGCAAAGTAAAGACGTTCATTTAAGCTAAAAATAAAGATATTATCGCATTACTTTAGCAATTCTTACATGAAGCCGTAACCATGTCTTCATTGGAAAGAATAGGCAAACCCTAATCATCATATTTCCTGAAGAATGAGCCCATCTGTAAACATCTGCAATTCATAACATGAGAATGAAATATATTACAAGAAAAACAAATAATTTCAGTTTATTGGATCCTAATATAAAATGGTGTAATATCTGATTTTTGTTTTACAATAACAAATGAATTCATTTATGATGGGTTTGTTGATCAAGTTCAATTGAGAAATAAATGACAACACTTTTATATGGATAGCATTGAAATTGATTTAAATACCCAAAACACTTTTTAAACTTCATCATTAGATAATTGATTTCGCACTTCACTTTAATTTTCTTGCATCTTAACATAAACACCTTTTCTTTGGTAATTACCAAAACTTAGTGCTTTTTATACAAACCTGCATAATCATTCCAAGAGTCTTCCACTGATGACCCAGGAAAGTATCTCCCAACATCAACGACAGAAGTTACACCTTTCGTCAATGCGTAATTGCTGGCCCTTACTAATGCCTCTCGTCTTTCCTCAATAGACATTTCCGGACTATTGATGAGATTCATCGCAGAATCAATCATCAAACCAGTAGGTTCTGCATTGAACAAAATGGTACCTTCAGAAACCCTTAAATGAGGATATAATAAAGTTTCGACCACCAAAAACTGATAGCATAAAAAAATCACACCAAGAAGTGAAGATGATATCACCAGTGTCTTTGTATGCATACTTCAAAAAAAATATTGTGATGTATGCAACAAATACTTTGAAGTAGTAACTTCTCAATAAGATACATATATAGTATAATTGTTGATATTGAGTGAAGTAGCATAGGATCGTTCACATTTCTTCTTTGTCAAAAGTATTTTTCTTAGTCAAGATATTGAACTTGATATATCATAGCCATTCATGACAGAAAAAAATGACACTGGTATTTTGAACATATTGTTTATAAAAAGGTAATGGATCAAAATTTAGTTAAATCATCCTTTTCTTAAAAGCAAAGCATCTCGGATAAGAAAGATTGTTTTGAGAATGCAATTTTAAATTAATTAGTGCATCCTGAATGTAAAATAAAATAAAGAAATAGGTATTTTATAATTTCTCATGTTCATAGAAAATACTTCTTTTAAGTGCTACACCTTGATTTTCATATTCACATTCATATATTGAATAATGTAAGACATCCCTCATTCTCTTTCTATGTCGCAAGTTCCTTATTATAAAAGCAACACGGTCCACATGTAGCAAGGAAATAATAAACTCTAGATTAGTGTAAGTGACTTTTCTCGAATTCTAACTTCTCTTTTATTTTTATTCTTTAGGAATAAGATAGCTGAACTTGTACCTCCGTCGGATGCTCTCACTATGCTCCCACCATCTGGATCTTTAGTATCACGGGTGATCCCAGCCATTTCCAATGCTAGTGAATTAGCAAAGCCCATATGACCATCTGTCCTAGCCAGCCAAACCTGTGAGCATGGCCTAATGATTACCCATCAATCCAATCAAAATACTTCATACAAGAACAACGAAGTTGTATGTGTGTGTGTCTGTATGATTGGGTATTTTACAGGATTTTGATGTGTAAAATCATCAATCCAGGAAGCTGTTGGCAATTCTCCTCCCCACAGATCATCACTCCATCCACCACCAAGAATCCATGAGCCTGGCTTCTTATCTGTAAATTCTCCCCCAAACTATTAGAGTAAACTCTAAAGTGATTAAGAAGTTCTGGTTCCATTAACAGGAATCATACGATAAAGTCATTATTGTTTAGATCAACCTATTATTTAAATTCAGCCATATTACCATAGAGCATGCCAGAGTTTGGTAGGATTTGAGTATTCATAAGGCTAAACACGCAATCAAAATCATAGGTTTGCAAGTGAACTATACGAGTTTGATAGGACTATATTGGTCAATATACATCCCCAGGTGAATTCATAAATAATAAATATAACAAACCACTCTAATTTGAAAAGTTATCCTCTATTACTTAGTGATACGTGTGAATTTGAAATACTAGAAGATACATACATATAAATTTACCTTCAACGGCTGCTTTAACTCTTTCTATGAATTCCTCTTTTGAACTAACACCATTAAGTTGCACTTGTCCCATCTGCTTCACAGTGGGATAGTAAAGACAAAGAAAACCCCATGAAAATTAAAGGAGAAACTAAAACAACAATGTGAGTGGTGTAACACCTGCAGGCCTCCAGAAATAAAGTGCACATGAGAATCAATAAAGCCAGGAACAACAACTTTTCCATGAAGATTTAATTTAATGGTTTCATATCCCTCCAAGCCCTACAATCACATATGAGAAAACATCAATCCAAATTTTGTATCACATCAATTGCATTAACTTAAAAATCAGGAAGATCAACAAGCAGGACATGAATATTATTTATCTAATGATTTAAGGAAAAGCTTGCAATTCTAATATTCAACTCACAGTTTTTTCTTTTGCCGGAGAGTTTTCGACTCACAGTCCAAAAACAACCATTTACAAAGATAATGATAATCGAAAAATAGAGCGGCCCTATAAACTGTCCAGCCAGCAATTCAATCAACTTTAAGGCTTCCTTTACTAAAGTTGTGTGCAAAATAGTTTCATTTCATACTCAACATAGCTATTTATCTCAAAAATAAATTTACCAACACAATGCCTAAACTACGTTTTGCATAGAAGAACATTGCAATTCAACATTATTCTCATTCATACTTGCCTATTCAGTGACAAATCTAGTACAAACTCTAGTAGATTATTATTCTACAGATTACTTGCCCGAACAGATGAGTAATTGCCAATAGCGATAATACGGCCATGGCGGATGGCCATAGAGTCGGCAAAGGGAAGAGAATCATCAGCTGTGTAGATGAGCGCATCTGTCACCACCAAATTAGCCACCGCCTCTAGGTTTCGAATCCTCGACCCTGCTGAAAAAACACAAAGCATGAAGAAAATTCAAATGAGACAAAAAAACCCATTTATTGGAAATGGGAGTAAAACAAGGAACAATTAGAGGAAGCGAAGGGTGATGAATTGATAGTCAGGGCGGTGAAATTGAAGAACGGGGGAAGAGCAGTTGATAAGACGACTATGGCAATGGCTATGAGGAAAGCATAGGCGTTCATTGCTGTTGTCGCCACTGTCCAAAGTTCTATAGTTTATGGGCTGTTTTGATTAATATTGTAGTACGAGTGCATATGTGAATTTACTAATTTACCCTCCTTTTTCTTTTTTGCTTTTTTCCGACTATAGCTTTTCCTGTCCCCTCCCAATTATACAGTTCATGGATCTCTTCCCAAATTGCCTCTCACTCTCCGGTTGCTGCTGACCTAATCGAAGCTTCGGAAAAGAACAATTACTACAAAACATTCCTTACTTGGCTGTGTCAGCGCTCTGTTCTTCCCTTGCAATTTGATAGAACCCGGTGTGGATTCGTATCGGGTCCCTTGTGGGTCAAGGGTGCGAGTCGCGTCTGATGTGGACACACAACTCAAGGAACGATAGAGAAGGATAACAAAGAGAGCAAAATAGGGCAAATGAGTATATTTCTTGGATTATGAGTTCCTTCTTAGCATACAAAGAATATTTATATGCTATGCCCTACCGGTTCAACAAAAGGCGATCCAGGAAAGAACCGGATAGAAAACCTAAAAAGAGAGTTGTAAAACTCTAACGTGAAAGATTGTTCTCAAAATAAAACCAATTGTTCTAAAAATAAAACACAAAATATATAAGCATAAGTTGTGTAACGCTTCGGTGGGCGACGATCCCGAACAGCTCTCTTGTTGACCCACTTTCGCTGACCCAAGCCGTATCAATCTCTCCCCCGTTGACAATCGACTTGTCCTCAAGGCGGAAATCAGGACAAGTAGTGCGGAGCCATAATGTGACGTCATCAATCCCCGGATCAAAGACAAACAATCCTATTGATCTCAACACCACCTTTAATGACCAGATCACCTCTTCATTCGACCAAACGCCTGGATCAAACACTACATTAACTAGTGGCAGTAGGATTGAATTTAGTGATGAGGCAACTGGCTCAACTTGAATGGATTGCATATTTTCAAGTCCTGATCCTTGGACACGTAATAATGCAAGACCATTTGATGAACTCTTCTTGAAAACTTTCTTGTCAATAGGATCCATACTTTTCTGTTTACTCTTATCTAACGACAGAGATGATCCAGATTTTTCAAGATAGTTATTCTTCCCATGAGATGGAGTTTTTGGCTCTTGATGGGATTCATCCACAGCTTTTGCAGAAATATCCTTCCAGTGTTGCAATGCTTCAACCATACTATCTTTGACAGGCTCCCCACAATGTTTTGCTCACATGTGCCGACACAGGAGGAAGAGGAAGACTCTGGTCTGAAGAGGCACCAAGTATTGATGGATACTTGGCAATAACTTCACTGACACTATGGCTGCTGACATCAGAGGCAGGGTTTTCCATGGTTGTGGAGGACTTGTTGAAGATTTGGCCAAATAACTTGACATTCTTGGATGACAACTTGTCTGATGCATCTGGTGAGTGCTGGTTAACAGACTGCACTGAGGTTAAGCTCTGGCATTTCTTTGCAATGGTTGAACACTAGTCTCTTTTCCTTGAAACGCAGAGATGAGTAGAAGACGGAACAGAGTCTGAAGAAGTTTGATCTTGCATTGATTTATAACCAAATGGAGCTATGCTCGCCTCTTGGTGGCTAAAAAATTAAGCTGGACTTGGCCTCATCTGTCCAGTCAACAGGCTCCATGTAGCCACATCTGAAATTCCATCTCCAACTGCTCCAAAGCTACCCACATTCATAAGAACTTTACCACTTGTCCATGAGGGAGCATCAACAAGGTCCACCTGGGGATGGGCCTCGCGGGCGACAGGTTCCCAGGCGCAACGCGAGCAGAGCGGGGTCGGGACACGCCGGAAACGGCGGTTTGGACGCCAACTGCTGAGGTGTGGGCCCGGTGGCTGTTGGCCCGCGAAAACCATTCCCGACGGCGACGGAACTGCGCGCTGTTTCGAGCATTCGCGAACCGGATCTGCGCAAGAGGGTCACTAGTGGCAGATCCAAAGGCTACGGGGATCCGTATGTCAATTTTCGGTCTGTTGTTTCTGTGGATCTGGTATGTCAATTATTGATCACCCTGGTAGATTGTCTTTGCAGACAGTTTGAATCACTGAAACACAAGTACTGTAGTAACTAATTAAATAGAAATATGAGTACCTGAAATACTAATATCATAGCCAGAGAGGGAGCCCCCAACAACAGCCACAACACAAGCTATGACCACATAAGGCGTGACTCTGCCCTTGTACTGCTCCGCCCTCTCCTTGGCGGCCCGGCCCGGCCCGACTGACCCGCCCGCCATCTCTCAACAATCTCCGATGTCACAAAGAAGACTACCTGAATTTGGTTTTTTTCAGAGAGATATTTTCTGTGAGAAAACTGTGTGGTGTGAGTCCTGATTTTTTCGTAACACAAAACCCAAGATTGGAATTGATAATTTAAGCAGGAAGAGGACGTGGAGAAGTGATGGTCAATTGTTTACCCACTTGCGTCCACAATTCAAGGGTTGAAAATACACAGAGAAAGACATTAATTAGTAGGTGGTTTGGATTTGTTTTTTTTATGTTGGAGGAAGGATATGATTAGGAAGAAGGTGTGTAAATGATATTTTACAACTCAAAAATCGGTGTCTACTATTCTTAATTACACTTATTTTATATCATCAAAACAAGAATATACCTAAAGTTAGAATTGGATTAATTGAGTTGCAGATATGCAGGTGCTTTTGACGAGTGGTGCTATTATTAAGAGAAAAAATTGAACTACATGTTAATCATGAGTAGATTGGTTCAAATCTTGGATAGACGTTAATTGTCCAAATAATTGGAGTACACACGTAAATGCCACTTAGGGTAAGTAATAGGCGTAACCGATTTGAAATGTCACAAGTGGAGTAATAGAACACAGCTAGAGGTGTCAAACAGGTCGGGTCGGATGGATTCGGGTTCGGTCTTTTCGGGTTCGGGTTGAGTACGGGTTCGGGTCAATCGGGTTACAGGTTAAGCCGGGTCGGGTCTTGACAGGTTATCGGGCGGGTTCGGGTCGACCTAACAGGTCAAGAATTTGAAAATTTAATGATTATTAAAATAATATTATGATTAAATAATAATATTTAATAATAAAATATATTTTTTAATATATTTTTATAATAGTATTTTATTTATAATAGGTTTTATGATAAAATATTTACAATATAATATATTTATTCTACATATATAAAATAAATCGGGTCGGTCGGGTCGGTCTCGGGTTTCAACCCAAGACCGACCCGACCGAGAGGAAGCCCATGGATCATCGATAGTGGCACTTCAAATCGATAGTGGCACTTCAAATCATATGACTAGAAGCCAGATCCATCTCACTTCTATCCAATCAAATGCCACGGGAGGAATTGTCTCGTTTGGCAACAAGGGCAAAGGAAAAATCAAAGGGACGGGCACCGCAAAGCTAAATCAATCTATCAGTGCGTCCAAAGTCAGTCTTGTCGAAGGACTAGGCTTCAATCTCCTTAGCGTTTCCCAAATATGTGATCAAGGTGAAAACCTAGTCACATTTCACTCAAAGGAGTGCCTAGTCATCAACAAGAAATCAAATCAAGTCATTCTCAAAAGGACTCGCGAAAACAATGTCTACGTCTTCAATCAAAGGTTCAAGCCTACATCCAAGTTGTGCTTATCTGTCTCTGCTGTGGACACCGATCTCTAGCATCGACGTCTTGGACATGCTGGACCTAGCACAATCTTCAAGCTTCATCAAAAGGAACTTGTAAGAGGTCTTCCCCGAATTGATCCTGAGCAAATTGAGCAATGTGAAGCTTGTATCAAAGGGAAGCAAACAAGATCGTCCTTCAAATCCAAGAATGAAGTGAGCACAAAGAAGCCCTTGGAACTTCTTCACATGGATTTGTGTGGACCCATGCAAACCCAAAGCTATGGTGGAAAAAGGTATGTATGTCATTGTAGATGATTTTTCAAGATTCACATGGGTTCTTTTCTTGGTGTCAAAAGCAGATGCTTTCGGGATGTTCAAAATCTTCATCAAGCAAGTAGAAGTTGCTCTTGGGACGAGCTTGAAAGCCCTAAGGTCAGATCATGGAACGGAGTTCAAAAACTCAGAGTTCCTTGACTTCTGTGACCAACAACGAGTATCCCACAACTTCTCTTTTCCGCGAACTCCTCAGCAAAATGGTGTTGTTGAAAGAAAGAATAGGACGCTGGAAGACATGGCAAGGACGATGCTCTTGGCTAGCGGCGTCCTCAAACACTTTTGGGCAGAAGCCGTTGCCACCGCAACCTACATCGTCAATCGAGCTATGATTCGTCCTTTGCTTAAAAAGACGTCCTACGAGCTCCTAAATGGAAGAAAGCCAAATATCTCACATCTCAAAGTCTTTGGGTGTAAATGCTTCATTCACAACAACGGCATAGACAACATCGGCAAATTTGATGCTAGGAGTGATGAAGGAATATTCCTTGGATACTCCCTCACAAGCAAAGCCTAAAGAGTCTTCAACAAACGGACTCTTAAGCTTGAGGAAAGTATCCATGTGGTGTTCAAAGAAAATGCTTCTCTCAAGAAAGAACCAAGTAAGAAGGAACGTCGCTCCTCTCCCAGGGACAATGATGAAGATGATGAAGAAGAACCAAGGGGCTCCTCCGACAAATATTACGTTCCTAGGAACGCCCCTGAATCTCGTGATGAGGTTTCAATGGGAGTCCCTAGTGAACATCAAGAGCCCTCTCAAACTTGGTCGCTAAACCAAGTAGAGGCCGGTGAATCAAGTCAACAAGGAGAAGAAAGGCACAGTGTGGACGCTCAACCTGAGGGGGAACACACTGAGCCAATCAATGAAGACGACGGCTTTGACTCCGATGAGTCTGATTGGACGGATCCTAGGTGTACTCCTACAAGGGACGCTACTCATAGGGGATCCAACCTTTCAAGACTTCATTCCACAAATCAAATCATCTCAGACATGTCAAAAGGAGTTCAAACTAGATCAGCTGTGAATCAGTCCCTCAACGCCAACATAGCGTTTTGTGCCTTCAACGCCTTCGTGTCCTTAGTTGAACCTAAAAACATAAAGGAAGCACTCAAGGACGCTGATTGGATTCAAGCCATGCAAGAAGAACTCAATCAATTTGAGAGGAACAAAGTTTGGACCCTCGTCCCTCGTCCGAGAAACAAAAACATAATAGGGATGAGGTGGGTCTATAGAAACAAGCTTGATGAAAGTGGGCGCGTATCAAGAAACAAAGCAAGGCTCGTGGCTCAAGGCTATAGGCAAGAGGAAGGGATCGATTATGATGAGACCTTCGCTCCTGTCGCTAGAATTGAAGCCATTCGCCTCCTCATTGCCTACGCCGCTCACAAGGGGTTCAAGCTTTTTCAAATGGATGTCAAGACAGCCTTCCTCAACGGCAAGCTTAAGGAAGAAGTGTATGTCGCTCAACCTCCAGGTTTTGAGGACGTTGATCATCCTGATCATGTGTACTTCTTGGACAAGGCACTCTATGGACTCAAGCAAGCCCCTCGTGCCTGGTACGATAGGTTTGCTTCCTTTCTCTTGTCCAACGGATACACGCGAGGTAACATTGATAAAACACTATTCTTAAAGAAAGTCCTTAAAGATGTTTTGATCGTCCAAGTCTATGTCGATGACATAGTCTTTGGAAGCACTAACATGAGACTTGTAGAGGAATTCAAGAACTTGATGAGTAGTGAGTTTGAGATGTCCCTCATAGGATAAATCAACTTCTTCTTGGGACTTCAAATCACCCAGCTCAAAGATGGGACGCGCATTCACCAACAGAAGTACATTCGTGAAATGCTCGAGAAGTATGGGATGAACTCTTCAAAATCCATTGATACTCTCATCTCCCCCAACACTCGCCTTTATGCTGATGAAGAAGGCAAGAGTGTAGATCAAAAGCTCTACAGAGGAATGATAGGGTCCTTGCTATACCTAACGGTAAGTCGTCCCGACATCATGTTCGCTGTATGCTTGTGTGCTCGCTTTCAAGCAAATCCAAAGGAGTCCCACATGCAAGAAGTCAAAAGAATCTTCAGATACCTCAAGGGACGGGATGACCTATGCCTATGGTATCCCAGAAGAACGTCCCTAAACCTAGTAGCGTACTCTGACGCAGACTACGCTGGCCATGTGGTAGACAGGAAAAGCACATCCGGAATGGCACAGTTCCTTGGCTCGTGCCTTGTATCTTGGGGATCCAAAAAGCAAAACTCCGTGGCACTCTCAACCTCGGAAGCTGAGTAAGTTGCTACTGCTTCGTGCTGCTCACAAGTCCTATGGATCAAGTACCAACTTGAAGATTATGGTACGTTCCTCAACACAGTCCCTATCTTGTGTGACAACACCAGTGCTATAAGTATTGCCAAGAATCCCGTTCATCATTCTAGAACAAAGCATATTCATATAAGACATCACTTTCTTCGTGATAATGTTGAACTTGGATTAATTAAAGTGGATCATGTTAGGACTGAGGATCAAGTGGCCGATATTTTCACAAAAGCACTTGATAGACGTCCCTACGAGCACCTCCGGTTGCTTTCAGGGATGATAACTTTTAAATGATCAAGTCCCGTTCTATTATTCCCTCTATGATTGGCTATGTTTTGTTGAGAACTTGTTTTAAAGTGTGTCATGCATTTAAAGTCATCTTTAAAGGACGCTAGTCTAAGACATGTGTTTTGCTTGTGTTTTGAACGCTATTCATTTCGCTTTTCATCTCAAGAGTATCCCTGATCACCCTACCCTCATTACAAGCCGAAATGATGGGGACTCTAAGCTTACCTAAGCCGAGAATCTTGCAAACGCGTCCTATGAGCGTTCTTTGTTTTCTCTTTACGGGACGTACTTGCTTGATTTTCAAAAATGATTCTAAGTGATCAAAGGGACGCTTGTTAAGAGATGAAGGATGTCCGGGAAGAGTTCTAAGTTCAGAGGTTGTGATCAGCTTTTGGGACGCCGAGAATCAGTTCTGAGTAAAACAGGGTTGTGTGTTGAAAGGACGCTGAGATAGAGTCCTTTGCAGTTGTGAACAGTTTGAAATTTGAAAGTGGGAAGTTGAACCGTCTTTGAGAAGTTGAACGCAGATCTCGGGATGTGTGTAACGGGTGCAAAACAGCTGTGTTTCTTAGCAAAGAAGGAAGCCACGTGCGGGATTGCGGGTGGAGGAAGCCGAATGAAAAGTCCCTTTTACCCTTGACCGTTCTCCTTCGTCTTCTTCCTATAAATATACACTTGTGCACCCTGAAATCTCTTCTTTGCCTCCCTGCTGTTTGCATAAATCCGGAAATCCCTCAAGATCTTGCCAAAATCCCAAATCCCAGATCTCGAAATCTCCTCTTCTCAACCCTAATCCTTCTCTATAAAAACCCAAACTTCAAATGGCCAACACCAGATCTCTCAAGAACACCTCGCCTTCTCCGTCTTCGTCGGTGGCTAAAAATCCAAACCCAGCGAGATCCAACACTCCGGTGAGAGGCCGGTCGTTAATGGACTCCCGAAGCAGACCCGCTGGCCGGCAAGATCCTCCTCGCCACCAGCATTCCTCGCACCCATCTCAGCGCCGCCCTTCCACCACTCCTCCAAAACAACACCAATCCCAACATCCTCCTCAAAAACCCCAATCTTCCCGTTCCCAATCCAAACCCTCACAAAAACGCTTTCAATTCCTTAAAAAGCCTTTTAAACCAGAGCCAGAACCAGCAAACACTGCAAAAGGCTCTGTCCTTAGACTCCCAGCCCAACCAAAGCGCCGTCCTCCTCTCGACCCTCTCATTGAGGACTGGCTAGAGAAAGAGCCTAGGACGCTCGCCAACATTTGCCTACGGGCGTCCATTAGCGACTATCCTCCAAAAATCCAACGCCTCCTTCACTACTTCATGATCACTTATGTCCAGCCCCGCCTTCGTGAAACCAATCATACCAATCCTCCCTTCATGGGCCCAGGCATTATTTCTGATTCCTTTGGCGGAACTGTGGACGAGCTTGCTAAATTGCTCCTCGACATAATGGAGTTCATAGTGGCTCCTGCGGGCTCCATCCCTTCCCAGAAAAGAAAGAGGCCCTCCTCCCCTCCCCCCTCACACAAACTACAAATTGAAGGCCCTCCCCCTTCCTCCTCTCAACCAAAGCCCATCCCCTCCTCCCAGCCTCCCGCCCCTAAGAGAAGGCTAAAGACCTCTGCTGAGCTCGAGGGCGTCACTGAACAACAAATGGCAGCCATCCGCCTCTCCGAGCTGCAGATTGAAAAAGAGGAGAAGGCTAGGCAAGAGCAAGCGGAAAAGGACGCCATTGCTGCGACGATCCAAAAGAGCCTGCAGGAAGTCCCTCAACTCCCTCCACCTCCACCAAGGGTAGAGGACGCAACTCCTGCTTCTGAGGCTACTATGGATCCGCTTCAGGCAGAGATTAAGGCGGACCTGGCAAAGCCTATGCCAAAGGTCCAACAGGAAGCTCCTCAAATACAGGTCCCGGCCAAGGACGCTGTACCCAAAGTTATAACTCTAGAGGACTCCCCTGCTAAGGCGCCTCCTCCTCCTCCAGCTCCGCTCATGATCAAGCCCATCTCAGTGGTGCCGCCTAGCTCCTCATCTGCCCCTGCCACCAAAGCAAAGATAAGAACTCCAACTCCCTCTCCTCCCAGAGCATCTACTCCTCCTCCTCCTCCGCCAACTCAGGCCGTCGAGAAAAATGCTTAAGTCCAGGGGACGCCTTCTGTTGAAGTCCCCATCGAGTCTTTGGCCAAGACTCCAGCTGTGGACGCGCCTCCTCCAGCACAGGCGTCCGCTGCTAAGGACGCAGAGATGGTCGAGTCCCATGAACAAAGGGACGAGGCCTCTGATGAAGATGATGCCGCTCCTCAAGATGAGGAACATGAAGATGAGGAGGGAGATGGCGATGAAGAAGATGATGGTGATGAAATAATTGTGAGCAACGGCAGCAAGCAGAAAAGGCTAAAGAAAATTCTGTCACCGCTCCTCTTTTCTGCCCAGTTTTTGGAAGAGAATGGACGCACTGAGTTCTTGGAACTGCTGGAGTTCCAGGGTTGGACGCATCTGAGCGCTAAGGCCGCTGAAGTCGACCCCGAACAGGATCTCCGCTTTTACTCAAAATTCGAAATATCTGAAGTAAAAGGGAAGCCTCAAGGGACGTTCGAAATTGATGAGGACGAGTACTCCATTGCTGAGGGGACTGTCCGAAACATGCTCGGCCTGCGTCCATCTCCTCCTGATGCCCTCCACGACCTGCCTTGCAAGAATTTTGGCCGCTTCTCCCAAGAAGAAATCTTCAACAACATATTCAGTGGGAGACAGCCAGCAGCTAAGGACAGTGTCGCCCATTGCCTCACCAAGACGGGCGTCCTTACTCATCACTTCATTGTGCGCATGGTCGTCCCCCGCCAAGAGAAGAAGTCCATCGTCCAAATAACTGATATCATCTTACTGGACGCCTTCTTACAACGCAAGCCTATCAACTTGCCGCGGGTTATCTTGGAGCACATGGGTAAGTGCACAGGAGGACGCCACTCCCTTCCCTTCCCTGGCTTAGTCAAGCAGATCCTCAAGCAGCAAGGTCTCTATGCCCCCAAGGAAGAAAAATCTTTTGGCATTCACTGGGACGTTAGGCAAATCACCCTCCCCCCAGTTGGCAAACTGAGGTGTGATGAGCCGCTCCCCTCCGTTAAGAGAAAGGTCGCCAAAGAGAAGAAAGAGGTTGAGCGAAGAGCTAAGGCTGCTGCTGTTGCAAAGGGCGTGGAAGGTGAGACTGAGGGAATTCTGCAAGTTGAAGGGACGCCAGTTGAACATGAGGACGCTGAAGAAGAGGAAGATGAGCTCGATGGTATGAGCGTCCCTCATAAGGCTGAGAAGCACTCCCAGAAGTATTTGCTTGGGATGATGATCGAGAACCAGTGCATGATGATTTATCTAATCCAACAGGTTCACGACACTCTCCACCAACACACAGAACTTCTGGAACGCAGCAACGAGCTCCTTGCACAGAACAACCATCTTCAGGAGCAACATCTCAAGGCCCTCGGCAAGCGTCCTCGGAAATGATCACTCCTCCCCTTCTACCCCTGAAACAATTTAACTCTTTTTGTGTCTATTGTGTCAAGACTTTGGGACAATGTCCCCATTTTGGAACATGTGTGAATGTCTGTGATGATCGTACTCTGCTTTCTTAAATGGCGTTCATTACATTTGTAATTCATCATGTCTAAGCGTTCCTTTCCTTAGTTATGCCTTTGTGTATGCATGCTTTTCAACTTGTTCTCCTTTTCGATGATGCCAAAAGGGGGAAGTATAGTTTTGCAGAGATGCGATCGTTTTTAAGTCGTCATAGAAAGTATGTGTTTAGGGGGAATTTTGGTCAAGTCCAAAGGACGCTAGTTAAGAACAAGATATGACGCACTTACAAGAATGTGTTGCATGCCAACCTAAGCTGAAAAGAAAATCAAAGTGTAGTCTCTCATGCTAAAAGCTTTACTTCTATGTGTATTGTTTGAAAGAGTTTGTCATCATCAAAAAGGGGGAAATTGTTGGGACGATATTAAGGACGCCAGTCATTAATATCTAAACCAATAATGATCGTCCCTTGTTTTGATAATGACAAACTCAAAAGTATTTAACAAGTTGTCCAAGTGTTGATCTCAGGTAAGTCCAACGGATGCACATGAGCGTAAAGGACAACAAGTGAACGGCAGTCCCTAAGCCGCAGGGACACACGTCATCAGAACTTCCAAAGCTGAACGTAATTGGTGAAGTTCCTGCGTAGATAGAACGGCGTCCTCATCTAGAAGGGACGCGCGCCAAAACACGGACGAAGTTCAAAATTCAAATCAAGGCCGCCCCAACATGATTACATCACGTTCGACCGTAGTCCTCAGAAGGAAACTTCCCTTATCTGGGCACGTGTAGACAATTCCAAAGATGTCGCTTTCCTAGCAATGGTTCCCTATCCATGTGGAGGCTTCCCAAGCGTCAACAGAGTTGACTCCCTCAAGATGCTCATCGCACCGTTGATGGAAGATCAAGGATCCTGCCAAGTCTCAAAGGACGCTAGAGGACAAGAATCACTTCCGCTATAAATACCCCCCAAGGAGTATGCATAGCGGCGTGGACTTTGAAGACTTTCTCTCAAGCTCTCCCGAAGCATTCAAGTACAAGAACAAAGATCAAGTAGATCAAGTGAGCTTGAAGCAAGAGAAAGAAAGTCCAACCACTTCAAATCCAAAACAAACCACAAAACAGTTAGAGTTGTAGTTTGTCTCTCACAACGAACCGTGAGAGACGTGAGTGATAGCTTCCTTATAGCTAAGAGAGTTAGACTACTTTGTTAGGTGGAAAGGAGTGTTACTAGTGAGGCTAAGGACGGACGCTTAGCTCAGTGAAGTGTAACGACTCACCTAAGTTGTAAGGACTCTCTCTTAATAAGATAAGGACGGCTATTGAAAATCCTCCAAGCGGAGGTAGAGGTTAACCCATAAGACTAGTTGGCCTTAGTGGGGTTCCTCTATAAATACTCGTGTCCATTATCTTGTTACGTTTCCTGTTAAGTCTAATTTCTGCTGCACCTAAGGACGCCCTTAACCCAGTTAAGGACGTCCATACTAACAGACTTACGATCCAACACAAACATTTTATATGGTTCTTATTTTATGTCATTCTTGATAGACAAATTCTAAATTATGAATTCATCCCATATTAATACTCCAATAATTTAAGAATACTATCATAATATATATCTTACATATACTATGGTAAAAATCAAGTATTAAATGCAAACTTTTTTGTTTGGGATCACAATGGAACAAATATCTTATATTGTTATTCAAAACAAAGAGATTTTTTACAATTGTTTGTCTCAATTTAAAAAAAACAAAAAAAAATTAATTAAATGTAATTTCAATTTGGGAATATCCATAAATCTAGGGCGGGTAGGGATATTACGTATGTGGATGGAGATGGGGAGATGTATTATCCGCCCTATCTTACCCCCATGTGCATCCATAACTGCATCACCCATCTTTATTAAAACAATTTGATTTATTTAATGGGTTGAAATTTCATTATAGACACCACAATAAATTGTATACATAATAAACCTATCCAAATTTTAAAAAACTTTATCCAAAATTGTACACATCATGAAAATCCACCCTTTATAATTTTCAATATATATATATATATATATATATATATATATATATATTAAAGTTCAATAGTGAACACATAAGTATTGGAGAACAAATGAACAATTGTAGGCCTTTAGATACTATTCCAATGGATGATCCAGATTACATATCGAAATTTGACCTAAATCCAAATTTGAACCTCATCCCTTAATTATAGGGAGTGTTAGTTAATTTTCGGATTTATACAAAAATCACAAAAGAAATCCCTTAATTATAGCAAGTGTTACTTAATTTTCAAATTTCAACTCAATCTCGTAATTATGGCAAGTGTTAATTATATATTGGATATCCACACGTCTTGTATGACGTATTAAATATATATACATGTTATATTCTTGTGGCTAAATAGCTGAAAACCACCCTTATAATATGCAATATTCTCAGTAACCACCCCTTTAATGCAAAATTCCTGTAAACCACCCCTTTATTGAGCTCCGTTACCAACTCACCACCCATCGTCCCATAGCCGTCAAAAACAGTCAAAAATAGCTGACGTGGCTTGTTTTTTTAGCGTTTTTTGCGAGAATTGCTTATGTGGCTTCCATTTGCTGGCCACCCAAGCTCCACCTCAGCTCCATTTTACCCATCTCTCTTTTTTTCTTATGTTATAAAATTTACCATTTATTTGGCAAACCAAACACGAAGTGGTGTTCTTCGTCTGAATTGAATTTCCGCCATTGAAGAACTGGTTGCCTGCGGAAATAATAAAGGAACAACAAATTTAGAGCATCAATCTACTTTCTTCAATGGCGACCCCTTCCATCCAGCAAGCTTAGCTCTCACTCCATCTCCCCCCAGACCCACCAATGGCCGCCCTCGCCCCCATTCCTCCTCCGACACCCCCAATGGCCGCCCTCGCCCCCAAATCCTCGGCCTCTAAACCCACCACCACCTCCCGCTCCCCATCCGCCTGCCTCTCGACCCACCTAGCCATGGTGGAGCTCAAACACCGCCTCCCACCTCTCCCGCCGCCTCCGCGACCCCGACTCCTCCGTCCGCGACGCCTGTCGCTCCGCCCTCGCCTCCCTCTCCGCCACCTACCTCAACGGCCAATCCCCCGAAACTGCCCTCGTCTCCGTCTTCCTCAAGCCCCTCCTCGAGGCCTGAGCGCCCGTGGTCGGTGGCGGTTTCTTGTGGTTGAGCCGGTGGCGTGGCGGAGGTCGACGCGAGACGGAGGATGGAGAAATCAGATCTGAGCGCCTGTGGTCGGTGGCGGTTGCGGTGTGATGGCAGAGAGGCTCGGGTTCGTGGCGGCGTGGAGGAGGCGGAGGCGTGGAGGAGGAAGTGGTGTGGCGGAGGCGGTGGTGTGTGGCATTCATGGGCAGGACGGGGATGGGCAATTTTGCCCCAAATTTTGACCTAATTTTGCCCCAAATTTTAATCTGGTGAAGAGGGGTGGTAAAAATTAAATGGGTAAGTTATTAAGCTTATGTGGAGCTTAGGTGGCCAGATTTTGTATGTCACGTAAGCAAAGCAAGCAAAAAAAAACGAAAAAAACCAGCCACATCAGATATTCCTAACGGTTTCAAACGGAAAGGGGACGATGGGTGGTGAGTTGGTAACGGAGCTCGTTAAAGGGGTGGTTTACAGGAATTTCGCATTAAAGGGGTGGTTACTGGGAATATGGCATATTATAGGGGTGGTTTTCAGCTATTTAGCCTATTATTGTATATACATCCTGGGGATAATTATATACACTATATTTACAATATTCCGAGAGAATTCGTTTTACGATTAAAATATGAATACAAATTGTTAAGTGATGTATTGACATCAATTGAGTCATTTTTTGTCGATGTTGGACAAGTCATATCCATTTAAACTAAAATGAATCCATCTCATGTATATTAACTGAACTGCTCAACATTTATACATTTTATTTATTCGACGTAGAACTAAAAATAGTTTACAAATAAATCATGTATATTAACTGTGAATTATATGTATATACGCTAATAACGATTGTATAAATAATTCAAATTGTACACGTAAAAGACATGTTTTCATTAATTGTACATATAATAATGCAAATAGTATCCAGACACATCAATTTTGTATATACACTTATCAAGTTGTTATATACAATATTACAGTAGATAAATACATAGGATCGACGCTTGCTCGACGTGATGATTTGTCGTGGCCGAAATTCTCCAACGAATAGGTCGCATAAACAATCAAGCGAATGTGTTAGTATATATATACATTCCTCAGGTTTTCATATACAATATCACCATACATATATACATCTTGATTTGAAGGAATAGGTCACATAAACAATCCCACCACAACAAATTTGAGATATACATTACTCATGTTATCATAAACACAATCACTGTACATATATACATATAAATCTGTATGAATAGGTCACATAAACAATCCAGCCACAACAAATTTCGCATATACATTCCTCAAGTTGTTATATACAAAATTATTGTACATATATACATCTTTATCTGTAGGAATATGATATATATATATATATATATATATATAAAATCCAGTCACAACAAATTTTGTATATACATTCCTCAGGTTGTTATATACAAAATAATTGTACATATGTACATCTTGATATGCAGGAATAGGTTAAATAAACAATCCAGCCACAACAGACTTCGTATATACATTCCTCATGGTTTCATATACAATATTATTGTACATATATACATCTTGATCTGGAAGAATAGGTCACATAAACAATCTAGCCACAACAAATTTCGTATATACGTTCCTCAGATTGTCATATACATTATTGATGTACATATATACATTCCTCATGCCATATTTATGATTTTCATTAATTGCATTGTTTATATACATTTAACAATTCGTTATATACAATATTATAGTGTATGTATACAGAGAAATCGTAGGGTTTAGTTGTTACGAATTGCATTATTTTACGTATATTTTCGAATTAATTCGCCGGAATTGCTTACCGTTGGTGGCTACCGGTGAGCAAGGGATCTACCGCTGGTCGTCGGAACACTGGTGGCTGGTGAGAACACGCTGGTGGTCGCCGGTGAGCAGAGGATCTATCGTCGGTCGTCGTTCACCCTGGCCGCTCGTTGTTCGTCCTAGCCGCGATGAACGCTGGGTGGCTCGCCGCTGGCTTACCCGTGGCTTGCATGATGGTGGCTTGCGGGATCGGTCGCTGGTATTCACTCGCGGGGGCTCGCCGGTATTTTCTCTCGTGGTGGCTCGTCGGTATTTTCTCTTATGGTGGGTCGTTGGAGGCTTCTCTCATGGTGGGTCGCCGGATGCGTCTCTCGTGGTGGCTCGTCGGAGGTTCATGGGGGCAATGGCGATGGGAGAATTTGTTTTATGCGTGTTTTTGAGGATATGGTTTCTGCGTGTTTCTAAATTTCCAAAATGATGATGGTGGTGATTACAAAACCATGGGAGAGAATCTCTCTAATTTTGGTTTTTATTTTATTTTCTTATTAATAGATATAGAGACACTCATCCAGCCATCCATTACAAATCTCATCCGTAGGATGAGATTTGTTCACTTGTTCTCTATAGAAGGTTGTTCACTATAGAACCTAATATATATATATATATATATAGGGGAACGCTCAGGTGAGATAGGTATTAAGGTGCAACGTGATGCATGATAGGGGACGTTAGATTAATTCAAATAATGGTAGATAAGAAGGGTGCATAATAGGATGAAAATTGTGGGGGGAGGAGATTATTAGAGCGTGGCTTCTTAATTGAAAAATTCCTTAACTATAGGGATTTGAGGTGAGGGAAATTAGGAAGAGAAATTGCTAAATATACGGTTATGGGTAAAATTCTAGGAAAATTAGGAAGTTACTAATATTAAAGGATTGTGAAAAAAAATTTACGTTTTTCTTTTCTCAAATACGGTAGTTGCATCAATTTAGGAATTGATAAAGATGAAAAGATTTTTAGAAAAAATAAATCATATTACGTAAAAAAAGAAAATCACTAGAAAACCATGGAATAATGGAAAATCTACTAGTCAACGTTCGAATAACTCTGTATGATGATTTGAAAAATGATATTGTTGAATGTGTTCTACAGCTTACTTTATTTAGGTTGAATAATTACTTGTTTTACAGTGAAAATCAATTCATTATAAGTTGAACAATTAGATGGATACAACAAAAATAAGAATCTTATATGAACCTTGAATATGTAAATGTAATACATTGAATAAGATAAAAATAACAATTGTTACATCTTGAATAAAAACTACAATGGATTTGAAAAAGTACATCTATTTTTTGGAATGTACACTGCTGTGAAAAAAAACATTTTCATTGTCTTCAAACTTCATTCATATGTACTCCGTCGCCATTCTTGAAACACTACATAACAACACACACTTAAATGAATAACATTTTATGCATGATAAGACACCCCATGTAAATAGTTGAAAAAGCTCGTGTAAATGATTGAAAAAGATTCAAAGCGAGAAATCATTATATTCTTGAAACTAATATGTGAAAAGTTGTCTTATATTCATTGAAAAACACTGTTGTACAACATGAAAAATAACAATTTATATTCTTGAAAAATTGTTATCAATATGTAGAAAAACTCATTAGATACATATGAAACAGAAATGAAAAATCACTTTTTTATCTTGTAATAAATAAGTTCGTGTAAATACTTGAAAAAGTTTCAAAACGATAAAATCATTACATATTTGAAACTAATATGTGAAAAAAGTCGTCTTATAATAATTGAAAAACACTATTATACAACATGAAAAAAAAAATTTATATCAGTTATTTAACAAATTGTTATCAAAATGTAGAAAAATATACTAGACACATGAAACATGAATGAGAAAGCACTTTTTTCATCTTGTAATGAATTAATTCGTATAGATATTTGAAAAAAATTCAAACAGAGAAACAATTACATACTTGAAACTATTATGCGAAAAACTTGTCTTATAATAATTGAAAAATATTATTGTGGAACATGAAATATACAAAACAGTTTATATATGTTATTGAAAAGATGTTACCAATATGTTGAAAAACACAACAGGCATACATGAAAATGAAATGCAGAACACTCATTTTATCTTGTAATGAATAAGTTCGTGTAAGTAGTTGAAAAAGATTCGAGGAGAGAAACCATACACATCTTCCCGTCGATCTCTTTCAAGTTACATCCATACATATCTTTTTCACAAGAACCTAAACCAAATGGTAAAGAACATAATCAAAACCAAAAATCAAGCACAATTGTCACTACGAATCCCAATTTTCAGTGAATGTAATCAAACCCTAAAACATAATATCATATTTGAAACACAACAAGTAAGATAACGAAAAAATCTTGATGATAACATACGTAACTTACCTCGAAAGCACGATGTTGCTCGTGAGCTACGTGACAGAGGTGACATGTCATGTCGAGAAGCATAGGATAGCAAGGATGACAGTTGTGAAGACCAAGTAGATCTTCTTTTGGATGTCTTTGGCGGAAACTACCATAGATGATCCTTCGAATTAGCGTCGGTGATGGACTGAAATGAAAGAAATTGATACAGAGATAATATGAAAATGGGAGTTGAAGAAAGAATATGGAGAGCGATGAAAAAGGATACGATTTTGAGAGAGAATGTATGAACAAAATAGGAGAAAATCATGGGTATTTTCAAGATATGGAAAGAGGAATTTTCAAATGGGATTTAAGGTGTAATCCTGTGTTTCTCACCTATTGAAAAATTTTACACCTAATTTTCCCTCAATATGGAACGTTGATTAGCATTGATCTAATGGCTGTAATTGTGTAACATGTTGCACCCTAATTGTACGTTATACTTGAGCGTGGTACGAATGATTATTATGGTAGGAAATAGGAATGAATATATATATATATAGTGGGTCCGGATCTGGTAGGAATGACTATTATGGTAGGAAATAGGAATGAATCTCGGTCGTTCACCAAGTGGAGGGGGGGGGGGGGGAAAGCCCATAACACGCGCGCCTATAATCTCGGCTGAATAATTCGCGTATTAAACGCGTTTTTAAGTCGCGTATTAAACACGTATAATTCGCGTATATACACGTTTTTTCGCTTTTTTTCCCTTTTCGTTTTTTTCCCTTTTTTTCGTTTTTTCTCCGTTTTTTTCCGGTTTTTTTTTCGTTTTTTTTTCGTTTTTTTTCGGTTTTTTATTAGCGCATGTACAAAATTTGTTCAACTATATGGACGATTTGTGCAACTCAATGATCAAGTTGTTCATTCATATTTGTTCAACTCTATTGCAAATGTGTTGAATTTTATGGTCAATTTGTTCATCAATATTTGTGCAACTCAATGGTCAAATTTGTGCAACTCAATGGTCAAATTTGTACAAGTCAATGGTCAAGTTTGTGCTACTCTAAGGTCAATTTGTTCATTCATATTTGTTCAACTCTATTGCCAATGTGTTGAATTCTATGGTCAATTTGTTCATCAATATTTGTGCAACTCAATGGTCAAATTTGTGCAACTCAATGGTCAAGTTTGTGCAACTCTATGGTCAATTTGTTTGCGTGGGACCTAACTACGCCATTTGGGACACTCAAACGCGGTTTTGGAGTCTCAAACGCGTTTTTTTGGGAGGCCCCCAACATACCCCCGTCTCGAAGAGACCTTCGAAACGACATAAAATACGCCCCGTTCCGATAACCGAGCGCAAAGTTACGCCCCTTTTCTCCCCGGACTCCCCGATGCCTGTCTGCTTTCCCCTAGATTCTAGTCTTATGCTGGCCTAGAATCCGCCAACCGAAGACTCCACCTCGTGGATTACGTCGAGACCTTCGAAACGACTGCTCGCACGCCTCAAACGAATCACCGAGCCAAAAGTTATAGCATTTCACTTCCAATTTGGCAGTAACACACAAGAACATAGCTAAATCGGAACCGTTTTACACTACTAGAGTGAACTAGATCGTGGATTGTTCAATGACGATCGTGGATTGTGCAATCACGATCGAGGATTGTGCAATCACGATCGAGGACTGTGCAACATCCATGTGAAAGTTTGCATAGCTGGATGGGTTCAATAGATAAACTTCTAGCCAACACGACTAACAAAACATTTCTTTTCAATGGAAGGAGTCAAATCCATGTCTTAATTGAACAAAACTCATATTTCTATTGCATAAATTCTTCTCCTAGTTGAACGAAATCATATCCTAGTTAAACAAATTTGTTATCTCAATTGATGAACTTAATCATAAGATTCACAACATTCAAATGTCGCCACAAGAAAGCCAAATCGATGAGCATATAATCCAATTTGCGAATTTCAAGATCAATATCCTTTCTATAAACTCTATTTTTGTGCATCCAAACATTTGCCAAAAAATAACAGTTCCTACTTTCTGTAACTCTAATTGGACAGATCACATCGATTTATCAAATCTTGATCCAATTTTAAGAATTGATTTCAAACCGAACAAAGAATTCAGCCATGAAACCTAGAAAGATGGAAGCAGCTGCTACAACGACACCAGCAACAATCACAACCGTCAAGTTCCTCCCAATTAGTCCGCCACACTAGGATCCCAAGGGCGCTCCACAGAGCCGGTCGTTACCGCTGAAGTCTCCGGCATCGAATCTCCACAAATCTGCAGGAATCACCGTCGATCGCGTCAATCTCCGTCAGCTCCGATCTCATCAAGGACGCCACGCTTAACGATCGCGTCAAGGTCGCCACGCTCAACGATCAGCCACCTTGTACTACAGAACATAGCATTAGATCAGATGATCGGAACATTGAAGAGCAAATGCATTCTCGGTATACTGAAATTTCCGAAGTGAACAAGTAGATGAACCAGATATATACTGAACAGTACAAGCCTCAAGGAAACAAAACAAAAAACTTCCACGAGCTAAATGCTGCTCAACATAGGAAGAACTCGAAAGCAACACTCACATATTTACACCAAAGTCGGCTTCAACTCATCTTTGCCGACATCCTCGATCTCGGACTCCTTGGAAACTCCGATGAGTCTCCGATCTGACTGATTTCTGCCTAGATCCGATGAAAAATCCAAGAAAAACCGAGATTTAGAGAGAAATTGAACTCGCCTGAAGAACAGACCAGAAACTTAGGGGTGCTGAACTCCGATGAGCATCCGCTCCTTGCTCGCCGGAAAAGTCGACTAGAGGACGAAACGGACCACCACAAGACTCGACACCATCACGCAATGGCACCTTAGGATGTGCGTCTTGAAGATCGAGTTCCTTATCCACCATTGGCACCGGAAGAGCCACGAGCTCCTTCTCCGGCCTCCGCAACTCCCTCTCCGAGAATCCTCACATTTATAACTTCTCTCAGATCCGAACCGCCACCTCCAATTTCAAGATCACGCCGCTCCACTAGATCCGGACTCTTCGCCGTCGAGTTCGATCCACCAGATCCGGACTTCAATCCATCCCAGCCACCTCTTCACCGTCGAGTTTCCAGACTCCACCAGAGCGAAGACGTTGTGAACGAGCTGATGGCGGAATCGCCTGAAATCGGATGCCGGAACTACGGATCCGAGGCGGAGGATTGCTCGCGGAAGATCCGGAGATCTGCGGTGGAGGAAGGAGGGAAGGACGGCGGAGGAAGACGGCGTCGTCGTCTTCGGAGGCGGAGACGGACAAATTGAAGGCGGTCGATCGAGTTTTGGGCAAACGGGAATTGGAGGCGGTCGATCGAGGAAGACGATGCACAATTGGAGCGGGCGTAGGAAGATGCCCTTATTCTTTCTTTTTTTTTATATAATTGTTTTTTTAATCTGCTATAGAGAAAGCTTGTAGATATCAAAGGCAATCGGACGTTCCACAATTATTCCTATTTCTCACCCTAAGAATCATTCTTAGATGACTCTTTCTCATATAGTTATATTTTTAACCTAGAATCTATCTAATATATTATGCATCTTATCCTTTCCTTATATAATAATTGTAAAACTTCGATATTTATGTATCTCAATAAATAAAGCTAAATATCTTATATATGAAGTTCGAATTGCATAAGTGTATACATCCAAAATTTATATGATATTAGGTATGTCAATAATTGTAGAGTCTATCCAAAATTGTATAAAACTTAAAGTGAATTTTTTGTTGAAACAAAATCGTATTATTAAAGATATGATAAACCAGATAACTATTTTTTAAAATCAATTTGATTGGTTTACATTTAACTGTCTTATTTTTTATTGGTTAAAATATTATTGTAGATTATACATATATAAAAAAAAATTATATATAATTTAGATTTGATTTTTTCCAAATAAATATAAAATAATTTATTATTATTATAAAAATTGATAAAAAAAAAAGTATTCAATTCTTATACAAAAAATATAATTCTACAAATCTTTGTTTGATTATAAGAATTTATTATTGAAAAAATAATATATCATTAAAATAGATCCTACAAAAGTAAGTTAAATAAAACAATATAAGATTTTATAATATCACACTATTTTCTTGAACAACTTATGTAAAACTTAAAGCACAAAAGGACTAATACTAGTTTATACTAAAACATTGAATAAAATATTATAAAATTTGTTTTTTTATAAATCTATTTTTAATTTACTAACCTTAGTTCACCTCTATAAACACCAATCTTTGTTCCATCAATAAGACAAGTTGATTTGCACATTATCTTGCTCTCTTCTCAAAACCTTAGTTTTCTTTCGTTTCAATCAACAACATAACAGTAACCTTTAAAGTATTGAAGCGGAATAGAAAGTTGAATATACAAGATACAACAACAATAAAAAAAACCGTAGAGATATGAACTTAATATCCATTGAAGCGGAATAAGTAGCTGAATATACACATGACAGCAGTTGATCGATCTCTCCATGCGGCGTAGGGATATGAACTATACATATGTATAAATGTAGCTTCATTACATTGGTCATTTTAAGGGTAGCCCAAAATGCCACCTACATAAGTTGCTTCGATTGATGATGAGGCCTCATTCTTAAAGTCGTCTCATGAATCAGATGAGAGAACCACAAAATCTTCTCATTTGCCAACTGATAATGATCCTAGTTCTTTGTCAAGAAAGCATGCCTAGGTAGCTGAGATGGTGTGCCTGAGAATTTCATATAATTGAAGGTGATTTAATGAAAAAACATTTATTGTCATTTGGTTGCTTGAATAATAACATAGTTGATGATCAAAGTACGAGACAAGAGCAAGACACAAAACAATCATGTAATACTATGTACCTAAAGACAAAAAAACAAAAGTAGAAACACATTATTATTATAGTTGTGCTATTTTTAAATCACACTAGCTTGTTTCTTTTTTTTTTTTTTTTGCAGAACACTTGCTAGTTTCTATTAATTTATCATGCATGGCCCTATTGCAGAGTGAAGATCTTCATTATTATCAGGTTCATGAAATACCACAGTAAGCATCCATGATTTTTAGCTTTGGAGCATTTTGTATATAGCAAGGTTTACTGGTTAGAAGAACTATGTAAATGTTCACGTTTTCTATGCCTAAGACATATGTGATTCGGCCTATTTTGTATAGGATAACTCTTGTATTTTGAGAGGTTTTAGAGAGTTTTTAGGTTAGTTTTGAGCGTTATTGTGATATGAAGACCGAAGACACAAAGTGTGAAGAATCAAGAGTTAAAGAGCTTAAAGACGAAGAGTCGCCACTGCATGAAGGCCGCGGTCGCGTTGTCTATGACGCGGGCGCGGTGACATGAAGGAGCGAGCCAACCAAGACCTTGAAGGCCGCGGTCGCGTTGCCTATGGCGCGGTCGCGGTAGAAGCCGACTCGGATTTGACCTTTTGAAGGCCGCCGCGGGCGCGGTTGTGGTGCCGCGGTCGCGGGTTCGACCGACTTCTAAGCGGAAGAGATTTTACCGTTTTTATCTTGTTTCCTTTCTTATCTTTCGGTTTCCTATCTTATTTAGTCCGAAAAGGTTGATCTTTGGGGCTATATAAGGGGAACCTTTCTAGGTTTTTAGAGATCGAACTTACTTGTCAATCAATTGTCTTTCAATAAAGATTAGAGTTTTCTTTGTAATGGAGAACTAACTCTCCTCTGGAGTTTATTCAATCAAGGAAGCTTTATTATGAAGTTGTGAAATTCTGGTAACCTCTTTATCCCTAGGTCTTTATTGATACTCTTGTGCTTCATCTCATGATCTATGTTTGATTTTATGAGCCTGATCAACTTGTTTGATTGACTTAGATCTATTGTTTGATTTAGGATTGGTTGTTGTCTATGCATCTTTCCTATCTCTCGAAACAACTCTATTCTAGGACCGTGGACTAGTTTAGGGAAGAGTATTCAATGGTTAAATTGTGCATGAGACTCGTAGCTTGATTGCATGATTTGATTTCTTATTATCCCTGTGCTCTATGCTAATTCTAGGTTAAGCGTCCTTGCCTAGGGTTATAGAATTGCTTGGACCGTGGACTTGCGATTTCTAATGATTGGGATTGGAATTGACCTAGGCATATAGAGAGGTGGATGAATTCATGATCAACGGATTAATAAAGTGAAATTGATTGGATAAACTCTGCTTGATAACCTTTGATTGAAACCAACTTTCAAAACCCCCTTTTGAGTTCTTGCATGAAAACCATAAAATCTGAATAAAAACTGATTCCTTTGGGTTCGACCCCTTGTTTGCCTACTATACTTTTGTTTGCATGTTTGAGATTTATTTTTGATAAGGGAACAACGACTTTACCCGAGTCAATATGTCAAATATGAAAGTATGATGACAAGTACTAAATGAGCACTGGATATACTATATGGAAAATGTGAATGTTACGCATTTAGTGCATCCTCAAGTGTAAGACATTCGGATGGCATCCAAGGAGTGTGCCACGAAAAAGGAACTCTTTGCACAGATGCCTTAACAGTGCATATCGGATCTATATCCACCACCTGCAAAAATGAGCACGTGAATCAACTCTGTTTGCGGATAAATTTCACGAATATATGCAATTCGTAATTTTATATGAAATGGTGAAAGCTAGCCAAAATAATAAAATTGGTTAGTTTATCTTAGATTAAAGACAAATATCTCTCTCTAAATGAAAATTGGACTTGACGTCAGTCCCAAATTGAAATGGGTTTGATGGGTCAAGATAAGCCCAAATAATAATAGAAAAAGAATAATTAAGTTAATTAAAATTTGGGCTGGTGTTTAATAGCGGTTAATTAGATAACATCTAATCCAATCCTCTATTTAAGTATACGAAGTCGGTTGGCACGGGGACCTTTTGGAGGGGAGGCAATGAACCTATCTTCATGCACTCTCTCTCCATCCAAATGGAAAATGATGGGTTTTCTTTCCCTTCATGATCGGCGGTTTCCTGCAAACCAATTCCAAAGGCTTTGATAGCTTTCCTGCAAACAAAGAGAAGTTAGCAATACAAAACAGAGAAAAGAGGGACGTGTTTTATGTACAGTCCATTACCACTACCGATCACAATTTGCCTTCATCATTGCAAAGTAGTTTGAATGTATATGTATATACTCATACTCTTGATCGAACCTTTGCCTTTCTTTTAAAAATCCATTTAAAACTGATTTTGTGGTCCGGGAGGAACCGAGTGGTTCCGAACGCCACACCAAAAATTGATTTCGTTTTAAAAATATATTTACATGCATACATTTAAAACATGGTTAATGTCATGACCTGGGAGGAACCGAGTGGATCCAAACACCATGTATATTAATCTGTGGCCTGGGAGAAACCGAGTGTATCCGAACACCACACCAATTAGCCTTTTTCTAATCCGTTATAATGTCAAAATTACTCCAGAATTTTCTCATATATGCTGACGGAGTAGTCATGAAATCATTCTGATCGTTGAGCGAAATAGTGCATGAAGGCTTGATTACCTATGTACAAATTGGATGGATCATACATGGTTGAATACATAAAACCATATTATTCACCGTATACGTACATGTGGTAGATGTCATGTAATGCTCTTAACACACTAGGCCTAAACAAATGGGGTCTAGCCATTCTGATCATATGGGTTGTTAGATGAAGAGAAACTTGAAGTTGAACAATAAGATAAAATCTCCTAAATATATACAAAATAACAATACCTATATATTCTCTGATCAGAATTTTTAATTATGGTTTGAGCCAATTATATATAAAGAAAATCTATCTATATTTAAGAAAAATATCTAGTTAAGATTTGGTTTTATCAAATTGATTATTTGATTTAACCGATTAAAAATATGTAGAATAAGTTAAGCAATGGTAGCATGATAATCATGCATGCCTTACGTTTGCTTAATTTATTTTCTACTGTATAAAACAATACGGGTCAAGTTAGGCTTGATTAAGGCCCAAACCCAAATTAATATTTGATTGCTTACATGCAATCACAAATTCATTATTTATAATGGTGTTACGTGAGGAAGGACTTGTGTGACAAGTTTCCAATCACTATATATATATATATATCGTGGTCCATTGATCCATTTCAATGACCTTTGGTTAATATATATTTTAAAAGGTTTCACAATTTAGTGATTTATTATTTAGAACTACGTAAAGACTTTATGTTCTTTTATGAACTACGTAGGAAACTTGATATCGATCATATATTTATCAAGTTTAGTCGCAAATTTTAAATAAAATAAAATATGTCTTTAATTTAGAACTACGTGAGGACTTGATGTTCTTTTATGAACTACGTAGGAAACTTAATACAAAATTTAATATATCAAGTTCAGTCGCAAATCTTAAGTGAAATAAAATTAAGTTTAATTATGAACTACAAGTGATTTGATCCCTTCTTATAAAGGGTATGTAGGACACTTGACATAAAACATATTAAGGCTCGTCGAGTTCAATCACACCCCAAATTAAATTAACGTTTTCCAAAAAGAACTACGTGTTGATTTGATGCCTAATAAAAGCTACGTAGGAAACTCAATATAAGACAATGTGTCCATTGAGTTCAATCACAACCCAAAATTAAAAGTCCAAATTATTCTTTAAGAACTACGTATGATTTGATCCCGTTACATACGAATACGTAGGAAATTTAACATGAACTTTGAGCGCGTTAAATTCCATCACGACCTTAAGTTAAGTTTCAATATGTCATCCTAGAACTAAGTTTGACTTGATTTCATATCATATAAATGGATACGTAGGAAATACGACATAAAATATAAATATGCTGTATTCAGTTGCAAAATAAATTAAATCAAATTAAAAACAAATATAAAGCCTTATGTTTGAAAGTGGAGAGATTAGACACGACTCTAACGATTCTACAACGATTATAACGATCCTACAAATGATTCTTGCGATCCTAAACAATCACTATTATATTTATATTTTATTACTAAGCTCAAAGTTTGTCTCTTTTTTTTCCATTAAATTATTAACCCGATTCATCTTAAAATTTTTACTCATCAAACTAATTATGTTTATAAAATTTCAGAGTGTATATTATATAAGAATATATACAATATATTAGGTTATCGTATATTTTTTAGTTAAAATGTAGGATCTTACGATCCTAACGATCCGATTCTACGATCCGATCCTGCTACCCCCTTCCGATCGGATCCAAGGATCCCGATCCTGACAACTATAATTCCGAGTAATAAAATCCTTCTAATACAACATCCTTTTCACTATCAGAAGCCATTTTGGTTGGCAATTAACTTGCCACAAAGTATATAATAATGCCCTAAATATGGTTTATATAATTGGCACAAGTATTGGTTTCAATCCTTATCGAGTTGTGAACCAGCAATTTTGATCACGCCAAATGCAGTAGGCAGTGAACATTGTAGACAACGATCATATATGATTTTATTCTGCTGAGTTGAAGGAGCCAAGATTTTGAAAGCATGCAATTGAAGTAGTCCCCTACACTCCATATATTGCCCAACTAAGAACAACTTCCAGAACACACTGTGTGCTGACATCAAACAAAATGCGGTCCTTAGTTTTCTTCTCAGTGTTGTGCAGCACACACGCCTCAACATCAATAATTACCTGGTTTTTGAGCTTCACCCTTGTAGGCAAGTACTCCATGAAATTGAGGCATGTTGATTACCAGATGTTTTATGTGTCTAGTGTATTGTACTTCCCTAGAGCACCAGCCATGATATTCATCAATTTTTCCCTTTTCCTTTAAGTATTCAAGAGAGAAATCTTAGTCCCCAACTTTTCTCACCCTAAACTATATTAGCCGCAACAACCTTTGTTTGCAGACCCGACCATACTTGGCTCAATTCTTGCAGCCTTTTCCACCATTAATTGGATGAGCACCCCATATCTCAATAAACCTGATTTTTCTAACATAGGCCTTTTTCAGCTTATGTATTCTCCAGCGGGTTTTGCATTTCTAGCACAAGCCCCTTGGTCATATTCACTAGTAACATGGCCATCTTTTTTTTCGTAGAAATAATTAGAATGCCTTGGTTCCTGAGAGCGTTGAACAAAAGGAGTCCACGAGAAAAAGAAGTGGAATGCTTGAAATTTTAAGAACTTAGTCAGGGAAGTGTAGGGAATGCTAAGCAAATCTTAAAAGAAACCTTGAATGAGTAGTGAATAGCTTGTTGGTCAAGCTTTCTTGAAAGACTATAGTTGAGAGCTCAGCCAAGTGTCCCAAGTCAAGCTCCTTGCATAAAGACAGAATGTTGCAAAAAACCTATTTTGTCTGTTTTCAACCAGCTAGACCCCAATCGTTGCCCAAAAAACCCCACTAGTGTTGGGGATAGATATATGCTTGATTCTTCAATTCATTCAATACCTCCTTTTTTTGGAGGGAAAACTATGTAAAATATCCTGGGAGTTAAATTAGTTCAATACCTCAGAAGTCATTATACCCTTCTTGCTTCCTGTACTTCTCTCAAGTTCAAATACATGCACATAGTTGCACTAATTATCAATGCCAATCATTGAACTACTTAACCTTACTCATCCATAACAAATATCCTAAAAGTCACCTTTAGCTCTTATTATTCATAAACCTATGAAACATGACTCAAATCATAATATGTGACACTTCATATTTCATAGCTCAAGAGTCATTGTATCTTACTATAATTAGTGATTCAAACCAATTTTCAGTTCCAATCAATGAACTACTTACCCTAAATCTTCTATCTCTGAACCCATTTTGAGCTACAACTTATTTATAAATATCCAAGACTAAAGGATTTGCTCTGTAACCAATAGCATAAATAGCAACCTGTAATCAGAATAATTTAACAGTCAAAAGTTCTTCAACACAAGCACATACTAGAAAATACTAAGTAGGACGAATTTCAAAGGAGCATTTGAAGCCCATGCTTATCTGCCAATGATGTCATGTTTAATAAGACTTCAATAGTTATTATTTGCAGGCCGTAGTTTCGTGGTTCGTCTAGATATGCCTATATAAAGGCATTAAGCATCAAACATTAAATACGCGGTTAATGAATAAACCATTAAAAAATGTTCTAACTCACATAAAACAAACCATACTAACTTTTCTTCCTTGTCCTGGTTATCTTTAAAATTTTACTTACTTTGTAGGTAATAAGTAGTTGACTGACAGGCAACACGGACGGAATCACATACTCTTATGAAAAATTAAAATGAAAGTTTATTGTCCTCTTGATTCTACCAAGAATATATCTACAAGATACAAAATAAAGCAAGTTGGCTGCAATAAATTAAAAAAATTCATTGTTTACACTTCAGATGTCACGAGTGCATTTGAGGAGCTCACCTCATAAAATAACGCACTGTTTGAACCCAATGATCCATCAAAAAACTCCTTGACACCACCGAAAGAAATCCAATGGCTAAGGGCACGGCCAGTCTAATGAATAAGTTCCTAATTAAGAACAGGAGCAAAATCTCATAAGAGATGACTAATAGCACAAATATCATGATTGGTTTGCACTTGTCAGAATAAAGTCCAGTACTTGTAATCTTCAAACATCTTAGAAAGTACAAAACCCAAGAAGGGGATTAGATTAAGTAGAATTTGAAATGGTTAGATAGATTAGAAATTCCCTATTCATTCTAATATGCAAATAATTACCAACAAATATAACATATAGAAAAGGAAGATTAAATCTTACAATTAAACAAGTATGCATCACAGTCATAGCAAAGTAAAGACGTTCATTTATGCTACAAATAAAGATATTATCACATTATTTTAGCAACTCTTACATGAAGCCGTGACCATGTCTTTATTAGAAAGATTAGGCAAACCCTACTCATCATATTTCCTGAAGAATGAGTCCATCTGTAAACATCTGCAACTCATAACATGCAAATGACATATATTACAAAAGAGCAAATATTTTAGTTTATTGGACCTTAATATAAAATGGTGCAATAACCGATTTTTGTGGTACAATAACTAATGGATTCATTTATAATGGGTTTGTTGATCAATTTCAATTGAGAAATAAATAACATTTTTATATGGATAACATTCAAATTGATTTACCTACCCCAAAACACTTTTTATACTTCATCATTTGATAACTGATTTCGCACTTCACTTTAATTTTCTTGCACCTTAACATAAACACCTTTTCTTTGGTAATTACCACAACTTAGTGCTTTTTAACAAACCTGCATAATCATTCCAAGAGTCTTCCACTGATGACCCAGGAAAGTATCTCCCAACATAAACGACTGTAGTTATACCTTTCGTCAATGTGTAGTTGTTGGCCCTTACTAATGCCTCTCGTCTTTCCTCATTAGACAATTCCGGACTATTGATGAGATTCATCGCAGAATCAATCATCAAACCAGTAGGTTCTGCATTGAACAAAATAATAACTTCAAAAGCCCTTAAATGAGCACATAATAAAGTTTCGACCAACAAAAGCTGATATCATGAAAAAAATCACAAAAGAAAGTGAAGATAATATCACCAGTAATCTTCGTATGCATACTCAAAAAAAATATTGGGATCAGTGTATGTAACAAATACTTTGAAGTAGTAACTTCTCAGTAAGATACGAATATAGCATAACTATTGATATTGAGTGAAGTAGCATAGCACGGGACACATTTCTTCTTTGTCAAAAGTACTTTTCTTAATCAAGATATTGAACTTGATGTATCATAATCATTCAGGACAAAAATAAAATGATACTAGTATCCCTTGAACATATTGATTACAAAAAGGTAATAGATCAAAATTTAGTTTAAGTCATCCTTTTTAAAAAGCAAAGCATATCGGATAAGAAAGATTATTCCAAGAATGCAATGTTAAGTTTATTACTCCATCCTGAATGTAAAACAAAAGAAAGAAATCGGTATTTTATAATTTCTAATGTTCGTAGAAAATATTTCTTTGGAGTGCTCCACCTTGATTTTCATATTCGCATTCATATATTGGATAATGTAAGACATCCCTCATTCTCTTCAATTTAAACTGAAGCTCCTTATTATATAAGTAACACGGTTCACATGTAGGAAGGAAATAATAAACTCTAGATTAGTACAAGTGAGTCTTTTGGAATTCTAACTGCTCTTTTATTTTTATTCTTTAGGAACAAGAGAGTTGAACATATACCTCCGTTGGATGCTCTCACTATGCTCCCACCATCTGGATCTTTAGTATCATGGGTGATCCCAGCCATTTCCAACGCTAGTGAATTAGCAAAGCCCATATGACCATCTGTCCTGGACAGCCAAATCTGTGGGCATGGCCTAATGATTACACATCAATCCAATCAAAATACTTCATACAAGAACAACGAAGTTGTGTGCATGTGTGTGTCTTTATGACTGGGTATTTTACAGGATTTTGATGTGTAAAATCATCAATCCAGGAAGTTGTTGGCAATTCTCCTCCCCACAGATCATTACTCCATCCACCATTAAGAATCCATGCATGAGCCAGCTTCTTATCTGTAAATTCTCCCTCAAACTATTAGAGTAAACTCTAAAGTGATTAAGAAGCTTTGGTTCCATTAACATGAATCACATGATTAAGTCATTATTGTTTAGATCAATCCATTATTTAAGTTCAGCCAAATTACCATAGAGCATGCCAGAGTTTGATAGGATTTGAGTATTCGTGAGGCTAAACACGCAATCAAAATCATAGGTTTGCAAGTGAACTATACAAGTTTGATAGGACTATATTGGTCAATATACATCCCAAACCCCAGGTGACTTCATAAATACCAAATATAACAAACCACTCTAATTTGAAAATCTATCTTCTATTAGTTAGTGATATGTGTGAATTCGAAATACTGGAAGATACATGCATATAAACTTACTTTCAACCGCTGCTTTAATTCTTCCTATGAATCCTCTTTTGAACTAACACCGTTAAGTTGCACTTGTCCCATCAACTTCACATTGGGATAGTAAACACAAAGAAAACCCCATGAAAATTAAAGGAGAAACTAAAACAACAATGTGAGTTGTGCAACACCTGCAGGCCTTCAGAAATAAAGTGCACATGAGAATCAATAAAGCCAGGAACAACAACTTTTCCTAGAAGATTTAATTTAATGGTTCCATATCCCTCCAAACCCTACAATCACATACAAGTAAACATCAATCAAAATTTTGTATCACATCAGTTACATCAATTGAAAAATCAAGAAGATCAACAAGCATGGCATGAATGTTATTTATCTAATGATTCTAAGGAAAAGCTTGCAATCTTAATCTTCAACTCACAGTTTCTTCTTTTGCCCGAGAGGTTTATACTCACAGTACAAAACAACCATTTACAAAGACCATAGTAATAGAAAAATAGAGCGGCCCTATAAACTGTCAAACCAACAATTCAGTCAACTTTTAAGGCTTCCTTTACTCAAGTTGTGTGCAAAATAGTTTCACTCCGTACTCAACATATCAAAAATAAACTTACCAACATAATGCCTAAACTATATTTCGCATAGAAGAATATTACAATTCAACATTATTCTCATTCATACTTCCCTATTCAGTGACAAGTCTAGTACAAACTGTGGTAGATAAGCATTGTATAGATTACTTGCCCGAACAGACGAGTAATTGCCAATGGCGATAATACAGCCATGGCGGATGGCCATAGAGTCGGAAAAGGGAAGAGAATCATTAGTTGTGTAGATGAACGCATCTATCACCACCAAATAAGCCACCGCCTCTAGGTTTTGAATCCTCGACTATGCTGAAAAAACTCAAAGCATGAAGAAAATTCAAATGAGACAAAAAACACATTTATTGGAAATGGGATTAAAAGAAGGAAGATTAGAGGAAGCGAAGGGTGATGAACTGATACTTGGGGCGGTGAAATTGAAGAACGGGGGAAGAGCAGTTGATAAGACGACTATGGCAATGGCTATGAGCAAAGCATAGGCGTTCGTTGTTGTTGTCACCACTGTCCAAAGTTCTACACTATATATGGTTATAAAGTTTATGGGCTGTTTTGTGAATAATAATGTAGTACGAGTCCGTATGTGAATTTACTAATTTACCCTCCTTTTTTCTCTTTTGCTTTTTTCCAACTATAACTTTTTATAGCACACTCCCGAATTGCTTTATAGCGCACCCCCGAATTGCTTTATAGCACACCCCTTCCTCCGTCCACTAAAAATGGATGGACGGTTCATACATGCCACAAAAAACAGGTGGACAAGTTAATATTGTGCATACATTTTTAATGACCGAGTGTTTGCCATGGAAATTGTATGGACAATATTAACTTGTCCACTTGTTTTTTGTGGACATGTATGAACCATCCATCCATTTTTAATGGACGGAGGAGGGGGTGCGTTATAAAGCAATTCGGGAGTCCGCTATAAAACAATACCCTTCTGCGGCTCCTAATTATACAAGTCATGGATATCTGCTGAAATTGCCTCTCGCTCTCCTGTTCCTGTTCCTTCCTTGTCCGTGTCAACGCTCTGTAATTCCCTTGCAATTTTCAAGAGCATTAATCCAGCTACAATCAGAGACAGATCGGGCGACACCACCTACACGAAGGTGTTTGTTGGGGGATTGGCGTGGGAGGCCCAAAAGGAGACAATGAAGAGCTACTTTCTGCAATTTGGAGACATCTTGGAGGCCCGTTGTGATCTCCGATAAATCCACTGCAGATCCAAAGGCTACGGATTCGTATGTCAATTTGTTTTGCTATCTCTTTGAATCTTTGTTCCCGATGTGCGAGTGTTAACGGACTGCTGCTTCTGTGATTTAAGGTCACTTTCCGGGAGCCGGAGGCTGCCATGAGAGCTTGTGAGAATCCTACTCCGGTTATCGATGGAAGGAGGGCTAATTGCAACCTTTCTTCTTTAGGACTTCAACGATCTAAGCCTTCTACACCTAAACAAGGTTTCTATTTTCCTTGGATCTTGTTACGTCTTCCCAGTTTTCAACTTGATTTAGCGTTTTTTGCTTTATTATTTTTGTGGATCTGGTATTATCCTTCTCTTCTGCATTTGTCAAGCCATTGTTTCTTATATGTATGAAATCACACTTTTGTTTATTGAATTGATAAGCATATATTTGTTGATACAACCCTTAATTTCCTTCTTCCGCACTTGAGAAAAGAAATGGAAGCTCCTGTTTAGGCTTTTAGACAGATTATTGGTCACTTGGTAGACTGTCTTTGCACCTCAAATTTTAGTCCAGTTGTCTTGATGCTTAAATCAAATATGAATTGTTATGTTTGCGGCAATACTCCAGAGTACCATGGATACATTATTACTAGGTATGTCCCACTATCCAATCTTAGAAGTTTTCTCATTGAGTTAGGTGATAAATTGTGCTTTTCTGGTCATTGTTCTTTGGTGGTTTATTTGTGTCCAAACAGTTGTGCTATGTCTGTCGACTTGTGCTTAAATTTTTATTTACACAGTTAATAACAGGAAGAAGGTTATGGGAAGCAATCATCACATGGGATATGGTGGAGGAATGATAGCGGCAGCTACTTTCCCACAATATGCCATTCAACAAGGTGTTCCTTTTTTCTAATTTATACGGATAATGCTGGACTGTCATCTCTTAAGTGTATTTTTATTGTATATCTCTCTTGATATCGCACTATTCTTGTCCTTTGATTTAGGTTTGCCACACTTATCTAGTTATCTGTTGTCATAAGAGTATGCTTTGATTGCCCAAACCTTCGTTGCCATAAATGTAGCAATACTGATGTAAATGTTGCCCCTTTTTATCCATTGATATATAGAAAAGCTTGGATTCTACAAGGATAGTGTATTTATCCCATGTTTTCTCATTTTTGTAGCTTTTTAATGGAATTCTTTAATTTTCAAGTATTTTGCGTATTCTCCGGACCATGCATATTCTCCGGTTCGTATGATTTTTTGTGTCATCGTATTAGTTTTCTGTCGTGGGTCTTATATAGTACTTAAAAAAGTGTATGATATTAGAAGTTCGTAAACATTTCCGATCCCCTTCAACCCCCTTTTCCTGACGTCTACCTATTAAGTATTGAAATTCTTAATTAATTATGATTTTTTGTGGTGCATCACTACATTCTATATATTATTCTAGAATATGATGACCTTCTTTGGTTAGCCCCCCATTTGAGATCTTATTCCCTTTCTGCCTTCATTCTGCTTCGAGGGGAATAGAATAAATGTATCATGATGCTCCTGTATAACATTGCAGCCTGTAAGAAGCTATAACATGTGACTGAATTCATTTTGGGATGACAGGGATACTATAATGGTTATAGAGGGGAGTCAGCCCAATATTCAACATTTGGAGTACCTGGACCGAGGGGTAGCAGTGTCATAGGCAGTGCCACAACAAGCCCCTTCTACCCTTATGTATAGCAGCTTGGCGAAGGATGTGCATCCACCTACTCTACTTCACTGGGGAAAAACTATGGCTTTCACTACAATGCACACCACTTCTATCAATATTCTGCAACTTTGCCTCACCCTTTTGGGCACTTTATGCCTCTTGCACCAGCAACACCTATGAAATCAAGTTCATATTCATCCTTTGGTTTTTTGTCTCTAATATTTCTGCTTATGCCGTGAAAATGGCTCAATCTAAAATATTCTCCATCCAGATAAGGAGGATCTTTTCATCCCATCTGTTATCACATTATTCATAATATCAAACTGCTTGTACTGACTTCTTTGACAGTGTGCTTTGCTATTCCAAAGGCATTAGCATGACTCTTTCTGCTTCAGTTCCTCGTTACTAAAGGATTTGAAACCCAAATCTGCAGTATCTAATATTCCCATCTGTGGTGGCAAACTCTTCTAGCAGTTGGCCATCTAAGACACGTATATGATGGCCCCACATAGGGAGCTACTACTACAACAAAGTTGCATCTGCAGTTACTTTCATCCAAAATCTCACGAATGGGTAGGGTTCCCTTCGAGAGATTCTTAAGATCTCAGTTAACTCAGAGGACATCGTTCCTCAGTTGTCTGTTGGCCTCCCTTGGGAAGGGCTGGCCAATAGTTCTTGCCCAGAACATGCCCTGCATATGGTTAAGCTGCCAAGGTATGTAAGACAACTTACAAGTGCCTAACCAGTCTATATTGCTTAATGGATGAGTGACTTGTAGACTGGACTTGTGACTCTTATATTTAGTCGCACAAGGCAGCACGATTTACCGTTGTGCCTTCCCACATTCATTTGCATGTATAATTTTGTTTTTGCTAGTGAGTTGAGCTTTGTTGAGATTATGGAGCTCAATTGCTTAAATTCACTTGATGTAACTATGTATGTTTAGGATTTATGGACACATATTTTATGCTTTTAAGTTGCATACTTTGCTCATGTCCATGCTCTTCTAGGAGTGGTCTCAAGTTAATTATTTTCTTGTAGTTAGCACATAAATCAACCTTCGGGTAAATGTAGTGAGAGAAGTTGGAGATTTTCAGGTTCGATAAAGAGCATGAAATGTCATTATAATATGGAATGCAGGTCTCTTCCCAGGGTTATCTGGGACGTGTCCTGCAGGACGGCAAGTGTAAAGACATTAATCGAATAGTACACAAACTAGTTTCGTAGATAAATTCATCAGGACTGGGTATGTGATGTAATCATTTTGTAGCATGAAGCACTGCAGATGAACTCTTAATTTCCGAGAAGAATTTACCTAATACACTGCATTTTCACTAATTAGTGACAATTTACCGAGGGTAAAGGAAGAGTTCTTGCTGAATGTAAAACCTTTTTAGTATTTGGTGAGAACTTATTGAGAACAAAAAATGTCATGGGTAAAGTTTGGCGTGTAACTTTCCCCACAATTTGCTGAGAACTTTGGTTCTAGACAATTTAGTGAGAAGAGAAGTCCTTATTAACTAGAAATTATAAACAATTTAACAAGAACTTGGGTTCTTGAAAGTACCGAGATATTCCCTCCTCAGTAAATTGTGACTTAATCCCCATTTACCGAGGATTTGTTCTCAACAATGGTCGAGAACATTCTTTCTCGCTAAATGGGAAGTATTCCTATTTACCGGGGATATTTGGTTTTCACACTCGCTAAGTTATCGGTAAATTCTTTTATATAAAACCCCAAAATTTCTTTTTCGCCAAGACATTGGCCGAGGAGGTATCTACAAAGGCGAGTTCCCTATCACATACTATGATAACATCTTCAATCTAAAAAGTAATTAATTTTATGTATTTGGTAATTTAGTATGATAATTTGATGGATTTAAGTCTTCTTAGTGTCCTTCAATTTTCATAAATGAAGGGGATCGTAGTGGAATAATATTAATTAATCATAGAGAATTATTTATTTAATAAATATAATATTTTATGTCTCTATCACTTTTCTTTGACACGGTGAGGATTAGGATTCCGACTTAAGGCGGAAATCCTAGAGCTTCCTGATGGATGAGAGCTAGCAGCTCGTGATGGTTCTAGATTGTTTCCAATGAGTGACTGTGGCCCAGATTTGCGATTTTATCGGCCACAACGTTGCACTGCCTATTCTCATGAGAAATTCGGAGTGACTCGAATCCGCGGAGAAATACGAGAATATCTGCTACAATCCTTTCAATTTCCCATGGACACCTGATTTGACCCTTGATAGCTTTGATAATCGTTATATTATCCCCTTCTATCTCAATCCTCCTGATATTGCTTTGTTTGGCCTTTAATATTCCATCCTACAATGCCAAAGCTTCAGCCATCAAGACTGATACGTTGCCAAATATTCTTGCAGTTCCAATTAACGGATTTCCATCTGCATCCCTAATAATCAATCCGCCTGAAGCATTTCCATTACTTATCTTAGAGCCATCAAAATTTAACTTTGCAAAATGAGGTTTCGGCCTTTTCCAACGGCTCAACTTTTGTCGTGCAGTTGGCCGTCTTCGAACCATACTATCTTGTGCTTTTTCTTCATTCTCTTGCCACTTCTTGGCTTGTTCCCATTGCCTCAACTGAGCTCGAATATATTGGCTTAGATCTTGTATAACATCATTAGTCGTTGTTTGGAATGCTAGCTTATTCCTTTGATGCCATATGCTCCACCATGTTACTGCAAGTTCAATGAACTCTACTTTCCCTAATTTCCTCTTGATGTCGTATAAAACATTCCTTGGGTTCTGTTGTGGAGGTACATACGTCCTAATGGTTCGCTCGGTATTTACATTTATACTTTTGATCACCCGTAACGTGTGTGGGAAACTAATCATCAAGTGTATTGAGTCTTCGTGGGTTCCATTACACATGAGACATCCTTGTGGAATTGCAATATGTTTTTCACAGAGTCTGTGTTTCGTTGGAAGTTCATTCATATCTATTTTCCATAGTAAATTTTTCACTTTTGGATAGATATCTAATTTCCATATCCAATCATTCATACTCGGATTCATCAAATCCTCTTTCGTAACTTGGCTCACTGTTGACGCTATTGAGAACTATCCATTTTTGCTCGGTGCCCATAGAAGATTGTCATCTATCTCATTATGCAGTATAGGTATTAATGTTATCTTTTCCACTAAATCCATAAGGATGGTTTTGCGTAATTCATCTATTTTCCATTCTCTGCTCGTTGAAATAAATTGTTCCACCTTGGCATTAATATTTTCAATATCATTTTTGTTCACAAACTTTTCCAATGGTTCTTGCATTACCCAATTATCCGTTCAGAAGTTTATTGACTTTCCATTTCCTACTTGCCACTTAAGTCCTTTTTCAAATTCCCCTCTATGTTTGATCAATTGCTTCCATTTCCATGATGTGTTAGGTTTACTTCTATATTCTGCTAGAGTGTTCCTTCTTAAGGTATTTTTCTTTCACAACCTTGACCCAAACATTGTCATGCTTTTTGAGTATTTTCCACAACAGCTTCATTTGTAGTGCCTTGTTCATATCAACAACTTTCCTTATCCCTAGACCGCCATATGATTTTGGTTTACATATTCTGTCCCATCCTATCAGGGGTTTATGTTGTCTATCCTTATTCCAGAAGAAACTCCTGCTGATCGCATCAATTTCATCGTGCACATCTTTAGGCAACATAAAGCTTGAATTAGGTAGTTTGGCTTTGTGGCAAGGTTCGATCTTATTAGGACCGACCTACCCTCCTGAGATAGTGTGCTAGCTTTCCATTTTGATAGTTGTCGTTGTGCATTACCTATATCATGGAGTATTTCTTCGTTGACTTTGCCATTAATGATCGGACATCCGAGAGACTTTTCTAAATTTGTCATCGTGCTAATTATGTTTCTATCACTTGTTTGTCATTTGTGTAGCATTATGGATAATTGCTACTAAAATAATCAGTTCATGATAATGTACGTTGGTAAAATGACCTATCTAAAAGATTCATTTTACCAACGTAAACAACAAGAACAACATTTATTCAGCGGAGCTGCCTGGGTAAATGTTGTTGTTGTTGTGTACGTTGGTAAAATGAATCTTTTAGATAGGTCATGGATGTATAAAAGAAAGAATGAACGAGGAGCATCCAATCTTACATTTTATGTCAGTCTAGAAAGATTTCTTGAGTTTACCTCTACTCAGCTTCCATTCATGAATGACTTGAATATTAGATGCCCCTGTAAAACATGTAAGAGTATGGCGTTCTTATCAAAGGAATAGGTGAGATTGCACCTTGTTAAAAAGGGATTTGTACATGTGTTGCTCATTTGTTTGTTTGCAATCTAAGTAACCAGAACCTTGTACAACACAAAAATGAACTTATAAGGGGTATGTTAGAAATAGACTGTTTAAACAGGGTGTATTCAAATATAAATTGGTGTACCCGCAAAACTGAACTTTGTAGAAACTAGAAGCATCATGTTGCTTATGAGCATGAAGTGCCATCACTAGGAGGTCAAAGGAAATGGTCTAAAAAGCCACAATTGGAGCTCAACCTTAAGATTGCATATGATAGTAGTTTCAACTAAAAATTGCATTTTGGAATAGTAGGGGGATCGGTACAAAGTCTTTCTGGCCCGAAGTAAATTCGTTTTGCAAAGTTGAAATGATTCAGATAATGGCTATTGTAAAAACTAAGACAGACAAAATCCCGAGTGACCAAGTGTGGAGACAAGCAAGTTTTGATAATATAATTTGGTCGCCAGTAGATGAAAAAGTTGGAGGAATATGTGTCGTATGGTAAGATCATCAACTTACTAATGAGATAGTGAATGTGCTAATATGGAAACCTCAAACCTAGATATATCATACTAAAGTGTGTAAATCAAACTACAAGTTATGAAATGGTAATTTATTTCATCTACGCCCCCCGAAAGAAAACCAGAAAAAGGATTTCTGGATAGAATCTACACAACGTGCAAATAGTATTAAGCTTCCTTTGATAAGTATGGGGGGCCTAAATGACATTAAGGAACCTTGCGAGAAGAAAGACGAAGCATTTCCCAAGCTAGCTAAGCCGCTTAGTACGAATCACATGACTGAAGGATATATGTGACGTAAGAGCTATACTAACAACCAAAAATGAATTTACAATGAGAAAAAATAAAATTGAAAACAAGAACATACATGAAAAGCTTGATAGAGTCCTTGTAAATGATCACATACTCTAGTGGTTCCCAAATATTAGAATGTATAACCACGCTTTCTTGACCTCAGATTACTGTAAAATTTCACTAGAGCTTATAAATGGCTAATTAGCAACGTCTAACCATTCAAGCTAGAAATGATGTGGATTCAACAAAAAGAAAACGTGCTTGGAGAGTGGAGTTCACAAATCGAACATATACCTGATAATGAAGAAAATGCAACTTCTCAAAGTGTATGTTAATTGTGGAAGAAAAGAACGTTAGGTAGCACATTTGAACAACTCAAAGAAATTGAGGAAACTCTTGTACCACTACAAAGTACAAACACAAATTATTGTATCTTCACAGCCTGTGATGGTGCAAAAACAACCTCGACTATTAAGAAAAAAGGAATGAATATTGAACTACTGATGTCATGCTTTTTAGTTGGACTTCAGAGGTTGTTTTCTAGGTTGTTTTGTGTCTTTTCCTATTAGTTTGTGTGTTTTGCATGAGATTTCAACTCTCTTTCGAGGGTTGGAGTCGTTTGTTGTTGTTTTTGTGTTTTGTAGGTGTTTGGAGCATTTTAGAGAAGTTTTCGAGCTTTCCCGAGCATTCTAGGAGATGGCATGTTGCGGTGTTCATAGTCAATTCAAGAGGAGCTTTTCAAGGATATCAAGGATGGATCTTCAAGCCAAAAAGTGTATTAAAAGGAGCTACAAGAAGTCTTAAAGGAACCCAAGAAACATCGAGAAAGAAACCCCGAAAGAAGGCTAAGCAATGGGGCAAGTTCGAGCGAAGACAGGAATAAAACGTACTGTCAGAGGGAGGTCGCTGCGACCCACCTTAGGTCGGCCACGACCTACCCATACATGGAAAGGGATGGTCAGCAGCGACCCTTCCATGGTCGGCCCCGACCCTACCGAATCCGATCGCGGACGAAACCTTGCCGCCCAAGTTATTGTATTTTTGGGTGTTTTAGATATGGAAAGAGCTTGTTTTCTTTTTAGATATCTTGTATCCTCTATATGAAGGGCCTTAGGGGTCTCTTTTATCATTCATGCTTTATTCTTCTTAGGAGAACTTGGAAGACAAGGATTTGTTAGGAAGGATTTGTGGATTTGCAAGGCTTGTAAGGTTAGATTTCTTTGTTAATTCAAGTTGTTTGTTTATGATCATGTCTTCTTCTCTTATGATGAATGCTTGCATGATGATGAAGTGTGAGTAGTCCTTTTTTCTAAGGTTGGGGTGTAACCTAACATAAGCATGCATAATAAAACTTGAATCTTTGATCCATGCTTAACCTTTTAATCTCCATCTGTTAAATCTCGGTGGGCCATACATGACGTGGGGGGTACACACGCCAGTTCGTGCGCATATGCGCGGTAAGCCCAACACATACATACATGAGGTTCCACCCTAAAACCAATTGGCAATAGGGGGAGTAGCCCATGTACTTATATGGTGGGTGGTTTATAATCTAATTCCCGATGTGGGATAGATACTTAATCTCAACACTATCCTTTAATCCGACTTGTATGCTTAATTCCTTGATGAAAGTTAAGGCATGTTCTTATTTGCAATTGAATTCAAAGAGGAAATTGTGAATTTGAATAATAATTCGGGTTTAAGACGAAAGTTAAAACCTTTAGAATACAATTAGGATTGCATGTTAACATCTTTATGAAAGTTGAGATTTTGATGTATTTATTTGTGGTGAAAGTCATTCATGAGATTTTAGGTTGAGTTGATCATTGACTATTGTAACTTGAATGCTTGAAGATCATATCTATCTATCTTGTGCTTAATTCCTTTGCGAAAGTTGAGGCATATCTTGTGATTAACCTTAGCGAAAGTGAAAAGTTGGTTGCTTGATTAGATCTAATAGAATTATTTGCGAAAGTTGATATTCCTAGGTTGAAGGATAGATAGAAAGTTGTTTGATTTGCGAAATTTGATTGAATGACTTGAATTGTTTGCGAGAGTTGACTCTTCTATGATCTAGATAGCATGATAAGTTATGAATTCTTATTGAAAGCATGCATGATTATGTTGTGGTGAAACCTTGTCCCTAGATATTTTTCCCATATTTTTGTGTTTTATGTTCGTTTGCTTTGTTTTACTTGTTTTGTTAGTTCGATTGCTAGACAATAGATTTTTCTAACTCCCGTGGACGATCTTGGCTTCGCTATACTCGGCGGGGTCTTGACAAATTTATTTGTTCAAGAATTAACCCTTCAATAACTACCATAAAACATATTGGAAACAACGAGTGAAGACAAAACAGATACAACTCAAGGACTCAAATTCAATGAATTACTATTGACTTATTTCAATGATTTCTAGCCAGATCTTCTAGGACTTGTTACTATTAGGTTATTGTTAGATTTAGAGTGTTTTTGGTTGAGCATCTCTATTTCATAGTAACAACTACATCGTGATAATATTTGGTTATGTTAGTTTTATACATAAGAGAATTAATTTGCAAACTAGGGTAAAAGCTAATTGTTTTATCTTAGATTTGTATCCAATTATACTTTTGTTCTTAAATGCCGTTATTAAACTAAATCTTGATATTTTCATGATTGTTTAATTAGTTAGAGTTAATAGTATTTGGTTGTGCAATTAAATATAATTGATAAAGGAATTGGAATTTCCATTGCATGAGATATTGAGTGAACTCAATGATCAACGATCAACTTGTCAAGCGATTGTAGATGTTTGTTTGGCTATGCTATGTCCCAAATATTGTTACCCAAAACCTTTGAATTATTAGTTTCACATGCTTCAGAAGTTAATTCACACTCAAAACCCCCTTTTTACTTGAGTTTGACACAAAATTTCACTACAAAAGATAATCTATCTCCCTGTAGATTCGACCCTTAATTTCTAAGGACAACAGTTTTTGGTTAGTTTGGGCTCTAAGATGAATAGTGATTTAAAAACGACTAAATTATCGTTTACAAATCGACGTCATTGTCTGGGAGGTAATTATTGTCTTTTGTGTGATTTTGGTGCCAATCTTGGTGTAAACCTATCTTATGGTTCACACAACACGTCCTACTAATCCATGGTTTTGTTCAAGTATAAACAGTTTCAAGATGAACATTTTCATGAGTACTTCACTAGATTCCAAAATTATGCGGATGAACTTGGTGCTTGGGGATGTCATTATAAGGTTGGTGACGTATGTAGTGGCTAACGCAGACCTTGCATCTATGACTCCGCATGAGATTGAGGACTTAGCTCATGTTCCATTTGATGGTCCAATTACAAGAGATAGAGCTAAGAAGTTGAGGAAGGATACTCACGCTTTGCTAGCTCGAATCCCAACCATGATGATCAAGCCACACGAGCCTCAATGGGAGACACACTTCTCTCATGTTCAAAGTTGATGTTTTAAGCATGGTTATTAGATTACTATTTGTGGAAACTTTATGGACTTAGAATGTTTTGTTTTTGACACTTGCCAATTTAAGCGACCTAGTTGTGTTATTGACCAAGGCAATCGTGTACCTCTTCTCTCTATAAGGACGATCCTCTTCCTTGGGAGATAAGCACTATCTTAGATTTATTTCTATCTTTTAGCTTAGTGTTATCATACGACAATAATTCTATTTTTTCATTAAGATATATAAGATTGTTAGTTGGATAGAATTATTGGCCAAGTCTATTGTCTATTTAAACTCTTTTGAGATTAAATACAATTTAGATTAGACCTTTGGAATTAACTTGAGATAAGTTTGATTCCTAAGGTTATTAATCCCCAAACATTATCTTCTTTGCAAGCAAGAGCTCAAACAACATCCAACCTTCTCTTCTCTCGCCCGACGATCAACAATATATAGTCCTTCTTCTCTCAATCTCTCTTTCGAAAATTCATGTTATGAATTCAAATAATTCGTAATTTAATTGTGTAATATTTAGATTATTAATCTAGGTATTTTCATGTGTGTGTGTGTTGTAGGTGGCTGAGAGGAATTCATCTTCTGTAGGCTTCGTTCAAACATACATAGGAGGTTTCAACTCTTGTTGGTTCTACAAATTCAAGAGCGAGCCTTTGTGCTTCTAAGGTGCAAGTGAAGTTTGATCCAAGAGAGGCAAAACACGATCCAAACCTGTGGTTGTTATACACGAAATTGGTGGTTTCTCACGATGCTAAGCAATCACGTATCAAGTGATAGTTAGATTCCCTTGTTTTGTCAAGTTCTTGCTTCAAATTTACTTGCATGATCAGTTTTTACCCTACTTGTCCCTAAGATTGACAACTTTTTGCCTCCACAATAAATCAACCAATCATAACCCAACCTTGGTTGTGCCACCCCCACGGCGGTGCCCCCATTGAATCTCGCCGACACTACCACCCCCACCAAAAATTCCGCAACCTATACCTTGGTCTTCATGGCCTTCTCACATGAGATTCTTTTGCATAGATTGACTTGAATTAATTATTCTTTATATTTGAATGCTCTTTGCTTGTGTTTTAAGTATTCTAGGTTGCATATTTGGTCAACATTGATTGCTTGATAATCCATGCTTATTTTTTCCCTATTTTCTCCGTATAAATTAGCCTTCTTTTCCCTCTTTTTAATTTTGCTTCTAGGTAGTGTCATTGGTAGTATAAATTGATTTTAGTTCATTGCCTGCTTTCATTTTTATATATAAAAAAAATAAAAAAGTCGAGAGTTATAAAAAAGCTCCTCATTATTCGATCCTTGCTTGCTATCTTGCTTGATTCGATCATTGAGTTAGCATGCTAAAATTGGTCTACCCTACCTCGTTGAAGTATCTTTGACCCCATTGTATATTGCTTATTGTGCCCGAAACTGGAACTTGCATGCACCCCTTGTCTCTCTGAACAATGCACTAGCGTCTTAGTAATTCGCTTTATTCACCCCATTTGAGTTTCCTCAACCCTAGTAGGCAATGAGTTTGATTGTTCATAGTTGTTCAAGTTTTCATTTTTTTCAAAGGTTGACTTCTCATCAGGAAAAAGTGTTTTTTTTATGGTTTCTTACCTTTATCCATTGAGTGTGGATTGAAACCGCCTAGATCCTCCCAGAAGATATCCTTCTTGACACGATTCGTACTTAGATTGTCACAGTTTTTTGCAAAGTGAAAGATGTGTGTGTGGAGATGTGGGTGCACAAGTGTTGGCAAGCATGTTAATCTATAGATAGCAAAACACCACATCGAAAGCATACAATTTTCATTTTTAAAATTATTCAGAGTACGGGGGATTTGGGCATACATGTAGCACGTGCTCCAAATTTCTAATTGGTTCTTACACAGAGAGGAATCTTCCCTATCTATGATCATTTCGACCAGACATTTACTCCGCAAACCCCTCTCTCCTAATCGATATATTGCTCCTCGAGCTCCCCTTTCCTCTGCTAGAAGCGATTTGAATAGTCATTGAATCTCTAACCCTAGCCTCCAGATTCTCTTTACTTTATAATTATACCAACCCCACCGCCATGAAAATTTCTTCTTCTTTCTCCTCTTCTTCATCTTATTTAGTCACCCTATAGGCATCAACAGGGCCCTAGGATACTCTTGTTGCCATATCCGAGCAACAAGGCCCTAGGACTTTCTTGTCACCATATCCGTGCTTTGTTCTACCATTGAGATCTTATTTCTATGGTTTCATTTGGGGGGTTGTCTTCATTATGCATGATCTAGGAAAGGAACCCTTTCACATCGCTTATAAATACAAGCTCAAAACTATCTTTAAGGAACCCTTTCACATCATTGTATTTATAGGCGATGTGAAAAGGGTCCTAGGAAAGGAACCCTTTCACATCCCCCAAGCTTAACAAAGCTAAGCTAAGCTGAATCCAACTCTTAATTCAACTTCAGCTAATTTTACCGAACAGACCCTAAATTAAAACTTATTTAGCACCTGATTTTTATAGCAGTTCTAACCTTGTTTTGATGCATTGATTTTTGATTATTCTGTATATAAGACTGATTGAACTGATTTTCTACACAATAGTAACCGAAATCCCAAAAAGGATATCAAAATAAAATATATAGATACTTTTATATATAATATAAGGGTAATATATGGAAAAGATTTACATTAGCTTATTTTAACTCCCATATTACTTGGGGATATAAACTTCCATCAAGTACGCTCACTAGGGCTCTCCAACGGTCTGGATCGCCAGTAACATGGATTGAACCGACCCGTAATTTACAGGTCGAGTCACGGGTCATAAAATTTTCATTTACGGGTCGACCCTTAAAATAAAAATATATTTTTTTAGTTAAACTATTTTTATTGTTTGCACTATGTATTGTATAATTTTTTTATTTTGCTTTGTAAGACACATTTCAATAATTTTATTGGATTGGATGTTGGATGTTAAAATAGTATTGCGTAATCACAAGTTTTTTTAAAAGTATGAAAAACGACATCGTTATACACAATTATATAATTGGGTCAACTCGTGACCCTACCCGTAATTTGACCCATAACTTTGTCAAACGGCTCGGCCCATGAACCGACTCGTAAAACCCGTAAACCGGGTTATGGTTCAGGTTTCGGATCATGTTTTATTGTTCTATCAAATTATGGGTCAACGGGTCGATCCATGACGCATAAACCGGATTACGGTTTAGATCGGGTCGACTCGTGGACACCCCTAACGCACACCAGCCACTACAAAAGAACTTAGTTTCTTACATAGGCATGAATAAGTTTCTCTAAGCTCTATTTATATATACTCCGTCCAATGGATCCTAAACTCCTAAATACTATCCAAACCTTACCTTAGATATTATACTTTCTCTCTATGGATATAAGAGTACTACATACTACAATATATCATTTTTTTGCCTGTAACTATGTTATATTTTTCATTAGTCTTGTATTTACAAGTTTTTCATATTCATTCATTATCCATAACATAATTATGACACTTTTTATTTAATACGAACCAGTTTTTTATATATTGAAAATACAAGTATACAAAATACAATAACCGAAATTACAATGAAAATGGAAGAGACTAAGAAGTCTATAAAGAAATTACAATAACTGAAACAAATAACAATACATTATTTTGTGATAATACGTTCATAAAGGAAGAAAAAAAAGGAAATAAATTAAAGGAAATAAAAGTGGGTTATAGACTTGCAGAAGTTGCAGGCCCATAAATTCCTATGCGCCAGGTATTATTTTCTTGTGTGTATATCATTACCCTTTTTTAATAGGTTTGAGCATAAAAAAACGCTTGGAGTTGCAGTTGTGATGCTTCAAATTCTCTACCCAAAGCAAAGCCGAGGTTCTCAGTTCAAAAAGACTCTAAGTTCCTTGTTGCTTTCTCTAAAACTCAAAAAGAGCGTCAAATACCTTCCCATCTGGCCATGCACTCCCTCTCTCTGAAAACGCCCTTTCCTCTCTCTCCAATGGTGAAGAACACCCACCATGCACGGCGTTCTACACCGACCACCAGCATGGCCAAGGACGTGGGCATGGCTCTCAAGTCGGACTCCGACACCTCCAACGTCTCTCTCATTGTGAGGGTGGCTAGGCTCCGAGCTAAGCAAGCGACTAAAGTGGCTGAAGCGGCTTCCTCCCCGGAGAAGCCTTTCAAGAAGCATCGCAAGTGGCCTGACTCCGACCGCAACAAGGCCACCCGCCAACGTATATGGAGCAAGGAGGATGTGGTTGCTATACTGCAGGGCATGATCGACTTAAAGTGGCAAGTGGGCATCGATCCCATATCCGACCCCGCCAACTTCCTCGTTTCCATCAAGCACTCCCTCCATGTCGATGCTGATCCCAAGTAGTTGGTGGACAAAGTCGGAAGGCTCAGGACGAGGTGTTGGGTTCTAGGGATGCAAACGCAGCGGAAAAACATTAAATATGATCCCAAACCCTAGCCAAGGATCTTTAGTTCACCAAAGAGCCCCAAGTGTTGCTCCTCTAGCGGAATCCACGAACACGAATGGGACAATCACCAACACCGAAACTGTTTCCTTGAACGGTTCTAGGTGTTTGCTTGGCCATATTAATTAACTCTACTTCCCTCAAACTTGGAAGAATTAATTAACATGAAAATTTGGAGCCCAATGAGAACATCACGGAAGAGTGTACGTAGGTGGATATGGTAGGGTTTTCTTAACCTCGATCAATTTCCATTGACCGATTGTATTTCTATATATATACACACGTCAATCTATTGGCACATACTGCACATACTTATCAATCGGCTAAATACGTACATACCTATCTATGACCCATTAGTTATGGCTATCAATCTTAATCAATTACATATAATAAGTAATCGGATATTATTTGATATTATCTTGTACGCTTGCCTTAAGAGATAAAGTCTATCTATTATCTCCATATTGATCTAATTTTCTACAATTATAACTAATCAAATATCCTTATGATTAATTATAAATATCCAAGAAAATAATATTTTCTCCATATTTATCTCAGGGGCCTAATAAGACTAAGACCTATCGAACCCGACCCGTTAAATACTAGACCCGATGACTTTGGTCATAGTGCATATACCATCAATCTCTCACTTGTATTATTACCAATCTCAAGTCATTACCTTAGTAACCTTTGGTTTAAAGTCAACTCTCAATTGTTCCAAGCTTTCTTCCAGAGTAACAATCTAACTCCGAAACTATGTTGATTCATTTCTAATAGCTTTAGAATGTTTCAATCAACAATCTTGATTTCCCATCTATCGTGCTTATGCGTGCGACCATCTAGGTTTCTATCTCGAAGGTAATGTTATCCAACATAAGTCAAGGTAACCGTCTAGCAACAGTTGTTGACCACCCAACAAGACAGAAATGGTTGGTGAACCATGTACCTCCATGAAATGATTACTGTGTAATTCGATTTCTTCATCTTTAATATCAAGATTAAGTTAGTGCATGAGGCGTCATCACTTATCTTAATCCTTTATTTGGTTAAACCGAGATAACATAGACTCAAAGTGCTACCATGGACATGAATTTTAGAGTCACTTATATCTCAACCAAAAGGCCTGTGATATTGCTCTCTAATCCAAGAGAGGGATGAATCCTTTCTTGAGTCAATCACTACCCTCTTTATACTTTGCCTCAAACCTAATAACCGTATTAGTTGCAACTCATAAAAGCCACGTTTAAAGGTATCAAAGTCGAGACTCCATGCATAGGATAATGTGACAGTCTCAAGTCATAAGATCACTTACACTTATTCATGTAGAGGAGGAACCAATGACGCTTTATACATGTAGTATCCTCTAATTCGGGTCAGTCCGGTGGCTCTAATTATCCTTGAGCACCCACATGAATGACTTGGAAGATCTATCCCTCGGTTCAGCGAGATGAACCTATAGTCACTTCATATATTGGTCTATAGCATCAATGTCCCCTCTTGACACTAAACCGACCAATGACAATTTAAGAATATAACCATGTCATTGTACTCCCACTAACAATAACTTCTCTTATCATCGTTTATGACAGGACATTATATTCCTTAGGACTTTAATAAACAATAATGCGCCAGTAGAAATGCAACATAATTGCGATAAATACCGCCTTTTATAAAAACTTAGGATTCTTATGTACTCATTTTTCAATATGACTCTTCAAGCTTACTGGACTCCCAATCTTAAGCTCCTCACATAGGGCTTATGTTTGTACTGAGGTATGACCTTAGTCAATGGATCTACAACCTTTCCTGTTGCTTTTATATCTGCTATCTACAACGTTCCCTCATTGATTCATTTCCCAAGGATATATAGTACTTCCAAAGTACAAACTGATAACTATATCTTAGCTTAAATCCATTAAGAAGTAGTTCCACTGGTTATACATAAATAATATGCTTGCGACCAAGATCATCTTGATCTATCTAAAATTAGTATCAATGTATCTTTTGATAACTAATTTAACCATCTTCTCCATCATAAACAATAATCTTTCTCAAACACTAGAGAATATTGTTTCCAATAAATCTTCTGATTCTAAATTGGATCAAGTTGATGTCTACTCAAATTGTTGTTTGCATTTGATAAATCAAACTGAGAACATATATATATGTCATTAACTTAGACTGAGAAACTACACACACCTAAATTTGTGTAGTATGATCTCTAAGATCTGTCTCATCTAATACTCTTTGGAGAAGAATATAAAAGCAAATCCTCGGTATACTTTAGAGGTGGTCATTTCTTGTTGATAAGAAGTATAATATCCCATATAAAGTTAGGAACTCACTCCCACTATCTTTTGTAAATGCGGAGACATTTCAAGCTTTTAATGAAGTCTTACATCTTAAATGCTTCATTTATTCCAGAGTCTAATTCTGTCTTGCTTTAGTCTTTATATATACTATTCAACGCATAGACTTTACTTGTACCAATGGATGATGTTCTGAAACCTTAAGGTCATTTGACATGAACTTCCTTGTTCAACTTTCTATTAAAGGAAAGTGGTTTTACATCCATATAACAAAGCTAAAAGCCACAAGTTCCATCACAATCAAGAATTATAACGGACTTTGTATAAGGTTCTTGGTAACAAGCCTTCTTAAAGTTAGTTCCATAATATTGAGAAAAGTTTGTTCCTAACCAACCTTTAGGAAATTGTATTTCAGATGTACTTGTCTTTAATCTTCTTTGAAGACATCTTGCATATTACAAATCACATTTGACTTGTGCATCTACCAACCTTTCTTTGTTAGTATATATAAAGTCCATAAATTGAATGGTTCCTAACCATTATTATAGCTTGATAATTAAGTGCTCACTTGTGGGACAAACAATTATCATCATTAAACTTAGAAGAGTGATATGCTTTCATGCTTAGTATAAGAGGAACTAACTTGTCCTCTTTCTACTCATGAAAACCCACAAACTTTCTTGTTTTTGATTGACGTACCAAAACAGATTGCTCTTATTCCAACCAATATCTAATTACAATAAGACATCTTTTACTCCCACTACTTTTTATAGAGACAACTTATCTTTTCTAATAATGTAGCTTCCTGAGTAACCAATATGTCGTAACTCATAACACTTGATCTTTAGACATTACTACCAACAAATAATACTTTTCAATGTCTTGGTTGGAATATAGTTTAACATGTGGAATTTTACAGCCAAAGCCAAACTAAAAGTTCCAATGTAAAACTTGCATGATTCACCAAGAGTAATAACCTTTGCTATTAGTTACAAAAACATACAACTACTATGTATGATTTTCAGTAACTCTTATTTAGCCTTTCTTGGTTTAGTAACCATACTCTAGTTACTCTTTTTGACATAGTAACTCTACAATTACCCTTCTTGGTAATTTAGTCACTCTCTTGTAAACATACAACCATCTATCTATGGATTCAAATCCTAATATCCAAATAGATGTAGCGGTGTATTTCTTGTTTACATGATCTTTTTTTATGTCAAACATAAATGTGGTTTGAGTCATCATCATTCTGTATCTTTCTCATCCATGCATAAACTTGGTTTCTCTAAGTTCAACAATGTGATTATTCTAATGTTCCATAATTATTGAACATTCAAGTAAAAGAATGATATTTATATTCAAACTAAGATAAGCATGAACTAACTTGAATTATGGTATCCAATACCAAACTTGAAACAGACATGTTGCACTTAGACACCTATTTAAAAAACTCGGCATCCTTGTATTCTTCTAATCCAAGAAGGTAATGCAACATTTCATCCAAAGGTTCTTTTCTTGCAATGGAATTGCTTAACCATATTCTTACTATCCAATCTTGCTTGTATTCAGAATTCTATGGCAATTTCTTTGACTTCACATCATTAGCCTTAGGAAATTTCATTCCTTATTTCCTCTTACTATCAATAACAAAACTTGTGAAGTCTAAGATCACTTGGATGTCACGATATCCTTTTCGATAATCCCTTAAGTCGCCAAAATATCTCTGAGATTTTTGTATATCTTGTTCAATCTTTATGATGAACTAAATCCTCCAATACTAACCAGAAGTTGTAAGAACTACTTGGAACCTTAAATTTCGAGTTTACATGTACCAATTCACTTTAAGACATAAAACTCCATTAGGTTCACTTTTACAGCTTGTAATCAATCGAGTCTAGAGATGTCAAGATCTCAACTCTCACATACTTGGAATAGATCTTGTAAGCTAGCATCAAACTTTCTAACTCGAAAGATCTATAGTCATTCCTGCAATTTTAGAAACTTTTGCATAGACTTTGATGCAATACACATATAGTAAATCCTCCTAGAATTTGCTAGAAGCCTTTACTTCGGCTTCTTGGATACATTAAGCGAATTTGATCAACTTTGATTTTTCTAGGATATATATCATCTATGACTCAATTAATTTCCTTAATTTTCCTAGTCAATTGATAAAGTTTTGTCCAATTTGTATGTTATCCTTATCTCGGATATGTCGCAGTATATATAACAATCTTACATAATATTCATAGCATACAAGTACATAAAAATAAAATAAGCAGCATAATAAAAGGTCTTTTAAAACAAACAAAAATCCCACTATTTATTCATAACCAATAGCCCTCACATTGATTTAGGAGATTTACGTTGCTTTAATTCTCTAGCTGGATTAAAATCCCAATTTGTCTAGCTTGCACAAAACTTTGGCTGTACCTACAAACTAGATTCATCGGGGAGGCCTTTATTTTGCCAATTGCACATCCATGCAACTTTCAGTATCTATTGGATGGCGCCCTTGCTAATAAATCAAATCCATGAATTATATATCCAACACTTGCTCCTTGAACAATTTAACCTTAGTTTTGGCTAACAAGTTAAACGTTCAAGTTAAATCAACCCATTTGTACGACACAGTGCGACATGAATTTGGATGATTGAAATTACTATTAACACATGTTCTTCTACGCATACAATCATACAAAGCTTTGATACCACTGTTGGGTTCTAGGATGCAAACGCAGCTGAAAAAACATTAAATATGATCCCAAACTCTAGCCAAGGATCTGTATGATAACGTAGAACATGTGAATAGTTTAGATAATTACCACGTTAAGAAGCTCCCCTCCCCCTCCACGACCCTAAGGTAGCTCCGGGTCATTGGCCAATCTAGTGTTTTCTGGGGTCTGGATGAAGATGTTGTAAAACTAGGCTTGGAATTTTCCAACAAAGGTGCTAAAGATGAGATTGAAGAGGAATGGAGGAAGCTCCACTTCGAAGAGGGTCTCCTCTTGGTCACGAACCTGGATTTGGCCCATCGTGAGGCTCATATGATTTTTGAATCTCTCATATCAGTTGCAAATTACGGGGCCATTCTCAATTTGGAATCTGCTAGTATTTTGTATGTTTAACTAACAATTGTGCTTTACTCTTTTGGTTTTTTTAGACCAAGCAGTAGAACCCCAATGTGTGCTCTTATTTTGGATTTTGGTTACGGTGTAACTCCTAGCTTTGAAACTCATCTTTTGTAACTGGTTTGTTTTGTAGTTCATTGTCGTCCGTCAAATCCACTTCTATCTTTCAATCTATGCTCTTTATATAATATATTAAGACATTATTTTGGAAAAAATTACCATTTATCTATAGGTGACAGCTAAGATAACAAATTAAATTGGCGCAAAACCACTTAATTCTGGACCAGAAGATATATTCTTGCAAGGGGAACCGCCTTTTTTCCTCTTCAAATTGCTCTACGTCATCGTTAGAAGAGCAATATATTTCCCACAATCGTATATTATTCCAGTTTTATTTAGTCCTAGCTGCTAGTAGTAGCTATGGTTGCATGTATATGCTTGTTATTTATTTACTTATTGAAAGCTATAAAAGAAGTCGAGCAATTAAGAGTGTACACAATGGTAGACTAGCATCTTGATCATATAAAAAGAAATCATATTTAATAAAATAATATAAAAGAGGGGCTTTGGTCATCAATTTGGCGTTCATGATGGCCAAAAAAGAAATTGGTTTTTGCAAAAGAAGGTGACATGTGTACATTTATACCACTCTTTGTTTTATTTTTTATTTACCTAATTAAAAAATAAGTATTATGATAGAATTATATTGTGCATATATTTTCATATCTTTATATCCTTTTGTATGACTATGTATATCTTTTATGTGCTTGGGCTCCAAGGCAACTCTTGTATAAATATCTCCCTTGAGATCAATAGTAAAGCAAACAAAACATTGTTCAATCCTTTCTTAGTTTATATGGTATCAGAGCCAGGTTTTTGGCCAACCATTAATCGTACTCTAACAAAACCAATGATGATTTTCATTTTCTGCTTTAGTTTGAGCAATAACCATGATGATTCAGTTTGTAATTACTACTAGCTCTACGCAGTATTTTCTTGCTTTCAATGATAATGGTATTCTTTATTTTACGGTAAACAAGAAATCAAGAATAGAATTAAATTGGATTTAGCTAAGCTCATCGGTTAATATTTCTATATATGTAATACTCACCAACTTTTTTCGATTTTATAGTATTATTTTTTTGATCAAATGATATCATAGTATTATTATGTAACGGGATCAACAATTGGATTTTTCTTTTGATTGGATTGATGTAGTCATCCAATTTTTTTGTACGTAGGCAAGCGGATTTGGCTAGCGGTATTCCTGGGAGTGTAACAGTTGCACATTTTGGCTATAATGGCTATATACAAAAGTTAACCTACTATAGGTTAATAATAACACAACTATAATCCTTCTACTCACAGTTATCTTGATAAACGTTGGCCTTGAGTGAATTTACCGGTTGCAGGGTACGTGCTTGGGCACCGATGGGATGACGGATGGGTCCCGGCTCCTCAGACCGAAGTGGGTTAATGGATAGAGTCCCAGCTTGGGAAGCCGGAGGTCTTCCCTCAATACACACAGCACACTCAACCAACACAAAAGAAATGATGTGATGGGCCACTTGTGAACACCAACCCACAATTTCAATAAGGGATGTAATTACGTAATTAGATTAACTTGATTAAGTTGGGGCTTTATGTAATGTTTTTCTATTATTTTTATTTCGATAGGTTAAATGTGATACAACGTTTTCACATTTTAATTCTATTCGCTTTGTACGCTGTAGTTTGATGTTTTCAAGTTAATGAAATGTTTATTCTCTATTTCTATGGATATTTGAGTACTACATACTACAATATACTAGGCTTTTTACCTATAACTATGTTAATTTTTTCATTAATCTTTTATGTATAAGTTTTTCATATTCATTCATTAACCATAACATAATAATGACATTTTTTAATTAATACGAACCAGTTTTTTATATATTGGAAATAAAAGTATACAAAATACAATAACCGAAATTACAATTAAAATGGAAGAGACTAAGAAGTCTCTTGAGAAATTAGAATAACCTAAACAAAATAACAATACACTATTTTATGATAGTAAGTTCATAAAGGAAGAAAAAAAGGAAATAAATAAAAGAAAATAAAAGTGGGTTATAGACTTGTAGGAGTTGTAGGCCCATAAATTCCTGTGCGTCGGGTATTATTTTCCTGTGTGTGTATCATTAACCTTTTTTAATAGATTTGAGTATTAAAAAACGCTTGGAGTTGCAGTTGTAAGTTGTGACGCTTCAAATTCTACCAAAAGCAAGGTCGAGACTCTCAGTTCAAAAAGACTTCGAGTTCATTGCTGCTTTCTCCAAAACCCAAAAAGAGCTTCAAATACCTTCCCATCTGGCCATGCTCTCCCTCTCTTTGAAAACCCCCTTTCTTCTCTCTCAAATGGTGAAGAAGACCCAGTGGGAACCACGTTCTGCACCGACCACCGGCATGGCTAAGGGGCGTGGTCATGGCTTTCGAGTCGGACTCCGACACCTTTAACGTTCCTCTCATTGTGAGGGCGGCCAGGCTTTGAGCGGCTAAAGTGGCTGAAGTGGATGAAGCGGCTTCTGCCCCCGAGAAGCCTTTCAAGAAGCATCGCAAGCAGCTTGACTCCGACCGCAACACGGCCAACTGCCAGCGTATGTGGAGCGAGGAGGACGAGGTTGCTATACTACAGGGCATGATAGATTTCAAGTGGCATGTGGGCATCGATCCTATCAACACGGCCAACCCCGTCAGCTTCTTCTTTTCCATCAAGCACTCCCTGCATGTCGATGTTGATCCCAAGCGCGCAGTTGGTGGACAAAGTCGGAAGGCTCGGTCACGAGGTGTTGGGTTCTAGGGATGCCAACGCAACGGAAAACCATTAAATATGATCCCAAACCCTAGCCAAGGATCTGTATGATAACATAGAACAAGTGAATAGTCTAGATAATTACCTCGAAATTAGAAAACGAATTGCAAGTTAAAACTTTTCCTTAGATCACCAAAGAGCCCCAAGTGTTGCTCTTCTAGCGGTATCCACGTACACGAACGGGACAATCACCAACACCGAAACTGTTTGTTAGAACGGTTCTAGGTGTTTGCTTGGCCATATTAATTAACTCTACTTCCCTTAAACTTTAGAGAATTAATTAACATGAAATATAGGAGCCTAATGAGAACATCACGGCAGAGTGTACGTAGCTGGATATGGTAGGGTTTTCTTAACTTCAATTTCCATTGACCCAATGTATGTGTATATATATATATATACACACGTCAATCTATCGGCACATACTCCCGCATACTTATCAATCGGCCAAATATGTACATACATATCTATGACCCATTAGTTATGGCTATGAATCTTAATCAATTACATATAATAAGTAATCGGATATTATTTGATCTTATCTTATACGCTTGCCTTAAAAGATAAAGTTTATCTATTATCTCCATATTGATCTAAGTTGTACAATTATAATTAATCAAATATCCTTATGATTAATTATAAATATCCAAGAAAATCATTTTTTCTCCAAATTCATCTCATGGGCCAAATAAGACAAACACCTATTGAACCCGACCCGATAAATACTAAGCCAATGACTTTGGTCATAGTGCATATACCAGCAATCTCTCACTATGGATATTTGAGTAGTACATACTACAATATATCAGTTTGTTACCTATAACTATGTTAATTTTTTCATTAATCTTTTTTTTACAAGTTTTTTATATTCATTCATTAACCATAACATAATTATGACATTTTTTTATTTAATACGAACCAGTTTTTTTTATATTGGAAATAAAAGTATACAAATACAATAATCGAAATTACAATGAAAATGAAAGAGACTAAGAAGTCTATAAATAAATTACAATAACCAAAACAAATTAACTATGTTATGAGAATACGTTCATAAAGGAAGAAAAAAAGGAAATAAATAAAAGAAAATAAAAGTGGGTTACAAACTTGCAGCAGTTGCAGGCCCATAAATTCTTGTGTGCCGGGTATTATTTTTCTTTGTGTATATCATTACCCTTTTTTTAATAGGTTTGAGTATTACCAAAAACACTTGGAGTATCAGCTGTGACAGTTCAAATTCTACCCACAGCAAAGCCAAGGCTCTCACTTCAAAAAGACTTCGAGTTCCTTGCTGCTTTCTCCAAAACCCAAAAAGAGCTTCAAATACCTTCCCATCTTGCCATGCTCTCCCTCTCTCTGAAAACTCCCTTTCCTCTCTCTCCAATGGTGAAGAAAACCCACTAGGCACGACATTCTACACCGACTACCGACATGGCCAAGGGCGTAGGCATGGCTTTCGAGTCGGACTCCGACACCTCCAACGTCCCACTCGTTGTGAGGGCGGCCAAGCTCCGAGCTAAGCGAGCGGATAAAGTGGCTCAAGTGGCTTGAGCGGCTTCCTCCCCCAAGAAGCCTTTCAAGAAGCATCGCAAGCGGCCTGCCTCCGACCGCAACAACTCCAACCGCCATCGTATGTGGAGCGAGGAGGACAAGGCTTCTATATTGCAGGGAATGATCGACTTCAAGTGGCAAGTGGGCATCGATCCCATGTCTGACCCCCTCCAATGCTGAAGAAGACCAACTAGGCACGACATTCTACACCGACCACCGACATGGCCAAGGGCGTGAGCATGGCTTTCGAGTCGGACTCCAATAGCTCCAACGTCCCTCTCATTGTGAGGGCGGCCAAGCTCCGAGCTAAGCGAGCGGCTAAGGTGGCTGAAGTGGCTTGAGCGGCTTCCTCCCCCGAGAAGCCTTTAAAGAAGCATCGCAAGCGGCCTGACTCCGACCACAACAACTCAAACCGCCAGCATATGTGGAGCGAAGCGGACGAGGTTGCTATATTACAGCGCGTGATCGACTTCAAGTGGCAAGTGGACGTCGATTCCATGTCCGACCCTGCCAGCTTCCTCCTTTTCATCAAGCACTCCCTGCATGTCGATGCTAATCCCAAGCAGTTTTTGGACAAAGTCGGAAGGCTCAGGACGAGGTGTTGTGTTCTAGGGATGCAAACGCAGCGGAATAACGTTAAATATGATCCTCAACCCTAGCCAGGGATTTGTATGTTAACGTAGAACATGTGAAGACTTATCTAATTACCTCGAAAGTAGAAACCAAATTGCAAGTTTAAACTTTTCTTTAGATCACCACACAGCCCCAGCTGTTGCTCCTCAAGCGGTATATATCCACGCACACGAACGGGACAATCACCAACACCAAAACTGTTTGCTAGAACGGTTTTAGGTGTTTGCTTGGCCATATTAATTAACTCTACTTCCCTTAAACTTGGAAGAATTAATTAACATGAAATTTTGGAGCCCAATGAGAACATCACGGCAAAGTGTACGTAGGTGGATATGGTAGGGTTTTTTTAACCTCAATTTCCATTGACCGAACGTTTGTGTATGTATATACACACGTCAATCTATCGGCACATACTACACATACTTACGAATCAGCCAAATACGTACATACATATCTAGACCCATTACCTATGGCTATCAATCTTAACCAATTACATATAATAAGTAATTGGATATTATTTGATCTTATCTTGTACGCTTGCCTTAATAGACAAAGTTTATCTATTATCTCCATATTGATCTAACTTTCTACAATTATAATTAATCAAATATCCTTATTATTAATTATAAATATCCAAGAAAATCATCTTTTCTCCAAATTTATCTCATGGGCCTAATAAGACTAAGACATATCGATTTAGAATCTGTTAGTATTTTGTATGTTTAACTAAAAGTTGTGCTTTACTCTTTTGGGTTTATTAGACAAAGTAATAGAACCCAAATGTGTGCTCTTGTTTTGGATTTTGGTTATGGTGTAATTCCTAGCTTTGAAACTCGTCTCTTGTAACTGGTTTGTCTTGTAGTTCATTGTCTTCCATCAAATCCACTTGTATTTTTCAATCTATGATCTGTATATAATATATCAAGATATTATGTTGGAAAAAATTACCATGTATTCCACAGATGACAGCCAAGATAACAAATTAATTTGGCGCAAAACCATTTAATTCCGGACTAGAAGATATATTCTTGTAAGGGGAACCGCCTTTTTTCCTCTTCAAATTGCTCTATGTTATCGTTAGAAGAGCAATATATTTCCCACAATAGTATATTATTCCACTTTTATTTAGTCCTAGCTACTAGTAGTAGCTATCGTTGCATGTATTTGCTTGTTATTTATTTACTTATTGAAGTTAAGCTGTAAAAGAAGTCGAGCAACTAAGAGTGTACACAATGGTAGACCAACATCTTGGTCATATAAAAAAAGAACATATTTAATCATAAAAAAAATATAAAAGAGGGATTTTGGTCATCAATTTGGCCTTCATGATGGCCAAAAAAAATTTGGTCTTTGCATAAGAAGGTGACATGTGTACATTTATACCACGCTTTTGTATTATTATTTATCTACCTAATTAAATAATAAGTATTATGATAGAATTATATTGTGCATATCTTTTCATATATTTCTATCCTTTTGTATGATTATGTATATCTTCTATGTGCTTGGGCTCCAAGCAAACTCTTGTGTATATATCTCCCTTGAGATCAATAGTAAAGCAAACAAAACATTATTCAGTCCTTTCTTAGTTTATATGGTATCAGAGCCAGGTTTTTGGCCAACCATTAATTGTACTCTAACAAAACCAATGATGATTTTCATTTTCTGCTTTAGTTTGAGTAATAACCATGATGATTCAGTTTATAATTACCACTCTATGTAGTATTTGTTTGCTTTCAATGCGAATGGTAGTCTTTGCTTTACGGTAAACAAGAAATCAGGAATAGGATTAAGTTGGTGTTAGCTAAGCTCATCGGTTAATATTTCTATATATGTTATACTAATACTAATATGTTATAATAAGGATAATAATTTATACTATGAATAAATTCATATGTATGCAATAGGCTGAGAAAAATAGCACTCACCAGCCTTTTTGGATAATATAGTATTATTTTTTTGATCAAATGATATTATAGTATTATTATGTACCGGAAACGATAATTGGATTTTTCTTTTGACTGGATTGATATAGTCATCCAATTTTTTGGTATGTAGGCAGGCAGATTTGGCTAGCGGTAATCCTGGGAGTGTAACAGTTGTACATTTTGGCTAGAAAGGCTATATATAAAAGTAAACCTACTGTAGGTTTATAATTCCACACGCTATCCTTCTACTCACAGTTATCTTGATAAACGATGCCCTCGACTGAATTCACCGGTTGCAGGGTGCTTGGGCACCCGATGGGATGGATGGGTCCCAGCTCCTCAGACCGAAGTGGGGTAATGGACAGGATCCGGGCTTAGGAAGCCGGAGGTCTTCCCTCAATACACACAGCACACTCAACCAGCATAATAGAAATGATGTGATGGGCCACCTGTGCACAGTGGCGGAACCAGGATTTGAACCATATATTATTGATAATTATTATACGCCTAAAGTTTATGTATATGGCTAAAATAATAACTTACATATTTTCAAATCACATAATGCAATCGTACGCCTAGAGTTTGAACATATAGAATTAATTTGTTGTATGTTATTTCTATTTTGAATTTAAGATACTTAAATTGTTCATTTCTCTAAAATTCTAAAGTCTTTGTTTTACCTAAATACTAAAAGAAAATAATTTCTAATCTAATTAATTATTAAATCTTTTAATAATTGTACTTCCATAATCTATTTAAACCGGCTTTCATAATCTAGTTATTTTTTTCGGTTCAAAAAGGGGGCTAAGAGCCTAGAACTTTTAAGGTGTACTTGTGTCAAAGGGCATCACAGCAGTAAGGTTTACTTGGGAGGAGGAGGAATTTGCTAATGGCTAAATTAATTGGTTAATAAATCAACAAGTTAATCTAGTTACTTAATTACGTCCCTCTTTGAAATGTACCTGGGTTGTGTGGCAGGTGGCCCATCCCATCAATTATTTTGTGTTGGCTGAGTGTGCTGTGTTTATTGAGGGAAGACCTCCGGCTTGGGAAGCCGGAATCCTGTCCATTTCCCCTCCTCCGTGTGAAAATTCGAGTTCCGTATAGACTCTGTTTTCCAATTTCGTTAATTCTTGTTGATTTATCCTTCGAGTAAGTTTCGGGACGAAACTTTCTTTTAGGAGGGTAGTATGTAATACCGGGTCTAGCCGATCATGCTTTTGTTCCGTTCTTTGACCCATAAGCCTGAGATTAATTACCTAATCAACTTAAGCAAATCCACTAGTATTATTATTAATTGTAAATATTATAGTCGGATAGTTAGCTAGTTGTTAATTAATTTGTAAGTCCCGATCAATATATGAGAATCTAAATTAAAAAAAAAAAAGGAGTATATCCAACCTATGCGTATATAGCTACGTTAAACCTATCTTTATTCGCAAAAGCCATTCATTCCTGCCGTCACCGCTGCGATCGAATTCCAGAGTCGCACCCCTTTCGATTGAATCCTTGAGCTCGTCGTCCGTCATCGAATTCCGGTGTTGTCCAAGAACTCGTTTTCTCTAGTAGTTGTCGTCGTCCGGTGGTCGCCGTCGTCAACACACCCCGCTTCCAATTTCGGTAAGCTTCCTTTCTTCTAGGTCCTCCGCGGTTTGGGCGTAGCGTAAGGGGGTCGGATCATGACGGCCGTCGTCGCTGGGTAGAGTTTCCATTGGGAGTCGGTTTGCTCAGGGTCGTGTTCGGTCTCGGGCGGGCTAGCAAGTCGTCGTCTGAGGCGGTTCGGTTATTCCGGGGTGGTGTAGTTGTGAGCGTAGATCGACCTTAGGTTGAGGGGATCATCGGATCTGGGTTTTGGGAGTTGGGCTCGCTCGAAGAGGTGATCGGGTCCGTGAAGTCAGTTGGAGGGCTGTCCGGCGAGAGATAGGTGCGTGAGGAGATCGAGAGGAGTTCTTGAGGTGGGTTCCTGAGGAGTTAATTAGAAGATTGATGTATAGTTATAAGCCAGGTGGTTTGGTGGGCGTGGAAGTGGAGATGTGGGGCGGTCTTTGGCGAGGAGACTAAGGTGCAAGATAAGACGGCGTTCGTGATCGAGCGAGCTTTGGAGGCTAGGAAGGCTGCAGGTATGTCTTCATCTCGTGCTTCTGTGTCAAATAAATTAGTGCAGGGGATTGCTTGGGAGAAACCGGAAGTGGGTTGGATCAAAGTCAATTCCGATGGTGCGGTTAAAAATGGCCTAGCAGCGGCGGGTGGAACGCTTCGAAATAGCGATGGCGAATGGATAGGTGGCTTTGTGCATAATGTGGGAGCTTGCTCGGTCCCGATGGCGGAGCTTTGGGGGATCTTGGACGGTCTCAAGTTGGCTTGGAACAAGGGTTTTCGCAAGGTTATGGTCGAATCGGATTCCAAGCTGGTGCTCAACATGATTCAAAATAGAATTAACAAGAGTCATCCTCTTGCTAGCCTGGTTATGCAATGCCATGGCTTCATTAGTAGGGATTGGTCGATCCAATTCCGTCATGTGTACCGTGAGGCGAACTCCGTTGCGGATTCCCTTGCGAGTTTAGCTTTTGATTTTAGTATAGGCTTTCATGTATTGCTTGCCCCTCCCGAGGGGATTCTTTCTTTGTTGTCTAATGATGTAAGGGGTCGGGCTATCCCCCGAGTGATGACTACTTAGCCCTTTTTCGAATTTTTAATAAAACGCCCCTTGAGGGTCCGGAGAGTGCCGTCTCTCCTTCGACAAAAAAAAGAAAAAGACGTACGTATGATTATAGAAGTAAAAGAGACTAAGATTACAAAATTAAAATTGTAGAGATAGCTAGATGAAATCAATATGTATAATTAACCGGGTTGCCTTGGGCCTGTTTTGGAGGTGGGGTCAAAGTTTGACCGGATTGGTCTAAGGTTCGATGAGGTGGAGTGTTAAGTAGCCTTAATTAGGAGTTTTTGGTCAATCGGGTTAAGTCGAGTTCTGTCTAGCAGGTTGATTGAAGAATGCGTATTTATAATTAATAATTAATTGAAGAACGCATTTATTAAAATTAATTATTGTTTCTAGGAAGTTGATTTTGCTGGGCCGCTGTCGTTCCTGGTTCATAAAGAAATTCCTTTGTCTTTCAAGTAAGTCGATTTTCGACTTACTCAGTCCTGCTCTAGCCTGTTAGGGTTGCGTGGTAGTTATGGGGTTGGTTTTGGGAACTAGTCCCGATCGATCTTTTAAAGTGTTTTGATATGTGTGCTATGTGTAAATGATTTTGGAAACCCGTTTTGAAAGTTGTTATCTATATACGCATATTTTCGTCGTCATTTTCTCTGTGATGGGCAGCTCTCCAGTGGAGGCTTATTGTGGATGGTTGTGATGAGATGGATGGTTGTGATGATATGGACGGTTGGATTGAGGATGGATGGTTATGAGATGGCCCATCTCTGAGTCCGGCGTGAGATCGATACGCCGTTGTCATGGCATTTGGTGTTATATGGGCAGTGCCGCATAGCCTAGGTAGTGTGATGGTATGTAGTGTTATAGGGGCAGTGCTGCATATCGTAGGTAGAGTTTCTGATTGCGAGTCTTATGTGGTGATAACTGAGTGACTAACTGGAGTTAGGACTGGACTAGAGATATGTGTGTGATTGTGGACTTGTTTGCTGACTTTAGAAAACTGTTTTGAAACGTATTGTAGTTGCCATGTTGATTCTGACTTGATAGGATAGGATCTGACCCTTCGGGGAATTATTTTTTTTCAGTTCAGGAATTCAGAATGTCGTGACTGAGCCTCGACGGAATGGTGGTGCAGAGTAGGGACGCGCGTGTCATAGATAGTCGGGTGTTGGGTGTTGCCTCTGTTTCTTTATTTGTTTTATCTCATGTTCTTAAGTGTTAGTGCAGACGATATAGTGTTGTATTGATGAACTATTGTTGGGTTGTGGGAACTTTGCTATTGATAAGTTGATGTATGGGTTGGGTTCATGATATTTTATTTGACATGACTGTTTTTATAAAATACAAGTTAGATGTTTTCTATGTTTTCTCGCCGTGCCCGCGTTGCAAGATCTGAATGTCTATTGTCGAACCTGCTTGATAGAGCCTCGTGAGGTCTACTATCGAGTAACGCCTTGTCAGAAAGACGGGGTGTTGGGACGCTATCAAGGACGTCTGCGTTCTTGGTAGTGTGCCCACACAAACCGTTCCTCAGTTTTGATATGACAAACTCACTTTGATTCTAATAAATTTGTCCAAGTGCTCAGGAACACCAATTAACAAAGGACAACAAGTGTGTGAACGTCTCCTAGGCTTAGGGACGCCAGCTAACAGGAAGTAAGGACCAACAAGAGACTACTTGAGCAAGGACGGAGTCCCAAGCAAGTAGGAACGTAAGAAAGGAGTCCTTACTCACTAGCCGACAGAATGACATCACTCGACAATGTTTGATCATCCAAGGACACGTGGAGACCGATCCTGTAGCAGAGTCCAACGCTACGTGGCGGCCGATCCTGTAGCGGAGTTCATCATACACAACTGGATACAGGAAGCTTCCTCATCACCGCCATCATACGTGGAGAAAGATCCTGTAGCCACGTACCTGAAGGGCATGATCGTCCCAGAGAAATGACGCCCTTCATTAAGTCCTATAAATAGCCCGAAGGCATTTATTGTGACGCCAACGCTTTCAGAGAATATTCAAAGAGAATCAGAGGAAAGCGACTCACTCAAGAACACGAAGAACTAACTCAAGAACTCAAGAACAGTGTTTAGACTTGTGTTAAATCGAGTGAGATTTTGTACCCAAACCACAAAACAGTTTGTAATCAGAAAACTAAAATTAGAGAGAGAGTTCTGCGAAGTACTGCAGAACGTAGGAATAGAGTCCTTTAGTAGATTGAACCAGCTTTAGTTGTAGGCTTAAAGGAGTTCTTTACAAGTGAACTTAGGGAAAAGCTAAGTGTCAGAGAACTGTAAAGAGTCGTCAGTACAACTTAAGAACGTTCAATATAAAGGAAGAACTATTCAAAAATCCTCCAAGGAGGTAGAGGTTTACACTCAAGGACTACTTGGTCTTGAGTGGTTCCTCTATAATTCACTACGTTCATTACTTACCTGTTTAGTACTTTATTCCGCTGCATTACTCAAGGACGCCCCTACTCCCCGTAGGGACGCCTGACCAAAGGACTCCTTTACCAAAGTAAAGGACGTCCCTCAGTACTAACGATCCAACAATTGGTATCAGATCCGGCGCTCTAGATTTTTACTGAGTTGCAGGTAAAAATGGACATGGAACCTATTGGAATCTCTTTTGTGAAGCCTCCGCGTCTGACGGACGGCAACTTCAACCGCTGGAAAACTAGGTTTGAGAACTTCTGCAGAAGCACAAATTATCAATGCTGGAACGTGATCAGAAAAATTGACCTCAAGGTTCCCGAAGACAAGAAAGACAAAGAGGACGAGTGGGGTCCTGATGAATTCAAGCTGATGGAAACAAATGCTAAAACAGTATGCTTTCTTCAAGCGTCCCTCTGTGAAAGGGATGCTACAAGAGTTAGCAATCTCCCCACAGCAAAACAACAGTGGGAAGCTCTTGAGAAATTTCATGTGGGAACTGCAGAAATGAAGGAGGACGTCCTGCTGAAAATCAAAAAGAAGTTCTATGCTTTTAGTATGTTGCCAAATGAAACGGTCAATGACTACTCGTACCGTTTTGAAGGTCTTGTCACCAAGATGAAGAACTTGGGCATCCCAGAATTAGAGATCTCTATGAGGAACAGAGTTCAAGTAGTTATTGATGGGTTGACTGGAGTCTGGAACTTTGATAGGACGACCTTCAAAGAAAACACAACCAATAAAACTCTAAATATGGAAGAGATCTATGGGAAGCTCAGGCAGTACGAAGAAAGGAGAATCTCTGACATGGCTCAGCTAGGAAAGAACCCTCAAACTGATCTTGCTTTGGCGTCCACAACACCAGAGTACGTTGAGTACCTACGCGGCCAAAGAGATCTAGCATTGATGATGCAAAGTAAATCAAAAGAAAAGCTTGAGAACTTGCGTCCCAAAGAGAAAGAAAGAAAGTCAAAGGAAGAGATTGACTCAGATGAGGAACTATCTCTTATTCACAAGGCTCTCAAGTACTATAACAAGAAGAACAAACATAGCAACAAGAACAAGTCTTACAAAAAGGAGAGTCCCAAGTACACAGAGGCTGAAATGAAGGAACTCACATGTTACAAATGTAACAAGAAAGGACATTTTGCCAAAAAGTGTACTGTGGGAACGTCCTCCAAGGACAAGAAGAAAGCTCTCATTGGAGCATGCACAGCTGCATGGGATGATCTTAGTTCAAGTGATGATGAACGTGAAGATCAAGTTGCATACATGGCAGTGGAGGACGCCCCAGTTGTTGAAGAGAACACTTCTGACAATGAACAAGAGGTAACTCACGATTCCATGATGCGTTCCTTAGAAGAATGTTCAAAACCAAAACTCCTTAAACTTATTTGTAAAATCATGGAGGAAAGTCTTGCTATGAAAAGAAGAATGGATGAACTTGAAGATGAAAATATTGTGGTTGAATGTGAAAATTGCAGTTCAATGACTATTCAACTAGAGTCCTCATGTAAAGAAACTAAGTCCCTAAAAACTGAACTCATGTGTCTCAAACTTGAGAACGCCAAGCTTAGAGAAGAAGTGAAAGTGTTGGGTAAGAGTCCCATAGTTGAAGAAGTGAGACCAATGGTCTTTGTTCCAGCTAAGAGAGGTCTAGGTTATGAATCTAACACTAAGAACTCTCTTCCTAGCGACTTTGAGGCAAGCAAAACATCAGAACTTGAACTTGAAAGGGAGAAAACCAAAAACCTTCTTGAAAGAATTAGAGTCCTAGAGAGTGGAGAATTAGGAAAAGAGGACTACTACACTAACTCCACAAGTCATAGGATCTACAAGAAAATTGCTAAAGGGGAAGGTTCTAAAGTTTGTAATCCTCAAAATATGAAAGAAAACAAAATCCAACATCCCAACAAGAAGTACTACCTTGGTACTTACTATAGGACGTGTTGGTACTGTGGACAAGGACATCACTTCAAATATGATTGCTTAAAACTCAAGGAAGATGTTGAAAATGGAAAAGCTGTTAGGACTAACATTGAAAATGATAAGTCCGTCCCTAAGGCTAATCCTAGGCGTTCAAGACGATCTAGGAACTCTTTCCGCAAACATGCTATTTCAAATGATGTGAATATAAATGACTACATGCCAGAACCAGAGTTCTATTTCTGTAACGAACCAGGTAAGGAACACCTTGCCTGGGTCGCCAAACACTAACTTTGTTATGGCAAGTGGAAGTGAGGGGACGCCCATGGATCATTGATAGTGGCGCCTCAAATCATATGACAGGAAGCCAGATCCATCTCACTTCTATCCAAAGTAGTGCCACGGGAGGAACTGTCTCGTTTGGCAACAAGGGCAAAGGAAAGATCAAGGGAACGGGAACTACCATTCTTAATCCGTCCATCAAAGCAACAAATGTCAGTCTTGTTGAAGGACTTGGCTTCAATCTTCTTAGCGTCTCCCAAATGTGTGATCAAGGTGAAAATCTAGTCACATTTGACTGAAAGGAGTGACAAGTCATCAACAAGAAATCAAACAAAGTTGTTCTCAAAGGAGTTCGCAAGAACAATATCTATATCTTCAATCAAGAGTTCAAGCCTAAATCAGAATTGTGCCTATCTGCCTCAAAGGAGGACGCTGATCTCTGGCATCGCCGTCTTGGCCATGCTGGACCAAGCACAATCCTTAAGCTACACCAACGAAATCTTGTGAAGGGACTTCCCTGAATTGATCCTGAGAAAGTTGAACAGTGTGAAACCTGTATCAAAGGGAAGCAAACAAGAACATCTTTCAAGTCCAAGAACGAAGTAAGTACAAAGAAGCCTTTGGAACTTCTCCATATGGATCTTTGTGGACCAATGAAGACGTTGAGCTACGGTGGAAAGAGGTACATTTACGTTCTAGTAGATGATTTTTCTCGATTCACTTGGGTTCTTTTCTTGGTGTCCAAAGCAGACTGTTTTAATGCGTTCAAAGTCTTCATCAAACAAGTGGAAGTTGCCCTTGAGACGCCTCTCAAAGCCATAAGATCAGACCATGGGACGGAGTTCCAGAATTCAGATTTCCTGGCCTACTGTGATCAACATGGTGTCTCGCACAACTTCTCAGCTCCAAGGACTCCTCAACAAAATGGAGTTGTGGAAAGAAAGAACAGGACGTTGGAGGATATGGCAAGAACTATGCTCTTGGCAAATAGCGTTCCCAAGTACTTCTGGGCAGAAGCTATTGCTACAGCATGCTACATCATCAATCGTGTCATGATCCGTCCTTTGCTGAAAAAGACGTCCTATGAGTTGTTGAATGGAAGGAAGCCTCGCATCGATTATCTCAGGGTCTTTGGTTGCAAGTGCTTCGTTCACAACAATGATAAAGAAAAACTTGGAAAGTTTGATGCAAGGAGTGATGAAGCCATGTTCCTTGGGTACTCTCTCACCAGCAAAGCATATAGAGTTTTCAACAAAAGGACTCTAAAGCTTGAGGAGAGTATTCATGTTGTGTTCAAGGAAAGATCCTCTCACAAAGAAAAATCAAGTAAGAAAGAACGCTCCTCATCATAACAACAGGACGACTCTGAAGACGAAGGTGAAGATTGGTCTTTTGGAAAATACTATGTCCCTAAGGACGCTACTCCAAATCCTGAAGAAGTCTCAGTAGACCTTCCCAGTGTTGTTCAGGGTGTTCCCTCTCGTAGTGAATCCCCAGTTCAACAAGATATGGGTGAATCAAGTCAACAAGGCGAGCAACGCCAATGTGTGGACGATCTCTCTGAGGGGGAACACACTGAGGACGCTACTCAAGATAATAGAGTTGATTCTGATGATGAGGTTGATCCAAGGTTTGCTCAATTGTTTCAAAGGGATTCCCGCTTCTCTAAGGACCACCCAACCTCTCAGATTGTCTCAGATCCTTCTCAAGGAGTTCAAACAAGATCAGCTGCAAGCAAGTCCCAGAGTGCAAACTTAGCTTTTTGTGCGTTCAATGCCTTTGTCTCTATGGTGGAACCAAAGAATATCAAAGAAGCACTCCTGGACGCTGACTAGATTCAAGCGATGCAAGAAGAACTCAACCAGTTTGAAAGGAACAAAGTTTGGACCCTCGTCCCTCGTCCCAAAGGTAAAAACATCATAGGGACGCGCTGGGTGTTCAAAAATAAGCTTGATGAAAGTGGACGTGTGTCTAGAAACAAGGCAAGACTTGTGGCCCAAGGATTCAAGCAAGAGGAAGGCATCGATTATGATGAAACCTTTGCTCTTGTTGCTAGAATTGAGGTCGTTCGTCTTCTTATTGCTTTTGCTGCCCACAAAGGATTCAAGCTATTTCAGATGGATGTCAAGACTGCCTTTCTCAATGGAAACCTGAAGGAGGAAGTGTATGTTGCTCAGCCCCCTGGCTTCGAGGACGCCTCTCACCCAGATCATGTGTACTATTTGGACAAAGCTCTTTACGGACTCAAGCAAGCTCCTCCCGCATGGTACGGCAGGTTTGCGTCCTTTCTTTTGTCTCATGGGTACACAAGAGGTTCAATTGATAAAACATTGTTCATTAAGAAAGTTCACAAGGACATTTTAATTGTCCAAGTCTATGTTGAAGATATAGTCTTCGGTAGTACTAACATGAGTTCAAGTCCTTAATGAGTAGTGAGTTTGAGATGTACCTCATTGGAGAACTCAATTTCTTCCTGGGACTTCAAATCAACCAACTCAAGGAAGGGACGCGCATTCATCAACAAAAATATGTCCGTGAGATGCTTGAGAAGTACGGGATGAACTCGTCCAAGCCTGTTGCAACCCCTTGTTCTACCAACTCACGTCTTAACGCTGATGAAAAGGGAAAGGACGTTGATCAGAAGCTCTACAGAGGAATGATTGGCTCTTTACTCTACTTGACCGCAAGCCGTCCCGATATAATGTTTGCCGTTTGCTTGTGTGCACGCTTTCAGGCAAATCCAAAGGAGTCCCACATGAAGGAAGTCAAGCGGATCTTTCGCTATCTCAAAGGACGCGACGATCTCTGTCTTTGGTACCCTAGGAACACGTCCTTCAAGCTTGTTGGCTACTCGGACGCAGATTATGTTGGTCATGTGATTGATAGAAAAAGCACTTCAGGAATGGCACAGTTCCTTGGTTCATGCTTAGTCTCTTGGGGATCTAAGAAACAGAACTCTGTGGCACTTTTAACTACGGAAGCCGAGTACGTTGCTGCTGCCTCGTGTTGTTCACAAGTCATCTGGATCAAATATCAACTTGAGGACTACGGTATCAATCTTGAAACTATTCCCATTCGTTGTGATAACACAAGTGCTATTGAAATTTTTAAGAATCCTGTTTTTCATTCACGCACAAAGCATATTCATATAAGGCATCATTTCTTGCGTGATAATGTTGAACTAGGACTTATTAGTATGGAGCATGTAAGGACTGAAGACCAAATAGCTGATATTTTCACCAAGGCGCTTGATAGACGTTCCTATGAGCATCTAAGGCTGCTCTTGGGGATGATAACTTTTAAGTAGCAAGTCCCGTTCTACTATTCCCTCAATGATTGGCTATGTTTTGTAGATTCTAAGTGTTTAAGAACTGTTATGCATTAAATTCATATTTGCAAGGACGCTAGTCTAAAACTTCATGTGTTTGCTACTTTGGAACGTCATTCAAATTTTCTCTATTTTGTCTTGAAAAGAGTATCCTTGATCACCAAACCCTCATTATAAGCCGAGATGATGGGAACTCTAAGCTTACCCTAGCCGAGAACTTTGCAAAAGCGTCCTATGAGCTTCATATTTTCTTTTACGGGACGTACTTGCTTTGTTCTCAAATGGTCCGAAAGGTGATCACAAGGACGGTTGATTTGGTTATTGGTTTGCTTGAAGAGGTAAATTTTTGCTAAGTATGAGAGAACGCTCAGTGTTTGTAAGAGAGGATGCCAGTTCACCTTTGAGAAGAAGTTGAAGAGTCAGAAATTTGAACTTTTGAAAGTGTAAACAGTGACCGTTACTTTTGCTCAAATCTTAAGGGGGAAGTTCTGCCACGTGTCGCACAGTAAAACAGTGGTAATTACACTTTGTGCCACCGCTTCCTCTATATAAGGCCAGAACAGTCGCTCTCGTTCATTTATTATTCTCAACCACTTCCCTGCTCAAATCAGTGCTCTGACTTCTCTCTAGCTTTCCGGCAACTTTCTCTCACTAAAACTCACCAGAAAATGTCTCAAAGACTGATGAACGCGGCCGGATCTTCTACCGGCGGGAAGCGAAGACGATTGGTGAAGTCCCACCACATAGAAAAGCCAAAGCCTATCGTTCTCAATGAATCTCTGGTGGACTTCATCAATAGGAAGCCGAAAACCCTCTACAATTTGATAAGGGAACGGATGGATAAACCGGATGTGAAGGAGGACGCCATCAAGATGAGGAACTATGAAAAGTTCATAGAACGGTTCGTCATTCCAGGCCTCCACAACACAAACTACAAGGACTTGCCGGGGAGGATGGACGACGTTCTCTTCTTCTCGTAGTTTGGTGGTGAGAATCTCGGTCCTTTACTTGATTTAATCCTAGACTTGCACAACGCACAACGCCGTCCTCCCAGAATTCCCCATGTACCCTAGGGACTCTTTGGCCTACAAAATGCTTAAATCCCGTGTGCCAAGTCCCTCTCCCCCACCTCCTCAAGTCCCCACCATCACCACAAGAAATATCCTTCCCTCAAAGCGTCCAACCCCTGCTTCCCCTCTATCAAAATCCTCCAAACCTACTGAAATAGTGGACAAGTTTCCACCCCACATCAAGGAGGGACGCTCAATGAAAACCCACGACCCAAGACCCCTCAAAAAGGCCAAGACTTTAAGCGTTCCCTCCTCCAAAAGCTCAAAACAAAGGCCTAGCTCCACAAAAAGGCCCTCCAACCTCTCCAAGGAATCCACTCCACCACCTCAACCCATCACAATCGTCCAACTCCCCACTCCTCCACCGTCCCCTCAACCTTTAAAAACAAATGCCCTCATTCCTTTTCCTCCCAAACCCTACTCTCCCCTCAATCTAGCCAACTTCCCATCTTCTCCGGCCCATATCTCACCGCCAAAGGACCCCGAGACTCCAAAGTCCCGCCGTCCTTCCTCTGAAAGCGGACCGGATGAAGCTGAGAAGCGTTCCACTCTTGAGCACACTTTTCGCAGACGCAAAGCTGGTGAAAAGCCCAAAGTGTTGCTACACAAGGACGCTCCAGAGCCCGAGCACATCTCCTCCTCCTCCTCCTCTAGCTCATCTGAGAGCCAAAGAGGAACGCCTGTTGATCAAGTCTCCCCATTCGTTGATGTAGTTGGGGACTCTAGTGACGAGGCGGAAGGAGTCGAGAATGCTCTTGAGGCAACAGAGGCTGAAAAAGAACAAGTTGCTGAGGACGCTGGCGAGCACCAGGTCGCTCCGGAGGACGCCGAGCCTACTTTATCTGATGAGCTCGAGCGTGATGCTCAAGAAGTCCCCCCCTACAACCAATCCCTCCCTCTCCTAAATCCCCTCCCAACTCCTCAAGAAAACCCCTCCCCCACCATCCAAAAAGAATCCCACCAAGTCCCTGCGGACGCTGAGCCACAAACAGAACATCAATCAGAGGCTCAGGACGCTGAGGGCACGTCCCAAGGCCAAGCTCCTTCTGATGCTGATCAAGCCACAACTGGTGGCAATGATGAAAATGAACAAGGCACAGAGAACGCTACTGGCCAGGACGCTGATGAAAACGAGTCAGAGGACTCTGCTGATGAGAACAGTTCTTCAGATGATGAGGACTCTGAGTCCCCTAAGGGCAAACGCAAAAGAAAGCCTGATGGCGCGCCCGTCAAAGTTCTCAGTCCCCTGATATACTCTGAAGAATGGCTCGCCTCCTTCAAAGATGACAAAGTTAAGGAGTTCCTTGAGCTTCTGAGATTTCAAGGATGGTTGAACGTTGGGTCTGCGCCGGCTAAAGTTGACAAAGAACAGGTCAAGGCGTTCTACAGGGATCTGCGCTACAAGTCGAAAGATGGTTCTCTCCACTTCAAGATAGATGGTGAGAAAGCATCAGTTAATGAACGCCAGATCCGTTCCTTCATGGGTCTCAATCCACAAAAGCCCCCGTCCGATGCACTAAGCTCCCTTCCAGAAGGCGGATTTGAGACAACTGATGAAGAACTGCCCTTAGTTGAACACGTGTTTCAGGGCAAAAGGCCAATAGGACTGGACAGGGTCGCTCATGTTTTGAGCAAGGTAGGCGCCATTGCACATTATTTCATCTGTCGCGCCGTCCTTCCCAGGCAAGAGAAGCGTTCAATCGTTCAAACACATGACATCATCCTGATTGACGCTCTTCTAGAACGCCGCCCCATAAATCTTGCCAGAATTGCTATGCAACATATGGCTATGTGTGGGAGGAAGCGACACGCCTTGCCGTACCCGGGTCTGGTGAAGCTGATTCTTATGTCCCAAAATGCTTACGATGAAAGCGCTCCTTCTGAAGAGCTCGGACTAAAATGGAACGGTAAGAAGGGACTGGTAGAGATCAGGCACAACGAAGAGTTGCCTTCCGTGCTAAAACAGTTAGAAGTTGAGGCTGAGGAAGCCAGAAAGAAGGTTGAGGAAGAACGCATGGCAGCTGAAGCTGAAGAAGAACGTCTCGCTTCAATATCTCAAGAGTTCGCTCAGGAAGAAGAGCCAGCAGTCGACCTTGCCGCTCTTGATCAGATGTTATTGGCTCCTTCTCCTCCTCTAGTACCTCCAATGGACGCTCCCTCTTCCAGTTCAGGTCAAGTGCCCCGTTCTGCCCCCGCGAATATTGCCCAACATCCTCCTGTAGAACTCATGGGCGCAATCATGGACAACCAGTGTCTCATCTTCTCCGCCCTCAAGGACTTGTCATCTGCTTTCTCTAAGTCGGCTGAACTTCATGAAAAACTTGTAAAGTTTTATCAAGACCATAGCCGTCCTCAGTGATTGCCGTCCTCCAACCCTTTAATCCCTCAATTGTTTTGCTCTTGCTTCTTTTATTTCAAACACTTGGTTCTTGATTTGTAATAACCGTACTCTACTTTTGTTTGAATGGAAGTTCCACTGTTTGCTTGCATGTGTTTGTTTAAGCGTTCCACTGCTTATAGTTATGTTCTTATGCTAACGTTCTTATCACTTGTTATCCTTTTCGATGATGTCAAAAGGGGGAAGTGTAGTTTTGCAGAGATGCGCTACAAATTAGTTATCTAGAATAAGCAAGTGTTAAGGGGGAACTATTAAGTGAAAGGTCTAAGGAACGCCCATGCTAGAATAAAAGAGGACGCTTAGAAAGCATTTCTAGGACGTGACTCTCTCCTTAAAATCCAAATGTTAGAGAATCAAAGAATGAAAACTTGTGCTTACTAAAAATTCTCTAAGTGTTAGAGGATGCTTCTAAGTTTTCATGCATGCTAAGTTCAATTGTCAAAACTATTTTGCTGAAGAGTTTGTCATCATCAAAAAGGGGGAAATTGTTGGGACGCTATCAAAGACGCCTGCGTACTTGGTAGTGTGCCCACACAAACCGTCCCTCAGTTTTGATATGACAAACTCACTTTGATTCTAATAAATTTGTCCAAGTGTTCAGGAACGTCAAATGACAAAAGGACAACAAGTGTGTGAATGTCTCCTAGGCTTAGGGACGCTAGCTAACAGGAAGTAAGGACCAACAAGAGACTACTTGAGCAAGGACTGAGTCCCAAGCAAGTAGGAACGTAAGAAAGGAGTCCTTACTCACTAGCCGACAGAATGACATCACTCGACAATGTTTGATCATCCACGGGCACGTGGAGACCGATCCTGTAGCAGAGTCCAACGCTACGTGGCGGCCGATCCTGTAGCAGAGTTCGTCATACACAGCTGGATACACGAAGCTTCCTCATCACCTACATCATACGTGGAGAAAGATCTTGTAGCCACGTACCTGAAGAGCATGATCGTCCCAGAGAAATGACGCCCTTCCCCAAGTCTTATAAATAGCCCCAAGACATTTATTGTGACGCCAACGCTTTTAGAGAATATTCAAAGAGAATCAGAGGAAAGCGACTCACTCAAGAACACGAAGAACTAACTCAAGAACTCAAGAACAGTGTTTAGACTTGTGTTAAATCGAGTGAGATTTTGTACCCAAACCACAAAACAGTTTGTAATCAGAAAGCTAAAAAGAGAGAGAGAGTTCTGCGAAGTACTGCAGAACGTAGGAATAGAGTCCTTTAGTAGATTGAACCAGCTTTAGTTGTAGGCTTAAAGGAGTTCTTTACAAGTGAACTTAGGGAAAAGCTAAGTGTCAGAGGACTGTAAAGACTCGCCAGTACAACTGTAAGAACGTTCAATATAAAGGAAGAACTATTCAAAAATCCTCCAAGGAGGTAGAGGGTTACACTCAAGGACTACTTGGTCTTGAGTGGTTCCTCTATAATTCACTGCGTTCATTACTTACCTGTTTAGTACTTTATTCCGCTGCATTACTCAAGGACGCCCCTACTCCCCGTAGGGACGCCTGACCAAAGGAGTCCTTTACCAAAGTAAAGGACGTCCCTCAGTACTAACGATCCAACACGGGGTGTTACACTCCGGTCTAGGGAGTCGGGACCCATCCATCCCATCGGGTGCCCGAGCACCCTGCAACCGGTGGATTCGGCATTGGCCTAAACAATCTATTATAGTAGTGTAGTATGCAAAATGGAAACTTTCCAGGTTCCACGAAGGATTAGATGATTAGCTTTTAAAACTACTATCGTGGACTTTATAATTTGTTTATATATAATAACATCAATCCAACAATTTTATACTATATAATTTCTATAATAAATTGTCAATCAAATTATTTTTACAGCTATTATTATGAGAAACTATTATTTATATCAATACTATTTCATGTAAATTTTAGGTTTGATAGAGCTATCAAAATCTGATCAGACTCGAAAAATCGACCGGAACCGAACGAAAATTTTAGGGTTGAAACATGACCCGAATAGTAGCGAGCAAAGAAAAAAAAACCGAACGAAATCAACGCGAACCTGATTGGGTTGAAACCCGAAACCGACCCGATATTTTATATATTCATGTAGAATAAATATAATTTCTTGTAAATATTATAATATATTTTATCATAAAAACTATTATAAGTAATATATTATTATAAAATCTATTAAAAATAATATTTAATTAAATATTCTTATTTAATCATAATATTATTTTAATAATCATTAAAAATTCAAATTCTTGACCTGTTAGGTCGACCCGAACCAACACAATAAACTTTCAAGACCAATCCGATTTGACTTGTAACCCGATTGACCCGAACCCACACTCAACTCGAACTCGAAAAGACCGAACCCGAATCCACCCGACCCGACCCATTTGACACCTCTATTTGATAGTGTTAGTATTTTTTTGCTGGTCTTAATTTTATACATACAGCATGTGTGTTTCTTTTCATATTATATTATATAAAGCTAACTATTTTTAACGTTAATTAAAATAGATATAGAAAAAATCAAAATACTCCTATTTTTATAGCATTTTAAATTATTTGTGGTGCACTTTTATTCAAAAAAATCAATATAAATATAATATGATTATATTTATATTAAAATATTCGGTAATAAAAAATCTCCTAATTGAACAACTAATGTGTCAATTAAATATTTTAAAACTAAAGAGGTTAATATGTGTGAATTAGACAATAAATATAAAGTTACCGTATTATTATTTTTCTTTAAATATGAAATCAACTACAACAAGATGAAAATCCATTACTAATATCAATGAATTAATGCATTTTTATGATGTACTCAAACAAATCTGGCAAAACAATTAATGAATAGTTTAATCAAGTATGATTTTTGGTGATTGCAAATAATCATAACTAAGGGATGGTTTTGTGCATATAGTCAGTAATAGTGGGTGGTTTTGTACAACTATATTTATAAGGGGTGGTTTTGTGTAGCTAATATGTAATAAAGGGTGATTTTTACAAAACATTTTATAAAGGGTGGTTTTGTGCAAATAAGTAAAAATAACGGGTGATTTTATCTTTTTTGCCTTTTTTTAAATTAACTTGTTACCTAAATGTAAACCTATGAAAACATCAAAACTCAATCCAAACCAGATTGATCCAAATTTAATTGGGTTGAAACTTGAATCTGACTCGAACCTGTTGGATTGACCCGATTTATTATATATGAAAATTAAATATAGGGCACAATTCCAGTGGGCACGACCCTTTTAGAAAGAGATAAACATATATTAAAATCATACGATCAACACAATCCAACTAAGCGCTTAATGAACAAAAGCTCTCTATATTAAAATCGTACGCGATTTTTATAAGCTTCTTCTCCCCCAAAACAACTTCTTTTGCATAGAAACGAGAGTTTCGTGCACAATAATCCATTTAACATCACCAAAATCCTTCATTCTCCATTGAAAGCAGAATATTTGCACTCCGAACTAATGATGCATGTACTAAAGGTGTTAAAATTGTTTAATTACTCGATGACTGAAGTTCAATTCCCGTTCAGTTTGGATTTTCTACAAGTTTTGACTACATAATTACTTGATCGAGATCATTTTCCAATTGAATGATTAATCTCAAACGGAAATTGTAGAATAACAAAATCATATGATCAATCTAATAGTTTTTGCCATCCAGTTTCAACCTGAAGCTTTCTTCTTACGAATTGTGACAATGAGCACTACATGCTCACTTTTGATATGATTATGTATCATTGAATATATGATTGTGGGCTAAATAACTTCATGTATACGAATAAATCGATATAAAAATAATAACATGGAGTGAAGAAGATTGTGTATAATGTTTAAACATGACTGTGCATTCCTGTTAAACAAGATTGTGCATTGTAATTGTATATGAATGTGCAGAAGTTTATATTTGAGTTTGTGGTTTCATTTCGATTGTGTATAACCAATAAACATGACAATGCATATGTGTTAGACATGTTTCTGTGTTGTTATTGTATATGAATGTGTAGAAGTTTACATTTGAGTGCGTGGTTTCATTTGAGTGTGCAAACACCTATATACAACTATGTATAACCAATAAACATGACTGTATATTCCTGCTAAACATGACAGCGTTATTATTGTATATGAATGTGTAAAAGCTTACATTTGAGTGTGCAAACACCAATATGCGATTGTGTATAAAATTTTAACATGAATGTGCCTTTTTGTTGTATATGAGTGTGTAGATACTAATGATTTAGGGGAACATGATAAGTTTCAATAGATTAATGAAGAAGTGAACAATTTTGTGATGATCATTTCTCCTAAAATATGAAATATTAAAATATAAAATATTATGTTCCAAGATATGCACTTGAGTTTAAGCTAGCCATACGAAGGAAAAAAAATTCCAAACCGCATAGCGGTTGTTGCATTTATAAGAGTTTATGCTACAATGTGTTGTTTCACTACAAAGGATAGAATAGTTTCTAGAGATGAAAATAATCCTGACACCATTATTTGGAAATGCCTGGTTTGTAATCGAATGGGATACAAAAAATGTCATTCCAAAAGTTGAAATAGAGCCTGTTGTGGAAGAATCTTGAAATAAATAGGCAAGAAGGACAATCTCTAACAGGTGTGGTTGCGATGCAAGACTAGATATTCGATACACATGGCATGAAACATGGGTTGTAAGAAAATTCTTGGAGCATCACACATACCTATTGTTATATGATTTTATATTGCAAAATATAATAGAAAAGTGTCCAACTTTCAAATGGATTTTATAATCAATTGCTTGCGGGTGAATATTGAGTTGAGTTCTTTGTACAAGGTGTATAAAGAGCTAATTGGATCTTATTCCAAAATCGATGCAACACTTGTTGATTTTGAAAACTTCAAACGAGATTTTAGTGTCGTTATGGTCGGTTGTGATGCTGAAATGATTATTGATGACTTCTACAAGAATAAAACAAGCGTGTAAAGCCTTTAAATTTGATTACAAAATTGATAAAGAGTATAAACTGTGTCGTTTATTTTTGTGTGATCCTGTCGTTTGAAAGAGCTTTTCATATTTTGGAGATGTTGTGATAGTTGATGCAACTTACAAAATGAGTAGGTAATTTCTATATTCAACAAAACATCACAATCATAAGAATATTATTTACACAGTCATATATATATATATGATTCATACAATGATTTAGTATTGTTACACAATAGTCATATATTATATTGCATCACAGATTCATACATATATTGTTTACACATTCATATATATATATATATATATGTGTGTGTGTGTGTGGTTCACACAAGCATACTATATTGTATGCATAGTCATTTATAGACATTTGGTGCACACAAAGATGTTGATTTTGATTTCTAGGTATAATATGATATTTGTACATTTTACCGGAGTGGACAACCACAATATATCAAATACTTTTACTGCCGGATTATTATTTAAAGAGGATATTAGTCTTATGTGTGGTTGATCGACAAATTCAAGGTGCAATGGGACATCAACCATAGGTGTTTCTCATAGATCAAGACCGAGTTGTTAAAGTTGTTGTTGAGAGAGTATTTGATATGTGCATCGTTTTTACAAATGGCATATAATCTACACGGTACTATGCAAGATTACAGTAGAGCACAATGTAAAAATCAAGATTGCCGGTCTTATAATGAACCTGTAGAATTTCCTCTTGAGCTTAAGTGAAATCTTCGTGTTCCATAGAATCCTTGATACCGCACTCCACTTCTGCCAACCTCTTTGAATACGAGGCCTAACATCTTCCTCAATGCACCCATCGCTCTGCAAAACCGATCCCAGATATCTGAAGCAATCCTTCTTTGCAATCATATCACCTTCCAGCTACACCTCACTTCTAAGCTCATCTGCATGGAAAAAACAAGTTAATTCGAATTAAATATAAAAGTACTATCATAGTGTATGTTATTAGTAAGTAGAATTAAAAATGTTTAAATTTAATTATATAATGTATTCAAATAATTGTACTGTAATTTTTAAGATATAGTCATACCAAGGGATAAGGTAGGGAGTTGACCCGGGAAAAAGTGACCCGAACCCGAAATCCGAACTGAACCGAATCCGAAATTGGACTCAAACAACGAAAAATAAACAATCCGAACATGACCCAGACCCGATCTGAATCCGATCTGATCTGAAACTGACCCGAACCGAAATGACCCGAATAAAATATAATTCGAAACCATCCGAACTGAATTGACCCCAACCAAACTGAACTGAGCCGAACTAAACCTGACCTGAAATCACCCGATTCGAAATGACCCAATCCAAAACGACCCGAACTAATTCTACCCGAAATGACTCGATCTGAAATGACCCAAAATCATCCAAATTAAATCTCAAGAGTTTAGATATACTGTTAAAAATAAAAATAAAAAGTAATGGTACAAAATATTGTTTATTTATGGGGAAAAAGGCAAACTAGACTTTTTGGAATTTTTATGGGGTGAAAGGCCCATGGAAAAAAATGTAGTAACTAGGGAATTTTCCAAATTTACCGCTGGCAAAACAAAAATTACGGCCTGTCACCGCGTCCCACCCCATATCCAAATTACGCGCATGCCATTGCGTCCCACCGACCATCTTGTCACCTGTCACCGTTCATCCTGTCACCTGTCACCGTTCATCATCTCACCGTTCATCCTGTTACTTGTCACCTTTCATCATGTCGCCGTTCATCCTGTCACCGCTTCCAATTTCCGTCTTTATCCGGTCACCAACCATCTTATCACAACTCATCTTCTCACCATCCCAAATTTTCGTCTATTATCAACCATGTCATAAGCCTTGTCATCGGTTAAATTGTCATCAAATATTGTCATAAGACTTCTCACCACGTACCCTAATTTATCACCATATACAAGCAAGCACAAAAACTTGTCACCGCGTACAAAAAACTTATCACCGTATACAAAAAACTCATTATCAAAAATTATTATTGAGCCTATGCGGGATTTGAACCCACATTACTGTGCATTAAGCACGTTGCTCTACCATTTGAGCTAATATGCCATAATTAAAATTAATAAATGAACAAATTAACCATAAGTAGTAAACCAAAAACTTGTCACCACAAAAACCCATAAACAAAAAGCTTGTCACCACTAAAACTTGTCACCGACAAAACCCATAAACAAAGAACCTTGTCACCGATAAAACCCATAAACAAAAAACCTTGTCACCAACATAACTAATAAACAAAAAACCTTGTCCCCGACAAGTGCAATTTAAGAGGGGCTTAGTCGGATGTTGCATGTTTATTGAGGATGTAATCAGTAGCTTTCATCGTTTTATAGACCATTTTTAATCCCATTGATCAAGACATATGATCTAAGATTTGATTGCATATTGCATCAGATTTGAGAACTGTCTGTCTTTAGCTACAACACATTAGTAGCTATATTCATTGATCAACACGTTGCATCAGATTCAATCATACAACACATCAACTCAAAAAGAGAAACCACTTCCACTATATGGAGGTAGGACAACAAGGCCACATTTACATTCCATATTAGAACAGCAAGGTATTGCAATGATACTTGCCATGCAAATTGACAACCACATTAAACAAGTTTCATAGAGTGGCCTTAACAAATAGGCACAACAGACGAGCTCCAAAGAGGTTGAACAACATGCAACCAATTCGTTAACATGAATACCTCTATGTAGCCACACACTCCAGATTCAAAAGTACAGACCTCAATTTCAGCCAAATCTCTCTCGCAACCATAGCATCTCAAAATTTTGCAAAACACAAAGCACAGATTCACCTCCTTCCCTCTTTATTTCTAAAGAGTATGAAAACACGCCACTTTTGTTTTTTGCTTTAAAAGTTTGACAGTCCGCCAAAATTTTGGGGTTTTGATTTTTGGCGCGTATAACTTCAATTTTTTGCTTTAACAGTTTGAAAGTCCACCACTTTTTTTTTACTTTAAAAAGAGCTACTTTCTCAAGATTATATTAAACTGCTACGGGTTTAGACTTTAAAATTTTTGTTTAAACTATTAATAATAGTATAAAATACGATTTGGGACTTTGTGTTGATATGGTGGGTATAAAAAATTTAAGTAATATTAGACCAATCACAACTCTAACCGATCCGAAAATTAATTCGAACCAGTCGAGAATTTCTATGTTTGAAATCTTAAGCAAAATTAGTGGGTCAAAATAAATTCGAACCCAATTATCCCGAACTTGATTGGTTGAAACCAGAAATATATTGGATTGACTAGATTTATTATACTTGTAGTATTTTTGAAGTTATTTAGATATTAGAATATATTTTATTATAGTATATGAAAATATTATCGAATCTTGATATTATTTTTAAAATCATAAAATAGTCTATCTGCCCAATAGTATTTATTATATCTTTTGCCGCTTTCTACCCAAGGGGCGCCATCAAAAATTCCCGCCATCCATTTTCGTTTAAACTAATCAAAAAATATTCCAAACTTTTAAATTCCATAAAAAACCCAATTGAACAAATTTCGAAAACAATTTCCCCCAATCTCCCATCACAAATAGGAGTCAAGATTTTCGGTTTTAACTTTTAAGGTCCAAACTAGTATACTACTGTACAAAAGAGATTTAAAAATTATTCTACGTTAAAAACTCACCGTTGCGGGTGGTCTTATAACTCTAAAAAAATGAAGCCAAATAACACCTGAATCCGAATTGACCCGATCCGAAATGATCCGATTCGAAGCGATCCGAAAAGGACCTGAACCGAATTAAACCCAAATCCGAACAACATCCGATCCGAACTGATCCGATATATTACGATCCAAAACGATCCGAATCCGAACTAGACCCGAACCCGAACAACATCCGAACCCAAACTGAACCGAATAAGACCCGAAATAATTGTTTGACCCGAACAAACCCGATCCGAACAATCCGATCCAAACCTATCCGAACGACCCGTTTTGCCGGATCTACTAGTGAGTATTAAAATAAGATAATTTTTTAAATATATTATGATAATTTTTAATAAAATATATTATGATAATTCAAATGAACAATATACTGCTCAAATGTGTACTCAATCTGAACTCAAAATGACCAATACTACGAAACCTACAATGTTAATAGCTTTATACTCCATATGTAATAGCCCAAACTTGTAGTCAATGCGAACTCAAACTGACCAACGTAGAAAACCGACCTATAAATGGGTTTGTTCTCCACATATAACAATTCAAACTCAAAGTGATCAAATTACCAAACATACCATGTTAATAGTTTAATTCTCCATGACTCCATATGTAATAGCCCAAAATTGTACTCGATCAATATAAACTCAAAATTACCATTGTACAAAATTGTCCCATAAATAGGTTTATTCTCCATATATCACAGCGCAAACGTATACTTGATTCGAACTTAAGATGACCAACCTATTGAACCGACCCTATTAATTAGTTTATTCTCCATATACAACAATCCAAACTTGTACTCGGTTCAAACTCAAAATGACCAACCTATAGAATCAACCTTATGAATAGGTTTATTCTCCATATATCATTTTTCAACTTTGTACTTAATCCGATATTAAAAGGACCAACTTATCAATCCGAATTAATTAATAGCTTTATTCTTAATACGATGATATTTTAAAAAAAAATCAATTGTAAAATCATCTACATACATATTCGATATTTTAGATTATTATGATAAATACACATATTTAGAATTAAGAAATTATGAAATATTTTGTGCAATTAAATATTTGCATATTTAGTATTAAAACATTGAAAATATTTTGCGTAATTAAATAATTTCATGTGAAAAATATTAATTCAGTTTGTAAATAATTTTAATGTATTAATATTATTCATATTAGACTTGTCAAACTAATTTGTTCGATCATTTCGGTTGGTTGTAAGTTCGGGTCAATCGGATTATAGGTCAAGTTTGATTGGGTAATAACATGCATGTTGGGTCAAGTTAGTAAACATACACATACAAGTAGACTAATGATGAATAGAGGAATTTGGCGCTTTTGTAACTAATAATCCGGGGATATTGTTATTGGGGTAGTTTAGTTATTTTTTTGTTTTCACAATATCAGTTTTATTGGTGCCTTCAATATTTCTACTATTCTTTTCAACATATACGATATAGAGATATGAGATGGTGTTGGTATATTTCAATTATCGGTATTTTTTCAAATAGAGGCTGGAATATCAAATAATTCGAATATAATACAGTTTTCTCAACTGAATGTAGATGTTCGAATAAAGTCATTGTGGGGTACAATAATATGATATGAGATCTTTTAAAATCAAGATAAAAAGTAGTAGGTAAATACCGACTTGTGATTTATGAAATCTTTTAAATATATATGGATTGAAAATCTATTTTAAAATCAGTTATTAAAAATAGGATAGATGATTTATAAAATCTTAATGACTAAAGAGCCCTTAACTGCTTCATGTTTAGAAGTATATACTAATGTTGATTATACTAGATTAGATTATGCAAGATGGGTCCGGATCTGGTAGGAATGATTATTATGATAGGAAATAGGAATGAATCATAGCCATTGGATGAGGAGAGATCAAGTGCTCAAGAAAAAGAAAGAAAAAAAACGGCATTGGCGTATTTTCCCCGTATTTTTCGGAAAACACGGATACAACGCGTGTCCAGACTTTGTTCAACTCTATGGCTGATTTGTGCAACCATATTTGTTCAACTCTAGTGCTCATTTGTTCAACTCTATAGCCGATTTTTGCAACCATATTTGTTCAACTCTATTGCTCATTTGTGCAACTCTATGGTCAATTTTGCATTCATGTCATATTTTATAGCAGTCGAAGTTCGTATAGTTTGTTTCACTTTGGCAATTTGTGCAACTCTATTGCCAATTTGTTCAACTCTATGGTCAATTTGTTCATCAATATTTGTTTAACTCAATGGTTAAATTTGTTCAACTCAATGGTCAAATTTGTACAACTCTATGGTCAATTTGTTCATTAATATTTGTTCAATTCTTTTGCCAATATGTTCAATTCTATGATCAATTTGTTGATCAATATTTGTTTAACTCAATGGTTAAATTTGTTCAACTCAATGGTCAAGTTTGTACAACTCTATGGTCGATTTGTTCATTAATATTTGTTCAACTCTATTGCCAATGTGTTGAATTCTATGGTCAATCTGTTCATCAATATTTGTTCAACTCAATGGTCAAATTTATTCAGCTCAATGGTCAAATTTGTACAACTCTGTGGTCAATTTGTTCATTAATATTTGTTCAACTCTATTGCCAATTTGTTCAACTCTATGGTAAATTTGTTCAACTCTATGGTCAATTTATTTATCAATATTTGTTCTCTATTGTCAATTTGTTCATCAATATGTGTTCAACTCTATTGTCAATTTGTTCAGCTCTATGGTCAATTTGTTCAACTCTAGAGGTTTACTCAGAACATGAATGGAGTCGGTGCAAAGGTCGAAACACACATGAAAACACCAATATGAGGTTACATCATCACACATGATTAAGTGTTCAAGGAATGAAGTTTATTGCAACCAAGCCTCACTTTAGGGATATAAAAATGTGTATCACTCATCATGTGTTTAGGTATAACAATAAACACTCAAACTCAAAAATCATGCAAGTAAAGACTTTACTATTGAAGCTAATATCACCAATTCCTCCACCTAGAGATGCCTATTACAATGTACACAAAGAATTTGTACTTGGCTCAATGGAGGTCCTCAAAGAGGTTCCATTCGGCCGGGTTGTAGGCTTTTGGTATTTCTCAAGGTGGGAATCATTTTGGTCTTGTGGTGCTTACAATGGGGATTGAACTTCCTAATCTCTCACCAACTTCACCAAATTATTCCACTTTCAACTTCACTCATCCAAAAGACTTTGAATTTTCTCTTCTTTCAACCCACACTTTCACTTAACATTCCACTTTATCTTTGCACTTAGACTTTTTATTGGATTTTTCACTTTTTTTTTTTTTGCACTGGATCGACTTGCACTACACATCGAGCCCGAGGTTACTTTGAACTCGGTCGGGACCCTTTTTACTTCACTTAAGCTCTTTGCTTTCAATCCACTTCTTTTTCCAACTTTTCTTTCTTTCTTTTCACTTTTTCCCAACAAAGATGCACTGGCCACTTACTTCATAACTCCATTTCTTGCCCTTTCACCAAAGAGAATCTCAACTCTTCAAATACATTCCCAAACCTCTCACTAAAGTCCAATCCCGCAAGGGTCAAGTCATATAGGCTAGGAATCATATTTTTGAGGAGTTTCAAACAAAGGCTAAGACTAAAATGGGGCTACAAACAACGGTTTATCTTCAAGGTAGGATATGGAACATTTTGTGACTAAGCAAAATAAAGTTCAAATCAATGTGACAAAGCATAGAACAAATCTCATATTGGTCTTGGAAAATAGATAAACACCGCAATAGCAAGTTTTATTAAGCATGCATGAGCTAATTCACACAAGAAACATGAGGGAAATGCAATCATGAACAAGCATCCCTAAAATGGCCAAAATTCGTCTCACAAGGTTCACTCATACTTAGTTGCATAAGAAACTCATCCTAGAACTCATGTGCTCAATAAAAACAAGCAAGATATCACATCACATCAAAAGCAACATCATTTAGAGGCTAAACTATCCAAAAATATGCAAAGGAATTTACATGCTCACATCATCATTAGCCTTCTTTGGACATCTAAGATGGGAATTCCTAGTCCAAAAACAAAATCTTTTTGTTGTTTTTAACCGAAATTTTCAAATTGTTATGGATTTTTGCAAACAATTTCTCAAAATAAAACAAACTCATCCATTCAAGCCAAATCAAACTCAATCATCATTCATGAAACATATCATGCCACTATCCAAAAATAAACATCCCAAAACAAACTAGAGACAAACACAAGAAATTAACACATGAAACTATGAGCAACTAACCCCCACCCCATACTTAGAATTTTGATGTCCTCATCAAAACAAAGAGATCAAAACTCAAAATAAAAGAAAAGAGAATTAGAAAAGCTCACAATTTCTTATTCTTGATTGGCATGTCTAGATTTAGTTGGAAGGACGCCCTCGGCGACTTCCTCGTTGGAGCCTTGCATGTCTTTCCCGCTCGTACACTTGTGCTTGGTAGGGATCTTGGTTTGGTGGTTGGAGTTTAGGTGTAGGGCGCGTCCATGGGTCCTCTCGGGAGGGATAATTCCCGACCATCCAATCGTTGAAGCTCTCTTGGACTTGCCACCTTTGGTCCTCCACCGTCCTTAGATCGTCCACTTCACGCCTAGTGTAGGTGAGATTCCGGTTCATCTCCTCTTGTTGAGCTTGGAAGACTTCTTGTTGTTGGAAAAGGTGTTGTTGTTGTAGAAACATTTGTTGTTGTTGAAGGTTGATTTGGTGGGCTTCTTGAAGCATGCTTGATTGTTGGAGTTGAAGGTGAGCCATTTGGTTGGCTAGAAACGTCATGTCCACCGGTTGTTGAGGCTCGGGGAAGACCATTCCGGGCCCATACCATTGGGCATAACCTTCGTACCCTCCATAATGTGGTTACTCTTCCTAGCTCCGCTCCCTTCACCTCTCTCAAAATGACTAGGGACTGACTCAAGAAGAAAGGCATCGGACCGACTTTGGTGGAAGTCGGGCCCGAGGTGCCTTGCATCTCGGTCCAGTAATGTTGGAGCTTGATCTCTTGCTTGGAGGTTGGCTAGCAAACCTTGGTAACCTTCATCTTCTTCCGGAGGCGTGTCAATATCCAATGCCTCTCTTCTAGCAAACTCAAAGTTGTTGGGCTTTTCGTCGGATTCCGGAAAGGATCGGGGAGTGAAAAAACGAATGTGTTGAGCTCGACGTCGACACTCCCTTGTCCCTTCCGGTTCACCAAATGGGTTCTCCTTCCCGGCCCAAACTTGGAACCAATTGTAGTAGCTTGCAAGGTCAAAAGAGCTTGGGCCCAAAGGAATGGCCACTTTGTCAAAGTTTGAATGGGGTGTTAGATGGGTGGTGAGGTCGGTGATGACCTTCTCTTTGATGATGTTGGCCTTTTTGAAATATTTGAGGTTCATGTACTCCACTCCGTTCGGTTCCGGTGTGTACTTGGATAGATCAACCTCGAGACGACTAGCTAAGCAAGCTATCATCCCACCGAAGTAAATCCACGAGGAGCTTTGGAAGTCTCTAACCATTTTGACCCATTCCCATGTGAGATTCAATGGTTTGTCTGTTTGGAATAGCATCTCATAGAGCAACATAGCTTCTTCCTTCATAGGCTTGCTTAACTCGTGTCGGGCAAATATGGCGCACCCCAAGACACGAATCATGACCCGGAAGAGAGGACTAGCGATCTCATTTGTTGAAGCTCCTTTTCTCATCTCATTCCTCCCCGCTACATGCCTCCATAGGTAGTTCACCTTCTCATTGTCCACGCAAGCTTCCTCTCTTGGAAAAGGGAACCCGAGATAGTGCGCCAAGTTCCGAAGAGTAAGCTCTTGTGTCTCATTGCCCAATTGGAAGGTGATGATGCCTTCATTGTCCTCCACGTCTTCATATGTGCAATTGAACGTGGCCATGAACTCCGATGTCAAGGCGGGATAGTGTGGGTTATCCCACCTCAACATCACATCAAGTCCTATGTAAGAGTAGCAACGGGAGAGAGCTACATCCATCCCCATCTTCCTTATAGACTCCCAATCTAGCCACCTTGTATGGTGAGCTAACTCCATGTACCGAGTATACCTCTTCGGCTACATCATCATCATCAAGTCTCACATCATCCATCTTTGGTGCTTTCTTTGACTTCTTCGACTTCTTAGAGGGCCTCTCCATGTGAGAAGAAGATGCACGGGTTTCCATAGTACCTACACACACTCAAAGCAAAAGAACTACAAGATAAGATCCATACAACCTTACAACTTCACACATATATACAACTCACAATTCAACACACAAGAACTACCCCATACTTAGCCTCTAAACATCAATCTCACAAAATCCAACATGTATGAACAAAGGATCACAAAACAATGGTCAAGCTAATAGATATATCATGATGATCAAGCTATAACCAACAATCAAACTCATGAATCCTAATGTCAACACAAGAGAAAGACTAATAGAACAAGGATCGATACACTTTAAACGTCGGGCCCGAGGTGCTCTACCTCGGTCCGAAGTGATGGACCGACTCTCTATGTCGGACCCGAGGTACCTGGGTATCTCGGTCCTCTTCTAAGCTCGTCTTCTCAAACAAGTTCACCCAAAATCAATCTATCATGCACCTAAAATCCAATTTCAGCCATCCATCATCACTAATCGAAGTTCTAAAGGGATTCAATCATGCATACTCAACAAATTAAGAGCAATTTCACTATTCATGCAAATCCACCATTGATGCTCAAGCTTCAATCCCAATCAAACATGGCAATACTCAATTCAAGCAACATAAGCGCATGATTCTCAAAGAAATAGATAGGAATCGAGTTTCACATACCAAAATTGAAGAGATTAAGACTTCTTAGCAACCAATCTACTTAGAACCCAAATTGCTCCACTTAGGTCAAGAGGAGGGATGATGAACAATGGAAATCTTGGGATTTTCTCTTTGAATTTGATGTTGGGAAAGGTTTGGGATGTTGGATCGAGATGGTTAAGGGCAAGTGAGGGTGGATCGAGTGAGATGGAGGAGGGGGGGCCGATTTTGGTTTTTGATGAAGGAGATGGATATTTTGGGTGTGGTGGTTATGAGGGTGATGGTAGGTAGGTAAGGGAAAGAGGCTTTAAATGGGAAAGAAACAAAATCTAGGTCAAAGGGGTGAAATTGAGATTTTCTACAACTCTTGACCAAAGTTGACCGAGTTGTTGGACTCAGTCACCCAAGTCGGGCTCGAGTTGCTAGGTACCTCGACCGGGTTTGGTTCGACCTCCAAAAATTACCTCATCTAAGCTACTTCTTTTCCCATAAATCCTTTTATTATTTTCACCATTACCTCTACTCAATCATGAAGCACAAATAACACCACTAATCCGCAAAAATACATGCTAGGGAAAGATTAGAGAAAGTCTAAGCTAAGCTAAGAAATTCAAACTAAAAATAACGAAAATAAACCTACTAGGCTCGGGTTGCCTCCCGAGAAGCGCTTGTTTAAAGTTGTTAGTTTGACTTCTAACCTCAACCTTCATGGTGGATGGAAGATGGTGAATTGGTCACCATCCATAGTCATGTCCATTGCCATTGCCTTCATAGCCGTAGAACCACCACTTGTGGTTGATGTAGGCATGACCCTCCAACTCTCTTTCTCCTTTTTCCTCCAAAGCATAGGCTTGTATCTCCTGCTCTTTCTCATCTTGATCCTTCTTCCCTACATCACAAACATCTAAAGAATTTCTAGGAGATTCAATAACATTATAGCTCACATCTTCTTTCAAATCACTTAGACATATGTAACTATCTCCTAAATCCTCTTTTAGATCACTCAAGCAAATATAGGAATCTCCAACATCAAAAGGATATGAAGAAGGATATTCTTCCTTGCTCCTTGGACTATCATCGCTTCTTGACCCTTCTTGATGCTCAAGTTGATCCACTAACTCTCTCTCTTGAACGTAGGCATTGATCATTTCATTGCTCCTCAAAGGTACCTCCTCTTTTGTGGCTTCTACTTCCTCTCTTTTCCTCTTGGGATTCTCTTCCAATTTTAAAATTGCCAAGGCATCCGGCTCATTCAAGGCCTTGTTGAAGTGAAACTCAACCTTGTCTTCTCCGATTTCAAAGGACACCTTCCCATTCTTCACATCAAATTTCGCTCCCGCCGTTGCTAAGAACGGCCTTCCTAGAATGATAGGAACCAAAGGATCTTCCTTCATATCAAGAATCACAAAGTCGTCGGGAACGAAATATTTCCCCACTCTAACTGGGACATCATCCAAAATTCCCGTGGCTTTTATGATAAAGTCGTCGGCCATAGTGAGAGACATATCAACCGGCTCAATCTCACCAAGGTTAGCCCTCTTCCAAATACTCATAGGCATAACCGACATACTTGCTCCGAGGTCACATAGAGCTTGAAAACATTGGGACCCTACTCCAACGGTTATTGCGAATCTCCCCGGATCTCCCAATTTTTGAGGTAGCTCCAAAATCTTCACCTCATCTTGCATCTCCACTATTGACCTCTTCTTGCTCAAAATCTCTCTAAAAAACTTAGCATATGAAGGCATCTCATTCAAAGCATCGGTGAATGGGATCGTTATGTTCAATCCTTGCAAAAGCTTTAAGAACCTCTTGAACTTGCCCTCTACAACATCCTTGGGCTTCTTTGATGGGTAAGGAAGAGGTGTGCCGCCTTGATTCTTGTTGGGATCGACCTCCTTGGACCGGATCTGCTCATTCACATTCTTCTCTACCTGGACCGATGTAGGCTCCACATCGGGCCCGATGTTCTTGTCCTCGGTCTGGGGGCAGAGCAATGACTGGGGTGTCGGACCGACGTCAGGGCATGTCGGGCCCGATACCCTCTCTTCCTCGGTCCTAGGCAGGGGACCTCCTCTGGCTTTTGGCTCGATGTCTTGGCACGTCGAGCCCGAGTTGTTGGGTAACTCGGTCCGACTCTCTTCTCTTGCTCTTGGCACATGTGGCTCGGGTAGGCTCCGACCACTCCTCAACCCAATAGCTCGGACTTCATTTTGATTTTGAGGGGCACGGGGATTCTCCTTGGGTCGGCCCGGGAGTCTCCCATCTTCTCTAGGAAGTCGAGTAAAAACTTGAGCAAATTGGTTGTCAACTTGCCTTCTCCATACACCAAACTCTCTAAATTGAGTGCCCATATCATCGACTCGCCTCTCAACATTGTTGATTTTAGTTTTCACTTCTTGGAACTCGCCTCTCAACTCATTCGCCCATTGTGGAGTTTGTTGATCATAAAACCCCGGAGGTCGGTATGGCGGTGGTTGGGCCCTTGGCTCGTTTTGGTTGTAGTTGTTGTTGTAGCCATTGGCTTGGCCTTGGATCCACCATCCATTTCCTCCATTGCCTCCATTGTTGAAGTTTCCTCCATTGTTGAAGTTGCCTCTTCCTCCATAATTCCTTTGAACAAAATGTGCCTCCTCAATTTGCTCAGCCAAGCGAACTTGGCTCTCGTTGGGACACTCTTGTGCGGTATGTTTGAGAGATCCACACTCTTCACAAGCTCGTGTGGTTTGCTTGAAATGATTCACTTGCCTCCTCAACTTGGTCACCTCACTCTCAAGGAATTGGAGTCTCCAATCCTTGTCAATCTCCTCACTCTTCGGATCATAGAGCTTTCTTGTACCATCTCCTTGGACTCTCACCTCCTTGTTTGCTTGGCTCACCCCGTACCTGGCCTCATAGTCGGAGAGTTTATCAAGTAACTCCCAAGCTTGCTCCGGGGTCAAGTCTATAAATCCACAATCGGTGTGGAGATTTAGCTTGTCCATGGTGGCGGGGATGATTCCTTGGAAAAAGATGAATTGTAGAACATATGGTTGTTGCCCATGGGTTGGACATTGGCACAACATCTCCTTGAATCGATCCCAAGCCTCAAAGAGTGGCTCCTTTCATCCTTGTTGGAAACTTGCTATCTTCCTCCGAAGCTCCGTTGTTTTTGTTGGTGGGAAGAACTTCATCAAGAACGCCTCGTCGAGAGTTTTCCATGTCGTGATCGACCTAGGGGCTTGGCTCTCGAGCCAATGTGCCGCCTTGCCCCCTAACGACCATTTGAAAGCCTTGAGTGACACATACTCTAGCATCTCTTCATCCGTCGAGATAGTCTCATACATATCCTTGAATCGCTTCACATGCTCAATCGGACACTCTTGAGGTCGCCCCTCGAATTGGTCCCTCTTGATAAGTGATATGAATTGAGTCTTGATCTCAAAGTTCTTGGAGACCTCCGGTAAGACGACGGCTGGCTCCTGCACCTTCAACTCCGGATGCATGTATTGGCGTGCATTCCGGGGTTGAGCATTAAGTTGAGCCTCTAGCCTCAATCTTTGCTCATGCTCTCTCCTTGCCTCGGCGTCTCGGTTTTCAATCTCTTGCATACGAGCCATGTCGGCCCTCATCCTAGCAACCTCATCATCATGTTGTACTTGGTTCTCCATTCTCTTCTTCTTTCGGGCCTCTTTGATGATGCTCTCCGGATCACTTACTAGCTCAAACTCAAGTGCTCCTCGAGTAGAGTGAGCTTGCATAAACCTATAAGGAAAGACACAAACAAAACCAAATCAAAACAAACAAGGGGTTTGGGCTAATCCCTCACCCAAATCACTACAAAATCAAAGACTCAACAAAAGAGGTACCTCAAACAATAAGAAGTCCCCGGCAACGGCGCCAAAATTCTAATCGGTCCGGATCGGAGAGTCTCAAAATTTAAATTTATAACCGAGCCTAGTTGTAGCACAAGGTAGGGTGTCGAACACTCGGGAGTTCGTTCATTGAGTGCACCTAAAAGACTTAAAAAGGGAAAAGAAAGGTTAAAAACAAGGAAAATCAAAGGAAACCTCTCGGGACCGACATGGTCACTTCGGCCCAAGATGGATCGATGAAGATTTGCACGGGACCGACACTGATGTAAAAATGGAGATTTGCACGGGACCGACACTGATTTGCACGGGAAAATCAAAGGAAACCTCTGGGGAAGTCGAACTTGGCAAAAATGGAGAGATAGGTCTTGGGTTTTTGGGTTCTTTCTCTAACTAGATGTGGGTAATTCCACCCTAATTCAGCCAATAAGTGTTGATCCTCGTGAGATCGAGGTTGTCCGCCTCGGTCCCGCCACTTCTACACATCGACCCTAGGGAATTTTACCTCCCTTTCGATGCAAGGTCAAGTGATAGGCAAAAGATCGCTTCCGTTCACTCTTGCCAATCACAAGCCCTTGATCCCTTGCTTCCACAAGAGATTGTAGCTCTATGTAGAGTGGGTTCCTAGATCAATCACTTAAGGCTATGTAATTGGGGGTTCAAACACAAACCTAGCTAGAGGTTTCCCCCATAGCCCAAGACCAATGGAATCTACTCTATAAGGCTAGAGTAACAAGCAATCAAATCACAAGGCAAACAAGTCTCAATCATCCAAATCAAAGCAAAGCCAAATTTCATTCAAATCAAAGGGAAATCACAAGATCCAAATCCACAAATTGCAAATCAAAACAAAGACAAACTCACAATTCTTCCATTGATCTAGCTTTCCTCCACCGATTTTCTCCTTCTTCTCCTCTCCTTTCTTCCTCCTTGCTCTCCAAGTCTTTCTTGAGCCTTTGAGAGTGATTAGATGTGTGTAATGAGTGATAATCCTCTAATTGTCTTCTATCCTTTTAATTAGGGGCCAAGAATATAACAAAATGGAATAGTGGCAAGAGTGGTAGATCACATTTGTATGTCTTGATGCCCAATCTACAATTCCGCCAACTTGGACCGACACGCGTGTACCTCGGGCCCGACTTGCCACACCTCGGTCCGGGTCTCCATGAGTCGATCTTGGGCCCGAGTTGTTGGGCAACTCGGTCTTGGCGTCAGTCCACTCTTCTTCTTGGCTTTTCTTGAGCTCCTCTTCATTGATCGCTCGGCTCTTCCGCTCCTTTGTGCTCGTGCCTTGCTCCTCCTTGGGGACTCCTTCCAAAACCTCCTCAAAACACGCCAAATCACCTACAAAATGCACAAAATTCGCATAGTTTCCGAATCTCATAGAAAATCGGAATCTAAGCTAAGAAGGAACAAAACTAACAAAAAGGAACAAGAGACACCTATTTACAAGGGAAATAAACTACTAAAACACCACCAAAATGATAGACATCAGTCCAAGTCTTCATCGAATTTCTTCTACAGAGGAGGAAATCAAGTGAGTTTATCTATACTGATAACAAAAAAAACGTAGGAAGAGTTGAAGGTTTGCCTTAGCGGCGCGAATGACTCCGGCCAACAAGATTGAGGTCCGTTATCAGATCAGATCAGATCGAGCGAGATTGAAGAATATAGTTAGGAGTTCAATTCAAGCATAATCAAATAGAAACAAAGGAGATTGAGACAAACTTGTAGTCAGAATCCAAAAAATATGCATGCAAGTGAGTATTCAAATTAAAGAAAAGGTACAGATCAACAAAGAGATGGAAACATTACCTCTTTCAGCCAAGAGCTGATCAATCTGCTCATGAGTTCCAAGCACAACAATGAATTTGATGCCTAGACCGTGAAGTACAAAGATATCCTGAAAGCAAAATCAGTCCGATTAGCCTTCATAGGGATCCAATTGATAGGAGAGAGAAGTCAACGAAGACGAAGTAGACGGAAACAAGCAAAACAAACACAGTATGCCTTCAAAATGGCGTCTAAGTTATTTCAGAGGAGATAACAACACGAAAGTGCCACCCCGGTGTGCTCAGAAGTAAGGCCAGGATTCACGAAACCAACGTACAAAGAGCTCGTCTCTGATCGAAAGCGCACAACAGCCACCGTCTTCTCACCACTATGTACGGAGATCGGCCGTCATCATCGCCGTCTCCTCTCTCCTCCTCAAATATGAGTCTGATCCCTGAGTGTCGCCGTCCTCAGCCGCGGAGGTCACGGTGGCCAGGCGCTGAAGCTCGCCTTCGCCGCAAATTATGAACAGGCTGATCTCCCTGCTCCACGACTCCTCGATCTCGACGGAGACGGCGTGGATGTGGAGGTACAACCGGAGGATCTTCCTCTTATCTCGCTTCCGGATCCTGAGCATGAACGCTCTCTTCTCCCTCGCTTCCTCCACAACCTGGTGGATCCACCGGAGCCTAGCGCCGAGAACCACGGACTAGTTGGGATTGAGGGAGAGGGAGATTTCGAATCCTCGATCTGTCTTCCCCGCTGGCCTTCGGCCACACCGTCTCCGAAACCAGCAGCTGCACTCCGCCAAACCCTAGCTTCTCAATTGCCGCCATGAAAATCGATCGAGAATGCAGGCAGCGCATGGAGACATGGATTAAGGGCTTCCTTTCTTTATTTGCGTTATTTTTTTCGGAAGGGAGGCATGAATATCAACCGTCGGATGGGGGATAATCAAACGTACATGATCCATTCCTATTTCCTACCGTAAGACTCCTTCTCATAGGAGTCTTCTCATGCAAGATAACATTTTTATGAGAAGAAAGTAGTATTACTAACCATTCCGGCCGAACTATCTGTTGGAGCTAAAATCCGTACACGAGAGTAGATCGAATTTAGCTTAGATCGGGCTATTGATTCAAGTACAGTTCATCGATTACATAGCGTTTGTACATGGTTTTTTGATAGCTAGATGCACCGTAACCGTTTACATTGAGATTTTGCTATATCTAATATATTCTTCTCCTCCTTGATTTTAGGCCACTTCTTAATTGGTTACAACTGATTCCATCACGTCTTTGGCAACCGGCACGATCTCTTCCCTTGGGTCACCATTGAGATTGATTTTGTCCATGGGCTGGGGCTTCTTCTTGGGCCGGCTCCATTATGGGCCCATTTCTCCACAATTTATTCACGGTCCAACAATACCCCCAAATCAGGTTTCGAGCCTGCTGTGCAAGTTGGCCGGAATCTGATTCGTTAGCACTTCGACCGAGTACCCCAGCCTACTAAGATCGAGTAGCTATATTCAACTATAGAGTCTAGGATGGCGAGTCTGTCGGGAGTTGGGTCGTCGTTGAGTTCTCTATTGACTGGATTCTTGGGCGTAAGCTAGACTGCGCTAGCGATCCTTTGCATCTCTAGCGAGCTCAGACTTTTGATATCACTTGTGTTGTTTCCAGCGATTGCTCGTGGTGTTGCTTGTGTGGTCTCTAGCGACTACTTGCGATGTCTAGCATATGATATTTAGCTAGTGCGTGCTAGCAAGTGGCAAGTGAGCTAGAGTATTCTAGTGTTTCACGGTCCCATGAGATTAGCAGCAAGTGATAGACTAGCTAGCGGGCGCTAGCATTTTCGTGCATTTGGTAGCAAGCGATGGATTAGCTAGCGGGTGCTGGCGCTTGCGAGCTGTTACTTGTGGCTGGCCAGAACTAGCATTAGACTTGCGAATGGTTTGTAGGAAGAGTAGCTAGCGTTAAGCTTACAACAAGCAAAAGAAGTTTTAGCTAGCCTGAGCTAGCGCTTGCGACAACTGGTGAAATGGATTATAGTTGGCTTGAGCTAGAGACGAACTTTAGACAACCGACGAATCGATTGTAGCTAGCTAGAGCTAGCGGCAAACTCGCGGCGACTGGCGAATCGGTTGTAGCTAGCCAGAACTAGCGGTAAACTCGCGACAACTAGCGAATCGGTTGTTTCTAGCTAGAGCTAGCGTTGAACTTACAACAACCGGCGAATCGATTGTAGCTAGCCAGAGCTAGCAATGAACTTTCGAAAACTGACGATTAACGTTTTAGCTTACGATTATTGGCGGTAAACTGTTAGGTACCTATCGATAGGAAATTTTCATGCGGCAGCTGGCGAAGGATCTACCCCAGCGGAAGCTAACCGGGGGCGGTAATTGGTATATAACTTGCGACAACTAGCGAATTGTTTTGCGACGTTCGGTGGATGACTTGCGACATCTGGCGGGTGACTCGCGACATCTGGCGGGTAACTCGCGACATCTGGCGAATAGCTCGTGAAATCTAGCGAATAGCTCGCGACCTCTGGCGAATAGTTCGCGAAATCTTGTGAATAGCTCGCGACATCTGGCGATAAGTTGGCAACTTCTGGCGAATAGCTTGCGACCTCTGGCGAATAGCTTGCGACATCTGGCAAATAGCTCGCGACATCTGGCGAATAGCTCGCGACATCTGGCGAAAATCGCATTTTCTAGCGGAACTTGCGTTTTCTAGCGAAACTTGCTCTTTCTAGCGATACTCGCGTTCGGTAGCAATACTTGCGTTTTCTAGCGAATGACTTGCAACATCTGGCGAATAATATTCTACCCCGATGGGAGCTACCCAGGGGTGGCTTTAACTAGCAACAACCATCAATGAACGTGCGACGATTGGCGTATAACTTGCGACTTCTGGCGAATAACTTGCGACAACTTGCGAATAACTAGAGATAGCTAGACAACAAATAACAACAAGTGAAGAATAACTAGAGAATAGCAGGTGACAACTTGAATATAACTAGCGACGACTAGAGAATAATTTCTTAGATGGCCGAGAGACTCTGCCTCTAGATATAACCGAGAGACTACGCCTTTGGATAACATAATCGTAAACTAAGATCTTTAGTAATGGTTGGATGGTACCTGCATTCTTTGTCTTCATCGTCTTCTCCAGCGGTCCATAGATCTGGCGCCCTGACTGGGCGAGGCTCCGGGTCGGATCTGATGGCCACCAGCGGGGGAGGGTTGCCTCTTTTGGTGTGTCCTGACGAGAGAACCCCCGACAGCGTGGCTGACGGGGTCACGTAGTTATCTCGGGTGTCATGACCACTACGTGTCCAGGACATGCCTCTACCACCACCGAAGTCAAGCCTAGCGGCTAAGCCATCAACCCTTCTGGTGACTCGGGCCGGCTGACGCTTGGTCGTCAGAGTTTGGCAACCGGCACGATCTCTTCCCTTGGGTCACCATTGAGATTGATTTTGTCCATGGGCTGGGGCTTCTTCTTGGGCCGGCTCCATTATGGGCCCATTTCTCCATAATTTATTCACGGTCCAACACTAACTCAAGTCGGACTATTCATATTGGTTGTAGTCCTAGAAAATTGATCACAATTATGGCTTGTATGCCCAATGGGATTCATTCATATTGGGCTTACTTACTACACCCTTGGACTGGTAGTTGAGCCTCACTCAACAATCGGAAGACTTGACTGGTTGTTTGGTTTTCCCTCATCTTTTTGCAATTTTACGGGAAGGAGATGAGGAGATCTTTTCTAACTTCACGGCTGAAGTCTTTTTTTTTTAGGGAAAACAAAAAAACAAATTCTCATTTCTCTAATCAAAGCCGTACACGTAGCACCGACTGCTAACCTCCAAGAAGCGTCAACGGGGGCGATTCTCGAATAAAGGAAACCTCACCGCACAAGATATCTCTTCCCCCTTTACTTCTCTCATCATCATCATCTCAATTCGCAACCGCTCTCCTTGGCGATAATCTTTCAGGTGATCAATCTAGTCTTTGTCCTCTACTTTAGGATTCTGTTCATTTTCCTGTTCTTTTCTGTTCGGCTTCTACTAAACTGTGCTGTAATTTTGTATAGCGAGTATAAGCTTAGGTTTACTTTGGATTTTCTTGTTTCCCGTGGAAATTTTGGCATTCAGTTGACTCAGGAGTTGGGAGAAGGGGCTTCGGTTCAATTTCTATCTGGACTTATTTTGTAAATTTTGGCGATTCTTTCTCAGTTGATCGATTCACTGCATGTGTTTGTTTTCGTGTCTTGTGTTTCTTTGATTTGAGGTACTTCCGTTCATCCGATCATAATTCGCTTATGGTTTCGCGATGTTGAGTGATTATTCTCACTGCTCATGTATACCGCTTCATTTGGATGAAAAGATTATGTTTCTGGAATTATGTTAATTGTGGACGAAGATCGTACAGCTGTTTTGAGTGTTCCTTTGTCTATTATGCTTATGATTCGTGTGATAGCTAATCAGGTTCACTGGTGAGATTAGTATTGCACTATTACTGGTCTGTGATTTTGCATAGTTTTGATATGCTTGGGCCGTCTTAGTAACAAGCAAAATTATACATGCGAATTCAATTAATCGGGCCAAATATGGGTTATGAATATATTGGTTGTGCTTGGGTGGGTATGCCTCTGTGGTTGAAACACAAAGATGATATAAATGAACTTGATGAGGGAAAGTTTATCTGATTTGGAATAAATTCCTTGGACAGGTCGAAGGGAGTTTACTTGTCACCTTTTTTGAATGGGAGTTGTTGCACTTTACATTCTGATTCAGGGATTTTACGATTTTTTCAGGATGACCAATATTGCACGGTCTCTCGTTCCCTTGCTTCTTCTTTTGCTTGTATTATCACCCACTGTCCTTTCAGTTGCGAATCATGATCTAGTTAGAGTAGGCCTGAAGAAGAGAAAGTTAGATCCAACCAGCCGCCTCTCCTCCCATCTTGGTTGCAAGAAAAAACATTTATTGCAGAAGTATGGTCTTGGTAATGGGTTTGGAGATGATGATGCCGGAATCATCTTTCTGAAGAACTATATGGATGCCCAGTACTTTGGTGAGATTGGGATTGGAACTCCTTCACAGAAGTTTACTGTGATATTTGACACTGGTAGCTCAAATCTGTGGGTCCCTTCTGGAAAGTGTTATCTCTCAGTAAGTATTCGCTTTTTTACCAAATAAGTATTGGATGCTAATGGAAGTTGATGTCAGGGTATGGTAAATGATTAAGTGCTTAACTACCTTATCCTCTGCTGCAGATTGCCTGCTTTTTCCATTCAAAGTACAAGTCTAGCCAGTCCAGCACTTATGTGAAGAATGGTATGTGACTTTTTCCTGGCCATATCCCTCATCCCTACTAAAGGCTCAGCTTCAACAACTCCTGTTACTTATATCACGAAAACATATGTTGTTTAACTTGCAACAGTGATCCACATACCTGTCATGATGAAATTCTCTCAACCTTAAAATGATACTATTGTATTTGCAATCAGTTATTATCATGCTTTTGCATTTTGTATTTATATGGCTTTTGTGAATGACATGGTTGTTGGGTAGTGCAGGTAAGTCAGCTGAGATCCATTATGGAACTGGAGCCATTTCAGGTTACTTTAGCCAAGACAATGTCAAAGTTGGGGATCTTGTTGTTGAAAACCAGGTGAGCGTTAGGGTCGTTATGTCATATGTCTTCAATTGGGAACTTTATTTTTCTGACCTAATATAGTTATCGTACAGGAATTTATTGAGGCAACAAGAGAGCCTAGTCTAACATTTGTGGCAGCCAAGTTTGACGGGATACTTGGGCTTGGTTTTCAAGAGATCTCAGTGGGGAAAGCTGTTCCAGTCTGGTAAGTCTAAAACTTGCTCCTAGAACTGGTCTTTAGTTTCCAGAAGTTTCTACAATGCTGTTTAGCACTTTCAAAGGATTATTGGTCTTCTAATTACTCATTCTTGGATGTTGAGAAAACAAGTACGCCCACTTACAACAAATTACAACCTGCTATAAGAGAAAAACTTGATCGCAGGTACAATATGGTGAATCAAGGCCTTGTTAATGAACCAGTGTTTTCATTTTGGCTTAATCGCAATGCTGATGAGGAAGTTGGTGGAGAGATTGTGTTCGGAGGAGCTGATCCTGATCATTATAAGGGTGAGCACACTTATGTTCCTGTGACACAAAAGGGTTATTGGCAGGTTTGTTTTCTCAATCTCTTACTGGCAGTGCTGCTCCTTTTATGTTATATATCTTATGCTGACATATGGTTCTTGATCGAGGCAGTTTGACATGGACGATGTCATGGTCGGTGGTGAGTCTACTGGTAAGTATATGAAATTATGTTTTACGTTGTTTGTGGATTCTTTGAATGATTTATCCCATCCCAGAGCTGACCTCGAGGATTAATGATTTCAGGATTCTGCTCTGGTGGTTGTTCAGCAATAGCTGATTCAGGGACCTCTTTGTTGGCTGGTCCAACGGTATGTTCTCCACAATAGCCTGCTTTTTCATTTCTACATGCTTGTCAAATTTTCACATGAAATTTGGTCAATCGATTTGATTTTATGTGAGGTATGGTAGTGATCAACCTATTTTGAGCCTCCGTATTTTGAGCCTTTTGAGTATATTTAGGGGGCAAAAAAACAAGTGCCTATGATTTTCAATTATTATTTAACGCTTTATGAACTAATTCTCTTAGCTAATGGACTAGATCTACCAGTATTGGAGTAATATAACAGTCACAGTGTAACATTACTGAAACCATATCTGGCATTTGCTGGTCTAGTTTGTAACTATGTTACTACATACACTATTGGGTGGCATTTCCGTTCCTTGTGGGAAACCTGGGAAACATGGTTTAATTTATTAAAGGGTCCACTAGATATAAATAAATGAACTGGATAATAATTTTGTGGTTACTACGATAACATCTGTCATTATTGGAACATTCATTGTGTATGGATCTTTGAGTCTTACCCTTGAATTTATTTACTACGCACTATGCACAAAGGGATGCATAGAATATTCTAATAGGAAGTAAGGAACGTCCTTAATTTCACACAATGTTCAAGGATCGGCTTTTTACATTTTATGGAAGCTTACTACCTTCCTTCTTCTTCTTTTTTTATCGAGAGTAAAGGAGTCATTTTCTCTTTCCTAGTGGTGCATTCTAGGGACATGTTGCAACCAGTAAAAAAAAAGCAGTATTGGTGATACTCATGTGCAGTATAGTTAACCTTATTTTGTTTCTTGTTTGGTAATTATATTATTGGTTTTACCACACAAAGGTATTACGATAGTATAAATAGATGTGAAACTACTGTTTTAATAGCTGTAGTACTAAAAATTTAAAAGTAGGCTGACATCTCGAAATGACACTGGATCTTGAACAAAACTAAATAGATGTGCTACACATTATAACCGTTGTGCATATTTCCACATTGTTAATATATTTTGGTTTTTAAACTGTACCATTTATGACACATTCATAAATATCCACAACGGTTATAATGTGTAGCACCTTAGGCCAGTTTCAAATTGGAAATCCATGTAAAAATGAAATTGAAGAAATTAAATGGAGAAGTATAAAATAAGAAAAGCAAGAAAAAAACATCACCTCCTTGGAGCTTCTTTTTGTCTATGATATGAGTTTTGGCTTGACCAACATATAAAGCCCCAATCACAATGTGGAAACCATCTCCTTAGTTATTTTAATCTTCTAATTCTATGTAATATCAAAATTAAATGAATATCTTTGTATGAATTTTGTGTGTTAATCTTCCATCTCAGACATTCTATATTGTATTGAATGGAATCACTTCACCTGACTTCTATGTAATTATTCCGGAAAAATAAGTTAACTTGAAAAATAATAAGAAGTATCACCTTTAAACCAAAAGTAATACAAACTTTTAAAGTTATCAAGAAGTACTTGTATATTAATTTTTGCTTTGAACTTGTCAGACTGTTGTAGCACAAATCAATCATGCAATTGGCGCCTCTGGTGTAGTGAGCCAGGAATGTAAAACAGTTGTTGCGCAATATGGGAAACAAATACTGGAGCTGCTTCTATCTGAGGTATGATATTCAGTGATGATACTTTCACATGTTTCAATATTAACATATGATACAGGATTATCTTATATGTGTTCTCATTGTTTCTTAATAGACTCAGCCGAAAAAGATTTGCTCCCAAATAGGACTATGCACCTTCGATGGAACACGGGGAGTTAGGTTAGTCAAGCCTTTGGCCTGATGTTTCATCTAGATCAGTAGTTATTAATATTCATTTTTTGAACGTTATAGTAAGATTCCTGATTTGTATCTTTTTGTTTTATTTCATAAAGCATGGGTATTGAGAGTGTTGTTGATAAGAATGTGGGCAAGTCATCTGGTGGACTCAAAGATGCTACATGCACTGCATGTGAGATGGCTGTTGTTTGGATGCAAAATCAGATCAGGCAAAACCAAACCGAAGAGCGAATTTTAGATTATGCCAATCAGGTATATTAGTTCCAGCCTAACTTGGTTCAATAATGTTTTGGCAAGATTGTTTATGTCAATTGTGACTGCAGCTATGTGAGCGCTTGCCTAGTCCAATGGGAGAATCTGCAGTTGATTGTGGCAGTTTATCTACCATGCCCACTGTTTCTTTCACTATTGGTGGTAAAACATTCGACCTGGCACCTGAGCAGGTAATTGACCATTTAGCTTGGCTTACATGGATCGAGGTTTGCTTATTTTTGTGTTGTACTACTAGTAATTATTTTTTCAGTAGGAAGGATGCTCACATACTAGCCCAGGACAAAATTTTCTGTTTGAATCTTCATCGGTTGTTGATTGGGGTTCTACTGCTCTGTTATTGTGTATCTATGTTGTAGTTTGATGCTGTGATATAGTAAATGAAGTATTCTAACATTTTAGTCCACAATTTTGCATATTGACTTGCTGCTGCTACTTTTCTGTACCATTCACGCACATGTTTATACTTGGAAACAATTCATCCTTTCTGAAAACAGTTGTATACATTTGTGCATATAGGGATTTAGTGAATCCAAATCCGCCTTGTTTGTTTTCAAGCATTAGATGACAGCTTCTGTGCAATATGCATGTGGTAAATTATGTCTGTCATATTTAAAAATTCGATAGTGGTATCTTGCCCTGTCTTACCTTGACCCACCGGCATGTAAAAAGAAAATGTTGAACAAGAAGTTCCTTGTCTTGAATAGCTGTAGGGGAAAATGTCCTTGGTACAAGTTCCAAGCAAGATCGGCATCTTTATTCTTGTAGCAAATCTGTGCATGTACGAGTGATTGAAGTTTTGCTTCTAACGATAAATCCACTTCATATTTGAATGAATTTATTGATATTCCACACGGGTTTGTTGAGAATTTTACCCGTTTATGGATTTTGCCTTTGCCAACAGTATATCCTCCAAGTCGGTGAAGGAGCTGCAGCACAATGCATCAGTGGATTCATAGCTCTGGATGTTCCTCCTCCACGTGGTCCTCTCTGGTACGTTTCAACTCCGGCCTTGTTTATAAGTGACTGGTATTGGGATACTGGTCAGAAATTGCGTAGGTGGGGCAGCTTTCTGAATGATTTCATGTGTGATTGAACGCAGGATTTTGGGAGACATTTTCATGGGTCAGTACCACACAGTCTTCGACTACGGGAACAAGCAAGTCGGGTTTGCAGAAGCTGCATAGGCTCCCCGCTTCCAATCAATTATGTCGCACGAAGACTATCTTCCCCCTTCCTGTATTCATAAAAGCACGTGTCTCGGTAGTTGCTAATGAATATGATGAATATGAATACGATGACCAGACTGAAACCAAGAAGCTGTAGTGTCTCGTACCATGCTTTATGTATGTAAATATCCGTGCTTGTGTCGGTTTGCTTATAAGAATGTCAAGTAGAAGTGACAAGATGCATCCTCCTCCGCGAAACAAAGCACTGTCAGACGATTGTCAGAGTTATTTCTTTCCGTTTATTCCACTTGCTTTGACTTTCCTTTTAGCTAATATGGAGGGGCTCACGTATATTATGGGGAATTTATTTGCATGCTGAAAAAAATTGAGCTATCAGCAACTGAAGCAAGATATGAGGTCTTAGGCTTCAAAAATTGGATACCTTATGTATGGCGTTTCGGGTTGTAGATATCATTTTCAAAGCAGTTCTACTTATTATACCCATTTAAAGCACTACTTGTTGAGAAGCAACACATAAGCGGGCAACCGGTTTTTATCGGCGATTTTCGAAAAAAAATCCGATTTCCAATCCAGTTTTGCTGCACATGCCGTTGATTTTAAATTCAATAAAAAGTCCGACTTTTTGTATCCTTGTAAGAAGCAGACAATTTTTTGAAAAACAGACCTATTTGTGCGGCTCCTGACTTGCCTACTATTCTTGAAGAGTAGTTAGGCTGAGCCTACTATTCTTGAAGAGCAGTTAGGCTCTTCTCCGTTCCTCCAAGCTAAGGAGCTTGTAATTTGTAGCACCCCATTTTAAAACAAAGGGTATTGCTTCCAATGACATCCGATTTTACCATTCAAAGCCACTCAAGGCTATAGGGTAACATAGCACACTAATGTGAGAACAACTAAATTCATTTCATAAATGAGATTCAGATTACAACTGAGAATACTTCCCTTATTGATACATTGAATGTCTTAAAGAGTTATAATGGAGAAATGTACAACATTGTTTGAGAATGTGAAAGCATGTGGGACTCAAAATATGGTCAAAACAAAAAACGTTTTAAAGACCTTTTTCCTTCTTGTCTTCAGATCCTAAGTCTTCGGTTTCTTTCTAAACAACCTTCTTCTTACTATCTGATATTTCCATAAAAGACAAGAAATACCAATCAACAAAGTTGGGAAACAAATAAGAGATGTTAGTCTAATGTGAGGCTAAGCAAGTGGGAGAACAAGATTGGTTCTTAGAGGAGGGTCAAACATAAGGTCATCACATACCGGTTGAAAACTTGTTGATGCACAACAATCAAGGGTCCTTTCAAGAGGGATGCATACAACTCTTTGAATGAGAGGCATCCGGCGAACAAAGCTCAATAAACACTAAATGGAACACGCGGCTAAGAAACATATGTGCTTATGGTTTATTGGGAACTTCCATAATTCACGTAATAGTTTAAAAGTCTTCGTCGACTAATCAGATCTATAACCACCATCATGTCATACGTTTTATGGAGGTCAAAAGTAGAAAATAGAATCATTCAAATTCGCGAGATAGATTGGTTTTCTAAGTTATACTAAGCATCCTCGTTCATTAATTATAGTGCATTAACACTTATCTTATTACATTATAAAAGGGTGCACTGTAGTTACCGAACTTTAAGATGACAGCTCAAAAGAGCTTGCCCATATATTAATAGGGAAGCAATAGTTCCCCAAACCCTTAGCTGGTGTCCCATAATCCCTCTTAGTGAGGGAGTATTATTCATAACTTTAGAACTACGATCATATCTTAAATATACCTCCTAATACGAGTAATGAAGAGATAGCAAAAATCTTAAATCTCGCATCCCTTGTATTAAACTAGTCCACAACAAAGTCTCGGAAAGAGACGTGAAATAATCAAGGTCACACATCTTCAGTCCTAAGTCTAAGTACTAATGCAATATGATAAAAAGAATAATAACAATGGCTAATATCTTTAAAGCATATAAACCCTAGTCTATTTTATTCCAAATATAGGATGCAAGCAATGTCATAATTCAGTTTACTATAGGTTAGGTGCGCACAAGAGAACTTGTGGTGCAAGGTATGGCCAAAGGATCGTTGTAAGATCGAACATTTCTTGTAAAAATTGTGACTTAGGTGGCAATCTAAGTGGAGGATTGAACCAAAGTAAAAACTATGAGGCAAGAACAAGAATTATATGACTTCACTTGTTGTATAGTTACTCGAAATGAGATAACTCTTGATACCAATAAATGCACAAAAATTCTAGGGATGCCTCAATCGTCTTGGTTTAACTGAATTCCAGATCAGGATCTCGCAACTAGTTTAATAGAAAAGATACTTACGCAAGAGAATTAGAAACAAACAAAACCTAAATCAATTCAACGGTCAAACACTTGTATCAAATCAAATCAATGTAACAATATCGATCATCCACCGAGCTATGTGAACTTATCAAATGCTTCAAGGGTGTGGGAGATAAAAAACCATTGTTTATTCTCAAATTCACGCTAAAGAACTAAGGCAAATTAAATTAAAGTAATTACAGAATTCTTAGGGAATAAAATCAACCTAAAATAAACCAATATAATATGTTTTAGATAGAGAAATAGCAATAGAATCAAATACAATCTTCAACAACAAAAACTTGTAGAAACCATGTCCCTACACGCACCAGGAACTAGTTGCGTCGGGGCACAAACGTGCCTATGCGCGTCCCTCTCATGTCGGTGCTATGAACACCACAACTTCCTCTTGGCCACCTTTCCCATGCACATCCGTGCTATGTAAAATAGTTACCACCTTTTCCTTGGACGACTTCTCAAGCCTTGACGATAAACACTGAAGTGCTATTTAATGTCTTGTGTAATCTTCTAAGTTGGGCTTTTTGAAATCAGGCTTTGAATCAGAACCGTCATGAGCTCTTCAACATCTTGTGGAGTCTTGGTAGTGTTTTGCTATCACGAGACCTAACTAGGTTCATTTGTTGGCCAGAAGCCTCACAAAACTAAGTAAGCGCTTCCATGACAACCTTCATTTGATCAACTGAGGGTTCAACAAAGAGCATCATACCAAAGAAGACATGTGAAAGCTTTGGACCCCCACGAGATTGTTGAATGGGCTTCCAAACATTCTCACTTACCACATGATCAATCAACTAACTAAGATGCTCAGACAAAGAGATAAGGCGATAAAGGACTTTCTCACCATTCCACAACAACCAAAAGGATGCATTGCCAAGACATAGTTGAATCCATCCGCCCAATCATCAGAAAAAGTTACGTCTTTCAATGTGTCGATAATGAAATTCCAACGAAGTCTATCATAGGCCTTCTCAATGCCTAATACAAGAAGAATCCACCCTTTATGATCCTACTTTCTTCTTAAGAATGCACAACCTTTGGCACAAAACCTATGCTATCAGTAATCAATTTGTAAAAAAACTTCTACCATTTGCAAGGGTTATAAGTTCGGGGAGAATGAGTTGCATTATGCAAACCAATTGCTTTGTGATAGTTTTATAGAGCACATTGCAATGACTAATAGGTCAAAACTGAAGGATTTTCACATGTTCTCCACAGTTCAGTCGTTCCTTATTCTTAATAAAAAGTTTTCGTGCCAATCCAAGAAGATAAGGAAGAAGTGTGATTAATCGGCGTTGCTCTAAAGTTGTGGGGATTATCGGCACTAATAAGTGAGATTTCATGGGAGTGTTTCCGTAGGCTTCTTCGGGTAAAAGAAATGATTCATCGAAATAATGAGTCACCGTTGATGTCGACACATTTGAGATCGCCAAATGTTCGAGAGCACCAATTCAAATTTACGCCTTCTAAGTCTCTTCCTCATCGATTGTTCCAATCAATGCGAAACGAGGAGTGGAGATGGAGATTTGTAATTGTTTTTTTTTTGTAATTCAAGTATTTTTGTGTTAGATTCACATATTTTTGTTTGTAGTTCATGATTTACCGGATAAAGGGGTTTTTCATTTGATTCAACTTCTTATTTTTATACTTATTTTTCTAAAGATCGAAAACAACGTTGACATCTTTGGATGAAACAAAAACATATAAGAACTAGAAATGATTAACAAGACGAGTACCATGGTTAAACTCTTTGTGCTTGATGGGCTTTTTGCCTGCCAAGTATTTCAATGAGCAAGAAGTTGAATGTCGGCGGTTTGTTTAGATGATAGACAGAAAGGTAAGGGTGTTATAAAATATCTGATCTGGTTGATCTGATATGACGATCCAGTCGATCCAATCCGAGTATTGAAGTCCGATGGATAATTATCCGAATCTGGTCCGATCTGGTACATATTAGTTATAAGGTATTCCTTGAAATCTACTGCAAAATTTCGAAGTAACATAATCGACTTAGTATATTTTTCTTCCCGAGGATAATCTAATGGGAAATTCCTTTTGGTGCCCTTGTGGTTTGGACAATTCCTTTTGGTGCCAAAAAAATTTTGTTTTCCAAGGGTGGCACTCGAATGAATCGACGCAACAGGTACGAAAATTGCTCTAATTCGGGAGGTTCAACATGATTTTAGGGTTTGGTTTCAATTATTGAAAGTTTTTATCAAAGGTAGGGTTTTAATTTTGGGATAATCTGAATCTAGGATTTGTAATTTGGGGATAATCCGAAATTAGGGTTCATTTTCTAATTTGGGGAGATTCAATTGCTATACGTGAGTGAATTTGCAAAAAAAAAAAAAAGAACACAGTACTACGAGTCTACGAAATCAAAATTGAATTAGGTAATTGAAGTCTTCATAATCAAAAAGTAGCTAATTACACGATTGACATTATTTGGAGTAAATTAGTGAGATTGGTCACAAATGGGTAAAATTGCATAACAGAGGGGTACCAAAAGAAAATCAAAAATTTTTTGGACACCAAAAGGTATTGTCAAAATCATGAGGGTATCAAAAGTAATTTTCCCTAATCTAATTGTCGAGGGTTTGACTCTAATATGTTATCAATCCATGTATTCTTCATTTTGTATGTACAATTATAACTTAGGTCTTATAAATGGACATGCTCATTTTTATTCTAAATGTAAAATAGATAAACGGATATCCAATCGGATTATCCGATCCGTTTAGACCAATTGGATCGGAATTCGGGTCAATCCAAACTGGATTTGGATATCAATTTAGAGAGTTCTTTATAACGATATCCGATCCGATCAGTCTAAGCGGATCGGTTATCAGATTATAAACACCCCTAAAAACCGTACCTACATGAAATCTGAGACTATAGAACACACGGCCAGGGTAGGCACTAAACAGTCCGGGAACTATTAATAGAAAGTTGAGAGAGCTTTGTTTGAACAGTACGAGTCGGTGACATGCTAATCCAAATATCCACACATATTCAGTTGCAAAGTTATTTGACCATATCTCTCCTTAAGATCCTCATCAACATAAAGTTCAGCGAAGGAAAATGAAAGCAACTCATACTCTAATTTTTTTTATCTGAAGCAACTCATAATCTATGTGTTCTTCTTGCCATCCCCCTTAGAAAGGCTTCCATCAATTTCCCTTAGCTGGCCTCTAAGGTCTTGGTTGTCTTTAAGCAGACGGTCATACTCCTCCAGCAGTCCCTCGGATTGCCTCTTCAAAGCGTTTGCATTTGTCTGTGCAGTTTTTGCCTCGTCATTTTTTGCAGCACACTCCGACTCCAGAATTTTCACCTTGTTCTTCAAAGAAGTGAGCTCATCCGCCATTGCCTTAGCCTCGTCTCCTCCGTTCCCATCATCAAAACTTCGGCTTTGCTTCTTGGTAGCCTCCATGGTCTTCCTCAGTAAGCGCAGCTCTCGGATGTAATGATGCAGTCTGTCTATCATCAGTCCAAGGAACAGGATGAATCCTGCAAGGGGATTCAAATAATTGAAGGACTCGTATCAAGCTCCAAAAGAGGACCAGAGCATAAGTTTGTTTTACTTAAAGCAGGTATTCAATCAGCAATGGGAGACTCAAAGATGATAATGCATCCTGGTAAATAACACATAGCAAATCAAATGAAATGAAAGATGAAAAGCAAAATGCCAATGGACCACAAGTACAACTACTTAAGCAAGTCATGGGATGTAAAGGTGGAAGGAAATGTGCAACAAAAGTAATCATTTATCAGTTAAACTTACTTACTATAACTTGATCTATATGTTTTTTTTTTAAATAACTTCATCTATACATATCATTTGCATAATTAATATATTTTGCAATAATTTGTACTGCTTCCTGCACATAACATCAGGTATGTTTGTCATATACTTTCAGCATCACAAAGTAAAATGTGCTAACTTCATACATACCATTTTGTACCTGGTATTGAATGAATTTGTAAACCAGGCAATTGTGAAGAAGGTTATTTTACAAGTGTAAAATTAATCATGCATTTCTTCTTTTCCTAGTCAGCATGTCCATAATCGCCTGGTTGAAATCTCACTTCCTTTCAAACAGAATTCCTCCATTCCTCTAATTAAATTATAACCTAACATAACAATCTCAGAGCCCTCCCTCAGTTTTTTAGAGGCCCTGCCTGCATCCTTTGTTACTGAATTTTTAATATAAGGTGACAGGAGTTACTGACCATTCATACATTCATTCTCTATATTCATTTCATATGTTTCATACATGAAATAACACTGGAGATAACTGAATATTGACTAGTAAAAAAAACAGCAAACTTTAACTTGAATGTCAATAAACAGCTCTGAGTCTACATAATCCACATGGAACAACGAAAGTAGAATTGTTGGCTGGCAAGTGAAAAACACATTCTTCTAGAAGCATCAAACAAACGAAAACACCAAAAACAAAGCAAAGTGCATCAGATCAAAATCTATAGTAAGCTCATATCCATCACTGGATCAGATGATCATTCTATGCTTTTTTGTTTTGTTTTGAATCTGCCCTATGCATGAAGTAGTTGCTAACAAATAGACACTCAGATATAGTGTAAGTACAGACTACAGACTACCTTCATTGAGTAAATCATATAATCCTTTTGAAGACAGCAACAATGCAGACACTTACCTCTTGGGTATGGATTAACAGTGTCTATAGCATATTCAAGAATTATGGTCAATGATGAATAACTATATGTTAACAGAGGGGACTAGCCAGAGGACATGTCCACCATGTCAAAAGCTTCAATATTATATATTCAGAGCGGTGATTATAAATGCAAAGTTAACAGATTCAATGAAACTCCAATTTGAACAAACAGCTTCCAACTGGAATCCATTTGGAGGAATCTCTCTATTTAAAATTCAATCTAAATACGTCTACCGACTAATAGAAAATACCATCACACTACATTATAACCGGTAGACGATACCTATAGCATTACAAACAAGGAAATGGGAAATAAAGGTGCCACCACAACATAGTGAGATTACCATACAGGGCAAGCACAGATCCCTTTTATACAAACCACAATGCAAATGACAACACAATCAGGATGGTGTTCCCCAACCATTTCTGCTTAATTTCAATGTATCCTTTTCTCTAATCAACATAAAACTCATGCACGCTTCCCCTTCTCAGACTAAAACAGCACACCGACTAAACTATGTCAATTACAGACAGCTTCAATAATAGCTCTATAGATAAAGACAGCACACCGAGTAATAAAACCATCAGTTACACAGCAAACAAGACTCCGCAGTATAGTATAGTATAGTACAAGGAGTGATTAGGAAGAAGAGCAATCAGTCAAATCAAGGCGCAAAGACAATAAATCGAAGGAGGAACGAATAGATACCCATGAGAGAAGCATCGAGGAGGCTGCGAACCATGAGAACCTGATCGGTGGGGTTAATATTGCCAGGCTCAACCTCCCGTCGAGAGATGTCGATGATTCCGTTGACGGTGGAGATGAAGAGGACGAGGACGGTGCCGGCGACCGTGGTGACGACGACGGGGCCCCTGCCGCGCTTCACCCGGTCCAGCCCCATGATCACGAACTTCCTGAACGGAGTCCTGAACAGGAGTAGCAGGATCACCACCGCCTCCGAGAAGATCACGGAGAATAGTAGGTGCATCATCTTGGCTCGATCCCACCCAAAACCCTAGGGGAGAGAGAGAGAGAAGGGAAAGAGAGTTTGTGAGATCAAAATCGATACGAACACAAAACTAGATTTCACAATTAATAAAGAGCAAAGTTAGATTCAAAGGGGTTGGGCTCCACTTCGTAGAAATAGACGCTCTCTCTCTCTCTCTCCTTTTCGCGACGCCTTCCTCTTCTTTCTACCGATCCTTCTGCCGACTGTCGTAGTTGTACCGGCTACCGGTCTCCTTATACCTTTTTCTCTTTACGGGTTTCAAATTTTAAGTCCTTTTGCAAGACTACCTCTATCTAACTATCTATTCGATTTGCTCAAAAAAAAAAAAAACTATCTATTCGATTTTCTCAAAAAAAAAAATTATCTATTCGATCAAAACAAATATATCTATCTATCTATCTAAAACTATCTATCTATCTATTACTATATACTGAAGCGAAAATAAATTATGTCACCATATTACTAAAAAAAGTTATCTTATTAAATTTTGGTTCGGTCGTAATCTAATACATATGCTATCATAAAATTTGAGTTGCTTGATTAATAATTCTATCCAAATATCTAAATTTCAATCTTATCGCAAACCCATTAAATTACTACATAGATCATAAACTTTTTTCATTTTTCTATAGAAATATTTTTATTTAGTCATAGTATAAAGATCATAATATTAACATTTTACCCATTTAATTAAATAGGATATTAATTACAGAGTATATATTATTTTTCATAACTTTATTATGATTTGTTTTAAACAACGTCCATAGCAAATTCTACCACTATATTTAAGCGGCATATTCCTTCTATTAAATTAATATTTCTTTTAATATCATATCAATATATCATATTAAAATCCCAATAGAAGGATTAGATGATATACTTACAATAAATATATATCTCTAATATTACATATTGATTAAGTTTTACATATAAGAAAGATTTCTTAGTTAAGATAATGATTCATTAATATTTTTTATTAGATCTTTGATATTTTGTATTTAATTAATTTTTCACAACATAATGCCATATATAAAAGATAATTTGGTTTTCTTTTTTATCTTATTAAATATTCTTTATATCTTCAATATAATACTATATTATCCTGAGTTTTATTTAAAATTATTTATTTATTTATATATTATTTTACGCAGTTTAATTCAAATGCCAAAAGATTTTTATCAAATTCTTAATAAAATTTGAGAATGTATTTTATCTTATGACATTTTTCCTGATTATTTAAATGTATGTTTATGCATATATAAAGTTAATATATAAATAAACTTTATTTTTTGTAAAACTTTTATGATATACAAGAATTATATCATTTTGTAGTCCAAAAGATAAGTGTCATTTTTAAACAAAATAGTCATATGCTAATATTTATAATTGATAAAGTAATTTCATATACAAAGTAATAAAAAGATAAATAACAATTAACATCATGTACATGGTATGGGTCATTTGCTAGTTTTCTTTAATAATTGAAAATGAATTTTATTCAATGAAAATTTTAATTATGTCTAAACAAAAAGGATATTGTTTTTTTGAAATTTGTACTACCACATGATTTATTACATTATGAATATAAAATCATATTCTAATTATAGAACAATTTAGTAAATAAAATTCACTTACTTTTTCACAACTGAAATTTCTCTCTACTGTTCAATATATATCATTATCCTTATTATCATAATTTTGAAACATAATAAGTCAATATGATATAAAATAAGATTTTTTAATTGATTTTTGTTTCTTACATTTTTGCTTTAATACAATAATTATTAGTACGAGATATCATTAATATCAATTTTTATTTAAAAAAATATATTAGAAAACAATATAAAAATTTAGAATTATAAAATAAGTCCAACGTGACTCTAATGACTTTATATATTGAAATAAAGAAAATACTAATTAAAAGTCACTTTATTATGAAAGATAAAAGCTAAGTTATAATGAGCATGTAATATATTATTAAGTGACGAGTAGACTTGTCAAAAGATGGCCCGACCCGCAAACCCGAGCCGACCCGATCCAAAAATTTAGACCTGTGACCCAGTTTTAACCCGACATGATTGAAACCCAAACCCATTGGGTCGGACCCGAATTTTTATAGTTTAAATTATATTACAATATATAAAATTTATTTTAAAAAATTATGATATATTTTAGTATGAAAATAATAAAAATTAATATTTTATTATTTAAATAATATTTTATTTAAATTTTAGTAAAGAAAGTTGATATTCTTGACCCGTTGGGTTGACCCAACCCGACCCGAAAACCTGAAGCAACGCGACTCAATTTGACTAGTAGCCCGATTGACAAGTATATTGACAAGTAGTAAATATAAATTGATTTATAATAAAAGATAATAATATTAATTAATTATAAAAAAGGGTTTTGATTTAAAAATTATTTTTAAATTACTTCTTACATAAAGAGATTAAAAAGACAATTAAAAAGATAACTAATATATCAAAAAGGATAGAATATCGTTTCAAAAATTCCAAAATTTCAAAATATCTTTTACATAAATTGATAATAAAAAATGTAATTAGATTATTTAAAATAACATGTATAAAACATATTTTTTTAAATATGAGCGATAAAAGCTAAGTTATTATGAGCATGATAATATATAAGTTAAGTAAAAGTTAATATTTATAAATCGATTTAGAATCAAAGATAAAAAAATAATGCTTTGCTTAGAAAAAAGGCTTCCATTTTAAATACAAATTTAAACTTTGATATTCATAAATATCTTCTTACATAAATAGATTGACAAGATAATTAAAAAGATAAGTTAACTAACGGGTATCTTTATAGAAGGAAGTATTAAAGATAGATAATATTGCTTAAAAGAAAGATATTAGATGATTAAGAAAAAAGATAAAATTAAAGTGTAGATTGTTGGAACGCAAAAAGATTTATACACAAGAAAATGGGAAAACAATAATATTTTACTCAAGCCAAGACTGTGAGACGAGATTAGATACGGCAATGGGTCGGGTTTTGAGTGGGTGGACCATTTTCAAACCCGAACCCAACCCAACCCAATGACATGGGTCACCCGAATCCAATGCACACTATTATCAGGTGGATCGAAGAGTCGAGTGGAATTTCGGGTTAAACTAGTTATAAAATTTACAACATACTTAATATGTTTAGTCATTGAAATAATCCATCATTGTCCAGCAAAAATAAAAGATCCATCAACAATATAAGATTAAGTAAGATATTTTCAAGTTACTTATCATAAGTTTTGATATATTATATCACACATGCACAATATTTTATAAGAATTTATAATTTTAATAGAAATAGAAATTATATCTTTCATACTTTTTATAGAGATAAAGTTTCTCCATTATTTTTTCATCTAACTTATAATTAAACTTTATATAAGTTATGATATTAAATATGGATCATAGATATTGTTTTGACATTAATAAACATGGATAAAATAAAAATACTTCTATTTTTATCTTAAACAAATAAACATAGTTTATTGTTAAAACATAATAATTTAATGTGAAATGGGGCCAGATTTAACATGCAAGTTCGAAAGGGAACAACTTTAATATATAATAATTAAGATATATAGATATCAAGAAAATATGTACTTAATATATATATAAATATTAATAAAACTTTGGCCGGGTTATTGAGTCGGGTTATTGAGTCGGATTATAGGTGGATGAATATTCACCCGTACCCGACCCGACTTATCACCTACATCACCCAAACCCGACTTTCACTCGTCCTTTTTCGGGGTTTCACCCTTTTTTCGGGTTGGATGAATCGGATACCCGTCGAGTTAGGATGAAATTTTCATGTCTAGACGAGATTGTGAGGATTAGGGTGTGTGCCTAGTATTTGCATTAGAAATTGGACTTCAGAGCTTAGCCGGAGGTTACAAGTGTTTCATCCTAGATCACGTTCTACGCACTCTTATGACAACCGGGTTAGTTTCTTTTTATCTTTTCTCTTATTTTTACTTTGGGAACAAAGTGGGGGAATGGATTCTTTGAATTTTCATGAGTGTTTAGTTTAGTTTAGATCTTGCATATTTTATTTTCTATTTTGCGATAAACCATAAAAATCCAAAAAAATTGAAAAATTCAAAAAAATATTGCATAATTATGATTCAATTTCCCTTGGAACCACTTGTTTGTTGAGTAGGCATGATTTCATATCCCATGACTTGTTTGTTTTGAGGAAAGTTCTACAAAATTGCTTGATTAAAAATGAACATGGATAGAAAGTAGAGAATTTGAGTTATTTTTGAGGTTCTAATCATTGATTTTTTTTGGTCAACGTCTAATCATTGATTACCTTGTGAGATTTTGAGTCTTTCAATGCTTATATTTGCATGATTTTCTCTTTTTGAGACCACACTATATGGTTTAGATGCATGATGTAAAGACGATTGAGACATGATTTTTATTTAGCTCATATTATCCATATTTGCCTTGCATTATTTCTTTTATTTGATAGCCCTTTTTTTTGGCTTTATAGCCTTATGTTGTAACTCCACAAAATGTTTTTAGCCTATATAAGCTTGATCCTTTTCGGGAATTAGAATCTAGCTAGGGTATTTTTGTGTAGTTGATGTTGATCTTTGGGTTTGAGTTGAAAAGAAGAAAAGGAAGAATGAAGAGTGTTGTATAGAAAACAAAAAAGATAACGAGTTGGGGAAAGGAAAAAAAAAATAAAAAGAGAATGAAAAGGAAAGAGTTGGCTGGTTGAGGTAAATTGTGCTTTGAATTGAAATGAAAGAAAAACCTCAAGTGATTGTGGATAAAAAGGAAAGAATGAGCAAAAGAGTTGGAAGTGATCAGAAAAAGGTGTAAGAAGTTGGTAGTGTATAGTTAGAAAGTGGTTTTCATAATTTGGGTTCTTACTAGCACTAGTTCCACGATTTTAGCACCACAAGATCAAAATAAACTCCCTACCTAATTGTTTATACCTTGGCCCCATTAAAACCTTTGATCTCATGATTTATGTTATGTATCTAAGCTTTCGTGGTGGAGATTTAAGACGCTGATGCAAGCTTATGGTAATTGGCATTCAGAGATGATTTTTGAGTAACAACACATAACCTTTAAACACTTTGAGTGATGAGTGCGAACACATGTCTTGATGAGGGTTTGAATGGATGAATGACTCGGTTTTTGAAGCTTTCATATTATGTGCGCTATGATTTCTTGAATGAGTTTAAATATCTTTTGAATTGGAATCTTAACTTACTTATTTGTGGTGTGATTTGATTTTATGTCTTGCTTGAGGACAAGAAAGGTTCAAGCATGGGGGAGTTTGATAGTTCATATAAGACATTGGTTTTAGAGCATTTTTTATTCGGTTTTGAATGCATTTTGATAGAAAAACAAGTGTCATCCGTGATGACAAAACACAAACATGTTCGAGTGATTTAGTGTCGTTAAATTTCATTAAAGTGTCATCATTATTATCGTGTGATTGTAGTGATTTAGTGATGATAGTGAATTGAATGACCGATGACAAATTTGTCGAGTGATGGTTATATATTTTAATGATAATGTTCGAGTGGTGATAGTCATTGAGTAATGACATTCGCGTGAGGAGTGTCACTAAATTTTATAGGAAGGTCATCATTGTCATCGAGTGATGACACTAAATCAACTTATAGAATGATGATTTTCAGAGAGTCATCACTATTATCGAGTGATGATGTTGTTGAAACAGTGATGATAATCGTCGACTTGATGACAGTCAACGTCGGTCATAGACGGTCCAAGCCCAAGGTCGGTCGGTCAAAGCCGGTCAACAATCGATCAAGGCCGGTCAATATCGGTCAAGCTTCGGTCAACAGTCCATCAACGAATGGAGGGAGCTAGAAAGTAACTAGGGGTTTTGATCATTCACCTAATTAATTTTATAGGTTTGGAAACAAATGACTTATTAGGGTATGTATATTTTTGCTATATAATTAAATCTTTCCCTGACATGTATTTATGCATCTCCGGCCAGTAATCCAGTGACACACAACACTAGCCAATGGATACAAAAACTGACTTCACAATTTCAAGTACAAATCTCTTCACCAACCAATTGCTTAAGCATTTTTGTAAAACAAAACACCAAAAAAAAAAACAGAAACATAAAGAAATGTGGATCGATCCATGCTCATTGCCTCATGCATGGGACATAGATATATTGTAAGACTGCATGATTAGTGTCTACCACCACCTCCTCCAACCCCCGTACCTACTCCTTGGCCAGAACCCGATCCAACACCCACTCCTATTCCGATTCCGACTCCAATTCCACCACCGCCCCCTATTCCATGACCCCCTCCTCCACCAAGGCCGCCGCCTGCACCGCTTCCAAGTCCTCCTCCCGCACCGAATCCACCACCGTGGCCGGATCCACCACCAAGCCCACCTCCACCACCACCAAGGCCTCCCCCTGCGCCACCTCCTACGCCTCCCCCAGCTCCATGACCGGATCCTCCGCCACCGCCACCACCACCACCACCTCCGCCACCGAGGCCTCCTCCGGCTCCTCCTCCGACTCCCCCTCCTGCTCCAAAACCGCCACCCTGACCTGAGCCACCTCCAACTCCACCACCTCCTCCTCCGCCTGCGCCGCCTCCTCCACCGAGACCTCCTCCGGCTCCCCCTCCTACTCCTCCTCCAGCCCCAAACCCTCCACCCTGACCTGACCCGCCTCCTAGTCCGCCACCTCCCCCTCCGCCTGCGCCGCCTCCGCCACCGAGGCCTCCTCCGGCTCCTCCTCCAGCTCCAAACCCTCCTCCGTGTCCTGCACCGCCTCCTAGTCCGCCACCTCCCCCTCCACCAGCACCACCCCCGCCTCCTAGACCTCCTCCGGCCCCGCCACCTACTCCTCCGCCTGCCCCAAAACCTCCTCCTTGACCTGCTCCACCTCCGGCTCCGCCGCCTCCACCAGCGCCGCCGCCTAGACCACCACCAGCACCTCCACCTAAGCCACCGCCACCACCAGCACCTCCTCCGAATCCGCCACCACCGCCCGGACCTCCGCCGAATCCGCCCCCTGGACCCCCGCCAAATCTCCCGCCCCCATAGCCAGGTCTTCCGCGGCAACCATAACGGCCATAGCAACCACGAGGCCTCCCATGATAGGGATAGCCGCCATCATCGTCATAGCGGCCGCCGTAGCCGTTTGCACCACTCATCAAATGAAGTGCGATGGCACAGACGAGAAGAATGGCCTCCTGCCATCTCCCCGTCGAGACACGTCCACCCATGCCAGCCATTGAGCTTGTTGGCTCGATCACTAGGAATTAATATTGGTACTGCGTACGTACGTATATACGTACTGAGATGAACACGCTGCTAAACTGGGTGGCTAGCTTTTGTGTGATAATTATACACAGCCAGGAAAGATTTAGGTAGCTCGCTTGTTCGTGTTAAAGTTGCTGGTTTTGAACATGAAGTGGGAGCTTTATATATACGCGCGCATTAATGCAATGGTACAGTTGATCGAGTGTACATACTGGCATGGGGTCTTTTGTAATAAATAGAAATCGTTTGGTTTAATGCGTCAATGGTTTATGGTTGGCTTACGCGTTTGGGCCGTTAGGAGATTGGTCGTTGCATTCAATTGTGATCCATCCACCATTTCAATTGGTCAAACCCCCCACATGGCTGATGTTAATCTGTTCAAGGTCTAATCGAACTAGGATTTTTATCATTTTATTTATTATATTTTATGGTAATTAATATTTTCTCCGTTCTACTTCTATTTATTCTTTTGAAAATCTAAACAAATACTAAGGTAATTATATCTTTAATTACTAAAATACCTTTATTAAATCATCATCAATCAATCAATCAATATATATCCTAAAAATATTATATTTAGAAACTATGATCTATTATATTATATTTAAAAAATATGATTTTAGGTTATATGGTAAATTAAAGTTATATATTTAGAAAATATATATGACTGTTAGGAGGTATATATGTCTTATATTTATAATATGGATAAAATTACATGAAGTTGGATGAGAGCTTCGAAACAAGCTGAGCCACCACACATAGACAAGTAAAATATTGACAAGTAAAATATTATATAAAATATTGATGAGTTAGGTTCCGGTGAGGACTACTCTTATGATAAGGACAACCCCATACGGTAAGGAGTAACCTTATCCATTTGAATTACCTCCTTACCTTATAATGAATGTTCCATATTATTTTAATTTTTGTATTTTTCATAAAATCAAAAAAAAATTAATTTTTATTTTCGAAAAAATCGAATAATATAAAAATTGAACTTACTTTAATAAAAGTTGAACTAACACTAAGAAAAAATTGAACTTATTGTACAAAAAATTGAACCCGTACAAAACTACAAATTACAAAATTGAACTTCTAGTACACGTAATTGAACTTTTAACATAATAAATTGAACACTTTTGTTGTAAAAAATGAACTACCACATTTCAGGGTTATAACCATTGTATTTATGAAGAAAGGTTTTTTTTTTAGTTTTTATTATTGTATTACAGAAAAAATATTTTTGAATTAATAAATTATTAAAATAAAACAAATTTATTTTTGTGAAAATCGAATTGAACAAAAAATGAACTCAAAAGATATAAAAGTTGAACTCATAGAACAAAAAATTGAACTAATAGTTTAAAAAAATATCGTTTTCGTAAAAAAAAACAAAAAACTCTATCTTGAAAAAAAAAATTAAAAAAAAAATCTGGACCGTTCATTATATAATAAGGAGGTAAATCTAATGAATGAGATCACTCCTTACCATAAGGAGTAGTCCTTACCATAAGAGTAGTCCTCACTTGAACCAAAATCTAATATTGATAATAGCACATCAATTATTTATTTATGTAAAGTTTGATAAAAGAAATTATAATTTATCTAGACATCGATAGACAAGTAAAATATTGATATTATGACAAATTTAAAAATTGAAAATATACCATAATCAAAATTTATATGGAAAAAATAAGTTAATTCGAATTAAATATAATACTACTATCATGGTGTCTTATATTAGTATGTATAATTAAATGTGTACAAATTGAATAATATAATATATTTAAAATAACTTTAATATTTAAGACATAATCGTACATGGTACGACGGATTAGGCTAGTATATTGTAAAAGTCGACCGTTTTCGAGCCCCCATGTTTATTCTGACCCCACCATATATAATCTATTTAAATTCCTTATTATCTATTTACGTAAAGATACAATCAAAGTTTTGAGTTTTGGTAAAATATTCTATCTTTTTTAAGGGAAAGACTCATGTAAGAATGAGTCTTACGGTATGAACGGTAGGAATGAATCTGGTCCATTAGATTAGCCCGTTCCTTTCCCAAAACATAAATGCTAAACCATCACCCCAATTTTAGTACAACATCACCATTTCACATATTTTGGACTTAATTACCCTTACATAAAAAACTAAAATTCCAATATGAAAACAAAGAAAAGATGGCGTAAAAAATTGCTGGAAAGTTGATTGAAGCTGCTGAGAAAATTGGGGTGAAATTAATTTACAACAAACATGTACATATCAATGCAATTTAGAATAATTGGGCATATTAATTCAAAGTCACACAACACCATTAACAAGAAATTGAAATTGAAGTAATTTGGAAGATGAATATAGCTAAGAGGGGACATTGAGAATTAGGAAATGGAAGTATCGGAAAACCATGGAGGGAGGCGGGCGAAGACGAAGATGACACCTCGCCGGAACTCTCAGACGGAGGCGGGGCGGTATGCTGAGGAAAGATCGGAAGCAGGAAAATGAGAAATCGAGATACAGAGAGAGGGAGAAAGAACAGGAGGCGGAAAGCTCACGGGCGACGGCGGCCATGGCGGCGACGGCGGCCATGGCGGCGACGGCGGCCATGGCGGCGACAGCGAGATGCAGAGTACGCGGATTTTTGAGGGGGGCAACTTTTTTTTTCCCTTGATTGTGAGGTGGAAATGGTCCCACTAATACATGCCCAGCTTTTTACAAATAGAAAAAAAAATCCAATCCCACCTTCGCCCAAAAAATATTTTTTCTTACAAACAGGTATGGAAGCTTAGTTCAATTATAAAAAAAAAAGGTATGGAAGCTTGGGACTGTTTTTTGGATGGAAAATGTTAGAGTTACCACATGGTAGTCTACCCTAATGACTTGTATGATGAGTTGGCAAAAATAATAATGAAATGGCCATGACATGTCAATATGATTTTTACCTTAATTGTCATCACATTTAATGCACCTTTAATATTTTGTTTTGATTAGCTTATAAAAGGAAACGATATCCTAAATTTTTTCTTTCCTGATCAAAATACACCTTGTCTTTTAAGAAAGAAAATTTTAATATACTTGCGATGCACGGGGCTGTATTTTTTTCCATATAATTTATTTGTATTATGTGAAATTTTATAATATCTCATTTATATGAACTTCACTAATATTCTTTTTATATATAGGTTCTTAGAAATAAATTATGTATTATTTATACATTAGTAAGAGAACAATCTTTAAATTTTTTACCTTGAACTTATTATTTTCGATATTATTCAAAAAATATTTGATTTGCATATGTTAGATAATATTTATTATTCATGCCATGGATGTGTGAATAACTGAATATAAATATATAATAGAAGACTAATAATTATTTTTGTGATATATCGAAACAAATTTGAACATTTTGAATACTAATTGTATCAAATAATTTTGAAGAGTTTAGTAACATTTGTAGGAAGAAAGTGTATTTTGAATTAGTTTTATGTTTTATCTTTAGACTTTATGGTATTGGATTTAATTTATTTAGTTCCCCGCCCCAAAATATTAGTTTATAAAAACAAACACTCAACGAATTAAAGATATATAACTAGCGATATACTAAAAATTAACGTTATTATCTTAACAACATATAGAGAAAATGTAAGCTTTGGAGAAAATGAAGTTAGGAAAAAAAACTTAAAACCCTGATCATTTGTTATGACTAGAGGTGTCAATCGGGTCAAGTCGGGTGGATTTGGGTTCGGTCTTTGCTTGTTCGGGTTGAGTGTGAGTTCAGGTCAATCGGGTTACATGTCAGGTCGGGTCAAGTCTTGACAGGTTATTGTGCGGGTTTGGGTCGACCTAACAGGCCAAGAATTTGAATTTTTAATGATTATTAAAATAATATTATGATTAAATAATGATTTTTAATAATAAAATATATTTTTTTATAGAATTTTATAATATTATATTATTTATAATAGGTTTTATGATAATATAAATTATAATATTTATAAGAAAATATATTTATTCTACACATATAAGATATCGGGTTAATCGGGTCGGTTTTGGGTTTCAACACAATCGGGTTCGGGTTAATCGGGACATCGGGTTCAATTTTTTTCTTTACTCGCTAATATTCGGGTCGGGTTTCAACCCAAACAATTGCTTGAACTTTTTGTTAGATCTAATTTTTAAAAAATTACATCCATTAATATATTAGAAATCCTAAGAAACTCCTCCCAAAATGAGAAACCTTTTTACTTCACTTGACCTTATATTATATAAAATATACTAATATACGAGTTACGTACGTAATAACTTATAGGTACTATTTTATTTTTAAGTAACATGTAAGATGATTTAAAGTTTAGGGTTTAATATATACTATTTTATTTTCGGGTAAAAAGTGAGATAAATAGAATAAATACTAGATTACTATATTTTCTAGTATATATGCCACAAGATGAATGGAATAAATAGTAAAGTAATTTCAATATTTATAAAATTCATCTTAGACTACAATTTTGTTAGTTCAAAATTTATTGCATCGTGTTTGTTATAATATGATCATAAGATGAAAGGATTAATTTCAATATATATATATACTTTTTAGTCGAGGGTACTACCCATGACTCCATGAGAGTCGAAGTAGAGACCTTCGGATACTATCATACAAGCTTAATTAACCAATTGACAAAATACCTCAATAAACTAATTTAAACATATTACATAATCATCAATATATATTATAAAAGCCGACCGTTTTCGAGCCACCACGTTGATTCTGGCCCCGCTTTATAATTTTTAGTTTAATGTTTTTTAACCATATATATTGTTTTTTTGTTATTCAATTCAAATGGATATTAACAAATTTATATCTTTTATTTTACTTATTTAGCAAATCTTTCAACTTTATTTTTTTTCTTACTTATTTAAAATCTATCTATCAAGCCATATTATCTATCTTTAAAATTTCTTTTTATAAAAGATAATCATATGATAGAGAAATTGCCCCATTAAAGGATTTTTTTTCCAAATTGGAGAATTCATAGTATTGGTTCTCCCTTTCCTTTACTTTCCTTCTCATCCCCCAGCAAAAATAACGTAGGCATAATATAAGAAATTACATAGGTACAAAATAAGAAATTTGAAAAAAAAAAAAGAGCCAACCGTCATTCTTTCTCAACACAAAGCCCCAAATACGTAGACATATATGTGTGTAATTGTCATTTTAATTCTTTGTTTTTAGTGACAAATCCATTCAACATGAATATTACAAACTTCCATCTTTTTTTTTCTGAGCAAACCAACTTCCATCTTGATCGTTGAAAACATATTATATTTTGATAAGATAATTTTTTTGGTATATTACTACATATAATCTTATTCCTTAAAAATTGCTTAAAAATTATCGAATTTATGAATTATCTCTTACCAAGAATTTATTTTGATCTTCTAATAAATATTATTATTTAATAAAACATGATATTTATCGTAAAATAATTTTTGAACAAGACCAACTTATTTATATTATGAGTTGATTTACTATTGGTAAAAAAAACACAAATCACAATACGAAGTCAAATATATCTTTGACACTAAATCAATTAATTTTTATTAACTTTTACTTAGACTATATATTATCATTTCCCTAATAACTTATCTTTTATCTATCATAATCAAACAATTAGTTTTTTCATGTTATTTCAATAATCTAATTACGTTCTTTATTATCAATTTATGTAATACTTTTTGAATTTTGACAAAATATTCTATAATTTTTGATATGTTAGTTATCTTTTTAAACTCTTTTATGTAAGAAGTAATTTAAAATTTTCAAATATAAAATAATTTTAAAATAGAAGCCATTTTTTATAATTAAATTAGTAATCCTATCTTTAATTTTAAATAAATTTATATTTACTATATTTTACTTAACTTATATTTAATCATTTTCATAATAACTTATCGTATATCTTTCATAATAAAATAATTGTTGATTATCATATTTTATTAATTTCAATATATAAAGCCATTAGAATCATGTTGGACTCATTTTATATTTCTAAATTTTGATGTTATATTTTTAATTTTTTAATTTTTTAATTAAATAAAAATTCATAGAAATGATATTTCATACTAATAAATTATAGTACTAAAATAAAAAATAAGAACAAATCATAATAATGAATTAAAACATCTCACTTTATACTATTGACATATATTGTCTCAAAATTTTGATAATAGGGAAAATGATATATATTAACCATTAGAGATTAAAAAAAAATAATTAAATTTTATTTACTAAATTATTCTTTTATTAGAATATGTTATATATTTTTATAATCTCATACATGCGATATTACAAATCTGAAAAATAATTCTTTTCGTTTAGAAAAAAATAACATTTTCATGTGCTATTTTCATTATATGATTTCACATATTAATATTTTCTTTATAATAAATTTAATTTTAAAATGTGAAACATGAGTCATTGTCGTGCATGGCACGACGGGTAAACCTAGTTCATACAAAAAAAATATTGCACAATTCATAAAATAACTAGATGTATAGAATTGCTCGAATATTGGAAAAGTAAGCTAGACTTCGAAATGGGTTTAATTATATATTACATTAGTCCAATGTAATACTAGTGGTATGGTAATGCTATCATGCTATGTACATACTAGCTAACAGCTAATGCTACGTACATACTAACAATTTGCTAAGGGTTAGGACATAACTACTCCATAATTAGGAATTATGAATGTAATTTTCCTTTTAGATGTGAATGTGACCAAAATTAGGAATGTAATTTAAATTTTATTAATGTCCATAATTAATCCTCTAGTACACAATCACACTTATTAAATGACATGTCATAATGTATTATGATGTGGCAATAAGGTGATGACATGGTAAAAAAAAGGTGATTTGGCACGTAGGTAAACTACCCTATGGGTATCTCTATCACTCCCCTTTTTGGATTGAAGGAAGGGAAGGGAGAAAAGAATAGAGAAAGGAAATAAATAAGGGTTTGGGGATTTTTTTATTTTTGGTAATGAGAGCTTAGGAAAGTTTATTTGTATGTAATTTTTCATATGTGGTAGGAACATAAATGTAAAATGAAAATGGTAATACAATATTTTTGGTGATCCCAAAACAAAAACAAAAGCTAACAAAACGCTAAAAATGCGCTGGTTCTTCGTCTGTCCCCCCAACCCTATCGTCGTTCCTCCCCCGCCTGCTTCGCTCAGGCCCCGACCTCTCCCCGTCGCCTCTCCGGCCCCGTTCGCCTCCCTCGTCACCGCCCCAACCCTGTCGTCCTCTCCGTCGTCGACTCTGGCCGCTTCGCCGACTCACGACAAAGGGGATTGAGATCGACAGCCTTCCACTCGACCACCGCCTCCGAATCTGGCGATTTCGGATCGCGATTCTCCGCCTCCGAGCGATTCTGGCGATTTCTAGTATTATTCGCTTCCTTTCCTCTTCGTTTCTCCACACGAGCTCATCTCCCTCGCCTCCACCAACACCTCCATTCGCTCTCGCCTCCAAACCCTAAAACTCCGCCCGCCTTCGCCTCTTCTCCATCGCCATCTCTCGGCACGAGCCGAGGCCTCTGACAACGGCACCGAGCTTCGCCAACTCGACTTCGACCTCTTCACCATCGGTGTTGGGGCTTCCCGGTTCGGTAGCCGAGGACCTATTCTCTGCGATTGTGGAGGTTAATGGCGGTGTTAAGCAGGTAATTTCGATTTCCTCAAATCTGGCTCAGTTTCAGAGAATTGGTTGGTTAGGTTTAGGGATTGCGTTGAACTAGGGACGGTGGTGATGAAATTAATGTCGATTGTAGGCGTTTTTTGGTGTGTTCGACGGAGCTATGGCAGCTGAGAAACTCGGTAGAGAATTTGTGGATCAACTGGGGGATATAGGTAATGTAGAGAATTCCGTTCGAGATGGAACATGGCTTCTGATGTCGAGTATCTTAAATAGACGGTTGCTGATGGCGGAGCTTGCTCCGTGTCCGCCTTGATTTGTCAGGGAAGTCTCGACGTCTCGAGTGTCGGTGATTGTCGAGCTGTTGGATGAGGAGGCCACTATTGCTCCAAGAAGATGGATAATCATTGCAATGAGGAGACCACGAAGGTTGGATGTCATATTTTGCAACAAAAAGAAAATTGTCAAAACATCGCAAAACTCCATAAATTTTGTCTTCTATTTAGCTAAAACTTATGCATAGATCAAAATCCAAAGTGTAGTTGTGGTTTTGTTGTAGTTAAATGTGAAACTAGACAGATGATATTCTCTTGTATATAATAGAACAGATTGTTTGGTCAAAATAGTGTGATTCCATTTGGTGCTATAGTTTGAGCAATTAGTGCTTATATTTTAGTTTTTATTTCTATTAACTATAAGAAAATAGAAATGATTCACAACGGAATATGGAAACTCAAAGTTAAGACTTTCATTTAGTTGTATATGCAATTCTCTATGTATATTCCATAGCTTACCTGTTCAAGCCAATGGTGATATGTACTGCTAATGTTTGTCTTCCACCAATCATCAAGATCAAAGATAGACCTGATCAAACACGGGTCCGGATTGGGTCCGGGCTGGGTTTGACTCATTTTCCCGGCCCATTTTAAAGGCTGGGCCAGGTTTGGGCTACCCACCGGGCCTAATATTTTTTGCCAGACCCGCCCACAGGGCTGGGCCGGGTTGCCCGCTGGGCCGCCCATTTTATTTTAAGCTAAAAAAAACTGCAATTTTTTAACATGAAATTTCTAAATCTAAGCAATATTAACTTGAAACTAAGCAAACTAATGTTCATCCATAAGTTTAACCAAGAATCCGTGATCTAAAAAAAAAAGCTTAACCAAGAATCCAACACACATTCATCCATAATACAAAATTACAAAATAAAAGTATGAATTCCTTAACCCTTAATATATAAAAAACTACATCAAATGCAATGCAATAATTCTTCATTCGGTTTGCTGCATCTTTTCGGCGTAAGAAATGAGTGAAACGGCGCATAAAAAAAGAAGTAAAAAGATATGTAGGGTTTTGTAACTTTTGATATATAATAATTAATAATATTTCATTTAGTAATTTAGTAATTTAATTAATATATTATAAAATTATCCGGGGCGGGCCGGGTAATGGGCCGGGCTTTAAAGCCCATCGGGCTTTATACTATTGCCCAAACTCGGCCCTTCAAAATATCCGGGCCGGGTCGGCCCAGCCCACTGGGCTATAAACATTGTCCATATCCGCCGGGCGGGCGGGCCGACCCGCGTTTGATCAGGTCTAATCAAAGACATTCATCCATAAGCCCAAGTGCATTCTTCCGGATCAAAGATCTTAGATATCAAGGGATGGGAGAAATTCAAGTAGCTCTTCAATCACTTTGACATTACAAACTTATCATCTCCCTTGCAAGTCTCCACTACTTATATATCAAGGGATAGGAGAAACTACGCTTTTTTAGAGGCTTTTTTATTATGTATTATAAATGAACAAATAGACTATAGAGTTGAACAAATTGACAAAACAATTGAAAAAATATGGATGTGACTAGGGGTGGGCACGGACGGGTAACCGGAAGTTCGGTTAACCGGATATCAGTTAACCGAATATTTAGTTACTAAATTATGATAACCATTACCTAACCGTTAAGAACCGGTTAACCGATATCGGTTAACCATGAAAACCGGTCGGTTAGTCGGTTAACCACTTTTGAAAGTGAAATTATTCATTTTAATCACATGCACTTAACCGATAAATATCGAAATATATAATCAAAACACGTAGTCGAATACATTGTTGAAATACATAATTGGATTACATATCAAAGCATCGATCGAATTACATAGAGTTTCACAAATATAAAAAAAAAACAACCTTTTCAGTGGAATCACTAATACATATTTCTTCATTCTTCCATAGCCTCATCGATTTCAATCGACGGTTAATTCTTCCATAGCCTCATCGATTTCAATTAACAGTTGCTCTAACATCAGCTTTCTCATGCCTAAAAGTTATAAACAGTAACACAACAAAATAGTGAGTTAGACAATATAAATAAGAAAAGAAAAGAAAACAAGATATAATACACTAATCTTCTTCCAAAGCCATATCCTCTAATTCAAGTAGGTTCTCCTCGATTGGGCTGAGAAAGAAAGATAGTTGGGAGACCGGGTATTCAGAGAAAAGAAAGTATATGATATATCTTTTATTTTTTGCAAATGTAGAATATATCTTTTATTAAAAAAGCCTAATACTATCAAATTAACTTATTTATATTATTTTTTTCAAAAAATATATATATTAATATTTTATTAAATGGTTTAACGGTTAACCGGTTGAAAATATATGACTAACCATTACCGAACCGTTAACCCGTTTAAAAAACCGGTCGGTTAAGCATAACCGGTTTTCCGGTTATTGTCGTCACGGTTAACCGGAAAAAGTTTTCGGATACCGGTTAAACTGTTTGGTTAACCGGTATCCGGTTATTTTTGCCCAGCCCTAGATGTGACAATAGAGTTGAACCAATTATACAAATTTTTATTGTTATAAAATATGGATGAGCAAATTGACCATAGAGGTGAACAAACTGGAAATAGAGTTGAACAAATATGAATGAAAAAATTGACGATAGAGGTGAACAAATTGACAAAGAATTAAACAAATTATACAATGTTTGTCTACTATAAAATATGGATGAACAAATTGACCATAGAATATTAATGAACATATTGACCATAGAGTTGAATAAATTGGCAATAGAGTTGAACAAATATTGATGAATAAATTCACCATAAGGTGAAAAAATTGCCAAAGCGAAACAAATTATACAAAATTCAATTACTATAAAATATGACATAGGTGCACAAATTGACCATATAGTTGAACAAATGGGCAATAGAGTTAAAAAAAATATGGATCAACAAATTGACAATAGAGTTGAACAAATCAGTCATAGAGTTTGACAAATTTTGGACGCGCGCTAGTTTTATAAAAACATACGCGGAAAAACAAAAAAAAACGAAAAAAGCGAAAAAAAAAAACAAAAAAACATATAAAACGCGTATAATACGCGCGCTAGTTTTTTGGGATATTTTTTCACGCGTGATCAACGGCTGAGATTTATTTCTATTTCTACCCTAAGAGCCATTTCTACCGGATCCAGACCCAAAAGTATAGTCTATATGTAAAATATTACTCTATCCGTCTCCATTTGATTGTCCATAAAACAATGTTTTGTTGTTTTTAAGGAAAAAGTGGAAAAGTAGGTAATTTGGGTAATATTGAAAGGGGATAAGGATATTTTTGTAGAGGAAAAAGTGATAAAGTTGATGTGAAAGTTGGGTAATGGGGGTAATATGTGATATTGGATGGGGGTATTTCTGTATTTTTGTAGAGAAAAGTGTTAAAGTTGATGGGAAAGTTGGATAGTGGAGGTGATATTTGAAATTGAGTAGGGGTATTATTGTAAGAAAAATTGGATGTAAATAGAAAGATGGACAGATGGACAGTCTTATCGAAACGCCGGAAAAGGAAAGACGGACAAACTTTCGGAGACGGAGGGAGTATAAATTTTATCTTTATATAGGAAGTAAAAGTGTATAAGGTACTCCTTACTAAAAATACATCGTGTTAATCAATTATCTTATATAACTATTGAAGTTATATATTTTCTAGTTTTAATAATTTTGGATGGATAATTCTCTAGTTTTAATAATTTTGCATTAATGATTTCTAATATAATTATGGTATATAATATTTGACTTTATCCATCTATATATTTTATAAAGTAGATATATAGTTTAATTATACTTAGAATTTGAAGTAATTTTTGGGAATGCAAAAAGAAAATAAAACTCTTTATTAAAAAAAATCAATAAATGGGGCCGTGTTAACATACTCAAATCCGATGGGTATTCCCCGCCGGGGATTAGATGGGGATGGGGAGGGGATGGGGGGACTAAAAGGGGGTGGGGATGGGGATGGGGATGAGGAATGCATTATCCGCCCCGCCCCTATGTGCATGACCTCATGGTAGCACGATGACTGTAAAAGACGTAGTATACTTTTTTTTTCATAAGAAAATAGATTAGGTTAGACCCTATACAACGGAAAAGGCGCCCGACACTATCCTAGAGTATCCTTACGGATGAGGTCCCGAATACCCAAGTCAGAACAAATAGGCGAAGTCGAAATGCAGCGGTAGGAATTAGCAACGAGGTCAGCAACAGCATTCGCTTCACGTGGAACATGCGAGATCTTCCAACTATGAAAATATCCAAGAAGGCCAAGAATGTCCGTCCGCATCATCTCTATCTCCCAAGGGCAGCTCCAGCTACCCAACACCGCATTAACGACTTGCAAATTGTCACCTTCAATAACCAAGCAGAGAGAACCTCGATACAAGGCCTCCAAAATCCCCTAACGGAGCACGAAAGCCTCCGTAAATACCACTGAGCGGTTCCCAATGAACCCTCTGCCGTGCAAAATGTGTGCGCCAGCTTCATTCCTGAAAATAAAACCAAAAGTGGCAACACCAGATGAATTGACAACACCGTCAAAATTGAGTTTGACGTGATTAGGAGGAGGTTTAATCCATTTTGCATATTTTCTCTTCTTATGGCCCTTGTTTTTATACACCACTTTCTAATTGGTTGGCTTATTTCCAATGGACTCTCTGTTTTTTGTAGAACTCATACACCCACACCCATATGAGTGATATTATTCTGGGTGTCAGAATCAAATGTTAGCTTGTTTCCGAAGAACCAAATGCTCCACCAGATTCCCACAAGGTCTTCGAATTCCTCAGTTGTTGCCTTAGATTTTATATCTTCTATAGTTTCCTTTGGGCTTCTATTGTTTGTATTGAGATTTCTTATAATTCCGATTGTTTTGTTATTGACTGATTTGTTCAATATTTCAGTTGCCGTATGGCATTTCATAAAATGATGGTATGAATCTTCATGTGTATTATTACAGAAAACACAACCTTGTGGTACTCCTATGTGGTTTGAAGCAAGTCTTGCTTTGATAGGAAGACCATTTCGGCATATTTTCCATAGGAATTTTTATTTTGTTTTGGTGGTATTATGAGTTTCCAGATCCATTTAAGGTCTTGAGGTGTAGCTCCTTTATTCTTATGGATACCGTTGCATGAGTCGAGAACCATCCATTCTTATTTGGTTTCCAATACAGTCTGTCTTGGACATACGTCTGTGTGTTATTATTTGATAGATCCGATCCACTTCATCTGGTTGGAGGTTCCTCTTTAGAAGATGAAAGTTCCAGGTTTTATCATCTTTGATGTATTTATTTACAGCTTCCTCCATGTCAGGGGTTATAGGGAGGTTCTCTTTTGGTTTTAGTAGTTTATCTCCAATCCAATAGTCTTTCCAAAACTTAATGGTTTTTCCATCTTCTACTTACCAGAAGAGTCCGGATAGGAATTGTTTATGGAGGCTGATAAGCTTAGCCCATTGCCATGATGTGTTCGATTGTGTTTTTTAGTTGAAAAAGTTTTGATTTCTAATATATTTTTCATTTACTATTTTAACCCATGTATTGGATGGTTCCGCAACTAGCTATTTCGCACAATAGTTTTAATTGTAGTGTTTGGTTCATATCATCTACTTTTGTGATCCCCAATCCTCCCAGATTGTGACGTCTGCTAATGGAGTTTCAGTTGATTAGGGGTTTGTGCCCATTTTCTTTATTCCAGAAGAAATTCTTGTTTGTTTTATCCATCTCTTTATGCACTGATTTTGGTAAGTAGAATGATTGCATTACATAATTTGGTTGTGCTGACAGATTAGCTTTTATTAGTGTTTTCCGTCCTTCTTGCGATAGCGTATTTGCTTTCCATTTTGATAATTGATTTTTGGTTTTATGAGTTACATCATCAAACTTGTTTTTGGTTACTCATTCGTTGATAATGGGACATCCTAGGTATTTGTCTAATGCAGTGGTATTTGTGATGTGTAACATTTGTTTGATTTGGTTTTTTACATGGTTATTGATGTTGTTTTGTGACTTGAAAGGCAGATTTGTTGTAATTTATCTTTTGTCTAGAGATTTCACAAAAGTCGTCCATAATTTGTTTTATTTGTTGACATGTTTGGTTTTTTGTGTTTGGAAAGATAATAATATCGTCCGCATAAGCTAGGAAAGGTATTTTGGTACCACCTCAAGAAATTTGAATTCCTATCCCACTTTTAGTGTTGAAACTTGCATTTTGGAGTTGTCTAGTGAGAACTTCTGCTTTAAATATAAATAAGTATGGAGATAGGGGATCACCTTAATGAAACCCTCTATAAAGCTTAAAGAACTTGTTATTCTCGAAACCAATCATGCATGTCGTTTTATATTGTATCCTTGTGATCTAGAACTAAAACTTACATTTTCGTGCACCTTTAAGCCATATAATCAAACCAGCCGCCAAAAAAGTAGTTCCAAAAAGAACTAACTGAAACTTAATGACTATAAAAAAAACAAAAAAAAAGTACAGGACCTTTTCCAAATAAAGAAGAAAGAAAACTAGTACTAGCAACTTGTGTTAAAAATGTGGGAATTACTTGATATTGTTATTAGTATTGGAGGTGTTTATTGTAGCACTATCATCGGTCCCAATATTATTGCCGCCACTAGCGATAGGAGCGCTGCCGCTACCCCCAATGATTGAAGTAATGGCGGCGGCCAAGGCGGCGGTGAAGTCGGGGTCACCGGTAGAAAGGGCAGCAGCATTGACGGAGTAGGCCAGTTCCTGGGGGCGAGAGACGTGGAGGCCGGACAACTTGGACTGGCTGTTGTAGAGCGCCTGCCCAAACATCTGGGGGAAGAGGGCGGCGGCGGCGGCGGTGGAGGAGTTGGCGGCGTGCGCGGAGCCGGCGGCGGTGGCAGGGGGCTGGGTCAGGTCGAGTGTGACGGTTGGGAAGGGGGCAGAGGCGGAGATGGTGGCCATGCTTGAGGAGCAAGGCACCAGCGTCCGCGCCAGGAAGTTGGGGTTGACGAGGCCCTCTGCGCTAGGCATGGATCCGGAGAGGAGCATACGGGCCGCGGACGAGGTGGTGGAGGCCATGGCCATGGCGGCCGGTGGCAGCGGGTGGTTGTGGTTGCCCTCGTACGTTGTGATTAGTATGCCCCTGTCCTCGGCGCACCTTTGTACCTGCACTCCACAGTATTAGTGCGCTGTTGTATAGCTCAAATTGAATTCAGAGGGTGTAGCGATCATATATATGTATGTTAATATGAAAGCATGCATATATACCTGCTTCCTGACAGGGCAGCCACCGGCCATGGTGCAACGGTAATAGGCCCGAGGACAGGGGTTTCCCTTGGCCATCTTTTGCCCGTACTTCCTCCATTGGCATCCGTCCGTTATCTATCCTCATCACCACAACAACCAACACCCACTTTGCTTAATCGATCGAGAGACTTACTTACTTGCTAAGAGCACTCATTCATGATGTAAATAATGTTCATACGACCTTGTATGTGTCTTCTTTATCATGTGATGTTTTATTGCATATATTGCATGTGTCTAAAAAGGGAGACTCGATGATTTTATTAAAAAAAATGTTCCCAGCTAACTATACAGGGTAGTATCCAGAAGTCTCTGGTTCGGCTTTCATGGATAGCTACCTCAACCAAAAAAAAGAAAAACAGATCGTATAGAGCGTAATCTCAAATTCTCAGATTAACCAAACAACCTTAAATTTAATAATGTTAATGCATCATTGTGATAGTATCCGTGGAATCAAAGATTGATGTAATAGTTGAAAGTTGTAATTAGAGCAGGTCGAGTACGTTTCTGCAACAAATCCACCTGGTTAAACTTAATGAATGATTTAATAGCACATACCATAGCGGCTTCAGAGCGAGCTCTAACGGAGACACGAGCCTTCCTCATAGTGGCTTCTGCTGTCGCTTGCGGCTCCACCACATTGCCGGTATTCAGCTTGGTGGGGCTCAGCTGGCTCGCTACCTTGTGCGTGCTCCACTGGTGCCTTACTCGATGGACTATTGGGTCTGTTGGACTCCGCATCAGCATCGACGAGATTCAGTTTCACCTTGTTATTGCTGGCAGCGAAGAAATCAACCTCATCGACAACAGGACGGCTTCCTCCATTGTCTTGGTGGTGGTCGTGGTCGTGGTTGTGGTCATGGCCATGATCCTCTTGGCTATTAAGGTTGACTGCAAACTGAAAAGTACTAGAAGAAGACATGAAATTAATATAACTACTGTAGCTGGTTTATGATAGAGTTGTTTGTTGATTAGTTGGTTTAAAAGAGAGCTAGGGAGAAGACGAAGACTCAAGCAGGGGTTTATTAATTAGATCGAAGAGGCTAGCTTGGAAGAAACGGAAATGGATGTGAATCAGTGGAGAGTAAGTCCACTACTGGGTGTGGCTCTAAATCGATCTGTTATTTGTAAGGATTGTAAGAGAGAGAGATTAGAGGGGAAGAGATGGTCAAAGTGGTCTTTCTAAGATGCAAAGGAATAGCCAACAAAGGTGGGGTTTACAAACCTAAGTGGAGTGTGTGTTTGACTTAATTTTGTTTCTTCATTTTTTTTTTGTTTTTGTAATCGTATGCTCATAAATCTTTTTTCCACGTACTTTCAGGGTGATCAAGGATTTTAAATTTGAGAATTGAGTTTTCCACTTTCCTTCTGACTGATTCACACATTTTTCCTTGTATTTTTGTGGTTAGAGTGTTAGCACTAGGGCTTGCTACACTTATGCCACAAAAGTACTTTTTTTTTTTTTTTTGTAAAATGCATTTACTTCGTCTCTTGAAATACTCAAAATTTAGTTACATTTTATGAATTTTGAGGTAAAAAAAGTATAATTTTTACAGTAAAGTACTTTTGAAGGCAAAGTGTAGCTCTAACCATAAAAATATTTTTTATAAACTACTATCCTCAAACTCAACCGAAACAGGAGGGAGAAGACTAACCTCTGTTTTGCAAAGGGACGGTGGAGACCTAAGTTTGGGAATCCGAAAGAAAAGAAAAGAAAAGGAGGAGAGACGAAGAAAGAGAATGGCAACACTATCCGGGAGAAGAAGCACATATGAAGCGAGCGCCAGTCGAAAAGAAAGGACGATGTGGAGCTTATAGAAGCAGAGCAACATGCAAGCAAGAAGGAGGTGGAGGAACGAAAACGTGAACGGCTGAAATCAATAGAATCACTATTCTATGTAAACATACGACACAAATCACACAACTCACATGCTTTTATATGTGTACGTTTTCAGTTGTTTTTCGTCTTCTCTAATGGCTATTCTTTTTTTGGTATTCACGGGAAGATGAAGATATTTTCTAGGATCGTGCTTCTTTGCTTCCCGTTGATCTATTTCTGCAATATTAGCTTCGATGTGGTGAGATAATTCTCACGATTTTAATGTTGCTCTTACATTCAATTCGTTTTTTTTTTTGCCTAATTCTGCTTTTAGCGACGAGCATCAGATTGTTGTTCCCCCAAGCTTTTGCTCTGAGCAATTTCTTCTACTCATGTTCTGTCAATCCTTCTCAACATCGCAATCCTTCGGTAAATTCTCCTCTTGAACTGATTTACCATTAAGGATGAATTATGGAATGGAAATTTCTATTTGATTGAATCTCCATATTGTTGCTTACACAAAAGACCTAATAGCTACTTGATAGTGCAAGTCAAGTCGTTTTCGTCTTTGTTTTTGTTATAATCATACTATTATTATGTAAAATACCTTCGCTTTTTCTATTAGTTTTCACATGGAGCTACTAAACTAATTTAGAAGATTTTTTATATGGATCAATTAGATCATGCCTGAGAGATACACGTGAATTGCAAGATTACTATTAGGATTATCTATTTATCTTTATTTAGGAAATAGTTTATTGATTTCTAGATGGGTAGATTGTTATCTTTTACTACCTAATAATCTTATTAAGATTTAGGGTTATCTTTTATTGTACTATGCATCCTATATATATGACTTTTCTAGTTAATGAGAGAATAAGAAGAATATTGTTCAAAGAAGGTTTTAACGTAAAACCTAGGAGGAGGTTTTGTAAAGGACGCACCCTCCTTCAACCCTATCTATCTTCATCTTTACCTATACATCATAGATCCTAAGCCTAGTTCTCGCGTCTCTAGACCTGTGACTAGATCCTAGAATCGGGCACATAACATCTTCGTATTAGAGCCAATTGTCATGGGTGAGACAGTAAACTTTGGCTCCAAGTTGGGAGCTTTCATGGAGGACTTGGGGGCCAAGATGGAAGTTTTCGTGGAGGAGATGACCACAAGACAAAAGGAATTGGAGGAGAAGGTGGAAAATCTGCCTAAATCCCTTTGCAATAAGATTGACAATACTGTAGGTGAAGAGAGCAACAACCCCTTAGGAGAATTCACCAACCTCAAGCACACAAGTTCAGTTGAAGAATATCAATGGCAATTTCAATCTCTAGTGGTCATAACTTATGATCTGACCCAAGGAAGCAAGTGAGTCTTTTCATTGTTGAGTTGAAAGAAGAGATAAGGGGTGATTTGGAGTTGCAACAATCACGAAACCTTGGAATTGCCATAGTTTTAGCAAAAGCATTAGAAAAAAGGCAAGGACCTTTGTAAGGGTCTAGGACCTTGTCTTCCAAAATCAGCAACCCTATCCCCAATTCTAGCAACTTAGAATCCATGATTTCAACTTATAAAAGTTCAAGTTTAAGGACCGACAAACAATTTGCAGCACCAATGGACAGCAACTCCATTGATTTGTATTCTTCTTACTCGTTCGACAAGCAGGAAGAGAGACCAATAAAACTGGAAAGAACAATTACAAAATGGTATTTTAATCTTGTCGATTCCTATAGTACGGGTCATAAGCACGCCAAGGCAAAAGGAAATATTGTAGGGCTATGTTTTAATCTTGTTGATTCCTATAACGCGGGTCAGAAGCATAAAGCATTGATCTAGATTGAAGAGTTTGAGTTTGAGCTTGAAGACAAGCTCATAGACAAGGAGGGGTGTGATGATATGGATCAACTAGATCATGACTGAGAGATACACGTGAATTGCAAAATTACTATTAGGATTATCTATATATCTTTGTTTAGGAAATAGTTTATTTATTTCTCGATAGATAGATTGTTATCTTTTACTTTCTAGTTATCTTATTAGGATTTAGGGTTATCGTTTATTGTACTATGCAACCTATATATATGGCTTTTCTAGTTAATGAGAGAATAAGCAAAATATTATTAAAGAAGATTTTAACGTACAACCTAGGAGGAGGTTCTCTCAAGGATGTACCCGCCTTCAACCCTATCTATCTTCATCTTTACCAATCCATCATAGATCCTAAGCCTAGTTCTCGCATCTCTAGACTTGTGACTAGATCCTAGAATCGGGCACATATTAATTTGTTGCTTGATATAGTCGCCGTAGTTCATCATATTTGTAGAAGTCACACTTGTGGATTAGGTAGTGGAAGATATTAATATGTGCTATAACATCACCAAAAAGTCTTCCTAGAGTGCATCTCTCGTTAGTTTTTATCAAATTGAGGCTCCTGATGGATCTTAATCTCAACTCATGTTTGAATGTTAAGAAGGGCTGATTAAGATTAACCTATGCATTGATCTTCAACATTGTTGTACACTAATTTATTTTTCCTTTTTTTGTTACAACTTTTGTATTTCGGGTTCATTAATCAGAATTGAAATACGAGTTGTTATTCTCTGTTTGATGTGTTGTTGAGTTGTTGTTTTGTTGATTTTTTGTATCTCAATGTGTAACCAACATACATAGATCTAACTTTGACTTTGTTGTTCTCACATTATTCGAGAACTCGAAGGAGATGGCATTGGAATCACTATGATGCATACTTCTAAGCTTTGAAAAGTGGGACTACTGTGTAGTTTGACAAATTTTTGATAGTGATAATTTAAGGTATGCTACCAAACACAGTCCTTGATTATGTTAGGAATATTAAACTGATTAAAGCCATGATTTCTCCTCTTATTTTGTGTTTCATAGTCTAAGCTTTGAATGATTCTGTTCGGTTATATTTTTTTGCAAGTCAATTGAGCGGGTAAATTGTTGTTGTGGTTGTGATAATGATGGTGAAAGTTACATGAATAGTTTTACAAAAGAAGAGTATGGTAGATACATATAATATATATATACATATATATCAATTAAAGGGGTCAGATCTTTCAACTCACAAGCTTTTATAGTATGGTATATATATATATGTATAGGTGGGTTGTATAGAGAGTGGTTTTATATAGAGGACGAGAGGACATATGTGGAGCGTGTTAGATTAGACTAAATGGATGGTTAGATCTGAAGAGATTATATAGGGCATTTAAGGATTTTCATTAAAAACAATAAATAGGGAGATAGAGAAATTACCAAATTGGATCACTTCCCTGATCTGCTCCCATTGATTACATTAATTTCTATATTTATTTCAAAAAATTATAAAATCCTATAATTATAGGAATTTAACAATTAAATTTAAATTCGACGCTACATCTCGCAGAATTGTACACAAGAAATCAAATGGTTATATACATGATTAAGAATTGTATACGAAACCAGTTGCTCATATGCATGACTTTAATTGTTATATACATGATATTATAATGATTATACAATCCTCTTCTATTGATTTTATTCAAATTTTGAATGTATACATAAGTACGTAGAAGTATATACAAGAACATGATTTTTATATTCATGATAATAGTGTATTGATATTTTCACGTGGAATTGCATTCATGAATTTAAATATGTATATATAAGTAAATGAGAGTATATACATGAATTCAACTATATATAGATGATTATTATTTATAATCGGTATAAAAAAAATTTTAATATTACATAGTGAATCGAAAAAAAAAGATGTATGGATACAACATATGATCTAACGTTCAATATTGCCACCAATCTTTAATCACTTAAACCCCAATCAAAGTATGGAAATCAAAAATATGTTGACAATCCGCTCTACGTACTTGAGATACCTGCATAAAAAAAACTAATGTCAAATCCAAGTATACGTGTATAATAATCATCTATATAGACCACATACTCATGTACTCCCTCCATTTTAAAATACATGGCCTTTTGGCACTTTAGGTTGTTTCAAAATACATGACCATTCATATTTTTTCCCTCTTCTTTCCATTTATACCCCTAACAATTATCTTTATCATAATCATTACACTTTTTCATATTTCTCTAAACAAATGATTAACTCTACATTTCATAGGGGTAATATAAGAATAACAGTTTTTTCTTAATATATGTGCAAAGTTCAAATGGTCATGTATTTTGAAACGGAGGAAGTATATATTAACTCAACTAATGCATATCAAGCAAATCAAAATTATTTGACAGCATACAACAAGACCATGTATACAGACATGCAAATCGATGTATACGTTAAATCAAATTATGTATATATAACTCAAATTATACGTATCAAGCAAATCAAAACTTTTTGACAACATACAACGAGGGTGAAGTATATGTTAAATCAAATTATGTATATATACCGAGAAAGGGAAGGGAATCAAATTTGAAAACCCTAGTTTAAGACATAAACCCTAGGTATCAAATCCGTGAAACAAATTCAAAAACCCTCGTTTATATATTTGATAGGCCAATTGACCGAAAACCACCTCTATAATACGTCATATTGCCCTAAACCACCCCTTCTATACATATTTACCGAAAACCACCCCTATACACCCTTCCGTCAAAAAACAACCACCCCGACTCAAGGATCTGTTAAGTGGACGTTTACGCGCGCATGGGACGCATCTTTATCTAGGCATTTCTACCCACTTTTCCTTTTTCTTTTCCTTTACCTTTGAAATTAAAATTCTAAGACATAGATCTCGACTTAGCACTCGCCTTAGCGCTCACCTTAGAGCTTGCCACCGCCTTCTTTGCTTCCTTCTTTGTTGCCCTATACTCTGCTGATCTCGACTCTCTATCCGGTCCAATGCTCCTCAACCACGCTCTGAAGGCCAGCTTCTTACCCCTCACCTTATCTTGAACCTCATCATTCCACCAAGACACAGATCTCTTGTGCCCTAATCCGCCCCTCGACAAGCCCAACACTCCGCATGTTGCTCTACGGATACACTCTGCCAATCTACCCCACATCACACTAGCATCACTCCCCTCTTGCCAAGCCCCTTTTCAATCGGCTTCCTCAAACACCTTCTCCTTCAGACTCTGCCCAGTTGCTTATGATAAACGCCACCATCTAATCCTCGGTTGCGGCCTATTGAACACCTTGCGCTGCTTCCCCAAAACTCTAAAGTCCAAGACCAACAGCTTGTGTTGCGTCAAGAGACCCTCATAAGGGATCACCTTGCAATCCCTACACCCTCCTCTGTCCGCTCTCCTAACCACAAAGAAATCAATTTGTGATATAGTAAGGTCTTCGAGACTTCAACTTTGATAAATATAGTACTACTCTCATACGACGGATCATAGTATTTTACATATAGACTATAGTTTTAGTATAAGTTAAACTGTTATATAAGATAATATATTAATAATACCCGGGTCGGATACTAAACGGAGCGGAGAATGGATTCTTCGTCCCCGCCCCATCCTCGTTGGGGAATTGAAACCCGATCCCCATCCCCGCCCCACTCTCCACTAAGTCGGGGAATTCCCGCCCCATTAGGGGCGGGTCCCCGTCCCCGTGGGGCAAATGTGCATTCCTAGTCTTGACAGGTTATTGTGCGGGTTCGGGTCGACCTAATAGGTCAAGAATTTGACTTTTTAATGATTATTAAAATAATATTTAACAATAAAATATTATTTTTAATAGATTTTTATAATAATGGTTTAGTTATAATAGTTTTTATAATAAAATATGTTATAATACTTTTTTAATAAATATATTTTTTCTACATATATATATAAAACATCGGGTCGGTCAGGTCAGATTCGGGTTTCAACCCAATCGGGGTCGGGTTAATCGGGTTTGATTTTTTTCCTTTACTCGCTACTATTCGGGTCAGGTGTCAACCTAAATATTTCCGATCGGTTCAGGTCAATTTTTCGGATCAGATCAGGTTTTGACAGCTCTATACATATGTTATGTGATAAAAATTTGTGTAAAGATATTAACTCCATTTTATAGAAGGGTAGATGCAAAACTGGTTAAAGACCCGTAAATTAATTTAAAAAACCCGAAACTAGTTAACTTGATGGCTTTACAGGTCTTAAGAAGTTGTCTTTCATATGCTCTTTCCTTATGTCAACACTCATCACTACACAGTACATTTAACTATTACAAAAGTCACTACTGCGTAATCCAAGACCAATTGATGACAAATTCTCGTCCCAATTAAGCTAATCAGACATCCGACAAGTATTCGCATATAGTCTCTCTATTAATCAAAGAAAGAACCATCATATGCATCAACATATCAGCTTGGTCATGAAAAGACCATAAGTCCTACTCTCCCACATTATACTTTTATCAAGATAATATGATTTGATGCCACAGACAATCCATGGAGGATTTCTAGGAGCACCGTCTGCTTCATCGCAAGCATCGGTCTCAGCAATACCAAGGAATGTGTTTCTCTTCCTAGTGAGTTCATCAATTCCAGGGTACCCACCAAAGAAATTTTCCTGCCATCAATATCAGTCAGAACATTATTAGATCATGTATCAATCACAGATATTCATTGATTGAGGATAGACAGCAGTCACTCTCAGCAGGGAGAGATTGAACACAATGGTGTGCATGTACAATGCTTACTATTCTTTTTGCTTTTCAGGCATTGTTTTAATCCAATTCCTATCCAGTCTACATGAATTTACAGAAAAAAAAACTTGTATTTCTCATTATAAAACTTCCATTCTAGAGCAATAAATAGCACTAATCTTGACCCACCGTGAATTTCCACTTCAAATTATGAAAAAGCGAGTTTAAAGTGGCTGGACCAATCAATTGGTAAACATATAAGGGTGGGGTAAGGTGTGATCATCCAGAGTCTATACAACGATTAATTAGGTAACTTCCAGATATACACGTGCTTTAGAAGCAATGAATGTTAGCACACATACCGCATCTTCACCATACAAATACGCATGGATTCTGGCGGTAGGATCTTCTAGCGTGAGACGAATCCTATAGGTCCCTTTTGGAGAACAGAAATCCTCAGGATTCGAAGGTAGCATTGTGACCACTCGAACTATGCACCTGAATTTAGCGGTAACCTAGTAAACATGTGAAACATCAACCTTCACAATTTGAACTTGTAACTAATCTTGCTAAACATAATACAGAACAAAAGTGAGGAAATTCACTACCAGCATGTTAATTGCATATTGTTTCTCAAGGGAAAAGTAAAAACATCAAGAAGCTGCATTGTTGAGCACATTAGATCAGAAGGTTAAAGGAGAACTATTCAGATGATCATGATTCAACTTTGCAAAGGAATATTTCATACACAATGTCAAGGAACACAAAAAACTATGCAGAAAGAGCAGAATATGGACAAATCCTTGACCTGAATGTACAAGTTCCCTGTATATTAAGAACCCTAACAAAAAAATGACCTACCTGACCACCCTCAAGTACAAATTAGACAATTACAAAAAATACAGTTTTTTGATGCTAATCATCATTAAAAACCTTGCGTATTCATTTCCGTAAGTCATGCCAACTAGGTGTTGCAGCTCTGGTGCAGCAAAATATAATCTAAATCAATGACAATAAAGACAGGAAATAGTGAAACCTCCAGCAGGTTAATAATGGGGTTAGTCCTCAGCCTTTCCTTTCTATTCTTTAATGATCCCAAATCTTTCAAACGTTCTACAATAATGGGTTAATAAAATGCTTATTTACCATTCTTCTAGTTAACTTTCTCTACCACCCGCCATTAAGTGTTTACATGTGCATAGGACCTGTAAATATATTAGGTGAGATGGTCTTATTCTTTGCAATTTTCAAATTTTAACAAGTAAAATAAGTACTTCATAAATTAGGGGTGAATGTTGAGGAATTCGGGCTACAAAATACTCTATTGTCTTTAGTCCATTTCTGCTACAAGCAATTCCCATTGATTATGTCTTTATCCTATCAGATATGCTGAATGCTATACAGGACAGATCCTACAGCAACATTATCAATTCTTCAATTTCATGTATATTATAAACTGAAATTAAATTATAATTGAGTACGGTAAATAAAACTTAAATTCAACCAAAAAAAATTTCAATTGAATGATAGCTATCAACAGTACTTCACTATTCATGATGATAAGCAACTAGAACCATCTCAGAATCTCCCGGTCAGATATTAATCTTTCATAAAGCAGATGACCCTTTTCAAGCATGCTTGGCCATTTGGAAGTTGCTTGGGTGCACAACAATGAGGCATTACGGAATCTCTGTACATCTTCCTTAGGAATGTCAGTCAATTTAGGATTCAGGAACGATACGTAAAATTACACTCTTTCTTCATCCTCCTAGTCACCCAATTTAAGATCCTATAATCATCTGCTTCCTCTCTAACTAAATCAACAACCCTTCTTCTACTGAAGAACTCAGAGGTAGTAATTCCAAAGCTGTAGACATTCACTTTTTCCATAAGGCTGATGCAGTAGTATTAGCATAGTTTTGTGGGTACCAATATTGCTGTAATTTGTACCTAATTTCCTAGATTACTATCCCTAGTTTATAAATATGGATTTTATTCATTATAATCCAAAATTTTAAAAGAAAAAGCCATGTCCCCTAATACAATTACAGGTCATACAGACATAAGCACTTAATGGAGAGTAGTTGAGGATGCTAACTAAGTGCTGGTAAATAAACACATTAGATAAGGTTGGGGACTAATGTAACACATTTGAAAGATTAGGGGCCATCATAAAGCGGAAAGGGAAGGTTGGAGACCAAACCCTTCAGTTTACCAACCTTCAACTTTCCCACCTTTGCTACTTATTGTCTTGACAGGGTAGAAAAGTTACTCAGCAAAATCTACTTAAAAATTATGTTTTCTTTTAGGGCAATTTTTTGAACCTCGACTATAATTTCCCATTGTTACAAAAATGCAACTTCAGCTGCTGGCTTACCCAAACCCAAATCAACTCAGCCAACTAATCACAATACATGTTACTAACCCGCAAATCGAAAGAACCCAAACCATACCCGACCAGCATGATTGCCACCTCTAGCAATGGTGAAAAATAGAGCTAAAAAAGTAGGCTAGGACTGCCAAAAAGTGAAGAAAGGCCTTTCAAGATGTGGCATGTTTATGGATAAAAGAGTTAAACTCTTGTGAACCAGTACCACAAACTACAAACCATTAGTGGCTACTGGCTACTACAGATAGTCATGATTTATCAACAAAGACCATTAGGTCCTAAGAAAGTAATTCATGTAACTGACGAAAATTTTGAGAATAAATAAACAATTTATGGTTACAAAGTATTATAATATATGGCATTCACACTATTGTCAAGATTTTATCAAGTGACTTTCATCGAAAATAAGTAATAAATTCCCTCCACGATTAGCTGTGCCATATTGGGACAGGCAAGCCCTACTCAATCCCAAATCAGACATCAAATGTTGTTGCAAGCCCTACAGTGTTAGCATATATAGATCAGACAGAACAAACATCTCAATCCTACAACCGTTCTCATACATTTCAAAGTGAAGGAAAGATACCATACCTGAGAGCAGTTCAGGATATCCATTAAGGTGACTAAAGCGACCTTTTCTTTTTCAGTCTCTGAATAAATAAGTGCACAATTAGTCTTTATATTAGTATAAATAGATGAGAGAAATTTAATATTGAGAAGTTAGCATCAAGAAGTTAAAGGTGCATCAGATTTTGAACATATCAACAGCATTCATTTAAAATGCAACATAAACGGGTATATAGTACCTGTAACAAGTGGAGGCCAGGGAAAGCTTGAAAATGGCATCCGATCCCAGTTTGATTGAAAGCGCTCCTCATAGTCACTAATGAAAACAGAAGATTAGCATTGCACACAAAATGCAAGAAGAAAATTAAAAGATTTGAGTTTGAGGAGGTAGGGAGTAGTAAAATGGGGACATAATGTTATCTGACTTCAATCCTTACCAAGTTAAGCCAATTTTTCTAGAAGTTGACGTTTTAATACACGCTTCTGCTAAACCACATCTGAATCACGTGCAACAATAAAATAGAGAGAAAAAGGATAGCAAAAACACAAACCTTAGGCACTTCAATACGAGGGGGTCTTTGTCTGGGACATATCTAATTCTTGTGCATGGTGAAAAGACACCATACCATAAACCAGCTCGCACACCAAAAGCTAGATTGATTAGCTTTACCCATCTACCAACACTCAAAGAGGAAGGACCTAGCTCCACTTTTCTTCGTGCTATGTTTACTCTTAAGACAGTTCCTACTGTTGGAAACTTAGATAAAATATCCCTTGATAATCTCTCACCCTCCAGCTGTAAAGGAAGTGGGCTTTCTTTTTCATCATCAAGCCTAAAAACAGTATTGAAAGCAGAACCTTTATTAACTAAATAGTAGGTAGCCAAAAGAAAAAGAACAAAAAAAGCACTAATCAATTCTTCAAAGGAAAATAAAGATGATAAACAGGGATGTCCCACCAGCATGAATGCATGTATAAAAACACCAAAGGTATATAACTTATAAGAGGAAGCAAGAAAGTTGTTTGTTGCCATCAGCTTTATCATATATGTATACATAACAAAAATAAGCATATTAGTGTCAGTATCACCATGTCACTAAGTTGAAATTTCATTGCTCATTTACGCAGGCGGATGGAGATCAGAGAACACTGAATCAAGTGAACTATGTGTGCTGTGTGTGGATAACTCATTATTTTTATTTAATTTATGCAGTAACCAAAATGATTCCTTTGGAACCTCTAGATTTCCAAGGCAACGAAATCATACATCTGCACTATTAATGTAGAGTCATCTCATGTATTGTTTGGGCGACATTATTGCTTTCTGCAAATCAAAACATGTACAATTTCTTTCCTTGGTTTACCCTTTCATTTAGGACCTAATCCATGATGTCTGACTGGTATTTCAGCTGCAAAATTCTTTTCTGACACCCCCTGCTGGGACCATTTTTCTTTCTAGGGCACAAATTTCACCAAAACATCAATATCACAACTCTAGATAAGACAAGAAATAGTACAATAGCTTGACTCAAATTTTAATATTTTACGGACCAGCCATTTGCCAATAAATCTTTGCAGCATTTGATGAACAGAAAAGTTATCCACTTTCTTGCCAAAAGAACTAAAAATAAACAAAAAGTCCATTGCAAAGCCTTCCAATTATGTTGAGGAGAAAGATGAATTCTGCATATCCATATAGGAAAAAATCCTCACTTTTCATGGATACTAAGTTGCGGAGCATCTGTGCCATCCCAAACAAACAGCATCACCTCATCATGATTTACTTCACAGCTGTGGAGAATCTTTTCAAAGAAAAGACAAATTATTACTAGCATTATAATACTAGTTTACAGGTATAACTTATCTCAGTTGTGTTGCTCAACCTTCTTAAAAGCAAGCTACAGAGAGCAAGCATCAGAGGACATTACCTTACAAACCAAATCAAGTTGCTCTCCTTCATGAATCTGCCTCAACAATGTGGATTCCTTTGACACTAAAAACAAAGAAATCTTACTTTTGGCACATAGCATGTCCTAAAATTAACAAGTAGATGAAGAATTGTCACACAATAGCCCAAATATGCAATCATGTCACACACCTGTGTCAATCTGAACACTGTCCATCCACTTCCTGAGGTCAGCAACAAATTCTTTATCCTGTTCACGTGCACAAAAATTTGAATAAACCTGGTAGGGTCTAAGGCTTTGACCATATTTCCCTTCATAAAGAGCGAATGCAGATGACCGTTTGTTAAAGAGAGCAATAATCTCCTTGTTATAAGCTTTGATCTGCCAAAAACAAGAAATTTACTTTGAGTGACATAAATTAATATTGTCATTGTCTAAATATATGAATCCCAACACTTATCAACCATGAACTGGTTAAGAATTAACATGAATACTAGTCATGAAGGCTCAAAATTAGTTGATCCACCCAAATTATCACTTTCTGTCCATTGTTAGTCATATACTAGTCTCAACAAATACATATAGACATTATGTTTCCCAGGAGGAAGATAGGCTTCATCAAACAAGAACTTCAGAAAATGCATTACTATAGAGCATGGAAAAAGTGTATACAAGACACAATATTGACAGAAAATTGCAAACTCTGGTTACAAATAATAATAAATTAATAAAACTGTTTTTCAGCCATATTATGACTGTTTCCTCCAAAGCATATCTAATCTACCCACTCACTTAGTGAGTAGGAGTAATTTGAAAACAAATACATACTTGCTTATCAGCCCAGTGTAAATCCTGCTCAAAGCAGGGAGTCAGAGGGTCCAGATGTACACACTTTTACCCCCGAGAAACAAGAGAGGATGTTGGAAACAAATACATCAATTGGACAATTGCCTTGAACATCTTGAAACACAAATTGGGATCATAATATTGAAATCAAGGGAGTAGTTCAGATATTTCTGATGCTTATCGTTAGAAGCAAGACACATGGTTCGGTATGATTAAGTTGGCTCATTAATTCAGGGGTTTTTTAAACTTTCTTCGTAGTTGTTGTTGCCGCTCTTTTGACCTCGTGGATTTGATACAAACTGGTACAACCACCTTATGACATACTAAGTATCCTTCAGGATGCCTCCCCTACAAACTCTCAAAATAATAACAAAAACTCAAAATAAAAAGAATTGTCAAATAGTCAATTGCATCTTTTGATGTGATACCATTACCAAATATTTCTCTACCACGAAGCCTGTATGTAATATTGACCTCATATAACTCTATTGTTACTGCTGCAGTCCACAACAGCCTTAGGGTGCTAGGAATGGGTTCATTTGGGTGCAAAAACACAAGAGGTGCAGAGCTAAAAATGAGTCCGCAGCTAACAAAATGTTAAGAAGAGACGACTTAGAGCTGTCTTTAGTACTTTTCAATTCACAGTTCATTCTGCAATGTCGTTCTTCTAGTTATGCATTCATTTTGTGCAGTTTACAGTACTCTAATTTGTAAGTCAGAATGTACACTTTTGTACATCATTACAGCTATGAGCAGGCAAAATAGGTGGACGGGGAAAAAACAAACAGCGTACCGTTACATGAGAAAGCAGGATAATATCTCCCACAGACTCAACATGAGGAAGCTGGTTCATAGATTGCGCAAAAAAGTTAACTAAAAGACCACGGCTATGGTGGGATGCATCTACAATTCGGACAGAGCAGCAGTAATCTGCATGGACAATTTGCAAGCCCACATCACTGATGGTGTTGGCTTAGACAGAAGAAAACACATACTGTATAATGAAAAAGTACCAGTGCCCTTGCTACGTCTGGGTGGGATGCGGTCGATAATGACACCCATGAGACTGACCCGCTGGTTTATAGAAGCGAAGGCGTCGACGACTCTGGTAAGTCGGTAGTCGTCTTTTGAGGCCATCCTCGCCCTCCCTCCGGCCGGCGAGATAGGGGAGGTGTTTAAATAGGAGGAGGACGAGAGGGGTCTGTCACTCGCCGGTGTTAAGCCCAATATGTTGGGGTTTCGCCACAATATATACAACCTTCTTCTTTTTTACCAGAATATATACAACCTTCGAGTAAAAACGCTTCTCAAATTCGGGAAAAAAAAAAAGAATACTTTGAATCTAGACAAAACCGCCAACAGGTTGCGTTAAACTAAACTTTTATGCGTCAGCGTCAAAACTAGGTAATGGAATGGTCATACCTTACGACGTGGGATGTCCGTAGTTCAAGCTGAAACTTCCTCTTTATTTGAGGCTCTCAAACTCTCCTAATCTTATCATTCAAGGTGATAACCTTATTGTTATCCTCCTTAAAACCTCTATAGAAAGTGTCATGACAAACCATTTGTATTATAAATGACACAAGACACCTTCATGGATATCACATTTTTTACATTGTTCCACGGAATGCAACCACACGGCTGATTTTCTTGCCAGAACACACATCGACTCTAATAGTCTCACTAGTGCAATTTCTAGTTTCTCTTCTTCCCTTAGTTATTTCTCTTTATTGTCTGGTGATGTCTTAAATTGGTTACACTTGGAGCACGTAATTCTTTGGAAAATCGATATCAAAATAGGAATGAGCGCAGTACCTTTGGACCTGTTTGGTGTGATTTCTAACAACTGCATACTACAGTATATAACAAGTACCTATTGCGTTGGCACCCAACGCAGAAAGATGAAGGAACTTGTCAAAAAACTAGGATACGTTTATGCGCAGTAAAATGTAACAATAACAAGCACATTTTCCGTGTGGAGAGAAGTTACGAGCAGCTGGAAATTCTTCAAGCATGAAAGAGAAAACTCAGCAAGAATGCCTCACACAAACCAAGTCATCGAGCTTGTTACCATCGACTTTGTAGAGGGATGAGCACTGCATCTGCTTGTAGTGATCTTGGGCCTCTTTCCTCAGACTTTGAAAGGGCATGGTTTCCCACTTGCTGTAGTTTGATCTCTTCCTGATATCGCACATGTCATCAGAGCCAGAAACGGGCCCCCCAGTGTTGTCACCCCACACTTTGCAGCTCCCAAATTGTCCCAAGTCAACATCTTCTGAAGTTGCCCCCCTCTTTAAGATTAGAGAAGCAGAGTGAGCTTGCCTAATTGCTTCTTTACTAGGGACATCCGACCAATTTTGCTTTCTCTCAGATCTCAGTGGAGAATGTATCCTTATAACCTGATACAGTTAAGCCACACGGCTCAGGTCAGTCAATCAAAATGCAAAATGGCTTGGGAAAATATACAGAATAAGAGAGGCAGTAGTACCCCGAGGCACTCCAGCAGCTGATAATACGCTCTTCCTTGAAGTGGATTGTGCCCCTTCTTTGGTTCAGAGAAGTATCTAGTCCTATTACAACAGCAACAACAACAACAACAACCCCATACAACAAGCAATTTAGTAGCAGGAGAAACTATCCCACGATTTTTAAATACGTGATCTTTAAGATTTAGACTAAAGGGTGTTGTCCACTTGTTGATAAATGACTTATTAAATACGTGATCAAAAGCTCTGCTTACCATTCTGTATAGCCTGGGTCAACTGTGAAACCATAAATGTCCACTATGTCACACATAGAAAGTGCTAGCTCAATAGATTTCATGCCAGTGCCTTTAGCACCTCTGCGCAACACAATCCCTTGGAATAGATAAACTGGATTTGGAATGCACTACAACATGATGTAACCATTTAACAACACAGTGGGTAACAGATTTTGTAATAACTGCACCAAACATAAAACAAATTTTACAAAATCTTGATTGAACACTCACTTTCTGTGAAACAACAATTTTGTAAAATTTGTTAAAAAAACCAAAACAAAATCTTAAGTTTCAAGTGTATGTACAAAGTTCAAAGGCACAAAGATGATAATCCAACTGCAGCAGTTGCCATTATTGGCAAATTCTCAGAATTGCAGCACTATAGTGAGATGCGATAATGATATTTGGTCATTTTAGAAGCCAAAACGAGCAACCATTTTGTCTTGTTTTGCTTCTTATCTTTTAATACGAGAATAACTCTTCTACCCTCATATGAGTTAAGGCTTACTCAATCAACAGGCTTTATCTTGTCAAGAAATGAGGTTCAAGCTTTCCATCTCAGAAGTTCAATTTACTAAATGCTATTGTCAAGCAGTAGCAAGAGAAACACCACACATTTTGCAAAGAGTTATTCACCTTGATCATTGAATTAAAGTCTCTGTGTGTGACACTCTTGATGATAAGAACTTCGTCAGCTGTAACAAACCATACAAAGTTAAAAAGAGTCCAATAACAGAACAAACATTCATTTTTCTACTGCACCCACTTTTTCATCTCTTCATATAAACTGTCAGATCAAATCAACCCTCAAGGATTCACTAGTTGAAATACTTAAAGCTGGTAATTTTTCCTTATTAGTATTTAGACCAATTATAAAGTATCACCCTTACTTTTGTTTTCAAGAAAGATTCATTATTGTCTATGCCAAAGATATGCGATGACTGGGACCCCTAAACCCTGCACCTGGTTCACCATTCTTCCTATGGTTAGCTAAATCCTACGCCTATGGTTCAGTTGAGCAGTAACCGAGTTACTAAATATCATAATTTCTTTTGTAACAAATAGTTCTTATGGATGAATTACTATAGTACATCTTTATCTATTATATAGAACATTTTTCTAGCTAAATCTTACTTGTTATTCCCATTACTTAACTACTATATTAGTATGGTTAAGTTATAATAAATTACATAAGGTTTTGGTTGAAGGGTATGCAACCAATATCTCTTTCACTAAAGCAAAGCATTTACTGGCTTCTGTTGCTGAATGGCAATCAAATTCATAAATCAACAACACCAGCAGAGTGATAGATTCAAAAGCTAGCTTTCCTGTGTTTCTTGTAACTTACTTCTGATAATTAAGTTGGCTACTCTACTCAGTTTTTTTTTAACTGTTCTGGTTTTTTCATAAGCCATGGAATTTGCAAAAAATGTTTTAAGTGCACAGTGAGCTCTAGGAACCTACACTGGTCAATAGGATTTCTTTTCCTTGCCCAGTGCTTTGAAAATCTTATTACAGTATAAGAACTTGTTGACTTTGAATTTGCTAGCATCTTAACATATCATAAGATGGCATACTGCAAAAGTACAATGCCTTCCTCATTCCACAGATCCAACGGGAATCACTATTTTAGATAAACAGCTGCTTAAATTTTCATGAATAAAATTTGGTGAAGACTCCAAATGTTCTGTAAAATTTCCTTTGCACATAGTTGACCAACAGCTAATATTTGAGGCTTTATTTCTCAAAAGCGATTTTACCAAGAAGATATATTTACACTTCCCGTTACAAGTGCTAACTCATACCTCAATATCTGACCACGAAACAAGTAACGAGCAGGGTGATCTTAACCCTACATTTTTGTTTGGTTTTTCACTCTTCTAGTTTTTCCCAATTGATTGGATAAGCAGAACCAAAGAATTGGAAGTGAAAACATTTTATGAACTGCAAACTTACGAGCCCCCTGCAAAATCTTGACCATATTGCGAGCAGCTCCTCTTACTACAAGGCGAAAGTCCCTCTTTAAACCAACATATTTAGCATATTTCTGCACATCATACACAAAGATAAGATGAGTTATTAACAAAAGAAAAGTTAAGATAGGCAAGTCTATCTCTTATTTGTTTTCACAGATAAGAAACAGGAGGAAAGAAAAAATAAACGCTAGGCCAGCTGGAAGATTTCAAATCTAATAATCTTGTTAGTTAGTTGGTATGAAACAATCTAAAAAAATGAACAGTATAAACACTATTCTGAAACAGTTTCTGAATTGGTAACTTACTCTAGTATATAGTGAGATTTCAAGTTTATAAAGCCCCTATTATTCTCTCTAACAAAAGTACAAATTGTGACTACCTATGATGATCTTCAAAAGGCTAAGAAACTCATCAGAAAGGTGACGTCAAGTATTACATGTATAAAGCAAGAGAAAAGAAGAATAAGAGAGAAAACTCTCTGTGGGTTCTTATGGGAGGGAACAGTCTATTATAGCATATTATTAATTATTCAGGGGTTCCCATTGACATAAGTTCTCCTTTCCTCTCCCTTTCAGTCAAGGAAGCCTGTTTTCTTTGGTGACTCTTGCACCAAGAGCTACTAAGGGGTTTCTCTGACTCTGTTGATGCAGCACTATAGCTATTGTAACTATCATCAGTCCCTGTGATCTTAGAGTCGGATACTTCATTTCTTAATTTTTCATGGTGCTTTTTCTATGCTATACTATTATAAACTTATCTTCATTGTTATAGATGCATCCCATTACATTAGGTGAAATGGCCAATGTCCATACCCATGATAAACTTGATAATGAATCATGTAGCTCCAAAATCAAACCATCAATACATACCTTATTTACAGGAGCCTCATTGTCACGTATAACTACATCATGGCTGTCAATCTCTTCCCCAAATTCTGTCTTTAAAAGATCTCCAGAGTTTCCAACAACTGCACATCTTTGGAATTGGCGAGGGTGAAACGGAGGCTTTGCTGGTAATATTACATTTAGATGCTCTTCACAGAGAGTTTTATTATAGCATTTATCTGCTCCTCTGTCAAATAACAGCATAAGCATTTCAAGACAATCGCACATGAGAAAGACATAAATGTGAACCATAACTCTGAGCACTAGCATCATACAATTGTGCAATTCGTTTTGCGGCATAATCCACCCAACCATCAGGACGAACATCAAGATACTCCCTCGTCAACACTGTAGTCATGTTACGATACTGCAGTCATTAAAATCTCAGAACATATTATTTCCTTGCCAAAAAGTAATTAGCATCATAGAATAGTATTCAGTAATATATAACCTGTTCCCACAGTAAAATTGCTTCACAAACATCATACTTGTACTCCAATGGTTCAAACACCTTGAATTGTGCATTGTACTACAAACAAAGATGACAACAATCTAGATCAAAATACATACACAATAAACTGCAAAGATTAAAATAGCAGAACAATGAAGAAGTAAAAATCATACCCAAGTACTGTTAGTGCCTTTAGGAAACTTGAGGATCAAGTTGCAGTGGTCAATGATTTCAGCTGTGAGTCCAAACCCTCTGTTTCTCTACAAATAGTAACATCGAGAAGGGGGCTCACTTAAGGAACTACACCAAATAAGAAATTGCACTTCCAACAACTAAACAAAACCTTTATACTCTCTAATGTCATGACATCCTAGAAAACAACCCCAAGAACTTCAGAGAAGGTTTTACATGACTATATTTAATTATCTATAAACTGATAGTCGATACAGTATCTTATAGAGGGATGAAAAGGTTGCTGGATGAAAGCAAAAAAGGGGAGAAATATCAGGCCATTTCTTGATTTGGCATACATTAAACAGCAAGTGAAAGTATTTTCCATCATCTATGCAATCATTGAGGAATTTCATAAATGGGGTAAAAAAAAATCTTACGTTTACCATCCTTCAATTTATAGAAAGATCATACAAACAAGTGAAAAGATATGTGTCTTCCCTTTACTCAAAAATGATCAATCCAAAACAAGCAAGGTGCTGGATGGATCTAGCTAACATATTCACTATCACTCCATTTCACCTTTTTTGTGGTGCAACACATGATTACATAAGTCTTGAAATGGTTTGGTTGGGTAGGGTAAATGTTGGTAATAGTCTATAAATTAGAGTTGGTTATTCATTTAACCATTTATTTAAAATCAGAATTCTATTTGTTTGAATTAGTAAGAAAACATATTGAACTGTCCTAGGGATAGACGACTGAGAGTTGGTTGCTTGCTTTAACTGTTCTGACAAGAATAGCTGTAATTACCCAACAAACTGAATTAAACTGCTCAACTGCAATTCAGTGAATTCTCCACCAATAGAGAAACATTTATTCACAAGAGAGAACTTCAGTTTGATGTCTAATTTTTCAAATAAAGCTTTGTTGTATCCTGGAGAAGTGGATTTGTCTAAAAGCATTAAAAGGGATAAATATCACTTTAAAGAAAGTGATGTATCACGCTCAAAGCACTAATTTACCCTAATATACCAACAGTATAGCTTCCCAAGGAGGACTATGGACGTTTAAAAAAGCACACTTCCAGATTTATTAGAGTTGGTTACAACTGTCTATGTCAATTGCAGCTTGATAATAATGCATATAAATGTAGTTTCACCGACTATCTATGTTAAGCAGAAAAACTAAACATTATAGTTCTTTCTCCTATATGTAAAAAGGTGTTACCCCAAAAAGGTAGCTGCTCGATGTACAGAAACAAACTATCACTATTTTCAAGAAACACAATCTTCACATGAGAAAACAGAAACACCAAGCTACCTGGTATCTTTGGCTGTCTTGTACCATGATTTTCATATTTATTCGATTAAGACAGGAAAGCACAAAAAGGGAAACATAAAGCCTAAGAATCAATCGCTCCTACCTATCTGATTTCACAGTAAACTAATGAGAGTTTAATAAAAACAACTTGCTTTATCATTTCCCCTGCCTTCAACATTCATGCTAAATACACAGAAAACATTCAAAAAAATAAGCCTAATATTCAGTTAATAATTTGAATCCTGCAAGCTCTTGAATTAATGAATGATTGAATGGGCCAAAGGATTTGCTAAAAAAAACTCTACTTATGCAAACCGTGTTTCTAGAAGTAAGTACTACATTGTTCTATCTTCGTCTAATATGTCAATACTTATGTAGGATATAGACTCCAAAAATGCATCTATGTAGTCTTTTACCAATCATCGCCATTTAGCAAAAGCACAAATCTAATATCCAACAAAAAAAGTCATCAGCGAGATGCAGCAAAAGATGCCATGTTGAATCAAGGTCTTTGTTATATTCTTCCCTTCCACACAGGAAGAATAACCTAAAGAATCTCATGTGTTCACAACTGCACATTGTCACTTGCTAGACCACCCCAAATATTCCATCACATAACCTATGAAATTGTGAAATTGTAATATTAGAAGCCTTCTTAATCTGACTTCATATGGATTTCACACTTTAGGAAAATCTCCAAGCTTTTGCATGATTTTTCAGCTGAAATTATAAGACGTATACATATACATACATATATATATACACGGTGGTCAATGAAATGAGAGTAGGCAAACAGACATCGACAACCAGCACCTCTAACTATTGAGACTATTTCTCTGACTTGCAAACATCTTCTGACAATTATGATTGTTCAGGTTCCCACAAAGCATATCAGGCAAAACAGAAGATACAATGGTGGGCACATGAATGGTATTTAGTTGTAATCATTAGTCATCCAGAAGTCATATACATACACTTTTATGATGTTTTCCTTAGAAAACTTTACTAACAAACCCACCACTTAGCATACTCCATGCAACAGATGATCACTTCACGAAACGATTCATTTGCAGTGAATCATTCTACGATCATATAATCAATCACTTCACAATAAATCCAAAGCATCCGAACTCATTAACAAGAGAAGACTAAATTCTGTTTGGCTACTAGATGTATGCATACCCACCCTGAATTGAGAAAGAAAGCAACGCAGCTATGGCAAGTGATTATCTAACTCGTTACGATGGAAACCATGAGACAAGATCACAAGCAAAACATTAATGAAAAGGAAGAATGTGCTAAGAAAGGGAAAACTGACCACACACTGCTGAACATTACTTTGAAACTTCAACAAGGTCTCAATCTGTGCTTTGTTGTTTACACTAAATTTAGAGGCCGGCCCTGTCAATTGAAGTAAACCAAAATAATCTGTGAGATTGGCTGAAAAAAACGACATGCCAAAAAAATATCTCGCCGTAGACATAGTTAATGGTATAAAGAGACCGATTAGAGAATACTGGATGGCGAAGATGAGGAGAGCAAAACCGGCGACGATGCATACGAGGATAGGAATACGGCTCCGCGGCTTGCTCTGAGCTTTCATTGTCTGTATACACAAACATCAACAATACCAGCCATTGAGCCCAGCCAGATATATATATATATACGCCACCATCGCTTGGAGATTGAAAGAATCACTATCAATTTTGTTTGTTCAGAAGAGCAACGAAGAAGATGGAAATTTGATTTTGCACTTACAGTGAATTGTTCTGGGATCTGAATTTCTGGTCCCGCAGCAAACTACCCTAGGGTGGTGAGAAAACCACTGTAGTATGAAATTCTTTGGAGATCCAAGATTTGATGCTTAAAACTATTATTCAAGTGACATACAAAAACTAATAATGGAACGCCAAAATTTTCTTTATTTGCAAATCAGTCCTCCTTTTTGTTGCTGGGCAACATTATACTTGAATTTTAATTTGTAGATCGGTCCGGTTTGGTTTATGTTTTGCATTTTCTTTTATATTTTTGGTTCAGTCAATTGGCTTTATAAGCCTCGGTGTAATCGTCCTCCAGATAATAAATGAATCAAAACTCTTCTCACATTCTCAATCTCTCGATTTATCTCTCCCTCAATCTCTCTTTGTGATTCACTTTTCGGTGGAAATTTCTAAACTCTTTCTACCTTCGGTGACTCATTGATTGATATTGAGCTTCACGCTCCTCATCGATCGCCTATCCCGAAAAACCCGTAACATTGGTATCAGAGCTTCGAGCCTCCAACCTGCTTCGCCGCAATCCGCCATGATACATGAAGAACACCTCTATTTCAAAGCTGGAAAGCGCATCAAGTAGATGTGCAAATCAATTGGCACAATTTCAAATTTGAAGAACTTTATCACTAAGCACTTCAACCTTCCCCATATTGAAGTCGTAGAGGGGCCTAATGGTGTAGTCATCGGTAATCTCTTCGAAGGAATCCCCGATGACATCGAAAGTCAAGACCACGAGGTGTTTGATAACTTGACCAATCTGATCGGTTGGGTCGAGGATTGTATTGAGCTCCCGGTATGCTCAAGCCCAAGTGAAATGGCTTCCAAAGCGTTGGATGAAAGTCCAAAAGTAATGGAGGAGAGCTTAGATCAACATCTTAATGACAAATTCAAGGCACCGCCAGCTGATTCAGAGTTGAAAATTGATGCGACTTTGACAATCGACGACAAAATTGCTCAAATTGAGCCAAAGATGGAGTCCACTTTGGATGCATGCCAACTGTTTGATGAATTACTTGAGCCACAAGAACACTCGAAACACGACGTTTTAAAGATGGTAGAAATTGGAGCGAGCTTTGATCCAGGAGGGAATCAATCCATTGTTGTTAAGGAATCTGTTGAACCGATTGCACACTAGGTGCTCGACAAAACGCGTGAGCCAAAAATGGATCTGAAGGCTTTGGAGGAGGTGAACTTTGATCCCGGTGGACAACCTAAAGCTTTGTCGGCTGGGCATTTCGATGTGGTTGACGAGCATGAACTATTTGTTGTTGAGATGCTGGTATTTATGGATGTGTTGATGAGGGTTGAAGAACCACTTCAATTGGAGAAGCTGGAGGTAGAAAAGAGGACCTCTGATTGTGATGTACATCAAGTTCTCGGTGACATGTCGGACTCGCAAAACTGCCGCAAACACCAACAGATGCTCGGGCTTTTAACGGGCATTGATACCCTTAAGCAAGATGGATTCAAGGAAGTATACTTCGATCCAAGGGGAGTTAAAATGTTTCCGGAAAGGCTATAGGATGAGCTACGTCGACAAGTGGATTATATAGGGATCTTGTGTATTGATCCCGGTGGAGAAATATTGATATTCAATGTTGATGTTTCATTCAGACAAGGATCGGAATCGACGGGATGCAACATTTCTAGAATGTGTGATTTATACTGTCATTTTGGATACCAAACTGATGTGGGAAATTATATATCAACACTCAAGATGATTTCTGTTGACAAATCAGAACCTTATTCAAATACAAATGAGGGTATTCAAATGGTGTTTGATCTAGGGGGTGGATTTTGTGCTGGGAAATTGAGGCTCAAATGAAAGAGGCCCTATACAACGTTGTGGCAAAAGCTGTGCAAGCCATCAACACGACATGGGCGTCCCGTTGGACATTCATTGAAGAGAGACTTAACGCACTCATACCACCAAGTGGATCCCCTCATGCCTCGATATATGCTCAATAAATCAAGAAGACGCCAATTATTCCACCTCCTACAAAGGCGTCCATATCCAACAAGGGGAAAGACTCGATCGTCTATGAGCTTCAGCCGAACCCCTTGGAAACCTTCATCAACAATCCACTGGGCTATCATTCTAAGGCCCACAAGTGTTATCGTCTGGTCCTCTATATCGACACTGGGCACGCAACACCATTGATTCTCCACAACGCCATGTTGCGGTGCCTTTAACCTATGTCGAGGACCCTCTTGACGGGTTTGAGGAGGAAGAAGTAGACGGCGAGTATCGGCCTCCCTATGATGATTGGTACCACGAACAAGAGGAAGAAGCCGAGCCATTGACTGGTGCTTATGAGCCTGGCCATCAGCCCCGAGCTGCCTATAATGCGGGGGCCTCTTCCCACAAAGGCGATGTGAAGATCAAGATCCTTCCATTTGATGGCGTGTATAATCCTGAGAAGTACCATTTTTCCAATAATCATACACTTATTAACGTTTCCACCATTTTTCAATATTTCACATCAAACTCATCATCACCATTCAATTATCTCGATTGTGCACTTTCGAAAGTTGAAGCAAATGACATAATAATGTGTGTGAGGAATTATTGGAAAGAAAACCTACAACATATACATATATTCGACTTGTATGTTTAAATATTCAAAAATATGATTCATATATTCAAAAATTTCAAACATAAAGCACTTGGATGAATCTATTTCATCTATCATAAACTAGATCGAAATCTACTAGTGTTGTGGCATGGACATTTACGAATGCTAAATCCATTTTCTCCTTGAAATTTGAGTATTTTTTCTCATCTGAATCATCCTCGTTGTTCATAATTGATCCAACCTGCTCAACGTTGTACTCTCAAAATCTTAAGGAAAAAAACATGATTAATGATATGTATGTTCCTAATTCATATCATACCATTGCACTAGGATGGATGAATATCTATTTCGGAGAGTTTGTATTACAAATCGTTTCTTGCTTGTTTAAATGAATAAAGCATATGTCAATCATGTTGACCGTAACAATTTTTTCTAGTTAGAGTGATTTAAATTCATTTGCCAATAAACTCGCAACCCTTGTGCTAAAATACGATTACACTGAACCGTGAATACCATATGATTTAAAATTAAAAAATAACACATTCAAAGATTATGGATCAAGAGAAATTGAAAACTTATTAGACGGGCACGACATCAATTAAAAAGTGTATATAGCCCTCTCATCTATGGACAAAATCTTGGCTGAATTTCTCTACGAAGGTACGAACTCCTCTTTGATGCGAGAGGCTTGCATTCTCTCTTGTTTGATATCTTATTATCAATTGGAGTCTTGAAACAATCATCTTTGTCGATGGGAGTTTTAATCTGCAATAAATCGTAAAAAAATAAGAGCATGAATACAATATTTTGAATATATTTGAATAAATAACGCATGCATAAATATAATAGTTTGAATAAGCAAATTTCGAACATAAATTTAAAATTTTGAACTTGAGTATTGAAAATTTTGAATTCAAATATCCACATTTATTATCATATGTCTTGTTTAAATTTTAAAACTAGGAGTCTAGAAAACAATCTCAATTAGGTGATCTCCTATTTTTCTACTTGCTTTGTCTCAAAATCCAAACTAATAGTATGTCCTTCTGCATTTATTGTAACATCCTTCAGTGAAAGATCAAAGATTCTCTTGTTGAAATCTGTATTAAAAGATACCATGCGATCCTTGCACTCCACACTACCCCAATTTTCCCCTGATACATACCATTGTTCCTCTACAAAATCTCAATTTTCCCGTGATAGAGACCGTTGTTCCTCTACAAATAAAGAGGATAAGCGCGTGTAGGCAAAATTGTAAACTCACTCGCACAAAATCTCAATCATTTCATATCAACGGTTGGGGCACATTCTCAATTTTGTCTACAGAACTTGTTCTCATGTGATGCGTTTCCCTAACATAAATGTGTCATGAGGTTATTTAAAGTGAAAATGATTTATAACATTCATCTTGAAACATAATATTTGAATACACTACCAACTAGACCTGTCAAAAGCTAACTCGACCAACAAACCCGATCCGACCCGACCCTAAAATTTTGGCTTTCAACCCAAAAATTTAGATCCGTGATCCAGTTTCAACCCTACCGGATTGAAACCCGAACCCGTTTGGTCGGACCCGATTTTTTATAGTTTAAATTATATTACAATATATACAATTTGTTTTAGAAAATTCTACTATATGTTATTATTAAAGTATCAAAAAATAATATTTTATTATTATATTTTATTTAAATTTTGGTAAAAAAAATAATACTCTTGACTCGTTAGGTTGACCCGACCCAAAAACCCGCAACGACCCGACCCAGTTTGACCCATGACCCGATTGACCCGAACTCAACCCGAACACGGAATGACCCGACCCGAACCCGCCCGACTTGACCCGATTGATAGGTCTATCAACTAAAATTTTAAAATTATCTATAAAATAAGTAATGGGTAAAAAATTATTCTTAGGTGTGATATGTTCCTAATTTAGAATTTTTTAGCCATTAAGTGTATACTCCTATAAAACATTGTTACTATATGCATCGTATTGATTTTTTTTATTCCCATTGTTTTTCTATATTTTATGTTCTCATGTAATAAAAGTTTTCTTTATTAAGTAATATTAATATTGATATTAAATTTTCATGAGGGCATTTAATACCCCTTATGTATACAACTTTATATATGTAGTATAGATAAACATAGTTTTTATTACTTTTTGTATTCAACTTTTAGTTTTCTATAGGAAACAAAATACTAATTTTTTTTAAAAATGATTCCTAGTGCATCCTTTCGGATGAGAGCAAGAAGCTCGTGATGGTTCCAAATAGTTTCCCATGAGAGGTTGTGGCCCAAAGCAATTTTATCGGCCATTGAATTACAAAGTCGACTCCCATGAAATATGCGTACTGACTCGAAACCTCTAGGGCGGAAACAAAATACTAATGGTTATAGATTTCTAATACAATAATTTGTTCTTTCAATGACTTATTTTTTATTCATCTTTTATGCTCATTAGAGTCGTCAAAACATAACCCGACTTGAAAAATCGACCCAAATTGACTGGAAATTTTGGAGTTGAAACCCAACCCAAATAAAGCAAAGAAAAAAACTGAACCCTATTAACCCGAATCCGATTTGGTTGAAACGCGAACCCGACCCGACCGACCCCATTTTTTATAAAAATGATTATATGCAGAATAAATATATTTTATTTTAAATATTATAATATATTTTTTTATAAAACCTATTATAAATAACATATTATTATAAAAATATAATAAAAAATATTTTATTATAAAAATTATTATTTAATCATAATATTATTTTAGTAATAATTAAAGTTTCAAATTCTTGACTTGTTAGGTCGAACCCAAACTCGCACAATAACTTGAAAAGACCCGACACGACTTGACCTGTAACCCGATTGACCCGCACTCAACCCGAACCCGAAAAGACCGAACACGAATCCACTTGACCTGACCCGTTTGACACCTCTAATGCTCATTAATGTGTCATAAGGACATTATTTACATAAAATTATAGCTATAGTTTTATATAGGACAGAAAATAGTAATTGTTTTACATTTCTAATACAATAGTTTTTTCTAAAGCAAAAAAAGTAGTTTTCAAATGATCACTTTTTGTATTCACTTTTTAGCTTTTTATAAGAAACAAAATATAATTGTTATACATTTCTAATACAATAATTTGTTTTATCAAATTATCCCCTTTTCAACAAAAAAAATATAGTTTTCAAATGATTACTTTTTGTATTCACTTTTTAGTTTTCTATAGAAAATAAAATACTAATTGTTATACATTTCTAGTACAGTAATTTGTTCTTCTATATAATCACTTTTTATTCAAATTATTATGCTTATTAATGTGTCATAAGGATCCCCTCGTTGGGAGTGGGTCCCTATGGGCACCAGGTGATGTTCTTCTTGTCTAGGGCGTTGTTGAGTCACCATGATTTATCTCCTTCAAAATGACCGTAGGCTGGGTGCACGTGGGGACGCTCGGGATGTCTATAAACCAGACATGGACATAAAATATTCTCATTTAAAATACTAGTATTAGTCTCGTGACTTGAAGTTACAAATTTGATTTAACTAAAACTTAGTTTAAACTTTATATAAAGTTATTCAAAAGATTTGTAATTATTCTTTTATTTAATTTGTTTTTTATAATATTTCATTTATAACTATTCTTTTAACCGAACAAAGATTTGTAAGATTATAGTTTTTACATAAGGATTGATTACTCCTAAGATTTATAGGATTTATTTTATGTTTATGGATTATGATTTTAGTTACCTATCTAATGGGAGTTGATAAATATTTTTCGATAAAATTATTCTAATTTCCAATTTATTATATTCTAAGATTAATTAATTTAATATTTCAAAAAAACGTATAAGTACAATTGAAATAATATATACTCCTATTTTTTCATACTTTACATGTACGGAGATTCTACATCAAAATTAACCAATTAAATTATTTTAAATAAGTAACTACAGTATGATTTTTATAAGGCTGAGGGGCAGCATGTATTCGGCCAAAAAGGGTATTTTGCTCTGGACTTGCCTTCATTCCCCACCCAGTCTCCATCTCGCAAGCAATTTGCAGGGTACAGATTCAAGAATCCTTGCCCCAACACCCTGTCAACAGATGTCGAGCAACAAAGACGAGACTTTAAGTTTTCTAAATCCATCATCTTCATCTCCGATCCAAGTCGGTGACGGAGACATCAGCAACTACCTCTTAGACCACAGCAGTGCTCAAATCGGGAGTGCTTCTGGAAGCTTCCAGAGTGACAGCCTACTTGGAGGCGTCGACAGCGCAACCGCCGAGCTCGAATTTGGGTTCTTGAGGCCGGAGTTTCGTGAGAGCTCGCTTGTTGGTACTGTGGACTATTACAGTCGCCATGTGTTTCTCTGTTACAAGAACCCTCGAAATTGGCCGCCGAGAATCGAGGCCGCCGAGTTTGATCGCCTTCCGAGGCTCCTGTCCGCTGCTATGGCTTCTAGGAAGGGAGACATGAAAATAGAGGTTCGTAGGGTTTTTATTTGCTCAGCCATTTTTATTGATATCAGCTTTGTGCTGCTGTTCAGACGTTTTTATTGATTTGAGCTATGTGATTCAAGTGCTTCTTTCCATTTTGGTGACCTTCTGATCTGACTAGCAACAATTGTTCATCTCTTTGGTTTGTATACAATTTAAATTATAATTAGATAACGTTGTCCTCCACATCCAGTGTACTTGGAGATGCCTAATTGGTGTCTTTCTTGCTCCAATAGATAGTTTAAATGTTGCTTATGGATACGAGGGGAAAAAATACACTATTCTGCTTTAGTCAGCTATGTGGAATGATACGAGGGAAAAAAATACACTAACTTATTAGTATCTGACTTTATTTGCCGAACGCACCTTAATGCAACATTTATTATCTCATTATGTTGTTTGTGAAGCCTGATATGACATTAGCGACTCATAATATGAGATTGCTTACTAAGTTCGGCTCATTATAATCGCTTTTCCTTCTATTACAGTTAGTAATATTCTTACTTGTTTATGCAAAATATGTGGCTCCAATTCCATTCTCCTTGTGCTAACATTTGCACTTGGAAGATTTTCTGATCGCTCACCAGTGTGGGGTATGGCTTCTGTGTTTCTCATTTGATGTATCGTAGCGTCCTTGAAAGAACATCTTACTTTAGTAAAATTCAAGGTTTTATGGGTTGAACTTGATATACAAATAAGCAATGGTAGCTAGAGCTTGCCCCTCTAGCTTTTTAAAAAGGGAATACGGACAGAATGCTCATTGGAACCATTTTATCTGACCACTCTATTATTCGTATTAGAAGACCGTTTTCTATAATAAAGCACATCATTCAATGTGTATCAGTATATATGAAACGAGAAACATTGTGTATATACCCTTGAGAACCATCGTTACCTTATGACATAATCTCTAAAAGAGACATGCTCTAGTAATGAACATTGTATTTTCCCACCTAGTATCCCAAACCATCCTCCTAGGAACAATAGTTAGGATTATCTTCTCTGCAAAACTAGCACACATTCTGCATTTGGTAATAATACATATTGCTGTTCTGTGTAACATACTAATTGCTAACCCTTATATGATTTGATGTGCGTATCGTTGTGTTCTTTCTTACTTGTCATTTCTTTTGCCATTTTGTGAGTTTGGGAGGGTTATGGACTGACTATTTATTTCCTGTTGAGGTATTCAACTGCTCGTACTTTATTCTTGCAGGAAGAGCCACTTTTTCTCGGAATTTCATGGGTTACAAATTACAATTTATAACATCTGTACATAATAGCTGAGGCTGAATGTTTGCTGAATGTTTTTTTATTTTCTTTGTTTCACTTTATAGACCCGATTAACAATTTGTGAGGGGCATGATGGATCTGAAACTTCAAATGGAGATGTCTTAATCTTCCCTGACATGGTTCGATATAGGTTGGTGATAATTTGCCTATTATAGCGGTTCTTGCATATGTATATGTGCTAATTTTTTTTGTCATAGAAAGCTTCAATAACGGTAATCCTGTTTATAAATGCAGGAGGTTGACACATTTTGATGTTGATACATTTGTTGAAGAGGTTCTTATTAAAGATAGTGAATGGCTTCCTGGATCTCCTGAAAAGCTTAAAGGTTTCTTTGTTTTTGTATGTTGCCATGGAAGCCGAGATCGCCGTTGTGGCACATGTGGACCTCTGTTGGTTACTAGATTTAGAGAAGAGGTTGAATTGAATGGTCTAACGGGCAAAGTATCTGTTAGCGCATGCTCTCACATAGGTGGACATAAATATGCTGGAAATTTGATTATATTTGGATCGAATAATGAAGGAAATGTACCTGGCCACTGGTAAGGGTCACATTTGTCCATCCTATATAACTTACAACACCATGGGACCAATTTTTCTCGCACTATATGTATGTTCTTGTATAACTGGTGGACTTTTTCATATATCCCTGCACTATACAGGTATGGATATGTTTCTCCAGAGGATGTACCTGAATTGCTTCGACAGCATATCATGAATGGAGAGATTGTAGAACATTTGTGGAGGTAACTTCCTTTGCTTATCAATTTGTGGGACTCTCTTATCTTAAATGATTAATTACTTTCCAAGGCTCCTTTTAGTTCACTTTTTCAGTGGCTGAATAGATCAACGATGTAGCTTTCCAGCATTTTTATTTGCTAATGAAATAGGGCCATTGATGAAGACGGGTATTTATGAAAGAGGAGGGAACCATGCTCTCTCCCCAGACGATGAAACAAAATCTGTATTGACTATGGTTTTATGGATACAGATTTTTTGGATTTTGTTTACCTTTGGTTTGAAAGTGTGACCTTTTCTGTATTGGTGCAATAGTCAATCTATTAATTTATCAGATCATCCAGTTCTATAAACATAAAATCTCTAATGTAAGGAACTTTATCTAATTAAACCTGCAATTCAGTCACTTGACAAAGCCCACCTATCTAGTCTATATATTTTGTATTGATTCAGAGATTGATCAATGTAGCATCAACTAACTAGAGAGGTTTGCCTGTGATCTGATGATGTATGCCAGAGGTGAAATGTGTCTAACAGAAGAGGAACAGAAGAAAGCCCAGGAGCTGAGGCTCCAAATCAACAAAGGACTGCCCGTCCAGCTTAATGAGAGTGCTGCATGGCCTTCATATGCATCACGGTCTTTTTGTTGCTCCCAAGGCAGTTGTTGTGAAAACGGTGTAACGGCAGAAACCCAGGGTGATAATGTAGCAGATGGGAGTGAAGGCGTGGAACAACCTGGGATAACTGATAAGAAATCAAGAAGGATTTCCCGGTGCAACAGTTACCAGGGGGTCAGGAAACGCAAGGTATGTGCTATGCCAACCTGGATAGAGACGTGGGAAAAGGAAGATACATTTGCAGCCGTTGTTGTTGTTTGTGCTGCTTTATCTGTTGGTTTTGCCTATAGATGCTACAAGCAATTGACATAGCCACTTGGGTTTTGACTACTTGGCATGTGCTATGCCAACTTGGATAGAAACGTGGGAAAGAGAAGATACATTTGCAGCCATTGCTGCTGTTTGTGCTGCCCTATCTGTTGGTAATAGTTACCAACGGTTCCTTTCCCTCGCTAATGTTGTTGTAAGAATTAAATGCCCACTATGTTAAATGTACATAAAACTCGTTGCAATGCACAGTTCACGTTGAAGCAAAGGTTTGTTTTGCTACGAATGTGGTCGTGGGTTATGGTTTGGAAAGTAAGGCACACTTTCAAGGCACATGGTTAAGTTCACTTGGCTCGAATGATTGTAATAAAAAAAAAAGTGTATTTGTCACAACTATTTCAGTTCGTTACGGGAGACTTTGACTTCCTTAAAGGGTTATTACTTGTATGCTGTCTTCTTTAATAATTACTTTAAAATTTGGCGTCAATCTTAATTTTTTTTGTTCAGAAAAAGGGCAGAGCCCTACCAATAAAAAAGGAAAATTTTTTTTTTTCAGAAAAAGGGCAGAGCCCTACCAATAAAAAAGGAAAGGGCGGGTGATGCAGACCATGCACCTATCAATCCGCAAGAAATTGAGGACTTAGCTCATGTTCTATTCGATGAACCAATTACAAGAAATAGATCTAAGAAGTTGAGGAAGGCTACTCGAGCTTTGATAGCTCGAAACCAAACCATGATGATCAAGCCACACGAGCCTCTTTGGACGACACTTCTCTCTCATGTTCCAAGTTGGATGTTTTGGACATTTTTTTTGAACCGGTGAGGATTAGGAACACGCGTTTAGGGCGGGTCACCTAGGGAATCCTTTGGGATGAGAGCATGAAGCTCGTGGTGGTTCCAAATGGTTTCCCATGAGAGACTGTAGCCCAGGAAAGCAATTTTATCAGCCACAGAATTACGAGTCCTACTCTCATGATAGAATCGTACTGACTTGAAGCCCCAAAGGGATATGAGAATGCCTATTAGAATCCTTTCTATTTCTCATGGGCAACGAATTTCTCTAGGGAGAGCCTTTATGACAATGATGTTATCCCCTTCGATCTCGAGTTTCCTTACACCTAATTGCTTGACCTTTTTTAATCCATCCCATAGTGTCATTGTCTTCGCCATTAACAACGACACTTTCCCAAATGTTCTGGCCGATCCACCAATTGGTTGCCCGCTTTCATCCCTTATAATCGAATCTCCTACCGCATTTCCTTTACCAATCTTGGATCCGTCAAAATTTAGTTTAACATAGTGTTTAGAGGGTTTCTTCCACTTTCCCATTTATTTCTCGACTTATGTTTTGAACAAATCTTCTTGTCTAGGTCCTTCTCTTCCTCCTCTTACAAATCTCTCACTTGCATCCACTGAGTCAGCCGATGACGAATATACTGACAAAGATCTTGGATATGGTCATTTGGTGTTTCCTGGAAGAGTAATTTATTCCGTTAATGCCAGATGCCCCACCAAGCCACTGTCAGTTCCACTAATTCGTCTTTCTTTAATTTGCTCTTAAGGTCATATAATACCTTCTGTGGGTTCCTATGTGATGTGATCTCACTTTCAGGATCGGTCGAATTTCGGGTTCGACTGAGCTTTTGTGGAGGCGTTCTTGAGTTGAATGTGTAAGAAACTCAATCTTGACTTTTATATTGAAAATAGGTGGCAAATGTTGGTGTTACAAACTAGAGTACAAGCGTTTTTGTGGGATGAAAGGAATGGATCGGAAAACAAGAAATCAAGCTAGGAAAACGAGAGCTAGAAGCCAACGAGGTGGGGGTTCCCTCGGCCCTTTCTCCCGTGAGGAGAAGAGACCGAAAGAGTAAGGGCTAAAAGCTCTCTTTACTCAATTTCAATCTAAGAACATATGAAGGCTTGCTTGTGCTTATATAGGCACGAAAGAGGGGAGGGGCGGCGTGCTTGGTGTGGACGCCAAGCTACATGAGGAGGTGGAGAAGGATTGGCGGCCAAGGCACACATCTTGGAGTGGGCGCCAAGTCTTGTGAGGAGGTGAAGAAGAGTGGCGTCCAAGGCAAGGAAATTCAGCCGTCTTCAATGTTGTTCCTTGGCGGCCAAGCTAAGGCTTTCAATGCGTTGTAGAGGCAAACTTGGCAGCCAAGGAAGGAGGTTAGTGTGGCAGCCAAGCCTCCTTCAAAATGGGCTTGGGCCGTCCCTCTTCATAATGGGTTTCGGGCTTAGAAAGGCCCTCGCTTAGGCCGAGCATTTGGAGGCTCAAAAACGTATCTCCGGGCCGGCTTGTGAGATGTAGGGCATTGCCAAGTGAGCCCGAAGCTGCTCTTGTAAGACATTAGCCCGTCGCCTCGTTATTGGCCCGGGAATGTGATTTATTTCCTTGGAAGTAACGGACCTTGTAACGGGTCGTGTACGACCCTTGGGCGTGTGCCCCCGAGAGGCACCGGGCCGCGCCTCGACGTCTTTTGCACCAAGAGGCACCGGGGCGCCGGCGCCTTGTGGTGTCCCGAGAGGCACCGCGGCGTCGGTGCCTTGATGGGCACCGGGCGGAACCGGGGCGTCGGTGCCTCGAAGCGTGGCTAGAGGCACCGTGGCGTCGGTGCCTTGATGGACAATGGGTGGCACCGGGGCGTCGGTGCCTTGAGGTGTGATGAGAGGCACCGGGGCGTTGGTGCCTTGATGTGACCCAGGCGCGGTCACATCATCCTCCCCCAGTTGAGAAGGATTCGTCCTCGAATCTTCTTGATCAGACTCGGCACCATTTGAGACAAAGGAACGGAGATCCGTCACATAAAAAATGCCATGGTCATCGTAGCCTTCTGGTAGCTCCCGACAACAGGCATTGTCGTTAATCTTCTCAAGAACTTGGAAAGGACCGTTGCTTCGGGGTTTTAACTTAGAACTGTATAGGTTTGGACACCTCCCTTTACGGAGACGCACCCACACGAGGTCCCCGAGTTCTATGATCAACTCTTTTCGGCCCTTATGGGCGTGCTTGATATATTGATGGGTGCTCTTCTTAAGGCGCTCTCGAGTTGAGCCATGAAGAGCTTTGATTTTCTTGGCGTAGTTAACTCCTTCCCCGCTCTCCTTGTCTTTGATGGCTAACTGCATAAGATCCTGTGGAGTGAGGGAATGCTTGCTGTTCTCGATCCCGAAAGGTACCTTCCTTGTGGCTCGGTGGCCGTACCCATCATAGGCAAACTTTATGAAAGCTATGCATTCTTCCCACCTGCGCAAGTTAGTTTACGATATAGAACAAAGCAAGGCACTTAAGGTTGTATTATCATCCTCGGTTTGTTCGTCCGTTAGTTAAGAGTCAACAAGGAGTGACTCTGCATAAATGAGGTTTAGGCACGTTGTCCTCTCATGGATAGTTCGGTTCACTTCCTTGCCCCGGACCACCATGAGTTGTTTGGAGTTGCCCTCATGGGTTTGAAGCTCCATTTTCTTTTTGGGACCTTTCTTCCTTATCTCCCTTGCTTCTTGGTCGGCGATCACTTCGTGAGGAGCTAAGGGATGTAGTGTGAATTTCTTTCCATCCATGTGGAAGATGTATTCATTAGAGACCCCTTGGTTGATAACGGCGCGGTCGTACTGCCATGGTCGGCCCAAGAGCAAATGACAGGCCGACATGGTCATGACGTCACACAGGACCTCGTCCTCATAAGGCCCAATGGCAAACTTAATCTTAGCTTGCTCCTTAACCATGACAGGGGCGTCGGAGTTAAGCCAATGTAGCGAATATTGGACCTTGCGGGGTGTCGTCTTGAGGTTAAAGTGAGAGACCACCTCGGTATCGATTAAGTTGCTACAAGATCCACCATCTATAATAACACTACACACTTTTCCTTGGATAAAGCATCGTGTGTGAAAGATGTGTTCCCGCTGTGAAGGCACCGAGGGCCGTTCATTAGTGAAGAGAGCTCGTTGAACAACAAAGCACTCTCCACTAACGGCGGGTACGTCTATTTCCTCCTCGCTTTCGCTTTGCTCCAACTCCTCTTCGGACTCATAGTCACCAGCTTGGTTGAGGAGCACTTGTTTCTGGTTAGGGCAATCACGGGCATAGTGGCCCCGCCCTAAGCATTTAAAACACTGGAGGTCACGCGTACGAGAGTTAGCGCCATCCTTCGGCGCGGCGGGAGCTGGCGGGGTTTCCCGCCTAATCGGAGAAGTACTAGCTTCGGGTTTCGGCTCCTTAGCCTCACTCCTCTTAGGGGGTGGATTAGAGCTCAAAGAGCCCGAGCTCCATGTGCGGCCACTCCCACCACTACGCCGCCTTTGTAAGTTTTGGTACACTTGATTAGTGTAATGAAGGACGTTGGCAATGGAGGCTTCCGGGCCAAAACGTTGCATCTCCACATACGCGGCCACTTCGGAATTTAGGCCCCCGATGAATTTAGAGATAATATATCTCTCCAAAAATCGAACTCGGGACCGAAAGGCAAGTTGTCGTAGCTCCTTATAATAATCATCGGAGCTGCGGGCCCCTTGCTTAATCCGCTCCAATTTAACTTGGATGCAGTCAAGATAATCCTCGGGCACAAACCGGTCACGCATGGCCCGCTTAAGCTGGCCCCACGTGCGTATGGGGTCCTCGCCTTGATACGCCTGATGTCCGCGTTTTAGGTAGATTTTTAGGGTCTACATAGGTTAGTTTAAGTTGTGTTTTGTGCTTGAGTCATGTATTTTTGAGTCTTTTTGCATGAGTTTTCGTATTTCCTTGAGATTCGGAAACTACGCGCTTTTGTGTCGTTTTGTAGGTGTTTTGAAGCTTGAAGACGGGTTTGGAGCGAGACTATGAGAGGATGGACGAGCTAGGAGGAAGATTTCAAGTGGAAGAGTCAAGAAGAGGAGCTAAAGAGAAGCCAAAGCAAGAGGAAAAGTCAAGGAAAAAGTCCCAAGATCGAGCTTAAGGAGGTCGAACTCGAGCAGAATCGTCAAACTTGGAGCCCAAGGAACAAGCCTCAGGATCGACCCTGAGGGGGTCGATATCGACACTAGGAGGGTCAAACTTCGTAACCGACTTCCTTCTATCCGGATTACATGTTGAAGTTTCCTAGTTTGTATTTTAGGAAGGTGTTTTCTTTGTGTCTCCTAGTTAGATTAGGACTCCTTTTCTTCTATAAAAGGAGGATGAACCTTTAGTTTTATTCATGCTTTGGGGGATAATTCATCCTTTGTGGGGGATTCAATCAATTAATCAAGACTTGGAGAGTTAGGAAGAAGACTTGGAGAGCAAGTTTGAAGTTTGTAAGATTGACCTTTGGTTTTTATTTGAATTTTAGTTTGGTTTGATCATGTCTTCTTCTTCTTCTTCCTTGCTTCTTCTTGCTATGTGTGAGTAGTCCTCTTAAATTCTAGGGTTGGGCAAAAACCCAACACAATCATGCATGTTTAAAACTTGAATTCATGACTTGAATGCTTGATGATCATATCTAACCTATCTTGTGCTTAATCCTTGGTGAAAATTGAGGCATGTCTTGTAATTAACCCTAGAGAAAGTGAAAAGTTAGTTGCTTGATTACATCTAATAGGATTATTTGCGAAAGTTGATATTCCTAGGTTGAAGGATAGGTAGAAAGTTGTTTGATTTGCGAAAGTTGATTGAATGGCTTGAATTGTTTGCGAAAGTTAACTTTTCTATGATCTAGATGGCATGATAGTTGTGAATTCTTGTTGAAAGCATGTATGGTTGTTGTTGTGGTAGCCCTAGACCTAGGATTTGCCTTTTATATTGATTGAAATTCGTACCTTTTGCCTTGATCCCGACTCCCTCCGTCGTGTTCAAAGCCATTCCTTGTGTGATTGTGTGAGTTTCGTGTGTTCTGCTCTCAGGATCGACCTCCCTAGGGTCGAGTTCGACCCTCTTTGGGTCGAGCCTGAGTTGTTTTGCCCTTGTTTTCTTTGCTTTTCGTAGTTATCGACTAAACTTAGCACTACTCTCGCTCCCGTGGACGATCCTGACTTCGCTATACTCAGCGGGGTCTTGAATATAAATTTATTTGTTCAAGAAACCCTTCAACAATGCCCGATGCTCTTTCTCCTCTTACCACCAAGAATATGCAAAATCAGTGAAGCGAATGGTGGCGATCGCCACGCGTTGGCGATCCGGGTAATCATAATATTCAAAGACCGCTTCGGTCTTAGTCTCCCAGTCAAGGTAGGCCTCTACATCCGATGTTCCGGCAAGGGGTTCCACCGTAATTTTAATTCCGTGGTGGTGGTCCCTTTGTTGATCCAATGGGTGATTAAGACCGTGCTCATGTGCCCGATCTCGGACCCGGATTTCATCCCGAGGCGCAACAGGGTCCGGAAGATTGCGCCGTGGTCCAAGAGAAGCCGCGGGTGGCCCTCGGTTTTGGCAGTGCCGGGGCTGCCGTTCCTCGTTGTTAGGAGGATTGGTGGGCGGCCTCCGAGGGGGAGGAAGAATGGCCCCCAAACTCAGCGCTTCTTCCTTGTGAAGGTTAGGCTCCTTTTGCTCAAGGGCCTCATGATGAGACGCCGAATGTTGCCCTTCCTCGAAATGAGGGTTAGGCGAGCGCTCATGACAAGGAGACACGCTTAGGCGTTGCTCGATCTTGTCGTCCATGAGCCGGAGCAACTCGTCGCGAGTTTTTTCGAACGTTTCCCGAGCGTCCGCTCGGGCGTCATCTCGGACCTCTCGGAGGAGGCCGCGGAGTACCTTCCAAGAGAAGGTGTCGTCAACTTCCTCTTCATCGGTGGGGAGGTTCTTGTTCTTCGGTGGGTCCTGAGACATAATTAAATAAACAAACACGGAACTCGGTAAAAGTTAGATAAATCCAAAGACCCACTTGTGTTTGACTCGAAAAACTTTTTTTTTCTTTTCTTTTTCTGTAAAACGCGATAAAATGGGGAGGATTGACTCGTGTTTAGACTCGATTTTATGTGGCTCTCGAACTCACACACTCGACATTAGGATTGTTTACTCCGCCACCAAAGGTCCTTAACACAACTCTTTCCTCCACTCGCTCGAGTGAGAGCGACACCAATCCGGTGATCTGAACAAGCGACCGGAGCTTGTGGGCGAGTGTTTACTAGCCCAACAAGTCGGGATTCCCGTTGCTCGGGGTTAGGATTAAATCAAGGTAAGGTAAAGGCCAATAAAATTCACGTCTTGGCTGGCCCCTTTCGAACTTTGCTTGTTCGACCTTCTTCGCAAATTTTTTTTTTTACGAAATGAGAGATACTATCTCTCTTTTGTTTTGTTTTCTTCTTTTTTTTTTGCTAGGAGAAGTACTACTTCTCCTTGTTTTTTTTAACAAGAGTTACTAACTCTTCTTGCGTTCTTTCTTGGACCAAGAGAAGGTTTCCTTCTCTTTGAATTTTTTTTTGAACAAGACGGGCGCACTTATAGTTTTGTGCCTCGTCAAGATCAAGCTTCCGAAGGTCGAAGCGAAAGAGTTGGCCAAGACAAAGGGCTTGACAAGAGGGTGGTAACAAAAGGTGAGGCTCGTTTTTTTTTAAAGAGATTGAAATCGGTCAAGGCAAGGGAAAGGGGAGAAACAAGGCTAGTTTGGGGTAGGACAAGAAAAGGGTTTCGAGCAATTGAAAACCTGACTCGTAGGGTAGTAATTCGTACCCCCACAACTTGAGAAACTCAAGCCGACAGGCTCTGATACCAGATGATGTGATCTCACTTTCAGGATCGGTCGAATTTCGGGTTCGACTGAGCTTTTGTGGAGGCGTTCTTGAGTTGAATGTGTAAGAAACTCAATCTTGACTTTTATATTGAAAATAGGTGGCAAATGTTGGTGTTACAAACTAGAGTACAAGCGTTTTTGTGGGATGAAAGGAATGGATCGGAAAACAAGAAATCAAGCTAGGAAAACGAGAGCTAGAAGCCAACGAGGTGGGGGTTCCCTCGGCCCTTTCTCCCGTGAGGAGAAGAGACCGAAAGAGTAAGGGCTAAAAGCTCTCTTTACTCAATTTCAATCTAAGAACATATGAAGGCTTGCTTGTGCTTATATAGGCACGAAAGAGGGGAGGGGCAGCGTGCTTGGTGTGGACGCCAAGCTACATGAGGAGGTGGAGAAGGATTGGCGGCCAAGGCACACATCTTGGAGTGGGCGCCAAGTCTTGTGAGGAGGTGAAGAAGAGTGGTGTCCAAGGCAAGGAAATTCAGCCGTCTTCAATGTTGTTCCTTGGCGGCCAAGCTAAGGCTTTCAATGCGTTGTAGAGGCAAACTTGGCGGCCAAGGAAGGAGGTTAGTGTGGCAGCCAAGCCTCCTTCAAAATGGGCTTGAGCCGGCCCTCTTCATAATGGGTTTCGGGCTTAGAAAGGCCCTTGCTTACGCCGAGCATTTGGAGGCTCAAAAACGTATCTCCGGGCCGGGCTTGTGAGACATAGGGCATTGCCAAGTGAGCCGGAAGCTGCTCTTGTAAGACCTTAGCCCGTCGCCTCGTTATTGGCCCGGGAATGTGATTTATTTCCTTGGAAGTAACGGACCTTGTAACGGATCGTGTACGACCCTTGGGCGGGTGCCCCCTAGAGGCACCGGGCCGCGCCTCGACGTCGTTGGAACCGAGAGGCACCGGGGCGCCGACGCCTTGTGGTGTCCCGAGAGGCACCGCGGCGTCGGTGCCTTGATGGGCACCGGGCGGCACCGGGGCGTCGGTGCCTCGAAGCGTGGCTAGAGGCACCGTGACGTCGGTGCCTTGATGGACAATGGGTGGCACCGGGGCGTCGGTGCCTTGAGGTGTGATGAGAGGCACCGGGGCGTTGGTGCCTTGATTTGACCCAAGCGCGGTCACATCACTATGTGTTGCGTTATATTCCCTAAGCACCTTCTTTGTATTGACATTGATTTTCTTCACTATTTCGCTCGTATGGGAGCATTCCAACAACAGATGTATCGTGTCCTCACACGTAGTGTTGCACAAAAAGGCATCTTACAATTTGTTTTTCAGCGAGTCTTTGCTTCGTAGGCAGCCCATTCATATCGATTTTCCAGAGAAAATTAGCTTCCACATCCAGGCATTGGGGTTCAGGGTCATAGTGTGTTCTTTGGTTATTAGACTTATTTGAATCTGTGGAATACCATCCGTTTATGCTCGGGGCCTAGTCCAGTTTGTCCTCCATATCATTTACAAGGATAGGAATTCTTATAATCTTTTGTAGCACATCACTGGGGACGGCATGTTGTAATCCATTTACTTTCCATTTCTTATCAGCTGAAATAAATTACTCAACTCTTATTTCCACTTCAACCATGTCGTTCGTATGTATTTCTTCCCTAAGTGGCTCACTTGAGAGCCATCTATCCTTCTAGAATTTGTTGGTCCTCCCGTTTCCTACTTGCCACTTCAAGCCTTCCTCAAATTCTAGCTTTAATTTCATTAGTTGTTTCTATTGCCATGTGCTGTTTTGTTTGACTTTATAGTCCGCCAGTGGGGTTCCTCTTAAGTGTTTTTCTTTGATCACTTTTACCAAAATATTTGTTTGATCGGTAAGAATTTTCCATATAAGCTTCATTTGGAGGGCCTTATTCACACATTCCGCTTTTCTAATGCCCAATCCTCCGTAAGCTTTTGGTTTGCATATTCGGTCCCAGCTAATAAGTGGCTTATGTTGTCTATCTTTGTTCCAAAAGAACATTCTATTTGTGGCATCTATTTCATCTCTAACATATTTTGGCAACATAAAGCTTCGTATTCGGTTTTGTGGAAAGATTTGATCAGATTAATACTATTATAGCTTCTTGAGATAGCATGTTAGCTATCCATTTTGTCAACTGTCGTTATGCATTTTCAATTGTGTCTTGAAAACTTTCTCTGTTTACTCTCCCATTAATGATTGGGTAACCTAAATATTTTTCTAGGTTCTCCATTATGCTTATCCCCATTGTTTGCCCACTTTCTTAGACGTATGGAAAGCTGATTTGTGATAATTCACCTTATGACTTGTTGCTGAACAATACTCTTCAATAATCCTCTTCATTTGGTTGCATGCATTCTGGTTTCCTTTTGCAAAGATGATTATATTATCTGCAAATGCTAAAAACGGAAATCTCATGCCACCACTAGCTAGGGTTGTGCAAAATCCGGTCCGGACCGGATTTTTGGACCGGACCGGGAGGTTTCCGGTCCGGTCCCCGGTCCATGATATTGAAGGTTCCCGGTCCCGGTCCCAGTCCAGACCGGATTTTAAAAAATAAAAAATAAATTTAAATAAAAATTATATTAATTTTAAAGTTATATAGTTTATTTTTAATATTTAAGTTTTATATTTATATTATATACTTAATAATAATATATTTTTCATTAATCATATATGATTTTTTTAACTATATTATAATTTTTTTATATAAAAAAATATTTATTTTTTTGTAAATAAGGATCCGGTCCAATCCGGTCCGGTCCCCGGTCCACACTTTTTGGAGTTCCCGGTCCGGTCCGGTCCGGTCCTGGATCGGTGCCCAGCCCTACCACTAGCTATTGGAACTCCTATTAGCGGTTTTGGGCTCTCACTCCCCTTTTGGAGCTTCCTGGAAAGGATCTCTGCTCCAATAACAAACAAATATGGTGATAGCGGATCTCCTTGCCTGATTCCATGTTTCAGCATGAATGGGGTAGTTGGTCCGTTGTTGACCAAAACAAAGGACACTGTGCATACACATTCACGGATCCATCCAACAAACTTTCCATCAAAGCCAAATTTGCTAAGAACTCGAAGAAGAAATTCCCAGTCCACCCTATCATATGCTTTTTGCAATTCCAATTTTACCGCCATCCATCCTTCCTTTGCTTACTTCTAAACGAATGAAAGATTTCATGGGCTAACAACACATTGTCTTGGATTGCCCTTCCAGCCACGAACGCTCCTTAGAGTGGGTGGATGATTTTGGACATAACTACTTTTAATCTTTCTGTTAATATTTTAGCTATTATTTTGTATATCTTTGTGCATTGACTAATAGGCCTGTAGTGATTCGTTGTTGATGGATTGTCATTTTTTGGTAATAGCGAGATGAAAGTATGATTACATTGTTTTAAAGTCTTTCCCGAGTGAAAAAAACCCTTTTATTGCTTTAATTACTGTAGGACCCACGATATCCTAGTACTTCTTGTAGAATTCCGATGTCATACCATCAGGCCCTGATGATTTATCTAAACCAATTCAGAATACACTCTTCTTTATTTCTTCATTTGTTATTGGCTTCGTCAGTAGGCCATTGTCTCCGTCCCTTATTTCCTTATCAACCATTGTGAGATAGTCTTCGAGAATAGCGGTGTTTATTCCTTATCAACCATTGTGAGACACTATTGTTCTTGTGGTTTTGTGATTTCTCCTTCCTGTTGCAATCTTATGAAAGTAACCTTAATTTGAGTCAGACAGTTTTACATGCTTTGTCTTCGCCCGTTGCTTCCAATATGCTTTATGAAATTGAAGAATACACTCCTTCCGTAGGAACCGAATTTGTTTTTGTACGAGGGTTGGTTTCGGTGATACAATAATCTTCTGTTGTAGATCGAGGAGGGTGTCTTATATTTCTCGTAATTGTTCGAATGTATTACTGGATGTCTTCCTTTTCCACTATTTCGTGTGTGCTTAAAGTAGCTGAGTTTTCTTCATGAGCTAAAACATAAATGACCCCTGATAACAAGCCCTCTATGCTTGCTTAACCACATTTCGATAATCTTTCCTCATGAGCCACATCTTTTCCATCTTGAAAGGCGTCGCTTTGATCATTCTACCATTCATAATGTCAACTGATATTTTGCAATGGTCGGATGATGTGAATGTGTGATTGTGGGTTCGGATTCCTTGGAACCATTGTAGGGTGCATGATATCGCTTACTAATACTCTGTCCAGTTTTTCATAGATATTGTCAATTTCCATATTGTTTTTCTTCCAAGTGAATCTGTTTCCTGAGGTAGGAATATCACAAAACTCGTAGGTTTCTTTCAGGTTTTGGAGTCGTTCAAATCGGATAATCATAGGTACACATCCTTCTTTTTTATCCCCTATCTCCTGGATTTCATTTAGGTCTCCTATTATGATTATAGGTATTCCAATTCCAAGCACACCATTGGTAAATTCTGACCAAAAGCTATCCTTCTGAGTCTCATTTGGCGGAGCATATATAACGCAAAGCGCAAGTACCCATCCTGTCAAAAGATTGACATATTTTAGAATAGTTTATCTTGGTTGGTGAGCTAGGATGTTAATACTCTCATTAGTGAGCTGATGCGCTTTCCACATTACGCATATACTTCCGACTCTGCCTTCCGCCGGGGACTAGACTATGTTATCAAACCTTGCTCGTCTCCATACCTGGTCACTCGGAAGTTTATCTGTTTTTTTCTCAACAATAGCCATAATTTGGATTTGTTCAATTTTGCAGAATGAGTCAATCTCTGACCAAAAAGACTTCCTTCATATCCCTCTACTATTCCATGATGCAACTTTCATTTATAATCTATCATATAATAATAGTCAACAACTCCCCTGATCAAGTTGATTACAGCTTATGCTTATAGTGGCAAGGCGGCTTAGATATACCAACCATTCCCTATAAATTGCATGTTCGTTTGTAACAGTACTACGGTTTCTTAGTTGATTTTCGAAATGTAGGTTTTGGTCTTAGAAAACCTGCATTCTCTCTAGACGATTTACATGTCTTACGTTCCATCTACTCATACTATTATAATTACTCAAAAACCGGTCCCAGTATTTGTAATTCACCTGATTTATTACATACTAGGTTAAACAATCCAGTGTTTATCTCATCAACCATTCCCTCACGATGATGGGCGGTCCGACTTCAAAAGTCAAAGCTAACCCTTACAGGATTCTCCAAACTCATGGGCCTACTATCAACACTAGTGGGCTTGGAGCGGGCCACACCCAAGGAGGTCCATCAAGGTTTATCTCATCAAGATCCACTACCATCATTAATGAAATGCCTTAAGGTGCAAGCATTATAGTTGGAGCAAAAGGACCCCGTTCTACCCATTAATGCACACATTGGGCAGCAAGCAACACCGCCATCAATGCATCTCCATCAAGACACCTTTAATTAAAGACGAATGACTTGGGTGGCAAGCTACCACCTTGGCGCCAATGCACCCCACCGCCTCTCTCCTCTTGCTTGGGTCGCAAGCATCATTAAGACGCCTCTCCCTCCCTTCACCTATAAAAGGAACTCTAGGCCCTCTCATTTTAGTAGATTTAATTGAATTGAAACTTAAGCCTAAAAGGACTTTTTCCTTAGACTTGGGTTCGAGTTGTGGTTTCCAACCTAACTCTACCCTTGTGCGTTTATCTAGGGCTGGATTAGATCGTTTAGGGTGCGTATATTCCTAATCGATTATAATCTTTGGTTGTTCTAGCTTGGCATGTTTATCTAAGCTAGTTCAATTACATATCCTTTTCTTTTCATCAATATAAAAACAAAGCTTGTTGATTTACCTTGAGTAATCACCAAACAAAACTCCATTGTCCTCAAACCTCCAACGTCCTAAGCACAATCGAAGTTCCTTCCGAGCGACGTTTGGAACTCCTTCGAACCAGAATCGAGCTGATCATAAGGCTGCATCTATCAAAAACCCCTGCTTCTATTCAAATTTTGTTAAATCTGGCCGAAACTAGAATTGTTTTATTGAATCACTTTAAAATAAGTATGCTTACATATAAATCATATAAAAATTTATATGATGTCTTCATGAAGTTTTCTAATGATTATAAAATTTTCAGAATTTATAAAGTTGATTTTGCTTAACAATAAACTCGGTTAAATGTATACCCTGTTTGTTGAAATAAATTCGTATTCTATATTAAATTAACTAAATAAATTATTATAAATTATATATGTTATGTAAAGATGATTTTATGATTTGTATACATTTGTTCAAAATATTTAATTAGACTTTGGATGCTTTAAGAAAACAATTTTTACGATATAGAGTATTAAAGAAAAGATAAATTAGCTAAATAGATGATTGGAGAGGGTGGGTTTGGTGTGGGGAGGGTGAGTTTGGGGTGAAATTGGAGAGCCTAGTCTCCCGTAAAAATAAATTAGTTAAATAAGCTATCCTCCCATATAAAAACCCACACTCTCTCTTTTCTCTCTCCTTCTCCTCATTTTTTTTCTTTCATGCATCTCTCCTCTCTCCCCTCTCTCCTTCTCCCTCTCCTACTCTCCCTCCCTCTCCTCTCCATTTTCTTTCTTCTTACTCTTCTGTTGGATCGTAAGTCAGTTAGTGAAGGCGTTCTTAACTGGGTTAAGGGCGTCCTTAGGTGCAGCGGAAATTAGACTTAACAGGAAACAAGATAAGATAATGGACACGAGTATTTATAGAGGAACCCCACTAAGACCAACTAGTCTTATGGGTAAACCTCTACCTCCACTTGGAGGATTTTCAATAGCCGTCCTTATCTTATTAAGAGAGAGTCCTTACAACTTAGGCGAGTCGTTACACTTCACTGAGCTAAGCGTCCGTCCTTAGCCTCACTAGTAACACTCCTTTCCACCTAACAAAGTAACCTAACTCTCTTAGCTATAAGGAAGCTATCACTCACGTCTTTTTCACGATTTGTTGTGAAAGACAAACTACAACTCTAACTATTTTGTGGTTTGTTTTGGATTTGATGTGGTTGGACTTCCTTTCTCTTGGTTCAAGCTCACTTGATCTTCTTGATCTTCGTTCGTGTTCTTGAATGCTTCGGGAGAGCTTGAGAGAAAGTCTTCAAAGTCCACACCGCTATGCATACCCCTTGGGGGGTATTTATAGCGGAAGTGGTTCTTGTCCTCTAGCATCCTCTGAGGCTTTGCAGGATCCTTGATCTTCTATCAACGGTGCGATGAGCCTCTTGAGTAAGTCAACTCTGTTGACGCTTGGGAAGCCTCCGCGTGGATAGGGGACCATCGCTGGGAAAGCGACATCTTTGGAATTGTCTACACGTGCCCAGACAAGGGAAGCTTCCTTCTGAGGACTACGGCCGAACGTGATGTAATCATGTTGGGGCGGCCTTGATTTGAATTTGAACTTCGTACGTATTTTGGCGCGCGTCCCTTCTTGATGAGGATGCCGTCCTATCTGCGCAGGGACTTCGCCTAATTACGTTTAGCTCTGGAAGTTCTGATGATGTGCGTCCCTACAGAGTTAGGGATTGTCGTTCACTTGTTGTCCTTTTCGCTCATTTGCGTCCGTTGGACTTTCCTGAGATCAATACCTGGACAACTTATTAAATACATTTGAGTTTGTCATTATCAAAACAAGGGACGATCGTTATTGGTTTAGATATTAATGACTGGCGTCCTTAATATTGTCCCAACATCTTCCAATTCCTTCGACCACCGCCACCGCCGTCGCCTTCAGGTTCGTCGCCTTCTCCTCTCTCTCTCCCGGATATGGGCTCGTACGAGCCGGATCTAGCCGGATCTGGGCTCGTACAAGCGGGATCTAGCCGGAATTGGGCTCGTACGAGCTGGATCCAACCGGTTGGGTTTTTGGATTTTTGAGGTTTTTGGATGACAAGTTTGTTTTTCGGATTTTTAAGTGATGACAAGTTTTTTTGTGGGTTTAGGGGTTTTGAGTTTGTGGGTTTTTTGGATGACAAGTTGATTTTAGGGTTTTTGGGACGATTTTATGATTTGGGGTGATGACAAGTGATTTTTTATGAGTTTTGAGCAATTTAAGTTTGTTCAACGGATCTGACTGATGACAAGTGCGTTTTAAGATTCTGGGGTGATGACAAGTTGTTTTATATGGTTTTGGGTGATGACAAGTTCGTTTTTATGGGTTTTTGCGATGACAAGTCCGTTTTTAATGTGTTTTGGTGATGACAAGTTGTTTTACGGATCTGGGGGTGATAACAGGTTTGTTTTAAGGTTTTTTGGATGATTTTATGGGTTTGGGTATGTTTTTGGGTGATGACAAGTTTGTTTTACTAGTTGTGGTGACGACATGTTTTATTTTGCATTGTTAATTTGTGTATATTACTTATAATTATGGCCTATTAGCTCAAATGGTAGAGCAATGTGCTTGATGCACAATAATGTGGGTTCAAATCCCACATAGGTCAATTTCTTAACTGGTCATCAATGATGACAAGTTTTTTACGTGAATGATGGGTTTTACCTCAACTTGTCATCAGACGACAAAATTTTTTTTGTACGTTGACCGATGACAAGGCAGTCAACGCCGGTCAACGACTGGTTAATGTCGGTCAACGACTAGTCAACGTCGGTCATCGCCGATAGTGGTAAGGGGTGCTGAGGTCATCAATGACATATGATGACGTCATCTTGTAAATTTAAAAAAAGGGTAGGGGCAAAATTGGTAAGGGGTGCTGAGGTCATCAATGGCATATGGGAGCTCGTTTTTTTTCCTTGTGGTCTAGTTTGTTCAATATTTTCCCCCCATGGGTTAAAAACCCATTTTCGTCATACCATTTTTAACTAAATAAAAATAATCACAAATTGAAAAACTAATACATTCAAGTAATTCTAAGTAAATTATATATTTTAATTATTTAAGTAATTTTACTTATATTATAATCTATTTTATCATAATTTAACTAATGAATTATAATTAACCAAACAAGAATGTATATTTATTTAATGAAATAAAAATAAAATTCTTGATTCTTGATCCTTAAATTTTTTTCACGATTAAGTTTTAATAAGTTTAACAGGATAGATCTTCAAAAGTGTTTTTTATAAGGTATATGTGAGATTAAAAAATTGAAATCGAGAATGAAATAATGACTAAAATACATTATAAAAACATGAGTATGTATAATAAATAAAATATTTATATGCATACGAGAACTTTATCCCTTGAATCCAGCCTTTTTCTAAATAACGAAAAATAAAATAAATTCATATCATTTATTTTTCGTTGTTAATGAAACAGGAAACGAGCCGTGTTCATATAGATTCACATCGTTGACCATACTATTCTTTTTGCCTTTGAATTAAGGCAAGTGAACGGTTCTCGCTTGCATTATTGTTTTAAACATTGTTGAGAACTTTATGTGTTAATAAATGATTTAGGACTTATTGTTATAGCATTAACGGCATCATTATATATGTAGAATGTATATATTGTGAGACTGCGCTAGAACTTGGACTTCGGTCTCGATGTTGTGGCCTTGTGTGTTTCGTTTCCATTGAGACTTGATATGGACTTAATGTAGTATTAGGGGTGTGGGTTGGACCTTGGACATCTCATTAAAATATTTGCATTAGGATGGATCTTTACCTTAGTGTCTGGTCATGATCGTACCGGCTCATCCGAATATGAGGGGTGATTGCACCTAACTAGTGCCTTTATTGCGCTCTTGGGATCTCGTTCATTTTGCCTCAACCATTGTCGAATCCGTTATTATAAAAGCTAATAACCTGAAAAACTGTTCTTACTCCCAATTGACCAAGCCTTCTTTCTAATATGAATTCGTACAATTCTTGTGGGGTGAAGTTGGTCATGAATTCAATCAAACGATGGAAGTTTTTCGAAAACTTATATGAATAAGAATAATAATAATAAGCTCCCAACAGTCTCATACTTCGCTTAAGGAATGATGCGACCCGGTCTCGAGCCCAAATTGATCATAGCAAGATCGAGATGCCCAAGACCATGGCGTCCCCCTTGGACCCCGACATTGATAATCTATTATATATATTTCCCTATTTACTATTTTTAGCATATTTATTTTAGAGAGGCGCTCAGCTACAATAGGTCTTGTGGTACAACATGCGGATTAAGGAGGGACGTTGGATTAGAGATAATCAATGGTGATTAACTAGGCAACATGATAAGAAAAATAGGGAGGGGAGGATTAGATTAGTGGGAATTAATTTCAAAAGGAAGGTGGCGGATTTTTAGGTGGATTTTGAAAGCCACGTTTTTTTAAATGGGAAACTCTTTGATTTTAAGGATTAACAAAAATGAGAATATTTTAAAAAATAATTAATTAAGCATAAAATTCAAAAATCTTTCGTGAATCCTAGAAAATCTATTAGTCAGGGTTTGCATAACTTGATTCGATAGTTTGAAAAATAGAGTTGAACATTCAAATTAACTGTGTACGATGGTTTAAAAAATTATAGAGTTGAACATGTTTTAATGCTTTATGAATCTTTTTCTAATTTGGTGTGCTCATATATTACTATAGTTGAATAAGTACTTGTCTTCACATGAAAATCAATTCATTATAAGCTAAAATGAAAATAAGGATCTTACGTGACCATTGAAAAAGTAAATGTATTGCATTGAATAAGATGAAAATCAAGATTGTTACAACTCGAATACATACTACAATAAGTTTAAAAAAGTACATCTATTTTTCAATATACATTGGTATGATAAAAAGTGTCATTGTCTTTGTCTTAAAATTTCATCCATTATTCACCCCCTTTTTGAATAACTGCAAAGCAAAACACGCATATATGAATATGAATTCATACACAATAGTACAAACAACTAAAGGTGTTCATCATATAATGCAAAGCTATCAAAACGAAAATACACTATTGTAAAAATTGTCTTATAATCATTGAAAAATACTATTGTCCAACATGAAAAATACAAAACTATTTATATCTACTATTTGAAAATTTGTTATTAATATGTTGAAAAACACAATAGGCATACATAAAACAGAAATGAAAAACATTCATTTTATGTCGTAAAAAACATGATAATCCATATTGGTAGAGGTTTTCAACTATGCAATGATGTTTTTCAACTATGAAATATTATTATAATGAAAAACAGTATGATGTAAATTGAATAAAAAACAGATGATCCATGTTGATAAATGTTTTTCAACTATCATTTTCAACATATTCAATTTAGGCGGTCTTACTGTCAACGAAGATGGTTGGGATCACTCGCCGTCAAAGGTCGCAAACGGTTGGGATAATCGGGCTATGTCCATTGAGAACTCCGGTTGGGGCTCCTGGCCGACTCCACAACCCGCGCCGGTGCGCAGGTCCACGAAGCCCCGGAGCTCAAGGCCGATCCATAAGGCTTGGAGATCGCCAACAACAACGACACCAACACCGTGATCAACTTTGAGGCTTACGAGGACATACCGGTGAAGGTGATCGGAGAAGATGTGCCCTAAAATCTCACCCAAATACCCAAGCAAATCGATTTTCATGAACTGCAAATCCAAATTCGAAACCCTAAAATTTGAAACCCAAGTTCGAATGGGTTTATGATGCAAAAAAATCAAGCAAAATAACAAAGGAGTAGAAATCTTACCAAGAAAACTTGCTTCAAACGAATTGGTCGATGTTGAAGACGAATTGCTTCGATGGAGGATGGAGGCTATTCGCTTCTGCGGAAGAAAGAGAGATTGTTTGAGGAAAGAGAAACAATTGTTCTTGAATAATATTTACACGTTTGAAAGAATTAGAACAAGATAATTTTTTACCCAAAAAAAAAAACGGGATTGCATAATAGTTACCATATTAACGAGATTCTGTATTTAATCTAGTGTTTCTCCACCCCACCCCACCAATACACCCTCTTTTTGATAAATCTCATCCGTCTGATTAAACTAATCCAAAAGCTCTCATTGTATCTCATGTTACACTCTAAGAGAGTGTTTTACCAGAGCATTAATCTTTATTTTAAGTTTTTCTACTTAAGTTTTAGCTAGTTATAGAATTATGGGCTTGCCTCTTCTCTTGCATGAGTAAGTGGCCCATTAAGCTACCTAGGTTATTTTCCTTTGCCTATATAAGGCCGATACTCTATCTTGTAAAAGGTTACGCACATCATTATTTTGAGTTAAGTAGAGAGAATCATCCCTCCTTCTTTAAACCGTGCGCCCCACATGTTCTCCCAATCAAGGTGTTCTAGTTCATCGTCTTGTCTCTTAACGTAGAGCTTAAGAGTTGCCTAAGCCATCACGTTGGTTTGGAAGGATCTTCATCACGTTGGAGATCAACTTGTTTGTGCTTCCGCATCTCTTCCATTAAGACACACCACACAGTCTAGATTAGTACACCGAGGCCTTGTTCACCAAGTAAGGTCGCATTAATTGGCATCAGAGCTAAAGGCCGTGTAAGTCTCGAGTACCTTCTTTTGTCATTACATTATGCACATTTTTCTTTTATTCCCTTTGTCCTTGTTTGAAGCCATAGAAATCCAAAGAACCGATTGGAGTCATCCGATTTTTTCTTCATTCTAGGACCAATTGTTTCCCTTCATTTAATTTTTTTTTTAAAATTTGTTCTTCATCTTGTTATCCTTGACCCAACTTATGATTGACTGAATGGAATATGTTTGATTTCTTGCCTTACATAGATTATCTTGCTTAATTCTGGATCACCTTTGCATGTTTAAAATTTGACACAATCTCTCAATTTACACGTCTACATTCATTTCATATCTCATCATATTTCTTTCTTCCCATAGGAGATAGAGGATTAAAATCCATATCTTCCTATTTTGAGTGAATTGATTTAAAAAAAAAGGCAAGAATCTTAGAATATATTTCATTATTATCTTTATATAAGATTCTTGGGAACATTGTTTTTAAAAAACTAGCATATCATTGACTTGCCTTTTCTTCATTTTGATTGCCAATGTATTGCTATCTCTTCTCTATCGTAGCCACCACAACCACCTCCATTGCCGCTATCCCACCCTCCCACCTCCTCCCTTAACACCACCACAGTCATATAAATCATCATTATTATATTATCTAGTGTACATTATATCAATTTTTAGGATACAACATATTATGATTTATTATATCATGATAAAGTTTTTAAACGGAATGAAAGTAATTTTAAAATTTAAAATTTTAAAATTGAAAACTGATTTGAGTTTTAAAAAAACTTAAAATTAAAAACTCATTTTTTATCTTTTTTTTTTAATGTAAACCATGTAAATGTGTCCAATATTAGAACAATGGAAAAACAATCACCAATTCACCATACATACAACAGAGTAGAAACTAGAATTAAAGAAAATTCGACTCTAATCACCAATTCACCAATACATATATTTGACTCCAATCATGAAACAAAAAAAAAAATCAGTAACAAAAGAGAATAAAAAATAGAACAGAAAATCAATAACCAAAAAAAGAAAATAACATATCGTCAAAATCCAACAATCCACAAATCCACAATTTGGAACTTATACTATTACAAAGCAAAGAGATAGGGCAGATTGGCGACCTGTCCTGGTTCGAATAGAGAGAGACAGGAAAAGAAGACTTGAAGAAGAAGCTTGGTGAACTAAGAGGAGAAGGAGTGGCTGAGAGGAGTAGAAGACAGGCGAACTCGCTGGCCGGTGGAGAAGGAGCGGCTGCCGACAAAGGCAAACTTGAACTGTGGAGCAGAACGGCGAAGGCGAACTGCTGACTAGATGGAACACAAGGCGAAGGGCGACAACGGTGCATTCGGAGAAGAGAAGGGCGCTGATGCTCGAAGAAGAGATGAGCAGAACGACAATTAGGAGGAAGAGAAGGACCAAAGAATGACGGTCAAGACTCGTGAAGAAGAGAAATATGATAAATTGTAGAAGTGTGAAAGTAAAACTATAAAAAGAAAAAACATAAAAAATATATTTTTTAAAATGTTGGTCCAGACCAGGATCGTCGGTTCGGTCTCGATTTGTACCAATTCAGTCCAAAAACCTGGTGCGGACCGGATTTGCCTAGGCTAATCGGCAAAGTGATACTCCGTAATTAAGAAAAAAACGCTTCCGCTAAAATTACGCCACCTCTTCACCCTTTACGCACATGTCGCATTTACGCACGCAAGGTCCGTCATTTCATTGAAACTTCTCGCCCCCCCCCCTCTCTCCAAAGGCACATGCCTACTGTGCTGCCCCTCCCGAACCCCAAGCATATCCCTCTCTCTCTCTCTACTCGCCGACCGGCCATGGCTTCCTTTTCTATGCTTCCCTCTCCGCTTCACTGATTTCCTCCTTCTCCTCCCCCTCTACTTGCGTCTTAGTGTTATGCTTTGATCCAAGCTTCGGCTTTTCTTGTTTCGGTTTCTGCTGTTTCGTGAAGTCCGCCGATCTGCTTCTGGCTGCCCCTCCCATATCGTCACCTTGGGGCTTCCGATTCTTGCTTGTGGCAGGTGTTTACTTGGCTCTCCTGGGGCCTCTCTGATTGGCTTAGATTAGGTTGACTCTTGTGTAGGGTTTTAGGAGTTTGAGACGATTTGCGTGTGTTTTGCAGGGGATTAGGGATTTGAACGTACAATGGACAGAACCAGCAGTCGAGGTTCCAACGATTTCTCTTCGGATGCTTCCTTTCCCACTCAGACTCATGGTAATTCTCCGATTGCTTTCTTGTTTTGTTAGCGTTACTGACTTCTGTTCTCTTCCTCTACTTTTTTATTTGCTTTGTAAGTTGTTGCTGGTTTTTCTGGAAGATCCTTTCACAATGCAATTTCTAGGGTTTTAAAAATACTCGTATCGAATCTTGTGCGAAAATAGGAATTTGACCTGTTCTTAATCCTCTTACGGCTGCTAAGCTTTTCCCTCATCTCATCAGTCATCACGCTCATATTCGAAGCATAAAAGAGGGCTTTATTAGCATATTATTGATGTTTGTTCTACCTGGTGAATTTACTGTCTACATTGATTTTGCATGATGTAGTTTTTGGCATTGATACATCTCCATTTGGTGCAGATACTGCGTTGTTTGATGCATCCCAGTATTCCTTCTTCGGCCAGAACTCTATGGAGGAAGGGGAGTTGGGTGGCATTGAGGAGGAAGAAGATGGCGTATCACAGAATGCTCTCGATGGTGATGAGTACCACTTGTTTAATAAGGATGAGGTACAAGTTTTATTCATTTCAACTCCTCTCCTATTTTTCATATCCTTTTCGGTGCCCCATCCGGAACACCCAAGCCTTATTCTTTCCTATAGAAATAAGATCTCTCTAAGTCCAATTTTTATCTACTATATCAATCCGCAATAAAGAAATATTTGAAGGGAATCCTTCCCTGGACTCTATGTTGCAGTTAGAGTTTTGCATTGGAGCTATGCCTCATAACTTCTTCCGATTCACCGTGTTTTAGGTTCCTGGTGGTGGATCCATGTTGGATGTGGACGATATGAATACCACATTTTCAAAGGTCAGTTTCCAATAGCATCTTCCTTTGTTAGACAATTTTTGTATCTCATCATTCTTCATTGTTATTGCTTTCGTTGCGTTGGATTCTCATGCTGATTCTTGTTTTATATACTCATTATGCTTCCTCAGTTTATTTCTTGTGGAATACTTGCTTTCTATATGATCATCCTCTTTCCTATTGTACCTATTTACATTGTTAGGTGAAATGTAGCTCACATCTTATGGTTCTTGGCCATAAGCCATGGATCTGTAGTAAAGGATGAATGAGCTGGCTAACATAGATTGCCAGTGCATGATACAGCTATTCTATTTGTTACTAGAGCTAGGTGGTTGAGGTTAGCACTGATTGTGTGGGGTGGACTGAGATGTATGATAATTTGAAGCAGTAGAAATGGATTCATAGCTTTTTCTGTAGTCTACTTTTCATATTATGATATGCTATGTTATGTAGAAGAGAATCAATGTTCAAATGCCTGTGCAGTATGCACTTGGATCTGTTTTTTCTGAAACATGTGTTTAATGCATTAAATTCAAGACATAACAGGTAGAAATGTAATAATTCATTGTATTTCTTCTGAAGCATGTGTAGAATGCATTAAACTCAAGAGATAACTACTAAATGAATTTACCTTGAATTCAAGATTGAATGCCTATGCAATATGAACTTTTTCTTTTGTTATCAAGTAAAAACGATCCTTACCGTATAAATGGGTTGTCGCAGAATAGATGGTATTATTGGGCTGTGCATAGGCACACCACTTATAAAGAAAAAAGAAACATCTTTAACTTGATCCAAAACTTCAACTTCATCAGTGCTCCATATGAGTTCTGAATGAGTTGTGATTTGTAACGCAATCAGGATTGTACCTCGCTTTGTTAGGGGACCCTGGCTTGTGCCTCTCAAGATCTTTCTCCGGCCTACTTTTATGTCCATTGATATATACATCAGATAATATCATCATCGTGAGGTATTCCTAGCCATATCTCTTGGGACCATGTGGTATAACAGATTGTTGTGAACTGGAGAAAACTGTTTTGTGGGTCACAATGGGTAATCTAGCCATTTTATTTTAAGTGTCTAGCCCGTAGTTAGGTTTCTCTCATGATCATTGTAATTAAAGGCAATGCATCTCTGCTTGAGCAGAGACTATCTTTCTTTCTGCAGGGAACTTTGGGGAATTGTTGACCTAGGATTGCCCTTTGTATTTCTCAACTTATGTCTATGAAGTGACTTGTGATTGTGTTTCTCTGTGCACTCTTGTTCTCCATCATTGTTACATGATGAATGCTCATTCAGATTTTTGTTTTATTGGCTGTTGAGTGCGATTTTGGATGCAAAGTTCTTTGGGGCTACCTGGCAGTTGCCTTTAGCTAGTCTGGTTTAGCATCTTATGGTGCTTTTGCACAATGTCCAGTCAATTGCATATTGTGGAGTCAATTTGTGCTTTTGGTTACTACTGGGGAAAAAAGGGAAAATCGAAACAAATCGTTGACATTTGTAAACATTTAGTCTCATCTTCATTCTTTGTTGTCCCTTATTAACACATGATACAAATCTCTCAATTGAATATTAATATTGAAGCGTCTCTCTCTCTCTCTCTGTGTTTGTTTTCTTTGGTTATAGCTTTACTTCTAATTGCAGAAACTTTTTGTTTCTAAATGCTTCAAAATCTTTTATGTTTGATTGATCCTCTTTTCTTCCCGAAAGATGGAAATAAAATGAAATTTCCTTTTTCTTTTTTAATCTGTGAAATCTGACTCTTTTCTCTATACAGTTGAATAGAGTTGTTACAGGACCAAAGCACCCTGGGGTTATCGGTGATAGCCGGTCCGGATCTTTTTCCAGAGAAAGTGAGTAATCCCCTCTATCGTGTGGTTTCTTTCGCTTGCTGATTGTGTCATGGTTTCTCATGCATACTTTGCAAGACAGCTCTCGCTCTCTTTGTATAAGGTTTTTTTGAATATACATACATACATCCCAATAATGTGCTTTGCTGGCCTCTTCATTGTTTTTGAAAATATTAATTGTTCTGTATCACCACTGCAATGGTTGCATTCGAAAATGGCAAGGCTACCCTTGCATAGCTGCATATGAAGTACTCAGTGGAAATCGAGTATAATAGTATGCCAGTAAAGATTCATTAAAGCAAATTTTTTTCCATTACTGTTTAGCTTCATGGTTTATGCTCTTTAACTTCTAAATTATTGGGCCATAAACAATTCAGGCTTTACAGTTTCATAGTTCCATTTTATTTAAAACATTGTCAAAGTTGGTTTTGTACTGTTTGTACATAGTAGTATCGATGCACTTTGGATTTTGCTAGATTTGTTCTTGATATAATTCACCTTCTTTGTAATACAATATGTTTATTTTTTTCCTCGTGTGCAGTATAAGTGCAAGTTACTGCGACGAATTTAGGCGAGTTACCTGCCTTGAGGAGATATTTTAATTCTACTTGGAAGTTTCTTTTTTGTTGGGTTTAGACTTTAGACATGAGGCCTTAGGCCGGTATCTGTAATTCTTTTTTAACCCTAATTAGCACAATCACCAATTAGCTACACTATGCTTACTTTTTTTCAAAAAGCTCCAGGGAGGTCTACTATTTTTTATGCCGTCTAAGTATTCCAGGTTGAAAAGTGAGCCGAATAAAACTAGAGTATATTGGATCTTGTAGTGTTTAGGTCTTGAAATGGGATAGGATCTTGTAAGGTGCATTGGTTGTATGCTGTGCTAGTGAGTGGCATAGGTGTCTATGGGTTTTGATTTAAACACTTGAGAATTAACTTTCTATATGGTAGTTTCAGGTTCCTCTGCTGCAGAGTTGTATGATCCAGATTTTAGCAGTTGGATGGACCAGTGTGTATTGGATGCAGAAAATGCCTTGAAAGGGAAAAGGTGGTCTTCTCAGCCTCACTCCACTTCCATCCATGTTGGTGAACCTAAGCCTCTTTACAGGGCGTCATCTTACCCTGAACAGCAGCTGCTTCCACAACAGCAGCAGCAGCAGCATTACTCCAGTGAACCACCTGTAGGACCCCAAGCATCTTTCACCTCATACCCACCTCCACCAGAAGGAAGAGGCCAACAATCCTTACACCACCACCATTCTCTTCCACCCAATATTCCTTCCCTCAATACACCATCTCAGTTAACGCTCTCAGTACCAAACTATTCTTCTTTAAATGATTCCAGTCATCTTCATCTGGGTGGTATATCTCATGCTCGTGGTGGTTTGCTTAACCAACGAAGCTTGCCGCAGTTAACTCCTAATCTCTTGAATACCCACAGTCAAAATGAGTGGATTAGTCGAGCTGGTCTGTTACATGCTTCTGATGCTGCCCTCTTGAATAATATATTGCACCAGCAGTTGGCTCATCCGAATGGGATGGTTAATAATTCACCTTTGATGTCACCTAGACAGCAGCTGCAACAAAATGCTTTGCACCATCAGCCACCTTCATTGGCTCGCTTTTCTGCATTGCACTCTCAGTTACAACATACTCATCATCAATCAGCAGCGTCTATGTTTGCAATGAGAAAATACGACACAATGCTCGGTATGGCTGATATGAGGGACCAGAGACCTAAACCAACTCGTAAGCATAGTATCCGCTTTTCTCAACAAAGTTCTGAGCCTGCACAGAAGAGCGAAACTTCTCAGTTCAAATCAAAGTATATGACAGCTGAAGAGATAGAAAGTATTCTGAAAATGCAACACACATCTCACAGTAAGGATCCTTATATTGATGATTACTATCACCAAGCTAGCCTTGTAAAAAAGTCATCCGGTTCAAGGTTGAAACACCACCTTTACCCAATGCATTTGAGAGATTTGTCTTCTCGGCGCAACAACACCGACCCACATTCTCATCAGCCACTTGATTCACTTGGAAGGCTTGCATCCCAATCTATTCGAAAGCCTCGTCCTCTGCTTGAACTTGAACCTCCTCCTGGCTCTTCTGATGGAAGTAGTGGTGGGCTTAGGCCCCTTGAACAGGAACCAATGCTTGCAGCCAGAATTACTTTAGAGGATGCGTTTGCTCTTCTTCTTGATGTGGAAGACATTGACCGTGTTTTGCAATTCAATCCTCCACAGGATGGCGGTTCACAGCTCAGGAGGCGACGGCATATTCTTCTTGATGCCCTGACTAATTCACTTCAACTTGGGGATCCACTTGGCAAAGTGGAGCATGCAACTGGTCTAGCTCCATCAGATGACCTAGTTTTCTTACGTCTAATTTCCCTTCCTAAAGGCCGGAAATTTTTCTCCAGATACCTACAGCTTCTCCACCCCGGAACCGAGCTGGCTAGAATTCTGTCCATGGCCATCTTTCGTCATTTAAGGTTTTTGTTTGGGGGTGTGCAGTCAGATCCTGATGCAGCTCGGACTACGGTTATGCTTGCCAAAGCAGTTTCAGCTTGTGTTAGTGGAATGGATCTTAATGCCCTTAGTGCTTGCTTGGCTGCAGTAGTTTGCTCTCCAGAACAGCCGCCTTTACGTCCACTTGGAAGCCCTGCAGGAGATGGGGCTTCTCTTCTAATAAAATCTGTCCTTGAAAGGGCTGAGCTCTTGTTCAATCGGCCCACGCCACCTGGCAGCAACAGCAATTGTGACCTCTGGCAAGCTTCTTTTGCTGCTTTCTTCAAGCTTCTTACCAAGTACTGTATGAGTAAGTATGATACGATAAGGCAGTCGATATTATCCCAGACGGATTCACCCTTGGAAATAAATACAGAAACCACCAAGGCTATAGGCAGGGAAATGCCTGTGGAGCTTTGGCGTGCCAGCTTGCCTCACACCAATAAAGGCCAACGAGAAAAGTTGCTGGAATTCGCACGGATGCCTGTTTCTGGATTCAATCCTCACGGGGAAAGCAGTGGCCTTGCTACCTCCGAATCAGTCAGGGGCTAAAACCACCCGATGAATGGCTGGCTGTTATCTGTTCATGGTCAATCTGGTGCTTATCTGTGTACTTAGTAAAAGCTTGTGTTAATTCTCTGTGGGAGCTAAATTTTTGTGGCTCTGTTGGAAATCTAGGCAAGAAATGTGGATCGAAATTGTGTACAGCTTGGGTGCAGCAAGAAATTGACATTTCTTTCTGTTTTAATTTGGGATCCCTTCAATTTGTTCCCTTTCTAAATTCAGACTTCAACTTGGCTCAAGGTGAATTTTATTGTCAGAAGCAGGTTTAGTTCGTGATGGCCATCATTACCGACTTCCCTTTTCATATCCACACCACAGTTCTAACTACTTGATGTATTGTGCATTGCAGTCTTTTAACATTTTTTTTTATCTGTTTCGGTGCTTTATCGTACTAGACTTTGTCTAACCTATGCTTTTATGCAGGGAAAAGAGCGACCTCTCAAAATTAATACACACACATTGTTTAAAGTGTTTGCTTCATTGTTGTTTAATTCTTTTTTTTTTTTAAATTACTGAATTCGAATGTACATTCTCAGAAGCTCTAATTTAGGGCTAAATAGGGTTGGTAATGGGTTGAGTTATGAGTGGGTGGAGTTTTCACCCTGGGTGAAAATGCTCCATTTGACTCACCTATCACTTGCAAAGCCTTTTATTCATATATTTCTATTTTATTTTCTCTTTATTGTTTGGACTATGGATTGTATACATTGTTTTATTTTGCTATGTGAAACACATTTCGATAATTATATTGCAAATTATATTGCATTGGTGGTTAGAAAAATAATATTGCACAATTAGAAAAAGAAAATTAAGTGTAAAAAGCATCGTTATAAACAATTATATAATCGGGTCAAACGGGTTTTACGGGTCAACCAGCAACCCGACCTGTAATTTGACTCGTAAAACCCGTTTGACTTGCTCAAATAGGTTAGATCACGTTTCAACGGATTACGGGCCAACAGGTTGACCCGTGACTCGTGAACTGGGTTACGAGTCGGGTTGGGTCGACCCGTTGGACACCCCTAAGATAAAACTCACCATTGCAAATGATTCAAGTAGGAGTCAAAGAAGATGAGGCTAAATAGAAATCCTAATTTATCCTCAAATATTTTCAACAAACACCTAATATTAAGTGTGGATATCTTAGAGCAGTTTGTGTAGAAACAGCACCATGCTAACCCAGGAGAGGAAGAAGGATCGAGCCTAAGGATGAGGAAATGGGAATGAATGAAGGCGATAAATTCTCAACGAAGTTGTGAAGAACGAGCACGCATGTTAGTCATTACCCTGGTTGAAATTTGCATCTAATTACTGTACAAAATGACTCACACAAAAGTTTTCTATGTCAACAATCACAATATCTATGGCCAATTCTACAAGAGTGTGAGAGATTAGCTCTAGCCTGCTCCCATATAGTTGACAATTTTCGAATCTTAATAAGAGTATCTCTAAAGTTTCCCTATTGTAATTTTGCTCCGCTTGTATCAATGACCAAGGTCTGTTACAAGGCAATAGAGTATGGATGCAGCAAAATTCATCATTTGATGTATTTCATTCCTGCCTCACTATTCTGCTTAGTTCCACCTGTTGGCTCTCAATCCGGCTGACCATGCGGGAAATGTCATCACCCGCGAAGGGCATAGTGGCTTCCCTGGCAAGGTGTTTTTGCTTTATCTTCAGTATAATCTGTGATACCTCTCCAATGGAAGGCCGCTTTCTGGGGTTTACGTGCAAGCATTTGTAAGCAAGTTTAGCTAGGTCCCTAACTTCTTGGGGATTGCACTTCCCAGCAAGCTTCTTGTCCAGTATTTCGTCCACTCCTTCAGGGTCCATTGCCGCCTCGAAGAAGAAAAACAATAACAGACATAAAAACCAACAAGAGAATATAGAAACGTGTGAGAGTGCTTTGTTTAGTGTTGTAACACATGATAATGGTAGGAAGTGAAACTGTCGGAAATAAAAATGGCACAATAGGAGTCCGTAACTTACAAGATTGACATAGTCCATCAAGTTCTGTTGAGGATGTATGCATGTTATGAGCTCAAAGATTATAACTCCAAAACTGTAGATGTCACTCTTCACGGATGATTTGCTGCTAGAGATATAGGCAGGATCCATATAACCATATGTACCTTTCAGACTAGATGCCCGCCCATCGAAATGCTCTTCCTTAGAAAGGCCAAAATCAGCAACCTTGTTCCAGTTGTACAAGAATATTTTAGATATACATGAGATTAGGGTAATGACCATCTGGTCGAGAGTTGCTGTATGTAGGAATTCTCATGAAAATTAATTACCTTAGCTCTCATAGAACGGTCTAATAATATATTAGCACATTTCAGATCCCGATGTACTACGGGTGGAACTGCCTGTTACAGGAATGAACTGTTATGGCAAAAAGCATTGCAATGGAATTAATTTCCATGAAAAATGGGTAGAACAAAACCTCATACCCCCTCATGAAGATACTCTATTCCATGTGAAACATCAAGAGCAATTTTGAGCCTCTCATCCCAAGTCAACGAATCCTCATTATTTCCTATTTTTCAACAAGGCAAATAGAAAATTATAACAAGGCTTCTCAAACTACAACCATATGAGGCCAATAGTTGCCACTACATCATGACAAGAGCTGCTTAACAGGTATAATTAGGTGATGAAAGCAATCATCCTGAAGAAATTCAAACACATTTGTAATTAATGTATGGAATAACACCCTGTGCGAAACCTCAATCTATTTGTGAAAGACAGAAAATACGTTCATTGTTACCTGTTTCAACCTCCCTATTTCACAAACAATCACAAGGACAAGAAAAGAAGAGAGAATAGCTATTAAGCTTCCACATGCTACTACAAATAATTTGCTTCATGGTCTAGGACAAGCACATAGGCCACGTTGTAGACTGATTGGGCTAGTCTAGCCCTAGTTATTGACCGAAAAAAAAGGTCACGTTGTAGACTTAGTTTATCAATCAAAGCTACCTAAATACTGCAGACACTTGTGACATCTTAAACATCACCATAGAGGGACTATTAACGTAAGCAAACACCATTAACAGCTAGCTGATACTTAGCCTTCACCATAAATACCTTAAGGGAGCTAAAACCAGTAGCTGGAAAACATTAGCTTTTTTGAGATCCCTATTCTAACACCTACAATTTGGCTCACACAGCTAATAAGTCAGAACATTTAATAGATTTCAAAAGACATCATCCTTAATAAAAAAATACTTAGGCAACAAACATAACATCACAAGAATAGAATGAGAGAAAAGTACATATATTACCATATAGAAGGCTTTCCAAACTCCCATTACTCATGTATTCATATATTAGCATGTGTTGGCCTTTATCCACACAGTAGCCAACCAAATTCACAAGATTCCGGTGGTGCAATCTACCAAGAAGAGATACCTGCAAGAAAAAGGAAGCCAGTTAAAGAAAATCACAAACAATTTGATACTCTGGAGCTACCCCATTACAAAAGAACAGGAACATGACATTTATGCCTCAATCCTCTTCCAATGAAGTCCTTTTACATTTATATGTTTGAAAATGAAACATGATACCTCCAAGTAAACAAAGAGGACTCCAAGTATCTGTAAACTTCTGGCCTCTATACTAATTACGTCAAATTAAAATCTACTGGAAATGAGAAGGCTAGCAGTTGACGTATAATATGTCCACTAACAGCCTGTTGCCTACCCATAGGACAGAATAATGCATTATATGGACATATGAAAACTGTACCATCTTTGACTCTGAATAATTAATCCCTTACTTCTGTTTGAAACTCTCTCTCTCCTTGCTTAGAGTTAGAAGCCAGAACTTTAACTGCTACTACTTCCCCAGTAGCCATTGTGGCCTTGTACACTGGACCAAATGATCCCTGTCCCAACAACGTTGTGAAGTTCTGAGTCCCTTTCTGAAGGTCTCTGGTCAGCATAACAGGTTTAAAAAGTTAATTCTTCTAATTTTGCATAGAATAAATCACGTATGGATCCAGCTCCTTGAAATTTTAATACTTCATTATGAAAAAATGCTCACCCTTGCTGTTAACATGATATACAAGATAAGGGGCTGATTGCGAGTTTCAGTGTTAACCATAATATTCATACAACATATTCATCAGATGTACCCAATAGAAAATGTGATTATGTGATAGCCATAATCTAACAATCACTATTTGATTTAAATAAAGACCACCTACTTGTACAAGTATCTTGGTATTCCTGAAGCTGAATGTGTTCGGTTTTTATTATGATGGTTCCACCATGACCGTGGACTTCTATCATCTAGTGGCTCGACAACTACTGAATTAGAGAAAGAAACACTAGGTTCAATGTTCCGGAGAATGCCATTTTCCTGCAGATGCAGACTACCGAAACCATATTCCTTTGAGGAATTCTGAAGTTTTGAGCGCCTTGTCCACCACCTTATGCAGAAAAATACTGAAGAAGTTACAAAAATGCCAACAACCAACCCGACAAGGGTGCATATAATGACCAAGTCAGCCTGCTTCACCATGATCTATATTTGTCAAACAATCAGAGAACATCTTCACATTATCAAGCTCAACTGCAAGGAGAACAAAGTTAAGTAAAAACCTTGTCCTAAAAACAAACTTCTGTTAATAGGAAACCTTCCAGATTTTGCATAAATGTAATATGCAAATATTATAATGCAATCTCCTATAGGTAGTTCTGAAGAGCAGTAAATTTTCATGTAAGCATATGATATAGAGCTCGACTGCAAGGAAAGCAAACTTAAGTAAAAGCCTTCTCCACAAGCATAAGTGAAACTTCTTTTAATAGGAGAAGTTCCACACTTTTCTTAAATGTGATAAACAAATAGTCAATATAATATACCTTTCTAGCAATGTATGATAGATCTACTTGTTCTGTAATATTGTATACAGAAGTTCAAAAAGTTGACACCAAGATTTCAGTTTCAAAATCCCATCCACGCATATAAATCACAAAAACTTCAATTAAACAAAATACTGATTTTGTCCAGAACACCATGAATACAGTAGATTAAAGCATCAGAACAATAACGCATTGCCATAATCAATGAATAAAATGTTTTACTTCTGATGTTCTGAATTTGAAATAGTCACAAAAAGGCCGGCTAGCATGAATTGACCAAAAATCCCAAAGTATGCAATACATACAGATTGGTTAGAAGTTATAACGCCATCAGAAGGCCAGCTAGCACGAACCCTAGAGATTGTTCGCTCTAAAACTCGCGATCAGCTGTCGACATTATGATCCCATTCAATCTTGTACCTAGATATGCTAAGGACAGAAATCGTCAAAATCAAAACCGAGCTTAGACTCCGCCACCCTGAAACCTTTACTCCCTTTTTGAAGGAAAAGCTGGCGAAATCTCAAGTGTAGCAATCGGGATTTTGGATGAGAAGCGACTGATGAAGAAGAATTCACACGAAATCCTATGTGTAGTAGTAAACTAGTCATAGGGATTTTAAGTGAGAAGCTATAAAGCAAGCAGAAAATTTGCACCACAGATTTTGATTTAGAAAGGAATTCGTACCTTCACCACCAAACAACACGCTGTGTTTTCTGTAGATGGTTTCAGAGGAGATGGGTACAAGAAAGGAGGCAAAGGGGAGAGAGTTGGTAAGTACACCAAAAGTTTTAAAATAAAAAAAATAAAGAGTGGAGGAGACTTGAATGTTTCTTGAAACCGGGTCAGCTTGTACTCTTGATAGGATAATCGAATAAGGGATCTATCTATCTACATTGTTAAGTTTATGTGATTGGATTTTCTTATGATAAAGATTCTTATTGATAAGGAATAATCTTAATTATTAGATCGATTTTCTTATTACATAACATTAACGATAGACGTTATCAAACACGGGTTCTTAGTAAATTAGTCTTTGTCTATAAGTTTAACCAAGAATTCAACACATATTCTGATATTCATCCATAATATAAATCAGGAAAACAAATGTATGAATTGCTTAAACCTTAATTTATTGTTAATTCACAAAATATGTCGATGTACAAGTTATTGCTCCTTCTTCAATGAATTTCCCGAAATCGCCTCCTCTTTCTTGAATTACATGCAAAAGAATGGACAATGTCGAAAAGCGTTTCGGTAGAGCGATGTGGGCTAGACTTACCAACACATGGTGAAGACATGTGAATTTATAGGGGAATGAGGGAGGAGCAAGGTCGAAAACCCTAGTGGGCCAAGTAGATCGATGGCCCAATCTATCCCGTAATCCTATCTTAATTAAAAGATAGAATCTTCCACCCCAGATTACCCTAATTTAGAGTAACTACCTTATTAAATAAAGAAAGAGATAATAGCACAATAAATATTAAATAAGGCACGTGCATAATAAATAAGATAAGGACTTAAGAGATACAACTACCTAATTGATAGTGGAATTTGTCTGCCCACATTTATATAAAACTATATCCGGGTTAGACTTTATACTAATGACCAAACCTAGCCCTATAAAAAAAACTGGGTCGGGTCGGCCCGGCGCACTGGGCTATAAAATTTGTCCATATCCACCCATTTTTCCATTTTCTTGGGTGGACGGAGGGGCCCACCCGGGTTTGATCAGGTCTAGTTAACGATTAAGAGAGAATAAGTTTTAATCTATAAAATAAGGACATTTTTGAACCGTTTAATCTTGATAAATCAATGATTACAATACACATGTGTTTTTTAAGTTGTTTTATATGCGGGGCATATTTTGATCTTAATATGTAATCTTTCTTCTCCTCTATCTAAGGTGTTTCTACATCCAGTGAAAGCTCCCCAAATCTTCTCGTTCTTCGGATCCATTTTTCCATTGAAATATCGTTGTTGTTTGCTCTCTCGTCAATCTGCTTTCTTTGACCTTGGATACCTTCCTTATTGATTTAGGATTCTATGATTTGGGTTTTTGAAACTAGTTAGTAGGTTTTAGAATGGATGCTGGTAAATTGGGGAAAAAAACCCTAGAGCGTAAGGGCGACTTGTGGCGACTGTATGCCGGCAGTTTCTCCGATCGCATCGGCTTCTCTCAAGCGGTTGGCTGTGAGAGCTAGGAATTTCCCGTCATTCCGTGCGGGTGTCACCGGCTGTGGGCAGTGTGCTTTGACTGGTTTCGACATAAAACTGATTAGTATGGCAGAGAGAATGAGGCGAAATTTAGCGTTGACGGAGTTGGAGTGTCAGGTGGTCGAAGGTAGCGTTCAAAGGGGTGAGGGTGATCAGGATGACTCGTCCCTGTTACTGGTTGGGTCGTTGCTTACGAGGAGGCCGTTCAACGCGTATGCTTTGCAAAACACGATGAAAGGTGCATGGCGACTTCGCAACGGCTTTGTATTCAGAGAGTTGAGACAAAATCTCTTCCTCTTTAGATTTGCGGAGAAAGAGGATAAGGACAAGGTAATCTGTGGAGGGCCTTGGTCTTTTGATAAGTCTCTTTTGGCTCTGAAGGAACCAAGGGGAGAACAACCTTCCAGGATAGTGGTCGATCAAGCGTTGTTCTGGTTACGACCTACCTTTCGAGGCGATGAATGTGAGTACAACGCAGACTATTGGGAGTCTGTTTGAAAGGGTGGAGGAGATCGATGAGCAAGAGACATTAATGTGTGCAAAATTCATGCGGTTGAGAGTGTTGGTGGACATTGCAAGACCTCTAAGGCGTGGAGTGATGATCAAGGTAGTAGGTAAGAATATATGGGCTGAGATTAAGTATGAGAGGCTACCAAATTTTTGTTATGCTTGTGGGCTCTTTGGGCATGTGGAAATTGATTGTGAGGAAGAGAGTTGTAAGGAGCAGCAGGGTGAGTATGGAGATTGGTTAAGGGCAACACCAATGAAGCCATTACAAGCCAGGGATTTGGCAGAAAGGGAGAAAGAAAAAGAGATTTTGAGGGGGAGGAAGAGTAAAAACTGTCCAGATGAGACTAAGAGAGGAGGAGGAGGGGCCCGTAAGTCTCTTCTGGAGCTGTTGGGGGATGAAGGAGAGGACGGGAATAGTTCAGAGAGTCATGCTATAGATGGAGATGTGCTTGAGAAGGTGGGGGTCCTCACTATAGCAGATACAAGAAAGGAAAACGCAAGGAGGGAGAGAGAGGAAGGAGTTTCGGAGGACTCTGCTGAGCGTGGGAGGGAGAGAGGTGGAGAAAGTCTAGGGAGGAAGGTAGGTTTGGATAAGAATAAGGAGGTTGCTTGGGAGAAGGGAGCAGTGGGGTCAGCAGGGAATGTAGCAGGGCAACAGGACAAAAATAAGGAGGCTGCATGGGAGAAGGAAAAGGTGGATATAGTGTCAAAAAAACTCAAGAATACGTGGAAGAATAGGGCTAGAAAGGGAGGAAAGCCTTCGGTTTGCTCTGAGAGTGGTGGGATGAAGAGAAAATTGGATAGTGAGGCTCAAGATATGGAGTGTGAGGTTACAAGTAACAAAAAACAAGTGTTATTGGCGGGAGAGACGTGGAGTCTCTCTTGCCGGGACCAATGAGTACCCTCAGCTACAATTGCCGGGGATTGGGGACGGCCCGCGCAATTGGAAGAATCAGTAGTTTAGTGAGGAGAGAGCCCCGAGGATGGTTTTTCTTATGGAAACAAAATGTGACCGTAAGAGATTGGAGGAGGTGAGGAATAAACTAGCTTTTGAAGGATGTTTTTCGGTTGAAAGTGTGGGTAAATCTAGTGGATTGAGCTTGCTGTGGGAGGAGGGGGTTGATGTCTCCATCCAGACTTTTACGAGACATCATATTGATGTCGTTGTTGAGATTAAAGAGGAGGGAAAGCGTTGGCACTTCACGGGTTTTTACGGGTGGCATAACAGGGAGGAGAAGTATCACTCTTGGTCCCTCTTGAGGAGATTAGCTGAAGAGGAGCATGATGCCTGGATTTGTTTGGGAGATTTTAATCAGATTCTTAGAAGAGAGGAGAAGGAAGGAGGCTTGGAACCAGATTGGTCTGGGATGATGGAGTTCAGTCAGGCTCTTGACGACTACAGTTTAATGGAGATAGCGTGGGCGGGGTCGTCGTTCACATGGGATAATGGGCGTGCTGGGGATGAGTTTATTCAAGAAAGGCTGGATAGGGGGTGGCGAATGATAAATGGTTTGAAATGTTTCCTGGAGGGTGTGTAAGACATCTAGAAAGATTCGGCTCGGATCATGTTCCCATCATGCTGGAATCTTATAGGAGTGGCGATAGAGAGGAGAAGGAGGTAAAAGGTCCGATACCATTTCGGTTTGAAGCTATGTGGACTCAACATGAGGGGTGCGAAGTGGTAATCGAGAATGGGTGGAGAAGGGGGCAGGGGGTGGTGTTGAACAAGCTTAAAAAGTGTGCAGAAGCGTTAAGGGAGTGAAATAGATCGGAATTTGGGAACATTCTTGTCCAGCTGGCTGAAGTCAGGGAGGAGCTCAGGCGAATGAATAAGGCTGGGATGAAGGGTATTTGGGTTCCTAAACGTCGTAGTCTTGAGGCAAAGGAATGAGAGTTGATGGAGAAGGAGGAATTGCTATGGTACTAAAGGGCAAAATCAAATGAGTAGAAATGGGGTGATCAAAACTCTGCTTTCTTCCATAAGAAAGCGAATGGGAGGAGAAAGAGGAATGAGATCAAGAGGCTGGTGGACGAGAATGGGGAGGAGTGGAGGAGTAAGAGGAATATGATGAAAGTGGCGGTGGACTACTTTTCAATTCTGTTTAGATCCGGTCAAAGCACACTCTCAGAGGCGGCTCCTCAAGGGCTCTCGCCTATACTTAGTGATGTGGATAACCTGATACTCTCGCGTCCATTCATTGGGGAAGAGGTTCTTAGTGCTCTTTTCTCTATGCATCCCACTAAGTCGCCGGGACCCGATGGTATGTCGGCACTGTTCTTTCAACGACACTGGCATATTATCGGGCCGAAAGTTACAAACTTTATTCTCTCTATTCTTTCTGATGGGCACATTCCAGATGGTCTTAATCACACTTTCATTTCTCTCATTCCAAAAGTTTCTAACCCTTTTCGCATGAAGGATCTTCGTCCCATAAGGTTATGCAATGTCCTTTGTAAGGTGATGTCGAAGATGCTGGCGAACAGGCTTAAAGGTGTTCTTGACAAGGTGGTCTTGGAGAATCAAAGTGCGTTTGTTCCAGGAAGGATGATTACGGATCATGTTTAGGTGGCCTTCGAGCTTTTCCACTATATGAAGAACAAGAGAAGAGGGAAGAAGGGGTTCATGGAGGTGAAGCTTGACATGGCTAAGGCGTATGATCGAGTTGAATGGGGATTTCTGGAGAATAGTATGAGGATAATCGGTTTTAATGAGAGCTGAATCAGAATGATTATGAATTGTGTTTCAAGTGTTTCGTTTGCGGTGTTGCTGAAAGGCAGTCCATCGACGACTTTCAGGCCCACAAGGGGTCTCCGTCAAGGAGATCCTTTGTCCCCTTATTTATTCTTGTTAATGGTGGAAGGTTTTTCGGCTCTCATTAGAGAAAGTGAGGCGGCAAGGCGGTTGAGAGGTATTCGTATTGCGAGGACAGGTCCGGTCGTGTCCCATTTATTTTTTGCAGATGACAACATTCTTTTTGCTCAAGCAAACTGTCAACAGGCGAACGAGATTGTTGATATCCTCCGTAGGTACGGAGCAGCTTCGGGACAACAGGTGAACTTGAGTAAATCGGAGTTTTCGTTTAGTAAAAATGTGGGGGTGAATCGGTGAGATGAATTGCCGAGCATACTCCAGGTTCCAGAGGTCGAGAAGCACGAGCGCTATCTTGGTTTGGCCACAATGGTTGGGAGGTCGAAGAAGGTGATTTTTGGGCAGATCAAGGAGCGTGTCTGGAAGAAGCTGAAAGGGTGGAAAGCATCTTCGCTGTCCAGGGCGGGAAAGGTGGTTCTCTTGAAGTCAGTGGTGCAGTCGATTCCAATGTATGCCATGTCGTGTTTTCAGTTACCGTCGGGGTTATGTGAAGAAATGGAAAGCCTTATGTGCAATTTTTTGTGGAGTGACTCGAGGAAGGACATGAAGTCGAATTGGATGAATTAGAAGAAGATGTGTCAGCCAAAGTGTTTGGGAGGGCTTGGATTCAAAGATTTTCAACAGTTCAATTTGGCTTTACTTGCAAGGCAGGGTTGGAGGTTGCTGCAAAATCCTGATTCTCTGGCGTCCAAGCTTTTAAAGGCTCATTATTTTCCGCGCTCGGACTTTAAGGAGGCAAGGTTTGGCTTTAATCCGAGCTTTTGCTGGAGAAGTATCCTGACAGGCAGAGAGGTGTTGTTGAAAGGTTGCTACTGGTGTGTAGGGAATGGGGAAAATATTAGGGTTTGGTCCGATCATTGGATTCCCAGGCCCTCAATGTTCAAGCCAATCTTCAAATGCCCGGATAGCGACAATAACATGGTTGTAGCGGAGCTGATTGACTGGGAGAGGAATTGTTGGAGAGAAGAGTTGGTCGATCAGGTTTTGAGTCCGAGTGATGCGGATTTGGTTAAGCAGATTCACCTCGTGGACCAGAGCATTCCAGATCGATTGGTGTGGTACTATACGAACGACGGAATTTTCTCTGTCCGTTCGGCGTATAGGTTGCTGATGGATCAGGAGAGGTCGTCTTCGGGGTTTGGCGAAGCGTCCGATGGGAGTGTGGGTCAAAAAGTTTGGAAGTCGTTATGGAAGGTGAAAGCTCCGCCGAAAGTCCTGGATTTCTTATGAAGGGCTGCGAGGGGTATTTTACCGTGCAAAGCCAATTTGCTTAGGAGGAAGGCAGGAGCCGTTTTGTGTAGTGTGTGGTCAAGTGGAGGATGTAATGCATGCGATTTTCTCTTGTGTGAGGCCTGCTGAAGTTTGGGACAGCTTTCCGGTGTTTAGCAATGCTGGAATCAACTCTGCCTCGTTTTTGGACTGGGTTGAGAAGATTATGGTGCTCTCGGAGGGTGAGAAGGGATTGTGGGCAGTTGTTTGCTGGATGATCTGGAAAACTCGTAACAAAGAGGTGTTTGGGGATGAGGTTCTGTCTTCGTCCAAGGTGGTAGAAGAGAGCATTAGAATTCAGGAGGAATTTTGGCGTGTTCATGGAGGAGGGGCGTAGGGGACTAATGGTTCAGTTGGGACCTTGCAGAGGTGGTGCAGGCCCGAAGGGAATAGGATTAAAATCAATGTGGATGCTTCGGTTAAGGGGACGGATTGTGGGATCGGGATCATAGGTAGGCGGAGTGATGGGGTGGTTGTGTTTGCTGGTGCAAAACGAATTCAGTCGAGTTCCGAGGTGGTTGTATCGGAAGCAAAAGCGGCTCTTTGGGGTCTAAGGGTGGGCTTATCGCTAGGCCTCCAGCGAGTGGTGATTGAGACGGACTCTCTACAATTGGTTCAGCTCGTGGAAAAGCAGGTTCTTCCCCTCAATGCCCTTGGCAATGTTTTGGCTATGGCTCTTGAATCCAGCTGTTACTATTTGGACTGTGAATGGAGTTTTTGCAAACGCACGGCGAATTGTGCTGCACACTGGTTGAGTTGTTGAAGACCTTCGGGTCCTTTTCTTGTTTCCATGGACTGTTATTTCCCTTCTGAATTTTATGATGTACTTATGGATGATTTGAAGGTAGTCATGGAACCGGGCCGGGCTGGGCCGCCACCGGATTGGGCCAAGAAACTGTGGCCCAGGCCCAGCCCGACAAATCACCGGGCTGGGCTGGGCCGGTCCACATAGGCCCGGGCGGGCTGGGAGCGGGCTGGTGCCGGGCCGGGCTGGCCCACACATACCGGGCTGGGCCGGACCGATAATTTATTTTTAATAATTACTTATCAAATTTTTAATAATTAAGATGCATATATAATTAATTTTAATAATTATAGTGCATATTAATTTTATTTTTGCACAAATATAATTTATAGGGTGCAAATAATTTTATTTTTACAAATATACAATTAATAGGGTGCATATTAATTTTATTTTTACAAAAAATAACACTATTATACACCAGGTTGGTCCGGGCCGGGCCGGGCTGGGCTGGGCTCTTGGCCCGTTGACCAGCCCGGCCGGGCTGGGCTGGAAAACTCCGGCCCGGGCTTTTTGGGCCCATGACACGGGATGGGCCGGGTTGGGCTGGGCCGGCCCACACCGTTGGCCATCACTATTTGAAGGAGTAATAAATTTGTGTTTGGAATAAAAAAAAAAAAAGAATGGATGTTGGTGAGATCTATTAAGCTTTGTTTTCAATTTTTAGACAATTGGCCCCGATGAAACCTTTCATTGTTTATTCTCGTCAATTGCTTGTTTGTGGTGCGCTTAGTCTTATTATTAAATCTTACACTTAGCTAGTTTATTTTTGTGTTCAAATTAAGTGAAATATCATTAATTTGAGATAATTTTTGGTGTTTTTAGTTTTGACTTAAACCTTGCAAATTAATACCCATTGTGACTTAATTGACAACTAGTACAAACCCCGTACCACGTACGGGTAATGTAAATATAAAACCGAATTAATCGATTTGAGATCGAATTTTGATACGACTACACTTTTAACTCGGGAACTTATAGTTCAAATCCGATAGACCAAAGTCCGAACCCATTGACCTATATGGCTATATATGTACTTTTATTCATACAATTTTAATTCTAAAATATTTATATTTAAATTTATATTATTAATGAATATATTGTTGATACATGTGAATTTTTTTCACTGTTCTTTAAGATTCAATAGTGACAAAATGTATACCAATTAATAAGAAATAATTGTAAGGAATATAAAAGAAAATCACTTCAATTTCCTTATTCATATAAGAATGTGAAATTGAGTAAAATATTAAGTATACATAAGGAAATTGTATAAGATATCAAGAAGATATATAAGTTATTTTTCGAAACAATACAAAAAAAAATCATTATTTTATTCAGGGTTGATGATGTGGCGCAAATTTTAACAAAGACTTAGGTTCTGCTTTATATAGTATTATAGTAGATGGGAGATTCATTACAAGTGTTGCTATAGTCTGCATATATATCAGTTTGCCATGCCGTCCTAAACTTACCATGCAAAGTTTATATGAACCATATTGGTATTTGTCATGCACCTTTGAACCAACATTACAAACCATTGTGAACCTACGAAACAACAATTTTTATACATTTTTTATGCTTGGTTTGACGTATTATTTTTGTTCGGGTTTTGCTATTCGTCGTCCCGGGGACGACAAACAAAATCCAAAAAATAGAAGTATATCTTGTTAAGAGATTTGGATCTAAATTTTTAAACTATTAAAAATGAATCTTTCCAAACAACTAGTTATCATATCTAAATTTTGATTAACTAATTATTATATGTAATCATATCTAAATTTTGATTAATTAATTATTATATGTAAGATTTTCTCTTTTAGTTCTTACATAGGTTGTTTCATGCAACCCGATTATGTTTAAATCCCTCTTTTTCACGGAATTTTACTCAATTCCCTCTCCCTCATGTAATTTGAAAATATGTTAATCCTATATCAGACTCACAATTGTAGAAGTCTCCCGATTTAAACAAGGAAGCGTCTTGACCTCTTCAAAGTTTCATAACTTATACATGTGTCATGGCAATTGTACACTCATCAAGATTGGATATAGGTAATCCCACTTGCTTTTGTTTGATTTTTATTGCTTTCAATGTTTTATATACAACATATTGAATTGATCATCGGCATCATGTTCTTATGAGTAACCAATTTTGACCTTTCATCAAAATAATAATTTTTTTTAGTAAAATCATTTTGATTATTAAAAATTTTGGAGTAGTTAATCCATCCTATTTGGGTTTGTATGATTACACTAACTAATTAACATTCATTCCGACCAAAACTAAATTAATTATCCTTCAATTCTCCAATTAGTTTTTGAATTTTCATTTTTATGGAAGTTTTAACGGAAATATCCCCAAAATCAAAATTTAATAAACCAAATTAAATCATGACTAACTAATTAATATTTAGGCTTGAATGTTGAAAACTACCCTTATGCTATATTTCACTTAACCATCCTTGAGAAATTATTTAGAATCACCCATATAATAGGTTCCTTTAACGATTAACCACTCCGTACCAACTCTATTAATTACATTCCGTCAGAGTTTGATGATGTGGCTTTTTTGTTAACTTTTTTTTTCCTTTTCTTGCCAATGTGGAAATATTGGTTTTTTATTTTAATTTTTAAAATTAAAACTTAAAAATTGCTATGTTACCCTTATTTTTTCAAATTACAACCCTAAACGACTTTCTTCTTCCTTGTCTCAATCGGTGGCCGCCAATCGGGGCGGAGGTGGCTGGAAAAGGGCCAAGTCTGGCCGGGGGAAGCCGGTCAGAGCCAGACTTGGGCGGAAAAGGTCGGATCCGGGGAGGTTGAAGAAGAGGTTGTACTGGTGGTGAGTGTGGAGAAAGAAGGGGGAGAGGACAATGACGTGTGGGTATGACGATGGTGGTGGTAGTGGTGGTTGGGCTCACTGGGATTCGGGATCTGATGATGGTGCTCCGGGGAAGGGGGAGTAGGAGCGAGGTAGGGGTCATCGGAGAAGTAGATCTTGAGTTCAATTTCGCCCTTGATGTGGCTGAAGAAGTCATGCTTGTCAAGAGGGTAGCGGTGGACGAAGGCATGGAAGGGGTTGGAGGGGACAGAGTCGGCGGAGATGCGGACGCGGCCGAGGAAGTTTTGGTGGGGGCTGCCATCGTGGTTGACGTTGACGGTGACCGTCTTGTCGGCGGCGGGGTCGCCGGGGAGGTCGAGGACAAGGAGGTGCTGCCCTTACGGGCTCAACTCCTTTGAGACGACGTGGATCCGGTGTCGTTGGTCCCCGAACTCTCTATGGAGGGAGGTGGAGTCAGGGAGGTGAGCTTGACATCTACTTCCATGGTGGCTAGGAGTAGGAGGACAAAGGGAGGGTGATGTGATCGGATTTGGAGTTGGCGGAGGAGTGGGGATCAAGGCGGTGGAGAAGAGAGGCAGTGGCGGTGGTTTTTGCGACGGTGTCGGAACGAAATTGGAGAGATTGGAGCTCACCTTTGTCCTTAAGTTGAATTTCAATTCAATTTTGGTGGAATGGCATGGTATGATGTGACATGATGTGGCAAAAAACGAATACAAAAATATTAAAACATATGCCACATTAGCGTTTTTTGATGGAATGAAGCGAAAGGTGGTTAATCATTAACGAAACCTATTATATGGGTGCTTCTAACTATTTTCCCAATAAAAGGGTGGTTAAGTGAAATATAGCATATCATAAAGGTAAGTTTCAACATTTAAGCCTAATATATAATTATGGTAATTAATTGTGAGGTCTAGATTTGGAATCTCTTAACAAGATATACTTCTATTTTTGGGATTTTATTTAGGCCGACAAATAGCAAAACCCTTTTTGTTATAGCATTATGGGGTTGGAACTCCAAAATTAGTACAAAGTCATGATTAGCCGATCTTAAGGGTATTAAGAAATATTTATTATTTCGAGAGGGGTGTTTTAATTTCTATTTGGTGATAGTGCAACTAATAATTTAAAAAATGCTCCTCTTATTAATGATATGTGTCTTGCATGGACACCCTTTTCAACGCATTCGCATTGTAAACATTGGCTAAATTTCCCCTCATTTCAATTGTCTAGTAAGAAATTTATTGCAGTAAATAAATTAAGATGCTCCAACACCCATTCCTTGTCAGGTATCTTTTCTCTCCAAATAGTTTTAGGAAGCTTTAATTATCTATTTGGGTGCGTCTTTTGTGTGGTATTTGTACAAAATTACATTTAAATCCTATTAGGTCAAAAGAAAGAGACATGTTTGTTGCACATGTTTTTTTTTAAATTTCACATAGGTTATAAGAGTTAATCATGTTATTTTATCTCCATGATCATAATATAAGAGACATCAAAACAAAACAAGACAAGAATTGTAAGAAGACGTATTATGAACCTAAACTTACAAAACTATGAACCAAACAAAAATATATCCGACATGAACCAAAGACATTGAATTTCACAAAAGTACCATTGTGATTACAAGACATGAACTATAAGAAGAACTATTGTGCACTTAAGTTTACAAAATTATAAACTAACCTAAAAATTGTCTTAAACTAAAATGAAATGATATGGCCCGAGCCTCACTAAGAAGGCGCCCTTGTGATCCACCCGTCCACACCGAAGACCGCTTGCACCCCGGGCATGCTTGGCCAGTTGGCCACGATGCCATGTCCTGTGCTCCTGCTTTGGGCCCGGTCGACACCGCCCTTGGGGCCCCGGGCGAGTTGGACTCTGAGTCTCACTTGGCACCTTAACCCACAATGGCGCCCATGGGCACAAGAGATGGGAGAGTTCGCTCTTGTGAGTTTATCAAGGGGCCTAGTTGGGCACGATTTGGGTGAGTCTATCTCGAGCCGTGTTTGGCTTGCTTGGTTGGCCTTTGTTGCGTTTATCCAAAGGTTTGACCGAGTACTTATCCTCGTGAATACAAAGTCATCTTTTTTTTCTCCACCAAAATTGCGTCTGTTTTCTCATCTAAATTCACACCACAAAAGTCGGGTTTCATCATCAACCTACCTTGCCTCGTTCCAATCATTGGTAAAGGCTCCTTCCTCCTATAATCATAGGCAATCCGAGGGTGGGACTCATCAAGTGGTATTAGAGCCTTCTTGAAGGAGTTCATCAAGTTGTGAAGGTAAGAATCACTTACTTGCAAGTTTTAATTCTCTTAGTTGCTCACACAATTGGCCTTGACCTTTTTTGCTACCCATCTTTGTGAACACTGTTGGCCTTGTGAGAATTGGCTTTTTGCTAGTTTAATCTTAAAAAAAAGGAGAGAGAAAACATCCACGAGCCCTTGCTTGGTCCACAAGTTTTGAGTTAAAAACTGATTCTCTTCTTTTCACTTTCATTTATTCAACTTCTGGTTTATTATTTCACTTCATTGAGATACATCCTTAAAGCCTCAAGCAAAATGAGCCACATTAACTCTTGTTATGGCCCCAAGTTTCAATTAAAAACATTCAAGAGCCATTAACGTTCCATTACTCCAAAGTTGACATTTAGTATCACATTAGACCTTTTGATTGTGTCGGCGTTAAGAGACTAGAGCCAACCAATTTTAACATCCACTTCATCATCAATTCATTTAATAAGTTTTAACCCAAAGTTTCATTGATCTTTTGCTTTCCCTCCAAGCTTCATTAAACCAACAGTTAGGCCTTTGCCATTCCAACCATTATTTCCCACCATTAAGAAGTCCACTTTGAGCTCTTGGAGAGACGATTTTAATAAGCCATTAACCCAAGCTTAGTTTTACTACTTTATTAGTGCTCTTTCAATCACCCTTTGCTCTTCTCCCATTAGCCAAAACAACCATTAGGCCCTTTCATCAAGGTTATCGGCATGCACACCTGTTGGGACAATGTTAAGGACGCCTTTAGTACTTAACATGGTGCCTAGCGTCCCTTAGTTTTGATATGACAAACTCGCCTTGATCTAATAAGTTGTCCAAGTGTTTCAGAAACGCAGGTCATGAAAAGGACAACAAGTTTGTGTAGCCGCCCTTAAGGTGTAAGGACGCTACATCTGAGAATAAGAGAGTTGACATGATTCTTCTAAGGACGCCGTCCTTCATCATTACACAGGAGTCCTCTAAAGGCTGGCCGACAAGGTGACATCACCAGAAAAGCCTTGATCATGATCACCATGTGGAAGCAGATCCTGTACACCAGTCCATCACCACGTGGAGACCGATCCTATAGTCAAGTCCAACGGAAGCTGCCGTGAAGCTTCCCTCATCAGTCCCAAAGATACGTGGAAGCCAATTCTGTAGCAATATCCCCAGAGGGCATGATCGTTAGAGAATGACACCCTTCCCTAGGTCACTATAAATACTCTTTCAGAGCATTTATTGTGACTTGACGCTTCTAGAGAATATTAAGAGAATTTTTCAGTCACTCAAGAACACCAAGAACAACTCAAGAACACACGAGACTTAGGTGTGAGATTGAGTGAGAAGCGTACACAAAACCACAAACTGTTTGTAAGAAGAAAATAACAAAAACGAGAGAGAGTCCTTATGACAAACTGTAAGGACGTGCTAATAGCGTCCTTTAGAAGATTAATTTTGGTTACATTACAAGCTTAAAGGAGTGTTACTGGTGGACTTAGGGACGTCTTCTAAGTGTCAGAGAAGTGTAAACACTCACCAGTGTAATTGTAAGGAAACTTAATAAGAAATGAAAGAAGTGTAATCACTTACTGATGTCCGCGTTTTAGGTAGATTTTTAAGGTCTAGATAAGTTAGTTTAAGTTGTTTTTCGTAGTTGAGTCTTGTGTTTTTGAGTCTTTTTGCATAAGTTTTCGTATTTCCTTGAGATTCGGAAACTACGCATATTTGTGTCGTTTTGTAGGTATTTTGAAGCTTGAAGACGGGTTTGGAGCGAGACTAGGAGAGGATGGACGAGCTAGTAGGAAGATTTCAAGCGGAAGAGCCGAGAAGAAGAGCTAAAGAGAAGCCAAAGAAAGAGGAAAAGTCAAGGAAAAGTCCCAAGATCGAGCCCAAGGAGGTCGAGCTCGAGCCACTTCGTAAAACTTGGAGCCCAAGGAAAACAAGCCTCAGGATCGACCCTGAGGGGGTCGATATCGACCCTAAGAGCGTCGAACCTGGTGACCGACTTCCTCCTATCCGGATTTACATGTTGAAGTTTCCTAGTTTGTATTTTAGGAAGGTTGTTTCTTTGTGTTTCCTAGTTAGATTAGGACTCCTTTTCTTCTATAAAAGGAGGTTGAACCTTTAGTTTTATTTATGCTTTGGGGGGGGGGGATAATTCATCCCTTGGTGGAGAATCAATTAATCATCAAGACTTGGAGGGTTAGGAAGAAGACTTGGAGAGCAAGTTTGAGGTTTGTAAGATTGATCTTTGGTTTTAATTTGAATTTTAATTTGGCTTTGATCATGTCTTCTTCTTCTTCTTCCTTGTTTCTCTTTGCTATGTGTGAGTAGCTTCTTAAGTTCTAGGGTTGGGCAAAAACCCAACACAATCATGCATGATTAAAACTTGAATTCATGACTTGAATGCTTGATGATCATATCTAACCTATCTTGTGCTTAATCCTTGGTGAAAATTGAGGCATGTCTTGTAATAAACCCTAGCGAAAGTGAAAAGTTAGTTGCTTGATTACATCTAATAGGATTATTTGCGAAAGTTGATATTCCTAGGTTGAAAGATAGGTAAAAAGTTGTTTGATTTGCGAAAGTTGATTGAATAACTTGAAATTGTTTGCGAAAGTTAAACTTTTCTATGATCTAGATGGCATGATAGTTGTGAATTCTTGTTGAAAGCATGTATGGTTGTTGTTGTGGTAGCCCTAGCCCTAGGATTTGCCTTTTATATTGATTGAAATTCGTATCTTTTGCCTTGATCCCGACTTCCTTCGTCGTGTTCGAGCCCTTGTTTGTGATTGAGTGTGTTTTGTGTGTGTTCGTGTGTTTCTGCTCTCAGGATCGACCCCCCCTAGGGTCGAGATCGACCCTCTTTGGGTCGAGCCTGAGTTGTTCTGCCCTTGTTTTCTTTGCTTTTCGTAGTTTATCGATTAAACTTAGCACTACTCTCACTCCCGTGGACGATCCTGACTTCGCTATACTCAGCGGGGTCTTGAATACAAATTTATTTGTTCGAGAAACCCTTCAACAAATTGGCGCCGTTGCTGGGGAGTGTGCAATAGTGCCGAGTTTAGTTGATATTTGGGTTTGGGAATAGCCCATACCCCTTGTGTGTTACTGATTCGTTTTCTTGTGTTTGTGATTGTAGGTGTATGCCCTCTAGTTCACGAAGGAAAATCAACTATTTTCCCTTTGATCCTGAAATAGAGAGAACCCTTCATCGCAGGCTACGAGAACGACGAGCAATGGGCGACGCTGAGGCTCTTGCTCAACAGATGGAACAACTTCGTGCTCAGATGGAGCGTATGCAAATGGAGCGTGCCGCTCAAGATGCTGCTTTGCATCGAGAAAGAGAGGTTGCTGCCCGAGAGAGAGAGGCTGCTGCCCATCTCCAACAACAACTAGATGCTATTCTGAGGAACGCTAAGCAATACATGCATCCGGAGCTTAGAGTTCCCGAGTCTGCTATTGTGCTCCCGACGATTGAGCGTGCCTTTGAGATCAAGTCCCACTTCATCACTCTCATTAAGAGGTCTCAATATGAAGGCAAGACATCCGAATGCCCTATGGAGCACATCAAAAATTTCACCGACCTTTGTGACACCATCGCCGCCGATGGCGTGTCACTTGAATATGTGCTCCTCAAGGCGTTCAAGTGGTCTCTAACCGGGAAGGCACATCATTGGCTCGAAAGTTTACCCGCTAGGTCCATCACTACATGGAAGGCTTTGCACGACTTGTTCATGACGAAGTTCTTCCCACCGGCCAAGACTACCGAGCTAAGGAAGCGTATCAGTTCTTATCATCAACTTCCTAATGAGACTTTTGTTGAGACTTGGGAGAGATTCAAGGAGCTTCTTCGGCAATGCCCTACTCATGGACAACCTCCTTATGTTCTTCAAGAGATATTCTTCCAAGGGATCAACGCCGCCACAAAGGACCGCATCAATCTTCACACCGATTGCGGTTTCATTGAGATGGATCCCGATGAGGCATGGGCTCTATTGGACAAACTCACCAACTATGATGCCATGTATGGGACCCAACAACCCATCTGGATTCAATCAAAGAAGTTTTATGATCCAAATAGTGAGCCAATTGATCAAGATGTGAAGTTTCAATTCATGCAAGATAAGATCAACCGGCTCGAGAAGCAAGTGAGTTACTACAAGTCCGTTGCCCCCACTTGTCAAGAATGTGGTTCTCAATCTCATACCACCGCTTCTTGTACAAATGTGGAGCAAGTTCGGGCTGCCGAGGCATATACGGAGGCCAACTATATGCGAGGACCCTACCGAGGCCAAAACAATGCTTATGCGGGGAGAAACAACAACAACTATACTCAATGGAATAACAATGGCCAAGGCCAAAGTTATCCACCTCCTCCACAAGAGCAAATGGCCCCTCCTTATAGACCTCCCGGTTATCAAGAAGAACCACCGGCTTGGGCTCACGGTTACTTTGAAAGATTTGACCGCAAACTTGATGGCGTTCAAGACCAACTGGGAAACTTTGACGCATGGAGGAAGAATGTTGATTCCCAACTTGGTAATCTAGCGGCTCAAATCCCGCGACCTCAAGGACAACTCCTGGGCCGACACGAGGAGAATCCGAGAGGCCGAGCAAGCAATGGTGAAATCCGAGCCATGAACCTTCGGAGTGGCAAAGCATTACCCGATCCACCACAGCAAATGGCGAGAGAAGCTGCCTCAGGATCGACCCCACCTGGGTCGATCTCGACCCCCTCCATGGTCGAGCCTGGGACCGCTAATGATGAGGATGAAGGGGCGATCGACCCCGCTGAGGTCGAGCTCGACTACTCTGTACCCGGAACGACTTCTAACCCTTCTCCGCCAATCATTCCAGATGTTGGGGCGATCGACCCCGCTAAGGTACTTCCTTACCCTTCGAAGAAGCCCAAGGACGCGACGGAAGGAAAGTTTAAGCGCTTTGTTAAGTTGCTTCAAGGCTTGAATCTTTCTATTCCTTTCGCCGAGGCCTTGAATGAAATGCCCGCTTACACCAAGTTCTTGAAGGAGATTCTGTCTAGGAAGCGATCAATGTCGGAATTAACGGATGAGGTGAGGTCGTTGGATCTTCCCGAGAAGCTCGGTGATCCCGGGAAGTTTGCTATTACTATCGGTATTGGAGCTTATCACTTCAAGGCATTGTGTGATCTTGGTGCTAGTGCTAGCTTGCTTCCACTCTCAATTTGGTCCAAGACCAACATGGGGCCATTAGTACCGGTGAACATGAGGTTATACATGGCGGATGGTTCTTGTGTGAAGCCTACCGGTGTTGTCGACGACTTTCCTATCCAAGTCGGCAAGTTTGTCGTTCCTAATGATTTTATTGTCATGGATATGCCGGAAGATCCCGACGTACCAATTATCCTTGGGCGACCATTCCTAGCAACCGCCGGAGCTAAGGTTGATGTGAAGAAGGGTCTCCTTACCTTCGGAATTGGTGATGAGGTGGTAGAGTTTCGGCTACCTATTGGGGGCATCATGGAGTCTAGAGACGTGGTACTCATCAACAACTTTCATCCGGAGGAGGACCTTTGGAAAGGCGAGGTCTTAAGGCTCGATATCGCCCATGCAAGATCGGTCATGACCAGTTCTGGGTCAAGACCGACCACACCTCATGCGCAAGAGAAGATTGACTCTGGACAAAGCAACTCGACACCGACCCGTTCTCCGGTCGATATAGGTCAATATTTTCTCTCTACTTGCATGCTTTGTGGTACACCTCTCTCTACACCTTCTTCCACCTGTTGAAGGGTTTCTCGAACAAATAAATTTATATTCAAGACCCCGCTGAGTATAGCGAAGTCAGGATCGTCCACGGGAGTGAGATTAATGCTAAGTTTAGTCGATAACTACGAAAAGCAAGAAAACAAGGGGCAAAACGACTTCAGGCTCGACCCAAAAGAGGGTCGATCTCGACCCTAGGGGGGTCGATCCTGAGAGCTAGACACACGAATCACACAAGAAACACACAATCACGAACAACTAATTCGAATACGATGGAGGGAGTCGGGGTCAAGGCAAAAGATACAAATCTCAATCAATTTAAAAGGCAAATCCTAGGGCTAAGGCTACCACAACAACAACCATACATGCTTTTAACAAGAATTCACAACTATCATGCAATCTAGATCATAGAAAACTTTACTTTCGCAAACAATTCAAGTTATTCAATCAACTTTCGCAAATCAAACAACTTTCTACCTATCCTTCAACCTAGGAATATCAACTTTCGCAAATAATCCTATTAGATATAATCAAGCAACTAACTTTTCACTTTCGCTAAGGTTAATTACAAGACATGCCTCAATTTTCACCAAGGATTAAGCACAAGATAGGGTAGATATGATCTTCAAGCATTCAAGTCATGAATTCAAGTTTTAAACATGCATGATTGTGTTGGGTTTTTGCCCAACCCTAGAACTTAAGAAGACTACTCACACATGGCAAAGAAGAACAAGGAAGAAGAAGAGGAAGACATGATCAAACCAAACTCAAATTTAACTAAAAACCAAAGAACATTTCTTACAAACCTCAAACTTGCTCTCCAAGTCTTCTCCCTAGCAAAGAATCCAAAGGTATGAATCTTGAATCCCAAGCATAGCATGGCATGAATAAAACTAAAGGTTCAACCTCCTTTTATAGAAGAAAAGGAGTCCTAATCTAACTAGGAAACACAAACAAAACACCTTCCTAAAATACAAACTAGGAAACTTGCACTCGAAATCCGGATAGAAGAGAAGTCGGTCACGCGCGATCGACCACAGGAGGGTCGATATTGACCCCTATAGGGTCGATCCTGAGCACTTTTGTTCCTTGCGCTCTAAGTTTGGTCAAGTGGCTCGATATCAACCTCCTTGGGCTCAATCTTGGGGTCGATTTTCTTCACTTTCCTCCTTGACTTTGCTCTTTTAAGCTCTTCTCCTTAGCTCTTCCTCTTGAGATCTTCCTCTTGACTCGTCCATCCTCTCCAAGTCTTGTTCCAAACTCGTCTTCAAGCTCCAAAACACCTACAAAACGACACAAAAGTGCGTAGTTTCCGAATCTCAAGGAAATATGAAAACTCATGCAAAAAGACTCAAAAACACAAGACTCAACTACGAAAATCAACTTAAACTAACCTATCTAGACCCTAAAAATCTACCTAAAACGCGGACATCAAAACACCCCATACTTAGACTTGCTTGTCCTCAAGCAATAATCATGCAAATCAAGACCAACAACACAATCTTCAAGCATAGCCCTTGTCAAAACATTTTAAACACAAGTGAAGAGGAGACAAGTAATTTTAACGTCATCACATATGTAAGAGTCTCAAGCTAGGCAATCACAATCCAACCTCACAAGGGATATAAATGTGTTTCTCTCATCTCTCATGTGTTTAGGCTTAACAAATCAACTCTTACCTCAATCTTTATGCAAAGTCTACTTTTTCATTGAGACTTATATCACCAATCTCTCTACCTAGAGAAGTCAAAACACATCAATCTTCATAAGAACTTAGGCTCAATGAAATCTTCATAGATGACTCATTCGGCCGGGTTGTAATGGGGCTCGGTAATAACATAAGGTAGGGAGTTATTTGGCCATGTGGTGCTAAATCCGGGAATCAAACTCCTAAATACAACACTTCAAACCAAATTATCTCACTTCTTCACTTTCCAACTCATAACCAAACACTTCTATGAAACTCATACCCATCAATTTCTAACCCAAACTCCCATAATACAACTCATAAACACTAAGAATTCTTGGCTTTGCACTTATACTATTTTTTTTCTCTTTTCTTCTCTTTTTTTTTTCTCTGCTCGAGCTTACTTAGGGTCGAGGTCGACCCCTGGGGGGGTCGATCCTGAGACTATATTTTCACTGGGGGGGGGGGGGGCGAGATCGACCCATATGGGGGTCGATCCTGAGGGGTTTGCTTCGAGCTTCTTTGCTTCTTTCTTCAATTTTTCAACAATGTGCAATCCAAGCCAAGAATCCTATTACATTATACTTCAACAAGTTGTTTTCTACCCTTTTACAATGTCACCACTTCCAAACTCAACACAATCTTCACTCAACAAAAATCATTCCCAACACATCTAAGTTCAATTCCCGGAAAAGGGTCAAGCTAACATAGGTTAGGGATAATTTTTGTGGAGCTTCAAACAAAAGGCTAAGGTTGAGAACGGGGCTTCAAGCAAAGACAATTCAAGGTAGGCATGGAATAACATGGGCTAAAAATATAAGTTCTTAATCACAATCAACATGCTTGAACAATCTCATAACGGTTTCAAGAAATAGATAACCATATCAATGACAAGAGACATATGCATAAAGAGAGCAAAATCACACAAACAAAGAAGAGGGAATCAATGATGTTCTCCCTATAAGGCCAAAATTCTCACTAGGTAAAAACTTTGTTGGATTGCAATCACTTTCACTTAAGACACATATGCTCAATTTCATCACAAGTCACATTCACAATCAAAAAGCAATTTCTCATAAACTCGGACTACACTATCCAATCATGCCAAAGGAATTACATGATAAGCATGAAAATTAGTTTTCATCATAGGATATCTAAGATGGAATGTTTTTCTATCCTAAAACAAACAAGGAAGCAAATATTTTTTGATTTTTCGACATTTTTTCAATTTTTTTGGATTTTTGAAGATTTTTCTCTAAACAAGCAAATCATCAAACAAACAAAGCAAACACGAAAAGACTCAATTATGTACAACATGTAAGACTCTTCTTCCCCACCCCATACTTAAATCATGCAATGTCCCCATGCATGAAAACATATGACAAAAGTAAAGAGAAAGGAAAAAGAAGACTCACAAAAACTCATGGAAACTTGATTAGAGATGGAACTCCTCATGGAGGAGGAGGAGGACGGCGTGGGCGGAAAGAGGGTGGCTCCGGGGGAGCCCATGCATCTCGGTCGGGGAAATTTCCTTGGTTCCATTGCATATAATCCTCCATACGAGCCCATCGGTAATCATCCACATCTTGTTGAGCATAAAAGTAGCCTTGGAATTGTTGAAATTGGTGGTGCTGCTGGGTCATCATCTCTCGGGTTTGCGTTTGATATTCCATAAGAGCCGCTTGACCTCTCATAATCTCCTCAAATTGCCCCCTTTGCGAGACACGCATGGAGGCCATCTCATTGGCTAAGTAAGCCATGTCATAAGTGGGCGGGGCCTCATGTGGTGGTGGCTCGGTATAGGAGGGGCCAGAGTAAGCTCCTGAAGATGCCCCAAACTCAAAGTGCGGATCGGTAGAGGGGGGAAATGGTGGCGGGATCGTCCCAGAGGGGTCGATATCGACCCCCATAGGGTCGATCCTGGGGCTGTTCGTGGGTGGGGGCAAGGCTAGGTAAGGGGATTCTTGAGGTTGAGGTGCGGGGCTTGGGTACCGACGTGGCCGGACCCTCAAAGATTCATCATCGGTGGGACGGATTCTCAAAGGAAATCTTGAAGGAGCCCATACCGCATACCAATTTGGGAGATGAAGTAAGTCCATACGCTCCCGAGTAATGGCAACCCTCTTTTCATTGAATGTAGAATAGAATGCGGTGTCGCCTTTGGAAGGCCTGTCAATGAGCTTGGCGTTTGCTATGTATGGGATGTCCACAAAGATGGGCTTCTCTACGGAGTAGGCCTTCATGTTCACCCCGAGGCTCATGGCAAGGCGGGCTATCATTCCTCCAAAATATATGGCACCCGAGCCGCCCTTGAAGTCTTCAATACTCTTGATCCATTCATAGCCCAGATTGATGGGAGCCGGAGAGGTAAAGAGCATAGTCCGTAGCACAATCATCTCTCTCCGGGAAGTACGGTTGAGCTCGGTTCTTGGGAAGAGGACGCTTCCAAGAATACGTAGGATGATCCGGAAGAGAGGGCTAGCAAGATTGGAGACTTGCATGTTGTGACAAGAGGACACCTCCTTCCCGGTGAGATAGGCCCAAGTGTTGAAGATTGAATATGGGCTCGGGTCATTCTCCGTCGGATTAGGGAAGCCGAAGGCATTATCGAGTTGCTCTAGAGAGAGATGGAACCACTTGTTGCCCAATTGAAACGTTATCAACTCATCGGAATCCGGGCTTGTGATGTTGGAGGAGAATGTTGCCATGAACTCACAAGTTAGAATGGGATAGTGATGATTGTCCCATTCTAATATGTGCTCAGCTCCGATGTAAGAAAAGGCCTCCTTAACATCGTCATGAATATGTAATCTTTGCCCGTCCGCCTCGTCATACCACCGCGTCCGGTGCTTCAATGCGCGCATGTTCTCAAATTCCTCAGCATAATCGGAGCCAATGCGGTAGTTATCGAGAGCGGACTTGCCACTCTTCCTTGCTCTTTTGGAGCTTGAAGCCGCCATAGTACCTACACCAATTCAAACACCAAAACCACATAATACACACCATCCACCCCATACTTAAACAAAGGCCAGCATCGCAATCAAACACCTCAAAACATGGGTAGGAAAGGGTTGATAAGCATGGAATATGAAGCATAAATGCACATCGCATCCTATCATGTAACCTAAGCCCAAAGAAACATGTTTAAGTAAGAGCAAAAAGCACCTAGAAACGACCCAAGGAGGGTGGTCCTCGTCCCCGGAGGGGTCGGTTATGAACAAAGTAACAACTCGGCAAAAACAGGGGCTCAGGTTCGACCCTCAAGGGGTCGATATCGACCCTGGGGGGGTCGATCCTGAGAGCTCCAACAATTCAGCCCATCATAGAAGTGTAGATTCGACCCTAAGGGGGGTCGATATCGACCCTGGGGGGGTCGATCCTGAACGTCCAAGTCGTCTCCTACCTCTAGCCTAAACCGAAATTATGGGTATGGAACCTATTGGCACCAATCCACAATTTTCTACCAAAATTTGCTTATAAAGATCAAGTCTAAACATCCACAAGCATGCAAACTTCAACAACAACACAATCAAGCAAGCAATTTGCAATTTCATCAACCTAGGTCAAAAACCCCCAAATATGCATATTCCACCCAAAAATCCAATGTCACTCAAGTTTAAGCAAAAATAAGAGTAGAGGGTGAGAAATCATACCGAAATTGCTTGTAAGAAGTGAAAGAATGGAGAAATTTGGGTCGATTTCGAGCTAGATCTAGGAAGGGGGGGTGTTTTTCGAGCAGCCAAGCAGGGGGGGTGGTCGGTGAGGCGCGGCAGAGGTCCGGCGGTGGTCGGAGTGGTGGTGGTGTGGCGGTTCCGGCGAGCACAAGGGAGGAGGGGCAAGGAAGGGGGTCGGAGAGAGTGAAGGGGAGGCAAAGGGGGGGGGGGGGTCGGACTGCTGAATGAAGGGGGGGGGGGTCGAAGAGAGTGGGATTTTTGAAAAAATTATGGGTCAAAAGACATACCTTACACCAAGGGGTAGGATCGGAAATTGGCGCATAGGGTCGATCACGACCCCCTGGGGGTCGATATCGACCCCTTCTGGGTTGCGTTTTAGCCGATTTAATTCCTTGTTGCAAGTTCGTCTTATCCCGTCTTTTTGAGCTCGTGTTTTGCAATTAAGAGACCTGCAAAAACATCACAAAAATCCTATCCCAAGCAAAAATATTTCCTAGTCTAATCTAAGGAAGGTTAGAAAATAAAAACAAAAATCTAATCTAAAAAAAACGGAAAATCAAAAGAAAAGAAAAATCTATCTAGAAACCGGGTTGCCTCCCGTAAGCGCTTTTTTAACGTCATGAGCTTGACGATAGGTGTTGTAGCTTAGTCCGAGGTGGTGAGAGCCCAAGTGGCTCGGATCTCTTCGTCGGGCTCCTTCCTAGCATAGTACTTCTTCAAGCGGTGCCCATTGACCTTGAAAATTCCACCATTCTCGTCTATAAGATCGGCTGCCCCGTGTAAGTAAATATGGTGAACCGTGAATGGTCCACTCCATCGGGTCCGTAGCTTCCCGAGGAAGAGCCGTAGTCTTGAGTTGAATAAGAGCACTTGGTCACCGGCCTTGATGAGTTTTGGCACAAGCTTGCTATCATGCCACTTCTTGGTCCTCTCTTTGTAAATTTTTGAGTTCTCATATGCTTTGAGCCTCAACTCTTCAAGTTCTTGCAACTCCATGAACCGCTTCTCTCCGGCCGCATCGAGGTCCATGTTGAGCTTCTTGAGAGCCCATAAAGCTTTGTGTTCGAGCTCGACGGGCAAATGACAAGACTTGCCATACACAAGATTGAAGGGAGTAGTGCGGAGTGGAGTTTTGTAGGCGGTACGATAGGCCCATAGAGCATCATCAAGCTTGGAAGACCAATCTTTTCTTGAGCGGGATACCGTCTTCTCTAGAATGCTCTTGATTTGCCGGTTTGAAACTTCTACTTGACCGCTAGTTTGAGGATGATAAGGTGTGGCCACCTTGTGAGACACCCCATACTTGGTCAAAAGCGCCTCAAAGCTCCGCTCAATGAAATGAGAGCCTCCATCACTAATGAGGACACGAGGGACTCCGAATCTAGGAAAGATGTTGGTCTTCATGAATTTGGCCACTACTCGAGCATCATTCGTCCTTGTAGCTATGGCCTCAACCCACTTGGAAACATAGTCAACCGCCACAAGTATGTACTTGTAGGGACCCGAGGAGGGGAAGGGTCCCATGAAGTCAATACCCCAAACATCAAAGAGCTCAACTTCCAAGATACCGGTGAGTGGGTTCTCGTTCCTCCATGTAATGTTCCCCGACCGTTGACATTCATCACAAGTGGTCACATATGCTTGCACATCTTTGAAGAGAGTTGGCCAATAGAATCCGCTTTGAAGGATCTTAGCGGTTGTCTTGAAGCCCTTAGCATGTCCTCCCGTGGGTAGAGTATGACAATGTCGGATGACTCCCTCTATCTCATCGTCCGGCACACAACGTCGAAAGATGTGATCGCTCCCTTGCTTGAACAAGTAAGGATCATCCCAATAATAGCGTTTGACGTCGTGGAGGAACTTCTTCTTAGCTTGGGACGTCAACCCTTCCGGAATAATGCCTCCGACAACATAGTTGGCAAAATCCGCGAACCAAGGGGCCTTCGACCCTCGTATAGCAAGTATGGAAGTGCCAGATCGATCCATGGGAAGGGTCGTGATCGGCCCCCTGGGGGTCGATCCTGAGAGCTCTTCTTCGCTGGTGGTCGATCCTGGGAGCTCCTCTTCGCCGGTGGGGGTCGATATCGACCCTGGGGGGGTCGATCCTGAGGCCTCCGCAGCATCTCTTCCAACGTCTTCATGGTGATCTTTGTTGCCTAGCATGAGGGTCTCATCCGGGCGTGTATCATCAATGGGAATTGATCCACCGGACTCCATAATGTGCTCAAGGGGTAGTCTAGATAGGTGATCCGCCACTAGATTCTCCGCTCCCTTCTTGTCTCGGATTTCATGATCAAATTCCTGCAACAAAAGCATCCAACGAAGCAATCTAGGCTTGGCGTCCTTTTTTGCCATTAGAAATCTTATCGCGGCATGATCGGTATAAACAATCACCTTAGAACCCACTAGATAGGAACGGAACTTTTCAAATGCAAATACTACGGCAAGAAACTCTTTCTCAGTGGTAGTGTACTTACTTTGAGCTTCATCAAGAGTCTTACTTGCATAGTAGATGGCATGAAGCTTTTTGTCCTTCCGTTGCCCAAGAACCGCACCAATGGCATAGTCACTAGCATCACACATAATTTCAAAGGGAAGTGTCCAATCCGGTGATTGCATGATGGGGGCCGTCACAAGAGCTCTTCTCAACCTGAAAAATGCTTCAAGACACTCCGAAGACATGCTAAACTCTACATCTTTCACTAGTAAGTGAGTCAAAGGCTTAGCAATTTTAGAAAAGTCTTGAATGAAGCGCCTATAGAACCCCGCATGCCCCAAGAAACTCCTAACGTCTTTCACGGAAGATGGAGGGGGCAATTTTTCAATAAGTTCAATTTTTGCTTTGTCCACCTCAATCCCTCGCTTAGACACTAGATGACCTAAGACAATTCCTTCTCTAACCATGAAATGACACTTTTCCTAATTAAGCACAAGGTTCGTTTCCTCACATCTTTTAAGGACCCTAGAAAGATTAACAAGACATGCATCAAAAGAGGAACCATAAACCGAGAAATCATCCATAAACACCTCCACTATCTCCTCAATCATGTCGGAGAAGATTGCCATCATACACCTTTGAAAAGTGGCCGGGGCATTGCAAAGCCCAAACGGCATTCTCTTGTAAGCGAACGTCCCATAAGGACAAGTGAATGTGGTCTTCTCTTGATCATCGGGGTGAATGGGAATCTGCCAAAAACCACTATAGCCATCCAAATAACAAAAGTAATCATGTTGAGCTAAACGTTCCAAAACTTGGTCAATGAAGGGGAGGGGGAAGTGGTCCTTCCTAGTGGCACTATTGAGTTTCCTATAGTCTATGCACATCCTCCACTTGGTGGTAGTCCTAGTAGGAATCAACTCTCCCTTCTCATTCTCTACAACCGTCATCCCCCCTTTCTTAGGAACCACGTGTACGGGGCTGACCCACTTGCTATCGGAGATAGGAAAAATGATACCGGCATCTAGCATTCTAAGGATTTCCTTTTTCACTACCTCTTTCATGTTAGGGTTTAGCCTACGTTGATGCTCAATAGTGGGTTTATAGTCATCCTCCATATATATCCTATGCATGCACAATGATGGTGAAATACCACTAAGTTCCTCTAGAGAATATCCTATGGCTTTCCTATGGGTCCTAAGCACATCAAGCAATTTGGTCTCCTCGTCCTCACTCAAATTAGCATTAATAATGACGGGGAGAGAAGAATTTGGACCAAGAAAAGCATACCTCAAAGAATCGGGAAGCTCCTTAAGCTCGGGAGTGGGCTCGGGCAAGCTAACTCCATCCTCGTGCTCCGCCTTGAGTGCCTCCAAAACAAGGGAAGACTCCTCGCCATCCTCCAGGGAGGTCGATCTCGACCGCATGAGGGTCGATCCTGAGAGCCTCGCATTCGGTGGTAGAGGTTCCCATGTCAAATATCGTCCCGTCGGTTTTTTGCACTCGATGTAGTCGGAGTGAGTGTAGAGCATCTTGACCTCCTCATGACTTGATTTCTTTAGTGTTGGATTGAACCGGAACTCGACCACTTCTTCACCAATCTTGAAAGTAAGAAGTCCACTCTTGACATCAATGACCGCGCCCGCGGTGGCTAAGAAGGGTCGTCCGAGTATGATGGGAACAACCGGATCCTCGGGCATCTCCATGACTATGAAATCATTAGGCACAAAGAACTTCCCCACTTGAACGGGAAAATCATCGACTACACCCGTGGGTTGAACACACGATCCATCCGCCATGTATAACCTCATATTCACCGGTACTAGTGGCCCCATGTTGGTCTTGGACCAAATTGAAAGTGGGAGCAAGCTAGCACTAGCACCAAGATCACACAATGCTTTGAAGCGATAAGCCCCAATACCAATAGTAATAGCAAACTTCCCGGGATCACCGAGCTTCTCGGGAAGGTCCAACGACCTCACCTCATCCGTGAGTTCCGACATTGACCGCTTCCTAGATAGAATCTACTTCAAGAACTTGGTGTAAGCGGGCATTTCATTCAAGGCCTCGGCGAAAGGAATAGAAAGATTCAAGCCTTGAAGCAACTTAACAAAGCGCTTAAACTTTCCTTCCGTCGCGTCCTTGGGCTTCTTCGAAGGGTAAGGAAGTACCTTAGAAGAGGAAGGAGTGGGATCCGGAATAATTGGTGGAGAGGGGTTGAAAGACGTTCCAGGTGTAGAGTGGTCGAGCTCGACCTCAGCAGGGTCGATCGCCCCTTCATCCTCATCATTGGCGGTCTCAGGTTCGACCATGGAGGGGGTCGATATCGACCCAGGTAGGGTCGATCTTGAGACTGCTTCTTTCGCCGGTTGCTTTGGTGGATCGGGTAATGCTTTGCCACTTCGAAGGTTCATGGCTCGGATTTCACCATTGCTTGCTCGGCCTCTAGGATTCTCCTCGGGTCGGCCCGGAAGTTGTCCCTGAGGTCGTGGGATTTGAGCCGCTAGATGACCAAGTTGGGAATCGACATTCTTCCTCCATGCTTCGAAGTTTCCTAACTGGCTTTGAACACCGTCAATTTTATTGTTGACTCCATTGATTCCTTCGAAGAGCCCTTGCACCCATGATGGTTGCTCTTGAAAGCCGGGAGGTCTATAAGGAGGGGCCTTTTGCTCTTGCGGGGGAGGTGGATAACTTTGACCATTGTTATTCCATTGAGAATAGTTGTTGTTCCTCCCCGCATAAGCATTGTTTTGGCCTCGGTAGGGTCCTCGCATATAGTTGGCCTCCGCATATGCCTCGGCAGCCCGAACTTGCTCCACATTTGTACAAGAAGCGGTTGTATGAGATTGAGAACCACATTCTTGACAAGTGGGGGCAGCGGACTTATAGTAACTCACTTGCTTCTCGAGCCGGTTGATCTTATCTTGCAAGAATTGAAACTTCACATCTTGATCAATTGGCTCACTATTCGGATCGTAAAGCTTCTTCGTTTGAATCCGGATGGGTTGTTGGGTCCCATACATGGCATCATAGTTGGTGAGTTTGTCCAATAGAGCCCATGCCTCATCGGGATCCATCTCAATGAAACCGCAATCGGTGTGAAGATTGATGCGGTCCTTTGTGGCAGCATTGATCCCTTGGAAGAATATCTCTTGAAGAACATAAGGAGGTTGTCCATGAGTAGGACATTGCCGAAGAAGCTCCTTGAATCTCTCCCAAGTCTCAACAAAAGTCTCATTAGGAAGTTGATGATAAGAAGTGATGCGCTTCCTTAGCTCGGTAGTCTTGGCCGGTGGAAAGAACTTCGTCATGAACAAGTCGTGCAAAGCCTTCCATGTAGTGATGGACCTAGCGGGTTGACTTTCGAGCCAATGAAGTGCCTTCCCGGTTAGAGACCACTTGAACGCCTTGAGGAGCACATATTCGAGTGACACGCCATCGGCGGCGATGGTGTCACAAAGGTCGGTGAAATTTTTGATGTGCTCCATAGGGCATTCGGATGTCTTGCCTTCGTATTGAGACCTCTTGATGAGAGTGATGAAGTGGGACTTGATCTCAAAGGCACGCTCAATCGCCGGGAGCACTATAGCAGACTCGGGAACTCTAAGCTCCGGATGCATGTATTGCTTAGCGTTCCTCGGAATAACATCTAATTGTTGTTGGAGACGGGCAACAGCCTCTCTCTCTCGATGCAAAGCAGCATCTTGAGCAGCACGCTCCATTTGCATACGCTCCATCTGAGCACGGAGTTGTTCCATCTGTTGAGCAAGAGCCTCAGCGTCGGCCATTGCTCGTCGTTCTCGTAGCCTGCGATGAAGGGTTCGCTCTATTTCAGGATCAAAGGGAAAATAGTCGATTTTCCTTCGTGAACTAGAGGGCATACACCTGCAATCACAAACACAAGTAAACGAATCAGTAACACACAAGGGGTATGGGCTATTCCCAAACCCAAATATCAACTAAACTCGGCACTATAGCACACTCCCCGGCAACGGCGCCAATTTGTTGAAGGGTTTCTCGAACAAATAAATTTATATTCAAGACCCCGCTGAGTATAGCGAAGTCAGGATCGTCCACAGGAGTGAGATTAATGCTAAGTTTAGTCGATAACTACGAAAAGCAAGAAAACAAGGGGCAAAACGACTTCAGGCTCGACCCAAAAGAGGGTCGATCTCGACCCTAGGGGGGTCGATCCTGAGAGCTAGACACACGAATCACACAAGAAACACACAATCACGAACAACTAATTCGAATACGATGGAGGGAGTCGGGGTCAAGGCAAAAGATACGAATCTCAATCAATTTAAAAGGCAAATCCTAGGGCTAAGGCTACCACAACAACAACCATACATGCTTTTAACAAGAATTCACAACTATCATGCAATCTAGATCATAGAAAAGTTTACTTTCGCAAACAATTCAAGTTATTCAATCAACTTTCGCAAATCAAACAACTTTCTACCTATCCTTCAACCTAGGAATATCAACTTTCGCAAATAATCCTATTAGATATAATCAAGCAACTAACTTTTCACTTTCGCTAAGGTTAATTACAAGACATGCCTCAATTTTCACCAAGGATTAAGCACAAGATAGGGTAGATATGATCTTCAAGCATTCAAGTCATGAATTCAAGTTTTAAACATGCATGATTGTGTTGGGTTTTTGCCTAACCCTAGAACTTAAGAAGACTACTCACACATGGCAAAGAAGAACAAGGAAGAAGAAGAGGAAGACATGATCAAACCAAACTCAAATTCAACTAAAAACCAAAGAACAATTCTTACAAACCTCAAACTTGCTCTCCAAGTCTTCTCCCTAGCAAAGAATCCAAAGGTATGAATCTTGAATCCCAAGCATAGCATGGCATGAATAAAACTAAAGGTTCAACCTCCTTTTATAGAAGAAAAGGAGTCCTAATCTAACTAGGAAACACAAACAAAACACCTTCCTAAAATACAAACTAGGAAACTTGCACTCGAAATCCGGATAGAAGAGAAGTCGGTCACGCGCGATCGACCACAGGAGGGTCGATATCGACCCCTATAGGGTCGATCCTGAGCACTTTTGTTCCTTGCGCTCTAAGTTTGGTCAAGTGGCTCGATATCGACCTCCTTGGGCTCAATCTTGGGGTCGATTTTCTTCACTTTCCTCCTTGACTTTGCTCTTTTAAGCTCTTCTCCTTAGCTCTTCCTCTTGAGATCTTCCTCTTGACTCGTCCATCCTCTCCAAGTCTTGTTCCAAAGTCGTCTTCAAGCTCCAAAACACCTACAAAACGACACAAAAGTGCGTAGTTTCCGAATCTCAAGGAAATACGAAAACTCATGCAAAAAGACTCAAAAACACAAGACTCAACTACGAAAATCAACTTAAACTAACCTATCTAGACCCTAAAAATCTACCTAAAACGAGGACATCACCACCCTCTCTTCTCATTCTAAGTATGGGGTGGCGATGAGGACATCCGAGCCACCTTGGCACTCCCATCCTCCAACTAGTTGAGGTACTTCTCGTCAAGCTAATGACGTTAAACAAGCGCTTACGGGAGGCAACCCGGTCTTTAGATTAGATTCTTTGTTTTTGTTTTTTTTAGATTTGATTTTTCTAACCTTCCTTATATTGGAATAGGATACATTTGTTTGGGATAGGATCTTTGTGGGATTTTTGCAGGGTGCTAAGCTTCAAATGTGGGCTCAAAAAGGACGGGAAAAGATGACGTCACACGTGGTACATGAGCCCTCAGGACCGATCCTCTGAGGGTCGGTCTCGACCTCCTCCTTGCTCTGCCTCCCCTTCATGCACCTCTCAGGATCGACCCTAAGAGGGTCGTGCCAGCACACCATCTCCACCTCCAATTCAAGCTTCAAAGAGTTTTTGTGAGTTTTCTTCTTCTTTTCTCTTTACTTTTTCATGTGTTTTCATGCATGGGGACATTGTATGATTTAAGTATGGGGTGGGGAAGAAGAAATCTCACATGTTGTATATAATTGAGTCTTTATTTGTTTGCTTTGTTTGAGTAGTTTGATAGTTTGTTTGATTAAGAAAATGTCAAAATCCAAAAAAATTTGAAAAATGTCAAAAAAAAATCCAAAAAAAAAAAGTTGTGTGTTTGTTTTAGGATAGAAGAGCATTCCATCTTAGATGTCCTATGATGAAAACTAATTTTCATGTTTGTCATGTAATTCCTTTGGCATAATTGGATAGTGTAGCCCATGTTTTCGAGAAATTGCTCTTGATTGTGAATGAGACTTGTGATGAAATTGAGCATATGTGTTTTAAGTGAAAGTAATTGCAATCCAACAAAATTGTTACCTAGTGATAATTTTGGCCTTATAGGGAGAACATCATTGATTCCCTCTTCTTTGTTTGTGTGATTTTGCTCTCTTTATGCATATGTCTCTTGTCATTGATATGGTTATCTATTTCTTGAAACCTCTATGAGATTGTTCATGCATGTTGATTGTGATTAAGAACTTATATTTTTAGCCCATATTCTTCCATGCCTACCTTGAATTGTCTTTGCTTGAAGCCCCGTTCTAGCCTTAGCTTTTTGTTTGAAGCTCCACAAAAATTATCCCTAGCCTATGTTAGCTTGACCCTATTCCGGGAATTGGACTTAGATTGTGTTGGGAATAAGTTTTGTTGAGTGACATTTTGGTTGGGTTTGAAAGAGGTGATATTGTTAAAGGGTAGAAAACAACTTGTTGAAGTATAGTGTAATAGGATTCTTGGCTTGGTTTGCACATTGTTGAAAAGTTGAAGAAAGGAAGAGAAAAAGAAGTAAGGAATCTCGAGCACAAAACTCAGGATCGACCCCCATATGGGTCGATCTCGGCCAAGGTGAAAAACGTGCTCTCAGGTTCGACCCCTTATAGGGTCGACCTCGACCTCCAGTATGCTCGATCGGAGAAGAAGAGAAAAAAAAAGAGAGAAAGAAAAAAGAAAGAAAGAAAAAATGTGTTTAAGTGCAAAGCCAAGAATTCCTAGTGTTTATGAGTTGTATTATTGGAGTGTGGGTTAGAAATTGATGGGTTTGAGTTTCATTGAAGTGTTTGGTTATGAGTTGAAAAGAAAAGTGAGTGAGTTGTTTTGGTATGAAGTGTTGTATTTAGGAGTTTGATTCCCGGATTTAACACCACATGGCCAAAGAACTCCCTACCTATTGTTATTACCGAGCCCCATTACAACCCGGCCGAATGGAGTCTTCTATGAAGATTTCATTGAGCCTAAGTTCTTATGAATATTGATGTGTCTTGACTTCTCTAGGTAGAGAGATTGGTGATATAAGTCTCAATGATAAAGTAGATGTTGCATAAAGATTGAGATGAGAGTTGATTTGATAGCCTAAACACATGAGAGTTGAGAGAAACACATTTATTTCCCTTGTGAGGTTGGATTGTGATTGCCTAACTTGAGACTCATACATATGTGATGACGTTAAAGTTACTTGTCTTCTTTTTCACTTGTGTTCTAAATGTTTTTGACAAGGGCTATGCTTGAAGATTGTGTTATTGGTCTTGATTTGCATGATTATTGCTTGAGGACAAGCAAGTCTAAGTATGGGGTGTTTTGATGTCCGCGTTTTAGGTAGATTTTTAGGGTCTAGATAAGTTAGTTTAAGTTGTTTTTCGTAGTTGAGTCTTGTGTTTTTGAGTCTTTTCACATAAGTTTTCGTATTTCCTTGAGATTCGGAAACTACGCATATTTGTGTCGTTTTGTAGGTATTTTGAAGCTTGAAGACGAGTTTGGAGTGAGACTAGGAGAGGATGGACGAGCTAGGAGGAAGATTTCAAGCGGAAGAGCCGAGAAGAAGAGCTAAAGAGAAGCCAAAGCAAGAGGAAAAGTCAAGGAAAAGTCCCAAGATCGAGCCCAAGGAGGTCGAGCTCGAGCCACTTCGCAAAACTTGGAGCCCAAGGAAAACAAGCCTCAGGATCGACCCTGAGGGGGTCGATATCGACCCTAAGAGGGTCGAACCTCGTGACCGACTTCCTCCTATCCGGATTTACATGTTGAAGTTTCCTAGTTTGTATTTTAGGAAGGTTGTTTCTTTGTGTTTCCTAGTTAGATTAGGACTCCTTTTCTTCTATAAAAGGAGGTTGAACCTTTAGTTTTGTTTATGCTTTGGGGGGGGGGGGGGATAATTCATCCCTTGGTGGGGAATCAATTAATCATCAAGACTTGGAGGGTTAGGAAGAAGACTTGGAGAGCAAATTTGAGGTTTGTAAGATTGATCTTTGGTTTTAATTTGAATTTTAATTTGGCTTTGATCATGTCTTCTTCTTCTTCTTCTTCCTTGTTTCTCTTTGCTATGTGTGAGTAGCTTCTTAAGTTCTAGGGTTGGGCAAAAACCCAACACAATCATGCATGATTAAAACTTGAATTCATGACTTGAATGCTTGATGATCATATCTAACCTATCTTGTGCTTAATCCCTGGTGAAAATTGAGGCATGTCTTGTAATTAACCCTAGCGAAAGTGAAAAGTTAGTTGCTTGATTACATCTAATAGGATTATTTACGAAAGTTGATATTCCTAGGCTGAAGGATAGGTAGAAAGTTGTTTGATTTGCGAAAGTTGATTGAATAACTTGAAATTGTTTGCGAAAGTTAAACATTTCTATGATCTAGATGGCATGATAGTTGTGAATTCTTGTTGAAAGCATGTATGGTTGTTGTTGTGGTAGCCCTAGCCCTAGGATTTGCCTTTTATATTGATTGAAATTCGTATCTTTTGTCTTGATCCCGACTTCCTTCGTCGTGTTCGAGCCCTTGTTTGTGATTGAGTGTGTTTTGTGTGTATTCGTGTGTTTTTGCTTTCAGGATCGACCCCCCTAGGGTCGAGATCGACCCTCTTTGGGTCAAGCCTGAGTTGTTCTGCCCTTGTTTTCTTTGCTTTTCGTAGTTTATCGATTAAACTTAGCACTACTCTCACTCCCGTGGACGATCCTGGCTTCGCTATACTCAGCGGGGTCTTGAATACAAATTTATTTGTTCGAGAAACGCTTCAACACTTACATGGCTATGGAGGACGCACCAGATGCTCAAAAGGACGTCTCTCAAGCTGAAAGACAAGTAACTCACGACTCCATGATAAGTTCTTTGGACAAATGTTCTAAGCCTAAGCTAATCAAACTTATTGCTCAAATTATGCAAGAAAGTTATGCAATGAAAGAAAGGCTTGATGAACTAGAATCTGAGAATATTGTTGTTGAGTGTGAGAACTGTAGCACAATGACATTTCAACTAGAGTCATCACTTGAAGAAACAAAATCCCTGAAGACTGAAATTGTGTGTCTCAAGCTAGAGAACGCTAATCTATGGATGAAATCAAAGTTTTAGGAAAGAGTCCTATAACCGAAGCTGTGAAACCTATTGTTTTTGTTCCTGCCAAGAAAGGCCTAGGATACGAGTCTAGCTCAAAGAACTCCCTTCCTAGTGATTTTAAAGCTAGTAAAACAACAGATTTAGAACTTGAAAGAGAGAAAACCAAGAACCTAGAAGAACGTATAAGAGTCCTTGAGAGTGGTGAAATAGGATAAAAGAGCTACTATACTAACCCCATTAGCCACACGATTTACAAAAAGATTGCTAAGGGAGAAGGTTCAAAGGATTGTGACCCAGAGAAAATGAAGAAAATAGAATCCAACATCCTAAGAAAAAGTATTATCTTGGTGATTACTATAGGACGTGCTGGTATTGTGGTCATGGTGGTCATTATAAGTATGATTGTTTTAAACTAAAGGAAGACCTTGAAAATGGCAAAAATACTAGGGCTAAGGATGAAAATCATGAGTCAGTCCCTAAAAGAAATGCAAGACGTCCTAATCGTTCAAGAAGTTCATTTAGAAAACATGCTACTTCTAACGATGTCAACTTGAATGATTATATGCCAGAAAGAGAGTTCTTCTTTTGTAACGAACCAGGTAAGGAACACCTTGCCTGGGTCGCCAAAAACTAACTCTCCTTAACAGGTGGAAGTGATAGCGGCACCTCAAATCATATGACAGGAAGCCAGATCCATCTCACTTCTATACAATCTAGTGCCACGGGAGGAACTGTATCGTTTGGCAACAAGGGCAAAGGGAAAATCAAAGGGACGGGCCTTGCAAATCTGAATTCGTCCATCAAAGCATCAAATGTTAGTCTTGTTGAAGGACTTGGCTTCAACCTCCTTAGTGTCTCTCAGATTTGTGATCAAGGTGAAAATCAGGTCATATTTGATTCAAAGGAGTACCTTGTTATCAACAAGAAGACAAACAAAGTCATTCTTAAGGGAGTCCGTCAAAATAATGTCTATATCTTCAATCAAAAGTTCAAACCTACTACTGAGTTGTGCCTATCTGTTTCAACTGGGGACGCTGACCTCTGGCATCGCCGTCTTGGCCATGCTGGACTAAGCACAATCCTTAGGTTACACCAACAAAATCTTGTGTGAGGACTTCCCCGAATCGATTTTGAGCAAGTTGAACAATGTGAAGTTTGTATCAAAGGGAAGCAAACAAGATCGTCCTTCAAGTCCAAAAATGAAGTAAGTACGAAGAAGCCCTTGGAACTTCTTGATATGGATCTTTGTGGACCAATGAAGACGATGAGCTACGGTGGAAAGAGGTACATGTACGTTCTTGTAGATGATTTTTCTCGATTCACTTGGGTTCTTTTCTTGGTGTCAAAGGAAGACTGTTTCAACGCTTTCAAAGTCTTCATCAAACAAGTAGAAGTTGCTTTAGGGACGCACTTGAAAGCCATTCGATCAAACCATGGGACGGAGTTCCAAAACTCAGAGTTATTGGCCTTCTGTGATGAAAACGGTGTCTCTCACAACTTCTTAGCTCTAAGAACTCCTCAACAAAATGGTGTTGTAGAAAGAAAGAACAGGACGCTAAAGGATATGGCAAGAACCATGTTGTTAGCAAATGGCGTCCCCAGGCACTTTTGGGCCGAAGCTGTTGCTACTACTGTTTACATTATCAATTGTGCTATGATCCGTCCTTTGTTAAAGAAGACGTCCTATGAGTTGTTAAATGGGAGGAAGCCTCGCATCGATCATATTCGGGTATTTTGATGCTAGTGTTTCACCCACAACAATGACAAGGAGAGGCTTGGAAAGTTTGATGCTAGAAGTGATGAAGCCATTTTTCTTGGGTACTCCCTCACAAGCAAAGTCTATAGAGTTTTCAACAAAAGGACTCTTAAGCTTGAGAAAAGTATTCATGTTGTGTTCAAAGAGAGTTCCACTCACAAAGAGAAATTAAGAAAGAAGGAACACTCCTCTTCACAGCAGCAGGACGACTCTGACGACAGAATCGATGGTTGGTCCTCAGGAAAGTACTATGTTCCAAGGAACGGCAATGCAAATCCAGAAGAAGTTTTAGTGGATGTTCCTAGTGTTGATCAAGAAATTCCTTCGAGGACTGAGTCTCTAGAACAACAAGATGTGGCTGAATCAAGTCAACAAGGTGAGCAACTTCATGGTGTGGACGCTCTCTTTGAGGGGGAACACACTGAGGACGAAGCTCAATATGAAGATGTTGATTCTGATGATAGTATATATTGATCCAAGGTTTACTCAACTTTTTTAAAGGGAGTCCCGCCTATCAACATATCATCCATGAGATCAAATTGTGTCAGATATTTCAAAAGGAGTTCAAACCAGGTCAGCTGCAAGCAAGTCCCCAAGTGCAGATCTAGCTTTTTGTGCTTTCAATGCCTTTGTGTCTATGGTGATACACACAAACATAAAGGAAGCAATCCAGGACGCTGATTGGATTCAAGCAATGCAAGAAGAGCTTAATCAGTTTGAAAGAAAAAAAGTTTGGACCCTCGTCCCTTGTCCTAAAAATAAGAATATCATAGGGACGCACTGGGTGTTTAGAAACAAACTTGATGAGAGTGGTCGCATGTCAAGGAACAAAGCAAGACTTGTGGCTCAAGGATTCAAGCAAGAGGAAGGCGTTGATTATGATGAAACCTTTGCTCCTGTTGCTAGAATTGAGGCCGTCCGTCTCCTTATTGCCTTTGCCGCTCACAAAGGATTCAAGTTGTATCAAATGGACGTCAAGACTACCTTCCTCAATGGCAAATTGAAGGAGGAAGTGTATGTGGCTCAACCTACAGGGTTCGAGGACGCCAATCATTCAGATCATGTGTACTACCTCGACAAGGCTCTTTATGGACTCAAGCAAGCTCCTCGTGCATGGTATGGCAGGTTTGCGTCCTTTCCCTTGTCACATGGTTACACAAGGGGTTTAATTGATAAAACTTTGTTTATAAAGAAAGTCCACAAGTATATTTTAATTGCACAAGTCTATGTTGATGACATAATATTTGGAAGTACTAACATGAAACTTATAGAGGACTTCAAGTCTTTAATGAGTAGCGAGTTTGAGATGTCGCTCATAGGAAAACTCAACTTCTTCCTGGGGCTTCAAATCAACCAACTCAAGGATGGGACACGCATTCATCAACAAAAGTACGTCCGAGAGATGCTCGAGAAGTACGGAATGAACACGTCCAAGCCTGTTGCTACTCCTTGCTCTCCCAACTCGCGTCTTTACGCAGATGAGCAAGGGAAGGGTGTTGATCAAAATCTCTATCGAGGGATGATTGGATCACTTCTTTACTTGACCACAAGCTATCTAGATATCATGTTTGTTGTGTGCTTGTGTGCTCATTTTCAAGCGGATCCAAAGGAGTCCCACATGTAAGAGGTTAAGACGATCTTCAGATATCTCAAGGGACGCGACGATCTTTGTCTATGGTATCCAAAAAAGTCGTCCCTCAAGCTAGTTGGCTACTCGGATGCGGATTATGCTGGCCACATCATTGATAGAAAAAGCATTTCAGGAATGTCTCAGTTTCTTGGGTCATGCCTAGTCTCTTAGGGATCAAAGAAACAAAACTTTATGGCACTTTTAACTGTAGAAGCTGAGTACGTTGTTGTTGCTTCGTGCTGTTCACAAGTCCTTTGGATCAAGTATCAACTCGAGGACTACGGTATAACTATTGAAACCATTCCTATTCTTTGTGATAATACAAGTGTTATTGATATTGCTAAGAATCCCGTTCATCATTCCCGCACAAAGCATATTCATATTAGACACACTTCTTGCGTGATAATGTGGAACTAGGACTTATTAGTATGGAGCATGTAAGGATTGAGGACCAAGTAGTTGATATTTTCACTAAGGCACTTGATAGACATCCCTTTGAGCACCTCAGGGTACTCTTGGGGATGATAACTTTTAAGTAGCAAGTCCCGTTCTACTATTCCCTCCATGCTTGGTTATGTTTAATTGATTTCATAATTGCTAAGGACTTTATGCATTGATTTTATATTTGCAAAGACACTAGTCTAAAACTTCTATGTTCATATCATGTGAACGCCATTTGAAAATCTCTATTGTCTTGAAAAAAAAGTATCCCTGATCACCCAACCCTCATGATAAGCCGAAATGATGAGAACTCTAAGCTTACCTTGGCCGAGAACCTTACAAACGCGTCCTATGACCTTCATATTTTCTTTTACGGGACGTACTTGCTTGGTTTTCAAAATGGTTCGAAAGGTGATCCCAGGACTTGGGTATTGTCTGCATTTGGAGACAAGGACGTCAATTCAATTCAGTATATGGTACCAGTTTAGTTCAGTACATGTTCATCAGGAACACGTCCTTGTGTAGTGTTTTGGAAGCTGAAGCGTTGCCAGTTTGAATTTTGAAGAGTGGAAGTTACCAGAATGCCGCTCACCTAACTCCTGTATAAACATTGAATGCACCGGATGTTAGAACTTTCGCTCACTATTCTCTCAAACAGCTTTCGCTTTGACTTCTCTCTAGACCTCCGACATCATCTCTCTAAGTTTCCGATCAAGTTTCCGGTCAGTTTTTCATAAGAAATGGCTCAAGTCAAGCATATGTTCGGTGGTCCGGCTAGTGGAAAACGTAAGCGCCTTTCTAAGAAGGAGTTCTACATAAAGGGACCTCAGGAGATCATGATAGATGAGATCCTCAAAGACTTCATTGACACGAAGCCGAGGACACTCTTTGATGCGGTCACAGATTATATGAAGTCGTGTAAAGATCAAGTACGATTCAAAAACTTAAGGACATTCCTTTAGAGGTTCGTCATGCCCGTACTTTAAAAGACAAAGGGAACAGACGCCCCTTTCTGTGGAGGCACCAACATTTTGCTAGAGGCGTTCAGGGCCTATGGGCAGGACTGGAGGAAGCCCTTGATTGAGTCCATATCCGACCTTACCAACGCCCGCTTCACTGACCTTCCACCGATACCAAGAGGTGTCAAAAGGTTAGTGATGCAGTCCACACCTCCTCTATCCCGTCCTCCTCAAATCACTTCAAGACCGTCCCCCTCTCGTTTTTCCAAGAACTCCCTCTCCTCTCAAAAAGCCAAAACATCCTCCACCCCCACAAAAATTTATGATCTCTTCCCTACACACATTGTAGAGGAGCGAACCAAACATAAACATGACCCCACTTCCAAGAGGCCACTCAAGAGACTTAAGCTGGCCTAATCCAAACCCAACCCCATTCCCCTAGATACTCCTACTCCTTCTTCCTCACCATCTCCCATTCAAATCATTGATCCAAACCTACAATTGGTCGTCCAAACCTTTCTTGAGGTCGACCTAAACCAATTCCACTCCGTTCCCTCACATATCTCCCCACCATCCGTCCCTCCCACTCCAACATCAAGGGGTCCCTCCTCTGAAAGGGACGCCCCTCCAACTCCCGCTGTCGTCCCTCGCAACAGTGATTCAGTTGATGCAGAGTGCGGTTCTAAGGACTCTGTGGAAGAGATCGACGTTGCTGCTGTACAAGATGAAATTACAAGACAGCAGATAGCCGACGACGAGGAGTTTAGACGCCACCTCGCCAACCAGAGCGACAATGTCGTTCCGGAGGACGCTCCTTCAAATAAGCTTTCTCTGGACGATCAACTTGAAGTGGATACCACTGAAATCCCACCTTGGGAGGTCGTCCCCGAGGACACAGGAGGCAAATCTGCCCCCAAGGGAAAGGGAGGACCGCTATCAAAGAAGCGCAAAACGGCAAAGTCCAAGGAGTCGGTTGGTCCGTCTGACAACCCAGAACCTGAAAACCTCTAAGAGGGAGATGACAATTATGAGGACGACGATGATAATGATGATGATGATGATGATGATGATGATGATGATGATGAGAATGAGGACGGTGATGTTGAGCCGTCCAAAGGAAAGAAGAAGAAGAAGAAGAAGAAGAAGAAGAAGAAGAAGAAGAAGAAGAAGAAGAAGAAGAAGAAGAAGAAGAAGAAGAAGAAGAAGAAGAAGAAGAAGAAGAAGAAGAAGAAGAAGAAGAACATTCTTCCTCCTCTTATTTTTGATGAAGCGTTTCTAAGCTAGTTTTTTTAGGCAAGGGAACTCGTGGAGCTTCTTAGGACCCAAGGGTGGTTGAAAATCAATGATGAGCAAGTTGTTGTTGATCCCAAGCTCGTTCAGAACTTCTACAACTCCCTTGACATAAATGTTGAGTATGGCACAGGGACGTTTGATGCAAATGGTGAGAGAGCCGCCTTCTCTGAAAAGACTGTCCGCCATCTCATGGGGCTTGACAAACAGCGTCCTGCAATGAAGCTTTGCACCAAGTTCCCAACTCTAGTTTTGGGATTGAGGGAGAAGAATTGCTTGCTGCGCATCTTGATAGAGTTGCCCTTGATAGAGTTGCCCATGTCCTCTCCCATACCGGCGCAATGGCACACTATATGATTTACCGAACTGTGGTGCCGAGGCAAGAAAAGAAGTCCATCGTCCAGATGATAGACTGCCTATTGCTGGATGCCTTCCTCCAAGGACGAAAGATCAACTTGGCCCGCATCATGATAGAGCATATAGCCAAGTGCACATGCAAAAACCATGCCCTTCCTTACCCTGGCTTGGTGAAGGCTCTACTGATTGAGAACGATGCCTACAATTCAATTGAGGAAGTGACTCTAGGCATGCATTGGGACCAAAAGTACGGCCTTCTTGAGATCAAGCACGATCAAGAGCTTCCCTCTGTCCTCGAGCAGATTGAGAGAGAAAAGAAAGAGGCTGAGAAGAAGCAAAAGGAGGAAGAAACTGCAAGGAAAGCTGAAGAGAAACGCCAAAGGCAAGAAGCCTTGTGGAAAAAGGCTGAGGAAGAGAAAGCAAGGCAGGACGTTGCTGCCATCAAGGGAAAGACAATAGTCCCTCAATCTGAAATAGTTGACACTGAGGAAGAACGCCTAGCAAGGTGGGCTGAAGTTGACAATCTCTCGTCCTTCCTCAATCAACCTCCAATGGACAACACCTTCTCTCCTACGCAGTTTGCTCAGAACACACAACCGTCCTTGTACCACACATCCTCTGCCCCTGCCAATCCGGAAGCCCACTCTGACAAACAATTGATGGCTCTTGTCATCCACAACCAAAACATTCTTGCACAGCAAGGGAACACCATCATCCAGCAAAACATTGCCTACTTCCAAGTTGTCAAGAATCAGAATGAAATGATGAAGGAGCTGATTCAATCAATTCATAGAGAAGGCACAGAGGAAGATACTCAAGAAGAGGAAGAGCAAGTTGATGTGGACGCCAATGTAGATCATTCTACCCGTCCATCTAAATCACCTGCCTCCTAATCTTTATCCCTCATTATTTTGCTTGTGCTTCTTTTGTTTTCAAACACTTATCTTGTATGTCTGTAATATAACTTCATTTCAATGGTAGTTCTCATCTTTGTGTGCAATTGTTTGTTTAAGCTTTCTTTTGCTTCTGGTTATGATTTTGTGCTATCGTCCTTGGCTAACTTGTTATCCTTTTTGATGATGCCAAAAGGAGGAAGTGTAGTTTTGTAGAGATGTGCTTCGAATTAGTTATCTAGAATAAGCAAGTGCTAAGGGGAATTTTAGTGAAAGGACCAAAGGACGCTACATTAAATTAATTAAATTCAAGGGACACCGCTTAGAATAGAAAAGAAATTTAATTAAGATAGCCGTCCCCTCCCTAAAATCCAAAAGTGAGATAGATCAAAGGTTGAAAACTTATGCTAATAGAATTTTGCTAAGTGTCAGAGGATGCCCTTTAAGTTTTCAAGCATGCTAAAGCTTTAAGTTCAAAACTTTATTTGCTTAGAGTTTATCATCATCAAAAGGGGGGAAATTGTTGGGACAATGTTAAGGACGTCTTTAGTACTTAACATTGTGCCTAGCGTCCCTTAGTTTTGATATGACAAACTCGCCTTTATCTAATAAGTTATCCAAGTGTTTCAGAAGCACAGGTCATGAAAAGGACAACAAGTTTGTGTAGCCGTCCTTAAGGTGTAAGGACGCTACATCTGAGAATAAGAGACTTGGCATGATTCTTCTAAGGACGCCATCCTTAATCATTACACATGAGTCCTCTCAAGGCTGGCCGACAAGGTGACATCACCAGACAAGCCTTGATCATGATCACCACGTGAAAGCAGATCTTGTGCACCAGTCCATCACCACGTGGAGACCGATCCTGTAGCCAAGTCCAACGGAAATTGCTAGGAAGTTTCCCTCATCAGTCCTAGAGACATGTTGAAGCCGATCATGTAGCAATGTCCCCAAAGGGCATGATCGTCGGAGAATGAAGCCCTTCCCTAGGTCACTATAAATACTCTTTCAGAGCATTCATTGTGACTCGACGCTTCTAGAGAATATTCAAAGAATTTTTCAGTCACTCAAGAACACCAAGAACAGCTCAAAAACACACAAGACTTAGGTGTTAGATCGAGTGAGAAGCGTACACAAAACCACAAACTGTTTGTAAGAAGAAAAGAACAAAAAGAGAGAGACTCCTTACGAAGAACTGTAAGGACGTGCTAATAGCGTCCTTTAGAAGATTAAGTTAGGTTACATTACAGGCTTAAAGGAGTATTACTAGTGGACTTAGAGATGCCTTCTAAGTGTAAGAGAAGTGTAATCACTCGCCAGTGTAATTGTAAGATGACTTAATAATAAAGGAAAGAAGCTATTACAAAATCCTCCAAGGAGGTAGAAGTTTACACTCAAGGACTAGTTTGGACTTGAGTGGTTCCTCTATAAATCAAAAGCGTTCCTTACTTATTCTATTTACCTGTTAAATCTTTTACTTTCCGCTGCAACTGAAGGACATCCTTAATCTCTATTAAGGACACCTCAACCCAAGGACGCCCTTAACTTTGTTAAGTACGCCCTCTTTGTTAGACTAATGTTCCAACAACACCTTTAAGGTGGGAGAGAGAGAGAGAGAGAGAGAGAGACGAGTGCAGAGGAAGGGGTGGTCTTGTACTCCAAGCTCTACTTAAAATTAAGACCCCTTGTCCCAATTCATTCTACACTTTTCACTCCAAAAACGAGCCCTTCCAACGCCCAACTTCATTTGTGTGTCGTGCTAACCTACCCTTTCCAAGCATCTAGGACTTGAATCTTGTACTTCAAGCTCTACTACAAAATTAAGACCCCTTGTCAAGATTCAATTCATTTTACTCTTTTCACTCCAAAAACAAGCCCTTCTAATGCCTAACTTGATTTGTGTGTCGTGCCAACCTACCCTTTCCAAGCAACTAGGACTTGAATCTTGCAAGGTAAGAGAACAACACTTGCTTACACACTTCTTCGTTTTGGTTTGTTGATTCCATCTTGTTTGAATTCCTCCTTGGTTGTGTGACTCACACCTTTGTGAGAGTTTGTTGTTGATCATTACCACAAGATTTGGTATCCATCCCGTTGCTCCACAAACCCAAGCTGACCCCACCCTCGACCGCTTTTGGCAACAATACGAAGAACTGATCTGAGAGATGATCCACACCCTAATCAATAATGAGTCCTCACCCGAGGGCTAGAAGACCTCGTGTGAGGCTTTGTCCCGTCCTCTCATGGCTCGTCCAAGGCCGGACGCAAACGCGTCCAAGTGCACAACCCATCGTTTTGGGATGGCCCGAAGAATGAAGGTGGTGGAGGTGTCGAGCGGAGAAGAGGGAGAAGAAGTGGCTGAGATGGAAGTGATAGATATTTCAAGTGATGAGGAGAGTGATAGAGAGAAGGTGGTGGAGGTCGTGGACCTCACAACTGGGGATGAGTCTATGGCATGGGTCCGAGGGATGGCTGAATGATTAAGAGTTCAAAGTGGAAGTTTGGGGGTACATGAATGAGGAGTCCGAGAGTGAGGACCCGAGTGAGGGTAGTCCGACCATGGGGGTTGAGGGTGATACGCCTAGTGAAGGTGAACCAACCATGGGGTCCAAGGGAGAAGATTTGAGTGAGAGTGAGGGAACTATGGTGTCCGAAAGTGAGGGACTTAGTGAGAGTGAGCCGTCAATGGTATCTGAAAGTGAGGGGTCGAAAGGGGTGAGGCCACAATGGGGGTCGACGGTGGGAGTGGCTCCAACATGGTATCGACTGAATTGGTCGACCGAGTGGGGATGCGGCCTCTAATGCTTGCCAAGCCCTACTTCTTGAAATGGCTCCTCGAAGATGATTTTGTAGCGGTCACTCACTACGCGTCCGTTCCGCTTGTAATTGGACCTTATCATGACTTGACTTATCATGATGTCATACCTATTAGTCCACCCATATATTATTCGAACGACCTTGGTAGTGGGACCTAGATGTTCTTCACAATGGGCGGTGGAATTGAACACGCATCACTTCAACCACGATGACAAACATACAAGCTCATGCCCATGTACCCGGATGAGGCGGAGCCGCTCATCCAACATGGCCCCGTGCAGTTTAGTCATCACTTAGTACCAACTTATAAATTCAAGCTTAAGGATTCGTGGTCAAATCCTTCACAAGAGGGAGAGGATGATATAATATGGCCCGAGGTGCCCTTGTGCCGATCCTCCCGCCCACATCGAAGACTGCTTGCACCCCTCGCATGCTTGGCCCTGAGACCCTGCCCCGTGCTCATGCTTTGGGCTCGGCCGACACCGCCCTTGCCCCCTTGGGTGAGTTGGACTCCGCGTGTCATTTGATGCCTCAGCCCACAATGGTGCCCATGGGCACAAGGTTAGGCCATGCCTAGACCGTGCCCCATATGCCACCCCACTCTAAGGCAAACCCATGCTTGTTTGCCCTTTCTCCTCGGGTGATGAAGCAAGCCCACCCAAGATACGATGTTAAGGAGGGTGATTCACCATCTTTTGTATGCCTTATCTTGATGTTTTTAGGAGGCTTTTGAGTGTTTTAGGCTAACTTTTAGGCTTTAGTGTTGCATTGTGGCTGAAGACTCAAAAGTGTGCAATTTGAAGATTTTGATGGATTCGTCTCTGCGTGTTTTCCGCGGGCGCGGTGAGACGACAGAAGAAGAAAATTGAAGACCCGAAGGCCGCGGGCGCGATACACTTGCCGCGGTCGCGGTAGAAGTGGATTGCGGGATTGTTGACTAGGCGAAGGCCGCGGTCGCGGCGGTCATGGCGCGGTCGCGGTGTCCACCGACTTCAACAAGACGCGGGAGCTATCTTTGGACCGACTTTCCTATTATCTTATTTTATTTTCGGATATTGCTTTCATCCCAAGACAATATTTAAGGGATTGTAGGTTGTTTTATTTAGTATCTTGAAACCTTTGTTTGAAGACTTGAGTTTTATGGAGATTATGGAGAACTAAACCTCTCTAGGGTTTGTTCATCAATGAAGCTTTAATCGATTAGTTTGTGAGATTCTAAATCCTTTTCCTATTCCTTTGGTTATTATTGATTCTCTTGTGCTTAATTACATGATTATTGATTGTTTCTCTAGGAGTAATTAACCTATTGAATTGATTGATCTTCTATTGTTGGGACGGGTTTGGACCGTGGACAAACCTATTCTGTGAAAACAACTTAAACCTAGATCTGTTGTCTATGCAACTAGGATTTAAGAAGAGAATTGATTGTTTGCTTGTGAAATTGACTCGTAGCTTGATTTCTCTTGCATGCATCCTATATATCCTTGTTCTTAATGCTAATATTGATTTGAGCGTCCTCTATCATTGTTAAGTATTTCCTGGACCGTGGACAGGAAATTAGTCAAGATTAGGATTGGAATTAACCATTGGATTAAAAGGAATTGGTGTGAATCAATGATCAGACAACTCTTTTAAAGTGGATTTGTTGAATGAACCTGTCTTTAGTACTTTGATTGATCTTGTGAAACTGTTGATTTGTCTTCTTGCTTTGGTGACTGAAAACTCTTGCATAAACTTCCCCCTTTGTTCTTTGTTGATACAAATATTAGGCTAGATACCTTAAGTTCTCTAGGGTTCGATCCCATACTTGCTCTCTATACTTAGTTTGTGTGTTTGGGTTATCTTTGACTTTGGATACAACGATTTTGCCCGAGTCAAAATTTTGGCGCTGTTGCCGGGTAACATAGGTTCTATTTAGTGTGATATTTGTGTTGACTATTGGGTGGACCTATCTTACGGTCCACACCTTTGCTACTGATTTCTTTGCAAGTGTTGTCGTTGATTTCAGGGGACAAGATGGCTGATCAGTCGATCATGCAACAATGTGCTCCAGATTTCGCACAACAACACATGACTGTTGAGTACCCCGCATTAGCTGAAGGGGTAGACTTTGTGGTGAAACCTGGCCTGATGATGCTATTAAACACCTGAAGGAGTTTGAGTATGTCTGTCTAGGCGCAAAGCCTGTTGGGATCACTACAGATCAAATCAATCTGCGAGCTTTTCAATTCTCTTTGTCGGGGTCAGCAAAGGATTGGTATACTCTCATAGTAAACAATCCTCACTCGCAGCAGATCACGACATGGGATCAGATGAGGGTTGCATTCTTGGATAAATACTTCCCTGTTCTAGTAAGGGCGGCCCTGAAGAAAGTGATACGTGATTGCCTGCGACGGGGACTATGGTTGGGGTTGTGGAAGCTTTTCAGGATCTTTGGGGAGTTTCGTCTGCTGCCCTTGCTCAATCTTTCCGCTTCTGACGAACTGAAGGCTCGCCCTTGGATTGGAAGATCCAACAAGGGTTGAAACCTTAACGGTGTAGAGATAGGGCCGGTTAGAGAACTGACGCCCTATGGGCCACCTGCGATATTCACAACGACGAATACCAATATGAGTAGGATGAATTTCACGCAAGCTAACAAATTTATGTAAATTGAGATTCTTTTTAGTCATGCAAATTTTGGTGATGTAAGAGGGGAAAAAACGAGACAAAGACGAGAAGGGAGAAGAGAGTGCGAGTAGGAATTGCGAGAGCAATTCCACTCGTGCGTAGATGATGATGGACGAGGGTAGTTGAATGATGGTTTTTGTTGATGCTCGAAGAATGATGTGACGATGATGATGATGATCGGCTGGATGGATTAAGCAAGACACGAAATTCTCCAAGAACAAGGCTCGAGCTTGGTTGGATTAAATCCCTGGAATTCAACTTGTAACGCAAGTCAAATTCCAAGGAAAACTAATCTGATTTTTATTGAATGCAAGGGTTCGAATATATAGTACAAAAGAAGCCAAAGATTCTATCAACTAACAACTTCCTAAGATAGATCTTTGCTTGGAAAGAAAGCTAAAAAGTTACTAGTGAAATAAGAGTTTAACTAGTGAAAAATAACAACTTGTAACAACTTCCATCTATCTTTAAAGGGCTGAATTGCGGCCCAAGTAAGGATGTTTTCGGATGCTTCCATGGATAAGGCCACGTCCTAGGCGTGTCCAACTCGTGTGTGAGCCGCGTCCAAGTGTGGTCCTTACTTGTGTCACAAGCTGTCCACAAAAATAGAAGGAATAAAAGTGGCAAGTGCCAAAAATAGCAAACCTTTCTAATCCTAAAAATAACTCAAAGATAGGCATGCCCAAATATCAATTCGGGACATGAGAGATGAGGGTGGTCCATTGTGGCTCATGTGAATCGAGCATAGCTGGGATGCGCGCCAAAAGAACTCTTGTCGCTTTCTTTAGCTTCCGGGCTCGATCTCTAGTAATTGGTCCATCGAAGGGAACTCGGGCTAGGTCCTCGATCTCTTGCGGAGTCATTGGTGCATGGTTTGCATCATTCTCCTCCACTTGGCTACGAAGCGTCCTCGATTCGTCGTCGGAGTCATCATCGGGGACATAGAGGGATAGGTCCGCTACATTGAATGTAGGATGGACACCATACTCTCCAGGAAGGTCCAGTCGATAGGCGTTGGGGCCGATCCGCTGAGTGATGCGAATGGGGCCGTCGCCTCTATCATGGAGCTTGGACTTGCGCTTGTCCGGGAACCTCTCCTTCCTTAGGTGCAGCCACACAAGATCGCCCACATCAAATTGCACATTCTTTCGACCCTTGTCAGCTTGGGCCTTGTATTGGGCAGTCTTGCGTTCAAGGTGCAACCTAGTGCGCTCATGCAGCTTCTTCACGAACTCAGCCCGCTTGTGTGCGTCGAACGACGTCTTGTCCTTGTCCTTCATGGGCTGGGGCGTGAGATCCACCGGGGTCCTGGGGTTCAAACCGTACACCACCTCAAAGGGAGTCATCTTGGTTGCCGAGTGCACCGACCTGTTATAAGCAAACTCTACAAAAGGCAAACAATCTTCCCATTTTTTGATGTTGGACTTAATCATGGTGCGTAGCAAGACGCCCAAAGTCCGGTTAGTAACCTCAGTTTGACCATCGGTCTGAGGGTGACAAGAAGTAGAATAAAGCAATCTAGTACCCAATTTAGACCACAAAGATTTCCAAAAGCAACTTAAGAACTTAACATCCCTATCACTAACAATAGAACAAGGAATACCATGCAATTTAACAACATGCTCGAAAAACAAGTTAGAAATATGCACAGCATCATCAGTTTTGTGACATGGAATGAAGTGAGCCATTTTCGAAAACCTATCTACCACTACAAAGATGCTATCTCGGCCCTTCCTAGTCCTAGGCAACCCTACAATGAAATCCATAGAAATATCTTCCCAAGGGCTCTTAGGTATAGGTAAAGGCTGGTACAAACCATGGTTAGTTAACTTTGATTTTCCCTTAGCACAAGAAACACAACCCTTAATAAACTTAAGCACATAATTCGACATTTTAGGCCAATAGAAGTGTTCCTTTAATCCTTGAAAAGTCTTTTCTAACCCACCATGTCCTCTAGTCTCATGCACATCTTGAACTAACAACCTACGATATGAAGATGAAGGTATACACAATTTTCCAGCTTTGAACAAATAACCATCATCTACAAAGTAAGAGTCATATTCACCATGCGCAATGCAATAATTGTAAATTTTTCCAAGGAAATCATCATTAGCATATAACTCACGCATCATGGAAAAACCTAACAATTTTGCATCCAAGTGAGCTAGAAGAACGTACCTACGTGATAGAGCATTGGCTACCACGTTTTCGGTTCCCTTCTTGTGTTTGACCACATAGGGGAACGTCTCCATGAACTCAACCCATCTAGCATGCCTTCGGCTGAGGCGAGATTGGCCCTTGAGATACTTGAGCGCCTCTGTTGGGACGCTATCAAGAACGCCTGCGTACTTGTTAGTGTTCCACACAACCGTCCCTTAGTTTTGATATGACAAACTCACTATGATTCTAATAAAGTTGTCCAAGTGTTCAGGAACGCCAGTGACCAAAAGGACAACAAGTGTGTATGGGCGTCCCATAAGCTTAGGGACACCAGCTAACAGGAAGTAAGGACGAGCAAGAGACTACTTGAGCAAGGACGGAGTCCCAAGCAAGTAGGAACGCAAGAAAGGAGTCCTTACTCACTAGCCGACAGGATGACATCACTCGACAATGTTTGATCATCCAAGGACACGTGGAGACCGATCCAGTAGCAGAGTCCAACACTACGTGGCGGACGATCTTGTAGCAGAGTTCATCAACACGTGGCGGCCGATCCTGTAGCGGAGTTCATCACACACAGCTGGATACAGGAAGCTTCCTCATCACCGCCAAACTCGTGGAAGAAGATCCTGTAGCCACGTACCTCAAGGGCATGATCGTCAGAACGAGAATGACGCCCTTCCCAAGTCCTATAAATACCGCAAGGCATTTATTGTGACGAAAACGCTTTCAAGAATATTCAGAGAGAATTATAGGAAAGCGGCTCACTCAAGAACACAAAGAACAAACTCAAGAACTCAAGAACAGTGCTAAGACTTTGAGTTAGATCGAGTGAGACTTGTAACACAAATCACAAAACTGTTTGTAATCAAAAGAAGAGAAAGAGAGTCCTACGAAGTACTGTAGGACGCAGGGATAGGAGTCCTTTAGTAGATTGAACTTGCTTAAGTTGAAGGCTTAGAGGAGTCCTTTACTAGTGGACTTAGGGAAAAGCTAAGTGCCAGAGAACTGTAAAGACTCGCCAGTACAACTGTAAGAACGTTCAATATAAAGGAAGAACTATTCAAAAATCCTCCAAGGAGGTAGAGGTTTACACTCAAGGACTACTTGGTCTTGAGTGGTTCCTCTATAACTCATTGCGTTCATTACTTACCTGTTTAGTACTATTTCCGCTGCATTACTCTAGGACGCTCCTACACCTCGTAGGAACGCCTAACCAAAGGACGCCTTTACCAAAGTAAAGGCAATCCCTCAGTACTAACGATCCAACAATTGGTATCAGAGCAGGCGCTCTAGATTCTTATTGAGTTGCAGGTAAAGATGGACATGGAACCCATTGGAATCTCTTTTGTGAAGCCTCCGCGTCTGACGGACGGCAACTTCAACCGTTGGAAAATTAGATTTGAGAATTTCTGCAGAAGCACAAATTATCAATGCTGGAACGTTATCAGAAAAGGTGATCTCAAAGTTCCGGAAGACAAGAAAAACAAAGAGGACGAGTGGGGTCCTGATGAATTCAAGCTAATGGAGACAAATGCTAAAGCAGTGTGCTTCCTTCAAGCGTCCCTCTGCGAAAGGGACGCCACAAGAGTTAGCAATCTCCCCACAGCAAAACAACAGTGGGAAGCTCTTGAGAAATTTCATGTGGGAACTGCAGAAATGAAAGAGGATGTCCAGCTGAAGATCAAAAAGGAGTTCTATGCTTTCAGTATGTTGCCAAATGAAACGGTAAACGACTACTCGTACCGTTTCGAAGGGCTCGTTACCAAAATGAAGAACTTGGGCATTCCAGAATCAGAAATCTCCATGAGGAATAGAGTTCAAGTAGTCATCGATGGGTTGACTGGAGTCTGGAATTTCGATAGGACGACTTTCAAAGAAAACACAGCCAACAAAACTCTAGATATGGAAGAGATCTATGGGAAGCTCAGGCAGTACGAAGAAAGAAGAATCTCTGACATGGCTCAGCTAGGAAAGAATCCTCAAACTGATCTTGCTTTGGCGTCCACAACACCAGAGTACGCCGAGTACCTACGTGGCCAAAGAGATCTAGCGCTGATGATGCAAAACAAAGAAAAACTTGAGAACTTGCGTTCCAAAGAGAAAGAAAGAAAGCCAAAGGAAGAGATTGACTCAGATGAGGAACTCTCTCTTATTCACAAGGCTCTCAAGTACTATAACAAGAAGAACAAGCATAGCAGCAAGAGCAAGTCCTACAAAAAGGAGAGTCCCAAGTACACAGAGGCTGAAATGAAGGAACTCACATGCTACAAATGCAACAAGAAAGGACATTTTGCCAAAAAGTGTACTGTGGGAACGTCCTCCAAGGACAAGAAGAAAGCTCTCATTGGAGCATGTACAGCTGCCTGGGATGATCTCAGTTCAAGTAATGATGAACGTGATGATCAAGTTGCATACATGGCAGTGGAGGACGCCCCAGTTGTTGAAGAGAACGCCTCCGACAACGAACAAGAGGTAACTCATGATTCCATGATGCGTTCTCTAGAAAAGTGTTCAAAACCAAAATTGCTTAAACTCATTGGTAAAATCATGGAGGAAAGTCTTGTTATGAAAAGAAGAATGGATGAACTCGAAGATGAAAATATTGTAGTTGAATGTGAGAACTGTAATTCAATGACTATTCAACTAGAGTCCTCATGTGAAGAAACTAAGTCCCTAAAAACTGAACTTGTGTGTCTTAAACTTGAGAACGCCAAGCTTAGGGAAGAAGTGAAAGTTTTGGGAAAGAGTCCCATAGTTGAGGAAGTGAAACCAATTGTCTTTGTCCCAGCTAAGCGTGATCTAGGTTATGAATCTGACTCTAGGAACTCTCTCCCTAGTGACTTTGAGGCTAGCAAAACTTCGGAACTTGAACTAGAAAGAGAGAAAACCAAGAATCTCCTTGAAAGAATTAGAGTCCTAGAGAGTGGAGAAAAAGGTCAAGAGGACTACTACACTAACTCTACCAGTCATAAAATTTACAAGAAAATTGCTAAAGGGGACGGTTCAAAAGTGTGTGATCCCCAAAAGATGAAGCAAAACAAAATCCAACGTCCCAACAAGAAGTACTACCTCGGTACTTACTATAGGACGTGTTGGTACTGTGGACAAGGTGATCATTTCAAATATGACTGTGTAGAACTTAAGGAAGACATTGAGAGTGGTAAAGCTGCTAGGACTAACAATGAAAATGCTAAGTCCGTTCCTAAAGCTAGTTCTTGGCGTCCTAGACGTTCTAGAAGTTCTTTCTGCAAAAATGCCATTTCTAATGATGTTAACTTAAATGATTATATGCCAGAACCAGAGTTCTATTATTGTAATGAGCCAGGTAAGGAACACCTTGCCTGGGTCGCCAAGAACTAACCTTATTTTGGCAGGTAGAAGTGAGGGGACGCCCATGGATCATTGATAGTGGCGCCTCAAATCATATGACAGGAAGCCAGATCCATCTCACTGTCTCGTTTGGCAATAAGGGCAAGGGAAAGATCAAAGGAACGGGAACTGCTATTCTTAACCCGTCCATCAAAGCAACCAACGTAAGTCTTGTTGAAGGACTTGGCTTCAATCTTCTTAGCGTCTCTCAGATGTGTGATCAAGGTGAAAACCTAGTCACATTTGACTCAAAGGAATGCCTCGTTATCAACAAGAAGTCCAACAAAGTCGTTCTCAAAGGAGTACGCCAAAACAATGTCTACATCTTCAATCAAGAGTTCAAGCCCAAATCAGAGTTGTGTCTATCTGCTTCAAAGAAGGACGCTGATCTCTGGCATTGCCGTCTTGGCCATGCTGGACCTAGCACAATCCTTAAGCTTCACCAGAAAAATCTTGTGAAAGGACTTCCCCAAATTGATCCTGAGACGGTTGAACAGTGCGAAGCCTGTATCAAAGGGAAGCAAACAAGAACATCTTTCAAGTCCAAAAATGAAGTCAGTACGAAGAAGCCTTTGGAACTTCTCCATATGGATCTTTGTGGACCAATGAAGACGCTGAGCTACGGTGGAAAGAGGTACATTTACGTTCTTGTAGATGATTTTTCTCGATTCACTTGGGTTCTTTTCTTGGCTTCCAAAGCAGATTGTTTTAATGCGTTCAAAGTCTTCATCAAACAAGTGGAAGTTGCCCTTGAGACGCCTCTCAAAGCTATAAGATCAGATCATGGGACGGAATTCCAGAATTCAGAGTTCCTGGCCTACTGTGATCAACATGGTGTCTCGCACAACTTCTCAGCTCCAAGGACTCCTCAACAAAATGGAGTTGTAGAAAGAAAGAACAGGACGTTGGAGGATATGGCAAGAACTATGCTTTTGGCTAATAGCGTCCCCAAGTACTTCTGGGCGGAAGCTATTGCCACAGCATGCTACATCATCAATCGTGCAATGATCCGTCCTCTCTTGAAAAAGACATCTTATGAGTTGTTGAACGGAAAGAAGCCTCGCCTTGACTATCTCAGAGTTTTTGGTTGTAAGTGTTTCGTTCACAACAATGATAAAGAGAAACTTGGAAAGTTTGATGCGAGAAGTGATGAAGCCATATTCCTTGGGTACTCTCTCACCAGCAAAGCATATAGAGTTTTCAACAAAAGGACTCTAAAGCTTGAGGAGAGTATTCATGTTGTGTTCAAAGAAAGTTCTTCTCACAAAGAAAAAGCAGGAAAGAAAGAACGCTCCTCGTCACAACAGCAGGACGACTCTGAAGATGAAGTTGAAGATTGGTTCTCTGAAAAGTACTATGTTCCTAAGAACGCTGCTCAAAATCCTGATGAAGTCTCAGTGGAAGTTCCCAGTGTTGTTCAGGGAGTTCCATCTCATAGTGAATCTCCAGTTCAACAAGATGTAGCTGAATCAAGTCAACAAGGTGGGCAAAGTCAAGGTGTGGACGCTCTCTCTGAGGGGGAACGCACTGAAGACGATGCTCAAGATGATAGTGATGATTCTGATGGAGACATTGATCCAAGATTTGCTCATTTATTTCAAAGGGAGTCCCGCTTCTCTCGGGATCACCCAACATCCCAGATTATCTCAGATCCTTCTCAAGGAGTTCAAACTAGGTCAGCTGCAAGCAAGTCCTAAAGTGCAAATTTGGCTTTCTGTGCATTCAATGCCTTTGTCTCTATGGTGGAGCCAAAGAATATCAAAGAAGCACTTCAGGACGCTGACTGGATTCAAGCAATGCAAGAAGAACTCAACCAGTTTGAAAGAAACAAAGTTTGGACTCTCGTCCCACGTCCCAAAGGCAAAAATATCATAGGGACGCGATGGGTGTTTAGAAATAAGCTTGATGAGAGTGGACGTGTGTCAAGGAACAAGGCAAGACTGGTGGCTCAAGGATTCAAGCAAGAGGAAGGCATAGACTATGATGAGACCTTTGCTCCTGTTGCTAGAATTGAAGCCGTTCGTCTTCTTATTGCCTTCGCCGCTCACAAAGGATTCAAGCTATTTCAGATGGACGTCAAGACTGCCTTTCTCAATGGAAAACTAAAGGAGGAAGTGTATGTTGCTCAGCCGCCTGGCTTCGAGGACACCTCTCACCCAGATCATGTGTACTACTTGGACAAAGCGCTATATGGACTTAAGCAAGCCCCTCGTGCCTGGTACGACAGGTTTGCGTCCTTTCTTTTGACTCATGGGTACACTAGAGGTTCAATTGATAAAACTTTGTTCATAAAGAAAGTTCATAAGGACATTTTGATTGCTCAAGTTTATGTTGATGATATTGTCTTTGGTAGCACTAACATGAAGCTTGTAGATGAGTTCAAGTCCTTAATGAGTAGTGAGTTTGAGATGTCCCTCATTGGAGAACTCAATTTCTTCTTGGGACTTCAAATTAATCAATTCAAGGAAGGGACGCGCATTCACCAACAAAAATATGTCCGTGAAATGCTTGAGAAGTACGGGATGAACACGTCCAAACCTGTTGCAACTCCTTGTTCTCCAAACTCGCGTCTTTACGCAGACGAACAGGAAAAGGACGTTGATCAAAAGCTTTACAGAGGGATGATTGGTTCTTTGCTCTAATTGACCGCAAGCCGTCCCGACATTATGTTTGCCGTTTGCTTGTGTGCACGCTTCCAGGCGAATCCAAAGGAGTCCCACATGCAAGAAGTCAAAAGGATCTTTCGCTATCTCAAAGGACGCGATGATCTTTGCCTTTGGTACCCCAGGAAGACATCCTTCAAGCTTGTTGGCTACTCGGACGCTGATTATGCGGGTCATGTAATTGATAGGAAAAGCACCTCAGGAATGGCACAGTTCCTTGGTTCATGCTTAGTCTCTTGGGGATCTAAGAAACAGAACTCTGTGGCGCTTTCAACTGCGAAAGCCGAGTACGTTGTTGCTGCCTCGTGCTGTTCACAAGTCATCTAGATCAAATATCAACTAGAGGACTACGGTATCAATCTTGAAACTATTCCCATTCGCTGTGATAACACAAGTGCTATTGAAATTTCTAAGAATCCTGTTTTTCATTCACGCACAAAGCATATTCAAATAAGACATCATTTCTTGCGTGATAATGTTGAACTAGGACTCATTAGTATGGAGCATGTAAGGACTGAAGACCAAATAGCTGATATTTTCACTAAGGCGCTTGATAGACGTCCCTTTGAGCATCTAAGGTTGCTCTTGGGGATGATAATTAAGTAGCAAGTCCCGTTCTACTATTCCCTCAATGATTGGCTATGTTTAGTAGATTCTAAGTGTTTAAGGACTGTTATGCATTGAATTCATATTTGCAAGGACGCTAGTCTAAAACTTCATATGTTTGCTACCTTGGAACGCCATTCAAATTTTTCTCTATTTTGTCTTGAAAAGAGTATCCCTAATCACCCAACCCTCATTATAAGCCGAAAAGATGGGAACTCTAAGCTTACCCTAGCCGAGAACTCCGCAAAAGCGTCCTATGAGCTTCATATTTTCTTTTACGGGACGTACTTGCGTTGTTCTCAACTGGTTCGAAAGGTGATCACAAGAACGGTAAGTTGGTTGTTGGTTTGCTTGAAGAGGTAAATTTTGCTAAGTATGAGAGAACGCTCAGTGGTTGTTGGTAAGAACGCCAGTTCAGTTGTTAAGGCGCAGTTGAAGAGTCAGAATTTTGAACTTTTGAAAGTGTGAACAGTGACCGTTGCTTTTGCTCAATGCTTAAGGGGGAAGTTTCGCCACGTGTCGAACAGTTAAACAGTGGTAATTACCGTTTGTGCCACCGCTTTCTCTATAAAAGGCCAGAACAGTCGCTCTCAGAATTTATTACGCTCAACCACTTTCTCGCCCTCAAAGTTGCTCTGACTTCTCTCTAGAACTCCGGCAGCTTTCTCTCACTAAAATCTCATCTGACAATGTCTCAACAACTAAAGAACGTGGCCGGATCTTCTACCGGCGGGAAGCGTAGAAAGCTGGTGAAGTCCCACTACATCGAGAAGCCAAGGCCTATCGTTCTCAATGAGTCTCTCTGTTGGGACGCTATCAAGAACGCCTGCGTACTTGTTAGTGTTCCACACAACCGTCCCTTAGTTTTGATATGACAAACTCACTATGATTCTAATAAAGTTGTCCAAGTGTTCAGGAACTCTAGTGACCAAAAGGACAACAAGTGTGTATGAGCGTCCCATAAGCTTAGGGACGCCAGCTAACAGGAAGTAAGGACCAGCCAGAGACTACTTGAGCAAGGACGGAGTCCCAAGCAAGTAGGAACGCAAGAAAGGAGTCCTTACTCACTAGCCGACAGGATGACATCACTCGACAATGTTTGATCATCCAAGGACACGTGGAGACCAATCCTGTAGCGGAGTCCAACACTGCGTGGCGGACGATCCTGTTGCAGAGTCCATCAACACGTGGCGGCCGATCCTGTAGCAGAGTTCATCATACACAGCTGGATACAGGAAGCTTCCTCATCACCGCCCTACTACGTGGAGGAAGATCCTGTAGCCACGTCCATGAAGGGCATGATCGTCCCAGTGAAATGACGCCCTTCCCCAAGTCCTATAAATACCGCAAGGCATTTATTGTGACGTTAACGCTTTCAAGAATATTCAAAGAGAATCATAGGAAAGCGGCTCACTCAAGAACACGAAGAACTAACTCAAGAACTCAAGAACAGTGCTTAGACCTGAGTTAGATCGAGTGAGACTTGTAAACAAATCACAAAACAAGTTTGTAATCAAAAGAGAAAGAGAGTTCTGCGAAGTACTGCAGAACGCAGGGATAGGAGTCCTTTAGTAGATTGAACTTGCTTAAGTTGTAGGCTTAGAGGAGTCCTTTACTAGTGGACTTAGGGAAAAGCTAAGTGCCAGAGAACTGTAAAGACTCGCCAGTACAACTGTAAGAACGTTTAATATAAAGGAAGAACTATTCAAAAATCCTCCAAGGAGGTAGAGGTTTACACTCAAGGACTACTTGGTCTTGAGTGGTTCCTCTATAACTTATTGCGTTCATTACTTACCTGTTTAGTCTTTATTTCCGCTGCAATTCTGAAAGGACGCCCCTACACCTCGTAGGGACGCTCGACCAAAGAACGCCTCTACTTCAAGTAGAGAACGTTCATCAGACTAACGATCCAACAATTGGTATCAGAGCAGTCGCTCTAGATTCTTACTGAGTTGCAGGTAAGGATGGACATGGAACCTATTGGAATCTCGTTCGTAAAGCCTCCGCGTCTGACGGACGGCCACTTCAACCGCTGGAAAATTAGATTTGAGAACTTCTGCAAAAGCACAAATTATCAATGCTGGAATGTTATCAGAAAAGGTGATCTTAAAGTTCCTGCTGACAAAGTTGACAAAGAGGACGATTGAGGTCCTGATGAGTTCAAGCTGATGGAAACCAATGCAAAAGCTATTTGTTTTCTTCAAGCGTCCCTCTGTGAGAGAGATGCTACAAGAGTTAGCAATCTCCCCACCGCAAAACAACAATGGGAAGCTCTTGAGAAATTTCATGTGGGAACTGCAGAGATGAAAGAGGACGTCCAGCTGAAGATCAAAAAGGAGTTCTATGCTTTTACTATGCTACCAAATGAAACGGTGAATGACTACTCGTACCGTTTTGAGGCCCTTGTCACCAAGATGAGGAACTTGGGCGTTCCAGAGACAGAAATCTCCATGAGGAACAGAGTTCAAGTAGTTATCGATGGGTTGACTGGAGTTTGGAACTTTGATAGGACAACTTTCAAAGAAAACACAGCCAACAAAACTCTAGATATGGAAGAGATCTATGGGAAGCTCAGGGGGTACGAAGAACGTAGAATCACTGACATGGCCCAGCTAGGAAAGAACCCTCAAACTGATCTTGCTTTGGCGTCAACAACACCAGAGTACGCTGAATACCTGCGTGGACAAAGAGACCTGGCATTGATGATGCAAAACAAAGAAAAGCTTGAGAACTTGCGTCCCAAAGAGAAAGAAAGAAAGTCAAAGGAAGAAATTGACTCAGATGAGGAACTCTCTCTTATTCACAAGGCTCTCAAATACTATAACAAGAAAAACAAGCATAGTAGCAAGAACAAGTCTTACAAAAAGGAGAGTCCTAAATACACAGAAGCTGAAATGAAGGAACTCACATGCTACAAATGCAACAAGAAAGGACATTTTGCCAAAAAATGCACCATGGGAACGTCCTCCAAGGACAAGAAGAAAGCTCTTATTGGAGCTTGTACAGCTGCATGGGATGATCTCAGTTCAAGTGATGAGGAACGTGATGATCAAGTGGCGTACATGACAGTGGAGGACGCCCCAGTTGTTGAAGAGAACGCCTCCGACAATGAACAAGAGGTAACTCATGATTCCATGATGCGTTCTCTAGAAAAGTGTTCAAAACCAAAATTGCTTAAACTCATTAGTAAAATCATGGAGGAAAGTCTTGCTATGAAAAGAAGAATGGATGAACTCGAAGATGAAAATATTGTAGTTGAATGTGAGAACTGTAACTCAATGACTATTCAACTAGAGTCCTCATGTGAAGAAACTAAGTCCCTAAAAACTGAACTTGTGTGTCTTAAACTTGAGAACGCCAATCTTAGGGAAGAAGTGAAAGTTTTGGGAAAGAGTCCCATAGTTGAAGAAGTGAGACCTATAGTCTTTGTCCCAGCTAAGAGAGGTCTAGGTTATGAAGATGACTCTAAGAACTCTCTTCCCAGTGATTTTGAGGCAAGCAAAACTTCTGAACTGGAACTTGAAAAAGAGAGAACTAAAAATCTCCTTGAAAGAATTAGAGTTCTAGAAAGTGGAGAAATAGGTCAAGAGGACTACTACACCAATTCCACCAGCCATAAAATTTACAAGAAAATTGCTAAAGGGGACGGCTCAAAGGTGTGCGATCCCCAAAAGATGAAGCAAAACAAAATCCAACGTCCCAACAAGAAGTACTACCTCGGTACTTACTATAGGACGTGCTGGTACTGTGGAAAAGGTGACCACTTCAAATATGACTGTGAAAAACTTAAGGAAGACATTGAGAGTGAGAAAGTTGCTAGGACTAACAATGAAAATGCTAAGTCCGTTCCAAAAGCTAATTCTAGGCGTCCTAGATGTTCTAGAAGTTCTTTCCACAGAAATGCCATTTCTAATGATGTTAACATAAATGACTATATGCCAGAACCAAAGTTTTATTATTGTAATGAGCCAGGTAAGGAACACCTTGCCTGGGTCGCCAAGAACTAACCTTGTTTTGGCAGGTGGAAGTGAGGGGACGCCCATGGATCATCGATAGTGGCGCCTCAAATCATATGACAGGAAGCCAGATCCATCTCACTTCTATCCAAAGTAGTGCCACGGGAGGAACTGTCTCGTTTGGCAACAAGGGCAAAGGAAAGATCAAGGGAACGGGAACTGCTATTCTTAACCCGTCCATCAAAGCAACCAACGTGAGTCTTGTTGAAGGACTTGGTTTCAATCTTCTTAGCGTCTCTCAGATGTGTGATCAAGGTGAAAACCTAGTCACATTTGACTCAAAGGAGTGCCTCGTCATCAACAAGAAGTCCAACAAAGTTATTCTCAAAGGAGTTCGCAAGAACAACATCTACATCTTCAATCAAGAGTTCAAGCCTAAATCAGAACTATGTCTATCTGCTTCAAAGAAGGACTCTAATCTCTGGCATTGTCGTCTTGGCCATGCTGGACCTAGCACAATTCTCAAGTTGCACCAAAGAAATCTTGTGAAAGGTCTTCCCCGGATTGATCCTGAGACGGTTGAACAGTGCGAAGCCTGTATCAAAGGGAAGCAAACGAGAACGTCTTTCAAGTCAAAGAACGAAGTCAGCACAAAGAAGCCTCTGGAACCCCTCCATATGGATCTTTGTGGACCAATGAAGACGTTGAGCTACGGTGGAAAGAGGTATATTTACGTTCTTGTAGATGATTTTTCTCGATTCACTTGGGTTCTTTTCTTAGCTTCCAAAGCAGATTGTTTCAATGCGTTCAAAGTCTTCATCAAACAAGTAGAAGTTGCTCTGGAGACGCCTCTCAAAGCCATTAGATCAGACCTTGGAACGGAATTCCAGAATTCAGAGTTCCTGGCCTACTGTGATCAACATGGTGTCTCGCACAACTTCTCAGCTCCAAGGACTCCACAACAAAATGGAGTTGTGGAAAGAAAGAACAGGACGCTAGAGGATATGGCAAGAACTATGCTTTTGGCTAATAGCGTCCCCAAGTACTTCTGGGCGGAAGCTATTGCCACAGCATGCTACATCGTTAATCGTGCCATGATCCGTCCTCTGCTGAAGAAGACGTCCTATGAGTTGTTGAACGGAAGGAAGCCTCGCATCGATTATCTCAGAGTTTTTGGTTGCAAGTGTTTCGTTCACAACAATGATAAAGAAAAACTGGGAAAGTTTGATGCAAGGAGCGATGAAGCCATATTTCTTGGGTACTCCCTCACCAGCAAAGCATATAGAGTTTTCAACAAAAGGACTCTAAAACTTGAAGAGAGTATTCATGTTGTGTTCAAGGAGAGTTCTTCTCACAAAGAAAAATCAAGTAAGAAAGAACGCTCCTCATCGCATCAGCAGGACGACTCTGAAGATGAAGCTGAAGATTGGACCTCAAGAAAATACTATGTCTCTAAGAACGCGTCTCCAAATCCTGAAGAAGTCTCTGTGGACGCTCCTAGTGTCATTCAGGGAGTTACATCTCATAGTGGATCTCCAGTTCAACAGGACGTAGCTGAATCAAGTCAACAAGGTGGGCAAAGTCAAGGTGTGGACGCTCACTCTGAGGGGGAACGCACTGAAGACAATGCTCAAGATGATAGTGATGATTCGGATGGAGATATTGATCCAAGATTTGCTCATTTATTTCAAAGGGAGTCCCGCTTCTCTAGGGACCACCCAACTTCTCAAATTGTATCTGATCCGTCTCAAGGAGTTCAGACCAGATCAGCTGCTAGCAAGTCCCAGAGTGCAAATTTGGCCTTTTGTGCATTCAATGCCTTTGTCTCTATGGTGGAACCAAAGAATATCAAAGAAGCACTCCAGGACGCTGACTGGATTCAAGCAATGCAAGAAGAACTCAATCAGTTTGAAAGAAACAAAGTTTGGACTCTCGTCCCACGTCCCAAAGGTAAAAATATCATAGGGACGCGATGGGTGTTCAGAAATAAGCTTGATGAGAGTGGACGTGTGTCTAGGAACAAAGCAAGACTGGTGGCCCAAGGATTCAAGCAAGAGGAAGGCATAGACTATGATGAGACCTTTGCTCCTGTTGCTAGAATTGAAGCCGTTCGTCTTCTTATTGCCTTCGCCGCTCACAAAGGATTCAAGCTATTTCAGATGGACGTCAAAACTGCCTTTCTCAATGGAAAGCTAAAGGAGGAAGTGTATATTGCTCAGCCGCCTGGCTTTGAGGACGCCTCTCATCCGGACCATGTGTACTACTTGGACAAAGCACTTTATGGACTCAAGCAAGCCCCTCGTGCCTGGTACGACAGGTTTGCGTCCTTCCTTTTGTCTCATGAGTACACTAGAGGTTCAATTGATAAAACTTTGTTTATAAAGAAAGTTCACAAGGACATTTTGATTGCTCAAGTTTATGTTGATGATATTGTCTTTGGTAGCACTAACATGAAGCTTGTAGATGAGTTCAAGTCCTTAATGAGTAGTGAGTTTGAAATGTCCCTCATTGGAGAACTCAATTTCTTCTTGGGACTTCAAATCAATCAACTCAAGGAAGGGACGCGTATTCACCAACAAAATTATGTTCGTGAAATGCTTGAGAAGTACGGGATGAACACGTCCAAACCTGTTGCAACCCCATGTTCTCCAAACTCGCGTCTTTACGCAGATGAACAGGGCAAGGACGTTGATCAAAAACTATACAGAGGAATGATTGGTTCTTTGCTCTATTTGACCGCAAGCCGTCCCGACATTATGTTTGCCGTTTGCTTGTGTGCACGCTTCCAGGCAAATCCAAAGGAGTCCCACATGCAAGAAGTCAAGAGGATCTTTCGCTATCTCAAAGGACGCGACGATCTTTGCCTTTGGTATCCCAGGAAGACGTCCTTCAAGCTTATTGGCTACTCGGACGCTGATTACGCTGGTCATGTGATTGATCGGAAAAGCACTTCAGGAATGGCACAGTTCCTTGGTTCATGCCTAGTCTCTTGGGGATCTAAGAAACAGAACTCTGTGGCGCTTTCAACTGCGGAAGCCGAGTACGTTGTTGCTGCTTCGTGCTGTTCACAAGTTATCTGGATCAAATATCAACTAGAGGACTACGGTATCAAACTTGAAACTATTCCTATTCGTTGTGATAACACAAGTGCAATTGAGATTTCTAAGAATCCTGTTTTTCATTCACGCACAAAGCATATTCATATAAGGCATCATTTCTTGCGTGATAATGTTGAACTAGGACTCATTAGTATGGAGCATGTAAGGACTGAAGACCAAATAGCTGATATTTTCACTAAGGCGCTTGATAGACGTCCCTATGAGCATCTCAGGTGCTCTTAGGGATGATAACTTTTAAGTAGCAAGTCCCGTTCTACTATTCCCTCAATGATTGACTATGTTTAGCAAATTTTAAGTGTTTAAGGACTGTTATGCATTGAATTCATATTTGCAAGGACGCTAGTCTAAAACTTCATATGTTTGCTACTTTGGAACGCCATTCAATTTTTCTCTATTTGTCTTCAAAAGAGTATCCCTGATCACCCAACCCTCATTATAAGCCGAAATGATGGGAACTCTAAGCTTACCCTAGCCGAGAACTCCGCAAAAGCGTCCTATGAGCTTCATATTTTCCTTTACGGGACGTACTTGCGTTGTTCTCAACTGGTTCGAAAGGTGATCACAAGAACGGTAAGTTGGTCCTTGATTAGTTTGAAGAGGTACAGTTTTGCTAAGTCTGAGAGAACGCTCAGTGTTTATTGAGGAGAACGGCATTTCAGTACTTCAGGTGAATTTGAAGAGCCAGAAATTTGAACTTTTGAAAGTGTATACAGTGACAGTTGCTCATGCTCAAATCTTAAGGGGGAAGCTTTGCCACGTGTCGCACAGTAAAACAGTGTTAATTACCATTTGTGCCACCGCTTCCTCTATATAAGGCCAGAACAGTCGCTCTCGTTCATTTATTGCACTCAACCAATTTTCAACGCAGTTCAAGCTCTGACTTCTCTCTAGAACTCCGGTGACTTTCTCTCTCTAAGTTTTCATCAGAATCATGTCTCAACAACAAAGGAACGTAACCGGATCTTCTACCGGCGGAAAACGTCGAAGACTTGTGAAGTCCCATCATATAGAGAAGCCAAAGCCAATCGTCCTCAATGAGTCTTTGCTGGACTTCATAAACAGGAAGCCGCGAACCCTTTACAATCTAATAAGGGAACGCATGGACCTTCCTGAGGTCAAGAGGGACGCTACAAAGACGAAGAACTACGAACGCTTCATCGAGCGTTTCGTCATGCCAAGTCTTCATAAAACAAATTACAAAGACTTGCCAGGACGGATGGACGACGTTCTGTTCTTTTCCCAATTTGGAGGTGAGAATCTTGGCCCTCTACTTGAGCTAATTCCCGATCTCCACAACGCCGTCCTGCCCGACTTCCCCATGTACCCAAAGGACTCTCTAGCTTACAGAATGCTCAAAGCTAGAGTTCCAACTCCCTCTTCCCCTCCTCCACAAGTTTCAACCACCACCACAAAAACCCTCAAACGTCCCACTCCTTCATCTCCTCTCTCCAAAACCTCCAAACAAATCTCCTCAAACCCCATTCAAATAGTGGATAAACTTCCACCTCACCTAAAGGAGGGACGCTCCAAGAAGACTCACTCCTCCTCAAATTCAAATCAACCAACTCCCAACTCCTCCTCCGTCCCCTCAACCATCTTCTCAAAATGCCATCATCCCCTTCCCTCCTCCGTCCCCGCTTAATTTGGCCCTTTTCCCCTCCGCCCCGGCTCACATCTCTCCCCCCAAGGACCCCGAGACTCCCAGATCTCGCCGTCCATCTTCAGAAAGTGGCCCAGAGGAGGCCTCGCGCACACTTGAGCACACCTTCCGCCGCCGTAAAGCTGGCGAGAAACCAAAGGTGCTAATGGCCAAGGAAGCGCCAGTGCAAATTGAGCACGTTCCCTCCTCATCTTCCTCCTCTTCCTCTGCCAGATCATCTGGAAGTGAGGAAGACGTCCCTGCTCAGGATTCCCCATTCATCGATGTCACTGGGGACTCCAATGACGCAGAGGAGGTGAACGCCCCTGCACAAGTGGAGGACGCTGGTCTGCACCAGGTTGCTCCGGGGAACGCCGAGCCTTCTCTCTCGGAAGAACTCGAGCGTGATGCTGAAGAGGTCCCTCCTTACAATCAATCTCTCCCCATCCTCAACCCCTCCCCAGCCCCACAAGAGATCCCCTCTCCCACAATCCAAACTGAAACCATCCAAGTCCTGGCGGACGCTGAGCCCACACATGAAAAATCTTCTGAAGCTCAGGACGCCGAAGGCACGTCCCAGGGTCAAACCTCTAATGCCCCTCCAGCCACATCTGGTGGTCAAGCTCATACAGATAAAGGCACAGAGGACGCTCCTTCAAGGGAAGATTCTGAAAATGACTCTGAGGACGAGTCAAGTGATGGCGAGGAGTCTGATTCTCCCAAAGGCAAACGTAAGAAGAAGCCCGACGGTCCCCCCGTGAAAGTCCTTAGTCCACTCGTATACTCCGAAGAGTGGCTAGCGTCTTTCACAAATGATAATGATGTCCAGGAGTTCCTTGAACTTCTGCGATTCCAGGGGTGGTTAACCGTAGGGCCTGCGCCAGCCGTGGTTGACAAAGAGCAGATTAAGGCGTTCTTCAAAGACCTGCGCTACAAATCTAAGGACGGCTCTCTTCATTTCAAAATCGATGGAGAGAAAGCCTCTGTCAGTGAACGCCAGGTTAGAGCCTTCATGGGTCTTGCTGCCAAGAAGCCCCCCTCTGACGCCTTGAGCTCCCTTCCTGAAGGTGGATTTGAGACAACGGATGAAGAACTGCCCCTGGTTGAGCACGTTTTTCAGGGCAAGAGGCCACTAGGACTGGACAGGGTTGCTCACGTTCTGAGCAAAGTTGGCGCAATCGCTCACTACTTTATTTGCCGCGCCGTCCTTCCAAGGCAGGAAAAGCGTTCAAGCGTTCAATCATGCATGCTAAGTTCCAATGTCAAAACTATTTTGCTGAAGAGTTTGTCATCATCAAAAAGGGGGAAATTGTTGGGACGCTATCAAGAACGCCTGCGTACTTGTTAGTGTTCCACACAACCGTCCCTTAGTTTTGATATGACAAACTCACTATGATTCTAATAAAGTTGTCCAAGTGTTCAGGAACTCTAGTGACCAAAAGGACAACAAGTGTGTATGAGCGTCCCATAAGCTTAGGGACGCCAGCTAACAGGAAGTAAGGACCAGCCAAAGACTACTTGAGCAAGGACGGAGTCCCAAGCAAGTAGGAACGCAAGAAAGGAGTGCTTACTCACTAGCCGACAGGATGACATCACTCGACAATGTTTGATCATCCAAGGACACGTGGAGACCAATCCTGTAGCGGAGTCCAACACTGCGTGGCGGACGATCCTGTTGCAGAGTCCATCAACACGTGGCGGCCGATCCTGTAGCAGAGTTCATCATACACAGCTGGATATAGGAAGCTTCCTCATCACCGCCCTACTACGTGGAGGAAGATCCTGTAGCCACGTCCATGAAGGGCATGATCGTCCCAGTGAAATGACGCCCTTCCCCAAGTCCTATAAATACCGCAAGGCATTTATTGTGACGTTAACGCTTTCAAGAATATTCAAAGAGAATCATAGGAAAGCGGCTCACTCAAGAACACGAAGAACTAACTCAAGAACTCAAGAACAGTGCTTAGACCTGAGTTAGATCGAGTGAGACTTGTAAACAAATCACAAAACAAGTTTGTAATCAAAAGAGAAAGAGAGTTCTGCGAAGTACTGCAGAACGCAGGGATAGGAGTCCTTTAGTAGATTGAACTTGCTTAAGTTGTAGGCTTAGAGGAGTCCTTTACTAGTGGACTTAGGGAAAAGCTAAGTGCCAGAGAACTGTAAAGACTCGCCAGTACAACTGTAAGAACGTTTAATATAAAGGAAGAACTATTTAAAAATCCTCCAAGGAGGTAGAGGTTTACACTCAAGGACTACTTGGTCTTGAGTGGTTCCTCTATAACTTATTGCGTTCATTACTTACCTGTTTAGTCTTTATTTCCGCTGCAATTCTGAAAGGACGCCCCTACACCTCGTAGGGACGCTCGACCAAAGAACGCCTCTACTTCAAGTAGAGAACGTTCATCAGACTAACGATCCAACACTCTCCTGGACTTCATCAACAAGAAGCCCAGGACGCTGTACAATCTTATAAGAGAACGTATGGAGCTGCCAGAAGTAAAGAACGATGAAGTGAAAACCAAGAACTACAAGAGATTCATTGAGCGGTTTGTCGTTCCCAGCCTCCACAACACAGAATACCAAGACTTACCTGGATGGATGGACGACGTACTGTTCTTCTCTCAGTTCGGAGGTGAGAACCTTGGTCCTCTTCTTGAACTAATCCCGGACTTGCACAATGCAGTCCTGCCCGAGTTCCCCATGTACCCAAGGAACTCCATTGCCTTCCAAATGACCAAGAACCGAGTACCAAGTCCTTCTCCTCCTCCTCCTGCCGCCCCCACAATAACAACCAAAAAGCTGCTTAAGCGTCCAGCCCCTTCTTCTCCCCTATCCAAATCTTCCCAACCCTTTTCCACCTCCAATCCAACGGAGATTGTGGACAAGTTCCCTTCTCACATTAAGGAGGGACGCTCCAAGAAAGTTCACGATCCAAGGCCCCTAAAAAAGGCCAAGACCTCAAGCGTCCCATCCTCTAACCCTCCCACCAAACGGCCAAGCACCACAAAAAGGCCGTCCAACCTTTCCAAAGAATCCACTCCTCCCCCTCAATCCCTCAAAATTGTTCAACTCCCCACCCCTCCTCCGTCCCCCCAACCCTCCAAAGCAAATGCCCTAATCCCCTTCCCTCCCCGCATTCATTCCCCTCTCAATCTGGCCAATTTCCCAAGTGCCCCAACTCATATCTCGCCCCTTAAGGACCCCGAGACTCCAAAGTCCCGCCGTCCATCATCCGAGAGTGGCCCAGATGAGACTGAGCGAACGTTTGAGCATACGTTTCGCCGAAGGAAGGCTGGCGAAAAGCCCAAAGTATTGCTCGCACGGGACGTTCCTGCCCAGATTGAGCACGTTCCCTCCTCCTCTTCCTCATCTAGCTCATCTGAGAGCCAAAGAGGTACGCCGGCTCAGGTTTCCCCTTTCATCGACGTCGTAGGGGATTCCAATGATGAAGCCGAAGGAGAAGTGAACGCTCCTTCAGAACAGGTTGAGGACGCTGGTCAGCACCAGGTCGCTCAGGAGAACGCCGAGCCAACTCTCTCTGAGGAGCTCGAGCGTGATGCTCAGGAAGTCCCTCCTTACAACCAATCCCTCCCAATCCTCAACCCCACCCCAACACCACAAGAAAACCCCTCCCCCACAATCCAAACAGAATCCGATCAAGTCCCAGCGGACGCCGAGCCCACAACATCTGAACAACAAACAGAGGCTCAGGACGCTGAGGGCGCGTCCCAAGGACAGAGGTCTGCTGATCAAGCCACAGCTGGTGGCGATGCTGAAAAGGAACAAGGCACAGAGGACGCCTCTGACAGTGACTCAGAGAAGGCTGAGGACGAGTCCGATGATGATGATGAGGACTTTGAGTCCCCCAAGGGCAAGCGTAAGAGGAAGAACGCTGGTGTGCCCGTCAAAGTCCTCAGTCCTCTTATTTATTCTGAAAAGTGGCTCGCCTCCTTCGATGATGAAGCTGTTAAGGAGTTCCTCGATCTCCTAAGATTTCAAGGATGGCAGAACGTTGGGCCAGCGCCGACAACAGTTGACAAGGAACAGGTCAAGGCGTTCTATAGCGATCTGCGCTACAAAGCAAAAGAAGGCTCCCTTCACTTCAAAATTGAAGGTGTGAAAGCCTCCATAACAGAACGCCAAATGCGCTCCTTCCTTGGCCTAGGTTCACGCAAGCCACCATCTGATGCTCTAAGCTCACTTCCTGAAGGCGGCTTCGAAACAACTGATCAAGAACTGCCTTTGGTTGAGCACATCTTTCAAGGGAAAAGGCCGATGGGACTCGACAGGGTAGCTCACGTTTTGAGCAAGGTTGGCGCAATCATTCACTACTTCATATGTCGCGCCATTCTTCCAAGACAGGAGAAGCGTTCAATCGTGCAAACTCACGATATAATTCTGATTGATGCAATTCTTGAACGCCGCCCAGTCAACTTAGCCAGAATTGCGATGCAACATATGGCCAAGTGTGGAAGGAAGAGGCACGCCTTGCCGTACCCTGGTGTAGTGAAGGCGATTTTGCAGTCTCAAGATGCTTATGACGAGAATGCTCCCTCTACAGAACTTGGTTTGAAATGGAACGCTAAGAAGGGCCTCGTTGAGATAAGGCACAATGAAGAGCTGCCGTCCGTGCTTAAACAGTTAGAAGCTGAGGCTGAGGAAGCCAGACAGATAGCAGAAGAAGAACGCTTAGCTGCTGAGGCTGAGGCCGCAAGGCTTAATTCCACGCCTCAAGCGTGTCCTCAGGACCAAGAGCCTGCTGTCGATCTTACAGCCCTTGATCAAATGCTCTTAGGGTCTTCTTCTCCAGTTCTTCCCACGGACGCTCCTTCATCAAGTTCAGGTCCTTTGCCCCGTTCTGCTCTTGCCAACATCTCTCAGCATCCTCCAGCAGAACTCATGGGTGCCATTATGGATAATCAGTGCCTCATCTTCTCTGCATTGAAGGACTTATCCTCTGCGTTCGCCAAGGCTGCTGAACTTCAAGAGCAATTGCTTCAGTTTTATCAAGATCATCGCCGTTCTCAGTGATTGCCACCACCCCTTAATCCCCTATCATTTTGCCTTTGCTTCTTTTGAACTTCAAACACTACGTTCTATGTCTGTAATAACTCTAAGTTTGTTTGAATGGCAATTACATTGTTTGCTTGCATATGTGTTTAAGCGTTCCACTGCTTTTAGTTATGTGTTTGTGCTAACGTCCTTATCACTTGTTATCCTTTTCGATGATGCCAAAAGGGGGAAGTGTAGTTTTGCAGAGATGCGCTATGAAATAGTTATCTAGAATAAGCAAGTGTTAAGGGGGAACTATTAAGTGAAACGTCTAAGGAACGCTCATGCTAGAATAAACGAGGACGCTTAGAAACTTTTCTAGGACGCGACTCTCTCCTTTAAATCCAAAAGCTAGAGAATCAAAGATTGAAAACTTGTGCTTATTAAAATTTCTCTAAGTGTTAGAGGACTCTTTTAAGTTTTCATGCATGCTAAGTTCCAATGTTAAAACTATTCTGCAAAAGAGTTTGTCATCATCAAAAAGGGGGAAATTGTTGGGACGCTATCAAGAACGCCTGCGTACTTGTTAGTGTTCCACACAACCGTCCCTTAGTTTTGATATGACAAACTCACTATGATTCTAATAAAGTTGTCCAAGTGTTCAGGAACTCTAGTGACCAAAAGGACAACAAGTGTGTATGAGCGTCCCATAAGCTTAGGGACGCCAGCTAACAGGAAGTAAGGACCAGCCAGAGACTACATGAGCAAGGACGGAGTCCCAAGCAAGTAGGAACGCAAGAAAGGAGTCCTTACTCACTAGCCGACAGGATGACATCACTCGACAATGTTTGATCATCCAAGGACACGTGGAGACCAATCCTGTAGCGGAGTCCAACACTGCGTGGCGGACGATCCTGTTGCAGAGTCCATCAACACGTGGCGGCCGATCCTGTAGCAGAGTTCATCATACACAGCTGGATACAGGAAGCTTCCTCATCACCGCCCTACTACGTGGAGGAAGATCCTGTAGCCACGTCCATGAAGGGCATGATCGTCCCAGTGAAATGACGCCCTTCCCCAAGTCCTATAAATACCGCAAGGCATTTATTGTGACGAAAACGCTTTCAAGAATATTCAGAGAGAATTATAGGAAAGCGGCTCACTCAAGAACACAAAGAACAAACTCAAGAACTCAAGAACAATGCTAAGACTTTGAGTTAGATCGAGTGAGACTTGTAACCCAAATCACAAAACTGTTTGTAATCAAAAGAAGAGAAAGAGAGTCCTACGAAGTACTGTAGGACGCAGGGATAGGATTCCTTTAGTAGATTGAACTTGCTTAAGTTGTAGGCTTAGAGGAGTCCTTTACTAGTGGACTTAGGGAAAAGCTAAGTGCCAGAGAACTGTAAAGACTCGTCAGTACAACTGTAAGAACGTTCAATATAAAGGAAGAACTATTCAAAAATCCTCCAAGGAGGTAGAGGTTTACACTCAAGGACTACTTGGTCTTGAGTGGTTCCTCTATAACTCATTGCGTTCATTACTTACCTGTTTAGTACTATTTACGCTACATTACTCTAGGACGCTCCTACACCTCGTAGGAACGCCTAACCAAAGGACGCCTTTACCAAAGTAAAGGCAGTCCCTCAGTACTAACGATCCAACAACCTCGTGATCGGTGTGAATCACGAACTCCTTTGGCCATAGGTAGTTTTGCCAAGTCTTAAGAACCCTTATCAAAGCATAGAGTTCCTTGTCATATGTGGGGTAATTAAGCTCGGCGCCACTAAGCTTCTCGCTGAAGTAGGCAATGGGTTTCTTCTCCTGCAAAAGCACGCCACCAATCCCATAATTGGACGCATCACACTCGACCTCAAAGGTCTTAGTGCAGTCCGGCAGTTGGAGGACGGGTGCGTGGCTCAATCTGTATTTCAAAGTTTCAAAGGCGGTCTCATGTTGCCTTTTCCACTTAAACTCTGCATTTTTCTTGGTTAGTTCATGTAAAGGCGAGGCAATAATAGAGAAATCACGCACAAATCGCCTATAGAAACCAGCTAATCCTAGGAAGGATCGAACCATAGTTTGAGTGGTCGGTTGAGGCCACTCTTGTATGGCTTTCACCTTACTATCATCAACACGTAGACCACTACTAGACACGACAAAACCAAGGAAGATAGTCGAAGATGAGCAGAAATCACACTTAGCAAGGTTAGCAAACAATTTCTCCTTTCGAAGACAATCAAAAACTGCATGCAAATGTCCTATGTGATCATCCAAGGTTTTGCTATAGACTAGTATGTCATCAAAGTAAACCACAACAAATCTACCTAGAAAACTGCGTAAAACATGATTCATTAAGCGCATGAAGGTACTAGGAGCATTAGTCAAGCCAAAAGGCATTACAAGCCATTCGTACAATCCATATTTGGTTTTAAAAGCAGTTTTCCATTCATCACCCTCTTTCATCCTAATCTGATGATAGCCACTTTTAAGGTCAATTTTAGAGAATAAAATCGAACCATGCAACTCATCAAGCATATCATCCAAGCGAGGTATAGGGTGGCGGTATTTTACCGTGATTTGATTGATGGCTCTGCAGTCCACACACATACGCCATTCGCCATTTTTCTTGGGTACGAGGATCACCGGCACCGCGCATGGGCTGAGTGACTCACGCACGTACCCCTTCTCCATGAGGTCCTGGACTTGGCGTTGTAACTCCTTGGTCTCCTCGGGGCTGGCGCGGTATGCAGCTCGGTTTGGAAGAGATGCGCCAGGCACCAAATCGATTTGGTGCTCAATGCCTCGAATGGGGGGAAGACCGGGGGGAAGCTCTTCGGGAAAGATATCCTGAAATTTATCTAAGAGAGAAGAGAGTTGCGGAGGCAGATTAGATATATCAATATTCATTAAACACAAATCTTTCCGCACAAGAAGGATACAAGAGATGCCGCCCTTAAGAGCGACGGACACATCCCGAGGGTGCGCCACAAAACATGGGCGTTGCTCAACGCCGCCTACAATGGATGGCTTGGAGACGTCATGGTCAGCAGCTTTGGGTCTCCAAGTGGTGGATGAAGGCGTGGAAGAAGGTGTAGCGGGGCGACCCTGAGGCGCACGCTTCGTCGGTGGCACATACGCCTTCGGAGGCGCACTGGACTGTGGAGCAGGCCGATTTGGATTCCCTCGTGCGTTTTGGCTGAAAATTGGTGAAGAGTTGGTACACTCAGTATGTGAGCCACCCACCAAATTTGAGCGCAATCCGCCTTCTGTAGTGCCGGGGGCACTCCGAGGCACAATTGAGGCACCGGCGCCGCTAGGGGGCCGCTGGGGTGCCTTGGTGTGCTTCTGTGGGGGCCGACCTCCATTTGGCCTCAAACTTAGTGGAGGCTCCTGAGATGATGTAGGGGAGCGGTCCACCAAATTTGGGGTCATTCTGGCACCGTTTGCCCGGGGGGCCTCATGTGGTGCCGTGGGCGTAGCCGCCGCCTGGCGCGCTGCGTCCTCTTTCGCCTTGGCTTCTCGAATCGCCTTGGCCTGATTTCTAAGTACCTGGTCCTGCAAAACTTCCTGTGGAGACATGGGTAGAAGAGTAATCCTCCTCCCGTTGTGGTTAAAGCAATATGTATTAAGGTAACCATCATGAATGACCTTCTTATCAAATAACCACGGTCTGCCTAGGAGTATATGCGTGCAATCCATGTAAGTCACATCACAAATCATGCTATCATTATAAGGACCTATGGAAAACTGGACGGTACATTGGTGAGTTATCAAATTTTCATTATTAGAGTCGTTTATGCCATTTAGTGAATATGAAGTTGATCTTTTGGTAGTGTCCAATTTTAGCATGTCAACAACTCTTTTATTGATCAAATTGCAACAACTACCACTATCTATAATGGCACATAACGACTGACCTTGCACACTCAGCCGAGTGTGGAAAATGTTCTCCTTTGGTCGGTAGGAGGAGACTCTTGGAGGTGTAAAGCACGCATGGCGACACAAGCTAGGGGCGGGTTGGTTGCGTCAGGTTCGACTTGTTCCGCATCGCCATCGTCAGCATAGTATGTCTCCTCCTCCACTTGAACGAAGCTTACATCCGCGGGGAGCTTGTCGCCTTCCGAGACGTAACCTTGGTCCGTGTAGAGAACTTGCTTGGCGTTGGGGCAGTCCTTGGAGACGTGCCCACGCTCTTGGCACCAAAAGCACCGGATGTCACGCACTCGCTCCAATGGTTTAGAAGCTGTGGAAGAGGCGGTGCGTGAGGATGCTTGTGCCGAGCCCTGAGATGGTGCCTTGGTGGTGTTGGAAACACCCCTGGGCTGAGAAGAAGAAAGATTAGTAAACCCAGAATTTGAAGAGTTAGGAAAGAACCTTTTTTGGGCGGGAAACTGCGTCTTTCTCTTCTGGAGCTGGTTATGAAGCAGCTGAGCTTTTTGGACGAGTTTGAGTACGTCCGTGATGGAATGGATCTCCAATGTCTCCCGAATTGGTTAGTTAAGGCCAGCCAAGAATTGGGTCCTCATGGACTGCTGCGATTGGTGGATGTTGGCCTTGTATGTGAGCTCCTCAAGCTCGTCAAAGTAAGCAACCGGGTCGCGGTTTCCTTGCCTACATGACGCTACTCGGAGCCTCATCGTCTCTAGATAGTCCTCGGGGACATGCTTCTTTTTGAGTAAGAAATTGAGCTGGGGCCATGTCTCGACGGGAGGTAAGCCTTGCCTATAGCGATCCGCCTTCGTACGCAGCCACCAACTCTTTGCTTGGCCGGTGAAGTGCACGGTAACAACGCCGACTCTTTCATGTTCAGCATAGCGGAGGAAGTCGAGGACGTTGTTGGTGCTCTCCTCCCATTCGAGGTACTTTTCAAGGTTGTAAGTACCGTCGAATGGAGGAATCTTGATCTTCACATCGCCTTTGAACTGGGAGTCACCCGCGTCTTGGTGCAAGAAAGGACGTCGGCCACGCCCATAGGCGCGGGGCAACTCCGCGGGTTCCTCCTCCCATTCCTGGTAAAAGTCGTCGTAGGGCCTCCGGTATTCCTGTTGTGGAACATATTGGAGCTCGTCCAGAGGGTCTTCGACACCAGGGAGGCGCTCAGCAGCAGGGCGCCTGAGAGGATCCGGGTTGTGTCGAGCCCGTTGGTGGTGTTAAGGGCCAGACGACAACTTAGGATCGTGGGAGTAGTAGCTAGGAGGATTGTCCTTGAAGCTAGCAAGAGTGTCGGTGTGAAGCTCTTGCACAAGAGGCACTTTGCCTCTAGAGTTGGAGCCGGACGCCACTTGAGTGGGTGGAGGGGGCGTCTTCTCCTTGGAGATGTGGGGCTGGCCAGACTTATGAGGGGAGCCCCTTGTTGGGAGAAGAGTGTTGAGGTGCTCGTTCATAAGTTGCCAGCGGGATTCGAACATGGGCTCCAGGGCCTTCATTGCTTCAACCACGGTCTTTTGCACCAACGAGGGGAGCTGCTCGTTGAGCTGAGCGGTGACCTCATCGACCACTAGCGAGATGGTCGCATTGTTGGGGTCGATGTTGTCGGGAGGGGTAGGGGAGGTTGGATCTTCAGCCATGGTGCCTGCACAAGGAATGCAAACGCGGCAGCGACAGGCTATATAGTGGTAGAAACACCGAGTAATGCAAGGAGCAACAAGATATTTCCACAATCAGTTAGTGAATGAAAGGACAAGCTAGGGACCCTAGAGATCAAGTAGACATGCACCCAAAGAGATGAATCGGATATGCAAGATGACAAGAAATCAAATAAAATTCAATTGCAAGTCAACTACTTGAATCAAGCATAAAGGGCATTCACAAGCTGGTGATAGTAATAAGCATGACAATATGCATGAAAGGCCAAAAGAAATGGGCTATCAATGTGCACGTAATGAGATGCGAATTACTAAGACGCTAGCGCACGGTCCAATCAAACAAGGGGATGCAATGCAAGTTCCAGTTTCCGGCGCAACAAGCAATGCATACAAGTGGGGGGAAAGAATGCTTGAACTAGGCAGGGTAGATCGAATTAAGCATGCAATCACTTATGAGCAAGACAAGAGAGCAAGAATGAGATGTTTTTTTTTTTGACGTAAGTCCTTTTTTTTTTTTGAAGCTCTCGGTAAGAGACTTTTTTTTTAACTAAAAACGAAACAAAAGAAGTATGCCATCAATGGAAACAATTCGATTTATACTACCAATGATACAACCTAGAAGCACAAATAAAAAGAAAGGGGAAAGGTGCGATTTTTAGTGGGAGAAAAAGGGACAAATTGCAATATTTAATCATGTTATCAAAACCAACCAAGTATGCATCCCACAATGACTTAGAACACAAGTAATGAGCATGCACATATGGAGAATCAAGAAATCAAGTCAAATTATGCAATATCATCCAAAACAAGTCAATGAGTAAACACAATCTAGCATGATCTTAACTAAAAGCAAGAAACTTGGGAAGCAAGAAACAAGCCAAAATCACGAGAGGGTGGGTGTGAATCCACTCGTGCGAGCCTAGATGGCTAGGTAAAGGTTCGGTTTTTTTTTTTTGTATGGAGGATGGCCGAATGGAGTCTAGGGTTTGGGTGGTGATTTTGTGGAGGCAAGTTTCAAACTTTTGGTACAAGCAAGGTAAGAACTGATTGTAAAAGCAAATTGAAGCAAGAACTTGGCAAAACAAGGTAGTCTCTGAGTACCACTTGATATGTGATTGCCTACGACGGGGACTATGGTTGGGGTTGCGGAAGCTTTTCAAGATCTTTGGGGAGTTTCGCCTGCTGCCCTTGCTCAATCTTTCCGCTTCTGACGAACTGAAGGCTCGCCCTTGGATTGGAAGATCCAACAAGGGTTGAAACCTTAACGGTGTAGAGATAGGGCCGGTTAGAGAACTGACGCCTATGGGCCACCTGCAATATTCACAACGACGAATACCAATATGAGTAGGATGAATTTCACGCAAGCTAACAAATTTATGTAAATTGAGATTCTTTTTAGTCATGCAAATTTTGGTGATGTAAGAGGGAAAAAAAACGAGACAAAGACGAGAAGGGAGAAGAGAGTGCGAGTAGGAATTGCGAGAGCAATTCCACTCGTGCGTAGATGATGATGGACGAGGGTAGTTGAATGATGGTTTTTGTTGATGCTCGAAGAATGATGTGACGATGATGATGATGATCGGCTGGATGGATTAAGCAAGACACGAAATTCTCCAAGAACAAGGCTCGAGCTTGGTTGGATTAAATCCCAGGAATTCAACTTGTAACGCAAGTCAAATTCCAAGGAAAACTAATCTGATTTTTATTGAATGCAAGGGTTCGAATATGTAGTACAAAAGAAGCCAAAGATTCTATCAACTAACAACTTCCTAAGATAGATCTTTGCTTGGAAAGAAAGCTAAAAAGTTACTAGTGAAATAAGAGTTTAACTAGTGAAAAATAACAACTTGTAACAACTTCCATCTATCTTTAAAGGGCTGAATTGCGGCCCAAGTAAGGATGTTTTCGGATGCTTCCATGGATAAGGCCACGTCCTAGGCGTGTCCAACTCGTGTGTGAGCCGCGTCCAAGTGTGGTCCTTACTTGTGTCACAAGCTGTCCCCAAAAATAGAAGGAATAAAAGTGGCAAGTGCCAAAAATAGCAAACCTTTCTAATCCTAAAAATAACTCAAAGATAGGCATGCCCAAATATCAATTCGGGACATGAGAGATGAGGGTGGTCCATTGTGGCTCATGTGAATCGAGCATAGCTGGGATGCGCGCCAAAAGAACTCTTGTCGCTTTCTTTAGCTTCCGGGCTCGATCTCTAGTAATTGGTCCATCGAAGGGAACTCGGGCTAGGTCCTCGATCTCTTACGGAGTCATTGGTGCATGGTTTGCATCAGAAAGACATCTCCAATCTGCAACAACAAAAAGGGGAGAGCTTGTACGATTATTATAATCGCTATAGAGGGCTCATTGCTAGTTGTCCATGCCATGGGTTTCCAGCTCGTGATCTCGTGTGGTTCTTCATGAGCGGTCTTAAGGAGTGGGACAAGAAGTTGATAATTGCTTCATGTGGAGGCTCTTATCTAGACAGAACTCCCCAGGAAGTCTTTAAAATAGTGGAAAACTTTTCCGAGGAGAATAGGAGCACAACACCTTCTTGCCCTGACGAGCCATCAGTTGAAGACCATCTTTCTAAGAAACTGGAGGAGATGAATGAGTTGTTCGATAGGAAAATCCGGGATATGAACTTGGAACTCGAGAGGAGAATGAGGGAGATTTCCGAGAAGATCAATATTACTCCTCATACACTGGTGAATGTGAGTGCTATGTCATTAAGGAGTGGACGAGAGTTGAGCACAGCGAGAGACGCTTCTGTGGATATTCCGCGCCCGCTCTCACCGAACCGCGCCCGCGAGATCTCGACAAAGTCTCACAGTGATGATCCAGCGGATGATCCGCGCCCACGCTCACCATATCGCGACCGCGGAAATCCGGCAGACGACGAAGGCTTCGGAAACACCGAAATCACGGATGCACCGCGCCCGCGGCCGAGGGACCGCGACCGCGGTTCGACTACAGAACCTGTGCATGATTATGTGAGGCCCAACTTTCCGCCCCTCAACTCTTACAAGCCACCACCACCATTTCCGGATGCTCTCAAGGATAGGAGGAAGCTGGCAAGCGACAAGGACATCTTCGAGACATTCGCTAATTGTGAGGTTAATATTCCTTTGCTCAAACTTGTTAAAAGTGTTCCTCGCTTTGCTAAATTTCTGAAAGAATTATGCACCATTAAGAGGAACCAACAATTGAAAAGGAAATCTAAAAAGGATGTTAAAGATCTTGAACAAGTGTCAGTTGTCTTTCAAAAACGCATGCCTAAAAAGTGTGGTGATCCTGGAGTGTTTGCTATTCCTTGTGTTATCGGTGATACTAGGGTAGAAAATGCTATGCTTAACTTGGGTGCTTCAATCAATGTCATGTCTCATGCTGTTTATAAGTCTTTAGGTCTAGGACCCTTGCAAGAAACTGACATAGTAATTCAATTAGCCGATTGGTCTACTATTCGTCATAGAGGTTTGGTTGAAGATGTGCTTATCATGCTTGGTTCTTTAATTTTTCCTGCTGACTTTTATGTGCTTGACATGACTCATGATTCGCATACAACTCCATTATTGCTTGGTAGACCTTTCATGAAAACTGGTAAAACATGCATTAATGTGAGTCAAGGCACACTATCCATGGAATTTGAGGGTGAGCGAGTTGAATTCAATGTCGCTGAAGCAATGAAATTTCCATCTGATGATCCTTTGCTATGCTCTGTTGATATTCTTGAACCTTTAGTGCAAAACCACTTTGACCACAATCATGAGGATGCATTAAAATCTGTCATAGAGTATGATGTCAAACCTTTTAATGTGGAATTTGCATTGTCTGCTGAAATGAATGATGTGGTTAGTAGCATGAATAGGAATGAGCATGATGTATTGGCCAATGGGCCCCCACTACTAACACCTCAGAAAGAGGAGCTCGTTCCTTTTGTTGTGCAGGCACCTGAGATAGAATTAAAGCAACTTCCTGACCACCTCAAATATGTTTTTTTGGGAGAGAACGAAACACTACCTGTGATAATTTCTAGTAAACTCTCTATGGAGCAAGAAGGGCGATTGGTGAAAGTACTTCAAGAGCACAAAACTGCGCTTGGATGGACCATTGCGGACATTAAGGGGATCAGCCCCTTTACATGTATGCATCGGATCCTATTAGAGGAAGGAGCAAAGCCATGTCGGCAACCTCAAAGGCGGTTGAATCCTCCCATGATGGAGGTTGTAAAGAAGGAAGTTCTCAAGCTCTACAATGCAGGCATGATTTATCCTATCTCTGATAGCACCTGGGTGAGTCCCACCCAAGTGGTACCTAAGAAGGGAGGAATCACCGTAGTGGAGAATGAGGACGGAGAAAAAGTTCCTCAAAGGCTGCTGACAAGGTGGCGTGTATGCATTGATTATAGGAAGCTTAACGCAGTCACTCGCAAGGATCACTTTCCTTTGCCATTCATTGATCAGATGCTTGAGCGACTCGAAGGCCGTGCTTACTATTGCTTTCTTGATGGTTATTCGGGATACTTCCAAATTGCTATTGCGCCGGAGGATCAAGAGAAGAAAACATTCACTTGTCCCTTTGGCACTTTTGCATATCGTAGGATGCCCTTTGGGTTATGTAATGCCCCCGGGACCTTCCAACGGTGTATGGTCAGTATTTTCTCCGAGTACATTGAGAATTTCATTGAGGTCTTTATGGACGACTTTACGGTTCATGGGGATGATTTTGACTCTTGCCTAAACCATTTGACACTTGTGCTCAAACGATGCGTTGAGACCAATTTGGTTCTTAATTCGGAAAAGTGTCACTTCATGGTTGAGCAAGGGATCGTTCTTGGACATGTAGTTTCATCCAAAGGTATTGAGCTCGATAAGGCAAAGGTTGACACCATCAAATCTTTGCCTTATCCTACTAATGTCCGCGAAGTGCGCTCCTTTCTTGGTCATGCGGGGTTTTACCGCAGATTCATCCAAGGCTTCTCCAAGATTGCAGCACCTCTCTGCGAGCTCCTCAAGAAAGATGTCTCTTTCACCTTCACAAAGGAATGTCGGGTAGCATTTGATACACTCAGGAAAGCACTCACTAGTGCGCCCATAATTCAACCCCCCGATTGGTCACGGCCATTTGAGATCATGTGTGATGCAAGTGACTATGCTGTAGGAGCCGTTCTCGGTCAAAGGGAAGCAAGAGTACCATCCGTCATATATTACGCTTCTATGACTTTGAACGACGCTCAGAGACTCTACACCGTCACAGAAAAGGAGATGCTGGCAGTTGTATTTGCTCTTGAAAAATTCAGGCAATACCTTTTGGGCACCAAGGTGAATACACCGATCATGCGGCTCTTCGTTATCTTATGACGAAGAAGGAGACCAAGCCACGCTTGATAAGATGGGTCCTCTTGCTTAGTGAATTTGACATCGAGGTGCGAGACAAGAAAGGTCTTGACAATGTGGTGGCTGACCACTTGAGTAGGTTGCCGAACGTAGTGGAACAATCAGAAAACCATGAGCAGATTAGGGGAGACTTTCGATGGCACTTTGTTCGAGCTGCACTCTGCATTGATTTCGCGCCCGCCTCACCCATACCGCTGCCGCGCTTTCGATGCAGAAGCGGAGGAAGAAACTGGTAACGATCCGCGACCGCGGCAGCCAGGCTGCGACCGCGGTTTCCCTCCAGAAGAGAACCGAGATTCTGGGACCGATCCGCGCCCGCGTCAGGACCACCGTGCCCGCGGTACAAGCCCAGACCCTCCGGAAGCTGTTCGGAACGAGGAATCTGTCCTCAAAATGCAGAAACTCGAGCCTTGGTACGCCAACTTGGTGAACTTTCTCGTCTCAGGAGCAATGCCACCTCACTACACTCAAACTCAGAAAGACAAAATCCGCAGTGAGGCTCGATTCTATGTTTGGGATGAACCATATTTGTGGAAGCATTATGCAGACGGCGTTATCCGACGTTGTATCCCGGATAACAAGGTAAATTCGATCCTTTCTTTTTGTCATTCTTATGCATGTGGGGGACACTTCGGTGTTGATAAAACTGCTAGGAAAGTTCTAGAAGCTGGATTTTATTGGCCTCATATCTTCAGGGATGCTCATGCTTTTTGTAGATCTTTTGATAGATGTCAAAGGGTGGGAAATATTTCTAGGAGAAATGAAATGCCTCAATCTCGCATGATATTTTGTGAAATTTTTATGTTTGGGGTATAGATTTCATGGGACCTTTTCCATCCTCCTTTGGGAATCTTTATATTTTGCTTGCGGTGAACTACGTTTCCAAGTGGGTGGAAGCGAAGGCCACCAGGACTGATGATTCAAAAGTGGTTGCAGATTTCCTTAGGCACAACATCTTTTCCAGGTTTGGCATTCCAAAGGCCTTGATAAGTGACAGGGGTACCCACTTTTGCAATAAGACCATCAACGCTCTTTTGAATAAGTACCATGTCACTCAAAAGGTCTCTACCGCCTATCATCCGCAAACGAATGGGCAGGCAGAGGTATCCAACAAGGAGATCAAATCTATTCTGGAGAAAACGGTGGCCCCGAACCGAAAGGATTGGAGCTTAAGGCTCAATGACGCTTTATGGGCATACCCTACAGCTTACAAAACCCCCATTGGCATGTCCCCCTTCCGACTAGTCTATGGGAAAGTTTGTCATCTCCCTATGGAACTTGAGCACAAGGCATATTGGGCTATAAAAAAATGCAACATGCGCATTGATGAGGACGGTGCCTTTCGAAAGCTACAAATCCAGGAGTTGGAAGAACTAAGGTTGGAAGCTTATGATAACGCTGTGAGTTTCAAGGATAAGACTAAGGCCAAGCACGACAGGAACATTCTTCGGAAAGAATTCAAGGCAGGAGATAAAGTCCTCCTTTATCAATCCCGCCTCACACTCTTCCCAGGGAAGCTATGTTCTCGGTGGGCGGGCCCGTTTGTGATTTCACAAGTCTTTCCCCATGGTGCGGTAGAAATATTTTACCATGATGGCAAGCCTTTCAAGATGAATGGTCATCGATTGAAACCATACCATGAGAGCATACCGCAGGAAGTTTTAGATGAGCAGGACCTTGATGAACCCACTCCGGAGCCGGATTCTTGAAGTGTATCCACGTCGAGCCAACGACGTTAAACAAAAGCGCAGCTTGGGAGGCAACCCAAGGATTAGATAGAGTGTTTTCAATTCATAGGTTAGGTCGTTTTTACTTTTTGCAGACTAATGTGCAGGTACGAGGTCCGAAAGGACGCTCTGGTGCGAAATCGCGGACGCGGCAACCATACCGCGCCCGCGGATCACCAAAGATTCCCGGCGTACAAATACTAGACCTCCGTGACCGCGGCTCCTACGCCGCGCCCGCGGCGGCCCCCGGTTCGTATCTAAAAAAAAAGAAAAAAAATAGAATTGCTGACCTTTGACCGGCCAGACCGGTCGGCCCCTTTTCCTCTACCTAACCCCCATCTAAGTCCCCGGCAACGGCACCAAAATTTGACTCGGGCAAAGTCGTTGTTCCCTTATCAAAAATAAATCCCAAACATGCAAAGAAAAGTATAGTAGGCAAGCAAGGGGTCGAACCCAAAGGAATCAGTTTTTATTTAGATTTTATGGTTTTCATGCAAGTAATCAAAAGGGGGTTTTGAAAGTTGGTTTCAATCAAGGGTTATTGTTGGATCGTTAATACTGAGGGACTGCCTTTACTTTGGTAAAGGCGTCCTTTGGTTAGGCGTTCCTACGAGGTGTAGGAGCGTCCTAGAGTAATGCAGCGGAAATAGTACTAAACAGGTAAGTAATGAACGCAATGAGTTATAGAGGAACCACTCAAGACCAAGTAGTCCTTGAGTGTAAACCTCTACCTCCTTGGAGGATTTTTGAATAGTTCTTCCTTTATATTGAACGTTCTTACAGTTGTACTGGCGAGTCTTTACAGTTCTCTGGCACTTAGCTTTTCCCTAAGTCCACTAGTAAAGGACTCCTCTAAGCCTACAACTTAAGCAAGTTCAATCTACTAAAGGACTCCTATCCCTGCGTCCTACAGTACTTCGTAGGACTCTCTTTCTTTTCTTTTGATTACAAACAGTTTTGTGATTTGGGTTACAAGTCTCACTCGATCTAACTCAAAGTCTTAGCACTGTTCTTGAGTTCTTGAGTTTGTTCTTTGTGTTCTTGAGTGAGCCGCTTTCCTATAATTCTCTCTGAATATTCTTGAAAGCGTTAGCGTCACAATAAATGCCTTGCGGTATTTATAGGACTTGGGAAGGGCGTCATTCTCGTTCTGACGATCATGCCCTTGAGGTACGTGGCTACAGGATCTTCTTCCACGAGTTTGGCGGTGATGAGGAAGCTTCCTGTATCCAGCTGTGTGTGATGAACTCCGCTACAGGATCGGCCGCCACGTGTTGATGAACTCTGCTACAGGATCGTCCGCCACGTAGTGTTGGACTCTGCTACAGGATCGGTCTCCACGTGTCCTTGGATGATCAAACATTGTCGAGTGATGTCATCCTGTCGGCTAGTGAGTAAGGACTCCTTTCTTGCGTTCCTACTTGCTTGGGACTCCGTCCTTGCTCAAGTAGTCTCTTGCTCGTCCTTACTTCCTGTTGGCTGGCATCCCTAAGCTTATGGGACGCCCATACACACTTGTTGTCCTTTTGGTCACTGGCGTTCCTGAACACTTGGACAACTTTATTAGAATCATAGTGAGTTTGTCATATCAAAACTAAGGGACGGTTGTGTGGAACACTAACAAGTACGCAAGCGTTCTTGATAGCGTCCCAACAATTTCCCCCTTTTTGATGATGACAAACTCTTTTGCAGAATAGTTTTAACATTGGAACTTAGCATGCATGAAAACTTAAAAGAGTCCTCTAACACTTAGAGAAATTTTAATAAGCACAAGTTTTCAATCTTTGATTCTCTAGCTTTTGGATTTAAAGGAGAGAGTCCCGTCCTAGAAAAGTTTCTAAGCGTCCTCTTTTATTCTAGCATGGGCGTTCCTTAGACTTTTCACTTAATAGTTCCCCCTTAACACTTGCTTATTCTAGATAACTATTTTATAGCGCATCTCTGCAAAACTACACTTCCCCCTTTTGGCATCATCGAAAAGGATAACAAGTGATAAGGACGTTAGCACAAACACATAACTAAAAGCAGTGGAACGCTTAAGCAAACACATGCAAGCAAACAGATGAAATGCCATTCAAACAAGAGTTAAAATTATTACAGACCAACGGTCATAAATGTTTGAAATTCAAAAGAAGCACAGGCAAAATAACAAGGAATGAACGGGAGGTGGGCAATCACTAAGAACGGCTCTGGTCTTGGTAAAACTTGAGCAGTTGTTCATTAAGTTCATTTGCCTTGGAGAACGCAGAAGATAGATCTTTGAGAGCCGAGAAGATTAGGCACTGGTTGTCCATGATCGCACCCATTAGTTCTACTGGCGGATGTTCAGAAATATTTGCAGGAGCAGAGCGGGGCCTGGGACCTGAACTTGAAGAGGGAGCGTCTGGAGGGAAGGCTAGGGGAGAAGAGCGTCCTAAGAGCATCTGATCTAGAGTTGTAAGATCAACAGCAGGCTCTTGATCCTGGGAGAACTCTTGAGGCGTCGAAGTATGCCTTGCGGCCTCAGCCTCAGCAGCTAAGCGTTCTTCCTCAACTTTCTTTTGAGCTTCCTCAGCCTCAACTTTCAACTGTTTCAGAATGGATGGCAGCTCTTCATTATGTCTAATTTCAACCAGTCCTTTCTTGGCGTCCCATTTTAAGCCAAGTTCTTCAGAGGGAGTGCTCTCATCATAAGCGTCCTGGGACTGTAAGATTGCTTTCACTACTCCAGGGTATGGCAAGGCATGCCTCTTCCTTCCACACTTGGCCATGTGTTGCATTGCAATTCTGGCTAAGTTGATTGGGCGGCGTTCTAGGATAGCGTCAATCAGAATAATGTCATGTGTTTGCACAATTGAACGCTTTTCCTGTCTTGGAAGAATGGCGCGACAGATGAAGTAGTGAATGATTGCGCCAACCTTGCTCAAAACGTGAGCTACCCTGTCGAGTCCCATCGGCCTTTTCCCTTGAAAGATGTGCTCAACCAAAGGCAGTTCTTGATCAGTTGTTTCGAAGCCGCCTTCAGGAAGTGAGCTTAGAGCATCAGATGGTGGCTTGCGTGAACCTAGGCCAAGGAAGGAGCGCATTTGGCGTTCTGTTATGGAGGCTTTCTCACCTTCAATTTTAAAGTGAAGGGAGCCTTCTTTTGCTTTGTAGCGCAGATCGCTATAGAACGCCTTGACCTGTTCCTTGTCAACTGTTGTCGGCGCTGGTCCAACGTTCTGCCATCCTTGAAATCTTAGGAGATCGAGGAACTCCTTAACAGCTTCATCATCGAAGGAGGCGAGCCACTCTTCAGAATAAATAAGAGGACTGAGGACTTTGACGGGCACACCAGCGTTCTTCCTCTTACGCTTGCCCTTGGGGGACTCAGAGTCCTCATCATCATCATCGGACTCGTCCTCAGCCTTCTCTGAGTCACTGTCAGAGGCGTCCTTTGAAGGAGCGTCCTCTGTGCCTTGTTCTTTTTCAGCTTCGCCACCAGCAGTGGCTAGATTGGCATCAGAGGTCTGACCTTGGGACGTACCCTCGGCGTCCTGAGCATCTGTTGGGTTTTCTGTTTGGGGCTCAGCGTCCGCCGGGACTTGAATGGTTTCTGTTTGGATTGTGGGGGAGGGGTTTTCTTGTGGTGCTGGGGTGGGGTTGAGGATTGGGAGGGATTGGTTGTAAGGAGGGACTTCCTGAGCATCACGCTCGAGCTCCTTTGAGAGAGTTGGCTCGGCGTTCTCCTGAGCGACCTGGTGCTGACCAGCGTCCTCAACCTGTTCTGAAGGAGCGTTCACTTCTCCTTCGGCTTCATCATTGGAATCCCCTACGACGTCGATGAAAGGGGAAACCTGAGCCGGCGTACCTCTTTGGCTCTCAGATGAGCTAGATGAGGAAGAGGAGGAGGGAACGTGCTCAATCTGGGCAGGAACGTCCCGTGCTAGCAATACTTTGGGCTTTTCGCCAGCCTTCCTTCGGCGAAACGTATGCTCAAACGTTCGCTCAGTCTCATCTGGGCCACTCTCGGATGATGGACGGCGGGACTTTGGAGTCTCGAGGTCCTTAGGGGGCGAGATATAAGCTGGGGCACTTGGGAAATTGGCCAGATTGAGAGGGGAATGAATGCGGGGAGGGAAGGGGATTAGGGCATTTGCTTTGGAGGGTTGGGGGGACGGAGGAGGGGTGGGGAGTTGAACAATTTTGAGGGATTGAGGGGGAGGAGTGGATTCTTTGGAAAGGTTGGACGGCCTTTTTGTGGTGCTTGGCCGTTTGGTGGGAGGGTTAGAGGATGGGACGCTTGAGGTCTTGGCCTTTTTTAGGGGCCTTGGATCGTGAACTTTCTTGGAGCGTCCCTCCTTAATGTGAGAAGGGAACTTGTCCACAATCTCCGTTGGATTGGAGGTGGAAAAGGGTTGGGAAGATTTGGATAGGGGAGAAGAAGGGGCTGGACGCTTATGCAGCTTTTTGGTTGTTATTGTGGGGGCGGCAGGAGGAGGAGGAGAAGGACTTGGTACTCGGTTCTTGGTCATTTGGAAGGCAATGGAGTTCCTTGGGTACATAGGGAACTCGGGCAGGACTGCATTGTGCAAGTCCGGGATTAGTTCAAGAAGAGGACCAAGGTTCTCACCTCCGAACTGAGAGAAGAACAGTACGTCATCCATCAGTCCAGGTAAGTCTTGGTATTCTATGTTGTGGAGGCTGGGAACGACAAACCGCTCAATGAATCTCTTGTAGTTCTTGGTTTTCACTTCATCGTTCTTTACTTCTGGCAGCTCCATACGTTCTCTTATAAGATTGTACAACGTCCTGGGCTTCTTGTTGATGAAGTCCAGGAGAGACTCATTGAGAACAATAGGCCTTGGCTTCTCGATGTAGTGGGACTTCACCAGCTTTCTACGCTTCCCGCCGGTAAAAGATCCGGCCACGTTCTTTAGTTGTTGAGACATTGACAGATGAGATTTTAGTGAGAGAAAGCTGCCGGAGTTCTAGAGAGAAGTCAGAGCAACTTTGAGGGCGAGAAAGTGGTTGAGCGTAATAAATTCGAGAGCGACTGTTCTGGCCTTATATAGAGGAAGCGGTGGCAGAACTGTAATTACCACTGTTTAACTGTTCGACACGTGGCGAAACTTCCCCCTTAAGCATTGAGAAAAAGCAACGGTCACTGTTCACACTTTCAAAAGTTCAAAATTCTGACTCTTCAACTGCGCCTTAACAACTGAACTGGCGTTCTTACCAACAAGCACTGAGCGTTCTCTCATACTTAGCAAAATTTACCTCTTCAAGCAAACCAACAACCAACTTACCGTTCTTGTGATCACCTTTCGAACCAGTTGAGAACAACGCAAGTACGTCCCGTAAAAGAAAATATGAAGCTCATAGGACGCTTTTGCGGAGTTCTCGGCTAGGGTAAGCTTAGAGTTCCCATCATTTCGGCTTATAATGAGGGTTGGGTGATCAGGGATACTCTTTTCAAGACAAAATAGAGAAATTTTGAATGGCGTTCCAAAGTAGCAAACACATGAAGTTTTAGACTAGCGTCCTTGCAAATATGAATTTAATGCATAACAGTCCTTAAACACTTAGAATCTACAAAACATAGCCAATCATTGGGAGAATAGTAGAACGGGACTTGCTACTTAAAAGTTATCATCACCAAGAGCAACCTGAGATGCTCATAGGGACGTCTATCAAGCGCCTTAGTGAAAATATCAGCTATTTGGTCTTCAGTTCTTACATGCTCCATACTAATGAGTCCTAGTTCAACATTATCACGCAAGAAATGATGCCTTATATGAATATGTTTTGTGCGTGAATGAAAAACAGGATTCTTAGAAATTTCAATAGCACTTGTGTTATCGCAACGAATAGGAATAGTTTCAAGATTGATACCGTAGTCCTCTAGTTGATATTTGATCCAGATAACTTGGGAACAGCACGAGGCAGCAGCAACGTACTCGGCTTCCGCAGTTGAAAGCGCCACAGAGTTCTGTTTCTTAGATCCCCAAGAGACTAGGCATGAACCAAGGAACTGTGCCATTCCTGAAGTGCTTTTCCGATCAATTACATGTCCCGCATAATCAGCGTCCGAGTAGCCAACAAGCTTGAAGGACGTCTTCCTGGGGTACCAAAGGCAAAGATCGTCGCGTCCTTTGAGATAGCGAAAGATCCTCTTGACTTCTTGCATGTGGGACTCCTTTGGATTTGCCTGGAAGCGTGCACACAAGCAAACGGCAAACATAATGTCGGGACGGCTTGCGGTCAAATAGAGCAAAGAACCAATCATCCCTCTGTATAGTTTTTGATCAACGTCCTTTCCCTGTTCGTCTGCGTAAAGACGCGAGTTTGGAGAACATGGGGTTGCAACAGGTTTGGACGAGTTCATCCCGTACTTCTCAAGCATCTCACGGACATATTTTTGTTGGTGAATACGCGTCCCGTCCTTGAGTTGATTGATTTGAAGTCCCACGAAGAAATTGAGTTCTCCAATGAGGGACATCTCAAACTCACTACTCATTAAGGACTTGAACTCATCTACAAGCTTCATGTTAGTGCTACAAAAGACAATATCATCAACATAAACTTGAGCAATCAAAATGTCCTTGTGAACTTTCTTTATGAACAAAGTTTTATCAATTGAACCTCTAGTGTACCCATGAGACAAAAGAAAGGACGCAAACCTGTCGTACCAGGCACGAGGGGCTTGCTTGAGTCCATATAGCGCTTTGTCCAAGTAGTACAGATGATCTGGGTGAGAGGCGTCCTCAAAGCCAGGCGGCTGAGCAACGTACACTTCCTCCTTTAGCTTTCCATTGAGAAAGGCAGTCTTGACGTCCATCTGAAATAACTTGAATCCTTTGTGAGCGGCGAAGGCAATAAGGAGACGAACGGCTTCAATTCTAGCAACAGGGGCAAAGGTCTCATCATAGTCTATGCCTTCCTCTTGCTTGAATCCTTGAGCCACCAGTGTTGCTTTGTTCCTTGACACACGTCCACTCTCATCAAGCTTATTTCTGAACACCCATCGCGTCCCTATGATATTTTTGCCTTTGGGACGTGGTACGAGGGTCCAAACTTTGTTCCTTTCAAACTGGTTGAGTTCTTCTTGCATTGCTTGAATCCAGTCAGCGTCCTGAAGTGCTTCTTTGATATTCTTTGGCTCCACCTTAGAGACAAAGGCATTGAATGCACAAAAAGCCAAATTTGCACTCTGGGACTTGCTTGCAGCTGACCTTGTTTGAACTCCTTGAGAAGGATCTGAGACAATCTGGGATGTTGGGTGATCCCGAGAGAAGCGGGACTCCCTTTGAAATAAATGAGCAAATCTTGGATCAATGTCTCCATCAGAATCATCACTATCATCTTGAGCATCGTCTTCAGTGCGTTCCCCCTCAGAGAGAGCGTCCACACCTTGACTTTGCCCACCTTGTTGACTTGATTCAGCTATATCTTGTTGAACTGGAGATTCACTATGAGATGGAACTCCCTGAACAACACTGGGAACTTCTACTGAGACTTCATCAGGATTTTGGAGCAGCGTTCTTAGGAACATAGAACTTTTCAGAGAACCAATCTTCAACTTCATCTTCAGAGTCGTCCTGCTGTTGTGACGAGGAGCGTTCTTTCTTTCTTGCTTTTTCTTTGTGAGAAGAACTTTCTTTGAACACAACATGAATACTCTCCTCAAGCTTTAGAGTCCTTTTGTTGAAAACTCTATATGCTTTGCTGGTGAGAGAGTACCCAAGGAATATGGCTTCATCACTTCTCGCATCAAACTTTCCAAGTTTCTCTTTATCATTGTTGTGAACGAAACACTTGCAACCAAAAACTCTGAGATAATCGATGCGAGGCTTCCTTCCATTCAACAACTCATAGGATGTCTTCTTCAGCAGAGGACGGATCATGGCACGATTAATAATGTAGCATGCTGTGGCAATAGCTTCCGCCCAGAAGTACTTGGGGACGCTATTAGCCAAAAGCATAGTTCCTGCCATATCCTCTAGCGTCCTATTCTTTCTTTCCACAACTCCATTTTGTTGAGGAGTCCTTGGAGCTGAGAAGTTGTGCGAGACACCATGTTGATCACAGTAGGCCAGGAACTCTGAGTTTTGGAACTCCGTTCCATGGTCTGATCTTATGGCTTTGAGAGGCGTCTCAAGGGCAACTTCCACTTGTTTGATGAAGACTTTGAACGCATTGAAACAATCTGATTTGGACGCTAAGAAAAGAACCCAAGTGAATCGAGAAAAATCATCTACAAGAACGTAAATGTACCTCTTTCCACCGTGGCTCAACGTCTTCATTGGTCCACAAAGATCCATATGGAGGAGTTCCAGAGGGTTCTTTGTGCTGACTTCGTTCTTTGACTTGAAAGACGTTCTTGTTTGCTTCCCTTTGATACAGGCTTCACACTGTTCAACAGTCTCAGGATCAATTCGGGGAAGTCCCTTCACAAGATTTCTTTGGTGAAGCTTGAAGATCGTGCTTGGTCCAGCATGACCAAGTCGGCGATGCCAGAGATCAGCGTCCTTCTTTGAAGCAGATAGACATAATTCTGATTTAGGCTTGAACTCTTGATTGAAGATGTAGATGTTGTTCTTGCGAACTCCTTTGAGAACAACTTTGTTGGACTTCTTGTTGATAACAAGGCACTCCTTTGAGTCAAATGTGACTAGATTTTCACCTTGATCACACATTTGAGAGACGCTAAGAAGATTGAAGCCAAGTCCTTCAACAAGACTGACATTTGTTGCTTTGATGGACGGGTTGAGAATAACAGTTCCCGTTCCTTTGATCTTTCCTTTGCCCTTGTTGCCAAACGAGACAGTTCCTCCCGTGGCACTACTTTGGATAGAAGTGAGATGGATCTGGCTTCCTGTCATATGATTTGAGGCGCCACTATCAATGATCCATGGGCGTCCCCTCACTTCTACCTGCCAAAACAAGGTTAGTTCTTGGCGACCCAGGCAAGGTGTTCCTTACCTGGCTCATTACAATAATAGAACTCTGGTTCTGGCATATAATCATTTAAGTTAACATCATTAGAAATGGCATTTTTGCGGAAAGAACTTCTAGAACGTCTAGGACGCCAAGAACTAGCTTTAGGAACGGACTTAGCATTTTCATTGTTAGTCCTAGCAGCTTTACCACTCTCAATGTCTTCATTAAGTTTTACACAGTCATATTTGAAATGATCACCTTGTCCACAGTACCAACACGTCCTATAGTAAGTACCGAGGTAGTACTTCTTGTTGGGACGTTGGATTTTGTTTTGCTTCATCTTTTGGGGATCACACACTTTTGAACCGTCCCCTTTAGCAATTTTCTTGTAAATTTTATGACTGGTAGAGTTAGTGTAGTAGTCCTCTTGACCTTTTTCTCCACTCTCTAGGACTCTAATTCTTTCAAGGAGATTCTTGGTTTTCTCTCTTTCTAGTTCAAGTTCCGAAGTTTTGCTAGCCTCAAAGTCACTAGGGAGAGAGTTCCTAGAGTCAGATTCATAACCTAGACCACGCTTAGCTGGGACAAAGACTATTGGTTTCACTTCCTCAACTATGGGACTCTTTCCCAAAACTTTCACTTCTTCCCTAAGCTTGGCGTTCTCAAGTTTATGACACACAAGTTCAGTTTTTAGGGACTTACTTTCTTCACATGAGGACTCTAGTTGAATAGTCATTGAGTTACAGTTCTCACATTCAACTACAATATTTTCATCTTCGAGTTCATCCATTCTCCTTTTCATAACAAGACTTTCCTCCATGATTTTACCAATGAGTTTAAGCAATTTTGGTTTTGAACACTTTTCTAGAGAACGCATCATGGAATCATGAGTTACCTCTTGTTCGTTGTCGGAGGCGTTCTCTTCAACAACTGGGGCGTCCTCCACTGCCATGTATGCAACTTGATCGTCACGTTCATCATCACTTGAACTGAGATCATCCCAGGCAGCTGTACATGCTCCAATGAGAGCTTTCTTCTTGTCCTTGGAGGACGTTCCCACAGTACACTTTTTGGAAAAATGTCCTTTCTTGTTGCATTTGTAGCATGTGAGCTCCTTCATTTCAGCCTCTGTGTACTTGGGACTCTCCTTTTTGTAGGACTTGCTCTTGCTGCTATGCTTGTTCTTCTTGTTATAGTACTTGAGAGCCTTGTGAATAAGAGAGAGTTCCTCATCTGAGTCAATCTCTTCCTTTGGCTTTCTTTCTTTCTCTTTGGAACGCAAGTTCTCAAGTTTTTCTTTGTTTTGCATCATCAGCACTAGATCTCTTTGGCCACGTAGGTACTCGGCGTACTCTGGTGTTGTGGACGCCAAAGCGAGATCAGTTTGAGGATTCTTTCCTAGCTGAGCCATGTCAGAGATTCTTCTTTCTTCGTACTGCCTGAGCTTCCCATAGATCTCTTCCATATCTAGAGTTTTGTTGGCTGTGTTTTCTTTGAAAGTCGTCCTATCGAAATTCCAGACTCCAGTCAACCCATCGATGACTACTTGAACTCTATTCCTCATGGAGATTTCTGATTCTGGAATGCCCAAGTTCTTCATTTTGGTAACGAGACCTTCGAAACGGTACGAGTAGTCGTTTACCGTTTCATTTGGCAACATACTGAAAGCATAGAACTCCTTTTTGATCTTCAGCTGGACATCCTCTTTCATTTTTGCAGTTCCCACATGAAATTTCTCAAGAGCTTCCCACTGTTGTTTTGTTGTGGGGAGATTGCTAACTCTTGTGGCGTCCCTTTCGCAGAGGGACGCTTGAAGGAAGCACACTGCTTTAGCATTTGTCTCCATTAGCTTGAATTCATCAGGACCCCACTCGTCCTCTTTGTCTTTCTTGTCTTCCGGAACTTTGAGATCACCTTTTCTGATAACGTTCCAGCATTGATAATTTGTGCTTCTGCAGAAATTCTCAAATCTAATTTTCCAGCGGTTGTAGTTGCCGTCCGTCAGACGCGGAGGCTTCACAAAAGAGATTCCAATGGGTTCCATGTCCATCTTTACCTGCAACTCAATAAGAATCTAGAGCGCCGGCTCTGATACCAATTGATGGATCGTTAGTACTGAGGGACTGCCTTTACTTTGGTAAAGGCGTCCTTTGGTTAGGCGTTCCTACGAGGTGTAGGAGCGTCCTAGAGTAATGCAGCGGAAATAGTACTAAACAGGTAAGTAATGAACGCAATGAGTTATAGAGGAATCACTCAAGACCAAGTAGTCCTTGAGTGTAAACCTCTACCTCCTTGGAGGATTTTTGAATAGTTCTTCCTTTATATTGAACGTTCTTACAGTTGTACTGGCGAGTCTTTACAGTTCTCTGGCACTTAGCTTTTCCCTAAGTCCACTAGTAAAGGACTCCTCTAAGCCTACAACTTAAGCAAGTTCAATCTACTAAAGGACTCCTATCCCTGCGTCCTACAGTACTTCGTAGGACTCTCTTTCTTTTCTTTTGATTACAAACAGTTTTGTGATTTGGGTTACAAGTCTCACTCGATCTAACTCAAAGTCTTAGCACTGTTCTTGAGTTCTTGAGTTTGTTCTTTGTGTTCTTGAGTGAGCCGCTTTCCTATAATCCTCTCTGAATATTCTTGAAAGCGTTAGCGTCACAATAAATGCCTTGCGGTATTTATACGACTTGGGAAGGGCGTCATTCTCGTTCTGACGATCATGCCCTTGAGGTACGTGGCTACAGGATCTTCTTCCACGAGTTTGGCGGTGATGAGGAAGCTTCTTGTATCCAGCTGTGTGTGATGAACTCCGCTACAGGATCGGCCGCCACGTGTTGATGAACTCTGCTACAGGATCGTCCGCCACGTAGTGTTGGACTCTGCTACAGGATCGGTCTCCACGTGTCCTTGGATGATCAAAGATTGTCGAGTGATGTCATCCTGTCGGCTAGTGAGTAAGGACTCCTTTCTTGCGTTCCTACTTGCTTGGGACTCCGTCCTTGCTCAAGTAGTCTCTTGCTCGTCCTTACTTCCTGTTGGCTGGCGTCCCTAAGCTTATGGGACGCCCATACACACTTGTTGTCCTTTTGGTCACTGGCGTTCCTGAACACTTGGACAACTTTATTAGAATCATAGTGAGTTTTTCATATCAAAACAAAGGGACGGTTGTGTGGAACACTAACAAGTACGCAAGCGTTCTTGATAGCGTCCCAACAGTTATCAAGCAGAGTTTATCCAATCAATTCACTTTATTAATCCGTTGATCATGAATTCATCCACCTCTTTATATGCCTAGGTCAATTCCAATCCCAATCTTTAGCAATCGCAAGTCCACGGTCCAAGCAATTCTATAACCCTAAGCAAGGACGCTTAACCTAGAATTAGCATAGAGCACAGGGATATTAGGAAATCAAATCATGCAATCAAGCTACGAGTCTCATGCACAATTAAACCATTGAATACTCTTCCCTAAACTAATCCACGGTCCTAGAATAGAGTTGTTTCGAGAAATAGGAAAGATGCATAGACAACAACCAATCCTAAATCAAACAATAGATCTAAGTCAATCAAACAAGTTGATCAGGCTCATAAAATCAAACATAGATCATGGGATGAAGCATAAGAGTATCAATAAAGACCTAGGGATAAAGAGGTTACCAGAATTTCACAACTTCATAATAAAGCTTCCTTGATTGAATAAACTCAAGAGGAGAATTAGTTCTCCATTACAAAGAAAACTCTAATATTTATTGAAAGACAATTGATTGACAAGTAAGTTGGATATCTTAAAAACCTAGAAAGGTTCCCCTTATATAGCCCCAAAGATCAACCTTTTCGGACTAAGTAAGATAGGAAACCGAAAGATAAGAAAGGAAACAAGATAAAAACGGTGAAATCTCGTCCGCTTGAAAGTCGATCACACCGCGACCGCTGCACCACCACCGCGCCCGCGGCGGCCTTCAAATGGTCAAGTCCGAGTCGGCTCCTACTGCGACCGCGCCATAGGAACCGCGACCGCGGCCTTCATAGGTCTTGGTGGTTCGCTCCTTCACGCCACCGCGCCCACGTCATAGACAACGCGACCGCGATATCCATGCAGTGGCGAATCTTCGTCTTTAAGCTCTTTAACTCTTGATTATTCATACTTTGTGTCTTCGGTCTCGATATTACAATAACGCTCAAAACTAGCCTAAACACTCTCTAAATCATCTCAAAATACAAGAGTTATCCCATACAAAATAGCCTGAATCAAATTCCCCCATACTTAGATCTTGCTCGTCCTCGAGTAAGCTCAAAATAAATATAACAAGTAAGCACATCTAAGATCTCAGGAAATACAAGGGAAGATAAAAACACTCAGTTCACAACCCGAACCCAAAACAATAGAGAAATCATGAGCATAAAACAATGAAGCTCAAACACACACCTCACAATAAAATATAACACTCACGCTCTAAAAAGTGTAGAGCAACCTAGGATCTACCCAAATCTAACATGTAAGCCCCAAAGTCCCCAAGCAAGAATGATCCTAAAACACTCGAATTTTACCGCTCAATTCTGCTTAGGTGCCCTTTTGGGTTTTCACCTAACCGCTCTTTTCATTTTTCTCAAAGGGTGTGCTCACAAATACTCACATCACTCATGAACCTCATATTACCCCAGCCTAATGCTGGTCCGGGTTACCTGCTTATTACCTGAGCCGCCCTTTCGGGTTTTCGACTCATCCCAGGATTTATATGCCTTTTTTCAATTTCTTATGGCTCTTTCTATCTTTTTTTTCTTTTTTTTCTTTATAAAAACGAGCTAAAAGCGAGACGCAGTATGGTTGCCGCGAGCACGGGCTAAGTCGTTGTTCCTAGAAAACTCTAATCTTTATTTAGGTTAGGTGAAAATCTTTTGGGGTGGATTTGGCCAATCTCCGGCGGAATTCTCGCGGAGGCTTTAAATTTCGATCGGCGGCTGCGTTCTCGCTGTCTTCGCTGCATCCCGACCGCGACCGCGCCACTTGCATCGCGCCCGCGGTGTGCAGGAAACTCGAGGCCCTCTCTAGTGCTATTTCGCGCCCGCGTCAGCCCCGTCGCGCCCGCGCCCTCGATCGACTTCAGCTTTCGCTCTCTGGACGAAAACCGCGCCCGCGCCGGTCTCGTCTCGCCCGCGATTTCCCGACAGAACTTCCGGTATTCTCGTTCAACTCTAGCTTTTTATTCATGGCTCCTTTCAACGGGTTGAAGACTCTTAGTGGTCGGGCTAAGAAGAAGTGGAGTGAGCTTGAGGGTCGGACATTTGTGAGCACTAAATTCTTTGATGTCCCTACTCTGGATATGCTGGGTTTGACAGCTTATACTTCTGAGATGCTGCGTGGTGCTGGGTTGGACGGTATCCTTCATTTACAGGTCCCGACCTTTGAGGACTTGACTATCGAATTTTTATCTACGTATGAGTTTGATGAGGAGGGTACTCTTAGGTTTCATGCTTGTGATCAGCTGTGTGATGCCGGAGTAGGAGATCAAAGACTGTTTTGGTATTACTCGTCTCCCTAGGGAGAATTGGCTGGATTCTTTGTCTGATCAGAAGATGTATGAGTTCTGGCTTCAGTTGACAGGGCATCACTGGAGGAAGGGTGGCGAGCTGAACAGCAGGATTCCGAATCCCGCTGTGCGTTTGGTTCACAAGGTTATTGCTATGATGTTTCTGGGGCAGGGAGAGGTGAACAAGCTCCCGACCAATGACATGAAAGTGTTGTGGACTTGTTTTCCGGTTTCTCCTATTGTTTTTTATTGGTTGGCTTTATTCAAGAACAATGTGCGGGATGTGATGAAGGGTAGGAGTAACCGGAAGATATGTTTTGGTGGGATGATTACCTTGCTGGCTTTGAGATTTGTGACTATGGACCGGATTCGTGAGATGCACGAGCAGCCTCTCCCCGACGGTTATAGGCTTGATGTGCTTGCTCTGCGTAGGATTCATTGTTTGGAGGGTGATGAGGATGCTGGATGGATGTGGTGCATTGGTCATCCTCCTCAGCCGTTCATGAGGCTTCCGAGGCCATCTTTGGCTATTGGGTATCGGGCCTCTGATTTCCGTCTGCGTTCTGATGTAGAGATTGAGGAGCACCAATTTGTTGATGATGATGTGGCTATGGAAGAGGAGGTTGATGCTGTGCCTCAGGGTGATTGGGTCGAGCAGGTCCGCGCGTCGGGCTATGACATGACTGGATGGGGAGCCTCTTCTGCTTGGGCTCAGGGTGGTGCTGGTACTTCTGCTGCTGACGAGCCCTCTTATGGGCAGTACTATGATAATATATATGAGCAGCTGCACAACCTGTCTATCCGTCAGTCTGACTTGTCTACTGCTATGGGTTTGGTGGTTGAGGATCAGTCCGGTCTGCGGTATGAGATGATGGGGATGAGGAGAGAGCAGGAGGTCCAGACCCAGCTCTATCATGACATGTCGACTCAGGTCGATGATATGCGGGCTTCTAAGCAGAGGCAGGAGGAGTTCTTCAGGAGCATCTTTCCTTCCTATCCTGTTGCGCCTCCGGGCAGTCAGTCCTTCTTTTCTCCACCTTCTCAGTGAGTCTTCTGTTCTTCCCTCTACTTTAATTCTTGTTCTTATCTTCATTGAGGACAATGAAGGGTCTAAGTATGGGGGAGAGTATTCACTGATGTATATATGTACAGTTGTTGTTTCCGTTCCAAGAAAAAAAAATGAAAATGAAAAAAAAAATCAGAAAAAAAAAGAGCCAAAGAAATGAAAAAAGGCATAGAAAATCCTGGGATGAGTCGAAAACCCGAAAGGGCGGCTTAGGTAATAAGCAGGTAACCCGGACCAGCATTAGGCTGGGGTAAAAAGAGGTTTATGAGAGATGTGAGTTTTGGTGATCACACCCTTTGAAAAATGAAATGAGTGATTAGGTGAAAACCCGAAAGGGCGCCTAAGTAGAATTGAGCGGAAAAATTGGAATGTTTAGGATTTCATTCTACTTTGGGGCTTGGGGATTCATTATAAATGCTGGGTAGATCCTTAGATTGCTCTTTCATGATTTGGAGCCTTGAGCGTCTTGATGTATTTTTGTGAGGTGTGTGCTGAGCTTTCATGTTTTGCTCATTATTTCTCTACTTGGGTTCGGGTTGTGAGCTGAGAGTTTATGGTTGTCTTATTTCCCCTTACTTCCTGAGATCTTTTGATGAGTTGATTTGTTGATGTACTTTGAGCTTACTCGAGGACGAGCAAGATCTAAGTATGGGGGAATTTAATTCACCATCTTTTGTATGCCTTATCTTGATGTTTTTAGGAGGCTTTTGAGTGTTTTAGGCTAAGTTTTAGGCTTTAGTGTTGCATTGTGGCTGAAGACTCAAAAGTGTGCAATTTGAAGATTTTTATGGATTCGTCTCTGCGTGTTTTCCGCGGGCGTGGTGAGACGACAGAAGAAGAAAATTGAAGACCCGAAGGCTGCGGGCGCGGTACACTTGCCGCGGTCGCGGTAGAAGCGGATTGCGGGATTGTTGACTAGGCGAAGGCCGCGGTCGCGGCGGTCATGGCGCGGTCGCGGTGTCCACCGACTTCAACAAGACACGGGAGCTATCTTTGGACCGACTTTCCTATTATCTTATTTTATTTTCGGATATTGCTTTCATCCCAAGACAATATTTAAGGGATTGTAGGTTGTTTTGTTTAGTATCTTGAAACCTTTGTTTGAAGACTTGAGTTTTATGGAGATTATGGAGAACTAAACCTCTCTAGGGTTTGTTCATCAATGAAGCTTTAATCGATTAGTTTGTGAGATTCTAAATCCTTTTCCTAATCCTTTGGTTATTATTGATTCTCTTGTGCTTAATTACATGATTATTGATTGTTTCTCTAGGAGTAATTAACCTATTGAATTGATTGATCTTCTATTGTTGGGACGGGTTTGGACCGTGGACAAACCTATTCTGTGAAAACAACTTAAACCTAGATCTGTTGTCTATGCAACTAGGATTTAAGAAGAGAATTGATTGTTTGCTTGTGAAATTGACTCGTAGCTTGATTTCTCTTGCATGCATCCTATATATCCTTATTCTTAATGCTAATATTGATTTGAGCGTCCTCTATCATTGTTAAGTATTTCCTGGACCGTGGACAGGAAATTAGTCAAGATTAGGATTGGAATTAACCATTGGATTAAAAGGAATTGGTGTGAATCAATGATCAGACGACTCTTTTAAAGTGGATTTGTTGAATGAACCTGTCTTTAGTACTTTGATTGATCTTGTGAAACTGTCGATTTGTCTTCTTGCTTTGGTGACTGAAAACTCTTGCATAAACTTCCCCCTTTGTTCTTTGTTGATACAAATATTAGGCTAGATACCTTAAGTTCTCTAGGGTTCGATCTCATACTTGCTCTCTATACTTAGTTTGTGTGTTTGGATTATCTTTGACATTGGATACAACGATTTTGCCCGAATCAGAGGGCCCATATGGAGCAAGCAAACCTAAAGGCCATCACTACCGTGGATCAAGCCAAGACCGATGTGGTTGTAAGGCTCTTCGAGTTGGCCCAAGAAGGCCTAATTTTGTTTTAGCTTTTTTATTTAATTTTATCGTTTTTTCTTCTTCTCAAGGAGCTATATAAGGCCATGTAGGCCATCGTTTTTAAGTAGTTTATATCATTGTGAAAAAGACTTAGTCTTAAGACTTTGTAAGCTCTTTTCTTCTTCTCTTGGGTGCTTAACCAAGAGAGGGGGAGTTTGCCCTTGTGAGTTTATCAAGGGCCTAGTTGGACACGATTTAGGAGTCTATACCGAGTCGTGTTTGGCTTGCTTGGTTGGCTTTTGGTGTGTTCATCCAAAGGTTCAACTGCATACTTATCCTCGTTGAATACAAAGTCCTTTTTTCTCCACAAAATTTTATGTGTTTTGCTCCTCTAAATTCACATCACAAAGTCAATTTTTATCACCAACGTACCTTGTTCCAATCGCTTTCAAAGGTTCCTTCGACCCCAAACCTTAGGCGATCTGAGGACGGGACTCGTCATACAACACCTAAAACAAATAATTAACCATTAGTGTGAACCAAAAGCTATGAGTCTATGACACATAAGAAGAATTAACCTATATGAGATTCGAATCCACATATATGTGTAAATGCACATTGCTCTACATTTGAGCTAATATGCTACAAAAAGATATAATAGTATGTGTTTTGAACGACAAAGATGATTTTACCCTTAAATTTCCACATAATTACAAAAGTACCACCACCCTTTTTTAAACCTCAATCCTTCTATCTAGCTTCCCATTTCAATTTCAACCATACATTTTTTTTAAGCTAATGGTTGTTATTTGTTTATAGTTTATATACTAAGAGAGTTTTTTTTATTAGAAACACCCACTATACTTTATATAGGGCCGGACATTATCTGTGGGTGACTGACCCACCCTCATCACTCGATCCAATTATACGGGTAAACAACCGCAAAAAAGTGGGTGAGGAGTGGGTCAGGTGAAATGGTTGACGAGTTGAATATGGGTGAAATGCTATACCCATTTCACCCGACCTATCACCCAACCCATAACCCACCACCCATTTTACCCGTTTCTCATCCGTATACATTACATTAGTATATCATTTTTTTTGTTAATTGATGGTGATTGAGATGTAATGGAATGTGAACATGTTTTTATTAATTTTTGTTTGTATTAATTCTTAGCATTAGTACCTCAAAACTCGTGTAGTTAACTTAGATATTATTATTTTTTGGTCAAACCATTGGAAATTTACTTTAAGTAAACATAATATTTGCATTAATTACTTTTTTAATTAATTTTGAAATCTATAAATTTTTATTATATTTAAGAATTCACAAGTGATGGGTCACCCGATTCACCCACGTACGACGGGTGGGTCGGATATGGGTGAAGGGTTTCACGAGTGATGGGTAGGTTGGGTGATTTATTGTTATTCATGGTCAAGTGGTGGAAGTGCTCGATCCACACATAACCCGATCCGTGACCAGCCCTAATTTTATAAAAATTAAAAAGAAACAAAATAAAAAAAAATTTGATATAAATTTTTTGATAGAAGAGTTATTAGCTCAAACAAGCCAAAATTAGGCCACGTATAAGTTACAAGGATGGCTGATATGCGCTCATTAGTATAGGTTAACTCAGTATTTTAGGGCTATATTGAGTGTTCTAGGTTGGAGTTTGTGCGTAATTGTAATATTTAGGCCGAAGACACAAGGATGTAAGTTTCAAAGTTTTCATGACGTTTTGAGTTGTATACCCGACACCTCTTGCTTGCAAGGGCTATATCTGGAGATATAGTGGTCAGATTAAGCTCATTCTGGTTTCATTAGAAAGCTAACTCGAAGGGCTTCAATTTATGTGTTTACACCAGAGTTAGATTTCAAGCTGAAAAGGGTCAAAATAGTCTCCAAAGTGCGGTTAGTGAACAACACCGCGAGCGCAGTTTGAGAACCGCGGGCACGGTTTGGTGCCAAAGACGGAGTATATATCTTATCCTTCATAACCGCAGGAGCAGTTTGCCTAGCGTGGGCGCGGTTTTGCTATAGATCCAAGCGACGCGATTTCCTATCTTCTTTCCTTTTTCTTATTTGTCCTCTATCCTTATTTAGTTCGGGGAGCATGTTCCTTGGGTCTATATAAGGGGAGTCTTGCCTTTGGTTTTGAGGACCTTCTACTTTAGATTCAATTCACATCAAATTAATTCTTCTCTTTAGTTTAGTTTTCTTTTTATGGAGAGCTAGTCTCCTATGGTTTGTTCAAGGGAGAAGCTCTGATGTATGAACTCGTGAGATTTTGGTAACTAATTTCTATCCTTTGGTTAATATTAATTCTCTTGTGCTTCATTATATGAATGTTGATTGTTTCTCTAGGAGTAGCTAACCTATTGAGTTGATTGATTTTCTATTGTTGGATTGGGTTTGGACCATGGACAAACCTGTTTTGTGAAAATAACTAAACCTAGATGATCGGTCCGGGATCGGAGGGTCTCACAATTTTAAATTTATAAAACCGAACCTCACTTGTAGTAAAGAGGTAGGGTGTCGAACACTCGGGAGATCGTTTGTTGAATGTACCGAAAAGACTAAAAAGAGGTAAAAGAAAGGCAAAACGAGGAAAAACAAGAGAAATCACCTCGGACCGACACTTGTCACTTCGGTCCGAGGGTGGATCGAGGTTGATTTGGCCGGGACCGACTTACACTACGTCGGGCCCGATGTGTTGGGTACTTTGATTAGGCAAAAATAGTAGATCGGTCTTGGGTTTTTGGGTTCCTTCCCTAACTAGACTTGGGTAATTCCACCCCAATTCAACCAATAAGTGTTGATCCTTATGAGATCGAGGTTGCTAGCCTTCGATCCCTCCACTCTACACTTCGACCCAAGGGAGTTTTCACTCTCCTTCGATGTTAGGTCTAGTGATTGGGTCCGAGATTGCTCTCGCTTATTCTTATCAATCACAAGCCCTAAGCCCCTTGTTTTCACAAGAGAATTGAAGCTTAGTGTAGAGAGGATTCATAGATCAAGCACTCAAAGGCTATGGAATTGGGGGTTCACACCCAATCCTAGCTAGGGGATTCCCCCATAGCTCAAGACTATGGAATCTACTCCATCAAGTAAGAGAACAAAGCAATCAAATGGAAAAGCAAGCAAATCTCAATCATCAATCTCAACTCAAAGCCAAATTGCATTCAAATCTCAAAGTGTCAACAAGATCCAAGTCTTAATTCTACCAAATCAAAGCAAAACAAAGTACAAAACTCACTATCCTCCTCCCTAGGCCACCGATTTTCCTCTCTTCTCCTCCTCCCTTCTTCTCCTTGCTCTCCAAGTCTTCCTTGAGTCTCTAGAGAGTGATTTGGGTTGTGGTCTATCCAAACATGCCTTAATGCTCTCTAATCACCTCTATTTATAGCCTCCTTAGATTGGGGACCAAGGAATTCCCAATTTAGAAAGGGGCAAATGTGGAAAGTTACTAAAAATATGCCTTGGGGAACAATCCACTCCATTGCCGACTCGGATCGACACGGATGCACCTCGGGCCCGACGTTGGGAACGTCGGTCCTGGTCTCTGGCTGCTCGATCTCGGGCCCGACGTGGTGGTACTCGGTCCTGGGCCTCGATCCTTGTCTTCTTCTTGGGTTTCCTTTGGTTCCTCTTCATTCTTGACTTGGCTCTTCCGCTCCTTGACTTGGCTCCTTCATAAGCTCCTCCAAAACGTCCTCATTCTTGCCATTTTACCTACAAATCAAAGCAAACTTGCATAGTTTCCGACTCTTAAAGAAAACCGGGAACTAAGCTAAGAAGGAACGAAACTAACAAAGAAAAGAATGAAAAACACATATTTACAAGGAAAATTAACTACTAAAACACCTCCAAAATGAGAGACATCAGAATACCCCATACTTAAACTTGCTTGTACTCAAGCAATAACAATGTAAGCAAGACCGAAGCACAATCTTCAAGTAAAGCCTCATATGAAAAATCAAGTAAGAACAAGTGATAGACATGCAAGCAAGATTACATCATCACACATGATCAAGTGTTCAAGGAATAAAGTCAAGTACAACAAAGCCTCACTTTAGGTATGTGGAAATGTGTATCACTCATCATGTGTTTAGGCTTGAAAATGAACACTCATACTCAAAATCATGCAAGTAAAGACTTTACCATTGAAGCTAATATCAACAATTCCTCCACCTAGAGATGCCTATTACAATGCACACAAAGAATAAGAACTTGGCTCAATGGAGGTCCTCAAAGTGGTTCCATTCGGCCGGGTTGTAATGGGGCTTTTGGTATTTCTCAAGGTGGGAATTAATTTGGTCTTGTGGTGTTTACAAGGGGATTGAACCTTCTAGTCTCTCACCAAACTCACCAAATTCTTTCCACTTTCAACTTTACTCATCCAAAAGACTTTGATTTTTCTTCTTTCTTTCTTTCTTTTCTTTTCTTTTTCAACCCACACTTCACTTAACATTCCACTTCATCTTTGCACTACAATTTTTGTTGGATTTTTTTCACACTTTTTCCACTTACTTTGCACTGGACCGACTTTGAACTCATATCGGGCCCGAGGTTCTTTTGAACTCGGTCCGAACCATTTTTTTCACTTAAGCATTTTGCTTTCAATCCACTATTTTTTTTCAACTTTTCTTTCTTTCTTTCTCAACAAAGATGCACTACCCACTTGGGTTTATAACTCCATTCTTGCCCTTTACCAAAGAGAATCTCAACTCTCCAAATATTCTTCCAAACCTCTCACTAAAGTCTAATCCCATAAAGGTCAAGTCATATAGGCTAGGAATCACATTTTTGAGGAGTTTCAAACAAAGGTCTAAGGCTAAAATGGGGCTACAAACAACGGTTTCTCTTCAAGGTAGGATATGGAATATTTTGTGACTAAATGAAATAAAGTTCAAATCAATGTGACAAAGCATAGAACAAATCTCATATTGGCCTTGGAAAATAGATAAACACCTCAATAACAAGTATTACTTAGCATGTTTGAGCTAATTCACACAAGAAAATGAGAGATATGCAATATCGAACAAACATCCCTAAAATGGCCAAAAATAATCTCACAAGGTTCACTCTAGCTTAGTTGCATAAAACTCCATCCAAGAACTCATGTGCTCAATAAAAACATGCAAGACATCATATCACATTAAAAGCAACATCCATTTAGAGGCTAAACTATCCAAAAATATGCAAAGGACTTTACATGCTCACATCATCATTAGCCTTCTTTAGACATCTAAGATGGGAATTCCTAGCCCAAAACAAAATCTTTTTGTTCTTTTTCACACGATTTTTCAAATTTTTATGGTGTTTTTGCAAAAATTTTCTCAAACAAAGCAAAAGACACACACATATGTACAAACACTAGACACAAGAGAGTTTCCTTTTCCCATACCCCATACATAAAATATGCAATGTCCTCATTGCATCCAAATAAAACCAAAAGGGAAAATGAAAAGGGAAACTCACTAGACAAGGCGTTTGAAGCTAGGAAGAATGGTGAATTGTTGACATCGGCACATGGGGAGGGTGAAGGTGGAGCACCTTGTCGAACTTCTTGAGAGGTGGTCGAGACCACTTGCTCGTCTCACGTCCTAGTTGTTCGTCCATTTGCATCATACACCTTGACCCTTTGAGCTCATCATTTGCACTAAGAAGCACCTACAAGATCACAATAAAGACACATCCCAAAATACTTGCATTCAAGGGTGTTTAGAGAAAGGGTTAGCACAATAAGCTCAAATCCTAAAAATAAGAAAACAAGTCAAAAGAAAACAAAGGATACGAAAGGATACGTCGGGTTGCCTCCCGAGAAGCGCTCTTTTAACGTCATTAGCTTGACGTGCCGGCCACCTAATCTTGGTTAGGGTGGAAAATAAGGCTCGGGGTCCATGAATTCCCCAAGGACCATCTCATCACTCAAGTAGAATTGAGGCCATTCTCTATAGTTCAACCAAACATGCGCCTCGGCCTCGTCATAATGGCGGGGGACCCCATACTTAGACCAAGAATAATCGGAAATGAAATCCTCCGAGTATGGTCCATCCGCACCATATGACTCACAAGAAACCGTCACAAAAGAGCAAAGGACATAGGGCAAATGAGTCTCACATATGATCTTAGAGGCTTTCTCCTCGGGTTGGATCGACATAGGCGCCACATCGGGCCCGACTTCTTGCATCTCCTCCAAAGCTTGTTTGAACCGAGACTCGACTTTTTCTTTAATCATAAGAGAGGGAGAGCTTTCCTTTACTTCAATCCTTGCATGCTCAAGAGCCATGAGATAGTTTTCCTCCATTGTCACCGATCGAAGTGGGTGCAAGTCGGTCCCGACGTTCAGCATCACGTGCTTGGGGCAGAGTAGAGGCAAGGGAAGTGGTCCGACATCTGGGCAACTCGGGCCCGACATGTCCTCCAACTCGGTCCTTGATTGTAAAGTCGGTCCAACTTGCGAGCAACTCGGGCCCGACACACTGTGTACATCGGTCCAAGCTTGCTCACTCCTCTCGTCTTGTGGTGGCTCGACTCGGACCTCATCATAGCTCTCTTCTTCATCATAGCTCGAAAGTTGCTCTTGAGAACTCGGAAGGGATGCCCAAATATAGTTGGGTTGGGCGTTGTCGCTCATCCTCCATGAATTAAGTTCCTCGAATTGAGTCCTCTCTTCCTTGAATTGGGTTCTCATCTCCTTGAGCTCTTCTAGCCACTCAAGTGCCCATGGAGGAGTATCTTCGTAGCTCGGAGGTTGGTAGGGAGGTACTCCTTGCATTTGAGTGTAGGTGGGACTTCCCCAAGTGGGACTTCCCCAATAGGATTGAGCACCACCTCGTCCATCATAGTGGTCTTGGTTCCCATACACCTCTCTCATGTAGCACTCCTCCGCATAGGCTCTCTCTTGTGCCATTCTAATCCGGTCATTGAGTCGCTCACGAGCTCGTCTCTCTTCTCTTTCCCTTTGCTCTTCTGCCTCGTGGAGTTTTCTTTTTAGACACTTGATCTCCATCTCAAGGTAGAAAACCTTCCACTCATACTCATCATCACCATCATAGAAATCCATTTTTTTTTCTCTTTTTTTTTCAAGGAATCACCTACAAAAAAGACACAAACAAAACCCAATCAAAACAAACAAGGGGTTTGGGCTAGTCCCTCACCCTAATTACTACCAAATCAAAGACTCAACAAAAGATGGTACCTCAAACAAGTAGAACTCCCCGGCAACGGCGCCAAAAATTCTGATCGGTCCGGGATCGGAGGCTCTCACAATTTTAAATTTATAAAACCGAACCTCACTTGTAGTAAAGAGGTAGGGTGTCGAACACTCGGGAGTTCGTTTGTTGAATGTACCGAAAAGACTAAAAAGAGGAAAAAAAAAGGCAAAACGAGGAAAAACAAGAGAAATCACCTCGGACTGACACTTGTCACTTCGGTCCGAGGGTGGATTGAGGTTGATTTGGCCGGGACCGACTTACACTACGTCGGGCCCGATGTGTTGGGTACTTTGATTAGGCAAAAATAGTAGATCGGTCTTGGGTTTTTGGGTTCCTTCCCTAACTAGACTTGGGTAATTCCACCCCAATTCAACCAATAAGTGTTGATCCTTATGAGATCGAGGTTGCTAGCCTTCGATCCCTCCACTCTACACTTCGACCCAAGGGAGTTTTCACTCTCCTTCGATGTTAGGTCTAGTGATTGGGTCCGAGATTGCTCTCGCTTATTCTTATCAATCACAAGCCCTAAGCCCCTTGTTTTCACAAGAGAATTGAAGCTTAGTGTAGAGAGGATTCATAGATCAAGCACTCAAAGGCTATGGAATTGGGGGTTCACACCCAATCCTAGCTAGGGGATTCCCCCATAGCTCAAGACTATGGAATCTACTCCATCAAGTAAGAGAACAAAGCAATCAAATGGAAAAGCAAGCAAATCTCAATCATCAATCTCAACTCAAAGCCAAATTGCATTCAAATCTCAAAGTGTCAACAAGATCCAAGTCTTAATTCTACCAAATCAAAGCAAAACAAAGTACAAAACTCACTATCCTCCTCCCTAGGCCACCGATTTTCCTCTCTTCTCCTCCTCCCTTCTTCTCCTTGCTCTCCAAGTCTTCCTTGAGTCTCTAGAGAGTGATTTGGGTTGTGGTCTATCCAAACATGCCTTAATGCTCTCTAATCACCTCTATTTATAGCCTCCTTAGATTGGGGACCAAGGAATTCCCAATTTAGAAAGGGGCAAATGTGGAAAGTTACTAAAAATATGCCTTGGGGAACAATCCACTCCATTGCCGACTCGGATCGACACGGATGCACCTCGGGCCCGACGTTGGGAACGTCGGTCCTGGTCTCTGGCTGCTCGATCTCGGGCCCGACGTGGTGGTACTCGGTCCTGGGCCTCGATCCTTGTCTTCTTCTTGGGTTTCCTTTGGTTCCTCTTCATTCTTGACTTGGCTCTTCCGCTCCTTGACTTGGCTCCTTCATAAGCTCCTCCAAAACGTCCTCATTCTTGCCATTTTACCTACAAATCAAAGCAAACTTGCATAGTTTCCGACTCTTAAAGAAAACCGGGAACTAAGCTAAGAAGGAGCGAAACTAACAAAGAAAAGAATGAAAAACACATATTTACAAGGAAAATTAACTACTAAAACACCTCCAAAATGAGAGACATCAGAATACCCTATACTTAAGCTTGCTTGTCCTCAAGCAATAACAATGTAAGCAAGACCGAAGCACAATCTTCAAGTAAAGCCTCATATGAAAAATCAAGTAAGAACAAGTGATAGACATGCAAGCAAGATTACATCATCACACATGATCAAGTGTTCAAGGAATAAAGTCAAGTACAACAAAGCCTCACTTTAGGTATGTGGAAATGTGTATCACTCATCATGTGTTTAGGCTTGAAAATGAACACTCATACTCAAAATCATGCAAGTAAAGACTTTACCATTGAAGCTAATATCAACAATTCCTCCACCTAGAGATGCCTATTACAATGCACACAAAGAATATCTTTTACGATTTACATCTATTTAGTTATCTATCTTTCTTATAAAGCACTCTATCTTTAAGACCCCTATATATATATAGAGGGGGGCACGCATTGTACATCTACATTCATACACATAAACAATCAAATATATACGAGTTCAATACAAATTCACACGTTTTCAACATCAATTCTTTCGTTCTTGTTGCTTTGTTCAAGCCCGATCTAGGCCAAGGGGTCTCCAATCTTACTTGGTAGATTTCTGGCTCTAACAATTTGGCGCCCACCGTGGGGCACAGAATTTGGCAAATCACGAACGAAAGGAAACAAATTTCGATACAATCGACATCATATGCTCGTTTTCGCACAATCAAACGACTATACAACCAAAAAGCGATTCTGGGTTGCGCCGCGAGACCTCCGGGAGTGACGAGCTACCCAGATCGCACGCCTGGATGACAGACGAAGAAAGTAATTCCGAATGAAAGCAAACAACTTTCGATTCAATTAACATCCATGTTAGGAGCAAGAAGACAACATCAAAAATCAAGACGATGTTGGAAACGCCCAGCACAAGGAACAATAGGAGAAAGCTCGGGGCGCACAAGGTGGCTTGCTATCGGCGCCAACCAGAGATTCTCCAGGAGAAATCAGATTGACATCGAACTCTTCCACACCGGAGACAGCCAATCAAGAGATCTAGGACACAATTAGGACCTTAGGCGAAATCGGAATTTCCAGACAGCCGATCGGAGTTTCAACACGCGATCGGAGTTTCAACACGGAGTTTCTAGACGCGATCGGAGTTTCAACACGCGATTGAAGTTTCTACACGCAAACGGAGTTTCTAGACGGAGTATCTAGATGCGATCGCAAGTTTTACATGCAATCGGAGTTTTTTACACGCAATTGGAGTTTCTAGACGCGAGATCTAATCGCCACACCCATCTAACTGTCTTACTTAGAGAGCAAGCCAATCTAGTTGATTGCTGGATTGCTTCCAGATACTTCTAGAAAAATCACAGAGGTTATACCTTGATGGTCGCAAAGAAGTATCAAGAGACGTTACGGCTTCGACGCCATATCCCGGAGAAATACAACATGAAGCCAGCCCGGACATAACCATGACGAATCGACCTAGGTGACCCTTCTGGAGTCAGGATCATGCCTCAGTCCTTCATACACTGGTTTCCTCGTTCCTTTATCTTAAAATTCATTTTGCATCTTTCCTTTGCTAAAGATAATCTCTCTTTCACAATTTTACATCTTAAAAGCATCATCTTTTACGCTCATGCATGTTTACCGTTTGCTAGATTCCATTGATAGACGCATTGAGAAATCATATTAATCTGAATAGTAGATCTTCGTTGGAACACGATTGATCGCTCTATGTTTTTGAGGATTCTAAACTCCCCCCTTACTAACATTATGCATTACTCTTTTTGCCTAAGAGACAGGAACTTCACATACGAAAGTTCACGACCTTTTGTGACAACAAAGGATCCGTGCCCTCAGGTTATGCGATACCTAGATGACCTAGTAGGAGTTCCACATATTCAATGCTCAGGGAAGCACCCTTAACCAACACTTTTCGACTCTCATGTCAATTTCTTCCTTTTTATTTTCTGGATCTCGTTTGGAGCATATATACTCTCCACCCATTCTTGTTGACAAATTATCTAGAGTTACTACTATTACATGACGGTGTTTGATAACTAATTCAGATCTTTCCCTGTTTCGGTATCTAGACTCTGAAACTGACTAAGTTTTTCCCTACCTAGTACTCACATTACAGGTGGAATACTTACACATCGACTACGCAAGAAAGGCTCGTGCCAGCACTAGACGTTGGTTATTCACAAAACTTCAAAGTTCACAAGAAAGTGGTACACTATTCACCCAGCTCTACATTCTAGATAATAGTTCTAGCATTTAGCATTAGTTGAAACACTATTGTTCTTTCCTTCCTTTGCAATTCTTTCAGCACATTATATATATCTTTAGTATGACTACGCTTAAAGATTGTTTGCAAACTTAGCATGAACAGTGTCGTGCAAAGACCAGCACGACACAAAGTCTCCCCCCTAGGATACCTACCTAGTAGCCCTGATCAAGCTAACAACGGGTTACAACACTACTACACACACATCAACGCATGTTCCCGCAAATCTCGCGGAAGATATCCCGCAAATCTTGCGAGAAAGGATATTTTAGGCCCATAAGTGACCCAGGCATTTATCGCCAGAAATCCCACAAAACTCGTGGACGTAATGATTAGGCCCATAAGTTGACCTAGGCATGTATCGCTAGTATTGCAAAACTCGCACGAATATTTGGATCCATAAATAAGGCACAATTCGCCTGACACATATGCTAGCATCCGACGGATTAATCCACACATACTACCAGCTGGTTGTACAACCTAGATACACCATCAAAATTTAACATCATGAAGCTAACAAATAAGCTTGTTTAGTGATATCACGACCAACGACCGCTGAGACGCATTAAATACCTTTAAGGACTCTGTCACAAACGCATGCACCGCTCGAGCAAACACACACGTAAGTCTCTAGATACACTCTTTAGACACGGTACCTAGAATACATACCCATCCTAAAAACGGCTACGACCACGTAAGTAGGGTACAAAGACCCCCTACTAGGCAGTCCCCCTAGAACGGTAACATACATGTCCCACCATGAAGTCCCCCTGGAACGGTTACCAACACATATTACCAGACATTTCCCTCTGGTATGATCACAAAAAGTACTCTACCAGGCAGTTCCCCCTGGTATGGTTGCAAGAACATCTTACCAGACAGTTCCCCCTAGTACGATTTACGTACTGACAAAGCTCTAGAGCATACTCAAAATCGAGTAACCACTATTGCGGGACGCCGCATCACACTTACGTCCGGGGTACAGTCCTGGAACAAGCTTACAAAAACACCTTCGAAACATGCATCGAGCCACACCCTACAATCAAAGAACGAGTGTATTGTTCAACGAAAGACAAAAGCGAAGCAATAATTTCTAGATACAGACTCTAGAAATACACCTCCTTGCTTCGGAATAGGAACCATTAGACATGGCCTATCTACATTACTAGAAGGTAATCATAATACTGATTAACCTTATCATTACTAAGACAACGATCCACTCCATGCAACTACAAAATGATACAATAGAACAAGACCAAACGGTCACTTCTAGATACAGTATCTAGAAAATATCTTTCCCGAGTCGCTGGACTCAGCATGCTTACTTATCCAAGACGATGGATTTTTGGCATCTATGATGTTTTTGAATGAAGTACCAGTACCACACTAGACAGTGCCTCAATAGCATCAACAAGACGAAGTCATCTATAGACAAAAGCAAGTACTAACAGAGGAGAACATAAACAAAGTTACGCAAAGGAGTTTCGTCCAGCAGAAGGGTTACATTTCTGGATCTCATAGCAAGAACACGAACCCAGACAGGGGTATGCAAAAACTCTTACAAAATGAAGACGTCACAACACCAACAGAAGTTCTTGGCTTAGAGGGAAACAATAACAACACAGGGGTACTTGAAGAATCCAGATATCTACAATTGCTGGTGAACGTTTCTGGATAAGTAAACTAGAACTCAATGAAGCATGACCATCATGATCACAATCTGGCCGATCATCTCTGACCTAAGACTGGGGTTCGAGTACCTTCTAGAAGGCCTCAAACGACACTATATTCGCTATTTTGTCTGGGGTACGTTTGCAAGGTACAAGGTCTTACGAAAGATCTTAGTACTGGGGTACTGGACTAGAGATACCTGACAGAGTTTCTCTAGTGTACAGTTACGTCCTAGTAGTCATACTTCTCAGCAGCAAAATCTCAAGAAATCTCAATCCGATATATACACCTTCAGTTTCTCAAGCATCACCTTTACATGACAACGAGTGTAAGCTCTTGGTTTGTGACTTTAGCTAAGTCTATGCTATGGGCTAGCGACTTCGATTAGGTAAACGCCCGATGCTCACGGTTATCGTCAAGTAAACATGCCCAAAGTGCCCTACACAACTTCGATCACACCAATGCTGGCGGCAAGATGCCGTGGTCAGGTCCGTGCCTATAACTGACGACTTCGATAGAGTTCATGCCTCTAGTAAACACTTCTATCCTGTAAACATCAACCAAGGGTGTTCGAACTCTAGAATCCTCTTTGACGATGGTTCTGGACAAGTCAGCAAGGTTTTAAGACAGCAGAAACTTCGACGACATATTACGAATCGGCTTCCAACTCCATAACAGATATGGACTTGCAACCCGATCCGGGGGTATTGTTGGACCCAAGGCTTGAGGCCCATAATCCTTACTGAACCCGTACGCGTATCTGAATAGGCCCACGAGATCCGAAGTTGTTACTCAAGATAAAAACCGCCATATCGAAGTTGTTACACGAGACAATCCACCGTATTGAAGAAAATCTTATCATATCAAGAAGAATATCCTATCTATTGTTGGGCCCTATTACCCAAAAGCCCACGACGCGCATTAGAGCGGCCTGCAAGAAGCCCACGGAGCCCAGCGGCGATGTTCTAGAACATGATCCGAGTAACAAGTCATAATTTCGATATATTTGACCATCCAAGTATAAGATAAACTTAAATTATATCTATTAAGGATTCTTTCTACCTTATATAGGCGAAATCATATCAAATCTAGGGATATTATATCTTTTACGATTTACATCTATCTAGTTATCTATCTATCTTGTAAAGCACTCTATCTTTAAGACCCCTATATATACATAAAGGGGGGCACGCATTGTACATCTACATTCATACACATAAACAATCAAATATATACGAGTTCAATACAAATTCACACGTTTTCTTCTTCAATTATTTCATTCTTGTTGCTTTGTTCAAGCCCGATCTAGGCCAAGGGGTCTACAATCTTGCTTGGTAGATTTCTAACTCTAACAGTATCCTCCATATCCTTGTTCTTTATGCTAATTCTAGGTTAAGCGTCCTTGCCTAGGATTATAAAATTTTGCTTGGACCGTGGACTTGCGATTGTTAATGACCAGGATAGGTATTAATTATAGGTGAGAATGAAATCAATGTATGAATCTATGATCGAGTGATTGTTTCAAAGTGGATCTTCTGGATGAACTTGTTTCCTTATTTGGTTTGTTTTATTTGTTTGTTAGTTTAGTTTAGTTTAGATATTTCTCTTAAACCCCCTATCTTTAGTTAATAAAAATATTAATACTAGAAGTCTCAGTTCTCTTGGGTTCGACCCCTTACTTGCATGCTATACTAATTTGTAATTTTGGGTTATTTATCTTTGAGCATGACACGACGACTTTAACCGAGTCAATAGCCTAAATCATCTTGACGGATGATCTTAAATAAATTCAAACAGCAACGGTTGTTGACTCAACAAACACCTTGATTGAATTAAAAATAAATCAGAAGACATAAAGAAAGAAGAGAGCTAGGGGATAGCTCTTGTCCGACTTTGAAGATTGACGTGTTTTCTTGCGAGGAAATCAACAATGGAGCTAGATTCTCTGAAAAAGTAATAAAATACAACGCGAGGGATTGTAGAAATACTATTTTTAATGTCAGCTAAAATTGAATGTAACTCCCATGGGACTTCTAGAGTTGTATCAAAGAATTAATAACAATTAAATTATCACCCTCAATGATAGGATTGTAAATTTGAGAGCAGTCAATACTTCATAGTGCTTGTAGTAAAGAAGAAGCTTCATCTTGCACTATTGACATTGAAGGTAATTGTTGTCGTCCTATTGAAAGGATAAGTGCTGAGTGGTTACGTAGGATAAAACCAACAAAGGTCATTCCTTTTTTTAGTTTAGATGCATCAAAGTTAAGTTTGCACCATTTCAATAGGCGTTTTTTTTCCAAGCAGAGTTATTTTTCCTTTTTGATGTGTTAGTAATGTATTTTTAATAAGAGGTAGTAGTGCAGTCTCATTCAAGAGCACATGAGAAGGCCAAATCATATGGAAATTTCATAGGGTTAAATCTTCTTGGAATAAACATTATTGCATTCCTATGTGCCTAACAAACCACACCAAAGGAAGCAAAGTGGTGTGGTGTACTGGTTGTTTGTAAATGTATCATGAATATTACATTTAAATGTATAAGAAGTAGTTATGGTCAAAGAGTAATTTAAAAGTTTTCCCAATCTCACAATCATATTCGTAGTAAATGAACATCTATATATATATATATATATATAAGTTAGGTGGTGTCCACATTAATTGCTCTATTTAGTGTTGGTTGTAATCTTCCCTATATAATAAACACTATGCAATCATAATCAAAACAACCACAATAGCATAGTGGTAAAGTCTTCCTCTAATTACCCAATGGTTTGGGGTTCAATCCTCTCTAGCAACATTTTTGTTCAAATATTACCTATAGTTTAAATGAATATGTAAACGTATGGGTAATGTATATATGGAAGTATATATGTTGTATATGTGTATACATATACATATTGGTACGGGTAACGTAAATCACAAAATATATTTATACCCTAAATAATAAAATATGTGTATTTTTTAAACGTGTTTTGTGTGTATTTGTTATTTGTATATATGATTCAAGTATATACATAAATCAATAATGTTTTTAATGTAAATCACAAAATATGTTTATACCCTAAATCATAAAATATGTGTATTTTTTTAAATGTGTTCTATGGGTATTTGTTGTATTATGTGTATATATGATATTTTCTTGACGTGTATTTTTTTAAAGTAAATCACAAAATATGTGAATACCATAAATCATAAAATATGTGTATATTTTTAACGAAAATCACAAACTTTATTTATACTCTAAATCGTAAAATATGGGTATTTTTTTCTCTAAACTTCTATAGTTTTCATGTATAAAAATATTTTGAATAGCCAACAATATTATTTTAATCTTTCATATGTTTTCTATAGTTTTCTATATCTTTCATATACGTAATTGCATTTAGATGCAAATAATAAGTGTTTCTCTCGCAAGTGAATTATATTTTCAATTGATTTATTTCTTATGGAATATTTATTCATTGTATACATAATATAATTTATTATATTTTATATTATCATAAATTGGTCCATGTTGCACATTCATGCAATTTTATGCAAATTTTCAATTAAAGTTGATTAATAAAGATTTAAAATAGTTTTTAAACCCGTGCGTAGCACGGGTCATGAATTCTAGTTCAAAGAATAAGTGGTTGAAGTTCTCGTCCTACATATCACAAAGAGAGCAACAATTGGGAACAAAGTTGTAAAAACGGTTGATTCTATCATAGTTGGGAGACAATCCGCACAAAATTTCTAAAGGAAGTTTTTAACTTGAGATGGTAATTTTGTTTTACAAATCCAAGAGCAAACGTCTGTATTAGTGTTTGCGGGAGAAGACAAAAGTGATGCTGCTGAATGAAACAAAGAAGTCACCATCAACCGCAGGCAACAAAGTAAGTTTATCCTCAGTATTTGTAACTAGGATCCGAATTTCAGACATGATTTGGGCCATATTGGGCGGTAGTAGTTGTTGAAGTAACATAGTGTTCTACGAATGATCAGAAAAGATAAAATCTGAGAGAGAAAGCTAGTTTAGAGTCAGAGTTATCTAAAAACGGTACTAAAATATTACCCATGGGTCATGTCAAAATTTGATAGTGCTACCGTTGTCTACTAACCACCTAAGGCCATTAGAGAAGGTGCCTCGAATATTAAGCAAGCGACCGAACTGCCATGATTAGTTATTCTTGTGATAGGTAAAGGTAAAATTAGAATGAACGTACTTTTGAATGATTATCTGTGCCCACGCATTATTAAGTTTTGTGACGATCATCCAAAAAAGTTCCATTTGTAGTGATAGATGGTAGGTTGATATTTTCCGCACATCGAAGACCCGTGCATCCACAATCCTTAATCCGCTCCCGGCTAATTAGTGAACGATGATCAGGCCCCCACGCATTATAAATTTTTTTCCAAAAGAAGAATTTAGTGACATTGTCAATCACCTTTAAAACACCCCGAGTAGTGATGGCCAACAGTGCGGGCCGGCCCAGCCCAGCCCGGCCCAGCCCGTGTCATGGGCCCAAAAAGCCCGGCCCGGCCAGCCCGCGGGCCAGATGGGCTCAGCCCGGACGGGCCATGGGCTGGGCCCGGGCCGGAGTTTTCCAGCCCAGCCCGGCCGGGCTGGTCAACGGGCTGGTCAACGGGCCAAGAGCCCAGCCCAGCCCGACCCAGTCCAGCCCAGCCCGGACCGGCCCGGACCGACCCGGTGCATAATAGTGTTATTTTTTGTAAAAATAAAACTAATATGCACCCTATTAATTGTATATTTGTAAAAATAAAATTATTTGCACCCTATAAATTATATTTGTGCAAAAATAAAATTAATATGCACTATAATTATTAAAATTAATTACATATGCATCTTAATTATTAAAAATTTGATAAGTAATTATTAAAAATAAACTATCGGCCCGGCCCAGCCCGGTATGTGTGGGCCAGCCCGGCCCGGCACCAGCCCGCTCCCAGCCCGCCCGGGCCTATGTGGACCGGCCCAGCCCAGCCCGGGGTCCGGCCCGGCCCAGCCCGGTGATTTGCCGGGCCGGGCCTGGGCCACAATTTCTTGGCCCAGCCCGGTGGCAGCCCAGCCCAGCCCGGCCCAGCCCGGCCCATGTCCATGACTAACCCCGAGTCCCCGAGGCATTATTTGATATTTTGATTATCGAGAATAAATTTAATTTAACTAATTTTACGAATATTTGCGCTCTAAAATTCCCATAAAAAATGCTTGGACGATCAGTGTTTGGTATCTAATCTATCTACGAGACATCGTCTTTGTTCTGATTGTGCTCCTTACAGCTCTACGTGTCCATAGGAGCGCCAAGGGTTTCAATACTGTGCGCCAAACTCTAATTCAAGTAGGCTTCATCCATGCATTCTGATGGTGGAAGGAGAACTAAGCTTGAATCTTCTCTTTCTTTCTCGGCTTTTCTGCTATGGAGGCCATTGTTCAACTCTCCCGCCCTTTCTTCTCCAACTTCACCAGCAGAGCCGAAGGCCACTGTAGAAACCGGAGGCGATCTGTTTCAGTCTATGCAGTGGCTACTCCTCCGCCAAAGGTTGGAGGTGATAATGGAACTTCTAGAGTATTGGAGACCGAACTTCCGCTATCATCGGTGAGACGGTGTGGATAGTTTTATCGAGGCGTTTTCTTCCTGTAGAATTTCTTCATTCATTCACTCACTCGTATGTGATTAGTCGTTCAATCTTGTTCTAACTTGTAGAGGATTGGAGATATGTCGCGCGAGATTAAGAGAGTTAGGGCACAAATGGAAACCGACGAGCAACTGTCAATTCTCATGAGAGGTTTGAGGGGCCAAAATTTGACTGATTCTCAGTTTGCTGATAACAATGTTCAACTCCGTTTGGTTGAGGTCCGTGCTTCTATCATACACTGAATAATTTATTTGGGCGTTTGTTTGCTTGATCGTTAACTCTGCACATAGACTTGACAAAGTGTAGCTACTTTTGTATCTGGTTCGATGCTGGATTAACTTTTCATTAGCTTCTGGTTTGGAATTATATTTTGTATAGGTGGATATGATATTAAATGATCTCTCAACTTGTAATTTTTAATAAATATAACTACACCTTGTGCTGTATATCTTTGATGGTTCGCGGTTATAATTTAATGCATGCTTCATATAAACATGCTTATTCTTTATCCTGTTAACAATGTTTGAATAAGGCCATAATGTGCTTATACAAAGATCTTATAATGTAAACCCCATACCCGGAATAGTAGGCCTCCCCAGTTTCTCTTTCTTTCAGAATGACAACCAATGCAACATGTTCATGATGTCATCAGGTGGATGAGAGCAGCGAGTTTCTTCCTTTGGTGTATGACCCTGCCAGCATTTCATTGTATTGGGGAAATCGGCCCCGTGCGGTAATAACACGTTTTTTTCAGTTGCTCTCTGTTGCTGGAGGTTTTCTCTCTGGTCTAGCTTCGGATGTGATCAATAAGAAACTCAAAGAGGTTAGTCATGTTTTCGCTTGTGAACTTTATTGTTAGTGTGAGTTTGCATTAACTTATAAGCTTGCTTCATAAAGATTTATTGTTTTTTCTCATGAATGTGCATGAGACATTCAAGTTTATAGTAACAGCAGCCATCTTGTGATTGAGGAGAATTTTGTATCTATCTACTATAAACACGCCAAAAAGAATATACTTGCATTTTTCCACATTAATTTTCAATAGTAATTGAGGAGAACTTTAAATCTATCATATAAACACGCCAAAAGGAATACAACTGTGTTTTTTCCACTTGTGTTCAATAGTCCTTCCATGTTGCTAGTATTTCGTAAGTTTAATAACTTGAGTGCTGACAACACATGATAAAATATGAGGTGTCTCATAAAAAATAAAAGTACTGTAATGCCTATACTACTTACAGGCTGTTATTACATCACTCTCCAGGTGTTTGCATTCTAACTGGTTATTTGTGGTACTAGAATGAGGTTGCTCGAGCCATTGAATTGAGAGACATAGTGACTTCCTTGGGACCCGCATATATAAAATTGGGGCAAGCACTTAGTATCCGCCCAGACATATTGTCACCAGCTGCAATGACTGAGCTGCAAAAGCTATGTGATAAGGTGATAGAATTTTCTGTTTCTTGCATAGGAAATTTCCACACAATGATTTTAACCTTCATAAAGTGTACCCAACAATACATACCATTTAGTGTATATTTATGTCTGTCAAAATTTGATTTTGGCAGCTGAATTTTTTTTTTACTACAAAGCAAAATTTTGTGTTACTATCATGTCTGTTTTCATGCTTTAGTGCATAATTTAGAGCAAGAAAAGATAAAAAAAGGATAATATTTAAGACCTTTGTGTCAAAATATATGTTATTTTATCAATTTGCAAGAAATCTATTGAATAGAAAATGATTATACTTTTTATATAACTATCTCCTCAATAAAATGTTAGTTGTTAACCAAGTCCAAAGCAAAACATGAGGATATAATTGTCATGTGTTTTCATACATTTCTAAATGCCTAAAAATGACGTTTATTTTGACATAGAGGGAGTATTGGAATGTGAGATTAGAATTGGGTTTTTATGTTATTATCCAAATTCGATAGTAAACATCTAAAAACAAAATAACCAAGTTGTGAGTAATAACTACTTGATTAATAGTTTATTTCTTCATTAGTGCATCAGTTTAAATTTCATTCAATTTGCTTGAAAATTTTGCTACATATTTTACCCCCTGGATTGCATCATTTTATTGAATAGTAACACGATTCATTTTTATCTCTAATATTTATTATCACTTGCGCACATTTTTTTGGTATATTAGGGTAAAATAGTGCTTTGAGGCGTGATTGGTCACTTTCTTTAAAGTGATATATGTCCCCCTTTTAACCTATACGCTTCGTAATCAGAGTTTCTAGAAAGAAGTTGGGTTCCCGTTGTGACGATTTAAGATCAATATTAATCCCATTGATGCTGAAATATTCCTTACCCCTTCTCTTGAGAGTGCTTTTGTAAATGGGTCAGCCAATGTTTTACATGACTAGACAACTAATAGTAATAACACCTTCTATCAGCTGCCTAACATAAGCTTGTCGTAAACCTATGCACCTAGATTTTCCATTATATATTTTGTTATAGGCTCTAAATATAGTTGCTGCACTATCACAGAATACAGAAACAGATGGCATTGGTTGTGGTCACAACTTTATGCCAATGACATTGTTTTCTTTCTGTTGATTATTGTGCTTACCTTTGATCAACATATGCCTCCTTGTAACTGATTTTATGCTTGTCTATGCTATAAGGTACCTTCATTTCCAGATGATGTTGCAATGGCGTTAATTGAGGAAGAGCTTGGCACACCATGGCAAAATATCTATTCAGAGCTTTCTTCCTCACCAATAGCTGCTGGTATAATCCATAATCAACAAATTTTACTTGTGTTTACATGCCCCAGTATATTTAAAAGGGGTATAAAGACATAATAACTAATAATGGCATCTTGCCAAACGAGATCCTTAGTCTTATGCTCTGTTATTACTTCTGTGGAGCAAGTATCAATATAAACTTTCTTATTTGTGGAAAATTGCAGCATCTCTTGGACAAGTTTACAAAGGCATTCTTAAAGAAAATGGTGATCTTGTTGCAGTAAAAGTACAGAGGCCTTTTGTTCTGGAGACTGTGACTGTTGATCTTTATATCATTCGTAATTTGGGATTGGTTCTTCGCAAATTTCCACAGGTACAGTTTTCTCTAGTGCATTTCTCAGATTGACATATCACTTGCTTCTAAGTATCTGCCTAGTAAGTGTTATGCTAGAACTCGTAGGACAGGAAAAGGATTTGGGGGGCTGTTGGCAAGAATCTCATAATAGCTGTGATCGAAGAATACTCCTATGATGGATTTCCGATTAATATGCAAGTCTGGATGAATCATAAATAGCACCTTATTCTGTTTAATAATAGTGCCTCTTGTACTTTATTTAACTGCCTGTAGAGCAGAAAGCTGTGTGCAAACTAAAGGACAAAGAAAATGGACTAAGTTTAGATACTAGGTAATGAGAATGTGGGAACAATAGAAATTAAAATAAATGGAAATTAAATTCTGAGAATTGGGAATCCAAAACAGGCTTTCCTAAAAGCTAGGTACTGAGAATGTGGGAATAATAGAAATTAAAATAAATGGAAACTAAATCCTGAAAATTGGGAAAATGGGAATCCAAAATAGCCGTTCATTTGTCTTTCTTATTGGATTTGACATTTTCCCTTTATTGGGGTCTTGTTCTCTCAGAATGATTCAGTGGCCATATCAAAAACTTGTTCACTGCCAGCCTATAAATTAGTCCACGCATTAATTTTTACGTATTAACTGGCACTTTGGTGCTGGACTTGTTCTGAACCAGGTTAATTTTATTTAACCACCTTCTATAATTGTCTTGAACAGTATTTTCAAATTTGTTTATTTTAATATTTCGCAAACAAACGGTATCTGCTGAATATCTTTGGTACAGGACACCCCCACCCCCTTTTTTGTCAAACCTGTAAACACGGTCATCAGCTAATCAAAATTGTCTTTGGTAGATCTCAGTTGATGTGGTTGGCCTAGTTGATGAATGGGCTGCGCGTTTCTTTGAAGAACTTGACTATGTTAATGAGGGAGAAAATGGGAACACTTTCGCTGAGATGATGAGAAAAGATCTTCCACAGGTGCACATCTCTTCCTCTCCCCTACCATCTAAGTACCCTAACTTTTGGCATGTAATTGTAGGCATTCTTAATTGTGGAAATTGGAAAAAGAGTTAGGTGTTATTAAGGTAGTTCATTTTCTTGAGACATTGTAGGTTCAGTTTTTTTTGGATGCATCTGATGAGATTTATTCGAGTTTCAGTAGTTTTTTTGCTTGCGGTGTGTGGGTATACTGTCACTAGGAAGATTAATTCCAATGCTTTGAAGGTTTGAAAGTTGTATCACTTAAATGTTAAGTCTGTTTAACTTTTGTTAGAGAAATCTTCCTGACAATCTCGCATTAGCTTTTAATAATGGTAAATGAAATTTTCACACATTTAGGATATAGTACGTGAATGAGTACATTATACCTTAATGACATTGCCTAAATAAACATCCATGCAGTTATTTGTTGATATCTATCACACTTACATTATTTATTGAGTGCAATTTTGATTCCTTAGCTGAAATTTACCTTTCTACATTACAAGAATATCTTGATCTCTTCCCCGTTCGATAAACTGCCGTTCACATTGAAGTTTAGTAGAGCTGAAACACATAGCAGGCTATCTTTCTACTACTGATATTATTGAACTAAATCAATCCTCTATATAGGCAAAGCTGAACTACATGGTAGGGATGGTTTTTTTCTTCCCGTGAAAGTAGTTGGTGTGCTAGGTCTTCTTTTTTCTTAAAACAAAAAAAATTCTGACCGATAGTAGTCATTTGCTTATAATAGGTCAATCTTTTCAGAAGCCTAATTGGGATACGATTGCAGGTTGTTGTTCCAAAAACTTACCGTAAATATACTTCAAGGAAGGTTCTTACAACAGGGTGGATTGAAGGTGAAAAATTGTCTCAAAGCACAGCAGATGATGTTGGTGATCTGGTTAATGTTGGAGTTATATGCTATCTAAAGCAGGTAGTTTTGTCTGAGGGACAACATTCATTTGTGTTTCTATTCTAATCCCTTAAGAGAGATAAAACTAAAATTTGCCTGAAATCTGTTATATGAAATCAAGATTCATAAAAAAGCTGGAATTATAAACTATCCACTTGGCAATAGTATTTCAGTTATTTTGAGTAATCATGCTTCTGGGATTTTCATTCATATCTTTGGTGTGCTTCTGTGATTTCCCATTTATTTTACAAGTTTCAACAATTGGATCCCCATTTTGCTCATATTGGGCCATTCACATTATAAATCTTCTAAATATGCCGAGAGCCTCTAGTTTGCTCTTAGATTAGGACTTTTCTTGATCCATTCTTAATTCCATTTCCCTTTATGTTGACATGCTTTTAATGAAAAGAAAAATCATGTTCAATCTAGCTCAAAGAATTGTCAATTGCATTTTCTTGTGAAGAATACCTTGAATCAACCTTGTCCCTTGTGCATTGCGATCATCTTTTTTAACCATGTTGCTTACATCTTCACAGTAAGTTTCACTTATTATATTTCTCTCAAATTTGTAATCTTTATGTGCAGTTACTGGATACAGGTTTTTTCCATGCTGATCCACACCCTGGAAATTTGATTCGTACTCCAGATGGGAAGCTGGCCATACTTGACTTTGGTAAGTACTAACTTCATGTTATATTCCTCGGCTGACCATCTCATAGATCACCAATGTGATGAAAATATTATGCAAAGCTAGCAAAAGGCCATAATAAGTGGAAGTCCATACCTTTGAAAGAAGTATCTGGAAAACATAAGCAAATATCGAATGCACAAAATAACGATAGGTTGAATGATAGACTCACAAATAACAGAATAACATTCTTTTGTTGTTTTTTCTGGCAATTCCTTCCTTTGAGAAGCTTACTACTATCAAACATTCCACAAAAACATGTGCACTATAAAAGTATACAATCAAACAATTAGCATAAATAATTATGACTAAACTAGTAAGCAACTTCACAAGCACAGTGGATTGGAGGTTGAGTGCTTGCTGTTGAAAAGTTATGATAAAATACCCTGGTTTTGAACTTTTGATTGAGGGATGGAGTACAGCACAGAAAGATTTTCTTGGAAAGTTACATAATATATCATCGAAGGTTCAAAGCAGTATTATACTGGAATCTGGATTCATATGAAAAGGATGAGGAGTCTAATAGTTTTAGACTAGTACAAATGTAACTGTATTTCCTCTGAACCACATTCAAAAATTTTAACCAATAAAGTTAACCTAATTAAATTTCAACTAATGAAATTAATTTTTAATACAGATGGTGATGTGGTTCAATGTGGAGTTTGACATCATTTTATTTATTATTTTAACCTCTTCTCGGTTATGTAGTAATATAGGTTTCACGTGAAACCTAGGAGGCTTTTTCAGGGACTAACTTGCCTCTCATCCCTTCTCACCTATTAACATTAGATTGTAGAAAGTGTTCTTATTGTCTAATTATACCTGTGAGTAGTAAAAATTAATTTGACATCGTTTCAGGGACTAACCTGTGAGTAGATCCTACGGCACACAACACCTTGGCTCTCTTTCCTCTCTAATTATACCTAAGCACGACCATATCAGTTGAATCCTTTGTTCCATATATTTTGGAGATTAGGTGAAGTGCAAACACTATAGATCGTGACTAGCCAGCCTAATGCACTTTCAGGATGCTGCAAGCCCGCAACTGCCACCACTGTCACACTCTCATGTATTGCCAACCACTGTTATTGCTTAGCACCAGACATTCTTTCTCAAACCTTCCAACATTCACAGACTAAGCAATTGAAAATGCGATACTGAATCATCATCTAGACCATAGGATTGCTGTAAATAGCCCCAAGTTGCATTTATGGCCCCTACTTCACCCAAGTTTCATTAGCATTTTTTATTTTCACTCATCCCCGGCCCATCCACCCCAAGGGCCTACTTCAACATTTTTTGTTTTCAACGGTACCAACTTGGGATGGAATGTTGACTGTAAAAACGCAACGCAAAGAGAAGGTAAGGGATTCAACATTGTAAAACAGAACAGCAAGATGTGTGCCCTAAATTTCCTGGGAGGAGTAGGGTTTGAAAATTTGGGTTTTTCAAGAGGACATTTTCAAAGATGGGGAAGGGCATAGTCCATTACATTGCATTCCTTTTTCTGTTATTGCATCTGCTACTTCCCATAAAGATGGGGAAGGGCATATTCCTTTTTCTGTTTTATCAAAAACACTCCCTCTGTTTTTTTCTTTTCCATTAACATTCTTATGTTCATATGTTTGCGGCAACAGGTCTGGTGACCAAATTAACTGATGATCAGAAGTACGGAATGATTGAAGCAATCGCTCACCTCATTCACCGAGATTATGATGCTATAGTGAAAGATTTTGTAAAGCTTGGTTTTATTCCAGAGGGAGTTAATTTGGAGCCTATTTTGCCAGTTCTAGCTAAAGTTTTTGATCAAGCACTTGAAGGAGGAGGAGCAAAGAACATAAATTTCCAGGAGCTGGCTTCAGATTTGGCACAAATAACATTTGACTATCCGTTTAGGATCCCACCTTATTTCGCTCTAATAATCCGAGCAATAGGTGTATTAGAAGGCATAGCCTTAGTTGGAAATCCAGAATTTGCATTGGTGGATGAAGCTTACCCATATATTGCACAGGTATGAATTTTCAATACTGTCATGAAACTTGTTTAATTTGGGTTTTTCCATTTTAATCAATTATTGCTGTGGTGCTAAATGATGGATCATGAATGTATTAAGTGGAATGGGGGTTATCTTATAGAAGGGGCCTCTTCAAAAAGTTACGGAGTTAAACAGATTGCTTGATGTATAAACTCCATACTGGACTTTCTATATGAATCTCTCAATATTGCTCAGGAGCTCCATAACTTATGGACATGTTAATCCTGATACTTTGAAGAATTTGAAGTAGGGAGAAGACTATGGCTTATTGTCAATCATATAATGAATTCATTTGGAATCAGGTAGTGCGTTAGGCTCAGGAAGATCTACCATGGTTTTGGGTTATAAATATTTCTCTGCATTTTGTATGTATCTATAACAAGTAAATTAGTACGCCTATTAAAGAAAAGGAAGTATTTGATTTAAGATGAAGGAGATACAAGAAATATGTAATGTAGGAAGATATATGTATCTATAACACCACCATTCTGATGGCGAGCTGTTAGCATGAACTGTTTATATTTTCCCTGCTAAAATCAACTAAAGAAGATAAATGAACCGATTGGATTCGGTGAATATGTAATGTACGAAGGATTCAGAAGACGTTGAGAAAGAGAAAAGGAGTGTTACATAGGAAGACAAATCTTGCACTTCCAACAATCAATATTGTGGTTGCGCACTAAAAAACAAGTGATGACTAAGCTCTCTAATTCGAATAGACAACGTTTCACAAAAGATCACTATGATTATATTAAATCAAGTCTACGTCTACACATGATGGTGCTTACTGCTTCAGATGAGGAAAGACATTTAAGTTAGTAAAAATATGGACTTTTGGTTCTCAGAAAGTATATTAATCATGACCTTGACAAGTTTGCACAACTCTTATTGAGTCCTTAGAATATTTTTTTCTAACTGGTGTCTATCTTGCCTACTGGGTAGGGTTGATAAATGCAAATACACGTTCTTCTATTCTATTTCTAACTTTAAAAAGGTTGAAAGTTTGTGTAAGCATTTCTAGCACTTGTTTTCCTACAAATGGCAGAGACTTTTGACAGACGAATCTCCTCGTTTAAGGAGTGCCCTGCGATATACTATATATGGGAAATCAGGAGTTTTTGACGCTGAGAGATTTATTGATGTGATGCAAGCTTTTGAAAGTTTCATTCAAGCAGCAAAAAGTGGAGGTGGAGAAGACTTGAAGGGTGAAATGGCAGAACTTGGCATTCTTCAAGCTGATTCTGGCACTACACTGCTTGACCTTCCATCTCAACTAGATAATAAAGTTCAGACAAGGGCAGCTTTGACATTCTTGCTGTCTCAGAAGGGAAACTTCTTTCGGGAGTTTCTTCTTGATGAGGTAATAGATAACTGTAGGGTGGTTTCATTTTTACAAGTTATGCAACATTGTCATTGGAGGGGGTCTGAGATATATAATAGTTCGCTTCTCCTGGGAGGAACAGAATGAGCCAGTCATATATATCTCATGTCTACTCAGATCTGGCATTTAATTCCTTAGTGAATTTTATTTTGGTTCGCCATCTATATGTAGGAGGAGTTTAACTGATTACTGAACGACTTTGCTTATTAACATAACAGATTGTGAAAGGCATAGATGCAGTTGCACGGGAACAGTTATTACGAATAGCTGCTCCATTAGGGATTGGAAATATAGTCAACGTCCTTCCTTCTTTTGGCCCTATCAAACCTGTTATGTTCTTGCCCGCCATATCGAAAGAAGACAAGGTCATTCTGTCCAATGTTCAGAGAGTACTTGGGTTCTTAACGGCAGGAGTTTCAGCAGGACCAAATGAGGTAACAAAATATATCTGCTAGATATAAAAGCGAATTATTTTTTTCATTATACATGCAGCTGAGGGATTATGTGGGATTTGACTTTGGTTGAATTACCTCTCTGTCCTTGGCACTTGGATTAGTTCATTGTGGGCCCACAATTCGTAAGTATTTGATTTAGTGCTCAATTTTTTGCAGCACCTATTTGTTATATAAAAAAGAAATCTCTGTTAGATTGAATAGTATAGTGCCCATGCGCACGAGATTTTTCGTATCAGGAAAGGAATTCAAAAGATTTTGGACCACAAAATACTTCCGTTGATGACGTTTGGCTGATTTTGTTTGCATAATAATAGTTTAGGTGGCTACAATATATGTTTCAGGACGGTTCCTGCCTTGGTGAACTGCTACTTACAATTATTCCTTATTGGTATTCAAAGTACTGCTGATTACACTAGATGTAATAGTCTCAATCATGTGCAAACCTAATACAACCTGCTATCTGTTATCATTGAATGCATAGAATACTCGGTGGATATGTTTGTATTTGAGGTTTTACTGTGAAGAGGTAATTGGCAGGTTATAGACCTCAGTAAAGTTAGCCGGGAGCTCCTACCAGTGTTGCCAGGTGTATCTGCTCAAGTATTACCTGAGTTGCTAAGTCGATTAGCTTCACGGATAGTGGCTCGTTTGCTCCGTGAGTCATTTTTATGACTTCCCCTTCACTTATATGAAGGACAGGTAAAGTATAAAGAAGCCAAGACCCTCTTGCACTTGTCACAGAGGTCATAACACACAGGTTATGGGTAGATGAAACTCTAAATTTGTTTACATGACCTCTTTTGATGAGTCATGAGTGTACGTTTTACATTTTTCTTTCAACTTGTTTGATTGTGCTTTGTTTTGGAAATGGATATTGGCCTATATTCTATGCATAGCATATTTACACATCCCCGTGTTGGAAGCCGAAGTTATTGTTTGTATCACATTTTTTGGATGTTAAATTGTCAATCCAGGGAATTGTTTAGAGATGGTTTTGGGAACGGGTTTTCATGTCCACACATTTACAATACCAAATTAAAAAATATATATTTAAAATATTCCTTAAAGTTCAATTAATGAACCTTTTTGAAAAATATTAATTAATAATTTATTAAAATCCAGAAATAGTGGACATGATATCGAGAAGAACTATTAAAAGCTTTTTTTTAAAGTTTTCTAAGGTAGATGAATTCTTCGGATTTTTTTCTCCAAGGCCAAGGATTAGGGCTCACTAGAATAAGTTATAGCTATTTACAATTCCATTTAAGGATATACACGATCTTTTCAATAATTCAATACGTATTTTTTTTGTCAAAAATAATTTAATACGTTGAGATATTATAAGTAAGATGTTCAGTTTAAAAAAAAAATTCTATTGCTTTTTGATGAAGAAAATGGGTAACTACCCTATTTGGGAATCTTTATGAGACACACCATGTCCAAATCTAATGTGCTAATTAATCGATTTTTCAAAAATGCCCCTGGTAAACAAAAGAATATACGCGTGTGCCAACGTGTTCCACTGGAAATCCTGTCACCAAAATTCATGTGACCGGCCCCGCTACCACCAGAAATCATGTCACCAAATATCCTATCATCGGCCATCCTAAATCGAAAGTATCATAAATCTCGTCATAAGACTTGGCACCACGTCATTTTTTTTATCACCATATACAAGCAATTTATCACCATACACAAACAACTTGTTATCAAGCACAAAAAATTGTCACCCCATACAAAATAGCTGCCACCTCGTATAACAACTTGTCACCAACATAACTAATATCACACAAATCGCAATTAAACTTGTCACCATGTACAAAACTTATTATCAAAAATTATTATTAAGCCTATACAGGATTTGACCCACATTACCGTGCGTTAAGCACATTGCTGTGTCATTTGAGCAAATAGATCATGATTATAATTAATATATAAACAAATTAAACCCGTAAAAACCCATAACAATACCATAAACCCACTTGTCAACAACAAAACCAATAACCAAAAAACTTGTCACCAGCCAAACACATAAAGACAAAAACCCGTCACCAAAAAAACAACTTAAAATCACATACAAAACCCATAAAAATAACCTGTCACCACGTACAAACCCCATAAAAACACCATAAACCCACTTATCACCAACAAAACCCATAAGCAAAAAACTAGTCCCCACCCAAAACCCATAAACAAAAAACTCGTCACCAACAAAACAACCTATCACAACGTATAAACCCATAAAACACCATAAACTCACTTGTCATCAACAAAACCAATAAGTAAAAAAACTTGTCACAACACAAACTCATAAAAAAACCCGTCACCACGTACAAAACCCATAAAACAACTTGTCACCACGTACAAAACCCATAAAAACACCATAAACACACTTGTCATTGACAAAACTTGTCACCACAAATACCATAAACAAAACTTGTCACCATCAAAACTCATAAACAAAAACCTCGTCATCAACACAACCTATAAAAAAAACTTGTCACCGACTAAAACTATAAACAAAAAACTTGTCACTGAAGCGAATCTCGCTTGTTTACCCGCGGTGGTGGGTGGTGGAATGACGGTGTCGATGGTAGAAGGGCGGTGTCGACACTCACTTTTCTAAATCTTGGGTTTTATAGTGACTAGTTGGTGTTTTACTTTTAAATAGAGGCTAGATAGTTAAAATGTGGGGAAAAGGGACTCCCCACCCCATTCCCTTTTTTCTGTTTATGTTTAATTGCAATCTATATATTTTTGAAACATGTTTAAGGGAATTTTCGATGTGGCATGAGTGAATGCACTGCTCAACTTTACTTAAGGATATGCTCTCAATGTTTTAATTTGTCATCACCGGAAAGCTCTCTTACCATTGTCAGAGACCAAAGCTTCTTTCAACTTCCCTCCCACACTTTCCATCGAAGTGGCTCTCGATAGATAGGGCAAGGAGGGCGAGAAAATCAAGTCATCCTCTAAAAAGAGAGCACGTGAACTAGGTTTTGACTTCTTAAGATATAAACTCCAAAAACTGTCAGATCTACAGAGACATCCTCGACTACAACAACTCATAAGGAATTGAGTTTCCAAATCCCAAGTAAGAAAATTAATTTGTTGAAATGATCTAGGGTGGAGGCTCAAGCTGCACAATACAATACTCCAATCCAACCTTCCAAGAGGAGAACGACCCATATTGCACAACCGATGATGATGTGGTTGTTAAAGTTGATGACCCGGATTTCTCGATGATCACGCTAACAATTGAGTAGAAGAAAAGTCTATGGAAACCGTGGAAGGATGCCCTCATTGTCCGACTCTTCGATAAAGGATTGGCTATATTGTGTTGAAGAAATTATCTCTGAAGCGTGAGTTGTTTGCGAATCTTTCCCTCACAAAATATAGGGAATGACTACTACATCACATGCTTTGCGAAAAATGATCACTACAATCATGTCTTGACTTAAGGCTTGTGGATGCTAGCAGACGATTATCTAACGATTCGAAAATGGGTTCCACGACTCAATGTAGAGGATACAAGAATCACGTCTCTAGTTGTTTAGATTCGTATCCTATGGTTCCATAACATAGATTTTCTACACTTGATTGGCAGATGTGTAAGGAAGCTGCTTTGGATTTACAAAATGATGGCCGAAGCGGTTCGTGGCAAGTTTATCTAAATGAGTGTGGAAGTTGACCTCACTTAACCACTCATATCAAAATTCCTCCTCCAAGGCCAAGTATGGCCAATCCAATACGAGGGTCTCTGCATGATATGTACCACATGCGACAGAGTTAGAAAGGATGTTGAGAACTTCAAAAGAGGCAAACTCACCACTGAAAGAGAAATAGCCACAAAAATCTCCATATGCTAGCAAACCATGGGGAAGTTAGTTATAGCAAAATTTGGGAAATGGATGTGCTGTCACCTTTATAGTTAAGTTTTATAGGATGTTTGTTAGTTAGATTGAGTCGTTTTTAGTAGTTTTGTGAGTCTGTTGCATTGATTTTAATTTTCTTTCGAGTTTCGGAATCTATGCACGTGTTGTTTGTGTTTTTGTAGGCTTTGAAGCGTTGAGGAGCGGTATTTTTAGAGATTTTAGAGGTTGGTGTGAAGAGGGCTAAGAAGGTGCGTCAGAGGGGTGATGAAAGAGGTGTTTGGAGGTGCGATGAAGAGAGGTGATGAAGAGAGGGTGACCAAGAAGACAAGGAAGGCGGCGTAAGGACAAAGATCAATACCGTACGAGGTGTGGAGAAAAATGATTAGGCTAGAAGTGAAGACTTTCGAGCCTAGAAAGCCTCGTATTGAGCTTACATGAGTTGAAGAAAAAGAGAAGAGAAGAAGAACAAGACAGACCACCTCGTTACCGATCCAAGAGTGGTCGGTATCGAGCCATTCCAAGGAGAGAAGAAGGAAGAAACTCAACGATTCCTACTAAACCTAACGAGGCTTGGTACCGAGGCTCCCGTGTCGGTACGTAGGAGCGGCGGAAAACGTGTAGATATTTCTCAAGATCTTTTGTGTTTTATTTTTCGGACTTTTAAATTTATTTTGTTTCCTTGATTGGTCCAACCAACTACGGAGTAGTATTTAAGGAGGCTTTGGGATGGCTTAAAAATCATCCACCACTCATCCAATTTAATTTGAAAAACCCTTTATCTTACAAAGAAACTTGGGTTGCAAGTAAGAAGATTTGATAGTGTAGGGCCGGAATTGGTTCTATGACGTTACCAAAGGCTTGAGAATTGGTAGTGTAGGGTCAGAATTAGCGTGAAGACTCAAAATGTCTCTACTATAGTATACATTTATAGATTATAGTTATCAAAATAAAATTTATATTTTATTTAAATATGCTAAATCGATCAGCCCAATATGACCTAATATGTTTCGAGTTTCAACTCAATCACTTGGATAATCTCTTATTTCTCTCCTTAGTTTTCCATCTCCCATGAACCAATACGTTAATTATTTTTGTTTTACCTGTAAATTATATTATACTTTTTAGAATAAAATTTATATATTATTTAAATATACTAAACCGATTTGTCTAATATGACCTGATATGTTTCAAGTTTAAAATCACTCGGATTCGAATTCATGTCAATGAAGTTTAGTTTAATTCAGATTTTAATTTTAAGGTTTCAACCCTAAATTTTCAAGTTGAAGTTAAGGCATGCTATCAGGTCCGATCAAGTTTTAACATCTCAAATCAAGCGAGGCGATACATTTTCATCCATATACATCCATCACCCTACTTTGTTCGAATTTTTCAGATAAATCGGGTAACTAATGGGTCTTGGTAAGATTGGCATCCCGAGTTGAACCCAATCCTAGCCTCGCGTCATCCAAACAACTCAAAACATTTTCTTGTCATACACTCATACTTAGTTTTAGAATCATACTCCAATCGGATTATCTGCCATACTATATTCCTAGGTGAACTCAATTGAGTCAATTCTCACTTCATTACGCACTCTTATCCAAGAATGTTTACAACATATCAAGCTTCTGTATCATAAACCAGTTTTAAACACAAGGAGTGCCTTCAAAACCACATTTTTCATAAAAATTGGTACTATACATTTCAAACGGGACATATCACCCTCTCAAGACATGAGCTGGGCAGATTTCAATGCTAGTGTAATTATGATTTTTGAAGTTTGAAACATGCCTTAACATTTATCACATCGCAATCTGATATAAGAAAGTGAATCCTTGAAAATCGGCTGGAATGTCTCAAATTAATGTTGCTGAGACCAGAAATGCATGGATTCTCTGCAGCAGTTCAGCTTTAACCGAGTCCGGAACAGAAGCTGCATGGCAGAAATATTTTAGATTTAGCTCTAGAGAAGCAGACACCCTAGCTGGAAAGAAGCAAGAGATGTAACTTATAAAGAAGATGAGGGCAACAGATATGAGTATGGCAACTGAGAACATACTCATAAACGAGGACACAAATCAAACCAGCTAAGGAAAGTTAAAATATAGAGCAGGACACCAGAACCAAGAAGAGAAAACTTGGACTACGTCATCTCCTTAAGTGATAGTAACTTGCCCTACCCTATTCAATGGGACATTATCATTGACCATTATGACCTAACTTCTCCTCAAGAGGATACATGGGGCAATAGTTGGCAAAGCAAAGAGCAGAAACAGCTGCCGATGAACTCAATAGGAATCAAGCTTTCTCAGAAACAAAATGGCAGTGACACCTCTCACCTCCTTAGAATTCAACCTTTTCCATCTCCAGCCATAGCAAAAGTAATCACGTTCATAGACCCAAAGAATAAAAAGTAATGAACAGGAAAAGGGTTATATAAGGCAGAGCAACATGCATTCCACTGGAATACTTCCTTTAAGGACTGTAGCAACATGACTCAATAATATGCATTCAGTTTTCTACCGCATTTAAGCTACCTCCAAGTTCATGATTATTGAGCAGTGTATCCACATAAACAGATTGAGTATACAGGCGGTTTGTACTTGATCCATATATTTCGAACTACGAACATATTATGTATATCCTAGATCTATTAGAGCCCTTATTTCACCCGAGGGGTTTGAGTTAGCTCCAAAACGCATAGTTTCTCCTCCAAAAAACACTTCTTTTTTTAGTTGCACATGGCAATGCCAGCAAACAGGCATCAATGAAGCATTCACTGTTGAAAAGTCATTCATAGACTATCCCATTTTGGTACAAAAAACCACCGAATACTAAAAAGCTATTCTTTTATGAACGCTTTTTGAGCAATTCCATTCTAGGTCTCTTTGAAAAATTCCTACTGCCTCACCCACAATTCCATTCCAGTCTCCACCCCCTCTTCTACATCCGCCCGCAATGATAGGGACCACCTTTATTCTCCCATTTCATTTCAATGTATAATTTTACAATGCTGTGTTGACTTTTTTGGATAAGTACGGAGAATTTTGGTTAAAAGTTGCTGTTTCATTAAAACTGTTTTAATTGACTACTAAATTGAACTTCTCATCCGTTTTAGGATGCTAATCATATAAGATTTAACAGTTTGAAGTAAAATTAGATAGATAGAAGCTTCTAAAATTGTGAGTTCTTTTGGATCTGACTCCTAAAAATGAAGACATAAATTTTTATATTGAAATTGTGAAAATTTAAGGTTTATAAAGTTTACTGAGAACTGCATACTGAACTATCAGGGACTTGAAAGAGCTTCCGCAGTCGTGAGGAATCAAGGCCTGTAGTTTCAAGGGTAAATTAATTTAAGGGTCGTTTTATGATTGCCCCTACTTGTTGTGTTCAAACTAGCCACACAGACATAATAAACATGTCAAAACTGCTCCTCCTAATTTCCATATACCAATATATAGATGACTATTAGGAAACAACCCCTAAATGTCAGCGATCAAGGATCAAACATGAAATTTGGAATACATTTAATGAAATGTGAATGAATGGTTGACACCAACACTAATTATGCACTTACGAAAAGCAAATGAAGGTTAGGGGCCTATAAAGAATCATGAAAATTTTATTTAAGATTCAACACTAGAAATGTAGTTTACCAAATTGGCATATGAATGTGTAATAGTGCAAACAATATAGCCTCTTCAGAGGTCTTTTTACAACATAGAAACCAAACTTGGAGAGCCTTACAATTTTCTGTAAGAAAAACTTAGGTTATTGAAGCAGGAAAATTCCTAAATTACCTGCTGTGAAGACTAATCTGAAGTCTGCCTAATGGTTAGTTGGTCACATATGCCATGTGCTTGCTGACCAATGATCACTTTACACGATATCATACCCTAGAGATCATTTTCCCTCTTCACTAACCGGTAACCATATTCTCTATTATTCCAACATTTAATGATAACAACTATACTCAGGTAATATGATATAGAGTTTTTTTTTGTTTTGTTTTTGTGAGCTATTGAAGTTCTCTATTGCTATTAGTCCAGATAAAAGGGTTTGGGTTAAGACATGATTCTCTCAATCTGGAAAACTTTTATCCATCTAATAATAATACCGGAAACAATAATGTCAGGAAGGACCAAGATATTGTAAGAAGGCTGGTATTCTGTCCTCTTAACAGCAGTGTAACCACAAAAACTGATTCTGCATGCTGGACCTGGTCTGCTCTTACGTAAGCTAGAGGGTGTACTTATTGGTAATCAAGATACTGATGTGCACACTCCATCAGAAAGATATATTGAAACCTAAGTGATGACTAATAGATTGACAAGTTAATACTTGTGATTCTCAATGATACATAATAGCAAAAGACCTAAAATCAGATCAAATTAACCACTGCCACAAAGAGATCAGGAGCATATATCTAGAGATATGGAGATCAATGGAAATTGTTCTCTCAATGGTCAAATCAACTTAACCACTGCCACAAACAGATCACGAGCATATATATAGACATACGGAGATCAATGGAAATTGTTCTCTCTCAATAGCAATGAGAGAGAACAAATAGTTGGAGCATGGGAGCAGAGTAGAAGAAAAAAGATAAGAGTGAAGTGCATTACCTCTTCCTTTAGGTGTGATTATGTGAACAAGATCATCCACAGTCACATTATTTCTTCCTTTAGTCCTAACAAAAGACCTAGAATAAAGAACTGTGGGGTTAGCCCCCTATCATAAACATATAATACAACCAAGTGAGTTGGAAGCTGTCAAACAATGAAAATTTGACAAACCAGAAATGAGAGAGGGCCTCCACAAAAGGGAAAATGGAGATAGCAGTCTCATGGCATATAGCAACAATATATGAGCTACCATAGCGATTTGTGTTACTAACTGAAACTTTGCAGTAACAGACGGAACAAACAAGATGAACAAACAAGATGAACAAACCCCAGTAATCAATAAAGACAATCTAATCCATCTAACTACACTGGGGTAAACAAGAGGTCAATCCAGACCCAATAACCCAGCTTCTTGGGAAATAAACAAGCTTAATTAATACATGAAATCTTTAGCCTTTTGAGTTTCAAGCAAAAGGGTAATGATAAATTATGTAAGTTGGAGCAGAGCGAACCTGCAAAGAGCTCTCATTTCATCCTTCCATCCGCACTCCATGAGCCTCTCTCTCAAAAGCTCCATCAGTCTCTCCTTTTCTCCACTCTCAACTAACTGCTAAACATAGACCACCAAAATTGCGAGGTTAAAATGCACCGAGACCAGAAAATCACGCCCCTTTCCAAGAGAGAAGAAGAAGATGATGATGAAGAAGGAGAGACCTTGATATTGATGATCTCTTGAAGCGTAGGATCCTTGTCTTGGTCGTCCCCTTCATCTGGTGTTGGTGGACGATTCACTGAATGCCTCCTTTACAAAATCCCAAGCATGAAGACAAACAGACATCTCAATCAGGCAAAATCAACAACAAAAAAGGAAGGGAACTGAAATCGAACCCTAGTAAAGAAACCCCATTGGAGGAAGAGAAGGCAGAGAGGGGGAGGTGTACATGAATCGATTAAGCACAGGCTCGAACAAAAAATTATCTTAGGATGCGCTATGCTCGTGGAGACCTTTCAGTTAGAGTCCACGATTTTGCATTCTACACTTCGTTTATTTTGCTCGAGAGAAACAACTCTGGGATAGAAACAGGGAAGAAACGAGGATCATTGCATTCAATTCATGGATGTTGAATGGGTTGGGTCGAGTCGATGTGGGTTGTGGTCCGACCGGCAAAAAATGTAAAAGTGACCCATGATCTGACCCGTGGGTTTGGGGGTTTTGCGGGTCGACCCGTTTAACTTGGTTAAACTGGTGTGTTAATATATAAATAAATTGTGGATTGATCCCAAATACGATAAATTTTTCAAAAAATATATATATTTTTACACTAATAAAATGATTAAAACATATATATTTTCTTCTAAATACATTTTTATACTAACAAAACAACAAATATTAGTATTAAAAATATTTTTTTTTTCTCAAAGATACATTTTAATACTAATAAAACAATAAATATATATATATATATATTTTAAATGTAACGGGTCGCGAGGTTAACCCGACCCGTGACCCGCAAACGCAAATAAATCGACTCGCGACCCGACCCGTTATAAGTGGGTCGGGAGCCCAAACCGCATATAACGGTGATCGGTCCGGATTGGAGGGTCAAAATTCAATTTATAACCGAACCCCGTAGTAGTACAAGGTAGGGTGTCGAACACTGGGGAGTTCGTTCGTTGAGTGCACCAAAAAGACTTAAAAAGGTAAAAGAAAGGTTAAAAACAAGGAAACTCAAAGGAAACCACTCGGGACCGACATGGTCACTTTGGCCCGAGATGGATCGATGAAGGTTTTGCACAGGACCGACACAGAATGAAGTCGGGCCCGAGGTTTGGGAATGTCGGACTAGGCAATAGGAGAGATCGGTCTTGGGTTTTTGGGTTCCTTCCCTAACTAGATGTGGGTAATTTCACCCCAATTCAGCCAATACGTGTTGATCCTCGTAGAATCGAGGTTGTTCGCCTTCGATCCCGCCACTCTACACATCGACCCTAGGGAATTTTACCTCCCATTCGATGCAAGGTCAAGTGATAGGCTCGAGATCGCTTCCGTTCACTCTTGCCAATCACAAGCCCTTAATCCCTTGCTTCCACAAGAGATTGTAGCTCTATGTAGAGAGGATTCCTAGATCAAGCACTCAAGGCTATGGAATTGGGGGTTCAAACCCAACTGATAACGATGATTTAGTCATTTTTAAACCACAATTATGCAAGAAAACCAGACTAACTTAAACCAAAGTATAAAGCAAGTAAGGGTCGATTCCACAGGGAGACAAGTTATCTTTAGCAAAGAATTATGTGTCAAACAGAAGTAACAAGGGGGGTTTTTATGTTTAATTCACACACTAACATGCAAATCATTCGAATTCGAGAGTTTATTAATCAGTATTTGGGAACACTTAGGCAAACAAATGTCCGCATTCGCTTGACAAGTTGATCATTGATTTCATTCAATACCTATGCAATGGAAATTCCAATTCCTTTTCAAAAGTAACTAATAACACAACTAGATACTATTAACCCTAACTAGATAAATAATCATGAAACTATCAAGATTCAATCTAACTAGCAGCATTCAACATCAGGAGTATAATTGGATACAAATTAAGATAAAACAACCAGCTTTTACCCTAGGATGCAAATCAATTCTCTTATGCATATAACTAACACAACCAGATATTAGCACAATGTAGTTGCTACTTATGAATTAGAGATGCTCAACCAGAAACACTCTAAATCTAGCAATAACCTAATAACAATAAATCCTAGATGATCAGGCTAGAAATTATTGAAACAAGTCAATAACAATTCAAGCAAGAGAAAAGATTAATTTCATGCAATCGAGAAAGAATTAGAAATCTCACAACTGAATCAGAACGAACACTTCAATCCATAAACCTAGTAAAAAAACGCAGTGTTTAAGACGGATTTCGCCTCTGTACTGGCAGCGGTCGCTGCCTTGCACATAACACATATTTCTTCATTTTCTTCACTTCAGCTTCAAGTGGTCTTTGGTGCACTTCAACTCTTCTTTCTTTAACGCTCCAAACACCATCTTTAGCACCTAAAACATGACTAAAAGTATGCTAAAATCCCATCTAAATACACAACATAAATATGCATATCAAACTCCCCCACACTTGAATCTCACTCGTCTCGAGTGAATCAGAATACTAACACTCGTAATCAATAACAACCTAGATCATCAAGTGCACAGAGAGCCTATAGCTAAGGGTAATAACAAATATCATAAAAGCTCCTATCCAACAATCCCATAACAAAATATAACAAAATCAACACCAACATCCAACAATCCTAACAACACAACTCTAATCAACACAACTCTGCATTACAATCAACCATCAACCTATCTAACACCAACTCCACATATGCAACATCTATCAACAATATGCGTCAATAAAGAGGTTGAAAATCAATAAACTACACCTTATCCCTCCAAGTGAAAACCTACCCAAAAACACTCATATACTCCACTTCTTATGTCGCCAGCTCTAGTCAAAAGAACATCTTAAAACACTCTTTTTTCTTTCACTCTTTTTGCTTAGGCGCCTTTTCAGGTTTTCACCTAACATCTCTCTTTTCATTTTTCAATGTTGGACTCACCATCTCACATCACTCAAAAATCTATTTTTTGCCCAAGCCTAATGTTTGTCAAATTACATGCTTTTTACTTGAACCGCCCTTTCGGGTTTTCAGTCCATCCCGGGATTTTTCTGCCTTTTTCTCTTATTTTTTTGGTTTTTTTTAAGTAATAGAAATAGTAATATAAATCCAACTCCCCGACACTTATAGTAAACATTGTCCTCAATGTAGAAAGATAAAAATAATATAAGGGGAAGTAAGGAAAAATACCACTACTGTGAAGGTGGTGGGGGCTAGATCAGATAATTGAGAACCCAAGAATAAGTTCTACTATCACATATGCTCCTCCATGGTGGTGATATGGGCCACCTGCACTACTGTGAAGGTGGTGGTAGTGGCAGATAGTCAGGGTAGGATGGGTATCCAGGCCACTGCTGCTAAAAGAATGTCACCCACTGTTGAAAGTAGTGTGTTTGCTGCTTATGGTACTGCCTCTCCTCCTCATGAAAAGTAAGAAATCCTCCTCTACGATCATGTTGACAAGTATCCATGCTCTAAATCATCTTCCAAATATGTCTCTGATAGCCAATTGAATACCCAACAACAGTCGCAACCTGATGCATCTCATCCTCCTCATCATCAAAATCATCGTTCACCCCCTTCTTAACTCAACTTTAATAGATGTAGAGGAGACCATAGTAGAAGAAGAAGTAGTCTCTTGATGGTCAATCGCTAGGTAGCGAAGAAGAAAGAAGCGAACAAAACGATTGCCCGAATTTTTATTTTTGAATTTTTTTGTCGAACCCGAAAAGGCAGCGGGCGCCGCCTTTATGGCAGCAGTCGCTGCCATTTTTTTTTGAAGAATGTCGTAACTGAAGAAGATTTGGCGGCGGTCGCCACTTGTGGGGCAGCGGTCGCCCCACGGACACCGTCCTTTTTCCGGAAATAATGGCGGCGATCGCTGCCATTAATTCGTAGAATGTCGTAGCTGAGCTTGTTCTGGCGGCGGTCGCTGCCTTGGTGCGGCGGTCGCTGCCAGTGCGTCGTGATTCTTCGACTTTCTGCAAGTTAGTTCGACGCAATAGATAACAAAGGGAAACTAATCTAAGCTAATCTAAAGGAAAGAAATCAACTACATCGGGGTGCCTCCCGATAAGCGCCTTGATTATCATCGTGGCTCGACGCCTCGTATGATTTCACAAGATTGGACATTGTCAATGCCCTTAACAACCTATCAAGTTCTTGCGAGCTCATCTCAAAGAAGCATAAGTAGCCCAAAGATAAATTGAAACTAAATAACATGTCATTCAAAAATCGTTTCAACTTATCAAACTTGTGTGTCCAATCTTCATAAAATGGCATATGCTCAAACCAATTCAACAAAAGTGTTGGCTTCTTAGAATATGAACAAAACATGTCAAAGCACTTACTAGCATTACCACTTTCATTAGGATGAACTCTAAGTAATTTTTAGATTCTTCATTAGGCTCTAAATTTGACTCCTTGGGGGAATAAAGAACAATGGGTAATGAGAGATTGGAATAAAGGATACCTGGATCGTCAACAACCAATAAGATTGATTTCGAAACAGAAGGCATGGGGGACTTTGTTGGTGAACCACAATCCTCTTTAGTATCATCTTGCTCACTTGCGTTCACATAGTCTCCCATACCATCTTCAAAGAAGATATCACTATCAGAGAAGAACTCTTCTTCCTTCAAAGTAATAATCTCCTCAATCTCCTCAAATCGTGTGGGAAGGGATGCATCTAGTTCATTGAGTTCTATGGACTGATATGAAGTTATTGAATGACAAAGTGAGTAGCACCTATCATAGTACTGTGTAGACTCCGTACTCATATCATCCATCCTCTTAGCAAAATCCTTCATCATATACTCAAGAGAAGCATCACAAGTCTCAACCGGTTGTGGCATTAATTGAGATGATTCAACCAAAAGACATTGATGGCTCATAAAACAAAGGAAATCCCAACATTCCATAGGTTCCATAAAAAAAAGCCTTCTATTACTCATGTAGTAGGCCATCCTTCGAGTCTCCCGATTCATACCCTTGACAATGCCATTGCAAACATCACAGTATAATGATATCCCCAAGCACCAAGGTCATCCGCATACTTTTGGAATCTAGTCAGGTATGCATGAAAGGGTTGATCCGGAAATTGTTGACACTCGAACAAAGCCATGGATTAGTAGCACAGGTGGTGTGAACCATAAGATAGGTTCACACCAAGTTTGACACAAAAATCACACAAAAGACAATTGTTTCCTCCCCGGCAACGGCGCCAATTTGATAACGATGATTTAGTCATTTTTAAACCACAATTATGCAAGAAAACCAGACTAACTTAAACCAAAGTATAAAGCAAGTAAGGGTCGATTCCACAGGGAGACAAGTTATCTTTAGCAAAGAATTATGTGTCAAACAGAAGTAACAAGGGGGGTTTTTATGTTTAATTCACACACTAACATGCAAATCATTCGAATTCGAGAGTTTATTAATCAGTATTTGGGAACACTTAGGCAAACAAATGTCCGCATTCGCTTGACAAGTTGATCATTGATTTCATTCAATATCTATGCAATGGAAATTCCAATTCCTTTTCAAAAGTAACTAATAACACAACTAGATACTATTAACCCTAACTAGATAAATAATCATGAAACTATCAAGATTCAATCTAACTAGCAGCATTCAACATCAGGAGTATAATTGGATACAAATTAAGATAAAACAACCAGCTTTTACCCTAGGATGCAAATCAATTCTCTTATGCATATAACAAACACAATCAGATATTAGCACGATGTAGTTGCTACTTATGAATTAGAGATGCTCAACCAGAAACACTCTAAATCTAGCAATAACCTAATAACAATAAATCCTAGATGATCAGGCTAGAAATTATTGAAACAAGTCAATAGCAATTCAAGCAAGAGAAAAGATTAATTTCATGCAATCGAGAAAGAATTAGAAATCTCACAACTGAATCAGAACGAACACTTCAATTGTTTGTCTAAGCAAAGAGGCTTAGTTCTCCATAGATCTCCAAATACAAATTAATTCCAAACTCAAAAACTAGGTCCAAACAAAAGGTTAAAGCTCCTTAAATAGGAGAAAACAATCTATCTAAAATACATAAAAACTGGACCTAAAATAATATCCATAAACCTAATAAATAAAACGTAGCGTTTAAGACGGATTTCGCCTCTGTACTGGCAGGGGGCGCCTCCTATGGGGCAGCGGTCGCCTCCTCCCACATAACACATATTTCTTCGTTTTCTTCACTTCAACTTCTAGTGGTCTTTGGTGCACTTCAACTCTTCCTTCTTTAACGCTCCAAACCCCATCTTTAGCACCTAAAACATGACTAAAAGTATGCTAAACCCCCATCTAAATACAAAACATAAATGTGTATATCACCAACCTAGCTAGGGGTTTCCCCCATAGCCCAAGACCAATGGAATCTACTCCATAAGGCTAGAGTAACATGCAATCAAATAACAAGGCAAACAAATCTCAATCATCAAACTCAAATCAAAACCAAATCTCATTCAAAGCAAAGGAAATCCACAAGATCCAAACTCAAAACCACAAATTGCAAATTAAAACAAGTTCAAACTCATAAATTCCTCCCTAGATCTAGCTATCCTCCACCGATTTCCTCCTCCTCTTCTCCTCTCCTTTCTTCCTCCTTGCTCTCCAAGTCTTCCTTGAGCCTTTAAGAGTGAATGGATTTGTATTAGCTCTCTAGATCCCCCCCCCCTTTCCTCTAATCATCTTCTCTCCTTTTATTTGGGGCCAAGAATACCCAAATTAGAAGAGGGGCAAAAGTTGTAGATCACAATTGTATGCCTTGGTGCCCAATCTTCACTTCGCCAACTAGGACCGACATGGAGCCACCTCGGGCCCGACTTGCCACACCTCGGTCCGGGTCTCCATGATTCGATCTCGGGCCCGAGTTGTTGGGCACCTCGATCTTGGCCTCAGTCCTCTTCTTTTCTTGGCTTTTCTTGAGCTCCTCTTCGTTGATCGCCCGGCTCTTCCGCTCCTTTGTGCTCATGCCTTGCTCCTCCTTATGACTCCTTCCAAAACTTCCTCGAATCATGCCAAATTACCTACAAAACGCAACAATTTCGCATAGTCTCCGAATCTCATAGAAAATCGGAATTTAAGCTAAAAAGGAACAAAACTAGCAAAGAAAGGAACAAAAGACACCTATTTATAAGGGAAATTAACCACTAAAACACCAGCAAAATGAGAGACATCAAACGGGTTGGGTCATTGCGGGTCGGGTCGTTACGGGTCACAGGTGATCCAACTCGTTGAACATCCCTAATTAATTTTAAAAAACACATGAATATTAGACAATATTCATTGTTTTGGAAATTCGTAAATTTTAGTCTATATTTATGAAATTGTATTTTTTTTTAAAAGTTGATTGTCGGACAAGATTTTAAGGAAGAATCAAATACGATATTGCACAAGTTCATCGTGACTCATTGTAAATTCAAATATACTGCTGCAATTTTCAATCGTACATATATTCGAATTTGGCATGTGCAAGTTTGAATATGTTTTGGCGTTTTTTGAATATTATTTTAAGGTTGTTCGTATTTGTCATGATTCGAATATATAGTCCACTTTGTCAAAATGTGTATTATGTTTTGTTTTATTCGAAATAAAACAATCTAAAAATAGATAAATGTAGTGAGTGAACATTGAATATGTAGTTATAATATATTGAATAGGATACAATATTTGATTCACAACTCGTGTTTATGAATTCAACAAACATATGCACATTCAGAGTAAAATGTCGCTTTTTTATGGTTTAATCTTGTCATTGATCTTTATCTTTCTTCTTTCATTCTCTTTAGGCTTCTTTATATTTTTCAACCACCTCAATACTATCAACCTTCATAATTTCATATTAACCTAAAATGTAAACATTTGGAGCAAAATGACTATAAATTCAAGCTTGTTTATATTTGATTCAAAGATTCAAACATGTGGTAGTTCACGAATCACCAACTCATATTCAACTGTTAACAATGCATATTGAAGATAACGAAATGCATATTCAAGCTCACATTTGTAATCTCGAATTTTCATTTCGATTAGTTGAGTACTGACTCGGCCTAGGTCGTTATGTCAAGATCAAAGATAATTAACCATAATACAAGCTAGTTTAGCGATTAAGTCGGAGTCGTATCCAAGAGACCTTGTGATAGGATCAAGGATCGTTTGAAGTCGGTGCAAGGACACGCTTTTTGCCTTCCCTCTCGCTTTTAGACCGATTGCTCTCGAGATTGCCCTAGTTTTTGTGTGACTTGATGGACGTTTGGAAGTGTGGGAAATCAGGTAATGGTGGTGAGGAGATGTAGACCGAAAGATATGAATGAGTTAGGGTGTGGATGTTACGCACCACACTCGAACTCAAGCTACGAAATCCAAGGACAAAGATATGACTCACTTTGCACTTGAATCTCAAGGGAGATTCGATGTTACTCACGAATCTGATTTGCAACAAGAAAGACACAAAACCAATCTTATTCAAAGGCTCATGGCCGAATTCCAAATACAAAGCAAAAACAAAACATGATAGAAAACACAAAGTTTCAAGTTTGATTCAAGTCTACCAAATGAAAGAGGGGCATCCCCTTTAAATAAGAAATGAGAGTCTTCCACCAAGGCCTTTCATGGACCAGCTTTAACTCAGGAAAGAAGGTGGGAAACTCTTGGAAAAATTGGCATTTAATTCTCCTTTGATGAAGACACACAAGTGGCACAAGACGAGGCACCCGACGCTTGCGGCTCGGCGCGCCCGGTGACCACTAACAAGCATAACTCGCCTTCTTTGCCTTTGCCTGGCATCCCTTGGGTCATAAGTCCAGCTTGGAGATTCTCTTGTAAAGCACGAGCTCGGGCCCTTGTGATTCGACCCAAGAAGGGTTCGGTGCCGTGAGTAGGCGCGGCCGGGCTAGTGGCGTCGGTGGCGTCACTAGGTGTGGGCTTTCCCTTAGTGTTCCATTGGTCTTGGAGCTTCATTTTGGTCCCCATATCAGCCCCGGGGAGATGGCTCGAAACAGCTTTTGAGGGCCTGGGAGAATCGGGACGGTGCCGCTCTTGGTCACCCTCGGCGTCGGGGTGCCGCATTCGGGCACCCTTGTCCCGGTGCCTCATTTGGGCACCCTCGGCGTCGACGTCCTCGGTGCGCGTGGTGTGTGCCGGCACAGCCTCAGCATGGCCATGATGTGGCACATGAGGCATTGTCACACTATCCTCCCTCTCTTGAAAAGGGTTCGTCCACGAACCTTCATCCTGCATCTCATCATCATCGTTAAGAAAATAAGGAGAAAGATCGGAAACGTTAAATACCTCATGCACACCGTAGGTTGATGGCAACTCCACACGATAAGCATTGTCATTGATGCGCTCAAGCACCACAAATGGACCATCTCCTCGTGGTTTCAGCTTGGAGTTTCAGAGGATGGGAAAGCGTTCCTTCCTCAAATGTACCCAAACGAGGTCGCCCAGCTAAAAAATGACCTCCTTGCGCCCTTTGTTGGCTTAGCGCACATATTGCATTGTTCGCCTTTCTAATTGAAGGCGAGTATCTTCATGGAGCTGCTTGATTTTAGTGGCATGATCAACTCCTTCTTGACTCTCTCGCTCCTTGGTAGCATATGGCAACAAATCCAGTGGGGTGATGGGGTTACGCCCATAAACCACTTCGAAAGGAGTCCTCTTGGTGGCCGAATGCACCGAGCGAGATTAGGCAAACTCAATGAAAGGAAGACACTCCTCCCACCTGCGCAAGTTAGTAGACAAAAGAGAACGCAAAAGAGAACCAAGAGTTCGATTCATGACCTCGGTTTGCCCATCCGTTTGAGGGTGGCAAGTGGTGGAAATTAAAATAACAACTTCGTGCCTAGCTTGGCCCAAACTGTCTTCCAAAAATAGCTCAAAAATTTTACATCCCTATCAGAGACGATACTCTTAGGGACACCATGCAACAGCACCACATTTTCAAAGAAAAGATTAGCTACATGCGATGCATCATCGGTTTTGTGGCAAGCAATGAAATGCGCCATTTTCGAGAACCGATCAACGACAACAAAAATTGAGTCTCTCCCTCTCTTAGAACGGGGCAGTCCTAACACAAAATCCATGGAAATGTCTTCCCAAGGAACTTGTGGAATTGTGAGAGGAGTGTACAAACCATGAGGTTGCACTCGAGACTTAGCACGCAAACAAGTAATGCATGAAGCACAAAATTTCTCAACAGTTTTTAGCATGCCAGGCCAGAAAAAGTGTTCTTTCAAGATATGCAAACTTTTCATAACACCAAAGTGACCCATAAGGCCGCCCCCATGAGCCTCTTCAACAAGCAATCGCCTAAAAGAACCCCTAGGCACACATAAGCTCGGACCTTTAAAAAGGAATCCATCATGCAAATAAAATTGGTCCTTGCTTCCCTTAGCTAAACATGCTTGATATATATCATGAAAATCAGAATCATGCTCATAAAGCTCACGCAAAAATCCAAACCCAAGCAACTTAGCATCGAGAAGAGAGATTAGAGTGTACCGACGAGAGAGAGCGTCAGCGACAACATTTTCTTTTCCCTTTTTGTGTTTGATGACATAAGGGAACATCTCAATGTATTCCACCCACTTAGCATGGCGTTTGTTCAGCTTGCTTTGGCCTTTGAGAAACTTGAGTGCCTCGTGGTCGGAATGTATGACAAACTCTCGGGGCAAGACATAGTTCTCCCATGTTTTTAGGGCTCGGACAAGGGCCAGCAATTCCTTGTCGTAGGTGGGGTAGTTCAGCTCGGCTCCACCCATCTTTTCACTGAAATAGGCCACGGGTCTGCCCCCTTGCAAAAGGACCCCGCCTAAGCCAATGCCCGACGCGTCACATTCGATTTTGAACGTTTTGTTGAAATCGGGCAAGACTAGGAGTGGTGCTTGTGTGAGCTTGTCTTTGAGTATATTTAAGGCGTCTTCTTGGGCCTCTTTCCATCTGAATGGGACATTCTTCTTAGTGAGCTCGGTGAGAGGCGCGGCTATGGTGCTAAAGTCTCGCACGAACTGGCGGTAGAAACCGGCCAATCCGAGGAAACTCCGCACTTGTGTCATGGTAGTGGGCGTGGGCCATTCCCAGATTGCCTTCACCTTCTCCTCATCAACTTTCAGTCCGTCCCTACTCACAACAAAACCAAGAAATACCACGTGATCCGAGCAAAAATGGCACTTCTTAAAGTTAGCAAATAGGCGTTCACTTCTTAAAACGTCTAGCACTTGCCTAAGGTGCCCGACATGGGATTGAAGATCGTGGCTGTATATGAGGATGTCATCGAAATAAACTACCACGAATTTACCAAGGAATGGGCGGAGGACGTGGTTCATCAACCTCATAAAGGTACTAGGAGCGTTGGTTAGACCGAAAGGCATAACCAACCACTCGTAGAGCCCGTACTTAGTTTTAAACGCGGTCTTCCACTCATCACCCTCCTTCATCCGGATTTGATGATATCCGCTTTTCAAATCAATTTTAGAAAAAATACAAGCCCCATTGAGCTCGTCAAGCATATCATCAAGTCGCGGAATAGGGTGACGATACTTGATAGTAATGTTGTTGATCGCTCGGCAATCAACGCACATTCTCCAAGTACCGTCCTTTTTAGGTACAAGAATTACCGGAACGGCGCATGGGCTGAGGCTTTCCCGAACATAGCCCTTGTCGAGGAGTTCTTGAACTTGTCTTTGTAGCTCCTTGGTCTCCTCGGGATTAACACGATAAGCTGGCCGGTTCGGTAGAGATGCGCCCGGTATAAAGTCTATTTGGTGCTCGATCCCTCTTGTCGGTGGCAGCCCATTTGGCACTTCTTCAGGAAACACATCTTCGTAACCCTGCAAAAGACGAGCAATAGGTGAGGGAAGACTTTCGATTTCTTGGTCAGCAAACAAAGATTTATGAGGAATCACAAGAAAACAAACGTTACTCCCCTTGATGGCGTGAACGACTTCCCTCGGTTTGGCTAGAAGTAAGGGTTTGGAAGCATTCACGCTACTACCAATGGCTAAGGTCTTTCCCTTCTTGTCTTCCCGAAGTGCATGTTTCTTCTTTTGTTCTCGTGCCACATGATCAAGCATGATTTCGTGAGGCTTCATTGGATGCAAAGTGACCTTCTTGCCATCACGGTGAAAAGAATACTCGCTTGAGACGCCATCATGGATCATACCACGGTCAAACTACCATGGTCGGCCGAGAAGGAGATGACATACGGACATGGGCACCACATCACACTCGACCACATCTTGGTAGGGACCTATAGCAAAAGAAATCAAAGCCCTCTCCTTCACTTGGATAGGCGACTTAGAATTCAACCAACATAGCGGATAAGGCATGGGATGAGGAGTAGTAGGAATAAAAAAACGAGCAACAACTTCCTCATTTATAATATTGCAGCAAGAACCTCCATCAATGATAAGACTACATACCTTTTCTTGGATTTTACAACGAGTATGGAAGATCACCTCTCGTTGATTCGGTGTAGTGTTGTTCTCGGTGGTGAAAAGAGTTCGTTGCACTACGAAGCACTCGCCCTCCTCGGCGGTCACATGCAGCTCATCCTCATCTTGTTCCTCCTCATTTCCCTCCTCTTCATGGACAGCTTCCTCCTCAAACTCATAGTCACCTTGCGGAGTCAAGAGCACCTTGCGTTGGTTCGGGCAATCTCGCGCGTAGTGACCTCGTCCAAGGCATTTGTAGTACTCGTCGGGTGTGCGACTTCCTTGTCGGAGTTGCTCTATCTTGGTGTGGATTCTCTCGGCATAATCTTGGGGAACAAATCGTTCCTCAAGAGCATGCTTAAGTTCACGCCAAGTTTGGATTGGTGGGAGTCGTTCTCGTCGCCGGGCCTCCTTGTATTGTAGCCACCAATTATAGGCGACTTCGGTGAGGTGGACTGAGGCGACGACGATCCTTCTTGCATCCTCATAGTCATAGTAATCGAACACCGATTCAGTTTTGGCTATCCAATCAAGGCACGCATCGGCACCGGCGGTACCGGAGAAGGTTTCAACTTGGAGCTTGACTCCTTGGTGGCGGTCTCTTCCTTGTTGGCGCTCATCTAGATGTTGGGGTTGTTGTGGCCACACATTCTGGCGTTGCACCTGGTTTAGAGCCTGGTTTGGAGCTTGATGCGGAGCAAATTGTTTGGCACCCATGCGCCGTGGAAAGAGATGAGTCGTGCCCATGGGCGTCGGCGCCGGCGCGGGGGTGTAGCCATACCTCTCGTTACCTACATCGTTAGTACTCAAAGGCAATGATATATTATTTGGATAGGTAGCATAAGAGGTAACATATTCAGATCTTACTCCGGTAAACGCCTCATTTGATTGAGCAAAGTTGGCCACCGAAGGGTTACCATGGGTCACTAGGGGTTGATTCGATGTTGAACCCGCCTCGAAGTGGCTTCCCCGGCTAACGGAGAGAATGGGGTCAAGCTGGGTGCTCACATGGGCCAGGGGTGCGCTTCGGTTGACACTTGGATCATTGGTGGCACTAGCTTGAAATAGCTCATCGTGCCGGGTCAATCTTTGTTCGATGTTGTCGAACCGAGAGCAAAACGACCTTAAGTCTTGTTGCACCGATTGAATCATGGCAGCCAAGGAGGCTTGGTCATTGAGGTCTTGAGGCAACTCTTCTTCTTCTTTACCTATGTCCGACATTTTTGCACAAAACTCCAACAAACAAAGTTAATCCGACACACAAGTGGTACGTCAAGCTACGCACAATCAACCTCAATCTTAGACACGAAAATTTACTCAATTGCAAAGAGGGGTGTCGACTAAGCAAAGGGTGAATAGGAATGGATTTCCAAGAGATTAACGAATCACTCAATGCAATGCAAACTGAAGCCAAGTTGTTCCACTTCAAGAATAGAAAAGCTACTAAGTACCAAACGAAACAAATTAGGCCTTGCTTGAATTCTTTTGCTTTGGGGTCCGACTTTTTCTATGCCCGATCTCTTTTCTTCACATTTTTTATCGGGTCCGAGTTTTTCTATGCCCAATTCTTTTCCTTTCGAGTCCGACTTTTTCTTTTTAGGCACTTACAAACTCAACAACAATAATTCAAGTTTGATTACTAATCAAACAAGTCGCAATTTTTTTTTTGTCTTTTTGTCTCGGTTTGGTACCGTTCCCGTAATCTAATCCGAGCAGAATTTAGCAACTTTTGGTAGCTTTGGAATTTAATCCTTATGCATGCAAGGGTGACCGAAATTCAGTATGAAATAGATATGAAAAGACAACAACAAAATTCAGCCACAACTCTATTCAAGAGGGAAACGAAGGGATGGTTTGAGTTAAGGCTCTTTGGAGGCTTTTCGGTTCCTTATCATTTAAGACCAAATTGAGTTCATCATCTTCCAACCTTTAAACATCACAAGGCAGTTTGGTCGAATTTTTGGATGGTGATCAAAGAAAACAAACCAACAAGATCAATCAAACAACATAGGTATGAATCGGTTTGGCTTTGCAGTTTCGGTTTGCAACTTTGTTGTGGGGTGGGTTAGGGCACGAATTTCTCTTGCAATTTTTAAGTAAAATCCAGATCTAAGAAGAGGGATTAATGGTGTACCTTATGTAGCTCTGATACCACATGATAGGATCAAGGATCGTTTGAAGTCGGTGCAAGGACACGCTTGTTGCCTTCCCTCTCGCTTTAGACCGATTGCTCTCGAGATTGCCCTAGTTTTTGTGTGACTTGATGGATGTTTGGAAGTGTGGGAAATCAGGTAATGGTGGTGAGGAGATGTAGACCGAAAGATATGAATGAGTTAAGGTGTGGATGTTACGCACCACACTCGAACTCAAGCTACGAAATCCAAGGACAAAGATATGACTCACTTTGCACTTGAATCTCAAGGGAGATTCGATGTTACTCACGAATCTGATTTGCAACAAGAAAGACACAAAACCAATCTTATTCAAAGGCTCATGGCCGAATTCCAAATACAAAGCAAAAACAAAACATGATAGAAAACACAAAGTTTCAAGTCTGATTCAAGTCTACCAAATGAAAGAGGGGCATCCCCTTTAAATAAGAAATGAGAGTCTTCCACCAAGGCCTTTCATGGACCAGCTTTAACTCAAGAAAGAAGGTGGGAAACTCTTGGAAAAATTGGCATTTAATGCTCCTTTGATGAAGACACACAAGTGGCACAAGACGAGGCACCCGACGCTTGCGGCTCGGCGCGCCCGGTGACCACTAACAAGCATAGCTCGCCTTCTTTGCCTTTGCCTGGCATCCCTTGGGTCATAAGTCCAGCTTGGAGATTCTCTTGTAAGGCACGAGCTCGGGCCCTTGTGATTCGACCCAAGAAGGGTTCGGTGCCGTGAGTAGGCGCGGCCGGGCTAGGGGCGTCGGTGGCGTCACTAGGTGTGGACTTTCCCTTGGTGTTCCATTGGTCTTGGAGCTTCATTTTGGTCCCCATATCAGCCCCGGGGAGATGGCTCGAAACAGCTTTTGAGGGCCTGGGAGAATCGGGACGGTGCCGCTCTTGGTCACCCTCGGCGTCGGGGTGCCGCATTCGGGCACCCTCGTCCCGGTGCCTCATTTGGGCACCCTCGGCGTCGACGTCCTCGGTGCGCGTGGTGTGCGCCGGCACGGCCTCTGCATGGCCATGATGTGGCACATGAGGCATTGTCACATCACCTTGTGTCTTCTAGTATTATTTTTCTACCAACTAAAGAGAAAGACGATGGATTAAGAGAGAGTCTAAACTAAATTAAACTATAAAACAAACAATTAATCAATTAGGGAAACAAGTACATTCAAAAGATTGACTTTGAAGTAATCATTCGATCATAGATCCATCCATGGATTCCTTTTACTCCTATGGTTAATTAATTCCTATACTGATCTTATTTAATCGCATGTGCACTGTCTAGACAAATCTTAATACTGACAGAGGACACTCAAATTATTACTAGCAATGTAAACAAGGATATGCAGGATATATGTAAAAGAAATCAAAGTACAAGTCAATTGCAGAAACATATAATTAAATCTCTTCCTTAACTCCATAGTTCACGATCCTAAGAAATCAAGTTATTTTCCCAAAACATGTCCACGGTCCAAACCCAAGATCCAACAATAGAAAATCAATCAATTCAACAAGTTAGCTACTCAAAAAGAATCAATCAACATTCATTTGATGAAGCACAAGAGAATTAATATCACGAAAGGACAAAAATCAATTACCAGAATCTCACAAATTCATATATCAAAGCTTCACCATTGAACAGATCCTAAAAGAGTTAGTTCTCCATACAAGAGAAAACTAGATCTAAACTATAAAGCCTAAAAAGAATTATTGAATGAATTACAGATGCTAAAAACATAGAAAGAACCAAAGCTTAAATAGTACTCAGAACACAAGCTATCTGAAACTAAAAGATAAGAAAAAATAAGGGAAATTCCTTTTGGTGCCCTTCTGGTTTTGACAATTCTTTTTGGTACTCTAGAAAAAAAGTTATTCCTTTTGGTATCCTTATGGTTTATAAATTTTCCTTTTCATAGCGAAAACTCTATTTTAACTCATTTCTCATCCAAAAAAAAATATTTTTCATTTAAAATTTAAATACAAACGAATTTACTTTTTCTTACAAAATGTTACAATTTGTAGACTATATAATATACAATTATTTTTAGATTATATTTCAACAACCTTAATTTTTTGGGATTATTTTGACCATTCTCAATTTAATAAATCATATAAAATACTACTAAGCAAATTCACAAATCTCAAAACTCAATATATTTTTGGACCATTCTCAATATATTTTTGATAACATGTATATGTGATATTAATCAATTACAAATCCCAAAACTCATTAGTTTTAAATATTCAAAGTTCACAAGTTGATTTTTTGATGGAAAATATTTTTATTTAAATTTTATTTATTCAAATATTTTCATAGCAAATTCGTTTTAATTTAAAAATTTTAAATGAATAATATTTTTTTTAGATGAAAAATAGGTTAAAATAGAGTTTTGGCTATGAAAAGGAAAATGTATAAACCATAGGGGTACCAAAAAGAATAACTTTTTTCCTAGGGCACCAAAAGGAATTGTCAAAATCACAAGGGTACCAAAAGGAATTTCCCAAAAAATAAAGAAGATAGAAAAAAAAGTCTTCTCAGATCTGGCACCCACCGCGCACGCGCTATTGAAATCGCGCTCGTGTTTTACTCTGGCGAAAAATCCTTCACACTTCGTTAATCGCCCTCTACTGCACACACCTTTTGAGATCCGCTTTTCTCCTGTGTAAAATAGACCTTCCTGGGATACTACCGCGCACGTGGCCCATGCTACCGCGCTCGTAGTTTGTGTACAATATCGGCTCTCCTTCAGTGAAACGTCATGAAATCTCTTGAATATCTTGAATTTTTGTGTCTTTAGTCTTGATATTACAATTAAGCATAAAATCTAACCTAGAACACTCAATAAAGCCCTAAAATACAAGAGTTAACAACACCTAAATAGATATGTCAAATTCCCCCACACTTAAATCTTGCTCATCCTCGATTAAGCTCAAACTAAATCTAACAAATCAGCATGTCTAAGATCTCAGGAAATGTAAGGGAAGATAAACACTCAACTCACAACTCGAACCCAAAATTGAGTAATAGTGAGCAAAACAATGAAGTTTATCACACACCTAACAACATGATAATAACACTCATAAGCTCAAGCCATCGAAAGAGCTACCTAGGTGATCTACCCAATCTACAATGTAAACCTCAAAATCCCCAAGCAAAAATGTTACAGGCTATTTTGTATAGGTTAACTCTTAGATTTTGAGATGATATTGAGAGTGTTTAGGTTAGATTTGAGCGATACTGTAATACAAAGACCGAAGACACAAGTTGTGAAGAATTAAGAGTTCGTAGAACTTAAATGAAGAGTTCACCACTGCAAGGATATCGCGGTCGCGTTGTCTATGACGCGGTTGCGGTGGTGTGAGGCGACGACCATGAAGAACTGTGAAGGCCGCTGTCGCGTTGTCTATGACGCAGTCGCGGTAGAAGCCGTCTCAGCCAAGCCAAGTGAAGACCGCCGCGGGCGCGGCCAAGGCGGCGCGGTCGCGGTGCGTGCCAGATTTGAGACAGACGAAATCTTGTCTTTTCTATCTTGTTTCCTTTCTTATCTTTTCGTTTCGTTTCTTATCTATCTCGAAGAGGTTGTTCTTTGGGCTATTTAAGGGGAACCTTTTCTAGGTTTTGGATTATTATCATTGTTATCATTAGCATACTATTATTCCAATAAAGATTTGTGCTTTCTTTGTAATGGAGAACTAATCTCCCTTGGAGTTTATTCAATCAATGAAACTTTGTTATGAAGTTGTGAAATTCTGGTAACTTCTTTATCCCTAGGTCTATTGATACTCTTGTGCTTCATCCCATGGTTGTTGTCTATTGATGTCCTAGAAGCTCGAGCTAAAAGTCTCAGGATCGACCCCCTAATGGGTAGATCTCGACCCCATCGTGAAAAAAATGCTCTCAGGTTCGACCCCCCAGGGGTCGACCTCGACCCTCAGCAGGCTCGAGAGAAAAGAAAAAAAAAAGAGAAAAGAAAGAGAAAAAATATAAGTGCAAAGCCAAGAATTCCTAGTGTTTATAAGTTGTAGTATGGAAGTTTGGGTTAGAAATTGATGGGTTTGAGTTTCATTAGAGTGTTTGGTTATGAGAAAAGAAGAGAAGAAAGTGAGTGAGGTGTTTTGATATGAAGTGTTGTATTTAGGAGTTTGATTCCCGGATTTAGCACCACATGGCCAAATAACTCCCTACCTTATGTTATTACCGAGCTCCATTACAACCCGGCCGAATGAGTCTTCTATGAAGATTTCATTGAGCCTAAGTTCTTATGAAGATTGATGTGTTTTGACTTCTCTAGGTAGAGAGATTGGTGATATAAGTCTCAATGATAAAGTAGATGTTGCATAAAGATTGAGATGAGAGTTGATTTGTTAAGCCTAAACACATGAGAGTAAGAGAGAAACACACTTATATCCCTTGTAAGGTTGGATTGTGATTGCCTAGCTTGAGACTTATACATATGTGATGACGTTAAAGTTACTTGTCCTCTTTTTCACTTGTGTTTAAATTGTTTTGACATGGGCTATGCTTGAAGGTTGTGTTATTGGTCTTGATTTGCATGGTTATTGCTTGAGGACAAGCAAGTCTAAGTATGAGGTGTTTTGATGTCCGCGTTTTAGGTAGATTTTTAGGGTCTAGATAGGTTAGTATAAGTTGTTTTTCGTAGTTGAGTCTTGTGCTTTTGAGTCTTTTTGCATGAGTTTTCGTATTTCCTTGAGATTCGGAAACTACACGCTTTTGTGTCATTTTGTAGGTGTTTTGGAGCTTGAAGACGGATTTTGGAGCGAGACTAGGAGAGGATGAATGAGCTAGGAGGATGACTTGAAGTGGATGAGCTTGAAGAAGAGCCAAGAGGAGCAAAATCAAGAGGAGAAGTGAAAAGAACGACCCAAAAATCGAGCTAGGGCGGGTCGTGCATGAATCAAGTGAAGAAGTTAGAAGATGCTGAAAAAAGTGCTCTCAGGATCGACCCTGAGGGGGGTCGATCACGACCCCTAGGGGGTCGATCCTAGGCACCGACTCTCCTCTATCCGGATTTATTGTAGAAGTTTCCTAGTTTGTATTTTAGGAAGGTGTTTTGTTTGTGTTTCCTAGTTAGATTAGGACTCGTTTTCCTCTATAAAAGGAGGTTGAACCTTTAGTTTTATTCATGCTTTGGATGCTTTATCATTCAATCAATTAACAATCAAGACTTGGAGAATTAGAGAGAAGACTTGGAGAGCAAGTTTGAGGTTTGTAAGATTGACCTTTGGTTTTTAGTTGAATTTTAGTTTGGTTTGATCATGTCTTCTTCTTCTTCTTCTTCCTTGTTCTTCTTTGCTATGTGTGAGTAGTCCTCCTAAAGTTCTAGGATTGGGCAAAAACCCAACACAATCATGCATGTTTAAAACTTGAATTCATGACTTGAATGTTTAAAGATCATGTCTAACCTATCTTGTGTTTAATCCTTGGTGAAAATTGAGGCATGTCTTGTAATTGACTATAGCGAAAGTGAAAAGTTAGTTGCTTGATTATATCTAATAGGATTATTTGCGAAAGTTGATATTCCTAGGTTGAAGGATAGGTAGAAAGTTGTTTGATTTGCAAAAGTTGATTGAATAGCTTGAATTGTTTGCGAAAGTTAACTTTTCTATGATCTAGATTGCATGATAGTTGTGATTTCTTGTTAAAAGAATGTATGGTTGTTGTTGTGGTAGCCCTAGCCCTAGGATTTGCCTTTTATATTGATTAAAGTTCGTATCTTTTGCCTTGATCTCGACTCCCTTCGTCGTGTTCGAGCCCTTGATTGTGATTGAGTGTGTTTTCGTGTGCGTTTCGTGTGTTCCGCTCTCAGGATCGACCCCCCTAGGGTCGAGATCGACCCTCTTTGGGTCGAGCCTGAGTTGTTCTGCCCTTGTTTTCTTTGCTCTTTTCGTAGTTTTCAACTAAACTTAGCATTACTCTCACTCCCGTGGACGATCCTGACTTCGCTATACTCAGCGGGGTCTTGAATACAAATTTATTTGTTCGAGAAATCCTTCAACAAATTGGCGCCGTTGCCGGGGAGTGTGCAATAGTGCCGAGTTTAGTTGATATTTGGGTTTGGGAATAGCCCATACCCCTTGTGTGTTACTGATTCGTTTTCTTGTGTTTGTGATTGCAGGTGTATGCCCTCTAGTTCACAAAGGAAAATCGACTATTTTCCCTTTGATCCTGAAATAGAGAGAACCCTTCATCGCAAGCTACGAGAACGACGAGCAATGGCCGACGCTGAGGCTCTTGCTCAACAGATGGAACAACTCCGTGCTCAGATGGAGCGTATGCAAATGGAGCGTGCTGCTCAAGATGCTGCTTTGCATCGAGAAAGAGAGGTTGCTGCCCGAGAGAGAGAGGTTGCTGCCCGTCTCCAACAACAACTAGATGCTATTCCGAGGAACGCTAAGCAATACATGCACCCGGAGCTTAGAGTTCCCGAGTCCGCTATAGTGCTCCCGGCGATTGAGCGTGCCTTTGAGATCAAGTCTCACTTCATCACTCTCATCAAGAGGTCTCAATATGAAGGCAAGACATCCGAATGCCCTATGGAGCACATCAAAAATTTCACCGATCTTTGTGACACCATCGCCGCCGATGGCGTGTCACTTGAATATGAGCTCCTCAAGGCGTTCAAGTGGTCTCTAACCAGGAAGGCACTTCATTGGCTCGAAATTCTACCCGCTAGATCCATCACTACATGGAAGGCTTTGCACGACTTGTTCATGACGAAGTTCTTTCCACCGGCCAAGACTACCGAGCTAAGGAAGCGCATCACTTCTTATCATCAACTTCCTAACGAGAATTTTGTTGAGACTTGGGAGAAATTCAAGGAGCTTCTTCGGCAATGTCCTACTCATGGACAACCTCCTTATGTTCTTCAAGAGATATTCTTCCAAGGGATCAACGCCGCCACAAAGGACCGCATCAATCTTCACACCGATTGCGGTTTCATTGAGATGGATCCCGATGAGGCATGCGCTCTATTGGACAAACTCACCAACTATGATGCCATGTATGGGACCCAACAACCCATCCGGATTCAAACGAAGAAGCTTTATGATCCGAATAGTGAGCCAATTGATCAAGATGTGAAGTTTCAATTCTTGCAAGATAAGATCAACCGGCTCGAGAAGCAAGTGAGTTACTACAAGTCCGCTGCCCCCACTTGTCAAAAATGTGGTTCTCAATCTCATACCACCGCTTCTTGTACAAACGTGGAGCAAGTTCGGGCTGCCGAGGCATATGCGGAGGCCAACTATATGCGAGGACCCTACCGAGGCCAAAACAATGCTTATGCGGGGAGGAACAACAACAACTATTCTCAATGGAATTACAATGGCCAAGGCCAAAGTTATCCACCTCCTCCACAAGAGCAAAGGGCCCCTCCTTATAGACCTCCCGGTTATCAAGAAGAACCACCGGCTTGGGCTCACAGTTACTTTGAAAGATTCGACCGCAAACTTGATGGCGTCCAAGGCCAATTGGGAAACTTAGATGCATGGAGGAAGAATGTTGATTCCCAACTTGGTAATCTAGCGGCTCAAATCCCACGACCTCAAGGACAACTTCCGGGCCGACCCGAGGAGAATCCTAGAGGCCGAGCAAGCAATGGTGAAATCCGAGCCATGAACCTTCGGAGTGGAAAAGCATTACCCGATCCACCAAAGCAACCGGCGAGAGAAGCAGCCTCAGGATCAACCCCACCCGGGTCGATATCGACCCCCTCCATGGTCGATCCTGAGACCGCTAATGATGAGGAAGAAGGGGCGATCGACCCCGCTGAGGTCGAGCTCGACCACTCTGCACCCGGAACGTCTTCCAACCCTTCTCCTCCACTCATTCCCGATCCCACTCCTTCCTCTTCCCATTCTAAGATACTTCCTTACCCTTCAAAGAAGCCCAAGGACGCGACGGAAGGAAAGTTTAAGCGCTTTGTTAAGTTGCTTCAAGGCTTGAATCTTTCTATTCCTTTCGCCGAGGCCTTGAATGAAATGCTCGCTTACACCAAGTTCTTGAAGGAGATTCTATCTAGGAAGCGATCGATGTCAGAACTAACGGATGAGGTGAGGTTGTTGGACCTCCCCGAGAAGCTCGGTGATCCCGGGAAGTTTGCTATTACCATCAGTATTAGGGCTTATCGCTTCAAGGCATTGTGTGATCTTGGTGCTAGTGCTAGCTTGCTCCCACTCTCAATTTGGTCCAAGACCAACATGGGGCCATTAGTACCGGTGAACATGAGGTTATACATGGCGGATGGTTCTTGTGTGAAGCCTACCAGTGTTGTCGACGACTTTCCTATCCAAGTCGGCAAGTTTGTCGTGCCTAATGATTTTATTGTCATGGATATGCCGGAAGATCCCGACGTACCAATTATCCTTGGGCGACCATTCCTAGCAACCGCCGGAGCTAAGGTTGATGTGAAGAAGGGTCTCCTTACCTTCGGAATTGGTGATGAGGTGGTAGAGTTTCGGCTACCTATCGGGGGCATCATGGAGTCTAGAGACGTGGTACCCATCAACAACTTTCATCCGGAAGAGGACCTTTGGAAACGCGAGGTCTTAAGGCTCGATATCGCCCATGCAAGATCGGTCATGACCAGTCCTGGGTCAAGACCGACCACACCTCATGAACAAGAGAAGCTTGACTCCGGACAAAGCCATTCGACACCGACCCGTCCTCCGGTCGATACAGGTCAACATTCTCACTCTACTTGCACGCTTTGTGGTACATCTCTCTCTACACCTTCTTCCACTCTCTCTTCTTATTCTAAGTATGGGGTGGCGATGAGGACATCCGAGCCACCTTGGCACTCACATCCTCCAACTAGTTGAGGCCTCTCTCATCAAGCTAACGACGTAAAACAAGCGCTTATGGGAGGCAACCCGGTCTTTAGATTAGATTCCTTGTTTTTGTTTTGTTTTTGATTTTTTTTAGATTTGATTTTTCTAACCTTCCTTAGATTAGATTAGGATATATTTTGCTTGGGATAGGATTTTTGTGATGTTTTTGCAGGACTTTAAGATTGCAAACATGAGCTCAAAAAGACGGGACGTCGACCACCTCCACCTCCATGAGGATCTCCACCTCCAATTCAAGCTTCTAGAGTCTTTGTGAGTTTTCTTCTTCTTTTTCTCTTTACTTTTTCATGTGTTTTCATGCATGGGGACATTGCATGATTTAAGTATGGGGTGGGGAAGAGGAGTCTCACATGTTGTACATAATTGAGTCTTTGTTTGTTTGCTTTGCTTGTTTGATAGTTTGCTTGTTAAGAAAAATCTTGAAAAATCCAAAAAAATTGCAAAATGTCGAAAATCAAAAAAATATTTGCTTCTTTGTTTGTTTTAGGATGAAAAATGCACCATCTTAGATGTCCTATGATGAAAACTAATTTTCATGCTTGTCATGTAACTCCTTTGGCATAATTGGATAGTGTAGCCCGAGTTTTCGAGAAATTGCTTTTGATTGTGAAATTGACTTGTGATGAAATTGAGCATATGTGTCTTAAGTGAAAGTAATTGCAATCCAACACAATTTTTACCTAGTTAGAATTTTGGCCTTATAGGGAGAGCATCATTGATTCCCTCTTCTTTGTTTGTGTGATTTTGCTCTCTTTATGCATATGTCTCTTGTCATTGATATGGTTATCTATTTCTTGAAACCGCTATGAGATTGTTCATGCATGTTGATTGTGATTAAGAGCTTATATTTTTAGCTATATTCTTCCATGCCTACCTTGAATTGTCTTTGCTTGAAGCCCCATTCTAGCCTTAGCCTTTTGTTTGAAGCTCCACAAAAATTATCCCTAGCCTATTAGCTTGACCCTATTCCGGGAATTGAACTTAGATTGTGTTGGGAATAAGTTTTGTTGAGTGGCATTTTGGTTGGGTTTGAAGGAGGTGACATTGTTAAAGGGTAGAAAACAACTTGTTGAAGTGTAATGTAATAGGATTCTTGGCTTGGATTGCACATTGTTGAAAAATTGAAGAGAGAAGTAAGGAAGAAGCTCGAGCTAAAAGTCTCAGGATCGACCCCATAATGGGTCGATCTCGACCCCATCGTGAAAAAAATGCTCTAAGGTTCGACCCCCCAAGGGTCGACCTCGACCCTCAGCAGGCTCGAGAGAAAAGAAAAAAAAAAGAGAAAAGAAAGAGAAAAAAAAAATATAAGTGCAAAGCCAAAAATTCCTAGTGTTTATAAGTTGTAGTATGGAAGTTTGGGTTAGAAATTGATGGGTTTGAGTTTCATTAGAGTGTTTGGTTATGAGAAAAGAAGAGAAGAAAGTGAGTGAGTTGTTTTAATATGAAGTGTTGTATTTAGGAGTTTGATTCCCGGATTGAGCACCACATGGCCAAATAACTCCCTACCTTATGTTATTACCGAGCTCCATTACAACCCGGCCGAATGAGTCTTCTATGAAGATTTCATTGAGCCTAAGTTCTTATGAAGATTGATGTGTTTTGACTTCTCTAGGTAGAGAGATTGGTGATATAAGTCTCAATGATAAAGTAGATGTTGTATAAAGATTGAGATGAGAGTTGATTTGTTAAGCCTAAACACATGAGAGTAAGAGAGAAACACATTTATATCCCTTGTAAGGTTGGATTGTGATTGCCTAGCTTGAGACTTATACATATGTGATGACGTTAAAGTTACTTGTCCTCTTTTTCACTTGTGTTTAAATTGTTTTGACATGGGCTATGCTTGAAGGTTGTGTTATTGGTCTTGATTTGCATGGATATTGCTTGAGGACAAGCAAGTCTAAGTATGGGGTGTTTTGATGTCCGCGTTTTAGGTAGATTTTTAGGGTCTAGATAGGTTAGTATAAGTTGTTTTTCGTATTTGAGTCTTGTGTTTTTGAGTCTTTTTGCATGAGTTTTCGTATTTCCTTGAGATTCGGAAACTACACGCTTTTGTGTCGTTTTGTAGGTGTTTTGGAGCTTGAAGACGGATTTTGGAGCGAGACTAGGAGAGGATGAATGAGCTAGGAGGATGACTTGAAGTGGATGAGCTTGAAGAAGAGCCAAGAGGAGCAAAATCAAGAGGAGAAGTGAAAAGACCGACCCAAAAATCGAGCTAGGGCGGGTCGTGCATGAATCAAGTGAAGAAGTTAGAAGATGCTGAAAAAAGTGCTCTCAGGATCGACCCTGAGGGGGGTCGATCACGACCCCTAGGGGGTCGATCCTAGGCACCGACTCTCCTCTATCCGGATTTATTGTAGAAGTTTCCTAGTTTGTATTTTAGGAAGGTGTTTTGTTTGTGTTTCCTAGTTAGATTAGGACTCGTTTTCCTCTATAAAAGGAGGTTGAACCTTTAGTTTTATTCATGCTTTGGATGCTTTATCATTCAATCAATTAACAATCAAGACTTGGAGAATTAGAGAGAAGACTTGGAGAGCAAGTTTGAGGTTTATAAGATTGACCTTTGGTTTTTAGTTGAATTTTAGTTTGGTTTGATCATGTCTTCTTCTTCTTCTTCCTTGTTCTTCTTTGCTATGTGTGAGTAGTCCTCTTAAAGTTCTAGGGTTGGGCAAAAACCCAACACAATCATGCATGTTTAAAACTTGAATTCATGACTTGAATGTTTAAAGATCATGTCTAACCTATCTTGTGTTTAATCCTTGGTGAAAATTGAGGCATGTCTTGTAATTGACTATAGCGAAAGTGAAAAGTTAGTTGCTTGATTATATATCTAATAGGATTATTTGCGAAAGTTGATATTCCTAGGTTGAAGGATAGGTAGAAAGTTGTTTGATTTGCGAAAGTTGATTGAATAACTTGAATTGTTTGCGAAAGTAAACTTTTCTATGATCTAGATTGCATGATAGTTGTGATTTCTTGTTAAAAGCATGTATGGTTGTTGTTGTGGTAGCCCTAGCCCTAGGATTTGCCTTTTATATTGATTAAAGTTCGTATCTTTTGCCTTGATCTCGACTCCCTTCGTCGTGTTCGAGCCCTTGATTGTGATTGAGTGTGTTTTCGTGTGCGTTTCGTGTGTTCCGCTCTCAAGATCGACCCCCCTGTGGTCGAGATCGACCTTCTTTGGGTCGAGCCTGAGTTGTTCTGCCCTTGTTTTCTTTGCTCTTTTCGTAGTATTCAACTAAACTTAGCATTACTCTCACTCCCGTGGACGATCCTGACTTCGCTATACTCAGCGGGGTGTTGAATACAAATTTATTTGTTCGAGAAACCCTTCAACATCTATGCATCTTTCCTATTCTCGAAACAACTTTATTCTAGGACCGTGGACTAGTTTAGGGAAGAGTATTCAATAGTTTAATTGTGCATGAGACTCGTAGCTTGATTGCATGATTTGATTTCCTAATATCCTTTTTCTCTATGCTAATTCTAGGTTAAACGTCCTTGCCTAGGGTTATAAAATTGCTTGGACCGTGGACTTGCGATTGTTTATGATCAGAATTGGAATTGACCTAGGCATATAAAGAAGTGGATGAATTCATGATCAATGGATTAATAAAGTGGAATTGATTGAATGAACTCTACTTGCTAACTTTGATTGGAACATCTCTCAAAAACCCCTATTTGATTACTTTGCATGAAAACCACTAAAATTGGATTAAGAAACTAATTCCTTTGGGTTCGACCCCGTACTTGCTTACTATACTTTTGTGTGTTGCATGTTTGGATTTTATCTTTGATTTTGGCACAACGACTTTAGCCGAGTCAAAGAAGCATGTCCTAAATCACTCAATTTTTTCCACTTAAATCTTCTTAGGCATCCTTTCAGGTTTTCACCTAATCACTCATTCCATTTTTCAGGAGATGTGCTCACAAAAACTCACAATCACTTATGCACCTCATATTACCCCAACCTTATGTTAGTCCGGGTTACCTGCTTATTATCTGAGCTGCCCTTTTGGGTTTTCAACTCATCTCACGATTTATATGCCTTTTTAAATTTTTTATGGCTTTTTCTATATTTTTTCTTTTCTTTTTCTTCTTTTATTATGCACAAAGGTATGGAACAAACACTCCATGAAAACAAGAAAATCAAAAAGAATAAACCAAAAACAACTACAACTAACTAGGATAAGCGTAATGAGTACCCTTTCACCATACTTAATTCCTTCATTGTCCTCAATGAATTTAAGCATAAGGAAATAAGTAGAGAGAAAGCATATCAAAAAACCCACATAGTAAAGAAGAGGGGTGGAATGGAAGATCTCTTCAAAGGCGTGGAATGTACAACTAAAAAATTCTTCGGATGGACCTTCAGTGGGCAAACCGCGAGTGTGGGTTTATCAAGCTGCGGGCGTGGATCAACTAGCGGAAAGAAGTCGCTTCTGGGCAAGTGCCGAGAGCATGGTTAATGAACCGCATGTGCGGTCCTGGGCGACAGGGAACACGAACTTCAACTACGAACACGAACTCACGAACGAACTCCAGAATATCACCTCAAGCATCAATGTTATAGTAGTCAATGGAGTACAAGCCTTGAAGACGAAGATTCCCCCATACTTGAAAATTCCCATGAGCAACATGAACAAATCCAAAAAAAATGGATGAAATGATGGATAATAAGAGGTATGGAAAAATAAAAGGATAGAATTTTTTAATATTTTTTTACGAGAGCAAACCACGTATGCGGTTCAAGTGCGCAAGCGCGGGCTGGTACTTGTTTGTCGGTTCGAGATCTGCGTTCAACCGCGAGCGTGGTATGGGTTTTGGAGTGCGGTATCACACCGGAATCGTCTTTTCAGACCTAGTACTAACAAGTTAGCCTCGAAAATTATATAATTGTTTTAACCACAAGAGAAGAAAAGTACCTATCTCGGGTTGCCTCCTGAATAGCGCCTTTGTTTAAGGTTGATGGCTTAACGTATTCATGATCAGACATCGTCAATTCCCTAAGAAGTCTGTCAAATCCCTGCGAGCAAATCTCATACAAGCATATATAACGCAAGGTTAACTTGAAAATGGGGAAATATAGCATTTAAGCAGGTGATATACTCTATTTAGGATGTGTTAACTCTTGTATTTTAGGGATATATTGAGCGTTCTAGGTTAAACTTTGTGCTTATATGTAATATCAAGACGGAAGACACAAGGATTCAAGATTCGAGAGCTCTCATGACATTCCAATGAAGAAGAGTCGACTCTCTACATAAATCGCGAGCGCGGTGGCATGGGCCGCCGGTGCGGTAACATCTGAGGGAAGTCTATTTTACACAAGAGAAAACCGTGCACGCGGATCCCAAAAGGCATGCACTGTAGAGGGCGATTAGCGAAATACATGCGATTTTTCGCCAAAGTATACCGCGAGTGCGGTGGAGCTAGGCCTGAACACCGAACCGACAAAACCGAAAAAATTAGCCGAACCGACCGAACCAAACCGAAACCGACGGAGTTCGGTTCGGTTTTCGGTTTAAGAAATTTCAGAATTTCGGTTTCGGTTTTTTTCAGTTCGGTTCGGTTAAACCGAATTAAAAAAAATTCTATTTTCCTTTTTCTCTAATTAATAATTATGGTTGAGCTCCTCTCCCATTCCCTACAGATCTTACGCCGCTTCTGATCTTCTCGATCCTAACCCAAATCTCCTCCCTCCCTCTCCCTCCGGACTCCTCTCGTCGCCCGTCGCCCGTTGTGGCCCGTCGCCCGTCGCCGGCCTCGACTCCCGGCCCTCTCTTTAGTCTTCCCTCTCCTTGAATCCCCTCGTCGCCGGCCTCGACTCCACTCGTCGCCCGCTTCTCCTCATTATGCCAATCCTCTCCCTCTACTCCTCTCACCCTCGTCCTGCTCGGACGTCGTCGAGATGGACCGATTCGGGCTTCGCCAGTTCGCTGTCTACTCGTGCCTCGACCCCTCTTCCTCTACTCCTCTCTCCTTCGTCCAGTTCGGACGTCGTCGAGATGGACCGATTCGGGCTTCGCTAGTTCTCTGTCTACTCGTGCCCAGTGCCCTCGTTCTCAATCCCCTCCTCCTTCTCGCCCTTGTACTGGTGGTTGAACGTACAAGGAGTGGAAATGCAATTTTGCACCGACTTGAAAAAGAAAGGCAGATTGGGGAAGCCAACATTTCGGTTTTGCTCGGTTTGTTCGAAAACCGACCCGTCTAAAGCTGAAACCGAACCGATCATTTTCGGTTTGGTTTTCGGTTCACAATTTTTGGAAATCTCGGTTTCGGTTCGGTTCGGTTTTTGTCGGTTCGGGTCGGTTTCGAACCGATGTACAGCCCTAGGTGAAGCCAGCGCGTGCGCGGTGGGTGCCAGATCCGATAAGGTTTTTTTTCTATCTTCTTTTCTTTTTCTTATCTTATAGATTCTGATGGCTTGTCTTCCAAGGACTATATAAGCTTTGGTTTTCGTAATCTTTTTAGGATCTTCATTCAATCTAGAATTCATCCAAATAATTCTTTTCTTTTTGGTTTGTAGTTTAGATATAGATTTCTCTTGTATGGAGAGCTAACTCTTCTAGGGTTTATTCAAGTGAAGCTTTGATGTATGAACTCATGAGATTTTGGTAATTGATTTCTATCATTTGGTTAATATTAATTCTCTTGTGCTTCATTATATGAATGTTGATTATTTTGCTTGTCTGGCCAACTTGTTGAATTGACTGATTTTCTATCGTTGAATCTGGATTTGGACTGTGGACAAACATGTTATGGGAAAACAACTTGATTTCTTAGGACCGTGGACTTGGGAGTTAAGGAAGAGTTTTAATTATATGTTTCTGCAATTGACTCATAGCTTGATTGGTTTTACACGTATCCTACATATCCTTATTTACAATGCATGTATTGATTTGAGCGTCCTCTGTCATTATTAAGATTTGCTTTGACCGTGGACAAACGATTAAATAAGATCAGGATAGGAATTAACCATATGAATAAAAGGAATCAGTGGATGAATCTGTGATTGAATGATTATTTCAAAGTAGATCTTTTGAATAGACTTTTTCCCCCTTATCTATTTGTTTATTTGATTGCTTCTTAGTTTAGCTTATTTTAGATCTCTCTCTTGATTTCCCTTTATCTTTAGTTGGTAAAAATATTGATACTAGAAGCCACAAGTTCTCTTGGGTACGACTCCGACTTTCACGCTATACTAGCTTATATTAGGGTTTCATTATCTTTGATCTTGGCGTAGCAACCTAGACCAAGTCAACACCGTTTCAATTTATCAAAGCAACTAGAGATGTTAGGGTTAGATGGTTTAGGATGGAACCAATTTGGAGGGAGAGATGGATTTTCAAAATATTCATCAAATGTTATGATTTTTATGTGAGCACTACCACCCTTATTAGGAATAAAACATAGAACTTGTTAGGTAACCTATCATGTCCAAGACTTTTTTTGTAGAGGAATAGAGATCAATGGAAAGTAAAGGAGAAGAGTGAAGGATAAATGGATCGTGATTGATCAAAATAGAGGGCTCCACGGCAGGAGACGTAGACATCTCCTCAGGTGGAGAAGAAATTTACATGACATCATCTAGCTTCTTCTCCTAGTCGTCAGGTTCTTCATCATCTGCCCAGAAGCTATCAAACTCACGAAAATATTCCTCCCATGACATAACACGATCATGTTTTGCACACGCTTGTGTTTAAGCTTTCCTAATTCTAATTATGATTTTGTGTTAATAATTTTAACACTTGTTTTCCTTTTCCATGATGCCAAAATGGGAAAGTATAATATCTACAAAGATGAGTTCCTGAAAGTTATTAGATGTGCAAGTGTTTAAGAGGAATAAAGCTAAGTCATAAGAACGCTCACCGAAAATGATCACTTGAGAAAATTGAAAAACTTACTTGAGAACATGAGAAAAACTTGATCACATTGAAAAATGCTAAGTCTAAAGGACGTTCAAAAGTTTTTCTCTCATTTGCTTTAAGCTTTAATTGTGCTTATTTTGTTAAGGGTTTGTTATCATCAAAAATGAGAAAATTATTGGGACGGAGTTAGGGACGTCAATAATTAACATCGGATCGACGATCTCCGTCTCTAGTTATGATAATGACAAACTTAGGCTACATTCGTTTCAATAAACAATTGTTGATGCTGATCAATTGTTGATGCTGATTGATTCCTGACGCTGATATTCGTTGCTGAAATTGAAAGTTGATATTTGAAATAAACAATAGGGTGTTTGGTTGGATGGTTTGCTGATATTGCATAAGTTGGATGTGTTTTGACAAATTTGCCCTTAAAACAATGTTAAAACATAAAAAAAACAAATGAAAATCAAAAACCCTATTCCCTTGCAAAGTCTGTTTTCACAAATCTGTACCTCCTCGTCAAATTTGTCGTTCGTGAGGCTCCTCTGCTGGTGGTCGTAGATCTCGACCTCGTCCACCGCCAGCGCCCACCCGCCGATGTAGCGATCAGTTTCGGGCATTTTGAAATGGAATTCGATCGAGTTGTCTTCTAATTCCATGAAGAGCTCCGCCCAAACAAGAACTCGATTCCGCCCATCCTTTTGGGGTCGGGAGGCGAAATCGTGGAGCCGGAGCCGGATAACGTCACGATGCCTCCTCCTCACATCCTCTTCGCTCTCCTTCGGATTCTTGACCCCAGGCCTGACCTCGATCTCGTCCTCAGACCGATCCTCATCGTTCCTGATCTCAACGTTATGCTCGTCTTGACGGAGAGTGACCGGTGGCAGGCGAGAGTGGCCGGCGGTGTCGATGGAGAGGATGGTTGCGATGGATCGAGAATGGGGAGTGGCGAGAAGGGGGCTTCGAAGTTGATAATGGAGAGTCGAGAATGGGGGCTTGAAGGGTACGAGGGACATTGAACAAAATCAACAATGCTGATAATATTGTGCTTATTTCAATAAGCATGTCCTCTGTTGATTTTTTTTTTTGCTTATAAGTAACAGAGTGTTTACAAGCACTTATATATATTTTTTTCCCAAACACTCTTTTGATATGCTTATTTTACGAAATAAGTATTGGAGTGCTTATAAGCACGTAAAAAATGTCCAACCGAACGCACCCTTAATATCATCTAGTGTGTTGTTCAAGTTTGTATCCCATAAATACTTTCAGGAACGATCATCAAGAGAAAAGGACAACAAGTGATAGTCGTCCCTATTTGAATAGGGACGCCATGAACTTCATGCCAAGATGAACAAGAATGAGTTTCTGCAAGATAGGGAAGTCGTCGTCCCTATCGAGGAGGAAGGCACGCCAAAATGCCAACGCTCAAATTCAAATGAAAAGGATGCCCGACAAAGATGACATCATCGGCGGCCACAATCCTCAGAAGTTGTAGATGTCAGTAGACAATCTAGTGTGAAACCAGGACGCCGCTTATAACACGTGGAAGCTCCCTAGTGAAAGAAGGAGCTGACTTTCGTATGAAGACAACGTTGTACAACAAGGTGAAAAGTGACATCTCTGATCCTAGCTTTGAGGATGTAGAAGGGCAAATGAGTCCTAGGATAGGAACCCCATCTCACCTACTATAAATACAACCACTTGTATTTATTGTGAAGTGACTTTTTCCACATAATCTCAAGAGCTATCAAGAACACGAAGAACAACTCAAGAACAAGAGTGAGAGAGAGTGTCATATCAATGAAGAAGTTCAAATCAAAGCACAAACTGTTTGTAACGAGTGTAGTGTTTCCAAAGGGACTGTGAAACACGTGAGGTTTGATTTCTCTGTGACTTGCTTAGGTTACAAAGCGAGGGCTTAGAGGACTTTCACTAGTAAGCTGTAGGGGCGGAATCTTATAGTTTAAGAAAGTGTGAAATTCGCTTGTGATACCATTTGAGCTAACAAACTAATTAATGACATGGATCGCGGTGCTCTTGTGATACACTTAAGGCCCATTTGGTTGCCTTATTTGTTAGATGTGGAAACGGAAACAATCCTTTTACTTCGTTTGAGTGCATTTAGTTGGCAATTTTTATTTTTTTTCATTCCCCCAAAAGGTTGGAACAACTTACTTTTTAATTCCGGTCAAAATAGATGGAGTAACACATTCCATTCCCCCGTGCATCTCCTCTTTCCACCTCCCTCCATGTATATCTCCTCTTTCTTCTACCCCATCTTCACACTCCCTCTTACCTCCATGGAAGGAGCTCCAATGAGGAAGATCAATAGCGATCTAGTCTCTCTCCGATTTCATCTTCCTCTAGAGGTACATCAATGGTGGCGGTGCTCTTGTTGAAGCCGCTTCTTCTTCTCTTGACAGGCCACTCATCCAGATACCTCAACAGATCCACATGAGAGGAAGAACAATACTCCATCTCCTGAACTGGTTCGTCAGCCTGATCAGACTCCATTGTCGACGACGGAGTGGTTTTGCCGATGACGAAACTCTCCGGCGGGATCATACCTCGCCAGTCTCTCTCCGGATGGCATCTCATGTGGCCGAACAGAACCTTCGGAGTCGGAAACCTCTTGTTGCAGAGTGAGCAAGTCGGCTTCCCGTCTCTCTCCAGATCTTGAAGGTAACTTCTCCGGCCGAAACCGCCGATGCCAACTAGCGAGGTCGTCAACCTTGGTATAGCCGGACATCGTCAACCTCGCCATCGCCACCTCCTCCCTCCTGACATCATGTAACGACCGCCATCAACTCCACCACCCTCATTGGCATCCATCGTTGTCACCAATGTGGACAACTTCAAAACATGAAAATTCTGAAATTTGGGATAAAATTTCCAGATTTGGGGAGAAATTTCATGAAATTGAAAACCTCTTCAATGTGAAATTGGGGATTATGTAAAACCTATATCTGAAATTGGGAGTAAGATTTGTTAATTTAGAAACCCTAAATTTTCAATTCTAAATTTGGAGAAATCTAGTAGGGACTTTTTTCAATCCATTTATGTGTTTAAAAAACAATTTTGTGAAGTAACACTCTCTGATTCCTTTCCACCTTCTTTTGAATCCGTTTACGTTTACGTTTTTCTTATTGTAACCAAACGGGCCCTTATTATAAACCTAATAATATAAAATCATGAACCAACAATACAATTATTATGAACCTATATTGATACTATAAATAGGGTTGTAATCGAACCGAGCCGTTCGCGAGATATTCGACGTTCGATTCGGTAAAAGCTCGTACGAGTTCGGCTCGAATTATAAACGAACCGAGCCCGAACAGCTCGATAAGATAAACGATCCGAATCTGAACACTTGGAAACTCGGTTCGTTTGTTCGCGAACAAGCTCGTTAATATGTTTGCGAACATGTTCGCGAACAAGCTCGTTAATATGTTCGCGAACAAGCTCGGTTATGAGTAAATATATAATATATAAAATATTACTTTATTAATGATGTTTTATTTTATTTTTATATCAATAATAATATAACATTAATATTATCTAATTTTTATATTTTCACAAGTAAGTGAAGTATGAAGTAAACCCTAACTTACTCAGTTCGTTTAGTGTGTTCACGAACAAGTTAGCGATCAAACAGGCAAGAGTTCGTTTAGTGTGTTCACGAACGTACTAAACGAATCGAACCGGAACAGCTCGCGAGCCGAGCTCGAGCTCGGCGAACCTCTTACCGAACCGAGCCCGAGCCCGAGCCCGAACATGTTTATGTTCGATCGAGCCAAGCCTAAACATTGAAATTTTCAGCTCGGCTCGGTTCGATTACAGCCCTAACTATAAAGTATACTATTCATGATCCGGAAAAACACTTCTAATAGTTGCATCATATAAAAGTATGAACTACCACACTATTATAAACTATCATAAGAATAGTTTGCATAATGAGATACGTATAAACTTAAATTTACACTTTTCTTCACAAATTAATGAACTAGATAGTCAATGATCCATGAAAAGAATCCAATTGTGCAATTACAAACATCATTGTAGTATAGCTCTAATTAAATTACATCATCAAAATAAGTTGACTAGTCTTTTTATAATATGTAGATGAAAGCCACCTTCTAGCTCTCCTCCTCCCACATCCTCAATATCCCCTTCAATTCTACAAACAATGTCGTCACCTATATAATCTGACCAGACATCACAACTTCTGTTACGTATTCTAATCTCTCACAAACTACAATAATCTTAACAATAACGAGTAGAGCCTTCTATACATTCAGATCCTTCATGGAAAATCTAATATAATCCAAAATCGTACTTTATCTCACACGTAATCGAATTGTCAAACAAGAGAGAGATTGGAATCGAGGTGGGAGCAATGCAATTTGAGTGGTAAACATAAATGGATGCAAGACATCGCATACCACAAAAGAATGGGACAAAAATTAAAATGTGGAATGGCGAGGCTTTTTTTTGTCTTAATAACAAAATTTCATAAAAATTACCTCCTGCCACTTTTAATTGATTAACTCCTTTTTTTCTAGTTTTTTTCTTAAATTAAATATGTTTTAAAAAACTAATATACGCGAATTAACATCCATCAATGGGATTCATATCACTGGTTTGGGAAACATAAGACAGGAAATTCATATGGATTTCCAGAATCGTTTCCAGCACAACGATATAAATAAAGGAAAATGAGAGAGTTAACACAAAACATTCATAGCGAAATCACAAAGGAAGAAAACAAGACTACCACTAAACCTGTGACCAACACAGAAATCAAATCAACTGTCTTTGATATTGAGGAAGACAAAGCACTAGGGCTAGATGGTATGACATCTTTTTTCTACAAAAAATAGTGGCACATAGTAAGGCCGGGTGTTTCTAAAGCTGTGAAAAGTTTCTTCCACTCTGGAAAGCTGCTCAAACAAATCAATCATACTTTCATTACCTTACGACCAAAATGTGACAATCTAAGCTCCACCAACCATTACATACCAATTAGTCAGTGCAACACAATATACAAAATCATCTCCAAAATCCTAACAGTAACACTTAAAAAAGTCATGGGAAAGCTAATACATCCAATGCAATCAACATTTCTAGAAAACCGAAGCGTACATGACAACACCCTTACTGCACATGAGATCCTACACTCATTCCCAAATAAAAAAGGTATGGGTGGGTGGGTTGCTATGAACCTCAACATGGAAAATGCTTTTGACCGAATTAGCTGGGAATTCATGGCTCATGTTCTTGAAAAATTCAGAATTCTACAAAAAAAATCATCTCTTGGATAAAAGAGTGCATTGAAACAGTTACCTTCTCTGTCCTTGTCAATAATGGTCCAACGAAACAATTCAAACCTCACAAAGGTCTATGCCAGGGTGACCCCCTTTCACCATATCAGTTTATATTGGCAGTTGAAGTGCTGGCAGGGCAACTTCAACGGGCCAATATGGACCCAAAGAGTAAGATCGAAATTCATATCACGAAGGGAGGTACCAAAATCCCATTTCTTGCGTGTGCAGATGATATAATCATCTTTACTAAAGCAAACAACCAAGCATGCCAGAATGTTAAGAACATAATTGAGGAGTACTACCAAGCCTCTGGTCAGAAAGTCAATCTTCACAAATCAACGTTTCAAGATACAAATATACTAACAATGCAACCAAAATTCAGATTAAACAAACCCTCCATATAACAAACACCACAACCATGGATAAATACCTAGGGTGTCCCCTCATTAACGAAAGAGTTACCAAGAATACATTCAATGCATACACAACAAGAACAAGGGACCAACTATTGAAATGGAAAGCTAACACACTCTCTCAGGAAGGCATGACAACTCTGATTAAGGTTAATCTATCTGCACAACCAAAGTACCTAATGCAATCTTTCTACCAAACCAATGCTACCCATGTGACAAGATCAACCGTAACTTGTTCTGGAATAAGGCTAGCGGATACAAGCCGTTCATAAGCTGGAATTCTATTTGCAGGCCTACTCATCATGGGGGGCTTGGTATCATTAAAGCGGAAGAAATGAACCAAGCATTACAAATGAAACTTCTTTGGAAACTAATTGCGGAACCAGGGAACTTGTGGGTCAAAATCGTTAACGAAAAATATTTAAAAACGAAAAACCTATGGAACTATAACAAGCAACATAACACTTCATGGCAGTGGTCCAAACTCATGAGCCTCAAGGATCTTTTCCTATCGGGATTATCGAGGCAAGTTAAAGATGGGAGAACCATCTGTTTTTGGAAGGATAGTTGGGTTCCTAACCTCAACATCAAACCCAAAGCGGAGGCTCGCCATGTAATCAATGAGGAAGAACTCGTGTGTTCATAAATACGGGATGATAAAATCTGGGATCTTCATAAACTAAGACAAATCCTGAATCCTAACGATGCTAATGAGATCACTAAGATAATCTTACCGGTCGACAATTTAACAGACCAACTGTACTAGAAAGCAAGTAAGAATGGATGGTACTCCACCAATGCCACAATGAAGTGGATTCAAGACAACAAAACAAGTCCTAAAGTCGACCTCAAATGGATATGGAAGCTAAACATCCCACCGAAGCAAAAAAACTTTATCTGGAAAGTCTGTCGTAATGGACTGCCTACTAAATCAAGAGTAGCTGCGAACCATATAGCGGTGCCGCAAGGATGCGGGTTCTACACTTCTCAGAATGAAGATCCATATCACCTTTTTATTGAATGTAGTCATGCTCGACAGGCTCTAATTGCGCTTAATCCCGCAATTGGTCGGGTGATGGGACAACATGATGCACAAAATCGATTCCCGCTAGACTTTATTAGCGAGATGTGAGCTAGACTCACTACAACCCAAATTGTATCCGTGTTCACTCTCTAGTGGTGTACATGGTTTCTCAAGAGCAAAAACATTTTTAATGGGAATGGCCAACTCCAAATTAATCCCACAGAGACAATTTGCATCCAAGCAAATGGCTGACTGGAAGAGAGCTATGTTTCAAAAAAAAACAGATAAAAATGATAAAAATGAAGGCTCCAAAAATATAAACCAAACCAATAAAAGAAGGAATGTCAGATGGACTAAACCTCTTGACAATTTTTTTAAACTTAACTTTGATGGTGCCGTTAAGGTAGACGTCCAGTTGTTGCTTGGCAAGTTTCAGAGTTGGGGTATCCGGCATGTCTTCTAGGAAGCCAACTCGGTTGTAGACCACATCGGTGCCACGTTCTGTCATGTGACGACCTGCATGCTCAGTTCCGATCCAGTCCTTAGGGACCTCATCATGTTTGATGCTATATAATAGTTTCTCGTTGTATAGGAACTAGCCTAATGTCTTTCATTTATAAAAAATAAAAATAAAAATCAATGACCCTCATCCAACGCTTTCAAATTATTCTCATTTTACACTCTATCCATTATTTACATCTGAACATGACTCTACAATTAAAATCCAATATGATAAAAAATCTAGTCAAATCACAACCCAACTCATCATAAATCTAACTTAGTCAGAAATCTGTGTAAGTTTCCAACTCAGCCAAAATCTCTGAAATATGAAATGTTATCTAATTATGATCCAACACCCCCCCCCCCCCCACAACCAAAATCTCTATAATCTGAAATGTAGTCTAATTATGATCCAACCACCCCCCCCCTCCAGTTCTAACGTAGTCCAAAATCTTACAAAACCTAAATCTGAATTAACCGATTTGAATTGACTCAATGACCTCCCCTTTATATGATAAAATTTATATGCAACTCGAACTGATCATATCTGTTTTGTCACAATACCTGACTTAGATGTGAATCCCAAACAATCCAAATACGATACATTCTGAACAATTTAGAAACGAAACAGTCTGATCTAGACCGGATCCACCTCACCCAAATGATAGGCCTGGCTTCTCCCACAACTCAAAACAAGTATCTTTGGTTCATACAACTCAAAATCACTGAAAAATAATGACAATCAAACTCAGAAATGGGAAATGAGTTGATATTGTGTATTTGTAACCACAAGATATATATATATATATATAATGTGAAGTTTTTATTTAAAAGAAAACGAGTTTAGTCTCGATCTAGCTAGCCATAGAAGGGGGGTAGATTGTTATAAGGGCATGCATATTGGGAGGTTCACATGAGTATCAAGTTAAAGTTCATGGACAAAGAAAAAGGAAAACAAAAATAAATTGGTGAATTTTTGAAATGGAATTCGGATAGTGAACGTGTATCATGGTGCAATATTGGCAGAATATTGGGCCCCACCCCCCACAAATGTTCTTTCTTCCACATATTTTCTTATTAGCCTTAATTTGTAACTAGTTATTTTTATCAAGTTTAATTTAATAAAAGTGAATATAAGTGATATCACAATTCATATTTTTTTTTATCTATCCATATACACTAAATTTATATATCTTTGAATTGTTTTAAAATTAAAGGGAAATTCCGCATGGTGACCCTAAGGTTTTACAAATTTCGCTTGGTACACAAACCTTTTTGGAATTCCGTGTGGTAATCTCGAAGTTTTGAACATTCCGCGTGGTAGCCTCGAGGTACTATATCTTATTAAAAGTATTTAATATATAGCCACATTATTTTTCTTAATTAAATAAATGACCCATATTTTATATAAGTGGTTTATATGTTATATAAAGTTCGAATTTTTTTCATGAAACTACATATCCTAAACTTGTATGCTAAAATGATACCTTTTTAAATATAAAAATCACATGGAATTTTGAAATATATATTTTCTACCTTTTTTACTTTTCTTAAAAAAGTATAAACTTGTAATTTTTATAAAAAAAATTATATTTTAAGAGAGTTTATTATGCATTAATTAAAATTTTTTCTTTTGAAATGAAAATAACAAGGATTTATAAAAATAATATATATTTGTCATGAAGTATGTGTAAATAATTAAATTTTATAAAGTTTTTTACATAACGATATAAGATTAGGTGTTTCTTCCAAGTTATAAAAATTACCTAATAGAAAATGTGTGTATTAACTATTAAATGATATCTTGTTATTAATAATTCTTATAAAATAGATTAGATAGTTTAATAAACTAAAAATATGGGTCATTTATTCAAATAAAACAAATAATGTGCTAACATTTTAAATAGTTTTAACATCTAAGGCTACTACGTGGAATGGGCAAAACCTCGTCGTGACCACGCGGAGTTCCGAAAAGGTTTGTGTACCATGCGGAATTCGCAAAACCTCGGGGTTACCACGCGGAATTTCACAAAACTAAATTAATATTTCGACTATATTAGAGCAAAAACACATTTAACCGCTTTTTAAATTAATTCATTCTCTTAACTTTACAAAATTACACAAAATTAGTAATTTTTATATAACTTAATTTGCATAAATTTTGCATATATTTCATTTATTTGTAAACACAAATAGTTTTTGTGTTAATATGTGTATGTAAACCAAATTAATGGTTTGTATGATAAATTACACAATTAGCTTGATTGACTACTCTAATAATTGTCATATATTTTAGTCAGTATAAGTACAAATAGTTTTTTGGTTTAGTATATGTATGTAAACCAAATTAGTTTAATCTACGATAATTTACCAAATTAATTGTATCTAACTTAAACACTTGGCTTGAATGGTGGTTGTAGGCTATGGTGGTTGTATTGAATGGTGGTTGTATTGAATAGTGGTTGTAGGTAGCATAATACTTGTATCTACGTAGATTTGTTTTCTATAAATATGTATGATTGCATTATACATTTTACTACACTCAAACACTTACTTCACTCTCTTCCAAAACTTTGGATTCTAAACTTTTCTTAACATGGATTCAGGTGAAGATTCTCTGGCCATCAGATTTGCTACAAAATGTTCAAACTAATTTCCTACCCAATTACCCTCAACAAAACTTCCCAAATTTCCAACAAAACTATCCTAATTTTCAAACACATTTCTACCCAAATTCCCAACCAAATTACCCTCAAAATGTCTCTCAAAATTTCCCACAAAATTTTCAACAAAATTACCCTCAACCCGCATGCAACACCTCTCATCTCAATCTTTGAACCCATATGTGCAAGCTCCCCATAGCTTTGGTGAGTCTCGAAAATCTCCAATTTTAGTAGGCTCGAATGAAAATGTGGCCACTCAATTGGAAGATGACCATCCGTACAAAACCCAACCAGAAGGTTCTCGTGGCCATGGAGCTCGAGGTGGTGGTCGTAGATCTCGTTGTGCCACTCGTGGAGCTCGAGGTGGTGGATCTCGTCCCGAAGGTGGTAAATCATCTCCTGGACTCCACGTTTACTGTGGAGTCCAGGAGATGATTTACTCCTAGTGAGTGCTTGGCTCAATACGAGCAAGAATGGTATTAGAAACACTCAACAAAGGTGAATGGGTTTTTGGAGGCAAATCAGGGACTACTACAACAAAGAGAAAGACATCAACAAGTGTCGAGCCTGGACAACAAAGAGAAAGAACGCGACGTTGTCGAAGATTCATTGAAAGAGGACGGGAAGGCGGGCATGCAAGGCTGTGGGATGATTACTTCAGTGATACACTCACGTACACGAGTGATCAATTTCACAAAAGGTTTCGTATGCGTAAAGACATCTTTATGCGCATTGCTGACCAACTGTCTTCCAAGATGCCATACTTTCAACATCGTCCAGATGCAACCGGTAGGCTTGGTTTGTCTACGCTTCAGAAATTGCACGTCTGCAATCCGCATGCTTGCATATGGAGTTGCTGCAAATGCTTGTGATGAATACGTCCGTATTGGCTCGGACACTACTTTAAAATGTTTGCACAAATTTACGGATGGAATAATCAACTCATTCGACAATGTGTATTTGCGACACCCAACTGTTGAGGACATTAAACGCCTACTAAGCGTAGGAGAGTCTCGAGGATTTCTCGGCATGTTAGGCAGCATCGATTGTATGCATTGGAGGTGGAATAATTGCCCAGCCGAATTGGTAGGGATGTATGCTCGTGGAGATCATGACGGTCCAACAATTATCCTAGAGGTTGTTGCATCGTATGACACATGGATTTGACACACTTTCTTTGGCACACAAGGTACGGCCAATGATATTAATGTTCTTACTCGATCTCCTATTTTTGATAATGTTCTATGATGTCAGGCTCCAAATGTAAATTTCATGGTTCATGGGCAAGAGTACACCATAGGATGTTATCTTTCCGATGGTATTTATCCTCCGTGGGCTACATTTATCCTATCGATCAGGTTCCCTCAAGGGGACGAGGCAAAACTATTTGCTCAACAACAAGAGCGTTGTCGCAAAGATGTGGAGAGGGCGTTTGGAGCGTTGCAAAGCAGATTCAAGGCAATTCGAGACCCTGCACTATCTTGGAATCCGAACAAGATTGCAAAAATAATGAAAACTTGCATTATCATCCACAACATGATTGTGGAGGATGAAAGGGGTGACTACCATCCTAGTGGTTACGTTGTTCCTCAATACGATGCAATACATCAACAGCCGAATGAGAATCTTTTGCGTAGGGACTACGATGTCAGCAACTACATTGAACGTAGGTATCGCATTGAGAACCGGGTTGCACACCACCAACTGAAGGAAAACTTGGTGGAGCATGTTTGGCTAATCACAATAACGGTGATGATGAAGTCGATGATGCAGATTATGAAGATGATGATGATGATGAATGATGTTATGTTTATTATTTATTATGAAAACTATGTATATTATTTCATGTATGTCGTTTTTTTATTTGGTTTCATGTACTTTCTTATGCACTTTTATTTATGTTATGTTTGATATTTTGGTTTAGCTAATGATATATGTTTATTTGATTTGGTCGTTAATTTGAATCTTTAATATGACTTTAATTAAAATTATTTTTAAAATATTTTTACAAACTCTATATTAATAAAGGTAGCCAAGTTTTAATATTAAAAAAGCATGTGTAAATAAGCAAATAATAATTAAATCATTAAATTAAGGATGTAATAATAATAAGGGTTTGATTCTCATGAAAACACCTCTTAAGATATAAACTACAAATACATAACAACCGTTAGATTTGAAAAATCTACGGTTGAGATTGGAAATGGCAAGGTAGACGGTAGAATTAGGGATTAAAAAACGCGGTGGCATTTTTGTAATTATAAGGGACTTTATGGCATAATTGTCCTTTGAGGGTTCAAACAATTAGGAAACGGGAGAGGGTGGTTTCAACTTTCAAGCACAACGATTCTTCCCTTGTGGAGGCAGGGGCTCGAGGATCCGGCAAGGGAAGATGAGTTCGAGCATGTGAGTCTTGTGGCTGAGGCCATGGTTGGCGAGGTAAGGCCACAAGTCGTCGTAGAGGGGGTGGTAGCCGGAGCAATTAGTGAGGAGGTCAAGGTTGAATCGGGTCGGATTCTTCGATTCGGATTGGGATTCAACGTTGGGAGGATGAGAGAAGGGGTTTTCGATCGACCAATTTTGTGCCACCGCCACCCTAGAACTGTTCCGATTTGCAGAGATCGAAGAGCTTGGGGCTAGGGTTCAGGCAGGTAGGGTAGAGGTAGGGCGATTTGGAGGTATTTAGGGCTATGCAGTTGGGCGTGGGAGGGGGAATTGCACTTGAAGCAGGCGAGAGTGCCTCGGATGTCCGGGATGGACGGCAACGTCGGGGAGGGGGATTTCTGGCGGTCACCGACCGGAGCTCCGACGGAGTCTGGATGCATCGTGACGGCGAGTAGAATTGGAGCTGGGTGAGAGTAAATTATGTTGCAAATTGCAAGCTTACTTGTGATGTTGTCGAAATTATGTTTGAGCTATTTGGGGAATTGCTCTTTTGGTCTTTAGCTTACTTGTGTGGTGCGATTTTACCCTTTTTGAGCTGTTGGGTTGCCTTTTTGTTCCTGTTGGGACAAGTGTTGCATCCCTTAACAAGTTTATGGATATGAATGCCTAGCTTCTCATGTGTATCTCCAAATATTGCTTGTAACTAAGCAAAGCTTGGAAATTAATATCTAAATGGCAAAGTGACACAGTATAGAGATAAGAATTACAGTAGTTAATTTCCTTGATCTTGATTTTTTTTGTTCCATATCCAAATGATACTTATACATGCATCTTGTCAATTTGACGAACAGTAGTCCTATATAGCATTTCTCTTCAAAAAAAAGTCCTATATTGCATTTAATATAGAACATTCTTTTTGTTGGTTATGTACGTATTCATCTATGGTATTGAATCAATACCATTCCTCATCAAAGAATGAACTGAGAGTACGTACAGTTGAAGGTGAAACAATAACACCGTGAATCATTTGGCTTACTTGCTGGACTCTTGAGTAAAGGCTGGTGATTTAGCCTCCTTAGAAGTGTACATATAATATAACCACCCGTATAAAAGCCTTTGGATCCCATTTGACTTGACCCTTGTAGTTGTGTGAAAGCATACTCAAGAATAGAATTAAGATGTTGATGATGAGCGTGTACAGGTTCACATATTTATCTATCATGTTCACGTACTTAAATACTATGTTCACATATTATATTTGTTTGTTCACAAACAAAAAATGGTAATGTTTCAGATTAAGCATGTTCATATATTTGTCTTATTTGTTCACGTGTTTTACTAAGATGTTCACATATTTGTCTTTTTTTTTTATTGTTGATGAAGATTATTTGATCATTATATATTTTTTTCATGTTCAGGAGAAGAAATCGCTCCTCCACAAACCAAAAAAATGAAAATGGAAGTGAGAGAGGAGGTTCATAAAGAGAAGAAATCAATGGATACGCATTAGCTGGTAGAGGATGGGTCAAATAGCGATTTGATGAGATCTAGAACGTATTAGGAAGTTAATGTAGAACTGACTACATATTTGATGATGTTTTTTCACTTATGTTTATACATGAAAACGATATTTTGTAAATAGTTGGAGTTCACATTATGACTTTGATTATGTTCACGTATTTTAGATGTACGTTCACATATTTGAGTATAATGTTCATGTATTTGAGTATCCTGTTCATGTATTTTGAAACGATTTTATATGTTCACGTTTTTCCTTAGGATGTTCATTTATTTGATGGAGTTGTTCACATATTTCATATCAGCGTTCACATCTTAAAAAAAGATGGTATATGAGTGCACAAACGATTTTTTATGTTCACATATTTGTTCATGATTTTTCTTTGGATGTTCACATATTTCATGTCGGCGTTCACATCTTACTAAAAGATAGTATATGAGTTCACATATTTTATGGTGGTCGATGCCGGTGAAATGAGAAAAAACCAAGTTATACCAGAGGATACGTTCATATAAAATGTGCTTAGGTTCCTATATCTTATGTTCACAAATGATAACAACATTTTCATATAAAATTTAGTAAAAAAACGGTCTATGAATGCAAAAATAGTTTATTATGTTTGTTTTCATGTTCACGTATTTTATTTGGTTGTTCATATATTTTATAAGAATGTTCACATATTTAATGGTAAAAAAAGAAACTTGGAAAACTAGACATTTTTGAAGATGTAGCATACAACACATTTTTGTACGATGTTCATATATTTGAGTATCATGTTCATGTATTGGAATATCATGTTCACATATTTTAGAAGTATGTTCACATATGAAATAATTGTGTTCATGTATTTTATATGTACGTTCACATATTTGAGTATCATGTTCACGTATTTTAGATGTACGTTCACATATTTGAGTATCATGTTCAGGTATTTTAGATGTACGTTCACATATGAAGTAGTTGTGTTCACGTATTTGAGTATCATGTTCATGCATTTTAGATGTACGTTCACATATGAAGTACTTGTGTTCACGCATTTTAGATTCATGTTCAGATTAATGCTGTCAAATTCATGCAAACATATATTTAAAGCTTTTGAATTTGCTCAATTATAAAGCATGATCTCTATCTCTCTATATATAAAATTATTATATAATGAGCACATGAGCTTTGTAGCTAAGAAGATAAATACTTCTTACCATTCCATTAATGCCAGCATATAAAACAAACCATACTACTTCGGTTACCCATAAAAATACTGATCTTCCACATATCTAAGCCCAAAAATCCTCCAAACAAAGTCCATCTAGGACAACAAATAATCACAACCACTAAGAATACACATTTCAAGCACCATCTTCTTTGTAAATCCTGCAAAGCTGATCCCCCTATTGTTCTGTAGCGTGGAATATTGGAACTCAACACCTTATCCATACTTGTCCATCTTGAATATAATCTGAAGTGAAATGTATGAGCAAACAATTAGTATATAACCATCACCTCCATCTCTGAAGGGCCAAAAGTGAAACATCCCCAATATCAAATTATGAAAAGTTGTGTTGTAAGTAGAAACTAAGTACAAAGAATTAACAAGTAACCAACTATATTTTTGTCCTTTTAGAATCTAGTGTTTACATAACTTTACTGGCCTGAAACAGGATTAAGAGACCAAATGGATTTCCTCCTTCAATTCAAAGCTTTTCAGTCAAAACAAGCAAGTTGCAAAACAAAGTGTTGCACACCTTGTTTCTTATATTCATATCAAATCTCATTCCGAGCTTTTTGACATACACTAAGAGGAATTCACACATTATTCCTGCTCTCTATTTCCTCCGATTGCCACTCGAACTTGTAGCTATCGCTGGAAATCATCTCTAGAGGCTGACCGGCGACTTAATCGAGGAGTTCGGCGCCGGTCTTCTCACCGGAAATGTCCTCCAAAGGCGGCGGCGAGATGTGGCCGAAGACGGCGACGGCGGGGAGGCCGGTGAGAACGAAAATCGAAGATCCATTGAACGAAAAACACTGCAGATTAGATCGAAGGAATTGGGGAAGAAGGTGTAAAAAGTCTATATTACCCCCCAAATTACAAATCACGCGTGTCTTTGAACGAAATATCTCAACCCTTCGTACGGTAAATCCAACGGACATAATTAATTCGCAGTTTTCACGTTAAGAGATATTTTCATTTGATCCCTTCCCTAATAATAATTGTATATAGGAAAAATGACTATAAATAATACTAAGTATCAACATTGAACCAAGGGTTTGTTCTATTTGTTGGTAAAAAGATGCTTTTGGGTGGAAAGTATGAGTTTGGGTGAAAATTTTTTATTGGGAAATGTGAAAAGTAGAAATAGGATGTATGTATAGAAAAAGGTAACAGAAATTTTTTGGGAGAAAAAATTTTTTTGTGCAAAAGTGAAACAAGCCCTTAATAATACCAACTTTAAAAATCATTAAAAGCTATACGAACTATTCACGTATTAACCAAAAACGATACCGGACTATTTTCCGTTGCAATTTCCGACCGACTTGCTGACATGGCAACCGGAAAAATGACCGTGACACATCTATAATTTCCACCTCTTTTATATTTTTTTTTAAACACAAATGTAATGTCAAATCATTATTTTCCAAAACAAAAAAAAACAAAAACCTAAGTTAAACACAAATTGAACACACTTGTAAAATCTAACCCAAATCAATTACAAAAATATACAACTTCTGTCATCTTCCAAAGGCGAAAAAAATTTGACATTTACGAACACAAAGAACACATACATGAAGAACAAGAACACAAGAAGAGATTTGTATATTGGGGATTCTAGGGTTTTAAAATCTGATTCAAATCTGATTCTAGGGTTATAAAATCGTGAATACTAGGGATCTGCCCCCAAATTCGAATCCACGAAGCACCATTACGCCACAAGCACTCTAGATGGGGTGGGAGTTGGCTACCCGAGTCGGCATCGGGGCCGCCAGCCGTCGCCAGATCCGGGAGGGCCAATGGCAAGCCGGCGAGCGATGGTGTCAGGCAACGCCAGATTTGGGCTGGGGGGGGGGGGGGGGGCTGAGCTTGAGCGCGAGAAGGAAAGGGGACGGATGTGAGAGATAGAAGGAAGAGAGCGAGAGTCGGGGTGACTGGAGGGTGGCAGTGGCGGGCCTGCCGTCGAGCTCGGCCAGCGAGTGAAGGGCGTTCGGAGGTTGGTAAGTCGACAGTTGTGCAAGGAGGGCATTAGAAGGTTGGTGTTGGAAGGAGTCGTGAGGAGAAAGGTGAGGGGAGGGGCCACCGAAAGTAAGGTTGAAATTGAATTGAGTTGAAATTGGGTAAACGAAATCTCAAGGAGCAAGAAGAAAGATCCAGATCGATTATCGTCGCCTTCAACAAGCAACCCTGTCTTCCAAGACTCACTTTCCTATCTCTCCTCGTCATCCTCGCCGTTGCCGGCGGCTACAGACGCTACCGACTACGGATTCACCCAATTGGGGAATTTGTGTTTGAATTAGGTTTTTGTTTTTTTTGTTTTGGAAAATAATGATTTAGCATTACATTTGTGTTTAAAAAAAAAGATATAAAAGAGGTGGAAATTATAGATGTGCCATGTCATTTTTCCGGTTGTCATGTTAGCAAGTCGGTTAGAAATTGTAACGGAAAATAGTCCAGTATCGTTTTTGGTTAATACGTGAATAGTTTGTATAACTTTTAATGATTTTTAAAGTTGGTATTATTATTGGTTCAATGTTGATACTTGATATTATTTAAAGTCACTTTTAATTGTATATATAAAAATAAGTAGTTATTGGGAATTGAGAAAAGTAAAAAAGTGAGTTTCATGAAATTCATGTTATTTATTGATATTTAGGTGAATAGGTGAAATAGAATTGGGGAAGGAGAAAATGCTCTGGATAAGAGAGAGATGGTAACTAGTAAGGGTTCGTGAGATTCATTGATACTCATGGCCTAAGATCAAGAAGAAGCCGTTGAAAAACAAATAATAGGGAAATAGCAATCACGTACATGCCCTAATAATGTAACTTGCTATGACCAAATCAACGCCATCTATCTTCATGGTCACTATCTTATGATCTTGATGAGCTACACAGCACAAACCTATCACAGACTTGAACATCATAAAACTGAAACAATCCCATTGCGTCCAACTTGATTAAAATGGTTTTCCAGCCTCTTCCATCATCTTCTTTACTCGCGTGAGTTTCTCGATTTCCTTGAGAACCTGAGTTCGTATGTAAAACCCATGAGACAAACGTGTGTGCGTGCACACACACACACAAACACAAACACACAAGAATATGGGTTACCCACCAAAACAACATCAATCACAAAATTTTAAATAATTTCCGTACCTCCAAGGCCATATCTTCTGCTGTAACTTGATCATATACATCATACGCTAAGTTTGAGGCCACCTCTGACAAATTAAGCATGAAAGTGAAATCCATCAAAAAGGGCAATGCAAGAGATAAACAAGGAATCTGATACCAGAAAAGGACGAAAGGACTAAGCCAAGCAAGAGTGGCATACTCATAAGTGAGATGCAAGCATCTGCTGTAGCATATCCGCCATGGTTCTCTTGGTAAACTGCAGCTAATTGACTCAACAACTGAAAATTGCAATCAATAATCAGCAGAGTTTAAGAAACATAGAGCAAAATAGGCCATTTCAAAAGCAATGTTCTGACCTCAGAAGACGATTCAGAAGAAGATTTTTGGGTACCATCTTCTACATATTCCTTGGCTATCATATCTAAGGGAACATCTATCCATAAGGAAATGCCATGCCTCAAAAATGACCTATGAATGATATAAACTTAGTTTGTATGACAAGAATGATACTGAAATTGAAAGTTGAATAACATGAAATCATCAATAAACAAACCGAAAATCATGGAAAAGACATACTTACAAATTAGTAGCACTTTGTACTGCACCATTTCCAGCATTCACAATAAGTCGACCCATGGATGATAATTGCCTCAAGACTTCTGTCTATGGTGAGAAATACATATTCAGATTTAGCACATATACATATATATGTACACACACATATATATGTAATGCAGCTCTATTTTTCCTAAATGCTAAACAGAAGGACAGGACACTTTAAAGGATAGAGTTTTACTACATTTAGTCACATATTCAAACACACTCACGCACGGGTGCATGAATATTCACATAGATAATGATAGCATGGTAAAGATGCAGGGTAGCAGTATCCAAAAGGTCACCTCAGATTCCCGAAAGCCATCTTCATCTCTTTCTCTGAATGATTTTGCTGAAGAATCACAGCCGGCAGCTTCTTCGACCAATCCATCACTGTAGTTATAAGTGAAAGAAACAGACAGTAGTAAAATTTATATTGACCAACAGCATATAGTTTCAAATGTTTCAGCAAAGAGAATAGATAGTACCTATCAAAGTAATAATATCGTAAAACCTCTGCAATGACTTTCCCAATATTTGCTTTCATCATACTATTCATACCTTGATATTTATCAATAAAGGATCAACATATTGATAACCTCAAAAGACTCATAAAAGCATTAATATGGTAGAGTTTGATGCTTACCAACAAGAAATATGGAGGTTCCTTTCAAGTCATTTACTACATCAATTGCCTTTTTCTGATGTACGAAACATAATGATAGACATGAGCAGCTAAATTCAAGAATTTCATACTTACATGACTCGAAGAGGTAAAGAATGGTAATACGTAATATTTACACAAATGGGTAGCGAACTAGCGATTAATAGGATCATCATACCTTCACTGCAATGAAGGGATCCGCTTTAACTGGGTAGGCTTCAGTAGGCTCTGTTGCCAAACCTGATTAAGAAAGATCCAAACTAAAACAACACAAACTTCACAAGTATGATACAAACACTTCAACCAATGATAGGTGACTGACCGGTTGAAACTTGACACTGCTTATAACAACTAGAGTCAACATGATTTTATCTCATTGCTTATTCAATGACAGGTTGACCTGGCATACAAAGCCTTGCTCAGCACATATAATCTCTACTTATTGGATATACTTACATGCTTTTGGGATGTTAAGAAAGATTCTGGTTTGCCCCCAAAATGTGCTAGGCTTGGGAGCTCAATCACCTTGCAACATTATATGCAACATTTAGGAAGTTTTTTAGACTGGCTCATGGGTAATATCAGAAAGCCGTCAGTCTACTCTGGAGGAGAGTATGGCTTAATTTTCTGTAATGTTATCCAGGTTAATACGATTTCAAGTGCAACATTTAAGTTCATATTCATAAAATCAAACTTCTAGTTGACAAGATGCTCATAAGAATAAAATCAAGGCCATAAGAGGAGAGCTCAATCTTATCTGAATTATTCTCTTTAGCATACAAACTTTTGGCACATTTTGAATTGCAATGTTGGTGCTGAGTTATGAGCTTATATGTTAGCACACACCTGGTTGATAGGGCTTGATTTCACGAGCAGGAAAACCTTGAAGCAATTCAAGGGTAATTTCGAAAGAAAAAAGGCTGGATAGGAGGTTGGTCAGCAATTCATACACCACCACAAAGTGGTTTATGCTGGCTTGCAACCCCATGAATAGAAAATTCTACAAATTGACCTTGATAACACCGGTTTATGCTATTTGGGGTTACAGAACAGATATCAAAGCATAAGACAACTCTGCCGTACAAGAGTAAACCTAAATTCAGAGAGGATGGTATACTTGGCTATATTGAGTAGAAGTACAGTGGGTTGTTTTTAACAGTCTAGAAGTAACCAAGTTGGGTTTCTTGAACTGCCACAAACAAACAGGGAAGTTTCAAATCTCCCAACAACGCCTGAATTTCATCGAACACTTACAAAAATGCAGAGCAATACAGGCACCGATTTATCACACCAACGACCAGTATCACAGAAAGTACACATAAGCTTTATGCTCCAATGTAGACGACCCTAAAATTAAGAAGAACAAAAGATAGGGATTCAAAAGCAACTAACCGACGGTGGCAGCATCATCGTAGAGAGAGCGAGCCGGGACGAGGGTGAACCGATGAGTGGAGATTGAAGCTCTAGAAGGGAGTGAGATAGCGGGGCTAAGTGGGTTTGATGAGCGAGAAAGAGTGAATTGGAGGGGAAGGTTGGCGTGGAAGCTGCGAAGGACGTGAGTTGCAGAGCTTATCTCCATTGAGATTGTCCGAGGATATTTTGTTAAGCTCGCTTTATTTCTGTATTAAAATGTGTTGCAGGTCAGTGTGACACGTCAGCTTTTATGAACCTCGTAATTATTCATTTCCCTTATTAATGATCCTCTATATATTTTTTACCTCAGATATGAGTCCCTTGGCCCATTCGGCCATTTTGACTCATATTCAGCCAACCACTCACCAAGAGCACCTTGTCGCGTTTGTTCCACCCCACACTTTTCCCTCTTCCTAGCTCATCAACCTCATCACCCTCTCTTTCAACCTGAGAACGACCATGCCCTCCACGACAACGAGATACATAGGAATGACCCCCGCCACCACAGGAATGACGACCATGAACATCTTCTGGTTGAGTGTTGTTAGTACACAAAATATGTCGTGTACAAGTTTCAACTCCTTCTTCAATGTTCTTCTTCTCCAAGCCTCTTCACCTTCAATGACCTGCAAAACAATGGACCTAAGGGCGAGCGACCCCTAATCCACCTCCGATGCTTAAGTCAGATAGGGCAATGTCGATTAAAGGCGTCAGGCAGAGCGATAGCTTAGAACCTACCAGGCACATGGCGAATGCATGTGTATTTATAGAGGAAGGGGAGGGGGCGCGCACCCCTATGGGCCGGACGGCCCAAACTAGGGTTAGGGCGGATAACTTGCTCCCCAAGTCAACCAAAATCTTATCCCAAACGAAGATAAGATCCTCCTCCATAAATATTATCCTAATCTAGAGTAACTACCCTAATAAAGGATAAAGAAGAATAAATATGGATACGCATAATAAATAAGATAGAGAAATAAATGCTAACTAATTGATGTCGGATTCATGCCCGCCTACAATTGCCCCCTCCGGAACCCATATACTCGTGCACCAAGTACTATCCCGTGTATAGGGACCGGAGCTCAAGCGGTGAGTGGCCACGCAGATTAGGTGCTCTTATTCATATAATCGTACATTCGTACATTCGTATATTCGTATATTCGTATACTCATATATTCGTATATTCGTAGGCCAGACATGTGCGAATAACGCGTTTACCTTCATAACTCGTGTGATAGCGTTGCACACGGCGTCGTTCGGGCCATGAGTCGAGTGTTCGATTCCCCATGCTAGAGAAACGTTTAAAATCAAAAAAGTTACGTGAAAGTAGTTCCCGGGATTTTTATTGAAAGCAAGACTGTTTGGACAAAAACGAAAAAGTGGCGCGCCGTTACTAGCATGATGAACCTTGCACTTTTCTCATGGGTAGAACTTTCTCAATTCGCTATATTCCATGTGCGCGGCACTGGCCGACCATCCAAGTGCTTCAACACATATGCCCCCAGCCCCAAGGCCACGGCTACTATGTAAGGTCCTTCCCAAGTTGGTCCGAGCTTCCCGTTAGTGGGGTCGTGCACGCTCCCCATGACCATTCGGAGCACTAAATCGTCAATTTGTAGGCTCCGTAGGTGCGGTCGTCGCACGACGACTCGCTTGGCGGCGCTTTGGTAGGCTGAGAGGCGCACCGCCGCGGCTTCCCGTCGCTCCTCGATGAATTCGAGGTTCCTAGCAAGGGCCTGGTCGTTCTGGTCCTGGCTGAGGGTCGTCCTTAATGTCGGGAGTCCCACCTCTAATGGGATGACTGCTTCAGTGCCCTAGGTCATAGCGAAGGGCGACTCGCCTGTTGACTTTCGGGTAGTGGTGCGATATGCCCATAGGATGGCTGGAAGCTCTTCCGCCCACCGTCCCTTTGCCTGATCGAGACGTTTCTTGAGTCCGTCTACGATGATCTTGTTGGTCGCCTACGCTTGCCCGTTCGATTGGGGATAGCCCACGGATGAGTAGATATTCTTGATGCCCCAACCCTTGCAATACTCCTAGAAGTTTGCGCTGTTGAATTGCGTTCCGTTGTCGGATATAAGTGCCTTTGGGATGCCGAAGCGAGTGATATTGTTTTCCCAAACGAACTTACGCGTATCCGAGTCACGGATGTTGGTTAGGGGCTTAGCTTCTACCCACTTGGTGAAGTAGTTGGTGGTGGTGATGAGGTACCGCACGTTACCGGGGGCTTTAGGGAATGGACCGGCGATGTCCAATCCCCATTGCACGAACGGCCAAGGGCTAGTAATGGTGTGGAGGTCTTCAGCAGGCAAATGCGTTAGACGGGCGAATTGTTGGCATTTCTCGCACCGTCGGGCATAAGCTTCCGCATCCTTTTGCATGTAGGGCCACCAATACCCCTGAGTACGAGCGCGCGCCGCCAGGCTACGACTGCCGGCATGGATTCCGCAGCTCCCTTCGTGGAGTTCATAGAGGAGGGGCTCGACCTTTCCGGGAGGGACACACCTCAAGTAGGGCCCAGCGAAGGACCTTCGGTACAAGATTCCTTCTAGCGATATCCAGAATCTTCCTGCCCATGCGCGGGTGTTGGGACGATATTAAGGACGCCAGTCATTAATATCTAAACCAATAATGATCGTCCCTTGTTTTGATAATGACAAACTCAAAAGTATTTAACAAGTTGTCCAAGTGTTGATCTCAGGTAAGTCCAACGGATGCACATGAGCGAAAAGGACAACAAATGAACGGCAATCCCTAAGACTTAGGGACGCACGTCATCAGAACTTCCAAAGTTGAACGTAATTGGCAAAGTTCCTGCGCAGATAGGACGACGTCCTCATCTAGTAGGGATGCACGCCAAAATACGGACGAAGTTCAAATTCAAATCAAGGCCGCCCCAACATGATTACATCACGTTCGGCCGTAGTCCTCAGAAGGAAGCTTCCCTTGTCTGGGCACATGTAGACAATTCCAAAGGTGTCGCTTTCCCAGCAATGGTCCCCTATCCACGCGGAGGCTTCCCAAGCGTCAACAGAGTTGACTTCCTCAAGATGCTCATCGCACCGTTGATGGAAGATCAAGGATCCTGCTAAGTCTCAGAGGACGCTAGAGGACAAGAACCACTTCCGCTATAAATACCCCCCAAGGGGTATGCATAGCGGTGTGGACTTTGAAGACTTTCTCTCAAGCTCTCCCGAAGCATTCAAGTACAAGAACGAAGATCAAGAAGATCAAGTGAGCTTGAAGCAAGAGAAAGAAAGTCCAACCACATCAAATCCAAAACAAACCACAAAATAGCTAGAGTTGTAGTTTGTCTCTCACAACGAACCGTGAGAGACGTGAGGGATAGCTTCCTTATAAGCTAAGAGAGTTAGGTTACCTTGTTAGGTGGAAAGGAGTGTTACTAGTGAGGCTAAGGACGGACGCTTAGCTCAGTGAAGTGTAACGACTCGCCTAAGTTGTAAGGACTCTCTCTTAATAAGATAAGGACGGCTATTGAAAATCCTCCAAGAGGAGGTAGAGATTTACCCATAAGACTAGTTGGTCTTAGTGGGGTTCCTCTATAAATACTCGTGTCCATTATCTCATTACGTTTCCTATTAAGTCTAATTTCCGCTGCACCTAAGGACGCTCTTAACCCAGTTAAGGACGCCCATACTAACAGACTTACGATCCAACAGCGGGTCTTCCGGGCTGCCTGCGGATCTTGCGGGAGTATGTTCTCCTTAAGGTAGCGGATTAAGGGTTCTTGCCATCCTAAATCCTCAACCTCTCCGCTTTCCGGGAGCTCATCGGAAGCGGGACTTTCGGCCATCATCACTAGACTGACGTCATCCTGTACCAAACGACATCCGGACGTCTCTATTCTGATGGTGGAAGCGAGTGACTTCCCTGGCTGGGATGCTAGAGTGGCGAGCGCATCCGCTGCCTGGTTCATCCTTTGCGATCTTTGCTCGAGCTCGACTTGCTCAAAGGATGCCAGCATGGCTCGAGCTTTTTCCGCGTATCTGGCTAACTTTTCGCCTTTGGTTTCGTAGAATCCGAGCACTTGATTGATGACAAGTTGTGAATCGGAGAATACAAGTAGGCATTGGACTCCCAAGTTCGCCGCAGTCTCGAGACCGAGGATCAGGGCCTCGTATTCGGCCTCGTTGTTGGTGGTGTCAAAGTCAAGCCGCACGGCCAGATGCAACACCTCTTGGGCTGGTGAAGTAAGGACAATTCCGACGCCCGACCCTTGCGCATTGCTTGCTCCGTCTATTTCTAGAGTCCAGCTTTGCAAGGTCGGGTCCTGGGTGTCGTTTCCTGCTTCAATTCCGGGCGGAGAACCCCGGGGTTAAATCGCGCTTGCGCCCTCTAACCCCGCGACCGCGGCAGTCTCACTCGCGACCGTGGGAATCGCCAGCGGATCGCGGGCGGGCTGCGCGGATTGTCTCGCCCTTGCGGTATCCTTTTCTGGTTCGGTCAATTCCGCGATGAAGTTGGCCAGAACTTGTCCTTTGACAACCGTGCGAGGTACATACCCGATATCGTACTGGCCAAGCTCGACGGCCCATTTCGCAATTCGGCCGGATAGGTCGGAGCTGCCAAGAAGAGATCGAATAGGATAACCGGTTACCACCCGGATCACGTGCTCATGGAAATAGTGGTTTAGCTTACGGGAAGCCGTGACCAGAGCTAAGAGTAGTTGTTCCATAGGTGAGTAACGGGTCTCTACATCGAGCAGGATTTTGCTAGTATAATATACGGGGTGCTGCTCCTTCCCGGTATCCTTAGCCAGCACTACGCTCACTGCCCGAGATGATACAGCTAGGTAGATCTTATGGACGTCTCCCTTTGACGGAACGGTGAGGACCGGTGGTGATTGAAGGTAGGCCTTTAACTTTTGGAGATCTCGCTCGCAATCATCATCCCACTCGAACATACCCTTCTTCTTCAGCGCTTTGAAGAATGAATGGCATTTGTCCGAGGATCTATTGATGAACCGATTGAGGGCGGCAGTCGACCTGGTCAATCTCTGCTCCTCCTTCACGTTTCTAGGGCTGACCAGGGAATTTATAGCGCGAATTTGGTCTGGGCTTGCTTCAATTCCCCGTCGGGTCACTAGATGCCCTAAGAATTTGCCCGATCCGACTGCAAAGGCGCATTTTGCGGGATTCAACCGCATCTGGGCGGATCGCAGGATGTCGAAGACTTATAGCAGGTCGTCTAGATGGGTTGATGCACGTCGACTCTTTACGACCATATCGTCAATGTAGGCCTCAACCGTCTTTCCCAAGTATTCGTCAAATAACTTGGTAACGAGACGTTGGAAGGTTGCCCCTGCATTCTTTAATCCGAAGGGTATTACTTTGTAACAAAAGATCCCTCAAGGAGTTATGAATGCGGTCTTCTCTTGGTCCTCGTAGTGCATGGGAATTTGATGGTACCCTCGATAGGCATCCAGAAAGCTCATCCGCTCGTGCACTGCGGTGGCGTCCACTAATTGATCAATCTTCGGGAGGGGGAAGAGATCCTTAGGGCATGCCTTGTTGAGGTCGGTAAAGTCCACGTAGGCTCTCCAATCCCCCGTCTTTTTCTTGACAACTTCTTTATCTTAGCGATGACAGCCTCGGCGTGCTGAAAAGAGGACCGCTGCGCTCGTTGCACCACTGACTTCATACTCGGACTCACATTCAATTTGTGACATGCGAGCTCCGGGCTGATCCCGGGCATTTCGTAAGGACTCCATGCGAACACATCGCGATTCCTCTGCAGGAGGTTTGTCAGGTCTGAGAGCTCTTGGGGGGATAAGCCCTTTCCGACGTAAAAGACCTTTTCGGGATCCTCTCCTACAGGGACCTGAATCGACTCGTCGATAGATTTATCCCGGGGCTGCGATCCTACGTTGACCACCTTCTGGAGGAAGTCCGAAGTCAAGCCCTCGGAAGTCCCAGGATCTGCTCCAATCCCGAAACCTTCTTCCGAATTCTCGCCGAATTCCTCATGACGCCGACCCGTGCTCGCGGGATCTTGAATTGCGCCTACGGGTCCAGGTGTCGGGACGTCTAGGGTTTTTCCAATGGTTGCCCCCGGACTGGTGCTCAACCAGTGGGAGACGTCGCGTGTCGCCCCCGGGGGCTGACCCGCGATCGCGGATTCTCGGCCCGCGCCCGCGGTTCTTATGGACATTTCGTGAAAATCGATTTAGGGGCGAACCGCGTCCGCGGTCCCCAAATCCGCGCCCGCGGCCTGCGCGCAGGACTGAAACGGAGGGGTTTAAGGGTCAACCGCGCTCGCAGTTTCTCGGCCCGCGCCCGTGGGTCGACCTGTCTCCGCGAGTGACTCGACTGATCACCCCCGTTTCTGCCCTGGCGTTGGCGCGGGGATGGCGGGCCGACGACTTGTGGACCATGTCTCGTGCCGGACCAACCGTGGCGATCGCGCACCGCGGGGGGAGGTTGGCCGGCTGCCGGCCCAATGCGGCGCACGGTGGCTGCGGTCATCTCGCCAGTTCGTCTAGCGACTGTCTCGATCCGGGCTCGTAGATCAACAATCCATAACCCTCTCGGATCGGTTCTTGTAGGAGGATAGAGACGAAGGTCGAAAACCTAATTCGTTTTTTCCCCACGGACGACGCCAAATGTTAGTACACAAAATATGTCGTGTACTGATGGGTTCCGGATCGGAGGGTCAAAATTTAAATTTATAAACCGAACCCCTATTGTAGTACAAGGGTAGGGTGTCGAACACACGGGAGTTCGTGCATTGAGTGTACCAAAAGGACTAAAAAGGAGAAAAGAAAGGCAAAAACAAGGAAAATCAAAGGGAACTCCTCGGGACCGATTTTGGTCACCTCGGTCCGAGGAGGATCGATGACAGTTTAGGACGGGACCGACACAAGGGAAGTCGGGCCCGACGTTCTAGGTAACTCAGTCTTGTCAAATAGTAGACCGGTCTTGCGTTTTTCGGTTCCTTCCCTAACTAGACTTGGGTAATTCCACCTAAATTCAGCCAATAAGTGTTGATCCTTATGAGATCGAGGTTGTTTGCCTCCGATCCCTCCATTCTACACATCGACCCTAGGGGGTTTTCACCTACCCTTCGATGCAAGGTCAAGTGATGGGCTCGAGATCGCTTTCGCTTACTCTTACCAACCACAAGCCCTTGATCCCTTGTTCTCACAAGAGAATTGAAGCTAAATGTAGAGAGGATTCATAGATCAAGCACTCAAGGCTATGGAATTGGGGGTTCACACCCAATCCTAGCTAGGGGTTTCCCCCATAGCCCAAGACTATGGAATCTACTCCATTTGGAAAGAATAAAAAGCAATCAAATAGCAAAGCAAACAAATCCCACTCAATTTGCATTCAAATCAAAGGAATTCACAAGATCCAAATCTCCAATCCACAAAATGCAAAACAAAACAAGTTCAAACTCACAAATTCCTACTAGATCTAGCAATCTCCACCGATTTCCTCTCTTCCTCTCCTCTTCTTTCTTCCTCCTTGCTCTCCAAGTCTTTCTAGAGCCTTTTGAGAGTGATTAGATGTGGATTCTCTTTCTCCAAGTTGTCTTCTCTCGCTAATTATCTTCTCCTCTTAATTAGGGACCAAGGAATTCCAAAAATAGAAGAAGGGCAAAAGTGGTAGATCACAATTATGTGCCTTGGAGCCCAATCCTCACTTAAGCCGACTTGGACCGACACGGACACACCTCGGGCCCGACGTTTTAACCTCGGTCGTGGCCTCCATCGCTCCAACTCGGGCCCGACTTGCTGGGTACATCGTTCCGGACCTCGATCCTCTTCTCTTCTTGGTTTTCCTTGAGTTCCTCTTTGTTCCTTGCTTGGCTCTTCCGCTCCTTTGCTCCTTAGATTTGCTCCTCCTTAGAATCTCCTTCCAAACGTCCTCAAAACGTTCCAATTTACCTACAAAACACAACAAATTCGCATAGTCTTCGAATCTCATAGTAAAATGGAATCTAAGCTAAAAAGGGACAAAACTAACAAAGAAGGGAATGAAAAACACATATTTACAAGGGAAATTAACCACTAAAACACCATCAAAATGAGAGACATCAGAATACCCCATACTTAAACTTGCTTGTCCTCAAGCAATAACAATGTAAACAAGACTGAAGCACAATCTTCAAGTAAAGCCTCATATGAAAAATCAAGTAAGCACAAGTGATAGATATGCTAGCAAGATTACGTCATCATGATCACACATGATCAAGTGTTCAAGGAATAAAGTCTATTGCAACAAAGCCTCACTTTAGGGATATGAAATGTGTATCACTCATCATGTGTTTAGGTATAACAATGAACACTCATACTCAAAAAATCATGCAAGTAAAGACTTTACCATTGAAGCTAATATCACCAATTCCTCTACCTAGAGATGCCTATTACAATGCACACAAAGAATAAGAACTTGGCTCAATGGAGGTCCTCAAAGAGGTTCCATTCGGCCAGGTTGTAATGGGGCTTTTGGTATTTCTCAAGGTAGGAAACATTTTGGTCTTGTGGTGCTTACAAATGGGGATTGAACTTTCTAGTCTATCACCAAACTCATCAAATTATTCCACTCTCAACTTCACACTCATCCAAAAGACTTTGATTTTTCTCTTTTATTCTTCTTTCAACCCACTTTTCACTTAACATTGCACTTCATCTTTGCACTAAGGCTTTTTGTTGGATTTTTTCTCACTTTTTTCACTTAGGATCGACTTGCAACACACATCGGGCCCGAGGTTACTTGTAACTCGGTCGGAACCCTTTTCTTTCACTTAAGCTCTTTGCTTTCAATCCACTACTTTTCCAACTTTTCTTTCTTTCTTTTACACTTTAAGCTTCACAAAGATGCACTACCCACTTGGTTTATAACTCCATTCTTTGCCCTTCACCAAAGAGAATCTCAACTCTCCAAATATACTTCCAAAACCTCTCACTAAAGTCCGATCCCATGAGGGTCAAGTCATATAGGATAGGAATCGTATTTTTGAGGAGTTTCAAACAAAGGTCTAAGGCTAAAAACGGGGCTACAAACAACGGTTTCTCTTCATGGTAGGATATGGAATATTTTGTGACTAAATGAAACAAAGTTCAAATCAATGTGACAAAGCATAGAACAATTCTCATATTGGTCTTGGAAAATAGATAAACACCTCAATAACAAGTATTACCAAGCATGCTTGAGCTAATCACACAAGAAAATGAGGGATATGCAATATAAGCATCCCTAAAATGGCCAAAAATAATCTCACAAGGTTCACTCTAGCTTAGTTGCATCAAAACTCATCCAAGAACTCATGTGCTCAATAAAAACATGCAAGATATCTTATCACATCAAAAGCAACATCCATTTAGAGCCTAAACCATCCAAAAATATGCAAAGGAATTTACATGCTCACATCATCATTAACCTTCATATGGACATCTAAGATGGGTATTCCTAGTCCAAAACAAAATCTTTTTGTTGTTTTTCACACGAAAATTTCCAATTTTTATGGATTTTTGCAAAAAAAAAATTCAAATGCAAAACAAACTCATCCATACAAACCATCAAATTCAATCATCATTCATGGAACATCATGCCACTATCCAAGAGAAAACATCCCTTAAAAAAACAAGAACAAACACAAAAAAAAATACACATGAAACTATGAGCAACTAACCCCACCCCATACATAGAATTTTGATGTCCTCATCAAAACAAAGAAATCAAAACTCAAAAATAAAAGAGATAAGAGTTAAGAAAGCTAACAATTTCTTATTCTTGATTGGCATGTTGAGGCTTAGTTTGGAGGGTGTCCTTGGCGGTGTTCCCTTTGAAGTCGTGCTTGCCTCTCTCGCTTGTACACATGGTCGTGGAAAGGATCTTGACTTGGCGGTTGAAGTTGAGGTGTGGGGCGCATCCATTGGTCCTCGTGGGAAGAGTAGTTCCCGGCCATCCATTCATTGAAGCTTTCTTGAACGCTCCATTTTTGGTCCTCTACCGCTCTCAAATCATCCACATCATGCCTAGTGTAAGCAATGTTGCGGTTCACTTCTTCAAATTGAGCTTGGAAGTCTATTTGTTGGTGGGAGAGTTGTTGTTGTTGGAAATTCAAGTGTTGTTGTTGAAGGTTGAGTTGATGGGCCTCTTGTAGCATGCTTGATTGTTGGAGTTGAAGGTGAGCCAATTGGTTGGCTAGGAAGTTCATGTCCACCGATTGTTGAGGTTCGGGGAAGACCATTCCGGGCCCATACCATTGGGCATACCCTTCGTATCCACCAAAATGCGGTTGCTCTTGTCTTACACCACTTCCCTATCCTCTCTCGAAATGGCTAGGAACCGGCTCGGGCAAAAATGTGTCGGACCGACGTCGATAGACGTCGGGCCCAAAGTGCCCTGCATCTCGGTCCAAAAGCGTTGGAGCGTGGTCAGTGAGCAAGTTGCAGTATCCGTCATCTTCTACTTCGGGAGGCGAGTCAACATCCATGGCCTCCCTTCTTGCAAACTCAAATTGGTTGGGCTCTTCATCTTCGGTGTCCGGAGAAGATTGAGGAGTAGTGAAACGAATGTGTTGGGCACGTCGTCTACACTCAATCGTCACCTCCGGATCTCCATAAGGATTCTCTTTTCCGGCCCACACTTGAAACCAATTATAGTAGCACGAGAGATCAAAGAGACGTTGCCCCAAAGGAACATGCACCTTGTCAAAGTTGGAATGAGGCACAAGTTCGTCCATGAAGCCGGAGACAACCTTTTCCTTGATGATGTTAGCTTTCTTGAAGTACTTGAGATCCATGAACTCTACACCGTTCGGGGCCGGCGTGTACTTGGACAAATCCACCCCAAGACGATGGGCCAAGTGAGCGATCATCCCTCTAAAGTAAATCCATGATGAGCTTTGGAAATCCCTCACCATTTTCACCCTTTCCCACATGAGGTTCATCGGCTTCTCATTTTGAAACAACATTTCATAAAGCAACATGGCTTCTTCCTTCATCGGCTTGCTTAGCTCGTGTCGGGCAAAGATTGTGCACCCCAAAACACGGATCATGACTCGGAAGAGGGGACTCGCTATCTCATTTGTTGAAGATCCTTTCCTCATCTCGCTTCTTCCCGCTAAATACTTCCAAAGATAGTTCACCTTGTCATTGTCCAAAAAAGCTTCCTCTCTCGGAAAAGGAAATCCAAGGTAGACCGACAAATTCCTAAGAGAGAGCTCTTGTGCCTCATTGCCCAATTGAAAAGTGATGATGCCCTCACTATCCTCAACTCCCTCATAAGTGCACTTGAAAGTGGCCATGAACTCCGATTTCAAGGCGGGATAGTGAGTGTTGTTCCATCTTAGCATCACGTTAAGCCCAATATGAGAGTAGCACCGGGTAAGAGCCTCATCCATAATCATCCTCTTGATAGATTTCCAATCTACCCACCTTGTGTGGTGAGCTAGACCCAAGTATCGCTCATAGCTTTGAGCCACATCATCATCCTCAAAGTGCACATCATCCATCCTTTGCACTTTCTTTGACTTCTTGGACTTCTTTGTTGGCCTCTCCATGCGTGAAGAAGATGCCCGGGTTGTCATGGTACCTACACACATTCAAAGCAAAGAACTACAAGATAAGATCTATACAACCTCAACAAGATCACAAGCTTCCACAACTAACAACTTATCACACTAAAAAATGACCCCATACTTGTCTTCTAGACACTTAATCCACAAAATCCAACATGTATAAACAAAGGATCACACAACAATGGTCAAGCTAGAAGATATATCATGATAAACAAGCCTTAACCAACAATCAAGCTCATGAATCCTAAAGCACACACAAGAGAAAGTTAAATAGGACTAGGACCGACCAACACAAGACATCGGGCCCGAGGTTCTCTACCTCGGTCCGAATCTTGGACCGACTCTGCAACGTCGGACCCGAGATCTGGGTATCTCGGTCCGATCATACATTCGACTTCTCTACCTAAATCACCCAAAATCACTCTATCATGCTCCTAAAATACAAAATCAACCATTTCTCATCATCAATCGAAGTTCCAAGTAGGTTCTAACATGCATAATCAACAATTAAGAACAAATTCCACTATTCATGCAAGACACCATGGATGCTCAAAATCTAAGCTCATTCAATCATGGCAAATCTCAATTCAAACAATGAAAGCATGGAATTCACAAGGAATTAAGTAGAGATTGAGATTCTCATACCAAATTTGAAGAGACAAAGACTTGCTAGCAATCAAACTCCTTAGAACTCAAACTCTCCGCCTAGATCTAGGAGAGGGATGAAGAACAATGGGATTTTGTTGGGATTTTTGCCTTTGGGATCGATGTTAGGGATGGTAGGGTGTTGGATCGAGATTTTTGTGAGATTTGCTAGGGGATCGAGTGTGATGAAGAGGGGGGCCGATTTGGGGTTTTTTGGAGTAAGCTTGGTATTTTGGGAAGGTGGTTATGAAGGTGATGGGAGGTAGGTATGGGAAATAAGGCTTTAAATGGGAAAGAGGCAAAGTTTAGGTCAGAGGGGTAAAATGTACTTTTCTTCAAAATCAAGACCAAGTTTGACCGGCTAAGTCAGACCGACGTCACCCACGTCGGGCCCGAGGTATTGGGTACCTCGATCCGGCTTGGTTTGGCTTCCTAAAATTCCTTCTCTTTGCCAATTCGTTACCCACAAGTCCTTTTATTATTTCCACCATTACCACACTCAATCATGAAGCTCACACAACACACAATTCCACAAAACACATGCTAAGGAGAGATTAGAAAGAATCTATGCTAAGACAAGAAAAACAAACTAAGAACTATGAAAAGAAACCTACTAAGCTCGGGTTGCCTCCCGAGGAGCACTTCTTTTAAGTCACTAGCTTGACTTCTAACCTCAACCTTCATGGAGGGTGAAAAATGGTGAATTGATCACCGTAGTCATGTCCATCTCCACGCCCCTCATAGCCATAAAACCACCACTTGTGGTTGATGTAGGCGTGGCCTCCAAATTCTCCTTCACCCTTCTCCTCCAAAGTGTAGGGTTGCATCTCTTGCATCTTCTCAACTTGACCTTCATTCCCTACATCAAGAACATCTAGAGAATTCCTAGGGGATTCAATGACATTATAACTCAAATCTTCGTTCAAATCACTCAAACACATATAACTATCCTCTAGATCCTCTTTCAAGTCACTTAGACAAATATAAGAGTCTCCCACATCAAAAGGATACAAAGAAGGATACTCTTCATGGCCTTTTGGACTATCATCTCCTCTTGACTCCTCATGGTGCTCAAATGGATCTAACAACTCTCTCTCTTGAACTTGAACATTGACCATGTCATGACTCCTCAAAGGTGCTTCTTCTTCTTTTGTGGCTTCTACTTCCTCTCTTTTCCGCTTGGCACTTTCCTCTAATTTCAAGATTGCCAAAGCATCCGGTTCATTTAGAGCATTGTTGAAGTGGAACTCCACCTTATCTTCACCTATTTCAAAAGTCACCTTTCCATTCCTTACATCAAATTTGGCACCCGCCGTGGCTAGAAACGGCCTTCCAAGAATGATGGGTACCAATGGATCTTCTTTCGTCAAGGATCACGAAATCGTCGGGGACAAAATACCTCCCAACTCTAACCGGGACGTCATCTAAGATTCCCGTGGCCTTTGTAGAAGAACCATCGGCCATAGTAAGACTCATGTCAACCGGTTCTATATCACCGAGGTTAGCCCTTCTCCATATGCTCATGGGCATAACCGATATGCTCGCTCCTAAATCACAAAGAGCCTTGAAGTTTTGGGATCCAATCCCCACGGTTATTGCAAATCTCCCGGGATCACCCAACTTTTGAGGTAGCTCCAAGATTTTCACCTCGTCTTGCATCTCCACAATCGACCTCTTCTTGCTCAAAATTTCCTTCAAGAACTTAGCATATGATGGCATCTCACTTGGAGTGTCGGTGAATGGTATGGTGATGTTCAAACCTTGCAAGAGCTTCAAGAACCTCTTAAACTTGCCCTCCACAACATCCTTGGGCTTCTTCAAAGGGTAAGGAAGAGTTGTGCCACCTTGTTTCTTGGTTGAATCCACTTCCTTGGACCGGCCTAGATCACTCTTAACATTTTCAGCTTGTATCGACGTGGGATCGACATCGGGGCCGATGTGCGGGACCTCGGTCCTGGGGCAGGGTAGAGCTGGGGAAGTCGGTCCGACTACAGGGCATGTCGGGCCCGAGTTCCGCTCCTCCTCGGTCTGGGTCAGGGGACTTCCTCCGTCTTCTGGGTCGACTTCTTGGCACGTCGGGCCTGAGTTACTGGGCAACTCGGTCCGACTCTCTTCTCTTGTCCTTGGCACGTGTGGCTCGGGCAAACTCCGACCACTCCTCAAACCTATGGCTCGGACTTCATTTTGTTGTTGTGGGACACGGGGATTCTCCTCGGGTCGGCCCGAGAGTCTCCCTTCCTCTCTTGGAAGTTGATTCGCCATGTGAACAAATTGGTTGTCCACTTGTCTTCTCCACACACCAAACTCCTTAATTGAATTGGGTGCTCTCCTCATCAACTCTTCTCTCAACATTGATGAATTGATTCTTCAAATTTTGTGCCCATTGAGGAGTTTGTTCATAAAACCCCGGAGGTCGGTATGGTGGTGGTTGGGCCCTTGGCTCGTTTTGGTTGTAGTTGTTGTTGTAGCCATTGGTTTGGCCTTAGTTCCACCTTCCATTCCCTCCATTGTTGAAGTTGGCTCTTCCTCCATAGTTTTTTTTAACATAGTGTGCCTCCTCGATTTGCTCGGCCAAGCGAATTTGGCGTTCATTGGGACACTCTTGAGCTCCATGCTTGAAAGAACAACATTCTTCACATGCTCTTGTTGTTTGCTTGAGGTGATTCATTTGCCTCCTCATCTTGTTCAACTCATCCTCAAGGAATTGAATCTTCACATCCATATCAACCTCTTCATTCTTTGGGTCGTAGAGCCTCTTTAAACCATCTCCATGGACTCTTGCCTCCTTGTTGACTTGACTCACTCCGTACATGGCTTCGTAATCGGAGAGTTTGTCAAGCAACTCCCATGCTTGCTCCGACGGCAAATCAATGAACCCACAATCGGTGTCAAGGTTCAACTTGTCCTTGGTGGCGGGGTTGATTCCTTGGAAGAATATGTCTTGAAGGACATAAGGTTGTTGCCCATTTGTTGGACATTGCCTCAACATTTCCTTGAACCGATCCCAAGCCTCAAAGAGTGGCTCATGGACTCCTTGTTGAAAGCTCGCTATCTTCCCTCTAAGTTCCGTTGTTTTGGTTGGAGGAAAGAACTTCATCAAAAATGCTTCGCTGAGAGCCCTCCATGATGTGATGGATCGAGGTGCTTGGCTCTCCAACCAATGCAATGTCTTGCCTCCCAACGACCACTTGAAGGCCTTGAGTAGCACGTACTCGAGCGTCTCCTCATCCGTCGAGATGGTCTCACATAGATCTTTGAATTGCTTCACATGCTCAATCGGGCACTCATTCGGTCTTGATCGGTCCGGGATCGGAGGGTCTCACAATTTTAAATTTATAAAACCGAACCTCAATTGTAGTAAAGAGGTAGGGTGTCGAACACACAAGAGTTCGTGTGTCAAGAGTACCCAAAAAGACTAAAAAGAGATAAAAGAAAGGCAAAACGAGGAAAACAAGAGAAAATCACCTCGGACCGACACAGGTCACTTCGGTCCGAGGGTGGATCGAGGTCAAATTGGCCGGGACCGACGTGGTTCAAAGTCGGGCCCGATGTGCTGGGTACTTCGATTAGGCAAAAATAGTAGATCGGTCTTAGGTTTTTGGGTTCCTTCCCTAACTAGACTTGGGTAATTCCACCCCAATTCAGCCAATAAGTGTTGATCCTTATGAGATCGAGGTTGCTAGCCTTCGATCCCTCCACTCTACACTTCGACCCAAGTGAGTTTTCACTCTCCTTCGATGTTAGGTCTAGTGATTGGGTCCGAGATTGCTCTCGCTTACTTTTACCAATCACAAGCCCTAAGCCCCTTGTTTTCACAAGAGAATTGAAGCTTAGTGTAGAGAGGATTCATAGATCAAGCACTCAAAGGTTATGGAATTGGGGGTTCATACCCAATCCTAGCTAGGGGATTCCCCCATAGCCCAAGACTATGAAATCTACTCCATCAAGTAAGAGAATAAAGCAATCAAATGGAAAAGCAAGCAAATCTCAATCATCAATCTCAAATCAAACTCAATTTGCATTCAAATCTCAAAGTGTCAACAAGATCCAAGTCTTAATTCTACTAGATCAAAGCTAAACAAAGTACAAAACTCACTAATCCTCCTCTCTAGGCCACCGATTTTCCTCTCTTCTCCTCCTCCCTTCTTCTCCTTGCTCTCCAAGCCTTCCTTGAGCCTCTAGAGAGTGATTTTGGGTGTGGTGTGTCAACTCTTCTCCCCCCCTCTCCTTCTAAATGATCACTAATCACCTCTAATTATTCTCCTCCTTGGATTGGGGACCAAGGAATTCCCAATTTAGAAAGGGGCAAATGTGGAAAGTTACTAAAAATATGCCTTGGGGAACAATCCACTCCATTGCCGACTCAGATCGATACGGGGCAACATCGGGCCCGACGTTGGGAACGTCGGTCCTGGTCTCTGGCTGCTCGATCTCGGGCCCGACGTGGTGGTGCTCGGTCCTGGGCCTCGATCCTTGTATCTTCTTGGGTTTCCTTTGGTTCCTCTTCATTCTTGGCTTGGCTCTTCCGTTCCTTGACTTGGATCCTTCATAAGCTCCTTCAAAATGTCCTCATTCTTGCCATTTTACCTACAAATCAAAGCAAACTCGCATAGTTTCCGACTCTTAAAGAAAACCGGGAACTAAGCTAAGAAAGAACGAAACTAACAAAGAAAGGAATGAAAAACACATATTTACAAGAGAAATCTATTACTATATACTAAAGCGGAAGCAAATTCTGCCACCATATTGCGCCACATCACCCTTTTTATTAAAGTAAAATATTGTATTTAAAAAAAATTATCCTCTACCGAATTGGAAAAATTATCTTTCTATACCATGTAAATTTATTTCGCTACTTATATAAAGATATATTGTAAAGATATAATGATATATGTTAATTTCACTACTTAGTACTTACCCATCAAAGATAAGGTAATATCTTATACAGTATATTGTAACAACTTACGTATGCTCATATGATAAGATAGTGTCTAACAATCTTTTTATATATTTTAAAGATATATATAAACATGCTAATACATTTAGCTAATATATATATGTATATTATGTAATATATTATCTATATCTACCAATAATTATATCTTTATTAAACCTATTACTATATTACTATATACTAAAGTGGAAGTACATTCTATTAGCATATTGCAACCATTTATTTAAATTGTCTTTTATTATAAGTTATTTTTTATAATTTTAGTATAAGATTTTTAAATCATTAATGTTAGCAGATTCTATCACTATATTTATGCTACATCTTCCTTTCATTAAGATAATATATTAAATATATTTATACTACCATATCATATTAAAATCCCTATAAAAATACTAATAAAAATATTAGATGATATTTTTACCCTAAATATACCCGTAACACTATATATTTATTATGTTTTAGATAAAAGATAGATTTGTTAAACCTTTTATTTCAATATTTTTTCACAACATAATATCATATAAACAAGATAAATTGGTTTTACTTTTTATTTAATTAAATATTCTCCATAGTTTTAATATAATAATATTAAATACGAGTATTAATTTAATTAATTTATTTATATATAATTTAGTTTATGTAATTTAATTTAAATTCCAAAAGATGTGTATCCATTTTTAATAAAATATAATAATGCATCTTATCGTATACCAATATACCATTCTTCCTCCATCATTTAAACATATGTTTATGTATGTATAAAGCTAAGGTTAATACGCAAATAAAGTATATTTTTATATAAACTTTTGATGATATACGAGTATGTGTTATTTTATAATCTAAAAGATAAGCGTTGTCTTAAAACATAGTAGACATGTGATAGTAACACTCCGTACAAGGTACGGGTCAATTACTAGTTAACTACTAAAACACCTCCAAAATGAGAGACATCAGGTCTCCCTTGAAATTGGTCCCTCTTGATAAGTGAGATGAATTGAGTCTTGATCTCAAAGTTCTTTGACACCTCCGGCAAAACAATGGCCGGCTCCGGCACCTTCAACTCTGGATGCATGTATTGTCGTGCATTCCGGGGTTGGGTGTTGATTTGAGCCTCCAATCTCATCCTTTGCTCACGCTCTCTTCTAGCTTCGGCTTCTCGGTTCGCTATCTCAAGTTGCATACGAGCCATGTCGGCCCTCATCCTATCAACCTCATCATCACGTAGTGCTTGGTTCTCCATTCTCTTCTTCTTTCAAGCTTGTTTGATGATGTTCTCCGGATCACTAACAAAGTCGAACTCAAGTGTTCCTCAGACGGAACGAGCTTGCATATACCTATAACCAAAGACACAAATAAAACCGAATCAAAACAAACAAGGGGTTTGGGCTAGTCCCTCACCCAAATCACTACAAATTCAAAGACTCATCAAAAGAGGTACCTCAAACAAGTTGAACTCCCCTGCAACGGCGCCAAAATTCTGATGGGTTCCGGATCGGAGGGTCAAAATTTAAATTTATAAACCGAACCCCTATTGTAGTACAAAGGTATGGTGTCGAACACACGGGAGTTCGTGCATTGAGTGTACCAAAAAGACTAAAAAGGGGAAAAGAAAGGCAAAAACAAGGAAAATCAAAGGGAACTCCTCGGGACCGACATTGGTCACCTCGGTCCGAGAAGGATCGATGAGAGTTTAGGACGGGACCGACACAGGGGAAGTCGGGCACGACGTTCTGGGTAACTCGGTCTTGTCAAATAGTAGATCGGTCTTGGGATTTTGGGTTCCTTCCCTAACTAGACTTGGGTAATTCCACCCCAATTCAGCCAATAAGTGTTGATCCTTATGAGATCGAGGTTGTTTGCCTCCGATCCCTCCACTCTACACATCGACCCTAGGGGGTTTTCACCTACCCTTCGATGCAAGGTCAAGTGATGGGCTCGAGATCGCTTTCGCTTACTCTTACCAACCACAAGCCCTTGATCCCTTGTTCTCACAAGAGAATTGAAGCTAAATGTAGAGAGGATTCATAGATCAAGCACTCAAGGCTATGGAATTGGGGGTTCACACCCAATCCTAGCTAGGGGTTTCCCCCATAGCCCAAGACTATGGAATCTACTCCATTTGGAAAGAATAAAAAGCAATCAAATAGCAAAGCAAACAAATCTCAATCATCAAACTCAATTTGCATTCAAATCAAAGGAATTCACAAGATCCAAATCTCCAATCCACAAAATGCAAAACAAAACAAGTTCAAACTCACAAATTCCTACTAGATCTAGCAATCTCCACCAATTTCCTCTCTTCCTCTCCTCTTCTTTCTTCCTCCTTGCTCTCCAAGTCTTTCTAGAGCCTTTTGAGAGTGATTAGATGTGGATTTTCTTTCTCCAAGTTGTCTTCTCTCTCTAATTATCTTCCCCTCTTAATTAGGGACCAAGGAATTCCAAAAATAGAAGAAGCGAAAAAGTGGTAGATCACAATTATGTGCCTTGGAGCCCAATCCTCACTTAAGCTGACTTGGACCGACACGGACACACCTCGGGCCCGACGTTGCCAACTTCGGTCCTGGCCTCCATCGCTCCAACTCGGGACCGACTTGCTGGGTACATCGGTCTGGACCTCGATCCTCTTCTCTTCTTGGTTTTCCTTGAGTTCCTCTTCATTCCTTGCTTGGCTCTTCCACTCCTTTGCTCCTTAGCTTTGCTCCTCCTTAGAATCTCCTTCCAAACGTCCTCAAAATGTGCCAATATACCTACAAAACACAACAAATTCGCATAGTCTCCGAATCTCATAGAAAATCGGAATCTAAGCTAAAAACCGACAAAACTAACAAAGAAGGGAATGAAAAACACATATTTACAAGGGAAATTAACCACTAAAATACCATCAAAATGTGAGACATCATGTATAAGTTTCAACTCCTTCTCTAATGTTCTTCTTCTCCAAGCCTCTTCGCCTTCAATGACCTGCAAAACAATGGACCTAGGGGCGAGTGACCCCTAATCCACCTCCGATGCTTAAGTTAGATAGGGAAATGTCGATTAAAGGCGTCAGACAGAGCAATAGCTTAGAACCTACCAGGCACATGGCGAATGCATGTGTATTTATAGAAGAAGGGGAGGGGGCGCGCACCCCTATGGGCCGGACAGGCCAAACTAGGGTTAGGGCGGATAGCTTGCTCCCTAAGTCAACCAAAATCTTATCCCAAACGAAGATAAAATCCTCCTCCATAAATAATATCCTAATCTACAGTAACTACCCTAATAAAGGATAAAGTAGAATAAATATGGATAAGCATAATAAATAAGATAGAGAAATAAATGCTAACTAATTGATGTCGGATTCATGCCCACCTACAAGTGCTATATGGATGGTTTTCAAAGAATTGAGAGTTAAGATCATGGTTAGAATCTAAGAAAAATGTTGGGTTTGAGGCTTGCTCGGGGTGACTAAAGTTCTGTGATGGTTGATGGATAGTGGCATATGGATTGCCAAGGGTTTGTTGGAGCAAATTTTGATGGTATGCAAAATCTGAATAGGAATTTGTGGTTGATTATATGGGCTCATTCGCGTGCATTGGATGAACAACAAAGTTTTGTGTTGAAGGGATTGGATAATTATACGGAAAGTCAGAAGGACGATTAGGATCATATGATTCATATCGAGTGGAGTTATGATGTTTTTCTTAAAGGGGGTGAAGAGGGATGGAGGACGAAGGTTGTGGTGTGGCTTGTGTTGATGGTGGAGAACATATATATAGGAAATAACTAGATTTTTCTCTATATATAACCGTGGGTAATCGAAAACCGGGTATAGCAAAACCATAGGTAGTCCGAAACAGAGTATTTAAAACAGGGTACATCAAAACCATAGGTATTACACAACCGGGTACGTTTAAAACAATGAGTAATAGATATCATGGATAAATCAAAGCCGAGTACATGTAATAACAAAAATGGTATGATATAATGGTTTTTTTGGAGTTATAACAAGTCGAAAAATTCATAATTCTTTCAACAATGAATAAAAAGTAAAAAATTAATATCTATAGTAATGTGAAAGAAACTCATAAATTTTGATGTAATTTTTTTGCATGCAAAGAATGAGTATTATAAACCATGTATAAATATATGTTTTCATAAATTAAAACAAGCCAAAAAAATATAATTAAATTTTAGAAGTATCCAAATATATGAAATATTGGACTCTATAGGTAGATTAAAAAAATATGAATTTTGAAATAAGATTTGTTATTTTTTTAAATTTAAGCCCAAAACGGCGATATAATTAGTATAATTTTCCAACGGCTAAAATAAATTCTGGTTGTTGTATATGTGCCATGTGGGGTTGTGCACTCGACATGTGGCATGAATTTAAATTTGTTTTTGCATCAGCCCATAACAAAATTCCGTGTTTTAACACAAGTTATGGCAAAACAAATGCCTCCGTTTGTTTTTTTTCTTTTGTCAGATGAGCCTTTACTTTTTTGTGATCGCATTTCAGTCCTTTTCACCTCGACTCACGTGCAGATCGTCCCCACTTTTTATGATCTTTACCAAATTTAAGCTTGAGCCAACCGATGGGAGTGCTCTAAGCTATCAGATTGTATGTCATTTTTCGAAGTAATAAAATTCTTCTTTTGGAAGTATCTTTCCTTCATGAGTGTTCTTCCTCTCAACTTGTAAGATCATCATGGTATCAAAGTAATTTGACCTGCAAATTAAGTTGTTGATTCTCTTTTCGATTACATTTCAAGCTTCTCTGGCTGATTTGCAAGCCCTTTTGATCGGATTCGTTCAATGTTGAAACCCTAGTGATAAAGAAAAACTGTATTACAAAATTCTTAAGACAAATTGAGTTAATTGTTAGCGAGTAAACGTTAATAGTTTTAATCATTTTTGCTATCTTAAGTCATAAAGGTATTTTTATTTGTTACGTTATTTTTCTATCTTTATTTATTGTTAAGTTATATACGGTCGTTATCCGTTATAATGGAAGGTTCAATCTTATTTAAGAAGATAGAATTATCGTTTAGAGCGTATAGTAAGATATGGCTTGCTTAGGGATAAAATTTTCAACCCCCAACCATTTCTCTTCTATTATAAGTACATGTCATCGCCATGTAAAAGGATCCATATCTTGAGTAAGGTGATATTCAGCAATTCTTGTTTTTTTGTGTTCTATACATTGAGGCTCGATCGACTACTATTTTTCTAACTTAGGCATCAAAGGTGGAGTAGAAAGGTCACACCCCCTTAATTTGTTCATTGTTTTGCAGGTTCTAGGTTGGAAACAATTAGAACGGAAGGTGAAAAGGAGAGTAATGCAATTATTGCATTAAAAACGATTTTTTGTACACTATCATTTGGCGCCTTCCTTGGGGACGAGTATTGGATCCACACAATTATGGTGTTGGAATTGATCCATGAAAATCAAGAAGTAGTCTTTAACGACCATTGGGCATCCGCGCAAAGCAAAATCGATCGTGGACCCCACAACATTATAACTACGTACAACTCTACCAAACTTACAAGAATTTGTAGAAGGATCGACAAATACATATTTATGATCACAGGTACAACAACACATATGATAATACAACCCCTTCACCATCATACTCATTCTAATCTAATTAGATACCACCACCACCAAGAGCATTGTAAAGCCACTACATAAGGGTCTAGCAATCTAGCCTCGGTTCCCTCGAGTTTGACTTCATGGACGACTTCAATACGAGATCCAAGACTTTCGTATTCATCCATAAGTCTATGGGCTTATGCGCACATGTATGCGCGCATGTGTCTAGTACATAAGTAATAAGTCCATATGTTCATCCTTGAAAGCAACTCTATATATAATTTATGAAACAATATCTTCACAAAATAATTAGCCACAAAACACATTCTCTGATTAACATGCGTTTATTTACTCTTTTTTATAAATAAAAAAGTAAAAGATTACTACCCACCATCTTTATTGGATCGTTAAGCGTTAGTAACAAATAAGGACGTCGTATAGGAATGACGTCCTTGGCAACGGAATATCAAATAAAACAGTGTAGGAAATAAGTGGCGAAGGACACAAGTGATTTATATATAGAGGAACCCCACTTTTGACCAACTAGTCTCCGTGGGTAAACCTCTACCTTCTTGGAGGATTTCATAATGAATTCCTTATACTTGTATTACTAAGAGTCCCTACAACTATAACACAGGCAAATTACACAATTCTCTAAACTACAAGTGTCCGCCCTTATAATTTACTAGTGTAGTCCCTTCTAGTTCTAGCTTTTCGTAGCCTAACTCAATAACTCAAAATATAAAGTGCTCAAATCTCAAGTATTCCCTAGTCCTTAAGGAACATAAACACTCTTGGTTATGGAAACATATATATTTGATCTTGGTGGACATCTTCTTCTCGATCAAGCTTACTTTAACCCACTTTGTTCGTGGGTGTTATTGAGGCTCTGGCGAGAGAGTGTGGAAAAAGTCACATCACAATAAATACATGTGGGTGTATTTATAGTGAATTGGAAGGGTGTCTTTCCTAGGACCCTTTTGCCCTTCTGCAATCGTTAGAGAAATCTTCAATAGTTGTCGTTGTCTCCTATGTTGTACAGCTACAAACGTTTATCCCAATCCGAAAGTCAGCTCTTCTCTTCTTGGGAGCTTCCACGTGTTGCTTGGGATAAGTCTGGCAAAGTGGTATCTTTGGCTTTGTGCATTTTGTCTCTGACACCTGAGGCTTCAGAGGACAAAGGTTGCGAATAATGTCATCTTGTTAGGCATCCTTGACTTTGTTTAAGCATCTTAAATTTAATGAGTTTGAGTACTAATTTCCTTCTCAATAAGGACGGCTTCGTTATCGCGCAAGAAACTCAATCTTGTTTGTTTGATCATTGAAGTCTTGGGCATCCCTATGGTCTAGGAACGACATACAATTGTTGTCCTTTTCACATGATGAGCGTCCTTGAAAGTGTTCCTGTGAGTAACACTTGGACTAACATTAGATTTCATTCAGTTTTTCATTATCAAAGCCAATAATGGAGATCGTTGATTTAGTGTTAATGTCTGGCATCCCTAACACTGTCCCATCTGTTGGGACGCTATCAAGAACGTCTGCGTACTTGGTAGTGTGCCCACACAAACCGTCCCTTAGTTTTGATATGACAAACTCACTTTGATTCTAATAAATTTGTCCAAGTGTTTAGGAACGCCCAATTAACAAAGGACAACAAGTGTGTGAACGTTCCCTAGGCTTAGGGACGCCAACTTACAGGAAGTAAGGACCAGCAAGAGACTACTTGAGCAAGGACGGAGTCCCAAGCAAGTAGGAACGCAAGAAAGGAGTCCTTACTCACTAGCCGACAGGATGACATCACTCGACAATGTTTGATCATCCAAGGACACGTGGAGACCGATCCTGTAGCAGAGTCCAACACTACGTGGCGGACGATCCTGTAGCAGAGTTCATCAACACGTGGCGGCCGATCCTGTAGCGGAGTTCATCACACATAGCTGGATACAGGAAGCTTCCTCATCACCGCCATACTCGTGGAGGAAGATCCTGTAGCCACGTACCTGAAGGGCATGATCGTCAGAACGAGAATGACGCCCTTCCCCAAGTCCTATAAATACCGCAAGGCATTTATTGTGACGTTAACGCTTTCAGAGAATATTCAGAGAGAACCAGAGGAAAGCGACTCACTCAAGAACACGAAGAACTAACTCAAGAACTCAAGAATAGTGTTAGAACTTGTGTTAGATCGAGTGAGACTTGTAACCAAATCACAAAAACAGTTTGTAACAGAAAAACCCAAAAAGAGAGGGAGAGTTCTGCGAAGTACTGCAGAACGTAGGAATAGAGTCCTTTGGTAGATTGAGCTAGCTTAAGTTGTAGGCTTAAAGGAGTTCTTTACAAGTGAACTTAGGGAAAAGCTAAGTGTCGGAGAACTGTAAAGGCTCGCCAGTACAACTGTAAGATCGTTCAATAGAAAGGAAAGAACTATTCAAAATCCTCCAAGGAGGTAGAGGTTTACACTCAAGGACTACTTGGTCTTTAGTGGTTCCTCTATAATTCACTACGTTCATCTATTATCTGTTTAGTACTTAATTTCCGCTGCAATACTCAAGGACGCCCCTACACCTCGTAGGGACGCCTAACCTAAGGACTCCTTTACCAAAGTAAAGGGCGTTCATCAGTACTAACGATCTAACAATTGGTATCAGAGCAGGCGCTCTAGATTCTTACTGAGTTGCAGGTAAAGATGGACATGGAACCTATTGGAATCTCTTTTGTGAAGCCTCCGCGCCTGACGGACGGCAACTTCAACCGCTGGAAGATAAGGTTTGCAAATTTCTACAGAGGTCAAAATTATCAATGCTGGAAGGTCATTATGACGGGAGATCTCAAGGTACCCGCTGACAAAGCTGATAAGGAGGACGAGTGGGGTCCTGACGAGTTTAAGTTGATGGAAACCAACGCAAAAGCCATGTGTTTCCTTCAAGCATCTCTATGTGAAAGGGACGCCACTCGAGTTGGCAACTTGCCAACAGCTAAACAACAGTGGGACGCTCTTGAGAAGTTCCATGTAGGAACAGCTGAAATGAAGGAGGACGTTCAGCTAAAGATCAAAAAGGAGTTCTATGCTTTCAGTATGTTGCCAAATGAAACAGTGAACGACTACTCGTACCGTTTCGAGGCTCTTGTCACTAAAATGAGGAATCTGGGCATCCCAGAGACAAAAATCTCCATGAGGAATAGAGTTCAAGTGGTCATTAATGGATTGACTGGCGTCTGGAACTTTGATAAGACAACGTTCAAAGAGAATACCGCCAACAAAACTCTAGATATGGAAGAAATCTATGGGAAGCTCAGGCAGTACGAAGAAAGAAGGATCTCTGATATGGCTCAACTAGCAAACAACCCTCAAACTGATCTTGCTTTGGCGTCCACAACTCCAGAGTACGCTGACTATATTCTTCGTCAGCAAGAAATTTCCTTAATGGTGGAAGCCAACAAGAGTGAGAACCGCGAGAGGATGTGCGTTCAAGCCTTGAAGGAGAAGGAAAGCAAGACTAAGGAACAACTTGAGGAAGAGGAAGAACTTGCTCTCTTCAACAAAGTTCTTCGTGCCTTCGGCAAAAGGAACAAATATTTCAACAAACACAAGATGCCCAAGAAGGAGAGTCGTAAGTATACTGAGGCAGAGATGAAGGAACTCACATGTTACAAGTGTAACAAGAAAGGACACTTTGCTAAAAGGTGTACAACAGGAATGTCTTCAAAGGACATGAAAACAAAAGCCCTCATTGGAGCGTTCGCCTCTGCATGGGACAATGGAAGTTCTTCTTCTGATGATGATGATGAAGATCCTGATGAGCAAGTGGCGTACATGGCTATGGAGGACGTCACAATTGTTGAGGAGAACGTTCCGAAATCTGAAAATGAGGTAACTCGTGAATCTATGATGAGTTCTTTAGAAAATTGTTCCAAATCTAAGCTCATTAAACTGATTGGAAAAATCATGGAAGAAAGTGTTGTCATGCAACATAGAATGGATGAACTTGAACTTGAAAATGAGAATATTGTAGTTGAATGCAAAAACTGTAGTTCCATGACCGTTCAACTAGAGTCCTTATATGAAGAATCTAAGTCCCTAAAAACTGAAGTAATGTGTCTCAAACTTGAGAACGCTAAGCTTAGAGAAGAAGTGAAAATCTTGGGAAAGAGTCCCATAGTTGAGGAAGTCAAGCCAATAGTTTTTGTCCCAGCCAAAAGAGGACTAGGCTATGAATCTGAACCTAGGAACTCTCTTTCTAGTGACTTTGAGGCTAGCAAAACTTCAGAACTAGAACTTGAACGGGAGAAAACCAAGAATCTTCTTGAAAGACTTAGGGTCCTAGAAAGTGGAGAAAAAGGACAAGAGGACTACTATACCAATTCCACCAGTCATAAAATTTATAAGAAAATTGCAAAAGGGGAAGCTTCAAAAGTTTGTGATCCCCAAAAGATGAAGCAAAACAAAATCCAACGTCCCAACAAGAAGTACTACCTCGGTACTTACTATAGGACGTGTTGGTACTGTGGTCAAGGAGACCACTTCAAGTATGACTGTGTGAAACTAAAAGAAGATATTGCAAGTGGCAAAAAGGCTAGGACTAACAATGAGAATGCTAAGTCTGTTCTTAAAGCTAATCTTAGGCGTTCTAGACGTTCTAGGAGTTCTTTCCGCAAGCATGCTATTTCTAATGATGTGAATATTAGTGACTACATGCCAGAACCATAGTTCTACTTTTGTAACGAACCAGGTAAGGAACACCTTGCCTGGGTCGCCAAACACTAACTTTGTTATGGCAGGTGGAAGTGAGGGGACGCCCATGGATCATTGATAGCGGCGCCTCAAATCATATGACAGGAAGCCAGATCCATCTCACTTCTATCCAAAGTAGTGCCACGGGAGGAACTGTCTCGTTTGGCAACAAGGGCAAGGGAAAGATCAAGGGAACGGGAATTGCTATTCTCAACCCGTCCATTAAAGCAACAAATGTTAGTCTTGTTGAAGGACTTGGCTTTAATCTTCTTAGCGTTTCTCAAATGTGTGATCAAGGTGAAAACCTACTCACATTTGACTCAAAGGAGTGCCTCGTCATCAACAAGAAATCCAACAAAGTCGTTCTCAAAGGAGTACGCCAAAACAATGTCTATATCTTCAATCAAGAGTTCAAGCCTAAATCAGAATTGTGCCTATCTGCTTCAAAGAAGGACGCTGATCTCTGGCATCGCCGTCTTGGCCATGCTGGACCTAGCACAATCCTTAAGCTGCACCAGAGAAATCTTATGAAAGGACTTCCCCGAATTGATCCTGAGACAGTTGAACAGTGCGAAGCCTGTATCAAAGGGAAGCAAACAAGAACGTCTTTCAAGTCCAAGAATGAAGTAAGTACAAAGAAGCCTTTGGAACTTCTCCATATGGATCTTTGCGGACCAATGAAGACGCTGAGCTATGGTGGAAAGAGGTACATTTACGTTCTCGTAGATGATTTTTCTCGATTCACTTGGGTTCTTTTCTTGGTGTCCAAAGCAGAATGTTTCAATGCGTTCAAAGTCTTCATCAAACAAGTGGAAGTTGCTCTTGAGACGCCTCTCAAAGCTATAAGATCAGACCATAGGACGGAATTCCAGAATTCAGAGTTCCTGGCCTACTGTGATCAACATGGTGTCTTGCACAACTTCTCAGCTCCAAGGACTCCTCAACAAAATGGAGTGGTGGAAAGAAAGAACAGGACGCTAGAAGATATGGCAAGAACCATGCTTTTGGCTAATAGCGTTCCCAAGTACTTCTGGGCGGAAGCTATTGCTACAACATGCTACATCATCAATCGTGCCATGATCCGTCCTTTGCTGAAGAAGACATCTTATGAGTTGTTGAACGGAAGGAAGCCTCGCCTTGACTATCTCAGAGTCTTTGGTTGCAAGTGTTTCGTTCACAATAATGATAAAGAGAAACTTGGAAAGTTTGATGCAAGAAGTGATGAAGCCATATTCCTTGGGTACTCCCTCACCAGCAAAGCATATAGAGTTTTCAACAAAAGGACTCTAAAGCTTGAGGAGAGTATTCATTTTGTGTTCAAAGAGAGCTCTTCTCACAAAGAAAAATCAAGTAAGAAAGAACGCTCCTTATCACAACAGCAGGACGACTCAGAAGATGAAGCTGAAGATTGGTCCTATGGAAAATACTATGTTCCTAATGACGCTGCTCCAAATCCAGAAGAAGTCTCAGTGGACGTTCCTAGTGTTGCTCAGGGAGTTCCATCTCGTAGTGAATCTCCAGTTCAACAGGATGTGGCTGAATCAAGTCAACAAGGTGAGCAACGTCAAGGTCTGGACGCTCTCTCTGAGGGGGAACGCACCGACGATGATGCTCAGAATGATAGTGATGATTCTGATGGAGATGTTGATCCAAGATTTGCTCAATTATTTCAACGAGAGTCCCGCTTCTCTAGGGACCATCCAACATCCCAGATTGTATCAGACCCTTCTCAAGGAGTTCAAACTAGGTCAGCTGCAAGCAAGTCCCAGAGTGCAAATTTAGCCTTCTGTGCGTTCAATGCCTTTGTCTTCATGTTGGAACCAAATAATATCAAAGAAGCACTCCAGGACGCTGACTGGATTCAAGCAATGCAAGAAGAACTCAACCAGTTTGAAAGGAACAAAGTGTGGACCCTCGTCCCTCGTCCTAAAGGCAAAAACATCATAGGGACGCGCTGGGTGTTCAGAAATAAGCTTGATGAAAGTGGACGTGTGTCAAGGAACAAGGCAAGACTGGTGGCTCAAGGATTCAAGCAAGAGGAAGGAATAGACTATGATGAGACCTTTGCTCCTGTTGCTAGAATTGAGGCCGTTCATCTCCTTATTGCCTTCGCCGCTCACAAGGGATTCAAGTTATTTCAGATGGACGTCAAGACTGCCTTTCTCAATGGAAAGCTAAAGGAGGAAGTGTACGTTGCTCAGCCGCCTGGCTTTGAGGACGCCTCTCACCCAGACCATGTGTACTACTTGGACAAAGCGCTTTATGGACTCAAGCAAGCCCCTCGTGCCTGGTACGACAGGTTTGCGTCCTTTCTTTTGTCTCATGGGTACACTAGAGGTTCAATTGATAAAACTTTGTTCATAAAGAAAGTTCACAAGGACATTTTAATTGCCCAAGTTTATGTTGATGATATTGTCTTTGGTAGCACTAACTTGAAACTTGTAGATGAGTTCAAATCCTTAATGAGTAGTGAATTTGAAATGTCTCTCATTGGAGAACTCAATTTCTTCTTGGGACTTCAAATTAATCAACTCAAGGAAGGGATGCGTATTCACCAACAAAAATATGTTCGTGAAATGCTTGAGAAGTACGGGATGAACACGTCCAAACCTGTTGCAACCCCTTGTTCTCCAAACTCGCATCTTTACGCAGATGAACAGGGAAAGGACGTTGATCAAAAGCTTTACAGAGGGATGATTGGCTCTTTACTCTATTTGACCGCAAGCCGTCCCGACATTATGTTTGCCGTTTGCTTGTGTGCACGCTTCCAGGCGAATCCAAAAGAGTCCCACATGCAAGAAGTCAAGAGGATCTTTCGCTACCTCAAAGGACGCGATGACCTTTGCCTTTGGTACCCTAGGAAGACGTCCTTCAAGCTTGTAGGCTACTCGGACGCTGATTATGCTGGTCATGTGATTGATAGAAAAAGCACTTCAGGAATGGCACAGTTCCTTGGTTCATGCCTATTCTCCTGGGGATCTAAGAAACAGAACACTGTGGCGCTTTCAACTGCAGAAGCCGAGTACGTTGCTGCTGCCTCGTGCTGTTCACAAGTTATCTGGATCAAATATCAACTAGAGGACTACGGTATCAATCTTGAAACTATACCTATTCGTTGTGATAACACAAGTGCTATTGAAATTTCTAAGAATCCTGTTTTTCATTCACGCACAAAGCATATTCATATAAGGCATCATTTCTTGCGTGATAATGTTGAACTAGGACTCATTAGTATGGAGCATGTAAGAACTGAAGACCAAATAGCTGATATTTTCACTAAGGCGCTTGATAGACGTCCCTATGAGCATCTCAGGTTGCTCTTAGGGATGATAACTTTTAAGTAGCAAGTCCCGTTCTACTATTCCCTCAATGATTGGCTATGTTTAGTAGATTCTAAGTGTTTAAGGACTGTTATGCATTGAATTCATATTTGCAAGGACGCTAGTCTAAAACTTCATATGTTTGCTACTTTGGAACGCCATTCAAATTTTCTCTATTTGTCTTGAAAAGAGTTGCCCTGATCACCCAACTCTCATTATAAGCCGAAATGATGGGAACTCTAAGCTAACCCTAGCCGAGAACTCTGCAAAAGCGTCCTATGAGCTTCTTACTTTATTTTATGGGACGTACTTGCTTTGTTCTCAAATGGTTCGTAAGGTGATCACTGGAACGGTTGTGTTGGTTATTGGTTTGCTTGAAGAAGGTAAATTCTCAATGAGGTAAATTTTGCTAAGTATGAGAGAACGCCATAGTGTGAAAGGGAGAACGCCAGTTCAGTTTTTGAGAAGCAGTTGAGGAGTCAGAAATTTGAATATTTGAAAGTTTGAACAGTGACCGTTGCTTTTGCTCAATGCTTAAGGGGGAAGTTTCGCCACGCGTCGAACAGTGAAACAGTGGTAATTGCAGTTGTGCCACCGCTTCCTCTATATAAGACCAGAACAGTCGCAATCAAATTTATTACGCTCAACCACTTTCTTGCTCTCAAATCTGCTCTGACATCTCTCTAGAACTCCGGCAGCTTTCTCTCACTAAAATCTCACCTAAATCATGTCTCAACAACTAAAGAACGTGGCCGGATCTTCTACCGGCGGGAAGCGTAGAAAGCTGGTGAAGTCCCACTACATCGAGAAACCAAAACCCATAGTTCTTAATGAATCTCTAGTGGACTTCATCAACAGGAAGCCAAGAACCCTTTAAAATTTCAAAATAAGTATAAACATACACTCCCTCCATCTGATAATGTTTGTCCATCTTTCCATTTCGGCTGTCTCACAAAATTTATCCATCTTTCCAACTTTCTATTTATATCACTATTTTTTTTACCATATTACCCATATTCAATCTCATGTATTACTCTTGCATTACACGACTTTTTCAACACCTTTGTCAAATTTTCCTATAAAATTAAAGAATTACTCTCATTCAATCTTATATATTACCCCAATTATCCGCCTTTTCCACCAACTTTATCACCTTTTTTTTAATTTTTACCTCTATAAGATTACAAAACTATCCTTATTTACTCTTATATATTACCCTAATTATTCAAAATTTTAACTTTGTATTAATTACCCTACCAATTGTACTTCATAGATAAATAATTTGGAACAGATGGAGCAATTCATAACAATTTTCACTAATTTGATCAAATCAGGATCACAATATTGATTCCTGTAGTCTCTCAATTATATCAAATTCCTTTCCGATAACAATATTGTCTATGGCACGAACACTATACTATTTTTTAAAATAAAAGGTGCAATCTATGCATTTATATATTAGATAGTTTATATTCTTCTTTCTAATATATTGGTTTGGATCAAACCAGGGAAATTGCAAAGCAAGACTAAGGGTGCATTCGGCAAATTGTAAATAAGTAACTTTCATACCCAATACCTACTTTCAGGATCAATATCATTTAACTTATTAGTATACAAAATCAGTGTCAATATCAGTACCCAAAATCAATAACATGTAACTTATCAATATCTTATCTGTTTGATCGTGATAGTAGTAAGCGTCTAAGGACGCCCTTAGAGAAGCGTCCTTATGTAGCGGAAAATTACTTAGCAGGATTTGAAGACAGAAAAAAGATAAGGACGGGACAAAGTATTTATAAATGAATCCCACTAACACCAGCTAGTCCTTATGGGCAAACCTCAACTTCTAAGGAAGATTTTGAATAACTTCCTTATCTTATTATGAATGAGTCCTTAGAACTTACAAAGCAAGTTTCACTCTTCTCTGAACTAAGGCGTCCGTCCCTAAGCTCACTATTGAAAGTACTTTCAACCTAAGCAAGTGACCTAACACTCACAATTACATGAAGTCAAACACATGTATCTCACAGTCCTTCGGAGACACAAACACCCGGTCACAAACGGTTTTGGTTTTGTTCTTGGACTTCTTCTTGATTGACACACTCTATTCTTGAGTTGTTCTTTGTGTTCTTGAGAAAGCTCTCGAGAGTGTCTAGGAGAAGTCACATCACCATAAATGCAACTAAATTTTTTTATAGTGAGTTGGGAAGGGCTCCTTCCTCAAACCCTTTTTCCCTCAACAATCCTCAACGACAAAATCAAATCTTCAGGTTTGTACACTATTGTCTTCTTTCCAAAGTTAGCTCTAGGGTTTCATGGGAAGCTTCTATGTGTCCCATTGGGGTGATGTGGAAAATGACGTTTGGGCTTCTTGTTATTTTGTCTTTGACACATGAAGCTTCAGAGGACCGCGACTTGTCTGGTGATGTCATCTTTGTCAAACATCCTATTTTGAACATTTGAACATTTAAACTTTGGTGCGCGTTCCTACTTGTTAAGGACTATGTCCTCATCTAACAAAAACTCATTCTTGTTCTTTCTTCTAAGTCTTCACGTCCCTACTCCTTAGGAAATGTTGTTCTGTTGGGACGATATTAAGAACGCAAGTCATTAATATCTAAACCAATAATAATCGTCCCTTGTTTTGATAATGACAAACTCAAGGTATTTGATAAGTTGTCCAAGTGTTGATCTCAGGAAAGTCCAACGGACGCAAATGAGAGAAAAGGACAACAAGTGAAAGGCCGTCCCTAACTCTGTAGGGACGCACTTCATCAGAACTTCAAGCGCTGAAAGTAATTGGCGAAGTCCATGCGCAGATGGGACGGCGTCCTCATCAAGAAGGGACGCGTGCCAAAATACGGACGAAGTTCAAATTCAAATCAAGGCCGCCCCAACATGATTACATCACACTCGGCCGTAGTCCTCAGAAGGAAGCTTCCTTTGTCTGGGCATGTGTAGACAATTCCAAAGATGTCGCTTTCCCAGCGTTGGTCCCCTATCCACGCGGAGGCTTCCCAAGCGTCAACAGAGTTGACCTCCTCAAGAGGCTCATCGCACCGTTGATAGAAGATCAAGGATCCTGCAAAGCCTCAGAGGACGCTAGAGGACAAGAACCACTTCCGCAATAAATACCCCCTCAAGGGTATGCATAGCGGTGTGGACTTCGAAGACTTTCTCTCAAGCTCTCCCGAAGCATTCAAGAACAAGAACGAGGATCAAGAAGATCAAGTGAGCTTGAAGCAAGAGGAAGAAAGTCCAACCAAATCAAATCCAAAACAAACCACAAAATAGTTAGAGTTGTAGTTTGTCTTTCACAACGTATCGTGAAAGACGTGAGTGATAGCTTCCTTATAGCTAAGAGAGTTAGGTTACTTTGTTAGGTGGAAAGGAGTGTTACTAGTGAGGCTAAGGACGGACGCTTAGCTTAGAGAAGTGTAACGACTCGCCTAAGTTGTAAGGACTCTCTCTTAATAAGATAAGGACGGCTATTGAAAATCTTCCAAGCGGAGGTAGAGGTTTACCCATAAGACTAGTTGGTCTTAGTGAGGTTCCTCTATAAATACTCGTATCCATTATCTTATCGTGTTTCCTGTTAAGTCTTTTTTCCGCTGCACCTAAGGACGCCCTTAACTCAGTTAAGGACGCCTTCACTAACTGACTTACGATCCAACAATTGGTATCAGAGTAGGCGCTCTAGATTAAGTTTGAGTTGCAGGAAACATGGAGATGGAACCTATAGGTATCTCAAGTGCGAAACCACCTCGCCTGACGGACGGCAACTTCAATCGGTGGAAGACGAGGTTCGAATGCTTCGTGCGTAGTCAAAACTACCAATGCTGGCTGGTGATAAAGAACGGCGATCTCGAAGTCCCTGCTGCTAAGAAGGACAAGGAAGCAGAGTGGGGCCCTGACGAGTTCAAGCTTATGGAGGCAAATGCAAAGGCCATTTGTTTCTTACAGACGTCCCTCTGTGAAAGGGACGCCACCCGTGTGAGCAATCTTCCAACTGCTAAGCTTCAATGGGAAGCCTTGGAGAAGTATCATGTTGGGACGCCTGAGATGAAAGAAGACGTCCAACTTGAAGCCAAAAGGGACTTCTACAAATTCAGGATGTTCACAAATGAGATCATCACGGACTACTCCTTCCGTTTTGAGGCCCTTCTCACTAAGTTGAAAAACTTAGGTGTCAAAGAAACGGAGATCACTCAGAGGATGAAGGTTCAAGTCTTGATTGATGGACTCACGGGACCATGGAACTTCGATAGGATGACGTTCAAAGAAAACCAGGCCAACAAGGGACTATCCATGGAGGAAATCTATGGAAAACTCAAAGGGTATGAAGCAAGAAGGAACCAAGATTTGGCAGAAATGGGAAAGAGTTCCCCAAGTGAGCTGGCTCTAACTCTTACGGCTAGGACGCTAGAGTATGAGCAATACTACCAAAGGCAAAGAAAGCTGAACTCATTGCTAGAAGCCAAAACCCAACAGCACCATGAGAACCTCCGTCTTCAAGCTGCGATAGAACGCAAAGGAAAAACGGAAGAACAAATTTCCGAGGAAGATGAGGTGGCCCTGTTGCACAAAACTCTTCGTGCAATGTACAAAAGAGGCAAAGTCCCAAGAATGAAGATGCCTTACAAAAAGGAAACTCGCAAGCCTACAGATGTAGAAATGAAGGAGATAGTTTGCTACAAGTGCAACAGAAAGGGACACATGGCCAAGAAATGTACTACAGGGCTTACATCAAAGGAAATGAAGGAAAAGGCGCTGGTTGGTGCATTTGAGAGTGCATGGGACGACCTTGATTCAAGTGATGAAGAGCCAGACAATCAAGTGACTTTGAAGCTAGCAAGACTACTGAACTAGAACTTGAGAAGGAAAAGACAAGAAACCTAGAAGAAGGCATAAGAGTTCTAGAGAGTGGTGAGAAAGGACAAAAGGACTACTATACAAATTCTGTCAGTCACAAAATCTACAAGAATATTGCTAAGGGAAAATGATCTAAGGTAGTGGACCCCGAGAAGATGAAAGAAAATAAAATTCAACATCCGAACAAAAAGTACTATCTTGGAAACTACTATAGGACGTGTTGGCATTGTGGCAAAGGTGGTCACTACCAGTATGAGTGTCTTAAGTTTATAAAGGATCTTGAGAATGGAAAGAAGGCTAGAAAGAGTCATGAGAATGCTAATCCTAAAGTTGCTGATAGGACGCATGCTAGTGTGCAAAATGCTAAATCTCGATCTCCTAGGACGCATACTAGAAAGTCAAATGATGTGAATGTTTATGATCATTTGCCTATGAAGAAGTTTTATCCATGTAACGAACCAGGTAAGGGTCACCTTGCCTGGGTCGCAAAGAACTAACTCTTCTTTTCAGGTGGAAGTGAGAGGAAGCCCATGGATCATTGATAGTGGCACTTCGAATCATATGACTGGAAGCCAGATCCATCTCACTTCTATCCAAGCAAATGCCACGGGAGGAACTGTCTCGTTTGGCAACAAGGGAAAAGGAAAAATCAAAGGGACGGGCATCGCAAAGTTAAATCATTCCATCAGTGCGTCCAAAGTGAGCCTTGTTGAAGGACTGGGCTTCAACCTCCTTAGCGTCTCTCAAATTTGTGATCAAGGTGAAAATTAGTCACATTTGACTCTAAGGAGTGCCTGGTCATCAACAAGAAAACAAATCAAGTCATTCTCAAAGGAACGCGTGAAAACAATGTCTACGTCTTCAATCAAAGGTTCAAGTCTGCATCCAAGTTGTGCTTATATGTCTTTGCTGTGGACGCCGATCTCTGGCATCGACGTCTTGGACATGCGGGGCCAAGCACAATCTTCAAACTTCATCAAAAGGATCTTGTAAGAGGTCTTCCCCGAATTGATCCTAAGCAAATCGAGCAATGTGAAGCATGCATCAAAGGGAAGCAAACAAGATCGTCCTTCAAATCCAAAAATGAAGTTAGTACAAAGAAGCCATTGGAACTTCTTCACATGGATTTGTGCAGACCCATGCAAACCCAAAGCTATGGTGGAAAAAGGTACATGTATCTCATTGTAGATGATTTTTCCAGATTCACTTGGGTTCTTTTCTTGGTATCAAAAGCAGATGCCTTTGGGATGTTCAAAATTTTCATCAAGCAAGTAGAAGTTGCCCTTGGGACGAGCTTGAAAGCCCTAAGGTCAGATCATGGAACGGAGTTCAAAAACTCAGAGTTCCTTGACTTCTTGACCAACAAGGAGTCTCCCACAACTTCTCTTCTCCTCGAAGTCCCCAGCAAAATGGTGTCGTTGAAAGAAAGAATAGGACGCTGGAAGACATGGCAAGGACGATGCTCTTGGCCAGCGGCGTCCCCAAACACTTCTGGGCAGAAGCCGTTGCCACCGCAACCTACATTATCAATAGAGCTATGATTCGTCCTTTGCTCAAAAAGACGTCCTATGAGCTCCTGAATGGAAAAAAGCCAAACATTTCACACCTCAAAGTCTTCGGGTGTAAATGCTTCATTCACAACAACGGCAAAGACAACATCGGCAAATTTGATGCTAGGAGTGATGAAGGAATATTCCTTGGATACTCCCTCACAAGCAAAGCCTATAGAGTCTTCAACAAACGGACTCTTAAGCTTGAAGAAAGTATCCATGTGGTGTTCAAGGAAAACGCTTATCTCAAGAAAGAACCAAGTAAGAAGGAACGTCGCTCCTCTCCTAGGGACGATGATGAAGATGATGAAGAAGAACCAAAAAGCTCCTCCGACAAATATTATGTTCCTAGGAACGCCCCTGAATCTTGCGATGAGGTTTCAATGGGAGTCCCTAGTGAACAACAAGAGCCTTCTCAAACTTGGTCGTTAAACCAAGTAGAGGCCGGTGAGTCAAGTCAACAAGGAGAAAGGCATAGTGTGGACGCTCCAGCTGAGGGGGAACACACTGAGCCAACCAATAAAGATGACGGCTTTGACTCTGATGAGTCCGATTGGACGGACCATAGGTGTACTCCTTCAAGAGACGCTACGCATCGGGGATCCAACCTCTCAAGACTTCATTCCATAGATCAAATCATCTCAGATATGTCAAAAGGAATTCAAACAAGATCAGCCGTGAATCAGTCCCTTAACGCCAACATAGCGTTCTGTGCTTTCAACGCCTTCGTGTCCTTAGTTGAACCTAAGAACATAAAGGAAGCACTCCAGGATGCTGATTGGATTCAAGCCATGCAAGAAGAACTCAATCAATTCGAGAGAAATAAATTTTGGACCCTCATCCCTCGTCCGAAAAACAAAAACATAATAGGGACGAGGTGGGTCTATAGGAACAAGCTTGATGAGAGTGGACGCGTATCAAGAAACAAAGCAAGGCTTGTGGCTCAAGGCTATAGGCAAGAGGAAGGGATCGACTATGATGAGACCTTCGCTCCTATTGCTAGAATTGAAGCCATTCGCCTCCTCATTGCCTACGCCGCTCACAAGGGGTTCAAGCTTTTTCAAATGGACGTCAAAACGGCCTTCCTCAATGGCAAGGTTAAAGAAAAAGTGTACGTCGCTCAACCTCCGGGATTTGAGGACGCTGATCACCCTGATCATGTGTACTTCTTGGACAAGGCACTCTATGGACTCAAGCAAGCCCCTCGTGGATGGTACGATAGGTTTGCGTCCTTTCTCTTGTCCAACGGGTACACACGAGGTAACATTGATAAAACACTATTCTTAAAGAAAGTCCTCAAAGATGTTTTGATTGTCCAAGTCTATGTCAAAGACATAGTCTTCGGAAGCACTAACATGAAACTTGTAGAGGAATTCAAGAACTTGATGAGCAGTGAGTTTGAGATGTCCCTCATAGGAGAACTCAACTTCTTTTTGGGACTCCAAATCACCCAGCTCAAAGATGGGATGCACATTCACCAACAGAAATACATTCGTGAAATGCTCGAGAAGTATGGGATGAACTCTTCAAAATCCATTGATACTCCCATCTCCCCCAACACTCGCCTTTATGCTGATGAAGAAGGCAAGAGTGTAGATCAAAAGCTCTACAGAGGAATGATAGGGTCCTTGCTATACCTAACAGCAAGTCGTCCCGGCATCATGTACGCTGTATGCTTGTGTGCCCGCTTCCAAGCAAATCCAAAGGAGTCCCACATGCAAGAAGTCAAGCGAATCTTCAGATATCTCAAGGGACGGGATGACCTATGCCTATGGTATCCCAGAAGGACGTCCCTAAACTTGGTAGCGTACTCTGACGTAGACTACGCTGGCCATGTAGTGGATAGGAAAAGCACATCAGGCATGGCACAGTTCCTTGGCTCGTGCCTTGTCTCTTGGGGATCCAAAAAGCAAAATTCCGTAGCACTCTCAACCGCGGAAGCTGAGTACGTTGTTGCTGCTTCGTGCTGCTCACAAGTCCTATGGATCAAGTACCAACTTGAAGATTATGGTACGTTCCTCAACACAGTCCCCATCTTGTGTGATAACACTAGTGCTATAAGTATTGCAAATAATCTTGTTCACCATTCTAGGACAAAGCATATTCACATAAGACATCACTTTCTTCGTGATAATGTTGAACTTGGATTAATAAAAGTGGATCATGTTAGGACTGAGGACCAAGTGGCCGATATTTTCACGAAAGCACTTGATAGACGTCCCTTCGAGCACCTCCGGTTGCTTTTAGGGATGATAACTTTTAAATGATCAAGTCCCGTTCTATTATTCCCTCCATGATTGGCTATGTCTTGTTGAGAACTTGTTTTTTAAAGTGTGTCATGCATTGAAGTGTATCTTTAAAGGAAGCTAGTCTATGACATGTGTTTTGCCTATGCTTTGAACAAAATTCATCTCGCTTTTCATCTCAAGAGTATCCCTGATCAAACTACCCTCATTATAAGCCGAAATGATGGGAACTCTAAGCTTACCTAAGCCGAGAATCTTGCAAACGCGTCCTATGAGCGTTCTTTGTCTTATCTTTACGGGACGTACTTGCTTGATTTTCAAAAAAGGTTCTAAGTGATCAAAGGGACGCTTGTTAAGAGCTGAGAGTTGTCCGTACAGAGTTCTAAGTTCAGAGGTTGAAATCAGTATTTGGGACGTAGTGTTTCAGATCTGAGTAAAGCAGTGTTGTGTGTTGAAAAGGACGCCTGGTCCAAGTCCTTTGCAGTTGTGAGAAGCTTGAATTTTGAAAAAGGGAAGTTGAAACGTCGTGGGGAAGTTGAACGCAGATCTCGGGATATGTGTATCGGGTGCGCAACAGCTGTATTTCTTAGCAAAGAAGGAAGCCACGTGCGGGATTGCGGGTGGAAGAAGCCAAAGGAAAATACCCTTTTACCCTTGACTGTCCACCTTCGTCTTCTTCCTATAAATATGTCCCTGTGCAATCCTGAAAACCTTCTTCGCTCCCCTGCTGCTTACACCATTTTAGCAATCTCTCAAAATCTCTCAACCAAATCCCGAAATCTCCTTCTCCAACCATAATTTTTTCCCTATAAAATGGCCAACACAAGAGCTTCAAAGAACCCTTCTCCTTCCTCCGCGGCGAAAAACCCTAGCTCATCGAGATCTCCTCCGGTGAGAGGTCGCTCGCTTATGGACTCAAGAGGGCGACCTGTTGGGCGCCAAGAACCCCCTCGCCACCTCTCCAAACCTCCAGCCACCCAACGCCGCCACTCCACCACTCCTCCCCAGCAACATCGCTCCCAACCTCCTCTACCTCAATCCAAACCCGCTCCCAAACGCTTCCAGTTCTTAGAGAAGCCCTTCAACCCCGAGCCTGAACAAGCCCATACCGCCAAGGGCTCTATCCATGGTCTCCCCTCCCAACCAAAACGCCGTCCTCCTCTGGACCCTCTTATTGAGGACTGGCTTGAAAGAGAGCCCAAAACCCTGGCTAACATTTGCCACAGGGCGTCCATTCAGGATCACCCTCCCAAAATCCAACGCTTGCTACACTATTTTATGCTAACCTATGTCAAGCCCCGCCTCCAAGAAACCAACTACAAAAACCCCCCCTTCATGGGACTAGCGATCATCTCTGATTCGTTTGGTGGGACGGTAGACGAGCTCGCCAAACTTCTCCCCGATATTATGGAGTTCCTAGTGGCTCCAGCGGGCTCCGTCCCCTCCCAGAAGCGCAAGCGGCCTTCCTCCCCTTCCCCTTCCAAGCCTCCCCTCTCAAAAGGCCCTTCCTCCTCCTCCCAAGACAAAGCAACTCTTTCCTCCCCGCCTCCCGCCCCAAAGAGACGCTTGAAGACGTCCGCAGAGCTCGAGGGCGTTTCTGAGCAGCAGATGGCTGCAATCCGCCTCTCCGAGCTCCAAATCGAAAAGGAGGAGAAGGTCAGGCAGGAACAGGTAGAGAAGGACGTCATTGCTGCGGCGATCCAACAGAGCTTAAATGACGTCCCTCGACTCCCTCCTCCACCACCAAGGGTAGAGGACGTCACTACTGCTCCTGCTCCTGCTACTTCAGATCCGCTCCATGCGGAAGTTGAGGCGGACTTGTCTAAACCTATGCCAAAGGTCCACAAGGGAGTCCCTCCAACACAGGTCCCGGCTAAGGACGCTGTGGCAATTGTTATCTCTGTGGAGGACTCCCCTGCCAAGCACACTCCTCCTCCTCCTCCTCCTGCGCCGCTCAAGGTCAAGCCCCTCTCCGTGGCTCTCCCCAGCTCTTCTTCTGCCCCCTCCACCAAGGCCAAGATAAGAACTCCCTCTCCCTCTCCTCCCAGAGCTTCAACACCTCCTCCTCCTCCGTCCGCTCCGGTCGTCGAGGACATCACTCAAGTCCAGGGGACGGCTTCTGGTGAAGTCCCCATTGAGTCCTTGGCAAGGACTCCAGCGGTGGACGCGCCTCCTACAGAACAGGCGTCCACTGCTGAGGACACGGAGATGGTCGAGTCCCATGACCAAGGGGCCGAGGCCTCCGATGAAGAGGATGCTCTTCACCAGGATGAGGATCCTGAGGACGAGGAGGGAGACGGTGAAGAAGAAGATGCTAGTGATGAGGTGATTGTGAGCAACGACAGTAAGCAGAAAAGATTGAAGAAGATTCTGTCGCCGCTCCTTTTCACCGCCCAGTTTTTGGAAGAGAATCAGAGGCAAGAGTTTCTGGAACTGCTGGAGTTCCAGGGATGGACGCATCTCGGCGTTGAGGCCGCGGAAGTCGACCCTGAACAGGTTCTCCGCTTTTACTCCAAATTTGAAATATCCGAAGTAAAAGGGAAGCCTCAAGGGACGTTCGAAATTGACGGGGACGAGTACTCAATTGCTGAGGGTACCGTCCGCAACATGCTAGGCCTCCGTCCCTCTCCGCCAGATGCCTTGCACGATCTTCCCAACAAAAACTTTGGCCGACTCTCCCAGGAAGAGATCTTCAACAGAATTTTCAACGGAAGGCAGCCAGCGGCTAAGGACAGGGTCGCCCATTGCCTCTCCAAGACGGGCGTCCTTACGCATCACTTCATAGTACGCATGGTCGTCCCCCGCCAAGAAAAGAAGTCGATCGTCCAGATCACTGATAGTATCTTACTGGACGCCTTCTTGGACCGCAAGCCAATCAACTTGCCGCGGGTAATCTTGGAGCACATGGGTAAATGCACAGGTGGACGCCATTCTCTTCCCTTCCCAGGCCTGGTCAAGCAGATAATGAAGCAGCAAGGCCTCTACGTCCCCAAAACAGAACAGACCTTCGGGATCCATTGGAACGTCAGGCAAATCACCCTCCCCCCTGTTGGCAAATTGAGGTGTGATGAGCCGCTTCCTTCTGTGAAGAGGCAAATGGCCAAGGAGAAAAAGGAAGCGGAACGCAAAGCTAAGGCCGCCGCTGCTGCTGCTAGAAGTACTCCGGGAGATCCAGAGGCCGAGAATTTGCAAGTAGTTGGGACGCCAGTTGGGGACGCTGCAGATGAAGAGGACGAGCTCGATGGTATGAGCGTCCCTGATGAGGTTGAGAAGCATTCAACGAAGTATCTGATGGGCATGATGATCGAGAACCAGTGCATGATGATTGATCTAATTCAGTAGGTTCACGACACCCTCCACACCCATACAGAACTCCTTGAACGCAACAATGAGATCCTTGCGCAGAACAACTATCTTCAGGAGCAACACCTCAAAGCACTCGGCAAGCGTCCCAAGAAATGATCACTCCTCCCCCTCTCTTCCCTGAAAAATTTTAATGTTTGTTTTGTGTTTTGTTAAGACCTTGGGACGATGTCCCCGTTTGGAATACTTATGTGTAATATTCGTACTCCCTTTATGAATGCCGTTCATTCCATTCGCACTTCATTTTGTCTAAGCGTTCCTTTCTTTAGTTATGACTTGGTGCTTGCATGCTTTTCAACTTGTTCTCCTTTTCGATGATGCCAAAAGGGGGAAGTATAGTTTTGCAGAGAAGCGATTGTTTTTAAGTAGTCATAGAAAGCATGTGTTTAGGGGGAATTTTGGCCAAGTCCAAAGGACGCTAGTTAAGAATGAGATAGTACGCACTTAAAAGAATGTGTTGTATGTCAACCTAAGCTGAAAAGAAAATCAAGTGTAGAATCTCATGCTAAAAGCTTTACTTCTGTGCGCAGTATTTGATAGAGTTTGTCATCATCAAAAAGGGGGAAATTGTTGGGACGATATTAAAAATGCAAGTCATTAATATCTAAACCAATAATAATCGTCCCTTGTTTTGATAATGACAAACTCAAGGTATTTGATAAGTTGTCCAAGTGTTGATCTCAGGAAAGTCCAACGGACGCAAATGAGAGAAAAGGACAACAAGTGAAAGGCCGTCCCTAACTCTGTAGGGACACACTTCATCAGAACTTCAAGCGCTGAAAGTAATTGGCGAAGTCCATGCGCAGATGGGACGGCGTCCTCATCAAGAAGGGACGCGCACCAAAATACGGACGAAGTTCAAATTCAAATCAAGGCCGCCCCAACATGATTACATCACACTCGGCCGTAGTCCTCAAAAGGAAGCTTCCTTTGTCTGGGCACGTGTAGACAATTCCAAAGATGTCGCTTTCCCAATGTTGGTCCCCTATCCACGCGGAGGCTTCCCAAGCGTCAACAGAGTTGACCTCCTCAAGAGGCTCATCGCACCATTGATAGAAGATCAAGGATCCTGCAAAGCCTCAGAGGACGCTAGAGGACAAGAACCACTTCCGCTATAAATACCCCCTCAAGGGTATGCATAGCGGTGTGGACTTTGAAGACTTTCTCTCAAGCTCTCCCAAAGCATTCAAGAACAAGAACGAGGATCAAGAAGATCAAGTGAGCTTGAAGCAAGAGGAAGAAAGTCCAACCAAATCAAATCCAAAACAAACCACAAAATAGTTAGAGTTGTAGTTTGTCTTTCACAACGTATCATGAAAGACGTGAGTGATAGCTTCCTTATAGCTAAGAGAGTTAGGTTACTTTGTTAGGTGGAAAGGAGTGTTACTAGTGAGGCTAAGGACGGACGCTTAGCTCAGAGAAGTGTAACGACTCGCCTAAGTTGTAAGGACTCTCTCTTAATAAGATAAGGACGGCTATTGAAAATCCTCCAAGCGGAGGTAGAGGTTTACCCATAAGACTAGTTGGTCTTAGTGGGGTTCCTCTATAAATACTCATGTCCATTATCTTATCGTGTTTCCTGTTAAGTCTATTTTCCGCTGCACCTAAGGACGCCCTTAACTTAGTTAAGGACGCCTTCACTAACTGACTTACAATCCAACATGTTCACTTGTGGCTTTTTTGCATGATGAGCGTCCCTGTAAGTTTCTAAAACATAACTTGAACAAACACACTAGATCAAAGTTGAGTTTGTCATTATCAAAACTTAGGGGTGATTATTATTCATACGATGCTAAGTACTGGCGTCCTTAACATCGTCCCAACATTATCTTATTTGATGAACAAACCTTAATACAAAAGAAACAACTTGCGCTCCATCTTATTTATAGATGAACTACTAGCTCAAAGCCAAAATTAAGCCACCTGAGGTTACAAGGCCAGCCTAAATTATCCTGACGAATGATCTTAACGAATCCATATAGTAAGGGTTGTTGACTCAACAGAGCCCTTAGCTGGATTACAAATAAATTTGAAAAACAAAAAGTAGAAGAAGAAAAAATCTTAGGAATAGTACTTGTCAGACAATGAAGGTTGACTTGTCTTTTGGCAAGAAAATCAGCTACAAGTACAACATTAGACTCCCTGAAACAATGGAAGAAAGCCACGCAAGGGATATTACTAGTAAGATTCGTGATGTCAGTAATAATGGAGTGCATTTCCAACAAAACTTTCCATAACCGCTTTGAATAATTAATGACAATTAAATTGTCACCTTCAATTATAAGAGGTAAATCTAGGAGCGCATGAAACAGTGAAGATACTTATACTTGTAATATTGTCACAAATGGTAATTGTAGCCGTCAAACATTTAAACTGGAAGGACAATGATTTTGAAGTATAAAGCCGGCCGAAGTTGATCCCATACATAGTTGAGAAGCATCAAAATTAAGCATGACCCATTTGTCGGTGGTTTTATCTAGGCAGAATGATTCTTTTTTTTAGGATCACTGATAGCTGGTTTATGACTGGCAGTATTGGCAATGTCCCACACAATGGAGGCAGAAAACGCCAATGATGCAGGAAGTTTAGATAGATCGATTCTTACAGGGTTAAAAAATTTAGCGTTCTTGTGTGCTCAGATAAACCACCAAAGAAAGAAGAGTTGGGTACTACATTGATTTGTTTTTAGCGTAGATTGAATATTTTGGGTAAACATTTCCGAAGTAACTAAAGTGAACTTATAGTTTAGTAACCGTTCCATTCTAGAAATCATAGACAAGGTAAATGTATATTTAAAGAATAAATGATTTAGATTTTCATTTTGAAGATCACATAGAGAACAACGATCGGGTCACAATTATAAAATCGGTTAAGTCTATCCGAAAATGTTGAAAAAATTCTGCTGTAAATCCATCGGGACTAGGTTGTGCTCCATTGAGGAAAAGGAGGAGGCACTTGGAGTTACTTGTTTGTGTTTTAGGCGAATCGGTTCAATAGCTTGTGTCCTTGTGACCCCACCGGTTCACGATCACATAACAACTAGGGCTGTTCAAAAATATCTGATCATCCGATTCGAGTTTATCCGAATCCGATGGATAATTATCCGAATTCGGTCCGATACGATAAAAATTAGCGGATCAACGGACCGGATATAGAATCTATATATTTTCCTGCGGATATCCGATTATATTAATTTCACTATATTTTTCTTTGCAATTATATCTAAATGTTGAGAGTTCGACTCTAATGTGCTACAACCTCATATATATTCTTCATTTTGTATGTATAATTGTAACTTGAACCTCATAAATTAACCTGTTTAATTTTAAATTTAAGTGTTTATTGTAGGCGGGCATGATTCCAACATCAATTAGTTAGCATATCTTATTTATTTCCTTATCTTATTAGTTATGTCTGTCCGTATTTATTATGCTTTATCCTTTTATTAGGGTAGTTACTCTAGATTAGGAAATTATTTATGGAGGAAGATCTTATCCTTAGATGGGATAAGATATCGGTTGACTTGGGAGGCAAGGAATCACCTAAACCCTAGCCCTAGCCCGATCCGATCGGCCCATCAAGGGGCGTCCCCTACGCCTGTCTCCCTTCCTCTATAAATACACATGTATTCGCCTTGTGCCGGGTAAATTCTAGCCTATTCGCTCTGCCTGACGCCTTTTTCGACATTGCACTTATTGACTTAAGTATCGGAGGTGGATTAGGGGTCGTTCGCCCCTATGTCCATTGTTTTGTAGAGGAGAAGATCATTGAAGAGGGAGTTGAAACCTTATTGACTTAAGTATCGGAGGTGGATTAGGGGTCGCTCGCCCCTATGTCCATTGTTTTGTAGAGGAGAAGATCATTGAAGAGGGAGTTGAAACTTGTACAGTGTACTAACATTTGGCGCCGTCTGTAGGGAACGAACAGGTTTTCGACCTTGGTAAACCCTATTAAGAAATCATTGTTGATAATCGATCCAATGAAAACCCTAGATTGGGGTTGGGAAATCGCGTGTATGTAACGGAGGAATTTGCGTACGTATGTGCATACGTATCAACGGATGCAAATTGATCAAATCCATTAACTCAAATCACGCACACACGAACGAACTCGTACGGAAGGGTGACGCCGACCGTTTCGATGCCGAGGAAGCTCGTCCAAGACTGCACCTTCGGCTCCGGCAACGGCCTTCGCCGCTTCCACGCCGACAGCCGTCGTCATGAAGCCGAGACCCTCAGACAATGTCACGTGGCGATGCGCACCGCCACCTTGGCCTTGCCGGAGGCCGTTGCGATCGCCTCCAGCGGATCATTCGAAGCCGGTCACCATGGGTCCTTCTCCTCCGCCGGGCTGCCAGACGTGGCGTTCGTGCGAGCATTCCGAGACCCGAAGGTGACAGTGCCGCTCCGGTTCGCGACGTTGACGTACAGATGGAGGGTGACAAGGTGGCTCGGTGCGGGCCCGGAGAGGAGGCCGAGAGAGATCTCGTTTAGGCCGGGACGGGGCGACGAGAAAGATGGCCAGGGTTGGCCTCGGGAAATCAAAACGTGTGATCGCGCATAGCTGTGTGTGTTCGTATGGAGGGGCATGTATTGGTACAACTTGATAGTGTATCAATCAAGGCAAATTGGAGGACTGACGTACGATTCATGGATTGAATTAATGGAAATTAGCTTTCGTTAATTTCCATTAATTCAAACACCAACTCCAATTGTGTTGTTTGGTTAATTGCATAATGAGCAAATTAAGTTGCACTTGTTAAAGAAGAGCAAGTACAAGTCTTGATTACAAAGCCGAAGATGAAGATACGCTCATGTTGATGAGCCTTGGTCAATTGGTAAAAGCCCAACCTTTGATCACGAGCAAAAGGCGAATCACATATCAAAATCGACGATCAAATTGGATCGATTAATTGTTTAGCCAAAAGATCCAATCATGGTCACGTGGGTCCGTTAATCAAACGGAACCCTAAATCATAGATATTTGTGATCTCGTACGAATAAGTCAAGCAAAACCCTAGATCAAGTTCCGTGATCGACGGAGAGACGAGCTCTACGAAGGTTCAAAGACGACAAAGGAGGGATCGGAGCCGATCCCATCGCACAAGTCCTCGCTCGTCGCTGAGAGCAAACGGCATGATAACCGCGGGCGCGGTGGCAGGCCCGCGAGTGCGGGCAGGGCGACGAGCAAGGAGGAACACGTGAGCGCGAGCACCACCGCGAGCGCGGTGATGGGTCCGCGATCACGGGTCGAGCAGCGGATGAAGATCGTCGACTACAACCACGAGTACCCGAGCGCAAACCCTAATCCCGTTACAGGATTCGAATGACCCGAGGTCGTCAGAATTGTGTCGACTGAGCCCGAAGAGATGCCCTGTGTGGGGGCACGATGAAGCATCTTACCCAAGCGAAGGGCACGGCTCTCCCAAATCCAAATCAACACAACTTGGAGCGATGTGGTGATGGATTCCGGGACCGAGACCTAGAAGGACGTAGCGTAAAGGTGGAGACTTCGACTCCAATCGAACCTTGATCGACGCAACGTCTTGAAAGGGTTACCACGTATTCGCCATGGCTCGCAAAACCAAACTCTCGGGTCCCTAGCACGGAATCCAAATTCATCACATCTCGGCAATAGGAGGGTCGACAGTGATCCCTTGACCAGGGCAAGAGATCGGGCTCATGGGGTCATTGACATTGCACTTATTGACTTATTGCACTTATTGACTTAAGCATCGGAGGTGGATTAGGGGTCGCTCGCCCCTATGTCCATTGTTTTGCAGGTCATTGAAGACGAAGAGGCGTGTAGAGGAGAAGATCATCGAAGAGGGAGTTGAAACCTGTACACCATCATATTTTGTGTACTAACATTTATAATGTAAATGGATATCCAATCGGATTATTTGATCCGATCCGAGTTATTTGGACTGAATATCCGAATTTGTCCGGACCGGATACGGATATCAACTTAAATAAATTTTCTTACGAATATCCGATCCGATTAGTCTAATCGAACCGGATATCCGTTTATGAACACCCCTAAAGCTATAATTTTCAGAAGGATGTAATTAATTTCTAAACGAAAAGGCAGTCAGAGGTTGTAATCGTACGTGTAAGGCACGGCCGGATTGATTGTAGATGTATATGATCATAATTAGTATAAACTAGGAACTTAATTGTTTGATCCAGTTGATCATGATAAATGCGGATTCCATTTGAGTCGATCAGCAGCTAGCGAGAAAATTAGAGTGCATGTTAGATGGAAGTCAAAGTGTTTGAAAGAGTGTTAGCTCTAAGTCTCTAACTAACGTTCACTCTTGAACGTTGTTCTGGTGTGTGTATTTTTTTTTGGTTGAAATTCTGGTGTGTGTATATAAGTATATACGAACTTAATTCTATATTAATATATATATATATATATATAGAGTTAGGTTCCGGTGAGGACTACTCTTATGGTAAGGACAACCTCTTACGGTAAGGAGTAACCTCATCCATTGGATTTACCTCCTTACCTTAAAATGAATGATCCATATTATTTTAATTATTGTATTTTTCAAAAAATCAAAAAAAAAATTAATTTTTTTATTAATTTTGATTAGTTTTTATTTTCGAAAAAATCGAAGAATATAAAAATTGAACTTACTTTAATAAAAATTGAACTAACACAAAGAAAAAATTGAACTTATTGTACAAAAAATTGAACCCGTACAAAACTACAAATTACAAAATTGAACTTCTAGTACACATAATTGAACTTTTAACATAATAAATTGAACACTTTTGTTGTAAAAAGTGAACTACCACATTCCAGGGTTGTAATCATTGTAATTGTGAAGAAAGGTATTTTTTATTTTTTTTATTTTTTTAGTTTCTATTTATGTATTATAGAAAAAAATATTTTTGAACTAATAAATTATTAAACTAAAACAAATTTATTTTTGTGAAAATTGAACTATACAAAAAATGAACTCAAAAGATATAAAAGTTGAACTCATAGAACAAAAAATTGAACTAATAGGTTTAAAAAAATATCGTTTTTCGTAAAAAAAACAAAAAAAACTCGATCCTGAAAATATATTTTTAAAAAAAAATCTGGACCATTCATTATATAATAAGGAGGTAAATCTAATGAATTAGATCACTCCTTACCATAAGGAGTAGTCCTTACCATAAGAGTAGTCCTCACTTAAACCAAAACCTACTTAAGAGTAGTCCTCTAAGCTCTTTGCTAAATTGGGTCCCTTGTTATACACATATAAGTAAAATATCCATGTGTGTGCGTGTACGTACAGGTACACCAAATCTCACACATTTGAAGGGTAGCTACCCACCAAGGTCCGTACGTCATAATCACTCTTCACACTTTAGTTTGAAGAATTCTCATCCATGTATATATATCGCTCTGCGTCTGGCCTCTGTCTTTGCTAATTAGTTGATTAGATACAGTCGCAAATTAATCGATCGGTGAGGTAGCAATTAACTGCTCAAGGCCGTATCTCAAAATTACTTAAAAAGTAAAAAACTAAGTAATGGGCTCGGCGGAGACGTACGAGCCGTTGCTACTGGGGCTGCACTCGCACTCGAGCATCCCGGACCTGTCGGCCGGGGTGATAGAGGAGTTCCTGGGCCACAGGCCAGTGGAGGCCCGGTGGTGGCCCCGGCTCGTGGCCTGGGAGTCCAGACTCCTCTGGATTCTCTCCGGGGCCTCCATCGTCGTCTCCATCTTCAACTACATGCTCAGCTTTGTCACCCTCATGTTCACCGGCCACCTCGGTGCAGTCGAGCTCGCCGGCGCTTCCATTGCTAGCGTCGGAATCCAGGGTCTTGCCTACGGTATCATGGTACGCAACATACTTATTACGTCTGTCTTTCTAGCTAGTTCCTAAATCTATCTAGCTGCTTTCTTTCACTATGTGATACTACTAAGCCTTTGAATTTGTGGATAGTGCACAAAAACACACAAATTAAGAAAATGTGTCATGAGCGTGTGGTGAAGCAATCTCATTGGTTGAGATAAATCAAGTGGAGATGGATCAAAATAAAAAAAAAATGATTCAAAATGGAGGTTGATAAATTTAGCTCTATAAAATTCAATCCAAAAATATATGAAAGGGGTGTTTTCTTAATGGGAAAAATCCAATAAGTATGATAAAAAAAAAATTATTTAAATGGTTTTTTTTATGTTTATGAGAGTTTATTTAGGATGTATTTAATGGATATGATTGGATGGAGAGAGAATTGTATGTAAAAAGTGTGAATGTTTAAGGGTAAAGGTGTAAAAACATAGTCTTAAAATGGAAAGAATTGAATTGTGAACAAACTTTCCGGGACGAAAAAACGGAAATACGGACAAACTTAAAGGGGCGGAAAGAGTAACTAGTTATTTCCTTTCATGTCATACACAATTATATTCAACAATTTAATTTATTTTTATTATAAATAGGATATTATTGAGTGAAATGGTATACTGAACATTTTATAATATGAAAATATTAATTTTTTGAAAACCCAAAAAGAGATTGTTTTTAAGATTTGAACTACCATACGTATTAGATATGTCCCTCCCACTGTGTAATTCAAATTCCCAGAATCATTATGGTAATGCATTGATTATGATGTTGATGATGTTGATGATATATGTATATACACATGGATGATGGTGATGGTCATGGATGTGCAGTTGGGGATGGCGAGCGCTGTTCAAACCGTATGCGGGCAAGCATACGGAGCGAAGAAGTATGCATCAATGGGGATCATTTGTCAGAGAGCCATAATCCTCCACCTGGGAGCGGCCATTTTGCTCACAGTCCTCTACTGGTACTCGGGCGCCTTCCTCAAGCTAATCGGCCAGTCGGAAAGCATATCCGAGTATGGCCAGGTGTTTGCCCGCGGCCTCATCCCGCAGCTCTACGCCTTCGCCATCAGCTGCCCACTCCAGCGCTTCCTCCAGGCTCAGAACATTGTCAACCCCCTCGCCTACATGTCCGTCGCCGTCTTCTTGCTCCACATTCTACTCACCTGGCTCGTCGTCTACGTGTGGGGCTTCGGCCTTCTCGGGGCCGCCCTCACCCTCAGCTTCTCCTGGTGGCTCATCGTCATCTTGAATTCCCTCTACATCTTGCTTAGCCCTAATTGTAAGGAGACATGGACGGGCTTCTCCCTCAGGGCGTTTAGGGGAATCTGGCCATACTTCAAACTCACCGTTGCCTCGGCTATCATGTTGTGGTACGTGCCTAATCAATTCATTTTATATTCTATGTACGTTTTAGAAGTTTTCTTTGGTTTTTAATTGTATATGAGGTAATACTAATGTTTACGTGCAGTTTAGAGATATGGTACAATCAAGGACTTGTGTTGATCTCGGGGCTTCTTCCAAACCCCACAATATCTCTTGATTCCATATCTATCTGGTACCACAAGACCATTATATCATGTTCAATTTTGTTTATTCCGATTTTTATAATGTTCAATTTTACTCCTATAATATATAGAAGAAGTGAATCAACATGGCATATATCGACGTGTGCAGCATGAACTACTTGAACTGGGACATGCAGTTTATGCTGGGGCTATCCGCCGCTGCAAGCGTACGGGTGAGCAACGAGCTAGGGGCAGGGCACCCGATGGTAGCCAAAATGTCTGTGCTGGTGGTCAACGGGACCAGCCTTTTGATCAGCATCGTCTTCACCGCCATCGTGCTCATATTCAAAGTCGGACTGAGTAAGCTTTTCACCAGCGATACCGAGGTGATCGATGCCGTCTCGAGCTTGACTCCCTTACTTGCTATCTCGGTGTTCTTGAACGGAATCCAACCCATCCTTTCTGGGGTCGCCATTGGAAGCGGTTGGCAAGCTGTTGTAGCCTATGTCAATCTCACCACGTACTACATCATCGGATTGCCCATTGGATGCGTGCTCGGTTTCAAGACCAGCTTAGGAGTTGCTGTAAGCATGTTTTTTAATTTCATTTAGTTATTTCAAGCCCAACTACAACACCTACTCATCGGGGTGCGTGCGTGCGTGTATGTTTTCAGGGTATATGGTGGGGAATGATCATCGGCGTTCTCTTGCAAACTCTAACATTGATTATACTTACCGCCAGAACAAACTGGAATGCAGAGGTGATTAATTACTCCCATTCTCTGTATTCATTCATTAATATATTTTACAAGTTTGAGTTTCTGATTCTTGTTATTAACATACGCTAGTTGACTGATGTCCTTTTTCTTTGTTTCATTTTTTTTTGTACAGGTTGAGAAGGCAGTGACTCGTATCAAAGCATCTGCACAAGAGGAAGCGAATTTGGATCTCATCGATATATAGTAGTTAATATGGGTGCAAAATAAATAAAAAGAAAAGCAATTAGTACTTTAGGATCTGGTAAGCAAATTTGGGATGCCCCTTATGGATGGTTACCTAGCTGTGTAGTGAATATTGATTGCAACTCTTAGAGGTCATGTGGGGTGAGATGTAGTAGTTTCAGGATCTGGTGTTTTTTGTTTCACGAAGAAAGAATTGAAGGTCATTTTGGTTAATTTCCATCAATAAGCATGTAAAGATGTTTGGTTAGGGATCATCTATCATACTCATGGATAGACCCCGACAGTTTTTTCTTTTTTTCCCCTAACACAACCCCTTAAATACACCAATGACTAGGGCTGGGCACCGGTCCAAGACCGGACCGGACCGGGACCGGGAACTTGAAAAGTTGTGGACCGGGGACCGGACCGGGAAAATCCGGTTTGGTCCGGTCCCGGTCCGGTCCTGGACCAGATAGGACCGGATTGGACCGGGAACTCCCATTTTAAAAAAAAATATTTTTTTAAATAAAATATACTTTTTATATATAAAAAATTATAACATAATTACAGAAATCACATATAATTAATGAAAAACAAAATATTATTAAGTATATAATATAAATATAAAGCTTAAATATTAAAAATAAACTATATAGTATTAAAATTAACACAACTCATATTAAATTTTTTTTTAAAAAAATTCCCGGTCCGGACCGGGACCGGGAAGTCCCATTTTCGTGGACCGGGGACCGGACCGGGAACCTCCCGGTCCAGTCCCGGTCCATGCCGGTCCGGTCCGGTCTGGTCCAAAAATCCGGTCCGGACCGGATTATGCCCACCCCTATCAATGACCCAATTGATACCGGTAGAAATGAGACCAAACTACCGTACATACCCGCTTTATTTATACTTGAGGATATGCCTAATGTAATATGTACAAATTTAATAAAATGGACTATTACAATATTTAGTTTTAGTGGCTTATATTTCATCTTTAGAATGTTAAGATAAAAAAGTTGGGATCTCCCGAATGCTTGAGTAAAGTTGGATGACACTAATGGACTCTTAACTTCAATAAATTTGGTAGTTTTCGATAGAACTCTGACTTGAGTGATTCCAAAATCTAGTGGTAGAAATGTTAGTCTAGCTACCTTCATCCCTCCAAATTTGAGCCAATTTGGCTAAGTAACCAAAGAGTTGGGTTAGTTCTACCACAATGACCTTGTTATCTTAACAGGATGTGCCCAAGTGTCAGGGCCATGGTCGAGCTCTCTAAGCCATGGTCGTGGTTTTGCGCAAGATGCAAGTAGGGTGATGGGACACAAGCGTTGTGGATGGGCAATGGTGTGGGTATGGTGGTTCCCTTTTTGTGTCACTTTTGACTTGCCCTCCTTGGTACCTCAGAATGATGATGGCTCACCCTTGACCACAATGATTGAACCTAGGCAGCCCTTGGCTCCTTCAAAGTCTCTAAATAGGAGTGCATCTTCAAGGTAAAATCCACATCTCTTTCTTCTCCAAATCCCTCAATGAATTATAGAGCTCCCGAGCATGAGACTTATGACGCTTATGCCATGCCTAAGCGTGCTTTGTCTTAATTGTGCCGTGTATGCCTAGCTTAGTGCCTTGTCTCCGTTTCCATACCTCGTCGTTACTTTGCCTCATTATAGTACTTGAACCCTTATTTTATAAGCTTTCCGATGTCGTTATTATCGCCAAAATTATTGAGATTAATAATTCCTTTAAGAGGTTAGAAAGGGATTTAGGACCTCGTTAAATGAAATAAGAGATACTCCCTCCGTCCCCGATAATTTGTCCCGTATTCCATTTCGAGCGTCCCAAAATTATTGTCCCACTTTACTAACTTTCCTTTTATATCTATGTTTTCTTCCCATTTTACCCTCATTCAACAACATAAATTACCCATAAAACATAACTTCATCTTCTACCTTACTCCTTTCCCCAATAACACTCCATTAACATTAACCTATATAAACCCACTTTATCTTAAAAAAAATTCATTCAAAAAATCTTGAAAATTAAAGCACTCATCTTAATTTTTTTTTGTGCATCTAACCCCTACCATATTCATACACAAATTTTAAAGAAAAAAAATGTGAAAAGTTGGATCATTACATACCTTATGTCTCGTACCAGTATATAGTGGAGAATTGGATGGCTTTGTGCTTTGGGCCACACGTTGAATTGGGCTTCATTTGTGCTGAAGCTTGATCTGCATATATATGTGGAGGGAAGGAAAAACCCTAACACATCTCTCATTGAAACCGCCGTTCACTCTCATCTATACCTCTCTCACTCTCCATTCTTGCCCTCAACTCTCTGCCCGAAGCTCTTCCTCAATCATAATTTTGGTTCGTTCCCTCCATTAATTGTTTCTGTTCTTGCTTCTTCTTTGCTTGAATCCCACCACGAGCTCCCTTTGCGATTTGGAGCGGAAATCTCCGTCCCCCATTGAATGGCTTCCCCAAATCGAGATCCCTCTTTGAACCTCCCTGACTTGCGAAAAGAGTTGGACCCCGATGAGATATTTGGGGGCGACGATAGCTCCTCTTACTCTGGGCCATACTGTTGCTCCGATCCAAATTATTGCGAGCGGGAGGAAACTTGCACTGGTCACCACACGTACAGCGGGTGGAGACTTCGCGAGATGGAGATGGATGACGGTGGTAACAGCTCGCCTGAGGTGCAATCCCGAGCCGTGGATCTCTCTGGAAGTCAGTCCCCCAATGAAAACGACTTAGCCAGAGTTGTGGACCCCGACTCCGATCCCGACGACGCCTCAGAGGACTCCCCTGGCCTTGTGCCCCCTTCCTTTTAATCCAGACGACTAGTATTGTATTCTAAACCTTATTTGCATGTTGTGTTTGCTTGACGATCGAATTGCATGTTCCCTTCTCTCCATACTTGCTTTGTTCTGGAAGTTTCTGTTGTTTTGGATTTTCTGGTTTATGTTCTGGATTTGCTGGTTAATTGGTTTATGTTCTGGATTTGCATGTTTATGTTCTGGATTTGCATGTTTATGTTTTGGATTTGCACTTTCCTGACTCTATTCTTTATTTTTTCTGAATTTGCATACTTGCTCTATTATGTATTTGTGCTCTTTTGTATTTGTCTTCATACTTGCTCTTGTTCTGGATTTGGATGTTTATGTTGATGACTTGAGAATGACTTGAGAATGGCTCTGTATTTGTCTGTACGATGTATTTCCTAACTCTGTTATGGTTTTATGTTGATGACTTGAGCATGGTTCTGTTTTATTCATGCCTAAGTTGTTCATTGTGTTCATGAATTCTGATGGTTTACATTGTTGCATGCTTCATGGATCATTTCTGTGTTTAATTCAGTTTCCGCATGCTTGAGTTGAATGTTATGCTGATATACATGAATGTGTGATGATCTTGCAATTTGTTGTGTTTTTTTAATCAAGGATGAGTCCTAATTATACCTGAGGTGCATGCTCAACATAAAAAATATTAAGCATAAGGAAACCAGTCATTCATTGTGACTTTGGATGGCCAGTGCTTGATCATATTGTGTTGAGCTTGTGTCAGTGATGGGATAAGGGACTCTGAGATTGCAAATTTTTATTTTAATCATAGATGATGCCCACTTTTACCTGAGATTCATGTTCGTTTTATCAACAGATATTGATTGTAAAGCATAGTTAACCAGTCATGTGACTCAGGATGACCATTGCTTGCTCATGTCTTTGTTGATGAATGTGTGTCTATGATGAATTGGGGGACTCTGAGATTGTTTTTCCTTTTTTTTTTATCTATGATGAAACCTTGTATGCTGAGATACATGTTCTATGGTTCAACTTACATGATGAATGCAATAGTTGACCAGTCATGCATATGCCTTAGGATGACCATTCATTCCTCATGTTTTGTTGATGAACCTGTGTCTGTGATGGAAAAGGGAACTCTGAGATTATTTTTATTTTTTTTTTCAATGCTTGATCATTCACAGAACATGAGATTATTTTTAAATGTGTTTGAATTAAACTACTCATGCTTCTGATTTTTTTTTGTAAGTTCCAAAAGCCTAGCTTCTGTTTTTTTTTGCTCTTAAGTTTCAAAAGCCTAGCTTGATCATTCACAGAACCTGAGATTATTTTTATTTTTTTTCCAATGCTTGATCATTCACAGAACCTGAGATTATTTATAAATGTGTTTGAATTAAACTACTCATGCTTCTGTTTTTTTTTGTAAGTTCCAAAAGCCTAGCTTCTGTTTTTTTTTTTGCTCCTAAGTTTCTAAAGCCTAGCTTGATCATTCACAGAACCTGAGATTATTTTTATTTTATTTTCAATGCTTGATCATTCACAGAACCTGAGATTATTTATAAATGTGTTTGAATTAAACTACTCATGCTTCTGATTTTTTTTTCTAAGTTCCAAAAGCCTAGCTTCTGTTTTTTTTTTGCTCTTAAGTTTCAAAAGCCTAGCTTGATCATTCACAGAACCTGAGATTATTTTTATTTTTTTTCCAATGCTTGATCATTCACAGAAGCTGAGATTATTTATAAATGTGTTTGAATTAAACTACTCATGCTTCTGTTTTTTTTTTGTAAGTTCCAAAAGCCTAGCTTTTGTTTTTTTTTTGCTCCTAAGTTTCAAAAGCCTAGCTTGATCATTCACAGAACCTGAGATTATTTTTATTTTATTTACAATGCTTGATCATTCACAGAACCTGAGATTATTTTTAAATGTGTTTGAATTAAACTACTCATGCTTCTGTTTTTTTTGTAAGTTCCAAAAGCCTAACTTCTGTTTTTTTTTTGCTCTTAAGTTTCAAAAGCCTAGCTTGATCATTCACAAAACCTGAGATTATTTTTATTTTTTTTCCAATGCTTGATCATTCACAGAACCTGAGATTATTTTTTATTTTTTTTTCCAATTCTTGATTGTTCACAGAAACTGAGATTTTTTTTAAATGTGTTTGAATTAAACTACTCATGCTTCTGTTTTTTTTTTTGCTCTAAATTTCCAAAAGTCTTGCTTCATTCTTCATTGCTAGTTACACAAAAGTATTACATGTACCTTCCAAAAGTCATTTAACTGCACAAAAGTTAGTGTTTACACTTGTACTAAGAGGCTAAAAGTAGTGAGCATCCTCAAATGCACCTTCCTGGTTGTCTGTGTCCACATTCATTGCTTCACTTGCTTGTGTGTCTTGAGTTGCTTGAGTGTCTTGAGTTGCTTGAGTCTGCATGCGTGCTGTCTGTTCTGGTGCAATACCATGGATCAATTCCCATGCTTCAATTACTGCCCACATTGGTGCTTCCACTTGTTCTGGTAGTGCTCCCTGAGCTAGCAATTTCTTTTTGTTGATGTGTGGCAGGTCAAAATCATTGCTCCCTTTCACTTTCAGTATTTCATTCATTACATATTGTAATGATAACCACACATTACTTAGGGTTCTTGGTTCTAGCTCATAAAAGGCCTCATTCACAGCATCTAACATTGCATCTATGTTTTTAGGCATTTTCTTGTGCATTAATGACTGAATACTTCTAAAAAACCCTAAATCTAATATGTTCAAGTCTGGGCTGTTTGGAGGTTGCTGAATTAAGATAAATGTAAATCCATCTTGTTTGTATACCTGCTGCCACTCTGTGTCTTCTTGTGAAATATGTGCCTTGGCATTATCTTGCTGAATAAATATAATCTTCTCCCCCTCTCCATCCTGTGGCCATTTGTTTTTTATTGCTGGAACAATTTGATTGATGAGCATGCTTCTTGTTACCTTCTGGTTCACTGACTCAATAAGCTTGGTTATCACTGTTCCCTTTTGCCTGTTTTTTGAGTTTCTTCTTGCTGGTTCTTGATATGTGAATGGAAAGATGCCAATCTTTCCATCAAAAGTGCAGTTCCCTTGTGAATCAAACCTAGGCCTTGCCACTGCTGCTGTAAACATAACTTTTGGAATGAACTTACTTGAACTTGCTGCTCTATATTTGTCTCTCTCATTTTGTGCTAGATATACCCTCTGTGACTTCTTGCTCAACTGAAACCACTTCTCATCTATGTGTACAAAATCAAACATAGGATAGGATTGCATCTTTGATTCTGGTGTCCCTCCTTGAAGTAGACTTAAAATCCATTGCATCCTTGTTGTTTTGTTTGCATCTTTTAAACCTAGTTTCAATGCATTTGTGTGTGGGCGTATGACACCTCTTTTTATGAGCCTGTGAGCTGCACTCTTTGACATGTGTAGTTGGACTGCTAGGTCCCTTATGCAAGATCTATCCCCCATATTTATTGCTTCAATTGTTGCCGTGTCCACTGTTTGTCTCTTTCTACCACAAAGATGATGCTTTGTGGAAACATTTGGCCTCTGCATTGCCTCTGTTTGTTGCTTAGCTAGTCTCCATATTCTGGATGTTGTCCTTCTTGTAACATTGAATTCTGCTGCAATTTGTTGCATTGCGCCCCTTTTCAGTTTTCCCCCATTTGCTGCATGTAGAAGCCTCATGAGAATGTGGACCCTTTTCTCATTGCTGAGCCTGGCTTTTGATGTCTGATGATGTGCCTGTGTTGATGCTTCGACCTCTGTTGTGTGCTGGCCTGCCTCCTCTTCCATGCTCCCTGCTGCTGGTTCATTAAGATTAAAAAGATGTGGGCCTCCATCTTCCAAAGGAGGATGCTCGTTGAGATCGAAGCCTGAAGCCATCAAAGTCAAGCAATGCAGTGAAGAGGTTGAAGAATTTAAAGATGCAGTAAATGCCTTCTCTTTCCTTTTGCTGTTTTTGTAAGTTTAGAAACAAAGATGGGTTGTAAAGAACATTTATGGACCTTTGCTGTATTTAAAGATGAGTAAATGTTGGCAAAATGTAGTTTGGGAGAGTGATCCATGTGACTTGAATACTCAGATCTGAATGGTCCCCCAAAATTATTCCTTTGTTGTCATTGGTTGAGATTAAAAGTGGTGGATTGTTCTTTTGTGACTCATTGCTTGCACGTGTGCTTTTGGTAGAATTCAAAGTAGAATTTGTACTTTACTTTTGCACTGTAGCATTGAAAAGACTTGTCTTAATCCAAGAGATTATGGAGGAATGGGACATTGTTTTGGGGACAGAGGGAGTATTAATTTGTGTCATCAAAATATATATGTCATCGACCTCGATTTAGGTTACTCACCTGTGAACTTTCCATACGAGTTTAACACATCGAATTCCATGCCGAAACCCGCTATAAGGAAATTGGATGGTTTTCCTTTCTTACTCGATATTTGAGAAAACAATCTAAGATCTAATTAAATGTTGGGAACAACCTGATTGCCAACAATTGGATTAAGATTAATATGCTTAGAGTTGACCATTGTTATTATTCTTAATATTGGTACTACATGGACTTATGTTTCCAGGATCCGATGATGTGTGGTCTTTGATTGTTTCATGTCTCGCTTCAAAACTTTGCTATGGATTATCTTAAGAGAGGGATAGGCGAAATTGTGATGTGGTATCTCTTTATAATGTACTAGGAGGTATATTTGATTGTTTCAGCACTCTTTTTTCGCCAATGGTCAAAGGTTTTATTAAGCAAACTCAAAAACTGAATTACACAAGAAACAAAATAGAAATTCCCAAGGAAACTATTGCTTCTCCAAAATTCCAACAAGGTCTTTTCCTAGTACATCTCAAAGCAAGATTATACAAGAGAAAGACTCGATGCCAAAATGTAGGATCAAGTCTACTGAAGGATCCTAGCACCAATGCTCCCCCATCAACGCTCCCCTTAAGCAAGACAAGAGATGAAGCTATACATTTCACTACCCAAACTCCTAGCCACCCAAAACAACATCTCACAACTCTTAAACCAAGACACCTGAAAGAGGATTGAACCACCGTACAAGGTCCTAGAGTAGACCACACCCAATGAGGGCCCAATCTACCGAAGACTCGATGCATACTCGAAGGCCAAATCCCTTCCTTTCACACATCCTCATGCCAAGCCTAGGCCTAAGCACTCAACATAGAAGGGAGAATGAATCCTCCTTCACACTCTCATCTAGCCCACCCATTAGGCCAACACCACTAGAATTTCAGCCTTGCCCTTAACGCCAATCCTCTTCTCCAAGTAGCCTTGAACCTTGCAAGCTTGCACAGCTTACAACGCCAATCCTAACACAAGCTAAAACATCAGGCTTTTTCTTAATGTAAATAACATCATTCCTCCAAAGCCATGTATAGTACACCAGACCTAGCATTCCTAAAAATTTGGGATATGTAGATGTTGTTTTTTCTCCTTCTTGTCTATAGAAACCCCCGCATGGCAACCCTCCTCATTTCCGCATCATGGAGGCGATTAATGCTTACGTGCACCAACGCTTCAACTCGTGAGCATCCTTGGGAGTATCGGGTTCAGTCATGACCCATCCCTCTTGTGGACCTCTCAGTGAGGAGATGCAGGCTAATGACTTATGAGGTTGTGTGGTAGCTATCCCTCCATGAGCATCATTAGAGGCTCACCCACCATGAGGTGGAGGCAACCAACAAGCAGAGGCACATACAGCTCCTTGGCAACAACATCCAATAGGTAGGATGATTGTTAAATGATGGAGTTGAGGTCATGGACGAGAATACCTTCCACCTAGGATTTCTCAACGAGTATTGTTATCCCTCTTCCCCTCCTCTCTAGGTAGTTGTTAGAGTAGTTAGAGTGCGTAGATCAAGGTAGCCCACTCTGGATGTAACTTGACTATCCCATTTTGTATCAGTACGGATAGTTAGATCGGTTGTAAAGGTGTTAGTTTCTTTGCTTTTTCTTCTTCTCTTGCATAATACGAATGAATTAACAATGTTAATATAAGTATTGCATTCCGTTTCAAAATACATGTTCGTATTGCTTTATTGCACTTGTTAATAGTGGAAAGACAATTACGAATCAATTATACAGATGGTGAACACTTGGAACAATACTAGGATCGAGCGAGACAATACTCTAGCTAGGGGTGTACATTAATGGGTAGCCTTAGCAGTCGAGGGAAATGTGCGAGGTAATGTCGCATCTCCGACTATGATCCTTGACGATTCAATAATGACCATTTTTAGAAACATGTTTAGCCGACTGGTGAGGGAGGATATGTCGCCTATAATGTCGAGTCAGACAGATCTAATTGTAGTAGATCCTAAGGAAAATCCAAGGGTTATTAGGGGCCTAGATCACGATGAGGAGTCAACTTATGCTATGGCACTAAAAACCTTCCTTTCGTGCATAACATTGATTTTCCAATATGGAGGTGTTGGAGAGCCAAGGGCTTGAAACCCTCGGAGGTGTTGGAGAGCCTTCAAGTGCATAACACTGATTTTCCAATACGGAGAAACTCCTCAAAAACGTGCACTATTCTAAGGCAGAAAGAGTGCATATAGTTATCATATTGCTAAGGGATGAAGCCAATGAATGCTGGGACACTTTTGTGTTGTTGGAACATCTCGAGCTGACTTGGAATATGTTAAATCACAGAATGTTGAGGTGCTTCTTCTCGCCTGCCATGCTCAAAGAGAAGAAGGATAAGTTGTACAACCCTTACGTGAAAGGACTTATCATCTTGGAACGGTAGAAGAAGTTCAGACAACTTCTGACGTATGCTTGCTCTGAGTTCACTATTAAGGAGAAGAAAAGCCAACGCTTCCATAAGTAGCTAAGTGATAGCATCAAGCCTTGGATGGTGAAGCATAACCTTTTGACGCTCTAGGAGTATCTTGACCATGCTTACAACATGGAAGTCAATTTGAACGGGGCTCAACAGTTAAGCGATGGGATGTCTTCCCAACAAGGTTAAGCTGGTTTTAAGAGGACTTCTTTGCCTTAGAAGTTAGGTTGGTCGAATAAGGGGAAATGTGAGTCAACTATGACTACATCTTCTAAGGGGACCGATTGCACTAAGGTTCCGATCGTTTGCTACAATTGTTACGAATACGGGCACATCAACTGAAAGTGTATGAAGTCCAAGAAGATCGACTTTTGTTTTTCTTTGAAAGGTTAAAAAAACCTCCTTAAAGGGAAAAACAATCTGTAGTGCTCAAGTAGACCGGCACGCAGGCCTTCCACACTAAGCTAGAAAATCTGAGGGTCATGTCCAAGAAGACCTACTTCAGTTGTGGGAAAGAGGGTCATGTCCGAACCTATTTTCAAAAAATCAAGAATGGTCACGGTTAGTCTAAAACTAATTTCATCTCCCAGAGCAATGAAGCACCAATAAGGTCACCAATGTCTACTTGATTTCATTGTACGGCACAGAATCAAGACAAAGGGCCAATTGCTTCTCAAAGCCAAGGCCAACACTATCTGAAATGCGTGCTAAGGATGAACTTAATGCTCCCATCTGTTAAGGAGCCTTATACCTTCGCTCCACTATTGCTTTTCTATAGTTTGATTCTAGAGCATCACATGTGTTTTATCTCAATGTTGCATATAACTACTAGATTTGAGATGCTTAGATATCTGAGAACCATTAATAGTAAGTATTCCAAATGGGGATAAGTTAGTCGGTACCAAAAAACTTACCAACTTCCAAATAGGCATTCGAGGCGGAAAATTTACAACTTGATATGTAAAACGATGACACCCTATGATATCATCCTAGGAAGGGACTGGTGATCACAACATGGGGCCGAGATCAACTTTAATAGGAGAATAATCACCATTAATTTCAAAGGGAAGCATGTGTGCAAGATAAAGTGGGCGAGAGACAAGGAAAATGGGAGGTTAATAATTTCAATGAAGGAAAGTAAGCTTCTTAGTCAAGGTCGTGCTGGGTACTTGTCTTGTCTAGAACCAACGAAAATAAAGGTGATCGACATTCGTGAGATTCTCATAGCATGTGAATATCCTAATGTCTTTCGAAGGATTTGCTAGGACTGCCATCTCAGCACAATGTGGAATTTATTATCAACTTCAAGCCAAGGACTGCCCCGATCTCCAAGGGACGATACATAATAGCTCCTGTTGAAATACAAGAACTTAATTGTCAACTCGAAGAGCTGTTGGATAAAGGTTACATTAGGCCAAGTGCGTTGCCTTGTGTTGGGAGGGTTTCTTGATAGCATTATAAAAAGCAAATAAATTTATCGATCAAGACCCCATTGAGCATAACAAAGTCAGGTTTGTCCACGGGAGTTAAAAGTTCTATGTCTAATTATCGAAACAAAACAAAAACAAATAAAAAACAAGAGGGCATAAAGTGCCTCAGTAACGACCCTAGTGAGGGTCGTAACTGAGAGTGGCAGCAACAAACGCAACACAAAACAAATAGGGAAGAGGCTCGGTAACTACCCAGGGATGGTCGTCAATGTGGGATCTATAGGAAAGAGTTTTTTAATATATTAACAAACTTCTAGGGTTTAGAGACATCACATCTAGGCTATGCATGCAATACTATTAAACTCATAAACAAGATCATGCTCTTATCATAAAAATGTTGACCACAGCTAGGCTATGCATGCTCTTATCATACAATTTTCATCAAAGCAAAAACCTTTCTTAATGATTTTGATCATAGGAATTTCAACTTTCTTTTCAAAACCTAGTTATTATTCTAATCCACAATTTTCTCTTTCAATCAAATTGCAAACAAGAACATGCATCACCTTTCATCAAGGAATTAAGAACAAATAGGATAGATATGAATGAGATAAGATAATAGCAACTAATTCTATATTCATGGTGAAAACATGCATAACTTTTCTGGGCTTTACCCTAACGCTAGAATAAAAAAACTACTCATAGATCATCATGCAAAACAAGCAAGATAGAAAGAAACATGGGTAATTAAGGAGAAACAAATACTGTCCTTGGATTCGAAGAAAAACCTTGCAAAACTTGTTCATAACCAAACTTACCACTTTCTTACCAAGTTTCTTTCCTGCTCTCCAAGTTCTCTCTACCACAAATCGATCCTCCAAGACAAATTTCTCAATATTGGATATTGAATGTTGGATTATTAAAAAGAGGTAACTCTACCCCTCCTTATATAATATATACTAAAAAATCAAGCTAATTAAGGCAAACAAAATGCAAAACAAATTACCTATTACCAAATAAAAACACTAAAAGATCTCAGGGCAATTGTGCGCCGCCTATCGACACTTGGGATCTGGGAAGGGTTGTTTTTTATTTTAATTCATTTTATTGTTTGATTTAATGTGTAGTCTTAAGTTGTTAGTTGATGTGTATGCGGTTTGGAGAGTTCGTATATGATAGCTTTGTTTTAGGTTGGGTTCATGAATTGTTCTATAAAAGTTTTATTTTGTAACCCAAGTTGAATGTTTATCAATGCTTTCTCGTTGTATCCGTGTTGTAAGATCCGAATGTTTTTATTGTCAAACTAGATCAGTAATGCCTCATGAGGTCTACTGCCGAGTAATGCCCTAGTGTAAAAATGGAGCGTTACATATAATTTTTGCATATTTAGCTATTAATTTATACGCACATCCATAACAAAAATCGATGCATAACTAAGTGCGAAAGACTAACTTAAACGTAGTCTTATAACCAAGTGTGCATGATTTGCTAACCAAAAGTATGCATGCTTTTCTGAATGATTGTTCATGATTGTAAAAATAAGTGTACATGCTTTTATAACTCAATGTGCATGATTATGTGTACTTGTTGTAATATCTTACATTTTCATATATCAAAATTTGTGATTTTCAAATGAAACTTTAATCATGATATTTTTTTCGATCAACTCATATTTTCCAATTTAAAAAAATACTCCAGGTCAATAGTTTCATCGAAATCTAGGGACCATCCGACATTTTAATTTTTATCCTAATTTTACTTGAGATTTTTTTTATATAATACATTTTAAAATTTATTAAATACATAAGACAAAAAGATGAATTCCAACAATCTAAAATTCTAAGTTATACACTTCTAATTCTAATGTAATAATATCAACATTACCAATTTTTCATCCTAAAATTTGGGCATATTTAACCTATTTGGCGGGTTTGCCTAACTTGGGAGGTATTTTGAGCCAATCTAGCGGTTTTTTCCAGGTCAAATAAAATTTACCAGCCTCTTTATCTAAGGCAACATATCTAATTTATTCTTTCCCCTCATATAGTACTTTGTCTAGTTTACTTTCCGAGAAAACCTAATCCAAAATTTCTCTCTCTAACACGAAGCAAGTAGAAGTTGCTTGAGGGACACATTTGAAAGGAATCAGGTCAGATGATGGAACGGAGTTTGAAAACTCAGCGTTCTTGAGATTTTGTGACAAAAAGGCGTCTCCCACAACTTCTTAACTCCGCAAACTCCTCAGCAGAATTGTGTTATGGAAATTAAGAATAGGACGCTGGAGGACATAGCAAGGACAATGATGTTGACAAGTGACGTTCCTAAGCATTTCTAGGCGGAAGCCATTGCAACAACTACTTATATTCTCAATCGTGCAATAATCCGTCTCTTGCTCAAGAAGACGTCCTATGAACTGCTCAAAGGAAAATAGCCAAACATCACCCATCTAAGGACGTTTGGGTGCAAATGTTTCATCCACAACCACAGCAATGGCAAGGACAATCTTAGAAAGTTTGATATTAGAAGCGATGAAGGTATCTTCCTTGGGTACTCTTCTCAAAGCAAAGCTTACAAAGTATTCAACAAAAGGACTTCGAAGATTGAGAAAAGTATCCATATAGTATTTTAAGGAAGAACCAGTGCTTACGAAAGCATCATGTTAGAAGGAACGCCCTAAGTCATCTCCTCAGAATGATGATGATGAATTTGCATCTTCAAATAAATACTACAACAGTGGTGCAAATAGGCAAGATTCTGCGTTTGGGAATGCCTTAGGAAATCGTGATGATGTTTCTGAGGAAGTTCCTAAAACAGAAGAGGATCGTTCTCAAACTTGGTCCTTGAATCAACAAGGAGGTGATGGTAGTAAAGAATCAAGTCAGCAAGGAGAACTTAGACAAGATGTGGACTCTCAATCTGAGGTGGGAACATGTTGGGACGATATTAAGGATGCCAGTCATTAATATCTAAACCAATAATGATCGTCCTTAGTTTGGATAATGACAAACTCAAAGGTATTTAATTGCTGTCCAAGTGTTGATCTCAGGTAACTCTAGGGGATGCTCATGAGTGAAAAGGACAACAAGTGAATAAGAGTCCCTAAGCAATAGGAACGCACTCCATCAGAACTTCTAAAGCCGAACATAAGAATGGAGTCCCTGCGAAGGTAGGATGACATCTTAATCGAGTAGGGACGCACGCCAAAATACGGTAGAAGTTCAAATTCAAAACAAGGCCGCCCCAACATGATTACATCATAATCGGCCGTAGTCCTCAGAAGGAAGCTTCCTATGTCTTGGCACGTGCGAACACTTCCAAAGATGTCGCTTTCCAAAAGACGGTCCCCTGACCACGCGGAGGCTTCCCAAGTGTCAACAAAGTTCACTTCCTCAAGATGCAAATCACACCGTTGAAGGAAGACGACGGATCCTGCAGAAGCTTCAGAGGACACTACAGGACAAAAGCTACTACCGCTATAAATACCCCCAAGGGTTATGCATAGCGGTGTGGACTTTGAAGGTTTTCTCTCGAGCTCACTACCAAAGCATTCAAGCCAAGAACGAAGATCAAGAAGATCAAGAAGATCAAGTGAGCTTGAAGCGAGAGAAGAAAAAACCAACCACATCAAATCCAAACTAAACCACAAAAGTGTTAGAAAGTTAGTTTGTCTCTCACGACGTATTGTGAGAGACGTGAGTGTTTAGCTACCTTATAGCTAACAGAGTTATGTTGCTTGTTAGGCTCAAACGAGAGTTACTAGTGAGACTAAGGACGCACGCTTAGCTCAGAGAATTGTAACAACTCGCCTAAGTTGTAATGACTCTCTCTGAATATGATAAGGACGGCTATTCGAAAATCCTCCAATGAAGGTAGAGGTTTACCCATAAGACTAGTTGGTCTTAGTGGGGTTCCTTTATGAATCATTGTGTCCATTATCTTATTCGTTTTCCTGTTTAAGTCATTTTATTCCGCTGCATTTAAAGACGCTTTTAACCTTGTTAACGACGCTCACTCTAACTGACTTAGATCCAACAATTGGTATCAAAGCAGGTGCTATAGATTGTGTTTGAGTTGCAGGAAACATGGATATGGAACCTATAGGTATCTCAAGTGTGAAGCCTCCCCGCCTCACACACGGGAACTTCAACAGATGGAAAATCAGGTTTAAGAACTTCGTGCGGAGTCAAAATTATCAATGTTGGCTAGTAATAAGCAATGGAGACCTTAAAGTCCCTCCTGCCAAGGAAGGAAAAGAGGACGAATGGGGTGGTGATGAGTTCAAACTCATGAAGACAAATGTCAAGGCTATCTGTTTCCTACATACGTCCCTTTGCGAAAGAGACGCTACTCGTGTGAGTAACCTATCAACCGCCAAGCTCTAGTGGGAAGCACTTGAGAAGTACCATGTTGGGATGCCTGAGATGAAGGAAGACGTCCAACTGGAAGCAAAAAGGGACTTCTACAAATTCAAGATGATTCCAAATGAGACTATCACTGATTACTCATTCCGCTTTGAAGGAGTGCTTATCAAGTTAAAGAACTTGGGTGTCACCGAAACGGAGATCACTCTAAGAATGAAGGTTCAAGTGTTGATCGATGGTCTCACGGGAGTATGGAACTTTGATAGGACGACCTTCAAGGAGAACCAAGCCAACAAAGGACTGTCCATGGAAGAAATTTATGGAAAGTTGAAAGGGTATGAAGCTAGAAGGAATTCAGACTTGCTTGAGATGGGAAATGGCCCACAAAATGAAATAGCTCTAACTCTTAAAGCTGGGACGCAAGAGCATGTTAAGTACCATCAACGACAAAAAGAGATAGCCTTGATGCTTGAACCCAAAACACAATAGCATCAATATAATCTTCGTCTTCAGGCCCTAATAGAACGACAAAGGAAGTCAGAGGAACAGATTGTTGAAGAAGAAGAGCTAGCACTCTTGCACAAAACTCTTAGATCATGGGCTAAAAGAGGAAAAGTCCCAAGGATGAAGATGCCATACAAAAAGGAGAGTCCCAAGCTTTCAGATGTTGAAATGAAGGAAGTTGTATGTTACAAGTGTAACAGGAAGGGTCACTTCGCCTAGAACTGCAATACATGACTCTCAACAAAAGAAATCAAGAAGAAAGCCTTGATTGGTGCTTATGAGGCCACATGGGATGACATTGATTCAGACGATGAAGAGCCGTCCAACCAAGTTGCTTACATGGCAACGGAGGATGCCTCAAAGGGACGCCTCAGAAGCTGAACCAGAGGTAACACATGAGTCCCTAATCAACTCTCTCAAAACTGTTATAAGCCCAAGTTGATAAAACTCATTGCTAAAATAATGAAAGAAAGCTACTCCATGAAAGAACGGCTTGATGAACTTGAATCTGAAGATATCGTTGTTGAATGTGAAATACGCAACACCGTCTCCTTTCAACTAGAGTCCTCTCTGGAAGAAACAAAGTCCCTTAAAACTCAAATTGTGTGTCTCAAGCTAGAGAACACTAATCTTAGGGATGAAGTAAAAGTTCTAGGAAAGAGTCATATGACCGAAACCTTTAAACCTGTTGTGTTTGTCCCGGCCAAGAAAGGACTAGGGTATGAGTCTAGCTCAAAGAACTCCCTTCATAGTGACTTTGAAGCTAGTAAAACAACAGAGCTAGAACTTGAGAGAGAAAAGACCAAGAACCTATAGGAACGTATAAGAGTCCTTGAGAGTGGTGAAATGGGAAAGAAGGACTACTATACTATTTCCACCAGTCACAAGATTTACAAGAAAAATGCTAAGGGAGAAGGTTGTAAGGTGTGTGATCCAAAGAAAATGGAGGAGAATAGAATTCAACATCCTAATAAGAAGTACTATCTTGGAAACTATTATAAGACGTGTTGGCATTGTGGTAAGCTAGAGAACACTATCAATATGAGTGTGATAATGAGAACGCTAAGCAAAGATCTGTTGATATGACGCATGCTAGTGTGCCTAATGCTAAAAATCAGTCCTCTAGAAACCATGCTAGAAGAACAAATGATGTGAATGTGTATGATTATTTACCCATGTGAGAGATATACCCATGTAACAAACCAAGTAAGGGACACCTAGCCTGGGTCGCAAAGAACTAACTCTCTTTTTTAGGTGGAAGTTAGAGGAAGCCTGTGGATCATTGATAATGGCGCCTCAAATCACATGACAGGAAGCCAGATCCATCTCACTTCTATCCAATCTAGAGCCACGGGAGGAACTGTCTCATTTGGCAACAAGGGCAAAGGAAGAATCAAAGGGACGGGCACTGCAAATTTGAATCAATCCATTAAAGCGTCCAGTGTTACTCTAGTTGAGGGACTTGGCTTCAATCTCCTTAGTGTCTCTCAAATTTGTGATCAAGGTGAAAACCTAGTCACATTTAACTCTAAGGAATGCCTAGTCATCAACAAGAAAACAAATCAAGTAAATCCTCAAGGGAACTCGTGAAAACAATGTTTACATCTTTAACCAAAAGTTCAATCCTGCATCCAAGTTGTGTTTGTCTGTTTTTGCTGTGGACGCCAATATTTGGCATCGACGTCTTGGACAAGCAGGACCTAGTACGATCTTCAAACTTCATCAACAAGAGCTTGTGAGAGGACTTCCCCGAATCAACCCAAATCAAGTTGAACAATGCGAAGCAAGCATTAAGGGAAGCAAACTAGATCGTCCTTCAAATCCAAAAATGAAGTGAGCACAAAGAAGCCATTGGAACTTCTTCATATGGATTTGTGTGGACCCATGAAGACTCAAAGCTACGGTGGAAAGAGGTACATGTACGTTATTGTGGATGATTTTTCTAGATTCACCTGGGTTCTTTTCTTGGTGTCAAAAGCAGAGGCTTTCCAGATGTTTAAGATCATTATCAAGCAAGTAGATTTTGCTTTTGGGATGCGTCTAAAAGCTCTAAGGTCAGATCATGGAACGGAGTTAAAAAACTCAGAGTTCCTAGATTTTTATGGCCAATAAGGAGTCTCCCACGACTTCTCATCACCAAGAACTCCTCAACAAAATGGCATTGTGGAAAGAAAGAATAGGATACTGGAGGACATGGCAAGGACGATGCTCTTGGCAAACGGCGTCCCCAAACACTTTTGGGCCGAAGCCGTTGGCACAACAACTTATATCATTAATCGAGTTATGATCCGTCCCTTGCTAAAGAAGACATCTTGTGAGTTACTTAATGGAAGGACGCCCAATATTTCTCACCTTAAAGTCTTTGGGTGTAAAAGCTTCATCCACAACAATGGCAAAGACAACATCGGCAAGTTCGATGCTAGGAGCGATGAAGTAATATTTCTTGGATAGTCCCTCACAAGCAAAGCCTATAGAGTCTTCAACAAAAGGACTCTTAAGCTTGAGAAAGGTATCCATGTGGTGTTTAAGGAGAACTCATCCCACAAGAAAGAATCAAGTAAGAAAGAACGTCGTTGCTCTTCTAAGGACGATGATGAAGATGATGAAGAAGATCCAAGATGGTCCTCTGGAAAATACTATGTTCCTAAGAACGCCCTTGAAAATCCTGATGAAGTTTCTATGGGAGTCCCTAGTGAACAGTTGGAGTCATCTTAAACTTGGTCGCTAAACCAAGTGGACGCCGCTGAGTCAAGTCAACAAGGAGAACAAAGGCAAAGTGTGGACGCTCATTCTGAGGGGGAACACACTGAGCCTATTGATGAAGAAGACGGCTTTGACCCCGATGATTTTGATTGGACGAATCCTAGGTGTACTCCTGGAAGGGACGCCACCCATAGAGGATCCAACCTTTCAAGATATCATCCAACAGACCAAATCATCTCAGATACTTCAAAGGGAGTCCAAACAAGATCAGTAGTCAATCAGTCCCAAAGTGCAAACATGAAGTTTTGTGCATTCAATGCCTTTGTGTCCTTAATTGATCCTAAGAACATAAAGGAAGCACTTCAGGACGCTGATTGGCTCCAAGCTATGCAAGAAGAACTCAATCAATTTGAGAGAAACAAAGTTTGGACCCTCGTCCTAAAAACAAAAATATTATAGGGTCGAGGCGGATCTATAGAAATAAGCTTGATGAGAGTGGCAGAGTCTCAAGGAACAAAGCAAGGCTTGTGGCTCAAGGCTATAGGCAAGAAGAAGGGATCGATTACGATGAGACCTTCGCTCTTATCGCTAGAATTAAGGCTATACGCCTTCTCATTGCATTCGCTGCGCACAAGGGGTTCAAGCTATTTCAAATGGATGTCAAGATAGCATTTCTCAACGGCAATCTAAAGGAAGAGGTGTACGTTGCTCAACCCCCTGGTTTTGAGAATGCTAACTACCCCGACCATGTGTACTTCTTGGATAAGGCGCTCTATGGACTCAAGCAAGCCCTTCGTGCTTGGTACGACAGGTTTGCGTTCTTTCTCTTGTCCAACGGGTATACTCGAGGTAACATTGACAAAACCCTGTTTTTAAAGAAAGTCCTTAAAGATGTTTTGATTGTCCAAGTCTATGTCGATGACATACTATTTGGGAGCACTAACATGAAACTTGTAGAGGAGTTCAAGAACTTGATGAGTAGTGAATTTGAGATGTCCCTTATAGAAGAACTCAACTTCTTCTTAGGACTTCAAATCACTCGACTCAAAGATGGGACGCGCATTCACCAACAGAAGTACATTCGTGAAATACTGGAGAAGTATGGGATGAACACTTCCAAACCCATAGAGACTCTCATCTCTCCAAACACTCGCCTTTTTGCTGATGAAGAAGGAAAGAGTGTGGATCAAAAGCTCTATAGAGGAATGATAGGATCTCTATTGTACTTGACCGTGAGCCTTCCTGACATCATGTTTGTTGTATGCTTGTGCGCTCGCTTTCAAGCCAATCCAAAAGAGTCCCACATGCAAGAAGTCAAAAGAATCTTAAGATACCTCAAGGGACGGGACGATCTCTTCCTTTGGTATCCCAAAAGGACGTCCCTAAACCTTGTAGCGTACTCTGACGCGGACTACGCTGGCCATGTGGTGGATAGGAAGAGCACCTCTAGAATGGCTCAATTCCTAGGCTCTTGCCTTGTATCATGGGGATCCAAGAAGCAAAACTCCGTGGCGTTTTCAACCGCGGAAGCTGAGTATGTTTATGTTGCTTCGTGCTGCTCACAAGTCCTTTGGATCAAGTACCAGTTGGAAGACTATGATACGTTCCTTGATACAGTCCCTATCTTGTGTGATAACTCTAGTGCCATAAGCATTGCCAAGAATCCTGTTCATCATTCTAGAACCAAGCATATTCATATAAGACATCACTTTCTCCGTGATAATGTTCAACTAGGATTGATAAAAGTGGATCATGTTAGGACTGAGGACCAAGTGGCCGATATTTTCACAAAATCACTTGATAGACGTCCCTTCGAGTACCTTAGGCTGCTCTTGGGGATGATAACTTTTAAATGATCAAGTCCCGTTCTATTATTCCCTCAATGATTGACTATGTTTTGTTGAGAACATGTTTTAAAAGACTGTATTGCGTTTGAAGTCATCTTGTAAGGACGCTAGTCTAAGACATGTGTTTTGCTTTTGTTTTTGAACGCTTTTCACTTCTCTTTTGATCTCAAGAGTATCCCTGATCACCCAACCCTCATTATAAGCCGAAATGATGGGAACTCTAAGTTTACCTAAGTCGGGAATCATGCAAACGCGTCCTATGAGCCTTCTTTGTTTTCACTTTACGGGACATACTTGTTTGATTTTCAAAAATAGTTCTAAGTGATTAAAGGGAAGCTTGTCGAAGTCTAAAGGACTCCTGTGCAGAGTTCTAAGATTCAGCTTGTTGAGATCAATTTTGGGACATAGTGGTACTGTTCTCAAAAAATGGTGTGTGGTTTTGAGAGGACGTCAAGTCAGAGTCCTTTGCAGTTGTGTGCATGGATGTTTGAATTTTGAAAACGGGAAGGTGAACCGCCGCAGGGATTTCGGACGAGAACCTCGGGATCTGTGTAACGGGTGCAAAACAACTGCTACTTAGCGAAGAAATATTACACGTGTTGGGAAGAGGGTGGAGGAAGCCAAAGAAAAAGACCCTATTGCCCCTGCTTTTCCTTCGTCTTCTTCCTATAAATAGCCGCCTGCCCCCTCTGTTCCAACTCTTCGCTCCCCTTGCAATCTTGCTCATATCCGGAAGTTTTCTCAATCCAGATCTCGAAATCATCCAATCTCAAACCCTAACCTTCTCTATATAAACCTCACATTTCTCAAATGGCCAACATTAGAAATCAAAGCAAAACCTCCCAACCTTCTTCGTCTTCAGCGGCGGCGAGATCCAAAACTCTGATTAAAGGTCGGTCTCCGATGGACTCAAGATCTAGGGATGTCCAACAACTTCACTCTTTAAGAAACCCTCATTCTTCCCACTCTCATCCGCAGCGCCGCCCTTCCACCACCTCTCCTCAATCAAAAAACCACTCCCAGCCACCCAAACACCAAATTCCTCTCCCACAACGCTTCAAATTCTATGAAATCCCTTTTAAGCTAGAGGCGGATGTGGATGTCGCTAAGGGTCCCGCCATAGGACTGCCTGCTAATCCTCTCTATCATCCCAAGCTTGATCCTCTAGTCGAGGACTGGTTAGAGAAGGCGCCCAAGACCCTTGGCAACATTTGCCAAAGGGTAGTTGTCCAGAACTACCCTCCTCATATCCAACGCCTTCTCCATTATTTCACCGTGACCTACGTCCTACCTCGCTTGAGGGAGACCAACTTCACCAACCCTCCCTTCATGAGTCCATCCATCATTGGAAGTGAATTTAAAGGGACGATTGAAGAGCTTCTCAACGCCCTTCCAGACATTGCTGAGCTCTTAGCCGCTCCAGAAGGGTCCATCCCCTCAAAGTGCAAGAGCAAGTCCTCTCCTCCTTCACAAAATCTTAAGATCAAGTCCTCCTCCTCATCTCAACCCAAACCTATGCTCATCTCTCCTTCCAAAACACGTCTCAAGACGTTTGCTCAACTTGAAGGCGTCAGTAATGATGAAATGGCGGCAATCAGACTCTTTGAGGTTGCCATTGAAAAAGGGCAATTGGCCAAGAAGGCCCAAGTAGAAAAGAACGCCGCTGCTGAGGCGTCCTTAAAAAACAAAGAAGTATTGGCTCTTCCTCCCCCTCCACCAAGGTCAGAGGATGCACCAACAACAGTGGATCCGTTGGAGGCGGAAATAGAGGCTGACCTGGCAAAGCCAATGCCCAAGGTCACAAGGGACGCTCCTCCCTCGCGGGTGCAGACCAAGAACGATGTGCCCACAGTTATCAATGTGGAGGATTCCTTGGCCAAACAACCTCCTCCTCCTCCAGCTGCTCAAGCTTCTGCTCCTCCTGCCCCCGCAAAACCGAGTGCCTCAGCCACCAAAGCTAACATTCGCACTCCCTCTCCCTCTCCTCCAAGAGCAAAATCTCCTACTCCTCATCTTGTTGAAAATATTGAGGAGGAAGTACAAGTCCAAGGGACGCCTTATGCAGAGCTCCCTAAGGAGTCCTTGGCAAAGACTCCTACTTCGGACGCCCATGTACAAGTTGGGGCGTTCGGAGAGAAGGACATGGAGATGGCCGAGTCCCACGAACAAGGGGACAAGGCCTAAGATGAAGAAGATGTTAATCATCAAGACGAGGATAATGAAGATGAGGACGGAGATGGAGATGAAGAGGATGCCGACGATGAGGTGATCGTGACCGACAACGGGAACAAGAAGAAGAGGCTAAATAAGATCTTAGGGCCACTTCTCCTTGATGCTGAGTTCCTAAGGGAGAACAACAGGACAGAGTTCCTTGAGCTATTGGAATTTCAAGGATGGACGCACCTGGGCGCCGAAGCTGCAACTATGGACCCTGATCAGGTCAAGCTATTTTACTCAAAATTTGAAGTCTCAGAGGTGAAGGGTAGGCCACAAGGGACGTTTGAAATTGATGGGGACGAGTACTTGATTGCTGAGGGTATCGTCCGTAATATGTTAGGCCTCCGTACCTCTACTCCTAATGCTCTTCATGACTTCCCATGCAAAAGGTTTGGCCGCTTCAGCCAAGAGGAGATCTTTGACAACATATTCAATGGGAAGCAGTCGCAAGCTAAGAACAAGGTAGCTCACGTACTCTCCAAAACAGGAGTCCTTGTGCATCACTTCATAGTGCGCATGGTCGTCCCTCGTCAAGAGAAGAAGTCCATTGTGCAGATAACTGATAGCATAATTTTGGACGCATTCTTGAGACGCCAGCCAATCAACTTGGCGAGAGTAGTGCTGGAGCATATGGGGAAGTGTACAGGTGGCCGTCACTCTCTCCCCTACCTTGGGTTTGTCAAGAAGATCCTCGTGCAGCAAGGCCTCTATGCGCCTAAGGAAGAAAAGGTCTTTGGCATCCACTGGGACGACAAGCAGATCACTACGCCTCCAGTCGGAAAAAAGGAGATATGGTGAGGAGCTTCCCTCTGTAAGGAAGCAACTTGCCAGAGAGAAGAAAGAGGTTGAGTTGAAGGCTGCTCAGGACGCTACTACTGCTATTGATGCTGAAGGTCAGGAAAATACACAAGTCTTGGGGACGCATGTTGAGCCAGAGGATGCCAATGACGAAGAAGTGCCAAAAGAAGAGAAAGTTCCTGCAATGGCCGAGAAGTACTCTCACAAAGAACTGCTAGGTATGATGATTGAGAACTAGTGTATGGTGATCGACCCCTCATCCAGCAAATGCATGATACTCTCCACCGCAACAATGAGCTAAGGGAACGCTCCAATGATCTAGTTGATCATACCTTGAAGGCTCTCGGCAAGCGTGCAAGCAAATCACTCCTCCCGTCCTCTCCCAAAAAATTTAATCTCCTTGTGTTTTTGTTAAGACTATGTGAACATGGTGTTTGTTTTTAAAACATTGGATGAATGTCTGTAATATCTTAAACTCCTACTTTTGCACTCTATCATTTATGAATGGCGTTCATTGCTTTTGCTTCTCATATTGTCTAAGCGTTCTTTCCTTTAATTATGACTTTGTGCTTGCATGCTTTATCACTTGTTCTCCTTTTCGATGATGCCAAAAGGGGGGAGTATAGTTTTGCAAAGATGTGCTCATCTTTAAGTTATCATAGAAAGCATGTATTTAGGGGGAATTTCAGTCAAGTCCAAAGGATGCTAATTTAGGAATAAGTTAAGACACACTTGAAAAATGTTTTGCATGCCAACTTTTGTCAAAGGACGTTAAAGTGTTGTTCTTCATGCTAAAAGCTTTATTTTTGTGCGCATTGTTTTAAAGAGTTTGTCATCATCAAAAGGGGGGAAATTGTTGGGACAATATTAAGGACGCCAATCATTAATATCTAACCAATAATGATCGTCTCTAGTTTTGATAATGAAAAACTTAAAGGTATTTAATTGTTGTCCAAGTGTTGATCTCAGGTAAGTCCAGAGGACTATCATGAGTGAAAATGACGACAAGTGAATGAGAGTCCCTAAGTAATAGGGACGCACTCCATCAGAACTTTTAAAGCCGAACATAAGAATGGAGTCCCTGGGAAGATAGGACGGTGTCCTCATCGAGTAGGGACGCGTGCCAATATACGGCAGAAGTTCAAAATCTAAAACAAGGCCGCCCCAACATGATTACATCATAATCGGCCGTAGTGCTCAAAAGGAAGCTTTCTATGTCTGGGCACGTGCGAAAACTTCCAAAGATGTCGCTTTCCAAAAGATGGTCCTCTGACCATGTGGAGGCTTCCCAAGTGTCAACAGAGTTGACTTTCTCAAGATGCAAATCGCACCGTTGAAGGAAGACGACGGATCCTGCAGAAGCTTCAAAGGACGCTACAGGACAAAAGACACTACCGTTATAAATACCCCCAAGGGTTATGCATAGCGGTGTAAACTTTGAATGTATTCTCTCGAGCTCACTCCTAAAGCATACAAGCCCAAGAACGAAGATCAAGTGAGCTTGAAGCGAGAGAAGAAAAGTCCAACCACATCAAATCCAAACTAAACCACAAAAGTGTTAGAAAGTTAGTTTGTCTCTCACGACGTATTGTGAGAGACGTGAGTGATTAGCTACCTTATAGCTAAGAGAGTTAGGTTAATTGTTAGGCTCAAAGGAGAGTTACTAGTGAGACTAAGGACGCACGCTTAGCTCAGAGAATTGTAATGGCTCGCCTATGTTGTAAGGACACTCTCTGACTAAGATAAGGACGACTATTCGAAAATCCTCCAACGGAAGTAGAGGTTTACCCATAAGACTAGTTGGTCTTAGTGGGGTTCCTTTATAAATCATTGTGTCCATTATCTTATTCGTTTTCCTGTTTAAGTCATTTTATTCCGCGGCAATTAAGGACGTCCTTAACCTAGTTAAGGACGCCCACTCTAACCGACTTACGATCCAACAGAACACATCAAGCCTAAGGAAAGAGAAGAAGATTCTGATGATGAATGTGATGATCCTCGTTGCAATCAAGCTAAGGACGTCAAATAAAGAGAGTCCCAACTTTTAAGAGATCATCCAGTTGAAGAAGAAACGGTTTCTAGTGTCGAAAGGCCCGAGAGCTTGTGACAGACTCGTTCTATACTTAGTGCTCGATTTTCGTGTTTCAGTAATATTCTCTTATTGTAGTTGTTTTTGAATTTTCCATGATATATTTTGATCATTAATTATATTATTAATCAATTTTTTTGAAAAAATGGATAATTTACATACAAATTTTGTGTCAAATTTAAAAAATATTGTCATATTTTTTATTAGGTAATTATTAGAGTTGCTACAATTTAGGCTCTGCTAGATCATCCACTTTAGCACCCTCAAGGATTTAGCTCTTGAACTGGCTATCCAAAGGCAAATAAAATTGTCATTGTATATATATTATTAATGTAATGCTCCATTTTTTTTTATTAATTGAATTCTATAGCTGCCCGAAGGTAAACAAAATTGTCATTGTATAAATTTTATTAATGCTATCCTCCATTTTTTTTATTCATTGAATTGTACGCAAAATAACGTTATTAACTTATGATCACATAAGCATATCCCATACACGGTAACTGGCGGATCCAGAGGGTGGCATGGGTGGCCAGCCGCCCCCCCCCTCCCATACACATAAACAATGACCGTTAGATTATGTAAATGGATGGCCAGGATTAAAAGTTGGTATGCATTTAGTTTTTAAGGGCACGGGAGTAAAATTGTCAATTTAAGAGTTTTCTATTTTTTTCATCTGAACATCCCAATCGGTGCAAAATCGCATCTCTTCCCAATTTCGCAATCTCGCTTGTGAGGCCTTGGCCGTTTGATTCATGCGAACCAGATTTGGTTTCATCAATCGGAATCTGAGCAAGTAGGTCTCAATCGCAAGGCGAGGCGTTACGGAGATGGTGTGCAATAACTATGCCAATCGGGCTGCTACAAGGAGAAAGAAGACGAAGCCGTGTCACCGGCACAGACTAAGGGAAAGGAAGAGCCGAAGGGCACCAAATCCCTTGATCGCCGGAGCACCTGCGTCAAGTGCAAGATCCGCGATGGCGGTCCTGGTGGCAAAGAAGACGGGCGGTTGCTTATTTAGGACCCTCGGGACCAAAAGAGAAATCCAATGGAACAGTAAAGATCTTCAATGCTTGAATCTGGTTGCTTAATTAGAGGTTTTTTGGGGGAGGAATTTTGCACTATGATGTCTCTCATTTTGGAGGTGTTTTAGTAGTTAATTTCCCTTCTAAATATGTGTTTTTCATTCCTTTCTTTGTTAGTTTCGTTCCTTCTTAGCTTAGTTCCCGGTTTTCTTTAAGAGTCGGAAACTATGCGAGTTTGCTTTGATTTGTAGGTAAAATGGCAAAGAACGAGGATGTTTTGGAGGAGCTTATGAAGGAGCCAAGTCAAGGAGCGGAAGAGCCAAGCCAAGAATGAAGAGGAACCGAAGGAAACCCAAGAAGAAGACAAAGATCGAGGCCCAGGACCGAGCACCACCATATCGGGCCCGAAATCGAGCATCCAGAGAACAGGACCGACGTTCCCAACGTCGGGCCCGATGTTGCCCCGTGTCGATCCGAGTCGGCAATGGAGAAGATTGTTCCCCAAGGCATATTTTTAGCAACTTTCCACATTTGCCCCTTTCTAAATTGGGAATTCCTTGGTCCCCAATCTTAGGAAACTATAAAAAGAGGTGATTAGAGAACATTAAGGCATGTTTGGATAGACCACAACCCAAAATCACTCTCTAGAGACTCAAGGAAGACTTGGAGAGCAAGGAGAAGAAGGGAGGAGGAGAAGAGAGGAGATCGGCGGCCTAGGGAGGAAGAGTAGTGAGTTTTGTACTTTGTTTTGCTTTGATTTGGTAGAATTAAGACTTGGATCTTGTTGACACTTTGAGATTTGAATGCAATTTGGCTTTGTGTTGATGTTGATGATTGAGATTTGTTTGCTTTTCCATTTGATTGCTTGTTTCTCTTACTTGATGGAGTAGATTCCATAGTCTTGGGCTATGGGGGAAACCCCTAGCTAGGATTGGGTGTGAACCCCCAATTCCATAGCCTTTGAGTGCTTGATCTATGAATCCTCTCTACACTAAGCTTCAATTCTCTTGTGAAAACAAGGGGCTTAGGGCTTGTGATTGGTAAGAGTAAGCGAGAGCAATCTCGAACCCAATCACTAGACCTAACATCGAAGGAGAGTGAAAACTCCCTTGGGTCGAAGTGTAGAGTGGAGGGATCGAAGGCTAGCAACCTCGATCTCATAAGGATCAACACTTATTGGCTGAATTGGGGTGGAATTACCCAAGTCTAGTTAGGGAGGGAACCCAAAAACCCAAGACCGATCTACCAATTTTTGCCTAATCGAGTTACCCAGTCCTCGGGCCCGACGTTGAGCTAAGTCGGTCCCGGCCAAATCAACCTCGATCCACTCTCGGACCGAAGTGACCTGTGTCGGTCCGAGGTGATTTCTCTCATTTTCCTTCGTTTTATCTTTCTTTTGCACTTTTTCTAGTCTTTTCGGGTACACTTGACGCACGAACTCCCGTGTGTTCGATACCCTACCTATTTACTACAAGTGAGGTTCGGTTTTATAAATTTAAAATTGTGAGACCCTCCGATCCCGGACCGATCAGAATTTTTTTGGCGCCGTTGCCGGGGAGTTCTACTTGTTCGAGGTACCCACTTTTGTTGAGTCTTTGATTTTGGTAGTGATTTGGGTGAGGGACTAGCCCAAACCCCTTGTTTGTTTTGATTCGGTTTTTGTTTGTGTCTTTGGTTGTAGGTGCATGCGAGCTAGTTCCATCCGAGGAACTTTTGAGTTCGACTTTGTGTGTGATCCGGAGAGCATCATCAAACAAGCCCGAAAGAAGAAGAGGATGGCGGACCAAGCCCGAAATGAGGAGTTCGAGAGGATGAGAGCCGACATGGCTCGAATGCAAATTGAGATGGCAAACCGAGATGTCGAGGCCCGTAGAGAGAGGGAGCAAAGGATGAGATTGGAGGCTCAAATCAACACCCAACCCCGGAATGCTAGACAATACATGCATCCGGAGTTGAAGGTGCCGGAGCTGGCCATCGTCTTACCGGAGGCGTGAAAGAATTTTGAGATAAAAACTCAATTTATCTCACTCATCAAAAGGGAGCAATTCCAAGGGAGACCGAACGAGTGCCCGATCGAGCATGTCAAGCAATTCAAAGACCTATGTGAGACCATCTCGACGGATGACGAGACTCTTGAGTACGTGCTACTCAAAGCCTTCAAGTGGTCTTTGGGAGGCAAAGCTTTGCATTGGTTGGAGAGCCAAGCACCTCATTCTATCACATCATGGAGGGCTCTCAACGACTCATTCTTGATGAAGTTCTTCCAATCCACCAAGACGACGAAGCTTAGAAGGAAGATTGCTAGCTTTCAACAAGGAGCTCATAGGCCACTTTTCGAGGCATGGGACCGGTTCAAGGAGATGTTAAGGGCGTGTCCAACACATGGGCAACAACCTTATGTCCTTCAAGACATTTTCTTCCAAGGAATCAACCCCGCCACCAAGGATAAATTGAACCTCTATACCGATTGTGGGTTCATTGACTTGCCTCCGGAGCAAGCATGGGAGTTGCTTGACAAACTCTCGGATTACGAAGCCATGTATGGAGTCAATCAAGTGGGCAAGGAAGTGAGAATCCATGGAGAAGGTCCGAAGAGGCTCTACGATCCCAAAAGTGAAGAGGTGGACAAAGATGTGAAGATCTAATTCTTGGAGGATGAGTTGAACAAGATGAGAAGGAAGATGGGTCATCTCCAACAAAACACAAGAGCGTGTGAAGAATGTGGTTCTTTGAAGCATGGAGCCCAAGAGTGCCCGAATGAGCTCCAAGTCCGATTGGCCGAGCAAATTGAGGAGGCCAACTATGTTCAAAGGAACTATGGAGGACGAGCCAACTTCAACAACAATGGAGGAAGGTGGAACCAAGGCCAAGCTAGTGGCTACAACAACAACTTCAACCAAAACAAGCCAAGGGCCCAACCACCACCATACCGACCTCCGGGATTTTATGAGCAAACACCACCATGGGCTCAAGATTTGAAGAATCAAGTCACCAACATGGAGAGAAAATTTGATGATCAATTCAAGGAGTTGGGTGTGTGGAGAAGGCAAGTAGATAACCAATTTGTTCACATGGCGAACCAACTTCCAAGAGAAGAAGGGAGACTCCCGGGCCAACCCGAGGAGAATCCCCGTGCTCTGCAACAACAAAATGAAGTTCGAGCCATAGGATTGAGAAGTGGACGGAGTTTGCCCGAACCACAAGTTCCAAGAGCAAGAGAAGAGAGTTGGACCGAGTTACCCAGCAACTCGGGCCCGACGTACTCAGATATCGATCCAGAAGACGGAGGAGGTCCCCTGAGTCGGACCGAGGTAGAACCCAAGTCGGGCCCGACATGCCCTGAAGTCGGCCCGAGTTACCCAGATGCACCCTGCTCCCAGTCCGAGATGCTTGACGTCGGTCCCGACGTCGATCCAACATCAGTCCAAGCTGAGATCGTTGAGAAGGAGAAAGATCGATCCAAGGAGGTGGATCCAAGCTAGAAGCAAGGTGCTACCATTCTTCCATATCCTATGAAGAAGCCCAAGGAGATCGTTGAGGGCAAGTTCAAGAGGTTCTTAAAGCTTTTACAAGGCTTGAACATCACCATTCCATTCACCGATGCTTTAAGTGAAATGCCGTCCTATGCAAAGTTCTTAAAGGAAATCTTGAGCAAGAAGAGGTCAATTGTGGAGATGCAAGATGAAGTCAAGATCCTAGAGCTACCTCAAAAGTTAGGTGATCTCGGAAGATTTGCCATCACGATAGGGATAGGATCTCAAAACCTCAAAGCCCTTTGTGATCTTGGGGCAAGTATATCGGTGATGCCTAAGAGTATATGGAGGTGAGCTAACTTGGGAGACATGGAACCGGTCGATATGAGTCTTACCATGGCCGATGGTTCATCAACAAAGGCCACCGGTATTTTAGATGACGTCCCGGTTCGAGTTGGAAGATATTTTGTGCCCGATGATTTTGTGATCTTGGACATGAAAGAGGATCCGATGGTGCCCATTATTCTTGGGAGGCCGTTTCTTGCTACGGCGGGTGCCAAATTCGATGTGAGGAATGGGAAAGTCACTTTCGAGATTGGTGAAGAAAAAGTGGAGTTCCATTTCGACAAAGCTCTCAATGAACCGGATGCTTTGGCAATTTTGAAGTTGGAGGAAAATGCTAAGCGTAAGAGAGAAGAATTGGAGCCCACGAAAGAGGAAGAGACACCTTTGAGAAGTCAAGACATGATCAACATTCATGAGCTAGAAAGGGAGTTGCACAATCCACTTGAGAACCATGAGGAAAATAGCCCGAGAAACCATGAAGAGTATCCTTCTTCGTATCCTTTTGATGTGGGAGATTCTTACATTTGCTTAAGTGATTTAAAAGAGGATCAAGAGGATAGTTTCATTTGCTTAAGTGACCTAAAGGAAGATTTAAGTTACAATGTGATTGAATCCCCTAGAAATTCTCTAGATGCTTTGGATGTTTGTGATGTAGGTAATGAAGAGCAAGTTGAGAAGATGCAAGAGATACCCACCTACACTTTGGAGGAGACGAATGATGGAAAATTTGGAGGCCACGCTTTCATCAAACACAAATGGTGGTGCTTTGGTTATGAGGAGAATGGAGGTGCATATGACAAGGAGGATCAATTCACCGTCTTTCACCCTCCTTGAAGGGTAGAGGTTAGAAGTCAAGCTAGTGACTCAAAAGAAGCGCTTCTCGGGAGGCAACCCGGGTTTAGTAGACTCATTTTCGTAGTTTCTAGTTTGTTTTTCTTTGCTTTAGCATAGATTCTTCCTAATCTCTTCTCTAGCATGTATTTTGTGGATATTTGTGTTATGTGAGCTTGATGATCATGTGTGGTATATGTGGAAATGATGCAATGACTTGTGGGTAAGAATTGCTAAGCCGAGGGAATTTTAGGAACCAAAATCGGGTAGGACCGAGGTCCCAACGTCGGTCCAAGCTAGCCGATTACCTTGGTCTTGATTTTTGAGGGAAATTCCTATTTTACCCTTCTGACCTACCTTTGTATTCTACCCCATTTAAGCCCCTTTCCTATACCTAACATCCATCACCTCCATAACTACCTTCCCAAAATACCTATTCACTCTCAAAAACCCCAATTCGATCCCATCCCCCTCCATACTCGAACCACCAAGAAATCTCACCATAAAAATTCGATCCAACCCCTAGCATCCACAAACATCGATCCTCAAGCCAATATCCAAACCAAAACCCCATAGATCTTCATCCCTCTTCTAGATCTAGAAGAGAAATTTGGATTCTAAGAAGTTGTTTGCTAGAAGTCTTTGATTCTTCATATTTGGTATGTCAATCTCAATCTCTACTTGATTCTTTGTGAATTGCATGCTTTCATTGCTAGAATTGAGAAATGCCATGATTGAGTGAGCTTAGACCTTGAGCATCCATGGTGATTTGCTTGCTTTGTGAAATTTGAGCTTAATTGTTGCTAAATCCCACTTAGAACTTCGATTGATGATGAGAAATGGTTGATTTTGGATTTTAGGAGCATGATAGAGTGTTTAATGGGTGCTTCGAAGTGAAAAGTCAGATTAGAGTCGGCCCGAGGTACCCAGTTCCTCGGGACCGAGGTTGAATGTCGGTCCAGAGACTCGGACCGAGGTTGTGAACCTCGGACCCGATGTCTTCTGAATGTCGGTCCTGCTCTTTTCGAGTTTCTCTTGTGTGTACTTAGGGATTCATGAGCTTGGATGTCGGTTATAGCATGTTTATCATGATATGTCTTGTGGCTTGACCATTGATATGTGACCCTTTGTTCATGCATGATTGAATTTTGTGGATTGAGTGTGTTAAGAATAAGTATGGGGTCATCTCCTTGCATGATTAGTTGTTTGTTGAGGAAGTAGGTTCTCTTGTTGTGAATGTATGGATTTTATCTTGGAGTTCTTTGTTTTTGATTGTGTGTAGGTACCATGACTACCCAAGCATCTTCTTCAAGGATGGAGAAAGCCACTAGAAAGTCCAAGAAGTCAACCAAGAGAGTCCAAAGGATGGACGATGTGCGTTTTGAGGATGAGGACGTGGGTAGAGAGTATGAGCGTCTCATGGGTCTATCTCACCACACCCGGTGGTTAGATTGGGAGTCAATTCAAAAGATGTGCATGGATGAGGCTCTTACTCGGTGCTACTCCACCATTGGGCTCAATGTCTTGCTAAGGTGCAACAACACTCACTATCCCGCCTTGACGTCCGAGTTCATGGCGACTTTCAAGTGCACCTATGAGGGAGTCGAGAGTGATGGCATGATTTCCTTCCAATTAGGCAACGAGTTGCAAGAACTCTCTCTCCGGAATTTGGCGGTTTACCTTGGATTTCCTTTTCCGAGAGAGGAGGCCTATGTTGACAATGAGAAGGTCGACTATCTTTGGAAGTTTGTAGCCGGAAGAAGTGAGATGAGGAAGGGCGCATCAACAAATGAGATAGCAAACCCACTCTTCCGAGTTATGATCCGAGCTTTGGGTTGTTCTATCTTTGCTAGACATGAATTGAGCAAGCCGATGAAGGAAGAGGCCATGCTACTCTATGAGATGTTGTTTGAGAATGAGAAGCCAATGAATCTCACATGGGAATGGGTGAAGATGGTGAGGGACTTCCAAAGTTCTTCATGGATTTACTTTGGAGGTATGATTGCCCGACTAGCTCACCGTCTCGAGGTGGATTTGTCTACCTACACGCCGGCACCATATGGCGTGGAGTTCATGGACCTCAAATATTTTAAGAAGGCCAATATCATCAAGGAGAAAGTTGTTCCCGGTTTCATTGACCGACTCATGCCTCACTCAAACTTTGGTAAGGTACAAGTCCCTTTGGGACCTCGATTCTTCGACCTCACATGCTACTACAATTGGTTTCAAGTATGGGCGGGCAATGTCAACCCTTTTGGAGAACCGGAGGGGACACTTGAGGTTAGGAGACGAGCACAACACATTCATTTCATTACTCCTCAAGCTTCCCCGGACACCGAAGAAGAGGAGCCCAACCAATATGAGTTCGTAAGGAGAGATGACATGGAAGTGGACGCGCCTAGAGGTGAAGAAGAAGAAGAAGATGGTGGATACCACAATTTGCTTACCGACCATGCCCCCACACTACTGGACCGAGGTGCATCTCAAGTCGGGCCCGACGTCCACCAACGTCGGTCCGACGCATACTTGCCCGATCCGGCCCCAAGCCAATTTGAGAAGGGTGAAGGAAGTGGAGCACAACAAGCACCACCAAGCTATGGAGGTTATGAGGGGTATGCTCAATGGTACGGGCCCGGGAAGGTGTTCCCCGAGCCAAACCAATCGGTGGATATGAACTTCTTGGCCAACCAATTGTCGCATCTCCAACTTCAACAATCCTCAATGCTTCAAGAGGCGCACCAACTCAACCTTCAACAACAACACCTCAACTTCCAACAACAACAATTTGCTCACCACCAAGAAGACTTCTAAGAGCAATTTGATGAGATGAACCGCAACATGGCATACATGAGACGTGATGTGGATGACTTACGAGCGGTTAAGGATCAAAGGTGGACCGTCCAAGAGAGTTTCAACGAGTGGATGTCCGGGAGTTTTCCTTCCCGAGGAGATCAATGGATGCGTCCTGCCCCTGAAATCCAACCGCCAAGTCATGATCCTTCCCACGAACATGTGTACGAGCGTGAGCGGCAAGCTAGACTCCAACGAGGTCGACGTCGAAGACCTCCTTCCAACAACTAAGCCTCAAATGCCATGCATGGAATAAGGAAAATTGTGAGCTTTCTCTACTCTTCTCTTTACTTTTGAAGTTTGATTTCTTTTGATGAGGACATCAAAATTTTAAGTATGGGGTGGGTTAGAAGCTCATGATAGTTCCATGTTTGTTTTCATGTTTAGTCTTGATTTAAGGGATGTTTCATTTTGGGAAAGTGGCATGAATGATGATGATGTGATGAAGAATGATTGAATTTTATGGCATGAATGGATGAGTTTGTTTTGTGTTTGGGAAAATTTTCGAAAAAAACCATAAAAATTTAAAAATTGTGTGAAAAAGAACAAAAAAAGATTTTGTTTTGGACTAGGAATTCCCATCTTAGATGTCTAAAGAAGGCTAATGATGATGTGAGCATGTAAAGTCCTTTGCATATTTTTGGATAGTTTAGCCTTTAAATGGATGTTGCTTTTGATGTGATGATATCTTGCATGTTTTTATTGAGCACATGAGTTCTTAGATGAGTTTTGATGCAACTAAGCTAGAGTGAACCTTGTGAGATTATTTTAGCCATTTTAGGGATGTTTGTTCATATTGCATATCCCTCATTTTCTTGTGTGAATAGCTTAAGCATGCTAAGTAATACTTGTTATTGAGGTGTTTATCTATTTTCCAAGACCAATATGAGATTTGTTCTATGCTTTGTCACATTGATTTGAACTTTATTTCATTTAGTCACAAAATATTCCATATCCTACCTTGAAGATAAACCGTTGTTTGTAGCCCCGTTTTTAGCCTTAGACCTTTGCTTGAAACTCCTCAAAAATATGATTCCTAGCCTATATGACTTGACCCTTATGGGATTGGACTTTAGTGAGAGGTTTGGAAGAATGTTTGGAGAGTTGAGATTCTCTTTGGTAAAGGGTAAAAAAAAATGGAGTTATAAACTCAAGTGGGTAGTGCATCTTTGTGAAAAAAAGAAAGAAAAGTTGGAAAAGTAGTGGATCGAAAGCAAGTGCTTAAGTGAAGAAAATGGTTCGGACCGAGTTCAAAGGGACCTCGGGCCCGATGTGAGTTCAAAGTCGGTCCAGTGCAAAATAAAAAAAAAGGGGTGTGAAAAATCCAACAAAAAGTGTAGTGCAAAGATGAAGTGGAATGATAAGTGAAAATGTGGGTTGAAAGAAGAGAAAATCAAAGTCTTTTGGGTGAGTGAAGTTGAAAGTGGAATAATTTGGTGAAGTTGGTGAGAGACTAGAAAGTTCAATCCCCTTGTAAGCACCACAAGACCAAAGTAATTCCCACCTTATGAAATACCAAAAGCCCCATTACAACCCGGCCGAATGGAACCTCTTTGAGGACCTCCATTGAGCCAAGTTCTTATTCTTTGTGTGCATTGTAATAGGCATCTCTAGGTGGAGGAATTGGTGATATTAGCTTCAATAGTAAAGTCTTTGCTTGCATGATTTTGAGTATGAGTGTTCATTGCTAAGCCTAAACACATGATGAGTGATACACATTTCCACATATCTAAAGTGAGGCTTTGTTGCATTAGACTTTATTCCTTGAACACTTGATCATGTGTGATGATGTAATCTTGCTTGTATGTCTATCACTTGTGCTTACTTGATTTTTCATATGAGGCTTTACTTGAAGATTGTGCTTCGGTCTTGCTTACTTTGTTATTGCTTGAGGACAAGCAAGTTTAAGTATGGGGTATTCTGATGTCTCTCATTTTGGAGGTGTTTTAGTAGTTAATTTCCCTTGTAAATATGTGTTTTTCATTCCTTTCTTTGTTAGTTTCGTTCCTTCTTAGCTTAGTTCCCGGTTTTCTTTAAGAGTCGGAAACTATGCGAGTTTGCTTTGATTTGTAGGTAAAATGGCAAAGAACGAGGATGTTTTGGAGGAGCTTATGAAGGAGCCAAGTCAAGGAGCGGAAGAGCCAAGCCAAGAATGAAGAGGAACCGAAGGAAACCCAAGAAGAAGACAAGGATTGAGGCCCAGGACCGAGCACCACCATATCGGGCCCGAAATCGAGCATCCAGAGAACAGGACCGACGTTCCCAACGTCGGGCCCGATGTTGCCCCGTGTCGATCCGAGTCGGCAATGGAGAAGATTGTTCCCCAAGGCATATTTTTAGCAACTTTCCACATTTGCCCCTTTCTAAATTGGGAATTCCTTGGTCCCCAATCTTAGGAAGCTATAAAAAGAGGTGATTAGAGAACATTAAGGCATGTTTGGATAGACCACAACCCAAAATCACTCTCTAGAGACTCAAGGAAGACTTGGAGAGCAAGGAGAAGAAGGGAGGAGGAGAAGAGAGGAGATCGGCGGCCTAGGGAGGAAGAGTAGTGAGTTTTGTACTTTGTTTTGCTTTGATTTGGTAGAATTAAGACTTGGATCTTGTTGACACTTTGAGATTTGAATGCAATTTGGCTTTGTGTTGATGTTGATGATTGAGATTTGCTTGCTTTTCCATTTGATTGCTTGTTTCTCTTACTTGATGGAGTAGATTCCATAGTCTTGGGCTATGGGGGAATCCCCTAGCTAGGATTGGGTGTGAACCCCCAATTCCATAGCCTTTGAGTGCTTGATCTATGAATCCTCTCTACAGTAAGCTTCAATTCTCTTGTGAAAACAAGGGGCTTAGGGCTTGTGATTGGTAGGAGTAAGCGAGAGCAATCTCGAACCCAATCACTAGACCTAACATCGAAGGAGAGTGAAAACTCCCTTGGGTCAAAGTGTAGAGTGGAGGGATCGAAGGCTAGCAACCTCGATCTCATAAGGATCAACACTTATTGGCTGAATTGGGGTGGAATTACCCAAGTCTAGTTAGGGAGGGAACCCAAAAACCCAAGACCGATCTACCAATTTTTGCCTAATCGAGTTACCCAGTCCTCGGGCCCGACGTTGAGCTAAGTCGGTCCCGGCCAAATCAACCTCGATCCACTCTCGGACCGAAGTGACCTGTGTCGGTCCGAGGCGATTTCTCTCGTTTTCCTTCGTTTTACCTTTCTTTTACACTTGTTCTAGTCTTTTCGGGTACACTTGACGCACGAACTCCCGTGTGTTCTACACCCTACCTCTTTACTACAAGTGAGGTTCGGTTTTATAAATTTAAAATTGTGAGACCCTTCGATCCCGGACCGATCACACTAATAGTTGAATTTGGATTTCAGGTATCTCCAAGTCAAAGTCCAAGCCCTGCCCCTAGTTCTGTCCATGAAGATCACAAGGATAAGGTGAGCAATAAAGCTCCACCACCGGTACCTGCGAAAAAGGGCAAGGAAGGAGAGAAAAAGAAAGACGAGACGAAGGGGAAGGCTCCTTCGCCGGTGCGTGTAAAAAAGGATAAGGAAGGAGAGAAAAAGAAAAACGAAGGTGAAGGTGATGAAGGCAATGAGGTCTGTGATATGGGAAAGTTGTTTTGCAAGGACACCAAGTCAATGGTTGCTTGTGTTCAGGTTGTTTATGAGGGTAATTTACTACTGCTAATATTCACTGTCTTTCAATGCCTAATCTTTTGAAGGTGGAACTTGATGTATAGCATTATATTGGTACATTGATCTGTTGGATTGAGTGGTCTGGTATGAGTTTTGAATTCGGTTGGTTATGGTTTAAGTTTAGTTAAGATGAATCGGTGCGTTCTTCTGTTCTGTTTAGAAATGGTGTGATTTAGTAGATGCTTAATCAATTGTTAGTGTAGATGCAAACCTTTAGTTTCAACTAATGTTGATTAGCTTCATTTGACAAAATTTGTTCATTATGCATTTTATAAGGTGATGGATGTGTGAGGGATACATAGAAAGCAAAACAAAGGACAGAAATCTGTCAACACAAATCTTTACATTCTTCTTGTTTTCTTATTTCCTATTGAACTGACATGCAATTCATAGTTTGACTGATGAACTGAAGATTGTACATTTTTTATTGTTGGATATGAAGACTAGATTAGCTTACCTGGTGTTATATGCTAAATCTAAAGGATGTTGTTAAAACACCAGGTGGACGAATCAGTGACCAATTTGGACCACCGTATCCCTCCAATTATGAAACAAGTTTCAAACAAAGCTTTCTCAGCCACTCAAAAAGGCCCTAGAGGTAGCTTGCGCTGTTATCTCAGAGATTCAACGCGATGGAGTGGTGGGCACTGCAAAGAACACATACGTCAGGTACGAACCCGTGGCAAAAGAACACATACGTCAAGCCGTCGAATAAGGCCCCGAAGACGACGACCATCAAGGAAACCCTCCTTAACGCCGAGATTCTACACCACCGATTTCGACGAGATGGAGAGGCTGTTCAACGCCGAGATCAACAAGTAGCTCAACCAGGAGGAGTAAGTCAGTAAGGAGGTTGCTGACAATATTGATGGGCCCATGAGACAGATCTTTGTGGAGTTCCTTAAGAGATCTTGCACTGCTGAGTTCTCTTGCTTCTTGCTCTACAAGGAGTTTAGTGAAATTCGATTTGTTGAAATAATTTTAGATTTTTTTCACGTAGTTAATGTATAATTTGTTATATTCGTTCTATTGAGGCATGGGACTAAGTTTTCAAATATATGTACTATCTTTACTAATAAATTGTTTCTTCGTTCATGTACCATCTTTTCTAATATGTGAACCACGACATAATAGATGTGAACACACTCATCAAATATGTAAACACCCAAAGAAAATACGTGAAGATTAAAATAGACATAATAAATTGTTTCACCCATTAAAACTTATTTATACTTATTTAGGCGTCCTATAATGCATAAACTTGAATGTATTAAAAATTTAGCCATCAACCCTTTTCTCTCTATCTTTACTTGATATTTTTGTCGAATTATCTTACAAATTTGTTTGCACTATAGCTCAACTTAGAGAGATCATGCTTTATAAAAGTAAAAATTTGAAAGCTTTACATATATGTGTGCGAGAATTTGACTACTTCATATGTGAACATACGTCAAGAATACGTGAACATGTTAATCAAATACGTGAACACAACTTCTTCATATGTGAACGCAAATCTAAAATACGTGAACACAAGTACTTCATATGTGAACGTATATCTGAAATACATGAACGTGATACTCAAATACGTGAACACAACTACTTCATATGTGAACGTACATTTAAAATACTTGAACATGATACTCAAATACGTGAGCACAACTACTTTATATGTGAACGTACATCTAACATGATACTCAGATACGTGAACATTATACTCAAATATGTGAACGCACATCTAAAATACGTGAACATGATACTCGAATACGTGAACACACATCTAAAAATACGTGAACATGATATTCAAATACGTGAACACTAGTTTATTACCGTGAACACTAGTTTATTACCCGGGCTCTTTGTAATTAAAATTGATATGTACTTATTTTGGTGTAAATTGATATTTTGTAGAGTATAATATTAAATATTAAATCATTATTCAAATATTGAATGTATAATTGAAGATGAAGTATAATAGTAGCACATAAGATGTAAAAAATGTTGTCTATAACATATAAGTTTTCCATCTAAAATGAATAAAAAGATGAATTTTTTGGACATGTTATTCTGCATCAAAGAGGTTATAGGTCAAAATCAATCATGAAGTTCGGCAATCACTTGAATATTGTTGTTGGTCTTCCATGAGGGTCCCTAAATCACAAGAAATGAGAAGAATAATATTATTTATAAAATTTAAAACGAAATTTGATATACCTGTAGATATTATATGTTATTATTTGTGTATAAATTGCAAATATAATGAATTTATATACCTATAGATATTAAGTTCTGAAAGACTTCTTTATAAACAACATTCGTAGTTCTATTCTACAGTCGACCTTCTGAATCGCATATTAAAATCTTCAATCCTTTCTTTGTTGTAACTCTGGATACTACAACATATAGCTGACCATGTGAGAATACCAGTCTAGGAAGATATAGACCTACTTGAGAAAGCGATTGCCTTGACTTTTGTTAATGGTCATAGCTGTTATTGTTAGACAATAATACTTATTGTCTTTATTGCTTCTGTCTAGAGTGTGTCCAGTGTATTTCTTAGGTTCCCTAGGTGCTATTTATTGCATTCCTTCCTGCCTAATTTTGTAGTATAAATATAGGCTTCTTGTCTGAGAATAAAATCATCTCTTTTCATCCTAAATCTCTCTCAATAGCAAAGCAAACTATCAAAGGGAACTACTTCCTCTGAAACCGGATCGGATATCTAGTATCTGATGGTGTAAGCAACATGCGAGGTATAAGAACATCGTCCCCAACTTTGATTCCTGAAAGTATCTTTGCTTCAATCACATGATTATCAAACTTTGTGATTAACAACCTTGTACCATTACATAATCCCGAAAATTGATCGATATTCCTGATTAGGAACACCTACTTTCAGTCTCAACACATGGTTTCGCACACCAGAGCATTGGATTGTGTTTAGGTATTCCATCGAATAAACTGGGCCATGATCTGCATTGTTATCTTTAGACTTGCAAATACTATCTGAGTTAAGGTATACCTTTTCTTCTCCGTAAAGTTGAGATATAGGTAATCATTTACTTGACGAACGACATCATGAGTTGGTGCAAGAATAACCCTCTCTTGGAAGTATTGTCGAGGATTTGTAACACCAATAAAAGATGGATATACAATTTGTACAATAATTGCAATCGGATTGGTGGTTTCAGTGATTAGTAAATCGGAAGATATCTCAATTGTTGCTTCACCGTCGTTAGGACCGCCTTCTATCCCATCCCCAACTCTCAATATCCATTATGAAAAGTTTTTTGCCTCAAGAACTTTTGAATTTGTACATCCATGCTGCAACCTCATGTTTCTAGTCAGTCTTAGAACTTTTCAATACTTCCATAAGTAAGAAGAATTTATTGCATCATACACAATATCTTGTCTTCCTCTGGGCACAACAGGCAAAATTTGCCTAAAATCTCCAACGAACACTACAACTTTGCCCCCAAACGGTTGTTCATAGCTGTTTGGATTTGAAGACCGCATAACATCTCTTAAACTTCTATCCAGTGCTTCAAAGGCATATTTATTAACCATTAATGGGGCTTCATCCCATATTATAAGCTTTGCCTTTGGTATCAATCCACCTAAGTCCGTACCTGGTATTATGTGAGATGTAGATTCTTCATGCACCATAATTGGTATTTGAAAGCGTGAATGAGATGTTCTGCCACAAGGAATAAGAAGGGAAGCAATTCCGTTGGAAGCAACATTAATAACAATTTCTGTACTAGAGCGAATTGCAGTAGAAAGAGATCTCCATATGAAAATTTCTCCTGTGCCACCGTATCCATGTAAAAAGAAAACACCTACGGTTTCCATCAACTACTTGCATAATTTCATCATACACACCTTTTTGTTCATTTGTAAATTTTGAAATTAGGTCCTCATGCTCATCAAGCATTTTTTCCCTATCATATTGAAGCTCATCCTGAATAAGGTAATTTAAGACCATCTGAAACCAAGCTCTGATCAGGAAAAGGCATTGATGGGTAATTTTCTAGAGCTCCACCTTTTTGTTGTAGGAGTTTTTTAATCTCAGCAAGGGCATAATTTTACAATTTCTCCTCACTATGTCGTAAGCCTATAAATATATAAAACTAATAATATACGTTACATGTAACATGTATTATACCATCTATATATCGTATACATGCATATTGATAGAATATGTGATATACTAAAATGCTATTGTATTTAATAAATGTTATGACTATTAATATAATGGAAAAACGTACCTTCATTTTGTAGACTTTTTTTTTGGAAGCAAGAATATCTTCAGACAATTCTTTCCATGTGTTTGCCTAAACATATTCGGGTCTAGACATACTGCCGGAGATCAATAGCATAGCAAGAGCTTGCATCTTTTACGCCATCAATATACTCTCTTTCATCATCTAGTAGTCTTAAGGCAAAGCATGCATCTTTAAATGTAGGATGAATAGTATCATCGATTGTCTTAATATCATCATAGGATGTTCGACCTATTTAATAAATTGACGATACGTCAAATTCTGTCATATTTACTAAAATTCTTAGATAATATCTTTCACCACTTCTAGGAGAAGCATTGTAAATTCTGTCATACGATGATCTATTATTTTTTCTCTTTTGCCATGTATATTTCTCTGTTGACCATCTATATTTTAAAAAAAAAATTGACGATACGTCAAATCTCTTGGTTCCGGATGATTTTTATTGTAGTCAATCCAAGCCTCAAACATAGATCTATTAGCACCAACCTTGTTGACGACATTATCAATAACATCATCATCGTCGAAAATAACATTTTGCTCACCCTCGAGATGGAAGTTCAACCTTTGTATTGGTGTAGTGCGAAAATGAATGTCAAAGCACAAAACACGCCAAACCGCTTCACAAGAAGACACATGTCTGCTAAATACAAATGACTAATTACATTTAATGATATTTAGCCTATCTTACAATTGCATATTATAATATTGATAATTAATGTTTTCCTTAGAAATATGTATTCATGCTAATCGTATCTATATATATACGTACACGTACTACACTCTTCAAATTGACCGGTCAATTTTTTTGTTTCAATCAAGTATATATGCTTGTAATGATCAGGTAATAAAGATAATTAGATTTTGTTGCATTATCTTTTTATTACGTTGAAGATAATTTACTATAGACAAAAGGGAGGAAAATAATAATTGCTTAAATAAGGTTATTAACAAACTCTGATCTCAAAAAAAAAGGACTCATGTAAATAGTAAACCAACCTAATCCATTACAATTTGATGATACTACTATAATACTATATGAAATCTTGACAAAAAAAACGTAATCTTAACAAAATCTTAAAAAGAGAACACGTATCTATCTTGATTAATTAGTTTTCAATTATCGTTTATGTAAAGCGTATTTAATTAAAAGATGTATCAAAACAAAACGATAATTAATTAAACAATATAATCAAAGATAATTAACTAAAAGATAAACGTTTATCTTTGTTTCAATCTGTTTTTGATTTATTTTAATAGATATGGATGGATAGAAAAATGTCATAATAAATCACTTAATTAAAAATAGGGTGGGTGGTTTACAAATATGTTAATGACAAAAACGCCCTTAACTGCTTCAGGTTTAGAAGTATATATATATTGATTATACTCAAATACATAAACGCACATCTAAAATACATGAACATGATACTCAAATACGTGAACATTATACTCAACTATGTGAACGCACATCCAAAATACGTTAACACATATTGGAACATAAAAAATTGTTTGTGCACTCATATACCATCTTTTATTAAGATGTGAACGCTGACATGAAATATGTGAACAACTTCATCAAATATGTGAACATCCTAAGAAAAATGTGAATATAAAAAACCCTTTCAAAATACGTGAACATGATACTCAAATACATGAACATTATATTCAAATATGTGAACGCACATCTAAAATACGTGCACACATATGTGAACATAAAAAATCGTTTGTGCACTCATATACCATCTTATATTAAGATGTGAACGCCAACATGAAATATGTGAACAAATCCATCAAATACGTGAACATCCTAAGAAAAAACGTGAACAAGATAATGAACATAAAAAATCGTTTTTACATTCATATACCATTTTTTACTACGATGTGAACGCCGACATGAAACATGTGAACAACTCCATCAAATATGTGAACATCCTAAGAAAAAACATGAACAAGATGACGAACATACAGAAATCATTTCTACATTCATATACTATCTTCTACGTAGATGTAAACACCGACATGAAATTGGTGAATAACTCCATCAAATATGAGAACATCCATGGGTTATATACAAATTAAATTGGCGGAATAGCCCATGGGTTATATACTAGGCCAGGGTACCAACTATTTATAGACAATGTATGCCTAATTAGTAGATGTGATATGCTCTTACTTGCTTGAGTTTAATTTGACCACGTAAAACTAGCCAATGTGAAAATCTAACATTAATGAACAATGGGATAAATTAAAACGTACTCATGTAATGAAATACATAGTAATATATATACTAGTGCTACACTAAAAGGCAAGAGATCCTAGTTGTTTTGTTGACCAACTAAGCATATCTTTTGTTGTGTGTTTAGTGTCCTAGAACCAATCAAGTTGATGAATTACAAGCTATCCCAAACAAGAGAAAAAAGAAAGACAGTACACAGATTGTAACTAGAACACATAGCAAGTACACAGATTGTGACCTTCTTCAGCAAGTTCCTTGTCCATTTGAACATCTACAAGATCTCTGATTGGCAAACTGAACTACAACAAGCTAGAAAAACACACAAAAAAAAAAAAAAAAAAACAAGAGCCAAAATTATATGTGGCACAAACAGATCTAGCTATAAGCAACATTTGAACTTTCAACTCGAAGCATTATTATGCCCATATGTGGCTCCAAGAGCTCCAATTTGCATGCATAAACCAGACAATACAATCAGAGTGAAAGTCACCAACACCTACTTATTCAACACAACAGAACGGTTGACCACATCAACACTAGCAAATTACATTCCTAAAATGGAGCATTTTCTCAACAATTCGCAAGAGGTAGCTGAGAAATTAGCAAAGCCCATCTCCAAAAAAGTTGCACCATTAACGAACCCGAAAGCAGTTGCCGTTCCTGTCCTGAGCTGAAAGTTATCAAGGTCTCTTCTGGCAGCTTATTGGAATGTGACTCCGAACAGAGCGCAGCTCACAAACGTGACCGAAAGAGGAAGTACCAATCGAGGAAGATCGGTCACGTGCACCAGCGAGATCGGCAGGCTAGCTAGGGTTCCGACAAATGCCGAGATCAATGCTGCCTTTACAGACTCTAATCGCGGCGTAGATGTACCATGACGTCGTCCCGAAGGTTATATCCGATCCCAATTGCACGTTCCACGCCGATTTCGCCACCAGCAAAATGCTCATCAAATACACCGTCGCTTTAATTCCCCTCACACACAACTAACTACGGAGCTCCAATCGATCGATTCAGAGCTTGCTAACTCGATCGGAATGTCGGCGGCGACCTTGTTGATTAGTCTCTCAGCTTTTTGGGGTTTTCCTCCATGGAAAAACACTCAAATTTAAAGATGCGTAAGCTACGCGAGACAGTGAAATTGCAGGTAGGAATGAGGTGGCGAGAGAGATTTGATTCAAAATTGTAGATGATCTAGAGGAGAGAGATCTGAGAAGTGAAGAGGCTCCCAAAAGTGGACGATAGTGCAGGCGGGAGCAAAGGACGATTATACCATAATCTTTCCTATAATTACAAAAATACAACCGTGTCAATTTAAAACTGGATTCCCATATCTAACTTCTCCTTTGGATCTCAACCGTAGATTTTCCTAATCTAGTGGTTGTTATTTATTTAGAGTTTGTATCTTAAGGGGGATTTTTATCTGAATCAGCCTCTTAGTTTACTTATATTATTGTTTATTTTTTTAGCAATTAACTAATGCTTTTCGGTAACATTGATTTACCATTTAGCAAGAAAACTAGTTACACATACACATATTTTATTACCTTGATCATACTTGTAAATTCGTTTGGTCCAACTTAATTATTTTAAATTAAAAAACATGATAGGTACAAAAATTAATCATTTGATTATATTTATCATATAAAAGCTAACATATAAGATATATTGTTATATATTACACTAATAATTGTATACTAGAAAACATATCGGACATGGGAAAGCATGTCAGGAAAATATTAGAAGTTCTTAATAATGTCATGGTATATTATAAAACATCAAAATTCTTAATAATGTCATGCTATATTTTTATTTAACGGCGGTATATTAGTATTACATGTTAGTTTTTTTTTGTTTTTTTGTGTTAGTTATGTCCTTTTTTCTTTAGTATCCATTTAAATACTCTATCAATCTATTTTATTTTTTTGTTGTCCAACTAAACCGCCGGTGGGAAGCTAAAAGACCACTCATTCATCTCAAAGGCTGCAATTAAATTAGGGAGACTTCAAGTGTTTTAGATTTCATGTAAAGATAAGGAAGAAAGTAAATAAGGGGGGCTAATTGAAAGCATCTCCATGTATTTGACCCCCTTTGGGGACAATTTTAAGAGTAGTACATATGCTTTCAAATGAATCATTTAATAGTTGTAATGATTCCTTTTATTTCAAATGAACCGCTTTTAATCCATTAGTCAGATTTGCTTATTCAACGAACATCAAACTCATAAGTATTTTTCGCTCCTCCGTCCAAAACTTTCTGGATCCGCCAGTGGGTACTACGGTAGTAAGATATTAACAGTGGTAGGAAGTAACGTTTGAAATAGTGTGATAAGTAAAAGATATACCTTTAATCTACACATATATAAATGTACGGGGAGATTTCAATGTGAGCCGTTTATTTTACAAATTAAGTAGCAATAGTGATTTTCTTGATGTGAGCCCTTCGTTTCCTCACCTGCTTGGCGGCTTCCACCTCCAACTTTCGTCCGTCTTCTTTTGAGTCCTCCACCTACTGGTTACTTGTGCCCGTTGGCTTCCTTCCACTCCTCCACCTCCTTCTTCCTTCCACCTCCTCCTTCCACGTCCTCCTTGCTTCTGTTCTTTCTTATCGTCCACGTCCAGCTTCGTCCACCTCTTGCTTCCTCCGTTTTCATCTCCTTCTTCCACCTCTTGCTTCTGCTTTTCCTGCAATTCCTGAAATCTTTTCGCTGGCGATTCCAACTTCTTCCTTCTCCCGCCACTCAACACCTCATGTTACTTCTACACTTGCTTAATTTTTAATTCCTTATTTCATCCTCTAAACCTCTCACTTATCCCATACCCTAGATTTCTCAAGTAATTGATCCAAGTCTGGCTTGTTTATAATGTAATCCATGTTTTCTAGATTCGCAATCGATTTTGCTTTTGGATTAGCAGAATGGAATCGGAATTGCTTTGGGAAAGGAGCAATCGGCAGCGAGGAATCGACGGGTGGCGGAGGTCGCCTGTGGCCGAGGCATGAGACGCTTGCGTTGCTCCCGATTAGGCCCGATATGGGTTCCGATTTCCACGATTCGAGTCACAAAGCCCTCCTCTGGAACGAAATCTCAAGGTTCTTTTCTAGATTTGCAATTCCGTTTCTCTCGCACTGATGATGATACAGAGATGATGTTGTATCCCTATCTTTATTTCAGCATTTTATTATTTCTGAACTAAGCTTTTAAATTACCTAAACCAACCGGTAGAAGGATGTATGTAAACCGGTATAAACTCAAGGGTTTCAGTGTGTGTAAGGCTATAAAAGCCGATTTTTCCTTCTTGAGAAGCAAGCAAAGAAATAGTAGCCGTCATCTCTTTCCCCACATATCTCTGGCATTGATTTCTTGCTATTTTACCTCGGTTTGTGTTCTATTGCTAGCTGACCCTTGTAATTAAGTGTGCTTGATGTCGAACCATTGGTTCCTCATCAGCTTATCCTGCAGATTCCATCTCCTACCTGCATCATTGGTATTAGTAGCCACCCATCCTTTCGCCTGAAAGCATCCCGGCCAACGCTGAGCTGAGCAAGAGACTAGAGGAGATGCAGGCCGAGTTTTTGGCCGCTCAATTGAAGACTCAGGAAGCGCAAGCTAGGGCGCAAGACGCTCAGGAAGAGCTGCGGAAATCTCAGGAATTAGTAGGCAAGAAGCGAAGTAAGGAAATCTCTGACCTCAAAGCCATGATCGGACACCTCATCAGGCCTCCCGACCCACCCACCCAGTCGGTCCCCTCCTCTGGCCAGCACAACGGGCTCCCTTCAAACCAGGTGATCTCTCCAACAGACCGAGGCAATCATTCCTCTATCGGGATAGCGCCGGCAACGACCTCCGCTTGGGGCTCCATATTTCCAAGGGGATTGTCTTCTCGTCTCACCAAGGTCGATTTTACCGAATTTGATGGCTCATCTCTTCGACCATGGCTCTACAAATGTGAGCAATTTTTTGCTCTTGACAACACCATGCCAGAATATAGGGTTCGTTTAGCCTCGTTGCACTTGGATGGTAGAGCATTGCAATGGCATCACAATTACATGAGGGAACGTTCATAAATCTTTCCATCGTGGTCCGAGTACGTCATTGATATATCATCCCGGTTCTGCGAGCTCATCGAAGACCCCTTAGCTGCGCTAGTTAATGTGAAATATCAGGGCAATGTAGATGCGTATTTGGATGCCTTTGAAAGTGTGCTTACTCGGCTGACTTTACCGAGGTCTCACGCTCTCAGTATATTTTGGCAAATCTCAGCCCCCAGATGCAATTACACACACGACAGTTCGATCCTACTACTATCCATCAGGCAACAGATTAGTGAAGCTACATGAATTTGCCAACAATGTGTCTACCAAGCCTTACAACTCCTTTCCCAAACACACCACCTCATCTCCAAACAAATTCCCCACCCTACAGAACACTCTACCCTCCATAAAACCACAACCACTAGCTATTCTTCCCACCCCCAAACCTCAGCTAGCGCCCCCAGAGAAAACCAACAGAAAGTTCACCGATGCGGAAATGCAGGATAGGAAAACCAAGGGCCTCTGTATGTATTGTGACGAGCCTTACACTCCAGAGCATGGGTCGAAACACCGTCGAGGCCAACTTCATTGGATCGAAGGCAATGACGACAGTGAGGACGATGAGCCTGTCTCCACTTGTGAGAAAGAGGTGCAAACTGACGACGGGTCAGAGTTGCACATCTCAATCCATGCGCTCATTGGTGTTAGTATGTTCAACACCATGTGAGTCACGGGATACTACAAAGACCGTCCTCTCCACTTCCTCACCGATTCGGGAAGTACACATAACTTTCTCGATTTCAAAGTTGCCAAAACATTTGGCTGCAAATTGGACCCTATTCGCTCCCTATCAATCTCTATTGCCAATAGAAGTACCTTGAGCTCATCCCACTCCTACAGAGGCTTCACATGGAAAATTCAGAGAACGACATTCACCTCCGATGTGGTTACTTTACCTTTGGGCTGTTGTGACCTTGTGTTAGTTGTCCAGTGGCTATCCACCTTGGGGCGTATTATTTAATACTTTGAAAACCTCAAGATGGAATTCATAGTACATGGTGAAAAGACAGTACTTCGTGGCATAGTGAATTCCAACTATCAGCAAATTAAAAGCTCCATGGATAAAGTGCATGAGCAGCAACCTCAATTTGCACTCATTCAGGTACATTCCAACCGTAGCTCTGCGTTCACACCTTCACTCCATCACATCACTGCTGTCCGCCAGCCTAACCCACCACCAACCAAGCCGGATTCTCTGCTTCAACAGTTCAAGCAGGTTGATGTTGTGCTTTTTAGTCGATTTTCTAGGTAGTTTTCTAGTTTGTTTTGCATGCTTTCACTTTGTGTTCGTGTGTTTTGCATAAGATTCCAACTCTCTTTCGAGGGTTGGAGTCACTTGTGTGTTGTTTCGTGTTGTGTAGGTATTTGGAGCCTTTTGGAGAAGTTTTTCATGCATTTTCGGAGCTTTCTAGGAACCGTTAGTTTTCGAGAGTCAAAGTGTCAAGAACCAAGATCCAAAGTTGCAACCAATGGAGCCTCAAAGGAGTGGCAAATCCTCAAGAAAATCAAGGAGCAAAAAGGCAGAAACATCGAGCAAGAGTCCGACCAATTGGAGCAAGAACGGAACAAAAACGAAGAAAATCTCACTTTCTGCAGGTGGTCGGCGCCGATCCCCATATGGTCGCGGCCGACCCCTCTCAGCACCCGAAGAAAATCCGTGTTGCGCAAGTAACACTTTTGGGCGGGATTTTCGAAACCCGAAAAAAAGCGGGCGGCTGTGCAGACTTGTGGCAGAGATGTGGCAGAGGAGGAAGCTTCCCTCTCTTGCTTTTGTGGGCTGCTACAAAGACCCCTTTTGTCTCCCTTTCAAATCAGCTTTTCTTCTTGAAAAAGGCTCAAAGGAGGGAGGGGAGAGGGGGCTAAAGAGGAGAAGAGGAGGGGAGGTTTGAAGAAGAAGAAAGGGACGGTGGAGAAGAAGAATTTGAGGGTGAGAGAGAGATTTCTTGTAAGGAAAGGTAGTAGAGAGGAAAGCTTGTGTTAGTGGTGTTCTAGGAAGAAGAAGACAAGGGTGTGAAGGAAACTTGTGGGTTTTGCTTAAGTTTGTAAGTTGAATCTTGAAATTAATTGAAGTTGCTTGCTTTGGATGATGTTTCCCTTTTCCATTTTGTTGTTTGTGTGCTTGATTATGTGTGAGTAGTTAGCTTGCTAGGGTTGGGGTGAAACCCACCATGAAAATGCATTCAAGACCTTGATGTTTGAATCCATGCTTAACTTGAAATCTCTGCCCTTAAATCCCTCTTTTGTGCTTAAAACCCTTGAAGAAGTGGAGCATGTTCTTGTTTGCAACTAGATTGAAAGGTTTTGTTGTGGATGTGGACTATCTGGGTTAGATGAAAGTCGAACCCTTAGAAGAACAAGTTGGATTTGCATGTTAACACCTTCATGAAAGTGGAGGCTTTTGATGTGTTCTTTTGTGATGAAAGTCACCCATGAGATTTTGAGTTAAGTTGGTCTCTTATCATTGTTTGAATGCATGTTCGTGTTGTGGTGAATCCCTACCCCTAGTTGTTTTTCCTTGATTTTCCCGAAACAAAACTTTCGTGCCCAAAATAGGTCGGCCGCGACCAGTTGCAGGTCACAGCGACCCCCTCTGAAGTTGTTTTCCGTGTGTTGTGAAGTTCTGTTTTAGGTCGGCCGCGACCTCCCTAGGGTCGGCTCCGACCTCCTCCCGAGACTTGTTGTTTGTGTTCGTTTGCTTGTCTTGTTTTGTTTTGATTGTTTTGCTTTCGTAGTTGTTTGCTAGACTATAGAGCTACTAGCTCCCGTGGACGATCCTGACTTCGCTATACTCAGTGGGGTCTTGACAAATTTATTTGTTAAGGTAAAACCCTACCAACACAGGTGTTCGATGAACCAACACAGTTGCCACCATTTCGGTCGGGGTTTGATCACCACATTCCTCTTCAACACGACTCAAACCCCATCATCAAACGCCCTTACCGATACCCAGCAATGAAGAAAGACATCATCGAGTCCTTAGTTGATGATATGCTCAGATCTGGGGCTATTCAAAACAGCGCCAGCCCATACGCCTCCCCGGTAGTGTTAGTCAAAAAGAAAGACGGCTTTTAGCGGCTATGTGTCGACTATCAGGATTTGAATGCTCAGACCATCAAAGACAAATACCCCATTCCTCTCCTCGATGATTTGCTTGATGAACTTGGGGGATCTACTCTGTTTTCAAAGCTGGATCTGCGCGCTGGTTTTCACCAAATCAGAATGGCGCCAGAAGATGCCCACAAAACTGCTTTCAAAACCCACTCCGGCCACTACGAGTACCTCGTCATGCCATTTGGCCTCTCCAACACCCCTTGCACATTTCAAAGCCTCATGAATGAAATTTTTCGCAATTATTTGCGCAAGTTTATACTCGTTTTTTTTGACGATATTCTGGTGTTTAGCAGGGGTTGGCAGGATCACTTGGAGCATTTGGGTATTGTCTTCTCTCTGTTGTAGCAACACCAACTCTATCTCAAGCCCTCTAAGTGCACCTTTGGCGCTTCTAAGATAGAGTACCTCGGCCATTACATCTCAGCCGATGGTGTCAGCACAGATCCCACAAAAATGCAGTCAATTTCAGATTGGCCTCTACCAAAAATAGTGAAACAAATTCGCGGTTTCCTCGGGCTTGCAATATATTACCGCCAGTTTGTTCTAGGCTATGGCATCATCTCCCGCCCTCTCACCGATATGCTGAAAAAGGATAATTTTCAGTGTAGCAACGACGCCTCTTCAGCATTCCAACGACTCAAAGAAGCTCTAACAACAACACCAGTCCTGGCACTTCCTGATTTTATGCAGACCTTCATCGTTGAAACAGACACTTCAGGGGCTGGTATCGGTGCTGTCCTAATGCAAAATCATCATCACATTTGCTTCATCAGTAAGGCGCTCAGTCCTCGCCACCAACTCTTATCCGTTTACGAGAGAGAGTTGCTCGTAGTGGTCTATGCTGTACAAAAGTGGAGCTCCTATCTGATTCAACAGCATTTTATTATCCGAACGGATCAGAAGAGCCTCAAATTTCTTATTGGTCAATCCGTTACCACTCCGTTTCAGCACATGTGGGTCGCTAAGCTTCTTGGTTTCGACTATGAAATACAGTATAAAAAAGGGCGTGAGAACGTCGCTGTAGATGCCCTATCTCGTGTCTCCCATGTTGAATTGCTACAGATGCACTTGACCTTTCAGAATCAAGACCTTTATGGCCCATTGCAAGCATCCTGGCAATCCGACCTTCACCTGGCAAAACTCATACAAGAGCTCCAAGCAAACCCGAACCATGCACCATCCCAAATTTTCTTATACAAATCAGAAGCTGAGAAGAAAAGGGAAATTGGTGGTGGGAGATGATCCCATCCTCAAAACCACCATTCTCAAGTGGTTGCACATTTCGCCCTACAGAGGTCATTCAGGCAGAGAAGCTACCACCCAAAGAGTCGCATCGTTGTTCTATTGGAAGGGAATGTACAAAAACATAAAGCACTATGTGCGCAACTACGAGGTCTGCCAGAAAAATAAACCTGATAACTCAGCCTATCCAGGACTTCTCCAACCCTTACCTATTCCCGAGGCGGTCTGGGAAGATATAAGCTTAGATTTTATTGAAGGGCTGCCTCCTTCCACAAAGAAGCACACGACCATACTCGTCGTGGTTCACCGGCTGAGCAAATATGCTCATTTTGTGCCTCTCAAACACCCTTTCACAACGGCAGATGTAGCCCAAGTGTAGACAATATCTTTAAGCTGCTTGGTTTCCCGAAGTCGATCGTGAACGATCGAGATCCTATCTTCCTCAGCGAGATATGGACAGAATTCTTTCTCTTGCAGGGCGTCCAACTAAACTTTCCTACAGCCTACCATCCTCAAAGTGATGGGCAGACAGAGGTGACAAACAAAACTCTTGGAACATACCTTCGGTGCATGTGTTTTTCCATACCGCACTCATGGAGCTCATGGCTTCCGTTAGCCGAATGGTGGTACAACACCACGAACCACACTGCATCCTAGAGCACAACATATGAAATTCTCTATGGTCAGGCCCCTCCTATTCATATGCCATACCTTCCAGGCGAGTTCAAGGTCATCTTTGTGGACCGATCCATGCAAAAACGAGAAGAACTAATCTCTCTTCTCAAGCACAACCTACAGCGCGCTCAGAATCGTATGGTTCAGATAGCTAATAAGCGCCGCTCTGATCGAAGTTTCAACATCGGGGACTGGGTGTATCTTAAGTTGCAGCCATACAAACAGATCACGCTTAAATCAAAGGGTCCACATAAGTTGTCTCCAAGGTATTATGGCCCTTATTTGATCACTGACAAGATAGGCAAGGTGGCCTACCAACTTCAACTTCCACCATCTGCTGCAGTTCATAACGTTTTCCACGTTAGCCAACTGAAATTGTGCCCCAACACTTCAACAACTAAACGTATGGAGCTTCCACCATATTTAGATGATGCCGGCACCATTAAAACCCCTGAATCCTGTTGGGCTCCTTCCTTAATTGGAGAAAACTAATCAAATTAGCCCATGATGATAGGCCCAACCCAAAAGAGAAGTCTAGAGTTTTTGGGTAGATTAAGGAGTAATCTAGAATTATGTATCTAGGATGGTAGATAAGATATTTTTGTGGGACATTCTAGAAATTAGGAGAAAGTTTAAAGCAAAAGAGAATTCTAGATTAGGATTATTCTAGATTAGGCTTTAATGAGGAGGTGCGTGCCATCCCTCACCTATAAATACATGTAGTGTGTGCCATTTTGAGCATCCAAGTGATCAAGCTCAAGTGAAGATCAAAGTGAGAGTCTTAGTGTGTGAGTGTGCCCACAAAATACTAGGCCTTGTAAAAATCTCTTTCCACATAAATACAAAGTTTAGTGTTTGTAATTAGTTGTCCAATTTCCCATCTTAATCCGACGAAGAGGGAAAAACCGAGGTTTCCCAACAGTGGTATCAGAGCCAGGTTCGTTCGTCGTCAACGATAGCTCGTCCGATTCAAGATGGAGGCCATTACTACACACGATGGTGAGATGTTCAAGCTCACGGCGGACAACTACTCACATTGGAGGACGATGATGGAAGACCACTTGTATTGCAAGGATTTGCAAGATCCCATCATCACCAAGACCAAGCCGGAAGGAAAGAGTAACAAGGAGTGGGATCTCCTAAACAGGAAGACGGTCGCAATGATCCGTAAGTACATCGATAAATCCTTATTTGAGCATGTTGTTGATTATACGAATGCTTTTGAATTATGGGAAAAACTTGATTCCCTAATTCAAAAGAAAACGCCTCGTAACAAAGCCCTCTTAATGCGACGGTTGGTAAAGATGGAGTATAAGGATGGGCAAAGCATGATTGAGCACTTGAACAATTTCAAGGGGCTCGTCAATCAGCTAAATAAGGCTGAGATGAAGGTCGAAGACGAAATGCAAGCCCTTCTACTCCTAAGTTCCCTTCCGGAGAGTTGGGACACTTTGGTGGTTACTCTAAGTAACTCCGCACCAGATGGAAAGCTTACCATGGACACCGTCAGTGATAGCCTTCTAAACGAAGAAGCCAGGAGGAAGGAACGAGGCCAGAATGCTCAATCGGAGGCGAACGTCGTGCACAACCGAGGCAGAGACGAGACACGTGGGCGCAACAGAACCCGAGGCCGAGATCAACCTCGAGGACGATCCAAGTCACGCTCAAGGATTACGTGCTACTATTGCGGCAAGTCGGGCCACATCAAAGCAGATTGCCGGACCCTTAAAAGGGATCAAAGGGTTGGCAACGTCAAACCGGATCAGTTCAACCCGACGAAGAAGCAAAGCGAGAAGAGCACTAGTGCCGTGGCAGACGAAGGTGAGGACGTCTACCTCATAGGGGAAGAAAACTTCCTTAACATCGCCTCTAATGATAGCTCTTGGATCGTCGACTCCGGTGCTTCCTTCCACGTCACCCCTCATGAGAGCTTCTTCTCATCCTACCAAAGTGGCGAATTTGGTAACGTCCAGATGGGAAATCAAGGTAGGAGTAAGATTGTCGGTAAGGGAGACGTTACCTTGACATCGAACCCCGGATGCAAGCTCGTCCTTAAGGAGGTAAGGCATGTCCCTGATATGCGCCTTAATCTCATATCAACTGGAAAGTTGGATGATGCCGGTCTCGCGAATCACTTTGGAGATGGCAAATGGAAACTCACCAAAGGAAGCTTGGTCTTGGCTCGAGGAACAAAGGAGGGGTCATTGTATGTCACACAAGCAAAGGTTCACACCGGGGAAGTGAACACATCAGTAGCTGACATGAAGCTATGGCACAGAAGGCTTGGGCATATGAGCGAGAAGGGTCTTCAAATCCTCGCTCGTAAGCAACTCCTCCCAAACTTGCAAGGTAACATTCTCGAACCATGTGCTGATTGTTTGGCTGGCAAACAACATAGAGTTTCCTTTCAAAGATCATCACAACCTAGGAGAAGAAAGCATATCCTAGATCTAGTGCACACCGATGTATGCTCTATGTCCGAAAAATCCCTTGGTGGTGCATCGTACTTTGTCACCTTCATAGATGACCACTCAATGAAGGTTTGGGTAAACCTGCTGAAATCCAAGGACCAAGTCCTTGAAGCATTCAAGGAGTTCGTTGCCCGAGTAGAGCGTGAGACGGGTATGACGCTTAAGAGTGTGCGATCAGACAACGGTGGTGAGTATCGAGGTCCGTTCGAAGCCTTCTGCAAAGCTCGTGGGATCAGGTTGGAGAAGACACCGCCTAAGACACCACAGCTAAACGGGCTCGCTGAGAGGATGAATCGAACGATTGAAGAAAGAGTTCGATGCATGCTCTCTCATGCCAAACTACCCAAGTCGTTTTGGGGAGAAGCTGTGATGACAGCAGTTGACGTCATCAATCTCACACCATCAGTTCCTCTGGAAGGAGATGTCCCGGAGCATATATGGTCAGGCAAGAAGGTCTCCTACAATCACCTGAAGGTGTTTGGGTGCAGAGCGTTTGTTCATATTCCCAAGGACGAACGGGCCAAGCTAGATGCTAAGACAAAGGAATGCATCTACCTTGGATCACCACGAGATGAGTTTGGCTACCGACTTTGGGATCCAGTCAACAAGAAGGTTGTTAGAAGCCGAGACGTCGTGTTCTTTGAGGATCAGACGATCAAAGACATCCAAAGATCGGAGAAGCCAAGGTCAAGAGCTAGAAGGAGCCAAGATGACAGCTCTCCTCCTGCACGACAAAATGATCCAGAGGAAGCAGATGAGAATGAAGATGCTAGTACAGGAGATGATGACCAAGATGAGATGGCGGAGCCAGAAGAAGAAACTAGCACCCCACCAACGCCTGAGCCAAGACGATCCACCAGAGATAAGAGACCGTCCACGCGATACAACCAAGAGGAGTATGTGGCACTCACGGATCAGGGGGAGCCTCAGAGTTACAATGAGGCTATCAACGACATCCACAAGGAGGAGTGGAAGCGAGCCATGCAAGAGGAGATGCAATCCTTGCACGAGAATCATACTTACAAGCTAGTGGAGTTGCCTAAAGGGAGACGTGCCCTAAAGAACAAGTGGGTGTATCGAATCAAATCCGAGGTGAGCAACTCAAAGCACCGATACAAGGCCCGACTAGTTGTGAAAGGATTCAACCAAAAGAAAGGAGTCGACTTTGAAGAGATATTCTCTCCAGTGGTGAAGATGTCATCAATCCGAGTTGTGCTTGGTCTAGCTGCTACTTTAGACTTGGAGATTGAGCAACTCGATGTCAAGACAGCTTTTCTCCATGGCGACCTTGAAGAGGAGATCTACATGGAGCAACCAGAAGGATTTGTGGTCCCAGGCAAGGAGAATCTGGTGTGTCGACTAGAGAAGAGTCTCTATGGTCTAAAGCAAGCACCAAGACAGTGGTACAAGAAGTTCGACACCTTCATGGCGAGCCATGGCTTCAAGAAAACCATGAATGACCACTGTGTCTTCATGAAGAGGTACGCTGGCGGTGACTTCCTAATACTCTTGCTTTATGTCGATGATATGTTGATCATAGGTCATGATCATAAGAAGATAGTTGCTCTAAAGAAAGATTTGAGCAAGTGGTTTGCCATGAAAGATTTGGGGCCAGCAAGACAAATTCTTGGGATGAAGATCACTCGTGATAGACCGAAGAAACTACTATGGCTATCCCAAGATCAATACATTGAGAAGGTGCTGGAGAGATTCAACATGCACAAAGCCAAGCCGGTAATTACTCCACTTGTTGGACACTTTAAGCTAAGTTCAAAGCAGAGTCCAACAAGTGAGAAGGAGAAGGAAGAAATGAAGAACACCCCATATGCATCAGCTGTAGGCAGTCTTATGTACGCAATGGTGTGCACTAGGCCTGACATCGCCTACGCAGTTGGAGTTGTAAGTCGTTTCCTAGCTAATCCAGGAAAGGAGCACTGGGCAGCAGTCAAATGGATCCTCAGATACCTACGTGGTACAACCAAGAGATGCTTATGCTTTGGAAATGGAAAGCTAGAGCTAAGAGGCTACACAGACGCAGACTGGGCCGGTGACCACGACTCCAGGAAATCAACGTCGGGCTACCTGACTACCTTTGCAGGGGGAGCAGTTTCATGGCAATCCAAGCTGCAAAAGAGTGTCGCCTTGTCCACCACAGAAGCAGAGTATATTGCAGCTACAGAGGCCTGCAAGGAGATGCTATGGATGAAGAATTTCCTACTCGAGTTAGGAGTCGAGCAGAAGAAATACATCTTGCTATGCGACAATCAGAGTGCTATCCACTTGGCAAAGAATCCAACCTATCACTCTCGGTCGAAGCATATCGACATACGATACCATTGGATTCGAGATGTCCTTGAAGAAAAGCTACTACAACTTGACAAGGTGCACACGGATGAAAACTGGTCAGACATCATGACCAAGGTAATATCGACCAAGAAGTTTGAAGACTGTTGTCAAGGCGCTAACATCTTAACACCTCCAAATTAAGTCGGGAAGGGGGAGATTGTTGGGCTCCTTCCTTAATTGGAGAAAACTAATCAAATTAGCCCATGATGATAGGCCCAACCCAAAAGAGAAGTCTAGAGTTTTTGGGTAGATTAAGGAGTAATCTAGAATTATGTATCTAGGATGGTAGATAAGATATTTTTGTGGGACATTCTAGAAATTAGGAGAAAGTTTAAAGCAAAAGAGAATTCTAGATTAGGATTATTCTAGATTAGGCTTTAATGAGGAGGTGCGTGTCATCCCTCACCTATAAATACATGTAGTGTGTGCCATTTTGAGCATCCAAGTGATCAAGCTCAAGTGAAGATCAAAGTGAGAGTCTTAGTGTGTGAGTGTGCCCACAAAATACTAGGCCTTGTAAAAATCTCTTTCCACATAAATACAAAGTTTAGTGTTTGTAATTAGTTGTCCAATTTCCCATCTTAATCCGACGAAGAGGGAAAAACCGAGGTTTCCCAACAAATCCATCCTGGACAGACAGCTGACCAAGTGGGGACGCGTTGCAGCAACAAAAGTGCTCGTCAAATGGCAAGACTCACCAATAGAGGAAGCTACCTGGGAATACCTACCTGATTTGCTGGCCAAATTCCCTGACTTCAATCCTTGAGACAAGGATGTCTTAGGGGGGAGTATTGATACAGAGCTGATGCTGTTTCCCTATCTTTATTTCAGCATTTTATTATTTTTAAACCAAGCTTTTAAATCACCTAAACCAACCGGTAGAAGTATGTTTGTAAACCGGTTTAACTCAAGGGTTCAAGTGTGTGTAAGGCTATAAAATCCGATTTTTCCTTCTTGAGAAGCAAGCAATGAAATCCATCTCTTTCCCCACATATCTCTGGCAATGATTTCCTGCTATTTTACCTCGGTTAGTGTTCTATTGCTAGCCGACCCTTGTAAAAAAGTGTGCTTGATATCGAACCATTGGTTCCTCATCAGCTTATCTTGCAGATTCTAGCTCCTACCTGCATCAGATGAAACTTTGAAGCCATAGTTTTATGAGTTTGGTACAAATCGCTTTTGGGATTCTGTAGCTTTACTGTGTTGTTGTCCGTTGGCCCAATTTCTCTTCTTTCTTTTCAATTTCAGGTACCCTCGCTATTTACCTCATCATGCACAGATTTTGGAAGCCAACTATAAATTTCCAAAGGAGTTAATTTACACAAGGCCAAAGGAGGCTACTCACTATAACTCTCAAAAGTGAGCTTGCAAATGTAAGAGGTTGATGTTAATCAATTGGTTTTTATGAAATGAAACCCATTATTTATTATTTATATAATCTAAAATAAGCGTGTTCTTTGCAGAGAATTACAACCCCAGAGATTATTGAAGGTGAATGGTTTCAAACAAATTATGGGCATACGGTTACAATGGAGTTTTTCGGGAGATGCAGCTCGAACAGCGATCAAGAGAATTTTGCTTTTGTTGAGGTCAGATTTGAACAAGATAGAAGCTCCACAAGTTTCAGTTTTTCTTTATTACAAACATTACAATTTCTTTAAATTTCTCTGAATCTATAACCAAATGCAAGATTTGGACTTTCGGTTCTTCCTTGAAGGACTTCGTATTGAGTTGCTTGATTAATAATCTAATTTCATGTCTTATTTTTTTGAAGAAGCGAGCTCAGTATGCTTGTGAAGAAGAGAGCAATTGCCAGATTGCTAGAGGCTTGATCATGAGGACTGAGGAGGCTTATTTCAAAGGGATGCCTGTATACAGAGGAATGGTATGCTGAGTGAAACTTTTTTTTTATAATATGGCCTTATATTGTTCTTAACCTGATTTCATAAGGAAATTGATCAAAAATTTATTTCATGAAGACACTTGCGTTGTTTTGATGCTAAGGATCCATGTAGATTCCGTTAGGAAATAAGCTTACAAGTGTGCTTTATTTTTCTATTAGGTCGTTGTGGGTTTTGTCAATTCAAGCTCCTGCTACACCATTTTCTTTTACTTTTTCTGAACTGGATTTCCCTTTTCTTTGAAGTATGTGTTACTATCATTCATAAAAAAGTTGTATCAAATCATGAGTACGTCTGTCAATTTAAGCTTTGAAAGTTGGAGTTTAAGTAATTCATGTGTAAGATACTGGTATGTTATGGATGAAGATTATGAGATTAGGTTTCTTTACAATATTTTTTTGCTATATTCTATAGTTACAGGTCTCAATAGCCCTTGCATTTCTTTTGCCCAAAGGTGCTTATGATGAGGTTACTTTGATTTTTAGGTTGGCACTTATCTTGCATGGTGTTGGGCTTTTAGGTTGGAGGCAATCTTGATGCTTCCATTTGTTATCTTAGGTTTTGTTATGAAACCTTTGCAACTGAAAGGTAGCATGGCCTTCATAATTTGATTTTCTATTCTCGTTTGTTATCCCATACTCTCTCGCTTACCTGCTTGCCTAACATTTACAGGATTCGCACCTCTTGGATCTAAAAAGGCGTGTGCTACCATGGCACCACTTCAGCACGGTTCATCCCTATAAGAATGTTTATGTGCCTGCTTATAGCGTGATTTTTCTAGCCCCTATGACCTTGATGTAATTTTTATTTGTGCATTACAGATTCAGAGATTTCATTCACTAATGGCGGTGAACGTTCTGATGAAAAATTAGAAAACGGACACCTTGTTGCAGTTGTCATGTAAATACTTATTTTTAGCCTATCTAATATAGGTGATGTGGATGTTGTTCTACAGTGAGACTTCAACTGATTGATTATCTGATTTTAAACTATTGGCAGGCTAGAACACAAAGGGAAGAAAGGAAACCAACTTTCAAGTTTTCTTACAGACATGAAAGTCCTTCTCTCTAACAAGATTTTGTAAATGTTCTAAGCCACTGGGATGAGGAAGCTTTATCAAGCATCATCTGCAGTGTCCTTGAGAAGGAAGTGACGATGAACACTGAAATCAAAGTGAAAGACGTTCAATGTGATCCTGCCCAGGTCTCTTTACTGAGCTTGACCAAGTTATTGTGTGATGTGTACAGATTATGTGATATGCTTATATTCTTTTTATGGCAGGTGAAAGTTGTTAAATGTTATGTGGAGGACATTTCAGTAGACATCTCTTTCAAACAAATTGAAGGGCTTTGTGTGCTGAGCTTTCTTGAACAGGCATAGTTATTCTTTTCGTTTTCCTTTATAATAATTTACAAAATGTGCATGAAGAACAGGCATAGCTATTATCTGGTTTGGATGAGCTAACATGATTTGGTTTGAGATCTTGCTTATGGCTGCATTGGTTTCTGTTTTGACAAAAGTTGTGGCAAGAACTGAGGATATTGTTCAATTATATGTTACAGACTTAAAGCTGTGATCAAAACATCAGTGTTTTAATTTATATGTTCTGTCATTTTTGGCCTTGCATTCAGCCACTTTTAGGGACAGGAGCTTAGGGCTTATTACTTTTTTCACTTCATGTAAGAGGATCCAAATGTACAAAGTACAGTGATGCCTTTATTATTTCATTTTCTTCGTTCAAATGTAGAAACTTGCTGTAAGAGGATCCAATTTTGATGTGATTCTTATTTCTTCTTGCAAAGAGCTCATGAACTATTGTTTGAGTCATCTTGTGTGTTATCTTGCTTGAACATCAATATGACGACTTTGTGTGCGTTATTGAAATCTTTTGGACATGGATATGCTAAGTTGAATGATATATATATTTTGTTGGAAAATTTGTAAGATGCAGGTGGCTAGGAGATCAGTATTCCTTGATTGAATTCTAATAGAGGAGAATCGAGTGGTTTCCTGAAGAAAGAAACCACTTGCTTGATTGCATTCCAAAATTAGTTGGAAAAAACCTAATATGTTCTCAGTAATATCCTTAACGAAGATGTATAAATTTGCGTTGTGCCCGTGCAAAGATGTATGAATTTGCCCATTATTTCCCCGTGCGTTACTAGTATAATGTTAGTACACAAAATATGCTTGTGTACAAGTTTCAACTCCTTCTTCAATAATCTTGATGTCTTTGTGCCTCTCTGCCTTCAATGACCTACAAAACAATGGACCTAGGGGCGAGCGACCCCTAATCCACCTCCGATGCTTAAGTCAATAAGTGTAATGTCGAGAAAGGCGTCAGGTAGAGCGAGTAGGCTAGAACTTACCAGGCACATGGCGAATACATGTGTATTTATAGAGGAAGGGGGACAGACGAAGGGCGGCGCGCCCGGCCCTATGGGCCGATCGGCTAGGGTTAGGGCAAATCGCTTGCTCCCCAAGTCACCCGATATCTTATCCCATCTAAGGATAAGATCTTCCTCCATAGATATCCTAAACTATAATAACTACCCTATTAAATAAATAAAAGGATAAAGCAGAATAAATATGGATAGGCAGAATTAATAAGATAAGGAAATGAATAAGATATGTTAACTAATTGATGTCGGAATCAATGCCCGCCCACAATTGCCCCCTCCGGGACCCTATACTCCTGCACCAAATACTATCCCGTGTATAGGGACCGGAACTAAAGCGGTGAGTGGCCATGTAGATTAGGGAGCTCTTATTCGTATATTCGTATATTCGTATATTCGTACATCCGTATGCCATGAATACGGGATCCGTGCAACTCTTACGCAAACGTCGCGTAAGGCCTTCATCGAGGGTGTTTTCCTTGGCCAAGTTATTCCGTTAACGCGAAGAGTTAACGTTGGTATTCTTTTGTGCAAGACACGGTCTAATGCAAAAAACTCTTAGGCGTAATGCAAAATTTCAAATAGAAAATTTAAACATGAATGTCATGAATCCTAAGACAAGCTAATAAATAAAACAAAAAAAAACTAATGGGGGGCCTCATCAAAACCACATGGGAAGAAAGAGTACCGCCCCCGCTACATGAAATCCTAATCATCGGCCGACTCAACTAAGGTCGTGTAGGGCCGGGAGTCGCCGGGATCACGCTCGTGATAGCCGCACTCGCGGGGAAAGGGCCGCGCTTGCGGCGGTCGGGACCGCGCTCGCGGTGATCCGGGCCGCGCTCTCGGTCGGTGCCGGCGATGATGTCCACTCGCCCGAGCCCATTGTCGCCGTCCGCGATTTTATCGTCGGGCCGAATCCCTTTCGCGCACAATCTTGCTTGAAGTTGGTTAGCCCATACCCGTACAATTGCACCCTTGTCCGCGAATTGAACCATTTGATGTAAGGATGAAGGTACCGCTCCCATGACGTGGATCCAATGGCGCCCTAGTATCAAGTTGTATGGCCCCGGGACGTCAACGACTACAGACTCGGTTGGATGCTCCTTTCCGGCGAGTCTCACGCGAGTCTTGAGGACTCCAAGTGGAAAGGTAGGGTATCCACCAAGCCCGGAAAGTTGCATCTTGACCTCCTCGAGATCTTTCTTGGACTTCCCGAGTGATTTGAGCGTGTCGTAGTACATTACGTCGACCAAGCTACCGGAATCCACTAGGGCCCGATGGATCTTGACGTCTTCGACTCTACTGTCGGGACGAGTGGGTCGTTGTGCGGGTGTTGAACGGTAACCAAATCTTCATCACGAAAACGAGCCCCGGACCGCACGGTCCGTGCGTTAGATGCGGCTCGGCATGCTGGACGCGCATCACCTCTAGCTCGTGACACTCCTTGCGAAACCAACTCCTTGACTCCGGATCATCTCTCTTGTAAATAGCCATGATAGTCTGGACAACCTCAATTTGCTTAGCATGCGCTCCCTCGTCGTCCGAGGTCTTGATGTATTGCTTGAGGTGTCCTCTCTTCACTAGCTCTTCGAGGTATTCTTTATAGGGCTCGCAATCCTCGGTCATATGCCCCCGGGATCGATGGTACACGCACTACTTGCAACCACGCTTGCTTTCTTCTGTATGTTCCCCTCTTCGTGGGAACTTGAACCATTGGAAGTCCCGCATCCGGCCCAAGATACGGTAGATCGGGATGTTGAATGTGGTATACACGGCCTGCACTTGGTCTACCCTCTTTCGCTTTCCGGCGCTCGGCCTCGGCGATCCGCGTGAGCGGCGGGGAGGCGTGGCGGACCGATCGCCGTCGTCCTCGTCCTCCAACTTGGCATATTGGTGGACTCGGTCTTGCAACTCGTTGATCGTGGAGGGCAAACACAACGTCAAGTTCTCCCGAAGCTTGGACATCTTCGGCACTGCTCGGCGGAAAGTAGCCACGGCAGTTTTCTCATCACATCCGTCGATTTGAGCATAGCACTCCATGAAGCGATTGGTGAACCGACGGAGGCTCTCATCCTTATGTTGCTTTAAGCTGAGCAACGTGTCCAAGGAGACCGCATCCCGGTTGTTGGCAAAGTATTGCTTCACAAAAGTCAAAGCCAATTGCCCCCACGACCGAATCGACTCAGGCTCCAAGCCTTGGAACCACCTAACAACGCCTTTCCCGAGCTTCCGAGAAATATCTTGCAGATGATGGCGTCGTCGGAAACCCACGACGCCATCTTGTGAGTGTAATCGGCGATGTGGTTCACGGGATCCGACAAGCCGTCGTAGATCGTGAAGCTTGGTGTTGAGAAGTTCTTGGGCGGCTCCGCCTGCTGAATGGTCCTATGGAATGGCGTCGAAGTCACCAAAGCCAACTTCTACTCCGCTCGGTCTTGGGGCGACTACAGGAGCCCTCCTTGACTTTTGAGTAGGTTGAGCTGCCTCTTCTCGGTCCGTTCTTCGGGTCGTGCCTCAATCTTGCGATGCTCGTCGCGGTCAAACCTGTCCTCCTCTTCATCATGTCGGGGATCAGGGTGGAACCGATCGCGGGATCGGATCTCTCGCAGCTCGCTGTCGGACCCGCGGTCGTGTGTTGCAAACTCGCGGTCGCGGGATGGGTCGCTCTCGGAATCGCGTGCTTTTGCACGATTCCCGCGCCCGCGGGTGCTGTGCCTCCTACGGCCTTGTTTTTGCTTGGCGTGGCGGCATTTTCGGGATTCGTACCCGCGTTGGTTGTGAGCTCGTAAACTCTCCTCCTCGGTGGAGCGAGAACTCTCCCGCGGGTCCCGGCTCCAGGCTCGTCTTCCGCGTTCGCGGTCTTCTCCTCTCTTTCGCCCCCTAGGGGCTCTCCGATCGCTATCAGAACCGTCGCTCCCGGCCCCCGTGGGCTTCGGGGTCTGGCGGTCATCGGGAATGTGGATGACACTAGCCAAACGCTGCGGTTGGCGGTTCTCGTCGACCGGACGTTTTCCTTGCACCTTCTCCAAAGAAAACTTCAACGTCACGATTTCTTTCATGGCTTCTTCGAGTTGAGACTGAAGGTGAGACCTTTCTTCCTCGTCTCCTCTTGCATGACTTCTTCCCGGCATATCACCTGTCGTTCCCGCAATATCCCCTAGCCCGACCACCTCTCGCGATTCGCGCACACCGCTCCGGTGGGCTCGCGAGCTATCGTGGTTATGCGAAGGTTGTTGGATGCGAAGGGACAAACGATCATGGATTCTTCCGGGAACAGAGTCACGCGAACTCCTGATCGTCATCAACTCGGACTGAAATAAGTAGTCAAGGTCAGCCTGAGTCTCGATAGGCGGACCCGAACTACTTGCTACATTCGAACCAACGCGCTCGAACCGCGGTGCGTTGTTCGTGTCATGTCGATTATAGGACTCCTCGTAATCCTCACCAACGCCCGCGTAGGGCGGGTTGCACTCGCGGCGGCCGAGGCGATCACGAAGATCCCCGGCCTGCGTGATTCCCGCGACGGCGGGGCTTGGACTTGCGCCCGTGGTTTCATGCTGGCGGCGACGATCGCGCGAAGCCTCGCGGCTTTCCGCGCGGTCTCCGGCGACGGCCTTAGCGGCGGTCGTCCCTGGGCTGGCGTTGCCGTTGGCGGGGGCGGCCTAGTGGCCGACATTGTCGGCCTAATCATCGTCGATGACGTTGCCCCCAGCGCTTAGGGTTTCGTCGTCGTTTGCGAAAACTGCGACTTGATTCTCTAGAATAGATCCCAAAGTCATCTCTTTTCAGCGGGAAACATTTCTTGGATCGATAATCAACAAGAAAAATGTTCAATCGTTCCCACGGACGGCGCCAAATGTTAGTTCACAAAGTATGTCTGTGTACAAGTTTTAACTCCTTCTTCAATAATCTTGATGTCTTTGTGCCTCTCTGCCTTCAATGACCTGCAAAACAATGGACCTAGGGGCGAGCGACCCCTAATCCACCTCCGATGCTTAAGTCAATAAGTGCAATGTCGAGAAAGGCTTCAGGCAGAGCGAGTAGGTAACTTACTATGCACATGGTGAATACATGTGTATTTATAGAGGAAGGGGGATAGGCGAAGGGGGGCGCATCCCTATGGGTCGATCGGCTAGGGTTAGGGCAAATCGCTTGCTCCGCAAGTCACCCGATATCTTTTTTAAGGATAAGATCTTCCTCCATAAATATCCTAAACTAGAATAACTACCCTAATAAATAAATAAATAAAAGGATAAAACAGAATAAATATAGATAGACACAATTAATAAGATAAGGAAATAAATAAGATATGGTAACTAATTGATGTCGGAATCAATGTCCGTCCACATATAGGATAAATTGATACGAACTTCACCAGGTCATTAGCAGTAGCATCGTAGGAACCATCTATGCGTATGGTAGATGGACCGCTAAACAGGCCGCTAGTGTCCTGTAATACTGTATTAAATTAGGCAACGTCGGGCCGCATGTACGTACCAACTCTTTCATAAGAGTTGAATTTTTGGGTTTGTTGGTACACCTGCAGACACAGCACGATCCGTAAGATACGGAGGCCGTTGGTTTCCATGCCCTCTCGTTTCAAATTCCAATGGCTTGTCCCTATATAGATCAATGCTTCCAAGTTTGAATTTTGAGTCCAGCTTGCCTGGTCATGGCAAATAGTGGAGGAATCCTCATGTTATTTTAAAATCCTTTTTCTTAAATTAATTCTGTAACTTGATTCATCAAACTTCCTTCTCTCTCTTCTTTTTTTTTTTCTTAATTTTACATTAAGCAAATATTCATATGGTTCGTATGATATAACGCCCACCTATCTATCCATGATCCATTTGTCTATTATCATACAAACTACTCCATCCATTTTTAAATATATGACCATATTCTCACTTTTTCTTATTTCATAATACTTGTTCATTTCACATTTTTTTCCATCTCTTTCCATTTATATCCCTTATAATTATCTTTATCATAATCATTACACTTTTTTATATTTCTTTAAACAAATAATTAACTCTATATTTAATAGGGGTATTATAGGAATAACATTTTTTTCTTAATATATGTACAATGTCCAAATGATCATGTATTTTGAAACAGAGGGAGTATATACTAAAAACGAAGGTTAAAAATAATAATTTTCACGACACGTGCATGACTGGCCTTTTACCTAGTTGGGATAGGGCGATGGCCCAGGGTCTCAAGGCCATAAAGGTCCCCAACCTAGGTAGTATTACTATTAATATTATATATTTTTTATCCATAAAAAATAATTTATTATTAATTAAAGTGATAGACAAAAGAAAAATAATGGCTTAATATATCGAGAGAGCGTTATACTTGAACTTTTTTGCAAACAGACCCTTCTATTTGAAAATGTTCTACTAATATGAATTTGTTTTATTCAACCCTTCATCACTAATCACTCGTTACATGAAACAATCGAACAATGACTTGCTCTCGTAATTGATGACTAATTGTTATATTAACCAGTTTTATACCACATACGACTTCATTAGCTATATTAATCATGTATCATAAATCAATATATCAAGTACGGTGATTCATTTTATGTATTAAGTCTATCTTATTGTCATAATTGTGACTAACAGAGTTAGGTGGTGTCCCCATTAAATGCTTCATTTAGTGTACATTGCAATCTTTCTTATATAATAAACATTATGTAATCATAATCAAACAAACCACAATAGCACAGTGGTAATGTATTCCTCTAAGTACCCAAAGGTTTGGGGTTCAAACCTCTCTTGCAACATTTTTGTGTTGTTTGCATATTTTCTTAATGTGTATTTTTTTAAACGCAAATCAAAAAATATGAGAATACCATAAATCATAGAAAATGTGTATTTTTTTAATGTAAATCACAAAATATATTTATACCCTAAATCATAAAATATATGTATTTTTTTAAACGTGTTTTGTGTGTATTTGTTGTATTTGTATATAAGATTCAAGTATATAAACAAATCAATGATTTTTCTTAACATAAATCACAACATATGTTTATACCCTAAATCATAAAATATGTGTATTTTTTTAAGCGTGTTGTGTGGGTATTTGTTGTATTATGTGTATATATGAATGTTTTCTTAACATGTATTTTTTTCATGTAAATAACAAAATATATGAATACCATAAACTATAAAATATTTGTAATTTTTTTAACAAAAATCACAAAATGTATTTATACCCGAAATCATAAAATATGGGTACTTTTTCTTTAAACTTCTATAGTTTTCATGCATATAAAAATATTTTGAATAGCCAACAATATTATTTTAATCTTTCATCTACTTTCTATAGTTTTCTATATCTTGCATATGTACTTAATTGCATTTAGATGCAAATAAGGAGTGCTTCTCTCACAAGTGAATTATATTTTCAATTGATTTATTTTTTATGAAATATTTATTTATTTTATACTTAATGTAATCTATTATATTTTATACTATCATACCTTGGTCCATTTTTCACATTCATGCAATTTTATGTAATTTTTCAATTAAAGTTAATTAATAAAGCATCAATATAGTTTTTAAACCCGTGCGTAGCATGGGTCATGAATTCTAGTATGGTTTAAAGTTGGATAGCGTGACGATAACTCATCAATTATGGGAGGCAAGTCAGCGTGTGTTTGTTTTGATGTAACGAAAGATTAGTGATGGGAGTTCAATAGAACAAATTTATCTGAGTAGGGGGCTCTAATAGAACCTTTTTAAGTAGAGGAATTTGTTTTCACAAAACATACAAGTATAAGGGTCTATTTATGTATTAGAGAGATATAGAAAGAAAGGGAGTCTGTTTACACAAAATTTACAAGTATAGGGGTCTATTTATGTATTAGAGAGACATCTAAAGAAAGAGAAAACCAATAAAGGAAATTTAATCTATCCGTATCAATATATCAATAACTCTCTGTCTTCTCTATTCCCCACTGTTGTATTCATTAATCCCACCATTATTGTTTTTTTTTTATCGAAACCACCATTACTGCTCTTGAATATGATTTTTTGAAGGAATTTTGTCCACGGTAGTTGATCCATGCGTTTCTTTTTTCAGTAAGACTATACTTAACTTTTTAATTGAATTGATCAATGGATTAGTTATTAGATTTAAAATTGGTTGATGTGGGTAGTTTAATGGTGTTTTCGATTAGTTTGATTAAAGGTGGTGATTTAGTAAATTGTGTGTGTTTGAATTACTTCATTGCTACTAGTGTAAACTTAGGGGTTGTTTCACGGATTTGATAATTAATTTGATTTGTGAAAGGTCTTCACTAATTTGCTGCTTAATTAATTAATTTTTGTGTACTTCTATCTACAAAACACTCAAATTTTCATTGAGATATTATTTGCTAACTTTTAAGATCCTAATCAATTAATGATTTTTTATTACATGACACAAAGAGTTTGCACATTTGTATGCTTTGTTTCTTTGGGTTGAAAGATGATGGTTTTTCAAGTGTACTCAAAAGTCAAGACTACTAGGATGAATTTTCATGTTCATACATTGTGTTGCTTTTATTAGTGCATTTAATAGTTAAATTAGAGTATATTATGTTCAAAATGACTATGTTTGAATACTTAAAGTTATTACTTTTGGCTATATAGGGGCCTCAATTTATATTTTGCAAGGGGCTCCGAAATGTTAAGAATGACCCTAGACACGTGTCAACTTCACGTAACCATTTCACTCATCTTTATTGGAATAATTTTAAATAAAAACTTGGATTATCCAGTACTATATTAAGGATATAAATAATATATAATAAGATAAAATAGAAAACCAAATTATCTTGTATATATGTTATTATATTGTGAAAAAATAATTAAATATGGAATAAATATAAATATTTATTAAAAATACTAACGAATCATTATCTTAATTAAGAAATCTATTTTTATCTAAAATGTAATCAATATATATTTTTAGAAATATATTTATTTGCATTAAGTATAGTGGTATAACTTGCCACCATTGATGATTTTTGAAAAATTACCATAATAAAATTATGATAAATAATATATAAATAATCCGCTATATAATTAAATGGGTAAAGAATTAAGATTATGACTTATACATTATGAGTGACTAAATAAAAGTATAATTTTTAAAATAATTAATTTATGATAGATGTATGTATTAGTTACAAATGGGTATAATGATAAGGCTGAGGTTTATATATTTGGATAGAATTATTAATTAAACAACTCAAATTTTAGACAGAACTAATATCTTAATTAAGTATGCATAAGATTATGATAAAATCAAGATTTAATAAGATAACTTTTTAAATAAAGGATAATGTAGTGCAATATGGTGACAAAATTCACTTCCACTTTAGTATATGCTAGTTAATAAATATTGATAGAAATAATAATATGACAAGTAGGTGATGTGACAATAAATGGTATGATGTGAAAATAATGACGTGAAAGTGATATGGAAAAATTTAAATAACCACTCGTTATATGCAATCAAAGGAATTTGCATAAAACCACCCATTAAATCGGTAATTTTTCAAATAACCACCCGCTATATACGATTTTATTATAAACCACCCAACACTCTCACTTCGTTAATAAATAGCCATCAATGAGCTTACTTTATCAAAAATTGCGTTTAATCCCTCGATTTGACTTTTTGCTCTCAAATGTGTGAAGATTGATTCTCCACTCACCCATTCCTCGCCGGCGTCATCTTCCACCGCCGCCTCTTTTGCCAACCCTGCCAAGTCCTTTGGCCTCTATTGCAAGATCCCCTTGTTCTTATTTCAAATAACCACCCGCTATATGCGATTTTATTATAAACCACCCAACACTCTCATTTCATTAATAAATAGCCACCAATGAGCTTATTTTATCAAAAATTCCGTTTAATCCCTCGATTTGACCTTTTTGCTCTCAAATGTGTGAAGATTGGTTCTCCACTCACCCATTGCTCGCCGACGTAATCTTCCACCGCCGCCTCCTCTACCAACCCTGCCAAGTTCTTCGGCCTCTGTTGGAAGATCCCCTTGATCTTCATCTTATACCCTGGAGTCATAGAGATTAGCGCTCATAATCTGATACATAAATCAATCAATAACGGATCTAAAGCAAATTCGAACCTAATTGAGCCACAAAAGGTAAATTCATCACGTAATCAATCAATTCAAATCATTTGAGAATTCACAGTTTGATTTGATTCCCGAACTCAAATCTCTCATGGAGGAATTGGTGAATGGAGAACCAATCTTCACATATTTGAGAGCCAAAGGGTCAAATCACAAGATTAAATGAAAATTCTGAAGGAATAAGCTTGAAGTGAGTTCCTCCCATCAAGTGCCTACAAAGGAGGATGCACAATCCTTGTTAGGCATGCCCATGCTTGACGTGCCCGTGCTACGTGAACCCAATGCAGCCGGCGCTCAATTTCCATTACTCTATGAGTCCTATTCATTGGAGGCGATTCGATGGACTCATGGTAATGACTTGGGGAAGTATTCCAACTCTCATACCAGCATCCACGTTCCTAAGGAAGACGAGCAAGGAATGCAAGGCCTGTTAGGGCCTTGGTCACTTCTAAGGGGGACCACTGAAGTACATGGCCAAGGCACTCCGCCTATCTTGGACACTCGGGCGCGAGCTAGAGCATTGTAAGGCTTCCTCAAAAAGGAATTGATGTCAAGCGTTTTAGTTAGATTTCATAGGTTGTTTTCTAGGTTGTTTTGTGTCTTTTCCTATTAGTTTGTGTGTTTTGCATGAGATTTCAACTCTCTTTCGAGGGTTGGAGTCGTTTGTGTGTGTGTGTGTTTGTGTGCTTGTGTTTTGTAGGGGTTTGGAGCAAGAGGAGTTTTCGAGCTTTCCCGAGCATTCTAGAAGATGGCGTGTTGTGGTGTTCGTAGTCAAGTCAAGTAGAGTCTCTTCAAGGATGAATCTTCAAGCCAAAAAGTGTCTTAAAAGGAGCTACAAAAAGTCTAAAAGGAACCCAAGAAACATCGAGAAAGAAACCCCGAAAGAAGGCCAAGCAATGAGCAAGTTCGAGCGAAGACAAGAAGAAAACGTGCTGTCAGAGGGAGGTCGCATGCGATCCACCTTAGGTCAGTCGTGACCTACCCAACATGGAAAGGGATGGTTGGCCGCGACCCTACCAAATCCTAGTGCGGGCGAAACCTTGCCGCCCAAGTTATGGTATTTTTGGGTGTTTTAGATAAGGAAAGAGCTTATTTCCTTTTTAGTTGTCTTGCATCCCTATATAAAGGGCCTTAGGGGTCTCTTTTATGATTCATGCTTTATTCTTCTTAGGAGAAATTTGGAAGACAAGGGTTAGGTAGGAAGGATTTGTGGATTTACAAGGCTTGTAAGGTTGGATTTCTTTGTTAATTCAAGTTGTTTGTTTATGATCATGTCTTTTTCTTCTATGATGAATGCTGGCATGATGATGAAGTGTGAGTAGTCCTCTTTTCTAGGGTTGGGGTGTAACCCAACATAAGGATGCATAATAAAACTTGAATCTTTGATCCATGCTTAACCTTTTAATCTCTATCCTTTAATCCAAACTTGTATACTTAATTCCTTGATGAAAGTTGAGACATGTTCGTATTCGCAGTTGAATTGAAAAAGGACATTGTGAATTTGAATAATAATTCGGGTTTAAAGACTAAAGTTAAAACCTTTAAAATACAAGTAGGATTGCATGTCAACCTCATTATGAAAGTTGAGAATTCGATATGTTTATTTATGGTGAAAGTCATCATGAGATTAATTGGTTGAGTTGATCATTGATATTTGTTTGAATGCGTGTTTATGTTGTGGTGAAACCTTGTCCCTAGATATTTTCCTATATTTTTATCTCGTTAAATTTCGTACCCAGATAGGTCGGCCCCTACCCACTATAGGTCGGCTGCGACCCATCTCTAGAACTTGTGTTTTGTGTGTTTGTGATTCTGTTTTGGTCGAGCACGACCTGCCCAAGGTCGGGAGCGACTCTTGACTGAGTGTGTTTGTTTGCCTTGTTTTGTTTTGCTTTTCATAGTTTGATTGCTAGACTAAGATTCTTCTTACTCCCGTGGAACGATCCTGACTTCGCTATCAAGGAGTCGACCACTTTGTGTGGGCTTGGTTTTGTTCCAATCTCCTAAGTTGTGTGTTCCTATTGGAGTTTTCCTTTTGGTGCATCAAATTCAATTGGGTTCTTCAAAAAAGTTTGCATCTCCCTCGGTGAGTCACATCCGAGAATTTGCATCCATATCCTTTCCTTATCGCCATCTTCCACCATCCATCCAAATAAGCCTTCGTCTTCTCCATCATCATCCAAGTACGTCTTCATTGCCAAGAGGATTCAACCCACGCCGAGTCAAGGTGATCTCTCGCACCATACACGACGAACACTTTTATGTCATGGTAAAAGCATTATTAAAGAAAAATCCTAACTCCCAATATTATGTATAGTGAAAGCACGGACCGTACCACAAAGGCTCGTATTTCTTGTATTTATGTAGTAGTAATTACTAAAGTAAAATGGGGATTTTGAGTGGATTATCTAGAATCTAACTACACTAACAAGCAAAGCGTGCAAATTTATTGTAATTTAAAGTATAGAAAAGCACCAAATTCACTTGTTTTCATTGTTTAATTGATCATTGATTATCATCATTGTTTTTCACCTTGATTAACCTATTACGGCAATTAAAGATCCAACTTCATGAAATCTTAAACCAAACTTCGAACAAAGTCTAGTTAATAGAACTAATCGACGCAACAATCCCTTTTCACCAATTGTCCTAAGAGATCTCATAGGCTCGATTTAGTAAAAGTAAAGAGCATCAAGTATCGGTAGAAATAAAACATACAAAACAATTAGTCATTCATATGAGTTGTTGTTAAATGTCCTCATTAAAACAATCCCTTTTGATCAAGATAGTTCCAACAACAACTAAGAATAATTTAACTTAGAAACTCAATTAGATGATCAATGTAACAAAATCCTAGGACAAATTTGATTCAACTAAGAATGAGGGAAAAAAAACCTAATTAAGGATCCATAAAATTTATCAAATCTCATAATGATTCAGTTTAACAACTTCAACAAATTAATTGGACAAAAGAAATTAGCTAGAAAAATCCATAAGAAAAATTATCAAATCTACCTAAAATGCACTCAAAAATGAATAAGACATGCTCTAAATCTTATGTCATATATGCAGTATCAATACACCCCTATCGATCCTTCTATCAAGTGGTATTAAATCCACATGAAGGTATCACACAATAAATCTTGATTCGACTTTATTTTTCTCGTTTTGCAAGTATCCTATCCTTACCTTTGATCCCTTGATTGATCGTGTCTTGGCCCTTTTCTTATCCAAAATTCTTGTTTATTGCCATGCTTGTGTGATTCGTGTGAGTCTTTGATTTGTTGAAATTACTAGTCGAAAAACCAAAGGGTGGAAGAAGATAGCCAAGGGTTGTCGTATGAATTAAGTGAAATTAGTTGAAGGATTGCATGTGTTTAATCTTATGGTCCCTTCACATTAAGCATTAAAATGATAAACTCTTGGTCTATTGGTTAGTTTTTCTAGAATATAAAAACCGATTCCCTTCTAGCTATTAAGTCCCCAAGCTCGCCCCTTAAATGTTTTACACATTTCATGCTTGTTTCTTGGCCTACAACTTTAAGATACGGGAAACACACCAAATGATATTATAAGTCCTTTATTTCATTTGTCTCGTCGTTGATTTTTCAAAAATTGAGCTTGATAAAAAATATTCGAACTCGGTGAGAAAGAGAAGTGGGGCATAGATAAACTTGAATCCGATGAAAATGGAAAATAGGTCAGGCTTAGAAAAATTCGGACCCCACGAGAAAAAGAATATAAGCTAGGCCTTGTTTAACAAAAAAAATTCTAACTGTTCATCTTTGATTACTTAGTGCTTCGTAGCTTCTTATTGTCGATTTAAGCCATAAGACAAGTGTGTGTTTGTGATTGTGCTAATTTTTGGTTTCAGCCTCACGTTTGAATCCCTTAATCGAGACCTTGTACTTACAACTTGTCAGATTTCTATCTCGGTCAAGTTTGGTGATTTTTATGTGGGTCTATACCCTTTCTTTTCACTTGGAGTGTGTTTTGCTGTCGGGAGTAGGTGAGAAGGACAAGATCAAGGACGTGTATCCTAAGTTGATGGAGGCAATGCTCCACACCATCCTGATCCTTTCAATCCATGATGTCAAGACGCGACTCAATGATTGCAAAAATTTGATACCATTGAGAGTCGGTACCATGCCACATATGGTGCCAATTCATGTGATAATCATAATGCTTGAGCCGAAGGAAAAGGGGGACGAAGTTATCGACACACCTCCTATTGCAATCAAACTTAGCTCCATCATCACACCTAGCCCTATGAATGTTTTGGCTACTTCATGGATGGATGCACTTCCTATTGTTCTTTCTTGCTTTACCTTTGCGTTCTAAGAGGTGGATGTTCTACACTCACTCCAAGTAAACACAAGGCTAAGGAAGTTGTCCACACCATCGAGGAAATTTGGCTCTTGGCTCTTCATGTGCAACCTAGGGAGAATAGACATAACTCCAAGATATATATTCCAATTCCCCTCATACTTTGTGGGAGTAAAGTAGACTTATTGAGCTACAACTAGAACTTAGAATCAGTCAATTCCGAGTTTGGAGCTCAGAGAACGACTTCAAATAATTCCGATTCAGAAGTTGTCCAAAACATGTTTGGGTGGATAGCTTGTCATATGATGGCATCTCTCAGGGACGTTTCTTACAGTTCTATAAACCATGAGTATGATTATGTGCTGGATATATCACATCCAATTATTCAAATATTTCATCTCCTATTCATGCCATTGTGACATCGAGGCCTAAGGACTCTTTCTTTCATCATAGCTCTCTTTCCCATTACGTATCATCAAGGATGCATATTGGTCATATTAATACATTTTTGCCTTGGTATGCTTGCTCTCTTCGTTGTTTTGTCATACATTCTACCCGTTCAAATAGGAAGAAAAGTGGTATAATTATTGAGGTTGGAAAGATTGTTATTGCCTTGACATGCATATTTTAAAATTTGTTATTATATGAGTGTTTCCTATATTTTGTAGGGCATTCGGGTTTGTGCACAAACCCTTTTCAGGGGGGGAAGAGGATGATGTGAGTCCCTCCCATGAAGTGCCTACAGAGGAGGAGGCGCAATCCTTGCCCAACCATGCTCGACGCCAATGTTCGATTTCCATTGCTCTATGAGGCCTATTCATCGGTGTCTCAATGGACATTTGAACATGAATTGTGGAAGGATGTTACCTCTAATACCAACATCCACTTTCCTAAGGAAGATGAGCAATGAAACAAGCCCCCTCAGGGCCTTGGTCACTTCCAAGGGTGTCGCTAAGGGACAACGCCAAGATACTCCGCCCTATCTTGGGCGTATCACTCGGGTGTATCACTCGGGCGTGAGCTAGGGCATTGTAAGGATAGCTCAAAGAGGAACTAATGGCTCTTGGGGCGCTAAGAGCTAAGGATGGAGAAGGATGGAGCTTGCCCATGGAGCTTGCTCATGGATCTTGGCTCAAATTTGGCTTAAACTCGAGTTGTGTTTTGTCAAGGGCATATTTGGTACTTTTGATTACTTAAGGGGGATTTTATTATTAATATATAAATTCACCATTAGAACTCTAGTTTTGGCAAATTGAAAGTGGGGAAAACGTTTTTGTTGGGACGATGTTTAGGACGCCAGTACTTAGCATCGTATCAATAATAATCGTCCCTAAGTTTTGATAATGACAAACTCAACTTTGATCTGATGTGTTTGTCCAAGCTATGTCCCAGGAACTTACAACGACGCTCATCATGCAAAAAGGACAAAAGGTGAACTACAATCCCTAAGGCGTAGGGATGCAAAGACTTAAAAGTGATAACAAGAATGAGTTTCTGTGAAGTTGAGACGTAGTCCTTAACGAGCAGGAACACGCTCCAAAGTTCAAATGTTCAAAGACAGGTTATCGACAAAGATGACATCACTAGACAAGCCACAAGCTCTCAAAAGCTTCGTATGTCGGGGACCACGACACGTGTAAGCTTCCCAAGAAACCCTATCCAACGTTGGGAAGAAGACAACAATGTATGGACTCTCGATCTGATCGTGTGGTTGAGGACTGCTGAGGGCAAAAGAGTCTGAAGAAAGGAGCCTTTCCCGAGTCACTATAAATACATTCATTTGCATTTATTGTGACGTGACTTCTCACTCACATACACACTCTCGAGAGATTCCAAAGAACATCTCAAGAACACCAAGAACAACTCAAGAACAAAGTGATTTGAGTGTGTCAATCAAGAAGAAGTCTATAGCAAAAAACAAAAACTATTTGTGAACGAAATTGTGTGTCCGAAGGACTGTGAGATACGTGTGTTTGAATTCCTTGTAACTTGAGTGTTAGATTACTAGCTTAGGCAGAAAGGACTTTCACTAGTGAGCTTAGGGACGGACTCCTTAGTTCAGATCAGTGTGGAACTCACCTTGCAAGTTGTAAGGACTCACTCATAATAAGATAAGGAACTCATTCGAAAATCCTCCTCGGAGGTAGAGGTTTACCCATAAGGACTAGTTGGTCTTAGTGGGGTTCCTCTATAAATATTGTGTGTCTGTCCTTATCTTATTCCTATAATCGATTCCTTCTAAGTTAAATTTTCGCTGCACAAGGACACCTCTCTAAGGATGTCCTTATACTCTTACTACTAACGCGATACAACAATTTTCATTTCACTTGTCTTTCTTTTCAGGTAACTGAATTTCAATCATGGAGAAGGCCACTTTGGGTAGGCTTGGTTTTGTTTTAATTTCCCAATTTGCGTATTCTTGTTGGAGTGTGCGTCACATCCAATTGGGTTCTTCAACAAAGTTTGCATCTCCCTTGGGTGAGTCATATTCGAGAAGTTGAATCCATATGCTTCCCTCCTCGCGAGCTTCCACTATCCATCCAAGGAAGCCTTCGTCTTCTCCATCATCATCCAAGTATGACTTCATCGCCAAATGGATCCAACCTAGGTTGAGTCAAGGCAATCCCTCACACCATACAACCCCCATGTATCCTTCTATCAAAGCTTGTGGGTGGCTATGTGTTAACAGAATGAGAGTTTGGGGTGGTGTATGATAAAATCGCATATAACGGGTGGTTATTTGTAAAATCATCTATTTAATGTGTGGTTTTATGCAAATTTCTCTTTTGATTAATATGGTGATGTCACGTGGTAAAAATTTTGCTAATAATTATTTGTAAAATCATGAACCAAAATTGAATGAAAAAATCAAAAAAATTATGTTAGGTAAACCAACCAAAGCTTAAAAGAATTCGATCCGATCAACCCAAAATTGACAATTTTCTCGATTAGATTTCGATTTTAATTTTTGGGACACCCATAGTTGTTGGAGTAACTTCTCGTCCTAAAACGATCATATAAAGAAAAGAGATAGATTAATCCTTCTGGTAGTCTTTACACACACACGCGCGCACACACACAAACACACATATATATATATATATATATCTACATTTGTTAAGAAGATAACGTAATGTTGGGAGTATGTTAGGGACGTCAGTTATTAACACCGAATCAATGATCTCCATTCTTGGTTTTGATGACAAACTTCATGAAATATAATGTTTATCTAAGTGTTACTCCCAAGAACACTTTCAGGGTCGCTCATCATGTGAAAAAGACAATAAGTGTAGGAAAGCCGCTATGGACTTTAATGATCAAATGAATAAGATTGAGTTTCCTTCGAGATAGGGAAGTCGTCCTTATCGAGAAGAAAACTGGCGCTTAAACTCATAGAGGTCAAATATTCAAACAAATTCAAGGTTGCTTGATAAGATGATATCATCCGCAGCCGGAGTCCTCAGAAGCTTCAAGTGCTAAAGACAAAAAGCATGAAGCTAAATATGTCGCTTTCCCAAACTCATCCCAACACACACGTGGAAGCTCCCTATAAAAAGAAGAGCTGAATTTTGGATGAAGACAAGCGTTTGTAGATGTACAATGTAAGAGAAAACAAAAACTTTTGAAAATTTCTCTAAGGATTCCAAACGGGCAAAAGGGTCCTAGGAAAAGCACCCCATCACATTCACTATAAATACACCCATATGTATTCATTGTGATGTGACTTCTTCCACACTCTCTCGTCAATGTCTCAAGAACACCTCAGAACAAAGTGAGTGAGAGTGAGCTTGATCGAGAAGAAGAAGTCCACCAGGATCAAATATGTTCCACAATCAAGAGTGTTTGTGTTCCTAAGGACTAGGGAGTACGTGAGCTTTGAGTTCTTTGTACTTCGAATTATTGAGTTACGCTATGTAAAGCTAGGGCTTAAAGGGACTACACTAGTAAACTATAAGGACGGATGTTTGTAGTTTAGAGAAGTGTGTAATTTGCTTGTGTAATAGCTATACTCTCAGTAAAACAAGTATAAGGAAGTCATTTAGAAGTCCTCTAAGGAGGTAGAGATTTACTCACTGAGACTAGTTTGTCAAAGTGGGGTTTCTCTATAAATCACTTGTGTCCCTAACTATATATTTCATGCACTTTGTTTTCTTTGCTATTTCTCTGCCAAGGACGCCGTTCCTATACGACATCCTTATCTGTTACTAACACTTAACGATCTAACATGTAATGAGGCCAAGTCTTTTGACGTCACATATTTAATTTTTCTTTTGTTTATATTGATTTAGGTATGATTATATTTGTTAAAATGATTTAAACTTCATTATAAATGAAAAGAAGTCAAAAGGCATAAGAAATATTTTTAATAATTCTTTTGGTTGATGGCACTACTCGTGAGACTCGAACCGGTGACCTTTGGGTAAAGTCTTGAAGGCTTAACCACTTTAACTAGATGCCCGGAAACAATTTTTTCAATAATCAATATATATACTTCTAAACCTGAAGCAGTTAAGGGTAGTTTTGTCATTAAGTTTTTATAAACAATCTACTCTATTTTTAATAAGTATTTTTATACAAACTTTCTATCCATTTATATTTAATAGATGATTTTTATTAACATAGTTTAACCCCGGGCCTTATTATACAACAAAAATAATAAATGATATAAATTGATTGTTAACATCGTAGCTTGATTTTTATGCATTAACTATGATTACGGTTCTATTTCCCAGTTTGATTTATTTGATACATAGATGATTTTTGTTATGTGATTTTTGGCTAATGTCTCGATGTTTGTCCCCAAATTTATTGATTTCTATTTGGGGGTGATTTTTATTTATACAAATTAGATGATTTAGATGATCATAGTTAAGGGGCCTTATTTATATATACTTTTATATTCATCGTTATGTTAGGTATTATCGGGGATGATTTTTGGTATAATAATAGATAATTTAGCTACGTATCAAATAGATCTATTTACTCTATTATTTAATGTATCACCAAATCTTTAACAAGCTACGTATCTTTCAATTAACATAATTGATTGATATAAGTAACTAATTAACTAGATCTTAGAGAGTATTTATCATATATTCCATATTTCCTCTTTTTTTTTGTAGTATTACTTTAATTTTACAAAAAATAGATGAAAATAATAATTAAATTAATAAAAATCATCTATTAAATTTAAATCCTTAGCTAGGCCAACATATTGGTCCGTAATCCAATCGACTCGAGCCAACATCCAAAAATGATAAACCTCAATCTTACCAGTCCATTTAACAAGTCTAATATGAAAAGTATTAAAATTATATACAAATTGAATTAATATTTATGATATGCAAATGTTTAATTACACAAAATATTTCTTAGTCGTAAATATGCATATTTATTGTAATAATAAAAAATATTGAATATTTATGGACGTGATTTTATAATTTTATCAAAATATATCAATGTATCAAGAATAAAACTATTAATTATGTTAGTTTGATGAGTCTGTAATTTTGATTTCTGATGAAATACAATATTAAGATATTATATATGGAGAATAAACCTATTAATCAAATTTGATTGGGATACTATATATCAAGAACAAACCTATTAAGTATAAAATTGAGATTTCACACCATCAAATTCCAGTTTATTTTACATAGGTTAATGTTATTACAATTAACCAATTAATCGATTCTAAATGTTGCAGTTTTCACAATACTTTTCAGATTTACATAAATTGCAAATTTGATTTTATAATATATATATATATATATATCATATATAAATTAATATATTTTAAGATTTATTTGAAAAAATCCCGGACAAGGCCCGGGGTTATAACTAGTTTGACCATGTATAATTGAATCTTATTAGAATTTAAGAAATCAATCACATAAAAAAACGTTTATTTTTTTTTTGCAAATGGTCAAAAAGTTGTATTACCAAAGCGCAACACAACTGAGTTGCAAGACAAACATCCAAGAGCAACAACAAAAAAGAAGATACACAAGCCCCTAAAACTCCTCCAAATTCCCAGCAAGGTTGAGAGAAACTTGTCCTCAAAGCAAGGCCAAGTTCAACTCAACACTAAGCCAAAATGAAGGAAAAAGCCCCCCCCCCCAAGCATCCTTGTGTCTGGATCTACCACAACACTCAGGAGGGCAGGTCAAGGAAGGAGTTAATACACTCTACCTAAAAACCCTTCCTACCCAAAAAACCTCACCAACAATTTGGGAGAAGAACAAAACAGCAAGCAACACTCAAAGGACAAAGCCGAACACCCTGCAAGGCCTCTAGCATGAATCAACCTCAAAGAAAGGCATCACACCAAGGACACGATACATAAATGTGGGTCAAACCCCCTACTTTGCGTCCTCATGTTGAGCAAAGCTACAACACTCAACATTCAAGGAGAGGGAGCTCAATCCTTACACTCAACTAACACCAAAACCCACCCAAGAGGAATCAACCAGCTAAATTTCCAATCTTGCACGAAAGGCTTCACCTCTCCTTCCAGTGAGCTTAAATGTGGCTAGCATCCGATCCGCAGCTTGCAATCATCAATGATATTCTTAGAACAAGCTTCCATATTAGGCTGGCAAGAGTTGAAGATAATATCATTGCGCAATCTCTAAGTGTGGTAAACTACTCCCAGGATGCCCAACAGCTTGGATTGAAAGATATTATTCTTCCTTTTCTTGGTCTGCAAGAACCATCTCCACCACTCCATAAGGCTATACATTCTAGTATTAATGCCCAGCCAGGTAAACACTTTGTCCACTACAGCCTGAACAAAAATACAATGGAACCAAATATGGCTCTCAAACTCCTCCTCAAGGCCACAGAGGACACAGGTGCTCTGCTGTAAAAGACCCCAGCATTTAAGTTTATCAGCAGATGGCAATCTCTGCAAGGTGGCTAACCAACAAATAAATCTCCATTTCTTAGCTCCACCTCCACTCCAAACTAACTCACTCCATCTCACAGTGCTTAGCTTGTTCCTGATGATATCATAAGCTGCACTGCAATTAAGTTTACCATCACCTTTCTGAAGTAGTTAAGGGTAGTTTTGTCATTAAGTTTTTATATACAATCTACTCTATTTTTAATAAGTATTTTTATACAAACTTTCTATCCATTTATATTTAATAGATGATTTTAACATAACTTAACCCCGGGCCTTATTATACAACAAAAATAATAAATGATATAAATTGATTGTTAACATCGTAGCTTGATTTTTATGCATTAACTATGATCTTACGGTTCTATTTCCCAGTTTGATTTATTTGATACATAGATGATATTTGTTATGTGATTTTTGGCTAATGTCTCGATGTTTGTCCCCAAATTTATTGATTTCTATTTGGGGGTGATTTTTATTTATACAAAAGAGATGATTTAGATGATCATAGTTAAGGGGCCTTATTTATATATACTTTTATATTCATCGTTATGTTAGGTATTATCGGGGATGATTTTTGGTATAATAATAGATGATTTAGCTACGTAGCAAATAGATCTATTTACTCTATTATTTAATGTATCACCAAATCTTTAACAAGATACGTATCTTTCAATTAACATAATTGATTGATATAAGTAACTAATTAACTAGATCTTAGAGAGTATTTATCATATCTTCCATATTTCCTCTTTTTTTTGTAGTATTACTTTAATTTTACAAAAATTAGATGAAAATAATAATTAAATTAATAAAAATAATCTATTAAATTTAAATCCTTAGCTAGGCCAACATATTGGTCCGTAATCCAATCGACTCGAGCCAACATCCAAAAATGATAAACCTCAATCTTACCAGTCCATTTAACAAGTCTAATATGAAAAATATTAAAATTATATACAAATTGAATTAATATTTATGATATGCAAATGTTTAATTACACAAAATATTTCTTAATCGTAAATATGCATATTTATTGTAATAATAAAAAATATTGAATATTTATGGACGTGATTTTATAATTTTATCAAAATATATCAATGTACCAAGAATAAAACTATTAATTATGTTAGTTTGATGAGTCTGTAATTTTGATTTCTGATGAAATACAATATTAAGATATTATATATGGAGAATAAACCTATTAATCAAATTTGATTGGGATACTATATATCAAAAACAAACCTATTAAGTATAAAATTGAGATTTCACACCATCAAATTCCAGTTTATTTTACATAGGTTAATGTTATTACAATTAACCAATTAATCGATTCTAAATGTTGCAGTTTTCACAATACTTTTCAGATTTACATAAATTGCAAATTTGATTTTATAATATATATATATATATCATATATAAATTAATATATTTTAAGATTTATTTGAAAAAATCTCGGGCAAGGCCCGGGGTTACAACTAGTTTGACCATGTATAATTGAATCTTATTAGAATTTAAAATCTTAAGAAATCAATCACATAAAAAAACGTTTATTTTTTTTTGCAAATGGTCAAAAAGTTTTATTACCAAAGCGCAACACAACTGAGTTGCAAGACAAACATCCAAGAGCAACAACAAAAAAGAAGATACACAAGCCCCTAAAACTCCTCCAAATTCCCAGCAAGGTTGAGAGAAACTTGTCCTCAAAGCAAGGCCAAGTTCAACTCAACACTAAGCCAAAATGAAGGAACAAGCCCCCCCCAAGCATCCTTGTGTCTGGTTCTACCACAACACTCAGGAGGGCAGGTCAAGGGAGGAGTTAATACACTCTACCCAAAAACCCATCCTACCCAAATAACCTCACCAACAATTTGGGAGAAGAACAAAACAGCAAGCAACACTCAAAGGACAAAGCCGAACACCCTACAAGGCCCCTAGCATGAATCAACCTCAAAGAAAGGCATCACACCAAGGACACGATGCATAAATGTGGGTCAAACCCCCTACTTTGCGTCCTCATGTTGAGCAAAGCTACAACACTCAACATTCAGGGAGAGGGAGCTCAATACACTCAGCTAACACCAAAACCCACCCAAGAGGAATCAACCAGCTAAATTTCCAATCTTGCACGAAAGGCTTCACCTCTCCTTCCAGTGAGCTTAAATGTGGCTAGCATCCGATCCGCAGCTTGCAATCATCAATGATATTCTTAGAACAAGCTTCCACATTAGGCTGGCAAGAGTTGAAGATAATATCATTGCGCAATCTCTAAGTGTGGTAAACTACTCCCAGGATGCCCAACAGCTTGGATTGAAAGATATTATTCTTCCTTTTCTTGGTCTGCAAGAACCACCTCCACCACTCCATAAGGCTATACATTCTAGTATTAATGCCCAGCCAGGTAAACACTTTGTCTACTACAGCCTGAACAAAAATACAATGGAACCAAATATGGCTCTCAAACTCCTCCTCAAGTCCACAAAGGACACAGGTGCTCTGCTGTAAAAGACCCCAGCATTTAAGTTTATCAGCAGATGGCAATCTCTGCAAGGTGGCTAACCAACAAATAAATCTCCATTTCTTAGCTCCACCTCCACTCCAAACTAACTCACTCCATCTCACAGTGCTTAGCTTGTTCCTGATGATATCATAAGCTGCACTGCAATTAAGCTTACCATCACCTTTCAGAAAGTGTCTGAAGTCATCAAGGACACCAACAAAGGAGCCATCAATGCGGGCCTATCCTTGATCCTGTCCCTTAATCTAAGCAACTCTTTCCAAATCCAAGAGCCTCTGTGACTAATGCTGACCTGCCAGAAATTCTGGTCTCTAACAATGTTCTGTTTTGCCCAAGTTGTCCAGAGATTTTCTTTTCCTGTAATAAGATCAAGCCCCAGCTTAAAGAGGATAGTCTTATTCCAAGACAAGAGCTCTTTGAAGTTTAATCCACCCTCTGAGAAAGGCCTACAGACCTTACACCAAGCAACTAGACTTCTTCTACTAGAATCAATCCCTGCCCAAAGAAAGGATCTGCACAATGACTCTATTTTATGTACAACCTTTTTAGGGAGAACCAAAGCTTGCATCCAAAAGGTAAGGTCACCCTCAATCAGAGATTTTATTACTTGCATTCGGCCTGCATATGACAGCTTATGCATAGTCCTTCTCTGAATAATACTTGTAATTCTGCTAATGAGAGGCTCATAGTCAGGAACTTTGAGTTTTTTACAATGCAAAGGAGTGCCTAAATATCTGATTGGAAAAGATCCCAGCTCAATGTCCATGAACTTACTGATCTCCTCTTTTCCTACATTACTAACTCCTCCTATGAACAATTTACTTTTCAAAGGATTAGCCTTGAGCCCCGATTCTTCACCAAATTCATTTAGGCAACCTTTTATAAGCCTAAGAGTAGCTACAGTTGGCTTACAAAAAATCAACAAGTCATCAGCAAAGGCCATGCAATTAAGCTTGATCTGTTTGCATTTGGGGTGCCAACAGAACCCCTTTTTCTTGCTTAACAGAAGCATTTTTCTATACAACATTTCTATGACAAGCACAAAGAGGAAAGGAGAGAGAGGGTCACCTTGTCTTAGACCTCTTTTCCCTGAGAAAAAACCCTAAAATATTGTTAACTAAAATGAATAAGTTTTTTTAAAAAACGTTTATTGTTAACTTTCAAATGAATAAGTTTTTTGAAGGGGAAATTAATTCAAATGACCCAAACTTTGTGGGTGTTATATGAATAACTAAAATATTGATTGTAAGCAAAATAACTCAAACTTGTAAGATGCGTTAAAAAAGTACCCCTAAGATAATTTTTCAAGCCATTTTCAGGGAACAACCTCTTAGGGATAATAAATTTTCAGGCCATTATCCCTAAGAGGTTGTGGTAACAGAGGTTGTTTTCACCGTCGGTGAATTGGTATCCGAAGCTAAAGCTTGCTTCGAAGAGTGTCATGTCATTTATCCGATGTCAAGTCATCGATAATGGTCAAAAAATTTACCTTAAAGATATTTTTTTAAACATCTTACAAGTTTGTATTACTTTTCTTATTATCAATATTTCGGATTATTCATTTAAAAACCCATCAAAATTGTGGATTTTTTGAACTATTTTTCCCTTTTTTGAAAGGAAGAAATAGCTAATTACGAAGAAAATACTTGTTAAGAAAATGTATCCACCTACTATTAATTAGTGTAATTCTCAGTTGGAGTCGAGCCCATAAGGTAGAGGGTGGTCAATGACCCAGGAGTATAATCCAACTGTTCTATTTTGATCTCCTACGTCTAATTGTGTTTTGAATTTGGAGATTTAAAATATTTAAAATTCGCTTCCTTTTCAATGTCTTAACTTTTAATCTAATTTCATAAGTTACTTTATCGATTTCACACTACAGTAATTATATATTTTTTTTGATCCAAACAGTAATTATATTTGAAATTGGAGTTGTAGTTATACAATTAGATAAAAAAGAATAAAAGTTGAAGTTATGGAAAAAAAACAACACAAAACTTGATAAATGATTCTAATATCTTACTTACTGAGGTTTGAATTTAATTTCGATAATCAACTAGGATTTACGAGTAGTTGATTTTAACTCATTTTTTTATTTATTGTTCGAGCCCAAAGGCAATACAAATCCATACTACGGAGTACTAATTAAGCTCAAGAACCTAATTGAATTGACCTGATTGATAAGTCTACTTAATTAACTTAAGTATATATTACACTAATTATTGAATGTTTTAATTTTTTATTAATTAATGTATACATCGTACTTTATAGACAAAACAATTTAAGACGGAGGGAGATTAAGAGGTTTTTGGAGCTTTTGGTCATGGGCACAAAATCTCATACAAGTACTTTTGAGGGTGTTTGAATTTGAAATGATAGAATCACTCCATTTCACTTGTCACTGGGAAAGGGAAAAGAAGAGATAAGAAGACGCCGTTGAGGGGACGCCGTTGCGCTTCTGTTTTGTTCTTTATTAAGTGCATTTATTCACACAAGTGACAAGTCTACCCGTGAAGTCTGAAGCGCTCAGAATTGAATTTAAGGCATAGCAAGAGAGAGAAGAGGGAGGGATATTAAACGAGAGCATGACTTTTTGGTGGTAGATAATGGCGACGGTTAGTCATACGAATTCACCCAGTTCATTCATGGAGTACATAAATTAGAATTTTACATTATTGTTATTGCTATCTGGGTTTTGATTCTTTTTGGCTGTCATTTTGGTTTGATGCAGGGTCCGCCTTCGAGGGTCATTCACAATCTTGGGAATTTCTGGATCTCAGCTTGAAATTGCCCCAATTTTGACATGGGCAAGCACTGATTTGAAGGGAAAACAACGAAAGACAAAATGGGGCGGGTTTGAAGAGAGTGGTTTTGGGGTCTGAAGATGATAGGTCGTTTTCCATCCGACTATTTGACATTGCTGTCCACTTTTCAATGATTCAGAGTTTCATCACGGTCTGTAATTATTAAATTGCTCTCTTTGTCTCTCTCCCCTCCAACCCCAATTATTGGATTGCTCTCGCACTTGGTTTCACTTCAATTTGTACTTGGTGGGGGCGTTTCAGTTTGAGTTTGAGTTTGAGGAGGGCGTATTAGGGTGAAGGGATCTTCTTTTGGATAAGCGAAGGCTGGTGTGTTGAGAAACGATGAACACAACGCAGCACAAGGAGAAAGTGCTGGTGGCTGTAAAAGCTTCAAAAGAAATCCCAAAAGCAGCACTTGTTTGGGCTTTGTCCCACGTTGTTCAACCTGGGGATTGTATCTCCCTGATTGTGGTTGTACCCCCGCTAACTTCAGGTATCCACTCTTGTAACTAATTCATTTTCATCATGAACCGACCCGGCCCTTGTGGGGATCTGAGCATGTTTCCATGGCTGATTTGTAGGCAAGAGACTGTGGGGCTTCCCATTATTTGCAGGAGACTGTGCCAGTGCCCACAAAAAGTCTCAAACCGGAACATCTTCTGAGCACAAACTCGAGATTTCCGATACTTGCTCCCAAATGATCCTTCAGCTGCACAATGTCTATGATCCCAGCAAGGTTTGTGTGCTCTTGACTTCCTCTTCTTCAGTTTCCTTGTTCCAATTCACTCTGCTCATGAGTTTTCTGGCTGACTTACCTGCTGTAGATAAGCGTCAACATTAAGGTCGTTTCTGCTTCACCGTCTGGATCAGTGGCTGCAGAAGCCAAAAAGGCTCAAGCCAGCTGGGTTGTATTGGACAAGTAATAATATCTTCTGGCTTTGCTGTTTTTTGCCTTTCATCTAGTTTTCAAGGGTTTATTCGTGTTGTGCTGCTGTGTATGTTCTTCTTGTAGGGATCTAAAGAATGAGGAGAAACATTGCATGGAAGAACTAAACTGTAACATTGTGGGTATAAGGCGAGCTCATCCCAAAGTTCTCCGGCTTAGTTTAGTTGGGTCGCCTACGAAGGATCTTGAAGCAGCTGATTTGGTACAGTCTGAAGCTGACAACTTTGGAAGCAAAGAAAATTCGTCATGCTCCATTCGAGGGCCCACTGTCACTCCAAGTAGCAGCCCGGAGATGTTCACAGCAACAGAACCCGGAACCTCGTCGGTTTCAAGCTCTGATATCAGCACGTCACCATTTTCCATTTCAGATATAAACTCGGGGTTGAAAAAAGACGAACCTGTCCCTATAAAACGAAGTAGGCAGTCTTGCTCTGAAACAGGATCCGATAGTAAAAGCTCCATGCCATGTCCAACGAGCTCAGGATTCCGTCCTTGGATGGACAAATATCTCAGGTCACATAAACAGTCTCCTGAGAAGTCGTCGAATCAAATCAATGACCGTGAAGAACGAACTCCCTCCACAAGGTGGTTATTGGACAAGTTATCCACTCTTGATCAAGAAGCTGAAAGTGGTTCGGAAAGCTATTTATCTGAAGTAGAATTTGCTGGAAGCATAAGAGAAGCAATATCGCTTTCAAGGAGTCCGCTTCCTGGTCCTCCTCCGCTGTGTTCAACATGTCAACACAAGGGGCCTGTTTTCGGGAAACCTCCGAGATGGTTCAGCTATGCTGAGCTGGAGCTTGCTACTGATGCATTTTCACATGCTAATTTTCTGGCAGAAGGAGGGTACGGGTCAGTCCACAGGGGCGTGCTACCTGATGGACAGGTTATTGCTGTCAAGCAGCATAAGCTGGCTAGCTCCCAAGGGGATGTTGAGTTTTGCTCTGAAGTGGAAGTACTGAGTTGTGCTCAGCATCGTAATGTTGTTATGCTTATAGGCTATTGCATTGAGGACAAGCGGAGGCTGCTTGTGTATGAATATATATGCAATGGTTCTCTTGATTCTCACCTTTATGGTACAGTACTCTTACTATGAAGTTATTGGATTTGTTACTTAGCTTCTATTACATGTATTGACTACAGCTGTTTTAAATTTCAGGGAGAACTAGAGACCCACTGCAATGGCATGCCCGCCAAAAGGTAGCAGTTGGGGCAGCTCGTGGGCTGCGATATCTTCATGAAGAATGCAGAGTGGGCTGCATTGTTCATCGTGACATGCGACCAAACAACATTCTTCTCACCCATGATTATGAGCCACTAGTATGTGCTTCTCTTCTAATTTGGAACTTACACAGGCTCTTGCTTCTTTATTAAATTTATCAAACCAGTTTATTTCCGTCTCCATTTGAATTTTATAATGGACTATTAGGTGTATCAGTTTTGTTTCTTCTATGAGCTAGATTATCAATCCTGCTTGTTTTGGGAGATTTTGATCGTCAAAGGCATCATAATCTCCCAAATTTTTGATTCTGAATATTTCCTAGTCTCCTGGAGAAGCTTTATTCACTTATTGTTACAAAATTGATCACTGCCTTTCTAATGCTTTTTTAAGGTTGGCGATTTTGGCTTGGCAAGATGGCAGCCAGATGGAGATACTGGAGAACAAACCAGAGTGATTGGAACTTTTGGGTATAGTTTACTGAGAACTTGTCATCAAGTCCTGGATTGCAGATATGCATGTATAGCTATGATCAAACTAAAGCATTTTTATGATTAATATGGTGCAGGTATTTGGCTCCCGAGTATGCTCAAAGTGGGCAAATCACCGAGAAAGCTGATGTATATTCGTTTGGCGTTGTATTGGTGGAGATGTTGACAGGGCGAAAAGCTGTTGACCTTAGCCGTCCCAAGGGCCAGCAGTGTCTTACAGAATGGGTAGCTTGCAATTAAATAGTTGTTTGTTGTATAATATCATGCTTTGATGATGACGATGAAGATCAAATTGGCTGATAATAAAATATATGAATTCACATGTTAAAAACAGGCGCGCCCACTGCTGGAGGAGAGTGCCGTGAATGAGCTAATTGATCCTCGACTTGGAAACCATTTCTCAGAGCAAGAGGTCCATTGCATGATGCATGCTGCATCCTTGTGCATTCGAAGGGATCCTCATTCAAGGCCTCGAATGTCACAGGTTAGTCGATCTTCCAATATTTGGATGAACTTTTTTGTTTATGTTACTTGTTCCAACTATATTCATTCAATTGTTGGTAGGTGCTCCGGATCTTAGAGGGAGATATGTTCATGGAGTCGGACTACATGTCCACACCAGGGTACAATGGGAATTGTAGTGGACGGTTCCAGGCAGATTATGAGCACCAATTGTACAGTGGCCCGTTACTCAAAGAGGGTTGTGGATCGGAATCTCAAGTGTTCAAGGGGAGTTTCTCGTTCGACTCCGTCAGGGCTGCTTTGTGGTCAAGGGATTGACATGGCTAATTGACCAGAACCGGAGGTGCATTTGAACCACAGAAAAAACTGGGTTTTCTTTTGTTTGGTTGAAGCTGAATGTTTGTTGTTATTTGGTCTGTCATATGCGTGTGATCCGTGTACAGTACAAGAAGATAGTAGGAGGGGGGTTCGGTATTCTTTTTGGGTGGTTCATAATCATGCAATTAACCGCTCAAAGTAGACGGTGTCTCTGGCCTACTTGTAATTGTCAATCGGTATTCTTCCTGCAAACTGTCTTAATAGATCCGTTTAATAAGCATAACGTAGCTCACCACCACGCACATGCGGTTCGAGTCTTAGTTCTGCGAAAGTGTTTGTGTACTACAAAACACAAACAACACTACAAGAGTATAGAAACTGTCAACCACTAGAAGAAGGGTGCAGTATGTTCTGTGCTTTGACGTATGGCCCCACATGCTGAAATCTTTTTAGTTTGCATCTTCCAAACCCCAAGTGCATAGCAATGTTGTATTTGGACCATAGCATCCAACGGGGAAAATGAACATCTTAACCATTCGTCTCATCAAATTGCAGCTAGTAGTAGTTCACCTCCCTTGCTATATTTACTCTTATCATATTCAAGGCATCCTCTCTCGGTCCCCTCCTCCACACCAGCGGCCATGTCTACAGCAATCCTGACATCGACGCTGGCGGCCAACCTCGACTACATCTCCCGGACAAAGCAGCATGGAGTGGAGTGCAGAGTGGGCAGGATAAGGCCTTGGGGGCAGCTCTTGCACCTCCATGCGCTGTCCCGGCCAAGCTCCCTAACCGAGTGCCTCGTGCGCTTGCGCGGGAACGCCTCCTACTTCAGAGTGAACATGGCAATGGCGGTGCTGCTGGGGGTCTTCCTCTCCCTTGTGTACCACCCTGTCTCCCTCATCGTGTTTGTGGCGGCCATGGGCGCGTGGCTCCCACTCTTCTTCCTAGCCGACCACCCTCTCGTCATGCTCGGCCGCCCCCTCGACGACCGCCTCGTTCTCGCTCTGCTGGCCGCCCTGACCCTCCTCTTCCTCCTCCTCACTTCCGCCACCATTAACGTTGTCCTCTCCCTCGCCGTCTCCATGGCGATCGTCCTCGTCTACTCCGTCTTCAGGCGCACAGATGACTTGTTCCTTGATGAGCACGCTGCTTCCTCCGCCGGCCTCCTCGGCCGTCCGCCCCAACTTCACTCTTCAGTAGTAGTTTAGCCATTTCTTACTTTGATGGTTTGCCTTCTACATTTGTTTTCTTTCTTTTCTATGGATTACCGATTACTCTCATCTCTCGTTTATTTCACTAGTTTTGCTTCTACTAGCTATGGGTCGGATGGTGTAACTTTTATCCGTACTAGCCTAATCTCGTTTTACCAGTGTTAAATATAAATATTATTTTGAATACACTATTGTTGGGGTACAAAAGTTCTTATTGAATGCACTGATGGATTACTTTCTTCTTCAGTTTTCGCTCTAATTGTTCAACTGCTTTAATAACTTAGAACCTGCAAAACAATAGACAAATGGGTGAAGAAATGGGTGAAGACTTCCTAATCTACCTCCGATGCCTAAGTTAAAAGAGCAGTTGTTCAAGTCGAGCATCAATGGTAAAAGAAAAGAATTGTTAGAAAAGCTAGAAGATGCAAGACATCTCTATACATAGCGAATGTATGTATTTATAACGGAAGAGAGATGATAGGGAGAGAAAAATTCTATCTCCAAGCGATATCTTACCACCCAATGATTAACCGCCAAATTCTATCTTTAAGATAAGATAGAATCTGCGACTATAACAATTAACCATCGCATATCATTTTAATAATAAATATACTTAAAGATAAAAATCTTATAAATAAAAATACCTTTATGGGGGAATATAGAGAAAATATTTATGACTATTAATTTACCCGCTCATAATTATGTTCTTGAATTTACGCACATTGAATTCCACTTACTAATAAAATATTTCATGATGGAACTATTATATATATTTCGAATTAACTTGATTTTTCCATATAAATTTTGATCAAATTAAATTTTTTAGTTATAAATTTCACCAAATAAATATCAAAACCTGATTTGTCATATTTTCTTATCAAACTTTACACAAATAAATATAATATTGATTTTCTAGTAGATCAAATTTATATAACTTTACCATATAACCTAAAATCATATTTTTTTATAGATACATATACAAAGTTATATATTTCATGTAGATAAATCCATTCATTTGCTAATATTTATAATTTCTTTTAGGATAAATCTAATTATTTTCTTAATGCATATGACATTCATATATTGTATAGATAGATATTATTTGGATAGATTATAAATATTGATATTATTTTGATACATTCTTTTAGGGCAAATCTAAATATTTCCTTAATTAGTGAAACATTGATAGATTGTATAGATAGATAATTTTTGGATAATTTATACATATATAATATTATTTTGAAATTTTAATATATGGTAATTAGATAAAGACATATTTTTAAGATAAATCTAGAGTATATAGGTAGATATTATTTGGAAAGTTTATAAATATAGCATATTATTTTAATAGACTTTGAATATAGATATTATTTTCATATATTAATATATGGTAATTACATAAAGACATACAAATGGCACAGTTCCTAGGCTCTGGTCTTGTGTCATGGGGATCAAAGAATCAAAATTTCGTAGCCCTCTCAACAACGGAAGCTAACTACGTATGTAGTAGTTGCATCTTCTTGCTCTTAAGTCCTTTGGATCAAGTACTAACTTGAAGATTATGGTACATCCCTTGGAGTTGTTCTTATCAAGTGTGATAACACTAGTACTATTAATATTACTAAGAACCATGTTCATCATTCACACACTAAGAATATTCATATATATAAGACATCAGTTATTGTGTGATAATAATGAAAATTGTCTTATTTCTATGAAACATGTTAGGGATGAGAACCAAATTGTTGATATTTTCACTAAGACACTTGATAGACGTCCTTATGAGAATCTTTATATGATTTTAGGATGATAACTTTTATTCCCTCAATGATTGACTATGTCTTGTAGAAAACATATTGTAGGGACTGTGTGTGTTGAAAATCATTTTGCAAAACTAAGCTAGTCTAAGGTATTTCATTTGCCTTTCATGGGATTTCATTTCCCTTTTTTGGTATAAAAGTTCAACTGATCACCCAACCCTCATTATAAGCCTAAATGATGAGAACTCTAAGCTTGCCTAGGCCTAGAGCCAAGCAAACATGTTATATAATCTTCGACGTACTTGGGACGTTCATGAAGCCGTTTTGAAATCCTAATTTAATTTGGATTTTGAGAAGAAGAAGTTAAGTAGTGGGAAGCCGAACCGCTTTACCTTGAGTAATTGAGTTGAAGAAAGCTGGCATAAGCATCGAGAGCCACTCAAACCTTAATATGCAAGTAGTGGGAAATACGCGTGTTTTTTAAGGGATAGTTAGTTACATTTCCATACCAGTTTCACCCCTACTCGTTTCTAGCCTTCTCTTCTCTATAACCTCCCTACATCAACCCCTTTTCTCTTTACGCTTTCCAATCATGCTCTTTGTAGAAATCACTTCGTCTCCTTCTCTTATCTTCATCTTCAACCTCCCAAACCTGTAACTTTTTCTTCCCCAATCTCTCATAAAAATGGCACCCAAGATGCAGATCTCCCCTTTTAACAAAATCTCTTAAACAAAACCTTCCCACTCCTCCTCCAAAACAAAACGAACCCTAAACCGCAACCCTTCAAACTTGACGAAATGGTGGCGGACTGGCTGCTCCGGCGAGCTAATGTCTTGTCTATTGGTTTAAGAACGCTAGACACTTAATTTCTTAAACTGTTGTCATGTAACTGTATTGATGATGCATTTGAAGCTTAATTAATGCGATCAGCTTTGTTGGGAAGAATTTATTTGGGTTGCACTTAATTTCGTCACTGTTCTTGAGTGTTCTTGGTGATTATATAGTCGCTTTTGCTCTGAAATGTGTCGGAGAAGTCACGGTCCTGTGACCCATTTGTACTCCAGAGTCCCTTGCAACAAGATCCGCCATGTGTCCATGTTGACGATGGACGAAGCTTCTTGACAATTTTCGCAATTTCTTACTATAGGATCTGCTTCCACGTGGTTAAGTATTGGTGAACAAGATCTACCTCCACGTGTCCTCTATGATCAACGAAGCTTCTTGGGCAATTTCGGCTTGTGTAGTGATGTCATCATGTTGACAACCCGTTATGGACTCTGGCAGTTTAGCTCATGTTCCTACTTGTTGGAAACTGTGTCCTTGTATAAACACATTCTCGTTCATTCTTCTAAGTGTTAGCGTACCTACCCCTTAGGGACTACTTTACATTTGTTGTCCTTTTTGGCGTGGCATGCGTCCTTGTACGTTCCTGGGACATAGATTGGACAACCATTAGATCAAAGTTGAGTTTGTCATTATCAAAAGTCTAGGGACGATTGTTATGAATACGATGTTAAGTACTTGGAGTCCTTAACATCGTCCCAACACCCCACATTAATTGTACACATAATAAATATATCCAAATCTTAAAACAATCTATCCAAAATTGTACACATAATCAAAATCCACATTTTATAATTTTCAATAGATATATTTTTAACCTAGAATATATCTACCATGTTATGTATCTTTTCATTCCCTTATATTATAATTGTAAAAGTTTGGTTTTTACGTATGTTACTAAATAAAGCTAAACATCGTATATATGATGTTTTAATTCCATATTCGAAGAAATCCAAAATTTATATGATATATATTTGAATACGTATGTCAATAATGGTAGAATCTATCCAAAATTATGATCGGGAAATTTATTAGGTAATATATGAAAGATATAATAAGTCAAATAACCATTTTATTAAATCAATTTGATTGGTTGAGATTTGATTGATTTATTTTTATTGGTTAAAATTCTTTTATTGTAGATTCAACACATATAAAAAAAACTATATATATAATTTTTATTTTTTTTCAAATAACTATAAAATAATAATTATCATTATAAAATAAAGAGACTTATTGATAAAAACAAGTATTCAATCCTTATAAAAAATTATAATCCTATACATCTTTGTTTGATTGAAAGAATGTATTATAACAAAATAATCTATCATTAATATAAATCTTATAAAGAGTAAAATAAATAAAATAATACAATATTTAATGATATCAAACTATTATTTTAAATATCTTATATAAAATTTTTAAGTGAATTTTTTGTTAAATCAAATTCATATCTTCCGGACACGGGAACTAATAGTAATTCAAGTTAAATAAATTTGCGTCCACAACTCCCAAACTTGGTACAAATATTACATTACGTTACTTCATTCCCTCCGCACACGCCAAAGACTTACTAATGTCAAGATCAGCCGGTCTTCAAATTGCAAACATATATACAATAACTTGAATGTTACTCTCAACATCTGTTTTCGCTAAATTCTTTGTTGGATTTCCCCTTCTTAGGTACCAAACTGCTCGTCAGCACGCAAAATCAAAGTCATTACGCAGAGTCATATTTGTTTTGTCGAACAGAAAGTCAATGAACTACTTCCAACAATTTCTTCAATGATCTTGAAAAAAAACAGAGCATTGGCCAGAAAGTACACAAAAAAAGGTGGATTGGTCAAATGTTTGTTGGATGACATATGAGAATTTATATAGAGGCCAGGACGAATGGAAAAATATTAATAGATGATTGTAATCAGTGACGAACGCAGAACGAATTTAAAGGGGGCACAACCGTCCAGCTCGTGTACGATATCCAATGATTCAAGAATAATCGATAAATTTAGCTACTTAATCCTCTTAAATAGTAATAAAATAGGTACTTATTTTTCAAAAAAAAATTATGGTATGTATGAAATCTAATTTATGCAGTAAATAGCTAGTTTATATACAAAATTTTGAGAGGAATGCATTAAATTTAAATAAAAAATCTGTTCTACCAAAAAAATTTGAATAAAAAAGCAAAATGATGCTATGGGGATTTGAACCTTGGTGGAATTAAAACAAAATTAAGCAAGAAACCATCTAGACTAGTTGATTTTCATGTCATGTTAATACAAATTTAATTAAAATATATTAATATTTAATAAAAAATTACATATATATACCGAAAATTAACCCGATGGGAGGGGGGGAGGGGGGCACGGGCCCTCTCATGTCCCCCCTAGGTTCGTCACTGATTGTAATAGGTTATATATATAATCATAGTACTTATATACATGTCGTTTTATTGGGTGGACAAATAGATATATATGATTATAATAGTTTATTCCATAATTTTAATATTTATATACATTTTGTTTTCTTGAGCTAGCGGATACATACACATAAATGATTGTAATATGTTAGATACATGATCAATATACATATGTATATGTCGACTTATTGAGGAGATAAATATATGTACATGATTATAGTACATTATAATAACTATCTCTGGAATTACAGAATATAATTAATAAAGTGTCTTGTATGTGAGATACTATAATCATGTAAGCACTATATTCATGAATATAATGTATTATAATCATGTATGCATATTTGTCCACTCAATAAAACAGAATGTGTGTAAGTATTGAAATCATATACATATTTGTCTATTTCGTAATAACAATAGAACATGTATATATAAGGTACTATAATCATGAATATAATAACAATATAACATGTCTATTTTGTAATAAAAATTCAAGCACAGCCCATTTTTTGTTTTTACGATATCTTCGATATGTACCGTTGATTCCATTGTTATCTAATCAACAAAAGTTGTCCACTTGTTAGGGGTGGGCACCCCTCTAAAACTAGACCAGGACTAGACCAGACTAAACTCATGGACCGGGGTCCGGATTGAGACCGGACCAGACCGGAACCGAGAATGTCCATTTTCATGGACCGAGGACCCGGTCGACAAATCCTGTCCGGACCGGATTTTGCCCTGCCCTACCACTCGTTATCTATATATAAAAAAAAAGTTTCTCTATTGCACTTAATACCAAGTATATAGAATTGCAAATAATCAGGAACAAGTAAACTTGTTTTATTTCTACCAAAAAAAAGTAAACTTGTTTTATATATTGAAGAGACGTGAGCTTAAAGGGAAAACTCTGTGATGTTATGCGTAGAAGAATACCTCTTCTAGCTTCACATTTTCCACAGACCTGCAAGCGCTTCTCCTGCACTTCAAGATTCATCTCTTCCTTGCATCAGAATGACAGACTTTCGCCACCACCACCCCCTTTATAAATAGACAGTTGAATCTTGCAAAACAGGAACGGTAATACATACATAACATCAAGCCTTGAAAACTAACACTTGAAGGAACCGAAGCAAAGATGAAAGGAAAAGAGATTGTCAGCTGTGCAACAGTTGAGGAATCAGGATACAAGAAGCTCCTCCATGGAACACTAGAAGCCACCATTTTTCATGCAACTATGAGGAAGAAACCGTCATTCACCCGCAACGTAAGTACCATTTCCATGAATGTCTTATTTTTTTTTTAATTTGATTGATTACTGTTGTTTGTTTATACTACTAGAACATTTAACACAGCATGGGAGGATACGCAAAATAGCTATATATAATTCTTGTGCTGGATAGTATATAAAAGTGGTATGCATGTTTCGTTTGTGTGTCTACAATGGAGTAAGCTTAACTAATGCAACTCCGCTGAAATGGCGAGAGTTGCATAAACAAAAGTTGGTCATGGGCTAAAATGATGGCTGCCATAAGTTAATTAGCTACAGCTAGCTACGTTGCATAATCAAAAGTAGGACATGCTGTTTTGCAGTGCTTATCCCTACACGGGAACCCAGCATATGTTGAGATCAAGCTAAACCAGGAAACGGTAGCAACCACAAGCCACGAAAAGGAACGAGTTTGGAACCAAACCTTCCAAATCTTGTGCGCCCACCCTCTTGACACCACAATCACCATCCATGTCCGAACCAAGTGCTCTATCCTCGGAACCATAGACTTCAAGGCTCGTCAGCTGGTGGAAGAAGCAAGCTTCATCAGCGGCTTCTTCCCTCTTCTTAAAGCACGAGGGAAGAGGCCGACCCGAAAACTCCAACTCCAGCTAGTGCTGTGGTTCAAACCAGCAGAGTTCGAGCCCACTTGGGCCAAGTTGATTGACCATGCAGGCTTCCACGGGCTCAGAAACGCAACCTTCCCTCAGCGATCCAACTGTGGGGTAACTCTGTACCATGACGCTCACCACCATGCCTCTTTCCAGCCGCCTTTTTTAACAGACCGGGGAATCACCCCGGGGAATCTCTGGAAGGATGTCTATAGAGCATTGGAGGGAGCCAAGCACTTGATCTACATAGCCGGATGGTCATTGAATCCAAATTTGGTGCTCATCCGGAATCCTCAAAAGGAAAACGATACTCAGCACGGCCAAGGAGTCAAGCTCGGCGAGCTCCTAAAGCGGAAGGCAGAAGAAGGGGTGGCAGTAAGAGTCATGATCTGGAACGACGAGACGTCAATACCCTTCATCAAGAACAAAGGGCTAATGAGGACCCATGACGAAGACGCCTTCGCTTACTTTCGAAGCACCAAAGTGGTGTGCAGACTCTGTCCAAGGCTACACAACAAGTTCCCCACATTCTTCAGCCATCATCAAAAGACAATAACGGTGGACACTAGAATAAGCGGTTCCTCCGTGAACCATCGAGAACTCAGCAGCTTTGTTGGCGGGGTAGATCTCTGCGACGGCCGCTATGACACGGAGGAGCACTCGCTGTTCAGGACGCTGAACACTTCATCACATAGCAACGACTTCTACCAAACGAGCATACAAGGAGCTAGCCTCCCAAAGGGTGGACCCCGAGAGCCATGGCACGACTCGCACGCCTGTGTGACAGGGGAAGCGGCCTGGGACGTTCTTACCAATTTCGAGCAGAGATGGGCAAAGCAATGCGACGCCACGTTGCTCGTCCCAGTAAGCACCCTAGGGGATCTGCATAGAGACGTGTCCCAGACGGGAAGAAACTGGAAAGTGCAGGTCTTTAGATCAATAGATCATTGCTCAGCTGATCCGGTCTCGAGCAGGGCATCCATGACGGAGGAGAGCATCCATGAGGCTTATGTCGAGGCCATACGAAGAGCAGACCGGTTCATATACATCGAGAATCAGTACTTTGTAGGAGGATGCAGCTTGTGGAAGCATGATCAGCACTGTGGATGTAAGAACTTGATCCCGGTGGAGATTGCACTCAAGATTGCGAGTAAGATTCGGGCCAGAGAGAGGTTTGCAGTGTATGTAGTGATTCCCATGTGGCCAGAAGGGGTGCCTGAGAGCGAGTCGGTTCTGGACATCTTGCATTGGACGAGGGAGACCATGGGAATGATGTATGGTATTATTGGTGGAGCCTTAAAAGAAAGCGGCGGCTCGGGCCATCCCAAAGACTACCTGAATTTCTTCTGCCTGGCGAACAGGGAGGAAAAGCTGGATGGTGAGCTCATGCCGCCATTGTCTCCTCATCCTAGTACGCAGTATTGGAATGCCCAGAAGAGCCGAAGATTCATGATATACGTCCATTCAAAGCTAATGATAGGTATGTGACCAGCCACCACCAAATTCATGCTTTGTCTTACAATAAAGAATGTCAGTCCTATAACTATGCTTTAACACATGTCGCAGTGGACGATATCTACATGCTAATAGGGTCGGCGAATGTGAACCAGAGGTCAATGGATGGAGCAAGAGACACAGAAATCGCTATCGGTTGTCACCAATCAGATTTTGGCGGGAGTGGGCAGACGAGTCATGAAATTGTATCCTACCGCATGTCGTTGTGGTATGAGCATACTGGAGGAGCAGACGAAGCATTCCTGGAGCCTGAAAGCCTCGAATGTGTGGAGAGGATGCGCTCAACAGGAGAAGAAATGTGGAAAGTGTACAGTGGAGATGAAGTTGTTGACATGAAAGGGGTTCATCTGGTGTCATATCCAGCTCTAAGTGTAACCCAAGATGGGTGTCTTGGGGATTCTGATGACATTAGCTTACTATTCCCTGATACACAAACACCAGTCACAGGGAGAAGATCTAAGATTTTACCACCCATCTTAACCACATGATGGATGAGCCATTAGGAACCTTTTGCAGCCCCAATAATGCATATTCATTCAATTGTTCCCAGGCTATAACCTTGTTAATGTTTTGACTACTCTTCATTCTTTCATTTGTCCAATTTTTTTTTCTTTCGCTTATGCTGGAATATGGTTGCATTGTAAGAAGATGGATTTGGTGTATAAGTTGTAACATCATAGAAGAAGGATCAAGACTACCAATTATTAGGGCTATTGTAACATTGTAATTTGTAATGCTTGTTTTAATGTGTTACAATGTGTTACACTAGATAGTCTAATGTGACAGTTCATTATATTATGTAACGGTGTTACTTAAGGTAATGGTTGATTGTACCGCAAATTATCTAAGGTAACACATTTTTTAAATAAAGGTAACACCGTTGAAAACGGAATAAAATGAAAAGCTATGGTGACGGATAGTATAGCAAATGTCATGGAAAAATTGGCGCAAAATAACGCATGTGATACTTTTTTTTGGTTTGAATAAAATTATGTAATGGGATGCAACACATTCAAAGGACCGCGAGCACAATTAGTGCATACGGAGAGAAACCTAGTCATAGCAAGGTGCACATGGGCAACACTCCATTGTCAAACAAAGGAGCATCAAACGGACCTCCCACAAGCCCTAAGGGAAATAACGTCGTCCTAAAACCTATGACCCCAACTCAAGTAACGGATGAACATTGGTGTTCATAGACGTCCACAAGCCCCTTTCTTGTGCTTCAATGATCCGTCCTTGATTGTGTAAGATCATACAAGTTTGTTTGATGAATCATTCAATTTGGTTCTTATCTCTACAAGACAATGGTCTTTTTGTTGTTTACATTGGTCCATTTCTATTTTGTGCCTTTTTCCTTCTTGTTGTTGAGTTGTTGTCGAAGATTGGGCCAAATCCATATCAAAATGAAATACGTTACTTGTATTGATAATAAGATGGACATATATATATATATATATATTTATATTTATGATCTAAATAATACGAAAAGACGATAATTACTAGAATGTTTGACCTGTCTATTGGACAAAGCCTATATTCTATGTGTACATGTACTTGATAATTTTGGGTAATTATGTGGTTATTAAAGCACAAAATAAAGATGTTGAGTGTGAATAAGCACGCTAATTAGCGTGCTTTTATGAGGTTATAAGTTCAATTACAACAAGTTCGGAATAATTGAAATTTGTTGTAATTGCTCAAGTGTATGATAAAAATAGAATTTTTTTATATAAAATAAAAACTCCCTTATTTTACTTCCCTGTTAATATCAAATAATTTGAAAGAGTTTAAAATTTGAATTTGAAAGGATAAAATGATCAAAATCACCTACAAATATATGGGCTCCTAAAACTTACAAAACAAAACAAAACAAAAATAAATATCAAAATAAATCTACAAAAGGGGGTATTTATTTCATTATGAGGAAGAAATTTACAAATTGTAAAGATGTCATTCTAGTTGTTTAAGTAAGACAATATATTGTTTAAATAAAAAAGCAAACAAAACCATAGATATAAACAAAAAAAACCCTACAAAACGACGAAAATAGCGATGAACAACCGTCCTGGACAATGTCGGGAGTAGATGTCTGGTTAAATTAATAAGTAAGGCAAAAAACATCTCTAGGTCCCTAAACTTGTAAGTTTTTGTCAACCAACACATTGTATTTTGTAATTTGCAAATAAATACCTGAAGTTAACATCTTTTGTCTTTTAAGCACTTAATGTTGATTGTTTGAGCCTGAATGGTGTACCCTATCGTTTAAGCACATTAAGCAGGGGTGTATAGTTTTAAATGAGCATTAATAGTTTAGATAGATTTGTTGAAGTTTAGAAAAGGCTATTTTTGTTTTAAAGACTTATTCTCTAAACGATAGCATAGAATGTCATCGTTACTATAAAATCCAAATTCCAACAATTACCACATTGACATCAACAACACTATCACGCATATTCCAATAACTTAGGAGTTTCTATGCTTAAAAGACACAAAATGATTAAGTTGAAGGATCTATTTGAACATTCTGAAGTACAAGGTGGTGGTTGACAAAACCGTGCAACTTCAGGGGCCCGAAGATGTATTTTGCCAATAAGTAATACCTAACCTATATATTAAAATAGGCCAAATAAGAAAATTATAATAAAAATAAATCAATAGCATGATCGGAATTTACTTAAGTGTGGAGTCGGACCAAACTCTTGCTAATTGTTTTGCCAAGCCTACAGTCAATAACTCGTGATTACTAAAGCAAGTTAGAGCACCAGTAAGTGTCGAAGCACGTCATTCCTTCTTTTTCCCTTTCTTTTCAGTCGATCTTAAGGCTGGCTACGACCGGGGGTTCGTAATTAGTTGGTTTGAAAGAGTACGCGCGAGTAAGTAAAGCAATGTGTTAATTAGGGTTAGAAACGCACTTGAGGTTTACCAGCCCCCACACACACTAATAGTAAATCAATTAGTTGCATGTATTTTTGTATGGGTATGTTTTTTTTTTGTACAATAGATAGAAAATGCTTTAGATAGAAAATGCTTTAGTAGAATCAGCCTAAATCATCTGTCTAGATAATCTTTACAAAATCTATAGCTTTGCAAATTCTTTTGTCACTTATTTTAAGAATTGTTTTCAATCAATTCTCTCATAACTGAGCTTCACACTTCACAATTGTGCAATATAACAGAAGTTCAGGGTCCCCAAAAAGAACTATATATAGCGGTAAGTTTTTGTTTTGTATGGGCAAGTTGATTCAACTTAATTAAGTATTTATGGGTGTGAGTCACTAAGTTAGCATAAGAATGGTTTATGGATGTGAGATTAATTAGTAATATGCAGTGTTCTAAAAAACGCTAGGCGGAAGCTGGGCGGTGGGATGGGGCCTAGCGCCTAGGCGGCAAGGCGGGGGCCCAGGCGGAGCTTAGGCAAATTTGTAAGTTATTTGAAATATAAGATTATTATTCTTATTTGGTGAGAATATAGATAAAATAACAATCTCATCTTAATATTTATGTATAAAGTTGGCACCTAGAGCCCCATCTAGCCTCAACTTAGACCCGCCTAGCCCACCTAGGAGGTCGTCTAAGCCGTCAAGGGGCCCGCCTAGACCACCTAACCAACTAGCTCAACCGCCTAGACCGCCTAACTAACTAGCCCAACCGCCTAGGGGCTCACCTAGACCGCCTAACCAACTAACCCAGCCGCCTAGGCACCCGTCTAGACCGTCTAGGTGGTCGCATAGCCCACTTAGCCGCTCAGCCAACCGCCTAGGGCCTAGTCGGGACAGTGGGGCACCGCCTAGCGCCTAGACCGATTTTTAGAACACTGGTAATATGTTGATGGAATGTTAAATAGTAGAGTTTGGGGTGACTTAGGGAAACTCAAATTAGGAGTTAGAGAATCTTTACTTTAAGAGCTTCACAATATTAAATAATCTCATAAATGTTAGACATAAAGTCATCTCGTTCGGGTTTTGGATTGTTTTCATCATTGGGAAATCGTCGTCTGAGGTAAGTTGTTTTGCAACTTGCTCGGCTTTATTCAGTTCTTCTTAGATTTCATACTTTGCTAGTAGGATTTATCTTATAGAGCTAGTCCCTAATTGATTATTTATGTAAAATATTTTGTTTATGTATGTGATATGTGTGCAATTGGATAGGGTTTTATCACATGAGAAGTTTTTCAAGTGATTTGTGTGTTGACATCTATCGGTGCGACTTTGCCTTGGATTATCGTGGAGTAATGGATTGTCGGGGCTTGGTCTTATGACATGGAGAGTTAATATGCTCTCTTTAGTATATGTTAACTCTTGTATTTTAGGGTTTTTATTGAGTGTTCTAGGTTAGACTTTGAGCTTAATTAGAATATGAAGACCGAAGACACAAGTATTCAAAGTGAAGATCTCCACTACACAGAAACCACGGGTGCGGTACCGTAGCTACGGATGCAGTTGGCTGGAGTACGAATTATTCTATCTTCAAAAGGCCGGGTGCGCGGATAGACCCGTGCGTGTGCGGTAGAACCCGACTGAGAAACCTTTGACTTGACCGTTGACCGCAGGCACGGGCGCGGATTGGCGACATATCCGAAACGTCGATTTTCTATCTTCTTTCCTTTTTCTTATCTTTCCTCTATCTTTAGTAGCTTAGTAAGGTGTGTCTCTCGACTACTATATATATGGAGGCTTGGCTTAGGTTTTAGGTTTCCAATTCATTATCTCAATTCACATCCAATTAAATTAAGAGGTTAGTTCGTATTTTGGAGAACGAATTCTCTCTTGGACTTTGTTCAATCAAGGAAGCAGTTTTATGACTGTTGGATCGTTAGTCTAAGGGACGTCCTTTACTTTGAGTAAAGGCGTCCTTTGGTCAGGCGTCCCTACGAGGTGTAGGGGCGTCCTTTAGTATTGCAGCGGAAATAAAGACTAAACAGATAATAGATGAACGCAGTGAATTATAGAGGAACCACTCAAGACCAAGTAGTCCTTGAGTGTAAACCTCTACCTCCTTGGAGGATTTTTGAATAGATCTTTCCTTTCTATTGAACGTTCTTACAGTTGTACTGGCGAGTCTTTACAGTTCTCCGACACTTAGCTTTTCCCTAAGTTCACTAGTAAAGAACTCCTTTAAGCCTACAACTTAAGCTTGCTCAATCTACTAAAGGATTCTATTCCTACGTTCTGCAGTACTTCGCAGAACGCTCTCTTTCCTTTTGGGTTTTCTTGATACAAACAGTTTTTGTGATTTGGTTATAACTCTCACTCGATCTAACACAAGTCCTAGCACTGTTCTTGAGTTCTTGCGTCAGTTCTTCGTGTTCTTGAGTGAGTCGCTTTCTCTTTGATTCTCTCTGAATATTCTTAAAAGCGTTAGCGTCACAATAAATGCCTTGCGGTATTTATAGGACTTGGGAAGGGCGTCATTCTCGTTCTGACGATCATGTCCTTCAGGTACGTGGCTACAGGATCTTCTTCCACGAGTTTGGCGGTGATGAGGAAGCTTCCTGTATCCAGCTGTGTGTGATGAACTCCGCTACAGGATCGGCCGCCACGTGTTGATGAACTCTGCTACAGGATCGTCCGCCACGTAGTGTTGGACTCTGCTACAGGATCGGTCTCCACGTGTCCTTGGATGATCAAACATTTGTCGAGTGATGTCATCCTGTCGGCTAGTGAGTAAGGACTCCTTTCTTGCGTTCCTACTTGCTTGGGACTCCGTCCTTGCTCAAGTAGTCTCTTGCTCGTCCTTACTTCCTGTTAGCGGGCGTCCCTAAGCTTATGGGACGCTTATACACACTTGTTGTCCTTTTGGTCACTGGCGTTCCTGAACACTTGGACAACTTTATTAGAATCATAGTGAGTTTGTCATATCAAAACTAAGGGACGGTTGTGTGGAACACTAACAAGTACGCAGGCGTTCTTGATAGCGTCCCAACAATGACATCGCGAGATTCTGGCAACTTCTTTTTTCTTTTAGTTGATATTGATACTCTTGTGCTTCATCTCATGATCTATGTTTGCTTTTATGAGCTTGATCACCTTGTTTGATTGAGTTAGATCTACAATTTGAATAGGTTTGATTGTTGTCTGTGCAATCCTATCTTTCTCGAAATAACCCATATTTAGGACCGTGGACTGAATTTGAGAAGAGTATTCAATGGTTGTTTTATGCATGAAACTTCTTGTTTGATTGCATGATTCAATTTCCTATTATCCTTGTGTTTATTGCATGATTTGAATTAATCGTCCTTGTTCATATCATAGTTTTTCTAGGATCGTGGACTAGCGAATAACTGAGTAAAGGATTGGAATTAACCTAGAAATATAAAGAAATGGATGAATCTATGACCGATTGATTGAAAAGGTGGAATTGATCAAATGAACTCTGCTTTCCTAATATTGATAGCAAAATCTCTAAAATCCCTCCATTTGTGTTCACTTTGATTGGATTGATTTACATGAGAAATACTTGATTCCTTTGGGTTCGACCCCTTGCTTGCTTACTTTGGTTTGTTAGGTTAGGTTTATTTTTTATATTGGCACAATGACTTTAGGTGAGTCAAGAGCCCTTATAATATTTTGATAAGTGCTCTAGTAGCAACTTAACTGAGAGTAAGAAGTTATGTTGGAGTTGTTGTTGAGCGATTTTGCACGTCGCTACATCTGAGATTAGCTGGATGATGTCTTAGATGCGGGTAGTGTGGGTGGAGACCGTTTATACTATCCCGCGTAGGACAGTGTGTATGTGTAAGAGGTTTTGAGAATATGGTTATATTGGTGAATTGATTATGTTTGACTGATTGAACTTATGTATTGACCTGTAGAGGTATGTGATTGTGGACTTGCTTGCTGACCTTATGAGTTGGTTTTGAAACGTTCTATTAGTAGTGAATTTTTTCAAACTTGGATTAGGATAGTAGCTTACTCCTAGGGGAGTATATTTTTCAATTGTAGTTTGAGGTGTGAATTAGAAGTCATGATAGACTCTCGTGGTGCGGAATGTCAGCGCATGTCATTAGATTAGTTTTGGTTAAGAACTTTATTAGGTGAGTTAACTTGTTGTTACCATTGCATTCGTTGTATGGATTATTGAAGTTTAATGAAGTAGTTGTTTGGGGTGAGTATGATTGAGTGTTATTTCCTTTTTTGGGTTTCAGATTCATGAAAACTTTTTCATTAATTTTCTCGTATTATATGAGTTAGAAATTTTCATTTGTTTTCACGGTGTGCCCGTGTTGTAAGATCTGAGTGATTTTTTTTTATCAAGCTAGCTAGATAGTCATTGAAACTTGCAAACAAAGGCACAATGCGAGCATGGTACTTTGGACAAACTCCAAGGCAAATTCTGACAACGGTGTAGTGACCACGGTTTATTCTTTTATTCTTATATTGATTTGTGTTTTGCTGAAAAGAGAATACAAGTGTTTCGGATCTATCTTGTGTTATGTGCAGTGATCGATGTTTCAACAAATGTGATCTTTACTCAAGAGTGGTGTTAGCTCGGCGAGTTTTTCGATCCTTTGCTTTGTGTGTCGAGCCCGCTATTTATAAAAGCGTTTCGGGCTAGGATTTTGCGAACCCCCGATGTGGGAAAAATACATTTTGTACACGTGTCACATCACCATTGGCCGCTAGGGGCTGCCAACACGTGACATTCATCCACCGCCCACTTGACCGGATGGGACGTCGATGACCCGCTTGACTGGAGAGGACATCGCCCATGGCCACTTGGACAAGACACCTCCTACTTGAGCATGTCCTTAGCGCGATGATGGCAACAGCGAAGCCCTCTTAACTTGTAAGTTTTTGAATGGGGTGAGTTGAAAAGGTCTTGTACTTTTAACGTGTCTCGTGGTCTACTACCAAATAGCGTCCTAGTGTAATGATGGGTGTTGCAATTTTAGAAACTAGTATTCTAGAATATGATAGGCAAATCTAATGAAAAAATATTATGTAATAAATCTAAATTTCATAAAAGAAAATTAAAATATCAAACCTAGTTGAAAGATTCACATTTTTTAATCTAATATCCTGAAACAAGAATAGAATGACTAATAAATTAAAAGATATACTAAAGTGAAAAAGAATCTAACGTCAAATATTTACAAATGTGGACTTTTATGAAATGTTGGGATAATCAGCAATGTAACTCCTTAGCCACACAATGTAACAACTATAGAGGTATAAAACTCCTTAGTCACACAATGAAAGTGTGGGAGAAGGCAATTGAGCTGAGACTGAGACGGCTAGTTCAAGTGTCAGAGAACCAATTCGGTTTTATGCCAGGGAGATCGTCCATAGAGGCTATTCAGTTGTTGAGGAGGCTGACAGAAGCGCACAGAGAGAGGAAGAAAAATTTGCATATGGTGTTTGTGGACTTGGAGAAAGCCTACGACAGAGTACCTAGAGAGTTGATTTGGGAATGTTTGGAAGCTAAGGAGGTGCCAAACACATTCATCAGCATCATTTGAGACATGTATGAGCGGTCGATAACGAGTGTTTCTACGCAAGGAGGTGATACAGAGTTCTTCGAAGTGAGGATGGGCCTGCATCAAGGATCAGCTCTGAGCCCATTTCTTTTCACGCTAGTGTTGGACGTGCTGACAAGGGATATCCAAGGAGAGGTGCCGGGGTGTATGTTGTTCGCAGACGACATTGTGTTGGTGGAAGATTCCAGAGCTGAGGTCAATAGCAAGTTGCATGTGTGGAGGGAGAGGTTGGAAGCTAAGGGGTTTAGACTGAGTAGGAGCAAGACAAAATACGTGGAGTTCCCTTTCGGACGGGAAATTAAGCCTAGGAGTGAAGTTCAGTTGGGAGGTGAGGCCATTATGCAGAAGGAAAAGTTTAAGTATCTGGGTTCAATTTTGCAAAGTGACGGGTCTATTGATGAGGATGTTAGGTCTCGTATTCAGAGAGGGTGGAAAAAGTGGAGGGCAACTTTAGGGGTTTTATGCGATAAGAGGATTCCTCTCAGGCTGAAGGGAAAGTTCTACAGAACTGTTATAAGGCCTGCGATCCTCTATGGAGCAGAATGTTGGCCGACGACTAAGGCTCAGGAGCAGAAACTTGCAGTCGCAGAGATGAGGCCTGCGATCCTCTATGGAGCAGAATGTGTGGCCACACGAGGATGGACAGGATTAGGAATGAGGAAATCAGAGGCAAGCTTGGGGTAGCGAGTATAGGAGACAAGCTGCGGGAAGCGAGACTGCGTTGGTTCGGACATGTTTAGAGACGGAGCCCAGACGCAACAGTTAGGAGATGTGAGCGGTTGGATTTTGGAGCTTATCGGAGGGATAGAGGCCGCCCGAAGAAGCGTTGGATGGACAACATAAGACAGGACAGCAGGATGTTAGGGATTTCAGAGGACATGGTGCAGTGTAGGGAGAGGTGGAGGGAGACGATCAGCATGTTAGACAGCTAGTCAGCTTTCTGGTGGAGTCGTGTATTCTGTTGGTGGCTGGCGGTTTAACTTAGTTTGCTTGCTTAGTGGGTTTGTTTTTGTATAATTTAATCTTTTTCTCCCTCTTATTCTTAGTTTTTCGGTGTAGTCTGTTGAGTGGTCCTGCCTATGTTTTTGGGTCCTATTGGGCGCATTTCATCTAGGTCTGAAATGCCTCCGTCCTGACCCCTCAGATCCTGCTTTTATGGGATTGTCTGGGTATATGTTGTTGACTTTTATGAAATGTTGGATTTATGATGTTCAATATATATATATATATGTTGGATCGTTAGTACTGAGGGACGTCCTTTACTTTGGTAAAGGCGTCCTTAGGTTAGGCTTCCCTACGAGGAATAGGGGCATCCTTGAGTAAAGCAGCGGAAATTTAGTACTAATCAGATAACATATGAACGCAGTGAATTATAGAGGAACCACTCAAGACCAAGTAGTCCTTGAGTGTAAACCTCTACCTCCTTGGAGGATTTTTTGAATAGTTCTTTCCTTTATAATAAACGTCCTTACAGTTGTACTGGCGAGTCTTTACAGTTCTCTGACACTTAGCTTTTCTCCCTAAGTACACTAGTAAAGGACTCCTCTAAGCCTACAACTTAAGCGAGTTTAATCAACAAAAGGACTCTATCCCTACGTTCTGCAGTACTTCGCAGAACACTCTTTCTCTCTTTTTGGGTTTTCTATTACAAACTGATTTTGTGATTTGGTAACAAGTCTCACTCGATCTAACACAAGTTCTATCACTGTTCTTGAGTTCTTGAGTTAGTTCTTCGTGTTCTTGAGTGAGTCGCTTTCTTTTTGATTCTCTCTGAATATTCTTGAAAGCGTTTTTGTCACAATAAATGCCTTTGGGCTATTTATAGGACTTGGGAAGGGCGTCTTTTCACTGGGACGATCATACCCTTCATGGATGTGGCTACAGGATCTTCCTCCACGTAGTAGGGCGGTGATGAGGAAGCTTCCTGTATCCAGCTGTGTATGATGAACTCCGCTATAGGATCGGCCGCCACGTGTTGATGGACTCTGCAACAGGATCATCCGCCACGTAGTGTTGGACTCCGCTACAGGATCGGTCGCCACGTGTTGATGGACTCTGCAACAGGATCGTCCGCCATGTAGTGTTGGACTCCGCTACAGGATCGGTCTCCACGTGTCCCTGGATGATCAAACATTGTCGAGTGATGTCATCCTGTCGGCTAGTGAGTAAGGACTCCTTTCTTGCGTTCCTACTTGCTTGGGACTCCGTCCTTGCTCAAGTAGTCTCTAGCTGGTCCTTACTTCCTGTTAGCTAGCGTCCCTAAGCTTGTGGGACGCCATACACACTTGTTGTCCTTTTGGCCACTAGCGTTCCTGAACACTTGGACAACTTTATTAGAATCAAAGTGAGTTTGTCATATCAAAACCAAGGGACGGTTGTGTGGAACACTAACAAGTACGCAAGCGTCCTTGATAGCGTCCCAACAATTTCCCCCTTTTTGATGATGACAAACTCTTCAGCAAAATAGTTTTGACGTTTGAACTTAGCATGCATGAAAACTTAAAAGCGTCTTCTAACACTTAGAGAAATTCTAATAGGCACAAGTTTTCAATCTTTGATTCTCTAGCTTTTGGATTTTAAGGAGAGAGGCACGTCCTAGAAAAGATTTCTAAGCGTTCTCTTTTATTTTAGCATGAGCGTTCCTTAGAATTTTCACTTAATAGTTCCCCCTTAACACTTGCTTATTCTAGATAACTATTTTATAGCGTATCTCTGCAAAACCACACTTCCCCCTTTTGGCATCATCGAAAAGGATAACAAGTGATAAGAAAACACAAACACATAATTAAAGGCAGTGGAACGCTTAAACAAACACATGCAAACAAACAGTAGAATTGCCATTCAAACAAAATTAGAGTTATTAAAGACAAAGATCATAGTGTTTGAAGTTCAAAGCAAAGGCAAGATGATAGGGATTAAAGGGGTGGTGACAATCACTGAGAACGGCTCTTGTCTTGATAAAACTTGAGCAATTGTTCTTGGAGTTCAGCAGCTTTGGAGAAGGCAGATGTCAAGTCCCTTAAAGCAGAGAAGATGAGACACTGGTTGTCCATTATGGCACCCATAAGTTCTGCTGAAGGATGCTGAGCAATGTTTGCAGGAGCAGAACGGGGCAGAGGAGCTGAACTTGATGAAGGAGCGTCCATTGGAAGAGTAGGAGAGGAAGGCCCTAAGAGCATTTGATCAAGGGTTGTAAGATCGACGGCGGGCTCTTGATCTTGAGGGGACTCTTGAGACGTAGGATCAAGCCGTGCGGCCTCAGCCTCAGCAGCTAGGCGTTCTTCCTCGGCTTTCAGTCTTGCTTCCTCAGCCTCAACTTCTAACTGTTTCAGAACGGATGGCAGCTCTTCATTATGCCTTATCTCAACAAGTCCCTTCTTGGCATTCCATTTTAAGCCAAGTTCTTCAGATGGACGGCTTTCATCATAAGCGTCCTGGGACTGCAATATTGCCTTTACTACTCCAGGGTATGGCAAGGCGTGCCTCTTCCTTCCACACTTGGCCATGTGTTGCATAGCAATTCTGGCTAAGTTGATTGGGCGGCGTTCAAGGATAGCGTCAATAAGGATGATGTCGTGTGCTTGCACAATTGAACGCTTTTCCTGCCTTGGAAGAATGGCGCGACAGATGAAATAATGAACGATGGCGCCAACCTTGCTCAGAACGTGAGCTACCCTGTCAAGTCCCATCGGCCTTTTTCCCTGAAAGACGTGCTCGACCAGAGGCAGTTTCTGATCTGTCGTTTCAAAACCGCCTTCGGGAAGTGAGCTAAGAGCATCGGACGGTGTCTTGCGGGGACCTAGACCAAGGAAGGAGCGCATTTGGTGTTCTGTGACTGAAGCTTTCTCACCTTCAATTTTGAAGTGGAGGGAGCCATCTTTTGCCTTGTAGCGCAAATCCCTGTAGAACGCCTTGACCTGTTCTTTGTCAACAGTGGTCGGCGCTGGTCCAACGTTCTGCCATCCTTGAAATTTCAAAAGCTCGAGAAACTCCTGAACTGATTCATCGTCGAAGGAGGCTAGCCACTCTTCATTATAAATGAGAGGGCTAAGAACTTTAATGGGCACATCAGCGTTCTTCCTTTTACGCTTGCCTTTGGGGGACTCAGAGTCCTCATCATCATCGGACTCGTCTTCTTGTCTCTCCGAGGCACTGTCAGAAGCATCCTTTGAAGGAGCGTCCTCTGTGCCTTGTTCTTTTTCAGCATTGCCACCAGATGTGGCTTGATCGGCACCTGAGGTTGGACCCTGGGACGTGCCCTCGGCGTCCTGAGCCTCTGTCTGATTTTCTGTTGTTGCTGGCTCAGCGTCCGCGGGGACTTGGGATTCTGTTTGGATTGTGGGGGAGGGGTTTTCTTGTGGAGCTGGGGTGGGATTGAGGATTGGGAGAGATTGGTCATAGGGAGGGACCTCCTGGGCATCACGCACGAGCTCTTCAGAAAGAGTTGGCTCGGCGTTCTCTTGAGCGACCTGGTGCTCACCAGCGTCCTCAATCTGTTCAGCAGGAGCGTTCACCTCTCCTTCCGCTTCATCATCTGAATCCCCAACGACATCTATTATAGGGGAGTCTTGTGCGGGCGTACCTCTTTGGCTCTCAGATGAGCTAGAGGAGGAAGAGGAAGAGGGAACGTGCTCAACTTGTGCAGGAACGTCCTTAGCGAGCAAAACTTTTGACTTTTCACCAGCCTTTCTTCGGCGAAAAGTGTGCTCGAATGTGCGTTCGGTCTCCTCCGGGCCACTTTCAGAGGATGGACGGCGGGACTTTGGGGTCTCGGGGTCCTTTGGAGGGGATATGTGGGCCGGGGCAGACGGGAAGTTGGCAAGATTTAGGGGAGAGTGAATTTTGGGAGCAAATGGGATGAGGGCATTTCTTTTGGAGGGTTGGGGGGACGGAGGAGGGGTGGGAAGTTGAACAATTTTAAGGGGTTGAGGGGGAGGAGTGGATTCCTTGGAAAGGTTTGAGGGCCTTTTCATGGTGCTAGGCCTTTTAGAGGGGGGTTTGGAGGATGGGACGCTTGAGGTTTTGGCCTTTTTGAGGGGCCTTGGGTCGTGGATCTTTTTGGAGCGTCCCTCCGTTAAGTGGGGTGGAAACTTATCCACAATTTGTGTGGGATTTGAGAAGGTTTGTTTGGAGGACTTGGAGAGGGGAGAGGAAGGGGTTGGACGCTTGGAAGGGAGCAAATTTTTTGTGGTGATGGTTGGGACTTGAGGAGGTGGAGGAGAGGGACTGGGCACACGATTCTTTAACATTTTGTAGGCTATTGAGTCCCTAGGATACATTGGGAATTCGGGAAGGACGATGTTGTGGAGGTCAGGAATAAGTTCAAGTAAGGGACCTAGATTCTCACCTCCAAATTGGGAGAAGAAGAGAACGTCGTCCATCCGGCCTGGCAAGTCTTTGTAGTTGGTGTTGTGAAGACTTGGCACGACGAAGCGTTCAATGAACCTTTCATAATTTCTTGTTTTCACTGCATCGTTCTTGACCTCGGGCAAGTCCATGCGTTCCCTTATTAAATTGTAGAGGGTTCTCGGCTTCCTGTTGACGAAGTCCACCTACGATTCATTAAGAACAATGGGCTTAGGTTTCTCGATATAGTGGGACTTCACCAACTTTCTGCGCTTCCCGCCGGTAGCTGATCCGGCCATGTTCAACTGTCTTTGAGACATATTTTTCAGATGAAGTGTAGAGAGAGAAAGTCGCCGGAGTTCTAGAGAGAAGTTAGAGCAGATTTGAGAGCGAGAAAGTGGTTGAGCGTAATGAATGAGATTGCGACTGTTCTGGCCTTATATAGAGGAAGCGGTGGCACAAACGGTAATTACCACTGTTTTACTATGCGACACGTGGCAAAGCTTCCCCCTTAAGATTTGAGCAAAAGCAACGGTCACTGTTCACACTTTCAAAAGTTCAAAATTCTGACTCTTCAACTGCTCCTCAAAACTGAACTGGCGTTCTTATCAACAAACACTGAACGTCCTCTCATACTTAGCAAAATTTTACCTCTTCAAGTAAACATCTTCAAGCAAACCAACAATCAATTTGCCGTTCTTGTGATCACCTTTCGAACCAATTGAGAACAAAACAAGTACGTCCAGTAAAAGAAAATATGAAGCTCATAGGACGCTTTTGCGGAGTTCTCGGCTAGGGTAAGCTTAGAGTTCCTATCATTTCGGCTTATAATGAGGGTTGGGTGATCAGGGATACTCTTTTCAAGACAAAATAGAGAAGATTTGAATGGTGTTCCAAAGTAGCAAACACATGGAATTTTAGACTAGCGTTCTTACAAAGATGAATTTAATGCATAACAGTTCTTAAACACTTGAAATCTACAAAGCATAGCCAATCAATGAGGGAATAGTAGAACGGGACTTGCTACTTAAAAGTTATCATCCCCAAGAGCAACCTGATATGCTCAAAGGGACGTCTATCAAGCGCTTTAGTGAAAATATCAGCTATTTGGTCTTCAGTCCTTACATGCTCCATACTAATGAGTCCTAGTTCAACATTATCACGCAAGAAATGATGCCTTATATGAATATGCTTTGTGCGTGAATGAAAAACAGGTTTCTTAGAAATTTCAATAGCACTTGTGTTATCACAACGAATAGGAATAGTTTCAAGATTGATACCGTAGTCCTCTAGTTGATATTTGATCCAGATAACTTGTGAACAACACGATGCAGCAGCAACGTACTCGGCTTCCGCAGTTGAAAGCGCCACGGAGTTCTGTTTCTTGGATCCCCAAGAGACTAGGCATGAACCAAGGAACTGTGCCATTCCTGAAGTGCTTTTCCGATCAATTACATGTCCCGCATAATCAACGTCCGAGTAGCCAACAAGCTTGAAGGACGTCTTCCAGGGGTACCAAAGACAAAGATCGTCGCGTCCTTTGAGGTAGCGAAAGATCCTCTTGACTTCTTGCATGTGGGACTCCTTTGGATTTTCCTGGAAGCGTGCACACAAGCAAACGGCAAACATAATGTCGGGACGGCTTGCGGTCAAATAGAGCAAAGAACCAATCATTCCTCTGTATAGTTTTTGATCAACGTCCTTTCCCTGTTCGTCTGCGTAAAGACGTGAGTTTGGAGAACAAGGGGTTGCAACAGGTTTGGACGTGTTCATTCCATACTTCTCAAGCATTTCACGGACATACTTTTGTTGGTGAATGCGCGTCCCTTCCTTGAGTTGATTAATTTGAAGTCCCAAGAAGAAATTGAGTTCTCTAATGAGGGACATCTCAAACTCACTACTCATTAAGGACTTGAACTCATCTACAAATTTCATGTTAGTACTACCAAAGACTATATCATCAACATAGACTTGGGCAATTAAAATGTCCTTGTGAACTTTCTTTATAAACAAAGTTTTATCAATTGAACCTCTAGAGTACCCATGAGACAAGAGAAAGGACGCAAACCTGTCGTACCATGCACGAGGAGCTTGCTTGAGTCCATAGAGCGCTTTGTCCAAGTAGTACACATGATCTGGGTGAGAGGCGTCCTCGAAGCCAGGCGGCTGAGCAACATACACTTCCTCCTTTAGCTTTCTATTGAGAAAGGCAGTCTTGACGTCCATATGAAATAACTTGAACCCTTTGTGAGCGGCGAAGGCAATAAGGAGACGAACGGCTTCAATTCGAGCAACAGGAGCAAAGGTCTCATCATAGTCTATGCCTTCCTCTTGCTTGAATCCTTGAGCCACCAGTCTTGCCTTATTTCTTGACACACGTCCATTCTCATCAAGTTTATTTCTGAACACCCATCGCGTCCCTATGATATTTTTCCCTTTGGGACGTGGGACGAGGGTCCAAACTTTGTTCCTTTCAAACTGATTGAGTTCTTCTTGCATTGCTTGAATCCAGTCAGCGTCCTGAAGTGCTTCTTTGATATTCTTTGGCTCCACCATAGAGACAAAGGCATTGAATGCACAAAAAGCTAAATTTGCACTCTGGGACTTGCTTGCAGCTGACCTTGTTTGAACGCCTTGAGAAGGATCTGAGACAATTTGAGAAGTTGGGTGGTCCCTAGAGAAGCGGGACTCCCTTTGAAACAAATGAGCAAATCTTGGATCAATGTCTCCATCAGAATTATCACTATCACTTTGAGCATCGTCCTCAGTGTGTTCCCCCTCAGAGAAAGCGTCCACACCTTGACGTTGCTCGCCTTGTTGACTTGATTCAGCTATATCTTGTTGAACTGGGGATTCACTACGAGAGGGAACTCCTTGAACAACACTGGGAGCATCCATTGAGACTTCTTCAGGATTTGGAGATGCGTCCTTAACGACATAGTATTTTCCAGAAGTCCAATCTTCGGCTTCATCTTCCAAGTCGTCCTGTTGTTGTAAAGAAGAGAGTTCTTTCTTACTTGGTTTTTCTTTGTGAGAGGAACGTTCTTTGAAAACAACATGAATACTCTCCTCAAGCTTTAGAGTCCTTTTGTTGAAAACTCTATATGCTCTGTTGGTGAGAGAGTACCCAAGGAATATAGCTTCATCACTCCTTGCATCAAACTTTCCAAGTTTTTCTTTATCATTGTTGTGAACGAAACATTTGCAACCAAAGACTCTGAGATAGTCAATGCGAGGCTTCTTTCCATTCAACAGCTCATAGGACGTCTTCTTTAGCAAAGGACGGATCATGGCACGATTGATGATGTAACACGCTGTAGCAATAGCTTCCGCCCAGAAGTACTTGGGAACGCTATTTGCCAGGAGCATAGTTCTTGCCATATCCTCCAGCGTCCTATTCTTTCTTTCCACAACTCCATTTTGTTGAGGAGTTCTTGGAGCTGAGAAATTGTGAGAGACTCCATGTTGATCACAGTAGGCCAGGAACTCTAAATTTTGGAATTTCGTTCCATGGTCTGATCTTATGGCTTTGAGAGGCGTCTCAAGAGCAACTTCCACTTGTTTGATGAAGACTTTGAACGCATCGAAACAATCTGCTTTGGACACCAAGAAAAGAACCCAAGTAAATCGAGAAAAATCATCTACAAGAACGTAAATGTACCTCTTTCCACCGTGGCTCAACGTCCTCATTGGTCCACAAAGATCCATATGGAGGAGTTCCAAAGGCTTCTTCGTACTGACTTCGTTCTTGGATTTGAAGGACGTTCTTGTTTGCTTCCCTTTAATACAAGCTTCAGACTGTTCAACTTTCTCAGGATCAATTCGGGGAAGTCCTTTCACAAGATTTCGCTGGTGTAGCTTAAGGATTGTGCTTGGTCCAGCATGGCCAAGTCGGCGATGCCAGAGATCAGCGTCCTCCTTTGAAGCAGATAGACACAACTCTGATTTAGGCTTGAACTCTTGATTGAAGATGTAGATATTGTTTTTGCGAACGCCTTTGAGAACAACTTTGTTGGACTTCTTGTTGATGACTAGGCACTCCTTTGAGTCAAATGTGACTAGATTTTCACCTTGATCACACATCTGAGAGACGCTAAGAAGATTGAAGCCAAGTCCTTCAACAAGACTGACATTTGTTGCTTTAATGGACGGGTTGAGAAGAGCAGTTCCCGTTCCTTTGATCTTTCCTTTGCCCTTGTTGCCAAACGAGACAGTTCCTCCCGTGGCACTGCTTTGGATAGAAGTGAGATGGATCTGGCTTCCTGTCATATGATTTGAGGCGCCACTATCAATGATCCATGGGCGTCCCCTCACTTTCACCTGCCATAACAAGGTTAGTGTTTGGCGACCCAGGCAAGGTGTTCCTTACCTGGTTCGTTACAAAAGTAGAACTCTGGTTCTGGCATATAGTCATTAGTATTCACATCATTTGAAATAGCATGCTTGCGGAAAGAGTTCCTAGAATGTCTAGGACGCCTAGGATTAACCTTAGGAACGGACTTATCATCTTCCTTGTTAGTCCTAGCAGCTTTTCCATTTTCAACATCTTCCTTAAGTTTTAAGCAATCATATTTGAATGATCCCCTTGTCCACAGTACCAACACGTCCTATAATAAATGCCAAGGTAGTACTTCTTATTTGGACGCTGAATTTTGTTTTCTTTCATCTTTTGAGGATTACAAACTTTTGAACCGTCCCCTTTAGCAATCTTCTTGTAAATCTTATGACTGGTGGAGTTAGTGTAGTAGTCTTCCTTTCCTAATTCTCCACTCTCTAGAACTCTAATTCTTTCAAGAAGGTTTTTAGTTTTCTCTCTTTCAAGTTCCAGTTCAGAAGTTTTGCTTGCCTCAAAGTCACTAGGAAGAGAGTTCTTAGTGTCATCTTCATAACCTAGACCTCTCTTAGCTGGGACAAAAACCATAGGTCTCACTTTTTCAACTATGGGACTCTTACCCATCACTTTCACTTCTTCCCTAAGCTTAGCGTTCTCAAGTTTGAGACACATGATTTCAGTTTTTAGGGACTTAGTTTCATCACATGAGGACTCTAGTTGAATAGTCATTGTACTACAATTTTCACATTCAACTACAATGTTTTCATCTTCAAGTTCATCCATTCTTCTTTTCATAGCAAGACTTTCCTCCATTATTTTACCAATGAGTTTAAGAAGTTTTGGTTTTGAACATTTCTCTAAAGAACGCATCATAGAATCGTGAGTTACCTCTTGTTCATTGTCGGAGACGTTCTCTTCAACAATTGGGGCATCCTCTACTGCCATGTATGCAACTTGATCGTCACGTTCATCATCACTTGAACTGAGATCATCCCATGCAGCTGTACATGCTCCAATGAGAGCTTTCTTCTTGTCCTTGGAGGACGTTCCCACAGTACACTTTTTGGCAAAATGTCCTTTCTTGTTGCATTTGTAGCATGTGAGTTCCTTCATTTCAGCCTCTGTGTACTTGGGACTCTCCTTTTTGTAGAACTTGCTCTTGCTACTATGCTTGTTCTTCTTGTTATAGTACTTGAGAGCCTTGTGAATAAGAGAGAGTTCCTCATATGAGTCAATCTCTTCCTTTGGCTTTCTTTCTTTCTCTTTGGGACGCAAGTTCTCCAGTTTTTCTTTGTTTTGCATCATCAATGCTAGATCTCTTTGGCCACGTAGGTACTCGGCGTACTCTGGTGTTGTGGACGCCAAAGCAAGATCAGTTTGAGGATTCTTTCCTAGCTGAGCCATGTTAGAGATTCTTCGTTCTTCGTACTGCCTGAGCTTCCCATAGATCTCTTCCATATCTAGAGTTTTGTTGGCTGTGTTTTCTTTGAAAGTCGTCCTATCAAAGTTCCAGACTCCAGTCAACCCATCAATGACTACTTGAACTCTATTCCTCATGGAGATTTCTGATTCTGGAATGCCCAAGTTCTTCATTTTGGTGACAAGACCTTCAAAACGGTACGAGTAGTCATTTACCGTTTCATTTGGCAACATACTAAAAGCATAGAACTCCTTTTTGATCTTCAGCTGGATGTCCTCTTTCATTTCTGCAGTTCCCACATGAAATTTCTCAAGAGCTTCCCACTGTTGTTTTGTTGTGGGGAGATTGCTAACTCTTGTGGCGTCCCTTTCGCAGAGGGACGCTTGAAGAAAGCACACTGCTTTAGCATTTGTTTCCATTAGCTTGAATTCATCAGGACCCCACTCGTCCTCTTTGTCTTTCTTGTCATCGGGAACTTTGAGATCACCTTCTCTGATAACGTTCCAGCATTGATAATTTGTGCTTCTGCAGAAGTTCTCAAATCTGGTTTTCCAACGGTTGAAGTTGTCGTCCGTTAGACGCGGAGGCTTCATAAAAGAGATTCCAATAGGTTCCATGTCCATCTTTACCTGCAACTCAGTAAGAATCTAGAGCGCCTGCTCTGATACCAATTGTTGGATCGTTAGTACTGAGGGACGTCCTTTACTTTGGTAAAGGCGTCCTTAGGTTAGGCGTCCCTACGAGGAATAGGGGCGTCCTTGAGTAAAGCAGCGGAAATTAAGTACTAATCAGATAACAGATGAACACAGTGAATTATAGAGGAACCACTCAAGACCAAGTAGTCCTTGAGTGTAAACCTCTACCTCCTTGGAGGATTTTTTGAATAGTTCTTTCCTTTATAATAAACGTCCTTACAGTTGTACTGGCGAGTCTTTACAGTTCTCTGGCACTTAGCTTTTCTCCCTATGTCCACTAGTAAAGGACTCCTCTAAGCCGACAACTTAAGCGAGTTTAATCAACAAAAGGACTCTATCCCTACGTTCTGCAGTACTTCGCAGAACACTCTTTCTCTCTTTTTGGGTTTTCTATTACAAACTGATTTTGTGATTTGGTAACAAGTCTCACTTGATCTAACACAAGTTCTATCACTGTTCTTGAGTTCTTGAGTTAGTTCTTCGTGTTCTTGAGTGAGTCGCTTTCTCTTTGATTCTCTCTGAATATTCTTGAAAGCGTTTTTGTCACAATAAATTCCTTGGGGCTATTTATAGGACTTGGGAAGGGCGTCTTTTCACTGGGACGATCATACCCTTCATGGACGTGGCTACAGGATCTTCCTCCACGTAGTAGGGCGGTGATGAGGAAGCTTCCTGTATCCAGCTGTGTATGATGAACTCCGCTACAGGATCGGCCGCCACGTGTTGATGGACTCTGCAACAGGATCGTCCGCCACGTAGTGTTGGACTCCGCTACAGGATCGGTCGCCACGTGTTGATGGACTCTGCAACAGGATTGTCCGCCACGTAGTGTTGGACTCCGCTACAGGATCGGTCTCCACGTGTCCCTGGATGATCAAACATTGTAGAGTGATGTCATCCTGTCGGCTAGTGAGTAAGGACTCCTTTCTTGCGTTCCTACTTGCTTGGGACTCCGTCCTTGCTCAAGTAGTCTCTAGCTGGTCCTTACTTCCTGTTAGCTAGCGTCCCTAAGCTTGTGGGACGCCCATACACACTTGTTGTCCTTTTGGTCACTAGCGTTCCTGAACACTTGGATAACTTTATTATAATCAAAGTGAGTTTGTCATATCAAAACCAAGGGACGGTTGTGTGGAACACTAACAAGTACGCAAGCGTCCTTGATAGCGTCCCAACAATATATATACACACGTTACCTAACAAACATTACCTAAAATTAAACGGTAACAAAACAGAATATGATAAGAGTTTTCTAATTAGTTGCAATAGAGTTTCAGTAGTTGGAGTATTTGACGGAAATTCTAACAGATTTCATCTCTCCTTCTCATCCATTCATCCCCTTTCTCTAACTTTGGATGTTGATGATCCACTTTTTCCACGTTTTTAGAAGGCTTCAATTGAGACAAGGAATTGAAATATAGTATTTTTCTTCTCTCCCTACCTTTGCACTCTCAATTTTTCAAGTTCAACTCGAAATTGTTGTTCAATTTTGATATTTTGTCATGCTTTCTTAATGTTTTCTTCAATATTAAAGCATTGATCTTCATCGATTGATTTATCACATCCTATTATTAGGTTTCAAATTACATTGTAAAGTTATGGATTCAAAATTCGAGTTTATGATTCACAGAGTTATCGAATGTTGTTGATGCAATCATAGGAAGAGATGTTGCAATAGAAATGCGAATTTCTTGAGTCTAGCTAGTTTTTGATTGGTATACTTTTTCGATAACTTGTGCATTAATGGAGAAAAGAAAATATCCTGTGGGGAAGGAGCACTACACATTGTACGAAGAAATAGGTGAAGGTGTGAGCGCTAAAGTTCATCGGGCTCTCTGCATTCAATGGAACGAGATCGTTGCCATCAAAATCCTAGATTTTGAAAGACAAAATGCAGACTTGGTAATTGCCTTGTCCTTGTAAACTAATTAATGATTTTGTTGGTTATACGTGTTACATGTGTGGGGTGTGTTGTAGAATAACATCTGTCGCGAGGCACAAACAATGAATTTAGTGGATCATCCAAATCTCCTAAAGTCACGTTGCTCATTTGTATGTGACCAATATTTGTGGGTTGTGATGCCTTACATGGCGGGGGGCTCGTGCCTTCACATACTCAAGGCTGCGTTTCAAGATGGGTTCGAGGAAGTCGTGATCGCCACCGTACTACGTGAAGTCTTGAAGGGCTTAGATTATCTTCATCAACAAGGCCATATACACCGAGATGTCAAAGTTTGTACATTCCCTTGAATCTATCTCCATCTAGAATTAACCAAAACGGATATAAATTAAAACTTATTGGTTTGCTTTATAGGCGGGGAATATCCTCATTGACTCCCATGGTGGTATTAAGCTTGCAGATTTTGGCGTTTCTGCTTGTTTATTCGACTCGGGTGATAGGACACGCATGCGAAACACATTTGTTGGCACACCTTGTTGGTATATACATCATCTACTTTCATAAAATATTTATCTTTAACTCCTTTCCTTCCATTTATGCTTCATAGAAAAAGAGAGATATGTCCTAAAAATAATATAAGAACGAGATTCAATCTTAAAATTATAGGAGAGAAAGAAATCAGCACAATCACATAATTATAGAAAAGTTAAACTACTTTACCTATATACATTGAATAACATGTTATATGCATGGTTTTTTATATTTTATATACATATATGATTATAAAGGGCATATATGATGTTTTATTAGTTGTATACATAAAGCCCAAAATTATATGAAATAAAATTATGTTATTTATATGCATGGTTATGCACATTATATGCATGGTTTTAATACGCTATATGCATGATTATAAAGTTTATATGTAGGATGTTTTATTGGTTGTATACATGAATACGCACTCAGTAAAATATTATGCATATGACATGTTATTCTAATATAATCCATATGAAATAATATAAGTATGCATATACGTACGTGATTTTTTGTTTCCTATAATTACGGGATTTTCTAAATCTTGTCTTTAAAGTTTTAAGATTAAATAGGGTCCATATCTTATGTTTAGATTTAATGGTCCACAAATATCCACTATGTATCACTATAAACTAGTTTATCAATAGAATTTAAATATATATATATATATAGAGGTTCTAATAAAACAACTAATACTGTGATATCTTTTGTAAATATAAAGAGTTGGATCTAAAAAGAATAAATATACGAGTTTTAATCTTGAAATTATATGAAAAAAAAGAAAATAAAAAAAATCCTGAACGTGTAGGTACTAAATTTATGTTACCTATATGTATTATTATTGCACATTATACGCATGCATTTAATATGTTATATCCATCATTATAAATTTTATTCATGCATTAACTAGGTATTTATTGATATTTTAAAATTTCATAATTACAATCAATAGAAAAACTTGTATAACCATAATTAAAATAATATTGTATTTAGTATATTGTAATCATGCATATAGGTAATTGATTCCATCAATATGTGTAGTTATCTTATGAATTCATGAATGCACAATCATTAAATAATTACCATGCATATGAGAAAATATAATCATGAATATACGTACTTGATTTTCAGTTTCTTATAACTACGGGATTTTCTAATTCTTATCTTTCTATAATCTCAAAATTAAATCCGGTTATTATGTTTATATCTAATGGTCCATACTTATCCACTATATATCACTATAAACTAGTGTGTTAATAAAACCATGGTCTAGATATATAAATATGGTACTAAGTTCATTAGTGAACACTTTTTATATTAAGAACGAGTGAACAATTTTCATTCATTCAAATCGCAACAAAATTAATGGTACAAATCAATATATCATGAACGATTGTTCAGTATTGAATCTATATATAAGTACTATGATTATGTATATAACGTATTGTAATCATCTATAATATTTATCAAATATTAATTAATGATTGTTCAGTATTGAATCTATATATATATATATATATATTAATTGATGGCTTCATTGATGTTTATGTATGGAGTAAATTTGTTTATTTATCTATAGGATGGCACCTGAGGTGTTGGAGCAACTGAATGGTCATGATTACAAGTTAGTTATCTAATCAATGTTTTTGGAGTTTGACTGAATTGGTTAAAAAACACTAGACTATAAATAATGTCATGAATTTCCGTTTTATAGAGCTGACATCTGGTCCTTTGGAATAACTGCATTAGAACTTGCTCATGGACATGCTCCGTTCTCTAAATATCCTCCGATGAAGGTAAAACAAGAAGACAATGTTTTAATTTAGGGATCAAATATTTGTATAGTGGCTAACTTGGATGTTTAGCTTTAATAATTAATAATAGGTTCTTCTTATGACATTACAAAATGCACCCCCGGGACTTGATTACGAAAGAGACAAAAAATTCTCTAAGGTATTGCTCCTTTGCATGCCAAGAACAGTATTTCGAACAAAAAAGATCGATGAGGCGAATGTACATGACTAATTTATGTTTGTGCGTTTTTGTTAATTTGATGTTAGTGTTTTAAGCAAATGATTACGAGTTGCTTGGTAAAGGATCCCCACAAAAGGCCGTCTGCTAAGAAATTGTTGAAGCATTCTTTTTTCAAGCAATCAAGATCAAATGATTATATAGCACGTAAACTATTGGATGAGTTAATACCTGGTCTTGGTGATCGCATGAAGGCACTCAAGGTTCGTGATTGGTTTCTAATTGTCACTCTATAAACACTGCTTACATGTTTGTAAATTTCCATGGATGAAGTTTTATAAACAACTCATGGGATTTGCATTTATAGAAAAAAGAAGAAGACATGGTTGCACAGAAGAAAATGTTAGATGGAGAAAAAGCAGAATTATCACAGGTATATATGAAGATTATTTATGCTTTCATTTGTAGGGTTATGAATAATAATTACAAATATATTTAAAAGTAATCCGCATTTAGTACACCAAATAATCGTGATGTGAGCTTTGTTGTTGAACATTTTTCATACTAATTGACACTACTGTATATATATGCTTAAAATGTTGAGCAATTTGGTCAAGTGTATATTTACTTTAATCAAACTTACGATTGATATAAATATTTGATGTGTTCATCTATTTAGAATGAATATAAGAGGGGAATCAGTGATTGGAACTTCAACTTAGAAGATGTCAAGGCTCAAGCTTCCTTGGTATGGTTTATTTCTCTAGTATATATAAGTATATATTTTTGATTTGTTTTGCTTTTGTACCTTTTATGATATATATACGCTTTTCAAAATTCACATCAACTATATACATATATACATTATAGACTGTACATCTCATCTCAGATCAATGATGATGAAATATTATTTGAGAAAGACAATGGAGGCATTTCTAAGGCTTCTAACTACACAAGTTTTTTAGATCGTCAATGCTCCAGCAATACCAATCTCTCTAACATATCAGAAATAGTAAGTATACACAAATAATAGATGATTATCTAATCCATACATTGTAATATTTTTATAGTATCAAACATGATTAAGCCTAGCTTATTGTTGTAATGTCTTGTATGTACAGGATGAGGATCAAATAGATTTAAATAGTAGTTACACCAGGTACATATCAAACCGGCCTATATTATGCATGTTATATACATCTACACACATATGTGTGTGAATTTACATTGATTGAGAAAAAGAAAATTACTTGACTACATATGTACATACATACGTATATGGTTGTGGTACAGAACAAGATCTGAAAGGTATGATGATGATACAAGTATGGCAAGCTCAAACCATGACCAAAGTCCAAAATGTTGTTCGCCTTGTGTACTGGACAATACTGAAAGTAACAATGCTGAAACACTTCATCTAGATACGATGTCTACTAAAGGTGTACACCATGCTCATAAGAAGGGAAGCTCATCTACTCTCAATCATATAACAGATGTTTTCCAAACACCAAACATAGATAGGTTTGCATGCACACGATCGATCCATATAATTAATTTTGCATCCAATCTTGTCGATCACTAACTTTATTACATTAAACTGTACAACGTATATACACTCGTGCTCCTCCTTCTCTTGATCAGCGACAAGACAACAATGGAAGTGTCAGCTTCTGATGGAGAAAATGAATTGACTTTGACTGAGGATTCCACAGAAAAAGCAAGAGCCCCTCCTGTCATTCAACAAAAAGGTCGCTTCAAGGTTACATCTGGGAATGTCGACTTAGAAAAGGTCAAATACATGCACATACATTGACACATCCTTGATATATACTATAGATGCATTTTCATCTTATTTAACTTGCTATTGAAAGTATCATGTACTTATTATTTTCTTGCATGTTTATATGAAGGCGTCAAGTGTCCCTGTGTTACACAAAAGTCATAGTATGCAGGTTAGAACCTTATATGATCTACCTTTATACTGTTAATTAAAAAAATGATTGATTTAATATGCATACAGAATTATATATATATATATATATATATATATATCGTCTTCTATAATACAATTTACAGATTATGTTTTCTATATATGTTTCTAGCTACTAAAATAAACCTAGCTATGTATGGCTCAAGATGATTCTGGTCATTTATTTACTAGATCATTATTTACAAGAATGAAAAGTACTACGACATTTGATTTATCAATATTTACGTACATAAAATATGTTGTCCTCATAACCCAAAATTGATTATTGGAAACATGGATGATCTCTCATATACACGAAGATCCAATTTTTGTTTACATATACAAAAATTTCTCACTACACATGTATTTTGCATTGCTCTTGGAAACTATATATAGGTGATGAGCCAACACCAAATTGCATCTCAAGTATCAACACAATTGGATCCTCCACCTACGAATGTCGTTCCATCTTCAATGTTTACGATGTTGCACTCTTTCTTACAAACAAATATAGCACAACGAGTATGTAAATCCATTTTCTTTCAGTTAGTTCAAAATATTCATCTTTTTCCTTCATTATATCTGATCCGTACATTAGTGGATATATATACATATGTAACATATATATATATATATATTTGTTGTAGGAGAGTATACTAATAATGATGAAGCAAATATGCTCCACCGACTTAACTCGAGAAACCCCATCAGAGATTTTGAGTGTGGAGAAATCCATGGTACATATTTACATCTATTTTAGAGATTCCCTTTTAAATTGACTTAGAAATGTCATGTTTGTAATTTTTTAATTGGTGAAACATAAGGTTAGACCACCAGTTGGAGATAATTTTAGTTTATATTACTATAGTTTGTCTTTTACAAGGTCTTTAATTTTGGTTGTAGCTTGACGTGGTCCATGATAGGGAGAAAGAATTGCTTCATGAAATTACTGATTTACAATCAAGGTATTTTCTACACCATATCATCTATATTATTTCATTTGCTTTATTCATATTAATGATTAGTTTATAATTGATAAGGCTTATTTTGATAAGAATTCCATAATTTTAGTATTAGGATCTACAACTTTCCTTTTAGTAAAGATATAATGTTTACTGTACATGATGAATCATATGTTTGTTTTAGAACAATATATTGATCTACAAAATTATTTCTGTTTCGTACTTCAACACTGTAGTTTTAATACCTTGATTATATTTGAGGTTTTAATGTTTAGAAATCATACATAACATTTTCTAATAATTGCACATAACTTTGGAAACTGGTTAACACGTATTATCCTAATCATACTGATTTGTTATAGGGAGGAACATCATAGACTAAAGGCAGAGAATGCTCAAGTCAACCAATGAATGGGTGCTAATAATACCGTGAGCTTATGACATACTACCAAACATGTGTGTGTTTTAAATCTGTAGCATGCGTGTAATGTTCCAACATATATATGTTGATCTAAAATTCATTCACACTACTTTAGAGATTGAACATTACATGACCAACGACATTATTTGTAACGTTTTAGATATAATTCTTAGCTATTTACCTTTAGTTTCAATTAGATTTCCTCTTAGTAACTGTTTAGTAAATACACGACGAATGTTTTATTTTTATATGTATGGTTTTTTTATTATGTGACACCCCGTTTTTAACTGGAGTGCTACTCAACAGTAGACCTCGCGAGACACTATCAAATTAGTATGAGACCAATTACATTAAGGTTTTGCAATGTGGTCATAGTGAGAAAACCTACAAAACCATCCAACTAACATGATTAAAAACATAACTTATGTAAAATGTCATGAACTAGTATAATGTAAAAAATTATCAATAGTATCAATCTCGAATTTCAACAATATCATAATAATGAAACAACTGATCAATAGTAGTGTTGGTGCACGATATTACAACGTGCTCTATGACAAAGGAAGACACGTGAGGACATCGCAACAAGATGAAATAGAAAATACTACATGCAGCCAAGCCCCCATTAACAAATGGATCCCCATCGTAAATGCATTAGGTAATCTCATTTGCCAGACTTCACCAACATCACCAATAAGGACAATACATAATTTATAATATTGGTGATGTTGGTGAAGTTTGACAAACAACATTGTCAAAGATTTTGATGCTTATAGTGAGGAGACCACGCAATCTGTTTGGCATAAGTGGGTGGAAAAAAATCACACAAGAGGTGAGAGCATTTGGAGTGCTAGATGCAAGCAGAACTCTAGTGCAACTTGGAATGAAATGATGAGACTTAAAGATACTTGCAAGAACTTGCTTGAGGAGGAGGCTGAGCCTATCATTCTGGTTCTTAGAAATGGTAAGTTGGATGTAAATCTGTTGTATGATAGAATGAGAGAAAGCAGCGAAGATGTGGATTGGTGGGATATTGTGTGGCAAAAATTAAACACCCCTAGACTTGCGTTTAGTGTTTGGAAGGCTATTAGAGGAGGAGTCTTGACCAAGGATAAATTGTTCAGATATGGGAAGGTTGAGGATGAGTTGTGTGTCTTATGCCAGGACAGTCATCAAGAGAGCGTTGAGCACTTATGGGTTAGGTGTGGCTTTATAAAGAAAGTGTTGGAAGGAGTCTTACAGTGGGCGAAGATTGCGCGAAGGATGGTGAGCATAGAAGACTGGAAGCAACAGGCTGAGCACCTGAGAGGGCGGAAGTCTTTAAAATTCAGCTTGTGGAACGTGTGCCATAGTGTGGTAATCTACAACGCTTGGTTTGCCAGGAACAAAATCATTTTTAAGAACGAGAGAATGGAGAGTGAGGTTTGTATGAGTATGAGTATTAATCTTGTTAAGAATTGCCTGATGGCTAGGTGGAAAGTTAAAAATCGAGAGGCTGGAATTTTGTTTGAAAAGTTCGGTATCCTTGATGATGTAAGCAGCTAGAGTTCTCTAGCGTTTTTGTAACTAATCTTTGTGAATAAAATTAACCTTCTTATTCAAAAATAAAACACGCATTGTTTCACCTAAAAGACCACGTGATCACCACTCAAATACACCAATGAAATTAAGCCACGTAGGTGTTTGCCCACGCATCCCACATTGAGAAAAACCACAATGTGAGCCTCACGAATACGTATAATGATTCAACCCTGTTGGATCAAGTTAGTAGTAAAGGACTAAGGACTCTCTTGAAAGAGCATCCTTATGTAGCGGAATAAAAATTAAGCAAGATAACAATCAGATATAAAGCAGACACGGACGACACAGAATTTATAGATAACCCCTATTAAGACCAACTAGTCCTTGTGGGTAAACCTCTACCTCCAAGGAGGATTTTGAATGACTTCCTTATACTTTTATAACGTGCATCCTTACAACTATTACCCAAGAAAATTTCACACTTCCCTAAGTTATAAGAGTCCGTCCTTATAACTTACTAGTGAAATTCCTCTAAGCCCTAACTTTGTAACATAACACGGTATAACTAGTGCAATGGAGTTTAAACCTCACGTGTCTCACATTCCTTCGAAGACACAACCTTATTTCTTTCCTTCTTTCTTACAACAACGGATTCTTCTTGTTGGTTGACTTCTTCTTCCGATCTAGCTCACTCTCTCACTTTGTTCTTGAGTTCGCTCTTGAGTTCTTGAAAACTCTGAAGAAAGTGCTCGGGAGAAGTCACAACACATTGAATGAATTGGGCTTGTATATATAGGCGATGTGAAAGGGGTCCATCCTATGACCCATTTACCCTTGGGCGTCCTCAGAGATTTTCTGAGATCTTGTCGCTTCCCTTCAACGATCTAATTTGTCTCCAAGAAAAAGTCAACTCTTCCTTTTCCTAGGGAGATTCCACGTGGTATGGGACAAGCTTGTGGATAGCGACGCCTTGGATGCTTATACTCGTATCTCTAACACATGAAGCTTCCTTCTTAGGGCTACAGTCGTAGGTGATGTTATCTTGTCGGGCGGCCTTATTTGAAATTGAACTCTTGCATTTTGGCTCACGTTCCTACTTCGATAAGGACGGTGTCCTAATCTTGTAGGAATTTTATTCTTGTTCACTTGATCATTGAGATCTTGTGGGTCCCTATGCCATAAGGATGTTGGTTCACTTGTTGCCCTTTTTGCTTAAGAGCATTCCTGGAACCTTTGCTGAGATAAACACTTGGACAAATATTAAATAGCGTTGAGTTTGTCATTATCAAAATTAGGGACGGATATCGTTGATTCAATACTAAAGACTAGCGTCCTTAATATCGTCCCAACAATTTCCCCCTTTTTGATGATGACAAACTCTTGAAACAATAAACACAAAGTATAAAGCTTAGCATGATAGAGAACACTTGAGCGTCTTTAGACAAGTTTAGCATGCTTGTTATTCAAGTGTTTTACAACTAAGTTTAGTGGTAGCGTTCTTAGGACTTAGTCGAGAATTCCCCGCAAACACATGCATTTTATGATAACTTATAACAACGCATCTCTGCAAAACCATACTTCTCCAACATGTATTAGTTCATGTTAGCATAAAATCACAACAATAGATAAGAACGCTTAGGCAATCAAGTATGCAAAAACATAGAGCTTCATTCACCAAAAGAGTTAGAATGTTTCAGGAGAAAAAAGGGGATAATTGATCATTGGGATCGCGGAGCAAATGCTTTCATGAATTTAGTTATCATCTCGTTGGAGTGGATGATAGTCTCATGAAGATCCTTGACAGCATCAATGAGGATCCATTGATTGTTTATCATCATTGTGAATGTGTACTACTCATTCACGTGAGGTGAAGAGTCCTTTGGGAGCTCAACATCTTGATCCTCAGGAGGCAGCATTCTTTCTTCTTGTAGATATTAATCCTCGACTTTGTTTGCGGCCTTAGGATCGGCCAACTCATCTAGCTTTCTTTGGGGAATGACAAAAGGTAGGTCTTGATCATATTGAAGGTGGGAGATTTGCCTATTGTCCCAATGAATGCCGAAGGTTTGGTCTTCTTTGGACTCAAAAACTCCTTGCTTAATCATCACTTTTCTCACAAGCTCGATCAAGGTAGGGGAGAGAATGCTTCTTGTTTATGCACTTCCCCATATGCTCTAGGATGACCCGGGCCAAGTATATGGGCTGCTTCTAGAGGAATGCGTCCAGAAGTATGCAATCAACCACTTGAACAATGAACTTCTTCTCTTGGCGTGGGACTATCATTCCCACCAAGAAGTCATGAGCAAGTGCCCCTGTCCTTGAGAGGACATGTGCCACGCGGTCAGGTATGGTCGGGTCCTTCCTATTGAAGAGATGAGCAACTATCTCCTCTTGATCAAAGCGTCTGAAGCTTTTGTTAGGGACGTCATGTAGGGCTTCAGGCGGGGAGAGAGGGAGATTGAGCCCTCAACAGAGCTCTTTTAGCTATAGAGAACGACTCATCATTCAATGTAAACGTCCCTCACAATAAATACCCACATCCCTCATAGTTCTTCGTGAGAGACAGAATTTTTCTTTTCTTTCTTACAAACAAGTTTTGTGGTTTGGGTAAACTTCTCTATCGATCTAAACACTGGTTCGTCACTTGTTCTTGAGTGTTCTTGGTGTTCAGCCGCATTCGCTTTGAATATTCTCTGAGAAGTTACATCGGGTATTTATAGTGCTTGGGAAGGGCGTCTTTCCTTTGTCCATCTTGCCCTTGGAGTCCCTTGCTACAGGATCTGCTTCCACATGTCTCTGGAGATGATGTACGAAGCTTCCTACAATTTCCGTAGTCCTCTACTATAGGATCTGCTTCCACGAGGTCATGGACTGGTGAACAGGATCTACTTCCACTATACTCTATAATCAAGGCTTTTTTGGTGATGTCATCTTGTCGGGCAGCCTTGTAAGGACTCTGGCTTTAGGCTTGCGTTCCTACTCATTAGGGACTGCATCCTTATCTCATAAAAACTCATTCATATCCTTCTTGAAACGTAGTGTCCCTAATCCTTAGGGATGACTTCACACTTGTTGTCTTTTGCATCACATGCGTTCCTGAAACATTACTAGCACAACTTATTAGATTAAAGTGAGTTTGTCATTATCAAAACACAAGGGACGATTGTTATAGGTACGATGCTAAGTACTAAGAGTCCTTAACTTCGTCCCAACATGTGTTAAGTGATTGCTTGAGGACAAGCAAGTCTAAGGATGAGGTATTTCGATGTCGCTCTTTTTAGTTAGATTTTATAGGTTGTTTGTTAGATAGATCGAGTCAATTTCTAGATGTTTTATGTCTTTTTGCATTGATTTTGGTATTCTTTCAAGAGTCGGAATCTAAGGGTATGTTATTTGCATTTTGTAGGCTTTTAAAGCGTTGAGGAGAAGTTTATAGATTTATGTAAATACCTCATAAACGTTTTCAAAATTTCCTCATCCTTCAACTATTTGTGTACATATTTTTCTCACAAAACTAAAGTTGTAGATGATCATGAGGAAGGATTTACTTGACCTAATTAACTTGTTGATGATTCTAGATCAATTGAGATGTGATACCACTTAATACACGAAAACCATTTGCTCTCCAATTACATGTCGTATCTTGATGATTCTCGTATGTATATCTCACAAGATGGTGTAAGGCACTCAAATTCTGTTCTCTAATCACACACGAGCATAAGGCTAGAGACTTAAGAACACTCGAACAAGGAAGTGAGTAAACAATACGAATTGAAAGAAGTAAAGAAAACAACTTGAATTGGAATAAGAGCTTGAATTGAAACAACATAGCCCAAAAGGAAAAGGCATGAAATTTAACTAATTAAAACTGAATTAAAACTTGAAATTAGAAAAATCAAACAATATCAACTCCACACAAGCCAACTACAAGTCACTAGTTTTCCATGGTGCGAAAGAGAAGAACCAATCTAGGTTTTGTCCCAATCTCTCACTCCTTTGAAGAACAATTCTAAAGCCTACTTACAATAGTTCAATGCTAAAAAACGTTGTCCTAAAATAATGATAAGAAGATTCTAAATGATAGAATCTGTCTCCTGAGATCAAGAATAAGACACAGGAAAAGCCACGACTCACTTCTGCCATGAGTCACAACTCATGACTGAGGTTTAGTTAAGGATCACGATCCGTTATCTTTTCCAATCTCTCCTAACTCATGGGCATAACCTATGCTCCTTGGCTGAGAATGAGATGCACATGACTAGCCTGTCTTTATTAGGCACTTGAATCATCAAAGCTAATCATCTCAAGGCAATCATGCCTCATTCTCAATGTTCTTAGCATGACTCCTCATGATAGAACCTTGGATAGAAGCCTTCATCATGTCCTCAAAATGGATCCATTTTGGGGAGAGTCCTTGGATTAATTGCTATCAAACATGCAAACAAAAGTTGATCTATGAGCAAACCCTAACACGAAATGGATCCACCCTAATACATCAAATCTCATTCCATATCACTTCTACTTTGGTTTTTTGAGAAAGATCTTTGAACATTGCAATTGAATATAACTTTGTTTGTGACATGGCTCTAACATGAAAAATGGATCCATTTTCATATCCTAACTAAGTAGCAATTGATACAAGCAAGAGATTTTATTAGGTCTTGCTCAAGTAGTCATAAGAGTTGACGGATGATAAGACACAATTCATCAAAATAATGGGAAGCAACTAATGTTGGTGCACAACATTATGCTCATGACATACACCAAGTATTGCACCCGAAATATACTACAATAACCTTCATTACTAAGCATTATGCCCGTATTGTTGACTGTCGCACACTTTCAGGTTGTTGTAAAGTATTCCGCCATAACTTATTAACGACCTTTTTTTAACTATTTTATGATATCGTAAGTTACTCCTTTTATTTTAGGATATTTTATCATCAATATTATTATCTATAATGATATCCTTACTGTTTTATAATGAAAAACTAGAGAAGAGTGCGATCAGATTTTACGTAAAAAGTTAATACTTTTTGTCTTTCATTATGCAAGAAGCTTGCACCCTATTGATTATGATATGTGATTTCAAATGGATTATAGGATTGACCGATTCTTTCCTAAGATGAAATAAATTAATTGGAGTTTGATTTGTAAGATTCAAGTTGAAATTCATTCAAAAGGCAATCAAAGGGGAGTTTGTGAGATTTTGTTTAATGGAGATTGGAGCCCAACTCCAACAACGAATAATCAGGTCAACCCTACCCTTGTCTCAATTCAGTTATTTTTTCTACACATTAGGCATTGTATGTTCTCGTGGTCCCATTTGATAGGGAATATTACAAGATGTTATTCCCTTTTACTTTATATTTTAGGATAATATTTTATGCTTTCCTATCTTCTATATATCTTTCTAAAGTTAGATTGTATACATTAATATGAAAACCATCCAGATGGCCGATATAACTCAGATAATTGTTCCCAAATTACTCTCCCTTCAACTATCAGCTTGTTGCGTGAAGAAATTCTTACCTTACTCTATATGGAAGGAAATTATGTCTATTGGAAACTGCGTGAAGAAAACCAGCCTAATGCTTTTGAGTATCTAAACATATCTAGTCAAATGGAAATTACGTTTCTTGGAAACTACAAAATGTATAGAAGTTTGTAGATAAATTGAGGTTTGCAATGGAAATACTCAAGTTGTTAAAGAATGATAAAAAAAAATTGATAGATGAATTTATAAATTACCCAAGCAAGAATCCAACATCTTGAAATAAACTTTTATGTACATTACATTTCACTATTAAAAAAAAAATTTAATTGTTGTGAATGATACTCAATAGATCAAGAGGTATTATTTTGTGAGCTTATATTTTTAGGAGAATGTTTGGAGCTCAGCTTATTATTTCGAGGAGGGTCTAAGGAAGTACGATGGATTCGACAACGAAAGGATCCAGCGTGTGTGGTGGGGGAGCAAAGACAGTTGTATCTCTTGTTGACTGTGCAGTCGAATCTCTTGCCATGATCTACCTCCTTTTCTAAACCAAATGACGCCTTGAGCTTTACCCCCTCCTCCCCCTCCTTCTTTTCCTCTTCCTTTTCCTCCCGTACCATTTGCATTTTGATTCTTGGTTCTTTGTTTTGTGCTTTTTGCTTCTTGATTCGTGATTCTTCACTTCTTCACCTATAACATTCATTCATGATTCATGATTAATCCATACCAAAACAATAAGTTCATGCATATGTTATAATTTGATCACTTTTCTTTCTATATCTATATATCTTGTTACAATTTACCTCGATTAAGTATGTAAATTTGGCTTGGATAATAAAAGATTTGGAGGTCAAAAGAACGGCAATTGCTAAGAGTAGAGAAATTTCCGGGCTTCAAATTTAGTTTTATGGTCTCTAATGATTTCCTCCTACTATCTTGATGTCATCCCAAACAAAGCATCTACAACCTTCCATCACAAAACTCTCTAATTTCTCAATTCTTAATATAGGTTTGTTTTTCAACTTTCGAAGTTTTCAAACAATTATCTAATGAAGCATATTATCAATGAAAATTGGTACACATTCACAAATAACTAAATTTCATAGATGATAAAGTGTGATGGTCAAGCATAAACTATTAAGCCTTCGTAGTAGAAAAAACTTTAATTAAATACACAAAGGCCAAATTATTGCATGTTGTAATTTATATCCATTTAAAGACCAATGGCTTGCCTTGTGGTTCTATGGTTTAAATGATCCAAAACTAGAAAAAAAAACTAAGGAAGTAAAGAAGGAGAAATAAGGGCTCAAATGTAAGGACAATAATTAACACATACCAAAGAGATGGACACAAAACTTTCACAAACTCAATACTATCAACCAAGAATACTTAATGCTTGTTACAAACTTAATATTTTTTGAAATACATGAAGTGCTAGAAAACTTGTAAAAGTATATACTCCCTCTGTCCCACTTAAATTGTCCATCTTTTGAAATTGCACTGTATTTTATGCAATTGAAAAGGTGTCAGCTGAGGAGTGTAAAGTGAAATGGGTAAAAGTAGCAATCCAGAACTTCACTTTTCAAACAATAGGAAACAAGCATTCAATTTTAAGGGACCAATGGGAAGCAAGCATTCAATGCACACGGATTCCTCCTTTATTACACCACACAACTCTATAAATGAGCTCAACAACCCCATTCAACAGGTTACAAACTACAGAGAACATTCTCTGACCTTAAAAAAAATCCAAAACAAAATCCAAAAAAAAAAACAGTTTTTTGCATCACAGCTTCGAGTCTATGGCTTCAGGGATTGACTTAAATGATCCACTTCCAGAGGATGTAGCCCCACAAGAACAGGTGCACCACAACTTCGATCTCAATCAGCCAGTAGGGGAAATAGATGAGGACGAGGGACTACAGCAACCAGAGCAGAATGAAGAGCAACCAGCTTCTAATCATCAGCCAAACAGATCGAAGCTCAACAGTGACAAAAGGTTTCAGATTCTCATGAAGCTGCATCAAATACCAAGAAAGGGACGATTGATGAGAGGGGCAATGCAACAGGTTGCAGATGAGTTCAATGTCTCAACTAGAACAACAACAAGAATTTGGAACATGGCACAACAACAAGTCCCATCTGGGCAACTGCCCAATGTATGCACAAGGTATCATAATGGGGGTAGAAAGAGAATATAAGTGGACATTGCAAGAATAACATCACTTAGCATGGGGGATAGAACTTGCATAAGAGATTTGGCAAGCAAGCTGGACATGTCAAAGAGCTCTACACACAGGCTACTCAAAAGAGGCATTATCAGACCACACACAAATGCACTCAAGCCAGGATTGAAAGATGCAAACAAGTTTACAAGACTAGAGTGGGTTCTTAGCCTACTAAGTGGAGCCACAGCAGTAACAAAAAGACAGTATTATCCCATGTATGATTTCGTGCACATTGATGAGAAATGGTTCAATTTAAGCAAGAAAAGTCAGCGTGTATATCTAGCACAACATGAGAGGGGGAAGCATAGAACACGTAGTTCAAGCAAATTTATACCAAAGGTCATGTTCAAAGCAGTAGTGGCTAGACCTAGATTTAATTCAGAGGGGCAGTGCACATTTGATGGAAAGATTGGCTTTTTCCCATTCACATACAAGGAGGCAGCAAAGAGAAATTCCAAAAACAGGGTGAAGGGGACAATGGTCACTAAGCTAGTTGAATCAAGTAACCAAAAGGTCACAAGGAGCATGCTCATTGAACGAATTGTACCAGCAATCAAAGCCAAATGGCCACAAGATGGGGCAGAGCACAGAGTAATATCCAACAGGATAATGCCAAGGCACATATAACTCAGGAAGATGCAGAATGGCAAAAGGTATACAAGCAAGACAACTTCACTTTTATTCTACTTCAACAGCCACCAAACAGCCCTGACCTAAACATTTTAGACTTAGGATTTTTTAGGTCAATTCAGTCATTGATGCATAAGAAAATGCCTAAGGATATAGATGGCATGTTGGAAGCTGTCCATAATGCATTCAATGAGCTAAACCCTAAGACTTTGGGCAATGTATGGATGACACTTCAGTATGTAATGAATGAAGTCATGAAAGTTAGGGGAGGGAATGACTTTGAGATTCCACATGTCAACAAAAAAAGGCTGGAAGCACAAGGGAGTCTACCAACACAAGTGCAGGCCCCAATGTGGGCAGTGCAACAGACATGGGATATAGTTCATGAAAACAGGTATGGAGTGCTACCACAAGGGCAGGAAGATAACACTCAAGCAAGTGAAGTGCAGGCACAAGGGCAGGAAGATAACAATCAAGCAAGTGAAATGCAACAAAGCCAGGAAGATCCTTTTGAAGAAACTAATTTCATGTAGGGGAAACCATGAAGGTTGTTGCTTAAAACTTTTTGTGTACAAAACAGATTTGAAATCCAAAAGTATAGTTATGGGATGTAAGTATTTTGGGAAGTTAGCAATGATGAAAACAAAAGTGTATAAGTACATGTATGGCTTTATTGATCAGTATCAACAAAGACACACATATATTTTGGGAAGTATATGTATTTTTGGGAAACTTATTTCATGTAAGCATTTTGGCATAAATGAAATCAAATTATGCATTAAATCACAACAATAAGGGAAAAATGAAAAAAAATAGAAAAATAATCTCAGAAATTTCCCCTCACATCATTGATACAAGTTCAACCCACAACCCTTAGATCTCAATTGTGGTGTGCCAGAGCCCTTTACAAGGCTGGCTTCCACAAGAGTTCCATTAGGTGTGAGCCCTGATGGAACAAGCATCTCAGTCAAGAGTGTATCATCATTGATAAAAAAAAAGGAAAAAAATTCTCAAACTGCCCCTTGCATCATTGATGCTTGATCAGTATCAAAACCCTTTAGATCTCATTGTGGCGTGCCAGAGCCCTTTACAGGGCTGGCTTCCTCAAGAATTTCATTATGGGAAGACACAAGTGATCAAGCATCTCAGTTTTCAAGAGGTTTCATCATTGATAAAAAAAGAAAAGGTTAAAATAGTTTGAAACATGCAGAAACATACAAAAGCATGCAGAAGCACAAACAGAAACATATAGGAAAATACAGATGCATACACACAACATACATATACATTCAGAAGCTTGCATAAACATCTCAGATAATCACAGCATAAAAAAGAAAAGGTTAAAACAGTTTGAAACATGCAGAAACATACAAAAGCATGCAGAAGCACAAACAGAAACATATAGACAAATACAGATGCATACACACAACATACATATACATTCAGAAGCTTACATAAACATTTCAGATAATCACAGCATAAAAAAGAAAAGGTTAAAACAGTTTGAAACATGCAGAAACATACAAAAGCATGCAAAAGCACAAACAGAAACATATAGACACATAAAGATGCATACACACAACATACATATACATATACATTTAGAAGCTTGCATACACATCTCAAATAATCAAAGCATACAAAGCAGTCATGATGCAGATATGCAGAAACATTCAACAATCCAAAACAATAACAGAGGGGCAGAGCAACAAGGGGAAGCACATGTCATTAAAGTAAGCAAGATCACACACATGGAAACAAAGCAACGCAATGGGGAAGCACATCTCAGTTTGGAAGACATTAAAGCATCAGATCAGGGAAACTTAGCTAATATCTTCCTCTGAATCAGGTACAATTTCACCATCAGAATCAGAAGCAGGGGTCACTCCATCAGGTTTAGGGGAATTTGATGAGCCCTGAATCTTAACATTTGTTTTCTGTTTGTTTTTTGTGTGGTGCCTCCAATGGCGGTGGACTGAAAGAGTGCACTCCAACACAGTCAGTACCCCAGTCACACTCAGGTTCTGAGCACCAGGGAGAATCAGATTGATATGATAGGTGGGGACTGCCTTCATCCGCAAAAATAACATCTGGGTCTAGCTCATCTGGTTTGCTGTTGTAGGGGACTAGCAACCTGCATTCATCAAAGGGAGGCACATGTCAGTAAGAGCAACCAAACAGAGAGCAAGGAAGATCAAAGAAGAGCAACTTAGGGTACTTACCAGAGGGCAAGAGCAACCAAACAGAGAGCATTACAAAGCAAGCAGTGATCCATGGATCCAAGCAGTGAACCAACCAAAGATCATGAGCAAGCAAACACAAGTGTTAGGGCCTCGATTCAAGGGCAAGAACAAGAATAACATCATTATTAGGGGAATTGATACAGAGGGGCAATTTTTTCTTGCTTGTTTTTCCATCTATGCATGCATTTGGCATACAAACAAAGACAAGCAAAGAATGGAAAAACAAGCAAGAAAGTATCACCCAAGTTGCTTACCACACAGATTAGATCCAAGCAACATGCAACAACAAGCCAAAGGGGCAGAGGCCAAGAGAGATCCAACATGCAAAACCGAGAGCAACAAAGAATGAGATCTCAGTTCAACAATACAAGATCCAACATGCACAAGTAGAGAAACAGAGATACAAGATCCACAACCAAACATGCAAGACGACTTACCGAGGAGACTCAGATGGATCCATCTTGTAGAGCTAACAAATTGCAGCAACCAGAGAGCAAAAGCGAGATCCCAAAACAGAAACCAAAATAAAGACCAAGCAAGAATGAGATCTCAGATGTACAGGCCAAGATCCACAAGAAAGCTAAAAAATCATGAGCATGCAAGATCGAGAGCCAAATCACAAGAGCTCAGTACCAAATCAAGATCGAGAGCAAAACACTCAAGCAAAGCCAAGAGCTCAGTTCCAAATCACAAGATCCAGAATCACCAACCAAAATCCAAAGCAAGCAAAACAAGATCAAGTAAAACGAGATGGATCCATCTTGGTTCCAAACCAAGATCTCACTTCCAGACGAAAATCTCAACTCCAAGAGCAAGATCCAGATGCATGCAAGAGAATCGAGAACAAGCAAGAGCAAGATCAAGCATTTACTCAAGCAGAGAATCAAGTGCTAACACAAACCATAAAATCGAGAGCAACAAAGAAGAAGCAAAAACAATGGAGATTCGAAAACCATAAGAGATCCACAAAGGAACACAGATCGACAAGGCAAAGCAACAAACCAGAGAATCGAGATCAAAAACCACCACAATCGGGGAAAACAAACTGCAGAGGAGATCGATCCAAAGCCAAAGCAACAAAGAAGCACCAAAAACCAAGCAACAATGGTGATTGAAGATGGAGCCGAGGGTTGAGGAAGAGTGAGGGGTTTGAGAGCTTTGAGAGAGTTTTGAGATGAAAAACGGCACAAATGGCTCAGCTAGGGTTTCTAGAGGGATTTTCTTGCTTTTATCCCTCAACCCTAGTGGACCAAGCTGGTAGGAGGCCCAAAAACCCCACTCAAAATGTCCATCCGCCATTGTTGGCATTAAAGCCTTATTACAGCTCAATTTCGAGCCCAATAGAAATGGCCCAAACATAAACAAAATGGATTTCATTTTGTTCAAAAAGAAAAAAGAAAAATAGTGGTACAAAAATTTTCATTTAATTTTATGTAAATATTGAGTTATGAATTGATTAAATGTGATGAATTTGTTCTTTTAGATTGATAGGGAGAGATTAGTTGGGTAGAAGGAGTTAGTTAGTGTAGGGTAAAGTAATGATTGTGTAGGGAAAATAGTTGATGAAAGTATGGATGAAAATGGAAAGTTATAAAAGGTGGACAAAAGTTTCGGGACGCCCGATTAGGAAAGATGGACAAATATAATGGGACGGAGGGAGTACTATATAATCCTTATGGAACCCCTAAGGGGGATCTCTCGGATAATCATACATTCATACGATTTCACATCAATACAAACAGAATTTTACCCATTTTTCTTGGTTTAACTCGATTGAAGCCCGATTTAGGTGAAATGTTTTCCTTTGGTAAATTTTGGCTCAAACAAAAAGTCTTTCAATGATTTAAGCGATGTTTAAGGTTGGATATGCACTTCCAATGCTTGGGCCAGGAGCGTTCTATCCATAGAGCGTGAGTATGGGACTAGACCAACGTGATGGCTAGTGCTCGTCCTTGTCAACCTTATGACACAAGGGATGAAGATCAATGTGATGAGCTTCTAAGGATGAGAGATTTGGCTCTTTTGTTTGGGTGACGCACAATCCTCATGCTGGGAGATAAGAACTCGACTTTAACCATAAGAAATTGAATTGTATTATGCGTGAAGAATAACGACTACATGCGAGTGTTTAAATAGAAAACTTAAGGCTAATCGTAATCTAAGTAGGCGAGATATCATAAGTACAAGATATCAATGCCATGATTTAAAATAAAAGAAAGAAACAATTACTTAAAGACAATTAAACTAATCTAACAACCTTCCTTAGATTGGTAAGGAGATTGTACAAGTCTAGATGAATACACACCCAAATAAATAGAAAGATACCTGTAAGAAAATGGGTTGAGTGTGAAATATAGATAAATCTAGCCTAAAACTGTATAGAGGTTTAGAAGATAGAAGGATAGACTTAGGTGGCGTAGGCATGGTTGCATGGGGAGCTTGGCACGTCTGTTGGTGAGTGTAGGCAAACGAGTCTTTGGCCCAAACACATGGCGTTGCCTTGCTCATTTCCCGGGGGTGGCCAAATATGTGGCCGTGCCTGGCTCATTTTCGCGGGGCGTCGACATATCCGGACACGCCTCCATTTCCAAAGTGTTGTGCTTGCGCCGTATTTAAACAAAATGTATTTATACACGGTAAAAATTGAAAACCCACTTTCAAATAACTGTCGTTGTCGAATGGTTAAGGTGACCGGCTAATAGAAGTCGACTGTCACCGATAGGGGTGGGCAAAAAAACTGTAACCATTAAACCGGCAACTGATTGCTTTTTCCGGTTAATCGTATCGAGAAAAACCGATTAACCGGTTATGGTTCACCGGCCGAAACTTTAAACGGTTTAACGGTTCAGTAAAGGTTATACATATTTTCCAACTGGTGAACCGATAAACTGATAATATAATATATTTTTAGAAAGAAAGTACTATAAATAAGTCATTAAGTCTTTAATTCAAATGCAATTAATTACATATGTTTAATACTATTATCTCGCAAAATAGCAAGTGTAACTAATTAATAACTAATTATTAGATTGCACCTGTCACTACTTAATTATCCGGCCGAATGTAATGACATAATTTGTAATGCTTGTTTTAATGTGTTACACTAGATAGTCTAATGTGACAGTTCAATTTTTTATGTAACTGTGTGACATAAGGTAATGGTTGATTGTAACGCAAATTGTCTAATGTAACATATCATTTCAACAAAGGGTAACACTTTTGAAAATGGAAAAAAATGAAATGCTAAGGTAATGGATATCAGAGCAAATGTAATGGAAAATTGGCGCAAAATATAGGCGGGCGATTAAAAATTTTGGCTCGAATAAAATTTATCCGCTTTGCATAATCTATTAAATTTTTTAAAGTCTTTTTACAAACCCCTTCATCTCCTAACTCAGAAACACGTACCCCCATTCCTCAAACCCCTTTCCCCGATTCGAGAGAGCTCAAACCCCTTCACCCATCTCGGCGTGCCCTAGTGATCGATTGTCCGACCGGTAAGCTTGCTCTTCCCTTCCTTTTCCTTCATTCTTCATCTCCTCAACCTCTTACCTCTGTTTTCCTCTTCAGAAAGTCGTTCGGCCGGTAAGCCCTCGTTGCCGATCAGTTCTCGTCGCTCGTCGCTCTCGTCATTCGCGCTCTTGCTGCTCTCGTCGTTCATTTCTCTCTCTAATAGGTAACTTCTGAGCTCTAATTGAGTGATCTATCCTGTTCATCGTCACTTTGCTCTTTGCTCAGCTCTTGAGAATCGATTGCTTCAGAAAAATAAAGCCTAAGCTATTGGAATCGAGTTACAGATGAAGTGAGTCAGTGCTTGCAGCTGACTTGCAAACCATTTTGTTCAAGCTACTACTACTAAGAGAGATCTCCTTGCAATAGAAAATGAAAGCTATAAACCGAGTTTTGTCTAATGTGGGAAATGTTTGATTTGTAATCTGTCAAAAACCTCTTTAGTTAAAGACTTGAGAACAAGAACAGTAGTTGTAGGCATCCTTATGAGTAATGAGTTTTTTATACCATGCCCATTGCCCATTTTGTGTACGTACTGATTGACATTAAGTAGATTTGCTTGCCCCAAAGCTGATTTATGCAGACATTCCTGTTGGCCTAACAAATGATAGAATGTAGTGCTACTACATTTGCTCTTCTCAAGCAATAATAGTATTAGCTTTTCTCTCAATCAGACCGCTTTTTATCTTAATTAAGAACGGATTATGCCTTTGGTTTGGATGAAGTACAAAGCATTATATTTGCACAATACAACTAATTGTCTATCCTATTCGTGTTAATATTACTGCTCATAAATGCTTAAATAGAGACCTCACTTTGATTTTTACACCTAACTTCATGCCTGATTTTTACAAATTTAAGGATTCATATTGCCTTTGGTTTGTTCATTTACTTACTGTTAAATAAATTATCCTGTAGCTCTCACTTTGATTCTGCTGTGCTGCACCTTTCTTGTCTCCAATCAAGTTGTCAACTGTTGCAATTGCTTGCTGAGTGTTGCGCTCCAATCAAGTACGTATTTCTAAAGCACTTAACTTTGAATTTAATAATTTGGAATACAAGTTCATCTTAGTGTAAAGTAATATATTATTTTATTATTGTAATGGCATGCTTGTTGTCAAATATCTTTTTATATCAATTCTTGTTCAAGTGCAAGTATATGTCCAATTATATATCAATGCTTGTCAAGTATATGTGTGGGATGTGATCTGACCTTTTCTTCTATATATTAAAACTAATGTTGTGGTATCTTCTTTTTATCACTTTGCATTGTTGTTGCAGTGATTGGTAATTAGCCTAATGCTTGTGTTTATAAGGCTGTTGTATATATTTATGGCATCTTTGCGTACTACAATTTCTATCTTTTCATTTTTTGTCTCTCTAATTGTGATGTACGTAGCATTGTAGATGAAAAGAACTTTTGATACAAATCGCATTAAGTTGTAGGTTAAACGCTGAAAACCTGATGTAATAATGGCCTATTTATTTAACAACTTAACAAGTGGTATAATGGAACATGCATTATATATTGGACTCTAGTTTCTTAGTGGTGGGGGTTGAGCTGCCTAAAGAAGCCTGTTAGCTCCTTCCATATTAGATGAACTCTCACTTCATGTGATTAATAATTAATGGGTTAGATTCTCTTCTATTTGATTAGATAAAATAGATCTTAAAAACCTTTCCTCAGTTATGGAAATAAGATTCTTGTTTGAGCCCCACCGTTGTTTTTGTGATCATATTGGAATTAAGTATGTTTGATATTGGGAGAGATCTCTACACAAATCCTGAGAAAGTGATATGAAGTTGTTTGAATGATGTGATGATCGAATAGGGTTTGTGCATTTATTTTCCAGAGCATTTGATTTTTTTATGTAATGATACTACTACCTTATGGAGTTATGGATACTACTACATTTGATCTTCTGTCTACAATTTGGAATATTCTCCATTATTATTTGCTAGAAAACAATGCTTCTTGATTTAAAGATACTAGACTATCAATGAACTAAGCTGAATTCTCTACATTATGTATTATTTACTATAGTAACTCTGTTTTCTTAGAGATACTAGGTTGTATACCAAGCAACTAAGCTGCAATCTGTATTTAAAAAAAAATACAGAAATGGACACTTGGTATGCATTTCCTCGATGGACAAATGAATTTGTAAAAGGATTGGATAAATACCTAGAAAACACGTTTGCAACGAGAGCTCAAGGAGAACAAATAGCTTGCCCATGTAAAAATTGTTGCAATCGCTTTTGGTTTCACGAAAAGGATATCGTGAAAGACCATGTCATTTCCAATGGGTTTCTTCCGGGATTAGAGGTGCAATTGCAGTCACATGTGAATATTGAAGAGGCACATGAATGCACTGAAGAAGTATTTAGACAGGATGACATCGATGGATTACTGTAGGACACTTTCAGAATTGATCCTGATGAAGACACGAAAAATTTCTACAAGTTAATGGAAGAGGGCCAGCAAGAGTTATATCCGGGTTGCAAGAACTTCTCCAAACATTCTTTTACTATCAGATTGGTCCTATTTAAGTGTGATAATAAACTCAATAATGGCGCCTTTGATGAGTTGTTAAAGATTTTACGAGCTATGCAACCTGATGCAAAGCTGCCATCTTCTTTTAGTGAAGCAAAGAGGGTCTTGAAGGGATTAGGCATGAATTATGTTAAAATAGATGCTTGTCAGAATGATTGTATGCTCTATTGGGAGGATCGAGCAGGGGCAACACATTGTGATCTTTGTAACTCCCCTAGGTGGAAAGTAGATAAGAGATCTGATATAAATGGAAAACCTCGGCAAGTTCCTTTTAAGATTTTGAGGTACTTTCCTATTAAGAAGAGGTTACAGAGATTATTTATGTGCACTAGGACAGCATCAGAGATGACATGGCATTGGAGCGGTCGACCTAAGGACGGTCTGTTAAGGCATCCTGCAGATGGTGATTCATGGAAAAAATTTGACTTGGCATTTCCTACATTTGCTCAAGAACCTCGTAATGTGAGGTTGGGTTTGGCAACCGATGGGTTTAACCCTTTCAACACAATGAGTATTTCTCATAGCACATGGCCTGTTATATTGATGAATTATAACCTGCCTCCATGGATGTGTATGAAACCTGAATTTTTTTTTTTTGGAAAAAGGTTAGATGTAACAATATAATCACTTCATGCAATTTAGCATCAATGATCATGTAATTGTACCTCTGTTGTAGGATGCACTTCATTATCCTTAGCCATATTCTCCTCCCTATTTGCAGATGGATTTTCTGATGTAGAAGCGAAATTTGGGATGACCAAATTCATTTGAGGATTAGCTGCTTGTAATTGAGAGAGAATTGTAGATGCCAAAGTGGTAGTAATCTCTGCAGCCCATTCTAATTTCATATGTTCAAAGAACTCCTGGTCAAGTATGTAGCCACCTTTCTTCTCCTTTCTCTTTGATCTGGATACCTTCTTTCCTCGTCCTTGAAGAAAAGCTCGTCCACTATGTTCCTTGCCGACCACTTCATGATAAGGATCAACACTGTTGTCTCTCTCTCCTTTTCCAATTTGTAACTGTATGGTTTTCATTTTTTCCTACATAAAGAACTGTTAGCAAAACCCTAAAAGTAACCTCAGTGTTTGAAATAAATCTTAAATGACTTATAATGTTGGTCAGAGATTTAGAACCACTGGTCTTGTATGAGCGCTTAGGATCCCTTGTCCTAGATACTTGATAGACTTCTAAATCAAATGAAGGTTCTTTGTTTGGATTATTTTGCTCCTAGCCAAGGGAAAAAAGATGAAATTATAACCAAACAACAAGAACACTGCAGCTCACATTATGAGATTATAAAAAAAAACAAGAACACAATACTTTGATTATATTACCATCTCATGGCGTAACATTGCTAGTGAACGAGGCCCTAGAGTGTGTACATCTTCATGATTTTGTCGGTTAGCTGTATTAGTACAAGCAACTTCCTGTTTTTATAATAATAAATCTGTTAGTTGAGCATGAAAAATTAATAGTACTTTATGAGGAAATGCATACCAAACCAGTACCTCTGCCACAGGACTGCTCCAGTAATCTAAGAGCTCTCTAAATTCAGGATCTGGGATTGTCTTTGGACGGTTTACCCATCTCAGTTCATCAGTTTCATATTGCTTGAAGTGTTTGTCCTTCACCCTTGATTTATATGTCCGCCAATTAACGTTGACAGATTCTAATGTAGCTTTTTTCCCGTCGTCTGAAATGATGTATTTATCTTGCACATCACATACAATTTTTCAGATACTAAACCAATGATTGAAAAAAAAAGTATGTATGCATATATATAAACTTTACTTATACCTTGACACATCTCCAAAAGTTCTCCTTTGTGGGCATATATTTCCAATCAAGGATATTCAAAGGAGCCAAGTGATGAGTTTTTGCTAATGTCCCCAAATAATTCCTGAATTCGACAACGGCATCATAGGAAGGTCCAATTGGTTGGCCATCTTCATTTAGAATGATTACCCGACGTTCATTAAAAGGACGCTGATGAACTTTTTTCATCATTGTTTGTCCTCGATGCTTCTTCTCATCAACAGTTGTCATTAAAAATATCAAATTGTATAGTGTATATATGATTTATAAAAATTATATATGTAAAACTAAAAGATGAATAACTAGTTACCTTGTGGGGTACTTTCCTGGCTTGCTTCATGGTCTGAAATATTTTGGTTATCCATGACAGGTTCTGGAACATTTTGGTTATCCATGACAGGTTCTGGAGAGAGCTCAGCATGTTGATGTTGGGTTGAATCCAACAAACTATCATCTCTTTCATTTCCTTCCAAAGAAGAGGATAACACAACATTCAGAATTTCCAGTCCAGTACTTTGATTTTTTCTTTGTCTCATTTGTCTATACTTGGCCAATGATCCAGGTGAAATAACTTGGCTAAGATTCAGTCCATTAGATGTGTCATTCTTCCCATGAACTTGTGTTTTTTTGGGACTTGTTCTTGTTGTGCTTGCTTCCCATTGATCTCAGCTTGATTCTTCTTCTGTGTCTTAATTGATTGTTGGGACATTTGTCTCTTCTGTTGTGTTGTTTGCTCTACTGAATGATGTTGAGAGTTTTGACATTCTCTCTGCATTGATTCAGGTTGGTTTGGTGGTTGTTTCTTCCTTTTTCGAGCCATTGCTTCATCATCCATTGTTTTCTCTCTTGAACACTAAACATCCATAAAACAAAAATATTTATGCAGTGTTAAAAAAATCCTTTACTAGTGAGTTGATAGTTTATACATTTTGCAGCTACTCATATATAATCAATGCTTCATATATTTCCCAATGAACCACATTAATCTCATTCAAACCAAATTAATCTCAATTATTTTCCAGCAAATCAGATGCGTGGATAAGTTACCTTTTTTGTTAGTGATAGTTTTTTGTTGTTGGCTTGATGGAGACTTCCTCTTATTTTTTCTTGCCATTGCCAACTCAAGCATTGTACTTTTCTGTTGTTTTAAACCCTAAAAATTCATTGAACAAATCATTTATTGAGTGATAAACAACCACAATATAGGTAAGTTACTATAGTATTAATATAAAGTAAAAACTCCCTTTATTGGTGAGTGGTAACATTTACCTCTTTTGTTGGTGCAGATGTTTGCATCTGACCTGTTGCTTCCTCAACAACTTCCTGTTCAGTAGTGATAGTTGATTTTTTTTTTTGCCATTGCCAGCTGAAGCATTGTGCTTGTCTGCTGTTTTAAACCCTAAAAATTCATTGAACAAATAATTTAGTCCAAATTCATTAAAGGAATGAGCTCTAAGTTCCTAAATTCAATTACCTCTTTTGATGGTACTATTGGATTTTCCACAAGATCCATATCTCCTTCTTCTTCATCATTTTCACTAGGCTGATAGTCTCCATCAGTACTAAGAGTGTCATCTGAATCCATTTGGTCTAAGCCTAGGTCTTCTCCTGCCCTATTTCCTTTTGCAGTATAATCATTGTTCTTACCTAGAATTTTTTTTGCCATGGCCCCTAAACCCACTGCTTCCATCCTCTCTGCGTTCAATTTGAGGGTACTCATCCTTTTTTTCTCATACTGTCATGCTTTTCTTCTCTGTAGACTGGAACTTTCCCTTCTTCAATTTTACATCCTGAAAAAGTTTAACATAAGTAAATTACAAAGCTTCTGAGTAGAAAGAATAAAAACCAAAATCTGTTATGGTTAGCAAAATTTTTGTTTACCTATGTAGTCAGTAAAGCTCTCTAGGAGGATTATGAACAACAAAAAACCATTCTTGTTTCTTAGGATCTTCTACAAAATATACTTGATGTGCTTGAGAAGCAAAGATGAATGGCTCATCTTCACAAATGTACTTATTACGATTAATTCGGGTGAGGCCAAAATCATCCTTTTCAGCTTGAAACCATCTACACTTGAACAAGACAACACTATTACACCCTTGATAATAGATTTCGATGATGTCCTAGATTGACCCATAATAAGCAACATCTCCCATTATCGGATTTTGATCATTACTACTAGAGAAACTAGGAGTCAAGGTTGTTAGAGTTACTCCATGATTTTGAGTAACGGAATTCGCATCACGATTTGCAGTGTGAAACGAATATCCATTAATAGAATATCCTGTGTATTTTTTTGCAATATTAGATGGTCCAACTGATAGCCATTTGATATGCTCAGTTACTTCTTCGCCTAGCTCAATCGTATGACAAACCTTCTCCTTGAACCAATCAACAAAATTTTTGTTATGAACATTTGCACTATCCCATTTCCTTTTTCTTGGATGGCTCACAATAGTCAAATGCTCCCTGCATGCAATTCATACAAATTAACTTCATTACTTGAATAAAACAGTCCAAAATGTCACACTGTGATATCGAGCTTACTTGATGTATGATGTATCTCTCAACTTCATCTAATCCACAATTAAATAAAACGTATTTGTGAGCCTGATTCCAAACTGCGATATCGAGCTTATGAGCACCGGACTCACTGGATGATCTTCCTTTTCCTATTATAGGAGTACCTCCTTTTGGCAACACAGTTTCTTCATCCCTAGAGTCAACATCTTCCCCCGCTGCACTAGAAGCAACCACAGATTCTCCTAAATACCTTGCACAAAATGTCACACACTCCTCGGCAATGTATCCTTCAGCTATTGAACCCTTGGGCTGACTCTTATTTCGAACATATGACTTCAATTGTTGAAGGTATCGTTCAATATGATACATCCATCTCGAACACACCGGTCCACCGAGCCTAATTTCCTCCACTATGTGAACTGGCAGATGCACCATTATATCAAAAAAAAAGCAGGGGGAAAATCTTTTCAAACTCACAGAGGATATCAACAATATTTTTCTGTAACTGATTGAGATCCTCCAGATTAATAACCTTACTACAAACTCCCCTGAAAAACTGGCTCAGTTTAATTAATGGGAGTGCAACATCTTTAGGCAATGCCACCTTTGCTGCAATAGGCAACAAATGTTATACTAGAGGATGGGAGTCATGACTTTTGTATCCAGCAACCTTTCTCTCAGCAACTTGGATAGAACGTGCAATGTTAGAGCCACAATATTTTGGTAACTTGGCCCTTTTCAATACATCACAGAATCTGCGTTTTTCCCGTGCTGCCATCCAAAATCTCGACTTTGGCATTTCAACTTTGCCATCAGGATGTTCTTTAAGATGAAGCTCAGGCATTATATTCATGTCTTCCAAATCCATACGGGCTTTAATGTGATCTTTTGTTTTTCCAGACATATCTAGCAATGTTCCAAGTACATTATCACAAACATTTTTCTCAATGTGCATCACATCAAGATAATGACAACAAGAAATATTCTCCCAGTATCCTAATTGGAAAAATATTGGCAACTTCCTCCATGGATTTTCCTCATTTGCACTCTTTTTGTTCCTCTTCTTCGTGTATTCTGTCTTCCCAAACTCATTTTCATAGCCAGCCAACAATGCTAAAATGTCGGCCCCTGTTAGACGATCAGGTGCAACAGTTGTATCACTCCTTCGAGGATCATCAATCTCCAAGAATCTCTGATGATTCATATAACAGTTTTTTCTACTTTTATTCAAATACACTAAGCTCGTTTCATAGTGGCAATCTGGGCAAGCCCTCTTCCCTTTTGTACTCCAGCCAAACAACATCGAATAAGCAGGGAAATCACTAACAGTTAACATTAATGTTGCATACATCTTGAACATTTCTTTCTTTGCAGCATCATAAGTCTCTACCCCAAACTCCCATAGCTCTTTGAGGTCCTTAATCAAGGGTTGTAGGTAGATATCTATGTCATTTCCAGGAAAATGTGGACCAGGAATCAACAATGCAAGTAGGAAAAATTCAGGTTTCCCTGAAAAAAACAGAGCGTAAGGAACGCGCCTCACGCGCGGTTCCCAAAAGTGTGCTGAGTGTTCTGGCGGCCGGCGACTGCACTCCGGTGTCTTCCGAGCTTCCCCCATGGGGAGCAGCAAGAAGAAAGGCAAATCAAAGAAGAAATCAAAGTGTATTTCTAAGATCCTTTTGCAATCCCCCTCCTCCTCTTGCCCCCATTCCCCCAGATCCCCTTCATCCCCTTCCCACTCAAACCCTAGCCCTGATGGCTCGCCCAAATCGGTTTCGCCGTTTGAGGAGGTCCCGACTGACCTCATTGTGAGCAACAATGTCCGTCTCTACAAGAAGGACCCTCCCCCTAACCCGCGCTCATCCGAGATGCAAGCCCTCGCCATTGCAAAAACCCTCTTTTGCAACCCCCAAAATGCGGTTGTCGACTCCCCTAGCGTCGCGGCGGCGCTTCCTGCAGCAGCGGATTTCCCAGCCCTCATGGCGCCTCCGAGCGGCCTCCCTCCCTCTTCCGCTGCCGACGCTCGGGAGCCTCCCCCTGTTGCCCCGTCTTCTAACGCGGCAATCCCCGCTCTTGCCCAAGCTGATGCTTCTAGTGTTCGGGTCCAAAAGTCTCCCTTGGAAGGACCAGAGATTCCCGCTGGGCCCTCTTCGGCTCTCCCTGCTCAGCCGGGCCCTCTAGAGGCCGCCAACCCCGCCCCAAAATCCTTCCACCCCAGTCGAGCGCTCCCTCCCAAGTCTTTCTCATCTGTTGTGAAGGACCGTCGCCTGGGCCCCCGACCTGTCCCTCTCCACTTCGTTTCAGGCATCAAAGACGGGATCATCCCCTTCACGTCTGATGATGTCGCTGACATTGTTGCTAAATGGAAGTTAACCCTTGTTGGTGCCCCTTTAGGTGATAGAATCAGCTTCAAAGCCATGGAGAAGTATGTTACTGTTGGATCGTTAGTACTGAGGGACGTCCTTTACTTTGGTAAAGGCGTCCTTAGGTTAGGAGTCCCTACGAGGAGTAGGGGCGTCCTTGAGTAATGCAGCGGAAATTAAGTACTAAACAGGTAAGTAATGAACGCAGTGAATTATAGAGGAACCACTCAAGACCAAGTAGTCCTTGAGTGTAAACCTCTACCTCCTTGGAGGATTTTTGAATAGTTCTTTCCTTTATATTGAACGTCCTTACAGTTGTACTGGAGAGTCTTTACAGTTCTCTGGCACTTAGCTTTTCCCTAAGTCCACTAGTAAAGGACTCCTCTAAGCCTACAACTTAAGCGAGTTCAATCTATTAAAGGACTCTATTCCTACGTTCTGCAGTACTTCGCAGAACTCTCTTTCTCTCTTTTTGGGTTTCCTCTTACAAACGGTTTTTGTGATTTGGGTACAATTCTCACTCGATCTAACACAAGTTCTAGCACTGTTCTTGAGTTCTTGCGTCAGTTCTTCGTGTTCTTGAGTGAGTCGCTTTCTCTTTGATTCTCTCTGAATATTCTCTTGAAAGCGTTAGCGTCACAATAAATGCCTTGCGGTATTTATAGGACTTGGGAAGGGCGTCATTCTCGTTCTGATGATCATGCCCTTGAGGTACGTGGCTACAGGATCTTCCTCCACGAGTATGGCGGTGATGAGGAGGCTTCCTGTATCCAGCTGTGTGTGATGAACTCCGCTACAGGATCGGTCTCCACGTGTTGATGAACTCTGCTACAGGATCGTCCGCCATGTAGTGTTGGACTCTGCTACAGGATCGGTCTCCACGTGTCCTTGGATGATCAAACATTGTCGAGTGATGTCATCCTGTCGGCTAGAGAGTAAGGACTCCTTTCTTGCGTTCCTACTTGCTTGGGACTCCGTCCTTGCTCAAGTAGTCTCTTGTTCGTCCTTACTTCCTGTTAGCTGGCGTCCCTAAGCCTAGGGAACGTTCACACACTTGTTGTCCTTTGTTAATTGGGCGTTCCTGAACACTTGGACAAATTTATTAGAATCAAAGTGAGTTTGTCATATCAAAACTAAGGGACGGTTTGTGTGGGCACACTACCAAGTACGCAGGCGTTCTTGATAGCGTCCCAACAATTTCCCCCTTTTTGATGATGACAAACTCTTTTGCAGAATAGTTTTAACATTTGAACTTAGCATGCATGAAAACTTAGAAGCGTCCTCTAACACTTAGAGAGATTTAAGTAAGCACAAGTTTTCAATCTTTGATTCTTTAACATTTGGATTTTAGGGAGAGAGTTGCGTCCTAGAAAATTTTCTAGGCGTCCTCTTTTATTCTAGCATGGGCGTTCCTTAGACTTTTCACTTAATAGTTCCCCCTTAGCACTTGCTTATTCTAGATAACTATTTTATAGCGCATCTCTGCAAAGCTACACTTCCCCCTTTTGGCATCATCGAAAAGGATAACAAGTGATAAGGACGTTAGCACAAACACACAACTAAAGGCAGTGGAACGCTTAAACAAACATGTGCAAGCAAACAATGTAATAGCCATTCAAACGAAGGTAGAGTACGGTTATTACAAACCACGAACTTAAGTGTTTGAAATAAAAAGAAGCAAAAGCACAACAGTTGAGGGATCAAAAGATGGGGGACGGCGATCACTGAGAACGGCTCTGGTCTTGATAGAACTTGAGCAATCGTTCTTGAAGTTCAGCAGCCTTAGAGAAAGCAGATGATAAGTCCTTTAAGGCAGAGAAGATTAGGCACTGATTGTCCATAATTGCACCCATGAGTTCTGCTGGAGGATGTTGAGCTATATTTGCAGGGGCAGAACGGGGCAGAGGACCTGTACTCGATGAAGGAGCGTCCGTTTGAAGAGTTGGAGGAGAAGTCCCTAAGAGCATTTGATCAAGAGTTTCAAGATCTACTGCGGGCTCTTGGTCCTGAGGAAGCTCTTGAGGCGTAGAATTAAACCTTGCGGCCTCAGCTTCAGCAGCTAAGCGTTCGTCTTCTGCTTTCTTTCTAGCTTCCTCCTTCTCAGCCTCTAGCTGCTTTATAACAGACGGCAACTCTTCATTGTGCCTTATCTCGACCAGCCCTTTCTTTGCGTTCCATTTCAGACCGAGTTCTTCTTGAGGAGCGCTCTCATCGTAGGCGTTCTGAGAGTCCAGAATCAGCTTTACTAGCCCCGGGTACGGCAGAGCATGTCGCTTCCTCCCACACTTAGCCATATGTTGCATTGCTATTCTTGCTAAGTTGATAAGGCGGCGTTCTAGAAAAGCGTCAATGAGAATTATATCATGAGTTTGAACAATTGACCTTTTCTCTTGCCTAGGAAGGACAGCGCGACAAATGAAGTAATGAGCTATGGCGCCTACTTTGCTCAGAACGTGAGCCACCCTGTCCAGTCCTATGGGCCTTTTGCCCTGAAAGATATGCTCAACAAGAGGCAGTTCTTCATCAGTTGTTTTGAACCCGCCTTCCGGAAGAGAGCTAAGAGCATCGGACGGGGGCTTTTGGGGGTTAAGTCCCATGAAAGCGCGGACCTGGCGTTCATTGACTGATGCCTTCTCACCATCTATTTTGAAGTGGAGAGAGCCATCTTTTGCTTTGTATCTCAAGTCCTTGTAGAACGCCTTTATTTGCTCCTTGTCAACTACAGCGGGCGCAGGCCCAACTTTCAACCAGCCCTGAAATCGTAGAAGCTCGAGGAACTCCTGGACTTCATCATCTTTGTCAAAGGAAGCAAGCTACTCTTCAGAATAGACTAGAGGGCTAAGAACGTTCACGGGTGCGCTATCATGCTTTCTTTTGCGCTTGCCCTTTGGGGAGTCGGAGTCCTCAGCATCATCTGACTCGTCCTCAGAGTCACTGTCAGAAGCGTCTTTTGAAGGAGCGTCCTCTGTGCCTTGTTCTTTTTCAGCATCGCCACCAGCTGTGGCTTGAGTGGCATCAGAGGTCTGACCCTGGGACGTGCCCTCGGCGTCCTGAGCTTCTGTTTGATTTTCAGATTGGGGCTCAGCGTCCGCCGGGACTTGTTGGTATTCTGTTTGGATTGTGGAGGAGGGGTTTTCTTGTGGAGCTTGGGAGGGATTGAGGATGGGGAGGGATTGGTTGTAAGGGGGGACTTCCTGAGCATCACGCTCGAGTTCTTCTGACAAGGAAGGCTCGGCGTCCTTATGAGCGACCTGGCGCTCGCCAACGTCCTCAGCTCCTTGATCATTTGTGGCTGGAGCATTCTCAACTCCTTCAGCCTCGTCAGCAGAGTCCCCAATGATATCTATGAAAGGGGAGGCTTGACCAATAACTTCTTGAGGCGTTCCTCTGTGGCTCTCAGATGAGCTAGAGGATGAAGAGGAGGAGGAGATGTGCTCAGGCTCTGGGGCAACTTGGACCAGGAGCACTTTTGGTGATTCGCCGGCTTTGCGACGTCTGAACGTGTGCTCTAGTGCTGGACGTTGCTCAGCGTCCTCTGGTCCACTTTCAGATGAGGGACGGCGAGATCTGGGGGTCTTGGGGTCCTTTGGTGGAGAGATATGGGCGGGAGCAGAAGGAAAGTTGGCCAAGTTTAGAGGGGAGTTTGTTGGGGGAAGAAAGGGGATTATAGCATTTTGTGTTGATGGTTGAGGGGACGGGGGAGGAGTTGGAAGTTGGACGATAGAGATTTGTTGAGGGGGAGGGGTGGATTCCTTGGAAAGGTTGGAAGGCCTTTTTGTGGTGCTTGGCCTTTTTGTGGGGGGTTTGGAGGATGGGACGTTCGAGGTCTTGGCCTTTTTGAGGGGCCTTGGGTCATGAACCTTTTTGGAGCGTCCCTCCTTTAAGTGGGAAGGGAACTTGTTTACAATCTCCGTTGGCTTTGTAGTGGAGAAGGGTTGCGAAGATTTTGAGAGGGGAGAGGATGGTGTAGGACGCTTCAGTAATTTTTTGGTGGTAATGGTGGGGACGGCAGGAGGAGGGAGAGAGGGACTTGGTACTCGGGACTTTAGCATTTTGTAGGCTAAGGAGTCCTCAGGGTACATGGGAAAGTCAGGGAGGACGGCTTTATGGAGGTCGGGTATAAGTTCAAGAAGAGGGCCAAGATTCTCACCTCCGAACTGAGAAAAGAATAGCACGTCGTCCATCCTTCCGGGTAGATCTTTGAAGTTGGTCTTGTGGAGGCCGGGAATGACGAATCGTTCGATGAACTTTTCGTAGTTCCTGGTCTTTATTGCGTCTCCCTTCACATCAGGATAGCCCATTCGTTCTCTTATCAAGTTGTAGAGGGTTCTCGGCTTTCTGTTGATGAAGTCCACTAGAGATTCATTAAGAACTATGGGTTTGGGCTTCTCTATGTAATGGGACTTTACAAGCTTTCTTCTCTTCCCTCCGGTAGAAGATCCGGCCACGTTCTTTAGTTGTTGAGACATGATTCAGGTGAGATTTTAGTGAGAGAAAGTTGTCGGAGTTCTAGAGAGATGTCAGAGCAAGTTTGAGAGCGAGAAAGTGGTTGAGCGTAATAAATTCGAGAGCGACTGTTCTGGCCTTATATAGAGGAAGCGGTGGCACAACTGTAATTACCACTGTTTAACTGTTCAACACGTGGTGAAACTTCCCCCTTAAGCATTGAGCAAAAGCAACGGTCACTGTTCAAACTTTCAAATATTCCAATTTTTGACTCTTCAACTGCTTCTCAAACACTGAGCTTGCGTTCTCCCTTTCACACTATGGCATTCTCTCATACTTAGCAAAATTACCTCAGCAAGAACTTACCTTCTTCAAGCAAACCAATAACCAGCACAACCGTTCCAGTGATCACCTTTCGAACCATTTGAGAACAAAGCAAGAACGTCCCGTAAAATAAAGTAAGAAGCTCATAGGACGCTTTTGCAGAGTTCTCGGCTAGGGTAAGCTTAGAGTTCCCATCATTTCAGCTTATAATGAGGGTTGGGTGATCAGGGATACTCTTTTCAAGACAAATAGAGAAATTTGAATAGCGTTCCAAAGTAGCAAACACATGAAGTTTTAGACTAGCGTCTTTGCAAATATGAATTCAATGCATAACAATCCTTAAACACTTAGAATCTACTAAACATAGCCAATCATTGAGGGAATAGTAGAACGGGACTTGCTACTTAAAGGTTATCATCCCCAAGAGCAACCTAAGATGCTCAAAGGGACGTCTATCATGCGCCTTAGTGAAAACATCAGCTATTTGGTCTTCAGTCCTTACCTGCTCCATACTAATGAGTCCTAGTTCAACATTATCACGCAAGAAATGATGCCTTATATGAATATGCTTTGTGCGTGAATGAAAAACAGGATTCTTAGAAATTTCAATAGCACTTGTGTTATCACAACGAATGGGAATAGTTTCAAGATTGATACCGTAGTCCTCTAGTTGATATTTGATTCAGATAACTTGTGAACAGCACGAGGCAGCAGCAACGTACTCGGCTTCCGCAGTTGAAAGCGCCACAGAGTTCTGTTTCTTAGATCCCCAAGAGACTAAGCATGAACCAAGGAACTGCGCCATTCCTGAAGTGCTTTTCCGATCAACCACATGACCCGCATAATCAGCGTCCGAATAGCCAACAAGCTTGAAGGACGTCTTCCTGGGGTACTAAAGGCAAAGATCGTCACGTCCTTTGAGATAGCGAAAGATCCTCTTGACTTCTTGCATGTGGGACTCCTTTGGATTTGCCTGGAAGCGTGCACACAAGAAAACGGCAAACATAATGTCGGGACGGCTTGCGGTCAAATAGAGCAAAGACCCAATCATCCCTCTGTAAAGCTTTTGATCAACGTCCTTTCCCTGTTCATCTGCGTAAAGACGCGAGTTTGGAGAACATGGGGTTGCAACAGGTTTGGACGTGTTCATCCCGTACTTCTCAAGCATTTCACGGACATATTTTTGTTGGTGAATGCGCGTCCCTTCCTTGAGTTGATTGATTTGAAGTCCCAAGAAGAAATTGAGTTCTCCAATGAGGGACATCTCAAACTCACTACTCATTAAGGACTTGAACTCATCTACAAGCTTCATGTTAGTACTACCAAAGACTATATCATCAACATAGACTTGGGCAATCAAAATGTCCTTGTGAACTTTCTTTATAAACAAAGTTTTATCAATTGAACCTCTAGTGTACCCATGAGACAAAAGAAAGGACGCAAACCTGTCGTACCATGCGCGAGGGGCTTGCTTGAGTCCATATAGCGCTTTGTCCAAGTAGTACACATGATCTGGGTGAGAGGCGTCCTCAAATCCAGGCGGCTGAGCAACGTACACTTCCTCCTTTAGCTTTCCATTGAGAAAGGCAGTTTTGACGTCCATCTGAAATAACTTGAATCCTTTGTGAGCGGCGAAGGCAATAAGGAGACGAACGGCTTCAATTCTAGCAACAGGAGCAAAGGTCTCATCATAGTCTATGCCTTCCTCTTGCTTGAATCCTTGAGCCACCAGTCTTGCCTTATTTCTTGACACACGTCCACTCTCATCAAGTTTATTTCTGAACACCCATCGCGTCCCTATAATATTTTTCCTTTTGGGACGTGGGACGAGGGTCCAAACTTTGTTCCTTTCAAACTGATTGAGTTCTTCTTGCATTGCTTGAATCCAGTCAGCGTCCTGGAGTGCTTCTTTGATATTCTTTGGTTCCACCATAGAGACAAAGGCATTGAATGCACAGAAAGCCAAATTTGCACTCTGGGACTTGCTTGCAGCTGACCTAATTTGAACGCCTTGAGAAGGATCTGAGACAATTTGGGATGTTGGGTGGTCCCTAGAGAAGCAGGACTCCCTTTGAAATAGTTGAGCAAATCTTGGATCAATGTCTCCATCAGAATCATCACTAGCATCTTGAGCATCGTCTTCAGTGCGTTCCCCCTCAGATAGAGCGTCCACACCTTGACTTTGCTCACCTTGTTGACTTGATTCAGCTACATCCTGTTGAACTGGAGATTCACTACGAGATGGAGCTTCCTAAACAACACTGGGAATGTCCACTGAGACTTCATCAGGATTTGGCGTAGCGTCCTTAGAAACATAGTATTTTCCAGAGGACCAATCTTCAGCTTCGTCTTCAGAGTCGTCCTGTTGTTGTGAAGAAGAGCGTTCTTTCTTACTTGGCTTTTCTTTGTGAGAGGAACGTTCTTTGAAAACAACGTGAATACTCTCCTCAAGCTTTAGAGTCCTTTTGTTGAAAACTCTATATGCTTTGCTGGTGAGGGAGTACCCAAGGAATATGGCTTCATCACTCCTTGCATCAAACTTTCCAAGTTTTTCTTTATCATTGTTGTGAACGAAACATTTGCAACCAAAGACTCTGAGATAATCAATGTGAGGCTTCTATCCATTCAACAGCTCATAGGACGTCTTCTTTAGCAAAGGACGGATCATGGCACGATTGATGATGTAACATGCTGTGGCAATAGCTTCCGCCCAGAAGTACTTGGGAACGCTATTTGCCAAGAGCATAGTTCTTTCCATATCCTCTAGCGTCCTATTCTTTCTTTCCACAACTCCATTTTGTTGAGGAGTTCTTGGAGCTGAGAAGTTGTGAGAGACTCCATGTTGATCACAGTAGGCCAGGAACTCTGAATTTTGGAACTCAGTTCCATGGTCTGATCTTATGGCTTTGAGAGGCGTCTCGAGAGCAAATTCCACTTGTTTGATGAAGACTTTGAACGCATTGAAACAATCTGCTTTGGACACCAAGAAAAGAACCCAAGTGAATCGAGAAAAATCATCTACGAGAACGTAAATGTACCTTTTTCCACCGTGGCTCAACGTCCTCATTGGTCCACAAAGATCCATATGGAGGAGTTCCAAAGGCTTCTTTGTACTTACTTCATTCTTGGATTTGAAAGACGTTCTTGTTTGCTTCCCTTTGATACAAGCTTCACACTGTTCAACTTTCTCAGGATCAATTCGGGGAAGTCCTTTCACAAGATTTCGCTGGTGTAGCTTAAGGATTGTGCTTGGTCCAGCATGGCCAAGTCGGCGATGCCAGAGATCAGCGTCCTTCTTTGAAGCAGATAGACACAACTCTGATTTAGGTTTGAACTCTTGATTGAAGATGTAGATATTGTTCTTGCGAACGCCTTAGAGAACAACTTTGTTGGACTTCTTGTTGATGACTAGGCACTCCTTTGAGTCAAATGTGACTAGATTTTCACCTTGATCACACATCTGAGAGACGCTAAGGAGATTGAATCCAAGTCCTTCGACAAGACTGACATTTGTTGCTTTAATGGACGGGTTGAGAAGAGCAGTTCCCGTTCCTTTGATCTTTCCTTTGCCCTTGTTGCCAAACGAGACAGTTCCTCCCGTGGCACTACTTTGGATAGAAGTGAGGTGGATCTGGCTTCCTGTCATATGATTTGAGGCGCCACTATCAATGATCCATGGGCGTCCCCTCACTTCCACCTGCCATAACAAAGTTAGTGTTTGGCGACCCAGGCAAGGTGTTCCTTACCTGGTTCGTTACAAAAGTAGAACTCTGGTTCTGGCATGTAGTCATTAATATTCACATCATTTGAAATAGCATGCTTGCGGAAAGAGTTCCTAGAGCGTCTAGAACGCCTAGGATTAGCCTTAGGAACGGACTTATCATTTTCATTGTTAGTCCTAGCAGCTCTTCCATTTTCAACATCTTCTTTAAGTTTTAAATAGTCATATTTGAAGTGATCTCCTTGTCCACAGTACCAACACGTCCTATAGTAAGTACCAAGGTAGTACTTCTTATTGGGACGCTGAATCTTGTTTTGCTTCATCTTTTGGGGATCACAAACTTTTGAACCTTCCCCTTTTGCAATTTTCTTATAAATTTTATGACTTGTGGAATTAGTATAGTAGTCTTCTTTTCCTCGTTCTCCACTCTCTAGAACTCTAATTCTTTCAAGAAGATTTTTAGTTTTCTCTCTTTCAAGTTCCAGTTCAGAAGTTTTGCTTGCCTCAAAGTCACTAAGAAGAGAGTTCTTAGTGTCATCTTCATAACCTAGACCTCTCTTAGCTGGGACAAAAACCATAGGTCTCACTTCTTCAACTATGGGACTCTTACCCATCACTTTTACTTCTTCCCTAAGCTTAGCGTTCTCAAGTTTGAGACACATGATTTCAGTTTTTAGGGACTTAGTTTCATTATATGAGGACTCTAGTTGAATAGTCATTGTACTACAATTTTCACATTCAACTGCAATGTTTTCATCTTCAAGTTCATCCATTCTTCTTTTCATAGCAAGACTTTCCTCCATTATTTTTCCAATGAGTTTAAGAAGTTTTGGTTTTGAACATCTTTCTAAAGAACGCATCATGGAATCATGAGTTACCTCTTGTTCATTGTCGGAGGCGTTCTCTTCAACAGCTGGGGCGTCCTCCACTGCCATGTATGCAACTTGATCGTCACGTTCATCATCACTTGAACTGAGATCATCCCATGCAACTGTACATGCTCCAATGAGAGATTTCTTCTTGTCCTTGGAGGACGTTCCCACAGTACACTTTTTGGCAAAATGTCCTTTCTTGTTGCATTTGTAGCATGTGAGTTCCTTCATTTCAGCCTCTGTGTACTTGGGACTCTCCTTTCTGTAGGACTTACTCTTGCTACTATGCTTGTTCTTCTTGTTATAGTACTTGAGAGCCTTGTGAATAAGAGAGAGTTCCTCATCTGAGTCAATCTCTTCCTTTGGCTTTCTTTCTTTCTCTTTGGGACGCAAGTTCTCCAGTTTTTCTTTGTTTTGCATCATCAATGCTAGATCTCTTTGGCCACGTAGGTACTCAGCGTACTCTGGTGTTGTGGACGCCAAAGCAAGATCAGTTTGAGGATTCTTTCCTAGCTGAGCCATGTCAGAGATTCTTCGTTCTTCGTACTGCTTGAGCTTCCCATAGATCTCTTCCATATCTAGAGTTTTGTTGGCTGTGTTTTCTTTGAAAGTCGTCCTATCAAAGTTCCAAACTCCAGTTAACCCATCAATGACTACTTGAACTCTATTCCTCATGGAGATTTCTGATTCTGGAATGCCCAAGTTCTTCATTTTGGTGACAAGACCTTCAAAACGGTACAAATAGTCATTTACTGTTTCATTTGGCAACATAGTAAAAGCATAGAACTCCTTTTTGATCTTCAGTTGGACGTCCTCTTTCATTTCTGCAGTTCCCACATGAAATTTCTCAAGAGCTTCCCACTGTTGTTTTGCTGTGGGGAGATTACTAACTCTTGTGGCATCCCTTTCGCAGAGGGACGCTTGAAGAAAACAAATAGCTTTTGCATTGGTTTCCATCAGCTTGAACTCATCAGGACCCCAATCATCCTCTTTGTCTTTCTTGTCATCGGGAACTTTGAGATCACCTTTTCAGATAACGTTCCAGCATTGATAATTTGTGCTTCTGCAGAAGTTCTCAAATCTGATTTTCCAGCGGTTGAAGTTGCCGTCCGTTAGACGCGGAGGCTTCACAAAAGAGATTCCAATAGGTTCCATGTCCATCTTTACCTGCAACTCAGTAAGAATCTAGAGCGCCTGCTCTGATACCAATTGTTGGATCGTTAGTACTGAGGGACGTCCTTTACTTTGGTAAAGGCGTCCTTAGGTTAGGAGTCCCTACGAGGAGTAGGGACGTCCTTGAGTAATGCAGCGGAAATTAAGTACTAAACAGGTAAGTAATGAACGCAGTGAATTATAGAGGAACCACTCAAGACCAAGTAGTCCTTGAGTGTAAACCTCTACCTCCTTGGAGGATTTTTGAATAGTTCTTTCCTTTATATTGAACGTCCTTACACTTGTACTGGAGAGTCTTTACAGTTCTCTGGCACTTAGCTTTTCCCTAAGTCCACTAGTAAAGGACTCCTCTATGCCTACAACTTAAGCGAGTTCAATCTATTAAAGGACTCTATTCCTACGTTCTGCAGTACTTCGCAGAACTCTCTTTCTCTCTTTTTGGGTTTCCTCTTACAAACGGTTTTTGTGATTTGGTTACAATTCTCACTCGATCTAACACAAGTTCTAGCACTGTTCTTGAGTTCTTGCGTCAGTTCTTCGTGTTCTTGAGTGAGTCGCTTTCTCTTTAATTCTCTCTGAATATTCTCTTGAAAGCGTTAGCGTCACAATAAATGCCTTGCGGTATTTATAGGACTTGGGAAGGGCGTCATTCTCGTTCTGACGATCATGCCCTTGAGGTACGTGGCTACAGGATCTTCCTTCACGAGTATGGCGGTGATGAGGAAGCTTCCTATATCCAGCTGTGTGTGATGAACTCCGCTACAGGATCGGTCTCCACGTGTTGATGAACTCTGCTACAGGATCGTCCGCCACGTAGTGTTGGACTCTGCTACAGGATCGGTCTCCACGTGTCCTTGGATGATCAAACATTGTCGAGTGATGTCATCCTGTCGGCTAGAGAGTAAGAACTCCTTTCTTGCGTTCCTACTTGCTTGGGACTCCGTCCTTGCTCAAGTAGTCTCTTGTTCGTCCTTACTTCCTGTTAGCTGGCGTCCCTAAGCCTAGGGAACGTTCACACATTTGTTGTCCTTTGTTAATTGGGCGTTCCTGAACACTTGGACAAATTTATTAGAATCAAAGTGAGTTTGTCATATCAAAACTAAGGGACGGTTTGTGTGGGCACACTACCAAGTACGCAGGCGTTCTGGATAGCGTCCCAACAGTTACCATTCACTGGACGAACAATGCCACTCCCAAAATTCTCCGGAAGGACAATGACCTTTTTATCTTCCATTTCTCTAAGGAGGAAGATTTGATCTCAATTTTGGAAAGATGTCCTTGGTCTTTGAATGAACAGAAAACTCTTGTTCTCAAGCGATGGTACGAAGGAATGCGACTTGACCTCTCCTGCCTAGATGACATCCCAGTGTGGATAAACCTCCCCGATCTTGATGTCCGATTCTGGTCGGAGCATATGCTAGCAAGAATTGGGTCCGCTGTCGGCACCCCTGTGCTTACGGACTTCACCTCGGCCTATCAAGAGCGCCTCTCCTTTGCCAGAGTCCTTGTGGAAATCCCTGCTAGCTCTGAGCAGCTCCGGAAGGTCAAATTTACTGGCCCCTTCGATGAAGTGATAGAGCAAGCCTTGGAGTATGATTGGCTCCCTCCGAGATGCTCTAAATGTCGACGCTTTGGGCACTCCTGCTCTGCTACTAAGGCTCGACCCAACTCCTTTCGGAAACCAAGGCCCGCCAGCTCTGCCCCCCCACTTCTCCCTACCCCTGATGAATCTCTCAAGATCCCGAGAGCTTGCACTCCAAGTGAGCTGAACCCCCTGGACCCCCCGATTCCCTTGAACCCCCCTGATCCTGTTGATGTTGTTGAACCCCTCCCCTCTTTAATTGCTACTTCTACCAACCCCCCTCCTCCTACTGACCCCTCCACCTCGTCTACCCCACCTCCACCTCCCCCCAATAACTGCAACTCTCTCTCAGCTCCCTCCTTAAATGATGACTGCCACTTGCCCACTAACTCCACTCACTCAATTTCTACTCCCTGCCAAGACCCCCTAACTAGTGCAAGGCCCACCCAAATCTCCCCTCATCAAAAAAACCCCATTACTAGCTTCACCCCAAGCTCTCCCCAAGAAATGGACAAGTGTCCACCCTGCCTTTCAACCCCTTCCAATGATTAGCACAAACATTTTGTGCTGGAATGTAAGGGGCCTTAATGACCCCTCCAAGCAAACCGCCCTCAAAAACCTTGTCTCCTCTCTCAACTCTAACCTCGTCGCTGCCATTGAAACTCGTCTCAAAACCCAAAAAGAATCTCGCATTGCCCGGAACCTCTTCCAAATCTGGAACTCCATCTCCAATGGTCAACACTCTCACAACTGTAGAGTCCTTATTTGGTGGAACCCGAATTCCCTTTCGGTCAGCCCATTCCTGATCAGCAGCCAACTCGTTCATTTTGTCGTCTCCCTTATTGGCGGAACCCCCTTCCTAGCTACATTTGTCTATGCCCATAACGACTCCTCCTCTCGTACCCATCTCTGGAACGATCTCAAAGGGTTGGCTGGCTCCATTTCGGTCCCTTGGGCTGTCTTGGGTGACTTTAATGCCATCCGTGACCCCACCGAGAAGCTGCTCAGTGACAACTCCAACCCTCACAGCATCCCCACCGACCTCCCTGATTGCCTTGATGCCGCTTGCCTTGTTGATCACCCTTTCTCTGGAAGCTTCTATACTTGGAGTAACCGGCAAGAGCCAACCGACCGAGTCTGGTGTAAACTTGACAGAGTTGTGGTCAACAACCACTGGACTCACAACTTTCCCCACTCCTCTGTACATTTTGATACCCCTGGGATTTCTGATCACCCCCCCATCGTCCTCAACCTTCAACCTCCCACCCCGCGATTACCCCGTCCATTTCGCTTCAGCAATACCTGGGCCCACCACCAAGACTTCCTCCCCACTGTTGATTCCGTCTGGAATTCTAGCCACCCCGGACACCCCATGTTCCAAATTATGCAAAAACTCAAAGCTCTGAAACGAGTCCTGAGGAGGTTCGAAAATGCTGACCTTGAATCCCTCCACAACAACGCCCTTCTCCACAAAAACAACCTCAGACAAGCCCAAATTGACCTCCAAGCTAGCCCCCTTGAACACAACCTCATTGAACGTGAAAAACGAAGCTCTCCGAAGAGCGGTCGAGAGCGCGAAGAAGCTGCAAACTGATTCTGAGCAACTAGCCAAACTGAAATGGATCAAGTTCTCCGACCATTGTTCCTCCTACTTCTTTAACCATATCAAGGCGCGGCGGGGGAGGGCGAAAATCCTCGACTTGGACGATGGTTGTGGCAATACCCTTCGCTCTCATGCCGACATCTCTCGTTCCCTCGTCGCTTACTACGAGAATATTCTCAGTGTTGCAGTCGAGCCCCTTCCCTTCATCAACCGTTTCGCCTCCTTAGGGCCTCTCCTTGACCAATCCCAGGTTGATCTCCTTGTCGTTGATGTCACAGCCGATGAGATTAGGAAAGCCTTCTGCAGTATTGGGAAGAACAAAAGCCCGGGGCCTGATGGGTTCGGCTCGCTCTTCTTCAAAAAGGCTTGGCCAATTGTGGGTGACCTGGTCGTTAGAGCTGTGAATGACTTTTTTCATGAGGGCAAACTCCTCAAGCAAGTTAACCACTCCATCATCACCTTGGTACCTAAAATTCTCAACCCATCAACCGCTAGCAACTTCCGGCCTATCTCTTGTTGCTCCACAATCTACAAAGCCATTGCCAAAATCCTTGCCCACAAACTGAAAACTGTCCTCCCCAGCCTCATCGACTCCAGCCAAGGAGCCTTTGTTCCTGGGCGATCCATCCGCCACAATTCGCTCCTTTGTCAAGAGTTACTCAAGCACTATGGGCGTGCCAACATTTCACCCCGATGTGCCATCAAAATTGATATTCGCAAAGCTTTTGACACCATCAATCATAAGTTTGTTCTCCAGGCCCTCCGAGCTTTCGACTTCCATGAAACTTTTGTCAATTGGGTTAAGGTGTGTATCACCTCTGCTAGCTACTCCATAAATGTCAATGGGGTCTTTGAGGGATTCTTCCAAGGGCGGCGTGGATCACGTCAAGGCTGCCCCATGTCCCCCTACCTTTTTGTGCTTGCCATTGAATACCTCTCCCGCCTTTTCAAGTCAAAAACCGGCAACCCCGACTTCAACTATCACCCCAACTGTGCGAGGATGAAAATCACCCATCTTAGCTTTGCCGACGACCTCATTTTCTTTGCTAGGGTTGATCACAACTCTTGTCCAAATCATCAAAGACGCCCTTGACCTCTTTAGTAATCTCTCTGGCCTCCAAATTAACCATGAGAAATCCTCGATCTATTTCGGTAGAACCACCCCCTCCGACCAAACCTCAATTGCTAATATCCTGAATTTCCCCACCGCCACCCTACCCATGAGATACATGGGATTGCCGATGGGATCGAAGAAGCTCTCGGTCTCGGATTACAGCTCCCTTATCAGCTCGATCACCAAAAGAGTGCAGTCTTGGATGGCCAAAAGCCTCTCCTACGCCGGCCGCCTCCAGATAATCTCCTCCATTCTCTATAATATTAGTTCATATTGGTGCAATATTTTCATCTTTCCCTCTACTGTGCTGCATAAAATTGAATCCATCCTCAGGAATTTCTTATGGAGCGGTAAGGACGCAGGTCGGCGTAACCCTATCTCTTGGGACTCCGTCACCAAACCCAAGGCCGAAGGAGGTCTTGGTTTCAAGGAGCTCCTCGCTTGGAACAAAGCCAGTGCAGCCCGGTCCATCTTTGAGATTGTGAACGAAGTGCCCAACCTTTGGTTGTCCTGGATCACTAGCTACCCTCTTCGTAATGCTACCTTCTGGACTGTCACACCCAAGATGACTGACAGCTGGACCTGGAAGTCCACTCTTGTTGTCCGTGATGAGCTTCTTGGCCTCCGGAGTCAGCGGGACCTCCTCCTCGACATGAAGGGCGTTGACGGTAAGTACTCCTTTGGGCAGGTTTACAATCTGCTGCGCACCCCTGGGCCTACCCTCGCCTGGGCTGAGTGCATTTGGGGTGGCCTCCATCTCCCTCGCCACAGCTTCATCTCTTGGCTCGCCTGCCACAGGCGGCTCCCCACTCTCTCCAGGATGCGTAGCTGGGGACTTTTGGCTGACGATACTTGCGTTTTGTGCCGTGTTGCTGCTGAAACTGAAGATCATCTATGGCTCACCTGCTCTTTTACCAATTCCGTGCTCGATAGCATCCTCCATTGGTTGCGTATTGACGCTCGATTCACCTCCCTTGACGACTGGTTCGCTTGGCTCATGAACAGCCCCAACAAGAACTCCTTCTTGCACAAACTCCGGAGTTGTGCTGCCACACTCTCATCTACATTACGTGGCAGGCCCGGAACAAATCCATCCACGAGAACGTCATGCTCACCACTGACGAATGCGCGAAGCTGGCCCAACACTCTATGAGCCTTGCTGCGCACGCGAATTGGTCCAAGAACAATGGCAGTCGTACTTCTTGGCGTAGCTTAATTGGCACCTAAGGGTCGTTTCTTTTGACCCTCTTTTGTACCTATTTGTGACCCTCTCTGGGAACTCTTAGCAGGCTTTTTGTCTCTCGCCTGCTCTTTGAGATGTAAATTCCTTTGCCTTGGTGTTGCTCGTTGATGTTGTTGAATTATTGCCAAATTTCAAAATCTTCAACATGCCCTCTCTCAAATTCATTGGTGTTGCTTGTTGATGTTGTTGAATTATATTACTGATTTGCTGAATTATTGTTGCAAAACTGCAACACGCCCATATCTCTCTCAGTCTCTGATTTCTAGGTTTTGTCGTTGTTGTCATTGCTTCTTTCCCCTTACTTTCACAGAATTTCTTTGTCATATTTACTTGGCCATGGTTTTTATTTGTTTCATTTCTTACAGATTTGTGTTTTACATGTGGTTATTATTTGGTTCATTTCTTACAGATTTGTGTCTGAGAGGTTTGTAGAATTTCTCTATTTTTTGGTTCATAAATCTCTCGCTCTCTGATTTCTAGCTAAGAAATTTGTTAAGGTTTGAAACTCATCAGTTGTGTACTGATTGAACTTGTCACTAGATACAAATTAAGCTATAGGAATAATGGACATCTTGTATGATTGTTGATGGACTTTGTGAAATGGACATACTTCATGATTGTTGATGTTGCATGTTGAGTATAAAGTTGTCTGCAAGTTGATGGATTTGTCTTTCCTATATGATGTGTACAGGATGGAGATGATCAAGATAAAGAAGATCAAGATGAAGATGATGAAATGCAAGGTCTTTGAATGGTTGATATTTTGGTATATATTTTAGGAAGTAATGAACTGGCTGGTATGTATTTTGGTTTATGCATTAGCTTTTGACTCATAATGCATAGCTTCTACAACTAGCAAATTAAGTAGCTAGCTATATATTTTGGTTTTTGCATTAGCTTTTGACTCATAATGCATAGCTTCTACAAGTAGCAAATTAAGTAGCTAGCTATATATTTTGGTTTATGCTTTTGACTTAAGCTTATATATAGCTGCTAGCAGATATATTTTGTAGCTAGCTAGCTAAACTAATTACACTTGGATTTGAATGCTTTTGTAATTTCAGCTTAATTGAAAGAGTAATTGACATTTGACTTCAATTATTTTGATTGTATTGGGGTTTTGTGAATTCATTATATACAAATTTAGTAGCAGGAGGTATATATATATATATATATATGTGAATATATAATAAAACCGGCCGGCCAATTGCATATATTACAATTAAGGTAACACATATATATCCTAGTGTTACAGAACTACATATTCCATAAGGTAATGGATGTTTCAAAAATGGTAATGATACTAACAAAGGCAATGAAACATTGCTAATGCGATGGTTTTGACAAAGGTAATGGGCATAGAGCTAATTTAATGACAAATCAATGGTCACAGGGTTGTAACGGATGTAATATGTAATGGATTGTTCTCTAATGTAACGACCAACTCCAAAATTATTTTACCGTTACCCTAGGCGAACATAGTGTTACCTTAGGCCTAATGTAACCCCCCCTATTGTAACAGACCAAAATTTGGAAAATACCATTACACTAAAGCTAATGTAATGAATTTGGGTCTTATAGTAATACTTTAAAGCCATTACATTCGGCCGGATAATTGGTAGTGTGTTAGTTTAGATATTTTGTACTGATATTACATCTTCAACCTAACTTAGCCTTTCTTTGCACAAGTACAGACGGACAAACGCATTGCACAGCCGCACGGCCCACACAGATGCATTGGTCATTCTCATCTCTCATATCATTTGCTACAACTTATTTTGACCCATCCATTCCATCTAATCCCACACTAACACTCCTCCCTTGAAACTTCTATCCTCTCGACTCGACTTCGTCCGACTTTGACAAGGCTTGCTTCTGTTTATGTTAGAGTAGCCATCAATATAAATCGATGAGAGTATGGAAGAATGAAACAATATGAAATATTTTTTCGGAGTTTAGTTATGTATTTTGATCATAATGATTCCACTGACTAGATATTTGTGTACTTTTTAAAACTCTATGAATTATGTAATTCAATGTTTTGGTATGTAATTCGATTACATTTCAACAATGTAGTTGACTATATATTTTCATTATGTATTTCGACATATATCGGTCAAAATGCATTTATTAAAAATAAATAACTTCTTTATCAAATAATGATTAACTAAACCGTACCGGATTTCGTGGTTAACCGATATCGGTTAATCGGTACGTAACGATTCGGTAACGGTTATCATAATTTGACAACCGTATTTCGATCTGATTAACCGAATTTCCAGTTTCCTATCCGTGCCCAACCCCGTCACCGTTACGTCTCCTTGCACTTCTTCTGGAGTATTAAAGAGGGAGGGATGCTAAACATCACCAAAACATCCAATATCACCATTTTGATTATCCATTTATGTCCCTAGTAAAGCTATAAAATTACACAATTAAACTTCCCTAAATCCACTTTTTCTTCTTTGACTTTTCTTTCTTTATTTTCCTTTGTTTCCTTTCCTGGTTCTAACTCCCTCGTTCAGTTCCAGAGAGATCCGGCCGGGCGCCAACTACCTCTGCACGCCCCTCACCGGCCGGACTCGACAACAGCCAGCCCCGACTCGCCCTCGGCTAACCCGGCCCTCGCCTAACACCTCGCCCGAACCCCTCCTCTGTTTTGCGACACCGCAGACCGGTGCCGGTGGACGCTCCCAACCTCGCTCGACCCCGCCTAAACGCCGACTCCGGCATCCAACGCTCCGACTCCGCCCAACTCCATCAACTTCCTCCTTAGCGCACCACGACCCTGCTCGAGAACGGATCTGCCCAGACCAACTCGACCCCGACGGAACCGACTGCCCTCGACCCTAACTCTGACTCCCGACGCTCTCTCTCTCTCTCTCGCCTCTCTTTTCTTCTCTGCAGGCCGACCGAGCTACGACCCTACTACCGAGTACTGACGAAAGCCTGCCTGCGACTCAGATCTAGAACGCCAGCCTTGAAGAAAGCCTGCCTCTCTTTTCTTATGTGAAATTTTTTAGATATTTAAGGAAGGGTAATTAAGTCACAAATTGGTGGAAATGGTGATGCTATACTAAAATTATGGTGATGTTTAGCATTTGTGTTAAAGAGGGGGCATTTTCTAATGTTTAGCTTAGAACACGCCAAAGGCTATGGGAGTCCCACGTCACACCTAACAGAACTCCCACGTCTATACCCAACGAACGTCCTGTAGTACTATGACAGCAGAAAATGTTGATACGTAGGTTGTCCCATTACCATATCCCTCTCCCGTCTTCAAATTGGAAACCCGGTGCAGAATCCACCAAATTATTCCCAAATCGCTTTGGCGCCGGCATCAAGATGCTGTCTTCTGCACCGAATCCGGGGACCAGCTCCCACCACCGAGTGCCGGGGCTCGAAGCCGGTGAAATCGACGCCGTTGCAGAGCAGACTTTTCGTAGGCATTGTGAAACCGACCCGTCTTCTTCAGGAATGGGGAGGTCGGACGGGAACGGGGTCGCCATTGTCTGGTTCAGAAACGATTTGAGGGTTTTGGACAACGAGACTCTTTTCAGGGCTTGGAGGTCTTCCCAGTTTGTTTTGCCTGTTTACTGTGTCGATCCTCGCCTCTTTCAGACTACATACTACTTTGGCTTCCCCAAAACTGGAGGTATGTATATCTAGTAGACTGTTGCATGCTCGTTTATCATGACTTGAATGTAGCTCCGAAGAAATGATGATCAAGTATCACATTTCTGCACATGTAGTGTTAAGTGTGTTACTTGAAGGACCATATTTCACCACTAGGAATCATCAACAACATTTTCATTCCAACATTCATTTTTCAGTATTCTGATGTACTAGAATGATTATACGCTTCTGTATTTAATTGAAGCTGAACCATTCAAAGGTTATATGGATTCATGCTGGCTAATGTGTTGTGTCATGTTTCCCTATGGTTGGTCTTGTATAAGGCGGAGTTAATCTGCTATGTACTTATGCTAAATATCGATATAACCTGTTTATTTCTCTATTTAGTTTGATGTCATCTACCCAATTGTTCAACCTCTCTATAGTTTAAATTCCTGTGGATTTGAATTTTCTTTATTAAATATGAATCAATCTCGTATGTATGCACTGCATTTTTGTTTCCATCTTGGCAGGTTTAAGGGCACAATTTCTTATTGAGTGTTTGGCTGATTTGAAAAAGAATTTGAGGAAATGCGGTCTAGACTTGTTGATTAGACATGGAAAACCAGAGGAAATTCTTCCTTCTCTTGCACATGCTTTGGGAGCTCACACAGTTAAGCAGACAAACACATTTGCATTTTGCTGTCTTTTTCACTGTGACACATGTCATGCTAACTAGTAGCAAGTAATGAGCTAAGAAAGCACTTGCAGATCTGTAGTTGAATTACAACTTACGCATTTAATCCGAGCAGGTGTTTGCACAGAAGGAAACGTGCAGTGAGGAGCTGAGTGTAGAAAGGAAGGTCAGCAAAGCACTGAAACAAATAGCTGTGGCTACATCATCGTCCATTAAGCAACCGCATGGCTCCAATCAGAGGAAATGCTGTGAACTTGAGCTTGTATGGGGTAGCACTTTATATCACTTAGAGGATCTTCCCTTTGAAGTGTATAATTTACCAGATGTCTATACGCAATTCCGCAAGGTGGGATTGTTGATTTGCTTTCTTGATCTTATGAGGCTCCTGTGGTTATATCATCAATGCATTTTCTGAGTTTTGCAGTCAGTTGAGTCTAAATGCAATGTGAGAGGATATATTAAAATGCCACCAGCACTTGGACCTCCACCACAGATCGAGGATTGGGGAAACATCCCTGCCTTGCAGGGCCTTGTAACTGACCATGATGAGAAGGTACGATCATGGGAGATCTTATAAGAAGCACAACTACAAAATGCTTGCCGTCTTATAAAATATTTACTAGTTTCTTACATTCTCGCAGGTGAAGAAAGGGTGCATATTTTTGGGGGGTGAGAGTGCATCATTGGGCAGAATCCACGAATACTTCTGGAAGAAGGTTAACAAATTAGCTGTTTGATTATACGCAAGCTAATGATAGATGTTCATATCTTTCTTCTGTCCCGCTCAAAAACACAGGCTAAAGAATCACCAAGTTTGATCTGCTGCTTTAAATGAGTGAGCTGGAATATTCTCTTATTCTGCTTGGAATATGAAAGGGCCAAGCCCTAGTCCAAAATATAAATTCATTTTGCTGTGAAAATTTGTGCTGAGCTTTGCTTTTGTCAGTTCCTGGCATTCATTTTATAAGGTTGATTTGATGATTTGGTAATGAGCTTCTTCATGTCATGAAAACGGACATTATTAAGCTTCTACTTATATGAATATATGTCTAATATTACTATTATATTATGATTTTATTTGTCAGAGTTACATGATTGATTCATTAGGAACTGTTGCTGATACTTTTGTCACACACCTTTTTTCAGGATTTACTGAAGACGTACAAAGTGACCAGGAATGGTATGCTGGGGCCTGATTACTCTACAAAATTTTCACCATGGTTGGCTCTTGGCTGCTTGTCTCCACGTATCATATACGCTGAGGTTGAAACTCTTACTTGGCTAATATTTATACATTCTTTTGTGTTATACTTGATTTACATGTTCACCACAACTCATTTGCTTATACTTTCGGTCTGTGGTTTGCCTGCACTAAAGGTGAAAGAATATGAGAAAAAGAGAATATCAAACGATTCGACATACTGGTAAAGCAGCTAGCTCTTCATGTTTGTACTGATTAATAATTGCTTAATCGAGCTAGGATATAGGCAGTTCAGTTAACTTTATCTTTCCCTCTTGTCTCTCGATTTCAGGGTGTTATTTGAATTGTTATGGAGAGACTACTTCAGATTTTTGTCAGTCAAATACAGAAATTCCCTTTTCCATCTGGGTAACGAGCAGACATTTTTTTTCTTCTGTTAGATTTACTCATTGCAACTGTCAGATGAAGACCTATGAGCCTTAATTGTTATTTTAGGCAGTATTTCTAGGCAGGCCATTTAATCTGTATTTGAAAGGTTAGGCAGGCCTCTTTTGGCCCCTTGTTTTCAAGAAAATGAGCCACTTTCACTGCTCATTTGACTGTCCCATATTCGGTTCAGGGGGCCCTAGGAAACTAGAGAAGACATGGATTCAGGATAAGACACTGTTTCAATCTTGGAAAGATGGACGGACCGGGTAGGTCAATAGAGCTTTGCTGTACATGAATGAATTGGCGTTATTCTTTGTACAACACAATAACTATCCCTTTATTTCATGCAATTAGCAGTTTGACTGTGGATTAAATATTGTGTTTAAACCATGCAGATATCCACTGGTAGATGCAAATATGAAAGAGCTGTCAACTACTGGCTTCATGTCAAACAGAGGAAGACAGGTATAGACTGAATGTTCTGACAGTGTTCAAGCCATTTTTTGTTCATGTATGAAGAAGGTTGTGATCAACTAAAACTATGGAGTGATTCTGAAACTTGTTGCAGATTGTTTGCTCTTTCCTTGTTCGGGACATGGGGATTGATTGGCGCATGGGAGCTGAATGGTTTGAGACATGCCTGTTGGATTATGATCCATCTTCCAACTATGGAAACTGGACATATGGAGCAGGTTTTATCTGCCTTTTTTCTATAGTAAACTTGTCTTATATATATACTTACTAACCGATATGGGGTACAAAGATGGATTACTAACAAGGCAGGTGATTTTCTTACGTTTTATTTTAGGAGTTGGACAAGACCCTCGAGAAGACCGTTACTTTAGCATTCCAAAACAGGTAACTAGCCTCGCGTATGTGTGCTACCTATACATTTGATAAAGTAGTATTGATAGAACTGATTATCGTGAATTGCTTATATATTTTGGTGGATTGTTGTATTAGGGGCAAGTTTATGATCCTGATGGAGAGTATGTAGCGTTTTGGTTGCCCGAGCTAAGACAACTCCCAAAAGCCAAGCGTCATTCACCTGGAAACCTGTATATTAAGCCTGTTGTGGGTCTCAAATATGGAAACGCAGTCAAGCCAATCAGCCAGAAATCAGCTTCAGCAATGAGGCAAGGCAACTTTAGGAGGAGCTGAAATTTCAGGCATCACCAGAAATAGGTAGATAAGATTCCATCTGCTCATGTATTCCATGACCAGGCGGGTGCCCATGAGAACAAGCAATACCACCCTTGAGAAAAAGTTACTTTGTTACTCGATAAAATAACCTTCGTTTATAGTGGCCGGGTATTAAATAAAGCTATGTCATAATGTATTCCTTTAAATGTTCGAAATTTGTTAAATGTGTGATTATAGTACATTCCATGCATACTTTTTTTTCTTAATTTTTATGGCTGGTATTCATGAACTCTAGAAGTAGTTATGTTCATTTATTTAAGTAACAATCATAATACATGCATAATGATAATAATGTTTTATATATTAATTTTATTATGGGTCCGGATCCGGTAGGAATGATTATTATGGTAGGAAATAGGAATGAATCATAGCCATTGGATGAGGAGAGATCAAGGGCTCAAGAAAAAAAAGGGAAAAAAAACGGCATGGGCGTATTTTTCAAAAAACGGCACGCGCGTCCAGATTTGTGCAACCGTATGGCCTATTAGTGCAACCGTATTTGTGCAACTCTATGGCTGATTTGTGCAACTCTATGGCCGATTTGTGCAACCATATTTGTGCAACTCTATTGCTTATTTGTACAACTCTATGATCAATTTTGCATTCATGTCATATTTTATAGCAGTCGAAGTTCGTACAGTTTGTTTCACTTTGACAATTTGTGCAAGTCTATTGCCAATGTGTTGAATTCTATGGTCAATTTTTTCATCAATATTTGTGCAACTCAATGGTCAAATTTGTGCAACTCAATGGTCAATTTTGTACAACTCAATGGTCAATTTGTTCATTCATATTTGTTCAACTCTATTGCCAATGTGTTGAATTCTATGGTCAATTTGTTCATCAATATTTGTGCAACTCAATGGTCAAATTTGTGCAACTCAATGGTCAAATTTGTGCAACTCAATGGTCAATTTGTTCATTCATATTTGTTCAACTTTATTGCCAATGTGTTGAATTCTATGATCAATTTGTTCGTCAATATTTGTGCAACTCAATGGTCAAATTTGTGCAACTCAATGGTCAAGTTTGTGCAACTCAATGGTCAATTTGTTCATTCATATTTGTTCAACTCTATTGCCAATATGTTGAATTCTATGGTCAGTTTATTCATCAATATTTATGCAACTCAATGGTCAAATTTGTGCAACTCAATAGTCAAGTTTGTGCAACTCAATAGTCAAATTTGTACAACTCTATGTTCAAATTTGTGCAACTCAATGGTCAAATTTGTGCAACTCAATAGTCAAGTTTGTGCAACTATATGGTCAATTTGTTCAACCATAGACATAAGTCACATAACACAATTCACCGACACAATAATCCGGAAATTGACTGCTCTTTTCGTAACAAACACAAGCCTATGTTATGCTAGACTCAACATTTTTCTGTGCCTACAATTTCGTTGATACAATCATTAATTTTTTAGTTACATTTCCATGAGAAAACACCTAAAATACCTCTACAACATCATACCTTCTCTTTCAGGGAGGATACTCAAAATCCACACAAATCTCTACTAACAAGCAATTGCACATTTAATTCAAGCATTAAGGACTTGGAAACAAGAATTATATACAACAAGAATTACGGACTTGAAAATTGCAACCTGATTTCCTACTATTTCGTGTATCAACATCTTTATTCTCAAAGCATAATATACTTACCACAATGAAAGAACGGAGCTCATACAAATTGGTACTAATAAACAATCACTCAACAAACCGTATCTTACATACAGACTTCGCACTCTTATCAACTTGCAAAGCAATCATACGATGAAGCAAAAACAAATCAGCGAGGGCAAAATCATTACAATGACGGGAAGAAATTTGTATTGAAGAGAGCAATAAAAGCGAGCACATTATGGAATTTACCTGCTCCAACTAGGATTCAATTCTTAGAAACCGAAGAGAAGAGATTATTGTTGGTGATAACGATGTGATTAATAAGTTTGAGCTGGAAGCCATCACAAATATCTTAAAGGAAGCTGAAAATATTAAAGCAAGTCAGTATGTTTACGAGGAAAATTATGCTGGCGTCACTTCACATCTAGGTGATATAGAATCTGGTGAAGAGGACTTGAAATCAAAAGATTATCTTAACCAAGCAGACAATTGTATAGAGCTTGCAATACAACGATAAAAAGAAAAATTATCAGTAGAGGTTGGCTTTTGTAATCTTTGTGCATATTTAACTCTAAACATTGCTAGTTTTGTAATCAAAAGACTCTCGCCGCTGACATGGAACTACAACTCCGACGAAGATTCCGATCTGAGATCGACCGGAACAAACCAAACAACGCCTGCAATCGACATCATTTTCACCAACACCGTCCCTAATTCGATCCAATCCCTAAACCTAACCAACTGCTTCTCTGAAATTGAGCCAGATCTGAAGAAATCGAGCGAAATCTGTACGAATTCGAAGAGATTGCTACAAATCTGCTTACCGACAGAGGAATGAAAGCCGTTGTGAATGCCGACACCGAGCCCGCCGCTGGCACCACCTTTCATGTCTTCCTCTCAAATGCACGAGAGAAGAGCAGTTCGCGATCGCTGACGGGAGCGTCTTGTACAACAAGTTCGAGTCCATCCAGAGAAACCTAAGCCACCGGAGTCCGCCGAAACTCGCCGGAATCAGTCCGGAGAACCGATTAAACGAGAGATTGACCAAATCGAGCTTACATCCGGAGGCGAACTCGCCTGAAAGCTCGCCGGAGAGGCCATTGGACGAGAGATCAAGACCCTGGAGACTCTCCAAGAACCGGATGGAGTTGATTTCTCCGGTGAGGCGGTTTCCGGCGAGGTTGAGGATCTGGAGGTTGTTGAGGCCGAAGATCCCCGGCGGAATCTCGCTGGAGAAGGAGTTGTTGTGGAGGTAGATGACGCGGAGGAGAGGGAGCGAGACTAGAGCGCGTGGAAGGGGGAAGAGAGGGAGTCGGAGGAGAGGGTGAGCAGGAACGATGTTTCTTTGGGAGAGGGAGGTTGGAGTGGAAGGAAGACGCAGAGATTTTTTTTGGGAGCATGTGGTTTAAACTTCATACGATCCGCTATAATCCAACGGATGAAAATCATTCTCATTTCTTACCCTAAAACATATTCCTACATGACTCTTTCTCTTCTATTATAATTGTACATATATGTAACTGAATTGTCGGTTTCTTATTGTATATCTATTCAATTAAATTAAATCTTTTAAATAGAATGAAGAGAAGTATTCATACAATGCTTATATGAAAATAATAATATTAATGTTATGAATTTCTAGACAGCTAGTGCTAATTATTTAGTTGTAGAAATTATATAATACCGGCCTTGTTAATAAGGAATTCTAAATGGAATCATTCGTTAAAATAGAAAATCCATTAGGTGACATGGAATGACCCATTTGTCCTGTTTTTTTTTACTAGGTACTGTATATAAACCCATTCTATCTAGCTAAAATTTGATTCATCAAGGTAAAAAGTTAAGATTTATAATGATTTTGAGGGTGAATTTAGAGATCTGTGATTTGGGCTTCAATTGAGGCCAATAGTTGGCCTAGATTGTTGCAATCTATAGGGTACTAACAGTGGCTAAATTCGAAGTGCAGTTGCAAACTAAAGATGGAAACACGCATGAATTTCATAATATTTGTAGTGGTTGAGGTGGAGAGAAAGGACACATGGTGTTAGTCTTTAGAAAACATATTAGAGAACATTAGTGGATAACCTTTGACATTTATGTCAAATGGGTAGGAAGGTAAATGCCCCACCACGTTTTACTAGTTTTGTTATGCAATTTATTGTAGTTTTAATATAAGTCTTCTTCTCAATTTATAGAGTTTATTGAAGACTACAAATCAAGTGACAACCATGGTTGACTTTAGAGTATGTTTGAGACACATACACAGCAACTTGAAGGTTAAATGGCAAAGAATAAACTACAAAGATGCTGATACGTGACAGTTTACGGCTAATCCGTGTGTGTGTGTGTGTGTTAGGCCCATTTTTGCACTTGTCCACTCGACCCTCTTCTTGGATGGGATGGAATATGTGAAGGATGACAATTCCCCCCTTAGCACTCGTGCTTGAATCACACGGATGAAAAGGCTCGAACTCCAACTAATAAGGGTGGGTGTTAGTACTTGGATTGTGAAGCATTCTTTTTTGATTTGCAACCAGACAAAGTAAGTAGAACAATGTAAAGGAACAAGAACTAACAAACAAGCATATGAAGCCTCAACACACGTGTGATAAGGAAGGATAGAAGCTTTAGACAAAGCTTTATATGATAATCATTAAAAAAACTCCCATGGTAACGTCTTATTACATGCTCTTAAATTGTTTAGTTTGAATGTCGTAACGCTTTGTCGTTCAATTACTGCTGGGTTGTGAGAGTCTTGTTACTAAGTTGTTACATAGGTTGGGTTCATGACATTTTATTCGATTTGTTGTTTTTTACAATGAGATAGATGGTTTCAATGATGATTTTCTCGTCATGCCTGCGTTGTATGATCTGATTTTTTTTTATTAAGCTAGGTTGATAGTGTATCGTGCGGTCTATTGCCGAGTAATACCTTGTCCGAAAGACGGGGTGTTACATGAACGCTCATCCTACACATAATACATATTATTTATATTTAGAAGTTATATCAATAATTATGAAAAAAAAATAAAGAGAGACAACACTGCTTTGCCATTAGAGGTGGAATTCGGGCCGTTCGGGTCGGTTTCGGTTCGGGCCGTTTGGGTTCGGGCCATTTCGGTTCGGGTTATATTTCTGTCCAATTCAATTTCGGTTCGGGTCGGTTCGGTTCGGACCGATTGAGTTTGTGTCCATTTCGGGTTTATTTCGGTTTGGGTTATTGCGGGTCGGGTTGTGTTCGGGTTTGGGTTACTGTCGGTTGAGTAATATTTGAGTGCAATTAGAGCGGGTCGGGTTGTGTTCGGGTTATAGTTAGTATAAATTAAGTTGCAAATGTTCGGGTTTTGATGACTTTCACATGTTCGATATGTTAATACGTTATGTTGGAGTTTGAATTAGTGTAATTTGTGGATTTAGTTAATATGGATGGAGATTTTGATGGTTTATAATTGTTTTATCGTATTCATTAGTTGGTTTTACTTCATTGGTAAGACTTTATGTTAAATAAATTATGTAATATAAAATTATCAATTAAATTGTACTTTAGAAATGGCATATTATATTTTAATGTCTTTAATTAGTTGATCGGGCCTTTTCGGGTTCGGGTTATTATGGGTTCGGGTCATTGTGGGTTCGGGCCATTTCGGGTTCGGGCCATTTTGGGTTCGGGTCATTGTGGGTTCGGGCCATTTCGGGTTCGGGCCATTTTGGGTTCGGTCTTAATTCGGTTCGGTCTTAATTGGGTTGGTTCGGTTCGGTTTTTGGGTTGTGTATTTAACTAAGTTTTCGGTTTTGGTTTGGGTTTGGTTCGGGCGGGCTGGGTGGGTTTTTCGGGTCGGGTCGGTTCGTCCCACCTCTATTTGCCATGATCCAAAAGCAGAATAGTGAATTCAGCATTGATCCAAAATCTTGCTTCTTTGCTCATCCTATACTTTAGCAGCAAGTCAATAAAAATGCATCAACCAGAACAAACAATTGACATCTGAGACAGGATGCTGAAACTGAAAGATAAGAAACCATTGATCTGCCTCTGTATAAATGGTATGAAGCTGATAAGATGTGCTCCAATTTTGAGCAAAGATTCCGAATTTTACATACAATTAACAAAACTAGAAGAAACAGTAGGGAGGTTATTATATACAAACCCATCAGAAGCTGAAACCCAAAAGTATGACAGTTCTATGATCGCAAAGTTCAGAATGTATCATCAGAGATATCAATGGCACACAAATCCTCATCTAACGGTGGTAATTTAAAATAAAAAAAAAACAAACACATCACCTGGAGCCTCTAGATTGATAAAGCTCAACTCTGCTCTTGGCCACTAACAGAAGCGTCTCCCTGTTTTCATCCTGAGTGAGATGAGATTGCTTGGACGCCCAGTCGAGGACATTCAACACCTGGTTATCGGCCAACTCACGTCCCTCAGGCACGTGCTTGGCGATGTAGGAGATGAGAACCAGAGCGGGAAGCTGCACCATGAGCTCCCCAAAATACACCAGCTGAACCAGGTGCTTGATTCCCCCGGCCTCAATGATGGCCTTGGAGTGATCCATGTGGAGGTAGTTGTCGGATCCGGCGAACATTGCTAGAGCGACGGCGGCCGCTGCGGAAACCTCGGGCTCCCTTTCGTCGAGCAGCTTCACGAGTGGCTCGATCATTCGGGTTTCGGTGGCCTTGAACGTCCTGGCGAGGTTGCCGATGGCCTTGATGCAAGGGATGAGAAGGTCGGAGTCGGAGTCGGCCTTCTCGATGACCTTGAGGAGCTGATCGACGACGGCCTTGCAGGCGGGGGAGTTGGGCTTGAAGGCGGACCTGCGGAGATCGGCGTCCTTGGCGGCGACGGAGGTGATCTCCATGAGGGCCATGGCGGAGTTGCAGCGGATCTCATCGGCGCCCTTGTCGAGGAGGACGGCGAAGCAGAGGAGGGCGCGGGACTCGGTGATGCTGCGGCAGATGGCGGAGTTGTCCTTGGCGAGATGCCAGAGGGCCCGGGCGGCCATGGACTTCATGTTGGCCTTGGTGTCGGGGTCCTCGCACTCGCGGACCCTGGAGGCGGTGAGGCTGCGCGTGTGGTGGGGGTGGGTGCTGACGCTGCCGTCCTTGATCAGCCTGGCCTCGGGGCCCTTGGCCATGGTGCTGGTGACGACGCTGTGGAGCCGGTTGCCGGAGAAGCTCGGGTGGGGGATGGGGTTGGAGGGGTGGTCGTCGTGGGCGGGATCTGGGGGGGCGGAGGAGGCGAGGACGAGCTGGTGGATGGAGGAGGGCTTGTGGGTGGCGACGTCGTACTTGCTGTGCTCCTGGATGGTCTCGAAGGCGAGGTGGGAGACGAGGAGGCGGACGACGTTGTGCTGGGCGAAGAGGTCGCGGCACTGGGCGGAGTGGGCGGCGAGGCCCGAGACGGCCCAGGCGACCATGGCCTGGACGCGCATGGGCCCGTCCTTGAGGAGCTTGGCGAAGACGGAGCAGACGCCGGCGAGGACCATGTGGTCGACGCTCTCGGGGTCGCGGGCGAGGAGGCCGACGGCGCGGGCGGCGTTCTCCTGGCCGTGGGGGCGGCCGTCCTTGAGGAGGCGGAGGAGGGGGGCCACGCCGCCCTCCTCGATGATGAGGCTGCCGTAGCGGTCGTTGTCGCGGGCGAGGGAGACGAGGGAGGCGGCGGCGTCGGAGCGGGCGTCGAGGGAGCCCGTGTGGAGGATGGCGATCTGCTCCCAGATGAGGCAGAGGATGGGCTCGTTGGCGGCGATGGGGGGCAGCCCCAGGTAGTCGATGGAGTCCGACGCCGGGGCCGACACGCGCAGCAGCCAGGAGATGTCCCCCACCGAGTTGTCCAGCAGGGAGAAGAGCTTGCGGAAGGCCGCCGCCGGGATCAGGGTGAAGGCCCGCTTCAGGAAGCCGTTGGCGGAGCGGCACTTGACGGCCAGGGCCAGCGCCCGCTCCAGCACCCGCACCGTGTCCGAGATGATGCGCGAGGTCGGCCGCTCGTACAGCTCCGCCGACGCCCGCGCCGCCTGACGCAGCAGGTCCGCCAGCTTCGCCGTCCGCGCCTTCAGCTCCGAGCACTCCTGCTTGAACGACGCCGCCTCGTCCGCCGCCTTTATCACCTGGTCCGCCAGCTGGATCGGCCGACCCAGGATGTGCTTCACCTTGTCGCCCATCGCTCTCGGATTCTTAACTGGATAGGATTCAACCACGAGTTAAGTTAAGTTAATTCTTGGATAGGATTCAACGGCTGCAAGCTAAAACTAAAAGGAGGAGCCAGATCTATCCAGCTAGTGCCTAGTGGGTGGGAGTGGGGGTCTGTTTGTTTGACCCCTGATGAGGGTGTTAGAGAGAGAAACTGGATTCTTTTTTTATTATTATACTTTGTGGAAATTGAGGGCTAGTACAACTAGAAAGGTGGAGTAAGAGCTGTCGTCCAGTCGATGAATAAATTTCCACAAAAATAAAACCAAAAGGAACCAAGGGCTCAAGGCCGATCCTAGCTCGCTTCGCCAACAAAAGATGTATCTTCTTACACGGACGGACGGACGGACACGGCTTTGTAATTGTAATAATCATCACATTGACTTCAAGCTCAACCACTAGCAAACAGCTCAGAGGAATCCGCCAACAAGGGAAGAAATAAGGGTTCTTGTCAACCACCGTACAACGCAAAGCAGCACAGTGCAATAACAGCTCGCTATACCCAAATTCAACCAGCTGGGCCCAGCTGGCATAGCTTCTCACTACGTCATCACAAACCGAAAGCCAAGCAAGTTTCATAGATCTAGATCTGGATGTGCTCCGTATTCTAACAAGTGCTACCTTTCCCTTTTAAAGTTTAGCCGGATACGATATAAAATACACACGGATCAAACAACTCCTCAACTATGACAAAACAGCCTTGTGCTCGCCCTTCACAAGGGTCATCATTAACCAATCCATTCGAAACTCATATGCTACTCACGGACCAGGCGTGAACTAACACCTCCCCCAAGCATATGTATAGTGAATGGGACTACAAATTTTGTTGGAGAGACTGAAACAATTCACCACGTCATCTTCATTCAGCTGCATTTTCCCAGCTAGGTTCTAGTATTTATTTGACCATCAATACACCACTTGTCAATCATGTTGACTTTGAGCACCAGATCGAACATCCAAGTCACTCGTTCCATGCGGCACATCATCATCAGTATCCATTACATGACATCATCATCATCAAGTGTAGATTCAGTAAGGTTTTACTTGTGTCAAATTAAAAAGCATTCATCAACCAGCAGCACTTGACTGATTCCACGTTTACTAATGCCTCATCACAATTCCTTTCTACCATTAATGTTCAAACATCACCACACAAGCGAGCAGCAAACACGGGCTCAAATAAAACACGGGGTAACATAGGGTTAAATAGCAAGTAATTGTTCAATTTGAGATCTCTGTCTAGTACAATCAAATGCTAACAAATTTACACTACTAGATAATTCTACTAGCAAATTTGTACAAGTTGAGGTCTCTTTGGAGGATGGTTGAGAGCTTACAAGTTTAAAGTATTTGCAGGTTCTACTGCCCATTCTTATTCGAGTGAGGCAACATTCTAGTTTTATATATACGTTGATATAGCATATGTATACTTATTTACTTACAGAGGTCATTGTATATGGGTGCTATGGTACATTGGTACTCATGCATCAATGCTTTGCATCATGCTGTCTAGCTGGGACAAGACATAGTCAAACTTCTTATAACAAACCTCATTTATCTAAGATGTCACTTGAATGTCCTACAATTGTCATGGAAAAGGAAATCCTTAATCAAAGTGTAGAGACTGTTTTGAGGTAAGATTCTGGCACTTGACAGGAGGATATTTACAAACCTAAGCACTATCGTAAGATATTAAACTTGATAAAATTAATATATCAAACTCAACGGAAGGTTAGATCTAATTTCTAACCCTGATCAATTTCATGAACTCTACACAGTGAGTATTCGACAAGTCTTTGCAAGAACCAGCAGGGTTAGTAAGCTCTTCCATAGCTCCACCAGCCAGCTCCAAAACCATATATAGCGATTGCCTCAATAAAAACCAAAACAATCATAATAGCTCAAACTGACAATATCATTCGACTTGTATGTTGTAACGAGAGATCGAACGAGAACAATAAACAAGATCGACATAGAGATTTATGTGGTTCGGTAACGGTGTGTTACCTACATCAACGGGCAGAGAAACAATATATTACTAGATTATTGCCCATACCCTGTACGAGACATGATCGATAATAATTTTTTGACGTATTATTCAATTAATAAAGGAATTCATAATAATATTATTAAGAATTAGATATTGATATCGTAATTTTATCCAAAATCGTTACAATATTTTGTTAGTCCAAGATCGTGATTTGATGTTAAGAATAAACTAAAATTTAAATTTTACATAATATGAATTAAATAAAAAGTATAGATAAAACACAATCATAGTATTTGATTAATTTAAAAAATCATATGTGATACAATACAAAATCTCAAGTAAAATATTTTATCAACGTATATATTTTTATAATTAATAATATTTTTATATGATGATAGAAATCAAAAATTAAGTCAATTATGGTTTATTTAAATAAATATTTTAGAAAAATAGACTTGTATCAATAATAATAATTTCTGAAATAAAATGAATATTTTAATAGATCTTATAAATTAATAATACTAGAGTTATAGATCAAGAGAAAGACTCCTAAAAGAATATGTTTTAGGGTGAGAAATAGGAATGATTCTCATCCCTTGGATTATACGCAATATAATCCTACGATTGATATGGGTTTTAATATGGTTAATTTGTTTTTTTTCTTTATCGATTTGTACGCCAATTCAGTCCTGATCCTCCTCCTCCTCCCTCTCCAATTCGCTCTGCGTTTCAAGATCCGGAGCTCTGCTTCTTCTTCTGTTCAAGATCCGGAGCGAGAACGAGAGATCCAACACTAGCACCTTGCAATTGTCGGCGTCGAGGCAAACGTCGAACAGGCAAACTCGGTCGTGCTTTTTCAAGGAGAGACGTGCAGAACAGGCGATGAAGGGAGCTCAAAGGAGGATTCAACCATGACGGTTTGTGCAGGCGAGCTCTAGAATGCGACGAAGGAACAAAATAGAGTGGATTGTGGAGAAGACGAAGAAGAAGAGACTGGAAAGAGAGAAGAGAGATGGATATCTAGGAACCGGTGAGGGATATGAAGAACCAAGAGAATCGAGAGAGATGGAGATCGTCGATTCCTTCGCCGACGACTGGATCTTGCGCCGCCACTCAGAAGCTTCCGCCAGCCTTCCTGTCAATTCTCGTCGGGCTTTTCGAGCCAGATCTCGTCGGGCTTTCCCCCTTCTCCCGGAATCCTTGACAGAGGCGGCCACTTTGGTGGCGGTTGTGGCGGCGCCAGCGAGGACAACAACGTCTCTCTCTTGTTGCTCTCCCGATCGTCTTATCAGCGCCAGCTATGGCGGACTATAAAACCTACAGAGACGAGTGGCTAGGTTTGTACATTAGGTTGATTTTCTGCCTGCCTTCTTCGATCTGAATGCTCGGGGTAGACAGTGTTGTGATTTTGGGTTTCAATACACTATGGGTCTGTTTGGATAGGCAAGTATAATGCATTATAATGTATTATGGATTGTTTAATGTATTAAATAATTAAAATGTGTTTGGATAAAAATGATTTAATGAATTATTCTTTCATCCCCCTTCTTCCTTAACCACTGTCACTTCACAACAACCACCCTCACCACTACATCTTGATAGGGGAAGGAAGGTGAAGGGGTATGTCACATATAATGTAAACACGTTTTAACCATAATATATTACTTCAATAAATTCATTTAATGCAAATTAAACTTTAAAACAAAATAATGCAAAATAAAACATAATGCAATTTAATGCATGTCTATCCAAACAGACCCTATATCTTTGAAAAATTGAATAGATAGGTTGGTTATAGCTTCTATTTGAATGGTATATGAAAGATGTATGGACTATTTTGTCCGGATTTAACGTAAAGATATTGAATGTTATGTTATGGTATTTCTCTTGCAGTAACAATTGTAAAGAAATGAGCCGTGCACAACTGAGATATTAGTTATGATGCCATTTGTAGAAATTGTTAGCCAAGGAGGATAAATGTGATTGGTTTCTTTTTAGATGAATGAGCCACTTCTTGAGACTTATCTTGCTCATCTATTACGCCTTGTGTAGTGAAAAGAATGTAGAACTTAGATGTTTGTCATGAAATTAGAACTTATGATGAACAAACTGACCATAGAGTTGAACAAATTAGAAATACTTATGAACAAATATGGATGAACAAATTGACCCTAGAGTTGAACAAATTGATCATAGAGTTGAACAAATTGACCATTGAATTGAACAAATTGGCAATAGAGTTGAACAAATATGGATGAACAAATTGACCATAGAGGTAAACAAATTGACAATAGAGTTGAACAAATATTGATGAACAAATTATATAGTTGATCAAATTGACCATATAGTTGAACAAATTGACCATACAGTTGAACAAATTGGCAATACAGTTGAACAAATATGTATGAACAAATTGGAGGTGAACAAATTTACAACAAAGTTGAACAATTATTGATGAACACATAGACCATAGAGTTGAACAAATTGACAATAGAGTTGAACAAATTGGCAATGGAGTTGAACAAATTGACAATAGAGGTGAACACATATTGATGAACAAATTGACCATAGAGTTGAACAAATATGGATGAACAAATTGACCATAGAGTTGAACAAATTGGCAATAGAGTTGAACAAATATGGATGAACAAATTGATCATAGAGTTGAACAAATTGACAATAGAGTTGAACAAATTAACAATAGAGATGAACACATATTGATGAACAAATTGACCATACAGTTGAACAAATATGGATGAACAAATTGACCATAGAGTTGAACAAATTGGCAGTAGAGTTGAACAAATATGGATGAACAAATTGACCATAGAGTTGAACAAATCGGCAATAGAGTTGGACAAATTTTGGACGCATACTAGTTTTTCGGAAAAAAATGCAAAAAAACACGAATAGTACGCGAAAAAACGCGAATAATATGCGCGCTAGTTTTTTGGGCTGTTTTTTTCGCGCGTGATCAACGGCTGAGATTTATTTCTATTTTCTACCCTAAGACCTATTCCTACCGGATCCGGACCCATAGATCAATATAATTTATAAATGAATATTATAACACAAATTTAGTTTATATATATATTTTAAGATATTTTCATATACTTGTAACTTAAATTATAATTTTGTGGGACAAAAAAAGATTGATAGAGAAATATGGCGAATGTATATGATTATATAAATACAATAAAAACAAAAATTCAAAGTGACTAATAAGTTTTCAAAAATAATTATAATTTTGATTTACGAAAAAGAATGTCTAACCATATAATTGAAAAAGGATAGAAAATTAGGTGAAAAAAGATAAAAATTAGGAAAAGAAAGAGATAGATGATAGATAATTATTAAGAATAAGAAAGACTTCAAAATTATTTTTCCAAAATTTATTTTCTTAAATGGAATGCGGCCTAAATTAATGTCGAGGCTCGAAATTCCTCGGTTTTAATATATAGTATAGATTATGGAAGACTTAATTCGGATTACGTACAGAGCTCTAGGTATTTCGAAAACTTATATAGTAACTCAAGAAACTCTAGTTACAATTATGGGCCACAGACCCCAAACAGATTGCGACAGGCCTGGAAATAGAAAACATAGTGTACCGTTTGATCCGGGGGTTACCTGTCGCAGTGTCTGATTCAGATTCAAGGCACATTAACAAATATCCTCCTTGACTTGAATTCTCCCAAAACTAGATGGATCATAACAAATGACTGAAGTTTCTCTGCCTCGGATTGCCCCTAAGGGCTCAGATTACTAACTTATGATGTTGAGCAAGTCCAAGCAGCGTTGGAACTTGCTCTCAGGGACCGGCTTGGTGAACATATCAGCATGTTATCAACAGTCTCTACTTTTTGATCTTCACCTGAATTATCTTCTCATTTCTCAGAAAATGGTACCTGACATCAATGTACTTTGTCTTCTCATGATGGACTTGATCCTTGGTCAAGGATATTACACTCAAGCTGTCACAATACACTGTCGCCTGATCTTGCTGTAGGCCTAGATCATTAAGTAGTCCCTTTATCCATATTCCCTCCTTAGCAGCTTTTGTGAGAGCCATATATTGAAGGCACATTAACATTGTAAAAGCTTCCAGTCGATTCTCAAAATGACATCCACTCTCAACAGAATTTGTCGAAGTCGTTGTAATTATGTGTTTTGAGTTTGCATTGAATCCATGCCCATGAGCTATGAGTTTGCTAAGAGCAGAGGTGGCTGGCCAGGGAAACAAGGAAAGAGGATCGGATAAATCAAAGGCCTTAATGAGTATGGGAAATTGGGAGGGTAAGAAACAAAATCAAAACCCTTGATCTGATCTTTATAGAAAAGAAATCATTACAAACACCACGTCCCAATTTCACTCGTCTTCAAACTACTTTTCTGATCTGAATTGCCTACTAATAATAATACATAAATCAGTTTCATACTTGACATTATTGTACAAAATTGGATTAATCTTGCTACCGAACACAAGCACATCTAAGGGGGTCGTTCAAACCAAATGCCCCAATTCAATACAAAAAAATAAAGGCATAAACGTCTTACGAAAGCCAATCCTATCATATTTCAATGCTCAAAGACAGTCCTAGCCGGGTTTTCTTTTTGAGAAGGTAAGGTTTAGGAGGACCCATCTAAGGAGGCCGTTCTAGAGCATCCCGATAGATGAGAGCAGTAAACTCTAAGTGATTCAAAATATGTTCCATAGGGAGATTATTACCCAGCTTCACAATTAATTTTTACCAGCCACGAAGTTAATATCCCTACCCACATGAGATACACGATTGGACTGGATCATAGCCGAGACATATGAGATCAACATATCTATTCCTAAAGGGGTTTTCCGGTTGCTTAGGCTACTCTAATGACTGTTAGGTTCTCACCCTCTATTAGGATTTTTTTTTTAATCCGCCTTGTTTTGATGCGGAAATTCCTTCTCTAAGGGCTCGGGCTGCGGTTTTTAAAACTAAACTGACTCAATTTTTGTTTGTGCCTATGCAAATGGTGTTGCCATTGTGATCATGATTTACAAATCCTATAGATGTGGACTCGTTTTCTAAGACCAATCCGTCAAAGTTGATTTTGACCCATCCTTGTTCTGGTTTTTCCCTATGTTTTGATTTTTGTTTCCTTAGACTTTTAGTTTTTACCTTAGTTTCTATTTTCTCCTTGTCCTCTGTCCACACTTTAGTCGTGGTCCATAAGTAAATTTGGGATTGGGTATACTCATCGAGGTCGCGAATAAAATTATTTGGTTCTTTTTGGAAAACTAATCTGTATCTTTGTTGCCATATGCACCACCAACACATCGCCTATACATACACCCTTATGTATTGTAAATGATGTGAGTTATTCCGCACATTCTCTCCTAGTGCATCAAGAATACTATAAAACTAAGTGAGTTGAGAGTGATCTTGATTGAAGATGAAAAAGTCCACCAATAACATCAATTGTTCCAACCTATATTGTGGAGTTCCCTAAGGACTGGGAACTTGTGAGGTTTGATGTTCTTTGAACTTAATATTAGTGAGTTAGGCTACATGAAGTTAGGGCTGAAAGAAAGTTCAATGGTAATCTATAAGGACGAAATCTTATAGGTTAGAGAAGTTTGTACTTTACATATGTAATAGTTGTAGGGACTCTCCTTAATAAGTAAAAGAAGTCATTCAAAAATCCTCCACGGAGGTAAAGGTTTACCCACAGAGACTAGTTGTTCGAAATGGGGTTTCTTTATAAATTGATTGCGTCCCTAATTGTTTGTTTCTTGCACTTAAGTGTTACTTTGATTATTCTACTACCCAAGGAGGTCGTCCTTCACTAATTAGTAATGTGTTCAATCCAACAATATATCCATCTTTTACAGAATTCCTCATAGCCAATTTTGCAATACAACCACATCTGGTGCTTATTTTTCTTCTGTTGATTGCTTTGCTATCTTCTTCTTCTTGCTCTTCTTCCTCCTTCTCTTGTCTTTCTACTTTTTCGATAATCTGATTAGTTGGACATATTATTTGATTACTTTGTTCAATCAAAGCAGATTTTGTGGATGCTTCTCTTTCAAAATCTTCCTTATTGCACAGCATGTACTTCCAAATTATACTTCCACCTCCATATCGTGTAACGGTACCACCACGTGCTGGAAATCCACATGCACGTGCATGTGCTTTATAGAAAGTTACTTTGCGTTCCCAATTTTTTAAACACCATTCTCACACGGGATCTGAGTTTATCATCAACAAATGAAATGTAAATATCAACTTAAAGTAAGAAAAGCTACATGAGTGAAATAAATACTTTTTTCAACTCTATTCCATATTTGTATTGTTCATCTCTAATGTCAATCTATTCATTTCTATTCCCAATTTGTTCAAATGCATATATTACGATTTTTGTTCACATATGTTCACAATTTGTTCATTCCTATCGGTAATTTGTTCAACTCTAATGCCAATTTTTTCACCTTTGCTGGTAATTTGTTTCAAGTGCTTGTATTGCGTATTTGTTCACATCTCTTCACAATTTTTTCAACTCTATCCCCAATTTGTTCATCCTTCCCAATCTATTCACCTCCATTGCCAATTTGTTCACGCCTTTAAAAATTGTTCGAGATTTGTTTAATTTTTTCACCTCTATTTCCTATTTGTTCACCTCTAATGCCAATTTCGAGCACAACAAACAATTTAGAATACACAACCAACAACTTTCGAGCACTAATATGAACTTGTGCGAGAGAGTCGAAGAAACGTTTTACTACCTCGTTCCATTTCTTTCTTAGTAGTTGGAATCCGAATGCGAACTCAAATCTGCTCAAAATCTTAGTTTTACTTTGAGATTTTATAGTTGAAACACGTTTCTAATCTATAAACGTTATGAACTCAGATCTGGATGAAGATTTGAATCTACAAAAAGCAAAATCAAAGCTCCAATTTGCGAGAGAAAGATTGAACAGTGCAAAGAACAATTCTGATGTAGAATTGTAGAATTTTACGAGAGGCGAATTATGTTTGAGAAATCTTGCTTTTTCACCAAACAAGAGGATGAGACACGTTTTTTTCCATGTGAAATGCAATTTTTCCCGTGTGAAACGCGTTTTTTTGAGTCGAATATGCGCTTGTTGTTGGGCCGAGATAGACGATCCAGATCTGTTTCTATTTTACACCTAGACGTCCATTCTCACCGGATTCGGACTCTATATATATATAGAGGCAACTCAAAAAGAACTCTATTTTTAATTTGATACAATGATTTTAGATCGTCATTGACTGTGTAATTGTTTTGATGGATGTAAATGAGACAGGCTAACATGTATTGAACCTTTCACTATTGTGGAATATCTAGTTGTATATTGTTTTGATGAATGCAAGTAGACCTGTCAAAAGCTGACCCGACCCGTAAACCCGACCCGACCCGAAATTTCTGGGTTTCAACCCGAAATTTTGAACCCGAAACCCAGTTTAAACCCAAACTCGGTAAACCCGAAAATTTCTGAGTTAGGGTTGGGTCAAACCCGCTGGGTCAAGAAATGTATAAGACGGAAAACTTATTTTAGAATACACTTGAATATAATGAAATGATAGATTGACGGGTAATTGTGCACCAAAAGTTTTAATTATATTACAATATATAAAATTTATTTTTAAAAATTATGATATATTTTATTATTAAAATATTTAAAAATAATATTTTGTTATTTCAAATTTTTTAAAAAAATTTTGGTAAAAAATTGATACTCTTGAGTCTTGACCCGTTGAGTCTTGACCCGATCCGACCCGACCCGAAGTGACCCGACCCAGTTTGACACGTAACCCGATTGACCTGAACCCGCCCGGCCCGACCCGACCCGATTGACAGGTCTAGATGCAAGTGAGACATGTTAACATCTATTGCTTTTGTGCTCTCATCCCTAAACACACGTACAATCTTCAACTCTTCACTATTTGAGTATTTGCCTTAGATGAATGCAAATATCTTGTTACCAAATTGTAGTCTTTTACTATGATTGGTTGATGCTAATATCAATTTCTAAATTAATTTCTTGTTACTTTTTATTTTTATTTTAATCTACGAGTTTAAAGAGTATTAAAACAAGTCATTATTTACCAAATTTTTGGATTAGTAGTTGCTTATAGAAAAATCAAATTATCTAAATGAATCAATCATCCTACAGGAAACATAATTGTGAACAGAAGATTTGCGGTGGCCTTAGACCTCCTATTGAGGGGCTAATTACCAAAATTGTCCTTAAGATTAATAAAGCTCACCTAAAGAAAGAAGAAAAGGACTTACTACTACGAATTAGGAGTACTACGGAGTAAAAGATAGAGAAACAAGAAGATAAGAAAATTGGGGGTGGTGCAAGTTGGCAAATGACAGTTTGGCATCGAAATTCCTTGAAAGTTGTCCCTCTGCCCCTCACACCCTCCACAGCTGTGTAGAAGAAGAAGAAGAAGAAAAAGATGAGCTCTGACAAGTTTCAGCCCACATGGGCAACGAAGGCCAAGCCCCCGGTCGGCGCCGCCACCTTCGACGCCCCCCCGAAGCCAAGCCCGCCCGCCGCCAAGCCGCAGCCAGACGGCGGCGGGCCGATGCTGTACCGGCCCCAGCGCGCCTCCTCCCCCCAACACCGGCGCCGGCGCGGCCTCTGCTGCCCATGCCTCCTCTTCTCCGCCCTCCTCCTCGTCGTCCTCCTGGTCCTCGCCGCCCTCACCGCCGCCGTCCTCTACGCCGTGTACCGCCCCCACCGGCCCACCTTCTCCGTCTCCTCCCTCCGCGTGGGCGGCCTCGTCTTCCCCTCGGCCGCCGCCTTCTCCTCAAACCTCTCGCTTTCCCTCTCGTCTCACAACCCCAACTCCAAGATCTCCTTCGCCTACGACGCCCTCGCCGTCTCCGTGCTCTCCCCGTCCGCCTCCGTCCAGATCGCCGCCGGCAGGATCCCGGCCTTCCTCCACCCCGCCAAGAACACCACCCGTCTCGCCGCCGCCGCCACCAGCAAGGGCCTCCGCCTCCGCCCTGCCCAGATTTCGGCCCTCAAGCGTGAAAAGGGCTTGGATTTGGAGATCCGGTTGGAGACCAAGGCTAGGATCAGGGTTGGTAAGTCCACATCCAAGAAGATCGCCGTTAGGGTTTCCTGCGTCGGGATCAAAGCCCCTGCTACTGATTCCAGCCGCAAGTTCAGTGGCACCCTCAAGACACGCGGAGTCAAGTGTAAGGCCTACCTCAGATTCAAGATCTTCAAGTGGAATCTCTCATTCTAGACCTCTTCTTCATCTTCTTCTTCATTATGATTATATTTCTTGTTCCTATCAGAATTCGTTCCACAAGTTAATTTCATTTGTTTTTTTATTTTTATGTGCCCATGTCTGGTGCTCAATGTTACTCTCTCTCTGCTCTACAATGGCTGGCTGTCATGTAAGTAATCATCTAAATGAATCCCGATCTCTAATATCCTTGTTTCGGTCCACCCAACTCTCTTTCAAACCTTGTCCTGTATGCTTGGTAACTGAAGAAGCATGTTTTTGTTGTGCTCGATCATAATTTACTCATCAGCTTCAGAGTTTGAGTTTCTTTTGGTTCCGTTCACTTGTTTTGTTGATGATGGGTCATGGGAATAGATAATCTACCTGGGCAGAACAATGTCCTAGTACTTTCTGACAACATCATCATTGTCTCGGACCACGATCCGGGTGTTTATGGTTTCCTCTCTTGTTCTCACCGCAAATGTGTTCTGTGCCTTCACACACGGATAAAACATTCACAGTCATTTGATACCAAGTTCCTTGGTTTTCAAGCAGAAACTGCTCTTAGTACCTTTCTTGCTGGATGCTTCAAGGCTAATTAATTTAGTGAAAGCATTGAATTTGGGCTGCCTTTTATGGTTAGATGAAGTTGATTGCTTTCTTTGTCTGACCACAACAATTGATTTCCCTACTCGGTGTACAGTTTTGAGTCCTAGCTTCTGTTATATAATACATACAGTATATAGGGCACCAAGATAGTTTGATAATCAATTACTAATAATGATCAGCAAACGCTCACGCTGACGATTGTCACAATTAACCAACTACAAATTGAGCAAGCATTCGTAGCACACACACACACACTTTACACTTGGAGTCACTTGCCAAGAATTTCTAATTCAATCGTTACAGCAAAAATTGTAATATCCACTTCCACGCTTCTTAAGCACTGACACTCGCCATCATCAATGAATCACATCTCCAAACCGTCTTCTTGTTAGTATGGCGCCCACCTTCAGACCCCAGCTCTTCGTCCTAGTCTCTCTCTCAGCATCTTCACTCCCATGTACCTGCACGTTCCCATAAAGACTGTCAAAAACACAGGGTCATAATACTCAAGAAAGTTATTCAGTTTCTCCTTTTCTTTACCTTCCCAGCATCAAGACAGTAGCTTGCGGGTTCGTTCCGGGAGACTCCCTGTACGTCGATCCGTCTATAACACGAAGCCGATCGATCCCGAGGACCCGATAGCTTTTGTCCACCACTTTCCCAACCTGGCATCCTCCATGGTAATGCCAAATGGTGGTCACAGTGTCCTTGCAGAACTGCTCAAGGCAGCGTGTGTCATTAGTGTGCTTCGGTAAGAGATTAACATTCGCCTGAACGCTCATGTTAAGAATCCTTTCCATCGTCTGGTTGTTGCACTGTGTGAAGTTGGCGAAATGCTTCGACTTGACTACTTTCTCTATGATTCGAATCCCTTCAACACAGCGTCTGACATCGTCTGGGTGGCTGAAGTAGTTGAACGTCACAGATGGGTTCTCATCTACATTCAGGGTGTTGAGCTTGAGTTCCCCTTTTGATTTCGGCTTGGCTACCTTCTCTAGTATGAAACCGCCCATGAAAGCTTCAAAGGGTAGATCCTTCTTCCTCTCCTTGAATGCTTGAATGGCCTCCTTTGTCCTTTGCTTTGGAGGGATTGTTGAGAGCTGCCCAATCTGGCATGGACATACAAACTCGCTTACATTTCATAAAATCAAGGTACATTTGGATCTGGGGTTTGAGAGTTGCTAACCTCAGCAGAGGCGATTCCGTGGTGGCACCGGATGCTATCAGGCGACTGCCCAAAGCCACTGCTAGCTTCGACATACACACCTTCCTTTGTTATTCCGACAGTCTGAATCAGAGACTGCTTTACGCGCTTACTTGTGGGGATGAACACCGAGTTCAGAGGATTGTCCGCCATCCCTGTGCCAACAAACTTGTTGTCAAGGATCAACGAGATGTTGAGCTTTTTGAGGTCGGACTTTGGTCCAACTCCACTGAGTAAGAGCATCTGAGGGCTCCCAATGGCTCCACACGAAACAATAATCTCACTGCCTCGCCTCCTTGATAAATATACTCTGTGTAGATCTCCATTTTCATCTTTGAATATCACTCCGGCTGCTCTAGGCTTCTTCCCTGTAACAGACATAACTAAATCCGTTCAAACAACCGTTAAAAGAAGGAAAGAAAGTGATACAAGTGTGACAGGCGTTGGTTGCAAATTAAGCCACACCTCTCCTGTCAAAAACAATCTTTTGGACCTTGGCATGGACTAAGACATCAAGGTTATTTGGATGTCCAGAGGCCAGAAGCTCGGCTGCAGTGTGGCGACGTCCATCTTGGTCAAAAATGGTGCCTCCGACTTTGGTACCGTACTTGTGATCAAATGTGAATCCATTGTCGGGGGAGATCCCGACTTCAAGGAGGCCATCCCGGACGGCTCGTTGCCAGGGGGCCAGCCGTGGACGCTGCACTATTTGCTTCTCTATCCACGGATATGACTCGTTCACGAGTCTTGGGTCCCACCCTGCTCTTCTTATGTAGCTGAAAACCCAACCACAAACAAGGTAAGTCCAATCAGACAACAAGAACGGTGCCTATGGAGGGATATGAGTGGTCTTTAAGGCAAGCATTAGCTTCATCCAAGAAGTTGAACTTTGTAGTACTGTAATAAAAACTGATATGATGCGCATATGTTCCTACAGGAAAAAGTGAATAGGATGTGGTGGGGATAAGGGTTTTACCGTGATGCATTTGATGCCCAACCACCCGAAACCGTATCTTAGTGTATGTAAAGGAAATTACCCCGACTTTTCACGAAGGTCAGTTGTGGGGTACATTATTAGTGAACATTGTAAAGGCAAGTACTTAATGGCTGCAAGTATTTGCTCAGATTAGGACGCCAGTTTCGAAATTTTGCCCCACCGGCCCATCACTTACACACTTGGAAGTTTATAAGTTAAGGGTCAGCCAGAAAAGTCACAACCATTATTGTTTGGCTCTGCTAAATAAGGTCCTAAGTATAATAATGTAACCAGAAAAGTCACAACTCCATGTTTCCTCTGGTTCATAAGTTGAGTCCATTTTTTTCAAAGGATACATTTGATATTAACTAATGACCTGATTAAATGGATAGAAGAAGATGAGGTGGCCGGGTAGGTCTTCCTATTATGAAGTTCATTGAGCTCATTATTAATAAAGGCCACGGGGTAAAAAGTAATTTTTGGTAAAAAAAATGTACTGTTTAGATCTTGAAATACCTAAAATTTACTGTAGTATTTTTTCGAATTTCGAGGTAAGAAAATATGGAGTATAATTTTTATAAAAACCACAAAAATGCTCCTACTTGGTACGGAGTCCATTTTATGATAGATTGATGATAACCCACATCCATGAAAGCAAAGCAAAGCAGAGTGACAGACCTTGGACTTGCTCTGGTGTAGAAGCCAGCGTTGATACAGGTAGCGCCGCCCAAAACTCTAGCCCGGGAGTTGAAAACGCCGTCGGTGGAGACGAACATCTGCGACGCCGACTCGGGAGACGTGTCGGCGAGGGAAATGTGGAAGTTGTGGAGATGAGAGACGTTGATGTTGTGGAAGGGGACCCCGCCCCTCTCCAGCAGCAGCACCTTGTACTTGGTGGACAGCGTGGCCGCCAGTGGGCACCCCGCCGTCCCTCCTCCCACTACGATGTAGTCGTACTCGCCGCCGTTCGTGTTCGCCGCCCATGTGCTCGCCGCTCTTATGAACCTGTACTTGGACACCTCCCCATCGCCGCCTGCGTCGTACCAAAACTAGCTAATTGTTACTACAACTCACAAACTAGTTAAAATGCTGGCCGGTTTTGATTAACTAATTAATTGATTAATACCTTGCAGGGGATGTGTGGAGGTGACAGGGGATAAGGAGGAAATGCTGAGAAGCAGAAGAAGAGAGATGAAGAGGGGGAATGCTCTTCTTCTTCTACTTCTTCTTGTAGACAGCTCCTTCATGATGCTAAACGCACAGAAAACTACAAAAACAAAAGAGGTCAAGCTCTCTGCGTTTGAAATGTGGCTCTCTCCTGTTGGTCATTACACCCAATATCTCTTTTATATATAATATATATGTATAACAAAGAAAGAGATGATCGAGTACGTTTACAGCTCATTAATCTCTACCCTGTAGAACAATACAGACTATACAGTGCCGAGTTCACTCTGGAGTTGCTATAAAGTGGGGGTAATAAATGCTGGCTGGTGACCATAATAAATGCTGGCTGGCTGCCTCCTGGCCGGTTAAGTTTTTTACAGAGCATGTGTTGGGTTTAGTTGGTTGCTTCAAACTTGAGATCCACAGGGCACAAGGGCGTAGTAGCTACGTCCCTCTCTCCATCCGCATCCACTTGTATTATGAGAAGAAGCCGTGTTTCTGGCTTCTGGGGAGTATTAATTGATCTTTCTACTGTTTCTGCTTAACAGACTCTAAATAAATATGCCCTTCCAAGTTAGTAAAACGGCCAAAATGCCAAATTGGTATTAAAAAGTGAAACATTTGGACACTTGGGTATTAAAAAAACATGTTTGGACAAATGAGTATTATAAAATGAAAAATTGGACATTTGAGCATTAAAAAAGCAAAAATTTGTCATTTTGGTACAATTTCATGAAATTAATCAAATTTGCATGCAAAACAAACTTGTGTATCAATTAAAAATGTTATTCTAGGTTAAGCCTAGGTCTTTATTTATAGTTAATAATAGTATATTAAAATTTATGCAAAAATCAAAATCGCAAATATTTAAACATTTAATAAAAGAATTTATAAATAAAATTTCCATGCAACTAAGAGTTTAATTTGCCTTAAACAATAATTCGATTATATCATCATAAATTATAATATATGTATTGATTATTTATCATGTAAATAATATTTTTGATAATGTTCATTTGCAAATACATACATAAAGTCAATAAGGATAACGAGTTCATCGGATTGCGCTATTAAGCAAAAATTTAAAACATATTTCATTAAATATATTTATTTAGAATCAAATTGGAATTAATATTTTGCTAAGTTCATTTGAATATTTTAAATTGAAGTTTTAGAGAAAATTTGAAAATTAATTACTTTTAAAGCCAAATGAAAAATCAATTTCAACAAAATGATTTTTTTAATGAAAATCGATTTTTTAAATCGAAAAAATACTTAAATGTTTAATTTTTGTTTTTATAATACCAAAATGTCCAATTTTTTTGTTTTATAATACCCATTTGTCCAAACATGTTTTTAAAATACCCAAGTGTCCAAATGTCCCACTTTTTAATACCAATTTGGCATTTTGGCCTTAGTAAAACTGAAGCCAGAGGGGTGAAAAAAGTAAAAAATGAGTTAACCAGGGCGTGCTTTTGAAATGTGAGGCTGGTGACTACAATTCAATGCAGCATTCAATGCTTATCGTTGGAGTAGCCAGCTGGTTGATGATCGATATGCTATTGCTGCCCCTTTGATTCTTTCATTTTGCAAGTGTGACTTCAATCATGGCCGTCCGTTAATTGCTTTATAAAGTAGGCTCAATTGATCAATTATTTCATCATATATAGTACTCCCTCCGTCCCTAAATGATTGTCCCTTTTCCTTTGTAAATTATGAAGAAAAAGGGACAATCATTTAGGGACGGAGGGAGTATATGTTATACAAAGTAGTATTACATTATCCTTATGTAGGGTAATCCAAGTTTTCGACCTAGAAGCTATATATTGACCCTACCTCAACGTACAAACCACTCCCATTGAATACAACGTTTTTATTATTATTAATATCTAAAAATTGATTAGGGCATGAAACGAAGGGGGCAAATTAGATCTTAATGAGCTGGGTGTGTATCGATGTGGTTATGAACTTGTTTCTCAGCAGTATTGATTTCAACCCCACATCATTTGCCAGAGGATCAAATATTGAATACTGCTCAGACATACAATATACTAAATTTTAAGCAAGAGAAGCTCCAAACATCTCTCTTTTCACCTATGCACAAAACATGCACAATAAGAAATTCAGCTAAAACCCGTGAAATTCAATCGACAGGTCCTTGGAAAGATGATAAGGGCTTTCTTCAAAAGGAGCAGCATCCCATAAAAACCAACCATTGCCATTCTAGGGTTCTACTTCTCCTCCCTTCTTTGTTTGGTTAGGAAAAGAAGGCTTTTAGAAAATTTATGCTAATCACCCAACCCAATTACCCAATGGTGATTTGTGAATTCTCGATGTCGTGTAACTACTATACCATCGCCCCCTAAGTCCTTATGTTGAATGGAGGATAGGTGAATTCAACAACCAGTCAATGAGCTCCAGAATTGCAAGGAAACAGGGGAATATACAAGGTACAACTGCAAACATGCAGTATATATTAATATGAGCATTAATTTTTATGTAAGGTTTGGAGGATGTTTCCAAATGTTATAAGCTGGATGCTGAAATCTGATCATTTCAATAAGCACAACAATATCCGAGCTATAGAAAAAAAAACTCAATAGGTTCTGCTGATGATTAGGAAGGAGAGAAATTCCACTTCTAAATAGTTACCTGCTAACAAAAAAAAAAAAGATAAAATAGCAGAAATTCTGATTCATCAAGTTCTGAAATAAGAAAAGAGGGGAATCATGGGTCTAGCTAAATTATAAAATGTTAATTGAAACAAATAAAAGGCAAGGACAGATGACATAATAGCAAGAGGCACACCGCACCAACTACTGTCACCAATGGCATTAATTAAGTTATTATTGATCAGCAAGAGGGAGAGAAAATGCAGTTACTTCACTTGTACCAAATACAATGCGGGTCTGATGACAGCAGTCACAGCTCAACCAACTCCCTTGTTCTACCATATCATCCTGGAAACGAAATAAATACCACATGCCTTAATAAAAGGATCCACTTATGGTGTACACAACTCTCTTGTGGCCAAACATTATCATTATCAAGATAGTGTTGTAAGGCCAAGCAAATCTCAATGCCTGGATAAATCAAAGGAAAACAATAAATACCAACACCTCATCTACCCTTGTGTGTAGAGCAATATACAGAGCAATTTTGTTATCACAGAGGCAGTGGCACATTCCAGTTTTCACTCACTATGGTTAAGGCTCAAGTTAAACATTGAAACGCCTAATGTGAGTCTACTTAAACAGCAGAAGTCAGTCAAGTTGCGAGTACCCGCGTAGTCAGATGGCAATGTAATGCAGTAATGCTTGTATAGTTGTACTTGGGTGAGTAATGTTGAATCACAGGCCAGCTTATTTAATTTGGACGTACTTGGTGAAACTGTTCGATCCCTAAAACGTGTCAAAATCAATATTCAACTTTGTTCTAATGACCTTAACATATAAGGATGAGAGTTTAACGCAATTTATTAAACTCAAATGAGTAGGGTCAGGAACCATAGGCCAAGATGTGATGCCAAGTTTAGCCTAGTTAATATACGTGGGCCTGTGGGGGGTAATGACAGAGTCACCATGTTAATTTAGTCTACCAAACATTCAGCAACTTAACAAATATGCAGTGCAGTGCAGTGCCCACAGGACCTGATTGATGCGTGATGAATCCAGTAGAGCGAACCATGTGCCAATAAGCTTCAACACCTTGAGCATAAAATCATATGGTTGCAACCAAGACAATTGCATGAATCCACTAGAAGTAACCATGTGCCAATACGTACTAGCATACTCGTAGTACTAGTGTTCAGCAGCTTCAATTCTGATGTAACATATAGACCCTATTGGTTGCTTTCGCAATGCAAAGCATGTGGTGCCCCAAAAACTGCTTAGCAACAGTCGGACAAGTGGGGAATGCTGGAGTGAACCAGAAAAGTTTGGGTAGAGCCGGATCTAAGCGTTGGCTAGGTAAACGTTCTGTAGTAAGAGGGTGTTCTCATCCACTTTTGCAAGTAAAATTCTGATTCAGCTTCTTCAACTGCTTCCGAAATTGAGCATCCATCCAGTTAGTTAGTGCTTGAAGATGCATGGTTTATACAGACGTGTTACCTATTCTGTTGTTTAATTTACCTGCTTTAATTTAAAAGACCGTGTTTAATTAATATAGACATAGAATCTTAGATAGAAAACCATATACATATAGAAATAGTCTAGATTTTTTGTTTTAAAAAATACAAGTTATATTTAAAAATATATTATATTAGTTAAAAAATAATTTCATTATTATCTATCAAAAATTATTTTCCAACTCTATCTTGATTTTTGTTTAAATGGAAAATCATGTTTTATTAATTTAGTTAGAAAATCTTATACATACAGATAAAGTCTAGATTTCTTTATTCAAAAAAGCCAAAATTCTTTTTAAAAATTATAAAAAGTTGAGCTATGTTTCAAACATATATTATATTTGTTCAAAAATAATTTCAAATATTTTTTTTAGATATTACTTTCCAATTTTATCTTCATTTTGTGTTGAGTGAAAATATCATATTTTATGAAATAATAATATTTATTAGAAGATTGCAGCTTATCATATTAATGATGGTCCAGTGAATTATTTTATTATAAAAATAACACGTGGCAAAAACAATTGCGAAGACAATGAGTCCGCTTTATAAAATAGTATTATAGATAATGTAACTCTATGAATGTTACCTGCCTTTGGAATTTCACACATAAAAGTAATGAAGATTGTGAAGTCATACAGAAGTTATTCTGGTTGATCTCTATGTTGTGCTCCTATGAGGACCGTGGTTGTTAAATTCATATTCTATCAGTGCTTATTGTTGGTGAACAAAAATTCGCCGTTGATAAACCAATTAATTACACCCTTCTTCGTCTTGAGTTCTAATTACTTCCTTAACATAGAACCTGCGAAATAATGGACAAACGGGGCAAGGATGCCCTAATCCACCTTTGATGCATAAGTCAAAAGAATAGTTTTTGATCGAAGGTCGAGGTAAATGACAAGACTTAGCTTGCTAAAGAATGCGAGATCTTTGCTTACTCTTCATACATGGCAATAACATGTATTTATAATGGAAGAGAGACGATATTTTACTCCCTACTCCAAGCGAAAATTCTATCTTTCGATTAAGATAGAACATTCTATTATAGCGAATAATCACCATATTTAATTTACTTATAAATACTTAAAGATAAAAAAAGTATAATAAATAAAATACCTTTATTGCAGTCAATAGAGAGAATAATCATGAGGATTAATTTTACCTACTCACAAATGACTCACAAATGTTCCACCTACGTCTTTGATATGCTAAGACGTAACTAGGACGTAGGGTACTATAGGTCTTATTCAAAGTGACCACTTAGATTAGTCGCTTGGGTCCCCTTACGTGCATTTTCGTACATTCATAAATCCATGAGCGATAGGATCATTTGCTCCTCTACATACACATGTATCTAGATTTTTGTTACTGCAATGAAATGACGTTGCGCTCATAGTTTTTTTATGCAACACTTGAACTGATACAAAAATTGACTTTTATCAAAAGTAAATGTGAATGACATAATCTTAAGGAATGAGCTAATGAACCACAAGTAAAAATCTAAATGTCTCATCAAAACCACCTGAGAAAAAGAGGGTCCTTCTTATATGCATTTTGTAATCCCAAGATCCCTACACTAGGCAGACGGGTATCTGTGAATGCACCCGCGCGGGCCACTGTTGTGGTTCTTATTTTGATAACAAACGGCTTTGTACATAGGTCCACGATCATGGGACAATAGTCCATGGACGCTAGACAATGGTCCACAGGCATGGTCTTAGACACCATGGTCATGGCTTGGTGATCCACGATCGCGGCTTTGCCCCAAAGTGGGGATCTTGCTCTCTGAACTAGGTCCACAGTCCCAATTGTACTTCTGGTCACTATATGAAATCCTAGGCCTGAAATACTTGCGCAAAGAAGATTCGGCTATTGCGGTCAATGACGCGGGTACCGTAATGTGATTCTTATCGCGGTCGTACACCAGATTGTCTTGAACAACAGATTTGGATTTGTTCGGGTGCACATCTGCCCTTGATGTCAATAAAGAACCTCTAGACAATGTTTTCATCTTTCTAGAAATATAAAGTTTGTAACTTTTCGATGCTCCTACTTTTTGAAGGAGTTGTTGGAAGTGAGCTTGTCTACTTTGTGTACTTTCCGCATTGTAGTTTTGGAGTGCCTTTTGTCCCCCTTTAGAGAGGGTTTATTGAGCTAATTTATGAAGATGATTTGTAGCTCATCTTTCCCTCTTTCCATTGATATATGAACCGTCCAAATCCAATAAGTGCAACTCCCGAAAACTAGTCGGAAGTATGCTCGAGGATTCTTCTAGTTTAGTGTGCAACAACTTCATTAGGTGTGATTTCAACCTTTTTAGGACGAGATTGAGGATATGATGTGTGAAGGAGAAATTAGTATTGATGAGGGACCATCTAGGCTGCCACGCCCAAGCGCGCCTACACTCTTCGATGGACCGCTCACCCGAGCTCGAGCCAAGAAGTTACAAAGAGAGATGCATGGCTTCATCGGGTACACCATGGCTAAGGAGGCTGCACACATCAAGGAACCACAGCCAAAAACAATATGCCTTATTGGTATTACAAACGCCTCAGGTCCGTCCATGTGCGCAGATCGTCAAGCGGTCTCTCCCGACCAACCTTTTGAAAGCTTGGCTGTGCATTGCTTGGTTTGGGTTGTCGCTTATCTGGGCCGCAACCTATCTTTTGTTATTATTAATTGTGCTACTTTTCTGGGATTGTAAGGGTATATAAACAACCCCTAGTTAGTTATTTCTCAAAATGAGACAGCCCCCATTTACAAGTGTGTAAAACTGTTTTCTCCTTAAAGAGAGTTTAAGAGCTTTGAGCTTTCGGAACCTTTGGTATTCTAAATTGCAGCTTGGTTTGCCTTGGATTGTGTCCAATTCATCGAAGGTTGGTGCTTTCCTGCTTCCACAAACCTCCCTCTCGTGCTTCAAGGATCCGTCCTTGATTGTGTGAGATTGTATGAAGAAGGGTCTCTAGGTGTCGTGTCCATTGGTGCCCGGGGAGAAATAATTCTCTTGTGTCGACCACAACCTAGTGGTTCTACTTCCCTATCCGTTAACGAAGGTCGGGTCTCTTTATCATTCTATTTGTTTCTTGGTTGAGATAATACCAAGGGTCTTCTAGTTGTTTCAAGTGGTTCTTCTTTTCTTCCTTTTAATCCTTGTTCTTGAATCTGTTCTTGTTCTTGTGTTCTTCTTCTTTGTGTCTTATTTCCCATTTCTGACCATCTTTCTTCCTCTTTGTGTTTTGAGTTGTTGTTTGTCGAAGAACGGGCACCCAACGGTGTTTAACCCCGCATCAAGTATACTGAACCCTCTTTTCAAAGCTTCTTCAACCTTATCATTCCTACCGCTATGGAGCCCGAACGAGTCGTTGAAAGATCATAAATCTCATGATCATTCTTAGAGGACGTTGAAGTCACTCGATGTCTTGGGCTCGATCTCTTGTCCCGGTTGACGAATCTTCCTTCATGCCCTGACATGATGAAATAGGGTTTCAATCCAATGACCCAAGAGTTTGGTTTTACAACCCAAGACGAATACACGGCAACCGTCCTTGGACATTACGCTGTTTAATTAGAGTCAAGGTCTGCACCTTTGTGTGATGTCCTGGCGACTTCCGATCATCCCGTTCTTCACTTGTCACCCTAAAATTTGGTAATATGTACAAACAAGGCTTTCTTCTTTGTCAACCAACATTCATTGGACTTCTCCCCATCGATCATGAGTTTTAATCTTAGGGTTTTAAACTCGTCGTACGAGATTATGAAGGGGATTGTAAATTAGGTTTTTGTTTGATTAATGAATCCTTGGGATCAAAACTGGATTTTTGAGAAATCGATAATTATTCAATCCAATATCATTTCGACCATCACTGTTAATATGTGATTTGCCATTTTGTCATGATTAAGATTAGACTTTTACCAATTGATCAAGGTTTATCAACATAATCGCCATCACTAACCTCCATCACGTGTATGTGTCGTAGGCATTTTTATTCAGTTAGCATCATCAAAGATATCATCATATAATCATCATGAAATTGACGGAAAGATCATCATGCTATCAATTCACACGTATAGGCTAGTGTTGAATTGCACTTCTACCAATTCAAATACGTGGTTTGTATGTACTTCGATCATCAGTCAACACGTACACTCAAAATTTTTCACATTTTGCGACTGTAGTTACTCTCCCCAGTTCATACAATGGCCTATACTTTGATTGTTCTCCGACTCAGCGATACACATGGCCTAATCCAAAACTCGATCAAACTCAATAGATCCAAACCGCACAGTATTACGACTGTCGATTCCATTGCTTGACTTGGGTCCCTAAAGGTCTGTACGATATATACCCGTGCTTGAGAGAGGGGTTGGGTCAAGGTTCAAGTCATCTCCGGGCAAGGCGCATCGCTCTGATCGTGCCAAGGTTTGTTCTTCCGAGCGAATATCAAGATGAATACGGGTTAGAGTTTTATCCTCTAAGTGACCCTCGGAGTTCGCGATCACCCCCTACTACGCTATTAGAGTATGGTTCCGCACTCACGGATCATTTTCCCGCGATTGTAGGATGTGGGTCCGCACTTGCGGATCATTGTACCGTAGTCGTAGGTCCGTTCGTTATGGGTTCCTTGCTCGATTTCTCTTTGTGTGAAAGCCCCAGGGTTATTGAAAACCGGTTCTTCATTTTCTAGTTTCGATATTAACGCCAAAACTATGTGGATCGATACTTGCTTCCCGTTGTTGGATCGTAGTTCATTAGTAGTCAAATAGGGAAGTAGTTAGGATGACTTCTCTAGGCAGCGGAATAATAAGCAAAGAAAATTTAGTGCAAGAAAGTAAAGTCCAAGGATGCTTTCCTTATTAAAAAAACCCTACTTAGACCAACTATTCCAATGGGTAAACCTCTACCTCCGCTTGGAAGATTTCAAAATGACTTCCTTTCATTTATTACATAAGTCCCTATATCTATTACAAGGCGGAGTACAAACTTATATGATCTATATGAGTCCATCACTATAGATTCACAATGCACTCCCTCAACCCTAACTCTCTAAGGCAACTCAATAATAACAGAAAGATGAGTCAAACTTGACTCGAGTTCCCTTCTTCTTAGAGAACTCCTTCTCTGGTTATGGGTGATTGGTTTGAATGTTCTTGTTGGACTTCTTCTTTTTTGATCAAGCTCTCGAACTCTCTTTTTGTGTTCTTGGGTTCTTGAGAGTTTTTGTGTGTGTAGAAGAAGTCAGTTTATATACTATTCAATGAGTTGTATTTATATACAAACTTTAGTCAACTCTTTTTGGACGCTTTTAGCCTTTTGACGTCCTTAGAGACTTCCTTATACAACCTGTTGCTTTCCCAACATTGTAAAACACTAATCCCATTGTCTTCTAGCAATGGTCAGCTCTGGCTTCCCTAGTGAAAGCGACGTTTGTGCATTGGGTTGTGTTTGTCGAAAGCAACGTGTTGCCTTTATGTGTTTGTTTCCTGACACCTGAAGCTTTTAAGGGACTGCCACAATGTTTGTTGTTTTGTGCTTGTGGCTTTGACTATTTGAATTTTGAATTCTATTTAAGTGTCGGTTTCCTTCTCGCTAAGGACGCCTTCCCTATCTTCGTAGGAAACACGTTCTTGTTATTTCCGATGATAAGTGTTGAAGTTCAGGGCATTCCTACGAGATAGGGGCGACATTCACTTGTTGTCCTTTTTCATTATACAAGGTCCTTGTAAACACCTCTTGGACAAACATTATATCACAAAGAGTTTGTCATTATCAAAAATAGGAACGGAGATCGTTTATACAATGTAAATGAACTTGGCATCTCTAACAATATCTCAACAATTTTCCCTTTTTTGATGATGACAAACTCGCAATCAATAATTACAAGTTATGAAGCATGAAGACACACACATGAACTCAACTTCTTTGATAGATTTTAACATGAGAGAGTAAGAACGAGTTAGTTTCATTTTAAAGCCTCCCCCTTAAGGACTCATTCAGGATTTCCTTATATATTACTTGGCTAATAAATCCACCTAAGCAATTGCAAGTCTATGATAATCTTAACAACGTAACTTACTTTTGACATCATTGAAAAGGAGAACAGGTGAAGAGAATGCAAGTATAAAATCATAACTAAAGCAAAGAACGCTTAGGTAAACACACAAGTAATTTTAAACCAGACTTCATTCGTAGATACAGAGGGAGAAAGATTACATGAGAAGATAAGTACAAAAGATAGAATGGGGGAAAAGGGAAACAAATGTGATCATAGGGAAGGTCTAAGAAGCATGTCCCTAATCTCGTTGTGGGTACTCTTGGCCCTGATCATTCTCTACTGGGTTTCTATCATTATGGGCAGTACTTCGTTGGTCGAGAATTTTTGAACATTATCATCAACATCGACCTTCGGGTACTCTTGGCCTTGATCCTAATTCCCTTAACCTTGAGCCTCAATCCCTTCAATTTGTGCAGCAACAACAACCTGTTCCTCTAACTGCTTCTGCCTAATCTCAGAAGGGAGGTCCTCAAAGCTACGAATGTCTCTGATTTTCATGGGCTTCTAAAGAGTGCCAAAGGACATCTTCTCCACTAGCTCATACACAAGTTCTTTCTTCATTAGACCCTTGATCGATTGAGGGAAGGGTAAAGATTAGTCATTGGAGGTGCACTTAGTCACGTGCTCCAACATGATCCTGGGTAGATTGATGGGATGCTTCCTCAAAAAATGATCCAAGATGATTGCGTCCGCTATCTGAACTAAGGATTTCTTTTTTAGGCGGGGCACAACCACCTAGACTATAGAGTAGTGGGTGAGGGCACTGATGTAGGAGAGAGAGTGAGCGACTCTATCTGAAGTCTAGGGGACCCTTCCCCTAAATATACGTTCCAAGGATCTCTGCATGATCATATCTCTACCTAAGGATCTCTGCCTGATCAAAGTTCTTGCTTGGGACGTTGTGCAAGGCATTCAGAGGAGATGGCTTAGGCTTTAGCATGAGAAGGACGCTTCAACGACTGAGAACGTCTCCACTTATAGTGAACGTCCCTGGCAGAGTCTCCGTTGCCAACTTGAAGACTTGAAAATTTTCAAAGAAAAAACAGATTTTGTCTAGATCTACTTTAGCACGACATCTGATCACTTGCTCTAGATTGTTTATCTTTTCACCAGATAAGACTGATGAAAAAAGTTGAATTAAACCAACCATATTGTACTTGAAAAGATCACCATCTACCCATTGCCAAATTTCTCATTTCCATTGTAGGGTTTGATTCCGACAAGCACAATTTGTTGCTTGTGCTGCAAAATTACATAAATAAAGAGAGAAAGTATAATTGGTAGGTGCAAATGCAAGCAAGAAGCTTACATCATTAAATACCCTTGGCCTTGAACAATTGTACAATCCCCCTATGTGCTGTGAAACCTCCCATATTCGGAAGGTGCATCGGGCTTTAGACTGGGCAGTGTGTTGCTTATCTGTACAACTTCACCCCCAGAAAAACCCGGAAGTGACAACAATTTCTTAAAGAGTGATCTACTCCTAATAAGCTCTATTAAGACCCAAGATCTGCTCCAATTTTAACTCGAAAATGTGTCCCTACAAGAACATAAGCCTCATATTTTGATCGAGGTTGATTAGGTGATCAGCTGCAGACAGCTTCGACCGAGAGTTTCTTCATGACATCCGCGCATGGATCTCCTCCAAAGTGCTCTGGCTCCACAGTTACAGCACACCCTGGTTGTCCAACACACTCCTGCAAAATGGAATATCCAACTCCTAGTTAACCTCCAAACAGTTAGTAATTGTGTTTTTACTTGCCAACGTTGACCTTAATTTGCAAGTCTAAGAGCATCTTTAATTGCAGAATTCTAACATACATATTTTTATTTGCTTGATATCATCCAGTATCAATGACCATTTAAGATGCCCTCAAGAGAGCAATGTGGGAAGACATGTACCTTTTCAAAAACATCATATGATTTCAAGGCATGGCAACTTCCTTGTCGGTAGTTTCCACAACTTCCTTCTGGCGTTCCAAAGCTGGCAAACTTGATTGATGAGATCTTCTGACCAGGAGCACACCACAGGTGGGCTTTTGGTCTAAGGGGCTTGCTTACAGCCCCAGATACATGCAGCTTCCAGTTCAATAATGTTGGTTGCCACTCATGTATGTCAGCACATACACTGCTTATTTCTCTTTGAACCAATGAAATCCATTTTGGGTCTCCACCCATCTCTTCAAAAACGACCATCAGATTACCCTCAGGTTTTAGCCAGGAGCGTGGAACATGGTACCTGAAAACAATTTCATCCGTCATATAACGTTCCCATATATTTCTGACATAATTCTTTTACCTGAATCTCACTCACCATCTTTGAGAAGCATCACCACAATAAACTGAGCACTTCTTTTCGGTATAATAGCCTGCATAGTTGCATTTACCACAAGTGCCAGCTGCCTTGTAAGCAGGCCAGTAACGGCCAACACTCTCTCCGTTAATCCAGACTTGACCTTTCCCCATGCTTCCCATGTCCAAGGCCAGAGGTCCATTCCCAGCTGGGGCATCAAAGGTTGTCTGGAAACATTACAAGTGTTAAATCCTGAGTACCTTAAAGCTTAAATTAAAATTTTCTATTCATTTCATCAATTGAATATCACTTGATTCTAATAACCAGTGTACACTCCCTAAGATTTTACCACTAAGAGATTGACCAGTCAACTGGTTCAGTAAACAGTTAGTTATAGGCATTCTTCATTTTGTAGCAGTTTCCAATAAATATTGATGTAAATGGGCGGCCAGACTTGCATGAATAAGCCGATGACTTGATCCTCTTATTTTCTTCTTAGACATGGGCACTACAGTATTGTTTTTCGTTTTTGTTTTTTGCAAAACTTGTATTCTACCAAAACATAAAGTGATTTCGATAGCTTACAAGTTATAGCCATGAAAAAGAAGATTTTTCGGATGAGAAGATTACACCTTGTACCAATTAAGTGGTGCATTCTCATGGACATATGCTCCTTCCACCCACTCAACAGACGAGCTACCAGCAAGGGAATGAAGATTTAAGGACTCTCCCCTTAGACCAATCTAATGAGAAAGGGAGTACTAGAATGAGATTCCTGCTGAAAGGTTATAAGGTATTGGGATAAGTACAGTTGTTTAAACACAAACCTTGTAAGACCATTTCTGCCACGTCAAATCTCGTCTACCTTCATTCAGACCATTTAGAGTGACTGGTCCAAGGATTCCAGCATTCCATGTCTCAAAGTGTGGACCAACATTCTGAAGGCAAACATAAAACAATTATTCAGACGCCCAGCTAATGCTACTATAATCAGCAGTAAATTGTGTATAGATCTAGTATCATACAAATTTATCTGTTTCTTAGTATTTAGTTCAGTTGACAACTTCATTTAACAATTATGTGATTAACAAAAGTAACATATATCAATATTTTGCATTCTGCCTACATTAATTTACAGAGTTTCACAAACAGGGGAAAGAGAAAGAAATAGAACTAACCGGGAGGCCAACTGCAATGCTTAGCAAGGCTATCTTGTTAACACCAGCTCTCAAATCCACTCCTTGATTGAAAGTCAGTTTTGGGTCTTCAAGACTACCATATGCAGTTCCTGCCAAAAAGGTACAGAATACTATTGATGTTAACAAGCGTTCCTCTCAAGTTGACACAAGGGCAGAACTTAAGAGACTAATACAGTGAGGCTATTATAAACACCATCATGTTGCAGACAAGTGAAGACAAACAATCCATCAGAACATCACTAGGTTTTTCTTAATCTAAAAAATCATACCAGATAATTGACCGTTGATGAATACATGCAGGGCATGACCAGCTGATAAAACGGTAAGAGCAGGATATTTCCCGCTTCTCAAGAAATCTTCATCTTGGTCAATCTTGATTCTAGAGTTAAGATTTGGAAGGACGGACATAGAGAAGAATAAAACAGGAAATAAAGATTAGAAGAACAGTAGAAAAAAGTCAAGAAAGATTATATAGTTGGCAGCAATGGACACCGGAAATGAAATACTTACTCCGTAATGTACCATAAGTAGTCAGTGACATCTCTGGTGGTATTAATTTGCTCCACTAATCCTACCAGGGTAAATGCACTGTCATCCATGGCAGAAGTGTCTTCACTATATGATTCCCAAGAAAAGTCCTGATAAACCGGAGTCATCTTCATTTCTGCACTCTGAGCACCTACCTGCATAAAGCAATAAATTGAAGTCTTGTTTGTTAGTAATATATGAAATGCGGACTAGGATCCTTTTAGTAACAATATAAACGAAGCACATGGTCATTTATACATGTTGCTTTAACTTGTGAAACTACCCCCAAGCTTGGTAAAAATTTGAATGAAAAGTTGAAACATGGTTTGACACCAATTTTATCACATTAGAAGCACAGCCTTGTAGTCCATAGCAGCTTCACTAAAATAAATAAATAAATAAATAAGCTAAAAGACCAAACAATTCTCACCCTTGCTGTGTTATAGACAGTGTTCTTGCAATCAGGAAGGATGCTAATTGACCAAGGTGGCAGATTATAGTGCTTATTCTGAAAAGCCACCGTTGCGTAAGAGCTTGAGTCGTAGTTTGCCAGGAACGCAGCACAAGAACCAGTGCTGGACTTGAAAACATGAGCCTGCATTAAAAAATACAAAGGAATAAATTCAAATAGAGCGAAACCTCATTACTATACCAAAAAACAGTCAATTAAGTAAATTATTATGGGGAAATTAACGCAAAATAACCTCTTGATTGCTTCCAAGTTTGACGACTGTAGGATCACTCGATACCAAAGCAGGTTCACAAAGCTTGATTGCTCGATGCAAATCCTTGAGATGGCCCCATTTAGGTTGTCTTAAGAGCCCTGTAGAGAGAATAAGAGAAAACAACTATGATACCAGGAGAAGCTCTACTTTCTTACCTTCAAAGAGATAATATGGTTTTAACAGCCAAAGGATGACACACAATGGCAATTAGCAACAAGGCTAAACTCTATTCAAACTTTCAAATGTCAAGGGAGGGTTGACCAGACTGTAAAATTATAGACTAGTGACGACCTAAAAATAATGCAAAATTATAGACTGCTCGGGTCATAACTTATAATGCAAATACCACACAATACATCAAGGTTTGTCGTGTTTTTAATAGGTAAAATTTAAGACTGGCACTCGACAGTGTAAGAGATACATACCAAATTCATCAAGAGGTGCATCATAGTCATAGCTGGTGGCAATAAAAGGACCGCCAGCTGTCCTACCAAAATTTGTTCCACCATGATACTGAATATTTACAAGATCATATGAGTATTGGTTATTCAAGGCAGGAAATTCATATACATTAAGCACAATGAGAATGAACAACTGACCATATAATAGTTGACAAAAGATCCTCCTTTTTGGATGAATCTAGCAACAGCAAATGCCATATCTTCAGCAGGTCGGGTAGGAACTGGACCTCCAAATTCAGTGTACCTGATTTTCAATAAAAAAAATATAGCCATGAAATACCATCTGTTGCATACTTAAATCAGAACTAACTTTTAATCGGTACACACCAGCCGGTCCAAGCCTCAGTCCACATCTTTGGCTTGTTTGCTTTGTTAGGAGAGAAGTAATCACAGTAGAAGCCATTGCAAGTATTGATCTGGAAACAAGTGACATAAATATTAGGTGTAGGTCATCATACATGAAATAAAATTTCCCATGCAAAATGTTGTTCAGTTACAAGACACAGAGTATTTAAGCACACTATCCACTAACTACTCAAGCGATGCCAAATAAATTAATATTTTTGTAGTTTATATTCCCAAGTCAGACAGGATTAAACAATGTAATGCATCCGCTCCTCCAAGGAGCAAACGCTGAGACCTGTGTGTAGGAGTACATACTGTATAGGGAAATGTACATACATTTTTTAATAGAGTATTTCGGTGGTCGAGTAATGTAATATGAATTAAATATATGGTAGACAGAAAAAAAGAGGTATACAAAGCCATGTGCAGTTCAGCACAGAACTGCATTATTCATCACAACAGAAGAAGACAACAGGCTAAACTGAACAAGCCCCACCAAGATGACCCTCATCAGTCAAACGGGGAAGAACATGGCACGCAAAGCAAAACAGGAATAATCAAAAGTGTGAAACAGAGTGGAGAGATAATTACAATGGGATCAGGAGCATCGTCTTGCTTGCACATGATCCACGGGACACCAGTCTGGAGCCCGACAGCCATTCTGGCCGCCCATCTTGTGTATGATCTACCAGGTGCCCCGAGTTCATACTCCATCGGTCCGTATTCGTTTTCGATCTGTTGGAATAGTAGACGGAGAAACTCACTTCATACTAGTAACAATTGTGGTCAACTCAAGAAATCAACTGTGGCCCGGATTGGGCATTGAAATGGGTCGACCAAAGTGTACCTGGGCTAGAATAATAGGACCCCCCTGAGTTTCAAATAGCTTCTCTGATTTCATCATGTTGACAATATTCCTGGTGAATCTGTGCATTTCCGCCTTGATTATCATCAAGGTTAGGGGGTTCAGAAACTGTATTTGGCATGTTATTGACCATAAAAACTAGACCAAATAAAAGAAAAAGATTTGAACCTTAAAAGGCTTGTTATCAGTTCTGAAATTGATACCAGGAATGTATTTGAGCCAGACAGGAAAACCCCTGAGAATGACACACCGAAAGACAATAAGCCATTTACCTAGAGACCCAATGTAGTGATGTATAAGCCTATTGAGAAATCACTCTTAAACAGCCAAAGAAGAAGAAACCCTAAGTTTTACCCAAAGTTCCATTCTGCACAAACATAAGGTCCAAGCCTGAGGTGAACATAGAGACCAGCTTGTTGGACCAGCTTGATGAACTTCACTAGATCATACCTTCCCTCAAAATAGTACTACAAAAACATTCAAACAGAGTTCAGACAATGCGAGGTGGAGGGTAAGCGATAGAAATCAACATACAAGGAAGGTCAGTTTGGCATTACTTCACCACGGGAGGGCTCATGCCCATTCCAGAAAACATAAGTTTGAATCACATCTAGGCCTCCATCTTTGGCCTTCTGAATAAGATCTGGCCACATCTGCAATGTGGGAAGAAAAACAGTTGTGTCATGTTTTCAGATTGAGCAAGGCTTGTGTGTGTGGTAATGGATTAGAATACCTCAGGAGCACTCCGTGGGTAGTGAATAGAGCCAGAGATGAGAATCCTCCTCTGGCCACTAACGGTGATAGCCCTGCTATCATACTCCACACTGGCCTTGGCACCACCGAAGCTTGAAAGCAGAAGCACCCACAACAATGGAGCCAGAGGCATCATCAAGGACAACACATTGCTCCCAGAAGGCCTCCCCATCTGAAAAACACTACTATCCTCCTTCCTGCGCTTTTTGAGCTTATGCCCTCGCACGCACTTAACTTTATTTGATGCTTTGCTTAGTGAGAGAACGCAAGTGGAAGGTGGGTTACACAAAGGAGCATTTTTTGCACACTGTTCTGTTCTGTGTGTGTGTGTGGCGGAAAACAGCTATTGCCCCTGCCTCCGACCTTTTTTTTTTTAATCAATGTCTCAAGGGATAAAATAATAATAATAATAATAATAATATAAAGAAAAGTGCTCCTTTTTTTAGGCATTTTCGATGTCTTTCTCCGGCTTCGAGACAGCAGAGAGATGGCAAAAGATAAGGAGCTGTGTTTACACAGAGAAACTCAAATGGGAATTCAATGTTAGTGGGTCGGTAGGTTTGATGAGTGTGTTGTCTTGGGAGGTCCGTGATCGCTTGTGCGAGTAGGAAAACTAGCATCACTCTTCTTTGGTGGGGACAAGGACGATAGAGGTAGGTGGGCCCTTCCCAAAAAGTCACGGTTACCCGGATGTAGGAGATTCCAATCCAGTATGATTTTTTGTTTGTTTCCTTTTTCAACGTGCAAGTCACACCTCCAACTTTAAATGAGTACACCGATCATGTTTGTTTTTTAACCTGCCCAAATGTATATCTCATTCCCCACCTTCTATAGTCACTTTGATGCTTCATGTTTTATTTCTGCATATAAACATAAACATAAACATTGTGATATATGAAACACCCTTGGTTAAAATATCCAAATTTGTTTATATCACCGTGTCACACATCTACAAAAAATGTGTCGTGTCACTATTTCAGTAAAGGGAAATTCCCGATGGTGTCCCTGAGTTTTGGGCTTTTCCGGATGATGTCTTCGAAATAAACTTATTTTGCAAAATGCCCCTGAGGTTTCGAAAAAATTCAGAACTTGCCCTTATTTTAATTTCTCTCAAACTTCAGTTAACTTGTTAACAGAAAGAAGTAAACCAGTAAAAGAAAACAAGGAAAGAAAGAAGGGGACGAAACAGATTGTTGCCTAGAAATAATATTGCTTAGCGATTAAAACAAAAAAAAAACAGATGTTGCCTATAAATAATTTGTACAATTGAATTATGTTGTAACATAACGTTGTTGGGCCCTACTATTCAAGAGTCCACGACGCACGTTAGAGTAGCTTGCAAGAAGCCCATCAAGCCCAACGATATCTTTCTAGAAGGATATCCAAATATTGGGTAACAAAGTATGCTAATTTGCCCGTCTAAGTACAAGATATACTTAAATTATATCTTAAAACTTATTTCTATCCATTGTAACAAGAGTAATATCGTATTTAGGTATAGATTATCTAGAAGATCACGTATCTATCTAGTTATCTTTATATCTTATAGAGCACTCTATCTTTTAGGCCCCTATAAATACATAGAGGGGGGTCATGCATTGTACGTTACACATTCATACATTACACACATATTTGAATACACACAAGTTTAAATCCAATTTTCGCATTCTTTCCCTTGATTCTCGAGTTCGTATTGCTTAGTTCAAGCCCGATCTAGGCTAAGGGGTCACCAATCTTGCTTGGTTGATTTCTAGCTCGAACAATTTGGTGCCCACCGTGGGGCACAGAAATTGGCAAATTACGAACAAAGAGTCGCTTATTGTACAAGTTTCTCATCTACGACGATGTCAGAATCTAGGGAATTCGTGCCAGGGAAGAACGACGGCACCTAACAAGAAGAAATCTTGTCCAAACAGCAAGAAGACGAGATGGCGGATGTTCGGCGTCGCATGGAGCTTCTCCAGAAAGAACTCGAGCAGCAAAAAGGCTTCTTTGAAGCCAGCATGGAACGCTTGACTAACGAAAACAACCAGCTACTCACTACGGCAAGGCAACCCGCCAACGTCCCTAGAAACACTGAGGGTCTGGCTACTCGGCTGAACTTCGATTCCGGAGAGGGGACTTCAGGGGGAAACAACGGGAATGACACCCAAGGCGGAGCCTTGAACACTCAACAAACGCCTAACCCCGAGAGCAATCGCGAGCATGCGACGACAGGGAGATCCCCGGAAACCAGGTCACACCTCCGGGTGACACCTACAGAACCCGCTCTGGGAACGTATGGATAGCTGAGATCGCTTATACCGAAAGGCACCAGGAGATGGACCTAGACGCTCTCATCAGAAAGAAAGTCATCGAGCAGATCGGGGCCATCTCCGATCAGGTTGTTAGAAGCCACGCCGGATACCAGCCGGTACAACTAGAGGCCCAAGACGGATACGACGAGTCACCATTCATCCCCAGAATCGCACGGGCCGAAATTCCAAGGAAAGTCACTATTCCCTCTATGAACCCCTACAACGGCACCACATACCCTAACGAGCACATAACCATCTACAAACAAAAGATGATGACTAGCTCGGTTCCCAGTCATTCAAAAGAATCCGTGATGTGCAAGGGGTTTGGAACGACCCTGACTGGGCCAGCCCTCACATGGTTCATCGGTCTACCCACAGGGAGCATCAAGTCTTTCGCGGACCTCTCGGATACCTTCCGGAACTAGTTCGCGAGCAGTCGCAAGTTTGAGAAGCAGTTGATTCGGCCTATTTTGTATAGGTTAACTCTTGTATTTTAGGGCTTTATTGAGTGTGTTTAGGTTAGAGTTGTGCGTAATTGTAATATTTAGGCCGAAGACACAAGAATTCAAGAATCAAGAGTTTTAAGGCGTTTTGAGTTGTCTGCGCGACATCACTTGCTTGCGAAGGCCATATCTGGAGCTATAGAGATCGGATTGAGCCGATTCAGGTGCCATTGGAAAGCTAACTTCAAGGGATTCAATTCATCTTTTTACACCGAAGTCAGATTCCAAGCGGAAGATGGTCAAAACAGCCTCCGAAGTGACACCAGAGGTTCTGTCCCGATTCCGCGACCGCGGATTGTCCACCGCGACCGCGGTGGCCGCCGAGACGAGAAGTTCTTCTCTGTTGTTCAAGCGCGGGCGCGGTGGGAGCGACGCGTCCGCGGTGATGCCGGATCCGAAGTAGGCCGAAATCTTTCTATCTTGTTTCCTTTTCTATCTTTTGCCTCTTTCCTTATCTATCTCGTGGAGCTTGTTCCTTGGGCTATATAAGGAGGAGTCCTCCCTAGGTTTTATTCACAATTCACATTCTACCTTCTACCTTTTTCCACAAGTTAGGTTTTTAGTTTAGTTATGGAGAGCTAGTCTCCTTGGGTTTGTTCATGGGATAAACTCTGATGTATGAACTCGTGAGATTTTGGTAATTGATTTCTATCCTTTGGTTGATATTAATTCTCATGTGCTTCATCTTATGATTGTTGATTGTTTCTCTAGGATTCGCGACCCTATTGAATTAATTAGCTTTCTACTGTTGGATTAGGTTTGGACCGTGGACAAAACTAATCTGTGAAAACAACTTAACATAGACCTGTTGTCTATGCAACTAGGATTAAGAAGAGAATTGATTGTTTTATCTTGCAATTGACTCGTAGCTTGATTGCATGATTTGATTTCCTAATATCCTTGTTCTCTATGTTACTTCTAGGTTTAAGCGTCCTTGCCTAGGGTTATAGAATTGCTTGGACCGTGGACTTGCGATTGTTAATGATCAGGATAGGAATTAACCATAGGTGTAAATGAAATCAATGGATGAATCTATGATCGAGGGATTATATCTTGACTGGATCTTTCGAATGAACTTGTCTCCTTATCAATTGTTTCCCATATTTGCATGTTTGTTTATTTGTTTGTTCTTTGTTTCTTAGATTAGTTTAGTATAGATTTCCCTCCTAAACCCCCCATATCTTTAGTTGATGGATTTATTAGTGCTAGAAGCCATAGTTTTCTTGGGTTCGACCCCTTACTTGCATGCTATACTAGCTTTGTTAGTTAGTTTGTTTGGGTTATATATCTTTGATCTTGGCACGACGACTTTAGCCGAGTCAGCAGTCTAGCGATCTTTACCGGGTCAAACAGAAAAATCATGAAACCACAAGAGCTTTCCTAGATCGCTTCAACAAAGAGAAAGTGACCATCCCAAATTACGACACTACTACCGCAATCGAGGCTTTCCGACAAGGAATCATACCGGACGGAGGATTGTACCAGGAGCTAACCAAGCACCCATGTGCTACTTTCGAGGAAGTCCAGTCGAAGGCACTAGCACACGTGCGATTGGAAGAAGATAGATCTCTCCGAAGGAGATTGGCCGAACCAAGGAGCTCCGATAGGAAAAAGGCAATGATCGCAAGACAGAATATCTAGAGCAACGGCGATCACCCTTCGACCAGAGAAGGGGCAGGCGTGATCGATCCTACGATAGACACCCAGCCAAACAGGTTAACGTAGCACGCAACAAGCCGCCAATGGAGAAGGAACGCGATCCATTGCCACCACCTCTGGAGGACTACAACCTCAAAATCTCGCCATCGCAATTGGTGAAGAATCTCTCCAAGATGGGAGATCTAGTTAGGTGGCCCAGGAAAGATAAAGCACCCAAAGTAGGGGCCGATGAGAACAAGTGGTGTGAGTTCCACGATAACCACGGTCATTAGACCAAAGATTGCAGCATGCTAAGGAGGGAGGTGGCACACTTAATCTCTGAAGGCAAGATCCGGGAAGCGGCTCCAGACGCCAGAGTTCCTTGTGATCTTCTAGATAATCCCTACCGGAGCAAGACGAGCGAGAAAACACCCCCTACCCCAGAAAGGGTGGTGAACGTGATAACCGGAGGATCAAGCGTGTGTGGCCTTACTTACTCAGCAGCCAAGAGGCATGCACGAGAAGGGTACTTAGGAAAACCTACCCATCTAGAGAGGCGACCTAGACAACCCACCGGGTTGGCAATAGTCTTTGACGACTCCGACATTGAAAACCAGGTTGGGCCTCATCATGACGGCTTGGTGATCTCTTTACACATAGGAAACGTCCTTATGAGGAGGATACTGGTCGACACCGGTAGCTCTACCAACCTCATAACACTCACCGCCCTCAAAGAGATGGGTTTGTCTGAAAACGACATGCACAAGCAACCAGTCCCCCTCGTGGGATTTAGTGGAGAAGTAAAACATACCACGGGAAACATAACCCTACAAACCTTCGCAAAAGGAGTGAACTTGCAAGTGGAATTCATGGTGATAGACTGCCCATCCAGCTACAACGTAATCTTGGGTCCTCCTTGGTTACACGACATGAAGGCGGTGGCTTCCACCTATCACTAGACGGTGAATTCCCTACACCAAGGGGAATAGAAGAGATTCGAGGAGATCAGAGGCTAGCTAGAGAATGCTACAAAACTGCTCTAAAACCTACGGTTGTTGGGCCACAAGCATAACAATTACAGAGCGCTACCCCTCCTATCCAGACCCGAGAGGAAGAAGAAGAAGTGGAGGAGGTAGCAATAGGGGAAGGACGGATCGTTCGCCTGGGTGTCGGACTAGACACGTCCATCAAGGCAGAACTTGTGTCCTTTCTAGAGAAACACTAGAAGTGCTTCGCATGGAGCCACGAGGACATGACTGGAATCGACCCAGGGGTGATCACGCACAAGCTTAACACCGATCCTAGATTTTCCCCCATGAAACAAAAGAGAAGAAGATTTGCCCCGGAACGAATCCAGGCAGTTGACGAGGAAGTAAGGATGCTACTAGACACATGCAAGATCCGAGAGGGGAAATATCCAGAGTGGCTAGCTAACGTGGTGGTCATCCCAAAGAAGAATGGGAAGTGGTGGAGGGTTTGCGTGGACTTTACCGACCTGAACAAGGCTTGTCCTAAAGACTCTTTCCCACTCCCACACATAGACACGATGGTCGACGCCACCGCTGGTCATGAACTCTTGACATTCATGGACGTCTTTAGCGGCTACCACCAGATCCAGATGCACCCCGAAGATCAAGAGAAAACGTCCTTCATAACAGGACAAGGGACATATTGTTATCGAGTTATGCCCTTCGGCTTAAGAAACGCTAGTGCAACTTACCAGCGTCTCGTTAACCATATGTTCCAAAATCAAATCGGGAAGACCATGGAGGTGTTTATTGACGATATGGTGGTCAAGAGCACGATGGCGGTTCAACACCAACAACATCTCGAGGAGGCTTTCAACATTCTCGAAAAATTCAATATGAAGCTCAACCCTCAAAAGTGCACGTTCGGAGCTCAGTCTGGAAAATTCCTAGGTTACATCGTGACTAAAAGGGGGATTGAGGCCATTCCCGACCAAGTGAAAGCAATAGCCTCCCTGAGATCGCCCAAGAACATCAAGGAAGTACAGAAGCTCGCAGGGAAAATCGCCGCCCTTAACAGGTTCATATCCAAGTCAGCCGACAAGTGTCGTTTGTTCTACGATATACTCAAGAAAAACAAAAGCTTCCAGTGGGACGAACGACACGAGAAGGCTTTCCAAGAGCTCAAGGGCTATTTTTCCAATCCGTTGTTGCTAGCCAAGCCAGTGCCAGGGGAAATCTTGCAACTATATTTAGCAGTATCAGGGAGCACACTGAGTGGGGTTCTAGTCAGGGAAGCTGACGGACAACAAATGCCTATTTACTTCGTAAGCAAGACAATGACTTCAGCAGACACTAGATACACCCCCCTCAAAAAACTAGTCCTCGCCATCGTCATGAGTTCGAATAAACTCCGCCCTTACTTCGAATCGCACATGATCGCGGTACAAACCAGCTACCCTCTGCGACAGGTAATGCAGAAGCTGGAGTTCTCTGGACGAATGACCAAATGGGCAGTACAACTCAGCGGCTACGACATCAAATACGAACCTCGCAAAGCCATAAAGTCGCAAGTCCTAGCTGACTTCGTCGCTGACTTCACACCTGATCTTGAGGAGGCGGCAGACACAAGCACACCCGCTCCTGTCCCAAACGAGACACACGAAACGTGGACGCTCAACACGGATGGGGCTTCCAACGGCAGAGGGATAGCGCTGGGGGTGGTCCTGGAATCAAGCAAGGGAGATAGGCTAGCTCAGGCCGTAAGATGCAATTTCGACGCCACCAACAACTAGGCAGAGTATGAAGCTTTGATCTTCGGATTAGGGCTAGCACGAGACCTAGCAATCCAGAATCTGCAAGTAAGGTGCGACTCTCTCTTGGTGATTAACCAAATACTAGGCCTATTCGAGGCAAAAGATGAGAGGGTGGCTCTTTACCTAGAAAGGCAAAAGCATTAGCGGGAGAATTCCAGCAGGTTACCTTCGAACAGGTACCTAGAGAGAACAACACGTCAGCCGACGCCTTAGCAGGTTTAGGCTCAGTACTCAACCCAAGTGAATACTCTCAGGTTCCGCTAGTACACCTTCTTTACTCGGCGATCGAGCATCCCAAAGAAACCTCCGTGCTACACACGCTCTCGGTAGCCAATCTTGACACACACTTTGAAACAAAGCCTAGCAGCTGGATCAAACCGTATCTAGACTGGCTAGTACATGAGAAGGCGCCTGAGGATAAGACCGAAGCAAGGGCCTTAAAATCCAAAGCTACACGATTCGTCGTCCACCAGGGCGTACTCTACCACAAGTCTTCGTCTGGGGTCTTGCAAAGATGCGCGGAAGGAGAAGAGATAGAGAGTGTTATGAAATAGATCCATGAAGGATACTGCGGGAACCATGCTGGTTGCAGGAGCTTGGCAAACAAGATACTTAGACATGGGTGGTACTGGCCAATGCTACGACGCGACGCCATCAAGTATGCCCAGGAATGCAAGGCTTGCCAGCGACATGCACCAACTTCTCACCAACCCTCCGAGAGCCTACATCCAACCCTTACTTCTTGGCCCTTCATGAGGTGGGGGATGGATATCGTGGGAAAATTACCTCCTTCTACAGGGCAAAAAGTGTTCTTCTTGGCTATGACCGACTACTTTTCCAAATGGATCGAGGCTGAAGCATATAGGGAGATCAAGGACAAACATGTGATCTCCTTCATCAAGTGCAATATCCTCTGCCGTTTTGGAATCCCAGCAACGATCATTTGTGATAACGGTTCCCAATTCATTAGCCAGAGAATGAGAGAATTCTGCCGGGGGTGGAACATCAATTTGGTTACATCAACTCCTAGATACCCCCAGGCAAATGGGCAAGCGGAGTCCTCAAATAAGGTGATCATAAGCAACCTGAAGAAGAGATTAACCAAGTCCAAAGGCAAGTGGGCAGAAGAGCTACCCTACGTACTTTGGGCTGACCGCACTACTCCCAAGAAAGCAACGGGGCAAACTCCCTTTTCTCTGGTATATGGGTGCGAGGCAGTCATCCCAGCTGAAATCCAGGTCCCAACCGCGCGATATGGTCTAGCTACACTCGACCAAAACAAGGAGCAACTCGAGGCAGACCTAGACACGGTCCAAGAGTTACGGGAATCGGCCCACCTCAGAGTAGCTTGATACTAGCAGTAAGTATCCAGGAGCTATAACAAGAACGTAAGAGTTAAGGTCTTTCGAGTCGGAGACTGGGTACTTCGCAAGGTGTTCCAGAACACAGCAGAGCAAAATGCGGGAAAATTGGCACGTGGATGGGAAGGACCTTACAGGATTACGAAGGTTGTAGGGCAAGGAGCTTACCAGTTGGAGTCCGAGGAAGGAGAACCAGTGCCTAGGAGCTGGAATGCCACTCACCTCAAGAAGTACTATTTCTAGAAACCCTATCTCTAGTTACTTAGTTTATTTTTAGAAGGTCTTGGATTTTCTTTTTTCGGGGGGATGCAAGGGGGTTTCTGCACCATCACCCCACTTTTTTCTAGATCATAGTTCTAGTAATTAGCACTAGTTAAGACACTATTTTACATTCTTGTGATTCTTCTGAGTTATGAATGCGATTTATTACAAACTACTTCGTTTATGTTGGGACGCTATCAAGAACGCTTGCGTACTTGTTAGTGTTCCACACAACCGTCCCTTAGTTTTGATATGACAAACTCACTTTGATTCTGATAAAGTTGCCCAAGTGTTCAGGAACGCCGAATTAACAAAGGACAACAAGTGTATGAACGTTCCCTAGGCTTAGGGACGCTAGCTAACAGGAAGTAAGGACCAGCAAGAGACTACTTGAGCAAGGACGGAGTTCCAAGCAAGTAGGAACGCAAGAAAGGAGTCCTTACTCACTAGCCGACAGGATGACATCACTCGACTATGTTTGATCATCCAAGGACACGTGGAGACCGATCCTGTAGCAGAATCCAACACTACGTGGCGGACGATCCTGTAGCAGAGTTCATCAACACGTGGCGGCCGATCCTGTAGCGGAGTTCATCACACACAGCTGGATACAGGAAGCTTCCTCATCACCGCCAAACTCGTGGAAGAAGATCCTGTAGCCACGTACTTGAAGGGCATGATCGTCAGAACGAGAATGACGCCCTTCCCCAAGTCCTATAAATACCGCAAGGCATTTATTGTGACGCTAACGCTTTCAAGAATATTCAGAGAGAATCAAAGAGAAAGCGACTCACTCAAGAACACGAAGAACTAACTCAAGAACTCAAGAACAGTGATAGAACTTGTGTTAGATCGAGTGAGAGTTGTAACCAAATCACAAAAACTATTTGTATCAAGAAAACCCAAAAGGAAAGAGAGAGTTCTGCGAAGTACTGCAGAACGTAGGAATAGAGTCCTTTAGTAGATTGGGCAAGCTTAAGTTGTAGGCTTAAAGGAGTTCTTTACTAGTGAACTTAGGGAAAAGCCAAGTGTCAGAGAACTGTAAAGACTCGCCAGTACAACTGTAAGAACGTTCAATAGAAAGGAAAAGACCTATTCAAAAATCCTCCAAGGAGGTAGAGGTTTACACTCAAGGACTACTTGGTCTTGAGTGGTTCTTCTATAATTCACTGCGTTCATCTATTATCTGTTTAGTCTATTTCCGCTGCAATACTAAAGGACGCCCCTACACCTCGTAGGGACGCCTGACCAAAGGATGCCTTTACTCAAAGTAAAGGACGTCCCTCAGACTAACGATCCAACAGTTTACACACATGAACATATGCTCTTCGAGAGCACACCCTTGCAAATTTCGCACGACACAAAAACCCACACTAGGGTACACGCCTAGTAGCCCCGATCAAGCAACGAAAAGGCAGAAATCCCACAAAACTCGTGGACGTAACGATTAGGCCCATAAGTGACCTAGGCATTTATCGCCAGATATCCCACAAAACTCGTGGACGTAATGATTAGGCCCATAAGAGACCTAGGCAAGTATCGCCAACATTGCAAAACTCGCACGAAAAGTTAGATCCACAAATAAGGCACAAATCGTCTAACATATATGCTAGCACTTAGCGGATTAATCCACTCATACTAACTAGTTGTACAACCCAGGTATACCATCAACATTCGACATCACAAAAACTAACGTTAGCATTTCGTACGAACAAGCTTGTTTCTTACATACAATAACCGCTAAGACGCACTAGGCACCTACGCAACCTTTTTCGATGACAAATATGCTTTCTAAAGACAGTCTCTAGACAGAGGCGGTCTTCACCCAAATAATACCAAGGGCATTGGACCCGCCAACAACTACGTTACCGTACTACGACGACTTTGCCAATCACGTGATTAACATTTTACCAAATGCCATCACTAGACTCCCGCTCTAGAAAACTACATCTGCAAATTCCTCATGCTCATTCAAAGCACGAACGTACCTCTTGGGGTATGGCCCCCAGAATATAATTTACGAATGCACCCCTATGAGGATAAGGGGTACCCAGTCTTACATTAGCATTCACTCGAGTAAAACATCACAAGACGTCTAGAGCTACCTCTTAGCAAAATTGTGGGAACAAGGCATACTCCCAGGAGATAACTGACCGGCAAGGGGTGAGTTCCAGTACCAAACTAACCTAGTCAAGATATGCCTCCAACGCTACCAGTTGGCATGATCGAAATTATTCTTAAGACTAAGAATTCATAAGTCAACGATCAAATACTTAAGCGAACGTCGCTAGATCATAGTATATAGAACCAAATTAGCAGGGCAATGCAGGGGGCCTGTGACTAAGGGTTCATACACAAGGGGTACAACGTTTTCCCCAGTAAAAGTTAAAGTCTTGGCACACAAGCCACACCATTTCATCATCAAGTTTTTTTGGCAAATAACATTGCCAGAATGAATACTTAAACCAAAAGATAGTCAAAAACAAACACAAGGTCTTCACTTAAAAAAGATCACTTAGTCGGGGAAGGGGTCTGCGATGAAAGTTGCTCATCCTTATCTTCTTGTTCGACAACGTCGCTAGAACCCACACCTGGAATATCATCTGCTGGGGCTGGGGAGTTGGCGTCATCATCTAAATCCTCGTTGGGCAAGAAATCTTCTCCTAGGACCTTCAAGCCGGGGGGAAACAAGGCCTCAAAAGTGGATTTTAGCTCCTCCAAGTTCCACCGACCACTCTCTCCACTGGCGACACTCTCCAGAACTTCAATCTTGGCCTTGGTGGAATAATAGGTACCGATCCTTACCACTTGCTGGGTAAATTCACCGGCGCCCCCCTGAAGATCGGCGATCTTCCTTGCCTGAGCAGACACCTCCTCCTGCAACTTAGCAACTTGAGTCCGATGGCTACCTAGCGCCTCTTCAAGAACGCGGTTCTGGCGCCCGGCTTCCAGCGCTGCTTCCGAGGCGTGCTTCTCCTTAGACCTCAGTTGGCTAATCTCCCTCATATGCACTTCCATGGCCAGGGCAAATTCTTGGGTTGCCTACGAGAGACGCCAAAGTAAAAAGCCACGACAATAAGAGATTGGTTAAAAAAAAGAAAAAAAAAAGAAAAAGAGAAGAGGGGTCGCATAAACATACTTTCTTCATAGTCGCCCTAGATCGCGTCAGCGCCTGTTCCATTCCACCCTTGACGGAGGCGGCCCTAGCCTCACCGGAAGTAGACTCAAAGTACAACGCCCCAGAAATCAGTGGTATCTTCCTTGGAAAGATCTATGGTTGGAGGGGTCTCTAGTTTACGCTTTTGGGAAGGGCGTTCTTGTTGAACCTCTTTCTTTGGCACTAGAGGAGGGTTTGAGCTGTGAGATCTTAACATACGTTGCAGCATAGCATCGGTGGAAACGTTCCTTTCACGACCTAACCACACGATGAGCCATAAATCAGATACCTTAGTCAAAAAGATTCACTTAGCACATAAGGAAAAGTATTGCGGGTAGTTTACCAGAATTGGTAGGCTTCGAGGTGCTAGACATCTTTACAGCAAGAAGAGGGGCTTCAAGGTCAGTGGTGGGGCTAGAACTCGGAGTCGGGGCCTCGCCGGCGGATTTTTCTGGTTCGTTGAACACCTTACTAGGGGCACGGTCCTTGGGTTTGACGGTCAGCAGCTCCTTGATAAGCTTCCCACTGGAAGACCTTGAGTTGAAATTCTTCGGCACTACACAAAGTGTCACCCAATGAATGTTAGCGAGATATGGTATCCAGAGTAACAGACCTAGCTATACACGCTAGTAAAAGTCTTAAAACACAAAAGCGACAGAACAAGCAAGGCTCTTACGGGTGGTGTTCCAAGAATCTAGGAAGACATCCTTATGGATTTCCCCAATCTCACCCAAAGAGCGTCTTTCGACAAAGAAGTATCGTGACTGCCATCCCGTGTTAGGGTTCTTGACACTAGGGATCAAGGGTCATGGGTATTTCTAGAATGGACAGAGATCCTACCCGGCCTGGAGGGCACCACTTTGTAGGCCACTAAAAATTCACTCACCGTCATGGCGATTCGTTTCCTAGAAGCTAACTCGTCAATGCACCGGAGAATTCGCCAAGTAGTGGGCATAATTTGGGATGGCGATACTCCCAGTTCTTTGAGGAAATCTCGGATAAAAGAGGAGAATGTGAATTTAAGCCCTAGCGCAAAGGGGAACTCGGTGAAACAAATCCAACCAGGCCGGATCCAGTCTATCAACTCCGATTGCAGGCAGTAAGTGACGGCTCCCGTCGGAAAACCAGCCGCAACAATGATTTCTGCTACATCTGCTAGTTTCAGTTCGCAAGAAAATTGCTCTTGGGGTGTTAAGGAGTTTGAGGGGGCAAAAAGTGGGGGTTCGACCATGGGTGAAACGAACGAGAGTTGAAGGTGAAACTAAACGGAAGAGAGGAAGAAACCAGGTTTGAGAAGACAGATGAAGGCAGAAGATGAAAACGAAGAGTAAAAGAGAGAAGTGCGTACCTTGGTTCAGCAATGAAGTGACGCCTCTGAGCAAATAAAGAGGGGGCTGAATGTTTTAAATAGGGAGTAATGATGATTTGCAACAGTAAGCGGTTTCCAAGGCAGCAAATCGGCATTGAGGGATTTGGTTCAAACCGAACCAGAATTTTGAATTTTGAAATTCAATTTCAGTTTGAAAGGGGTATTCTTGGGCCCTACTATTCAAGAGTCCACGACGCACTTTAGAGTAGCTTGCAAGAAGCCCATCAAGCCCAACGATATCTTTCTACAAGGATGTCCGAATATTGGGTAACGAAGTATACTAATTTGCCCGTCTAAGTACAAGATATACTTAAATTATATATTAAGGCTTATTTCTATCCATTGTAACAAGATTAATATCGTATTTAGGTATAGATTATCTAGAAGATCACGTATCTATCTAGTTATCTTTATATCTTGTAGAGCACTCTATCTTTTAGGCCCCTATAAATACATAGAGGAGGGTCATGCATTGTACGTTACACATTCATACATTACACACATATTTGAATACACACAAGTCTAAATCCAATTTTCGCATTCTTTCCCTTTATTCTCGAGTTCGTATTGCTTAGTTCAAGTCCGATCTAGGCTAAGGAGTCACCAATCATGCTTGGTTGATTTCTAGCTCTAACAAACGTACCAAAAGTGCTCGGTCAAAAAACACTATTTCTAGACTTCCTTGAACCATGTCAGCATAAAAGTCTTGTCAAGATGCCCAAAGGTAATAACCATGATCGATCGATCACAGAACACAAACGTATCAAACTGAACAAATAATGGATACAATTATGGACAAAACATAACTTGGAATTTGAAATCACACAAACAGACTTTCCTTATGCCCTGTGCATATCATTTTTTTTCTAAGAATAAAAAGCAAGCTACTAGTTAAGGTCCTTAAAATCACAAAAAGAGATTTTCCTTATGCAATCACAAAGAGACTTGGAATTTCAAATCACTAGCAATCATATTCTCGATAGCAGCAGTTGGCGGCACGCCAACCCGTGGTCGCCACACCGGCAATTGGCGCTTCCGGTCAAGATTAAGGAGGTTGTTGTTGTAGAAATGACATAACTTTCTCGATACTCAACCAAATTGGTTGACATTTTAAGGGACGAAAGTAGACTACCATAACTACAAGTAGGCTCACGAATCGCTCAATTCAAAACTCTAACGAAGATTTTATGATTTTTCAAAGTTATAAGTCATCTTGGTATTATCCAACTTAATTAACTCAAACACTAAGGTGATCTCGTCCATTTCTCTTGCATTCCAGAAATGTGGTTGAGTTAAAATATTATAGACAACTTCATAATCTATCTTATATGGCAAAATACATATGGAGACCCCCGTACTTGTACAAAATGTGCAAACGGGCCCCCGTACTTCTTTTGTTCTGTTGAGCACATGTACCTATCCAATTTGTTCTGTTGAACACTTGTGTCTCAATTAGTGTCCGCGTGTATTTTACGCCCTCTGTTTAATTGTCATGTAATGACCATGTACCACGATTTTTGCCATAATGTCCACGTAATGCAAATTCAGGCCGCGTAACACTGTGTAATGTCATGAAACACCGTAAAATACCACAATCAATTTTGTTTTAGTTTTTTGTTTAAGGTGTTTCGTGGCATTAAAGAGTGTTACGTGATTTGAATATGCATTACGTGGACCTTAAATGACAAAAATCGTGTTACACGGTCATTACAAGGCAATTAAACAGAGCACGTAAAATGCACGCGAGCACTATTTGAGACACAAGTGCTCAATAGAACAAAATTGGATAGGTACAGGTGCTCATTAGAACAAAAAAAAAGTACGGGGGCCCATTTGCACATTTTGTACAAGTATAGGGGCCTCTGTATGTTATCTTATACTATAATTTGTGATATTACATGTATGTTGTTAAACAAAAATAAATGATGTCAGGTGAATTGTGGCAGAAAATATATGAATAACATGCAAATGAATTATGTGAACTACAAACATAAATATGTGAACTAGAGTAGAAAATATGCATGATTGGGGAGGAATCGAGGATAAAACCTAACAATATCACGTGGCACTGATTAGAAAAATGTCACTACATTGATATTCTACCCCATCAATGTGAAGAACAATATGAAATATTCAAATTACAAATATATATATATATATATATATTTATGCAAATTATGATTATGTATATACGAAATTGAAATAAACAAAAATATGTGACTTATAAAAAATAAATATATGTATATATTAATAAAAAAATATCCTTGCATCAATACTTTACCATACTCAAAGATTGGGCTTAAAACCATTTAGGATCGTTGGTCTTCCTAATCTAATGGACAAGATTTATTTATAACTTACATCTTAAGTGTCATTTTTACCGGAATTAGTCCCATATTAATATATAGGACTTAAGATTACATGCAGACTTTTCTAGGGTGCAAATTGAGGCATCATCTCAGATATTTGATGGGAGAAACATGCAACCCAGATCTCGCATTTTAAAAAATTTAAATTAAAAAAAAGTGGTGACAATTTGGTAAATAATTGGAATGTCATACGGTGAATTGATAAATTGAAAAAGTACACTACTAAGTTGAAAATGTTCACCATGAAACAGTTAAAATGCAAACAGAAATCGAGTGCGCACCCACATGATAAGAAAAAGTGCAAGAAATGCACTATTAGGTTGAAAAAAATGCACTTATAAACTTAAAAAGTGCACCACGAAACTATAAAAGTGCAAGAAGAAATCGAGACCCCACTTATGCGAAGGAAAAAGTGCATCTAGAATGTGGAATCATTTTTTTTGATCAAATAGAATGTCGAATCATGTTACAATGCATTGGTGGGTTGAAAGGGTGCATTGTAAAGTAGAAAAAGTACATCGGTAACTTGAAAAGTAAAGTAGTTTTTCGACATGAGAGTATACCTTTTCAAGTTAGTAATGCAATTTTTCATCTAACAACATGCATCACCAGAAACTTCCAAATATTTACCAAATTGTCACCCTTCCCCTTTTATTCCATAGTCTTTAAAAACTAGATACGGGTTGTATATTTCTCCCTATGACGACTAACCTAATGTCTCATATTACACTCTAGAAAAGTGTCGCACGTGATCTCTAATATGAGATTAGATAAAGATATATAAAATTGTTTAATTGTAAAATTAATAAGGATATAGAACTATTAAAATACAATTATTATTTAGTATGAAATGAATTTAGAGTTAATGTGGAGGTTCTATAGATATTTGTTGAGAATAACTATTATTTGTTGAAATTGATAGGTAATATGCATGTTGAAATAAAATTGAGAACTCGATTTGTTAAGAGCATGTTTATCGGTGTACTTTTTAGAAGAGATGCTTGGATTATATTAATTTTATATTCAAAATTGTGAGGAAGATTGAAGATGCGCTGCTTGGAATTTAAAAGAAAGCATTGAAGCTCGCCTGATTTTAAGCGTGACCCCAACTCAAAGTTAATGCTTTTTTAGCCAAATTGATATCAAAACGCATCGTTCCAACCACATGGGTCTTGTTTTGTGCCTACAAATGAGAGAGGCCAAAGGGGAAGTTTCAAGTTGGTGCCGCGTGTCGCCCTTTGATTGGGCGACGTGTGGTGTTTTATAAAATTAAATATATAATTTATAGCTTCTTATAGTTAAAAAAAATCTACCATAATTCTAGATTGTTTTTCTCTATCTATAGACATCCATATTGACTATATTTTGCATGTTTTATAAATTTTTGGGTAATTTGGATATATTTACCTCCAAAAATAGTCAAATGTTGTTATTTTAAGGTATTTTTATCAAATTTTATTTGTAATTTTATATGAAGGAATTGAGATGCTTTAAAGTTGATTGATAAAATGGTAAAATAGATATGTGATGCTTGGATGATTTGGAAGAGAAAAAGTGTGAATAAGTGGGTAAAAAGAGAGAGATATACCAAACTACTGAATTATTCAAAGGCTCGCAACCCCTCATGGTACTAATCTCAGGTTTTATATGTAACTCGATATACCAAACTACAGATTATTCAAAGGCCCGCAACCTCTCATGGTAGACAATCTTGGATCCCCCCGACGAATACAACAATATTCTGGTGGAGACAAACACAAGTAGCCAAGTAAGCCATGGCAAACACACCGGCAACGGCCAATGGCAACCCATCATCGACGGTTGGTTGCCCGTACTCCACCAATGACTCCATTATATAATTTCATGGCTCAGACATTATCAAGCGTGCAGGTCTAATCAAATCGATGTCATGTATGAGTTCATTTAGATCCACAATGTCCACCTCCTGAGACAAGGATCTGAGTCGTATGATATGTTATATCATTATATGGGCATTGAGGTATGGACCGTATGGTATTCTTCATACACCATTCGTTCACTTGCAGTTATGTGGGAAGTTCAGGCCGGAAAGCCATTCTATGGATTATTAACCGAAACACTCATGTTTACACAGGCACGCAGTTAGTTGAAATTAAGCCTCATTCCAGATTCAGAAACCGGGTCTACAAGGAATGGTACGGTGAAGACCAAGCTTATTTCCTGCAACAGCAGAAAACCAGCACTTGCCTCGTGCTGCAAATTGATTCATCAGGTGAGATGGCGGAGGAACACTGCAGCAGTTGCTAGAGCGCCTCCTGTGATGGCGTTGGCCACGATTCTGTCTTTGTTGTTGTTGTTGTTGTTGTTTGTCACAGCCGTCACCACAGCTCCTGCTAATGCGCCCGCGATCATTGCATTTTTCTGCACCAACACGAGTGCCCATATGTAAGTAAGTAGGTATATATACATCTCTAGTTCACCATGTAACTCGTTCAAGGAGGTTTACCCAATCAGATGTCCCGAGCATCTTTCCAACTCCATATTCCAGTCCTACATAAACTCCCGCGACAGTTCCTGTTTGATAATGATGTCAAGAGAGAGCCTTAATCATCTGGGAATGGACAGAACATGTACAGGAGCAAAATTTGATGTCCAATTAGTAGGATAATTAGGCGTAGCCGTGTAGGTTATCATACATACTTACCCCAAAGAGCTCCTTCCTTGCACATCCTTTTCAACTGCAATGGACCATCAGCGTGCGGGCACACACACACAGACAGTTTTTAACAGCAAGTAAACATTGTTTGTCAAAGGATAAAAAGAAATGCAACGACATTTTTAGCAACTACTGCGATTAAGAAGAGAATCTCAAAGGAAGTCATGTATTCCAAAGACAAAAACCCCAAAGCACGGAAATGAACAAGATCAGGTACAGATAATGTCTTACTGAGTGTTGAAGCCTGCTCTTGGAAACACTTCCTGAACAGCAAGTCAAAAACAAACACCAGTACATATTTAGAGGAAAAAGAAACTCGAAAACATGTACATCAGCAATTAATATATGTGATGCGGGCAGTGGCTTTCGGGAAAGCAAATTCATATAACAGATTTTGAAAGAAACCCAACAAACCATGTCTGCTCATTTGCCAAGCCTCCTCAATAGCACTCTTAGCCAGACCCACCTGCAGAACATACAAACAACATCAATCAACGAATCAAATCAACAGCATCCCCAAAAACATACCATAACAGATTGATTATCCACACAGAGAGGAATCGAACAGATTACAATTCCAATCCAGAAAAAGGCATCGAAGGTGTGATTGAGAAAAGGGTGTCCCATGTCGACGATGGGCGACGAGACCGACCTGCTTCCTAGCGGCATACCTACTTCCCTTTCTGCGTCTCTCTGTCTATCTACGCTGTGGAATACGTGGATGAATAGGAAAAAAAAACTTCGGTCTGTGAATACTTATACTGTACAAAGCAGCCGACATATGATATGATCATCCTCTTTTTTTTTTTAAAATGTTTTGAGCATCCCAATACTCGATTTTGAAGAAATTTGGATCTATTCTAGAAATTCTCTAAACGGGAGGTTGTACTAAATTTGGATCTATTAAAAAAAAAAAACTAAATTTGGATCTATTCTAGAGATTTGTTGTTTGACGGAACATGAACGGGTCAATATGCAAGATTTGGAGGAAATTCTCATGAGTGATTGGCAAAATCGGTCGTTCGGATCGGTTTGAATCGAGTCGTTCGGATCGGGTTCGTTCGGCTCAAACAATTACTTCGGGACTTGTTCAGTTCAGTTCAGGTTCGGATGTTGTTCGGGTCTAGTTCGGATTCAGGTCGTTTTGGATCGTAATATTTCGGATTAGTTTAGATCGGATTAATTCGGATTGGATGTTGTTCGGTTCTGGGTCTATTGTGGTTCGGGCCCTTTTTTTTAGAATTATAAGATCACCCGCAACAGTGAGGTTTTAACGTAAAATAATATTAAATCTCTTTTGTACAATAGTATACTAGTATGAACCTTAAAAGTTAAAACCCAAAATCTGGACTCCTATTTGTGACAGAAGATTTGGGGGAATTTTTTTCGAATTTTGTTTAACTGGGTTTTTATGGAATTCAAAAGTTTGAAATATTTTTTGATTAGTTTAAATGAAAATGGATGGCGGAAATTTTGGATGGCGGAAATGTTGTCCAGTGTTGTCGTTGTTTTATTTCTTTGTCTTCTCGCATGTTCTTAAGTGTTAGTGCAATTCGTATAATGTTTCATTGATGAAATATTATTGGGTTGTGAGAATTTTGTTATTGTTAAAATGTTGTATGAGTTGAGTTCATGATATTTTATTTGAACTATTATTTTTATAAAATACGAGTTGGATGTTTTCATGTTTTCTCGTCATGCCTGCGTTGTAAGATCCATATGTTTCGTTGTCAATCCAGCTTGGTAGTGCCTATTGAGGTCTACTACCGAGTAACGTCTTTTAAAAAGACATGGTGTTATAGGGCCGGGTATTAATTTTACCGGATAAAGTCAGTCTTCGGGTAAAATTTGATCGGACTAGTTTGAGTTTTGATCAAACAAATTTTCGGTGAGCTGGGTGATTCGGGTTACGGTTTAGTTGGATATCGGTTGACCTTGATTTCAGGTTTCTGTTGGTACGGTTAGGGTTGTCAAACAGGTAGGTCGACTTGGATTCGGGTCGGGTCATTCCGGCTTCGATTCATTTTGGTTTCGAGTAAATTTCAAGTATTTTAACAACCGTGTGTTTGGGTCCCATCCGGTTTCAATCGGTGCGGGTATTAATTTATTCAAACAAATTTAGTATTCTGGTCAAATTTGATTGGATTAGTTTGGATTTCGGTTAAATAGATTTCAGGTGAGTTGGAGATTTTGGTTGACACTAATATTGGGTAACTCGGGGTTCAAATGTGACGGTCTTGAGATTTTCACATAGTTGATTCTTATCTCAATGCGTTCGATTACACATTAGTCATATTTCGGTTAGGTTGATGATTTTGAATCGATTGAACTTGATTGAGTCTGTCTTCAATGAGTTCAATTTGGATTGATTCTGACTCCAATTGATGTGATGAGCTAAAGAATTTGACTCGACTTTGATGGAGTAGGGGTGTAAATCTAGTCGTATTTTGAATAGATAAGATTTCAATGAATCTAGATGTCAGATCACTAAACCGTTAGTATATCATTTTAAAAAATGAAGAATACTTAATTTTATAATATCTTATGAAAAGAGAATATGAGGATTAGCTGTGTTACTTATGTATCTATCCAAATTGTGTACTAAATGTATTAACAATAACACTATAAGTTTAAGATATTTGCAAGATTGGCACGAAACATATATGTATAAATCTGTAGTGGTTTTGTTTTAGTTGAATGAATTCTAGCTTTGAGGATTGAACCACAATTTGTGGTCAATTGCGGCTCAAAACTGTTACATAGTACATACTAGTATGACGGATGACATATGATGGATTGACGAGTGTGGCGTGTTTAAGCCTAAATAGCAAGTTTTTAGACTTTGACAAGACAAGGTGACTAAATCTACCCTATAGCATAAGAGCCCATGAGAGATAACAGAGGCAGATTGACGATGCTACCTCTAACTTCAAATTTTCCTTCACCGACGAGCCACAGACGAGGTGGATTCAACGACACTTTGTTGAGCTTGAGTAGATTTTGGGTTCCTTCATCGATTGGTGGCGGGGAAGGACCGGTTGGAGGTCGGATTCGGGTAAACACTAGGTTGATTGGAGGCGGCGACCTTGGTGATTCTAGGGTTTAAGCACTTGAGAAGAAAGAAGCCTCTGTCTATAACTATGAGTTTCTTAGGTCTACCATAATTCGATATGAAAAAACTTATCACATAAAGATTTTCATTTATAAGTAGATTTTCTTATAAAAGGAAAAGGTAACTAGATAAACATCAAGTCTTACTTTGGAAAAGACAAGAAAATAATTATAAAAAAACCTAAATGTCAAACTTATACGGTTTGACAATTGGTTTTTATATAAGAACCAAGGGATCGCCCTAAATCCAATTCAAAGCCTTTTGTAACTAAATCCAAATAATGCATCTTAGCAATCACCAACAATCACCCTTCCAATGGATCCTATAACTTTATACATGTGTCTTGCAATCTTGGAATGTTAACGGCCTTGCATGCAAGTCATCTGCCATTTACATAGTCATAGATCTTCTAATTAATGTGTCATCCAAACGGTTGCTTTCTTCACGCCCACATTAGTCAATGGTAGTGAAGAGTATGATTCTTTCTTACTCCCCACTAACTACAATAGTGTACTTCAATGAGCATCCTGAAGAATTCATTGTCCTAAAGGTACTTCGAACATGTTGCGCCATCAGCTATCTCTAGGTCGTCTTTTTAATCTCACACTTACATCAACTGCTCACATTAGACTCCACATTTTTTTCTCGCAACCATATTCCATGACTAACGCACCACCGACATCATTTACCCTATCATGCGGTCCCCAAAGGGAATTTACCTTCCGTTATTCAGAGTAACCAAAGATATTCTTCATAAATACCCCACAATTATCCAATGCAATCGATATAGGCTCCTATGCAACAACTCTTCGCTCTCATTCATCATTAGCTAATCTTCATAATTTTCCTAATAACACCCACAACGGTCACATCATATGCTGTTATCTTCCCACCCTCCTTTTCCCAAACCTTCATTTGTAATTAAACTTCCCTTAATCAATTCTAAAGAATTACGACACTACACTATGATTAGTTAATTCCCTCGATTCTTATTTCGAGGCCATCGGATCTCAAATCTAGTGAGAAGTCTAACTTTTGTTCCTCCGTACACGATCTACTTATCTCAACCTTTTTCCTTATCGACAGGACATAAATTTTGCCAGAGGTTGGCTTAATGCATTTGCTCTTCCCCAACATATCCTTACTTCGAAAATCAATTGACTTCATGATTTGATCCAACCATTATGGAACTCAGTTTGACCGGTTCACGTAGTCCTTATCAGCCTTATAACATTCTTATGACAATTCCTTATGAAACAAGTTCTTTCGAATTTTCTACATACCCCAAAAGTGTCACGATACTAACATTCCCATGCTCCTTAACTAATATTCTTACACATTTGTTTATGTCCGATCCGGATACACTATCCAACTTGACTACTCAAACTTCCAGTGAGCTCTATCTCATAATCAATAAAGATTGAACACAAATGTCCGGTTCCTACGCTACAACTTATTACTTAACTCTTCCGTCTCAGTGATCTCGTAGAAATCTCAATCTTTTCCCACATGTTAACTTGGTGAAAGTATTTGACAAATTTACTCTGGTGATATCCCAATGATTCCTCACACAAACATCTATCTACACAAGACACCCTAAATAAGTGCAGCACCATGTAGTCTTCTTATACTAGCTCAATTCCCACATCTTCCCGTTTCGCCTTTCTAGCGGGTGACTCTTCAATTACATGCTCCACTATCTTATCTCAATCTTATTTGCAACTTCACTTACAAACCTTTGGTTTTTCTCAAGACTCACTTAACTCTGTCTTAAGTGTCACTTAATAGCCCATATCCGCTTTTTGCCAAGCACATTGTTTTTCCTCGTCTTTCACATTTTCTTGGACTTTGACATTCACGAACAATATTACTTCTTTGTCCTTACGTCTCGGTTAATTCTACTACCTCCATGCTAACTCAAAAGGTGAAGATCTTTGACAACATCCATTTGATAATATCTCAAGGAATTCTCATATAAGCAAACATCTCCACTAGACACATCCAATTGGATCGACGTCATGTCGTCTTCTTATACATGCGCATATCTCAAATCTTCACGTTATTCACCTCTTAGGAGGGTGAATCTCTAATTGCATATTGCACTCACATGACCTCAACCCATTTGCAATTTCTAGCAAACCCTTAGACTTGCTCTAGCCTTGAATGACCTTATCTAGAGCGTCCATCAATGACTCGTACCTGTAGTTTGCTATCTAGCCATGTTGCCCCTCGAATTTCATATTTTGTCAAACTCCAACATTTACGAACAAGATTTATTCTTCGTCTTCAGATCTCCTTTAATTATGCTACCAGTCCAAATCTCCTTCCGTGAGTTAGACGCTATGAATTTTTATTCCCATGCACATTATCTCGCTAAGATTCACTGAACTCACACTACGCTAGAGCCTACTTTTCACGTTCAACTTAGACTACATTCATACCATGTCTTCTCTTTTTATCATGGTAACTCCTACTTCTAGTCATCCCACACACTCACAGAGGACCAGTCCCCTACTATGCATTCCAAAGTCGTGGTCTTGACCCAACTACACCTCAAACCACCAGTCTTGACAACTATGCAATTATCCTTTATTTTAATTCCTCACATCATTTCTACACAAGTAAAGTTGCTCGTGGATAGCTATAACAGTCAATCCTTCTGCTACTTTAAACCTCAAGGTCAGCTTCTCACCACACTTTGTCCACCACATAACAAATAACCTTACTTTTACAATCAACGAGCATCAACAAAAGCTTACCAATACCAGTTTCATAACTTCAACACCTAGATATGACTTATTGCAACATGTCATGATCTCTTCTTAAGACAATCTCTTCTCTTTTTCTTACATTGGCCTCCCATAATTCAGTTGCTTGACGGCCCAAATTTGCATAGTTCTAAGGGGACACGAAACTTCATGTATCAACAATCCTTTTTGCTCCTTAACAACACTCCTTTCATAGTATCACAACTAACGAGCAGAACTATTCATCGCCAAACTTAACTGAGAACTTACACCTGATTTGCTATTCTACATGACGTCCTTTAGCTACTGGTGGCGTAGTCGCAACGTGTCACCTACCCCACTTAAATGCAACATGACTACCCCAATGAAAAAGTTTTGAAAACTCGAGCTGGATTTTAGTTCAAGTTGGACCTCGTGTACACTCGTTGGTCAGTTCCATATGCCTTATTGTCAACCTAGCTCTGATACCAATTTGTAACACCTAGTCTTTCTGACAAGGGGTTACTCAATAGTAGACCTCACGAGGCTCTACCAAGCTAGTTTGACAACTAAACAACTAGATCTTGCAACGCGGGCACAGCGAGAAAACAAGAAACATCCAACTTGTATAAGAAAAGAAATAAAATTTATAGTGTTACAACCCAAGATGTCATGAACCATCCCCCACAACAACACCAGAAACAAACACTAACTAGTATTCTACTAACAAGAACTCGTAACCAAATAGTCTATCAAACTCATGCTTGCAGTATTAGATATACAACAACCATAACTAGTAATTAACTCAGCATCCCAACTAACTACTGTGACACGCTACTGCACTACACCACCATTTCACCGAGACTTGGTCACGACAACCTGAATACCTAAAAATAATTCCCCGAAGGTTCAGATCCTATCCTATCAAATCAGAGTCAACACGACAACTACAAGACGTTTCAAAACATTTTTCTAAGGTCAGCAACCAAGTGTCCACAAACACACACATAACTCTAGTCCATTCCTAAATCCAATTAGTCACACAATCATTTCCAAAGTCCACATGTAGGCACTAAACCATTACTCACATGTCGACGGTGTTATGGTCTGATCACTAAAGTTCTTATGCCTAATGTCGCAAACAAAGTTAATGCAATGCACATTCTTACCAAAGTCATGTAGTGGAGTTATGAATATTTGGATACCACACAGAAAGATATATTTATATCTATTATCTTTGTTGTGTTCATAGATATTTTTCCAATTGATTAGATTGATTTCGGTAGCTTGATTTTCATTGTTTTTGATTACTATATCTCCAAGCATTTCTTCGCACACAAACTTAGAGAATGCTGGGAAGAAATGTCTTTTGAAGAATTGTTCTTTAGCAATGACAGTGAATTCTACTCTTGAATTACGCATGTTCTCAATTTGTTCCTCATCTATGGAGGATTCACCTAGTTGGAGCTGAGCTAGCGCAGTCATTTCTCCTCCAGACTCGAATGCTTCAAAGAAATCAGAGATGTTGGAGCTCTCTCCTTGCATCATTTCATTAACTTCTTCACAATCCGAATCTTCTACCTCTTCTTCCTCCACTACTTCAACAACTCCTTTGTTGTTGCCTAATGCTAATTCTATAGCTTCATCCTCAGATAGTTCAATGTAATCCATACTCCCTAATGCTCTTGCTAATTTATTATTCTTTTTATTTTTGCATTCATTAGCATAATGTTTGGTCTCTCCACAAGCCCAACACTTGCAACTCTTTTTCTTTTTTGGACACTAAGAGGTTTTCCTAAAAAACCTTCTTTTCTTAATTAACAAAGGATTTTTTATATTACTTCTTATGATATTTTTCACCTCTTTGCTTATTGAAACTCTTTCTTGTATAATGTTTTCTTTGATAATCTTTCTTGTCACAACCCCATTCGTTAGGGAATTCTCAGCATGTTAGAAACTGTCGTTTCATTTAATGTGTTCCTTTAACTTCTCGACATTTTTTTCTCAACCCATCTTTTGAGGTATTTCATTCTGTTTCCTAGGGTATCTCTGGACATATACCTTTCTTTCCACTCTTGATAACCGTCACTAATTTCTTCATTGATTGGTTTGGGAAGTTTATCAAAGAGCATTTGAAGATTAATAGGATTTTCACCTATTTTATAGTAGTAATGCTCAAATTCAAAAAAGTAATTGTCTAGATATTTTATATATCCTATTTCAAGGATGTTGAGTTTTCTTTGCCACTCGATAATTTTTTTTATCATCCTCATCTCTTTCCCCAATAAACTCTTCATCTATAGCCTCACAAAGGTCTTTGAACATAGATGAAGATGAGTTATTAGCTCTTAATCTTTCTTTGAATTCTTGTGGTACTCCGTCATACCAGTCAGCATCTATTCCCTCTAGACTATGCTTGATATAGTTTAGGAAGTTTATTGCTCTTTGTGTTGAGGTTTAACACGCTTATCATACTTTTCTTCTAGAAGTCCATTAATTCTTCACGTTTTTGGACTTCATCCAAGTTTAGCGTATAGCCAGTTTCACTTATGGGTTCTAATTTGAGTTCTTTTTTGTTAGGTCCATTATTGAGCATAATTGACTCGACTAAAGTCGTCGTGCCAAAATCAAAGATAAATAACCCAAACTACAAACTAGTATAACATGTAAGTAAGGGGTCGAACTGTTTGAGCCAAAATTCACCCAAGGGAACCTTGACCTAGATCGGGCCTGATCGAGGTGAATCACGAAGAACACGTTTGATGCAAAAGCTTGTGAATTGTATTGAAAGTATGATTGAATGTGTGAGAGAGCGTAAATCTGCTCTAGGGCTTACAATCGATTTATATAGCGCCCTTGAGGATTGATCTATCTTGTGAGAAAAGATATGATAATACAAGATTATATCTAATCCTAACCTTAACGGAATATCATTAAGAGATCTATCTTAGATCTTCAATTCTATCTTGTTCAACCGACTTCTCTCATCGCCGTTTCTCGCGATGCTCTGAAGAAGTTGCGAAGAAGTACCGACCGGGTCTTGATACTTTTGTGAGGAAAATCCGGGCCCAACAATACCCCTAAATGCAGCGTTTGGAATTTGAACTCTTTTAAATTTCGAATGGTGCATTTACTCGATTTGACGTTACGGTCAACCTCGATTTTCGGGATTTTGCAGACTCTCTTCTTAAACCCCTCTCTTCACCATTTCTTTCCACCTTCGTCCCCGCTCTCGTCTTGCTCTTCTCCTTCCTCTTCTGTTTTTCGCTCTTGAACGCTCCAGGTACTACTCCACCCCCTCTGCTTCTCTGTTTGCTTACCATGGCTCCGAAATCTCCCTTTACTTCTTCGAAATCTCTCGGCGAGGAAGACCTCCTTCCTTGTTCGATGACGCGAAATGAAATCGCGGAGTGGGTTGCTTTTGTGGGTTTCCCCAGAGGAACCCGATTCCACGCCCCAACAATCGAAAAGATCGATTGGGTTCGCAAGGGTTGGGTCTGTTTTCTGGATTACCCATTTACCTTAGGCTTGAAGTTCCCCTTTTCCGATTTCATCCGCGAGTTTATTAGCTCCCTAAAGGTCTCCCCTTGTCAAATTCTCCCTACAACGTGGCGTACTCTCGCTTGAATCGACGAGCTTGCCGCAGAATGAGGGCTTAAGATGACAATGGGGGAACTCCTTCTTGCTTACAAAATCGTTCCAGAAAGAGCCGGCCGCATTACCCTTCACGCTAGGGATGTAAGAAACCCTTTAATTCCCAAAAACAAAATGCCTTCCTGGAGTTTGCAAGCCCGATTCTTCTTCATTGAGTTAGAGTCTTTAAGGGGCTTAGATGAAGATGTATTGTCGGTCTTTTAAGATGGATGGAATACGTCTCGTAAGAAACTAAGCTCTCACTTGTTGGTTTTGTTTATCCAATTACTTATGCAAAGCTTAATGCTGATGTCGCTCCTTTTGTATGCAGTTCCAATCGGGATAAATTCTAGGCGAACCAATAGCGGTGTTTGCAAACAGCTGCTGAGGATTAAGACTGAGAAAAGTAAGCCCAAGAAAATTTGCCCCGAACCCGAAGTCTCTGCAGAGGAAGTGGGGGAACCAGACCTTGACGAGCACGAAACCCAGACGGAGAAGACCCCAACATCTTCTGATATGGCAAGCTCTTCTGGAAAGAAATCAGGTTCAATCCTCTTCTCCCCCTGTCTTGGTTCTTTTTTTTTTTCGCCCTCGCTCTGTTGGAGGTATCGCGTTGCTGATTTCGAATTGTGTATAGGTTGCAAGATCGACATGTCCGCTTTCGGTATGGTTAAGAGGCTCAAATCGAGTGGAATTAAGGCAATGAACTCCCCGACCCCTTCTGTGGATTCCAAGAAGTCACCGTCTTTGAAGCGGAAAAGGATCGAGGACACCCCGACCCCTGTTACCGAGAGAAGGGGACCAAAGGACCTCTTAAGCGTTTTTGGTGATAAGTTGTCTCCCAATGTCAAGTCTGAGTTCCAGTCCTTGACTCTTGACGCCGCTTTCAGTCACGTGGGCACTACATTTAGGCTGGTAAGCCTAACCTCCCTTGAAGAATACTTCGAGCTAGTTCTTTCTTCTCTCTTTCTTAAATCTTGCCGCCTTATTCTTACCTATCAAGTTAAGTTCGTTGCAGGCCTTCCAAGAGTTGATGGCCACCAACAGCCGATCTCATGATGAGTTATCGAGGCTGGAGGCTGAAGCTAAAAGTGCGAGGGATGCCGCCGCCGCGTCGGAGAGAAAAGTGCGTAAGCTCCAGTCTTCCGTCGATGCTCTGTCGGTTCAGATGGAAGATCTTCAAGCCGAGAAGGCTTCTCTGGAGTCCTGGATGAACGAGGCGAAGAAATCGGCTAAGCACTTCGCGAAAGTAGTAACCCAGGTGGCTGGATACTATACGCTAAAGGTGCGGGTGGAACTTCTTCAAGACCAGGCGGAAGGGAGAGGTGCGAACTGGGTACTTGCCACGGAACAGGAATCTCTAGAGGAGTACTTCCCCTCTTGCAACCCTCCTCCTGGTCAAGAGTTCTTGGAAACTGCCGAGTAGGTGGCCGAGAAAGAGGACTCCGAGAAGACCAAAGAGGCCGAGATCCCTGGAACCGCGGACGAGGATGCTGGTGGCGAAGATGATGCGGCGGTTAAGGACGACGTGGAAGGTGCCAAGGCTGATGATGCAAAGGCCGAAGAGGAGGTGAACCCCAAGGAGGACTAAAAGCTCCTGCCTCTTTATCGTGCTCACTCTATATTTTTCTATTGTGTTAGAACTATCTGGGTCGTTTAAGACTTCTTTGCTACTTTTATGGCTAGTGAGCTAATACTCTCTTAATATTTTTGGTCGTAGGCCGAAAAAATATTGTCCTTAATCGTTTTGACGCCCACTGTATGGCGCTGTTTGGTATTGGTCGTGATGTTTTTATCACTTTGATTTGGGTTTAGTTGGCAATTTTTGGTGGGTGGCAATGGTTTTTTGGTATTGATTTAGTTCCGTGCTTATGATGGTTTGGATGCGTTAGTTGATCAGCATCCGGAGAGAGCGTTATGTGACTCCCTCCCTAGCGCATTGTCATTGCGAAATAGGATTTCTACTTTTTTTTTTTGCGCTTAGTTTACTGCAAAGGTCCGTGCATAATTGTTTATGATTAGGCATCCTTTGGATCCATAAGTTTAGTCCTTAGGATGTATTGTTTTCACGGCGTCCCGCGAAATGTGGCCTTGGGTTTATCGTTGCTATAGCTTTCCCCTTCCCGTACTAATCCAATGTGACTACATTGATTGGACTTAGATGGGGGGTAACCAAATTATGGGTTACTTCATCACGTTGTATGCGTGACGACATCGTCATGTTTAGACGGTACAACCATTTGAACGTACAGTGGTTAGTTTAAGTAATGTGCTTTTAGTCGTGTGCAAGCTTCGATCGTAAAAGATGTTTTGTACGAAATGATTTTGAGTTGTGGGAGAGTTGTGATCTCGCGAAACATACCAAATCATTAACAAAGACAAATTCTAGATTGTGTACTAAAAAACGATGTATCGACGTTGGGGGTGGCGACCCATGCGTCTTTTATTGAAAAGGAAACAACTAGGTCCTCTTTAAGTGCGTTGCGTTCCAGCTTCGGGGGACTGCTTCGCCGTCTTTGGACTCCAACTGGTATGCTCCATTCCCAGCTATCTTGGTGATCTTATACGGCCCTTCCAAAGTTGGTCCCAATTTACCGGCGTTGGCTTCTACGGTGTTTTAGAACACCTTACGTAGGACCCAGTCTCCCACTTGGAAGCATTTAACGCGAACATTCTTGTTGTAACTCCTTGCGACCTGCTGCTTGTATTTTGAGATGCGTGCATGCGCTACTTCTCTGAGTTCTTGGACCGTATCTAGATCAACTTCTAATTCTTCTTTGCTGCTTGTAGATGTGGTGAGCCCGTATCGAGCGGTAGGCACCGTGACCTCAGCTGGTATGACGGCTTCGTAACCGTGCACCAAGGAGAAAGGTGTTTGGCCGGTCACACCTTTGGGTGTAGTGCGGTCGGCCCATAGGACGAAGGGTGGCTCTTCTGCCCACTTCCCCTTGGCTTTCGCCAACCGCTTCTTCAAGTTGTTGATGATGACTTTATTGCTCGCCTCGGCCTGGCCATTAGCTTGAGGGTACCTGGGTGTGGAAGTAACCAAGTCAATGTTCCATGCCTTGCAGAAGTCGCACATCCTTTTGCTTATGAATTGGGAGCCGTTGTCGCAAGTAATCTCCGCTGGCACTCCGAATCTGCTCAAGATGTTTCTTTTATGAAAGAGATGACCTGCTTGTCTTTGATTTCCCGGAAGGCCTCTGCCTCGATCCATTTGGAGAAGTAGTCTTTCATTGCCAGGAAGAATACTTTTTGCCCCTTGGAAGGGGGTAGTTTCCCTACGATGTCCATTCCCCATCTCATGAAAGGCCAGGGGTTAGTTGACGGGTGGAGGACTTCTGGCGGCTGGTGAGGTACTGGGGCGTGGCGCTGGCACGCGTCGCAAGACTGGGCGTACTTGTTAGAGTCTTGACGGATGGTGGGCTAATACCACCCCTGCCTAAGAATTTTATTGGCCAAGCTCCGACCCCCAGTGTGGTTGCCGCAATCTCCGCTATGGACTTCTCTCATGACCTCTTCAGCGTCTTCTTTCTCTATGCATCGTTGTAAGAAGCCCGCAGCCGATTTGTGAAATAGGATCCCATCGACGACGGCGAAACGTGTCGCTTTTGACCTCAGAGCCTTGGCCTCGTCTTTATCCTTAGGAACTTCTCCTTTGACGAGCCAATCGAGGTATGGCTTAGTCCATCTTGATTCAGTTTCTCCTTTCGTCTCGTCGGGATTGTGATACTTCTCTGATACCTCAGTCTTTGGTGGAGAGTCTTTGGTTCGTGCCGCTGATACCCCGGTGATGGCCGATTGTAGCAAGTGGACCAGTGGCACGCTGCTGAATTATCGAGGGTCAAGAGTCGATCCTAGCCCTGCTAGGGCGTCAGCCGAAGCGTTTTGTTCGCGAGGGATCTGCTCAAATTCAATTTGGTCAAATTTCTCGGATAGTGTTTTGACTATTCCGAGGTAGCTGATCATCCTGTCATCCTTGGCTTCGAAGACTCCTAGGATCTGGTTGACGATGAGCAGGGAGTCGGCACGTACCTTGATCCTCTTGATGGACAAGTCGGTGGCTAGTTCTAGGCCGAAAATGAGGGCTTCGTATTCCGCTTCCTTGTTGGTTGCTTCGAAATCGCATCTTACTGCCTAGGCTATCATATCCCCCTTTGTCGACTTTAGCACAACCCCCAGTCCTACTCCCTTTATGTTCGAGGCTCCGTCAGTGTGTAGCAGCCATTCTTCCTCGGTATCGTTGTTGGAGGCAGTTAAGACTTCTTCGGTTGCACTTTCTTCGAGGGTTGGGGTGAAGTCGGCAACAAAGTCGGCCAGGACTTGTGATTTGATCGCTCTCCTCCCTTCATACCTGATGTCGTATTCGCTCAATTGGATCGCCCATTTCGCCATCCTTCCTGAAAATATATGCTTTTGCATGATCTGCCGGAGTGGGTAGTTTGTCAGGACTACGATGGTGTGGGACTCGAAGTAGGGTCGTAGTTTGTTCGAACACATTACCACCGCCAGCACCAGCTTTTCTGTCGGGGAGTAGCGCGTTTCCGCCGGCACCATGGTTCTGCTCACGAAATAGACTGGGACTTGTTGGCCTTCTTCGTCTTTGACGAGTACCCCGCTCAAGGCGTTCTTCGACACTGCTACGTAGAGCTGCAAGACTTCTCCAGGGACTGGTTTGGCTAACAACAAGGGTTTAGCAAAATACTTCTTTAATTCCTCGAAGGCAGCTTCGTGTTTTTCGGTCCACTGGAAACTCTTATTCTTCTTTAGGACTTCGTAGAACAGCCAGCACTTGTCTGAGGATTTGGAGATGAACCGGTTTAGAGCGGCTATCTTTCCAGCTAACTTCTGTACGTCTTTCACACTCTGGGGGGATTTCAGGGAGGCAATTGCTCGCACTTGATCAGGGCTAGCCTCAATCCCCCGTTTGGTCACAACATGCCCCAGGAAGGTACCCGACTGTACTCCGAAGATGCATTTTTGCGGGTTTAGTTTCATGTTGTATTTCTCCAGGATTTTGAAGGTCTCTTCGAGGTGGCTCCTGTGTAGGGAACTTTCTGCGCTCTTTACCACCATATCATCAATGTATGCTTCCATGGTTTTACCGATTTGGTCCGTGAACATCTGGTTGACTAGTCGTTGGTATGTTGCCCTGGCGTTGCTGAGACCGAAGGGCATCACCCGGTAGCAGTAGCTGCCCTGCCCTGTAATAAAAGAAGGTCTTCTCTTGGTCTTGTGGCTCCATCTGAATTTGGTGATAACCGCTGAAAGCGTCCATGAAGGTTAGGAGTTCGTACCCGGCCATGGCGTCTACCATAGTGTCAATGTGGGGCAGAGGGAATGAGTCCTTGGGACAGGCTTTGTTGAGGTCGGTGAAGTCTACACATACTCGCCACGTCCCATTTTTCTTTGGTACCACCACTACATTGGCTAGCCATTCTGGGTACTTCACCTCCTTGATCTTCCCTGTTCACTACTAGGAAAAGGGGTTTTAACGACCAACAATTTTGTCATTATAAGGTATGAATATCGTCGTTATAAACTTTTAACGTCAACATAAAAGTCGTCGTTTGTTCGTTGCAATAGCTGCCGACGTTATTGGTTATAACGACCATGTTCGTCGTTAACTACTAACGACGACATCCAAGCTCGTCGTTCATCATTAACATCGACATTATTGTTCTTCGTTAACCAATAACGACAACATGCTCGTTTGTCGTAATTTAATTAAGGATGAGCGGGCATATGGTCGTTAAAACAATAACGAGGAGCAACAATGGCGTCGTTAATGTTTACCGATAAGTTGCCATACGGTCATTTCTAAATAACGACGAGGATGCAAGTCGTCGTGTTGAAATAATGAATAACGACAAAGTCATGGTTGATAACGATAAACTCGTTTATCGTTAGAAACTATCAAATTTATTGATAATATCGTCGTTAATGTTTGTTTAGATTACTACTACCACATCTAATAAAACAATGCTCTTATATATTTATAATATACCATGAACTAAAAGGTTATAAATGAAATAAATTAAGCATAAAATTAACATAATCATAAAATGAGCCCAGTTTCAGTTCTCTTTAGCTAGCATAAGATAAAGCAATCTGATTGGCAACAAAAATCTCAATTCCAATATTGGGAGTTTCTACAAGTTCGTTCATGTGAGCAAAACTGAAAGCAAGAAATCTATTTAGAAACATATAAAACTTGCTAGTGCAACAGTATTGAAATAGTAAAGATAACAGCTCCAGACACAAAAGGGAGGGTAGAGTTTCACAAGAATGGTTCTTTTTCAGCCTCCTCTTCACTGGTCACTGGGCATGTTCTCGATATTATCAGAATCACTTGTGTCACACATTCACATGATCAGAAAAGAACAGTATGAGCTATGAAATTCCTTGCACAATGACTTGACATAAACACGAACACGATAGAAGTGATAGAACCATGAAAGTACCTGGGTCAATGATGCTGAGACAGCAGACCCTGTAGTATTTCCCACATGCTGTTCCCAAATCAACGTTGTTTGCACAAAACAAAAACAGACAGTAAGAACATAGGCAACAAGATCCTAAATTTAAGCCACCGCCAAAGAATGTGCAAAATGAAAGCATAATTTTTGGCTTTGAATAGACCAGAAGGTTATGTAATAGTGTAACAAACAACTATTACAGATTACTTAGACGCACAATCTCGAATGATAATGGAAATAGCAATTAGTTTTCTACACCTAAACAATACATAATTGTTCCTTCACCACACTGTACTCACGAAGAAACTATAGAACCAACTTTTAGAAGGATGAAATCTGCACAACAGATAAGGGAAGTAAGGTACTTACTTCTGTTGTAGTGGTGAACTCCAACCTTCGCCAACATAGCGTAGTATTCAATATCAGACTTTCTCAAGGGTGGGCCAAGGTTGGGCAGTTGTTGGAAATTATAACCAGCTTAGCTGAAAATATATTAGGCACCATTAACCAAAGCAACAAATACTTCAAACTCATGTGGGCACGTACCACAAAAATCCAAAACAACAAAGAAGATTTCCTCAAAAAGTAGAAATTTGTACGCTATTAATAGAAAACATTATTACAAATCAGGGATATATATACATGCCAGTAGGAAATTTAAATCCATTACATCATATCCGATGAATAAAAATATATAGTGTAAGATTTTTAAAGAATACCTTTATCCAAATGATGTTTTTAGCTACTATTGCAGACCAAATTGAGTTTCTGGTTGAGTTTCCTTAAGATTTTCAAAATAAAGATAAACAAGAAAACAAGCAGAGATATTAATAAGCAAAAGGTATTTTTAGCTACTACTGCAGGTCAAATTGAGATATTAATAAAGATAAACAAGCAAACAGTATTTTTAACTACTATATCGGGAAGGATTTAAATAAGTATTGTACACCCAGACTTGATACTAAAAGGGCTTAGTTGTCAAGCAAATAAAAAGGTCTGGTGAACCACAGCTTCTGCAAGTACTGAACGAGATGATATAAATCACATGAATTCTGTGGAATTAGAGAGGCCTGACTGTACTTGAAAAATAATAACATCAGTTTTCTATATTTGCTAATCAAATTGATGATTTTCTACAAAAGTTAGAATCATTTCCTCCATGTGAGAAATCCCTAAACACCCAATGACAAGAGAAGAATAAGATATCCAGCAACTGATCCTAATAATGCAAAAACAGAAACTTAAATATTTTCAATTCTCTGAGTTCAAATTTCACCAACTCCATCAACAAAAATTATTTTTAGCATCCAAACATGGGGAAAATGAGAGTTCACAACCAAAAGCTACTTATTTCATCTTTTGAAACATAAATTGCATGCACCAGTCTACTAGCAACCACTTATACAAGTACTTGCAAATGGCACACCAGATTAGACGTGCAAAAGTATATGAGATCACAGGCCATAGAGACACCACCGAACCGATCAAAGAAGCCAGGCTATTCACATTAATTGAAACCAGAAAAGCCAAAACCTCACGGCAAAACCTTTTCCTAAGCTACCATAAAATAATTTAGAAATAATATTAAATCAGAAAAACAGCTTTAACAAGACAAATGTAGTAGTTATAAACATTGTCTAAATCACGACGGCTCCAAAGAACTTCTGCTTTTGGTTTCCTTCCTTTCATGAAATTGATAATCTATGGATATTCTACAAGGAAATAATATCCCTGTGTGCGGTACATTGATGCTATTACTTGGTGTGGTGATCATAGTGATGCATATATTACATGCCTAACCTGCATCATTATCAATATCATGAAAAGAAGGGTTTATGGGAGATACTTGAGCCATAAAAATTAAATTGGAAAATTTCCTTTTTGTCCATATTTCGATAATGAAACTTATTTTCCCCAGTCGATATAAGACATTGAATTTAATACACAGTGCCTTTATAAATAAGCAACAAATGGATTGCCTTCATTTCATGTGGGTCCGTATTGTATATAGTTTTTCCTTGCAAGCTTTCAACAGATAATAAGAGAAAAGTGAACTAACTAACCAGAGCATCATATAAACTATATGTACTAAGAACTCACAGGAGTGAACAGAGAAGGCAGGTATTCTTCAGCATTCAAATAATCTCTATCTTCCAAGTCTCCAAAATGCATTACTACAGTCCCATCACTTGGTTTCTCTGACATGATTTGTCTATTTCGCAACTTGGGAGGAGCTGGAGTATTACCTGTAAAAGTGAAAATCCATGTATTATATAAGGAACACAACGGATCAAGACACTAGACTAGGTTGCTTGAAGAAAACCTTACCCAGAACCGTTCGATCTGGAAGATTGAAAGACAAAACCCTTAGTAATAGTGGATAGGCCAATCCTGACTTCTTGGGAAGAGAAGGCGTGGGACTTTCTGGACAAGTCATCAGCCTTGGTCCTTTTACAGTTAAGTTTATACCTGTACCTAAATTGTGAACAAAAATTATTACAGAGAGATTAAGATAGGTAACAGTTCTGGGTATTATCAGGTACATAGGACATACATCAAATGACAAGTAAAACTACAACTAAGAAGACAAGAACAATACAGTAAAAAAGAAAAAAAATAATAAAATAAAGAAGGCAAAAAAAGAACAAGCAATACAGTAAAGAAGACGAAAAACAAGCAACCAACAATCACAATTCAGACTCTGAATGTACCTTGCAGCTACCACCTCAATCTTGGAAAACTTCTCTAGCATAGAATGATCAACCAATGTACCAGTGCTAATTGAAGGACTAGCTGCACCCATAGGAATGCTCATGAATAAAAATAAATACAGTTATAGAAGTATTATTCTAGTCACATGTCCATGCTAATATGCTATATAGCCTCAAAGAATAAAGCTCTGAAAAATATAAGACAGCCTCAAAAGAAGAAATGATAACTATACTACCTACCTACATCACCCAAATCCATAAAGAAGCGAAACACAAGGCCATTATCGCTCTTAACATCTCTATGCAACATTTTCTTCATCCACCCTGGAGTTCTGTAAACCATATGAAAAATCATGAAGTGCACATATTCTCACTAAGGTGGCTTGAATCTTGTATCAGCCTTTAGCTAACAATAAGTTTCAACATAAATTAAACTTTCAGCTTCTAGAGGGGATTCCAATTAGCAACATCAAATCAAAGTTAGACAATTTGATCGAGAGAGATAACCTCTTAGAGGAAAGGGATGTCATAGTGTAAGGAAACAACCATAAGCCCCGTCCTAGTGAGGTCGCACATACTGAAAACCTGACCAACAAAGGCCGGCCTTCCAACAAAAGCAAAGACAAGAAAGAAAAATCCGAAATTGGATAAAGAGTTAGGAAGAAAGGGTAAGAAAACAAGAAACAGAACAAGTATAAGAGAGGAATTATGGAAAGGATTCCTGAACAAGAAGATGAGAAGGCGAACAGTCCGAAGATCAAACCTCTGGTAACCGGAAGAAAGCGCCTGCTGAAACTCAACATCTTCAATAAACCCGCTCCGATCCCTATCCACCATCTGGAAGGCCCGGAGCAACTCCGGGTCAACACCGGGTTGCTGCTGACCCGACCTTGACCCGTATCCGTAGTAAGAGGAGGAAGGCGGATAAGCGTTGCCCTGTTGTTGAGGCAGTGGAGGGCGGTTTTCGGCCGGATGCGAATATTGGTGGTTGTGGTGATATTGAGTGGGGATGGGCGGGGCGGATGGGTTGGAGGAGTTGGAAGAGTAGGCCATTGTTGATTTGGTTGAAACAGCCACCAGGAGAAGAAGAAGATGATTTGGATATAAACAAATAGAGATTGGAGGAGGAGGAGCAGGAGGTTGTTTCGTAGACGGATGATAGTCCAAGTAATTTTCACGAACAGCCATATAGTCACCGTCGCAAAACCCCAGGGCGCCTTTCTCTTTCTCGTTCTCTCCATCGAAACCCTAAATCCCCTTTTTCTTGTGAGTTGCAATGAAGAAGAAGCAAGAATCCCAGCCGGTTCCTCTTCGTCGATACGTGTCGCCTTCTGACGAGACTTTCATCTACAGTTCTACGGTTCCTTTTGGTCGGAAGGTGAGGTCTTGCCTTCGTCTCCTCCCCAGCCGTCCAAGGTTTTGAGAAGTTTTTCACCGTAGAGAACAGATATTGATTTGGCGTAAATTTTAGAATTCAAGTGAAAATTTGCCTTGACGAATAACCCACCTATATCTTTAATCTATTAACGACGTCTTGAATTTTTAGTATTTTTAAAATATTTTGTTCAATAACAATAACGACGGTATTAAAATCACATCTAGTTTACTTTCAGGGTTATTACGACCAACATTTATATTTCTCGTTATAAAAGGGTATATATACCTTTAACGATAAACTTTTCACTTCGTCGTTATAGCTTGGTCGTTAAAAACCCAATTTCTAGTAGTGGTTCCTAACAACTTCCTTACTTCTTCTTCGATCGCCTGGACCCGATCCGGTGCGAACCTTCGCCTTTTTTGCTTGACTGGTGGGTGTTCGGGGTTGACATTGAGTTTGTGTGTGATGATGGAGGGGTCAATCCCTGTCATATCTTCGTGGCTCCAAGCGAAACAATCTTTATGACATTTCAGGAACCTTATTAATTCTTCTTTGATTGCGGGTTCCAACTTCTCTCCGATCCTGACCACCTTGCCTTCTTCGAGGGTCACCTCCTCCGCTTTTTCTTCAGTTTCGATCTGTGCTGGAGGAGAGGTGACGCTCTGTAATTGCTACGCTTCCGGTCTTAGTGTGGTTGGCTTGAGGGCTGCTTTGTAGCACTCCCTGGCCAACCTTTGATCCCCGCGGATCTCCTCTGTTCCCCAGGGCATTGGGAACTTCACAGTTTGGTGGTAAGTAGATGCGACGACTTTCATGTCGTGTAGCCACGGACGCCCTAGGATGACGTTATAGCAGGAGGGGCAATCCACCACGAGGAAGTCAACCTGCCTGTTGATCCCTTTGGCAAAGGTGGTGAGGGTAATGTCCCCCAGTGTGTGCTTGACTTCGCCGCTGAAGCCTACCAGTGGCACCGGGTGTTTGTGAATGTCGCTCTCGGTTAGCCCCATCTCTTTCAAAGCATCGAGCGTCATTAGGTTGGTGGAGCTCCCGGTATCAATTAGGACTCTTTTCATTAACATGTTCCCCATATGCAGGGATATTACCATGCCGTCGTGGTGGGATTCGGCGGAAAAGTCCGCGTCACTGTCGTCGAAGACAATAGCGGGTCCCGTCGATCCACCACTGGTGCGTCCAGATTGGCGTGGGTGACCAAAGCTGCCCTCGCGTGCGTGACGCTTTGTCGGGTGAGGCCGCAGATGTTCGAACCCCCTGAGATAACATTGACAACTTTGTCGGGTGTTGGGGGATCCCTCCTTCTTCTTGGTTCGGACTGTAGATTCTCTACTACTTCTTTGGGCACCTGGGCATCAGGTGCTACATCCTTGATTCTTCCTTCTGCGATAAGGCGAGATAATTCCTTCCTGAGCATGATGCAGTCTCAGGTCCAGTGGCCGTGGTACTCATGGTAGTCGCACCACTTGGTGGTGTCTCTGTCGGCTTTTGGGGCTTTGTCCCTTCGTGGCCACCTTACGTACTCCCCTTGTTTCGCCATGTTTCGCAGGAGCTTGTCCGTGGAAATATTGAGCTTGAGTGAATCCAGCGACGGTGGTGGTGGGTCACGGTTTTGATCGTCTGCCTGTCGTGCCCTGACTGTATTCACCTGCCCGTGGCTAGGGTGTGAATACGGGTGTGCTCGACGATCCTTTCTTTGATCAGCCGAGCCTTTGTGGCCATCGGCTGGACCCCTTTTCTCATACTTCTCAACTTCCGAAGTTCTTTTTCGTAAGGTCCTATCTTCCTCTAGCCTGACGTGAGCTAGGGCTCTGGCTTGAACCTCTTCAAAGGTGTAGCATGGGTGTTTGGTAAGCTCTTTGTATAGGCCGCCATCGGGGATGATCCCCCTGCCTAAACGCCTCCACTGCGGTAGTAACATCACAAGACTGTATCGAGACTTTATCACGGTTGAATCGTTCCAGAAATTCTCTGGTAGTCTCTTGTTGTCTCTGACGGATCCGGTAGAGATCGCTGGACTACTTCTCGAATTTGCGGCTGCTGGCAAACTGGGTGCGAAAAGAGTCCGATAGTTCGGCGAAAGAACCAATGCTACCGCGTGGTAGTTTTATGAACCAAGTCAGCGCTGGACCCGTCAAAGTTGTGCCAAACACCTTACACATCACCGCTTCCTTGGAGTACGACGGGACTGCACTCGTCATCATCTTCTGCTTATAGATCGCGACGTGCTCGTCAGGATCGGATGTGCCGTTGTACGGAGTCATGTTCGGCACGGTGAATTTCTTTGGTATCTCCACCCTGGTGATGCGGCGGGAGAAAGGGGACTCGTCGAAGCCATCGGGGGGCTTCAGGTTCCAAAGGTTGGAAACTTTTCCGACCGATTCGAAGTTGATCAGCGATGACCCCGATTTGCTCAGTTACTTTCCTCCGTATGGTTGCTTCAAGGTCTAAAGGCCTTCGCCTTTCAAAATCCTCTTCGTCGGTCTCCCCTTCATCCGGCCAAGTATCCCGAGGTGGTGTTCGGTGTCGCCTAGCCTCTGACCGGGGATTCTTTGGTGGATCTACGTCAAGGAGAATTTCTTCACGGCGATGCCGGGTGAAAGCCCGCGGGGCGTCTTCTTACAGCACCGGTGTTCTATCATGTGCGTTCAGAGCTTCGCCACCCTTGGATGTTCCTTCTCCTCTGTCAAAGTCGAATCTTCTAACTATGCCCTCAGTGCGGCGATTAACGCGAAGGGACCGGCGTCCCGTGGCCATGACCTCATGTTGTTGTTTCAACTGGCTGTTCTCTCGTGTGAGGCGCTCTACATGGGCATCGTAGAAGCTCTTTTGGTCGCTCAGCTCTTTCTGGAGCAGTTGCATTCGTTCCCGGAGGTCGGTCATCTCCTCGTCCTGCGACCGGTTTCCGGGAAGTTCGGGATTCTTGCCGTGGTCGGAAAGGGGAGTTTTGGGAGTCTCGTTTCCGTCGCCTGACATTGCGATTGGAAAGTTCAAGTTGGTGTTTTGAACCGTATGTTCTTGTGTGATTGTTCTGATCACTGCCCCACGGTGGGCGCCAAACTGTTTGAGCCAAAATTCACCCAAGGGAACCTTAACCTAGATCGGGCCTGATCGAGGTGAATCACGAAGAACATGTTTGATGCAAAAGCTTGTGAATTGTATTGAAAGTATGATTGAATGTGTGAGAGAGCGTAAATCTGCTCTAGGGCTTACAATCGATTTATATAGCGCCTTTGAGGATTGATCTATCTTGTGAGAAAAGATATGATAATACAAGATTATATCTAATCCTAACCTTAACGGAATATCTTTAAGAGATCTATCTTATATCTTCAATTCTATCTTGTTCAACAGACTTCTCTCATCGCCGTTTCTCGCGATGCTCTGAAGAAGTTGCGAAGAAGTACCGACCGGGTCTTGATACTTTTGTGAGAAAAATCCGGGCCCAACACGAACCCAAGTAAAACTAAGGTTTCTAGTATTAACAAATTTATCAACCAAAGATAGGGGGGAAATCAAAGAGGTATCTAAATTAAACTAACCTAGAAAGCAAATAACAAACAACTAAACTAATAGATAAGAAGCAAGTTCATTCAAAAGATCCACTCTGAAACAATCACTCGATCATATATTCATCCATTGGTTTCATTCACACCTATGGTTAATTCCTATCCTGATCATTAACAATCGCAATTCCACGGTCCAAGAAATTCTATAACCCTAGGCAAGGACGCTTAACCTAGAATTAACATAGAGAACAAGGACATGCGGGATACATGCAAGAACAATCAAGCAACGAGTCAATTGCAAAAGCATACTCTTGCATCCAAAATATCTCTTTCCCGCTTCTCCATGGTAGAGGACTTCTCATGTAATTGCGACAATTCAGCTTCCTTGGAGGTAAGTTTTGTCTTGTAGAGGCAGAGATCAGCAGAAACTTTATTCAAAGAGGCCACATCGACTACACTCGTCAATTTAGCTATTGCTGCAACTTCTTCAGAAAAATTATGGACTTGAGCAATAATCCAAGACAAGTTGGACTCATTGATCTTTGCAGCTTTGGGCATGATTTTTAGTGTCTCTAGATCATCGGAAATTTCACCCCTTATGGACGACATGTATTGAACAGTTTGAGCCTTCAACATGGTCTCAGCGATTTCACGCACACTAGCTAGAAAGGCTTCACGAACGTGTCCTTTGACTGGGGACGAAAGCATACATTTATAGATAATGGCACGATTTCAAGAGGCACAATATTCAATGGAGCAGGTGATGACTTTGGAGGTTGGGCTTCAGGGATCGTTATAAGTGTCGTATCAGTATGAGCCACAGTAGGAGATGAGGTCTTTACTACATCAGTTGCTGCACCGTTGTCTTCAAATGTAGGACTCGGTTCTGGCTCATAATCAACCTCTTCTTTAAGATAAGCCTCTTCAGATTCTTTTGGAGCCTCCACGTGGTTAACGGAGTTAACACGTTCTGAAGTTTCTCGAAGAGTGTGATCGCTCTTTTCTTGCAGATTGGGTTCTTCAAAATCTCTTCGTTCGCTCATAGTATCCACGTCAACAGCAGGTGTAGTGAGCGAGTCAAAATCATGGTTACCCTCTTTCCTCAAATCAGATTCATACGACTCTGTTTGTTTTCAAGGCTTCTTTCTTTTGAAGTGCACATCATCACTTAAAGATTCCTCCCTGTCGGGTCTTTTATTTGTCAATGGAGAAATTGCTGGTTGGACTAACGACTCGCCTGAGGACGCTGAGCCGCGGTCAGAAGCTTCTACATGACCTCTTATATTAGCAACGACTCTTTTCATATCGGTGATGGTGTAGGTTATCTCTCTCAAGTGGGTCTCTTTCCCGGTCAATATAGTGTTGACTTTCTAAATCGATTGGCTGAGATAAGGTTTAGAGACCTTTGCCCACCACATGCAAAAGCTGGTGGTGCATGTCCCATGAGAGTCTGACCCTAAGGAATCATATATTCAGCACCAGTGTTCCTCACAAATAGTCGATCACAACAACGAGCAATGTCAATTAAGGCATCCCGAGACCTTGAAGGAAGGCCAAATTGTAAGGAATTTATGGGAACCCCTTGGTCGTACCCAAGTTGACGAGCGAACCTAGCTGGATAATAGGGCTCTAAAATCAATTTCCTACCAACCCTAACGGGTAGAGCGCTTAAGCGTATGTAAAGCAATTGCTCAAAGTCAAGGTCTGAATTCTCCATAAGGTCAACTTTAAGCACACCTTCCTCTTTGGAATCATCTCCAAACACAAAGAAAGTTGATGTCAAGCGACGAGCTCTGAGGTTTGTAATAAAAAATGATACATTGTATCGTTGATCCTTTGATGGAGTACTCCTTCGGTGTTTGTCAATAAAAGAGGCTCAGCATATTCTTGCACATACCCATTCGGGTATATGTGGGGCACACCAAACGGGACCTAAGTTAGCCGATCAAATCAAACAATTGGGTTGTTATTGGCCGTCTATGGTGAAGGATGCAATGGAATTCGCTAAGGCATGCCATGCTTGCCAAGTTCACAGCGACATCATTTATCAATCACACCAGTTGCTCCATCCAACTTCATTGTCGTGGCCATTCAATACATGGGGTCTCGACGTTGTAGGGCCCATCAGCCCATCGTCATCCCGTGGTCACCAATACATTTTGGCCGCGACCGATTATTTCTCAAAATGGGCCGAGGCTATATCATTGAAAGGGGTAGGGGCAAAAGAAGTGGTCAATTTCATAAGGGTTCATTTAATCTATCGATACGGTGTTCCCGCAAAGATAACATCACACAACGCCCTGTACTTCAAGAATCAACAAATGACAAGATTAGCCGAGAAGTTTGGGTTCAGTCACAGCTTTTCGTCAAGTTATAACCCTCCTTCAAATGGCCAAGCAGAGGCTTTTAATAAAGTGCTTTGTAAAATTCTTAAGAAGATGGTGTCAAGATCGAAAAGAGATTGGCATGAAAGATTGCCAGAAGCATTGTGGGCCTATCGAACTACCATTCGAACAGCTACGTGATGTACACCCTATAATCTAGTCTTTGGTTCAGAAGCCGTCTTACCTTTAGAGGTTCAACTTCCATCACTTAGAGTTGCGGCTTAACTTGGAGAGCCCGAAGAAGGTGCGAAGATTCGCTTAGCGGAGCTTGAAGCTCTAGATGAGCATAGATTGGCGACACTACAAAGGCTAGAAATTTATCAAGCCCAACTAGCTGGGGCATTCAATAAAAGAGTCAAACTTCGCTCATTCATGGTGGTGATCTGGTTCTCACAGTGAGATGACCAATTGTCATCAATCAATATCACAAGGAAAATTCGAGCCAAAATGGGAAGGCCCGTATGTCATAACCAAGTTGTTTCCTAAAGGAGCATACGAGCGCTCACGAACCAAAGGCAAAATTGTATATTCCTGTGTGAATGGAAAGTTCGTGAAGAAATATTTCAGTTAAGGCCCTTATATGCGGATGATAGTGAGATGACTCGAGCAACCCTTCCTAGAAGGTAGGTGTTGGGACGATATCAAGGATTGCCTTGTACTTGATATTGTGCCTACACAATCGTCCCTTAGTTTTGATATGACAAACTCACTTTGACTCTAATAAACTTGTCCAAGTGTTCAGAAACGCTAGTGATGAAAAGGACAACAAGTGTGTGGACGTCCCTGAGGTGAAGGGATGCCAACTTCAATAAGTAAGGACGAGCTAAGTTACTGCTTATGTCAAGGACGCAGTCCACAAGCAAGCAAGAACGCAAGCCACAACTCCAAGCGTCCTTACTTAGAAACCGGCAGGATGACATCACTCGACAATGTTTGATCATCGAGGACACATGGAGGCCGATCTTGTAGATCAGTCCATCACCACGTGGAGGCTGATCCTGTAGCGGAGTTCAACAGCTGGATACAGAAAGCTTCCCCTCATCACCGCCATACCACGTGGAAGCCGATCTTGTAGCCACGTTCATGAAAGGCATGATCGTCAAAGGAAATGACGCCCTTCCCCAAGTCCTATAAATACCCCCAAGGCATTTATTATGACTTAAGCTTTCAGAGAATATTCAGAGAGAATCAGAGTGAAAGCGACTTCGATCAAGAACACAAAGAACACGTCAAGAACTCTTCTAGACTAGGTGTTTGATCGAGAGAAAGTTTGTAACCAAATCACAAAGTGTTTGTACTCAGAAAAACAAAAGAAAAAGAGAAGTCCTACGAAGTACTGTAGGACGTGTGAGTAGAGTCCTTTAGAACATTAAGCTAGGTTTCAGTTATAGGCTTAAAGGAGTTTTTACTAGTGGACTTAGGACGTACTCTAAGTGCCAGAGAAGTGTAAAGAACTTGTCAGTATAACTGTAAGAACGCTTAATAAGAAAGGAAAAGTCTATTCGAAAATCCTCCAAGGAGGTAGAGGTTTACACTCAAGGACTACTTGGTCTTGAGTGGTTCCTCTATAAATTGACGCGTTCCTTGCTTATTACTTTACCTGTTTAGTCTCTTTATTCCGTTGCAAATCAAAGGACACCTCTCTCAAGGACGCCTTTATCTGTACAAAGGACGTCCCTCTTTAGACTAACGATCCAATAATTGGTATTAGAGCAGGCGCTCTAGATTACTCTTGAGTTGCAGGTAAAGATAGGCATGGAACCCATTGGAATTAGTAGCATGAAGCCTCCGCGTCTGACGGACGGCAGTTTCAATCGCTGGAAAACAAGGTTTGAGAACTTTGTAAGGAGTCAGAATTATCAATGCTGGAGAGTGATCAAAAACGGTGACCTTAAAGTTCCACCTGGAAAGGAAGGCAAGGAGGAAGAATGGGGTCCCGTTGAATTCAAGCTGATGAAAACAAATGCAATAAGTTTTCTTCAAACGTCACTCTGTGAAATGGACGCCACCAAAGTTTGCAATTTGCCTACAGCTAAACAACAGTGGGAAGCACTTGAAAAGTGCCACGTCGGAACGGCAGAGATGAAAGATGACGTCCAGCTAGATGTCAAGAGGGACTTCTATGCATTCAAAATGCTGCCAAAAGAAACAGTCAAGGACTACTCCTTCCGTTTTGAAGCTCTTATCACCAAGTTAAAGAATTTGGGAATCCATGAGGCAGAAATCTCAATGAGAAACAAAGTCCAAGTGTTGATCGATGGATTAACAGGAGTGTGGAACTTCGACAGGACTACCTTCAAAGAGAATCAGGCCAACAAGAGTCTTGAAATGGAAGAGATCTATGGGAAGCTTAGGCAGTATGAAGCAAGAAGGAATGCTGACATGGCTGAGTTAGGAAGGAATCCTCAAACTGATCTAGCTTTGGATACTGCATCAAGAACGCCAGAGTATTTAGAGTATCTTCGTAGGCAAAATGAACTAGCCTTGATGATGGACACCAAGACAAAGGAGCATCATGAAAACTTGCGTCTTCAGGCTTTGGTAGAAAAGCAAGGAAAGTCAAATGAACAGCTCGATGAAGAAGAAGAACTTGGTCTCTTGCACAACACTCTCCGTTCCTGGGCTAAAAGGAACAAAGTCCCAAGGTTAAAAATGCCTTACAAGAGAGAGAGTCTCAAGTACACCGAGTCTGAAATGAAAGAACTAATTTGTTACAAATGCAACAAGAAAGGTCATTTTGCTAAGAAGTGTACCTTGGGACTGTCCGCCAAAGATATGAAGAAGAAGGCTTTGATAAGTGCCTATGAGGCTGCCTGGGACGACATTAACTCAGACGATGAAGAACCAGCTGAACATGTTGCTTACATGGCTATGGAAGATACTCCAGTTGCTCAAAAGGACGCCTCTGAAATTGAACAAGAGGTAACCCATGACTCTATGATAAGTTCTTTAGATAAGTTTTCAAAGCCTAAACTGATTAAACTTATTGCTCAAATCATGCAAGAAAGTTATGCAATGAAACAAAGGCTTGATGAACTTGAAGCTGAAGATATTGTAGTTGCATGTGAGAACTGTAGTACTATAACTTTGCAACTAGAGTCCTCAATTGAAGAAACCAAGTCCCTGAAAACTGAAATCATGTGTCTCAAACTTGAGAACGCTTATCTTAGGGATGAGGTTAAAGTGTTAGGAAAGAGTCCTATAACTGAAGTTGTAAAACTTGTAGTCTTTGTCCCCGCCAAAAGAGGACTAGGATACGAGTCTGACTCAACGAACTCTCTCCATAGTGATTTTGAGGCAGGCAAAAATCCTGAACTAGAACTTGAAAGGGAGAAGACTAAAAATCTTGAGGAACGCATTAGACTTCTTGAAAGTGGAGAAAAAGGACAAAAAGACTACTACACTAACTCCACCAACCATAAAATCTACAAAAGAATTGCTAAAGGAGAAGGGTCAAAAGTTTACAACCGAGAGAAAATGAAGGAAAACAGAATCCAATGTTCTAACAAGAAATATTATCTCGGTGATTATTATAGGACGTGTTGGTACTGTGGTCAAGGTGAACATTACAAATATGATTGTTTTAAACTAAAGGAAGAACTTGAAAATGGCAAAGATGCTAGGACTAAAACTGAAAAGAATGAGTCCGTTCCTAAGAACAATGAAAGGCATCCTAGACGTTCTAAGACTTCATTTTGAAAGCATGCTACGTCCAATGATGTTAATCTAAATGATTATATGGCGGAACCAGAGTTCTTTTATTGTAACGACCAGGTAAGGAACATCTTGCCTGGGTCGCGAAAAACTAGCTCTTTTTAACAGGTGGAAGTGAGAGGAAGCCCTTGGATCATTGATAGTGGTACCTCAAATCACATTACGGGAAGTGATGTGATCTCACTTCCAGGATCGGTCGAATTCGGGTTCGACTGAGCATTTATGGAGGTGTTCGTGAGTTGATTGTGTAAGAAACTCAATCTTGATTTTTGTATTGAAAATGGGTGGCAAATGTTGGTGTTACAAACTTGAGTACAAGCGTTTTTTAGGGATGAAAGGAATGGAATGGGAAACAAGAAACCAAGCTAGGAAAACGAGAGCTAGAAGCCAACGGGGTGGGGGTTCCCTCGGCCCTTTCTCCCGTGAGGAGAAGAGACCGAAAGAGTAAGGGCTAAAAGCTCTCTTTACTCAATTTCAATCCCCGTAAAATGTGAGGCCCTCCTTGTGTTTATATAGGGGCGAGAGGAGGGAAGAGGCGGCCAGCTTTGTGGACGCCAAGCTTCAAGAGGAGGTGGCGTGGATTGGCGGCCAAGGCACACATCTTGGAGTAGGCGCCAAGTCTTGTGAGGAGGTGAAGAAGAGTGGCGTCCAAGGCAAGCTTCTTGGAGTGGGTGCCAAGTTTCATGAGAAGGTGGAGAAGAGTGGCGCCCAAGCAACGTTTTGATGGCCAACTTGATTAATGTTGTGTGGCGGCCAAGCAATCTCCCAAATGGGCCTTGTCTTGTTAGTTTCAAAGCGGGCTTCGGGCCTATTGTGATCCATACTTAGGCTGAGCACTTGAAGGCAACTAGACACGCCAATGGATGCGTTGTGTAAGGCGTGGGCCAATGGTAGTTGGACCCAAAGTTGCTCTTGCAAGGGTTTGGCCCGTCCCCTCGTCAAAGGCCCGAGAATGTGGCTTGACTCCTCTTTAGGCGGGACCGACTTTGTGTCGGGTCGTGGCTGACCCGATGGCGGGTGCCCATGAGGGTGCCTCGAAGAGGCACCGGCTTCATGAGAGGCTTCGGTGGTGGGGTGCCTTGACGAGGCACCGGCGTTGGCGGCATCGGATGCGGGGTGCCTCGAGGAGGCACCAGCGTCAGCGGCGTCGGGTGCGGGGTGCCCTGAAGAGGCGCCGGGCCATATTTCCTTTCCATTTGCGGGGTGCCCCGTGGAGGCACCGGGCGGTGCCTCGAACCCATGATGTGAGCCAGGCAGAATCACATCATCCTCCCCCAGTTGAGAAGGATTCGACCTCGAATCTGATCGGCCTATAAGATAAGCAAGAGAAGGCCACACGTACAATACATAATACACGATTGATATAAACGCAACGGAATTACCAATTTCAAGATGATATGACATTATGCAGGCATAAGCCCTGCCACTTTTCTTTTTAGTCCTATATAGACTCAAAGAAATCAAGTTCTTAGCATAGTGAAACAATCTAATGAGTTGAGCTATATGCATCCTAGATGATATATATTGAGAAAGAGGACTATGATGGATGCATGAATATCTACTCTTTGATGTGACGTAGGCATGAAATAATGTTGAATAGCTTATACTATTTGCACTTATCACACCCCAGTCATTATCATCATTAAAGTAAGAGAGGGTTGAGAAAACTCCCCTAATAGAGGAACTCCCTTTATGCTTGGGAGTTGGTACGATGAGCTCATCCGTTGCAACGCTTTCAATGGAAGTGGCACTCAAGTTTGACTCCCTTGATATGATCGACCCAATGGGGGCTGGCTCATCATCTTCTATAGCCAATGATTTCAAGGGAAAAACTAATCCAAGTCTCGGATGAGCGTCCAACCACGGAGTGTGCATGGAGTTCAAAAAGCTAGGACGAGGGGCAAGTGGAAGCTCTTTGGTCTTTGGTATGAGCTCAATGGTTTTAGGCTTGGAGGCAATGTCACCCTTAGTTTTTGAAGTACCCACTTGGGCTGACTCACTTAGGTAGTCCACTTGGGATCTTTGCTTTGGGTCTACGTCGTTGGTGACTTCGGAGCATGACTCCATATAGACCTCCTCGAAGGATGATAGGCCACCCAATGGTGGAACCTCGACCACAAAGTCCTCTTCGTCTCGGCTCATGACGTCCTCCAACTTGCTAAAGTCATCCACCTCGTCTAAGCCATTCCCCTTTTCTTGCTCAGTAGACCCCTCACTCGAATTCCCACCCATGAGCACTTCTTCACTTGATTTTTCCTCAAGGATTTCTACTTGCCTTGCTATGCCACGCTTGGTGGCGACCTGAGGGGGTGGTGTCAAGGGTGTGCCTTCTCTGAGAGGGCTCTTGACCTCGCCCGGGGCCTTAGGATGCACATTCTTGACTCGTTCGACCTTGGCCTTGCTCAAGTCGATCATTTCTAGGTTGTGGCGTGTAGTGGCTCGGTTTCCTCTTCCCACCATAGGCCTTGATAATTTAGCCAATGAAGATGGAACCGCTGGTTGAACCCTCAAAGACCTATGTCTTGACTCTTGGGCCATCGGATTTTGTTTTGACATTGGGGTCACCATAGGAGGAGGCTGCTTTGAGGGAGGCGAGATATCGGCCACGTGTTGGGGAGTGCCCCTCACCTCTTTTTCAATAAAACCCTTGGTAGAATATTTCCTTTGTTGATATTCATACTCCTCATTAACCTCTTGCACGACATATGATAAGGGCATTCTACTCCCAAGCCTATGCTTCTTAACATACAAACGAAGGTCAGTGTTCAAACCATTAATGAATTTAGTTAGAATGCACCTGTCTTTGCAGAGGTGGCTTGAAAAGAACATAAGTTCTGACAACTCTTCGTAGTATGCAAGGGGAGAGCGATGGTGTTGCCTACACCTATCCCATCTGACTTCTAGGCGCAATCTATAATCACGAGGGACAAAGGAACTTCTAAGGACAGGTTTTAGTTCCTCCCAAGTGTGGATCGGCGGATACCCAAAGTAAGCACATTCTGCTTCACATTCATTCCACCAATCATGTGCATTTCCTTTAAAGCAACTAATGGCAAGAGCCACTTCTTGCTTGTCCGTATATTCATAGTAATTGAAGAAACGCTCAACTTTCCACTCCCAAACCATGTACTTAAGAAAGTCTTGAGTGTCATGGAAGGACTGGAGAGTAGGCTCTTCTTTAAGATAATGCTCCATTATATCCTAAACATCACAAAAGACGACCAAACACGGAACTAGTAAGGGTTAGAGTAATCCAATGACACACATGTGTTTGACTCGATGTGTTTAATTTTTGTACACTCCCTCACAACTCCAAACTCCCTTCGGTAACTTGGAGAAACCGGGTGGTTAACTCCAAGTTTTCCGAACCTCACCCGATGTCTCCCGCTCACTCTCGAAAAGCAAGTAAAAATAGGAGGATTGACTCGTGTTTGACTCGATTTTTATGTGGCGCTCAACCTCACACGCTCTACTAGAAACGTTTCTTTCGCCACCGAAATCTCTCGTCAAGAAGTTATCCTCCACACGCCAAGAGAGCGACACCAAGAGGAAATCAGGGACAAGTGACTTGAGCTTGTGGGCGAGTATTTACTAGCCCCACAAGTCGGGCATTTAGTTGCTCGGGGTTCGGGAAAACTGAGATGGAATGCTAGTGGAACAAGATGGGGGAAGCACCTTGGCTGGATCACTTTGGGCCTATGGCTCGGCCTCTTCTTTTTTTTTTTTTTGCAAAGGAGATATACTATATCTCTTTCTTTTCTTTGCTATCTTTTTTGTTTTTTTTTTCAATGGAGAGATACTATCTCTCTTTTTTTTGATATGAGAAGTACTACTTCTCTTCTTTTTTTTTTTGAAAAACGAGGCAGAAGTAGCGGTGTTCGGACTTAGGCACACCTTTTTTTTGTGTGCTCAAGAACGACTACACTTATCTAAGGACTAGATCTACTTCAAGGTCGAGCACTTGAGGCTCCTTTTTTTTTGAAAAAAACAAAAATATACCAAGTGGTACTTGTAAGAAAGTAGAAGAAGATTGGGTGAAAGCAAAAAGGGACAAGGCTGTTTTTTTTTTGAATGAAGCATTCGAAGGTGGATATAAAAAATTTTAAAAAGAAAAACGTGGCTGGCTTTAAAAAGGCAAGAAGGGGTTTCGAGCAACCAAAAACCGAATTGTAAGGAAGTAATTCGTACCCCCACAACTTGAGAGACTCAAGTCGACAGGCTCTGATACCAGATGATGTGATCTCACTTCCAGGATCGGTCGAATTCGGGTTCGACTGAGCTTTTATGGAGGTGTTCGTGAGTTGATTGTGTAAGAAACTCAATCTTGATTTTTGTATTGAAAATGGGTGGCAAATGTTGGTGTTACAAACTTGAGTACAAGCGTTTTTTAGGGATGAAAGGAATGGAATGGGAAACAAGAAACCAAGCTAGGAAAACGAGAGCTAGAAGCCAACGGGGTGAGGGTTCCCTCGGCCCTTTCTCCCGTGAGGAGAAGAGACCGAAAGAGTAAGGGCTAAAAGCTATCTTTACTCAATTTCAATCCTCGTAAAATGTGAGGCCCTCCTTGTGTTTATATAGGGGCGAGAGGAGGGAAGAGGCGGCCAGCTTTGTGTGGACGCCAAGCTTCAAGAGGAGGTGGCGTGGATTGGCGGCCAAGGCACACATCTTGGAGTAGGCGCCAAGTCTTGTGAGGAGGTGAAGAAGAGTGGCGTCCAAGGCAAGCTTCTTGGAGTGGGTTCCAAGTTTCATGAGAAGGTGGAGAAGAGTGGCGCCCAAGCAACGTTTTGATGGCCAACTTGATTAATGTTGTGTGGCGGCCAAGCAATCTCCCAAATGGGCCTTGTCTTGTTAGTTTCAAAGCGGGCTTCGGGCCTATTGTGATCCATACTTAGGCTGAGCACTTGAAGGCAACTAGACACGCCAATGGATGCGTTGTGTAAGGCGTGGGCCAATGGTAGTTGGACCCAAAGTTGCTCTTGCAAGGGTTTGGCCCGTCCCCTCGTCAAAGGCCCGAGAATGTGGCTTGACTCCTCTTTAGGCGGGACCGACTTTGTGTCGGGTCGTGGCTGACCTGATGGCGGGTGCCCATGAGGGTGCCTCGAAGAGGCACCGGCTTCATGAGAGGCGTCGGTGGTGGGGTGCCTTGACGAGGCACCGGCGTTGGCGGCATCGGATGCGGGGTGCCTCGAGGAGGCACCGGCGTCAGCGGCGTCGGGTGCGGGGTGCCCTGAAGAGGCGCCGGGCCATATTTCCTTTCCATTTGCGGGGTGCCCCGTGGAGGCACCGGGCGGTGCCTCGAACCCATGATGTGAGCCAGGCAGAATCACATCATCCTCCCCCAGTTGAGAAGGATTCGACCTCTAATCTGATCGGCCTATAAGATAAGCAAGAGAAGGCCACACGTACAATACATAATACACGATTGATATAAACGCAACGGAATTACCAATTTCAAGATGATATGACATTATGCAGGCATAAGCCCTGCCACTTTTCTTTTTAGTCCTATATAGACTCAAAGAAATCAAGTTCTTAGCATAGTGAAACAATCTAATGAGTTGAGCTATATGCATCCTAGATGATATATATTGAGAAAGAGGACTATGATGGATGCATGAATATCTACTCTTTGATGTGACGTAGGCATGAAATAATGTTGAATAGCTTATACTATTTGCACGTATCACACCCCAGTCATTATCATCATTAAAGTAAGAGAGGGTTGAGAAAACTCCCCTAATAGAGGAACTCCCTTTATGCTTGGGAGTTGGTACGATGAGCTCATCCGTTGCAACGCTTTCAATGGAAGTGGCACTCAAGTTTGACTCCCTTGATATGATCGACCCAATGGGGGCTGGCTCATCATCTTCTATAGCCAATGATTTCAAGGGAAAAACTAATCCAAGTCTCGGATGAGCGTCCAACCACGGAGTGTGCATGGAGTTCAAAAAGCTAGGACGAGGGGCAAGTGGAAGCTCTTTGGTCTTTGGTATGAGCTCAATGGTTTTAGGCTTGGAGGCAATGTCACCCTTAGTTTTTGAAGTACCCACTTGGGCTGACTCACTTAGGTAGTCCACTTGGGATCTTTGCTTTGGGTCTACGTCGTTGGTGACTTCGGAGCATGACTCCATATAGACCTCCTCGAAGGATGATAGGCCACCCAATGGTGGAACCTCCACCACAAAGTCCTCTTCGTCTCGGCTCATGAGGTCCTCCAACTTGCTAAAGTCATCCACCTCGTCTAAGCCATTCCCCTTTTCTTGCTCAGTAGACCCCTCACTCGAATTCCCACCCATGAGCACTTCTTCACTTGATTTTTCCTCAAGGATTTCTACTTGCCTTGCTATGCCACGCTTGGTGGCGACCTGAGGGGGTGGTGTCAAGGGTGTGCCTTCTCTGAGAGGGCTCTTGACCTCGCCCGGGGCCTTAGGATGCACATTCTTGACTCGTTCGACCTTGGCCTTGCTCAAGTCGATCATTTCTAGGTTGTGGCGTGTAGTGGCTCGGTTTCCTCTTCCCACCATAGGCCTTGATAATTTAGCCAATGAAGATGGAACCGCTGGTTGAACCCTCAAAGACCTATGTCTTGACTCTTGGGCCATCGGATTTTGTTTTGACATTGGGGTCACCATAGGAGGAGGCTGCTTTGAGGGAGGCGAGATATCGGCCACGTGTTGGGGAGTGCCCCTCACCTCTTTTTCAATAAAACCCTTGGTAGAATATTTCCTTTGTTGATATTCATACTCCTCATTAACCTCTTGCACGACATATGATAAGGGCATTCTACTCCCAAGCCTATGCTTCTTAACATACAAACGAAGGTCAGTGTTCAAACCATTAATGAATTTAGTTAGAATGCACCTGTCTTTGCAGAGGTGGCTTGAAAAGAACATAAGTTCTGACAACTCTTCGTAGTATGCAAGGGGAGAGCGATGGTGTTGCCTACACCTATCCCATCTGACTTCTAGGCGCAATCTATAATCACGAGGGACAAAGGAACTTCTAAGGACAGGTTTTAGTTCCTCCCAAGTGTGGATCGGCGGATACCCAAAGTAAGCACATTCTGCTTCACATTCATTCCACCAATCATGTGCATTTCCTTTAAAGCAACTAATGGCAAGAGCCACTTCTTGCTTGTCCGTATATTCATAGTAATTGAAGAAACGCTCAACTTTCCACTCCCAAACCATGTACTTAAGAAAGTCTTGAGTGTCATGGAAGGACTGGAGAGTAGGCTCTTCTTTAAGATAATGCTCCATTATATCCTAAACATCACAAAAGACGACCAAACACGGAACTAGTAAGGGTTAGAGTAATCCAATGACACACATGTGTTTGACTCGATGTGTTTAATTTTTGTACACTCCCTCACAACTCCAAACTCCCTTCAGTAACTTGGAGAAACCGGGTGGTTAACTCCAAGTTTTCCGAACCTCACCCGATGTCTCCCGCTCACTCTCGAAAAGCAAGTAAAAATAGGAGGACTGACTCGTGTTTGACTCGATTTTTATGTGGCGCTCAACCTCACACGCTCTACTAGAAACGTTTCTTTCGCCACCGAAATCTCTCGTCAAGAAGTTATCCTCCACACGCCAAGAGAGCGACACCAAGAGGAAATCAGGGACAAGTGACTTGAGCTTGTGGGCGAGTATTTACTAGCCCCACAAGTCGGCATTTAGTTGCTCGGGGTTCGGGAAAACTGAGATGGAATGCTAGTGGAACAAGATGGGGGAAGCACCTTGGCTGGATCACTTTGGGCCTATGGCTCGGCCTCTTCTTTTTTTTTTTTTTGCAAAGGAGATATACTATATCTCTTTCTTTTCTTTGCTATCTTTTTTGTTTTTTTTTTCAATGGAGAGATACTATCTCTCTTTTTCTTTATATGAGAAGTACTACTTCTCTTCTTTTTTTTTTTTGAAAAACGAGGCAGAAGTAGCGGTGTTCGGACTTAGGCACACCTTTTTTTTTTGTGCTCAAGAACGACTACACTTATCTAAGGACTAGATCTACTTCAAGGTCGAGCACTTGAGGCTCCTTTTTTTTGAAAAAAACAAAAATATACCAAGTGGTACTTGTAAGAAAGTAGAAGAAGATTGGGTGAAAGCAAAAAGGGACAAGGCCTTTTTTTTTTGAATGAAGCATTCGAAGGTGGATATAAAAAATTTTAAAAAGAAAAACGTGGCTGGCTTTAAAAAGGCAAGAAGGGGTTTCGAGCAACCAAAAACCGAATTGTAAGGAAGTAATTCGTACCCCCACAACTTGAGAGACTCAAGTCGACAGGCTCTGATACCAGATGATGTGATCTCACTTCCAGGATCGGTCGAATTCGGGTTCGACTGAGCTTTTATGGAGGTGTTCGTGAGTTGATTGTGTAAGAAACTCAATCTTGATTTTTGTATTGAAAATGGGTGGCAAATGTTGGTGTTACAAACTTGAGTACAAGCGTTTTTTAGGGATGAAAGGAATGGAATGGGAAACAAGAAACCAAGCTAGGAAAATGAGAGCTAGAAGCCAACGGGGTGGGGGTTCCCTCGGCCCTTTCTCCCGTGAGGAGAAGAGACCGAAAGAGTAAGGGCTAAAAGCTCTCTTTACTCAATTTCAATCCCCGTAAAATGTGAGGCCCTCCTTGTGTTTATATAGGGGCGAGAGGAGGGAAGAGGCGGCCAGCTTTGTGTGGACGCCAAGCTTCAAGAGGAGGTGGCGTGGATTGGCGGCCAAGGCACACATCTTGGAGTAGGCGCCAAGTCTTGTGAGGAGGTGAAGAAGAGTGGCGTCCAAGGCAAGCTTCTTGGAGTGGGTGCCAAGTTTCATGAGAAGGTGGAGAAGAGTGGCGCCCAAGCAACGTTTTGATGGCCAACTTGATTAATGTTGTGTGGCGGCCAAGCAATCTCCCAAATGGGCCTTGTCTTGTTAGTTTCAAAGCGGGTTTCGGGCCTATTGTGATCCATACTTAGGCTTAGCACTTGAAGGCAACTAGACACGCCAATGGATGCGTTGTGTAAGGCGTGGGCCAATGGTAGTTGGACCCAAAGTTGCTCTTGCAAGGGTTTGGCCCGTCCCCTCGTCAAAGGCCCGAGAATGTGGCTTGACTCCTCTTTAGGCGGGACCGACTTTGTGTTGGGTCGTGGCTGACCCGATGGCGGGTGCCCATGAGGGTGCCTCGAAGAGGCACCGGCTTCATGAGAGGCGTCGGTGGTGGGGTGCCTTGACGAGGCACCGGCGTTGGCGGCATCGGATGCGGGGTGCCTCGAGGAGGCACCGGCGTCAGCGGCGTCGGGTGCGGGGTGCCCTGAAGAGGCGCCGGGCCATATTTCCTTGCCATTTGCGGGGTGCCCCGTGGAGGCACCGGGCGGTGCCTCGAACCCATAATGTGAGCCAGGCAGAATCACATCAGGAAGCCAGATCCATCTCACTTCTATCCAAAATAGTGCCACGGGAGGGACTGTCTCATTTGGCAACAAGGGCAAAGGAAAGATCAAAAGGACGGGCATTGCAAATCTGAATTCGTCCATCAAAGCATCAAATGTTAGTCTTGTTGAAGAACTTGGCTTCAATCTCCTTAGTGTCTTTTGATCAAGGTGAAAACCTAGTCACATTTGACTTAAAGGAATGCCTTGTTATCAACAAGAAAACAAACAAAGTGGTTCTCAAAGGAGTCCGACAGAACAATGTGTACATATTCAATCAAAAGTTTAAGCCTGCTACTGAGTTGTGCTTGTCTGTTTCAACTGAGGGCGCTGACCTCTAGCATTGCCGTCTTGGTCACGCTGGACTAAGCACAATCCTCAAGTTACACCAACAAAATCTTGTGAAAGGACTTCCCCGAATCGATCCTGAGAAAGCTGAGCAATGTGAAGCTTATATCAAAGGGAAGCAAACAAGATCGTCCTTCAAGTCCAAAAAGGAAGTGAGTACGAAGAAGCCTTTGGTACTTCTACATATGGATATTTGTGGACCAATGAAGACGATAAGCTATGGTGGAAAGAGGTACATATACGTTCTCGTAGATGATTTTTCTCGATTCACTTGGGTTCTTTTCTTGGTGTTAAAGGCGGATTGTTACAACGCCTTCAAATTCTTCATCAAACAAGTGGAAGTTGCACTAGGGACACCCTTGAAAGCCATACGATCAGACTGTGGGACTGAGTTTCTAAACTCAGAGTTCCTAGCCTACTGTGATCAAAACGACGTCTCCTACAACTTCTCAGCTCCAAGAACTCCCTAACAAAATGGTGTTGTGGAAAGAAAGAACAGGACGCTAGAGGATATGGCAAGAACAATGTTGCTAGCAAATGGCGTTCCCAAACACTTTTGGGCTGAAGCTGTTGCTACTGCTTGTTGCATCATCAATCGTGCCCTGATCCGTCCTCTGCTAAAGAAGACGTCCTATGAGTTGTTGAATGGAAGGAAGCCTCGCATTGATTATCTAAAGGTTTATGGATGCAAGTGCTTTGTTCACAACAACGACAAAGAGAGACTTGGAAAGTTTGACGCAAGAAGTGATGAAGCCATATTTCTTGGGTACGCCCTCATAAGAAAAGCCTACAGAGTTTTTAACAAAAGGACTCCTAAGCTTGAGGAGAGTATTCATGTTGTGTTTAAAGAGAGTTCTTCCCACAAAGAAAAACCAAGTAAGAAAGAACGTTGTTCCTTACAACAGCAAGACGACTCTGAAGATGAAGTTGAGGATTGGTCCTCAGGAAAATACTATGTTCGAGGAACAAAGCAAACTTGATGAAAGTGGACGCGTGTCAAGGATCAAAGCAAGACTGGTGGCTCAAAGATTCAAGCAAGAGGAAGGAATTGATTATGATGAGACTTTTGCTCCTGTTGCTAGAATCGAGGTTGTCCATCTTCTAATTGCTTTTGCCGCTCACAAAGGATTCAAGTTGTTTCAAATGGACGTCAAGACAGCCTTCCTTAACGGGAAACTGAAAGAGGAAGTGTATGTTGCTCAGCCCCCTGGCTTTGAGGATGCCGGCCACCCAGATCATGTGTACTACCTAGACAAAGCTCTTTATGGACTCAAGCAAGCTCCTCGTGCATGGTACAACAGGTTTGTGACTCGGGCAAAGTCGTTGTTCCCTTATCAAAAATAAATCCCAAACATGCAAACAAAAAGTATAGTAGGCAAGCAAGGGGTCGAACCCAAAGGAATCAGTTTTGTTCAGATTTTAGTGGTTTTCATGCAAGTAATCAAAAGGGGGGTTTTGAAAGTTGTTTTCAATCAAAGTTATTAAGTAGAGTTCATCCAATCAATTCCACTTTATTAATCCATTGATCATGAATTCATCCACCTCTTTATATGCTTAGGTCAATTCCAATCCCAATCATTAGAAATCGCAAGTCCACGGTCCAAGCAATTCTATAACCCTAGGCAAGGACGCTTAACCTAGAATTAGCATAGAGCACAGGGATAATAGGAAATCAAATCATGCAATCAAGCTACGAGTCTCATGCACAATTTAACCATTGAATACTCTTCCCTAAACTAGTCCACGGTCCTAGAATAGAGTTGTTTCGAGAATAGGAAAGATGCATAGACAACAACCAATCCTAGTTCAAACAATAGATCTAAGTCAATCAAACAAGTTGATCAGGCTCATAAAATCAAACATAGATCATGGGATGAAGCACAATAGTATCAATAAAGACCTAAGGATAAAGAGGTTACCAGAATTTCACAACTTCATAATAAAGCTTCCTTGATTGAATAAATTCCAGAGGAGAGTTAGTTCTCCATTACAAAGAAAACTCTAATCTTTATTGAAATACAATTGATTGGATAATGAATTGATATGATATGATGATATCTAAAAACCTAGAAAAGGTCCTCCTTATATAGCCCCAAAGATCAACCTTTTCGGACTAAATAAGGTAGGAACCCGAAAGATAAGAAAGGAAACAAGATAAAAACGGTGAAATCTCGTCAACTTGGAAGTCGGTCGAACCCGCGACCGCGGCATCACCACCCGCGCCCACGGCGGCCTTCAAATCGTCAAATCTTGAGTAGGCTACTACCGCGACCGCGCCCAGGGCAACGCGACCGCGGCCTTTATGGTCTTGATTGGCTCGCTCCTTCACGCCACCGCGCCCGCGTCATAGACAACGCGACCGCGATATCCATACAGTGGCGAATCTTCGTCTTTAAGCTCTTTGACTCTTGATTCTTCATACTTTGTGTCTTCGGTCTTGATATTACAATAACGCTCAAAACTAACCTAAACACTCTCAAAATAGCTCTAAAATACAAGTAGGCCGAATCAAATTCCCCCATACTTAGATCTTGCTCGTCCTCAAGTAAGCTCAAAACAAATACAACAAGGTAGCACATCTAAGATCTCAGGAAATACAAGGGAAGATAAAAACACTCAACTCACAACCCGAACCCAAAAATATAGAGAAATCATGAGCATAAAACAATGAAGCTCAAACACACACCTCACAACAAGATATAACACTCAAGCTCTAAAAAGTGTAGAGCAACCTAGGATCTACCCAAATCTAACATGTAAGCCCCAAAAGTCCCCAAGCAAGAATGATCCTAAACACTCATATTTTACCGCTCAATTCTGCTTAGGCGCCCTTTCGGGTTTTCACCTAACCGCTCTTTTCATTTTTCAAAAGGTGTGCTCACAAATACTCACATCTCTCATAAACCTCTTATTACCCCATCCCAGGATTACCTGCTTATTACCTGAGCCGCCCTTTTGGGTTTTCGACTTATCCCAGGATTTAATATGCCTTTTTTCAACTTTTATAGCTTTTTCTATCTTCTTTCTTTTCTTTCTTTCTTTATTATGCAAAAATATGGTGCAAGTGCTCCATGAAAAGAAGAAAATCAAAAATCTGAAGCAAATAGCTAATTAAGCTAACTAAGATAAGCGAATGTGAGTACGTCTTCCCCCATACTTAAATCCTTCATTGTCCTCAATGAAGCAAAGAGAAAGGATAGAAGCAAGGAGAAAGGTATATCAGAAGACTCACAAACGATGAAGAGAGATGGAATGGAAGAACTCTTCATAAGTGGTAGAATGGACAGCTTCGTACTTCCAATCGGTTGGCAAACCGCGGGCGCATTGATAGTGGTGCGGGCGCGGAATCGTTGCAGAGAGCAAAAGTCATGGGCTGGCGGACCACCGCGGGCGCGGCTGATGTGGCGCGGTCGCGGTGGGCGTGCAGGGACGAGTTCTTGACTTCGTCTTAAACAACGTGACGTGTAAACAACCTTCGTATCTTGGCTCGTCTCGTGGAAGATGGAACAATACTTGAACTCGAGCTGGGGAGAATAGAACTCCCAGGGAAACAAAGCTCCCCCATACTTAGGCTTTACACATAGCCAAAGAATGGAAAATACAAAGATGGATGGAAAGAAGAAATAGAATGGTGGAAAGATAGAAGATGGATAGAATGGATATAGATGGATGGAAAATATAGAGGTAGAATAGGACCAAGAAGTCCTCTTTTTTTTTTCAAAAATAAAAACAAGCTAAAACCGAGATGCAGTATGGTTGCCGCGAGCACGGGCTAGTACCTGTTCGTCGGGGTGCGCTGACGATCCACCGCGGGCGCGGCCAAAGAGGCGCGGGCGCGGTTTCACGCCAGACGTGTCCTTTCAGACCTAGTACCTGCATGTTAGCTAGAAAAATAAGCAAATCCTAAGCTAGGAATGGAAAAAAATCTATCTAATCCTTGGGTTGCCTCCCAAGCAGCGCTTTTGTTTAACGTCGTTGGCTCGACGTGGATAAGATCAATACGGGTCCTCATCAACATCAATTCGGACCTTGTTGCCACCATGAGATATGGAAAGAGATCCATTGGCAACGTCAATGACCGTGTTGGCGGTTTTCATGAAAGGACGACCTAGTAAGAGAACCGGGTCGTACCGCCCTTCGCCTATCTCCATTACATAAAAATCTGCAGGAAAGATCAAACCCCGTACCTGCACTAAAACATCCTCAACTAACCCTTTCGGGCGCACATTAGACTGGTCAGCCAATTCAATAACAATATCGGATTCCTTTAAAGGACCAAGGCCTAACCTATCATACATGCAAGCTGGAAGAACATTAATGGAGGCACCTAAATCTAGCATAGCACGCTCAATTTTAGTTTCTCCAATAGTGACAGGGACGGTAAATCTTCATAGGTCTGAACATTTTTTAGGTAATTGCTTCTGGAGTAGTGAATTACAAGTCTCAATTTTGCTATCCTGCGTTTTTTCAACTAGAGCTACCTTTTCAATCTTAGGACTAGACCTATTCTTTCTTTTTATGGTGCATAGCTCTTTCATGAATTTAGCAAAACGAGGGGCACTTTGGATGAGATTAAGGAGAGGAACATTTACCCGACAATTGGCGAAGGTCTCGAAGAGTTCCTTGTCGCGTGCCAGCTTCCTTGTGTCCTTGAGAGCATCGGGGAATGGAGGAGAAGGCTTGAAAGAATCCAACGGTGGAAGGGGTTGAGCCACATAGCCATCGTCCTCTTCTGCTGTTGGGGCTCGGTTCCGTCTAGGAGAGTTTGGGCGAGGAGGTGAATAGTTCTTGAAAGCATAATCGAGTAGAGCCTCGAAATTCCGCTCGGCCTCCTTACCGCGGGCGCGGTCCGGACTCCGCGGTCGCGGGTCGCTACGCCTCTCGTGATCCATGGGTTCTGTTGGGATTTCGCGGGCGCGAAGGGAGGAGCGCGGGCGCGGAATCTCTACAGAAGCTTGGTCTTTATGTGCTGTCGCCCCGGCGCGGTCGCGGCCAGGGGAGCGCGGGCGCGGTTCATCACCAGTGGGTGATTCCCGACTCGCCAATATTTTACCGCTCCTCAAATTCATGGCACTGACATTCTCCTTGTGATTGAGCGGTTGGGAGGGAAGTTTCCCGGAATCCTTAGACTCGAGCCTATTGATCATGGTGGCAAGTTGGCTCAGCTGAGTCTCAAGGTTCTTTACAGCGGCTCTCGTCTCTTGGTTCTCTTTCAAAAGAGCGGTAATAGCATCATTCTGAGACGGAGCGGGCGCTCTCGGGGCATAGCTATTGGATCGAAACTGTTGTTGCTGGCCCTGAGGAGCGCATTGCTGCTGCTGTTGTGGTGGGTCTTGCTGCTGCTGGTTGTTCCACCTCAGGTTAGGATGGTTCGCCCACCCCGGATTGTAGGTGTTAAAGTAAGGATCATTCCGGGGTCGGGGCGCACCATAATTGCCAATAGCATTGACCGACTCCTCGGTCTATTGAATAGTAGGGCATTGATCCGTGTGGTGGCTTGCATCATAACATAAACCACACGCATTGACTTGTTGGGCCGTCCTCTTCGTGAGCAGCTGCTTCATAAGATCCTTGAGCTCCCTTACTTCATCATTCAGGGACTCATTCACCATGTTAACGGACCTCACATTGGTCCTTGACCTTTGATTGCGGGCTTGTTCCGCCAAGATCTCCACTTTCTGAAAGGCTGCAGCGGGGGTTAAGTTCTCGTAACTACCCCCACAAGATGCATTCACGAGCCTCTTGTCATTGTCGCAGAGTCCCTCAATGATGTAGCAAATAAGATCCTTGGCTTGGTAGCCATGGTAAGGACAACTCGCGATGAGCCTCTTGTAGCGCTCATAATAGTCATAGAGGTTCTCGTCTTCCCCTTGCTCCAAACTGCTGAGCTGCTTCTTAATAGATGTTTGTTTGGAAGTGAGGAAGTACTTCTCAAGAAACGCCTTCTTCATGGCCGCCCAAGTAGTGATAGAGCCTGGCACCAAATAAAGGAGTCAGTCCTTGGCGGTATCCTCAAGAGAGAAGGGAAAAGCCCGGAGCTTGATTTGATCCTCCGTCACATCAGTGGGCTTCATACTCACGCACACCGCGTGAAATTCAATGAGATGCTTGTTCGGGTCCTCACCGCTCAACCCGTGGAATTTGGGCAAGTGGTGGATGAGGCCAGAATTTAGTTCGAACTTCACACCCTCCCCGAGTTCGGGGAATTGAACAGCGAGATGTTGTTGCTGGAGATCGGGCGCCGTGAGTTGGGGAATAGTTTGCTCCGCCATGGCGTCTTTTGGTTTAGAATCAGAGAGAGAGAGATTCAAGAAGGTTGTAAGATGTAGAGGGTCGGGGGGCACTTCTTATCTTCCGGAGAGTCCTGCTAATCTTTGGATCAAAACGAACAGGGGAAGTATTAGTAGACCGGGTACGGACCATGTGTTAGGTCCGCACCCAACGGGATGGTTTTGCATACGAACCGCGGGTGCGTCGAGGGGGCCGCGGGCGCGGTTTGGGTGCAGAACCTGAAAACACACAAAATCAAAACAGGAAAAAGATTCCCCGGCAACGGCGCCAAAATTTGACTCGGGCAAAGTCGTTGTTCCCTTATCAAAAATAAATCCCAAACATGCAAACAAAAAGTATAGTAGGCAAGCAAGGGGTCGAACCCAAAGGAATCAGTTTTGTTCAGATTTTAGTGGTTTTCATGCAAGTAATCAAAAGGGGGGTTTTGAAAGTTGTTTTCAATCAAAGTTATTAAGCAGAGTTCATCCAATCAATTCCACTTTATTAATCCATTGATCATGAATTCATCCACCTCTTTCTATGCTTAGGTCAATTCCAATCCCAATCATTAGAAATCGCAAGTCCACGGTCCAAGCAATTCTATAACCCTAGGCAAGGACGCTTAACCTAGAATTAGCATAGAGCACAGGGATAATAGGAAATCAAATCATGCAATCAAGCTACGAGTCTCGTGCACAATTTAACCATTGAATACTCTTCCCTAAACTAGTCCACGGTCCTAGAATAGAGTTGTTTCGAGAATAGGAAAGATGCATAGACAACAACCAATCCTAGTTCAAACAATAGATCTAAGTCAATCAAACAAGTTGATCAGGCTCATAAAATCAAACATAGATCATGGGATGAAGCACAAGAGTATCAATAAAGACCTAAGGATAAATAGGTTACCAGAATTTCACAACTTCATAATAAAGCTTCCTTGATTGAATAAATTCCAGAGGAGAGTTAGTTCTCCATTACAAAGAAAACTCTAATCTTTATTGAAATACAATTGATTGGATAATGAATTGATATGATATGATGATATCTAAAAACCTAGAAAAGGTCCTCCTTATATAGCCCCAAAGATCAACCTTTTCGGACTAAATAAGGTAGGAACCCGAAAGATAAGAAAGGAAACAAGATAAAACGGTGAAATCTCGTCAACTTGGAAGTCAGTCGAACCCGCGACCGCGGCATCACCACCCGCGCCCGCGGCGGCCTTCAAATCGTCAAATCTTGAGTCGGCTACTACCGCGACCACGCCCAGGGCAACGCGACCGCGGCCTTCATGGTCTTGATTGGCTCGCTCCTTCACGCCACCGCGCCCGCGTCATAGACAACGCGACCGCGATATCCATGCAGTGGCGAATCTTCGTCCTTAAGCTCTTTGACTCTTGATTCTTCATACTTTGTGTCTTCGGTCTTGATATTACAATAACGCTCAAAACTAACCTAAACACTCTCAAAATAACTCTAAAATACAAGAGTTAACCTATACAAAGTAGGCCGAATCAGTTTGCGTCCTTTCTTTTGTCAAATGGTTACACAAGAGGCTCAATTGATAAAACTTTGTTTGTTAAGAAGGTTCACAAGGACATCTTGATTGCCCAAGTCTATGTTGATGATATAATTTTTAGTAGTACTAACATGAAACTTGTAGATGAGTTCAAGTCCTTGATGAGTATTGAGTTTGAAATGTCACTCATTGGAGAACTTAACTTCTTCCTAGGGCTTCAAATCAACCAACTCAAGGAAGGGACATGTACTCATCAACAGAAGTACGTCCGAGAGATGCTCGAGAAGTACGGCATGAATTCGTCCAAGCCTGTTGCCACTCCTTGTTCTCCCAACTCGCGACTTTACGCAGATGAACAAGGGAAGGACGTTGATCAAAAGCTCCATAGAGGAATGATTGGTTCTCTGCTTTATTTGACCGCAAGCCGTCCAGACATCATGTTTGCCGTTTGCTTGTGTGCATGCTTCCAATCGAATCCAAAGGAGTCCCACATGTAATAAGTCAAGAGGATTTTCAGGTATCTTAAGGGACGAGACGATCTCTGCCTTTGGTATCCAAGGCAGTCGTCCCTCAAGCTTGTTGGCTACTCGGACGCATATTATGCTGGTCATGTGATTGATAAAAAAAAAAGCACTTCGGGAATGGATCAATTTCTTGGTTCCTTCTTAGTCTCTTGGGGATCAAAGAAACAAAACTCTGTGGCACTTTCAACTGCGGAAGTTGAGTACGTTGCTGCTACCTCGTGCTGTTCATAGGTTATTTGGATCAAATATCAACTTGAGGACTACGGTATAAATCTTGAAACTATTCTTATTCTTTGTGACAATACAAGTGCTATTAAAATTGCTAAGAATCTTGTTTTCCATTCTCGCACAAAGCATATTCATATAAGGCATCATTTCCTGCATGATAATGTTGAACTAGGACTTATTAGTATGGGGCATGTGAGGACTGAGGACCAGGTAGTTGATATTTTCACTAAGGCGCTTGATAGACGTCCCTTTGAGCATCTCAGGTTGCTCTTGGGGATGATAACTTTTAAATAGTAAGTCCCGTTCTACTATTCCCTCAGTGATTGGCTATTTTTAGTAGATTCTAAGTTGAACAAGAACGGTTAGCGCAGCTTGATGAGGAAGAACGCCTTGCGTCTATGGGACAGGATCTTGCTGAAACTGGTCAAGAGGATGCAACTAATTTTGATGTCATAGATCAAATTATGCTAAGGGACTCGCCTCCATCATTTCCACATATGGACGCTCCCTCAAGCAGTTCAGGTCCTCATCCAGTTCCTCCTCTAGAAAAACCTTCTTCATATCCTCCTCAAGAATTGATGGCTGCGATCCTTCACAATAAGTGCATCATGATTCAAGCTTTGAAAGAGTCTGCGGAACTCCACGAGAAACTTCTGAAGTTTTATCAAGAGTCCTCAAGCAGACGTCCTGAATGATCGCCGTCCTCTACTTAATCCCAACACATTTTGTGTCTTTGCTTCTTTTAATTTCAAACCTGATTCTCTGGGTCTGTAATAACAATTATTCTACTCTTGTTGAATAACATTTTCCTTGGTTTGCATACACTTGATTGTTTAAGTGTTCCATTGCCTATAATTGTAATTTTATGCTACCGTCCTTATTCACTTGTTATCCTTTTCGATGATGCCAAAGGGGGGAAGTGTATGCGCTATATATTAGTTATCTAGAATAAGCAAGTGTTAAGGGGGGACTATTAATGAAAGGTCTAAGGAACGCCATGCTAAGATAAATAGAGGACGCTTAGAAAGTTTTCTAAGACGTTACTCTGTCCCTAAAATCCAAATGCTAGAGAATCAAAGGCTGAAAACTTGTGCTTATGGAAATTCGTCTAAGTCTTAGAGGACGCTCTTAAGTTTTCATGCATGCTAAACTTCAAAGTCAAAACTAGTTTGCCTAAGGGTTTGTCATCAAAAAGGGGAAATTGTTGGGACGATATCAAGGAATATCTTGTACTTGATATTGTGCCTACACAATCGTCCCTTAGTTTTGATATGACAAACTCACTTTGATTCTAATAAATTTGTCCAAGTGCTCAGGAACGCTAGTGATGAAAAGGACAACAAGTGTGTGGACGTCCCTGAGGTGAAGGGATGCCAGCTTCAATGAGTAACGACGAGCTAAGTTATTGCTTGTGTCAAGGACGCAGTCCACAAGCAAGCAGGAACACAAGCCACAACTCCAAGCATCCTTACTCAGAAACTGACAAGATGACATCACTTGACAATGTTTGATCATCGAGGACACGTGGAAGCCGATCATGTAGATCAGTCAATCACCACATAGAGGCCGATCCTGTAAAGGAGTTCAACAGCTGGATATAGGAAGCTTCCCCTCATCACCGCCATACCAAGTGGAAGCCGATCCTGTAGCCACGTCCATGAAGGGCATGATTGTCAGAGGAAATGACGCCCTTCCCCAAGTCCTATAAATACCCCCAAGGCATTTATTATGACTTAAGCTTTTAGAGAATATTCAGAGAGAATCAAAGTGAAAGCGACTACGATCAAGAACACCAAGAACACGTCAAGAACTCTTCTAGACTAGGTGTTTGATCGAGAGGAAGTTTGTAACCAAATCACAAAGTGTTTGTACTCAGAAAAACAAAAGAAAAATAGAAGTCCTACGAAGTACTGTAGGACGTGTGAGTAGAGTCCTTTAGAACATTAAGCTAGGTTTCAATTATAGGCTTAAAGGAGTTTTTACTAGTGGACTTAGGACGTACTCTAAGTGCCAGAGAAGTGTAAAGAACTCGCCAATATAACTGTAAGAACGCTTAATAAGAAAGGAAAAGTCTATTCGAAAATCCTCCAAGGAGGTAGAGGTTTACACTCAAGGACTATTTGGTCTTGAGTGGTTCCTCTAAAAAGTAAAAACTGACGTCTTCCTTGCTTATTACTTTACCTGTTTAGTCTCTTTATTCCGTTGCAAATCAAAGGATGCCCTTAATACTCGTTAAGGACGACTCTCTCAAGGACGCCTTTATCTGTACAAAGGACGTCCCTCTTTAGACTAACGATCTAAAAGTAGGTTTGGGTTATCTCAGTGATGCATATGTAGGAATATAGGCCTTAATCTATAAAAAAAAAAGTGTGAGAGAAAGAGAACTACGAAAGGCTTGATCCCTCACAAAGAGGGTACGTAGGCAATCTAGTGTCCCAAATTCTTCTTAAACGAATTGATTCTCATGGTTTGTCAAAATTCACTGTTTGTTTTCCAAATTTTACCCTTTCAACTATCAAAATTCCAGTCTAGAGAAACTAATAAGGATCTCTTATAAACCTGGATTGTTTTCTTAAATTTGTTCAATTGTCGTTTATAGAAAGCCTTTTGGATGAATTTGCTTTCGTTGGTGATGCAAATCATGCAATTGGTCTTAATTAAGGTCATATTCAAATTTTCAACAAAAAAAATAAAGCTTAATTAAGCCTTCATCTACCCAAATTTTTTTACCAAAAAGAACCAAAGCAAAGTACATAATTATGTACCAAATTTAATGTCATTTTCGATCTGGAATTAATTAGTTCCTTAACTTGGAAATTAATTAATTTCCTCCCTTGATTAATTAATCAAAGCCTGTTTGAACGTGACCAGTACAATCGGTTGGGCTGCATCATCCATAAAACCAATTAGGTTATTGCTTTTTGGTTAATTAAGTGGCAAAAGTTTGCCTAATCTCCCTATCCAAGCCGAACAAACAAGATGAAGAAGAAAAAAAATAGTAGCAAAAGTTGGCACATGGGAGGAGAGAAGAAGGATGATGTAATGATGGGACAAGTCATTGGCTTAAAAATAAAATATACTCCCTCCGTCCCGGGGAGTTTGTCCGTCTTTCCTAATCGGGCGTCCCGGGAAGTTTGTCCATATCTATTTCCTTTCCATTTATATTACACAACTTTTACACTTTTACCCTTACAACAATCAACAATTACAAACACTTTTACCTTTTTCATCAATCATTTTATACTCATTCCTCTCACTTCAATTCCTAAAACTACCTTAAATCAATCCCAAAAAAAATGTGTTTTTCAAAGATTAAATTTCAATAGCACAAATTTAAAGCATGAATATTTTTAATTTTTTTTCCTTTACAAGTAAGATCAGTCAAGCTTAAAAAAAATTAAGCCCAATTATCTCCTTAAACCCTCTTAATTTAGCCCAAAATTGCATTAAAAAGTCCCCTGCTTCCATAAAAAACGCCACACTCATCTTCATTGTTCAATTAGTGAGAACGGCGTCGTTGTTGGGATAAGTTTTTCTCTGTGTGTTTGGGTTGGCTTCATTGTGGGCTGCCATGGCTTTGGCTTCACCGATCCACATATATAACGTGGCCTTTCCTCTTGTTGCCCTACTTCATCCTCCCATTTGCGCCGTTTTGTCTGAGGTTTCTCCCTTTCGCTCCCACTCCAAAACCCTAACTCCATCGCCATTCTTGTCTTCTTTGCCTTCTCTGAGCTTTCTTCGCTCAACCGCCTCTCCTCCCTTACTCCATAGCCATTGCTTGTCTCCTTTTTTTGCATTTGCTGGCATCCATGTCCTCTGATTCAACTAGAACACCCGATTCTTATGAATCTCCTCATCCTTCACTCGATGGGTTGTGGGAGGAGCGATGGTCAGAGTTTGGCCGGTGCGAATGGGGATCCGATTGCAAAGGCCTCCACTCTTACAGCCATGACCACAAATCCGAGCCTTTGGTTAGCAACTACGACGAGGAGGAGGCGGTGGCGAGGAAGGTGGAGGAGCCGGCGGTGGATTCCAAGGAGGAGGCGAATGTTGAGGGCTCCGAGGGCGAACTCGTCCCAGATTCATATGAATCTGAGTAGCTAAGTCCCCTTTAACCTTGGCTACGATTGCATTTTGATTGATTTATCCCCTCTGTTGAGTTGCATGTTCAATTTATTTGCTCTTGTTCACTTGCATGTTGAATCTGGACACCTTATTTTCCTGTAATCATCTCCAAATGCCTTGATCTATCTCTGTCTTGTTTGAGATCCACGCTCAAGCCGGGTACCATCTTGTGGTGGTAACCCATTGTCAGATCTAAGAGCTTGATGTTTGTTTTGGCTTGTTATTGAAACCTGATGCTTGATGTTGTTATTCCTTGCTTTTGTTGTGATTGTATGTCAGTTTTTTGATGAATAATTGTTATTTGTGTCGGCTTGTTATTAAACCTTCATGCTTGATTTATCCCTGTTGTTGTTATTGAAACCTAGGGTTGTAATTGAAACCTGAGAGCTTGATGTTTGTTTTGGCTTGTTATTGAAACCTCATGCTTGATGTATCCCTGTTGTTGTTGTTGTTGTTGTTGTTGTTGTTGTTGTTGTTATGGAAACCTATGCTTGTTATTGAGACCTGAGAGCTTGATATCTATTTTGGCTTGTTATGGAAACCTACGCTTGTTATTTGTAAACCTTGTTCAGTTTTTGTCCTTACTTGAAAACTGTTTCATGTCTGCAATGCTTACAAGCTTGTGTTATGTGTATATCATGCCTATTTATTGCTAAGAGCCATGTTTCCATGCTTTTCATGGTGTATCATGTATTCTGTATTGCCTCTTTCTTGCTTGTATGTTTCTGTTATGTGTATATCATACCTATTTAATGCTAAGAGACATGCCTCCATGCTTTCAATGGTGTATCATGTATTCTGTCTTGCCTCTTTATTGCTTTTATGTGTTTGTTATGTGTATATCATGTCTATTTATTGTATTTTGCATTCTTCCATGCTTTCAATTATGTGTATCATGTATTCTGTGTTGCCTTTTTCTATGCTTCATGTTTCCGTCCTCTCTATACCATGCTTTAATGCTTCTGTTATGTGCATATATGCCTATTTATTGTATTTTGCATGCTTCCATGCTTTGAATTATGTGTATCATGTTTCTGTCCTGTATATATGCCTATTTATTGTATTTTTCATGCTTTCATGCTTTCAATTATGTGTATCATGTATTTTGTGTTGTTGAGTGCATGCTTCTGTCCTATCTATACCATGGTTCCATGCTTTTCTATTGTTGAGTCCATGCTTCTGTATTGTTGAGTCCATGATTCCATGCTTCTGTATTGTTGAGTCCATGCTTCCATGTTTTCTGTTTTGTTGAGTCCATGCTTCCATGTGTTCTGTATTGTTGTTCCATGCTTCCATGTCTTCTGTATTGTCTATACCATGCTTCCATGCTTCTGTATTGTTGAGTCCATGCTTCCATGTGTTCTGTATTGTTGTTTCATGCTTCCATGTCTTCTGTATTGTCTATACCATGCTTCCAAGCTTCTGTATTGTTGAGTCCATGCTTCCATGTCTTCTGTATTGTTGTTCCATGCTTCCATGTCTTTTGTATTGTTGTTCCATGCTCAATTTCTTACACTTCTTTTGTTTGGATGTTGTTTGTTTTCTTCTTGTGTTGAATACATGAATGTCATGCTTTCTTTGTTTTTAATTTTTTTTTTTTACCAATGATGATGCCAACAAACCTGAGGGGCAATGCCTCTACATTCCCACCATTGTGGCATACACAAGGAAGTCAACATGTTATGTAGGCTATGGCACGCCAGTGTATGTCATGTTGATGTGGGTGGGTTGCCCCAATGATGGAGTGGAGACACCTGAGGTTTTTTTTCCATTTCTTTTTTTTTTATCAATGATGATATAAAACTGAGATGTATTTCCTCTACATTCCCACTTGAACTTTATATGCAATTGGAAGCTAGTCTATGTAGACTCTGCCATGCCATTACACATGAAGTTTGAGTGGGTGGATTACATCAATGAAGGATTGGGGATATCTGAGATTACTTTTCCTATTTTTTTCCAACTTTTGCATTACCTGAAATGCACTCTATATGATTTCATTCATGTAATTCATTCATACCCAAAAGCTTGCATACATTCCATTACTTTACTTATACTTCATACTTACAAAAATACTTATACTTCTACTTCTACTTTACTTTACTTATACTGCATTCATACATTCCATTACTTTACTTATACTTTCATACTAACAAAAATACTTACATAGTTTCTACTTTCAAAAAATTCTTCTACTTGTAAGAGGCATGGCACATAGTCCATTACAGAAAGCCATACATGTCTTCAAAAGCTTGATCTATCTCCTGAGTGTATGCTGCATTGTTGTCTTCTGTCTCTTGAGATGGTTGAGTTGCTTGCATTGTTGGTTCTTGAGTTGTATTATCTGCTTGTTGTTCGTGCACTATCTGCCATGCCTCTTGCACAGCCCATATAGGGGCTTCAACCTGGATTGGTAGTGTACCTAGGAGCTCTAGTCTATTCTTGTTTACATGTGGCAAGTCATATTCATTTGACCCTTTGCACTTTAGAACTTCATTCATGACATATTGCATAGACATCCACACATTGGCTAATGTCTTAGGATCCAATTCATAAAATTGCTTGATTCACTGCTTCCATCATTTCATCAACATCCTTTGGCATCTTCTTGTGCATCAATGACTGAATACTTCTAAAAAATCCTAATTCTAATATGTTGAGGTCTGGACTATTTAGTGGTTGTTGTGTTAGAATGAAAGTAAATCCATCTTGTTGATATACCTGTTGCCACTCTGCATCTTCTTGTGCTATGTGTGCTTTTGCATTGTCTTGTTGAATGAATATAACTTGATGAGCTCCTGCTTGTGTGGGCCACTTGGCCTTTATTGCTGGAACAATTTGATTTATGAGCATGGCTCTGGTCACTTTCTGATTGACTGATTCAATAAGCTTTGTAACCATTGTCCCCTTTGCTCTGCTCTTTGATTTCCTCTTTGCTGGCTCTTGATATGTGAATGGAAAAATTCCTAATTTACCATCAAATGTGCATTGCCCCTGTGCATCATACCTTGGTCTTGCAACTGCTGCTGTAAACATGACTTTGGGTATGAATTTGCTAGAACTAGCTGCTCTGTATTGTCCCCTCTCTTCTTGTGCTAGATAACATCTTTGAGACTTCTTGCTTAGTTGGAACCATTTTTCATCAATGTGAACAAAGTCATACATTGCATAATATTTCCTCTTTGTCTCTGGTGTGCCACCTTCTAGTAGGCTCAGTATCCACTGCAACCTTGTTGTTTTGTTGGCTTCTTTTAAACCTGGCTTTAGTGTATTTGTGTGAGGTCTGATTTGTCCTCTCTTGATGAGTCTGTGTGTTGTACTCTTTGATATCCCCAGCTTGCCTGCTAAATCTCTTATGCATGTCCTGTCTCTCATGCTTATTGTTGAGATTCCTGCTTGATTCATCTCTTGCCTCTGCCCCCCACACTTGTGATAGTTGTTGCTGACATTTGGTCTCTGGTTTGCATCAATTTGAGCTTTGGCTTTATTCCATATCCTTGATGTTGTCCTTGGTGAAATGCCAAATTCTGATGCAACCCCTGTCATTTGACTCCTGTATAGCTCACCTGATGTTGTGTGTATTTGCAGAAACCTCAAGAGAACATGGAATCTCTTCTCATCGTTGAGCTTTGACTTTGATGGTTGTCGATGAGAATGTGCTGGCGTCTGATTCCCTTCTTCTGCTGTGTGTTGCCCTGCCACCTCTTCTGTGTCAACTGCTGGCTCACTTAAATCAAAGGGAAAAGGTGGGTGTTGTGGTGGGGTTTCACCTTCAGGAAAAGGCAAGCGATTAACTCCCACTCCTGAAGCCATTAGAGCAAAGCAATGAAGCAAAGAAGAGTTTTTTTAGCATTAAATGTTTGTGCATTCGTGTGTTTCATCTGTATTTATAGCAGATATGTAATTCCTTGTAAAAATGTGTTGTGTAAGAGATTTGGGATGCCATGTCAGCAATCCTTGTGAAAATGAATAATGTAATCTTATTGGTTCCTTGACTTTTTCCTTGTTTTTCATTGGTTTGAATTTGTAATACACAGATTGTTCCCACTTAATTTCAATTGAAAACAACTGTTTAGTTTTTGCAATGATGAAAAACTGTACATGATAGGAGTTGCCTTAATCCAAGTGCAATACTGCTTTTTGAAAATCTCTAACTTGTTAATTAACTAACTAGGCTCAAATACCAATTTGCAGAATTCGTTCACAAAACAAGCTAGCTAAAGACCAACTACTAGATAGTGTAAGGACAACCAGAGTAAGTATTACAACTTATAGGAATACTTCGTAATTGTATAATAATAATGAGAACTAAATGTAAACATCACAAATTGTAGGTGAAACTTGGAAATTGAAAAAGCGGTGTGCTTTGCAAATTTTCAAAATGTAGATTCAAACTAATATATATATATACATATATATGGGGAGAGGTTTAGGTAAAACACCTCTTATAGTGAAACGGGTGAACAAATATAAAGTGTTAGATCGCCATAAATCAAGGGACACGATTTAGGCTGAATTTTAGAAAAAAAACTGAAGTTTAATAAACAAATAATTAATATTACACTTAAATAGAAGGTCCTTAAAAATAGGATCAGTTGCCAAATTAAACAAAATCTGATTTTTAGAAAATTCAAAAAATTAAGAGTATATCAATAATAATGGAGATTTGATTTTTCAAATTTTGAATATTTTACCAGTTTTAAGGAAAACATTAGTCGTACAATATCTTGTATATTCCGATTCATCACTAATCAAAAATTCGATTACAGTGATTCAATATTCGACTATGCAGCTTCAATATTCGGCTCTCCAAATATTCGACTATGTAGTTTCAATATTCGACTATAGAATTTTAATATTCGATTGTACAAATATTCGACTATGCAACTTCAATATTCGACTGTACAAATATTTGACTATATAGCTTCACTATTCAATTGTATAAATATTCGAATTTTTCATATACATGATTGAATATGTTTTGGAATTTTTTAAATATTTAAGCGTTTTTCAACGAAATTTGAATATTTAATCCACTTTGTCGAATCCAAATTGTATTGTCTTGTTTGAGGTGAGCTTACATTGAATGTAAATATAGTGAATAAAGAATATTTATTAAAATACATTGAATCTGATAAAAATAGGTAAGTTCACATTCAAATTCCGTGATTGAATACAAACAAATCGAATTAGAATACATTGTAAAGATTAATATAAGTTTTCGTCACATATTATAAGACTTCTTTAATGCTCATCAGTGTCTATGATTTTATCATTTTTCTTCCATTTTCTTCAGACTTCTCTATATTCCCCAACCATCTCCATCTTCATCGACTTCAATACTGCATATTCAAGAAAAATATATTAACATTCAAAGCATAATGAGTATCAATTCACATTTGTTTATCGAATATGCACATATTCAAAGTACATATTTAATTATTTATAAATAATTTTATTCAATATTGTATATTCAACAAATATCAAACAAACATTCAAGTGCATTGTAAACATATTCAAGATACTAAACTAAAAATTCAGATTATGATATTTAAATAATCCATTAGCACATTCAAATGCATTGTGTAAAAACTCAAATTACGGTATACAAAATTCATCTTGTAAAATGTATTGTGTAATTTATAAGGATATTCAAGTGTATTGTGAAAATTCAAATTATGCTACATAAAATTCAATCAGTAAAATACAAAATTGCTTCAACAAGCACATTAAACTTATTTGTAATTAAGCAAATTCAGATGTTATAAAAAGAGATTATAAACGTCGATAGATTCAAAACATTCATAAACATATTCAAGATACTCAATTAAAAATTCAGATTACGATATTCACATAATTCATAAAGACATTTGAGTGTATTGTGTAAAAATTCAGATTATACTACATAGAATTCAGTCAGTAAAATACAAACTCTTAATCAATAATATATTCGAAACATACATAACAACATTCCTGATCCATGAAAATACCGAACCCTAAATTCAAAATTGATTCAACAAAAATACCAATGCAAATTCCAAATCCGACTACTATATAAGAAAGTTTTAAAATAAATCAAAAAATATTAACCCTACAATCAAAAATCTAACACATATATCATAATCCATGAAAATATAGAAGCATTTAAGAGATTAAAAATTGCAAAACAAAAAAACTTACCAAATTGAAACAAAAAACATCAAAGAAGCATGTAAATCTATACAAATAGATTAATTTCGTAGTGGATTGAGTAAGAATTGGGTGTCAATTTGGTTGCTCTCATCTTCAATGGTGAGAAGAAGAAGACTTTTGATTTCTACCGTACCAAAAAAGAAGAAGAAGAAGACTTTAATTTGGAATTTTGGTTTCTCCTGAATGTACGTAAGAATTACTTTCGTTAATATAGAAGCTAATGAAATTGTTTTAATTTATTCAGATTTGTTTTTTCTAAAGATATGGAGAGAGAGAAGTTGGTGATAACTAATCAGTGTTTCTCTCTAAAATTAACTCAAATATATCTATTTTCTTTTAATCTTATCCATTAAAACTGTCAGATCCAACGCTTATAATTTGTCCACCGGTTACACTATAAGTAGGGGTTTCATAGGATCTTAATTCCATATATATGTATGTATATATATATATATATATAGATTAGTTTGAATCTACATTTTGTTACACATATCATACGTACATTGAATATTTGTAATAGTAGTATGATCATAATATATGTTCTACATTCTACCATGAGGCCACCCACTATAGGGGTTTTGAAACTTAAAATAATAAGTAAGATGTTCTAGTTAGTGTTATAGTGATAAGAATTCCAATTTAGGGCTTCAAATAAAAGCCCAAAAGAAGCGTTTTTAAGCTTCACAAAAAGCAGAGTATAGAGGAAGAAACACACATGGCAAAGGAAGGACCATCGGATTAGATCATAGGTTCTTTTTTCCTAGTTAATGTTTATAAATTATAATTTAAGGTTTAATTTAGCAATATAACGATTTTAATTTTTTGAAAAAGTATTTTTAATATTTTTCTTTTGTTTTTATATACTTATCGAAACCCATTATATATATATATATATATATATATTAATTAAAAATAAATTGATATATATATATATATATGGAAATATAAAATAATTATGTAAAATCTTTGAATTTTTTGAGTGTTTATATTTATATAATAATATAAAATAATATTGTTAATATGTTTAATGGCATAAGAATATATTTTTGTAATAAAAATAAAATAAAGATAGAGAAGTTTAAAAATTATTATTGGGGTTGTGGGTTGTTAGTGTAAAGTAGAACTAGTGTAGAACCCGCCTGTCCAGGATTTAATTTATTAAAAAGTGTATTTTGAGGATCAAAAGTTGCCCGTACCTTGTACGGGTTTGTAGAATGATACTTTAGATGGTAGATGTACGGATGATGTAACAGTGGAGTTGTGAAAATAGGAAAATAAACCTTTGATTATAATAAATGTATAAGATTTAGGGATACTTTTAAAAAAAAACATATCACTTATATTTTTTGCCTAGTCATCCTCTTCGTAAAAATACTAAAGTACATTCTACCATACATAAAAATATACTGAAGTACAAAGCTTTAATAAAAATGCACTGAGGTAAACCATGTTGCTGTATACCCACTAATCCTTTCCAGTAGCCCTTTTCTATGAGAGGATTACTAAGAAAACCATTAACCCTTATCTATGAGAGGATTGCTTAAAAAAAAAAACCATTAACCCTTCCACACTAATCGAAGATTTGCGATCAGGTGAGATCGCTTCTTAGGGTGTAAAATGAGAACATATCATGGCCGTTGGATCTGGGAAAATTAACGGCCAGATGTACACGCAGATTTTAAAGGTTTTTTAACTACTAGGGGTATTTTCGTCTTTTTGCGCCTCTGCACTGTTCATCCCTCTTCCCAGCTGATTGCACAGAGCGTCCAGGCCGAAAACGCAAATCTCTTCGGCTCTTTCGCAAATCTCTTCGGCTCTCTTGTTCATTCAACATTCTTCTTCGGCTCTCTTGTTCTTTTCAATTGTATTTTCGTCCTTTGGCTCTTGTTCAATTGCTTCTATGGATATAGGTAACGATTTGGGATTTTTGAAAGTGAGAACTTATGCTTTGTTAGTTTTAGGTTTTCCTTGAGCAAGTTAACTGAGAACTTGTGAATTTAAGACAAGATTTGGGGTGTATGATTGGTGTTTACATGATTTGATTGCATTAGAAAGTGATTTTGAAGTTTTCATTGACCATAGAAGTTGATTATGTACGTTTGCCTGGTTGCCTACCATGTGTTCGACAAAATGCCTCAACCAACGTGCCTTAATTTACATGAACCGTTCAATGGATTTCAATGAACCTTTACTTGAAAGTTTATGAACCATACCGATACTCTTTGTGAACCAAAAGAATACCCGTATTTGCCCATTTGTACTACTCATTATGTGTGTTTCATGTTGCTTCACTCATAGCTTTTACGTTTCTTTTGTAGGTTGTTCATCAATTTCTGATCAACCTAATTTGTCTAATTTGGATAATGATGATACTATTGATGGAGTTTAGTTGAAGGGTCTTGATAATGATGTCAGTGCTGATGGGGTTCATCAAGATCCAGTTATCGTAACATTTGAAGTAAACTAGTAGACATTGTTCATTTGGTTTCCAAATCCACAAAAAATGACCAAATTTGATGTAATCTATGCCAAATACTATTGTTATTTATATGAACTGCACTGTGATTTTCAATGAACCTTATAGTGTAATATTATGAACCGTAATGACAATATTTGTGAACCAAATGAAAAATGTTTTTTTTTCATCACATTTTTATTGTTCATCATGTGTTTTATGTTGCTAATAACTAGCTTAATTTTTCTTTTTTTACTGTAGGTTGTTCATCAAACTCCGGTCATCCTAACTTGCCTTATTCCGATAATGATACTAGTGTTGATAGTGTTTCATTGAAGGGTATTGATAATGATGAGAGTGTTGATGGAGTTCCATTGGATGATCATGAAGAAGCTAGTGACACGTATAATCTTCACTTATCACAAGATTGTTCTTATTTCATGCCCAAGATTGAACATTGAAGTTCCAATTCTCTACTTGTCTTTTTTAGTAGATGCTATATTTTTTGGGGATTAAGTTGTCTATGTTTATGTTACTTTGTGTTTGACAAATCACTTTGCACATTGTAATTGCTTTTAAGGTTGTTTTTTACTTCACATTGAACTCAATGAGCTGGATGTCTTCTTTACAAATTTTATACATTTCTTGTTAAATGAACTGATTATTTAAAATCCATGAACCTACATGTTGAACACTATGAACCTTCATGTCGAACACTATGAACTTTCTTGTCGAATAGAATGAACCTTCATGTTGAGCACTATGAACCGTGTAATTAATTCTATGAACCGTGTAAGTAATCATGGTTCAATCTTTTACATTGTTTTCTCAAAATGAACCTTTTCCATTGCGTAGCACCTGTAGTGATTTTCATTGCTTCTAGTTAACTATTGCAATAGCAATGTAATTTAAAATCATGGGTAGTATTCAATCAACCTACAAACATAAATTGAAATAACAAATACACTGAAAAATGCATGAATCAAACTTTAATGTACTTTGAACCAAAAAACAAATGTCGTGAACCAAAATTACAACTAGTACGTATGACTTAAAAGACATGAATTGTAAGATGAACTATTATGAACCAAACTTTAATTTACTATGAACCAAAAGAACTAATGTCATGAACTCAAAAGACATGAAATGTAAGATGAACTATAATGAACCCGAGCTTACAAAATCATGAACCGAAAGAAGAGTTATAATGAACTAAAATATATAAAGCGTTTATAGAATTAGCCCATGTGAGATTTGAACTCACATCTATGTGCACATGCACATTGCTCTACCATTTGAGCTAATAGGCTATATAAACTAGTATGTTAATGAATAATGTAGACACAAATTCAATATGGTGATGTGTGGGCCAAACTATGCGTAATTTTGACAGTAGATCCATTGCCGACAAATCTCAAGTATTGACCTTGTAGCATTTTGCAATTGTTTGATGATGGTTGAACAATAGTCCATAATTAATTACCTTGGTGCCAAGCTCCATGTCATCCAGATCCATCCAAGATCGGCGGCGAACATATCGATCGCCAATGGAGATCCTCCGGAGGAGGTCGAGGAGGAGGGCGATGGCGGTATCGGCGGTGTCGTCAGAGAATACATCGCCGGAGTTGAGAGAGAGCGTGAATCTGAGGAGGCAGAGGGCTTGGGTGTAGAGAACAAGGGTTGAAGGTGAGAAGACAAGAGATAATTGGTCGATTGAATGTGTTTTTTGAGAGAGATAAAGTCAAAAAGAGGGATTTGAAGAGATGCGGCGTTTCAATGGAAATGATTGAGGAGGTAGGGGATATATTTATTTTAAGGGTATTTTTGTCTGTGAACGAAAAAACAAACTTATTTACTCATATTGCCACTAAAAATGGACCCGAGTGTTTTTCTTCTTAAATTCCAACGAACCAATTTTGTTTAATCCTCACCGTCCAGTCCTTGGATCTAACGATCCTAATATGTTCTCATTTCTCACTGTATGAATATTTTACACCTGAATGGGACTCTACTAATATATATGTTCAGGTCATGCTTACATCCAAAATTTTTACAATTCAAGACTGATAATACAAGTAATATATAATCTTTGTTCCAATTGTTGATCGCGTTCTTCCAATCTCCTTACACGAGTTTGTTGATTCTTCAAATGTGCTGATTTTTCCTTGAAATCAACAAGCTAAACTTTCAATTTCCTATTCTCAAACTCTAGCTCATATCTTCTGCTATTTTGCTCCTACAAGCAATGATCTGATAAGTCAACACACAGAAACATTAGTAGCAGAAAATGCAAAACTATCTACGTGAAGAAGGATGTTGAATGTTCCAGTGCATTTAGTATAAACACAACTTCAAAAATATTACTAATCAGCAATTATGACTAACAACTTTTTACTGTAAGAGAATGTTTTTCACAAACCCCATGAATTGAGGCTCTACGTAAAACAGGTCATATATATTGTATATAACTTACTGATATCTTTGGAATATGAATATGATCTGAAAAAAAAAACATAACTATAGTTGCTTTTAAGTGCACAGAAAGCATGAAATCATCTCAACTCATAGGGAGGTTTCAACATATGTCTCCTATTGGTTATGACAGCAAAGAATAATTTTGTGCAGTTGATTGCATGCCGGCCAGCAAGAAATTCAATTTAGAACGATGGCTTTAAAAATCACAGAAGAATAAAAAGTAGCTTTGGTAAAAACATTAGAAAAGCTACTCTAAACACCCATACAGCATTCCAAAACCAAATTGAACCTAGTAGATGAATGGTACTTTTGATACTTTACACCAGCAGAACAAAAGAATGGTAGAATGTACCAAGGCTCACACCAGCAAAATTTTAGAAAAGAAACAGAACATATCAGCTGCTTAATTCACTCAAGTTGTCAAAAAATAAAAAAAGCAGAACATAATCTATAGTCTCTTTTAATTCTTTATGACAACAAATGTCAACTCCGATTCCATTACACCAGAACTGGAAACAAAATCAACTCCAAATTACCATTGGAGAAGACAGGGGTTTGGCCACTGAGTTGCCTCAACACCTAATCAAAATTTGAACGCAGATTAACGAGAGGATAGCGAAGGAACTCGAATTGACAACGAAGGAAATAGTGAAAAGACAATACCTTTGATGCACCAGTAAGACAATCTCCTCTTTCTCCGATTGAAATGTTGAGTATGTTAAACCGGAAGACAAATCCAATTACAATCTTATCCAGGAATTGCTCAATTCATCCACATGCAAGCTAATTAGTCATCAAACGCAATTCCAAAAGCAAGATTTTAGCAAAGTGTATTTCTGATTAATAATCTTAGAACAACACCAACATAAGCACCATCAAAGTAGGAAATCGAAGCTTTCTTATCTACAACAACACCACATAGAAATCCCACAAAGACGATGTAACAACCGAGCCGGTGGGACCACCAGTTCTCATGTTTGCACGCACAAGAGCACCAAAACCAATTGAATAATCATGTTGCCTATAGGAACCACAACTTTTAAATTCACACAAAAACTTGTGCTAAGAACAATAGTAAGATGAAAAAGTGAAGCAGAAAGCAGGTGTAACCTTTCTGAGATGGTTTTCTCCAAATCAATGAAGGCACCCCCACAAATAAAGAGAATATCCTTAGTGTCAATCTGTTTGATGTACAAACAAAATTATAATACAACGAATCCAATCAAAACAATAATAAAAGAGCTCTAAGAGCATTAAAAACGTAAAGCGAGCAGTTTATGAGACTCTACGCTTCTGCTAGATTTCTGGAAGCGTAACTGCATAAGCATAGCACCTCAGAAGTTCATTAATAGATGTAACATGAATAAAATTTTCCATATCATTGCTTCCAACCACTGTGTATTATTGCTTATCATCTAGAGCATCTAGAGTATAAATCCCTTCTACTATTTAACTCGTAAGGTTGTAAGAGTATTAACAAAAGAACTGGATAAGTGAGCTGGGAAACCAAACACCATCGAAGATAACAGAATCAAATTGTTGCAGCAATAGTAAGTAATGTGCTACATAATATAAATAATACAACTTATCGAAGATAACAAAATCAAATTGTTGCAGCAATAGTAAATAATGTGCTACATAATATAAGGAATACAACTTGTACCTGAATATTGTCACCCCTCGGATGCTTTCTAGCTCCTTTCTTAGGTATGTTTACAATCTGGGTGAATAAGAGTGTGTGCATTGGCGAAATGATTAGCTGCTTATCATTTACAAGAAAACTTCCATTGAACTGATAATGAACTCCTAAGCCCTTGAAGCAAACCATTGGAAGCCTATCATTTTCCATATACAAAGCGACCAATGTTTGTTGACAGAAGGCTGAAAATGGTACAATGGCAGTTTCATAAGATCTGGGGAACGATATTGATGGATGCTTCTACAAAATGGAATGCAATTTTCCAGTAACATGGCATAAGATTATGGAGCCCAGGAATTAAACACACTACATATTCCAGTAAAAAGGATATCTTAACACATCGACCTTTGGCATTTCATCGAATACCTTCAAGGCATAATCCCATGAAAAAGATTCAATTCAAATACACAAAGGAAACAAACTGAAAATTCAGCAGAGATTCAAACCATTAAATTAGGGCGAAACCATTTCCTTGATGAAATTGTAGAATCTCTTTCTCAGTATTATGAGTTAACTTTCGTTTCTTCCAGGAAATTAGGCACATATTGCACACCATCTCAAATCTAGACCGATATCAACTATGCCATATACCGATGCCAATTAAACTATCTATCATTGAAACCAATGATCTCCTCTACAATCTTGGGGACTGCAAAGCTGAATTCGATAATCATCTAAGCGTTAATTGTCCGGCAGAACTCGAGCAAAACAATTTTAAACTCACAATTGCAGATGACCTAACAAGTGTTTTAAATATCTCCCATGCAGTTACCGTTACAAATTTCCAACACAAGCAATTCTACTATTGGGCATATACAATATGATTAACAAAATCACAAATGACAAATCACACCGAAACAAGAAAGGAGATGCTATTTTTGGGAACTCCAACCAAACCCGGCCTTGTATGCATAATGCAAGCCGTTTCAAATTCAAAATCTCTTCCTCCTCCACTTTGTAATTTGTATCATTGGTAAGTCCACTGGGTCAGATTATTGGGACCCACCCGAGAATCCATCCAATGGCGCTCGAACTTCTTCTTCATCTGACTCAATTATCAGTCCGCTTCTTTTCTCGGAAAAGTAAAGAAAGCATTCTCCTTCAAAATTTGAAAACCCACCACCATACCAACAAATTTGCTCTGTTCGTCTTTGCTCCGCTCAGCTTTGTCTTCGTTTCCGTCTCTGACCCCTCCAAAACCCAATGGCTGCGGAGCTGAAGAGGAAGCCGTTAATTGCCCGGCAGAACTCGAGCAACGCCCCCCTCATCGACCCAAAGCACAGCCGAAGCCACAGCGCAGGCAACCTGTTCGACAAAATGTCTCGCTTATCCACGGCCAAGGAGAATCAGGAAGCTGCCAAGGCCCAATCCCAGGACAAGGAGAACTTGGCGCCCAACGCTGCTCCTGCTAGCTCTTGTGCCAAGACCGAGAAGCTATTCCCCGACAGGAGATCATACCTGAAAGGCAGGGCCTTGAAGCCCACTTCGCTCCAGCTCTGTATGCTCAAGACTGAGCCTGATTCCGGAGGAGGCTTCGGCTCTGGAACATGGGACCCTGTTAGCTCTGGGACTCCCCACTCGGGCAATGTTTGGGACTTTTCCGATTCTGAAACTGCTCCTGCTTCGTCTTGGTCTACTTTGCCCAACAGGTCTGTCTACTCATCACTGCTGTACAAACTTTTTTATTTGGCAATCTTCTTACTGAAGTTGCATTTGGCAACAATGCAGGGCCTTGTTGTACAGACCCTTGCTTGTGGACATTGGAAGATGTACGTGCATCATAGTGAAGGAAAGAGCTGCTCAAAATTTGGGCTTTGCCAACCTTTATTCATTGTATACTTATGTGAGCACTACTACATTTTGAACATTTTTTTTTAATCTTCTCAACTTCAATGTCCCTCTGAGTTTACTGTTTTGAGTAAGTATATTATTGGTTGTGGAAATCATTATAGGAAGGGCAGGGAAGGCAGAATCGTAAACTAGCCCTAGCTTATAGGAAACGCCGTGGTGGACGGTCTGAGTTTGTGGTTGCTCAGAACTTGAAAGGACTGTTGTCTAACTCAGATGATAGTTTTGTCGGCTCTGTAAGGGCCAATCTTGTAGGCTCCCGGTATTACATTTGGGATCAGGTTAATTCCCTCGCTTTTGCCAACTGATGATTCAATGTTTCTGCTCAACGAATCTAGGCAAAATTAGACAGTCTCTTTAACATTCTCTCTTGATCTTTTCTTCGGCAGCAGGGAAGCTCTTCCAGGACCAACTGCCTTAAGCAGCCTGACCATCTTCAGGGAATTGTGGCGTAAGTATACTATATCTTCCAAGTTGCAATTCAGAGCTTTTGGTCTGTGTAACTTGATGTTTGGTTGGTACTTATAAACATTTCTTCATGAGCCCCTCTTTCAGCTTTACGCCCACCATAGCTACATGGACTGGGAGCTACCGGAGCATGAAAGCATGGATCCCCAAGCACCAACAACACAAATCACAAATGAACAACACATATCAGGTGAGAATTACTACATTTCTTGGGATGATATGATCAGGGTTCAACCTTGTTGGAGCTCTTAATCTTATCTAAGCTAATAATCTGGTCCTTGATTCAGAATAGCAAGACAATTCCGAAAGATTGGGAGGGGAAGATCGAAAAAGTGCACCAACTACTCTCCAAAGTCCCCCACTATAACAATGTATGTTCATGCCACGCTTTGCACTTAATAATATTCCACCCTAGGCGTCAATTGTTGCAATAATCCCATGTGTTTTCCGGGTTCACCAATCCATAGGTCTCAAAGCAGTATGAGCTAGACTTCAGAGAACGGACTCGAGCTGGACTTCGGATTCAAAGTTCTGTAAAGAATTTCCAGCTGACAATGGAGGTAGGGTGTATTAATGCATATACATAGGAGTACTAATCAAACTAGTTTGACTTCAAACGTTTGTACTTTTGTTGGATAGATGTGAATCTTGAGACTGTGGTTGTTTTCCCAAGCAGGGAGATGGTACACAGACAATCCTGCAGCTGGGAAGGGTAGGCAAGTCAAAGTATGTGATGGATTACAGGTAAATGGATCAGATCACAAACCCAAAGTTCTTAATTTGGAGGCTGTGGTAGTACTAGCATTTAACACTACTACATGTACTGTGTAAATAATAACTGTATTTTATTCTATTCACAGATACCCGTTGAGCGGCTACCAAGCATTCTGCATATGTTTGGCTTCAATTGACCCAAAACTCTGCTGCACGCTTTAAGTTAACGGCATCCCCCTCGGTTCCCTTTTTGGAAGTATCAAGCAATATCTCATTGTGAGATTTATGATGATTTTGTGTTATAGATCCCTGAACTAAAATCAAAAATTTTCTTCAGAATTGAGATGATCCCCAATGCTCAGAAATATGCTATTTCCTCAAATGCATTTACTCCATTAAGCAGCATAGTTTAAGTCAAAATTAAGTTTGGACTTAGAGCGATGGTATTGCTTGGTGGGAAGTATTTGGCCATGAAGACGGAGGAGAGTTGCGCGCTCCCCAATTTTTGTTAGATCAAGCCGTTTCTTGATCTCTTGGAGAGAATGGGAAAAGGCTTACTAGTCGAATGACATGTTGCGTAATCCAAGGGGTGCAATGTAATCCTCAACTTAATGATTCTTTGATCAGCATCCATGTTTATGCTCTCACTAATTAATGATCAATGCCAACCGTGCTCTCCGACAACAACGCCAACTATAGTTTGGAGCAGCATTGTAGAGGAGTTGGTAGGCATATTTATGATTGAAGAGAGGCGCAATGTTTCAGTCAGAGAGGTAGACTACTATGCATGTGAAAGATTTCCCAATATTGGAAGGGTGAAAAAGCTTAAGGAAGGAGGGCATGACCTTTTTCTCGGACTATACACTTTTTTAGTAAGACGGTGGCTTATATTAGCATGTTTTCTGAAAACCGTCAGCTGTGGTATCTCATGTGTGAAACTCTAATTCCTCACTCCTCAGGGCAGGAATAAAATAGAGCAGCTAATGTTGTATGACGGTGATATGGCAGAAGAGATGCATCTTACTTGGAGAACACACAAATGGAATTGATGTTTGATAGCGAACGGATCTTAAATGGGTCTCAGATCAGCTGATGGTTCACAGTCCAAGTCTGCATTCCAGTTTGAGATCAGCGTGTGGAGTTGAGGTAGCACCCACTAAAAGCATACAAGAGTAAATTTCAACAAACTAACTAACATCAGTAAGCTTCTAGATCTTTTTTTTACCTACAATTGATTGGAATCCCTTTTTGGAACAATTAAGTGCATCAAGTGCAATCCATACACACCTTGATTAGGGCTTTGGAGTTGCTCCAACCCTTGAGGAGGAAAATTGTGGATGAATTGAGATGTACATACAACAAGGTTACAAGAGTGCACTGGTTATGTTGAATAATACAATGAAGTTTCACCTTGTTACACTCACGGAGACAACTCCAGCAAACTATACACTTAACAGATGAATTACCCAGCATTCCTTCCATGCATCGCTCTTCTAAACTAATGCTTCCTCCTTGACCCACTCAACACCTTACAAGGCGGTGAGGGCGAGAACTCAAACAGGACCACCGGGAGGTCCATTTCCCCTTCTAAGATCCTCAAAATGTCCCCCACATCTGGCCTCAACTCTGGCATCCGCTGCAAACAAGCCAACCCCAGGTTAATACACAGTGTGGCCTGTTCCTTGTTGTAGGATCCGTTCAACCGCTCGTCCATGAGCTCTAGAACATTCCCAGCTTGAGCCAACTGCCTGCACCAGCTTACCAAATTCGCCTTCTCCATCTTCATATGTGAATTCAGTACATTTAACGGCCTTCTGCCCGACACCGTCACAAGAATCAGCACTCCCAAGCTATATATATCCGTCTTCTCCATCAAGAAACCGCACGCACCATACTCCGGTGCAGCATAACAGAGTGTCCCTCTCATGCTTGTATTGCTACTAAGCTCTCTGCTGAGTACGTCTCCGCTCCACATCTCGCTGTTCATTGAAGGCGTCCCCGCCTTTTTCTTCTTCTGGGTTTTTGCATAACTGATCTCTGGACCTTGATCCCCGTCCTTGGATCTTATACTTCCTTTCATCATGTGAAAGCACTGGCCTAGGTGAAAACGTGTGGATTTGTAGCTCATCTTCCTCAGCTTGTTTTCAAGACTTCTTTTCTTGCTTCCCATTTTGCTGGTGGTTCCCTCCTCAAGTTTCTCTTCCTTCCACCAATCCTGCATTTTCTTGGGTTGATTCATACCACGCCTCTTCTTCTCCTTGAGCACTTCATTGGTATTGTACTGGTGATGATCAATCTTCAAATCTACCTCAGAGACCGAACTCGGCTTAACCCCATCCCACTCAGGATTACTAGGCCTTGCACAAATTTGGCTCCCTATCCACTCCATAACATAGTCTTTGCTACATAGGGCGTCACTACCGCCATCTTGTTTCCACCACCAATCCTTTGAGGCTACATTACCACCACAAAGATCATCATCAAGCACTCCAAGTCTCAAAACCTCTTTCCCTTTCGGGCTAGGAACGCTCTTTGCCTTTGCCACAGTTTGCAGCTCAGGATTCAAAAGACTGTTCTTGGAAGAAGTCGAGGCTTGCAATGCAATTGCGGGATCGATAGCCTTGCTCTCCCAGTCCATCTCCTGAATCCTATCCAACTCCTGGCTGAACAATTCATCCCCAAACGGGTCCTCGACCTCGACCTTGAGCCTAGACAGCCCGAAATCGCAGACCTTGGCTTTGAAATCCCAGTCAAGTAACACATTGCTGGGCTTGATATCCCCATGAATCACTGGTGGGTCACACTCATTGTGCAAGAACTCGAGTGCCCTGCACACATCTCGGATGATATGAAACCGTGTATCCCAACCCACCACACTAGAAGCATCACGACAGAAGAGCAATTCCTGCAAGCTACGGTTAGGCATGTACTCATAAACCAAAATCCTCTTGCTCTTGTGAACACAAAACCCTAATAGGGACACAATGAGAGGCGATCTGATGCTGCCCAGAATAGTGAGCTCATTCTGGAACTCCTTCTCAGCGTGAAGAGAGGAACAAGGGTCAATCGATTTGACCGCCACGGATTTCCCATCCTTGAGAATGCCTCTGAAGACTGAGCCGGAGCCGCCCTTTCCGATGGCGTTTTCTGGGTCGAAGTCATTGGTGGCTGAGTTGAGCTCCTTGTAGGTGAACCTTTGGAGATTAGGAGGGGTGGTGTCTTCGAAGGGCCTGGTTCTTGAGCGCTGAAAGAGGGAGCTCCAGAAATGGTAGAGGATGTAGGCGAGTGTGGAGAAGATCACAGCTGTCACTGAGAGTGAGGTGGCTAGAAACAGGATCTTGGATTTCAGGCTTGACAAAGTGGCTCTAGGGTTTCCGAAGATGGGTCTTGAAGGCATTGCTTCAATTTCAATTCAATTTGAATTTGAATTTGAATTGAATTGATACCCACCGGCGTTTCCCTTTAGTCTGAACTCTGAAGCTGGTGATTTGATTCTTTCTTGAAAAAACAATTCCTGGGTTTTGTAGCCTTTTGATCAGAAGGGCTCAACATAAAGCAAAAAAGAGCACAGTAGCAAAAGGTAAGTGCACAACAATGGAGCCTTTTCACGAAAGCTGAATCAAGCTTTTATAGCTCCATTATACATGCCTTGGCATGGAGAAAGAGAAGAGATTAGGATGGGTACCCAGGATATTCATACCACTTTCTAAACACCGTAGCAAAGAGTAATTTCTATTTGGCTTGCAGATGGATGGCCCTGGAAATCTGAATGATTATGGTTTAGCATTGAGTTTTGTAGTGTGTGATGATTTGTTTTGAGAAATGATGTTGACACAGAAACATGTGAATGTTTGTGATTCGTGAATATTCTTTTGACATTCAACTTTTCTTTTCTTTTCTTTTCCTTTTTTTTTCTACAGTATATTGTAAATTACTGTACCAGATAAGCAAGAAGAATTGCATAGAAATTTGAAAGAAACCGGGAGATTGGAGAGGCAAGATTGCAAGAAGGTGTCAGGTGCTCGTATATTTGCACATACTCCGTATAATATAACCCTTGGAAATGTAACCCTCGTAAATTAATGAACCCTCGTATATTTGCAAATGTAAGTATGTAACCCTCGTAAAAAAACTTTGATCACCAAATTAATATAATGATAGCTTTAAATAAAATAATATAATATTTTATATCAAACTATTCCTTTTAATAATTTTATATAAAATTTAAAGCAAGTTTTTAGTTAAGTCAAAATAGTGTCTTTTAAGGCACAGGGCCTAATACTAGTTTTACACTATAGTAGAGTAGATGACTAGAACCTTAATTGTCATTTTTAAAATAAAAAAGAAACATTATAGGTTACCCCTTGAATAGGGCATTGGCATAGCCGGCTTGTGATACACAAGTTCGTACAATACCTATGGTACAACGAGATTACAAGGATACAAGATTACTATATTTCAATTACCATTACGATGGACAATTGTCATCAGAAACTCATGCAAGCATCGTAAGGAAAATGTCAGCAAAGCTTATATGTAAAAGAAAAACAAAATTGTGGACAGTGAAACTGTCAAGAAAATGTTTTTGATTGACTAAAGATGAGAATGTGAGGAAAAGCTAAAGCTTACAAGAAGGTGCCAGATGTATCACCCAAACCCTTCAATCACAACACTCTCTCTTATCCAAATTTAAATCAGTCTTACCTTTGGGTTTCTGGGCTACTGAGGCTTCCTCAGCATTGGTATTTCAGAGATTAGTATAGGCCTTGATTGAGATCAAAAAGTCGGAAACAGGATCTTGCCTTGAACTAAATTCACTTGAGAAGCAATCGCTATCTGAAATTCATACTTTGCTAGGAACATATCTTTCAACCAGTCCATGACATAACCCGGGTTGAGCTAAGATGGGTTCTTAAATATACATCAGGTCCGCCAATAATTAGACGGATTGACAAGGGCGGTGAAAGACTATGCTGCACATGTAAATAAAACCTGAGCTGAATAGTAAAATCAATGTCGTCACCGCTGACCCAATTTTCGCTTCTTTGCCAATTTTCTTCGCTTCTCCCGCTCTTCTTCTTCTTGAATCAAAGCAAGTTCTCTCTCGTCCTCCTCTCTTGCAATTTGTTCACTGTGCATCAGAACAAACTCCAATTCAATTTCTCGTAACTTTCAAAGGCAGAATATAGCGGTGAGCATTATTACTGTAGATCTTACCTCCGCTTTTCCTCCATCTGGATAGTACGAAAATCAGCTTCCATGTCACTCAAATCATCATCATCACCAGCATACTTACTTGGATTATACCTGTAGAGACACATAGAGGATATCTTAAAATCATCAAGAAACATGAGAATGCATGCTATCATCATTTGTTTCAGATCGCATATTTCTCTTGGTTGAAGTGGGCACATCCATAAGATTACTGAGACAAAAACTTCTGTTTGCCGCAGAGGATTGAAGCAAATGCCTTCTACCACATAAAAGCTACCATCAACATTGGAGAAAAGACATATTTGACAGGAATAAGCTTCATCTTTCAAATATCAAGAAGATGAATTCAATTGAAGAATAAATTACAAGGATGTTCCATGGATCAGGTTCTCAAAAACATGTAATGGAATATAACCACAATGCACACAAAATCTGTACTCGATAGCACTATGACATTTGACGAAAGAGCTATTGACAATATATAATTATCTTTTGTAAGTTGAAGAAGAAGAAGAAGAAGAAGAAGAAGAAGAAGAAGAAGAAGAAGAAGAAGAACAGGAGCATACCCAAACATTTTTCTAATCTCCATAATCGCCTGCCCGTCATTATCTTCCTCATCAGAGAATCGTCTAGCTGGCTTTGGTCTTGGCTTTGGTTGTGGCTTCTGTGGCTGTTGTTTGCTCCTATATGAGGAGTCTTCCCTACTATACCGGGAGGGTGGAATTTGCTTGGGTGCCTTGATCTGGGACATATATGTAATACATAATTTCAAAAGATAAACAGATGGAACAGGCAGCAAATAAAATCCAAAGAGCCTTTATTTAATATCTCAACATAAATAAGTCTAAATGCAGTGAAGCTCTGAATCACCTGAGGCCTCAAAGAAGAAGATGCCTGCTTGGGCAAGAATTTTCCCTTAGAGCCTTGACTTGTCCTTTCTTCTGAGTGTTGCCTAACACCATGAATAGGTGGTTTCAACAAAGGTTGCCTTTGCCCATTAGACACTGCAACCTTTGAAACTGCTACAGATGGCTTCTTCACTGTCGAAACAATAGGTGCTCTCCTCTCTGTAGAGGCACCTACCACTTTTCTCTCCAAATGACTTGGTTGCACTTTCTTCAACAGATGAGGATCTCTCCTTAAAGGGGCTTCTTTGGGTATTGCAGGCCGGCCATTCCCATTTCCATGACCACTAGCAGGGTAGTGCTTCTTATGTTCAGGGACAGCCGACCTTTCTGGCCTTCTAGAATCTGGTCGAATGCTGGAAGATGGTTTTTGATTAACAGAGTTTTGTCCAGATCGAATATGAGAATTTACTGCACCCAGTCTTCTTTCTCCGGTACCATTAGGAATTTGCCGACCGGCATGACCAGACTCTCGACTTTTTGATGACACCTGCACTGACCCTGCAGCTTCAAGAGCAGCAAAAAACAATTGTATCAGGTTGTTAAGACAAGAGCTAGCATGCAGTGACTTGATAAAGTAGATACAGCCAAGTTTGAACCTAGATTACTCCGTGCAGGGGGTACATTTGCTGCTCTAGGAACATCAGCATCATCGGACAAAAGGAAAGAATAATCTCTAGTGTCTTTAAGCTTTTGCACTTTTGTTTTCACCTGTAAATAAAGTACTATAAATTAAATGAAGATACCACAGAAACTACAACTTGGAAAATTAACTATTCTCATATTTTAAACCAAATGGATATAAATCTATGAAAATACCGGATTCTGAGCTCGTCGCTCTGTCATTCCATTTTTGGGAACAGACGTACCAGATATCTGGCCCTTCCTACTCTGTAAAATTAAATGGTAGATGTAAAACAATGAATTGCTTCCTCCCAAATAACCGGAAACAACCGATGCAAAGGGAGGATATCAAAAATAGTTGCACATAGGTGGTGAAAGATATTGCAATACTTTCAAAGATAAATATCTGAATAAACCAATAAAGTTTTCTATCACCTCTGTGAACACACATGACTCTACTTTATACCACCATAACAGTTATCTGTTGGTGAAACCCTCATGTTGTACTAAATATTCAGTAACAGTACATGAATAGGACCAATAGGGCTTGTGCTTCTGCAGGAAAAAGCATGTCCCTTTTTTGCTACAAACAGGATCATAATTAACATGAACATATCCTATATCTAATGCCATGATTAAACATAATAAAAATATACCAAGAACAGAAGGAAAATGCATACATCAGTTTGGGAGCTAGATACTCTTGGTAATTCTTGTCGGGTTTCTAAAAATGACTTGCTTGCTTGAATGACCCTTTCCGAAATAACTGGCCTGGAAGGTCCAAAGAAGGATCCGAAGCTGCAAAATATTATGTCTAGGTTAGATATATACAAAGAGAAATTAGAATAATAATGGCAAAAAAAAACTTCATTGTTCCAGTCCCTCTAGCCTTTTATTCAGTTCTTTCTAAAGGAAATTGACAAGAACCAGACTAATCATGAAAGCAGAGCTGACAATCCTAACATCAGGTTAACAAGGAGCAAGCCATTGAGTTTATCCCATATGAGTGGTGACACTTACTTTTCTAGTTTTGACCTCTTGACATCCCGTACATTGCTACCAGAGCCAGTCTGCTTTGCCAACTTTTTCCTAGCTGCCTCCTTTAACTTTTGCCTCAATTCTAGGTACTCTTGCACCTCCTTCTTAGGCATTGGATCTTCTTGTTCCCCTTCTGCCTCTTCTTCATCTGCGTATCCATACTCATCTCCTTCAATGTCTTCATATTCATCGAGCTCATCATTTTCATACTCATCTAGGTCTTCCTCCACCTGGAAAAGTTGCAAAACCAAGATTGAGTCGGAGAGAAAGTTGAAGATAAATCAAGAGAAAGGTTGACCTAGAGCATCACTTACTCTACTATAGCCCCGCATACTCCAAGCTCACTAATTGCAGAAGTAGGATAACTGCCAAAAAACATTACAAGAAGAAAATGTCAATATAAACAAGCATAATGGAATTCTGGAATTGATGAGATTTCCATAATAAAACAGAATTTCCTCTGTAGTTTCCTAGCCACCCACTCATTTCAAATTAGAAACAAATAATACTTCTCTTTGTAGTTTCCTAACCAACGGTTCTGTGATTGCATGTTTATTACCATCTCGCAGATTCATTCCAGAGACCTATACAGCCTAGAAAAGATATGCAGCATGCCAAGGGTCACTAGCTTATTTGTTCATCCCACTCCAAAAAGTTTGGAATCACATCAAAGCTTCTATTGCTAACGACATTATTTCCAAGAGAACATAAAATGCAGAACATCGTCTACTAATCATAACTTCACATATTGTAACAAAGGTGAATTTTAAAAGCAGACTCTCCAATAGTCCAATCCCATAGCCAGCCAGATTTTAAGAACATACACTCCCGCCTTTCCAAAAACAAAACAAAAATACCTTCCAATGCCACAAAATTTACCAGTTTTAAGCAGGCAATGTTAAAAACCATATGAAGCATAGCAAACAGCTTAGTAGATTATCTGGTACGAACATCACATATGGATATTGGTATGTGTGAATTTGGTATACACCAATATCACTTTGATATCATAGTTATTGTTATTTTAATATCTCCCCATAAACAGGCATATCAAAGATATCACCATACCCATCCACGACAGGCCACCACCCCTCTTACCCATTCATAGATACCCCTACAATGCCGATATCCCTTATCTTTGGTATCAATACCAAATGGGCCCTCTGGATTATCACTAAATAGTCAATTACTTTGAAATTTCTGGACCAGAATTCTAAATTGCTCTCTGCAACCCCTATCACTACAAGATGAGAGCCTAAAATTTTGTAAACACATCCTAATGCATAATCATGATATCGTCAAAAAAATATACAATCCAGGCATTTTCTGAATCAAATTCCAGCAAAGAACTATCATACTAGAGAAACAGCGTTCCTCTTGAAGTTTACGCGGTGCAATTATCCGACTAAATTTTATCAATGACAAGCAGAAACGTTAATCGAAGAGACGTGATAAGAAAATACTCACAAATCCAATCGTTATAATACGATAAAACGCGAACATTGCCTAATTAGAGAGCCCTGGACAAACCCTAACCCTGGAATATCAATCAGCCCAATCTACCCGCATTCGAAAAACAATCAATTCTAGAACTTTTTTTTTTTGAGAAGCAATCACCAATTATATCCTCACCTGGGTAAAGTAGAACTCGGCGATTGGGGATTCGATTGATCGGGAACTTTGCGAAAATCAGAAATTCGAATTTCACCAACCGAAGAAACTCCTCGAATGTTAGGAAAGCGCTGCCAACAAAGGAGGGAACTGAATTCGATTGCGAGAGAAGTACTGAGAACAAGGGAAGATGAGATCGATTGACAACGAAAACCCTTGCGCAGAAACTCAATAGAGAAAAGAGGGATTGATTGCAGAGGAGAGAGAGAAAGAAGGAGTGAGGCGAACCAAATAAAATCCCTTATTAAGAGGGGCGACGGGCGAGGGTCCTTTCTCTTGTGCTTTGCGTTCCTTTGCATTTTTGAGTTTTTTCTTGTTTGTTTTATTTTCCTTTTAGAGAATATTTTTTATCGTTGATTTCTTTACTTTTTTGCCTTCCCTTCAACAGGTTTTGCCTTCTGGTATTCGATTCTGGCAATACTCCCATCTTTAGCCTTTTTTCCCCTTCCAAAGAGTATTTCGTGGAGGCTATACGGGTGGTGGTAACAATCAAATTCATCTCCCTCAAAAAAAAAAAAAAAAGTAAGTTCATCAATTCTTCGGCCAAAAAATTTGTAAATTCATCGATTCTGTTTGAATGAATAGATATTGGAGTCATTCTATTTTTAAAATTTTCTATTTTAATTTTTTCCATTTTTAAAATATAATTTATATAATTATATTTATATAGTAGAATTGATGTTTTGATAACGGGGATTAGGAGAGAAATGATATAGGACAAGTCATTAGATGGGAGAAATAATAGACCTTGATCGTTTTACTGAAAATAAAATATCATAGTACGGATGAATTTTTAACGAATTATTCGCATATTTTTTAAAAAAAGTTCAGATATAAGGAAGCATGTAGGATTGTGCATCAAGACTATGAATTTCTTCATCAAATTTGATTATTTGTTCATTGAAACCAATTGTTTGTACATAAAAAATGGTCAGTTGTGTATCAAAAGTACGTGCATAAATATCTATTTGTGCGCCATATTTAGTCACATGCTCATCAAATCTAATTATTCTATATACATTAAAAGGAGTAATTTGTTTTCTATCATGAAAAAGGAGTAATTTGTATATCAAAACAACTATAAAATTCGTCTTGTTTGTGGGTGCATCGAAACAACTAAATGTATATCAAAATTGGTGAAATATGCATGAAAAAATAAATAAGTTTAAAACCAATGCATAATGTGCATCAAAACAAATCCATGCACAAAGCACTTGTTTTGATGCACATACAAGGTGAACTTATGCACAAAAATATGCTTTATTTATAGATGTGTATCAAAACTAATTGTTTAAGGTTCAAAACAACATAAAGTGCATCTTAATTTACATGTGTATCAAAACTAGATATATATTCATATGAATAAGGTGATATATATATATATATATATTAATGAATAATGTGCATCAAGAACTTAATGCATAAGAAAATACTCACAATTCTAGTTTTGGAAATTTCATTTATGAATGACGTGTGTTGTGTATTAATAATTTAATATTATACTCCACTAATTAAGAAAATATTTAGATTTATTCTAAAAAAATATAAATATTAGCACATGAATGGATTATATTGTATGTAGAAAATCACATCAAGAGGAGAAAAGAATATAAAAAAAAGGTTCATATTTTTCTGGTGCACTTCACATTAAACTAATTATATTTAACAATAAATTATTATTTTTATATAATTTACAAAAAAATGAACATTTATATATAGTACTTATTAAATAAAGGTATCTTTATCTTTTAACATGATACCCGTTGATAATTTTTATCTTTAATCTATATAAAAAAAATACTATTTATTATACTATAAATGTATAATATATTGATGATATATTTATATAATTTAGTTCCTTCAACTTTTAATATTTATTTTAAACAATTGATTATGATTGAAAAAGAAACAAAGTTTACTTTGTATGTTCCATTTTATCTAATTATGCAAACAAATACGTTAAAATACAAATTTGGATTACAAAATTGATAATATACTATGAAAATAGCCGTACCATTAATTTACTCCATATCAGTGTTCTAAAAATCAGTCTAGGCGGCCGCCTATGCGCTTGGCGGTGGCCCACCATCCCGAATAACCCCTAGGTGGCTAGACAGCCAGGCAAGCTAGGAGGTCTAGGCGGGGGCCTAGGCGGTTGGACTAGGCAAGCTAATTAACGAGTTAGGCGGGTGCCTAGGCGGGCTAGACAGCCTCCTAAGCGTGTTGAGTGCGCTCTAAACGGGACTAATTGGATTTTTAGGTGTCAATTTATATAAAAGTATTATAATGAGATTTCTCTTAATTTGTTCTATACTCTCACTAATTTAAAATAATAAATCATAAATTTCCAAAATCATACAAATCCGCCTAGGCCCCGCCTAGCTGTCTAGGCGTTGTTGGGCCCTATCAATAAAAGCCCATAGGGCACACTAGCGCAGCCCGCAAGAAGTCCGTAGAAGCCCAGCGGCGAGTTTCTAGAAGGCGATCCGAGTAACAAGCTATGAAATAAGCCTATTTGTCCGTTGAGATATAAGATAGACTTAAATTATATCTTGTAGGGATTTTTTCTACCCTATGTAAACGGAATTATATCAAGACTAGGGGAACATAATCCTCACTGAACCCGTATGCGTATCCAGATAGGCCCACGAGATTCGAAGTTGTTATTCAAGATAAAGCTGCTATATCAAAGAGATCCGAAGTTGTTATGCGAGACAATCAGCCATATTGAAGAAATTCTTATCATATCTAGAGGATATTCTATCTAGTTTCTTGTATCTATCTAGTTATCCATATATCTTGTAAATACTCTATCATCTTAGGAACCCCTATATATACATAGAGGGGAGTCACGATATTGCACACAATGTACGCATATCATCGCACGTTAATATACACGATTACACACATTCAATACAAATTCATATGTTTTTCTTCTTCAATTCTTTCGTTCTTTTTGTTTTGTTCTAGCCCGATCTAGGCCAAGAGGTCACCAATCTTGCTTGGTAGATTTATGGCTCAAACAATTTGGCGCCCACCGTGGGGCTGAGAGCGAAATGATTCCGAACAAAAGCAAACAATTTCGATACAATCGACATCATATATTCGTTTTCACACGATCAAACGACTCTACAACCAGACAGCGATCCCGGGTTGCATCGCGAGACCTGCGGGAGTGACAAACTGCCCAGATCGCACGCCTAGATAACGGACGAAGAAACTAATTCCGAACGAAAGCAAACAACTTTCGATCCAATTGACATTCATGTTAAGAGAGGAAGACACCATCGAGAATCAAAACAATGTTGGAAATTCCCAGCACACCCAGAATACTTCCAGGAAGCGCTGGATGGTCGATCTAGATACGGCTATCCGGAAAAGATCATAGAACAAATGACTAATCAAATATCTTCAAGGCCAGACCTTGATGGTTGCGAAAAGACATCAAGGGGTGTAGCGGCCTGGACGCCATATCTAGCTACGACACCCATCTAACTGTCTTACTTGGAGAGCAAGCCAATCCAGTCGATCACTGGATTGCTTCAAGATACTTCTAGAAAAATCGTAGAGATGATATCAAGGCTAGACCTTGATGGTCGCAAAGAAGCATCAAGGGACGTAGCGGCTTCAACGTCATACCTTGGAGAAATACAACACGAAACCAGCCCGGACACAACCATGACGAATCGACCTAGACGACCCTTGTGGAGTCAGGATCACGTTCCAGTCCTTCATATACTGGTTTCCTCGTTCCTTTATCTCACAATTCATTCCATACTTTTATTTTGCTAAAGATCATCTCTCTTTCTTACAAGCATCGATCTTTTACGCTCACGCATATTTACTGCTCTCTAGTTTCAATTGCTAGACACCTTGAGAAATCATATTAACCTAGATGATAAATCGTTTGTTAAAGCATGATTGATTGATCTGTGTTTTTGAGGATATTCTAGACTCCTCCTAGACTAATGATTTACATTTACTCTTATGCCCAAGAGACATGAACCTCACATACGGAAATTTACGATCCTTTATGACAACAAAGGATCCATGCTCTCAGGTTATATGATACCTAGATGACCTAGCAGGATTTCAACATCTTCAACACTCAGGGAAGCATCCTTAACCAACACTTTCTTGACTCTCATACTAGTATCTTCCCTTTTGTTTTCGAGGTCTGATCTGGAGTGTGTACACTCTCCATCCATTGTTGTTGACAAATGATCTAGAGTTACTACTATCACATGACATTGTTTGAGAACTAATGTAGAACATTCCCTGTTTCGTTATCTAGACTCTGACACCGGCTAAGCTTTTCCCTATCTAGTACTCACTTGCTAATTCTTATATTTTTTTAAGAATGATGTTAGAGCTAGAAATCAACCAAGTAAGATTGGTGACCCCTTAGCCTAGATCGGGCGTGAATTAAGCTATACGAACTTAAGAATCGAAAGAATGAATACGAAAGTTGCTATTAGAATTTGTATGTGCTCGATTGTATTGATGTATGAATGCGTAACATACATATGTGCGATCCCCTCTATGTATTTATAGGGGCTTAAAAGATAGAATGCTTTACAAGATAGATGTAAATCGTGAAAGATATAATATCCCTAGATTTGACATGATTTCGCCTAAATAAGATAAAAAGAATCTTTAATAGATACAACTTAATCTATCATTAAACTCGGATGGTCAATTCGATATACTTGGTCAAATACAATTTGATCGATCTTCTGGAAGATCATTGACGGGCTTCGTAAATATCTTGCGGGCCGCTCCAGTACGCGCTTTGGGCTTCTTAGTAGTTAGGGCCCAACAATTGACTTCCATACTCATGGCTACAGTGTTCTCTAATAACGCCTTAAGGGCAATCCATGCTAATGCTCATATGATTTCCAAGTATTACAGGTGGAATACTTACACATCGACTACGCAAGAAAGGCTCGTGCCAGCACCAGGAACTGGTTATCCACAAAACTTCAAAGTTCACAAGAAAGTGGTACACTATTCACCCAACTTTGCATTCTAGATAACAGTTCTAGCATTTAGCATTAGTTGAAACACTATTGTTCTCTCCTTTCGTTGTAATTCTTTCAGCATATTACATATATTTTCAGTATGACTACGCTTAAAGATTCTTTGCAAGCTTAGCATGGACAGTGTCGTGCAAAAGCCAGCACGACGCAAAGTCCCCCCCTAGGATACCTACCTAGTAGCCCTGATCAGGCTAACAACGGCTTATAACACCACTACACGCACATAAACGCATGTTCCCGCAAATCTCGCGGAAAATATCCCGCAAATCTCGCGGAAGATATCCCGCAAATCTCGCGAGAAAGGATATTCCCACAAACCTCGTGGACGTAACATTTAGGTTCATAAGTTGACCTAGGCATTTATTGCCAGATTATCCCACAAACCTCGTGGACGTAACGATTAGGCCCATAAGTTGACCTAGGCATGTATCGTCAATATTGCAAAACTCGCACGGCAAAACTCGCATGAAACAATGGATCCATAAAACATATCCTACTAGGCAGTTCCCCTTGGAACGGTTACAAACATTTCCTACCAGGCAGTCCCCTTGGAACGGTTACAAGACACACCCTACCAGGCAGTCCCCCTGGTACGATTACAAAACAAAATATCAAACCAGGCAGTTCCCCCTGGTATGATTGCAAGAACAAAACGGTTATACAACCTAGATAACCTATCAACGGTTGACATCTCAAGCTAACATTAGCACATCGTACAAACAAATTTATTTTCTGAGTGATATCACGACAAACGACCGCTGAGACGCACTAGATACCTTTAAGGACTCCGTCATAAACACATGCACCGCTCGAGCAAATACACACGTAAGCCTCTAGATACAATCTCTAGAGATCAACTATCCTTTCTAGACACGGTATCTAGAATACATACCCATCCTAAAAACATCCACGATCACGTAAGTCGAGTACGAAGACTCCCTACCAGGCGACCCCCCTGGAACGGTTACAAACACATATTACCAGACAGTTCCCTCTGGTATGATCACGAAAATTACCCTACCAGGCGGTTCCCCCTGGTATGGTTGCAAGAACATCTTACCAGGCAGTTCCCCCTGGTACGATTTACGCACTACCGAAGCTCTAAAGCATACTCACATCGAGTAACCACTATTGCGGGACGCCGCATCACACTTACATCCGGGGTACAGTCCTAGAACAAGTTTATAAAAACACTTTAGAAACATGCATCGACCCACACCCTACCATCGAAGAACGAGTGTACCGTTCAACAAAAGACAAAAGCGAAGCAATCATTTCTAGATACAGACTCTAGAGATACACCTCTCTGCTTCGAAATATGAACCATTAGACATGGCCTATCTACATTACTAGAAGATAATCAGAGTACCGATTAACCTTCTCATTACTAAGACATCGACTCACTCCATACAACTAGAAAACGATACAATAGAACAAGACCGAACGGTCACTTCTAGATCTCATATCAAGAACGCGAACCCAGACAGGGGTGTGCAGAAACTCTTACAAGGTGGAGACGTCACGACATCGCTACAGTAGAAGTTCTCGGCTTGAGGATGCAACACACCACGAAGTCAATTCAAGACAAGTGTTCTAACACACGGAACAATAACAACATAGGGGTACTTGAATCCAAAGAACTACGACTGCTAGTTGGTTCTTCTGGATCAACAAACTGAAAATCATTGAAGCACTCCCAAACGACATTATATTCGCTATTTGAGTACATTCTGAAAGGCCTCAAACGACATTATATTCGCTATTTTGTTTGGGGTACATTTGCAAGAGATAAAGCCTTACGAAAGCTCTCAGTATTAAGGTACTAAGGTGGAGATACATAGCAAAGATGTTCTTCCCATCAGCGAAATCTCAAAATTCTCAAGGCAAGACTTCATCAAATACTAAGCAACCACAACTTTGACCAAACACTACATCACCTTCACAGGTTCTCACATCTCCACTTCTTAAGCGCAGTGCAACACATCGAGTACTCGCTAGCTGACTTAGAGAATCTCCGATGTAGACATGGAAAACCAACCGATTGTTCTACTTTAAGCATTGGTTCGGAACACAACTTCCAAGACATAAGTTCTCAATCTAAGACATATACCTTAAATTTCTCAAGCATCACCTTTGCATGACAACGAGTGTAAGCTCTTGGTTTGTGACTTTAGCTAAGTCTATGCTATGGGCTAGCGACTTCGATTAGGTTAACGCCCGATGCTCACGGTTATCGTCAAGTTAACATGCCCAAGGCTACACAACTTCGATCACACCAACGCTGGCGGCAAGAAGCTTTAGTCAGGTCCGTGCCTATAGCTGACGACTTCGATAAAGTCCATGCCTCTAGTAAACACTTCTATCTTGTAAACATCTACAAAGAGTGTTCAACTCTAGAATCCTTGTGGACGGTGGTTTTGATCAAGTCAACAAAGTTTTAAGACAGCATGGACTTCGACGACACATTACGAATCGGCTTCCAACTCCATAGCAGGTCTGGATTTACAACCCGATCCGGGGGTATTGTTGGGCCCTATCAATAAAAGCCCACAGGGCACACTAGCGCGGCCCGCAGGAAGTCCGTTGAAGCCCAGCGGCGAGTTTCTAGAAGGTGATCTGAGTAACAAGCTATGAAATAAGCCTATTTGTCCGTTGAGATATAAGATAGACTTAAATTATATCTTGTAGGGATTTTTTCTACCCTATGTAAACAAAATTATATCAAGACTAGGGGCACATAATCCTCACTGAACCCGTACGCGTATCTAGATAGGCCCACGAGATTCGAAGTTGTTATTCAAGATAAAGCTGCCATATCAAAGAGATCCGAGGTTGTTATGCGAGACAATCAGCTATATTGAAGAAAATCTTATCATATCTAGAGGATATTCTATCTAGTTTCTTGTATCTATCTAGTTATCCATATATCTTGTCTATCATCTTAGGAACTCCTATATATACATAGAGGGGGGTCACGAGATTGCACACAATGTACGCATATCATCACACGTTAATATACACCATTACACACATTCAATACAAATTCATATGTTTTTCTTCTTCAATTATTTCGTTCTTTTTGCTTTGTTCTAACCCGATCTAGGCCAAGGGGTCACTAATCTTGCTTGGTAGATTTCTGGTTTAAACAGGCGCTATGCTCCTTCCCCTAGCCCAACCCCGCCTAACGTTTTCTAGAACACTACTCCATATTATGTCAATTCATTTTTTTGGGATATCCAATATTAAAACCGTTTTTTGTGGAAAGAAGCATTATATAACGACTAAAAAATTAAGAAGGAAAAAAAAGATATCATTATATTTGGATATGATTAGAACATCTTGGACATAGTTACACCTGTCAAAGAATTGTTAAGAAAGACCTAGGGTAAAAGGAGGACCACGTAACGCTGTCATCTTCCCCAAGAAAACCCCAAATCTCATTATGCAAATCTCAAACCTCATACACCTCCATCAAAGACTAATGATGAATCTCCTCCTCCAAATTTCCTACAGAAATCTTTTTGTTGAACAGATTGACCCTTTCGGCTCTTGTCAGACCCGACATTAAGGGTAGTCCGCGGCCAAAATCCTAACCCAAACCCTATGAAAAGGGGGAAGACCCCCGCCCCGGCGTAGCTCCATGGAGAGATGGAAGATCAACTGGAGGAGGAGACTCAAAAATCGACAGCCGAGAGTGGGTGTACACAACGTTCGTCTTAACCCTAGATCGTGAAGATCCGTTGTGGTTTGAGATCTTCTCCAGCCAGACGCAACATCCTTTTGGAGGGTCGGTGCCTCGTTCGTCATGCCTCGTCGACCGCCGGAGAACGAGAGGAGGTCAAGGCAACTTCCTTTGGAGGAGTCAGTCAATGGAATCCGGGAAAAAAGGTATTAAAGCCTTAAGAAGGTTATTTGTGATGGGGAGAAATCTTCCTATGTAAAGCTAACCCACTTGAACAACAACCCTAGTGAACCAATACACACTATGGTCGAGGAGACCGCAAGTAGTGGTGTAAACTTGAACAACAATGGTCTTGGACCGTGTGGTACTAAGAAAAACAGGCTAGACCCAAGTGTTTACCTGCTGTTTTTAAGGAACCCAGATCAACTGCATCTATGGATGCACAATAAGACTCAAGTGTGTACCCATTGCTCTGACTATGTATCTAGGCGTGCCCTTGAAACAAGGAAAAATATGTGGCTTTAGAGCCTTAACTCTTGTCCAAGTGTGCATCCTCTAAGTATGTTGCATGACAGATATGGGGTCACCAGAAACAGAGGAGGAACAACAAAACCAACTGAGTGTATGGTACTTGAACCCAGGGGCGGATCTAGGGGTAGGCTAGGGTTTGCCCTAGCCCACCCTAAAAATAAAGTATGACAATATTAGTAGGAATAAATTTCAGAAATTTTTACTAGTCCAAGTGGTAATTCCCCACTTTACACAAGTATTACTTGAGGACTTGGGTTCAAATCCCACTATTAGCAAAAATTTTCTCTAATTTTTATAGAGTTATTGTACTTTTTGCCCTATTATTTCTATTAATTAAAAATATAGCCCACCCTAAAATTAAATCCTGGGTCCGCCCCAGTTGAACCCATGCAAAGAAAACACAAGCTTTGGAAGATGATCTCAACATATCTATATAATCTCCTGACCTATCAACATAGACTAATTTGCATTGATGTAAATTACTTTGCCATTCAAGGACTACATTTGTATGTATACTGGGTTATGGGTAAATTGGGTACGAGACTCCTTGCTAATCAATTCTCTATGTCCATGCTATACTCAACAGAACAACATCGAGATAAGACTAACAAAATCTTGAAAAAAAGCCAACCAACCTATGTTTGCTTAAGGTAGGGGATAAACTTCACGTAGTTGTGATCCAGTTGTCCTCCAACCAGTTAAGAGGAGAGACCAGTTGAACAGGAATCATAGTCAGAATAAGGTATTAGGCAAAAACTCCAACACTAGTTTCAAACCGATTAAAAGAATCAATGTATACCATCTCAAAAAAATTTATCATGAAGTTAAACCTATGGAATATTAGAGGGATTGGCCAGAATTTTTTATCTTGATCTTTTGATTTGGAAATTTTGACATAATTGCTTGTACTTTATTTGCGTATAAATTTTTGAAGAGCAAGAGCTTTATTGGATTCTTCGGACCGAGTTGTGCTAGGCTAGGTTGCTTGGTGCTTGGGGCCTCTGAAGATCCTTCATCTCGGTGGAGGGAACGTCAGCTGTCCATTTCGCACACCCCAGGATGGGTCGACTAGATGCCTGCGACGCTAAGTTCTCCTTGGTGTTTGACTCACCTTAATTCCTATCTTTTCGCTCTTGTTTTTGAGTATTTATGCTATCCTTAGTACATTATGCCTGCCTTGTGGGCCTTTTTGACCCTCCTAGCCATTCTTGGCTGCCGTTTAACGGCCTCTTGGACTACCAAGCTTACTTGGTACTCCGAATTCTTACCTTTTCAAAAAAAATAAAAAAGTTAGACTTGTTAAAAGCTGACCCGACCCGACCCGAAATTTTTGGGTTTCAACCCGAAAATTTAGACCAGTTATCCAGTTTCAACCCGACCCGATTGAAACCCGAATTCGTTGGGTTAAAACTCGAACCCTTTAGGTCGGACCCGATTTTTAATAGTTTAATGTATAGTACAATATATAAAATTTATTCTTGAAATTATATTATATTTTATTATTAAAATACTTAAAAATAATATTTTATTTAAATTTTGGTAAAAAAAGCAATACTCTTGACCCGTTGGGTTGATCCGATCCGACCCGAAAACCCGCAACGACCCGACCTAGTTTGACCCGTAACCCGATTGACCCGAACCCGGACTCAACCCAAACCCGAAACGACCCGACCTGAACCTACGCCGACCCGACCCGATTGACAGGTCTAGACATAGTACATCTAAAAATTTTAAATTATTTCAAAAGGAATAAAAGTATTTTATTATTAAATAATGTTATAATTAGTAACTTCAAAAGATCCTACTTCGTATTAAAAATATATAAGGACCGGTTTTAACCTTAAGAAATTTAATAGTTTAGTATCCTGTTGACATATTTAAGTTGTAGAAATAAAGATTATTTAAAACTATTCCATCTATTATTAAAAGATATTTATTTTTAAATAGTTAAAATACATACATATTTTATAATATTAATTTAAAATATAAAGAATAGTTTGTCGTAAGAATATAATTAATATAATTTGAAGTGGAATTAGAATTAATGTGATGACTAAAAATAACTTCATTGAAAATAGATATTTTAAAATCATATGCCCGTATATGGTAAGGTATGTAAGCTAGTTAAATCAAAACAGTTAAATAAGTTAAATATTTCTTTTCACATATAAAGCAGGACCAGAATTAGCGTGGTGACTTAAAAACAGTCGACTGTTATAATATACTAGCTTAATTCGTTGTGTAATGAACGACTATAATTTAGATATTTATATTATTTTAGAAATACCTTAATATAATGGTAATTTAGTATGATATTTGATATGAACTTCTTTTATAAATGAAATTCTTTCCTTTCTAATGATTCCATACATGAATGAATAGAAAAGATTTTTTTTTTCAATTTTCAAAATAAAAAAAATGACAATTTTATTATAGATAGTTTAACGATCATAATAATTTAAGGTAAAATAATTGATTTATCATTTACATGATCACATGTATAACATGTCAAAAATCACAAAGATTGAGCTTCCCTGCCATGCTTCCAAAATTAAAAAAAAATGATAAACTTTATTATAAATAGTTTATAACGTAGTGGTTGAGCTTGTCATGACTTCCATCACCTCCTCTTCCTCATAAGTTTTGGTAAATAACAAACCTGGCTCCGAATTTCTACCTCATTGTTGTATCCGAAAAGGTGATCCAATTGCACCCTTTTTTTGTTTTATACATGAAATATTTATTTAGAACACTTCAAGAAATCCGCCTCTAACTCTAAGCATGTTGGCATCCAACTAAGCATGTTGGCATCCAATTACACCCTTTTGCTTCCACTTTCTGATAGAATTCTTTAAAATCAAGTTCCTTACCCCTAACAAGAAGGATACTATGAACTTTATTGAGTTTATTTATCAAATTTGTCTCTATCGAATTTTTGACTTCAATTTCATTTAGGATTAAAGGTAAAAACATTTTTTAAATTATTTCACGATAGGATCAGCTATTACCACTACATATTGCAGATATAATTTTTCCAATTAGAATTCAGACTAGTTTAAAACCCCGGGCCCTATGCGGGTTTTGTTCATAACATTTTTAGTCATTTTTCACATGTAGACTTTAACTATCTAAATGTGTAGTAACTTAAAAGTTCTCTTACTGTAAATTGAATATTCTCTTATTTTGCAAGACTAAGCAAGAATTTTGTAGATAAATAAAAGATACGGAGTATTGATAGACACATGTTAGGTAGTGTTTTAGGGCATGTTTAGTTAGGATTTTCATGGTTTTTGGTTTAGATTTAGTTAGTTTTACTAGTCTGTAGTTTGTTAGAAAGATTCGGATATCTACACTTTGTTGTGGTTTTTTACTGTAGATGTGAAGACAACGAGTGTAGAGGATGTGCAAGCCTAACCATTGGAGAAGGTGGGAAGAGACATCGAGCCATGAAACATGCCAAAGTGAAGAACCAAGCAAGACGAAAGAGAGCCCACGTTCAGGACGTGAGACGCGGGTAGGTGCAAGGAGACGCGGCCGCGTCTCATAGTTTCAAACCACGTCTCGTGTATTTTTTCTCAGCCTTGGAAACGCGGGACGAGACATCGAAAACTCGACCGAGTTTTGGGTGTTCCACCCCGAGTTTTGGCCCGTGTCTACGATATGTCCGAGTTTGTTACGAGATATTTTTAGGCCTTGTGGGTTGTCTTTAGATTTATTTTTGGATGACATATTATATATAGTTAGCCCTAGTTTTAGGTTTTATTATCTTTGACATTGGTTGTTGGAGCTTAGAGAAAAAGAAACCTCTTTGGAGAACTTGCAAGCTTTTCAATGTCTTTCGACAACTAAACCTCTTTTGCTTGACTAGTTAATTGAAGTTGTAAATGAAGTATTATTGTGAGGTTTGATTGTTCTTAATTTCCCTTGACTAGATTGTTTTCTCTGTGCTTAATTGCTTAATTTCAACCTAGGGTTTTATTACCTTGATCACCTAATATGATTTCTAGGATGAATTACAACTAGATCTTTCTAATTACCGGTAGGTGTTAATTAGATCATAAGTGAAACCTTTAATCAATCTAGGACTGATAGGACTAATTAGAGTAGAGAATTCAATCGCATGTTATTTGAATGTCTGGTTGCTCTAAATGCATGTTTCTATTGATGCTTGATCTTAATATTGTTGCCAAGTTGAATTTAGGAGGTCTCCTAGGTTATTTGATAATTAGGGTTGTTAGTACCGGTCGGGCTAATAACTAGAATTAAAGTAGGATTAATAATTATATGAAGTTGGGTTATTAACATTCCGCAATAGATTAGTCAAGGTAAAAAGAGTATTTTGATAATGAATGATCAATAATCAAGTTCGCAATGGATATTAACTAGTTGAACATACTTCGCCCATATTTTACAAATCATCCTTAGTTTTGCATGTTTAATCAGTTTAGTTATTTGAACAATTTCAAAAACTCCCCTTTTTACTCTGAGTAATATAACAATAAACACTAAAATCTGAGTCTTTGTGGGATCGACCCTTACTTCCCTACTACATTCCTTGTTGGGTTGTTTGGATTATTTTGATGGGAATTAAGGCGACTAAAATATCGTTTATCAAGTACTATATTTTCTTTTAGCCATTTTTTTCTTCAAAATAAATTTATGTTTACACCATTTAGAATTATAGTAGGTTAGTTTCCTACGCCTTGTGGGGATTTGTTGAAATTTTAACCGTATGCTGATTTTGTTGAAATTTGGTATTAAAAAAATGAAATATTTTTCATAATTTGTGTACTAATTTAATATATATACTTAAACCAATTGAACAAATGTACATTTGAAAAAAATAAAAGGTAAATAATAATTTAAAACTATTCCATAACTAATTTATTAAATTAAATGATATATTTAGATCCTCTCTTAATTATTAAGGCGCTTTATAAATACTTCCTATCTACGTAATTAGATTTATCTTTTGGAGTATAATGTAAAGGGGGTTTTTAAGAACGATTATGGGTAGTGCATCACATTTATAAATTTTTCTATATATATATATTTTTTTGGTCGAAGTAGAGACGGTACTCTCCGGCTTGCGAGGGAGCGTTTTATTAATAATTCGAAAAAAGGGCTAAGTAGTCCTCAAGCGGGGGATAGCCCGACCCCTTACATCATTCGAAAGCAAAATAGAAATCCCCTCAGGCGGGGCACACAATACATGAGTACCTAAGGAAACTCAAAAGCATTAGATGCGAGACAATCCGCAACGCAGTTCGCCTCGTGATACACATGACAGAATTGGAGGTTCCAATCCCTACTAAAAAAGCCTAGACATCTATTGACTAAGCTACTAAGCGGGTGGTTTTGTTTAACACCGGAGCTAAGAAAATGTATGACGAATTGAGAGTCGGACACAAGAGATACATTGCGAAAACCCATCTCCCAAGCTAAATTCATACCGTTATACACCCCCCAAAGTTCCGCCACAGGGACCGAACACGCCCCAATGTTATGAACAAAACCCCCGACCCACTCACTTGCCCTATCCCTAAGAACGCCGCCGCTCCGCCTCGAACTGCCCCATCGGTATTCAACTTGATCCACCCTTCGTTCGGGGCCTCCCACGCAATGAAGACAGTCTCCCTGCTACGCGCCTCCTTTCCACTGTTATCTCCCATCACTCTAGCCGCCTCCTTGGTTTTTTCAAGCACGAACGCAGCCCTGTCCACCGAAGCCACCTCATCCCTGAACACCTTGTTGTTCCTCCATTTCCAAGACCACCATAAACCCGTCATAAACAACTCCCTCCAGTCTGCGTTGCCAACCTTCTCAGCCCTGGTCAAATTGCTTCGAAACCATACTACAAAACACTCTTAGACAAAAGAAGGAAAAACATTAGTGTTCATCAATTCAATCCACATATCCTTAACCACAGTGCAGTCCCTAAAGAGATGTTCGAGAGTTTCCTCAACTCCGCATCCATAAGCACACGCCCCGTCGTTAGCAAGATGCCGTCGTCTTCGCTCATAGTTGAACATGACTCCTCCCAAACAAGCCAGCCAGCAAAACGAACGGGTCCTCTCTGGAACTTTGGCGGACCACAGCCTGCGAAAAACACCAATCTCGTTAGTATGCATATTAAAGACTACCGGTCAGCGCTTTATATCCTGAGGCCACTGAATAATTTCCGTCGGCGGTGAGTCTCCAGCTGATCTCGTCCTCCACTAGCTCTTCCTCCGTCTCGATAGAGGCCGCCGCTAGCATAAGGAGATGACTCGGCGGCAGTAACCTCCCAAGCATGTTCCAGTCCCAGCCAGCCCCATCGATCTAGTAGTTGCGCACAAACCCATTCAGCTCCTCCTGATCTGCGACCGAACAAACGACATCAGCAAGGGGCGATTCACCGAGCCAAACATCAGTCCAGAACTTGACCGATCTCCCGTCCTTGAGGATCCATCTGGTGTTTGGAAGAACCACGTCATTAAGACCCTTCCTCGCACCCCTCCATATGTGCGAGCAGTACGACGACTTCCTCATAACCTTCCCCACATACTTGTTGCTAAGAACGGACACCAATAAACTATCGTCCTCCATCAGGAATCTCCATCTAAGCTTCCCGATCATAGCAAGGTTCAACTCTCTCGTAGTTTTAATTCTAAGCCCGCGGACCTCTTTCGGCTTAACAACAATGTCCCAAGCCACCTTATGGAGTTTCCTCTGATTACTAGTGCCGCTTCACAGAAATCGTCTATTGATCTTATCAATCTTCTTACACGTGCTACTCGGAATCAAAGCTGACGACATTGTGTAAATAGGGATGGAGTTGAACACCGACTTGATCCCTGCGAAATTGAGCATTTTGGCTTTCCATCCCGAGAGCTTCTTGTTGAATTTATCGATCAAGAAATCAAAGGTATTCTTATCCACCGCCTTGTGAAAAATCGGCATGCCCCAATACACTCCCAAGTCGGAAGTGACCTCAAATCCACTCGCAACCCTCAATTGACGTTTCAACCTCCTCCCCACATTGTCAGAGACGAAAATCTTCGACTTCCTAGCACTGATTTTCTAACCGGAGATTGAGCAAAAACAATCGAGGCAATCTTTAATAACCGTAATCTGATCCAAAGAGGCCTCCACAAAAAGAAGAATGTCGTCGGCAAAGAAAATATGCGAGAGACTCGGACCCGATCGCGTAAGCTTGATCGGCTTCCATTTTCTCTCGTCCACTGCACACTTGATCAAATGACTGAGACGCTCCACACAAAGAAGAAAGAGATAAGGCGACATCGGGTCACCCTGCCTAACCCCATGGGCGGAAGAGAACTGGCTCGTCATTTCACCATTCCATAGTTTTTGCATTCTAGTAGTGGTCACACATTCCATAATCCAACGAATCACACGGACCGGGAAACCAACTTCATGCAACGTCGCCTCTACAAAGCTCAAACTAAGCCTATCTTAAGCTTTTTCCAAATCCAACTTGATGATCATCCAACCCTTTTGGCCCCTTTTCCTCTTCATAGAGTGAACGACTTTCTGAGCAATCACAATATTGTCCGTAATAAGACGTCCTGGAATAAAACTACCTTGCGTTGGGTCAATGATCCTAGCCATTAGCGGCTGAATTCTATTCGCAATAACCTTTGTAATCACCTTAGAAATCACATTACAAAGGCTAATCGGACGAAATTGGCTAATGTGCTCAGGCTTAGTAAGCTTGGCTAACAACACAATTAAAGTATCATTAACCCCTTCAGGAAGGGAAGCCGTCCGGAAAAAGTCACTAACAAACCTAAAAACCGAGTCACCCATTGTAGACCAACACCTCTGAAAGAATCCCGGATGAAACCCATCAATGCCTGGGAACTTAAACGAACCCATGCCTTTCAAGGCCTTCCAAATCTCCTCCTTTGTCACCTCATCAGCGAGAGCCCCCAAACTTTCCTCTTCAATCCTAGGAAACGTGTGTCTGAGCGGCGTGAGATCAACACTCGACAACAACTCACCCGCGTACAAAGTACAGAAAAAATTCATTGCCAGTAATTCAAGCTCATTTTTGTTGTCCACCCAAACACCCGAATCATCCTTCAGAGCCTCAATTCTATTATGCTTTCTCCTAATCACTGTGGCAGTATGAAAGAAGGACGTGTTTCGATCCCCATCTTTCAACCACTGTTCCTGGGACTTTTGAAACCAGAGAATTTCTTCCTCGTCTAAAACCTTCTCAAGATCCTGCTGAATGGCGGTGTAACACCCCAAAATTATCTCGGGAATGCTACACGCCAGTGACGTTGGAATTCACACCCAAAGTCACCCAAGGCTTATACAGTACATAACAATAAAAAGAATAATATCCAAAATTCATAAATAGATCTCAAAACTTATATTGTCTTACAATCCAAAACAATAATTATGAATGATTAAAACGAAAGTGAAGAAGTATTCGATAACAAACGATCCTTACAATAAAAGTGTCTCATTTATTCTCAAATAAATTCAAATGAAAATGACCTTGTAAGAAATGCTCCAAGTCTTCAACTCACTCCTCTTGAGACTCCAACGGCTCGAATCCTGATGTGCCGCGACGTAAATACGGTTGACACCAGCCGACCATGCAAGGAAAGGAAACGGACGGTTAGTCTTGTGACAGACTAAGCAAATGGGTTTTAGAAAAGCGGTTATTATGGTTAGACTCCACTATTAGTATTGAAACCCGAATGAAAGCCGGTCAATAATCTAATAATGAAGTATCCCCATCGAAGGTAAGAAAGAAATATGCTCAGGAAGAAAGATAGGACGCCACATGAGGTGGTTCCTTAAGCGAAGTATGCGATTGTTGGGAACTTATTATTCACACATGTTTTTGAAAAACCTCCATCGAGTAATTGGGTCTACGACCAACCTCACCGCACAATGATTGTACGAATTCAGATTGGAAAGCAGACGTGGTCAATCGGGAGTAAGAACGGTTTTCCAAGTTGTACTAACCGCCCTGGTTCATTAATTATGTGCATGGGCACTTATCTTACTTACTTCCAAAACGGTACATTCAGGTTGATAGCTTTTAAAGTAACGGATTCGACAATGGTCGAAACAAAACGAAGGAGATCTCAAGAATTCAATAAAGGCACTAGCTAGGTGCAATCACCCCTCATATTCGGATGAGGCGGCACGGTCATGACCAGGCACTAGGGTATAGGTCCATCCTAATGCAAATATTTTAAAGAGGCGTCCAGGGTCTAACCCACACCCCTAATACTACGCTAAGTCCACATCAAGTCTCAATGGAGACGAAACACATAAGGCCACAACATCGAGACCTAAGTCCAAGTTCTAGCGCAGTCTAGCAATATATACATCCTACATATATAATGAGGTCATTAATGCTATAACAATAAATCCTAATTCATTCATTAGCACACAAAGTTCCCAACAATTTTTAAAACAGTTATGCAAGCGAGAACCGTCCACTTGCCTTGATTCGAAGGCCAAAAGAGTAGTTTGACAACGAGGTGAATCCTTACGAACAGGGTTCGTTTCCTGTTTCATTAACAACGACAAAATAAATTATATGAATTTATTTTGGTTTTCCGTTATCTAGAAAAAGGTTGGATTCAAGAGATATGCTAAAGATCTTATAAGCATATAAGTATTTTATTCATTATACATACCTATGTTCTTATAATATATTTTAAGTATTATTTTGTTCTTGAGTTTAAATCTTTAATCTCACACATGCCTTAGAAAAACACTTTTGAAAATATATCCTTTAAATTTATTAACACTTAGTCATGATAAAAATTTAAGGATCAAGAAACAATAATTTTATTTTTATGTTCATAAAGTAAAAATACATTCTTTTTGGCTATTACAATTTACTAGTTAAATTACGATAAAATAGGCTATAATATAAATAAAAATTACGTTAATAATGAAAACATCTAATTTACTTAGAAATACTTAAATCTGTTAGTTTTCAATTTCGAAATTATTTTATCTAATTAAAAATTATATTCTTTTCTTTAATACTCTATAGTGTGATAATTGTTTTCTTTAGGCATCAAAAGTCGAATAAAATATTCAAAAATACTGTATATAGTTCATAAATAATATTTACAGAACATATATAATTTATAGGAATTTATATAATTATTTAAAAATAGAATACAAATTTATTTCGAAAATCAAGCTGTGTGTTTAATCGAATTTATTAACCAGGAAAGACGACATTATAATTTATGAAAATTTTATGACAATTAGAACACTACATGAAGTCGTCATATGAATTGTTGTAGGATTTATAAGTAAATAGAACTAATTTAAATCGATTTTAGAAAACAGATCTACTTTTCGAAATTAAAAGGAATTGAAGAGGAGCAGGGATTTTACAGTGGCGACGAGGTGTTTTCAGGCGGCTCGTTCTCGGTGGTCCGGCTACGGTTCGATGCGGGCTATGCAACAGTTTGAAGATGGTGGTGCAAGGAGTACTCAGGAGGTGACGGCGTCGAGTTTGGTGGACGGATGGCCGAGATATTGGTTCGTGAAGTCGGCGTCGGGCTCAGTTTCCGCTGCAGGGTTCGGTTACTTTGTTTGGGATTTTCGGCCAACTGGATGAGGTAGTTGCAGAATGGGGTTAGGGGGCTTTTATAGAGGGGAACGAGAGGGTTCTAGGGATGCTCTCAATTCCGAATACCGCTTAGGGTTTTGGGAGATATTGGGCTCCGAATCGGGGCGGTATTCTAGGGTTTGGCTTTAAAATTGGTAAGAGATCTTGAGCTATTTCGGCAACAATACTGTAAGGGGTTCGTATGAGATCGATGATATCTTCACCTTCCTTGCATAATAGGCCATGATTTTCCGAGGAAAATCTTAATCAAATCGGGTCTTAGAATGGATCGGGGTGTTTTAAGAAGGAAAGAAAGAGATAGGAAGAAGATCGGGCTGTCAAGCCACCTTTTAGGGTTAATTACAGAATTGGCCCAAGGTTTTTAAATTGTGATAAAAGTACCCTTTTCCATTATAATTTATCCGAAAACAATTTCTTATTCTAGATAATTAATTTTCTTTTCCTTACATATGCATGTAAGTGTGTTTATAAAATTCATTTATTGTTTTCTTCCTATTATTTCCCTTTAAATAAAAGTTCTTTCTTTCTTTTTGATATAATATTATTTTAAAACAATATTATTGTATAAGTATAAGAGATTACCTCCCATTTTATTATCTTAATATACTCTTTTTAATTTAATATAGCTTCTTAGTTTTATCTCTCAATGATGTTTCATATAGTTTTATCTTAAAACTTTGAACACTTTCTTTAGCATAGTTTAATAGGTACATGACCTATTGATATGAGTTTAAAAGTATTATCATGGCATTATCGGTTCTTATTAAATTTCCATCTAATAAATAATGCCAATACTTTTATTCATGGGGAAAAAAAATTGTTAAGGGAAATTACCATAATAACCTTCTCGAAAAAATAGGGTTATTACAGGCGGCCTCCCTATCAAGCAGCTCAGCCGAAGCTCTATTCACAATCCTCCCCTGCACGACCGCTAACTCATGCATCAAAGCTCTCTTACGACGATGAATATTACCAAAAACATCCTTGTTCCATATGACCAAATCATCTTTAAGGCTTGAAAGGGCCGCTGGAATCTCCTCCTCCGCCTTCCAATTGTCCTCAACTCTCTTGTGAAACTTCGGGTGCGTTAACCAAGCCGCTTCGAATCTAAACGGGCGTCTCGATCTATTCATGTTGGTCTCCGGGCAAAGACTTAACAACAAAGGACAGTGATCAGAGCAATACTTGGGGAGGTGCGTAACCCTAGCATCGGGCCATGCGATCCCGCACTCCATACTCATAAAGATCCTGTCGAGTCTTTTCTGAACCACCGAGGTCGGCGAGAGCCTTCTGCTAAAAAAAACCTTGGACCCGTGAACTCCATATCAACCAAATTCAGGAAATTCACCCACTTCTGAATAACGTTCGAATCAGCATGGAGGCCACCTAAACCGCCAGTTCGCTCGTCGTTAGAGATGATACAGTTAAAGTCACCCCCCAACAAACACCGGACCTGAGATAGCCTTCACCGCACCTTCTAACTCTCTCCAAAAAACCACACGTCTACTAGTAGTAGGAGGGCCATAAACCACGAACAAGTGAAAGCCCGAACCCTGATAAGGAACCACGGCATGAATGAAGTTCTCATTACGCTCAAGAATGTTGATCCTGTTGTCCGCGCCCTTCCACAGCAGCCAGATGCCACCCGCATTGCCCCTAGCCTCAACTCTGCAACAATCACTGAACTCAATTCTAGCCAACTTATCATAGACCTCATCGGCAATCTCCCCTGAGGTTCTCGTTTCGACAAACGCCAAAACATCAATTTGAAACTACTTCACCATATACCCAGTAGCCTTGCGAAAACCCGACTCTCCTGCCGAAACAATTCCACATTAGAATATTCAGGATAATAAAATCAAGATAAAAAACAGGTCGAGAAAATTAGTACTTCGAGTCCAAAGGGTCATCGCTGCCATCACCCATCGTCATATCACACGAAGTCTGAGCACCACACTCCTCCATTACAAAGAGATGGTTAGTACTGATCATCATCTCTCCTTGGTCCATATCCTCCTTTGGGACATTGCCATCATCACCAAGGTTGTGCCCCTGCTGGCCGACAATTGGTTCGACTAGAGGACGGAGGGTACTGCCATTAGGGTCCGACATCTATCCCAAGTCATTTGAGGCCTCAACAACATTTGGGCCACGAATTCTGCTCGGCCTCTCTCTTCTCTTTTGTCTTTGGGCTTTTAGGCCCACTTCCGATTGCTCTTGATTGTCCGCCCCAAAAATCGGGGTAACCTGTTGTTTCTAAATTGTAGAATCCACCGAAATAACCAACTCCGAAGGGACCTGCACAGTATCGTGTATCTTAAGATTAGAATGGGCCTTAGTAATTCTATTATTATTATCCAAAACAGAATCTTCAAATATAACCACTTCCTTCCCTTTCTTTCCACTATCCTTACTCTTCTAGCAATTCTTTCGTTCATTCTTTTTGTTTCCTTCCTCATTATGGACCACTTCTTTCTTCTTATCCTCCAGCGCTTTAGGAATCTCAACTTCGGAAATCTCGGCCTCAACGATTTTCAAGGCGTCAAACCGATTCACCACCGAAGTGGTCGAAGAATTAGCCTCCTTTCCTTTCCCATTCCTACGATTGTTATCTTTTTGCTGATTTCCCTTAATATTATCGGATTTTCCTTCCTTGCCATCCCCCTCAATCTGGCTATTTCCCTTATTTGGACGCACTTTCCTTTCCAATTTCATCCACTCCCCGTATATGCCTTTTCCGGTACGGGCCGCCTCATGAGACGTCATCGTCGTTGGATGGAGAACCATCTCCACACCGCCGGAGTTAGAACCCGACAGCGTAGCAGGCGTCACCCCTGTCACAGTCATCGTATTGTGCGTAGCCCCAGCTTGTCCGTTACCATTCGTACCCGAATTTTCCACTGGTGCGAGTTGCTCCGACCCAAACGGACAATGACTCTTTAAGTGTTCAAACCTACCACACCCGAAGCATATGGTAGGAAGACCCTCGTACTCAACCAAATGAGTTTTGCCATTGATGCGAATCGTGCCCTTCAAAGGTTTCTCAAGATCAACCTCGACACATATCCTCGCAAACTTCCCCCTATTAGTGTACATCGTCCGAGGGTCGACCCGGATTGGGTTTCCAATCCCCTGTGCCATGTCCATAAGAATGGTTTCCTCATAGAGAGTCCCCGGGAGGTTCGAAAGGCGAATCCATGTGGGCGTGGATAGAATCGGGTCCGCAGTCCGGAACTTCGGTGACCACGACCGCACAATTAAGCATCTACCAAACACCGTCCATGGGCCATATGTTAGCGCTTTAAAGTAATCTTCTTCCCTTTCGAACCGAACCAAGAACCAGCCGTGGGTTAGATCAATTATCTGCATACGGAAATCTGTCCTTCACATCTCACGAATTTTCCTTTCCATCACTTGAAACGCCACCGGATGTCCCAGGAGCTTCACCACAACAGAGTTCTTCCACACCGAAGCCAAGGCCTCCATGACATCGTCATCAATGTTGTAGACCGGATCCCCCAACTCACCTTGCGGAAAACTAAGACTAGTCTTGCCCTTAATATATTCCTTATTTATCTTTGTCTGCGGGTATGAGGCCCCTCCAGTGACGAAGTCCCTCCATAGAGAAGCCTTATCGGGAGGTTTATCCTGTAGTTTCCCACCATCCGATTGATCGACCATCATTGCCACCGGGGGAGGCTGCTCGACCGACGGCGGGGCAACATCGGAGTTCAAAGACATGAAGCAAGCGTTTTTTTCAAAGAGAGCGTTTTTTCAAAGAGAGCCTCGCGCGGATGAAGCTTTCCTCACATTTTCCATGTATTTTTTTAGCTTTAACATATTGCTTTCATTTTCTAGTTGAGGTAGCATATGTCTTAATTAACACAAAAATGAAAAATTTTAGGTAAGGTGGTCATGCTAAATTAATGAAGCTGTTATGATTTTACCAAAAATACAAATAAAGTTGTTAGGATCTTTGTAAAATTAGAAACTGGTTGATTATACCATTAGAAAATAATTAATTAATAGGAGTATCTTTTGAAGATGAAAAATAAATATATCCTGTCACTTATATATCCATAAATTAAGGAAAAAGATCGTAGTGGAAGTTTTTGAAAAGGAAAGTATTATCTCTTGCTAATTCACGTACTTTTATATCAAATTAGTTTTTTAAGGTAGCAAACCTTGTTGAAAATTGAATATGTTTCGTTTTGATAAATGGAATATACAACTAACAAATAGTTAAGATTACAAAAGTTTTAAAAAATTCAACAATAGTAATTTTAAATACATAAATTAAAATGTTCGATAACCTAGTTCTCTTAGATAATTTGGTAATTACTTAGCTATTATATTATTTTAGATCCAATTTATATTAATATAATATATATAACAATTAAAAAGAGGGTCTATTTATGATTTTAATATTATGTTAGGTTTACTTCATGAATACAATTTAATGTTTAAGTGACTAACAAAGATGAACTTAATACGTGAAAGCAAGTCTAAGGCCTCCTTATCGAGCTCCCCAAAAGTGGAGAAAGCAAAAGGGATAAACTTGTATCCATTCTCCTCACATTTGGACATATACTTCTTCCTTTTCCTCTCCACGGCAAGAGTGGAGAGGAAAAGGTGTGGAGCTTTTATATTTCATAGTTTGAGTCTTTGCATTCAGAAAGGTGTGGGAGCTCAACTTGTTTCGAGGCTCCCATCTAGCTTCATGTAAGTTGGAACTCGATCTTTATGTTTCATTTATAAAATATAATTTATATAAAAAAATATTTAATGTTTAATAAACATTTTTGATTAAAACTACTCACATAATTTTAGTTAATCTAAAATTAATTAATTGTTGAAATAAAATATATATGGTTAAACATATTCATCTTTTATCCCAAAGAACAAAAGAAAGGAAGAAATAACCAAAAAGTTTTAAAAAATGAGCATAATGATCAAAGGAAATATATTAATTAAAAATATTTGATTGGATCATAAATTCATAATGAACAAAAAGATACATGAATTATAATAAATTGTGTAAAACCCATAGTTTAAATTTTTTTATTTAAGATATCATTTAAATTTTAGAATTAAAAATTAAATTTATCCATTTCGAGTAAAAAGGAAATATATTAGTTAGTTAGGAATCTTAGGATACAAGTTTATTTGTTGATATATTTTGTGAAATAAAATATAAAAAAATTAATAGGTCAATGATGGGGCAATGACATGGCAAATTTAAGTAATATATAAATTATATTTATATGGTATTTAGAAAAAGCAAAATTGTGCAAATTAACATGGTTGTGACATGTGGTCAAATCCTACGTGGCACATCCTCGGGGCGACATGTGAAAAAATTTGACGTAGCGCAACATGGTGACTCCAATCCTTACAGCTTATATATATAGATTACAAATACTGAGGATCGTCTCAATTGGCTGCCATAGGTTGATGGGAATTTCTCTATTCACTCAGCTGCCTCAATTTTACCTTCCCCATTACCACTATTACAAACGCTTGCTCTTGAATTTGGAAAACAAAACTACCCCCTAAAATTAAATATTTTTTTTGGAAAGCTTATGTTGACTACCTCCCAACTACGAACAAAATCAATAGATTTTACCACTCCGCTCCTGATTCCGGCTCTCTTTGTATTATGTAGAATGCAAACCTTAACCACTTATTTTTTGAATGTCTATTTACAAAGAAAATGATTACAAGACTGGGGAAACTACTAAAGTACTCTTTCACCATAACTACTTGGCACACGTTTCACCATAACATTCATGAAACTTTTGCAAATAACGACTTCAGTACACCTCTTTGCTTCTTGTGGGGGTTTGTCTGGGCACATAGTAATGCGAAAACTTTTGACCCATCAAGAATCACGCCAAAGAAACTTTGATATGATTTAGCTTTCTGATGTGCTTTAGAAATTAATATGACTACTGTAACACCTCTGTTAAAACAAATAGTACCTGATGTAGACCGGACACCAATGACTCCGCAAGAGATCGAGGACCTAGCCCGAGTCCCCTTCGATGGACCAATCACTAGATATCGAGCCAAGAAGCTAAGGAAAGCCACGAGAGTCTTTCTTGTGCGCATTTCCAATTACACTCGAGTCACATGGGCCACAATGGACCACCCTCATCTCTCATGTCCCAAATTAATATTTGGGCATGCCTATCATTTGAATTATTTCTAGATTTAGAAAGGTTTGCAAGTTTGGGCACTTGCCTTTTCTTGTCCTTATTTTATATAAGAATGGATCAGGATGCGGCACAAGTCTCGCCCACACATCTAGGACGCGCATGCACACTTCAACCACATGTTTTGGACACGCTTTGCCCGAAACCATGCATGGGCAGCCGATCTCCCCATTACTTGGTCCGCAAGATTGATACATTATTAGATAGATGAAATTTGTTATTTTTCACTAGTTAATTTGTAGTTTAACTAGTTACTTTGTCAGTTAACTAGTAACTTTGCGAGGTTGTTATTTTTAACTAGTAACTTTGTTAGTTTCCTAGCTTTTCTTTCAAGCAAAGTTCTATCCTACGATCTTGTTAGAAGATAGAAACTTTGGCTTTCACATGTCTATTTAAACGCGCCTCTTTGATTGAATAACGAAGATTTGATTCCTTGAAAATTAACTTTATTAAGTTGATTTGGGAGAATAATCCAAGCGATTATATTCTGAATTGGAGAATTTCGACCCCCTTATTCTTGTGTTCAACCGAATCATTCATCAACAACAACAACCCAACTTCAATCATTCATCATCACCATTGTTGTCCATCAACAACAGCCAGCCGAGAAGAGTTGTCAACTCGACAACCTCTTCTCGCTCTCGCACTCTCTCCATTCTCTCTCCCTCTCGTCTTTTTTAATTCCATTCAATAATTTGCATGACTAAATCAAACATCAATTTACATGAATTCATTAGCAATCGTGAAATTCATCCTACTCATATTGGTGTTCGTCATGTTGTGTATCGCAGGTGGCCGATTGGGCGCAAGTTCTCTAACCGGCCCTATCTCCACACCGTCAAGGTTTCAACCCTTGTTGGATATTCCAATCCAAGGGCGAGTCTCCAGTTTGTTAGAAGCGAGCGTGATTAAGCAAGGGTAGCAGGCGAAACATCTATTTGATCCCGCGAAATCTCTCTTCCTTTGGCTTCCGCACACGAGATTGTGGCAACGACGCCGGAAATTGTTAGACTAGAGGATGATGAACACACAAAAGACGCTGAAATTGATTGATAATAACAGGGAACAAAGAATCTCAACGGGACAAAACCCCGATTGAGCCAAATCCCAAAGGAGACAACCTCCAATGAGCCCAAAGGCCACAACCTTGATCCTCTCTAATTCTCTGGATGGTTCTAATCTGGAAAATACTCCTATTTAAACTAGAGGACAACAGCTTGCTTTCCAAGGCACACATAAACCCTTCCCTTTTTACCCCCTAACTAACTTGAATTTACACATCATTCCATTAATATACTCTCTGCTGAAATAAAGCATTTCTTGTCCTAACTATGCCACCCCCTTCAAACAACCTTGTCCTCAAGGTTGAATTCATAAAGGATGCACCAGGCTAGGATGGATCAGTTAGGAACACGAGGTGGGGAGTGCAATCCTGTTGAGCTGCTGCATTTGCTTGGGTAATGGATAACACCATGCTTTGGTGAATCAAACAACACCACTTAAAGACCCATTTCTCTAGTGAGTTGTCACCTTCAAATTTAGAAACGAAGTACCCCACATCAGGAGCAAATATCATTAGCCCCCTCTCATCTTGGAAGTGAAGGAGAGTTTCCTGAATTTCCTCACCCATCGAACTATGCCTTTTCTTTTCATTCCAAGAGATCTCTGCATCATTTGCGACCTCTGGAGGTCGTGGAGACCCATTGAATAGTTTCAGAATTCGGTTTCCGGACTGATTCTCATCCTATAACTGAACATAACCTAACTCCCCATAATCCAAATCAGGTAGAGGTTGTGGTGGAGGTTCTGGCGGTATTGGCAAAACATAGTGCCCATCCATGCCATGATTATGTGAGTGTAACTTCCCTTTTTCGTTGAGTGCAACTTCCCTTACTGCCCCCTTCAAATTAGCCTTGACGTCAGAGTTGCAAAGGAAAGGAAACCCCAATCGATCCGATGGTGGCCATGGTGGGGGTCCTGATGGTATTGGCAGAATGGAATCACCACTGTAACATACCCTTTGAGTTATAATGGCACTTACCGACCCCTTCGAAGCAGCCTTGTCCTCAAGGCTGTATAGAGAATCACACGCAGATGCCGAAAACGAGATTTGATGCAACTCAAGGTCACCGGGGTCATCGCCAGCAGCATCAACTTTTCCGCTTACAAAGGGAAAGGGGTAGATGGAATAGCATACCAAATGAATAGAATTTACCCGCATATTTTCAATAGCGAAATCGGGCGGCTGTGGGGGCGGCCTTGCCGGCGGAATCTGCAGAGAACGACTTCGCTTGTCGAGATGCTCGGTGGTATCCCTAGCAAGATGAGGTTATGAAGGTTTATGCAAAATCGTGTACACAAAAACTAAGTTTTGGGCTCCATCATTCTTTCCAATTTTGGGCCCATATTCACTTTGCCAAACTAATGGCCCACTAATATCCCAAGGAGGTGGCCCAAGGAACTTCAGATCGGGTCCATCTTCGGATCCAATTTGACCCTTACTGAATTCCAAGAGAAAAATGGGTTCAACCTATTTTTGCCTCTTCAACCCTACAACCCAAACAACGGCGCTCGCCTGCATCTCACGCGCCACCGTCGTCACCGACTTATGGAATTCCTTTGCTAATCTCTCTTTGTGCAACTTGAATTCATCACAATTGAAGACTTTCATCTTTTCTTCTCTCCCTTTTGAGCCGATTCTCCTATCCATCTCCACCGTAGAATCGCTCATCCGAAAAGCTTCATCGCTAGCCTTGAGTTCCCTTTCGATCCGGTCGACGTTGCCTTCTTCTCTACTCTTGATGGACCAAGGTGGTAGACCGCGATGTTCGACTTCCAGTCCAGATTCATCAGCGAGTTCCAGTCTCTTTCCGTTAGCCCTAGCATGATCAACCGACTGAAGTTCCTCATCCATATAGGTTCCGATTCCCCTCTTGTTGAACTCGAGCTCCATTTCCCCCTTATTTTCGATTCCAAGCTTGGCAACAACGATTCCATCAAATTTGTCTCTTCTAGTCTCTCTAGCGGATCGACTATTGAGTGGCACCCCATCAGAATCGAATTCATCTCCTCCTCCTTGGTCGATCGCCTGCTCTACTGACTCCATACACTCCTCCTCTTTAATTTCCTTCCGATGCACTTGCAAAGTAGAGGTCCAACGCTCCACTTGAATTTGGTAGATAGCAATTTCCCTCATAAATTCTTCTCCTCTATCACTGGCTTCCTCTTCAAGTGCTTCCATGGTCACTTCCAGACATGATCCGAACATTCCAACCTGGAATGCAATTTTATCCCACTCATACCTTGACCTGTTTTTCCCATGTGATATCCATGAAGAGAATAAATCCCTAACTTCCTCAACCCAGTTTCGGATGAACTCCATGACTCCTCTCTGGTTCTTCTCTATTTCATCCATCTCATACTCTTTCAATTCTTCTCTCATGTTCATTCTCATATCTAACTCTCTAATGATAAAGCTCTCAATGAAAGCACCAATTGTTAGACTAGAGGATGATGAACACACAAAAGACACTGAAATTGATTGATAATAACAGGGAAGAAAGAATCTCAACGGGACAAAACCCTGATTGAGCCAAATCCCAAAGGAGACAACCTCCAATGAGCCCAAAGGCCACAACCTTGATCCTCTCTAATTCTCTAGATGATTCTAATATGGAAAATACTCCTATTTAAACTAGAGGACATCAGCTTGCTTTCCAAGGCACACATAAACCCTTCTCTTTTTACCCCCTAACTAACTTGAATTTACACATCATTCCATTAATATACTCTCTGCTGAAATAAAGCATTTCCTGTCCTAACAACAATTACGTATCAGTACCAACACACCAAAAAGGAGAAAATCACTCTGCTTGGAAAATACCCTCTCCTCAATGGTCCAAACTTAATTTGACGCATCTAAACTTAAAATTGGAATGACTCACGCCAGATTTATCTTACGTAACCATTTTGGAGTTATAATTTCAGTAGGACGCCAACAGTTACCTTCCATGTCAATAGTCCAGGCTTATGCTTCATCTTTACTACAAGCACTACGTAATATCGAATGCTCTCAAATTTACAATCTAATAATTGAAGACGATAATTTAATTGTCATTAATTCTGTAAAATGGCACTGGAAAGTGGTGTGCGAATTGCACTCAATTAGCAGCCATCCCAATGATCTCTTCATCTTTTTCTATTAATAATTTGTCTGTAATTCACTTAGGGTCTGTTTGGATAGATATGCATTAAATTGCATTAAGTTTTATTTTGCATTATTTTGCTTTATAGTTAAATTTGCATTAAATGAATTTATTGAAGTAATATATTATGGCTAAAAATGTGTTTACATTATATGCGACATACCCCTTCACCTTTCTTTCCTTGTCAAGATGTAGGGGTAAGGGTGTTTGTTGTGAAGTTACAGCGGTTAAAGAAGAAGATGGGTGAAAGAATAATTTATCAAATCATTTTCATCCAAACACATTTTAATTATTTAATACATTAAACAATCCATAATACATTATAATGCATTATGATTGGCTATCCAAACAGACCCTTAAAGGTGTATGTTAACTCAACAACTCTGACTGTTTTGTGAGGATTTAGGATATTCTTATAATTTTGACTTAGAGTTACAACTCTTCAATGGAAAACTAGCAAGAAAACTAGCAAATCCCTCAAGCGAGCTAGCCGTCTCTCTCTCTCTCTTGAAGACTTGAAGATCGAAGAATCCCTCTCCGCATTCTCACTCATCTTCTCCTTCGCACTCTCTTCAAAATGGCATGTTTCACACATCTACTGTCATATTCCTCGAGTGAGGTCAACCAAGTTGCTCTCTGATCGTTCCCGTGGGGGGAGAGAAAGGAACGCAGCGATAATTTCCCGACTTCCCTATCTCGTAATTCAGCTCAATCCGACCTCAATGCAGCCACTTGCTGTCATCATCTAGGGTTTCTGTCGATGCTCCAGTGGATAAGCTTTGGATAAAGCATCTGGCTGTTTCCCCCTAGGGTTTCTCGACCTCAGTTTCTTGAATTGAGATCCGGGCGAATCCCTACATCGTCTTGCTCCCTAGGGTTCGTGCAATGTCTGGCGGGCCGAGGGTGAGGTCAGCAAATGTGGCCGATTCGGATGAGAGGGCCGTGCTTGGACCTGCAGGGAACAAGGCGAGGACACCATCGAAGCCGCTGAAGAAGGCGCCGCCGCCCGCCGACGAGAAGGCCCCCGCTACGCCGCCCTTGTCTCCGCCATCTCGCAATTTCCGGGTGCCGACTATTCTCCGGCAACACAGCAACCACGGCCTGCTGCGCTCCAACCTCTCGTTGACCGCCTCGTGCTCGTCTGATGCCTCGTCCGACTCTTCGCAGAGCCGAGCTTCGACGGGGAGGATAAGTAGGAGCAGCCTCACAACCAGGAGAAGGAACGGGGTGATCAAGAAGGCCGCTACTGTAGAAATTGGGGTGGTTAAGCCTGACCCTGCCATGCCGGCCGTCAAGAAACGATGTTCCTGGGTTACTCCTAATACAGGTATTGTATAGAATTTGTTTCAAAACCTTTGCTTTGCTTGAATCTGATAGGATGTACCCTTCTACAACCACAATACTAAACCAAAAGGCAATCTTAATCTACATTGTGGAAGGGTTTTAAGATTTTAAGGGGACAAGGATTGCCTATCTCAGTTCTTTGTGGGAGCTTATTGTTGGATCTACTATCAGGACAAGGATGTGGTGCCTCTGAACTTTGTGCATTATTGAATTGTTTACAAAATCTGTGCTTCTAATATTAATCTCTTGCCTGTTAAGAGCCGTGCTACGCTGCATTCCATGATGAGGAATGGGGAGTTCCAGTTCATGATGACAGGCATGTGGTCACTTAGTATTCAATTGAAATGTTCTTCGCACTTGTACAACTCTTATGCCTTGTTTGGCAGGAGGTTAATGTCGATTGAAATCTTTCCTGTCGGCTAAAAATACTTCTTTTATGCAGGAAACTGTTTGAACTCCTTAGCCTTTCGGGTGCTTTGGCTGAACTTACATGGCCAGTAATACTGAATATAAGGGGTATTTTCAGGTATCAATCAAATACTTGCGGTGATCTCTGAAGTCTGAATATTATTTGAGTCTTGCGAGCTCTAATTATTCCCCCTTGCAGGGAAGTCTTTCTGCACTTTGATCCAATTGCTGTATCAAAATTAAGTGAAAAGAAGATAGCTGCACCAGGGAGTCCTGGAAGTTGTTTAGTATCAGAAATGAAATTGCGCGCTATCATTGAAAATGCACGCCTAGTATGCAAGGTATATATGCATGCATTCTTCAATGTTAATTTATGTCATCTCTCTGTGCGCATACTAAAACTTGAAAAGTCTAAATCCTTGGAGCATCTTGCTTAGTCTTCAGGAGGTTTAGGTGCATAATGTGAATCATCCCAATTCATTTCTCAAGTGCGTGGCTGATATTTTTTGTTCATGTGCATTAAGGATGTTGTTACAAGTATAACTCAGTGGTCTTTGAAATCATACGATTCATAAGATGATAAATCTTTGCTCAATTCAATTGATCAAACCTGCATAAAGTTATACTTATCTTTAGCTTTATCTTATATAAAGGTTAACTATCTTGTTTGTGCATTTCCATTGTGAGTAAGATCAAATGCAGATGGCATTGCCCTTGACCCGTATTGGGCTCCCATAATAGGATTCTTTGCAGTCAGTCCATGGGACCACAACTAGCACAAAATGCCAAAGGAAACTCGATTCAACATTTCATGTTATCTAATTCAGTTATTATATCCAAATTACTTGTTGATTCTTCTTTGGGTTATACGAATATAAGTGGCTATCATTCAGTTCCAAAAAAGACATCCTTGCCTCTTTTTTTATTTTAAATACAGATCATGAAGTTGTCAAATCATGAATAGCTGGACCATTGATGACTAGTCACCACTCACCAGTCCACTCACCTAAAAAAGAATATATGAGAATAGGATGGATATGTATGGAAAACCCCCTCAAACGTGGGTCAAACGCGTATGAAGCAAACCATATTTTATGACAGTGTGATTGCTTACAGAATTTCCTGGTTGAAGATATGTTTCATGTTTGTTGCAGTTAATATTTGCATAGGTATTTTAGTGAAGTGGTCTAAAGGTGATTTGCATTTATCTGCCAATCAGCCAATCTTATTGATGTTAGCCAAACTTTCCTCTTAATCGACACGCAATTAGAAGAGTAATTGGTCTAAATATGCATGCTAGCATCTGCATGTATATCTATGTGAGAAAACATAACCTAAAATATGTTAGTTTTGGTACAATCAGCAAGTGTTAGCATCTTTTTGTGTGAAATGTGTATTTATGTTGGAATATGAAGGGTCTTGGAATCTCTTGCTGATTAAATGAGGAAGCTGGACTAGTTTATGTTAGTTTAGTAGACAATTTGAGCCTGTATGTTTGACACCATCCATTATTCAAACCATATGTATTCTACTTATCCTTTGTACTGCTACCGCTGGGGATGAAACAACATTCACATGTTAAGTACAATAAAACAAAAACATAAAGAAGAATTCCAATGCGTTTACTTGTGTGGGTGATTCAGGTTATAGACGAGTTTGGATCATTTGACAAGTACATATGGGGCTTCGTCAACCAAAAGCCTGTAGTTAGCCAATTTCGTAATCCCCGCCAGGTACCGGTGAAGACTCCAAAGGCAGACTTAATAAGCAAGGATCTTGTGAAAAGAGGATTCCGGAGTGTGAGTCCCACTGTGGTCTACTCGTTCATGCAAGCTGCTGGCCTCACAAACGATCATATCATCAGCTGCTTTAGGTTTGCAGAATGTGTTGCACTTGCTGATGGGTCAGAAAAGAATAATCTCAAGGGCGATAGTACCCTCGAAGAGCTAAATCCCAGCAGCGACCTGGTCAAACTTGAACTAGCAAAAGCTCTTGATGAAATCAGCTTATGCTCAGATATCTAGGCTATCTGTACTTGCTGAAGAACCACCGAGAAGCATAAGTGGTTAAGTACGTAATTAGTGTAAGTTTAGATGTGTTTGTATAGTGAAGCCTTGATTTAACCACGGTGACGATGTCATTCAGAGCAGTTGATAATTCCTATTTGTGCATGTTCTTGGGAAAGTGCAGAAATCAAAATCCACCAAAAATATCTGCTCATTGTCAAAGGTTCACGGCTGGGTACAACCTGGTTGTTTTTTCTGCCTCTTTGTTCTTAAAGAATTATGTCTACATGGTTTGAAGTGTTCCAGGCAGTTATCTGGCCATTGATATTGTCAGATAATTTGTGCAAGTTGCATAACAACTCTCTTGACAGCTTCCCTAATACAGAAGGCAGTTGATGGTATCCACTAGTTTCCTGTTTAATTTCACAGAAACTAGGCTTTCAATGTGAATACTTTGATAGGGATCTGTTGGACATTCATATGGGAACAATGAATCACTCAAGACAATCTATATGTCCTTGAATAGAATTCCTTTTGGCAAGAACTCTTAACTTCACCTCAACCTAATTATAAAGCTTACATACGGTAGCTAAGGAAGTATTTACAATCAATAAAATGCCAGTTCACTACTCCCTAACCATTAGATACCTTGATTGTTGCTTACTGTTTGTCTTCCAAGCTCTGCTGTAGAAACCTCCCTGATATTGCAGCCGCAACCAAAGCTGTGAAACTCGGATCCTTTGTCAAAGAAGATGTCATCTGCTCTGCCACAAACTTCTGAAACTCCAGTGAGAAGCGATTGATTCTTTGCTGGCTAGCTTGGCCCTTCGCTCCTAGAGTCCACAGTATGTGAATTGGTTGGCATACGAGTAGGTATTGGTTTCACTTTGGTTAGGTCACAAGTGACAGAGGCCGGCCCTGATGACGACCTGAGACGGGTGTTTGGCACCATGCATTGCCTTGCAGAGAGGCTGGTGGATGCTTGTGCTCGGCTACAAGTAATGATTGATCTCCAAGGCTTCTTCGGGCCATACTTTCTCCATTGCTACTCACCTTTAACAATCAATCTGCAAGCCAAAACAAAATTACAAACCACAACGATTCAGAGATGATGTACGCTTCTTAACTCTTACAAGGTTGGTATGTGACGCTTTTTGCCTTCACGTATGTATGCCTTTGAGATGCTTGAAAGGTTACAAATATTGGTAAAACCCGTGAAACTCACGAAACCCAAAAAAAAACACTTTTATCATTTACCTTTCTTCCACATTATCTTATATTTTCTCAATTTCAATTTGTGAAATCTACTTAAATATCAATGAAATAAGGAAACTCATTTTTCTACGTTTCCCACTTTCCAACAACCATTTATTTACCTATACATAATCAATCAATATATATATATATTATAAAAGCCGACCGTTTTCGAGCCACCACGTTGATTCTGGCCCCACCATATATTTAACCAAAATAATTTTTAAAGCCTTTTAATTAACTACCATAATTTTGCTACGTAAATTTTCAATCTTTTAATTAATTACCTTATCAATAATATCTATCCATACATATATTTAACCAAAATAACCAAAATTATCTATCCATAGTATATTAGTATCTATCCAGATTATTCTAATATCTATCCATATTAATATATGCTACATAAACTTTCAACCAAAATTGCATATTATCTAATTTTCATATTTTTTATTATTAGCGACAATGACTCTTAAAGCTAACTTTCATAATATCTAGCGTAGGTTGCAAGGAGTATAATTCATGGCCATTTATACGAGTTTTTTAATGGATATAGTTAGCGAGTAAGAAACCTATCTAATTAGTGTTTGAATTAAGTAACGTGGAAATATGTGGATAAAAGGTTGCTAGGCGTACCCGACAATGACTCCCGTTTCATATTTTAAAATAATTTTATTATAAATATGATATTAATAAGTGAAAACATATAATAAAAAAAATTAGCATATGAAAATGTTATTTTTTTTATAGACGAAGGATTATTTTTTCATATTTGTAGTACCACACCCATGAGATTCTAAAAATATACTCCCGCCGTTTAAAAAAACATGGTCTTTTAGACAATTTAGGTTGTTTCAAAATACATGACCATATTATATTTTTTCTCTCTTCTTTCTGGATATGCACTTCATGATAACCTCAATTATTGAAAAAGTAGAATGCTTTTTCTTTATTTTCATAATTTTCATATGTAATTTTCCTATTTCGTGGCCCTTTATTTTCCTAATACAAATATAAAAGTGGTCGTTATTGAACCACCACATTAATTTTGACCCTACCTCATATTTTAGTCATATATAAAAAAAAACTAATTTTTATTATTCACATTATATAGGGTTTTCCTATTGTCTTTCTTCTTATCTACTTATATGAAAAACCCTTTGTCAATTATTAATTCTTAAAGCATTAAAGGAAAAAGTCTTTCACAAACAAATTACGAAAAATCTATGAATATTGGGTTCAACTTATTTCTTTAATAAAAATAAATTTGTGGTTTTTGACATTTTCTATTAACTTTTTATAAAATTTATCAATTTATCAGTTGATGAATTTTTTTACTTATATTTACATTTATGATAGTCGTTATTAATTTATGATAAAAATTGTAAGTAAAGTATCAGCTTATATTTTTATAATCAGGTTTTATAAAAATATATAAATGAGTGAAAAAAAATATGTCTTATGTATACATATATATTGAGTTATATGAACTTCAAAAACAATATCACTCTTTTTAAAAGATAAAAAACATGTCCATCAAATAAAACTTATATAATATTTTCCATATAAATATTTGATTTTAAAATTTATACTTTTATTTTAATATTTTTAAGTGAAATAGTCGTGCATGGCATGACAGGTTAAGCTAGTTACAACTATAATCTTCATTTCGTAATCAAATATCTCACATTGATTTTAACAAATTATAATTTAACTAAATTTATTAGATTTTTGAGTTTCGAGTTTGTAAAAATATTTTTTTAAATTCCAAAAAATTTAACTAAATTTGACTAGTTTCACCAATAACCAAATTTCAAATGATCATAGTTTTTTTCGTCATCATTAACAAACCATAATTTTGTGGAAAAATTGATTGAGGATTTTCATTTGAATCCATGATCAAAATTATCTTGGTTTGAAAGATTGGGAAGAGGAGGAATTATTGAAAGCTTGTGTTTGATCGCGTTTTAGAAATGACTGATATACTAAGACTATCCACATCTCGAAGCTAAAAAGTAGTCTTTTGTACACTCACTGTTGTAAATTGCACACTAGTGTACTATAAATTGCATACTCGTGTACTACAAATTGATCCAAAATAACTAGTTTAATTTTAAATTGAATGAAACATATACAAAATTGGCATCTATGGGTAGATAAAAAAGTTTGAAAGTTATAGTATACTTTTTATTATTATAACTTAGTAAAAAACGGGGTAAAATTTACAAATACTAAATTGAGCCTTTAACAACTCAATCAAAAAAAATAAAATAAAGTGAGCATGCCACATGACACATTTTAATAGGATGTTTGTAAAAAAATTGGGTTTCAACTTTCGAAACTCACGGATGGGTTTCAACCCCTCTTTTTCAATATCCCTTTTTTTTAAAGTGAAACTCTAGTTGAAACTAACAGTAAAATCAATGATATTTGTAACCTAACTTCAATGACAGTCTCTTCCTTGGACTTCTTCACATGTGGATCTTCTTCCTCATTAGTTGAGGTGTGACTGTCTCAAGATTTCCTCTTCTTGGATGGAGAGCTCTTCGTTCCTAATGTATCAAGATAGGCCTAAAATATAAACGGTTCCCTAAACTTATGCACTTTGGTCAGTTAGACACCCCAATTTTGAATCGAACCTATTAGATATCTAAACTTTATAGTTCATTCTTATTAAACACCCATATTTGACCTGACGCGTGCGTCACTTTAATGTTGCATTGGGCGAGTATAACAATTAGATGTTAGGATTATTAGATTAGAATCTAAAAAATCAATATCAAAAATAATATTCGAGCGAGAAGCAAGATCTTCTTTTTCTTCCTCAAATACAAAATATCTCTTTCATCTCCTTTAACGTCTTCCTATATCCTTGATTCTCCATTCAGCTTTTGAAAAGAGCCTTAAGACTCTAATCCGAAGTGAGTAGATGGTAAAGGTGTTTCATCTGATGAATATCTAGTAGTAGCAAGCAACAACAATGAATCCTTTACAACCCCAAATTCACAACTTCCCCAAAGCCCCAAATTTTGAAACCCTAAATCCATAAAAGTAGCAGCTAAAATCTGTAAAATTGAGAAGATAGATAGAAACAATTAACCCCCCAGATTCGCAGCTAAAGCCCCAAATTTTGAAACCCTAGATTTGTAAAATTGAGAGAGGCAACTAGACCCCCCCAACCCAGATTCACACCAATCCTACTCGGACCCAAATTCCTCACAACGTAAACTTTTATCGTTCAAACAATTCGAATACAACTACAATATCCGATGTTCAAGAAATTCAAATTCATCTTCTTTGTCTGCAAGTTGATTGAGCTTAGGCTTGTCTCCTTCCATGTGAGAAACAAAGTTTGAAAATGAAAACAGGATAAAAGCATGAATCTAGGGGTTGCTACGACGGTGGGGAGATATTTCTAATTCTAATGGAGGAAGAGGAAATGTTATGATGAAAAGGAGGTGACGAGGGTTGATCTGGACGTAGGGGAAGCCATTGAAGAAAGATGGATTTACAAGAGAAATGCACTTTGTTGAAGATGAACTCTAGAATTTTTTTTATTGTAATAATTTACCCAATAAAAAATGTAAATGGCCCACAACAGTTTTTTTTTAAATTTTTTTATTAATTAAATCATATGCATAATACAATTTGATGGAACACGTGGAGATTAAAAGAAAAAGAGGAATACAAGAGGCATTACATGGAATGTAGTATTTACATGTCAACGCGAATGTAATGTACGAAGATCTACTGGCCTCATTGAGGTGTTTAATAGGTAGGGATTAGCAAGTTTAGGTGCTTAATAGTTCCGTTTTAGCGGTGAAGTCTAGCAAAGTGACTGAAAGCTACAATGTTTAGTAGATGCATATGTTTTAGGCCTATCAAGATATGTTATCTCTTTGGTTACGATAGGTTATAGTATATCGATTACCATATTTTATTTGTAGAATTTTCTTCTTGCGTTCCAAACATGTTGTAACACCCTCATAATAAAGTGAATGGTGTTATCTGTACCAACCTCGGATTTTATCATCCAAAGTCATCCAAGGCTTATAATGTAACTTAACGAAATGATTTGAGAATAATCTAACTTTTTTTTATTAATAGAAATTGGATTATAATTGGGAGAAACATCCCTTCACGTTACAGTAATCATATTAAAAGAGTTGCATCAGAAATTTAAAAGGCAATTTTTAAAATGTAAAAGCATGGGAGACCCAAAGAGTTGGTCAAAACAAAAGACGTGTTAAAAACCTTCCTTCCTTTAGATCATGAGGTCTTTGATTTTTGACCGAAAAAAAATGAGGTCTTTGATTTTCCTTCGGCATAACTTTCTCCTTACTATTTGATATTTTCGCGAGAGACAAGAAATATCGGTCAGTAGAGTTGAGAAAGAAAGAAGGGATATTAGTCTAACGCGTGACTGAGCAAACGGCCGGCAAAATAAGATTCGGTAGTTAAAACGGATTAGACATGAGGGGGCATCACAGAACAACTTGAATGTTGGCTGATGCACAACAGTAAAGGGTTACAACGGAGAATACATCTCTTTGAGTGAGGGGCCTTAAACGAGCATGCCTCAGCAGAAGACGATAACTTTAGCTTGAGGCTTTAGGATATTTGAGGTTTCTTGGAAATAGGACACTACCTGGAAGTAGCGCCTAAGAAAGATATGTGATCAAGATTTGTTCGGAACTCAATTAGTTCAAGTCATTGATAAAAAGCCTCCATCGACTAAGCAAATCTATAAGAGCTAGGTCTGAGCAAGAACCGACCGAAACCGAAATTTTAGACCGAACTGACTCGAACCGAACTGTAACCGAATATTTTTGGTTCCTTAATTTTGAGAAATTTACTTTTGGTTCGGTTTAGTTCGGTCTAAACCGAATTCAATAAAATAAATCATTTTTATATTTTTATGTTGGGATAATGGGATTAATGAGCTTTGGTCTTTCTTTCTCTCTACCATTTTAACTTAAACCGAAGTGTCTCATTCGATCCTTTATGTTTACACTGCCGCTACAACCGAATCTCCTCCGAGTCCTCTCTCTCTGAATCGCCATAGGTAGGGATTAGCAAGTTTAGGTGTTTAATAGTTCCGTTTTAGAGGTGAAGTCTAGCTAAGTGACTGAAAGTTACAATTATAAGTGGCCGCATATGTTTTAGGCCTATCAAAATATGTTATCTCTTTGGTTAAGATAGTTTATAGTATATCGATTATCACCAATCTCTCTACCTAGAGAAGTCAAAACACATCAATCTTCATAAGAACTTAGGACTCCATTCGGCCGGGTTGTAATGGGGCTCGGTAATAACAATAGGTAGGGAGTTCTTTGGCCTTGTGGTGCTAAATCCGGGAATCAAACTCCTAAATACAACACTTTAGAACCAAAACAACTCACTCACTTTGTTCTCTTTTCAAACACGTAACCAAACACTTCATCAATGACACTCATACCCATCAATTTCTAACCCAAACTTCCATAATACAACTTAGAAATACTAAGAATTCTTGGCTTTGCACTTATACCATTTTTTTTTCTTCTCTTTCTTTTTTCCTCTTTTTTTTTTCTGACTCGAGCCTGCAGGGGGGTCGTGACCGACCCTACTAAGGTTGGTCCTGAGGCCTTACTTCCTTATTTGGGTCGTGATTGACCCAGATTGGGTCGATCCTGGGACCTATTGCTCAAGCTCTTCTTGCTTTACACTCTTTCTTTCTCATCAATTTTTCATCAATGTGCTTTCTAAGCCAAGAATCCTATTACATTACACTTCAACAAGTTGTTTTCTACCCTTTAACAATGTCACCAAATCCACACTCAACCCATATGTCACTCAACAAAAATTATTCCCAACTCATCATCTATGTTCATTTCCCGGAAAAGGGTCAAGCTAGTATGCTAGGGATAATTTTTGTGGAGCTTCAAACAAAGGCCAAGGCTAGAACGGGGTTTCAATCAAGGATAATTCAAGGTAGGCATGGAATAATATGGGCTAAAAATATAAGTTCTTAATCACAATCAACATGCATGAACAATCTCATAACGGCTTCAAGAAATAGATAATCATATCAACGACAAGAGACATATGCATAAAGAGAGCAAAATCACACATATAAAGAAGAGGGAATTAATGATGTTCTCCCTTTTAGGCCAAAATTCTCACAAGGTAAAAATTTGTTGGATTGCAACTACTTCTACTCAAGACACATATGCTCAATTTCATCACAAGTCAATTTTCACAATCAAGAGCAATTTCTCAAAAACATGGGCTACACTATCCAATTATGCCAAAGGAATTACATGATAAGCATGAAAATTAGTTTTTATCATAGGACATCTAAGATGGAGCATTTTTCTATCCTAAAACAAACAAAGAAGCAACTATTTTTGGTTTTTTCAACATTTTTCAATTTTTTTGGATTTCTTTTTCAATAGCTTTTTTCTTAACAAAACAAACAAAGCAAACAAAGACTCAATTATGTACAACATGTGAGATTTCTTCTTCCCCACCCCATACTTAAATAATGCAATGTCCCCATTCATGAAAACATATGAAAAAGTAAAGAGAAAAGAAGAAGAAAACTCACAATGAATTGAACTTCTTAAAGCTTGAGTGGAGATGGAGCATAGAAGGCATAGTGTGATGGCACGACCCTCTTAGGGTCGAGAACGACCCTAATAGGGTCGGTCCTGAGAGGTGCATGAGGGGGAGGCAGAGTAAGGGGGAGGTCGTGAGTGACCCTCATAGGGTCGGTCCTGAGGGCTCATGTACCTCATGTGAAGTCGTCTTTTCCCGTCCTTTTTGAGCCCACATTTGAAGCTTAGCACCTTGCAAAAATCCCACAAAGATCCTATCCCAAACAAATGTATATCCTATTCTAATCTAAGGAAGGTTAGAAAAATCAAAAGCAAAATAAAAAAAAAGAATCTAATCGAAAGACCGGGTTGCCTCCCGTAAGCGCTTGTTTAACGTCATTAGCTTGACGAGAAGTAACTCAGCTAGTCGGAGGGTGTGAATGCCAAGGTGGCTCGGATGTCCTCATCGCCACCCCATACTTAGAATGAGAAGAGAGGGTGGAAGAAGGTATAGAGAGAGAAATACCATGTTCAATGCCTATGATCGGACATCGTCAAAGCTCTAAGTAACCTGTCAAAGTCTTGTGAAGACACCTCATGAAAGCATAAGTAGCATATTGATAAATTGAAAAATAATGATATAGGTTTCAAAGAACGTTTCAACTTATCAAAAGCGCAAGAATAATTTTCATGAGAAGGATCGGGATAAAACCAGTTTGGTGGTTGTGGCGGCACTTCACGATACTCATCAAAGTGGTCCTTGTAGGTCCATAACTCCTTGTGTCCTAGCTTGAAAGGAAAATGATAGAATTTGTAGGCACCTTCAAGCATAGGGACCATGATTGACTTAAGAAAGTCGAAAGGAACCATGATGACGATCTTCACTCTTCATACTTTGCCCACTCTTTGCTAGCATCCGGGGTCAATAAAGGTTCAAACCCGACCACCTTTTCTTCACTTTCCTCCACGAGTGGGTTTGGTTTCAACATTGGTAGCAAAGACCCCGTGCATCTTTCATCCTCTTGGGCCTTAACCTCCTCAATTTCGCCTTCTCCTAGAAAGAGACTCTTATCCTTAACTTGGGTCTTGGCTTTGTTTTCCTCGGCCTCATCTAGCAAGAAATTCTCTTCCGGATCATCCTCCAAATTCTTCATCTCCTCTTCACGGTTCTCCTTCAAAGTATTGTCGAAGTGGAACTCTACTTTCTCTTCACCATTATAACATGATACGAGTCCCTTCTTAACATCTATGATAGCTCCGGGCGTGATGAGGAATGATTGGCTTAGAATGAGTGGAGGGCTTGACTTGGATAAAGGCTCAATATGCTCAACGGAAGGCTCCTTAGCCGTCTTGGATGGGAAGGGAAGCGCCTTTGTTGTTGAAGAAGAAGTAACGGACTTCAGGACTCCGAGAAGAGGGTCGGCCACGACCTGATGATGGTCGGTGATTACCTCTTCCGTACTGGGGAGGGGGTTGGTGTCGATCATGTGGGGGTCGGACACGACCTCCCCTGGGCTGGGCCGGTCTTCTTCAGCCGCCGTCTCCTTGCTCGTATCTTGCTCGAGCAACTTCTCTTCATTCCTTAGGTGAACTGCGGCAATGTGGCCTCTCAGGTTCTCATTGAGGTGGCCCGGTAATTGCCCTTGAGGTCGTGGAATTTGAGCCGTTAGATCACCATGTTTGGAGTTGTCATCCTTCCTCCATGAGTCAAAGTCTCTCAATATTGTATTCAGCTGCGCGGCAAGCCCGGTTCTCACTCCTTGTATGAGTCCTTCTTGTAGCCCTTGCACCCATGATGGCGGCTCCTCATAGCTAGGAGGTTCATAGTTACCCCAGTTGGGATAATCATCACTCCTCCCATAGGGATCCCAAGTATAATTGGCCTCTTCAACTTGACTTGCATAAGTGTGACGTGGTTCATAATAACCCCAATTGGGGTAGGCTTGGGCTTCCCAATCTCTTTGACTTGCATAAGCCTCGGCTTCTCTTTTTCTTTGGAGGTTTAACACTTGATGTTCAAGATCAGCCAACTTTCTTTCAAGGTCCTCAAAGATCTCCATGGCTACATTAACCAAAGAACAAAAACAAAAACAAAACAAATCAAAAACATACAAAGAGTTTGGGCTAGTCCCTCACCCAAATATCAACTAAACTAGGCACTATTGCACACTCCCCGGCAACAGCGCCAATTATTGAAGGGTTTCTTGAACAAATAAATTTGTAGTCAAGACCCCGCTAAGTATAGCGAAGTCAGGATCGTCCACGGGAGTGAGAATAATACTAAGATTAGTCGAAAAGCTACGAAAGACAAAGGAAACACGAACAAAGCAACTCAGGATCGACCTGAGGAGGGTCGATCTCGACCCTTAAGGGGTCGGTCCTGAGAGCAAACACACACAAACACACTCAAAACACTAGCAAAAGCTCGAACACGACGAAGGGAGTCGGGATCAAGGCAAAAGACACGAATTTGAATCAATATAAAAGACAAATTCCAGGGCTAGGGCTACCACAACAACAACCATACATGCTTTCGACAAGAATTCATAACTATCATGCAATCTAGATCATAGAAAAGTTAACTTTCGCAACAATTCAAGTCATTCAATCAACTTTCGCAAATTAAACAACTTTCTATCTATCCTTCAACCTAGGAATATCAACTTTCGCAAATAATCCTATTAGATCTAATCAAGCAACTAACTTTTCACTTTCGCTATGGTTAATCATAAGACTTGCCTCAACGTTTGCAAAGGATTAAGCACAAGATAGATAGTAATGATCATCAAGCATTCAAGTCATGAATTCAAGTTTTAGACATGTATGATTGTGTTGGGTTTTCACCCAACCCTAGAACTTAAGAGAACTACTCATACATAGCAAAGAGAGACAAGGAAGAAGTAGAAGACATCCTCAAAAAACAAACTAAAATTCAAATTAAACAAAGGACAAATCTTATAAAATTCTCAAACTTGTTCTCCAAGTCTCCTTCCTCGCTCTCCTAAAAATTGCCTTATCCTTCCCCCAAAGGATGATTCCTTAAAACTAAAGGGTTCAACCTCCTTTTATAGAAGAAAAGGAGTCCTAATCTAACTAGGAAACACAAAGAAACAACCTTCCTTAAATACAAATTAGAAAACTCCACAATATATCTGGAATAAAGAAAGTCGGTTACCCAGGATCGACCCAAATGGGTCGTTGTCAACCCCCTCAGGGTCGGTCCTGAGTGCACTCTTTTCAATTTCTTCTATCTTCCTCACTTATCTCGTGCTCGACCCTTCCTAGCTCGATCCCGGGGTCGGTTTCTTCACTTCTCCTCTTGATTTGGCTTCTCTTGGCTCTTCTCCTTAGCTCTTCCACTTCAAGTCTTCCTCCTAGTTTGTCCTTGCTTCCTTGGCATTGATCCAAATGCTTCCTCAAGCTTCAAAACACCTACAAAACGACACAAATATGCGTAGTTTCCGAATCTCAAGGAAATACGAAAACTCATGCAAAAAGACTCAAAAACACATGACTCAAGCATGAAAAACAACTCAAACTAACCTACCTAGACCCTAGAAATCCTACCTAAAAAGCGGACATCAGACGTCGCGCACCACACGATCAGAGAGAAGACGGAGGATGAGTCAGGAGATACAGCCGCAGAGTATGTGATGTGGAGGTTTGATGATCATCCAGGTGTCTTGAGATCTGGTGGGAGCAAGAGAGTGGTTCCTATTAGGCAAGCGGCCTTAGAGGAAGATCCACGGATCGATGATCAGGAGATCATTAAAGAACGAGATAGGTATTCACCTTCAAACTCCTATCTGACGTTGAGTAAGCCGGAGAGTTATGCGGGAGTGTCTCAGAGTCAGGAGATGTGCAAGAGAAGAGTTGCCATAGACAGGGAGACGAGCTCGGCTGCGCATGACAAGGATGCTTACAGGGTTAGAGGAGAAGGCTTGTAAGGAGAAGACTGTACGATAGGTGTCGAGTATGGTGGGAGAAAACCTTGCTGATAGGCTGGAAGAATGGAAGTCGGGCGGGGCTTCTGCTAGCCTAAGCACGTAAGCTTGAGGGCTGGCACTACCACTACCAGAAGGAAGGATCGTCAGGCAGACGATGTGGGCGCTCTGAAGCATTCTTCAAGTGGGAGTTTGTTGAGTGTTGGAAGATTCAATTACAATTGGAATCAGTCTCAAGGTGGGAGATTGTTGGGTTATGGAGCCTGATTTAGGAAAGAGATAGAGAAAAGGAAATTACTTGGAGTACAAGTACAGGAGTTCCTAGGGTTTCTATCTTTTGTTTGGTAGGATATCTTTTTTGGAAGAAAAAATATATCTTTAGGGATCTAGGTTCTATATATACTCAGTTTGATTATTGTAATTGGTGTGCTTTACCATTGAGAGAGAATCCTGAAAGCGAGATTGAGAGGTTAGGTTTAGGAAGATCTTGATTAGGGTAGATCTGAAAATCAGTGTCCTTGTAACCCATGAGTCCTCTAATCTAGTGGAGAATCTCTGGCTTGGTAGTGCCCCCAGGCGTAGTCTTTGTGACGAATTGGGTCAACAATTGCTCGTGTCTTTGTCTTAGTTCGCTTACTATCCATTGATTTGCAGGAACGATCAGGGGCTTCCGCAGAATTTTCTCCTACAGAAACGTGGAGGGACATGCTTGAATCCAAGGGGTTTAGACTGAGTTGTTCAAAGATGGAATACGTCGAGTCCATTTTCGGCCAGGAAAATGAACCTAGGCGTGAAGTGAGGCTGGGAAGCGAGGTCATTCTGAAGAAGGATAACTTTAGATATTTGGGTTCAGTTTTGCAAAGCAACGGAATCATTGGCGAGGATGTTAGTTCTCGGATCCAAAGGGGTTAGCTGAAGTGGAGGGCAGTTGCAGGAGTCCTGTGTGACAAGAGGGTGCCACAAAAGTTAAAAGGAAAGTTCTACAGATGGTGATAAGGTCGGAGATCCTTAATAGAGCAGAATGTTGGCCGGCGATGAAGGCTCAGGAACAGAATCTTGCAGTTGTAGATATGAGAATTCTTAGATGGATGTGCAGTCACTCGAGGTTGGACAAGATCAGGATTGAGGAGGTCAGAAACAAGTTCGGAGTGGCATGTATAGGAGACAAGCTTTGGGAGGCGAGACTTAGGTGGTTTGGCCATGTCAAGGGTAGAGCCCAAATGCTACAATTAGGAGGTATGAGCAGTTGAACCTAGAGCTTTTCGGAGGGATAGAGCTTGGCCGAAGAAGTGTTGGATGGACAACATTAAGCGAGATATTACTGTTTTGGAGATTATAGTGGACTTCGCGTAGTGCAGGGAAAGGTGGAGAGAGAAGATCAATGTGGCAGACTGTTAGCTTTCCGGTAGTGGAGTCGACTTTTCCTAGGTGGCTTGGGGCTTGCTTGCTTCTTGTTTAGGTGGTTTGGTTCTTGTGTCACCTTTTGACTTTTGTTCGGCTTGTTAGCTAGTTTTTTTTCTTTTGTTGAAGTTTCTTTAGGCTTCTCCCAATTTTCTTTTGTTGGTTGGTTAGTTTCTTTGGGTTTTATTGGGCGTATTCTATCCAGGTCTGGAATACCCCCATTCTAACCCCCCAACTCTTGCGTTTTGTGGGATACGCTAGGTAAATGTTGTTGTTGTTGAATGTGCTAATGTTTATTGCCATGATTCTTGACCCTAATTAAAAGTTGGATGGATTAAAACTGAGTTTGAAAGAGATTTATGGTGATGTGATTGGACAAGAACTAGTTGGAATTGTGAAGGATGCTACAAAAAGTTGCAGATTATGTCATATTCTATGTTCCTAAATCTTCTAAAAGTCAGAGTACAGAAACTAGCAGCATAGGGATAGAATTGGGAGGGGTATGACGTGGAGGTTTGTTATGGAATGTAACTTCTAAATTGGTCAAGCTTAATAAGATGGATGTTGCATTGAAACTGAATGACTTTTATCGATATTCACATACGCTGAGGTCTGGAGATAGTGAGGCATTAATATGGTGGAAGTTCAATGGGAATCAATTTCCCATTCTTGCCTGATTGGCTCGTGATGTTCTAGCTATTCCGATAACTACGGTACTATCTGAATATGCACTTAGCACGGGAGGCCGTACTTTTCACCAATTTCGGAGTTCTTTATATGCTAAGGTGATGCAATCAACTAAGTTAATTATCTAAATTTGTTAATTTCTTAATGTTTTTTATGCAATTAAACTAAGTTCTTATATTTTATTTTATAGACAGTTGAAGTGTTGGTTTGTATTCAAGATTGGCTTCGTGCACCTGCAAGACTTCTGACTCGAAATCACAACAATCTGCCATTTCTCGTGAATCCGCAATGTATTCAGTACTTAATCTATTTCACGAGTCTGAGAAAGTATTGGAAGGTAATGTTTTTGTAGTGCTCGTTTCACTTTCATGAATGATTGCTTCTATATTCTGAATTTTTAAGAAAGTATTTGATTTGCTCATTTGCTTCTTTATTTTTGATATATGCAATCTAAAATTGGTGGATAACTTGTTGCTTTGTTTTATCTTAATTGATTAAACCCAAAGTATGAAGGTAAGGCTTTTGTGTATTGTTGTTGAATCTTGATATTTTTTTTTACTTAATATTTGAGTCCTGAAAAAACTGCTTATTGTTACTATTTTACCTCAATATTGAAGTGAATATAGTGTTTGAAGTTGGTGGAAGTCAGCAGTGTGAAGTCAACGGTCCACCCTCTTTAGAGTCTGCTGTTTTGTTGAATTTTCATGGTTGTTTTTTGATACTTTGGCTACTGAAATTGTGTAGGCATTTTGATTGTCGTTATTGTTGTTTCTTTGTGGAATTTTGGGCTTACGTAGATAGCAGATTTTGGCTACTGATATACATAATTATGTTGTGTATTTAAATGGGGTTTTAGCATACTTTTAGTCATGTTTTAGGTGCTTAAGATGGAGTTTGGAGCGTTGAAGAAGGAAGAGCCAAGGTACCCTAAAGACCACTTGGAGCTGAAGTGAAGAAAACACGAAGAAAAGCATTATGTGGGAGGCGGCCATCCCAGCCAGTGCCGAGGCGAAATCCGCCTTTAAACGTTGCGTTTTATTTATTAAACTTTTGAATGTTGTTTTGGTTCGGTATTTATGTATTTTTAGATACTTTGTTTTCTCCTATTTAAGGAGCCTTAGACCTTTTATTTAAACCTAGTTTTTGAGTTTGGAATTATTTTATGTTTTGGAGATTTATGGAGAACTAAACAGCTTTTGCTTAGACAAATAATTGAAGTGTTCGTACTGAACTCCATAAATTTCAAAATTTTGATTATGCACTTCATACGTTTAATAGATTTTTTTAGTTGTATAAATGTTATAAGAAAAGGGAAATGTCACGTGTCCACGCGCGTTTAACGGTTTTTAAACGGAATCTGACTTGAGGTGGTTTTTTTGTTAATGGAACCAATTATGTGGGTGGTTCAAAATAATATCCAAACATCCGGGTGGTTTAGCGAAATATGTCCTATCATACGGGTGGTTTCCGACAAACTTCTCTAATAAAAACTCTTCGTTAATTCCCTAATCCACGGTTCTAGGAAATCAAGTTGTTTTCATAGAATAGGTTTGTCCACGGTTCAAACCCCGATTCAATAATAGAAAATTAATCAATTCAATATGTTAGTTACTCAAGTAGAATCAATCATCATTCATGAATAATGAAGCACAAGAGAATTAATAATAGTCAAAGGATATAAATCAATTACCAGAATCTCATGAATTCATACATCAAAGCTTCACCCTTGAAATTACTCTGGAAAAGTTAGTTTTCCATAAAAGAGAAATCTATATCTAAACTAAAAAGTCGCAGATAAATAGAAAATAAACTAATTACTTGATGAATGAGTTATTAAAAATTTTAACCTAAAAACCTAATAAATAATCTTGGAAAAACAACTATGCAAAAAGAATAAAAGATAAGAAAATAAAATAAAAGATAGCACAAAGTTGAAACAACATGTCTTCTTTGCAGACTTGACCCGTGGTCGCGGGTCACCTACCCACGACCGCGGATCACCGAACCGCGGTCGTAGAACACCGACCTGTTGTCACGGATCATCTCCAGCGGTAGCTGATCACCGAACCGCGGTTGCGGTTCGGTGATCAACATAATTCCAACTCCGATTTTTGCAGCTTCTACCACGATCACAGTTTGTCACCCATGGTCGTGGCCTTCTCCAATATCATTCTTTGATCTTTGTGGCTTTACCGCGAGCGCGGCTTGGCATTGGCATGCGCGGTCTTTTGTAGAACGTACTAATCTTCACTTCAGTCGGCTCTTGGATGTCTTCATGAAAATCCCTTAACTAACCTAAAAATCTCTTAACAAAGTGCTAAAAAGTCCTAGTTACAATCTATGAATAACACATATCAAATTCCCCCATACTTAGACCTTGCTCGTCCTCGATAAGCTCAAAATAAATCTAACACATAAACATATCTAAAGGTCCACAGGAAATAGAAAGGAATAAGATCTGGAACTCAAACACTCTCTCAACTCACAACCAGAACCCAAGTAGAATGAAAGCATGTACAATAAAATCAAAGCACACTCTATCTCACAACAAAGATATGTCACTCAAGAACATAGAATAATAAGGTACAAAAATTCATCTAGAATGTACCCCAAAACCTCAGCAGAATGTCCTAATCACTCAAATTTTTTTTCACCCAATCTTGCTTAGGTGCCCTTTCGGGTTTTCACCTGACCCCTCATTCCATTTTCCAATAGATGCTCACAAATCCCACAATCACTCATGAACCTCATATTACCCTAGCCTAATGTTGGTCCGGGTTACCAGCTTATTACTTAAGCCACCCTTTCAGGTTTTCAACTCATCCCACGATTTAATATGCTTTTTTTTCACTTATTTATGGCTCTTTCTATTTTTATTGCCTTCTTTTTCTTGTTTTACTTGGACAAAAATATGAAATAAGTGTTCCATAAAAATAAGAAAACCAAAAAGATTTAACCAAGGACAACTCAAAACAACTAACTAGGATAAGCGTATACGTGAGTACTCCCAAAATTTGTCTCGACCTAGGTCGTTATACCAAGATTAAAGATAATTGACCCTAATACAAGCTAGTATAGCGAGTAAGTCGGGTTCGTACCCAAGAGAACTTATGGCTTCAAGCATTAATATCTACCAATTAAAGAGAAAGAGGTTTCAAGAGAGAGTTTCTAAACTAAACTAACAAACTAACAATTAATCAAACAGTTAGAGGAACAAGCTCATTGATCCACTCTGAAATAATGATTCGATCATAAATCCATCCTTTGATTCCTTTTATTTCTATGGTTAATTCTTATCTTGAATTTATTTAATCGCCTGTCCACGCTCCAAGCAAATCCTAATACTGACAGAGGATGCTCAAATCAATACTGTAAATGCAAACAAAGATATATACATATATATGTAGGATACATATTAAAGCAATCAAGCTACGAGTAAATTGTAGAAGCATATAATTAAAACTCTTCTTTAACTCCCTAGTCTATAGTTCTAGAAAATCAAGTTGTTTTCACATAACAAGTTTGTCCTCGGTCCAAGCCCAGATCTAATAATAAAAAATTAATCAATTTAACAAGTTAGCTACTCAAGTAGAATCAATCAACATTCATCAATAATGATGCGTAAGAGAATTAATAATAGCCAAAGGATATAAATCAAGTACAAGAATCTCACGAATTTATACATCAAAGCTTCACCCTTGAGTAAACTCTAAAAGAGTTACTTCACCATAAAAGAGAAATCTAGATCTAAACTAAATAGTTTAAAATAAAATAAAACTAATTACTCGATGAATGAGCTATTAAAAACTCTAACCTAAAAGCCTAATAAATAGTCTCGGAAAACCAGTTATCCAAAAAGAAGAAAAGATAAGAAAATAAAACAAAAGATACCACAAAACTGAAACAATAAGTCTTCTCGGTAGACTTGACCCGCGGTCGCGGGTCACCCACCCCTTGTCGCGCGGTCAGCAAAATTTCAACTCTGATTTTTGTAGCCCGCGGTCGCGGCCTTCTCTAGTAACGTTCTTTTGATCTCTGTAGCTCTACCACGAGCATGATTTGGCATCCACGTATGCGGTCTTCTGAAGAACGTACTAATCTATATAAACTTCACTTCAATAGGATCTTGGATTTCTTCTTGAAAACCTCTAAACTAGTAGTATAAAACACTCATAATACAATGCCAAAAAGTCCTAGTTACAACGTATGAAATAACACATATCCATCACACATCGATGATCCTAAGTCCATGTACTAGCATGTACGATAATAAAAACAATGGTCATTATTTCAAGGCATTATAATCCTAATCCAATTATTAGCAAATAAGGTTGTTCGCAACATTTAATAGGATAATGAAAAACAGTTTCACGATTATCGAATAAGAAAGGAGAATCATTCACTTGCCATAAAAAAGACCCTAGGCACACTAATCGAGGTAAGGTGCCGAGGTGAGGGCACAACACAAGGCAAGGAACGAGACATAAGCATGACAAGGCAAAGGAACGAGCATAACTCGAGCACGGTGAAGGGCAAAAGCACAAGCGAAATTGCAAGGGTGACAAGCACTGCCTTGGGGGTGGCGCTCACGACCTTCTTAGCGGTGGGCGTTGTCCTCTCAATAGTGGTCAATGTTAGGAAACATGACATGAAGATGAATTCTTAGCCCTCCTCCGATCAATTCCAGGCACCAATCGAGAAACCGATGTTGATTGCTTGTACAACAACTCTTCTACTCTTAAATTGTGCATGAGTTTGAGTGAGAGGGAGAAGAGAGTGGTGTGAACTTCTCCAAGAACACACACCCCTAATTATAGAAACCTAAGGGAGGAAGAGGGTGTCTAGGTGCATTGTATGTAGTGTTGGGGGTGAGCATAAGTGTGATGGGAGGGGAGATGTGGATGCCCCTGGGCGGCAGTCGGTGCCAGGGGCTTTGTCTGTGGCACGTCCTGTTGGTAGAATTGGCATAATCTTCTCGATACTTAACCAAAATAACTGAAATTTTGACATGTGACACTAGAATTCCATACTATAGGTAGCCTTTAAAATCACTCGATTCGTAGATCTAACAAAGATTTTATGATTTTTCAAATTTATAAGTCTCGTTGGCACTATTCAACTTAATTCAAGCACTACTGTTGCTCTCGAACATTTCTCTTGGCATTCACGAAGTCAAGTTAAAATCGTAAGCACAACTGCATAATCTATCTTATAAAATTTATGGATACTACATGTGTTTAAGTACATCTCTATAAGTACTCTTTTTCTCATAATAATAAGATTACACAATTTGAATTCAATTATCCTCTCTATATGGTATTATACGACTATAAAGATCCTTAACCTAAAAACAAAGCTCATCTCATCTCCATGGTTGGCGGTGACTCCGTTACTCTGAAAAAACCCCATGTTCCTGGTGAGCCTTTCATCGTGGTTCATCTCCCCAAAATGATTATGCTCATATCTATCAACTATATGGGTTAGAAGAGTCAACTTCAAGCAACACTTAAGCGCTATGATTTGTTCGAATTCTTGGACGTATCTCATGCATGCCCTCCCGAAAACCTAACGGTGGAAAGCATGTCCAAACCGAATCCCGCCTAACTTTCATAGAAGAGGCATGATCATCTCATGTGTTGGACCCGTGATGAGGACTCTCTCCCAAACAATCTACCCCTTGTCACTTGTGCTTCCACGACTCAAGATTAATCGATATCCTCAGGAAAACGTATGTTCCGGAATCCTAGGGTCATATCAAGAAATTGTATACAAAGTCACTCTTGATGACTGTTGAGTAAAAATATATAACAATCACAAAATATATTTTATTTAATTTTTAAATTTGAGTTCGACCCTTTCTTGTTATCCTTTTGATTAAAAGTTGTACAAGTACAAATGATTTGGTTTGTTTTAAGATTTGGGCTGCACCCATGTTTTAACGGGTTGCCTACATATTTCCTTAGGGAGAATCAAGCCACTTGTAGTTCGATGTGTTTTAATTTTGTGTATTTTTGTATTTTTAGTGTGTGTGTAAATTTTCACGCATCAGAGGAACGAGACCAGACCCACCTTCTAGGAAGGGTTGCCTAGGCTCGGTCCTATTGTCATCTGCGTGACGCGAATGAGATTAAACCCACCTTCTAGGAAGGGTTGTCTAATCCTTCGCATTTGGCGTGCACAAAATTTTTAGTGCGTATTTTCTAATTAAATTTAATTTGGGACATTCGACTGAGCTCGATATATTTGATCGAGTTACCTACGTAGTCCTTTTGTGGGCGTCAAGTCTTTAAGTAGTTCTTCATTAAAATTTTATTTGGGATTGTGATTGAACTAGACAAACAAATTAATTTATGTCGAATTTCCTACGTACCCCTTTAAAATTAATTAACGACTGATCAGTGATTACCGTAAAGACTTGACGCCCACAAAAGGACTACGTAGGTAACTCGATCAAATATATCGAGCTCAGTCGAATGTCCCAAATTAAATTTAGTTAGTCTTTTTTTAATAGACTTTGTTTCATCAATATACACAGTACACGTATGAAAGTACACGTGATATCTTGGGTTTGTTTTTTTTTTAAATTGGGCTTTTCTTGTTTTGTTTTTATCTTTTGCCAAATTTAACAAATCATTTAGTTTTAAGTGTTTATCTATTTGTTAGATAATTCTGATATATTTGGATTTTGTAATCAGATATCTAAACAAACTTATATCTTGATTTGATTTTGATTTTTTTAAAGGGATTTCCCTATATATTTAGACATCAGGCTGCAAACTTGGTTAAACATATTGTACAAGTTACTCATCCAATTTTAACAGGTGCGGATTCCTCCCAATTTACTTTGAACTTTCAGTTTGATTTTCTTTTGGCTTCTCTTTCTCTCTACGTAAAAACAAGGAGAATCAATTTATGTTCTCTGTTGGTGATTTTAGTGTTATCACCTACTGTTACCTAGGGGTAACAGTGTCATTTGGTGTGGTCGGGATTCATACGACACTATGAAGGACTCACATTGCTATATCACGGGTTTGGGGGTGCGGAGTGCACACTTGTGTAAGCTTAGTTGAGATCTAGAGGGAGATATTAAGGAATTATGATGTTACCTATAGGGTAACAGTATGTTACTATAGGGTAACAATGGAACGATGTCTCTAAGACAAGAGTCAGACATGATGTTCAAGCTGATCTATAAGTGTTGTTACCTGGTATGGAACAACGACTTTGATGTCTAAGATAATTGACAAGTGTTGTTACCTGGGAGGTAACAGTGACTTTATTGTCTTAGAAGGAACAAAGATGTGTCTGACCGATTGTTCTATTTGATGGAACAGTGACTATTTTCCTGTGGATTAGATGGTGTAACCATCATGTAACTTGTTTGAGCCAAAATTTACCAAAGGAAACTTTGACCTAAATCGGGCCTGATCGTTGAGAATCACAAAGAAAACGAAAGACGTAAAGATCTTGAATTGTATTCGAAGTATGATTGCGTGTGTCAAAAGCATGATCTTGCCCTAGGGCTCACAATCGGTTTATATAATGCCCTTTAGGATCGACCTATCTTATGGGAAAAGATAAGAAAATACAAGATTTTAACTAATCATGATCCTAACTGAATATCTTGAAGAAATCTATCATATATCCGTAACTCTATCTTCCTTAACCGCCTTTGGTCCTTCGCCGCCTTTGGTCCCAACAATACCCCTAAATGCAGCGTTCGGATTTTGAACCCTTTCAAATTTCGAAAGGTGCATTTAAGTGATTTGACGTTAAGGTCATCCCTCGATTCTCGGGATTTTGCAGGCGTACTCTTAAACCCTCTTTTTAGCTTTCTTCATCCTCATCTTCATCTTCGTCCGCCCTCTTCTATTCTCCCTCTGTTCTTGCATTTGGGACTGATTTTAATTCGTTTTCCCTTTCTTTTTTGTGCAGTACCGGTGGGAATCAATTCCAGGAGTTCGAACACAGGCGTCTGCCGACGATTGCTGAAGGTTGAAGCTGAAAAACGAAAGCCGAAAAAGACCAAACCTGAGCCTGTAGAACCTGCGGAGGAAGTGGAGGTGTTGGAATCTGAGGGCGAGACCGAGACAAGCAAAACCCCAACATCTTCCGATATGGCGAGCTCGTCTGGGAAGAGACCAGGTTTGAATCTGCTCATTCGGAACCCTACACCCCCAAATTCCTCATTAGGTTGTAGTTGCTAACTGGTGGATGTGTGTAGGTGCTAAGATTGACATGTCTGCCGCCGGAATGGTGAAGAGATTGAGGTCCAGTGGTATTAAGGCTTTGACTTCTCCGACTCCCTCAGTGGACTCCAAGACGTCTCAGCCGCTGAAGCGAAAAAGGACCGAAGAGACCCCATCCCCTGCCACGAAGAAAAGAGAACCCAAGGATCTCCTAAGCGTTTTCGGCGACAAACTGTCAACCAACATCAAGGCTGAGTTCCAACCGCTGTCCCTTGACGCAGCTTTCAGTCGTGTTGGTACCACCCTTAGGCTGGTAAGCCGGTCTTCGCTATTTTTAACACTACCTTTTTGCTTCTTTTGCGTAACTCCAGCATTTCTTTTCTATTTACCGGGCTATGCTCATTGCAGGCCTTTCAAGAACTGATGGCGACCAACTGCCGCTCTCATGATGAGCTGGCGAGGTTAGAAGCCGACACCAAGAGCACTAGGGATGCCGTCACCGCCTCCGAGAGAAAGGTCCGCAAGCTCCAATCGACCATCGACACCTTGTCGATCCAAGTGGAGGACTTACAAGCTGAGAAAGCCTCTTTGGAGTCCTGGATGCACGAAGCGAAGAGGTCAGCTAAGCATTTCTCAGAGGTGGTGACCCAGGTGGCCGGATACTACACGCTGAAGGCGCGGGTGGAACTTCTTCAGGACCAGGCCGAAGGAAGAGGCGAGAACTGGGTACTTGCCGCGGAGCAGGCGTCGCTGGAAGAGTACTTCCCATCCTTCAACCCCCCTCCAGGTCAGGAATTCATTGAGACTGCTGAGCAAGTGGCCGAGGGTGAGGACTCGGAGAAGACGAAGGAGGCTGGGACCCCGAGTACCGCTGCTGAGAACCCAGGCGCCGAAGACGGCGGCACGGCCACTAGAGGTGAGGGAGATGCCAATGATGGGGATGCCAAGGATAAGACCGGCGGGAAGGCGAGCCCGAATGATGATTGATCACCCTTGTCCTTTCTCTTATACACAATCTACGTTCCTTTACTAGTTTCTAAGACTTCTGGTTGTTTAAGACTTCTTTAATACTTTTTTGGCTACCGAGCCAGAACTGCTCTAATATTTTCGGTCGTAGACCGGAAAATATTAGACTTAATCGTTTTGACGCCCACTGTATGGCGCTTTTGATTACTTGCCTTGTGATGTGTTTTGTTTTGTGTTTGGTTGGCAATGTTTGATAGTTTTAGATGCGTTAGTAGGTCAACATCCGGGGAAAGCGTTATGTGACTCCTCCCCAGCGCATAATTATTGCGAAATAGGCTTTCGGTTATTGCGCTTGATTTACTGCAAAGGGCCGTGCGTACTTGTTTACGATTAGGCATCCTTTGGATCCATAAGGGTGATGCCTTATGACGTAATGTGTTCACGGCGTCCCGTGAATGTGGCCTTGGGTATCGGTGTTATAGTGTTCCCCTTCCCGCACTAATCCAATGTGACTACATTGATTGGACTTAGATGGGGGGTAACCAACTTATGGGTTACTTCATCACGTTGTATACGTGACGACATCGTCTCGTTTAGACGGTACAACCATGCAAACGTACAGTGGTTGGTTTGAGCAAACGTTTTTGGTTGCGCATAAGTTATGACCGTGAGGGTGTTTTGTGCAAGATGATTTTTAGTTGTGGGAGAGTTGTGTTCTCACGAAACATATCAAATCATTAACAAAAACAAACTCTAGATCGTATATGAAAGAACAAAGAAACAGTACATCGACGTCGGGGGTGAAGACCCCAGAGTCTCTTATTGAAAAGAAAATAACTAGGTCCTAAAGAAGTCTCACAAACTAATGCTAAGGAAGGTATTGAAACTTTACCAAGAACAAATGAGTTTTAGAAGTAATACTTCTTTAGGTGCGTCGCGTTCCAGCTTCGGGGGACTGCTTCTCCGTCCTTGGACTCCAACTGGTATGCTCCATTTCCTGCTACCTTGGTGATCTTATACGGCCCTTCCCAAGTTGGTCCCAGTTTACCGGCATTGGCTTCCGCGGTGTTCTGGAATACCTTGCGTAAAACCCAATCTCCCTCTTGGAAGCATTTAACGCGAACGTTCTTGTTGTAGCTCCTTGCGACTTGCTGCTGGTATTTCGAGATACGTGCGTGTGCTACTTCTTTGTGTCTAGGTCAGCCTCCAATTCTTCTTTGCTACCTGCGGACGTGGTGAGTCCGTAGCGAGCGGTGGGCACTGTAACCTCGGCTGGTATGACGGCTTCGCAACCGTGCACCAGGGAGAAAGGTGTTTGGCCGGTCGCGCCCTTGGGTGTAGTGCGGTCGGCCCACAAGACGAAAGGTAGCTCCTCTGCCCAATTTCCTTTGGCTTTTGCTAACCGCTTCTTCAAATTGTTGATGATGACTTTATTGCTTGCTTCGGCCTGGCCATTAGCCTGAGGATGTCTAGGTGTAGAGGTGACCAAGTCAATGTTCCAAGCCTTGCAAAAGTCGCGCATCCTCTTGCTTATGAACTGGGAGCCGTTGTCGCAAGTGATCTCTACGGGCACTCCGAATCTGCTCGAGATGTTTCTTTTTATGAAAGAGATGACTTGCTTGTCTTTAATTTCCCGAAAAGCCTCTGCCTCTATCCACTTGGAGAAATAGTCCGTCATGGCCAGGAAGAAAACCTTCTGCCCCGTGGAAGGGGGTAGTTTCCCTACGATGTCCATTCCCCATCTCATGAAGGGCCAGGGGGTTATCGACGGGTGAAGGACTTCCGGTGGCTGGTGAGGTACTGGGGCATGGTGCTGGCATGCGTCGCAAGACTGGGCGTACTTGTTAGCGTCATGACGGATGGTGGGCCAATACCATCCCTGCCTGAGGATTTTATTGGCCAAGTTACGACCCCCAGTGTGGTTACCGTAGTCTCCGCTGTGGACTTCTCTCAGGACCTCTTCGGCGTCTTCTTTCTCTATGCAACGTTGAAGGAAACCCGCCGCTGACTTGTGGAATAGGATCCCATCGACAATAGCGAAGCGCGTAGCTTTTGATCTCAGGGCCTTGGCTTCGTCCTTATCTAGTACCCCGCTCAGGGCATTCTCTGATACTGCTATGTAGAGCTGTAAGACTTCCCCAGGGGCCGGTTTGGCCAGTAGTAAAGGGTTGGCGAAATACTTCTTTAGCTCTTCGAAGGCAGCTTCGTGTTTTTCGGTCCATTGGAAACTCTTGTTCTTCTTTAAGACTTCGTAGAATAGTCGGCACCTGTCCGAGGATTTGGAGATAAACCGGTTTAGTGCAGCTATTTTTCCGGCTAGCTTTTGTACGTCTTTCACGCTTCGGGGGGATCTCAGGGAGGCGATGGCTCGCACCTGGTCTGGGCTGGCCTCAATCCCCCGTTTGGTCACCACATGCCCTAGGAAAGTACCGGACTGTACCCCGAAGATGTACTTTTGCGGATTTAGCTTCATGTTGTATTTCTCCAGGATTTCGAAGGTCTCCTCGAGGTGGCTCCTATGTAGGGATTTCTCTGTACTCTTTACCACCATATCGTCAATGTATGCCTCCATAGTTTTACCAATCTGGTCCCTGAACATTCGGTTGACCAGTCGCTGGTAGGTTGCGCCGGCGTTCCTAAGACCGAACGGCATCACTCGGTAGCAGTAGGTGCCTTGTCCCGTGATGAAGGAGGTCTTCTCTTGGTCTTGGAGCTCCATTTGGATCTGGTGGTAGCTGCTGAAGGCGTCCATGAAGGTGAGTAATTCGTACCCAGCCGTGGCGTCTACCATGGTGTCAATGTGCGGTAGCGGGAATGAGTCCTTGGGACAGGCTTTGTTGAGGTCGGTAAAGTCCACACACACCCGCCACTTTCCGTTCTTCTTTGGTACCACTACCACGTTGGCTAGCCAATCTGGGTACTTTACCTCTTTGATCTTTCCTGTTTCTAATAGCTTCTTTACTTCTTCTTCGATCGCTTGGACCCGATCTGGCGCGAACCTCCGCCTCTTTTGCTTTACGGGAGGATGTTCGGGGTTGACATTGGGTTTGTGAGTGATGATGGAGGGGTCGATCCCCGTCATATCCTCGTGGCTCCAAGCGAAACAATCTTGGTGACCTTTCAGGAATTCTACTAATTCTTTTTTGATGGTTGGTTCTAACTTTTCTCCAATCCTCACCACCCTTCCTTCTTCGAGAGTCACCTCCTCCGCTTTCTCCTCGGTCTCGATTTGCGCAGGTGGAGGGATGACTCTCTGTAATTGCTATGATTCCGGTCTTAGGGTGGTTGGTTTGAGGGCGGCTTTGTAGCACTCCCTAGCCAACCGTTGATCGCCGCGGATTTCCTCTACGCTCCAGGGAGTCGGGAATTTCACCGTCTGGTGGTAGGTGGACGCGACGGCTTTCATGTCGTGCAACCATGGACGTCCTAGGATGACGTTGTAGTAAGAGGGGCAATCCACCACGAGGAAATTGACCTGCATGTTTATCCCTTTAGCGAAGGTAGTGAGAGCGATGTCTCCAACTGTGTGTTTGACTTCACCGCTGAAACCCACCAATGGAACCGGATGCTTGTGGATGTCGTTTTCGGACAACCCCATCTCTTTTAAAGCATCGAGCGTCATGAGGTTGGTAGAGCTACCGGTGTCAATTAGGATTCTTTTCATTAGAACGTTCCCCATATGTAGGGAGATCACCAGGCCGTCGTGGTGGGGTTCGGCTGAGAAATCCGCGTCGTTGTCGTCGAAGACAATAGCGGACCCGGATGAACCCCCGCCGGTACGTCGCGGGCGATCGAAGCTGCTCTCGCGCGCGTGTCGCTTCACCGCTGAGTACGTGAGGCCGCAGATGCTTGAACCCCCTGAGATGACATTGACTACTCTGTCGGGCGTTGGAGGGTCCCTCCTTTTCCTCGGCTCGGATTGCAGATTCTCTGCTACTTCTCTGGGCACCTGAGCATCTGGTGCTACATCCTTGATTCTCCCTTCTGAGATAAGGCGAGCCAATTCTTTTCTGAGCATGATACAGTCTCGGGTCCAATGGCCGTGATACTCATGGTAATCGCACCACTTGGTGGTGTCCCTGTCGGCTTTAGGGGCTTTGTCCCGCCGAGGCCACCTCACGTATTCTCCTTGCCTTGCCATGTTCCGTAGAAGCTTATCCGTGGAGATATTGAGTTTGAGTGATTCCAGTGATGGTGGCGGCGGGTCGCGGTATTGATCGTCCGCTTGTCTCGCTCTGGCCGCGTTCACCTGCCCGTGGCTAGGGCGCGAATACGGGTGTGCTCGACGATCTTTTCGTTGATCGAGTGAGCCTTTACGGCCGTCAGTTGAGCCTCTCTTCTCGTACTTCTCGAACTCTGAGGTTCTTTTGCGCAAGGTCCTGTCTTCCTCCAATCTGACGTGGGCCAGGGCCCTGGCTTGAACCTCCTCGAAGGTGTAGCAGGGGTGCTTGGTAAGTTCCTTGTATAGGCCGCCATCGGGGATGATCCCCTGCCTGAATGCTTCCACTGCGGTAGTAACGTCGCAAGATTGTATTGAGACTTTTTCGCGGTTGAACCGTTCCAGAAACTCCCTGGTAGTCTCGTGTTGCTTCTGACGGATCCGGTAGAGGTCGGTAGATTGTTTCTCGAATTTGCGGCTACTGGCGAACTGGGTGCGGAAAGAGTCCGACAGTTCGGCAAAAGAACCGATGCTACCGCGTGGTAGTTTTATGAACCAAGTCAGCGCCGGACCAGTCAAAGTTGTGCCGATCCCCTTGCACATCACTGCCTCCTTAGAGTATGATGGGACCGCGCTTGTCATCATCTTCTGCTTATAGATCGCGACGTGCTCACCAGGGTCTGCGGTGCCATTGTATGGAGTCATGTTTGGCACGGTGAACTTCTTTGGTATTTCGACTCTGGTGATGCGACGGGAGAAAGGGGATTCATCAAAACCATCGGGGGCTTCAGGTTCGAGAGGGTGGAAACTTTTTCGGCCGATCCGGAGTTGATCAGCGATGACCCCTATTTGCTTTGTTACCTTCCTTCTTATGGCCGCGTCGAGGTTTCTGGGCCCCCTTCTTTCGAAATCTTCTTCATCAGTTTCTTCCTTGCCCGGCCAAGCGTCCCGAGGTGGTGTTTGGTGTCTCCTAACCTCTGACCGGGGGTATCTTGGCGGGTCTTTGTCGAGGACGACCTCCTCGCGGCGGTGTCGAGCGACAGCTTCCGGGGCATCCTCTGGTAACACTGGCGTCTTGTCGTGCGTGTCCAGAGTTTCGCCCCCCTTGGAGGTTCCTTCGCCCGCTCCGAAGTCGAGCCTCCTCACTATGCCGTCGGTGCGGCGATTGACACGGAGGGACCGACGGCCCGTGGCGATAACCTCGTATTGCTGCTTCAACTGACTGTTTTCTCGCGTGAGGCATTTCACATGGGCGTCGTAGAAGCTTTTCTGGTCGCTCAGCTCCTTTTGGAGGAGTTGCATCCGTTCCCTGAGGTCGGTCATCTCCTCGTCTTGCGACCGGTTTTCAGGGAGTAAGGGATCTTTGTCATGGTCGGCAAGAGGAGTCTTTGGTGACTCGTTTCCATCGCCTGACATTGTCGCCGGAGAGTTTGAATCAGCGTGTCTTTCGCGCGATTGTTCCGATTACGGCCCCACGGTGGGCACCAAACTGTTTGAGCCAAAATTTACCAAAGGAAACTTTGACCTAAATCGGGCCTGATCGTTGAGAATCACAAAGAAAACGAAAGACGTAAAGATCTTGAATTGTATTCGAAGTATGATTGCGTGTGTCAAAAGCATGATCTTGCCTTAGGGCTCACAATCGGTTTATATAATGCCCTTTAGGATCGACCTATCTTATGGGAAAAGATAAGAAAATACAAGATTCTAACTAATCATGATCCTAACTGAATATCTTGAAGAAATCTATCATATATCCGTAACTCTATCTTCCTTAACCGCCTTTGGTCCTTCGCCGTCTTTCACTGTATTCTGAAGAAGTCTCAAAGAAGTCTCGACCAGGCATTGATACTTTATCGAAGAAAATCTGGGCCCAACATAACTGACGTGAAACCACTTTGTAACTTCCTTAATATGTTGTTAATTAATGGGACGTGGATAATATTATGTCTTCCACGTGTGGCTGTTGCTAACCACCAATAACCATAAGTAACTGCCAGTAACGGCTAGTAACTGCCATTAACTGTTCCCTGTAACTGCTCCTTTGCCTCCATATAAAGGCTATAGGGACGATAATGTTGGGGTTGGTTCGAATGGTTCTTTTGCCATGATTGAACTTCAATGACGAATCTAAAGTCCATTTTACATGAACTCTAAGGTTCGATCCATTACAAGAGCCTTGTATGGATTGGAGGGTTTGTCTTATCTCACTTCAAATTTCGTGGATTCCTTAAGGCTCGAAAGGGGCGAAATATTTGATTTCGGAAAGTGACTACACGATTCAAACCTATATAGGTACAGGTACATATGATTGATCTACCGAAGAAAGTTCGTCTTCAACAACTTCCATGAAGAGGCGTTCTACAACAGCAGTAGAGCATTGTTCCCTCGTTTGACAGAGTTACTATCACAGGGGGAACAACGCCAGGCACCAGCAGATTGAAGTTCTTCGGTGGGAACAGTTGTTGTAGAGAGCCCAACACCTACAAACGAAATCAATATTCCAACATACTCTTTATCTTCTTACCAAATCACTAATTTAACAAATCATTTAACTTTTTGCTTTGATTTTTCTTTCCCCTCTTTTACGTAAGAGCATTCCCAATGGGGGGATTATGGGCAATATCAAGCAAAAAAAGGGGGGACCATCATGGTTTTTGTTTGATTCAAAGGGATAGAGTATCATATCTTGGTCCGAAGAGAGAGCACAAAGTGGGACCAAATGCATAAATCATCATTTAAAAAAGGTAGCCCATTTGAGCATCTTTATTTTTATAAAAAAAGAGTGCCACATGTCAAGTTTTTAGTGGCCAGAATTTAATTTTGGCCATGGGTAATTGAAATAACAAAAATGTTTAATTTGGGCATAATTTAAATAATAATAAAAATTGAAAATTATACCAAAGTTTATATATTTTTTTTCTCTATATGTAGAGTCCAATATTGAATATATTTGAACTCTTATAAAATTAAATATTCATTTCTTGCTCATTTTAGGTTATATATGCACATATTTATGTACTTTTTTCATTATTCGTTTTTTAATTAAAAAACATTATACCAAAATTAAACATAAATGCAACTTAAATCAAGAAATTAAGATACTTCTATAAATTTTAATAAATTAATTAAACATGTAATTTATTAAAATTATTAAATAAATATAGTTATTAAGATAAATAAGTATTGAGAAATGATGATATATTTGGAATTATGGTAGAAGAAATAAATGAGTATTGGGAAATGAGAAAAGTAAAAGATGGAATCATGGGGCTTAATATTGGTAAGGAAAAAAAATAAAGGGGATCATGAATGATGTGGATGATAAAATAATACTAGTATATTGAGATTTGATGGGTTTATGGTGATATTGAGGAGCATGATTGGGAGTGCTATAAGACTTGTGTCCCTCCCATGTGTAATTGGCTTTGCTCTTTCAAGAGTTATGTGTTGTCACATCACCTTATTTTTTGGTTTGTCATGTGACAACTTTCTTCCCTCCTTCTCTTTGCTTTCCTATTTTGTTCTTTCGGTTTTAATAGGATTTGGGGGAAATTTTAACCATTAAACAAGTCATTAAGCAAAGAAAAGGTGACCAATTTTATGGGTTATGTACCCAATTTGTTTTGGTACGTGATTCACTAAACAAGAGGAGATTTCTTCCCGTTTGTTTTTTTGTCCAAGGAACTAATTAGCTCCAAATGTTTGTCACCTTCCAACACGTTTTTTGATTAATTAATCAAAGAGAAATTAATTAATTTCCAACTTGCAGGAACTAATTAGTTCCGGGTTGAAAGTGACATCAAATTTGGTACATAATTATGTACTTTGATCTTCTTCCTTGATTCTCCTTGATAGGCAAACTTGGGTAAATCATGGCTTAATTAAGCCCTTTTTGTTGAAGATTTTGAATTCAACTTGAGAAATGGGGCAGAATACATACGGATGCCCCCGTACTTGTACAAAATGTGCAAACAGGCCCCCGTATTTTTTTTTGTTCTATTGAGCAGCTGTACTTATCCAATTTTATTCTATTGAGCACTTGTGTCCCAATTAGTGTCTGCGTGCATTTTACGCCCTTTGTTTAATTGCCATTTAATGACCATGTAACACAATTTTTGCCATGTAATGTCTGCGTAATGCAAATTCAATCTACGTAACACTGTGTAATGCAACGAAACACCGTAAAACACCACAATCAATTTTGTTTTAATTTTTTATTTACGATGTTTCGTGGCATTATAAAGTGTTACGTGGCTTGAATTTGCATTATGTGGATATTAAATGACAAAAATCGCGTTACGTGGTCATTACATGACAAATAAACAGAGCGCGTAAAATGCACACAAACACTAGTTGGGACACAAGTGCTCAATAGAACAAAATTGGATAAGTACAGGTGCTTAATAGAACAAAAAAAAGTACAGGGCCCGTTTGCACATTGTGTACAAGTACTGGGGCCTCCGTATGTATTTTGCCTGAGAAATTGGGTACACCAATCAAACCCATGAACAAGACCTTAATTAGGATCAGGGTATAGATTTAAATCTGAAATTTTGATGGTTGAAGGGGGGAATTTGAAGAACAAAGAGTGAATTTTACAAACCCACCAAAACGGATTTTTGTTAACAGGAGTTGAATAAACTACCTTTTCTTCTCTTGATCCTTGTTTCTTTCTCTCTTGTTGTCTTGCTAGAACTCACTTTTTCAGTTCTTGTCTTCTTTTTCCTCTTGCTCAGGAAGAAAACGTACCAACAAAAATATGGAACTTCCCCATATGTAGTCAGAATTGGTGGAGGTTACAAATTAACCACCCACTAAAACCCTTTTCCTTTTTTTCTTTTTGTTGCTAAAGTGGGGCCCACTCCATGTGGTGGAGAAGTAACTCCCCACATTTGTACGCACATGTGTTGAGTTGCATCAAATTCAATTTTATTTTTGTTTTCTACTTTGTTTTATTGTTATTTTCTCTCAAAGACACATTTGGGTCATTTAAGTCTTGAACCTAATTAAAATTTAAGCCCAACAATATCACCTCCATCATTAAAATTTACCGTTCAACAATGACAAGGCCTCTCGTACTATTTTGACTTAGATGTACTCTATGAAGGAGTCGGCTAAGTTGTTAGCTTCACTAGGTGTTGTGCTCTATATAATCCCAAAGGTCTCCACTATGCTTACCAACCGGTGATTGACAACATCAATATGAGGGACACGTCCATCTCATTCAAGGAATTGCATGAAGAACTCATCGGGCATGAACTTCGGCTCAAGAAGGTTGTAAAGTCGGATGGCTCAATCAATGCGCTTGCTGCCCAATCCAGGTATGCCAAGAGTGAAGGTAAGTACTCCAACTCTAATTTTACTCGAAACCAATACAATCCTGTAACCAACAACCATCGAACGCACTTCCCTCAAACGTTGATGAAATAATTAAAATATCTAAATTACTCTAAATATCACTTGCCCTAAATTGCTCTACATACTAAGATATTGTAAAATGATTTAAATATCTAAATTGGAGTCGTGCATGCCACGACAATAGAGGTGTCAAACGGGTCAGTACAAGCGGGTTCGGGTTGAGTGCATGTTCGGGTCAATCAAGTTACAACTCAAGTTGGGTGGGTCATGATAGGTTATTCTACAGGTTCAAATCGACCCAACATGAGGAATTTGAAACTTTAATGATTATTAAAAAGATTATGATTAAATAATAATACTCAATAATAAAATATCTTATATTATTATATGTGTTATGATTAAATAATAAATTATTTTTTTACTGGAAACCACCCATACAGTGCCTAATTACTGCAAACCACCCGTAATAAGACTTCCGTTACCCTAATGCTACCCCTACACGATTTTCGTCCAAATTTACTGTCAAATCATTAAAAAATCATTTTTTCCCTTCATTTTTATTTTAATATTTTGTTTAAATATTAAATATTTAAACAAAAATATTTTAATTTTATATTTTTAAAAAATTGGATTAATTGGGTTGGTGCTTCAACCTAATCGACCTCAAGTTTATTGGATTCGATTTTCCCCTTTTGCTTGTTACTATTCGAGTTGAATTTTCGTATGATTGGATCAATTTTTCAAAGTCGGGTCAAAACATTGGACAACTCTACATCTATACTACCTATAGTATAAAGCGGAGACAATGTCTTCACAAAAATTTGCGCCACGTGTCATTTTTATAATAAAATAATCGATCGGGCCCTCCTTTATACAAATTAGGTAGTTAGAATCTCCTATAATCTTATCCCGTAAAAATTGCTTAAAATTTACCAAAAATTATGAATTATCACTTACCAAGAATTAATTAAAATCTTTTGATAAGTATTACTCCCTCCGTTTCACAATGTGTCGTTTTAGCACTTAAAATGCGTTTCATAATATCTGTCGTTTTAGGTTTTTAAAGTGATTTATTAGGGGTGAATAATGATAATTTTTATTGGAATGTGTATTTGTTGACTAAAGTTGTTCATTCATTGGCCAAAAAAATGTAATGAGTGGTAAGAACAAGAAAAAATTGTAAGTTTTGTAGTGAATGATTGCTTTTCTAAAAAACTGTGTTAAGAGCTAAAACGACACTTATTGTGAAACGGAGGGAGTATTATTTAATAAAACGTGATATTTATTATAACTTAATTTCTATACAAAACCAACTGATTTATATTATGAGTTGATTTACTATTGGTAAAAAAACACTAATCACAATACGAAGATAAATATATATGATCCTATAATTTTAACGTGATTATTAGCATTACATATCTATATTAAATTGAATTTATAATCACATTACCCAGTACGGGGTTAAACTAGTTATACGTTAAGAGAATTCTCGTACTAGTAGTATCCGGGAGAAGTACAGCAAAGCACATATACAGTATTTTATATCACGAGTAAACTTGGAGGGGAGAAGGGGATTTCGGCTAAATCAGGAGAAAACACCGACTCGCAGTCGGCGCGGAAGAAGCCTTATTCGTTGTTCTTCATTCTCTCTCGGTGTTCTTCCAATTCGATTTCGCCTTGTCGATCTCCCCCTTTATCAAGCATATTCAGCTCTCGGATCTTCCTTTTGCCTGGGTCAACCATGGCTTACGATAATGATCCGTAACGCATCTCCTTTCCGTTATTGCGTCGAATTAGGGTTTTCTTTGTCTCACGATTTCCCCCAATATCTGCGATCTGATTGTATTGTTTTGATCCTGTATTGCTTTGCTCCTGCTAGGTATATCGATGAGGACGGAGAGCCGTTGATGGACATGGACAATTTCGCGGCTTCTGACGATGAGCAGCCCCAGGGCTACGATGCTAGCGGAGCTGAGACGTACGACCACTTCCAAGACGATGGCGATGATTGGCGCGCAGAGAAATCTCCGTCCACGGATCTGGCGGGCAAGTCGTCGAAGCCTAGGAAACGGCTGATTAAGAAGAGCGACCAGCAAAGCTCTATTCCTTCGGAATTGAATGACTTCGACGACGACGGGGGCGTGGGGAACCTCGATGGCAGTGGATCTCCGCTGGTGGCATATGAGAGGGACCAGTACGATTATGACCCGGCTTCCTCTCCGAAGAGGATGAAAAGCAAGGTTGGCTTGGGTTCGAAGCATGGGAGCGATAGGAGGCAGAGAGAGAAGATGAAGGACAAGTACGGGGCTAGTAGCAGCGGTGGAAAGGGTGATGCTGGTAGGCTAAACTCGAGGAAGAGAAAGGGGAATGATGGTGATCCGGAGATGAAGGAGATGTGGGATACTGTTGCCGGGGGTGACTCCGAGGTTCTGTTTCCATCTACTTTGCTTCTTTAATTTCTCTTTCATCAATCACGTCTCTTAAAATCAGCTCATTCTCTTGTATGTAGCATGTGTGGTTTGCCACTGCCAATTTGATAAAAATATATAAGCTGCTGATATTCTATGTTGCTTAGGTTTAGGTAAGGTTTTACCAGTGTTTCTCGTATTGGACAGGATGATCAAGATGGCATGAGGACAGTTGATGATGACAATTTCATTGATGACACTGGTGTAGATCCTGCAGAAAGATATCGGAGTGACAATGAGGCTGGTTCCCCGAGTCGTTTTGCACAGGTAGGCTTTTGATACGTGATAAGGATGCGTTTGCCTTACTCATAATGCTTTGCTTTAGATTTCATGCCTCGGACAATTCTAGATCGTATGCCAGCCTTTGCCTAAGTATTTAGTTTATAAAGATTGCTTGTACTTGATTTAACTTTGTAGTTCAATTTATTTGTATATTCAAGTCTTTATCCCAATATTCCAAGATCTACATTTCCTTTGCATTTCAGGCTGATGAGGGGGAAGAAGAAGATGAGATTAAGGCACTTTTCAAGATAGGGAAGAAGAAGAAGAAGAACGAGAAAAGTGCTCAAGAGATTTCTTTTTTAGTTGAGCAACTCATTGCTGAATTTGAAGTTGCTGCTGAAGATGATGCAATATTAAATTCGGAAGGGAAACCTGCCATCAATAAGCTCAAAAAGTTGCCACTTCTTACTGAGGCTCTTTCAAAGTATATGCAGCTCCATTGCTTCTCAAATTATCCAATATCTACTTGACATAAATTTTAATCTGAATTTAGTATTTAGGTTGTTTATGATTTTTATTTCCTTTAATGTAGGAAACAACTTCAACATGAATTTCTAGATCATGGGGTCCTCACATTGTTAAAGACATGGCTTGAACCTCTCCCTGATGGAAGCTTGCCCAATATCAACATCAGGGAAGCCATACTGAGGATTTTAACCGATGTATTGCAGCGATTCTCAATTTTTTTTTGATGAATGTATATTTTCATGCCATTTTTATAGGGATATTTTGCAAATATCATCTCTTGTTTAGGATACTTACAAAAACCTCCGTCTCCATTGCCACCTGTAATTAACAAATGTTATAGTCACAACCTGACATCATTCTGTCACTTAGAATCAGTTCACTAAAAAGCTACATAATTCAAATATATTGTCATATATACTCAGGAATATCCTTATTGGGAAAGTGATGCTAGGAGTGACTTTGTCAACATGTATTTGTAAGAGGTGATTTTGAACAAATTTTAAAATAAGGGGTGATTATATTAAATGAGAAGTATTATATTTTTAAGTGTTGGTATTTGCAAAATTACTTACTTTTCATATGTGAATTCTATGTGACTCCTAAATTGTTGCTTGTGATTCAGTTTCCCCTTGACTTGGAGCAGCATGATGCTAGAGAACAATTAAAGAGAAGTGGACTTGGAAAGGTGGCTTTTTGCTTTTTTGCTAATATGATGTTTTCTTTGATAGAGCCTGCATTATGGCACTCATATTAGAAATTGATGTGCAGGTTATTATGTTCTTATCAAGGTCGGATGAGGAGACAACATCCAACAGAAAGCTTGCAAAGGATTTGGTTGACAAATGGGTAATTTAGTGTTTTGATATATTTCTTACATATGTGGATGAAATACTTTCGTAATTGCCCCTATTCCATTTTGATTGAGGTGTATGCTGATTGATGGAATGCTGTTGTTAGGAAGTGATTATCTTAATTGGAATATAATACGATAGTTTAGAGTAGCTGAGACATAGGCTAGTTATTAGGGGTGTTGGTGTCTTTATAGCTTGGTAATTACCATGTTGATTAGTATAATTGAGGAGTCTAGTTATGGGAAGGGTATCCAGATATTTCTTGAGAGGATCAAGGCTATTTGGCTTTTGGACTCATTGGAGATTTTCTCCTTTGGGATTTAGCTCAATTGGTGTTTATCCCATTGAGATTGTCTGTTTCCTGATATTATTAATCAAACAAGTGTGTTTTGTGTTTTAAGCATCCTCTTCTCTAACAGCTGTTATATGTACTACTAAAATATTGGTTTCAAGGTTTTATTTTTGGATGAGTTAAGACTATTCCAAAGATATTAGATGAGACCTTCTACATCTGCTTCAGAATCTCAAAGCTTTTTCTAACGAGAGAAACATGGCAAGCGGTGGGAGTGCCTATTAAGCCATGTTTTAAGGTTTTGAAAATTGTCTGAATAGGTTTGATTATATCTCTAAATAAAAACAGCAAAAAGAAAAAAGAGAAAAGGTGGGAGGATTAGAAGTGAGTCAGCTGACACTATGGATCATTAAAACTAAAGATAGCAAAAGTTATGCAGAGTGGTAGTATGTTCGTGGAAATGAAGGTTTGTTGGGTAAAAGCTGTATGATTGTTTGCTTTGCTTTATGTATGTTTGTTCCTTACCCAGATTGATGGTGTAAGGAGCATTTTGTTGTCAACATTTACTTTGACTATGCATGATGTGTTTTAATGAGTGTTCTATTCTTTTTCCCACTAAATTAGGAATTGATGTTTCTGCATTTCCATTATGTGCTGTTGCAGAGTCGGCCAATCTTCAATAAAAGCACTAGATTTGAGGATATGAGAAATGCTGATGATGAAAGGGTACTACAACGGAGGGCATTTGTCAAGAAGTATGAAGCTCTTTTTTACAGATTATCTTCCGTGTACAGCTTAATATCATTATTTCTGTGATGGCTTTTCACTAACGCTGCTTGTCAATGTTTGCAGGCCAGCAAACAGAAGTTCAGGGTTGGATTCCAAAGATGACGATTTTGATTTGCAAGAAACTCCGTGAGTTGTGGCGTCACAGATTTGTGTTTTTTTTATTTTATATATGTGTATCTCTATCATTTGATGTCTTGAATGTGATTTCAAAAATACAGAGAGCGGAAATCTGGTCAGTCTTCAAGGTTGCATGCTTCAAGGCCCGAAGCGATGGCAATGGACTTTGTGGTGCGCCCTCAGTCCAAGATTGATCCAGACGAGATTAGAGCTCGTGCGAAACAACAAATACAAGATCAACGCCGTTTGAAGGTTGGTTCTGGTGTTCAGACTTCTCATTTTTCATTCTCAAGAGCAGCATTTTGATATTTGCAATCAGGGGCTGGACAGTAATGTTAGCAATTGAATTATAAAAATGAAATAGCTTTATTCTTTAGGTAAACTGAAATTAATTTATTGTAAGCTAAGTGTGCTTCTCCCTCAGGCCCCTCACTGTGTTTTTCCCTTGGATGCAGATGAACAAAAAACTACAACATTTGAAATCAGGGAAAAAGAAACAGCTTCAGGCTACAAGGGTTAGTGTGGAAGGCAGAGGCATGGTCAAGTATCTGTAATGTGTCGAAGTCATGCCCAGATGACAATTAATGTATCCGCAGTTTCTTCATACATTGATTGTCTTTTCAGAATTTGTTTGCAAGGCTACGTTTTTGTTCTGCGGGAAGAATCACATTGTGGGCATGTGGCCTGTACCAAGGTACTTGCTATGTTGGGGGAGAAACTAAACCCCTTAACGTTGGACAAATATCGAGTGGTTAATTTATCTTGGATAAGTCTGCAATTTGTTGCACTCCCAAGTTATATGATGACATCACTAGTTATTGCTTATGAAATCATTAATCTTCCTATATATGTTGACTCGTTGACTGAATATAGACAAGTCATCCCCTATTTTGGCTTCACCCAACCTATCACTATTAAAATTGTCGTCAAACACTGTCATCATCCAACCTATCATAACTTCAATCATCATCAAACAATGTCATCACCTATCTTGTCATCATCCAACTTGTCACAAACCTTTTCGTCACTTAAATTATCTTTGAATCGTATCATCACAATACATGTAATCACCTGTCATCAAACTTATTATAGCGATTTCTTGTCATCGCTCAAATTCTTTTATAGTCATCTTAACTAGTACCACTTAAATTGTCATCAAACTTGTCAATGCATACAAAACTTGTCATTACTTATGAAAAAAATGCCACTGCATACAAACCATGTCATTACATTAAAAAGTTGTCATCAATTACAAAAAATAATCACATACAAATATTGTCATCACTTTTAAACAGACCCATCAAAGTTGCCAACACAATGACAAATTTCCTGAGATAAAATCAAGAACATTGTATCAAACAAGAGAATTGTAGGATCATATGATCACATACAAAATTTGTTGTCACTTAAAAATATGTCAATCTCTGACTTTCTAATCCAAACTTGGTTCGGGCTAGCTAACATAACATAAGTGTTTGAAGAAACAAATTCATACCATTAATCATTAAGAAGACGAAATTCTCTAATTTTCTCATATGATTGTTTTTAGAAGCTAAAGCATAGTAGGGGAAATTACAAGTCTTGTATCGAGAAAAAAACATGTGGGAACCACAAAATAAGCAATAACAACAACTACCTAGTGAATCCCGCGCGTGTAGGGTCTGGGGGTCAAGATGGGGGCATTCCAGGCATTGATGGAAAGTTCCTGAGAAAACGCAAGAATCATGATTCAACCAGCTTTATAAAAATAAAAGAGACAAAAATAAATACATAAATGAAGAAAACTCCATTAACTGGCTGTCTCGCTGTCTATCACTCTGATCTTCTCCTCTAACTCTTTCTACATTGAGTCAGGTCCACTGAAATCCCAAACTGGGTTGATATCCTTCTTAATGTTATCCATCCATCACTTCTTTGACCGACCCCTGTTCATCCAACAGACCCCAAAGTCCAAGCGCTCACACCTCCTAACTGTGGTGTCAGGGGTCCGCCTCTGAACATGTCCGAATCAATAAAGTCTCGACCGCCGAAGCTTGTCTCCTATGCTTGCTACCCCCAACTTCCCTCTAATCTCATCATTCTTGATCTTATCCATCCTCGTGTGGCTGCACATCCATCTAAGCATCCTCATCTCTACAATTGAGAGCTTCTGTACTTGTTCCTTTGTCGTTGGTCAACATTTTACACCATAAAGGATCGCAGGCCTTATAAAAGCAGACTTGTAAAACTTGTCCTTGAGCTTGAGCGGGACCTTCTTGTCACACAAAACCCCTGAAGCTGTCCTCCACTTCTATGAACCTCTTTGAATGCGGTACCTAACACCTTCACCAATACTCCCATCACTCTGCAAAACAGATCCTAAATACTGAAGTTCTCCTTTTACGCAATGACCTCGCCTCCCATCCGCACCTCACTAGAAGATTCATTATCTCGCTTGAACAGGAACTCCACATACTCCCTCTTGGACCTACTCAGCCTAAACCCCTTAGATTTCAGCCTCTCTTGCCACACTTCCAGTTTGTCATTTACTTCAACTCTAGAGTTCTCGACCAAGACGATATCATCTGCGAACAACATACACCTTGGGACCTCTCCTTGGATGTCCCTTGTCAACACGTCTAGCACTAGCGTGAACAGGAAGGGACTTAGGGTTGAACCTTGATGTAGGCCCATACCCACCTTAAAGTACTTTGTGTCTCCTCCTTGCGAGTAGACGCACGTCCTCAACCCTCATACATGTTTTGAATGATTCTGATAAACTCGCCTGCAACCTCTTTGACTTCCAAATATTCCCAAATCAACTTTCTGGGAATCCTGTCGTAGGCCTTCTCTTTGTCTATGAACACCATGTACAAATTCCGCTTTCTCTCCCTGTGTGCTTCAGTGAACCTTCTGAGCAGATGAATAGCTTCTATTAACGACCCCCCTAACATAAAACCGAATTGGTTCTCCAACACTTGAACTACCCTCCTTAGTCTTAACTTAACCGCTTTGTCCAACACTTTCATCGTTTGGCTGGGGAGTTTTATACCCCTATAGTTGTTGCACTGCTGAATATCCCCTTTGTTTTTGTACAATGGGATTAACTTACTTAGTCTCCACTCATCTGAAATCTTTGTTGTCTTGTCTATAACGTTGAAAAGTGTCGCTAACCACTCTAAGCCTCTTGTGCCTAAGCATCTCCGAATTTCATCTGCGATCTCATCCAGTCCCTCCACCCTTTTATTGCCCATTCTACGAATCACCTCCCTCACTTCTACCCTAGAAAAGTGACTACATAAAATGTCACTAGCCTAACCTCCTACAACTTAGAGACTCTCCCCCGCCTCGCAACCCACGTTAAGAAGGCCGCAAAAGTATCTCTCCCATCTCTGTCTGATTTTTGAATCGCCCACTAGCACATTCCTATGCTCATCCTTGATAAACCGAATTCTATCCAAATCTGAGCTCATCCTATCCCTTTCCTCGTTAAGAAGGCCGAAAAAGTATCTCTCCCATCTCTGTCTGATTTTTGAATCACCCACTAGCACATTCCTATGCTCATCCTGAAGAAACCGTATTTTGTCCAAATTTGAGCTCATCCTATCCCTTTCCCTCGTAAGCTTGTATAAAACTCGTTCTCCACCCTTTTCGTCAAGCGCCTTGTATAGACTCTCGAAAGCTTTCTCCCTTGCACTTGCCACCGCTTTCTTCGCTGCTCTGTACTCTACTGACCTCATCACTGGTCCTCACCCATGCTCTGAACGCTAGTTGCTTTTTCCTTATCTTTTCTAGAACTTCTTCATTTCACCATATGGTTGGCCTCCTAATCCCCAACAAACGCAAACGGAAACGGAAACGGAACACTCCACACGTTGATGTATGACACGGCGCAGATATCTCATTGAAGGTCACACAAACGCAAACAGAACGATGGATCTAGATCTTGCACCAAGTATAAGCCAACGAACTTCTCGTCTTGTAACACAAACAACGAACTCACGCGAGCAATAACGAACACAAGAATGAATCAAACCCGCACACTTGCATAAACTAAGAACCAAAACAATGTCAAACGAAGGCTTGGGGTGGCGCAAGATGAGAAGCAACAAGCTCTCTTCAAAATACATTGAAAATAAATAAAGGGAATTCTCAACTATTTATTCTAAACCCTAGAAAGGAAATCCTAATTTATTATCATAAGATATAAAGAATACCTTATAATAATAAATACAGTCTATAAAAACAAAATATAACAAAGATGGAAAGTCTTCGCCGAAACAAGAAAAGAAAAGCACGGACAAGGTCGGTCGCATGGGCAAGGGACAGCTAAGGTCGGCCTTGACCATGTCATGGTCAGCCACGAACCTATGAAGGTCGCCTCCGACCATCCAGTTCACCACCTTGAACTTCTTCTTCTTCTTCTTCTTCTTCTTCTTCTTCTTCATCTTCCAATGTCTACTTGACAAAGGTTGATGCACTTTACGTAGCTTCTTCAAAGCCTTCTTATACTTGAATGTTCGGGACATCTTGTAAGGTCTAGGCCTTCTTCTTGAGCTCGTCTTCCTCCATGAATCCCTTGAGTTAGACGTATTCCCTTGTGTATCATTCTTCTCCACTTGACCACAAATCATCCTCGGTTTTTAGAAAGGTGTAGAGAAGAATTCAACAAACTCATGCACAGAATGCGATGAAATAGTCAAATACTCAGCTCCGTAATCCGAATGATAATAATCAAAAGTATTAACTAGCAAACATCCCAATGAATCAAGCAAAGACGATGTTAGAGCACTAAAGGACAAACTGAATGGTTCGACAAGCAAACGACCTCCAAACTGGATGAAATTTTTTGGAGAGACCATTTCTGCAGTAACATCATCACCCACAAAATTTGGCTTGAAATACTTAAGTGTAGCCTGCGGATCAACCAGAATAAGCAAGGTAGCAGCATTTGTCAATGACTGTGAAGGAACCATGGGTAAATCAACTCCGAATGAGCTGAAATTTTGCAAAGAGATTTAAAAATCAATATCAAAATGCTCCAAAAAAATTGAGGGCAATAGGATGAGTACTTCTTGGTTTACCGTGCTAACAATTTCTAGCACGTTAATGCAAGGTGATGGCTCGACGTCATCAGTTGCAATAGCAATCGGAGCCTCCTCCTCGACAAGGGCAATTGATTTCTCCTCCTCCTCCACTTGGGGTGGAGCTATACGCTTAGCAGTCCACGCCATCTCAGATTCCTCAAACCTTTGCGCTTAAAAGGTTGCTAATTCTGGTAATGTCCCTCTCGTACATGGCATTTTGGAGAAGATAGATGGCTTTGACGGTCGTTTCTATGAGCTTGAACTCGTCCGGTCCCTAGACTTCTCATCATTTGCTTTGTTTGCTGGAACCATGAAGTCACCATCTCTTATAACTTGCCAGCACTGGTAGTTCTGACCTCAAAACCAGTTTATCATTCTATCTTTCCAACGGTTGTGGTTCCTATCTACCAAGCGTGGAGGCTTGTTGTTGTTGTTGATGTCGACAGGCTCCATGTCCGTCATGGTTACCTGCAACTACTAAAAATTTAGAACGTATGCTCTGATACCAATTATTGGACTGTTAGTAACTTAAGAGTCTAGGATGCTTTTTAGGGAAGGCGTCCTTAGACTCTTGGACTCTATTGAGGAACCCCACTTAGACCAATTAGTCTAGATGGGTATACCTCTACCTCCAAAGAAGATTTTGAATGACTTCCCTTTACTTAATATTAAGCGAGTCCTCACAAGTATTGTAAGGCGGATTTCACACTTCTCTAACCTATAGATTCCGCCCCTATAGATTACTAGTGAAATCCCTATCAACCCTAGCTTGTAACCTAGCACTTACACACAAGAAACCAGGAAACCAAACCTCAAGTGGTTCTTAGTCCCTTCGGGAACACATCTCTAGTTCTAACTCAGTACAAATAGTTTTTGTGATTTGGTTTGAACTTCTTCTCGATTGGACACTCTCTATCACTCTTGTTTTCAGTTGTTCTTCGTGTTCTTGATGGCGCTTGAGAGTGTGTGGAAGGAGTCATCTCACGAAAAATACAAGTGAATGTATTTATAGTTAGTGATTGAGGGTTCCTTTCCTAGGACCCTTGATGGATCGTTAAACTGAGGGACGTCCTTTACTTTGGTAAAGGCGTCCTAAGGTTAGGCGTCCCTACGAGGTGTAGGGGCGTCCTTGAGTATTGCAGCGGAAGTTAAGTATTAAACAGGTAAATAATGATCACAATGAATTATAGAGGAACCACTCAAGACCAAGTAGTCCTTGAGTGTAAACCTCTACTTCCTTGGAGGATTTTTGAATAGTTATTTCCTTTATATTGAACGTTCTTACAATTGTACTGACGAGTCTTTACAGTTCTCCGACACTTAGCTTTTCCCTAAGTTCACTTGTAAAGAACTCCTTTGAACCTACAACTTAAGCTATAGTTCAATCTACTAAAGGACTCTATTCCTACGTTCTGCAATACTTCGCAGAACTCTCTTTCTCTTTTTGGGTTTTCTGGTTACAAACTGTTTTGTGGTTTGGGTACAAAATTTCACTCGATCTAACACAAGTCCTAGCACTGTTCTTGAGTTCTTGAGTTAGTTCTTCGTGTTCTTGAGTGAGTCGCTTTCCTCTGATTCTCTCTGAATATTCTCTGAAAGCGTTAGCGTCACAATAAATGCCTTGGGCTATTTATAGGACTTGGGGAAGGGCATCATTCTCGTTCTGACGATCATGCCCTTCAGGTACGTGGCTACAGGATCTTCTTCCACGAGTTTGGCGGTGATGAGGAAGCTTCCTGTATCCAGCTGTGTGTGATGAACTCCGCTACAGGATCGGCCGCCACGTGTTGATGAACTCTGCTACAGGATCGTCCGCCACGTAGTGTTGGACTCTACTATAGGATCGGTCTCCACATGTCCTTGGATGATCAAACATTGTCCAGTGATGTCATCTTGTCGGCTAGTGAGTAAGGACTCCTTTCTTGCGTTCCTACTTGCTTGGGACTCCGTCCTTGCTCAAGTAGTCTCTTGTTGGTCCTTACTTCCTGTTATCTGGCGTCCCTAAGCCTAGGGAACGTTCACACATTTGTTGTCCTTTGTTAATTGGTGTTCCTGAACACTTGGACAAATTTATTAGAATCAAAGTGAGTTTGTCATATCAAAACTAAGGGACGGTTTGTGTGGGCACACTACCAAGTACGCAGGCGTCCTTGATAGCGTCCCAACAACCCTTACACCCTTCTAGCGTCCTCAAAGACAAGGTCATCGCTGTCCTTTCTCCATGTTGTACAACGTTGTCTTCATCCAAAAGTCATCCTTCACAGGTTGGGAGCTTCCGGCCACGTGCTGTATTGGGATGATGTGGAAAGCGACGCCCTTCTTTCAAGCTTCTTTGTCTTCTGACAACTGAAGCTTCTAAGGATTGCTGCCGTTTTATGATGTCATCCTTGTTGAGCATCCTTGTTTGAATTTGAACATGACATTTAGGCGCGCGTTCCTACTTTGATAAGGACAACGTTCTTATCACCCAGAATTAGGGGTGGCAAATTCTGACCCGATCCGAACTAACCGACCGAATTATCCGTTTCGAGAACCGACCGAGACCCGAGATTTGTTTTTATCCAATCAAATCCGAAACCGACTCAATCCGACCGAATTTGACCCGGAGGTATAAGCAACCCGATTACGAATGACCCAAAACCTGATTACATCTGAAAATCTCATTCCGGTTTCAAACCGAAACCTGAATAACCCGACCCAAAAATACCCGACCGAGTTATATCCGAAACCCGAAACAATCCGAACCCGATTCTACTCGACATCCGAAACAACCCGAACCCGATTGTACCCGATAATTATATATGATATCCGAAACAATCCGAACTTAGTACGATATTCTATATAATAGGATATAGAACATAATATATTATTAGTATAAAGTGTAATACAAAATTGCAAATGTAAGAAATTGTATAATCATGTTTATCTGAACTGTGATCTCTTTTTTATGTTATTTTAAAACTATTGATCGTAATTTGACAAATATTTATAACTTAATATTACCATTCATTACTAAAGATATATTTGTGTGACAAAATATAAGATCTTATTTATTGATACATGAATCTGATCATGAGAATGAATATGATTTTGAGAATGTACAAGATCTCGTAGATATTAATATCATTATATTGGTATATGCTTATGTTGTACACTTGAAATATAAAAAAATATTTAAAATATAGTTAAATCAAAATTATATTGATTCACTGTTCCAACTATCAAAACCTAATTATACAGACACATTTCTACTGTGACCCAATTCAATCAAAATTGATTTAACAAAAGCTGATTCAACCGTAACTGATTTAACCGAATCCGATTCAACCGAAACCGATTCAGCCGAAACCGATTCAGCCGAAAACCGGTTCAACCGAAATCTGATTCAACCGAAAATTGAAAAAACCGACTCAACCCGAAACCGACTCAACCGAAAGCCGAATTAAATTAACCGGTTATAACCCGCTAACCCGACTTATCCGACAATTTAAATATCCGACCCGATCTGAACCGACCCGAATGCACCCGAATTTCCGTTTATATCCGATACTGTTCACATCCGAATAGCCCGAAACTGATTTATCCGACTCAAACCCGACCGATTATCTGAATTGCCACCCCTACCCAAAATCGAATTATTGTTCTTTGACATGTAGCTCTTTGCGTCTCTCATCCTTAGGGACGGCTTAACACTTGTTGTCCTTTTCTTGATGGATCCTTCCTAGACGAATTTCTGAAATAAACACTTGGACAACTTATTAGATAATATTGAGTTTGTCATTATTAAATTCGGAAATATAATCTAATTAGATTATATTATTTAATCATATTCGATAATTTTATTTATTTTTTGTGTATATTATTATAATCTAAATCACATAAATAATTATTGGTTAACTAGTAAAACCGGACCGAAAAATTGGTTAACTGATCTCCGATTAACCGAGATTAACGGATGAGTTAAGATTTATAATTAGCTTTTGTGGGGTAGCATCTTCATTTTCCATCCAGATTTTAGCATGTACCCAACTCTGAATTTGAGTTTTTATAAACTGGGCTAGGTCAGGAATGATATCATTGTCAGATTGTTGAAATACAAGTTTATTTCGCTGGTACCAAATTCCCCACCAAGCGACAGCAAGTTCCACAAAATCCTTTGCGCCAGTTATTTGTCCGATCTCTTTGATGATCTGCCTTTGTGTTTTATTCGAAGAATCATAAATTTTCAAAATGCGAGCAATTTTAGGGTTAATTTTCTGGATGATATCATGGGTATGCGCACATTTAACAAAAAGGTGTTCAAAATTCTCATAAGGACAGTTGCACATAAGGCATCCACCCGAAACTACAACATTCTTCTCCCTTAGCCTGGCTTTTGTTGGCAGTCCATTGTTATCAATTTTCCATAAGAAATTTTTGACTTTTGGGAATATATCCAATTTCCATATCCATGCATTTGCTATACGGTTTTGGCTTGTGATTTTGGTGACATGATCCACTGCCGATGAGGTCGTGAACCAACCATGCTTGCTAGGTGCCCAATAAAGTCTGTCTGTGATTGCATTTTCTGATATGGGGATGTTTGCTATGTGTTCGACCTTATCGGTTGGGAGATATTGTCTTAGTTCCGCAATTCTCCATGCTCCTTCTGTTGTTATAAAAGTATCCGTTGTACAATTTTTATCTATTTCGTTTGGTCTAATTGCATATTTTTCTAAGGGTTCATTGCATGCCCACCGGTCCGTCCAAAACTTAACTATTTTTCGATCACCAATTTGCCAGACAAGACCTTGTTCGAATTCATGTCTTAACTTCATTAATTTTTTCCATTGCCATGAGGTGTTGGATTTAACCTTATATGATAGGAGGTTTTCTTGTTTCAGATATTTTTCTCTAACAACTTGTACCCATATGTTTGATGGTTCCGCAATAATTTTCCATAGAAGTTTCATTTGGAGTGCTTTGTTCATGTGTTCTGTTTTCCTTAAACCTAAACCCCCGTATTCTTTAGGTTTACAAATCCTGTCCCATCCTATAAGTGGCTTGTAGTTTTCGTATTTGTTCCAGAAAAAATTCCTATTAAGCCTATCCAACTCTTCGTGGACACTAGAGGGTAACATGAAGCTTCGCATTAGGTAATTTGGTTTGGTGGCTAGATTGGCTCGAATGAGAGTGCTACGACCTTCTTGAGACAACGCATTTGCCTTCCATTTTGATAGCTGGGTTTTCGATTTTCCAATCATGTCACTGAAAGTTTCCTTATTCACTTTTCCATTAATGATCGGGCATCCTAAGTATTTTTCCAGGTTTGTCATTGTGGGAATGGTTAGCACTTGTTGAATTTGTTGTTTTTGGTGGTTGGTAACTAGTTTTGAAGTTTGGAAAGCGGATTTGTGGTAGTTCACTTTCTGTCCTGATATGGCACAATAATCATTTACAATGTCTTTAACCTTTAAGCATGCACTGTGAGTGGCTCTAGCAAAAATGATAATATCGTCTGCAAATGATAGAAAAGGGATTTTTGGTCCAGTTCTACATAGAGTAAAACCAATCGTTTTGGTCAAAGTATTAGTCTCTTGTTGGAGTCTTCTTGCCAAGATCTTTGCCCCAATGACAAATAAGTAAGGGGATAAGGGATCACCTTGTCTCAGTCCTCGCTCAGGAATGAACGGGTCTGTTGGTTTTATTGTTAACTAGGATTGAGTACGAAATTGTTTTCATACATTCACGGATCCATTCTAAGAATTTAGCATCAAATCCAAATTTCTCCATTACTAATAGTAAAAATTCCCAATTCATTCTATCATATGCTTTTTCCATATCAAGTTTAATGGCTACCCACTCATCTTTATTCTTTTTTCCTCTAAATGAGTGAAAAATTTCATGGGCAATGAGTATATTATCTTGAATCGATCTATGAGCTATAAATGCCCCTTGAAGGGGATGGGTAATTTTCCCAACCACATCTTTTAGTCTTTCTGTAATTATTTTCGATATGATTTTATAAATTGTCGTACACAAGCTAATAGGTCGATAGTGGTTTGTTGATCTCGGATCATCTCTTTTGGGTATTAAGGAGATAAATGTGTGGTTGATCTGTTTCAGAAGCTTGCCTGAGTGAAAAAAGCTTTTGACAGCTTTGATTACAGTAGGACCTACAATATCCCAATAATTTTTGTAAAATTCACCTATCATTCCATCTGGACCAGGCGACTAATCTAATGCAAGAGACATTATAGTTCTTTTTATTTCTTCGTTAGTAATATCTTTAGTTAGTTCAACGTTATCCTCTGTTGTTATTTCGTTTGTAATTAGACTAAGGTACTCATGCAGAAGTGCAATATTGATGGGTTCTTTCCTATATCGCCTTATGAAATCCTTTCTTATTTCCTCTCGGATGTTGTTTTCTCCCACTATTTGGGCTCCTTCCTCATTCCTTATTTCCTTTATTCTTTTCCTATTCCTTCGACCATTGGCCATCTTATGAAAGTAACCCGAGTTTGAATCTGTTAACTTTATATGCTTGGTTTTTGCTCGTTGTTTCCAGTAAGTTTTATGGAAATTTAGTATGCATTCTTTTTTCTGTATCAGTCGTATTTGCTTCTGGATGATGCTAGGTTGTGGGGATTGGTGTATTTGTTCTTGAAGAGTTTGTAGCTCATTTTCAATGTTTTGAAGTTGTTCAAAGATGTTACCAAACGTTCTCTTATTCCATTGTTTAGCTTGGGTTTTTAGAAGTTGAGTTTTTTTCACTAACTTATACGTACATATTTGAGCCTTCGAAATTGCCTTTCCAAGCTTGCTTCACTATATTTCTAAAGTCCTTTCTCTGCATCCACATTTTCTCAAATTTAAAGGGTTGGGCTTTAAAGGTTTGTCCATTGTTTAGTTCAATTGCTATCTTACAATGATCTGATGATGAAAATGCATAGTGTTTAGTAACTAAATATGGGAACCATTGGAGTACTTGGTTGCAGACAAGCGTTCTATCTAGTTTTTCATATATATTATCAATTTCTGTCTTATTTTTTCTCCAGGTAAACTTGTTTCCATTTGTAGGTAAATCCATTAAATCACAGGTTTCTTTAAATGTTGTGAGTCTTTCAAACCTAGAGTTTGTCGGATATGTGTCACCCTATTTGTCAGCTGGTTCTTGTATTTCATTTAAATCACCCATTACTATTGTAGGCATCTGGAGATGTTGTACAACATTAGTAAATTGCTCCCAGAAAGCTTGCTTATCTTTTTCTTGGGGTGGTGCATAGACTAAGCAAATTGCAATTGTATACTTTACCGCTAGGTTTATATATTTGAGAATTACAAACCTACTTTCATGTAACATGACCTCGATGGTTTCATTTATCAATTGATGATCTTTCCAAAGGACACACATTCCTCCTGCTCTACCGTTTGTCGAGGACCAGATCATATTGTCAAACCCGGCTCGTCTCCATGACTGGCCAGTTGGTGGTTAGTCTGTTTTTGTTTCAACCAACGTCATTACTTGGATTTTTTCTAGCTTGCAAAAAGAGTCAACTTCTGGCCATAAAGATTTTCGGCCAATGCCCCTACAATTCCATATGCTTATCTTCATAATAAGACTTGATAGATTTGTAACCATATGGTCTGGACTCCCCTTTAGGAGGCGTGCTAAGCAAAATATTTCATCTAGATGAGTTCATTGTTCTTGTGATTCTATGGATTTCATTCAATTTTACCTTATTCATAAAAGAGATGATGGGGTCGCCACCTTCAACACTTTGCCAATTTTTCTTACTCCAACTAACATAATTACCGTTTATCCATGTACCTACATAAAAGCCACGTGTTCTACTAACTAGAAATTTCTCACTCATAATGTATTCATAGAGAGGGATTAGCTCATTATCATATAGTTGGTTTACTCCCCCCAAAAGGAAATTGTTCCCCACAAATACATCATCTTGATGAAGTACAACCAATCGGTCAGAAGCACTATGAGCTACACTCATTTTATATAAACAAAAGTCTCAACCAGCCCTACACAAGCTGAGCTTGAACCAAACAAAATTTTATCCCCCAATTACTGATTAAATCTTACACTTTTTCTTAGGGAAACACAACAACTTCTAACATTTCTTTTAATTAGCGTACAACTAATCTGGGTAATATATAAAGACTGGGTATGTATCATGTTTGCACCATCCAATGTTCCTTTACTCTTCTTCATTTGGTCCTTCATCTTGAAATATTTCCTTAATGACTCACCGATCATAATTTTCCACAAGAACATTTGTAAGCAATTTTCATAGCTAGAAATTCTAAAAATAATATTCTTAATAGTACTTTCGCCAACAACTTTCCAAGGTACTACATTCACTATTGTCGATACTAGCTCATATTTACAAACAATTAAAGGTTCATCGTTGTTAAGGTAATTAGCTGGCATGAAGCTAGTGTTATCATGAGCATAGGTTGACAAAACACAGCAAACTACCAAATAAGACGATATATAGTAGAACACTTTTTCCTTAATCATTTGACCACCATCATCACATAAGACAACCACCATGATGATTTCGGGTTTGCATTGTTCAGATTCAAATTGTTCAAGGTGTAGATGTTCATCAATAGGGTAGAGGAAGCAGAATAATGGTTCATATAGTTCCAACCTCTGAGTTTTAAAACGATAATAGCAGCTCACAACCATAACTAATTGATCATGAAATGGGCCAAATTGTTCAAAAACAATCACATGAGCCAATTGTTCATGGGGAGATTGTTCAACATATGTAAATTCACAATCAGATTTCATACTTATGAGATAAGTACTGAAGGAAGAAACATTCTCAATCACCTTAGCATTCAACCTGTAGCCTGGATTTATTCTCCTAAGAGGTAGTTCTTTGAATAGGACGTACCAAGATGAAAAAAAATCAGATCGCGTATACCTGTTGAGTGCCTCATTTCCATCCCAAGCTGAGAATCTCCTTTTGTGATTTCGATCATCATCAACATTCATAATTGTTCTAGTTCTGCATTTGCATAAGTTGTCATCAGTGTTGTAAGATAAACATCTTGTATACATGGTAGGCTCCCACCTATTTAATTTAAGCCTAGACTTAGGAACATCATCCCACAAGGTTCCATATACCACTTCATAGCACTCCGTCTTGACTCCCTGATCAAGCATACCGAATTTAAGTTTTCCTTTTCCATTATCTTTCATAGCTCTTAAATGACAATACTTTGCTTGATTCATTTTTGTTCCACTTCTTACGGTTTCCTCAGTTGCTATAGGCTCATATTGTACAAATCCATCCTCTACAGGAGGTTGTTCAGAGAAGGTGTTAAGAAGTATGAACTTCTCAAGCACCCAGTTGTTCCAGCAAAGTAACCAAGTGTTCAAATCATAGGCAATAAGCGTTTTCATTGTACAGTTTTCAGTATATGCCATAACCTAGTAACAAAAATAAAAGCAAGTAAACCTGTCTCTACGGTCGACTGGATTCCAAGAAAAGCTTCGTCCTTCATGCTTGCGGTCGCTGCCAAATCCTTCCTTTTAGCGGCATATACGGGGCGTACGCATACCGACCCTCTTCCTTCGTGCTCCCGCCACCCCCCTGTGGTCAACATACAGCCAGAGCTGATTTCTACAATTTACCCCTGTTGTTTTCATCTTACAGCGCAGATTTATCTGACGCCCATAGCTCTTCCCTTGATGGATTTGCCCATCAATCGATATTCTTGATACTTCGATGCAGAAGGATCATGATTTTCAAACCTAGGGTTTACTGTGGTCATGATTTTTCTACAACGGGGTTGCAGGCTGATGCAAATCCGATCGCAGGTGTTCAAATCAAGGTTTTCATGTGGAAATCCGAAGACAAGGAGGCATATTAGGGCGAAATTGAAAGGGAGATCTGAAATTTTAGGGGTTTGATTTGATCGATTGTAAATCACCATGTGAGGGGAAAAGGGGGAAAGGGGGAAAAGGGGAAAAGGGTCGGGTTTGCTTGGTGTTGGCATATTGGCAGGCAGGCAGGGGCTACGGACGTTAGGGTTCAAATGAATTTGGGTGCTTTTTTTTAGTTTTGTTTTTTAATTCAATTAAGGGTAGAATGGTAATTACATTAGCCTTCCATACAAAATCAGCAAACCGTCTTACCAAACACCCCATTGTTTATCTAAAAAATAAGTTTTCAATTTCAACAACAATATAGGCAATTTAATATCAGCATCAGCATCAGCATCAGCATGGATTTGCCAAACGGACTCTTAATCCCAAACGGGCTCCGAACGAAGTCCACATGTGCGCTGGGTGTGTTGTGCAACTGGTAGTTCGCTTGCGCGGTGTTTGCATGATGGAAGAATCCCAGGAAATACTTTTGAATTCCCTGAAGAGGTTCGGGATCCAGATACCCTCGGAGATCTCCTCGGTCGCTGAAATCAACCCTAGCTCGCTCTTCTCCATCTGCGCCCAGTCGCTTGGCCGCCTTCCCTTCCTCTCCGGCGACGAAACGCCGTTGGCTCCGGCCTTGCTGCCAGATTCCGTGGTCGATCGCGTTAGGATCTGCACCCGTGTTGCTTCCTTTCTCAAAAATCTCGGTTTTGTCGGCGACATCAGCTTCCACAAGGTCCTCTTATCTTCCTCTTCGCTCTCTATCTGCTGACCGACTTGGAAATCAATTCGAAGGGTCCAAAGTTAGATTAGGGTTCCTGGTGTGTCCGAGTTACTTAGACGGTCAATTGGCATCATACTAGTGCCCCTTTCCCATGACTCTTACTTAGTCAAACACAGTTTCATTTCATTTCTTTGCGTGTTTGCATTACATAATCAGCTAATTTTGTCGATAAGTTGTTCCTTTCCAAATTTCGAGCATTTTCATCATCTTTGTTGTCATTGTATATTGCTGTGATCTTTATTTGTTTAGACCTTATGTGTTGCTTACTGCAGTTGCTGTACCCTTCTAAAGAAGATGTGTATAAATTGGTCAGATTTTTGGTGATAAAGCTATCTGAAGCTACAGAAACTGCTGAATCAAACTATATTCAGCAAAATGATGTTCAGCAGCAAGAGGATCAACGGTATATTCTTTTCCTAGTAATAAATGAATAATCTGGTAATCTGGTTGTTTCGACGTCCAGCTGATCAACCTAGCATTTTACGTGGGACTTGAATTAGAGCTTAATGAATCCTATAATATTTTTACATCATGAGTTCACATCTCACTGGATTTCTATTAAGCTTGCTCCTGTAATTGTAGAAGACAACTTCAAGAGGACGGCGTAGTACTTCTAGATTCATTACATGTTAGCAATCCTGTTGCCGAGGGGAGACACCAAAAGCTAAATGACGTGCTTGAGACAGAGTCTGTGTTTTGTGAAATGAGAAATAGGTACTTATATGCACAATGAGAACACGTCTTTCTTCCTGTTTCTCTCTGGTTATATGCTGCCTGTAAAACTTCCTTCTTATTCATATAAAAAGAAAAGGAAAGGAAACCGTGTTATATAGAACATTAATATGTACAGTACTGTTTTATGGTTTTTGAGGAGAATGAGTGATATTATTATCTCATCTTAAGATTAGGCAATGAGATAGAATCAACTGAAAAATCCAATGAAAAATGAAAGAAGGGATAAAGTTAATAATTAGAGTCGTTGCATAAGATACAAAGGTATTTTTATCTTCCCCCATATGCATTTTACATTACCAGAATTTTCCTCGTTATTGACTTGATGGTTTTCATCTGATAGGGAGCAGGAATTTGCCAAACTCACAGCAGAACTCAAGAAACAACCAAAAGCTGCAAACAGGAAATCATATGTTGACAGGATAACTAAGATTACTAAAAATAGCAGGAAACAAGATACAGACATTGAGCGCATCTTGAAAGAAACAAGGGAGCTTCAATTAGAGAGTAATTCAGTGGAGGAATGCCTTCATCGAAGTTACACAGTAGTTGATGAGATGGTGTTCAGGTAAAGATTATTCTGTATGATACAGCTCCATATTATTTTCTCCAGAACAATAACTGTTGATATCTATTTATGCTTAGGTAAGGATTATTCTGTATGATGCAACTCCATTATCAAATCTAGAATTCAGAATCTTTTTCGCTTCGCTAATCTTTGCTTGAATAGCACTAGTACATAGAAGAAAATCACTTCATTCTCTAGGGTCTTCTTGCATGATGGTTTCTGCAGGGAAGCAAAGAAAGACACAGTCAGCCGCATAGCATACAGGTTACTCACAAACATCCATAACAGCTTTGAAGAGATTCGAGAGAAAATCATGGAGATGGACAGGACAAAAAGGGAGGTTGATGATATTGAACTCAAGCTGGCAACCATAGCCTCAAGGAATTTAGACATGCAGAAACTACAAGCTGATATCTCTGCCCTCACAAGCGAGAACCGTCTCTGCACAACCGACTGCTGTGATTAAATACTGTAATTTGTCACACTGACATTCCACACGATCAATGCTTTTTTAGTTTCTGATCGTCGATAAATACTTGCACAGGCATAGTGTTATTTTGTAATTTTGTTTTGGGGGAAATAGTCAAGACATGCCCTTTACTGCAAAATGTAACATTTGCTGGAATTTGCTAGTTTGGCCATGGGTCCGTTTAAGTTACATAATAAGAATGTGGTTCTGGTGAAAAATAAGCTTATAGTGATAAGAGCCATGGCAGTGGGTCACGAGCCCTGACCATGCCCAGGGAAATTTCACGACCTGTGATTTACCCATCAAAGCCTTTGTGGCAAGGCCTTTGTTTCCTATCTTGAGTCGTGACACATCTTGTCATGACTTGTGACACATCGTCTATAGCCTCGGTAGAAGATCACGAGTTAGTGACACCCTTTTCATGACTCGTGATGCATTCTAGTGGGCTTTTTGTTAAAGGTCGGGAGTCGTGCGCCCTCGTCACAACCCGTGACGCATGTCGAAGAATTATTTGCGAATTTCGCCCGTTTCATATTAGGATATATGTTATTTGTTTTTTATTTAAGTCTTGATTTAATTTGGGATAAATAATTTGTATGGTTATTTTCTTCTATTTAAGTTAATGAGAAACTTAGAAAGGGTAGATTAGTTTAACGTAGTGAATACGCTTTGTGTTCTTAAGAACGGAGTTACTTTGAACTAAAGATCGCGAGAGGTGATAGAATGATTCTAGTTCGTGAGATTTGTTCTAGGATTAGTTTAAACTTTGGATTGTAAGTTTGGTTGTAGGATTCAACCATCTATTGGTTAGGTTGGAGTTCGTGAGATTCGAGTTTCAAGGTGATTGGATTCTTTACTGCAATCAAGAACGATAGGGTCAACCCTAAGGCAAGTGATTCGTCGTCACGTGGTATCAGTTGTTGAGATTTCAAGGTTATGAGTAGTCCTATCGTTGATTTTGTTCGTCTAATTCATTTATTGCTTTACTCCAATTGCGTAAACCCTAAAAATTACATAAAAACAAATCCTAGTTATTCTTATTATTCTTGTTACTGATCTACCATTAATCCAATTCACATTGTCCTGCTTGCCTCGCTCCTTTTGATCATTCTCTTTCCCTTGCGTTGTTGTTGTTGCTTGAGATATTGAATTGGCATCTTAATCAATGCTAGGATCTATTTGCTCATGTATCTTGTACATTATACTGGTGGTTTGTCAAAATGTTTCAGGGCTAAAGTTCCTACATGATAAGCGGTATTTTAGTCGCCTTAATACCTATCAAAATAATCCAAACAACCCAACTAATGTAGTAGGGAAGTAAGGGTCGATCCCACAGGGACTCAGGTTTCAATGTTATTGCTATATTACTCAGGAAAAAGGGGGGTTTTGAATATGAATCTAAAATCTAAACTAACTAATGGATGCAAAACTAAAGATGAGATGTAAAATATAGGAGAAGTATGCTTAACCAGTTAATATCCATTGCGAACTTGATTATTGATCATTGATTATCAAAATTCTCTTTTTACCTTGACCAATCTATTGCGGAATGCTAATAACCCAACTTCATGGAATTATTAATCCTACTTCAATTCTAGTTATTAGCCCGACCGGTACTAACAACCCTAATTATCAAATAACCTAGGAGACCTCCTAGATTCAACTTGACAACAGCATTAAGATTCAAGTATCAATGGAAACATGTATTCAGAGCAACCAGACATCCAAATAACATGCAATTGAATTCTCTTCTCTAACCAATTAGTCCTACCAGTCCTAGATTGATTAAAGGTTCTACTTTTGATCTAATTAACACCGACCGGTAATTAGAAAGATCTAGTTGTAATTCATCCTAGAGATCATATTAGGTGATCAAGCTAATAAAATCCTAGGCTGAAATTAAGCAATTAATCACAGAGAAAACAATCTAGTCAAGGAAAATTAAGAACAGTCAAACCTCACAATAATACTTCGTTCACAACTTCAATTAACTAGTCAAGCAAAAAGAATTTAGCTATTGAAAGACATTGAAAAGCTTACCAAGTTTCCCATAGGGTTCTTGTTCTCCAAGTCTTCAATAACCAATGTCAAAGATTCAAAATATATGAAGATAATCCAAACCTAGAAAACAAAAGCTATATATATATCTCTAAGGTTCCCAAAAATATATCTAAAAAGATAACCCAAAAGGCCCAAAAAGAATCCCATAAAAATCTCGGACATAACTCGGACACGGGCGAAAACTCGGGCAAGCACCCAGAAACGCGGTCGCGTTTTCGATGCCTTGCCCGCGCTTTCACGGCAGAGACTCAGGTCTCGAAACGCGTGATGAACCCCCGAGACGCGGCCGCGTTTCTATAGCACCTGCCCGCGTTTCACGCACTGGTCGACAGGTGACACTTCAGAGGCCGTTTTGACACACTTCGAGTTGGAATTTGGACTCGGTGTAAAAAGATGAATTGTAGCTCTTCAAGTTAGCTTTCCAATGACACCAAAATCAGCTCAATCCGACTACCATAGCTCCAGATCCATCCCTTGCAAGCAAGAGGTGTCGAAACAACAACTCCAATACATAGCCCGGATCCAAGTGTGCTTTTCCCATCACCTCTTGGGCTAATCTCATAGCTTGGCTCTCTTCTTGCCTTCTCCAATGTTTTGGCTTCACCTCCTCTACACTTGTTGTCTTCACATCTACAATCAAAAACTACAACAAAGTGTAGATATCCGAATCTTCATACAAACTAACTAAACTAGCAAAACAAACTAAAACTAAACCAAAACCATGAAAATCCTAACTAAATATGCCCTATAACACTACCTAACATGTGTCTATCAAATTCCCCCATGCTTGAACCTTGTTTGTCCTCAAGCAAGAAATAAAATCAAAGTCACACCACAACTAGCAAGTCAAGCATCCATCTCAATATCAATCCACATTTCATCAATCAAGTTAAACCTTAATCAAGACATCATTGCATACATGGAATAGAAGCTTTCAAAATCAAATCATTTATCCATTCTAGACCTCACCAAGGTAATGTGTTTTGCACTCGTCACTCAAGTGTTTAAGGGATATGTGTTTCGCTCAAAATCAACTTTGAAAACTAGACTACCATAGGCTTGCATCAGTGTTCTAAATCTCCACTACGAATGATTAAACACACAACAAAAATCATGAGGACTTTTAAGGGTTGTAATGGGCAAAGGTATAAACAAGTAGGTATGGAAATATTTGGTCATGTGGTGCTAAAAATCCGGGAACTAGAACGCGCAAAAACCCAAATTACAAAAAACCACTATCAACTTTATATTTCCACCACTTATTCACCTCTTTTTCATCACTTTTCTTTCAGCACTTCATCCATTCTCTCATATTTTTCTTTTCTTTTTTTGTTTTTTCCTTAAGAGACATATTTTCTTTCTTTTTCATCTCCTTATCTTTTTTCTTTTTTTCCAACACAACACTCTTCCTTTTCTTTCTTTTCAAACCATCCTCATAGTACCACAAAGAACAACTCTAGCTAAATCCTAATTCCCGGATGGGTCAAGTTTATATCGGCTAGGAGTTATTTTTGTGGAGCTACAAAATAAGGCTAATAGGCTCAACAATAGAGGTTATCAAACAACGGAATAATGCAAGGTAGATAAGGATAATATGAGTTAATGAACATGCCTCAATCATCTTAATGTCATGCATTTAAATCATGTAATGTAGCCTTGAAAAAGATTCTAAACACAAGTTCTAGAGCTAACAATCAAAGCGATACACTCAAGAAAAATATGCAAATATGCAATAAAAGGCTCAAAATAATCTCACAATGCATATATGTCTAGAACTTCATAAACAATTCAAAATTTTAACTTCTTATGCATGCTCACTCCTATAATCAAGATTAATAACGTAAAGAATCATGCTTCAATCCAAAGAAACTTCAACCAAACAAGCAAGTCATGGGTTAGATAATACTCTTAACTTAGAGAGACAAATGGTCAAGTAGGGAAATTTGGATCCTAAAATGCAATATTTTTGTGATTTTTCAATTTTTCAATTTTTTTTGATTTTTTCAAAATTTTAATGAATGCAAAACAAGAAATTAAACATGCAAAACAAGAAATTTTAATCAATACAAAACAAGAAATTAAACATGCAAATGCAACAATATGAATGCAATCTAAGACTAAGCAAGAAATCCCTTCCCCCATGCTTAAATTTTACATTGTCCCCAATGTAAAGTAAAAGTAAAGAGAAACGAAAGACTAACCAAGTCATCAACTAATTCGGATCCTGAGGTGGTGTTGGGAAGCACTCGGCGATTGAGACGAGGGAGGGAAAAGTTCGGGCACGAATACCCTGGAACGCTCTAGGGCCAGTGTAACCCGAGTTATGAGACCTGTACGTCGGGCTAAATAGAAACAAAACAAAAAAAAACTATACTAAACTATTACTAAGAATCAAAAACAACTATCCTAATCACTTGGGTTGCCTCCCAAGAAGCGCTTGGTTAACCTCGTTAGCTCGACGGTCCGCTGCTCATGTCGTTGGCTCGGTTTCCTGTAAAGCCGTTTCGTCAAGTATAGCATTGCTAAACCCATCGAAATAAGGCTTCAATCTCTGGCCATTCACTTTGAAGGTGGAGTGAGTAGTACTATCGTAGACGCCAACCGCTCCATGTGGATATGCGGTATTTTAGTCGCCTTAATACCTATCAAAATAATCCAAACAACCCAACTAATGTAGTAGGGAAGTAAGGGTCGATCCCACAGAGACTCAGGTTTCAGTGTTATTGCTATATTACTCAGGAAAAAGGGGGGTTTTGAATATGAATCTAAAATCTAAACTAACTAATGGATGCAAAACTAAAGATGAGATGTAAAATATAGGAGAAGTATGCTTAACCAGTTAACATCCATTGCGAACTTGATTATTGATCTTTGATTATCAAAATTCTCTTTTTACCTTGACCAATCTATTGCGGAATGCTAATAACCCAACTTCATGGAATTATTAATCCTACTTCAATTCTAGTTATTAGCCCGACCGGTACTAACAACCCTAATTATCAAATAACCTAGGAGACCTCCTAGATTCAACTTGACAACAACATTAAGATTCAAGTATCAATGGAAACATGTATTCAGAGCAACCAGACATCCAAATAACATGCAATTGAATTCTCTTCTCTAACCAATTAGTCCTACTAGTCCTAGATTGATTAAAGGTTCTACTTTTGATCTAATTAACACTGACCGGTAATTAGAAAGATCTAGTTGTAATTCATCCTAGAGATCATAGTAGGTGATCAAGCTAATAAAACCCTAGGCTGAAATTAAGCAATTAATCACAGAGAAAACAATCTAGTCAAGGAAAATTAAGAACAATCAAACCTCACAATAATACTTCGTTCACAACTCAATTACCTAGTCAAGCAAAAGGAATTTAGCTATTGAAAGACATTGAAAAGCTTACAAAGTTTCCCATAGGGTTCTTGTTCTCCAAGTCTTCAATAACCAATGTCAAAGATTCAAAAGATATGAAGATAATCCAAACCTAGAAAACAAAAGCTATATATATATATCTAAGGTTCCCAAAAATATATCTAAAAAGATAACCCAAAAGGCCCAAAAAGAATCCCATAAAAATCTCGGACATAAATCGGACACGGGCGAAAACTCGGGTAAGCACCCAGAAACGCGGTCGCGTTTTCGATGTCTTGCCCGCGCTTTCACGACAGAGACTCAGGTCCCGAAACGCGTGATGAACCCCCGAGACGCGGCCGCGTTTCTATAGCACCTGCCCGCGTTTCGCGCACTGGTCGACAGGTGACACTTCAGAGGCCGTTTTGACACACTTCGAGTTGGAATTTGGACTCGGTGTAAAACGATGAATTGTAGCCCTTCAAGTTAGCTTTCCAATGACACCAAAATCAGCTCAATCCGACTACTATAGCTCCAGATCCATCCCTTGCAAACAAGAGGTGTCGAAACAACAACTCCAATACATAGCCCGGATCCAAGTGTGCTTTTCCCATCACCTCTTGGGCTAATCTCATAGCTTGGCTCTCTTCTTGCCTTCTCCAATGCTTTGGCTTCACCTCCTCTACACTTGTTGTCTTCACATCTACAATCAAAAACTACAACAAAGTGTAGATATCCGAATCTTGATACAAACTAACAAAACTAGCAAAACTAACTGCTACTAAACCAAAACCATGAAAATCCTAACTAAATATGCCCTATAACACTACCTAACATGTGTCTATCACTACACGGGATGGTGATCAGCCATTGCATAGTTGCCTTTCTATTAAGCATCAAGGTTGAACTATGTTGCAAAGAGAAACTTTTCCCATTGTATAACAAGGAAAGTTGTCGTGCCATTATTTGATGATGAAGTTTATTTTGAGGAGGAGTTCCACAACTTCAATTTGGGATGAATCACCGATGCATGATGTTGTCTTGCATTCCACATTCGATGCATCGTCTATTGGGGAAGAAGATGTCATTGATGACTGCACAACGATATCCAATGTCCTTTTTATTGATGGGAATATGGAGTTTGTTATTGCGGATTCTATTGATGTGTGTCTATGATGCTCTTTATTTGGATCCTTGGAAGTTGGACAGGTATCTATTCAGGATGAGTTTTGTATTCCTTCTTATTTGGCCAATCATGGATGTGTTACTACATCTATTTATTCATCACTTCAGAAGATGACGCAAACGAACGTGTTAACGACATATCAACCTACACCGAACTTCTTGCTCGACTTGGTTCACGTGTCTCCCTACATTTATGTCTCCCTATAATTGTCTAGAGCATGAGGGAAGTTGATGTTATATAGAATGATATCTCTCTAGTGTATTTGTATAATGTGAAATAATCATTTGTTTGTCCAAGGTCTAAAATGGTACCTTGTTAGAAATCTTTAAAAAAAAGTTAAAATTGAACATCTCTACTTTGGAAGAAAACTATCAATAAAAAAAAAAGAGTTCTTCGTGAATCTTTAGATGACGATCACTATGTACATGATGTCAGCTATGCGCTTGAGAGCAATTTTACCTTTACATCGGTGGTTACCAACTAGCCCTTCTAGCATTTAGGTACATGAAACAAACACATATATCGGAACATGGACTCAATTTTTTAACAGCAAATTATATGAATACACTTTTTGCAAAGACAATAAGATTTAGGATAATGGTCAAGCTTTGGCTAACAAGTATGTCGTAGAATATACAAAGTACATGACATATGTAGTAATTACATGGTAACATAGACTAATAAATTCATTAATGCTAGTAGATGTACGGAGTAGTTTTGAATGCTCATGTTTGTAAGAGGTACTAACATCCATTTGTAGATGATAAGATTTGATTGTGTTTCCCCTCTTTTAAATAGTTGAGCGCTCTATACAAATGAATAAAATACCTGAGGCTTTTCTATTACAATGCATTGTGTTTTCCAACAATGAATACAACAACTTCAAACTTAAAAAATGGTTATGACTCGTGATCTATCTCCCTTTCGATGTAAGGTGTTTTTGGAGTAAAGTTTATTCATGATGTCTACACATTTCTTTCTTGGACCCTCCACACATTAGATGATTGTCAAACCTATTTTCAATTATGTTGTTGATGTCATAGTGAACCCCAACATTGATGAATGTTTCATCTTTTGCTTTAGCTTTCTCTCAGGTTTTAAGTTATTCAAAGTTGTTATGATTCGTTTGTTTTCAACTAGGAAAAACTTTTGGCGGTAGCGTTCGAGCGAACACTTGTTAAGGTAAATCAGCTATTTTTCTTCGTGCATCATCAAATAATATTTACATAGCCAAATGTATGAGTTCTAGTGACTGCGCATATATTTTGTAGCCAAATATATTGGTCGTTTGCTTGGAAAAGTTCATTACACCAAAACCATTGTTAGAGTTGGATAACGAATAAGAAGTTACTCATCACTCTCAAAGAGACATGTTTTGAATTAATACACTATTACTAAAATTATGACAATATGGATAACTTTGTGTTTGAGAAATGATAATTGGAATACAAAAGAACTCAAAATATGTAGATAAAGTACAAACCAACAATTAACACCAAAAACCTTAAAATATCCCATTAACAAGCTTGTATTAACTTTGGATAATAGTACGAGACACCTCATAATTCAAAATAGGCATTCCAAAGAGCCAAATCCCAGAGAAAAATACTCTACTAGGAAACTCTGAAACCTCCTCTCTAATTGTCTGGAAATCATGCCTAAATAATCGTATAAGAATTTATAGAAATGCTTATAACCTAAACTGAAGGCTCAAGCAAACAACCAAACATAGGACACAAGCCTGTATAAAACTTAATACACTAATAAGCCATAAAGTTTGATTGTCTAGGTTTGCGTAATTGTCCATTGTATGTTTGATAAAAATGTCTTAATAGATTACATTAAATTACATGAACTTCATTGTCATGAACCATTATAACAATCTTTGTGAACCAAAAGAGCAACCATATCTACACATTTGTAGTTCTCATTATCTGTTCCTTTTTGCTTCTAAAAATAACTTACATGGATCATCCACTTCTTAAAATATTTTTTGAATATACAATCTTGAATTATTTATCTTCCATCCAGTTCTTAGGGTATTCTATTCTTAGTTCTTGTACTAGATGTTGTTTTTATATAATTGCATTAATCTATTATATGTGTTGTGCTTTTGTGCTTGCCTAGATATATATGTTGTGGTTTGTTGATTGTTGAAGGGTTTCTTGAACAAAAAAATTTGTAGTCAAGACCCCGCTGAGTATAGCGAAGTCAGGATCGTCCACGGGAGTGAGAATAGTGCTAAGATTAGTCGAAGAACTACGAAAAACAAAGGAAACGCAAACAAACGTCTCAGGACCGACCTGAGGCGGGTCGATCTCGAGCCTAATTGGGTCGGTCCTGAGCACTAATAAACACAAATCAAACACACACACAAGCAACGGTTCGAGCACGACTATGGGGGTCGAGATCGAAGCAAAGACACGGATTTAAATCAATATAAAAGGCAAATTCCAGGGTTAGGGCTACCACAACAACAATCATACATGCTTTCAACAAGAATTCACAACTATCATGCAATCTAGATCATAGAAAAGTTTAACTTTCGCAAACAATTCAAGCCATTCAATCAACTTTCGCAAATAAAACAACTTTCTATCTATCCTTCAACCTAGGAATTTCTAGTTTTGCAAATAATCCTATTAGATCTAATCAAGCAACTAACTTTTTCACTTTCGCTATAGTCAATTACAAGATATGCCTCAACTTTCATCAAGGATTAAGCGCAAGATAGGTTAGATATGATCATCAAACATTCAAGTCATGAATTCAAGTTTTAAACATGCATGATTGTGTTGGGTTTTCACCCAACCCTAGAGCTTAAGAGGACTACTCACACATGGCAAAGAGAGACAAGGAAGAAGAAGAAGAAGACCTCATCAAAAACCAAACTAAAATTCAAATTAAACAAAGGACCAATCTTACACAAAGTCTCAAACTTGTTCTCCAAGTCTTCTTCATAGCTCTCCTAAAAATTGGGTCAACCTCAAAGGAGGAATTAATTAAAACTAAAGGGTTCAACCTCCTTTTATAGAAGAAAAGAAGTCATAATGTAACTAGGAAACACAAAGAAACAACCTTCCTAAAATACAAAGATAGAATATCTCGTAAGATCTCGGATAAGGGAGAGTCGGTGCCCAGGATCGACCCAAATATGGTCGTGCACGACCCCCTCAGGGTCGGTGCTGAGAGCTCTTTTTTCAACTTCCTCTAACTTCTTCACTTGATTCATGCACGACCCGCCCTAGCTCGATTTTTGGGTCGGTCTCTTCACTTGTCCTCTTGATTTTGCTCCTCTTGGCTCTTCTCCTTAGCTCTTCCACTTCAAGTCTTCCTCCTAGTTTGTCCTAGCTTCCTGTGCATCGTTCCAAATGCTTCCTCAAGCCTCAAAACACCTACAAAACGACACAAATATGCGTAGTTTCCGAATCTCAAGGAAATACGAAAACCCATGCAAAAAGAATCAAAAACACATGACTCAAACACGAAATACCACCAAACCTAACCTATCTAGACACTAAAAATCTTACCTAAAAAGCGGACATCAAAACACCCCATACTTAGACTTGCTTGTCCTCAAGCAAGAATAATGCAAATCAAGACCAATAACACAATCTTCAAGCATAGCCCTTGTCAAAACATTTTAAACATAAGTGAAGAAGTAGACAAGTAATTTTAGCGTCATCACATATGTATAAGTCTCAAGCTAGGCAACCACAATCCAACCTCACAAGGGAATATAAATTTGTTTCTCTCAGCTCTCATGTGTTTAGGTTTAACAAATCAACTCTCATCTCAATCTTTATGCAACTTCTACTTTATCATTGAGACTTATATCACCAATCTCTCTACCTAGAGAAGTCAAAACACATCAATCATCATAAGAACTTAGGCTCAATGAAATCTTCATAGAAGACTCCATTCGGCCGGGTTGTAATGGGGTTCGGTAATAACAATAGGTAGGGAGTTATTTGGCCATGCGGTGCTAAATCCAGGAATCAAGCTCCTAAATACAACACTTTAGAACCAAAACAACTCACTCACTTTTTCTTGCAACTCATAACCAAACACTTCAATGAAACTCACACCCATCAATTTCTAACCCAAACTCCCATAATACAACTTAGAAATACTAGGAATTCTTGGCTTTGCACTTATAACATTTTTTTTCCTTCTTTTCTTCTCTCCTTTTTTTTCTAGGTCGAGCTTACATAGGGTCGGTCCTGAGAGCCTTACTTTCTTATTTTGGTCGAGCACGACCCGGATTGGGTCGGTCCTGAGGCTTTTGCTCGAGCTCTCCTTTTTTTGCTCCCTTTTTTGTCATCAAATTTTCAACAATGTGCCTTCCAAGCCAAGAATCCTATTACATTACACTTCAACAAGTTGTTTTCTACCCTTTAACAATATCACCACTTTCAAACCCAACCTATATGTTACTCAACAAAAATTATTCCCAACACTCATCATCTAAGTTCAATTCCCGGAATAGGGTCAAGCTAATAGGCTAGGGATAATTTTTGTGGAGCTTCAAACAAAAGCCAAGGCTAGAACGGGGTTTCAATCAAGGATATATCAAGGTAAGCATGGAATAATATGGGCTAAAAATATAAGTTCTTAATCACAATTAACATGCATCAGCAATCTCATAACGACTTCAAGAAATAGATAACCATATCAACAACAAGAGACATATGCATAAAGAGAGCAAAATCACAGATATAAAGAAGAGGGAATTAATGATGATGTTCTCCCTTTTAAGCCAAAATTCCTCACTAGGTAAAAATTTGTTGGATTGCAAATACTTTCACTAAGACACATATGCTCAATTTCATCACAAGTCACATTCCACAATCAAGAGCAATTTCTCATAAACTTGGGCTACACTATCCAATTATGCCAAAGGAATTACATGATAAGCATGAAAATTAGTTTTCATCATAGGACAACTAAGATGAAGTGCTCTTTTATCCTAAAACAAACAAAGAAGCAAATATTTTTTTGGTTTTTTCGATATTTTGCAATTTTTTGGATTTTGAAATTTTCTCATTTTTTTTGGATTTTTCAAGATTTTTCTTAACAAGGCAAACTACCAAACAAACAAACAAAGCAAGCAAAGACTCAATTATGTACAACATGTGAGATTTCTTCTTCCCCACCCCATACTTAAATCATGAAATGTCCCCATTCATGAAAACATATGAAAAAGTAAAGAGAAAAGAAGAAGAAAACTCACAAAGAACTCTTGGAAGCTTGGAAAGGAGGTGAAGCTTAGAAGGCATATTGTGATGGCACGACCCTCTTAGAGTCGAGAACGACCCTCTTAGGGTCGGTCCTGAGAGGTGAGTGAGGGGGAGGCAGAGCAAGGGGGGTCGTGATCGACCCTTATAGGGTCGGTCCTGAGGGCTCATGTACCTCATGTGAACTCGTCTTTTCCCATCCTTTTTTAGCCCACATTTGAAGCTTAGCACCCTGCAAAAATCCCACAAAGATCCTATCCCAAACAAATGTATATCCTATTCTGATCTAAGGAAGGTTAGAAAAATCAAATCTAAAGAATCAAAAAAAAAACAAAGAATCTAATCGAAAGACCGGGTTGCCTCCCATAAGCGCTTGTTTAACGTCGTTAGCTTGACGAGAAGTTCCTTAGCTCAATCCCTATGATCGGACATCGTCAAGGCTTTAAGTAACCTGTCAAAGTCTTGTGAAGACACCTCATGAAAGCATATGTAGCATATTGATAAACTGAAAAATAATGATACAGCACTCAAAGATCGTTTCAACTTATCAAAAGCGCAAGAATAACTTTCGTGAGAAGGTTTAGGATAAAACCAACTTGGTGGGTGCGGTGGTGCCTCATAATACTCAACAAAGGGATCCTTGTAGGTCCAGAGCTCCTTGCGTCCTATCTTGAAAGGTAAATGATAAAATTTGTAGGCACCTTCAAGCCTAGAGACCATGATTGACGTAGGAGAGTCGAAAGGACCCACGGTGATGATCTTCATCTCTTCATGCTTGGCCCGCTCTTTGCTAGCATCCGGGGTCAATGAAGGTCCAAACCCGACCACCTTTTCTATACTTTCCTCCACGAGTGGGTTTGGTTTCAATATTGGTAGCAAAGACCCCGTACATCCTTCATCCTCTTGAGCCTTAACCTCCTCAATTTTGCCTTCTCCTAGAAAGAGACTCTTATCCTCAGCTTGGGTCTCGACTTTGTGTTTCTCGGCCTCATCTAGCAAGAAATTCTCTTTCGGATCATCCTCCAAATTCTTCATCTCCTCTTCATGGATCTCTTTCAAAGCATTGTCGAAGAGAATCTCTACTTTCTCTTCACCACTAGATTATGATAAGAGTCCCTTCTTAACATCTATCATAGCTTCGGTCGTGATGAGGAATGATTGGCTTAGAATGAGTGGAGGACTTGACTCGGATAAAGGCTCAATATGCTCAACGGAAGACTCCCTAGCCATCTTGGATGGGAAAGGAAGCGCCTTTGTTGTCGAAGAAGAAGGAACATCCTTCGGGACTTCAGGAAGAGGGTCGGCCATGACCTGATGATGGTCGGTGACGACCTCTTCCGTAGTGGGGAGGGGGTTGGTGTCGACCATGTGGGGGTCAGACACGACCTCCCCTGGGTTGGGTTGGTCTTCTTCATCTGCTGTCTCCTTACTTGCATCTTGCTCTGGCAACTTCTCTCTACTCCTTGGGTGAATTGCGGCAATGTGGCCTCTCGGGTTCTCATCGGGGTGGCCCGGTAATTGCCCTTGAGGTTGTGGAATTTGAGCGGCTAGATCACCATGCTGGGAGTTGTCATCCTTCCTCCATGAGTCAAATTCTCTGTTTTGAACTCCATTAAGGTCAGAGAAGACTTCATGGATTCCTTCCATGAGTTTTTCTTTCAGCCCTTGCACCCATGATGGTTGCACTTCATAGCTAGGAGGTTCATAATAACCCTAGTTGGGATAATCATCACTCCTCCAATAGGGATCCCAAGTATAATTGGCCTCTTCAAATTGACTTGCATAAGTATGGCGTGGTTCATAATAACCCCAATTGGGGTGGGCTTGGGCTTCCCATTCTCTTTGACATGCATAAGCCTCGGCTTCTCTTTTTCTTTGGAGGTTTAGCACTTGATGTTCAAGATCGGCCAACTTTCTTTCAAGGTCCTCAAAGGTCGCCATGGCTACATTAACCTAAGAACAAAAACAAAAACAAAACAAATCAAAAACACACAAAGGGTTTGGGCTAGTCCCTCACCCAAATATAACCTAAACTAGGCACTATTGCACACTCCCCGGCAACGGCGCCAATTTGTTGAAGGGTTTCTTGAACAAAAAAATTTGTAGTCAAGACCCCGCTGAGTATAGCGAAGTCAGGATCGTCCACGGGAGTGAGAATAGTGCTAAGATTAGTCGAAGAACTACGAAAAACAAAGGAAACGCAAACAAACGTCTCACGACCGACCTGAGGCGGGTCGATCTTGAGCCTAATTGGGTCAGTCCTGAGCATTAATAAACACAAATCAAACACACACACAAGCAACGGTTCGAGCACGACTATGGGGGTCGAGATCGAAGCAAAGACACGGATTTCAATCAATATAAAAGGCAAATTCCAGGGTTAGGGCTACCACAACAACAACCATACATGCTTTCAACAAGAATTCACAACTATCATGCAATCTAGATCATAGAAAAGTTTAACTTTCGCAAACAATTCAAGCCATTCAATCAACTTTCGCAAATAAAACAACTTTCTATCTATCCTTCAACCAAGGAAATCCAACTTTCGCAAATAATCCTATTAGATCTAATCAAGCAACTGACTTTTCACTTTTGCTATAGTCAATTACAAGATATGCCTCAACTTTCATCAAGGATTAAGCGCAAGATAGATTAGATATGATCATCAAACATTCAAGTCATGAATTCAAGTTTTAAACATGCATGATTGTGTTGGGTTTTCACCCAACCCTAGAACTTAAGAGGACTACTCACACATGGCAAAGAGAGACAAGGAAGAAGAAGAAGAAGACCTCATCAAAAACCAAAATATAATTCAAATTAAACAAAGGACCAATCTTACACAAAGTCTCAAACTTGTTCTCCAAGTCTTCTTCATAGCTCTCCTAAAAATTGGTTCAACCTCAAAGGAGGAATTAATTAAAACTAAAGGGTTCAACCTCCTTTTATAGAAGAAAAGAAGTCATAATGTAACTAGGAAACACAAAGAAACAACCTTCCTAAAATACAAAGATAGAATATCTCGTAAGATCTCGGATAAGGGAGAGTCGGTGCCCAAGATCGACCCAAATAGGGTCGTGCACGACCCTCTCTGGGTCGGTCCTGAGAGCTCTTTTTTCAACTTCTTCTAACTTCTTCACTTGATTCATGCACGACCCGCCCTAGCTCGATTTTTGGGTCGGTCTCTTCACTTCTCCTCTTGATTTTGCTCCTCTTGGCTCTTCTCCTTAGCTCTTCCACTTCAAGTCTTCCTCCTAGTTTGTCCTTGCTTCCTTGGCATCGCTCCAAATGCTTCCTCAAGCCTCAAAACACCTACAAAACGACACAAATATGCGTAGTTTCCGAATCTCAAGGAAATACGAAAACCTATGCAAAAAGACTCAAAAACACATGACTCAAACACGAAATACCATCAAACCTAACTTACCTAGACACTAAAAATCCTACCTAAAAAGCGGACATCATTGATGAAATGATGCTTCACTAACCCAATGTTACTTCTTCCTTCTTACCCTTGCCACTCATACTATAGTAAAATCTGGTGAGTATAACTTAACTCGTCCACTGCTTGCATTATATGGATTTCTGGGGTTGTGTGTTAAAGAAGTCTTACTACCTTATCTTCATAGCATGTCTATTATTTAAAACCATAATATTGTTTCCCATTAAATGAAGTAGAAGTTTGAAATTAACTATATTTAATTGCGTTCTTTTAGATAATATTACGATATTCATTGGCTTTTACAAAGCCACAAATATGTTTAGAGATCTAGTCTTTTTTAGTATAGTGTTCAGCTAAATAACTAGCAACAATGTCTTACTCTTTTTTGCATATTCTTTAGTTTCTCTTTGTGTGTGATTATGCAAAAATTAATTTTAAAGCCTAATAGCCCAAACGGAAGAGCAATGTGATGATACGGGTTCGAGTCCTACATAGGTTGCAAGAACCATAAGTTTAACTATTATGAACTTCAACTTTTAAATTCATGAACAATAAGAGCAACTCTAGTGAAACAATGAACATGAAATAAAATGTTTTAACATTATTATTATAACTTCAGGAAAGCTCAAGAGAAATGGATATTGTGGAGAAACTAGAAACAAGTATCATATTCATTTGGCCAGCATCTATATTCAACTTAACGAGTGTGAATATTCAAATGTATGTGTATTTAGATTCAAACAAAATGATGTTATTTGTATTTAAATGTTTTGGTATTGATGAATAATGAATATGAATGCGTAGATTTTTAAATATACTTTACTTTATAACCCAGTAGAGTTCCCCTTCCTGGGAATCTGGGGGGTCAGGATGGGGGCACCTGTTGAAGGGTTTTTCTTGAACAAATAAATTTGTATTCAAGACCCCGCTGAGTATAGCGAAGTCAGGATCGTCCACGGGAGTGAGATTAATGCTAAGTTTAGTCGATAACTACGAAAAACAAGAAAACAAGGGGAAAAACGACTTCAGGCTCGACCCAAAGAGGGTCGATCTCGACCCTAGGGGGGTCGATCCTGAGAGCTAAGACACACGAATCACACAATTCACAAGCAACTAACTCGAACTCGACTTAGGGAGTCGGGGTCAAGGCAAAAGATATGATTTTTAATCAATATAAAAGGCAAATCCTAGGGCTAAGGCTACCATAACAACAACCATACATGCTTTTGACAAGAACTCACAACTATCATGCAATCTAGATCATAGAAAAGTTAACTTTCGCAAACAATTCAAGTTATTCAATCAACCTTCGCAAATCAAACAACTTTCTACCTATCCTTCAACCTAGGAATATCAACTTTCGCAAATAATCCTATTAGATATAATCAAGCAACTAACTTTTCACTTTCGCTAGGGTTAATTACAAGACATGCCTCAATTTTCACCAAGGATTAAGCACAAGATAGGTTAGATATGATCATCAAGCATTCAAGTCATGAATTCAAGTTTTAAACATGCATGATTGTGTTGGGTTTTTGCCCAACCCTAGAACTTAAGAGGACTACTCACACATAGCAAAGAAGAACAAGGAAGAAGAAGAAGAAGAAGACATCATCAAACCAAACTTAGATTCAAATAAAAACCAAAGATCAATCTTACAAACTTCAAACTTGCTCTCCAAGTCTTCTCCCAAATTCTCCAAGTCTTGATCGAAAATTGAAATCTCTCCCAAAACTATAGGTTCAACCTCCTTTTATAGACAAAAAAGGAGTCCTAATCTAACTAGGAAACACAAACAAAACACCTTCCTAAAATACAGATTGGGAAATTTCAGCTTGCAATCCGGATAGAAGGAAGTCGGTCACGCGCGATCGACCCTCAATAGGGTCGATCCTGAGGGCTTTAATTCCTTGCATTCCAAGTTTGGTCAAGTGGCTCGAGGTCGACCTCCTTGGGCTCGATCTTGGGGTCGATTTCTTCACTTTTCCTCTTGATTTTGCTTCTCGTTAGCTCTTCTTCTTGGCTCTTCCACTTGAATCTTCCTCCTAGCTCATCCATCCTCTCCAAGTCTTGCTCCAAACTCGTCTTCAAGCTCCAAAACACCTATAAAACGACACAAAAGCGCGTAGTCTCCGAATCTCAAGGAAATACGAAAACTAATGCAAAAAGACTAAAAAACACAAGACTCAACTACGAAAATCAATTTAAACTAACCTATCTAGACCCTAGAAATCTACCTAAAAACGCGGACATCAAAACACCCCATACTTAGACTTGCTTGTCCTCAAGCAATAATCATGCAAATCAAGACCAATAACACAATCTTCAAGCATAGCCCTTGTCAAAACATTTTAAACACAAGTGAAAAAGATAGACAAGTAATTTTAACATCATCACATATGTATGAGTCTCAAGCAAAGCAATCACAATCCAACCTCACAAGGGATATAAATGTGTTTCTCTCTACTCTCATGTGTTTAGGCTATCAAATCAACTCTCATCTCAATCTTTATGCAACATCTACTTTATCATTGAGACTTATATCACCAATCACTCTACCTAGAGAAGTCAAAACACATCAATATTCATAAGAACTTAGGCTCAATGAAATCTTCATAGAAGACTCATTCGGCCGGGTTGTAATGGGGCTTGGTAATAACATAAGGTAGGGAGTTGTTTGGCCATGTGGTGCTAAATCCGGGAATCAAACTTCTAAATACAACACTTCAAACCAAATCAACTCACTTCTTCACTTTCTTCACTTTTCAACTCATAACCAAACACTTCAATGAAACTCACACCCATCAATTTCTAACCCAAACTCCCATAATACAACTTAGAAATACTAGGAATTCTTGGCTTTGCACTTATATATTTTTTTTCTCTTGTTTTTCTCTCTTCTTTTTTTTTCTTTTTCTTTTCTGTTCGAGCCTGCTGAGGGTCGAGGTCGACCCCTGGGGGGGTCGATCCTGAGACCACAATTTCACTAGGGGGCGCGAGATCGACCCATATGGGGGTCGATCCTGAGGGCTTTTGGTCGAGCTCTTCTTTCTCTTTTTTTTTTTTTCCAATTTTCCAACAATGTGCAATCCAAGCCAAGAATCCTATTACATTTCACTTTAACAAGTTGTTTTCTACCCTTTAACCATGTCACCACTTTCAAACCCAACACAAATGTCACTCAACAAAACTTATTCCCAACACAATCTAAGTTCAATTCCCGGAAGAGGGTCAAGCTAACAAAGGCTAGGGATAATTTTTGTGGAGCTTCAAACAAAAGGCTAAGGCTAGAACGGGGCTTCAAGCAAAGATAATTCAAGGTAGGCATGGAAGAATATAGCTAAAAATATAAGTTCTTAATCACAATCAACATGCATGAACAATCTCATAGCGGTTTCAAGAAATAGATAACCATATCAATGGCAAGAAACATATGCATAAAGAGAGCAAAATCACACAAACAAAGAAGAGGGAATCAATGGTGTTCTCCCTATAAGGCCAAAATTCTCACTAGGTAATAATTTTGTTGGATTGCCACTACTTTCACTCAAGACACATATGCTCAATTTCATCACAAGTCTCATTCACAATCAAAAGTAATTTCTCGAAAACATGAGCTACGCTATCCAATTATGCCAAAGGAATTACATGATAAGCATGAAAATTAGTTTTCATCATAGGACATCTAAGATGGAATGCTCTTCTATCCTAAAACAAACAAGGAAGCAAATATTTTTTGAATTTTTGACATTTTTCAATTTTTTTGGATTTTGGACATTTTCTAATTTTTTTGGATTTTTTTAGGCTTTTCTCTTAACAAACAAACTTACTAACAAAGCAAACAAACAAAGACTCAATTATGTACAACATGTGAGATTTCTTCTTCCCCACCCCATACTTAAATCATGCAATGTCCCCATGCATGAAAACATATGAAAAAGTAAAGAGAAGAGAGGAAGAAAACTCACAAAGACTCTTAGAAGCTTGATTGGAGATGGAGATCCTCATGGAGGTGGAGGTGCGTCTTGTCCCGTCTTTTTGAGCTCATGTTTTGCAATTTAGAGTCCTGCAAAAACATCACAAAAATCCTATCCCAAGCCAAATATATCCTAATCTAATCTAAGGAAGGTTAGAAAATAAAAACAAAAATCTAATCTAAAAAACGGAAAATCAAAAAGAATGGAAAAAAAAAAAGAAAAATTCAATCTAGAAACCGGGTTGCCTCCCGTAAGAGCTTTTTTAACGTCATGAGCTTGACGAGAAGTTCCTTAGCTCAATCCCTATGATCGGACATCGTCAACGCTCTAAGTAACCTGTCAAAGTCTTGTGAAGACACCTCATGAAAGCATAAGTAGCATATTGATAAATTGAAAAAAAATGATATAGCACTCAAAGATCGTTTCAACTTATCAAAAGCACAAGAATAACTTCCGTGAGAAGGGTTAGGATAAAACCAACTTGGTGGGTGCGGTGGTGCCTCACAATACTCAACAAAGGGATCCTTGTAGGTCCATAGCTCCTTGCGTCCTATCTTGAAAGGAAAATGATAGAATTTGTAGGCACCTTCAAGCCTAGGGACCATGATTGACTTAAGAAAGTCGAAAGGACCCACGGTAACGATCTTCAACTCTTCATGCTTGGCCCGCTCTTTGCTAGCATCCGGGGTCAATAAAGGTACAAACCCGACCACCAACTTCACATTCCTCCACGAGTGGGTTTGGTTTTAACGTTGGTAGCAAAGACCCCGTACATCCTTCATCCTCTTGGCTCTTAACCTCCTCAGATTCAGCTTCACATAGCAAGAGACTTCCATCCTCAACTTGGGTCTCGGCTTTGTTTTCGTCGACCTCCTCTAGCAAGAAATTCTCTTCCGGATCATCCTCCAAATTCTTCATCTCCTCTTCATGGATCTCTTTCAAAGCATTGTCAAAGCGGACCTCTACTTTCTCTTCACCACTAGAATAAGATATGAGTCCCTTCTTAATATCTATGGTAGCTCCGGTCGTGATGAGGAATGATTGGGTTAGAATAAGTGGAGGACTTGACTCGGATAAAGGCTCAATATGCTCAATCGAAGGTTCCTTAGCCGTCTTGGATAGGAAAGGAAGCGCCTTTGTTGTCGAAGAAGAAGGAACAGACTTCGGTACTCCGGGAAGAGGGTCGGCCACGACCTGATGATGGTCGGTGACGACCTCTTCCGTAGTGGGGAGGGGGTTGGTGTCGACCATGTGGGGGTCGGACACGACCTCCACTGGCCTGGGTCGGTCTTCTTCATCCGCCGTCTTCTTACTCAAATCTTGCTCCGGCAACTTCTCTCCACTCCTTGGGTGAACCGCATCAATGAGACCTCTCGGGCTCTCCTCGGGGTGGCCCGATAATTGCCCTTGAGGTTGTGGAATTTGAGCCGCTAGATCACCATGCTGGGAGTTGTCATCCTTCCTCCATGAGTCAAATTCTCTGTTTTGAACTCCATTAAGATCGGAGAAGACTTCATGGATTCCTTCCATGAGTTTTTCTTTCAGCCCTTGCACCCATGATGGTTGCTCTTCATAGCTAGGAGAGTCATAATAACCCCAGTTGGGATAATCATCACTCCTCCAATAGGGATCCCAAGTATAATAGGCCTCTTCAAATTGACTTGCATAAGTATGGCGTGGTTCATAATAACCCCAATTGGGGTAGCCTTAGGCTTCCCGTTCTCTTTGACTTGCATAAGCCTCGGCTTCTCTTTTTCTTTGGAGGTTTAGCACTTGAAGTTCAAGATCGGCCAACTTTCTTTCAAGGTCCTCAAAGGTCTCCATGGCTACATCTAACCTAAAAACAACAACAAAAACAAAACAAATCAAAAACACACAAAGGGTTTGGGCTAGTCCCTCACCCAAATATCAACTAAACTAGGCACTATTGCACACTCCCGGCAACTGCGCCAATTTGTTGAAGGGTTTTTCTTGAACAAATAAATTTGTATTCAAGACCCCGCTAAGTATAGCGAAGTCAGGATCGTCCACGGGAGTGAGATTAATGCTAAGTTTAGTCGATAACTACGAAAAGCAAGAAAAACAAGGGGAAAAACGACTTCAGGCTCGACCCAAAGAGGGTCGATCTCGACCCTAGGGGGGTCGATCCTGAGAGCTAAGACACACGAATCACACAATTCACAAGCAACTAACTCGAACTCGACTTAGGGAGTCGGGGTCAAGGCAAAAGATACGATTTTTAATCAATATAAAAGGCAAATCCTAGGGCTAAGGCTACCACAACAACAACCATACATGCTTTTGACAAGAACTCACAACTATCATGCAATCTAGATCATAGAAAAGTTAACTTTCGCAAACAATTCAAGTTATTCAATCAACCTTCGCAAATCAAACAACTTTCTACCTATCCTTCAACCTAGGAATATCAACTTTCGCAAATAATCCTATTAGATATAATCAAGCAACTAACTTTTCACTTTCGCTAATTTTCACCAAGGATTAGGCACAAGATAGGTTAGATATGATCATCAAGCATTCAAGTCATGAATTCAAGTTTTAAACATGCATGATTGTGTTGGGTTTTTGCCCAACCCTAGAACTTAAGAGGACTACTCACACATAGCAAAGAAGAACAAGGAAGAAGAAGAAGAAGACATCATCAAACCAAACTTAGATTCAAATAAAAACCAAAGATCAATCTTACAAACCTCAAACTTGCTCTCCAAGTCTTCTCCCAAATTCTCCAAGTCTTGATCGAAAATTGAAATCTCTCCCAAAACTATAGGTTCAACCTCCTTTTATAGACAAAAAGGAGTCCTAATCTAACTAGGAAACACAAACAAAACACCTTCCTAAAATACAGATTCGGAAATTTCAGCTTGCAATCCGGATAGAAGGAAGTCGGTCACGCGCGATCGACCCTCAATAGGGTCGATATCGACCCCTTCAGGGTCGATCCTGAGGGCTTTAATTCCTTGCATTCCAAGTTTGGTCAAGTGGCTCGAGGTCGACCTCCTTGGGCTCGATCTTGAGGTCGATTTCTTCACTTTTCCTCTTGATTTTGCTTCTCTTTAGCTCTTCTTCTTGGCTCTTCCACTTGAATCTTCCTCCTAGCTCATCCATCCTCTCCAAGTCTTGCTCCAAACTCGTCTTCAAGCTCCAAAACACCTATAAAACGACACAAAAGCGCGTAGTCTCCGAATCTCAAGGAAATACGAAAACTCATGCAAAAAGACTCAAAAACACAAGACTCAACTATGAAAATCAATTTAAACTAACCTATCTAGACCCTAGAAATCTACCTAAAAACGCGGACATCAGCACCCCTGGCTTACGCAAAGGGGGTGCGCCCGAAAGACCCAAAGAAAAGAAAAGAAAACTGAAATTGAAACTCAGTTATGTGCCAAACTTAACTGAATTTAGTTAAAATGCACCAAAATTGATTTAGGGGAGCATTTCAACTAAATTCAGTTATGATTGAATAAACCTTCACGCTCCATATATATGACACGCTCCATATGTAAGTGTTTCTAAAAATAACTTCATATGACAAAAAACATTAAACAAATGTAAAACAACTTCTAAAAATAACTCCATATGTAAGATTTTTAAATATACAAAAAACATTAAACAAATGTAAAATATTTAAATATTTGAATATACCTACATATTAGTTGGGACATCAGTAATATGTAGGTATATTCAAATACTTTACCTACATATTAGTTGAATAAACCTTCACGCTCCTAAAAGAGAGTGAGATACACGTGTTTGGCCATATCAACGAGTAATGTCCTAATAGGTCACGAATGTTAAGTTTAGGTGTCAAATTGGAAAAGTTGAAAGTTGAGAATTCAAAATGATTATTCGTCGCAAGTTCAGGGGTCTGCATATGTATTTAGCCATTTAGGAATCAAGTATATTGTTGATTTCAACCCCTAAACCCTAGAAAAAATAAAATTGGTTCATGCATTTTTCTTTTGCTTTTGTCATTGTTAATTTGAAACCATTAAGATGGCAAAATTGGACAAGTTTGTATGGGGATGAACGAGTTTGGCCGAGGGTTTTAAAAGAAAAATTGTTTCACGTCTTAAACATATAGAGAAGAATGAATAGAGTGTATAGTTTAACTTTGATTATTTGTTTATTTATTTAGGAAGATGGATATTTTGTCATTTATATCAAAATGTTGTCAAATTTACCCATTTTTGTTGATGCAGCCCGTGCACCCATGACTTCGAAGGAAATCGAGGACTTAGCTCACACTCCATTCGAAAAACAAATTATAAGAGATTGAGCTAAGAAATTGTGACAAGCTACATGTGCTTTGTTGGCTATGATTCTAGCCAAGGTTAACGAGCCAAAGAAGCACACGTGGACAACATCGATTCATCATGTTCACGCCTAATTGAGTATGCGTATCATTCTTTCTATTTAAAGAATTTCGAACAATTTAAAGTTATTTTTAGAAGTTTGTCAAACACTTACATATGGAGCGTGTCATATGAAGTGTTGGGTGTGTTTAGATAAAAAGGAGTGTTTTCAATAGTTTCTATCGTTTATTTTGATTCTATCTTTCTAATAGGATAAGTTGTTAAATTGGATAGCAAATAGATCAAAAACTTTGCCTTAAAATTACCGTTGTATACCTTTCAATCAAGTTAGATTAAATCTTCTTTAGAATTGGACTTGAGAGTTTAATTCTTGGGAAACTAATACAAATTTATATCGTCTCTGTTTAAACATCATCCAACATCCCTCGACTTTCACTCCTTTCAATCCCTCGAATTCTCTTTGATGAGCATGAAACTCATCCGATGATTTTCATGGCTTACTCTCTTGCTCTCTCTTTGGATTGTTGTGTTTGGTTTTATTCGTTCCTTAATTTTTATGTTGAGTTCTAATTTTGTGATTCTATTTGATTCGTAGGACTACGTGAGAAGACGAGTGGAGAAGGTGTGCCTAGCCTTCGCCTCCTTCGCCTTAGTTGCAATCCTTGTTGGTTCGTGCCAATCCAAGGGCACGCTCGGGCGTTGTCGCTAGTTCTCTCCAAAGCCTTTGCTCATGTCCTATTGTCAAGTTCTCTTCTTTGACTTGCAAGTTTGTGTTGAAAGGTGAAAGCTTCGAAGAAGATCTAGTATGGATGTGGGTGTTAAACATATTGATGGCAAGCTGAAGCGACTACCATGCAATCACATATCATTTGTCAGCTTAAATTAACTACACTTTTCTTTTTTATTTTTCCACCAAATCAATATGTTTTAAATCTACCATACACTCTTCTAATTTGACAACTGAAGTGTGTTCCCATCAACTCAATGTGTTTTAGATTAAAAAAAAAACTAACATAAATTATTTTTTTTGAGCTCAACATAATTATTTATATTCATTGCACCATATTTTCAAATTTACTATTTTCTTAAAAAGATCTTATCCATCTACTTAAAGTGATTAATGCTTTATATGACTTATTTTTTTATTTATTTTTTTTGATCGAATTTATATGACTTCTTTCATTCCTTCTTAGAGGATTGTTTTATGTACTTTTTCTTTATCCTTATTTTTCTAATCATATAGATTATAAGCATTTCTCCGAGCGTTGACAATGTGTATAGAGACTCATGCGCAAATTGGATCGTTTGTGCATTTACTCACTCTAAGAGATTTTTTATTACTAATACATTTGTTGAGTTGAAAGAATGGTACATACATCATATTCGATCACTATCAAATAACATATACAATAATCCTATGTAGGTATGATGTATACATGATGAACAAGGAAGGGAAGGGGCAGAATAGGAGTCAAACATGCTTCTTCTTGCCTGCAAGAATGGGCTGAATTTGCAGCCTCCTATTAAAAGCTTCATTGAAGAGAAAGCGCGTCTGGAAGGCGGAAATGATGGGGAGCCACGCCAAAAACGCAATAGGGAAGAAGAGAACGACGCCCATCCCATAATCATAAGCTCGAGCGAGGACCAACACGAAGTTCCAGAGCCCGGGGCAGCTTCTTGCAATCACCGGTCGAGCCGCCTGCGAGACGTGCAGCAAACCCCACCCCGTAGGCAGGAACCCGAGACAGCAAACGACGAGGTCCATGACCGACAAGTGGCAGATGGCCGAAAGAGTGGTTATGGTGGCTATAACCCCCAAGAACAGCGACGCCTTGAACAGCCTGAACGCAAACTGATGGTTGTCGCTGAGCCAATGCCTCCCGACGTTCACTACCTTCACCAGCAGAAAGACGACGAGTATGACGATCCACGAGAGCACGTAAACGATCAAGTTCTTGCTATGCCTCGAGATGTCGAGGTGGTACACCAGCCCGTACTGGTACATGAAGAACCTGACGGAAAGGAGCGCTTCAAACACCCTCGAGCTCAGGTTTGAGGGCCCCTGCTGCTCGTTCCACCACGTCTCCCAGCTCTTATCCTGGGGGATCCCGATCCCGCCTTGATGCCGTATCCACTTGTTCCAGTCCTTCCAGTCGTCCACGATGCTCTCCCAGCTGAACCCCGATGGATTGAAGAGGAAAGGAGCGAACAGCCATGCAAGGGACATGAACCAGATGGCGTACGTGATGAGCACGTACGCCATGCTACTCTGGAAAGTTGACCTCCTGAAGATGTTGTACACCACCAGCAGGATCATCAGCTCGAATCCTTTAACAAAATGGCTTCTGGAGTAGAGGCGGTAGTTTTCGGCAAAGGTGGCGTGAGAGATGACCACTTTCCGGCCTGTGGGCATGTACCTGGCCCCGCCATGTAGGATGGTGCGCCCATAATAGTGGGATTTTGTCCCGAAGGAGAAGGTGAAGAAAACAGCGGCCAGCTGGAGCTGCATCAGGACGAAGTCTTTGAGGGCCGCAAGTAAGCCTTTTTCGAGGGCGAGCTCCATTACCATGGGGAGGCCCGTTAGGAGTCCCAGCTGGATAAAAGATTGAGACGCCAGAGCCGTCTCAAGTGATTTTATGTTGCTCAGTCTCGCTTCAAGTAGCAGCGCCTTTTGAAGCCCGCTCAGAACCAGGTACAACTGCCCGTACAGGAACACATATATTGCAATAACCGATATCTGCAAACCAAAAGTGTTAACTACAACATGTATTCATAATTTATCGAATCACTAAAGTTAAAGGGAGTTATGATCGGAGGAACAGAAACAAGTACTTACCAGGCTGTTAATGTAGAAGCCGACAGTGGTGAAGTAGCAAGATAGCATCCGGAAAAAGTCGAACCCATGTCCAAGGCGGTGGATGTCACGGCTTAGAGTTTGTTCGCTATTTCCATTGCCTACTTTGGCTTCAAACTTCGAGATTTGGTTGAGCCCTACGTCACGCCCTTTGCCAACTTGCATGTACTCGTGGTATGTCACATATCCACGCCTTAGCACTGAATTAAATCCTACAAGCTTACAATTTTTCAAGTTTACTGTCTATCCATCCTTGGTTTTATTCTACAGGGTATTTTAATATGTATATGTATATTAGTTCCATACCAGCAAAAACATCTTCGCTCAGGTTTATTGTCCTTGAGGCCTTGCTGACACCGCCCCTTGTGATGTGAAATACCCTGTCGAATAGATCCGGATGGCCGTAGTGAAACCGTACCCTGCATCCGATCCGGCTAATAGATTTAGAAGCTGCAAATAAGTTGATAGTACCCACTCCAATGATGATCATTTTGTGTACCTGAGAGGAGTTGTCAAAAGCCTTTGCCCTATGGTGACAAAGCTTGTCTCCTGATAAGACATGAACCACGCCAGGGATGAAACACTGCATTCAGTTTCCAAACAAAAAGTGAACGTTAAAATGCAATTCAGCTGAAGATGATGAAACACTAGTGTTTCAGACGGGTTTTTATTAAAGCATATATAAAAGATACACAAGCCAGACCTTCCCGTAAATATGTGCTCCCTTAATCCAACTATTGTGGGTGGTCGACCTTGTTGTCGGAGAAACTCCTGCAGAAGATTTCTTATTTTCAGAGCTTCTTCCAGGTAGTTATCCTGTCGCGGCAAATGGTTAAAAGAAGAGATCTTGGTAGAAGAGACTTCAAAAACCCGAGAACAGTCTAGTCTAAGAAAGAAACATTACTTGGTTCATATCAATTGTTTGAAGTGCTTCTCCCCGAGTGAAAATTATAGCGTGATTTTGGTTCTCTGGCTTTCCTTCTCCAATATTAGGTGGACCAGGAAGCTTTATGCGATAAATTTCCTACAGAAGAATCAATTAAAATAAATGTAAGTCCTACTAGCTACTTAGATCAGACAATGCAATTTCACAAGTGATACGAGCAAATTGGAAATTTCCAACAATAACTTGATTATTTTCCTTGCATCTTCATTGGTAAATTCGTGAAGTTTGAGCTGAGAGCCGCAAATCAAGGCTTGAAATGTAGCATGGAGAAGGTATAAACAGAGAAAGATGACAAAGTAACAAGCTAACAGGATGAATTAGGCCCTCACAACTAGAAAGTGTGAAATCAGCCCTCAACGAACACAGCCTTATTAATGACATAGAATGTCATTTGAAAATCAAGTACAAAATGTTAAACTCTTTATTTTTAAATGTCTAAATCAGATGAATGTTAATCTTCTAAACTCGAGATAAATCTTTCCTACACAATTATGTTTGAGCCAGGAACCAAGTGCGAAAAGAATATAAGAGAAGCAAATGCTACAAGTTATTGGACAATGGACAAGGCCATGGCCACAAATTCAAAACTGATGTGACAAAGATGGCCTCATGCATGCAAGTACAACTTTCTGAAAAAGGTGACCATTGTTTTACCTTTTGATTAAAATACCTACATATTCAAGGAGGGAAATGAAATCTTTGCAACTTCCAATTACCTCATCATGACCGTTCACTGCCTTCACTAAGATAGATGAATAGATCTCAGGCCTCTTTCTGTCGCTGGTTACTTCTTTCTCCTCAACATATGCTACACGTAGAGATGGATACCTACATAAGAAACAAAACAGACAGGTATAGGTTTATATAACGCTCCATGCCATACAAGTCAAACATTGAGCGAGTGTGCTGTACTGCTATAGTACCTATTCATCAAATCTTGTATATCCTCTGCACGTGGGTCCCCACTGATTTTTTGCGCTCCATACATTTGACAAGAGACCACATGAGTGAATTTCATGTCACACAATGCATCCAGTTGAGCAGCATATGCATCGTTTCCTCTTTCGAAGGCTTCGTAGCCTTGCAAAATATCTATTTATGGACACACACAGTGTTAAAAAGAGCAAAAATAGGACTTTCAAATGTGATCACTTTATTTTGGGTGAGGGCATTGCCCAAGATAGCCGAACCGGAGACCTCAAGGTACTAACCTTGAGGCTTAACCGCTTGCCCAAAGGCTTCAAATGTGATCAATTGAGTTTATGCATCCAAAAACAAAGATTCAGAATCCAAACAAACCTTCATCTTCAGCCATGTCAAGAAAAGCTTGTAATTTCAAGGCCTTTCTGTAATACATCATTCCTCTAACTGCAATGACAAGACAAGTGAGAGAACCTTAGCATGACAAAATCCAACTGCTCGACTCGCACCACACAAGAGGTTATTAAGAGTATAGCTTGCCTGTTCTACTCAATGTCTGCCCTCTGAATGACGTCCAATCTCTTAGCTCCTCCATTTTTCCATTAGCCTCTAAATCTTCCAAATTTTCACAGCCCATGCGCTCCAAAAAGTTCTTCCATTCATCTAAATGAGGGAAAATTGCGTAGTCACACATTAAAAAACAGGATATATTTTCCAAATCACATGATAAAAAACTAATTTGTAATACCTGGATATATCTTTTGCATGTAAAAGACAATGGAAACATGATCATTGCTTAGCATAAGCTCCTCAATTGAAAATTTAACTTCCTCTATGTAGTGTGGAGTCAAAACACTGTACCCAAAAAATTAGGGGTCATTATGTGTTGTTTCGGCATTCAAACAAGTTCATTTAAATCAAGCTAAGTTGTGATAGATTTATTTCAGTGCATACACATACACCACACAATGTTCAATCCTTTTCAAGATAAAAATTGAGACTAGCTAGGCCTTGCTACACTTGTATGTAAAAAGTACTTCATGGGAGAAAGTAGTGTTTTTTTGCCATTAAAAATGTAAAACAATAAAGAGATTGCACTTATTTCAAGAGTTTTAAAAGTAGTTTTGGGAAAAAAACATATACTTTTTGACTTGCTCTCGAAAATCTTACGCTCACTAAAGCTCACTGCATGGATTAATAACCAGAGCAATATTTAGGCTTTATTTTTCTTTATTTCTATCATGTAGTTATTTTGAAAAGGTACTTATTTTGAACCTTGAAATATGTGAAAAAAATAAGCCTCAATCCAGTTCTCTTAAAAATATATGCATTTAATCATTGATTTTTTTTTTTTGGTCAGACATTTAATCATTGATAAACTTGTGTGTTAATTGGAGTGAAAACATAAAGAATGACATATTTCAGAATTTTTCCTTCTTTCTTTATGAAGAAATTACACCATAATAATTTTCAATATTAGACAGCATAGGATGATAAAATTTGAATGGTACTTCTTCTAGCACAAAACACGTAACAGCCCAATGTTCACCAACAAGTTACCAATGTTCACAAGCAACACAGTCAGAATGTAGAAGTGTAGAGCAATGAGTGCCTAACCTGAAGGACAACATGTTGCGAATCTTTGGAGCTTGAGGCATATTCATGAAAAGTGAAGTGGCAAAGAAAGAGATGCGCCTTCGTGCCTCTATGTTTGTAGGAATATCCATAGCACTGTCTTCCACGGTAAGTAGAAGAAGAAATCGTTTGATCTGTGATAATTGACATGACATCAGCTTGCTCTATCTTAGACTTAGCATCAGAAAGCAATTTGTTAAATAAATTTAATCTAGGTCAACTGCTAAACAATTAAACCTGGATTTGGAATCTCAAGTAGAAGCTCAAGTGAAATCATCAGGCAAGGAGAAAAAATATTCTACCTGTTCATGTAGAAGGGTACCGTCTGCTAACGGAAAATGAATGGACTCCCTTGATGCAAACAACTGTGGGTGGATTTCTCTCCTGAAAAATACTCCATTCTCTCCAGTATTATCTGGGTAAGCAGTAAGTACATCCACCATTCTGCATTTATAAAGACAGCAAAGGAATAATTAATACATATATGGCCGTCGACTATACAATCCAAAACCAATAGATCAAGATCAAGCGGGCCAGTTATCAACCTGGAAGCCTTGGTCATCATATCACTGGTCACAAGCTCAAAGATATCTTGAAGTGCTTTTACCACTTCAGCATGGCGAAGCTCATTCCCCTCAACCTTAAATGATTAGCAAGATGGCTTGATTCAAGAGAAACAAACAATGGAAAGTAATTAAAAGCTCTCAAGGCATCACAAAAAACAGCCATTACCAGAAGCCTAGCGAATTCAATGCATTTATCCCGGAAGTGTGGTAGCTCAGCCATTCGTATATCTTCAAGAAGACTTGACTTTTGAATGCTTCCCTCAATTTCATTAAATATGGCGGAAATGACCCTGGGGCCGGAGCAATGATAAGGAACATAAGCTTGAGATTATGGAGACTCTAAGACCAAGTGAATTATTCAAACATGCTCTTTTTTACCTTTTCTCAAGCTCCCCAACAATCACAAAATGAAGAATTTTCTTCAGGGAGTCATAGCATTCCTTTACTGCACAGGACATATGAATATCTTTCCCAATTTTCTTGAAAAGATCTTCATCCTTCCCCACGAAATCCGTTGCGATGCTCAACGCTGTTGAAAACTGGCATAGCATGCTTAGAAGGTTTTTAACTAGGCCAATTTACAAAGGTATTATAGTAATCAAATGCAAGCACCTTACCTTATTTGCCAACTGAAAGACGGGCCACTTAATTTGACCGGAAGCTATATCTGATGACAAAGGTATTAGCATCAAATCCATCTCCCTGTTTATACAAGAATTAGCCTCTCATGGGTTCTGCTTCCAAACTGCAATAAACAGATTCGCATAGCAAAGATCATACCTGCTGCTTATTAAGTCCTCTTCTCTAAAACTGCTGATGATTTGGTTCCAGACAACCACAAATTTAACAGTAGCATTCTTATCATTTCCAGTATCCTGGAACAAGAGAAAAAATGATTTCTTGTGGCAGAGATGTAAATAAATATTAAAAGTGAACTTTAAAAGCTTGTACCTTTCGGAATGGAAATGGAAAAGAATGGTTTGGTTTTCCCTTATCATTTTTATGAACTGGAGGGTTCAAATGAGCACTAAATCCTGATGGCAAAGAAGGAAGCCTACTTCTCAACATTCCTAGAGTCCGTATCTACACAGAGAAAGGACATATAACTACCAGATGATGTATACAACATACGCAGGAGATTATACACTAGAGTAGGCACAAGAACCAACCTCACCAAGATGATGCAGAATCCCATAAAGTCCGCCAAATATTGTGCAGAAAACAGAATACCATATTTGAGTGTCCATAAAATACACCTGAAAAATAAAAAGAAAAATAAAAAATCCTACTTTATCTCAGTAACACTCAACCAACTTTAAGCTTGCTCAAATAGATGGACACTCCAAAAAGATTGAACCGCATGCCAAATTCATTAACGCTCACCAATACGATGGGGGCCCAAACAGCCACGACAGCGCCAAAATTGTTCTTAACTGAAACAAAAAAAATCCCTCAGTATGTAATACTAGAAACAGACTGATACAAATAAGATCAGAATGTAATAAAATTACCTCCAGGAAGAAGGTCGTGCCACTCATATCTTTTCACTCCAATTCTCAAGATTACTTTTGTTGGTTCTATAAGTGGTTTTATCTGCAAGCTCCAATAGCAGCATGTCAATCTATAGCTCTATGTCATATGTAGTTTAAGACTAAGTTTCCTGATTACAGGTGTTATTTTTTTGATGTGTTTCAATATGATATAGGCCTTGATGCACTTTTGGCCAAAAAGTACTTTCTTGTGGAAAGTATACTTTCTTTGCCTCGAAATATGTGCGTTCTAGTTGTTTTTTACGGATTTCGAGGCAAAGAAAGTATACTTTCTAAAAGAAAGTACTTTTTGGCCACAAGTGTAGCATGGCCATAATTGGTGAGACAAGTTTATGTTTTCACTACCGTAGTAAACACCTATGTTTTCAAACCTATCAGCTCAAAAGTGAAAAAAAATATTAAAAAGTTTTATCAAAATGTGTCAATATTGCCTGGCAGAAAAGATTTATATTTACAGACCTCGAAGTAATAGCTGAATGAAAGCTTGCTAAGCAATAGTAGCACCCAAAACACTGTGTACCTACAAATCATTGGCATAATCTTGTAAACACATTACAAATGTGGCTAGAAAATGACTAGAAAGCATACGGTAAAAAGAATATGTACTTAAATATAGAAACTTGATCTTCCTGGATCCCTCGTCCTACGTATAACCTAGGCTACAAAAACACAAGAAAAAAAATCTCAGAAAAAAAATCTCAAAGATAACAAGACTGCAAACAAAATCATGTCAATGTGGAAAGAGTGGAACCTCGTGCAGCTGCATAATTGCTTGATTAGCACCCCCACGATGAAGGGGTAAAATATTATAGAGTTCGGAATTTGTTTCAATGCTATCTCGGTCAGCAAGAGCCTGTTAATTCATGAGAATGCATGAGATAGATCAGCAAGGAATTGATGTCGAAATTCTGAAGGACCCAGAACCATAAAGCTGGCATTCAGAATGTAGGGCAAACCTGATGACCTGCTGCACTTGTAACAGTCTGTAACACTTCAAACAATGCAGAAGCAATTGTGCGCGCATTAATCAACTTCTCCCTGCAACAATATTATATTTGATTGGACCGCGTACTAAAAAATTGTACTCATGATTGTGATTGAAGGTGAAAAGAAGAATTTCTTTTTTACCGATATGCAAAATCATGAGTTCCAGTATGCTTGATGATGTATTCTTTATAGCCATTGTAAACGCGTCTGAGTTCACGTACATCACTCTTTGCCTTGCGATTCTCAACAGTAACTTCCATATCCTACTCGTATAGAGAACGCGGGAAGAACACGACAAAAATTAACAAATAGATAACTTAAATTTGTTCAAAATTAAGAAGTATGCAAGTTGGTATACCCGTTCGAGGCGCTGAAGAAGAGCAGTTTTAAACTGTCGAACACCACGGCCCGTGGAGTTTCGGTCCATGATATGCGCTTTGACGAAGGCATGAAAACGGCCTGCGGGGAAAAAGACCCTTTACTGGGGAATAGCCAATGGCAATAGCAACATCATCAAGTATGATTGAGAAAGGCGAAAGAGTATTTGAGCGTACATAGATAGGCGACTCGGGGCTCCTCGGCCTCAAGTTGATTGGCAACACGGAGAAACTTGCGAATCTCGGAGCCGAGGGTGACAGGCAGCCTCTCACTGTCAAAGGGCTCGGCCACGTACTCCTGCGCTTGCCTGTAAGTGAGGCACCTCGTGAAGGGCACTTGATCCTCCGAGTGCTGTTGCTCCCTTTCCGCTTCAAAGAACCGCTCTCCTTCGTCTTCAACTTGATGGATAATAGGCTCTGCAACAACAATCTCAGAAGACATTTTGGGGCTGTAGAGTCCAAGGCGCAAACGGGAGCCCGCTGTGTTATAGTGTGATTAGGCATGTTTGCTTAACGCTGTTGTCTTTGGAATGGTATGATTTGTGGGGAGTTGCTTTTGGGGGCACTAAGAAAAGAAAAGCCAGAGATTTGCGAGAGAGCTTTATTGCTTTTCCGCTTTATTACTGTTTGGCTGCTGCTCTAGTATTCTAATCGGTAGTTGGTAGTGCTTCTTGCTTTAAGAAGATGGTACTACTGGGTAACTGAATTTGTGGGTGGAGCCGTGGAGACTGGAGACTGGAGACTGGATGGAGGGCTTTGCTTTTCGACTTTTTGGGTGGGGGAAGAAGGAGAGAACACACTGGGAAATTGATGAAATGCAAAGCCACGTGTAGGAGAGGCTGCTTTTTCCGATGTATCTTTTTGGCTGCTGTAGGAGGGTGGGAACGTCAAAAATGGAAAATCTGTTGGACGAAGGAATTTAAGGGACTTTGATTGCATGACACTAGTGTTATAACACACTTCTAAACATAGTAAATATTAATTAACTAAAAAAAAGAGTAAAAAGTAAAAATAAAAAGAGTAGGATCCACAAGAGTCTATATTAAATTGGATTTTAAAATATAACTCGGCAAGTGTGCTACAATTATTACAAGAATTAAATTGGATTTTGAAATTCAAAAATTACATTTCACTAGTAAACTATTTTTCATTGAACAATATTCAAAATTTGAGTTTGTAAATATATTATCAATTCACAAAGTATACGGTACTAGACTCCCAATTACTCTTGTTTTTTTATGAGTTAATTTAACCTAAGAGGATTCCTTTAAGGTTTATTTTGTACGCATTACTCACCCTACTACCCTATCAATCGGGTTTGTTTAGTGAATTTTGATTATTTCATATTTAAGTTGAGCATGGGATTCCTATAAGGTTAATTTTGTATTACTCACCCTACTACCCTATCAATCGGGTTTGTTTAGTGAAATTTGATTATTTCATATTTAAGTTGAGCATGAGATTTCTATAAGGTTAATTTTGTACTACTCACCCTACTACCCTATCAATCGGGTTTGTTTAGTGAAATTTGATTATTTCATATTTAAGTTGAGCATGGGTTCAGGAACAATCTAGTTTCGGATCAAGTTCATGAGTTTTGTGCTCAATCCAATGGTTTCAATTTTTTTCATAACAAATTAGTTTTTTTTCAAAATATTTGTTTATAGTATAATAATTCGATTGAACCCAATAGGTTTTAGCTTTTAATTAAGCGGGCTTGGATAAACCAAGTTCGGTTTTTCTCTTGAATCTTCGATTTTGGGATTGATTTTTTAGTCAACTCTAATATTGACAATTTTTTGGTCGAAAACTCTAATATTGACAATTATACTTCCCACTTGTGTTCTTCATAAATCGTAGGAATTAATTAACCTACCGATCGAGTATAAGAGGATACTACTGTACAAATCCTAGTTGAAGTAAAAAATTTAACAACATATGAATTACCAAATCATGACATTGTAGCAAATATTTATTTATATCAAAACTCTTACTGGACTATTGTACCAAATAACCCACTTACATATATATATGTGTTTTTGTTTTATGTTTTTTTTTATTTAGTACGGACTTGTATGGTGTAATAAACCAGTAATCTTTCAATACTAGGGTGGGTTAGTTTCTATAGATTACGTTACGTAGAACGCAAGTGAAGAGTACAATGGTCAAAACTAGTCTCAACTAAAATTTTAAGGTTGAAATCCAATCAAAAAATCGGTGGTTTAAGGAAAAAACGAACTTGATTGTTGGAACTTGAAACCCGTTGAATCGAATCAAATTAATATAATACTAAAAAAGTAAAAAGAAAATTACCTTGTTTTTGAAAAAAAACTAATTTAATCTGGAAAAAAATTGAACCCAAAACTCATGGACTAACCTGTAAATAGATTGGTACGAGCATATACTTGAGTCGAAATTGAAATGATTGAATTCGATCAAACCGACCTAATTAATAGATTAATGAGGATGGTGACTAGACCTGTCAATGGGGTTGGTTCGGTCGGGTTCGGGTCGGGTTGTCTCGAGTTCGGGTTAAAATTGGTTTGAGTCGGTAACAGGTCACGTGTCATTCGGGTCGGGTCGTTGCGAGCTTTCGGTAGAATCGGATCAACATTGAATCAAATATAACAGTAAAATATTATTTAAATAATCAAATATAACAGTAAAATATTATTTTTAAATATTTTAATAATAAAATATAACATAATTTTTAGAATAAATTTATATATATTGTAATATAATTTAAACTATAATAAATCGGATCCAATCCAATGAGTTCGGGTTTCAATCGGTCCAGGTTGAAACTGGGTCACGGGTCTAAGTTTTCGGATTGAAACCCAAAAAATTCAGGTCAAATCAGACGGGTTAACGAGTCGGATTAGCTTTTGACACGTCCGGTGACACAAAATTAACTCAATAAAAGAACTTAACTCATGATAAAATTTGAAACCGTGCATTAACTCCAGTTTATACTTGTTATATTTTTAAACTCAATTTTGTAAATTAAATCGTATACGTATAGCTGGTTAGTTGGTGGGTGGTGAGATCAACACAATTTTTTTAAACTTTAATTTAATTACTACTGTAAGTCTGTAACACAGTAATTACGATAGATGTGGGTGGGTCCGCTTAGATAATTAATGCATGTTAGTATACTTTTTTTGTTGGAAAAGAATTAATGTTTACTATATTTAGATGATGTGTGTTATGACACTTGTGTCATGCAATCAAAGTCCGAATTTAAGGTCTGTTCGGCTGCACATTAGACGATGATTGATGAAATATAAGAGCTTATTTTTGTATTGAATTTTGTGCACAAAAACTATCTAGAGCATGGAAAATAAAACCATATAATATACTTTTTCCGTTTCAAAATACATGATCATATGCTCACTTTTTCCGTTTCAAGAATGCAAAATTCCGACGAGGAAATCCGGCGGTCGGAAAGAGGACGGGAACGGCGACTGCCCGAGGAGACGGAGATTTCAGTCGAACGATCTACTATCAGCCACGTCTTGGTGATGAGTTTAAAACTGTAATTCTTTTTTTATTTTCACAAACCCACGATTTTAATTTATCTCTAAGGCCAAAAGATATTTACTCACTTAAAGACGGAACCGGTGGGTCGGAAGCGGAGCTACCCGAATATCATAACCATCATTGTCTCGTATTACAAATCATGAAGTTGTCTCACCTCACAATACTTTCGACCTAATGAAATTCATTTTATAGACAATTCTAGGGGGTTTAGCCCATTTAATTATCTTTCTATTGTTTTTTCTTCTTGATTGTCTGTGTTTATCTAGTATGTCTTCTTCCGTTGACCAATTCTTCATCCTTTTCCAAGATAGAAGTTGTTGTTAGTATAGATTTCCAGGTTCGCGATGAAGTCATTGGGTTATTGCTGGGAAGCCAATTTATTTCGTTGTGTCCAAATACACCACCAGATGGTTGCTAGTTCTGTAAACTCTCGGAGGCCCAATCTCTCTTTTAGTTCAGCCAAGATTTGTCTTGGGGTTTTCTCACTAGTATCAATGGTTCTTAACACTTGGTTCTTAACACTTAGTATCAATGGTTCATAAAATGATAGCCCGCTAAAATTACACGGCCTTTAATCTACAAGTTTCACCTCAAGTCCAAATACAAAAGCCCAAAGTGTATGCATATTTATTTCACATTCCCTCTAAAAAAAGAGTGGTAAGTTAAAAAAAATGAGAGGGAGAGACCTACGGTTACATCAAGTAACCTCTCCCATCTGCATGATGGTCAAATTAATTAAAAAAAAAGGAAAGAAAGAAGGAAAGGTGGGGAAGTGGAGTTGTGCTACGGTTACTTCCGGATGCAAATCTTTTGTTTCGGAATTGAGTTTCGTAATTGTGTTCCTCTTTACAAGTAGTCAATTTAGATAAATAAGTAAAACCAAAAAAAGGATTGATATCAATATAAAACAATCATGTTCATTGAAACACAATTTGACAACACAATTCTGAAACAAAGGATTTCCTTCCGTTACTTCCTAGCCTCTTACATTTCCATGTATATATAAAGACACAAAAGACAAAGAAAAAAAAGGGAGAACACTCCAGCAGACCAAAAAAAAACAAGAAAGAAAGTTTGAGAGAGACGTCAGTGTTAAAAAGCCGAGAGTAAGAAGACCAGAAGAAGAAGGTAGAAGATGAAACTTTCTTCTATTTAAACCTTTCTCTTTAGAGCTAATCAAAGGGTTCAAGGGGACCCTCCTAGATTTTTGTGGTTAACTCTTCTTAAACTCGTTTTTCTTAGGATTAAAGGATTCAAGGGGATCCTCCCTCATTTTTATGGTTAAACCTTTCTAAATCTCATTTTCTACATGTAAGTCGGGGACAAAAGGATTTAAGGGAATCCTCCCTGATTTTATTTTATGGATAAATTCTCAAACTTAACCTTATAAACTTTGTTGAAATGAAATTGCGTCGAAACTGTGTGAAAGGGTTCAAATAAATCCTCCTTGATGCAATTTGGTCAAAACACGTCAATAAAAAACCGACATTCAAGTGGATCTCTACATGCTGGAGAAATTGAGATCTAAGTGGATCTCTAAATGGCCATTTTTCGGACTGGTTTACAACCGAAATTTCGGACTAGAAGAAAAATTATACCAGTTGAATAATGCCTACGTTATGTGCAAATAAAAAAATCAATGAAAAGAAAAGGAGGAAGTCACCGGTGGCTAATATTCAAATATCTTTGCATAAAAGTTAAATAAAATAGCAAAAAAATGAAGAAGAGGCAAAGTAGCGTATTAAATTTTCAATCTAATAGCTTACATAGCCGACATGGGTCTTTGATTTGACTACTCACATAGGCTTTTGATTTGACTACTCTTACAAACAAAAGTAAAATTTCTCCGTCATAAAGAAAAAAAAACAATTTGGTACATATATTTGACTCTTGGTTAAACTAGTGTGGATCACTTTGGGTAGTAGATGGTTCTCTTAACTTGATTTCAAATCCCAAAATTGGTAAAATATGTATCAGAAAGTTGCATATTTATAAACAAAACTTTAATTCACCCAAAAGTTCAAACTTTAAAAATTAACAAGCTTAGATTCCCTCGAATCTTTACTTGTTAAAGATCAAATCAATGGTAGAGTTGAATCCCCTTGAATTCTTGTCTACCAATATTCAATTCAAAAAAAAATTATTAAGGAAGAGAAGAAGCATGAATTTGCTTAAGATAGTTAAAATCTTCTTACCCGAAGAATGTAGGAGAAATCTCAAAACAAGTTTGTGAATGTCACTATTCTTGATCGATATATAAAGAAAGAGAAAATGATATATTTATATCTTCCAAAATTTTAAAACCAGAGCAAGAATTAAATCTTATTGGGATCCTACAGGTTGATTATTTGTCAAAATTTTACTTAGATAGATTAATTAGGTGATACAATTTGGATCTGACGAGAATATGTAGGCATACAAAAAAGGCTAGTAAAAAAATATCAGTTTGCAAGTATGACATTTTTTATTTCAATTTGCAAAAATGCCTAAAAATATTGCGATTATGCCTAAAAATATTGCATTCATGCCCAAAATGACTCATTTTTATCAAATAAAATAAAAAACAAAATATTTTTAAAAAATTGAAAATGATTATTTTTATTAATATTTTATTTGAGAAATAAAATATTTTAACAGACTTTATTTTTTATCCAAATTTGAAAATATATATAAATAAAAATATTTTATAAATATTTTAATGTTAAAACAAGACTTCGTTTTTTGATCTATCCTTTTTAAAAAATAAAAGAAAAGTTGGAAATCTTACAAAGAAAGGCAAATAATCTCTCCGGATATAGATTTACCATCGTCTCTTTACAAAAGGGTGATAAGATATTTCGTTGTGTATGACAAGATGTTTACCGAGGATGACAAGATGAATCTCAACCTACTTTGTGATGAAACGAAGATAATAATGATCAATGTTGAAACGAAGATAATAATGATCCACATGTAGTTATGTTTTATATTTTCAAAAAATATATTCCACAATATCTTCCACCATATGTCATTGTTTTCAAAAAATCTTAATGTTACTATTTTCTTGTTTTATATTTTCTTTTTCTTTTGTATTTTTCAATTTTGTATTTAGGAATAAGTTTTAGTGAAAGATGAGAAAAATCAATGTTTTTTAGAAGAAACACATGTTTTTAACACGAAAATGATAGTATTTTACAAAAGGGTGACATGATATTTCTTTGTGTATGACAAGATGTTTAGTGAGGGTGACAAGATGAATCTCACCTTACTTTGTGATGAAATGAAGATAATAACGAAGATAATAATAATCAATGTTGAAACGAAGATAATAATGATTCACATGTATTTATGTTTTATATTTTCAAAAAGTATCTTCCACCATATCTTCTAAATATCTCATTGTTTCCAAAAAAACTCAATGTTTCAAAACTATTTTCTTATTTTATTTTTTATTTTTCTATTTTTCAATTACGTATTTAAAATGAATTTCCAGAATTTATGGATAAATATTTTTAATGTAATTATAATGATTTTTTAATACACTTCTATCTAAAAGAAAGTACAAAATAATGTAAATTTTATTGCAAAAACCCCCCAAAACAGGCTAAACAGCATGCTTCGCTATTTTTTTGCTTTAAGGGGCGTTTTTGCAAACCGTTTTTCTAGGTGGGGCATTTTCGCAAATCCCCCTATAAATAATGGCCCAAAATTAAATCAAATTGTGAGACTTTATTTCTTTCTCGTACAAGGAAAATCCAAAACTTAGCCTATTTAAGAAATCAGCCCACTAATTCAAGTATATTTCAAAAGGAGTTTCTTTTGAGTATGAAATTATTTTATTTCCCCCACTATTTATAGAGGGTTTAAAATAAACAAAGAACTATGTAAGAACTTGACGCCTAAAAAGGTTACGTAGGTAACTCGATCAAATTATATATCGAGCACAACCGCACCTATTTAAATCAACATTTCAAAAATTAGAGATGCACTAATCAAATCGTGCACGCCAAATGTGAAAGGATTAGATCACTCTTCCTAGAAGGTGGATTTAATTTTATTCACGTCATGCAAGTGATAGGTGAAATGGATCTTGATAACTCTTCCTAGAAGGTGGGTCTGGTCTCGTTTTCTCTAATGCGTGAACACATACACACAAAAAATTAAAATACATCGAACTACATGAGACTTGATTCTCTTTAAGGAGATATGTAGGCAGCCTATTAAAACATGGGTGCAACTCAAATCTGAAAGCAAACCAAATCATTTGTATTCGTACAACTTTTAATAAAAAGGGTAACAAGAAAGGGTCGAACTCCAATTTAAAAATCAAACAAAATATGTTTTGTGATTTTACATATTTTTGCTCAACAAATACAAATGTGGGATAACAGTTAAATAGCAAACTACATATGGTGAAATGTAATCAGAGCATCTATTAATTCGAGGTTGGCGAAAGAATATGAGAGAAGGGGTTATTTCGAGGTCGCTAGAAAGTATACGGAACAAGGGGTTTTCGATCTAGATCCGGCAGTTGCAAGTGAGTTGTGATTGGAGAACAAAATTTGTCATGTAGAAGGCCCAATAGTCGGTATAGCTCCCCATTCAATTCAACCCAAACGATAAGCGGCAAAGAGGAACCCGGGGAGCTAGAGTTGTTCTTCAAATGCATAAGGTTTGTAAGACCGAAGAAGCGGGAGCTGCTTGAGGTCAAGGCTATTGAAGGAAAGTTATAGATTGTAGGAGTCCAAACCATGAATTGGGGTCACGGAGAAGGAGGTAAGAGAAAAGAGCCAAGAAGCGGCGCTACCTAGTGTGAGGATTACGGGAGCCTAGAGATTGAGACCGCACTCTCTTGACGTCGGAAATCCCAATATTTGTTTTGTGGGCTTGATGCTGACAAAGGCTTGAAGTTAAAATCTGTCATAAAAACGATATCATTTTGAATAGGTTTTTTTCAAGGGATTTTGTAACTAAACGACACCATTTTATAAGTAGAAAAAAATCGAAGTAAAAGCTTTTACTTTACGATTATACACATGTACCCAGTGGTGGAACCAGAAATGTTGGTCAGATAGGGCTTGGGAGCAAGGCGATGATATGAAAGTTATTGACATATATTTTTAGTAATAAAATATTAATATATAATGGGAGAATATTTTAAATAATTAAAATAATTAATTAAATTTAATCACTCTTCTTCCAAAATAAATAATTAATAGCCTTTTATGTACAAGAAGAATAATTATATTATATATAGTACAAATAATGGATGAAAAAAATGATGTTAGTAGGATGTGAACCTTGGAGGCATGGACAAAAACACACTCTACAACCAATTGCACCAACTTTATTTTATATCCTACTTAATACTAAAAAATATGTAACATCTCAGAGGGGGCAGCAGCCCCCACTCGCCCTTATGTAGATCTGTCACTGCATGTACCCACTACCCAATATACCTTTTCCAAATTTTCCAAAAGAAAAGAAAATAGTTAAAATATCATTCCAAAATCCAAAAATCAAAACTAGCATCGATAACTTTAATTTTCCAATTTTTTTTTGCGCATAAAAACCTTTTTAGGTATGTGAGAACTTTTTTGTTATATTTTTATTGCTTTCACTTTACTATTTTCAAGTTTTTGTAATCCCTCTTTAACATTTTCCTACATCGCACTTGGAGGGAGTTGGGGGCAATAGCAGCCAATAAATAAACCTAACGAGGGACTGGACCAAGGGAGGAGTAGCCATCATGCATCAGCCAAGTGTTCTGCTGTGATACTAAAGAAACCGCATTGCTAGGGCCGAATGGAATGGACAATGGAGATCTATTTCAAATGCATCAGTTCAGTAATAGCAAATAATATTATGTACAAGTCAACATTTTTTTGCTTTGGAATATAGTTACAAGCGTTATACACATCCAAGGCTTCTCACGATTCGTCCGGCTTCGGTTCAAGAAGCACCGGTATTTTCTCCTTATGATCGCCTCGCAATACCTCCACAGTCACCTACAGTAAGACAAAGTATAGTCATATTCCCCTCCCTATTGTTCTTGGTAAAGATAATTGCACCACAAAGTCAGAGCATCAATGAAAATGAATGTAAGAGAAGAAATCAACAGCATACCGTGTCCCCCACTTTGCAGTTGTCAAGGATTCTATACAGATCGCTTCCGTTCGTAACCTTTGTCCCGTTTACTGATGTTATAATATCCCCTAAAACAAGCCTTCCATACGCGTCGCGTTTGGTTGACAGCAGACCCTGCATAAATCAGGCATTGTTTTCTTTATCCAATACAACAAGAAATCACTCCTTTGTCAAGATGAGTTTTTATAGAGTCGTACCGCTTTGCCAGCTGGACCGTCAGGCGGAGCATCTAGCACAAGCACTCCACCTACACCCAATTGCTCAACAGACTGATCAGGTGCAAATTTGATCCCCAAAATCGGTCTTGTGACTTTACCAAACTTCACCAGTTGTTCCACTATTCCTCCAACCTGAAAAAAAGGGGAAAAAAAGAAAAAAACTGAATACATGAGTGTTCAAATTTGGTCGACCAACTATGAGAATGAAAATTTCAAAGGCTAAAACTCACAGTATCGACTGGAATGGAGAATCCAACGCCAGAAGATGCACCTGATGGGGAGTATATAGCCGTATTAATTCCAATGAGATTTCCAGAGCTGTCGAGTAATGGGCCTCCACTGTTTCCAGGATTTATAGCAGCATCAGTTTGAATAACATCTTGTATCGGCCGACCAGTTGCAGCGGAGCTAATCTCTCTTCGAAGTCCACTAGGGAGATAAAACAATGTTATAGGTTTTATTTTTATTTATATCAGCACGAAGATCAAAGCCTCAAAAATGTAAATGAAATATCATATATACAGCAAGTGCTTTTTGAATCCAATGTTTTTAAAGGTAATTGTCTGTCGCTCACGACCAAAAGCGATAAATTGTCTCGAATATAAGGAAATTACACCCACCAGCTACTAAGGGTCGATTGACTAAAAAAAATCCTCACTCAATGCTATCTTTTCTTTCTTCTAACATCCACACTAATATTAACAAGGGCCAACCTAATAGGCGTAACACTGGTCACCTTCTAATGAATATTGTCAAACAAGTTTAGGGAGGAACCTCAAGCAAATGTCATTATAGTCTTAGTTTTAACTCAGATAGAATACTTGAATTGCAAGTTTAGCAGTAGGATATGCAACTTCTTACCTGATAACACCAGTTGTAAGTGTATGATCCAGTCCAAACTTCCAAACAGTTATATACCAGCACAAGAAAAGATTGTCAGTCAGGTCGGGCAGCAATAACAAAAGCAAAAGTTCAAAGATTTATTACCAACGCATGGCTGAGCAAAGAAAAGCATTATATGCAGCAAAAGTTTAAAGATTTCTTACTGGATTCCCAATAGCATATACTTTCTGGCCGACCAAAAGGTCTGAAGAAATACCAATAGGAATTGGTCTTAGCTTGTCCTTAGCTACATCAACGTGCAAGACTGCAACATCTTTGTCTCGGTCAAATCCAACAACCCTAGCCTCAAAAGTAGTCTGATCGGCAAGAGTGACCCTGTAAATAACTAGGATTATACATAAGAAACTTGGAAACAAATTTAGCCTAATTTACTTGAGTTGCAAAAACAGCATGAGCAGACTTAAGAATGCAAATATGGTATTGTCACTACTATGGTAAAAAAATTCTGAGAACTGTGTTGGATGGAACCTCTTTCTCAGATAATTCCGCAGATTGTATCATTTAACTACTACAAAAGGTTCATCCTTGTTCAGAAATTTAGAACCTTACAAATCACAAGTGCTGTAGCTAACACAGAACAATACAACTTAGATGCCAAGGTTCAGTAGCAATATTAATTCAATCACTGAATTGGGAGGCAATCAGGTAACTCCCTCCATAGGAACGGGATAGGAAACTACATGGGGATGAATCCCAGCCCCAACCCCTAAGTCAACAGGAGTTCAAGGGATCATATGGGAGAATTCCTAGAGTACCTTGTGAAATCTGATAGGATGTCTTGTTTGACATTTATTTCATTTATGTACACCTGCCATTGAGTTACTTAACACCTAAATTGGTTTGTACGAGCTAATTAAGGAAAAGGACATGTAAGCATTCCCTTAGAAACACAAGGAATTTCAACATTGACATCTGCACTTGTATAGCATTTGCATATGCAATTACAGTAGTAAATAGTTTCGTATGAGAGGTACTAGGAAAATGTAATGGGTGGAAAGAGATGATAAGGAAAGACTCCCACAATAAAGTTGAGGAAGTTGGGAATAGTAAAAGTGCCTCTTATTTGTAAAAGGAGACATGCAACCTGAATGTCCAGCACTTGGAAAAGGGTTATAGGTCTATGTTACTAGGCTGATAGTCTACTTGAATAGCGGCAAGAGTGAAGTGGACCTCAGCCTCATTTACAGCAGAGTTGAAAAGAGAAGTGTGTCTCCACAATATGCCAATGATGTCGGTGGTCATAGAAGAAAGACTGATGTATATAAGTTCTCCACCTGATCATCAGTAATCTCTCTATGAGTTCTAGTTCTACATAGGTACTTCACATGATTACAAGTCCCGGATTACGCTGCGAATACTTATTAAAGATACAATAATCAGATAAGTCCATAATTAAATGAAGTAAAATGATTATCTGAGCTGTAACTAAAAATAAACTGGAGGCTTTTGCTGAGAAAGCAGCAACACTAGCCGGTGCTCATTATAACCATGTTTTCAATCTGAAGAGCAAAGTAGCAACTCTAGCTGGACAGAAAAACAAATACTGCCTTCATATCAGAATTTCTGAGCACACATCTTTGCTATCCAAAATATATTCTACAACTAATAAATCTTAGGGTTTCTGAAAACATTTGAAGAACATTAAGCCAGTAAAGCAAAAAGCTATACATGACATTTGACCATAGGAAGTGAACAATTTCAGTGTCTTGAAAAGCAAGCTTACAGCAATGCACTTAATCAACATCTTAGGATCCAGTATTGTGTGAAAGGGTAGAGAGGCGAAACCTAAGATCGGAGGCTCCTCGAATGACATGGAAATTGGTGACAATATGGCCATCCTTGTCCCAAACAAAGCCAGACCCGGAACCCTGTGGCACCTCCAGGACATCCAAAGTGAAGGCGTCCTGCCTAAACAGAGACACACACGTCAGCACAGTCAAACCCAGTAAGATAAAAACATGATGAAAGCTCATTTGAAGAGCGAGCAATACTTACTTGGCAGCGAGATTGGTGATGTAGACAACGGAAGGGGTGTTCTCCTGAAAGAGGCGAACGGTAGCCAGCTCATCGGACTGCAGTTTACGAGCTGGGGTGACGACGAAGGCAGAAGCGGGATCCACATTCAGGACGAAAAGCGATAGGGATAAGGAGAGCGAAGTGCAGAGCACGAAGATGGAATCAATGGCGGAAGCGAATGGGGCTGAGAGCCGAGGGGACGAGGGAGGGTTAGGGCGATTCCTGTTAGCGATCGATGACGGGGAGGATGCCCAACACGAAAGGGGCTTCGGGAAACAGAGACGAGGATTGGCGGATTTCTGAGCGTAGGAGCGGGTGAGGGAGGGAGAAGAGGGTGAAAAGAAAGAGGAAACCAGTGATGAGGCAGCTGCCATGGAAGCTAGCTGCTCTGAGCTCCAGCTTTGAACTTCAATTTACTGATGCCAACACTCTATAATATATAACTAATAACTGTAATGAGTTGTTGTTGTTGTTAGCTTTGGATTTTGGCCACCAATTGGATGCAGCAGATTGAAGCTCATATCCTTCCAAGTTCCCACCTTATCCCAGCCAAAGAGATTGCCTTTTCTAACAGAATGGGTCTTGCCTATTTTGAAACCTTACATAGTTATAATTATATGAACCCTGATATGAGATTAGCCATTTGATGCTCGATCTTCGACATTCAACAACTCAAACAAGAAAAGAAACAACAATGGTAAAAAAATACAATTGAAGACAGCAACGAAGAACTAGAAGAACATGACTCAAAAACAACAAGAACAACAAGACTCGACTTAACTCAGAAATGAAGACACAACACTGAGAAGAACATGACTCAATCTAAGATCAACCAGTCGAAACTATAAGAAAACCCTTGTTGCCTTGTCAACAAGAACTCAAATGAGTGATCAAAGGCCGACATTGTAGGTCCAGCTATATTGATAGGCGATTGGAGGCGGCGCCATGGGCCCCCAAAATATAAAGGCCCCTGCATATAGTATTAGTATTACTAATAATAAGCTCATTAGTATTTAAAAAGGATCCATAATTGTAAAAAAAAAGTCCATACATTTATGGGACATAAAAAAAATTGTATTAGGAAGAAAGAAACAATTTCTTCAACCCATCTCTTCGACATCCTCCCATCTACATCAATGCCCCTTTTTCCAATCTAGCCAACCTACTCTTCAATCAATTTTACCATGGTGAGTTTTAATGTTTCAATTTTCTCTAAATAAATTTCAATTTCAATTATAGTATTTTCTTCTTCTTCCTTTCACGTCAATTTCTAATGTCTCTCTACAACTACAATTCCACCAAACCCTTGAACGGTCGGCGACCAACGTACTCCGACAGTCCAGCTGACTTCGGCACCGTCCTCACGAACCTTGCCCCGCCTTATCCCCACCGGTGACACCCTCGGCCGACCAGCTGATGTCTTCCTATTTGGTGGTGTTTTATGTGAGTTTTCCTTTGTAGTTTTGTTTCTTTCCCCCTCTTTTCTTGTGTGTTTTGTTCATTTTTAGCTTAGTTTTCGCATTTCTATGAGATTTGGAGACTATGTGTGTTTTGTAGGCATTTTGGCGAAGGATCAAGGATCTTCTTGAAGGTGGATCGATGCTTGGAGCAAGGCATGAGCTAAAGGAGGAAGAGAAGGAGCAAGCATGAAGAAAACAAGAGGAAAAGCAAAGAAGAAGAGGTGGCACGAGATGTGGATCGAGGTTAAGCTGAGCCGGGCCAGAGAACGTGATTTTGCCCTTGGACCAAGTTACCCAGTAAGTCGGGCCCGAGGTTGCTCCGTGTCGGTCCAGTCGATCGTGGCTTGGGCACCAAGGAATTGATGAGTACTCTTCCATATTTGCCCCTCAACTATAACACCCCTTTTGTTCTTCTAATTTAGGGGGATCTTAGACACATTCACACACAACCTCTCAAGACAATACTAGGAGAGAAGGAGAGGAGAAGAGAGAGATGGAGGATTGGCCAAGTAGAGAATTTTCTAGGTTTGATCGTCTAGTTAGCTTTGATTTTGGTTTGTTCTTTGGATTTGGCAAACTTGGCTTTGAGATTGTGGATTGCACTTGAGTTTGTTGAATGAAATTTGGCTTTGGTTTGAAATCAATGATGATGATTGTGATGCTTTGTGATTTTGTTGTTTTTGTTGCTTTCCATATGGAGTAGATCTCCTTGATCTTGGGTAATGGGGGAATGATCTAGCTAGATTGAGCTAGAAACCCCAATTCCATAAGTCTTGAGTGCTTGATCTAGGAACCCACTCTACATAGAGCTACAATCCCTTGCGAAAGTTGAGGATCAAGGCTTGTGATTGGCGAAGTAACGAAAGTGAAAAGCATCCATCACAAGACCTTGCATCGAAGGGGAGAAGCGAAAGCTAATCGACCCATGTTCGATGTGTAGAAGTGGTTTGGACGAAGTGAAAACCTCGTGATCCAACCTAGACCATCACTTGTTGCTTGAATTGGGGTGGAAAAAGGATCAATCTACTAGAGAAGGAACCCAAAGCCCAAGATCTAATTTTAATCATCCGAGTTCGACATTCCTAGGTACCTCGGGCCCGACTTCCATAGTATCGGTCCCGTCGTCCATCTTCCAGCCAACTCGGGCCCGACGTGACCATTAGGTCGGTCCCGGTTGTTTCTCCTCGTTTTCCTTCATTTGTGTTCTCTTTTCCCGTTTTTCTAGTATTTTGGAACATCAATCGAGTAGATTCCCCGAGTGTTCGACACCCACCACGTACTACATCGGGGTCGGGTTCAAAATGTATCTCTAGATCCTCGCATCCGTGAGCGATCAAAAGATTGGCGCCGTTGTCGGGGAAGTCTAAGTGCATTGAGTGCCAATTTATTGAGTCTTTTGTGTTTTGGTAGTGATTTGGGTGAGGGAATAGCCCAAGCCCTTTGTTGGCTTTTGTTTTTTTTGTTTATTGTCTTTGCTTTGTAGGTGCATGCGAGCTCGTTCCTCCCAAGGAACTTTTGAGCTTGAGTTTGTAAGTGATCCCGAGAGTAGCATCAAGCAAGCACGAAGAAGAAGGATGGAGAATCAAGCTCTCCAAGGTGATGATGAGTTGGCTCGTCTTAGAGCTGAGACGACAAGGTTGCAATTGGAGTGGGACAACCAAGAGACGTTGATGAGGAGAGAAAGGGAACAAAGGATGAGGGCCGAAGCTCAACTCAATGCCCTACCCCAAAATGCATGTCAATATATGCATCCGGAGTTGAGGGTTCCCGAGCCACCTATTGTGCTTCCCGAAGTTGCAAAGAACTTTGAGATCAAGACGCAATTCATCTCCCTTATCAAGCGAGATCATTTCGAGGGCCGTCCACATGAGTGTCCCATATAGCATGTCAAACGCTTTGTGGACATGTGTGAGACAATTTCAACCGATGAGGAGACTTTGGAGTATGTTCTATTGAAGGCGTTCATGTGATCTCTTGGGGGCAAAGCTGCTCATTGGCTTGAAAGCCAAGCCCCGAGATCGATCACTACTTGGCGAGCACTCCACGACTCCTTTTTGATGAAGTTCTTCCCGCCCACCAAAACTGCCAAGCTCCGAAGAAAGATTGCCAGTTTCCAACAAGGCCCGAGTGAGCCTCTTTTTGAAGCTTGGGATTGTTTTAAGGAGATGTTACGCCAATGTCCCACTCATGGCCAACAACCTTGTGTGCTTCAAGACATTTTGTTCCAAGGCATAAATCCGGCAACAAAGGACAGGTTCAACCTCCACACGGATTGTGGATTCATTGATTTGACACCGGATCAAGCATGGGAACTCCTTGACAAGCTCGCCGACTACGAAGTCATGTATGGAGTTAGTCAAGCCAACAAGGAAGTGAAGTCTCAAGGAGAAGGTGCAAGAAAGTTGTATGACCCGAAGAGTGAAGACCATGACAAGGATGTCAAGCTTCAATTTCTTGAAGGAGAGGTGAGTAAGCTCAAGAGGCAAGTCAACTACTACAAGCAAAATGCCCGAGCATGTGAAGAGTGTGGATCCTATGCACACTCGACTCAAGTTTGCCCAAATGAAAGCCAAGTGCGCTTGTCCGAGCAAATAGAAGAAGCAAATTATGTTCGTGGTAACTTTGGTGGTAAGGGCAACTACAACAAAGGATAATGGTAGGTGGAACAATGGGCAAGCTCAAGGCTACAACAACAACTTCCACCAAAATGAGCCAAGAGTGCCACAACCACCTCCATATAGGCCACCGGCCGGTTTCAATGAGCAACCACCATGGGTGCAAGAAACGAGAGAAGGATTCAAGGAAATGAGGATTCAATTCAATGAGTTCGAAGCATGAAGAAGACAAGTTGACAACCAACTTGTTCAACTAGCAACTCAAGTCCCATGAGATCACGGGAAACTCCCAGGCCGCCCCGAGGAGAATCCCCGAGTTCAACACAATCAAAATGAAGTCCAGACAATAGGAAGAGAAGTGGACGCAACTTACCCGAGCCACACGTGCATAAGAAGAACAAAGAAAGTCGGACCAACTTACCCAACAAGTCTGGTCCGAGTTGCCATAAAGCCGGGCCAGCAAGTGGATCAACTCCTCTGCCCCAGACCGAGATGGAGGGTGTGTCGGGCTCGAGTTGCCCAGACATCAGACCGACTACTTTGCCTCCACTCTGCCCCAGGCCGAGACGCAAAAAGTCGGGCCCGATGTGGCGCCTATGTCGATCCAGCCTGAAAAAGTTGCAAGTGAGATGGGCAAGTCCAAGGAAGTTGATTCAAGTAAGATTCCAAGGGCGACACCTCTTCCCTATCCTTCAAGAAAGCCAAGTGATGTAGTAGAAGTCACATTCAAGCGGTTTCTTAAGCTCTTGCAAGGCTTGCACATCACCATTCCATTCACCGACGCGTTGAGTGAGATGCCGTCATATGCAAAGTTCTTGAAAGAGATTCTAAGCAAGAAGCGGTCGATTGTTGAGATGTAAGACGAAGTCAAGACTTTAGAGTTGCCACAAAAGTTGGGAGACCCCGGCCGATTTGCTATCACAATTGGCGTGGGTTCATAAAACTTTCAAGCCTTGTGCGACCTTGGGGCAAGTACGAGCATCATCCCTTTCACCATATGGAAATCTACATCCATGGGTCTCATAGCTCCGGTCAACGTACATGAGGTTGACAATAGCGGATGGGTCTTCTATTGAGCCAATTGGTATTGTTGAAGATTACCCGGTTTGCATTGAAGGCCACTATGTTCCAATCGACTTTGTTGTGGTGGACATGATAGAAGTGCCGGGTGAACCGATTATACTTGGGAGACCTTTCCTTGCTACGGTTGGGGCAATCATTGATGTCAAAAAGGGCCACTTGTCTCTTGATATCAGGGGAAAAGAGATCGAGTTTTCCTTTATGCCAAAAGGATCCGTTCATAAGGAAGCCAAGATGGTCCAAGCTAATCAGAGTGGATCGCATTGGGAAACCGTTTCTAAAAAGCCAATGTCAAGGGGGCTTGAGTTGAAGGCCATCCCACCACCACGAGGAGTTGAGATAGAGCGCCAAGGTCTAGCCATCAACATGGTTAAGCATGAGCAATTTGAGGAAGGGATGTATTTGAAGGTGTTCAAGGCCAAGAAAGAGGAAATCCAAGCACCACCGGAACCATCTCTAGAGTTGAAGGATCTTCCAAAAGATTTGAGGTATGCATTTCTTGGTCCCAACTCTTCTTTGCTCGTAATCATAAATGCTAACTTAAATGAAGAAGAGGAGTCTAAATTGTTAGAGGTCCTAAGAAAACATAGAGGAGCTTTAGGGTATTCATCAGAGGAACTCAAAGGAATCTCTCCCTCAATTTGCATGCATAGGATTTACATGGAGGACAACCATAAACCCACTATTGAACCGCAAAGAAGATTAAATCCCAACATGTAAGAAGTGGTAAAAAGTGAAATACTTAGGATGTTGGATGCGCGAATTATCTTCCCAATTTCCGATAGCAAGTATGTGAGTCCCGTGCATGTAATTCCTAAGAAAGGAGGACTCACCGTTGTGCAAAATGAAAAGGGGGAAATGATCCCTACGTGAACCACAACAAAATGACGTATGTGTATTGATTACCGTAAGCTTAATAACTCACAATGATCATTTTCCTCTTTCTTTCATAGACCAAGTACTTGAAAGGTTAGCACAACACGATTATTTTTGTTACATCAACGGGTATAGTTGTTTTTGGCAAATCCCTATTCATCCATATGATCAAGAGAAGACGACATTCACATGTCCTTATGGGACGTTTGCCTATAGACGCATGCCTTTTGGCTTATGTAATGCACCGACAACGTTTCAAAGGTGCATGATGTCCATCTTCTCCTACATGGTTGAGGATATACTGGAAGTATTCATGGATGATTTCTCCGTCTATGGTTCCTCATTTGATTTTTGCTTAGCTAACTTAGACAAGGTTTTGACTAGATGTGAGGAGACTAGCTTGGTGCTTAATTGGGAGAAATGCCACTTCATGGTGAAGGAGGGCATAGTTCTAGGACATCTAATTTCTGGTAGGGGGATAGAAGTTGATAAAACCAAAGTTGAAATAATTGAAAAACTTCCCCCTTCTTCTTGTGTGCGTGATGTTAGGAGCTTTCTAGGTCATGCAGGACTTTATAGACGTTTTATCAAGGATTTTTCTAAGATTGACAAACCATTGTCTAACCTCTTGATGAAGGATCCGAGGATTGCATGAGTTCTTTTTGTAGGTTAAGGGACGCCTTGATTTCGGCTCCAATAATGGCAACACCAGATTGGAATCTTCCATTCGAGGTAATGTGTGATGCAAGTGATTTCACCGTAGGGGCCGTCCTTGGGCAAAGAAAGGATGGAAAGTGGCATGCTATCTACTATGCAAGCAAAACTTTGGACGAGACTCAATGCAAGTACACAACAACGGAGAAAGAATTTCTTGCGGTGGTGTTTGCATTCGAGAAATTCCGTTCATATCTTGTGGGTTCAAAGGAGGTAGTCTTCACGGACCATGCGGCAATCAAGTACCTCATGAAGAAGAAAGATGCAAAGCCAAGGCTTCTATGGTGGATGCTCCTCCTCCAAGAGTTCGTCCATAAGATCAAGGACAAAACGAGTGCGGAGAATGTGGTGGCCGATCATCTATCCCGTTTGCCCATTGAGTACATGTTGGAGATGGATGATGGCTCGACTATAGATGATTCAAGGGCGGACTAAGCTCTCATGAGTGGAGAAGAAGAAAGGAAGGACGGACCGACGAGCCCAGCAAGTCGGGCCCGAAGTCCAAAACGTTGGACCGAAGGTAGAGCAAGTGAAAGGGAGGGTAGACCGAGGTCCCCAGAGTCGGGCCCGAGTAACGTTGACGTTTGCGAAGCTCGCCCGATGTCCAACCGTGTCGGGCCCGATGAACTTCAATGTCGATCTGTGGAAGAAGGTAAGTTTTCTAACTCGATTTTCATTCCTTCTAGTTCTAAAGTGATTCATTCTTCCCTTTCTTCTATTCGTGCCGTAAGACGAGGGAATTCCCCTTGGTTTGCTGATTTTGCTAACTTTGCCGTAGGGGAAGAAATCCCACCAAATTTGTCTTATCAAGCTAGGAAAAAATTCTTGCATGATGCTAGACAATTTTTTTTGGGATGATCCATATCTCTACAAGGAAGGGAGTGATCAAATCTATACACGGTGTGTGCCAAGTGAAGGGGTTGAGAGTGGCATCCACCAATGTCATTCATTGCCTACGGGAGGTCACGCCAAGAGTGTCAAAACCACCTCAAAAATTCTTCAATGTGGTTATTATTGGCCAACCATGTTTAAGGATGTGCATGACTATGTGAAGAAGTATGAGAAGTGCCAAAGAGAGGGCAACATATCAAGGAGGAATGAAACCCCTCAAACCGGCATCCTAGAGGTTGAGCTGTTTGATGTATGAGGCATCGATTTCATGGGACCATTTCCCACATCGGAGCGTTACAAGTACATCTTGGTAGCCGTGGATTATGTGTCAAAATGGGTGGAGGCCATACCGGCAAGGACCAACGATGCCAAGGTGGTGATGAAGTTCTTGAAAAGCAACATTTTTGCAAGGTTTGGTGTGCCAAGTGTTCTCATAAGTGATGGTGGTTCTCATTTCATCGAGAGGTTCTCAGAGAATGTGTTGATCACGTATGAGGTTTCTCACCGAGTTGCTACTCCCTATCATCTACAAACCAGTGGGCAAGTCGAGGTTGTTGAACGGTAAATTTTAATGATGGAGGTGATATTGTTGGGTTTAAATTTTAATTAGGTCTAAGGCTTAAATGACCCAAATGTGTCTTTGGGAGAAAATAACAATAAAACAAAGTAGAAAACAAAAAAAAAATAATAAATAGAATTTGATGCAACACAGTACATGTGCATACAAGTGTGGGAAGTTACTTCTCCACCATATGGAGTGAGCCTCACCTTAGCAAAAAAAAAAAAAAAAAAAGAAAAGTAAAGGAGGGGCTTAGTGGGTGGTTAATTTGTAATCTCCACTAATTCTGACTATATAGGGGGAAGTTCCATATTTTTGTTGGTACGTTTTCTTCCCTGAGCAAGATGCAAAAGAAAACAAGAACTGAAAAAGTGAGTTCTAACAGGACAACAAGAGAGAAATAAATGAGGATCAAGAGAAATAAGGTAGGTTATTCAACTCCTCTTAAAAAAAATCCGTTTTGGTGGGTTGTTAAAATTCACTCCTTGTTCTTCAAATTCCCCCCTTCAACCATCAAAATTTCAGATTTAAATGTATACCCTGATCTTAATTAAGGTCTTGTTCATGGGTTTGATTGGTGTACCCAATTTCTCAAGTTAGATTCAAAATCTTTAAAAAGGGCTTAATTAAGCCAAGATTTACCCAAGTTTGCCTATCAAGGAGAATCAAGGAAGAAGATCAAAGTACATAATTATGTAACAAATTTGATGTCACTTTCGACCTGGAACTAATTAGTTTCTGCAAGTTGGAAATTAATTAATTTCCCTTTAATTAATTAATCAAAAAAACGTGTTGGAAGGTGACAAACACTTGGAATTAATTTAGTTCCTTGGGCAAAAGGACAAACCTAAAGGAACTCCCTGCTTTTTTGTAAATCACGCACCTAAACAAATTGGGTGCATAACCCATAAAATTGATCACCTTTTCTTTGCTTAATGACTTGTTTAATGGATAAAATTCCCCCCAAACCCTGTTAAAACCGAAAGAGAAAAAGAAAAGAAAGCAAAGAGAAGGAGGGGAGAAAGTTGTCACATGACAAACCAAGAAGCAAGGTTATGTGACAACACCTAACTCTTGAAAAGAGGAAAGTCAATTACACATGAGAAGAACACCTAAGTAAAAGAAGAAAAATTGGATGAGTAAAAGAAGAAAACCCTTGACCAAAAATCCTTAATCACAACAGCAAAACTCTTCGGTTTTTACGTAAAGGAAGAGAGAAAAAAAAAATCAAGGAAACCTATAGTTAAAATTAATGGAGGAGATTGCATACCTTGGAATCGAATGAGTAAAATTACACTGACCAAGTGTGCAGCCTGATGTCTAAATATATAGGGAAATCCCTTTAGAAAAAAAAATCAAAATCAAATCAAGATATAATTTTGTTTAGACAACTGATTACAAAATTCAAATATATCAGAATTATCTAACAAATAGATAAACACTTAAAACTAAATGATTTGTTAAATTTGGCTCAAGATAAAAATAAAACAAGAAAAGTCCAATTAAAAAAAAACAAACCCAAGAGATGTTCATCACGTGTACTTTCATCACGTGTACTGTATATTGAACAAAGTCTATTAAAAAAACAACTAATGGACTTCAAAGCCAAACAAAAAAAAGGGATTCGTAAGTCTCATACTACTACGTTGCAAATGACAATGGGTAACAAAAACAAATCATTCACTACGCTGGTTTGGTATAAACCAAACCATCTATAAATCCAAATTATAAAAATCAAATCTACGGTGATCACTGATCAGTCGTTAATTAATTTTAGCACACTGTTCCAAAAATCAAGAACTGTGTATAGATTTGATTCCTTTCAAAAAGGTACGTAGGAAATTCGACATAAATTAATTTGTTTGTCAAGTTCAATCACAATCCCAAATCAAATTTTTATGAAGAACTACGTAAAGACTTGATGCCCACAAAAGGGCTACGTAGGTAACTCGATCAAATATATCGAGCTCAGTCGCATGTCCCAAATTAAATCCAATTAAAAAAATACGCACCAAAAATTTCGTGCAAGCCAAATGCAAAAGATTAGACAACCCTTCCTAGAAGGTGAGTTTAATCTCATTCGAGTCACGCTGATGATAATTGGACCAAGCCTAGACAACCCTTCATAGAAGGTGGGTCTGGTCTCGTTCCTCTGATGCGTGAAAATTCACATACACACTAAAAATACAAAATACAAAACACATCGAACTACATGCGGCTTGATTCTCATTAAGGAGATGTAGGCAACCCATTATAACATGGGTGCAGCCCAAATCTTAAGACAAACCAAATCATTTGCATTTGTACGTCTTTTAATCAAAAGGATAACAAGAAAGGGTCGAACTCAAATTTAACAATTAAATAAAATATGTTTTGTGATTTTTACACATTTTTACCCAACAGAGGTGTCGAACCGTCAAATTAAGGCCATTTTGGAGAAAATTGTGTCTCGATCAAGGAAGGATTTGTCCTCTAAGCTCGATGACGCACTTTGGGCTTATAGAACCGCTTTCAAAACACCTTTGAGAACTACACCATTCAATCTAGTTGATGGCAAGGCGTGTCATCCTCAGGCGGAATTAGAGCATAAGGCGAAATGGGCTCTCAAAGAGCTAAATTAGGATATCAACTTGGCCGATGAGAAGAGGTTTCTTGAGTTTCATGAGTTGGGAGAGTTGAGGTTGAAATCCTATGAGAACTCCAAGTTGTACAAGGAGAAGACCAAGACGTGGCATGATAGGAAGTTAATCCCAAAAACTTATCAAGCCAGTGATAAGGTTCTCCTTTTCAACTCAAGGCTTAAACTCTTTCCGGGAAAGTTAAGGACGAGGTGGAGTGGACCATTTGTGGTTCACCATGTTTACCCCCATGGTGAGGTGGACTTGGTTGATGAGCATGGAAACATTTTCAAAGTAAATGGTCACCGAGTGAAGAGGTTCTATGACAAGACCGATCCAAGCGAGGAGGTTAGGGTCGTATGGGCTCTCGTCTTTGCCGATTGATTCTAGACATGCCAAGAAGAATAAAGAAATTGTGAGCTCTTCGTATTCCTTTCTCTTGCTTTTAGTTTTGGTTTCCTTGTTTGATGGGGACATCAAAAGTTTAAGTATGGGGTGGGGGTAAATGCTCATGATTTTGCTAGTTTGTGTTTGTTCTTTGTGGATATTTGGTTTTTAGCTTATGTTTTCGGGATGGTAGTTTTTGTTCTTGGATTGTGGTTTGATGAGTAACATGAATGATTGAGTTTGGTTTTGTTTGGATGAGTTTTTGATAGAAGAAAATTTTTGCAAAAAAAAAAATCCATAAAAAATGGCAAAATTGTGTTGAAAACAACAAAAAGATTTTGTGTTTTGTAGTTTTGGACTAGAAATCCCCATCTTAGATGTCCAAAGATGGAAGCGAATGATGATGCGAGCATGTAAATTCCTTTGCATATTTTTAAGACGGTTTAGCCTCTAAAATTTATGTTGCTTTTGATGTGATCATGATGTCTTGCTTGTTTTATTGAGCATGTGAGTTCTAGGATGAGTCTATATGCAACTAAGTATGTGTGACCCTCGTGAGATTGATTTTTTTGGCCATTTTTAAGGATGCTTGCTTATATTTGAATATCCCTCATGTTTCTTGTGTGAATAACTCATCATGTTTAGTAAAATTTATTATTGAGGTGTTTATGTATTTTCCAAGACCATCATGAGAATTGCACTAGCATTGTCACATTGATTTGAACTTTATCCTTTTAGTCACAAAAAAGTTCCATATCCTACCATGAAGTGAACCCTTTGTTTGTAGCCCCGTTCTAGCCTATGCCTTTGTTTGAAACTCCTCAAAAATATTATTCCTAGCCTTATATGACTTGAACCTTATGGGATTGGACTTTAGAAGAGAGGTTTGGATTGTATTTGATGAGTAGAGATTCTCTTGGGTTTAAGGACAAAGAGTGGTGTTATGAATCTTGTGGGTAGTGCATCTTTGTTGTGTAAAAAGTGTGAAAAAATGTGAAAAAGTTTGAAAGGAAAAAAAAAGTGATGAAAGAAAAGAATGTTGGAATTGGAAAGTGGAATGAAAGGTGTGAAAAGTTCAAGTGAAAATGGTCCGACCGAGTTTAGGCCTATATCGGGCCCGAGTTATGGCAAGTCGGTCCAGTGTAGAAAGTTTGGGAAAATCCAACAAAAGCCTGAGTGCAAAGATGAAGTGAAATGTAAAGTGAAATTTTGGGTTGAGAGGAAAAATTTTAAGCTTTTTTGGATGAGTGTGAAGTTGATTGTGGAATTTTGGTGAAGTTGGTGAGAGTTTAGGTTATTCAGTCCCCATTGTAAGCACCACAAGACCAAATAATTCCCACCTTGAGAAATACCAAATGCCCAATTATAACCCGGCCGAATGGAACCTCTTTGAGGACCTCCATTGAGCCAAGTTCGAATTCTTTGTGTACTTTGTAATAGGCATCTCTAGGTGGAGGATTTGGTGATATTAGCTTCAATAGGAAAGTCCTTACTTGTATGATGTTTGAGCTTGAGTGTTCATTGCTATATCCATACACATGATGACTGATACACATTCACATATCCCTAAAGTGAGGCTTAGTTGCATTGGCTATATTCCTTTGAGCACTTAATCATGTGTGATGATGCAATCTTGCTTGAATATCAATCACTTGTGTTTAAATGAGTTTTTCATACGAGGCTTTACTTGAAGATTATGTTTCGGTCTTGCTTACATTGTTATTGCTTGAGGACAAGCAAGTTTAAGTATGGGGTATTTTGATGTCTTCTTATTTGGTGGTGTTTTATGTGAGTTTTCCTTTGTAATTTTGTTTCTTCCCCCCTCTTTTCTTGTGTATTTTGTTCTTTTTTAGCTTAGTTCCCGCATTTCTATGAGATTCGGAGACTATGCGTGTTTTTGTGTGTTTTGTAGGCATTTTGGTGAAGGATCAAGGATCTTCTTGAAGGTGGATCGATGCTTGGAGCAAGGCATGAGCTAGAGGAAGAGAAGGAGCAAGCCAAGAAGAAAACAAGAGGAAAAGAAAAGAAGAAGAGGTGACATGAGATGTGGATCGAGGTTAAGCTGAGCCGGGCCCGAGAACGTGATTTTGCCCTTGGACCGAGTTACCCAATAAGTCGGGCCCGAGGTTGCTCCGTGTCGGTCCGAGTCGATCGTGGCTTGGGCACTAAGGAATTGATGAGTACTCTTCCATATTTGCCCCTCAACTATAAAACCCCTTTTGTTCGTCTAATTTAGGGGGCTCTTAGACACATTCACACACAACCTCTCGAGACAATACTAGGAGAGAAGGAGAGGAGAAGGGAGAGAAGGAGGACCGGCCAAGTAGAGAATTTTCTAGGTTTGATTGTCTAGTTAGCTTTGATTTTGGTTTGTTCTTTAGATTTGGCAAACTTGGCTTTGTGATTGTGGATTGAACTTGAGTTTGTTGAATGAAATTTGGCTTTGGGTTGAAATCGATGATGATGATTGTGATGCTTTGTGATTTTGTTGTTTTTTTTTGCTTGCCATATGTAGTAGATCTCCTTGATCTTGGGTAATGGGGGAATGATCTAGCTAGATTAAGCTAGAAACCCCAATTCCATAAGCCTTGAGTGCTTGATCTAGGAACCCACTCTACATAGAGCTACAATCCCTTGCGAAAATTGGGGATCAAGGCTTGTGATTGGCGAAGTAACGAAAGTGAAAAACATCCATCACAAGACCTTGCATCGAAAGGGAGAAGCGAAACCTAATCGACCCATGTTTGATGTGTAGAAGTGGTTTGGACGAAGTGATAACCTCGTGATCCAACCTAGACCATCACTTACTGCTTGAATTGGGGTGGAAAAGGCTCAATCTACTAGAGAAGGAACACAAAGCCCAAGATCTAATTTCAACCTTTCGAGTTTGATATTCCCAAGTACCTTGGGCCCGACTTCCATAGTATCCGTCCCGTCTTCCATCTTCCAGCCAACTCGGGCCCGACGTGACCATTAGGTTTGTCCCGGTTGTTTCTCCTCGTTTTCCTTTGTTTGTGTTTTGTTTTCCCGTTTTTCTAGTATTGTGGCACATCAATCGAGTAGATTTCCCGAGTGTTCGACACCCACCACGTACTACATCGGGGTCGAGTTCAAAATGTATCTCTAGACCCTCGCATCCGTGAGCGATCACCAGCCACTAGCGAACAACTCTCAGGTTAGCGAAATATTGCAAAAAATTCTTCCCTAAATTCGTTATTTATGATTTTGTTATTCTTCTCTATTTTGTTTTTGTTAATTCAATCCTCCATTTGCTATGTTGTATACACACATGATTTGAGCCCTTTACATGGTCTTAAGCCCCAACCTATTATTAGACGATTATAGTCTGTAGTCTCTGTAGAAAGGGCAAAAAATAAATTAGTGAAATTCGCTTTTAATCCAGGTTCACAAATTCACTCTAAGGTTTTTAATCTATAAGTTAATTGATTTTGTTTTGTTGTTACAAATCGATTCGCTATTTGGTGGTTGAAATTCATATATGTTTTGCTCACGTTTACTCAATTGCAAGTGGTATTGAGTTACGGAGACTCGGTGCAGCCAACTCGTCCCATATTACAGGTGATATTGTTCTTTGTTTGATCTATTTTATTAGAGTTTTGAATCATATTGCCTTGAAAATATGCATTTGGATGTCAAAAGGAGAAAAAAAGAAAACAAATAGATCATTTAATAGAATCTCAAAAACGAGCTATATACAAATTTGTTGTCAAATAAGAAAGTCCCGGTAGTGGTTTAGGAAAAGTGGATATTCAACCTATTGAAAATTTAAATCCTGATATAGAAATTGATAGAAGTGAGCATATTACTCTTACAATTAATACAAGTGAACCCGAAATTAATCATGAGCTTATTATGTCTAATGATGATGATTCTAGGGTTAATCAGCAATTTGTCCCTCCTTTTAATATTTATGACCCTATGAATTGAGAAAATCTAGACAACAAAGGGAGAGATATTTTAGTCGAAAAAGGGCTTATAAGAGAATTGAATCTTGTGTTCCCATTTGATGAGTTTTCTAGACATTTTTCGTATGCTCATTATTCTAGAAAGCTAAGTAATGGAGAGACTTGTGATAGAAAATAGTTAATTTAGTCTATGAATGTGGATAAAGTATATTGCTTTTGTTGCAAGTTATTCAAATCTAAAGGTAGTAGAAGTTTATTGACAAATGAAGGGTTGAGAGATTGGAAGCATCTTAGTAAAAGACTTAGAAAACATGAGAGTAGTGATGAGCATATAACAAACATGAAAACTTGGTATGAGTTAAAATTATAATTAGATAAAAATAAGACCATTGATGAAGATTTGCAAAAAGAGATTGCTAAAGAGAAAAGAGCATTGGATTGAAGTTTAAAAAGAATAATTTCTACTGTTAAATGTCTTGCTAAAAACAACTTGGTATTCGAGGATCTAAGAAGAAACTTTATGAAGATAACAATGGTAATTTTCTAGGTTTGATTGAAATGATTGCATAATTTGATTTTGTCATGCAAGATCATATTAGACGCATTAAAAATGAAGAGATTTTCATCATCATCATCATTTAGGTAACAACATTCAAATTGAACTAATTTCTCTTTTGGCTAATAGTATTAAAAATCTATCATATTGAAGACTAAAGAGGCCAAATATTTCTCCGTTATTCTTGATTATATCCCAAATGTAAGTCACAAAGAACAAATGACTCTAATAGTTCGATGTATTAATATGTCATGCTCTAAAAGCTGCATAGAAGAGTATTTTTAGAGTTTTTGATTGTAGAATTAGGACTATTTACTTCTCTACTTAATGTATGTAAGTCTCTTGATCTTGATATTGATAATGTGAGGGGTCAAGGTTATGATAATGCTTCTAATATGAAAGAAAAACACCAAGGGGTCCAAAAGTGGTTACTTGACATAAATTGATAAACTCGAGAGCCTTATATATGCCATGTGCGTGTCATAGTCTTAATCTTACTCTAAATGATATGTCTCATTCTTGTGTAAAAGTTGTTTCTTTTGTCAGAGTTGTACAACACATATATGTGTTATTTTCTAGTTCCATTAAAAGATGGAAGATGTTGAGAAAATATGTATGCAACACATATATGTGTTATTCTCTACATATATGTGTTATTTTCTTGATAATGTAGAGGGACTTACTTTAAAATATGTATGCAATACATGTTGAGAAAGTCGGATTAAAAGCGTCAAATCTCTTAGATTTCAAGCCCCCAAATAGTGATTGCTCTAATTGAATTGTGCAAATTTTCTGATGATGCTAAATCAAAGAGTGAAGCCGGAATTTTAATAACTGCACTTCAGAACTTTGAGTTCTTAGTTGGTATGATTATATGGTATGAAATTTTATTTTCCATTAATATGATTCGTAAGAAGTTGGAAACTAAATCTAGGTGTATTGACACTACAATTAAGCAAGTCGAGTCGAAGGTGCAATAACGTTTTTTGAGAGATATAGGAAAGAAGGGTTTGTGTCTAGTATGAAGGTTACTAAAAGTTTTGCATTAGAGATGAATGTAGAGCCTATTTTCCCCATCTAAAAGACGAATTTTTAGGGGAAAAAAACAATTTGATGAAGTTATCCATGAAGAAGAAACACAATCAACCGACAAATCTTTTGAATGTAATTACTTTGTGGTTATTGTAGATATGAATCTTGTTTCATTATAAGATAGATTTGAGCAATTGTAAATGTTTGAAGGTGTTTTTGGATTCTTTTTAAATTCAAATAATTTGAAGTTGTTGAATGAGAATGAACTAATGGAGTGTTGTGCTAAATTTCATGTTATCTTTTCTCATAATAATATTTCTAATGTTGATTACGTGATCTATTCAGTGAATTGAAAGTATTGAGAATGACTTTACCTGATGTTATCATGTCATCCATTAAAATTCTTGAGTTTGTTAAAGATATTGAGTGTTATCCAAATGTTTCGATTGCTGTCCTATCTTATTAACTACACGTGTGACTATGGCTTCAGCTGAAAGAAGTTTCTCAAAGTTTAAGTTATTGAAAACCTACTTAAGAGTTAAGATCATCCATGTAGAAATAAAGGGTGAATGGTCTAGTAATTCTTAGTATTGAGAAGGACATGTTGGAAAAAATTGATGCTACTGATATCATTACTGATTTTGCTTCAAAGACTGCTCGGAGGAGTCGATTTACAATGACTTAACATGAGGATATTTTGTCTACAGGTTTACTTTTTGGATTCTTTGGGCAAGTGTACTATAAAAATGTGTTGGCATTTTCTTATCATGTGTTAGTTTATTATTGCAAACACTAGTTTTTGTGTAAGACAATTATAAAATTTTGACGTTAAGTTGTAAACTATTTTTGTAATATTATGGTAGTATTTTGGAATTTATATTTTTATTTATTACGTTAAGTGCCCCCAAATTTTATCTCGCCCTAAGGTGCCTAAAATGATTGAGACGGGGTTGAATATCACACAATAAGGGTGAATCCCATTAGAACACGAGAAGGATGCATGTATTTGCCTCACCACCAATCCAAACAATGAGATTAATCAATGCAAAGCAAACCAAACTGAAATGTATCACGTTCAAAGAAAAAGCTCTTGATTTTCTCTCTTTAGAGACAAAACATAATGCTTGGTAATAAGTTTCTAAATCTGGATATAACTACCTAGAACGATTTATATGTCCTTAAAATCCCAATAAAAATAACAACTTAAAAATAAATAATACCAAGGATAAGTAACGGCCCATAATGAGACTTGACAGAAATTGAGGCGCTCTAAGGTGCTGGCGCCGTGGCATAATCTCAGCTGGTAAACCTCTACTTTCTTGGAGGATTTCTCAATGACTGCCTTATACTTGTATTACTGAGAGTCCCTACAACTATTACATAGGCAAATTACACACTTCTCTAAACTACAAGTGTTCGTCCTTATAGTTAACTAGTGTAGTCTCTTTTAGCCCTAGCTTTACGTAACCTAACTCAATAACTTGAAATACAAAGAACTCAAGGCTCGTTTGGTATCGATATCTTTGATATCAGATATCAGATATCGGTATGGATATCAGATATAAGGTATATATGGGTATAGGTATTGAAATCCATATTCATGTTTGGTATATTCATAGATATCACTCATATCTTATGTTACTTGTTTGGTGTGATATAATTGAGCATATATCAAACTCAAATTCTATACAACCTAATTTTAATCAAATGAAAGTATACTAATACACATTTAAATGCACAAGTCTGGAAGTGCAATTTAATTGTATATGGTATTTATTAATTTGGTAAAGTGTTATCAGCCCACCCAAGTGTCCATTAAACCTAATCAACAAAGAGATGAGGCATTGAAATCGAACCACTATAATGAACAAAGGGCAAGGTATGAAAAATATGCAGAGTTGTAGACCCATTAACAAAACAATAAGACATTAATATACGAAGGTGCCAGATACGAAGGTGCCAGATTTGGGTAATTTGGGGAAGGGAGAAGTGGATTTTTGGGAGAATGGTGATTTGAATATGGAGGGACTTACATGAATCTTGAAATGCTGGTGTTGGGTAAAAACAAGTTATACGGGAAGAAATTGGTACCGACTCCCAGATCTAAAAAATCGATGATGTGTAAAATCAAATTGGCAAAACAAGGAGGGCGAGGATCATGAGGTCAATGAGAGCCGGTGCGGTGGTGGTCGGAGAACTATTCCGGTCTGCTTCAATGAGCAACACGAATGGGGGTAGGAGGGATCGGAGAGAAACATGGAAAAGACGCATGAGGAAGATGATATATGTGATACCGGCCTTAATTTGGGTATATTAGAAAGGGGCAATTTTGATATTAAGATATCAAAAAGATATAAGTGATACCGATATCTGGATATGCCAAACACGAGATATGCATATATGCCATATCCATACCCATACCCATACCTGATATCCAGATATGAATACCAAACGGGCCCTCAAACCTCATGTATTCACTAGTCCTTAGGGAACACAAACACTCTTGGTTGTGGAAACAAATTTGATCTTGGTGGACTTTTCTTATCGATCAAGCTCACTCTCACTCACTTTGTTGTTGGGTGCTCTTGATGTTCTTGAGGCTCTAGAGAGAGTGTGTGGAAGAAATCACGTCATAATAAATACATGTGGGTGTATTTTATAGTGAATGTGAAAGAGTGCCTTTCCTATAACCCTTTTGCGCTTCTAGCGACCTCAGAGATAACTTAAGAAGTTGCCATATTCTTCTACATTGTACAACTACGTACAAACGCTTGTCCTCATCCGAAAGTCAACTGTTCTTTTGTTGGGGAGCTTCCACGTGTTTCTTGGGATGAGTCTAGGAAAGCGACATCTTTGGCTTCATGTTTTTTATCTTTGACACCTAAAGCTTCTGAGTTTTACGGCTGCGAATGATGTCTTCTTGTTGACTAGCCTCGACTTTTTATGAATAGTTAAACTTCATGAGTTTGAGCGCCAGTTTCCTTCTCGATAAGAACGACTTCCTTGTCCCACTGGAAACTCATTCTTGTCAGTTTGATCATTGAAGTCTTAGGTGTCCCTATGGTCTAAGGACGGTGTACACTTGTTGACCTTTTCACATAATGAGTGTCCCTAGAAGCGTTCCTGGGAGTAACACTTGGACAAGCATTAGATTTCATTAAGTTTGTCGTTATCAAATCAAGGGACGAAGATCGTTGATTTAGTGTTAATGACTAACATCCCTAACAATATCCCAACAACTTTCCCTTTTTGATGATGACAAAATCATAATCAAAAAGCATTAAGTGTTGGCACTTGAAGCAAAGAAAAGAGTCCCAACGTCCTAAGACAAATTGATCAAGGTAGTTAAGTTGAGATCATTTCGAATTTTTTTTACCTTTTTAAGGATTGGAGTTCGTAGCTTTTCAATTTGTCCTTACCACTTAGCAAAAATTCCCCATAAGCGAATGCATTACTATGACAATTTTTAACAACGCATCTTTGTAGATACCATTCTTCACCCTTTTAGCATCATTGAAAAGGAGAACATATCTTTGTATCAATTTTTCTAGAAATTGCCTAAAAGTTAAATGTAAGGCAAGGACGAGAGGGGAGAGAAATCTCCTTGCTAAGTTAGATATCAGTGTTGATGTAACAAACTAGCCCCGTGCTAGCAATTTTGTCCGGCTACGAGTGTGAATAAAATAACCCGTTTTTATTCAAAAAAGAAAAGAGAAGGAGAACATATATTAGAACTGTTAGTATAAAATCATATCTAAAGATAAGAATGCTTAAGCATAAGGGATGCATGTGCAAAGGGACTTCAGTTAAGTAGAGAGATTTACATAAGTATAAGAGAAGAAGAAAACAAAAAAGACAAGCAAAACAAAAGGAGGGAAAAGAAAAGGGACGGGGAAGTGATCAATCAGCGCCTTTCAAGAGCGCGTCTCTAATCTTTATAAGAAGCACATTGTTTTGGTATAGTGTCTCATTCACCCCATTAAGAGCATCGATGATAGCACACTGGTTTTGTATCATCATCCAACAGAGTTCCTTGGACAGGTATGTGTTGACGTCCGTAGAAAGCACAGGAGAGAGTGGGTTCTCATCATGCTGACTAGAAGTCTCGGGTGGAGGCGTCCTTTATACTTGTTCATTTTGAATAGTAGTAGAGGCCTTAGCAATAGCATGTTCTTCAAGTCTACACTTCTTTATTTCTGAAGGCAAGTCTTTGTCACACCTGACCTGACTTATCTGCCTTGCTTCCTAGGCAATCCCAATCAGAAGCTCCTCAACAGGCTCATAAATATCTTCCTTTAGCATCCTCCTTTAGACGAGATCTAGGAAGGGAAGAGAGTGCTCCTTTTTAGTACACTTAGCCATATGCTCCAGCATGATTCTAGGGAGGTTGATTAGCTCTCTATGCAAAAAGATGTCCAAAATGATACAGTCGGTAACCTAGACTAAGGACTTATTTTCTTGCTTGGGGACGGCCATCCTCACTATGAAGTGGTGAGCGATGGCACTCGTCCTTATAAGTACGTGGGCCACTGTATTAGGAGTCTGAGGGACCTTTCCCTTGAAGATTTTTGCAAGAATTTCATCATGATTCAAGTACCTAAAGTTTTTGCTTGGGACGTTGTGGAGAGCTCTTGGTGGTGAAGGCTTCAACTTTACCAACCTTATGAGAGATAGGTCAACAATAGAGAATAACTCATCCTAGACGGTGAATATCCCTAACAAATTTTCTTCGTTGAGTTGCGACACTTAGAAGTTGGAGTAGAAAACTTTGATTTCCTCTAGGTCAAGCTTAGCGAAGTCCCTAGCCAGGTTGTCCCAGCCCTGAATGGCTAGGAACTCTAGGAATTCTCATGAGTCATTATTTACTAGGAGTTCCTTTGTAAAGACACGGGGGCCCAAAATCTTCTCTTTCTTGTCTTTTTTCCCTCTTGCCTTTGCCCTTGGCCTAGCGATGCTCATCATTATCATTGCCGCCAACACCTTCGTCCTAATCTTGATGATCTTCGTCCTCATCAGATTTGGTGCCCTCATCTCCCTATGCATGGGACTCGTGCTCTCGGGACTCAGAGTCGGCATCCCTCTCCTCATTTTCAATCTCCATACCATCTGTTGGAGACGAGGGACCTAGGGCATCTTGAGGAACCTTTGTAGGGAGTGATCGTATTACTTCCACCTATTTGAGTGACAATGGGAGGAGGAGGAGGAGGAGGAGGAGGAGGAGGAGGAGGAGGAGGAGGAGGAGGAGGAGGAGGAGGAGGAGGAGGAGGAGGAAGAGGAGGAGGAGGAGATCTTGAGGACTCCACTTGAGGATCCTCGCTCTGAGCAGGCTCAGCGTCCTTTTCTTAGGACATCTCCTCGATGACAACAACCTCAGTAGCAACGTCCTTTTGGACATAAGGAGGTGTCTTCCTCAGATCTTCCCCCTCATCTCTTGCATGAGGGAGTCTTCCCTTTGAGTAGAGTGGGAGACCTAAGCTTGAGCTTTTCTCCTCTATTCCCTGGCCTATCTATAGAAGAGCGTTTTTTTGAGAAGGATGAGAGAGTTTGTCGACCATCTCTTACAAGTCATCAGTTGGTGTTCTCTCTCTTCATGGATCAAGGGAAGTTCATCAAGGTGTGGGATTTGGATTGGTTGGGGGAGACACAATGATGTCTTTTGAGGTTGGAGTTGAGGACGGCGTAGGACGGCCCAAGCAAAGCTAAGGATTGAGAAATTTTCTGCTTCTTAGCTGGAGGAGCAGCGTCCCTAGGGCCTTTAGTCTAAATCACGGCCTCAGAAAGTCTGATGGCGTCAATTTCCTTGTCGGACACCCCCTTAGTTTGGGCTTGAGTAGCCAAACGTCATTTCTTATAAACTCTTATTGGGGACGTGGCTTGGGATTGACGAGGGAAGGGGATTTGAGACTTGGAGGTTTGGGGAGTGGAGATTTGGTGGGGGTTCTAGGGGAGGAAATACGTTTCGGGTGAGCATTGGCGATCGGCGTAATGAGGGCCTCTAAATGGTTAGAAAGCAAGTTGACGAGCTCCATTATGGAACCACTTAATTCGTAGGAGAGAATGGAGGATCCTATGAATGTAGGGTTCTAGTTTCCATTCTCCTTTAGGTGGGGAACCATGAACTAGCTTCTTCATGAACAAATCAAGGATTTTTAATTGGCGGTTGTCAACGGTCTTAATCGCTTTAAGCACCATGTTTTCTAGGGTTTTGGGCTCTTTGTCTAGCTAGTATTCTATTAGCGGGTCGAGGGTGAGGCTTTTTTTTTATAAAGGTTTGTAGGGTTTGGTGGTGGCAAAGGTTGCCGAAACCTTCTTTCTGGAGGTGGAGATAACCGAAACCTGTTTTCCGAAAGGAGAGATGGTGAATTTTTGTTTACGAGGAGCCATTTTTGTGGAGGTTGCAGTTTATATTGAGAAAGAAATGGTTGAAGATAGAAGAGTGTTTTAGAGTTTTTTGTGAAATGACAAATTCTGGCAAGCGTAAAATTGAGGAAGAGGGTAGGCGGGAAGTCTATATAGAGGAGGATAGGTTAATGAAGAGAGTAGGGGTAAACATGTAATCTGAACTAATCTTCCTTTGATGACTGCCACACGTTTTCCTTACTCGCTTAGTATAGGGTTGATCCCAACAAACACAGTTGTTCTCACCGACTCTTTTCAAATCAATTCGATCGGCTTTCAGATTTCTCTCAATTGCTTCAACTTGCCTTATAAAAGTTCAAATCTTGAACTAGCATACTTGACCTAGCATCCTCAGAATTTCAAAACGGCTTGAGCAACATCCTTATGATCACTTAGTAACAATTTTGAAAATCAAGCAAGTATGTCTCATAAAAGAAAAAGCAAAGAAGGTCATAGGGTGCGTTTGGTTGGATCTCATCTATGGTAAGCTTAGGGCACCCACATTGGTGAGAGACCTAAAAGGGTCTCTCACTATTAAAATAATATTATTTTTATACTTATTATATTTTGAGGGACTTAATGAGTTTTAGGACTTCCATTAGTAGAGACCCATTGGGTCTATCATGTTTACTATTTTATGTCAAATTACATATATACTCCCAAATAATATTATAATAGTATTTTACATCCTAAATAATATCAATATAATATATTATAAAATTTATAACTAAATTTTCTAATAAAGCATTATTATAACATTAAAAAATGACATTAGAAATATTTTGCTCACTTACACAAAATATTAAACATAAAATTACACAAGAACATTCATAAAAGAGATACACCAAAATACTAGAAAATGAAAAATAATACAACAAACACAATTAAGCATAAAATAACATTACTTTAATGATATTCATGTTTTATTTATATATATAATTTTTATGCAAAACTTATACAAAATGGATTTCTATAAATAAAGAATTTAATTTTATGCATTTAAAAAAAAAGAATAAACTAAAAACACAAAAAACTAAGTAAATAAATCAAGATTTATGTTTTTATATGTAATTTTTATTATAAATTCATATCCGTTCAGATCATGACACTTGGCGTGCATCCAACAGGTATAATTTAAACCAATCAGAGCGCGCCACATAGGCGTCCCTCATAGGGCTTGTTCTTTTTTGTCCCAAAATAATTTTTTCATTCAAAAAATTTATTTTACCATTTTCTAATCCATCCCTTATTTCTACTTTCACATTTTCCAATATGAAATTTTCACCTCAAAACATCATTTTACAACCAAAAATATCTTTTCATCAAAAAGTGAAACAAGGCCATAGTCCCTCAAAGTCTCTTAATTGAGGGACGTCCCTCACGTTTTCACCATTTCAGTTCAATTTTTCTTTTTTTCTTTTTGGGCAGGGACTTATCAAGGGACCCTTGATGTGAGTGCCCTTAGAGTTTTGATGAGGGACCATCCGTCAAGCCACCACCGAGCACGCCCATCCTCTTTGATGGTCCAATAACAAGGGCGCGAGCTAAGAAGCTTCAAAGGGACTTGTTTGCATTTGTGGCGTACCATGGAGTCAAGGAAGCCAAAGATGCCCCTGAGAACAAGTCATCACTCATGTGTCTCGTCGCCAACAAGTTAAGCCAAGAGGTGCCAGATTTGGGCCAGCGCACAAGTTCGCCTCAGCCGGCAAAGCGTGAGCAAACCCCCTAAAGCGTGATCGCGCTTTGCCTTGACATGTCGCGCTTTGCCTCCTGCGTACTTGATTGTGCGTGTCTTGCATGGGCTTGTTAGGCCTTTATGGGCCGCCCCTTTATTGCTTTACTTAGTCGTTTTTATTGATTTTAGGAGGACATATAAATAGCTTTTAGCTGCTCTTTATTTCACTTAGACAACCTTTATCATAAAACTTGAGTGTTTTCTCTCCATAGTGAGAATCGAAGACTTTGTTCTTCAAGTATTGCAATTTCAGCTTGGTTTGTCTTGATTGCATCAATTATCGTCCATAGTTGGTGTGCTAGTCGAATACGAGCATCTTCTTCGTGCTTTCAAGGCTGGATCCTTGATTGTGTGGAGTCGTACAAGGTTGGTCACTTGATCATTCAATTTGGTTCTCGTTTTCAAAGCAACGAGGGTCTCTTTGTTGTTTCATTTGGTTGATCTTCATTTCCTATCGTTTTCATTAAGTCGAGTCTGTTCTTATTTCCATTTCCATTTCAGTCGTTCATCCTTCATTTGTTGCATTTCTGACCATTTGTTTGTTTCCTTGTTTTCGAGTCGTTGATTGTCGAAGATCGGGCCAATTCACGGCTAGCCCTGTATCAAATTGGTATCAGAGCTGTGTTTCCGACATTCAACTTGTCCACCATTGGAGTCCTCCATCAAAAATCTAAAAACACCAAAAAGAGTTCTTCGAAGTCAGGTTTGGTTAATCCTATCTCGTTTATCATTCTCGAGAAGCTACTAGCCGGTTTGTTGCCTGACGTGTAGTGGTTTGTTGCCTGAGCCACCTATTCAGCCACCCTACGCCCACCACCACCACCAAAAACGCTCACCACCTTCATAACATTGCCAGCCACGAATTAATTTAATTAAAGGATCATTTCTTTTAATTAAATTCAAATTCAAACCCCACCCTATTCAGCTTCCTACATTCAAGGGATAATATTCTCTAGCTGAAAACAAACTCACCCACCTCCACAAATCAGTCCCACGCCTCCTACATCTTAGGGAGACCCATTTGAATTCAAAATTCAACCACAACCACCCTATTCTTCCTCCACAATATCAGCTTCGACCTTATCCCACGCCCCACATTCAAAATTCAAACGCCATTGCATATCCTAGATTTGCATTTTATTTCATTTGCACTTTGTAATAGCATTTTATTTATTGCATTTAATTTCTGATTATTTTTTATATTAAAAAAAAAAGAGAGATTCAAAAAAAAAAATTCGAAAAAAAAGAAATTCGAAAAAAAAAGTGAAAAAAAAATCAAAAATTAGAATTTTGTTTTCTCTCATTCATATCATATTGTTGCATTTTTATTCATATTGTGTATATTGCATAGTTTCATCTCTTCTTCTCTTCTCATCTCTTGGGCACCATTGAAGAACACCTTACCTCCACAAAAGAGCCACCTTTGTCCTACAAACCACACATTAAGGTGACATACTTGGTGTAGGTACTCGAGGCGAGAGAAAGCTTAACCAAGGTCTGATTTCTTTCTTTGTTTAAGTCCTTTCACCTCGTTGCTATTTATTCACATTTCTGTCCATCTTCTCAAAACGTCCAACTTCTTTTCGATCTTGTGTCTAAACTTGATTTTGTGAGTTGAAGCTACCACTGACTTTTGAACTTGAGTTTTTGATTCTTTCAAGGCAGATTGAAACAACGAGCATAATTGCAATACACAAGGGAGAGTGTGAGCGAAACACTTTGCGAGGCTGTTTTGGATTACACTAATCTCACGAGTTTGCTTGAGTTGTTGTTTATTGTTGTCTTAGAATCATGACGGACAGTAGCACCGAGAACACACCCAAGAGCCCGGAGCCAATCCATCCCGAGGTGTTTAAGTTGTTGACATCGCTCAACAGCAACATCACACGCCTCAACTCTAGGATGTCGGCCTTGGAGACACGAGCACTTGCGTTGCCAACCACCGGAGTGACGCTAGGCGTTGATGCACACGCCCAAGCTGAGGGCGATGGCCAGAACCAAGACGCCAACATGGGTAACCAGACCCACACGGACCCTAACTTGGCGTCCACATCACAACAACAAGGTTTCCAAAACCAAACCAGGGAAGTGCATCATAACTCTAATCCATTGCGTAATTCCTTGGGCAATCTTCCTAGAAGAGTGCCTATTGGTTCCCAGCTCACTCCCCTTCGGGATGAGCATAATCGTGCTAATAGTTTTCAAGGATTTCAGGACCAAAGAGGATCACCGAGTGATATGGACCTATATGATGATGAGTATGAAGGCGAGGAGGAGGATAACTGGGAGCGGTTCTCAAGAAGGGGAGGAAGGGAGCGCCGAGATGATAGGCGTCCAAGGAGACCCCGAGAACCGGAGCAGGATGGTGTCGGGAAGGTCAAGGTGAAAATACCCTCGTTTGAGGGCCGGTGTGACCCCGACGTGTACATGGAGTGGGAGACTAAAATTGAGCACATATGGAGCTGCCACAATTTTCCCGAGACCAAGAAGGTGCAACTCGCTGTCCTTGAGTTCTCCGGTTATGCCCTCATATGGTGGGATAACTTGGTGAAAGAGAGGAGGCGCAACTTGGACGCACCGATAGCCAGCTGGGAGCAAATGAAGGCGTTGATGAGGGGTTGCTTCATACCTCAACACTACGCTCGGGAGCTAAGACAGCGGCTGGAGAGTCTCAAGCAAGGATCGATGAGTGTAGAGGAAACCTACAACGCCATGCAAGTGGCGATGGTGCGAGCTAACGTGGTTGAGGACAACGAAGCCACGATGGCCAGGTTCCTTCGTATTCTCCATCCTTCTTTATCTAATGAGGTTGATCTTTATCCTTATTCTACTATGACTGACCTTTTGCATCTAGCTACCAAAGTAGAAAGGAAATTCAGGTTCAGGAACCAAGGAGGTCGAGGCGCGCCCAGCCAGCCAAGCAATTGGAGGAGCCAAAGCCGAGGGGCACAAGCTGGCCAAGGAAGGGAAGCCATGCCTCACAAGGAGATGGGGAGCGCAGCTGGCGCCCAAGGAGAGCAAGGGGGACGAAACAAGACCCCATGGAGCAATTCATCATCCAACAACAAGGGCAACTTCAAGGGTGCTTCCACAGGCCCTAAGGGGAGTAATTCTAACACCTCTTCTAGAGCTAGGGACATAGTGTGCTTTAAATGTCAAGGGAGAGGTCATTACATGAAAGATTGTCCTAATTCTAAAACTCTTTTGATTAATCATCTAGGAGAATATGAATCTGAAGTTGATGATGATAATGAGAATGTTTGTGCTAATGATGAATCTGATTTGCATGATAATAATGATGATGACAATGAAAATGAAGTATTCCTCAAAAAAGAAAATGAAGTAGAATATGAATCTGGGGAGTCTTTGATTGCTAGGAGAACATTGCATGCTAAACCTGCCCCATGTGAAGATAATCAAAGGGAAAATCTATTTCATAGTCGTTGTTTAGTACAAGGCAAGGTGTGTAACTTAATCATTGATAGCGGTAGTTGTTGTAACATAGCTAGCATGGAAATGGTACAAAAACTGCAACTTCCTATTTTTCATCACCCTAGGCCTTACAAATTGCATTGGGTGAATGATAGTGGTGAATTGAGAGTGTTTAAGCAAACACATGTTACTATTAAGCTTGGTCATTATGAAGATCATATTTTATGCGATGTAGTTCCTATGCAGGCTTGTCACATCTTACTAGGACGTCCATGGCAATTCGATCGGAAGGTGACACATGATGGATACACCAACCGCCACTCCTTTGTGTATAAGGGCCAGAATGTCGTGCTCAAGCCTATGACGCCCACCCAGGTGTCCGAGGCCTTCGACAAGGGCATGGAAAGTAAGGTAAATGGTGATGGTGAGGGGGAGAATGGGAAGAAAGGGAAAGCTCGGCGTAAGACGAGCCAAACCAACAACCCTACACCCTCCTCCGTCCTATTAGCTTCCAAGTGGACAATGAACTCATCTACTATGCTTACTCCATTTGAACCTGTTTATGGTACTAACCCCCTAACTCCTTTAGATCTTACCCCATTTCCGATGAGGGAAAAAGAAAGCTTTGATGCAGGAAAACAGGTTGAGTTCATTAAGGAGTTACATGAGAGGACAAGGATCAAGCTGGAACAAAAGGCCGAGTATAATGCCAACCGAGCTAACAAGGGACGGCGCAAGCTTATTTTCCAGCCCGGCGATCTAGTATGGGTGCATTTGAGGAAGGAGAGGTTTCCCGAGCAACGAAAGTCCAAACTGTCACCACGTGGAGATGGACCTTTCAAGGTGCTTCAACGCATTGGTGATAACGCCTACAAGCTGGAGTTGCCCGGAGATTACGGCGTGAGTGCTACATTCAATGTGGCTGATCTTACTCCTTATCTTGTTGTGGATGAAGACCTTGATTCGAGGTCGAATCCTTTTCAAGAAGGGGAGGATGATGAGGGATCATCTGTCAAGCCACCACCGAGCACGCCCATCCTCTTTGATGGTCCAATAACAAGGGCACGAGCTAAGAAGCTTCAAAGGGACTTGTTTGCATTTGTGGCGTACCATGGAGTCAAGGAAGCCAAAGATGCCCCTGAGAACAAGTCATCACTCATGTGTCTCGTCGCCAACAAGTTAAGCCAAGAGGTGCCAGATTTGGGTCAGCGCACAAGTTCGCCTCAACCGGCAAAGCGTGAGCAAACCCCCTAAAGCGTGATCGCGCTTTGCCTTGACATGTCGCGCTTTGCCTCCTGCGTACTTGATTGTGCATGTCTTGCATGGGCTTGTTAGGCCTTTATGGGCCGCCCCTTTATTGCTTTACTTAGTCGTTTTTATTGATTTTAGGAGGACATATAAATAGCTTTTAGTTGCTCTTTATTTCACTTAGACAACCTTTATCATAAAACTTGAGTGTTTTCTCTCCATAGTGAGAACCGAAGACTTTGTTCTTCAAGTATTGCAATTTCAGCTTGGTTTGTCTTGATTGCATCAATTATCGTCCATAGTTGGTGTGCTAGTCGAATACGAGCATCTTCTTCGTGCTTTCAAGGCTGGATCCTTGATTGTGTGGAGTCGTACAAGGTTGGTCACTTGATCATTCAATTTGGTTCTCGTTTTCAAAGCAACGAGGGTCTCTTTGTTGTTTCATTTGGTTGATCTTCATTTCCTATCGTTTTTACTGAGTCGAGTCTGTTCTTATTTCCATTTCCATTTCAGTCGTTCATCCTTCATTTGTTGCATTTCTGACCATTTGTTTGTTTCCTTGTTTTCGAGTCGTTGATTGTCGAAGATCGGGCCAATTCACGGCTAACCCCGTATCAAGTTTCCATCTTTTTGGCTTATGATGTGAGTTGGGTGATCAGGCAAACACTTTAAATAAAAAGAGAAATAAATAAAGTCTCATGCAATGCAAACAGAATGCTTTATACTAGCGTCCTTATACGAGATGATTTTTAATGCACACGGTCCCTACACATGTTTTCTACACAGCATAACTAAGCATTAGAGGAATAAAAGAACATGACATGTTTAATTGTAAATTACCATCCTCAAAAACACACGAAGGTGCTCATAGGAACGTCATTTATATGGTGTCAAGTTATCGATAATGACCGAAAAATTTGCTTCAGATATACTTTTATAACACATCTTGTAAGTTTGAATCATTTTGCTTACTATTAATATTTTGGATATTCATTTAACATCCATTAAAAGTTTGGGTGATTTGAATTGATTTTTCCAAAATTGATCTTGACCTTTTTTCTACCTTAGTGGCGGCATAACAATTTTGTGCCAGACTTGGAGTAGGCATCATGTCGGGAGCTTCAATTCTTCGGCCATCCCCTTCTCCCTTCTCACCATCTTTATCATCCCCTTCATCTTCTTCAAATCCTATGTTTCCGTTCCGCAGAGGAGCCTCCTCCTCCTCTATCAGGATTGGCCGCTCCTCACTCTTCAGAAATGTCTCTCTTCGTTGCTTTGCATCTTCTTCTTCTTCAGCTTCTACCCCCCTCAGTTTCGACCGTGTCAAAGTCCAGAACCCTATTGTTGAAATGGACGGTAACCTGAAAGGAATAAAATAACGTGCCAATTCTCTGTTTCTGATTTTGGTGTTTTTGATTGGGTTTCGTTAAATTTTGCTTACTATCGCCTTCACACTGTAGAGGCGAGTTGCTGTTTCGGGCTGATAATTGTTTTGATTTTCTGCAACTTTAGGTGATGAAATGACAAGGATTATATGGGCAACGATTAAAAATAAGGTAATCATTTAGCATAAAATTAGATGCTCGCTCGCGTACAAGTGAAGTATTTGTTCATATTGAAATAAACATTGTAATCGCTTCTTCTTTCTTTTTTCTGGGGATGCATGTTTGTATATTTGCAGCTTATCTTTCCGTATTTGGATATGGATATTAAGTACTATGATTTGGGAATATTGAATCGTGATGCAACCAACGATAAGGTCACTGTAGAAAGCGCTGAAGCCACACTCAAGTAAGTCTCTGATGCAATTTGTTCATTTACATGCTTCGTTTGTTTGAAGGCTGAACCATTAATTAGTTCAAGACTTAATATTAGATTTGTAACTGTTCTTCTGTTGCTCTAAATCTTGGTTCAGCTCTTGTGTTCATCACATTTGCTGTCTTTTGATGAGGCATACTTATGTAAGCCATTAAGATGCTTGGTGGGTGTTGCACATGCTTCTGAGATGATATTCTCCAATCATGTCCGTAATACATGAAACTTTTCTTTCCAGTAGCAAACAAGATCATATGCTAATATTACTAAATGAATTGAGTATAGCATTATAAATGAATTAGGAAGTTTTAATATGCACCTTAAAACCACCGATGTCTTTAGCAAATTGGGTCAATACATATACTACACTATGAGCCTACAGTTCTTCATGAAAGTGATGATAGTTCTAGCTATGTATTTAAACTGAGCAATCATATTATGAAAATCAATTCGAGGGAGCAATTTCATACCTGCGTGTCAATTCTATCTCCAAATCATTCATTTTGATTTAATTTCTCTTCATAATCAGCTTCCTGTAACCAACTGCATGCCATTTTCAACTCCATCAATTTCATTACATATCTCCCAACAATCTGGCAACTGCTGGAAAACAACCCACATTATCAGAATGATCAGAAATCATTGCCCTTGCCCAAATACCATTAACTCTTAGAACAGGAAAATAGTAGCATTAACATTACTGGTTAGAATGCCAGCAGCAGGTCTAATGCTTTATTCCAAAGGCTCGATATTATTTTCCACCGACCTGCATGTGGTACAAAATCTTTCATTAGCTATCCCAGAGCTTTGCTCCTAAGTTTTAGGCTTCACTACTGAAGTTTTAGCTTATTTAATATGGTCGTCCTGAACCTCTTATTTCCCATTCATCAATGTTTTCAAGCAAGAGAATGGTAACCTTACCAATTTCCTATCAACCTTTTCAAAAGGTTTGCAAACCCACACCTTCGACGTCTTACTAAACTTGTCAATCTGCCTGACTACTGCATTTACCTGATACAATAACTATGAATAATTTGCCTCATAGTGCCCTACTACTTGTCAATCTGCCCGACTACTGCATTTACCTGATCATGTCTCATAGTGCGGCAATGGGACTGGCAATGGGACCTACAATACCCATTGTTATGTTGTAGGCGGTTATTTGTGCTAGAATAATTTTTTCCCTCTTACTTTTCTATGCCTATAAATGTGAGTATTTTCCCTTTTACTAAAAGGATGATATTTTGCAAACCTGATATGAGCTCTAAAGCTCACAAACAATTGTTTGCTACTGTACGCTAGTAGAAAATGTCTCATATTTGTTTGTTTATTATAAACCATGCAAGTTTTCGATACTAATTCTTGAATTTTTTTTACCAAGTAAAATTAGTAATTTGGAAAGCCATATATTTATTCCATTGCTTGATTTTAAAACATGGCCTGTCAACTAAATGAAATAAGAGCAATATTACTGAATAAGCATACCAAGTAATTTTTTTTTCTTTTTGCTTGTGTTGCAGGTACAATGTTGCTATAAAATGTGCTACCATCACTCCTGGTTAGTCTAGTCATTTGTACTATTTAATATTCTCACAATAACACATTCATCTGCTTCTTCTTTCGGTGTTGTATACCTAGCTTTAATAGTTCATTCTGTTTTAATAACTAAATTCTTTGCTTTCAGATCATTGTAATGGATAAACACTAACGTTTTATATGATGCATCTAAGCCTGAAAATCATGATAGCTGTTTTTAGTTTAAATTGCTATATATAGTTGAACTCATCTGTGCTGGACAGTAATAATGAGTGTATTACTTTTTGGACTGCTATATGTATTAATAATGAGTTTAAATATTTTCTGATGTCTTATCATCACATATTACTTTTGTTCATCTGGTTTTAGCAAGTATTATGTTATCTGGCCCCCGGGGTGCTGGCGTGACTGTACTGGAGTGGGAGGGCAATACCACATGTCCCAGGTTCGAGCTTGAGCGGTAACGCTCCTGCAGTTTGAGCGCTGCTTTATGCAGTACAGGCTCCTGCAGCTTGAGCACCGCCAGGAAACTCCTGCTCCTTGGTGGCCACCGCGAGCGCCTCGCGACTTACTTCCTCCTTCTGTGCCCACGGTAGGGCAGACGGGGGGCGGCCGTTTGGTCCGTCATCCAAAAAAAAAGTATTATGTTATCTGAGCATCAATGAGCTCACAATAAGAAGAAGGGCTCAATGAAATGATTGTTTGTTGTGTAAATTAAAGATAGTTTATCAGCAGTTGTTGGACTTTCTGTGGCATTTACTCTATTCCTCGTTTTGCAGATGAAACCAGAGTTAAGGAATTTGGGCTCAAGTCCATGTGGAGGAGTCCCAATGGGACAATTAGGAACATATTGGATGGTTTGTACTCTCTTCTTGTGTTGGATTATTATTTAGTTCATTAAATCTTGCATTCGAAACATGCCACTCCTAACAGTTTCCTATTCTCTTGTAACATTGTGAAATGAGCTTAAACAAATTTAAGGTCAAAGGGTACTGCTCCTAGATACACGTTTGTCTTTAACTGTGATACTGATTTCATGGAGCTAAATTGTTTTCCTGGGTTTGAGCCACTAAGGTTATTTCATCTTGAAATGATCAGTGACAGACTGACAGAGATAATGGTAGGGGAATTAATCTAAGTCCTCACTTAACAGTTGACAATGAATAGGAATTAAAAATGATAATATATCTACCCTGCGAGGCTAGATAGGCAACCTGAGGTGCTACTCATGGTATTGCGATTTAGCTGTAGGATTTGCATCCTGAACATTTGCCTTTTGATATTGAGAGAGAATGAGGAAGAAGATAGATATTATTGATAGGCAAAAGCCTTGATTTATAGTTACAGCAGAGGAAAAGGACAGCCACATTAAATGACTTGTCTTCTAGGAAATACAAGCAGCCCTAGGAACTCACTATAATAAAAGACACTAATAATTACAATCAGTCTAGGGATTAAATATTCTAATTAACATTAGCTGACACCCCCCCGCAAGCTTGGCTATACAGATCAACCATGCCAAGCTTGGATGTGAGCCATTCAAAACGTCCAGGATGAAGTCCTTTAGTCAAAAGATCAGCCAGTTGATGCTCTGAGGGAACATGGGAGATTTGAATAATTCCAGCATCAATCTTTTCTTTGATGAAATGTCTGTCTATCTCAACGTGCTTTGTCTTGTCATGCTGGACTGGATCATGGGCAATACTAATAGCAGATTTATTATCACAAAACAGCTTCATTGGATCTTCCCATTGAATTCTCAAATCATTTAAAATGATCCTGATCCATAATAATTCACAAATACCATGTGCTGCAGCACGAAATTCAGCCTCAGCACTTGATCTTGCAACAACACCTTGCTTCTTACTTCTCCATGAAATTAGATTTCCACCAAGGTAGACACAATAACCAGTTGTTGAACGTCTGGTTATAATGTCGCCAGCATAGTCAGCATCAGAATAGGCTTCAAGTTGAAGCTTGATGTTCTTAGCAAATAAAATGCCTTTGCCGGAACTGCCTTTGAGATATCTAAGTATTCTGTATGCAGCCTGAAGGTGTGGCACCCTAGGATCTTGCATAAACTGACTCACAACACTTACAGAGAAGGCAATGTCAGGTCTGGTATGCGCAAGATATATAAGTTTTCCACAAAGTTTCTGGTACAATTGCTTATCAACAACTGGTTCACTCTCAGCTTTACCCAGTTTTTGATTGTAGTCTATGGGTGTGGTTACTGGCCTGCAATCTGTCATTCCAGCTTCTTGAAGAATATCTTTGGTATATTTCTGCTGTGAGATGAATATACCTTCTTTGGAGCGAGCTACTTCAATCCCTAAGAAATATTTCAGCTGGCCAAGTTCCTTCACCTCAAATTCTTGAGTCAATGTGAGTTTCAATCGAGCCTGCTCGATAACATCATTTCCTGTTAGAATAATATCGTCCACGTAGACAAGGAGGATACTTACCCCCCCGGAGTCAGAGTGCTTGATAAACAGAGTATGATCACCCTGACTCTGAACATATCCAGCAGACAACATAACACCTCGAAAGCGTCCAAACCATGCTCGAGGGGATTGTTTCAGGCCATACAAAGCTTTTCTCAGTTTGCAAACATGAGTAGGAGAAGTGGAAGAGAATTCTGGAGGTAAACTCATGTAGATATCTTCAGTCAAGTAGCCATTAAGGAATGCATTTTTCACATCGAATTGTAACAGTTTCCAGTCAAGATGGGCAGCAATGGACAAGAGCAAACGAACTGTAGACATTTTGGCAACAGGAGCAAATGTTTCTTGATAATCTAAGCCATAAGTCTGTGTAAAACCACGGGCAACAAGGCGAGCTTTATACCTGGCCAGAGATCCATCCGCATGATACTTGGGAGCAAAGACCCATTTACAAGTGACAATATTGTGACCAGCTGGTCTCTCCACAATATCCCAAGTCCGATTAGCCTCCAATGCAGCCATCTCCTCAGTCATAGCTTGTCGCCATTCAGTGGATTGGAAGGCCTCTCGAGCATTCTTAGGGATTTGAATCTGATCTAGGCTTGTAAGGAATTTCTTGTGTTGAGCAGAGAATCTGTCAAATGAAGCATAGTGCGAGAGAGGATAAAGAGGCCTTTTAGTGCAATCCCTAGTACCTTTCCTGAGAGCAATCGGCAAATCAGACGATGGTGAAGCTTGACTAGGAATTGACTCAGTGCCAGGACTCGGATCAGCGAGAGGAGGTGGTTGGTGAGAGGGATCCTTCCTGAAATACACTTGGCCAAACCTGTGAGAAGTAATGGGGGAATTTTGTGGAGTTTGGACTGGTAGTTCAGCTGCTGTATTTTGGGCTGGAAGTTCAGTTGTTAAAGGTTCAGAAGGCTGGTCAAGTAAAGGTGGTTGGTCAAGGATAGGTTCTGGATTACTGGACGGTGAAATTGATGATGATGGAGGAAGCATGGGAGTTGTAGGTAGGCTAATGGAGTCAGTTTGGGTAATATCATCCATGGACTCAAGGGAAGTGTGGTCATGTATACAATCAGCTGAGGCTTTGTAATATGAATTGCTTTCATCAAAGGTGATATCAGCTGAAACATAAGTTTGCCTTGAGAGAGGACAATAACATTTGTAACCCTTTTGTGTGTTGGAATACCCGATAAAGATGCACCTTGTGGCCCTAGGATCTAACTTGCCCCGAGATGGAGTATGAATGTGAACATATGCAGTGCACCCAAATATCCTAGGCTCTAACCCATTGTCAATGGTGATATGTGGGAAGAAGGTTTGAAGGTGCTGGATTGGACTTTGGTATTGGAGGGTTTTGGAAGGAGTTCTATTGATTAAGAAGACAGCTGTGAGGGCTGCCTCTCCCCAATAAAATTTCGGGACATGAGATTGAAACATGACAGCCCTAGTGACATTAAGAATGTGCCCATTTTTACGCTCAGCCAACCCATTTTGCTGAGGAGTATATACACAGGAAGACTCATGTATGATACCCTTTGAAGTGAAAAAGGATGATAATGAGTGGTTGAAGTAATCCTTGGCATTATCAGATCTGATTCGTTGAATGGATTGACCAAAACGGTTTAAAATCATAGAATAAAAGGCTGGAATGATAGTGCTAGTTTCTGATTTGTTTTTCAGGAGAAATAACCAAGTCACTCTTGTGCAGTCATCAATCAAAGTGAGAAACCAAGATGCACCATTGATGTTTTTTACTGGTGCAGGACCCCAAATGTCGCTATGAACTAATTCAAAAGGGATAAAACATCTTTTATTCCGAACGGGAAAGGAAACACGTTTTTGTTTAGCTTTCTCACAAGCAAAACAGACAAGTTTTTCAGACTCTAAACCAGCAAACAAGTTTGGGTACAAATGCTTCATAAGAGAAAGGGATGGATGGCCAAGGCGGTGGTGTTGAAGCCAAAGGTCAGTTTTGGTGGTGGTGCTTAGGTGGGTAGCTGCAGGAGGTTCTTCCAAGAGATAAAGACCCCCACTCTCTTTACCAACTCCAATCGTCATCCTCGAGCCCTCGTCCTGAATAACACAACCAGCACGAGAGAATTTAACTTCACACACAAGATCATGAACAAGTTTCTTAACTGAGATGAGATTTGATGAGAGAGTCGGAATATATAGAACATCAGATAAAAGGAGAGAAGAGGGGCCCGTAATAATGCCTCTTCCTAAGATAGGTGCTGAACCTCCATTAGCTGTAATAAGATGCTTCTCATATATGAAAGGATGATATGAAGAAAATAGAGAACAGTCATTGACCATATGATCTGTTGCACCACTGTCCAGAATCCACTTTTGGCCAAAAAACTGTTTTTGGTTACCTGTAAAGGCCAAAGATTCAGATTTGGCAGAACCCGGTGAAGCTTGAAGGTTCTGCAACATATCCTGCAAATGCTTGATTTCAGCTGCAATTTCAGAGTGAGAAGATGAGGGCTGCGTGACAGTTGCAGTGTTGGCCTTTGGTTGAGATGGCTGCAGCGGAATAGTAGGCTTATTCTCAGCCATGGAGAAATTCTTCTTTCCTGCATCTTTACTAGGAGGTCTGCCATGAAGAGCCCAACATCTCTCTTTTGTGTGTCGAGGTTTTTGACAGTGAGTGCACCAAAGATCGTTGATATCCCTCCTCCCGGGTCTGGAAAAAAGAGCCATGTTCTCAGCCGGGGAGGTTGTAGAGTGAAGCATAATACCTCGACGAGTTTCCTCCATTCGAATAGTGGCAATGTTTTCTTCAAGAGAAGGAAGAGGTTTGGTGCCCAAGATTTGGACACGAACCTGATCAAATTCAGGATTTAAACCAGCCAAGAAGATGTATGAGCGATTTCGCTCAGTTGAAACACGCAGCAACTCTTGCTCCTCGGGATCCTTAAGCAAAAGGGGCTGAGCGAGGTCAATTTCCTGCCAAAGTTTCTGCAAAACAGTGGCATAATCAAAGACAGCCATTGAACCTTGCTTTGTAGAATAGACTTTAACCGAGAGTTCAAAAAGTGAGGCCTCATCTTGCGCCTTGTCATAAGAGCGCCTCAAGAAGTTCCAAATGTCCTTGACAGTTGGAAGAAGAATGCAATTGGATCCAATGTTTGAATCCATTGAAGCCCACAGCCATGACTTGATGATAGAATCTTCACGTGTCCATAGCTTAAAGGTGGGATCTCTTGTTGATGGAGGATCGTCAAGGAGGTGTTCGACTTTGTCACTACCGGTGAGTGAGGCCTTAACAACTTCAGCCCAGATCCGGTAGTTCTTTTCGTTGAGCCGATAAGCAGGTTGAACAAGAGGGAGAGATGAACGGTTGAAATTTGAGTTTCCTGTGGAGTCAACAGTTTCTCCATCCAGGCTGATGTTATGGAATACTTCCATTTAGAATAGGTGCAAAAGAACAAAGAGAAAGGATAGGAAGAGTTCTGGCGGCAAAGGTGGCGGCCAAAAAACTAGTGATAGAGAAAACAGGACTGGCGGTAAAGGTGGCGGCCAGAGAAGGATTAAAAACTCAGATCTCTCAGTTGCTCTGATACCATGAGAGAGAATGAGGAAGAAGATAGATATTATTGATAGGCAAAAGCCTTGATTTATAGTTACAGCAGAGGAAAAGGACAGCCACATTAAATGACTTGTCTTCTAGGAAATACAAGCAGCCCTAGGAACTCACTATAATAAAAGACACTAATAATTACAATCAGTCTAGGGATTAAATATTCTAATTAACATTAGCTGACAGATATCATCTTGTCTATTATTTCCTTTCTGAAATTCTGCCTGTATTGCGAAGAAATTGTGTGCTCGTACACGATAATGAGCTTCTAAATTTACATTATATATGAGTGCTACTTCTGTTTCTTTTGTAGGCACCGTTTTTCGGGAGCCAATTTTGTGCAAGAACATTCCAAGGATTGTAACAGGTAAGGATACTTTTTTCCTGTGTGAGCCCTAAACTATAATAGTGGAAAATAGAAATGTAAATGCAGACTGTTATGGATTCCTTACAGGTTGGAAGAAGCCTATTTGCATTGGTAGACATGCTTTTGGTGATCAATATCGTGCCACCGATACACTTATTGATAGCCCTGGAAAGCTGAAAATGGTGTTTGGTAAGCTGCGTAATGTTTTATTGGTGTGTCAGCATTGTCATGTGATCTTTTGTTATCTAACCTTAATGGTTCATTTCTATTGTGTGTGTAGTACCAGAAAATGGGGATCACCCTCTGGAACTTGATGTTTATGATTTCAAGGGCCCTGGTATTGCTTTGGCGATGTACAATGTGGACGAGGTACGTGTATTTTTTTCAGCACTAAAACATAGATACAGTACGAATTCTGGTTGTCCGGTCCCAAATCTAATTTCTTTCTTAATGTTTTCAGTCTATTAGGGCCTTTGCAGAATCATCAATGTCTTATGCATTTGCCAAGAAGTGGCCTCTCTATTTAAGTACCAAAAACACAATTCTCAAGAAATATGATGGCAGGTAACTTAATGCTTGCATGTATGAGTTATTGATACATACAGTGTTACTGCTAGACAGTATGATATGAAGCATGGCTTTTGTTCTTTTCAATTAAGCAGGTTTAAGGACATATTTCAAGAGGTATATGAAGAGAAATGGAAACTGAAGTTCGAAGAGCACTCCATATGGTTAGTACTTTTATCACCAGCTGTCAGTGTGAACATGTTGTGCATATGTAGATTTTTATGAGATTCTCTTCATATCCAGGTATGAGCATCGGTTGATTGATGACATGGTTGCTTATGCTCTTAAAAGTGATGGTGGTTATGTTTGGGCTTGCAAGAATTACGATGGAGATGTTCAGAGTGATTTACTTGCTCAAGGTGTTTTTTTTTCTTTTTTAATATTTGGTCATTTGAGTGATGATCTGTGGTGCACCAAACCTCCAAATCTTCTCTCCATGGAATTATGGAGGGATCTGTAGATTATCTGTTCGGTTACTGGCAGTCTATTGAATGTGTTGATAGTTATACAAACTGGCTCTTTAATCAAGGATGGTTGTGTATGAATCTTTCCATGTCAATCCTATTGCATGTGTCCTGTCAATTGGCTGCTGCTTTTTACTGGTTCTATTAAGTGATCAGTACTATGATCACATATCTCAATGTTTGATCCACCCCCCTGACTTTAAAGCGAGCTTATAATCACACTCACCCAATGATAACTCACAAGCTTAAGGCCTTCTATTTCTTCAAAACTTGGTTCTGGTAGGGAGCTAGTGGTATAGCTACAATTTAGACGGTATATTTTCCAGAATGATGACCAAAGAAATTGTTTGTGGTTACTGCAATTGAAGAAGGTTAAAAGTGTTTAATGCAGATGAAATGTGCTTCTAAGTTTAGTTTAATGGTAATTTGCACCATGTGAAGCACATGATCAGAAGAAGTTTAGGATATTTATTCCTTGTTCCAAATTTGCTGGTTTGCATTTAGGGGATATATGACTCTTTGTTTATAACCCAAAATCATCCTTTTACTGTGCAGGTTTTGGATCCTTGGGCCTGATGACTTCTGTATTGGTATTTAACGAAACATTGCCTTTACTATTTACGGATTATTATTTTGGTTAACATCTAATTACCAATTACTTTATATGCAGTTGTCCTCTGATGGAAAGACTTTGGAATCAGAGGCAGCTCATGGGACTGTAACTAGGCACTACCGTTTGCATCAAAAGGGACAAGAAACTAGCACCAATAGCATTGCTTCCATATTCGCTTGGACACGAGGGCTAGAGCACCGGTAGGTTTCTATTTGTGTTCTCTTTGATGTTATCTGCTAAGTATTTTGTTTGATTCAGATAAGGTAAGAATTTGGTCTCAAGCCGTACTTCAAAATCAACCAAGGGCATCCCTGTGGATAAGAACATGAAGTTCTGAAATGTTCTAATGAGAGTTGAGTGGCTATATGGTTTATGTTATGAACTCACTGGCTTGCTTCTTGAAAACCCGACCGATTCATACTGCCAGAAAGGATTGGACATAGTTTATAAGTATAATGTGTTCATTTTCATCATGTCCTTTTTTCTTTTCGTTGAAGAGAAAAAATGAAGCATCAGAAAAAAGATGGGCATTGTTTATTCGAGGTGAAACATACCATTCAGCATAAAAAACACTAAATGCTAGTAACCAGAATGTAGAAGAGAAAAAATGAAGCATCAGAAAAAAGATGGGCATTGTTTATTCGAGGTGAAACATCGTTCTACCAGAAAGAGTAAGTAATTCCCCTTCCTTCCCTATTCTGTCATCTTAAAAAGCTAAAGTAAATTAGAAAAGAACAGGAAAAAAGGTGATGTATAGTAGAAAATTACTCAGAGGCGTCTCTTGTGGTTACTGGTTATTGGGCTTTTCTGCAACCACAGTTTGAGGTTTCTGTATACTTGTGCTGTAGTTTGGTAGTTTCACAGTTTATGTTCATATGCATCTTATGTTTGTGTATGATTATTTAGTCTTTGAAAAAGTTGCACCACATAGAGCGTTATCTGTGGCCATCACCTTGGACCTTGACTTCTCTCGCTTTCTTTTTACACCATACAGAGGGAAGCTTGATGGGAATGCAAAGTTGCTAGATTTTGTTCAGAAATTGGAAAGTTCTTGCATCGAGACAGTAGAGTCAGGGAAAATGACCAAGGATCTAGCTATACTGGCTCATGGCCCAAAGTAAGTCATGATTTATTCTTGCTTTCCTCAGGTAATGAATTAGAAGATTGGTTCCTGAATCGGGATTGGTCGGGTATTGATCTTCATCTACATTCTGATTTGTGCAGGGTCAGTAGAGGCCTTTATCTAAATACTGAAGAGTTCATTGATGCTGTTGCCCAAAGTCTTCGAACGAAACTTGAAGTGTCGGCACACTAATGAGATGAGTGTAAACTGCTACAAGCTCTCTGGTCCCAAGGACTTGCTGTCCACAAAGGCAACATACATAATAAGTTGACAGACCAATTGGCTCTTACCCTGGCAGAATTTCTGATGGGATTGCAGTTGTTTTTGGGGTTGGAAGGTGTAATTGTGTACTTCGTTTAACGCTGTGAGATTGATTCTGAATGTGACTACAAAATACTATCTCTGTTGCGCTAGCCCACAATTTATAGCTCTTACTCTTAGCTTTCACTCGAAATGGACAACATTCAAAGATGACAATCTTACTGCTTGCTGAGTTGAATAAAAATGTGGGAAATAGGAAACAATTGGCTGGCTCAGCCTCAGGCTGAAGGTCTCAATGAATGTCTAGTTTACATGAATTTAATGGCGCCCCTGTGCTTAACGTTTTTTCCTATCAGCCCTCCTACTTAGAAATGTTCAAACAAACCCCTATATTGCCCCAATTTTTGCCTATTGAACATTTTTGATGACGTGGACTTGCGCGTGTGATTCAAACTCGTGAAACGCAAGTTTGCTACAAGTTTTTGTTGACATGGAAATTAAAAAAAAAAAGAATTTGTTTTTTTAATTACATTTTTGAACTTCATCTTTGTGTAGAGGGCGATTTTCTCCGCCCTTCCTGTCGACCGCCAACATCCATCAACCGAGCCCACGTCGGCGGCCGCCACCAACGGACTTTGCCCTCCTCATTGACCGCCTTCTCCACCAACCCTCCAGATCTGGTCGACCACCACTTGAGGTGCCCCCGCCGCCGTCGACAGGTTCCTCAGCCCTCCTCCGAGAAAACCAGTCTCCTTCGACTTGTCCCCACCGCCGTCGTCGCTTTTGACCGCCGTCACCGTCGACACTGCCGTCTTCGTCTCCAAACGCAGCCGCCGCCGCTCCAGGGGGATGCAGTTTTTGGGAGCATGAGAGGCGGCGGCGTTGGTTGCGGGGGCGGACGGAGAAGGAGGAGGAGACAGGGGGGATGCAGTTTTGGGAGATGAGCGTGAAGTAGAAATTCAGGGAGTCGTCGAGAATGGCGTTGGCCAGGAGGCGACGAGCGGCCGAGATGAGTGTCGGCGAGGAGCGCTCCGTGTGCTTGCTAGGTATGAAGTGGTCTTGAAAGAAGCGGTCTTGAAGGACCTCGGACTGCGGATCGGCGTGGATGTAGATGTTGAAGAGATCGGGGGATGTGGAATTGAAGAACTGGTCCCAGAGGAGGGAGAAGGGGAAATCCGAGTTGGTGAGGAAGAGGAAGGCGATGTTGAATCTAGGGTTTGTGGATCCCAGGCGGAAGAAGAACTGAACGGAGGAAGAGGAAGGGCGGCGGTCGGCGGACAGGGCGCGGTTGAAGGGGGCGAGGTCGTCGAACTCGTCGGTAATGGAGATCCCATGGCGATTTTGCAAATGTGGAGCTCGTCGGTAATGGAGCTCGTCGGTAAGGCGATTTTTGCTTACCTTTTCTTTTATTTTTTTTATTTTTGTTTGAAGAAAGTATGTTAATAGGGAAAAACTAGTATAATGTTACGTGGCAGAATTTGCAAATGTGGCAAATATGTACATATGGCATCCCATGGCGTGCCATGCCATTTTTTTTTTATCTACGTGGCAGACCAGTGGCGCGTGTGCGTTTCACGTCTCGGGGCAGAATGTCATTTGTGCTCAATAGGCAAAATTTAGGGCAGTACAAGGGTTTGTTTGAACATTTCTAAGTAGGGGGGTTGATTGGAAAAAACGTTCAAGTACAGGGGTTTGTATATGTATTCTGCCTGAATTTAATTGGACCAACCCCACCTTCACCTTACCATTATAACTCAAGCTATTAAATCCAACATATTAAATCAAAATATCAATTAAAGCAAGCACTACAATTCCAACGTTGTATTTCCATAAGACGAAAAAGGGTGACTAGGTTGTGGGTACATTCTAATGGGGTGGTTGGGCTGTGGGAAAAAATAATGTGCCAATTAGGTGATTTTCCGGATTTACCCCTAGCCAAAAAACAATTACGTGCGTGCCACCACATTTCTTGCCACCTCCCATCCTGTCACTGCCTCCAATTTTCGTCGTATCTTGTCACCGTATATCCTATCACAGCTCATCCTGTCACCAACCCCAAATTTCGTCCATTATCCACCCTATCAGCGCTTAATTTTCCATCTTCTTGTCAACGCTTAAATTGTGGTTAAATCATGTCATTGTTCATGTATTATCACCTATTTTAATATCACAAAATTTTTCATAAGCCTTGTCATCGGTTAAATTGTCATCAAATCTTGTCATAAGACTTGTCACCAAATACAGCAATTTATCACCATATACAAACAACTTGTCACCATGCACAAAAACTTGTCACCACGTACAAAAAACTTGTCATCGTGTACAAAAACTTGTTATAAAAATTTATTATTAAGCCTATGCGGGATTTAAACACACTTTATCGTGCATTAAGCACGTTGCTCTACCATTTGAGCTAATAGACCATAATTAAAATTACTATATGAGCAGATTAACCACAAACCATAAACAAAAAACCTATTGCCACCAAAACCCATAAATAAAAAACCTGTCACCACCAAAACTTATAAACACAAAACTTGTCACCGTCAAAACCCATAAATAAACTAAAGAAGGTTGTCATTGATAAAACCCATAAACAAAAAAACTTGTCATCGGTAAAACCCATAAACACAAAACCTGTCATCGCCAAAATCCATAAACACAGAACCTGTCATCAACAAAATCCATACACAAAACTCGAACGAAATCATACCAATACATCAATCACCAATCCAATTCACACCGTAAATTTGAGAAAAAGATAGAAACTCAAACAAAATCGTTTCAAAACATTTAGATCTAGAAATTCCAAATCTAGATCTAGAATCTTTAGATCTAGATCTGCAATCCCAAAATCTGTAGGAAGAGAAACTCGAAGGAAATTGTTACTAACCTCTAAAATTGAAATATTTTCATCGATTTCTACAATTCCGTCTTCTACAGCGCCTTCACCACTAATATGCTCTCTTTAGTATAGGTTAACTCTTGTATTTTAGGGCTTTATTGAGTGTTCTATGTTAGTCTTTTGTGCTTAATTGTAATATGAAGACCGAAGGCACAAGGATTGAAGATACTATTTAAGTAGAGGTTGTCCATAGGTTTTTGGTACCTTTTAATCCATTATTCCTTAGTTTGAATTAATTGTCAAGTTTGTATTATGGATTGCTAAATCCCTCTTGGGAGATTATTTATGAAGTGATGCGTATTTGATAAATTCCTGAAAATCTGGTATAGTTTCTTACCTTGATTAATATCCGTTCTCTTTGTGCTTAATTCTATGAGCTTTGTATGATTCTTTGAGCTTGATCACCTGATTGATGTGTCATTGTTCTACCATCTAAATTGATTTGTTTCATTGTCTATGTGAGCATCTTTATTCTAGAAGGTAACTTGATTATAGGACTGTGGACTAGGATTAAGAAAGACATTTGATTGTTTTATCTTTCAATTGAGTCATAGCTTGATTGTTTTATTTGATATCCTGCATATTCTTGTTCTTCATGCTAGATCTAGGTTAAGCGTCCTTGCCTAGGTTTTAGTATTACATGGACCATGGACAGGTGATTGTTTATGATCAGAATTGGAATTAGTCAAGGAAGTAGGGGTGTCAATGGGTCGGATTATAGGTGGGTAGAGCACTTCCACTACTCGACCCGCAAGTAGACCTGTCCAAACGCGGGTTAGCCCGCCCGACCCGTCAGCAAATAAGGGTAGGCTTGGACAAGGGTTCAGGCCCTACAGGCCCGGCCCGGCCCGCCCATTTTTAATCCAGGCCGGGTATGGACTGACTACTTAGCCCATCTGGGCCACTAGGCCCGGCCCAGCTCGTATTATTTTATAAAAAGAACCTATTAAGAAATACTTATTTATACCGATGTCATCAAAAATTCCAAACCCTATCCTTTCATTTATTTAAGTCTTATAGATTTACGTCGCTCATTCCAGCCGTTCCTGTCATCATGCATCTCTCACTCACTTCCCCTCCCCATCTCTCTCTCTCTAGTCTCTTCCCGGTCTTCCTCTCTGTCATGCCGGTAAGCCACGTCGGTCGCTATTCCTGATCTCTCTTCCGATCTGTTAGATTTTTTGCGGGCCGGGTTTGTCTATAAGCAATGCAGGGAAAAAATGTTTTAGCCCGGCCCAGTCCCGGCCCAAGCCCGCATTTGGACAGGTCTACTTACTGCCGCAAGTATAAATGCCCACCCGTCACCTGCTGTTTGTATCGGTGACCCATTCATCTGTATATAACCGTTATACTTTTATTTTTTTTCACCATCTGTATCACTATATGGGGCAATTTAGTACTGATAATTCGGTACGATAAAAAAATAAAGATAATAGTTGAACAAGCAAATTATCCATGTAATAAGTATTTAAACTAGTGAAAATCTGTAAGCAATATAAAAATATACATCCCATTGGGAGAGCAAGCAATGAGGGTTTCGATGGGAGAGAGAGGGGCAAGGGAACCGATGGGAGAGCAAGGGGAGAGGGCTCCAATGGAATAGTGCGAGACTAGGGCACCGATGGGAGAGCGACTGAGCAAGGAATGAGCGATGCGGGCTGGTGGATTATTGAGATTTGAGAACTAGGGATGACCCAAATGGAAATTACCGAATGAGAATTGAGTATTGTGAAAATTCGAAAGAAAATGGTTAAATTATATATATATATATACACGGGTGAGGGGGGTGGTTCGGGTGAAATGGGTGACGGGTCAGGTGGTGGGTGGGTGAATGGGTCGGGTTATTGGGTGACAAACTCGCACCCATATCCGACCCGTAACACGTTTCACCCGTCACCCGCTCTGCCCATCACCCACTTTTATTGGGTTTTCACCCGTTTATCATGGGTGGGTGAAACGGGTGGGTCGATAACAGGTGACCCATTGACAGCCAAACAAGGAAGTCTAAGAAACTGGATGAACTCGTGATCGAATGATTCTGTATGCTGATCTGATTACATATCCTCTACTTTCCTTTTTATTAATAACAACCATCTAAAACTCCCGTGTGTTGTCTTTACTTTGATTGAACTGGTTTTTCCCTGAGAACACTTCATTTCATTGGGTTCGACCCCTTGCTTGCTTGATATACTAGTTTGTTAGTTTAGGGTTATTTATGATGGCTTGCATTTAGTTCATCTCTAGGATGCATATCAGCTCATGTTTCATTGTATTTTGGTTTGCTTTTCTTCATTTTAGGCTAGACTTCTAGTTGTTTTTGGTTTAGTTTCTTGGTTCGGACTCTATGCCTCGTTCTTGTGAATTTCAAGTGAAAATGGAAGAGAATTGGTGATGGGAGATCAAGAGGAACTCAAGAAGCCGACATTAGCTCAAAGGCGGAGTCAAGGAGAGGCCTGAGAAGACACCAAAAGAAGCAAACTGAAAGCCAAGCAAAGCAAGAGCCGAGAAGATGAAGCAAGGAAAGAGCCCGGGAGGAACCAGACCCTGACCTGGCCGGGTCACAGGTTGGGTCAGCCGCCTTGCCTTAGCCGAGCACAAAATGCAGGGGCCGACCCGGCCAGGTCACGGCCCGGGTTGTGGCCCGGGTCGGCCCTTCTTTTCTCCCGCGTGTCCGTGCTGATTCTAGTGTTGTACCCGGCCGGGTTCCGGCTGGGTAGGGGCCCGGGTCACGCGACAAAGCCCCTTTTCCTCTTTTAGATCTTTTCCTTTTGGGGTTTTCGTATAAATACACTTTTCTTTCTCATTAGATACATCTTCTCTTCCACCTTTTGAGGATTTTTCCCAATTTAGACTTAGACTTTTCCATTACAGCTCTCTTTTATGTTTGGAGAATTGAAGAAAGTTGTTGGAGACTCTTACCCTTTTCAATCAATAGAATGAACTTTGGTATGAATTTCCTTCTCTCTTCTTCATTTCTCTTGTTTTCAATGTCTTGCTAGAGTCCCAAATCATAGGGTTTGGGGAAAACACCATTGATTCTAGGTAGAAGTTAGACTGCTTGCATGAATTGAGATTTTATTGTGGTTTATTTCAATCCTATGTGCTTAATGCCAAATTGATTGTGATTTGGGTCTTATTGATGATTGTGACCGAGAGGTTAGATTGTTAATAAGAAGTTAGGTGTGGGATTTGTGTTGAGAGACCTTATCTCCCACTTGAAATCTAGGGTTGAATGATTGAGAACCCCTTGATATGAGAATTGATTGGGAAATCTCTTGGGAGGATCAACTGCCGATAGAGGCTTAAGTTGGATTGCTCACTTAAGCCACGACGGTGGATGAGGGTTTGACCCGATTCATAGCCCCTATAGCGCCCAAAGGGCCTAGTCCCAGGTTGTCAAGCCACGAGAGTGGATGATTTACCGTATTCTATGCACAATTGTTTGGTCCCATAGGATTAGACAATGAAATTAGGTAGTTTACTCCAAACCATGGTTTAATCAAGATTCATTCATGCTTTCAATGTGTTGCCTAGGTTCATAGTGTGAGTACCTTAACTCTAAGATTGTCGTTCCTCATTGTCTTTACGACATTTGCTTTGTTCTATTTCTAGTTGATTGCTAGTTGTTAGTTTCAATTCCTGTAATATCCCTCATTTTTATAAGGGTAATTTAGTAAATTCTCTTTTCATAAAATAATATCATTTTAATTATATCATTTTATCAAACATGAAAGTTGGTATGGGTTGGACATCTTTGTCACAGTTGCAAAGTAGAGGGTCGTTTGTGCAATTTCTCAAAAATGGAGCAAACCCGACATGGGTTGTCTTCTCCATTCTTGGGGAGATTTCAAATGCTCATATCTCTCTCGTGTCTCAACGGAATTCGATTCCGTAAAATGTTATGGAAAGCCCAAGAATCGATCTATCAAAACCCTCAACCAATTTCAGGTAATTGGCTCAGGTGTTGGTACAAACGGAGCTGGAAGTGCCGGTTAGGGCTTTCGTATGTCATTTGTATTCAGCATTCAATTCGATCAATTGAATGAGTTATTATGTCGAATGGAATCCCTGAGAGACTTGTAGGGTTAAGATGGGTTAAAGCCCATGTTAATTGCACCCAACTTCAACCCGAAATCGACTGAATGTCATGAGACGTTACTTAAACTGAGGGTTGCGTTCAAATGGGAGATTCGAACCGATCGGACCTCAATCTGAGTGCTATAAAGAGCTCAATCGAGTCCTCTTCCATTCCATACAAACCTCCATTCGACATTCCTCAAAGAACGCCCACTTCCTTCTTGGAAAACTAAACCTTTCGGGCTTCCCCTGTTCTCGTTTTGTGCAGAACACTGCCAGATTCAAGTGGATCGTTCTCCCTCATTTGACCTCCAAATCCGGTTCCGTCACCTCCGTTGGCTTCGTGCTTTCATCACGGTTTGAATGCCACCGGTGCCATCTCATTTCGTTTCCTGTAGCCTCTGCAGCGATTCATTTAACCCGCCCCTGTTCAGCACCCCTGTTTTCGTCGGGGCTGATTCGCGGACCTCGTTCTCCTCCTATCGGCCAAGGCGAGCCACTCCACCACCACCGATGCAATCACTGCTCGACGAAGTTTCTGAATCTGTCCTCTTCCTGCTCTGTCGTTGCCCGTGGTGGCCGAATAACGCCGGCGAATTACTCTTGCGATTCTACTCCATTAACACGTGAGAAGCTTTGTTTCTTTTTGTTTTAATTTTAGTTTTGTCCGTACTGTTTATTTAATTATTTTTAATACCTTGTTGAATTGGAGCAAATTGTTTCGATCATTTCACTAAAATTAATAACGTAATGTATATATATACAATTCAGAATATACATGTTTTCGTAAATGATATTTCTATTGTAAATAAAGAATAATTTTTTAAGTATAACCTTATTTACTAAAAGTTATATCTAGTTATATATGTTTTGTAATTATATTATTCAATATCTATAAGTGAATAATAATAGTATTTGCGGTCATAATTGGGTAATCAAACTATGTGATTATTTTAAAGGAAAGATGTTTTGATGAATAGAGTTTGGGCATTGTTATACTTAAAGATTTAACCTCGATCTTATAATAATAATAATATTAGTAAAGCTGTTTTGATTTAAATATTATAGGTTATTAAATATGTTATTTTTATAAATGGACTCCTATAAGAAAATATTAAGAAATACAATTATGCTAATACTATATACTTGTAATTGTATATACATATGAAAGAGGGTTCTGAAGTTAAATAAGTAAGTATTTTATACAAAAACTAAGATAGAAGGTTTTGATATGAGATTTTGTATAATTTATAAGTAAAGTTTTTAGAAGTTAAAAATTGTATTTTAATCAAAGTTGTAAAATTATAATGTTTGGAAGTTCTGGTTTTGATTTATAATGTTTGGGAGATTTTGTAATTGTATATACTTCTTTGTCGTCTTTTGTGATAACTGTAAAGCCTAGGGTGACTTTGGGAGTTTTAACCCGAGGTCACTGGCGGTAATATCCCTACGTAAAAATTGGGGTGTTACAATTTCGCCCTCCTCTCGTTATTTGGCTCTATCTCCTAGCTACTTATTTGTCGGTTCAATCAATGCTACCTAAGTCCTAGAGATCGAAACCTTGATAATACTACACTTGACCCATACACTTGCGGTGTAGGTGTGGAACCTATCAAGTTTTTGGCGCCGTTGCCGGGACTTTTGCTACTTTTTGTTGTTTCCTACAACTGGTAGACTAGGTTCCTTTTGCTTTTGATTTGTTTCTTTTTGTTTGTGATTGTAGGTTTATTAGACCATGAGTATGTTGAGACTTGATCAATGGGAAGATGAGCACTTCTCTAGATTTCTACAAGTGATGCAAGAACATGGTGCTTGCGGTCATCAATACCACAAGTTTGAGTTGTTTAAGTGTACAGTTGAGGTTATGAATCCCGCAACTTTTGATTTGGCCATGTACATGAGTAAGGGGAGATTATGTGATATGGGAAGTGATGAGTGTTTGTACTTCTTTTGCTTCATGAGCGATGAATGTATGGAAGTAGATTCTCCACCGACCCCTCAACCGGTTGAAACTCCTTATGCTTATCTTGAGAGTTTGGTAGAGGATCTTGCCAGCAAAGTCAATAGCTTGGTTATTGAGCATTGTGATGTCAATCTTCTCTCCGTTCAACAACCACTTGCACATTTTATGAGTATGAGAAAATGGGAGACGCCGCATTGGAATCCAATGACCATGAGTTAGATATGCCAAATTGACTCGGCTAAAGTCGTCGTGCCAAGATCAAAGATAAATAACCCAAACTAACAAATAAGTATAGCATGCAAGTAAGGGGTCGAACCCAAGAGAACTAGGACTTCTAGTATTAATATAATTAACAACCACAGATATGGGGGATTTAGGAGAGAGATCTAAACTAAACTAAACTAGAAAGCAAATAACAAACAAACAAACAAATATGGGAGATAGGTTCATTCAAAAGATCCACTCTTTAATAATCACTCGATCATAGATTTATCCATTGATTTCATTCACACCTATGGTTAATTCATATCCTGATCATTAACAATTGCAAGTCCACGGTCCAAGCAATTCTATAACCCTAGGCAAGGACGCTTAACCTAGAATTAACATAGAGAACAAGGATATGCAGGATATAATGTCAAACAATCAAGCTACGAGTCAATTGCAAGATAAAACAATCAATTCTCTTCTTAACCCTAGTTGCATAGATAACAGGTCTAGGTTATGTTGTTTTCACAGATTAGTTTTGTCCACGGTCCAAACCTAATCAAACAGTAGAACATAAATCAATTCAATAGGTTCATGACTCCTAAAGAAACAATAAACATTCATAAGATGAAGCATAAGAGAATCAATAATAACCAAAGGATAGAAATCAATTACCAAAACCTCACGAGTTCATACATCAGAGTTTCTCCCTTGAACAAACCCAAGGAGACTAGCTCTCCATAACTAAACTAAAAGAGAAGAATTGAATTATGAATAAGAGATAGAAGATACTTAAAACCTAAGGCTGGCTCCTCCTTATATAGCCCAAGGAACAAACTCCACGAGATAGATAAGGAAAGAGGCAAAAGATAGAAAAGGAAACAAGATAGAAAGATTTCGGCCCGCTTCGTGATGAAGGATTATCTAGTCAGCCACCTCCAAGCGCCCCAACACTCTTTGAGGGGCCAATCACTAGATCCCGAGCTAAGAAGCTACAAAGTGGAATGCATGCCTTTGTGTGTTACATTTGTGCTAAGGAGGCGAGAGCGAGCATGGAGCCATGTGCCAAGGCTGTGTGCCTAACAAGTGTGGGCGCCAACCATGAAGAGAGCCAAGGCACAGGCGACATCTCATGAGTGCCGCGTTCGGCACCGGCGCCGCGGGTGTGCATCGTTTGGGCACGGGGGCGCCTGTTTGGGTTACTGACGCCTATTGTAGGCACCTGAGTGTCTTTGCTTCATTTTGGGCCTATTATGCTGTTTTGGGCCTATCTATCTTAGACTTAATTAGATTATTAAGTATTTCTTTTATTTTCCAGATATTAGAACATATAAGTAGTGTTTTGTTGTTTTTGGAACACTTAGACAATTCTGATTATTGAAAATCGTTTCTCCTTGAAAAGAGAGAGTTTGAAGCTTTGCTTCATTGAATGTGTGTATCGCAGCTTGGTTTGTTTGATTTGTGTCAATCCTCTTCGAAGCTTGGTGCTTATCAACGATCACGAGCCCCCTTCCTGTGCTTCAAGGCGTCGCCTTGTTGTGTAGGATTGTACAAGGTTGGTTCTTCGTCCATTCTATTAGGATTCTGGTTGAAATAAATACCAGGGGTTTAGTAGTTGTCTCGAAGGGTTTTCCTTATTATTTCCCTGTCGTTTATCCCTTTGTTTCATCGTTTTCCATTTGCTTCTTCGTTGAGTCCGTTTTCCTCTTTGTTGTGTCGAGTCCATTGTTCTAGTTTCATTTCCATTCAATTCTGACCATTGTTTCCTCGTGTTCTTTTTGTTGAGTCTCGAACGTCGAAGATCGGGCATCCACACGGCTAACCCCGTATCAAAGTGGTATCAGAGCTGCGTTGACGACGTTCTTTCGTTTCCACCAAAAAGAGTCTTCAAAAATACCAAAAAGAGTCCTTCGGAGATCAGGTTCGATTAATCAACTCTCTTTAATCTGAACTTGAAAGTACTAATCGGTTTGTTCTTACGCAGTGGTTTGTTTTGCCTAGCCAATTACACCTTCAGCCCAAGAAAAATCGTCCCCTCAGCCACCACAACCACCAACGCCCCACCACCTCCACAAAATCCGCCCACCACCTCCACAAATTCGACCACCACCTTGATTAAGTCAGCCGATTTGTTTTAATTAAATTGGAGACATAAATCTGATTTAATTAATTCAAATTTGAACTTCCTAAGCTGATTCCTATTTTTAAGGTTGACCAACAACAACCATATCCCACCCACCAAATCCCACACCCACCTCCTAATATCAAGGAGAACCCATTCAGCTCATTTGAATTCAAAAGCCACGCCCAAACCACCATCCTCCAGCCTATTCCTTCTCCTAAAATCAAGGGATTTCAGCCACCAACATTTCAAACTCAAATCGCCACCTCTCCTCATTTCTAGCAAATTATTTTGCACCTTAGAATAGCATTTTATTTAAATTTCGAAATTATTTGTATTTTCTGATTATTTCTGATTAAAAAAAAGAAAAAGAAAAGAAAAAAAAGAAAGTCAAAAAAAAAACGAAAATCAGAAATCAGATTTTATTCTTCTATTTCATTCATAGTATATCATTGCATTTTATTCTAGTGCATAGTGTAATTAAGGTGTGCGACATATCATCGTCTTCCCTCTTCATCTCTTGAGTTGGATGATTCCATTGGAGAAGCTTTCGAACCTTACACTTCCAGCCTACCCTCACCTAAACAAACCACTCCAAGTTCATACTTGGTTACGGAACTCAAGGTGAGAGAAGCTTAATCGAGGTTTGTTCTCTTTCTCTATTCATCTCCATTCTTAAACACATTTGAGTCTTCTTTTCTTGGACGTTTCTTCCCCAGCCTTCATCTTCTCGTGAATTGTTGTTTACTAATCTTTGAATTGAGTTGTTGATCATTTCAAGCAGATTGAAACAACGAGCTCAAACACACACCGAGAGTGAGAGCAAGTGAAACACTTGAGAGGCTGCTTTGGATTAAACTAACTTGACAAGTTTGCTTGTAAAGTGTTTTTGCTGGTTGTGCAGGATGTCTAACGAGAGTAGTGATAACACCAACACACCCAAGAGCCCTGAGCCAATCCACCCCGAGGTGTTCAAGTTGTTGACCTCACTCAACAGCAACATCACACGTCCCAATTCTAGGATGACGGTCTTGGAGACGAGAGCCTTGGCGTTGCCTCCACCCGTGCCAAGCGTAGCTTTGGGCACCGATTCAGCGGCACACCAACAAGGCACCGACGATGGCCAGGACCAAAACGCCAACAACACGGACCCTAACTTGGTGTCCACATCACAGCAGCATGGTTTTCAAAACCAAACCAGGGAAGTGCCTCATAACTCTAACCCATTGCGTAATTCCTCGGGAAATCTTCATAGAAGAGTGCCTATTGGTTCCCAGCTCACTCCCCTTCGGGATGAGCATAATCGTGCTAATAGTTTTCAAGGATTTGAGGACCAAAGAGGATCGCCAAGTGATATGGACCTTTATGATGATGAGTATGAGGGTGAGGAGGAGGATAATTGGGAGCGCTTCTCAAGAAGGGGAGGTAGGGAGCGCCGGGAAGGTCGAGATAGGTGTCCCATGAGACCTCGTGAGCAGGAGCAAGACGGAGTTGGCAAGATAAAGGTGAGGATCCCTGCCTTCGAAGGCAAGTGTGATCCGGATGTCTATATGGAGTGGGAGACCAAGATCAAGCAAGTGTGGAACTACCACAACTTTGCCGAGACCAAGAAGGTGCAGCTCGCTGTCCTTGAGTTCTCCGGTTATACCCTCATATGGTGGGATAACTTGGTGAAAGAAAGGAGGTGCAATCTGGACGCACCCATAGCCAGCTGGGATCAAATGAAGGCGTTGATGCGAGGGCGTTTCATACCTCAACATTACGCCCGGGAGCTAAGACAGCGGCTGGAAAATTTGAAACAAGGCTCCATGAGTGCCGAGGAGTGCTACAATGCCATGCAAGTGGCGATGGTAAGGGCTGATGTGGTTGAGGATGAAGAAACCACCATGGCCAGGTATCTTCGTATCTTGCATCCTTATTTAGCTAATGAGATTGATTTATATCCCTACACTACTATGACTGACCTTTTCCATCTAGCTTTGAAAATAGAAAGGAAATTCAAGTCTAGGTACTCGGGAGGAAGGAACGCGAGCACTCAGCCCCAATCATGGAGGGGGAGCCGTGGCCAGCAAGGAGGATCCTATGGGAAGGAGGCCTCGCACCAAAAGGAGAGGAGCAATGCAGCCGGCGGTCAAGGAGACCAAGCTGGACGAGCCAAATAGCCCACAAGCTCCACACCTTCACCATACAACAAGGGCAATTCGAGTGGAGTTTCAGCAGCTCCAAAGGGGAGTAATCCTACCTCTAACTCTTCATCTAGGACTAGAGATATTGTGTGCTTTAAGTGCCAGGGTAGAGGACATTATGCAAGAGATTGCCTTAATAAGAAAACACTTTTAATCAATCATTTAGGTGAATATGAATCTGAAAGTGAGCATGAGCATGAAAACGAGCCTAATGATGATTTGCATAAAAATGATAATGTGGAAGATGAAATTGAGTATGAATCTGGTGAATCTCTTATTGCTAGAAGGACATTGCATATTAAACCACAAGCATGCGATGATAATCAAAGAGAGAACTTGTTTCATACTAGGTGCTTGATTAAAGGGAGGGTTTGTAACATGATCATATATAGTGGTAGTTGTTGTAACATTGCTAGCTTAGAGATGGTTAACAAACTGCAATTACCTATGACTCATCACCCTAGACCCTATAAGTTGCATTGGATGAATGACTGTGGTGAATTGAAAGTGCAAAGGCAAGTAAAGGTTTCTATTAAACTTGGACGTTATGAGGATAATGTTCTTTGTGATGTAGCACCTATGCAGGCTTGTCATATTCTATTAGGACGTCCATGGTAATACGACAGGAAGGTTGTGCACGATGGATTCACCAACAGAAACAGCTTCACCCACAACGGCCAGACCATAGTCCTTAAGCCCATGACGCCTACGCAGGTCTCGGAGGAATGGGATCGGAAGCGTCAAGGTAAGAAGGTATGTTCTGACCTTGAGGGAGAGAATGGGAAGGAAGGGAAAGCTCGGGGTAAGACGAGCCAACCTCTCAGCCTTACACCTCCCTCCGCTCTTTTGGCTTCCAAGAGGGAGCTAGAAGACGAGTTTTTGGATGGGGAAACAAAGCTTATGCTCTTATGCAAGGAGCTGAGCTTGTTAAGTGAAGAGCTTCGAGCTTCACTGCCCCCACGCATTTTGGGGCTCATCGAGGAGTACAAGGACGTATTCCCCGACGAGATACCGGCTGGCCTACCCCCAATTAGAGGAATTGAACATCAAATTGATCTCATTCCCGGGGCGTCTATGCCAAACAGGCCAGCTTACCGTATGAACCCCCAGGAGACCCAAGAGGTCCAATCCCAAGTCCAAGAGCTCTTGGATAAAGGATACATTAGGGAGAGTATGAGCCCTTGTGCTGTACCGGTGTTATTAGTACCCAAGAAAGACAACACTTGGAGAATGTGTGTCGATTGCAGGGCCATTAATAACATCACGGTAAAGTATAGGCACCCCATCCCTCGTCTTGACGACATGTTAGACGAACTGCATGGATCCACCATCTTTTCAAAAATTGATTTAAAAAGTGGATACCACCAGATTCGTATGAGGGAGGGGGACGAGTGGAAAACAACCTTCAAGACCAAGTTTGGTCTCTATGAATGGCTCATTATGCCATTCGGGCTCACGAACGCCCCTAGTACATTCATGTGTCTCATGAACCATGTATTGAGACATTATATAGGGAAATCTGTAGTGGTCTATTTTGATGACATATTAGTGTATAGTAAGTCCCTAGAGGAGCGTGAGTGTCATTTGAGAGATGTGCTTAATACCTTGCATCTTGAACACTTGTTTGCGAATTTGAAAAAGTGTGAGCTATGTACTACTACTATTACCTTTCTTGGTTTTGTGGTTAGCTCGCAGGGTTTGCAAGTGGACGAGGCCAAGATCAAGGCCATAAACGAGTGGCCCACGCCAACTACTATTGGCCAGGTGCGGAGTTTCCATGGGTTGGCGAGCTTCTATAGGAGGTTTGTCAAGGATTTTAGCACCATTGCAGCCCCATTGACAGAAATTACAAAGAAGAGAAGTGAGTTCAAGTGGGGGCGTGCCCAGGAGAGAGCCTTCGAGACTCTCAAGCTGAAATTGACGCAAGCCCCACTATTGGTGTTGCCTGACTTCACATGACCGATTGAGGTGGAGTGTGATGCAAGTGGAGTCGGCATAGGGGGCGTGCTTATGCAAGAAGGTAAACCTATCGCCTTCTTTTCTGAGAAATTAAAAGGTGCATGTTTAAACTACTCGACCTATGATAAAGAGTTATATGCTTTGTATCGAGTGCTTAAAACATGGCAGCATTATCTTTGGCCTAGGGAGTTTGTGCTTAAAACTGACCATGAATCCTTGAAACACTTTAAAAGTCAAGATAAAATGGATAGGAGGCATGGTAGATGGATGGAATTCATTGAAACATTTCCTTATGTGATTAAGTTTAAAAGAGGAAAAGATAATGTTGTAGCTGATGCCTTGTCTAGATGCCACACTTTGCTTGTTTCATTAGACTCTAGAGTATTAGGATTTACTTATATTCGTGAGTTATATGAAACTGATCTTGATTTTGGTGATGCGTTTAAGGCTTGTCTTGAAAAGAGTTGTGCTGAGAAATACTATTTGCATGATGGCTTTCTTTTTCGAGTTGATAAAGTTTGCATACCTCGTTGTTCATTGCGTTTGCTGCTTGTTGAGGAAGCCCATAAGGGCGGCCTAATGGGGCATTTTGGGAGGGACAAAACTTATCACACTCTTAGGACTCATTTCTATTGGCCACACATGCTTAGGGATGTTGAGAATGTAGTTAAAAGATGCATGGACTGTCTTAGGGCTAAATCTAGACTTATGCCACATGGACTTTACACACCATTGCCCACGCCCACAACCCCTTGGGAGGACCTTTCTATGGACTTTATAGTTGGGTTGCCTAGGACTAAGAAGGGGAGGGATTCAATCATGGTTGTAGTGGATAGGTTTAGTAAGATGGAGCATTTTATAGCATGTCATAAGACCGATGATGCTACTAATGTGGCTGGATTATTCTTTAGGGAGATAGTCAGATTGCATGGGGTTCCTAAAACCATAGTTAGTGACCGAGATACTAAATTCCTTAGCCACTTTTGGAGAACCTTATGGAGTAAGCTAGGAACTATGTTGCTGTTTTCTACCTCTAGTCACCCTCAAACTGATGGGCAAACCGAGGTCACCAATAGGACACTAGTTACGATTCTTAGGGCCATAATTAGAAAGAACTTGAAGATGTGGGAAGAGGCCTTACCTCATGTGGAGTTTGCATATAATAGGATTGTTCATTCTTCTACTAAACTGACTCCATTTGAATGTGTTTATGGTAGTAACCCTCTAACCCCACTAGATCTTACCCCATTGCCAATGAGGGAAAATGAGCACTTTGACGCAAGAAAACATGTGGAGTTTATTAGGGAATTGCATGCTCGCACCAAACTGAAGTTGGAGCAAAAGGCCGAGTGTAATGCAAGGAGAGCTAACCATGGGAGGTGTCACATTGTTTTCCAGCCCGGAGACTTGGTGTGGATTTATTTGAGGAAAGAGAGATTCCCGGAGCAAAGGAAGAACAAGCTGTCCCCTCGAGGAGATGGACCTTTCAAGGTGCTTAAAAGGATCGGGGACAATGCATACAAGCTGGAGCTGCCCGGTGAATATGGTGTAAGCGCAACTTTCAACGTCGCTGATCTCACGCCATACCTTGCTCTTGATGATGACATGGATTCGGGGTCGAATCCTTTCCAAGAAGGGGAGGTTGATGAAGGATCATCTAGTCAGCCACCTCCAAGCGTCCCAACACTCTTTGAGGGGCCAATCACTAGATCCCGAGCTAAGAAGCTACAAAGTGGAATGCATGCCTTTGTGTGTTACATTTGTGCTAAGGAGGCGAGAGCGAGCATGGAGCCATGTGCCAAGGCTGTGTGCCTAACAAGTGTGGGCGCCAACCATGAAGAGAGCCAAGGCACAGGCGACATCTCATGAGTGCCGCGTTCGGCACCGGCGCCGCGGGTGTGCATCGTTTGGGCACGGGGGCGCCTGTTTGGGTTACTGACGCCTATTGTAGGCACCTGAGTGTCTTTGCTTCATTTTGGGCCTATTATGCTGTTTTGGGCCTATCTATCTTAGACTTAATTAGATTATTAAGTATTTCTTTTATTTTCCAGATATTAGAACATATAAGTAGTGTTTTGTTGTTTTTGGAACACTTAGACAATTCTGATTATTGAAAATCGTTTCTCCTTGAAAAGAGAGAGTTTGAAGCTTTGCTTCATTGAATGTGTGTATCGCAGCTTGGTTTGTTTGATTTGTGTCAATCCTCTTCGAAGCTTGGTGCTTATCAACGATCACGAGCCCCCTTCCTGTGCTTCAAGGCGTCGCCTTGTTGTGTAGGATTGTACAAGGTTGGTTCTTCGTCCATTCTATTAGGATTCTGGTTGAAATAAATACCAGGGGTTTAGTAGTTGTCTCGAAGGGTTTTCCTTATTATTTCCCTGTCGTTTATCCCTTTGTTTCATCGTTTTCCATTTGCTTCTTCGTTGAGTCCGTTTTCCTCTTTGTTGTGTCGAGTCCATTGTTCTAGTTTCATTTCCATTCAATTCTGACCATTGTTTCCTCGTGTTCTTTTTGTTGAGTCTCGAACGTCGAAGATCGGGCATCCACACGGCTAACCCCGTATCAAAGTGGTATCAGAGCTGCGTTGACGACGTTCTTTCGTTTCCACCAAAAAGAGTCTTCAAAAATACCAAAAAGAGTCCTTCGGAGATCAGGTTCGATTAATCAACTCTCTTTAATCTGAACTTGAAAGTACTAATCGGTTTGTTCTTACGCAGTGGTTTGTTTTGCCTAGCCAATTACACCTTCAGCCCAAGAAAAATCGTCCCCTCAGCCACCACAACCACCAACGCCCCACCACCTCCACAAAATCCGCCCACCACCTCCACAAATTCGACCACCACCTTGATTAAGTCAGCCGATTTGTTTTAATTAAATTGGAGACATAAATCTGATTTAATTAATTCAAATTTGAACTTCCTAAGCTGATTCCTATTTTTAAGGTTGACCAACAACAACCATATCCCACCCACCAAATCCCACACCCACCTCCTAATATCAAGGAGAACCCATTCAGCTCATTTGAATTCAAAAGCCACGCCCAAACCACCATCCTCCAGCCTATTCCTTCTCCTAAAATCAAGGGATTTCAGCCACCAACATTTCAAACTCAAATCGCCACCTCTCCTCATTTCTAGCAAATTATTTTGCACCTTAGAATAGCATTTTATTTAAATTTCGAAATTATTTGTATTTTCTGATTATTTCTGATTAAAAAAAAGAAAAAGAAAAGAAAAAAAAGAAAGTCAAAAAAAAAACGAAAATCAGAAATCAGATTTTATTCTTCTATTTCATTCATAGTATATCATTGCATTTTATTCTAGTGCATAGTGTAATTAAGGTGTGCGACATATCATCGTCTTCCCTCTTCATCTCTTGAGTTGGATGATTCCATTGGAGAAGCTTTCGAACCTTACACTTCCAGCCTACCCTCACCTAAACAAACCACTCCAAGTTCATACTTGGTTACGGAACTCAAGGTGAGAGAAGCTTAATCGAGGTTTGTTCTCTTTCTCTATTCATCTCCATTCTTAAACACATTTGAGTCTTCTTTTCTTGGACGTTTCTTCCCCAGCCTTCATCTTCTCGTGAATTGTTGTTTACTAATCTTTGAATTGAGTTGTTGATCATTTCAAGCAGATTGAAACAACGAGCTCAAACACACACCGAGAGTGAGAGCAAGTGAAACACTTGAGAGGCTGCTTTGGATTAAACTAACTTGACAAGTTTGCTTGTAAAGTGTTTTTGCTGGTTGTGCAGGATGTCTAACGAGAGTAGTGATAACACCAACACACCCAAGAGCCCTGAGCCAATCCACCCCGAGGTGTTCAAGTTGTTGACCTCACTCAACAGCAACATCACACGTCCCAATTCTAGGATGACGGTCTTGGAGACGAGAGCCTTGGCGTTGCCTCCACCCGTGCCAAGCGTAGCTTTGGGCACCGATTCAGCGGCACACCAACAAGGCACCGACGATGGCCAGGACCAAAACGCCAACAACACGGACCCTAACTTGGTGTCCACATCACAGCAGCATGGTTTTCAAAACCAAACCAGGGAAGTGCCTCATAACTCTAACCCATTGCGTAATTCCTCGGGAAATCTTCATAGAAGAGTGCCTATTGGTTCCCAGCTCACTCCCGGCGCGCCGGCGCGCCTGTTTGGGGCTCCGACGCCTATTTTAGGCACCTGAGTGTCTTTGCTTCATTTTGGCTATTATGCTGTTTTGGGCCTATCTATCATAGACTTAATTAGATTATTAAGTATTTCTTTTATTTTCCAGATATTAGAACATATAAGTAGTGTTTTGTTGTTTTTGGAACACTTAGACAATTCTGATTATTGAAAATCGTTTCTCCTTGAAAAGAGAGAGTTTGAAGCTTTGCTTCATTGAATGTGTGTATCACAACTTGGTTTGTTTGATTTGTGTCAATCCTCTTCGAAGCTTGGTGCTTATCAACGATCACGAGCCCCCTTCCTGTGCTTCAAGGCGTCGCCTTGTTGTGTAGGATTGTACAAGGTTGGTTCTTCGTCCATTCTATTAGGATTCTGGTTGAAATACATACCAGGGGTTTAGTAGTTGTCTCGAAGGGTTTTCCTTATCATTTCCCTGTCGTTTATCCCTTTGTTTCATCATTTTCCATTTGCTTCTTCGTTGAGTCCGTTTTCCTCTTTGTTGTGTCGAGTCCATTGTTCTAGTTTCATTTCCATTCAATTCTGACCATTGTTTCCTCGTGTTCTTTTTGTTGAGTCGCGAACGTCGAAGATCGGGCATCGACACGGCTAACCCCGTATCACTTCGGATCCGGCATCACCGCGGTCGCGTCGCTCCCACCGCGCCCGCGCTTTCGCTACAAAAAGGAATAAATCGTCTCGGCAGCCACCGCGGTCGCGCTTCTTCCGCCGCGGTCGCGGTATTCGGACAGAACCTCTAGCGTCACTTCGGAGGCTGTTTTGACCATCTTCCGCTTGGAATCTGACTTCGGTGTAAAAATATGAACTGAAGCCCTTGAAGTTAGATTTCCAATGGCACCGCAATCAGCTCAATCCGACCTCTATAGATGAAGATATATACTTTCGCAAGCAAGTGGTGTCGCGCAGACAGCTCAAAACGCCTTAAAACTCTTGAATCTTGAATCCTTGTGTCTTCAGCCTAGATATTACAATTATGCACAAACTCTAACCTAAACACACTCAATATAGCCCTAAGTTAAAAGAGTTAACCTATACAAAATAGAGCGAATCAAATTCCCCCATACTTAGATCTTGCTCGTCCTCGAGTAAGCTCAAAACAAATATAACAAGGTAGCACATCATATCTCAGGAAATACAAGGGAAGATAAAAACACTCAACTCACAACCCGAACCCAAAAATATAGAGAAATCATGAGCATAAAACAATGAAGCTCAAACACACATCTCACAACAAGATATATCATTCAAGCTCTAAAAAGTGTAGAGCAACCTAGGATCTACCCAAATCTTAACATGTAAGCCCCAAAGTCCCCAAGCAAGAATGATCCTAAAACACTCAAATTTTACCGCTCAATTCTGCTTAGGCGCCCTTTCGGGTTTTTACCTAACCGCTCTTTTCATTTTTCAAAGGGTGTGCTCACCAAAACTCACATCTCTCTTTAACCTCTTTTTACCCCAGCCTAATGCTAGTCCGGGTTACCTGCTTATTACCTGAGCCGCCCTTTCGGGTTTTCAACTCATCCCAGGATTTATATGCCTTTTTCACTTTTTATGGCTTTTTCTATCTTTTTTTCTTTTTCTTTCTTTCTTTATTATGCAAAAAATATGGTGCAAGTGCTCCATGAAAAGAAGAAAATAAAAAAATCTGAAGCAAATCTCTAACTAAGCTAACTAGGATAAGCGAATGTGAGTACTCCCTCCCCCATACTTAAATCCTTCATTGTCCTCAATGAAGCAAAGAGAAAGGATAGAAGCAAGGAAGAAGGTATATCAGAAGACTCACAATCGATGAAGAGAGGTGGAATGGAAGAACTCTTCATAGGTAATAGAAGAAAACAACTCCGTAATCCAAATCTGTGGCTAAACCGCGGGCGCGGCACAAGCGGCGCGGGCGCGGAATCATGACAGAGAGTAGAAGTCTTGGGTTGGCGTACCACCACGGGCGCGGCTGATGTGGCGCGGTCCCGGTACTCGTGCAAGGAGGAGTTCTTGACTTCGTCTCAAACTATGTGATGTGTGAACAACCTTCGTATCTTGGCTCGTCTCTTGGAAGATGGACAATTACTTGAACTCGAGCCGTGGAGAAGAAATCCCGGGGGAACAAAGCTCCCCCATACTTAGGCTTTTACACATAGCCAAAGAATGGAATTACAAAGGTGAATGGAAAGAGTATATAGAAAGGGTGAAAAGATAGATGGAAAGATATAGAGAATGGTAAAGATAGAAGATATATGGAAAGAGAGATGAATGGTAAAGATATATGGAAAGAAGAAGTTAAATGCCCGAAACTTTTTTTTTTTTGCCAAACCCCGGCCTCACTGCGGGCGCGGTATATGAGGCGCGGGCGCGGTAAATTTTTTTTTTGTCGGAACCCACTGCATCATAACCGCGGGCGCGGTACGAATACCGCGACCGCGGCGCTAGTACCTGTACGTCGGGATGGGTTCTGGTGCTCCACAACAGGCGCGGTATGGCTGCCAAGAGCGCGGTTTTGCACCAGAATGTCCTTTCGGACCTAGTACCTGCACGTTAGCCCGAATAAAGCAAAAATAACCTAAGCTATGAATGAAAAACAATCGATCTAATCCTTGGGTTGCCTCCCAAGAAGCGCCTTTGTTTAACGTCGTTAGCTCGACGTTCTTCGGCTCATTTAGGCTCATACATCGTCAAAGCCCGAAGCATCCTATCAAATCCTTGCAAACAACTCATATGTAGGAAAGTATAGCACAATGATGAATTGAAAATGAATAATATAGCATTCAAGAACCGTTTCAATTTATCAAAGTAGCTAGAGAAGTTAGGGGCAGATTGTTTAGGATGGGACCAATGGAGAGGGTGAGCTAGTTCTTCAAAAGTTTTGGTTTTCATGTCAAGACTATTACCCTCAAATTTGGAGAATTCATTAGGTAATTTATCATGCTCATGACCCTTTTCAGACAAAGCAAGCAAACAGGTATCCATGGGAAATGGGGGAGAAGAAGGAGGGAAACAAGGATCATGATCTCTTACAACAGAGGGCTCCACAAAAAATGTAATAAAGATTATCACAGGGGGTGTTTCTTTCTCTCCAAGAAAAGCATAATTGAGATGCTCAGGGGATTGCTTCAATTCAATCTCGGGTGCCTGCACTATAGAGGGAACAAGTTCCTCTTTCGGGAAGGTTAGTTGCAGGGGCCTAATGGCCAACACATCATTCTCATTCCTATTCATGCTACCAACAACATCATTCATCACAACAGGCAAGGCAAGTTCCACATTAGAAGATTTTTCATCACACTTTATGGAAGATTTTAGTGCATTATCATGATTTTGGTCAAAGTAATTTTGCACTAAAGGATCAAGAATATCAATAGAGCATAGCAAAGGATCATCAGAAGGGAATTTCATGGCTTCAGTGACATTGAATTCAACTTGTTCTCCGTCAAATTCCATAGTTAACGTGCCTTTACTCACATTATTGCATGTTTTAGAAGTTTTCATGAAAGGGCGACCAAGCAATAATGGAGTAGCATGCGGATCATGATTCATGTCAAGTATGTAAAAATCAGCAGAAAAAATCAAGGAACCAAACATGATAAGAACATCTTCAACCAAGCCTCTAGGACGAATAGTGGACCTATCATCTAATTGAACTACTATGTCGGTTTCCTACAAAGGCCCTAGACCTAAAGATTTATACACAACATGAGACATGACATTGATTGAAGCACCCAAGTCAAGCATAGCATTTTCTACCCTAGTATCACCAATAACACAAGGAATAGCAAACACTCCTGGATCACCACATTTTTTAGGCATGCGTTTTTGAAAGACAGCAGACACACGTTCAGGTTCTTTGACAGGCTTCTTAGGTTTCCCTTTTCAATTTTTGGTTCCTTTTAATGGTGCACAATTTTTTTAGAAATTTAGCATAGCGAGGAACACTTTTAACAAGTTTGAGTAAAGGGATATTGACCTCACAATTGGCGAATGTCTCAAAGATGTCCTTGTCACTTTCCAGCTTCCTTGTATCTTTGAGAGCATCCAGAAATGGAGGAGGTGGCTTGTAAGAGTTGAGAGGTGGAAAGTACGGCCGAACATAGTCATCGACCGGCTCTGGAGTAATACTGCGGTCGCGGCCTAGTTGGCGCGGTCGTGGTGCATCAGCATTCTCGAAATTCCCGAGATCTCCGTAAGCGCGGGCGCGGTGGGTGGAGGCGCGGTCGCGTTTTGGCTCCAGGGACTCGTATTCATCCTCTGTTGGATCACCGCGGGTGCGGCTTATGTGCCGCGGTCGCGGTGGTTCCTCTAGAGAGCTATCTTCTGTGCCTAGCTCTCGTCCACTCCTCAATGAAATAACACTTACATTCATCACTGCTTGAGGAGTAAGGTTGATTTTTGCGGCAATCTCATTGATTCTCATCTCGACCGCCAAGTTCAAGTCTCGGAGTTTCCTCTCAAATAACTCATTCATGTCCTCCAATTTCCTAGAAAGATGTTCTTCAGCTGATGGCTCATCAGGACAAGAGGGTGTTGTGCTTCTATTCTTTTTTTTGAAGTAAAATGGGTAATTGTATTAAGAAGAAAAGTTACAAGGACTAGTTTGCACTAGCTATTACATAGTCTCCACTCTCTAAGCATTCCAAAAATTTCCTAAGGTCTTTCGACCCCTTTTCCCACCTTGCATTACAACAATTTCTTATGTGCCTTTGGCACATTACACTACACTCAACTATACTCGTGTCTTGTTGGTTATACATCTTTTTGTTTCTAACTTTCCAAACAAAGTAGATGACCACACTTATACAGTGATTCCATAGATTGAATTTGAAGGAGCTCCTTCCACTAAGGCCATTAGCCTGATCAATCCAGTTATCCAAGCTGTAGCAACTTCTTCCCAGTTTAGCCCATCTCAAAACCTGCATAAGAACAAGCTTAGAGTAGCTGCACTCAAACCAGAGATGCTCCATGGTTTCTTGGATGTTGTTGTTGCATAGTAGGCAGTGATCTTCAGAACTAAGGCCCCAGACACGCAGTTTGTCTCTCGTGGCAGCCCCATTCCTCATGATCTTCCAGTTTATGAAAGCAACCCTGGGAGTGTTCAGTTTATTCCAAATAAGATCATTCCACTTGCATTCCTCCCCTCTGTTGCGTATGCTCTCATACAGCCCTTTGGCATCATACCGGCTGATAGGATCAAGGATCGTTTGAAGTCGGTGCAAGGACACGCTTGTTGCCTTCCCTCTCGCCTTAGACCGATTGCTCTCGAAATTGCCCTAGTTTTTGTGTGACTTGATGGACGTTATCATATAATGGTGGTGAGGAGATGTAGATCGAAAGATATGAATGAGTTAGGGTGTGGATGTTACGCACCACACTCGAACTCAAGCTACGAAATCCAAGGACAAAGATATGACTCCCTTTGCACTTGAATCTCAAGGGAGATTCGATGTTACTCACGAATCTGATTTGCAACAATAAAGACACAAAACCAATCTTATTCAAAGGCTCATGGCCGAATTCCAAATACAAAGCAAAAACAAAACATGATAGAAAACACAAAGTTTCAAGTTTGATTCAAGTCTACCAAATGAAAGAGGGGCATCCCCTTTAAATAAGAAATGAGAGTCTTCCACCAAGGCCTTTCATGGACCAAATTGGCATTTAATGCTCCTTTGATGAAGACACACAAGTGGCACAAGACGAGGCACTCGACGCTTGCGGCTCGGCGCGCCCGGTGACCACTAACAAGCATAGCTCGCCTTCTTTGCCTTTGCCTGGCATCCCTTGGGTCATAAGTCCAGCTTGGAGATTCTCTTGTAAGGCACGAGCTCGGGCCCTTGTGATTCGACTCAAGAAGGGTTCGGTGCAGGCGCGGCCGGGCTAGGGGCGTCGGTGGCGTCACTAGGTGTGGGCTTTCCCTTGGTGTTCCATTGGTCTTGGAGCTTCATTTTGGTCCCCATATCAGCCCCGGGGAGATGGCTCGAAACAGCTTTTGAGGGCCTGGGAGAATCGGGACGGTGCCGCTCTTGGTCACCCTCGGCGTCGGCGTCCTCGGTGCGCGTGGTGTACGCCGGCACGGCCTCAGCATGGCCATGATGTGACACGTGAGGCATTGTCACATCATCCTCCCTCTCTTGAATAGGGTTTGTCCACGAACCTTCATCCTGCATCTCATCATCATCGTTAAGAAAATAAGGAGAAATATCGGAAACGTTAAATACCTCATGCACACCGTAGGTTGATGGCAACTCCACACGATAAGCATTGTCATTGATGCGCTCAAGCACCACAAATGGACCATCTCCTCGTGGTTTCAGCTTGGAGTTTCGGAGGATAGGAAAGTGTTTCTTCCTCAAATGTAAATTCATCACGAGTACATGGCAACAAATCCAGTGGGGTGATGGGGCTGCTTGATTTTAGTGGCATGATCAAATCCTTCTTGACTCTCTCGCTCCTTGGTAGCATATGGCAACAAATCCAGTGGGGTGATGGGGTTACGCCCATAAACCACTTCGAAAGGAGTCCTCTTGGTGGCCGAATGCACCGAGCGATTGTAGGCAAACTCAATGAAAGGAAGACACTCCTCCCACCTGCGCAAGTTAGTAGACAAAAGAGAACGCAAAATAGAACCAAGAGTTCGATTCACGACCTCGGTTTGCCCATCCGTTTGAGGGTGGCAAGTGGTGGAAAATAACAACTTCGTGCCTAGCTTGGCCCAAACTGTCTTCCAAAAATAGCTCAAAATTTTTACATCCCTATCAGATACGATACTCTTAGGGACACCATGCAACCGCACCACATTTTCCAAGAAAAGATTAGCTACATGCGATGCATCATCGGTTTTGTGGCAAGCAATGAAATGCGCCATTTTCGAGAACCGATCAACGACAACAAAAATTGAGTCTCTCCCTCTCTTAGAACGGGGCAGTCCTAACACAAAATCCATGGAAATGTCTTCCCAAGGAACTTGTGGAATTGGGAGAGGAGTGTACAAACCATGAGGTTGCACTCGAGACTTAGCACGCAAACAAGTAATGCATGAAGCACAAAATTTCTCAACAGTTTTTAGCATGCTAGGCCAGAAAAAGTGTTCATTCAAGATATGCAAAGTTTTCATAACACCAAAGTGACCCATAAGGCCGCCCCCATGAGCCTCTTCAACAAGCAATCGCCTAAAAGAACCCCTAGGCACACATAAGCTCAGACCTTTAAAAAGGAATCCATCATGCAAATAAAATTGGTCCTTGCTTCCCTTAGCTAAACATGCTTGATATATATCATGAAAATCAGAATCATGCTCATAAAGCTCACGCAAAAATCCAAACCCAAGCAACTTAGCACCGAGAAGAGAGATTAGAGTGTACCGACGAGAGAGAGCTTCGGCGACAACATTTTCTTTTCCCTTTTTGTGTTTGATGACATAAGGGAACGTCTCAATGTATTCCACCCACTTAGCATGGCGTTTGTTCATCTTGCTTTGGCCTTTGAGAAACTTGAGTGCCTCGTGGTCGGAATGTATGACAAACTCTCGGGGCAAGAGGTAGTGCTCCCATGTTTTTAAGGCTCGGACAAGGGCCAGCAATTCCTTGTCGTAGGTGGGGTAGTTCAGCTCGGCTCCACCCATCTTTTCACTGAAATAGGCCACGGGTCTGCCCCCTTGCAAAAGGACCCCGCCTAAGCCAATGCCCGACGCGTCACATTCGATTTCGAACGTTTTGTTGAAATCGGGCAAGACTAGGAGTGGTGCTTGTGTGAGCTTGTCTTTGAGTATGTTGAAGGCGTCTTCTTGAGCCTCTTTCCATCTGAATGGGACATTCTTCTTAGTGAGCTCGGTGAGAGGCGCGGCTATGGTGCTAAAGTCTCGCACGAACCGGCGGTAGAAACCGGCCAATCCGAGGAAACTCCGCACTTGTGTCATGGTAGTGGGCGTGGGCCATTCCCGGATTGCCTTCACCTTCGCCTCATCAACTTTCAGTCCGTCCCTATTCACAACAAAACCAAGAAATACCACGTGATCCGAGCAAAAATGGCACTTCTTAAAGTTAGCAAATAGGCGTTCACTTCTTAAAACGTCTAGCACTTGCCTAAGGTGCCCGACATGGGATTGAAGATCGTGGCTTTATATGAGGATGTCATCGAAATAAACTACCACGAATTTACCAAGGAATGGGCGGAGGACGTGGTTCATCAACCTCATAAAGGTACTAGGAGCGTTGGTTAGACCGAAAGGCATAACCAACCACTCGTAGAGCCCGTACTTAGTTTTAAACGCGGTCTTCCACTCATCACCCTCCTTCATCCGGATTTGATGATATCCGCTTTTCAAATCAATTTTAGAAAAAATACAAGCCCCATTGAGCTCGTCAAGCATATCATCAAGTCGCGGAATAGGGTGACGATACTTGATAGTAATGTTGTTGATCGCTCGGCAATCAACGCACATTCTCCAAGTACCGTCCTTTTTAGGGACAAGAATTACCGGAACGACGCATGGGCTGAGGCTTTCCCGAACATAGCCCTTGTCGAGGAGTTCTTTAACTTGTCTTTGTAGCTCCTTGGTCTCCTCGGGATTAGCACGATAAGCTGGCCGGTTCGGTAGAGATGCGCCCGGTATAAAGTGTATTTGGTGCTCGATCCCTCTTGTCGGTGGCAGCCCATTTGGCACTTCTTCGGGAAACACATCTTCGTAACCCTGCAAAAGACGAGCAATAGGTGAGGGAAGACTTTCGATTTCTTGGTCAGCAAACAAAGATTTACGAGGAATCACAAGAAAACAAACGTTACTCCCCTTGATGGCGTGAACGACTTCCCTCGGTTTGGCTAGAAGTAAGGGTTTGGAAGCGTCCACGCTACTACCAATGGCTAAGGTCTTTCCCTTCTTGTCTTCCCGAAGTGCATGTTTCTTCTTTTGTTCTCGTGCCACATGATCAAGCATGATTTCGTGAGGCTTCATTGGATGCAAAGTGACCTTCTTGCCATCACGGTGAAAAGAATACTCGTTGGAGACGCCATCATGGATCACACCACGGTCAAACTGCCATGGTCGGCCGAGAAGGAGATGACATACGGACATGGGCACCACATCACACTCGACCACATCTTGGTAGGGACCTATAGCAAAAGAAATCAAAGCCCTCTCCTTCACTTGGATAGGCGACTTAGAATTCAACCAACATAGCGGATAAGGCATGGGATGAGGAGTAGTAGGAATGGAAAAACGAGCAACAACTTCCTCATTTATAATATTGCAGCAAGAACCTCCATCAATGATAAGACTACATACCTTTTCTTGGATTTTACAACGAGTATGGAAGATCACCTCTCGTTGATTCGGTGTAGTGTTGTTCTCGGTGGTGAAAAGAGTTCGTTGCACTACGAAGCACTCGCCCTCCTCGGCGGTCACATGCAGCTCGTCCTCATCTTGTTCCTCCTCATTTCCCTCCTCTTCATGGACAGCTTCCTCCTCAAACTCATAGTCACCTTGCGGAGTCAAGAGCACCTTGCGTTGGTTCGGGCAATCTCGCGTGTAGTGACCTCGTCCAAGGCATTTGAAGCACTTGAACTCCCCGGCTCGGTTTTCTCCATCTTGCTTAGGCTTAGTGGGCATGTCTTTTCTGCCTGTTGGTGGTGGATTTTCTCGCCTAAACTCCGGCTTTCTTGGCTGACCCGAATTGGCGCTTGCCGAGGAGTTGTGCCATGGTTTGTGGCTGGCCGTGGGCTGGCGCCTTTGGGGCAGGTTTTGATGGACTTGGTTGGTGTAATGTAGCACTTGTTCAATCTCCATACCCCTAGGAAAATGCTGCATACTCACCACAGATTTTAGCTCGGAACTAAGCCCATGAATGAATTTAGAGATGACATACCCGTCGGGGAATTGAACCCCGGAGCAATAGATGAGCTTGCATAGCTCATTGTAGTACTCGTCGGGTGTGCGACTTCCTTGTCGGAGTTGCTCTAGCTTGGTGTGGATTCTCTCGGCATAATCTTGGGGAACAAATCGTTCCTCAAGAGCACGCTTAAGTTCACGCCAAGTTTGGATTGGTGGGAGTCGTTCTCGTCGCCGGGCCTCCTTGTATTGTAGCCACCAATTATAGGCGACTTCGGTGAGGTGGACTGAGGCGACGACGATGCTTCTTGCATCCTCATAGTCATAGTAATCAAACACCGATTCAATTTTGGCTATCCAATCAAGGCACACATCGGCACCGGCGGTACCGGAGAAGGTTTCAACTTGGAGCTTGACTCCTTGGTGGCGGTCTCTTCCTTGTTGGCGCTCATCTAGATGTTGGGGCTGTTGTGGCCACACATTCTGGTGTTGCACCTGGTTTAGAGCCAGGTTTGGAGCTTGATGCGGAGCAAATTGTTGGGCACCCATGCGCCGTGGAAAGAGATGAGCCGTGCCCATGGGCGTCGGCGCCGGCGCGGGGGTGTAGCCATACCTCTCGTTACCTACATCGTTAGTACTCAAAGGCAATGATATATTATTTGGATAGGTAGCATAAGAGGTAACATATTCAGAGCTTACTCCGGTAAACGCCTCATTTGATTGAGCAAAGTTGGCCACCGAAGGGTTACCATGGGACACTCGGGGTTGATTCGATGTTGAACCCGCCTCGAAGTGGATTCCCCGGCTAACGGAGAGAATGGGGTCAAGCTGGGTGCTCACATGGGCCCGGGGTGCGCTTCGGTTGACACTTGGATCATTGGTGGCACTAGCTTGAAATAGCTCATCGTGCCGGGTCAATCTTTGTTCGATGTTGTTGAACCGAGAGCAAAACGACCTTAAGTCTTGTTGCACCGATTGAATCATGGCAGCCAAGGAGGCTTGGTCATTGAGGTCTTGAGGCAACTCTTCTTCTTCTTTACCTATGTCCGACATTTTTGCACAAAACTCCAACAAACAAAGTTAATCCGACACAAGTGGTACGTCAAGCTACGCACAATCAACCTCAATCTTAGACAAGAAAATTTACTCAATTGCAAAGAGGGGTGTCGACTAAGCAAAGGGTGAATAGGAATGGATTTCCAAGAGATTAACGAATCACTCAATGCAATGCAAACTGAAGCCAAGTTGTTCCACTTCAAGAATAGAAAAGCTACTAAGTACCAAACGAAACAAATTAGGCCTTGCTCGAATTCTTTTGCTTTGGGGTCCGACTTTTTCTATGCCCGATCTCTTTTCTTCACATTTTTTATCGGGTCCGAGTTTTTCTAGCCCCAATTCTTTTCCTTTCGAGTCCGACTTTTTCTTTTTAGGCACTTACAAACTCAGCAACAATAAATCAAGTTTGATTACTAATCTAACAAGTCGCAATTTTTTTTTTTGGTCTCGGTTTGGTACCGTTCCCGTAATCTAATCCGAGCAGAATTTAGCAACTTTTGGTAGCTTTGGAATTTAATCCTTATGCATGCAAGGGTGACCGAAATTCAGTATGAAATAGATATGAAAAGACAACAACAAAATTCAGCCACAACTCTATTCAAGAGGGAAACGAAGGGGTGGTTTGAGTTAAGGCTCTTTGGAGGCTTTTCGGTTCCTTATCATTTAAGACCAAATTGAGTTCATCATCTTCCAACCTTTAAACATCACAAGGCAGTTTGGTCGAATTTTTGGATGGTGATCAAAGAAAACAAACCAACAAGATCAATCAAACAACATAGGTATGAATCGGTTTGGCTTTGAAGTTTCGGTTTGCAACTTTGTTGTGGGGTGGTTTAGGGCACAAATTTCTCTTGCAATTTTTGAGTAAAATCCAGATCTAAGAAGAGGGATTAATGGTGTACCTTACGTAGCTCTGATACCACATGATAGGATCAAGGATCGTTTGAAGTCGGTGCAAGGACACGCTTGTTGCCTTCCCTCTCGCCTTAGACCGATTGCCCTAGTTTTTGTGTGACTTGATGGACGTTTGGAAGTGTGGGAAATCAGATAATGGTGGTGAGGAGATGAAGACCGAAAGATATGAATGAGTTAGGGTGTGGATGTTACGCACCACACTCGAACTCAAGCTATGAAATCCAAGGACAAAGATATGACTCACTTTGCACTTGAATCTCAAGGGAGATTCGATGTTACTCACGAATCTGATTTGCAACAAGAAAGACACAAAACCAATCTTATTCAAAGGCTCATGGCCGAATTCCAAATACAAAGCAAAAACAAAACATGATAGAAAACACAAAGTTTCAAGTTTGATTCAAGTCTACCAAATGAAAGAGGGGCATCCCCTTTAAATAAGAAATGAGAGTCTTCCACCAAGGCCTTTCATGGACCAGCTTTAACTCAGGAAAGAAGGTGGGAAACTCTTGGAAAAATTGGCATTTAATGCTCCTTTGATGAAGACACACAAGTGGCACAAGACGAGGCACCCGACGCTTGCGGCTCGGCGTGCCCGGTAACCACTAACAAGCATAGCTCGCCTTCTTTGCCTTTGCCTGGCATCCCTTGGGTCATAAGTCCAGCTTGGAGATTCTCTTGTAAGGCACGAGCTCGGGCCCTTGTGATTCGACTCAAGAAGGGTTCGGTGCCGTGAGTAGGCGCGGCCGGGCTAGGGGCGTCGGTGGCGTCACTAGGTGTGGGCTTTCCCTTGGTGTTCCATTGGTCTTGGAGCTTCATTTTGGTCCCCATATCAGCCCCGGGGAGATGGCTCGAAACAGTTTTTGAGGGCCTGGGAGAATCGGGACGGTGCCGCTCTTGGTCACCCTCGGCGTCGGCGTCCTCGGTGCACGTGGTGTGCGCCGGCACGGCCTCAACATGGCCATGATGTGGCACGTGAGGCATTGTCACATCACCGGCCATATCTAGAGTTGACCACCATGACATTTGAGTCATCATTAATGGACTCTCTGAGTTCATTTCTCATTTGAATCACTAACCTCCATATTGCACTTGAAGTAGCTTTTGTGTTCACTTCCCAGATGTTTTGTCTCGCAGTGTAGTTGGTGCTGATCCAATGGCTCCATATTGTGTCATTGTTGGAGCAGGCATCATAGAGGAGTTCAGTAACACAAACTTTGTTCCAAGCAAAGACATCTTTGATTCCCAACCCTCCTTAAATCTTAGGTCTGCATACTTTTTCCAAGCCACTGGGGCTCTAGAGCCAATACTTCGACCACTCCAAAGGAAGTGTCTCATGGTCCTATTTAGCTCATTTATGACAGCTTTAGGCAAGAGAAAAATTTTAATCCAGTACTGAATTGTGCCATGGAAGATAGCTCTTATGATTTCCAACCTTCCAGCAAAAGACAGATGTCTTGCAGCCCATGAATTTGCCTTGTTTCTGAGTTTGTTGGTGAGCTCCACGAAATCCTTCTTTTGAGCTCTAGAACTGCACAAAGGAACACCAAGATATTTGACAGGGAGTGAGCCCACTGTCATTCCAAGAGTGTTGCAAATATCCTCCTCCTGAGCACTACTTACACCAGCACAGAAGACTTTTGATTTGTTCAAGTTCATTTCCAGGCCAGTAGCAGAACCAAAGTCATTCAAAATGTCCTTGATAACCTTAGTAGAGCTATCACTTCCATGAGAGAATATAAATAGGTCATCTGCAAAGCACAGATTAATGACCTTTGCTTTTTTACATCCAGGGTGATATTTGAAGAAACTAGCTGAGTCACAGTTCTTGAGTGCTCTTGTCAGGTAGTCCTTGAGAAGAACAAATAGATAAGGCGCCATTGGATCACCCTGTCTCAGCCCTCTTCTTGCCTTAAAGTGTCCACAATAGTCCTGGCCAACCTTGATTGTGAACTGGCAACTAGTGATACATTCTCTAATCCAATTGACCATGACAGGATGTAAGTTGAGTTGATCAAGCAGGCTGAAAAGAAAGTCCCAGATCACAGTGTCATAAGCTTTTCTTAGATCTATCTTAAGTGCACACCTAGGGCTAATGTATTTCCTCCCATAGCTCTTGATGATGTCTTGACAAATAGCAATATTATGGCGTATGCTGCTCCCTTTGATGAATGCACCTTGGTTTCTGTCCACGATTTTTGGGAGGATGTGCTGCATCTTGGACACTATCATCTTGGAGATGATTTTGTACAAAACATTACAACAAGATATAGGTTTGTAGTCACTGATGTTGCTGGCATTATCAACTTTAGGGATGAGGGCTATTACTGTGTTGCCAAGCTCTATAAGCATTCTGCCACTAGAGAAAAAATCAAGAATAGCATCAGAGATCTCATCACCTATTGATGGCCAAGCTCTTTTGAAGAAAGGAGCATTAAAACCATTCGGGCCTGGGGATTTGTTTTTGTTGATACTCCAGAGGGCCTTCTTCACATCATCTTTGGTGAATCTTTCAAACATGGTGTTCCTGTCCTCATTGTCAACTATAGGTCCCTTCAATACAATATCTCTGTCAGCAAGTCTACAATGAGTAGGGACTCCAAGGAACTCAGAGAAGTGTTGGATAATGCTATTCTTAATATCCTGCTCATCAGAATAAGTGCTTCCATTGGCATCTGTGATAGAGCTGATCCTGTTGTGAGCTTTCCTCTGCTTGATAGAATTGTGGAAGTAGCTACTGCAACTATCATGATTCTTGATCCAATGCAGTTTAGCAAGTTGAAGGTGTTGAGTCCTTCTCCTTTTAAGAGCAAGTTTAAGTCTGTTCAGAGCATCAGTCTCATCTGAGTGAAGAATGGGACAAGCTGGCTTTCTCTGAATTTCATACTAAATTTTCTTAAGATCACTGTGGAGCTTAGTGATCTCTCTTTCTTCACTGTCTAGGTTTTTTGATTTGATACTCTTTAGGGGAGCTTTGAGGGCCTTGAGCTTACTGACAACTCTGAACATCTGACTCGGGCAAAGTCGTTGTTCCCTTATCAAAAATAAATCCCAAACATGCAAACAAAAGTATAGTAGGCAAGCAAGGGGTCGAACCCAAAGGAATCAGTTTTATTTAGATTTTATGGTTTTCATGCAAGTAATCAAAAAGGGGGTTTTGAAAGTTGGTTTCAATCAAAGTTATCAAGCAGAGTTCATCCAATCAATTCCACTTTATTAATCCGTTGATCATGAATTCATCCACCTCTTTATATGCTTAGGTCAATTCCAATCCCAATCATTAGAAATCGGAAGTCCACGGTCCAAGCAATTCTATAACCCTAGGCAAAGACGCTTAACCTAGAATTAGCATAGAGCACAAGGATAATAGGAAATCAAATCATGCAATCAAACTACGAGTCTCATGCACAATTTAACCATAGAATACTCCTCCCTAAACTAGTCCACGGTCCTAGAATAGAGTTGTTTCGAGAATAGGAAAGATGCATAGACAACAACCAATCTTAATTCAAACAATAGATCTAAGTCAATCAAATAAGTTGATCAGGCTTATAAAATCAAACATAGATCATGGGATGAAGCACAAGAGTATCAATAAAGACCTAAGGATAAAGAGATTACCAGAATTTCACAACTTCATAATAAAGCTTCCTTGATTGAATAAACTCCAAAGGAGAGTTAGTTCTCCATTACAAAGAAAACTCTAATCTTTATTGAACTACAATTGATTGACTAATTGATATCTAAAAACCTAGAAAAGGTCCTCCTTATATAGCCTCAAGGATCAACCTTTTCGGACTAAATAAGATAGGAAACCGAAAGATAAGAAAGGAAACAAGATAAAAACGCCAAGATTTCGTCCGCTCCAAGGTCGGCTACCACCGCGACCGCGGCACCAGAACCGCGCCCGCGGCGGCCTTCAAATGGTCAAATCCGGGTCAGCTTCTACCGCGACCGCGCCACAGACAGCGCGACCGCGGCCTTCATGGTCTTGGTTGACTCGCTCCTCCACGCCACCGCGCCCGCGTCATAGACAATGCGACCGCGATAACCATGCAGTGGCGAATCTTCGTCTTTAAGCTCTTTAACTCTTGATTTTTCATATCTTGTGTCTTCGGTCTTGATATTACAATTACGCTCAAAACTAACCTAAACACTCTCAAAATAGCTCTAAAATACAAGAGTTAACCTATACAAAATAGAGCGAATCAAATTCCCCCATACTTAGATCTTGCTCGTCCTCGAGTAAGCTCAAAACAAACACAACAAGGTAGCACATCTAAGATCTCAGGAAATACAAGGGAAGATAAAAACACTCAACTCACAACCCGAACCCAAATTTATAGAGAAATCATGAGCATAAAACAATGAAGCTCAAACACACACCTCACCACAAAGATATAAGACTCAAGCTCTAAAACATGAGAGAGAGCAACCTAGTATCTACCCAAATCTAACATGTAAGCCCCAAAGTCCCCAAGCAAGACTGATCCTAAAACACTCGAATTTTACCGCTCAATTCTGCTTAGGCGCCCTTTCGGGTTTTCACTTAACCGCTCTTTTCATTTTCTCAAAGGTGTGCTCACAAAAACTCACAACTCTCATAAACCTCATATTACCCCAGCCTAATGCTGGTCCGGGTTACCTGCTTATTACTTGAGCCGCCCTTTCGGGTTTTCGACTCATCCCAGGATTTAATATGCCTTTTTTCAATTTTTATGGCTCTTTCTATCTTTTTCTTTTTCTTTCTTTCTTTATTATGCAAAAAATATGGTGCAAGTGCTCCATGAAAATAAGAAAATCAAAAATCTGAAGCAAATAGCTAACTAAGCTAACTAAGATAAGCGAATGCGAGTACTCCTTCCCCCATACTTAAATCCTTTATTGTCCTCAATGAAGGAAAGAGAAAGGATAGAAGCAAGGAAGAAGGTATATTAGAAGACTCACAAACGATGAAGAGAGATAGAATGGAAGAACTCTTCATAAGTGGTAGAAGAATGAAACTCCGTATTTCCGATCTGGTGGCTAACCGCGGGCGCGACACCATGGGCGCGGGCGCGGAATTGATGCAGAGAGGGAAGTCATCGTCGGGTAGATACCGCGGGCGCGGCTGATGAAGCGCGGGCGCGGAATTCGTGCAGCAACAATGTCTTGACTTCGTCTTGAAAAACGTGATGTGTAGGGAACCCTTGTATCTTGGCTCGCCTCTTGGATGATAGATCAATACTCGAACTCGAGCTGTGGAGAAGAAAACTCCCGGGGAAACAAAGCTCCCCCATACTTAGGCTTTACACATAGCCAAAGAATGGAAAATACAAAGATGGATGGAAAGAAGAAATAGAAAGATGGAAAGATAGAAGATGGAATAGAATGAATATAGACGGATGAAAAATATAGAGGTAGAATGGGACCAAGGAGTCCTCTTTTTTTTTTTGTCTTTTTTTTTCACTTTTTTTTTTCAAAAATAAAAACGAGCTAAAACCGAGACGCAGTATGGTTGCCGCGAGCACGGGCTAGTACCTGTTCGTCGGGATGCGCTGACTATCCACCGTGGGCGCGGCCAAGGAGGCGCGGGCGCGGCTTCACGCCAGGCGTGTCCTTTCGGACCTAGTACCTGCATGTTAGCTTAAAAACACAAGCAAATCCTAAGCTAGGAATGAAAAAACAATCTATCTAATCCTTGGGTTGCCTCCCAAGCAGCGCTTTTGTTTAACGTCGTTGGCTCGACGTGGATACGATCAATACGGGTCCTCGTCAACATCAATTCGGACCGTGTTACCGCCATGAGATATGGAAAGAGATCCATTGGCAACGTCAATGACCGTATTGGCGGTTTTCATGAATGGACGACCAAGTAAGAGAACCGGGTCGTACCGCCCCTCGCCTATCTCCATCACATAAAAATCTGCAAGAAAGATCAAACCCTGCACCTGCACTAGAACATCCTCAACTAACCCTTTCGGGCACACATTAGAATGGTCAGCCAATTCAATAACAATATCTGATTCCTTCAAAGGACCAAGGCCTAACCTATCATACATGCAAGCTGGGAGAACATTAATGGAGGCACCTAAATCTAGCATAGCACGCTCAATTTTAGTTTCTCCAATAGTGACAGAGACGGTGAATCTTCCTGGGTCTGAGCATTTTTTAGGTAATTGCTTTTGGAGTAGGAGATTACAAGTCTTAATTTTTCTATCCTGCGTTTTTTCAACTAGAGCTACCTTTTCAATCTTAGGACTAGTCCTATTCTTTCTTTTTATGGTGCATAGCTCTTTCATGAATTTAGCAAAACGAGGGACACTTTGGATGAGATTAAGAAGAGGAACATTTACCCGACAATTGGCGAAGGTCTCGAAGAGTTCCTTGTCATGTGCCGGCTTCCTTGTGTCCTTGAGAGCATCGGGGAATGGAGGAGAGGGTTTGAAAGAATCCAATGGTGGCATGGGTTGAGCCACATAGCCATCGTCCTCTTCTGCTGCTGGGGCTCGGTTCCGTCTAGAAGAGCTCGGGCGAGGAGGCGCATAGTTCTTGAAAGCATAGTCGAGCAAAGCCTCGAAATTTCTCTCGGCCTCCTTACCGCGGGCGCGGTTTAGACTCCGCGGTCGCGGGTCGCTACGCCTCTCGTGGTCCATGAGCTCTGTTGGATTTTCGCGGGCGCGGAGGCTGGAGCGCGGGCGCGGAATCTCTACAGAAGCTTGGTCTTCATGTTCTGTCGCCCTGGCGCGGTCGCAGCCAGGGGAGCGCGAGCGTGGTTCGTCACCAGTGGGTGATGCCCGACTCGCCAATACTCTAACGCTCCTCAAATTCATGGCACTGATGTTCTCCTTGTGATTGAGCGGTTGAGAAGGAAGTTTCCCGGAATCCTTAGACTCGAGCCTATTGATCATGGTGGCAAGTTGGCTTAGCTGAGTCTCAAGGTTCTTTACAGCCGCTCTCGTCTCTTGGTTCTCCTTCAAGAGGGCAGTAATAGCGTCATTCTGAGACGGAGCAGGTGCTCTCGGGGCATAGTTATTAGACCGAAACTATTGTTGCTGGCCCTGAGGAGCGTACTGTTGCTGCTGTTGTGGTGGGTCTTGCGGCTGCTGGTTGCTCCACCTTAAGTTAGGATGGTTCGCCCACCCCGGATTGTAGGTATTAGAGTAAGGATCATTCCGGGGTCGGGGTGCACCATAATTGCCAATAGCATTGACCGACTCCTCGGTCTCTTGAATAATAGGGCATTGATCCGTGTGGTGGCTAGCATCATAACATAGACCGCAAGCGTTGACTTGCTGAGTCGTCCTCTTCGTGAGAAGCTGCTTCATAAGATCCTTGAGCTCCCTTAATTCAGCATTCAGGGACTCATTCACCACACTAACGGACCTCACATTGGTCCTGGACCTTTGATTGCGGGCTTGTTCCGCCAAGATTTCCACTTTCTGAAAAGCTGCAGCGGGGGTCAAGTTCTCGTAACTACCCCCACAAGATGCATTCACGAGCCTCTTGTCATTGTCGCAGAGTCCCTTAATGATGTAGCAAATAAGATCTTTGGCTTGGTAGCCATGGTAGGGACAACTCGCGATGAGCCTCTTGTAGCGCTCATAATAGTCGTAGAGGTTCTCGTCTTCCCCTTGCTCCAAACTGCTGAGCTACTTCTTAATAGATGTTTGTTTGGAAGCGTGGAAGTACTTCTCAAGGAACGCCTTCTTCATGGCCGCCCAAGTAGTAACGGAACCTGGCACCAAATAAAGGAGCCAGTCCTTGGCGGTGTCTTCAAGAGAGAAGGGAAAAGCCCGGAGCTTGATTTGATCCTCCGTTACATCAGTGGGCTTCATGCTCACGCACACCGCGTGGAATTCAGTGAGATGCTTGTTCGGGTCCTCGCCACTCAACCCGTGAAATTTGGGCAAGTGGTGGATGAGGCCAGACTTTAGCTCGAATTTCACACCCTCCCCGAGTTCGGGGAATTGAACAGCAAGCTGCTGTTGCTGGAGATCGGGCGCCGTGAGTTGGCGAATAGTTTGCTCCGCCATGGCGTCTTCTGGTTCAGAATCAGAGAGAGAGAGAGAGATTCAAGAAGGTTGTAAGATGTTGATGGCCTGGGGGCACTTCTTATCTTCCGGAGAGTCCTGCTAATTTCTGGATCAAAACGAACAGGGGAAGTATTAGTAGACCGGGTACGGACCATGTGTTAGGTCCGCACCCAAAGGATGGTTCTGCGTACGAACCGCGGGCGCGCCGAGGGGGCTGCGGGCGCGGTTTGGGCGCAGATCCCGAAAACACACAAAATCCAAACAAGAAAAAGATTCCCCGGCAACGGCGCCAAAATTTGACTCGGGCAAAGTCGTTGTTCCCTTATCAAAAATAAATCCCAAACATGCAAACAAAAGTATAGTAGGCAAGCAAGGGGTCGAACCCAAAGGAATCAGTTTTATTTAGATTTTATGGTTTTCATGCAAATAATCAAAAAGGGGGTTTTGAAAGTTGGTTTCAATCAAAGTTATCAAGCAGAGTTCATCCAATCAATTCCACTTTATTAATCCGTTGATCATGAATTCATCCACCTCTTTATATGCTTAGGTCAATTCCAATCCCAATCATTAGAAATCGCAAGTCCACGGTCCAAGCAATTCTATAACCCTAGGCAAGGACGCTTAACCTAGAATTAGCATAGAGCACAGGGATAATAGGAAATCAAATCATGCAATCAAACTACGAGTCTCATGCACAATTTAACCATTGAATACTCCTCCCCAAACTAGTCCACGGTCCTAGAATAGAGTTGTTTCGAGAATAGGAAAGATGCATAGACAACAAAGACCTAAGGATAAAGAGATTACCAGAATTTCACAACTTCATAATAAAGCTTCCTTGATTGAATAAACTCCAGAGGAGAGTTAGTTCTCCATTACAAAGAAAACTCTAATCTTTATTGAACTACAATTGATTGACTAATTGATATCTAAAAACCTAGAAAAGGTCCTCCTTATATAGCCTCAAGGATCAACCTTTTCGGACTAAATAAGATAGGAAACCGAAAGATAAGAAAGGAAACAAGATAAAAACGCCAAGATTTCGTCCGCTCCAAGGTCGGCTACCACCGCGACCGCGGCACCAGAACCGCGCCCGCGGCGGCCTTCAAATGGTCAAATCCGGGTCAGCTTCTACCGCGACCGCGCCACAGACAGCGCGACCGCGGCCTTCATGGTCTTGGTTGCCTCGCTCCTCCACGCCACCGCGCCCGCGTCATAGACAACGCGACCGCGATAACCATGCAGTGGCGAATCTTCGTCTTTAAGCTCTTTAACTCTTGATTTTTCATATCTTGTGTCTTCGGTCTTGATATTACAATTACGCTCAAAACTAACCTAAACACTCTCAAAATAGCTCTAAAATACAAGAGTTAACCTATACAAAATAGAGCGAATCAACATCTTATGACCCTGGATGATGGATCTATTCCAGGAGTCAGTCACAATTGATGAGAAGTCAGGGTGGTCAGCCCATTGGTTATTGAATCTGAAGGGAGGTTTTGAGTTTTCTTTATTGCCATAGATTTTTAGAACTGTAGGGCAGTGATCTGAGCATCTAGGGGCATCAAAGCTAGCCACAAAGTCCTTGAAGTTATCAATCCACTTCTGATTGGAGAGAATTCTGTCAAGCTTGCATCTAACCAAGTCTTCACCACTTTGCTTATTGGACCAGGTGAAGAAGGCTCCACTGAATTATACATCATCAAGGCCATTCCTACTAAGACAATCATGGAACTCTTTGCTGAATGAGACATTGGGAGCAGTGCCAAACTCTTTTTCTCTGGGATCTTTGATTCCATTGAAGTCTCCCAGCAGTATCCAGGGAAGATCACTGACAGTAGTATTAATATGGTCTAGGAGGTCCCAGAGCTCAGATCTCTCGTTCTCATCATTTGATGCATATATGAAAGATGCTTGAGTATTATGTTGGAGTAGTGGGGAGCTTATAGAGACATGTAAAAGTTGAGCTTTCTCAATCAAAATGTTGACATCAACTCTGCCATTTGGTTTCCAAAAGATCCAGATTCTACCATTGGCTCCAATGCATTTAGTGCATCTTTGCCAGCCTCTGAGTAATGTTCTGGACACCTCCTCGGCTTTATTTTCTCTAACTCTAGTTTCTAATAAGGCTAGGACATCAATCCTGTTATCAGCTACAAACTTGTGAACAAAGTCACATTTAGAGGCTTCATTAAGGCCTCTTATGTTCCAAGCTGCAATATTTAGACTATCCATAGGAAACCATGGTTTCACTATCATCCTCATCCATGATCTCCTCATTTCCTTCAACAATACCTTCCAGGGCTGTAAATTTAGACTTTTGTATGACTACTTCTTTGCCTTTTGATTGATCAGTTGAGTTCAAGCTTCTCTTTGGGCTTTTATTTTTGACAGTCTCCCATTCAGTGGGCTCATTAATTCTGATAGAGGTATTGCTCACAGGTCTAACAACAGATGGAGCTGCATTAGTGAGCCCTTGGAACTGTGGCCTGCTCTCGGCAGCCTTGCTAGACTCTGGTTGCTCAAGTTGCTTTTGGAAAGGCTTCTTGGCCCACACTTTCTTTTGATAGTAAGGCTGCTTCCTCGGGCCTAATCTCTGAAACACAGAAGAGGTCTTTTTCACACACTCTCCTTCCTTATGGCCAAAGACACTGCAAGCATCACACTTATCTGGCATCCATTCATATTGTACTCCCTGAACCACCTTCTCTCCATCTTCTCCATGAAAAGAGATCTCTTTCCTTATAGGTTTCCTAGCTGAGATTTCCACTAGAATTCTAGCAAAAGAGAGTCTCTCCTGATTCTCTGTAACTTTGTCTATAATGATTGGATTGCCTAAGGCACTTCCCATTTTTTCAAAAAAATCTTCATCCCAGAACCTGACATCCAGGTCCGGAAAGCTAGCCCACACCTGGGTGGTTTCAAAATAGGAGGGATCCAATTAAACACCTTCTGACCATCTCTTGAGCGCTAAGGGCCTAGTGCCTCCAATCATCCAAGGGCCATTTGCAAGCACCCAGTCTACATCCTCTGAATTCTCAAACTTGAACACAAAAATTCCTGAATCAGTGAGTATGATTTTTGGTTGACATTTAACCTCCCATCTAGCATTAACAAAGTTCTGGACCACATTGAAAGAAGCTCTGCTCCCTGTTATCATTCCAATGAGGGCATTCCTCCATTTCTCAACATTGTTTGCTACATCTTTTTTGTTGAATCTGATGATCCCATCTTCATATCCTGCAACATAGTTGAGTCTTTTTCCACCCTTGTTGGCTCTGTTTCTAGCTAAGGCTTCTCTGAATGAGAGCTTTGGTTGTGTAGCTTGGGCCTCTTTGTCATGGTTATCACATTGAGCGGGAGGGATGAATTCACCATCCTCCATTTCCTTCTGCTGTAGTGGGGAGCCAACCAAAGAACTGTTGGATTCAGGGACAACAGAGGGGGATACTGAACTGGGGGAACTCGAATCCACTTCAGTTTGAGCTTGAACGTGGGACCGTGCTCCAGATTCACTAGAGGCTTCATCGGATTCAGGGGACAAGCAGTTAGATGCAGAGGTTTTTGCTCTTGTAGAGCTTCTAAGAATGCGAGAGTTGTTGTTCCGAATGGTATCATCTGAGACCTCAGCGACACTATGAACAATATGCTCAGCTACAAGTGGACCCATGAGACCACCTTTTCTCTTTCTCCCGGAGCCTTTACCTTTGGCCATAGCCTCAGATCGGCCCTGGCGGCCCGGCTGACACACCTACACAAACCCTGAATTGTCGTATTCTCTGTCGCGCGCGTGAGGCGCGTTCCAGCGTATTAGTGTGAAGTTCTCCGATTATGTGTAGTCTGCCTATTGTGCTTCTATTCTCCTCAGCAAAGTTCTCCACTATTTTACTTCCTGGGGAGTTCTGTCTAGATAAGAGCCTCCACATGAAGCAATTATCAGATTCTTGTCCCACTGACAAAGACCGATCATGAAGAACCACACAAGATCACGATCTGGAAACCCATGGCATGGACAACTAGCAATGAGCCCTTTGTAGCGATTATAATAATCGTACAAGCTCTCCCCCTTTTGTTGTTGCAGATTGGAGATATCCCTCTTCAAGGCTGCCCTCAGTGGAACAGGAAAATATTTATCCAAGAATGCAACCCTCATCTGATCCCATGTTGTAATCTGCTGAGAGTAAGGATTGCAGGATATGAGCATATACCAATCCTTGGCTGATCCAGACAGAGAGAATGGAAAAGCTTGCAAATTGATTTGATCTGTAGTGATCCCAACGGGCTTCATGCTTAGACAAACATACTCAAACTCCGCAAGGTGTTTAATTGCATCATCTGCAGGTTGCCCACCAAATCGAGGCACGAGAGCAATTAGACCAGGTTTCACCACAAAGTCTACCCCTTCAGCCAGCGCGGGGTACTCAACAGTCATGTGTTGTTGTTCGAGATCTGGAGCACGTAATTGCCTGGTCGATTGATCAGCCATCCTGTCTCTTCAAATCAACGACAACACTTGCGAAGAAATCAGTAGCAAAAGTGTGGACCATAAGATAGGTCCACACAATAGTCAACACAAATATCACACTAAATAGAACCTAAGTTCCCCGGAAACGGCGCCAAAATTTGACTCGGCTAAAGTCGTCGTGCTAAGATCAAAGATAAATAACCCAAATTAACAAACAAGTATAGCATGCAAGTAAGGGGTCAAACCCAAGAGAACTATGGCTTCTAGTATTAATATAATTATCAACCAAAGATATGGGGGATTTAGGAGAAAGATCTAAACTAAACCAAACTAGAAAGCAAATAACAAACAAACAAACAAATATGGGAGATAGGTTCATTCAAAAGATCCACTCTTTAATAATCACGCGATCATAGATTTATCCATTTATTTCATTCACACCTATGGTTAATTCCTATCCTGATCATTAACAATCGCAAGTCCATGGTCCAAGCAATTCTATAACCCTAGGCAAGGACGCTTAACCTAGAATTAGCATAGAGAACAATGATATGCAGGATATAATATCAAACAATCAAGCTACGAGTCAATTGCAAGATAAAACAATCAATTCTCTTCTTAATCTAGTTGCATAGACACCAGGTCTAGGTTAAGTTGTTTTCACAGATTAGTTTTGTCCACGGTTCAAACCTAATCAAACAGTAGAACATAAATCAATTCAATAGGTTCATGACTCCTAAAAAACAATAAAAATTCATAAGATGAAGCACAAGAGAATCAATAATAACCAAAGGATAGAAATCAATTACCAAAACCTCACGAGTTCATACATCAGAGCTTCTCCCTTGAACAAACCCAAGGAGACTAACTCTCCATAACTAAACTAAAAGAGAAGAATTGAATTATGAATAAGAGATAGAAGATACTTAAAACGTAAGGCTGGCTCCTCCTTATATAACCCAAGGAACAAGCTCCACGAGATAGATAAGGAAAGAGGCAAAAGATAGAAAAGGAAACAAGATAGAAAGATTTCGGCCCGCTTCGGATCCGGCATCACCGCGGTCGCGTCGCTCCCACCGCGCCCGCGCTTTCACAACAAAAAGGAATAAATCGTCTCGGCAGCCACTGCGGTCGCGGTATTCGGACAGAACCTCTGGCGTCACTTCGGAGGCTGTTTTGACCATCTTCCGCTTGGAATCTGACTTTGGTGTAAAAAGATGAATTGAAGCCCTTGAAGTTAGATTTCCAATGACACCGGAATCAGCTCAATCCGACCTCTATAGCTCAAGATATATCCTTTCGCAAGCAAGTGGTGTCGCGCAGACAGCTCAAAACGCCTTAAAACTCTTGAATCTTGAATCCTTGTGTCTTCAGCCTAGATATTACAATTATGCACAAACTCTAACCTAAACACACTCAATATAGCCTTAAAATACAAGAGTTAATCTATACAAAATAGAGCGAATCACAAATGAAGACATTGTCGTCATGTATGAGCCCTTAGAATTCAACAAGCTTGATGGATCCTAGGGTGATGAGATGGAGAATTCCGATGCTTTGAAAGAGATGGGTGATTCATTTTAGGATGAGAGGTTATCTTATTACGAATTAGAGAATGAGAGGTTCTTTGATGACAGATTAGAGGATGATGAAAAAATGAGCAAGATCACGTCATTGAGGTGTGCCCTTCACCAATGGAGCCTCCTCCTATGCTCTCTACTTGGGAATCTCCTCTCTCGATCTTAGATTCCCCATGTAAGTTTTTCTCGAATTTCTCGCCCTTTGTCATTCAAGATTTACATGATGAAAACCCATGTTTAGAGCCTAAAGTGGAATCTAGTGATCACTATGAAGATATCTTTGAGGGAGTGCTCAAGAGAGCTTTGATCCATATTATATATATCTTGAGAAGCCTCCATCCGAGCAAAGTTGGTTTCAGCATATTTCTTTTCATGAAAGTAGTGCTAGCCTATTTGATAAGTTAAAACGGTTTTTAAATGCTATATTATTCATTTTTAAACCATCATTAGGCTACGTAATTACATCTTTGTGAGATGTGCTCACAAAGTTTTGATAGGTTATTGAGGGTGTTGACAATGATTGATCTAAGCATTTGAGAAGGCGTCATAGTCAAGCTAACGCCTTAAACAAGCACTCATTGGGAGGCAACCCAAGTTTTCCCTTTTATTTTCCTTTGTTTAGTAGGTTAGTTGAATAAAACTAGAAGCAAAGCATTGAATTTGTTTGATTAAATTATGAGAGCTATGCCTTTGGGAAGCCATTGTAGCTTATTGTTGCTTGCTTGGAAGTGGCTTGATTGCCTTATTGCTTGAGGCTTGCTTGTGGTTGTCCTTATCGGGACAACGTTTTGCTATTGTTGCTTATGGAATTTCTTGTCTAGTTGTGTGTAGGCACATAGCAAACACTCACGGCGGACATCTCCAAACGTCTTCAAGGTCTTCCTCCTCCATCATGGTGGGAATCCCACTTCCCTCCACCTCCTCCTCCTCATTGAATACAAGGTGAGTCTTTTCTTCTCTTACTTTTTACTATAACTAGATGTACATTGTCCCGTCCGATGGACGGGAGAAAGCACGCCAGAAAAATATTAGAAATTCGTAATAATACCTTGGTACATGACATTCATATCCCATCCCATAGACGGATCAAAACGTAAAGAAACATATGAATTTTCTTTTTAGTATTTGAGTAAAATATTTTTAAAAGTTAATACGAATTTAATAAATACGATTATAAGTCTTATTCTTAGGTACAAATTTAAGTGTATGAAAATTTTAAAAAAATTGATTTACTAAAGTCATTTTTTTAAAACTCTTATAATTATGCTTGCAAAACTTTATTTCTTAATAGTACTAATTTACATGTCATTATTTCCTATTTAATATTATAATTTTTATAAACTTTCTTTAGGATCAAAATGTTCTAAATCTCCATCATTATAATTAGGGTGGAATACCATTGGACTCTTGAACAAATAATGAAATTAACTAAGGGAGAATTGAAGGGATTGAGATTCACCTAAGAAAGCAAACATGGAGTGAAGTATTGAAAGCACATGCATTTATTTGACCTTATTTGGGGACAAAATTAAGATATATATAGATTTTTACATTGAGGACAATGTGGCATTTAAGTTTGGGGGAAAGAATTAGCTAGTTCATTTTAGATAGGTGCATTCATGTTTCGATTCTTATTTTGCATTCATGTTTACGTTTGCCATTATTTTTGCATACTAAAAATCCAAAAACATTGAAAATTTGACAAATTGCCAAAAAAAATCATGCATATTAGGATGCCATCATTTCTCTTAAATGGAAAGCCTCTTGTCTTCAACAAAGTTAAATCCATGACTTGAAAATTTTCATATCTTTGCTTGGATAATTGAAGCCTTATCTCTTTGCATGATCACGGATTTGATTGTTTAACTTGTAATTGGATGAGCATGTGTGATTCTTGAAGTTGTTAATTTGTGTTAAAATTCTAGGCATTGAGTATCTAGTGAGATCATTTGTAACCTTTTTCTAAGACTTGTGTCCTTTCTTTACTTTGTGTGTGTGAAATCTCTATGAATCTCTAACCCTAGAACTTGAATTTGGTATCTTTGTCAAGACCACATACATGAGTCATGCTTGTGATATTAAAATGATAGAGACATTGTTTTTATTAACCCTACTATTTTCCCTATCCACCCTACATTAGTGCCAATTTTTCTTGAAGCCCCAATTTTGAGCCTAAAAGCTTAAATTTTCAAACTCCACAAAATGTCTCCCTAACGCAAATAGCTTGTCCCTTCTAGAGGATAGGAGTTATGATGGATGTATTTTGAGTGAGTTTGGGGGTTTGGTGGAAAAATATTCTCATTTGGTGGAGTGTGTTTCAAAGAAAAATGCAAAAGTTTGGGAAGTATTAGAAGAACTGAAAAATCTTGAAAAAAAAGAGCTTAAAGATGAGATTGGTGATGTGAAGAAAATGTGCAAAATCATTGGGAAAACCACCAAAATTTTGTTGAGAAAAGAAAAGAAAAGAAGAAAGTTGAAAATGAAAGGGAAATTCCGGTTGGTACCCCCGAGTTTTGTGCTTTTCCGGATGGTGTCCTCGAAAAAAACTTATTCCGGGATATACCCCTGAGCTTTTGTTTTAGTTTGGTCCATGCCCATTTTACTTTCTCCATCTCTTTTCCCGTTAAATGATTTTTAAAATGAAAAAAAGAATTTATGAAATTAAAAGAAAAAGCATTAGAAAGCTAATTCAGCGGTGGAAGAGAGAAGGGTGAGGGTCCCGGAGGAACCACTGCCAGTATCGCGGGTCCCGGAGGAACCACCACCACCACCAGCCAGTCCACTCCTCCGCCGCCATCTCAGAACCCTAACCCCAACCCCAACCAATCCACGCCGCTTGTCCAAATCGGCAACCGCCCTCCGCCGCTATTTGTCGGTCTCCTCCCCAATGTCGTCGACGGTAATCAGCAGCTTCCCGTCGGGCGGGTTTCGTCCTCCGTCGCATTTCTTCCGTTGCACTACAGCCACTACTCCTTCTCCGTCGCATTCACCACCGTCGGCGTCGGGATCCCGGAGGCATTTGAGGAGTAGCTAATGGGAGACCACGATCCGGCGGTCGGGGGGAGGAGGGTTGCCGGAGGAGGGGGAGGAAGGAGGCTGGTCGTCGTAGTCGGAGACGATTCTGGGGGGTCGGTGATGACGTGGGGAAAGCGGGGGAGAGCGTATGGGGTCCACGCTCCGGGTAGAAGGCGGCCCTGGGGAGTCGTCGAGGTAGGATCGAGAGAGCATTCTGTTTGTGTCAATGAGGGATGGGTTGTGGTTGTGGTGAAGATGGGGGAAGGAGTGGTAGGCAGTTGGGGAGGGAGACATTTTTTTTGGGGGGGGGGGGTGTGATTGAATAGTTGCTATTGGTGGGTGTTGCAGACGTGAGAGCTTCATAGGAAGAAGAGGGGCTTCTTTCCTTTTTTTTTTCAATTTCTAACATCAACTTTTCTAAAATAATTTTCTGTTTTCTTTAAACAAAATTTGACGGGGAGTGGATGGAGTTGGAGAAAATGGGCACGGACCGAACTAACACAAAAGCTCGGGGGTATATCCCGGAATAAGTTTTTTTCGAGGGCACCATCCGGAAAAGCAGAAAGCTCAGGGGTGGAAGAAAATTGAAGGTGGAAGAATAAAGTTCAAATTAGTGATGTGATGAATTTGTGAATTCTTGGGTATGAGTAAGTGGTTGAATGCTTGATTTGGTTCCTTGGTGTTGAATGAAATTATGACTCTTATTCTTTAGTTTAGCACCACATGGCCAGAATTATTCATCACCCAATTCTTCTCACCTTAGCCCCGTTACAACCCTCAAAAGACCTCTTGATTAGTGTCATGTGCATTGTCCATAACGGTGGAGATTTAGATCTCTTTCACGCTTATGGTAGATTAGTGATCATAGATGAATTTGATTGAAATACTTTGAAGCCTAAGCACATAATTAAGCAAGAGAGAAAACACATTCTTTCTAGTGAGGCCTAGAATGGATGCATACGCCTTCAGCTCTTGAGTCATAAAACATGTGTAATGATTCCAATTTGTTGAGCTATAAGGCCTTTGATTATTGCTTTTTTTACTTTGAGGTGAATTCTTGAATTGCACTTGATGTGGGATGATGAGTCTAATTGCTTGCTTGAGGACAAGCAAGAGGTTCAAGTTTGGGGGATTTCGATGGCTTGAATTTAGTTCATCCCTAGGATGATATACGTTCTTGTAGATGATTTTTCTCGATTCACTTGGGTTCTTTTCTTTGTGTCAAAGGCAAATTGTTTCAAGATGTTGAAAGTCTTCATCAAACAAATGGAAGTTGCTCTTGGGATGCACTTAAAATCTATACGATCAGACCATGGGACGGAGTTCAAGAACTCAGAATTCTTGGCCTTCTGTGATAATAAAGGAGTCTCTTACAACTTCTCAGCCATCCAATCAAGTGTCTTATTGTTGAAGGGGTTTCTCGAACAAATAAATTTATATTCAAGACCCCGCTGAGTATAGCGAAGTCAGGATCGTCCACGGGAGTGAGAGTAGTGCTAAGTTTAATCGATAACTACGAAAAGAGCAAAAGAAACGCAAACAAACAGAGTCAGGATCGACCAGAGGAGGGTCGATCTCGACCCTTAGGGGGTCGAACCTGAGAGCAAACTAGCACGAATCACACAAAATAGCTCGAGCACGACCTAGGGGAGGTCGAGATCAAGGAAAAAATCACAAGTCTTTAATCAAAATAAAAGGCAAATCCTAGGGCTAAGGCTACCACAACAACAACCATACATGCTTTCAACAAGAATTCACAACTATCATGCAATCTAGATCATAGAAAAGTTAACTTTCGCAAACAATTCAAGTTATTCAATCAACTTTCGCAAATTAAACAACTTTCTACCTATCCTTCAACCTAGGAATATCAACTTTCGCAAATAATCCTATTAGAACTAATCAAGCAACTAACTTTTCACTTTCGCTATGGTTAATCACAAGACATGCCTCAACTTTCGCAAAGGATTAAGCATAAGATAAGGTAGATATGATCATCTAGCATTCAAGTCACGAATTCAAGTTTTAAATATGCATGATTGTGTTGGGCTTTTGCCCAACCCTAGAATTTAAGAGGACTACTCACACATAGCAAAGAAGAACAAGGAAGAAGAAGAGGAAGAAGACATGATCAAACCAAACTTCAAATTCAACTAAAAACCAAAGGTCAATCTTACAAACCTTAAACTTGCTCTCCAAGTCTTCTCCTTAATCCTCCAAGTCTTGATTGTTGATCAATCACAAAGAAAAGCATAGCATGAATAAAAACTATAGGTTCAACCTCCTTTTATAGACAAAAAGGAGTCCTAATCTAACTAGGAAACACAAATAAAACACCTTCCTAAAATACGTTAGGAAACTTGACAATATAATCCGGAACAAGGGAATTCGGTGACGCGCGATCGACCCTAGGGAGGGTCGATATCGACCCCTTAAGGGTCGATCCTGAGACTCTAATTCCTTGCATCCTAAGTTTGGTCAAGTGGCTCGATATCGACCTTCTTGGGCTCGATCTTGGGGTCGATTTTCTTCACTTTCCTCCTTGACTTTGCTCTTTTAAGCTCTTCTCCTTAGCTCTTCCTCTTGAGATCTTCCTCTTGAGATCTTCCTCTTGACTCGTCCATCCTCTCCACGTCTTGTTCCAAACTCGTCTTCAAGCTCCAAAATACCTACAAAACAACACAAAAGCGCGTAGTCTCCGAATCTCAAGGAAATACGAAAACTTATGCAAAAAGACTCAAAAACACAAGACTGAACTACGAAACACAACTCAAACTAACCTATCTAGACCCTAAAAATCTACCTAAAAACGCGGACATCAAAACACCCCATACTTAGACTTGCTTGTCCTCAAGCAATAATCATGCAAATCAAGACCAATAACACAATCTTCAAGCATAGCCCTTGTCAAAACATTTTAAACACAAGTGAAAAAGAAGACAAGCAATTTTAACGTCATCACAAATGTAAGAGTCTCAAGCTAGGCAATCACAATCCAACCTCACAAGGGATATAAATGTGTTTCTCTCAACTCTCATGTGTTTAGGCTATCAAATCAACTCTCATCTCAATCTTTATGCAAAGTCTACTTTATCATTGAGACTTATATCACCAATCTCTCTACCTAGAGAAGTCAAGACACATCAATATTCATAAGAACTTAGGCTCAATGAAATCTTCATAGAAGACTCATTCGGCCGGGTTGTAATAGGGCTCGGTATTAACATAGGTAGGGAGTTATTTGGCCATGTGGTGCTAAATCCGGGAATCAAACTCCTAAATACAACACTTCATACCAAACAACTCTCTTCTTTCTCGTTTCAACTCATAACCAAACACTTCAATGAAACTCAAACCCAACAATTTCTAACCCAAACTTCCATAATACAACTTAAAAATACTAGGAATTCTTGGCTTTGCAGTTATATCTTTTTTTCTTTTTTTCTCTTTTTTTCTTTTCTTTCTTTCTCTGCTCGAGCCTATTGAGGTCGAGGTCGACCCCTGGGGGGGTCGAACCTGAGACCATGTTTTCTGGGTAAGGGTCGAGATCGACCATCTAAGGGGTCGATCCTGAGTACTTTCGGTCGAGCTTCTTACTTCTTTTTCTCTTCTTTTTTTTTTCATCTTTTCAACAATGTGCAATCTAAGCCAAGAATCCTATTATATTACACCTCAACAAGTTGCTTTCTACCCTTTAACAATGTCACCTCTTTCAAACCCAACCAAAATGTCACTCAACAAAAATCATTCCCAACACTCTTCATCTAAGTTCAATTCCCGGAATAGGGTCAAGCTAATATAGGTTAGGGATAATTTTTGTGGAGCTTCAAACAAAAGCCAAGGCTAGAACGGGGCTTCAAGCAAAGACAATTCAAGGTAGGCATGGAATAATATGGGCTAAAAATACAAGTTCTTAATCACAATCAACATGCATGAACACTCTCATATCGGCTTCAAGAAATAGATAACCATATCAATGACAAGAAACATATGCATAAGAGAGTAAAATCACACAATCAAAGAAGAGGGAATCAATGATGTTCTCCCTATAAGGCCAAAATTCTCACTAGGTAAAAACTTGTTGGATTGCAATTACTTTTACTCAAAACACATATGCTCAATTTCATCACAAGTCAAATTCCACAATCAAAAGCAACTTCTCAAAAACATAGGCTACACTATCCAATTATGCCAAAGGAATTACATGAAAAGCATGGAAATTAAATTTCATCATAGGACATCTAAGATGGAATGTTTTTCTATCCTAAAACAAACAAGGAAGCAAAAATTTTTTTTTTGAATTTTTGACATTTTCTAATTTTTTTGGACTTTTCAATTGCTTTCTCTTAACAAATCAAACTATCAAACAAACAAGCAAACAAACAAAGACTCAATTATATACAACATTGTGAGATTTCTTCTTCCCCACCCCATACTTAAATCATGCAATGTCCCCATGCATGAAAACACATGAAAAAGTAAAGAGAAAAGAAGAAGGTAACTCACAAGATTTCTTAGAAGCTTGAATTGGAGGTGAAGGTCCTCATGGAGGTGGAGGTGCGTCTTGTCCCGTCTTTTTGAGCTCATGTTTGCAACTTAAAGTCCTGCAAAAACATCACAAAAATCCTATCCCAAGCAAAATATTTCCTAGTCTAATCTAAGGAAGGTTAGAAGAAACAAAAATCTAGTCTAGAAATTGAAAAATCAAAAATGAAGAAAATAAAAAGGAAAATCTAATCTAGAAACCGGGTTGCCTCCCGTAAGCGCTTGTTTAACGTCATTAGCTTGACGAGAAGTTCCTTAGCTCAATCCCTATGATCGTGATCGTCAAGGCTCTAAGTAACCTGTCAAAGTCATGTGAAGACACCTCATGAAAGCATATGTAGCATATTGATAAATTGAAAACAAATAATATAGCACTCAAAGATCGCTTCAACTTATCAAAAGTGCAAGAATAACTTTCGTGAGAAGGGTTAGGATAAAACCAACTTGGTGGGTGCGATGGTGTCTCACAATACTCAACAAAGGGATCCTTGTAGGTCCATAGCTCCTTGTGTCCTAGCTTGAAGGGAAGATGATAGAATTTATAGGCACCTTCACGCCTAGGGACCATGATTGACTTAGGAAAGTCGAAAGGACCCACGATGACGATCTTCATCTCTTCATGCTTGGCCCACTCTTTGCTAGCATCCGGTGTCAATGAATGTCCAAACCCGACCACATTTTCTTCACTTTCCTCCACGAGTGGGTTTGGTTTCAATGGTAGCAAAGACCCCGTCCATACTTCATCCTCTTGGGCATTAACCTCCTCCATTTCGCCTTCTCCTAGAAAGAGACTCTTATCCTCAACTTGAGCCTCAACTTTGTTTTTCTCGGCCTCATCTAGCAAGAAATTCTCTTCCGGATCATCCTCCAAATTCTCCTCTTCACGGTTCTCCTTCAAAGTATTGTCGAAGCGGACCTCTACTTTCTCTTCACCACTAGAATATGATACGAGTCCCTTCTTAACATCTATGATAGCTCCGGTCGTGATGAGGAATGATTGGCTTAGAATAAGTGGAGGACTTAACTCGGATAAAGGCTCAATATGCACAACGGAAGGTTCCTTGGCTTTAGAAGGAGGATTAAGATCAAAACTAGGAGCTTCGAGAGGCGAACAAGCATCATTGGGAAGCTCACTTTTGCAAGGAAGGTCGATATTGACTAGAGGAGGCTCGCTAACGAGCTCTTGAAATTGTTATTGAGCCAGAGTGTCCTCTTGGAAGGCGTTGAGTTGTGCTTGGAGGTATATCCGGGTTTCTCGTGCTCTTTGAGTTTCATAAGCTTTGGCATCTATGTCTGCTTGGAGGTTTAGCACTTTGAGACGAAGATCGTCCAACTCTCTAGCAAGGGCCTCAAGGGTCGCCATGGCTACATTAATCTAAACACAAAAACAAAAACAAAACAAATCAAAAACACACAAAGGGTTTGGGCTAGTCCCTCACCCAAATATCAACTAAAATAGGCACTATTGCACACTCCCCGGCAACGGCGCCAATTTGTTGAAGGGTTTTCTCGAACAAATAAATTTATATTCAAGACCCCGCTGAGTATAGCGAAGTCAGGATCGTCCACGGGAGTGAGAGTAGTGCTAAGTTTAATCGATAACTACGAAAAGAGCAAAAGAAACGCAAACAAACAGAGTCAGGATCGACCAGAGGAGGGTCGATCTCGACCCTTAGGGGGTCGAACCTGAGAGCAAACTAGCACGAATCACACAAAATAGCTCGAGCACGACCTAGGGGAGGTCGAGATCAAGGAAAAAATCACAAGTCTTTAATCAAAATAAAAGGTAAATCCTAGGGCTAAGGCTACCACAACAACAACCATACATGCTTTCAACAAGAATTCACAACTATCATGCAATCTAGATCATAGAAAAGTTAACTTTCGCAAACAATTCAAGTTATTCAATCAACTTTCGCAAATTAAACAACTTTCTACCTATCCTTCAACCTAGGAATATCAACTTTCGCAAATAATCCTATTAGAACTAATCAAGCAACTAACTTTTCACTTTCGCTATGGTTAATCACAAGACATGCCTCAACTTTCGCAAAGGATTAAGCATAAGATAAGGTAGATATGATCATCTAGCATTCAAGTCACGAATTCAAGTTTTAAATATGCATGATTGTGTTGGGCTTTTGCCCAACCCTAGAATTTAAGAGGACTACTCACACATAGCAAAGAAGAACAAGGAAGAAGAAGAGGAAGAAGACATGATCAAACCAAACTTCAAATTCAACTAAAAACCAAAGGTCAATCTTACAAACCTCAAACTTGCTCTCCAAGTCTTCTCCTTAATCCTCCAAGTCTTGATTGTTGATCAATCACAAAGCAAAGCATAGCATGAATAAAAACTATAGGTTCAACCTCCTTTTATAGACAAAAAGGAGTCCTAATCTAACTAGGAAACACAAATAAAACACCTTCCTAAAATACAAACTAGGAAACTTGACAATATAATCCGGAACAAGGGAATTCGGTGACGCGCGATCGACCCTAGGGAGGGTCGATATCGACCCCTTAAGGGTCGATCCTAAGACTCTAATTCCTTGCATCCTAAGTTTGGTCAAGTGGCTCGATATCGACCTTCTTGGGCTCGATCTTGGGGTCGATTTTCTTCACTTTCCTCCTTGACTTTGCTCTTTTAAGCTCTTCTCCTTAGCTCTTCCTCTTGAGATCTTCCTCTTGACTCGTCCATCCTCTCCACGTCTTGTTCCAAACTCGTCTTCAAGCTCCAAAATACCTACAAAACAACACAAAAGCGCGTAGTCTCCGAATCTCAAGGAAATACGAAAACTTATGCAAAAAGACTCAAAAACACAAGACTGAACTACGAAACACAACTCAAACTAACCTATCTAGACCCTAAAAATCTACCTAAAAACGCGGACATCACTTATATGGCCATGGATGACGCTTCAGAGGACGCCTCTGAAGTTGAGCAAGAGGTAACTCACGAATCCATGATTAGCTCTCTTGACAAATGCTCAAAGCCCAAGCTCATCAAATTGATCACTCAAATCGTGCAAGAAAGCTATGTTATGAAAAAACGTTTTGATGAACTTAAAACGGAAAACATCGTTGTGGCATGTGAAAATTGCAACACTATGTCCACTCAATTAGAGCCATCTCAAGAAGAAACTAAGTCTCTCATAAGTCAAACTGTGTGCTTAAAACTTGAAAACGCAAACCTTTGGGACGAAGTGAAGATCCTAGGAAAGAGTCCGATGTCCGAAACTGTGAACCCTATTGTCTTCGTTCCTGCTAGGAAAGGTCTAGGGTATGAATCAGTCTCAAAGAACTCTCTTCTTAATGATTTCGAAGCTAGCAAAACCACGGAGCTAGAACTTGAGAGAGAAAAGACAAAGAACTTAGAAGAACGCATCAGAGTCCTTGAGAGTGGTGAGAGAGAAAAGGACTACTACACAAATTCAACTAGCCATAAAATCTACAAAAAGATTGCAAAGGGAGAAGGATCTAAGGTAGTTGATCTTGAGAAAATGAAAGAGAATAGAATTCAACGTCCGAACAAGAAATACTACCTTGGAAACTATTATAGGACGTTCTGGCATTGTGGCAAAGGTGCTCACTACCAGTATGAGTGTCTTAAGCTGAAACAAGATCTTGAGAATGGGAGAAAGGCTAGAAGTGGTAGTAAGAACGCTAAGCCTAAATCTGTTGATAGGACGCATGCTAGTGTGCCTAATGCTAAAGCTCAACCTCCTAGGAAGCATGCTAGAAGAACAAATGATGTGAATGTGTATGATTACTTGCCCATGAAAGAGTTGTACCCTTGTAACGAACCAGGTAAGGACCACCTTACCTGGGTCATAAAGAACTAACTCTTCTTTTTAGCTAGGTGGAAGTGAGAGGAAGCCCGTGGATCGTTGATAGTGGCGCCTCAAATCACATGACTAGAAGCCAGATCCATCTCACTTCTATCCAATCTAGTGCCACGGGAGGAACTCTCTCGTTTGGAAACAAGGGCAAAGGAAAAATCAAAGGGATGGGCACCGCAAAATTAAATCAGTCTTATTGAGAGACTTGGCTTCAATCTCCTTAGTGTCTCTCAAATCTGTGATTAAGGTGAAAACCTAGTCACATTTGACTCTAAGGAATACCTAGTCATCAACAAGAAAACAAATCAAGTCTTTGGGTGCAAATGTTTCATTCACAACAACGGCAAAGGCAACATCGGTAAATTTGATGCTAGGAGTGATGAAGGAATATTCCTTGGATACTCCCTCATAAACAAAGCCTATAAAGTCTTCAACAAAATGACTCTTAAGCTTGAGGAAAGTATCCATGTGGTGTTCAAAGAAAACGCTAGTCTTTACATGATCATGTCTCGTTCTATTATTCCCTCTATGATTGCCTATGTCTTGTTGAGAATTTGTTTTTAAAGTATGTCATGCATTTAAAGTCATCTTGAAAGGACGCTAGTCCAAGACATGTGTTTTGCTTGTGTTTTGAACGCTATTCATTTCTCTTTTTATCTCAAGAGTATCCCTGATCACCCTACCCTCATTACAAGCCGAAATGATGGGAACTCTAAGCTTACCAAAGCCGAGAATCTTGCAAACGCGTCCTATGAGCGTTCTTTGTTTTATCTTTACGGGACGTACTTGCTTGATTTTCAAAACTAGTGCTAGGTGATCAAAGGGACTCTTGTTAAAGTCTGAAGGACGTCAGGGCAGAGTTCTAACAGTCAGAGGTTGTGATCAGTTTTTGGGATGTTGTGGTACAATTCTCAATGGTGTAGTGTTGTGTGTCGAAAGGACGCCAAGTCAGAGTCCTTTGCAGTTGTGAAATTTGAAAATGGGAAGGTGAACCGTCTCAGAGAAGTTGAACGCAGATCTCGGGATCCGTGTATTGGGTGCAAAACAGTTGTTTACTTAGCGAAGAAGCACGCAACGTGTGGGAACGCGGGTGGAGGAAGCCATAGGAAATGTCCCTGCTACCTACCCTCGACCGTTTCCCTTCGTCTTTTTCCTATAAATACGCCCCTGTGCCATCTGCGAAACCTCTTTGCCTTCTCTGTTGTTTACACAAATTCGGAAATCATGCCAAATCTCTTCAAATCTCCATTCCAGATCTCGAAATCACCTCTCCTCAACCCTAATTCTCCCTATAAATCCCTCACAACAATGGCCAACACAAGAAACACCAAATCTTCCAAGCCCTCTCCATCGTCTTCTTCGGCGGCGAGAAGTTCAACACCGGTAAAAGGGTGTTGTCTAATGGATGCCAGAGCGAGAACCGCTGGGCGGCAAGAACCCTCGCGCCACCAGCATTCTTCACAATCTGGCCAGCGTTGCCATTCTACCACCCTTCCCAAGCCACAAAGATCCCAACCATCAAAACCTCAATCTTTCCAATCCCGATCTCAATCCAAATCCCTACAAAAACGGTTCAAGTTCTTGGAACAGCCCTTCGTCCCTGAATCTGAACAAGGGAGTCCACAAAAATTCAACCTCCCGGCTCAACCCGAACGCCGTCCACCACTTGACCCACTCATAGAGGATTGACTTGAAAAAGAGCCTAAAACCTTAGCCAACATTTGTCACCGGGTGTCCATTCACGAATGATTCACCGTCTTTTGTATGCTTTATCTTGATGTTTTTAGGAGGCTTTTGAGTGTCTTAGGCTAAGTTTTAGGTTTTAGTGTTGCATTATGGCGAAAGACTCAAAAGTGTGCAATTTGGAGATTTTATCGGATTTGTCTCTGCACGGTTTCCGCGGGCGCGACTCCTAGGCCGCGGGCGCGGTGAGACAGCAGAGAGAAGCGTTTGAAGACCCGCAGGCCGCGGGCGCGGTATCCTTGCCGCGGTCGCGGTAGAAGCGGATTGACGACTTGTTGACCAGGAGTAGGCCGCGGTCGCGGAAATCATGGCGCGGTCGCGGTGGCCACCGACTTCAACAAGAGTCGGAAGTTATCTTTGGACCGACTTTCCTTTTATCTTATGTTATTTTCGGATATTGCTTTGATCCCAAGACAATATTTAAGGGATTGTAGGTTATTTTGTTTGGTATTCTGAAACCTTTGTTTGAAGACTTGAGTTTTATGAAGATTATGGAGAATTAAACCTCTCTAGGGTTTGTTCATCAATGAAGCTTTAATTGATTAGTTTGTGAGATTCTAAATCCCTTTCCTATTCCTTTGGTTATTATCGATTCTCTTGTGCTTAATTACATGATTATTGATTGTTTCTATAGGAGTAATTAACCTATTGAATTGATTGATCTGCTATAGTTGGGACGGGTTTGGACCGTGGACAAGCCTATTCTGTGAAAACAACTTAAAACCTAGATCTGTTGTCTATGCAACTAGGATTTAAGAAGAGAATTGATTGTTTGCTTGTGAAATTGACTCGTAGCTTGATTTCTCTTGCATGCATCCTATATATCCTTGTTCTTAATGCTAATATTGATTTGAGCGTCCTCTATCTTTGTTAAGTATCTCCTGGACCGTGGACAGGAGATTAGTCAGATTAGGATTGGAATTAACCATTGGATTAAAAGGAATTGGTGTGAATCAATGATCAAACGACTCTTTTAAAGTGGATTTGTTGAATGAACCTGTCTTTAGTACTTTGATTGATCTTGTGAAACTGTCGATTTGTCTTCTTGCTTTGGTGATTGAAACTCTTGCATAAAATCCCCCTCTTTGTTCTTAGTTGATATAAATATTAGGCTAGATACCTTAAGTTCTCTAGGGTTCGATCCCATACTTGCTCTCTATACTTAGTTTATGTGTTTGGGTTATCTTTGACTTTGGATACAATGATTTTGCCCGAGTCAAATTTTGGCGCCGTTGCCGGGGAACTTAGGTTCTATTTAGTGTAGTATTTGTGTTGACTATTGTGTGGACCTATCTTACGGTCCACACCCTTGCTACTGATTTCTTTGCAAGTGTTGTCGTTGATTTCAGGGGACAAGATGGCTGATCAATCGATCAGGTAGCAATGTGCTCCGGATTTCGCACAACAACACGTGACTGTTGAGTACCCCGCATTAGTTGGAGGGGTAGAATTTGTGGTGAAACCTGGCTTAATTGCTCTCTTGCCTCATTTTGGTGGGCAACCGGAGGACGATGCAATTAAACATCTTCAGGAGTTTGAGTATGTCTGCCTAGGCATGAAGCCTGCCGAGGTCACCTTAGATGAAATAAATCTGCGAGCCTTTCCGTTCTCGCTAACTGATTCGGCCAAGGATTGGTATATGCTCATATTCAGCGGTCCTCATGCACAGCAGATTACAACATGGGATCAGATGAGGGTTGCATTCTTGGATCAATATTTTCCTATTCCATTAAGGGCGGCCTTGAAGAGGGATATCTCCACATTGCAGCAACAGAAAATGGAGAGTTTGTACGATTACTATCATCGCTACAAAAAGCTTATTGCCAGTTGTCCATGCCATGGGTTTCCAACTCGTGATCTCGTATGGTTCTTCATGAGCGGTGTGAATGAGTGGGACAAAAGGCTGATAACTGCTTCGTGTGGAGGTTCTTATCTGGACAGAACTCCCCAGGAAGTCTTTAAAATAGTGGAGAACTTTTCTGAGGAGAATAGAAGCCCAACGCCTCCTTGCCCTGACGAGACTTCAGCTGAGGACCATCTTTCTAAGAAATTCGAGGAGTTGTTCGATCGGAAATTCCGGGATATGAACTTGGATTTCGAGAGGAGAATGAGGGAGATTGCCGAGGAGATCAAAATTACTCCTCCATCACTGGTGAATGTAAGTGCTATGTCGTTAAGGAGTGGAAGAGAGTTGAGCACATCAAGAGACGCTTCTGTGGAGATTCCGCGCCCGCGCTCACCGTACCGCGCCCGCGAAATCTCGACAGAACCTCACAATGAAGATCCAGCGGATGATCCGCGCCCGCGCTCACCGAGCCGCGCCCGCAAAAATCCGGCAGACGACGAAGACGTCGGAAGCACCGAAATCACGGATTCACCGCGCCCGCGCCCGAGGGACCGCGACCGCGGTTTGACGACAGAACGTGTGGATGATTATGTGAGGCCCAATTTTCCACCCCTCAACTCTTACAAGCCACCACCACCATTCCCAGATGCTCTCAAGGATACGAGGAAGCTGGCAAGCGACAAGGACATCTTCGAGACATTCACTAAATGTGAGGTTAACATTCCTTTGCTCAAACTTGTTAAAAATGTTCCCCGCTTTGCTAAATTTTTGAAAGAATTATGCACCATTAAGAGGAACCAACAATTGAACAAGAAATCTAAAAAGGATGATAAAGAAACTGAATGTGTGTCTGCTGTTTTTCAAAAACGCATGCCTAAAAAGTGTGGTGATCCTGGAGTGTTTGCTATTCCTTGTGTTATTGGTGATACTAGGGTAGAAAATGCTATGCTTGATTTGGGTGCTTCGATCAATGTCATGTCTCATGTTGTTTATAAGTCTTTAGGTTTAGGACCCTTGCAAGAAACTGACATAGTAATTCAATTAGCCGATAGGTCCACTATTCGTCCTAGAGGTTTGGTTGAAGATGTGCTCATCATGCTTGGTTCTTTGATCTTTCCTGCTGATTTTTATGTGCTTGACATGAATCATGATTCGCATACAACCCCATTATTGCTTGGTAGGCCTTTCATGAAAACTGCTAAAACATGCATTAATGTGAGTCAAGGTACGCTATCCATGGAATTTGAGGGTGAACGAGTTGAATTCAATATCACTGAAGTAATGAAATTTCCATTTGATGATCCTTTGCTATGCTCTGTTGATGTTCTTGAACCTTTAGTGCAAAACCACTTTGACCACAATCATGATGATACATTAAAATCTGTCATAGAATATGATGTGAAACCCTCTAATGTGGAATTTGCTTTGTCTGCTGAGATGAGTGACGTGGTTAGTAGCATGAATAGGAATGAACATGATGTATTGGCCGTTGGGCCCCCGCTACTAACACCTCAGAAAGAGGAGCTTGTGCCTTCTGTTGTGCAGGCACCTGAGATAGAGTTGAAGCAACTTCTTGATCACCTCAAATATGCTTTTCTGGGAGAGAACGAAATGCTACCTGTGATAATTTCTAGCAAACTCTCTACAGAGCAAGAGGGGCGATTGGTGAAAGTACTTCAAGAGCACAAGACTGCACTTGGATGGACCATTGCGGACATTAAGGGGATCAGCCCCTCTACATGTATGCATCGGATCCTATTGGATGAAGGAGCAAAGCCATGTCGG